>OX387296.1:27500-5722176 GCA_947562105.1 Shargacucullia verbasci
TTTTAATATAAAGTGCGTCGGTGTCGGTTTTTGAAAATATAGGGCGTCGTTATCGGTTTTTGAAAATTGAGAGCGTCTGTGTCGGTTTTTTGTTATAAAGTGCGTCGGTGTCGGTTTCTGAAAATAGACGGCGTCGGTGTAGGATTTTGAAAATAGACGGCGTCAGTGTCGGTTTTTGAAAATTAGTGGCGTCGTTATCGGTTTTTGAAAATAGAGGGCGTCAGTGTGGGTTTTTTAAAATTAGTGGCGTCAGTGTCGGTTTTTTAATATAAAGTGGGTCGGGTCCGGTTTTTGAAAATTAGTGGCGTCGTTATCGGTTTTTGAAAATAGAGGGCGTCAGTGTCGGTTTTTTAATATAAACGGCGTCGGTTTCGGTTTTTGAAAATTAGTGGCGTCGTTATCGGTTTTTGAAAATAGACGGCGTCAGTGTCGGTTTTTGAAAATAAGTGGCGTCGTTATCGGTTTTTGAAAATAGAGGGCGTCAGTGTGGGTTTTTTAAAACTAGTGGCGTCAGTGTCGGTTTTTTAATATAAAGTGGGTCGGGTCCGGTTTTTGAAAATATAGGGCGTCGTTATCGGTTTTTGAAAATAGAGGGCGTCAGTGTCGGTTTTTTAATATAAACGGCATCGGTTTCGGTTTTTGAAAATTAGTGGCGTAGATATCGGTTTTTGGAAATAGAGGGCGTCAGTGTCGGTTTTTTAATATAAAGTGCGCTGGTATCGGTTTTTGAAAATTAGTGGCGTAGATATCGGTTTTTGAAAATAGAGGGCGTCGTTATCGGTTTTTGAAAATTGAGGGCGTCGGTGTCGGTTTTTTGTTATAAAGTGCTTCGGTGTCGGTTTTTGAAAATAGAGGGCATCGGTGTTGGTTTTTGAAAATAGAGGGCGTCGGTGGCGGTTTTTTAAAATTAGTTGCGTCGATATCGGTTTTTGAAAATAGAGGGCGTCAGTGTCGGTTTTTGAAAATTAGTGGCGCCGTTATCGGTTTTTGGAAATAGAGGGTGTCGGTGGCCGTTTTTAAAATTAGTGGCGTTGTTATCGGTTTTTGGAAATAGAGGGAGTCGGTGTCGGTTTTTTAATAAAAACGGCGTCGGTTTCGGTTTTCGAAAATTAGTGGCTTCGTTATCGGTTTTTGAAAAAAGAGAGCGTCAGTGTCGGTTTTTTAATATAAAGGGCGTCGTTATAGGTTTTTGAAAGTAGAGGGCGTCGGTGTCGGTGTTTGAAAATAAGTAGCGTTGTTATCGGTTTTTTTAAATAGAGGGCGTCAGTGTCGGTTTTTTAATATAAAGTGGGTCGTTATCGGTTTTTGAAAATAGAGGGCGTCAGTGTCGGTTTTTTAAAATTAGTGGCGTCAGTGTCGGTTTTTCAAAATAGAGGGCGTCAGAGTCGGTTTTTTAATATAAAGTGCGTCAGTATCAGTTTTTGAAAATAGAGGGCGTCAGTGTCGGTTTTTAAAATAAAGTGCGCTGGTATCGGTTTATGAAAATTAGTGGCGTAGATATCGGTTTTTGAAAATAGACGGCGTCAGTGTCGGTTTTTTAATATTAAGTGCGTCGGTGTCGGTTTTTGAAAATAGAGGGCGTCGTTATCGGTTTTTGAAAATTGAGGGCGTTTGTGTCGGTTTTTTGTTATAAAGTGCGTCGGTGTCGGTTTTTGAAAATAGAGGGCGTTGGTGTCGGTTTTTAAAAATTAGTGGCGTCGTTATCGGTTTTTGAAAACAGAGGGCGTCAGTGTGGGTTTTTTAAAATTAGTGGCGTCAGTATCGGTTTTTTAATATAAAGTGGGTCGGGTCCGGTTTTTGAAAATTAGTGGCGTCGTTATCGGTTTTTGAAAATAGAGGGCGTCAGTGTCGGTTTTTTAATATAAACGGCGTCGTTATCGGTTTTTGAAAATTGAGTGCGTTGGTGTCGGTTTTTTGTTATAAAGTGCGTCAGTGTCGGTTTTTGAAAATAGAGGGCGTCGGTGTCGGTTTTTGAAAATAGAGGGCGTCGGTGACGGTTTTTGAAAATTAGTTGCGTCGATATCGGTTTTTGAAAATAGAGGGCGTCGGTGTTGATTTTTGAAAATTAGTGGCGTCGTTATCGGTTTTTGAAAATAGAGGGCGTCAGTGTCGGTTTTTTAATATAAAGTGCGTCGGTATCGGTTTTTGAAAATAGACGGCGTCAGTGTCGGTTTTTTAATATTAAGTGCGTCGGTGTCGGTTTTTGAAAATAGAGGGCGTCGTTATCGGTTTTTGAAAATTGAGGGCGTTTGTGTCGGTTTTTTGTTATAAAGTGCGTCGGTGTCGGTTTTTGAAAATAGAGGGCGTTGGTGTCGGTTTTTAAAAATTAGTGGCGTCGTTATCGGTTTTTGAAAACAGAGGGCGTCAGTGTGGGTTTTTTAAAATTAGTGGCGTCAGTATCGGTTTTTTAATATAAAGTGGGTCGGGTCCGGTTTTTGAAAATTAGTGGCGTCGTTATCGGTCTTTGAAAATAGAGGGCGTCAGTGTCGGTTTTTTAATATAAAGTGCGTCGGTGTCGGTTTTTGAAAATATAGGGCGTCGTTATCGGTTTTTGAAAATTGAGGGCGTCTGTGTCGGTTTTTTGTTATAAAGTGCGTCGGTGTCGGTTTTTTAAAATAGACGGCGTCGGTGTCGGTTTTTGAAAATAGACGGCGTCAGTGTCGGTTTCTGAAAATTAGTGGCGTCGTTATCGGTTTTTGAAAATAGAGGGCGTCAGTGTGGGTTTTTTAAAATTAGTGGCGTCAGTGTCGGTTTTTTAATATAAAGTGGGTCGGGTCCGGTTTTTGAAAATTAGTGGTGTCGTTATCGGTTTTTGAAAATTGAGGGCGTTGGTGTCGGTTTTTTGTTATAAAGTGCGTCGGTGTCGGTTTTTGAAAATAGAGGGCGTCGGTGTCGGTTTTTGAAAATAGAGGGCGTCGGTGGCGGTTTTTGAAAATTGGTTGCGTCGATATCGGTTTTTGAAAATAGAGGGCGTCGGTGTTGATTTTTGAAAATTAGTGGCGTCGTTATCGGTTTTTGAAAAAAGAGGGCGTCAGTGTCGGTTTTTTTATATAAAGAGGGTCGGTGTCGGTTTTTGAAAATTAGTGGCGTCGTTATTAGCTTTTGAAAATAGAGGGCGTCAGTGTCGGTTTTTTAAAATTAGTGGCGTCGTTATCGGTTTTTGAAAATAGAGGGCGTCAGTGTCGGTTTTTTAAAATTAGTGGCGTCAGTGTCGGTTTTTCAAAATAGAGGGCGTCAGAGTCGGTTTTTTAATATAAAGTGCGTCAGTATCAGTTTTTGAAAATAGAGGGCGTCAGTGTCGGTTTTTTAAAATAAAGTGCGCTTGTATCGGTTTTTGAAAATTAGTGGCGTAGATATCGGTTTTTGAAAATAGAGTGCGTCAGTGTCGGTTTTTTAATATAAAGTGCGTCGGTGTCGGTTATTCAAAATAGAGGGCGTCGTTATCGGTTTTTGAAAATTGAGGGCGTTGGTGTCGGTTTTTTGTTATAAAGTGCGTCGGTGTCGGTTTTTGAAAATAGAGGGCGTCGGTGTCGGTTTTTGAAAATAGAGGGCTTCGGTGGCGGTTTTTGAAAATTGGTTGCGTCGATATCGGTTTTTGAAAATAGAGGACGTCGGTGTTGATTTTTGAAAATTAGTGGCGTCGTTATCGGTTTTTGAAAATAGAGGGCGTCAGTGTCGGTTTTTTTATATAAAGTGCGTCGGTATCGGTTTATGAAAATAGAGGGAGTCAGTGTGGGTTTTTTAAAACTAGTGGCGTCAGTGTCGGTTTTTTAATATAAAGTGGGTCGGGTCCGGTTTTTGAAAATATAGGGCGTCGTTATCGGTTTTTGAAAATAGAGGGCGTCAGTGTCGGTTTTTTAATATAAACGGCATCGGTTTCGGTTTTTGAAAATTAGTGGCGTAGATATCGGTTTTTGGAAATAGAGGGCGTCAGTGTCGGTTTTTTAATATAAAGTGCGCTGGTATCGGTTTTTGAAAATTAGTGGCGTAGATATCGGTTTTTGAAAATAGAGGGCGTCGTTATCGGTTTTTGAAAATTGAGGGCGTCGGTGTCGGTTTTTTGTTATAAAGTGCTTCGGTGTCGGTTTTTGAAAATAGAGGGCATCGGTGTTGGTTTTTGAAAATAGAGGGCGTCGGTGGCGGTTTTTTAAAATTAGTTGCGTCGATATCGGTTTTTGAAAATAGAGGGCGTCAGTGTCGGTTTTTGAAAATTAGTGGCGCCGTTATCGGTTTTTGGAAATAGAGGGTGTCGGTGGCCGTTTTTAAAATTAGTGGCGTTGTTATCGGTTTTTGGAAATAGAGGGAGTCGGTGTCGGTTTTTTAAAATTAGTGGCATCAATTTCGGTTTTTTAATAAAAACGGCGTCGGTTTCGGTTTTCGAAAATTAGTGGCTTCGTTATCGGTTTTTGAAAATAGAGAGCGTCAATGTCGGTTTTTTAATATAAAGGGCGTCGTTATAGGTTTTTGAAAGTAGAGGGCGTCGGTGTCGGTGTTTGAAAATAAGTAGCGTTGTTATCGGTTTTTTAAAATTAGTGGCGTCAGTGTCGGTTTTTCAAAATAGAGGGCGTCAGAGTCGGTTTTTTAATATAAAGTGCGTCAGTATCAGTTTTTGAAAATAGAGGGCGTCAGTGTCGGTTTTTAAAATAAAGTGCGCTGGTATCGGTTTTTGAAAATTAGTGGCGTAGATATCGGTTTTTGAAAATAGACGGCGTCAGTGTCGGTTTTTTAATATTAAGTGCGTCGGTGTCGGTTTTTGAAAATAGAGGGCGTCGTAATCGGTTTTTGAAAATTGAGGGCGTTGGTGTCGGTTTTTTGTTATAAAGTGCGTCGGTGTCGGTTTTTGAAAATAGAGGGCGTCGGTGTCGGTTTTTGAAAATAGAGGGCTTTGGTGGCGGTTTTTGAAAATTGGTTGCGTCGATATCGGTTTTTGAAAATAGAGGACGTCGGTGTAGATTTTTGAAAATTAGTGGCGTCGTTATCGGTTTTTGAAAACAGAGGGCGTCAGTGTGGGTTTTTTAAAATTAGTGGCGTCAGTATCGGTTTTTTAATATAAAGTGGCGTCGTTATCGGTTTTTGAAAATAGACGGCGTCAATGTCGGTTTTTGAAAATAAGTGGCGTCGTTATCAGTTTTTGAAAATAGAGGGCGTCAGTGTCGGTTTTTTAAAATAAAGTGCGCTGGTATCAGTTTTTGAAAATTAGTGGCGTAGATATCAGTTTTTGAAAATAGAGGGCGTCAGTGTCGGTTTTTTAATACAAAGTGCGTCGGTGTCGGTTATTGAAAATAGAGGGCGTCGTTATCGGTTTTTGAAAATTGAGGGCGTTGGTGTCGGTTTTTTGTTATAAAGTGCGTCGGTGTCGGTTTTTGAAAATAGAGGGCGTCGGTGTCGGTTTTTGAAAATAGAGGGCGTCGGTGGCGGTTTTTGAAAATTGGTTGCGTCGATATCGGTTTTTGAAAATAGAGGGCGTCGGTGTTGATTTTTGAAAATTAGTGGCGTCGTTATCGGTTTTTGAAAAAAGAGGGCGTCAGTGTCGGTTTTTTTATATAAAGAGGGTCGGTGTCGGTTTTTGAAAATTAGTGGCGTCGTTATTAGCTTTTGAAAATAGAGGGCGTCAGTGTCGGTTTTTTAAAATTAGTGGCGTCAGTGTCGGTTTTTCAAAATAGAGGGCGTCAGAGTCGGTTTTTTAATATAAAGTGCGTCAGTATCAGTTTTTGAAAATAGAGGGCGTCAGTGTCGGTTTTTTAAAATAAAGTGCGCTTGTATCGGTTTTTGAAAATTAGTGGCGTAGATATCGGTTTTTGAAAATAGAGGGCGTCAGTGTCGGTTTTTTAATATAAAGTGCGTCGGTGTCGGTTATTCAAAATAGAGGGCGTCGTTATCGGTTTTTGAAAATTGAGGGCGTTGGTGTCGGTTTTTTGTTATAAAGTGCGTCGGTGTCGGTTTTTGAAAATAGAGGGCGTCGGTGTCGGTTTTTGAAAATAGAGGGCTTTGGTGGCGGTTTTTGAAAATTGGTTGCGTCGATATCGGTTTTTGGAAATAGAGGACGTCGGTGTAGATTTTTGAAAATTAGTGGCGTCGTTATCGGTTTTTGAAAACAGAGGGCGTCAGTGTGGGTTTTTTAAAATTAGTGGCGTCAGTATCGGTTTTTTAATATAAAGTGGCGTCGTTATCGGTTTTTGAAAATAGACGGCGTCAATGTCGGTTTTTGAAAATAAGTGGCGTCGTTATCAGTTTTTGAAAATAGAGGGCGTCAGTGTCGGTTTTTTAAAATAAAGTGCGCTGGTATCAGTTTTTGAAAATTAGTGGCGTAGATATCAGTTTTTGAAAATAGAGGGCGTCAGTGTCGGTTTTTTAATATAAAGTGCGTCGGTGTCGGTTATTGAAAATAGAGGGCGTCGTTATCGGTTTTTGAAAATTGAGGGCGTTGGTGTCGGTTTTTTGTTATAAAGTGCGTCGGTGTCGGTTTTTGAAAATAGAGGGCGTCGGTGTCGGTTTTTGAAAATAGAGGGCGTCGGTGGCGGTTTTTGAAAATTGGTTGCGTCGATATCGGTTTTTGAAAATAGAGGGCGTCGGTGTTGATTTTTGAAAATTAGTGGCGTCGTTATCGGTTTTTGAAAAAAGAGGGCGTCAGTGTCGGTTTTTTTATATAAAGAGGGTCGGTGTCGGTTTTTGAAAATTAGTGGCGTCGTTATTAGCTTTTGAAAATAGAGGGCGTCAGTGTCGGTTTTTTAAAATTAGTGGCGTCAGTGTCGGTTTTTCAAAATAGAGGGCGTCAGAGTCGGTTTTTTAATATAAAGTGCGTCAGTATCAGTTTTTGAAAATAGAGGGCGTCAGTGTCGGTTTTTTAAAATAAAGTGCGCTTGTATCGGTTTTTGAAAATTAGTGGCGTAGATATCGGTTTTTGAAAATAGAGGGCGTCAGTGTCGGTTTTTTAATATAAAGTGCGTCGGTGTCGGTTATTCAAAATAGAGGGCGTCGTTATCGGTTTTTGAAAATTGAGGGCGTTGGTGTCGGTTTTTTGTTATAAAGTGCGTCGGTGTCGGTTTTTGAAAATAGAGGGCGTCGGTGTCGGTTTTTGAAAATAGAGGGCTTTGGTGGCGGTTTTTGAAAATTGGTTGCGTCGATATCGGTTTTTGAAAATAGAGGACGTCGGTGTAGATTTTTGAAAATTAGTGGCGTCGTTATCGGTTTTTGAAAATAGAGGGCGTCAGTGTCGGTTTTTTTATATAAAGTGCGTCGGTATCGGTTTATGAAAATAGAGGGCGTCAGTGTAGGTTTTTTAATGTAAAGTGCGTCGGTGTCGGTTTTTAAAAATAGAGGGCGTCGTTATCGGTTTTTGAAAATTGAAGGCGTCGGTGGCGGTTTTTTAAATTAGTGGCGTTGTTATCGGTTTTTGAAAATAGACGGCGTCAGTGTCGGTTTTTGAAAATTAGTGGCGTCGTTATCGGTTTTTGAAAATAGAGGGCGTCAGTGTCGGTTTTTTAAAATTAGTGGCGTCAGTGTCGGTTTTTTTAATATAAAGTGGGTCGGGTCCGGTTTTTGAAAATTAGTGGCGTCGTTATCGGTATTTGAAAATAGAGGGCGTCAGTGTCGGTTTTTTAATATAAACGGCGTCGGTTTCGGTTTTTGAAAATTAGTGGCGTGGTTATCGGTTTTTGAAAATAGAGGGCGTCAGTGTCGGATTTTTAATATAAGGAGCGTCGTTATCGGTTTTTGAAAATAGAGGGCGTCTGTGTCGGTTTTTGAAAATTAGTGGCGTCGTTATCGGTTTTTGATAATTAGTGGCGTCGGTGTCAGTTGATTAATATAAAGTGCGTCGGTGTCGGTTTTTGAAAATTAGTGGCGTCGTTATCGGTTTTTGAAAATTAGTGGCGTCGTTGTCAGTTTTTGAAAAAAGACGGCGTCAGTGTCGGTTTTTTAATACAAAGAGCGTCGTTATCTGTTTTTGAAAATTAGTGGCGTAGATATCGGTTTTTGAAAATAGAGGGCGTCGGTGTCTGTTTTTGAAAATAGAGGGCGTCGGTGGCGGTTTTTGAAAATTAGTTGCGTCGATATCGGTTTTTGAAAATAGAGAGCGTCGGTGTTGATTTTTGAAAATTAGTGGCATCGTTATCGGTTTTTGAAAATAGAGGGCGCCAGTGTCGGTTTTTTAATATAAAGTGCGTCGGTGTCGGTTTTTGAAAATATAGGGCGTCGTTATCGGTTTTTGAAAATTGAGGGCGTCTGTGTCGGTTTTTTGTTATAAAGTGCGTCGGTGTCGGTTTTTGAAAATAGACGGCGTCGGTGTCGGTTTTTGAAAATTAGTGGCGTCGTTATCGGTTTTTGAAAAAAGACGGCGTCAGTGTCGGTTTTTGAAAATTAGTGGCGTCGTTATCGGTTTTTGAAAATAGAGGGCGTCAGTGTCGGTTTTTTAAAATTAGTGGCGTCAGTGTCGGTATTTTAATATAAAGTGGGTCGGGTCCGGTTTTTGAAAATTAGTGGCGTCGTTATCGGTTTTTGAAAATAGAGGGCGTCAGTGTCGGTTTTTTAATATAAACGGCGTCGGTTTCGGTTTTTGAAAATTAGTGGCGTCGTTATCGGTTTTTGAAAATAGAGGGCGTCAGTGTCGGTTTTTTAATATAAGGAGCGTCGTTATCGGTTTTTGAAAATAGAGGGCGTCTGTGTCTGTTTTTGAAATATAGTGGCGTCGTTATCGGATTTTGATAATTAGTGGCGTCGGTGTCAGTTGATTAATATAAAGTGCGTCGGTGTCGGTTTTTGAAAATTAGTGGCGTCGTTATCGGTTTTTGAAAATAGAGGGCGTCAGTGTCGGTTTTTTAAAATTAGTGGCGTCAGTGTCGGTTTTTTTAATATAAAGTGGGTCGGGTCCGGTTTTTCAAAATTAGTGGCTTCGTTATCGGTTTTTGAAAATAGAGGGCGCCAGGGTCGGTTTTTTAATATAAAGTGCGTAGGTATCGGTTTTTGAAAATAGAGGGCGTCAGTGTAGGTTTTTTAATATAAAGTGCGTCGGTGTCGGTTTTTGAAAATATAGGGCGTCGTTATCGGTTTTTGAAAATTGAGGGCGTCTGTGTCGGTTTTTTGTGATAAAGTGCGTCGGTGTCGGTTTTTGAAAATAGACGGCGTCGGTGTCGGTTTTTGAAAATTAGTGGCGTCGTTATCAGTTTTTGAAAATAGACGGCGTCAGTGTCGGTTTTTGAAAATTAGTGGCGTCGTTATCGGTTTTTGAAAATAGAGGGCGTCAGTGTCGGTTTTTTAAAATTAGTGGCGTCAGTGTCGGTTTTTTTAATATAAAGTGGGTCGGGTCCGGTATTTGAAAATTAGTGGCGTCGTTATCGGTTTTTGAAAATAGAGGGCGTCAGTGTCGGTTTTTTAATATAAACGGCGTTTGTTTCGGTTTTTGAAAATTAGTGGCGTCGTTATCGGTTTTTGAAAATAGAGGGCGTCAGTTTCGGTTTTTTAATATAAGGAGCGTCGTTATCGGTTTTTGAAAATAGAGGGCGTCTGTGTCGGTTTTTGAAAATTAGTGGCGTCGGTGTCAGTTGATTAATATAAAGTGCGTCGGTGTCGGTTTTTGAAAATTAGTGGCGTCGTTATCGGTTTTTGAAAATAGAGGGCGTCAGTGTCGGTTTTTTAAAATTAGTGGCGTCAGTGTCGGTTTTTTTAATATAAAGTGGGTCGGGTCCGGTTTTTGAAAATTAGTGGCTTCGTTATCGGTTTTTGAAAATAGAGGGCGTCAGTGTCGGTTTTTTAATATAAAGTGGGTCGTTATCGGTTTTTGAAAATAGAGGGCGTCAGTGTCGGTTTTTTAAAATTAGTGGCGTCAGTGTCGGTTTTTCAAAATAGAGGGCGTCAGAGTCGGTTTTTTAATATAAAGTGCGTCAGTATCAGTTTTTGAAAATAGAGGGCGTCAGTGTCGGTTTTTAAAATAAAGTGCGCTGGTATCGGTTTATGAAAATTAGTGGCGTAGATATCGGTTTTTGAAAATAGACGGCGTCAGTGTCGGTTTTTTAATATTAAGTGCGTCGGTGTCGGTTTTTGAAAATAGAGGGCGTCGTTATCGGTTTTTGAAAATTGAGGGCGTTTGTGTCGGTTTTTTGTTATAAAGTGCGTCGGTGTCGGTTTTTGAAAATAGAGGGCGTTGGTGTCGGTTTTTAAAAATTAGTGGCGTCGTTATCGGTTTTTGAAAACAGAGGGCGTCAGTGTGGGTTTTTTAAAATTAGTGGCGTCAGTATCGGTTTTTTAATATAAAGTGGGTCGGGTCCGGTTTTTGAAAATTAGTGGCGTCGTTATCGGTTTTTGAAAATAGAGGGCGTCAGTGTCGGTTTTTTAATATAAACGGCGTCGTTATCGGTTTTTGAAAATTGAGTGCGTTGGTGTCGGTTTTTTGTTATAAAGTGCGTCAGTGTCGGTTTTTGAAAATAGAGGGCGTCGGTGTCGGTTTTTGAAAATAGAGGGCGTCGGTGACGGTTTTTGAAAATTAGTTGCGTCGATATCGGTTTTTGAAAATAGAGGGCGTCGGTGTTGATTTTTGAAAATTAGTGGCGTCGTTATCGGTTTTTGAAAATAGAGGGCGTCAGTGTCGGTTTTTTAATATAAAGTGCGTCGGTATCGGTTTTTGAAAATAGACGGCGTCAGTGTCGGTTTTTTAATATTAAGTGCGTCGGTGTCGGTTTTTGAAAATAGAGGGCGTCGTTATCGGTTTTTGAAAATTGAGGGCGTTTGTGTCGGTTTTTTGTTATAAAGTGCGTCGGTGTCGGTTTTTGAAAATAGAGGGCGTTGGTGTCGGTTTTTAAAAATTAGTGGCGTCGTTATCGGTTTTTGAAAACAGAGGGCGTCAGTGTGGGTTTTTTAAAATTAGTGGCGTCAGTATCGGTTTTTTAATATAAAGTGGGTCGGGTCCGGTTTTTGAAAATTAGTGGCGTCGTTATCGGTCTTTGAAAATAGAGGGCGTCAGTGTCGGTTTTTTAATATAAACGGCGTCGTTATCGGTTTTTGAAAATTGAGTGCGTTGGTGTCGGTTTTTTGTTATAAAGTGCGTCAGTGTCGGTTTTTGAAAATAGAGGGCGTCGGTGTCGGTTTTTGAAAATAGAGGGCGTCGGTGACGGTTTTTGAAAATTAGTTGCGTCGATATCGGTTTTTGAAAATAGAGGGCGTCGGTGTTGATTTTTGAAAATTAGTGGCGTCGTTATCGGTTTTTGAAAATAGAGGGCGTCAGTGTCGGTTTTTTAATATAAAGTGCGTCGGTATCGGTTTTTGAAAATAGAGGGCGTCAGTGTAGGTTTTTTAATATAAAGTGCGTCGGTGTCGGTTTTTGAAAATATAGGGCGTCGTTATCGGTTTTTGAAAATTGAGGGCGTCTGTGTCGGTTTTTTGTTATAAAGTGCGTCGGTGTCGGTTTTTTAAAATAGACGGCGTCGGTGTCGGTTTTTGAAAATAGACGGCGTCAGTGTCGGTTTCTGAAAATTAGTGGCGTCGTTATCGGTTTTTGAAAATAGAGGGCGTCAGTGTGGGTTTTTTAAAATTAGTGGCGTCAGTGTCGGTTTTTTAATATAAAGTGGGTCGGGTCCGGTTTTTGAAAATTAGTGGTGTCGTTATCGGTTTTTGAAAATTGAGGGCGTTGGTGTCGGTTTTTTGTTATAAAGTGCGTCGGTGTCGGTTTTTGAAAATAGAGGGCGTCGGTGTCGGTTTTTGAAAATAGAGGGCGTCGGTGGCGGTTTTTGAAAATTGGTTGCGTCGATATCGGTTTTTGAAAATAGAGGGCGTCGGTGTTGATTTTTGAAAATTAGTGGCGTCGTTATCGGTTTTTGAAAAAAGAGGGCGTCAGTGTCGGTTTTTTTATATAAAGAGGGTCGGTGTCGGTTTTTGAAAATTAGTGGCGTCGTTATTAGCTTTTGAAAATAGAGGGCGTCAGTGTCGGTTTTTTAAAATTAGTGGCGTCAGTGTCGGTTTTTCAAAATAGAGGGCGTCAGAGTCGGTTTTTTAATATAAAGTGCGTCAGTATCAGTTTTTGAAAATAGAGGGCGTCAGTGTCGGTTTTTTAAAATAAAGTGCGCTTGTATCGGTTTTTGAAAATTAGTGGCGTAGATATCGGTTTTTGAAAATAGAGTGCGTCAGTGTCGGTTTTTTAATATAAAGTGCGTCGGTGTCGGTTATTCAAAATAGAGGGCGTCGTTATCGGTTTTTGAAAATTGAGGGCGTTGGTGTCGGTTTTTTGTTATAAAGTGCGTCGGTGTCGGTTTTTGAAAATAGAGGGCGTCGGTGTCGGTTTTTGAAAATAGAGGGCTTCGGTGGCGGTTTTTGAAAATTGGTTGCGTCGATATCGGTTTTTGAAAATAGAGGACGTCGGTGTTGATTTTTGAAAATTAGTGGCGTCGTTATCGGTTTTTGAAAATAGAGGGCGTCAGTGTCGGTTTTTTTATATAAAGTGCGTCGGTATCGGTTTATGAAAATAGAGGGCGTCAGTGTGGGTTTTTTAAAACTAGTGGCGTCAGTGTCGGTTTTTTAATATAAAGTGGGTCGGGTCCGGTTTTTGAAAATATAGGGCGTCGTTATCGGTTTTTGAAAATAGAGGGCGTCAGTGTCGGTTTTTTAATATAAACGGCATCGGTTTCGGTTTTTGAAAATTAGTGGCGTAGATATCGGTTTTTGGAAATAGAGGGCGTCAGTGTCGGTTTTTTAATATAAAGTGCGCTGGTATCGGTTTTTGAAAATTAGTGGCGTAGATATCGGTTTTTGAAAATAGAGGGCGTCGTTATCGGTTTTTGAAAATTGAGGGCGTCGGTGTCGGTTTTTTGTTATAAAGTGCTTCGGTGTCGGTTTTTGAAAATAGAGGGCATCGGTGTTGGTTTTTGAAAATAGAGGGCGTCGGTGGCGGTTTTTTAAAATTAGTTGCGTCGATATCGGTTTTTGAAAATAGAGGGCGTCAGTGTCGGTTTTTGAAAATTAGTGGCGCCGTTATCGGTTTTTGGAAATAGAGGGTGTCGGTGGCCGTTTTTAAAATTAGTGGCGTTGTTATCGGTTTTTGGAAATAGAGGGAGTCGGTGTCGGTTTTTTAAAATTAGTGGCATCAATTTCGGTTTTTTAATAAAAACGGCGTCGGTTTCGGTTTTCGAAAATTAGTGGCTTCGTTATCGGTTTTTGAAAATAGAGAGCGTCAATGTCGGTTTTTTAATATAAAGGGCGTCGTTATAGGTTTTTGAAAGTAGAGGGCGTCGGTGTCGG
Organism: Shargacucullia verbasci; assembly: GCA_947562105.1. Lineage (NCBI taxonomy): Eukaryota > Metazoa > Arthropoda > Insecta > Lepidoptera > Noctuidae > Shargacucullia > Shargacucullia verbasci. The sequence goes on from OX387296.1 coordinate 40,722, forward strand.
TGTTTGAAAATAAGTAGCGTTGTTATCGGTTTTTTTAAATAGAGGGCGTCAGTGTCGGTTTTTTAATATAAAGTGGGTCGTTATCGGTTTTTGAAAATAGAGGGCGTCAGTGTCGGTTTTTTAAAATTAGTGGCGTCAGTGTCGGTTTTTCAAAATAGAGGGCGTCAGAGTCGGTTTTTTAATATAAAGTGCGTCAGTATCAGTTTTTGAAAATAGAGGGCGTCAGTGTCGGTTTTTAAAATAAAGTGCGCTGGTATCGGTTTTTGAAAATTAGTGGCGTAGATATCGGTTTTTGAAAATAGACGGCGTCAGTGTCGGTTTTTTAATATTAAGTGCGTCGGTGTCGGTTTTTGAAAATAGAGGGCGTCGTAATCGGTTTTTGAAAATTGAGGGCGTTTGTGTCGGTTTTTTGTTATAAAGTGCGTCGGTGTCGGTTTTTGAAAATAGAGGGCGTTGGTGTCGGTTTTTAAAAATTAGTGGCGTCGTTATCGGTTTTTGAAAACAGAGGGCGTCAGTGTGGGTTTTTTAAAATTAGTGGCGTCAGTATCGGTTTTTTAATATAAAGTGGCGTCGTTATCGGTTTTTGAAAATAGACGGCGTCAATGTCGGTTTTTGAAAATAAGTGGCGTCGTTATCAGTTTTTGAAAATAGAGGGCGTCAGTGTCGGTTTTTTAAAATAAAGTGCGCTGGTATCAGTTTTTGAAAATTAGTGGCGTAGATATCAGTTTTTGAAAATAGAGGGCGTCAGTGTCGGTTTTTTAATATAAAGTGCGTCGGTGTCGGTTATTGAAAATAGAGGGCGTCGTTATCGGTTTTTGAAAATAGAGGGCGTCGGTGGCGGTTTTTGAAAATTGGTTGCGTCGATATCGGTTTTTGAAAATAGAGGGCGTCGGTGTTGATTTTTGAAAATTAGTGGCGTCGTTATCGGTTTTTGAAAAAAGAGGGCGTCAGTGTCGGTTTTTTTATATAAAGAGGGTCGGTGTCGGTTTTTGAAAATTAGTGGCGTCGTTATTAGCTTTTGAAAATAGAGGGCGTCAGTGTCGGTTTTTTAAAATTAGTGGCGTCAGTGTCGGTTTTTCAAAATAGAGGGCGTCAGAGTCGGTTTTTTAATATAAAGTGCGTCAGTATCAGTTTTTGAAAATAGAGGGCGTCAGTGTCGGTTTTTTAAAATAAAGTGCGCTTGTATCGGTTTTTGAAAATTAGTGGCGTAGATATCGGTTTTTGAAAATAGAGGGCGTCAGTGTCGGTTTTTTAATATAAAGTGCGTCGGTGTCGGTTATTCAAAATAGAGGGCGTCGTTATCGGTTTTTGAAAATTGAGGGCGTTGGTGTCGGTTTTTTGTTATAAAGTGCGTCGGTGTCGGTTTTTGAAAATAGAGGGCGTCGGTGTCGGTTTTTGAAAATAGAGGGCTTTGGTGGCGGTTTTTGAAAATTGGTTGCGTCGATATCGGTTTTTGAAAATAGAGGACGTCGGTGTAGATTTTTGAAAATTAGTGGCGTCGTTATCGGTTTTTGAAAACAGAGGGCGTCAGTGTGGGTTTTTTAAAATTAGTGGCGTCAGTATCGGTTTTTTAATATAAAGTGGCGTCGTTATCGGTTTTTGAAAATAGACGGCGTCAATGTCGGTTTTTGAAAATAAGTGGCGTCGTTATCAGTTTTTGAAAATAGAGGGCGTCAGTGTCGGTTTTTTAAAATAAAGTGCGCTGGTATCAGTTTTTGAAAATTAGTGGCGTAGATATCAGTTTTTGAAAATAGAGGGCGTCAGTGTCGGTTTTTTAATATAAAGTGCGTCGGTGTCGGTTATTGAAAATAGAGGGCGTCGTTATCGGTTTTTGAAAATTGAGGGCGTTGGTGTCGGTTTTTTGTTATAAAGTGCGTCGGTGTCGGTTTTTGAAAATAGAGGGCGTCGGTGTCGGTTTTTGAAAATAGAGGGCGTCGGTGGCGGTTTTTGAAAATTGGTTGCGTCGATATCGGTTTTTGAAAATAGAGGGCGTCGGTGTTGATTTTTGAAAATTAGTGGCGTCGTTATCGGTTTTTGAAAAAAGAGGGCGTCAGTGTCGGTTTTTTTATATAAAGAGGGTCGGTGTCGGTTTTTGAAAATTAGTGGCGTCGTTATTAGCTTTTGAAAATAGAGGGCGTCAGTGTCGGTTTTTTAAAATTAGTGGCGTCAGTGTCAGTTTTTCAAAATAGAGGGCGTCAGAGTCGGTTTTTTAATATAAAGTGCGTCAGTATCAGTTTTTGAAAATAGAGGGCGTCAGTGTCGGTTTTTTAAAATAAAGTGCGCTTGTATCGGTTTTTGAAAATTAGTGGCGTAGATATCGGTTTTTGAAAATAGAGGGCGTCAGTGTCGGTTTTTTAATATAAAGTGCGTCGGTGTCGGTTATTCAAAATAGAGGGCGTCGTTATCGGTTTTTGAAAATTGAGGGCGTTGGTGTCGGTTTTTTGTTATAAAGTGCGTCGGTGTCGGTTTTTGAAAATAGAGGGCGTCGGTGTCGGTTTTTGAAAATAGAGGGCTTTGGTGGCGGTTTTTGAAAATTGGTTGCGTCGATATCGGTTTTTGAAAATAGAGGACGTCGGTGTAGATTTTTGAAAATTAGTGGCGTCGTTATCGGTTTTTGAAAATAGAGGGCGTCAGTGTCGGTTTTTTTATATAAAGTGCGTCGGTATCGGTTTATGAAAATAGAGGGCGTCAGTGTAGGTTTTTTAATGTAAAGTGCGTCGGTGTCGGTTTTTAAAAATAGAGGGCGTCGTTATCGGTTTTTGAAAATTGAAGGCGTCGGTGGCGGTTTTTTAAATTAGTGGCGTTGTTATCGGTTTTTGAAAATAGACGGCGTCAGTGTCGGTTTTTGAAAATTAGTGGCGTCGTTATCGGTTTTTGAAAATAGAGGGCGTCAGTGTCGGTTTTTTAAAATTAGTGGCGTCAGTGTCGGTTTTTTTAATATAAAGTGGGTCGGGTCCGGTTTTTGAAAATTAGTGGCGTCGTTATCGGTATTTGAAAATAGAGGGCGTCAGTGTCGGTTTTTTAATATAAACGGCGTCGGTTTCGGTTTTTGAAAATTAGTGGCGTGGTTATCGGTTTTTGAAAATAGAGGGCGTCAGTGTCGGATTTTTAATATAAGGAGCGTCGTTATCGGTTTTTGAAAATAGAGGGCGTCTGTGTCGGTTTTTGAAAATTAGTGGCGTCGTTATCGGTTTTTGATAATTAGTGGCGTCGGTGTCAGTTGATTAATATAAAGTGCGTCGGTGTCGGTTTTTGAAAATTAGTGGCGTCGTTATCGGTTTTTGAAAATTAGTGGCGTCGTTGTCAGTTTTTGAAAAAAGACGGCGTCAGTGTCGGTTTTTTAATACAAAGAGCGTCGTTATCGGTTTTTGAAAATTAGTGGCGTAGATATCGGTTTTTGAAAATAGAGGGCGTCGGTGTCTGTTTTTGAAAATAGAGGGCGTCGGTGGCGGTTTTTGAAAATTAGTTGCGTCGATATCGGTTTTTGAAAATAGAGAGCGTCGGTGTTGATTTTTGAAAATTAGTGGCATCGTTATCGGTTTTTGAAAATAGAGGGCGCCAGTGTCGGTTTTTTAATATAAAGTGCGTCGGTGTCGGTTTTTGAAAATATAGGGCGTCGTTATCGGTTTTTGAAAATTGAGGGCGTCTGTGTCGGTTTTTTGTTATAAAGTGCGTCGGTGTCGGTTTTTGAAAATAGACGGCGTCGGTGTCGGTTTTTGAAAATTAGTGGCGTCGTTATCGGTTTTTGAAAAAAGACGGCGTCAGTGTCGGTTTTTGAAAATTAGTGGCGTCGTTATCGGTTTTTGAAAAAAGACGGCGTCAGTGTCGGTTTTTTAAAATTAGTGGCGTCAGTGTCGGTATTTTAATATAAAGTGGGTCGGGTCCGGTTTTTGAAAATTAGTGGCGTCGTTATCGGTTTTTGAAAATAGAGGGCGTCAGTGTCGGTTTTTTAATATAAACGGCGTCGGTTTCGGTTTTTGAAAATTAGTGGCGTCGTTATCGGTTTTTGAAAATAGAGGGCGTCAGTGTCGGTTTTTTAATATAAGGAGCGTCGTTATCGGTTTTTGAAAATAGAGGGCGTCTGTGTCTGTTTTTGAAATATAGTGGCGTCGTTATCGGATTTTGATAATTAGTGGCGTCGGTGTCAGTTGATTAATATAAAGTGCGTCGGTGTCGGTTTTTGAAAATTAGTGGCGTCGTTATCGGTTTTTGAAAATAGAGGGCGTCAGTGTCGGTTTTTTAAAATTAGTGGCGTCAGTGTCGGTTTTTTTAATATAAAGTGGGTCGGGTCCGGTTTTTGAAAATTAGTGGCTTCGTTATCGGTTTTTGAAAATAGAGGGCGCCAGGGTCGGTTTTTTAATATAAAGTGCGTAGGTATCGGTTTTTGAAAATAGAGGGCGTCAGTGTAGGTTTTTTAATATAAAGTGCGTCGGTGTCGGTTTTTGAAAATATAGGGCGTCGTTATCGGTTTTTGAAAATTGAGGGCGTCTGTGTCGGTTTTTTGTGATAAAGTGCGTCGGTGTCGGTTTTTGAAAATAGACGGCGTCGGTGTCGGTTTTTGAAAATTAGTGGCGTCGTTATCAGTTTTTGAAAATAGACGGCGTCAGTGTCGGTTTTTGAAAATTAGTGGCGTCGTTATCGGTTTTTGAAAATAGAGGGCGTCAGTGTCGGTTTTTTAAAATTAGTGGCGTCAGTGTCGGTTTTTTTAATATAAAGTGGGTCGGGTCCGGTATTTGAAAATTAGTGGCGTCGTTATCGGTTTTTGAAAATAGAGGGCGTCAGTGTCGGTTTTTTAATATAAACGGCGTTTGTTTCGGTTTTTGAAAATTAGTGGCGTCGTTATCGGTTTTTGAAAATAGAGGGCGTCAGTTTCGGTTTTTTAATATAAGGAGCGTCGTTATCGGTTTTTGAAAATAGAGGGCGTCTGTGTCGGTTTTTGAAAATTAGTGGCGTCGGTGTCAGTTGATTAATATAAAGTGCGTCGGTGTCGGTTTTTGAAAATTAGTGGCGTCGTTATCGGTTTTTGAAAATAGAGGGCGTCAGTGTCGGTTTTTTAAAATTAGTGGCGTCAGTGTCGGTTTTTTTAATATAAAGTGGGTCGGGTCCGGTTTTTGAAAATTAGTGGCTTCGTTATCGGTTTTTGAAAATAGAGGGCGTCAGTGTCGGTTTTTTAATATAAACGGCGTCGGTTTCGGTTTTTGAAAATTAGTGGCGTCGTTATCGATTTTTGAAAATAGAGAGCGTCGGTGTTGATTTTTGAAAATTAGTGGCGTCGTTATCGGTTTTTGAAAATAGAGGGCGCCAGGGTCGGTTTTTTTAATATAAAGTGCGTAGGTATCGGTTTTTGAAAATAGAGGGCGTCAGTGTAGGTTTTTTAATATAAAGTGCGTCGGTGTCGGTTTTTGAAAATATAGGGCGTCGTTATCGGTTTTTGAAAATTGAGGGCGTCTGTGTCGGTTTTTTGTTATAAAGTGCGTCGGTGTCGGTTTTTGAAAATTAGTGGCGTCGTTATCGGTTTTTGAAAATAGAGGGCGTCAGTGTCGGTTTTTTAAAATTAGTGGCGTCAGTGTCGGTTTTTGAAAATAGAGGGCGTCAGTGTCGGTTTTTTAATATAAAGTGCGTCAGTATCAGTTTTTGAAAATAGAGGGCGTCAGTGTCGGTTTTTTCAAATAAAGTGCGCTGGTATCGGTTTTTGAAAATTAGTGGCGTAGATATCGGTTTTTGAAAATAGAGGGCGTCAGTGTCGGTTCTTTAATATAAAGGGCGTCGGTGTCGGTTTTTGAAAATAGAGGGCGTCGTTATCGGTTTTTGAAAATTGAGGGCGTTGGTGTCGGTTTTTTGTTATAAATTGCTTCGGTGTCGGTTTTTGAAAATAGAGGGCGTCGGTGTTGGTTTTTGAAAATAGAGGGCGTCGGTGGCGGTTTTTGAAAATTAGTTGCGTCGATATCGGTTTTTGAAAATAGAGGGCGTCGGTGTTGATTTTTGAAAATTAGTGGCGTCGTTATCGGTTTTTGAAAATAGAGGCCGTCAGTGTCGGTTTTTTAATATAAAGTGCGTCGGTATCGGTTTTTGAAAATAGACGGCGTCAGTGTCGGTTTTTAAATACAAAGTGCGTCGGTATCGGTTTTTGAAAATAAGTGGCGTCGATATCGGTTTTTGAAAATAGACGGCGTCGTTATCGGTTTTTGAAAATAGAGGGCGTCAGTGTCGGTTTTTTAATATAAAGGGCGTCGGTGTCGGTTTTTGAAAATTAGTGGCGTTGTTATCGGTTTTTGAAAATAGACGGCGTCAGTGTCGGTTTTTGAAGATTAGTGGCGTCGTTATCGGTTTTTGAAAATAGAGGGCGTCAATGTCGATTTTTTAAAATAAGTTGCGTCAGTGTCGGTTTTTTAATATAAAGTGGGTCGGGTCCGGTTTTTGAAAATTAGTGGCGTCGTTATCGGTTATTGAAAATAGAGGGCGTCAGTGTCGGTTTATTAATATAAACGGCGTCGGTTTCGGTTTTTGAAAATTAGTGGCGTCGTTATCGGTTTTTGAAAATAGAGGGCGTCAGTGTCGGTTTTTTAATATAAAAAGCGTCGTTATCGGTTTTTGAAAATAGAGGGCGTCGGTGTCGGTTTTTGAAATTAGTGGCGTCGTTATCGGTTTTTGAAAATAGAGGGAGTCAGTGTCGGTTTTTTAAAATTAGTGGCATCAATTTCGGTTTTTTAATAAAAACGGCGTCGGTTTCGGTTTTCGAAAATTAGTGGCATCGTTATCGGTTTTTGAAAATAGAGGGCGTCGTTATCGGTTTTTGAAAATTGAGGGCGTTGGTGTCGGTTTTTTGTTATAAAGTGCGTCGGTGTCGGTTTTTGAAAATAGACGGCGTCGGTGTCGGTTTTTGAAAATAGAGGGCGTCGGTGGCGGTTTTTAAAATTAGTGGCGTTATTATCGGTTTTTGAAAATAGACGGCGTCAGTGTCGGTTTTTGAAGATTAGTGGCGTCGTTATCGGTTTTTGAAAATAGAGGGCGTCAGTGTCGGTTTTTTAAAATTAGTGGCGTCAGTGTCGGTTTTTTAATATAAAGTGGGTTGGGTCCGGTTTTTGAAAATTAGTGGCGTCGTTATCGGTTTTTGAAAATAGAGGGCGTCGTTATCGGTTTTTGAAAATAGAGGGCGTCAGTGTCGGTTTTTTAATATAAAAAGCGTCGTTATCGGTTTTTGAAAATAGAGGGCGTCGGTGTCGGTTTTTGAAATTAGTGGCGTCGTTATCGGTTTTTGAAAATAGAGGGAGTCAGTGTCGGTTTTTTAAAATTAGTGGCATCAATTTCGGTTTTTTAATAAAAACGGCGTCGGTTTCGGTTTTCGAAAATTAGTGGCATCGTTATTGGTTTTTGAAAATAGAGGGCGTCGTTATCGGTTTTTGAAAATTGAGGGCGTTGGTGTCGGTTTTTTGTTATAAAGTGCGTCGGTGTCGGTTTTTGAAAATAGACGGCGTCGGTGTCGGTTTTTGAAAATAGAGGGCGTCGGTGGCGGTTTTTAAAATTAGTGGCGTTATTATCGGTTTTTGAAAATAGACGGCGTCAGTGTCGGTTTTTGAAGATTAGTGGCGTCGTTATCGGTTTTTGAAAATAGAGGGCGTCAGTGTCGGTTTTTTAAAATTAGTGGCGTCAGTGTCGGTTTTTTAATATAAAGTGGGTTGGGTCCGGTTTTTGAAAATTAGTGGCGTCGTTATCGGTTTTTGAAAATAGAGGGCGTCAGTGTCGGTTTTTTAAAATTAGTGGCGTCAATGTCGGTTTTTTAATATAAAGTGGGTCGGGTCCGGTTTTTGAAAATTAGTGGCGTCGTTATCGGTTTTTGAAAATAGAGGGCGTCAGTGTCGGTTTTTTAATATTAACGGCGTCGGTTTCGGTTTTTGAAAATTAGTGGCGTCGTTATCGGTTTTTGAAAATTAGTGGCGTTTTTGTCAGTTTTTGAAAAAAGACGGCGTCAATGTCGGTTTTTTAATACAAAGAGCGTCGTTATCGGTTTTTGAAAATAGAGGGCGTCAATGTCGGTTTTTTAAAATTAGTCGCGTCGCTATCGGTTTTTGAAAATAGAGGGCGTCAGTGTCGGTTTTTTAATATAGAGTGCGTCGGTATCGGTTTTTGATAATAAAGGGCGTCAGTGTCGTTTTTTTAATATAAAGTGCGTCGGTATCGGTTTTTGAAAATAAGTGGCGTCGATATCGGTTTTTGAAAATAGAGGACGTCGTTATCGGTTTTTTAAAATTAGTTTTTTTTTTTTTTTTTTTTATTTTATCTGCAATCAGTTTCTACTATAAGCAGATGTCCTGAGGGATTAGGTTAATTCGAGTGCGTCCTCCAGTGAGAACAACTACTCATATTTCATTTTACTTGGTGCTCATGATAGTGCAGACAAGATGTCTTTTCTCTTGAGTCGTTTTTGATAGGATCGAGTTATAAGCACTGTGGCCAAGTCATTAGGATGTACTTCTAGTCTCCTTTGGTAAGCTTTAGATGCAATAAGGATTTCATCCCTTACTGTGGTCATTTGAAGTTTGCTATGGATTTCGCTATTTTTTACGAACCAGGGCACCTTGCATATGGATCTCAGGATTGCGTTTTGCATGCGCTGAATTATGGTAACATTGGAAGCACTACAACTTCCCCAGAGTTGTATGCCATATGTCCAAACTGGCTTTAGGATAACCTTGTATATTAGGAGTTTGTTATCAGTTGACAGCTTGCTATTTCTCCCTAGCAGCCAAGCGAAGTTTTTAAAGCGTATGTTCAATTCCTCTCTTTTGGTCTTTAAGTGGTGGTTCCAGGTGAGCCGTCGATCTAGATGTAGGCCCAAGTATCTCACAGTATCCTTGTGGGGAAGAATGGAGTTGTCGAGCTTGACAGGAGGACAGTTGCCTCTATGTAGGGTGAATGTGACCTGGACAGATTTAGAAGCACTGACCTTGATTCTCCAAGTTTGCAACCACTTTGAGATTTTGTCAAGACCTCTTTGGAGAATTAGTGAGGCCTCAGTGGGGTCACAGCTGGTGGCCAATATTGCCGTGTCATCAGCGAATGTAGCGGTAGTCACGCCATCCTCTTCTGGAAGATCTGCAGTGAAGATAGTGTACAGTAGGGGCCCCATAACTGATCCTTGGGGTACGCCAGCTGTGAAATCTAATAGTTTGGATGATGCTTCCGACTCTTTGACCTGGAAGATCCGTTCTGTTAGGTAGGACTCAAGCAGTGCAAAATAGCTATGGGGGAGAAATTTCTTGATCTTAAACAGCAGACCTTTGTGCCAGACACGATCAAATGCCTGTTGGATGTCCAGGAAAACTGAGCAGCAGAAATGTTTTTCTTCCAGAGATTTTCTAATTCTGTCGCACACCCTATGGACCTGCTCGACGGTGGAGTGCTGGGACCGGAATCCAAATTGATGAGAAGGTATGATACCATTGTCATTGAGTATAGGCGTTATCCTGCGAAGTAGGATCTTTTCGAATACTTTGGAGAGAATCGGGAGTAGGCTGATCGGTCTATAGGATGAGACGTCTGTTGGTGGTTTTCCCGCTTTTTGTACCATCAGAATTTGGGATACTTTCCATAGCTGTGGGTAGTATTGAACTCTTAGTACTCCATTATACAGTGTTGTCATAAATACGACTGCCTTTCTCGGTAACTGGATTAGTACTTCTTTAGTTATTAAGTCGAAACCAGGAGCTTTTTTGTCGGCTAAGTTTCTAATTACAGCCCACACTTCCCTGACTGTCGCTGGACGTGGAGGGAGAGACATTTGAAGGTCTTGTTTTAGAAGCGTATCGATATGATCTTCAGATGTGCCGGTAGCTGGGTCATTTGGGCGGAAGACATTTGCTAAGTGTTCAGCAAAAGCGTCCGCTTTTTGTTGGGGTGTTCTCGCCCAACCTTGTCGCCATCTTAGGGGGGGAATGGAATTGGTGGGCCTTGTGTAGTTTTTTGTGAACTTCCAGAGTGAGTAGTTGGACGATGGCGTTGCAGTTATTGACTCCAGCTGCACTTCCAATGTGTCATCATGCCATTTTTTAAGTAGGTCCTTCAAGTCTCTAGCTGCCCTGTTGAATTCTGACTTATCTTCCTCAAGTCTACTTTTTTGCCATATTCGACGAAGCCTTCTTTTCTCAAGCACTGCTTTTTTAACCTCCAAGGGATAATTGGTCGACCCTTTGATTTGGGTGATTTCAGGAGTATAAATCCAGCATGCTCTTTGAATCAAGGAAGTAATATATTCAGTGGCATTATCTATGTCCCCCGGGGTTTTCAGGGCAACTTTTAATTGAATATTGTCGTTAATGAGGTCTCTAAACGACTCCCAGTCTGTGTGCTTATTAAATAATTTAGGAGGGCATGGTTTCTCAATGACCTTTGTACTAACAGTTAACAGGACTGGTGTGTGATCAGATGAGGTGTCATAACAAGATTCCGGTTTCAAATAATTCCTAGACATTCCCTTCGTTATGAAGAAGTCAATTAGGTCTGGGATTTTAGAAGGATCACTGGGCCAGTATGTAGGTTCAGCAGAAGTTATAGCACTAAGGATGTTATTGTCCACACTGAGTTGAAGTTGCCTGCCACGAGTTGTGGTTAATCTGGAGCCCCAAGCCATGTGTTTTGCATTCCAATCACCTCCTGCGATGAAGCGGTTTCCGAGCGTTTCAAAAAAGTCAGAGAACATTACCTCGTTGATTTTGTGTCTTGGGGGGCAGTATACAGCTGAGACATTCAGAAGTGCAGTCTGATCTTCCAAAGCGATTGTTGTGGCCTGGATATAGTCCGTTCTATAACCTGGTAGTAGGTGGTGTTTTATGGATTTTTTTATTATGATTGCTGTACCGCCATGAGCTTTGTTATCGGGGTGGCTTGTTAGATAACAGTGGTAATCTGTGAATTGCACATCAGAAGTTGCGGTACAATGGGCCTCCGATATAAGAAGAATATCTAGATTATGTTGCTTCATTAAGAGTTGGACTTCATTTTTGCTAGAGGTTAACCCATTTATGTTGTAAGTTGCTAATCTTAGAAAGGTCATTTTGCGAGTTTGTCAACGAGTTTGGTGATGAGACTTATGAGAGTACTCATTTGTTGGAAGATGCACTCAAACTTTTCGGTTTGTTTAAGGAGTAGCTGTTCTAAGCTGAAGCCGAGTCCGGTCTTTATCTCAGCTGTGTTATCCGTTTTCTGCCGTAGAGCATCAGCGTAGGTATTTTTGACGCTTTGGGTTCTCTCCTCAGTGTTATTGCCAATAATTTTGTCTGAGGGCATTTTTGTTCTTCGGGCCAGTATTTCTTTATAAACTTGGCATCCTTTGTAGTTAGCTGGGTGAGGACCGTTGCAAAGAGCGCACAGTGCGGGGGTTAGACGATCATGCTTTTGGCACTCCGAGGTCTTGTGAGATAATCTACATTTTACACAACGGTATGGACGCATGCAATAGTTCTTGGAGTGTCCGTACTGCTGACACCGTTGGCATTGTACAATTGTTTTTTTCTTTCTTGGGTCCTCAATAACAATAGACTGATGATAGATATACCTGAGACCTTTTACCGCTTTGTTGTTTGCCCCTGCAGATTAGAAGCTGGCAACCCTCCTGACAGTGACATTAATGACAGGTTACAAATTTTGACAACTGGCGGAAAAAATATAAAACACATGTGGGTAGAAAAATTTTCACGGTTAGGAATTGTTATTGTTTAAATAAGTTTTTTATCGTTTTTAAGCAATAAGAACGCTAGATAACGATTGCACGGTTTCCGAGATACTTCCACAACACTTTTAACATGTTTTGGGGCACAACTTCACAGTATTTATCACAAATCACGAAATTAATTGGGGAGCGTATGTGCTTCAGACAATAGTTTGACAGATGATTCACATAAAATTAGTGGCGTCAGTGTCGGTTTTTGAAAATAGAGGGCGTCAGAGTCGATTTTTTAATATAAAGTGCGTCAGTATCAGTTTTTGAAAATAGAGGGCGTCAGTGTCGGTTTTTTAAAATAAAGCGCGCTGGTATCGGTTTTTGAAAATTAGTGGCGTAGATATCGGTTTTTGAAAATAGAGGGCGTCAGTGTCGGTTTTTTAATATAAAGTGCGTCCGTGTCGGTTTTTGAAAATAGAGGGCGCCGTTATCGGTTTTTGAAAATTGAGGGCGTTGGTGTCGGTTTTTGTTATAAAGTGCGTCGGTGTCGGTTTTTGAAAATAGAGGGCGTCGGTGTCGGTTTTTGAAAATAGAGGGCGTCGGTGGCGGTTTTTGAAAATTAGTTGCGTCGATATCGGTTTTTGAAAATAGAGGGCGTCGGTGTTGATTTCTGAAAATTAGTGGCGTCGTTATCGGTTTTTGAAAATAGAGAGCGTCAGTGTCGGTTTTTTAATATAAAGTGCGTCGGTATCGGTTTTTGAAAATAGAGGGCGTCAGTGTAGGTTTTTTAATATAAAGTGCGTCGGTGTCGGTTTTTGAAAATAGAGGGCGTCGTTATCGGTTTTTGAAAATTGAGGGCGTCTGTGTTGGTTTTTTGTTATAAAGTGCCTCGGTGTCGGTTTTTGAAAATAGGCGGCGTCGGTGTCGGTTTTTGAAAATAGAGGGTGTCGGTGGCCGTTTTTAAAATTAGTGGCGTTGTTATCGGTTTTTGAAAATAGACGGCGTCAGTGTCGGTTTTTGAAAATTAGTGGCGTCGTTATCGGTTTTTGAAAATTGAGGGCGCCTGTGTCGGTTTTTTGTTATAAAGTGCGTCGGTGTCTATTTTTGAAAATAGACGGCGTCGGTGTCGGTTTTTGAAAATAGAGGGCGTCGGTGGCGGTTTTTTAAGTTAGTGGCGTTGTTATCGGTTTTTGAAAATAGACGGCGTCAGTGTCGGTTTTTGAAAATTAGTGGCGTCGTTATCGGTTTTTGAAAATAGAGGGCGTCAGTGTCGGTTTTTTTTAAATTAGTGGCGTCAGTGTCGGTTTTTTAATATAAAGTGGGTCGGGTCCGGTTTTTGAAAATTAGTGGCGTCGTTATCGGTTTTTGAAAATAGAGGGCGTCGGTGTCGGTTTTTGAAAATAAGTGGCGTCGTTATCGGTTTTTGATAATTAGTGGCGTCGGTGTCAGTTGATTAATATAAAGTGCGTCGGTGTCGGTTTTTGACAATTCGTGGCGTCGTTATCGGTTTTTGAAAATTAGTGGCGTCGTTGTCGGTTTTTGAAAAAAGACGGCGTCAGTGTCGGTTTTTTAATACAAAGAGCGTCGTTATCGGTTTTTGAAAATAGAGGCCGTCAGTGTCGGTTTTTGAAAATTTGTGGCGCCGTTATCGGTTTTTGAAAATAGAGAGCGTCAGTGTCGGTTTTTTAATATAAAGTGCGTCGGTATCTGTCTTGAAAATAGAGGGCGTCAGTGTAGGTTTTTTTATAAAAAGTGCGTCGGTGTCGGTTTTTGAAAATAGAGGGCGTCGTTATCGGTTTTTGAAAATTAAGGGCGTCTGTGTCGGTTTTTTGTTACAAAGTGCGTCGGTGTCGGTTTTTGAAAATAGACGGCGTCGGTGTCGGTTATCGGAAATAGAGGGCGTCAGTGTCGGTTTTTTAAAATTAGTGGCGTCAGTGTCGGTTTTTTAATAAAAAGTGGCTCGGGTCCGGTTTTTGAAAATTAGTGGCGTCGTTATCGGTTTTTGAAAATAGAGGGCGTCGGTGGCGGTTTTTGAAAATTAGTTGCGTCGATATCGGTTTTTGAAAATAGAGGGCGTCGGTGTTGATTTCTGAAAATTAGTGGCGTCGTTATCGGTTTTTGAAAATAGAGAGCGTCAGTGTCGGTTTTTTAATATAAAGTGCGTCGGTATCGGTTTTTGAAAATAGAGGGCGTCAGTGTAGGTTTTTTAATATAAAGTGCGTCGGTGTCGGTTTTTGAAACTAGAGGGCGTCGTTATCGGTTTTTGAAAATTGAGGGCGTCTGTGTCGGTTTTTTGTTATAAAGTGCGTCGGTGTCGGTTTTTGAAAATAGACGGCGTCGGTGTCTGTTTTTGAAAATAGAGGGCGTCGGTGGCGGTTTTTTAAATTAGTGGCGTTGTTATCGGTTTTTTTTAAATAGAGGGCGTCAGTGTCAGTTTTTTAATATAAAACGGGTCGTTATCGGTTTTTGAAAATAGAGGGCGTCAGTGTCGGTTTTTTAATATAAAGTGCGTCGGTATCGGTTTTTGAAAATAAGTGGCGTCGATATCGGTTTTTGAAAATAGAAGGCGTCGTTATCAGTTTTTGAAAATTGAGGGCGTCGGTGTCAGTTTTTTGTTATAAAGTGCGTCGGTGTCGGTTTTTGAAAATAGAGGGTGTCGGTGGCCGTTTTTAAAATTAGTGGCGTTGTTATCGATTTTTGAAAATAGACGGCGTCAGTGTCGGTTTTTGAAAATTAGTGGCGTCGTTATTGGTTTTTGAAAATAGAGGGAGTCGGTGTCGGTTTTTTAAAATTATTGGCGCCAGTTTCGGTTTTTTAATAAAAACGGCGTCGGTTTCGGTTTTTGATAATTAGTGGCGTCGTTATCGGTTTTTGAAAATAGAGGGCGTCTGTGTCGGTTTTTTAAAATTAGTGGCGTCGTTTTCGGTTTTTGATAATTAGTGGCGTCGGTGTCAGTTGATTAATATAAAGTGCGTCGGTGTCGGTTTTTGAAAATTAGTGGCGTCATTGTCGGTTTTTGAAAATAGAGGGCGTCAGTGTCGGTTTTTTAATATAAAGTGCGTCAGTGTCGGTTTTTTAAAATTAGTGGCGTCAGTGTCGGTTTTTGAAAATAGAGGGCGTCAGTGTCGGTTTTTTAATATAAAGTGCGTCTGTGTCGGTTTTTGAAAAGAGAGGGCGTCGTTATCGGTTTTTGAAAATTGAGGGCGTCGGTGTCGGTTTTTTGTTATAAAGTGCGTCGGTGTCGGTTTTTGAAAATAGAGGGTGTCGGTGGCCGTTTTTTAAATTTGTGGCGTTGTTATCGATTTTTGAAAATAGACGTCGTCAGTGTCGGTTTTTGAAAAAAGAGGGCGTCAGTGTCGGTTTTTAATATAAAGTGCGTCGGTGTCGGTTTTTGAAAAGAGAGGGCGTCATTATCGGTTTTTGAAAATTGAGGGCGTCGGTGTCGGTTTTTTGTTATAAAGTGCGTCGGTGTCGGTTTTTGAAAATAGACGGCGTCAGTGTCGGTTTTTGAAAATTAGAGGCGTCGTTTTCGGTTTTTGAAAATAGAGGGAGTCGGTGTCGGTTTTTTGTTATAAAGTGCGTCGGTGTCGGTTTTTGAAAATAGTGGGCGTCGGTGTCGGTTTTTGAAAATAGAGGGTGTCGGTGGCCGTTTTTAAAATTAGTGGCGTTGTTATCGGTTTTTGAAAATAGACGGTGTCAGTGTCGGTTTTTGAAAATTAGTGGCGTCGTTATCGGTTTTTGAAAATAGAGGGAGTCGGTGTCGGTTTTTTAAAATTATTGGCGCCAGTTTCGGTTTTTTAATAAAAACGGCGTCGGTTTCGGTTTTTGATAATTAGTGGCGTCGTTATCGGTTTTTGAAAATAGAGGGCGTCAGTGTCGGTTTTTTAATATAAAGAGCGTCGTTATCGGTTTTTGAAAACAGAGGGCGTCAGTGTCGGTTTTTGAAAATTAGTGGCGTCGTTATCGGTTTTAGAAAAAAAGAGGGCGTCAATGTCGGTTTTTTAATATAAAGTGCGTCGGTATCTGTTTTTGAAAATTAGTGTCGTCGTTATCGGTTTTTGAAAATAGAGGGCGTCAGTGTCGGTTTTTGAAAATTAGTGGCGTCAGTGTCGGTTTTTGAAAATAGAGGGCGTCAGTGTCGGTTTTTTAATATAAAGTGCGTCGGTGTCGGTTTTTGAAAATAGAGGGCGTCGGTGTCGGTTTTTGAAAATAGAGGGTGTTGGTGGCCGTTTTTAAAATTAGTGGCGTTGTTATCGGTTTTTGAAAATAGACGGCGTCAGTGTCGGTTTTTGAAAATTAGTGGCGTCGTTATCGGTTTTTGAAAATAGAGGGCGTCAGTGTCGGTTTTTTAAAATTAGTGGCGTCCGTGTCGGTTTTTGAAAATAGAGGGCGTCGTTATCGGTTTTTGAAAATTGAGGGCGTTGGTGTCGGTTTTTTGTTATAAAGTGCGTCAGTGTCGGTTTTTTAAAATAAAGGGCGCTGGTATCGGTTTTTGAAAATTAGTGGCGTAGGTATCGGTTTTTTAAAATAGACGGCGTCAGTGTCGATTTTTTAATATAAAGTGCGTCGGTGTCGGTTTTTGAAAATAGAGGGCGTCGTTATCGGTTTTTGAAAATTGAGGGCGTTGGTGTCTGTTTTTTGTTATAAAGTGCGTCGATGTCGGTTTTTGAAAATAGAGGGAGTCGGTGTCGGTTTTTGAAAATCAGTGGCGCCGTTTTCGGTTTTTTAAAATTAGTGGCGTCAGTGTCGGTTTTTTAATATAAAGTGGGTCGGGTCCGGTTCTTGAAAATAAGTGGCGTCGTTATCGGTTTTTGAAAATAGAGGGCGTCAGTGTCGGTTTTTTAATATAAACGGCGTCGGTTTCGGTTTTTGAAAATTAGAGGCGTCGTTATCGGTTTTTGAAAATAGAGGGCGTCTGTGTCGGTTTTTTAATATAAAGAGCGTCGTTATCGGTTTTTGAAAACAGAGGGCGTCGGTGTGGGTTTTTGAAAATTAGTGGCGTCGTTTTCGGTTTTTGATAATTAGTGGCGTCGGTGTCAGTTGATTAATATAAAGTGCGTCGGTGTCGGTTTTTGAAAATTAGTGGCGTCGTTATCGGTTTTTGAAAATTAGTGGCGTCGTTGTCGCTTTTTGAAAAAAGACGGCGTCAGTGTCGGTTTTTTAATACAAAGAGCTACGTTATCGGTTTTTGAAAATAGAGGTCGTCAGTGTCGGTTTTTTAAAATTAGTGGCGTTGTTATCGGTTTTTGAAAATAGATGGCGTCAGTGTCGGTTTTTGAAAATTAGTGGCGTCGTTATCGGTTTTTGAAATAGAGGGCGTCAGTGTCGGTTTTTTAAAATTAGTGGCGTCAGTGTCGGTTTTTGAAAATAGAGGGCGTCAGTGTCGGTTTTTTAATATAAAGTGCGTCGGTGTCGGTTTTTGAAAAGAGAGGGCGTCAGTGTCGGTTTTTTAAAATTAGTGGCGTCAGTGTCGGTTTTTTAAAATAGAGGGCGTCAGTGTCGGTTTTTTAATATAAAGTGCGTCGGTGTCGGTTTTTGAAAAGAGAGGGCGTCGTTATCGGTTTTTGAAAATTGAGGGCGTCGGTGTCGGTTTTTTGTTATAAAGTGCGTCGGTGTCGGTTTTTGAAAATCAGTGGCGCCGTTTTCGGTTTTTTAAAATTAGTGGCGTCAGTGTCGGTTTTTTAATATAAAGTGGGTCGGGTCCGGTTCTTGAAAATAAGTGGCGTCGTTATCGGTTTTTGAAAATAGAGGGCGTCAGTGTCGGTTTTTTAAAATTATTGGCGCCAGTTTCGGTTTTTTAATAAAAACGGCGTCGGTTTCGGTTTTTGATAATTAGTGGCCTCGTTATCGGTTTTTAGAGGGCGTCAGTGTCGTTTTTTAATATAAAGAGCGTCGTAATCGGTTTTTGAAAACAGAGGGCGTCAGTGTCGGTTTTTGAAAATTAGTGGCGTCGTTATCGGTTTTAGAAAATAGAGGGCGTCAGTGTCGGTTTTTTAATATAAAGTGCGTCGGTATCGGTTTTTGAAAACTAGTGGCGTCGTTATCGGTTTTTGAAAATAGAGGGCGTCAGTGTCTGTTTTTGAAAATAGAGGGCGTCAGTGTCGGTTTTTTAATATAAAGTGCGCTGGTATCAGTTTTTGAAAATTAGTGGCGTAGATATCAGTTTTTGAAAATAGAGGGCGTCAGTGTCGGTTTTTTAATATAAAGTGCGTCGGTGTCGGTTATTGAAAATAGAGGGCGTCGTTATCGGTTTTTGAAAATTGAGGGCGTTGGTGTCGGTTTTTTGTTATAAAGTGCGTCGGTGTCGGTTTTTGAAAATAGAGGGCGTCGGTGTCGGTTTTTTAAAATAGAGGGTGTAGGTGGCCGTTTTTAAAATTAGTGGCGTTTTTATCGGTTTTTGAAAATAGACGGCGTCAGTGTCGGTTTTTGAAAATTAGTGGCCTCGTTATCGGTTTTTGAAAATAGAGGGAGTCGGTGTCGGTTTTTTAAAATTAGTGGCGTCATTGTCGGTTTTTTAATAAAAACGGCGTCGGTTTCGTTTTTTGAAAATTAGTGGCGTCGTTATCGGTTTTTGAAAATAGAGGGCGTCGGTGTCGGTTTTTGAAAGTTAGTGGCGACGTTATCGGTTTTTGAAAATAGAGGGCGTCAATGTCGGTTTTTTAATATAAAGTGCGTCGGTGTCGGTGTAGCGACACCGACGCACTGGGGGGGAGTGATGTAGCGACTACTACTCGCAACATGGCAAAAAGTAAAGCGCCATCTATCGGAGTGAAGATACAACAACAAACCCTGAATCGCACTATGAAAGTTTACAACGATTCTAACACATATACGAATATCCGACATCAACTGTCGGGCTTCGGCCCTCCAGGCTAACCACCTTGCCTGGTCGGAGGATCCTCCCTTTTCAATGGAGGAACACCATACCTCGTTCCTCTATAGTGGTGACCCCTAAATATGAACATCTTCGCAACCTTCGACGGCATCATCGCCTTCGCTCCCCTCTCCACCCCTCCAGTCCCCTAGAGCAGCATCAAGCAAGTCTCATCCTGCCAGCCAGCATCCTCGGCCCCAACGGGTAACCACACGCTTGCAGCGACCGCGCAAGCCTGGTTCTTCCCATCGGCCTCTCATCAGCAACCTTGGCACAGCACATTGCACTTCGGCCGGTCAACTAGCAGAGCCCTTCTCTCCTGGGCGACGCAGCAGCCAGCCTCTACTCTTCACTGCACTACCTCGACTCACTGAGGATTTCGCAGCATCACCGCACCTAGTTCCGACTCACTGGAATCATCACTGATGATCACATGATGGATTGATCGATGGATCGATGAATCATCATCATCATCATCATCATCATCATCGTCATCGTCATCGTCATCGTCATCGTCATCGTCATCGTCATCGTCATCGTCATCGTCATCGTCATCGTCATCGTCATCGTCATCGTCATCGTCAGAATTTTAAGGTATTTGAGGAATTGAGATTTGAGAATTTGAGAGATTTGAGTGATTTGAGGAATAGATATTTGAGAATTTTGAGTGATTTGAAAATTTGAGATTTGAGATATTGAAATTTGAGAGATTTGAGTGATTTGAGGAATAGATATTTGAGAATTTTGAGTGATTTGAGAATTTGTGATTTGAGAAATTGAGATTTGAGAGGTTAATACTTGAGAATTTGAGATTTGAGAGGTTTATATTTGAGAATTTGAGATTTGAGATGTTGAAATTTGAGAGATTTTGAGTGATTTGAGGAATAGATATTTGAGAGGTTGAGTGATTTGAGGAATAGATA
Source organism: Shargacucullia verbasci (assembly GCA_947562105.1). Lineage (NCBI taxonomy): Eukaryota > Metazoa > Arthropoda > Insecta > Lepidoptera > Noctuidae > Shargacucullia > Shargacucullia verbasci. The sequence goes on from OX387296.1 coordinate 60,175, forward strand.
TTTCAGAATTTTGAGTTATTTTTGAATTTGAGATTTGAGTTTGTGATTTGAGAAATTGAGATTTGTGAGGTTGATATTTGAGAACTTGTGATTTAAGTTTGTGGTTTGAGAAATTGAGAATTTTGAGGTTTTTGAGGAATTGAAATTTGAGATGTTGAAATTTGAGTGATTTGAGAATTTGAGATTTGAGAATTTGTGATTTGAGAACTTGAGATTTGAGAGGTTGATATTTGAGAATTTGTGGTTTGAATTTGTGATTTGAGAAATTGAGATTTGAGAGGTTGATATTTGAGTTTGTGATTTGAGAAATTGAGATTTGAGAGGTTGATATTTGAGAGTTTAAGATTTGAGAATTAGAGCTGAGAAATTGAGATTTGAGAATTTGTGATTTGAGAACTTAAGATTTGAGATGTTGAAATTTGAGAGTTTTGAGTGATTTGAGGACTAGATATTTGAGAATTTTGAGGTATTTGAGGAATTGAGATTTGAGAATTTGAGTGATTTGAGGAATAGATATTTGAGTATTTGAGAGGTTGAGTGATTTGAGAATTTGAGATTTGAGAAATATGAGTGATATGAGAATTTGAGATTTGAGGTGTTGAAATTTGAGAGATTTGAGCGATTTGAGGAATAGATATTTGAGAATTTTGAGGTATTTGAAGAATTGAGATTTGAGAGATTTGAGTGATTTGAGGAATAGATATTTGAGAATTTTGAGTATTTGAGAGTTTGAGTGATTTGAGAGATTTGAGAATTGAGTTTGAGTGATTTGAGAATTTGAGATTTGAGAAATATCAGTGATTTGAGAATTTGTAATTTGAGATGTTGAAATCTGAGCGATTTTAGTGATTGGAATAGATATTTGAGAATTTTGTGTGATTTGAGAATTTGAGTGATTTGAGAGTTTGAGTGATTTGAGAGATTTGAGATTTGAGAAATATGAGTGATTTGAGGTTTTGAGATTTGAGATGTTGAAATTTGAGAGATTTGAGTGATTTGAGGAATAGATATTTGAGAATTTTGAGTGATTTGAGAATTTGAGTGATTTGAGAATTTGAGATGTTGAAATTTGAGAGATTTGAGTGATTTGAGGAATAGATATTTGAGAATTTTGAGTATTTGAGAGTTTGAGTGATTTGAGAATTTGAGATTTGAGAAATATGAGCGATATGAGAATTTGAGATTTGAGATGTTGAAATTTGAGAGATTTGAGTGATTTGATGAATAGATATTTGAGAATTTTGAGTATTTGAGAGTTTGAGTGATTTGAGAGATTTGAGATTTGAGTTTGAGTGATTTGAGAATTTAAGATTTGAGAAATATCAGTGATTTGAGAATTTGTAATTTGAGATATTGAAATCTGAGCGATTTTAGTGATTTCAGGAATAGATATTTGAGATTTTGAGATTTGAGATGTTGAAATTTGAGAGATTTGAGTGATTTGAGGAATAGATATTTGAGAATTTTGAGTATTTGAGAGTTTGAGTAATTTGAGAATTAGAGATTTGAGAAATATGAGTGATATGACATTGACCCGGGTACGTCTTAAAACTGCGGCCAGACACCGGAGGACGGGCAGCAGCGTCCTCTCACTAATCGGTGAGCCACTGCGATCCATAAGCCGCCTGCCAAGCGTGGGGATTATGGCAAAACCCCCCTTGAGTGAGGCCTTCGTTCAGCAGTGGACGTCTTCTGGCTGATGTTGATGATGATGATGATGATGATGAGTGATATGAGAATTTGAGATTTGAGATGTTGAAATTTGAGAGATTTGAGTGATAGATTTTTGAGAATTTTGAGTGATTTGAGAATTTGAGATTTGATTTGTGATTTTGAAAAATTTGAGAAGTTGATATGTTGATATTTGAGTTTGAGATTTGAGAATTTGAGAAGCTAAAATTTGAGGGATTTGAGAGTTTTGAGTGATTTGTGGAACTGAGATTTGAGAATTTGAGATGTTGAAATTTGAGAGATTTGAGTGATTTGATGAATAGATATTTGAGAATTTTGAGTGATTTGAGAATTTGAGGAAAAGATATTTCGGAATTTTGAGTGATTTGAGAGTTTGTGATTTGAGAATATGAGATATTGTGAATTTGAGATTTGAGAGTTTGTGATTTGAGAATTTGTGATTTGAGATTTGTGACTTAAAATTTTGTGAATTTTACATTTAATTATTGAGAAGTTGGGATTTGAGAGGTTGAGAATTCGAGATTTGAGAATTTGTGATTTGAGAATTTGAGATTTGAGAGTTTGAGATTTGAGAAGTTGTGATTTGAGAGAGGTTTGTGAATTTGAGAGATGGAAAATTTGAGAGGTTGAAATTTGAGATTTGAGAGGTTGATATTTGAGAGTTTAAGATTTGAGAATTTGAGATTTGAGAAGTTGTGATTTGAGAGAGATTTGTGAATTTTAGAGATGGAAAATTTGAGAGGTTGAAATTTGAGAATTTGAGATTTGAGAGGTTGATATTTGAGAGTTTAAGATTTGAGAATTAGAGCTGAGAATTTGAGATTTGAGATGATAAAATTTGAGAGATTTGAGTGATAGATATTTGAGGATTTTGAGTTATTTGAAATTTGAGATTTGATTTGATATTTTGAAATTGTGATTTTGAAAAATTTGAGAAGTTGAGATGTTGATATTTGAGTTTGAGATTTGAGAATTTGAGAAGTTGAAATTTGAGAGATTTGAGAGTGTGAGTGAGAGACTCAAGACAGAGATCAATAACGAGGTCATGGCGGCGATAACCCGACTCTATGAGCTGGTTAAAGAGGCGGAGAAAGTGCCATGTAAAGAAAAGGAAGAGGAAAAGAGACCAAAGAAGACCGGTAAAAAAGAAATCGAGATTGAACGAATGGAGGAAAATCGGTCGATCAGGGAGGCACTGGCAGAGCACAGCCAACTATTGAAGGAGTACACTGAGCTATTAGTTTCAGTGAAAGCGGCAATAACAAATGGTCAAGAAAAGCGGGATACCTTTGCGTTCATTGCAGCAAGTACTCCCAAGTGGCAGCCCCCTGTGCATCCCACACTACACTCGGTTGTAGTCACGTCGAAAGACGAAATGGACACAGGGGAGCAGGTCCTAGAAAAAATACGGGAAACAATGAACGTGTTATAATAAGGTTTTATTAAAAACATAATCTCATAGTAAAATAATCATTTATTATTACTTATACATATCTTGTAATCAATGTAACTACTATTCGACATTTAAAATCAATCCATTTAATTTAAAACAACATTACACATTTATTATATAATTGTAGGTAGGTAGATAAATATTACTGATCAAAATAACACAAGAATAATACTTATCTTGTAATAGGTAGTTTAAGGTACTCAGAGCCAGATAGAACCGACACGGGGCAGAGTAACGCTTTCTAGTAAAACTAGGAAACAAGTGTCCAACAAAGACCCTGCTCGCCTTTAAATATACAGTAGCAAACAACCCCACTCTGCCCCACCTCTGACTACCGGTTATGACGTATAGAAATAAACTTGTTTTTTATTTGGCTTTACAATTTCAAATAGTAAATTTATACTTATTAAATGTTTTTAATTACATATCAATTTATACAAGTCATAAATCAACATATATTTACATAAAATTTGACTATATCTCACAAACGCAAAGGAAGGATGGATTAAGGTGGAAAAGTTGAGGAAGGCTAAAGACCAAAAAATCATAGGTGGCTGTAGAACAAAGGAAGAGAGGGAAAAAGTTAAGAACAGGCTAAAAACGGCCAGCAAAGAGTTTCTGGTGGAGGAGGTACAAAACAAGGACCCTCTTCTGATCCTCAGGGACGTCTTGACATACAACACGGATGAGGACGTGCTCACGGCCCTGAGGAATCAGAACGGAAGAATATTCGAAGACCTCGACAAAAAAGAATGGAAATGACCTTGATCTTTCACAGTACTCACGTACTAAACACCGTAATAAAAACATTACCAACTACTTGTCAAGTTTCCTGTAAATTCGGATAACACTTGATAAAAGTAATTGTTTGTGCGTAGACTGAATCCACTCTCCCTTCATACTTAACCAGGCTTAGGACTGGCTACATTAAAGAATAAAATAAGAATAAATCGTATGTAATGTGACGAAAGTTACGTTAAACATTCTTTGACTTAATTAATATAACGGCGCGTTATAAAATTAATTGTTTATTTTTATATTGTCGAATTAAGACCTGTTTTGTTCAGCAATTTATAATTTAGAGCGGGTAACACCGAATGGAGTTGTGAGTGTCATGGTGCCGCTGGCGATGACTTTTGGGAACGGTGTCATCACGCGGTTTTCCACACACAAAACCATTAGCTCTAAAATAATACAATTTGCATAATTGTAAACACTAACTTACTTTATTTAGTTTTTCTGGTAACGATATTATAATTACAGTTCGTAAGATTTGTGAGTATTATTTGGCAACACGCCCATGGCAGACCAGCGAATAATGGAGGAGGAGCAAAACGTATCGTTGCAGCCGCTCGACATTCCGTCATCAGAAGTGGGATCGGAACAGTCTACAGATAAGAGTATTAATAAAAATTCATTAAGTATTACTGAAAGCGAACGTTGGAAAATGTTATTTGAGATGCAACAACACCAAATGATGGAATTGATCCGTGCGATCAAAGAACCTAGTACAGGCGACACTAAACTAGTTCTTCCCGAATTTAACCCAGAATCTCAAGATAGTGATGCCAAAGCTTGGTGTAATACCGTTGACTTATGCATGCAAGAGAAACAACTATCTAGCAGCAGGCTGATTATTATTATGAGTAAAGCACTTAAGGGAACGGCAGCTACATGGCTAGCCCAGAATACTTTTCCTGGAATAACCTGGTTTCAGTTAAAAGACTTATTTCTCGCTCGATTCCACTGCGTTGAAACTCCAACTGCTACGTTATGTAGGCTATTTAACGAAAGTCCCAAGGAAGGAGAGTGCTTGTCTGCTTATGCAAATCGATTTCTGAGCACGTTACTGAGTCAGTGGCACAACTTTTCAACTGAAAAAATAGCAATAGCTGTAACTCTGGCGCATGCAGCCAAAATAGAACCACGACTACAGAGATTAGCTTTTACTACAGAAATTGACACTAGAGTAAAATTACAACAAGAATTGATGGCGTTTACATACCGCAAAAGAGGACCTCCAATGCAGGATAAATTAAATGCGCCAGGCGACGCAAAAAAAGCCAATTTTTATTAAAAAAAATTAAAATCGTCTCAGTTTGTGATGTAGGCTCTAAAGTAAAAGACTTCAGCGGTATTGACAGTGACGTTTCTAAAGAATGTAGAGAGCTCCTAATTTCCGTGCTTAAGAATTATTCCGATTACTTTGTAGAAGGTACCCCAACAGGTAGGGTTAGTACGGGTAAATTAAGTGGCAAACGAGATACTAAAGAGTATGTGTTTGTATCCATAGACGCTTTCACAAAGTACGTACTTTTGCATCACACTGTTAACATTCACGCTAACAATGCTATAAAAGCTTTGCAGACAAGTGTTTCTATTTTCGGTGCACCTACGCGTGTTATAGCAGACCAGGGAAGATGTTTTGCTGGGAAAGAGTTCAGGGACTTCTGTACAATGCACAACTAAGTTTACATTTGATAGCCACGGGTACCAGTCGCGCTAACGGACAGGTTATGTCTACTTTAAAGAATATGCTAACGGCAGTTGAAACAGGTAATCATAAATAAGAATAATATACGATACACCAACATAAGAAACACCAACGAACAATGTAGAGTCAGAATGTCCCGATAACGGCGTGAACGTGAACTGGTGAGTAGTTTCTTTGACTTTCAATAGCCTGTGTGGCACCTGCAGCCTGTGTGGCATCCATAGCCTGTGTGGCATCCATAGCCTGTGTGGCATCCATAGCCTGTGTGGCATCTATAGCCTGTGTGGCATCCATAGCCTGTGTGGCATCTGTAGCCTGTGTGGCGCTTATAGCCTGTGTGGCATCTTTAACCTGTGTGGTACTTATGGCCTGTGTGGCATTTACGGCCTGTATGGCACTTACGGCCTGTGTGGCACTTACGGCCTATCTGGCATTTATGGATGCTGTCAGTATTGGTTGTACACATTGGTGCGTGTAGTACGTTATTGATATCCATAAGGTCTGGGTAAAGTGTGCAGTTGTGATTAAGTTAACTAGCTATTGGTCTTGACTTCTGTTCTATTATCGTTCTAAGTTCTGTTATCACTAATTGTTGTTGAAATGTGTGTTGAAGTATTTTGGTCAGAATGACCGAGTTGTTACGTGTGTATACAACTGCGTGTTTATTTGTCGACAGACAATGAAGAGAATCACACACACGAGGACGTGTGAAGATGCAGGACGGCCGTAACGGCGCGTTATAAAATTAATTGTTTATTTTTATATTGTCGAATTAAGACCTGTTTTGTTCAGCAATTTATAATTTAGAGCGGGTAACACCGAATGGAGTTGTGAGTGTCATGGTGCCGCTGGCGATGACTTTTGGGAACGGTGTCATCACGCGGTTTTCCACACACAAAACCATTAGCTCTAAAATAATACAATTTGCATAATTGTAAACACTAACTTACTTTATTTAGTTTTTCTGGTAACGATATTATAATTACAGTTCGTAAGATTTGTGAGTATTATTTGGCAACACGCCCATGGCAGACCAGCGAATAATGGAGGAGGAGCAAAACGTATCGTTGCAGCCGCTCGACATTCCGTCAAATACATTTTTATTTTTTAATGCAGGCGTATTTAAAAAGTGTAATCGGCATATTTACAATAATTGGATTAATAATTATTTAAATCAGTATTTACAAATTATTACCTCTCAAGTTCAAATCTCGTGGATGTCGGTGAGTATCGCGCACATAGCATTCAAAATAATCACCTTCACAACCAACACAAAGTCCACACCTAAAAATTAACTGTTCATTTACTCGAGATAGCACATCAGAGTTCGTTTTAATTTGATCAAATGCCCAAATTATTTTTTCAATTAATATCTCGCGGCTTGTGATTACGTGACCTGTGTACACTAATGTCTTTACATGTCTCCACAAATAAAAGTCTAAAGGAGTGATATCTGGCGATCTAGGAGGCCAAGCGCGCGGCCCGCCACGTCCTATCCATCGACCAGGATAAATCCTGTTTAATATTGTACGTTTCAGCGTTTAGTCTGTTCAAAAAGATAGGGCCCAGTAATGTGGAATTCACAATTCCCGCCCACACATTCACACTAAAGCGATGTTGATAATTATGCGGTCTGGGTTGGCGCGGATTTTCATAACACCATAAAGGCCTATTCAAACCTGAGCGATATTCGCTGCCGCTGTGGGTAGAGGTACATACCGCGCGGGTTTCGCTCAGGTATTTAGTATCGAGTACCGCGGCTAAAGCGACCTGAGCGATATTCGCTGCCGCTGTGGGTAGAGGTACATACCGCGCGGGAGCAGCGGCATGCATCCCGCCCCTCACTCCGCAAGCGGGGTTAACATGACAACAGTTACGCACGATATTCCTTAGCGAAAGGACGCGTTTGCAACATGGCGTCATCGAAACGAACGAATAACGATTCATTTATTGAGATGGTGAAGTGCAATCCAGTTTTATATGATATGTCACTTACGGATTATAAAAATATATTTATGAAAAATTAAATATGGGATGAGATAGGAGAAAAATGTAACATAAGTGGTAAGTTTTTATTTTTTAATATATTATATTATCTTTCAATTGGGTACTAAATACGACTACCGCCATTAAAGAAGTTGACAAATTGTGTACGTACAATGGGCGACATTGCCGGTGAACCACCTATAAGGCTAAAATCGCTTGCACCCAACTTGTGACCACAGCGAAAACCACGCCCTCTTAAAACCAGTTTTGTGCAACATACTTCCCGCCAATCTTTTGTTAGAAAATAATTTGTACTTCTTTAGTTGCTATGAATGAAACAGATAGTCAGTGTGCGAGCGAGAAAGTATTATCCATACCTATTAAATCCACTTCGCTCATTTATACGTAATAAATTGGGAGAAAACAGAGTGATCGGAGTGATTAACTTTGCTAGTTTCATTTATATTAATACCTAATCGCTGTACCTACAGAATAATAAATTACACTTTATGAAAGAACACTTTATGGAAAAACATAACATAACATAGCAAGCATCACGCCTGTATCCCCGAAAGGTTAGAATAAGCCACAAAGGCGTATCTACCATTGTGTACCCACATTTCGCCGATGCTGTTATTAAGTCACGTAAGCCATGTAACAGGGGGCGAGCCTGTTGCCATCAACCGGGCATAACCCCAAACTCGGTGCTGCTACTGAGGATTTCTATACAGAAAAACCCAATAACAATTTCCCCGACCCGGGAACCGAATCCAGAACCTCACGCTCAGCAGTCGCGCTTGCGACCACTACACTATTGAGTCAGTTGTAAAAATAAAATTTCAGATTTGGGAATTTGGGAGGTTGATATTTGAGAGTGTGAGAAATTGTGATTTGAGGTTTGAGAATTTAAGAAATGGAAAATTTGAGATTTGAGAATTCGAGATTTGAGAATTGAGAATTTGAGATTTGAGAAATTGTGATTTTGAGAAATTTGAGAAGTTGAGATTTGAGAGGTTGATATTTGAGAGTTTGAGAATTTGAGATCTGAGAATTTGTGAGATTGAAAATTTGTTATTTGATTTGAGAATTTGAGTTTTGAGAAGTTGAGATTTGAGAATTCGAGACATGAGAATTTGAGAACTTTAGATTTGATAATTGAGAAGGTTAGATTTGAGAGGTTGATATTTGAAAGTTTTAGAATTGAGAAGTTGAGATTTTAGAGGTTGATAATTGAGAAGTTGAGATTTGAGAGCTTGATGAGTTTGAGAATTTGTGATTTGAGAATTTGAGATATGAGAAGTAGAAATTTGAGATATTTGAGTTTGAGAATTTGAGATTTGAAAAGTTGAAATTTGAGATATTTGAGTTTGAGAATTTGAGATTTGAGTTTTGAGAAGTTGAAATTTGAGAGCTTGATATTTGAGTTTGAGAATTTGTGATATGAGATTTGTGACTTAAGCTTTTCATACGTAACATCAGACTGCTCTGACACCCCCCACCACAGACACCAGATTGACCCTGACACCCCCACCACAAACATTAACTGCTCTGACACTCCCACCACAACCACAAGTCTGCTCTGACACCCCCACCACAAACATCTGACACCTCTGACACCGACACCACAAACATCTGACACCTCTGACACCGACACCACAAACATTAGACTGCTCTGACAGCCCCAACACTACCACCCGACTGCTCTGACACCCCCCGCCACAACCACCCGACTGCGCTGACACCCCCACCACAATCATCTGACGGCTCTGACACCACCCACCACAAACATCTGACTGCTCTGACACCGACACAACAAACATCTGACACCTCTGACACCGACACCACAAACATTAGACTGCTCTGACACCACCACCACAACCACCCGACTGCTCTGGCACCCCCACCACAAACATCTGACGGCTCTGACACCACCAAACACAAACATCTGACACCTCTGACACCGACACAACAAACATTAGAATGCTCTGACACTCCCAACACAATTATCAGACTGCTCTGACACCCCCCGCCACAACCACCCGACTGCGCTGACACCCCCGCCACAAACATCTGACACCTCTGACACCGACAAAACAAACATCTGACACCTCTGACACCGACACAACAAACATCTGACACCGACACTACAAACATCTGACACCTCTGACACCGACACAACAAACATTAGACTGCTCTGACAGCCCCAACACTACCACCCGACTGCTTTGACACCCCCAACACCTACCACCCGACTGCTCTGACACCCCCACCACAAACATCTGACGGCTCTGACACCACCAAACACAAACATCTGACACCTCTGACACCGACACAACAAACATCTGACACATCTGACACCCCCGCCACAAACAACTGACACCTCTGACACCGACACAACAACCACCCGACTGCTCTGACACCCCAAACATTGGAATGCTCTGACACTCCCAACACAATTATCAGACTGCTCTGACACCCCCCGCCACAACCACCCGACTGCGCTGACACCCCCGCCACAAACATCTGACACCTCTGACACCGACACAACAAACATCTGACACCTCTGACACCGACACAACAAACATCTGACACCTCTGACACCCCCGCCACAAACATCTGACACCTCTGACACCGACACAACAAACATCTGACACCTCTGACACCCCCACCACAAACATCAGTATGCTCTGACACCCGCCTACCATAACCATCAGACTGCTCTGACACCCCCACCACAACCATCAGACTGCTCTGACACCACCACCACAACCACCCGACTGCTCTGACACCCCCACCACAAACATCTGACGGCTCTGACACCACCAAACACAAACATCTGACACCTCTGACACCGACACCACAAACATAAGACTGCTCTGACAGCCCCAACACTACCACCCGATGGGCTGACACCCCCGCCACAAACATCTGACACCTCTGACACCGACACAACAAACATCTGACACCTCTGACACCGACACAACAAACATTAGACTGCTCTGACAGCCCCAACACTACCACCCGACTGCTTTGACACCCCCAACACTACCACCCGACTGCTCTGACACCCCCAACACTACCACCCGACTGCTCTGACACCCCCACCACAAACATCTGACGGCTCTGACACCTCTGACACCGACACCACAAACATTAGACTGCTCTGACACCACCCACCACAAACATCTGACTGCTCTGACACCGACATCACAAACATTAGACTGCTCTGACACCACCACCACAACCACCCGACTGCTCTGACACCCCCACCACAAACATCTGACGGCTCTGACACCACCAAACACAAACATCTGACACCTCTGACACCGACACCACAAACATAAGACTGCTCTGACAGCCCCAACACTACCACCCGATGGGCTGACACCCCCGCCACAAACATCTGACACCTCTGACACCGACACAACAAACATCTGACACCTCTGACACCGACACTACAAACATCTGACACCTCTGACACCGACACAACAAACATTAGACTGCTCTGACAGCCCCAACACTACCACCCGACTGCTAAGACACCCCCAACACTACCACCCGACTGCTCTGACACCCCCACCACAAACATCTGACGGCTCTGACACCACCAAACACAAACATCTGACACCTCTGACACCGACACAACAAACATCTGACACATCTGACACCCCCGCCACAAACAACTGACACCTCTGACACCGACACAACAACCATCTGACACCTCTGACACCCCCACCACAAACATCAGTATGCTCTGACACCCGCCTACCATAACCATCAGACTGCTTTGACACCCCCAACACTACCACCCGACTGCTCTGACACCCCCAACACTACCACCCGACTGCTCTGACACCCCCACCACAAACATCTGACGGCTCTGACACCTCTGACACCGACACCACAAACATTAGACTGCTCTGACACCACCCACCACAAACATCTGACTGCTCTGACACCGACATCACAAACATTAGACTGCTCTGACACCACCACCACAACCACCCGACTGCTCTGACACCCCCACCACAAACATCTGACGGCTCTGACACCACCAAACACAAACATCTCACACCTCTGACACCGACACCACAAACATAAGACTGCTCTGACAGCCCCAACACTACCACCCGATGGGCTGACACCCCCGCCACAAACATCTGACACCTCTGACACCGACACAACAAACATCTGACACCTCTGACACCGACACTACAAACATCTGACACCTCTGACACCGACACAACAAACATTAGACTGCTCTGACAGCCCCAACACTACCACCCGACTGCTTTGACACCCCCAACACTACCACCCGACTGCTCTGACACCCCCACCACAAACATCTGACGGCTCTGACACCACCAAACACAAACATCTGACACCTCTGACACCGACACAACAAACATCTGACACCCCCGCCACAAACAACTGACACCTCTGACACCGACACAACAACCATCTGACACCTCTGACACCCCCACCACAAACATCAGTATGCTCTGACACCCGCCTACCATAACCATCAGACTGCTCTGACACCCCCACCACAACCATCAGACTGCTCTGACACCACCACCACAACCACCCGACTGCTCTGACACCCCCACCACAAACATCTGACGGCTCTGACACCTCTGACACCGACACCACAAACATTAGACTGCTCTGACACCACCCACCACAAACATCTGACTGCTCTGACACCGACATCACAAACATTAGACTGCTCTGACAGCCTCAACACTACCACCCGACTGCGCTGACACCCCCGGCACAAACATCTGACACCTCTGACACCGACACAACAAACATCTGACACCTCTGACACCGACACAACAAACATCTGACACCTCTGACACCGACACAACAAACATCTGACACCTCTGACACCGACACAACAAACATTAGACTGCTCTGACACCCCCAACACTACCACCCGACTGCTCTGACACCCCCACCACAAACATCTGACAGCTCTGACACCACCAAACACAAACATCTGACACCTCTGACACCGACACAACAAACATCTGACACATCTGACACCCCCGCCACAAACATCAGTATGCTCTGACACCCACCTACCATAACCATCAGACTGCTCTGACACCCCCACCACAACCATCAGACTGCTCTGACACCACCACCACAACCACCCGACTGCTCTGACACCCCCACCACAAACATCTGACGGCTCTGACACCACCAAACACAAACATCTGACACCTCTGACACCGACACAACAAACATTAGAATGCTCTGACACTCCCAACACAATTATCAGACTGCTCTGACACCCCCCGCCACAACCACCCGACTGACACCACCACCAGAACCCACAGATTGACCCTGACACCACCACCAAAGCATACCGACTGCGCTGACACCCCCGCCACAAACATCTGACATCTCTGACACCGACACAACAAACATCTGACACCTCTGACACCGACACAACAAACATCTGACACCTCTGACACCCCCGCCACAAACATCTGACACCTCTGACACCGACACAACAAACATCTGACACCTCTGACACCGACACAACAAACATCTGACACCTCTGACACCCCCACCACAAACATCAGTATGCTCTGACACCCGCCTACCATAACCATCAGACTGCTCTGACACCCCCACCACAACCATCAGACTGCTCTGACACCACCACCACAAACATCTGACGGCTCTGACACCACCAAACACAAACATCTGACACATCTGACACCGACACCACAAACATAAGACTGCTCTGACAGCCTCAACACTACCACCCGACTGCGCTGACACCCCCGCCACAAACATCTGACACCTCTGACACCGACACAACAAACATCTGACACCTCTGACACCGACACAACCAACATCTGACACCGACACCACAAACATCTGACACCTCTGACACCGACACAACAAACATTAGAATGCTCTGACACTCCCAACACAATTATCAGACTGCTCTGACACCCCCCGCCACAACCACCCGACTGACACCACCACCAGAACCCACAGATTGACCCTGACACAACAAATATCTGACACCTCTGACACCGACACAACAAACATCAGTATGCTCTGACACCCGCCTACCATAACCATTAGACTGCTCTGACAGCCCCAACACTACCACCCGACTGCTTTGACACCCCCAACACTACCACCCGACTGCTCTGACTGCTCTGACACCTCTGACACCGACACCACAAACATTAGACTGCTCTGACACCACCCACCACAAACATCTGACTGCTCTGACACCGACATCACAAACATTAGACTGCTCTGACAGCCCCAACACTACCACCCGACTGCGCTGACACCCCCGCCACAAACATCTGACACCTCTGACACCGACACAACAAACATCTGACACCTCTGATACCGACACAACAAACATCTGACACCGACACTACAAACATCTGACACCGACACTACAAACATCTGACACCTCTGACACCGACACAACAAACATTAGACTGCTCTGACAGCCCCAACACTACCACCCGACTGCTTTGACACCCCCAACACTACCACCCGACTGCTCTGACACCCCCAACACTACCACCCGACTGCTCTGACACCCCCCGCCACAAACATCTGACGGCTCTGACACCTCTGACACCGACACCACAAACATTAGACTGCTCTGACACCACCCACCACAAACATCTGACTGCTCTGACACCGACATCACAAACATTAGACTGCTCTGACACCACCACCACAACCACCCGACTGCTCTGACACCCCCACCACAAACATCTGACGGCTCTGACACCACCAAACACAAACATCTGACGGCTCTGACACCACCAAACACAAACATCTGACACCTCTGACACCGACACCACAAACATAAGACTGCTCTGAGAGCCCCAACACTACCACCCGATGGGCTGACACCCCCGCCACAAACATCTGACACCTCTGACACCGACACAACAAACATCTGACACCTCTGACACCGACACAACAAACATCTGACACCGACACTACAAACATCTGACACCTCTGACACCGACACAACAAACATTAGACTGCTCTGACAGCCCCAACACTACCACCCGACTGCTTTGACACCCCCAACACTACCACCCGACTGCTCTGACACCCCCACCACAAACATCTGACACCTCTGACACCGACACAACAAACATCTGACACCGACACTACAAACATCTGACACCTCTGACACCGACACAACAAACATTAGACTGCTCTGACAGCCCCAACACTACCACCCGACTGCTTTGACACCCCCAACACTACCACCCGACTGCTCTGACACCCCCACCACAACCACCCGACTGCTCTGACACCCCCACCACAAACATCTGACGGCTCTGACACCTCTGACACCGACACCACAAACATTAGACTGCTCTGACACCACCCACCACAAACATCTGACTGCTCTGACACCGACATCACAAACATTAGACTGCTCTGACAGCCTCAACACTACCACCCGACTGCGCTGACACCCCCGCCACAAACATCTGACACCTCTGACACCGACACAACAAACATCTGACACCTCTGACACCGACACAACCAACATCTGACACCGACACCACAAACATCTGACACCTCTGACACCGACACAACAAACATTAGAATGCTCTGACACTCCCAACACAATTATCAGACTGCTCTGACACCCCCCGCCACAACCACCCGACTGACACCACCACCAGAACCCACAGATTGACCCTGACACCACCACCAAAGCATACCGACTGCTCTGACACCCCCCGCCACAACCACCCGACTGCGCTGACACCCCCGCCACAAACATCTGACACCTCTGACACCGACACAACAAACATCTGACACCTCTGACACCGACACAACAAACATCAGTATGCTCTGACACCCGCCTACCATAACCATCAGACTGCTCTGACACCCCCACCACAACCATCAGACTGCTCTGACACCACCACCACAACCACCCCACTGTTCTGACACCCCCACCACAAACATCTGACGGCTCTGACACCACCAAACACAAACATCTGACACCTCTGACACCGTCACCACAAACATAAGACTGCTCTGACAGCCCCAACACTACCACCCGACTGCTCTGACACCACCACCACAACCACCCGACTGCGCTGACACCCCCGCCACAAACATCTGACTGCTCTGACACCACCCACCACAAACAACTGACACCTCTGACACCGACACCACAAACATTAGACTGCTCTGACAGCCCCAACACTACCACCCGACTGCGCTGACACCCCCGCCACAAACATCCGACACCTCTGACACCGACACAACAAACATCTGACACCTCTGACACCGACACAACCAACATCTGACACCGACACCACAAACATCTGACACCTCTGACACCGACACAACAAACATTAGAATGCTCTGACACTCCCAACACAATTATCAGACTGCTCTGACACCCCCCGCCACAACCACCCGACTGACACCACCACCAGAACCCACAGATTGACCCTGACACAACAAATATCTGACACCTCTGACACCGACACAACAAACATCAGTATGCTCTGACACCCGCCTACCATAACCATTAGACTGCTCTGACAGCCCCAACACTACCACCCGACTGCTTTGACACCCCCAACACTACCACCCGACTGCTCTGACTGCTCTGACACCTCTGACACCGACACCACAAACATTAGACTGCTCTGACACCACCCACCACAAACATCTGACTGCTCTGACACCGACATCACAAACATTAGACTGCTCTGACAGCCCCAACACTACCACCCGACTGCGCTGACACCCCCGCCACAAACATCTGACACCTCTGACACCGACACAACAAACATCTGACACCTCTGATACCGACACAACAAACATCTGACACCGACACTACAAACATCTGACACCGACACTACAAACATCTGACACCTCTGACACCGACACAACAAACATTAGACTGCTCTGACAGCCCCAACACTACCACCCGACTGCTTTGACACCCCCAACACTACCACCCGACTGCTCTGACACCCCCAACACTACCACCCGACTGCTCTGACACCCCCCGCCACAAACATCTGACGGCTCTGACACCTCTGACACCGACACCACAAACATTAGACTGCTCTGACACCACCCACCACAAACATCTGACTGCTCTGACACCGACATCACAAACATTAGACTGCTCTGACACCACCAAACACAAACATCTGACGGCTCTGACACCACCAAACACAAACATCTGACACCTCTGACACCGACACCACAAACATAAGACTGCTCTGACAGCCCCAACACTACCACCCGATGGGCTGACACCCCCGCCACAAACATCTGACACCTCTGACACCGACACAACAAACATCTGACACCTCTGACACCGACACAACAAACATCTGACACCTCTGACACCGACACAACAAACATCTGACACCGACACTACAAACATCTGACACCTCTGACACCGACACAACAAACATTAGACTGCTCTGCCAGCCCCAACACTACCACCCGACTGCTTTGACACCCCCAACACTACCACCCGACTGCTCTGACACCCCCACCACAAACATCTGACGGCTCTGACACCACCAAACACAAACATCTGACACCTCTGACACCGACACAACAAACATCTGACACATCTGACACCCCCGCCACAAACAACTGACACCTCTGATACCGACACAACAACCATCTGACACCTCTGACACCCCCACCACAAACATCAGTATGCTCTGACACCCGCCTACCATAACCATCTGACACCTCTGACACCCCCACCACAACCATCAGACTGCTCTGACACCACCACCACAACCACCCGACTGCTCTGACACCCCCACCACAAACATCTGACGGCTCTGACACCTCTGACACCGACACCACAAACATTAGACTGCTCTGACACCACCCACCACAAACATCTGACTGCTCTGACACCGACATCACAAACATTAGACTGCTCTGACAGCCTCAACACTACCACCCGACTGCGCTGACACCCCCGCCACAAACATCTGACACCTCTGACACCGACACAACAAACATCTGACACCTCTGACACCGACACAACAAACATTAGACTGCTCTGACACCCTCAACACTACCACCCGACTGCTCTGACACCCCCCGCCACAACCACTCGACTGCGCTGACACCCCCACCACAAACATCTGACGGCTCTGACACCACCCACCACAAACATCTGACTGCTCTGACACCGACACAACAAACATCTGACACCTCTGACACCGACACCACAAACATTAGACTGCTCTGACACCACCACCACAACCACCCGACTGCTCTGGCACCCCCACCACAAACATCTGACGGCTCTGACACCACCAAACACAAACATCTGACACCTCTGACACCGACACAACAAACATCTGACACATCTGACACCCCCGCCACAAACAACTGACACCTCTGACACCGACACAACAAACATCTGACACCTCTGACACCGACACAACAACCATCTGACACCTCTGACACCCCCACCACAAACATCAGTATGCTCTGACACCCGCCTACCATAACCATCAGACTGCTCTGACACCCCCACCACAACCATCAGACTGCTCTGACACCACCACCACAACCACCCGACTGCTCTGACACCCCCACCACAACCATCAGACTGCTCTGACACCACCACCACAACCACCCGACTGTTCTGACACCCCCACCACAAACATCTGACGGCTCTGACACCACCAAACACAAACATCTGACACCTCTGACACCGACACAACAAACATTAGAATGCTCTGACACTCCCAACACAATTATCAGACTGCTCTGACACCCCCCGCCACAACCACCCGACTGACACCACCACCAGAACCCACAGATTGACCCTGACACCACCACCAAAGCATACCGACTGCGCTGACACCCCCGCCACAAACATCTGACACCTCTGACACCGACACAACAAACATCTGACACCTCTGACACCGACACAACAAACATCTGACACCTCTGACACCCCCGCCACAAACATCTGACACCTCTGACACCGACACAACAAACATCTGACACCTCTGACACCGACACAACAAACATCTGACACCTCTGACACCCCCACCACAAACATCAGTATGCTCTGACACCCGCCTACCATAACCATCAGACTGCTCTGACACCCCCACCACAACCATCAGACTGGTCTGACACCACCACCACAAACATCTGACGGCTCTGACACCACCAAACACAAACATCTGACACCTCTGACACCGACACCACAAACATAAGACTGCTCTGACAGCCCCAACACTACCACCCGACTGCGCTGACACCCCCGCCACAAACATCTGACACCTCTGACACCGACACAACAAACATCTGACACCTCTGACACCGACACAACCAACATCTGACACCGACACCACAAACATCTGACACCTCTGACACCGACACAACAAACATTAGAATGCTCTGACACTCCCAACACAATTATCAGACTGCTCTGACACC
Organism: Shargacucullia verbasci; assembly: GCA_947562105.1. Classification (NCBI taxonomy): domain Eukaryota; kingdom Metazoa; phylum Arthropoda; class Insecta; order Lepidoptera; family Noctuidae; genus Shargacucullia; species Shargacucullia verbasci. Next base: position 79,281 of record OX387296.1, read on the forward strand.
CCCCGCCACAACCACCCGACTGACATCACCACCAGAACCCACAGATTGACCCTGACACCACCACCAAAGCATACCGACTGCTCTGACACCCCCCGCCACAACCACCCGACTGCGCTGACACCCCCGCCACAAACATCTGACACCTCTGACACCGACACAACAAACATCTGACACCTCTGACACCGACACAACAAACATCAGTATGCTCTGACACCCGCCTACCATAACCATCAGACTGCTCTGACACCCCCACCACAACCATCAGACTGCTCTGACACCACCACCACAACCACCCGACTGTTCTGACACCCCCACCACAAACATCTGACGGCTCTGACACCACCAAACACAAACATCTGACACCTCTGACACCGTCACCACAAACATAAGACTGCTCTGACAGCCCCAACACTACCACCCGACTGCTCTGACACCACCACCACAACCACCCGACTGCGCTGACACCCCCGCCACAAACATCTGACTGCTCTGACACCACCCACCACAAACAACTGACACCTCTGACACCGACACCACAAACATAAGACTGCTCTGACAGCCCCAACACTACCACCCGACTGCTCTGACACCACCACCACAACCACCCGACTGCTCTGACACCCCCAACACTACCACCCGACTGCGCTGACACCCCCGCCACAAACATCTGACACCTCTGACACCGACACAACAAACATCTGACACCTCTGACACCGACACAACCAACATCTGACACCGACACCACAAACATCTGACACCTCTGACACCGACACAACAAACATTAGAATGCTCTGACACTCCCAACACAATTATCAGACTGCTCTGACACCCCCCGCCACAACCACCCGACTGACCACCACCAGAACCCACAGATTGACCCTGACACCACCACCAAAGCATACCGACTGCTCTGACACCCCCCGCCACAACCACCCGACTGCGCTGACACCCCCGCCACAAACATCTGACACCTCTGACACCGACACAACAAACATCTGACACCTCTGACACCGACACAACAAACATCTGACACCTCTGACACCCCCGCCACAAACATCTGACACCTCTGACACCGACACAACAAACATCTGACACCTCTGACACCGACACAACAAACATCAGTATGCTCTGACACCCGCCTACCATAACCATCAGACTGCTCTGACACCCCCACCACAACCATCAGACTGCTCTGACACCACCACCACAACCACCCGACTGTTCTGACACCCCCACCACAAACATCTGACGGCTCTGACACCACCAAACACAAACACCACCACCACAACCACCCGACTGCGCTGACACCCCCGCCACAAACATCTGACTGCTCTGACACCACCCACCACAAACAACTGACACCTCTGACACCGACACAACAAACATCTGACACCTCTGACACCCCCGCCACAAACATCTGACACCTCTGACACCGACACAACAAACATCTGACACCTCTGACACCGACACAACAAACATCTGACACCTCTGACACCCCCACCACAAACATCAGTATGCTCTGACACCCGCCTACCATAACCATCAGACTGCTCTGACACCCCCACCACAACCATCAGACTGGTCTGACACCACCACCACAAACATCTGACGGCTCTGACACCACCAAACACAAACATCTGACACCTCTGACACCGACACCACAAACATAAGACTGCTCTGACAGCCCCAACACTACCACCCGACTGCGCTGACACCCCCGCCACAAACATCTGACACCTCTGACACCGACACAACAAACATCTGACACCTCTGACACCGACACAACCAACATCTGACACCGACACCACAAACATCTGACACCTCTGACACCGACACAACAAACATTAGAATGCTCTGACACTCCCAACACAATTATCAGACTGCTCTGACACCCCCCGCCACAACCACCCGACTGACATCACCACCAGAACCCACAGATTGACCCTGACACCACCACCAAAGCATACCGACTGCTCTGACACCCCCCGCCACAACCACCCGACTGCGCTGACACCCCCGCCACAAACATCTGACACCTCTGACACCGACACAACAAACATCTGACACCTCTGACACCGACACAACAAACATCAGTATGCTCTGACACCCGCCTACCATAACCATCAGACTGCTCTGACACCCCCACCACAACCATCAGACTGCTCTGACACCACCACCACAACCACCCGACTGTTCTGACACCCCCACCACAAACATCTGACGGCTCTGACACCACCAAACACAAACATCTGACACCTCTGACACCGTCACCACAAACATAAGACTGCTCTGACAGCCCCAACACTACCACCCGACTGCTCTGACACCACCACCACAACCACCCGACTGCTCTGACACCCCCAACACTACCACCCGACTGCGCTGACACCCCCGCCACAAACATCTGACACCTCTGACACCGACACAACAAACATCTGACACCTCTGACACCGACACAACCAACATCTGACACCGACACCACAAACATCTGACACCTCTGACACCGACACAACAAACATTAGAATGCTCTGACACTCCCAACACAATTATCAGACTGCTCTGACACCCCCCGCCACAACCACCCGACTGACCACCACCAGAACCCACAGATTGACCCTGACACCACCACCAAAGCATACCGACTGCTCTGACACCCCCCGCCACAACCACCCGACTGCGCTGACACCCCGCCACAAACATCTGACACCTCTGACACCGACACAACAAACATCTGACACCTCTGACACCGACACAACAAACATCTGACACCTCTGACACCCCCGCCAAAAACATCTGACACCTCTGACACCGACACAACAAACATCTGACACCTCTGACACCGACACAACAAACATCAGTATGCTCTGACACCCGCCTACCATAACCATCAGACTGCTCTGACACCCCCACCACAACCATCAGACTGCTCTGACACCACCACCACAACCACCCGACTGTTCTGACACCCCCACCACAAACATCTGACGGCTCTGACACCACCAAACACAAACACCACCACCACAACCACCCGACTGCGCTGACACCCCCGCCACAAACATCTGACTGCTCTGACACCACCCACCACAAACAACTGACACCTCTGACACCGACACAACAAACATCTGACACCTCTGACACTGACACCAAAAACATCTGACACCTCTGACACCGACACCATAAACATTAGACTGCTCTGACAGCCCCAACACTACCACCCGACTGCTCCGACACCACCACCACAACCACCCGACTGCTCTGACACCCCCAACACTACCACCCGACTGCTCTGACACCCCCCGCCACAAACATCTGACGGCTCTGACACCCCCACCACAACCACCCGACTGTTCTGACACCACCCACCACAAACATCTGACTGCTCTGACACCGACATCACAAACATCTGACACCTCTGACACTGACACCACAAACATCTGACACCGACACCACAAACATTAGACTGCTCTGACAGCCCCAACACTACCACCCGACTGCTCTGACACCACCACCACAACCACCCGACTGCTCTGACACCCCCAACACTACTACCCGACTGCTCTGACACCCCCAACACTACCACCCGACTGCTCTGACACCCCCCGCCACAAACATCTGACGGCTCTGACACCCCCACCACAACCACCCGACTGCTCTGACACCCCCACCACAAACATCTGACGGCTCTGACACCCCCAACACTACCACCCGACTGCTCTGACACCCCCCGCCACAAAATCTGACGGCTCTGACACCCCCACCACAAACATCTGACGGCTCTGACACCACCCCCCACAAAAATCTGACACCTCTGACACCGACACCAACAGAAATTCCTCAATCACACTATGAGAGTTTACAACGATTCTAACACATATACGAATGTTCGACATTACCCGTCGGACTTCGGTCCGCCAGGCTGACCACCTTGCCTGGTGGAGGATCTTCCCTTTTTATACGAGTTTTGAGAATTTGAGTTTTGAGAAGTTGAAAATTGAGATATTTGAGTTTGAGAATTTGAGTTTTGAGATTTGATAGTTTGATATTTGAGAGCTTGAGAATTTGAGATTCGAGAATTTGTGATTTGAGAATTTGAGATATTTGAGTTTGAGAGTTTGAGAATTTGTGATTTAAGATTTGAGAATTCGAGTTTTGGTATATTTGAGTTTGAGAATTTGAGAATTTGAGATTAGAGAGTTTGATATTTGAGAGCTTGAGAATTTGAGATTCGAGAATTTGTGATTTGAGAATTTGAGATATTTGAGTTTGAGAATTTGAGAATTGAGAAGTTGTGATTTGAGAGGTTGACATTTGAAGGTTTGAGAATTGAGAAGTTGAGATTTTAGAGGTTGATAATTGAAAAGTTGAGAGTTGACAGCTTAATATTTGAGTGATTGAGAATATAAAATTTGAGAGTTTAGAGGTTGATATTTGAGTTTGAGAATTTGTGATTTGAGATTTGTGACTTAAGATTTTGAGAATTTTACATTTGATTATTGAGAAGTTGAGATTTGAGAGTTTGAGATTTGAGAATTTGAGAAATTGAGATTTGAGAGTTTGATATTTGAAATTTGAGAACTTGAAATTTGAGATATTTGAGTTTGAGAATTTTACATTTGATTATTGAGAAGTTGAGATTTGAGAGTTTGAGAGTTTGTGATTTGAGTAATTGAGATTTGAGAGTTTGATATTTGTGATTTGAGATTTGTGACTTAAGATTTTGAGAATTTTACATTTGATTTGAGAATTTGAGAAGTTGAGATTTGAGAGTTTGATATTTGAGAGCTTGAGAATTTGAGATTCGAGAATTTGTGATTTGAGATTTTGAGATATTTGAGTTTGAGAATTTGTGATTTGAGAATTTGAGTTTTGAGGAGTTGAAATTTGAGATAATTGAGTTTGAGAATTAGAGAATTTCTGATTTGAGATTCGAGAATTTGAGTTTTGAGAAGTTGAGATTTGGGAATTTGAGACTTGAGAATTTGAGATTTGAGAATTCAGAATTCGAGACTTGAGAATTTGAGATTTGAAAATTTGAGAAGTTGAGATTTGAGATTTAAGAGGTTGATATTTGAGAATTTGAGACATTAGATTTGAGAATTTGAGATTTGAGAAGTTGAAATTTGAGAGGTTGATATTTGAGTTTGAGAATTTGTGATTTGAGAATTTGTGATTTGAGAAATTGAGATTTGAGAATTTGAGATTTGAGAAGTTGAAATTTGAGAGGTTGATATTTGAGAGTTTGAGATTTGAGGATTTGAGAAGTTGAAATTTGAGAATTTGTAACTTGAGAATTTGAGAATTTTAGATTTGAGAATTTTAGATTTGATAATTGAGAAGTTGAGAATGTATTTTAGAAACAAAACAATAAAAATCGACTTAGTACTTTGTGTTGATAAAACTATATAAATTATAAATTACAAAACATTCAATAGCATATTTCACTTATATAAATCGACATCGACTGATTTGGCTTCAAAACTTCTAAAATGCATTATACCATTCCATAAACATATTATACATGTAACAATAAATATTCCTGTTCGATTAATTTGTCTCGATGAATCTACTCAAATGATATACTCGTAAGTATAATATTTCAAACAAATATTTTACTTACAGCCGTAAAAAAGCAATATACTGCGACGGTTCCGTTTGCGATTATTTTCAAATAATTTGGATTATAATAATACTAGCTAAACCTGGCCAAACTTCGCTGTGGCTCAGTCTGATATTAATATAAAAAATTGTGTTATTTATTTATATTTATTTTTGTTGTTAAAATCTTAATTAATTGACATGCCTATTTTAAAATAGTAATATATGTAAGGGAAAACATACAGTGATACATATAGTCATTTGTCAGATATACTTTATGCTTGAGCTATAAAAGTCAAAACGTGTCATCAGCATTAGATACGAAAATAAATAATGCATGCGGAAGTTATTACTTCATATTACGTACTCTTACGATTGACATAAGAGTAAGTATGTGCGAAAGAAACAAATCTAAGTTTGTTTGTTTCTATTTCACTTTCTTTTCGAATCCCTGCGCCTGCCCCCGTTGAGCCTACATATCTAGGTCAGTGTGTCGCCGCGGTCCTTCGGCTGGAGGCCCTTCTGGTCTCGCCATTTGCCCGGTTAAGCAGTAAAAGCTCCCTGAGCTAACTGCGAGAGACAACTCAAAAAACAAAAAAAAAAAAAAACGCCGCGGTCCTGTGACGTCGCAAGCGTCATTATTTTACAATTTCGGAAGCGCAGGAGTTTCACCGCCTTTACTGTGATTTTGCGAAATTGGACGCTTTATTTTTATAGGGGCAGGACAGATAACGTAGCATAGGTAGTTGTAGTGAACAGTTAAGTGAATTGTGCGAAATTGGACGTTTACATTGGACGTTAGAATACATTAAATAGAGTGATTGTGATTAATAATTCTTCTTTTTTTCTTTTTAAAAAACGTTGCCCCACACTAGGATTTCTCCTGTGTCGTGGGTACAGTTTACAAACATACATGTCACATACACACACAACAATTTGATAAATAATTATGCGAGGCCGACTGTGACTGTATGTGGTGTGATCGTTTTTATTCAGCATTAATTGCGCCAAAAGATCTTGTCGTAATATGACACCGCGCTGTTGCCGCTCTTATCACAGGTATACTTATATCTGCTCTCATTGGCGGAAGCAAAATATAGGCGTGGTTAGTTCATCGCAAACCGTGCAAAGAATTTTGTTAGCAAAGTGTACTACCGCCAATGTCGCCCATTGTACCCTATCGCCTGAAAGTTGCAAAGTTTCAAAATTTTGATATTCATTGTTCATTGCATTATTTTGTTGAGTAGTAAAATACATATTTTGCAAGTACGGGGTATTGCAAGTTTTAGAGCGTATATAATTATGGAGTACGCATGTTGCTTTTATCACTTTTTTAGCTGTAGACACTTTTAGGTGCATGGGTTTGAAATATATTCGCCATTTTTGAGCCAGTAATCCAAATGCATTTTCAACAACACGTCTAGCTCGGCATAGGCGCTTATTGTATTTTTCCTTTCTTCTATCAACCCTAGAAACTCTTTGATTGAATGGTTTCATTACATGTGCTTGCAATCGGAATGCCTCATCTCCTATTAACACATGAGGTGTGACGTCATTAGTTCTCGGCAATAGTTTAGGTCTTGGAACATTCATAGTCCCATTATTAAACCTCCTTCCCATGACAGAGTTTTCGAAAATCCGTCGCTATTTTTTCCAAAACCCCCAACATCGATACATAAAAAATTGTACTGTGGTCCTACTATTGCCATAAGGACGACAGAAATTTTTTTGAGGTAGCAAACATAATTGCTGCCTGAATTAGGCGGACAAACGACAGTGACATGTTTTCCATCAATACTGCCGAGGCAATTGGGGAATTGCCACATATTATAAAACTCTTCAGATGTCAAGTTCCACATTTCTTCTGTAGGAGGCTTCATGTATATGGGTTGTAATGTAGTCCAAATAACATCACAAACTTCATCAACAATTTCTGCGACAGTTGAGCAACCCACTCTATAACTGTTTGCAATACAGCGAAATGAATCTCCACTTGCTAAAAATCTGCAAAAAATATTTAATAAGCTTTTTTACTCAAGCTCTAAGCCATTTTTACTATAAATTTGGTTTCTAAGATTCCTCAGTATTTATCACCTTACTACATACATACATACATAAAGTCACGCCTTTTTCCCATGGGGGTAGGCAGAAACTACGGAACGCCACGTGCTACGATCCTTACATAACCCTTTTGCTTCATCTTCATATCACCTTACTAACCTTAACAAATTCAGGGTTTTAAACTTAGTCGAGTTCCCAAGGGTTTTAACCTAGGATTTTTTACACAGTGAACGGATTTTTATGATTTAAAGTGCAATATTTAGCTTATAATATGTTTAAAAAAGTTTACCAATTTAAAAGTTGTGATCTCGATTTACATGAAAAAAAAAAAAATGATAATTAAGTTAGGCAACTTAATTAACATTTTTCTTACAGGGATAAATCCGAATCCATAAGAGTTACGAAACAACTTTCTAAGGAAACTTTAGCTCTTTTTTGATGATAATAGTTTTGGCATATTTATTTTTTTGGTCAAGTGTGAGTTGTCCATAAAAATGAGTGAAAGATAAAAAAAATTTAATGCCGTTCGACTCTGTTTCATGTAAGAATCATTTCATTTCTACAACTTTTAAATTGGTAAACTTTTTTATACATATTATAAGCTATACATTGTATTTTAAATCATAAAAATCCGTTCACTGTATAAAAAATCCGAGGTTTTCGTGTTTTTAACGCCTTAGGAACTCGACTAACTAGTCTTAGTATAACTAATGAATAAAAGTAATTGAATAGATTATAAATAAAATATATTTTTTACAGACGATGAAGCCAAAGTGAAATGGAAAAATCTACGTGACACTTATGGTAAATATTTAAAAACTACAAAAACCACTACAGGCCAAAGTGCGTTTAAATCTTACAGTCGTTACAGCAAATGGCAGTGGGCATCTTCAATGGAATTTTTAAAAGATCACATAGGATTTGCTCCAACTAATACTAATGTGGTAAGAGAAGAAGAAAGCGTATCTGATACCCAAATATTACTGAACCCGAATCTAATACAGAAAATTCAACACAACGACGGTCAAGTTCAGTAGCATCATCCGAACGTTATACTTCACGTTCGGGTTCCAGAAAAAGGACTTCTGTTAACGAACATCCTGTCGATAAAGTGATTACGTACTTGAATACAAAAGCAGATAAATTATCGCCGATTGAACATGTTATGCTTGGATATGCAAAAACAATTGACAGTTTTTCGGAGCGACGTAAAATTATAAGAAAAATGAAAATAGCTCAAGTTATGATGGAAACGGAATTGGAAGAAGAGCAAGAACGTAGTCTACAACGAGAAACAACACTGCGATCTTACTACACCACTGAGCCTAACACAAGCCAAAATGATCGTTGTATGTCTCAACAATCATGTTATTCTCGTAGTCCCCAGCCTACTAATGATTCTGAACTGCAGTCTGCTCTGCGTTGTATTCAAGATAATGCTCTATCACCTCTAGCACCTTCACTGACTGGAGAAGGTCTCGATTACGAACACGAAATAGATTACGACCAACAGAGACACTCAGAAATCTAATAAGAAGGTTTTAGGTTAAGATAAAAGTTGTGATAATATTGTAAAAAACCAAAGTTCCTTCCTAGTTATCTAAAATAAAGATTTTCGACAATTAATATTCAAATTTGTTTTCCTTACCTCAACGTTATTGCTAAGCGTTCTTCAGGGCATATGGGTTCTCGATATTTAGTGAATGATTTGCTGATATTTTCCTTTATCATATTTAATTTATTTATTTATTTATTTATTTATTCTTTATGCACAATGTACAGAGGCGGACTTAATGCCTTAGGCATTTTCTACCAGTCGACCTTAGGGTGATGCAGAGAGGAAGGATGGTAGGTTAATATTTCATCGAAGTTCTCAGTCGTCATTCTGAATGCATTAAAAAACCGATCTTCATCCAATCTTAATCTTGGATATAAAGTGGGGAATTCCCCATGAATTCGGTGTTGTCTGTTGATGTCATGGATCCAAATTCTTTTCTTAACTGGTGAGTCAATTAAGGCTAATAAAAGTAAAACTTCCTCTTCATCACTATCCATCACTAAAATCAGATGCTCTGCAGAAATTACAACGTGATTGACGTGTATATTCTTTGGCGACTCAGAAATGACTAACTGGCGAAAATTTCTTACCTCTCTGAGCGAAACTCGACTACCGCGCGTTATTCTACCCACAGGGATAGCGAAATCCGTTTTGGTGTGAACAGTAATATTACCGCATACCCACTGGGTTTTTTCTGCCGCAGACGGTAGCGAATACCGCTTAGGTCTGAATAGGCCTTAAATGTTCGTTACGAGTATTAAATAACCCCATTCTTCCAAATGTAGCCTCGTCAGTCCATAAAATGGTAGGTCGTTCAGCTAAGTACCAATTGCAAAAAGCAACTCGTGCGGGTTTGTCCAACATTGAACCGCCGGGCTGCGTCATTGGTACTTGCTGCTGGATTTGATTCGAAAAATTCCAGGATGTCTTCTTGTTCTCGTACTGTGTGCCTCGGTGGACGACCACTATCCCTCATGGCATGCCGGAATTGCCCGTGATCTCGTAACCGCTGTGTGGCGGCTAGCATAGTTACTCGGCTAGTGTAGGCAGGTTCGGGAATCGTATGGCATATTGGCGACAGGCTTCATCAACATTGTCATCACACCGAGCAAGCATTCGCACCATTTCTGTGTACTCGACATCTGAATACTGATACGCCATCGTGCAATGATAATTACGTCCGTACTACCGAATATTGTTACAAGGACTCGTATGACGCGACGCAAGCGCATCAAAGCGAACGACTGACTGCCGCTCGGGCGCAGATAAATAGGTCAAGTTCAAATGGCCCCGCCGCCCGACCCCCGCTTCCCGCCCCTGCCTATTGCACTAGCTAGACACGGCAGTTTGTTTACGTTTACCTTACTAGCGCTTTCTTTTGCTACGCGTAGAGTTCGTAACATTTAGAGCGTTCAATTTAAATACTTTTATTTTTGTATGAAAGTCTGATGAATTAAAATCCGATGAATTATTAAAAGTCATAGAACAAAAGTTGTTATTTATGATGTTAGTAATGTAGTCCTAAGAGGTTGTTAGTAGTTAGTTTTACCAATAACCCTGTATATATGACCAGAGTATACGACCGCAATGTACCACCAACACCATCAGAAAACGCAGACACCTGGTCAAGAAAGAAAGCAGTAAAACCTGGGCAAAATAAACACCAGCAAATAATCCCTTACTTCCTTAAGGACTGCAACGCACTGACAGCACAAAACATACCTTGCCAAAACAGGCCCTTAGCCAGTAAGAGTCCGGCACTATCCAGACTATCTCATTCGTGGGATGGTCTGGGTGTCCATGAGGATTCCCCCAATTGCAGACAAAAAAAAAAACCTGAGCAAACCTAACCTGAGCGACGCTTGCAGGAGACACTGACACAAGACGTCACACGGGGTACGTCACCCTGACCTCTCCCCCCTTCACACCCCTCATCCCCCGAAACCCCCCCACCTTCCACCACCGTTGTGACAGTGACACTGACAGGTGATATTTGTGAGTGACACTGACAAGTAACACTGACAAGTGGCACTGACAGGTGGCAGGAACACAAGACGTTACAAGGGTTCCGTCACCCCTTAACCTCCCCCTGCCCTCCCCCTCCTTCACCGCCCCCCAAAACCTATCTCTGGAACCAGGCACCCTACGTCATTTCTGATCACAGATTCAGGCTCATTTAGGGGTTTTTGGAACCACCACTTTTGTGGGGCAGAGCTGCTGATATTGAAAGCATTTTTATTTTGCAGAGAAGAGCTGTTCGTGCCGTATACCAGTTAGGAGCTAGAGTTTCGCTTAGAGAATGTTTTAAAGAAATTGGTATTTTGACTGTTGCATCTCAATATATTTATGCCAATATAATGTTTGTAAGGCAAAATATACATTTGTATACAAAAAACAGTGATGCCCATAACATCAATACACGTAATAAACATAAATTATGCGCCTCCATCTGCCGTTTACACAAAGTACATAATTCGTTTGTAGGGCTGGGTATACGTATTTATAACAAAATACCAATGCATTTGCTAGAATTGTCTGAGAAATCCTTTAAAGTTACTATTAAACATTATCTTATTAAGAAGGCTTATTACTGTATAAATGATTATATAAATGATAAAAACGGTTGGTCATCGTGTTAAACGCAGGACAATTCCAAATTATATAATGAGCATGACATGACGTTTATTGTTCTCTTTTGTTTTGTGCTTTATTTATTAATTTTTAATCCTTTATTTGATTTACTGACATAGATATTTTATTAATTAATGACAATCATATCAATTGTACATTTTGTATGTTTTGTTTTTATTTTATGTTTTATTATTTTTTTTTTTTGTTCCCCTGTCATTATCTTGATTCAGAGACTTGGAGGTCTAATGCAGTTAACTGGTGATCATTGCAATTTCTATATTATTTCATCAGTGGAATAAAGTTGTCGGATTGGGCTCATTCGAAAGGGCTTGAGAAGACCTATCCAACGGTGGTCATAGACTGTAGGATTAATTTAGTTTTAGTTCTTACCTTTTAAGTTAATATAGAAACAAAACGCTGACCCTGAAGGTGTTACAGGGCTGGACATTGGTCGGTGACCAATATTTTAACGTAGAGCTAGTCACTAAAGTTTACTTTAGAATTTTATTTTATTTTATTAATTTTATTACGTTAAATATTTTGTACTGTGACTCTGTGTATCTGTGTATAGTGTAAGCGAACCGGACTGTGTTCTCGCAGAGGCTAAAGTTGCGAAATAAACCCCACTGCGACAACCCCCTTATACCTCTCACACCTCTTTAAGAAACACTGTAAGAAAGCATAAATAGACGTAAGATATAGAAATAAGTTAAAATAAGAAAAAAGTTAAGCCATGTAAAATATTGTAAGAAATTTTAGTAATTAACTTTTAAAATAAAAGAACCCCACAAACTCTCAGAAACACAAGAAATCAATAAAGGAAGTAAATAGATAGCATACAGTAGATAGTGTAGCATTGGAATCCCACCAATGATAAGAAATAAAGAAAAGATGGATGAAAGAAAGAACGAGAGATTCTAGAATTCGAGATTTGAGAATTTTAAGGTTATCAACCTTCCAACCTTTCAACCTTTGAGTTTGAGAATTTGTGATTTGCGAATATAAGAGTGAGAATTTGATGTTGATATTTGAGTTTGAGAATTTGAGATTTGAGAAATTTGAGAAGTTGAGATTTGAGAGGTTGATATTTGAGAGTTTGAAAATATGAGATTTGAGAATTTGAGAGATGGAAAATTTGAGATTTGAGAATATAAGAGATTGAGAAATTGAGATTTGAGAATTTGAGAGACGAAAAATTATATTATATATATCTTTCATACAACAAGGTTTGTATGAAAGAAAAAGATTGAAAAACTGACAATTACAAACACAACAAAAAAAGAATTAGCCAAATAGGTGCAGCCGTTCTGAAGTTGTGCGCTTACATACATTTTTGGCAATTGATTTTTATTTATATAGATAGATATAAGAACTTAGAAAATTGTATTTTGTTAAAAATCTCTTTCCTTTGGTTCATCGTATGTCATTACTTCACAGAATTTGATCGTTATTAGCGACAATATCGGATGGTGTGATGATAAAGTGTGTGTGTACCTATTTTTTCCCAAAATCAACACACAACCTCAAAATCAGGGCCGGAACTCCTTTGAGTATTTTTCGCTATTCGATATAGTTTCGGATTTGGCCATCCACGCCCATTTGGAAAAATTCAACCTGTATATATGTTATAAATACAGGATATGTTATAATTACACGACTCTAAATAAAACACGCCAATACAATTACTCAATGATTTTATTTGTTATTTTTAAAATGTTACTTAATAACTTACTACTATATTATCAGATCTTCAGGTAAATGCAGTCAAATACGGAAGGAGTGTAAGTATTTCGTTCTCACACATTCTCTCGTTCGTAAGATTACGTATAACATATGTATAACATAGTGTACATACACCATATTATTGTCGAAAGTCGTCAGAATAATGACAACTTTGGACAGTGGGGGGCCAGAGGCAGCCCAATCTTTGGTGAGGGGGTGTGTTCGCGTGTGTGCGGGCCGCGCTGGGCGCGTGTGTGCGGGCCGCGCTGGGCGCGTGTGTGCGGGCCGCTCTAGGCGCGTGTGTGCGGGCCGCGCTAGGCGCGTGTGTGCGGGCCGCTCTAGGCGCGTGTGTGCGGGCCGAACTAGGCTTGGTCGACGGAGGCGTCGGCCGAGCGCAGCGTGCGGCACGTGGCGTCGTTGGGGCGGCCCAGCGCCAGCGTGCGACCCGCCTGCCACACGGAGCTGCGCCGCTCGCGCCGCACGCGCATGCGCCGCACGCCCTGCTCCGACTGCAGCGTCACGCGGCGCGCCGGCGAGTGCTCCTCCGTGCTCGCGCGCACGCACAGCGCCACCGCGTCGTAGAAGTCCAGGTCGGCGGCGATGCGCAGGCGCGGCTCGGCCAGCGACTCGGCCTCGGCGCCGAGGCGGCCCCAGGCGGTGCGCAGCTCGGCGTCGGCCAGCAGCGCGGCCCCCGTGCGCAGCTCCAGCTCGGCGCGCGCGCTGCGCCACCACAGCGAGGCCTGCGCCGCCGCGTCCAGCGCCAGCGCCAGCACGCCGCGCACGCGCACGCGCAGGCGCACGCCGCCCAGCAGCGGCACGCCGGCGCGCGTCGCCACCAGCGGCCGCAGCGCGCGCAGCACGCCCGTGGGCGAGCTCGCCGTGCCCGCCCACACGTGGCCCAACAGTTCCGCCTGGACAGAGTGGGAACAACGTTCACATTCACAGAACACAACGACGGTCCCGCAAAAGGAGGCTATTGTCTTCCGACTCGTCGCAAAGTTTCACCTGGCCATTGAAAAGGGAAATGTCTCGCATGCGCGCTCCGCCGACGGCGAGGGCGAGGCCCCCGGCGGCTTCCTCTGTGGGCGCGGCCTCGCCCGCCTCGCCCGCCTCTCCGCCGCCGAACGCCTCCAGACCGCGCGTCCATATGTCCACCTCCAAAATAAAATACGTTAAGTAGAGATGATCGTGACAAAGCGTCATTGAGCAGATACAACGTAGTAATGAGGCTACTGACAGTGAGCGCGTCGAAGGTGCGCTGGTGGTCGTCCGTGGCCTGCAGGCGCACCGTACCGCGGCGCAGCAAACCGGCGCGCGCCAGCTGCAGCGACGTCAGCTGCGCGCGCCAGCCGCCCGCAGCCCAGCCTGTCTCTCGCGCCAGCACCGACGACGTGCCCGCGTGCGCCTGCGCGTCCCAGCCGCGCAGCTGCGGCTGCAGCATGGCGGGCAACGCGCGCAGCGCCTCGTGCGCCGGCGCCAGCGCGGCCATGCGCTGCCACAGCACGCGCCGCAGCTCGTGCGGGCCGCGCTCGTGCAGCGCGTGCGCGATGCCAGCCAGCGGCGCAGGTAGCGTCGCGCGGCGCTGCGTGACCAGGTCCAGCGCGGCGGCGCGCAGCTCCAGCGGCGCGCGCTCGTCCAAGGCCAGCTCGGCCAGGCGGTCCAGTCGCGCGAAGGTGAGCGCGTGCGGCGGCAACGCCTCCAGCGCGTCCAGCGCCGCCAGCGCCGCCGTGCGGTCGGTGCGCACGCCGCGCTGCGCGTGCTCCAGCAGCAGGTCGGCGGTGTCGGCGCGGCGCAGGTTGGCGAGCGCGTGCAGGCGCAGCGCGCGACAGGGCTCGTCCTTGCAGCGCGCCAGGCCGCGCGCCAGCGAGTCGCGCACGGTCTGCGCGAGCTGGTCGGGCGCGTGCGCGGGCGGCTCGTGCGCGTGCAGCAGCGTGCCGGCGGCGGCGGCGGCAGCCAGCAGTGCGCTGTCTCGCACGGCAGGCGCGCGTCCCTCCTCGCCCAGCCGCAGCACGTCCAGCACGGTCCACTCCTGCGACGTGCCACACGTTAGCTCGAACACGACGGCGGCGGCTCCGTGCACGCTGCTATACTCACGTCGGGCGCGTCAGCGAGCGCGAGCGCGCCCAGGTAAGTGTGCGCGAGCTCCTCGAGCGGGTCGCGCGCGTGCAGCTGCAGGAAGTCCCGCGCGGCGGAGTGCGCTGCGCGCGTCGCCGTCAGGCCCAAAAGCCGGCACAATCCCGGCCTGGATAAATAAATACAAAATATGTATTGAATGCTTCATGTTATACTAAAAAGTGACCCACTTAGAACATTTTTAAATTCCGGACATGCGTGAGCACACTCATATATGTATAAGAATACGTACAGCGCGTGATGCATGTCGTCTCGCTGCAGCAGGTGCAGCAGCGTAGAGTGGTTAGCACGCTGCAGCGGCGGCAGCAGGCGCAGCGCGGCAGCAGCGGCTGCAGCGCTGCCCCCCTCGCCCGCGCCTTCCCCCTGCAGCGCGGCCGTGGAATGCTCCAGCGCCACAGACAATTCCTGACACCACATTTACAAAATGCACCTCTATGATTGTACCCACAAAGCAGATTTTGCAAATAATAATTCGCTAATATCACTGTCACTCTTACACTTTGAACTTTATGACAAACAACCGTTACCACCGTATCCGTATCATGGAAATCCGGACCAACGACGTGCGCCTTGTATTGGGGCCGCAAATTGTATCGGGCGGTTTGGGTGGGTCAGAGAAGAACACAGTCAGACTTTTCAATTAAATCATTTTATGTTTGGTTCACCTATGTCTACCTAATTACTCAAAACTTTGAAATTATTATGTATTATTTTTGTGAAAGTTTCTAATAATTCCGTTGTATTGCACATACATACCTAAGTTATCAATGAGTCTAAATACCCGTGGCAATGCCAGCGAGCCACGTGGCGGAACGTGGTAAGTTCGCGTTATCTGCGGGTCGCGATAGCGCGGGCCGAGCGGCGCGACCCGGGGTTATCTGCGGCGATACGAGTCCACGCACCTGATCGTCCGCGGGCTCGTCGTCCGCAGGCGCCAGCGACAGCGGCAGCGCCCGCAGCGCGGCCGGCAGCGCCTGCAGCGCGGCGGCGAGCGAGGCGGCGCGCGCGGGCTGCGCGGGCGCGGCGGCGCGGCGGCGCAGCGCGTGCCAGGCGCGCGCCTTCAGTCCCAGCGCGTCGTGCCCGAGCACGAGCAGCTCCTCGGCGTGCAGCGCTTCCAACGCGTCGAGCGAGTCGCTGAGTGTGTAACGCGCGACGCGCCGCGCGCTGCTCACCGCGCCGGCAGCGTCCGTGTCGCATTGCATCTGACACAATACGCGTTTACCAAGATTCGATCACACAAGAACACTTCTAAAAGAACAACAATCATGACTAAACATAAAGTTCAGAGTCAGTCAAGGGCAAGTCTGGCTTGCGCAATAGAGGTTTTGTACCAAGCACATAATTATTTCACCATCTGTGATACTAAAGAAATTCCTGTTATCTATGATGCAACATGATAATATCAGAATTTGTTTCAGTACTTAATCTTTTACATATAGCATGTGACTGAGCAATAATTTTCATACTAACCTTGATTCTTCTAAACACATGCATCGAAATAGTCTCATAGAGGACGCGACAGGAGCCCGACACATCAGTCTCATTGTGTTCACCATCCAACACTTGAAACTGAAAATTACCAAACAAAGAATTAACTTATTGTGTATAATTATTTTATTAGACTTTGACTGCTTCATTGGTCTAGTAGTTACAAGCGCAGTTGTTGAGTGTGAGGTCCTGGGATCAATTCCTGGGTCGGGCAAAGTGTTATTGGGTTTTTCTGTATGGAAATTCTCAGTAGCAGCATGGAGTCTGGAACTGTAACTGGTAGATGGCAATAGACTCGCCCCCTTTACATGGGATTCAATAACAGCATTGGCGAAATGTGTGTGTACAATAGTACACCTCTGCCTAACCCATCAGGGAATACAGGTGCTATGTTACTTTATGAGATTGTTAATATGATACAAAATAACATGTGTGACAAATTTATTACCTACCTGGAACAGACTAAGCAATGACTTTTTATAGTTGAGCACATCTGGCAGCTCGCTGGGGTCAAGGAAGGCAGTCTTGATCAGACCATGGCTCCAATGTGCATAGAATGTGGTATCACCATACGAGTCCCACACTGAGTCATATGGCATGAAGTCTGCGTTAACATGCTTACCTCTCAGGTACAGTTTCGGGGTATGCAGCTGAAATTTTTATAATTATTAATTATGATTCAGTGTATAAAGTCTTTAAGTACTGCAAAGTCAACAAACTCATTCAGAACTACATTTCCTTCCATGAAAGAGTTTCTTACAGATAACTAAAACAGTGTAATAATGTTGACTGACATGGAACTTGAGCAGGAAGTCGGTGGGCGCGTCAGACCACAGCGGCAGCACGTCGAGCGAGGCTCGTATCTTGTAGCCGACCTCCTTGTCCTTGCGCGCGACGTCGTTCAGGAACACGGTGGAGTCCACGTCGTACGCGGCCGGCGCGCGCAGCACGCGCAGCTCGCCCAGCTCGGCGCGAGGCACCGCGCGGCTGCCGCTCGCCAGCAGCGCGCACACACAACACGACACTAGCCAGCTAGCCATTGCACATGAGGAATGTATTTATATTTACGTATTTATTTTATTTTGTATACCGGCACTTCCATCAGCTCAGCGCTCGATTCAAACGGAGGTTGATGTGTTACTGAGACTGACGTTGACGTTTTACATTTGACAGCTGCGCGGGCGTCGCCGGACAGAGAAGCGGGGGCGGGGCGAGTTCCGCACGCCACCGCCCGCGCCCCGTCGCAGTCGTTTGCTCTACTACATAAAGTATTATTAAATAGAACGTTTACTATAGATATGTGTGCAGAACGAAGTACAGAACAATTTTATTTATCCTGCGGACTAATGTGCAACATTTGACGATTATGTACCTCGGTAATAGACCGATCATCGTGTATCTAATCCATAGCTTACTATTAGCACACAATATACGTATAATAACTATTAGCTAACATTACGGATTGGTAACTGGTAGCTAGGTAGTTAACCCAGTCTCAAAATATATCTACCTAACTGCTACTTAAAAATATGTATATATTTAATAATTTCAAAAACGAGATTGTTCTCAATCCGAAGTGTTAGTATTATTCTGGAGCTTGGTGGCAAATGTCTCAGATAGATTAATTACTTACATTATAGTTGATGGGATTAGTACCCACGTACCCGCCTATATTAAACATGCCCAATAAGTATTGTCCATGTAACGTTGCGTGAATCAATGAGTCACATCCGGCGCAGGGGCAATAGTCAATACCCATTTGGGCGAATCCAGACAACGCGGTCGCGCTTCGCGTAAACTGTGTCTTACTTGCCTACTCACATACCTAACGCTGAACTGGGTTTATAACTGATTATCATTATCAATAGTGAATATATTTTTTTAATGTTGGGCTTAATATGTTAGGCTTAAAGAACGCAAACACTCATTAAACGATAATTCAGCCCACAATGCGTCGTGTTTTCTTTAAAACATCTAGATGTCGAAATTTGTCTAATGGATACTTAAAATACGGCCATGTCGCGTTGTGGAAACACAGAAATACCAAATAGCGGAATTCGTGTCGTGGCTTTCATGATTACATTGATTTGAATGAAAGATTCATGCGCTGTCGTAAGATGTAAATGCTTGCTCTTCAAAGATACGGGACAGAGCACCTCAATGTCGACTAGTACCTACATATTTATTACAGTATTGTGACTGGGTTATTGAACTGAAGATCAAAGAAAATAGCTGGTTAGGTACCTATCTATGGTCAACTGACTATAGACTTCGAAGACGTATCATACACAGTGGCGGTGTACCACGGGCTGCCATCCGGGGCGAGCACTGAGGGCATTGACCTCATCACCGCCTCCCAAATAAAACAACAAATATTGCTAAAATATTTAAACTTTCTTTTTCAATGTACAAAATGGAAAAATTGGTTACTAGCGTTTGGCTCTTAATTTGGAAAAGCTTCTTTGACACGAAGCCACTGAAATGAAAATATTTAAGAAAAACCTCGGAACAGACCCAGAATAGCCTCATTTTACAATGGATGTCAGAAGTTGCAAAGTAATTATTTTCCTTAGTTTGTGTGCGTGACGGTGGGTGGTGGGTCTCCTGCGGGCACAGACTGCCGCCCCATCGCCCCCCTATACGCCGCCACTGATCATGGATGTTCTACCTCCTGACCCAATGACGACCAACACAAATATCGTGATTGGCTTTTTGCCGACCGGCACTTATTTGTTTGCTTTCATTCATCATCGTTATTCAGCCGAAAGATCTCCCAAGCATCGCCACATTTGCTTTAGGCCACGCAGTATGAACAATTATATGCGAATGCACACTAGACACAACTACCGTATGTGGGTAGGTCATACAATATTACAATTAAAATGTGTTCCGAGCGGGAATCGAGCCCGTGACCCGTGCCTGTGATATTCTGTCAAATCATAAAAACCTAAAATAAATAGTAACATGAACAATAAAACAAGCACACAGTATCATGCAATACATTTATTTATTTGGTCCATTATTGAACTTAGCGCGCTACAGCGACGGCGCGGGCGTCGCGTCACGTCGGCCAGCCTGGCAGCTTGTACGTAGTCACACGTATCTCAAATTAAATAATACATTCTTGTTCATGGAAATGTAAACAGAAACAATCAACATAATTAACGCTAACGACCTAAACAAACGTTCCTCACATTAACATTAAATTGAATGTTTATCTAAACAGTGTCTAGGTATGTGTCATTAGTTCATTAGCCTGTTGTAACTATCAAAATGTAGATAACATGTTTTTCGGAGATGTAGCGCTGTAAGCACATCCCGTGGTATATCTAGTCATCATATGTAATGTACAACTACTGTGTTATCAGTGAGTAGTGTGAGATGCGGCCACTGCGGCGCATGCGTAACGCGTAACAATAATTACTATATCATTGCACATAATCATAACAATAAATAGCACCCGCCGGACGACGTCCACTACAGTAAAGCGACTAACTAGTACAATATCACATGATCAACGTTCAGTGCGTGTCTTCGCACGCTAAGCTTTGTACTGTGGCTGCTAAGGGCCCACCTCCAGCTGATTTGGATCGGATAATATCTTTGGTTCCTGAACTAATCTGTTGCACGTCGCGGCTGACCGCGGCGCTGTGCTGTGCAGGCACGAAACGCACAGAGCCGCACAAGGTCGCCCAGGGCTGCACAGAGCCGCACAGAGCCGCACAGAGCCGCACAGAGCTACGCGGTGAGCGTCGCGGCCGGCTGCGTGGCAAACAGAAGAGCGTGTGCGGCGAGGCTCGCGCGAACAACATTCGCGTATGTCATTAACGGTCTGCCACACGACATTTAGATGTACATAATTACTTGCGCATCGACGGCAAAATAAATAATATAATATAGGTTTATATATTAACTAGATAACACTTTGAAAACATAAAGTGATCCATTATTCACATAACAGACAACAAAAAAACAATAATCAACAACGTCGCAGGACGGAGAGCGGCACCGGCCAGCGCCTCACGAGTAGATCGTCATCAGGATCATCTGCAACAAACACATGGCTCAACAACAGA
Source organism: Shargacucullia verbasci (assembly GCA_947562105.1). NCBI lineage: Eukaryota > Metazoa > Arthropoda > Insecta > Lepidoptera > Noctuidae > Shargacucullia > Shargacucullia verbasci. The sequence continues at coordinate 100,545 of OX387296.1, forward strand.
TCGTCGACTAAGTGCGCACTTGATGCTTCGCGGACACGCACCTCCTCCAACGAGAGAGGGTTGGACTTCATCTTCGTGTCGAGGCTTCGGTACCTCTCTGAAACAAAAACGTGACGTTAAAGTACCAGCGTAGAGCGAGACGGAGCGAGGCGAGAGGCGGGGCGGGGAGCACGCACCGTGCGCGAGGTGCAAGCGAGCCAGCGCCATGACGTAGGCCTCCTCCGTCAGCACCGCGCCGCGCGCGAACCGCAGCACCAGGCACTCCAGCACCTTGTTGGACGCCGTGACGCCGGCCGCCCACAGCAGCGCGCGCAGCCGGTACGACGACACCGCGCCGCCGCCGCAGCGCCGCGCGCCGCCGTGCCGCACGAACGCGTGCCGCCAGTACGCCAGCAGCGCCAGCAGCGCCGGCACGTCGCGCGCGCGCATGGCGCCCGCCATGGCGGCGTCGCGCAGCGGCACGAGCGCGCGGCACAGCTCCAGCGACGGGCGCGCGCACAGACACGCGCGCCACTCGCGCCGCAGCGCCGCGCGCAGCCCCGCCGCGTCCAGCTCGTCTGCGCCGGCGCGCGCCGCCAGCCGCGCCGCCGCCGCGCGCACCTCCGCCTGCAACACCTCACGTCAGAAGCTGCCGAGCCGCCGCAGCTCGCCGCGGCCCGCACGCCTACCGGTATCGAATGCGCGTCCTCCAGGAACTCGGCTGCCACGTCGCGGACGATCATGTTGTCCTCGTTCACCTCCCTGTAATCAGTACGTCGTGAGTCGGGGGCGGGAGGGCGGGCGCGAGGGGCGGGGCGGGCAGTACGCACCACACGTCGGTCTGCTCGTCGGTGAGGATACGCAGCAGGAAGGCGGCGTCGGTGTGCGGGCGGCGCGTGTGCGGCACCACGAGGTAGCGGCCCGCCGGCAGCGTGAAGAACGTGACGACCTCGCGCGCGCGTGACTCGTGCGTGACGTCGAGTGCGCGTAGCGCGTGCAGCGCGGCGTGCTCGGCGGGGCGGTGCGTAGCGGCGCCGGGCGGGAGCTCGTACACGGCGAAGCCGATGGCGCGCAGCTTGCCGCCGGGCGCGCCCACACTGTACTGCTGCGTCACCGACACCACCACGTGGCACTTGCGCGCGCCCGCCGCCTCCGAGCGCGGGATCTGCACGTGGAACTGCGGGTTGGTGCCGGTGGTGGCGCTGCAGGCGGGCGGGCCGCCGGCGTTGTACCCGGTGCGCCAGCGGCGGCGAGCCAGCACGGCGCGCCACGGCCGCTTGGCGTGCAGCGCGCGCTCAGCCAGCCAGTCGTCCGGCCCCACGTGCACCAACTCCAGCCGGCTGAACGACCGCGCGAAATCACTGAATGACATCCTGCAAACAAACTCACATGACATTACTCTGGCGGGGTCCTTCTGTTCACTACTTACTGACCGGGAATATAAAAGTTAGTGTGACATGTTATACTTAGTAGAATAACATTATTTTCTATTTCAGTGTAAAAAAGTAAAAATGTTAGCTATGACATATAGATATGAAACCAGTGAAAAGACAATGTAACCGACCAGAAGTCCCCGGGGCGCTCGGCGCGGTGCGCCAGCAGGTCGCGGTCGGGCGGCGCCAGCGCGCGCCACTCCGCGCTGCCGGGCGACCACGCGCCGCGCCACGAGCCGCGCCCGCCGGCCGCGCGCAAGCGCACCAGCGCGCCCGCCTCGGCCGCGCCGGCCGCGCGCACGCGCGCTAGCCCCGTGACGCAGTAGGCCTGGCCGCCCAGCAGCCCTCCGCCGTCCGCTGCCGCGCTGGCCACCAGCAGCGTAGACCGCGGCACGGCCGAGTTCAACACCTGGAAGGTGAGCGCGCGCGGCTGCACGCGAAGCGAAAAGCTCTGTACGATGCCGCCCGACAGATCCTGCAGCGCTCGCGCCACGCTGCCGCCGCGCAGCGCCGCGTACGACCCGTACAGCCTGCAACAAGTTCGCACTTGACTCCCGCCTGCACGTTGCGCTCCGGCGCCGCAATGCCCGACACTCACTTGGCGTAGGCCTTCTCCAGCAGCGGCAGCGTGAAGTCGTCGCGCGCGAGGCTGCGCGAGGCGAGCAGGCGCGTGCCGCGCGTCGGCAGCCGATCGTCCACCACCACCTCGCGCCAGCTGCCGAACACCCAGAATCTGAACCTAAACACAATAACGCAACAGATATAAAATTAATATACTCTCTTGAGGCATATATTATCCATTTCTACCAGTAACTAATTCATCACGACGCAGACAAACGACAGAGCTGCCAGTGTGTCTGCTATAATTAATTTAATCAAAATCAACTCGACCGTTCATCCAACACTCGTTGCACCTAGCGTGATACAAATACGATTCACGGCGATCTAAAATAATTTGATTTAAAATATTAATTAAGATTTTATTACATTCAATTCTTGTCCTTTATTTTATGATGATTATTATGATTATGATTATTTTAAAATGGCCTCCATTGAACATGGCCAGAGTCACGCCCCAAGAGATTTCTTTTTTGTAAAGGGAAGCCAGTAAAGTAAAGCTGGCTGTTGAACCGTATCGCTCGACGAACGAGGTCAATAAGGCGCGCACGCTGCGCCGCCGCGCCGCCGCGCCTGCGCAGTGTCGCCCGCCACACACCGAGACACATCAACGCTCATCACGAGCGAATTGGCTTTTATTCACTTCTCATAAATGGTACCACTATAGCACTATGTAGTGAGTGTCGCAGTGACGAGACGAGAGCGGCCGATACTCACCGCGACCTTTAATTTTCATTATTTCACTTCATAACATTTCATCTCTGACGACTGACCAAAATGTCCCGAAACCTTAAAACCTTATAACCGTGCCGCGGTCAGACACTTGCTAGCACTTGCAAACGGTTACTCTCCTCAGGAAGTAGTCCTTTCTCAAACCAGCTAGTAATAGAGGAAGGGTACAAAAGAGACTGTAATATACATGGTGTAGTAGAGCAGGCAACACTACCGCAGTTAGTATCAGGTTCCGGTGAGCGTACCAAGCACAGAAATAGGAAAGAAGCAAGTGTGTCGTGGGAACAGGTACACGCGCACAGACGCGCAGCACACGTGCGCGTCGCTGTGAGTGTGTGGTACAGCGCACAGCGCACAGCGCACAGCGCACAGCGCACAGTGGTCACGAGCGGTGTGTCACAGCGCACAGTGCACAGTGGCCACGAGCGGTGTGGTACCTGAAGGCGCCGGTGTAGCGCTTGCGGAAGGCCTGGCGCGGCGCCACGCGGTCCAGCAGGCGCGGCGTGAGCGCCAGCGCGGCGGCTGCGCAGCACACGTGCGCGTCGCCCACATCGCCCACCTCGATGCTCCATCTGCCCACCACATGATACACGTGAAACTACATCTATCTATAGTCAAAATCGGGAGAGGAGAACTTGGAGTACATGCAGCAGGCACAGGGCGGGCATGGCGGAAGCTTCGGAAGTATGATCGCATCGCGTGTCTACAAACTCAACTCGGCACTGAAGTGGTATACCTACCTACGTGTTCGTCACACATATCACCGTGAGCCGTAATAGGTCATGCCGCGATGTTGCGCTCAGGTATGAGGATCACGCATGCGCGCGAGGCCAGCCTCTGTGCACGCGCCAAAATATTATACTTACCTTTAACACAATACATACTAAGTAGATACTCTTAGAGTCATAATGTTTTGAGTCAAAGCGAAACGGAAATGGTTGGTAGTGAATGGTTTGCCCCTACCAATAGATATTGTATGTACCTACATACAAGTCTATTAATATTGCGACATCAGAGAAGAGGAAGTGGTTTCACGGACAGTTAATCAACGGAGGAACTATTACTGAGCTCAGCAGGGCGGGTGGTAGGTACCTGAGCCGAGCGGAAGCTGGTTGTGCGCTTGTTAGTTACCTGGCGGCAAGCTCGTCGGGCGGCTCCTCGTGACCGGCGCCGGCGTCGCTAGCGCTGCCGTCGTCGTCGTCACCGCGGAACCGAGGCCGCGCGCACAGCTCCTGCACACATATACGTGCATAGCGCCACAAGTCATAATTATTAACTATTCCACTCAAGAATGCAATTGCAGCTTATACCAGCTACCGATTGATACTTGAATAAAAACTTTCAAGTGAGACCACGCCACGCAGTTGTGAGGTGAGCCCAACGATAACACTAGTGCCGCACGGACTCCTTCGATACCGACTAAGGATGCCAAGACTCCTCTTGTCTAGTATATATAAATATCATCTTCATTTTCTTCATCTCATTAACTTGTAGCTAATCCACAATGTCACGCTGCGTGCATTTCAGAATCATCTGATTCTAATGATGAATGATGTACGCATTTCAGAGGCGCGTGTCATGCTCATGCCGCACCGCGCCGCGCCGCAGCCGCTGCGTACTAATAGGTACCTACTACCGCTCAGAGAAATCGTGTCAGGGCGCAGAACTCCCAGTGAGCGAATAATTCTAGGAAATCAATCAGTCGTGTCATCGTACGAGGTGCACGACAAAGAGAGCCGCGCAACCACGAGACAGGGTTTCACCGCGAACTAAAACAATTGTGGGTAAACACGCGGCGTAAAGCAGACTCGTCCTACAAATAGAGTAACGTTGGAACGTGGGGCGCGGGGCGCGGGGCGCGGGGCGCGAAGTGTGATACGGCTATTATAACGGCTCGTCGTAACTATAACTGCACCGGTAATATCATTACATGGTGTTATGATCGCTCCGTGCGCTACTGTCGTGTAGCGCCGCGCCGTTGCCGAATTAACATGACTTGCTACAAACTCTACAAGGACGTAATTATGCGTATTTAAATCAGACACAGAAAACCGTCGAGTAATCGGATAACTACATTTCAAAGGTATAACTTATAGTGATGATATGTTCAATATAAGACGCGACTCAACCGTCCCGACACCGCATGCCAGCGTAAACCGCGGAGTACACCGCGCGCGTCATCTGATCAAACACGAGTGCATTTGGCACAAATACTCGTAGCATCAGTAATGACGACGCGACGTGCCGCCGACATGCCCTCACTCTCTCCACCACAAATGTTTGATAAGAAAGCTCGCGCCACTCATTTTTCCTTCGTGAGAAAGGTGCATTTAGAGATGTTACGTGTCTTGTCGGAGAACCAATATTTTAATCAGTGCATTATCACCAATCCACACTAATATTATACCACAGAACTGACGGATAATCCACCCAGCGAGGTCGGGGGAGGGTAGTTGACGGATTGCGATAGTCTGAGTAGATTGATCACACCCAACACAACACACATCTTTCCCTTTCCTTGTAGCCGCTTTTGAAGTCTATAATTATGGCCCCTGAATCATGACAATTATACATATAATATAATCAGCCGGTTGGACACGTGGGTATGCCGTGTACTGAGTGCGCTAAGTGAGTGCAGTCATCACGGGGCCCCGGCCTGTCCGTAGCGCTGCACCGGGCGGGACGCGCGCCAAACAGACAGATTGATGCCGAGGATGCGACCTGTGCGCTCGATACGGGCGGCACCCGTGAACCGTGACGCGTCGCTGACAGCGCGGGTGACGAGCGACACCTGCTCATCGACAAGTGCTCATCCTGGATATTTATTACGTTGTCCCATTCAAAGTGACACCTAATAATCTTGAGTTTTCCCAAAATTTCTAGCGTTTATTTGATTAACTATCTATGCGATTGAATCAGTCGTTTCGAATCGATCGATTGAATTGTCTGCTCCGCAATGGATCGTCAAAATGTAATTATTTCTGTGACCGATATCGAACAACGTGTCTTTATAAAGTTCTGTTTTTTGCTTCGACGTTCAGGACCTGACATCCACCGTGACCTTATAGACGCAATAGGTCAACGAGCTTATCCTCTAAGGACGGTTCAGCGATGGCTTGCTCACTTTAGACAAGGCTTAACCAGCATCAAAATGGATGTCATTTTTATTATTAGCATCCCAAGAAACCTTGAAAACGATTCCCCTATCTATATTTTTCAAAAAATGCAAGTCCGCCATTTTGGATCTCAAAATGGATGTCATTTTCATAATCAGCACCCCGAGAAACCTTGAAAACGATACCCATATCTATGTGATTTAAAAAATGCATGTCCGCCATCTTGGATTTCAAAATAGATGTCATTTTCATAATTAGTACCCCAAGAAACCTTAAAAACGATACCCATATCTATATGTTTAAAAAAGTGCATGTCCGCCATCTAGGACTTCAAAATGGATGTCATTTTCATAATCAGCACCCCAAGAAAACTTGAAAACGATACCCATATCTATGTTTCAAAAAATACATGTTCGCCATTTTGGATTTCAAAATGGATGTCATTTTCACAGTCCAATGACAGCACACGTTGTATGCACCATATTAATAATAAATTGAAATAAAATATCTAAAATATCAAATACTCGATAGCCCTTAAAGTCGTGTCCCAAACTACTAAGTGCGGTGAAGTATGCAGCTGGGGATCGCCTCACCCGCGTCTCACCCCTCACGCCCCGCACGATTGCCCTGTCTAGACGTCTCCGTCGACTGACTGAAGGGTTTATAGACTGTGACACGGTATATATTCTTTGACGAACTCTTTGAAAAGAACCTCAATAATGTTGTAACTTAAAAATTTATACAGTCGAATTTCGGCCACAAGACGACTGGCTGGATTCGGTTATGCTTATAGAAGGTAATTTTATAAGATAGGTTCGAAATTCTAAGTCTATGGTTTTACCTTAGCGTAAGCGAAATTCTAAGTCTATGGTTTTACCAATAGATTTTAGATCTAAGAAGATTGTTTGTTCTCAGAACTATATCAGTATCCTACCATCCTATCTTATTAATAACAATATTTTGCCTACAACCTGGATGGCCTGGAAAAATACAACCCATTTGTCCTTTTATTAAACGTATAATTATGTATATGTCGTTTAAAGTTGATGAGATTGCTAATTTGCCATTAATTAGACTCGCGACACGCTCCACACCCGAACAGCACGATGTGAGGCTCCACTCTGCAGTTCAGTTCACCGTACTCCCTGCCTCTCCGCTAAGCCAATATATACGTACAATATAGTGGCGATCATTTTTATAACCAAAAAGCATACTATCATTGGCGCCTGCGCAACAATAAGTAAATAAGCTGTTTGTTGTTAATATAAAGTGCAACCTCAATATCTGTAGAAACGTGCGTGTTGACTTTGGAAGTGAACTCGTCGTGTGGCGCGATATGTTGCACGACGAAAGGGTAGGCAGACCTCTTTAGAACATAACTTTATACCGTTGTAATTGATTTAATAACAAAAAGTATTCGTAAGTCGTTCACATCGTTGTTATGTCCCAAGTCATAAACCGATCGACGTCATCAATACGAGTGAGTCGGTCGAGCTGGACCAACGGGCGGTGCAGCGGTGGTCACGTGACACCCATAAAAATGTAGGCCCTAAGCCTTAACGGGGTATTTCATATTATGGTAACCAGGTGCGGGCGCAGCCAAAGACTTTGGCGGGTCATATTAACAGTAAAGTGACTATTGGTGGTCGTGGGGTCATGAGCCCCCCCCCCCCCCCCCCCCTACAGTACACCACTAGAAACGTACTGAAAGCGATAAGGATTTAGCTTTAATTTATTTAGTTGCCTGAAATGAAGTAAAGTTTCACACAACTAGGTGTATGGTGGTGTTTGTGAGGGCGCGGCCGGCCCGCCCCGCACCACACTCCGCCACCAGTGGTACTGGTGGTACTGGTGGCACATTGTACAGCGAGAAGTGAGTCATCGGTGGTCGCCCGTCCGCGTCGTCAACTGCGACTGCGCGATCGTCTTGCGGCCAGATGTACCGTTGCTCCGCTTTTAGCGATCATAATCATTATTACAGGTCAGCAATAAGTGTGGAATGTTCGTGGATGTTACGTTTAGTTCACTGCAGTCCCCTGTGTGGTGCGGTGGTGCGGTGGTGCGGTGGTGCGGTGGTGTGGCTATGTAATAATATTTCATATGAAATGAAATTATGAAATTGAAATGAAATTATTTATTTTTGCAATTAGGATTTTTCAATCAAAAGTGATTGAAAAATAACACACGACACGTCTTTTTTAAACTAACGATGACGTCGGCATTTCCTATGACTATCCCTGAGAAGAAACGCCGAAACAAACTCAGGGGTCAAAGTCTATTTTAAAGTCCAGACAGATTGTAATGATGTAAGGTTTTATGTGAGACAAATATAGGGTGGAATAGCCTTTTGAAGAAAGTGCCATAACTATTTGAGCTAACCTGTCGCAACAGAGTGCAAGCATGCATCAGTTATCGTGAGAAATAATGAAATGAAGAGCGCTCAGCCTAGATCTCACTCATATTTACAATGTATTGCGGTTATATATAAGAAATAATTTCAATTTTAACGACATTACAATATCAAAATAATGAAGTAAATAATATAATAATTAATGGCAAAAATTGTATATATATAAAAAGAGGAAAGGCTAAAGAGCGGCTCAATCCCAAGCGTTTTTGTCATCTAAATAGTCCGAAATTTTATAGTATCCTTTTTTACAAAGTTTAGATTTAATTACAATTTTAAACTTCTTTAATGTTAAATTACGTATATCATTGGGAAGCTTATTGTAAAAGCGTATACATTGTCCCATGAACGAGTTGCTTATTCTGTGGAGGCGCGTAGCATGTACAGCAAGGTTGTGTTTATTCCTAGTGTTCAAAGAATGAGTATCAGACAGTTTGACAAAAGTCGAAATATTTTTATAAACATATATTAAATTTTCAAAAATATATTGTGACGCTACAGTTAGAATATTAATTTCCTTAAATCTGTGTCTCAGCGACACCCTTGGTCCAAGATTATAAATAGCTCGGACAGCCCTTTTCTGCAAGACGAATATAGTATTGATGTCTGTAGAGTTTCCCCAGAGGAGGATGCCGTAAGTCATAACGCTATGAAAATAACTGAAATAAACTATTCTGGCTGTATCCACATCAGTTAAGTGCCGAATTTTTTTGACAGCAAACGCTGCAGAACTAAGCCTTCCCGATAATTTGTTTATTTGCGGGCCTCATTGCAGTTTGGCGTCTATAGTGATGCCTAGAAAAACAGTCGAATCCACAATGTCCAGTTCCACTCCATTTAATTTAACATTGATTGGTACTTGTCGGACATTGGGCGTTGAAAATTTAAGACATTTGGTTTTTTTCTCATTAAGGAGAAGATTATTAACATTGAACCAATGAACTACATGAGATAGTGCAACGTTAACTTCGCGAAAGTCTAGTAATTGTCGTCGAATTTTAAATATTAGAGAAGTATCATCCGCGAACAATACTACCTCGTGATTATCCCGATTATATTCATCGCGTATCGCTCGGCTCGTTATATATTCAGCCCGGTGGCGGTGAGGCGATGTGTGGCGAGCGAGGGGCGCGGGGCGCGCGCGCGGCCCGGGGATAGTGGCTAGAGCGCGCGTTGATGTCTTTTTTATGTGACGTCGGGTTCGCACTTCCGCGACCTTGGAGTGCGCACGCGCCCGTCGTCCACTCCCGTGTCAATAGCTCATACAATGCAAACGCTGTAGACCTCGTATTCTGTGATTCTATCACAGGATAGTTCTACTTCCTCCCAAAGACCTCATATCACTCCGCCCAAAATAAAATAGGGAACTTTAAGCAAATTCATTTTGTAGTACGAATACGCCCTTGGAAGATAGCGCGTAGCAGCGACATCTTTAGGACGCACAGGTATTCTTAAAAGTCTGAAGTCTAAATAATGTTGAAACCTACGTTGTATAGTAAAATATAATCTAATATGGGTACTAATCTAGTATCCCATGGTACTATTGTAGCATCGCGGTGTTACAGACAGGCGGCGCGACGGCGCAGGCGCACGCCCGGAAATGGATCCCGTTGCGCCCTACACACACACACGCACACACAGCTGACTACTCGCTGCCAGCAGAGCATGACTGTGCGAGATGGCCGCAAACGAATGCTACCATATTAATACAAAACTGATTCTCATGAGATTTTCTTAAACTTTCGCAAATGGTGTTTAATACAGTATAGGGTCTTAAGCGCGTCATACAACTTATAAGGTACGATAACCGACGTATCAGCCGCATGCGGTATGACGCGCCGGCCGGCCGGCGGCCGTGGTCACGCGGCGACTGCACAGCGGAGTGGCCATCTTCGTGAACCGGGTTTTTGTTCTTCGTCAATATTAGTTAGGTACTACGTCGGTACCTACTTGAACACACTATACTAATGACATGTTCACGCTGGCGGACTTCCTGTCGACTACGATTACTTTTTCTGCAAACTGCATGCCAGGCTGCTGGCGCTCATTGTTTCCGATCTCAAGGGCTCAAAGTGTTGGCAAACCCTCGGCTATTGATGACGACATGTCCCTTGACCGCTACAGTTCTTACAATGAATGGCCCTGAACAATTAAATTCCTCGACTTCTGCGACTATTAATTAAATTTTCAAAGATTAAAGGCTATATAAATATAATATCAGACACTACTGGGATATTAGTATTTATAGTTAGAGTGATGCGGACGAAGAAGATGCAGTATGCGGGTGCGCAGTGATGCAACGCGCGCATATCAGTCATTATGACGTGAGCGTGAGCATCATGTAATGCGACTTAATGGCGTCAACTACGCATACACAATACACGACAACACGTACCTATGTACTTGTACATACATACTTGACACAGCCGCGTGTACGTAGGTACACATGTCAGAAAAATACAATAAAATAACAATAAGTATACAGAATCAGTCAGAGGCACAACTATCATACTTTATTCTGGCAGTACTGTATCCTTCCATTCATCCGCAAACACATCGCAATCCGGTTTAGCATCCACCGAGTTCGCGGTATCGGAGATCTCGCACGTGCTACAGCGCGACACGTCGCGCGTCGCGCGTCCGAACACCAAACACCTTGTGTTTTCTGTTTCGTCGGTAGTTGTTGGGAGCAAACAGTGGGCGCGATTCGCTATTGAGATTAGGAGCATCCACTTTCTCTCGGAGGATCTTGCACATCATTATTAGTTGGTCGTTAGATCTTCTGACCACTAGTGAGTTAAACCCCAAGCATCCTAGGAGGAATCGATGTCCATCGTTTGACTCTGGTGGTCACAGGCGCAGCTCCGAAACATGACGCTTGATCAACTTGAGGAAAGTACAGAACATTATGTACCTATTCGTTTTGGTGGATAAGAACCATTTATATAAATTTATATCGATAAACGCTCCGCCCCATAAGCTGATCTATGGATGAACAAACGTACGTGTAAACCTCCTCGCGTCCCTGACGGCGTGTCAGGCGTGACGGTTAGATAAGTAATTTATATCTCTTCATATTATGTACCCATTAAATATTAGCAAGTCGATGTGTGTGGGCGAGTCGTGCGCGATAATCGATGTCCTGCGCGGGAGTCGGTCGCGTCGTATTTGCGCAGGTGTTAGCGCACGCTAACTGGCGCGGCGCAAGGTCGAGCCGCAATACCATAGCATACTGTTTGAACAGCGACGAGCTGGAGCCGCGCAGAGGATAGCGACCTGCTAGGTATCAACTCGGACATAATATTAGTACACGTGTGGTACCTACGGACCGATATTACGCACCTCCTTTTTGGAGAGATATCAAGCTAGTTGTTGGTGGTCTGAGGGATATTAAGCTGTAAGTGAAGTCAGTTAAGTTACTCACGTGCGGGCGGCGCCAGCGCACGGCTGCGGCGAGGCGCTTGTCACCGAGGGCGCGCCCCGTGGCCGGGAAGGCGGCATCCTCGAACAGCGCGCCCGACTCCTCGGACCCGCTCCAGTACCTGCGCCCGTACAGCACATCGTATACAACTCGACACTGAGACACAAGCCACACTTACAGGACGCGCGCGGGGAACAAACTGTTTTTCAAATTACTTTTGGAGCAAAGTGTTTAAGTATAGGATTTTTCGTTTAGAAAAATGACAGTAGCAGCCCTTCCTTAGGAATGATGTCCGGTTGACGACGATAGGATATCACCCATTATATGGGATTTAATAACAGCATCGGCGTGCGTGGGTCTACAATGGTATAATTATAAGAATATTTATTTGCTGGGAACATCGTTTTAGGGATGTTACATTATAGGTAAGTAATTAGGGATTTAGTGCAGACACGCAAAACTTGTTAAATGATATATGATTTTTATTTAACCTCATAGTCTAAACAAACAATTTGTGAACTAAATAATTAAAACAGCTAAAATTAATGCGAAACAAAATAGTAATTTATCGTTATTGCGATTGCTATAATTGTAATAATGTCAAAAAAACTTAAATAATATTATAATAAAGAAATTATCAGTAGCAGCACGTAGTGTAGAACTGTGCCCGGTAGATGGCGATACGATTACCCTATTATACAGCCTATTATGCATCGGCGAAATGTGGATGTACAACATTTCACCTCTGCCTAACATTTCGGGGAATACAGGCGTGATGCTTTGTTATGTTATAATGTCAAATTTAGAATCAAATAATGTTACATAATATTATGCGAATGATCACTTAAAATGTAATTAAATATTTTTGCATGTCATTAATTCTGTAATCGTGTAGAAACATGTGTCTACAAGCCATTTCTTAAGCTGGTTTGAGACGTGTGAGCGGCGGCGGGCGGCGGCGCGCGGCAGCGATTCTCTTAGATTTTCGGTATTTTATTATACACTTAAATAGTCGTGGAACTACTGTTTGTTTTATATAAAGTGGTTGTGGTGGACTCTTGATAAGAACATTATATTGTCACTTGTTGTTAATCGGTACGGAGCTTTACGTTTGTGACTATGTGTATATGTCTATATTGTGCGTCAACCGATCAGCACCTACATCGGGTTAAGGAGGAATCCAAGGAACATTTGCAGGCTTATGTCATGAAGACAATTCTTTGTTTCACTTGCTCTAGTTCTGAAGTACACGTACACGTAGATACGAAGGTCTTCGGAGAAGCTATGACCGAGTATTCGTACATAGATAAAATCTACTCACACCGTGCACCGGCAAGTTTAGAGACACATGTGAAAGGTCACATAGCTCTAACAATAAGTTTTAAGTGAACTTGTTTCGTCAAATTAACATGATCATTTCATATAAACACAGTACAGAAAGTGCCACTAAAATAATACATTCCCATCAAACAGAGATAAGATAAAAGATTAAAGTGTGCCCTAACTGTACAAGATAACTTTCTGTTGCGGACGACGCCAGTATGGCCAGCTGGCAACTCTCCGTTGGCTCATTAACACGTGTACACAAGTATGAAGTATGAGTATGATGCCACTAATTGACTAACAACTTCATCTAAGATGGTTTCAATTCAATTTCCGCCATAGAAATGCACTTAATTCTTTAATTAAAGAATAGACACGCGTTAGAGTTGAACATATGAGAGAGAGAGAGAACTGGTAGCCAACACAGCACAACCTTACAGCGATGTGTTGTTGTGTGGCAGGAGAACAGACTTACCTGGAGAGCGTGGAGTGATGGTCGTCGCGGTGCGCGCCCACGCCATCTGCAAAACAGACACAACTATTAGCATGCTGGCGCAGCAGAATAGCGGCTCAATAATAGCTGCTGAAGGTTTTCCGGACCGAACAATACAAACATTAAAAGAACCTTGGGTACAGAGGTGACCGCGCGTCACCATCGCAACCAGACTTACGCAAGTGGATCGTCCGGCTTGCTTAACATCTAAGTGATAGACATGTGGCTCTGAACTCACAACTAATTAATGAAAACTTAAGGAATTGGTAGCCTAACTTAGAATAATTAGTTAATCTTATTGCTTTTGACTTAATTAGTCTGTCTAATGTTCCTTGTTTATCAAACGTCTAAGAGAAGAGCTAGTAAAATTTGATTAAACATTGATCGTCGCATACATGTTCGCGAAGGAGTGAGCTCGTAAACTGTATGGGTATTGTAGTGAAGTGAAGTATTGCGGTGATAATTCCATTGTTCATACACACATACGTGAGTGAAGGAGGACGTCCAACTCGCGACACAATGCGTCGCGTCACTGATATGATAGTGGCGACCTTGCAGTGAACACTACATGGAACTAATACAGCATACACCTGCTGACGTTACATCAGCAACACAACAGTATCGTGACAAATGTAATATGTATATATATACATATACGTTCTGTTTATTTTCGAACAGTTTTTTTCAGATAATTTAAACTTGTAGAGGAACTGTCAATCTGGGAGGCAACTGTAACATTTTTGAAAAAAGGGGGATTGTTTAGGTTTTGATTAAAATGACATGTTCGGTACATGACGTGTCTCAGTGTGGGGCGGCGTCGTCTCTGGGCGGTGCCACAGCTGCTGCCGGAACAAATTGTAGAGCGGACCGCGCCGCTTCCGCAGCCGTCCCACGCCGCACGTACCGCGCCCGCGCATTGCACTCGCTACACTACAATTAAGCAGGGGCTTGCGATCCCACTATAACTACGTACGTGCAGTATGGTGACGATGTTGTCTCAGACTGTTCATATTGGGTACGAGAAAAGTTGGAGCGGATAAGCAAGGTTGGAACTTAAAAGGATTAGATAGCCGATAGGCAAGAGGGCTGGCACTGTGTTGACCAACCACCACACTCGCCCAGAGCGGTGCCAACATGCATTGCCTTAGTGTGTAGTATAGTGTTGTGAAGGCGACGATCGGGGCAGTGCGCACGCGCCGTTCAACACAACGGTACGGCCGGACGCGAGGGAATGCGACACGAGGACAGCGAAGTTGCCAAGCACTGAACATAACCCGCATAATACACAACAGTACGTCGTCAGAATTAAACAATGTTACATTAGAGCTATTTACACGATTCGCATTAAACTAAAATGAGCTTAGGGAAAACCACAGAATATTAGAATAATGAGTCAATAGAAATGTACTACATTTTAGTACCGGAACGCGATCAATTCTTAATTCTTAAATACGCCAAATGTTTATACGCGCGCTCTCGAAGTGTTGTCGGCGAGCAGTTTTCATGACTTGCTGATGACTATGAGCGGTCACAGGTTAACTAATTATTTCGATTTCTGTGGGGAAAGCCGACGGGTTGTTGGAGTGCAATGTATTTAACGGATCAATTGCTTCCCGGACATCGACGGCATGCTAGCTACACAATCAGTGGACAATGACTCGCCTCACGATTACCAAGTAACAAGTAAGGCGGCAGAGTATCGTGCTGTGCGTGTCCGACCACTTTCGGTTTCGTTCCGATGTCATTAAGCCTGCAGTGGTAAGCGGCGTCCACATTAAGTGCATGAAACTGTAATTACCAATTTTTTTCGATGTCACCATGTAGGTATGCGATGGATGTCTGAATGAAAATTCGAAAAGAGCAAAAAGCCCAGGATCTTTACCTTGAAATCAACTAACAAAAGTAGAGAGAAGTTAGTTTTGTTTTAACAAATAAATTACATATACATATGGTAATGACTTTGTCATGTGTCCAATCAAAAATCCAGTTCCAAGAGGACCGCTATTCCCGGCCATGTGAATGGGTTGCAGTTGGTATCGAAATGGCCATAGGGGCAAATCGGGCATATGCCCGATCGGCCGGTGTGGCCGATTGGCCGGTGTGGCCGATTGGCCGGTGTGGCCGACTGGCCGTCGACTTTCTATTGCAATTTAAAAAAAACGGTAAAAAGCGGATGAGGTTGCAAACGTGCAAGGCCAGAATAATGGATTTTCTTCATGGCTTTCCAAAGAGCGTTCAGGATAAATCCATGTTTGTTGCTATGCATATGTATTAAAGTTAGTATTAAGTCCTTACATATGAAACTGGCGTTTTATATGAAAAAAACAAAACGAAAAAGAAAATCTTGAAATTATATATTTAATCCACAATTTAATCAATCAAAGTATGTACCATTGCTATATATGCACTTTTGCCATTTCATAGGTAGTTCATTGCATCTTTTGTTTAAGAAAGTGTGAGAGCGAGAACCAATAAAATCTTTGAAGGCGGTTTGGACTGCTTCAACGGAATTGTTTTTTTTTTTCTTGCAGCAAGTTGTCCATATTCCGGAAAAAGTGGTAATATATTGGAACAAGGTCCGGGGAGTATGGTGGGCGTCGTAGACATTCCGTAATACACATCTACCGTAACTGTCTGGCCAGATCTTAGGAGCTGTAGTGGATGATACCAGCACCGGTCCACCAAACACTCACCAGTACCTTTTTCCGAGTCAACTTTCGCTTGGGGCAGGTTTTGGCCAGTTCTCTTGGATTCAACCATTGTGATGAGCACTTCCGACTATCGTACAGGATCCATTTTTCATCATAAGTAACGATACGATTCAAAATCCCCTCATTATTGTGCCGATTGAGTAATGTAACGCCGCACTCGACGCGTGTTAGTTGGTGTGCTTCACTCAATTCGAGCGGTAGCCATTTTTCGAGCTTTTTCACTATTCCAATCTGTTTCAAGTGAATTAAAACTGTTTTATCACACACACCGAAGCCTGCCGCTAACTCTGAAGTGGTTTGCAATGGATCCGCTTCACTTTTAATTCTTCGTTATTAACTTGAGTCTCCGACCGTCCACGGGGCTTGTTCTGTAGGTCAAAATTTCCAGAACGAAAACGTTCGAACTAAAAACGTACCATGTTTTCTTTTGCATCCTTCGAGCTGTTTCTGCAGCGCTAGTTCCATGGTGGAACTTGTATTCGTAAATAATGCGATATTTTAAGTGTTCCATATTGTGAACAGACCGATGTCAAAGAAACAATTTAATTGGACTAGCGTTCAAATTTCTGCTTACGTTGTCAAGTTGAGTCAAGTTGTTTGTTAAAGATCCTAAAAATTATCAAAAATCGCATAAATGAAAGAATTTAAATTATCGGAGGCTAAGGTACTCCACCGTATCCCCTGATAATTTATATTCTTTCATGTTAATGGCGGTTAAAAAAGATGTATTGATGAGTTTACGAACACGTTTATTGAACAGTGACTGCAGTGAGCTTCTCCGGAAGTCATTGACTAACTTAAATTATTAAAATTGAAAATATATATGATCCAAAATTTACATTCGTAATTCTGCTTTCTCTGGAGAGTGGAGAGCCGATCGTCTTTAAAATGCCTGAGCCGGTCCCAGGTCCCATTCCGGGCCTGTCTACTGCCGCGGCATGACTAACACTTGGTGGAGATTAACTAGGAGTCGAGTCTTATAAACTGACACAACATTCTGTAGTAGGAGTTCGAAGTGGAAGGGCGGAAAACTCGCGAGAGTGGTAGGTAATTGATTTACCGCCAAGGACAGCTAAAATATTGTTACGTAGGACTTTTATGCCGAAGCAGCAGTACAAGAACGCGGCGAAGCTAGAGTCCGTACGTTAGCCTGGGACGCCCGAACCACAGGCGCCACTCTACTACATAAAATTGGAGGAGTCCTTCTTCTATTGATTGCTAGGCTTCCGACCAATGAGAAGGCGAGTTGCGTTAACGCTATCGTCATATCAAGATTGTATCATCCTCAGTAACGTTGTCCTACCTCAAAGGCAGGAGCGGTTAGTTACTTACTTGCGTGTCCGTTGGTCTTGTGCGCATGTCCATTGATCGCCGTGAGAGGGTCAGGCGGGAGTGCGGGCGGCGAAGGGGAGGGCCCCTCGGGCGCCGCGCGCGTGCGCATGAACTTCCTCATGGCGGTGCACCGCTCCACTCCGCATCGCACGTCTAGTTGCCTCACGCCCCGTCACGCCGCTTCACGCCTTAAGGCGACGCGTTGCACAGCAGCAGGCGCGCTGCACTCACACGCACTTCGCCTAGTTATATTGGATGGCACACCTTCGAAGCTGTGTCACGTAACGTGGCCACCGTGTTAACGTACCCGAACACTTTTTATCACATATCCTACATAATATGATATCATTTTGTTTTTCCTTTGTATCGGTAGTATATGAAATCAACCGAAATAAAAAAATATAGTTACTGTAAACAAACGAAGTAAGGAGCTAATTTTTTGTTATACCGGCAAACGTATCGTATCGATCCCTGCTTGAGCTTGCTCCTTGCGCAGCCGCACAAAGCCGTGCGCCGGCGTCACTTTCAATATGTTGATAATACTATACTTTTCAGGGGCTAAGTAACGAGACCCGGAATAAAATAAAGCATTTTAGGAAGCTTTGGAAAATGCACACTCGTCGCTGGTGATGTCTAGTTATATGAAGATGTCAATTGGATTATTAAACAGTTACTACGCTAGTAGCGGATTACAGATACGACTGTCACGCTGCTGACACCCTTGCTACTTATATTGACTATTCATTTATTAATTAGCCGTTAATCAGTCGACTTTTGATTGGACGTTACTTCAACTTGACTGTGTAGTGTGACACACTGGTCACATTTACTTGTTGGCTACCGATTTAAGATGTCTATCTTTAATTTAGTTCAGAGACTCATATGAAGATCAAGATCGTAATTATCTTCCGTTGCCCGGTCGTGCCGTGGATGTGAGCGAGCTTCGAGGTAACTCTGAACCTCCTGAGAGGCTGCTGGGAGGATAGTCAACAGCATCTACTTAATCTGTAATTCTACTTACCCTAATAGGCTGTCTGTTGTCTCCATGCCATCAGTCATGGCATCTTAGGAAGCATTTGAATGATATTATTTGGTAAGTATCTAGGGTAGAGTGAATATAATTTTTTGGATTCCGATCCAAATGGATTACGTTAAATTACGAGAATACTTTTGCCAACGATATTCGTTCTTGAAACTAGATCTAGTTAATATCTAGGCACTCACTAGTCCAGTGGCATCTAATTACATATGAAAGTGGCCTGCTAACCTAATACCATGGATAGGGCATAGCCCACCACTGGCGTGCGGTGCATAAAGACAAAAAGACACTGCCTACCCTACATAACTCTGATAAATATTTATTATAAGACATTTGAGGTGGCAAATCACATCCATCATTATTTAATCGACAAGACGACGAACAAATACCAACAGACAATAAGTATTATTGGTAAGTAAGCTTTTAAAATTTTCTGCCTACCCTGTCTAAAAACTCTGTGCTCGCTGCTGTAGCCCACTTAGTTGTGAATTGAAGTGATAACGTCCGCGGTACATATGCCTATGTACCGCGGACGTTATCACTTCAATTCACAACTAAGTGGGCTACAGCAGCGAGCACAGAGTAGAAGCATTAATGTAACAGCAAGAGTAAGGCACCTACATTCTGGTATAAAGTTATAAAGGTATACACGCGCGTATTATGTGTATTGCTGCTCTATACCGTTACCCGCGTGAGAACACGGCCATTCGCTTCAGAACGCGTCGGAACTTCCACTGTCACTATCATCACAACACTACCGTGCAGGCCTCGCAAGCGCAGGAGATGCGCTCGTAAACAGAGTAGTCGAATGTGACGAGGTCGCGGCCGGCGGAGCGCGGGACGTGCGGCCAGCGCGGCAGCCGAGCGCGCACTGCCGCGCGCGGGCGGCGGTGCGCATGCGCAGCTCTGCTCACTAGCGGCGAGCGCGCTAATTACGCATATTTGCACACAATCACGCCGCGACCCACTCAGAGGAGGCTCCTCATCGTGACATCTCCACTGTAAATTGAATTGGCTAGTGAGTCCAATTCAACTTAAAGTGAAGATGTCATCATCGCATGCCACCCTACCCGCAGACATTCTCTCAGCGACCTCATGTCGCCTCTGGTAAGGTACCAGAAACGCTGTATTGTCAATTTTCCAGGTCTCACAAAGATCTCAGGAGTCACCCGACCGGAACAAATGCAAGATTGAATCCACCTTATCTGGTACCAAAGTATAATGTATAGTGTTCCATCACGGTAAACCACGCAAGTAAAATTTGTTGTGCCTCAAAATAGCATATAAACAAACAACGGAGAAACTTCATTCCTCCATACTATATTATCTACGGTTCACAGGGTCTAGGGAACCATAGATCATAGCCTAAATAAAAATCAGTACGTTAGCCGAATTTAGAAGTAGGTCTCACTGAAACATTGACTAGTCTATTCAGCGCATCGACAAGCGCAGGATGATATCGGGCATTCCTCCGCCACACCTGCTACTTACAAACATTATCTCTGACAGAATGAAACATCAGATTCCATGATTTTATGCACATTTATTAACTTAACTTAACTTAACTCTATGACATCAATATACGCGTAAAAGTTTAACGATAGGAGTATTACAGCATCTATCTACACTATATCACTAGTCTAACAATAGAAAAATAATTACATTCATAGTGAGATTTCTAGCCGGCGCTCTAGCGCATACTAAACTAAAGGTAACATTAAGATACAACAAGAGCAGAGTGAGGGCCGAGCGGCCGGAATGTGGAACCATGTGACACTTACAGCTAACAGAGCAGATCGCGAGCACGCTGCTGCGCATGCGCACCCTCACACCACGCCAGGCGGAGGCACGTATATAACTGTCTCGGAAGGAGTTCGTCGTCGCGTCGAGGTCCTGCGCTCAGTCGTCGGACTCGGTGGAGTCGCGCACGGGCGCGGCCGCGTCCGACGGCTCGTCCTCGTCCGACGAGCACGGCGCGTCGCAGCACGCGCGACGCCGCCGCACGGCGCGCTGGCTCTCGGGCAGCACGTGGTACGAGCAGGACGCGCGCGGGGCGGGCGGCGCGGGCGGCGCGCGCCGGCGCGGCAGCAGCAGCACGCACGGCGGCAGCGCCACGTCGATGGCGGCGCACGACGCCGACAGGCGCGCCTCGCCCAGCGCCACGCGCACGCCGCACACGGCGCGCAGCAGGCCGGCGCGCGCCGCCCGCGGCACCGTGCCGCCCGGCGCCAGCGCGCGCGAGTTGAACTCCAGCGTCTGCGACGCGCGCGCGTGGCGCCGGCAGCCGCGCGTGCGCACCCACCACGCGCCCGGGCTCTCCTGCGGCACCACCTCACTGAACACCGCCAGCACTACAGCGCCCTGCGTCTAGTGTTGACGATCACTTTAATAGATTACCTGTTCCGTATCCTGCCTTTGCACGTAAAGCGGCCTCCAGCGCGGCGCCTGCGCGGTCACGCCGGGCGGACCGGTGACGTTCACCGCTCCCACTGCACCCGCAGCGGTGCCGTACACTCCCACGTTCGCGTACCTACACAGTACACGATCGTGTTTGAGTGAGACAGACAGACGAGCCAACGCAGACGGTAGCCGGACAACCGGGCAGCGTGCTCACCCGGGCTCGGGGCGCAGCAGCAGGCGCAGCGCGGGCGGCGGGGGCGCGCGGGGCGGGGGCGCGCGGGGCGGGGTGCGCGGCGGGGTGCGCGGTGCCCCCGCCGCCCCGCGGCATCACGCGCCCCCCGCGCGCTCCACCACGCACACGCCGGCGTACGAGCGCCCCACCGACATGCTGGCCGGCAGCAGCGACCACGAGTCCGTGGCCGGGTCGAACACCTGCGCACACACGGGTACAGGTACAGGTGCGGCAGTCACACGCGGCAGCGCGGCAGGCGGGGCGTACCTCGACCGTGTTGAGGTTGGCGGCGCCGTCGTCCCCGCCCACCACGTACAGGCGGCCGTGGTGCGCCGCCACGGCCGCGTTGCGGCGCGCCGTGTGCATGGGCGGCGCCACCGCCCAGCCGCCCGCGCCCGCCCAGCGCTCCACGGAGCGGCGCACGGCGGGCCCGTCGTGGCCGCCCACGGCGTACAGCGCGCCGTCCACCACGCCCACGCCGCAGCCGGAGCGGCGCGCGCCCATCTCCTGCACGCTCTCCCACACGTCGGCCGCGGGGTCGTACCTGTGGGTGCACCCAGCTGGTCAGACGGGGCCGGGCCGCAGCCCGCGCGTGCTCGCTCGCTCACCTCTCCACGGTGTGCAGACACTGGCGGGACGCGCCGTCGTAGCCGCCCACGGCGTACAGCTTGCCGCCCAGCACGGCCACGCCCACGGAGGAGCGGCGCGTGCCCATGGGCGCCACGGGCCGCCACACGCCCTCGCGCGTGTCCAGCGCCTCAGCCGAGCTCAGCCCCGTCGCGCCGTCGAACCTAACACCGTTCCAGCCCGATATAGAAGATCGCATGTCGGCTATCGACACTCTGAGGGAATAGCCATCTACACTACCGTCTTAGTTCAACACGAGGACTCTAAGCCTACGGATTTGATTGATAATGCATTGCTGCCATCGAAATTACGATTTATTAAAACAGAGTTCGGTGTTGCCGAGAAACTACAATTTACCCTACAGGATTCAAGTCACTTCAAGAGTTTGACTTACAAAGAATTTGTAGACTTCGAAACCCACCACCACCCACCCTTCGTTACGCATAAGGAACTAAACCAGATGCGGTTCAGTTTCTTAAAAAAATGACAAGATGTTCTCGAGGGATGTCACCCAGTGCGCGCAAGATTTAACAATAGTTTCGAAGCAAAAAAAATTAATTGTTCACGTAATTTTATCACATTAAATGGATTTGCTAACAGTTATATTATTTTCCTTTATTGGTCGGTATAAAATCGTTACGTTATTTATCTTAGTGTTGTCTTAGTGTCCTCGCAGGTAGAACGGATATCTTGGACTGATTTCTTTGTCGTTCGTAGTCGGGCTCTTTTGTCAGGAAGCTATTTAAAGTTCTGAAGCAGGATAACGAGTGTGAGGGTAGAGGCGAGTGGAGTGGTGCTCACCCGCCGACGGCGTAGATGACGTGTCCGATGACGGCGACGCCCAGCGTGGAGCGGCGCGCGCACAGCGGCGGCCCCGCGCTCCACGCGTCCGCGGCCACGTCGTACACGTCCACGCTGCGCACGCGCAGGGTGCCTGCAACACGCGCGCGGTCAGCGGCTGAGGGCGGCGGCTGCGGGCGGCCGCGCGGCGCTTACCGTTGAAGCCGCCCACGGCGTACACCTTCCCGTTGACGACGGCCAGGCCGGCGCGGCAGCGGCGCGTGGGCAGCTCGGCCGCGGGGCGCCAGCGCGCGGCGTCCATGTGGAAGGCCTCCACGTCGCGGATGGCCTTGGGCGCCTGGCCGCCCACCACCAGCAGCACCTTGGGCGAGCGGGGCGGCTGGCGCGGCCGCGCACGCGCACTGGCGGCCGCGGCGGCCGCGCGCCGCTCGGGCCGCATGAGGTGGAAGGACAGCGCCTCGATGACCAGGTCCTTGACGCGCAGCCCCGCGCTGGCCAGCGGCTCGGCGGCGGCGCGCGCCACCAGCGCGTCCTGCGCCAGCAGCGGCAGGCGCACGTGCTCCAGCAGCGCGCCCAGCTGCGGCCGCCGCTCCTCCGCGCAGTGCTGCATCCAGCGCACCACCGCGTCCAGGATCACCTCCTCGTTGGGCACCTGTCGCAACGACGGTTACACTCTGACGGACTACCCGGCGACTCCTCTGAGCGGTCACTTACGGTGATGCGGTCGCTGTCGAGCAGCTGCGCCAGCGTGTCCGGTGCCAACGCCAGGAACTCCTCCGTCTCCAACACCTACGAAAATACAGAAACATCTTATTGGTCAGCAACCATTCCGACAGTAAAGAACCGGGGTAAGGTCACAAGGTTTCACCTCCACGAAGTGATTCTCGATGAAGCGCGATGCACAGAGACTGAGGTCTACGCAGGCGTGCAGGTCGGCGAAAGCGCGGATACCGAGCGCGTTGTCGGGCGACAGCGCGCCCGCCAGGAACACGCAGCACGCCTCGCGCACGCCCAGCACCTGCAGCAGCGACGCCGCCGACAGCAGGCTCTGCGGCAGAACACCCACTTTTAAAAGTTTTAAATCGGTGACCGTTCTTTATACGGACTTCAGGAGACTTTCTTACGATTATTTTTTTTACTTAAATTTCTCCTCACCTCCCGGTGTGTAGATTTTTACTCACTGAAACCACCTCGATAGCAATGTTGCAGCACATGCGTAGAGGCTTCGGTATCTGCAGTCGAACGCACCAGCCCCACATCTCTGGGCTCACTTGTATAAAATTACCAAGAAATGTTCAAAAACCGCATAACATGTTACCTGTACATTATCCTCAGTGATGACAAGCGACTCTGGCATGTACACGTACTCTACTATTGCCTCCAGCGCGTGCGGCTCCACGTTCTGGAATCGATAATATTTGGCGCTTATAAACGACTGATCTGCTTCAAGTTAGTCGCGTGTACTCGCAGTAAGAGCCAACAAAGCTCAGAAAGTAAATAACAAAATTCACTTTGCATACATTTTTGGTGCAAATGTGGTGGCATGGTGGCAGGTTAAAAAAGAAGCTATTTCGGTTACGGAATAAATGCTCTTTCTATCTTTCTATATTCTGTTAGAACTTATACATCTAAGCCTTTGTAATTTTGGCACCAAAGCTGTTGGGCCATTGTCCTTGGTTTTATTAGAGTTCGACAAATCTGTCTCTTCATAGGTACATTTTCGATGTAATGAAATAACAAAAACAAATTAAATATCCTGCCATATGTCCATTTTTCAAACTCAAATAAAACGATGGCCCTACAGCTTTGGTATCATAATAATAAAAGCTTAGACGGATAAGTCTTAACATAATATGTGCTATATTCTATTTTATTTGGATACTTTCACATTTGGACCAAAACGGCTTATGACCTTTACTTTTTGGTGGTTCAATAAAACCGAGCCCGTTAAGTACAGCCAACGTGAAAAGCAGCTATGAAATTCTACAATGTTTTGTTAGTATTATTATGGATCAAAAGGACAATGGGAGACATCTAATAGGGTACCTACTGTATACTAGAGTGGAGCGAATAATTTTATTTTCATATTTTTTTATTCCGTTATTATCAATTATTGATCTATGGTCTAAGACGTATTAATCCAAAATTTCAGCCTTCTATGTCAATAGCTTCAGGTGGCGCACTTCACTTGAAATTTAAAAATTAAACAAAAATATGAGATGCAGATAGGTGGTAATAAAATATACAAAATATATATATAAACGTTTTTTTATCGTATTTTAGTAGTGTAATATCTTAGTATTAGTAAATATATTAAATCAGAAAACATGTAACAAAAGTATCATAGTGTAGTATTAAGTGTCTCTATCAAGAGTCTCCAGACCTTCTTTTTGGCGATAATATTGAGATTTTGTCTCAAAAAGTCTTGCCTATCTTTTATCTTGGTTCTTATGTAACCGTCTCTTGCTTTTGACCCACAGACAAATCCTCTGTTACAAGCTTTACACACCTTTCCACTGCCTGGGTGTGGCAAGGAACTTATGAAAATACAGTAAATTTTCTCCTGAAGAACTTGTGGCATCTCACAACACAAGCCCGTGCGTGGGCCGCATTAGTTTAAGGACCTTGCATGGTCCCCTTATTTTAATAAGGGCGACCATGCAATCAATCGAAGCCATAAATTTTTACTGATATGTAGAATTTGTGAAGTTAGGGTCGGTAGAGTTAGGCCGTGTAGATTCAGAAGCTTGGCTCTACATGAGATCTGATATCTTTTTCACAGGGCAAACCTTATGTGGTCGTCTTGGTAACATTTTACATGAAATGTTTTTGGTGAGATTGGTTAGTTAAGAACTATCTTCTTTGATGAATTTCAAAATTACATAAAGTTCGTTGACTGTACTAGTGCGGACGGTGTTTGAGATCTGGCCTAAATGGATTTTTCGTCGAAACTAAAAAAAAGATTTAATTGTGTTGAAATTCGCATGGAAATGAGAGGCGTAAACCTGGATAGTGATGGTGGGCTGCGTGCTCTCATCGAACTGCGTGAACATGGCGTGAAAGTAGGGCGAGGAGGCCGCCAGCACGGCGCGGTGTGCCGGCACGGCAGCGGACGGCGAGATGGCAGGCTCGGCGCACGCATGCGTCGGGGCCTCGGGCGGCGAGCACACGGGCTCAGCGCGCGCGTGCAGCTGCACGTCACACAGCGTGGCGTCGCGCCGCAGCCGCGCCAGCGCCTCCAGCAGCCGCTGCGCATGCGCCGCGCCGCCCGCTACGCCGCTGTCGCTGGACGTCGGCCGCTGTGACGACTCGTCCAGCGATGACTGCGACGCGCACCGCACCATCATGCTGACCGCATGGTAACACAATCATGTTCACACGTTACCCGACAGTGACCACCTACCTGGCTGGCTTATTCTCAGCTTATAGAGTATCTCAAGTGTAAGACTCAAGTCCGTATCTTCCTCTCTAATTCAAAAAGCGAAAGCATCTTTTCACTTAAATTGAGATGAGTTGCCTTCATTAAAGATATTAAAAAACATATATTGAGAAGATTTTGTGTATGTTTGGGGTATTATTGTATTGGAGTACCTAATTTGTCATGAAAAGACATGGTCTAAATGAAAAGGTACTTGAAGTTTATAAATTTGATTTTATGAATGACTGTGAGACATTGTCCTGTCCAAATTTCAATAAATTTCTTTGTGATGGTTATATGATTGTATTGAGTTTATACAAAAATCCTATATGTATACTAAAGCACATTCAGTTTTTCACGAATTTTCCATATATGCATGCAACTTTGCAATTTTTTTTCCCTTAAAAGCTTTTTTGGACTATTACAAGCATTTTCAATAATAAAATAGTCAAATTAGTCCAGCCATCATGAAGTAATGTGTTTACTGTCACAACAGCTTTAAATTTTTATTTAAATACATAGGTTTGTTTTGGGAGCAGCTCCAGTTGATCGTATAACTGCTATTCCTACCCCTACACACAATACGCGCTCGGGTGTGGATTTGCAGAAATCATTCCGCTGAACCAATACCAAATATTGTGTGCACATTGCATCACTTGATAGGTTAAATAAACGATATTTGTGTGTGTCAAAATAAACATGATTTTAGTCATAAAACTATGATTCATATTTATTATGATATCTGAACAAGCAAATATCAACACTATCAAAGTGCAACAGTATGTTTCAATTTTTTCAACAAATCTTAACTTAACCACAATATATCAGAATATATGTGAAAATTTCAATACTGAAAACTCTTAAATTTTTACCATTGTTATGACCTGAATAGGAAATATACACAGTAATTTGATGAATGGAATCAGGCATTATTTTGCAGAAATGCATTACACATATACTAGATATAAAACTAGAATATTTATTTTAAATTCTGCCAAACTGGTTCAAGTATGCATGCATGCAGCACCACCCTCCTGCCTGCCTCCACAAATATATGCACATGCAGAAGGTGCGATAGATAATATGTATCAGACATATGTATTGTGAGCAAACCTATATCGTCCCCTGTCTCCATCACCCTCAGCTGCACTGTTGTCCACCCCCAATCTGAAATTACACACAACTGATTTACTTTAAGTATGAAGTGCTAAATTAATATTAACATTTTAAATTATTTATAATTATTTGTAAAACATGTTTGGAGTTTGGCCCTTTCACTGGTGTTATAAAATAGCTTGTTGATCCTCTAAAAAGTGGAACTGTCATAAATGTAGTATTTTGATAGTATCATCATCAATACCCCCGTATTGTAATATAATCAAAATATATGTACATACAAACTTTTCACAAATGATGACTTTGAATCTGCAAGTATTACCTTTTTATTTTGTTTTAATAAATCTTCTCTTCAACTCAAGCAGCCAAACATGTTGTTTTAATTTACAATTAATATAAAATATTCCCAATTTAATACAAGTAGGATTTCTCCTGTATTATGTTTGTGGGCATAATCAACATGTACATGTCACATGCATACATACCCAGACCTAACACTACTATCTGTTAATCATACAAACATTTTTACTAAACTCATTTCAAGTAGTTTTTTGATTTTAATTTAATTCAATATATGTTTTTTTTTTTATATATATTCCAGTTAAAATGTTTATGGCTATTGTATTGATGTCGCTCTCCACAATTATGAAAGAGTAATGCCTGACATGACCTCACTGTTTGTGGTCATGTTAGTATCAATACTGGGTAAGGTTGTGGATGTGGAGATCGGCATCAATCTATACAAGTGTTGTAGTCTATGGCCGTGTGTGACCTGTAATGACCTGTAATGGGCATACATGTAACAACTTTTATTTGTGTTAAAATCGGTCAAATGTTTATATATATGCTGTTGGTGTACCGATAAATAAATAAATAAAAAAGTGCCATTAGTAGACTATATATAGGCAATTGTATATTAATATCTACTGCATGGCATATATGTGCTGTGTACCCTGCGACAGCCTCACGTGAACACTGTCGCCTTGACCTTTGTATAGAGACTCCGTGAGCGTCACGAGGTGCGAGACTGGTATCCGGGCGTCAGGCGCTGTGGGGTTGTGTGGTGTATACCGTGTATACTGTGTGTACTCACAGTGCACGGTCGCGATCGGTGTCGGCCTGGCCCTCCATGGCGCCTGCAGGAGTCGCGCGTCGCCCTCGTTTGCCCACTACAAATCACCACTCACGACTACTTCATCTAACACAAACACTATAACAACAAAAACTCAGCTTTCACTACCGCTGCCGTTGATATAACGAATACTATATTGGTACACAGCTAAATGTTT
This sequence comes from Shargacucullia verbasci, assembly GCA_947562105.1. NCBI lineage: Eukaryota > Metazoa > Arthropoda > Insecta > Lepidoptera > Noctuidae > Shargacucullia > Shargacucullia verbasci. The sequence continues at coordinate 129,032 of OX387296.1, forward strand.
ATTACAAAAAGGAGATTGTGAGGATTAAAAGAATTCCATGATTTCCCAATTATATTTATGTTATTGACAAATTATGCTACTAAACATATGTCAAACGTCAACGTCAAAATGTCTGACAGACACAAACAAACCAAATCTGACAATTTGACAAAAACAATCGTCACAGATTTTGTACAACGTAAGTGAAAACCTAAGTCATTACTACTGATTACTATATTTTATTCTTCTTAGACCCTCAGTTGTACCGAGTCTGGTGACGGATATAAAAGTTAATGAAACTAAATTGAGAACAATAAAATCTTTGTTCCTACATGGTGAAATAAAAACACTATAACAAGATAAAACTAATCAAACAATGAAGTTGGCTAATTACAATCCTTGAAAAATAAATTTGGCGTTTAAATAATGAATTAATTATTTTTATTATACATAGATGGCATTTACATGCAAAATTTTCTACGTACGTCGTCTTTTGGGTCATAGGTAATAAAAAGAAATACAAATGACAAACAACAAAATAACTTTAGATAATTGAATAATATTTCATTTACATTTATCTATTAATAGGTACTTTAATAGAAGCGATTTTCTAAAAAGCGTTGGATTCATATTCATATTCTTTATTGCAAATCCACAATGTAAAGATAAGATGGTAATATAAATAACATGGTAGCAATCGTGGACCCTGATTGGGTACGGCTACGAAATGATAGATGGCGCTTTCCTAAATAACTGACAAATTACTATCACGCTTGAAAATTTCAGATGGTAGGTACTGGTAGTGTATGAGATGCCATAACTACAATTTAATGTTCTTGTGATTTTATTATGAGAAAGTTATGATAAAATGATCAATATTCAATGCGCCGAAGGTCAGCTATGATTACAATAATCAAATAAGGTCTCGTGAGTCTGTCAAAGGTTAATTGAATTTTTCAAATGGCCGTTCAAGTATTACGTAAGCACTATTGGGGACGGCCCCCCCGTCTTTGCTTTGCTTATTTTTGATGACATGGGGTGTGGGGGGGGGTCTAGATGGTGAATACGTCAGCAGTAGTTATTTACTTTTTTACACATATGGCACCCACACATTATCTATGTTTGAAAACGAAATGCATTTCCGGGGATTCCCACAAATAATGTATACGTTTAGATACTACATATACGCTTAGAACCGAGTAGGGGAATTACCGCGCGCTATTGTCTGAATTTCTTCCGTCAATCTATTATTTCGTTTCGGTACGATTGATGATTTGACGCATTGTAAGCAAAGCAAAGCAAATTAATGTTTATGTTACCGCTATTCATCATCATCATCATCATCAGCCAGAAAAACGTCCACTGCTGAACGAAGGCCTCCCCCAAGGGGGGGGGGGGGGGTACCATAATCCCCACGCTTGGTAGGCGGCGGATTAGTGAGAGGACGCTGCTGCCCGTCCTCCCGATCTGGCCGCAGTTTTAAGACGTACCTACCCGGGTTCGTAATATTACTAATTATTTATATTAATTAATATGATTTATACTAATTAATCTGACTAAGTAGGTCGGTAGGTATTTTAGAATGATTATCTAATTTGTACCTTCATTTCACTTACATAAACATAGATACTTAGTTACCATGTAAACTGAACCGTGGACCGTAGTTGAGTACCCGGGTATCTCGCGGCTGCGGCACCCGGGGGGCTCACGGAGCGTGCATCTGTTGGGATACGGTGCAGGCGGTGCGGCGGGGTAGTGCGGCGGGGCGCGGTGCAAGGCCACGCGGGGCGCATCGATCCGCGAACAGCTGTGCGCGCCCACAGAGCCCCTCGCACCCGCCCGCACCCCGCCGGCCGGTAACACCATACTGATTGTTGCTGATATTTGGATATTTACTCTCGTCAGACCCTTGGTACCTCGCTTCAGATCACCCTCAGAACGGCTTCAATTTATAATTAGCCTCAGTCTTGTTCGTTCTATTTGAATTTTACTAACTTTAAAGAACGAAGAATGTACAGTAGGCGTGTCTGATTGGTATGGAGAGAGATCAGATGAGCGAGTATAGGCGTTAGTGTGAGGGAGAGCCCAATAACGGGGGGCCCTGGCGGCGGCGGCGGGGTGCAGTGCGGGGACCTTCAGCTGATTTTGACTGTTGCTAAGCGGCCGTACGAAGAAGGGGGAGTGACGTCCTGGCTTAGGTGGCTTCATTATAAGCGAGGGCTGGAAATTGCTGCACTATGAATACTATATGCATGCAAGCTGTGATTTTTGACGTTGTATCGTAGGTACTTGTACAGAAGTATCTCGTCGAGGCGGCTTCGCTCACGGCGGGCGCATGGGGGCCAGCGCGTGGCGGCTGGGGAAGTGGGACATCACAACACTTACATATTTAGATAAGTAGAGATAGGTATAAACAACAGAATCGTCATGTCTATATTATCTACTTCCGTTATAAGCTCGCGGTCCGTGGTCGATGGTTTCGGTCAATGTCCTTAGTGTTTAACGCAATACCACTAAGTCTACGGCGGCGGCGGCGGTTCTACGAGCTACGAGTCTACGGCTATTGTCTGTTTTTCGCAGATAAGTGGTGTCAGATAAACCAGGTCCTTTACCTTATATATTATGAAAAATGTGAATAATTAACACAACAAACAATTGTTTTTTTGTGGTATCAAGGTTGGTCCCATACTAAAAGTTGTTCATATTGGTGACTACAATAAATAAATACTTATAGGGATCGGGTCTAGAAAGGCCCTTATACATATGTTTATGGCTGACGTCATTGCTTACTGTTTACAACTCATCTCTTCATATCCTGACAGGATTTGTAATGGCAGTCGGAAAAGGGTCCAGGGTTCCGAAAGGGTCTTTAAGACTAGGCATACTCTATCTAATCGATTAGACTGAGAGAGGATACCTCATAAATGTCTCTCCAACAACATAACATACTACCATTGCCTCCGAATTTCAGCATCCATGACAAATATAAACATTTCTAATCAGACCTGTAGCTCGTAGCTACGCACGTTATCTATCCTACACCATCTGTAATGTTACCTCTGTATACAATACGCATTAAAGCATGAAGGAAGTAGCGTTACATAAAGGACTACGTGAGGTGGAACGCGAGCGCTGGAATCACAGAAATCTGAAAGGATCTTCCTTCCAACATCTTTGGCTGGAATGATATTTGAGTTAACGCGATCGATATATCAAACACACCATTCACCGATTGTATTTTGTGACAGCTAGCTGCTACATCAAGTTCACCAACGCGACGCGGCAACACGACGTGCCTATCGCCACCGTCACCGTCACCGTCTCTCGTATGTCGTATTACTCGAGCAGTTCTGCTGCACAAACAGAATATCGCTCGTTATTCAGAGCATTTGATCAAACAGTTCGCCTCGCATGACATTCAGAAGCCCTGCTTTACTAAAGTGATATATGTATAACTATAATGTCCTAATGACCGATTTCGGTCACGGCGACCAATCTCACCGGAGATTAGCCAACTACGCAGGAGATATTGTAGAGCACAAGTGTGTGCGCACAGGTGCTCTCTCTATTCCTTCACTCTTATAGTCCAATGGGACGGCAATCCGATACGACCGGAGAGAGATCAGACGCAGGACCAACGGCTTTACGTGCTTTCCGAGGCACGGTGTGTATTCACATACACAGACCCGGAACAACTATCTGTAGATCATACAAATATTTGTTTCGTTTATAACTACTGAAAGTCTGAAACATATTGTTTTGTGGGAACCTAATCTGGATGGATCTCTGGGAGACTTTTGTTGTTAAATATTTGCTTATAATAGAAATGAATGACTTTTAATGTTGAATGTATACTTTAAAGTGACTTACAAACATAAATTACATCGACAACAATAAAACTTGGTGCACTATCTTGCCAGATATCTTGCCAGATAGCATTATTATACTAGGTTCCGCCAGCGGCTTCACAAGTCGTTTACAAGTATAAAGACGATAATAACAATAATATTTACTGCAATTTTTAATCGTGTGCTGATTAAGGCGTTCGTTAAGAAATGCTTACAGACAGAATATGTAAATTAATTAAGAATATTTAGAATACTCACTGCGAGTAAAACATCTAGTCATTTAATATAGTGACTGGTCGTCAGAGCGAGTCATGTACCTAATGTAAATGTAATAGATGTGGTGCGAAGTGCTGCGCTAAGGGGCGCGGGCGCCCGGAACGTGGGGCGGTGTGCGTGCGGCGACAGGCGGCTCGCCCGGTGTGCGGCGGCCGGCGGCGGCGGAGCGGCGCGGAGCGGGCCAGCGGCTCGCGGCCCCCCCGGCCGCCGTGCGCCGCTCGGCTCAGTATCGCGCGCGAGCCCGCCGCCGCCGCCGCACCGACCGCGCCGAGCCCGCAGCGCCACGCCATGGAGCACTTCATCGAGACCGTGCGCAAGTACCCGTGCCTCTGGAACACCACCGCCATCGAGTACCGCGACCAGGAGCTGAAGGACGCCGCCTGGGCCGAGGTCATGAAGGAGACGGACCTGTCGTCAGGTGAGCCGCTCCCGCTCGCCACGCACCGCGCGCAGACACCCCGCGCGCCCCGCGCACCGCCCCGGGGCGCCGCACGCACACACGCACGCTCCCTGCGTGCCTACACGCGCGGCGCTCGCACACCGCGCCGCGCCTCGCTGCTATTGTTGTGATACAGTCAGCCACACAGAGCCATTGCCTCATGTCGGCCGAGTGGCACCCCTTGCACTTGATATTGCACCAAATTTAGTTTCGTAATGAATTACCTATTTATCTTATTGCCACATTATCTACTGTGCTCGGTCGGTCACCTGCATCGATTACCTAATACAAACACATACACAACACACTAGAACATCTAGTAGGTTGTTACGATACAGATAAGGAACTTGCCTAATTCACCAACTGTCCCATACAGATCCACAGTAGCTATTGTGTGCAGAGTTGTCACTTGTCACAGCCTGCCAAAGTAGTCAGATTCAAAAATATGTAAAAACGTAATGAAATTCATACGCTTGTTATAAGAAAAAATTAAATGAATATTTTGAATTTTATTAATTTTTGATGCTGACTGTACATAGTATCAAAGCTACACGTAGCAGTACTTATAATATTTTAGTCTCATTATTTATTTATTATTGTTCGGAAAGCTTACAGGCTAATATTAAATAGAGTGCATTGAATATTATAAGTTGCTAATAACAAACTTCACATAATACAATTCAATATTAGGGTTGCCATCCCCAAATTCTGAAAACAAGGATTTGGAAGTGGAAATGCCAGGATGATTCGGTTTAAAAACAGGACGCAGTATAAGAAAACAGCGTCAATGAATAGCAATTACAATGTATTATGAAATTATCTTCAGTTAAATTGTATAATATAAAAAATGAAATGAAAGATTCAATTATTTTATTTATTTATTTCCATACATACAAATATCTTTACAGGATATACCCAATACGATATTGTAGGACTTAAATCAAATCAATCAAATCAAATCAAAAATCTTTATTTGCTAAATTTACTTATTTATAAAACTAAAACTTAAATTTTACTTATTTATAAAATAACGCCAATGATTAAACGTTCGAGGCAGTAGTGGCGCGCGTATTAAATAAAACCCAAGACCTTAAGAGGACTCTTTAAAAACCCAGGACGCTACTAAATAACTATCCAGGACAAACCAGGACACTCCAAAAAGCAGGACATGTCCTGAGAAAACAGGACGGTCGGCAACCCTAGCTCACGTAAACTTCATGGCCGCATCGCCGAAAGAATAAGCTGAAGTGTTTAAATACTCCATAGATACTGTACTGCAGTACACAGCACATACTGTTCACCGATGAAATCGTAATCGTGTCCCTGAACACATGTACCTATTATCAAATTCGTGTTAATTTTATAAGGTATTTTCATTCTATAATATACAAATATCACATGCCTCTGCGTCAATTTAGTTCACGTCAATATTTGTTATGGTTCATTGGCGGCGCGGTTTAGAGTACTGTATGTTAATGTTTTGAATACGTATGAAGTAATGGAAGTGTTAGTGGGACACGCATGTGTCTTGCACATCAGCAAACATTGCACTAATAACGTGGCACGTATACAAGAATCGCGCACATGTGCCACACATGCCAAGAACCATGCATAGTGCTGTAGCAGTTATTTTATCTGTTTTGACTTCTCTGTCTTTCAGCTCTGTAAACATTTCTAACAATGGTAATTTCACAAGCCCATCTTAGTCTGTACTGTATGCTCATACATACGAATACATGGGTATCGGTATGGGATGTAATAAAATTACCAACATATACAATGTACGAATGACTACGATTTAAATTTCTGCAGTGAAAGAAGTGAAATTGAAGTGGAAGAAGCTTCGCGACAGCTACCGCGACGCGCTGAAGAGGCAGAGCGAGATGTTGGCCAAAGACCCTGCCAACCCCGCCAAGAAGAATTACCCTTGGAAGTACATGGGGCTGATGCAGTTCCTCCAGCCCTATATGAGTAACAGGAAGAAGCCGGCGGGCTCGCCCAGCTACCCTGCGCCGACGCAGAACGCAGAGAACGGCCACAACGGCGCGGAGCAGTCGTCCAGCGACTCGGAGTCGGAGGCCGAGTCGGCGCCCAAGCGCAAGGGCTGCGAGCAGCTCACGGTCATCGATCGCAAGCTGGACTACCTCTGCAAGGCGCAGTCTGCAAAGCGCGCGTGCGCAGAGCCGCCGTACAAGCGCGACGCGCCGTCTGTCGTGCCGCCTGCCACACCCGATCCGCTCGACATCTTCTTCAACAGCATGTGCCAGTCCACCAAGCGGTTTTCTTTCCCCACCCAGATCAAGGTACTTTACTTTCATATTTATACTGTGTTACGTTTTGCCCAAGACTTCCTTAGAGCCAACTATAGTCTATAATTATAAAGAGGAAAGATTTTTTATTTGTTTGTACCGAATAGGCTCCGAAACTACAGGACCGATTTTAACCATTTTTTCACCAATAGAAAGCTAATTTATCAGGAAGTAACATAGGCTATATTTTTTTTTTAAATTAGAGCTGTTTAATAATATTGCAATAATGTAACCCAAAGTAACAAAATTTTGCTTATAAGGTTCATTCTTTGGCGTGCGCTAAGAAAACTATTGGTGATACATAAAAATTATGTAATACATGATTAAAGTACTCATTACTACCTACAAAAAAGTTCGCGAGAGTATATGTCTAACTATTATAGTTAAGTCACAATGACCGCTTTTTGTTCAAATTATTCAATCTAAACACGGGTGGAATCGAATAGTGGTGAAATTGGTATCATAATATTAATCCTTATCCATTTAAATGGTTTGATAATTAAGGTTGATTATGTATATGTAAATTACACTTTAAATTATCGAATCGGACCTTTCGTTTAGAAATTACGATGGGTATAAAAATGCTAAAACTAAGAATAATGCGGTGTGAGCGAAACGAACAGCTTTACATTACATTTATATTTACACAGCCTTCAATTTAATTTTTTTGACGAGACTTTCGCGAGCTGATGGCTGATGTTATAAGGTGTAACTTAGGCTACTTTTATTTTAGAAAACGAAATAAGATTCCGCGCAAAAAAAATGCACGGGTTCATAAGTCTAGTCTAAAATATATTCTACTCGGTTTTGTCAAATGCTTGTTCTCTGAGTTACTATATATTCAACTAGTATTTCAACTCCTGTTCAACATTATTTAAGTACGGGAAGATGTCATAAGCAAAAAAAAAAATTAGCAATAAATTTTTCTTTAATTATAATATTTTTTAATTTTAGATTGATTCCTATCGACGTCGTATGTATCGTATTAAACCCCGTGAGGAAGCTGGATACTGTGCACTTAATTATTCTGGTGTATATTGAGCGATATCTTTTGTTGTGTCCAGATAAAGAAGACGCTGTTCAACGCGGTGATCGAGGCGGAGGAGGCGCTGCTGGCGGAGCAGGCGAGCTACGCCAGCCTGTGGGCGCAGGGCGCGGGCTCCTCGTCCAGCAGCGAGGCCAGCGACGACGAGCGCAAGCCCAGCTGAGCCCGCCGCCGCTTCACCCGCCTGGCGCAGCTCTACGCCGGCTACGCGCACTACGCCGCCGCCGCTGCCGCCGAGCAAGACCAAAGCACCTCATGAACACAACAGAATCACTCGTTCAACAAACTCTCAAATAAAACAACTCGTGCTTATTGACAGCAGTGCGATTGTGGTGTGTGATGACGAGAGTCACGCCTTTGGTTGATAAATCGAGAACAAAAGTCTAGTAGGTCCAGAACACCCGCGATACTTGGTGGCTACACACAGCGTGTTGGCGTTCCTCAGCGCTCTGAAATTAAACGTTTGATCAATATCGATGTTGCATCGCGTTTTAGCGTCTGCGCATCGTGAATAGTCTGTACCTTTTAGTAACGACAGGAAATTGCCGATTGCTGCTACTTCAAGTACCGCGTGTGTTCGTGCCTACTGTCGTAGCGACCTCCTGTGCGTGGTTTGGTTTCGACAAACGGAACCGTTGGTGGTTCTAGTGATAAACCGGAGTAAAGTGTGACGTGTCAATTGGATCTCTAGTGGCCAGGATGTGTGATAATGGACAGGGTCAACCCGCAGTTGGCGTTTTTGGTATAAAAATAATTATAAGTAGGTACTCTTAGTATGTAACTCGGTAATCATCACTTGGGCATCGGTACACATAATTGCACAAAATGCCGAACACTAATATTTGTCAAAGCACTGACAATTTAAGGTTAGATCGACGTATTTTCAGACTCGGATAATACTGAGCTACAACAGGCGCATGCACATGCACACCCACCAAGATATTGGATTTTTAGCAATAAATAAAATTGATGTTAGTGATAATAAAATGACTGAAATTATTATAATAATGGTTACGCGTAGATTTGTTGTGGAATACAATATGTGAAGCTATCGTAAGTGTTGGTAGGTAGATACCTAATATTTATAGATATACGATATTTTACAAACAATACAAAGATCTCTAAGACAAAATTAAACATTTTTGTACGAATTATGGAGTCTTTTTTTGTGTTGATACTAACAAGGGAGGTAATGACTAGCCAAAAAAAAAATCGGTTCACAAGATTGGCTTTCTTCCAGACCGCTACTATGACCTGTCTGACGGGTATATACAGTTCACATAGCCAACACGCGCAGGTTACCAAGTTGATGAGCACAGAATGTTAGGTATTTCACATGATGCACAATGCACACTTGCACAGGCTGCTTCTCTTCACGTACCCAACGGTAACGCTTTAATCACCTTCCACAACACCCATAGGGAATGTGACATACCAGCCGTTAAAACTGCCGATACTGCCTGACAAGCTGCGTGAGTTGAAATGGCATATCAAGAACCACGACGGGAATCTGGCTCCAATTACGTAGTAAGTACTAGTCCACAGCCTCCACAGGCTTCCTTGCGCCTTGGAATTTTAACAAGTGGATCGAGTATCATATTGTGGGTGATACATCGGTCTCCCGGCTCCAGTGGTGCACCGAGATAACGCTGTGAACACGGATAATATAAATAATAAATATTTCATCAAATCGTATTTTTTAAAGTCACCGTATGCCGTCAAAAATAACGCTATTGTGAATGAAGTTTGAACCAACAGACCATCATCAGTTTTGGTTTTATGTAACAGATGTAATGTTAGGCTTTGACATTTAAGGAGCACGGTTTTGTATATTTAATCTTAGCATGCTTACTTATACTGTCAAAAGGCATCCTATAAAATAAAGGAAACGTGACGGACGAGGGAAATAAATAAACCGTCTACATTGCGTGGGCTGTAAACATGCAGGTAGCAAGCAACGGCGGCGGCGGCGCGCGGCGCCGCGCGTCAGGGGGAGGCGCCTCACGCGCATCCTGTCGATGTAGGTGCAGATCAGCTGATCCTCCGACTGTGCCACAGATAACACATACGTCACTTCCAAAATATTTCACCCGGTGCACTCACACATATGCGAGGCATATTAATTCAGAGTTCCATAGGGATGAAGGATATGCGCGCGCGATGCAGTTCAAATTCCCTGTAAACAAAGGTTATGTTTGTGTGTGTGTGCCGAGCGAGGATTGTAGAATTCAGGTATTAGTATTCGAGTAGTGTTTTTCTGTGAATTTTGTCACATCCTGTCGGCATCGTCGTGTGCCCGTCGATCAGCTGATCTTAGGGTATGCCTAGTAGGGTAGTGGCACATGTCGGTTGCGCCCGCGACGCGTTCTTAACGCATTCCCTGAACGTGCAACAGCTGTTTTCTGTCAAAGGAAACATTTATGTTTCTTGTGTTTGTGTGCGTTTGAACACCTTCCTGTAAACAACTAGCAACGGGATTCGCAGAAACCAACGGATATTATGTTGGGACCCGATTTTTTTGGGAAACAATTAGAGTGCACTGCGGGTGCAGTAAGTAAAAATATATTCGGTACGTATGTAATGTAACAGTGAAATGAACGCAAACAGCGCGAGTGGCCTGAGCTTCCAGTCATTGTATGGTAGCGCGTGATGTCCAACAGTGTGCACACAGTGACATGAATCTTTAGAACCGTTGAACTTCATTAGGAAGCCAAAGAAATGTTGTATTTTTTTTAATATACATTTATTTTCGGAAGTTTGAACATTTCAATTCCATAGAAGAACAATTTATTAAAATAAACTCCTTTCAAACCATGGAACTTGAGAAATGTTGTTTTTGTAAATATGTAAATAAATTAATATCTTAGTCGTACTGAAACCTGTACGTACTGCTTAGTGGGAGTTTATAATATCACAAAAAGTAATTGTTTTGAAGCATCACATATAGGTTCAAACATATACTAAACGTCATACTACTAAACATAAGCCATGTGATGAGCGTCATCACTGTCACGGGCACGGTCATCAATATCATCATCTGCTTGTCGGCCGGCCCGCTTGGATGGTGCTCTCCACCCTTTAGGGTTTTACATAACTCCTTAGTCGCCTTTTGACTGGTATGTGTTTATTTATATAATGCTGTGTTGTAGATATAATACCGCAGAAATAGGAAAGAACTTTTTTATCTTTTTTATATTTAAGGGATTTTATCCGACACGCACATGTCAACCCCATCGTATCTTGTTACTATAAATTCAGAGTAACAAACAAGTCTTAATTACATTTACTAACGACTACTGAACGACTGTTACCAAACGACATAATTTTTTAGCCGCCTTAGACTTTGGTCTTAATAAAATGCTTTGAATCAGACCTACATCGAGCCAATTTAATTTTAGTTGGTTCAGCAGTGAGTCGCGTTCATTTTTATTCCGGATACATTCCATCAGCAAATGTTGTACATCTTCTATTTTATTGCAAATTGCACAATATTGGGAGAATTCGTAGTATGCAAACTTTGCCGATGGATAGTGTCCGGATCTAAGTCCAAGGAAAGAAATTACTGCCAATATCTTCAGTTGTAGCCTCGTAGGGCAGGCTTCCTCACTATAAGTTAATCAGTTTTTGTAATATATTGTCACCGGCATCGGCATCATAACAATGATAATGATAGTATCAGTGTGATGGTTGCCTTGAAAGCACCGCTGTGCATTGCCAGAGGCGTAATATTTAGAAAATTGAAAAATTTTTTTTTTTTTTGTGGCGGAACTGTGAACAAAATGAAAGGCCGCCAACGCTTAGGATCCCCGCCCCACGCCCCGCTCCCCGCTCCCCGCTCCCACTATATTTAGTAGGTAAGTTACTCGTCGTAACAAAATATTAGGTTGATTACTAAATCAAGATAGAGTATCGTCTCACCCGCGGCGCTGCCTACTACCGACACTATACGCGGTGTGTTGAGCGAGGACAAAAGAATGGATTCAATAAATTTACGGAAGAAATACATTACTCACTAATTTATGTGAGGTCTTTCGTTTGAAGTAAATGTAACATCCCCCTACTTAATATAAATGATTGGATTTGCACACGGCACGGTATGCGGCAGGGGGTCTGACAGATGAGTAAATTCAGGTACCAACACATTTAATTTTATTGTAAAGTTACACATGTTACAACAATGTGACAAAAACCTTGAAATATCACAAATACGAAATACTTAATCACAACGAAAATATTTTCGATGTTGCTAATTTGCAGTACAGAGTTATCTTTTTAAATCAACAACAGTCAACACCATAGCCTCTCGGAGAGACCGGGTCTGCGAGCCACCAGCACGTGCGTTGGACACGTATCTCGACACGACACTGCACTGGACCGATAGTCAATTAATATTAGCTTTGACACGGAACACATAACAGCTGCAACTTGCATTTCCACACTTTTCAATTAATATAAAAATAATTCAGAACCTTGTCCTGCTACTGGCCTCTTTTAAGAAAAAAATAAGGGTTACGTGACGTAACCCTTACGATAACCCACACCATAGAGAACGTTATAGAGTCCTCTCTGGTATGCTTCTTCTTGGTAAGTTTCACGTTTTATTCCCACTCTGTCTGACTTTCTTCACGATGTTTATTAGTAAAGCTTTAATTTCTCCTGTATCGTGTATCGTGGGTACAGCTGGTTACAAGCATACATCTCACGTACCCATGCACCCAGACATGACGGTGGAACTCCAGGTACATGTACATTATATACATATATAGGTACTTAAATATTTATCCGTGCGGAAATCGATCCCACGACAAGTACCTAGTGCTGAAAGCCAATTGCTTGGCCACTGCGCCAACTGTCAGTGCCACTAAAATAGGGTTTTGAGTTGTTTGAATTCGCTGGAGTAACGACACTAAAATGCAACTCTCTGCATGAATATCTTGACCAAAATTCTCCCTGACAATATGCCAATATACCCATAATATACTCATGATCAAATGTGCTCATTGTGTGTGGAGCGATAGGAAAGGGTTGCATCGCTTTGATGGGTAAATCGTCGTCAGCGAACTAGACATCTCATACGATATACTCGACCAGTAGAATATAGTAATGATAACCTGCATGAATGCAAGCCAATCAATGCTAGGGATTTACTAATGCCACAAGAGAAATAAGAGTCGTGTAAAGTTATTCCATAAGGTGTAAGCGCGCTGTATAAATATGTATTTAGTAAATGTTAGTTCAACAACATTAGGTACACTGTCAAATCGTGGAACTAGGTAGTTAAAACTCTTTTACAGATAAAATTAGTACCTATCGCCATGTTCGCAAGTAACTTTAATAAAGTGGTCGATGGTTGTGTCGGTGAGATGAATCGTGTAAGTACTTAACTAGATTTGCATTTACAAAGCTGTTATGAAATCAAAAGTTACAACTCTTGGTAATGTGTGAAGTATGAGTACGGGGGCACTGTTCTAAATTGGTGACTTTCTAACTAAATTCAAATATGTCGGGGCGGGGCTGATCTCTGTAGGTTTTCTAATGTATCAGTTGAGTCGCGTGGGGACAGGGGGAGCGGCTAAACAGGCCGCGGGATGACGGCGGCGCCGCTAGTAAAAATGATGCCAATTTACGATAAAAAGCCGATTCGTTCATTTCGGCAGGAATCACACGATCCCGGCTTGATGTATTTTAGTGTCGCGCACCGCGCACCGATGTCGCCACCTGCAAACCGCACACAACCCTCGCAACGCCTAGCGCGCACTCCGAAGTTCGTTCCTAGAAAAGTGCGAATTTATCGCTAATCTTTCTGCGACCTTTAATTATGAGCTTTTTAAAACTGCTCTAAAATATACATCACCTATAACTTACAATATTACGATTATACATGTAGTACCTATAAACTATCATGAATGAAAATGTAATCACATTCATTACTTAATTAAAAGACAAAAAGTTTACCACCTACCTACCTAGTTGAAATAAATTGATAGGAACGTGCAACGTCTAAAACTGTATTTTGTTATTGTTAAAATTGGCATCATTGGTTAGCTCCGTAGATAAGTATAATAAATGTCTAGTAATTGCAAAATCTCTAATTAGGTAAGCAGGTACTTATAATAACATAATAGGTATTATGAAATTGCAACGAGTACTTACTTATTTATTACCTACTTATAATTTATAAGTATTATTTGCGTAGGTACTTTGTACCTACGACCAAAAATAAATAATGGCAAATTATCTATAACGACGTTTAAGCTGAATTGAAATCAATAGAGAGCATTAAAACTTGTTTACGAGAGCGGGTGTCGCTCACGGCTCACGTCCCGCGGGCGACGGTCGGGGCCGGCCGGGGTGCGGCACGCGTGGGGCGCGGCGCGGCGCGGTGCAGCCCCGCGCGCCCCAGTGCGGCTGCGAGCCTCGATCAAGCAAGGCCCGTGCGACGCGCTACTCTAACGTAAACACGTTATTATTTTTGTTTTTGTTGCGTATATAACTACATTTTCGTAATCGTAAGTACCTTTTATATATACTCATGTGTTTTGTAAAATAGATTGTTAGTTTTTAATGTGTTTTTGATAAATGCTCTAAATATGCGTAATGCGACGCTCAGCGGTCGATGCTTCCGCGCCTCGCAGAATTCGATATAAATAAATGTAAAAAATGGTGTCGTACATACATCTTGTGTGCATACTGTAGTCTAAAATTGTTTGTTTGTGTTTGTACACATTTTATTGCAGTTGTTTTGTTATTTGAATGTGTATTTCACAAATAATTTCAATCTATTGCCACCAGGAAATGATGGAAAAACCGAAAAGACCGATGTCAGCGTATCTGCTGTGGCTGAATAGCGAGCGCGGCAAGATCAAGGCGGACCACCCCGGACTGAAAGTGACCGAAGTAGCCAAAAAGGCGGGGGAGATCTGGCGCTCCATGGACGATAAGACCACGTGGGAGGAGAAGGCCGCTGTTGCTAAGGAGCAGTACGCGCGCGACCTCGAGTGTTTCAATGCGAACGGTGGTGCTCCTCCTCCTAAGAAAGCACAGAAGCGCGGAGGGGCTAAAGCCAAGCCGGTGAAGGCGACCCGAACCAAGGTGAAGAAGGAGCCGTCGGATGATGAGGACGACGTCGACGATGACGCCGACGATGACGGCCACGATGACAGCGAGTAATCGTGCACGCATCACACCAGCTCGCGGCCGGGAGACGCACACAGGCGCTGCGCGTCGTGTACACACAGTGATACAACGTAACAAGCGTGCCTCGCGTTCGCGTCCGCGTCCGCTCGATGGCTACGGAGGGTGCGTCCATAATATCAAAACATTATTACTTTTAGTGAAGTGTTAGTAGAAGTCATTATATCTTACGGATGGAGGATGTGCGGAACTTACTGACTGTTTTATGTATTACTGGCTGACGTCCATCAGTGCGCGTGCCTCACTTTTAGATTTGTACTATGCTCAAATTGCCCATACTAAAATTATTTGGAATTGTATGTAAAGAAAATTTTAATTTTTCTGGCATAATGGCAACTTGCAGAAGATCTCTTAGATATTTTTAGACTGATTAATTTTACTCTAAAAGCTAAATTAAATATGTCCCAATTGCGGGGTAAAATCGAAGTATTATTAGTTATTTTATAAAATATTATTATTAAGTACACGTGGCCGCTGTAAGTTTCAGATTTGTATGCATTTAATAGATGTAAGGTTTTGTAAACTATAAGCTATTGATCGTATGAAATAAATATTAATTTCTATTCCACATAACAATTTTTCTTCCGTTGACGAAAGTAAACAATATAAAAGCTGCCTCGCAATTATAACGACTTCTAAAATAGCTGCGACACGAAGGGCGACGCGACGCGGCGAGTGGGGGCACCGAAGGAGACGGGGGGCCGCGGGGGCCCGGCCGCTGCGAGATGCGAGGGGCCGCCAAACGATGCGACTCACCGGTCCTACTGATTTGTTTAATTAAATCGTTGTGTACTAGAATACAATTGTAATTAAATAAACGTAGGTAATATGATTTCAGAAAGTACATAACATCCTCGGCTTTAGTGTATAAGATTATTATTTTTAATTCTATATGTACTTCCTACAAATAGTATAATACCAGCACGTACATTAAAAAAAAAAACTGTTTAACGGCTTGGGTCTAGTTGGTCGCTCTGTGGCCACCCCGCTCTATCTCCACGGAGCGACAGGTAAACAAACTAGTGCACACGTGTGACGACACAGGGACACGACGCACGCATGTACACATATATAACATAATATACATATATATATGTTATACACGTACTTATTACTAGGTATCACTTAGCAACTTCGTCTGAGTTTGCTAGTACTTAGGGGTCGTTTAATGGTGTAAGAATAAGATAAATATGTAATATATAATCGGTACTTAAGAATAAAAACATGTATTATCTAAACATTTTCCAGTACCTAATTTATTTCTTCCTCATTGGTCTAGTGGTCGTAAGCGCGACTGTTGAACGTGAGGTCTTGGGTTCGATTCCCGGGACGGGCAGTGTTATTGGGTTTTTCCGTATTGAAATTCTCGGAATCTGGAATTGTGCCCAGTAGACCTATTACTGTGACCCGGGTACGTCCTAAAACTGCGGCCAGACACCGGAGGATGGGCAGCAGCGTCCTCTCACTAATCGGTGAGCCACTGCGATCCCCCAATCCGCCTGCCAAGCGTGGGGATTATGGCAAATCCCTCCCTTGGAGGAGGCCTTCGTTCAGCAGTGGACGTCTTCTGGCTGATGATGAGACCTATTACATGGGACTCAATAACGGCATCAGCAAAATCTGGGTGTATACATATGATATTCACCAAAAGTACAGATACGAAGTCCTTAATTTTATAAAATTGTAAATAGGTATAGGTATAACGAATTGATCATATAAAGTAAGTAGAATATAAACAGCTATAATGGCTGTTGTATTTAAGTACCTATACTAAATCGAGCGTTCTACGGAACCCGCCGAAAATAAATTTGTATAGAAAAAGTACGGCGCGCGGCAGCGGCGGGCGTCCGAGCTACGGCCGAGTAGAATCGATAACCAACGATGTGGAATTTACTAAAGTGTCCGGCCGGCGGCGGGCGGCCGGAGCGTCTGCGCTCTTGCTTTTTCACGTGTTTCCGTGTCTGCGCCGCTCGCACCTACCTAGCAGCCGCGCATGCGAGCGAGACCGACAAGTTTGCGCGCTTGCTTCCCGCTGCGCGTGTCTGTCTGCCGCTATGCGCGTCGACATGTTTGCTCCGTGGCCTCGTTGTGGTGTGACGTGTACTCAACCGAGATATTTATAAGTACGATATTCGCAGTTATAGCAGTGTTCTAATTAGATTATTTCTTTGTTTTGATGTAAGAAGCCTAGTTATAGTTAGGGCGCTATATAGGAGGTTCGGGTAGTGATGTCAAGCGGCAAGCGGAAGCGTCCGTCCCTGGCGCAAGGAGAGGGGCGCGGCGGAAGCGGGAGCGGGGGCGAGGTGGGGCGGCTGGTGGACTCGAGCCAGGCCGACGACCGCCGCATGATCCAGCTGGTGCGTGAGCGGAGCCTGCTGTACGCGCGCAACAACATGCCCGTCGCCAGCTACTACACGCAGGTCAAGAAGCTCTGGCAGGAGGTCGCCAGCAACATGGGATGGAGCGGTACGAACATACACACACACACACACACTATTACATATGAAGCTAGTTAGTACACTGTGTGAGACTACCTGCTACCAGAGCTGCCTGATCAGATACACATAGCGAGTTACGAAAGTCTATATTGTTATATTTTATTTATTTACAAATATATATTATTGTTCAACAGTAGGTGAGGAGAGCGTATAGTTGTAAACATAATTACACATCTAAATGATGTCGTGCGATATACACATAAATTATGTTAAGACTGTAAACACAAAGCTAGGATAAAAACGTGTTACAAACGTTACAACGTCTGTTATAACGCTTTAAATAAGACGCGTTTTGTATAAATAAAATCAATCATCATCAGCAACCATAGCTGGCTGTAAACGTTCATGTTGAATATGAGCTTGGTGATAACCCGCGCCACGATCATGACTCGACGATGTCACCGCGCGGCGCGCTCGGCAGTCGGCAGTCGGCAGTCGCATGGTGGTCGTAGATATTACATCAAACAGAAATGATATGATGATTATATTTATCATTCTACGTGCTAAGACTTTTACAGCTAGGTATTAGAAAACTGCTTGTAATCTATACACATAATACAATTATAACAGGCCGATGTCTGTAAATTATAGATATTGGAGAAAAAGCAATATGGGGGTCTTTATTATATTTATTAGCAAAAGAAGCCAGAACACTTTTTAAAAAAATTGTTTTTCTTTCTGTCTGTATGTTTATACACGCATCACGCAAAAACTACTGCATGGAATTGAATGCAGTTTTCACTGATGTATTGCTAGAGGTCTAACTTAAAATATAGGCTCCATTTTACCGCAGGAAAATATCAGTCAGTACGAAGTCGCGGGCAAAAGCTAGTATTATAATACTTAAGTAGCACAACACAATAAAAAAATCCTTATCGCAATTTAGTGCTAATAGGGGTTTTAGTTTAGCGTTGCATGTATGTTTGTATCCATGTTGTTCAATGAAGTACTTATTGCTAGGTGACGTGAACTAACGTGAACAGTTACACAGCGCAGCGTACATCGTCTGTTTGTAGTGTCAAAATAACAGCATTTTACTAAATGCATATGACTGCCTCATTGGTCTAGTGTTACCAGGCACGACTCTTGAGCGTAAGGTCCTGGGTTCCATTCCCGGGTCAGGCAGTGTTATTGGGTTTTTCTGTGTGGAAATTCTTAGTAGCATCACGGAGTCTGGAACTGTGTCCAGTAGATGGCAATAGGCTCGCCCTTTATTAGGTACATGGGACTCAATAACGGCGAAATGTGGGTGTACAATTCTGCGTAACCCTTCGGGGAATACAGGCGTGATGCTATGTTATATGTTATATTTCATTTTTGTATGTCTTTTCTATGTGTGGTGTGCAATAAAGTGTATTGTTTTGATTGATTGTATTGTATGTATGGCTTACAGATAGCAGACTAGGATCTGAAATCGAGAAGAGCTGAGAACCCCTGTCTCCAGCAGTGTGATGTTGTAGACTGTGTAATATCTAATGAGTGTCCGTGGTGTTCCAGTGGCGGACGTGCGTCGCAAGTGGTCGCACATCCGCAACTCGTACTCGCGGCACCTGCGCAACGAGATGTACGGCGTGCGCACGGGCCGCGGCCGCATGGTGTCCAAGTGGTACCTGGCCGACGAGTTGGACTTCTTGCGAGAACACATGGCCACGGACTCGTGAGTAATTACCTAGTATTATAAATCCGATCCGCCAACTTGTGTCACCAGTCAGTCTCAATGTTTATTGCCTACCTACATGTGGTGTCGATACATAGATCTTACATATCTAACTAGTCAATTAATTACCAACATCTCGAGGAGTGCGGTATACGAAGCGCGTTGTATGATGCTGTGCGGCAGCTGATGTACGACGACTGCCTCGGTGCAGTGCCCGCAGTGCACATTAATCCGTGCCCTAGCTAGTGCCCACCCCCACTCATAGCTGTGTGTGTTGTTGCCAGGCGGCCGTCGCGTTACTCGTACACGCCGCTGTACTTAAAGCCGGAGTCCCAGCCCAGCGTCGACCCCGTCGAGATGAAGCCCTTCATGGCCAACCCGTGGTTCGCTATGGCCACTCCGCCGGCGCCAGTTGTCGAGGTCACCGTGGACCATCAGCGCCGCGAGGAGTCCTCGAGTCCGCACTCCTTCGAACAAGACGAAAATTCGGCATACTTCCAATTCTTCCGAGGCATCCACAACGATTATCAGGAGTTGCCTGTGAGGAAGCAGCGGTTGTTCCGGCGCGAGTGCCTCGCCTTCCTGCACCGGCTGCTGGATGAGGATGAGCCACAGCTCCAGGAGAGCGACCAGCACGATGCCATCAACCTCAGCAACTCCGTGGACATCGACGACGAAGTGGAACGAAAGCTGTGCGTCATCGAGGTGGACAGTGGGCTTAACATATTGCCGCACTAGCACTAGCGCCAACGATAAGGTTGACCACTCTACGCATCGAGGAAACGTTAAAGATTTCCTAGTATGTGTTAACTTTACCTTATAAACTGATTGAAAGTGACGTGTAAGTAGTATATAAATATGTATGTACATAAAGTAATATATGATGTTCCTAGTAGCTCAGCGATGTGACGATCTGGTTGTGACTAGTGAGCGGTGGCGCTGCGCCCGCGCCTGCGCCGTGTGGCCATTCCTTACATGTACAGGGTACATACGTATGTACTGTAATCATTTAATTATTATTTAAGCTTCTAGATTATAGAAGACACTTGCGGTCCTCGCTCAAATTATTTAGTAGTTAGCAAAAGATCCTTTTGCTAACAAGTCAGAGAAGCGCACCTGTGCAATATACTATGTGACGTCAAATAATTTGCGATGTTTTGTCAACTAGCTATACAAATAAATAAAAATTAAGTGTCTGTTTGTAATGTTAAAAAAACAGCGTTTTATTAAGTGCATATGAAAGTATATACGGGACTTATAACAAAAAACATTTTTTTCAATTTATATCTGTCTATCTGTTTGTTCTGGTTAATCTTCGAAACGGCTGGACCGATTTTGACGGATAGCTGATGTTATAAGGAGTAACTTAGGCTACTGTTATTTTAGAAAATGAATTATGGTTCCGCGCAAAACATTGCACGAGTTCGTCATCCACGCGGGCGAAGCCGCGGGCGGAAGCTAGTCAAATTTATATTTTAAGATTTTAAGTAGATGTTATAATGTAAGATAATGTAGTTAAGAGCTATAAATTATACTTTGTTTTGATATAATTATAATACTCGCTGCTATTGAAATTTTTGTATTAAAATCAAATAGTATTACGCACGAAATCAAAATACGAGGTAAAAAAAAAAGGTTTCTCGTTTTTTTACCACATAAATAGAAAAGAAGGTTTTTACTGATCCGTGATCCGTCACACTACAGTGAAGTTTCAGGTAATAAACACACATTGTACATAAATTAAGTATATTGTTTAATTATATAAGGAGCAATATTTCCCAACCCAATAGGTACCTTCGTAAGTAGGTTCACTCACTGTAGGAAACTCATGTAAGTGGTATGTTTATAAAACATCACCGTGCTTGTGGAGGTGTTTTCGTTCAGTTGTGTTGTTGTGCAGCTGTAATCTGGAGGCGGTTGATATCGTTACTTTTACTTAAACATGTCTAGAAGACGAACATTGTCACACAATTTGTTAATTTATGAATGAAGTTTGTATCAAGAGATTGACTTCAACATATTGTTAGCGGTCGGTGCTGGGTTGATGACGTACATGATCCATAATACCTATTGTTATTGATAGAGGCAGTCGGTAGTCGCTGTCGCCCGAGCGCGCGTGGGCGGGCGTGAGCCGAGCCACAACTTTTTGATTCAGTGCCGCCATTACGAGCACTCACTGTACATTACGTGTTATTTATCGATCTGATGCAGATTATGAAATACCTACCTGTCTGAATCTCACTCGATTGCCTCTGTCTGAACTAAAATAATTTTAAAGTACTTATGTATGAAATCCTACAAACACAAGCGCGTTGCGCAACAAAGAAACGCAAATTGGTTGCTTGCCCCGACAGCCCTGCCATCCCTGCCAGCCCACCTATAGGTTGGGATAAATTGAAACGTGACGTCATTTGGCCTGTTTAAAGAATCTATTGTCGGCAGACCTTTCTGTCCCTCGGGACGACCAAACTCACTTATTCTGAGGAAATACCTACTCGCTTACCATACTTGAGCTCACCTCAAACTGTTCACACTGATATCAACCTTACTGACCTATACATAAGGTAAGTTTTGATTTGTGTCTCGATAAACGATAATAATGCCCGGTGGGTGAAGGGGGTGCGGGGGACACGACCCAATAAATCAAATAGAATCCTTCCCAATAGTATCTTAAAATGACACGACAGAGTGAATTTGCATGTTGAGATGTGTGTCCATATGTCAACAGTGGTACCTATGTACTTGTGTCTGTGTTTGTGTGTGTCAGTGGGTGTGTGCGCGCGAGGCAACTGATTGTATTGACCCATTTGCGAAGAGCTGGCAATATGGGGCGAGGACGTTGACGGACGGTGGCGGACGGTGAAGCTGGTATGAACTGAAACGGAGTGCTGAGGCTGAAGCGATCTGAGAATAGATTGAGTTGCATTACCTTCAAGCCAACTGAAATTCTTTCACCACTCGTCACATAATTAGACATAACAAATGACAGCCGCAGCCTGCTGTATTGGTCTAGTGGCCGCAAGCGCGACTGGTGATCGTGAGGTCCTGGGTTATTGCAGAGTTTGTTATTGTTATTGCAGCTTGCAGCACGGAGTTTGCAATTATTCACAATCACATGGACCAACACCATACCACTATCTGTATGAACCACCTGCCACGCTTTGATCGCCAAGTGTGAGGCGTCAAAGTAATTGATTAGTAGTGAATTAAACATCAATTCACCGGCCGTCGGAGCGCCCGCGCCCCTTCAGTGCGTGTTGTGTGCTCTGTGTCCCGACCGACGTGTTGACGAATTGATGAACACGTGGCGAGGATAGTAGTTATACTGCTCGTCACTCTGAATGTCACGTCAATAATAAACTCCTCTTTTAAGTACCAAACTGTGGTATTTAATCATGTGAACTCCTCGGCGGGATCCACCCCACTGGTACAGGTTTAGTAAAGTGTAATCATTACGGTGCTATGTATATTCATTATAGTGTAAGAACCGCGTCTGCTTCGCTTGTTCTTTTCAAATAATTTGTAATGGCATGTATTCTGTGCAGTTATCTAACTTTTGCAATAAGTATTGAAGCTGCAAAGGTGTCATAAAGGTGCAACAGTACGTGGTTCACGCGACAGATGGCGCTACTAGTATCTGCGTGTGGCGTGTGCGCTTTCCATTATTTAATAGTCACAGTAAATAGTTCCGATTTATGACAAATGAATGAAGGCAAATAGTTTAGAAGCATTGGACTTATTATATTATCAGCCTTGCTACATTTTACCAACTTTGCAATCGGGGTCAGCGGATTGTCAGGCTTTCGTGGTTGTGACTCCCCGTAACCATTGTCTGTGCTTCATGGCATAGAGCCGGCCATGGTGTCTTTTGTTATCTCAATAACGTCCACCACTCCAAGCCATGACACAGCGTTGCTTAGTTTCGCTGATCGATGTATCTATCCGGTTGCCGTTTAACTCACGCGACACTATGCACATAGCCCGTAAATTGCAGCGGACGTAACTCGACTCGCCCCTCATCCCTCGCCCACACCCGGTGGTTCGGGGTTGCACACTCCGCTGGTGATGCGATTTACGATTGCATCCGACACCCGCCTCGCGCCGCGCCACACCGAATTATACGCACCACGAGCGACGACACCAAGCTGCGGATTTTATATACCTACCATCTCGCTTTGAGATATACGTACATACATTGTCTGTAGGTTTAAGTTTAACGGTTATTAAGGAACCATGGCTTCTAGCTCTAGGTCCCAGAACTTCCAACACTCCGGAATCCATTTCAAACTATCGGCAAACAATTGTACTCGGTCATTCATGTTCATATTAAGCCAAGTTGGCCAAGTATAATGTCTACAGACCCGATGTAGGCAGTACTTAAGTAATAAGTACTACACTTAAACTTAGTGCAACGACTCCTCCCTAAGCATTAAGAGCCTTTACGCCGTACGGTCCGTTATTGGCATTTTTCATCCTGAAATTACTTCATTAAATTGTATAGATCATATATCAAAATTGCTGTCCATTTAATAGGAAATTTTGTAAAGAACAAATCTAATACAAAACATTTTTATTTTTTTTAATAATTATATATACTAGGGCTATTGTTTGACACCATGTTTCGTAAAATTTACGAAACGTGACTACTTCATCCTTCGATACCTGGCAAAGTATATGAAATAAAAGCAAAAAATTACGGTGTTTAGAATACATATATACTCGTATACAAATCTAGTACACAACATTTTTAATAACTATTATTATTCTAAAGTAAATTACGAAACAACATAGCGTAAATGATATATTTTTAGGCATTTTCAAAGCCAATTTTGACAAACTTAATGATGGCTAAATTACATATTATATTTTTTTTACATTACTAGAATATGTCCTTAACAATATGGCAAAAAAAAATTATTCAAAAATGTAATAAACTATTTTTAAAAGAATTTTTAAAAGTACCATATAAACTGACTCGCAACTCGGCGCGAGATCAGTGCCCGCCGAGGCTTTCTAGGGTAAGGACATGTCGCTCTGCTCTCCGTTTTTTTCGACGAAAATATTACGTTTCTGAATCAATAAACTGGAATAAATCTAGTCCAAAACATATTGATACTTTGGGGAGAGAAGTAAACAGGTGAATTTTTTTGACGACTTTTTATGAAAATTTGTACAATAATTGTTCATAGTCCTCTTATACTTCTTGGTGAGCAGCCATGATGGTGGAGCCGATGGCATCGAAGACCTGATGATGGATCCTGAAGGTTACAGGAACTCGGTAACGGTTTATAGTAGAACCACCGTGTTTAGGCTTGTTTCATTTGTCTCGATCGGTACTTTTATCCTAACTAGTGCTGATGCCCTGATGATGCTGATGATGATGGGAAGTGTTTACAGGAACTCGGTTACTGTTTATAATAGAACCATCGTGTTTATGCTTGTTTCATTTGTCTCCATAGGTACTTTTATCCTATGGCTAATGACCTGATGATAATGATGATGATGATGGGAGGTGTTTACAAGAACTCGGTTACTGTTTATAGTAGAACCATCGTGTTTAGGCTTATTTCATTTGTCTCGATAGGTCCTTTTATCCTAACTAATGCTGATGACCTGATGATGATGATGATGATGGGAGGTGTTTACAGGAACTCGGTTACTATTCATAATAGAACCACCGTGTATAAGCTTGTTTCTTTTGTCTCGATAGGTACTCTTATCCTAACTGCTGCCGATGACCTGATGATGATGGGAGGTGATTACAGGACCTCGGTTATTGTTTACAGTAGAACCACGGTTTTTAGGTTTGTTTGATTTAGTATAGTGCCGATAACCTGATGATGAGGTTGTGGGGTGCTTTTAGAAACTATATCCACTGTGTTTGAGTTTAGGAATTTGTATTAATTTAATCAGTTCTGGGAAACAAAGAGCTTTTTGTTTAGTCGGGAAAATAAATAAAATAATAAGTAATGTACACAATATGTATCTTGATTATTGATATAATAATTCGCGAGCGGAAATACGAATTACTGTAAGGGACAAAATGCAAGTTTTAGGAAAACGCAAAAAACTTTAATTTTTTTTTGGATAAAACCTTGTATTTCTTTCAACTTTAATGGTATCATAATAGTAAATATACCATTATTCTTATATTTTTGCGCTCTATTTTTCCTATAAAACAGGATTTCAATAACTCTTTTAGTTTCAGATATAGCCATTACTGTAAGGGAAAAATTATTTTCATCAGCGATTAAGGCAATTTATTATCAGAAAAATCTTTAAATCATGTTTAAATTTAATGTAAAGGCTATTAAGTTTTGTAATTATTTAGGGTATAATACCTTTGTATAACTATTTTATTTCGGTTTTAGAGTTACGCTAAACGTATGTAATATACAAATTTGAAGCTTGCTGTTTGGACTTAAGGTTGAATTTGTTGTATCTCTGCATGAGTATTTATAATCATGCCATGCAATTGCCTTATTATTTATATCTTTTTTAAAGATCTCAAAAATTAAAAATAAATATACCAATCGATAGATCGGAATTTTCAGAGTAAAACTGTTTATTTAACTAATTTTCGACAATTTGTCCCTTACATTAATTCATATTTCCGGTGTCGATATTATCGTATTATGAAAATATATCGTAATATCTAGGTACTAATAACTATTAGCTCATGTGAATAAACAAATACTAAAAACTACAATACAAAATAAATTATAATAAACTAAAAAAAAATACCAAAAAGGCAAAAAGGATCAACATCGCCAGCGCGCGCTTTAAGCATTGCCTCCTCACAGTCCGCACGCACACACACAAGCGGGTGAGCGGTCGAGCGCTGTAAATACCTAATTTCGCTCGCCACCGCGCGGCGTAAACGCTCTTAATCATTAAAAGAATGCCATTGATGACAATGTGATTCTTAGAAAAAATAATAAGGTTTCCCCAAAACTGATGAGGATGAGGATGAGGCTTCATTACTCCTGAATATTTGAATTCAATATCTCGTCTCCATCTGACAATATTGAAGACAGACAGCTTTACTCGTTTTGTTTCCACATTAGCGCAGACGCAGTGACAACAAGCGGCCATTGTGCAGCTTTCCCATAGGACTTACGAAGAATTACTTGGAAATGCGTCGAGTTCAACTGAGAATAGCCGTGTTAATCCGGAGGTGACAATGGAGAGATTGCGTAATGAGATCGTTCAGAGTGGCGAACAATTGCGAACATCACTTGATTACCGCGTTTTACGAGAGGCAGTAACTCGAGCTGCTTCATCATCATTTGTATTGTACGCACCGGTCGCGCCCAAAGCCGCGCGGCGGACGCGCCACCCGCGACTTAAGTCTAAAACAAAGGAACTTGGGAAGGTTCCACGCGTCGATATTCTGCTCTCATGTCTCGTATACCCTTAGTTGGTGCGTCGCCTTGTCGACGGTGTGTGTCACCCTCAAACGTCGACGGTGTGTGTACACCGTAAAGCGCGTCGTAAACCGCGCCCGATGATTGTCGCCGGTTTACGGGGCGCGTTAACGAGCGCGCGGGATTATTGCT
Source organism: Shargacucullia verbasci (assembly GCA_947562105.1). NCBI lineage: Eukaryota > Metazoa > Arthropoda > Insecta > Lepidoptera > Noctuidae > Shargacucullia > Shargacucullia verbasci. The sequence continues at coordinate 155,836 of OX387296.1, forward strand.
GCGCTACCAGTGCGCAAGTGCTCTAATTTTTCATTCTATTCAACCTACTTGCAAACCTGACTACTTCAAATAACTTAACGATTACACTTATTCTTCACCATAAACCCCTGACTAATAGCTGTTGATGAAGAGCGATATATATACGAGGCTAGGGATACCTACTCTGGTGATGGCCTGCCACCTGCAGTCCATACCTCTGCCGAGCTGCTTGCTTGCTCCGCATGTTTTTATTCAGGAGACGTCTGCGATAGGTTGGCTGGAGGGGGTGACGCAGAAATAAATTTACTAACGCATCGAATTCGTCATTATAAGAACCTTTATTACGAACGCCCGGAGGCATCCGCCAGCGCACACAAAAGATTCAATACGTGCGCATTTCACAAGCATTGAGCGTGAGGACCGAGATAGGCTCATTATATTGTATCAGGCGACACTGATGAGGACCGTCAAAGGCCCTGTTTCATATAGCCAGTCTTTGTGTGTGCTCGTAGGTGCGTACTAGCCGCAGGCTCCTCTTCTTTGCACTCTGTATCAATAAATATATATAGTTTTGGTCTATTTCGTCACGTTTTGGTTCTGCGTTTTATAGACTCTAGGAGCTTTGATACGAATTTAGATTGCAATTTTTTTTCTGTAAGTTTTACCCAATGGTCGTGATCAATACTTCTCACCTTTTATTGGATAACTTCTTGGGTTAACACGACAGGAGTGAAAAGCATTATTATAATCTAAAAGCTGGCTGCAGCCTAATCTACTATTACTGGAAAACAAAAAAGTAAATTCGTCTGAATGTAGGTACCTATTTATTGCATGTATTCTTGCGTATTCGAAAGTCTGAAAAAAAAAAAAACCTGATAACCCGATTTAATGAAAAAATATTATAAATGTGTTGACTTATCACTTCACATTATTTATGCTTTGCTCGTAGCCACAGAGCAAGTTAGTCGATCTGCGCGGTTGAATAGGGCTTGCTGCGGTCAGTACTTGGATGAATGACCGTTTTCGATATATCGAGACCCCATCCATGCTTCGGAAACCACGTTGAAGCTGTTTGTCCCATAATATGAATACCTATGACAGATGACAATTAACTTGGTGGTGTAACTTAAATGATAAAAGATATAGCAGGCGGAAGTGAATCTAAATACCTTCCTTTAATTTATTGGACAGTATTGTTTTTTATGATCCGTGTATATGAGACATTAATATTCATAGAATTGTATTCGTTTCAATAAGAGCAAGTATCGGGACATCTCCATTGTCGAATGAGTACAATGATGTAGTTATCTGTCCCCGACCACCGCTACCCCACTGGCTACCGGCTGCTGGCTACTGGCTAGCAACAGCGGCGTGCACACAAGCTCACGTGTGCACCTGACCGCGGATGCATGCAGTGGAGGTGCACGCGGGGGCGAGTGGGGGGAGGGGGGGGGGAGAGCAACCGCGCAAGGTGACACCGCGCGCCGTCCCGCGACGCCACAGAGTCATGACACAGTTAGACGTGGCATGCGAGAAAGTTCTAGATTTGCAATCTAAATTCATGGCAACACGGACGGTGCACTCTGCCTGCCCTCTGACATATTTAGTACCCCTTGATCGATCACACAACACGAACTTGTAGGTGTAAGGAGCACTGGGAAATTACAAATCTAAATAATTGCGTGTATGTTCAGCAAGAATTATGATTGACTAATTAAATTTCGATAAAGATAGAAAGAAGCATCTCAGTTGTAAGTAATTCAGTTCAGAACTCTTTCATTATATCTATGTACACATGCACTTGTAGTGTCATCGTCATTTATATAGAAAATATAAAGGACTAAGCTTTCATTTCGCAAAGATCTGAACGGTATATGGAGGTATTAAGCATGCACTCATGCTGGTCGCGCCAGGTAGTGCGGCAGGACACTGCTAGTTTGATCTGACAATGTAACAAAGTCTAAACAAGCTTATTATTTGTATTTGAAAATAAATCATTCAATAATAATATATCTTTGGTGTAAATAATGAAAAAATACATGTCATATTTTGATACGGTTGCCATGGCAGCTATGAGCTGATCAGTCCCAAGCCCAGATTGATGACACCCGTTCACGAGTATGACGCGTATATCAGCGTCGGTCAACTCAGCCATGCTGTAGTGAACTCAATGCCCCGACACACAACGCCATCAGTACGACGCTTGAGTGAAAATTGATTGCCCTGCCTTTTTTTTTCTATTCCGCTTAAACATTTTCGTCTGCGTTTTCGTTTCGTTTTAAACGAATAAGTCCTTCTTAGGATATAGTATCCGATTTTATAATAAACTGACCAAATCAATAATGGATCTAACGGATGGCAAGTTTAAAAAACATGTTAAGTCAGTACTTATAAAAAAACATACTATAAGGTTATAGACTATGTTGACGATAAAGACGTGTGGTGTTAATTTTCTTCTGCACATGTGGCTTCGCTGGTAACTGTCATATCCTGTCTAAACCCTACGACTTGGTTATCGTGATTTTGCATTTTTTTTTGTATTTGTTTGTATTTTAGTTACTTTTATTGTATAACTGTTTTTCTTATTTTTATTATTTCTTTTTGTTTAGTTTTTTATATTGTATAATTTGTGTATTGAAGAAGATTGTAAAACAGTTTTTTGAAAAGAGTATCCATGGAGTTTCTTTTTGGTCTCTTCTCCATAGGACCAACCCACTTTTGGAACCGCGCAACTAGAATCATAACGTCTTAAAAGCGCCCGTAAAGACCCAGTTGAAATAAAAACATTTGACTTTTGACTTTGACTTTGACTTCGTCAATGACGTTTGATACGGCAGAACTATTGGCGTGTAGTGATATTTCTGATTCTGAATGGTTTCTGATTAGGTGAGCAATTCGCACGTATATATATTGTGACAACTAAGCAGGTACATCGGCGGGCCGTATTAAATGTGCACTGCTGTACTATTTTTTGGCAGTAAAGTAGGTACGAAAAACCGTTACTTTTCTGTTAACTCCATTTGTTTTTGTACGATTGGGCTCGAACGTGATCCTTTCAGACTTTTTGTCTAACCTTCACAACCGTTGCTAATCGAGGTGAAGGTATGTATTATTTAATAAGATTTTTTGGGCGTACAGGAAGACCCTTCACTTGATATCTTATTCAAATTGCAGCAACTTCCCTGTCCTTGGTATTTCCATTTTCGCCACCTTCCTTGGGTTCATATCTTTACATAATGATGCGTAGACCACGGTTGTTGACGATAACTGGGTGTTGAAAACACACGAAATCCGCTCTAGTCCTGTGTACCAACGCATGTAGCAGATAGGAAGTAATGTAAACAGGATGTTTGCTATAAACTGATGGCGGGTCTGCGAGAGTGCTGGCTCGCGGCGCCGCCCGGTCTGGCGCATCCGACTGCACACCGACACACACAAGTACACAGTATGTATGCATGTATGTACGTACCTCACGTGTGCAATGTATATAGTACTCAATGTTGCCGATACGTTCATATGCTAATGCGCCGGTGTTGTAAAGGATCCCAAACAGTAGTGCACAGAGGCGCCGAGAGGACCGAATATGGTGAGCTATTGTATCTGGTAACGAATGGGTTCAGATGATGGATTAGCATTCACAATGTATTCGACAATATGGTGAGTGATCATCGGCCTAACCTTTTTTAGTAATATCGGTTTCAGCCGCTACCGGCTATAAGCGACTGATTATAGCCGGTATTAGATAGTACTGTCACACGGAACAAATAGCGAACTCCGCCATAAACTGGATAGAATAGAATAGAATAGAATAATACTTTATTTGCAAAGAAAGTAGGTACAAATGACAGATGTTAAGTTTAAAATGATCCTTATACTAACTACCTATACTATCGATATCTCAGACAAACATACAATATCTACTAATGTCAGTTCGTGTTGGACGCAGTACATAGTTACAACGAGTATGCCATCAATAGAACACTGGCGATTCACACAATAAAACAAAAGGCGGTCACGAGTCTAGTGACACATAGCCAGCACCAGTACTTATGTCTGTTTATATACCTATACATATATTGAGGTACGATCCCCGATCAAATGTGCAGATAGGGAATGTGTACGTGAGCGTACTGAGTGTCTGTCAGTGCACAGATTGATGAGGGAGATCTGAGAATAAAGTACATGTAAGTTGTCGGGTCGTGCTACCGGTGTGTTCGGTACTCATGTATATGGGCGGCGGTCACAAGGAGGCTAACTCGGGATTGTTACCAAGATGGTGACCAAGTGTCCGCGCGTCCAGTACGTTGATTAATAGCGATGGCTATATCAGTGTCGGGTATTTTGATGTATCCCTAACAAATAACACTGATATTTATAAACAAACTTCATGCTGTTAGCATTGGAAGGGCACAGTGACATCGAAATATAATCATCCATATATTTAGCTCTTTGTAAAGTGCTACTGAACTGGACCTGAATGAAGCAAGAAGCTATAATTACTGGTGAGTCGGTCAGCTCGTTGCTGTCTGCAAGGTGCCGAAGGTCACCCAGCCCATTAAAGTGCATTATACCAGCGCAATCACGTTTTTGTGCACAAATCGATTCACTTCCTCGACCGATAATTACCGGCGGCCACAAAAACTTAACGGCTTCCATTAGAACAGGCGGTGTGTGCCGTGTGATGTCACTGTTCTCGCCCATGCTGCGTATTATAATATCTCATCACACAAGCTGGGCTGTACAAGCTATTGACAAGTTCTGGAGGAACGCGGTATTGGGTTCCTTCCTTGAAATGATGGATCCTACGATCCTACGAGGTGTCGAGGTGATACTTCCTAGTGCATCCAAGCCAGGGCAGTTGATGTCGGAAATTCGTATATGTTGGGTCTTAGCGAACTCTCATAGTACGATGTAGGGTTGCAGTTACCCCTTGACTCCAATAGATGGCGCTGGTTGTCATGTAGTAGACGCTACAGAGCATTCAGTTTTAGCAAAATATTATGTCATGATTTTTGCCCAATTTCTGTGTAAAAGTAACAAATACTTGATGTGGTGGCATGCCCATTGTCTACCGGGGAGCTCCTTCTTACTATTAGTTATCGGTTTATGTTTGTTGCGGCGAGAATCACAAAATTATGAAATTAAAAGTAACCAGTGGCTGGGCTTTTGCGATGACCTCCCCGACAGACGGCAATACAAATACTAATGTGGATGCTTTATTTACGTAAACGTCTCTGCGGCATTGAATAAAGCTGAGAAATGCGGCAGCGCAGCGTGGTGACCCGGTGCACGACCGGCACGACTGTCGTGCAGCGAGTTGTAATAATTATTGTATAATATATCGAGTAAATAGCAACAAACTTTGCATTATCAGTTCATTTGTCGCAGCGCAAATGTCATGGCCGGTGGCGATGACGTCACCACGTCATAACACCAATAGTAATGCGCATATTTAACATTATATACTCACACGAACGAACGAAAAGATGTCGTACAATCTAAGAGGGTTTTGCTTTCATTGCAATTTTGGGACCATATACGGCTACACTGCATAATATACAGGCATTACGCAGTTGTACCACAGATTACGTATCAGTGGATATTATAGCCAAGTTGATGAACCCAGCCTCCTAACACTTGAACAAACACCTCAGCCTTATCCGTCTATTGTTAGGCGATGCATTGAATCAGTGTCACCGACACGACAGACACTGCGTGTCGCGTCGCCTGGGACTGAGACACACCTACAGGTCCCAGGTCAGCTCACCGCGTCACTGCCTCGCTCGCTGAGTCCGCGGGAACAAAAGGACGACCAAAGATTGTATCGGTTATACAATAATGTCAAGAAATGTTTTCAGTTGATCACTGATTCTCTCTAAATTTCTGCATTGACCAAGTGAGGGAGGGTGGTTCCTCCAAGGGTAATAAACCAGATGTTTCAGTTTTCAATTCGTCATGTTAACGAGACACTGAAATTCCTACACCTCAATGCCCCGTAGTGGGTATCGGTGGACGGCTTCCGTACACAATGCACACACACACATACATACATACAGTGTGACTGCCCGCATGCACCTCATGCACGGCTGTCAGATCTTATACAAAGGCACTGCACCAAACAATACTGACGATCGAAACGTACATTTTATGGTGTAAGTGTGAATGTGTATAGCGGGTAACAGAATTTAATATTTCAGACGTAGATAGGATCTACTATAAGAACGTAAACATGATGAAAGCTGAACTTTGCAGTTTAATTGTAGAGAGGGCGCGAACCGGAGCGAGGCGACATCAAGAGAGTCGGAAGTCCGCGCGGCCGAGCAGCGAACGCCACGCGGCGTCGTCAAATATCGCCCTTTGTGCCGCTGCGCCGCTGGGGGGCTGCGGAAACCGAGCAAACTTCACCGAGCCAACAATGAGCACAAATAACTTAACTGACAGGAAAGAACTCAGCCGGAAAGAGGGGTTAACGTGAAGGCGGTTGAAAATTTGGTCAAAGAAAAAGATTTTCTCCAAGATTTATTCGTTTCCATCTTAAAATGTCCCAAATATTTTGTCAACACAATGGAGTGAGAAGAGACCGCAGAACACCGAGCTTCCCCACTCCACTCTCCACTTCCACACTCCACTCGTCGTCGAGCCGCACGGCGTATATGGGGTGCACCCCACAGCGCCAGCGCTGACCCACAACGACTTGCATTTTATGCTGAGTCGTCCACCAATCTGCTACAGCATCGTGTTACGAACAATACCTTCCTCTTTTTCGAAAGACGCTCATATCCAGCAGTGCGCCAGACTGTTTATGATGAACAGTATTGTTTTACTGAATGATGAACATTATTATTATTGTCCGACTGTATCAACACTCTGAACGACGCGGATGAAATCTTAATAGATTAGCCGGCTAATGATAATAAGAACATTATAGTACCTGATATAAATATCGTCATTCCGACTATTTAACACATTGACATGCTCATACGGCACACAGTGGCTCTTTTGTCCAGTGCGCACTGACTATGCAATTATTATTTACATCTGAATGTTTCTCACTGTAACCGTTTACAAGCTTGATTAACGTAGATTATATACACATAACACTCTGATAAACAGCTATGTGATGAAGACACATTGTCATGCGCCTGACACAGAACGCAACACCAAGCAACATTATAACAACACGTGCATCTGGCACCCGGGCAGTCAGTCTGGCAACTGGCTGGTCTTTCCATTACGACATAGGCGCAGCCCATGCGATACCTAGTGCCAACACGACAGAAGATGAAGGATATAGTCATATCATCTTCATTCCATTAAATTCATTTGCGGAAGAAGCCATAGCTACTGTTGGACATAAATACCCCACAGCAGAACTTTTCATAACCAAACCATTAGATTTTTCCATTCCGTACGCGCGATTTTTTAACTCCTTAAATGTTGAATTTCCAAAAATCCCTTAATGCGGGGATAATTCGCCATCCTTGTGTCTTTTGAAAAGTTTGGAGGTGACATCGCGACTTTCAAATGCAGAAAATATATTTCTTTATTCTTAATTATAAATTTTTATAATGTCGAAGTTAAAGGTTCAGTGAAAACGTAATAAAAACTTCGCTCATAAACTTAATATAATTATGTATATTATATACTAGCTTCCGCCCGCGGCTTTGCCCGCGTTGTTTACGAACCCGTACATTTTCCCGGGATAAAAAGTAACCTATGTGCTATTCCAGACTATAATCTATTTCTGTGCCAAATTTCATCCAGATCCGTTCAGCCGTTCTGGCGTGAAAGAGTAACAAAGATCCATCTATCCATCTTCACAAACTTTCGCATTTATAATAAAAAATAAAAAGATAAAATAAAATATTAGTAGGATAAATTGTATATACTCCGCAAAGTGGATAATATTGCCTTTTGTACATACCTTATCGACTTAATGTAGGTAGTACTTCTGTGTAATATGTTAGGTTCTCTTTGGTGCGTTGATATACTTAGAGCAGTGGCCTTCTGGATATCCTTGTTCTGTATATTGTACCAGAAGGTGGCGTGACACCACGCTCGCGCTGCAGCGACCTGCAGGCCCCGACCTCGCGTCCTGCAGCCAATACGCTATCATAATCTTTTGTTGTAGAGCTATGGATGTATTGTATTAGTATAATGTTCCTGTAGACACTAAACTAATTGAATAGCCCAGCCTCAGCCAAATAACCACATTATAAATTAGTCATGGGCACCAATCTGTCTGTGCGTCGATGCTAGCCTCCTCCAGGAAGTGACGTCGCTACGTGAGGCACACAGTCGTCGTCGCGACGTAAGTGAACGTTATCACGTTATCAGGAAGCTATTTGCCGCTTCACCGCCTATTACCGTCCACAACACAAAACAGGTACACGCTACAGAAGTATGATCCTGTACAGTGCAAAGCAAGTTCAACATCAGTTGTAGCGTAGTGTACCAGGTTTCTATCATCGAGGTCACTATTGAGTGGAAGGTGAAGCGAACCAAACAGCTGTTGAAGTTACTGCTTTCTGACCAACGTTGATACTGAAACGAGACAAGACTGTTACGATAAGATAGAGTTAGGCTTCTATCGGTATTTTCCCGTTTGGTGGCAACATCAGTACCTACGACACGACAACGGTACGACAAGGGCGCGGCGCGGGTTGGGGCGGGGCGGGCGGCTGCGGATCCGCAAACGTTCCGGATTACATTCTGCTGTATCGCATTACATTACATAGGTATTGGTGATGTTGTGATGAGACACGTACTGTATATTTTTAATATGTCATATTCGCGTGTTTCCGTAGTGTTGTGAAAAATAGAAGCTGTATGAAGAAAATTATTTTATTATGAGAACATACAGCAAGATGACAGAAGTAAAAAACAATAGAGAAAATAGACAATATTCATTTCACAAAGTAGATTATAATATAACTGTTCCAGCCAATACTACAACATGCTGCCCTAATCTACGTTGTGTAAATAAACTATTATGTAACAAATAAACCTAAACTACTAAGCGATCTTTTAAGTTTGATACGCTGTACTGGTTTAGTTAAAACATCTGCAGGTAACTCAGTAGTTGGAATAAACTCAAGCTTTATAGTATTATCAAATATTTTTTCCCTAACATAATGATATCTAGTATCAATATGCTTTGTACGACCATGGTGAACAGGATTCAAAGCAATTTTGTGTGCACTCTGACTATCCCCTGACAATACAACTGTATCAATGGAACCGCTTACTTCATGCAAAAATCTCCGCAGATAAACTGCTTCTTTAGTAGCAGAACATAGCGCCATATACTCCGCCTCTGTTGACGATAAAGCAACTGTACGCTGTTTCTTTGATTCCCAGGAAATAGGACCATTACCAAATAAAAACACAAATCCTGTATAGGAACGACGGTCTCTAGTATCATTAGCCCAGTCTGCATCTACACATCCATGTAAATAACGTCCAGTTTTCTTATATGTTATACAAACATCCAACGTACCTTTTAAATATTTTAATACACGCTTTGCAGCTAACCAATGTAAATTTGTCGGTTTGGAATTAAACTGACTTAAATAAGATACAGCATAAGCTATATCAGGTCTTGAATTTATGGCCACGAACATCAAGGAGCCAATTAGTCCTTGATAATCAATTTGATCACAAGCTTCCGTATTATCTTCACCCATCTTCACTATTGGCGTATCTACAGACTTACAATTCTGTAAATTGTATTTCTTCAGTAAGTCTGTAATAAACGTGTGTTGTGATAACTTTATGCATCCATTTTGGTTCATAATATTCAATCCTAAATAATATTTTAACTGGCCCAATCTTTAAGAGCAAAATGTTTTTGCAAATCATTCTTGACAGTTACAAAATGACAGTGATCTTTATAAAATAAGATTATATCATCGACGTACACAGCCAAAATGACAGTGTCGCAACCAAACTTTTTTACATATACACACGCTTCTGAAGGAGTACGCATAAAGCCTATAGAGTTTAACGTATCATTTAACTTGATATTCCAAGCCCTCGGTGCCTGTTTCAACCCGTAGAGTGACTTCTTCAGTAGACAAACTTTATCTTCATGACCTTTGTAAACAAAACCTTGAGGCTGCTCCATGTATACCTCCTCTTCTAGCACGCCATTGAGGAATGCAGTGTCAACGTCAAGATGATGCATTTTAAGGTCAGTTTCAGCCGCTAGGGCAAATAACGTGCGTAGGGAAGAGTTGCGTATGACTGGTGAAAAAGTTTCATTATAGTCTATACCTGCTACTTGAGTGAAACCTTTTGCAACGAGTCGGGCCTTGTATCTAGAAACATTGCCAACAGCATCTCTCTTCACTCTATATACCCACTTACAAGGGACAACCCTTTTATTTGTTCGATTTACGAGAACCCAAGTTTCGTTTAATAGTAAGGACTCGTATTCTTCTTTCATTGCTGACATCCATTTACTATTCTCTTCAGAGTTCATTGCTTCAGCATACGTCTTGGGATCTGCAGAAACATTTTCAACTGACGTAGCTATCCAAGAGTCAAATCCAAAATAATCTGGTTTCTTTTGCTCCCGCTGTGGATATCTCCTTTCTTTAATAACATCTTCAGGCTGATGTGTGATCACAGGAACTACAGAGACATCAGACGCATCTTCAAAGAAATTCTCGTCATTTGATGTAGATGAGCCTAAAGGCATTGATGATGCAGTCCCGATACATTCAGAATCAGAAGACATTGGCATAGATATATTCTCACAATCTTCAACCTTTTTCACATCATTAAAACTATTTTCAAAAAATGTTACATCTCTTTCCTTGACTAATTTTCTAGGGTTTTGAGCATCACGAAAAAGGTAACTGTGTGGATCTGGAGAGTATCCAACAAAAATATGTTGAGTAGCTTTAACATCCAGTTTTCTACGCAACTGTGTAGGCACATGTACATATGCTCTACAACCAAAGACTTTTAAGTGACTAAGATCAGGTTTCATACTATACCACATCTCAAAAGGTGTAGCTCCAGACAAACTACGATGAGGGGATCGATTCTTCAAATATACTGAACACTCAACAGCATCCTGCCAGTAAGCTTTTGATAACGAGCTTTCCGCAAGTAAAGCTCGAGCCTTCTCGATGATGGAGCGCCCTGTACGCTCTGCAACACCATTCTGCTGTTGACAATATGGTACAATAGTTTGATGAACAATACCTCTACTTGATAAGTAATTAGAGAGCTCCTTGTTCACGAACTCTGTACCGTTATCAGTTCGTATAGTTTTTATTTGATTATCCGTTTGTCTTTCTACCAGAGTAATAAAATCACAGATTTTATTCTTCACTTCCGCCTTTGAATTAACAAAATAAGTAAATACGAATCTCGAAAAATCATCCACAAGATATAAAACGTATTTATTACCTTGAAAAGAAGTTGTAGACATTGGACCGCCTAGGTCACAATGAATTAACTCCAAAATAGATGTCGCTTTCTTGTACAACAGCGGCTTAAAAGGCTTCCTTGCTTGTTTTCCTTCTACACACGCTAAACAAGGTTCCTTATCAACATCTCCAAATTGTACACCTACTGCCGTTTTCTTGAGTTTATTCATACCTATCCGACACAAGTGACCTAATCGTTTATGCCAGAGCCGGAATTGGGAAACGTCAGAGTGCACTTGAAATGCTGAAAGATCCTGGGGAATACTAGTACAGTTTAATGAATACAATCCACCATGATCAGAAGCACACAAAGCAGGAACACCTGTACAAGAAAAACCTGCATCATTATAAAATTTACAACCTTCTTTATCAAATACAACATTAAAACCTTTTTGAACTGCCTTTTTAACAGAAATTAAATTATTCTTCAACTTCGGTACAAAAACTACATCTGTAATAACTTTCACATTTTGTTCATCTGTCATAACTGTAACATCACCAATACACTCACTTTGTAACACGTCACCATTTGCAATAGTTACTTTTCCATTGGTATATGGCTTCACGTTATCCATCCAATCTAAACGAGAACTCATATGTGTTGTAGCTCCTGAATCAACAATCCATTTGTTGCCTGAAATTTCTTCACCTGGATTATCAACATTCAGAGCACATAAAAGAGTTGTGTTATTGCTGCTCACCTTCTTGGTTTTCTTGTGCGGACAATCTGGCCGCTTGTGACCAGGTTCATTGCAGTCATAGCACACTACAGAGTTCTTTTTGGTTTTAGAAATAGAGTGCTTCTGTTTCAGTTTGTGACTGTACCGAGCTTTCAAGACAGTATCGTTTTCTGTTGTTACACTTTTTGTAAATTCGTTTAACAGCTTACTTTTTATCATCTCCGTAGTTATGTCAGCATTCGAGTTCTCTAAAGCCATTACTAGAGGATCATAGTATGGCGTAAGTCCTCCTAACAGTATAGCTGCTAATGTGGCATCCTCGATATCCTTCCCAATATCAGCCAAATCTTGAGCCGTACTCATAACTGCGTTTATGTACATTTCTATATTCTCAAATTCTGTCAGAGAATATCTATACAATTTTCGTTCTAAAGCTAAGCGACGTCCCATCCCTTTATCTTCATAGGCTGCTGCTAGTGCATCCCATGCTTCTTTAGCAGTTTTTGCTCGCCTCACGTGTGTGATAGCTGCCCCATCTAGAGTAAGACAAATTTTTGACAACGCCTTCATAGAACGCTTCTCTCTAACATTCTGGGTAGTAGTATCATCTTTTGGATACCCAACTATTGCTTCCCATAGTTCTTCATGTAAAAGATACATCCTCATTTTGAACTTCCACTGGGTATACCCATCTCTATTAGATAAAGGTCGAATCCCAGAAAATTTCGAATCGGCCGAGCTTGACATCATCTTTTTATAAAATTGACAGCTCACCAGAAAAGAAATGTTCAATAGCTACATAAATAGTGATATCACGGAACTTTTATATTTTCCACCACTATAAACGACTATTTAACTTTTACAGCATTATTTTTCGTGCTGATAACGTGTTGTGAAAAATAGAAGCTGTATGAAGAAAATTATTTTATTATGAGAACATACAGCAAGATGACAGAAGTAAAAAACAATAGAGAAAATAGACAATATTCATTTCACAAAGTAGATTATAATATAACTGTTCCAGCCAATACTACAACACGTAGTCAACCAATAAGTTGGGAATTTTGTCTCGGTTTAAGGCTAGCTCTGGTACATAGGACACATAAGATAAGAGAATAAAGCTAAGAACGCAAAGGTAAACTCTCTCACAGTGCACTGATTGTTTATATGTGCCGAGGCGACATCACATCTCACACCGGGATAGAGGATAGTGGAGATGCTGCGTGCCTATAATATATAATAGTTTTGTCTACACAAACAACTATATAATAAACTATAACTCACCACGGTCTCACAAACCTCCAAGCATCATTAAATTTTTCAATATTCATTCATTCGCGGCTGTCCCGTTTTACACCGCACCACAAGGAACTACAGAAGGTCCACCCGGCCCGACGCACTTAGCTATCGATACTTCAGGGAGGTTATAACTCTAACCGCACACCATACTCAACGTGGCTACGGTCGAACATAGTCAACTAAGTCGAATCACAAACAACAATTTAATTATTCTCCGTCTACATCAACTTCTGTCGCGCATTGTACGGAGTGTGTCTTGTCTCTCTCTTCGTCATTGTGTGCTAACCTGCCGCTGCCGGCTGCTACCTATATGTATGATAATCATATTTTATATGTACAAGGGTGCGGGGGTGCGGGGGTGCGGGGCGATACATAACCGTTTGCAATCACTGTGAGTGTCGCCTGTTGTTCTGCGTAGGCGTTGGTTATAATATTCTGCTGTTTATGTTAGGTCTATGTTAAAGAAAGGTGGACCTTTCTTAACACGATATCCTTCAAAGCATCTTGTTGGCAGTTGCCACCATGGCCCTCTTGCCCCTTGCCTTTGAGTCACACAATTTTCTGTTCGGCCGGTGCAGTCAGGAGCAGTTAGTAGGTCACACACTGGAGAACAGTTGTGCAATGTCAGTGTCAGTCTGTTACTATGACTGTAGTCTGGACCCTGTTGTGTTCAGCCACCAGTCCAGCCCAGTTCTATGACGACACATGACGTCCAGGATTCCATACATATACTCACCACGTATGAATCTGATACACGATCATTTTGATTTTAGCCTATTAGGTACAGTCGAACAATAAAAAATAATATTATTTAAATATTAGACACATTTTTAATTTCATTTATGTAAACGCCCAATCCAAAGTTCTCATCGCTTCTTTAAATAGAGTCATCTGTATCTGGTGACTCTATGTAGACACCAATATGTCAACAAAATTTAAAATATTTAACAATTAATGTGTTTATATTAATAGCAATACCCAGTCGAGTCAAACAAGGAAGATTTGTATATATCTGTGTGAGTGAGCGATCAATACGGCGCGGTCGAGATAGAGGTGCAGTAATGTATAGTGGCGATATTAATCACCGCGATTTAATAACCGCGCCACTGACAAATGTGCCGCGGGAAATATGGCCCTGTACTCCGTGCTGCCTTCACGCGGCCAGTACTGTACGCAAGTCACTCGGGCTAGCCGGCGCGGCGGCGGGCGGGCGTGGTGACTGAATGTTACTCTTATACTTTATAGAAATACGAGGGCTTGTGTGCACAAAGTCACGTTGTGTAACTTATTGTTTTTAATAGAGTTCTTGATTTTGAAGGTGTAACAGTTTTCCTGGAATATTCTATATTTTTTCTACTAAGTATTGCAAAGTAAACAACAGAGTTTTCAGGTTGTACGTGTAAACACAGCACCATGCACCAAAAGAACAAAAACGATCGCTCCCCGGCTGAAAATGAAACAACGTCATAAATAACTGCCTACCGTCCTCACCCCCACTCCCCCTGCCCCTGCCTCATACCCAACCTTCACCCGGCGATGGATTCGTCTACTCGGAGATCTTGTTTTTTTTTCTGTGTATCTTTTCTGCATACACGGTCCGCCTATGTTTACTGACGGGGAAGGCGAATCGGTAATGACATCTCGCGGTAGCTATGGTTAGCGCACATTTCAGATAAACATGTCAATTCCTTGGAAGTCAATCGAAGACGTTAAGCTTAGCAGATTTAACTGCGACCTGCAACTAACTAAAGTTTCCAAAGGCGGTCTGATCCACATCGCCTTGGTGATCACTTGTAGTGATAGTGAATGCAAACGATAACTCAATGCACACCGGTGCGGCCACGAGTTGGTACTATCTTTAAGTTCCATGAATTACCACTAAATCTGTATAGTTCAAGTTTTTTGTTTGAAGCTATTGGATCTTATTCCCGACCATGATACTGAGACACTAGTCGCCGCGTCGGTATTTGTGTAACAACGTAAAGTAAACAATAACAACAGTTACACAAAGAGTGTTATGTGCGAGCTGACAGCGACGCCGCGCGCCGGGGCTCGTCACTGTCCCTCTTCATTATAATCAGCGCGTTACTGCGTTTTGTCAACATTTGCTGAGCGATTGCGAGTGAGTGTTGTACAAGTTTATCGCACAACTTTGGGCTTCACTTGCACTTCATTAAAACTTTCTCCGTTAGTATCACTCGTAAATTTTACGGAGGTAAAGGTGCCGTTCGCTGAGCGCGACTCATCTACAGGGCAAACTCGATATTTATTTTGTTTTCTGTGTAAAAAGGGACGGTTTATGAGGTACATGAGTAGAATGAGTACAGGCTTATTAAAATTCGTCTTAAGTGTTGAGTTTTACAGGTCCATTTAAAATGCGTAAATATGTATATCTTAAATTCCGGTGTCGGTTAACGGTGAAGGTAAATATCATGAGGAAACCAGATGTCTCCTATAAAGATCTTGTTGGTGCGCGTGAGTAGTCCGTCCCAGGTGGACGTCAGGCTAGCGTGTTTGACTTAGGTGTAACATTTCTCGTTGTGATAAGAGTAAGATAGAAGAAGAAGAATAAGATAAGTTGTGGATCTTAATTATTATTATTTCAAAACAGTAGACATATAAATAATGATTAAATGCAAATTAAATCAAATCCGTATCTGTCTACCAAAAGCCAAAATCTATATAATTGTGTGTCCCCCGCCCGAGTGCCCCGTGAGCGAGACTCCACCTTAACTGGTTATCAGCCGCTCGGCAGTTAAGTGCGTCTCTAAATATTCATAAGTGAATTCTAAGTTTGCCGTTTTTTCACTCGATTGAAACTTTGCGCTATCTCCGCGCCGAGAGGGGGCGTCAGGGGGCGCGAGGGTGCGCCCGCGCCTCCCCTCCGCTCACTTCGCAACTTTCGCCCAAATTGATAAGTGGATTTATTCATTTATAAATTTTGTATAGGTTCGCTGAAAATTCATCAACTTTGTAGCGATATGCAGTAAGTTTAATCATTTTATAAAAATAATCTTGAGGATGAGCTACGGCCTACGATGTGCTACGGCGTAGGCGCATCGCTTTTAGGTAAAGTATCTGTCTAAAAGGAACGCCGTTCCTGTTGTCTATCGAGTGTATCAGTGTGCAGCAGATCGTAGGCAAAGGTAATGAGCTAACAGTTCACCGAGTTCCATTCTACGTGAAGGGGGGGGGGGGGGGGGGAATAAAGAAACTATAACTCAGAATTAGTTAATAGAACTAGTTACACACACATTGCCGTAACTGAAACCTGGCACAACAAAGGTTTTATCTCCTTCAAATAAAAGCTTTCATCGCTATGTTTACCGCTCAGACAATGAAATCTGCCGCATGTACCTGTCGCCCGCATACATACAGGTTGGAATGGCAGCCATTGCCGTGCCCTTATTCAGTTAAATCATCGGCAGGTGCGGGAAACAATAAGCGGCGGATATGACGGGCGAGCGGCCGCACCGCCGCCGTTACGTCACACACACTCAGCAACAGCGGGCACTACGGAGGAATAACTACTGGCATCGCTTGATACGGTGGCTCAGGTGTCGCACTGGCGAGCGAGAGGTCGCCAGTTCAAACTCCACCCATTGTACTTTCGAGGTGGACGTCAAAAGGCTAACTAGTGATGTGCAAAACATATTGTTATCGGTAAACCAAAAACCACCAGACCAGACCTGACGGAGTCCTTGTTACATAGCAAAGTAAACTGTTGGCACTTTGGCAGACAAAACCGTGCTCGTATGTTAGTCTCGTCCGCAGAACTAAACTAAATGGAATTAATTGAGAGTCCGTTACATAACGTGCACATTACGAATATGTACACTTATATCGTTCAGAATCAATCATCGTATATTATTCACTCAAACTTGCGTACCTGCGGCGTTTCTTTGATTTACTTCCTTACGTACTAATAAAACGGTGTTAGATGAATCTAGATAGTCGACATTTACTGGATCTGTGCAGCGCGGCGAGAGCACCTCTCGACTGGTGCCAGTCGAGCTCTGATTGATATTTACGAGCTCTGCAACTACACCCGTGGCAATCACTACAACTGAATCGCCTTCACAAGATCTTTGCAGGAGTTGTTTTTACCCGATTTCGTTGAACTTCCTCTTCATACACCATCGCATATCCTAGATACGATTTCCAAGTCTGTTGCATTTAGCTTGGTCGTCTGCATCCTCTCTGTTTTCTTACCGACATTAGGTATTTATTTATTTACTTAAAAACATAAGTCTACAGTACTCACACCAAAACACTTACATTTTAATACTGAATATTTACAATAACAATCAAATAATTAATATCACTATTATGGTGCTCCCAATTAAAACTCAACTGTGTTTCTACCAGACCATTATAAGGCTAAATAAAACTATTCCTGATTAAAGAGCTATCGAGTGAAGTCATATAAATGAACACATCCTACTATCCTATCCTACTAATCCTACTAATATTATAAATGTGAAAGTTTGTGAGGATGGATGGATGGATTTATCTTTGTTACTCTTTCACGCCAGAACGGCTGAACGGATCTGGATGAAATTTGGCACAGAAATAGATTATAGTCTGTAATAGTACATAGGCTTTTTATCCCGGGAAAATGTACGTAAACCTCGCGGGAGAAGCCGCGAGCGGAAGCTACTAACAAATAAGTGATCTTTGTGTAATGTAACAGCATGTCGGTGTTTCCCGACGAGCGGCGCCGCGTGTGCCTAGCGGAGCGGAGCGGGCAGCGGAGCAACTGAGCTACGTGCTGTAATTCTTCACAAATAAAAAAAAACCATTATGGCTCATGCACGTTGTGCTTTGTGTGTCCAGTGATAAAAATAAAGATAATAATAATGCCATATTTATACGTACAGTTAAGTTAAGCGGACAGGCCAGTCTGGCCAGCCCTTCTGGTCTGTGTAGAAAGTAGCTCTAAATACTCCAATCCATCAAGCGTAGTGCAACATGTTCTAAATTTATAAAAAGGTTTATGTCAATCAGTGGAACTTCTCACTTTCTAGACTTACGAGTCACTTGACTTTTAATAGGTCCAGAACTCAGAGTAAAAAAGGAAGTACCGACTGAGGCCAGTGCGCAGCAGCCACGCTTGGTATACCCCCCAGTGTACATTATTGTCTAACTAACGTCGCACGAAGTATTCTACGATCCGTAAGCATTAGCGGAGGAAGCTTTACATTTATATAGCACGGCTGTACCGTCGCTAATGTCGGCGAGGTCGGCTGCGTCAACACGGGGGACTTAAGCCGGGCCTCGTTATCTGTCCGCCTCCCGACTGCGAATCGTGAATATACGCCGTTATAACGGCGGATCAAACAGATTGATGTACGCCCTGCCTACCCACGATAAACATTATCGCGTATTATTACACCAACTGAATGTTAGAGGCGGCAGTCGAGGACGTTTCATTCATACATTGTCATTATTTGTGTCAGTTGGAACATCTCAGTCAGTTGGCGTTTCACGATGTCTTCATGTATGTGATTGTGCTGTGACGATTGTTGTACACATTTTTCACAATTATCAATGCACATGTCGTGTTCTGGACTCAACGCTGCATCGTCTTGCCTGGAGCCAGACGTGCGCTTGCACATCAGTAGTCCACAGTGCATTCATGCCAGCACCAATCATCTGTTTTTATGCAGAAATTAAGCTTTCTCAATACAATTGGTTCACCCAGATCTCTGACACAAAGGAAGCAAAGAAAAATGAGAAGAGCTCAACGTCGCCCAATTTGTGACGCGCCCCCGGCGCGAGATATTAACATTGAAACCGTACAGATTCCACCAAATTATACTTACACAAGTATAATTTTATCATTTCCTCTTCGCATACAATGGCCTATTTAAAAAGTTGCGCCCTTCAACGCATCGACTTTCCTCGACTTACATTAAGCACAATTTTGCGCAAAGCCTTAAGCGGAGCTTTCCGTCACATTAATATTCGCCACTGAAATCGACATTTCTGTAACAAATATAAGATTACATTTAGAACGCACACTTACACAAAGGTTCAGATGTGACGTTTCGTTGCAAAACGATGAAATATTTTTTAGAGCAAAGTGATATTTTAATGGCAGAGACAACAGCTTGAAATCGCCCGTGTATTGTAATAATTCTCAATATTCTTTTGGAGTTGATCACAATCTGTGAGTGTCAAGCTTAATGGACGTGTTTCTGTCACGCAGGGTCGGGTTGCATATAGCTAGATACTGTCTCGTTTGAAGTGTTGCTAAAAATGCGTGTATTATTGCCATGTCCCAGAAAATATCATCTAAAGTAAGAGTGCTTGGTGAACTGAGCGACAGATTTGTACCTTCGTGTCGTACAAAAGCAATATATTTTTGTTGAAGCGATGTCAAGTATATCGGAATATATTCAGCAGCGGCGCGATGTAATCTAAATTGAAATTTCGCCTGAATACTTAACATTAGGGTTAGGGGTGACATTATATTCGATATTCAAATACAGTTTATAAGATCGCGCGCGCGATTCGTTCATATTTTTAGTTTGTGCTTGTGAGCAGTGACTTTGATACTGTCCTTCACAATAAAGTATGTAACCAACAGCACGCTAACATGGGTAACAGGGGTAGGCTACTGAAAAGTAAGTCTCGTTAGTTTTCCTTGTGTCCTTTGGTCATATTAATTACATAAATCCGGCGCGCCCTTGCCAGCCAGCCTCGTTATACTACAGCACCATGATGGCTGGGTCATCTTTACAATTCTAATGTGAGAGCTGATGCTAACTCGACTGGGACAGCTCCTCCTGTCGTTCGTTCCAAGAAGCTGGCCTACAATCGAGGGACTAGGTAAAATAAACTAAACAAATAATATTTGTAATTAGTCTAGAGAACCTTAAGTTTTCAGCGATAAAAATTTATAAGAAAACCAATTTCTTGCTCCAATAATTAGTGACGTACACGCAGTGAGTCCGCGGGGCGAGCCCTTCCGTGAGTCACAATTATTGGCCGGCGGCGGCGCGGGCGGTACGGCAGGGCCTCGGTACGGTAAAGTTTCGTCCAATTTACGAACAATTGTTCAATTCGACGCTAATCGACACCCTCGCGTCAAGCTCTCGTTGATGACTTTATTAATTCTCACCGAAAAGGACCAATTAACTTCTGATACCATTTTACTAATCAACCCCTCTCTGTAAATGACTTAAAACGATGGTTCTTCATTAAACTTGGTTTATTACGGTGTTTCTCTATTCGCAGGTTTATAATAAAACTAGCTAGTATATATGTATTTCATAACACTCTCGCTAGCACACTCTACATCTACCATACAGTGGAGTATGTAATGTTGAATGAGAATAGTTCCACACAGAGTTATAATTGGTGTTAGTTTGTTATTAGGTACATGAGAAGGGGAGAGATTTGTTTGAAACTTTAAACTAGTGAACTTGTTTAACAAACGCGTTGATTACGTGCGTGACCCGATGACCGAGCTATGACTGAATTAAATAACTTATTATATTGATTCGGTCCTTTCAACTAAGTACTTGACACACTGAACGCGTCTAGTGTAGTTCATTGTGAGCGTAGCTGGTAGCGTGCACACTGTGGGTCTGCGGGTACGCCTCACGTGGGGACAACTTATAATTGGACTTTACTTAGATTTCGGAGATTGTGAGAGGTGGGTTAGATGGTAATTTGAATTTACAAGATGTAGGTTATTTCTCTCAATTCATGTGGTGTAGGTCAATAAGTGTTGGAAGGGAAAGTAGGCGTCCATTTTGTTTTTCTTCGGCGGAGTAATAGTAGATAACAGTAAGCAATCGCGGTTAAACCCGTCCGCACAGAACCGCACAGCACCGCACCGGTCCGTGCGGACTTGTAATTAGTCTTACTTGATATACGTAATACGTCATACTCTTTTTTAGCGATGTTTGTATATGTACGTATTTAGTCCAGGCAATATGAGAATGAGAGTCATCTCTGCCGAACGATGAAAACACACTGAAAACTGTCGCTCAATAAAGTACAAACCTCCGTCTCGCATTATTTGGGGACATAGAACAGTTGATATGTATGAGTTCTGCGTGCGTGGTGCGCCGGCACGACCCAGTCTGATCTAAAGCTGTGATTACAACATACAACAATATTTCTTTGGTCGGAAGATAAACGCTGTTGGACCTAATGCTTACTGAAAGGTATCTTGACCACTTATGGTCATAATAGCACACGTTGTGACCAAGGAGAGCGTGGAATCATTAAAGTGTCCATATTACCGCCGCGCCGTACAAGCGGTCACCGCCGCTCACATAGCATAATGTAGCCAAGATCTACGCGCCATTGTCACGAGGGACACGTACACTTGGGTATTTGCGTTATTATATTACCAATATTGTTAACATCAACTATTTAGTTCATTAAAATTCTTACTTTCGTATATTATTACATTGAATGTCATAAGTAGGTACTTACTTTCGATTTGTTTTCTTTAATATTTTATTGTATCCTATAAGTGCAAATAATATAAAATATTTTAATTTCAAGATAGAAAACCCTGGTCCTGCCTCTGTTCAGTCTAAGCCCCGCATTATATTAGATCATACAGGTGTAGCGGTTAATTTATTAATGACGTGAATTAAACGTACTGTACCAGATGTGGCAGTGCTTGTCGATGGGGAAAGCTGGGCTACCATCAGTGCATGCTAATGCTGACACAGCCACCGCCGCCAGCCACCAGCATGCTGCCAAGTACGGCGTGCTTTATGTGTGCTGGTATATGGAGTGGCTCCATACACGACTGATACATGGCTATAGCGCTGATGAGTTACGTACAAAGTCACCGGTGGTCTAGTTTCCTTCTCGTCTTGTCTAACTATAAATGCTGTCAATAGGTACTACTGGTTGTCCCCATTTTATTATGCACGACGTTATGCTTGAAAGGTCATTAGAAGATGTTTGTTCTATCTTGTTAGCGCGTTTAATCTTAGTGTTTTTAACTACATATACACGCGTTGACTAGTCGATCATTAAATTATGTAACACACGCAAGGCTCCAAGGCTATATATCAGTTCAATATTATCAGAGGGCACAAATGGTTGGTGACAGAACTGAAAGCGGTAGTTACTGTCGTCAGTGGTAAGTTCTTATTCTTACTGCTCACCCAGCAGAAGTTAATCGTGCGTCCCGTTATTACCGAGCTCCCGAAACAACCCGACGCGCTGCGACGTCTTCTTTACACACATCAAATGTTATTGCATTACTCAATCGCTGTACATCTGCACGCAGCTTTATCACCTATTCTATAAGTAATAACGACTATAATCGCGCACATAACGTGGTACGAGGCGAGATCATCTGTTCCATATAGGTAATAATTTTTATACTATAAATGTATATTTAGAGGTAGTAAAGACAAATTGGATATATTCACATTTTGCCGGAATCATTAGCGGCGTGAGCGCGGCGGCGGCGGCGGTCATGTTTACTCTGTGTAATGGCTATAATTTGTGTTTTAAAGGGAAATGGAGACATTAACTAAATTGGTCTGAGTCGCCGGAAAGTATGTATATAATAATTGTCACAATACACGGATGGATGGCCACGAGGCCGGCGCGGCGCGGCGCGATTTGGTGTGATGCGGTGTGGTGCGGTGCGGCGCGGCGCCGGCGCGGGCGGTTACCGTGGGTGGGATTACACTTTGTTCATAAAGGGGTGAAAGTTAAATTGTGTAAAAATATTGCTTCGTTCATCGTTGTATGATCCGTACACAAATAAACGACCCGAGTTCAGAGATGTTCTTTAGAATATGCATCGGCAGTCTGCATACTGTTTTGTTGGATATTAATATTGCTAAAAAGAGTTACATGTAATATATATATATATATATATATATATATATATATATATATATATATATATATATATATATATATACCTAATACCTATATAAGTATACCTAAGGTCCCATTAACAGCCGAGGGATTCAGGGCATTATTTTTAGAGCACAAAGCGTTAACTACCGCCAGTTGTAGCCATGTTACGTCAATGTACGCGCCCCTACAGTCTAACACTGATGTCGTATCACCGCCACAAACTGGTTGTGAGGACAACGAAACCAAATTTGCTGTTTCGATATAAAATAAGATGTAGGTATCTTATCATAAAATAAATTATAATTTATAAAGTAGAAAGTTATCAAAAACGCGTCGAAACGCGCGGTGAACAAAGAGACGATACGTAACGAAGACAATGATGACGCAAATAAACTTCGCAAATAAACAAGTTAGAGCTAAGTTAAAACAAAAAGCTTTATGTAAATATCAAATTAAACATAATACAGAAACATTTCCACCGAGCAAATGTACCAATTTGGACGGTCGGTCACCAGTTCGATTCCGAACAAAGGGCAACTTTCACCAATTACCATTAATAATTTATACAACCTATAATCTACTTTAATACGGTACATTTACAGTTGCAAATCAAACAAAGGACATTTTTGACTTTGTTTAGAAGTCTCTCATTAGAAATAATACCATAAAACGAGAGGAATTCGGTTTAAAATCGTGTGCAGATGAAACACAAAGGGAGCCAACAGTAACAGATTTCCATGGCGGTATTATTTCGGCGGCAATTTGGCAGACATTCGATTCAAACAAGAATTTATGTAATCGCGAAGGTAACATAATGATAATAATTAGAGTAATAACTAACTTGTGTATCTGGTGTGCCTGTACCCGACTGAGTGTAGTGTGTGTGTGTGTGTGTGTGTGTGCTTGTGCTGCGGCCTGCGGGCGCCACATCTGATGTACGGCATGGTGAAAATTAAATATTTGTGAGGGTAATATTGATACAGTGACAATGATTGCCAAACAGAAAGAAATTCCTTAAGTACTGGGTACAAAATATTTGTTTAAGTGTAGTTATTGTAACAAAAGAGATGAAGTTATATTATAGTAAGAAACGATCATATTTTTACACACGAATTATAGTAGGTAAGTAGTTTAGGGACACGGACAGTAGTCGTGGGCTCATAGCTGAGAGTCCGCGCAGATTGGTCGAACTGCGAGGCAAGCAATACTTGCTGCGGTCATTTCTTGGAAGGGTGTTCCGTTCCATAGATATGCAGACCTCTCCGTGCCTCGGAAAGTGCGTTAAGCAGTTGGTTCTAGGTGTCATACGAATACCTATGACAGGCGTTACGGGTGTCAGCAGCCCGAAAGTCTGACAACTGGCCTAACCTTAGAGTATCAGTATTTAGGTGGTGGAAGTCAGATGACAGTGTGACCGTGTAAAATACTGATATCCAGCCGCATCTGAGACTGGAAGCAGACCCCAACTTATTTCGGCTAGGCAGATGATTAGCACGCACTCTATAATATTATATAAGTTGTGTACACGCCCAGTTGTACATAGTCGGCAACAACATTTCCCCATAACTTGTTTATAAGAAGTTATAAGATAAGATATTTTCATACTTCCAAATCTTAATTTCTTAAAATAGTATCATCAGCCGCCGCGCGCCACTATAGTTTGAACTTCAAATTTCGTCATAGCTATGGATGGCGGAGGTGAACACCTCGCCACTTCATTCTATAGGTACCTCAAACGTATGTTTTTGCGATCACGTTTCTAGTTACACAATATACATATTTGTAATTAAGATTGAACTCATTCTCTGTCAACATGGACCGGGGTTCGTTCTAAAGAACGGCAGAGAGACAGCATACCGATCGTACCACACCGGAGAATACTGTCATCATCTACCACACCTGCCGTATTCTGCGCAGGAGACTTTACGGCTATCTATTGTTAACAGCAGGACATAATAAATATAATATATGTTGTGTCAATTGAATAATATTTTACTGGCATTGAGTGTTTATTTTCATAGCGTCATTCTACACAATTAGAGGCACTAGCATGTCGCCGTAAAATTATATACTTGTCGTAAAGTGTTGGACAAAGACTTGTGACCTAACTGTACGAGCGACACACACACACACACGCCGCCGGTGCCACCACCAATATACGTACAGAGAGTTCACTTCATAACGCAGTAACAAACAAGTACAAAAACATGCCAGACTAAATGCAACACTCGCTCCAGGGCGGGCAGGGACTATTGTGATTTGGTTTTATTAATTATAATTAGGTATTTTGGAAACCAAAGAATGGAAATCCTGGCACGTCCAGCAGTGCCATGTTTGGATGTACCTATCAGCGATAGAAAAGGATATATGTATTTTCGCTTTGTACTTTTTCCTTTGGTGTACAATAAAGAATACTCTATCTATCTATCTCAACATAAAAGAGAGGCATACGCAGCATCAACTGTTATAAGACTTGCATTACACACTGCATAGTTAACTAATCATATACGTGTGATAGGTGTGTTCACGCTGGACATTCAGCTCTAGGGCTATTGTTGGTAAGGCCCAAATTTCTTATCGTGCGTTCTTGTGAGAGAACCTTCTGTATTATTATTTGTGAGTGGTAGCAAATGGTAAACAGTGTGGTAGGCGCGGCTGCGGCGACCTACGACAATGAGCCATTGTTCGCGACGATGCGTTGCCAGCTAGCCTGCAGCCGACTGTTGCTAGCTGCTGCTTGTTTGTCGCCAAATACACTATAGTATTCATTACGTTAACACTATGCGGAATTTCACAGCTGTGAGCTGCCATACGAGGACGAACGCACAACACAGTGCGACTAACATGGCCGCCACAGAGTATACTGCATGCTTGCGAGTCACGTCATCGTCACCGCGCGCGGGAGTGATTACATATCTGGAACTATTGTCACAATAGTTGCTGTCAAATAAGTCAGTAATAATGTCCTCCTGACCGAATCTCGGTTACTGTGGCCAATCTCACCCGAGATTAGTCAACTACGCAGGAGATATTATAGAGCACAACTGTGTGCACAAACACAGGTGCACTGTTTATTCCTTCACTGTCATAGTCCGATGGGACAGCAATCCGATACGACAAAAGAGAGACCAGGCGCAGGACCGGCTTTACGTGCTTTCCGAGGCACGGTGTGTATTCATATACAAAAAGACTCAGACCCGAAACAACTGTCTGTAGATCATACAAATATTTGTTCCGTGCGGGAATCGAACCCACGACACGTAGCGCAGCAGTTGATCTCTCAACTACTGCGTCAACTGCGTGCATTTGACAAACATCATTGGTAGACACTACTTTAAATGGTATCATGTCAATATGCGCTCAGTACGTATGGAGGACAAGGATACAAAAGATCTCAAACATAAAATTAAACGAAACAATGACAGATGTGGGAACTCGTAAAGCTAAGTTATGTGGTTACAGGTCAATGCTGCTGAGCTCGTAACTGCTGCTAATTAGACCTAGGCGATACGCTCATAATATATTATGTGAAGAACATTTAAGTGCAATTCCTTATTGCTTATGTAAAATACTTGAGGTGTGGCAGCCATGGATACCTACGTCACCGCTTGCGGGGCCACCGTTGTATGAACAGAGGTCAGTAGATGTAAACAACATCATCTTCTCATTACACACTCTATACTCATCCAGGAACACCAATATCGCGACGAGTTTGCTCCAGCACGTATTGCCGATACGGGGTACAGTGTGCCTCCCTGCCTACCCCCTCGTGTGTAGGCGCCTTCTTTCAGTGTTAGAGCGCAGCGGTGCTTCCACCCTGCCAGCCCCCTGTGTCGGCGCGATGTTTCAGTAATTGACTTCTTGCGTGCGCACGAACCTACTTACCATTTTTCGTTTAATATAGTGTGTTGAGAGACGGGGTGAGGTCCGTAAATGTTGCTTCAAAATGTCGATATCGATATTTTCGATTGCACGTTGCGTCGCCTTGCCTGAATATGAACATACGCAACCTTATGCAATGCCGATCTATGGGTAATTTCTTAATTAAGAAAAACTATGTTTAAATAAGCCTGAAATTTAATTCACGCCATTAGATACAATTGCAAGACTGATAAATTAATGAAATACATAAGTAACCCATCGCCAGTGTGTGAGTAAAATATACAAAACCAGTAAGTATCTTTTCCGTTTAGAAAACAAACCTAGATGTTATTCATTAAGCAAGCTGCTTGCTGAATAAACTTATCGACGCTTACGTAAGGACTTCACTACAAAATTCTTATTTGTAGCGTTTCGGTTACTCTTACACTCGGCTGGAGGATGATTTGTTCGCTAATTTGATGGATCCCCCCCCCCACTACCTCCTGCACCTCCCGTCGCCCCCACCCGCTAAGTGAACCGGCCTATTATTTGTTTAAGGTAGTAAATTACGCGTTTTTGCTCGTAATACTTAAGTAATGTGTGCAGTGTGTTCTTGGTCGCCAGCGCCATCTTTGCGAAATTGTTTGGTAACGCCCGACGAGATAAAAGGGCGATGTTAATTGGCTTTTTGTTTCCGTTGTGTTCTTGTGTGTTGTGTAACCTGTAATGTGTTATGAATGATATAACATCGGATGTAATTAGGTAAAGACGGTGTAATGCCGCCGTGTGTTGGTAATGTACCTACCTACGTATGACTAATCGTTTCGCTCATTATGTACTTATCTACTGTTGTTAATTTATTTTGTTTGTCTGTGGAAGCTTCTGTTGCTATCCGATGTTACTGAAAGTTAATCTTATTAAAGTTGTAATAGTTATTTACAGGGTTTTTTTATTATGTATATACAGATTCCAAGTCGACGATAAGACTACGAACTACGACTGAATAACAGTAATTTCGAGAGGATGAGCTCTTATCACTAAATGACCACCAGTCACTAAATGACCGTCTCCATCGTCATCGTCAACTTTTTTTTTACATATTTAATAATCTACTTATCTAATTTAACATACGGATATTTAAAGACGGTATTTAACAGTTGTGAGGAATATAAATTTACTGATTTTAAAACAATTCATAGCCTGAATGTAGATTTATGTTATGACACATATACTATATGGCATATAACAACATGTAAACCGCAACATTTTCAGATAAATTCAGTTTCAAAACCTCTGCCTACAATGAACGGCGTCGCTTCCTCCTATCATAACTAGATGGAGCTGCTAGTCTCGGGAACTATGGATTAACAAACTAAGAACAGCTGATACACACACATAGCAACTAATGCAAAACTGACAGCTAGTGAGTTATACCGAGTAGCTGATCTATTTATAGTGGTACCAGGGAGGCAGGCGTTGATAGAACTACCCCACACACTGTCACTAAGTTCATGAATATTACCGGCGTGTAGGCGTTCTTGTTTTCCATGTTAATTTGTAAGGTTCATCGAACTAGGACTGTTATTGTCATCCATATTAGTAGATACTGCATGGTTTTGTAACTTAATATGGTTCTATCATAGAATATACCAATATTGAGAGCGCAGTGTATATTGCCGCCGCGCCGGCGATATCCGAACATGTTACACAACAGTGCATCGACCTCTCTTACACACACACACACCCCAACTGGTAGGTACTGGTAGGTAGTACCTATGTAGCAACTCGACGGAGCTAACAGCGCATCTTACTTCATTAGATCTAAACAAGCTTTGTTTTTCAATGTAACACGAGATAGACGTGTTTCAACTTAGCAAAAGCAAAAAATGCCCCAGGGCGACCCCTCTACAATATAAAAAAGCCTTATAACGTAGGTTTAAGGTTCAAATTCTAAAGTTAGAAAGTCGAAGAGGATAGCTTATACATAGATACGGAGAAAGAATCACGAAGTAAATTGAACTCTGTTACTCGAAGATAGAAATTAAAATTCGTATTATGAAAGTTTTTCTTCAAAGTATTTTGGAGTTGAATGTTTGCGTACAACTTTACTGTGCTGTCACCAAACTCACTTTCATGTGAGAATTGCCTTTATTGCAACGTAATAGGGTCGGAAATATATAGATGACGAAATGATGAATGATGGAGTGATGTTTGTTAATCAATGAAGAGTCCAAGTGACATGTACCGGAGGCGGCAATGAACTGAAACCGGCGGAAAGTTCGAAACACCCGGTAACAGCGGATCCGAAGCACACACAACGGACAAACCGTTGGATAATAACTACCATACTATTGTATGACAGTTTGTGTGATATTTTAAGAAATCTTTTATTCTGTTAAGTCGCTGTCCCGAAATTATGCTAAATGCTCCTTGGAAACGGTGATTTGTGTGGAAATGAGATGAGATGAGTCCTGATGAGGCAATATCTCACTGGCAGTGGCTCGTCAGTACAGTAGCAGTGTGCAGTGACACAGTTGGCGACACGGCGTCACGGCACACTGCGCCCATCTAAATCAGTTCACTGCGACAATGTAGCTCGCGGGACAGATGCTACCTACTAGTGTATGCATTATATCATACCTATATTCACCACCACCATCACCACCTTCTCCGACAATAATTTACTCTTTATATTATTTACATCTTTTGGTAACAAACTCTCCTCTAAGCCTCTAACATCTCGCGCCTATTGACGACGGCGACACACCCAGTACCCGGGGGCACTGGGCAGTAATCCTCGTTTTTCTATTTTATATTAGATTCACTTTACATATCTGGACATTCTTGATGTTTCAATATTTTGTATTCTTTTTTGTATTTTTTTATTTCTGTTTTATCCGCTTTGATCTGTTTATCCCGTTTTTAGTTTATATTCGAAACAATTGTTTAACTCATGTTGTATTGCCTCATTGTGTAAGTAGCATTCTATTAAGTTTGTATTTTTTCTTATATAATGCATGTTAATTTAAGATTTTAATTGTAAATTAACTTTTTGTTTTTGAAAAGAGTATCCATGGAGTTTCTTGCCGGTCTCTTCTCCATAGGACCTACCCCCTTTGGAACCGTGCGCCTAGAGTCTCGACTTTTTAAAAGTGCCTGAAAAGGCCTACTTGAAATAAAAAACTTTGACTTTGACTTTGACTTGAGTTTCTTGATGACTGACCAATATTTATACCACGTCATTCACCTGAATACATACATAGTTTAGTGGTTTGTGTATTTGCGTGTAGTTATGCTGTGATTTGATTCTTTGTCAAATTGTTTAAATAATAGTCCTAAGTATAATTTTCAATTGACACGTAACAAGAGAGTAAATCACTGTGTTGTGTACAATTGAACTATCACGCCGCGACATAGCACTGCCTGCGGCATTGCGTGCGGCGCGTGCGCACTGCGCGTGCCGCTGCGCCGCCCAGCCTCACCTGTGACCTCTAGCATCTGATGTATGAGACAGAGGTCAGGGGTCGACAACTATCATACAATCATGTAATCTAGCCCATTGTGCTTCACTTTCCAACGTTAAAGTAATCTGATATCGACACATCTTACACAAGTCACACTACACGCTAGTACTTTGAAAAATATCTCTTTTGGCTTTGTTTATGATTAGTTCATATTGCTTTTCTGTTTTAGAAGAAAAGATTTTGAGGGTTAACATCAATTTTTATATTCCTTATTGCCACTCAGCCCACGCCGATCGCAAGCTAATTTTTAATACAAAACGTCACCAGCTTTTTTCCGACTCTAAGAGTTGTAATTAACCGCCCTGATATCCGAATAGAACGGTCATTAGATAAAGTAGGTAAGTAATAATCATTGTGTATGTACTATACTTTGACAGGGCACCAAAGTTGGTCCTTAGTGGCGCGGTCTGGAACTTATCGCTTAACTTACAACTAATTACAATTTAATGTGCTATAAGTGTACCCAGTTGTTCTCATTAAACTGGGCTCAGTAGTGGCAACCCTAATCATGCACAGTTAGGGTCACCGCAATGTTATCTCCACACAAATGGACCTGAACGCTACACGAACTAATTAGTGACCACGTAATTATAATGCTCTCTCGTTAAGTTAGCTAATTTATATCAAGTAAACTATAATGTAAAGCTGTGTGTTTACTAGCTGACTAAGTGAAGTCACTTCTGATAGTATTTATTATCTGTGTTCTATACTGTGACAGTCCTATAATATCGTCTTTCATGAAATTGTTCGAGTCACTCTGTGTCCCAAATGTGCCAAACTATCAATTGGATTAACTTTATAAGTGTACTATCGTATTGTGTTTAATGTCTCAATCTCCTGGATTTCATTTTCCAGATCCATCAATTTTTCATAGTTATTTACATGACGTCATTGTTTGCCTTATTTATTTGAATAATTAAACTGTACTTAATTTAAATTCTACCGCGATCGAATATAAAGCAATACCGCCTTGAGGGATATTCTTGTTATAAAAATAAACCTTCTGTCCGTGTTTCGTACCTCAGGGGATAATTCGAAGGGCGATGTGGGGCTCGTGACGTCAGTGATGACTTAAGCCGATCACGAGCCGGAGCACTCCACTGTGATCGAAGACGTCGTTCACGAGGATTTCAATATTTGCGAGCTTCATCGCTTACTCCGCTTTTACTTGTGTATTTGGAATTCGCCCCAATGTGTTTTAAGTTTGAATTGGTTTCGTCTATTGTTCTAAATCATTAATGGAATAATAATATAATAATAATAATAATAATTTATTCAAAAATCATTACAAGATAAAATTATACAGAGGTGCTTAAATGTTAATTATATTCCTAATTCTTACGTGCCTGAACTAGGTAAATCCTGTGTTTCAGGCAAGAAGAGCTAAAACAGTCTAAAGTAATTAATAAACAATCAAAGAGTTATTACATAATGTTCAAAAAGAAAATAATCCTAAATTATACAGATTATAATTTTAAATAGGCTAATTTTTAGTTCCTAAATTAACTAAATGCTTAGTGTAGGTGAAAATTTGTATACTTAAATATATTTACTTCGGCACAACTAGTAGATTCTCTGTATCTTCGTAGGACATACTTTGAAGAGAATCCTTGAGAATTCTCTTACAATTAGTGTGATTCAGGGAATAAATATTCGCTATAGAGTTTAATCTATTATAGAGGAGAGGACCCAGGAACATGTAAAATTTTGATGTAAAAGCATGTTTTGTTTGATTTTGAGGACAGACTAGATCTTTACGTCTTTTATTAGTATGTTCAGTGCTGTATGGTAGAGCTGCGTGTTGTTTTAATACAATGCCCATTATAAATAGCTGTCTAACTGTTAATACTTCACAATTTTTGTATAGGAGGTTAGTGGGAAAAAGGAAAGGTCGGAAAGTAGACACTTTGAGAATCGCCCTCTGAGCTCTCTCAATGGTTAGTAATAATGTTTTACCCGCTCCTCCCCATGTGGTAATACAGTAAGTTAGTAAAGATTGGCATAGAGCAAAGTAGACTTGTCTAATTATTTTTGGGTCTGCAATATTGCGTAACTTTTTAAAAACAAATATCAACTTCCGAATTTTGTTATTTAAGGCTTCTATATGTTGTTTGAATGAAAGTGTTTGATCAATTATAATACCAAGATATTTTATCGTATTTGACATTTTAATGTTGGGACAAACACATTGGTTATTTGTGGGACCTGTGCAGTGATGAGCAGACAATTTTGACTTAGTGCAACTTGATTTTTGCTTGTGCATCGAAAACTTAATGTAATTTGTTTTGTCACTATTTAGGGTTAGTGAATTTTGATGAAGCCATTCATTAACAACATTGAATCCGTGTTGTGCAAGCCTGTAAACATTATTTTCTGAGTCAGCCGAAAATAAAAGAGCAGTGTCGTCAGCATAACAAACGATTTGGCCCTGATCTAGATTTAGATTACAAAGATCGTTTATGTATATCAAAAATAGTGTAGATGCTAAAATACTTCCTTGAGGCAGGCCGTAAGACGTGTTTTTCTTATCATCGCTGAGAACATTATCAATCCTTACACATTGCGTACGGTCTTCTAAGTAGCTCTTAAATAGTTTCAGCTGGGTGTCTCTAATACCTATGGCTTCAAGCTTGTGCAACAGGATAGGAATAGAAACCGTGTCAAACGCTTTGGCGAGGTCCAGGAAGATTCCCACTGTGTGGTTACCTTTATCAATTTCTTGTGCTATATAGTCAGTCAGATGGTGTACGGCGTCTTCTGTTGACATTTTAGGCCTAAATCCAAACTGCCGTTTAGATAAAATAGATTTATCCTCCAAATATTGATAAAGTCTTTTATTTATAAGTTTTTCTAATATTTTAGACATAGAAGGCAATAAGGAAATAGGTCTATAATTAGTCACTTGATCTTTACTGCCTGATTTATAAACAGGGACAACAACAGCTTTTTTCAGGCACTCGGGAAAAACACCTGTAGATAAACATTTTTGGAAAATATAAGTCAGTGGCGGAACCAAAATATGCCTGAACTGTTTGATAATTTTATTTGATATATTATCCCAGCCAACTGCGCAGTCATCTTTCAAGCTTATAATTATCCGTTCAACCTCAGTCTCGTCAGTATCGAGCAGTGCAAAGGATGATAAGCTAGTGCTACACACAAACGGAGAACTTGTTAGATACCGTGATCGGCCCCGAACTTTTTCAGCCAGACACTTTCCTACATTAATAAAGAAATTATTTGCAATGTTAGCAGATGTTAACTGTGATGAATGTGCTTGTAATAAACCTGAAGATGACTGATTTTGTTTCGAGTTGTATGTTACCTTTTTAATAAAAGTCCAGATTTTTTTACTATTTGTACCAGCCTTTTCTAGAGCAATTTTATCGTAGTTGTTTTTTATTTTTTTAAGAAGACCATTACAAAAGTTACGATATCTCTTATACGATAGTTGCATTATTAAATTATCTGGATAAGATTTAGCTTTCATGTGCAGTTTATCTCTATTTTTCATACAGCGAATGAGGCCAGGCGTAATCCATGGTTTTATGTTGTACTTTTTATTACTTAGCTGAGATATGACCGAGTTCTTCTGAATTGCATGTTGTACTTTTTTTATTAAATGTAGCATACAAAACTGCGGGTCAGCGGATTTGTAGACTGGGTCAAAGTCGATATTGCGTAAGTCATCTTCAAGTTTATGTATATTTAAACTAGAAATTGTGCGAGACATTTCTTTAGGTAATTTACAATTTAGAATAAGTAGGGTAGCATTGTGATCGGTTATTGTTGAGTTAGTTACAAGGGTAAGTGCTGGGAGTTTCGACTTGAGTAAAATATGGTCCAAACAGGAACCGCTTTGATGGGTAGGAAGCATGTGAGCGGGAAGCAAACCATGGAAGGCGCATACGTTCAGATATTCCTCAGTGGTAGCGTCTGCACTTCCTGGAAGAATGTTGATGTTAATATCTCCAGTTAAAATGGTATTTTTAAAGGATGACAGGTTCTGCAAGGTGTCATTTAGCGAATCAGTAAATTTGTTTATATTCCTAAAAGAGGGGGGTCGATATACAGCTACTATCGCAAATTCTGATCCAATTTTAATCAACAATCTGTTACAGTCGTGCATGTTTGGTTCCTCGACAGACACATTGAGATGATTTCTTGCATAAACTATCACACCATCGTTCTGATTGAAGGTTATACTACTTTTATACATACAATATCCCGGGATTAGTGGTATGTTGTATTGTTTAGCAAGCCAACATTCAGTTAAGACAATAATGTCACAGTTGATGTCTAGACGTTGTAGAAAAATGCTAAAATTATCGAAGTTCTTAAAAACACTGCGAATGTTTTGAGTTAGTATGGTTAAAGGGCTAGCGTAAGAGGAAAGATATTGTTTACAGTGTTCAACGTCACAAACCTGCGATTCAGATACAGAGAAATTATCTAAGTCACTAATTATATTATTTATCATAGTTATAAAAAACAAAGGCCAGGAAAATACGTAATTAACGGCGCTCTTAGGCGCCACCATAATCAACAGAGTTTATGTACCTCTTTTCGGCCATTAATTTCGCCGGACAGTCAGCTGCACCTGTCTTGTGATTGCTTGGCTTTTTAAAGTGTAAGCAAGTAGCACATTTTGGTTCCTCTGCCTTTTTAGTGCACTCTTTAATGGAGTGATCCAGTTCCCCACAGTGGCCACAGGTAAAGGTAGATTCCCGACATGATTTGGCTGCATGTCCATACTGCTGACACTTGTAGCAACGTGTAACGAGAGTGAAATCTCTCACAGGGCATGATGACCAATTAACAAAAACTCTGTCTCTAGATATCAGGGCTTTGCGTATATCTGCAGATATTTCTATAACATAGTTACAGGTATCAGCGTCTTTCTTACCTGATTTGTGACTTAGCTTAATGGAGGACAAAAAAGTATCGAGGCTGCAATCCTGAAGTTTCTCGGCTAGATTTTGGTGGAAAACACATGTAAAAACTTCCTTCTCTTGCATGGATGACGGCACTCCGATAATTACGACTCTAGGCTTCCTTTTCTGGGGCTCATCGATTGTAAGGCCTGAATTTGTTAAAAGCATCGATTTTTTCACTTTCTCAATATCGTCCTTTGTTTCCGTACTGATGATGACACCACCATTTTTTGTCTTCCGTAGTCCTCTTACTTGAAGTTTCATCTGCTCAGGGCTTATAATTTTTTGGACAAGTGATTTCGTCTCCTCACTAGACTTCAATTTATCGCTGGGATATATGGCCACTGAGCTTAAATTTAAGGGCTGTATAAAATTGTTGGTACCTTTTTTAACCATGTCAGCAAAAGAGGTTCCCGTGACAGGTTTCGATGAAGCTCCAATTTTCAGCTTAAGGTCTTGTAGTTGCTGCCCCAGATCAATTTGATTTTCAAGTGTTTGGACGGCGGAGTTAGCCATGACTGCTCTCATCTTTACGGATTGGTACTGGACGGCCATCTGTGATGTGCCGTGGCCAATTTTTCGGCATAAAGTACTTATGCGCAGTTTTTGTTCCATATTTAGTTTGCCCTCTGTAGCAATAGCACACACCTCATTTAGGCACTGCTCTATGGATGACATCCAATTCTGAATTTCTGGTGTTGATATCACCTCCAAGGCTTCGTCTCTTTCGCTGGGCATTTGAGGTGCGGGTGCGGGTGCTGGTTCAGGTGCGGGTGCTGGTTCAGGTGCAGGTGTGGGCACAGGTGTAGGAGGTGGGCTCCGAGCACATCTGCCACCCCGGCTGAAGGGGCTGTTTGACATCGTGACTCACGTGAATCACTTAAACATTTATTCACATAAACGATACACACATTTTTTGCCTACGTATGACACAGTTTGCTTTACTACCGGCTAGTTGCTAAAACTAGGTCACGATTCAGCAAGCGATTATTTATTAATTTTAGTAATTATTCGATACGTCTGCTCACAACGAAGTTCGAAATAATATCCAACAATAATGTTTTCATATTGTTCATCTGAATAGTAAATAGATATTAAATGTTATAATAATTTCAATAAGACAATACATAAAATAATGGTGGTGGTATACGCAGAAATATATCTGCACAATATTTAATACTACTATAGAGCACTGCTACTGGGTTGAAAACTGAGTAGACGAAGAACCCTTACACAGCCACGTCATCCGGTAGGTACATATTACTAACACCAAGCTCAAACAAGTAGGATACTTAAGTATTGTCAGGCAATAATCACGAGTCTGTCGTAGCTACCACAGTATCAGTTTAGTTGTGTACATTGTGCCGCGCAGTAGAATAAATTGGCAAATCGACCACACATCCTTCAGTTTAGGTGGGTGTGAAATGACCCACAAAATAACATTATCTTATAAAAACTTCCGGCCTCCTCACAAACCTTCTTAGACTCGGCTGTGTCCTCTGCGATCAATATAATGATTAATGACCAGGAATAACTCTTGGGAGGCTGTTCAGTCAACGAGCGACTAGTTAACTTTATAGAGCGCAACATTTTTCTGAAGCCCCGTATCGGAGTCTTGCACCGCAAAACAGGGTATACAGAAGGCACTATAAAAGCACGTACATAAATCATACATGTACATAAATAGACCGTAGGCGAAGTGTCGATACCATATATCTTAGATAGATTAAACCATATCAAAATACACATGCTCAACGATACCTATGGTTTACTAGTCGTCTATGTGTGGATGAGCTTGTTTCCGAGTGTTGTGTGGAGTGTTCTTACCGTGTTATCTGTTAGCAGTGCCTCAGGGATGAGCGCATCGCCCGGGACGTAATGGTGCGACTATAACGACGAAGCCGCGCCCCTCGAGCCGCGCGCGCATTTACAAAACAATTACAGTTAATGCTTGCGCGCCATTACGTCACTTTTTCTTTTTTGTGTATATCTGTATTCTGTAGTGTCGTGGAGTGGAATCCCACTGTGAGTGAATAAAAGATAGGGATGTGCAGTCACGGATTGTTTTTTTGCGCGACTCATATTTTTTACAGTAGTCAATCATAAGTAATTGATTTGTCGTGGTTGCCGACACAATATTAATGTCCCAATAAAAATAAAACGTTTACTTTTGGATCGAATCTAAAAATAAAATATTAAGACATTTGCACTGAAATCATAAAAGCAATCATTTAGGAAACCGATATGCTTGCATAAAGCCTAAATACCAACCACTTCCATCCTACAGTAAGTTCTGAGTCGTACTGTTGAATAAATCCCGATAGTCGAATAATAATTAACGAGAGGATCGCTTAGCGACTACATTACGAGTGTGTTAGCGGAGAACATTACCGACTCGCATCAGCCAGGCGAGTAGAGCCGCGGCGCGGAACAATGTCACTAATATTATGCTACTGTAAACGGACAACTTCAACACGATAACGAACATTATATACTTATAATAAACAGTAATTGACGGCACACTTGGCGCAGTGGCTAAGCGATTGGCTTACTGCGCTGCGAGTTGCGGGTTGGTTTCCCACACGGACCATATATTTTATCGGAATACAGGTGGTTTGTCTCGGGGCCGAGTGAATTCTAGAGTGGTAAACCGACAAATATCAGCCAATTTGACACTGATAATATTATTATATTCTTGAACCCGATTTGTCGAGTCAGCAGCTGGTGGCTGTATATTACGCATTGAGCGGAGTTGTTCTTCTGTACATATCTTAATTGTGACATTTTCGTGTTCAAGCGCATGAACATTGTGCAAATGATTTCTTATTTACACGCTTTTTATTCAAATCATCGTTTAAACATGGCGGAATAATGTCGGCGATGCTTTCAATAACAATGGCGACACTTTCGCCTAAACTGCAGCGCATTAATGCTGATGTCTTTGAGAGATTCGCTCCGTATAATATTGCTGTTGCGTTGTTTCAGGCGCACCTAATGGCTTCCCATTGAAGATAATTAAAACTCATTTTAGAGAAGAAGGCTAAATGTTTATATTTTTTCCGATAACCATCATGAGCCTCTTTCAATTGTTGGGTTTGTCTTGCATTATAAACTAATGTAAGTGATCATATGTAATGTTAGAAGAACTCTGTTATCGGAATACATATTTTGCTCCTACTCCGAAACTCGATTACTGGAGAGTGCACCGATGTCACACGACACATGTGTGACGCCAATCACGATTCACGAAGTGGACACGATTCATGTGACTCAAATATATCGAAGCCCAATGAGAAATGAAAGCAACATCAAAGCGATCAGTACACCGGCCCCAGTACATGCCCCCACCCGATTCCATGAATAAAAATGAATTATCAGTTAGTGAGTGGAACAGAAATGAATTATCGTGGCCGTGGGGCCTGATCGCGCCCATTTCCGAAGCCCGCTCAATTTCCTGCGACACATCCATCATGGATGCTCAGTATTGCCGCCGGGGGGTGGGGAACGCTGGGGGTGGCTGTTGGAAGGGGGGGACAGATTTATCTCGATGACGTACAGATTGAACATTCGAATTTTTGTATTGGTGGACATTTATCAGATGCCGGAGATGACCTGTGGCGAGCGAGGGAACGACTGCGGCCGAGATAAATACCAGGGACCAAAGATTGGAGGGGTCCAACCTTAGCAGAATGTTAGATGATATGACGCATAGATGTACTTATAAGCATATGTTCAGGACCATGTTAGAAGTTCAATGCACAGTCTATTCACATCTGATCCTCACGGATCAGATATCCTATATATATAAATATATACCTTGAATTGTAGAGTAACTAATATAGTGTAGATTGTCAATAACAACAGTTTCAGTAAGTCAACTACATGTATTTCTGATACCTACGTTGTAATTTTTCTTGTTCCAGGGAATTCGCCTTAAAATAACGCTATAGCAATACTTAGCTCCATATATTTAGGAAGCAAGTATTGTGGTCAGCAGTAGGTTTCTTTATATACAGCATATCATTCATAAAAGCTATTTGAATAGCTACGTACTCGCTAATACCACAATAATTAAGAGACGTTTGAAAGGTATAGGAGACCACACAGACATAATGATAGAATCAGTAAAACTATTCTGGGTAATGTCTCCACGGCTGGGTGTCAGACCTCTCGGACTGGGCTGTAGGTAATCCACCACGCTTGCGCAGTGCCAGTAGTGATTTCCTCACGAGGTTTAGTTTACCCTTTAAACAGTGGTATGCTGTGTCTTGTTTTTATTTGTATTGCTGGATACTTACTCCTTGTCGTCAGGTTCCTCAGCCGTCATCCTCTCACGTTACCTAATACACACTAATTCAAAAGCTTTTAGCTTCAACGTGTTGTTTATGAACAGACATGTTTTATCGTCCATTAGCTCCAGTATTACTTCTTATATTACACCAAAAGCATTGCACGACACCGGGGTCACCTCAATACAACATCTGCGAGTGATCTACACGATCTAGTATTCTAGTAGATGCCTGTTTTATATCAAACCGAGCGCTTGGCACAAACACCGTTTTATGAGCGTGAAGAATAACTCCTAAATACATTCGGTCACCTTTCTGTAACCTGTAGACTGGAGCGGTACACAGAATTAGCGTCAATTAAACTTCCCAAGATTATGTTCGTGCGTCATTATGTCTGCAGCAAGGGTGGCTCACACCAAGCGGGTGTCTGCAGCACTCACCTTTCCTTTCACACCTCGCTAGACATTTGGTGTTTGACCTAGGTGTGGAATTCATCCACACCTAGGTCAGGGTTTTTTACATTGCGCAGAACAAATACATTTCATGTATTTTACACTCGACAGTATCTACGTGTGGTTGAATCAAGCGCATCATACTGCGGCAGTCTAATTTCCCTCATTTTCTTCATCCTTTAATTGTAACAGTGACCTATTTGTAACTTGTAATATAATATTGTGAAAGTTAATATTTGCATGTCATTATGTTATGACTAAATATGGTGAACTACTAAATATTATTATTCTGTAACACCTAATTTCACCATATTATTTTTGTTGTTGTTTCATATTTAACAGCAAATAAATATTTGAATTTGAATTTAATTATCTATAAAGATAGTTTCCTCATCAACGATTCGGTGAAATTCGCTTGTCGCTTGCTGATGGACACGAGGACGTCGGAGACAGTCGGTCACCTCTAGCTTACGCGTTGTGTAACAGCGTGTAATTAGTAGGACGGGATCCCCGTGGCGTCACCGCCCGTTATACATCGACCACACTGCCGCGCAATGTCCATCTTATCAGAAATACCACTCACTTCAAACAACGAGATCATAGAATACAACAGAAACCCACCCGATATCCCTAGTACGTTGCAGGTTGCTGAACATTTACCTGTTCCAAGACGTGCATTTTGTTCTAAGGCCACAGAGCAAGCCGGTTCGTAAAAACAAAGTCCTCCTCTTCCTAGCTGTAAGGCGCCAGATGAAATAAGACTTTTGAATTTTGAAAGACAAGGGTTCGTCGAGGGTTCTCCAAACTCGGAAAGGTTACGTGTTACTGTGCATATTTCAGGTAAACTATAAATAAAATCTTATATTATAGATACTTCTGTACGTGCCCGCGTGGTGTACCCCGGCCAGGCCGCGTGGCGCGCCGCCAGTAGCCCTGCCAGCCCCGCTTGGCACGGCCGCATCTTAATGAAAAATGATTTATTGTGCGTTGCGTAATTACAGGTAATATATAGGATATCATTCCCCAGGTCACTGAGCTGTCGGGAAGCACAAAAATAATAAAATTATGGTCAGATACGTACCTATATACCGACATAGCGCAGCAGCTGTGGAGCCCGACGGCGACTGAAGGGTTGACAGATTGAACTTCACGTTGACAGTGGTGTGGTGGATCCACTCTTCGGGCTAGAACAAGCACAGGGGTCTATCTCTGTAGGGGCATTAACAAGAACGCCCGGCGGCGGCGCACAAAACTGTATTGAGTACTGATAATGACCGTGGTTCCTGGAAGGTGAGTCATGTGTTCGACCAGATCAAATCTAGTTGTTAGCTGTTGCGATTGTTAATCAATTCAACAAGCAGCTTTATCAGCTGTTATTATATTTGGCGAACTTGCGACTTTTAATACATCAAAGACCTCTTTTCTAATATACACAGCATTTTTATTATTATTATTTATACATTCACTTTATCCCTTTAGAACTGGTACATTTGTAAAAAACTCAGCTTAACGACGCGGACAAAGGAAACCGGAATGAATATAAAAAGAAACATTTATTCAGTGTTAGCTCGCAGACTGTAATTATTTTTTCATTTCACGGCACTTAATGACTGTAGCTTGTGCAAAGAGAAGGGATAATGAATGAGCGAAATGAATGCCTTTGGCTGTTAGCAGGCAATGCTCTATGGACTGAACAGTACTGGAAGCTGTGTAGTCATGCACTCTGGCACTGCCCCTGTTGGTTCACTGGGAACTTCGTTAATTTACGGATCGATAAACAATTTTGTATCGGCAAATTAGTTATACATCACATCTCTAGCTGATGTCGCGCTGATAGCTGTAGAGGGTATAGGCACGATCACTCGTGGAGACTCTGTTCAGGTATCCACAAACAATACAATCGTAGAACTACTCCACAGGTTCAGTATTTTTCTGTTAAACAAACATGCCATCAATCAATATATATCATCAATTCTTACGTTTTCTCCACAACATTTTGAATTAACATCAAATTCATTCCGAAGCATAGTCGGACGATAATTATAACCTGCCCAGCAACTAAGACCAGCAAAAAAATTACAAAGTGAGTACTTTGAAGTTCTTCTCTGTTTCCAATTTTTTTGTAACGTTGATTTATTATAAATTATGATATGATTTTGTCCAAGTGCCACGTGTACACGTGGGCGGACAAGTGTTACGCACGCCAGTTCACTTCTGTGCGCGACTGTACCGAAGCACCGCCCGGTGACAAATGACGCTGACAGGACACACGAACACAACTGGAACATGTTCTATATATAACACAAAGTCAAGGTTTTCTTAGGAAACCGGTCCAACTAGTTGGGTTGCCGAGGAATAAAGGTATTCCCCGCATCAGCCACATTCACAAGTCATGTTCTAGAATCAAAGTACATATAAAAATCAATATTTGTATGAGATTTAGAGAAACAGTACCTACAATCGTTACCGTAAACTGTAACATATGGTACATTGATAATATATTATCCAATGATATTTTTATAACTGATGAAGTTTGTATAAATTGTAGATGTTTCCACTACTCCACTTGATACACATATAATTGTCTGGCCCCTGATTAAATAACACTCTCGCAATTGGCCGTGTAATAAAAACCATTCCGATCGCGAGTTTCCGAAAATAAGAAGCAATATAGACAACAAACCCACCGTATAGGTATATTGTTGTATCACATTTGATACTGTCTGTGTTACTTAGCAATTATTATAGTTGCATCATTATAAGTCTGCAATTTGCACTTATTATCGAGGACAATCGTAGGTGTAGGAAAATACCTGTGTTTTTGTATGATGTCCATACAAATAGACGTAATTGATATGACTTTGCTGTTACTATGATGTATGACTCACTCGTGATCAGTCTCCGAGTCCAAAGCAAATATGGTGCGGATAATTATGATGTTAGATATAAATATGTATAACCTTATCGTCTTATTGGCAAGATCAAGTTGTTTTTTTTTTTACCTAACACCTTTTATATCACCTATTGCAGAGGTTTCCTTTGCTAACCTAATATACTCCTCGTTAGCCCTATAGAAATATTGTCCTTTCTACAGTACAACATATGTACGCAAGACTAAAGTATTTTGAACTTACCTTCATACAAACAGGTCAGAGAGTATCGCGTCACGTCACGGGCGCGCCCTTCACTTTACCTTTTCATTGTATAACCAACATCAGCTCATTAAGAGCCGCTAACTACACAATAATATTAAATCAAATTATTTATCTGTTTCACAGTTCGTCAGACGGCGGATAAATTAGCAGATAAATTAAATTGACGATAAACGATCGACATTGGGGTGCGAGGGGTAAAGAGAGGTTACATTGCTAACGGGGAGATAAGGAGGGTAGAGAGAGCGAAATACAGAACATTACATTACTACAAATTAAAGATACCTCTACAGGCCATGGGATTATGTCACCATCAACAGCAATATGAAACAAACGTCTTGCGTCTATTTTACCACTTACAAGAAAGAATACAAACTATCTTATGGTTAGTGGACAAGCAAAACGATATGCTGTAGGCACAATAAGTTTCTTTTTTTATCCAAAATCATCATTGAGGCAACAAAAACAATATAATTAAGTTAAATATAATGCATGCGTACGAGTTTCAATACAAGTAAACATTCAAAAATTTGTATCACATGTTGTTGCCAAATTTCCTAATCTACAGACGTAAGTATGTATATTTTGGTCAACTGTACGTCAATTAAACAATTAGTCCATTCACCTACTGAACAAGAAATAAACAGATCAATTGAAGTGATTAAATCTGACGAGACTTTCAAAACAATGAATGTTACTTCATCCAGACAGGATGACGGCCGTATGTTTACTGTTGCACCCACGCCTC
Source organism: Shargacucullia verbasci (assembly GCA_947562105.1). Taxonomy (NCBI): domain Eukaryota; kingdom Metazoa; phylum Arthropoda; class Insecta; order Lepidoptera; family Noctuidae; genus Shargacucullia; species Shargacucullia verbasci. The sequence goes on from OX387296.1 coordinate 200,050, forward strand.
ACCCGCTCTCTGTCCGCAGTGTGGCGGGTCCTGACGCTTTTATAGTCGATATATCACAGGGTAGCCGGCGATAATTCAATTTAGCGCCGAAACGCAGCGATTGCAGCGCGATAGTAGACCGATAGTAGGACGATATTGCCGCGACCGGCCACACGTTTTACGAGCACACTATCGGCCGCTGATTGCGTTTTATTTGCGGCTTTAAAACGCTATCTGGATTTGATAAAATGTTGACACGATATAGTATGTTCGTGAGCTAAATTTGTTTTTGTCTTACAAATTGAAATTTGTGCTATTTTTGAATAGGAATTTCGTGAATAGTATTGTTGACCGAAAGTAGAACTTCTACAGATAATATAAAAATGACATAACATTACGATACAATATTTATGGCGTCGCACATAAGTATCAGATTAATTCGAAGCTGGTTTTAATTGTGCTCATGAACACTATGTTAACTCTCAAATTCCTTCCAGAACAATGTGTTTGCAACTACTATAATTTACCATGAAGCTTCTAGGTTCCGAAGGCATTATCAGCATTGAATAATGATAAAATTCATTCATGATGTTTTGCAAACCCATCTTATGTAAGAATTCGAGCTTGAAATGTCAGTCTGTGAGAAAGAGTACCTACCTACCTACATCACTCGACTTCACTCGAATGGAGATCTCTAGCTCTCGGCTCCAAAGCTTGCCCATCGGAGGGAACGAGCGCGAAAATACGAGGAGGCTTTGTGTACCAGAACGCGACCGCACCGCCAAGAGGTTCTTTTTAAAAGCGACACTTAGATTTTGCCATCATGTTGTAGCTATATGTAAAATAATTAGATATAATTAAATAATCTGTGTAATAAACTTAAAAGCGTTTGTATTAATAATCAAGCGTAGGTACAATATAGAAGTTAATTAATATTAGGTTTCGTTGAGCTGGAAGTGCGGGACACGATTTAAGCGTTCAGCTATCTGTGTTAAAATGAGGAGGAGGTTGCAGTACCGCTATGAGTGTTGCCAGTAACAGAAGCTACCCCCACCGCCAATCCTGCTATGAAATTCCAGGATTATAGGCTCGCCCTGATAACTGAACTAACTCGCGTGTGCGGCCTGCATACTGATGCCAGCAGCCGAGGACAACCCTACGCGCGGTTTGCACGACTGTGTAATGACCGGTTCCACTACCGCCCTGGTAGCTGAGGGCAGCATGTTTAGGTAATGAAAACTGTTTCGTTTGCATATGCTCTGATGTGAGCGAGCGTTTCAATATCCACTCAACCGTTTGGCAGTCCAATAAAATCCAACAAACAGGATGGTACGGTGATTTATGTTTTGTTATTTCAACCTGTTCGGATGCGATGCTTCCCTACAATTCAAAACGTAAAAAAAAACAATAAACATAAGATATATTTTTCTGTTTAATTAACGTATCGCAAACTTGCCCCTCGGTTGTGTTCATTCACCAGTGGTACAATACTACGACTGTTTATAACATTAATGAGAGCTATTTATTTAGCTGACAATGAATCAAAGTCCCTCTTCCGCTTCTGAGCCGAGTGGCGCCGAAGTGTGCCGAAGTGTTCCCGCAACATTCATCTTAGTCAAACGTCATCAAATGTTGTTACGCAACAGGAAAACACAACGATCCGGGCAGAGGAAGCTTTATGATAAATTGATAACATGTCTTACGCGCAGCTCCCGCGCGTCCCGATTAACGAATTAACCCACATCTGACACAAACATTTATATTATTTATAATTTGGAGGGTACCATCGCTGCAGCGCCCACACAACACGCCTGTGATGGGCTAATTCCGGACGACAAATGAATACTAATAGCTTGGACGGAAACAAGCTATACACAAGCAACTGAGCGCTGCTGTAGTTGTACATACCTTACTTAACATAAGTCATAACTTCTTAAAACGGATCTCCAGAGTTCTGTAGTCATCAGTATGTGTTTATGCAGTAATTTCAATGGGACATTGTGCGCAGAATGCTAACCGCTTTGTCCCTTTGGGACATACTTGTGAGTCGTGAGTCGAGGGGTGATGATTGATGGTGATATCCTCATTTTTTTCCGTTTTGTCTCGCGCAGTTTTGTTACCTGTGAATCTTACTTTATTCATTTAATGATATTTTTTATATATGTACCGAAAAATCAAGACACATAATGGACCTCATTCATGTATTTCACGTCGTAGAATGACCATCGAACATCGACACTGACCGAAAATAATAAATATCGTTAATTTAATAAATAAATCAGGTTGACCTGCAGGTAGTAGTACCGCGTCTGAGCGTATGTGTGTGTGTGTGTGTGTGTGTGTGTCAGAAGTATCTTATGTATGTACTCTACCAATCCTACGATTCTGGAGAAATATTAGTGTGGGGGACATCGGACCAGAAGTACGTGACATGGTGAATCCTGTAATATTAAAACATAGCAGTACTGAATTAATACCATATTATTATGTTATCTCTTGGCGGACATAAATAAGCGCTGAAGGCGTGTCTACAAGGCGACATACAACAGTTCTCCACAGATTCATAAAAAAATGGCGTGGATCATGTTGACCACGCGATGGTGAGATCAGGAGACTTGGCTGTGTGTCTGGCAAACTGCCACACTGCCACTCACTTCGCACACACCATTTTTATTTCACATCTCTTGATTAAATATATTTTGTGTTGTTGCCACTTCGTGTATCACGGTCCGTGGTCCGCGCGTGGCGACTATCGTGTTCGCTACAACGATGTGTTGATTGCCGACACGTGTAACATCGAGTACTTCATTATACAGTAATCATTGCAACTAAATACTGCAATTATGGCGTAAGCAGCTATTGACATCACACATCACTGTATGCAAGATTATTATGAATCAAGTTGGTCCAACCGAGTCCAATGTTCGGCACTAACTAGTGACGAGCATAATGATAATTTTATAAGGTCTACTGTATTGACTATACGTACTGTTATTAGTATTGTGTGACCACAGTATAGGTACTTCACGGCGCGACTGCGGTTGTTAATATTTTTTCGTTTGAAAGCTATCATTGTCATAGCGGAGAGCTTGTCTCTTCCAAGAAAGTGTTATCTACACCAGAAAGAACAAGATACGAGCTCAGAGAACAGAAGAGACAAGCTCTCCGCAATCATACAGTCTACAAAAATAACATAACTAGAAATGTATCAAAAACATTTAGAGTTTTCCGCAAACGATTTGAAATATCTAGTAGGTATTAGTTTGAGAAAAAATGTAAATGATAAATGGTTTATTTTTTCCTCGAAACTCGACATAACCTTGGCAGTCACCGACTCGCTCGTTCTTATGTGTCCTATCACTTCGCACTGGCTCACTGGTGCCAGTAAATCACTCGACTACAAGTTCAAGGTGCGTATACGCCGCTAAATCATCGCATATCTTCTCCCGCGATAATTGTCTCAGCGAAACCCGCCACACTATAGATAGGTGGAGAAGTTTCACAGCAAAACAACTGTTTTTTTTTACACACCTAAATACGTTCTTAGATCGAATATAAGAAAAAAATAAGTAAAATTTTTTATTGACATAGTTGCTTAGTCATATTATTAGTGAGGTTGCTTCTGTTTTAGGTACTTGATGTTGTTTTTTTTTTAACCTCAGTTTCACACACTGGCCCAAACCGCTCCAGTGCTCTGAACCCAACTATTTTGACGAATTTAACAAACATTGTAACAGTACCTTCCTAGCTCGCAGGAGATTTTTAAGTATTGTTAGGAGCAGGCCTTCTGAACATTCATTATTGTGCAGTCATGACGCAAATCGAGCTAATTTCGGACATTACCACTACCTACCTAGGTACCCATATGGCATATAACTACATTGTGTACAGAAGAGCCGTTGACAGCTGAGAATAATTACGAGAATGTACGCTAATTAGAATTTTAGGAAAATGTATTGTAAACGCTTGACAAGTGGCTGAACACAAATTACTTATTGGATGGTTTTTATGGAGTGTTCGTTTGAACTCGCTCCAATTATATTTTAGAACTTGATGTCACTGAGTAAGTGGGTGGTTTTACTTCCAACTATTACGTTTTTAGGAAAAACTAATTAGGTAGGTACTTAGTGATTTTAGTAATGACATGATGTAACAAGGAAATATAATTACGACAAGAATTATTCTTTTTGCTGTTCAACATTGCTCATTGTCTCAAACGACTGCAAGACAGTGTATCTTCTCTCGTTTCCTTGATTATTCCTTTCTCTTCTGTGTTCTGTTCTTAGGTCTGATGGTTCTAGATGAAATCCTTTTGAAGGCTTCCAAATCGATTTTAAAGTAAATCAGGGCTCAGGGCTCAGCATACCTTCTGGCTTATAAGAAGAGCGTTCTTATTTAATTCTGCTGAATTTTCCTGAAAGTAATTATATTCTGTCCTGTGTTTTACTAATGAGATCACATCGAGCACTGATTGCCGTTAGTATAACGAGTCCTCTACAAAGATAGTTTGTAACATTGTCTTGTGTATTTGTATCAGTATGGACAGGGCTCCGGTAGGGTTCATTTTCTTGGAAAGCTATATGTTAGGCAGTTTGGAACTGGCATGATGCAGACACACTTTCACATATATATATATATAAATGTAAAGAATAAAGTGTCCGAAGTTTAAGATCAGCCGGAATGACAATCTTACCTTCTGCTGAAAATAACCCGGAATGCTGTACAACTTAGCATATATTTAAAATTTTAATGCAAAAGCTTTGGTCATGAGCTATTGCCAAGTATTCTCCAGATTCCGGACTGACTGACGTCTGAACTCTGAATAAATATGGCGCGGCGCGGGCGCTGTCACTCGGCGACATAAGTAATTACTGAGACACTTTATTTTTTTTAAACAATAAAAGAAACAACATAATTCTTCAAAGCAATCTCAATGATCACATCGACATGAAAATGTTCCCACACAATAACAATGAAACCAACTAAAACACCAACATTTATGATATTAAGGAGGATTTGCGGAAACATAGACAACCGGTAGTTTTTCCATATCCAAACCAAAAGTGGTACGAAATTATTATTTTTTTTCTTTAAAAAACATTTCCCCACACTAGGAATAATTCATGTATCGTGGGTGCGTTTACAAACACATGTATTCACATACCTACACAATCACCCAGACCCGAAACAAATATTTGTAGATCATACAAATATTTGTTCCGTGTGGGGATCGAACCCGCAACACTAAGCGCAGAAAGCTAATCGCTTAGCCACTGCGCCAACCGTGTCGTCGATAAATAAATTCAAGAGCCGACCCAAATACCGTCAGATCCAACTATTTGTGTAAAGAAAACAACAACAGGTGAACATAAGAAAAATGGGGTCCCTCAAAAGCCCTAAGCTCGGATCCCGGACCTTCTAAAGCTCATAAAAGAGGTATTCGCGCGAGCCACAAGGGGATCTGCCGCAAACGTCTGCCGCGACGTCGCCGGCGCACCGCCATCGCCAGTAGGACCACTCTATACAGACCGCTTAAAAGTGTTTACTGATTTGGACTTTAATTACTAGTAATAGCAACAGAAAAACATCGGAAACGATGTATAATATAAACGCATAAATAGAGGCAAATCTTATTGAGTCATGCACCATGCACCAGATTGATTTATAGACAAAGATGAAAAATAAATAAATAAAAAACCGTTACAAGAATATGCAAGACTTGTTCTACTGCCTCGACTGCACATCCGTAATGCTCCATCCATCGCTCGCAATATCAGCAGGCTTAGTTTCATCGGCGCCTAATCCCGGCTCACCTGTACAAAGGGCCTTTATCTCGCCCCTATTTCCACTTGCCGCTTGTTTTTTAACAATGAGCCGATTACAAAGTTTTGAGTGATGGCAAAGCGAGAAACACGGAGCTGTTTGATGGTCGAATATCATGAGATTGAGTTTTCACTAAGAAAAAAAAATATTTGTGGGTGATTAGATGTTAGGTTTAAATTATTTTAAAACGAAAACCTAATTACTGAAAATTTCACAAACGTTTAGGATTGGCTTAGAATTTAAATTATGATATAATCTGAGACGTAAGCAGAATAAAGAAAAAGTAATAATTTTGCTAAAAGTTGCTCGCTACTAGAATATTGACTCGCACCACCACCGCCACGTCGGTCGGATGCTAAACATCTTCATTTGAATGGGTACTGTTAACACTGAGTGCCACCTCGGCACCACAACAAACACCGCGCCCGCGCTTGCGCAGCGCCGCCCGCGCCACCACCGCCGCCGCCACTCTCTTGTGGCCGAACACTAATTAAACTGCTTTAGTTCGTAATATTCTTGGGAACAATGCACTCAGGATTTATAAATATGAATCTCTAAAATTAGGTATTTTATTTTCACATTATATTAGATAAGCCTCTAAAACAATTATATATAAAAACAATATTACGCGGAATACAAAGCTGAATAAACTGAATTGTAGTGTTGCTGACATATCATAAGCTAAGTAAGACTAGCCCTTCTAGTTCTGTTTTCAATTAACTGTTTAACCAATCTATCGGTACGTGTGCTAAGATAAACCTTTGTGAGAAATAGTTCTTGGCACAATATTGGCTAACGAGCCAACTTGTTCAAAGCAAAGCATTGCTAACCGGGAACACAAATTAACGATCCAACTAACTTCGCGACTGGATCCCAATTCCTTGTCAAAACCTTCAGCCGATATTATGAAAACACTATAATCTGAATTAAACTTTATCACACATCAGTAAGGTTGAGTTTTGTGTGGTAGTCGAAACAGAAAGTTCTAGGATAAATTAATCCAAACAATTTAAATCGGTGGATCATTGTAAGCCTCGCTAGTCGGCTGTACTCGGCAGTACTCGGGTGTTCGGCAACTAACACCGACAAAGTATCTCGTCACATCTTGACAATTTTGTTTGTGGACTTTGATGATTAATCATTCCTGCTGTCAAGTATTACTCTAGTAAATTGATGAGAAAATGAAAGACAACAATTCTTTATACTCACGCTATACATATAATATGTATATTCGAAGTGGGCAGAACTAATTCTCTCCACAATTGTAATTTTGGCACATACGTCAGTTGCACATCGTCAGTCAGTACCTACAGTATGTTTATATGAATAGTGTTGACTTTTTTCACATAGAACTCCGTCCACAATTCCACGTGAAAGCTCATCGCAACAAGACGAAGATGTGCAATTGAAATATGAACGCGAAACTCAAGTGTAAATAAAGCCTTAGTGAGATCATTTAAAAAAAAAAAATACATTGTCTCCCACACTAGGATTTCTCCTGTGTCGTGGGTACATTTTTACAAACATACATGTCACATGCACACACAACCAGACCCGAAACAACTATCTGTAGATCATACAAATATTTGTTTCGTGCGGGAATCGAACCCGCGACACTAAGCGCAGAAAGCTAATCACTTAGCCACTGCGCCAACCGTGTCGTCAGGAATGCGGTGTATTTTCCAAATCCTCCTTATTGTACCAAAACAAAACGCAACCGAGAGAAACGTAGCGAGGATGTTAGTATGCCGGAGGTTGGACCACAATTCCCGCGGCGCCAGGGTCCGCCACAGCCCGTAACACGGGTCTGAAGGGTACATGGACCTTACATGATGCTGCAGTCTCAAGAGACACACCGCAAATCAACCGATACCAATATGCAACGTATCCCGATGTACTCGCTTCTACGCTTCTACCGAAACTAAAGTTCGGTTTATGTGTATGCAAAATGGCTAAGTCGTTTCCATTGCAAAAGCTGTTAGACAATCTCAGCGCTTCACAACTGAAAAATACTTAATCCTCTCGGAATGGAAACCGTTTTATCAAAACAACAAGGCTTTCCTTGTTGTTTATCCATCTTTATGGTTAAATATTAAACTAATGTACAGTAAGAAAACATTGTTCAATATTCTGGTTACAATTTTTTTCCAATGACTATTTGAACATTTTTACAGACTCGGCGAGATACTGTGCTGCACAACATGAGCCGTAACATTTACCGTCACAGACAAACTGCAGCTATATCCAGTGTGTGTGTGTGTGTGTGTGTGTGTGTGTGTGTGTGTGTGTGTGTGTGTGTGTGTGTGTGTGTGTGTGTGTGTGTGTGTGTGTGTGTGTGTGTGTGTGTGTGTGTGTGTGTGTGTGTGTGTGTGTGTGTGTGTGTGTGTGTGTGTGTGTGTGTGTGTGTGTGTGTGTGTGTGTGTGTGTGTGTGTGTGTGTGTGTGTGTGTGTGTGTGTGTGTGTGTGTGTGTGTGTGTGTGTGTGTGTGTGTGTGTGTGTGTGTGTGTGTGTGTGTGTGTGTGTGTGTGTGTGTGTGTGTGTGTGTGTGTGTGTGTGTGTGTGTGTGTGTGTGTGTGTGTGTGTGTGTGTGTGTGTGTGTGTGTGTGTGTGTGTGTGTGTGTGTGTGTGTGTGTGTGTGTGTGTGTGTGTGTGTGTGTGTGTGTGTGTGTGTGTGTGTGTGTGTGTGTGTGTGTGTGTGTGTGTGTGTGTGTGTGTGTGTGTGTGTGTGTGTGTGTGTGTGTGTGTGTGTGTGTGTGTGTGTGTGTGTGTGTGTGTGTGTGTGTGTGTGTGTGTGTGTGTGTGTGTGTGTGTGTGTGTGTGTGTGTGTGTGTGTGTGTGTGTGTGTGTGTGTGTGTGTGTGTGTGTGTGTGTGTGTGTGTGTGTGTGTGTGTGTGTGTGTGTGTGTGTGTGTGTGTGTGTGTGTGTGTGTGTGTGTGTGTGTGTGTGTGTGTGTGTGTGTGTGTGTGTGTGTGTGTGTGTGTGTGTGTGTGTGTGTGTGTGTGTGTGTGTGTGTGTGTGTGTGTGTGTGTGTGTGTGTGTGTGTGTGTGTGTGTGTGTGTGTGTGTGTGTGTGTGTGTGTGTGTGTGTGTGTGTGTGTGTGTGTGTGTGTGTGTGTGTGTGTGTGTGTGTGTGTGTGTGTGTGTGTGTGTGTGTGTGTGTGTGTGTGTGTGTGTGTGTGTGTGTGTGTGTGTGTGTGTGTGTGTGTGTGTGTGTGTGTGTGTGTGTGTGTGTGTGTGTGTGTGTGTGTGTGTGTGTGTGTGTGTGTGTGTGTGTGTGTGTGTGTGTGTGTGTGTGTGTGTGTGTGTGTGTGTGTGTGTGTGTGTGTGTGTGTGTGTGTGTGTGTGTGTGTGTGTGTGTGTGTGTGTGTGTGTGTGTGTGTGTGTGTGTGTGTGTGTGTGTGTGTGTGTGTGTGTGTGTGTGTGTGTGTGTGTGTGTGTGTGTGTGTGTGTGTGTGTGTGTGTGTGTGTGTGTGTGTGTGTGTGTGTGTGTGTGTGTGTGTGTGTGTGTGTGTGTGTGTGTGTGTGTGTGTGTGTGTGTGTGTGTGTGTGTGTGTGTGTGTGTGTGTGTGTGTGTGTGTGTGTGTGTGTGTGTGTGTGTGTGTGTGTGTGTGTGTGTGTGTGTGTGTGTGTGTGTGTGTGTGTGTGTGTGTGTGTGTGTGTGTGTGTGTGTGTGTGTGTGTGTGTGTGTGTGTGTGTGTGTGTGTGTGTGTGTGTGTGTGTGTGTGTGTGTGTGTGTGTGTGTGTGTGTGTGTGTGTGTGTTGTGTGTGTGTGTGTGTGTGTGTGTGTGTGTGTGTGTGTGTGTGTGTGTGTGTGTGTGTGTGTGTGTGTGTGTATAGTTGTGTGTGTGTGTGTGTAGTAGATTAAATATATTGTTGTATTCTGTGAGTTTGTTTTCGCGGGTTGTTAGGAGTGGGTTGTCTGCGTATTTCGGTTCGTAACCTACCTACTGATCCCGCCCACACTTTGCTCTCTGCCCAGCCCCCTGTCTCTGTATTATTTATAGCGGCTCGAGCAAAAAATTACATTGTAATGAAACAATACAACTAATTGTTTAATTAGTCACTGTAACATATTGGCAACGTATATATCTAACAGATAATAATTTTGAATAATTTTGTTGCTGCCAACAACAACATTAACAAAGGCTGTCACAGCCATAGACTTAGAATTTCGCTTAAGCTTTTTGTTTTTTAACTAGATGTTCTGTGGTCTCTTACTAAGGACACTGAAGCAACACTTTCTCTGATTCTGCAGATTCAACTGTTTTTTGTAAATGAGATGCTGACTATTATGTACTTTATTACCTGGTGATAGAACACAATCTGATGTAGTGAATAGTTGCAGACATCAGAGGCCTCTTAGTGAACCACCACATACTCGAAATACTGTTAAAATAACTACTTTCATTAGTCATAAAAAAATATATAAAAATTTCAAATAATTTAAAATATACCTAGCATGCGAAGTTAGCATTATATTTAGCAGGACTGAATTGTTGACTATATTGATATTTAAATCGTGTCGTAGCAAAAGTTTTCCATTGATCAAATAATGGCAGTCAGGTCCTCACGATCAGATAACACTCGATATGATTTGACGCCTGCGCCGTCATGGTGTGAGCAAAAACCGTTTGTATTGTGTGCTAATAAAAAATATTACTTGTGCTCATAATGAATAGAGATGTTGCGATTAGATGATAATCATGCGGAGGATCCTTGTGATGGTTTGTATGTTAGGAGCTTTGTATTTAGAAGTAAGTTTGCCCTTGAACTTGTTGCTCTGTGCACAACATACTAGGACATGTACCTATGTGTGTGTGTTTTTTCTTCGACAGGTACAACTTTGTTACCGGGAACAAGTCTCATGAGATCATTTTGCAATCGAGATATGTATGTATATCTAAAAAGATGGCGGATGTCGCTTACTTACCTTTTTACGAATTCACGTAATGATCTCTCATTAAATATATATTTATTAACGCTCAAAATGTAACTGTGGCTGAATGCAGTCGAGATATAAATCTAAAGTTTCTCAATCTTTAAAATAGACTTATTTATATTATATTAAACCGCTCGATACTTGCCCCTGTTAAGTAGATAATTGTGTAATGTAACCAAAATCGCTAGATTTAAATAGTACTTAAAATGTGGAATTCTACAAGATGATTTCAGGTATGTCATGTTGTGTGTATTTGTCAAAATGCTCGGTGGAGTGAATATATCGCCACCCGACGAAATATTCCGCTAGATATTACAGAGGTGTACCTACGTAAGCGATTTTAATATTTTAAACCACTCAACTTGTAGTTCCCTGCCAACAAGAACATTGAGCAAACTAAGAACAATACCTGCAAACCGATTGCTTCAATACACGTTTCAGAATTATGTGAACATATTGTAATCCGAAGCATCCTTAAATTGGTGTTTGCGTCATGTGTTATTTATGGCTCGAACGTAAGCCATCTCTTTACACCTTTGTTAAAGCAAAGTGAACTGTATTTTCATGTAAATTATAGTTGATATTGATGATTGATGTGGTCGCTGTCCGCGCAGACTGTCCGGCGCGCTCACTCAGTTGACGCACGACAGAGGCACGATTCCAATTTATGTACTACATAAGAGACGGTGGCCGGTCGCCGGTGACCGGTGGCCGCGCTTATGTACCTCGTACATCAATGTGGTTCGGTTTACATGTAGGTACATAGTTTAAGACATTGTTGTTGTTCGACGACAAATCTTTTTTGTCTTCATTTTAGTTAGGTACGTCAGAAAACTCATTACTGTGTATGTAAATTTATTTCTCCTGAATTGTTATTTACGTCACTTGAAAATCATAAAGGAATGTGTGGCATACATCATCGTTTGTGTTAGAGCACAATAGCAAATAGCGCTGAAGTCATGTTCAGCCGATGCTGTAAAGTTAACAGTGTAAAGTATCGTGGGTTCATTACGACTAATATTGTGGTACTGGTTACCTCTATATTATATACATTATACATACATGCATATATATTATGTATGTATTGGTAACGGTCGACGTCGTTGTAATATCTCACGCATATACATATGTGTACGTACCTATTTACGTATCTCTATGTCTAATCACACATCATTTTATTTCCTAATGGATTTTAACAATAATTACCGTTACAGGCTTTAAGTCAAAGTGCATGCTTAATATTAATTTTTCTTCGAATACGGAACAAAGGCACTTACATTAATATTGGGTATTGTTAACAAAAGTGTCAGTGAACACAGTACAAAACGACCAGGCAGTGATGAACAGTAGCAAGTAAATCTTGCGCAAGCTGCGCACGCGCTGCGCCAGGAATAGAGCGGCCATGACACCGTCCGCCCGTGAACCGACACCTGTAGATAAGCTACAGAAGGTCCAATCCGGTTCAAATCGATGTAACAAGCAATCAATAAAATCTATATCTCCAATCAATAAAAAATTGCAATTATTGCAAGTGAGTATGTCTCCGTTTTGTAAACATACCTTCTACCTTCTGTTACCATACCGCCTGCGGTCACCAATGTATTATCTCTTGGTAAATGTCTTAGCAAGGTAGTCGTGGCGACATTCGCTAACGAGTATCGGGACTGATAGGGTATGAGTGCAGTCTCGGAAACCCATATGCTCCTTGTCAATGATCGGTTCTACCGTACTCACCCCGAGAAATCAGCGCCTACAGAAGTACAACATTTGAGTGGATCCACTTTATCTGTATATTTTCATAGATGTGCATGTGAGATAGGCCTGTAGACCTTCTGTCGTCATACTCGGGGCTGCAATCCGAGTAACATTGGAGTATTATATCACATTTACTTTATAAGGCCTGCGTGTACGAGTATGTTATGTTATTGGCCGCAATTACGGCCAATCAGTCATAGATTGATGGCGATTACTTGAACTAATTACACTTGCTATAAAGAAGCTTCTGTTTCTGACTGACGATTCTAAATGGAACCACTATGTATTGGTGTATATGTAACTTTACGAGTCCATAGATTTAAATTGGTTCAGCGATCATGAACCAATTTAAATGTGTCACCAGTTTGGACTCATGTACATAGTGGTATGAACTGAACTTAAACCTTGCCAACATCTAACAGAACAAGAGATGAGTCTATTTTTGAATAACAGACAGACGAGCATTACTGGACCAACATAGAAAGTAAATATGTATATAGATAATGTGAAAGATAAAAACAACAGAATAAATGTAACGTTTGAAGCTGAAGACGAATAATAAAGACCACGCTCATTTGTAAAGTGCAGCAAAAAACTAAAAGTATATGCAAAAATAGTGACTACGTTGACCGTGTACCCTGGCGGGGGCGAGGCGGGGGGCAGGAGGGACGGCGGGTGCACGTGATGACTGATGATAATGTGCAGCATCAGACGAGCCTTGACTAATTGCTGACCGGACCTGTCAGGACATGTAGCATATCTCACACTGATTGCCAATATGTTTTCTGTCCAAAACATGCTATATTTGTGTGACCACTAGCAACATGCACACACAATTTATAAAGAAATTATGGAAAGGTGGTTGTTATGTGGATATATTCAGTTATATACTATCAAATAAATAAACTAACGCTGTGAGGCGACCTGGTCGTAGCAATTGGTGGTAACTGAAAAGCACGCGCTTAGCCATGCGCTGTGCGTTCAGTAAACGTTCAATATGTGCCACATGTTTAAGAGTCTGAACGGCCGCGGCAGGCGAGTCAGGCGACCATTTCATATAACTCCATCCTCATATACACATAACTCTGGATATTTTGTAAAGAATCGATTAATTTAATGACGTACAGGATCTCGACATGTTTACATCCAAAGGATGCGCAGCCGAGCGAAGCAGGGTTGACGTCGCGACACATTAAACTGAGATTAATTCCTACCAACTTCTGCCAAGAGATCACAATCTGGCATCTGGCGTATAAACCGCGATGCCAGAACGTTCTGTTGAAACCGCTCGAGAAATCGGCTGTTAACGATTATAGTATACACGCTACTACTTACATTGTCTCCAGAGCGAACACCGCACCGTGCACCGTGCACCATGCGCCGTGCACTGGGGCACTACACGATGGAACCCCGTTTATGACTCTATCAATAGATTCAGCGTTAGGTTTTTTTTTCATTCGGAAGATTCAAGTGCGTTTAGTGATCTGATGTCTAATAAGAGTTATAAGAAATAATTGGGTGCTATTCTCATGGTGGTTCACCAATCCACGCCACCAAGCCAAGCTGATAGCGATTTCTGGAGAATAGTTAAGTTTAATAGTTGTCATGTATGTAGTATATATTATACAGTTAGTATACAATACATCAGTTGTATTTCTGCCAAAATAACATAAACTCAGTTTGTAATGATCATATAAAGTTAGTTAGCTCAGCAGCCAGCAGTCGCGGCATAGTCGGCTCGATGGTCAACACACTTATCTCCTTATAATTACTGCAGATTATGTCTTGTGTGTCACGTACGTATTCACCACGCGTGCGTCTGCGCACGATCTTTCTCACTTCGTTTGTGACTCGGATATAATCGGCAATTGCATCATCCTTGCAAAACAAAACACCCCGAAATAAACCTAAAAAGCAGGCGTTAAAATTTTAAATGAATTAACTTTTACATCTTCAAAGGAGAGTTTGAGGATAGGTGTAGATGGTGTCATAATAAGTATTAATGTGGTGACTAGCTCTTTCCGACTTCCTAATGTTGTCTATGAGAATACTGTGAGTATTACATTGAACACTTTTAACAGTTTAGTATCGAGTTTATTGTCCTAAATGTTGTTTTTTAATCTTTCTAATTTATATCTCCTCTACAATTAATTGTGCATCTGTTAGGTACACGTTTCCTGGTGGATTTTGTATTCAACTTTAGTCGGTTAGAAATTCGGCTCTTATTGTCGTTAACACATTTAACTATTTTAATATTTCAATTAATTAATTCGACTACTGATAATTTAGTACAATTTTGGTGGTGTGTCCCTGCCAGTAGGTACACATGTGTTCGCAGACAGTGGGGCGCTGGCGAGCGTCCACGCACCGCCCCCGCGTGCTACCACATTGCATCACAAAGGGTTCACTAATGATCTCACTCTTTCTCCAACGCCCGCCAACTTTCTAGACCAGGCGGTGTACTCGCCTTTGAAGTCCAAAATAAAGTTCCCTTTAATTTGAAAAGGGTTCGCCATGTTACATTCACCTTAACTATCAGCTCACTAATGAACTGCGGATTAATGCCCATCCCTAGGATAGCGCTATCTAATCTCCTTGTTCTAATTTAGAGGCCAGTGTATAGCAGGGAGCTTAAATCTACATAATTACGTCCTCCGGTCGACGAATTCGGTCGTTCATTAACGCCGAAGGCCGAAGTCAACACCTAAAAACTTGAAGAATAGAGGCGGACGCAATTTGCGCGGTTTGTTTATAAAGGAAAGTAATTTGCGCCGATGTTTGACATCTGACTGAGCCCGCGCGAGCGCCGAGCGCTGAGATCCCGCCACGTGATCCGCAAACATTCCCAGTTCCAAACACATTTTACATTGCGGCTCATATTTTCTCATTGTAATATTCAAACGAAGTTTTTCAAGGAGACTATTCACGTGGAGGTTTGTTTGCAAGGTTTGACCATGTTTCGTACTTTACGTCGGGAACATTTTTATGTTGTTCGAAGGATTGAAGCGGATATAAAATCCAAAAACAAATTATTTTTAGAAGGTGTAACATACATATACATCTATTGCAGCGCAATGTGGTGCAGCTACAGAATGGTCCAGAAAGTTACAAAAGGCCCACTCCAAATGATACAAACTTAAAAGTCACCTAACGACATAAGAAGATCGTTAAAATATATCAAATATTTTAACAGCTTTAGATATCGTAGACTATTAAAATCATTCTTGAATCATTGGTGGATGTTCTCCTGCATTAGGGTCCAATGACTTCATGACCAACCATGACCAGTAGGCCACCGCAGCTTACTTAATGATCTTAGTTCATTATTATACTTGATTTTCTGCAAAGTAATAGTTTGAGTAAGCGGCGCGGGCGCGGGCGCGGTGCCAGCACCATAACGCTTGCCTTGCATGTAGCTTGCGTTGTTTGTGTCATCAAACTAGAATTGTTTTGCACCAAGAATAGCGTCTGTTAAGTTTTTGTTACAAAAGAAATTACAGTTTAGGACAGGAAGAAGGAAACTTAAATTTGTTGTATTTACTTTGTTTT
This sequence comes from Shargacucullia verbasci, assembly GCA_947562105.1. NCBI lineage: Eukaryota > Metazoa > Arthropoda > Insecta > Lepidoptera > Noctuidae > Shargacucullia > Shargacucullia verbasci. Next base: position 216,094 of record OX387296.1, read on the forward strand.
TTGAACTGTAGTTTTAATATGGGTCTGACTGACACCAAACTTCTCTGCTTTCCGCGTTACACAGATGTTTCAGTTATGAACAGACAGTTTCTTTAGACGTGTAACAGTCAAATTATAATTAGCAGGATGCAACTATAGTGATGTAGGTACGTACAATTAATATGTGTACATTGTGTAGTGGTGCCAAGCAGGCACGATTCTGAAACTTTTCCATTCCCGCCTCATTCTGTGAACGTTCATAGTTCGTTAGGAGCATTACTAATAGGCGGACGTACGCGTTATTAATAAGTGTTCACCGAAATGGTCGGCGTGTGTCCTATGTGACAGGTGACGGGTTCAGGGCCGACGCGGCGACGCGCTGCCACCGAGCCGTGAAGGTAACGACACAACACAATATAACACAGATAAACTAACATTTTCCAATTACAATCTGTAGCGATTTCAAGCGATATAACAGTCTGACGGCTGTATTCCACGGAGGATTAGCAGGGGTGTACTACTGTATACCCACATTTCGCCAATGCTGTTATTAAGCCGCTTGTAATAAGGGCGTGCCTTTTTCTATTACATGATTGTGTAATGTGGAGACTTTAAATGTTGTGACGTTGTGTTTTTAATGTTGTGACGGCACTAAAGTTTGGTCGGTGTTAAGGAGAAAGATCTTTTTTTATTTTCTCATATTTTTAGTTTGGCGTTTTGTCTTTGTTGGCTCATTGTGTGGAATGGACTTTCTTGCTCGTTTATTTCATATGATATCGCTCTAATTGATTCTCAACTGACATGTTACAGGTAATTTTCGTTTAATGTGAAATGTTACAGAGCATTATTTAGACAATCGTGGTGTGTTAAGAAGTGCAGCCATAGAAACGGGTGACTGGAAAATGTTTAGTCTGCGCGAATCAAATGTGTTACAATTTCACATACCTAAGTATTTAACTGTCTCAATGTAAGTAGTCACAAACACGACTGCCGAGCGTGTGGTGCTGGGTTTGATTATCAGGTCGGGAAAAGTTATTGGGTTTTTCTATATGGAAATTCTCAGTAGCATCACGGAGTCTGGAGCTGTGCCCGATAAATGACAATAGGCTCGCCCCCTATAACATGGAACTCAATAACGGTATCGGCGAAATGTGGATGTACAATATTACACCTCTGCCTCTATCCTTCGGGGCATGCAGTGGTGATAATATGTATGTTATGAAGGAACTGTAGTGTGTTACTATAGATAAGACACATTTGAACGGAAACAGTCGTGTTGTGTTGTTGGTAGCGCGGCGAGCTTATTTGTAAGAGATATCGAGCAGTCGATGTTAGTTGAATATTAGCTGAAGTCATCATTATGTGGAGGCCTTAACATTACATACATCTCGACAACTTCATTATCTCGCTAGAAAACAATGAACCAATTTACAAGTCAAGTTATGCGAAGAGCAATTAATCGTACCTACTGTAAAGGGAGCATAATCATTTGTACATAATCATAGTGCAGGGTACTGCGGGGGCACAGCGGGGGCACTGCGGACGGTACATAAATTAATTTTAAACTTAATTTAGAGGGATGCGGCCGGTCACTGTCCGCCTTTATTACTGAGGCATCAATTATATTTAATATGTAGATATGGATCGTATTGCCCTTTCCGGAGCTCGATTGTTTCTGACGTTTTAACATCCAAATAACAACGATTAGTAAATATTATAAACTATAAATTTAAAACAATTCATTTTAATAAGCATAACATTAATTGTACATATCACTACATATTATAAAAAAGTCCCCCGCCGCGTCTGTCTGTCTCTTCGCGATAAACTCAAAAACTACTGAACGAATTTTCATGCGGTTTTCACCAATAGACAGAACGATTCAGGAGGAAGGTTTAGGTATATAATTTTATAAGGTTTTGTGTAAATTGGCTGAAATATGACGATGATAATTCAAGATGTGCGCCGAGTAAACCAATAAATATACATTATAATAATGTACTATAGAATTGTAGTTCTTCAAAAATCTTACCGAAACGTCTGCGATGGTATATCTCTATCTCCTACGGTTGACTCACAATAACCACTTTTATCTTTAAAATATTAATAAAAATTATTACGTTATTTGCGACGCCCGCGCCGTTCTTCAACTTAGTATTGACCCTTATCCAGATAAATACGTTAGTTAGTTTGGCATTTAATGTAAATTAAAATTGTACTTTACAATATATTATTCAAATGAATACTTTAGAAGGTATGATCGATTCAAAATTTCATGCAACCAAAAAAATCATTGCGTGGATAATATAATACAAAAACGACTACAAGTCTGTTTTGAAAAATTATTCTTGCATGTTATAGCCTATTTATTGAAAATGTAGGCTGCTTTTATTAAAAAAAAAATACACGAATTCGTAATCCACGCGGGCGAAGCCGCCCGCGGAAGCTAGTATATGTACATATATGTATATGAAATCGTTTGACGTCTCATATAAATAAAACGCATAAAGAAGCATGCAAACGAGTAGCAAGTGGTTTCAGGGTTTAAAAAGCCTGCCAACTTAAATCTGTCCAGCAAACTTTTTTAAATAACTGGTGTGATTAATTTAGATAATAAGTTTTGCATCAGAAACATCACCATGATTGATAAATATTTCGGGAGTGGACTCAAATGCCTTCTCTTGGGTGCAAATATTTTAGTTACAACCAAGCTATGTGGTGTTACTCTCCGGTTATTAAACACGAGGAACCGGAATGCTTGGTTCTTTAGAACCTGGAACCATCTTGTTGGCTAGTAGAAGAATTTTTAAGGCAAGAATAATTTATTTATTTACATATATGCATTTGCCTTGCATTTAATGGATCCTAGTTCTGCATGCGTGAGCCGTAAAGCACTTATAAGTTATGACTGCTATTCCAGAGCGATTGCACGTGTGGGGGCGTGCGCCCTTCACACTTGGGTGTATGACAGCTTTAGGACAATGGAGGCTATATTGCTTTATACCTTTTGGTGTAATGGTGTGCGCTAGCTCACATGTGGAAGCGTTTTTGCTAAGCTTTAATTATTGTAATAGCATTCTTTAATTATATTCTTTTTTATTATTGTATAATGACAGACATGGGAGTGTTGCTGTTGAGTTTGTTGTGCCGTTTCTTCTCCCCAAGCTAAAACACATAGGAAGCGGTCAAGGGAGGGCGTATTAGTTCTGTCCATAATATGTTTGACGTTCAAAAAGCATTAGTAGTAGTCTACTTTGAATAAATGAATTTTGAATTTGAATTTGAGTACATTTTCGACGCGAATGTAGAAAGTACTGTTCAAAGTATATATGTAAGTAACAAACAACGGCCACAAAGTAGAGCATTTTCCTCAATTACCCTTTCAACGGGTCTCGCGGAGATATATAAATTACGTCCTATTTACTGCGTGCGCGCGCATGATTGCGCAAGCACTGCATCTGTGGGTATGCAAGTGTTATGTAAAACTAGTACCTAGGTATACTTATGTAGTATCATGATGTATGTGGAACATTGTAGGTTAAAACAACTTGACTATCTCTAGTCCAATTATACGCCGAGTAAAAAATGTAGTTATGACAGCCCAATATCTAGATTCACCCAAACAAAACATTCGTGTATCTACTGATCAATCGACTCAAACATCTTCTGAATGTTTTTTAACTATCATTAATAAAAAATCTATCCTATCTAGAAAATACAAGCAAAGAATAAAAAGACGACGCAAGAAAATCAATAGCCTAGTGCTTAGAATCTCGAAATTGAAAATACAAAATAAAAAAATTATTGAACAACTGAAGAGTATACAGGAAGATTGCAATGATCAGTATGATATGTTATTGACCAGCATTGACAATGAACAGTCTGGAACATTCACCCAAGAAAATACATCGCTAGCAGATGATACTGTATTGAATGAACACCTTACTACTATATTACCACCTCAAGAATCAGTTACAGTTCCAAAAACTGACTCTAGATTTGAGAATAAAACCTCATCCTGCCAGAAAACAAACAACAAAAGAAACAAGGTAGTTGTTCTGGCAGATCAGCAGGGCCGTGACATTCGTAATATCTTACAACAACTAATAGGAACTAAATACGATGTGATATGTTTCTGGAAACCTTGGAGCAAACTGCATGATCTTTTGAATTCTTGTGTGACTGAAATACCAAAACTAACTATGAATGATTTTGTAATTGTACTTGGCTTCACGGAAGACGATAGCCTTCAGACTGTGAGAGATAGACTTGAACTATGGATTAGATCTATCCAAAATACTAATATAATAATTTGTGAGCCCTTGTTTAATAGATATCTTAAAGAAACAAAATTAACTGATGAATTAAGTAAATTATGTTATAAATATGTAAATACTTCATTCGTTGTGATGGATTTCTATAAATTTAAACCAAAGTATAATCTACTTCCTACGTATATATGTCGGTATATATTGAGAGAAATACTTCGTTTATGTTATAAATCAAAATTTAATATGTACTTGACCAATGTTAATCATGCTCTGAATAGCGTAAATTTTATATCCCATAAACAATCTGAAACTACTAATAATGCCGAATGTTGTAATGTAATAATATCTTCTGATAAAAGTACTCAAACGGACATTAACCCAAGTATGACTATACTCCTTGACTCTCCTTCTTTGAAGGTGGATCCTGTTGTACGTAACTTGAACTCTAATAATTTTTTTCGTCTATAATCGTATCAACATAATGCACCTGAACATTAGTGGCCTTATTACTAAATCGGATTTATTTACGGTTTGTTTAGATGACTTGGCAGAGGTAGGCAGAACTTTTGATGTTTTATGTTTCTCTGAACACAATATGGTAGACAATGATGTTTCACTCCTTCAAATTCCTAACTATGTTCTAGCTACTCATTTCTCCCGTGATAAACGCAGAGGAGGGACATGTATTCTTGTAAAAAATAATGTTAACTTTCTCGTACTAAAATCCGTTCAAAAGTATAACATCACTACCGTAATTGAGAGTTGTGCGGTTGAATTAACAGATCATAATATGATCATACTATGTTTATACAGAGTACCAACGAGCAAAAACTCCAATAAATATCTTGACTTATTTTTTAATCATTTTAATGACATTTTAAACCTCTTAACAAGAAATGGTAATAAAAAAATCGTCATTTGTGGTGACTTTAACATAGATATGCTGAAAACGAATAAGAATACATTGGAGTTAGAGCAACTTTTAATTGGATACAATTTAAAACAATCGATCAATGAACCAACTAGACCTAGCAGTGGCTCCTGTATCGACAACATCTTTCATAATGTACGTGGTGCTAAATCTGGTCTCCTGGAACTAGGTTTGTCTGATCACAAAGCCCAATATTTATTCTGTCCTGTGAAAAGGACCTGTTTACTTGACCATTGGTTCTCTTTCAAACGGGATTATTCGGGAGATAATTTGCGAAAATTCAAAGAGTGCATTAAGGAGCTTAAGTTTAGTGATACTTTTGAGGCAAATGATGCAAACCAAGCTTTCACTTCTTTCTATGATATGTTTCGATTGTTTTATGACTTGTGTTTTCCCATATTGAAAATAAAAAATAAGACCAAAATTCGACCAAAATGGCTCTCTCATGGTATCAAGAGATGCAGCAAACGTAAACGTTCTCTTCTATGGAAATATAGATTATCCAAGAACAATACCGATAAACTAACTTTTAAAACATATTCCACGAGATATAGTAAAATTATCAAGTTAACTCAAAGATGTCAAAATAACAACTTCATTCTGAATGCTTCTAATAAATCCAAAGCTTCATGGACGGTAATTCATGGTGATAAACAAAGACTTCCAGCCGAAAATATTAAAGAATTGTTAATACATGACTGTAGAGTCTCAGATCCTCAGCGAATAGCAGAATCATTCAATGATTACTATGCAGATTTCGTAAACCCTCAGAATATAATAAATCCCCTATAAAATGAAACATGCTTGTATAATTCTCCATATTCCTTTTTTTTAAATCCGACGGATGCCTGCGACATTTATTCTATAATACTAAATTTAAAAAATACCAAAAGTACTGGTTTTGATGACATATGCGTATCAGTATTAAAATATATTGGGCATACTATTGCACCCATCCTTAGCTACATTATCAACTTATGTTTTGAACAGGGTATTTTTCCATCAATATTGAAAACAACAATAATTAAACCACTCCATAAAAAGGAAGCTAAATGTTATATGGAAAATTATAGACCTATAGCCCTAACTTCTACATTTTCTAAAATAATTGAAAAGGCTATATATAATAACTTATATAATTACTTTGAAAAAAACAACATCTTTTCCGAAAACCAAAAAGGTTTCCGAAAGAATATGTCTATAAACCTAGCAATCTATGATTTTTTAACTATGATATACCCTAGAGTTGATAAAAGACAGCCTACTTATGCTATGTACATGGATATGTCAAAGGCGTTTGACTTTGTGGATCATACAATACTATTAAATAAACTTGAAATATATGGTGTTAGGGGCAATACTTTGGATTTATTGAAATCGTATCTCAATAATAGAACTCAGATCACGAGTATACAAAAAATTTGTCCTATTACTAAAGAAGAAATACATTATAGATCCACTCCTAGAAAAGTTAAATTTGGAGTTCCACAAGGGAGTGTTTTAGGGCCACTCCTTTTTATTATCTATATTAATGACCTACCTAAATCGACTAATAATCAGATGATAATGTTTGCGGACGACTGTACTGTTGTCTATAAAAATGAAAACATCATAAGTAATAGCTTAATTTCAATAATTCAATGGTTACAAAACAATAATTTAGTAATAAATATTGATAAAACTAAATTAATGCAATTCAAACAGAAAACGAATCAAAAATTAAATACACAAATACAATATAATGGCAAAGAAGTTGAATTAACGACAACAGCTAAATTTCTTGGAGTACACATAGATAGCAACTTGAAATGGCAAAGCCACATAGAATTTGTATGTAAAAAATTGTCACAATCATCTTACAGCCTTTACATGCTAGCAAAAAAAGTTAGCCTTCCAACTTTGCTTGTTGCTTACCATGGTTTTGTTGCTCCTAGGCTGAGATATGCAATAATTTTCTGGGGAAACGCCACTAATTGGGATAAAGTGTTTAAATGTCAAAAAAGGTGCATTCGCGCTATGTGTAGTTTAAAAAGAACTGATAGCTGTAAGGATCATTTTATTAATTTAAAATTACTTACTGTACCATCGTTGTATATATTTGAAACGGCTCTCTTTATCAGGCACCATCCATCGTTATTTAGATTGGAGCTTAGGTCTCGCAACAGGAGTAGACTTTATAGCAATCTTTGTAGACAATATAAAACTACCCTGTATGAAAAAAGCGTGTTTGCTATGGCGCCAAAGATATATAACAAAATCCCTAATAACATTAAGGAGTGTAGAGACAGTCACGTTTTCAAAAATAAATTGTTTCAATTTCTCATTGCGCACTCATTTTATTCTATCGACGAATTCTTAAACACAACTTTGGTTAGTGTCCGATTGAATGACTGATTGACTGTTTTAATATCAATGTCATTTTTAATGTTATAATTTTAATGTATTAATGATGAAATTTAATTATTGTACTATTTTGCTTTTGACATTTGTATGCCCATGAGGCTGATCACAGAATGAACTCCATTTTTATACTTAATTAAGACCTATTTTACCTGTGAATCACAAATATATTATTTGATTTGATTTGATTTGATTTGATTTGATTTGGCCACTGAACTGAAGTTTCGTTTTGAGGCGATGGCAGTGCGTCAATAACAACAACAAACAACACTCACTATACGTACTTCACATTGATGTTGTCATAGGTTTGTTTATGTTGTGTAAAGTTGTTACATGATGATGGAATGGTGGTTGATGCAGTGATAGTCGAAACATTAGCCAGGAGTCACTTGCCCATCATTTTAAGACGTCGCTTAGTCGTCAGTAGACGTAGAGCAACTTAATTAATCTGCAAATGATTGTAATGAAAGAAAATACAAGAAGTTAGTACAAGTGCGATGCGAGTCGTGGCACATCCCCGTGAGTGGAACAACATGAAGTGTGCCGCATGCCACACGGCCCACGTGCCTCCTTCGATACAACAATAAGTGCTCATCACGAACTCGTCAGCAAAAGGTGTTGTGCTTCTCTTTCATGGAATTTCTTTCCGGTCATTTCTCCACAGGACTAGTCCACTTTGGGTACCGTGCTCCTAAAGTCTCGACGCTATAAAAGCACCCGCAAAGGCCCAGTTGAAATAAAAAGCTTTGACCTTTACGAGTATTTTGGGCATAATAATAATTTCTGCATACAGCTGCGGTTGTCTGCAGTTGATAGCTGCCACTGTTAGACACCGATCAGTAACATTGACGCACTAACATTTAGTGATAAATCCCTATAATTTTAGAAAGAAAATATTTCGGGATTTCTTTAAAAAAATAGACGAGGTATATTCCCGTTTTACCTGAAATAGTATAGTTCGCGTTTGAGAGATGATACTGGACTTATAAACAACACATCGTGGGCGGTTTTATGTTACTAATTTATTGAACACCAGTTAAAGGTTTTAGTAATTAGTTGAGTTATTACTTATTAATTATACTGCAATTGTTAGGTAATGCCTCACGCGCGCCTGCGCCGTCCTCGTAAGTCCTACGAACTTGTGTTGGTTGCATGTTTATAGTTCCCCTCGCAGATTTTAACGAAAACATTATCGGTGCACTGACTACAACGTCTACAATTATATAACATGGTATATAATGTAGATATAGATTGGAAACAGACAATGTTTGCCACATCCAACAGTAAGAATATTAGTAAATAGGTACCTAACCGAATGAACATTATAGGCAGTGACAGAATAATTATTTTTTGCTTTTTTGCAATCTCGCCCCCCATGCAATGACAACACAATCCCATGACTATGAAACTACATAAATTAGCCGTCGGTTTATAATTAGGCCGAACATAGCAACACAAAATAACTGTTTCAGGTGCTACAGCACTTATTCACTTGCATTACAGACCATTTTTCTTTTTCAAAAGTGATCCACCTAGCTTGACATACTTGATTAATGAAGACCTCGATACCAAAACGTGCTTTATTGGCTTAGCATTAGAGTTGAATTTGTCACACCGTATCATTCAGTGGTCGATACGGCTACATGCGCAGAGGGAACGCAGGCGTCTTACGACCAGTTGTGCGATCAGTGTTGCGAGTGGTCGGCTCGCGGCTCACGTGCGCTCGCCCCTAGCAACAGTCAGCTGTTTCCGTGACTAGTGCAACGTTATCCCCTTTACAACGGATGCCTCCACACTCACAGTTTATAAGGGTCGCCCACCTGACGTTGCCGAAATGTTACAGACTTGTTTATAATTGATACTTGTTTATTTGTACATAGCATTATCTCGTAGTCATATGTTTAAACAAGGGTGTGGTTAGTATATAGGTAAGTTCATTGAGCTATTTACGAATAGAGAAGCTACTCTGAGCAAAGGCTATGCTCCATTTTGGGAGTTTAAAGTTCGCTGCAGCGCTGAAACGTAAATTAGTCGTGTAACCAGTCAGTATAAACACGCAGCGCTAGAACGCTTCTAAGGTGTAGTTTTCTCGCGACCAAAAGGTCGAAAAAAGCGCCGTGATTTTTTTGGCGCTTACGCGTTTCGTTCAACGTTCTGCAACAACTTGTCGCTCCTATACACTCAACGGCTAACGCAACATGGTGTCCGCAAAATATTTTGTTTTGTTGTTTTGAATTACATTTGACGACACGGTTGGCGCAGTGGCTAAGCAATTAAATTTCGGCGCTACGTGTCGCGGGTTCGATCCCCGCACGGAACAAATATTTGTATGATCTACAGATAGTTGTTTCGGGTCTGGTTGTGTATGCATGTGACATGTATGTTTGTAAACTTTACCCACGATACAGGAGGAAATCCAAGTGTGGGGCAAAGACAAAAAAAAATAATAATAATAAATAGTTACCGATGGAAAGTTATTCGTGCAATATCAATATTATGCAATATTGTAACACACACGGGGGCATATTTAAAGCGTTTCAACGTTTTTTTCTTTTAAAAACTAGTAAGACTTACGCTCTCAAGAGCTAGCAAGCAACTGAACGAAGTGCGGCCGGATGGCTGCACTTGAACGGAACACAGTAGTGATGTGTGGCGTCATCATCTTCTCTATACGTAGTAATAACAGCTCAATGGGTAAGTTCTTATTTTTTTAGGGTTTGGTTCCAAAATTGTAAACAAGAAACCCTTTATATCTATGAAACATGTTTAGTACAGTGAACACGAATAGTGAACTGACGCAAACAAAGAACAATAGTGAACTGCCATATGTAACTACTTATATATAAATACTTGTATTTCTCCATTAATTCTAAAATATTGAAATCAAGTCATTCTGGATTGACCTGGTACATTTGCGGGAAACACATTTACGTGAAAGTAGTACGTTTTATACTGTGTCTTCTCTCTTGTCTTAAATGAAGTCAGAACAGCAATAACATCAGTTGGTAGTACTTCCGACCGGTGAAGATAAAACTGCTAATCATCGTTCTTATCCTCCCGTTCTCTCATTTCCACCACTATCATTCACCTATCAGCTACCTTCCTCATTTTTACTGCATAATTCTAACCAAGTTGGCAAGAAAGATCGAAAACCTTTTTTTTTCGCCACAGGGAAAGATTTTGACACAATTTTTTTTTTCTACCCCATTTTTCTTGTTGGCAAATATTGAGGTTGGATTTTTGCCGTTTGATAAGTGACGGTGGGGGTCATGCATTTTCGGCTAAACGGTAACTAAGATTGAGATCGAAGAAAACTTGTATTAGATCCAGCGTAGAACAAGACAGGGCAGGACAGGACAGCACGGGCAAATTACATACTATTTCAAGGTGTTCCTACATACTGTCATCATGTGTAATAAATTCCACGTTACTAATACGCCATATTATTTTTCCGACTGTTAAAAATGTAATCCGGTATGTATCTATTAAAATGTTATCATAATACAAGTCATTAGTTCTTTTAACACTTGCATAAAGTGATCAAGATGTAAGAGTAGGTACATTAGTGTGCGTTACCTCCCACCCCTCCCCTCCCCGCCCCTCGCAATCGATCCGCCCCGACCTTGGCACTGACGGAGGACGTCTATTTATAACGCACCCACATCACCCGTAGGGGTGAGTGCGGGCGGGAGAGGGTGATAGTGATTATGAATGCTCGGACAGGTTAGTTTTATGTTGGTTTTTGTTCAACGGGTTATTAGTATTTAGTGGTTAAGCAGGATAATTTTATTGGTGTTTAGATCCATAGTGTCATGGTACATGGACACGGTAGCTTTAACTTATGGCTCTGAATTACATTAATAAGGTTAATTATAGTCTTTGTAAACGCCTAACAGTAAATAGGTTTTCCTTACAACCCCATCTCCAGATCTTCTTAAATGTGTTTCATCGAGGTATACAGGTATACAGCGTAGGAAGGCCTTCTACTAGGTGGACCGACGACATTGTGAAAGTCGCGGGCTATCGATGGATGCAAGTGGCGGAATGTCGTTCGATGTGGTGGTCTAAGGGGGAGGCCTTCGTTCAGCAGTGAACGTCTTCTGACTGATGATGATGATGATGATGATGATGATACAGGTATACGAGTATGTCCATAGCTACAGACTCCTGTAAAATATGGAATGCAAAGAGAATTGACTGCACTAGTTAGTTGTTGCTGGGTGGGGAGCGATCGATACCACCTACGGGGCTACGGGGACCAAGGGGCGCACAGATGGGGAAGGGGGTGTACTAGTAGCTATAGACTCGCCTTTCGCCCCTCCAATCCGAATATATCCGAATGAATGCGAAAGGGGATAAGATTAATTTGAAATTTTTGTAAAGTGATGTGGACCTTAGATCTATTTAAGGAAGGTTTTCACGAACGCAGTTTCTTCGAGAAGGCAGGGAAGGGTTGCACTGTGCGCTCAAAGTGTTTTAGCTAAACAAACACGTTAACTACGAAACAAAGACGGTTGGCGGTTGGCGCACTGGTTGAGAAATTGACTGCTGCGCTACGTGTCGCGGGTTCAATTTCCGCACGGAACAAATATTTGTATGATAAACAGTTGTTTCGGGACTAGGTCTTTGTGTATGTGAATATATGTTTGTAAACGCACTCACGATATACGGAATCATTCTTAGTGCGGTAAACATAAAAAAAATTTTTTTTTTTAAACTAACTCAATAAAGTTCTCAATGGAGTGTGTTGTTGGACCGCTTGCCTGCACCAGGCCAGCGTGGTTTTGTCCTTACCTTTCTCAGCCCAACTGAGAACAACAAGTTCAAGTCCGTAACTGAAGGGTTGAAATCCGTAATTACGTAAGTATAGGATTTTTTATTACATTTTTAAAAGTATGAATGGTTCAACACATGAATGAATCGATTGTGATTGCGGTTCCGATGGTTGCCAAAGAAGCCACATGTGCAGAAACTTTGTGCAGAGAGAATTGCCGCCAAACATATCTATCTCCGACGTAAAATCTTTAATATTATACTCGTAGTACGCTTTAGGTAGGTATAATGGATTTAACATAACTTCCCATCCGTTAGGTCAGTGACAGTTTTAGGTAACTTGTTCAATTTGGCTAATCTGAATTTAGGAACAATGAGTTTATATTTATTTCTAGTATTTATGTTATGTAGGTGTCGCTTAGAGTATTGAACATTTGCAAGTTTTTGCGTAGATACATAATATTTTCAAGAATGCAAAGAGAAAGTATAGTAAGTACATAATATAAAAATTGAGTCTACGTCTGCCGCTGCACCCCACAGTAAGATGCAGGACATAATACTGTGGAAGTACGCAAAATAAACAAGCCTGGCCGTAGCTACTTCAGTGAGCTGTCGAATCTTTCTGACTGCATAGACTACAGAGCTTAACCTACTAGAAAGAGCAGTTATGTGAGCACCCCATTGCAATTTCTAGTCAATTGTTATGCCTAGAAATACAGTTCCATTCGTAAAGTCAAGTTTGTTATCTTCTACAATTAAGTTAAAATCGGCATGGGGTACGTTTGGTAACGAAAACATTAAACATTTGCTTTTTGTAGCATTTAATAATAGATAATTAGCTGCAAATCATTTGTAAAGAGTGGATAAGCTTTCATTAACATGTGCTAGTTCAGTATCCTTTCGACTAATCTTAAAAATAAGGGAAGTATCGTCTGCAAATAAAATTATATCCGACGATTCTGCCACTGTGTAAGGAAGATCATTAATGTAAGGTACCAGCGGGTAATAAGGCCTAGCTAAGGGATTTTAACATAAAATCAAAAACATCATTGTAAATCAACATGTTTTAGTACTAATCAGTCTTACATAATATTAAGCACAACATTTGACTATATAAAATGGCATCTTCTAAACAAAATAAAAACAAAAATGAACCTTTAAAAACTGCCTAGGCCTTATTTTACTACAGTAAGATAATAAGGCCTATAACTTTAACTGACAAAATAATCAAATTATACATTTTTTTTATAAAATAAATAAATGCAGTTAAGTCACGTGTAACATCTAACAAATATATAAACTGCTTCGTCTAATAACCAATAACCATTAGGGTACCCAAAAGTATCATCATCTTCCTGTGATATACCGACGCACTCCTCATGAAACCATTTGGCGCATTTCCTGTTTTATATGAGCTTAGTATACACCTTCGTACTGTTCTAACAGCCGACACCAAGTTTTCCTGCGACCATAATGCCACACCATGGTAGGCATGTTGATCGTTGACACTGAAACCAAAATCAAGCAAAAAGTAACAAAATAAACCGCAAAAATTAATCATTAATTTAGTATTTATATTGGCCATACATTGCGGTTTTTAGAAATGGTAATAAAATTGCAAAAAAAATTGGTGGTTAATAAGGCCTGTGAACAAATTTGAAAGGATAGAATAGACTACAAACACGTAAGTAAGAAAACAAAAAAAAAAATTAAACTGCAATACTAAATTTGAACTTTAAACGTCAAAAAAACGAGAATTTGTAAGTAAATAGAGCAGAGGTTTACATAATTACCTGTAAAATTAGTAAAAATACTTACGATTGGTTGCCACGGATTTTTATTATTCGTGCAACTTGGCCTCTGCACTAGTGGTTCCAAATACCGGATTTTTTCAATACCGGTATTAATATCGCACAGAAAATTTCCAATACCGGGATTCCGGGATCCCGGTAATTGTCAGTTTTCTATACATAATGTTTTTTTTTTAATACCTACTAATCCAGTAAATATCAATAAAATATCGTTTTTTTATATAAAATCACTTTTTTAATATAATAACTTTAAGTGTTATACAAAATCTCTTTACAACCAACATTAATATGTATAATACTGCCTTATTAGTCTAGTGGTCGCAAACACGACCGTTGAGTGTGAGGTCCTGGGTTGGATTCACAGGTGGGGTAAAGTGTTATTGGGTTTTTCCGTATGAAAATCGGTAGCAACACGGAGTCAGAAATTGTGGCCGGTAGATAGCAATAAGCTCGCCGCCTATTGTATGGGACTCAGTAACGGCTTCAGCGAAATGTGGGTATACAATAGAACTCCTATGCCCAACCCTTCAGAGAATACAGGTATGATGCTATGTTAATGTTAACATAATATTTTAAAACTAAAATGGTATAAAAATCTGCCAAATTTTTTATAGTGCTTTAAAGGCTCTTTCTTACTGATTTAATACTGACTGGAACATAGTGCTTTTAGCAGTAGTAATATCGTGTTGATAATCTTTTTACAAACAATAATTCAACAATATAATCACGGTTTAAGATATTTATTTCTCAAAAGAATACATTTCTTCATTTAATTAGAGAAACATAAAATAATTATTATATTTTATAAATAATAAGGAAACGCAGGTAAGTCTATGTAAAAAATTTTGACACAGTTAGTTATCGATGTACGATTGAACAAGTACCGCCACAAAAATATGTACTATTTGTCCAAGGGGCTTATTACATATTGCAATTCAATTGCTATTCAGTTGCCATTAATATTTTTAACCTGAAATCATATAAGTCAGTCACTAATTCATAACTACTTCTGCTATATTAAGGCCCTTTGTTTCTGAAAATGAGTTTGTAAGAAGGAAAGAGCATCAAAACTTTTATCCGAAACACAAATATGAGACTGAAGAAAATGCTCTCTCTGCCTCTCACACACACAGGCAACGGGGAGCGGGGAATCCCGCGTTTGTGACTCTGAGGCGACTCTTTGAACAACGTGGCGTCATTGCAAGATGGCGGCGTGTTCACAGAGTCGTGTTAAGAGAGGTGATTGTGAAGAAGCGTAGTCTTGTGCGAGCGGATACACTTCTCCGACATGAAACTGTCAGTTTGCCCGAAGTTAGAAAGTAGTTAGTTTGTGATATGTACTGAGTGAATTACCTACAATTGTTAATTGTATTGTGAAAGTGAAATACTAACTGATTTACATTGGAACTGTGATTTTATTGTAATCCTGCGTTATGAACCCTGTACCATCGAATCGAGATAGTAACAGTCCTATCGCTCAGCCATCGCTGACGCCGACATATAGATCTATACGTATTGTGTGTGCAATTATGGACTTGTTACCCTGTACGTAATGTGTGGCACCTTGGACTTGCCCCGTGTGTTACACGCCATTGCACGGTTGTGTGCAATGTAATTGAATTCAGCTATCAAACTGTTAATGAAACTTAAATAACTAGTGATAAGCACCAGTACATGTAGGTACTTAATGTTATTCGTACATTTACTGTTACTGACGAACCAATTGTGCGTAATGTGGCATCGAATCAGGTAACTAACATTATATATATAAAAAAACGCTTTTCTTATCTTTCTACTCATATAATATATTAGTTATTATTTAGTAAGTATATTTATTTTTTATTTATTATAAAAATACAGATTAAAGACCACTACCAACACGCACTTAAGAGTATCGCTTAGCTGCCGGCTTCGGACAAAAGTGTCTTGAAATACACGCAAAATAGGTGTTTGTGCGTTAACGTTTCTTACATCTAAATTTTAACGAATTAATTTGATTTTCTCCTATCGTTTTGTCAGATTATAAAATATGTAGAAAGAAACGTTTTGTTTCTTTTTCAAAATTTTGATTAATTTAATAATTATCATGGGATAAGGAAGGAATGTATAAGGAAGGAATGTATAAGGAAGATTTTTAGTTAAACACACGTTAAACTACACTAACACAAGTGAAAACTTGTGTCTATAACATAAAAAATCAATGTTTAGTGGAGTAAAAACGTTAACGCACTTTGTATGAAAACTTTTAGCTAAACTTATAGTCTGAACCAAATACAGATAACCCAACCCCAAATAATGGCCACAGGGCCACAGAGATAAATAACAATTTACAACACTGAAGACACCCAAATTATTTATTTATATAAAATGGCTTTACCCCGAAACTGAAGGGTCGACATACGATAGTTATAATTTTTTAGGGACATCAATTTAGAAAGTTATTGAGGTTATTTATACCTAAAAATAATTAAAATGTATATATAATATATAAATAAAAGTAATATTTCAGGGAATTGCGTGTGCATGGCTCTAGTCCAGCCCTGTTATTACAAATACTGTTATGTTCGTGCTCATTATTACCGATGATGCTGTGTAAGTACCCGTTTATTGTGTCTGAATATTGTATAAAGTTAAGTAAGAAATAATAATCATAAAACAATACGTTAAAAATGCATTCAATAATTTTTAAATTCTAGATAAAATTGGTGAACTAAAAAAATACAATATCGGACCTAGTCGATCGCGC
Organism: Shargacucullia verbasci; assembly: GCA_947562105.1. Classification (NCBI taxonomy): domain Eukaryota; kingdom Metazoa; phylum Arthropoda; class Insecta; order Lepidoptera; family Noctuidae; genus Shargacucullia; species Shargacucullia verbasci. The sequence continues at coordinate 233,005 of OX387296.1, forward strand.
CAGCATTGATTTGAATAGCTTCGATTTTCGGATTAAGAGGCTGGTAGGTGCGCTGCATACCTACTGGTGATTGTTACCCAATCTCGGATTTCTCTTGAAATCCCTTAACTGCCTACAGACACACATCCACCCTTTAAACATTCGTATCTAATGTAAAGTATATTTTGTTTTTAGTTGTAAGTACTGTACCAAAAGACATACGCGAGAATCTAATCTCATTGAGAGACTATGAATTTGTTGGAGAAGACAAGAGGCTGGCGGTCGTGTTGGCGGAGCGAATGGCAGGGTTGGACAACACCACCGAGCGAGACGACGTCGTCGAACAGGACGACCGCCCCAGCATGCCCATCCCATCAGCCCCTGTCGCACAGCCCGTCGATAAGATCGAGCCTGATCAGCTAAGTCTCAATCCTAAAACATACCCCAGGTGACATATTATTTTATTTAGAAATCAAGTAGCCGGTCCTTTCTTCCAGTTGGTAGTGCTCGACCAGCTGCGACATATGTGTGTAGCCCCACTAATAAATAGTAATAGCGGTGGGAGTGGTGGGAGACCCACGTGTAGCAGTGAGAGCGGTGTTTATACGTTTATGACATTTAAAAATTTATGAATGTAGGATGAACGTGAGCCTGGATTATGCTGAATACTTCAACATCAGCGGTGCCGTCAAGTTGGGCGCCAACGCGACGTGGTTATCACAGGTGTTGGGTCTCAACAAGACAGGAGGAGGCTCGCGTCGTGCACAGGAATACTATGACACCGTGTACAATTGGGACATCAACATGAAGATCATGGACATCATGAAACAAAACATCTACAGTGTACAGAACAGGCTCGCGGAAGTAGAGTTTATAATCCTTAAATACCAAAAGGACGAGAGGTTCCGAATGGCATTCATATTCAACAGACTCGACGAGTGGAAGAGGGACATTAGGACAATACATTACGCACTAAAATTAAAACGGTCACGGGCAAACCGCTGGCGTTTTAAACTACGACTCTGGTACTATGAACACCTGCTCCGGAAGAACATCGATATCACTTATAGCGTCGAGTTTCTCATCCACCTCCACTCCAAGTATATGGCGAATGTGAACAAGATCATGCCGCGTGATCAACTTGCACAGATGCATAAGCTTAGTCAATTGAAAAAGCAAGCAGGAATCAACCAAACTGCCATGGATTTCTTAAAAAAAAATACAGATGACCGTTGATTGGGATCTGCATTCATCTTATCAACACTAATCACGATTACTGTAATTACTCATGCACTTCCGGACAGTCACAATCGAACGGCTCAACTATATCTACTGCATTCTCTGAAAACTTTCATAATACATTTAATAAACGCTAATCCATTATATTTCTTTAAAAAGTAATACTTATAGCTTTGTCTTGACGAAAAAGTGTTGATGGACTACAGAATTTATATTTATGATGTGTAAAATAAATGCGAGAATTGTTCTATAATCGTCCAAACGAATTCCTGTTCCTTTGATCATCAACTAATAACTTAGTCTCGATATCTGTGGTGCTCCTCATTGAGAAGTTCCATAATCAGTTGACCACTTATGTACCTACCCTATAAATAAAATTTACGTGTCTGTTTGTAATGTCAAAATAACAGCTTTTTACTAAATGCATATGAAAGTATAGAGTACCTAGAAACAAAAAAAAAAAAACAATTTTAACCGAATTCAAAAAAAAGGAGGAGTTTCTCTTTTTTATGTTTGTTACGCGATCATTCCGTCAATTATGGACCGATTTTAAAAATTCTTTTTTGTTTGTAAGAGTATGCTCCCGAGTTGGTCCCATTGTCACCAAGTCAGGATCTAATGATAGGATCCTAGGGAAATCGAGGAATACCCTCAAATATTGTAGAACGAATAGCGCGTTTAAGCATCTTTTTCTTAATAAGTCAGGTATTGGCGTCTGAAAAACATCATTTCATGATGCTGAGCTGATTATGGATGCCATAATACTCTTAAACGGTAAGGGAATGAAACTTCACTGAACTTGGGATCACTCGATGTATTTTGATGAGTCCCATATATAACATTCGGTATAGAGGGTCTGATGATGGAACCAGGAGATAGATAGTGGAACTCTTTAGTAGCTGCTAGTAAACCCCTCGAGTTTGGGCTCATTTTAAACCGCTAAATGGCAAGACTATAACTGTATTAGTTACAATCGTCATCTTAATCTTTCCATTTCTCGTAATACCTTTTCTTCATGTGGTCGGCTAAGTAATTTATTTGGTTCTAAATCACAAAGTTCAATATCGTCTAAGATTTTCACTCGACCTGGGCCAACACATATTTGATCTTTGTAAAGTTTTCAAAAGAAGCGTCTAATCGACAAAGCGAATAAAAATAATAATTAAAAAAAAAAAAACCGACTTCAAAAAATTCAAAAACAACACTCACAAGAAATAAAAAAATAAATGCTTATTGTTACAACATAGCAGTTGAAGAATATTGAAGTCGGTGCCAAGTAAAAAGTGATAAACCGACGCAATTGGCGAAGTGCATTTGTCGTGTACTCCGATCCACAATTCGCTTCGCACTCGACAATTTTTACGCGAACTCTTTGTTTCTATGTCACTATTATAGGAGCAAGGTATATTAGTTTTTATTTTTATTTTTTTCTTGCATAGGCGGCAAACGAACAGACGGATCGCCTGATGGTAAGCGATTAACGTCGCCCATGGACACCCGCAACACCCGAGGAGTCACAAGTGCGTTGCCGGCCTTCAGTTTTATGTTTTACTTGGCACCTGCTTTAATATTCTTCAACTACTATATTGTAACAATAACCATTTGTTTTTTGCTTTTTAGTTAGTGTTGGTTTTGAGTTTTTTGAAGTCCGTTTTTATTAAAATTTTTGTTTATCGCCTGTCTGTTTGTTTCGGCTAATCTCCGAAACGGCTGGACCGATTTTGACGAGACTTTCACTGGTTGATAGCTGATAAAATGCACGGGTTCGAATCCACGCAGGTAAAGCCGCGGGTGGAAGCAAGTAGTACAATATGATATAAGTGAGCTAAGGTGGTGTTTACTTACACCCAGAGCTTGGCAAAATACATACTTTGCTTTAATTAAAATACAAATTACAAAATACTATCTCACATGTATTTAAAATACAAAATATTTTTAAGTCTTGTATTTAAAATATAAAATACAAAATACAGTATTTTAACTATTTTTATTTAAAATACAAAATAAAAATTACAATATAAATTCAGGTGTTAGGTTATGTAAATAGAATAGAACTAATCCAGCCCAGTATGAAATGAAAATGACAGTTGACAAGATACCATCGAAATAATATATTCAGTCCCTGAACACAAGATACTTGACAATTTGACGTACAGTACCGGTGCAGTGCTACCAACTTTAAAGATTGACATATTTAGTGGTCGCCATTTTGCTATTTTTTGCAGAACGCACCCATTAATAAGATCGCTAATGTATTTATGTTCAAATGTATTTTGAAGCCATAAGTATTTGAAATACTAACTACTAAATACATTATACACTAACTACAAATTAAATTTTCAAGAATTAATTGAATTACAAATACTAAAAATTGTATAATGTATTTGTGTTTTAATTACAAGTAATTCAAATACTGCCCAACCTACTCGAGGTTGGATTGCAGCCCGAGTCCAAGCCGAGGGTGTAATGGAGCGTTTCACACGTTTTTCAACACATAGCGAGGAAAAAAATAAATAACATTTCATATTGGTGAAGAATGGCGCGCGGATTTGTTATCTCGCGCGCTGTAGGTAGATATCGGTAAGGCATCAACGAACCCGCCAAATATCATAATATATAAAACAAACTGAATCTGTTTATTTTTCTAACACGAATTATTATTAACTGCTGGTACCAGGCGCGTTGCTACCGCAGAAGAAATAAATTTGCTCTTTCAAATACATTTGTTGGTACGACACGCGCGCCACCTACGGTAAGGTAATTGTACTATGCCTATATATAACCTTCGCGCATGTGCAAGCAATAAGTGTACCAAGTTTTATCGCAATCAGATGAACTGTATGGCAGCGTATAAAATACAAACAAACAAATATAGATTTTTATATATTAGATTAGTTGACAAAAATAATTAATTTTATGAAATGAAATGTTTGTTTGTCATATTTAAATAAAACAGTTTATTCATTCACAAACTTAACGCATGTGTAATAAGCTGCATTATAAACCGAGAATCAGTGCAATAAGAACCACTTCACGACCAAGTGTGTTGAGAACAATGTTACCATGTCACTACATTATGTATTATGTTTAGTTGAGTCCTGTCACGGTCAAGTTTGGATGAGTGATCGTTCTGATGGACTCCTCAGTCCTCGGGGAGCCTCGGCGCCTTGATAAGTACTTACGAGTACATTATGTCACTTTCACGCCGATTTAAACAAATATCCATGCTAATCCTAGAGGGTAATCAGTAATAACTGTAGGTAGTCTAGCTAACCCTAATCGACTGCATTCAAAATATCGACATTCATTTGCAAAAATTAATCATTGATCCTATTATACATATAAACACTTATTGAATGAGGCAGATGACATAAATCTTGCTTGTATTAAGTGGGTAATCAGCGAGCCAAATGGGGTTGACGAAACACGAAACGACTTCATTATCACATTGATTTACCAGATCTTTTTGTTGCTTGTTTAGGTAGAATAGCTAAGCGTCATCAAGTGTCGTCAAGAATGCCCTTTATGTCCTTTACGTTCTTCTTCTTCTGTCGCGTCGACACCAGTTATCACATTGGAATTGCTGCCAGTCAACAATGGTGTTAGCGAGGCTGATTGCCCAGGGTGCGCCAGATGATCTCAATTATCGTCACTTGTGGAGGCTCTTTCCTTAAACGTGGATGTTTCTTTTCTGCTGATATGCAGTTTTCTACAGCATGACTTTTCGTCAGGTTCTAGCAATGTTGCGTCGGCTGTATTGCCCGAACGGCACGGCATAGGTGCACTGGCAAGGTGAATGGAGTCTATTGACATTTACAGGTCTCAATATCAAACTGACCGGCTAAAACTGAGTGAGTGTAGTGTTCATAAACAACGCTGATCACTCTGACACAATTTTTACAAAATTACTATTAACTGTTAAATAATTACAGAAGTATTTTCTGTCAGTACAAGTATTTCCTGAATTTGGGTAACGAAGACACAAAGACATGCACAGGCTCGGCTGGCCGCGCCGCACTCACTAATGGTAGAGTCGGGGCTCTCCGTCGACGCTCTTTCCTTGTGTTACTACAAACCATGAGTTGATATTATATACGTACTTTATTTACATTATGTAGTTATCACACAATCACATTTTTTAAAGTTACCAATTACGAGAATACAATAACACAACATCATAACTACTAGCTGTCCTATACGGTTCACTATTGGTTCTCATTATTACTATTTTCATAAATATAATAGTCATACCATTCTTGGTCACAGTCATCGTTTCTCATAATGTTCAGTCCCCATAATTTTGTTACAATTCAGTTGTATATTGTATATATAATTACAAACCATAAAATTAAATTACACAAAGCATATAATAAAAAGTTTTTCAATATTAATCATAAGCCCTACTGCCAAGCACACAAAAAATAGTTATAGTTCTCTGCCACTCCTGGTTTCGTCCCCTTTGCTCGTCGCAGCCTTCGAGCCCTGGTCGTGCTCCGTACTGCCAAGCTCACGCCCTTAGGAGCTCGCCTACTTTACAGTGGTATTCAAGTAAGATTCCTGAACATAGGCAATCAGACTAGTGTCTCGAAATTTGATGAGTTACAATATTTATGACAAGAAAGTTTATGAAATCTAATTATGATGTTTATTAAATCATCTTGTATCGAAAAAAATAATAAGTACCAAACAAATTGTCTATGTACAAAAATTGATGAGTAACTGTAATGAGAGTTGAAGTAGACTTTAGAATTATGACAACAATGTGATCCCAGTAAAGTGCATGTATCTCCAGTGCCTACTGCTGGTAATCAATTAACAAATAGGAATGTCCAACGAAACGAAAGCTCTGAATCAATCGAAATCTTTGTTGTCTTCGATCTTGGATTCCGTCTGTTCTGATTCCCACTCTTCCTCGACCCTGAGGAGTGCGTCCAGGACTTGTCTTTTGACGGACGATTGGAATTTTCTAGGTAACCGCTTTGTGCTTTGGCATACGCTGGCAAAGAACAGGTCTAAAGAGTCATGTTCAGTGCTAGACTGGTGGCCAGGGTCCCATACCTCAAGGTCGCGTTCCTGGTCCGACGCCATGTCTGTCTCGTCGAGCTTTATGTCGCCTTTCACCTGTCGTTGACTCCTAGAACAAGACAAGATATTAAGATGATGGTATATAACTTTTCCAATTGTTCAATAGATTAAAGGTGGTGTTCACCTGATTTTGGTGATAAACTCCACGTTTGATTCGATCATTCCTAAGAAAGGCAAGGCGGATGACGTGGCCTAGGCTTTTTCTAAATATAACCATCACGTGTATTCTCAATTATACTGAGCTGGCCTGTAGCCAGGCAGTGGACACAACTGTGTCACACGCGTTTTTATTCCCATCCTGTAACTGATACTCACCGCCTGATGGTCATGTACGGCAGGACGAAGGCCATGCGGCTCTGGAAGCGCCACTTCTTGCACGGCAGCCCCGCCTTGGTGGTGGCGCCCGTCTTGCTGCGCTTGAGCGCCTGCCGCATGGAGTCGCGCAGGATCTTCCACTCGCGCTTTAGCACCTCACCTAATAAACGATACATAATTACACCTTAAATTAATTAACAATTTAACTATCCTCCAAGAACATACACTTGATAGCGGTCACAATAATAATAATGAAATAATGTTTAATTTCCTAAAATTAATTCCTTACGGTTTCCTGGTGCGGCGTTTCCTGTCGACTGCCTTTGGGAAGCAACAAACGAAAAGGTTTCTTTACACGATAGTGTTGTTTCATTTGCTTGGGACACAACGTATGAGTTCAGACCAATCCATAACAAAAGGCCAAAGTAAATCATTTTTTCGCGAAGACTCAAAAGTATTTCTATTCGTATTATCTTTTTTTGGACCGCTAAGATGGTAAACGCATCCGGCCCGCCTGATTGCTAGCAGTACCGGAACCTATGGACGCTTGCAATACCAGGGACATCACATCACTTTTTCTGTTCATTTAATATTTTTCCAATATTTAAATTGCAAAGCACTAACTGAGCTCTCATCAGAGTGGCGCAACGGTGTGGTAATTAAATAATTTAACATTCAAAGCGATCAACGTTCCATCCTATCCTATCCTGCTAATATTATAAATTCGCCAGAACGGCTGAACGGATCTGGATGAAATTTGGCACAGGGATAGGTTATATAGTCTGGAATAGCACATGGGCTAAATGTACGGGTTTGTAAACAACGCTGGGGAAGCCGCGGGCGGAAGCTAGTATTATAAATGCGAAAGTTTGTGCGGATGGATGGATCTTTTTATCCTGGAAAAATGTACGTGTTCGTAAACCAAGCTAGTTTATTATAATTCGGGAATTCATAACGGAAAACAGTTCGGCAACTCACACCGAGCCAGCGTGGTTTATTTATTTATTAATAAATAAATAAATAATTAAACCACGTGGTGGAGTCAGGCCCAACCCTTCTTATTCTGAACAGAGGCCCGCAACCCTGCGGTGCGGCAGTTATGTGCTGTATCTAATTTAATGACAGAAAATAACTTATCTGATCTCAGTTAGCCTCACTTTATCCTGCTCTTGGCTACTGATTATTAAAACATACGTTATGTTTTAATAATCAGTAGCCAAGAGCAGTAAAACAGTTTAATAATCAGTAAAACATAACGTCCTTGAAGTGTTTCGTTAACCAGGGCGCTGGAAGGCGATTAATTGTACTATTTTGTGGACCGGTGCATATACATTAATGTATTATAAAAAAATATTTATATAACCAGTTATATAAATATTTTTATATAACTGGTTAAATAAAATAGTGGAACCTGCCTATTGAATATATTGGAGTATCGAGGAGTCAACATATATTTAGTATATTATACCTATATCTACGTAGGTGTATAATCATAATATAATTCACACTCACTATGAGCATGATCCGCAACAATCAAACATCAAACAATCAATACATGTACCTACCGTCCGGAACCGAAGTCGCGACACGTAGAGAACCAAGCGCGGAAAGCTAATCGCTTAGCTACTGCGCCTGTCACTCGTGACGTTGTCGACCGTGGATATTATGATATATCTAGGTATATGGTATTCAAAATAATAGGTATGTACGTACTGTTAGCTCCGAGTCGCTCGGATATCTCAAGCCAGCAGCGGTCGCGAACATCGATGTCTCTGTGGTTCTCGTGCTGCGTGTCGTATAGCACTGGGTATTTCTTGACCTCATCTATCAAGCGCTCCCTATAGTTCCTCGAGTTCATCTTGTACAATTTTTATATTTTTCACCGAGCGATAAACGCGGCCTCCCGAAGCGACGCCGAAGCTATACTGCGAGAGAGAAAGCGATATGCGACGTTGCCGCTTTGCTGAAGTTGGACGACCGTATCGCTCATCGCGAGCGGTGTGCGCCGTGGCTATAACATAGATATGGGACGGAATGAAACATTCCAGTAGGTAGAAAACGAACATTTTGTATCATTCCTGATGCGTCGTGTGTTAGGAAATGTATGAAAAATAAACAAGCACTGCAATAATATATCTTTCTTTGTTATTAAATGTTATAATATATATAATATTGTGGAATGATTTTTATAGGAAAACGTACTGCATCATACCTATTATAATCTTTTAGAAAACTTAGATCTCTGGCCAGTCTTTAAGTTATAACTAATAAAAAAAGAACTCCAGATTTCATATCTTTAATGAAATAGGTACGAACTTAATTAGTAGGCAAGTACGTATTTCATCTTTGAAACGCTATAATAACTATTAGCTTTCATCCTTCCATATACGTTAGAGTTATAAATATCCACATTTTGTGCCTAGCTGCCCCTCTGCGATACTTGGTAGCACGGCACTCGGGTGTGCGAGCGTGCTTCGATGCCAGCTCGCGCTCTGTTCGGCCGCGGCCGTCGGGCGTCGCGCGTCGCGTCCCGTCTGCACAACACAAGCACTGTTGGGTAATGGGTTGCTTCATCATTGATATTGTTATCTACATAATTGTGGGGGTATGCAGTGAGGATCGCGCCACTACAAGCAACGTACACGTATAAAGTTCTCACACACAATCGAATGACATAGGCACCTACTGTCTGGTTTGGGTGGTTCCGTATGTTTTGTAGCTGCATGCTTGTGGTAGACTTACTATTACTTCTACAATAGGTCCAGATATACAATAGGTACCAATTAGCTAAGTTAGGTACCTATTTAATGTGTGACCATAGAATATTGTACCTATTTAACTCCACGTATTTTTGGTACTTACTGCATAATATACTTACCTAAATTGTAAACTAAAACAAGTTGTATTACCATCAAGTAGCAATAAATACCTACAGGCCTATTTATTTATTAAATGTTACATTCGTTTTAGTACCTACCACAGCTTAGCTAGCTAGGTACTTACAAAAATATCCTTAGTGTACTACTTACTAAAACAAAACTACACAAAACTATTAGGTACTAGGTCTATTTAGGTGTCAAAGTACATCACCATTGTCCACATCTACTTAAAAGACGAGCAGCAAAATTTTAATTGAAATTAAATAAATTATTCCCAAAAAGATAAACAATCGTATTCCATTCCACGGTACCTACGTATTACAGTAGGTTAGGTACCTACTTGACGTCATGTTATTATCAACGGGCGCGCACTCACACACGCGCGCCTCTACGCCGCGTGACTACGACTCGCACACACACAGCCGCTATAAGCCGGCTACAAACCGCCGCAGTCCGGCAGCTGTCGCGCCGCTGACGGGTCGCGAGTGTCACTTTACGTCATTCTTTCTCTCGACTTTTCACTTCTAAGTTAATGAATTCAAAGTTTGTACACAAAATTGTTTTCAATAGCTACCCACGTATCTACAGCTAAGCACTCGCACGCATTATATATTACAGTTATCGCAGCACTGTTTCTTTTCGTTTCTCGCGTCGAATACCACGTGGTGCGAGCGAGCGTGATCATTGTATTGTAGCAGAATGGAAGAACAAGCCGATACCGGCACGGACACAGAGGTTGTGTTAAACGATCAGCTGCTAGGGCTGGCGCACGCGCCCCCGAGAATGCCCATCCGTGTGAAGGCCCGCGCTGGTGCGTACCAACACGACAACAATGTGAAGAAGAGTTCTTGCGGAGTGATGAACTGTGTCAATAATTCCAGCAATAATCCTGATTTGTCGTTTTTTAGATTGCCGAGCAATCCGTCGAGGTAAACATTTCATTATTAATATTACGGCAGTTCCTCCATTAGTTAGTGCGTGCGGCGCCGGCGCGGCGCGGCTTTGTGTGCGTTGTGTGAGGATTGTGCAGACACCAAGTGTGTGTATTGTATGAGTATTACATTGACTCGCACATTAGTATTACTGTATATGTAGGTATAGACCAGCTCATCTATACGCGGACGCGCACGCGCACACGCACAAATCAGTGATGTTTTCTACACCAAATTATAATTAAATATGCAACGCATTATACTTAGGTACCCACAAATATCTGGTACTCGGGCACACCGCTATTCAACTATTGTATCACATTTTCAAGTATCTATTTAAAAATTGCTACTGGTTATCATCCGGCTGGATACCGGATACCTATACTTTCTGCAAATGCGTAGGCTTTTAGGCCGTCTGACGTCGCTTCTGACTGGAGTCACTATTCCGACATGGGTATGCTGGTGTACAGTACAGTCTTCGCCAGATACATCTAAGGTGATACCTCCAGACCAGATACCTCCTAAGGATCCAGAGGTGAATAGACGAAACTTTGAAATCATTTTAACCATGAAATAAGATGGTTTGATGCCCACAAGAACTTCAAGACTAATGTACAATAACTTTCTTAAAAAAAATTAAGTCCTTGAAATGAAATGAAATTATTTATTTTTGCAATTAGGATTTTTCAATCACTTTTACACGTCTTTTTTAAACTAGATGGCGTCGGCATTTCCTATGACTATCCCTGAGAAGAAACGCCGGAACAAACTCAGGGGTCAAAGTCTATTTTAAAGTCCAGACAGATTGTAATGATGTAAAGGTTTATGTGAGACAAATATAGGGTGGAATAGCCTTTTGAAGAAAGTGCCATAACTATTTGAGCTAACCTGTCGCAACAGAGTGCAAGCATGCATCAGTTATCGTGAGAATTAATGAAATGAAGAGCGCTCAGCCTAGATCTCACTCACATTTACAATGTATAGCGGTTATATATAAGAAATCATTTCAATTTAAACGACATTACAATATCAAAATAATGAAGTAAATAATATTATTAATGGCAAAAATTGTATATAAAAAAATAAGGAAAGGCTAAAGAGCGGCTCAATCCCAAGCGTTTTTGTCATCTAAATAGTCCGAAATTTTATAGTATCCTTTTTTACAAAGTTTAGATTTAATTACAATTTTGAACTTCTTTAATGTTAAATTACGTATATCATTGGGAAGCTTATTGTAAAAGCGTATACATTGTCCCATGAACGAGTTGCTTATTCTATATACAGCAAGGTTGTGTTTATTCCTAGTGTTCAAAGAATGAGTATCAGACAGTTTGACAAAGTTCGAATGATTTTTATAAACATATATTAAATTTTCAAAAATATATTGTGATGCTACAGTTAGAATATTAATTTCCTTAAATCTGTGTCTCAGCGACACCCTTGGACCAAGATTATAAATAGCTCGGACAGCCCTTTTCTGCAAGACGAATATAGTATTGATGTCTGCAGAGTTTCCCCAGAGGAGGATGCCGTAAGTCATAACGCTATGAAAATAAATAAATAACTGAAATAAACTATTCTGGCTGTATCCACATCAGTTAAGTGCCGAATTTTTTTGACAGCAAACGCGGCAGATCTAAGCCTTCCCGATAATTTGTTTATTTGCGGGCCCCATTGCAGTTTGGCGTCTATAGTGATGCCTAGAAAAACAGTCGAATCCACAATGTCCAGTTCCACTCCATTCAATTTAACATTGATTGGTACTTGTCGGACATTACTACTATTACATTATACTTGCAGATAAAAACTGGGTTAGTTCAACATTAAAATCCTTTCAAGGTTTTGTTTCTATTCACCTCGGGGCTCGGGATCCCTGTTCACCTGTTTTAGGTAACTTTTATTCGTTTCAGACACGAATTTATACATAATTTTAATATCCTCAGACATGCTTCCTATGTATACTTAGGCCTCGCTGCTACTACATAAATAAATCATCACATTTTTTGGAAGGTGATAGAATATCATCTGGTAATGATATTTTGTTTTTTATCCGATGATACTGTTGCATTTCGCTGACCGGAACTTGCAAGTATGAGCAATTTATTTCGTGTTAAAGACGTGTCGGATATCCGGTATCAGACGGTCAGGTTTGACCACTATCCGTTGCATCTCTAATTATAAGGGCTACTAAATATTTTTAAGGCCTACGTAAACGGCAATAAATAAATAAAAGTAGGTCCCAATCATGTCCCATCCATTCAAGACGTCGGTAGGATAGGCAAGTGACTATATACTTACGGCCATTTTCAATAACTTATCTATCTGTCATTTCAGTTACTAAAGTTAGACAAATCTATCATTTTGTTCTTACTTCGTTTACAATATTCTATCGACGGTTACCATTGCCTATCCAATTTACTTATCTATCGTCGGGAGGACGGATAACCTACAAGAGATAGACTGCTCATACAAATCGTGCTTACCTACGTTTCAATATAAGTTTTAAGTTACTCTCCGGTAAACGAAGCTAACTCGAGTAATGCCATTCGCTTATCCCCCAAAGTCGGCCGGTAACGTTACATTTTGAAAATAAATCGCTGTATTTTGTTGTAATAATGGAATATTTTAGCAGTGACGACAGTGATATAGAATTATTTCAAATGATAATAGATTGTGATGATGAAGACAGTGACAGTGACCCCGAAATCATACGATTCCAGAAGGAGTACAAACCACGTGTGAATTATATGAATATTTTAAATGATTACGAATTTGCTTATAGATTTCGACTAAGCAAAGGTGCTGTGAATGAATTAAATATTTTATTACAACCATATTTGAGTGTAACATCCAAAAGGTAAAGTTAATTATTTTTAATTATTTAACATGACTAGGTACTTAGGTACTTAAATCATTTCAATGAGTCACTCTCATAACGGTACTTCTACATGTATCCGAAAATTGTTTAGTTACATAATTTTTGAGGGCCATAGGGGCTTATATCTGTAATGTGATGTCAGACTCTAATCAAGTAAAATATCTCTTTTCAGGAATCATGGAATATCACCCCTCCATCAAATACTTCTGGCTCTACGCTTCTATGCATTGGGTACTATGCTGGTGTCTGTTGCAGATTTTATTGGAGTATCAATAGCATCAGCTAGTCGTATTGTTTCTGATGTATCTAAAGCTATAGCAAGATTGTACCCAAATTTTATTGTGTTACAAAGTCACACTCAACAGGAATTTTATAATATCAGTGGATTCCCTAGAGTACATGGTGCCATAGATGGCACTCATATATTAATACAATCTCCAAGTAGGTAATTCATACTAAAATGTATACCTTCCTATACCCATCTAGTAGGTAGAGGTACATACTTATTTAATATTAATTTACAGATTCCAACATAGGAGAAGAATTTAGAAATAGAAAAGGAACATTTTCTATAAATGTGCAAGTTGTGTGTAATGCATCTTTAGTGTTTCAAAATGTTGTTGCTCGGTGGCCAGGATCCGCCCATGATGCAACTATATTTAACCACTCTGATTTAAAAGGTAATTATTGTTTGTTTATTGAATATTGTATGGACATGACACTGACCTCCTACTGTAAGAAATATAACTTTTTAACAGATTATTGTGAACAAGGTGGACTTGGGAATCGCTGGTTGCTTGGTGACAGTGGCTATCCATGTAAGCCCTATCTTTTAACCCCATTACTTAACCCAACTACTCAATCTGAGCAACGATATAACGAATCACAGATTAAAACAAGAAATACTATTGAGAGGTAAGCTTTCTTTGAATGTATTAATTAAGTTTATACTTATTGCAGTGTGAAATAATTTATATTATTAAAAACTTATCATTTCAGGTGCATTGGAGTATGGAAAAGAAGATTCCCTGTATTGTCATTAAAAATTAGATTAAAGCTAGAAAATATGCTAAATGTTATCATAGCGACTGCTGTGCTGCATAATATTGCCAGAAGTATGAGTTTGGAAGAAATAGAGCCAGAAGTATCAATTCCAGATACACCACAGGAAAATAATATAACTGTTCACAACAGTTTTAATTTTTCTACAGAAAGTACATCTGAACGGCAAATACTTATAAATAATTACTTTAACACATAATAATGAAAATAAACAAGATTAATAATGGTTGTACATATTTTATTTGAAAGTACTTAATTTATTCCATTAAATTTAAATCTGCTTTTAATTTTAAATTTTCTAGCCTAGCATTATCTAATTCTAATTTCAGTTTCACAATTGATACCTCCGTTGCTTCATTTTCCAAATCAATTTTTTTCTTTTTAGCGATGAGGTATTCAGCTAAAGCATTTTCCCTAAATATGCGGGCTTTGCACTTCTCTTCTTCCATTTTGTATTTCCGCTTAGCTGTAAGAAGTAATAATACATTATTAAAATTGCTTAGGTAAATATACTCACCTATTCATATTGTGAGTAAGTACACAAATATTTAGGTTTATATATGAAATCTGGGAAAGATTTTAAATAAACTAAGTCAACTCTGAAGGCATAAGTCTAAATCACAACTGTAGGTAACAATGAAAAAATAATAGCTATAACCTGTAAGGGTCCCTAAGACGGTCAATTGCAATTTTGATGTCAATCGTGATTAGGTAATACTTATACTTATTGACAATGTTGTCTCGGGGACCATTTATTGAAAGAAAAACGATTACCAACCATATACCAAGAAATAGCAAAAAAGTCAGCTAAATATGTAGCCTACCTAATGCACCGCTTCCGCTAGCTCTACTAAAAAACAAGTTTTTCTGTTTTGGAGATGGTGTATTTGTAATATTCATCTCTTTCAACACAATATCACCAACACCTCCATCACCAAGACCTCCAACACCAACACCTCCATTACACACTACGTCACCATCACCATGTTCATCTTCATTATACGTTATGCTACTAATGCTGTCACCAACAAGATCTACTTCACCCGAAACTAAATTTAAATTTTGTCTAATGGCATCTCCACCAAATTCCACATTGAAACCTTGGCATGTATTGCCCAAAAGGGAGGCAACTTTGTCCAAGGCTTCATCTGGTGGAAAGTAATCTTTACCACCTCCAGTCTGGAACAAAAAGCATACAAACAAATCAATATGGTGTGTCTAAAAAAATAAAACTAAATTCAATTATATCTTTATAATGGTATCAAACCATCTACTTATATCACGAACCTTATTAAGACTGCTTCTCATATTTGCGCAACGTTTGCGAGCAGCCTTTTTCAAGTTTTCCCATTTTAATCTAAGTTGCGATGGAGTTCGTGGGAAAGTTGTGACGGACGAATTAAATTCATTTTTAATCCTTTGCCAAGCCTGTTCTTTTAATTTATTATTAGTGGCATTCGTTGCCTTATTATTTATTATATTACTTGCTGCGACAAGTTGCACAAGATGCATCGTCTCATCCTTTGTCATGGGTGCTGCCTTCGCTGACTGAAAAAAACAAAACAATGATAAATACTAGAACGCCATGTAAAACAAATTATCATCAATGAAGTCTGTTCATAAATACTTACACAACTCATTTTATTTCACTTTATGGAATACTCTTGAACACAAAATTAGATTCGTAATATTGAATACAGAAATCGTAATAATTGTACAAACAACAAACAAACATCGATAACAAAGTTAAAACATGCCGATGCCGATTATCATGTCAACCAGATGTCAACAAACAAAGACAAATTTCAAACTGTTAAAACGTTCCGTTTCATCATTGACTTTAAAAAAAGGCAACGTAAATCTAAAGAAACTAATAATAATATTTATGTTTTAATTGCTCATTGTTATTAATGTATTTATTAATGTATATGATGTAATAATTAATTTTAAAAGTAAATAAAACAAACATATTTTGAACGTGACATTGTTTCGTGATATTCGTAAAACGAACCGTATTATGAGGCATAGATAGATGAGAGGGAAGAACGTATCCATCTTTGGTTGAAGATAGATAACACTTATCTTTGATTGTGTAATAGAATCTATGGATAGATATGCTCTTACTGATAATCGGGGATATCTATCTATCTTTAATCTCAGCTAGGTTATTGAAAATGGCCGTTATTCAAAGGTCGCGCGACCTTTATCGGCCGCTCTGCATTTAGCCGTTTGGCTGTGCAATAGGATTTTTTAGGAACGAAATTATCTAACGCGCCGCTAATCGGGTAACTTCAGAGCGGCCAAGTTAGATTGCGCGATCCGTAATTATTAGGGACAGAATTGTATATAAATAATTAAAAATCTGTCATCGTATATCTTCTAAATAATGCCAGGACAGTAGTTAAAAAATCACTGCTAGGTTACTTCCGGTACCCTTCTGATCTAAAACCGGTGTATGCATCTACAATCGATAAAAGTAATGAAATTATTTCACTAAATACTTAAATGGTATTCCAGTATATTAATTTTAGTACAAAACAAATGAATATTAGTGCCACGCGCACCTATGTATATCTGCACAACATGACCTGTGTATTCCGACGAGATACTTGAGCGAACTAATGTTATCATCCATGTAATGAACTGAGGAGTGACGATATGCGAGACGAGGTGTCCCTGATCCTCTCAGACGCTTGGATTATTAGTCATCAGCAGTGACACACGTACAATCACATCCGTTAACATATGATTTTTTCAAGTCGATGTGATGATTGTAATTTTAATATTTTCATGTTTTTGTTAAAGGGCTGCAAAATGGCTAAAGAAAATAAATCTAGTGAAGAGTACAGCTAAGAAGATTTTGGTATGTGAACTCCACTTTGAGAGTCGTTTTATTAACATTAACGAGAGTCGAAAGCGACTGGTAGCAAACGCGGTGCCCACGCTACACCTCGCGAAAACTGAAGACTTGGAGTGCACGCCCGACGTTGACGAGCCTGACGTCGACGCTGAAGACGACGGTGGCGACGATGATTTCGTAGCTAGTAGTTCCAATCAAACCAACAAACGACCACTAGGGGTCAAATA
Source organism: Shargacucullia verbasci (assembly GCA_947562105.1). NCBI lineage: Eukaryota > Metazoa > Arthropoda > Insecta > Lepidoptera > Noctuidae > Shargacucullia > Shargacucullia verbasci. The sequence goes on from OX387296.1 coordinate 250,461, forward strand.
TGTAGAGAATAGACTTAAAAGAATAAAGGCGTCTGAAAATATTATCACTAGTTTTGCACAAAGAGCAAAGCTCAAAACAGAAAACTCAAAAATAGTTATTTCAGAAATTATAAAATTACATTCTAAATTCAGGGAACCCGCTGACGGAGAACAGTATACAGATACATTTAAGTTCTTTGCATTGAAACTGTATTACTCACGTCCCAAAACATACAAAGTGTTGCAATCGGTGTTGAATCTACCATCAATTTCAACGCTGTATCGATTAGCAATTCCATCGACGACACAACTTTGTGAAAATTTAATAATTGCTTTAAAGTTAAAAGTTGATAACATGACGGAGGAACAGAAACAATGTGCCATCTGTATCGGTACTATGGATTTAAAAGCTCATCTCTATTATGATCTTAAAAAAGATGATATTATCGGTTTTCATGATGTCGATGGAGTTCAGAGACTAGAGCCAGCCCAGACTGGCCTTGTAGTTATGGTGCGTGGAATATTTGATAATTGGAAGCAAGCAGTTGGTTATTCTTTTGTAGCAAAATATCAAGACTACAAAGACGTAAGAATCTTTATTTATAAAATCATCGATAAGATGTTTGACATAGGACTCAATGTACGTGTATTAATATCTGATATCGAGTCAGATTTCGTTGGTATATCAAAAGAAAAAAAAATTAATTACAGAGACACGTTTTTCTTAGTAAACGGCAAAAAAGTGTATTACATGTATGATCCTCTCCATTTGATGAAGGTCATTCGTGATAACTTGATGACACATAATTTTCAGTTTCAAGGAAAAACTGCTAAATGGGAACATATAGTCCAATGTTACGATCATGACTGTAAACAACCTCTAAGACTTGCTCCTAAGCTAACCAGTTACCATATTATACACACACATATGCAGTCCGAAAAAGACAAGGTAAAGTTAGCGGCGCAAATTTTCAGTAAAACGACCGCTACGGCTGTTTCCACGTACACAGATTTGAAGGTTTTAGATGAGACTGCCAAAGAAACCGTCGAGTGGATCATCACAATGAATAACTTGTTCGACATGCTTAACTTTAAATCATTTAACTCAGAGGAAGAAAGAAAACGAATGTTCTACGGTAAGTCACACCAGATACATTTTCTAAATGAAATTATAGTTTTATTCAAAAACTTGCATTTAGTTGACACAGACACCGGAGAAGATGTCACGCAAAATGCAAAATTCATTCAAAGGTGTATTGTTACGTTGAGGGCCATCGTAGCATTACACAACAATTTCAAACGTGAAAGATTGCATTTGCTTCCATATATCGGGTTAAGTCGTGATTGCCTCGACATATTTGTCGACAAAGTTCGGCAGCAGTACGGCAGGCTGCCAACGTGCAAGGAACTGGCATTATCAATGTGCAAAATACCTATATTCACAGTTTTTCAGTGCAATGGCAAGAAAAATAAATTGGATACTTTAGAATTTTTTCTAATGGAGGCAAAAAATTTTGGTTCTTTCGAACCGTACGAAATGAGCAATCCTGGAAGTAATGATATCAGTTCTGTTTATAACATGATGGAAGATATACATTTAAACGCCGTAGCCTTGTCCAGAGAGAACTCCTTGCAGTACATGGCGTCATATCTGTTGTATGAAGGCTACAAACAACACAATGACTGCGAAGCTATGAAATGTTACGTTTTCGAAAATAATGGTAATTCCACTGATGATACTGTAATTCTAACAATTAAATCAAAAAATGACACTAATGATAATACTATTGTAGTTATGGTTCCCAAAGATTTTGTTGAATTTATTGAAACTATGGAACTAACATTAAAATTATATTTTGAGACTGAGTACCAGCGACATCCTCTGAACAGTTTAAAAGAACATCTCCTAGTAGAAAATGTCTCATTCTCAGTACCCTGCGAGTGTTTCCCTTTACGTTTTATAAAACTACTGTACATACGATACAGACTGCATGTTTTAATAAAATATAACAATAAAGAATTCCAAAATGAAAAGGTTTCTAGAAAGTACTTTACGGTGAACCAGTTGTAAACGATGATTATATGTATATTATAAGATTCATATTATATGTCCAAAAGCCTACTGTTTATATGTTACTATGTTAATTATTTTCTTCCTCGAATAAACATATTCCCTCTTGTTCATAAGAACTAATGTTATATAAACGTTTAATAAATTAAATCTTTCATTGTTATTTTCCTAAACTTAATGAAAGAATATGACAGTGAATTTTTAAAGTCATTTTAGTTATTAGAGGTTTAGGTATAACACGATTATGAATAAGGGTTTATTTACTAAGTATTTATTTTTATTCCCCTTAACCTATTCCGTCAGCAAATATTTGAGCAATACTTAAACAATGAATAATTGTGGCGATATATTAAATTATTTCGATTGGTAATTTAGTAATTAGTGTGCTTACACTTGTTAGTTGAAAGTATCTTTATCTGTTGAATATATCTTTTGTAAATTTAAGATAATTGTTACGATTATAGCTTAGTTAAGTGGGGTTTTACGGAGATACGAAAATAATTGAATATTCGACACCATAAAACAATAATATAGCACAAACATCAAGCAATGCAGAGCGCAGGGGTAAGCAGATTGGTGATCGCATTGTGTTTACTGTGCTAGCACACAGTAGGACGTCTGCACCCGACTGCGACTCCCACGCAACACCTATTATTTTTCTGGAACCACTGGGTTATAATGCTTGGTGTAATAGCCGTAATATAGACTATAACTCTTGCTACGAGTACCTACCATGTAAAAGGGCATAACGAAACCCAATCACACAATCCCTTCTCGTATCTGGTTAAATAGTCCTATAAATGAATTAAGCTGGTTCATTTGATGAAGCCTCCACTTCCCCACATTACATGGAGTCTCACCGGCTGCGGCGTACCTATTGCCCCGTCCAATCAGCGGGTTGATTGTCAATCACCGTTCAAGTGCGAGCCATTGTCCACTAATCACCGCCTGCACTTGATTTATTTGTCCCAAGCCCTTATCAATCGTCCGATACAGAATGAGATATGATCCCGTTAATGGCGCCCTGACTCGGTAGGTAGGAGGATGGGAGGTAGGGGGTAGGGGGGGGATAGGTACCTAATAATGAATGTCCATTGATGAATGCTGACGTTTCGTAATAGGATACCGCAGTAGGCTATTATTACGGTATTGTATTGATTACACAAGTTTGTGATCAAATTGTGGATGATTTCTAGGAGACTATCTTTAATAGTACAATATAATGGAATGTGTTCAGTTTTATTGTAACATTTGTAAACGCTTATTTATATTTCAAAGTAACTTGATGTTAACCTCTATTTTAGAAGTGTTTAGTCAAATGCAACCCAGTACTTTTCTTTCAAACCAACCTTGAACTTACCACCCATTTTAGTGGCACTTCGTATAAAATACATTCATTTTTGTGTCAGCGGTCATAATAAACAAATCATTCGGGGAAACAGCTAATTGTCGCACATATATAATTATTATGAAAACAGTAGAATTTAAATCCGGATCGAAGATAAAAACGCGTGTGTGGAGCCGTGTTGCTTGGGTCCAGAGACAGCGTCAGAAATCAAAACCCCGACACAGGATGTCATCAGCAATTATCTTGTATTTATTCATTTTTTTTTGTCTGAATTGCGTCAATGGTCTAGAATTCTAGATGGTCTATATAATCGATGGCTGAGCCTAAGCGTGAGGTCCTGGGGGCGATTCTCAACACCGGCGCTATGTTTGATGCTTTGTGCTTAGGTGTTGGTCGTTAGGTATGTTCTGTAATATAACATTCTGTAGTGTTTTGCTTTTAAGACATACTATCTCATGTTTATTTAAAGCATATCATGCGACTCCTGTGCTGACTTGCCGCATTTCTTGCTTCTATGATCTGCAACAGCGGAAACATAACGTGGTGAAGTTCCACCGCCCACGAGCAGTCCGCGACGAATTCCCTTCATGCCATTCCCCGTTTTGTTTCTAACATTTTCTTAGAAAGCTTATAATATTTCGTTTCACATTTCACTGAAATAATTTTCTCAGAACTCAGTGGTTACACATAAAATTATAAATGAAACGAATGCTTGAAATGATTTCAGAAATAGAGTGAACGCGCTTGAAAATCGACAAAATACACTTACAATTCTACATACATATGTATGCCTAAAGAACATCACACCCTTTTCCTATGTGGGCAGGACTAGGACACTGATATACTTGGATAGTTTGTTGTGTCAGTGTAACATGGGTACCAAGCCCAAGAATCATTTCTCAGTCCATCCACCGCTGGCGCCGCCGAGATACTCTGATCCTAGTGTACAAAGTATTTTTATTTAATAGCTAACTATGAGACTCCAAGAATATGTATCACAATACTTGCAATAAGCTTTAAATAGTACTCCGCCAGTAACAAGAATAGAAAATACGTTGTGCCTTATATAAAGGCGAGTTTCAACAGAGAGTAGGGTCGCGAAGCTGCGATAGTTTCCTTATTATTGATGACTCAGATGACGCACCCAGTGGTCACCTTGTGCCGGACACCTACAGGGCTTCTCACCGACGAAATGTTCTGGACCAAGTATTTAATTAATTGGTCAACACAAATTATACTTTAAATATTTGGGTCTGACAGCTGATTTTAATAATGAAATATTTTTTTGTCTTTTAATCAGATTTGTACTTAATTATTGTATGTGTATATATATAAATATCTATATAATCTTGAATTTGCCATATTCCAGACTAAAAAAAAAAACAATATAAGTATTCACTTAAGAAATATACTACACAATTTTTACTAATTTTTGCATATTGCTACAGGCTATTTTAATCGATTTGTACACGCGCCAATATTAACGACAAGAATTGTCGAGCCACTGTCACCGCGTGCCAGCTGTTTTAGGACCCAAAAGCCTGATACGGGATGGCAAGAATGTATGACATTATTGCCGTCGTTTTCAGACTCTGCATTACGCAACACCCTTGCCTTTTCTCGTCTTCCTAGCTCGGCTGGCTGTAGTGGCGTTGGTGCTGCAGTCGCGAACACGCTCAGACGGCGCAAATACAACAATTATGGGCAGTAATAACATGAGCCATTTGGCGTCTATACGCTCGGGTCATGAACGATCGAGTTGGCATGCACGTGTCGTTTTTAGAGACTTTGCGACTGTTATTTGTTCAAAGAATAAGCATTGCCTTTCAACGTGGCAATGCTGCACGTCCTCTGGGCACGGTACTAGTTGACAGTGATGTGGAGGAGTACACAGACGCTTAGGTGTTCTTTGCGTATCGTTTTTTAAATATATATTTTTTATTTTACGCATAGAATAGTATTTTTTACTATATAAAAAAATATATGTTGACCCAGCCTATGAATAATGCCTGTATTGTGGGTACGTTAACAAACACCCGGACCCTCGATCTGTAAGTCATACAAATAATTGTTCCAAGCGGAAATAGAATCCGCGATACGTAGCGCAGCAGTCGATCGCTTAACCAGTGGGCCGATCGTGTCGTTGAATATTAGTGTAGAAACATATTAGGCACACCATCTTTACTTATTTTTAGAAGTGTTTGTGAAGCTCGATTCAAGCGATGAGAGAGGATCCAAAGTATCTGACATGTTGTAACATAGCGGTAGTAAAACGCGCGGTACTAAAGAACAGGACTTCTTCCGAGGGTTGTATGTGAGCAGTCCATATTGTAGTGCTAAAGTCGGTCAAAAGTATTTTAAAATAACTATTCTCATTAAATGCTTTTGCTGGTCACGTGGTCACCATGGCAGACAATACTGCAACGGATGCGACTCTGACTCAAGTCACCTGCGTACTGCGGGCTAATCTCATTGCTTAGTCGAGCAGCGAAATGTACATTTTGGAGATAATGCTAGGTCTCAAGAAGTTGGCAGCCCTTCTAAATTTAGCATAGTTGTTATAAAACAATAAACTTAAACTGTAAATAACTATGTAGGTAAACAGAGCGTCAAAGCTACATTCTGTCATATGGCTTTGATGGCACTCCATCAATATATGGTCGGACAAAGGGAATTATCTCTTCACCATCAGGTGTCGAAGTGGACCACAGTGGTAAGTTTAGCCGGTAAGAGTACAGCACACCCCTCCATCAACTCCAGGCAGATGATAGTAAATGAGGATTCTCAACACGCGAATCGAAAATATATGGTACCGACGTCTTTTAATCCTCCTAAATAAATAAAATGTTCTACACATGAACATTAACTTCATAATAGTTGTACAAAGTACAGGCAGTGCGGGTATCCTCACGATGTTATCTTTTGCTAGTGCAGTCCGTGTTCTGTGATGTGTCGAGCAGAGGGCTACGGGTTATCATAATATTGTGGTCACAGTTATAACGCGAAGTGAAATTTGAATTTTCATAATGCGCAGTACCTGTAGAGTTGTCGCACAATTGTTATTCGCACATACAGTGCATGGTAATGTGTTATGAAAGCTAGATATTTGCCTACCACATGCCTCATTTTTTTTTTGGTTTGCCTGTATTTTTGGCTTCTACTTATAATAAGTTATAATTTGCAACAATCCGTTATAAATAGCCTATACCATAAAGAATATCCGCAAAAACTAAAAATATCTCGGGACAATAGACGCAGTCTGTACGTGATGTATCGACGGCGTGTCAGCGAAAAAGGCAGTTTTTCTAAGTGTCCAAAAAATTTGAGAGGCTCATGTAAAATGTTAAACTACTTTGGACTCTGTATACGAAAGCAAACAGTTTAAATTCGATTGTATCAACTTCAAACTCCAAGATTCGCTCAAAGACCTTGTCAATCAAAATTAAACGTTATTATTACAAGATACAGTTGAATTTACTTTACAAAAAAATAAATATGGCACGGTCCCCATAAGAACATTACCTGTGGAATATCTTTTAATAGTTTAAGCGTAATCCGAAGTTTTGGTAACCTGCCTTAGCTGGTGAAATAGAAAAAAAGTTGGACAAATGGAGGCAGGTGATTTTTTTTATTCCATAAATAAATAAATATTAAGCATAGGCAAGTTATTTCACCATCGTCGGCGCCCTGCGTGTGGGGAACGCCCGAAATGTATCAGCTACGCGTGCAGGCTTTTGTGAAAGTGACGTGTTGTTTGTCCATACAGTAAGCTGGTGTCTACCCTATTATAATCTCTTCTTCATGATTAGCAGTAGAAACACTGAGTTCGTCAGTGCTGTTGAAATTGAATCATACCGAGATACAACCAACGGCTCATAATATTACCTACGTATTACGGACTACGCTATGTTATCCATTCCACTCTCATTTGTTGGGTCACTCTCATCTCACTCTCACATCTCAAAGGAGCACCGAGGAACAGGTGAACACCTTTTTTTAGTGCCAATAGTAGGCGTTTTAATGACAATGGTACAAGGGCGAGGTTAATTTGTAACACACTATTTTAACCCTGCATTGATTAGGAAACAGGTCCTTAAAGATACTCAAGTAACCCTGTCTGGTTTATCCTGTGCTGTGGCCTAGGTAGCAGGTAAGTACGTACAAATATCGCAACACAACTTTGTTGGAACCTTACTGCTTGGCTTTTTTATCACTGGTTTAGCAATTCCCGTATGAGAGCTCATACAGCGATAGATAAATAATAAATAAATGTCGGTTTATTGAGCTAGCGTACTGCGTATGTGCCGCGCCCGACGCGCCCGCCGCGCCCGCCGGTCTCGCGAATCGTTCATAATACAACACCTTTCCACATCATTATTATAAATGGCAGAATAATTACACTTTTAAATAGCTGCCGAGCGATTGAAGGACACCATTGTGCACTGCCACAATGTACGCTATCTCCCTCTTTTTCTATCACGTTAAAGTATCAACACAGCGAGCGAGACAGCCTGTATGACGTGTTACTGTTGCTACGTGCTTGCTGTCCTTATCTTTTGTAGTTCGAATGTGTATATCTGTCTCTGTCTCCGGCGTTGCTAGACAGACTGTCGCCACTCAGTGAGCATTATAAGGGCGAGTTCTCACAATCGTAAATATTCTTGGAATTTTACAATTTTTTGCTCGTCGTCCATTTTTGATAGCATGTTCTGCGGTCAGTTTTTTGTGTCATTTTAACTTTACACTACTGGTTAAGTAAATAATGTTTATTTATTTATTGTTGATGATGAGATTACTTAAATTGAGAAGTGATCGTTGTTAAGATGTCTCGTTACTTTATCTTTGTTTAATTAATGACACCCGATGTTAAGTAATAAATTATTAATGTGTAAAATTTAATTACCTAGGAATTTTATTACTTACATTTACTATTTAATTACCTAGGAATTTTATTATTTAGGACATTTTAGCGCCAGAAAACTGTTTAATTTTTTTTTTACAGTTTCTAAATATATGTATAGGTAATTATAATTTTTGAAACAATTACGTTGAAGAAAGCAAAATTTATACATAGCTTCCTATGTTGTAATTAGTAGAAATAAGTATTTTCCTGTCAGAAGCAACGATGAAAAATTATCTCGACTTATACAATACAGTCAAGTTAGTATTACCTTACACATAAACGTTATTGTAATTAAATCTAAGTATTAGCTACCACAGATTACATAATATGCACTTATTACCTGAAGTTATGTTTCCTTAGAGAAAATTTACCTTGCTAGGTGAATAATTCATTTAATGGCAGGAAATATGTAATGATATTTTATAACATTGGCTAGAAAACAAACGAACTTTTACCCTAAAGTTTTTGTTCACAGGGTATATTTTCCTGTGCGAACATTTTAGCGTATAAAAAATTTCAATTTCAGTCATTTATATAAATATTATACTCGAATGTGTCACTCAGAAGAAATATAGGTAATTTGTAAGTGACATACCTAAGTTTGTGTAATAACTTAGTAAGTCGAGGTTCAAGGTTACCAAAACTTTCATTAGGACGACTTCGTTCATTGCACGTTTTGCAGCAGACGAAGAAACAAGAACTTAACAATTCTGCTTTACACAAATTCATAATCTCCCGATCAGTGAACAGAATAAGTACAATGTATTATTTTGCTGGTGTTCCGCTTCGTTTTGTTAGGGATTGTTTTTCTGAGTTTCTTACAAAAATATATATCCAAGATTTCTATAGAAAAGTTGAAGATACACCGGATCGTATAACCTTGGAGTGGTGCTCTGTTGTGCACGCGGCCTAACAGCAAATAACTATTGCATCATAGTAACATAGGTACCTACCAGCATCACGCCTGTATTCCCCGAAGGGTTCGGCAGAGATGTAGGTACTATTATACAAATAGGTACATTACTACGATGCTGTTATTAGATCTCATGTGTAGGGAGCGAGCATATTACTATGTAGGAGGTTTTAATATTTTTTCTAATAGGTATAAGTTAATGTCGGTCGGTTGGTAACCCGGTCACAAAATACCATTGCATTATAAATAGCTGTTACTTTACTAATATTCAAATGGCTATTATAGCCTGCTGGCTGTTTGGTAGTACTGTCTGATTTTGGTTGTAGCCTTTTGATTTGTACTTAATACTAGTTTTTGAACCAGGCATCAAAATAAGTACGAAGTAAGATAAAAAGGTTCAATAAAATGTGAAAGAATTTAATTACAAACCAGTAGCAGAGTATGATGTAATCTCAGGCGCACACAATCGATTTGGTCGTGCGATTCGACGCGCTGATAACTATAATAAATACGGGTTGGTGCGCCCGCGCCGCTCACTAGAGGCGACAAACAGGTTAACATGGAGGTTTTTATCAACATCATTAGCAGCCTATTAAGAAAATACGACTACGTCATTGGTCTACTGGTCGCAAGCACGACTGCTGAGAGTGGGTTCGATTCCCGGGTTGGCCAAAGTGTGATTGGGTTTTTCTGTATGGAAATTCTCAGTATTGAGTAGCAGCACGGAGTTTGGAACTATGCCCTGTAGATGGCAATACGTTCGCCCCCTATTACATCGGACTCAATAACGGCATCGGCGAAATGTGGGTGTACAATAGTACAACTCTGCCTAACTCTACGAAGAATACAGGCGTGATGTTATGTTATGTAAGTAGAAGTAATGTAGAGGCAAACAAATTACTGGGCGGTAGAACTTACCCTTAAAAACGCATCTGTTTCATATTGAACTTGAACGAATGAACAATATGTCAAAGTGTTTCATTTGTTTCTAGAACTGATTTGTTGCAGCATTATTATGTACATACACGGTTGGGTTTTAACCATCAACCTTGACCACGATCATGAAAATATTTGTGCCAATCATAGGACGCAATCATTGAGACACGCCTCACAACAAACTTTTGAACATGATTCCGATAGATGCCTGCTACATCCGTTGGATCAAACAGTCTAGTAGTCGCCAACACGGGTACTGAGCGTCACGTTCTAGGTTTGACTTCCAAGTCTGACAAAGGGATTTTTATTTTTTGTTCAGTATTAATTCTCAGTAGCTACCAACCTAGGGATGTATTCGGTAGATAGCAATAACCCCTATTCCATGTCTTAAATTACCTTAAAGGGGAATATGGGCGTGATGCTACAAAACTAAAATTCATTTTGCCAATCGCCCTTACCCTGGCACCTCGGGGATCGAGGTCCCCGATTCATTGAGTGGATGCGGAAGGCGAAGGAGTAAGCGATGTGGCACAACTTGAGGAGACAGCGATGGCCGAGTGATGTGAAGGTAGGCTGTAGTTCACACACCCACATGTGCCCGGGCTCAGTTTCACGGTATTGATTCTGTATTGCAAGTTTAATCAGCGTGTCTCATGTGCATTACCTTGCATTGCATAAAGGTATGTTATCAGACTGACCTCGACCTTGGCGCTATCGCATTTCTCCCGCGCGGCGAACCGCAGCGGCGCGCGCGCATGTCGCTTTACAGCTGACAAGTTATTTTACTCTTTTTTTAAAACAACAAACGAAATTTGGATTTAGATTTATAACTACCCATAGGTACATTATTAATTAGTCAGTAAATAGGAACAGAACAGGAAGTCAGTAAGGCTGCTATCATACCTACACATGTTACTGATTTCTGAGCGTACGTATTCTACGAATGCTAGCCATTGCATGTGATGGAGGCCTAAATATTTTAATAATTAATGTTTAAGATTTAAAAAAAAACAATGTTAATTACAAACAAACCACAAAAAGGATAGGTATTGTGATTATTATTAAAATAAATCTATCATCGTAATAATTATGCTGCGTGTATAGAAACAACATTCGAACATATTTTTTTGTGTGAAGCAAAAACTACTCTCCAAATTTTCCACTGTGATTAGGATGCCGCAGAATTAACCACTGTGTCTGCTTCTAAATAAGATAGAAATTCGCGTGTTCGGTAGTTTGAAAAGTGGGCAAGTCAAAGTTGTTTTTTTTTTTCTATATAAACCCAGCTGTGTTTAGGCACTGGAGTCATGCTCATGACATAATGTAGCAAAAAACTGAGCAAGTCAAGGTTTCTGCTAAATCACGAAGCTTGCAAGAACTGAAGCCGTGGCTTGGCAACGGATGACAAGTAACGGCACCAGCTCTAATCGATAGATTCGCATTCGATATGATTCTATACAAACATTTAACGTCTGTATGTTACTAGATGGCGTTAGTAGTAGGGATTTTGATCTGGGAAATATTTCCAGTACCGCGGACCAGCATCGGAACTTAGAAATCATTTTTGAGTTTAAAATAGTTTAATAAGGTACCCAAAGTTTTAACCAATGTTGACTTCTAGTTAATTTTAATGTGTGCGCTTGGCGTGTGTAGTAAGCGTTCTTTTGGCGTTATACAAGTTTCTGCATATGTCCATTATTTTGTTTTGGCCTGCTTAAGTATACTGTTGAATAATAATAATAATAATAATAATAGGGTTTATTTCTCTCAAAAAGGTACAGTGCACATACAGTATAATATAGTATACAGCTAAAACTTAACCTTTGTGAGAGCTGGAGTCCGCACTAGATTCGAGACCTGTATGACGGATCTCCAGGCTCCCACCCTCTAAACAATCGAGTAAACATAACAGCTAAAGTATATAGAAAGAGTAATAAACCTAAAGTACTGAGAAACAAATATATGTGCTCAAAAATTGAAAATTGTAATAATACTTATAATTATGTGAGGTGTGTGCGTGTATGTGTAAGCGTGTGGGGATGTGTTTGTGTATGTGGATGTGTGTATGTGTAATAACATTAAATGTAGACTTCCATTAGCCAGCTGTTGAGTTTACTTTGGTGTGAGGATTAAAGTTTCTGTCTCAACATAGTCCAACCTGAGGAGCCAATCGCTTACTGTTCTTTTACATTTTGATTTACACATTGGATATATATTTAACGTTTTGTTAACCTTGTTATAAACATTGCTACCCAAAAAACAAAAACATCGTTGTGCTAAACTGGTACTGACCTTAATTGGTAGGCAGACAGTATGTTTACGTCGGAGAGTATTAAATTTTTTGGGATCATAAGTAGTTTTTGAGTGAGTGGTTAGGACAAGATTAAGAATGAATAATTTTCGAATGGAAAGTACATTGCAAGTTTTATATAGATCAGTGGTGGGAAATTGATATGGTAATTTCCATCCTACTTTTAGGAGAGCCCTCTGGGCTCGTTCTAATTTTAAAAGATGAGTCTTTGTAGACCCACCCCAGGTGACTATGCAGTATTGGGTAAGAGATTGGCCGAGCGCTAGGTATACCAGTCTAAGCAACTTTGTATCAGCTACGTCGTGTAGATTCTTAAAAATGTATATTAATTTACGCAACCTGGAGGTAAGTGTGTAAATATGAGGGTGAAATGTAAGGAGATCATCAATTTCTACTCCCAGATATTTGATGCAGCTACTGCGTGTAAGGAAGGGACAGTTACACTTACTTTGAGATAAAACGTTACAGGAATGGGCAGTCAGAGAATATGGGGACGAGGAGAGTTTGCCAGTACTTGATAGCGAAAAGGTAAGATACTTTGTCTTATCTACATTCAGAGTAAGAAGATTCTGGGATAACCAGCTGGTGACAGTGTTGAAACCCAGCTGAGCGCAGTCAAAAACAGATTCCCAGCACGCATTGTTAAATATGAGGGCAGTATCATCGGCGTAAGTAAAAATTGATCCATTAATAAGTTTCAGATGGCAAAGGTCGTTAATATAAATTATGAATAAAGTCGGCCCGATAATACTGCCCTGGGGCACCCCGTAGGATATAGGGAGTTCATCACTAGTCCAGTCACTGATCTTGAGACATTGCCGTCTACCTGTAAGGTAGCTCTTGAACAGGGAGAGTTGTGTGCCTCTAATGCCGATTCTTTCAAGCTTAGCAATAAGTGTAGGGACAGAGATCGTGTCGAACGCCTTTGCCAAATCCAAAAAGATACCAATCACTTTTTGTTTTTTATCCACTTTTGTGACAATCTCGTTAGTTAGGTCCAAAACAGCATTACTAGTTGAGATTCCCGAGCGAAAACCATATTGGGATGTAGATAAAAGTTTGTTTTTTTCCAAGTATTTGACTAGCCTATTATTCATTAGTCTCTCAAGAAGCTTTGAAAGTGTAGGCAAAATAGATATAGGTCTATAGTTGCCCGGCCGATCTCTGTCTCCACCTTTGTGGATGGGATGCACTATTGCAAGTTTGTAGGCATCTGGGAAGGTTCCTGTTGAAAAAGCCAGGTTACATAGAAATGTAACAGGAGGGATCAAAATATTTTTAAATCTCTTAAGAAAAGTACCAGAGATATTATCAGATCCCACAGCGCAGTCGCTTCTAAGGTTCATAATCAAATGTTCCAGTTCGGTATTATTTGTGTCCAACAAGACAAAAGTTTGATGGTGTACGGGAAGATCAGCGGTTACTGGGTATGCATTGGGAGTGGTAGGTATATTTTCAGCAAGTGAACGGCCAATATTAGCAAAAAAGGAATTTACTTCATTAACCGAGCGCATAGGTTCAGACGGTGATAGAAGATCGCTCGAAAGGGTTTTTTCTTTTACGGTATGGGTAATCGTTTTTATCACTTTCCACAGTTTTTTATTATTTTTTTGTGCATTATTTATCTGAGATTTATCATAGTTAATTTTAGCATTTTTTAGTAAAACCTTGCAATAGTTTCTATATCTTTTGAATGTAATTTTTAGTAATTCATCATCAGGTGATTTCTTTAGTTTTAAGTGCAGATTATCTCGGTTTCGCAGGCATTTGAGGAGCCCTGGCGTCATCCACGATTTCCTTAGTCGTTTACGGTAGGGCACAAGCTTCAGGATTGAATTGGTGGCAATAATTAAGTTTAAGGTATTAATAAAGTAATTCGTGGCTTCGTTTACATCAGCGGAGTGATATACAGGGTTGAAGTTAGTCTGATGAAGGTCCGATTCAATTTTATCATAATTTAGGATCTTAGTTGTTTTGGTTTTATATGGGGTATTGTAGTGGTTGCTGGAAGCGTGGAGGAAGAATAAGACTGTATCGTGATCAGTAATGGAAGTATTTGCGACGTAACAAAAGGCAGGTTTTTTAGATTTTAAAATTAGGTGGTCAAGGCAGGTCCGGTTTTGTCGTGTGGGAAGTATGTGAGCCGGTAACATACCCTGATAGGCTAACATAGTGAGGTATTCAGTTGAGCGCGAGTCATCACTGTTTTGGGAAATATCAATATTAATATCGCCGGTCAAAATAATATTTTTACAAGAAGATAAATCCTTCAAAAGTTCATTTAAGGAGTCTAAAAACATATTCACATTACGATTAGCGGGAGGACGGTAAATTGCAATCACTACAGTATCTTTATTGACTGTTATTAACAGACAGTTTGCATCCTGCACGAATGGTTCCGTTACAGAGATTCGATAATAATCACGGAAATATACTACAACGCCTTCGTTCTGAGTCCTATGTGAGTTGGTGGCAGTGGAGCTATAGCCCTGTATTACAGGTAAGTGGGGACAGTTCGATAGCCAGCATTCAGTCAGGATTATCAAATCCCACGAAGTTCCACTTCTTTCGAGCAGTGTGGTTAGGCCAACAAAATTCCTATTAATGCTTCTTATATTTTGACAGACGAGTGCAAACGAGTTACTATGTAATCTAGCAATTCGGTTACAATCCTCTATCATACACGTTGCTGAGTCCGCTACCGAGACGCGGTCTATATCAGTATGTATATCATCTAAATCATCGAATTTTATTACAAGCTTTATACAACGTTAGAATAAAGAGTTTATGGAATAAAACAATGCAATCTGTACCACTATAATAGTACAGATAAAAGATAGGAGTTTGGTGTTGTGAGCGATAAGTAATGGCATACTGTTTGGACGAAAATATTATGTAGAGTGTATATGTATATGAGCAGTAACAGCTAACTATTAGTGTACGTGTGATGTGTGATGTGGCCTTAGAAATATAGTTATAAACAAATGTTACATAATGGTGAGTAATTACAAAAAATAACAAATCGAGTAAAGAAACTAGTCATTTAGCAGAGGACACTAAATTATTTAGTTCAGTTTCGGAGTTAATACAGAACGGATTCGAACCTGCAGTTTTCTTTATAAAAATCTTGCCGTAGCTTGGCCAGCAGCTGTCACACTTGCCTTCTTTTTGAAGCTTACGACCCAAATAGTAAAGATGTTTGGCATATGAGGTCAGAGATTCACCAATGTAGAACGGAATAGTCGGCCCCGGCAACTGAATGCTAGTAGTTGACAGTTTAGACTTCTCATTGTGTTTATTATAGAGCCTTGAGGCTTTCAGAACCTGTTCCTTTAAAGAAACTGAGTTAAACTCGGCTACGATGGTGCTGACTGTCTGTGAGTCCTTTTTTGGTTTCATCCGATAGATATTTTTGACATCAACGGGTAGAATAGGTTGGTTAATAACAGCACCGATCTTGCACAGGTTCTCAGTTAATGATTCCTTGTTTTCCGGTATTGTACTTGGGAGATTATTTATCTCAATCATAGCGGCGCGCGTATTACGCTCCATATACTCGATTTTAGATTCCAGGGAACTTATTTGCTTCTTAAGAGTGGAGTTCTCACGCTCCGTCGTGGACAAGCGGTCCAGCAGATCATCGTATTTTTCAGAGATAAAAGCAATGGTATCTTGTATCTTTGAGTTCTGTTCTACTATGCCAGTCATCGTGTAATTTAAATTTTCCAACTTTTGGTTTTGTTTGCTTTCAAATTCAGTAAACAATTTAGTAATCTCCGATAAAAGATTATTATTGCCGGAGTAATAATTTTGCTCATAAGAATCATCTTCAAGTCTACGTCGTGTTCTACGGCCTGAGTTTACGAAAATATCTTGCGTATGGTCATGTTCTGGCAATTGTAAGTTATTAAGTGTAGGGTCGGATAACGTTGCGTGAAGGTTGGTAGTGGGTGGTGTCTTACTTCCGGCTGCTGTATTAAGTTTCTGTGCGGACATTATAATCGTCTAACCCTCTTGTAAGTGTAATTAAACGCTAGAACGAAGTGCGCACACGCCGTCGACAACTGTAGCAACCTGAGGGCGGCGTCAAATGGGCCCCGCCTACTTGTTGTGCTTCTGATTTAGTGGGTGGTGCGCGTGGGCCGGTAATTAGGGTGGAGCAATAATAATTGTCTCACTCACTCTCAGCGACTGTCTTCCGCTCCGTATATCTGGCCGCCTGGTACTTTTGATGAATTTTGTTTGTATGATTTCTTCAATATTTTAGTATTTTTTAAAAATTATTAAATTTAAATCACTGTGGAGACACGTCCAACTCACTTAAGATCCGAGAGGGGAGAGAATAAAGAAAGGAGGTTATATTATACTCTGTAGTTACCTAATATAGGACATCGCAATCGAATATAACGGCACCCTAGGGGCTCCCACAGACCGGCAACTGTTCACCGACACTACCTACATATCTTTACAATCTTATTTTTGAGACACGATTAACTAATTTTGCTAAGATTTTCATAACGACCAACCTGTTGTGTTGGTAAACAGTTGTATGTCTGAAGGAGCTTTAAATGTGTGTTTGAAAGCCTTAACTGGTAGAGTGGTACCAACCGGTATGTTACCGGTCTCGCTCTTGCTTGCGGCGAGGGAGCGAGACAACAACTAGGAGTGGCTCGACGAGTCCTGTAGGAGATAAAGTGCTTTGTTCGTGTGTACGTACTTTATTTATTATTTATATGAGAGACTCGCCGAAACTGTTAATCATCAAATCATCATCAGAAGTTCATACACAACGTACAAATCACAATAATTACTAGAAATAATTGACAATATGGCCACTGTCACATACATATGACGTTGACAGGTATTTGACAGCAAGTATTGGTACAATTTGTCGCAATCTCAAATAGCTCGTACCCCTCCGGGTGAGGTCACTGGGCAGTTGTCGGCCACCTGGGGCGATCCAAAGGTGCCCAAGGCTTAAAGTTTGTACCCTTTAAACAAATATTAGCACGGTAATCATAGCTAATAGCACTTGACGTAATCGTTACGGATACCCTCCTGGGCCAGCTTTCATCTAAGTTACACCAAGTTTAAACTAGTTTAGTTAGTGCCGCCCCCTAGCGGATGCTTGAGAATTTTTAGATTTATTGAAAGGGTACCAAGTTTTGTTATGAGACAGTCCGAGTACCGTCCAGGGAGATCTCGAGATAGACTTTGTATGTCAACTTGGGATTTCTTGCGAGATTTCTTTTTATTTTTTTATACTTCTCGTGTTTAAGGATGTATTAGTAACGTAGGTACCAATTAACTTTGAAAACTGTTCAACTGTATGATGTATGTACTGTGTGTAGATAGAGATCTTTATTACATAATATTCAGACTAAACTAGTTTCAATCAGCAGGTACAAACAGATAAGTATACAGGGTTCACATAATACAGACGTTTTATTATTTATTACTCGAATGTATCCAAATAACTCCAATAGCGGCCCAATCAACAAAAGCCATCATCAGTTGTACGTAGGAATATCTGGTGACTCTGTATAGGTAGGTAGGGGAGAGCGGGGTTAAAAGTGCCGGGGGTAAGTTATTCCGATGCAAATATCTAAAAAACAAATAGAGATAGCTATATGTTCGTATTATGTCCGGCGCTTTGGCAACCTAGCGCATATGCGGCGGTCATTTTAGTTGCGCCAGAGACGCGGACCTATTGGCAGTGTGTGTAATGATCCTCTAGCATCACGTGAGTAAATATTTTTTCGTTCATACTTTTTGGTCTCAAGTAAGCATTTTTGGTGTTACGGATATGGGAGTTTTACTAATGTGTTTATAATTTATCCAGAAATATTAATCTATGCAATTTTAACGCTTTGTACAGAATGTTTTTTAGGCATATGATAAAAAGTTAATGTCTTTGAAACGGGGTAAAAAGTGCCTTTCAATCGGGGTCAATTGTGCCGCGGCACCACCAACCCCCAACTAATTTTTAATAACCTATATTGTTTTGTTTGATAGAATGAGAACATACAAGAGAAAAACATAAATGGGAACTACTTCCCAGGATCTTCTACAAAGGGCTGCTGAAGCGGTCATTAAGGACGGGCGTAAATTAAAACCACTGTACATAATTAGAAATTTTATCACACAACGCTACAACGGTATGTCAAGAAACTAAAGAATGGACTCACACCTCCGGTTGGATATAAATTAAAACTGGTTTTTATTAAGGAACAAGAGACGTCAATAATTCAGCCTGGTCATCAGCAACACCAGTGCAGTGTTGACTGTATAAATGAAACGAGTTCTTCAGGTATTCAACAATCAATCTATGTAGACTGTGGAAATAAGCCCGCCCCATCAGGTTATCAGCAACTAGAGTTACACCAGTACAGTCCAGAGCTTATCCCTCGCTATCATTCTCAAGCAGCTGATCGCATCACTTCTCAAGGAGGTAACGATGCCGGACTTAAATAGACCATTATCTAAAGCACCTCCCCGATTAATTGGAGTTAATACACGACGTACAAGAAAGTCAGCTGTTTTGACGGATACTCCAGAAAAAATGCTTTAGCAGGAGGACAGGCTAATAAAAAGAAAAAGAAAGAAAGTAAAACCACAGAGAAGTGTAAAGGAAATGCGAAAGGAAAAAATGCTAAAGGAACTAAATACAAAAGGAAGAAGACCAAGGACCTTCAAAAGAAGTTCGTCCAAAAGGATGATGAAAGTACAGATGAAGAGAATAGTTCAGAATGGTTCTGGATCCTATGCTGTGACTCTTACTCTAATTCTGCGCTTGGAGATGGATATGATGCAGCGTATGTAAGAATTGAGCACATTTGCAATGTGTGGATGATGAAGAAAGCTTAACATTTGTATATGTCATGTATATAAGTTTAGTTTCTAATGTTTTAAGATTTTTTAAGTGTAGGTTCACTGTGTAAACTAATTTGAGAGACTGATTAATAAGATAATAATTATTTAGCTGAACTCAGTTACCTTAAGTATTGGGAGAAAATTTGATTAATCCTAGTATCATAGTCTGTAAGGTAATTTTTTAATAACCCTGTCTAACAGATCTCATTTATATTAAAATTAAGTAAAAATTATTAATGTAGAAGATACTTTCAGTATCAGATAGTAAGAAGAGTAACAGGTTGTTGTTATTTTCACTGATGCTTAGTTTAAAAACTGCTAAAGTTGATAAAATGTTGATGTTTTTATAAATTAAATTTCGAATGAATATACACCTATCCAATGTTATGTTTTTTTATTCCAATATCCATTTTAATCCGTGTAAAAGACCAAACATTATGAACGGCACAACCAACCTCAGCTGCGGCACAACTTGCCCCAACGTGGGGTCAGTAGTGCCTTACGACCGCTGTTTAAAAATATAATTCTCTATATAAAACCGTTCAAAAAACACAAAAACTGGGTAGAAATTTAAAATCTAGATTAAATTTTACCTAAGATAGACTAGAACTATTAACCGTAGCATTCGTCTTACCCGATTTATCTAGGGATCTGTCAAAATCGGCACTTTCAGCCCCGCTCTCCCCTACTTCTTTCTTATAACTTTGCTAGATTGTAGTACACTCAATAAAAAAATGCAAAGGTATATTTTGTTACTTTGTGAAGACTTTTTGTTGATATTGATCGCTTTTGTAAACTCCTCAGGATGAAGCCAAGAATAATAGTCACAGTATACGATTCAGCAGTATTAATGTTTACTTTTATTATCAGATTTTACAATTAATAAAACACGAGACACCGGAATGATCGTCCTCCTTCGACGGTCGGTGTCGGAATGTGTCACCGCCGCCGTTATACCCACAAAGAGGCTTTATGCATTTTGTTTATTAATACTTATGTTTTATCAAATAACGTTTTAAATAAGGAAATCAGTACACAAATTAATAGATATAGAAATATTCTTAAAGACTTACTCTTACTAATACTCTTAAAGGCTTTAATGCTAACAGACGGCCATTCTGCTGCGGGGATGTCCCCATCCCCGAATTCAGCTCGGCCATTCGTTAGGTGGGTATGTCCTCAAACCATGTACTGTCCTTATAACTACATCAAGTACCAATAATTAAATTAATGTACAATTGTATCAACTTACTAACTGACAATATAACATTCTAAATTAATTGACTGTAGCTTTGTTTATTATATTATTACATAAAATACTATTCAGTGCCTGGGCAACCAAAGGTATAAGGCGAAGTAGAGATGTCTTATACAAACTATATGATAAAAAGTCTTATACATCGAATAATGATTTTCATGATTATGTTAGGAGATATACTAAAATTATTAAGAAAATTTGTGTTCAGGCTAAAGCCGCTTACATTAGTAATCAGATACAGAAATCGAATAATAAAACCAAAACGACATGGAAAATAATAAATAATGAAACTGGACATCGTAAAGTTTCAGACTTACATAAGTTAGACCCCTTTAAACTACATTGTACTCACATAATTGTTTTTCGAGATCAATGTATAAATAAATATTGTATATACAATTCCGAGTTAATAAAAAGAGTAACCATGGAGTTTCCTGCCCGTTCTTCTCCATTGCAAATCAACACCTTGAAACGTGGCAACCAGAACCCGACCATTCACAAATGCCTGTAAATGGCTTACATGAATTAAAATATATTTGAATTTGAATTTATATACCTTAACTCGCTTCGAGACTGCCGGACTGTCCATGATTCAGCTTTTTTTTGTACAAAATTGTCAATGGTTTGGTCGAATGTGAACAGCTACTTGGACGTATCACGCTGTCGGTTCCATATAAGCTTCCTAGACAGCCAATATCCAGACTTTTTCAGCCACCTACCTGTAGAACTAACGTAAGAAGGCACTCACCAGTTTCTAGGATGTGTATACAGTACAACGAATTTAGCTCTAAATTGCCGGAGCTGGACGTGTCTCCCGGTTCCACACATAATGTCAGAAAGACATCACGCGACCACCTCGGTGGCCAGTGTCAGACTAAATTTCTATTTTTTTATTTATTATTAATTTTATTTTTGTTTTAGTTTAATTTATATTGTTATAGAATTAAAATTTAACATTTCATATGTTGCTAATAAAATGTCGGGTATACCTGTAATTGGCATACACATCAGCTCCTGTACCTGTAAACTGAATTATGGAATGTATAATGTATATGCTGTTGGTGTACCTTATATAAATAAATAATATTAATTTTCTTTCTTTTTCTTTTCCATAATTATTTAATCATCGATTCATTTCTGCCACGCTAGAGGCCATCACATTACACGTTTTGAATGACCACGCTGGGGGTAAGTACCATACATGCCACACTGCGGGCTACAATTCACAGGTGCACCTCACTGGGGGATACATTTTGGCTGAAACATAAAATAATAGTAATTCACACTAGGGAGTTCATACTGCTGTAGATATTCAATTTTCACACTAGGGGCAATCACATTACACGTTTTGAATGACCACACTGGGGGTAAGTACCATACATGCCACACTGGGGGTTAAAATTCACAGGTGCACCACACTAGGGGATACATTTTGGTTGAAACACAAAATAACAGTAATTCACACTAGGGAATTTATACTGCTGTAGATATTCAATTTCCACACTAGGGGCAATCACATTACATGTTTTGAATGACCACACTGGGGGTAAGTACCATACATGCCACACTGGGGGCTACAATTCACAGGTGTACCACACTAGGGGATACATTTTGGCTGAAACACAAAATAATAGTAATTCACACTAGGGAATTCATACTACTGTAGATATCTAAAACACAAAATAACAGTAATTCACACTAGGGAATTCGTACTGCTGTAGATATCTCAAACACAAAATAATAGTAATTTAGACTAGGGAATTCATACTACTGTAGATATCTGAAACACAAAATAACAGTAATTCACACTAGGGAATTCATACTGCTGTATATATCTCAAACACAAAACAATAGTAATTCACACTAGGAAATTCATACTACTGTAGATATCTGAAACACAAAATAACAGTAATTCACACTAGGGAATTCATACTACTGTAGATATCTAAAACACAAAATAACAGTAATTCACACTAGGGAATTCATACTGCTGTATATATCTCAAACACAAAACAATAGTAATTCACACTAGGAAATTCATACTACTGTAGATATCTGAAACACAAAATAACAGTAATTAACACTAGGGAATTCATACTGCTGTAGATATATCAAACACAAAATAATAGTTATTCACACTAGGGAATTCATACTACTGTAGATATCTGAAACACAAAATAACAGTAATTCACACTAGGGAATTCATACTGCTGTAGATATCTCAAACACAAAATAATAGTAATTTAGACTAGGGAATTCATACTACTGTAGATATCTGAAACACAAAATAACAGTAATTCACACTAGGGAATTCATACTGCTGTATATATCTCAAACACAAAACAATAGTAATTCACACTAGGAAATTCATACTACTGTAGATATCTGAAACACAAAATAACAGTAATTCACACTAGGGAATTCATACTACTGTAGATATCTAAAACACAAAATAACAGTAATTCACGCTAGGGAATTCATACTGCTGTATATATCTCAAACACAAAACAATAGTAATTCACACTAGGAAATTCATACTACTGTAGATATCTGAAACACAAAATAACAGTAATTCACACTAGGGAATTCATACTGCTGTAGATATATCAAACACAAAATAATAGTTATTCACACTAGGGAATTCATACTGCTGTAGATATTCAATTTCCACCCTAGGTCATAAATAAGCCAAATCCAATCAGTTGAAGTCGTTCATCATGATAAATAGCAGTGGTACTCTCCACACTAGGAGAAAGCATGGATGGACCGACTGCTCAGTCATCACATTTAAAATAGTCACCTTTGTTCCAACAGGCACCTAGGCTGTATCGTCATCAGTGTCCGAGTTGATGAGTATTCTCAGGAGAAGGTAGATTATTCAGGGCTTGATCTTTCTTAGATTTGGTCTTAACTCACCAGCAGATATCATAGCCTAGGAACTCAACACGAGTCGAATCTTTAGTTCACAAGTTTTAAAACGTGTATGAGGGAATCCAACAATAAAAATATGCGATCACTTAAGCAATGATATTAACGATTCTTTGTTCTGAACTTCATTTAAATTATGCATCGATTTAGGTAGGTAACTACAGACGGCAACCGAGTTTTGTTTTGAAAATAAACAAAGATGAACTAGTCGTGTTAATCGTGTAAGCTCGTTTTAAAAAAAATCTGCCAATCGTCACATTGTAAACAATTGTCGGGTAGTACGTGAAATAAAATAGCTAAACTATGACCATCAATGAAAACATCACGAAAAATGTGTTCAGTACAGTCTACGTCTGCACAACCTAACATATATCCTTTATACGAACGTTTGTGTTAAGCACGTTAGCCTATAAAATTACGACTAATACTTTGCTTGACAAGAGAACATTCAGCACCGGAATCAAAACAAACATCATACGACTCACCAGATTGTTGTAACTACCCGGTAACATAAGTTATTGCGCAAGCATCTACGCGTCGCTCGCTCGTCACTTCAGCTACACCAGCGCGACCCGCGCTATTGCTGCAGTCGGCAGAATTCGAGCTGCTCGTGCTGCTGCGACGACAATGCAGTGCTGTGTCCATTCTGGCCACAACGGCAACAAGTCACTTGCTCGGCTCCAGATGACGTAGTCGATGTGGGTTTCATCAAAACCCAAATTTTTCCATTTTCAGCAATACAAATATCAACCGTAGCACACCAAGCACGACGAAAGTGGTGTACGAATGGCCTCGATCAGTTGCAACATGTTCCGCTGTTGTACCTCGTATATACATTGTGCGCCAGTGGGGGGCAGATCCCGATCCCACTTCTGAACTGTAAACTCCTCAGGATGAAGCCAAGAATAATAGTCACAGTATACGATTCAGCAGTATTAATGTTTACTTTTATTATCAGATTTTACAATTAATAAAACACGAGACACCGGAATGATCGTCCTCCTTCGACGGTCGGTGTCGGAATGTGTCACCGCCGCCGTTATACCCACAAAGAGGCTTTATGCATTTTGTTTATTAATACTTATGTTTTATCAAATAACGTTTTAAATAAGGAAATCAGTACACAAATTAATAGATATAGAAATATTCTTAAAGACTTACTCTTACTAATACTCTTAAAGGCTTTAATGCTAACACTTTCAACAGGTACCTAAGTGTCACATAAAAGTACATACTATCACATGAGATATTAAGGAAATATGACGTCATCAGATCTCGTGATGTTTAGCAACTGAAGCGATAAGGACCGGACCGCACCCTCCAACTTTGTAATACTAATGTACTAAGCCAACAGCTAACACACACATGACACTCACATGTGTGTGTGTTCCTATACATATTCAATAGAGGCTGCCGTGTACAGAAAAAGAAGCGTAAGTCGGTAGCAAAGCAACTGACTAGGGTTGTCACTGAGAACAGCTTAACGTAGGTAGTCTGAAAGTGTTTTAATCTGTATATAAATTAGGACGTGACTTTGAACACTCATATTTTCTATTTGTTAGTATTTATTTTTTGGTTTTAGTAGAAGGCCCTGTCATTAATCTGAGTCGTCGATCATTTTTCATGTTTGTATTTCTAGGCATTTCAGAACTTCGCTTCTTAAAAAACAACACGCAAACGTCACGTCTAACTAAAGTACTTATAAATAAATAATTAATTCAACAAATAGTTTATAGGAATATAAATCGCCCTTTAAATAAAAAGCTTTTTGATTTTAATTATCTACCATCACATTTAAGAGCTTCGCGTAATCATTAAAACCTCTTAAAGCTCTATAAACCATATTTTATTTAAAGATCTTTTTAATGCTTTACAATATTATTCTCAAGGTAACAGAAATCACTCGTTATTATTAAACATGACTAAAAAACAAACTAAATTCGACCAATAATCTGAATTTATTCAAATAGGGATGTTAAAAAAGTTATGGTACTAGCCTAAGGGTTCAAGGAAGTGTTTGACTTAGATAAATTGTCAATAAAAAAAAAAATAATACGCAATTTTCAGTAATAATTATTATACGGTTTTTGCGTCGATGACCCTGGATCGAGAGGCAAGCCTCCATACACGACCGGTTATACAAGTTTCTTGGCGCTAAACGGAAATTTTGAACGTCGAATATTCATACTCTGACAAATTTAAAATAAACCTTATGTGATCGTGTTAAGTTTGAAGCTCTTTTAAAACACCTTTATTTGTCAAACCTTTTGCAGCGAAAAGTGTTAAATGTATCTCTTTCTCCGTTTATCACACGCAGGTTATATGTTGTGGTCCTTGTCATGACAACTGTCAGAGCCAGTTTTCACAATTGATACTTGAAAAGTTGTTAGGCAGTAAACACTCATAAATGTATACTGGTTTTGTATGGATTTCCTTTGAATTATTCTATTAGAGGACTTTAAATATACATATATATTTTCTGTTTTGGATGCGTTCATTGTTTTAAGTGTGAAATAATACAAATTCAGTTTATGCTCTGAGCCTATTGCTCCTTAGCTGTCATTGTTATGTTTGCATGTAGGACATGTTTATATTTACATGTAGGTTAAGATTCTTCATAAAAATAATTAAGAACTTGTTGAAAAAAAAAGTAGTTTATATAATTAGGTTAGGTTAAAGTTCGGTATTACCTATAGCGA
This sequence comes from Shargacucullia verbasci, assembly GCA_947562105.1. Lineage (NCBI taxonomy): Eukaryota > Metazoa > Arthropoda > Insecta > Lepidoptera > Noctuidae > Shargacucullia > Shargacucullia verbasci. Next base: position 276,680 of record OX387296.1, read on the forward strand.
ATAGTAGAATTGTCAAAATCATTCGACATCAAATTTGCTGCGTCAATGGTCTATTGGTCGTAAGCGCGACTGCTGAGCGTGAGGTCCAAGGTTCGATTCCTGGGTCGGGCAAAGTGTTATTTGGTTTTTCTGTATGGAAATTATCAGTGGCAGCACAGAGTCTGGAACTGTGCCCGGTAGATGGCAATAAGCCCGCCCCCGATTATATAGGAATCAATAACAGCATCGGCGAAATGTGGGTACACCTCTGCCTAACCCTTGGGGGAATACAGGCGTGATACTTTCAAAAATGATACTAAATAATTACTAATCCTATCCTACTTCCTACTAATATTATAAATGTAAAAGTTTGTGAGGATGGATGGATGGATCTTTGTTACTCTTTCACGCCAGAACGGCTGAACGGATCTGAATGAAATTTGGTACAGAGATAGATTATAGTCTGGAATAGCACACAGGCTACTTTTTATCTCGGAAAAATGTACGGGTTCGTAAACCACGCGAGCGAAGCCGCGAGCGGAAACTAGTAAATAATAAACTCATGCCTCTAGTGGTGTCAAATGTAGCAAATTTTTGGTTTTTTACTTATAATATGTACAATAGGTACATACATACAACACGGAAAAACAAAGTTAGCGAAATAAAAAAACTAATAAAAACAACGTTCATATACGCAAAGAGGATTTTATAGCTATAATATAAAGAAGGAGTTGTAGTGAACTTAAACTTAACATTATTGTGATGACGTCATCATAACCAAACCAACATACAGCAATAGTTGATATAGATCCGTGTTGCTCGACACTAGGGGTGACACCTTTTTTTGGACAAATAAAGTATATTTACTTTTCTAGGGTAAAAAAATAAAGTACAGTATGTGAAAATAAAATATTATTTATTCTACTTTTTTATTCCATAAGTTTTTTTTAAATGCTTTTAGTATAATCTAATAAATCGTTGTTATTGGTGAACAGTTGAAAAACCTTAACAACATATTTACATTCTAAAATAAAATTAAATCAGTGCTTATTATAAAAATAAAAAAAAGGTTAAATCTTTTGTTTCTTTAAGTAGGTACCAAAACCATAAATTAAAAAAAAAAATCAAAATCAAAATAAAGTATATTTACGTACTTTATTGCTCTCGTAAAGTATAAAGTACGTTTGCTCGAAATAAAGTACAATACGTTATTATAAAGTACCTACGGGTAGCAACCCTAGTCGACACACGACACGTATTGCGTCAGATGAGATCTGTAGGACTAATCTGCAATGCTAGAGAATTGAAAAGTTAAGAAAATATCATAACATAACATAGCACCACGGCTATATTCCCCGAAGGATTAGGCAGAGATATAATTTTATACACCTACATTTCACCGATCCCGTTATTGGGTCCTATGTAATACGGGGCGATCCTATTGTCATATATCGGGCACAATTCCAGACTCCATGCTGCTACTGAGAATTTCCATACAGAAAAACCCAATAACATTTTGCCCGACCCGAGAATCGAAATCGCTAACTAGTCGCGCTTTCGACCATTAGTAGACCAATGCGGCAGTCAGAAAATATACTGTATTGACATAAACTGGCGAACAGTGACATCCCATACATTCTACTGACGTTACATTGTCTTCATCATTGGTGGATGGAGCTAGTGGAGGGGACAGGTCCAGTGCCGGATTAACCACGTAGCAAGAGAATCAATTGCTACGGGCCCCGCGCAAAAGGGCCCCCTTTTCCTATCCCAGCCCACCTCCGCCTGAGTGTAATTTTTTGAAAGAAACCTATTTTATACCTGTTTTCTGATTAAGACGATCCACGTCAGGAAATCGGTAAGCGATTATTTTGTTGGCGAAAATAAAACAGAATTTCATACGGTAAATGCATAAGTTCTACAAAAAGTCACTTTATACTTAAGAGCCCATAGCAGACCAAGGGCCCTTCGATAAAATTTGCTCCGGGCCCCGCGCTTACTTAATCCGGCACTGGACAGGTCCAGATTGCTCACTGTATTACACCACTACGTTGGGAAAGTAACGCAGGGAAACAATTTCTTTTTGTATTCAGAATATAGTGTAGTTTCTAGTGCCCGAATAGGTGTTTCGCGAACGGCTACGCTCCCCTGCTCCATCAGTCTCACAGGCCTTAACACACACTAAACGTGTGAGGAGTTCTTGATATTCAGATACGCATGCGCGGCGACCACTCAAAATTATGTACCTCGGTATTTTAGTCTTTAGATATTATTCATATAATCAGCCCCTTGAGGGTGATCATATGAAATTTAAGCCGTGAATTCAAGGTTGTAAAGCTGGAGTAATAAAACATTTTAGAGGTAATAAGGACTGCTATTTTTCCCGTTACCAAATACAAACAATACAGTTTATTTATTTGTTTGAATATGGTCAATTTACGGGTACATTTTAAAATATAGTCACATCATATTCGGTCTTTTAAGGTATGCAAAGTAGAACAAAATTTAAAACTAAAATTCAAATAACTACAATGGCAATAAGAATCAGTGATGGCCCACATGAATATTATCTAATAGCTGTTGCATCTCAGTACTATACATAAATACCTGCTAGCATATAGGTGGGCTGTAGCTCATACGAACACGATACTCCAATAAGATTGAACATCATCGCTCCAAGTTTGTCAAGAGCATTCGTTTTATAGCGGGCTCGCCTCAAGCGGCCATAACCATAAACTAAGAGACATCCGATGTGCATTCGATGTAAATTTATTACTTGCCTCTCAACTCTCTAAGTGGCTGAGGAAATGGGCGGTGAAACGGGCGAGTCACTCGCGCCAGCTACTCTCCGCGCCGACTTTACAACCTCCAATGCTTCTTTGATGGATTAGTAAGTGTAAAAGGAAATGCTCTGTGAGTTTCACGGGCGTTAAGTTTTAACAGTTAGACCTTTTCGTTTGTTTTTGTGTTAAGTTTCTGTTCTGGGTACAATTCCAGTGTTCTGTTTGTATTTTACTGCGCGGATATCCACTGTTTCAAAGCTTTGGAGGCTAAAATGTATGCAGATGGGATTTCTGAGTAATACTACTTCTTGTTACTGGAATCTAAGTTATACAACAGCAACTCCCACTATAAAAACATGTTTAAGAGAATGTTGTACGAGATGTATATTCAAAAATTAATTTTAAATGATCTGCAACTCAAACGATGTTCATTCAGTTTCAGTATCAAACTTTTTCTAAAATTAACTTTAGAAGTTCACTAACGCTACGTGTATACACTACATATTTGTCAACGTAATTGTACATACATTATAAAACAAATAATATTTTCAGTTGCCATTATCAACCTTTTCTTTTCTAGTTAACTAGTAAGCTTTTGCCTTTTAGCCAGTAACTTGGGCGAGTGATTTTAAACGGGGCATATTATTTGGGCTCCCTATACCTGCTCACCTGGGCGAGGCGTGGGTGTACCTGTTTAATGGGCAACTATATAACCCTCCAGTTTTTTGAGCTGGCAACACCACTTCGGGATCACGTATGCATTATTTATGTATGTATGTAATTTATGCCAGCACGTAATTATAGTTTAGCTTATTAGTTGGTTATAGGATGGAAAGAAGATGGTGCGGGATGATTAGTTGTTTTTTAAAGTTTTTATTTTGGTTTGATTTGTTTTATTTATGTAACAATTCGATAGGGGATGAGCCCCAGCCTACGAGCCTAGGACATAGGTACCTATTATACTATGTATCTAACAAAATAATTCTAGACATTGTCCCACTTCTTTATTTATTTACCTGAGTCATGAATTGAGTACACACGTAAAACAAACGCACTCCACATTAAAACTGACAAAGTAATTCCTGGAACTGAGTAATCTAAGACAGATAATAGACAATAGACCAGTCTTCAGTGCAGACTACTCGGTCTAGTCTAGTTACGTAATAACACGAGTACAGTTGAGTACAGTTGAAGACATAAGGGCTTTCGAGTTACAAAAGTGGCGTACGCGCTGAATATATATCTTTATCTTAATTAATAACTTGATGACACTTCACTTAAGTAGTCTGCAAATACTTCGACTTTTTAACAGCAGAGACATGTTTTGCATCACGCTTATATTCCCCGAAGGATGCAAGTTCCCCGAAATGTTCTAGTGTCATATATCGGTCACAATTCCTAAGTCTAGAGAATTATGTAACAGAAAAGGAAGTTCATCCGCATACTCTAGAGTCACACTAGCCTAGGAGTTGCCTTCAACGTATGCTCAGGTTGTGGAATTGGCTCCCCAACGAGGATTTTCCCCAGCAGCATGGGGTTGTTTAAAAGGAATGATAATATTATTTCACATATTGCAAGCGTCTAAAAGGTTGTGGTAACCGTTTACCGTCAGACCGTCCGTGTGCTTCTTTGCTACCTTAGTGGTATAAAAATAAAATCTTTGGCCGGGTCGAGAATCGAACCCTGTACTTTGATTATCCCAATAAGACCAGGCAGACATCATTTGGAAGGAGTAATCCAGAAGCAATTTGTCTTGTCACCATCAGATCTTTATCATTTAGTCCGTATACGATATAGAAGCTACACGCCTTTATTTAAATGTACAATCTATAGTCACATCTAAACATGTAGCTTCTCATAAACCGTTGCAATTTCATTCAAAGGAGGTAAAAACTAAATAAATAAACAATTTACCATATTTTTTATAGCGAAACACGAAACTAGGCCAGGATCGATTGGCAAATAAATATATCTAATCTAATCTAATCTAACATATCTTCATCTACAAGTTTTTAAAGTAACTTTACATCATACAATTTATTTTAATGAATATAAATGGATGATGCACGTCAGGCTATTTTAATGGTCCTTTTAATATTATGTTACTGAAGATCATGGTGACTAATAGCTCACTATTTACTTTGAACTTCTGGCTACTATTATGTATTATTTTGGAAACACTACCCATGTTAAATGGGCAGGACACCTGGCAAGGCGTGGTGATAACAGATTTAGCAAAGCTGTGACCGAATGGCGGCCAAGAACTGGGAGAAGGAATGTCGGTCGCGGCGAGATGGACGGACGATATTGTTGCCATCGGAGGTCGAAAATGGATGCGACTGGCGCAGGAGCGTAGAAACTGGCACTTTCAAAGAGAGGCCTATGCCCAGCAGTGGGCGAAGTCGGGCTGTGGATGATGACCCATGTTAAATGAAGGGTAGGCAGAGTTATTGGCTTTTATCAAAGCCATCTGACGTATGTATATTCGACGGCCAACGATTAAGAAAGAAAGATTTTTTTTCGACGGCATGTATGTATTTCTCTATCAGGTCCAGCTTACAGCCATAACTTACTCCCCAATTACCGCAAAATGGATGTTGTTCTGCTGCTTTAGAAGTAATGTTTTAGATGGCCACCGTATTATTTTCAATTTAATGTTTAATTTACGCACTGAGCTTAGTCTGCGAAATATTAAAAACTGTGTTAGATAATAAGGTCTATAAAAATATCATATTTTAGGCAAATAAAACAATTCTATTCTATTCTGTTTTGTTCACGGGATAGTAAAGTGAGGTGTATCAGCTGTTTGATTATATTTTGGGTCCATTTTAGCAAAAAATGGTTTGGGCCAACGGTTTAAAGATAGTTAAAGACTCAAAGATGCTATACGAGTACAATACATGAACAAGGGCAGGTGGATATTTCATCCCTAATAAACTGAATTACCCGCATACGATCCTAGATGATGCGTCACGCGGCCGAACAGCTGATATAATAAAAAAACATGAAATTCCGCTAACAGTTTTACCCGACTGCGCGGTACCAAAGGCAAGCTTATGTTTTTACTTTGTTTTACTGCGACTCAGCCTTTGTTATGTAGTTCACATTGTTCACTAGGGGGGAGTATCTAGCCAAAGTCAAAGTCAAAGTCAAAGTTTTTTATTTCAAGTAAGCCTTTTCAGGCACTTTTAAAAAGTCGAGACTCTAGGCGCACGGTTCCAAAGGGGGTAGGTCCTATGGAGAAGAGACTGGCAAGAAACTCCATGGATACTCTTTAGCCAATACAATACCCCAAAACCGTCATCTAAGAATACTCAAAATTTGTCATACACAACTTTTTGTTACAGAGAGCAAGCAAGAAAGCAGCAGAGAAGCAAATTACCAGTATAGGACTGTGATATAAAGACAGCTGTGGTAGAAATGTGGTACCAATAGTCCCGGGATACGGCAATAGGCGAGCCTTCTACGACATGGGAACCAATATGCAACTAAAGAAGAGAGAGAGCACGTCAACTGGTAATGATATCTACCTACAACATACACCATCATCTACACATTATCTATAACACATACCTAAATATAAGTCTTAAAAAAATGTGTTCGGTTTCTTGAGTCATAGTATCAGTAAAGTAATACATTTGAGCCTGTCTGTACCAACGTACACTTAAACACACAACAAAACGATGGGCGAGCAAATATCACCGCTATCCTTTCCTTGTTGGCTCTAGATAGCGACAAGGACACCTTATGTACGCAGTGATGTCGGCTGCAGCTGCCACGGCACATCGCATGTCAACAAGATATGGGGCAAGTACGAGTACTTCAGGGTTGACTATTTGTTTTATTTAATAGCTCTGCTTGATGAAACAGAATTAAAGCTCATAATGTATACAGTGTAGAGACTGATTGGCCATCGAGCTTATTCCCTTTACACATTAGACTACGAAGCAGCAGACACAATAATAAAAAAAATTCTCGGTCACCGGTGACCAGCGGCGGCGCTCATTAGCTATGGCGTCGAAATAACCAATTGTACACTATCCATTGCAATATTTTGTTGGCTCATCAAAGTAACACGTATGTATGTATGTGTTGCTCCTACTGGTAAAGAAAGTAAACTGGTAGTAACTCTCTATATCACACATTCCTTTTATTTATAGATTTTTTAAACTAAGTCTCTAATTTGTCTTTGACTATTTGTCTTTTCACACACAATATTCTCTGAAAATTCTCTATTAAATATGTATATGTTAGGGTTTAAAGTTCGTTGGTGATATGTGTGGGCCTCTGGCGCCGGATGGTGCGAATCCCGTGGTCCAGGTAATTCTTCTCTCGAGCTCTCTTTCTACGAACATTTTTGCCATTACGCGGACATAAAATTACAGTGCCGTTTCTTTCTTTTATTTAGCGGTGATGTCATCGCTTTACCGGTCGCTACTGGAAACTGGTGCCAGCAAGTTCATTGTCATTATTTACACATTATTGAACAGTGGAAGTATTTTTAGCAACGTTTCATTTTCAATCGCATTGTTGTTTCACGGTTTCCTGAAGTTTACAAAAGTATTTTTTTACTTTAAATTATCTCTCATTTTTGGGGATTGGATATCAGTCGCAAATATGTACCTACATTATAAAAATAATTGAAGTAGGCTTTTCTACCGAAAGTATATTTAAATAAAGACGATTTGGGAAATTGGCAGGAACTACCCGTACCGTGATGACGTCACCATTTCTATGTGTATATCTACACTATTTTAAATGCGAAAGTTATTCTATCTGTTGGTTTGTTAACTCATCACGACTAAATCACTGAACCGATCGTTATGAAATTTTCAAAAAAGGTACCCTGGGTCCCTGAGAAGGACATAGATTTATTTTTACTATCAACAAAATAAAAGACTAACACGATTATAAATACAAACTACACGCATAAGACTTCACGGGCAACAGCTAGTTCTTTATAAAGCTTTATTTTAGCGGCCTTAGATGTTGTGTTGTGTTGTGGTACGATGCTTGTGTTTATGGTACGATGGTGGTATACACGTCTCCAGTGGGTCGCACCGGAGAACATCAAGGTCGCAGTGTCAACTTACTACTGTGTCATGATGCAGGGGAAACGGTATCGTGTCACCCACCAACCTCGCGATGCCAGCAGCTGGTGACCATTATAGTTATTGCTTGATAGATGTCCCAGACTCCTACTGTGGATGTCCAACATTAGTATCACGCCTGTATCGGCAAAAAACCTCTGCCTATCTTTAAGGAATTAAAGATAGGCAGAGGTTTTTTGCCGATTCCTTTAAGTTCCATGGAATTGGGACACATTCTCTCTCTCCAATTTAAGTGCCAGGCACTTGTCGGTGTAGCGTTTTCCATCCTGTTCTGTTCAAAGCTAGCTCCTTCACTTCTTTATATGTCACTGCATTTGCCTTCTCCTTCAATATAATATAACTATAATATAACTTCATGAAGATTTCTGAACAGAAAATCCAGGAGTTGTCGCTTTGTACGTAGCCTTACTTGAGACCATTAGACCAGTGAGGAATGAGCCATATTGTAATTGGATCGATGAACTTGTTATTAGTAAAACATTTTGATTTTATAAACGCAATGATATATTTATGATATGTAATAGCAAAACAACCACTGTCTGTATTTAAACAAGTAGTTCGTCGAGACGTTATCACAATTTAATCACTGTTATCAGATTATTTTCAGTCACTAAGTGCATACTTATTTGATACTACGTATGGGTAGGCACTAAAAGTTCGTTGGTTAGACTGGGTGATGGAATCCACATTGGGTGTAAGGGTGCTATATACCCATGCGATGTCTCGATGCCTCAAACATGTTCAATCATCACTCATGTCAGTGTGAGTTTAGTCATAAAAGTTCACATACCGTGTTGATAGAATTGGTCAAGGTTCTATGACTATGACCAAGGTTCCTAAAGCACATGTTCTCGTTCACAGTTATTTCTACTGACACACCTAAAATAACCACACGGGCAAACCACGGGGGCGGTGTAGTACTAGATCCACGCGGAGACGGCGTGGCGCGGCGTGCGCGGCGCGTGCGCACCCACACAATCAGCCATAGTAAACAACACCACGCAAACTATTAAACACAAATCTAAACATGAAAAAAGAATTGTTGTAGATACAAGAATCACGCGTTGGCCTTGTGGTCCGGCAGAAGTGGGCAACACTACTCCCACTACATGGGGAAATATGTCAGGACAATACATTAGTCTAGTAACTGCCTCCTGCATCATTGAGGCAGGTAGCCAGGCAGGCCAGCAAGCGTCAATGCTGAGCAAGAGGTCCTAGTTTTGATTCACAGTTCGGGCAAAGTGAGTTGTTCTGTGTGTAAATTCTTCGTAGTAGTATGGACTTTGGAATTATATCCGGTAGGCGACTGGCTCCATATTACATGGGACTACCGAGTTCTGTTGTCTTTCCCTTATCCTTAGAGAGTTTCAGGCGTGAAGCTCTGTTGTTACATTGCATGAAGACCCATGTAATTGATAGTGAATTTATTGCCTTTCACCAGATTTTATTTTAAGGAAACATAACATTTTTCCGACCGATACAGAACATTTTAGTTTAAAAAACATGTTTATTATAGTTTGGAGTCACGTTGATGCCTCCAAAGTCAATATTATTCCGAAGATTATCAACGATGATGATAAAGATGATAATACCAATCACTCGCTTGTCAAGTGATCACCAGTGACGTCATCTATCACCATAACTGGATCAATCTTAAGCATGCTGCTATCAGAGAGATTAATCTAATTAATCGGTGACAAACAGTCTCCTCATAAAACTGTGGTAGGTATAGCCGTTGAAACATAAACACTTGTTAGTGTCCTGGTGTTCATTGTGACTGTGGTGTCTCCTGCCTGTGGTTGAACACACTGACTTGACTTGTGACCTGACCTTAACACCAACTCGGATAGCACTCTAGCTGTTACTTACAACCCTTTAAACCATAATCATCTGACCAGAAAATCAAAAAGAAAACCCACTATACATACATCCTATTCTATAATACGAGCAATGTTTATATAATTATGGGTATAAAATATATATATACCCAAAAACCTATTATTATATATAATTATATAGTAATAGGTTTTTGGGGACGAAAAATCGATCTTGTTAGGTCTCAACCCTGGAAAAATGTGATATTAGTAAATAAAAAAGATTTTGTCCCGAGCGGGCGCTCGGTCGCCCAGATAGACCAGAAAAAGTGAATGCCTATGACTTCCAATGGAAAACTTTAATGTAGTGGAATGTTCGTTTTCAATTCAGTTTCCATTGTATAATGCAGGTCCAGGGTCACCACGTAACCTCATCGCCATGCCAACACAATGTACAATCAAACCAAAGTGAGAATTTTCAATTTTCCACCCGAAGGAGCTCCAAATCGGAAATCTGTATTCCGCAACAAAATTGAGGATCGCGATTTTATTAAAATCAAGGGGAAAAAGAGAATATTCTTATTTCTGACACCGACTTTTTTAAATTGCATCGTCCTGGGGCTCGGGGCCCGGGGGGTAGGCAGGCGAAGACATTTGCATTTTTATGCGATAATTAAGCCCCACGGAGGGTTGCTTTGACGTACAATAGACGAAAGGCGGATTAATTTTTATATTTTTTTGCGCTATTAACTTTGTCGTATAGTCGTTAATTGCGGTAGGTACTTATATTCTTATTTAGACTGACCTTAATTAATGGTAATGGCGCGCAATTATTGCTCGTTATACACGTTTTTATGGTGAGTATTAGGTAAAATGATAATTTTGTCATTATTATGATCGTTTCAAGTTTCGTTTATCCTGAAATGGGCGTGATGTGAAATGGTAATGAGGAATATTCAATATATTATGTTATTTTTTAAATTATACATAAAATAAATTTATTTAAAATATACCATGTGCCTACTATCTGTAGTATTTAAAGTATACACCATTGAAGTTCGTATAGTTAGAGTAAAATAGATAATTTTATTCGAGCTCTGTTTACATAATTTTTAAGCAAAAAAAGCAGTGTGTGCGGCCCATAATCCCAACTCTTTGATTCGTGATTTTATCGCTTTCTATAAAATAAACAAACTTGTATGTGATGCGAGCCAGCCCTACACCACAACACAAGAAAGTGCAAAAGGCTAACAACGACGGCAGACCAGAGTAAACATGGACGGGACGTGTTGTATTTAACATGTCACTTGGCAGCAAAGAGATAATTCTAAAAACTGAGTATGACGTATTATCGAAATGTAGAGTAGAAAAGATATATTATTAATAAGTTTTGGGGCATGATGACCTGTGGGACGCAGAACGCGGTGATGGACACCATGACAGCTACTTTTCCCTTCACTATGGAGTGGGCCTTCTACAAGATTCGTGTGGCTTTATCGCATAGTAACAGATGTTAGGTAATTACGCGTTTTACGGCTCATGCCAACCGTAAAACCGACGTGACTTACAATGGTGAATTTTATTAAACAGCTGTAAAATATATGTAATCATATATGCTTTTATGGATCAAAAAGGTTTTCGGTAATACATGAATCTGCTGTTATTACAACTTGCCACCCAATTTTCAACTTTATTTTTAAAGCGCTAAGGTTGTGGATTGTTAGCTGATTGTAAGGCAGTGTTATATTTTCTGAAATCGTCACCTTTCCTTTGTGAAGTCGGTTTTATTGCGTTTTTTTTGTGTTAAGTACGGTTAACATTTTATTATATTAGTCGATTGTTAGTTTTACGATCAACGATATTGTTGTATTTTATATAGAAAGGTGAATTTGCAATAAAACGTGTTTTAGTTGAAATATGGCCCGCGGTACCTGCGATGGACATAAAGAATTTAATATTATAAGTATACGATTTATATTTTAAGTTTAGAAATAAATTATGGTTACTGAAGCTTAGATATAAAAATATTGATTTTTGGAAATATGTTTTATGTATCTTTCTTGCGGTAAAACAAGGCAGCAGGCAGAAATTGAGAACTTTATGCAGCTCTTTATGTCGTACACTTTGCTTTGCCTAGAAATAAAACTAAACGCGTTACTAGATGAAATAGGGCCTGTATGTCTTTGTTGGTGCGTCAGGATGAACTTTCCTGTTAGTAATGAATTAACTAGTACAATGGGCTATGCGGTCACCCTTGCCCATTGCGGTGACTACAAATAAGTACTTTGCGTGGCCCTCATATTTAAGGGTAAGGCCGCCAAAATTCCACATATAACACGAAAGCAACACAGTTACTTTTGTGTTACTGCAACACAAATGTAACACAAAAGTAACACACTTTTTTTATAAAGCTTGTTTCATAAGGTAAATAAAAGAAGTACGAGGTTATAAAATAGTACGTATCTGTGAACTGTGGGAGAAAATAAATAAAAACCACAAGTAATCACATTTTCACTGATTGCTTTTATTTAACAAATAAGTCTTATCTTATAGAAACATAATTTTCTTGTAACTAACTTGGATAAAAATAAAACTTTCTTTTTTAAATTCAAAATAAATCAACGGAGACTTAGCAAATTCTTAAAACAATTCAACAATTCACTTATTATTTTTAATTTTACATAAAGGGGTGTATTTTTATTTGCAGTTAAATACTGGTGAGTCAGCTCTAACCATCACAGCCACTTAACTAACATATGTAACTTAGATTTTTTTTAAATGTTATTTTCTTGTTGTTAGCCATAACATTTGCCTGTTTTATACAGACCAAGCAAAAAATGTATCTTCTACAGAAATCGAGCAGTACACCAGCATTGCCAGATTCAGTTAACACACACAAATTTAATGCAATAATTGTACACAAATACTATCTTAAACTAACATCATCTTATAATTTTCTTCTTTTAACCGAGTTCTTTTTTAATAGCATAACAAAAACTAAGAAAAGTAAACATAATCAGAATCGTCTTTTAGAAAGTATTCTTTGGCTTCTCCTTGTGGTATTAAATTTATACGTTTGACTATTAAATTTATGGGTACAATATCTACTTCAGATTTTTTCGTCATCAAAAAAATTAATTTGGCCCTTTTAACAGTCTTCAGAAAACGTATCTTATAAAACAATTCGTTATCTTTATCTTTTTTTTTTTGATTTGCGTGGTGAGAACCCATCATGGGCTATCCTCCGCCTGGGGGGGGCGGAGGGGTGTGCCGGACTCCTACCGGCTAAACTCACCACGGTGGTCCGCCTCGACACCATATGGTGGGCCCCGGGAACTCTCAGAAGACCGCACCGAGGCCCACCACGGTGCCATGCCAAACGGCACTTCCCGGAGGGGGTGACTGTAAAGAGGCCACCCCCTCGTGCACGTCCCGGGGGAGACTGTAAAGAGGTCCCCCCGTTACCCTCGCTGGTGCTGTGTGCACGGCGACACGGACCACAGCGTGTCGCCGTCTTCTCGGGGGTCGCTAAGTGAGCGCGCAGAGTCCCCACTCTGCGCGCTCGCGACCCCTAAGGCCCCCCGCTAAGGTGTGTTAGGCGGGGGGTTGCGGCGTGTTGCGCGCCGGGGCGGTTGCTCCCCGGCGCCTCCTCCTCCGTCGAGCGGGATCGGCCCTCTCCCGTTCCCGCTCATCGGCCTCCTTCTGGAGCATGACTGCTTCACAGAAGGAGACCACTGCCCTCCAGTTTTCCGATTCTGCCAGCATAGCCGATACCATGGCTGGCAGAGAGAGATCTTGCCCGATCTGGTCGACCAGAATCTGCCGCTCTGCGGCCCACGCAGGGCACGCCTCGAGCGTGTGCTGTGCAGTATCCTGGCCGCCTCCTCCACAATGGTGGCAATCAGCCGTGGCCTCGCGGCCGATCCTATTCAGGTATTCACCGAAGCAACCGTGCCCGGTGAACACCTGCGTCAGTCGGTACGTGACGCGCTCGCTCCTCTTGAGCCAGGCTCCGAAGTGCGGCACTATCGCTTCGACAACGCGCTTGTGCGCGAACTGTGGCCGTAAAAGCCGTTCGCGCCACAAGTCGAGCGCGTGCCTACGTGCGCGCCGCCTTAGCCTTTCGAACGCCGAAGCTGGCGCGGTCTCGCCGTCCTGGCGGATAGCGCGGATCCGGTGATACACCCTCGCGTCCGTATCCGCCTGGATGTCGAACGGCACATACCGCGCCAGTAGAGTTGCCGCCTCGAAGGATACTGTTCTGTATCCTCGTGCGATCCGTATTGCAACTTTGCGCTGCAGGCCGTTGATTTTCGTCCTGCAGCGCCGGACGCCTGATAGCCGAGCCGACCATACAGGCGCCCCGTACAGCACCACGGATCGCACGACCCCCCCGTAGAGGCGGCGAACTTCCTCCCGAGGCCCCCCGAGATTGGGCAGCAGTCTGTGCATCGCACCCACTACCCTCTCGACTCGGGGGACCAGGCGTTCGAAGTGCTCTTCGAAGCCCCACCGACTGTCCAAGGTGAGCCCCAGGTACTTCATGTACCGGCCCACCTCGACCCGCGCGTCACCAACGCGTATCCGCGAGCTGGGAGGTTCCCTGCCGCGAGGCAGTTTGTGGAACCATAGCGCCTCGGTTTTGTGAGGCGCTATATCCAGACCCAGCGCGCGGATCTCAGCCACGACTGTTGCCACCGCTTGCTCGGCAAGCCGGATGGTTCCTTCCCAGGTGTCACCGCCGGCCAACACCAATGTGTCGTCGGCATAACAGACAATGCCGACGCCGGCGGGGAGATCGACACGCAGGACCGCGTCATACGCGAGATTCCACAACAGGGGGCCCAGAACCGACCCCTGTGGAACCCCGCACGTGATCCGCCTCCGCTGGACGCTACCGTCCCTGCCCACGTAACGAATGTGCCTGTCGCGCAGATACGCCCCGACGATGCCTCGCAGGTAGGGGGGAACCTGATGGTGTTCCAGGGCCCCCCGAATCGCGCCCCACGGGAGAGAGTTGAAGGCGTTGACAATGTCAAGGCTGACAGCCAACGCCACTCCCCCCCGCCGGGACACTACCTGTTCCGACAGCGAGCGGACGCGGAGAATCGCGTCCACGGTAGATCGCCGCTGCCGGAAGCCAAACTGGCTATCGGCGAGGTCGGGACCCACTCGCGACAGGTGCTCGACTAATCTTCGGGCAACTATTCTTTCGAATAGCTTCGAAGCCTCGTCGAGCAGGCAGATGGGACGATATGCAGAGGCAGAATCTGCGGCCCTGCCTTCCTTCTGGATCAGAACCAATCCGGCTTCCTTCCAGCCGGAGGGGAACACGCTGTTGCGGAGGCAGCTTGTGAATAGCCGCCTCAAGCGGTCCCCCACGACAGCCATCGCAAGCACCCACACCCGACCCGGAATACCGTCAGGTCCGGGTGCGGTGCTGCGAGCCTTCAGGCGGCCAACGGCTCGGTCTAGCTCCCCTTCCGAAACCTCCAGCTCCTCGGACCATTCCGAAGGAGCTAGAGGTGGAGAGGGACGGTCCCGGACCGCCGGGAAGAGCGTGGTGATCACCCTCTCCAGCAGCTCCGGGGCCATGGTTTCGGTCACCGGGGGGACGTAGGGGCGCAACTTCCCTACGATCATCCTATATGGTCTCCCCCACGGGTCCCTGTCCAGTCCCTCTAGGAGCTCTCTCCAGGACCGAGCCTTGGCGTCGCTGATGGCGTGTTGGAGCGCCATCGTGGCCGCCCGGTAGAGGCGATACGCCTCGGCTGTCTCTTCGGCTGTAGCAGAGCGTCGGCGACGGCATCGGGTGTACCGGCGGCGGGACGCGAGACAGACCGCGCGGAGCTGCGCGATCTCGTCCGACCACCAATGCACAGCCGTGCGCCGAACGCGCCTGGCCCGGGGCATCGATGCGTCGCAGACCGACGTCATCACCTCCCGGAACCAGGTGGCTTCCTCCTCTGGATCGGGCAAGATCCCATCGGAAACACCTTCCCCCTCTGACCAAGCCGCGACGTTGGCAGCTGCGACGAGCATATCTCGATCGAGCTGTTTGAGGGCCCAACGTCGAGGCGGTGGGCAAGCGCCCGGACGACTCGAGTTGCCTGGAGGGCGGAGGGCCACATCGAATACGATGTGGCGATGGTCCGAAAGCGTGACCATCTCTTCCGCCACCCTCCAACCCGACACAAGGCGGGAGACAGAAGGAGTCGCCCATGATAGGTCCACGACCGACTCCCCCTGCCACCGAACACAAGTGGCAACGGACCCCCGATTGAGTAGTCGGAGGTCGAGCGACGCCGCCCAGTCCTGAAGTACGTCTCCCCGGGGCCCGTCCCGGGTGTTGCCCCAAGCTCTGGAGTGAGCGTTGAAGTCACCAAGGACGAGCACGGGACGGGGTAAGCACTTACAGCGGATGCTGTTCGCCACCCCGTCCAAGTATCCCTCGTATTCGGCGAGAGACACATTGGGAGAGACGTAGCAGCCCACTACGGCCAGAGGTCCAAACTCCACGACTACAAAACCCTGCCCCCTATCCAATAGGGAGCAGGGCGGCCCACCGTCTAATCCAGCCCAATACACGGCGACGGAGTCCGCGGTGTCCCTGAACCAACGAGGATGTTCTTGGACACCGTAGGGCTCCGCGACCACAGCCAAAGCAATCGACCACTCCGCAATGGTCTGCAGGAAAAGATTCTGCGCATTGCGGCAGTGGTTCAGATTGCTCTGAAGGACTTTTAGGGCTGGGAAGGCGATGTCGTGTCCATCGCCTCCAGTGGGCCAGCACCCGGTGGTGCCGGCGCATTCGCCCGCTGCCTGTCGGCGGCGGCAAGAGAGGCTCGTTTTCCTCTCTTGCTTTTTTGGGCCACGCACGCTTTGCGGCCCAGCCGATGGTCGGCAGGCAGGCCCAGGTCCGCACATAGCGGACACTTGGGCGACGGCGCCGTGCAGGCGTTTATCATGTGGCCAACGTCACCACACTTGAAACACCGGGTGCTTCGGTCGACTCCCCCAGGGCACCGGAGGCGGACATGTCCGAATTCGAGGCACCGGAAGCACTGAAGAGGCCGTGCTGCCAGTACCTGGACTCTGGCTGACGTCCAGCCTACGCGAACGCGCTCCGTAGACGCCAGCTTCTTTGCCGCCCCCAGTGGGCACCGGACCCAGACGGTCCCCAGCGCCACGCGTGAGCGATAAATTTCGCCCACGGTGACCTCAGAGGGGACACAGCCGCCAGCCGCAGCGATAGCGGTTGCTACCTCCTGCGACGTGACGGAGTCGTCCAGGTCACGGACTCGCAACTCCGCCACCTTTGTCGGCCGCGCAATTTGCACGGCAAAGGTGGGGAGGAGCACTTCCCGCATCCGGCTCGCCAGGCTGTCCGCTTTGGCGGCGCAGTCAGCGCCGGCGACGGCAAGCACCATGCCGCCGCCGGCCGCCTTTTTGAGGGCCACGGTGTCGATGCCGAAGTCGGCGAGCTTGATGCTCCGCCTGGCCTCGGCCATCGCTTCACCCAACAGCGTGTCGGGTGAGTCCTTCGACACCGTGACCGTGATCACGGCCGATGCAGGAACCCTGGGAAGGGTGACCTTCTTCTTCCCCCCATTCGGGGCCTTCCCCTTGGGGGGATGTTTCGCCGGCGGTGCGGATGTGGTCGCAGGTGGCGGGGCAGGCGACTTCTTCGCCTTTGCCTTCTTGGCCACCGTCGACCACAGAACCCCAGTGGCCAAGGCGCCCTCGACTTGTGCCGTCCGCGAAGTCGACGCCGCCGCAAGTTCAGCGGACGCCGTACCTGCGGCGGGCGCAGGGGGCAGCTCTGCGACCGGAGCCACCTTGGCCGCATTGCGGCGCCTCTTCTTTTTCCCCTTCGTCCCGGCTTGGGAGTCAGGGGAAGACACCTGGGCGGGCGGCGCTTGTGCGACCGGCGCCTGTAAAGAGGGCGCCGGTGTGATTGGCGCAGAGCCCACTCTCTTAGCGTCGGCCGCGAGGGGCGGGCGAAGACGAGTCTCCGGCAGCAGCCGAGACTCCAGGGAGGCCAACTTGGCGTCCATCATGCCCCCGATCTCGAGGGCAATGGAGCGCCGTAGGTTGGCCTCGGCATCGGCAGACAGAGATGCTGCCGGTATAGTGGCCCTGCCGGAGCACGCAAGAGAATCGCCTTGTTGGCGGAGGAGACTCATCTCCTCCGACATCTTCGTTATTTGCGCCGTGAGGCTGGCGATTTGAGAGTGCAAGACCGCGTTCTCTTTCTCCAGCCTCTCGACGTCCGCCCCGGGTGAAAGACGCCGCTGATCCTTCACAAGGGCCGCCGCCTTTGCCGTCCGCACCGCCATCCGGAGCCCATGGACGAATTCACCCTTAAGGTTACGGGACGTATCCGCAACCCTCTCGACCGTCGCAAGACTGGCCTCGATGCAGGCGTCAAGCTCCAACGTGGGCTTCCCCTGCATGGTCTTGGCCAGCTCCTCCGGGCCAGGCAGCTTGCTCTTAGCCCGGGTGACGGTCGGTGGTCTCATAAGCTCCAGATCGGAGGCGTCAGAGGAGGCTATCCTCCTCTGGTCAATTTTCTTGGCTTGAGGCAGAGCCTCAGGCCGAGGTGGCAGCGAGCGCTTCTGCGCGCGTGGTCGTCCCTTATTAGTTGACGAGGCGTGCGATGCGACAGAAGAGTCGCTATCGCTCGCCCCGTCCTTCCGCAGCGACGACTTCCGGCGTGTACGGTAGGTCAAAGCGACCTGTGACGCACCCGCCGGAGCCCCCGTAGCAGCAGCACTGCTACTCGCCGGAGTAGGCTCTACTTCCGGCGTGCCTGAGCCAGCCTGGCTCAAAAAAGAGCGACCATGTCGGTAGTTGCCCCCCCCAGAATACGAGGGGCAGACCGGGACCGAAGCCCCGGTGAGGGATTCTCCGACTGCAGAGCAGTCGGTACCCTCCTGGGGTAGTATTTTTTTACTCTCCGACATAATCATTTGTTCCTTTTTTGAGGGGTGAGGTCCCCTGTTCTGGTTTTGGTCCGCGCCGGGATAAACCCGGTACCGCACATATCTGCACGGCGTTCCCCTATCCGCCACCTGGGGACGCGCCCGGTAGGAGGTCCAGAAACTCCCGCGGGCGTTATCTTTATCTACAGCCTGCATAACAAATCCGATATAATACTTCCATTGTTTTCTTTGATAATATCGAACTAAAACACTGGCGTTATCATCTAAATTTATTAAATCCTGATCAAAATCCTCTTTAGAAGCGGTTATCATTCTACAATCATTTTGAATATTAGTGGTATGTTCTTCAACTTTATTAATTTCACTTGTCTTTTCAATTATCTTCATTCTTAAGTCCTCGTAAGTTTCAGTCTTTTGGTTTTCATTTGCCTCAGTCTTTTGCAAATCAGCATGTATTGGAGATTCCATCAGAAATTTATAGTCGGTACTTCCAGTGGTCCAAACTCGATTCCCTGTGTTAGAAGTGGTTGGACCTGCGTTATTTTCTTTATTTGCTATATTGATATTTCTTTTCTCCTCAAAAAGTATTTTACACATACGTATATTTAAATGTGCCTTATTTTCTTCACTATATCGTATTTCAGACAAAGGAGTCACTTTTAATATTTCTTTCATATTCCAGTCTTGTACTTGTCTTGTATTATCATCTGTGACTTTTGAAGGACATATTAAATCTTTATGAATCGATGCTTCTGATTCCAAATCACTTGTTTTTTTTAAGGGTTTTCGTACTATTACAGTAGACAAAACATTAATTTTTTTACCTGAATCTATTTGTTTTTGAAAATTGCCTGATTTTTCATCAAGATAGCAGTCATTTTTATTTTCATTGGAAAACAAATCTAGGTCATTATTTGCAGAAACATCAGACAAATCATCGGATATATCGCTTTCAGCGTATTCGATATGAGTATCCGATTCTGATTCTGACGAACTGTCAGACTTTTCAAAACGTCGCGGTCTCTTTTTTGGTGGATTTTCATTTGTGTGGTCTGTTTTTTCTATAATATATTTTCGTTTCAAATCATGCTGACTCTGAGTTTTACTACCCTTACCTTTCGTAAAATCAAAGTAAACAGGGAAATGACATTCGCAGTTCCCACTATCATTTTTGCAGAAACAACTTAGGTCTCTATATTTAAGTTTGTATGGACCGCATGTTATCAATTGATGAATTTTCATCGTTCCTGGTAAAGGTGTCAAATTTTTTGTAATGGATGAATCTAAAGTCTTAATTGTTTCTGCCGGTATGTAAAAGATCTTCACGATAGTATCTGTAGATAATAAAGCATTATAAGCAGCTTGTGCATCGGGAATATCTAATCCCTGAGCCGTTTTCATGTCAAGGATTCGCTTGATAGCTCCTCCGATGCCATCAGCTGCACCTTTGCCATGAGCAGCTTCAAAAAATGACCAGGTGCCGTGACTAAATCCGTAATTATAAATGTTCTGGCTGAATAAATAAAAATTTTTTTTCTGCCTGTACTGCGTAGTAGGTCCGTCAGAGAAAAAATGTATTATACTAATGTTTAGGTAAGTCGTTTTTATATAATTTAGGACAGGATCTAGGTGTGCCCATATAGCTTCTGGACCGTGTTGGTTATCAGGTGAAATAGAACAAAAAGATATCGGTTTTTGATCTTTTAGGTAAAGAACACCCGTATGTAAAGTTATTTGGTCTTTCACAAAATGCTTGGCCTGGACTTCTTGGTAATATTTACAGGCATAATTTTCTGAAAAATCGATGTGAATTATAGCCTCGCACTCTTTTACGTTGCTTTGACAAAACTTGTATTGGTCATATTGATAGTAAAAGTTAAATACGTGTCTTTTGAATGAATTAATTTCTCTGTTAAATGTTTCTATTAGTTCTTTTACGGTACCTTCTTTAATTATCTTCATCATTTTTTTAGACTTTTTTAGATTATCTTCTTTACCATAAATATATTCTTTTAAGGCCCATTTAAACCATGACACTTTTGTCTCTAAATCTTCATCACCGTTACCAATTCTTCTATCTGAACACTCAGTGCATTCGCCATACATGCATTTTTTTGCTTTGAAATCACAAACCAAGTCTGATACTACGTCATTCAAGTTATTACTTTGAAGTAAATCAAACGATTTTAGTTTATCTGCAATAAATTGCATATTTGAGTGCTTTATGCATGCACAGCTATCACGATCTGTAATTCTGGGTGGTAAAATAAAGAAAGGGCGATATTTTTTGAAAGTACTAAAGCTCACCCGTGCTACTTCAGCATTAAACTTTTTATGTAAACTTTGAAGTTTATCTAGTAGGTATCTTTTTTGATATTTTACTTTATTATGTGTTCTGTACTCTTTCTTACCCGCCGTTGCTCTGCTGACATCGTCTCTCTTATAAAAAGAAGCAATCATTTCCTGTAACTCATATCTCTTCTTCTGATATTCTCTACGTTTTTTATAGTTACATATTTGTAAACCTAAGGAAGCCCTCATATTTGTAGTTTGTTTATATTTTTTTAAAATTTCACTATTCACAAGTCTTCTTAAAGTATTCTTCTCGGCGTTGTTTGCTTTTTTGTATTCCGCTTTAATGGACTCTTTTAATAAATCATGTTCTATTAACTTTCTCTTTATCTCTTTCTTCTTTGGTGTTTCTACATCTGGAATTGCCGTGTCGATAAACTCACTAATTCTTTTGACTGGTGTTAATTCAGTACTATTTCCTTCCTCAGTCCTATCTTCATGTTTAATCAATAAATATTCTAATTTATTTTTCATATCATTAATAATTTTATGTTGTCTTACGACTTTTTTTTGTAGATTTATGAATCTTTGTGTTATGAAAATTATTTTGCGACGTAATTCGATGTTTTCTTTTTTGAATTTATATTCAAGCCTTCGTTGTAAATTCTGTATTTTAATATCAAATAGGTTTATTGTTTCAGTTTTTTTCACAGTTTCTTTAATTTTTCTATCTTTTCTCCATTTTAGTCTTAATTGTTCTTTTTGATCCTCGCTATATTGTGCTGATTTATTTTTATAGCGACGGAGTGTCCTTTCTGAATTTTTTTTCTTTTGTTCTTTAAATTTATCGGGATTTGTAGCCTTTAATTTTTCGCGGTATTTTCTTTGTCTTTCAGCAGCACTCAACGGCATTATCTATGGAGAAACAAAATCATCACTTTTCGCTTGCACATAATAGCTTACCGCCTCTATTTTGAGATAATGACAGTTAAACTAATCAATATACAATTTTTTGTCCTAGTTAATTTCAATTGTATCTTCGCCTCACTGATGCAAAAGCAGTAATACGCAATCATAAAATCTGCAGCATGAAGTAAGGATATTCGATCATAAAAAAGGTATTCGTTTCAATTATCAAAAAACTTAATTATTACTACGGCAACATATTAAATAAGATCCTTTCATTTAAAATTATCATATATTTTCAATACCTGGTACATTACTTTTGCCACAATAATATTTT
Source organism: Shargacucullia verbasci (assembly GCA_947562105.1). NCBI lineage: Eukaryota > Metazoa > Arthropoda > Insecta > Lepidoptera > Noctuidae > Shargacucullia > Shargacucullia verbasci. The sequence continues at coordinate 298,847 of OX387296.1, forward strand.
ATTGTAAATAATTCTATGTACCCACATAATGATACCTACGAAATATGTAAATGTTCAATATGTATGAACCTTTATACTTGTTTTGTGTTGCATAACACAAAAGTTTTTGTGACGATAACACAAAATTATGGCAAAAGCAACACAAAAGCAACACAAAAGCTTCATTTTTTCGCGAATATTAGGTTATAGTTTAAAAATATGTCGAAAATAAACGTCAATACATAAATTATAAACATTAATGCATGCGATATTGGTATAGTTAACTAGAAAAATCATTAACTTACCGAAAAAATGTCTTAAAACTTTTTACTTCAATTTAATTTCTCCACTGACGAAAACGTGGCCTTCACTTTTGACACTTCTCACAAATGATAAAAGATGGCTACCCGTTTTCTTTTTTTTTTAATACACTCTACTGTGTTGCCACATTAAGATTCCACTTCCTACCACAATTTGCAGCATAAAATAAAGAAGATATTCGTGACACAAATATTGTAACACAAATGCAAAAAAAAAAACGTCTTTTCTAGAGAGCACTAAAACACATAATATCTAATATTTCCGTAACGGCATTACTCACAGTAAAACTCAATTATTATATATTTAATGTCATTAAAAGGTTTTTTCAATTAAATTTAGAAATTAAAAATTTATGCTGATCGCAAAATTTTGTGTTACAAAAGAACAGCGTATTTTAGACCAAAATTAGGGGGTCTGACTGACACAAACATCTATTTTATGGAATGAAGCTAGTTAAAATAAATATTTACGATTTGGAACAGTTAGTTCAATAACGACTTTCTAGTTTGCAGTTGTCAAAAGAGCTGTCATATCATAGTTTTTCTAGAAATTAACATGGACGTTTCGTTCCCTCAAAAAACGATAATTTTCACGGCCTTACCCTTAACCTTAATCTATTATTTTTTAATTGCTTTGTATAATTGGTTTGCTTTCTGCCCTTCGGGTTGTAGTGAACAAGACTTGTATGTCCTATAGACCATCAGGTCGGAGTGTTAGTGACACGTAAACAAAAGTGACGCGATTCTGTCACGTGATTTCACGCATGCGTTGTGGCTAGGTTAGAAAAAACCTTACTATCCAACTTAAAATGTATGAAAATTAAAGCACGCATAGTCAACAGTCAACCATAACTGCTTGTTTTATAACTTAACTTTACATTTTATCCTAGATGTTACTCAACACTTTCCTAAAACCGTTACTCTAGGGAGAAATCAAACTACTTGTCTGCCTACCCCAATCACGCGGTTGCCATAGTAACGGTCCCGCAGAGGACACGGTACTTCGTTAGGTTTTTACGATTATCTCCCCCAGTGGAAGAAGCTGACGCTTGTTAAGATTTGCCCTAACGCCCTGATTTTTATGGCCTACCCGTATTTTAGTATGAGTATAATTTTGTGGTAGCTTTGGCCTGTGGGTACGGCGCGATATACTTTCGTTACAGATAAAAAATTTTCTATACATAAACTTGAACTGTTAAATATATCTCAGTGAAGTCTCGTCAAAATCTGCCTGGTAGTTTTTCCGTTACAAGAGTACTGACATACAGACCTCATGCGTAAATATTCATTACTTTATGCATAAAATGTTTTATTTACAATATAGATATCCACTTATCTTTTTGAATATAGCTTTTTGGTCTCAATGTACTCCTTATTCCTGTAATATAATCAAAACAGTCAATATCGGTGTGTACGTGACTCCTCTCCTATGCTCCCGGCGGGCGGCGCGGGCGCAGGCGCGCGGCTGACTCCCCGATAACGATAACGTGAGAATTAGGTCATTACAATATTATTGCAATATTTTATATATTTTATGCAATGATATGAATATATTAAAACATTTTTGTTTGTATGTTGATCTGAAAGGTGCACCTATTTTAAGTATTTATGTGTGTCATGATGACTGCTGAACATAGGACTCCAAACAGACACCCACAATATTTGTAAGAATTGGTGTGGCTAATGGAACCGGAGATGGGAGTATTTTAATCCTATGAGCGCTATCGCAACAATACCTTTTCTGTTGTCTGCTGCGTGGCAGTCAAAGTGTTAGGCGGAAAATATATTTTTATTCATGTAGACCAGTTACAGGTTATGAATGGTCAGACTCTAGTTGCCTAAACCGCTTAATTTATCGCTAGACCGCTACCCATCCTCTTAAAATAAGTTTTGGGGTAAAATCGTAAGGATAGATAGGTACGCCCCTCCGAACATTTGCAGCTAGACGCTATTGTACTGTGAATACTGAAACATAAAGTTATTCTGCAAAAAGATAAAATATTTCCTATCAATTGAACATACCGGTCGACGATCTAATAGTCAAAACTGCATATCATAGGTACAAGTGTTTCATGAGGGTATCGGACCCATGACCCGTAGTGCAGAAAGCCACTACACCGACCGAAGAGAACAGGTACCTAGTCTCTACTGAACATCATTAAAATGGAGCGATACACCAAAAAGTTTCTGAAAGCGACACCGCGTGGTTCAAATGTATGTATGTTTATTGTGAAACGCCGCCGTATCACGGGTTACTCATTTCCATAGAAATTTGATGAACTCGAAACAGACGAAAGATTTTTCCTCTCGTGTTATCGTTATGATTGAACTGCCAACTTTTAGGAAATGCTCCGGTTATCAGTTGTAAGTAAAGCAGGGCTCGTGAGGTGAGTAAGATACACAATATCTGTTGTTTATTAAAAAGTTAAAAACTTCCTAGTACATACATGAAGATGGGGTTGGGTTCCGTGACCATAATAATACATGAAATTTATTCATTAAGACTGAGTTTTAGCATAGCGTCGCGTCTGAATTCCTAGGGTAAGGTAGAGATGTATAATTGTAGATCCACATTGCAGCGATGCAGTCTAAGATGGGCTGCAAGGTAAGAGCCTCCACGGGTGCGAACCCTGAGATCGTCTGGGACACCCTGGGCAGTCAGCCTCGATTCCATTATTGCTGACTTACCATAATCTTTCCACTACGGCATTAGTGAGACCTATTTGGTATCTTGTGCTGACAATACAGAAGAAGGGGGTTTTAGAATTTTACAGTTAAACATATACACGGTGGAGGATAGATTCTATGACGTAAGGATCCCTAAAAATGTGTTTAGTTCTAAAAACACTGATTCATAATAATGCGCCTACTAAGATGATTGATTGGTGTAGCGTGATTGTTGTAGTCACACAGTACACACACAAATCATAAACGTGTACAGTAAGTACATTGTCACACCCAACGATATAAGGGCATAGATTAACATGATAGATATCTCAACATAAACAATGGCATCAAATAACACCATATATTATTCACGCTTTTAATTCCTGAAGGTAACAGCAGAAAATGGGCCTACTTAGCAAGTTCTGCAGCCCATATAGAGAAGACCAACATGGGACATGGAATTTGGTTGCTAAGTTGCTGTCAGGCACGGGTGGGGTAGGGGGTTCAACCTAAACCCACGGCAAAAGACTGCCGACATCGCCAATCCTACTTCCTACTAATATCATATGTGAAAGTTTGTGAGGATGGATGGATGGATATTTGTTACTCAATCACGCCAGAACGGCTAAACGGATCTGGATAAAATTTGGCACAGATATAGATTATACTTTTTATCCCGGAAAAATGTGCGGGTTCGTAAACCACGCGGGCGAAGCCGCGGGCGGAAGCTAGTTGTATTTAATCCTGAGTAGTCCTATTATTTCAGGTGATTTTGATTCTGGACACTGAAAGTTGATGACGAATCACGCAGATGTGAATGCAATCCTAACTGTATTATTTATTTATTTATTATACATTCAGACAAATAGAAGCCCACAATAGTAATTGAGTTTATTATAGTGTCCGTTGTACCAACGCTTTGTATATTAAACACGTCATGTTTAATTATAACCAAGCCACAGTACTTGACGTACATTTACACGCAAAAAACAAAGAGAAATACCGCTCTATATTATCCCTTCGCCATGACACAAGCATAGAATTAGCCCCATAATTAAAACTGTCCACCGACCATAATAGTAAATTAAGTAACAGTTCAAACTTCCCATTTATTATACAAGTGTAAAGGGCGATATTTCCGTGAACTCACAGCTGCGCAAATTGAGCGCTCGCCAATAATTACTGGTAACGTTCTCAAAGGAAATTGGACCTTAAATTCTCGACTTTGTTCTCCGCAAAAAATACTAATGAAATTATGTTCCACTATGCTCTGTTGAATCGTTCCATTTGGAGTTCGGCCACCTGCTACCGATGGTTTGCTTACAGGCTCTCCTCGCACATTAAAGGGGGATAAAAAGCTTTTAGTGGCCACATAGGTTCATACATAATATACGCAATATGTACATACATATTGTACACTCTATATATGTAGATCCGGGATAGGAGTACAATTGTGTGCCACATGTTCACGTTATGTAGTTTCTTTTTATTTTATGTACTTATTTTTACACTATTTTATTGGTTTCGTGGTCGTAGGCGCGCCTGCTGAAAATGAGGTCCTGGGTTGGATTCCTGGGTCGGGCAATGTGTTATTGGAGTTTTCTGTATGGAAATTCTCAGTAGCAGCACGGAGTCCGGAACTGTGCCCGTAAGATGGTAATAGGCTCGCCTTATTTTACATATAACTCAATAACAGCATTGGCGAAATGTGGGTGTACAATAAATAGTACAATATTTATTGTACAGTGTTGTTATTTTTACAATGTTATTATTTTATTTCGATCTGAAACATCACAAATCCTCTGAAACGTCAGAAGATTTCTATTTAGGGTGTGGTGTCAAAGTAACGTTTGTAATGGGTTTAACTCTTGTAATATCACATTTTCTGAATTCCTCGTGAGCTAAGCCGTGGCATTATATTTCCATCTCCCATGTGAACTCGACCTACATCTGTCAGAAACAAACAAAATTCACGTGTCGCTCAGTAATCCCACATGGCTTTGTTCCGAAGCCTGCGTTATAAGAAAATCGTTGAACGATTGAACGAACCAATTTATTTCGGTGATATCAATTTTAATAACTTTATCGGAAATGTCGTAAAGTTAAATCATTCAAATTTTATGATTGTAATAGATAGCCTCTTTAGTAAGCACCGTGGGGTTAATATGCAGTATACCCGGGTATACTTATAAGCTTTTGTAATTGATTGCTATAAAGAAATAAATCTGGTATTTTTCATGTATTCACTTGCACATCTTTTATCTGTAGTTTGATTATTATATTCAAATTATCAACGAACTTAATGAAAATTGTTTGCTTATTTTCTCTATAGCTGATAAGGATACCACACGCAGAAACAAAGAGCGATAATGATTGAATATTATATGGGGGTGTATTGCCTGTAGCCACATAAAGAACACGCCGCTCAATGTCTCAATCCTCATTATAGGTATACTGTCGTTAATTACACAATTATTTCCTATTGCTTCCTTTGATCGCTCGCGGAGCTCGCTGACCACCAAATAATAAAGTAGAGAGAACCCACTCCACAACGCGCCATAATTTAGGCCACACAACAGAACACTGGCGCACATCATTGCTGACTGGCTAATATTTCCAGCTTTGTTGACACGACTGAAGAAGTACACTTCTCAGTCCACAATAGTTAATGTCATCATGTCCGTGAAGGGCATCGCCAGGTAGATTGTATCCGTACGAGGGTGCTGCTGCACATCTCCTTGATATATTGCCAGATGACGCACATAAATTATTATTAGTACCGAGAGGATGTACCTAACAGTTACCACGGTATTATGTCTAAACAATGGGTGGAAAACGCTCTCCGCTGATACTACATACCTAAGTATATCAAAAGGTATGTGTGTATGTTGTAATTCATGCTCTTTATCGCTGCAAGTTAAAATTGAGAAGATAGTCAATGTATGTGTGGATGGATGGATCTTCTGCCATAATATTTGTGTAGTATTAAGTTGAAAGCTATTTCTTCAATATTAAGTAATGGCGTCAGCTTAGCAACTCTCTTAATTATGTTATTTTCGTTTCAAAGCTTTGACGTAATGGGACGAATTTACGAAATAATTTTGCTGTAAGACTTATTAATAAGTGATTGTTACGAGAGATGTTTATTGGTGGTTTTATATAACTAGTCCTAAGTTGCGAAAAAGCCACTTTTAAAAAGGCATTGTATAACGTTGACTTTAAAGTTTGTTTGTTTTTTATCAATTATTTTCATAGACATTGCCAGAGTACCAAAATATCATTAAGATCCTTACAGCTTCTAATACTGATCTCCTCAACATGTCAGACCCAGAATAGTTCCCATTAATAATGGTAGAACAAAACTTTTGCTAAACCCTTGATATATGATCACGCAGTTTATAATCCTCTAGATTGTACTGTGATTATTTCGTACCCTACCGACGATCCTAGAAGAAAAGGCACGACATAATATTCGTCGAGGTATGCTCAAAATTGGCATACTAATACTGTAGTGTACTAATTGTAATGAGAATGTAGTGGAAACTGAAGAAGATGGAAAGCGAACAACGTTTAGACCCTCAAAGGCCTGCTGGTGTCGAATAATGATATTCTTATGATCAATCACGAGTGGGCTAGTTCTGAGGCATCTTGTTTGCCCAGCAAGTTGTCTACGAGAAAACGCTCCCATTTAGGGCCTATCTACTACAGCTAAGTTAGATCATTTGCTTTAAGCCATTCTTTAATTCGAGCTATGCAATATAGCGAATCTTCTCAAGATTTATGTCTCCGACATTAAAGAAAGAGAAGTCACGATAGAAATTAAATTTTTAATAACATACAGAATTAAATACACGTCTCCTTGTTCCTTACTCCAGGATTCCGACCTTCAAAGGGCTGTGAGGGTCTCCAGGGTGATAGTGGAGGTGTTACGAGCTTAGTGTTCAATTTGCAACTACATGTGTCAGCGTTAAGCCTGATAATAGGAGGCTTTGTTTGGGCACAACATGCCTGTAAACTGACTGTAGGGAGTACGTTGGAAAATGTAATTTCAGAATATGGTAATTCCAATATTCAGAGAACTAGAGATCTAACCTTTAACCCAAAAGTATGAATGTTCTTGGGACTGATCGCCAACCTACAAACGTGAACTGGGATTACTTGGTGATAGCTACTTCTGCGAAATTTGAAATCAATAACAAACTAGTAGCCATCGTACCCCTATGAAACACGAGAATGACGACTGCTGTCTTTAATAATAATATATTTTGTCAGAATTCAATAAAGGGAATTAGTCGAAGCCGGTATCATCTAGTAAGTATATAAAAAGGCCTGTAAAAGTGATTGAAAAATCCTAATCGTAAAATAAACTATTTAATTTGATTTCAATTAATGATTGTCATATGTGGTTACTGCACATAAATACAATTATTACTTAAGATCACACTGAATATGCCATCAGGGGTAATAAAAGCATTAGAGCGTGACTCATTAGCTCATAAAGCTATCGTTATAGCACAACGAAATATTGAGCAACTAAAGCGCACAACACAACACATGTCGCCTGTATACGTCACGTTCCAACTCCATCATAATCTTAGCACTGAACCCTTTGAATTTTTTATTTTTTCATCTACCACATTACAGTCAAATTCCAGACTTAAATCATTAAAAATAAGGTCGGTAGTAAGTTGGTTACTATCATCAACAGCTCTAATTTCATTTTAATTAATGGCTTGCACTTTGATCATAATACCATCCACTTGTCTCTTCGGTCTAAAAATAGAATTGTCATAACCTTCAACATTGAATCTTCTGTTAACAACTGTAAGGTTTAATTTAGTTTGTGTGGTATCTTTAAGCTGTTGTTAAGGGAGGTCTGCAGCACACGTGTGCATTATCTGTCGATGAGTGGGGCCACTTCAGTGTACTAGTCTCATGTATGTAGTTATCTCGTATTAAATTAATATCTCAACAGATATTACAACAGTGTTATTAAGTATTATTTAATGAGAGAACTACGGTAATTTCTTTATTTTTTATCAAATTTTGATATTAGTTCCATATTAAGCAATACAGAAGACAAGTGGCTCAGTGATACCTGATATGTAAAACTAAAACCAACCAATATCCGCTGAATTGTTAAAAACGTTCTTTAGCTTTATGTTCTGTAGGTAGAACCAATGATCATTTTGATAGCATCGATTGCCTTTTCTAATGAAATAGTTGAAATAGTTTCATAAATTAAATATTCGAGGTATTTTGTTCCGAACACTTTAGTGAATGTAATGATAACATGTTTTACCCCTTTCTCTAAGAAATATTTTTCTTTATTCTGTTTTAATATAAGATCTGGTATGGTTTTGTGCTTATTATACGTTTATTACAAATTATATCAACGCCTGTCACACAACATGTCACACCAGAAAATAGAGTTCTCTCTTTCTCTCGAAAAGTTACCTAATAAGGAAGAATTTCCGAACTTTTTAATCAGAACTAATGAAAAGACAGCTTTATTAACCTTATTACAATAAACATCTAAACCCGTCATCACTTAGATTTTCTTTCGAGAGACCGGTATAAAAGAACATTAAGCGCTTCCATCAGAGGACTCAAACTTTCTTTATTAAATCTTCCAACCCTTCTGCTTACCGTCACGACGAATTAGCTAATGAGCACCAAAGTGACGTCATTTGCCAAAATGGCGGCGGGCGCCAGTGACGTCATCGTCACCGTCAAACTGACAAGCCGTCAAATTTGTCTCTAATGCACTTACCGTGTCCTGTTCGCTAGCTCTCAAGAAACCAGTGAACTCTCACCGTCTATTAATGAAGCATTAAAAATTAACTTGCGTAATGATGATAAATGGGCGGCCATTTTGTTGGAGACGCGGATCCGTTTCCGTCTTGTTTCCTTTGGAGTTGTGAAGGTATGATTTATGTGGTAAAGTTAGGTTTCTCTTCTGTTTTGATGTTTGAAAAGATACTCATTGAACTATTGTTCTAGTCGTCGCAAGACTGTAAGGTACCGGATTCGATTTCCGGGTTGGGTGAAGCGATACTGGGTTTTTCTATTCAGCATTCCGGAGTTTGGATTTTTGCTTAGTAATTTGGCATTAGGTTCCCCTTCTATGATACATACAAACATAGGTGAAATATCAGTGTAAGTACAATATAAAACACCTCTGCCTAACCCTTCAGGTATATAAGCGCGATGCGATGTGTGCGCGAATGTTTATATGTCGTTTAACTTGAAGCAGGATGTAGGTTGTATGTAGGTAATTAGTCGTTTATTTTGAAACCAACTGTGAAAGTCCTACTTGATCAGCCAGACTGTTATAATATCCTAATCCTAATATTATAAAATGAAAAATCCTAATATTATAATATTATAAATGCGAAAGTAAGTTTGTTTGATTGTTACCTTTTCACGCCTAAACCACTGAACCGATCGTCATGAAATTTTGCATACACGTTGTCAGGGGTACAGAAAAGGACATAGGGTACCTTTCATCCAGAAAAAACGTACTGTTCCCGAGATAAAGACCAATAACTTTTGACAGTCACAATTGCTTTAGGACGCTAGATGGCGCTACGTGTGATCCGAAGAAATGCACGGGTTCGTGATCAATTCGAGCGAAGCCGCGGGCAGAAGCTAGTTCTTTTAGTATTTTAATTGTTAAGTAATTGCTCTCGTTAACTCCTTTAGAGTTATCCACATTGGCAACAGAAGACTATAATTCCTTTAATTGGTTTAATTCAATAACTCGTGTCCCATTGAATACCAAATATAGCGGTGATGGTTTGTTTACGTAAAACCAGTATTTTTGGAAAGGCACAATATGGCGGCCACAATCTCCGTGAAGTCACTGACCATAGTGACTATATATTGAATACGAATCGTACAAAAATATCACAATTTATGTAAATTTTATTATTTTTATCGTCGTTGTAATGCATCCATTAATTAAAATTTATAACTGAAAACTGCAATCAACCGGTTTTTCGATGTGATTTTGTATGTCGAGGGAATTTAAACTTTATGATTATAGCGATAGATTTGATTTAAGTTTGTCAACGTAGTAACAGATAAGAGCTGATGGATTAACTTGTTTTGAAAGATAAAATTGTATATTTTATTATGTTCACGAGCACGTGTGGCCACAACATAGGCAAATAATAGAAGTCTATGTTCACACAATTATGTGGCACTTCTATCGACGCCATGAACTCGCATGACTTAGCGGAAAGATTAGCCAGTCAACACTGTCAACAGGGGGCGTTAAATACTTATTGTTAGTTAGCCTTCTGTCCCACCTGTAGCTGCCGAGTGTTTCGCCGGGGTGATTATCCGCCAGTGTAAACAGTGCTGTTGCTATGTCGTTATCGCTTATCATCGCCTCACGATAACGTAGGGCGCATGCTCAAAGAAACTGTGCGTCCGTGCTGTCCGCGTAGGTAATTATGCAGGTCTTTTAGCATCCGTGATAAAAACTGCCGCAGTGACTAAGAGATTGCGCCAACTAACGCGGGTTCTCTTGTATGGAAAAAATATTTTTACGGTCTATAGATAGTTGTTCTAGGTCTAGGTGTAATTATATCATTAGTATAATGGTAGTTATTGTAAATGAACTCGTGACATATTCACGATTGCTACTGCTAATCATGAGTTTCCACCTGAGCACTGCCGCTTTCTTCAAGCCAGTTTTGTTCCACTGTTTTCGCGACTATTTAACACGAACAATATTTTATAAGAGTAAGATTTCATGGTGTATCATGTTTCAATGACTAACTAAAATAAAAATCTTCGAGTTGTTTTGCTTTTCATTGTGTTGATAATTTCATCATAATATAGTTCTGTGTATGTAAGAGGTCACAAGGGCACACAGACAAGGCCCAAAGTGATTGTTTAGAATTGTCACAAAGGCCTTGACGTTAAGTACCTAAGGCAATATCATCTCAGATTTAACGATACCAATAATACATATTTAATAGGAGACAGGTGGTCCGCCCACTTCATAATAACTTCAGCACAACTATAGGTTCAGGTGAAGGTGATCATTGATCCATACAATATTACATTATGATACTAAGCCCTTGTCCTAGCTGCAGCAACGCTTAGCCTAGTTGTGTCTTCATAAAGGCGTTCACGGAATCACAGGTGGCTAGTGTTTGTTATTTTTGCGTCGCAATATGTATGTACATAGAGCAGAGGCCTTATAATTACTTAAAAATAATTTAATTGTGTTGAAATTCTGCTAACACCTGGAAACAAGATATACTTTAATATTTTTACGCAATTCAGATCCAATTCAATGCGAAAATATATTTTCTAGCAGGACTAAGGATGCGGTCTGATGTTGAAGAATTGGTCAGTTTGAAGATAACATGTTTTTAAATTTTCACTACAACAGGAATTAGTATATTTTAATAATATTTACTTTGGTACTTGAGATTTAAGAGTGAATATATTATGCTATTCAAGAGTTAATTAATGAAACAATCAATTCATGTGGGATATATAACGGGCTGAACGTTAACATCTCACAGACGCATTTATAACATCTCAATGGCAAACAGTACCTCAAACAGTGAGTTAAAACGGATGGGAGATCTTGCGCGAAATTACTATCTGCAATGAGTCGACAAGACCAGTGCCATTGGACCTCCGCCTCCCTCGGAAATTGCCAGAAATTCGGGAAAGTATGGCGGTTCGGTTGATTGGCAGGTGTCTACGTAGAATGGTCTATGGTGTTCAAGTTTCGGTATGATTGATGAGAGGTGCGACTTGCTGTAACAGTCTGAAACCTTAACATTTAGTAATTTGATAGGCTCCTCCACAACTGCGCGTAAATTCTTCATGAAAATTTACTGTATTATTCTCATTTCGTTTTACATTAGGCGAATGATGAAGTCATATTTCATGGCGGCTTTTTGATGGAAAAATTTAATGAAATAGGTGCGAATGTGATAAAATTATTAAAAAATCTCTAAAACTCTCTCTTTCAGTACCTAGATTCATATTGTATCATGGGTACAGTTCAGAAATCTTACAAGATCATAAATAACTAGAATGACTACCAGAACATGATACAAATATTTGCACGGCTCGAGGACTGAATCCGCACTAATCAGCAGAAAGCCAATCTATCCCCCGCGCTAATCGAGTTGTCTAGAAGAAAATAAGTTTCCAGTTAACATAACACAAGACAAAAGATAAACATATAGTATTATTGTTTACTGTCAGTTGACTTTCCTTACAGTAACTTATCATATTGTTTTCATTATTTTTATCTAGACATCTACGTGACCCAACTAATTATGAATCATCTGTTTTATCATTTCACAGTATACAAGGGTTCTTTCGCTAAACAATATTAAAAAGTACAGCAAGTAGGTAGACAACACACACCAGCGAGCATCACGGAGACCTCTCAGGTGTGCAGGTTTCCTGACGATGTTTACCGATACCTTTAACGTGTAAATCAAGTTTTGATCGGCACATTCATTCGTAAAGCGAGTGGTGAGGGATGGTCTCGAACTCAGACTGTCTTGGCTGTAACCGCTAAGCTATCAATGGTATCACAACCCGTTAAAGTGTCGCTTATCAGTATTATAAAAACAAATGTTTTTAATTCACGTTTATTAGATTACGACTTCGCATAGACGTAAGACAATTTAATCTATTAGACTGGTTCTAAGTGGGTGCACCTTCATTTATTATAAAGCAGTCGTCTAGCATCAACCAGACAATCATGTGATGACAATGGTCTGCGCAGGACCCTGTACTGGCTCTATTAATCATCTAATTCAGACTCAAATCTGACTTCACTACTGGCTTACCACCTGGGTTAACTCTTGGCAAAGACAAAGTTAAAGATTTTATTTCAACTGGAGTGTAGGCGCTTTTAATAGTCCAATATGGCACAAATGGACCTACATATTTCGATTACTAATATTGTTAACATGCATTATGGTGGTGACGAAGACAAACGAAAGATTTTATACTGTCTTCTTTGCGTTACTTGTCGGATATGATGTCTGGATTATGGCAAAAACCTCGTGTAGTATTGAGCAGTCTTGGGATGAATGATTTATGGGTTGATGACGTCAAAGTTTTGTTCAGTTCGCCAATTCCCCGTGAGGCCCGTGCCGAGACTGAGTGTAGCTTTAACATTTCTCATCAAAAATCCCATTTTTCAATCACAGAGTTTAATTATTCATTTCAACTGGAGGCGAAAATTACTTTTTCAATCCCTTCGGAATTAATCGGCTTTATATTTTTTAAGACAATTTAAAAAAAGGGCAAAGAATTAATTAATTTGTGTTATGTAGCATCACTGCTAGTTGTATTCTTTGAAAGTTTAGGCAGAGATGTAAGTACTGATGTAATCCCACCTGTCGCCCAAAACGGGGCGACGCTATCCGAGACTTCCAACTGGAAGTCTGCTGGAAACTGGAAGCCTCCAGCTCCTGAGAATATTGTCACCTTTGTAGGTCAGGTAATCACGCAGTGGGCCAGTGAAACGCTGGCGTGACGACTTACATGCCCTTACTCCGAACTGACCAGAGGAAGCTATACAAAGAGAGGTATGAAAATATATGAAGGGATCTTTCCCCAGCAGTGGGACAATAAAGTTGAATAAAAAAGAACACTTTGAACACTGGGAATCGAATCAAGGACCTCAACACAACAACAACTGACCGTTACACCAAAGTAGAAGTAAATTGTTTTATTATGTAAAAATCTAAATAAATTTAGTCGGCCATATTTACGTTTTCGATTTATAGCCTGCTGAATATGCAGGCGTGGTTTACGATAGCTATAGCGCTGCCTACGCCTCGCCTATCGTTCCAGTCGCGAAGTTGTAGTTCACAGTTATTCTATTTCATATTAATGTTGACACTATCTTTAGAGATAACTATTATTTATTATGTTTGAGGAGAAATATATTATCGAGGCGGTCATTAGGAGGGCTCCGGTCCGAAATGTGGGTGTGCACTAGTACCTTCACCTCTACCTACCCCTTTAGAGAATGCAGGCGTGATGCTACGTAAGGAATTAAGGAAGGATCATAAATTGTACTATCTACTTATGTAGTAGTGTGTTGTTGTTAGGCGAGGTCAGTGTTTAGACCATTTGAATAAAATACATAAAATGTAAATAAAGTGTATATATTATTGTAAGGCTCGCCTCACACGTCAGTACAGTACAATGTTATATACATTCAACCTATTACAGTATAAGCAGGACAATAGATTTAGTACATTTAAGTACATAAGTTATTTAATTATGTATATATTTATAATCTATCTTGACTGCCTTTGTCTACTGGTCACAAGTGCGATCGCTGAGGGTGGCTCTTGGGTTTGTTTTCGGGTCGGTCAAACTTTTATTGGGTTTTTCAGTAAGGAAATTCAGTAGCAGCACGGAGTCTGGAACCATGTCCGGTTGATGGCAATAGGCTCACCCTCAATTACATGGGATTCAATAACGGCATCGGCGAAATGTGCTTGTATGAAGATACACTTCTGGCTAACCCTTAGGAGAATACTGAGGTGATGCTGTTATTGATAATCTAGTCCTAATTGATGAATTCCTCCTAGATGTTCATATATAAGAAGCTTTGTGGTATATTCCTAAGAATAAATGCCTGTGTTTATTTTTTAATTATTGACAAGCTGAACCGAAATAACCCATAAAACTAATAAAAACAAATGACAAATCTTGACTTTTATGTAATACATAGAAAGCTTAAGCGTCATTGAATAATTAAAAGCGTTAGCGTCAGAGTCGAAAGGGAGAAGGTCTAAACAGCGCGCAACGCAGAATGAGAACATTTTAAAAGCGCTCGTAAAGGCCCCGTTGAAATAAAAACATTTGACTTTGACTTTGTTCAAAACTACAAAACGCGTGCGCGCGGTTGGCGCAGTAGCTAAGCGATTAGCTTTCTGCACTACGTGGCGCAAATTCGATTCTCACACTGAACTAATATTTCAATGATCTAAAGAATCTCTTTGTGTTCTATATACATAAGTTGGATGTGGGCTGTGGACAATTTTTTCGATCAATGAGCGTTCACATTTTTTGTGCCTAACATACATAATATTATGTTTTAAAGAACATGTTAATTTAAGCGAATCAAGGATGTTTTTGTTCTAACCGGCACGTTCTTATTCCGTACAGGGTAGGCAGTGTCATGAGGAAGCAATTACTTAAGACGTATTAGTAATAGAGGCCTCAACTACACTAACTAAGGATTAACATTCATCTCATACTTCAGATGACTCCTGCCCTCACTGGAGGGAAAATAAAGTCACCGCACTGAGTTACTAGGAGGTAGGTAGTGTAGGTACAGTCAACTACGAAATTAGTTGGAGATATTGAAAGTTCAATACATGATTGTAGGTATCAAAACTATGTAACATGGTATATGACATATACATTGGAATTGCACCTCCTTATTACATGGAAATCAATATCACTAATGGGTGTACAACAGAGTACACCAGGGGACCTGCCGGCAACCCTTCGGGGAATAAGGCGTGACGCGGTGTTACAAGCCTGTTATATTAAAGTTATTGTTTCAAACAAGAACTATAAAATGGTTACTGTATCATTTATTACCTAATATAAAAAAATACGCTATTTCAAATTCAAATTCAAATATATTTTTATTCATGTAAACCATTTACAGGCACTTATGAATAGTCAGGCTCTAGTTGCCCTGTCCAAAGTGTTGATTTCCAATGGAGAAGAACGGGCAAGAAACTCCATTGTTACTATTTTTAACTCGGAATTAAATATACAATATTAATTTATACATTTCGTCGAAGTTACCCAAGTACCCATTGTTGATAGGTAGAACAGAACAAAGTTATTTATAGGAGCGGTGTCGAGTTGCCACCAGAAATCATTGCGCTTTAATGTGTTTTTTATGACAGCAGAACAATCAGTTGATTGCGAGTGGGGTGGGGCGTCAGTTTCGTGTTAGAATGAGTTACTGGTTGCAATCATTAAGTGTTGATTGATGCTTATATGATAATAATTATGTGTATATAGAGCATTATTATTTTTTAAGCTACAACGACTTGTTCTGCACTAATTCTTTCTCGTTCAAAGTCAGGTTAACTGGTTCAACGAAGAACATATTCAAGGACATGATAATTAATGCTCTACTGTAACGAAGCATGAAAATAATACAATAATAAATCACAAAGATAACCCTTCTTCAATATGTCTGTCGTTTAATCAATCACCCTGTATATACTGAATAACTTTGTCGATACAATGCAGCAACAATGAGTTTGTTAGAAGTATAGTTCGTTTCTATCATAAGCACATTTTATGCGCGTACACAGATCTTTGACAAGAATACAATGGAATAGAATTTGTTTCATTTCAAATAAACTTATTACAGGCACTTTTAAAACGTTGATAGAACTAAAAAGTTGGTCCTATAGAGAAGAACTGGCAAGAAACTCCATGGATACTCTTAACAATCTTAGTTAGTAGAGGATGTGGGAGAAGAGCTTTTTAAGTGTATATCAGCCTTATACCGAGGCAACTATTAAAGTTCTCACCCCACAAGCACCCAAAGTGCACTAGAGAGTGAACTAGCCAGGTTCTAAGTATTATATACTAGCTCCCGCGCGCGGTTTCGCCCGCGTGGATTACGAATCCGTGCATTTTCCCGGGATAAAAAGTGGCCTATGCTATTGCTGACTATAATCTATCTCTGTGCCAAATTTCATCCAGATCCGTTCAGCCGTTCGGGCGTGAAAGAGTAACAAAGATCCATCCATCCGTCCGTCTGTCCGTCCGCCCCTCCATCCATCCATCCATCCATCCATCCATCCATCCATCCATCAGCGGAAGCAAAATATAGGCGTGGTTAGTTCATCGCGAACCGTGCGAAGAATTTTGTTAGCAAAGTGTACTACCGCCAATGTCGCCCATTGTATGTAGGTGATGATGATGACGACGGTGTCTTGGAAGTAGATCATCACGATGATGATGACGTGGTCATGTAGGTAGGTGATGATGATGATGATGATGACGCGATCTTGGATGTAGGTGATGATGATGACGACGGGGTCATGTGTGTAGGTGATGATGATGATGATGATGACGTGGTCATGAATGTAGGTGATGATAATGATGATGATGATGATGATGATGATGACGTGGTCATGAATGTAGGTGATGATAATGATGATGATGATGATGATGATGATGACGTGGTCATGGATGTAGGTGATGATGACGCGATCTTGGATGTAGGTGATGATGATCATGATGATGATGACGCGATCTTGGATGTAGTTGATGATGATGACCACGAGGTCATGTGTGTAGGTGATGATGATGACGTGGTCATGGATGTAGGTGGTGATGATGACGACGGGGTCATGTATGTAGGTGATGATGATGATGACGTGGTCATGGATGTAGGTGATGATGACGCGATCTTGGATGTAGGTGATGATGATGACCACGGGGTCATGTGTGTAGGTGATGATGATGACGTGGTCATGGATGTAGGTGATGATGATGATGACGTGGTCATGGATGTAGGTGATGATGACGCGATCTTGGATGTAGGTGATGATGATGACCACGGGGTCATGTGTGTAGGTGATGATGATGACGTGGTCATGGATGTAGGGGGTGATGATGACGACGGGGTCATGTATGTAGGTGATGATGATGATGATGATGACGTGGTCATGGATGTAGGTGATGATGATGAAGACGACGCGGTCATGTATGTAGGTGATGATGATGATGATGTTGACGTGGTCATGGATGTAGGTGATGATGATGATGATGATGATGTGGTCATGGATGTAGGTGATGATGATGATGATGATGTGGTCATGGATGTAGGTGATGATGATGATGATGACGTGGTCATGGATGTAGGTGATGATGACGCGATCTTGGATGTAGGTGATGATGATGACCACGAGGTCATGTGTGTAGGTGATGATGATGACGTGGTCATGGATGTAGGTGGTGATGATGACGACGGGGTCATGTATGTAGGTGATGATGATGATGACGTGGTCATGGATGTAGGTGATGATGACGCGATCTTGGATGTAGGTGATGATGATGACCACGGGGTCATGTGTGTAGGTGATGATGATGACGTGGTCATGGATGTAGGGGGTGATGATGACGACGGGGTCATGTATGTAGGTGATGATTATGATGATGATGACGTGGTCATGGATGTAGGTGATGATGATGAAGACGGTGTCTTGGATGTAGGTGATGATGATGACGCGATCTTGGATGTAGGTGATGATGATGACGACGGGGTCATGTGTGTAGGTGATGATGATGACGACGGGGTCATGTGTGTAGGTGATGATGATGATGATGATGACGTGGTCATGGATGTAGGTGATAATGATGATGATGATGACGTGGTCATGGATGTAGGTGATGATGATGACGACGGTGTCATGGATGTAGGTGATGATGATGACGCGATCTTGGATGTAGGTGATGATGATGACGACGGGGTCATGTATGTAGGTGATGATGATGATGATGATGATGACGTGGTCATGGATGTAGGTGATGATGATGATGATGATGATGATGATGATGATGATGATGATGCCGTGGTCATCTATCCATCCATCCATCCTCACAAACTTTCACATTTATAATATTATCATATCACAAATAATAACACCGGTCCATTTAACAAAGGATTTAAATAAAACACTTTTTTGTTAGAAATGCGGCACATTCGGCAGTGCTCGAATTACTTGTACACTATTGCGTGCATACAAGCGAGTTTACAGAACAATGTTGAATTAAATATTAATTGAGATACGTCATACATATTATTCTATCCATAGTCTTGCTGGCTCTCTGAATTAGACAAAGTCATACTCATACACACTATGCTTAGCAGGCAGATTGGTAATTAGTGATTTCGCAATTTAAAATGCGCTTGCCCAACTTATTGATCTCATGCCTCAGTCACGTTCTCGCCCCCCACCGGTAAGGGATGGACACCTACGGCTGATGACAAGCCCTATGGCTTGTCATCAGCCGTAGGTGAACCCAAAAAAACAAAAACAAATATTGTTCAATATATTTTCATCTTCAAACCCTAAATAAAGTCATCACGTAACCCATTTCGATCACAACCATATTTTTTATATCCGCAAATCGGTATAAATAACCCAATAAAACACTAACCGTAACATATCGCCGAATGGCCGCGGTCGTTTCGACCCAAACGCAACCCGATCTTAACTACCCACGGCCGGCAACCCACAGTACCACTGACAAAAGGATTCGAGCTTTTTAATTTTTTATTCTTTTTCTCTCTTGGCATACGGGCTCTCTCAAATTTTCGATCCATAAGGGCCTTTATGACCCCTTGTGGTGTGAATTTCGATTGTGTACGGTTGTCATTTAAAGGGTTATATAATGGAAAGTATAGGATATGGTATTTTGATGGTATCTTGATGTTTATTGTAATTGTAAAGTGGTCGGCAGCAAGCGTTATCGCGCAGAAGGAATAAAATAATAAAATAATGTGTGACTACATTGAACTTATAAAAATCTTTAAGTACACAACTCGGTGTTACGTATTTTGTGGGGATGAAGATCAAGCGTTAGAAGGGATACAGTTCGCTGATGCTTGTATTAAGTCCAAACCAGATGAATCTATTACTGGCATTTACCTTCTATTTTTTTTTAAACACAGTGAAAATTATAAGCCTGACTTGTTATTCGAACCTTTACACGTCATGCTGGGACCATGGGACAACTGCATACTTCATTTGCGATCGTTTTAATACGTTCAGAAATAGTGTGTGCAAAAGCCCGTAGAGTACGAATCCTGTGCGTCGGCGGAAGGTTCGCCGTGGAACCATGGATCATTAGTCACGGTCCTTGTCCAATACCGCGGTATTTCTTACCCATTTCCTGCTAACATGTTTTGTATAACATCCTTTTGAAGCGCTAATCTTCTACGTTACAGATGGCAAGATCCGAGGCAGAAACAGCAAGAGGGGGTGCAAAATTAAAGCTTCTATGAGTTACGATACATGAAATAATTTGGCGCTCCCTGTAGTCAATCTCGAGACCATCATTGTTGGCTGGCTAATCTGGCTAACAAGAAGAAGACATATATAAAAGCCTTGTCAATGTTAAAGTCATAATAGTAACATCACTGGTGACGTCACAGCTTCGACCCCATCGGGTCAAGTGTAATGGGGTTGGTGATATTCCTTTGTTACATGTGACGTCATACTGTAATAGCTCTGCCTACCCCTCGGGGGTCAGGCGTGACGGGAACGTGGTACACTTGGAAGTCGTTTCGCATCAGTCGTCCATGGCACAGTGCGTCACCGTACATGACTCCTGGATCCTTGTTGGTGAGTGTACAAGGATGATATAGACTCGCTTCACGGGTTGTGGGCAAGGAAGCTAGTTATGTGTTCAGTTCTAATGTCTGATTGTTGGATTTTTTTAATGTAGGGAATTGTATAGAAAATATATGGATTGATAGAGAAAGCCTTTGTTTAGTATTTAATAGACAGTCAATGCGATGAAGTGTTAAAGCATTGAATACTTCCTAGAAAACAATATATTTAGTCATATTTACTCGTTCTCCGCCGACTAAGTTTTCACAAAGATTAGGCGGTACGGCAGGCAAAACAAAGAGAAATATACAAAAAGATTGGCGAGCTACACAGCACAGTAATGTAGCTTTACAAAAGTTAATAACATACAATATCCCGGTGTATATTTATAACAAAGGTTGGGCCAATTTTTTGACCCAGTAACTTTTTCGCAAGATAAACAATGTTCAAGATAAAAATTCAAAAACACAGAGTCCATAAGGCGGGGCCGACAAATTCACTGACATGAACAAAATATTCTTGTATCTTGGCCGACTTCATGAATTTCATCAAGATTCTCTCCCTCTCTAACATATGTTTGTGTCTCGCTTACACTCAATCTCCATTATGACGATAAAGCGACATTGAGCGTGAGATTGCCTGTGCAAGGATCTCTTCATATTTTCACTAGTCAGAACTTATTTGCCAAACGATTTTGAACTTTGTTATAATAGACAGAGGGAAAAATTTAGGGGTTGTTATTCGCAGAACAAAGTTGGTGGTTAAATAAGGAAGTGTTTTCCTCTGAGAGTAAGTCGGTATCTTTAGGGTTGTCAGCTGAAGCACGCGTCACATGATATTCATAGAATATGTTGCGGGTGCGCTAGTGACGTCACTCAATTGCCTACAGGGTGTTACTACCCTACTTCAAGGGTGTTACTAAATCACGGCCGTAATTGTGAATATGTTTCCAAATGTAGCAACTGATGAGGTTTATGTGAGAGGTACATATTTTGTTGTATCAAGCTTGATGGTAGCTTTATGTTTTCCTTTATATTGCTTATGTTGGTTACTGGTGCTCATGCTTAAAAGTACAAGAGAGAAAAGCGCATAAGAGTCTCTCCGGGGCCCTTTGTGTCCTATGGATACCCCCAGGACAGAATACATAACTAGACAGACAAACAATGACAAGACATACTGTCGAAAGTAATTTAAAAACATCGAGATGCAAGACCATAGCTAAGTGATCCAAAAGATCACCTCCCAAAACCGTAACTTAATTATCTTGATCGAAGAAACCATCAACATTCATGGACCGACCTCCCGTTAATATTCAAACCCCATGTAATCGCCATATATTTAAACACACGATCACAATCCCATTACGCGCGGTATGACGAACAAATCAATTGATCCCCTTCACACCCCGGTGCGGGGGGTTGTGGGGGGTCGCGGGGTGCGCACATCATCCCATGAGTACGCATCTGCATGCGATAGGTTAAGCGCACTCAACTGCGTATTGTATATGGTTGAAAATGTTTATCAAAATTGCTTTTCGGTCGATGGAACTGAGCCGAAATATTTGACAATAGACCATGAAGAGTTGTTATTAAAGTCTCACTTGAATGACTCATACCGAGGAGATGAAGAGATCCGCCAGGCAGCAATAACGGGCAGACTGCCTACGCTCATTATGACCTAGTACTTAATTACTAAGATTATAATACATTATAATATATTCTTTAGATCTCAGAATTAGAGATAAGATGGCATGAGAATCTATCTGAGTTCGATTCAGTCAAGTCCATTAAAAATACAGTCAATAAAGCCATGATAGAAGCCAGACGATAGGTCTATATCATCATTCCCAGCTTTTATAAACCCAGCAGTTTACTTCTTTGTGCTTCTTTCCAATAAGCACAACTTTGTATTTAAACAATCATGCTTCGTTGCTACTCTACCCCATTTAAGATAACATGCGTGATAGTTAAGTTGGTATGTCAAAAATCGTCATAGAATTCTAAAGGTTAGGCGGTACGGACCGGGTTCAATCCCGTCGAGGGATTGCGTGAAGGAATGCAATAATGTAATGTATGTTTTAAGGGTAGGTTTTTTGTTCAATATTTTTTTATTTCGTACCCAAAGAATGAACTGAAGGTGAACACCATTTCACCTTCATTTTAGAGGTTGTTACCAAGTCCTACGTGCAGTCTTGTGTAGTTAGTTGAAATGTAAAATAAAAACAGTTTTTTAGTTTTCTATTAGAGAAATTCTCTACGGCTTTGACATTGAATAACTAACGATCGTGAAAAAAGAATCACAGAAATGAATACTGAAATATATAAGAACAAAGGGTATTTTTACGATTTTAAGAAGCAGTAGCACTTAACGTATTGAATCAACAAAGATAATATCTACTGTAAAATAACAGTTTCGTTTTCCAAAATTACAAAGAAACCCTAAAAAAGCTCAATAACATTACCATCATCAATCTCCCAACCCAAAGCTCTAAAAACTTAACGCTCAACCATTCCCGATTGCCAGCGATTCCTCACGAATCCTCCCGATTCCTCACGGTTCCTCGGCATACTACGCCCTTAATATTTATGTCTTTACGCGCACATATTCAACCCCTAAGGGATTCCAAGCCACTCCAAATGTCAATTAATGTCATGAGGTACCCATGTCCTACTAAATATTCCACATAAAATCCTGGGTCCCATATACGCAGATTTTGGAGGTATAATGGTCTATTTATAAAACGTCAAACCTATTTTTGGATTAGACGAAGGCAGTTAATATAAGCCGGAGTAATTTGGCGTTGAGGCACACAAAACAGCGGTTGAGATGTAAAGTTTAATGAGTCGATATACCTATGTTGTAATTTTTTTTATGAAGGCCCTAAGAATGATCCCTGTGAAATTTTGAACAGAATTCGTCAAGTATTTTTGTGTAATGCGAGTACAAACAAACGTCGCTTATAATCCTTTTTTTGTCGGATACGATGGAAAGGTTTATGTGGTAAATATGTTTTCCTTATGAGTAAATACCTCAAGAAATCTACTACAGTTAATTAAGCCTTTGCTGTAATAGATTTGTTAAGGTGTTAAGTCCGTGCTTTAACTGTTAAGGGACGGAGAAGGCGGAGACTCACTTGAGAAGATAAGGGTAATCATTCATATTCTACTCTTATACAAATGAATAAAGTTTCAAAAAATATAAAAAATGCTATAAAGTATAAAAGTATACTACTTAACTCCGGTACACCTAATTATCTTCTCGTGTTTATTTTCCTTATCGTATTCGTCTAATTAGCAACAAATAATACAAATGATATTACTCCACAATACAATATAACATCATTTTTTTACACAAAGACATAATTTGTTCCAACTTCAATTAACAACTTTTACAACAACGTCGTTCCACAGTGTGCCCATCGCTTGTGTTCGTAGACAAAATTATTAATTCAAATTATTGTTAGAACGAGACCGAACTTACTAAAAGGTATTCGAATTTCGGCCATTAAATTATTGAGCTATTCAAAACTTTTGTCTGCCGGCGAGTTCCGCGTACCTTAACGAATTTTCGTTTCTAATAACATCTGAGCGATGCAGTCAGCTGACTTCCTGCCACCCTATCATTAAACGTGGCCAAGGAAAACACAACCTTTTTGCTACAATCTAAAGTATAATTCCGTGCTGTGAAGACCCGACTCAAGGGTGTACCCGAAACAATAAAGGAATCAGCTGTTCGCCACGCAATTTCAGAATCCGGAGGGAGAGAGTGGATTTTTTAATAATTACTTACGTAATTTGTTTTCAACGACAAAAGCAATTCAGCGATAAGATTTCAAGTTACACTAATATGTTATTGTTTTACTGTTTGTGAGAGAAGGAAATAACAATCGGTGCTAAAACCACAACCAACAAGGGTATTTAAGCTAATTTTTAATTTTACGTATAAAGAAATCGTGCTGTGTTTTACTTCGAAACTGGGTTTTGTGTTTATGAACAAAAGAATACTTATCGACGTGGTACGTAAAATTCGGACGTAAATCTTTCCAAATCGCCCCTATACCCAAATAAAAATATTACGATATGGCGGAAAATTCAAATAATCCCGTATAATATTTATATAAAAGGGTTAAATTACGCATTCTCGCACGAAATAAGCGCCGAAAAGAATCCTACACCAAGACGATGAACCCGTACGTCCCCGGCATCCCAAATGTATGCTGATAAAACAATAAAGAGAGCGACCATAAAAAGGAAGCCGTTTTACGTCGAAGCGTTAACATACAAAACACTAGTGAATATAGGTATACGTTTTTTTATGACACTTACACAGTCTTAATATCGAGGACGATAAAGCGACGTCGCCCTTCGTTATTTTTCGCCCCCCGCTCGCGCTTGTGCCCGCACAAGCTCGTAAACATACATCGCAGTTTTATGTAGCACGCATAAAAGTTGCCAGTTAAAGTGCGGGGTTAAAAAATTGCAGCTGTCAACCGTCACCGGGGAACTGCCAGTGCCAAATGTTATTTATCGCTTGTTCTCGAGTTCGTATTCCGGTGAATGATGAAATATGTGACAGATATAATCTGGCAATAAATAGGTTTCATTCGATTTGAAACAAGTAAACTATTTTTGCAAAATTTCGTCCGATGATTGATGACTGTGCCTATTTCAATGCTAATTGCCGTAAAATTGCTACTATTTTAAACATCTTATGGCGTTTTGTTACCTGAAATATGGTCAAAAACTAAAATGCATAACGATTTAAAACGGTAATTTAACAACACTTTTACGATTTAGTTATAAACATATAGTTTTTGTCATGAATATATTCATAGTAAAAACGTGTAAAAGGTTAATAGTCCATTATGAAAATTTATTTTCATAACGATACAATAAAATTTTGTCTACCCTATCAGGATTGGAGCACCGGGCGCCCTATAACTCGTCTTTATAGTTTTACACCGATTATTACCATCGACGGCAACACTCTAAAGGCTGTAATTTTCCAACAAAAGTCGATAAAATCAAGAAATTTTGGGAAATAAAAAAGTAATTTATATTTTTACGATGTTGTGAATGGCAAGGAAGTGAGAGCAACCATTTCGGTAAATTATGACTACATTCCGATTTGTGGATGACAGGAGCACTGTGCATCAGCTGGTTATTATCCCTCGCTATTCAGCAGAGGATGACGGAGGGGACAAATAGTGCGAGGGCGCAGGGACGGCGAGATTGCTACTTGTGCAAAGTGCAGTATTGCGATATTCAAATCTCACACGTTATCTGTGTGCGAAGTTTCAAGTACTTTCATTTTCACCCTCGCCGAGACACGTTCGAGAACTTGTCATAAATATCTCCGTTACTTATTTTTTGGGTCTTATTTTTCTTCTATATTCAAATGTTCGCAACGCTAGTACATACACTTGCTTATAATTACTACTTAGTGCGAAGTTTCAATACAGTTTTCATAAATGAAGACAAAGGTCCTATTACTTCAGCCCGTACCACCTATCAATTCTCACAAAATGTATGGATATATTCTCTCATTCAAGTCTTAATACATTAAACAAGTCCAAATTAAAACCCATTACACTCATAGTTTAGCGAGCCATAACTCAAGATACGTGTCCGCCATCCGGTGTGTCCGCGACAGTTGTCCGGTTTATCTGCCGGAGAGCGGCCGGCACCGGACGGCGCCGGACGGTAATGGCACCAGATAGCGGTGAGTATTTATTGTAGATCTGTATGTATATGTGTCTCTCTATGTGGTGGGCAGAAATGTTTTTGGTGGAAAAATATTAGGGTGTGGGTTCTTTTAACGTATAAAGGTTTATGATTGGTCTCTATCACAAACAACTAAGATATTTGAGCTACCAAACTGGTGTGAGACTGGTTCTAGAAATGACGCTTCTCTCTCTTACAACTCTATTGGAACAAATACCGTGATATGTGAAATAAAATCTGACTTACTTGACTGGGTCAGCGAGCCAGCGACCCAATGAGGATCTAACCTTCTGACACCAAAGACAGCAAAAACCATCACCGGTACTTACCTTTAAAATAAAAAAAGGATCTTAAACTAAAAGAAAGCATTCGAGTACCTACACAGACACACAAATACCTTCATGAAATTAACAGTAGTATAAAATATAAATGGTAGGCAGAAACGGTATTAAAATAAATCCGGTTAGTAAAATTAATAAATTGAAATAAATTTATTATTCTGTGACATAATAATACGTATATGTACTATTCTGAACCAATCCTTATATTACTTTCTTTAAAAAATCGAATTGGTCACCGTATCTGGATATTTCTCGGTGCAACCTAATCCTTCAAGGCAAGAACAACTTTAGTATTAAATAAACATTGATATAGGACCATTCCACAGCTCTGCACTCAGTCTATATAACTTTATCTTAGGAGTTACTTCTGCCACAGGAGTCCCACGCGACAAAACTAAAAATACATTGGATATTGTTGTCACCCCAATGCATAATATTAGCGAATGCATGATATATTCAGGTATAAATAATCCATCCCATAGGTGACAGACGACAAAGCAGCATACATTATGTTCATCCCGCTTGTATTTCTTATTATTTTCGATCAAAGTGCACTTACCAATTTGCTTGATATTTAGCCACATCTTAACACCAATCGGAAAACTAATTACGAACCAACACTACACAAGACAATGAATATGCAAAAGGTACACATAAAACAACACTAGGCTTTAGAATTCACATATAATTCAACACTATCCGATCTGAATCGCGTAAAACATTATGTATAACTCGTCTCGTATCGTCTCGACCGAATTGCACTGGCCGTCACGGGCAGACTGCGGTGCGGAGTGTCATGTCAGTGAAGCGCAAGTATTTACATCTACCCTCGCTTGGTCTTAATTTCTATTCAAAGTAATAAATTGACTATCTTATTGTCACTAGACCACGAAAACAAATGCTAAGTGTGAGGTCCTGGGTTCGATTCCCGGGTCGGGCAAAGTGTTATCGGGTTTTTCTGTGTGGAAATTCTTAGTAGCAGCACGGAGTCTGGAACTGTAAATGGCAATAGGCTCGCCCCCTATTACATGGGACTTGATACTGGCAGCGGCAAAATGTGAGTGAGTGCACATCTGCCTAACCCTTTGGAGAATACAGGCGTGATGCCATGTGTATGTCTAACAAATTGTTGGTTTTCATCCATCATTTGGAGTGGACACTCTGTATGCTGTTTGCTGCGTAGCACGCAACAAATGTCTCTAGCTGTGCGCACTGAACTGTTTACGGCGCAGGAGCGGAACACCCACGAGTTACGACTTCCACTGATGGAAAGTTAAACTTTTACGCCGTTTCCGTTCTGGAGCATGTGCAGGACGACTGGTAACTGTTTGTTGTTGCAGTGGTCAGTGTGCACACACTTATACAGTGTAATAAAATCCCCCAATAAAAAAGGCAGACCAAAAACACTGTATTACGTAACAACGATCGGTTTGACCTAAAATTGACACAGTCGCACAATCTATCATATGTCCTTCAATTGAAGCATCTATGTGGATGGACATTTAGAAAGAAAGAAAAGAAAGAAAGCGTCATTGTTAAATCGTATCAATTTCGCTTGAGTGGCTTTCCGGCGCATTTGTATCTAAGGTATAACTTTAAATAGAAGGTAGTTAACAAATAATAGTAATTCGAGCGAGCAAACATAGCTCATATACTCATAGTAATACTCAATATCTTTCGAAATTGATAATATTCAGCTCTAGAGTACCTGAAATTTAACAAGATTTCCGATTTAATTTTTAAACGCAGACTATATATATAAAGAAAGAATTATCATTATTTTAATGTTCACTGCTAAGATGAATGGCTGTTGACCTGTGAACCGGTTAATTTATAGGAATTATAGTTATATATAAGTGCATGATTATATTACGACAACATATATTATACTTAACATCAGTTGACCTCGAACGGTTTCGAAAATGGACAATATATTACGAGGAACAATAAAATGTTAATGTTTTGTTAATCCAGTCTGGGAGTGGACACAGGGCGATTGGCATCTGACCCCCACCAATCCATTTACTGACATATAACTATAGCCGAAGTTTAGACTGGTTGTCAGACTTGTTAGGTTGCCGATTGCCTCAAACCATTTTTTCACATGGTTTCACTGTATAACAGCCGGGACCGACTGCTTGACAAGTTGTCCAAGGCACGAAGGGGCCTGAATTTGTAAAAAATAGGAATGATTCCTAGACCCATCGGTCAGTAACCACGAGCACAAACTATTCAATTATTGCTAAGCCTCACTGCAGTTTAGTTTTTAATTTAAGCACATATATATTGTATATAGCTATATTTTAAGGAAAAACAATAAAACCTCCTTCACTTCGCACCGGCTTATATTTATATAACAGATTTATAACAAGTGAGGCCACAGCCGTGACCTGGTTTACCAAACACGAAGGTCGCATCGCCAGTTGATCTAATTACCTGGACTGACGTCACTTGGGCAATAGGGGTAGCTGGTGTACTGGGAACAGGGTTCTTTGTCCTTCAGGTAACCTAGGGTGTTATGAACTACGGCAGGTAACTGCGAAGAGTATTGTATGTATGTGTATTATTCAGTATTGGTTCGATTTCTAGTTGTTAGTGATGTATGTGTACAGCACTAGTTTATTGAAGTCCAGAAAAAAATTAAGGCTTATATCTAGAATACTTTACTTAACAACAACACTTTAATCAGATATTAACTATAGTGAAATATGACGCAGTTGATAGCATTTGTTTTTCTTGAAAAAAAATTTAGTATAATTTTTCAAATTCTATCAACTGCTACAAATGTTAGTCTTACAAAATAAAATCACGACTTTTTTACTAGATTGAAGTTGTAGTAGGACACTACAAGTATTCCATGTATTATCTGTGAAATTCACAAACTAGCGCGTGATTCTCATTTAAAAGAGAAATGAGATAGAAGAACTAAAAAAAAAACATATTTAAAAACAAATCTTTAGATAATAATATTTAGATATTGGTAATTTTTTACTGGTAATTAAAATATAGGGTTGCATATACTCCTCCTCACCGATTTTGATGGGGGTAACTTTAAAAAAAAAGTGTCTTCTAACTGATAACATTAGAAACAATAAAGAACCTTTCCGGTAAGTATGAGAGAACGTGGAGCAACAAGAGCCAATAGCCTTATCTCTGACAGCCAAACGTGCTAAGGTAGGTACTTATTACGAAAAAAGAACTTAATCCATCGATAAACAAAAATCTAAAATGAAATCTCCCATGAAACTTTATAGCCATCAATTAGGGTGCGAATTGTTTAGATAAAAATGATAATACATAATTCAATGGCGAGCCAGTCGTAATCCGTAATAAACGAGCCGGGAATCGAACCC
Organism: Shargacucullia verbasci; assembly: GCA_947562105.1. Taxonomy (NCBI): domain Eukaryota; kingdom Metazoa; phylum Arthropoda; class Insecta; order Lepidoptera; family Noctuidae; genus Shargacucullia; species Shargacucullia verbasci. The sequence continues at coordinate 328,626 of OX387296.1, forward strand.
ACACCCCACGCGAACCAATCAAATAAAAAAAGCTTAAGTCCAAACTTGAATTTCGTTGAGGGTCCCGTATTTAAGTTTCTTTTTATTTCTTTAGAAGGGTCACTCGTAGGGAGTTACCTTTTTTTCTTTGTAGAGTTTGACTGTATGTTGAATCCTAAATAAGCATACGAGTTGATTGTGTTTTAATTTTGAGACAAGAAATACTGAAGGATATTATTATAGAGGCTATTTTTAATATAGTATATACTAGTTAGTAGGAGTTTCTTGCCGGTCTCTTCTCCATAGGACCTACCCCCTTTGGAACCGTGCGCCTAGTCTCGACTCTATAAAAGTGCTTGAAAAGGCCAAGTTGAAATATAAAACTTTGACTTTCACATAGAATACGTATATACTACTTTTATACATAGGTTTGTCTTGAATAACGATGAGTTTTATTTTTATTTTTGGGCCATATTCCATGGTTATTACATGTCTCTTTATAATATACAAGACTTCAATATAATATCATGATAATTATCTCCCAGGCACCTTTGTATCATGATGGCCTAGCATTCGATATTCTATATTCAAAGTTCCAAAAACCATAGACTTAGAATTTCGCTTATCTAAATCTATGCCAAAAACAACCAAAAGCAAAACAAGTTTAATTGGAGTACTACGGAACCCCAAACCGCTCTCGTGGCTGTCCAACGCATTGGGTCTATTCAATCTATTCAGGGTTCAGTGGGTGGATATAAAAGCTCTTATTACCGAACCGAAGCGAACGCTTCCAAACGACAATTAGTAAAAAGCGTTTGACGTAACGAAACGAAAAAATAGCTAGCGGAGAAAAAAAAACAAACAAAAAAGTTACTGGCTTACTCGTGGCAAGAAAAAAAATGGGAGGAGATAAAAAATGTATGAAATTAATGTATGAGTGCGGGGTTTAAGATAGTTTGGTTTTTATAGCTGGTAATCTGATTATGTATGTAACACTTTATTGAATTGTAATGTACTAGATGTAAGTATGTTATTGTGATCTTTGACCTCTAATCTCTGTCATGTGTGATGTAGGAGGCTTTGGTTTTATACAATTTATCATAATCGGTTATGACATTGAAAGATAAAAGAAAAAGCATAGAGCTCCCTTTAGTAACGATAGCTTACCAAATACCCTAGTCAGTCAGTATTACCAACCTTGCTGACTAGATAATCAGATCATCACTTGACAGAAGGCGAATCAGAAAACCACGGAAACGTCGATAAAATCATTTTCATTACACCCAATAATATTATCGTCACATAATCTCCAATAACAACAACAACACGTATCTCCTTGACTTCAGGAAAAATGACCAGAAACACGTCGTTCCGCTCCCCCCTCCCCTCAAACAAAGGAGCCGATCGCGAGCACATTAATTAAGAACATTATTTGCTCCAATAAATAAGGCGAGACGACACACAAAGCGAGATTGGATGGAACCTGATTTTTGGATTTAAGGAGCGGAAAACAAAAGAGATCTTGCGCACTGGACATTTGCCCAAAATACAGTACACATAAACTTACTCACTACTACATGTCAGGAACTATAATGCTAACAAACTTCTGCTAGAGTCAAATAGGTATAAACAATTTTTCTACTCGGAATAAATCGCGGGAACTATAAGTTTATCAAAAATAAAATTTTAAATAGTTTATAAGACTGTCTATCTTACCAATAGTCATAAATACTAAACCAATATTATTTGAACTGAACATTATAACATAATCTTAAGAATGACGTGTCTAGGTACCTCTTATCCCATTTGCAGTGCAAATAGTATAAAAATCTTACATTTCATATTTAAACAAGGATTTCCACACAATAGCACAGAAATAAGGGTTCAAAACGATTTTTGTCACCATGACAAATTTGAAATCATCATCGATGGGGTAAAAAAAGAATTCCATTCTTTGGTCTCAAACATAGTTATTATAAATAAGTACATAGTAATTCACTAATCTATCGATGAGCAAAAACTTGTCGTGCAGACCATTAGGCAACCCCTCAGCTGACCCCTCTACCCCGTGGGACGATAGCCAGCTGATAACATTACTAGCCGTAGAGAATACTTGAAGGTTCCTTTTGTTCAACAAGATAATACTGTTGATAAAACTTTGGCTTCCTATTACGTCATCCATTCCGCCGGTGCCGTTATCAAATCCCATATAATGTTTCATTTTTTTTGTAATTTTAATAAACGAAACATCGCCCCGCACTAGGATTGCTCCTGTATCGTGGGTACAGTTTACAAACATACATGTCACATGCACACACAACCAGACCCGAAACAACTATCTGTAGGTCATACAAATGTTTGTTCCGTGCGGGAATCGAACCCCCGAACCTGGCCCAGTAAGCTAATCGCTTAGCCACTGCACCAACCGTGACATCACAATATTAACGAAACCATTGCCATCAAAACTTCCGACTGCTATTGAGAATGTCCATAGGTACTTCCATAACATTTCACGACACTTTTCCCGACCCAAGAATCAAACACAGAATCACGCTCAACAGTTGCGTTATTCACAAAAAAAAACTACAGGCTGCTCGTATTCTAATGTGCCCATGATTTTGGACTGGATCGAAGCCTCACAATAGCTTATTATGCCTTAGTGATTTGAACTTGTTATAAACACTGACCTTGAATGAAGTCATGGCCAACGATACAATATAAACGAGTTTTATTATCGAAGTTTCACTAATGTTACCTACTGTTACCACCAATAAATACTCAGAAACATAGTGTATACCTGCATGATTCCTTTTAGATTTCTGTTATTCCGAGTGTCAAATTTTATTGTCTTAACACAAAGCTTCGAATATCTAACTCAATAAGAATTTAGGTACCTTCGTAAGTCATGCCAGCACGGAACAAAGGACTTGAAACAGTCAATCAACAGCGTCACTCAACAATCCTGAGTGTACATAGTTGTAAGTATTATCACTATACACTGATACATTTACACAATGATAAGTCTTAGTGTTATGATCGAAGCTCTATAACAAGCTGTGATATCATCGCAAGCTGGCATTATCGATCGCAGTGCTTTGGAATCCTACAGCGATTATCATTGTATACAACATACATTAATTACGACGTAACTGACAATAGCCTGGGTTAAGTTTAAGTATTAAAAAAAAATCCCCCTTTTTTGTCGCATAGTCGGGTAACAATGTGTGGAAAATATGGAAAATATGGAACATTTTGTTGGTCGCACATTAGCTCATATTTGTCTATGTAAATTGTAATGTGTTATTGTTTGTTATATATAAATTTCGTAATAATTTCTTCAAAAAAGTACTATTCACATTTCATTTAAAAAAAGTTAAAATACTTACGATAGAAATAAAGTACAGTACATATTTACTGTCCCAAAAAACATGACTAATAAAATACCCAACGCAAGTCAAAAAGTCTATTTAATCTGGAAAGGCTATTGTTACACTGGGTAGCTTTATAAATACATAGCTGGTACTGGCAACCTGAAAGATACGACTATATGTGTGCCATGTTCAGTGTTATGTGACGTTTTTAATAATATTGTGTTTCTGCAACTTAACCCATCCGGGCTTACAAGTACCTATGAATATATTATTAACAAAGTTTACTTGTAGAGGGTGTCCTTCTGTTACATTTGCAAGATATATTTCAACACTCTTATCATCTCCCATCTCCCCAGCAAGCATTTTTACAAAACATACTTTTAACCTAACCCAAAAATCTACGTCATATTTTTGACAAGCTGTCACACTGACAAGCATAACTTTTATCTTACATAACAAACAATAAAACCACGCCCGGGTATCGAACAGGGGTCCTTCATCAACTTTTTTTTCCCGGTAACCTGTTGGGGGAACTATTATTACTCTGCCGTGAACAAAGGAGGCAACGGGCTGTTTTTTGGCTTCCAAATCACTTTAGTGATTAATTTTCTGATATAAATGGATTGTGTATCGTTCATTTGATTAAATGTATTGGATATTAGATTTTATATCGATACTTCATTATATTTTATTTTAAGCGTTATTAATAAATAATCAACTGACAGAAAAATCAGGGAAAATATAGATCATGGCTCCTCAATACAACCGTCTAGAAGTCAGAGACTCAGATTATAAAACGGTTTTATAATATGAGGTTCTAGATATAATTATTATATCATATTTAGCTTTAGATAGTCTGTTCTTGTTTCAGTCTATCGAGCGTAAAGATAAACCAGAGACATTGTCAGTGTTATGCCATAAGTTTAATGTTACTAGCGTTTTTATTATTTATTATTTGTGATTTTACTTACTGACTCTTTAACAAATGCAAACAAACTTACTGACACGATATCATAGTACTGTGTTACCTATTTAAAACTCTAAGTAACATTGTTAAAAGGTTTTGGTTTTACATTATTTTTTAGTCCCCTCTATGTAAACTTTCCCCAGTTATGTTTAAAATAAAAATAAGTTAACGATACTCCATTTCAGTGTAAGTAATAATTTTATCAAACACATCACCCTTCTTCAACACGAGCAACAAGACGCACAAAGAAATGTGGTTCCCATCCAAAATTAGTTGGTTATTCATTTGATATCTTATATTTTCTTGCTTCGTTTAAGATGCAACAAAAAATCGTAAAACATATGCTTGTTCTTTACCAAAGAATGATGGCCGTTCGCACGTAATAACTGTCTTAGCTAACTCTCCGTCCATCTATAAATCCTTTATGATTAATATCTCCACAAAAAACTATGAAAATACAAGGAAAACTGAACCTTATGTGCAAGCAATAGGGATGTGTATCGATTAGTTATGTCACTTAGGCCAATTAATGAAATAGCACATGTATCGTTTGTACGGCGATAAGTACTAAAGTTTTTCGCGTAAGCTGCGATCAATAACTTTCTGACAACAAACATAAATCAACTTTAGCTCTACACGAATAAGGTTAATTTTCTCTTGTACATATTCCGTGCTTTCATTCGCTTGTTGCCAAGCGCGTTGCGGGACGAACACCGAGGGATCGTCAACCTTTTTTTAGGCCAACCAGGTCTAGGACTTTCACCTTTTTAGACTGCTCCCGGCGAATTTATATATGTTTCTTGAACTACAGTTACTGGGGTAAGTTATATGTTAGGTAATGAGATAGCTTTATGTTAGGCAGTTGTTTTAGGGATGAAATTATTCCTTTGTGCTAGTGGAATGCCCAGACAAATATTTTAATAGGTAAATGTTTCATTTCCCACTAACCATTTACTTTATAAATATAACACAAGTACAAGCTTTCTACTCAGAGAGATACGATGATTATTTAGGTATCAAACAAAAAAAAGTAAACGATATCAGTTGGAAAACATAACAATTGCGTTTATTTCATTTCAATCAACAAAGTATTATTAAGCTCATCGTAACAGTTATTCTCACATAAATAATAGAAAAAACAAACTAAAAAGGTTGGCAATTCGCGAACGCTGCCATAAATGCACTCGCTAGCGCAACGGGGCTATTACCTGCACCAAAATGAGATTGACATAACATCCAACAAACACTATTTTTCAAATTCAACCGTATTTTGTAGGCAGTAAGGACGACGGATGTGTATATTTCTTTGTGAAGGTCGACGTCGGTTGCGTCGTTTTGTGGCCAGGCGAAGACTTAACCGCATGCGCGGCTGTGTGCGTGTATGTCCGTGTCGATGAGCTGTTAGTTGCGCGAGTGTGCGTCGGTACACTGCTTCGGTCACGTAGGCTCGTTTAGCGTGCTGCCACTAAGGAGTATTTGGGACATGTTCGCGTGTAATCTGCTTTTCTTTGTTTGGAAAACCGATGTTTGGTGATCTGCGTTGGATTTTGTTGTTGCATTGAAGGGTATTATATCCAAATCCTTCAGTTTGACCATTATAGAGCACGTAGTGTAATTAAATACGTTAATATAATACAAATTATACTGAAAAGTAAAAACATGAAAAACCTAGATACGATATCTAACACGGTCTTAATTACCCAATCAAAAATGATTCATCGTTCAAAATCACAGTCCACTTATAACAGCTTTCTATTGAACATGTCCACTTTGCTCCGTGTGAAATGCACATAGCAACAGTTCGCGTCAGCTGTGGCGGAGTTTGCCGAGCGCCGACGGAGATGGCCGAGCGCGCACGATTGATTGGCCGATACTCTGTGAAAGTACTGTTTACTTATGTAGCTAGTAAGGACTGCATTTGATGGCACATAATACGTACTTACACTTATGCATAAATTTTTCAATAGGTACTTTTGCATTTGTACAGTATGTCTGTGTACCTGTCAACTTGTGAACTGAAATTATCTTATACTTAGTTATGTGAATGTATGTAAAGTTTAACAATTTTCATCCTATGACAGTTGATAATTCAGTCACTGCATCCGTCATTAGGAGGCCTATGTTCAGTAGCGAACATTTTTAAGTTATTATGACAGAAAACATATCACGTAAAATTGAAAAAGGAGTAAAATTTAACAAAAATAGACCGAGATTCTGCATTACCAAAATTGTAGTCAAGGAGTCAAACATCATGCTCTAATCAATATGTCGGATGAAAGGTGTACTCATTTGGGCACAATGTAGATCTTTTGCGTCTGATGATGAAATGTATTCCCGAGGTAATGAAAGGGGTGGGGGGAGGGATGAACGAGGGTGCATTTGTATGTAAAGTTAATGGAGGCATAGATTTACACGAGAGATTTGCTCTTTTGTGAAGGTTAACTTGACTTTTGATGCACAAGAATTATTTTTCGACAGATTGTTGATGTCAACAATCTGTCGAAAAATTATTCTTGCGCATCAGAAGTATCAACAATCTGTCGAAAAATAATTCTTGCGCATCAGAAGTCAAGTTAACCTTCACAAAAGAGCAAATCTCTCGCATAGTTAGTTTTTATGTTTTAAGTAGGTATTACCATATTTTTAGATTGGCTCGTACTTTTAGAAAAGGTAATTCTGTTACTTTTTTTCTAATTCACATTAATCTCTGATAAACAAGCAAGTATGACGTACTATCTGGTTTATTTTCCAAAATAAACTGACATCGTTTACGGTATTTTTGCTAGTACTATGATACTAGGTACTTAGCTAAGTACTATGATGCAATTAATGTTAATTTAACGCAAGCCTACACACCTAATATTACAATTTTAGTATCACAAATACGACAGAGGACAAAATTGTACACTACATACATATAACTATAGGTAGGTTGGATACAAAACTTTAGTCAACTTCCCTTAGAACCTGTTCAGGCTTGCCGGTGCATCTCGTACACTTGCGCGTGCGCCATCGCCAGTAGCCTGCGGGACGACCGGGTCAGGCGATCGGAATAACAATTATAATGTTTTTTTCTTATTCTAGATGCAGTAAATTTATTGGATATGGGCTATGTTCTAGTGTATATCGTTGTCAGTTGTCGGTATTTGGTTCTGGGGGTGGCTGGTTACGGATCTAAATCTCGGATTGCTTGCTTCTTAGGATCTTGATATCTTTCCGACATTGAAATCAAACCATTCGTCTCACATAGACTCATCTTCTATACCTACCAAGCAGCATCAATTTCTAAACCAACAAAAAAGGTAATGGTCTCGACTTTTTTAAAGATTAAATCGTAGCCCGAGTCATTTTTCTTGGAGCGTTCTAAAAACATTTTACAAGGTATCTAATCTATAGAGCTACCAGTCTCCGACCGGTTTGCGTGTATACGAGACAAGTATGCCCGGTAGCCAGCCACTGCACTGTACCCACTACAGAAGGTATTATTAACGTTTTAGTTTACAAACAGAGTTACTGCAAGCCTGTGGTTTGACATGAAAGGTATCGGTAGAAAACATAATGAACAGAAAACTGACCTTGAAAATTCACTTATTCTTATTTTTATGGCTATTTAGGCATCCTAATCTCTATTTCGCTTCTCGTAGATCAGGCTTCAAAGGATTTGTGTGCCTAACAAAAAAACAAGCGAAACTGTAAAAACAAAGAGACAAAGGTAACTGAACAATTTTTCAGCACACGATTCCAATGTTAGATAAAGCTTTACAAAATAAAAAGTCCTAAATGAGACTGCATTGTTCTCAAAATTAAGTGGAACATAAACTTTCACCCGCCATCAAAACAATAGCGAAACCGAATAGAAAACACCATAAAACACCAGAACCGACAGCCCATACGATTGATAAACACGAGACGAGAAAAAAGCAATCATTAACATAGCCGTACGCTTTAAACCTATTACACCCACTCGATGTGATCCCATATATAATTCTCTGGCTACGTAGCTATAGCCACATAAGTCTTTGGAAGCACAAAAAGCATGTAAGCACGCCCTGTTATCTGGACTGGTCCCCATAAAAGTTTATGGTGTATATTCAACCCACGTTGCGACGGGACCGGCCAGAGAGCGATGGTAAATAAAATAAATCTCTCTTTCTATTCGGTAAAGGGTTCAGCTATTGTCTTTGTGTGATTGTCTCGGAGACAGTATCATTGTTTTATGACATGTGAGGTTAACAATAATGTTTACTTTTCATTAGAATTACAAGGGAGATTAGCTCGGGCATTGCTTGAATCACTAAATTGTTCTGAGAAGGGCTAGAAATTCACAACACACCTTTGACAAAGCACAAGCAAATCGCTTTGGGTTTATTTTACTAGCGCGTTTTTGACATCAAAAACGTCTAGTTTTACACTACCATATGTTACTCACATTTATTTCACAGTTTGACGACACAAAGTCAAATAAAACATAAAACAAATAAAAGAGACTAATATTAACGAATCTAAATGATAATGTAATAAAAACATGAAAGTAAATTGTTTTATTCGCCGCATTGAAATTACGACGTCCGTTTAACGTTGGTAAATTACCATCATAATAAAACAATCTGACTATAGATGTAGGTAGTAAAATTTATATTAAGTCTTTTCTCAATTAACCGTCCGCGTGAAAAGTTATTTGCTCTTCACACATAGTAACCCTTTGAGCTAATTCTGAATTTAGTCGTTGTAACAATTTTGGTTCAAATATTAAAAGAAAAAAGTACTACTACTACCTAATTGGAATGGAATATTTTAAAATCCAACTTGTACCTGAGCCTCTTTATTTTAACTTTATGGAAGTATGTTAATAACCATTTCCGTGGCCACTTACCTTCTTTTGACACAAAAAGTAAGTTGTAGTGTCGAATTGTGTGCTTCCTGCCTTTTGAAGCAACAAAAATACATCTGTTGCTTCATAAGATCGCCGTTTCTCATTTTAGCAACATATGTCAGAATTGGGACACAATTGCCTAAAATTAGGACTACCTTTTTTTTGGGTCTTTGCTTTGAATATTGTGAGCCATCTCTCGTTGTAAAGGTATCTAATAAAGGAAAGCTTGTTCTTACACCACACCAAGAAATATCTGTAATCAAACCATCTATGTAGTGTTATTACTGGGCAGTCGCCTGACTCTTACACTACAAGCGCCCTATGATTTCGTCATCCATCTTCGAGATGCAGCGACTATCAATTATGACCTTTAAATCTTTCAACATAAGGTGCACAAATTATTTGCATCTCCTGCCTTGCAGGGGTGCTCGGGCTATGATTACGTCATAATTTTGCCCCTTTTTAGGAAAGAGAGAAAGTCAATGTTGCTATCTCGCTCTAAACATGGAGATTTACTGAAGTTCTTTGTTCGTGACGGGTTTGGAGTCAGGTTTTTGAGTAATGGATTAAATTGCGTCACACATTTGATTTTTGATATTCCTTTGTTGGCAAGCAGTGCTTTTATCATTGAGAGTACCTACTGCATTACGGAATACACCCTAAAAGGTCGAGATTATGGTAATACCGGACGGGTTTATCTCGTAAAGTGTCCATGAACAAAGAAAATATGTGATCAATATTCCTTTTCTTGAATAAAACCGAGTCCAAGACTTTATGGGTATTCACCATGGGACAGATATTGACGCATAGTTTTTTATTGAATTTGTCCAAGATATTTATAGAGGAACTATAGAAATGTAAGATGGCGGTGAATATGGGTTGTTCACAGATGTTCGTTAGTGTGGGGTGGTTGGTTATAGAATGGGTCGAAGATGGGAAGAATTGGATCTTGTGACACGCCCGCGCCGTGGGAGACTAGGTATATGATTCACTACTGTTGGTCCTAAGTTACGCATAAACTAACTGACGGTATGACACTCAGCCTAGAACTTACCGTAAGTGAGTACAACTAACGTACACATTTGTATGAAATTACCTATCTCTCTGCATGCATATAATACACATGTACGTTTGAAAGACAAAGGACACTCTCATTTATTGTAATCGTCGGCACGGTTGGCACAGTGGTCGAGTGCTCGACGTCTGCGCTACGTGACTCGGGTTAGATTCCTAAACGGAACAAATATTTATAAAACCTACACATAGTTGTTCCCGGTACATATTTATGTTTGTAGACGCGCCCACGGTATAGAAATCATACCTAGTGTGGGGCAAAGCTTAAAAAAATACCTAAGTCACAAGTCATGTAAGATTCACCGGGTAGCATAATTACGCTGCTAATATTTTTGCCCGCCACAGAGTCAGATGCGTAAGCTAAAATTTAACACTTTGAAAGAAGGACTGAGAAGTTGTTTGGTTTTATTTTGGTACATCTTACAAACTTTTAGTTTGTTTGTATGACTTCGGTAACCAGCGTCTGTGCATTATTTCATCATCCACAATGATTACACAACAACCCTAATTATCTATATCGATCGATCGCGTATTGATGGAATCTAAATTTTTTTTCCATACTGCTCGTATAGTGTTACATCTAAAGCCCGAATAAAAAAATACCATACTTACCAAAAGTCGCTAATATTCATAAAAATAAATTATTCGATAAAATCCTCAATAAGAAGTAGGACTCCCCTACTACATACTTATTGTTACATACTGTACCTGAAGGGTGTAACACAAAAGTTTAATTGGTCACTGCTGAACATGGGCCTCCATTAACCGCTACAAGGAACAGTCATAGCCAATAATAACCCTTATCACCACACACAATTAACGGATGGCGACAACACTGAAAAAGTTATATAAGAAATATATATATCGTCCCCGTACAGCGAAAATTTATTAACATAAAACACGGCCGTATCTCAAGTCTACAAATGTTATTATGTTATAACATTTGTAGACTTGAGATACGGCCGTGTTTTATTTGAAAAACAAGAAAAAAAAATATTTTTTTATATTGATATATTATTAAAGAACTTTGCGTGAATTTCATTAAAAAAAATATATTTTTCTTGTTTATGAAACAAAACACGGCCATATATCAAAAGTCTACAAATTTTACAGATAATGCCAGCCACGAAGACGCGTTCCACTCTTCTTCCTAAGTGTGCAATCTTCCGCTAGTGTTTTAGTTCTGTCGATACACACTAATTACCTATGAGTGCACACGCACACTACGAAATATTAATTGATCACGAAAGAGCATTACGGTCAGCTGGAAAGCCTGGGCCAAAAATAGTGGGGCGCGTATTCGTGGATGATTAATTTTCGCTCTACGGGGACGGTTTATGCACAGAACAGATACAAGAGGTTAGAATGGAAATGTGGGCGTGGCAGGCGCGCCGCAATTATGATTAGACAATCATAATTCAACCGAAATCACGCGTTCATGCTTTTAGTCGCTTTCGGAGTGCGTCTGTGTAAAGAGCTGCGCTAAAATTGCCGAAATATGTTTTAAAATGCCGTCTTGTGCAATTATTATAAAAGTCAGACATCAAGTATAAGGCAAGGAGGAATTACTTTTCACCGGTAAGCCATAAAGTATCATTTAATCAGTTTTTTTTACAAAAATATGTTTATAATTATGAAATTAGAAATAATGACAATAATATTGCAAAATATTGTAAAAAAATATACATTGCCGGTAATTAAGGTAAGTATATACGCAAATATCCACACGAACACATAGTTCGCGCGCATTGTATTGCGTTCCAGAGATGCGATCTGTCAACTCGCATGGTCCGGCCGCGTTCGTTCGCAATGTTCACATTGAGTTAGGAAATAGTGTTGTGCACGTCTCAGATAATTTTTTCGATAAGTCATCGGATTTTTATGAATGACGAACTGACCTCAATTAAGTATGTTTTTGTATGTTGAGAAATAGCTAATGTCAAGGATGAACTAATGTATTGTAGTACTAATTTAAATTATTTATTTTAGGTTTCCAAAGGATCCCAATAACCGAGAGCATTGGATGAATGTAACGAGTAGAGAAAATTGGATACCTACAAAAACAAATACCATTTGCTCGGAACATTTTAATTGTATTTAATTTTTAAATAAAGCAAGTATGGAGGAACGAGGTATGGTGTTCCTCCATTGAAAAGGGAGGATCCTCCGACCAGGCAAGGTGGTTAGCCTGGCGGGCCGAAGCCCAACATTTGATGTCGGATATTCGTATATGTGTTAGAATCGTTGTAAACTTTCATAGTGCGATTCAGGGTTTGTTGTTGTATCTTCACTCCGATAGATGGCGCTTCTACTTTTGCCATGTTGCGAGTAGTAGTCGCTACACAAGTATAAAATATACCAAACGTGTGTTATTACATTTTAATTAAGGGACAATAATAAGATTATTTATGTAACTGTTTTTCTACCTGTGTTATTTATTTACGTATTACACCCAAATCTTGTGAGAACGATTAAAGTCGATACAAATAATAGTAGTTAAGAAATGTCAATAAGTAATTTTATCTATTTAAATAATCGGCTTTTAGAATGCCTAACGTTTATGACAAATAAATAGCTTGTGCGTTCGATATACAGCGTATTTTTTTATAGATACGCACTTGAATTCTAAACAAGTTTCTAAAATATATTCATCGATAAATATGGGCACGTCTCTAAACGATCTAAATTATCACTCTCTAAATTATCACGAGGGAAAAATATCCTTATTAGATTTACATTAAGGTTAGTTTTTAAAAGTAGTGATTATCGTGCATTTCGACGAATAGCTGATAAGTATTTTATGTAGTGTAAATATAACGTATAATGTAAGTGTGTGCAAATTTCGGAATTTTGACGAATAGCTGTTAAGCGTTGTATGTAGTGTAAATATGACATGTTATTTAGGTGTGTGCAACTGGCGACAGTGGTTCTGATACAAAAGTGCTTCGATGGCCCTTCTAACCTCTTTTATCTGTTCTGTGGGTTTATGTATACCACTGCTCGAACGGAGTAAGGTTTAACTGGATAACGCAGGGTCTCAAAGAAGTTACTATTGTATGTAACTATCTACCCAGCACACGTCTACCCACATCCACGTCATTTAAGCAAAGGAGTTTCCCTATCACGCATTAATTTCATACTTCATCAGCTACCTCCTCCAGGCAAAAACATTAGCCGCCGCAACTAAGGTCACAAGTTGGATTCCCAATCTAATCTCCGTTGTTCAGTAATTGGTTGTGGTGAGATTAATAGCGTTGTGTTTCGGTCCGGAAGGCCTGGTGTCTTCAGAAGGTGGTGTATTGGAAAATCAAAGCAATTAGGACCGAAGACCCGGGCGTTTCGATAAAGAAATTGTTGAACCGTTTTAATCCTTTGAACATAGCTTTCACCCCTGACTTTGGTTGTTTAGATCTCGAAGTTTTGTTTTCGGAAGAATTAAACCTTTTTTATTTCGAAGGTCGATAAAAAAGACCTATAAAAGAGTGTATTTATTTAGAGAAGTAGATAAATGCATGAATTTGATAAGGTCGGTAAAAACTTGATGAAATTCTATCTGTTTGACACTGATTTTGTTTGTGACACAAAATAATTTCATAATAAGTATTAACTGCGTGGTTTCATAATAAGTATCAGTTCTGATGAGAAACAATATCCGTTCGCGCGGAAAATCTCGAAATATTTAATAAGCCTTTTGTGGGAATCGAACCCTAGACCTAATGCTAAGTTATCGCGCTTAAAACTACTTGACATAGTATATAGACTATAACATATTATTTGTTGTGTGTGTATTTATGTGAAAATAATGTGTACCATCTACCGGGCACAATACTAAAGTTCGGGCATTGAGCATTTAAAAAAATCTCAATATCACTTCGCCTAACCTGGGAATCGAACCCAGTACTACACGCTCAGCAACCGTACATCCGACCACTTCACCGAGGAGGTTTTTAAGAAAAATATTCAAAAAGTAACTGTATGGTAATTTATGATGTTGGGATGCAAATGAAACTACATACATTGTATCTTTTTAATATTCGTCTCAAACTTATTTCACTTTATTGGTAAACAACTAACATTATACATAATTCACGTGTTATATACCTACTTGGATATGCATGAGTATAATAAAAAAAAACAATTTAAGATGGCGCCTCAGTGGGTCAACAGCAACCAAATTAGCGGTCCGGCGCCACCGCCACATACAGTAATTATATGGTAATATATTCAATCGCACATTTGTATCCACTCCACAATACAGATCACCTGTTTTCAACATTCACAATGTATTTAAAAAATTAAAGTGACTCTGTAACAAGTCAGCACTTGAGCCGAAGTTGGAATGCTATGGTCTGTAGGCGTGGATCTCACAGAAGCAACTGGGGCAGTATCCCGGAGCTCCCTCACAGCCCAAGCACTCAAACGCAGTAGCAGTTACTTTTTTCTTCAGCCTGCACACCTTACAATGCTTCCTTATTACTTCCGTGATAACTCTTCCCTCGTAACCTTTTCGTACCCGAGTTTTAGTTCTAGTGATCTTCGTTAAAGAATGCTTACCCTGGAGCGAGTTTGGCGGAGCAACTAATGGTTCGGGCAACATTGCCCTCAGAATACATAGCCTGAAATCGTGATAAGGCATCTTCTTTCGACCAGAATACCCGTTGAACAGTTGAAAAGCATTGTTCAAGCACATTTGCAGCGATCGTATGAACACCTTCTTGTGCCAGCGTATCGTCTGACTACCGCAGAACGGGTGATAGGACATCAACTGTTTGTGCAACTCCGAGCTTTTCATGAATTTATTATAATAAGCCAGAGCCTTAGGTTTTAGTTTCATAACACTCCCATCTAAAAATGTTACAAGCTCGTTATTGTACTCCGTAGAGATGTAAAGAATGGATCTTTTACGACTTTTCCATTTTCCAATATGGATGCCATTTAAAAATAACGACATATTTTCCCGATTTTTCAATTTATAATTTTTCCGTTTAAAGGGATTACCTCGTCTTACTTTGTCCAACGGTCCAGTGCAATAAGTCTGCCGATCCAGTAACTGGACCGCCAATTTATACGAATTGTAGTCTTCATCCATGTATACGGCATGTCCCTTGTCCAGTTTCTCTTTTAATAATTCCAGAACTACTCGTTCTTTCGGTATTTTGGTGGACGGTTCGCGCCGGCTACCATCATGGACAAGATATTTGATCACTACGCCGTTAGGTTCCGCAAGAGTTAACAATTCTAATTTATTATGTCGTCGGATTAGACCTGTTTTATTGCATACAATTTGATCTTGCCAAAATGTCAATGTCTTGGCCAGATATAAATGTTTTCCTGGAGAGTACATTGCATTCATTTTTTCATTGAAGCTATCCATTATTGGTCGAATATTAGCAAGGCTGTCGGTCCCAGGTACGGCCTCATCAGAACTAAAACTGAGACTGTTGAGTATCAACATGAAACGATTTCGATTCATAAATTTTGAGAAACATGTTAAATTGAATAAATAGTCACGTTTCCAGTAATCACTGAGGCAATTCATTCTAATCGTTCCAGTGTGAATGAATAAACCCAGAAAAACCACAAGTTCGTCGCGGTTTAATTCTTTCCAAGCTTGAAACCTAGCTTTTGGACCAAGTGACGGGTTGCTACACGTAAGAGCTGCATTTTTATTTGTTTCTTGTACAATTTTATCCAGCAATTTATCATCAAAAAACAAACGGAAGGCTTGGTAAGGATCTTGAGGAGGTGATATGAGTAACTGTTTATTTGCATTTAATTTCAGTTTTTTCATATTTTTTGGAAGTGTAGACCAGGTTGGCGTGTCGGTTGTCGTGCGATTTTTCGTCGCACCGTCGTCAGAATCATCATCAGAACTAGAATCATGTCCTGAACCGTTTAGGTCATCAAATTCACTGAGATATTCACATTCTGAATTTGTATTGAATTGATTGTCACACTCCATATCACTATCACCATCTGAGCATGAATCTTCGTGACCACTGGCAACATGACTGGTGTCACTAACAGTTGTAGTCGGTTCAAAAGACAATTCTGATTCTGTCTTTTTTTGTTTAGTTATAGTTGGGCTTGAAGTGCCACACAGAGGTCGTTTGAGAGCCCTATCTATGTTAGAAGGCCCTGGGCAGTTTTCAGCACTATACATCCATGCAGATTGCTCCGCTTCTTCAGTTCTGATAGATTCTTGCAACCCTGTGAGGAGAGGGTCTTGAACTCCAGAGTCAGTTGGTTCGTCGCATGGCTCTATTTTAATAACTTTGAAAGGAACCGAATTGCCAATTTCCGTAAACTCCACTGTAAGTGTTTCCGTAGGCTCCTGTAAAGCAAAAAAATAATGATTACTCTCATCAAACTATAAGTAAAATAGGTTAGACTTATGATTTATGAACGTCAGTTTATTTCGCCATCGACCAATAGGTGCGTGAGGGTGCGAAGGAGCGTGAAGTCCTGGGTTTGATGCCCGACCCGGAGTCGGGCAAGCTGCTATTGGATTTTTCTGTATGGAGATTCTCAGTAGTAGCACGGAGTCTGGAACTGTACCCAGTAGATGGCAATAGGCTCGCCCCCTATTTATACTCAATAACTGCATAGGCGAAATGTGGGTGTACGGTAGTACACCTGTGCTTAACCCTTCGGGGAATGCAGGCGTGCTGCTATGTTTATGTTATGTAATTATATTTATTTATATTTATTTGGCTAACCCGAGTTTAAATCAGGGACATCTTCACTACGAATACGCCTATGAAAAACGACGTAGTTAGATGACTTATGTCGCACTTATTTACATTGAATGAAGAAACACGTTTAATGAACGTACCTGCCCCATAATGATATTATCCAGATTATCCATGCCGCCGGTAGGTAACAACAACTTTCAAGAAAATATAGCTCATTGAGTGCGCCCGATATTATGACTAAGATGGTGGCGTTCGTACAAGGTCAGAGGCGATCGTGAGCGAGCACGGATAACACGACCGTACGCACGGGACGGCCGCGGTAGACTGAGGGGCAGTGAGGGACGGGTACACGGCGTAGTGAATACGGCGCCGCGCCCCGGTGCGGCCGGAGCCGTCACAGAAATACACACGTATATCAACGCGCGGTGCAATGACCAATTAACAACATGAGCAACGTATCTTAATTCCCGATATTTTTACACAGGTTTCATATTCAGAATACCTAGATTCGACTCTGGAAACTAGGACGGCTCTCTCGATTTATCGACTGATTGCCGAATCGATCGATCAACGGGTTGAGTGGAAAATCGGACATTGGGTTTCAGGTAATTTAATAACAGATGCTACACACGCTAGGTGCCTTGTATGCATTGAAGTAAGACCGATATAGGATGCCGTTTCGTGCATTAATCAAATTCAATTGTTATTGCAACACGCGGATTGTTTGAGGACTGTTGTAAACATCGTCATACACGTAAGTTCTTAAGCCAGCAACTCGTTCCTACTTCATACAGCTAGTGGGTGTATGGTATGATAACTAAGGTGAAATGCAACACTCGCATCCATTATGGTGCTGAAAATATTTAGCAACCCAAGTAAGCTCAGAAATGTAGTTGTCTACAGAAGTAGGTACAGCTGGACACACGGTCTCAAGTACCTGCAGTCCCGCACTACCTACCCAGTACCCATTAGACCCCAACGGAACGACGGTAGCACAGAAAAAGGACCTCACCGTCTCAAGTTACATGTTGTCTCCCAAAAATAGAAACGAGTAAACACTTAACCCATTTTTTGCTAAGTTGGATAAACATAAATCTTCACTTTTTTCTACTTGTTTTGGACCCCTGGAAATGTACCTGTACATCAGAGCTCTTATGCATTTGAAAAGAGTTGCAAAGTAAATTAAACTTAATTTCGTTTGTATTAAGTTACTTTTTTGAATGGACATACTGTTCGTGAAATTGACATTGAATTTGATGCATTGAAAAGCAATACTGGTCAAAAACCAACCTTAGTGACCGCCTCATAAAGTTAAAACTCGTTTACCTGTATATTTTCACTACACTTCAAATAAAAATGCATCGTATATGTGCCACGATACGGTTCTTTTTCTAATAAATTGAATGCAGCCAAAGTAGGGCTGATTCACAAGGGCGAGGGACTCGAGTTGCTATGCAAACGGCTGGTTTGCTCCACTTGAGTCCGACATTGCGACCAGTTTTTATATTTCGTCGATTAAAATAATATAGAAAGCGATCGTGGGTGTGCTTTGTTCGTTAGTTAATCGCTTTATATTGTGTTTTATTAACAAACTTTGAAGTCTTTTGATAAATATTAATAGAAACTTTCTTTTGTGTTAATTGAATCGTTATGTAAATAGTGTCTTAAAGTTATATGTGTTATTTGTTTGATTTTGTATTGCATAATAATTATATTTTTGTCGGATATAGGTATTTGGGAGTGGTGAGCAGTGATGGCATCTTATGACCTTTATAATTATTTATGGACAATCAATTGTGCAAAAAAGGTGTGACTTTTAAGATTATTTCAAAATGTTCGAGTAGAATCATAGATATTATTAAAGTTAAAGATAAGCATGGTCACGATAAAGTGGGCCAATTTATTAGTATGTACACCAAAAATGATTATCAAGAATCCTATTTAATAAGAGCCAAACTTAAAAGTCTGTCTCCATTTAATGAAAGTGTTAGGTACCCACTACTTAATAAAACGACTTGAAAGTGTACTATTAGTACACTTGCAAGTGGTTACAGAAATCAGGTCATGAATATACAAGGTTTATCTTCAGGTTATGTGGGTACCTAGTGGATAGCACCGCTGTTGAACATTGTTGAGTAACGGGAGCAAATGAGATGACAGCCGCCGCCGCCGCCGGCGCAGCGCTGATTAAAAACTGACAACAAACGTACACATTGTCATGTTACGTAATGATAATGACGACATGACATGATATCTTGGGGCCTCGCAATTCTGGTTCATTAATTGGGGTGCTTTATAAACCATGTATAATTTGAATATGAACCAATTAAAGGGACTTTTTAAATATTAAAGCTTCTGAGTACGAGTAAGAAAATATTCTATTTTTTGTTTATGTGTTCGATATGTAACTAAAGCATAGACGCAGTTTTACTTTAAACTAAATGACAATCTCTAAAATATGTAGACTTATGTCGAAATGCCCGATAATGTACTGGGAGTGCAAATAATCAGTTCGATTATAACGGCAAAAATACAGTATTTGCTATCTGCTCCGTATCTATTCGTTGTTTTGTTAAGCAGGTACTGCAAAGACCTTGTCGATCAATGTCAATGTCTGTAGATAGGCAAATAGGCTAGCGAGTAAACAACAGGCCAGGTAAACAACAGTCCCAATAAACTAAAGTTAGTTGTATAGTTCCAACTATTTTGTATTTTAAATTTTGCAATTATAACTAAATATTATTATCATTGCACAAGGGAGACTGGAGAATTACAGACCTAAAATGTCTATATTTTCGAAAACCTTTGAAAAGTATTTTTGTAACGATATCTATTAATATGTATTTAGAAAAAAAAGAAAAAGGTGTGTTTGTGCAATGAGCAAAAAGGATTTAGACAAAGTAAATCTGTAAATATGGCTATTTATGTTCTGTCTCATGGTAATAAAACATATTAAAGCATTCGAAATATCGAGAATAATTGTTAAGTCTCAAAAATTGTTGATTGAAAAATGTAATTACAATGTAATGAACTTATTTCATTTCAATTACCTACTATTTTTTATGTTAGTCATACTCCTATAAGATGAAATGAAATGAAATGAAATTATTTATTTTGCAATTAGGATTTTTCAATCACTTTTACACGTCTTTTTAAAACTAGATGGGGTCGGCATTTCCCATGACTATCCCTGAGAAGAAACGCCGAAACAAACTCAGGGGTCAAAGTCTATTTTAAAGTCCAGACAGATTGTAATGATGTAAGGGTTTATGTGAGACAAATATAGGATGGAATAGCCTTTTGAAGAAAGTGCCATAACTATTTGAGCTAACCTGTCGCAACAGAGTGCAAGCATGCATCAGTTATCGTGAGAATTAATGAAATTAAGAGCGTTCAGCCTAGATCTCACTCACATTTACAATGTATAACGGTTATATATAAGAAATAATTTCAATTTAAACGACATTACAATATCAAAATAATGAAGTAAATAATATAATAATTAATGGCAAAAATTGTATATAAAAAAAAAGGAAAGGCTAAAGAGCGGTTCAATCCCAAGCGTTTTTGTCATCTAAATAGTCCGAAATTTTATAGTATCCTTTTTTACAAAGTTTAGATTTAATTACAATTTTGAACTTCTTTAATGTTAAATTACGTATATCATTGGGAAGTTTATTGTAAAAGCGTATACATTGTCCCATGGACGAGTTGCTAATTCTGTGAAGGCGCGTAGCATGCAGCAAGCATGGTTGTGTTTATTCCTAGTATTCAAAGAATGAGTATCAGAGAGCTTGACAAAGTTAGAGATATTTTTATAAACATAAATTAAATTTTCAAATATATATTGTGACGCTACAGTTAGAATATTAATTTCCTTAAATTTGTGTCTCAGCGACACCCTTGGACCAAGATTATAAATAGCTCGGACAGCCCTTTTCTGCAAGACGAATATAGTATTGATGTCTGCAGAGTTTCCCCAGAGGAGGATGCCGTAAGTCATAACGCTATGAAAATAACTGAAATAAACTATTCTGGCTGTATCCACATCAGTTAAGTGCCGAATTTTATTCCGATGAGTATGTGTATCCATGTCCGGGGATAACATTTTTGCCTATTTTTTACCCTGATAACGGTAAAGCATTTTGGAACTACTCACCATTATGCATGTTTATGTATTTTGAGACACACGTTTTTACTAATTAAAATATATTTACCTTTAACGACCATGTTGTTGGTGTCGTTAACAGAACCTTCCTAACTGAATATTTTATTCCTTGTCCCATAGTATGGCTAAGTACTGGATTTTAATACAAGGCATCTGTGTTTTAATCTTTTAGTTAAAATTCCTCGTCAAATAATTATTGTCACTTTTACATTTCTAGTTTGTCTGCTACTCATTGTTAAAATTTATCGTGTTTTTCATTATCATCTCCTACGCCATCCAAATAACTTTACAAAAGCGTATTCGGCTCCCCATTGCCATCACTCTCACTGATCCACAATAAAATAACTCCAAACTGTACTTGTTTCTATTGTTATGTTCAACTTAACGAAAACTTTGGACCAATAACATTTGCATAAAAACAGCTTAGAACCGCTCCAACAATGGCCGACCCGGCCGGATTTGTACCCTGACACAACTAGGGAATCTCCCGGGTATGTGTGCCATCTAAATTCGGTTGATTGTCATGTTTCGTAGGTTTTTAAGTCAGAACGGTATTTTGAGGTATTTTTTAATTCAGCAGATATTTTGACCGAAAAAGCAAATATACGTATAATCACCTAAAGAGCTCCATGCAAAGCTTAAGTATCCTTAAATCTTAAAAAAGTCACCAGATTTTAGAGAACCCCCTAAAAATACCCACCAAATGTTGGTGCTACGCGCATTTAAAGCGCTTTTTGATAAATAGTAACAAACAGACGTAAAAACATTTGTCCTTTATGGAGTACACTGATTGCGTAATGACCTTCCCTGATCTGCTAATGTGTACCCCTAAGTAATGGGGGGCTTAGAAAGGATTATTTTTAATGAGTTCAGGCTTACCCCTCACATTTAGTGGGCGTTAGGTTATTTTAGCCCTCAAAGAAATTGTTGAGATTTCCAGCTCTTTGCAAAGTCCCCGTGGGAGTATTATCTGTGCCTTATTATTATTTAGGGTCAAAATATGTGCGGTTTATTTCGCGTAGTGTTAAGACTCTCGAGAATATTTTCCCGTCATGGCCATCAGTGGCGGTGAGGCGGCAAAGGCGCGGTGAACTAAGCACGGCACGCTGCTGATCATCAACGTAACGCAGCTAACACTTCACACCGGGCCACCACCGAATACATATGCGACAGTTCTGCCTAGCTTCTCTTTAATAAACAGCACTAAAATATACAGTCCGCTTTTATTTAAGATCTCCAGTAGCCCCAACAGTTACCTTCGTTTCTCCTCTAAGTGGAACACGGATCGATACCAGTGCACTGCGTACTGATATAGCCTGGAGCGTCATAGCAACACCAGTCTCGTTCCAAACTAACAACTGTGTATTCACGCCTTTATAATGAATGGTAATAAAGGTCAAGTCACTTTTGAGAAAGCCATAGGGCCTGAGTTGTAACATCATAAAGAAACATGTAACACAAAGAATATTTTTTAAATAAAATTCTGATTTAGACTATGACTTTATAATATGACCTCGTCCAAGGACTGATGGTCGGTGTTGTACTTGGTAGATTAGTCCTTGAGATAATGAATTTGTAACCTTTGAGGACCTGACGAAGGTCACTGTGTAAGGTTTGGAAGACGGGGAACGGTGTTATAGCGTAATTTAGATATGAGATGTTTTTCATCTATACTAAATACCAGAAACTTTAAGGTAGCGCAAACCCAGAGTAGACTGGATGCAAATGATATCAGGATAAGCACTGGTTGATGAAGAATTACATATAGAATAACGTAAATATAGAATAGGCTAGTTGACTGCATCAAAACTAAATTCTGAAATCTTGTTTGTTAAAAAGTTTTCCTTCTAAAAACTCAGTAAAACTTATTCTCTTGCTTATTGTTGGCGTTTTCAATTTTTAATTTATCAAAATCACTTTTATACTATTGCAAACATTTTTAGAACAAAATGTCGTCAACTACCGTATTAGATATTATAAATCTTATCTTTTCTTTTATATGAAATAGAGAAGTTTGTGTTGCAAGACGTGAATATCTGTTCAAAAGTAAAAATAGCATTGTTGTTTCTAGTATAAGTGTAAACATATCTATTATTAAAACATTATTGTATATTAGTCGTAAACATGGGTGTTAAATGCATCTGTATTGGATTCCCAGATCGGGAAAAGTGTTATAGCGTGATTATATTAAAAAAATCATAATGAAATTTGGATTTGTGCCCCATAGATGTGCAATAGACTCGCCCTTTAAGATTTGCGAGCAGCGAAAAGTGGACAATACCCTGTTTATCCCCTCTGGGATGCAGGCGTGATGCTCTGTTGTTAATAGATCAATACAAAGTAGATTATTATGTAAATATGGATGGAAAGTTTTACCCAATTAATACTGAATATTATCGCATTGCACGATTAGATACAGCCGATATCTGATAGGATATCTAAACTAGATGGTTTATGTAATAAATATATCTATGTACATATATGTAGGTCACAAGTGGTAGGTATACTTCATGTATAACTCATGAACTCCTCTTAAACCCTGTCTATCTGTCGAGACCGGCTGTGGGTAACTACATACCGAGTCATACTTTTTGTTTAGGTCGCAAACATATTCTTTTTTTAACATAGGTCACAGAAGTTTTTTTCAGCTAGAAAAGGTCGAGCATGCCTCTCATTTGAGTCTAGATTCCAATGCGTCTTAGATTTATTGTTATTTATCTTAGATTCGTGCTGTCTCGAGAGTTGAACCTAATAACTTTGTGCCTTTAGATATCGAAGAAATGTCTAAATTAAAAATAGTTTTAATTTTGAACTAGCCAATAGGGCTGCCAGGATTCCACTGCGTAGTGCAATGAAAATCGTATATGTATTTACGATAATAATAATAAGTATAACATATTTGTTTAGACTTAAGAGCCATCCTTGAGGTATAGTATATATCTACATATATTTGTCTATTGTATCTTGCACGTAATGTGACCACTCAAATGGTAACACCCACACTTTTCCATTTCTGACCCACTCTAGTGCAAAGCAAGTGGGGTGTTTGATATTGACTCTACGTAAACTGTCAACGTAGAAACGTTACATTTTAGTGCAAATGATGGATCGCCAACCTTTCGGCCTTTTTGTGTCAGTGGCAGGGGCACAAAACCTACATTTTACGGTTAATAAATTATTTCTTTATTTAACTTTTTTTTTGTCTTAGAGTGGCTTTGGTGGTGGTTATTTCATCATTTAAAGCCATAAACCTCCGATGCTAGTCATTTACCTAATGACCGATAATATGAGACATTGCGATCATAATAAATACTTGGCAGGATTAAACCACACAGAACAAAACAATGTTTACGACGGAGAATGGCTACCTTGCTAATCCTATTCACAAAAATCTCAGTACATCTTCATTCACCACCAATATTAACCCTTAAATATCGCATGACATTTCTGTGCGTAAAATTTAGTGGTCCCTTCGACCGGAGGGGTCAGCGGCGGCTTTTGTTACGGGGGGCGATAAATAAGGTTGGTCAATAGTACCCCTACCTGCTGCCGACGTTAATGCTGGAGATAGGGCTCAGTACGGTTAGCGGGCTATTGGACATGGGATCGTATTGATTAGGGTTTGTACCCATGTATGTGTAGTAAACGATAGGTTTAATGTAGTGTTGAATTTGTTGTTTGATAAGATATCGCAAATAATAAAATACAATACTTTATGTTTTGCCAGTTGGTCCAGGGTGTCTTACGAAGACCTAGTATGACAGTCGTTACGGGTATGAGTAGCCCAAAAAGTCTGACAACCAGTCTAAGCTTAGAGTATCAGTGTCTCCCAGTTACTGGGTGGTGGAGGTCAGAAGGCAGTCACTCCGTGTAAAATACTGATATTCAGCCGGGTTAGATTGGAATCCGACCCCAATGTAGTTGGGAAAAGGCAGGCAGATGATGATGTTTTGCTGTTCTAGTTAATCCTCATAGTGATCAAATGGTTGAAATTGTTGTATAGTACTGATCACGCTTGGCAGACAGCTGTTAGCACCCACCGGGAGCCCATTAAAGGTAACTTACGACAATCGATGGAGATGTTTAACACAACTATATTCCCCGAAAAGTTAGGCAGAGGATGTACACTCATAATACGGTAGATGACTACTAGTCATCTGAGTTATTTTTTATGAACTGTCAAAAACGATATTTTGTTCTAAAAATGTTTGGAATACAAAAACGTGACGTCATAGTTATTCATTGCCATTGACAAACTTATTATGTGATTTTGATAAATTAAAAATTGAAAACTATTTACCAAACAAGATTTTAGAAATTATTTTTAATGCATTCATCTAACCTATTCATCCGATGCCATGGGAATCGAACCCAGGACATCATGGTTAGCAGTCATGCTACTGTATATATAAGAGCAGGGCCAAATTAAACATTTCATCTACGACTACAACGAGTTGGGTATACCCAACCGTATCTAGTTTAATGTGCGTTTTTTTTTATCCAACAGGTCCAGGGCCAACAGGTTCAATTTACTCCCAGATCATGGAGAGAACCAGCTGAATAACTTACCGGCATCATTTCCCACGTCTGAACTTGTAAGTCCTGACCTTCCTCTCCTTGTTGAACATTTTGTTTTTCGAGCAGCTTCTGTTTCCTGCAAATATATTATATTTGTATAAACAGTATAGGGACACAGGTGGCGCGCACTCATTAGGATTTCTCCAGTATCATGGGGACAGTTTAAAACACATATCAGATGCTTCCACACCCTAACTCATATGAGAATCAAACCCGAGACATTTCATAACTAGCTAGAGGTCTAGAGAACTATAGAAGCCACAATTTCTTATTATTTCAGTTTAAAATGTGTAGTGTATTGAGCTTTAAAAACACAAAACCTGCCTAACCCCTATTTTCGTAGAGATTTTGTGACGGAAAAGGAATGTGAAAATCATCATCTGCCTGCCTTTTCCCAACTACATTGGGGTCGGCTTCCAATCTAACCGGTTGTGGCTGAATATCAGTATTTTACACGACGCGACTGCCATTTGACCTCTGCTGCCCGATACTCTAAAAGGTGATACTGGTTATCAAACTTTTTTGGGCTGCTGGACACCCGTAACGACTGTCTTCATATGACACCCGGGATCAACTGCTTAACGTGCTTTCCGAGGCACGAAAAAGGCATGTGAAAATAATGAGTTTTTACGTAAAAATACTGTATTGGTCTGAATTTTTATATGAGCTATCTCTAGAGATAAACACAAGAGTACTAACTCGAATTGATTATCAAAATATTTCCTCAGTTGTAACAGTTTAAAATGTAACTAAACACATTCATTTTTGTATTAATTAATTTTTTTTATGCTATAGGCGGCAAGTGGGCTGACGGATCGCCTGATGGTAAGCGATTACCGTCGCCCATGGACACCCGCAACACCGGAGGAGTCACAAGTGCGTTGCCGTTAATATCAAACTGTAATTAACTGAATGGTTAAAGAGACTTTAAAAGAGTATCCATGGAGTTTCTTACCGGTTCTTCTCCATAGGATCAATTTTTTGGAACCGTGCAACTAGGGTCCTATTATGTTTCATAAGTGCCTGTATTAGGTTTATTTGAATTCTGTCTATCTATCTGTTATTGCTATGCGATCCTCCGCGATTGTTGAAAATTATTATCTCTGCACGCGCTGCCGGTCAATTTGGGCTTTCAAAAGAATGCCCCCCAAACAATTGGGAAGCAAAGTGCACTAATTCGGGCCCCTGTGAGGGTCAGTCGGTGGAACGGGCGACAAAGCCACATTAGCATGAATTACTGCGCTTTGTGTACAAGTTACCAATGTACGGCGATGGAGTACAGTTGGGGACAATCAGTAGGCTAAGAGTAATTGTAAAATTGATTGATCGTCAACAATTAAAAGGTCAAATCAAAGCCCACAATACACGGTAATAAACTACCACAAAGTATAAAAAATGAAACAAAACTTATAAAATTCAATAATAAATTAAAATCCTATTTAATCCAAAATTGCTTTTATTCGGTTGAAGAATTTTACGTAAGGTAATCTAAAAATAATAAATAAAAAACTTAAATACACATACATACATATTATTATACATACAATAAACACAAATAGCCGCATTAATTTTAATTTATTCATGAGTTGTATGTATTTATGTTTATTGTATGTAGGATCATTATTTAAACTAACAATTTATATTAGTTCAACAATTTATATTTTTCGTTAATTATAGAATTAGCAAGCTTACTTTAATTATTGTATTACGTTAATATTAGATAAATATGAGGTATATAAATATCCCTTTTATTTACAATGCCTACAAAAGGCCGCTAAGTTTTAAGTGCATAAGCTTATTATGTAAGACCTATATTGTACACATGATATGAAAATAAATGTTTAAATTTGATTCGCTGTCGAATTCAAATAATTCAGATAGGTCGGTACCTGTAGTCATAAATAAACGTCACTTAAAATATATTACCAATACAGATGTAGGCAAAAGAACACTTCTCTTCGTGACTGTACGAAAAATGTTAAGAGCGTTTACGCCCAGCGCATGCGCGAGCGAATCCCATATCTCCGGCGCTACAGGTATGTCGCAGGAACACTGCGTGGTTTTAGTCGGTAAAAGTGCGACATCACCCGTCGCCATCCCCAGGGTATCCATGATATCCATCCCCAGGGTACCCGAGGGTATGCATGAGCATTTCCACACGTAAAAAAAGGGACGCCAGGTTTACGCAATTCACTCACACAGACGCAGTTAGCACACCAACCTCGTTATTCGAAAGCAAACGTACGTATTATGCAAATATGTATGATTATCCTTAAAATAAAAGAAATAATGTAAATAAACAATGTTTAAGAAATTGTTAATAACAAAAACCTGTTTTAAAACAGTAGGTACCTAAGTACCATTTTGTACACAGTTGAATGGTTCGAAAGTATAGCGAAATTAATCTTTTTATCCCGGTCAAATGTTCCCGTGGGTAGTTTTTAGGTATCATAAATAAATATTCAGTGGCGCTTACTCAGACCTAGGTCTAGTAGGACAAATGTGTACTTACCATACAGCCCTCGCCTTAGCCAAATTTTCTGCATTCCTGCGTTTCTTTCTCCTTATTAAATATATCTTAGCTTTATTTCCCATTAAGTCTGAAACATAATGTGTTATTATTATATCATAAAAATATATTTAAACAAACAAAATATGGTCATCACACTATAAACGTGCATTAATACTTGTACGCAGGGCAAAGGTCAACAGCGGTCAGACAGAGCGAGCGATACGTCCTCTCCTTGGAAAGCCTCGCGGCGCACTAAATATTATCGTTACAATGTTGCTTCGGTCCATCGGTGATTCGAGATATTTTGTTTCTAAATTGACGCTGAATGTGAAATGAATTATACCTCTGTTTAGTTATCGTTACAGAATTGACAAATAGTTAATTAATCAAAATAAAATCCTTACTAACTATTTAGACGACAATATTTTCTAAAATTATGATTAATTAATATGATTCTAAGTTAAGTGGTTGATAGTTATAAACAGATTTGAAAAGTAAAGTTTTAGAGGCAAAAAGGCGTAAACACTCTTAAT
The DNA here is from genome assembly GCA_947562105.1 of Shargacucullia verbasci. Taxonomy (NCBI): domain Eukaryota; kingdom Metazoa; phylum Arthropoda; class Insecta; order Lepidoptera; family Noctuidae; genus Shargacucullia; species Shargacucullia verbasci. The sequence goes on from OX387296.1 coordinate 357,376, forward strand.
AAGTACTTTAGGAAATCTAGATCTAGGAATCCAGGATAACAACGACTCGAATCTTTACATTTGTTTAATCACGTGATTAGCAGAACACCTTTTATTATGTTCCTAACGTTTTCTTTGACATTTCAAGTCACACACAAACTTATTCTACTGTTCGCTGTATACTGTGGTGGGCTACCCAAAATAAGTGGCGCCATTGAAGCACGGGGTCCGCCATTACTGTGTTTTAATAACAAAAGGGTACCGATGTCCTATCTGTGCGTAATGATAAAAAATTAAACCATTTTCGTACTCCGCTGGGTAACCTAACAACCGTTTATTTCCTCTTATTAATTTATTTTATTTAAGATAACTTTATTGTTTAGCTCATTAAGAATATAAAGGTAATTGCAATGTGTTCAGAACAAATAAAAACTAGATATTACTGTAATTTTGTTAACAAGTAAGAGAGCTATAGTTGTCATTTGCCATCCTACGAGTAAGATGAACGGGACGCGTCCGTAATTATTACTGAGCGGATGTTCATGAGCGCCGGTGATCGTTTACCATCAGGTGACTCCCGAGCTGGTTTGTTTACTCTACCATAAATTACGAAAAAAATGGCTTGTTATTCATAAAATAAACATGTACAGACTCGTACAGCTTGCTGCAAAATGGAGCATGTTTAAAACACGAACTTGTCAGGCACACACGACTCATTTGTTGTCTAGGTTTATCAAACCTTCCTAGGTAATGGCATTGATTTTGTTCTGCTGAATAGCATTCTGCAGATTTTTACGAATTGTAATTCTAGATTTTTTGCGGCATGTACGAGTAAGTACTGGAGTTCTTTTATGAAAATCTTTTTTTGGAATTTTACTGGTTACAAAATAACCTAATTTACTTTAGTCAGATTTACATAAAGACTACAATTTTTGTGCTAATACTTCTATTTTTTCCGAATTTTCTAGAAGAAAATAACGGAACACTATGTCCTATATGTATAGAGCTATACTTTATTACTATAGCTTCACGAGACATCAGCCCCCCGTGTCGTGAGCGAGGCGTCTTATAAATCTTCGTTTAGCAACACTTGTTCAATATTATCGCCTTAAAAACATGACTAGGGACGAAATTGTTTCTGTTTAGGCAGGCCTTATGTTTAACGCCCATGGTAGGGATATATAGAAAGCTCAGCGGGGTTTTGTACCACGCTGAATAGTGAGTAGCTTTGTAAGGTTTTATTTAAATTGCAGTTCCAGACTTTAAACTTAAAATCTGTGTAAAGATATTGTTAGGTGACAGCGGTGACAACGTCATGACCATAAAAGGCGATGAAAGACAAATGACGGGTCCTTTTTTTGACGGCTTGTCAGGACGGCTGTCGGCGGTCGGAGAGTTCACACGTATGAGCTGTGCTATCATTTTCATTTTGCTAATTGTTATTGTTTCATTCGCATATAAATCGGACGTGATTATTTTAATTCTCGATTGTTAAAATTATTTGATTAGTATAAAACTGTTTGTAGTTGATATTTCATTCTTTTTAAATCCACTTCTGGTTCCTAAAAATATCTTATAGGTCTTAGCAAGCCTATATTTAGATTTATACGAGATACTATTTATGTGTATAGGTACACAATATGAATATGAAGACTCGCGTGCTTCTTAAAATGTTTTCAAAAACATTCAGCCATAAAATCAGTAGGTACAGACAAGCACAGATTACTTCAGGGAACAAACAATTCTATTTTCCGCTGCTATCACCGAATAAACGACAAACAACATGTTTATCGCCACGATAACACGTAGCTATGTAAACAGCCCAAATATAACGAAAACATCGACTGCCACTAAGTCACTAAATGTACTAGTAGGCACCAACAACACACAACAGGAACATTCAGAAAACTAACTCCTAGCAATAAAACTAACTAGCACATGAATAGTTTGACGGCCAATTGGTGAAGTGGCTAAGTGGTGATTTCAGTGGCTAAGCGTTCTGTCGCTAGTTCGATTGCCGCAAGGAACAAATATTTAGAGAGTAAAACCACATTCTAAGAGAGATCGTATTATGGCACAGTTTAAAAAAAAAAAACCTTAATTAATATTATTACGGTGTAGTCTAATGGAAGTCTCGAATCATTGCAGTTACAATTGCACACACATTTACAATGATTTGCTTTCGTTATTTTATACGTGTGTGGCAAAGAATAGGCTACGCCTTCTAGGTGACGATATGAGGCACATCAATAGATTTATTTGTGCAGCATAAGCGTTCTCTTGTGCGTAAGTAATATAATCATTGTCAAAAACACAGTAATATTGTTTGAACATTTTTATAAAAAGTACTACAATCATATTTATCCAAGAAATTCAACATTTATTGTAGAATGTATTGTTTATTGAAGTGACTATATCTGGAGGCAAGAGGCTGGTATTCCGTCCTTTCTGAGTACTCTATTTATCACATTGTGTGGACCATACCTTCTGTGTTTCACGACTTGTGGCGCCACTAAGTGATCAGGCGACACTCTGTCGCTTCACTTACGACAATATCCTCTAATGCTATACATTGCCGCTATTGTTTTGCACTGGGCTCTAGATACGGTGAATTAGAAGATAATGGATGCTTTGGCTGCCGCCAAATGTCCTGCTGGATAATGACGTGTTTTTATGGTAAAAAGAAGAGGTCAGTAACAAAACGTTGCAGTTAGTGCAGCTTTTTAAACTTTCGACGAGGAGCTAGATTTTGTTTATGCCTTAGATAATATACTTACATAAATAATAATATTAATAATTTAGAAAAATATGTGAAATGAAATGAAATTATTTATTTTGCAATTAGGATTATTCAATCACTTTTACACATCTTTTTTAAACTAGATGGCGTCGGCATTTCCTATGACTATCTCTGAGAAGAATCGCCGAAACAAACTCAGGGGTCAAAGTCTATTTTAAAGTCCAGACAGATTGTAATGATGTAAGGGTTTATGTGAGACAAATATAGGGTGGAATAGCCTTTTGAAGAAAGTGCCATAACTATTTGAGCTAACCTGTCGCAACAGAGTGCAAGCATGCATCAGTTATCGTGAGAATTAATGAAATTAAGAGCGTTCAGCCTAGATCTCACTCACATTTACAATGTATAGCAGTTATATATAAGAAATAATTTCAATTTAAACGACATTACAATATCAAAATAATGAAGTAAATAATATAATAATTAATGGCAAAAATTGTATATACATATACCTATAAAAAAAGGAAAGGCTTAAGAGCGGCTCAATCCCATCATTTTTGTCATCTAAATAGTCCGAAATTTTATAGTATCCTTTTTTACAAAGTTTAGATTTAATTACAATTTTGAACTTCTTTAATGTTAAATTACGTAAAACAATGAATAAAGTAAATATCAAAAATATGAATATCTCGGAAAAATTTGCTCAATAGGTACATTGCTATAATAATTATATTTTGTACAAGATATTTAAATATAGATCTCGAATTCCATTTATCAAAGTTAAGATGTAATCATTGGACCGTACTCCGTAGTGATATTGTATGAAAGGTGACACAGCATCATTTACGTATATAAGCACCTTTAACATGGTCAGACCGCTGACAAAGATCTTATCTCAGTTAATAAACTTATAGATTAATCGAAGTCGAAAATGTAACCACCACGCCGTGGAGCGCTACATGTGTCCTTTACCAAAGGGAATATAAAATATAAAACAATGCCTAAATGTCTGAAAGGTTTTATGTAATCGCCATTTTTTACGCTTCGTGTTTAAAAGACAATAAGTACGTAGTTTAATTTAACAGCAATTTACTTTGCAATAAAAACGAACAAACGACTTTGTTATTGTTACCTATTGTGTAATATGAGTCACTTTATTACTCCAACTCTTGTTTGAATTGATAATAAAACCGAATTAATTAAACATGTCCGGACAACAGCCATTTTGCCAATCACAGGACCCGAAATCATAACATTTGCCCGGGACAAATTAATTGCGCCATCACTAGGTATACTTTTTTTAATTTTGCCATATCCCATGGCAACGGCGCCATTACACTGGACAGGGCACGGGTTTTATCTTTCCACTAGTGATGTGACTCGGGAAGGGAGATACATATCCGAATATCCGCGTAAAAAAATATCTTGTAACATTGAAAAAAAAAAAAACAAAAAAAGTACAATACGTTTATTTGACACTAGATCAAGACTTACATTGGTTGAATATATTAATTTCTATTTTCTGTTTAGAAGTGTACAGGCCATCTATTACTTTTTAAGTAGGTAACAAATAAAATTATTTTACACAAAAGTCATCTAAAAATGACTGATTGCGAATTTACGGTAGTAATAGCGCATATTTACAATAGTCATGCATAGTCTATAAGTACGTATCACAAATTCACAACAGTCTGCCCCTGCAATTTATGGTTACGACCTGAGTGAGATTATAAGCAGCTGTTACGTTATGTTTTTATATCCCAGATCAGCACATTTCGGGGACATGCATGGGGCATATTTTAATATATCCGAGAGGATTTTAACGGCTAGGGTGATAACTGTCTAACCGAAGATATTGGTGAATCTGGATCAAAGCTGTGAATCTATATTATGTCGTAAGTGCTACTTGGTAAGATTATATTCTTTGTATTCTCAGCTACATCACTATTACATACAAGTGATTGTGTAAGGTTCGTCAATTTAATGAAATGTAGAAAATATAAAAAAATAAAATAAAATTATACTTCTACTATAACACAAATAAAAATAACTTCGGTTATTTGCGGATAAATATATTCTATTTCGCCCATCACTATACCCCATGGCCATATTTTAATGTCCATAAATTGTAGTAATTGGGCCCGGAGTGGCGGGCGGCAAGTGACATGTCGTTTTATTTTACAATACCATGGATTTATTCCCCGGGCTAGCGTGGGGCTATCTAGTTAAAAATTGACATTCTGATGGTTCACGCAGATATGGAATATTTAGTATTACTTTTTGTTTAATTATAGAATGGGTAATAAAGGTATTGTTGTTAGGTTTTTTATGGGTTTTGTGCAGGCAATTTGGCTCTGTTACGTGCTGTGTAAATATGAAAATATGGTGGTTCTATGTGTGTCATGTTAAATGTAGATATATGGTTCTTCCGATACTTATAAGAGATAGGCTGGCGACACATATATACAATATACAATCATACGTATAATAGGGATTGGACAACACGGGTACTGTCGTGTCGCGGGATCGATCCCTGCATGGAATAAACTGCACCTACCCACCACATGAAAAATATTAAATTGACTGAACTTCGTATTAGCTATAGAACACAAAACAACAGCCTTTATTAGTACAACGTTTCAAGGGCCATTAGTGTCTCTAAATGGAATATCTGAAAATCATATCTAATCGAGTGTCGTGTGCCTCTGGGAGGTCCCGCGGCCCCGTAACGCTGGAAGTGTTGGAACCTAAAAGCTTCCGGCTGACAACACCCTCGAGATCCATCCACTTCCTAGCCAACGGAATGCATTAGTACGAGCTATTTGCTTATACTCAGGGAACTTTGTAGCTTTGTAAAAGCCTTTGAAACAGCATCTTTGTCTTATGGTTTCGTTGCTTCAGCTTCAGTTGGTTTCTGATGCTGCACGGAAATACTATTGTGGTTGGTGCGATGTGCAAAAAAATATGAGTCAAAACTAGAAAACCGTTTTCAAGGAAAGTAATAGTATATTATAACTGGCGTACGTTTTTATTTAGTACATAACAATTATGTAATTTTTACAAACACAATCAAGCCGAATATCTTCGAATAGGTGAATTTATAACGCCCTTCATAACTTTGTAAATTGCCAAAATAACTCCAAAAACTGAAAGAACTTGCACGGTGTACCGCCGAAGTGTTTCCAAGTTGGTCTATTATCCCGGCATTATTGTTGCCATTATGGCCGGTATTAGGCGCAATTAACGCCGAACAAAAACTTTCTATATCGAAATGTGAAAACTACGCAGTAATCGTATGCTGCGTGATCATACCAGGTGAGGGAGCCATGCTGCGACGACAATCAGGATAGTCTTGTGACGTAAGATTGTTTTTACTGTTTCCATTTAAAAATATATGCAGTACCTACATTACGATTTCAAGAAGATTTCAAAGTTTTACAATACCTTGGTCCATTAGTTTCCCACAGCTGGTCAAGGGCCTGTTCTCAAGCATGAGAAGGTTAGTCCTTAGTCATCCCAATATCCAATAAGACATTTTAATATTTACTGAAATAAACGGTTACGAGCATGAGATATTAAAAAACACACATTCAATGTAAAGTTCCTAAACAAAGCCATATGCCAGTATTTATATTTCGTCGTTATATTTGCATTGAACATAGTACTATCTCCCCAAGCCGCGTCGTGTGTCCACCGTAATATTGGTAATAATAGGCACGCACACGCACACGCACACGCACACGCCGGGACTGGGCCATAAAATACGCAAGTTATCGCGACCGACCGACGCGCGTCGCACCGCGCTCTGCAATGGCGCAAGATATCGGAGACTGGAGAATTCCAAGAAAGAGAGAAATTCACAAGCTGCTACTAGATTAGGCAAAGAAAGAGAATCCAAAAGTACACAAGAACGATGAGCGCTATCTGTCCACAACGGCATATGACAAATTTTTAATGAATAAATCCTACGAAAGAAGAAGAATATTATAGTAGTAAGTTTTGCTACAATCTACATTTTTAGAAAAAGCAGACACAGACGCAGAAATATAAGTTTTTTTTAAATTAAACAATTTTATACGTAAATTAATTCGCTCAGTCATAATTATACAGAAATATTTCTAAAACAAAACTCCTAACAACAGTGTCTCATCTAAGACCACACAACGCTCGTGAAGCGATACTGTGGTCAAAAAGGTATTTAATTCCAGAAAATCACATTTTCCTGTGCCTTTAAACCACACGACCACAAGTTTAGTGACGTCAGATCCCCGAACAAAAAACATTGAACACTACGAAGTACGAGCCGCAGAAGTTCCCCACAAAGGCATGAATGGCCTTCTTTCCGCTTTGTTCCATAAGGCCATGGCGTTAATATATGGGAAGGCAGTAGGTAGGTATTGTTGCCTGATTTAGGGGGCTGATGGAAGTTTTACGGGAGTTAGAACTTAGACTTTTGTTTGACTGTATAATAGATATGTTCTGTTGGACGTAACTTGTTCCATATTTGGATACTGTTTTGCAACTAGACTTAAGGTGCTGTAAGAAGACATATTTTAGATAATTGAGGGGGTGAAGCAGAAGCGCATAAGGTTCAAAATAGCAATGCGTTTGATGTTAGCAATCAAACGACCACCAAAATAAAAGTAATATTGCAGTTTTAATTAAATTAAAAAAATAAATGCACGGCTCAGTGGCATAATTTTTAGGTATTTCTTTAGTTCAACGTATGCAGTGACGCTAGCGCTCGGGAAATCTGTGTAAGTCTTGTTGAGCCACCCTTTTGATTGATCAACCCATAGGATTGAATTCCCTTTATTATTATAACATAAAATATGATAGTTTACGCTCAAAATTTTGAGAATTATGCGACGAAAAATATTTTTTGAGCTCTGCTTTACGTTTACATTTACGTACTTTTTTATCATGATACTATTTTATTTTTATAAAATATTTTTTAATAAATCTTTCCTTTGAACAGTTGACAATACACTCAATTTTTTTCTGGCTTGTAATATGTACCAACACGCCGAACTGTGCGACAAAAATCTTATCGGTTTACGGTGTCCTACGTTTGGGCAGCGCCTTAATAAAACTATTCTATTTGCCAGAAAAATTGATTTATATATGACTTAACATATTTAGTGCGTGTATTCAAGGTTAAGCAGAGGTGTACTATTGTGTACACCTAGCACCTACATTTCATCGATTCTGTTATTGAGTGCCATGTAATAGGAGGCCAGCCTACTGCCACCTATTGAGCTACAGAAAAACCTGATTACATTTTATCCGATCTGGGATACGAACCCAGGACCTCACGCTTACCAGTCGCGCTTGCAACCACTAGTTTAATGAGACGGAATATATGTTATATATAATAACAAATTACTTATATAACCATATTTGTTAGTTATATTATGTTTTTCGTTTATTTGACTCACATGCTTTTATCCATTATATTATAATTATATACTTACCACAATAAATATTACTAAACATAGTCAGTCGGTTGAAGAATATGTATAACAAAGGGATAGTCTTTGTACATTTATCAACTATAATAAATAAACCTAAGTCCATCCCGCTGGCCCGGTGCAGGCGAATTACACACATCATCAAGAACTTTATGGAACCCTCTCAGGTGTGCAGGTTTCCTCACGATGTTTTCTTCATCGTTAACGCAAGGGATAATCAAATTCTGATCTACGGTGCGGGCCGGATTTGAATTCAGACCCTCCCGAATGGAAGGCAAACGTTCAACGGCTTGGCTGTCACTGCTTTTTTTAACTATAAGGAAACTCTAAATTTTAAAACTCATTTTAAGTGACATTTACTGTAATAATGTGATATGATTTCATACTGTCACTGACCTCTTATTAGTTTGATGTTTCTACCAGTCCTACGCCAAAGAGGTTTAACCGAACCTTCTAATAGCGGTAACTAAACTTTTAACTGCTGACTGACTATTCAATAAATGTCTTTTTTACATTTTCTGCTGTCCAAGCAAATACCTCATAGGAATAGTTAATTATCACAGGTTGCGTGCGTTGAACACAAATTATTCCAAATAAAAAAAAGTGACAGCTAAGTTACAACTTCACCAACAAAAAATATATTATTATGAACCGGTGTGCTGATTAAGTCAAAACACCAAGTGACCTCATCATGCTATTTTTCTTCGCTAACACTAAAATAACATTTTTTGTTATTAATTATATTTTTTGACTGACAAGTAATGCCTTTTCCATGTTTTTTTGTACACAGATCAAGAACTGGATTATTAAATTATCCGTCAAAACCAAATTACTACTTATTCATATGAAACCATTGTCAATCTTCTCTTAGAAAACAATTACAACAACTTTATTCACCCTTAATACCAAGGTATAGAAGTGAATTTGGAATGGCAAATTGTTTTGATATGGGAAACTGAATTGTCTGAGTATTTTCACATTATCAAAGTAGTTCTTTTGTGTTGATATTAAAAAGATCTCAAATAGCTTATTAGTGTACCGTTGATCATTGTTGCTTGAATCATACATAATGTTTTCTGCAAATAAAAATTTAAATTTTAGGTTGTGTAGTGCTTAAGTGGTAATAATGGGGAATTTACTGCCCAAATGGTAGTTTACCATCAATTGAATAACATGGAAAGTTTTGATGTTAACCTGAGAACTAAAGAAAACACACAAAGTCGCGTCAGATTAGATAGATAGAGTAAATGGCCTTCTTCTTCGTCGTCTTGAACACCAAGAAGTAATTGTTGTACTTTAAAAGAAATTAATAAAGACTTTGAGTTTATTTCGGCATTCCTTCTCAATAGATCAGTTAGGAAAAGACCGTTGACACCATCTAGCATAGACTATTTATTGAATAAATACACCGACTGAATCGAAGGATCATTTAAAAATAATGTATCAAGAAAAATGTGTAATAGTACAATATTATAATGGTAAAGGTTTACAGTTTTATCACCATCAACATAAACACTGAATTGTTCCAGTAAAGGTTGACTGTTAAAGAAACAGAAACTTAACAATAAAAGTTATTACATGAACAATTCAACCCAGCCGCCATTTATCAGACAATTCCCCTAAAATCGGCACAGCAAAACAAAATAAACTTTTGTGAGAATTGAGATAACTTCCTTTACTGGCGCGCCATCGCGCCATCGCGCCATCGAATTGATCTGTCATCCGCAATCTATGCGCTGCAACACGAGGAATGACAATGTAAACATGTTTACGACCCTATTCACCTAAATCAAGACACACTTTATTCATCTCTTTGATGTAATCTGGCTTTCTCTCCAAGACTGTTTCGTTCAACGATTGGATCTGATTCCGTTTCATGGCTTCCGACTGATTGGTTTAGGCTTCATACTTTTTCCATTTTATTGGTGACAGTATATCCTTGAATAAGCCCAATCAACACTTCGCCATTTGGCCTATTTCGTTTGATTGTATTTCTGTTATTGAGGAAAAGTTTCCAATAACTCGTGGTTTGATACCTGCTGATATTACGATAACTGAATGGAAAAAGGTTGTCGTTTTTTGGGATGATGAAATGTTTTTCATCTAAATCACTGTTGCAATTGATTGATTGTTATTTTTTTTGTATTCAATTAAAGTATTCAGTTAAAGTTTAAGTTAAGATAAGATGCTGTCCATTAACAAAACTGAACTCAGTAAGCAAGACACCAGTCTGTCATATTTTATGTTTCATTAACCATTAAACATGACTTCAGTACCACTATCACGAGTTTTCTTACTATTTACTATCAAAGTAAAGTAAATTTTCATGATAGAGATTTTAGTTCTTAACTTGGTTACATTAGGGATTAGAGTCGCTAATGTGACATCTAGTCATAGTAAAGTTTTGATTTACTATTTACTATATTATAGAGATGTCATATTAGCGACTCTAATCCCTAATGTATCCAATTTAAGAACTAAAATCGCTTGCATGAAAATTTAAAATTACTATGAAAGTAAATAGTAAAAAACTCATAATAGAGGTACAGATCAAGTTATATCTGTGTAAGAATCCAATAAAATAACGGATAACACCGATTTACTTAAAAACATTAATCAAAAACGCGATTATTGTAGAAATTATTAATTTCGAATATGTACGTATGTGTGCATGCATGCAAGCAATGTCCTGCTGCGTGTGTCAATTTTGTCATTTGAAGGTCGAGACTGGTTCGTTGGTGCAAAAAGGAACAGGGTACTTAAGGAATAATGGATCGTGAAACCAAAATATACGTCCAATTTTGGCAGGATATTTTAAATCGAGTCGTCTGCCATTCACTTTTGTGGTCTTGTCATTGATGTATTGAAAGGGCAGCTACAGTACTGACATGGAATTCATTAGTTAGAGTCAGGCAATACAACGATATGACATTTTAGACCCCTGTGGAGCTCTAACGGTTATTCTATCGATAATGGGGCACAAGATATCAAGATTTTGATATTCCAAAACTTTTTACTACCGATATTTTTACCCGAACCATCGTAAAAATAACGAAATGAAACCTGACACTCAGTGTTTTGTTCATTAATATAAAAAGTAAATAAACAAGTCCAGTAAACAAATATCTAATCTACATAAAGTGGTGGGGGGTATCTCGTCATTTGGCAACGAGGATTGTGCGGAAGCCATCTCTGCTAAGCCGATACTAAAAGAAAAGAGAAAATATCGTAAAAAACAGCTTCGTTCCGTAGTGAGTAAACAAAATGACAGTGGAGGGCTCCGCTAAGTTGTTTGTGTTGATGGACTTCAAACTTTGGAAGTCGCAAAGATACGCCACGCCGTGAAGAATTGTTGGGGAAACAGCTTGAATACTTTGAAGTCTCATTAATGTTGCAAAATTGTCTGTTTTGAAAAGACAGGGGCGCGGAATATTCAAAAACTTTAAAGTGGAGTCCTGAATCAAGACGCTCTCGATTTCCTACAAAAGGTCAAGAAACATTATTATCAGAAATAATTCACGTCAGGCTACCCCTTGCGTATTTTCTTAATTTAAGCTTTATTCACTTTACTAATGAAATCTTTTTTCATTAACAGTCCCGGCAAACAACGGTACGCCAAATATTGTCCAATTAGTACTTTAGCTCAAATTGTTCTGCCTAATCAGGGATCAAGACCTTGTAAGTATGTAGGTACTGGATTTTGGTTTTAATATGCAATTATGCGATACCATTAACTTTGGGGTCATAACCTGTGAGTTATTTAGACCAACTAGGTCGTAAATCATCTCAGCATTGAGACCAAATCTAATCTCAAGTCTATAAGTGAAGTGGCCATCTTCGTGGCTAGCTCTATTTTACTTGATTACGGCAAAGCCAACGAAGGGTTAAGATCTCATCACGTAAACATTATAGAGAGATACAACAATAGGTGTTATTGTAACGGACAAACCATATATTATAACGCTTTTAGTAGTGTTAATTAAACACAATAGAATATAGACGCCGCGGTCGGCGCCAGTGATCGTTCGCTAATGTATTAAATGCAAAATATCGATTAGTTTAAATGAATCCAATGTTTTTGGCCCATGGAAGCAATGTTTATGAAATTTAGTATCTATACATATAATAAAATTATAACAGGCCGAAGTCTGTACATTACAGATATTGGAGGAAAACTAATATGGGGGTCTTTATTAGAGCAACAGAAGCCAAAAAAACAGTTTTTAGAATTTTTGTCTGTCTGTACGTTTGTACACGCATCACGCAAAAACTAGTGCACAGAATTGAATGCAGTTTTCACCGATGTATTGCTAGAGATCTAACTTAAAATATAGGCTCCATTTTACCGCTGAAAAATATCAGATTCTAAATTCAACGCGTACGAAGTCGTGGGCAAAAGCTAGTTTATAATAATTTAATACTTAGTAGGTAATTTGTTTTGCACCTATAACACTATTTAAGTTAACGCACTGATCGTGAGTACAGTTTACAAACATAATTATCACACGTACACACACTCAGAACCAGAAAAACTAGAATAACTACATATTAACTACCTGTAAGCTACACCTACATAATATATAGATGTGAATTGGAACCCGCTACCCATAACATAACGCATAAAGTTAAACGTGAAACCTATTGTGCTAATGGGACTTTTTTTGTTCCTTGAAAATATATTGGGGAACTATAAAAACATTATTCTCATGGCGTTTGGGAGAATCCCCGGTCCCGAACGGCCGCCATAAAATTCCAGGAATTATGGACGCACTTCGGGCTCCTTGCAAAAACTTTCTACAGCTGATTTTGGGATAAAGAATATTATACAGTCAGCTGTTCTTCACGCGTGAGTCGTATGTAGACAAATAGTTTGTTACTTAATATAGTTTCTGATGATAAGATACTATACATTTTTACATGTATATACATAATATTATTATTATCACTAACTACTTATATTTAAGTATGTTTATTGCACTTGTATCAACAGATGCAATAGACGTGCGGCCAACTGCAAATAGATGGATACAAAGCGAATTTTGAACTACAATAATCTTATATAATTATGTATAACTGCACTATAGATCCGCGCAGAAGTAGCTACACATGAATTCTATTTACTTTTATGGTTTGCTTATACATTCAGAAGGGACTGTCTGTACAGTGTACACGCTTAAAATTCTGTCCACACCACAACGTTAAAGGTGCTATGATAACAGAGTATTGAAATACGCTTTGTTAAAAACACGGCGGCTCCACGTCAGGGTGACGTCACGCGCGATACCACGGCGGGCGTCGTCAGTTAGGCGTGATCACGCCAGCCGAGCAGACGGGTTAGTCACGCGCGCGCGCTCCTCTCCTCCCCTCTTACTTCACGCACCGCACCGCGCGCGCCGCAACACGCGTGCACGGACACGATGCGTGGGAACTCAAACTCCGACATCAATTCGCTTGAACTTACACAGAACTCCATACTGCGCATCAACATCAACAAAACCATTCAACTTATACGAGAATACAAAAAAGAAGAATGTCTATGGAACACGTTTCTACTCGACTACCCAAACAGAGATAAACGACTCCAGGCAGCAGACAGAGTAGCCAAGATACTAAATATTCCTCATTTTGAAGGAAAACACGTTATGATCAAATTCAAGAACCTCAGAAACTCTTACTGCCAGGAACTGAAGAAGATTGCCCAGAGTTTGAGCATCGAGGGATCAGATGATTCAACCGAGTCATACAAACCGAAAATCAAATGGTTTCCTCTTATGGATTCGTTCATTCGCCCACATTTGCAGCAGGTGAAGCGTACATACGCGAACAAACCAGTAAGTAACTTTTATCTAAATTTGACGCAGTAATAACCTTAATATTTTAAAACTAACTAATTTAATGTTTTCAGCCACAACTAGAAGAAGTTACAGCAGATGTAAAACTGGAGTTATATGATAGTGACGAGCGAGAAGACTGGGCAGTTCCCTTGAGCAGCAGCATGGGGCCAGATACAAGCCGCTCATACTCGGAGCAATGTCCTAGCGAGAACGAAGATTTATCGAACGATTCCCGAGCTAAGAAGCGAAGACTTTCGAAACCGAGCGATTATATGCCGAACCAAGGCATTCTTCCTGGTGATGTTTCTAATGGAATTGTGAATAGAATCGAAGATACATACGACAGCTTTGGACAATACATTGCATCGTTGTTGCGAAGCATCCCGCCGGAGCAAGCGTTGAAGCTGCAGCCGAAGATCGTGAATATGATCGTGGACGTCGGAGTCAAAGAAGTCGGGAGAGTCAAGGTGAAGATTGAGAGGCTCAATGATCAAAGCACAGAATCAGAATGATAATAAGGTGTATTTTATTTGTTTTTGATCAGAATTGTAATTTTAGCAATATCACTTTCGTTTTAAATTTTAATAATAATGTAAACAAAATAATAATATAGTTCATTTAAAAATACTGTTGATTTTCTAAAACATATTTTTATTAAATTTGTATTGGTTTATATTTTAACATCACAAGAAAAATTATACCGCACTTAGTATTCATACATTACACAGTTAAGTTAGATTCTTAGGTACTTTTAAGAAAGTAGCTTAAATAAAATTAAGACGATGATTAAAATTATAGTAATGCTTACTTAAACTTGACATTTTTGTATGTTTAATAAAGTTATACCAGGTTATTCTTTCATTCCTTTCTTTTTCAATTTTTTTTAAACGTTTACACACTCTGATTTCACCTGTATCGTAGGTACAGTTTACAAACATACATGCATGTTACATGCACAAACAACCAGACCCGAAACTACTATCTGTAGATCATACAAATATTTGTTCCGTGTGGGGATTGAATCCGCAAAACTTAGCGCAGAAAGCTAATCTCTTAGCCACGACACCAACCGCGTCGTTAAAATGATTATTTTCTTACTAAATTTAACTATAGTTTGTATTCTATTTAGTAAAGAAATTATCTTCCAAAAGTCTTTTTGTCGAGTCAACGCGATCGGGAATCACTTGTGACGTAGTACTTTTAGAAAGATTGGTCAGTCAATGGTGTTTGAGTCCAACTGTCCAGGGTTTTAAGTGTGGTACTAATAGGTACTATACATAATAATACCTACCTCGGACAAGATATTTTGTAGATTTGATGCCTAGAGAATTCAAATCATACATAGCATCACGCCTGTATTCCCCGAAGGGTTAGGCAGAGGTGTACTATTGTACATCCACATTTCGTCGATGCCGTTATTGAGTCCCATGTAATAGGTGGCGAGCTTATTGCCATCTACCGGGCACAATTCTAGACTCCGTGCTGCTATTGAAAATTTACATACAGAAAAACCCAATAACACTTTGCTCGTCCTGGGAATCGAAACCAGGACCTCACGCTTAGCAGGATAACATAGTATTACGCCTGATTCCCCGAAGGGTTAGACAGAGGTGCATCATTGTGCACGCACATCTCACCAGTGCTGTTATTTAATATAAATAACAGGGGGCAAGCTTATTGTCATCAACCGAACATAGTTCCAAAACTCCGTGCTGCTAGAATTTCTAAACAGAGAAACCCAATGGGCAATCCTTGGGCAGTGCCCAAGGAATGAAACCCAGGACTTCATATTCACAGTTATGATTATTTCACTCGAAAGAAGTTGAAGTTTTTTTCTTGTTTTTTTTTTCTTGTTTTTTATAAAACGTTGCCCCACACTAGGATTTCTCCTGTATCGTGGGTACAGTTTACAAACATACATGTCACATACACACACAACCAGATCCGAAACAACTATCTGTAGATCATACAAATATTTGTTCCGTGCGGGGATCGAACCCGCGACACATAGCGCAGAAAGCTAATCGCTTAACCACTGCGCCAACCGTGTCGTCAATCTCGTCTCTATTGGCACGTGGTTAATCTCTGGCTTTCTGCCTATTCGCGATTCACGTCATAGCCGCTGTATTATAGCAATAAGTCTGTGAAATTCTCTCTTATAAAAACAAATGTCGTCACTGGTCACGCCACAATGTATTACTAATGGCGGTTAACATAAAAATAAAAACCACAAATTGACAATAATTAAGACCAATGCCCAATTCATCATCATCGAATTATACCTAGTATATCGACACACAAGTACAACAATACTATTTACTAGGTATTTAGTTATTTGTCGGTTAACCGCAGCGCACGCGCAAGGACAAAGCCGTTGCTAGATCATTGGCTGAAATTACAAAATTGGAAGACAGAAGGTCTAAATTTAAAACGCGCGATGTCGCTCGCGCGTCCTATTATATATCTAAGCTCTCTCATTGGTCCAGTGGTAGCAAGTACGACTGTTTAATGTGATGTCCTGGCTTCAGTCCTCGGGTGGGGCAGTGTTATTGGATTTTCCCGTATATAAATTCTCAGTAGTAGCACATAGTTTGGATCTGGGCCCGGCTGATGGCAGTAGGCTCGCTCTCTATTACATGGGGCTGGTGGGAATTCTTGATGTAAAACAGCACACCTCTGCCTAATGTTACTGTACATTTTCTTGAAATAATCTTTAAGATTATATACGGTTATTCTTTGAAGAAATGGTTATATCATTACTTGTAAATTAAAACTGTACAGAGAGATTTTTCTGCAATTTTTTATCGCGCGTCATTACCGCATGATAAATGGAAGTGGTATTTCTGTATCATATATTTTATGCGAACAGTCGCCACAGACATTGTGGCTGCAGTGCGCTTACGCATGCGATAAGGACAAGCGCTCGATTTCTTATTTATAAGAGAGATAAGTTTGCAGTTGATTTCATTAATTTTATAGGGAAAGTGGAGTTCTTGGCAAAATGGTAGGTATATCTGTATACCTACCATTTATAAAACACATATATAAATAAAATCTACTCTCTCTAAAATCTAATACATATATAAAATCTTCAGGTCACCGTTCTTTGTGAAACTCTATGCAGTCCATGTTCACCAGTGGGCGTCAGAAGGCAGATGTGATGATTAAGATATTAGGCCTACTCTGACATTTGAATTTGGTGACTTACACAACTGTAAAATCAAGAATAATGCTAATGCAGTTTTTCAACATGCGCTTTCTGTCTGTATGTTTTGTGACGGGCTAGACGTATTCACACATACAATGACAAGATTAATTCTGACTCAAAATTAAAAATAGATTTAAAAAAAACACCTAAAGATCGACTAACATCTTAAAAACTTGTTATCTAAATTCTACCTGGGCAGATAAAAAAACAAATTTGAATGAATTTGAATAGCTTCCTCTTAACCAGCAGTTGACAGTCGTGTGTTTGTGTGTGCTTATGTTTATGTATGTGTGTGTATGTGCAACTCTTCGTCCGTGGAGTGAATTGCACTTCCTAGCATGGGTCGCTGATTAGGAAGTCAATACTGTACATAACGCAACGTACTAGTACTAAAGTACATTTTATAACTTCCTGCAGCAGTTTGTTATCTATTTTTAGTTTACGTCGGCATTTTGTCTTTATAATGTTGGAGCCCTTGTGTCCATCGTCGGCTTCCCAGTCTATCTGCTGCGGCTGAATACCAGAATTTTACAAGGAGTGACTGCCATTTGACCCCCATTACCCAAATACTTAGAAAATTTCTCCTCCTGGTGAGATCGGTTGTCAGACTTTTTTGCTCTTCTGGCTTACTACGAGTGTAACGACTGACATTGATGTTCGTTTATGAAGTAACTGTACCTGGAGATAAGTGAACAACCTATAGTCACTCTTCAGACAATGTGAGGACTTAGTTATGAGGAGACTGCACGAAGTCAACCTTCATGCTTGTTTCGGATTCCAGCGCTGCGATGTAGCAGTCACAGACGAAGACGATAGGCTAACGAACTACTTGGCTTTCTGTGCTGCGTGTCGCATGTTCGATTCCGCACGAAACAAATATTTGTTTGGCGGCAGATAGTTGTGAATACATGTGGGACGTATGTTTGTAAACTGCTGAACTCTTAGTGTGGGGAAAATGCGCTCAAAACCAATCTTATATATCTATAAGATCTCCGTGGTCCTTAACGTGTTTCGAAGTGTTCAATTTATTATCTGTCTCACCATCCAAGGACAAGTGCAGCTTAACCTCGCAGATTGATCGATCTGCGCGGTAGCAATTTAGCTACGAACCCTCCAGTTGTCGTGAGACCAATTGGGTAATAACAGACGGGGATTTGTGTAAATAAATAGGTAGGAGTAAATATTCTAACCACTTCAATTGAAAGCGCCATTTTGTAAGGCCAGGTCAACGGCCACAAGTTCTCACAGTGTTAGTTCATTCTATTCAATAGCTCTTTGTTTATCCGCGACTTTGTTGCTAGGGGGCCGGATACCCACGGCGTTTGATGCAGCCTATAGATTATTGTTTCAAGTTTATTGCTAGTGCTACCAGTAGTTGTGTCCTTAGAAGCTCTAGGATATTTTTTGGTAGCTTCGAGGGTACCCAGGCTTTTATGAAGTGACCTTCTTACTACGTCGGGGAAAATACAACTTTGTGTGGTTCTTGGGACTATTTGTAAATGTTTTTTTGTGTCAATCTTTCCATATTTTGTAAAACCAAGTGGTATACTCGTGCATGTCTTCGGCATGCCCAACTTTTTAATAAAATATAGTCGACTTTTTAACCGACTTCGAAAAAGGAGGAGGTTCTCAATTCGACTGTATATTTTTTTATGAAAAAAAAAATGCCAAATCAAACGATTTGTTTAAAATGAATGCAATCTTCTAAAACCTATGAATTGGTAACCACAAGGCAAACCTACAATAGATACGTAATAAATAAATTTAATGATTCAGAAAACAAATGAGCCATTACGGTAACAGCAGTAAAGTAATTAGTAACTTTCAACTTTTTCATAGGCAGGCGAAGACAAAGGCATTGAAACAAATCATTTATCGTAATAGCCGGTAATTGTGAGTAAAAGCACAGACAACAGAACGCCAATCGCCTAATTACCGTTCCAACCGTGTTACGTTTTAAAGCTCTTATTCTTTACAGGGGACCCTGATGTAAAACCTTCGATTAGCGTCTAGACTAGACTTGCAACTCATTATATTTTAGTCTGTTCATATTAATTAAATCAATAACAGTTTGTCCTAGTTCTCGATAACATACCAGTAAGGTATTTGAATCTCAACTAACCATTGAAGAAGTTATGTTGATTTCAAACTAAAAAGTACTAAACTACTTCAGCTACAATATGCCATACGTTCAGGCCAAAGTTAGGTAACTGTTAAACGTGAAGTGATTTCTATCTGTATACAATAAACTCAATATACATATGTATAGTTTTCCCTTAACGTTGGTTCTCGTCCGTATTGCCAACTCTTGGCGAGGACTGGACACGATACCACTAGACATAGTTTTTTATCCTTCTGTCAGTATCCAAGCTACCTAGAAGTACCCAAGTAACAGTTCTGCACACCCCGCTGCATTATCAGCGTGTAGATATGAAAGTACCAAACCTATTTCCATCTCTAAAATGCAAGCAAACTTATCAGTCAGTGGCCGACAGTGAAACAAACTTAGTTCACTTATCACAAGCGATAGTGGGACGAACTGGATGAAACCGGTCCGGACCGGTTGACGCCGGTTCGGGCCGGTTCGGGCCGGTTCGGGCCGGTGGCTCGCGTGTACAGCCAACACGCCTAGCTAATGACTAGTAATATTACGTGAAATTTTAGTTTTCATAGGAGAAATTGTATATTAGTTTGTGTGGTGTCAAATGAATAATTAACAGAATTTAGTTTCTTGAGCAAATAGAGCAATTTGCTTTCTAAGGTAGAAGTGAGTTTCTAAAATCGGAAACAGTATAGACAAATATGAATTTAGTTGCAATACTAATAATATAAGTCTGACCCATGTAGATCACAAAAATTGGGGAAAATCGCGTGAGTGACCAAACTTATGTTCGATGTTCAACCTGGGCTATATCGTGAGCAATTGTTATGAGAAACCTCTTAAAACCAAAACGACCAATCCACACTCAGCGGCGCGGCGTCATGGATACTGCCTAGTCTTGCTATCAGAGAAAAAGCTTGAAACCCAGCTTAGGCATCATAAATAGATCATCATCAAGAAGACCTAAATTTCATATGATCTCAACCTGTTGGAGTCTGTAGCGACAACTACTCGCAACATGGCAAAAAGGAAAGCGCCTTCACACATCCTTTTGCACATCCAATCTCAGCTGAGCTTTTTAGGTGATCTTATCTGTCTCAAGCAGTTATCAGCTATCAAAACAAACATGGCACTGATGTTGCTAACTAAGCAACTTAAGTCTTTGAGTAATAATAATAATAAGAAAATTACATGAACGTAATCCGCTCCGAATCAGTTGGTTTTATATATTTTCCCTTTTCAATGATGACGAGAAAGAGGTGTAGAGTTTTTAAACTTAGTTTAGTGTGATGTGCACAGGATCAGTTGGCTTTTCATGTTCCCAGTGCTGATTAGGGATCCTCTCTGAAATTGGGAGTTAGAGGCTTGACCACAATTCCCCGCGCGACCTGGTGCGGACATGTCGGATTCCTCACGATTTAAATCTTCACTATTAGAACAGTTGTAATGTATTTCCAATAAATAATTTTACTTGTAAAAAGTAGAAACTATAAACAATAAAAACATAAAAGCAGATAAACATTCAAACGATCTATTAACAACACATTAATCAAAATGGCCGCAGCAATTTACATAAATTATGTAACAGACAATAGACAATTAGCCGCCATCGACATACATACAAATCTCCTTCACTTAACAGTCCATTAGTATGATAACTCATAATTATATACCTGCTTAGTTCTTTGTGTATGCACGGGTAGTATATTTATGGTACTACTTAATTCTAGCTTTTTCCTACTTTTATAGAACATGGAGTAATTTTTGTGGCTATGTTACTAGGTCTTGTGGTGGATTGCCTATCCTCCAGAAGGTATAATCGTATCTATAAATCCTGATCTACCTTTAGCGTGGTTATTATGACCTGCACCAGTCTGTTTCGGGCTGCAGTATTCACATTACTGAATATAAGACCTGGAGCCAGTGGCGTACTGAAGGGCGGCCCGCCCCGGGCCTCTGGCCAAAATATGCTTAGTACCTATCTAAGAAGTAGTTTGGAGTTGGGAGATTTTGTTTTCCTCACCCATATCCATATTCTATGTATGTGTGTATTTAAGTCAAATTTAAATTTCACTTGCAAGATTTTAACTAAATAAACATTAACACTAATGCATACAAATGTGAACTGAATAAAAAGCTTGTAAAATTACATCAACTTCTTAAACTAGGGGCCTCATTCAGCTTTGCCGCCCCGGGCCTCTGACGGGCTTAGTCCGCTACTGCCCGGAGTCAACGAGTGTCACTTTTCACCATCCTGCGTGCTAACAAAACAAAATAATTTATTTATATCTTTTACTTTGTCTTCTACTTTCAAACCATAGCGTTGCAAAACATGTCGACGTTTTTCTGACTTCACTGTCACTGTATGATAAGTTTACATTTTGTCAGAAATTATTTAACCACTTCTTCAGACTTTAAAGGAAACGTTCACGACTGAATATTGATCCCATTCGAAATGTTGCCTTATAACAACTCTCATGAACCCACGTCCTTTTATTGTGGCCAATTCTTGTAGTGTGCTTTCCAAACCATCTTTCTTTTTATTGCTAGACCAAACATTTTCCTCTTTGTTCCGAAGAATGAAACAAAACCAGATAAAAAATTAATACTAATCCGTGGTAATTAAAGTAAACAAAACAATCGTTATTTTTTATCGACACTTACTTACTACTTACTTCCGTGATATTTTCCTCGTTGAACAATTTTTTCCGTCCGTTGTGTGTTTGTTGTATGATGGCTTTCCGGACAGAGTTGCGTCAGCTGATCAGTTTATGTTGCATCATGCTTTTGAGTATGGTTGTGAGTTTGTGTGTATGGAAATAATAGACTAAAAATATTTGTATGGTGTCGTATGATGGCTGTTCTTGACGAGTTGCGTCAGCTAAACAGCAAATGTCGCATCTGGAAGAGTATTGTGCCTTATAAATATGAGTTTAAGTATGTGATTTTTTGTGTACGAGTTTATTTTAATATTTTATAAAGTATAGCAGTAGGAGATACGCTGAAGTCAAAACAATATCAGACTTTTTTGTATTGACAAAACGGAAGGCGGAGGATCGGCCATTGTGGTGTAATTTGGGAGAGACCTGTGTCCTATTGTGGACTGAGGAAGATGGACCATGTTATTGTCTCGTATTTGAGTATTTTTATGCAGAAAGCCGACGCCGGAGTTCCAGATTCGGGTGTATAATTGGATGTAAGATCGATGAGAATCTTTTCGTTAAAGATTAATTAGCAACACTTATATTTTGTGATAGAAACTCACCCCTCAATTAACTCATCTGAACACCAAGAAATACTTAAATAAATTAGAGCAAAATAAAAAGGAATCAGGACAAAAACCCGTAGTAGACCTCGTAGTAGACTCGTAGTAGTTGTTGTTGGGTATAACCCAGTAGAATCTGATACACAGAGAACATAACATCAATAGGTACATATTACATACAGGATATCATTATTTAGCTGGCAATAAACACATTCCAACTATGGCAATGTTTTCAATAGGTATCACCATGTTCCGGATGAGTACATTTAAATAAAACAATAACAACATAAAGGTAATCAGCATTGCTAATGAAATATCACAATAAACCCGCCATATTGTTTTTATAGATAAAATCTATAAGAGCTTAATATCTATTATGTCATGTGCTACTGAAATCGTGTTTTTTTTTAATTCAAATATTATCCGTCAGTGTCTCCTTGTATTGATAAAAGACAAGTAAACACGACAACGATAACACAATCTAATTTCGACCTTATCTGATTTGAAAAAAAGGTGAAATTAACCCCGATTTTAGTAAATCCTTTACGTTAAATCATTCGATTTTGAACCCTAGTGCTAGGTAATAAGATAAACTTGTATTAGTAAGGTTATCTTAAAATTACGTCATATGCACTCAAGATTGTGGTTGAATAGCCCATAAGCATTTTTTCAGGTCTTTTTGATAGTCTTACTACGACGAAGTTAAAGGATTTGCGCAAAAATAATTATGTTTTGGGTGTACAATATTTGAGTTATAAATATTCATTGGTTATACATATAACTTTTAGTATAGGCGTCAAAAGAGTTGTTTCCAGAGACTAACAAACACACATACTATATGTATGTAATTATTTATTATTATTTTTAGGCCTAGCGGTTGAACGCTTGCCTTCCATGCAGGAAGATCTCAGTTGAAATCCAACTCGAAACTTTTAACTTTTCGGAATCATATGCGGATCAGAATTTGATTATCACCTGCGTTTACACACACCTGAGGAGCCTCCAACCGCCAACCCGCACCGGGCCAGCGTGGTGGACTAAGGCCTAACCCTTTTCATTTTGAGAAGAGACCCTTGTTGCAGTGGAACAGTAATGGGTTAAATTTATTATTTGTTTGCGTATCTTTGTGTCTGTTCAAAATTGAATCACAAAGTCAAACCGCATCGTCTATATGTACCATAACTTTGCAGAGCACAGCAGCTTTTCCGAGTGACGTTTACGTTATACATCCACCGCACCTTGGGCAGCGCACCTTGGGCAGTCACCCTTGCTGATTGCTGACAGGCTTCATTCCACCACAACCTGAACGACTGTCAGACACGATATAGGAATAAGATTATTATCTGTATCAGTGGGAAAAACGATGCCAAAGAAATCCTTATATTCCTTCCCCTTCTTCCAGCATAGAAACAGCGCACAAGTACCTCGTGACGTCATCAAGTACATATTCCGTGAGAATTTTTCCCAGCGGACGCGCGTACGCATGTTTTGTAAACCTCGCTCATCGGCTTCCCAAACAATATCGACAACAGCAAATAAATAGCGGATATGCTGTGCCTGCGGCATTTCTCTGACACAAATGCAGACAGAATGGAAAGAAGTCAGCTGACTGGATATGTTATGTGGCTCCACAGTACTTTCTTCTTCATTCTCGCTAGTTCTTCACTATTTTCGACAGCTGAATGTTAATAATGCTACTATGTGATCCTTTACAAATATAGGTGTTAGAATTTTCATTTTATCGAATACCTATCATTGGAACTAATAAACATAACTACCTTATTATTTTTATACCATTAAGTAAGCGAACAAGCATATGCCTGTTAGTAGACGGTTACCTTAACCTATGTACGTAAGGCGGGTATTATTACTCGTGATCATCAAACCTTCCACCAAGCGTGCGGATTTAGGCGATGATCCTTCATGCCCATATATTATAGAATACTTAGAAACGCCAGTAAAATGTATTGCTTTGACATTTACAGAACAGGCGACCATTTGACAGCTTCTGTCACTTTAGTACATTTTGCTGTCGATTGTATATTGTTATCTTGTCTAATCTGAGATATTAATTGACTTAGAAATGAGTCTATCAGACTTCTCGTGAATAAATAGCGGGTTGATTAGCACGTGGATAAATCCATTATCTCATACGGATGCAAATTACGTAGTAGTTGTTTCTGATGCAATGAAACCGGTCGGTTGAGGGTGTGCGCCTGCCCACATTAACCCGTAGCGACCCACTGAATCACGTCATTAAACAAATACGTATCAGTTTTACTGTTACCAGTTTGTATGATTGTTTTGTGAAAGTATAAATTGATTTTGACTTGTTTTTAATCGATTTTAAAAAGGAGATGGTTCTGAATTCGAAGTTAATGTATATATTTTTTTATGTACGTTTACGAAATAAAATTAATTTAGTCATCGAGTCGGTCGAGGTCAGTGTGACAAAAATGTGTGACTATGAACACGACGTGCGCGCGCATTGCACTGTACCCCTAGTGTAAGTTTCTTTTGACAATTTGCGTGCTCTCCACCAATCGGAGCGCCGAACGCGTTCGATGTAGTAAATCGAATTAGTCAAAAGAAACTTACTCTAGGGGTACTGAACTTAGTATATCGTAAACGCATACACAATTTTCATAATTTAATTGGCTTTGTAATCACGGTCGAATTAAAAAAATCGCACAGTAAGCAAGGTTCATATCAGACTGCTCAAGATGATTTAGATGTTCAGAGGTAACGAGTTATTGACACTCGGGGACGACATTTTGATTTTAATCATCAAGAAGCTGTTAAGTCTACTGATGAAGCAGTTACTCTTCGTGTTGTAAAAGGCGACAAAAATATCTAGTGGTCAAACCTATTAGCTAAATGTCAAAACCACCATTTAATTCAGCGGTGTACTAAATGCAGTGGACATTTACGGGTTGCTATTATGATGAGATTAAAGAAATCATTGCAGTATGTTTCTGAAGCGTGCCTACTTATCTGGAGACTGGCGCAAGCGCGTGTCAAAGGGTCACAGATGATAAATTATCTCGTGCTATTGCTTGATCTGGTCTGTTGTGGATTAATTTAATATGTACAGATTATTAATTTAATGATACACGTGGCCACATCGCTCGAAGAACGGACAACCGATGGGGAAGAAAGGTTCTCGAGTGGCGACCACGAACCGGAAGACGCAGCGTAGGAAGGCCTCCTACTAGGTGGACCGACGACATTGTGAGAGTCGCGGGCAACCGATGGATGCAAGTGGCGGAATGTCGTTCGATGTGGTGGTCTAAGGGGGAGGCCTTCGTTCAGCAGTGGACGTCTTCTGGCTGATGATGATGATGATACACGTGGTTCAATTGTACAATCAGATTTATTCATAAATAAATAAAATATATTGTTGATTACCTCATTAGTCTAGTGGTCGCAAGTGCCACTGCTGAGCATGAGGTCCTGTGTTCGATTCCCTGGTCGGGCAGTGTTATTGGGTTTTTCTGTAAGGAAGTTCTCATTAGCAGCACGAAGTCTGGAATTCTGTCCGATAGATGGCAATAGGCTCGCCCCCTTTTACATGAGATTCAGTAACGGTATCGGCGAAATGTGGGTGTACAATAGTACACCTCTCTCTAACCCTTCGGGGAATACAGGCGTAATGCTATGTTATGCTATGTGTTAAATTCATGATTTTTCCCAAATTCTTACTACTTAGATCGTGTGTAAGTCGTATAAATATAACTACTTAAAACTAAATTAACTAAGTAAAGAACAAAAATTTTCCGGTTCTAAAATTTCATTATGAGTCTCTACTGGTAACTATTATTAAAATACCGACTTATGTTAATAAGTAATTATGATGTTTTTGTCAATTTGCGTTTTCAAACTTGTTTTTTTACAACTATCAAAATTCAACGGCATTTGCATTAATAATATCATTAATTTATTAAATTTACCTAACGAAAACAGGATGTTGTATGAACAGCTGTGAGTAACACGGTAAAACATGGCTTTACATGTTGTGTGACGTAGAGTAACTAGTATTGCAAAATAACGGGAAATATTTAGGTAAAATAGCGTGATGTGAAACATTTAATCGTCTACGTAAGAGGAAGGTTAACAGAAATCTAAAAAAACAATACTTCGCGGAAAGTACTGAGAGCCGATTTTCAAATAGAGATCTACAGATACCTCCTGCTTGGTCTATAAAAAAACACAAAAACATAAAAAAACTGTTTTCAATGAGATGTTTTCGTTGTGTCGAATAATTTTTTTATTTTGTTTTGTTACTCCTCTTTTTAAAACCTGATATTCATTTAAGAAATCGTTCAGAACTTACAACGATAATTTTAAATTAGCAATGCATCTATCCTTTACACGACTACTCACAGTGTCATTAAAGCCGTAGTCTCCGGTAATGACGGTCAAATCGCATGGTTCAAGCGAATACGGGACCTACTCGCCATTCTTGATTAACTATTCATATAATCATCATTCTAAAACGAGGGATGTGATGCGTCAAAGAGGAGCAGGACAAACCCACAGAATTAATTCATGTTCAGAGGATAAACCTTAAATTCTGACTAATTTTCATTTAATCATCAAAATAACATTAAACTGAAAGTTTTCCTCAAATGAAAAAGCACGTTATAAAGAGGCAATGATGCAGCTGCCATTTTAAAACACCCATCCTCGAGACCACTGAAATTGGTTACCTACACAACTTGCATTTTTTTCCTCTAGGTATACTTAACAAGTCGGATAACCTCCACTAGTTTTCAAGGCCAGCATTCCATATCATCGCTGCGTTCCTAGAACATCGGAAATATTGCATGTGCTGCAAATATAATTGCACTAACATAACATGACTCATTTATTTCGACGTCGGCTAACGTGGAAACCTACCATAATTGGCTGTTAGAACAAAGCCAACGAGGAGAGTGCACGAACAAGAAGTAATAACAATAGTTCGTTTAAAATAGCTTTACAAATCAACTGATCAAGGGCCAATTTGCCCACCAAAATAATAGATGTTTTAGATAAAAAACGACCCTTAAAATTAACTATTGCAATCTTAGACGCTCTTTTTATCTGTCTTAGAAATCTTTAATTAAACCGATAAAAGTGGCTGTTTTCGCAGACATAATAAAAACAATGAACAAGTGTTTTCCAGTCACCTTCTAAAGGTGAATCATATATTATATTAGGTAACAGATATAAACATAATAATTATATGTATTATCAAGGCAACGTTAATTTAACTAATTGTACGATTCAAA
Organism: Shargacucullia verbasci; assembly: GCA_947562105.1. Lineage (NCBI taxonomy): Eukaryota > Metazoa > Arthropoda > Insecta > Lepidoptera > Noctuidae > Shargacucullia > Shargacucullia verbasci. Next base: position 385,247 of record OX387296.1, read on the forward strand.
GAATTGCAATATTATTGCCGGGTTGAAATAAAACCTGCAATGTAACACCTGGTAAATGGCATAGAGATTTAATAACGTGTAGTCTGTGTTAATGAAATAGGAATTTTACTGGCACTACGATTATTAAACTTCTTCGATATAGGCCTAAAGTAATCCACAAAGTATCTAGTAATTAATCAAATAAAAAAACATGGCATCACGCCCGAATTTGAACACAAAAATCTATAAAACACTGGCTGACCTGAGCATCGAACGCCGGACCTGATGATCAACAGTTGCGACCACTAGCTAGATTAATGAGGCAATTAGTAATAAATGGTGTTTAACTAATATCTGAAACAATTCTACACAAACACCATCAAAAGGCGTTCTCGGGATGATTCAAGATGTAAGATCCAATCACAACTGCGTGTGGTTTTGCGATGACAATGCATCTAGAACTTAAATACTTATTTTAACTAAAGGTAACACCTAATAAATAAATATGACTTCCTTTAAAACCCACTTTCCATTTACAAAACAAAATAAATACATAAGGACGCTTTCCTTACTCTTCGTTTACTTGTTAAAACATAAAACATATGGTCTAAAGTAAACTCATACTTTAACAGAAGCTTGTCAAAATTTTAGCCCAGCATCGTAACTGAGTGCTAAGCCGTTGTGTCAATATTTTGCACCGGCGCGTACGCAGCCCCGCCCCGCCTCCCCCGCCTTGCTTCACTTAGCGACAGTACTGCGGCAAAAAGTTGTTATTCAATCTAGTTTAGTGAAAAAAATGTTGTTGCTGAGTCGTATAGGTCTATGAGAGAGTGTACAAGAGATATGTAGGCTTCTCTTTCTAAGATTGAAGTTTTTGTTTAGTTTCAAGACTGGACTGGTGGGGTTTGTAACTGTAAAATGAATGAAAGATCTGCGTGACAGCAATTTCATCGACTCAATATATTGATTTAAAATGTTAAGTTTTACATAAGCCATTTTTCTCTGATGCCTTAATTATATGATACTTGCAGGCCAGTAAACTACTAAAAATATGCAGCTGTTCTTCCATGACCACAAATAATAAACCCTCTATCATCATTCATTACCCTTGTCAAGTGAAAGCTAGATAAACATATACATCTACGACATAATCCCAATACAGACATAACTGCTAAATAAGCTTAGGTAGCCCGACAACTAACGAAACGCATTGAAATGCGCCAAATGCATAATTGCAGAGAAGCCGCGCGGTGCCGTCTGAGCCAGCGCCTAGACTTACTTACAAGTGAGCTAAGTGGATTACTTGGTGTAAGTGCTCGTCTGCTGACCACACCTGAATAGGATGTGTGTTTTACTTTTAAAGTTATTGTACTTTTCTCTATCATTCGGTTGACTTTGTACATCTACCAGTCTGCAGATCGGATGTAAAATTACCCAGGCCAATAAACATTCGGGCCATCCGAAAAATTTAGGGACTTATTGGCGAAGAAATAACGATATCCAAATGATATATCCATTTGAATGTCGTATCTTGGGGACATGGAAAATAAAAGACCTGACTTAAAGAGCCGGTCTGTCTAAAAAGACCGGTCCTTTCTTCCTCAAATAGACCACAGTGAAGGCCGTGATAAAGAGAACGAGAAAGAGACCACCACACACCACACTAGTCAATGTTTTCAAATACATTTGATAACTTTGCCAGATAGTGGATAGTTAACCCACCATTTTGTTTCGGGTGCAGAAGAATCTCCTTGACACTGCCTTGCCTTTTAGTCGCCTTCTTCTCTATCGGGTACCATAAAGCAGAAATAAAATAGAATTCACACTTAATAAAACTCTTTAACAGTCGTTGTTATCTCTTCACACCACTTAGCCGCGAGTTATTCCAGGTAAAAACAACAGTGAGATAAGTACAGAATATGGCAACCGGAACTGAATGCAAATACCGGCGAAATACATTAGTACCGTATGAAGAGCGAGCAGGGTTGGCGACGGATGCGCACGAGTTCCGTATGTGGAGAAGGATCGCCTTGCCATTAGGGACAGGAAACTGACGTTATACCGAGTCAAAATCAAAGTTTTTTTAGGCTTTTTCGGGATTCAAATAGGCCTTTAAAGGCACTTTAAAAAAAAAAACAAGTGACTGGGATTTGGTTGTTGAGTTGAGTAAAGGGTAACAAAGCATCACGCCTGTTTACCCCGAACGATTAGGCCGCGGGGCCGAGCCTATTGCTATACCGGTCAAATATCTATTGAGAGTCTTCATGTAGAAAAAACATAATGCCCCATCCGGGAATCTATGTTGACGATAGAGACGTGTGGCGTTGAATATCTTCTGCACATGTGGCTTCCCTGGTTATCCATTGTGTCTACTAATTCTATTTTATATTAGATTCACTTTACATATCTGGACATTCTTGATGTTTCAATATTTTCTATTCTTTTTTGTATTTTTTTATTTCTGTTTTATCCGCTTTGATCTGTTTATCCCGTTTTTAGTTTATATTCGAAACAATTGTTTAACTCATGTTGTATTGCCTCATTGTGTAAGTAGCATTCTATTAAGTTTGTATTTTTTTTTCTTATATAATGCATGTTAATTTAAGATTTTAATTGTAAATTAACTTTTTGTTTTTGAAAAGAGTATCCATGGAGTTTCTTGCCGGTCTCTTCTCCATAGGACCTACCCCCTTTGGAACCGTGCGCCTAGAGTCTCGACTTTTTAAAAGTGCCTGAAAAGGCCTACTTGAAATAAAAAACTTTGACTTTGACTTTGACTTTGAATCGAAACCAGGGAACTCGAGAAGTCAGACCAATAAGCCGGTTTTGACGGATTTTCCGGTAAGAACTTCAAATTTATCCGGCCAATGAAATAACTGGCCCGTGACCAAGCTACAGATATGTTGAAGTACATGGAAAATCTTTGTTCACCGACCATTAGAGTCGAGTAGTAGTCGAGCTATGTGTCCGAAATGAGTAGTAACACCATAAAAATTGAAATCGTCAAAGTTCATCAATTTTCTAAAAACAAAAAAAAACAAATCACGAACAAAGCCGATGTATGCAACATCCAAACGTTGTAAATACACACACACACACAAACACACTAGTTGATGCGAAGCACTAGGGTTGGCAGTCTTTGTTGCATCGTATAATTAAATATTATTACTGCGAGGTATTGTGTTCGATCCTGTGCGTTGCATTGTTGTTCATGTTAATGCACATTAGGAGTTTATGTAGACTTTTATGGCTGTCGTAAATAACTGGATTCGTTGATGGATAACTGACGGGGATGGGCAGAGATGAAAAGGTAGATCAGCTGCTCATTATATAAGCTGTATTAATGAACTGTGGAAAATGTAGATTTGCTATTATTTGTTAAACTGCACCTGCTATAATAGGCATGCACGGAAAGAGCCTCCCCGAGTAACGATATCTAAATTAATACGAATGGCGTGCCCTGGGTGTCGCGTCTTTTCTGTGGCTTTTTCCATGCACCCCAAATTAACATATTAGATAAAATTATGACCGCTTCATTGGTCTTAGTGGCCGCAAGCATAACTGCTGAGCATACGTCCTGGGTTCGATTTTCGGGTCGAACAATGTTACTGGGTATTTCTGTATTGAAATTCATGGTAGCAGCACGGTGTCTGGAACTGTGCCTGGACGATGGCAATAGGCTGGCCCTCTATTACCTAGGACTCAATAATGGCATCGAAAAAATAAAATGTGGATGTACAACAGTACACTCTACTCTTCGTAACTCTTCGGAGATACAGGCGTATGAATAATAGTTCTATTTGCTGTGTAAGTACTATATCAAACTATAGATTGAAAAAATATAGATTTGATTGTGTTGTTTCTTATACATCATCATCATCATCATCAGCCAGAAGACGTCCACTGCTGAACGAAGGCCTCCCCCTTAGACCACCACATCGAACGACATTCCGCCACTTGCATCCATCGGTTGTTATACAAACGTATATAATAAATAAATAAATAAATCTGCAGCCCCAAAACCATCCTCTATGTATATTTATCCTTCATATCCAAAACTCCATCATACGAATTCATCTTACGGCTGGTAATAAACGAATGCTCCTAAATTAGTGTGGCTCCCTGTCAGGGAACAATTGACGTAATAACGTAACTGCCGAGCCCCCATCGGCTCCGGCGATGTAATACTTGGTCTTATCGAATGCCGTTCTACTGCGCCTAGTATAATTTAGTTTTTTTTTACAGTATATGGTGAAACAGAATCGAAACACTTAAAGGAACAGAGGGACAAAGAAGTTTCTTTATTTAGATTTACTTGTAACAAAAGCATCAAGCCGGGTTTGTGAAGAGCTAGGCAGAGTCATGTCTACATTTGCCTATTGCCATTCACAGGGCACAAAATGAAACTTCGGCTTGCTAATAAGTATTTTCTTACAGATTAACCTATTACCAATTATTTGTTTAACCTAAGAATCGAACCCTCACATCCCAGACCTCACGCTCCTATATTTTATGAATGATCGTGTGCATTTTGATAAAAGCTTTATGAACGCAAATCATGAGTAAAATAAAACGCCGCAAAGACAAAAAAGTGTAATGTGAGTTTGTATTTTCAATCCAAATATTTATTATTATTAGTTTTGCTTTATTCCGTATACAGGTCTATCTTGACTTATAATACAAGTTTTACAGCAATAATGTTAATATATCATTGGTGTAAGTCAATAATCTCTTTGCAAACTCACATAACAACAAATACAACCAACAATAGCGTCTTATTTATCTACAAACTTAGCATATACTGCAGCGCTCCCTGATTATACAGGGTGGGTCGTAAAACGGTCCCACCTATTTTGCACTCGTAAAAGTGGCTCGTAAATTTTACGTCACAAATGCTTCTCATTGTTGGCTGGGAGCGGAGATAGGCAGGGATCGAGCCCCATCGAATAATCTCTGGCTTCACGATAAGTCGCGCATCCTTCATCGTTCAGCTGTCGTACGCTGGGTGGTGATATCGATATTCTGGAAGAAGTAAATCGAAAAGTGATGTGACATCGAGAATTAAGACGGAAAAACTTTTTTTAAATATATCGAGTACACCTACACACAAATAACGGCCTGACCTCGTACTGATTACACCATTTGTTGGCCATTTTTCAGTGTGAATTCTTGCAGCACTGTTTCTTCTGTATTCTTCAAAATAATAGTTTGCCTATGTAGGGTACATGCACTTTAGAATTGTAAGTAAAACAAAGTCAACACATAATCCTCGCTCCAATCTGCTTGTTTGTGTAGGTGGCGTTAAACCTAAACCACATCAGCCTTTAATGCCTCGGAGGCAGTGGGCAAACTTGCCGTACTCGTATCTCTTGAGCTCATATCCCTTGTAAAAAGCTTAGGACATAATCTGGAAAGATAAGGCCATTATTAATATAGTTTCTACTTTAAATATTTTACGACAAATATGGTATATACTTATACGTAGTATCGCCCATTTTGTTAGGGAATATTAATTTTACTGATATACTTTGATAAATATAACAGATAATTTGTGTTTGAAGTATTTTATGAGTATTTTTCATTTATTAATTAAATTCTTGGGAAACAAGCTTTGAACAAAACAGAGCGTTCTTGGAAATCCGATCACGATTAACATAATTATATTTTTTCTACTCCCACAAACTGAATAGATTCAGACGAAAATGTTTTTAAGAGAAGCTATTTGGGTGTTGTTAGCTTCATAAGAATTCATTAAATTTTTAATGTAAAAAATTAAAGTTGATCTATCGACGTACAGGCTTTTTTCATACTATGGAATTAAAAAGAATTATTGGAAGTTGTACTTGCGTGTTGAATTAAACGGAGATGCAAGCGATGACTAATTAATACATATAGAAACGGTTTTAGTTATGAATACACAAAAGAAATCTACACAGGAATGTTCACAATCCCAAAAATATTTTTAACCACTTAATTCCACTAAAATGGAGGCACATTTCACGGTGTCATGTTGCGTGCTGATTACCTAAATTAGTTAGGTGTTGTATAACAAATTATGCAAATTTATGAACCCTTGTTTCGGTGCACCTGCGCTAATGTCACACCTGTGGACGACTGGGGACAGATTGTCAGGATATGTGGTCAGTATACACATTTGTACATATTGCTATGTCCCTTGAAGTTAACAGAGCGATGAGGGACCAATTAAAACGTTTTATTATTAAATCAACAAGACTTGCCATATGTCGTTGGTACGTTGTACAATTTTTTTCTGTTGTTACATTTACTATGTGGAGCACGGGTCGCCATTATTACAATATATTATGTGGCCGTACATATTATGTACATAACTATTGGCACGAATTCGTATCGTAATTACTGAGATATTGTTCATGTAACCGTTAGACAGTCTCATCGGTATAGTAGACGCAAGCGCAGTTGCTGAACCTGAGGTTCTGGACCAATTTTGTGTCAATAGAAAAAAAAAATAGAAAATAATCTGTAGTATCCCGGTGTTTACTACTGTAACTGGTAGTTTAGTTGTGCCAATAGTCTCTTTATTGGGTGTATATACTTTCAGACCCTTCAAGGAATACAGCCTTATAATTAATTATTATTCGTGAACATCACCTCGAATGTTATCAGAGCTTCTAGTTTTTCCCGATATGCAGAAAATCCCACAATGATACATATCGATATTGTCATAGGTTACGAGGAAAGATCCTACTTTATCAATTCGGTGTTAATCACACGAAAAAACTGCACTGAATAAACAAGGAAAGGTTACATCGAATACGTTACAAACTTCCCAATATTACCATCATAAAAAAATATCGACACACAATTCACATCCCTAGGTATTTGGCATAATCTTTCTTTCTCTCCCATATTGTTTTTAAGTTACGACGGTTTTGGACAATGGCTCGGAAATCCGCAGTGGCCCCGTATCCTCTCCCCGAGTCCCCACGCTCCGCTCCGCTCAACTCGCGGCACGATTATTGGTGCAGCGACGTAAAATAAAATGAAATTGATTTTTTGAACAGACTGTATATTATCGTACTTATATCGGTGATTTTATTGATATTTCTTCCGCGTGAATTGTAATCTGTATTTTGTTCTATTAGATTTTTTTATGGCTTTTGATTTTTCGCGGTCTTAAGTTGATTTCATGGGGTTCTAATCAAGGGAAAAAAAACTGTAATATTAAATTTACCTAACCAACGTTTTCTACAGAAGTAAGTTAAATTTCTACCAATGAGAATTCACTACTTAAACTTTATATATACGATTATGTAACAAAGTAAAATAAATAACAAATATTTATGCGCCATTCCCACAATAGAGAATGGTGCATAAAATGTGATAAACGACTCATTCGGTAGTAACCAGCATCTAACTCAATTATAACCCCACCAAGTCCTCCATAAAATCGGTAACAAGATGAAACGATCATCGAGGATGCATTTAATTACACGCAAACTATACAGGATTTATGTGCAAACATAAATAACGACAGAATTAACAGAAACCTCGGAGAAAATAGAATTTCATTAATTTAATCGCGACCTGCCCTCCGACAACAAAACGTTCGAGTGGAGAACTCCCCTCTCACCCCTCTCCACTGAACGAGATTCTCTACTCAATGGAACTACACAACCAGCACTCTTGACCCCTCACAACAACCGACCTTCCTGTTGACTCAACAACTAAGACCCAACACAACCGCTCAACATACACCGGACATCAATATCTAACATAGTCTAACGTAATCAGAACTCCCCACCTAAAGATTTATTGCAACGTAATAGGTCTCCCTAAATGGTCAATGTTTTATACCCGGTTTCTTTGTTACAAAAGTATTAAGGGTTTTATTTGAGAATTTTGTTTTTAAATTGTATAAAAGGAGATCAACTATTGTAGTAAACTTTACGAGGGTACGGTGAAAGAATACTGATCCCTTCCACCCGTTGTGAGAGCCGCTCGTAAAACCATAGTAAAATTAGAAAAGCAGAATATATACCAGCTCACCACTAACAAGCGGACAAGTCTTCATCCTGACAAGAAGATAAGAAATAGGAGCAGGAATTTATAGAATCTAGCGAGAAATACTATATTAGCCAAATTCCAGATGACCCATTTATTAGACTTAATTTACAAGGTACATGCTCAGCAGATTAAAAAAATATACTGAAAAGAGTTAGTAAACTCAAATAGTACGCAAGAACCAAACTAAACCTAAGCTTATATTTAGGGAGGGTGCGCTACTAACAAAGAAAACGACCTTATTTAGAAAGAGACAAAATAACAATCGGTGCCATGTATTCACTTGGTCTCTCTCAGTTTATTTTGTGTCAGTACGTTACACATATTGCTTTTGTGTCATGAATGAATCACGGCAGCTCTAAAATAGGTCTGTAATATTTTTCATATTTCTTTCGATTTTATTAATCATTTTTAAACTAGGTACTATGATGTATTAAAATAGCGGTACTATAACAACCAAGTTCGGCCGACTGCGCTCGCGAACATTGTCAAGGAACTTGAGGATGAACTCAAGTGCACCTACTGTTCTTAATTTACTGTGGTAAACGACCCCACGTTACGTCAATATCGCTCAGTAGGCATTATGTTCTGCCTGGCTAGCTACCACCCTCTTATTGAAGTAAATAATCACGGTTTATAGCCATCCTTTGTTCGTAAAACTGGCCATCAAATCTAGGACCTCGGACCTAAATATACTTGAGCAACAATACTTAAACGGCTAACGTAACTTCTAAAGTAAATAGAAAAGGTTAAAACGGTCATGGTTATAGGTGGGCGTATGTACTCGGCAGATGTATTTACTTACATAGTTATGTATCGACGAGCGTCGTGCACCGCGCGCCGCCCGCTGCGCCGAACCGCTCGATTCGGAACGCAACGAAGCGAGCGGACGAACACACCCGAGCATCCCCGAGCGTCCCCGACCAGCGTCGAACTCGTATCGTGCACCCGCAGTCCCCGCTCGCAGCGTGCGCGAGCGAACGCGTGCCGAATACACGTTCGCCGTTCGCTTATTTAAAAATAGATACAATCGAAATTTGAATAAGTATCCGCGCTTGTTCGGTGTGATCGCTTCGGCGCGCGTTGTGCGTTATCGACCTTGACATTGTGCGGGGGAGTGAGAGGGAAGATGACCGACGTCGATTGGACCGGTGACTTGGCGATACGTTTGGTGGAGGAATACAGGCTGCATCCGGAACTATGGGATTGTACGCATGACTTATACAGGGTGCAGACGGCCAAGTACGAGGCTTGGTCGGACATGGCGAGGATTTTCGAATGCGATATTGCGGACTTGCGAAAGAAGTTGAATTCGATATTCGCGTCGCATCGGCGTGAGAAGGCGAAGATTCGCAGTGGTGGCCGCTCGACTTGGTTTTTATATCCTTATCTGAGATTCTTGCCGAGCCATTTGGAGACTAACAGTAATGGGACCAGCAGTGTTGAAGTTATTGTGGTAATTTAATATAATTAACACTATGTTGTTTACATTTCTAGGATTATAAATAGGGTCTGTTGCAGCGTATATATAATAAAAAATATTTGGAAATCAATTTATGTTTGGGGCGAACATTCGTGAGGTTCCTAGCAAAGAATAAGCCACTCTTTCTCGTTCGGGTGATTATTTGGTTAATCTAGGGGTGGGAGACTTCGTCGTGGTATTAAGAACATATTGCAATCATCAACCGGTCTGCCAAGGGTGGTGATAGCCTTATCCGTTAGAGGCCAATGTTCAGGAGTAGCCGTTTCTGCTTTTAATAAAATACCTTGCCCTACCCTTGGGTTCCTCCTGTATTGTGGGCACAGTTTACAAACATACATGTCTCATACACACGCAACCAGATCCGAAACTATCTGGAGATCATACAAATGTCTGTTCCGTACGGGAATCGAACCCGCGACACTTAGCGCATAAAGATAATCGCTTAGCTACTGGGCCAACTGTGGCGTCGACGTCGTTTACTTTTCATTAATGGAAGAAAACTTCCTTTACAAATAGCTATTACCTTCCTTTGTTCCAAACGGGAGCCCATACGTTCGCGTACCGTTACGCCTGCTGGCTAGAGGGGTAGATAGAAGTATAGTAGGTACCTATATATTTTTAAAAAGTAACAAGATTTATTGATTAGTATTGTATATGTGATAAAGTATATAAAAAAACGTGAAGCAATATAGAAAATATCACAGTAGTGGAAGCAATATTAAAAAAATAATGGCCTGACATTAAAGCGTTGAAAAGTGAGGATTTAGATGTTAGATAACTTGAATTTGAAAATATTTTTAGATGAAATATCTGAACTGACCTAGTTAGTTGGCCCCAAGTTTTTAACAGAATGGCCTTTTTCATCTACTAATGTATGTATGATAAACAGTTATCAGTTACTATTGTTGATTGCAGATGAATTGTTGTCTCAAAATTGTCCAGGGTCATGCACGACTGTATATAGTATATAGGGCAACAGGTAAATCACTCTCGTTAAGTGGTGGGACACGGCTTCGTCCATATATCTTAAAAAATCGGCCAGTCAGATAACCTTGACGTGTACAGTGTTAATACGTTGCCAACTATTTACTGGCATATATTACTTCTAATGTTTTAAGAAATATTGAGGTCGATATGTGACGTGTAAATTATTTGATAGCTATGTTTTCCGATTTTTGGTTAGGTTAGAATTTAGATGGAAATATTATAAAACAACAGTCACACTCTGCGCACCCTTCAAACCTTCAAGAAAAGAGCGTACTTCTTTTTAAAAGGCCGGCAACGCACTTGTGACTCCTCCGGTGTTGCGGGTGTCCATGGGCGACGTTAATCGCTTACCATCAGGCGATCCGTCTGCTGGCTTGCCGCCTATCGCATAAAAAAAACCCTTCAATATTCCGGGTTGCGAGTGTAACTTTCTTCAAAGAAAAATTTATTAAAATTTTGCTCATCCTGAGAATAGAACCTAGGTTCTTAAGCTCACCTTCTCCGATATGTTTAGAAAAAAACAAAAGAAAGACAACCCGTTTGGCGCTCCGGGCGACTGATAAGGTTCAGTCCCAACACGAATATTAAGATGAAAGTGTAGCTTATCTTGACTATTATTCAAATTTGTATTGTATTTCCAGCGCGATTCAGCCGAGTCTAAATTGACTACCTACCGTTTTGGAACAAGACCGATTGTCACAAATACTGTGCTTAAACAGTAGCAAAGATCAAACTGAAGTGCTTTTCCCGTCATCCTTGCCTCATGTACCGACCATCTCAAAGTCGTAGGTTTTCGAAGAATTTCGTTACACAATAAGACTTACTAAGAGTATTTCAATGTGAGCTACTGAAAATTTCCTTAGTAACAAAATATTTTTACAAACTACCCGGAAAATTGGTCGCCAAAACCTCGACAACACCGCCCCGCGGCAACACGGTGCCAAATTTCGTCATTCATCTATTAAAATTTAAGATTATTATACAAATAATTATAATATTCCATCTGTGTGTTTGTTCAACGTTTGGTTTTCGAATCCCGGTATTAATGGACAACTCCATTAATGTCGTAAAGGGGGACATAATAAAGATGGGATATTGGGTAACTTCATCCTCGTGACTTAATTGTGGCCCAACACGCTTCCAAATTCGTCTGTCAAGATATTATATCAATGAATGACAAAGAAACATAGGTACACCACTGGCTCAATGTTCTCGAAGTTGCAAGCGCGGCTAATGAACATGAATTCCTGGGTTCGATTCAATTCTCGGGAGAAGGCAAAAGACTCGCCAACGCCATCATTCAAATATGGGTGTAGTACACCTTTGCTCTAACCCTTGGGGTATACAGTCGTGATATTATAGTAAGAATATCGTATGTATATAATTCTGAGTGTTGGTCGAACGAAGTCGCAGGGCAAGCCTAGTGTTGTCATACATAGCAACATATAATTACCAAGGCCAGTACTTATCACATAACAAAATTAAATTACGGAAATAATTGACGCGTTTATTGCAAAACACAAGGGCATCTGAATTGGCGATATCGACTATTTAAAACAATACATTATTGACAATCTTTAATTTTATAGAATTAATTAAGCTTAATTAATAAGATATCTAAGTATTATTTATAAAATAATAAAAACAAAAACTTGTTGTTTTTCATAATTACTTTGCAATGTGCTGACTCCTACGATTCACGTTTCACGAATTCAAAATGGCTGACCGTTTACGCACGGGTTCGGTTCCCACTTCAAAAGCATCATTCATCGTATGACTAAAATATGTAAATAGCTTGTAGACCTAATTAATTTAAACACAATAATAAACCAATAATTGCCTCATTGGTCTCATGCTGTCCATGACATCTTAGGTTCAATTTCCAGGTCGAGCAAACTGTTATCGGAGCAATTGGCTCGTCCCTTCATGGAACATATTAACGACATCGGCGAACCGTGGGTGTATAATAGTAAAGGTCTCCTATGTTCCATTATAAAGCAGTCCTGATTTCTGCTATACTAGCAACCCGACCCGGCTTTTTTCAGTCTTAGTGTCGTATCAGTCCGTTACGTCGAGCATTTACTTGGCGCACGCCAGCAAAGCTCCCAGTCGGCATGATTTTTTCCGACATCTTCAACTATCAACGTCATATTTCAGCCAATTCACACAAAACCTTAACGAATTATACACCTAAACCTTCCTCATGAATCACTAATCAGAATCAATATTGGTAAAAACCGCATGAAAATCCATTCAGTAGTTTTTGAGTTTATTGCGGACAGACAGACAGACGCGGCGGGGGGACTTTGTTTTATATTATGTAGTGAAGTATTCCTTGTTTTTATTTGTTTGAAGAAAATTAAAATATAATTTTCTTTTATTTTTGTTGTTTTACTACAATAATTACCGCAGCCTACCGATACGGTTGTTAAACAATTATTATATTATTATTTATTAACAATTCACTTTACCGATAGTGACGTCATCGCAAAATATAGGTCAATCAAGCACGAGTTATAATAGTTATAATTAATTAATAATGCATCGATATACGAACATGTTTGTGCGCCGCCATGTTTCCTGGTACCGGTGTCAAGGCTGGGGTCCCTTCCTGTATTGAAATTAGGGAATGATTTCATTGTTTGCGATTCGTATCGTAAAATTGACACGAGGCACTTAATAACGGTTTGTTGCCAACGGCTTTTAGTTACGGGTTGATTATAAATCAGGTTACCAAAATAATCAGAGCTCTCAAAGATGAATAGAAAGATCTATAAAGGTGGACCATTTTTGCGCAAGATTAAAATATATTCTCAACACCCATCACAAGGAAACATCAATTGTGACGTAATAACCTTGTTTTTCTTTCCACAGGGACCAACAAACAATACACTCAACTCTCAACAGTCACAACCACAAACGGATAGATCAGACCAATCATCAGAAGAAGACGATGATGAAGACAGAGATGAAAGGCCAATTATGATCAAACAGGAGCCCGTTATAGAAACGTACTGCATTGGTGAGCCCAGGACCAATGAATCAAAGAAAAAACTAGAACGACCCAAAGAACGACCTATAAAGAGGTTAAAACTCGGCACAAGACCTTTGCTTAAACGAAAAATTGTGAAAGACAATGATAGTCTTGATAACAGACTGTTAGAAACTTTGAGGTTATTAAGAAAATCTGATCTATCAAGGAAGAAAGACGAGTGTGACAGTTTTGGAGACTACATAGCGATTTCTTTGAGAAAACACGATGAAAGGACACAGAGTATGATTAAACAGGCGATTAATAATATACTGTTCGAACAAGAAATGAAGAAATACAGTGCTGGACAGTTTACTGTGGTGTTGTCGGGCGTTGACGAAAATCCTCTGGTGATCGGTGATAGTGATGATAAGTAAACTGTGCGGTGATCACGTGACCTTTGTGCAAGACTGATTTTCATTGGATTATTAGAAAGACTATTTTGACATTTAGATTTAAGATTGAGAGTACATAATATTAAATTGGATTTAGTAAAAGCGTTTTAATAAAATTAAAGATGACTCAATAATTTAAAAAATAATATTGTTTCTGATTTTGTATCTAATTACAAGTTGTAAAATTAGAGCTCCAAGATATGGCTGATTGATTCTCAACAATCATTTCGTAATGAATAACTTTGGAAATTAAGGTGCTGTCACACTAAAGTTTTTCATTACAACTAAAATGTTGTTGTGTCATTGTGTGTGATCAGACTGCGCCGCGCTTTTTGGTGAAGCCCTTACAGCAGCCATACTCAACGTGTGCTCCGCGGAGCCCTAAAGGTCCGCACAGTCTCTGTGGGGGCTCCGCGAAAATACTGGTCACCCTCTTTACAGTCGACTCTCTTTTATCAAGCCTGACATTAAACAAATGATGAAAAGTAAAAAACAATTCCATATCTCCCATTAGATGCAAATGTTAATGTCAAGTATTATGATTATTAATAAAGTATACACATAAACTATTTAGGGCTCCGTCAAATATTTCGTTTTCCATAAGGGTTCCGTCGCCAAAAAAGTTTGAGAACCACTGCCTTACAGGATAATATCTAGACGACTGAAGAAATTTCAATGAAGAATTATCTTTTTTACGTAACCTTATACATACTCTAGCTATTATAATTTATTCTGTGATTGTTATCTCGTAATAAAATATTTAAAAAATAAATTATGTATTTCATTTTCATATACTAAACAATTAATTTGGAATTTAATAGTGATTTTGATGTAATCTGTACATTTTAAACAAAATATTATATCATACAACATAACTATACTTGAAAGCAAAATGCCTAATTAGGCAGATCTTCGGATGATACCTCTCTTATTTTAACCTTTCTTCCCCCGACCCGACTCAATGAGGGCTCAATGAGTTCTCAAGTATATTGTGAAAGTTACGTGGTTTTCGTAGTTATCTTAATATTTTGTATATTATTAATTTCTAGTTCAAATGAGGTTACAACACTAATGTCTGAATATACCTATGTTAACAGGGTTATACAAAAGTACTCATTTTCTCTACAAAGTAAACAGTGTAATCATTTTAAATGGATATCAATATTATTTTCTCATAAAACCGTATCTATCTTAATTACTGAAACATTCTCAATTAACAGGAAAACCGCGGAGCTGTTCACCGAACTATAATTATCGGGAAAAAATATGGATTCAATAAAAAAGGTAGCATTAACACATATATCGTCAACCGCATTAAAACAACTGCATTGTGCTCGCCTCATGTTTTTCCATTCTTTTTTATATCCATCAATCAATTATTTAGAGCGGCCTGTGTACGTGCCTGCTCACACGACTGACTCAGAACTCTCACTACTGTGTTATAACCTATATCTTCAATGGTAACAACTATCGCATCTATTTTATTACTATTGCTGGTTTTACGGCATTTTGTTGATGTAATTTCGAAGTAAACCGCCGATGTATTCTGCAGTTATTTATATTTGCTGGTACTAATTTCAATGTTGGTAAGCGTTGTCTGTTGGAAGTCTAGTAGTTTCTTTAGCGGAGTTGTCTTGTGCATTGCATTCATCGCTGCATCTGGACTGCACGTGTGTTTAAGTTTGTGTAGGTATAGTTTATTGTATGTGGTGGATATCGATACTTAATGTATGGTGTTTCTGATGTTCTTGGTGCGGGGCATCACGCCACCTACGTCACGTGTGTGTGTGTGTGTGTATGTATGTTTGTTTTTTCGCGTGCAATCTAGCGATGCATTTGCATTTAATTGGCTTCAGTTACAAGAAATTTTGCTTAAAGCAAACAGGTTGAATCATTATTCAATTCAATTGCTTTGGTGTGTCTTATTATTGTAGTTTATATGTATTGAATGGTCACAATTGCATTTTTCTAGTTGTGGATTGTTTGTCAATGATGTATGTGTTATGTATAAGCGGACGATTTGATTATGTATGAGGTTTTGTTTTTCTGTATATATTTCTTATGTATAACTTACAGTACACGTGTTACATACTATTATCAGTAATATATAAATGTATTTTGATTTCGTCCAAAATTACTTGGTGCTCGATGAATAGAAAACAGTAGTTAACGTATAAATTAGTGATTAACAATACGTTTTGACCTGGGCTGTACTATTTAACCCTTTGCATACTGTTCGATGATTCATGTGTATGTATATTTACGAAGAACAGACATGTTGATGACTGTATTTAATGTAGGCATTTCATTACTGAGGCATAAATTTACACGAAAATAAAATCCGTAATCATCAATTTATTGCTTTATGTCGCCAAGTGGGTGTGGCTGTTATTTATCAATCCGCGCATGCGTAAAAATCAATCTTTTTTTGCTGGAAATTACAGAAATATTTCTGCACAAAATTGATTGATTGAGTTATTGTAATAATGTCTTCATTAGCCCAGCGGTATACGCTGTTGCCAATAGTCATGACAATACCAATGTGGTTTTTTGACACCTACGAAAGGATAGGATAGTATATTTTTCAAGAACATAACAAAGTAACAATTGATGGTCCTTTTGATCTAGTGGTATTTCTTTATTATTATTATTATTATCTTTGGTAATTGGCATTGTAGGGTTATTAGAAAAAAATATGTGTAAGTAGCTATGCAGTAAAAATATCAAAAATAAAAACTGAAATAAATTGTCACGAGTGGAATTTTCACGTCAATCATATTAAAAATCAGTATCCGCAATTTATTAAAGCAGCTTTGCCCAGCAACAAGAGTACATGCCGAACCCCACGTCTACGTGAGTGCGACGGTTATCACTTCCGTTGCAAAGATCTAGCCCCACATTGCGTCAGCCACTCACAGCATGACGAAATTTCATCAGATGATACATAATCATTAAGTATATCTTGCCAATAGACTGTTGATAAGGTGGAAGAGCACTGCACAAATTGATCATAGAGATCTAAATATGATTCATCATCATCATCATCATCAGCCAGAAAACGTCCACTGCTAAACGAAGGCCTCCCCCAAGGGGGGGGGGGTTACCATAATCCCCACGAATCGCAGTGGCTCACCGATTAGTGAGAGGACGCTGCTGCCCGTGTCTGGCCGCAGTTTTAAGACGTACCCGGGTCTCCGGGTCTAAATATGATTATAATTACCTCATTGGTCTATTGGTCGCAAGTGCGTCTAATGGGGGGCGAGCCTTTTGCCATCTACCGGGCACAGATGCAAATTCCGTGCTGCTACTGAAAATTTCTATTCAGAAAACCCAATAACACTTTGCCCGACCCGGGTATCGAACCCAGGACCACGTTTGCGACCAGACCAGTGAGGCAGGCAATCGTGAAATTTAACTAACAAAATATAATTTAAGTCTGAAAAACATTGCTTGAATAATACCTGCAAACGAATATAATTATCTAATGTTACTATCCAAACTTTTATTGGATAGTTCATCATCATCATCATCAGCCAAAAGACGTCCACTGCTGAACGAAGGCCTCCCTCAAGGGGGGGTTTGCCATAATCCCCACGCTTGGCAGGCGGCTTGGGGATCGCAGTGGCTCACCGATTAGTGAGAGGACGCTGCTGCCCATCCTCCGGTGTCTGGCCGCAGTTTTAAGACATACCCGGGTCATTGGATAGTTCATATAATAATAATTCAAAACTTTCATGAATAACTTATTCAATGTAAACCTCCCATTAGCGCCACATACTGTACCAATTTGAAAACTTATTTAAGAAAAACCCCAGTCATATATTTACCTAACTCAGTACTTGTTTGAGTAAAACACCTCTAGTTTCACCGAGTGCGTCGTTAAGGCAATCAAGCGAGATAATTAACCAACCGTAATTTAAGATATACTTGTGCAAAAAATGTACCGACATCAATCAATCAAATGAAATTTTTCCGTTGAATACTTAGCAAGGTTTCCTCAAATTACCTCTACCTGTAGTAGGTACGCGTAATTACTCCGTCCTAGCCGGTAACCACTGATATTTCGCAAAACTGTAGTAAATCATACGTTGCTAAATGTGCAATCTCATTTCATAAGGCTATAAACGCACTTGCGGTTTTTATTCGCGAGGTTTCATGTTCAGTGTCCGACTACGAAGCAATAACGCCACATTACAAACCTGTTTGTACATAACTAGGTACACATGTCTGACGGCAACGTATCCAGGTGCGGTCGCAGCCAAACACTTTGAGGGGGTCATATCAACAGAAAAAGGGGGGGAAGGATAAAGTATTCGTAAATTGTTTATTAGGTTTATCAATTTGACGTCTACGATTTGGGGGTCATGACCCCCCCTCCCCCCCTCAGACCGCCACTGAAGGTATCTCGAGCAATGAGTCATTCAAATTCAAACACAGAATGTGCATTTTTCATGCTTTCTTCAGAATCCACGCTCAAAGAATGCTCAGTGATAACTGCAAGCAGAAAAATGCAGTCTGGTCTTACCCTTATCCGTTTTTC
This sequence comes from Shargacucullia verbasci, assembly GCA_947562105.1. Lineage (NCBI taxonomy): Eukaryota > Metazoa > Arthropoda > Insecta > Lepidoptera > Noctuidae > Shargacucullia > Shargacucullia verbasci. The sequence continues at coordinate 403,705 of OX387296.1, forward strand.
CATCTTGCAAATGACGATACCGCCAGACATATTGTCGCCTCCATCTAAATATATACCTTACGTAAGTTTCAGCACACACACCGATACATCCAAGAGAGTATCTATCACAACAATCGACCTTGTCCAACATGTAATAGAGGTGTTTTTCCCAAGAACTGCGTGACCTGATAACTGGCAACCTTGAGTTATCAGACTAGACGTCAATGCCTTTGTTTTTATTATTTGTTTATCAGGAGAGACTTAAGTAATAAATATGACTCGTGTAATCTGTTGATAAAATGGCTGAAAGGTGACAAACACCTGATAATCACGAGTTTAATTAGGATACCTTCATTGGTGCTTAGTCTATTGTATTTTTTAAGACGTGTGGGCAAACGCACTAGGATTTCTCCTTTGTCGTGGATACAGTTTACAAACATGTCATAATCATACACATATTTTGCGCGTATTTCAAGACAATTTTGTCATAAGCCGATATTAAACGATACTCTTAACAACTTGTTAAATGAGATTAAAGTTGCGATTTTATTTATTGAATTGAGAATCGAACGTGGACAGGCGCGGCAGCTCCACTTACTGAGTCTTAGGTGGTAGGTACGAGCCGCACCGGTTCGTTAATCTTAGTGACGTCACTACAAGTGCTTGTTTTATTATTTAAAAAGTAAAATTATACGTTTATTTGTGGATTGTTTATAATAATTACATGATATCTTTATATGTCATTGACTTTGATGTTTTGAATAAAAATTTTAGGACTTCATATTATTTTTTACTTACATGTAATATAGATATTTGAGAGTATCGTAGAATGCCGTAACTGCATGTCCTAACTTTGTCTGTATTACACGTGTAAAGTGGGTACAAGTTTGTTTTCTTTACTTAACTACTAGTAAAATATTTATCCTAGTTCGTAAATTATTTTGCATTGCAAAATGTGATATACATAATAAGGCATTGATGAGTTATTCCTAGGCAACGTTAGGAGTGCATGGCTACAGAATTTAATGGTATTTTTTATTTTCTTATACATCAAGAAGATAATTAGAAAATACATTCTTATGTAATGACAACATAATGAGTACATAACATAGTATATACTTACGTAATGTGTCCGCAATATGTCCAATAAATTATTTCCATTGGGCTATATTGTATTCTGTCTATCAGAATGCGAACATAATACCTACATATCATCCGCATTCGTCTCCACCGTCGCGTCGCGTCGCGTCGTCCGTGCGAGCGTGCTCACCGGCGCGCGCAGCCTGAGTTATACAACTCGACAAGTGAGTACAGTCACTTGGCATCATGTCGCGGCTCGCGGTCGTTCTCCTCTCCCCGCGCGCCCGCCCCGCCCTCCACCAGCCCCGGCCGACAGTACCGAACACAACGCTGTGACGCACGCGCGCACATCGTTTCCTCACTGCCATTATACATTTTTGTAAAGTTATTGTTGTTAATCGTTCTCAATAAGTTGTTATACAGTACTTCTTTGTCGTTACGTCATAATTATGCCTCCTGAACGTAAAAAAATGTTACATCCACAAGCTAAGGAAGTGATTTATAACGTGATACAATTTTTCGAATTCGAAAAGAATAATCACGGGTTTCAGTATCCAGTCGAAAAGGTTACTAAAAGAGCTTCTGCAGCTACTGGGTACTGTGAGAGAACCATCATACGGATAAAAAGCGAGGGACGAAATGCCGATGCCTCTGGGTCAAAACTTTCAGAAGTACCGTGTCCTAAGAGGAAGAAGCGTAGAGAAAAGATTATCGTCTATAACTTTCAATTAATGGCACTAAGAAACATCATCACAACTTTTTTCACGGAACGAAAAGAGGTGCCGACGTTGAAGAAAATCTTAATAGCTGCTAGAGAAGACCTGGGCCTGGAGTGCAGCAAGGAATACTTAAGGCGACTCTTAATTGATAAATTGGGTTATAAATTTATCAAGTGCGAAGGCAACAAATTAGTACTGGTCGAGAGAAATGATATGAAATTGTGGAGAGCTAAATACTTACATAGGCTTTGGCAAAATGATAACTCAGGAGCAGACGCCAAACCAATTGTGTATTTGGATGAGACCGAGCTATACGCTCACTACATCATGGACAAGAACTTGCAGGAATCCACCTCCGCAGAAGGTGTGGAACAAATTGAAACTCCAGGAAGGCGATTCATTTTGTTGAAAGGCGATGACAGATGGGGACTCATTCCTGAAGCTAAACTGATTGCCAGTGAACAAGAAAATTGTGAAATTAACATCAAAATGTTCAGTACTTGGTTAAAGATCACCACTGTTCCCTTACTGCCAGCAAATGCAATCATCATAATAACCGCACAATACCAGGGTGCCACACCAGATGATCTACCCAGCTTCAATTCTACTAAGCAGGACATGATGGCTTGGTTACAACGGTATGAGGTACCATTTGAAACCAATCTATTAAAAGCTCAACTCTATGAGCTGATCAAACTCCATCGTCAACCAAAACTGCGCGTGGTGGATGAATTACTGAAACAACTCGGGCACGAAGTGCTCCGACTGCCGCCCTACAACTGCGACCTGAACCCCTTAGAATACATATTGAACTTGGTAAGACAAAGAGTGTCTAAGAACAGCGTAAAAAAATCAGAACGTGAAATTAAACGTCTGACTTCAGAAGTGATTGATGGCATCACAGTTGAAGATTGGAAACGCGAAGTCGAACTTGTCAAAACTTTAGAACGACAGTACTGGGAAAAGGAACAGCAGACTGACCAAGCCATCGAACAGCTCAATTTAGTTCCCCTCGAGGATCATGATGAGCCTGTATCAGAATCTGACGGTAGTACTGACGAAGACGAGAAGCCAGGTCTCATGGATATGCAAATTGAAGAAGAAGTTATTATGTAATGCTTGTAAAATGTAATCACTTAATAAAATATGTAACTAATATTTTTGTTGTACACATTTATTCAATATTATATGTAAGTTATAGCGAGCAGTACCCCGTATCCATCTGCGAACCCTGGTTAGCATAGGGAGACCCATGTCTAACTGGTGATTTGTGCTGAAAAAAATATGCTTATATTCAGACTGGGACAAGATACACCGGCCAAGAATTAGACCCAGCAATTCCACACCCCGGGGCTAGTAATAAAATAAAATAAAACAGTGAAATAAAATAATTTATTCAATTTTACTTCATAATTTAAATATTGTTTTATTTATCGCTTATTATTTTTCAATGCAACTTTTTTGCACGCTGTACCGCAGTCGACGGCAAACGGGCGGTCATTAATATGTTGAGACGGATGCGCACGATGCTGATCATTCTGTACGTATAATGCTGCTACTGAGAATTTCCATACAGAAAAACCCAATAACACTTTGCCCGACTCGGGAATTGAACCCAGGACTTCACGCTTAGCAATCGCGTTTACGACCACTAGACCAATGAGGTAGTCTTATATGTATACTAGCTGTGCCCGCGACTTCGTTCGCGTGGATGTTGGAACTTAACAATGTATTTTTTAGTGAGAAACGGCATTTAAAAAAAAATATATTATAAAAGTTACGTGAAGTTAAGAAGACCAACTGCACTTAACCCTATTTTTTTCTAAATTTTTTTTTTACATAAAAGTAGCCTAAGTTACCCCTTATTACATCAGCAACCTGCCAATAAAAGTCCCGTCAAAATCGGTCCCGCCATTTCAGAGTTTAGCCTACACAAACAGACAGACAGACAGACAAAAATTGTAAAAAATGTCTTTTTGGTGTATGTACCGTATATATATTCATATGCATGTAGTAAAAAACGGTTATTTCAATATTACAAACAGACACTCCAATTTTATTTATATGTATAGATGAATCATAAATATATGATAGACTGTCATAATATAACAAAGTTACATTTTTCTTGTATCTATAATCTAATATTTGCATAAATCTGAAACACAAATGACTCCGTTGGCAAGGAATACTAAAAATAGCACGATTAAAAGAGCAAAATCTTTTTCGTAGATACCAGGCGAGCATAATTAAGTGGATTTATTTCTTGAACAGTCAGCAGTATCGGAAGCCGTGCCTGTGCCGTGTGGCCTGTGGGCGACAACTAGGATTTTGCGTAACTACTCGTAACTGACATAATTCAATAAAAAATTATATCACCCAGTGACATAATAGTGTCATATTATATATTTTTACATAATATGACAACGAAGCATCACGCCTTTATTTCCTGAAGGTTTAAGCAGAGATGTACTGCACACTGCACACATACTGTACTGTGTGTCATATAAAAAATATTTAATCATGGGCAAGTCTTTTGTTATCTATTGGGATTTTTATTAGCAGAAAAGTACTATTACACTGTGCCTGATCCGGGAATCGATCCCAGGACAACACGACAGAGACCAATGAGCAAGCTAATGTCACATTAACACCTACATCGATTCTTAAAATCGCTTCAGCTTTGCAAAAGTGTTCAATTATCAAAAGAATAGGTAAGTAATAATAAAAGTCTTGATACTTCCATTCAAGTGTCTGAGTTAAAAGTGACTTGATACTTGAGACCACTTGTATCAAGAATAGGATTGTCGTGAACGTTATAGATAAGCAGTGTGTTCTTCAAGTAATTCTTCTAAATAAAAACTTTACTAGACTTACACGACATCACGCCTGTATTCTCCGAAGGGTTAAGCAGAGGCTTACTATTGTACACCCACATTTCGCCGATGCCGTTATTGTGTCCCATGTAATACGGAACGAGCCATCTACCTGACACAGTTCCAGACTCCGTGCTGCTACTGAGAATTTCCATATAGAAAAACCCAATAACATTTTGCCGACCCGGGAATCGAACCAAGGACCTCACGCTCAGCAGTCGCGTTTGCGACCACTAGACCAATAAGGCGAGAGACTTGTGGATATAAAGACCAATTTTATCCGGAATACATGCAAAAATTCCGTTCTAATTGTGGCAGTACAGAATAAGCGGATACCTAATATAAATATATCTGTCATTCTGTCCTCCGCCATAGTTTTTAGTCAAATAATGTGTAAAAATTTGCATAAAAAAATGGTCCTTTTAGACATAATTGGTGTACTTAGGGTCGATATACAATGGTTCACCTGGGATCACCGTACATTAGATTAGTAAGTATCTAGTATAAATATCGTAATTATTACAACTCGTGGTATTAAGACAAATTGGAGTTTCACGACGATTGAGTAAAAAAGCATAATTCTCAGTTTCATATAGGTTATTCCCGAAACTTCCAGAAAACTTTGTCTTTATAATCCGTGACCATCGTTATCATATTATAAGTATCGCACATAACTAGAAAAAGGTTAAAGAGATCTGAAGCCGAAGTAAACAACACGTGTTTTCTAATGATATTTTCGTACGGAGGTCGGGTAACACGTCACGTGCACACTACCGCGATAAATTATACCAGACTTCACTTTCTTACACGAAATAATCGACCTTACAGCTCAAGATATAAGAAAGGTAATTGATTGGAAGATTTCGATGATTTGTGGCAATATGCGAGGGTTCATTGTCACAGATTTGATGGCAAAATGTAATTACTATACTAGTGTCACTTTGAAGTGAGACTTTTTGAGGATGTTTCCGCAAATTGTGATAAACTTCCTGACTTAAATAGTTGCAGATGAAAGCGGTGATACTTGTAGAAAAAAAGTTTCAAAGATTAGGTAGTCATTAAAATATTTGCGGTTGGATATTTTGGTCGGAGTTAAGTATGCCACGTGTGTGATCTCGACGAGGCAGTTTTTGCACTTAATCACATGCACGGGGAAACAGTTGAAATGTCTTGAAAAAAAAAATTACGGTAAAAAAATATGTAAATGAAAAAATCTGCTATTTAAAATTGATGTACTTAGTTCATAAATCCATCTATATATATACAATGGGTATGGCTAAAATGATTAAACAAGTATGTAATATTGCCAAACAAAACGTTCACAAAATAAGACACTAATAGGTACCTATATATGTATGCACGTAGGTATGTATCTAAGTACTATCTTTCAAAAATGTTACTATGTTGATGAACCTTTCAAAATAGTTTATGAAAAGTGTCGGTAGTACCTTAAATGTAACACTTTGCTTCTGGTAACGGGACCAATCACCATAATAATTGAACGAAGTAGATTTTGAACTCACGGCCTTGCAAGCGAGTCAAGGCGTTTGGGCTATTCTCGATTAAAGAGGAACAGTGTAATAAATATTGAGTTTATTCTATCACGTACTGTTTGAGCTATTTACGATTAGTTAAATTTTTTGTTACCTATAATTATTTTGATATTAATTGTTCTTATGAAACGCTTCGCCGAATTTAATAATATTTAACCTTGACCCCATGAAGAAATCAAGTTTAGCAAAAACAACATCATTATTAGATTAGTTAGTAATAATATGAACTGAGAAGTTTCTCACATAAAAAATATTGTATGATTCACAACAAGAAATAGTTAATCTTAGAGAATCCGGTTTATGATAAAATCTAGAAGAATTTCTTAAAATTATCAAATTACGTCATACCTATCAGAGATCCGTAAAAAATAGTGATAAGATAAATACATAAGGAGATACTGATAAGTATAAGCCTGTACCATCGTCATGTTTATTATTAGTAGCACATAATATAAAACATTCTTTTATTCACATATTTTTTTATTTATATTCCCAAACTGACCTTAAGGACAAAGCTTTAATAAGTAACTAAAAATATCCTTCATAGAACATATCGTTTCCAATGGTCCTTAGATTCGTATTCGAATGACTACGTAAGAAATTGGTCCTTAGAGAATCTTATAAATCAACCACAGTCAATCTTGAAGCTTTGTTGAAAATGAAATTTCACATCCAGACTAGGTTATCGGATCCATTAACACAACTTATATTTATTGTAATTAATCAACTTTGCTCCACTAGTAACACTTTTTCAACTCCATCGTAAATTTTCCTTAAACCACATCATCTGTTTTAACTTCCAAGAATTATATATGGAAAAAATATAATTACATTAACATTGACAGTTTGTGTACGTGAGGACCGCCACGATACTCCACCGAAGATATAATTATCGCGAGTACCGAGTATTTTGGGAGATGACTGACTTAACGCACAAAAGAAAGGTTGTCGTGTCTTGTACAATGCAGTCCATGTATTGTTTAGTTTGGAACTAATGTTAATGATCTGTGTCCATTGTTTTGTGAATTTTTTTGGTCTTTTGTTTTTCTTTATTTGAAAAATTGACGTATTTTATGACTCACATGTTTTAACGTAGCAGCTGAATGGCTAGCCTTCCATTTCGATGCGGAAGACTTCTGACTTTTCGATTTTATGTGCAGATCAAATTATGAATATCACTTGCGTTAACGGTGAGGAAAAGCTACGTGAGGTTCTTGGCCTTATGGAGCTGTCACAGTTGGATGGAGGATGGAGTGCGTAGTCCGTCATCTGCACCATTGCAAACCATCTCATTCAGAGAGCAGGCGTGTGCCCAGCTGTAGGACAGTAATGGGCTGAATTATTATTATAATGTTGTTATTGTCTCTCTTCTTTAATCTATCTTGCATTGGGATATACCATAAATGTTATATTATAGTTATACAATAAATGTTATATTATAAGATAATATTGATACTTTTCTTCTCTGAATATATATTTGAAAATTTAATATATGTTTATAAAAATATTTCGAACTTTGTCAAACTGTCTGATACTCATTCTTTGAACACTAGGAATAAACACAACCTTGCTGTACATGCTACGCGCCTCCACAGAATAAGCAACTCGTTCATGGGACAATGTATACGCTTTTACAATAAACTTCCGAATGATATACGTAATTTAACATTAAAGAAGTTCAAAATTGTAATTAAATCTAAACTTTGTAAAAAAGGATACTATAAAATTTCGGACTATTTAGATGACAAAAACGCTTGGGATTGAACCGCTCTTTAGCCTTTCCTTTTTTTTATATACACTTTTTGCCATTAATTATTATATTATTTACTTCATTATTTTGATATTGTAATGTCGTTTAAATTGAAATGATTTCTTATATATAACCGCTATACATTGTAAATGTGAGTGAGATCTAGGCTGAGCGCTCTTCATTTCATTAATTCTCACGATAACTGATGCATGCTTGCACTCTGTTGCGACAGGTTAGCTCAAATAGTTATGGCACTTTCTTCAAAAGGCTATTCCACCCTATATTTGTCTCACATAAACCTTTACATCATTACAATCTGTATGGACTTTAAAATAGACTTTGACCCCTGAGTTTGTTTCGGCGTTTCTTCTCAGGGATAGTCATAGGAAATGCCGACGCCATCTAGTTTAAAAAAGACGTGTAAAAGTGATTGAAAAATCCTAATTGCAAAATAAATAATTTCATTTCATTTCATTTCATTTCTGAAAACTTAATGATTGAAAAATTACATAATCATTTAATCCTTTTTTATTTTCGTAATATTACATCGCCATCTAACCATTTCCTATCTATTTCACCATCTTACCATATTCCCAACAAAACTAACAAGTAGTTACAGTTAACTCCCGAGGCCGGTCAGGCAAACCAACTGTCAGGACCAGTTTGGACAAGTCCGAACTTGTTAGCATACAAACCCAATAGTGACTTCTTCACGACTTGTCTGATGTATCTTAAAGATGGACACAGATCACAGCCGTACGAGCGCTACATCAATGAGCAAATGACCAAAATTTTGTTTGAAATAAGCACAGCTTTAACCGACAATTACGCCATATTGTTTGAACTGTCTCAAACATAATTGTTGAACGTTAGGTACCCCAAATGTTGCAGTAAAAAGTCGTAGAGCTAAAATATTCCTCGGTCGGTTATAATTGAAAAAGTGAGGGATGGGGGATGGCGCTGGCGACAGCCGCTCATTATAACAAATCTGAGTAAAAAACGGACCCAACTGTAGGTAGGGGCTTTTTTTTAAATTTTGCATGCTCCCTTCGAGTTTTGCGGAGTTTGGCTGAATAATGTTATAATATGATATTTTTGTTTGGTGAATATTTCTTTTTTTCTATTATAAGTATGAACAGACGTTTTATAGGTGATTTGTGTCTCATGATCAATTTTGGGATGTCAGAAGAGTTTGACAAAGAATACAAATTCTGAAATGTGTTGTTTTCTGTTTAAAATGTAGCGGCAATAGTCCAATGGCGGAGTCCAGCCGACTCCTATCGCGAAGATATTCGATACCGCATACTAATTAGGTATCTTTAATACAATGACTAGTATCTAATATAAGCTACTGCTTTAATGATAGTATTAAAATATGTTCAGCAAAGTAAAAGAACAGTTTCCTTAAGAAACCACTTCGTCTATTATCGGCTACGATGATTATTATTATTTACTGGTGAGTAAAGATAAAATTAATAATAATAAAAAAACATCTCACCAGAGATCACCAACGGTTGTTTTCTGAACTCACCTTGCACCTCTGACGTCGTTACATGTTATAAATTATAAACAAGTCTAATTGACCAATTTCAATTAATTGATCATTATATAAACGTAAACACATTAACCTCGTTTTGACTTTTGATATCAGTTAAAATATAAAAGGTCGTAAAAATATAAATAGTTTTTGTATCAGCATTGTCTTGTGAATTTAGGCATCTTCATACTGCTTCTGTGAACGGTTTGGGCCTTGATTCCTATGACATATCGTGTCTCTCCATGGTAAAACCACGAATAGGTTAGATATATACTCGTATACATACAAGTTTGTATGAGCATGGTTGTCATAGAGATTATGGAGCAATGACGTCATAATATCAATTCGTGGTTAAAGGATTGGAGATTGCAGTACGTTATTAGGATGAGGACAATATTGCTGCTGATCCTCTTGAGATAATTCCTTTATTTCCTTTAAACACTTACAGAAACCGACTACCAACAAAATTATATAACACAAATCCTTACTATGCCGGAAACCTTAGAAGTTCATAAAAATATCTAGAAAATTCTAGGTTAGTCTAGTTTGAGATAAGGAGAAATACTCTTGCCAAATGTAGGGATGGTTGTCTGATGTGTGCGACAGAAACAGAAATATCATCCACCGTACGGGGGAAAGAGAGGGTAGATAAGGGTTAGGGACGACTGTTACCTGTCTATGTTATCTTTATTATTGTTAATTGTTTGTGGTGACCATTGTGTATTGACTTATTTTGGTACGCCACACAGCGGGGAAGATGTAATAAATAATAGTTGAAGATATACATATTTTAGTTAACTGAAGATGGAATTTTACAACCGTATATGACGACAGGATGGTACGTTGGGTTGAATCTACTGAAACCAGAGGTTTTGGAGTCAATGGAGTCAAGATTAGTCTAGAGAAGATAGAAAAGTCTATACAGAGTCTAGCCAAACACATGCCGCACACTAGAAATGAAAAAACAACATGTAACAAAAAATGTAATACAATAAATCATTATTTGAATTGAATTTGCATTCAGAACGGTAGTCTAACTACAGAAACTACCAGACAGTCTCAATTACTCTTTCCTAGGAATATTCATGATCGCAACATATGCAGCTGTACATTTAAGCAAAAAAAAAAATAGACACCAGGTTCTTCACTATTAACTTTCCAGAGAACACACAACACATAAAAAGTCAATTAAATGTTGGATGAAGTCATTGCAAACACTAAAAAAATAAGAATTACATACAAGAGTTTTAATAAACATTTTTAACCTTATCTACATTATTCATTAACTATCTTATAAATACGTATAAATTTAACTTTCTGTACTTTACATTGTTTACAAAGATTTATAATTTCGGTCGTAATGAAAACAATAAAAATGTTGTATTAATTAATTATAATTTCAAGCATTTTGATATTGGCGAAATTGTTCATAGGCAACAGACACCAGTTTTATTAAAAACCGTTAATATAAGTAGGTAAACACGTACAAAGGAAATAACCGACAATGGAAGAATATTGAATAAGATCCATCAGCATACAAATTAAAATTAAACTCTTAGGTTCTACTTTACCTATTGCTAGCTGTTCAAAAACATTTTTCATACTAACTTTGAACTCCCGTTTCATTTCCTCAGGGGTAGAAATAAGGTTAATATATTCTTAGCGAATGCTGTACGCATCCTATAAGCAACCTATCTTCTAGTTCTTGAGATTTCGTGACTAGTTATTTATATATATACGAGTAGATTAACTAGTCGTTAAACTAGGGAAAAGGATTGTTGCAATTATTGTTTCATTCTGTTAGATATATCGGTGTACACTGTCATGTTTGAAAGAACTAAGCAAGACTTGAGATGAGTTCACTCAGCCTTAAAAATTATAAACGATTATATAAAAGAAGCCTATTCCTGCACATCATACTGAATCCCTGTTCCGATCTGGTTAACCTAGACTCTTTCTACTTCCTCGTCTACACCATCCACGATCATCTTCACAATCTTCGGCTGCAACCTCAAGGCTTTCTCTGGCGGCAGGCTGCGCAACAACGAGGATATGTATTGCCCAAAACTTTCGTAAGTATCTTCTATCCTGGTCGCATTTCGACTAGAATCACCAGGATGAATCACCTGAGTCTCGGTATGTTCTTTCGGTTTACTGGTGTCGGAAAATTTTTGCCTCTTCGCTTGAGAATCATTCGATAATTCTTCAGTCTCGTTGTTGCATTGCTCCGGTAACGAGTGGATAGTTTCCGGTATGATTCTGCCCAAAGGATCCGTCCAGTCGTCTTCCTCGTCGTTATAATACTCCACTTTGACATCAAGTGTGACTTCTTCCGGTTCTGTCTGAAAAAAATAACTTAGTTTTAAGCTTGAAGTTACTTCTGTGCATAAAGGATTTTGAATGTAAAATAAACTTACTGGTTTGTGTATGATTGATCGCCATTGCGCCATCAAATGTGGACGGATGAATGAGTTCATGAGAGGAAACCAGTATACTTTCGGGCTGTACACAGTACCTAAGCCATCCTCCAAGCTCTGGGCTATCTTCTTCAGTTCCTGGCAGTAACAGTTTCTAAGATTCTTGAATTTCATCATGACGTGTTTTCCTTCAAAGTTTGGTAAGTTGAGCGTCTTCGCTATTCTGTTTGCGGCCTTGATTCGGTTTTCCCTGTTTGGGTAGTCTTCCATGAATGTGTTCCAGAGACATTCTTCCTTTTTGTATTCTTCTATAAGTTGCATAGTTTTCTTGGTGTTCATGCGCATTAAGAAGTTCTGCGAGAGTTCGAGCGCGGTGATGGTAGCGCTCAACTCCTCAGACATCGTGTCCATACTTTCCTCCATATCACACGCCTGCGCTGTGGCAGCAGGAGGGCGGAGGCGCGCGCGGGACCACCCGTCTGCTCGGCTGGCGTGCCCACGCCTTACTAACGCCGCCGTGGCAATTTGCATCCCCGTGTTGTCTTTAATCAATAAACAATTCGGTAGGAAATATCTGAAGTATAATATCATCTATCACGGCATTTCCTAACGCTTTTTAAAATTAGGTTTATATAAAACGTATTAACTATTATATTATATAATACAATATCCTGGTTCCGTTCAATCACAAAATACGATTAACAACAAAAAAAGTTACTAATGTACAGAATTACTCACAATATTAGTCATAACCTAATTAAAAGCAAAGCGAATAGTTTAGTCGTAAACTCATTTACTACACTATAATTACTATTTTTATTATACTATTAATTTATGAGTACCTATGAATTAAAGTAGGTAAAATATGCCGCGAGAAAAGGCGATTCACCCTTGAATATAATAAAAGGTGATTAGGGAATATGTTAGGGGTGGGTAGCGGCCTATATTGCGTACTCATAACTACAGTCTGGTTATATTTGTACATATTCCGACATATTCGTGAAATTCTTTATGTTGACTTACTTTACATAATGATAACTTGCGGACAGATAAGTGTGAATGATGAATTCATGATCTAGACTATATTTTAGATTTGATAAACGTTAGTACAAATAAACTTAAACAACTAATCCATACATGTTTTGGAACCCTGATAATGTTTGATAATATCTGGTTTGTGACCGATAGCCAACCGGGTATTACCGGTTCTATTATCATAATAATGAGCTTATCTCCTACTTTTGTGGCCATTCTATTAATAATGTGGACTACTCTAAATATTAGTTTATTGCCTACGTTAACGTCACGTCTAAGACACAATAATTAGTTAGATATCAAATGTACATACATATATAGGTTTCTATATTTTTAATAATCTGCGTTTTTCAAAAAATAATACTCAGCCTACATCCTGCAGCATTTGTGAAAATTAGCTGAGCTTGTAGAGTAATGGCGACAGCCGATCCCCGGATAGATAAAAGGTCGACCTCTTAGGAGACGGGAGGCCGATCCCCAAGGTGGCGAAAGCCGAATTTATAAACTCAGTTGATTTCCATGAAATTACCTTAATATAAAGAACTTAGGTATAGTTTGAATTCCGAAAAATATGAACTCCCTCATGACTCCAGTTTTCAAAAGTGTGGCTGATGAACGTGCGGTTCTGGGTTGGAGAAAGGGTTATTGGATTTTTCTGTTAGATCATTTTAAATAGCAGAGTTCAGAATTAAGTTCGGTAGATGGCAACATACTCGTCTTATTATTACATGACATGATAACGGCATCAGCGAATTGTGGATGCACATAAATTGGTCATCATCAAGGACTTTACATCTATTGCAGACTGTCTGAGAAATCGTTTCTCATGTCTAAACATTGGTACATTTCTGCTTAACCCTTTCGGTAATACAGGCCTTCAGGTATACACCAATAATAATAATGAACACAAAGAGTAGTAGATAAAAAAAAAACCACTTCGAGTCTAAAAGAACTGCTTGTTCCATCAAAAAATGTGTCATTAAAATGTACGTAATTCTTCAATTAGCTGACCATAAGCTTTGAGTAACCGGTCATAGCATCATACGTCATAATCGCCACGACGGATAGGCGGATTGGTGATCAGACTATGCTGTTATTATAGCACAGGGACACGGTGCCTATGTTCATAATCCCAAACAAGCGGCAACACTTCATTGGCAAGACTGCTGATCGAGAAGTTGAGATGTCGATGTCCACACATTGCATAACAAAACATAATTACTACGCAGTCACGCTTGCGAAAACTAGACTAATTAAGCAGTTAAATACATCAATAGTGACTAATAACTATATACCTATTTAAATATAGTCACATGTAACAGGCTATTGAGGGGCTCGTAGGTACATAGCTACTGCGCAGATCAGTCGATCTGTGAGGTTAAGCAGCGCTTGCCGCGGTCAGTCCTTGGATGGGTGACCATATTTCACACATCGAGAACCCTCCTTGCTTCGGAAAGCACGTTAAGTAGTTGGTCCCGGGTGTTATATGAAGACCTATAACAGTCGTTAGTGGTGTCAGTAGCCCAAAAAGTCTGACAACCAGTCTTACCTTAGAGTATCAGTGTTTCCCAGTTACTGGGTGGGTAATCATGTTTACTTGAAAGGGCATGTGGAAGAGGTGGTATTCCAGGGACAGAGCTCCAGGCATCAGACAGGGCAACCAAACGCAATAATTTTCTTCAACCTTAAGTCGTTTACCGTAAAAGTGTTATTTTAAATGTGTTTGCTGTGATGCGTTCCGAGTGTGTCAGAGAGCCTATGTTCGGCTCCATGCTGAAACTGCGTCGCGCTTAAATCTACGAGCGGGCTGAAGGCGGCACTTCGGACTTTATAAAAGGCAGCTTCAGGTAAGTACATTATTTGACGACACGGTTGGCGCTGTGGTTAAGCGATTAGCTTTCTGCGCTATGTGTCGCGGGTTCGATCCCCGCACGGAACAAATATTTGTATGATCTACAGATAGTTGTTTCGGGTCTGGTTGTGTGTGTATGTGACATGTAAAACTGTACCCACGACACAGGAGAAATCCTAGTGTGGGGCAACGTTTAATTTAAAAAAAAAAAAAAAAAAAAAAAAAAAAAAAAAAGTTCTTTTAGTAGGATAGCTAATTTACGAATAAGGTCGATATATGTACGTTTTGTGTTATATAATGATTTTCATTGTTTGTGTACCTACATTTAGGACTCAATGAGATTACTGATTACGGACCTGATTAGTCACTACTCTATGTTGTCTGACACGGGTTATGATCGCGATGAAAACATGTCGATCACTGAAAACAGTCATCATCGAAATAAGGAGCTGCTTTTGAATTTTTGTTTATAGGCCCAACTTTAACAATATTTTTTGAAAAGATTACCTTTATACAAATCCAAATTAGGAGCGAATCATGGTACCTCAATTAACAGAGCCAACCTGTTACGTTTTAGTATAGTTATTGTTAGACTGGTTGCCAGGGTACTCGGGTTGCTGTGTGTCAGAAACGACTGGCATAAGTATTTGTATAAAAACCGGAATCGACTGGTAATATTCCCTTTGATTTTTCGGAATCACAGACGGTTAAGTGTTAAGACTATACGATGTGTTGAGACTATAGTTTAGCTAAAAGTTTTCATACAAAATGCGTTAACGTTTTTGCCCCACTAAACAAGAGCGTATTTTGCTGATTATTTTTATTTGTTATAGACACAAGTAAAAACTAGGTCGACACTTTTTGTTTATTTTAATAATGAACCCTCAAAATGCGTTTTTTTTTTTAACTAAACATCTTCCTTATACTTATCTCATGATAATTCAAAACGTGTCGACCTATTGATATTCTGACAAAACGATAGAGACCAAATTCAAATTAATTCGTTAAGATTTAGATGTAAGAAACGTTAACGCCTAAACACCTATTTTGCGCGTATTTCAAGACAATTTTGTCAGAAGTCGACAGCTAAACGATACTCTTAAGAATGTTCATCTAAACACTGACCGCGACAAGAGCAGTTTAAACTCGCAATCCTGGTGATTACTAAAAGTAGCATTATAGGCTACACTAGCTGTGCCTGCGACTTCGTTCGCGTGGATGTCGGAACTTAATAAAATATTTTTTTGTGCGAAACGTCATTAAAAAAAATTATTATAAAAGTTACGTGAAGTTAAGAAGACCAAATGCACTTAACCCTATTTTTTTCTAAAATAAAAGAATTTTCCTAAAATAAAAGTAGCCTAAGTTACTCCTTATTACATCAGCTACCTGCCAATAAAAGTCCCGCCAAAATCGGTCCAGCCATTTCAGAGATTAGCCTATACAAACAGACAGATAGACAGACAAAAATTGTAAAAAAAAATATTTTGGTGTATGTACCGTATACTATATATATTCATATGCATGTAGTAAAAAACGGTTATTTCAATATTACAAACAGACACTCCAATTTTATTTATATGTATAGATTATATTATTGTACTGAAATATCTATTCAAAAAACGTGAGCAAAAGTAGGTCAATATATAAAAACATCTGGCTTTAAATATGTCTGCTACTTGTGTATTATAGTACATGATAACAGACGGCAGAATATAGTATGAATTATATGAAATGCTGCATCATAGAAAAGCAGCTTTTATTTATTTTTTATAAAACTAGCTTTGACAAAATCCTTTTATGTACCTACTTGATAAGTGCCGTTTTGGTCTTTGAGACGAGTTTTTTAGGTACTAAAATGGACTGTTTCATTTACTCTAAGATTTTTAACTTTCAATGCCTATTAAAGTCAGTTTTATATGGAACTGTTCTTGCTCATATCATGTATTAAAGATTCTTTATGTACCGTAAAACGGGGTGCATAGGGATCCAGGGGCGAATACGTACAAAACTACGAAATCATTTCTGACAACAAGGACTTAAAGATTAATGTACTATAATTAACTAAAAAGAATGAAGTTATTGTAGATAAAAATCTGTGTTCATTCAACGTTGAAATATTTTCAGTTTTGTTTCTATTCACCCCTGCATCCCTGTTCATCACTCCGTTTTACGGTATTTATGTAAATAGAAGGGTACAAATTACACTTACACTAATTACTAAAATTATAGTAAATACAGAAAACTATATAAACATTTCGCTAGGTATATATACTCGCTGAACGTCAACATAAATACTCCGACAAAAATATCCCCACTCTTGATTTGTTCTTGTATCATAAGTACAGCATAAAAAACCTCCCATGAACTCATTCAGAAGCGTACCTGTTTCAACAGGGAACCGAACCCGCGTCTCAGTCTTCGCCAACTGGGTCGCCAATTACAAATCAATTGGCTGCGGCCTCTAGCTTATCAAGTGACCCAGCTCCTCATTATGATGACGTCACTTGGCATACGTGAGGGTGCCAGGAATGCCGGCACCATTTCTGGTGTCTTATCTCCAGCATACAGTGTCGTACGATGTTATTTGTCTGATAACGCCAGACAGCGGGCTATATACGAGACAATAAAATGTGTATTTGTGTGTTGACATACATAATGTACTCGCTTATGTATTTGTGTTAGATGGTCTGATTTTATATGACGTAATTATTTTTTAATGAATAGGTTTAAATGTTTAATTTATAAGGTAGGTATCTACTCACCATTTTCTGTTCTTCTTCATAGAATTTGGAACCTATAAATAAATGCGTTTTAGTTGAAAACAATATGTTACGCTCGATAAATATTATATAATAATTTATAAAATTTAAATTAGTTTTTCTTGCAAATCTTTGGTTAGCATCATTAAAGAGTTTTAACTTACGTTTCCTTGGTGTATCAGACGAAGGAGCCTGAGATGTTTGTGACACTTCATTGTTGCCATTCTTTGATTCAGTTTGTACATATGAGGATTTTGTATCTAGACCTTTATTAATGTTTACTGTTGATTCTATGAATGATTCTTTTGTTTGAGTACATGTATCTTTATATTCTGTATTAGTGTCGGTGTCGAAGGCACTTGGTCCTTTTGGAAGTAATTTTGTGGGTACCGCGTCAGCCTTTAACTGTGGTATGTTTTTTATCATAGATTTTTCAAAATGTAACGAGCACACATAATGACAATTATGTTTTGTTGACGAAGTCAACAAATCAGGTCTCCCAATTACTTCGAGCCATCTGTTGCGTCTAAAAAGAGGAATAAAATTAAAAAAATGATTACAAAAAAAAAATAAGCGAACTTTATTGTACTTGTTATAAATAATTATAATAATAAATATAAATAATTATGAAACCTTACATTTATTTAATATATTTAATATACATTCAACAATTAACATGTAATGAATTAAACCCACGGAAGTAAATAAATAATAAATAAACATTTTGAGATGATGGCGGAAAAAAAGCCAATGCAATTAGTGTATTGAATCGAAGCAAAGAAGAGATGTCTGTTTTGACAACTGTCCTGTAGAAGTATGAGAGAGCGCCATGTTGTTGCGACGTTTTAATTTTCCGCTGGCTTAACTTGGCGGCGAGAGCAGCGAATTTAAATGTTGGTCATACATCACTAAGGACGACAATATTTGTTGTAAACTGAAACGCGAAGTTTCAATTCGTTTAGACGCGGTTGGTCCAATATGCGGTTAGTCCAAATCACCTATTCCATAGCATTCGCGATTGGTCCATTTCGCATTACACCCAATTTGCAGTTGGTCCGATGCGCGTATCGTTTATGTTAAATATATTGTGTACATTCATTCATAATATAATAATTATCTGATTGTTCAAATTAGGTGTTAAGTTATAACAACAATCATTGGTGTGCCTCTTTTTTAAAGGATTTAACAGATCAGTAACATTTAATAAAGACACAATATGAAATATTTACCTTTCTTCTTCTTTCGGAAATTTAAAAAATGATAAATTTTCATTGGTTTTCTGACTCGTACACCCGTCCACATCGCAATAATTTCGTGATTTCGACATTTTTCTTTAAATTTGCGCAGAATACCTACCGTACGTGCGTTCAGACGAGCGTGTGGCGCCCCACTGATACTTTTACAAGCACAGCGCGCGTCCTTGAGGGAGTGACTGAGCCCTGCCGTTACTGTCCCATTGCTGCGCATAGGCCTCTTCTCAGAATGAGAAGGGTTAGGCCTTAGCCCACCACGCTTGGTGTGGATGGGTGGTGGTTGGAGATTTTTTCTTTTTCCTTTTTGCCCCACACTATGATTTCTCCTGTATCGTGATGCACGCACAACCAGATCTGAAAGAACTTATCTGTAGATCATACAAATATTTGTTCCGTGCGGGAATCGAACCTGCGACACGTAGCGCAGAAAGGTAATAACTTAGCCACTGCGCCAATTAGGTCGTCGATGAATTTGAAGTCAGAAATATGGGCTGGGTTCAAATTCGGACCCTCCTGCATCTAAGGCAAGCAACCGCGATGCCATAACTGTCTATAACCAAACATCTTTACGAAATTGCTTGTAATTTGGCTTATTTAATTCAAATAAATATTTGTTCAATTTTTTTTTAATGACTAGTTGTTGCCCGTGACGTCGTTCCTGTGTATTTTGTACTTATAATCTAATAGTATATACGTAATTTAACATTAAAGAAGTTCAAAATTGTAATTAAATCTAAACTTTGTAAAAAAGGATACTATAAAATTTCGGACTATTTAGATGACAAAAACGCTTGGGATTGAACCGCTCTTTAGCCTTTCCTTTTTTTTTTATATACAATTTTTGCCATTAATTATTATATTATTTACTTCATTATTTTGATATTGTAATGTCGTTTAAATTGAAATTATTTCTTATATATAACCGCTATACATTGTAAATGTGAGTGAGATCTAGGCTGAGCGCTCTTCATTTCATTAATTCTCACGATAACTGATGCATGCTTGCACTCTGTTGCGACAGGTTAGCTCAAATAGTTATGGCACTTTCTTCAAAAGGCCACCCTATATTTGTCTCAAATAAACCTTTACATAATTACAATCTGTCTGGACTTTAAAATAGACTTTGACCTCTGAGTTTGTTTCGGCGTTTCTTCTCAGGGATAGTCATAGGAAATGCCGACGCCATCTAGTTTAAAAAAGACGTGTAAAAGTGATTGAAAAATCCTAATTGCAAAATAAATAATTTCATTTCATTTCAATAAGTATTTTGCTGCAATAGTCAAAATAATGTTCCACAGGAGCCATGTTATCTCTTAGTAAAACATAATGACGATCGGTTCAGTGGTTTAGTCGTGATGAGGTAATAAACATACAGACAGACTTTACTTTCGCATTTATGTTAATATTAGCTGTTGCCTGCAACTCTGCGTCTTTGAATCTGCGTGTAATTTGATTTCTGGATCTCGACAACAGCGCCACCTGCCGGGTCCAACTATAGCTAAGAACCAACCAGCTGAAAAATCGATGGATCGATAAAATCGATCAAGCCGTTTAGGAATAGAATTATGAACACACGCACACCGGAATTTATATACATATAAAGATATAGTGTAGATTCATTTCTAATTTAATTTTTAATTGTCTTCAGTAATGTGTCGTTTCAAATACGTCATACTTGTATGTAATATGATTTATGAATGTATGATAGGTACAGTAGTTTCGGCATTACTTATGAGTCAGCTCCGTGTCCGTATCGCAGTCAGCGAAAGTATACTACGAATATGAGTCAGACTGCAATAAACACGTGATGGTTATCGATATTGTGGTCGGACGTAATATGTTCAGACCTTGGAACACTTGGAGTAAAGGATCCGGTGCATCGAAAAATTTTCGTGTTCAGAACTGGGTTATCTTATTTCCTTCGGGAATACAAGCGTGATTCTATGTGATTATATTAGGATGGCAATAGGCTCGCCCCCTATTGGTCTAGTGGTGAGTGTGAGGTCCTGGGTTCGATTACCGGGTCGGGCAAAGTGTTACTGGGTTTTTCTGTATGGAAATTCTCAGTAGCAGCACGGAGTCCGATACTGTGCCCGGCAGATGGCAATAGGCTCGCCCCCTATTACATGGGACTCAATAACAGCATCGGCGAAATGTGGGTGTACCATAGTACACCTCTGCCTAACCCTTCGGGGAATACAGGCGTGATGCTATGTTATTATGTTTTATTTTTTTTTCTTTTTTAAATAAACGTTGCCTCACACTAGGATTTCTCCTGTATCGTGGGTACAGTTTACAAACATACATGTCACATGCACACACAACCAGACCCGAAACAACTATCTGTAGATCATACAAATATTTGTTCGGTGCGGGGATCGAAACCGCGACACATAGCGCAGAAAGGTAATCGCTTAACCACTGCGCCAACCGTGTCGTATGATATTATCTATCAGATTATTATACAGTTACTTTCAGTTTTCCAGTGCACACTACTGATACAAATTATATAATTTCTTGGTTACACGTCATTAACAGCCAGACAACGCGACGCCTACAATTACTTTTATGTAATTGTAATAAATAGGTATTAGTATTTTATTTTCTCTTTACGTTGCCCCGCACTTTGCCCTTGCAGACACTAATATTCACATGCACAAACCTCGATACCAGGAACAATTATCTGTAGGTCACGGATATTTGTTTCGTGCGAGAAGCGTACCCGCGATAGATAACACATAGTCAATCGCTCAACCGCTGCGCTAATCGTGTCATCATACTACTTTATAATATTATAAATGCGAAAGTTTGTGAGGATGGATGGATGGATCTTTGTTACGCTTTCACGCCAGAACGGCTGAACGGATCTGGATTAAATTTGGCACAGAGATAGATTATAGTCTGGAATAGCACATAGGCTATTTTTTATCCCGGAAAATGTACGGGTTTGTAAACCACGGGGCAATGCCGTGGGCGGAAGCTAGTTCACAATATATGAACGTATAAGGTTTTCAAAACGAACGTAGTTCATACTTACTCATTACATAACTCGGTCCTATTGAAACTAGTAAAGGGTCCATCTTTAAATGGCTGCTAGACCTTAAATAATACATGAAAACCCGATCACCTGGCGTGGTCCGACATTGGAATGTTTATAAATTTCAACTCCTATCAAAAAATATTATTTGACTTTTATAATAACTTATTGGGTACTATTTTGTTTTTAATGGTATCATAGCTGCCTCCGGTACGCCTTTCACCTACCACACTGTTATTAAAATCAGTTGAATAGTTGATTTTTCACTCAAAATTATTCAAAACTTACATTTTTAGGCTGTTTTAAAAAAAAATGCTTACCAACCCTATTTGACCCCACCCTTCGCTAGGTCACATTAAGACCTATCATTTGACACCCCACAAGTTAGGGTACTAATAGTGATAGCCAGGCGGTTGAATGCTTGTCTCAGATCAAACCCGGTGCGCATCTCTGATTTCGATTATACATTAATGAGAAGTAAAAACATTGTGAAAGGGCTGTCAGTTATGTAGGTCTCTGCACGATGTTTCTGTGTCTCCCTCTCCTAGACACAGGCATGAAGAACCTTAAGGAGGCCTTCTTAACGTTCTTGATGTCATATGATACGGCCCGTGCCTAGCAGAGGGACAGTAACTCTATTATTAAACTCATTAAAATAAAATCATTAGAATTGTAAGTATTTATTTAAATTCATATTATACCCTATGAATTACTCACTCACCTTCAGATCACAGGATAATTTGAAGAACGAACGAAAATAATAGGACATTGCTAAACTTCGAGCTATTTTTAAGATGTTAGAATAACCTGTTTTCTACTTATTCTGTGATTTATATAAATGTTTTGCTAACAATACGTATTCATTCTCGCAATATTTTTTTGTGAACAATACACTTTACAGTAATCGTCTAGACGGTTTCGACGTTTTTCTTCACCAGTTAGCTGAAGTTTCGATGGCTTCCTCAGTAATAATAAAGCTAATGAAATCTATTGGTCACAGTTACCAAAGGGTTAAGAATTGTGACATACAAATTGTGACGTACGATGAATAACTTTGAACAGAACCGATATAATAAAGACTAAAGTAAGTGTAATACAAGGAATATGGATCTATGAGACGATTATTGCTATATCTCTTACACATAATCATCTCTCTAGCCTTTTTCCCTAGCGTGTCCGAAATATGGAGGTGTCTTGATGTGAGCAAAACAGTTACCTATCTAAAAACTGACAGCAGCAAGTGCTGCTTAACCTTGCAGATCAACTTCCTACCATGTGTCTACGAGCAGTTCAATCATCCACATATCTCTTACTAATCAATATTAATATTACAAAGACGAAAGTATCTGTTTGTTACGTCTTGACGTTAAAACTGATAAGCCAATTTTGATGAAATGCGACATAGAGATAGCTTATTAAACAGAAAACAACACTGGGTACTTTTACACGGGTGAATCAACAGGCACAACTAGTTTACCGTATCTTAATGATGAATATCATGATAATATATTACTTACGCGTGGAGTCCTTGATTGATAAAGATGGGTGTCAACAAGTGGTATGTACTTAACAATATTACACGTGGGTCTATAATTTTGCACTAATATTTGATAAAATTGCAGTCACAGATAATATGTACATACTTTGTAATTTTCCAGAATTATATAGCCTTATCCATCTATGTATCATTATTATCTTGGTGCAGGAAAGTGTGTTTCCAAGTGAATTGTCACTTGGAAACACATTTTTCTGCACAGTTAAGTTTTTCCGGCCATTTTGTGCCTTGCTCACTGAATTATTATTATTTTTTTTTTTTTTTTTTTTTTTATATTATTCTTTCCACAACGACATGAGCATCTCCTATGTGAGAGCCATTGGGCTATTATTGGGCTGATCTTGATTGTTTTTGAGCTGCTCTTGCTGGAACTAAGCCTCCTCTCACTGAGAGAGGGAGAACAAACGGTCGTGAATATGCCTTAATCTCTACATTTTTAAATGGAGGGTACTAACAATCAGTTGTCATTAAAATAAAATAAACATTATTCCCAATAAGTTACGTGAGGACAAAATCTCAACAATCCAAATTTCAAGATTAATAAGAAATTTGCTATGAGCTGACCAGTCCCAACATACGGCACCCATTCACGAGTATGATGCAATTCACCCACGACAAGAGACAGACTAGGCTTTTCTACACCGGAAACCACACGTCGATCCGGCCTTATCCTGATGAATATACCCCAACATTACACCTCCATAACCCAAGTGATTATACAGGAACACTCATTTACGAGCTCGGAAGAGGCACCCATAACAGGCTATAACTCATTGCGATACTGCAACGGGCTGTAAGTCTTATCCCCGAAATTTGGGGTTACTTATCTTAAGATGGGGATTACTTCCGTATCCTACCATACTGCAGGTACTACAGAAGGTCAATTCCACGTAAGTATAGTAAAATTATCCAGCTTCTCCAAGACATAACCTCCCATTATGGCATCTGGTCCTTCAGTTTATAAAAGGACTGAGAGGTCCACTTTATAGAAGAAATGCGCAATTATCTTACACTGCCAAACGAACCAAACAGCATCTGCGACTGCAGAGGTTAGAGACTTCGATTTCGGTTCCGACTTCTAACATGGAAGGCCCATAGATCCTTTTAGTTTTATTATGAGTTATTATCATTAATAAAAGCTTATCGGGGTCACAGTTGGACAGGATAAAAACACAAGATCTGCTTCTTTTATTATCATCACGATGCAGCAATAGAGACTATGGCAGCTGAGGCAGCTGGGGTATTTATTAACCTACTTTGGTACGTTTGATAGCCATCCCACCATTCGGTTATAAAACCGCGACAGCATTTGATACAAGTAAACCTTCTGTAGATCTTCCTGTTCAGTAGTAATACCTCATCTGGGGTACATTTTACGATCTCCACGCCAACTCTTGCGCTCTCGTAAAGTTGATGTTAATTAAACATACAGCCTTAATGTACTGCCGTGAAGATATGCAGGCAGTAACTCGGGAGTCATGCCTTGTTCTGTTATGATTGGTGTGTGGCCGGGGGAAATAGAAAATAAAGATGTCAACGAACTTGAAACTGCCATCATACTAGGCAGCGTCTAGATGTTGAATGGCTTTACGTGTAACAAGACGAATGATATGGTTGAAGAAATTAAGTACCATTAATTTAATACAACTTTAAAGTGGTAGTAACAATGCGATCTAGAAAAAACCTGGCAAAAACGTGATAATGAAGACTTAAGAAATACAACCACTTAAGCCTATTGGCATCTAATGTTAGATTTACCCTCTCTCTCCATCTCCCTGACTGTCAAAGTTGGGGAACAAGTTGAGGTGTACAACCCAAAGAAAATAATAAGCCAACTGATTTATTATTGAATTTAAGATTTCTGTGGTGGAAACCCACGTAGTTTTGTGCAATGACACTGAGTCACCATTTACTTAACATACGATAGCATCATACTTGTCTTCCCCGAAAGGCTGGGCAGAGGTGTAATCCCATATTTCGCCGATACCGAAAATAATGGGGGGCGAGCTCATTGCCATCTATCGGACACAGTTTCAGATACGGCGCTTGCTACCAATAGACCAGTAACTACGTTTGATGTTAATAACATTTCAATTCTGTTTACACAACGAAAAATGATACGTAATTTATTATCGAATGTCACTTCAACGCCATTATCGATGATATAGTAAAGTTTGGGGAAGGACCCTCCAATGAACTATGACTAATAAATCTAGTAGATGGACAATTGTGTTGACAGTGTCAATTTACTGGTAGGGCCCATGATCGATTTAAATGTTGTTATTGGTGTTGTTTGGAGGCAAAAGAATACTGGAGAGTTAGGATAACATGAATTTGATGGCACGGTTGGCACAGTTGAGAGATCGACTGCAACGCTACGTGTCCCGGTTTCGATTCAAATATTTGTATGATCTAAGTTGTTTCGAGTCTGAGCCTTTGTGTATGTGAATATATGTACATATTTGTTTGTAAACGCACACACGATACAGGAATTATTCCTAGTGTGGGGTAACGTTTCTTAAAAAAGAAAGATAACAAAAACAAAAGAATTGCTAGCGAGTTGTCAGGAAGTTAAATATGGATATTTCTTAGTGTTGCGTGTCTTTTGTAAAATATCTAGTTACTCAGTTTCAACTGCATTCATAGGGGCTTAAATGTGGCACTTCATGTTTCTAGGACTAGCTTATCTTTCACATTGATGTATGATGACAAAGTCCTTCTTCATGACAGCGACGAAGACAAATGTTGTTTTTATAATGAAGTCATTGCAGTTACTAAGTGTTGCAAAAAACCCACAATTTTGCTACATTTTAAGATTTACCTTCTATGGCTGTATATCCTTTTTAGGGAAGGGAAAGCCAGGGTCCTCGCTGAATATGGGCCTTGCAGTGAAGTTTAGATGACGCACTTGTTATCATGTGCGTTGTTATAGTACCTAGAAGGTTGGAGTAAACTTATTGGGTTTCTCAAAAATAACATAACATAGCATCACGCCAATATTCCCCGAAGTTGAGCGGAGGTGCACTATTGTACACCCACATTTCACCGATGCCGTTACTGAGTCCCATCTAATGGGAGGCGATTTTATTGCTATCTACCGGGCACAGCTCCAGACTCCGTGCTGCTACTGAGAATTTCAATACATAAAAACCCAATAACACTTTGCCCGACCCGCGAAGTGAACTCCGGACCTCACAACATGTAACTAAACATAACTAGAGTAACCCTCAGTATATTACTAGTAAGTATATGATGTACAGGCTCCAAAGCTACAATAAAAGTGGGCACCACCTGCGCAGGGAGACTCGTAAATTCTCGAATCATTTGTGTGATTGTTGGATGGACTGCGACAGACGAGCGGTTTTCACAATTAATACAGTATTTTATTATCTCCGTTTGTCATGTACTCATGTCTTATGGGCTTTTGTATGGGAATTATAAATTTTTGGTGGAAAATTATGCTATTCAGCAAATTTTGTAAATTGATCGCTTAGGGTCCACCGGGGATATACTTTACCAGCACTGACATAAAACATTTTTAAAAACCACTTGCTGATAGTGTTTCCGTAAATCTGTAATACTGTACAATGGTAGCCCAAGTATATCCTAAAACAAATATTCCCAGCGGACCTAAATAAGCTATTCATTCTTATAAAAATACTAGCTTCCGCTCGCAGCTTCGCCCGTGTGGATTACGAATCCGTGCATTTTCCCGGGATAAAAAGTAGCCTATATGCTATTCCAGACTATAATCTATCTTTGTGCCAAATTTCACCCAGATCCGTTCAGCCGTTCTGGCGTGAAAGAGTAACAAAGATCCATCCATCCATCCATCCATCCATCCATCCATCCTCACAAACTTTCGCATTTACAATATTAGTAGGATAGGATAGTATAGGATAGGATAGGATAGGATATAGAAATCTCAAATCAAACAACAAGAAATGCACTATATTATTTTCATACTTAAATACTTAAACGCTGAATCAAATAATAAACATGATAATAGATTTTCCTTCCTCGTGAAATTCCATATCGCCCCATAGCAACGCTTTACCAACCGCTAAAAAACCGCATCCGCCAAACCGCAGCGTTCCGCCCGCCCGTGTGTTGACCCCCAAATGTAGGTAGTACGGACCCTTCAATAACGCCTACTCATCGTCGGCGCCATGATGATGCAATACCCTGGCACACAAGATGGCGGTCGTAACTGCAGGAATGCCAGGGATTCTAACGAGGACCCGCAGTTCGTAGGTTCTGACAAATTACTTGAGTTCCAATTGTTTGGTGTTCGAGATGGTTTCAAGGACGGGGATTCAAATTAAGGTGAGGGTAGTTTGGTGGTTTAATCTTAGGAACTGCTTGAACTAATTAATAAATTATAATACTTGATCGTCAGGCTTGGATTCCACGAAGGAATTACACAGTCGCTAGGTCCATCATAATTAAAGGAGGCAGGCTTATCGACATTATTGGGAACAAATTCAACCTCAATGGTACCAACGACTCTAAAGATTTCTTGTCTGAAAATTCAAAACTCAATCATTAGACCGAACTGGAAATCGAACCCAGATTCGGATGTGGGGCATTATGTCGCTACGTTCGTGAAGTTATTATCCAATGTGAATGCCATTAAGGTACATCAACACCTATGTACTTATATCTAGACTTAGCCGCTAAAGCCAGCATTCATGACCTAGCACGATCTCGCATAGAAAGTGCTCCGTCCAACTTGTTTTCAGAGTTCCGTAGCCGAATCGCAACACTGCAAAACTTTTTCATCTTGTTTGCTCGACTCAATCATTTTTTGAGGTTTCACCAAAGTTATTAGTAATTCTCAAACAATTATTTTTAGAGATATTGGCTTCTACGCCTGGTTGAGCTGAATCATACTTTATTTATAAATGTAGAGTAAGGATTCTAACTACGGAACCCATAGTGCGTGACCGTATCGCTCTGACCGGTTTTTATAACAGCAATTTACTGGTAGACAAATAGCCTGGCTGGGTAGAAATGGAAAGTGGCGGTATATGGCATAACTTGGAGGGGCAAATGTCATATGGGTATAAACTTCACGCTCGACATCCTTAAAGGGTATATCCAGAATAACGGTATTGTTAGTATAAATTATAAGACCCTTATAATAAGTGTTGTGTACTTTTATATCATCAGAAACGCCAGCTTTACCGTACATTTTTTGGCGTATAAGCTTGATGAGCCCTGGCAGTGGCCAAGACGTCTGGGACTAACGCTTATCTATTCAACGTATGTGTTCAAAGTCTTTGGAAGATAGTTTGTGACCAAAACATACAGTTAACAAAAGTCTCACATACACACAAAGACCTAAAATCTACTGATCTGTTCCGTGCGAGAGTTGAACCCGCAGCACGTAGCGCAGAAACTAATCGCGTTCTGTGTACGTCAAGCGAATATGATTATAAGAATATTCTCCTCGTTACCTAGCTGATAATACCAACTAACGTCATAAGCAATCCTGGACGCCATTGTTTGACTCGAAGCATTCAATATCTTGTACATTACGTGCCCGTTTAAAACAATTATATTTCTTTATACTATATTACCTGACGTCAGACTGACAGCTACCACGATCAACAATGACGTTTAAAATGATAACAATTAACAGTTGCACAAAAGAATCAAATAGAAGTGCCATTTGAAATGGTAAGTGAAGTTTTAGTTGTAAAAAATATGTTGGAAATGTCACGTGCAGCGATAAGTGCATCAGATAAATCCACAGCTGAACCTAAGGCTTACACCACAGGCCATTTCGTACTATATAATAATTATCATAGAACGTGAGTTATTTTCTCCTAAAGTGTGGACCATGATGAGTTAAAAAAATTTGCCAATCAGTTAAGTTTGTAATAGGAGTGTTTGCCCAGGATAAGCCTGATTCCATTCATATTTATAATCATCATCTGCCTAGCCTTGTCCCAACTACATTGGGGTCGGCTTCCAATGTAACCGGTTGCGGCTGAATATCAGCATGGAGCGACTGCCTTCTAACCTCCGCCACCCAGTAACTGGGAGACACTGATATTCTAAGGTTAGACTGTTTGTCAGACTTTTTGGGCTACTGACACCCGTAACGACTGTCATAGGTCTTCGTATGACACCCGGGACCGACTGCTTAACGTGTTTTCCGAGGCACGGAGGGGTCTCGATATGTTAAAAATTCATCCTATAATTTCTTTTTACTTCTTATGATGAGAACTAAATCTTTTATATTATCAATCACTGGCAACCTTATCGAGTCACGTAGGAACTATAGTGTATTCACCCTAGCTAGTCTCCTCTCGAGGTTCTTATGTCATTGCAATAATGACTATTTTGGTTTGTACCAGAGGACTACTTAAAGTGAACAGAAAATAAAAATTATTTTGTGGTGGCTTGACATATGACATTATCTTGACCCGTGGAAATTAAGGAATATATGAATACCACATTTATATGTGACTTAATAACAGCATTTGGGAAATGCGGCTGTACCTGTAAATGTACTGCATCTGCCTAACCCTTTAGGGATTACAAGCGTGATGTTATGTTATGAATACTATGTTTTTTAATACAATTAAGTCTACCTACACTTTGAATAAATAGCAAGTTTCTTAGCCTATTTTAAGAGTATGTTAAGGAAAAAACAGTGTGATTTAAATTGAAACAACGTTCGATGAACCTTGGCAGCTTCATTATCGCCGTCTATTGCTAATATTTTCCTCGAGAAAACCTTGTCAATGTCTTCTAAGTCTTCAACTCGTGATCGTTTTCCTTCGACTGTTAATTTTATTAATTTTTTATTTGTTTATACATACTTTAGAAAAGTATTATTTTTGAACTAGACACAGGGGTTTTCATCATCATCATCATCAGCCAGAAGACGTCCACTGCTGAACGAAGGCCTCCCTCAAGGGGGGGTTTGCCATAATCCCCACGCTTGGCAGGCGACTTGGGGATCGCAGTGGCTCACCGATTAGTGAGAGGACGCTGCTGCCCGTCCTCCGGTGTCTGGACGCAGTTTTAAGACGTACCCGGGTCATTCACAGGGGTTTTATATTTCTTTAATTTTTTTTATGATGATTATGAATCAATAGTGATTGGTAATTGGTTCTTCGGATGTTATAATCAGTGCATGCAAGTTGTTACAAGTGCAAACCTTGAAAGAACAAACGATTTCAACTTGCGCATGAGTCGATCAAAACACAAAATCCTCGTAAACACCACGCCGTTTTGTTCTCTAGAGGTTACAGTTGTTTACCCATACTTCAGCAATATATTTCAATCTACCTTTTTTAATACAGAATGAACTTCATTTGACGTAGTTTGCCTTAGTAACAGCACAAGGTCTTACTCAGAAATCAAACGGCGGTCGTCTCGCCGCGGCAAAATTTACTAAACACACGCTTCTGGGAATCGGATGTTTTGCAACAATACCGATTGAATCTGCATCACGATTGTGTCCATTATTCTGTTCACTCCGATGTTGCTATGCTGCAATTGAGACTGATTTAATGAAAATAAAAGTGTCGGCGCTGTGATAGCCTAGCCTTCAGTGCAGGAATGTGTTTGTACTCGCCCCGTACTTCTGAAATTTCGGATTCATGTTCGGAATTCGATTATGAGTTGTTGGACACTGGACACTGGACACCTGAAAGGGCATAAAGTTCTCGATACTGAGCGTGTATCTAGTCCACAGTAGTTTGACGGTACGGTCGAGGCCGTGGTTGAGCCATCAGCTTCTGCGCTACAGGTCGCGAGTTTGAGTCCTGTACGGAACAAATATTTGTATGACCTATACCACGATAGAGGAATTATTCCTAGGGTGGGGCCGTGTTAATAAAAAAGCGCCTTTCGGGGAATATAGGCGTGATGCTAAGAAATAAGGCAGAAACTATTATAACTGGACAAATATAGATCGGTACTGAGTTGAGTTGCAGACAAACAGACAGATTATTCTAAAAAAAAACTGCATCACATTTCACCACTCGCGTAGATGTTTCGACCAGACTTTTGTGTGACTAACCTTTAGTCAACTGACTAAAAATGACGTGTTAGTTAGAAATAGGCAGCGTGCCAGTGACAAGCCGCTACTTGTCGCGACAATGTACATTATAGCTACAGTTATCTTTAACCGCCGCTATCGGTCGTTCGTGATTACGTCATGGATAATCGATGAGTATATTATAATTATAAATTTATAACATACAATACTCGATACTTACTGAATAGGTAGGTATATTATGAGTCCAAAAAACCCGCGTTTGAAATAAAAAGTACAGTACCTACTAATAATTCTTCCTCTTAGAAAAATAGTGTTTGTTATTTTTTTTTGACAATTACGGTATTTTCCTGAAGCTTTACGGGTCATTTTTTATATTTCCTATGACCACCTCTGAGAAGTAACGCCGAATCAAATCCAGGCTTAACGCTATGAAGCCGACTTATGATTTTGTACCAGAAACTGCTCCCACTTGTGCTCACACCCATTTCAGAGTTTAAGGCAATTTCAGGCGTCCTTTTATTCCAGTATTCTCCTTCTCCGATACGTGGAATCCACACCAATACCTACTTCCAATTAAGTGGGTATTATTCATCAATATAAAATGCAATTTCATTCAACATATAGGCATATAAGTCACCTATATTACGGCAGTATGATGAAATACACTTACCGCGTGTTATCACCATTTACTTGGAAAGAAAATCCGTTATTGTGTAAGTTGTGACTCACACAAAAACTTGTTCAGACCACTCGGTATTATCAGCTCTGTTAATATTCAAAAATGTCCACAATTCGGATCCCGGTAATAGTAATAAACGAAATCGGTGACTCATATATTGAATATGTATATGAACGTGATTTAGTCGTTAAGAAAATAGTGATTATATTATCATAATTATCATAAGCAATAAAAAAAGGTGTCAGTAAAAGTAAAACCGTGTAAAATATTAATTAATGATCTGTTATGTAAATTACTCACTAAAGTTCTAACGGTGGTAAACGGAAAACATCGTGTGGTTGGAACTAAAAAGTCTTGCGTCACCGTAAAGACACCACACCGTACCCGTGTGGTGGGTTACTGCCCACTCAGAGAGGAGTTAGTCCCAGGGCTCCAGCAGTAGGTTTAATAGGATGATGAAGATCTGGTTATCTTGAAAGCCGACCCCAACATGTTAGAAATCGCAAGGTTAACGACACAAAATTTGGAAATTAAATCAACTTCTTTTCCTCAAATTCGCTATTTTAATGAATGTTAGCAAGAAATTGCACAATTGGGTTTTCCCGTTAGAAAATTTCCAATCCAGGTTTGGCAAGGTGCCCGATAAATGTTAATAAACTTGTCTACTGTCACGTACGACTTTATACCGGCGATTTTTTACACTAAACACATTTGGATACGCTGGTGTGAAGTTCATGTTCACGGGGGATCTTTACAGGCACTTTAGGTCCATGACAAAAGACCCTTAACGCGATAACAACAGCATCATGACGGTATTTCCTGAAGGATTAGGCAGAGGCACATTCGATGCTGTTATTAGATCCCATGGAATAAGGGGCGAGCATGTAGACATCTGCATAAATCTGCATAAACCGGGCATAATTCCAAACTCCAGTCAGATACTCATTTATTTATCAACCAACTTATATTTACAATATACACTACTCATACAAGTTATCGGTCAAATAACAAGTAATTAGAAAATATAAAGTCAGAAATGTAATATTAATAATTAGATATTATTCAAGACTAAGAAACATCCCTACTGAAAAACCCATGAGGATTCAGGTGTACTCGACGCTGCAAGCCGCGCATGCGACCACTAGACCCGAGGCAGTAAATGGGCTATATTTTATTAAATGAAATTATTTGTTTTAAATGACTTCTATAATAAGTTAATTACTGTAATATTGGCAGTCATTTTAAATGAATACTAGTGTGTTGTTACTAGTTAATCACTTGTATCATTAAATGGTAATTTCTTGTCTGTGCTACGTGACTGCTGGCTGGTAGCCGTCTAGAACGTTCAGTCTCTAATTTGCTTGCTGTTTCGAAAGTAACCTAATTTGCAGTGGGTGATGAAATAACTCATTATTTTGGGTGATAGTTGCCTACCTACCGTCCTACCGTCCTACTGCCTGATGGTTCCGGATTCATTTTTGAGGTCGGAAAATATGCAATATCTTTTTAAAGAGTACCGTAAAATGCTACAACTTTGCCTGAATTTTGAGGTTTTTATTCAATAAATCTTTAAGCTTAATGAAAGTCATATGTAATTTCAATTGTTATTCAATATTTGACTGTAAGCTATAGGAATAAACTTGCTACAAGCCGAACAAACACCTATTAAGCACCAAAAAATGACTTTAAAAACGGAGGCAAACTTGAGGTAAAAACTACAACATTGCCTTGCTAAATATATTTTAAAATGCATAGGTATTATAATAACAGATTTGATACCCATTGTGCTCTTAAGTTCTTTTCCATGTTACACTTCACCAAATCATGAATTACAACACGATTTTTTTTTTAACGATGATAGGCAAAGTTGAGCAGGTTTCTCTAAAATTCTCATACAAAAGTGTATATGGTTTAGGGCTGCACAAAGACAAAGTAAAAAAAAAAAAAAAAAAAACAACGTATATGCATATTAAAATGTTTCTTTTTTTAGTACGAAATTAAAATTAAGAACATTCTTCTTTTTCAATTGTTATACTTAAATTCTAATCAAACATTTTTCTTCGGATAAAAATATATGGGTAACGAAAAATAAAATAAAATTAAAAATTATAGTGTGCCTACATAATACCTATTGAAATAAAATGTACTCTTACAAAATAGCAACAAAGAGATCAACAAATAGTTTTACATAAACATGTAAAATCATCTTAAGTAGTTATTAAGTAAACAATATAACCGTAAAGAAAAACTTTCAGCACAATAATGTAACATTAAACAATTCTAATACTGAAATAAAATTATTAGAAAAGTAAGAACTTGCATACGTGGCAGATCAATCAACAAAATTGAATAGTTTTACTTGTACATGTAATAGAAAACATCTTAACTACACTTATTCAACTCAATTTGGTTTGTGTCAATAAAAAAATAAATAAAAAAAACTAGCAACTAAGTCAACCGCCACATTGAGCATCTCTTCAGAATAATCGGAGTACTGTCTAGCTCCTGGTTTCCTTCTACTCCTTGCTTGCTTGCTCATGATTAAAACCTATCGAACAATATGATAACATATTTTAAATAGCCGAAAAAGAGAGAAGAAAAAAGAAAAAGAAAAGCTCCATTCGACACACCTGAATAAAAGATTACAAAAAAAAATCTGAATACATTAGTTTCACCTTTAAAGAGGTCTAAGAAATAATCAATTGCACGAGCAAAACCACGGTTGATTAAGAGTTCATTGAAAAAATTAAAAGTTGCAGCCCTAACCCTGGGCAATGTTGTGTAAAATTTTATGGAAACCTTACAGAACTTTGCCGACCGTGATTTGACTGTTTAAAAATGAGATTTAATAGTGAAAACTAGTTAAAAAACATAAAAGAGCATATTTTATTTGCTATAAAACATATTACACTAATAAATAAAACAAAAATACTCACAAAATTAAAATTTCTTACGAGCCGGTAAAAACGTGTGTATCCGGACTGTCATTGAAACTGACACTGACAGTAGTTTAATTTAAATTTGAGGTGAAGTATGTTTTAGTGTTGTAATATAGATTGTTGACTTGCTTTTAGAAATACAACAGATCATAAAAACTTTACTCAACGGCAATAATTTAACTTTTTAGAATTCAGGCAATGTTGAGCAGTGATGGCAAAGTTGTAGCATTTTACGGTATCAAATTGGCTCACTTTTTTCGGTCATGTATCCCAAATACGACCCGTTTTGTCGAAAAACAATGACTAAAGTTAGATATACCTTCGTCTCTGAAGGCGTCATGCTATTAATTTAATTCACTGGGCCCTCAGTAAATATTCATTCATATAATACACAAAACACGATGCCGTCTGACTTTTTCCTGGACCTAAATTATATACATTTTTACCCACAGCTCATACAAACCACGATTTGCAGCAAAATAAGCAAAACTTTGCAATTAGTTTAAAAAAATGTTTCACTGTCACATATAATGTTAATTACTCATACTTCAGCACCTATTACAACAAAAAAATCTACAGTACGTCATACAGTAAAAGTTTCACAATCTTACACGCGGAGGCGCGTCTGCGCATAGCAACAGTCACTCAGTCTGCAGTGAGTCAACTCGTACGTCACACGCACGTGGTTTGCAGGAGCAGTCAGCACGTCTTCAAGAAACGTGGCCCAAGTGATTAATAATATAATCATTAATAATAATTTTATATGACGACTTCATGACTGTGTCTCATTGCCTTATGGATATCATGATGACGTTTTATTTTCTTTGTGTTTAACTTTACCGAGTTAAACAGAGTCACTGTCGACTGTCAGTTAGGTATTTTATAAAGGACCAGAAACGAAATATATTTTGTTATAAATTATTAAATGGTCTTTTTATATTATTTTTGAAACATTGCCCCATACTTGTCTTTTCCTGTATACTCGGTACAGTTGTGACATGCACACACAACCGGACCCGCGACAACTGTCTGTAGATCATACAAATATTTGTGCGGGAATCGAACCCGTGACACGAAGCGCAGAAAGTTAATCGCTTGGTCACTGTGCGAACCATGTATATTGATACCACTTTAACTAGTTAAATATTACATTTAGATGATGCTTTCATGAAATATGTTGATTTAATTCAAAACGGTTATATACACGTGCCTAAAGACCAATTAGGACATAAAGCAGCGCCAATGTACATCTTAGTTACTGTAACAATGTACATATATAAATACCATTAAGGGTTTAACAAACCCAAGAAGAAAGAAAACTGTAGCAAGTTGGT
Source organism: Shargacucullia verbasci (assembly GCA_947562105.1). Taxonomy (NCBI): domain Eukaryota; kingdom Metazoa; phylum Arthropoda; class Insecta; order Lepidoptera; family Noctuidae; genus Shargacucullia; species Shargacucullia verbasci. The sequence continues at coordinate 440,079 of OX387296.1, forward strand.
ATATTATATTGTACTAGCGACCCGCCCCGGCTTCGCACGGGTGCAATGCTAATACTAAATACACTACAGAAAAACTGTGAACGTTGTATATAAAAACATAGCGGCCCGCTCCGGCTTCGCACGGGTAATTATTTACGACATCACATTAGAAACCTCAAAAATAACAGTACTTCTCCACTATTTAATGGATGTTATTATACATATAAACCTTCCTCTTGAATCACTCTATCTATTAAAAAAAACCGCATCAAAATCCGTTGCGTAGTTTCAAAGATTTAAGCATACAAAGGGACATAGGGACAGAGAAAGCAACTTTGTTTTATACTATGTAGTGAAGTGATGATGTCGCCTTATGATCTAGTAGTCGCAAGCGCAACTGTCGAGCTTGGTTTAGTTTAATTGGATCATCTTGTTGAACAATCACAGATACTTACAGATCCAGGTTTGGAATTGTCATTGGCAATCATGGCTGTACGTAAAACACCTTTGCCTAATCCCTCGGGTATTTCAGGCATGACGGTTATGATCTGCATCGCTGGTTCTACACGGTCCCGATGCGCGTGCGCAACGTGATGTCGCCACTTAGCAACACACACTCCGTTGCGTCATCGCCTTTGTCTAGATTTCGTTATACGTGATCAAGAAGGCATATACCCATTCATTATACTTATAGAATAATATCATCATTTACATTATTACTATCGTTTACACTGGTATTAATTAGTAAATCTTCCATGGGTCTCGTAACAGAATGTAGAGATGCGGATCGAAGGACCAATTTGGATTTCTAGAAATAAGAGGCTAGCCTTTTCCACCTGTTGGTATTGTGGGTGATACAAAGGCTTGTCGATCTTGTTAAAACAAGGAGCTATTACTTGTTTTAGTAATAATAAGAAATTGCCCCATTGCTATTAGTCGCAAGCACAAATGCTGAGTCTAGTCGATGGCTAAGCATTAGGAAACCAGTTTACCAAACCTAGCCATCTTCGTTAGTATACTTTTGCCTAAACCTATGTGTGTATAGTATATATGTATGTTTAAGGAGTATGTACTATCTAATGTAATAGTTATTGGCTAAGATCCGGAAAATGCTATCATTACGAAGAAAATGGTAAAACCTAGTTGCTTAAAGCATGTGCATTTTCTTCGCTTGGCAACGACATTGCGTCACCGTCATCATCTAGATCTGGCTACGTGACTGCATGGAAACATACATAATCACATAATGATAGTCATTTAGTAGGTAGGTAATACTGTGGCTATGTTAGCAGTTCTTTGTGAAATAAATATATTATGTCTGGTTAGACTGGAGAACTTGAGTAGGCTAAGATTGCTTGAGTTGACAAAATAATCAATAAGATCTTATGTCCTGCCTAACTTTCTCTGGGATTTTCAAGCACCAAATATCCTGTTAATATTCAAATAATATCCTTTTTAAGTCCTGTCAACTTAGAAAGGATATTATATGAAAGAGAATGGCTACGAAATAAAAACTTTTGATCGAGCATTTTTCTTTTCTTTTTTAACCTTTTTAATAATCTCTAACTTATTTTTTAATCTTGTAGAGGTGATAAACCAATTAATTGGGATAGTTTATGTATACCTTAACATATGTATATAAGTAGTTATTAACAAATTTTGTACTTTACAATTATACATACTGCTAATATTATCTTCTAGCAAAATATATATCAGATATTATTTATGTAATAATATTTCCACCTTTGATATTTTGCTTCCTTTAAATATCAGACTCCAAACTTGTCGAATCTTTCAAACTTTTACGACGTCAAAAAGTTAAGATCTTCATTACGATAAGTATGTTAACACATTATTTCGATTACCGTACCCTGTTACTTTAAGATATAACAGTGACTTCACATTTATGATATTTCCTGGTTTCTGATCACTATAGGTCACGGACAAGACGAGGAAGCAAGTCAGACATTTGGAGAGAGGTGACTCGTCGGGGTGTTCCTTAAAATTAGCATATGGCGTGAGTAAGATAAAATCCAATCGTTGAGTGTCTGTTAACATACTAATAATAGTACCTAGGTATCTTTTAGGTAAGCATAATACTCATTGACCGCGTAGGAGACTGGTCAATCTAGGGTTAAAGAGGGATGAACACAAGCCTTTACAAAAAGAGTACAAGTTTGTTGTCACTTCAGTAGTCTCAGGTTCAGAAATCTCTTCAGAAGTCTATAGTCATCTACCTGAAGAGAAGGTGGTATTAGGCAAGAATTATGCTATAGAACTTTAATACTAAATATCATATTGGTGACTTGAAAGATTTGCGTTTCTCGTAATTTATACGTAATGTAAACTTGTTTCTTTGTTTAGATACATTATATGATAAATACGACCACAATATAAAGGAACAACAGTCATATAAGGCCTACACTAGGGCCATGAAGTGAGACGTGAATGTTACTTAATAACGTAGCTGTAAAAATTACGGCCCAAAGTCAAACAGTAGCACTTTGTATACCGTCCATGTTGTAAGAGGAAGCAACATACACATATAACGTAACATAACATCACGCCTGTATCCCCCAAAGGTTAGGCAGAGGTGTACCGTAAAATGCTGTAACTTTGCCTACACTCCTAACTTTGCCCGTACTAATTCTAGAAAGTAGTATAGACCTGTATTCTTAACTACACTACTAATGAAATATTTATCTTATTGTTCGTTTCTAAATTATTTAGCATCGCAAATGCAATGTGATATAGTAAGTCATTATGAGTTATTCCTAGGCAAAGTTAGGAGTGCAGGCAGTTACAGCATTCTGCGGTACCTACTATTTTGTACCCACTTTTTGCCGATGCTGTTACTAATTTTATTGTAATAGGGGCGAGCCTATTATCATCAACCAGGCACAGTTTCAAACTGCGAGCTGCTGAGAATTTATTTACAGAAAAACCTAATAATACTGCCTGATCTAGGAATCGAACCCAGGACACACATTATATAGCCTTGTTTGTTTGTTAACAACACATTTAGAGCTTTGGAAATTATTTTCTTCTTCTGTCGTGGTCGAAAAGTTTTCCAGATAAATACAGTGAATGCAGAAATTTTGGTCCTATCGAGAAAAACCTGCAATAAATTCCATGGATACTTTTTTCAGTAATTAAGGGATCATTCTGAGAAGAGACCCTTGCCCAGCAGTGGGACAGTAATGGTTTGAATTGTTATTATTAAGGGAAAGTTTAGCTGTTGTTGCTTAGTTTGTAGTTTTAAGTTACTCGGCTGGAAACATTTCTTGGCTTCTTCTCTTCATCTTGTGTCCGCATTAACCACACAAGGACCCAAAGTAAATAGCGAAAGGCATATTTTTTATATAGTTTTTTTATAAGCTTAGTTCTCCGTGCCCTTTTTTATATAGCGTCTATTTCTTTCCCCGCTCATCATTCTTTCCTTGGACCAGTAACAGTATAAGGCGGTATTTGTTCGTAGTTTTAGTGTGCCAACCAACGCCTCTGCCGGCGCCGTTAATTATACAAGTTTGAATGTGGGAAAATGTAGCTACCGTCCCGTAACCTTTGGGAAATGAGACACTGCTGAAAGTTTGGTACATGACAGGATTTCATGAGAGGTAAGCCAGAAATACGGTACGGTCACAACAAAAGTTGATTAGCATGGAGCGATATTTAATGTTTTTATTTATACTGTTAAATTGAGTAAATATATTAATTTCTTCGGCGATTTTTATATAGTTAAGATGCGGCTTTAATATTATATTAATAAGTTTTTATTTTTCGATACTTAACTGGTAATAAAATGTTTTTGCTGACTGTACCAAGTTATTATTGAAAACATCATGTTTTATCAAGCCACCTAAGTGCTAAGGCATGTAAAAGGGATAGGCAGCAGTCTTTATGTGTTAATAAGGAACTGCTTAGGTAGGTTCGACTGGTAATGCAGGTTTTTAGGTAAAAGGTCACACCACAATCAATAAACTACGCATTCGTAGTCCTTAAAGTAAAGCTGCAATTCCTCAAAAGTCATAAGTCACAAGTTCATTTCTAGATCAAGAAGAATAGATTTCAAAGACAAAAAACCACTTACTCACAATAATATATACCTTTTTACAATATAATTTACATATAAAAATCCGTAAAACACCCATCTAAGTTAGACACCTCGAAAGCGTCTCCATTTAAGTAGCAATAGCTCAACTTATACTGGATTTATCTTGCGAAATTCGATGGTACAGTTACTAAACCGCTATGTACATTGTACGTACATAAACTTACTTATTCATAACTTAAGTAATTTTCGCGTTACAGTCTGTAAGTTTAACTAACTTAAATAAGTTAAACGAAAGTTTAGTAACTTGTGTTGTTTGTGAATATTTAATACAGAAAACTTGTAAGTTTTTAACTACTTTAATATACTTGGAGAAGTTCTTGGTTGTGCAAGCCAATGCATATTTTTATGCGCTTGCGTCTTATTGCTTTGGTTCAACAGAGGATATTTTTGAGCTAATGATAATAAGTATATGTTACATAATATATGTATGTATATGTATAGAATGTAGTATATAGTGACTTGAAATTGTTTGACTATATCGGATATATTTTATTTATATGTTTTGGAATGAATTATGCTATATATGTGCTATATAAAGGTACGTTTTATAAATGAATAAAGGAAAAAAATATATATATAAAATTTTCAAACTTTGTCATAATTATTTTTTGTACATAATTAAATTTGAATTCTGGTTGTAAATTCCATTCAGAATATTACTTTTGGAAAACAAATACACACAATTATTTAAGTCTATAGAATCATCGCCAAGGGTTTCTGTATATCAACTTAAAAAATATATATAACAGAGCTTTCGCACCAAGTAATAAAACATTATAGGTAGGTACTCTCGTTGCTTCGTTAGTAACAAAGTTTTTTGTTCCCAGTCAATCATCTTTTGTCTTGAAATCAATTGCTCAACATGATTGATTGAACAACGAAACAATTAGAGACGGCCCGCTGATAGCAACTGACTAAAAATAAATGCAAATTTATAAATGGTGTAGGCTTAACAATTTTTTAATTAATCGACTTACCTTTGACCTTGAATCATGTCGGAAAATATAGCTTTGTCCATATTTCATCTTTTTAGCCTCAGGCTGTGTAGTTTTTAATAAACCTAAGCTTATTAATACGAGAAATATTTGAATCGAAGACTGATCTTAATAATAACATAACATAACATAGCATCACGCCTGTATCCCCGAAGGGTTAGGCAGAGGTATACTATTGTACACCCACATTACGCCGATGCTGTTATTGAGTCCCATGTAATAGGGGGCGAGCCTATTGCCATCTTCTGGGCACAGTTTCAGACTCCGTGCTGCTACTGAGAATTTCAATACAGAAAAACCCAATAACACTTTGCCCGACCCGGGAATCGAACCCAGGACCTCACGCTCAGCAGTCGCGCTTACGACCACTAGACCAAGAGGCAGTCATCTGTGATCTTTATAATAGTTCTACTAAATGCGAAACTGTTATCCTGTTATACATTCGCTTAACAACACAACATTTGAAATTATTTTCTTTCTCCCTTCCTCTAATTTTAGCCTAGCAACACCGAACATTACCGTTACACTCCAACACATTCGTAATTCGAATCAATCTGCCTTTCCCGAATCAATCGGGTGGCAACACGAATACTTTATTATTAATAAAGCGTTTTATTATTACGCCGAGTAGTCAGCTGCCGCGCCACCCTAGGGTTGTCACCCGAGTATTATGACCTTGCCAACTATCCTTGGCAACGGTGTAATAACTCGTTACGAACCGCGCACAGTTAATGATGCTTAATGCTTCGTTGAGTTAGGAAAATTACTGGATTAATGTTTGTTACAACGAGTACTTTGTTGTTGCTATACGACTTAAGCGGGATCACGTATCTGTACTTTGTGCTAGGTAGGGTCCAACTTTCACTGAAAGGAGACGATTGTTATAAAAATATCTAAGTAATAATATGAAAAAAGAATTAGTAACATCACTATTCATTTAGTTCTCTTACAGCTATTTCAATGGATAACTTATTTGCCTTAAATATTTACTCGTATTTTACCTATGTTATTTCGTCTATGTTCGGTTGATAGACAGCCCTACATCTTCGTCCTCAAACAAAACATCGAGCCTTTTTCTTTTTTAAACTAACTATCCTAAAACCAATTTCGTAGTCACAGATTGAAAGTCCAAACGTAATACTGAACCAAATTACCGCTTTACCCAATTTGATATTTTGTGCCAGTGGTCCCCCACATCCCCTCGCCCCTAGTTGTTGATTGAGGGGAGACGGGGGACAGATGCCTGTTATTTTTTCACGCAACGTTTGAAACAAGATTGGTTTGAATATTCATATCGTAGTGAATGTCACGTCGTGAGTTAACGTATTTTTGATCTAAAAATATATAAATTTTTTGATGTTTTTATATTTTAAACTTTAGCCTTAAGGAATTTTGGACTAACAATGACATAAATAATTTAAAAAAATAAAAACCCTTCCGTCTTGCTGTGTCATTCGGGATGATATAAGGATTCTAAGGAAACCCCATACATCCAAATCTGTTCTGGCATTTAAAAGTTATGGTGGAAAAAAGCTTGAAAACATTACACTCCTTTTTTGGGCAGTCGTGTAAAAAAGATAAGCGACAGTCTAAGTCCAACTCCCCTGTGGACTTAGCGTAATAATATAATTCAGAACTTAAAACTGTACGTGAATCGGTTCAGAAGTTTCCGAGATTACCCCATACAATAGAACAAAGCACAATAGTGCCTCTTTAGTCATAAATATGCTGACAAAGTTTTATGACAGAAGGGGCACTTAATAGTACCATTTCCATTAAGTTTATCGGCTTAGCAACACTGGATACTATTAGTTCCACAGTATTGCCAATAGATGACGTGATTTGCTATTGACATTGAAATGCTGTGGGAAATTGATTTCTTGATAGCGAGACAATGGTGCATATTGTGGTCTATATGTCTTGTCCGTGGCTTTACTCGCGTACTTTCCATTGGGATTAAAATACCCTTAAATTAATCTGGATCATAAGAATTTTCGTTATAATAATCCCATTAAAAAACGTCATATAATTTATGCGTGATGCAAAAACAAAGAGAAAAATAGATCCACAGACCCATGAATTATTTTTTTAAACGTAACGTTAGGACTTATATTCAAATTCGGATGATTTATGCTCTCATTTTACCACTGACGGTATTAGGACCCTTGTGAGAAGACGTAAGATTAATCCGGGTACTTCTTAAAACTGCGGCCAGACACCGGAGGACGGGCAGCAGCGTCCTCTCATTAATCGGTGAGCCACTGCGATCCCCAAGCCGCCTGCCAAGCGTGGGGATTATGGCAACCCCCCTCCCCCCTGGGGGAGGCCTTCTTTCAGCAGTGGACGTCTTCTGGCTGATGATGATGATGATGATGATGAGAAGACGTAAAGAGATTTAACCGATCTCAGAATCTAACTGGGAATCTCAAACACAGCTGTCTTAACATTCACTGAACGTATGAGGCGGTAATCACTCAATCTATGACTTGTTTTTATAACCTGTGACTCCTTTTATTTAACCCGCCTGTCACTAATGTTCACTTTCCGGCCATTACTCCTTAATTGGTTGCTGCTTTTTATAGTGGTACTGTGGCGGCACTTGTCATCTGCCTAGCCTCCTCTCAACTATGTTGGTGTGGGCTGCAGATACTGGAGTCTCTAGATGCGGCTAGTAACATTATTTTACACAAATTGACTTCTAATCTAACCCAGTAGCCGATCGTAAGGTGCGACCGCTTGTCAGATTGCAGGCTTTCTGACAGTTGTAGGTATAACGTATTAACATGTTCACCGAAGCATGGCGGGGTCTCGATGTGTAAAGGGCGGTCACTTATCCCAATGACAAATACGAGCGAGGCTACCCGGGTCACCCAGATCGATCGATCTGCGCGGTACCCATTTAGCTAGCGTGCAGTACTAATTGCCACAAAATGTCTATTGTTACACCAACATCTGACTCCAAAAGGTGTTACTCAGCTGAAATTCTCCTCATCGATCATCTCAAGGTGAAATCACAACAATTAGCCGAAAACCAAACAGAGTTACGTTTCACGTATCACTATTACACCATACATCTGAATTAACAATTCTCAAAACTCACTATTTTTATTGAAACACCTTTTACCCCTACCATTTGTCATTCAGTTACGACTTACGGATTGTTGTCGGTAACAATACCAGTGGTAGGGGTCGCGTAGCAACAGCTACTGTTCTATTGTCAATTAAAACAGTTTGCCTGTTTTTTTGTCCGTCACTCGTGCGTGACTCGAATCGCTTTGTGATAATCGCGAACGATTTTAACCGAGATACGTACCGTTTTGATGGTACACAATTTTGTTGTATTTATTATTTTTTACGTACAAGATTTTTTATTATTATTAAAAGCATGTTTGTTGGCTACAGTATGATTTAAAATTAGATTCTGTTTTGCTGATTTAATCACGTTTTCAAAAGTCATGTTTTTGTTATAAGAGCAAGTAGGTAGTATAGATAAGTACACAAAGGAAACTATATTTATCTAGTTTTTTGTTTCATTTAAATAAAAAATACAAACGAAAAAGTCCTGTAATAGGTAACTAGTTTATTTATACCTAGAACAGTCTGATATCAAGAAAAAAGTAGATTAACCTACCTTAAACAAATATAGCTATATGTATAACCAAATTCAACCCAGTAAAATCTTTTTTCAGGTATATTATATACGAAACGCAATCACAGCCTTCCCACATATCTCCATACCTAAAGCACCAAACCGAATCCATTAGAAGTGTAGCCATAATTATAAATCGCTTAACTCCAATACAGTAATGGCCGCAAAGGATATAATTTTGGCCGTAAATCATATGAAATAACCTCAAATGTTAGTAATTTCGGGTTTACTCAGTGTGTGGGGTGTTTGCATAGGGTTGAAATCGGGGACGTTTTGGTAGGTAAGCAACTTGATTTAAAAATAAACTTTGTTTCGTTTATATTTAAATGGGATCGAGATTGGGTTAGCAAAGCTTGTTTAGTTAAAATAAAAGGGTAGACCTTTTTTGTGTTATCGTTTGAAGGTCTTTACTGACGATTTTCCACAAACAAACAAAGCAGATATTAGGTGCGACAGTTTGACAAAAACATATTGATATTTTCAGGCTTTGCTTAAGTTTGTTTTAAAAAAAGGTAAAAAAAAAACATTCTAATTTAGTCTGGCTACAAAATAAATAATTTAAAAACTATCTACATTAAAAAAAGTAAAATACTTCGTTCAGAAACAAAATCAATTTCAACAACAGTCGAGTTTACCCTTGAAAAAAAAAAGAGTAAAAACTTCTTCGTAAAACATTTTCTAAATAAAACGAATCAATAAGCACTTTTACGACTCATTCAGGGGGTGAAAGGGTAAGCTTATTGGCAGTATAATAGTTTTCACCCCTTCCGTGCCGGCTCGCAATTCATTGGCAAGTTTCTAGTTGCTGATGCTCAGCAGAATTGCTTTCTGATTGCTTTTCTGCGCAAAAATGAAACGTTATTAGATGGTTTTATTTTTTTAAAAGTTGGTTCGGCAGTTGCATTGGTCACACGATAGGTTTTAGAAATGGAAATTATTGGATGTCTTTGTCTTTGTTGTATTACTAACAAAATATTACCATAGTTACCAGTTTATTGCAAATTTATTTTAAATATTATATATCCAGATAACAATCACAATATTAAATGAATATCAATTGAATACTATCAAGTAAATTAGAAGCAATTAGGATTTTAAAACATTCATAATTTTACATATCTGACAGACGGAGACATCTATCGGTGTATTGCGGGTAACCTCGAAATCTATTTTGATTACGGTACGAATTTCACGAGAACTGTCTTATATAATGATTTCTTAATGTAAAAGACCTTTTGCAGTTCCCCTTGTGTACAAATGTCAACAGCCTGATATGGTCTATCTTACTTGGGAAGATCAAAATTTAAAATCAAGGTTTAAAGTTAAATTTAATTTTAGTCATTTCTTCCTTCTTCGTGGGTGGAAAGACCATGGGCCGTATTTGACTTAAGTAATACTCAATGCCGTGTGTCGTCAACATGCAATTGGACTAAACAAACAGAGCAGATAATTAAGCTTTTACATAACTACTATGTTATCAAATATGTATGTTTTGATTTCCTAATACTCTTTACTGGAAATTAAATAAAAGATTTTGAGAAAAGTAATACTTCCTTGTATTGATAGGATTAGCTTTTTGTTCCTTGTTCACGAAAATAGCAAGAAGCAATTACATTTTATGTAATAATTCCTGCGAGTACCACTAATATTTGTTGCACTAAACTTGACATTAATCCTCAAAAACAAATTATCATAAGTAATACTGTTACTTCCTTTATGCCTGATGTAATGAGTTATGGCTGATGCTAAGGAGTTCTTTGATATTATAGTTATTATCAGTAAGAATGTATATATTGTTTGAGCCTCGCTAATTCTTTCCTCATCAAACATGGTATTTTCATTATCATCTTACTATATTTTATTTACTTTAAGTTCATTATTGTTTTTATATTATACTTACAATACTTACTCCTCGGAGAAACTCCTTCTTTCAGGGCAGCCGCCATCACCAGAAGGTTAGCTTGTAGTCTATCGTCTGTATTCTCCTGATGGCTTTCTCTTTCCTTTGTTCTAAGCGTGATTCTAGCAAACATTCTGTGACACCAGAAATTGTGCACTTGATATTCCAAAATATGTAGTATGTTCTTAAATTTATAAACCAATGTGGATGATGATTAAGTTGCTAGTCTGATTTATTCAAAAAGTTATCTAAACTCATCATTATCAGACATTTGGATATCTAAATTGCCAAATACTGTGTCACGGAGTGCTATAATGACCCGAGATAAGTAAACCGCAAGATAACCTATATTTTGTTATTATCTAGTTTTTGTATTAAATACTCATTTCCTTTGGAGTCTCGTGTGAACGTGTAATGTGATGGACGTCCTCGATGAAAGACTTAGCCAGAATTTATACCAATTAGATTGAGTTTTCTTAAGAGTTCTCCAGTTTTCTCTCTTGCAATAAGTATCCCATAAGAAGTAAAATATATATTTCTAAAAGTTGATTTGGTTAAAAAGATAAATTAAATTTCTGATACTTTTGCTCTCTTAACATGAATTCATAGAACAATGGAAAAAGTTATTATAATTAATTGTACTTAGCTTAACACTTAGTATGAAAATCTAAAATGTTATTTTAAAATGAAGTTAAACGAACATCTCCAGTTAATAGAATAGCTAAGTCCCTTGTTTCTTTATCTTCATTTAAAAAAATATAAATGGTTGCCTGTTGTGGTCATTGTTCTTTTTATTTAGGTAACTTAACAAGGTATGTAAATTAATTGGAGAAATAAAAATACAAAAATCTGTTATACAACAGTTTATTCATTTCAGATTCTTCAGATTCTTTTTTTACACTTTTTTATATTCTTAATAATGTTGTATAAACCCGCTGTTAAAATAAAATGAAATCCAGATTAAATTTAATAATGCAATCTAATTGAATTATTAAATTAAAATGTTGATAAGGAGCCGTTGACAGAAGTAAATAAAGAATAATAATTCATGTCAGCACACGATGCTTATCTTAATGAGACAATATTGGTGTTTAGATAAATTTAAAGCACACAAGGCCAACATACAGAACAAAAACATGTAGTATTATGATACAATAGCTATACACGTGGCTACAAGATACATATATAGAAACTTATTAAAATTGCTAATGAATCGTTGCCTAAACTTGGCATGAAGTATGCACGAGCGTTGAATACTGATTACAGCAAATATTGGTCGTATAAATCACCTAAAACCCGGCCAAATGAAAATGTTGTTATACAAAGCAATTTATTTATAAACTCAGCTACACAATACTGGTCGTGTTATACCAACGTTTGAGCAAACGTTTGCGATGTTGTGAATACAAAGAATAATAATGTACAATTGACATTTTATTTTAGAGTTTCTAATTCTATATTTCTGTTTTGAATTTTGATAAGATTGATTAAAATTTTGATTTTCATAACAATATAGAAAACAGAAACTGAACCAGAAAGGACAAGAATAACCTAGAAGGAACAGGTTGGGACATGTTACTCTCGTACAGTGCGTTGTTAGGGCCTATTGTCCTTTTGTAAAGGGACTGTAAGAATAAGAAGGGAATAAGGGATGTATTGTGTGGCGAACGGGAATCCGCGACAGGTTGGTCGCTCTTTTAATTTCCGTTGGGTTTTATTTAATCTTCCCTTTAACGTCGAATTTTCGCTTCATCTCTTTTTTTGTAAGGTTTTATGTTTTTTTTTTCTTTTGATAGAACTCATTGTTAGTATAGTAGATGTAGGTAAGGAATTTAAGGAGTATTCATAGATACAGAAATATCTACAGTGCAACAAAAAGAAACATAAACGGTTATCAAGTCAACGAACATTTTTAAAGGACACAAAAATTTCCATATTTCAGTACAATAAACCAAAGTATTGATCAAACATTTAAAAAAATCCATTGTTGAAAAATTAAACCACTTAAAACAAATACTCAATGAAAGGAAACGCAAATTCAATAAACTTTATACATTCTTGATTAACTGAGCATCGCTTAAGATTTATCTAGAGTAAACATCAGTTTAAGTGATTATTTCCAAGGTTTCGAGCTGCGCAACTTACAGACTTACTTATCGTCAAGACGAGTAATAACAAACACCAGTTTATTCACGAAACTATCGATAGTCGATACACAATGAGACTGTACACATTGTTAATAATCACTACGTTTGTTTAAACAATTACATCATTGTCATTAATAAAACAAAGATACAACGGTATCATAATGAAACGCACTCTTTATATCATTATAATTAACTTTAATGTGTGCTTCACGATACACTTTGCGCGGAAGAAGTAATGATAACGATGATTTTATTACCTCCGTCCGCACTTTCCTTATTCGGAAACCTTGGAAAGGATAATTTTAGAAGAGTACAGAACTTAATTGTCCTATCTGCTATTTATAATACATAACCACTAATTTTAATAATAATCCAAAATGCTCACAATTTGTTTTATCAAACTGCTCAATAAACATCTAAAGATATAAATAACAAAAATAGGTAACAAAACAAGTTTGTGGCACAAACATAAACAGAAAAATCGACCCGTGAACTTTGATTAGATATGAATTGGCATTAACATTAGAAGCATAGAGTTATAGTCACGAACATGGGCTTGTAGCATGAGCGATTCGGCTCGCTTGTCAAACGTGAGTCATGTCCGTCCAAGGCCGAAACGCCGGCCGGCATCGCTTGGCAACCGAACCAATTTTTTTCTCCATTTCTTTTGTTCAATTGTTTTTGTGGCTTTCCAGTTATTATGTTTGAAATCGTTCTGTTTTCTGCACTTATATTTCGAAGTTAATTTTTTTCTACAATGTCTACTTTTACTGCCTTTTTGCATTGCAAAAAGACGTTTAAAACGATGATTGTTAGAAAAAACGTTTTTCCATTTATGCAAAACATTTGTCGCGCGATAAGACACGCGATAATGAAGCCAATCTTTATTTACATTGAACAACATTTTTTCGTGTAAACATTTTCTTTTCCCATTTATACGGATTTTTTGGTATAGATGAACTCTTAATTATTTTGATGGTATATTTTAATAATCTACATCCAAAATCATAAAACTATTTAAATAAAAACTTTTGTTAACCTATTTTGCCATTTAACGACATTACGGTACCCAGTAAAGCAAGGGTTAATTTTTTGTGTAGACCCAAGTAACTAAATGAAGCGGCGTTTTACGGGAGAAAATTCTAGGTGGCTGATGCAATTCAATTGGAAATTGCATTATTGTTTTCAAAATGATCGTGGTCTTTTTTACCCATAATTTTATCCAAGGTTTTTACTGCACTTAGTTCGTATTGGTATACTTTTGAACGAACTATTTTTTAAATCATATTTCTTCTATGAAGTGTTCTGAATATGTTTTTACTTAGGTATAAAAAGTTCTCATCCTTTTATTATATTTCATTATTGGCAGCAAATCATTGTGCTATTGTCTAACTTCATTCGGATCGTCACGTAGGCCAATTTTTACACCCATTGGATTTAAATAGCTTAGTGATGCGTTAAAATTCGAGACAATTTTTTGCTGCTCTTTTACATACATTAGTTACGTTTTTTTTTTTATAAAAAAGACGTTTTGTGGTTTCAATGCAGTTTTTACGATTCAAAATTTAACCGACAGTTGAATGTTCAATTTGTAGGTTGTTCGTTTTTTAACTTTTTGCTAGCATGATAGTTTTTTTTTTTGTTTATAAAAAATGATAATCTTTCGTCAACATTGAACTACTAGTTACTGCGGATGATTGGCTGCCAATAGTGACGATTTTCAATTGTATCGCTATTTGTTGGTTGAGTTGGTAAACTGAGATTTTTGGATTGCCAAATTTCTTAAAACTTTATTCCTATCGCTTTACCTATTCTAATCGTTTTCGTGTTTAAAAAGAATTTCGGGACGTTTTATTATATTATAATGAAGCTAATATTTTCCGTGTTCTTTAAGTCTGATAATATTATTTTGAGATAGGAATTATTAAAACCTTTTTTCAGTAATGATTTTTAAATTTTTAATGTAGGTGCAGTAGTTGTAAGCAGCTATCATCTGAAGCGAATTATCGTATTGCCAGCAATTGGAACCAATTAATCGTTTATCGTTATTTTCAGACTGATATGACTAAGGAAGCATTTATCATTTTTTTGAGACCAGAAGTTTTTTTTTTTAACTATTTTCATAAAGTCAAAATCCTTTTAACACCATTAATATACACTACTTACCTATTTTTTTTTTATATCTTACATCTATGAACAATACACAAAGACTCACAATGAATGAACGGTGAAAACCGCTTATCTGTCTAAAGTCTTTATCTTAATGATATAGAAAAGTACGACTAGACTGAGTGACAGATTACACAGCAGATAGCTTTCAACGATTTCCATAATCTACTTGACAAAGTTATAGTTACAACATAGTTACAACAAGATCTACAATCCAGCAATTTCGTAAACTGCCAAAACAACGGACAAAGGAACTGACATAGACGATATGAGAACTTAAAGTAACACACGAGAATTGAACCGAGAAACACTTTGTTATACGCTAGAATCGCGGCGAGCCATCGGTGGGTCGCGAACAAAGAAGCCGGCCGGCTTGTACTCGGACGCCGGCGCGGAGCGGCGTGGAGACAACCTGCGTGTACCGCGGCCCGGCGCAACTGGCGCGCGGGGCCCCCTCTGCCGCCCGCGGAGCGTCCCCTCGCACCCCCGCCGCGGCCCTCTATATAACATGCGGAGTTTCCCGATATCGCCAGTCCGTCACAGAGAGCGACAGGGTTGGGTGGGTCGAATAGTGAGCCGTGGGCGAGTGACGAAGCCCTATGGTTACGAGATCAGATCTGATGCGGTCGTGAGCTTCGGACGTTTTATCAATTTCCCATCGATCTCTTCACGATAACTAGTCGCCGGTGGTGTTGAGCCGGTTGTTCAGTGCGCATTCGCAGTACAAAAGAGACTTGTGATATTTTTCTAGTAATATTAAGTTCCGCAGCGGAACGCTTTAATTTTTGTCGTTTTAAAAGTGTACAATATAAGTAAAAATTTGGAAAATATGGAGATCCTGCCGGTCACGAATCAGTTTGTCGGATTCAATAGCGAAAAAGGTGAGTTGACTTTCTATTTGGAGTGGCGAGGCGAGGGAGGGAAGTGGCTTTCTAACCGGCTGACGGTTGTTGCTATGCGGCGCGCGCACTCCGCTAAACCGCCCGAAACTGTTAAATAAAGACCTAACTTATTATGGTGCATCACTCAATGTAACAGTGGTCCAGTTAAGTTATCTAACTTATTAAATCATCCAGTAACTTGTATGTGCACCGGGCCGGGCCCAAACGTCAATGTCAGCTGACGTGTCAGCTGTTCCGCTGCGCCGCGCTCCCTCGCCCTTGGCGCACCGGCTCGATACACATTTGCATTAACTTTGTACCAATAGTTTAAACGTTCAATTTAGATCGACTTTAATTAATAAATAATTCCGATAAGATTCATTTGAATATTTCCAATAACAATATTGAAGTTCAACGTTGCAAAACTTTGAATTTGTTTGGTGTTTAAGGGTTGAAATCTAAACTTTGTTCTGTCTTGTTATAGCATGGAATGGGCCAACATGGCGGGAAGCACCGGTGCCGGTGCCGACGGAAGCGGCGCTGGCTCAGAGGCTCGAGAGAGAATTACGAGCGGCGAAAGGAGCCAGCGAACTAGCCACCGCAGAGGTTCTAGTACCAGCGGAACTACTTGCGAGAGCATCCAGACAGACCCTGGCGCTAGCCGAGGGCGAACCCTGTGGGTCCCGGGGGGCGGCAGTCATAGTAGACGTCGCGGGGAGAAGATTAGCAGCTTTCAAAATAGACCCCAACACATTGACCACGCATGAGATACATCTGCATCTGGAACACGATGCAACGAACTGGACTAGCCTGTTGCCGCAATTCTTAAAGTAAGTTGAGCTCTGTTATCGCGGATCGATAAATCGAACGATTCATTAATAAACTTGCGTCAGCCTGGCAACAGGCCGAAGTAGCAACGGCTCGGTACTAACGGCACCTCTCTATTGTTTCAGAAACTTAACGCGAGGCGGCACCATCATCATCAGCCCCCAGTTCACGATAGAAAAGAAGAAATTGTTCAGGAGCCAGGCAGAGTGAACAGGCCTGTGATATGCGCGTGATGCGAGCGAGCCGACTGACAGCCCTCCTCGATATCTACGTATCGTTATTTTAACAAATATCATATTATTATATATTATATTAATTATTATATATTTTTAATAAGAGAAAAAAAGCACAGCGTGATATGTAACGTATAGTTGTAGTATAAGCGCGCGGAAGAGCGCAGGTTTTAGTTGCGCTCGTTCGTCGGGCCGCGGGCACGGTCGATAGTGACGCGAACTGCACTTTGTTATCGATAAAGTGTCGATGTTCGGTCGCTGGTCGAGCGTGCCGGCGGGCGGCGAGCGGCGCGTGCGCCGGCGCGCGGCGGCGAGCGTCGATCTCGCTCCCCTCCCTCCTGGACGTCGGTTGTCTTGTCTGCCCACCGCTGCGCTCGCCCCCCCGCGCCGCTCGTACTTATGTTAATCATTGTATGATCATTGTTCGTATTTTGGATATTTTAATGATTGTGAGTCGTGCTGGTTGGTCGCGTGAGTGGCGTGGCGGCGTTCGTGCGCACCCTCTGATCTCAGCCGCCGCCGCGCGTGTGATACTGATACCCTGAACGATATAGTCTTAGGTATTATTTTTTTGTTTCGAGTTCGATTCTATTCTGAAGTTGCGTAGAGTTCGTATTTTCATGTATCGTAACTGTATTTATTAGAGGCGATCTCTGTAGAGGTCCGATATGTGTACGTTTTTCGTAATTGTACTAGTTTGTACATTTGTTTGTGATACTACTTTTGTAATGTATAAAATTTAAATGCGAGAAAAATATTACTTTTTATGAATGTGAAAACATGAATGCAGATTTATAAATATTAGAGATGTGTATCATAGAGTGGTGAGTAGGGAGGCAATAAGGGGTGAGCCGGGGCGGGGGCGCAGGCCGCGCGCGCGCACCCGCCCCGGCCTGTCCCGAATGCTGCAGGCAAAAGATCTCAGGTTATATTATTGATAGTTATTAAAAGTATTAAGTTATTTAAGTTAATATAAAATGAAATTTTTTGTAAGATTATTTTCTATCGCCGCGCGAAGCTGCGTGTCTATAGTCCAGTGGGTGATAAGAGATACATTTTGTACTAACAGTACATAATAATTGACGATGTTAATATTGCAGATTGCATTTTCTTCATCCAGTGTAATTACTACATTAAATGTAAATCAATAGACTAACCGTTTTTAAACGAAATCTAAATGTTTGTAGGGTCCAGTGTTTTAAACGCACAATATCATAGTACTAGAGTTCACTTTCATCGATAAATAAAAGATTTTAAAAAGCTACAAAAACATTTTACTTCTAAAACTTGAAATGTCGACATATACAAAAACTAACAATAATAATAAATGTATCAATTGTTTATAATTGATATTTATTTGATAGACCGTAAAAGAAAATGTAGAAATATTGAAGAAAAAAAAAATACATAGTTTCAAAATGGAAAATAATTGTTTAACTACCTATCCTTCTCCCACAGTACAATATCACATAGAGCAACCACACACACACATTACCTCATCCCGTGTGCTATCTTACACACAAACAATACACCTTACAATAATACTAAAGAAGATTAAATATTCCACACAGATGACACTTAAAAAAACAAAGAGAACGAAGAACATCGTTTCCATACATTATCATAAATTTAAGCAACATAGGTATAAACGAGCAGAGAGTCGGAGCAATATTTTAATAAGACCGGCTGGGACCGGTCGGGACCGGTTCTCTCTGGCCTCGCTAGAGATTGGTGCAACCCCATCCTCATATGTTTTTTGTACAATTAGTAAGTATAAGTACAGACGAGTTGGTACAGTTTTCTACATAATATGTTCCGTTCATAGACATGTTGCTACATGTATATTGCACGAATGGACAAGGAATCTAAATGCTGACTAGGAAAATGAGCAGATTGCGTTATGAGATAAACTGCATTGCTTGCTCGTGTCGGAGGATGGTGCCAAATAGCTTTGATGTGCTTCGGTAACGCAAGAGCAGCTATATGGATAAAATATAGGTTCTTATCCTCGAATGCTGACTTGGTATTTGCAGTAAATTGGCATCGCTTTTTACGATTGTGCTGTATCGTAGACTCCATCTTTTTATTATCAAGTCTTTAGATCACTGTTTTATAAACAACCGACTCTTCTACATACAAGATGACTACTGCAATAATATCCATCGAGCTATTGTTCTTCAGAAATCATCAATTTTCATTTGGTCGTTAGATTCGCTTCATTTTTTTGTCGCCTTTTGCGAACTTGTAAATGTTGAGATTTTTTATGTATTATGTATGTGGAAACATAAAAATAAATTCGTTCCATTCGAAGTAAACAAATTAACTGGTAGAGGTCTTTGTATCGTTTCTAAAGAAATTGAACTAGCGGACGTAGCAACACGTTTGGGAAAACATGCAAGCCATTATTGTTATTATCTATTAGGTCGATAAGTCGAAAATCCTCTGTATTTGGATATAGATGACGGTTTTGGCAAACATAAATTATCGATTTTAGCAAAAAATGGCCAACTACTTCCGAACATGTAACTAAACTTATGCTAACTAACTTATGCTAATTTATACTAAAATTATGCCTCGTAATATATACATATGTAGCTTATTTTATGACTTATAAATTGATTTAAGGATTAATTTTTTAACAAAATACAACCGAGTCTTTAATACCGAATATTAAGTATTAAAATATTTATAATGCATATTTTTTATATTACACAAAAGAAAAGATTATATAAATAATAACTAGAAGGAAGACGTTATTTGATAAGTCCTACTTAAAATAATAAGCCACAATAATATTTTAGTCACAACGAAATCCCGCAATTTGTGCAATATTTAATTTTATACCAAAACAAGGGTTATTTCACTTTCTAACCGCAAACCAACGACATGATTGTAGCAACGATCGTGACGAAGCTGACTTACCATCAACATCGTTACAATTATCGACACTTAATCACGTCATGCGTTGCCCATCACTAGCGAACAAATTATTTTCAATTAACTAGATAGGTATCATCGATCGATTTTAAATTATTAAATCTAGATTAGAAATTAAATGCAAAACAGTTTACATACCTACCTAATAATTTTCATGTGTTATTGATTCAATAATTTCAACAAACCTATTTGGTATATTAAAAGAAAATTACAAGCACTAAACTAAAATCAATTTAGAATGAATTGGAAAGCATTGATTATTTCTTGTTGCTAGGCGAAAAGGCGCGTTTAGATACGCTGACGCAACTACTAACGCCATCTCTTATCGTTTTGCGGAACTAAATCAAGTCTGAAATGAACCTTCTAACTGGGACAACGGAACCCGTTGTTTTTATAGATACAGTATAAAATTATCGTATAATAATATTGAAAAATACGTGTTCGAAATAACACAGGTCGCATCAATGTGTTATCAACGTTGTGTGAATTCCTCTAGGTATATTTTTGTGTGTACAGTAAAGTTGTTCTGCGGTTTAGTTATTTACTCAACTAAGCTAATATTGACCCAAGTGTTGCTAAGGCCGAGCTATTTATGTCGATACGATCATAATGATTATATTAAAGTTATTCCGGATTTTTCCAAAACTATTTTCATTCGATCATATTAAAACCTATGAATTGAATAGAATATATTGGGATGATTCATAGAGAAGAATATTTAATTTAATTTATATATTAATGTGGCCTGAAACAAAGACACAGTGGGTTACTTACAGATAATATAATTTATTATTGTGAAATAAGTCATCATCACTTCCGCATATAAAATATCCTTTGTTGGGCTTGGATCTCTTTTACATAAATATAACATAACATCAAGCTTGCTAACCCTGACCGTCTAAACAGAGTTTCAAAATGAAACACTGGGTTCCTGGCTATATTTACCTTGATACACTGAACATAAGGTATAATTTAGATAGAATGGCGTCCCCTTCTTCAACAACTATAGTAGACAAGTTATCTATTATGGGCTGTCTTGTAGTCAAAACAGGGTCAAATAGCATACTTGTACTATCAAGAAATACCCTTATTATCTAAATGTATGGTGATTGATTCAACATTCGGGACCAGAATGTTCTTTCGTCTGTCCGAAAGTCCGAAAAGGACAAGAAAATTACGAAAAGTGGATTGTCTATGTCAGTCAGTTTAGACTGCCTCGTTGGTCTAGCTCTTAAGCGCGGCTGTTTAGTGTAAGGTCCTGCGTTCGATTCGCAAGACAAGCAGTATTATTTTTTATTTAAAAAAAAGTTTCAGCCCGGAATTTCGAATTGTGTAGCGTACCGTTGGTGTAGCGTTGTCTAATTAGTTGTAAAACAACCGTGATCTTTGATATATCTGCTCGTTAAGTCTGTGGTGTAACTAACACGTCGTGACTTTAAATAAAAATAGATCATGCTATGTCATTGGAGACAGACAACAGACAATTAACTGATTATTATCAAGTGGATGAGCAGCATCCTTGAGACTTAGATTATCCGCAAAGTGCTGCGAGTGGGCGAGGCTTTGTTGCAAAAATGGGTGCGTTATTGCAAAAGTGTTTTTAAATGTAAACACGTAGGTTTTTGAAACCATTCACTAATTTAATGGTTAAGATGATTGCTTTACTTCACTTTGGCCCACTCTAGGATTTCTCCTGTTACTACTGCAGGTACACTTTACAAAAACACATCATCATATCATTTTTCACTTAAGAAAAAATATTATAATAAGACTAGTGGTCGCAAACGCGACTGCTGAGCGTGAGGTCCTGGGTTCGATTCCCAGGTCGGGCAAAGTGTTATTGGGTTTTTCTGTATGGAATTTCTCAGTAGCACGGAGTCTGGAACTGTGTCCGGTAGATGGCAATAGGCTCGCCCCCTATTACATGGGACTCAATAACGGCATCGGCGAAATGTGGGTGTGAAAAGTGGTACACTTCTGCCTACACCTTAGGGAATACAAGCGTGATGTTATGTTATTGATAGCCACAATGGCTACCCCTCAAACTGCGAGTTCAAAAGATAAGCCACTATTTGACCATGTCAGATATATGAAACTTACCCCCTGTATAGCGAGAAAAAGGGTAAACCTATGATTATGATAACGGTTGCCAAGCAGATAGGATAGGTTGGTAATGGTTATCTATAGCTGTTAGGAAGGATTTTCTGTTTACAAGTTACTTATGGCTTGCGGTTTGCGGTGACGTGGGTTCGGTCTTACGTGGAGTTAGGATTTTTAAAGCATTTTTGGATGGTCAGAAATTGAAACAAAGTTTTATAGTCTATACATATCATTAAATTATAACAAGCCGATATCTGTTCATCATAGATATTGAGAAAAACTAATATACCGTCTTTATTAGAGCAACAGAAGCCAAAACACAAGTTTTTAGAATTTTTGTCTGTCTGTCTGCATGTTTGTACATGCATCATGCAAAAACTACTGCATGGAATTGAATGCAGTTTTCACCGATGCATTGCTAGAGATTAACTATAGAACTTTTAAATAAGATCTAACTTAAAATATTATTTAAAAGATATGTTAAATCGATTTAAAAACCGGCTCCAAAACAAATGGTTTAAAGTAACGCCATTGGACGTTACCTAAGTAATACATAATTAGTTATTATATATCAAAATTATATGTTGTTCAGTCATTATAATTAAATATGACGTTGCAGGTCATATGGCAGCTGATAGTAAAGCTATTTGGAGCTGGGCGGTAAGCAATAACAGTAGATATCGTAACCCCGAAACCCCTAGTGGGTAGGCAGTAGGTGCGATGCATTCATTCAGTATTATTTACTGATTGTAGGTATTATCTTTTATTGCGACACGTTTTTTAAAACTGAGTTTTTTAATTGATCATTGTTTTCGTTGGTAGCTTTCTTTTTATTATTTTTTAAGTTACTCCACTCTAGGATTTTTCCTTTATCGTGGGTACAGTTTACAAATATATGTACATGTCACATGCACACACAACCAGACCCGAAACAACTATCTGTATAGATCATTCAAATATTTGTTCCGTGCGGGGATTGAACCCGCGACACGTAGCGCAGAAAGCTAATCACTTAGCCACTGCGCCATCCTCGTCGTCTAAGACACAAGCCCATAGGACTACCAGACGGTTACGGTTGACTCGCGTATGGGCCGCGCGGCCCATATGACGTCATTCAGAAATAACTCTTATCCGGATGCTTAAGGTCCACTAAAAGTTTACAGGATTTGCCAGGATTTGTGACCTTGAGAGTAAAAAGGTTAAACATTATATTCTGTAAACTCATTTACTATAACTACTTGAAGTTGTACCTGTAGCCAACCAGTAAACAATTGTACCAGTAACATCCGAATCAATGTTCAATTTTATAACTGTACCATAAAAATAAATTATAAGTTCGAGTACAAGTTGGATCGTTCTAACTTTTATAATTAACACGAATCACTTTAGTTACAAGTTAGTCACATTAAGGCATTAAGTATTCGAAGTTGTGCAGCCTATTAGATATTTTATTCAGTTAGAATTTCACTAATACTATGTAGTTTTAAATCATCATCATCATTAGCCAGAAGACGTCCACTGCTGAACGAAGGCCTCCCCCTTAGACCACCACATCGAACGACATTCCGCCACTTGCATCCATCGGTTGCCCGCGACCATAACAATGTGGTCGGTCCACCTAGTAGGAGGCCTTCCTAGTTTTAAATAACAATGAGAAAATAACTGAACATAACATTAAAACCACGCCTGTAACCCGAAGGGTGGACACAGGAACTCTTGTACATTCTATTTTATCGTTATTGCCATTTTTTTAGCTTTGGTTTCTCACCACTGGGCTAAGGTGTTCCCCATATCGTTTCATGTTGTCTCATTGTCTGTACTGCAACACACGAAAAGCTAAAACAGATAAAAAAATAATTTTATACTAAAATCAAAATATCAAATTAATTACAATTTGAAACGGGCCTTTAATTAATTACACTATTATAAATGCGAAAGTAACTCTGTTTTCTACCTCATCACGACTAAATCACTAAACCAATGGTAATGAAATTTTACTTAGAGATAGCCTGGAATCTGGAGAAGGACATATGCATATCTTTTACACACATTACTTAGATATAAAATACACGCAGAACAAATATAAAATACACGCAGATCGCGAAATACAGCTATAAAATATAACCTCATAAAAAAAAATCAATTTCTCAGCCTCTCTTTCATTTTGATAAGCCGTCAATATAGTATACAATTATCCTCTGTAACACTCCATCACCAGCAATCATATCTTCAGCGGATATTAATAGTCAATTAATTTTGTTTACTGTGAAATTATTTTTCCGGCCGTACTGATAACTGGTAATGACTGTACTTTTAATTAAATAATTATACAGCTCCATGAAATATTTATCTTCCCAGCCTTTTCCCTACACGTTGAAGTTCCAGTCCAACTAAATAAGCCAAATATCATTATATTTTGAACGATTGACTGCGATCGGGGATCCCTAGGTTAGACAGGTTTTCAGGCAACACAATTAATCTTCTTGTGTTGAATTATGAGAGTATGCACGAGCATGGGACATAGGAATCACTCTTGCCGTAGTGGAAAGATTAGCTAGTCAGCAATGATTGCATCAGACGAACTCAGATTTCGTCACTGGTGGCTCTAGGCAGGTTTTACCTTAGGATATGTATATCCCTTATTAATTTTGTCACGTGTGCAAGGAAAGAGAAGGCTCCTTAGAAGATACCCTAGGGTATAACCTGCCTAGACTACCTACTACATGGTGCCCTGTTGTAGACAATAGAGTATTCACGAAAGAATTCTCACTGTGTAGATATCACTTATCCATCGTTTGATCTTCATCGCAGCAAAGTAGGCGGAAACCCCTTGCATCAATATCCATTACAACATTTGTGCAATAACTGTAATTGTCATAAACGTCGAATTATTAATAATAATAAACGTAGTGTCTATTATTAGTTGAAGGATAAACAGTGGACATCAATCTGTCACTACTTTTGCATTGACAATAATGTTATCCTTAAAAGCACGTGATTTGAACACATTTATAATCACTCTTCCCTGATTGATTCGGTAGATTCAAATTAGATTGGGGGCAAAAAGGCTTCCCTAAGTGACGATACTCTGCGTCGTGTTAAATTCTATGCCATCATTGCTGACAGGCAATTGTTCTACTACAGTATTAATGTTTCTAATGCTAATAGCTTGTGCTGACTTGATAGTAAGAGAAGAAGAAGAACGTCCAATTCACCTTGGGTAATCGGCACTGTTAAAACCTTTCCTTTAAAGACTTTTCATTTGAAAGTACTCAACAGAATACGAGAGAAGAAACAGACTATTTACACTATCCAACATTAAAAAATCTAACTTCAAACATTATTCATGAAGCATAATTTATAAGTAATCATCCGAATATAATTGAACAACTACGTAATTCGTTCGGAAATGACTTCAATATGTAAGTAACGGGACTGCAAGATGTATTCTTTAATTAAACTCTGAGAATAAAAAAAAAAAACAAATTGGAGAATCAACCGGATCTATGGCACGGCCGAACAACGTGTGCTACAAAAAAACAACTGTTTTATTCTGATAACATTTTGTTGTTTTCAACGAGATTATAGAACCATTAATTATTGTTAACTATAAATAGGGATTAAATAGTCGTAATGTAGAACATGGCATAGACAAAGAGTCAGGGACCTACAGCTGGGAGTCAGGAAACAAAAGATTTCATGACGAAACAATTTTTGGATCCCATCATTAAAGAAAACGCTCAGACTTGTACGTTACGTTATAACCTTCTTTAAAACATGTTAAATTATTTCATCGGATCAAAAAGGTCGAGCAGCTGATAAAAACCAGTTGAACCGACAAAAACCTTTAGCAAACGATACTCCAACAAGAACTGTATAGGAACTTCCATGTGAAGCAAAAAACATAATCGAAAACATGAAAGTACGAGAAAAATAACAGCTAATGGTACAAACGGTTGATAAGAAAACATGTGTAGCCACCATGATGGCTGCTATTAATTTCATAACTACATCTCCGTCCTCAATTCAGCGTCATGGCGATTTTTTCCATAAACCACAAACTTAACAAGCTCACTTGTTTTTCTAAATAGGAAAAGCAAATTGTACATGCTCACATAGCAACGAGTTCTAAATAAGTCCACATGTTTCTCCGTCTAACACGATTCTGGACAAAACAGACACTGTGTACGTTAAACACGAAGTTACTTGGACACTGTGTTTGATTGTGTACACTGTTGGAAAGCGCATCGTCGTCAATTGAAACTCCGGCCTTAATTGTGTTGTTTACCACAGCCAACTGACAGCAGTCTGGATTTACTCCATACCCCTGTACCGCGTGCGAAATCCTTTGCTTCCGTAGCGATGTATTCGCTTACTCTCGTATACATCGCTGATTATAAATAGGGAATTTCACCGGCCGATGGTTTAAAAATTTTAATGGATGCTGGATCATGGAAGGGTTAAATTTTAATGTTTATAAATGGTACGGTGTAATGAAACGGTAAGACAGTCTGTTACCATTAAATTTTACAATGTTTATTCAGTTATTTTCAGCACAAAATCTCTCCGAATGGGGTCTTATTTCTAATTCCGTATTATTAATGTAAAATGGACTGAGACTGATGTTCCTCGGTAAAGATTGTTTAGAAAATACAACTTGTTTTTTGAATTGAGAGTGTTTTTGAATGGTTTCTTATAACGGAGTGGTGTAGCTATCTGTTTACGTCGGTATTTATTTGTACGAATCAATGGAATCGATATTAATGATACTTATCCGAGTTTGTTATGTAATCTAGTTTTTAGTTCTTCTTTTACACGTGTCGCAGTTTAAGGTCTATGATTCCTTTAACATAGTATCTTAGTAATAGAACTGACGTCTTGCCGAAGACTAGAAACAGTCTACTTATCTTTAATGAGTAACAATCTACAAAGTTTCTTCTACAATTCCTTCTGATTCATTGTTTTCCTAATCCTGAATGCACATAGAAACATGACTGGCAAATATTCGTGATTCAGTAATGAAGTAACTAAAGGAAAACAACATTGAATTAACAAATAAACACATTTACACCATTTTCATAATCGTTGCGAGTATTACGGACTCATTAGGGGCAGAACAATTAGAAGAAGATGATGAGCATTAAAAACTAATAAGATTTTACTGTGTTGGTATGAGCATCGTTGTGGAAACTTGGATCGGGGGCACAGGCTTTTTCCACAACGATGGGCAACTGGGAAATGTGGTTCCATTTATTAATAGCTACTCACGTATTGGGATTCATAAGAAAAAGAAAATTATATCTAGGATCAGAGGTATAAACAAGTAATGTGATGGCTGCTATAGAGATAGCTGTAGATAATAATTTACGGACTTGTCAGGCTACGGGATAACAGTGAGAAAAAAAGTGTGATCTGCGACGGAGAAACAGGTGAAAATGCAGCAGGAATTACGAAAAAATATATAATTATAATCTTTTGTTTTTTTACTAGAACAGCTGTTTTAAGTTAGGTGACTGTTCGGTTTGTTAACCTAACAGTCTGTGGTTCATTCACCACAAGGTATATATATATAATAGCGGTTATATAAAAGATCTAAGGTATCCATTTTTTTTTTCTTTTCCTTGGTTTTTGTCCTTTCGGAGCGACGTGTATATATACGTTATATTTATTTCACATTTTTTCATCCATTTCCAATTTGATGGGTATTGAATCGAAAGTCCACAAAAATATTCTATTGGCCATTGCAGTAACAGCATTAGACATACCTATTTATTCTGTTAACTATAGCCGTCTTTGTCACGACAGCGAACGAACAAACAAATAAATTAACCGAGCGTAATAAAATCGTTCATACTAACAATCTTATTCATACAATCCGCTATAGTAACTATCAACTTTATTGCGTAAGAAACAAAGCATGTTTTGGTCTTTTTGGGGTGCATAATTAAATTTGTAAGTACCGTAAATGGCCCTTCATGTTCGGCGTTATTTTTAGGAGCGTGCGTGCATGTGTGTCTGTTTGTGAGTGTATGTGTGTGCGTATGACCATCAAATTGAATTAGTGGGCATATGAGTGTTAGGTAGGATTACTTGTAGTAGTGTTAGTAACTCTATACTATAAGTGGGATGTTGTGAACTTTTGGAGCTCTCCGACTAATTGATATGGAAATTAAAGTGTTGATGTTGGAATAACAGGAAGCGGTGTGTGAAATAGAATAATTTGATTCTGTTTTTGTTATTTTTGGGACTAGAGTACATGTAGATGGTAATCTTTAATTTGTACCTACTATCTAACCACTGTAGCCCCTTTTCTAATAAAATTAAATGAAGTACTTTGAAGATATCAAAAATTCCTCACAGAAATGCTTCTGCATGCAGGATAGACCGACTTGTGCCCCTTTACAAAGGATATCTCTACAAACTGACAGTTACAGAGTCTTTAAGTAGGTACCTGTGTGACGAAGTCGGCCAGGACCACAAGTTTTGACACCCCAAAGTTCCCCCATTTCAACCAAAAAACCATCGGTTACATTCTTCCATCCACCTAGTAACCTCTGTGTATTTCATAACACCCACGGGAGACGAAAGTGCTTATAATTATAACATTCTGAAAGTGCACTACATTAAAATGTTATTTTAATTTGAGAAAATGTGTGAAGTCACGTAATGTGGGCGCGGGTCTTAAATTAGCGTGTTATTTACATTATAAAGAGAACGCGGTGTATACTTAGTTGATCTACTTTTTAACGTTACTGAGGTTTTGAAGACATCAGCTATTCTCTTCAGTCAGTGGTAGACGTGGTATTTACCGAAGGATAGGCAAACGTGCATTGTTCATCACAATATTATAACACAAAAGAGTCGAACCTATAACTAGTTTAAACTTTGTTTCCTGCTCGACTCTGTTCACTGGAATAGAACGCTATAAAGGTTTATCTTTTAGACTCTTAGTTAATAGTAAATCAAAAGAACCCTGCCACCTTTTGAATCTAAGCAGTTCTGCTGATGATATTGCAAATGTAGCGTAGAAAACAAATATCACTGTCAACATTGGCCACAATAGAGTAGTAATAACGGTGTTGGTGACCCCTGACTAGTTCGCTGCTCCTCCCACGTGAAACACTTCATTTTAAAAGTACTTACATACGTCCTACGTTCTCACTCTGTCCCCATACTTCATCTGTCACGTTAGAGTGAGCCAACACGTGGAAACTGCTCGAGCTGCAGTGGAAAGACCAGTAATTGCGCTCGAACTTTTTTCTAAATCTGATCCTCATGCCGTTACGCCGTGATTGAGTAACAAAAAAACGCCCCCAAACTGTTATCACGTAGTAAGATGCTCACTTGGAGTGTTGCCCAACCATCACCAGGACATCCACGTTCCTCTCGCCACGCGCACCTGCACACGTCCATGTAACGAGTAGGAGGTAGTACTTATCTGCTGTGTGTCGTCGGTAACTATCACGGCCGCGCCTCGCCGTAGAAAGCACGTGCAGTATAATCTAATTGTACTACACTAGCGGACACTAAAAATAACGCACAATTAGCCAATCTACGCTTATCTGCCCAATTGAGCCAATTTATCTACATTACAATGCTCGAATGGGTTTAAACTAGGGTAAAGCATGTGTCATATAGAAAGTGGAGCGGGAGCGATTTATCTGGTGGTTTTCGGTTGTGCGTGTGAGCATAGTGTAAACTGCAGTAAGTTGGACAAGTCTTACAAACAAAAGTATGTCTAATAAACGCCTCTTTCAAGTGCGTACCTTCTTTGCTGTTTTCAAGCGCTTGTTTAACTATAGTTTTATCTGACTTATGTTATGACTAACTATGGTTATATTAATAGACAGATTGCAAACAATACTAATACCATGAGGGAAATAGGAATCAATGGGGATATGAAAAGATTTCAATCTTTTACAAATATAAATACTATGAATTAATAATTAAATCACAGAATCATGACCCCTAATTTTACCGTCTCATATACCTTTTTCATTAGTGAATATCGTATGTTTTTACCTACAGATAATTTAGGTATAATATTTTAAAGCTATCTGTTCTTTTTAGCTAATCGGGGTTTCGAAACCTCACCACGCGATGTGCTCATAAAGCAATGCGATTGTACCAAACCTAATTAGCCATGATATTTTATGCAATTAATGTAATCTGTTTCGTCAATTGCATAATTATATGAAATTGCATTTAATAATACATAATTAGTGGTAGCGTGGGCGGAATGGTGCGATACAATATTATAATATACGCTTGTTATTATTTTTACTGTTAGACACTGATTTCGAAGGCAGACTCCTAAAGTTATACACTAGTTTTGAAGCCATTATACCTGGAAAACGAGTTTCAAATGTTCAGTTGACTACAATAGTGAAAAATAATGCTATTAACCGACTTTAAAAAAAGATGAACCTATGTATATCGATTTCTCGATGATTACTAGGCCGATTATATGTTGTCAAGTCAATTATATACATCGATTTTTTTTTATATATCCGTCTGTGTTGTTTCGTGCACAACGCTTTCTGTGTGACGTGGCTTTACTTAGAACTGAGTACTTAGATACTACTAATTTAAGTTTGTTCACTCCTTATATGATAAGGTTGTGATATATATGTATATGTATTGTGGAACCTACTCTTCCCGTGTTTGAATTGGATGCAGAAATCTACCAAATGGTTTGAATAACATAGTCCCAGCTGTGACCATTTGTGGTGTGTTTTAGGATAATCAACAAATATATTATGAAGATACTGTCTTACAGTTATCAATTAGCGTATCGATACTTGCTCATTATCATCTCATGATTTCAAAACCGTCTGATCTAAATCCAGTATGGTCATTTTTTTTTTTTTAATATTAATCATTCCACCCTCTTCTTTCTGCCTTGACGCCTGCTTGTCTGTATTCTTAACTACATACACCTAATAAGGCCGATTTAAAATGATATATTTCTCGTAAATCACTACTACACCTACTAATTAATACAACAACTCAATTCTAAGTACTATCTCAATTAAACGCTCTCTTAACATAATTATCATCTCTTTCACAATCAGTTAATTTTCACCTGCGTTGTTACACACATCGAAAACAATTTAATCGATGAGGTGATCGCACCGGAGCGAGGGGTGCGGTGCGGGGGAGGGGGTGCGCATGCACAAATAGATCTTGGCAGGGGCACGCATCGGTGCACAACGTAAAAGTACAGCCTGCAGAAGGCTTACTCCAAAGAAAATAGATAGTCGCTATTATTTAGTCTATTGTAGTCCATTTCAGGACGAAGGCAAACATTCGGTTATTGTTTGAGTGGTAACCTGTACGCATGCTCACAACCTGTCCCGTCCCTGTCAGTCCCTGTCAGTTCTGCGATCACCAAGGGAAGGTCAAGGGAACCATCATCCTCTGTTATGCTAATAATAACTCATTGCCAGTAATTCAACAACCAATTGTATCTAAGGTTATCGCAATAACCCATTGGAGCGTAGCGGTTGGATGGTAACTGACTATTTATGATCAATTACAAATTCAGACACAAGAGGACACTGTTGCGCGTCTCAGCCTTTGGTTTTATAAGCTGATATGTCAACATTCTAATTTTGTATTGAGTGGAACTTTTTTGTGTTCTTTTGAGTGGCCTACACGCAAACTCACGCCACTCGTACGCATGTGTGCGTAACATCTTGAAGGAACTCCTTTCGTTCATTATTAGGTCTCTAAGTATGTACGAGTATATTGGTACAGTTGATCGATAAATACATAAAGGTAATGTACTACTATTTTATATTTTCATTTTTATTGCCATATTGATCGATGGTCAGTAAAGCTCCTTAATTCATTAAGTACTTACTGTGAAAACTGTCAGAATTTTGTACAGGATACGTAGCGCCATTTTTCACTATCCAATATAAAATGCTATGCCAGAGAAAATCCATTTACTTCAAGAAATATTACCCAGAAAATTAAAAAAAATGCTTGACACCTCTTGGATTTGGACCCACGAATTTTGCCGTAGCGTCCATCCGTACCATCGCTCTGCCAACTGAGCTATCGTGGCTTTACCCTTATAGAAATTTAAGTTTTATTTATTTTAACGTCCTCTGCAGAAACCTATTGCCATAGCCTATCCACCTTAATTTTATGGCAAACATTTTTGGTTTTACATCATTACAAACAACGTAAAAAAAAAAAAGATTTTTTTCACTGTCGTAGTCAGTTGAATATAACAAACTAGTATTTGATTTAAAAAAAGCACTTCTGATAATATATGTCTAACTATTAGATAAATGAAAAAAAAAAAAAAAAAAACGCAACATTAGTAATCTAATTAGATTGCTTTTTTAATTTAACGTTGGTACAGTTAACTGAACAAGTGGTTTAAGATTTTTTTTAAGATTTTGTTTTTTCCATGTTATTGTATATTTCAGTAATAATAATACGTAATGATACATATCTGCTTATAATATTAAATAATACTAATTGTAGAGTAGATTTAAGATTAGCAACTCGTTAGCGACCTCAGTTTCCACCAGATAATGCACATGCTTGCCAAGCCTCTCTAGAACTTAAAAATAATATGATTATTATTTAAATACATAATTAAAATTAACACGCTATTCATTACAGTCACTAGTCATGAGTCTCCTAACCCAATAAAGTCAAAATGGCTGCAACAATTATTTCTCAAATAACAGTTAAACTCAACATAACAACTGCGTTTCGAAACTGTTTCATGTTGATATGAAATAGGTTTTTTATTTGGTTACATGAAATTAGATCAGAAATATTACGGTTGTAATAGTAACAGCCATTTCTGCTCACGACATTATTAGTAACGCCTTATTATATGAATGTTCTATGTTCTACATTTGCTGATTTACGCTTAAGTAACTTGTTGTTTTGTACGTAAAAATAACGAAAAGCATTTATTTGGTTAAGGTTATTTTAAAAAAAGAATTTATGTATAATATTTCTTTTAATCTTTATTGGTTACTTTGATATTGATAACTTTGAAGTTTTTTTTTTTAATTACATTTACCAATAAAATTAATTTGTTAATTTTAAATTGCAACATGTATTTTGGTTGGGTAAAATAGATAGTAGTTGTAAACTGTTTTAAAAAAATCAAAAAATCATTAATTTAAAAAAAAATGTATTTTTTTTTTAATAACCTACATTGAAAAAAAAAATACATTTTTTTTAAACTGAATGATTTTTTAAATAAAATACTACAAACAAAAGTAGAAAAAAAAAATACAATATCTCAGTAACACCATCAAAATCGATAACTCTTACATTAATCACATTTTACAAAAAAAGTCTTATGTAATTGAATGTACACTCACACAGACAAAGAACGCACACAGACAAGCCGAGTTCATTCACACAAGACCTTGACATGATTACGCTCAATGAAATTTGTGAGCGTTGCGCGCACGCACTCACAGTACACACACATGCTTAGGATCATGCAACACGTGGCGAGATGTGCACGATTCGTTATGTAAATCCTTTGACATAATAATGTATTTATATTTCTATTGTCTTAATCTATAATAAGGGTTTTAATGAATACACATTATATATTTTTTAATTCTCGCCAAACTCTGAAGAAAAAAACAACATACTTTATTATTTTTGTTTCTGCTTTCCATGCAAGTCAGAGAAGGTAATGGTTGGTTTTTTACTTGTCACTGGATAGTACAAAGGGTAAAAGTTAAGTCAAAAAAGTCAAAGTCAAGTCAAAAGTCCTCATTTACGTAGCGATCCATCCGATGGAAGATTGAGCTCGCTTCCATTAGACATCCGCAACCAATTAAACAGACTTCTCAAGATACTGACCATCCGACCTTCAACGGCTACCACTTTTCCATCTAGCCTTACTGTCTCACCGCCTGGTATGGATCTCTTTTCCGGATGAGAAACCGTAAGTCTTAGTGGGGTTGAGGGACTACACACCATTGAGGACTGGATTCAGCCGTCATGTTATTTTCTTTCACCGATAACGTAAGTGATAGTAAAATTCTAATCCGCACATGATTGATTAATGATTCTAAAAAGTCAAATGTGCTGGCGGGGTTCGAACTCAGACACTTATGCTTGTAAGGCAAGCGTTCGACGACTAGGCTATCATTGCTAATAATGATTTATTTTAACAATTGATATTATAATGTTTTTACAATGTATTACTAAAGTCGAGCCGGGTACGTCTTAAAACTGCGGCCAGACACCGGAGGACGGGCAGCAGCGTCCTCTCACTAATCGGTGAGCCACTGCGATCCCCAAGCCGCCTGCCAAGCGTGGGGATTATGGCAAACCCCATACCCCCCTTTGGGGGAGGCCTTCGTTCAGCAGTGGACGTCTTCTGGCTGATGATGATGATGATGTTGATGACTAAAGTCATTGACTGATGGTACGTGCAAGTCATTTATCTCGATAGTTCTATTCTATTTTCATGCAGTTTTCTTCATTAGACATGAACACACTTGCAGCTGCACAAGTGCAGTGTGTTCATGTGTTTGTTTTATTCAACATATTGTTTTACTGAAGATAAAACAATTTAAAATGAGATGCAAATTCTGTTTTATGTATTATATTAGATCACCATATTTGTTTCCTCTATTGTCACTACAATAGAGGAAACAAATATGGTTACACTTAACATATCGTGGCTGTTTCATTGTTCTATTGGTTGGAAACACGACTGCTAAGCGTGAGGTCCTGGGTTCGATATTAGAATATCTGTAACTATCCTAAGCACTGGATTTGATATCATACCCAGTAGATGGGAATAGGCTCGCCCCCTATTACGTGAGTCCAAAATATTGGTATCAACGACAAGTATCATATTTTCTTTAAAATCCGTTATTATTGAATTCTTTTATCATAGAAATCCGAGAACATAATCTTATTTTGATTCAGCCTCGGCTCCAACGACAAAGTTCACTTCTAACACACAAACGACAACTTTGCTTTGTACTTGGTGACAATCCTTATAGACTGTGTGGCTCAGTCTTACCAGCTAAACTCACCACGATGGCTTACATTGGCACTTGATTGTTGGCTTCAGCAACTCTTTGGAGACCACACCATCCTATCAAGCCTTATTATGAAGCTAAGGTTATATTTAGAATAAATATAAGCGGTTCAATTTTCTGACAACCACAAATAAACTTTCAATTTCAAAATTGAAAATAACCTATATGATCTTAAAAATAAATAAAAAGGTATTGTTAATACAATACTAGCTTCCGCTTGCGGCTTCGCCTGCGTGTTTCACGAACCGTATATTTTTCCGGCCATTTAGCCTATGTGCTATTCCAGACTATAATCTATCTCTGTGCCAAATTTCATCTAGATCCTTTCAGTAGTTTTTGCGTGAAAGAGTAACAAAGATCCATCCATCCATCCTCACAAACTTTCACATTTATAATATTCGTAGGATATTCAAGCTGCATATAGATTTGCAAACAATGTAACCTTACATGAAAAAATACGGCTAGCCCTGAGCCGTCTGTCTTCAGGATAATGTACACTTGTACAGAAAAAGTTACGTTATTGTCGAGTGCAAAGAAAATCATATAAGCACTTATGTATTGTTGATTTTCTTTCCATTTTAATATTAGAATGTATTAGAACAAACAATATTGTTTATCGACTGCTGAACGTGAAGTCCTGGGTTTTATTTCCGGGTCAGAAAAAGTGTTATTAGGTTTTTCTGCATGGTAATTCGCAGTGGTGGCACGGAGTCTGGAATTGTGCTCGGTAGATGGCAATAGGCTGTCCACCTATTACATGGGTTCCAATCACGCGTTACGCTTATCCCCGATGAGTAAGGCAGAGGTGTACTATTACCCATATTTCACATGTCGTTATGAAGTATGGTAGTGAGTCCATTGCTATCTACAGGGGACAGTGCCGAACTCTAGATTGTGCACACAGTGCTGGTCTCGGGAATCGAGTAACTTCACGCAATGAACACGCCAACAAGAGAAACCAGGCAGTTTAAAGATATATGGTATTGAATTAAGTTAGATAGCCTGCAGTGTCCATCCATCCAGGCATCTTAGTAGTTGGGTAGCAATGTCTTTATTTGTTTGCTAAGCATACCTGTTTCGGCTATTCTCCCTCTCTATTACTTGGCTTAGTCCTTTACAAAAACAAGCATTCAAATTGACCAGAGGGACTATCAGACTAGCCAAAAGATCGAATCGTAAAGCGTGACCCACAAACTGAAACTACGAGGGAAATCAAAAATTAAAAATGTCTATTTATACGGCAAACCATAACACATTAGCATTGTATGCGAGATAATAATTTGAGATTGTTTTTAAACAGACATATTTCTCGCTCCCATAGGAATGGCCCTATTAACATTGCCTACGACTTTGTTAGTAATCGCGTCGAAAAGCTTTTTGGCTGAGATTAACATACACACATAATTTATGCGTATTTAAATTTCCTGGTTAATAGACTAGGCGCATGCGCTAGATCTAGATTTTTTGTAGTTTTTTTTTTTTTTGCTGATTTAATGTTATTTCCTTCAATGAGTTCAGTGATTGATATATTTGCATTCTCGCCTAATAGTGTCATTGACACCTAGCCAATTCAGTGACTCAAACAATTTTTTTGTGACATTGGTTTATCCAGTATTTTCTGGGTTTATTAGGCCTATTTTTGATAGCAATAACTAAAGGAAATCAGATAGAATAGTAAGGGTGATTTTCAACCGGCTATT
The DNA here is from genome assembly GCA_947562105.1 of Shargacucullia verbasci. Lineage (NCBI taxonomy): Eukaryota > Metazoa > Arthropoda > Insecta > Lepidoptera > Noctuidae > Shargacucullia > Shargacucullia verbasci. Next base: position 476,763 of record OX387296.1, read on the forward strand.
CAAATTAACGAATTGCGAGAACGCCTCATTGTTTCGATTCCCGGGTCGGGCAAAGTGTTATTGCGTTTTTCTGTATGGAAATTCTCAAAGTGCCCGGTGGATGGCAATAGACTCGCCCCCTTTTAAATGTGACGCAATAGTACACCTCTGCCTAACCCTTCGAGGAACTGCAAGACTTGTGGATTTCTCACACGACAGCTATCGATATCAAAATAAGTCAATGCTTGCCCACGTTCCCCAACACTTTAAGTGACTCCTTCTCTGCCAGTAATAACGGTGAAGAACAGGCAACATTTTGCACTGATGTAATCTCGATACGAACAAGGAGAACAACGCATCACACACAACTGGTGGCCTGTCTAAGGATCGCTCAATGTTGCTCGAAATGTCCTGCAAATTTATCGACTGATGTTGTTGCCCCACACGGCTCGAATGGCTCCACGCTATGTTGCAAATTGTCCGTGTAAGTTAGCGTTGCCAACATTTCTTAGGCGAATTATAGTATTTTTCAAACTAAGTTATAAAAAAAATATAGTACACTTCAAAAAATATAGTATTTTATGGCAAAGGCAAAAAATAGACAAAGATAATATTTCTTACTTATTATTTTATTGGATTTACGAACATTACAACGCTCAAGGTACTTTATGACGCTCTAGTCAGGAGCCACTTAGAACATAGTGCAATAATCTGGGCTCCACATGAAGCAAAATACAGCGTTCTGTTGGAGCGGATACAGAATAAATTTACAAGACACCTATATTTTAAACTCTATGGCGTGTATCCGCTCTACCCGCTGATGTACCCCACACTATTTGTACTGGGTATGGTGGGGTATAATGAGCTCAGGGTGCGCCGGGAATTTTGTCTCGCTGCGTATGTAGTGAAGTTACTGCGTGGAGTAGTATTTAACCCGGGAGTGCTGCGTCACCTGAACCTCAACGTGCCGGACCGGTACGTGTGGAGGCGTCGACGCCCGCAATTATTAAACGTGCCGGTAGCCAGAACCAATCTGTTGGCGAAGACACCGCTCACTAGGACGATTCGCGTTGTTAATGAAGTACACGAGAGGCTCGATGTTTTCTCGTGCACTTTGAGTGAATTCGCAAAAGTTCTGTTAAACGTAGTTAGTTATGTGAGGTAAATATAAGTATAATTTAATATTGTTATTTTTTGAGTTTATTGTTTTAGTTGATAAAGATATTTATATAGACTGAATAGACCTTATATTTAGAATAAGTATTATATTAATAATTACTACACTATCGCATTAGGTTAAGGCCTGTAAAGATAGCTGTAAGGAGAAATAAATAAATAAAATAAATAAAATTTTTATAAAATAAATATTTTTTTGCACTTCATGCATTTTAAAACGAAGGATTTGTTTGTTAGATTCCGGTGTTGAAAATATAGTATTTTTGCGTATTTATCAACTAATAACTATTAACCCGAACGTGTTTGGGTGTGCGCCAAATGGTTTTTAAAAACTGTTTCGGCACTTAACCAAAATGTTAAACTTGACAGAGTAAATGTGTATTTTTTTACGTTATACGCACATGCATCGTATTGGTGTTATTTTAATTAATCTTAGCTATTTTATTCACTATATTTTTATGTATTATATTACATTTACGATCCTGGCAAGTCATTTCAGTTTGACCAATCCTCTTAAGTTCATAAGACGATGGGATAATTCTCCATATTTTTGAAAATATGTACGTTTTAATATTTGAATGTTAGATGGGCGAGAATTGCCCGTCTCAATTTTCCTGATCACCAATTAATTTTTTAATGATTTTAATGGGCTATTGTCGCTTAAATAATGTATTGTTTATTTTTCATGCTCATCAAAGTCTAGTGGGGACAATAAACAATAGCAGAGCAGAGCAGAGCGAGGACTACGAGCATTTAGGTTATAGAACTCAATTAATGAGCACGTCTATAAATCTTCATTAAAATTAAAATTATTTGAATGGGGTCTAGGCTCGAGGCCAGGTGCACCAATGGCTCGTATTCACGTCTCCGTATTGAATATATCGTAATTACTCGTGAATTCGTCAGAAAACCGGCTTGTAAAAATGTTTTAGACTAAATAAAGCGCAGTCCCTGACCGTTTCTCAGAGAGGACGCCTATCATTCTAGCTAGTAGATATATTAATTATTATATTCGTTTTAAAGAAACTTCATTTTTATAAAAACGTACAGAGCTCGATTAGATGAGATTAACTTCTTGAACTATAATTAAAACTGACGTGTGATTTCGTGTTTTGAATTTCAATTATATTATCTTTATATTTTGTGTCAACCCTTTTGATAAGTCTAAAGGTGCTCACACACTGTGGTAATAAAATTTTAATATAATATTTTAAAATACAATAAACAAGGCCACTCGTGATGACGGAATAAGCACCTTAACCAATTTCACAAAGAATATTTAAAATATTTCAAAACCCTACACATAATATTGACATATGAGACATGTGTTTACAAAGTAAATAGCAGAAGTCCTTGTATGTCTGCTATCCTTGTATACTCTATCAGTTGTACCTACAGTACATACCTATTGACATAGGTAGATAATGGCCAAAAATATATTTGGAAAAATAAAATGCCACGGTGTTACTAAGTTACGTAAACCTGGAAAATAAATTGTTAGATAAGATTTTTTTTTGGTTAAAAAAATATAATAAATTTTAATATTGACATTTTCGAATTTATATTTTATCGACAGGCAGCTGATATATTGGTTTGTTTATATAAGGTTTTTTTTTGGTGTTGAGTAACATGTTATTTTATAAAAAACTTATATTTTAATTTTTTACTGTTGCTAGGTATATTCGAGGCAAATTTGAGCATGTGTTCAAGCGCGGATTCACCGGTGCGGCCACGATGGGCATGCCCACAACCCTAAAAGACTCACAATTTCACGGTCTATTGAGGTCGATAGGCTGATGATATTGTATGAAATGCCTTAGTAAAATATAAAAAATAAAAAACAATGAATCATCAAACAATGAAACATCTCCTTTGATCGATCATGAGCGAGTTCATAATCCGACTCGCGGCCGGGTGGCTGCGACCACAAGCTTTTTTGTGGGCTGGATCAGCGCCTGCATGTGTTAATATCACCTTCGAAAAATTCCATTTAGTTACCTATAGTTAGTAGACTACGTCACAAACCTAACTGATTATTTATCTATAGGCTTATCTGTCAAAAGAAGACACATAACTGTAAATAATCCTATTATTTTACCTTGAGTTTCATATTTAGTTGCTTTAAAAAAATAACTTTCTGAAATTAGACGTAGAGTAGTCAGAGAGGAGTAGAAGTTCTGCTCACCGCTTGTGAAGGACTCCGCAACGATACATTAAAATAAATGAGTCGATAAGACGACATACAAAGCTAATGAATTAATGATGGTCTATATACTTAACATGGCAGTAGATATAAGGGCCAACGCAGACATGACACTTTTAGCGTCGGACCTTGGCGATTTTACTGTAAGGACTTTGATGCTGTATCGAATGGTAGAGAGATGGAGGCAGATGGAGATTATAATATATGTGCAAATTCTGAAGTTCGTTCAGTCACTGCACCCAGCTTCCGAAACAAAACAAATGTGTGGAATTTAGAGTTTAACTCAAACGAAAAATGTGTTACTTACAATTTTTAAGGAAAAATACCTATAGCATAGCGAAACTTTATAAAAGCTTGTAAGAAAGGACAACACAGTACACAAACAATATTTTTAATTGAAATTTCACTCAATCAGCATCTCAGAGTGCGAAGAAACACTTGTGTTTAAGCGGCCCTAAGGCCTAAAACTGCGTTAAGCGGGCACCCGCGCGGTTTCATACAAAAGTGCTCCGTCGCGGGGACTTGCGCGGGCGTCCGTCACGGGGAGGCGCGCCAAGCACCCATGCAACGGGGCCCGCCTCCGTGCGACGGAACCCGTCGCGAGGCACGCGCGGTGCCCGCCAGCGGTAACACGCACGGGCTTGTTCAGTCAATAACGCTAGGTGATACGTTCTACGTATTAAATTCTCCATCGACACGACTATACATGCACACCGTTAAAATTGAACTAGCGACGCTGCGTAAATAAAATAATCCGGTCTCCGCGACGGGGACCGTCGCGTTCCCACGGAGCCCACCCGCGTGTCCACGCGCGTAGACACGCGACGGTTGCCCGTCGCGGACACCCGCTTAACGTAGTTTCAGGCCTAAGTGTTTCAGTTCGGTGTGATACGAGTTCATCCGAGGAGTTTAGATGGTGCATCTTCGAAAGAGCGATTAAACCGTCTATCGCTGATGTTAAAAGCATCGTGTCTGCGTTGGTCCTAAGCTTGTACAATATTATACCGTAGGTGTAGGTACTTACCTACTTACTCCTGTAAATCATTACCCTCCTTTTGGCGCTGATTACGGCCATTATTGTTGATAAGGCTGATGATAACATTGGCCACAGGCCTCATGACCCTGGCTATGAATAGGTAGGTCTAGCCACTGGGGTCGTTAGGTACGAAAAAGCGTAGATGACTTTATGTTTTTCAAAGTGTGGCAATTACTTTTCTCTTAAGATGTGTTCGATGATTCAGGTGTTTGAACACTAAGATTTATTTTGTCTTTAATATCATTCATCATCATCGTTATAGTATCATGCCTGTATTCTCAAAGGGCTAGGCAGAGGTGGACCCACACTTGGCGATGCCGTTATGAAGTCCCATGTAAAGCGAGCCTATTGCTATAAACCAGGCATAGTTCCAAACTCCGTGCTGCTAATGATAATTTCCATACAGAAACACTGTATAACACTTTGCTCGACCCGGGTGTCGAAATCAGAACGTCACGCTCAGCATTCACGCTTGCGACTACTACACCAATTAGGCAGTCTGTGATATATTTATTCAGTCACCAGATAAAGATGAAATCTTTTCGGGAAATTATGTATGCATTCGTTAATTAATTAATACGCAGGTTTTGAATTATATTTATTTTAAAATCCTATTCAAATAATTTATCATCAATCGTTTAGTCTTAATTAGTTAGTTTTAATCTTCGTCTATAAATGGTCACACCGTTAACTATCTCTTCTTTAATCATTAGTGGTGCACGGAAAGAGACTCCCTGAGTGATCGAACAATTTCAATGTGAGAGCCCATGTGATGATAAAACAAAAAAATATGCATCATGCATCATGAATGGAGGACCCCTCAACATAATATGTCTTCAGGGGGGTACTGATAGACTTCTTCACTATTTTCTTTTTTCTTTCTTCTTCTAGTAGAGAACTTGATGGATCAATTTTACGTAGATTCCCTTCAGCTTTTTAAAGTACACTTAAAATGGCGAAAAGTTAACTAAAGATCTAGCAATGATGACAATTCTCAGGAGAAAGAGATATTCTTAAACACAGATCTAAAAGTAAAAGATAACTAGTAGGTAACAAGTTGTTATCACTATTCGTGAGTCTTGAATGTTATCGTCGTGTTAGTGGTTCCAAATTAATCCAAGATTAGAGTATCACGGTATTTGCCGATCTGTGCGTCAAATATACGTTCAGTTATGCTAAGCTGAAATGTAAAGAGAACAAATGGGATGCAGAGAAAGACCCTCCCCAAGTGACAAGACATTACGACTACGTCTTTCAACGGTAAAAAATCTCAGATACAGTCCTTGTATACTGGCTCATCTTTCAACCATGACACGAGAATTTTCTCGTGAGAGCTCAAGCTGATACGACAGAAAAAGATGAAAATCGTAGGATGTGTCTTACTATAACTCCCCTCTACCCCCACAAAGGTAAATCTGTGGTACTACATATGTATCTAAACCAAAAAGTTTTTCCAAGTACTTAGAGATAGGACGTGCCCCACCTGCACCAACAGTGTTAACCCTAAAATGGTCCGGTTCCACAATGTTCCAGGAAGTGTGAACTTTGACACAGATGGGGCACGTTTGAGTTTTAGCAATAACAATACTGATATGTTATCGACCGGCCGAATGTTCGCAATTTTGGTACCGGATACTCGCGAACTAGGTATTGAATTGAAGGTTCTGTAGAATAAAAATAAAATTCCCCATGTTTTTTTTTCACTGTCCAGTGCACGCCAAAAATATTAAGTAAGTATTAATTGTATCAAGAAAAAAGATATGTGAAATGTTTTTAAATAGTGTTTTACATTAATATAGTATATATAAGAAATTGAGTAGCGACAGCGCGGAGCATTGGGAATAATGCTCGGCTTCATCATCAGCCAGAAGACGTCCAATGCTGAACGAAGGCCTCCCCCAAGGCGGGATTTGCCACCATCCCCACGCTTGGCAGGCGGCTTGGGTATCGCAGTGGCTCACCGATTAGTGAGAGGACGCTGCTGCCCGTCCTCCGGTGTCTGGTCGCAGTTTTAAGACGTACCCGGGTCTTGCTCGGCTTGGAGTTCAAAGATTATTTTGTTGATTTCCTAGAATGCTCCCGTTAGACCAAATGTTCATGTAGTGTGATCATTTAGTTGTAATGAAACATTCGTCTGAATATTTATTATAAGCAATTGCTCAGGGCTGCCACCTTTACTCGCGTTACTATTATAACCTTGCTGCAATAATTGCCGATATAACGATATTGTAGCCATAAGACAGAAGAGTCTAACTGACCCGACACCAGTAGTTATAAAAGATAAAAAATTAAATAATAAAGTGTCATCAACACAAATATTGAACCCTGGAAACAACAGACACGAGATAGCGTATCTCAAGGATGAATTAAAAAAATATCGAGTTATATAAGCTCACCCATTGTAGCGTAAACATGTTTTGCTATGCACATTATATTCGATAACACCTAAAAACAAATATAAAATTACAACCACTAACTACCTTATTTCTATAGGCGTACAGTTGTAATCCGTTTATTTGATGTGTAAAAGATTATTGGTAGACATTGAAGGCATCAAGGTCGCTATTGAAATTTTCTCACCTATGACACTATGTAAATTGGCACAGAAGGCCCACACACGATAAGAAACTTGCACCTACTGCAACGGAAAAGGTGGAGGAACATTCCAAAACTTTCTAGAAGGTGCAAAAGGGTCTCGACCCTTGGTAGGCTAATTTAATTTTTATCGTATAGAGTTTACAAGCTAGTCACCCATGAAAGTCTCAACTGAGGGATTTGAAGTTTTTAGCAACGTCTTCTGTACAGACAATTTTCCTGGCTGTCACCTGGATAGACCTGTTGCAATTACGTCCAGTCCATAAAACTCTACTATTGATTGAAGAATTGATCTGTTACTTCCAATATCCTATCCTACTAATATTATAAATGTGAAAGTTTGTGAGGATTGATGGATGGATGGATGGATCTTTGTTACTCTTTCACGCCAGATCTGCTGATCGGATCTGGGTGAAATTTAGCACAGAGATAAATTATAGTCTGGAATAGCACATAGACTTTTTATCCCGGAAAAATGTACGGGTTCGCAAACAACGCGGGCGAAGCCGCGAGCGGAAGCTAGTGTTTATATATGGCTTGTTTTGCGTGTAATGGTACCTCTGATCATTATTTTGTTGTGTTTCTAGTTTTAAAATTCTAAACCTAGTGCCAGGTGAATTCCTTGTCGTCTAGGTAATAAGTCAATGGGTTTGTGAACAACAACTTTGATTTATTGTCCCTCATTTACATGGTAGTAGGAGTTTAACTCACGGAGTCACGACTCACGTAGTTAGTGAGTCATATCCCATACATAATGGGTAGTAAATGTCAACTCAACCTATGTCTCTTCATTAACTGATAATATTACTATTCTTAACAGGATTGATTGATCGTGATCGTGTATATTAAAGCTGTAGATTTAGACTGCTGAATATAAGCACACGAATTCTAACGATTGCATTTAGTACATAGACATCATCTATCTTGACTTGGAGCAGTTTACCCAAATGGGCCGTAGCTAAGCATTTTTTTCTAGGGTAGGTATACAGGTAGTATCTTATTAAAGCATTTCTCAAAGACTACGAACTTCACATACGTATGAAACGAAGGTCTAATTGTCACACCAATATTATTTTGCAAGAATTTTAGATGAGATATATCTTTTTATAAGTTTCTTTAAAAAAAAAAAACTTTTCCCCACACTAGGAATAATTCCTGTATTGTGGCTAACGCTATTTCGATCGTGTTTTATTTTTATTTGAAGTTAAGGCGCGCCTGGTTGTCTGTGGAGCGCTTCACAGTCTGCACTGAGCCCTGCCCATGCTTGTTCCAAGCTACGTTCAAACCATACCCACGGGAACAGAGGAGGTGGCTTTCTCAGATCTTATCTATCGTATTGATTGTATTGTTCTGAAGGCAAGAAATGTTCTGTTGTTAGCCGAAAAATTCATGGCCGTGTATAGTGAATGAGTCATAGTTAAACAAATGTGTTTATACATACTTATGTATGAAGCGTATCACGTGGAACGCTAACATTATTACAACATTTAATTCTTTAACATTTATTTCTTTTTAACATCCGCCATATTTGATTTAGGAAACCGATAAGTATTTTATATTTGTTTACCGCAGACGGGTGATCGTTATTATTAAAAAACATGCAAAAACATCTTTATGATTATAAAATCAATGTCCATATTTGCATGCATGCATAATATGACCTATACATGGGTACACTGACGTTTTGTATAGAATACTCGCAAGTAAAAAAAAATATATCGACTATCGACTCGTCGCATCTCGATTTGCTCTACTAAATATAATAGAGTCGTTATCAACGGCGACGTAGAGTCTGCGATAAATTACTATCAGCGTATCGATATCGGCGCTGTGACTCAGTGCTTAGCATACAATGGGGTCGCGGGTTCGAGGCCCGGCTGCAGCTGCCCCGGTTGCGCAGTGACTATGTAGAGCAAGTTTGAAGGTTGTTTTACTTATTTTATTTTAAATGTTATTCTTGTAGACATGTTTATTAGGTAGCTATAGATTTCGATAACCTCTAGCTTGATGGTTAAATCGAAAATGTTTATCGAAATGTCACAGGTTCGGACACGGACGCTCATTTAAAAAAAAACTTATTGAGGTAAATATTGTTGTTATGTGGAAAACAACTATATTAATAAACATGATTATTATTTTAGTTGCTTTTATTAATAATTATTAGCACGTCACTATAAGCTGTGTTGTTCACATTTGAGATAATATAGGCACTTAGACAAACAAAGTGATAACGTTATCAGTTCGCGCGGTTTTGATTGTCTGACATAACACCGACGCGTCTTCATATCTAAAGCACTAGGAAACGCGAGGAGCGAATTTGTACACTGTTCTTCACTTATTAATCGCCTAAATAACATAATAATATGTGTCTTAATCTCATTATCTGCCTACCTTTTCCCAACTACATTGGAGTCGGCTTCCAATCTAACCGGTTGCGGCTGAATATCAGTATTTTACATGGAGCGACTGCCATCTGACCTCCGCCACCCAGTAACTGGGAGACACTGATACTCTAAGGATAAATTGGTTGTCAGACTTTTTGGGCTGCTGACACTCGTAACGACTGTCATAGGTCTTCATATGACACCCGGGACCAACAGCTTAACATGCTTTCCTTGGCACGGAGGAGTTTCGATGTGGGGAAAATGATCACCCATCCAAGGACTGACCGCGGCAAGCGCTGCTTAACCTCGTAAATCGACCGATCTGCGCGGTAGGTATGTAGCTACGAACACGTTAATATTTGTCTTTTACTAACAGACGAAATAAGAAAGAGAAGCAATAATAGTATACAATTTAATATAACAAATAAATAAATAGATAGAATAACACATATTATATGAAGAGGGTAAATAAATAAGTAATAATATATTTATAATTATTCATACTCTTGTAGAAAAAAAGCCAGATAGATAAGAAATGATGTAAACATTTAATAATAAGGAAAATCATTAAAGCCCTCTTCCTCTCTCCTAATTATTTAAACTTTTGCTGTACCCGACTGGGTCCATAATATTTTCTATATTTAATATTTACCACCTGTATAACTCTGTAAATTATGGATTGCAAAAAAGGTTTGAGATTGAGATTGAAATGAAAGTTTAACTGCCAAGTTACAGTGTGTAATTTTACTTTAAGTGGCCAACTTAATATTTTGGGATCTACATAAATCCATGCCGAGTGTGGGTGGACATAAACAGAGTGTTATGAGACAGCATAGAAATAACACAGCCTATGCAAATCTAAACAATATAATACGTTGCGCATAAATTCTGTCAGCTCGAGACACGTACGGTTGCGTAACATGTTACGAGTGTGTCCACACGTTTCTATTTGTCTTCCGTGGGCCATACGTATAGATAATGATTTATTATACTATTACTATGGAGCTTTTCTTATCTGTATCTTCTTATTTTATCCAATTGGACGGACAAATAATAAAGGACAGACTGGATGCAATCAGAAATCACGTTACTTGTGACAATCTTATGTCCAACAGTGGACTACGGTAGGTTAATTTATGACGAAATAAATATGGATATTATATGAGGAAATACAAGTTTATGATGATGTAATATGTATATTAAAGCGCCTTGAAGAATATATTAAGTAAATGATACCACCAAATGATGTCCTATTTTTATTTTATTTTATGCTAGCGACCCGCCCCGGCTTCGCACGGGTAGCAGAGCATATACGCCTTAATTTTTTATCGGTCGTAGTGTCGTATCTGCCTTTTACTTCGAGCATTTACTCGGCGCACGCCAGTAAAGCTCCCAGTTGGCATGATTTTTATGACATCTTCAAGTATTATCGTCGTATATCATCCAATTTACACAAAACCTTAACAAATTATACACCTAAACCTTCCTCATAAATCAATCTGTCTATTGGTGAATACCGCATGAAAATCCGTACAGTAGTATTAGAGTTTATCGATAACAGACAGACAGACGCGGCGATGTAGTGAAGATTTATGCATACTTCAAAAAACGATGTTAGTAACTCTTAGTTTTTGTAAAGTCTTATCATCATCATCCCACCATTCGTTCTCTATATAGGCCTATCCCAGTACGCGTTTCGAAGGCTCAGAGGTGTTTATTGATGTTATCAATAACACAAAGTTAAACCTTATTTATATATGTGTGTACAATAGTACATCTTTGCCTAACCCTTCGGGGAATACAGGCGTGATGCTATGTTTATTTTACATTAATGCGCTTATTAGTGCGCACGAGTAACCCTTTCATCTTTAACACCAATCTAGTCTTAGGTGAGACTATCTTCACCACTTCGGAAATCTAGATTTTTGCGGTGCCTATAGTGTTATCAGGGCAGCTGGTACTTCTAATAACTAGCTTATCTTGAATTGGAGTTATGCTGAACTCGCCTCACGCAACAGTAACATTATTTACTTGACCTGGCCTATTTATCTAAACTTGATTAACCTATCCTAGATACTAATTGCTTACCTCGTAATATCAAGCAAACTATCTGTTGTCATTTCTCAATCTAGCCTTTTTTAGATTTATGTTAGGTCCAGCTTTACTTGAATATGTTTAGATAACTGATATTCTAGACTCGAATTTCAGATTTTTTTACCCTTGCGACTGTAATTGAAATTCGTAAAACTATGAATGAGGTTCCGGGTTCTCGAGCAAAGAGTGATTGGGTTTTCAGCTAGGAATTTAGAAATATGCCTGATAGATATCATAAGGAATGCCTCCTCTTACATTGGACTGAATAAACGGCATCGATGCGATTATTACCGTAATAGAGTACAACAGTTCATCTCTACCTAACCCTTCAGGGTATATAGCCGTGATACTAAGCTATGCTAGTAATTATATGAAGAACATTATCAAAATCAATTCTTACCTCTTTCTTATACCTTACCTCTTTATCAAATCAAATCTTCTAGGTTTTTTATTCGTCTCAAATCCATTTTTACAAAATTATTCACTTTAAATGCAATGATGTAGACGATATGTCATCCAACCATTGCTTCAAAACATCTTTTAAAACATTTCCAGTACATTTTCTTCGTCATTACATTTTCCACTCAGCATAGCAACAATAGGTTACGCGTAAATTCTGTCACTAGGCGGCGCGTGTTACGTAACAAGTTACAAACTGCATTAGTGTGTGCTCAACTTAGATATTTGCTTGGAAACAGAGTTATGTGTGTGTGCGTGTTGGTGTGTGTGTACAAGTTAGTATTTGCTTGGAAGCGGAATGAAGACATCGCTTTATCTGACGTGACTTACAACTGATAGGGAGTACTGTGGCCATGAGGTAACAAAAAGAAGGAACGAACAAAAGTAACATATCGACCGTGTAGTGGCAACTGGTACTATCTCATTTTTGACAACATCACAGGATTAAAAAGAAATTATCGACCGCATTGTGCATACAACGCGGCCGATGTTAGTACAAATTGAATTAATTCGATTTTGGCGTCTAATTTTGATTGAAGTAAAATATGATTTTTGCAGCGCTGCCGAGTATGAAATAGTTTAGAATGGTATAACCAAGTAAAATCCTCATAAAATCGAGATAGGACATGTTGCCAGTTCACAGTCGAATGTATTTTAATCAATTTTGTTTTGACTAGTTTTTCCTTAATACATCCGCCGTATCCTGGGCTAGCAGCTATGATATGAACATGCTGATTAATGAGGATTTTTGCAATTTCTATGTGACAGATCGTGCTGATTTTTATATAGTACGTTTGAATTTAACACTACCGCAAAATTTCGCATTAAAATACCTGAATGTATGAATAGGTTATCTTAACTATAAGTAAATAATATGATGAATACTACATTTTATCGGCCAGTTTGTTTCCAATTTACGCAACAACTTAAGTAAAGAGTCTGTACGGAAAAAGTTTAATTGCATTCAATATTTGAAAGCAAATATTTTTCCTTTATCTTGTTTTTATAAAAATAAGTACTTTAGTTTTCCTCGAAGGTTGTGCACTTATATTTTAATGTAGTATTATCGTACCTACACTTTATTGCACCAACGAAATACTTAATACTTCATCAACAAATGAGAGAGCCTATCCAGATTTGAGCAGAATTTTATTCCTCAAAACATAACTAAGAACAAGAATAAAAAGATACTTCAATAATTCTCTGTAAAATCTGACTTATTTAACAAAAATTTCGGTCCCTGAGATGGATTTTGTTGTAAATAAATATACGATCGTCTGATTATTATTATATTAAATTTTTTGGTAAAACAACGAACCTTTCATGAAGACAGATTTTAAGAGAGAGAGAGAGATATGTATATTTTTTTTTTTTGTAACCAACCTCAAACACTATCTGGCACACTGTTATTTGGACATAAATGCATAGTCTTAGTTTAAAAATCTAACACCCCGAACTTGCGACCATCGGTAATTATCAAAAAAATATAAAAGTGACTTATCTAAACTTTTAAAAACGCGTGGTGTCTCTACTCTCGTATCTATCTCGTGTTTGTCTCCTTTTGGGCCGTCCGTTTGTTTAGCGGCAACTTTCTACAGAACTAGCCTGTTTTGTCGGCCACTATAATTAGTCATAGCCTTATGTTGTGGCTATTCGTAACTTGGACATGTCACTGATGCATCTTTGTTGCAGCCGGGTTGTTTAGTCAAGTACCTGAGTTCAAAAATAGCTTTTAGTAGAACAGAGATAAAGGGATACAGGTTCACCAGATTTGAATGTATGTATATCCTGTTGCGTGGAATGTTTTCTTTCCTTCTACGGTTTGTTCTGTTTACTCCGCTTAAAAAAATCGGTAGGTTTTAAAGTTCCCGAGATTAATTGAAAAACATCGTAATATAAAAATCTGAGTGTCGAGATTCATCATTTGGCAAAAAAGTGTTTTCTTCTCCTAGTGTGTTGTACAAGTGTTATCTTGTCCAAGTTTTTGTTATATCTGACGAATGCATTCTGTGCCCGCTCTTAAATTCCCATTTATTAATAGCTATACATTTTAGTAGATACAATTATATATATATATATAGGTAAATATTCCCTTGCCAAATAAACCATTCTTTTTCCTTCTATGTTCATGATGAAACACTCTTTCCACGTGCAAGCTTGTGACCTTAATCGATTTGAATATTTCTCTTCAAAAGTAGTTCTTAACATTAGGTAAGTATTAAAAGATTATCTGAGGCTAAACTACGTCACTACTTCGAGGTCATATCCGTATGTTTACTTTTTATGAATATTTTGTTGCCAACCAGATCTATAGTGAAAGAATGGCATTGACAATAGTCGCTTGACAAATGTTCACACTTTTGTAAGTTAGAAATGGTAAACTTATGGCTTGTGCTTATGGTGTGAATATTTTGTACGAAGAAAGATGAAAGGAGAAGGTAGGATTGCTTGTGGAAAGAGAACTCTTTGTCAGGGGTCTGGAGGCAAATTACCGCTTTTCGTGAGCAAAGGTAAATAGTCCAGTGCATCTCCCGTGGGTGTCTTAACAGGGGACTAAGAGATTCTGTCGACAGCCTCATCCTGGACGCCACCAGCAAGCAACATATTGCGCCAATAAGAATGCAAAGCTTGAAGTAATGTTTCTATTACATATAACCCATATGAAGGAGAAACAAGGCCACGACCTTCGATAGTGAGATGTAAGTATGTTTGTAAACAGTACCCACGATACAGGAGAAATCCCAGTATAGCAACATTATGATGAAAAAAAAATCGCCAGATATTCGTTCGTACAAGCAGTGTACCTGCAGGTCCTAAATATCTGACAATAGCAATGATCATATTTAAAAGTTAGATCCAAATACCAGCAACAATACAACTCGGTTCTTTAAAAGTATACGAGTAGGTGTAAAGCGCTCGTTACCCACGCCTGTATCAGCGCCGTTGACGACAAAAATGAGATCTTTTGTCCATCTCAAGTGTACTGATAAAATTAAATTACCAAATTTAGGTTACAGGTGTATATCTGTTTGTTCATTTTCAAAGTCGTCTGTGACGTCAACCGCATAACCATATTTGAAGAAGGTAGTGTAGATGTATAATGCAAAATGCTGCTTTCAATTTCAGTGGGTTCATTTGTATGGATATTGTGTCTGTTTAAATACCCATACATTGAATCACAGTATCTTTCGTCTCGTCCACGATATAATTTGTATATTTCAGCTGGTGTTCAGTTTTATTTTTTATTAGGACATGATCACTGCCCGAGCACTTCCTACTTAACCTACTTAAGGTACATCTCTGTATTCGAAGGCAATGATTGATGTTATAAGCTAGGTTTGCTATTATTGTAATGTAGCCTGCCTAGTTGCCAATGTTTTAATTGTCTTTCCTGTGCGTCGATTATAAGATTCAGAATAAATTATATAAACTATAAAGTATGCTTAATTATCTAAAAATTGAGAAAACAGCATGCACGCGCATTTGTGTGAAAGTCTTTGTGTATCGTAAACGGGCGCATACATTTTTCATAAATATTTTTTGACAATACGGTTACGTGTCGTGTCGTGTCGTCAAATCTATTTTCTTTAATTCCCAAAACCGTTGTCTTCAAACTGATTAATTGCCATAATTCCTTCCTCAATCGATAGATTGCCAAATATTATATATTTGCATCCGTGTATTATATCACACATCTATTATATACTTCTTATCGTATATATCATAACATGAAGAGCAAAAAAAATGAAAAACACTTCAAGGTCGGCCAGGATGAGTTCTCAAATACTATAAACATTAAATTATATTAATAAAACAATAAACAGAGTAGGTACTGTGTAGATATCAGCGAACTGGCCCGACCTCCATACTGAATTTATATTATCACAAGAACTAAAATATTATTTGAATAGATTAATGTTTAGCAACAAAACATCCTAACTCCCGAACACACCACATTATAAAACAAACTTTTTCGTATAAAATGTAAGGTGTATTTTTGGTTGTAGCGAATAGTTGATAGTGCGAGCGATTTGCAAAAAGGAAGATAATAAAGTAGGTTGATAGAACCGGATTGAACCGGTTTTAGGCACATGTGCTCCATTACGTGTCGATCGAGGTTTAAGGTACTGTTATGTAATAGAGTTTATTTGTTGTATTGACCATTTTACTGTTATATGAATGGTGTTGTATAAGAATATGGTTAGATGTTCTGATGCATGGGAGGTTGCATTGAGAAATGTTTGCGACAGCTTTCATCTAGGTTATTGCAATATAGAGCTTCCGTTGAGGTAATAAATACTACAAGATGTACCATTATCTACTTTTTTTGTAGTAACGTTATACAGGTAATATGCGTTAGAATCTTATTAATTATTTTGATAACGAAGGATTAAAAAGAAACTTAATCAAATGTGTTAAAGAATCTAAAAACATATATTCCCATACATGTACATTTTGAAATTGCATCTATTAAGTTGAAATAAATTATATTAGTATAATAAAAAAATAAGCTGATTTATTCGTTTTTAAAGATACAAGATGTATTCACAAAACGTATCTTCAAAGTTTTGTCTATAACTCGTTTTGTTGAGTAATTAATTAATTTAACTTCAGTTCAACTCATCTACCAAGTTGCCGGTTTTAAGGAAATTTAATCTTCTACAATTATATTAAGCTACTTCAAATAAAGTTAAAGTAAGAAAATTCAAGATTTTTCTTAAGACATATTTTTTCCGTAACAAGGAAACAGACTTGACTTAATCTTAGCTTAATCCTATTATTTTAAGCTTCAAGTTCCTATATATGTACAGGATTCATTTACGCGTGTTTAACCGGTTTAACGGAAAAATAAAATTAACTGCACAAAATGCTCAGCCAGCTTAAATTAAGATTAAAAAACACCTTTTTTTACCTTTTTTTCTAATTTAAATACGAGGCGATTTGTAATTTTTTTATAAATGATATCTTCATTAGACCACTAAGTATCTCACCTGGATGCGGTCGACTGCCCATACCTTAGTTACTGAAGATCTAAGAAGATCAGATAAAGTTATAAACATTTCTGCTTCTGCCGAAACATGTCTTACGGCCCTTGAGTGACGTTGCCACTACCAGTGACACCCGAACAAAGAGACAGTTATTGGAGGTTATTATACGAAATTTAAAAACATTATTTGTTTATTCCTAACTATATATTTTCCGATCGAAATTGACCACTACAATGGCTATCTCCATATATTTATAAACATACGTAATAAGCGCCCGATACAGCAAAATAGGTCAGACCGATTAACAGCGCGTAAGAAATAGATTTCAATTGTTGTTGCTATTCATATCCCGCGTGTTTTATGCCTTCACGCCTCTCAGCAGGTGGAGAGAGGAGATTGATATAAAAGGTCATCATCACCAATGGCCTGAATTGGTGATGATGACCTTTTATATCAATCTCCGCTGTGAGGAACTGGTGATGACAATGGTCATTTAAAATATCATGATCAATCATGGACCTTTCCTTTTCACCTGACTTTCGTTGTCAGATTTAGGGCTACCCGTAAATACTGTCACAGATACGAGTATAACTTAATATAGCATCACGCCTGTATTGCCCGAAGGGATAAGCATAGGGGTACTGTTATTCAACCATATTTCATCAATGCTTGCCATCTACCGGACATAGTTCCAGACTCCGCGCTGTTAGTAAGAATTTAAATACAGAAAAACTTAATGACACTTAGACCGACCCGGGAACTGAAACCAGGACCTCATGCTTAGCTGTTGCGCTTGCGACCACTAAACTGATGAGTCCAGGTATTTCTTCTTTTTTATAATAATTTTGAGGTTTTATTACATTCACAAGTGGGCCAGGGCCTCTTGTCTAAATGAAAAGGTTCAACCCTTAGTCCACCACGTTGGCCTGTTGCGCTTCGGTGGGCTACGAACACCATCACGAATCTTATGAAGGCCTTTTATGTGTGATACAAGTGATAATCAAATCATGATCCGCACATAAATCCGAAATCATATGGAAGTGGAATGAAATGGGATCCATTCAAAGTCTATGGGAGGTCACCTCTAAACCAGAGACATCTCGATGTGTAAAGAACTAAACCTATCCAAGAACTGACCGCGGAAAAAGCAGCTTAACCTCGCAGATTTATAAAACGATAGTGTCTTTTGAGCATAAGTTAAATATAAATATATTTATCATACTGATTCATGATACCAATATATTGTGCATTTTAAGTAAAAACAATATGCGGTGTAGTTTTCTGTGACTCACGTGGCTGCTTAACAAAAGAATACAAACACTATAATATAATATAATACAATGCGGAACACTTGCATATGTCGCATCGTCTTTGTGTATTTTGTGTAATTAACGCTATGTACCATGTGTAAATAAGTTTTTCAAGGTATATGTAATGCAGTTGTTGAAAAATATTGTTTTTTAGTAAGTTGCAATAATTGCGTCATGTCTGTGCCAAGAAAAATAGCGTCGCCGATGTCGGAAAAGTATTTTTCTAAAATAACTTGGAAGCTTCATAGTTTAACGTCGTGAAAAGTTAATGCACCAGTAAATCTATATATTTATCCAAGTTATATGGCGCCAGCGTTGCCTAGGTTAACGACCTCTTGAGAATAACCCCGATACAAACTCAGGAATATACCTCTGGTCTTTTCAATCAGTGATAATCATAACTTTCGTGAACAAAGACAGATAACGCCAGGAAGCCAACACCTCACAGGTCTCCAGTTTTCGATGGTAGTCCTTTGTCCCAGAATACCAGCTTAGTGGACTATAACGCCACTTTCCCCGATAAAGTCCCATTGCCAAGCCCAAGAGGCAAGTCTATTGCTATCTGCCGGATATAATTGCACAACGGGTTCTAGTTTCACAAAAAGCCAATAACATTGTCCTCACTCGTGCCAGGCCAGCATGGTGAACCAAAGCCTTATGTACCATATTCATATAGCTCCGATCCACATTCCTTCCTACTTAACAAAAACACGTATGACTAATCCCCCAAATGGTGGTGAAAAAAAACATCTGTCAATTGTTCAAACGTTGGCCACCTGAACAATGTTGGCGGTGTAATCAATTTCCATTCACCAATGTTTGCTCGCGCCGACCTTTGGGTCTGCTGGACACTTGAGCAAACCCAAATGTGTTGCCTTTAGCCGAATGTGTGGATGGATCACACGGAGACTTTGTCATGTCGGGATGGACTTAAAAAATCTACATAATATCTTAATTTTGCCTTCTAACTAACTAACACTACCCTATTATAATGAATTACAGAAAGTAATAAAGTTGTCATTCATTAAATCACGTGTGTATAATTATTATGGCACGGTTAGCGTGTGGTTGAGCGATCGACTGCAGCGCTACGGGTCACGGGTTCGATTCCCGCACGAAAATATTTGTATGAACTACAGATAGTTGTTTCAGGTCCGAGTATTATTGAATGTGAATATTTGTGTTTGTAAAAACGCACCCACCATACAGGAATTATTCATAGTGTGCCCTCAACTTTGTTAAAGAAAACGTTATCTTGCCGTTGACTATTCCACTATTATCGTGTATAATATTTAAATGCAAAGGTCATAGTGCAAATATTAGTCAGTCAGCATAATTCATTTAACACATTGTAGCAGTGAATTCGTTTTAGTTTTGCCACATTATAAGACTTATCATCGAGAGATAAGAACGATTTTTATAAGATAACTCAAAATTAACAGTTTTGGAAAACACAAAAATGTCAGGAGAATCAGGAATTCAGGATCATTGGCTTTGATGGTCAATAAACTTACGAACGAGGTGCAGCTTAAATAAAAGACCTTGTTCAAAATTAGGACGAACAAAGGCCACAAACAGCTTCGATGAGAGACACGTAATTATTTCACAAGGCAACTTATTTTCAGAAGACAACATTCAGAACCAAAATAATAATAAATTAAAGCTTAACAATATGAAACGTCAAATGAAATTCAATTGTTTACAGGACAATAACATTAGGACATTTAATAGAGGCCAAGACATTAATTTACGGCCAAATGATAATAATAATAAATGTGGGGGAATATATTGTCCGTTTAATGGGTTTCTCTTCCTGCTTTGCGTTTACGATGCTTGTTGAGGAAGCTTGGTAAGTAAGTGAGGCAGGTCAGGTCAGCAACAGCTAGTTCTAGCTGTGGTTTTATCGTACCACAAATTTTAGTGGAACTATTAGCCTGAGACCAGACGAGATAAATTTTTTGAGTTTTTTGTCGCGTAATTCAGTTTAATATATCATTGTAGATGCTTTTTGCGTCGTCGTAGGCGGAAACACAAGAACCCGAATGCTACGAAAATTACACGATGTAACAAACGCGACTTAGAACTGTGGTGTCTTCAGCCAGACCCACGAATCATGATCTAGTGGACAGAACTTATATTTTAATAAGAATAAAAGGGTAATTAAACAACACAGTTCATTAAATAACATTGGTGGTCGGCCAAAAACCTTTCATCCAAGCCTTTGTATAAAAGATTTAAGTCTAAAAATAAACGCTGACTTTTCGCAAAAATATAAACGCGATATTTATTTAAGGATAAATGTCAAATTAAAGTGTTCAAATCACGATAACACCAGAACTTTACAGTAAAAACAAAACGTCCATGACATATGAGTTAATAGACGTCCTATTTTAGTCAGAACAAATACTAAATTATAATAAAAATAATTATATGAAAATAAATATTATGTATTTATTATATTTTTACACTTTTTAAGGAATATAATTTAATGGAGGTAGTTACTATCGACCTCACCTGTCAGTATTATTATTTCTATTATACCGGACAAATCCATGTGAGGACCATTACAAAATGATTCGAGAAGGTCTGCTCCAATATGGGTAAATACTCGTATATAACTACAATGGAGCTGATGATTAGCGCTTAGACTAGCGGTTGTTCAAACAATTCGATGATTCTCGATAGCAATTCGACTACGGGCTTCGGCGCGGTCTGCTTACACACTCAATCAATTAACCATGAAGGACAGTCGTCGAGAGTGGACTCGGCGCATCGATTGCAGTCCACTAACAATCGCACAATCAATCGCCCGATTTCAACAATCGAAAACCCTTTATGAATTTTTTTGGAGACCGACTCGATTCTTGACTCGTTTTATCATTTCGACGCCTGTAAGCTTCTGTGTGAGCTCTTTACCGTGAACTGTTAGAAATGCACCTTCTGTTTGTCCATATTCTCTGATAGTACTCATTATGCAGCAATTATTATTAACGTGCAAAGTTGCAACATTATGGAAATAGCGTTGTAGACTAGGAGCTAGGGTGCACGGCGGTAATGACATGTTTTAATATGACTGTGACGCTCGCTTTGAAATATTAATTTCAGAAGTCTAGTAATGGAAGACAATTAGTTCCGTGCAAGCGCATGGTTATCACCAAAGGCAAGGCTGACTTAGACTAGCCTTTTGTCGAATAGACGCATAGACGTAAGATAATTTAGGCCTTGTTTTTGTAAATAATCTTAAGTTTAGGCGTTATCGTTTTGCGCGTATTTCAAGGAAATTTTGTCAGAAGCTAAACGATACTCTTAAGAGACGATGATGTTAGTGCATCCATCAATCCGAGTTAATACTTACCGCCTGCAAAGACGCTTGGTGTGACAAGCTACTTGCTACATTAACATTCATTTACCGCTAGTAGATAACTTCAGGTAAAATCAGAGAGGCCTAAGCTTCTCTCTCTTTCTTCTTTATAAATATTTCACCTCAATTTCGCCTCAATCAGCACCAGAAACTTAAGCGCAAAGGCAGCAAAACAAAATGATAAAGGTACAAGTTGTTTACTTCAAGTAATGTTCCGTACTAAGGTACCGTAGCGCATTATATTTCTGATATATTCACTTTGTTCCACTTATCGGTTACTTCAAGCATTAAGTTGGAAAAACACTGAATACATTCAGAAGGATCGAGAACTTATGGCAATATAGCAGTATGATACTCATAATATATTAAGATGTGGCCATATTAGGGTAGAACTTTTAAAATAGACAAGTGTATAAAATCTCCGAGGGTTGAGACAGATATATATACGTTCCATACAATAGAACTCATTCTACTGCTGTCCAGCTGCCACAATTCCAATCCCTGGACTGCTAGGGTTACTACTAGCCTGTAACACGTCACTGCTGGGCAAAGGCTTGATTTCCAAGCTGTTCACTTCGTCCCGCCATCTTTTTTGCGGTCTACCGCGACGCCGTTTTAGCTGAGCATATCATAAAACCCCAATAATTTCTCGAACTGGCAATCGAACCTAGGATCTCACACAACCGATAAGGCTACAGTACTTTCATAGTACTTCACATTCAAATTCATTTATTCACATTTGTTCCAATTTGTCGAAGCACGACACCACAATTTTTCAATAAATTGCTGCAGCTACCTCCTAGCCTAGCGCTATCAGGACCGGCGCAGGCGCATACAACATAAATCATTTCGTTATCTGACGTGTACATGCGTAGCGCAGAAAGCTAATCTCTTAGCCACTGCGCCAACCGTGTCGTCGTATAAATAATAATCAATTCATGCGATATGGCAAAACCCTGAATTCATTCAGAGGTTTGTGAATTTTAACCTCGGGAAGCCAGTGAATCGTCAACTTTTTTTTTTATGTCATAGGCGGCAAACGAACAGACAGTTCGCCTGATGGTAAGCGATTAACGTCGCCCATGGACACCCACAACACCGGAGGAGTCACAAGTGCGTTGCCGGCCTTTTAAAAAGGAGTACTTACGCTCTTTTCTTGAAGGTTTGAAGGTCGTATTGGTCCGGAAATACCGCAGGCGACAGTTCATTCCACAGTTTTGTTGTGCGAGGCAGAAAGTTTCTAGAGAAACGCACATTACTTACAATTTTACAATGCTCCATCTTATTTGTCCATCATCTTGAAAATCTGTAGTCTAAACTTAGGCAGTTGAAAAGGGCTGGCAGTACACCTAGCCAAATATCATTGTCTTCTGAGAAATCGAATGCGCGAATGTATGAGGTTTCACCTTCCCTTGGTGGAGTAGATTTTCCATTTAGCTTCTTTTGATCATAAATACCTACCAAATACTCGGAGCAATACAAAAAAAAAAACACACACACACACACACACCTATACCTACCGAGCAGTGATAGCCTAGCGGTTGAACGCTTGCCTTCCATGCAGGAGGGTCCGCGTTCAAATCCGGCCCGCACCTCTGACTTTTCTGAATCATGTGTGGATCAGAATTTGATTATCACTTGCATTTACGTTGAAGGAAAAACATCGTGAGAAAACCTGCACACCTGAGAGGGCTCCATAAAGTTTTCGACGGTGTGTGTAGTCCGCCAACCCGCACCGGGCCAGCGTGGTGGACTAAGGCCTACACCTTCTCATTCTGAAAAGAGACCCTTGCCCAGCAGTTGGACAGTCATCATCAGCCAGAAGACGTCCACTGCTGAACGAAGGTCTCCCTCAAGGGGGGGTTTGCCATAATCCCCACGCTTGGCACGCGGCTTGGGGATCGCAGTGGCTCACCGATTAGTGAGAGGACGCTGCTGCCCGTCGTCCGGTGTCTGGCCGCAGTTTTAAGACATACCCGGGTCACCAGAGTTACTTAAAAATAAGAATATCTAAACACATTTACATCACGCCTGTATCCGCCGAAGGGTTAGGCAGAGGTGTACTATTATACACCCACATTTCACTGATGCCGTTATTAAGTCCCATGTAATAGGGGGCGGTTGCCATCTACCGTCCGTTCCGTGCTGCTACTGAGAATTTCCATGCAGAAACACCCTATAACACTTCGCCCGCCCTGGGAATTGAACCCTGGACCTCACGCTCAGCAGTCGCACTTGCGAACACTATACCAATGAGGGTGTCAATTTTCTAATTGAGTATTAAATATATACTTATTAATATTATAAAGCTGAAGAGATTGTCTGTTTGTTTTGTTTGAACGCGTTAATCTCTGGAATTACTAGTCCAATTTGAAAAAAATTTTGCATGTTATAGCTTATTTATTGAAGAAGGTTGCTGCCTGCTTTTTATCCCGAAAAATGTTTGGGATCGTAATCCACGCAGGCGAAGCCGCGGGTGGAAGCTAGTATCTTTATATACTTACGTGAAATATCTTTAAATAAATTATGTGTAAGAAAGGTATAATAATAAACATAAAAAAATATGTATTGCTAAAAGTACATTAGAAATGAATGACCCCGATATTAGATATACATATTTGCTGAGTATATGCACGACTTAATCCTTTTTAACAATAATATATTCATGTTTAATAAATAATATGATTGTTGTTCATCCAAAGGATGTTTGCAAAAGATCGGTGTTATCAATAAAACTGCTAATTGCTTAGTTTCTTTTTTTATTTTAATAATCATGCTGTATTTTCTGTTTCCTCTCGGAAATAGATGGATCTTCCTCTAGACGGCACGTTTGGTGTAGTGGTTGAGAGAGCGACTGCTTCGCTACGTGTCGCGCGTTTGATTCCTGCACGGAACCAATATTTGTATGATCTACAGATAGTTGTTCCGGATTTGAGTGTATATCCATGTGGATATATTAAACTACATATGGTTTGTACACGAATCCACGATACAGGAATTATTCCAAATGTAGGGCAAATTAAAAAAACAAAAATACTGATCATACCCAAGAAACATTTGCTCAGTCACTATGTATTTAGTTGAGGTTAGCTAAGAATTAATAAACCTGTGCCTGTTAACAAATGCACAATCAACAATAGCATAGTTACTAAATGTACTGGGGCGTATCGATACATCTCGAATTCGACACGATCTGTAATCGCGCGAGATACGCCGCCCTAAATAGACATAAGTTGTCGAATAGTCACGTGATTCGCAAATGTCAATTCCATACATTTTGGTGGCGTTTCTATAATCTAATGATTGTAGATTGATATTAAGGTTGAGTAAATTAGAATTTGTTTCACAAAAAAAAATATATATATATAATATTAATGTTTAGCCTATCGCATCCCACTGCTGGGCAAAGGTCTCCCCCCTTGATCTCCAAGCCGTTCTGTTCCGAGATAAAGATGACCAGTCCCTTCCAAATGTGTCCATTCAATTAAGCCAATGTGTGATTATATTGTTTAGATGTTTAAACCCAGAACTTAATAATTGATTTAAATTTTTCGTTAATTATCTATTTTACGAGGTTTATCAATTTGACGTGTACGAATTATGGGGGGTCATGACCACTACGACCTTCCCCCCTCGGTTTGCCACTGCACTGGTAGTAGTTTAAAATTTAATGCGACTCTTAGCTAAGGTCTACTATAGGCACCTACGAAATAAGTGACCTATGGACTCTAAGGTGGCCTAGGGAATGAGAAGAATATATGGATGTGTGTCCATGGAGTATCTTGCCTATCCTATTTTTGGAACCGTGCTACTAGAGCCCTATGACGTGAACAATTAAACAATATCTATGTATCTAACAACTCATTGAATGAACTCAGAACTTGGAACGATATAAATTAAAAAAGATATAGTTCGTGAAATAGGAAAATTTCAAAGTGTGATGTGAGTATCTATTAATGGTACTGATGCTGCTACCCATTATCACATAAAACTCTTACTGCCCAGCTGGGACAAATGTTTAGTTTGCAGTGAGCTTTAATTTAAATTTTTTGTCTGTTATTTTTAATTTCAAAACTGCCTCACTGGGTTCTTTTCCCGGCTCGAGCAAAATGCTATTGAGTTTTATTGTATAGAAATCCTTAATAACAGCAAGGAGTTTAGAATTGTTGTTGAAGGCTACAGACGCGCCAGCTATTACATAGGCCTTAAAAACGGCAACTGGGAACTTTGTGAAGAAGGTGTCCATCGCTAGTTTTGTAAATAAAACACGTCTCTCCTCTGCCGATCCTCACCATGTTTAATTATGAACCAATCAATGAGCAACAAAGAGAATGTACTTACCTAGTAGTGTAGTACAAGTGTACATAGAGCACGGAGCGACCGTCACCCAGATCGGGGTCGACGCTACCAGCCATAAACATCAACAGCTTGTTTGTTACGTGTTTATGTTAATAGAATTATTGCTATACTAGCTTACTATTAAGCGAGTTTGTGTTTTAATGGTTCAAGGAATATTTATTAAAAAACCTTAATATATACTGCGGCTAACCTAACCTGCTTTGGGTCATCATCATCAGCCAGAAGACGTCCACTGATGAACGAAGGCCTCCCTCAAGGGGGTTTGCCATAATCCTCAGGCTTGGCAGGCGGCTTGGGGATCGCAGTGGCTCACCGATTAGTGAGAGGTCGCTGCTGCCTGTCCTCCGGTGTCTGGCTGCAATTTTAAGACATACCCGGGTCAAAAATACTTTGGGTGTAAAGACAATAATTATGAGAAATTACAGATTGTTTTGATGACCGACCAGAATCGAAATAAATAAATTAATTATTGTGTTAATGGTTTTCGCTTTGTCCGCTAATCAGGCTTTGTCGATCAATCAATCAACGTCGCTAACCAATATCTGAATACAATGGCAAGTTAATTAGTTATCGTTGCATTTGGTAGCGAATTAAGAGGTCAATTTAGACGAGGTGTCAGTCGAAAATACCGTAGTTTCAGAAGACTGCGATTGTCTGTGAACGAAGTCTATGGACCCCGGGTATGTTTTTAAATCTAAGCGTAATGCTATGTAGGAATATTTACGCAAAATAATATATTTACCATCCATCCAAGTTAGTATAAAAAGTTGCTTTAACTGATTGAAGTTATGAATTTTGATCATCCCAAAAACAACAAAATAACAGTAGTCCCCCAATGGTTAGGTGAGGTTTACTATTCTACGTCCACATTTCGCCGATGCCATTATTGAGTCCCTTGTAACAAGAGGCGAGCCTATTGCCATCTACCGGGCATAGTTCCAGACTCCGAACTGTTATTGAGAATTTCCAAGACCCCGATAACACTTTGCCCGACCCGAGAATCGAACCCAGGAACTTACGCTCTGTTGTCGCGCTTGCGGCTACCAGACCAATGACTTCAACAAAATTACCTAAATATTAATTAACGAATATATGTAGTGTTTTATAAACACGAGTATTTTCCGTGTTTTTCATATCGGTCAAGAAACTCTAACCTAACAGTGAATAGGTCACGAACCCCGCAACATACCGGAGACCTGAAAAATAATACACACATAAAAGTACACACAAATATCTATCAGTAGTACCAGGTACAATCAGAGTATTTCTAGAAACGTCCACAATATATTATTGCACTACAAACACATTACAGCAAAACAAATAGGTAATGATGATTAATATAAAAATAAAATAAATTTTCAATTAAGAAAAACACTATACAATTAGTCACAAAGGGGAAATTATCCGATTGTTTCCATAGTTTTTCATTAACCATGTCTAATTTATAAACTATCAAGTTCCAGATAGATTGAAATTCAACCTTAAGTTTGTTGTAACAAGGGTTAATATCGGATGGTGTGCGGTATCCTTGAGTTCGGTTGGTGACCCGCCGTATTGCAATATCTATGCAACGCTGGGTTTGCATTGAAAACTCAGTGTTCATGCATGATGTGTGCCGGTAAGTATCTGACTGGCTATTAGTGGCTTTCAACATATTATATATGCTAAATAATTATAGGGCTTGCATGCGACTGCGCTGTTTCTATTTAGGTATACACCGTTTTTGAATAAATTATATTTACCTAGCTACCGCGCAGATCAGTCGATATGAGTGGTTAAGTAGTGCTGCGGTCGGTATTTGGATGGGTGACTGTTCTTCACACTTCGAGACCCGAAAGCACGTTAAGCAGTTGGTTGACAGTCTCAATCGAATACCTATGACAGTCGTTACGGGTGTCAGGAGTAGTTCTAAGTTTTCAGTATCTGTGTCTCTCAGATATTGGGTGGCAAAGGTCAGATGGCAGTCGCTCCGTATAAATATTGATATCAGACGCACCTATT
Source organism: Shargacucullia verbasci (assembly GCA_947562105.1). Classification (NCBI taxonomy): domain Eukaryota; kingdom Metazoa; phylum Arthropoda; class Insecta; order Lepidoptera; family Noctuidae; genus Shargacucullia; species Shargacucullia verbasci. Next base: position 504,708 of record OX387296.1, read on the forward strand.
TAGAGTGGAAGCCGACCCCAACCTATTAGGGAAACGGTTAGGCAGACGATAACGATGAAGTGCTTTCTGGTAGGTTAGATGCATCTTTAAAGACTCCTTTACGTCTACTTTGCAGTTTCTGGAAATTTCTTTACACATCAATGGAAAATTTAGGATTAAAATTTGTGGTGGTTGCATCATCAGGTATGATTTACAATCTATCCAAAGATTGCTGGAAATCCATATTCTTCACTGTAAGCGGCGATGGCTGTCACTATCCGCGGCCCAAATAGAGATTTTCATAACTCTGCTAGTGTCATAGATGTTCGTATGGCTACTGGGGTAGATGGGTTACCGTACTCTCGATATGAGGTTGTCCCATCCAAGCCTGGAGCACAACTAAGTTGAAAAACCTCGTAGATAGATATGGAACATCTCCGGTGGCCACGAGACCCTCAAAGAAGCTGCTATAAGAACTCAATATTTCAACCATCATTACTACAACGCTAAGTAAACGAAACAAAATAGAAGCATTTGAGATAAATGAGAATATATTAATTAAACTTCAACAAACCAATGTTTTTGAAAACAACTTCACACGTAAGTGGTACCTATATTTATCGATGTGAATAAAAACATGTCATGATGAAACCCGCTGCTAGTAATAAAGTACATACGTCAGACCATTTCTGCTGACCTCGTTTGTGACGAGTTTTGCGAACTCGCACGCAATTACTAAAAAAAAAGACAACTTTGAAAATTCGATACGCTAACATTCTGAGTAAATCCTTCTTCATAGCATCATAATAACATAATATCACGCCTATATTGCCGAAGGGTTAGGCAAATGTGTACTATTATTGTACACCCATATTTTGCCGATGCTGTTATTAAGTCCCATGTAATAGTGAGCGAGCCTATTGCCACCAACCGGACATAGTTTCAAACTCAGGGTACTATGGAGAATTTTGTATACAGACAAACCCAATATAACAGCCTGACCCTGGAATCAAAACTAGGACCTTAGACTCAACAGGTGCGCGTACGTCCACTTGACCAATGAGGCAATCTTCTAATTTAATTTCAATATAAATCCGGTTATATTTAGGTAGGATTGGCCCAGAGTACACAGCAAACTGATCCGTTTGTTATTCCCTTTAAACTAGTGCGCTAAATGTATGTAAACTAGTGCGCGAAATGTATGTAAACTAATGCAAGCGTATGTTAGTATAGTTCTATCGAAAACGCGCGCACATTTTTGGCTTGACGTTGAAAGATGGTTGAGGTAAACGAACACTCGGAATAGGAGTACTGACCTAGATGCATACCGAACGTCCTAGGAAAATGTGGATTTAAAATTTCCGTTCTAGACCTATTTCACTTCAGTCAGTTAGGCAATTCATTATATTTATATGTTTCGCGTAACATTTATTTACAATGTATGTCATTTGTGCACCAATAACTCTAGTACATAGCTGCATTGTTTTAGTTTTGTGTTGCCAACGCTAAATATATTGCGGTAGGTCAGCCTTCATCTTTATGTTGTTTACTGTTTAGTGGAAGCTGATCCGTCTTATGTAAGCAATTGACTTCTGCGACTATGACTCATGTGACTAATGACTCCTAATAATAATCTAGGAATTGTATGGCGTACGTGCTTTGGACGACATTTCGCTTATTCGATCTAGTGACTGCCTCATGAGTATAAATCGCAAACAAGGCTGCTGAGCTCGAGGCCCTGGTTTCAATTCCTCAGTCAGTGTTATTGGGTTTTTTTTTTTTTCTAATATTTTCTAAAAGGCATAGTTTGAAACTGTACCCGGTAAATGGCAATATCCTCACCTATCCACCTATGCCAAACCTTTTGGCGAATACAATTTGGTTGAAACCATTCCATTCTCTAAAGCCTTCTTCTCCTCTCATCTCCATGAGCTCTCTTGAAAATTGTACTAGTGAAGCCAGTCATCAAGGTTTTTTGTGGGGCTGACTACCCAACACGTGGCACTGTGTACACCGAGGATTTGTGATGCGATGAAGTGACCAAATACCTTCACTGGCGATCAGAGTCCATCTCTGTCCAATTCTTCATTGCAGGATTGTATTGCCACATACATTGTTATTTATTATTGTGTATGAAATGGTTTCCGTATCGTGGTTGCACAATGTTTTCAAACTATATTTTATGAGAAACACGTAGAGATAGATTGTCGTAGGTCAGCCTTAGTATTTTACTGTTGTTTACTAGACTAGTGGAAACTGCCGATCCAACTAATAGCTATATGGGACGTCGCGATCGTATTTTCCCTCGTGTGGTGTATTCCTCTATTTAATAGGGAGGAACCTTCTTTGAACTTCTATCTACTGTATCCTTCAATGGTTTCAGGCGAAACAGTTGTGAATATTACGAGTTATTTATTTATGCTAATATATATTACTATGCTAGTTCTATACCTTCCTTCATAACATGTAGTACATTGTTTTCAAACATTTTATGTGCCAACTCGTAGAAATAGATTGCGGTAGGTTCAGCCTAGCCTTGGTCTAACTGGTGTTTACTGTCGCCGACCAAAACAGTTCTCTGTTGATGGTTTTTAAAATCAACATTATATTTTCTAAACGAGTTACTGTACTCGATTACACGATAATTTGAAAATCAAGAATGAGAAAGCTTGAGGACTTAAAAAGATCAAGTGACAGTATTGAAAACAATGCGACCCGCCCATTGGGGCAGTTAGTGTAGACAGGTTCGAGTGCCTGAAAAGGCCTACTTGAAATAAAAAACTTTGACTTTGACTTTGACTTTGACTCTTCTATCTCAAAGAACGACAGTTCCAGAAGTCCTTGGCAATATATTAACCCACAAGGCGGAAATCTATGGCGTTAGCTCAGGACTACTGGTCATTGTTGATAAGTGATCGAAGAGCCCCAGCTGGAATTGGAGCTCAAGTTGGTTTCCACCGGTCAGTCTTGAGGCTTCGACTCAGTTCACCCCTATCGAGACCAATGACATTGACGTTACCATTAAAATGTGGATGTTGTATAACTCCTACTATACCAAACCTTACACTAATTAATATTTTTGTCCTGATAAATAATCTTCCTTTTTTTATTATTCTTGTTTGATTTTTCATTTTTTATTTAGAAACAACAATATAGATGATTGGTACTAACTAGTTTCATTTCAGTCCCGACAGAGTCTAGTTGAAAACTAGCGCTTAAATTCTGTGTAGTACATTCAACTAGACCCTTTTCAGTGCAACCGCATGGGTGAGACATTTTTACTATTATTTTTATTCTGCCGCTCTTGTTTTCTTTTGTCTGCTTCTTCTAATACCTACAGACTTTGCTTGTTATTTGCCAACATTGTAGTTTTAGATTTATATTAACTTCCGCGTTCATAGCACATTGTTATCGAAGTATTTTATGGCGTATGTTAAAATAGATTGTGGTAGGTCAGACTTGGTGTTTATTGCATTTTGATGTTCGTCACGTTTTGCTTTATGGGGTGTATTTCCATGGCGTTCCGGAAACAGAAGAAATATATTTTGTATTTCTTTGTATCAATGTTTAATTTTACATTTAACTGCTAAGCGTTCTTCTTCTTCCACTGACGGCTGCTCGGTCTAATTTGAGGAGCTTGTGAAACAGTACGTCGGAGATTCCACCGGCTAATTCCATCACAGATTCTTGATTGTGTTTTTCTCAATGGGAATACTCAGTAGCAATTCAGAATTTGATGTTGCGCCTGGAAGCTCGTCTTAAGACATGGGACTTGATGATGTAAAATGTGGGTGTAAAACAGTACACTTCTGCCTAACCCTTTGGGGGATACAAGCTTAACCCCCAAATGCGATGTAATGACATCTTAACTTATCTTTATAGCCGTCGTTATTTACGACACCCACGCAAAGACAATATTTTAAAAGCCATTCATTGGCAGATCCTCAAACAAATTGTTTCGAATTATCTACTTTCCGAATTTCCAAGAAAATTCAGTATTGAGAAAACAAGCAAAGTTCTAAAGCTCAACAGACACCAACACATTAAAACCAATAAACTAAAGTTATTTGCTAAATCTAGTTTGATTTATTAACAATACAGCGATCAATCAGATAATTCATAATGTTAATAAATCAACATAACCATGCATTATGAACTTTGTGAGGTTTTGATCCTCCCACACAAATGTTTGAGAGAATATTAGACTTAACCTGAATAACTTGCTTCAATATCTAGTGATTGATAAACCTAAACTATGATCTTAAATATGGAAACACATTTATAAGATAGTATTTGTATCAACATTTATAGTACAAACTCATGTGTAGATAGATCTGCTCCAAAAGGAGAGCGCACGCTTCTTTTTCTTCTTCATCTTAGCGAACCAATGGCAATCTGAATACTCTTAACCCAGATGTTAGCTTTAAGAAGTACACATCTATTAGTTCTTCCAGCGTACAGGTCTGGGGGGGGGTACGCCTGACAGCATTAAAAAGACAGAGTTGATAATATTATTGACAAACCATTGCATAATTCTTCACAGATCATTTTATCGTTCTTCTTCTGCAGCTTAATCTAGAGGATTTATAGAAGTTTATATTAGTGGAAAGATTAACCAGTCATCAATAGTGATATCGACGGTTATTGCCCAGGGCACGCCAAAAACTCATAAATCGTCACTCGTAGAGGCTTTTTCTTTGTACTCTTATCATTACACCTTTCTATCATTAAGTAGGAGAGAGTTTCTGAGAGTGATAATAATACATAAATACGTCCGAGGCGTCAGGGTCTTGGCAACATGAGACAAAAGAATTAAGATATTTATGCATTTACACGATTCAACCCTAGTCCGATATTCTGTCCCACTGTTATGTGTGCTATAATATCGGACATGACAGTTTACGTAAACAACTCACATTTCGCTTCGAAGTCGTTTAGAAGTGTCAAAACAATACAATCGTGACGTGTCCCGTTATTTGTTTGTTTTTGTTGAAATTCCGAGAATTAGAACAGAAGTGCATAAGCCTGTGTGTTTAAATATATGTTGTCTACATTATTCTCGGTATCTAAGGTAGGTAGGTAGTTTACTAGTTCTACTTTAGCGTAACCTACGCAACATTTAGTCATGAGTGTTTACGTTCACGTAATATGAGACCCGCTAATTCTCAGAGGCGTTGCCGTATAACAAATGAAGGTTTAAAAAAATACCTGAAGGAAGATGTCGAGAGGGTGGACAAAAGCAAACAAACTATTGTGCCAATCTTGGTGACTATGACATAAGTCCACAGTAGTTTGTAAGATGAAATACACATTTAATCCTAACAAATATTAAAAAGTTACGATTTCAGATATCTAAACAACAATACCTGTCCATTTTCACGTGATTATTCACCTGGAAGTCTGGAAATACCACTTTTAACTAACTGAAAGATGATTAGCATTAAAAAATAAACAAAATGGCCACTATTTTGATAACTCTTGATAACTATTCGCGTAACTATAATATTCAGCAACAATCAACTGTTCGGTAGGTTACCACGGAGACTTATAGATAAAGCATCCGCTCGCGGCTTCGTCCGCGTGGATTACGAATCCGTGCATTTTCCCGGGATAAAAAGTAGTCATTGTGCTATTCCAGATTATAATCTATCTCTGTGCCAAATTTCATCCAGATCCGTTCAGCCGTTCTGGCGTGAAAGAGTAACAAAGATCCATCCATTCATCCATCCTCACAAACTTTCGCATTTATAATATTAAATAGGATATTAGTAGGAAGTAGAATAGGATTGTCAGGTCTCAACACGGTTTTCAGAGGGTAGCTTATAATATACCCTGATTAAAAACTCAGAATATTCAGTTTTCAAATGAAATGCCACATACTTGGAACTGAAATTCTACTTACTAAAGATTATGCTGACCCCAATGTTTAACGGTGCTGAAGCTGATACACAAATTTAAACAGTTTGGATATCTTTCAAAAACTGTTTAAAGAGATCTTTAAACAGTAAAATACTCTTTTTACACCGTCTCATAATCGCCTGAGCAAACATATCACGGATTTACGACGGTTCTCCGAACAATACAATCCGTCTGAAAATAAATTCTAAAACATGCCAAGTGTGCGTCGGACTCGCTGCACCGCATTAAATAGCGTTCCGTAGTCATAAGAATAAAAAATAAAAAAAACAAATGACATAAGAACATTCTGTTTTGAACGATCTGGCTTAAAACCTGAAACTCATGCGCCGTCGTAATATTATTTTTAGGAATCATTGAGAACAATCGAAAGTTCTATTCATATATAACTAGTGCTTGTATGTTTACAGACTTTTGTATGGGGGAAATGACGGATTGACGTCGTCGATCGGATAAAAATAAAACGGTTCTTTCTATCACGGAACCCTAAAAATCTGTTAGTTCGATGACTCATTTAAAAAAAGCACATTAATTAGTTATTTTCTCTCATTTACTCCCAGCGAGATGTTCTTAGGTGACGATTAGGTAATTATAGTTCAATGACACTTTTAAAATGCATGAGGCCGAGGACGAATGCGCTTGGCCGAACGCCAAATTGTGTTACAACTCGTGTTATAGCCACTTCCCTATTGTTACATGGCGGTGTGTAATACCGCGACATGTTTTATGGATCGGTGGGGACTATGGTATTACTAAACTATGGTAGTTAGATAATTTCGCGACTACTTTCGAATATATTATCAGGATAAACTCTTTTATATACTAGTGGACCCCTGGACCTCGACAACAGCCACCTGCTAAGTCCAACTATAGCTAAGAATGATCCAGGTGACCACAAAAGTACAGGAAAACATCATCAAAATCGATCAAGCCGTTTCGGAGGAGAAGATTTACGAACACACCGTAATTTTATATATAACTAGCTTCCGCCCGCGGCTTCGCCCGCGTGGTTTACAAACCCGTACATTTTTCCGGGATAAAAAGAAGCGAAAAGTGCTATTCCAAACTATAAATCTGTTCCTGTGCCAAATTTCATCCAGATCCATTCAGCCGTTCTGGCGTGAAAGAGTAACAAAGATCCATCCATCCCGCCATCCATCCTCACAAACTTTCACATTTATAATATATAAAAAAAATAGTAGGATAGGATTAGTAGGATAGGATAGGATTGACTGCGATTGGTGGTACTATTGGTAAGTGACGATGGTGCCGAGGATGGATCACGCATGCTCAAATAATACCTATTCACTCTCGCCTTGTAGAGTCCTCCCCCCTCGGCCGTTCGCAAAAGAAACGGTAAAGAAAAACACTAGTTTTTATTAAGCATCATGATTTAACAACAGGAAATTAAACAGGAAAATAGAAGCTTGCATTTCTTTGGGCATTCTATTCTATGGTGAACAGAGATTATCGGCTTGCCTAACTCAAAAACATTTGAAACCGTTTTGACCTAAATTAACTTCCATAAAAAGACTAAATAAATTACTTACCTCCTCACCTTAGCAGCTAGGAATCGAACGCGGCATCCGTGACGCGCCAATGGGCGTGGCCGCGGGGTAATTATCGCCGCGTACGTGCTCTCGCGCACGCTTGTTGTGGCAGGTCAATAACTTCGTGCTACTAGTGGTTTCAGTCGAGCCCGTCTGGAATAAACAAGATATAGTCGAGTTATTATATTTTCACAACTTATTGTGCCAATAGCGTTTAGGTACGTATCATGCATGCATAGCATCGCGCCTGTATTCCCCGAAAGGTTAGGCAGAGGTGTACTATTCAACACCCACATTTTGCTGATGCTGTTACTGAGTCCCATGTAATAGGGGGCGAGCCTATTGCCATCTACCGGGCACTGTTCCGGACTCCGTGCTGCTACTGAAAATTTCAAAACCTAATAACATTTTGCCCGACCCGAGAATCGAACCCAAGGCCTCACGCTCCGTAGTCGCGCTTGCGACCACTAGACTAATGAGGAAGTCAGATGTATGTATCAATTTTCGTAAAAATGACGATCTTCATAGTGTTCAATTCAGCCAATTTTTTTTTTTAACTTTTCCCCTCCCTGGTATCTCCCCTGTATCGTGGGTACAATTTACAAACATACATGTCACATGCACACACAACCAGACCCGAAACAACTATCTGTAGATCATACAAATATATGTTCCGTGCGGAGATCGAACCCGCGACACGTAGCGCAGAAAACTATTTGCTTAACCACTGCACCAATGGTTAGTGCAATCGTCTAGTATAGTGCCAATATTGGGATACAGAAAATTATATTATTGTTCTCCCTTGCAATTACTTAACCGTTTGCCAAATGTAGTGTCGTAGGTTTTGTTAAGAATATCAAATATCCACGTTCAACATCTTATCCGAATTTTTTTGGTTAACGAACTGAAAAAGCAAGAACTGCTACAACTCCAATCCATTGGTGGCAACTAGCTCAAATCAAATCCTTCATAACTGTAAACAAATTAATTTTAGATATTAAACCAATGAGAATCAAAAACAAGATTCTAATAAATAATAATATATTACGAAATGTGAAAGTGGCTTCAAAACCTGGCAGCAGTGCAGGTGCCAAAATGCATTTAAAATAGTGCAGGTAAATGACACATGAATGTCATTTGTTAGTGGTGGTATTGCCAACATATGGCATACTAATTAATTTGCTGTTACGTTTTCAAGGCACATAGGTAGCCAGGCGACAACCTGTCGGCTTGCTTGCGACTGTGATGCCTGAAGAGTGAGTAAAGTGTAAGAAATGCAGATCTTTACATAATTATTCTAATATGATATGCAATATGTAACTTTCGCAACTGTACATATACTTTTGTATAATTTCGTTCATTCTTTTAAAGCCCCACTTCAAACCCGTCTGAGATGTATTTTGAAAAATTCTTTAAGCAGATGCCTCTTACACTCTATAACAAATCTCTATATCAAAACTTCTAAAATTCAAGTTTGTAGACTGAGTGAGTGAGTGAATGGTATTTCGCTTTTATATAAATAAGATGAGTTCATCAACTCATGCGTCTCTACCACCGCTTATTTATCTTAAACCATATTATTTTTCCTTTATCTACAAAGGAATCCGTCTTTCGAAAATTTTCCCTAAGCCGTGTGAGTTCAAATATTAAATGTGTGTGTCACTGTGTGTCACCACTAATGTTGCTGCTCGACTGAATTCAGAGCGATTTCTACTTGACCGCGCACGCGCCGAGACTTGGCCAAAATTAGACGAATATCTCCATAATACTCACCATTCAGGTGCTTCATAAACACATGAAGTTTATCTAATTCCGAAGTACATACGGTAACAAGTTATTACATATCTGTAATATAATGTTTATTATTATTATTATGTACTCTAATTACAGCGATACAGTCACCTACATTGATAATAAATACAATTAATATTGCGGTTTAACAAAAATAACAATGTTTACATATTATCGAGCGAGCTACTCGCCGTGAAGTGTTTACAAGTTAGTTTTCAGTTTGTTTAAATGATAATTTTAAGTTAATGTTGATAATCGTGTTTGTGTGTATTGTAATTTTTCGAGAACTTTCGGACAGTTTATTTGCGCACGAGTTGGTGCGAGTATAATAAGTAAAGAGGTTTTATTAATCCACACTTACACAGTAGTAGAGAATATCATCAGAATATTACAAAATTGCATGACCCGGGTATGTCTTAAAACTGCGGTCAGACACCGGAGGACGGGCAGCAGCGTCCTCTCACTAATCGGTGAGCTACTGCGATCCCCAAGCCGCCTGCCAAGCGTGGGGATTATGGCAAACCCCCCCTTGAGGGAGGCCTTTGTTCAGCAGTGGACGTCTTCTGGCTGATGATGATGATGATGATGATTACAAAATATCACGAACGACATTATCAGGTTCTATTCCCGCTTCGGGTCCAAACTTTCTTTATACTAAAATTGGAAGTTTAGAATTTATTTCACACAGTTTATGGGCATAAATTTCTAATCCATACAGGTTCTGGGTGTCCAGAACCTGTATAGATCGTACTAATGTGCTCCGTTTGGGAATCGTAATCAAGACTAGTAGCATGGTTATTCAATCGTTTAATCAGTGCACCAATGCTATCATTCTTCACCGTCGTTTAAACAACCAAACCGCACCTACGAGCATTTGAGCATACGAACAAGCATAAGCACAACATCACGCCTGTATTCCTGAAGGTTAAGACAGAGGTGTACTATTCTGCATCCACATTTAGCCGATGCATGCATGTGTGCATGAGGTAATAGGGGGCGAGCCTATCAACCAATGCTACTGACAATTTCCATACAGAAAACCTCAATAACAATTTGCCCGACCTGGGAGTCGAACCCAGGACCTCAGCGGTAGCAAAATATCAGTCTTATCCGCTATAAATTATAACATTAACAAACAATACGATATAAATAGTACAAAATACATTGTTTACTATTGGCAGTAGGTCGCACAGGAAACACACACACACCCACACACACACAACAATAAATTAATTAACACAGTATCATAATTACACTTCCCTTGGCCAGTTATCACGGAGTTAATAATATTGTTTTTAATCTAGAACAACTCGTTATAGTTAAATATGGTTAACTAACTCTCAATTGGTGTTTTTGTCCGGTTAACGGAAATTACGATTAAATCTGTCAGTTAATTTATTCAGTTATTTACGCTTATCATGTTGTTTTAATTTATGGAGACAATATGAGGTGCTGACCTATATAATTTTGTACAAAACCGTCACGCTTGCTGACTCCAAATGATAAGCACAGTCCACCAATGGCTGTTAATATATTACTTATGTGATTATATGCTCCAAAAACTTTTAATGGTTAACACGTTATATCGTTACGTTCGAGGTGTTTGAAGATTTTTATAATTCTCCGGTGTATTATAAATAATCGTGGGTGCATTTACAAACACATATATTCACATACAGAAACACCCAGACCCGAAACAACTATCTGTAGATCATACAAATATTTTTTCCGTGCGGGAATCGAACCCGCGACACGTAGTGTAGCAGTCGATCTCTCAACCACTGCGCCAACCATGTCTTCAAGCTACTGAATTTAGTTCTAACAAAAATCCCCTAGTAATATACTTGATACTTTGTCAAATTCAGGACCTCTCGCTCAACAACCGCACTTGAGACATCTGGACCAATGTCACAGTCAAAAAATTTACCCAACATATATAAAAATTTATAAATAAAACCGGTCTCTTCTCCATAGGACCATCTATTTGGAACCGTGCGCCTAGAGTCACGACTTTTATTTTTATTTATTTTTATTCTAATTTTATTTAGGGGCTTTTATCAAAGATATGTCAGCCCCATCGTACCCTTTTATATACATTGACTACTTTAAAAGTATTAGTTTCTAAATTAGGTATATATATTCTAATATTACTTAATACTTATTCGTGGAGGACTAAAATTAAATGGCACAACTTTTTGATAATCACCGAAGATGGTCTAGATAATATAGATTGGTCACGACTTTTTAAAAGTGCCTGAAAAGGCCTAAATGAAATTAAAAAAAAAAAAACTTTGACTTTGATTGATCCATAGCGATCACCTAACTTAATAATACTGAAAGATTTATCAGAATAGATCTAGCAGTTTACGAAATATCTTAAGTGACATTGTAATGTGACAATGCAAGAATTAAACCGACTGCATAATATGCCTTCGTAATAAAGTATAAAAGTATCAATTAAATACGCATAAAACTGTTCTGTATATAGACAATTATCTATAAATACTGCCAGTGTAGGAAGTATGTCAGGAAGTAAGCCAGCTATGATGGCAGTTCTTTCCTTCACAGCGGTTGCTAAGCCATGTCTTCCTGTAATACTATAGCATGTTATGATTTCCTTGTATGACACCCGGTGACTGTAACAATCGCGGCGGACAATTTTATTGTTATAATCCTAATTGACTGTCAGACGGTAATTAAATAAATGTTTGCTATTAAAAGGGTTTTTTATTATTTAAAAAAAAAAACGTTGCCCTACACTAGGAATGATTCGTGTATCGTGGGTGCGTTTACAAACACATATATTCCCATACACAAAGATCCAGGCCCGAAACAACTATGTGTAAGATCATACAAATATTTGTTCCGTGCGAGAATCGAAGCCGCGACACGTAGCGCGGCAATCGATCTCTCAACCACTGCACCAACTGTGCCGAAATGTTTCGTTTTTTTTTTCAATCTAGTTTTTTAGGGTTAATGAAGATAGTGTTCTGAAAGGAGCTCGTCGCTACATAACTACAGCGCAGATTGGTCGATCTGTGCGGTTAAGCAGCCCTAGCCGCGGTCAGTGCTTGGATGGGTAACCATTTTTCACACATCAAATCCCCTCCGTGCCTCGGAATGCACGCTAAGCAGTTAGTCCCGGGTGTCATATGAAGACCTATGACACTCGTTACGGGTGTCAGCAGCCCAAAAAGTCTGACAGCGAATCTAACCTTAGAGTATCAGTATCTCACAGTAATTGGGTGGCGAAAGTCAGATGGCAGTCGCTCCGTGTAAAATACTGATATTCAGTCGCAACCGGTTAGATTGGAAGCCGACCCCAATATATTTGGGAAAAGGCTAGGCAGATGATGAATATTGTATTCTGTCGTGGAAAGCTCTTAAAGGAATTAGCTAGTGTAAAAACAGGCAGCAAGTTTCGGAATGGGGCTGACTCCCTTGGGTTTAACGGACGTAATTAAGACCGGTACTCAATGAGGGTCTGGGCTCTGGGCTATTACTGAAAAACTCTATATAAAACTTTGCCTTATCCGGGAATCGAATCAAGGACATCATGTTCAGCAGTCAAACGTGACCACAAAACCAGTAAACCAATCATTATGGGAATACAAATAAGTAATATAACAAATAAAGTAATGACGGCACGGTTGGCACAGTGTTTGAGAGATCGACTGCTGAGCTACGTGTCGCGGGTTCGATTCCCTCACGGAACAAATATTTGTATGATCTACAAATAGTTGTTTCGGGTCTGGGTCTTTGTGTATGTGAATACAAAACCGTGCCTCGGAAAGCACGTAAAGCCGTTGGTCCTGCGCCTGATCTCTCTCCGGTCGTGTCGGATTGCCGTCCCATCGGACTATGAGAGTGAAGGAATAGAGAGAGCACCTGTGTTTGCGCACACACTTGTGCTCTATAATATCTCCTGCGTAGTTGGCTAATCTCCGGTGAGGTTGGCCGCCGTAACCGAAATCGGTCAGGAGGACATTATTATCATTACAAATAATAAGAGGAAAGGTCTTTGATAGTGGATGCGGAGAGCCGAAGACCTTGCTAAGTGGTGCTTACTGGGAGAGGCCTATGTCCAGCAGTAGATGAATGTGGGCTGATGATGATGAAGATGACACAGAAAGTGGATAATTAAAACAGCAATTTACCAATATGAAATTTCATATATAATTTATCTTAGGCCTAAGTTTAGAATTATTTCTGATGTTTTACTAAATTTCCTCTCTCTTCCTATATCTTAAGTAAACAGCCGAAAACCTTACTATAAACATTTGTGACCCCATAACCGGGCATTGGCCGATCTCCCAGGGGGGGAGGTCGGGCACTTAGCAAGATTGTCTCCGACCCATAGCCCGTACTTATGAAATATCACAAGGTTACCGTGTTTTCAGGATTCGGGGAAGCCGGGGCCAAATGGAAAGTTGTTTGTGCACCGCTTTGGGGATCACTTAATAATTAATTGGAAACTTAAGTGGGTGGAATGGTGGATCCAAGTGGATTTACTAAAAAAAATCGGTTAAATGATAGTGGCACTTATACTGAATTATTAATTAGAATGAAAGGAACGATTAGGTTAGATAGATAGATAGAATTGTTTTTATTTCAAATAAACCTAATACAGGCACTTATGAAACGTTATAGGACTCTAGTTGCACGGTTCCAATAAGTTGGTCCTATGGAGAAGAACCGGCAAGAAACTCCATGGATACTCTTTTAAAGTCTCTTTTAACAATCTTGCCATGAACATAATGTGGAAAAAGTATGGGAGAACAATGTAGGTAGGTTAGTTAATGGGTAACTACTTATCTGTATTTTTGTTAAGTAAATGTCTTGGGTAAGCTGGTTATTGGTTGGATACGACAAAAAAATATAGTATTTTTTTTTATATAATAGAATCTTTCTTATGATAACATTTAATTTTACCTTAATAAATTGTCTGTTCCACCTCTTGCTGATAAAGTTTCCGATAGTAATCTAATAGATAAAACAATTGTTAATTAAAAAGAAAATCATATCTGGCTGTTAATGAGTTATTTACAAGATAGACTCTTGTGAAGCGGAAAATTGAACCTTTTCTGTCAGATAAGTGGTTGATAAGCAATCAGCTAGTTTATCAGCAAGTAACGACACAGGCTTCGATTCTTATAAATAAACAAGAATGTTCTCATAGAAATTAGTCAAAGCAATATCCACCTGTTATTGTAACAACTACTGGCTCAAATTCTGTTTATCCTTCAAATTATTAAGATTGCCAAGGAAAACAACCTTATTTTTGTCATTAGCAACAAAACTCTGTATATAGCAGTAATGGAGACCATAGGAGTATCCGTGAGAAGAAGAGAGACAGCAATAGTGTTGAATTAGTATATATATATAAAAATATAAATAAAACAATTGGGTCGGTCACCTAACCATGACGTGTTGTTTATTGACTCTTATTTCGCGTGTTCTGAAGAAAATAGCGATATGTCTGTAAATGTAGCTTATATTATAATTGGCAGGGTAAGCAGATTATGTTCATTGGGAACCGAAACTTCGACAGGTGTCAGCAGTGTGGCGGTTTTCGCTATGTCGATTAAGTTCTTCACTCGCGACTGTAAGCAATCCTATTATAAAATAGCATTACGCCTGTACTATTTGTACACCCACATTTCGCTGATCCCATTATTGAGTCTCATGTAATAGAGATGAATATATTGCCATCTACAAACCACAGTTCCAGACTCCGTGCTGCTACTGAGAATTTCGCTACAGAAAAACCAGTAACGAAGTATCGAAAGCAGGACCTCACAGCATTTGTACTTGCGACTATTAGACCAATGAAGTAGGCTGTGAGCATTTCTGACGTACATGTGTGTTTTTGTCTCAGAAGTTAGCTGCAGATTTGGTACATGCGCATTGTAGGTACAGTCACAAGAGACTTTTATCAATGAGTCTCGTTCGTTGCCTTTCTTCTCTTACTGTATAAATGGTCAGCCAGTAGATTGCAATTTCAAGGATATGGGATCAGCGGTTTTCCTATTATTTTTTTTCATGGTCACTTTATAATTAAACACAGGGACATGTAGGAGCAATGTTTTCGTGGATAAAGAGGGTAAGAAAATACTATATTTTTAGATTGATATTTTTTCGCTTGCAAGTTTTAGCGAAGTCCAACACTAAAAGTCTCCGTTCCAGCATACTGTATACAACACATACCCAGAGCTGAAAGAAATGTAAGTGGTAGCCCACTCAATACATATCAGTGATCTATCCTGATCTTGAGACCCTTGGCACAGTCTATAAACCCTTCAGTCAGTCGACGAAGACGTCTAGACAGGGCAATCGTGCGGGGTGTGAGGGGTGAGACGCGGGTGAGGCGAGCCCCAGCTGCATACTTCACCGCACTTAGTAGCTTGGGACACGACTTTGAGGGCTATCGAGTATTTGATATTTAAGATATTTCAATTTATTATTAATATGGTGCATACGACATGTGCTGTCATTGTACTGGGGGGTTGTTGGCATTGGATCGTGGGTTTGATTTATAAATTAAAAAAAAAAATCTACCTATTTTTGATTTATTTGTTAAGACTTTAGGCAGGAATTTAACGATTTGTTTAAAATTTTAGTAAATTGTCTATTTTTAGAAGGTTTGTCAATTTGACGTGTACGATTGGGGGGAGGGGGGTTGGGTCATCAATCCCACGAACCTCCCCCTCGGATCGCCACTGCGTGCATGTGCGAACGTAAACAATATGGCGTTCGTAAAAATACCAAGTATATTGCACACCCCCGAAGCGTTTTGTCTTTATAAGATCGAATGTTTTGAGGTCTCTCAGGGTGCTGTCACACGAAATGAAACTTATAAGACATTCATTTTGAAATCCAAAATGGCGGTCATGCATTTTTTGAAACATATAGATATGGGTATCGTTTTCAAGGTTTCTTGGGGTGCTGATTTTGAAAATGGCATCCATTTTGAAATCCAAGATGGCGGACATGCATTTTTGAAAAGTATAGACATGGGTATCGTTTTCAAGGTTTCTTGGGGTGCTGACGACTTAAAAAACATGATATTAATGATTAGGTATATATGTATCTTTTTCAATTTGTGACAACCCTTCCGCAGTTGCGTAAATGCCTACACAGGTGGCTGCATCGCCCGACATCAAAGGCGTCAGCCTACTGTTGGAATACTTATACTGTGCCCTTGGTCCTAAATACAAGTCTTGGACTTTAGCTTCGTTTAGTGGCAAGTTCGGACAGTTAAAAGTATCTCTAAACGCACAAAGACAAACAGAAGGCTCCACTAGAACCCAAAATTAAATTGGAATATCACTCTGTCAAGGATATTCTCTCTATATCCGCCATTTGCATAAAGATCCAATTCTTGTTACCCCGAAATGCATTATCCATGTCGCATCTCATTCCTTCTTCCCATATGCAGTATATCCATCTCTCTCTAACCAATCACGCAGTCCCTTCATTAATGCAAATGCCGTCAAACCATAACTCATGCAAGCTAACCCAACGTAACGCAATAAAAGGCTTTTCCCTCCGTTGGCTGCAATACATTACTTGCTGACAAGCGTGCCTGCCTTCCAAATTTATAGCTTCATGCGTCGATGGATACCGTCCTGTGTTACATAGTGAAATAATAAAGATGCAGGGTTTAACGCTCGAAAGTTTGTTGAGATGTCCTTTTGACCCGATTTCACTCTTTTGTTCGTGTAATGAAAATTTATTGAAATGTGGAGGAGGAAGGGGTCTAAAGGAAATCGTAACAGCTGATTTATAACTACCCTGTCGTATGAACATGTCGAAACGTGTTACGTTGAATACTACGCGAGGATATGCGAAAGAAAACTTCAATAAGCGTGACAAGTTTCATTCTGTTCATGATGACATTCTGTTTGAAAGCGTTTTTCCACACTAAGTATAGTGATAAAGTCCGCGACGAAAGTGCATTTCTATGAAAACAACGTTAATTTAATGTGAATAAGGATGCAAATGCATATTATGAATACCTTCTTCAGTTCAAAGGGAAATAATAATATTTTTGTAAATGCTAACAAATTATCGTGATGCCAAGGTGATGCCTTTTACGGGCGGACCTACGTTTGTATGCAAATATAAAGACGCACATTCACTACACGACAAAAGTCGACAACTTAAATTTGTTTGACAAGAACATTGCACCCTAATATTCTTCTCAACAAAGACAGTGCGAACATCATATATTTATTTTTAATAGGGAAGAAACGACTACAGAATAATGTGAAGAGGATAGAAGTAGCATCCACTTTTGCGCTTGTTCTCCTTCTTCGTCCTGACATTTATCCCAATTTCAAATTTTTTCCCGGAACTCAGCTAGATAACATTGTCCATGTTATCTAGCTGAGTTCCGGGAAAAAATTAGCCTCACAAAGGTGTATAGAGTGACAGATGCACATTTGCACAAGACAAGACAAGAGTTGACACATAGTTTGTTGTTTGACTTCACAGTCTGAGTCTGCTCGGAATCGTCCGTCTGCCTAATTTCCTTTGTGATGCTTTCGTTACGACATAATCACAAATTATTTCGTGGTAATCATGGCAATTTGTTACAAGGTAGATCTTAGTTGTAGCCAATAGTTGACTGCAGCTTGTAAATGGGCTCGACTAAGAAAGAAACACAGAATAGAATTTACACTGGCAATATTGAGATTCTGTGTGTTCGTACTCCACTTCTAAAGGCAGCACAAGATGTAGCTAATGCATCAGCAAGTTCTCTAGTGTTGCGGATATTCCTAGGTGATGGTTTACCGGCCAGACCTACAAGTTTATTTGCCATATAATAAAACCATCAAGACTGTTTGTTAATGAGGTCCTGCGGGTTTAACAGGGCATTTGGGCTGATTATGATGATGAATAGGCAGCTTTATATCGTCGACCTCGGTCCCCGGGAGGTCAGCTTTATTAATACAGTAAGGTGAAAATATATTATTGTTCTTCAATGAATTTAAATGTTACATTATGTGCCATAAACATTTCTTTAATTGAATGTTGTTGATATTAAATATTATTATTTACTTTTATTATTTACTGGCCGCGTCTTGTCGGAAAGTATTGTACATTTTAATACAATTGAGTATAAATGTATTTTATTGTTACTGTTTTTATATTATGGCCTAAAAATACAAATAGGAGTGGGCTACATATCCAGCATTGGATTCCAAAAGACTGAGTTGATGGATGTTGATTTCATGATTTGATATTGAATTCGTAGCTCCGAGTACTAATGACCAGATATTCTGCCGATACCTTTAACGAAGGATGAAGATAAATCGAAAATAAACAAGACACATTACATAATCGGCTGCGCGACAATATTTATTATGCATATGATTGGGTTATGCAAGTACACAGTACATACAATAAATAATTATTCAGAAAATCCACTTGATACAAGGCTCAAAGGTTCGAGATCGTTCCATTTTTAAAACGCTTTATAACTTCAATTGTTTAACACTATTTATGTTTTTTTAAGCTGTGCAGTGAACTAACGCGAAAGCGTGTGTTTCTGCTGGTGTTAGTATTTAGAAAGTGTGTTTTGATGGTAGCAAATGTGTTTTACTACCTAATAGACACCGAAATCATCTTGATTGAATGTTGATTCGAACCACGTAGCTGCACGGGAAAGCTGGAGCATACGTATGTAAGTACATTTGATTCGGCCTTGTCAGTCAGCTCCAATAAAAAACATCTGACGAAAACGACAAAAAAGAAAGACGTACTTAGTTTTTAGCCTGGGGTCGAGTGGGATCCTCAATTATGGCCAAAAATCAGAATCTCCAACAATACTTAGCCATAGGCACAGCCGCTATGGGTATGACCATAAGAACTATTGTTATCCGTCAGTTGTTCAGCTGCAAGGAGTGGACCATGGACCTTCTGCCATGTTTTTATGTTCAGTGACATCGGTGTTCATTTCAAGGTGATGATGAAGTGATTTTGTAAGCGATCGCTTACGTCTTGATCGTAAGGTATATGTGTTGGAAACGCCTTTTTACTGTTTAAGGGTAAGCAGGGTTAAATTATGTGTCTCATTAATATATTTTAACATAATCAGTGTGTTCACTGGCAATGAAACTGCCTTTTACGTTGTTTCGGATTCGGTTATTGAATTGAGGATGTTTTTGGTTGGTGCTAGTGTAATGCATCTTTGACGCAGTGAAACCTAGTAAATGTTGATAGTACTGTTAGATAGAAGGAATTAAAAATGATTCAAATAAAATAGTGTGGTCGGTTCCCTCTTCTTATACATACATACATAAAGTAACGCGTTTTTCACACGAGGGTAGGCAGAAAATACGGAACGCCACGTGCTACAACTCTTACATAGGTAACCCTTTTGCTTCATCTACATTCATGCATCGTTTCATACATGAACGCCGGTTGTGTATACTGCGCACCTGACCTTTTTGAAGGACATCACCAATAAGGTCCATATATATCTTTCTAGGGCGTCCCCTCCTGGCGTTTCCACTAACAACCGCGGAATAAATCCCTTTCGTTAATCGCCTTTCATCCATCCTCTCTGCATTACCAAACCAACGAAGCATACTTTTCTCTATCCTTGTCACTACATCTTCTTTCAGACCGCAACGATCTCTTATCACGCTATTTCTCATTCTCTCATTCAAAGTTACAAGCACCTCTTATTTTAGAGATCAATCAAGAGAATATTGTTTATATCAGTTAAATAAAGCTAAAGAGACTGTGAAGAAACAGAAGTTCATATATGTCCAGACAAAACATTATATGTAGTGTAAATTTCATGATAATGACATGATCAGAAAAAATTACACGGTAGCTATACACGTAATTAAGGCTTTTTCGACACTCAATTGATTGCCAGAATAGATACCCTTATCATCGGCGATACTTGGTAGACCTGAGGTTTTCCCGTAATAGCGTGTTCACACAATTTTAAAATGTTGGTGTGTGTGATTGATCACCATCATCATCATCATCATCATCAGCCAGAAGACGTCCACTGCTGAACGAAGGCCTCCCCCTTGGCCCGCTTGGCAGGCGGCTTGGGGATCGCAGTGGCTCACCGATTAGTGAGAGGATGCTGCTGCCCGTCCACCGGTGTCTGGCCGCAGTTTTAGGACGTACCCGGGTCCATCTGTGGTGGGTTTTATCACCAATCTCTGCCAATACCCCTTAGCTATGACGGCACGGTTGGCACAGTGGTTGAGAGATCAACTGAGCTAAGTGTCGCGAATTCGATTCCCGCACGGTACAAATATTTGTATGATCTACAGTTAGTTGTTTCGGGTCTGAGTCTTTGTGTATGTGAATATATCTTTGTAAACGCACCTACGATACAGGAATTATTCCTAGTGTAGGGCAGCGTTTTTTTAAAGAAAAGAAAGAAAGAAAGCAGGTATATTGGTGTTAGTATACTTGCATGAATAATGTCTTCTTGAAATGTCTTGATCGAAAAGCAAGTAAATAAATTATTATGTAATCGTAGGTATAGATAATATATATAATAAAGTTGAATGCACTTATATTGCACACCTTGCATATAATAAATTATAAGTCCAAGGTTCTCAACGTTCAACACTAAATCTAGGTCGGAAATGAGACCTAAACATCATTCATTACGCAATCTTTATGTAAACAAGTTTTTGCGGTGAGTATAAACTGTATATATTTACATGTTAATTGAAAATCATCCGAGAGAAATACGCGCACATATTGATATCGAGCGCATTTTCATGGTTGTCAAAGAATATTATTTGTAAAAATATTATGTCAAGATCAATAGGTATCCATAGTTTTTATTGATCTAAATACTATAAATAATTGAACTGTATCATACTAAAGATAAAGATAAAGATAAAGAATTTTATTTGCAAGAAACATGGTTTTTTACAAAGATGTTAAATTATATTGACAGGTACATCATGTCTCACCGTATAATCGGCATGCAAAATATTATTAATTATTAATTAGGTTCAATCAATCTACAATAACTTATATCAAAACAATTACAAATAGGGAAAGGAACATGTCAGTATGGCATTACAATATTAATTCAAACAATTATACATAATAATATTTATAAATACAATATAATCAACAATTATTTATTTACGAAATGTCATGTAATCATTTAACGTATAGAAACATTTCTCAAGAAGCCACTTTTTTAGGGTAACTTTAAATTGTGTAAGAGGTAGCTCCCTTATATCTTTAGGTATTTTATTGTATATTTGAATAACCATACAGTTACAGTTTCTTTTATAGACAGCTGTTGATATTAATGGGAGTTGTAACTTAGTTCTATCACGTGATAAGTATTTTTTATTGTCACTGGATTTCTCAAACAATTCGTGGTGTTTTTTAGCGAAGATACCAACATCATAAATGTAGAGTGATGTTAAAGTTAGGATTTTGAGTCTTTGAAAGAGAAGTTTACACGAGTCTAACGGGCCTGCGCCACATATTGCCCTGACACATTTCTTCTGCGATATAAATGCCATACTTATGTCCGTAGAGTTACCCCATAGAAGCAACCCATATCTTAATACTGAACCTACATAGCCGTGGTATGCCATTAAAGCAGTCTTTTCACAAGCCAGTTTTCTTATTCTTTTTAGGGCAAACACAAATTTATTCACTCGTTTACAAACAGTTTTTATTTGAGATTTCCAATTGCAGTTTTTATCAAGGACTATACCTAAAAACTTTGTTTCATCTATCTCTTCTATATTTTGCCCATCATAACTTATTTTTAAATTGTGAGTAACACTATTATAATTTCTGAACTGGATGAATTTGGTTTTAGTTATATTAACAGTCAGATTATTATTATTAAGCCATTTGGTAATATTTTCTATGGTACTGTTTAATGTTTGTTCGTAATATGCCTTATTGTTACTTTCTGGTATTATTATGGATATATCGTCTGCAAATAGAGTACACTTATAGTCAGTAACCTTTGGAATATCATTAATATATATTAGAAAAAGGAGAGGGCCTAGAACACTCCCTTGAGGAACTCCGACTCTATTGACTTTATAGGTGGATCTATATGATGTAGAGGTTTGTTTGTCATCAATACGAGTAACTTCTACGCACTGTTTTCGATCTCTCAGGTAGCTATCAATCCACTGTAGGGTCTGACCTCTAATTCCGTAACGCTCGCATTTTTGCAAAAGAATGTTATGATCCACAAAGTCGAACGCGCTGGACATATCAAAAAATATTGATGAAACCCGTTTTCTTTTATCTAAAACTTCGGTGACACTCTTAATTAAAGAAAAAGCAGCAAGTGTAGTAGACTTGTTCTTCTGGAACCCATTTTGTTCGTCTACTAGTATGTTCATCTTTTTTAAAAAACTAGAAAGGCGGGAGTGCATTAATTTTTCAAAAATTTTTGATAATATTGGGATCAGCGTAATCGGTCGATAATTACCAAGATCCTCTTTATCATCTTTCTTATGTATTGGTTTGATGATTGACAACTTGAGTTTGTCCGGAAAAATGCCCTGGCTAAAGGAGAGATTAACTAGATAACACAAAACTGACGCAATTTCACTACTACATATTTTTATAATTTTTGTAGATACATTATCGTAGCCTACAGCGCCTGTGTTATTTAATGATTTAATCGCTTTCACAATTTCATTTTCATTGCAAGGCATTAAAAACATTGGAATTCATAGTATTTATTAGTTTGTAATTTGGAGTGTTAATTTTAGTTTTACTAATCATACTAATATTATAAATGCGAAAGTTTGTGAGGATGGATGGATGGATGGATGGATGGATCTTTGTTACTCTTTCACGCCAGAACGGCTGAACGGATCTGGATGAAATTTGACACAGAGATAGATTATAGTCTGGAATAGCACATAGGCTTTAGGCATAGACTTTTTGTCCCGGGAAAATGCACGGGTTCGTAAACCACGCGGACGAAGCCGCGGACGGAAGCTAGTTATCAATAATACGAATATTAAGGCATTGGATGCTGATCAAAGATAGTGACAATAAGTGAACAAATTTAATAAACATTAAAGAAATAACATTAAAATTGAAGATTTAATTACTAAAGTAGCATAAAAGTGACATGGTCAGTGATAAATGACCATTGTATCTGTAATACTTACATAGTTCTATTAAACCAACATACAATTTTTTTTCTTCTTTAAATTTTCTTCTTTGCCTGTATACCTATTAGAGACATAGGTATATCGATCATACTTGATTATTTTAGCCATAACATTGTAACTTATTTAACCATATATCTTTTATCATTATATCTTTATCCCACTATACTTTTGAGAAACTGAAGACACTTTCATCCGTCTAAAAAACTGTATATCTTGCGCTTTCTATATCAATTATATACGGGCGTAAAATAAATATGTTTAACAAACATGTGAGTCACGTAACATATTGTTGTTACACTATATTTTGTTAAGGCTTATTTTGTACATACGTGTGCTAGGAATACTAATACGGTGTTAGTACTTATATAGGTACTTAAGTACCGTCAATACACTGGTATTGGACCTAAGCTACTAAACGTTTGGTCAGTTTACTGCTTACCATTTTTATTGACCGTTTGAGATATTAACAGGCCGTTTCGCCGATGCCGTTATGGAGTTCCAGTTGTAATAGGGGGCGAGCCTATTGCCATCTCCCGGGCACAGTTCCAGTCTCCGTGCTGCTACTGAGAATTTCCATACAGAAAACCCCAATAACTCTTTGCCCGACCCGGGAATCGAGCCCAGGACCTCACGCTCAGCCGTCGCGCTTGCGATTGCAGATTACTGGACTAATGGCAATTAGACATTATTTAGGTTGTAACGTTAGACTGGAAGCCGACCAATGTAGTTAGGAAAAGGCTAGGCAGATGATGATAAACATTTACAGGAAAAAAAGTAAAATACAACACTAAAGGCCACTTCAGTAAGCATCTATTTTCCACATCAATCATCGCGTCTACACAGAAAAACAATTATTTTTAATACACAAAACGCGAATCGATATTCACAGATGTGATTTCAACCTAAGAATTAATTTATGAACACAAATTTAAAAAAAAAAACCTTGCCCCACATTAGGATTTCTCCTGTATTGTGGGTACAGTTTACAAACATGTCACATGCACACACAACCAGACCCGAAACAATTATCTGTAGATCATACAAATATTTGTTCCGTGCGGGAATCGTACCCGCGACACCTAGCGCAGAAAGCTAATCACTTAGCCATTGCGCCAACCATGTCGTCATCATGCTGTGTGGATAAAAAGCAGTTAAACAAATTTCCTCGGTAACTTTACCTTTGTTGTGTCTCTATTACCTAATAACTTATCTCTACGGACAAGATAAAACCAAAAACGCATATCTAGCCATTTCTTAGTAACGAGTTAGGTCAGAGAGCTAACAAAAGAAAGGCTATCGGCTAAAAGCTTCCTGGTTCGTACAGTATCAATCATAGGAACATCCTTCCGTTGCCATGGTAACGAGGATGAGTTAGGCTTGGATTACACGGCCGTTTGTTTTTCAATATATATACGATAATAACTATCCCGCACTCTTTGAATAATATCGTGGATTGGTACAAACACAAATATTCTCATGCGTGGACACCAAGAACTGGAACAAATATCTGTCAGGTCATACAAATATTTGTTCTGTGCGAGATCTGAGAGATGTCTTTTTCATGCAGTGGGATGTGACAGGCTGGCAGTAACAGTAACAGCGGGATCTGAACCCGCGACACATAGCAGCAAGCAATACTGGATTACTGGGCCAACCTTGTTGTGGAAAGACTCAAAGAGACCTCATAAGGTTATAGACCAATTCTATAAAATAAGCTCCGCGGACAAATCGGTGAGCTCAATATGATTTTATAAAGATGCAAGTGTAGACTGCCAATCTAGATAAATTCCGACATTTTCTGGTATTTTTTTTTTTATTTTACCTCTTGCCTACTAGAAATCGAACCCACGACCAAGCAATCATAGAGCTCATACCATCACAATCATACACAGTGACCATAGCTGTTAGTATCTCTATCTAGCAATAAAACCGTAAGGGTAGGTATACACTGCGCTTAATTCGCCTCGCCTCTGCGAACCAATGTGGTGGAAACGTTACCATACCCGGAGCCATGCCGCTGATTTATTGCTACCCTCCAAAATAATTTCCGTGAAGAGCATAGGTTGATAGTGATGTGGCAAAGTGCGGGATGATCGTTGAAAGATGGGAATTGCAGTAATAACGGGATTCGATTTAAAATATTGGTAGAAATTTTCAACTATAGGTAATAATTGTAACTGAGATTCTTTGAAGGGTTAGGCAGTGGTGTACACCCACATTTCGCCAATGCCGTTATTATGTCCCAAGTGGCGATAACGAGCTTAGTATCACAGGTAACAATTCCAAACTTCTGTTATTGAGAATTTTCCTTAAAAAACCGCAATAACACTTTCTCCTAGCCCGTTATCGAACCAGTGAATAGAGGGATTAAGTACGCCAAGTATAAAATTACACATAACTTTATCATCCCTGCACAGCTTTATATTAACATCAGACCAACTGAAGCACTTATAACTTAAGAAGCCACTTATTTACGCTTACTTAGCAGTGAAATGAGAGGATTATTATATTTCTCCCCATCACGACGTTTCAAGGGTGGAAATAAACGAAGCTGCTTACCTAAGGCCGCCATTAAATTAAGTCGCTTATTACTCCGCGATAACGAATCCCGTTATTTACGTGTTACTCCGGGACTGGCCGGCACTACGTAGCTTGTTTTCGCAACATTAAAAGTTCAGTGCAACCTTACCAAATGTCGGGCAATGCCCTACATACGAAGGTAGTTAGCAATTAAACTGTTCATGGGTTCATTTCAATGCAAATGTTTGTTATTACGGTTAAAGCAAGGAAAGTTTTTAATATCGTGTGGCATTTCTTTAATGGCAGTTCAAATGTCAAAGTAATAATGTGTAATGATAACGTCAGATTTAGTGGCAATTTTGACACTTAAAATTGGTGGTAAATGTCCTTATTGGTGCTTGTTGGTATTTCAGTTTGAACAGACCGATGTTGTTGTACTAAAGTATCATTTAATGTCAAAGAAACATGACAATCAAGAGTTCAATCACTAAATGTCAGTTCGTAGGGTCACTGGTTCGTTGCTATGTTTTTGCGTTTACATTGATTTTTTGTTCAAGTCTGTTGCGTTGAAGGGGACGTGCTCTTCTTAAGCAAGAAACTTGACTTAAAATTTATCTATAGTATGTCAAGTTTCTGGATATAGATGGAGACACGTTCCTATAAGAGTTTAATAATTCAACCCATTACTGTGCTACTCCATTGAGGGCAAGTAATTAAATTCTGATTTGTACATGAATTCGGCCGGTCTACATACTTTAGTAGATAAATAACAGGAAAGAAAAAGGTCAAATATACCACAAAAAGTAAAAATTGTATTGTTATACCTATAGAGAAGTTATGTACAGTAAAACACTAAAACATAGACAAGTAACAACAATACCACTTCATTTAAAACAATACGAAATGATGGAAACTGTGAAAGGTCACCATCGCTCGTGCTGCACTACCTGTCGCTCGTGGCTCGTGGCTCATGGCTGTCGCAACCTGAGCCCATTATTTTATTGTTAGATTCGGCATCGAGTACCCTTGCCGGTTTGCGAAACTTTCCAAGTACATGTAGATTGAACTCTGATATATACACTATACATTTGATTAAGGTTCATGTCTGATGTGAATGATGTGCTTGATCCAAGTCCATATAGCATCACATCTCGTTTCCCGAAGGGTTAGGTGTCCTTTTTACACGCATATTTCGACGATGCTGTAATTAAACGAGCCTATTGCTAGCTACCAGGGTCAATTCTAAACTTCGAGTAGCAACTTAGAATTGCGAGCCTATTGACATCTATCAGGGACAATTCCAAACTTCGATTTGCAACTTAGAATTTTCTAACAGAAAAATTCATTAAGGCAGTTAATCCATGTGCCTTGGCAGATATTATTATAGAACTTACCATAGGAAATATAGGGTTTAATTCAACAAGTCTTCTGCATCGTGCTTATCGGTTCTATAACGCCATAGTCTTCTGTCATGCCTAAGAATCGTTCATGTCCTAGTATAAAAATTAGCCAGTCAGCAATGGTGGTAACCGAGTCTGACAGTCAAAAGTACGCTTTGGTTTCATCTCTCATGGAGGCTGTTTCCTTACCAATACCATTTGGTAATAGGTGTAAGAATACATTTAACTTTCATACAAAACATCAAGATTTGCCTCTAATCTTCCGAAACAGTCTCAGGCAATATCAGTTGTTATCTCACCATTACACATTATAACTATTTAGAAGAGATGTTGAAAGGATTGTCATCAAACCTGTATAAATTTTAATCGCCGGTCGGAATGCCCGCGAGATAAGTCTCGTAATGTTCGGGGTCTAATGTACCGACCACCCTCCATAGAGTAGCTGCGAACACGGTGGACTTTAGGACAACTTGGTACCAGTGTCAAGGCTTCTTTAAGTTTTATGAAATAAGCTACATTTGTGTACAAATTTTATATAAAATTCTGGTGTGCGTGTGTTTGTAATTTTTCTCCTAAACGGCTTAATCGATTTTGATGTTTTTTTTGTACTTTTGGTGTCACCTGGGTGGTTCTTAGCTATAGTTGGGTACGGTAGGGGGCGCTGTTATCAAAATACACGCAGATGTAGTTATGGGCACAAATAGTGTTTGATAAATTTATTAAAATTAACTACTGCTTGAAAAACATGAACATAAATCGTTCTGTCATTTACATAATACATTAGAAATTCAGGTGTCTGATTTGTCCGGAATATGGCGGTGGAAACCACTGCCCATGAACTTGATGATGATGAGATCAAGAACAATTGATGTTTAATCTCTGAACAATTTCGTACGAAATCTCAGAGAACAGTATTAGAAAGTCTTGTTACAAATCGCAACAGTCTCGTCTCATCCCTTTTCACAGTCACCCTACCTCAGATAACAGTATCTACTAGTCCCTGGTACATTAGTTAACTAACAACCGGTCGGTTTAAATTAACCGTCCCATCTAACGGCGATATCAAACAGTAGTTCAGATTAAGAAGCATTAGGGGAAGATGGGGGATGAAATACTTTATCAAAAGGCGTATTTTCAGTCATTTTGTAATTATTGAAGATATGTTTAAAAATAGTATAACATATGATAGCACAAGGGATGTGTTAGCGATATCTAGAATATCAACATTTACTCGAGCCAAGGTCGGAGTATTGTCTAACTAAAGATGACTAAAGCACCAATCTTTATCTGGTATCCCTTATCAAAATATTAAGGAAACTTAAAGATACTAAAAAAGGGCCGTTATAAAATAATTGTTTTTATTCAAACCCCGATTTCAATGGAAAGATTTCGCGAATTGCAAATACGCTAGCAACCTACCTATCTACTTGTAAATACATCAGATTCCATCCATTATTATCTGGTACGACTGACAACCTATAACCCAGAGCCCGCCTACAGATAGTGCCTGTCACTCCCTGCTCGTCGAATCGACGTCGGCGTCGAATCAATCCGCGTTTGATGGGATAACACGCGCCGCTGGCGAATGTACACGTGGTAGGGTGACGAGAGGAGCGGCCGCGGGAACCCGCCGAGCGATGGGTTGGAGTATTACATCATAACATAACATATAACACCCGTGGCATTGCCCAAAGGAATAAACAAACCGCACACAGAACAGGATTCTTTCTAGCAATATATGTAAATAGTCTCTCATTTACTTCTGCACTTGACCCTTTTGAACATCACCAATTATATCGGTGCTTCAAAAAATGTAGCTTCATATAACTTAAAAAAATATCCCAGAAGTACATATATGGCGTTCAGTACTTTTTTGCCTATATCCATATATCCTGTTCACATCAATCTGACCAATATAAACAAACTTCACAATTATACAAAACAGCTAAGAAGCTCATCAAAATGTCATTTTTTTTTCCTTTAATTGTATTATAAATAATCTCGTTAACCCTTTCAACGCTGCTATCAAAAGTGGTCGCAAGTCTATAAACCTGAGACTTTACGACGGTACCGGCATGCGACATTTTAACCGGTGAGTTATTTGCCTATTTATATAAAAACAGAAACTAGTATATAGGACGGTCTAAGTGGCGCAGTGGCTAACCGCTTGGGACCCCATCTCTCAATACACATTATAAAGTTCAGTTTTTACTTCTAGAAACGTGAATTAACAATTGTTTTTACCTGAAAAGATGGTAGCGATGGGTTTTTTCCAAAACCCGTAGGTCCCATAAGGGGTCATCCATAAATTACGTCACACGAATTTCATGCTTTTTTGACCAGCTGTGAGACTCCCCCCTCCCTAGTGTTACGTCACATACTTTGCAAATTTATATCCTAAAATTATTAATTTAAAACAGCAGTTCCGAAATTAGTTTTATTCCATTTATTTGAAGCTACGGCAAGGCTCTCGAGGAACTCGCCAACATAACAATTTAAATCTTATTTTCACACAGATAGAGTTGGAAATATTTTTAAGTTTTTCGTTAATAGTTCAAATTTCACGTTTTAATACTTAGATATATTAGATTTTGAAATGTGATGTCACGAAACTTAGGACCCCTCCCACCCCTTGTCACACAATGTCACACTTCGTCGACCCCCTCCCCCCCCTCTTAACGTGTGATGTAATTTATGGATGGCCCCTAATACGGGACAGTACTTTTTACACGCTTGCAAAGTTGCTAGTTTTTTGTAAATTGCGAATTATAAAGTCCTATAACCATGTTGGTACCACAAACTCCGGCTAACACCTTCACAGAACACCCCACAGAGACACACCTACTCCTAAATTGTTCCCAAATCGCTTCCGCCTCATCCATCTCCAACATCCCTTCAATTTTCCACAAGGGCATCCTTCAATCCAATTGTTGTGGAGGTAACTGAAATCTTCATAACAACATTCGGATATTGAAGCACAGCTGAAAATATTGAACATACTTTATTTATTCATATAAACTTGTTTATTGCTGATTTTTTCAACATCGATTTGGATAGACGCCATTTTTATGTCGACTTATACTGAAATACGTTAGTGTTGGCAGATCAACTCCTGAGGAATGTGAGGGTTGAAAAAAGGGGTTTAAGTAATAGGGACTTATAGAATAATATGTAAAGCTTACATGGTAAATAATAGAAGGAAAGAAATTCACTAGATATTGACATACACATACATACAAAACAGAAAGGTTTAGTATTTATACGTATCGTGAACAACACAACTGATTCTAGGGGTAGCTGGTAGTACTTTAATCATAGTTTGTGAGCTCTCACTTAGCGACCCCCGAGCAGTCGGCGACACAGTGTGGTCCGTGTCGCTGTGCACACAGCACCCAGCGAGGGTGACGGGAGGACCTTTCTACAGTTTCCCCCGGGACGTGCACGAGGGGGTGGCCTCTTTACAGTCACCCCCTCCGGGAAGTACCATTTGGCATGACACCGTGGTGGGCTTCGGTGCGGTCTTCTAAGAGTTCCCGAAGCCCACCATATGGTGTCGAGGCGGACCACCCTGGTGAGTTTAGCCAGTAGGAGTCCGGCATAACCCTCCGCCCCCCAGGAGAATAGCCCGTGATGGGTTTTCACTACGCAAATAAAAAAGGTACTTCAATCATGAGACATTTTTCAAGAACAGCTTTTTAGCTATAAACATAACATAACATAGCATCACGCTTGTATACTCCGAAGGGTAAGGCAGAGGTGTACTATTGTACCCACATTTCGCCGATGTAGTTATCGAATCCCATGTAATAGGGGGCGAGCCTATTGCCATCTACCGGACACAGTTCCAGACACCGTGCTGCTACTGAAAATTTCCATACGGAAAAACCCCATAACACTTTGCCCGACCTGAGAATTCAAACAAGGACTCAGGTCTTTTAGTCTATGAATATATCTTATCTTAATCTTTATTGCCCAAGAAAGTATACAGTGTGTGATTCTTACCCGTGAGCCCCAGACTGTTAGTCTGTATCTTGGGGCCCAAAATTGTAACTTATGTCCCCATCCTCTGAAAAAAATAACCCCGAAGCTAATTTCCTCGCACCACACCATCTTCCCACACCATAAATCTCCCATTACTGTTGCCCAAACTTCACCACAGAAACGATGCACAAAAACAAGCGAAGCCTTCAGACAAACATTATGAAAGTTATTAACTGCCGCCGGAAGTTTGCTGAAAAAAAAAATTACTACTTGTTTCCTTCGCGTGTTTCCCGGACGTAACTGTGAGACACTGGCGGACACGATAATGGATACATTTTGAATTTACGTGATTGTTTTCTTCTTGGTTTCGTGTTTTAGGCTGTATACCAGAACATTGAGGCCGTTTTAAAACTATTTAAAATTGGAATTACATTACAGACAGAAATATGTAACTGATTTAAGTCCTCGCGGAGAATCTTTACTTGACAGATTTATGTTTGGATTTTTATCAGAACAATAATGTAATTTTAGCCTTAAAGCGTTAGATACTGTGAAGTTTAAACTGTTATTGCTTTCAAATAGTGTGAGCCAAAACGGAAATACTGTATCTCTCGTCGCCATGATTTCCAGATTGACCTTGCACAAAAAGCAATAATAAAAACAAAATAAATCTCACTACTTTCATGATCAGTAAGTTTCCGGTCGGAAGTAAAAGGTCTCGTACATTGTAAGGCTGTATTAAGTATACTCGAACAGGTTTACCCGGCTGACACTCACGTACCACATTAATGTTAATAAAGTGTCAAGGAGTGCCATATTACGTCATTATCCAGATTTATTTGCAAGACATCGGCTATAAATCTTTGGGAGATTTTTTTTTGTTTTGTTTTTGTGTTTTTAACGGTAATCATCCGTTTTCGTATTTTGTCGTGTAACGAAATAGGCAGATTTCTCTGTGACTGAGGGGTTAAGTCGAAAGTATGGGCAGCAAAAATTATCCATGTGCTTTTTACAATGAAATGAAATGAAATGAAATGAAATGAAATGAAATGAAATGAAATGAAATGAAATGAAATTATTTATTTTGCAATTAGGATTTTTCAATCACTTTTACACGTCTTTTTTAAACTAGATGGCGTCGGCATTTCCTATGACTATCCCTGAGAAGAAACGCCGAAACAAACTCAGGGGTCAAAGTCTATTTTAAAGTCCAGACAGATTGTATTGATGTAAAGGTTTATGTGAGACAAATATAGGGTGGAATAGCCTTTTGAAGAAAGTGCCATAACTATTTGAGCTAACCTGTCGCAACAGAGTGCAAGCATGCATCAGTTATCGTGAGAATTAATGAAATGAAGAGCGCTCAGCCTAGATCTCACTCACATTTACAATGTATAGCGGTTATATATAAGAAATAATTTCAATTTAAACGACATTACAATAACAAAATAATGAAGTAAATAATATAATAATTAATGGCAAAATTTGTATATAAAAAAAAAAAAGGAAAGGCTAAAGAGCGGCTCAATCCCAAGCGTTTTTGTCATCTAAATAGTCAACAACAAGATCAATAAGAGGTGAATTTGAATGTAGTAAATTCCAAATGCTTAGAAAGCCTTAATACAACGACAATACTTAACATACTAATATTTAATGATTGTTCCTATTTTTCCGTCCCCCAGTGTAATGCCACAGGGGTTGTAAACACACAGGCAGGCACAGTGCAGACAAACAAATAATAAAGGAAACTAGCTGAGCGTCCCACTGTGTTGTACTCTTTCTAATTTATACTCGCCTGGTACTTTTGGGGCGATAATTGCACAGATAAAAATATGTGTTGTGTTTTATGTATGAATAAGTGTAATTAAATGTTGTGGCATGGTTACTTTAGTGTAATATAGTCAGTTTCTTTGTTGCTAAGTACCTACTTTCGGCTAAGTGCAACTTTCCTGTGACTGTTTAAAACAGAGACTAAGATATTATGACTAGAGGACCAACACAAGCAATACATTTTTCTGTTGTTTTTTTCTGTTTCTGATGCACAAGGTTACGGTGACGATGAAAAAATATCCTCCCGATAGTGGTCAACGTTTGTGAAGAGTTGTATATTCAGTAGTACAAGACATTAAGAACCTGTTTCACTGCTCGCTGATAATGTGACCGTTAGTTATCTAACAGATAAACTGATGACAGTACTAGTTCTAAATGTTAATGAATTAGAGAGTTTATCAGTTTGATTTACTAAGCAAATACTTGTGAAACAAATTAAACGCACTCTGTCAGTTATGATAAGGCAATCAGACATTTTGTGAGTGGTGAAACAGGCCCTAGTGTCGCATTTCTTTTGTCACTCATAACGTATAGCTCGTCATACTAAAGAATCATCACTCTCTCCGTACATTTGGTCTGAAAATTATAATGAATCTGTTATTACAAGTATCTAGAATAAATAACTAGAAACGCCAATCGCGACTACGTCACATAATTGAAACCGGCCGCGCCCACCAACTAACGGCACGCCATTTAACAACTACAAAAACAAACATTTATTAACTGTAGTTAAGTGAGGTTTCTCAACACATTTGCAAGTTTAATCGACGCGAAATTGCAACGATTGTTGTCTAAGTTCACGTAAACAGGTAATAAATTGTAATCAAGCTGGTTGTGGCCTGAGTAAGAGGAGATAGCGGGTTCACATGTGGAATAATTTTGATTTAAACATCTGTAGATTTTGGAGATACGGCCAATTAATACAAAACGCTTTGGTTCCATATTTGGTACAGCTAAATAGAATCCCTTGCTACCCTTATTCCCTGATAACTGCAACCTGGATATCTCCAAGACTACAGTGAATGATATCTTCTAAGTTAACATCAGTATTATTATCGTTAATTATTACACATGATTAACTTGCAATGTCATTGAAATAAATAACAAATAAATCAGTCAGTAATTAAACAAAATAATGACGGGTCCTGTTACGTTAAATATTAGATTTTCTTACATAAGCGAAATTATTGAAATTAAAATATTCTTTACATGCTAGTCTGTAAAAATGTAAGCCGAAATTGAATTTTCCGACTTTCTGCTATTATACTCAATACTTAACACTTTATTGCATTCCATAATGTGTACATATAACAGTTGGTATGTTGGAAAATAGAAACAATTATGGACCCTGTCGGGCACAGCAAAGTTAGATTTATATAGAGGAGAGGATGATACCTACCAATCAGGTAACGCGCGATCTAATCTCAGTAGCTATAAAAAGCTGGTCCTTCGATACTCAATAAAAAAGTCACCTAACAAATCATTACATTCAAGCAAAAAACGATGTAACATGCAACGCGCCTCTGCTCATACATTAAGCAGCACCAAATAGCAGTAGCAACTAACTGTTGGTTGTCATGCTAGTCGTCGCAACAATTGCATCGCCGTTGCGTCACAGTTGCTATGCGCACGTAACTGTATATGCCATCACCTAGCTCACATGCGAATACTACTGTAGCACTTCGCTCCATATAACAAAACTAAGGAAGCATATCCATCATAATGCAGACAGAAATCTATGTATCCACCATACCAATTTCATGGATCAAGTTTTCTGTTGTACAAGTTATAACCACACTTCGGGAATGCCTTTATTGAAACCAGGCAATAGGAGGCGCATCTATTACCATCTGAAAGAAAGAAGAAAGAAAGAAGGAATCGAATCCACTATCTGACGCTCAGCGTCCGTATGATGAGACAGTTCAAGAGACTATCATTAAGTCGGATATAGGGCAAACCTATTACCAAGCCAAACTACGGGCGTCTTTTGAAGTTTCTATAGCAGAACAACCCTAATCACATTTCTGTTTGAGTATCAAACCCAATCTAATCATACTTAACACAACAAATAACACATCTTACCATCCTCCCTTCTATCTACCCCTCACACAAGACGGATTCAACTTCTCGTACCTGAAGACCAAAAGCAAAGAACTCTCAACTAGATATTTAATCCACTCTAATCAGAAAGGTAATTTATATATATATATACATATATATGTGCGTACAAAAAGCGCATATCAACTACTAGAATATTTCCGTATCCGAAACTTAGATAACAAGTTTAACTTTCTGACTAGAGACCAAAATACCGTATTATGTGATTGTTTGTTTGACGGCTAAGCGTATCCGTATTAAGGATAGGTCACCCATCTAGGATTTTTCCAAGGCAACGTTGATTTCCTTAAATTTCCCACAGCTGGGAGCCAGCGGGACTAAAAAGACCACATCCTCAACAAATCTTCATAACGACTGAAGAATACTGAAAATGAACCTTACGCTAATCATGTTAAGAGTTTTTTAGTCCCCTTGGTCCTTTCTGAGAGAACCTTTTAGTAATGTAAAATGTTATAGTAAATATACCATCAAAACAACATAAAATTTTGCTGACACCATAATCAAAGTTAACAGTAAAGATAAGTCCGATAACCAGTATCCAGGGTAGAAAGTGACCTCATGACCCTAAAGTGGTACTTTAAGTCACAACATCGCGTGCTCCTTCACTATGTGTCACGTTTCATGTTAATTTTAACCACAATTTTAACCGTAGTTCTTTTTAACCGGCGTTAATGTCTGATAGGTTGACAGTTATATTTATTGCTATGTATATTTTAATCTTTTTTATTGGAGTTTGTGGCGTACATTATGTGTTTTTAGATTATGATTAGAGGTGTTCTTGTTTCTAAGGAATAATATATAGGTTTTGTTAGTTTATTATTGAAAGTTGAGTATTTTTCTCTTAATTATAGTTTTTCCGGCGAGATATTTATTACTTTGATATTTATTTTAATCTTCCCTTTGATATTTTGATAGTAATTTACTATTCAGTGAATATATGGGGAGTTTTTAGTGTTACATGAAGCGATTATTGAACACCTTTCGAATTCTCGACTTCTTTTCTCAAAATGAGGTTTGGATACAGCATTCTACCGTTTTGTATCATTGAATGCCCCTCAGTCAGATGGAGTGGCGACCTGAAGAAGGGGTAAAATGAGTGCAGACATCTGAGTGTAACACAACTTTATTTTAAATATATTTAGCAGTAAACTGTTTTAGGTTAAGTTGACTGATTAATTATCACCTAAACAAACCAAAGTAGATTTAGTGAGCGCTTTTAATTAAATTTTTTAATCACTTATTGCAAAGATCTAGTGGTCGCAAGCGCGATTGTTGAGCGTGAGGTCTTGTGTTCGATTCGGAAAAAGTATTACTGGGTTTTTCTATACGAATATCCTCTAGGCAATCAGAGGCAGGTCTGAATCTAGGCACGGTAGCCGGCAATAGACTAACCCCCTATTACATGAAACAACAGTACAATAGTACACTTTTGTGTATTACTTATATGTTATATATAAATGTCAGTTAGCAACAATAACATGATAAATAAAGTGATCGTGCATAAAGTTGACGTAAGTGGTCGTAACACGAGATGTTGTTGCATTGTGACGGCAACATTGTTTATTAGCATTGTTGTTAACTTGTAATTAATGTAAGCACTAACTAACTTGTTCAAATTGTTTATTGAATAGGTGTTATTTTTGTACTTTGTTATTTATAACAAATATTTTATTACATATGTAATATTAGTTAGTTTGGTTGGTTTAAGTTGTTATACGAATATCAGTGGGGTCGAGGGGTCTCATTGATGGCACCAAAATATACAATTTTTTGTTATATTTGTGTACATGGTCATCAATAAATAGTTTTCTCCTATCTTTCTTTTCCATTTTTCAATGACTTTAGATACGGACCAAGGCCTTTGCCCAACTGTGGGACAGTAATGGGCAGAAATTTTATTTTTTTCGATACGTGCAGTTAAAAGTCCAAGAATTCTGACAACCATAACCTGCCTAGCTTTAATTAGGGTGTTACTACCTTATCATCCGAGGATTAGCGATATGAGGATGATCCTAGGTATAACTCTACTTCTGTCACTGTCAAGCTGTCACCTGTCAAGCTGTCACTAACTACTACTAATCTGAGTCACGATGTTTTATCAATAAGAGGGTTCATATGTTTAGACTGGGAGTTGGCCCCAATAAAAGCGATGCAGATGATAATGCTGAAGCTCTCTTACGTATCATATTTGGAGGTTCAGAGGATGAGATGACATCCTCTTGTGCTATTATGACAATCTTTAAAATAAGGGTTCTTACATTGCCTACACGGATCACCAGTGGCGTGCGGTGCATAAAGACAAAAGGTCACAACCTACCCTACATAACTCAGATGAATATTTACTATAAGATATTTGAGGTAGCAAATCACATACATCGTTATTTAATCGACAAGACGACGAACCCATACCAACATGCAGTAGGTATTATTGGTAAGTAAGCTTTTAAAATTTTCTGCTTACCCTGTCTAAAAACTCTGTGCACGCCGCTGCGGATCACGTATTTGCTTACTTCGCACGCAGTCTTTTCACAATAGCGCCCATGATCAGCAATAGACGAATTGTCTTTTAATATGACATGATCATATTGACATCTTTTAATGCTGAAAACAGGTGGCCATCATATGTTCCAGCATAACCCAAAACGTTCCTAACTTTTCCCCCAAGATGGCCGACCAACTAAAATATTTTCCGAAATATTTGCCAACCGCATACTATCACATTGTCTTGCGGAACCCTAAAACAATGCCCGAACTTGAGGCTCATAAATCCTTCCTACTATTGTTACCAAAAAACAAAGACTATTTCTATCTCTCTCTTATGTAAGCTGAGTGTATATGTTTGTCTCTTTCTAAAGCAGTTGGAGCAGTCGTTTCCTGTTACCTAAGACTTAGATTGCTTGTATGGTTAATCGAGCAAAAAGTAAACTAATTTCGATAATATCTTACGAACTTATATTAAGGCTGTGTTTGTTTATGGTGAGAAGATTTATTTTATATAAATGTAGTTACGTATCTATTAAATATTATATAAGATGCGTTGGGGTAAGATCGTACCGATCGAATTTCCAGCTGAT
Source organism: Shargacucullia verbasci (assembly GCA_947562105.1). Classification (NCBI taxonomy): domain Eukaryota; kingdom Metazoa; phylum Arthropoda; class Insecta; order Lepidoptera; family Noctuidae; genus Shargacucullia; species Shargacucullia verbasci. The sequence goes on from OX387296.1 coordinate 543,029, forward strand.
TCGACCACTTTTTATATGTTGTTCTCCAGTCAATAGTAGCAGTTTTATTAGCTTGTGTTGCCTGGAGAACAAGGTCAATAAAAAGGTGCTCAAATCAGCCGGAAATTCGATCTTTACGATCTTACCCCACTGCCGATTTTACCCCAACGCACCCTACACTATATTTACACACTAATCAGATTAAAAAAAGAAAAAAATATAAAAACATTACGCATCAAAATACTCGTGCGCATCTCTCCATTAAATAGATACTAGAATTGTATAGTAATAGATAGATAGACTTTGACAACCGGACATAATGACTAGGACACACAGTGGGTTGAAACTGATATAATACAGATTTTTTTTTGTTTTCAATAATCGCAAGTTTTAATTATTCAGTTTACTGTTATAATCTCAGTATTCTGGGGTTTGTGATTGTGCCTGCTAGACGGCAACCATGTACAGCCATGCACTGCACCCAGAAGAAGAAAAGAAGTACTGTAGAATGACTTAATATATCAAATTGACAAACGACACGGTTGGCGTAGTGGCTAAGCGATTAGCTTTCTGCGCTAAGTGTCGCGGGTTTGATCCCCGCACGGAACAAATATTTGTATGATCTACAGATAATTGTTTCGGGTCTGGGCGTTTGTGTATGTGAATATATGTGTTTGTAAACGCACCCACGATACAGGAATTATTTCTAGTGTGGGGCAAAGTTTATAAAAAAAAGGGCTAAATATTTATTTATTTATTTTTTAAAAGGTTTCCCACGGCTTGTGTGTACAGGTTACTTATTACTATGATTTAATTAATAATCTCGATCTTATACACTAGCCAATTACGGGCTAACCAACATTCGTAAAGAATAGTGCAATAACAAAGGCTTAGAAATTTTTTATTAAATTACTAGTAAAAAAATGTAAAATAAAAATACATTTGAATAAATAAAGAAACAATACAAATGAGTTGAACATTAAAATAAACATATCATGTTGTTTACTTAAATTATGGTAAAATGGAATTAAAATTGTGAAATATAGTTGATTGTAATAATATTTTGCAATATTAGTAGTTCATTTGTTCATTCTCATCGTGGGTTCCCTGGGATTTCATAATTTTCAATTTAAAGGAGTTCATTGAATCGTGGTTTATGTCAGCATCCGGTACAGACTTCATAAATGAGTTAAACTCTCATTTATGAAGTCTGTACCGGATGGAATATATTATATGTCTGGACCGAAATAATTTAGGAATTAAGATAAATGTTTTATTAGTAGTTAAGTTAATAATACAGGTTTGTACTACTTTACAGAATTAGGACGGACGAAGTTAGGAGTGCAGGCAAAGTTACAGATATTTTACGGTAACCTATGAAGTACCCCGTAGCTTATTTGTTTACTTCAAAAACCTGCAGTAGCTCTCATGCCACCCTTACATCAGCAGGAGATACAGTCGGCTGGTCACTTTCCACTGCGCACGCGCCACCTTTGTGCGAACCAACTGGGCCGGATAATTCAATTTATCAACACAATCTGTACCTGTATGCTAATGTACGAATAACGTCAAGCACCGTGACACTTTGTTTTTATATAATTACATAGATTTGACCTAATTTATGTATAAAATAAAATGACTGAAAATAGACAACTATTATAAATAATTAAAAAGAAATACAAAGTTAAAAACTATGTAAAGTACTGTGTGAAGATCACACGATAGTGGTGTTTTCCCTACTGATTTTGGTTTTCTATATATTTTAAAAGATTTGTATGCTTTATTTTTGGTGTTTGTATGTAAAGTTTGTACCTAATTTATAATTGTAATTGGCATTAAAACGAGTAAATAAATGTTAAATACAAAATGGTACTGACAAACACAATAATAAAAAAATACTACGAATAAAATTATCACATATAATATATTATTATTAGACAAAACCGCTGAAGATTAATTAACACTGAAAAATACAGAGACGAAGTACTAAAAGATCTTATCCTTCTGTCGAATCACGGAAATAGCTGATGCCGTCCTGGAAAGATTATCTAGTCAATGGTAGCATTAAAACTGACTACCCAGGGTGCACCAAACGATGTCTTTGAAGTCCAATATCACTAAACAAAATTTATATCCAAAATCCACGCGGATAAAGTGCAGCTGTGTTCCGCGAACAAATAATTAAGATTATAATTAGGTATTCACATACGCTTTTCGCTATCTCTGGCGATAAATTGAACGTGTATAGCAAGCCTAATCTTGATCGAATAAACTACGCATTTTATGTGGCCCTAACAACAAAAGGTATTGTACAGAATGTGGTACAAAAGATGCGCATCTCGCGTCATAATGAACATAATTTAATCCGGCCAAATTGTGTAATAGCTAGATGCCATAGAGTTTAACGATAATCGCTCGGTGTCGTGTTCCACGGGGTTATCGCGGGGATGACATGAGAATGCGTGACGTGGGATAAGGTTTGACGTAATTATGATTATTATTTTATGTTTTTTCTTTAGTGATGGTGGATAGTCTATAGTTCTTACAGTTTATATTTTCAGAATTCGCTTCACATACGTTATTGCGTCATAAAATCAATATGATTGTCTCTAGTCTTTTTCGCATTACGGATAATGAATATGCGTAAATATTGCCAAAAAGTTCTGATTTTGTGTAGTGAAAATTACTTTATTTTTCAACCGACTTCAAAAAAAAAGGAGGAGGTTCTCAATTCGGCTGTATTTTTTTTTTTTTATGTTTGTTACTCGATTTCTCGAAGACGCCTGGACCGATTTCAAAAATTCTTTTTTTATTTGAAAGGGTATGCTTGTCATTTGGTCCCATTGTCATCAGGTCAGGACCTGATGGTGGAAACCCTGAGAAATCGAGGGCATCTCTTAAAAATTGTAGGCGAGCATGGGGTAAAAACTTGATATTTATGTGTATATCTGATGAGACTACAATACTATGGAGGTTTAGGGCAGATCTGATGATGAAGACGACAGAGGATCGAGGGAACTCCTCAACGGTACATCTTAACTACCTCGTGTTTGGGCTTATTTTATTCGTGTTGACAAGATCTTTACACCGAGATGGGTAATGACTGCCACTGCAAGGTCCGTGATGCAGGTGCAGTACAGTTTAGGGAACTCCTTAATGGTTAATAGCAGCTACATAGTGTTTGGGCTTATTTTATTCGTATTGATGCGCACTTTAAGCCGAGATGGGTAATATTGCAGATTCGATAGTGAATTTCTCGTAATGCGTTTTCATCATGTGGTCGGCTAAGTAATTTATTTGATTTTAAAATCACATAGTGCAATACCGTCTAAGGTTTTCACTCGACTTGGGGCAACATACATTTGACCTTTGTAAAGTTTTTCAAGAGAATCGTCTTTACTAGGTCTACCCATCACTCAAAATTGTAAAATAATTAAATTTTTTAACAAAAAATAAAAACCGACTCCAAAAAACTCAAAAACAAAACTAATAACTAAAAAGCAAAAAATAAATATTTTATTATACAATATAGTAGTTGAAGAATATTGAAGTCGGTGCCAAGTAAAACATGCAATGATAAACCGACACGATTGGCGAAGTGCATTTCTTGTGTCCGACGCATAATTCGCTCCGCACTCGACAATTTCTACGTGAACTCGTTGTTTCAATGTCGCTATTATAGCAGCAAGGTATATTACTTTTATGTTTTACTTGGCACCGATTTCAATATTCTTCAACTACTATATTGTATAATAAAAGATTTATTTTTTGCTTTTTAGTTATTAGTTTTGTTTTTGAGTTTTTTTAATAAAACTATTCGACCTGGGTAGTGAACCACCTCACGCTCAACTGCGACCGACCATTATACCAATGGGGCCGTGTATTATAAGCATGTATTTAGATGTCCATATTCAACAGTGGGCGTAAGCATCCACTAGGTATATTAATTAAAAATATTTATTATTCAGTTCAAAGCCTAGTCACAAAACATAAAATCGTACGATCACTGAAGATCGTCTTAAGCGATAGAGATATCGCTCACACCGCTTATTAAACGCTTATCCTCTTACAAATCTATGGTTGATGAGCTGTGAAAACTCTTTAGCATTTCACCATATTTACGAAGATTGGAGTTGGATTACAATGTACTATTTGCATAAGTTCTTGACTTACTGTATACTAACTGTCCAACAAGAAACCTAATGACAACTGGCCTTGCTCGAACCGATCGAACCTAGGTCGTCATGTTTAGTAAACATGCTTGCCGCCACTAGGCCAATGAGGCATTCAAATTGTAATTATAAGAACTAGAAACAAATCAGGTGGAACAACTAAAAACAAAAAATGTAATCGTTTTTTTTTACGATTTAAAAATGATGCTTACACTATAAATCTGTGTCTGAGGAATTGATAATAAAGCGGGTAGACATGGTTTCAGTATTTTCAAATCTACCCGCATTGATTTAGATATTTTTTGTTACGTCTAAGTTGCCCTTCGCCAGTCGTGGGTAATTTGTCATTAGAAGACGTATTGGTTGTCGTTCGCTATAGGATTCGTATGTCCTTCGGTTATCAGTTTGGTATGCGCATGCGTTGATTGTACTGTATATTGTTATCGGCCCACGCAAATTTTCGGTTGCGCATAACCCATGATTAGTGATGACAAGCTTTGGTAAAAAGAACAATAGTTTTGTGAATAGTGAAGAGTGTGTGTGTGTGTCTGTGAAGTGTTCAGTAGTACTATTAGAAATTATGTGTTTTAGTGAAACCTGGAGGTGACGCCCGGGCTGTCGCCACGCGGTGATGATGCCTGCAAGCCGCTTTTGGTAAGTGTTTCATAAATACTTTTGTAGAATCTTCTTGCTTATTAACTTTATTAAATTCCAACAATTTATGGACACGTATTCCCTACGACAATAACATGTATCTCCTCGATCGTTCGACCCTACAGAGATTAACTGAGTAATTAAAAGAGTAACAATGGAGTTTCTTGCCCGTTCTTCTCCATTGGAAATCAACACTTTGGAACGTGGCAACTAAAGCCTGACTATTCATAAGTGATTTACATGAATAAAAATATATTTGAATTTGAATTTGAAAAAAGATTGTAGCGAGATATGTGTCGTTGTCAAATACAAGGGTTGTGTTTTTAATTCACGATATTGTTTCATTTATGCTAGATCGTGGAACTAATATGTTGTGAACAGCTGTTAGATATCCATTAGTCTTTGATATTGAGAAATGTCAGACATCAGATCCGCGTTATCGCGTTACGATCTGACAGAATTATTTCAGCACTGACGTAAGTAGCGGGCTATTCTTAGCTAGTGTTTACATAATATCAAATATTCACTGAGTTGAGTATTGTATCTACATACCATGCTAGCAGGGGGGCAGTTCTTGGATGGGTGACCATTTTACACACCTTGAGACTCCTCTGTGCCTCGGAAGACACGTCAAAGATCTATAACAGTCGTTATGGGTGTCAGCAGCCCAAAAAGTCTGACAACCAGTATAACCTTCGAGGATCAGTGTCTGTCAGTAATTGGGTGGCGGATGTTAGTTGGCTGTCGCTTCGTGTTAAGTATTCATATTCAGTTCCAACCGGTTAGACTGGAAGCCGACCTCAATGTAGTTGGGTAAAAGCTAGACAAATGATGTATATTATAGATTCATCAATAGCCTATTGGACATATGTATCCACTTTCACCGTCATCGGATACTCACATTAATCCTTATAGTTTCGGATTTGGCCATCCACGCCCACTAGAAAAATTAATTCTGTATACCTACATATACTAAAATGGTAAACTCCCAAGTTGCACCACAATATTAAACTAAACGAACCTTACTCTATACCAAGGTATTCATTGATTACTGAAAGCTGTGACTGGTGTCTTAGATTTGGTATCATAAATGAGCTACTAAGAACTCCACATACTGCAATCATCAGTCTGCCCAGCTTCTCTCTGTAGTCGTTCCTTCAGGACTGAAGATCGTGACTACTAGGAGCATTTTTCCAGGAGATCTTCCTCCATCGGTTTATGTCATCGGCTGCTCCCAGAATGTTCCTAGTCATGGCTTTTCTTTGACCTATTTTGACCACCTCGTCGGATATCTGCCACTTCTGCCCAGTTTAGTGATGTAAACAACCGTAGCGTCATTAGGATCCTATTTGCAGCATTGAACTAAAACGACCTGAAGATTCTTAACACAAACCACGTAACTTGACCTCTCGCTCTAAACAATACACATTGTTCTAGAGTTCTTAGTTCTCGCTTATTACATAACAACCTTGTCTGATGCAACATCTAATGCATTTCCATCATGTTTCCTAATTTGAGCAATTAAACCAATTCTGTTTATAAATCATTGTTATTGCAGACTATAGCTTATCTGTCTATCGACAATTTGCATTCATTAGCTGACAATTACTGCGCTGAACTGAAATTGTTTTGCGCAGTAATAAAAAGTGTAGCGTTTGTATTAATTAATGTTTTATAAGATATTAATAGGAGTGAGTTTGGTCACGTCACCTGGCGAAGTATGTTATAGGTAGGGATGCTACGGAGTTTCGACTCCGAATCCGCCTTCGTTTCCGATATATCAAAACGGCGGTATATATGCAGCGCCACCACGCGTTTTCTACGTGATACTGATAACTGACGGAGTATGTGTTTTGTGCAACTGACGAACGAAGAGTGAATGAGTTGCGACAAGTTTCTTCTTTTTTGCTTATTCACAACTTTTTTTAGTACAATATATTTTTTATTAGCTTTTTATTAGCTTTTGCAACCGCCGCCTCCGACTCCGATTTACCTCCGACTCCGCGGAGGTCACTACGAAGACCTCCGACTCCGATTCCGCCTCCGATAAATCCACCTCCGTAACATCCCTAGTTATAGGGAGATACTATTAGAGAATACGTCCAATCCTGCTTCGAAGCCAGATAAGTGTTTGATGAATATCCTTTTTGTTTTCGCTCGTCCATTACTAGGGGCCAGCCATAAATTACATCACACGTTAAGTGGGGGGAAGGGGGTCGATGAAGTGTGACATTGTGTGACAAGAGGTGGGAGGGGTCCTAAGTTTCGTGACATCACATTTCAAAATCTAATATTTCTAAGTATTAAAACGCGAAATTTAAACTATTTACGAAAAATATTAAAATATTTCCAACTCTATCTGTGTGAATAAGATTTAAATTGTTATATTGGCGAGTTCCTCGAGAGCCTCGCCGTGATTTCAAATAAATGGGAATAAAACTAATTTCGGAACTGCTGTTTTAATTTAATAAATTTTAGATATAAAATTGCAAAATATGTGACGTCACACTAGGGAGGGGGAGTCTCACAAATGTGACCAGCTGTGACAAGGGCGGGGGAGGGGTAAAAAAAGCATGAAATTCGTATGACGTAATGTATGGTTGGCCCCCTATCAGAACAAAGAGAACTTATTTTCCCGTATAAGCAATAGCAGGCTAGGCCAAATAGCTCGCAGACTGGTATTAGGCGATTACGGATGTGTTGCTTGTTTAAGTTTTCAGCTGGAATGCTTTGTGTTCCGATATTTTTTCTGGCTGTTCCTACCTTCACAACTAAACTAACACATGGCAATTGCTAAGCCAGGTGAAAATGGACTCTAGTACCATGTCTATCGAAGCCTTAACTGTCTACATGGAAGTCTCCTTCTATTCCAAATGATGTTGTAATTTTCTATCATTGCCTATAATCAAACGGGCTGAATCAAAAGTGACAAGCGCATGCGTGAGTTTTCCTTATACTCCACCATCATCATCGTCAAGCCGAAAATACAATAGCGTCTGTATTCCCCGAAAGGTTAGCCAGAGGTGTACTATTATACATCCACATTTCGCCGACGCCTTTATTGAGAACCATGTAATAGAAGACAAGCCTATTGCCATCTACCGGGCACAGTTCTAGACTACCGTTCTGCTACTGAGAATTTCTATCCAGAAAAATCTAATAACACTTTGCCTAACCCGGGAATCGAACCCAGGACCTCACGCTTAACCGTTGCGCTTGCCACCACTAGAACAATGAGACAGTCAATAATACGAGGCAGGTGAACGAGTGAACTTTTATTGAAAACGCGAGCATACAGCACACTATTTCCATACATTTTTGTCTCGAGGAAAATTCGCACTGGGGCACTGACCTCATTCATGCTGATGTCACATCTACAAATACCTCTATGTAACCGCACGTTTGTTAAACTATATTATTGTATTGTTTACAAACGGATTTATTTGTGTACAACAGGTTCAGTTATTTAGTGTTAGTTTAGTGTGACCTAGTTTCAGCTCAAGGTCTGATATACAGTGCGCAAACAGGTTGCTAATCATTATGTTCGGTAGATTTGCCTAGTGGCTGTTATTATATCTCTCATTTATTGTGCATCTACGGATGAGAAAGAGCATTGTCATAATCATCATAACGGCAGCCAAAATAACGTAAAAAAACCGACAGCGATCCGACAGCCACGCGACAGCAGTCTCAACGTTTTCAGTCAATATATGACACAAAAATGACGTTCGACAGAAGCCGTCGCGCGATCTACGCCTGTCACAAACTAATTGCTGCATCGGTAATTAGGCTGCGGATCAGCTGCGCCCGTCGTGCGAAGTCGTCCATAAATATTAGGCTTTATGGTAATTACTCAGTGAGTATTTCGCTTGTTATATCTTCCTTTTACTCTTGCTGATATCCACGGTAATATAAATGGGGACTAATCCCTCTGAGAACCAAAAATATTTTATTGGAAATATTTCCTGTCATTGTCTGTCAAAATGGCGACACAGAAATGATTTTACCGTCAAAATCGACATTTAGAGTGGTTCATAAATATGTTGGTGCCTCTTTAACTTATCACAACGCCAGAAAACAACCAATACTCATATCTTATGTACCAAATTATACATAAATATATATCCATTAATGATCACAGAATAATATTTTACTTGTAAAACATTCAATAAACAATATATACCTAACGCATCAGTTTATCACCAAAGATGTACTTATCTATTGCATCATAATAAACCGTCACTGAAAACCTTGACATAAGCACTACAAACCCAGTTTAGTTAACCCTAGAACGCTGCCTACCTCATAATAGTCATAACATAAAAATGTAAACGCGCATTGATACAAGCACGCCATTTTATTAAGCTAATAACAAACCGGAATAAACGTGATAAGTAATGTTACCATAAACATGCAATGTAGACAATAATAAAGTATTTATAAACGTTATTTTCACCTCACTGTGGATGATGAACAATGTTCTCAATTATCGTTTTATTTCCTACAAGAAGTAAGTCGGTGGGTTTACTTGGTAATATACACAAGTCATTACTGGTCCCACTATTTATCACAGGTCTCTTCTCATTATGAAGAGAATTAGGGTTAAATTATCCACCATTTTAGGGCTACACACTCCATCGATCATCTTAGGTAGCCGTCTCAGGTGTGCAGGTTTTCTCACGATGTTTTACTTCATCATTATTACAAGTGGTAACCTTTTTCTGACCCACACATGATTTTGAAAAGTCTGAAGTGCAATCTTACTTAGGAAAATGTGTTTGCTTTCCCCTAAGGTTGTTTTAGTTTTTTTTGTCGTTGTACCACCAAGTTGTACAGCTATCTGTAAGCTAGTCACATAAATATCGACGAACTCCAAACACGTAGCGCAGAAAGCATTTCGCTTAACCACTGAGCTAAACGTTTAAAATTTTCTGACTACATACATAGCAATTCATCATCATCAGCCAGAAGACATCCAGTGCTGAACGAAGGCCTCCCCCAAGGAGGGGGGGGGGGGAGGGCGCCATAATCCCCACGCTTGGCAGGCGGCTTGGGGATCGCAGTGGCTCACCGATTAGTGAGAGGACGCTGCTGCCCGTCCTCCGGTGTCTGGCCGCAGTTTTAGGACGTACCCGGGTCCCGGGTTAACATAGCAATTACTTTTACAGTATTATATTAATTTAAGCGTTTAGATATGCGTATAATTAGATTTCATCGCATTCACATCTTACAAGACAAGAATATTTACGCTCATCTCATTCTAAAAGTCACGAAGATAAAAAAGAACACCTTGTATAAGTGTCCGTCAATATTCATGAAATAAGATCCGAGTTCTCAACAAAATTATAACGCCAAATAAAGCTCACGGAAAATAAATAAAGAAATTATGACTTACAATTTTTCATTTCCCTGTTAGCCCATAGCCCATTGCCCGGGGCCCAGAGGTAAGAATGTAAATTTAGGGCAACGATAAGAAGGGTCCGGTTTCTTAGTGGGCCGAAAATGATAGCTATTCGCGGATGTACAGTCGACGACAAAAGTTTTGCCGGGAAGAAATTTTGATTTTGTTTGTTTTTTATAATTTTCACGATTTCTGCAAACTAAGCTAAGTTTTTCTTTGCGAATTATCAAGGTATAAGTAAGGTTTGAATATAAATCTTAAGAGTTTTAGTAATCTATAGTCTTTCCTCAAGTTACCAATGAAAGCTTACATGTCTAGCATAGCAACAATATTACAATCCAAAAATAAATAGTTAATCCAAGTACCTACCTAAGAAACATAATTATTTTCGGCACTGTGATGAAATGTACTCTTCTGGAAATAAAACACAACAATTTCCGTGATTAGCACTTTTGTCGCCACCAGTACGGCACCCCTCCGCCATTGATACCTGTTACTATCAGATGTTTCCGAGCGGCTGGCTGCTTGCTGATACCCGTGAGTTATAGCGCTTTACGCCATCGACTACATTTTCTACACTGCCGAACTTGAAAGGTGGTGTGTTTCGCGAGGGTGTATATTTTGTGTGTTGTGTGCTCGTATGGACTTAATGGGTTCTCTTCGTCATTCGAGCGTTTTCCGGCTGTTTACAACACATTTGTGGATATGATGATAATGATTTTCCCGTAGGATAATCGCGACAGATCGTTGTATCCGAAATCGATTTAATTTTGACAGTTGAACAATATACATTGCGCTGTTCCTATTGTTGAGCGCAGTGATGTATAAACCGCGCAATGTACATCGTTAAACTGTCAAAATTGAATCGATATCGATTACTAGCGGTTATTGTGATTACCCTGCTGGTTTGTTGCCAGGGTCTACCTTACCTACAACAGGTGCTAATTCTGCGCAGTTTAATCCATCTTTATAAAGTGGAAGCCTGTATTTATAATCAAGTTGGTAATTATAACTATTTGATTAAAACAATAGACCAGACCCAGATCTGTGTAAATACATTATCCAATTCACGGTAAAATTTCATCATCTTATACCAAAAAAACATGTATGATGAAACATACTATGATATTGCTCAATGCAATAACAGAATAACAATATCTTGCAGGGGGGTCAAGAAACCAGAATATAGGGGAAAATTATTACAAAAATATTACAGTTCTGTCATAATTTTTAAGATAATAATATAGGGCAGAGAAACGGTGTTGAACTTCCGTTCTCGCGGCCGCCATTTTCATTCCAGCTTCGTATATAAAATGATAAAATAACATAGCATCAAGCTTGCCTTTCACGACGGGTTAGGCAGAGAGGTGTACATGTTGTGCGTATAAAACATTTCGCCAATGCCGTTTTTAAATCTATTATAATTGGCATCATCTCAAAGTTTGGACTCATCATCAGCCAGAAGACATCCACTGCTGAACGAAGGCCTCAACATAGTCCCCACGCTTGGCAGGCGGCTTGGGGATCGCAGTAGCTCACCGATTAGTGAGAGGACGCTGCTGCCCGTCCTCCGGTGTCTGGCCGCAGTTTTAAGACGTACCCGGGTCAAAGTTTGGACTGCTACTGAGAATTTTCGTATAGAAAAAACCATAAACATTTTTCTCGGCTTCTTGAACCCAAGACTACCAGAGAACCTTTGCACCACTTAACCAATGAGACAGTCAAGAAATGTATATAGCTAACATTAGTAAACATATATTATTTTTTCAAGTATTTAAATTATCCACTGCCTCGTTGGTCTAATGGTCGCTAGAGCCACTGATTTGATTCCCGTGTCAGGCAAAGGGTTATTCGATATTTCTGTATACAAATTCTCAGCAGCACGGAGTCTAGAACTGTACTGGTATATGGCAATAGGCTCGCCCCCTATTACATGAAGCTCAATAACGTTATAGGCGAAATTCGAATGTACAATAGTACATCTCTGCGTAATCTTTCAGGGAAAAGAGGCGTGATGCTATGTTATGTAATGAAATTATCGTTTTTGATCATTGCTCATGCATTGCCGGTTAACATTTTTAAGCTTTTAAACTTACTTATGTTATATTTTATGACATCCATATCTAAAAAAATTTTGCTAGTACCCATTTTATTTAACACACAACACAAACTCCACCCATCAAATATATGGGGTGCCATAGAAAATAAATTGACGGGAGAAAGGAAAAAATTATTCCCATAACACGATGACGGTAAAGAATTGCCCAGACTGCAGATGGATGACACACTAGATTTTGAACCTTTATAGAACTTTTTATTTTACTATTTTTTGTATTAGGAACAGGTTGCAGAATGCAGTATTGCAGAATGTCGAGTAAAACAACTGACCATGTAGTTTGAACCTATATAGAACTTTTTACTTTACTGAACTTTTTTCTCGTTTTTTTTTTTTTGGTGCGCAGACGTATGCGGATTGCATTATAATAAAAGTAAATGTAATAATATTGTAGGTACAGAACAAGAATGAACAGAGCAAAACACAGTGGTCATAGCGGCTCGGCGGGTGGCTGAAGGGTTTAGATATTTTAGATAAATGTCTTTGCCCGGGCTATTATTTTGCCAAACTAATCAAACTCACACCTACCATAGGATCCAGGTATGAACTTTTTAACGTTTATGGATTTAAGCAAATTTGTATTAGGTTTTTTTTTTTCATTATTTTTTAATTCTATTTTTTTTTTTTTTTTAATATTTTATTTAAATAACAATACTCGTACTGCTAGAAATAACTAACAACACAAACAAAACATCAAAAACCCTTCACATGTTATATCAATACTTGTGTAACATGGGTTCGACTCTGGACGAGATCAAACGTGGTAAACACATAAATTGTTCGCGCGTAATTCTGATGCTCACGCGTCGTATGCGTGCGCGCAGCTTTGGACAGGGCTAGCCAACCTGTGGCAGTCGTTTCGTAGCTGGCGGCACCAGATATTATGTTATGTAGGTATAATAGGTTTTTAATTGTGGACCTCTCTTATATCTGAGCGTGTTCTATATCGCGAAGCTGATTATGAGACGCTGAGTTTCAGAAGACTCTGACACAAATAAAAATATTACAGTCATAGTGCTTTCTTCATAATTGCCAGTCATTATGTTATACGCGTTCTACATTTTTTCGCATGAATCTCACCTTAAAATACAGAATGATATATATTTTTAAATATTTTGTTTGTTTCTATGTATGATTTATAAAATAATTTGTTGGTATTATTGTCGATATTTTTTTTATATTTTGACTGTAGTTAAACTGTTGAGGACCCCTGCGTTGTACATAGTAGATAGACGTGGAGTTTGTAGCGCTATTTGTATGTCGATCGGGATCCAGATAAAAATACAACCAGTGTAACACTACTGACCGGAAATCGGAGAAAAGGTACAATAAAAAAAAACTGCGCCTTACTAGAATTTCTTTTTTCGTGGCCTGGGTACAGTTTACAAACATACATGTCACATACATACACAGCCAGACCCATAACACCTATCTATAGATCGTGCAAATATTTGTTCCGTGAGGGAATCAAAGCTGCGACACGAAGCGCAGAAAGCTAATCGCTTAGCCACTGCGCCAACCGTGCCACCATTAATTTTATTGTACACTATTTATATTCTTATTTAAATTGACGTATGGAAACATTGTAGTAAGTAAATATTTGGTAACATACTAAACCGTCAATCAGTAGGGAAAAGGAAAAAATATTCTCCTTTGGCAATCGTCATTTATTTATTTATTTAAAAAAGATTTTCCCACAGCTTGTGTGTACAGTACCGCTATCACGAGTTTTCTTACTATTTGCTATCATAGTAAAGTACATTTTCATGATAGCGATTTTAGTTCTTAACTTGGTTACATTAGGGATTAGAGTCGCTTGTGACATATGTGTCATAGTAAAGATTTGATTTACTATTTACTATATTATGGAGATGTCATGTTGGCGACTGTAATCCCTAATGTTACCAAGTTAAGAACTAAAATCGCTTGCATGAAAATTTACATTTACTATGAGAGTAAATAGTAAAAATCTCATAATAGAAGTACAGGTTACTTATTACTATGGTTTAATTAATAATCGAGATTATTGTCCTATAAATTAGCCAATTACAGGCTAACCTACATTCTTAAAGAATATTTGACATTAACAAAAGATAAGAAAAATTACATTAAATTATTAGTAAAGAAACATAAAATATAAATACATTTGTGCAAAAAATTAAATAAAACAAATAAGTTGAACATAGTAAAGTGAAAATTAGTAAATTGTAACATTATTTTGCAATAGTAGTTTATTTATTCAATCTCGTCGTAATAATTTTGTGCCATTACTCCGAGACACGTGCTAATCACAAAAATCTTTCTAACAATTTAATATTAAGTCTTTTATTTGTAGTTAACATAAGTCTTTTATTTATAAAGGTCATCCTTTAATTTATACATTCTACATATTATGAACTAGCTTCCGCTCGCGGCTTCGCCCGCGCGGATTACGAATCCCTGCATTTTCCCGGGATAAAAAGTAGCCTATGTGCTATTCCAGACTATAATCTACTAAGTATCTCTGTGCCAAATTTCATCCAGATCCGTTCAGCCGTTCTGCCGAGAAAGAGTAACAAAGATCCATCCATCCATCCCCACAAACTTTCGCATTTATAATATTAGTAGGATTTAGTACCCCCTTTGTTTTTATGCTACTGTACCACGGTTTTAATATTATCTATCTACCATATATACAGTGTTACATTTAATGGAGCTTTTACACGAAAGTGCCCAAACCACTTAAAAACAATGTTGCAGTCTTGAACCTTTACACATTTAAGACATATTTTAGTGGTACTTGTAACAGAATCTGCTATTAGTCATTACATATTATAAAATAAAGTCCCCCGCCGCGTCTATCTGTCTGTTCGCGATAAACTTGAAAACTACTGAACAGATTTTCTTACGGTTCTCACCAATAGACAGAGCGATTCATGAAAAAGGTTTAGGTGTATAATTCGGTAAGGTTTTGTGTAAATTGCCTGAAATATGACGATGGTAGTTGAACACGTCGGAAAAAAATCATGTCGAGGCTGATAAAACACTACGACAGAAAAAAAGTAAGCCGAAGCCGGAACCGAAACCGGGGCAGGTCTCTAGTATAAAATAAAAAATTACAAAGAATTAAGAGCTCACAGTAAAAAGATCAGATTCCTATAATGATGCGCTCTTAAAATCTTGACTATATCATCGCGATCAATCATGTAACAGGAAGTAGAAAGACATTATTACAATCACACATTACACAATAGAATATCATCCTCATAATGTCACTAATGCCACGTGTGCCCTGCGCGTACGCATCGCCGTGCCAACGATAATTGACACTACTTACGTCACACGTGATGACGTACAATATAACTTTTCAGGAATACGAAAAATAGCGATCATTTTGGCTGGGGTAGGATAAACATGTTGTGATACGATTCAAATAACGAGTTTATAAGTGTTTTATTTTATTGCTAATCTTCTGACGGGAAGCGGTACGAGTAATTAATTTCATTGTAAGTAATTTGTAGCATCTGTACATAAATATATCAGCTGCGGAGCAGTCAATCACTTGGCAGGTTCATTACTGAACTATACAAGACTTGGTGTTCCTCATCCTCCTGAAAAACACTTATTATACACATTATTATAAATGTGAAAGTCACTCCGTCTGTCTGTTTGTTACCTCATGACTACTAAACCACTGAACCGATCGTTATGAAATTTTACAAAGACATAGCATGGTTCCTAAAAAAGGACATAGTCTTATTTTTACTTAAATCATTTCACTATTTAGATAATAAATACAAAATGTACGCAGACGAAGTCGCGGGTATAGAGTTGCCAATCGTTCGGTTTTCACAGTACATGTTCTGCTTTTTGAAGTGTCCTGGGTTGTCCTGGATAGTTATTAAGTAGCATCCTGCGTATCGCGCATTTTTAAAGAGTCCTCGTGAGGTCCTATGTTTTATAATTCGCTCGCCACTTCTGCCTCGAATCTTAAGTTTAATCATCGGCGTTATTTTATAATTTTATAATTTAATCCTTCATTTCATTTCTTATATTATATAATTGAAGATAATTTCATAAAACATTGTAATTGCAATTCATTGAGTTTCATTGATACTGTTTTCTTATACTTTTCCTATACTGCGTCCTGTTTTTAAACCGAAATGTTCTGGCATTACCATTTTCAAATCCTGGTTTTTAGAATTTGAGGATGACAACCCTACGCGGGCATCAACTACTTGTCTATCAAATCATCCAAATTTGTATTTCCTAAGACTACTTTTTCGGTAGCAGGCAGACTTTTTTGCTATTACTGTTAAAAAAGTAAAGTCTCCGATAGATGACAATAGGATCTCCCCCTTATATGTTGGAGACTTAATTTAGAAAAACTGACTGAGCCTTCGGAAAATACAGCCATAATACTATTACTATGTTCTGTTAAAGTATGGGCATAGTAAAAAAGACCATGTTATGTATAATTTATGAAGTCCAGGAATGACTGGAGTCTGCGTTACCATAAGATTTGCGTATGTAATGGCAGGGTACAGGGGAACCTGGTGATTTATGTGTGAGGAGAGTTTATTTATTGGGTTATAGTGTTGGCAGTTTGCCAAAAGCCTCAGGTGTTTCCATGTTGATGGAGAGAATACACATAGCCATGCAGTCTATAGCGCTTTTTATTGGAGAATAATCTTTAGTATCATCACCATTATATTGGCTTGAAAATGACTGTTGCTGAACAGACTCGTCTGAGGAAATTTTTCTATTAATATCACGATATGAAATGAGACGGATGATGGCTTGATATCTTATGAGAGAAAAGGAGAGGAAGGTCGTGATAAATTTATGTATATAATATTTCGGAATGTCTATAATTTGAGCTGTTGTAGTTGCCAAATTATGTTCCTCATAATTAAAGCTATCTAACGCTGGAAGATGGTCTTCATATGGATGTCACACGACGTTGTCGACATTACAGGCCAAAATTTTGGGCTCCATCTAACGTATAGAAAATGTTAATGAAAACAATATCAGTCAACGAAGAACGCCAAGCCAACACTGCATAAATTAATAAATGTAACCATTTGTAAACCGAACAAAATACAATAACCCCAAAATCTAAAGGCCCTTTACGTTTCTGTCCCCTAATTGCGGCCCTCGTGACGAGTATCGAACCATGTCTTATCTTGTTCAAAGGCGTGCCGAATACAAGCAGTTGTTCAGAACAACTCTCGAGGTACTCCGCTGAACAATTCGGTTGGAAGTGGCGAAATTTAGTTGTTTTTGAAGCGACAGGTGTATTTTAAAGATTGTTTTTAATATTTCTTGGTGGTCCCAATGACGTCTACACTCTAAATGTGGAGGTATCCTGTTGTGACTTTTAGCGACGTAACAGTTTGTGCCAACGCGCTATTTGGACAGACAGTATTAATGTTGTTGATTAAAACATTGATAGAATTGCGCTGTGTAGATCAATTTCATCTTTTACCTTCGTGTCTGTATTTCTTGGAGTTTTATCCAGATGTTTACTGTCTTTCGACGTGCATTTTGCTGATGCGGTGTTCGAGTCCTACGTTACAGTTAGGCGAACCTATTGCCATCTTCCAAACTGTCCATGAGGTAAATCCCAAAAACAGTTTTATATTTGTTAATTTACATTAATAAAGCAGTGATAGCCTAGCGGTTGAACGCTTGCCTTTCATGCAGATGGGTCTGAGTTAAACCCGGCCCGCATCTCTGAGTTTTCCGAATCGTATGCGGATCAGAATTTGATTATCACTTGCGTGTACGGTGAAGGAAAACATCGTGAGGAAACCTTTACACTTGAAAGGGTTCCATAAAAGGTTCTCTATAGTGTCTGTAGTCCGCTAACCCACACCAGGCCAGCGTGATGGACTAAGGCCTAGCCCTTCTCATTCTGAGAAGAGACCTTTGCCCAGCAGTGGGACAGTAATGGGTTGAATTTATTTATTTATTAATATACAGTAAAATTATCAATATGATATTAAGCTAAAAAAACGCTACTTACTAGGTATGCTAATAACTATCAACTCTTACTATTTCTATTTCTAAATAGTCTCACAAAGGACTGATATTGCAACAGCTAGAAACTGGTAAACCTCGAAAAAGTTATTTTTCTAATATTTCCATACAAAAACAGTTCTAATTTTAAATCAACAGCTAGGTAACTTTTATCCGACCATTGAAAAATCTGGCCTGAATCGAATTATTCACTTCTTTTAGACAAAAACAAGAATTCTATTAAAGTGGAATTAAAATAACATCATTAAGCTTAAGCACTCATATATTTCTTGTGGATACCATTGAAAAATAAATCCAAGCTTCGAAATAAATATTTAATTCACATTTAGAAATGAACGGGGAACTCATTAATTTGTATTGGTAAACAATCTGCTAATGATTTTGCGAAGATCTGTGCCATCAACGACTGGCAGACGGATTGGCGACTACTATTGATAGATTCTGCTGCCCACATAAATGTCTTGTTCTCTTTCATCTATACTACAGACGTAAGAAGTAAGGAAAGGGGGGCGGGTTACTAACAAGTCTTATCGCTAGCCAGATGCCTGTCTCAAGAAGTAATTTTGTTTGGAAATGATGGCTCGCGACCAGCTCGTAGCTGGCTATAAGAATTAGTATTTAACTCTCTAGTATATCTCATAAAAATAACCAGAACAGCATTGAGAGTAGTGTAGGTACAATATCCCAACTAAAAGACAGACAAGGATTAATTCAACATCACATCCCGATTACTGCAGTTGAATCCATTTTATCCATCCATATCTTTGGCAACCTTCCAACACGCTGTTTTGCGTCCATCGCCGCACGCGCAGCTTTTACGTACTATTTTTAAATGGCGAACGCCCGATGTGCTCCGAAAAGTGACGGAGATTTACGATCGCCTAATGGCTAATTAATTCGTGGTTAACATGTGTTGGTTATTACGATGTTTTTTTAGTTCTTAT
Source organism: Shargacucullia verbasci (assembly GCA_947562105.1). Classification (NCBI taxonomy): domain Eukaryota; kingdom Metazoa; phylum Arthropoda; class Insecta; order Lepidoptera; family Noctuidae; genus Shargacucullia; species Shargacucullia verbasci. The sequence continues at coordinate 562,316 of OX387296.1, forward strand.
TGTGGAAAGGGAAAAAGTGGGAGGGGGGGGGGAGACTTCTAGTTGGTTCTATTATCATCCTAGCCTTTTTGTACGCATTTTTGGGCTGCTCAATATTAATTTCTTACACCAAGTGATTATTGACCGTCGCAACAAAATCCGCAGTGAGGCACACACGATAAATTGGTAATAATTCACAAATAATAAGCTAAAAAATGACCTTGGTAATAATAGCTTTCATATTTATTTATTGAAAATTTGTGGAGGTAATAAATTTTAGTCTAACCCACATTCAGGGCTTGTTAACTTTTTTATTTGATCTGCGAATATAAAAACTAATCGTGTCACTCATCAAAGAAGATTTGAGGAAGCGAAGCTTTATCAATCAGGTGTCCTTGGACCTAATAGGGAGACCGGTGGACTAGTCTAAAAAACAAACGCATAACTTATCTAGTGCGATGACGTCAAACTTGTTTTTGTTTGGCACGTGTCCATCAAAGTACTAAATATTTTGCTGAATGAAATGGAGCAGGTGTTCATCAAGAATGGAGAAGACTGGAGAAACTTTCGGTTTGGTTGAAAATTGTGACTAATTCCAATAAAACGTTGTCCATCTCCCGTAACACGCGTCTTGCCAGATGTTTTTCCTCTATCTTGTTGGCATCAGGTCGCACATGGTAATTGCGTATGAGTTGCAAAGCCAGCCAACAAGTTTTGCATTTGGAACTTCACTTAATTTTCATTCGGAGAGCCTCATCCAATGCACCGTGTACCTATATTAACTTCTGAAGATAAATCTCTCGTCAATTTTAACTTGAATGTTTCTTTAATTTATTTTTAAATATCTGTAAATAACTTGTTAATTTTAATCGACACGTGTTTAGATGTATTTATTTCGATCCGCGCGTGGATGAAACGCGCGCTGTCATGGTTGGCAGCCATTTTGTCGTCGTGACAATTATGACAGCTCGCGTTTCGTTCGGAATTTATTACGCCAATGCCCTCCGAAGACAACTGACGTAATGTTTGACTCGTGTGCCCTCCAAATAATTTGGATATTAAAAACAAACACATTAATTGCACTAAAATTACGTTAGTTGGTGGAAAATTCGGTAATTTTGCGATGTTTATGAAGGTGCCTTGACTATTTGCTTGGTTTTTTTTCTTCTTCTTCTTTCCTCATAGATTGGCAGCGACTGCAATACCCAAATTATTTATTTTCTCGAATATGGTATAGTTATGCATGTTTAGTTTAGTTATGTAAGACCCGGGTACGTCTTAAAACTGCGGCCAGACACCGGAGGACGGGCAGCAGCGTCCTCTCACTAATCGGTGAGCCACTGCGATCCCCAAGCCGCCTGCCAAGCGTGGGGATTATGGCAAACCCCCCCTTTTGGGGGAGGCCTTCGTTCAGCAGTGGACGTCTTCTGGCTGATGATGATGATGATGATGCATGTTTTTAAAATAGCTATTTTTATTTATACCCAAAATAATAAATACACAATACAGTAAAAGTAAATTTTCCTTTGTATAGGTAATCCAGGAAAGTCCCAAATCGGAAAAATCGAAACTCCTTTGCAAGTCGATGAGCAAAATTATAAAAGCGATATTATACAAGGTGGGGCATAAGATGGCGCATCAATTCAAATCTATTCCACGCATCGTAAACATATTATTCACGCGAAATTCGAAACTTTCAGATGAGGATATTTGCTTACAAGTATGAAAAAAAACCTTTCATATACAATTTAGCCTAGCGGATGAACGCTTGCCTTCCATGCAAGCGTTCATCCGCTAGGCTAAATTGTAAGCAGGAGGGTCTGAGTTCGAACCCGGCCCGCACCTCTGACTTTTCGGAATCATGTGCGGATCAGAATTTGATTATCACTTGCGTTTACGGTGAAGGAAAACATCGCGAGGAAACCTGCACACCTGAGAGGGCCCCATAAAGTTCTTGACGTTGTGTGAAGTCCGCCAACCCGCACTGGGCCAGCGTGGTAGACTAAGGCCTAACCCTTCTCGTTCTGAGAAGAGACCCTTGCCCAGCAGTGGGACAGTAATGGGTTGAATTTTTTATACAATTTAGTCAACTTATATATATAGATGTAAAAGTACGCTGCTGGTCGTCTCTATAGAACTGTCGTGATATTAAGAAATAAGACAATATCGCCTGGTATGATATGACATTAACTGCCTCACTGGACTAGTTGTCGTAAGCGCCACTACTGAGCGTGAGATCCTGGGTTCGATTCCAGGGTCGCGCTGTGTTATTGGTTTTGTCTGTATGAGAATTTTCAGCAACAGATCGATATCTGAAACCTTGCCCGGTAGATGGCAATAGACTCAACCTATTACATGGGACTCGAAACGTGGGTATACATTGGTACACATCTGCCTATCCCATAGGGAATACAGGTGTCATCAAGTTATGATATGACAAAAGGTACTTAAGTATACGTACATAATTTTCTTGACTTCTGGGAGCCAGAAATGTCGAGAAGTAACCCCCCACCCCTCCCCCTCCACATCACCCCACAGCATGATACATGATACCTCGTGAGAGCTGATTAAAATGCAGATCCTCTACCTTCCTCAACCAAGAATAAGACGTGACTACTTAAATATGTAATTAAACATTTACCCATCATTCTCAAAACAACTCCCTATCATGGCTACGAGAAAATAACATTATTCATTATAACAATGTACCGCCATCCATTATTTACGTGACACCGACAGCTGATTGCATATTGTGATGGAGGCCCTTGCTTTCCTACCGACATTTGTAATACAAGTAGGAGCAAGGAACTATACACGTGACTCAGATGGATTATGACGGGAATTTCCATGAAGTGGGTGGATCACGGGTGTTATCTAAAGAAGCAGTAAAGGAAGCTGTAGAAATATTAGCTCAATGCTACGGCTTGGCAATCGTGATGAAGCAATTTCTTCTCAATATACATATCCTCCTACTGTGGTGTGGTGGACTGACGACAAGGTCGCGGGCAACCGATGGATGTAAGTGGCGGAATGTCGTTCGATGTGGTGCTCTAAGGAGGAGGCCTTCCTTCAGCAGTGGACGTCTTCTGGCTGGTGATGATGATACATACTAATATGATATAACTACATCATAACCGAAGGTTCAGGCAGAGAACTATTATGAATCCACATTTCGCCGATGCCGTTATTATATCCCATGTAATAGCAAGGCTATTGCCATCTAATAATGTCCATACGGAAAAACTCAATAACACTGTCCGACCCAGTAATCGAATCCAGGATCTCAGGCTCAGCAGTCGCTAGACAGAAATTGACAGATTAGACAAGTGCAGTCAGATTAATGTTTGTCAAATATCAGCAAGACATATTGCCATTTAAATACGTAAGTTTAATAAGTACTTGCAGACTTAAAAAATATACAGAGTGCGTGAAGAGTCAATGGTAACTGCAATTCCACTCCTCGAATTTTCTGATGTTTAATCCCACAAAATAACGAAGGCTAATTTAATTTTATAACCGAATCTTAAGCAATCTAGATTGTCCCAGTCCATAAGTTGATTGTAAGAACTTAATGATCAGTACTGTCCATGATTTCTCCATGTACTTTAGCATAGCTTGACGACTGTATGGCGAAGGGTTAGGCAGAGTAGTACCATTATTGTAAAGTCCCATATAACGTGGGGGGCGCCTGTTATCAACAACCGGGAACATTGCTAAACTACGTGTGGTTACTGAGAATTTCCTAATAGAAAACCAAAAACATACCCGGGATCGGGAATCTATCCCAGGACCTCACGCTCGACAGTTGCACTTGCGATCTCTATAGACAAATGTTACAATTTAGAATTTATTATTATGTAACATTTGCTTAACTTGCTTGTTTCTTAATTATTCTGCCCCACATCACCATTAATTATCATCATGCTGGCGTATCTCCTAAATCCCCATAGCCTCCGCAAACAAACGACCCCATTACTACCCACGCCATAAACCAACCAGCTTGATACACAAATCTGAAGAACACCGCTTCTTCAAAGTCGGTTAAGGGCCGTTACCCGTTATTGATGCGAGTGACGTCACAATACCCGCGGGGTAGGCCGCACGGCTCGTGACGGATTGCACACGAATAGTCCTATGCTAGGGTTAGCCAAAGGTTTAACAAGTTACACTATATGATAATTTTTTTCAAAGATGGGCTTTAAAAAGCTCAACAATAGTAGTTAAATTGCTAAAGAACTCCTCAATTATTTAACTTTTTTCATCTCGTTATGTGCGGATCGATACACCTGCGATCGGGACCCGTGTCACTTGTATTATTTTGTATGTAAATCTCGAAAACATAAGCATAATCGAATCACTCGAGTACTTGTTCGCGAAAGTGGACCAAACAAACAGCTTTCTCAATAATAATAATAAGGATAAGTTTTAAAATTACAAATATAACCTATTGTGTAGTCAAAACACTCGGCACGTTATTTTTAAACATGTTTATTCTATCGATTAAGTAAAAATAAAACGCTGTGATGAATTTTAAACATGTTTTTGCAATTCAATTCTAAAACGAAAGATTTTGACTATGGTGATGTCTTATTTTCTTTTGAATCTTATATTTTTTAATGTTCTATGTATTTGCTATCAACCTTTTTCTAGAATTATGTGTTTTTGGTAAAGTATTATCTTCCCGTTTGAAACCTGTAACAGGTTCTGTATTTGTAATCAAACCGTTTAATCGATTAAAATCTCTAGTCATCGTCCACTCACAAGTAAAACTCTTTGAAGAATTTTAATACCATTTCAAGTACTTCCCGAACGTCCCAAACTTGAAATGCTATCTAAGAAAATAACTTGAATAACAAAACTTCGAAAGACTGAATTTGTGATTGGAATTGCCAGAACGCTGGGACGAATAGTAATTCAGTATTAAATAAAACCAATTTCATCAAGTACCAACCCTATTTCAAGTGACAATATTGACAGAGCGTAGGTTCCACCCTGTATTGCAAACAACCCTAACCCCCTCTGGGCTGGAAATGTTAGGTACCTAGCCGAAAAACGAGAAACATTGCGAAGCTATAAATGTATGTAAGTGGATATAAATCTTTGTTAAGTTCACACTGTTTTCTTGATACATGACATCTCGTAAGTAATTTGGTGCCTGTGGTTACAGCCGCATCTAATGTCATCATTAATTCCCATGAAATAGGGCCCGAGCTAATTATAGGACACCGGACAAAGGTACAAAGTCCGTTTTGCTACTTATCATTTTCTCATTGAACACTTTGCCCGACATTTTGCCCGACTTGGGAACAGCACTTTAGGCTCACCGGCAATTCTTTCATCTCTATCAAATTCCATATATATATATATATATATTCTTATTGCACACGAGAATAGCGGGTAATGTTTTGGACAAAATATAAGCGCAGGAATTACAGATCACAGTGCAACGGATCGCACTACAGGGGATAAACCAAATTAAGTGGCTTGCGCTACACATTTTAATTATAACTCTATTACGTTCATTTAAATACAAAATTATTCAATACTTCACCAATTTTTTCTGAGTCTTAACGACCTCGATACACTATGTACTCATTTTTTGCACGACAATCTAGCGATTGTACCACTGTGCACTAAAAAACAGTGTTCTTTTTTTCTATATTTCTTTTAATTAAAGTTTATGGTGTAATAACTATTAAGCGATTTTTTACTTTATTTTTGTGTAGATTAGGATATTCATTTACGTGTATGTTATTGCAAAGTGACCCGAACACAACACAAGATAAAACAATAAGTATTACAAATATATGTATATAGCCACTGCGGAGTGTTACCAAACTCCCTTTTGTGCCATACTTCTTTGTTTGGGCCAATGTGTTTCTGTTGTGTGCTACTTCTATTCATACCCCAGCGAGTGCCTGTTTCTCAGTGTTCTTTCATCAAATTCCAACCATTCTGTTTGAGGCAAATAATTATCATATCAACCTGCATACTAGGGTGTCCCATAAATTTCAAGTGCGATTTTTTTTTACGCATACCTTCTAAAAACTTTCGTAATAACCCAATATAGTCTAAAAACAAAAGATTAGTCCATTTTATGAACGATAACCCGTGCCGACTTGCGATTTAAACTCGCCCATACAAATTGCGCGGGTACTGCACTGCGACCTGTAACTACGTGTTTTATTTGTCATTTCATACGTGATTTTTTAGAATATTAGTACGCTGTTATTTCTTGCATAAAGATGTCAGTTGAATTACGGAGTGATAAACAAAGTATTTTTCTTACCAGACTTCCAAAACCATTTAATAAATGGTGTAAAATTACCATCTAATCGACAAGTTCTCGCTGTCTTGTTTGACAATATTCGCGAAGTCAAACGACTTTTAGTGAAAGTGCTAATCTTGTGATTAGGAAGTGCATTATATTTTATAATTCAAACATAAGAATTCCTACAAAAACCACGTCTGGAGAGAGCTGCAAAAAATTGTAAAAGAACTCGGAAAATAATTGTGAAAGACACCTTGATAACTTATTTGATATTGCACATGCTGATGCCTTTGAAAGAATGAAAATAGAGGAAGACAAAGTATTTTAGAAAAATCAGAGAGAGCCAGGTCGACCGGGATGTTTACCTGATGTACACAAAAACTTGGCGGACAAACACAAAAGAGCTAGACTAAGACGATTAGAGGAGAAGGAAAGAAAACTAAGACAAAAAGAGTTACTGGCTCTTGCATGGACTTATACTACACATAACTTGGAATATCCACATGATTCAGACGAAGTCAGATTGCCAGCGGAAAGAATCTGATAACACCTAAACTCGTCGTAGCTTTAGATCGATGCCAGCTAAGCATATGAGACTCCGTTTACATTCTTCATGCGCTCGTAGAAGCGCTTGGTCTGAACATCGATTACATCTCCATTAACAAATCCTCGATTCAGCAAATTCGCCAATTTGCTAAAACCATCTCAACTGCCCTCTATAACTGGAATGTTAATGACAAGGTACAAATAATGTGTTGCGACACAACATCTTCGAATATTGGACGTTTCAATGGAGCTTATGCTCTTTTGGAGCAGACTTTAGAAAGAGAATTGTTACTTTTCGCTTGTCGTCATCATGTTTATGAGTTGGTTCATAAAACTGTAACAAGATAAAGCAAATTACTAGCACTCCAGATATTCCGATCTTTAGAAAGTTCAGATACAATTGGAAAAACATCGATTCAAATAACATTGAAAAATGCCTTGATTTCGTAAAATACCATGTTGCTGAGACAAACATTACATCTTTGTTAATGTTTTTTATAGCACAACTGAACAAAGCTTTAATAAGAGACGATTATCACGAATCGGTCGAATTATGCGTAATGTTTTTGAGGGGGAAATTCAGATAGAAAAGAAGAAAAATAAAAATCTCGACTGAAAATCGACGACATTTTTCTTCGGGAATATGTGCCTTGGGAAGATAATGCTGCTTTTCTGGAAACTAAAAGAAGAATATCTCGTTTGAAGATTTTAAATGACACTGCTGAAAGAACTGTTAAATTAATGCAAGATTTTACGGACTATCACGGCTAAAGAAGAGCAAAAATAATTCGTGTTGCGTTGTATCCAGGAACATAGAAATTTTTATCCAGACTGTAAAAAACATACCCTAAAGAGAAATTACCCTGGCTGATTGTTGTTATTTTATGTGTTTAAATAAAGGTAAATATTTCTCTAATTTCATTTTGTCTTTTATTTACTTCATTTATTGCATTTTTATTAATTTTATAGGAGAACCAAATATTAACATTAAACATGAGATTTGATAAACTTTGTGGCTCGGTCGGCACGGGTTGCAATCATGCTAGAATGATAAAATTTCATATTTGAGTATGGTTTTGCATTTATAAAAGATATAGAGGGTATGCATTTCAAAATTCGAAAAAAAATTTTTTTTGGTCATATTTGGGACACCCTACTGCATACGGCAAAAATAGGAGCTTTGTGTAGCGATACCAGTGTTATAGATGGTGGGCAAGCCTATTGCCATCCACAGGACACAATTCCAAATTTTAGGACTTCTACTGAGAATTTCACTGAGCCCGATAACATTGTCCGACATGAGAATCGAACCCAACACACAACAGCCGTGCCTGCCGCCTTTAGACCAATGAGGTGGTATTAAAAAACTTATTTTTTCATCAAAGTACATACATTGCTGCCTAGGTCACAAAATGCCAAAAGCACCTAAAAGCAACATGCTTTAATATTAATATCCTGTTAGCTCAAACAATCCTGTCAATAAGACAAGATGATCTCATTGCTTAAAATGCCAATTTAACGATGAAAACAAGTTACGAAAACATCCTAGCAACACTATGTAATATTGGATGGAAAAACATAGAATTGTAAATACTATGTCTACCTCCTAATATTTATTACTAGTTTCCGGCCGCAGCTTCGTGGTTTACGAACCCGTACATTTTTCCGGGATAAAAAGTAGCCTATGTGCTATTCCAGACTTTAATCTATCTCTGTGCCAAATTTCATCCAGATCCGTTCAGCCGTTCTGGCGTGAAACAGTAACAAAGATCCATCCATCCTCACAAACTTTCACATTTATAATATTAGTAGGATAGGATAGGATTAAATAAAATAATAAAGTTAGGATTGTTTTAAAAAAATCTAAAAGCTTATACGGTAAAAAATAACGCAAACGACGAAAGAAGCTTTGCATTTGAACGATGGCTGTTGTAGCAGACGAGTCTTTATGTGGACTCGAATCAGGGGCTGTAAGAAAAGAGTAATGAAACATGAGATTGTCTGCCGCACCTTGGACAGTCACCTTCAATACTACTACCTAAGTTTTAACACACGACAGAAAAATACCGCGAATTAGCAAACCTAACGTGTACCAGTTCTCAGCCAGTCAGTCAAAGATAGATTGAATGCTGAAGGTGCAAGTCTATGTTATGTGTTGCTACCTGGGAGAGCTAACTTATCTGTGAACTGCGATGGCATGAGCTGATTGATTGATTAACTGTATTCTGAGCTTCAGAACTGATACAAATACTAAGACGAGAATTTTGCCAATTTTTAAGGGTCTTACAAGTGACTACAATATCGGTCTTCCCGAGGGACGCTAGCTACGAGTGCCCAAAAGCTATGCCTTGTGCACCCGCGATCCCTAAAGAAACTAAAATACCTATAGGACCAAACTGACCAAACCAATATATGTTTTGATATTAATCGAAAGTGGAGCCGCCGACATACCTAGTATTATAAACAAGTGTGTGCAAATGTGTGGCATTGTGAAACAGGAGAGGCATCACGCGCATGCGATCGGACATCTGCGACACCTGCGCTTGCGTAATGTTTTATCATCAAATTACAGAAAAGTCACTTTAAATAATGTCATCATCATCAGTAACAACGTATATTCTGCTGGATATAGCCACATTTCTTCTATGTCTAACTTCTTGTTTTGTTAAACTGAAGTAGATTCCAGCCAAGATCTATACTTAAAGTGGTAAACATGATTATCCTCATAAAATGACCAATTTTATGAAGGCCGAAAATTTAAACATTTTATGGGTGTATAATGTAGTGAAACAGATCATGGTTATAAAATCTAACACATTATACTAAAACTAGCGACCCGCTCCGGCTTCGCAAGGGTAGCAAACAAAATTTGCAAAAAGCCAAAAAAAAAATATTGTTTATCCGATCCGATTTATTTAAAAACTTTTGCAAAAGGAGTACAACTAATCACAATAATATTAATAGGAAAACCCTTAATAGTTAAATTAGTAGCTAAATAAAACTAGTTTATTACTAAAATATATTAATAAAAAGTTCAATAAATGTTAACGGTGGATAGGAGTTAGTCTGAAGATTATCTAAAAAATTCATAAAAGTTTTGGAGTCCATAGGGAACATAAATAAACACATTTATTTTAATACTAGCTGTGCCCGCGACTTCGTTCGCGTGGATGTCGGAACCTAACAATGTATTTTTTAGTGAGACCGAATTCACTTAACCCTATTTTTTCAAAAATAAAACAATTTTCCTAAAATAAAAGTAGCCTAAGTTACTCCTTATTACATCAGCTACCTGCCAATAAAAGTCCCGTCAAAATCGGTCCAGCCATTTCAGAGATTAGCCTATACAAACACACAGACAGACAGACAAACAAAAATTGTAAAAAATGTTATTTTGGTGTATGTACCGTATATATATTCATATGCATGTAGTAAAAACGGTTATTTCAATATTACAAACAGACACTCCAATTTTATTTATACATATGTATAGATATACATATATAGGCCTTCAAAACTGTATGTTAAAAAATTTCAACCTTTTTCTAGTCACTCAGATGATGTGCGAAGGTCACCTGAGTGGTTCACAACACACCGCCCTAGACGAATACATTAGAATATAATGCGTGCATAATTCCCGGTTCATGGCAGGACACGGAGCACCTGCACGGGTAGGGTGACACACTCCTGTGGGTTTGTTAGGAAAACTGCAACTTACACGAAGAAAACTAATTCTTCTATTAATTTTGATGTCATTTCTAGTTTGTCACAATACGCTACTTGTAGATGTATAAATCCCCATTATATTATTGTGCAAGTAACTTTGTATGTTTGTTACCTTATAACGACTAAACCACTGAACCGATCGTTATGAAATTTGACATAGAGGTAGCCAGGATCTTGGAGAAGGACTTGGAGGAGGTTTATTTTTACTATTGAAGCAAACCATTAAAAAGATAATAAATACAAAATACATGCAGACGAAGTCGCGGGGTCGGTTCGTGGCCCTATTGCAGGTTACTGTTAGCCTGTCAAATCCCACTGCTGGGCAAAGGCCTCCCCTTTGATATCCTGGCCGTTTTGTTCCAGTGCAGGCAGCGGCGTGCACAGAGTTTTTAGACAGGGTAGGCAGATTTTAAAAGCTTACTTAACTACTGCATGTTGGTATTGGTTTATCGTCTTGTCGATAAAAAAATTATGTATGTGATTCGCCACCTCAAATATCTTATAATAAATATTTATCTGAGTTATGTGGGGTAGGTAGTGTCTTTTTGTCTTTATGAACTGCTCGCTACTGAGTGCAGGTAGTATATATTTATGCTACGAAATTATGTAGGACAATATTTATGTGAAGAAGGGTCTTTCCTGAGTCTAGTCACTCTAATAACCTTTCTCTAGCTCAACACCCTACAGCTATAGACGAATACATTAGAATATAATGTGTGTATAATTCCCGGTTCATGGCAGGACAAGGGGCACCTTTGCGGGCAGGATGTCCCACTCCTGCTGGTACGGTCGTAGGTAAAAATTGTTAACTAAAATGTATTTTCTTCTTCTTGTATTGCCTCGTTGGTCTCGTGGTTGCATGCGCGACTGGTGAGCGTGAGGTCCTGGGTTCGATACCCGGGTTGGAAAAACTGTTATTGAGTTTTTCTGTATGGGAATTCTCAGTAGCAGCACGGAGTCTGAAACTGTGCCTGGTAGATGGCAATAGACTTGCCTCCTATTACAGTACAGTACAGTAGTAAAGTAGGACACCTCTGCCTAATCCTTTGGGGAATACAGGCGTGATGCTATGTTGTGTATTTTTTGATGACATGGTATTTGTATGTGCTTTTGTCAAGACTATTGTATGACAACACCGAACAAGGTAAAACTTTCCCTATAGATGTGACCTACGACATTTTGAACTTCGTCGGCTTTGCGTAGGTGTTATAAATCTAAATTAACACCATTAACATTTACACAAATGCTACAAAGTAACCAAGTACATACATAAATCTGTCTTACAACATCTATACTTCATTCCAAATAATAGAACATATTATCTAACAGACATAAACCGTTCACGCACAACAAACACATAAACACGTAGATTTTTAATTTATGGCCAAACAAATATCATAAAGTTCTCAGTTTCGTAAGCTAACCATACAATTTATAGCATATACCATACTCGGATGGCCATAAACCAAAAACTGATGTTAAAAAACCGCCTTGTGGGTTGCGTAAGCGCAGCTTCAAGTTGATTATAAATCAGAATCAATACGATATTATGAACAGGAATTATTTTTTGTTTATTTGTTTGTGGTCACATAAATTTGTCTTATCTTTACAGATAATGTTATATTACGCTCTTATACTTATGGATTAAGCAGAGCACCAAGTTTTGTACCGTAGCAACTTTTGAAACTGAGTTTGTTAATGTAATAACTCGGTTTTAAGTATTTACAATCTAAAATATAACGCCAACAATTTTGATTCATAGACAATCAAACGTTTAAATTACCATATGTAATATATCTCTAAACTTCAATAATTTCGCCGGCACGGTTGGCGCAGTGGCTAAGCGATTAGCTTTCATCGCTACGTATCGCGGGTTCGTTCCTGCACGGAACAAATATTTGTATGATCTACAGATAGTTGTTTCGAGTCTGGTTGTGTGTGCATGTGACATGTACATATGTTTGTAAACTGTACCCACGATACAGGAGAAAATCCTAGATCGGGGAAACTTTTTTAAAAGAAAAAGAAGGGGACTTATTTTCGGGGGGTCTCAAAGGAAGCCAGTCCTCGCCAGACTGGTTTGATTTGGCCATCAATCAGATGTTCTTCAACCCGTAAAGTCGGTAATCATAAGGTGGAAATTCAAGGACACATATTGTACCATTCATTAGTTTTTCTTCTGTCCTTGAGGGTAGAAGATGCTAATCCAGTCAAAAATGATCTTCCACCTACTGTATGTTCTGCGATAAAGTGTTTTTTTACTTCTAGGACTGCCTCATTGGTCCAGTGGTCGCAAGTGTGACTGCTGTACGTGAAGTCGTGGGTTCGATTCCCGGGCCGTTCAAAGTGTTATTGGGTTTTTCTGTATAGAAATTCGCTGTAACAGCACGGAGTTTGAAACGGTGCCCGGGTTAATAACAACAGGCTCGTCCCCTTTAACATGGGACTTAATAACGTCATCGGCGAAATTTAGGTGTACACAATATATGTATCTCTACTTGACCCTTCGGGGAATACAGGCGTGATTATAAGTTATGTTACTTTTTCTATGATTCGAGAGACCTTTACATGTATAACTTTAATTGACTTTTTTTATTTTTTTAAAACTTTGCCCCTCCCTTGGAATGATTCCTGTATTGTGGGTCCGTTCACACACACATATATTCACATGGACACACACCCAAACCCGGAACAACTATCTGCAGATCATACAAATATTTGTTCCGTGCGGAAATCGAACCCGCGACACGTAGCGCGGCAGTTGATCTTTCAACCACTGCGCCAACTGTGAACATGCAAAGTGAACATGTCAAAGTCATCTCATTTGGCGTTTAACTGGTCGTCTGGCCCGTTAATAAAGGATCACCATTCAATGTGCAGTAAAGCGTTATTTATGTATGGTTAATTAAGTTAGACCGCTGCGGGATGTCCACCATAGACAATTGAGTGCAGGGGTAATAAAAAGAAGTACCACTATAGTGGCCAGGGTATCAAGTGTTGTCTATGGATGCCAGTGATTCGGACGAGGCAAAGGCGTGTCCCATACTGCCTGCTCATCGTAAACTACATCTGGGACCCTTACTAGGGATCCCTAATTGGAAATTCACTTCAATTTATTTGGAAGTTGGTTTGTTGAACAACCAGTTTGTTCAACATTGTCTATGTGAGTGTTACAGGTATATTCATCCTTTTTGGTAAATTTGGTAATTTCAAAACATTCCCATAAAAATTCAGAGCTAATTTCACCTACGGATATCACGGTATCATACTATGCTACAAACACTCCGTCGTTGCTACGATCCGCTACGTCACTACGCTATACAACGATACAACACAGCACTGCTACGCTTCGCTACTATTTTACGCTATATCACATAACAACGCTACTACGATATGGTACGCGCCTACGAAATGTTTATACACTTTTATGCTACGCGACTATGCTGCATCTAGACTATGCTCGACGATGAGACTACGCTTCAGTATTGTCTGTATGTTAGCCTATATCATTGCGCTATCCTCGTCAAGGCACTAGTTTGGGTTTAATACAGTAACAAAGATTTAACCACATATGCTTATCTCGATGTTCCTGCGTTCACATATAGGCACGTTGTAGCGCGATTTTGAACAAATGACGTCATTCGGACGAAACTACTAATTTGTGACGTAATTAATGTTGTCTACATCATAATTATGATGTTTATCTATCAACAATACTGTACACCATAATTATACACCTAATAACCAACCCAGCCCAGTCCATGGTAGGAGTCACAGCCGGTATTGTCACTGTGATACAGTGACAATACCGGCTGTGACTCCTACCTACGTTAGAATAGGCTACTTAACTGCATCAAAAATAAATTCTGAAATATTGTTTGGTAAATACTTTTCCTTTTAAAAACTCAGTAAAACTTAATCTCTTGCTTGTCTTTGGCGTTTTAATTTTTTTATTTATCAAAATAACACAAGTATGTCAGTGGCAATGAAAAACTATGACGTCACGCCTTGCTATTTCAAACATTTTTAGAACAAAATGTCAAAGTCAAAGTCAAAGTCAAAGTTTTTTATTTCAAGTAGGCCTTTTCAGGCACTTTTAAAAAGTCGAGACTCTAGGCGCACGGTTCCAAAGGGGGTAGGTCCTATGGAGAAGAGACCGGCAAGAAACTCCATGGATACTCTTTTCAAAAACAAAAAGTTAATTTACAATTAAAATCTTAAATTAACATGCATTATATAAGAAAAAATACGAACTTAATAGAATGCTACTTACACAATGAGGCAATACAACATGAGTTAAACAATTGTTTCGAATATAAACTAAAAACGGGATAAACAGATCAAAGCGGATAAAACAGAAATAAAAAAATACAAAAAAGAATAGAAAATATTGAAACATCAAGAATGTCCAGATATGTAAAGTGAATCTAATATAAAATAGAATTAGTAGACACAATGGATAACCAGGGAAGCCACATGTGCAGAAGATAGTCATTTTTGACAGTTCATAAAAAGTAACTCAGATGACTAGTAGTCATCTACCGTATTATATTATATATCACGATTTGTATAATAACCCCTAATGTATCAGCAAATCGCCCTACGAAAGAACTAGTTTGACTGAATTACTCTAACTGACGCTCCATTAACATAATAAACCAAGAATTGAATGGAGTGGAACTGGACATTGTGGATTCAACTGTTTTTCTAGGCATCACTATAGACGCCAAACTGCAATGGGGCCCGCAAATAAACAAATTATCGGGTAAGCTTAGTTCGGCCGCGTTTGCTGTCAAAAAAATTCGGCACTTAACTGATGTGGATACAGCCAGAATAGTTTATTTCAGTTATTTTCATAGCGTGATGACTTACGGCATCCTCCTCTGGGGAAACTCTGCAGATATCAATACTATATTCGTCTTGCAGAAAAGGGCTGTCCGAGCTATTTATAATCTTGGTCCAAGGGTGTCGCTGAGACACAGATTTAAGGAAATTAATATTCTAACTGTAGCGTCACAATATATATTTGAAAATTTAATATATGTTTATAAAAATATTTCGAACTTTGTCAAACTGTCTGATACTCATTCTTTGAACACTAGGAATAAACACAACCTTGCTGTATATGCTACGCGCCTCCACAGAATAAGCAACTCGTTCATGGGACAATGTATACGCTTTTACAACAAACTTCCCAATGATATACGTAAATTAACATTAAAGAAGTTCAAAATTGTAATTAAATCTAAACTTTGTAAAAAAGGATACTATAAAATTTCGGACTATTTAGATGACAAAAACGCTTGGGATTGAACCGCTCTTTAGCCTTTCCTTTTTTTTATATACAATTTTTGCCATTAATTATTATATTATTTACTTCATTATTTTGATATTGTAATGTCGTTTAAATTGAAATGATTTCTTATATATAATCACTATACATTGTAAATGTGAGTGAGATCTAGGCTGAGCGCTCTTCATTTCATTAATTCTCACGATAACTGATGCATGCTTGCACTCTGTTGCGACAGGTTAGCTCAAATAGTTATGGCACTTTCTTCAAAAGGCTATTCCACCCTATATTTGTCTCACATAAACCTTTACATCATTACAATCTGTCTGGACTTTAAAATAGACTTTGACCCCTGAGTTTGTTTCGGCGTTTCTTCTCAGGGATAGTCATAGGAAATGCCGACGCCATCTAGTTTAAAAAAGACGTGTAAAAGTGATTGAAAAATCCTAATTGCAAAATAAATAATTTCAACCTCCTAAGGCCTAATAAAATCCTGGGTGTAACTGCTTCTGTCACTGTCATTTGTTTAAAGGTAAAAAAGATACGGGCATAGTTACAACTTTGTCATTTTATACTGAAACTTTACTTTTATTTAATTTTTAAGAGTACTTGTGTAACTGCAGTCTTTGTAATGTAACTTATTGTGAGAGATGTATATTGCACATCGTTTAATATTGCATATTATTAAAACTATTATTTTCAAAAGCATGCTTGGAATATTCTGGCCTGTCTCCTCTGCATAGGATTAATCCACTTTTGGAACCGATTACCTAGTTTCTCATTTGAAATTTAAAAAAGAATATAGTTGACTTTGATTCAAGTTACATATTATTATGAATAAGAAAATAAGCTTAAGTTATGTCAAATTTCAATCCCTACGTTATTTAAATCGGCCAGTTATCGTTGGATCGTTTGAAAATTTCCCGACTCCGGGAATCGCGATATTTTAAATGTCATTGATATGATTTCTGCTGACATTAACGTGCTTACCTAATGTGTGTGTTTTGAAGGCATGAGCAAAGTAAATAGAGGGTATTGTTAATGGGTTATGGAGATCGGTGGGGTGTTGTTTTGTTTTGTTTAAATAACATCGATGCTGATCTAACGAAAGCTAACCAATTTGATATTTATTATTTCATTAAACTGCCTCATTTATTAATGTAGTCGGCTGCTAAGCGTTGGGTTTTTCTGAGATTCTCATTTGCTAGCCCGGAGTATGGAATCATGAGCGGTAGATGGCAATAGGCACAGACATTGGCAAAATTTGGTTCTAAAATTATACCATACTAGCTTCCTCCCGCGGCTTCGCCCGCGTGGTTTACGAACCCGTACATTTTCCCGGGATAAAAAGCGTATGTGCTATTCCAGACTATAATCTATCTCTGTGCCAAATTTCATGCAGATCCGTTCAGCCGATCCGGCGTGATTGAGTAACAAATATCCATCCATCCAGCCATCCATCCTCACAAACTTTCCCATATAATAATTAAATTATTAAGTAGGATAGGAAGTAGGATAAATATATTAGTGTATTATATTAGTAGGATTTTATGTAGCTATTTATATTATCAGGACTACAAAATGCATATTACCTACATACAGACTTAATTCTCATAAACATCGGTCAAATGTTTAGCTGCCAAGCCATATTATTTTTTATTGTTTTTAATTTTCAACCTTATTTCACACATTTTTAACAGGTGTTCCCTCCACTTACTCGTCTGTCTGAACCCTTCAAACACAAGTAACTCCACACGTAGGTCACCAACGCCCCTCAAACACGAAGGTTACTCCACATTGCCACCCCAGGCTCTCAGCTAATTGCCAGCTCTTCACTCCCCTAGCCATCAACTGCACTCTATGACTACAGCTGTCATTAAAATCCCTCTATGGCACGTAGGTAGGTATGTGTGTAGCTGTATGGGGTGTAAGTTCATGAGTGATGTAGACACGTAATTAGTGGCTGCTTTGTATGTTTATAGTTTATGTTTAGAGCACGACTGACGCAGTGGCTCACTTGGCTATTTCAGCTACATATCAAAGGTTTGATTGGAAATGGAACAAATATTAAAGATAGTTGAAGCTTTCAAGTCTGGGAGTGTGGCCATGTGAGATGTATGTTTATAAACTGTCCATGAAACAAAAGAACTTTTTCGTTTTCAAAAAACATCTCCACTAAAGGTAGATGAGTCGAAAAAAAAAATTTTGGTGTAATGTTTGAAAATATTCTTTGTCCACCGTGTGTGGATACAGAAGAGCATGAACTAAATCGCTTTTGGAACAAAGAACTCCTGAACAGAGTAACAAACACACAACACACCAAAAGCGAGTAAGCATATACCATACAAAAAAAAAACACCAAACAAACCCATAGTAACAACTTTGTACTAGTATAACTAAAATAGCGTAGAATAAAAATAGTGGCATAGTAGGGGCCCGGTGCGCGGTGCGTAGCAAGCAGTTGGCCAATATTCTACATGGACCGTTGTTGTGCCGACGATCATGAGGCACCAGCCATAAGAGGTAGCGTATCAACGTAATTAGAACAAAGAGACATCTAATTTCTGATCCTCTGCAAAGAAGAAAGGACGTCGTGTCGACACAAGCCATCACATTGGAATTGCCAACGCCATGGCGGGAATGTTTGCCAGTTTACAATGGTGTTAGCGAGGCTGCCTCCCCAGGGTGAGCCAGACGATGTCAACTATCGTCACTCGTGTAGATTCTTGTCTTGCACCCTAGTTTGACCTTAATTGCGAGATTAATAACTGACTTAATTGTGACATAATTATGATAAAGCAAGTATCCAGGTCAAGCTGTGGTTTTAAAAGGCGGTTACGGGACATTTACCAACAATGATCGTCTATTATATTTGACTGTCTCTTTGGTCTATTGTTCGCAGGCGCGACTGCTCACCGTGAGTTTCTGGATCCGATTCTCGTGCCGGTCAAAGTGTTATTGGGCTTTCTGTATGGAAATTCTCAGTAGCAGCGCGGAGTCTGGAACTGTGCCCGGTAAATGGCAATAGGTTCGCTCCGTATCGGCGAAATCTGAGTGTACTTTGGTAAACACACGCCTGTCGCATGTCACCTATTATGTTGCCTGACTTTTGTCTGTTATCTGACCTCTGATCTATAAACCTCAGTGGATCTCTCGCTTCAGCCTGTCTTCCACACCGACCCCAATAACATAGTATTGCTTAATCCGCTGTTGCCACGCGACCGACTCGCGCCGAGCACATAAATGACTCTCTTTGTTTCTTATCACCACACAGTACATAGCCATGGGAAACACGGTTCTTTATGTACTCCATTGTGTACTGTGTACTGTGTATCTTTGTGCGCTTTGTAGTTACATAGTATATGTAACGCTGAACTAGAACGGTTGAAGTTGGGTTATAGTTTCAATATCTTGGACTATTTTAGTGCAAGGAAAGAGTTGGCTCTTTGGTCTAATGGTTACAAGCGCGACTGTTGAGCGTGACGTCCTGGGTTCGATTCCCGGATCGGGCAGTGTTATTGGGGTTTTCAGTATGGAAATTCTGAGTAGCAGCACGGAGACTGTGTCCGGTAGATGACAATAGGCTCGCCCCTTATTACATGAGACTCAAAAACTGTATCGGCGATATATATGTAGGTGTACATAGTACACTGCCTAACCCTTCGGGGAATACAGGCGTGATGCTATGTTATATTATATGAACCTCTACGATTGACTGAGATCGTCTGGCGCACACTGAGCAGTTAGGCTCGTTCCACCATTGCTGACTGACTTGTAATCTTCCCACCCCGGCATGACCGATTCTCATAACAGCTCGGGCCGACACGACAGAAGAAAAAGACTGGAATCAAAGTCAGTTTTTTATAGGCCTTTGCAGGCACTTTTAAAAAGTTGAGACTAGATGCATAAATATGAATACATCCATATGATCGTTATAAAACCTGATTTATATATGGTAACCCTGACATATTTATTTATTTGTTTGACTATATATATTTCCTACTTCAACACAATTTATTTCTGACGATCAATGTTACTACCTACTTATTACTAACTACTAAAACACTAAACAGATCAAAGATGTAAAAACTACTGTAACATATTTTTTTAATTTAAAAGGCACTGGGTACGTACACTATAAAGAGTACTTAGAGCCATTTTCTCAAAATATTTGAACAATATTTGAGTTATCAACTTCACCTTCAAGTCTCAGCTATCGTAACCTCGTATTTCCATAGGTACAAACTTTAATATTACAGAATGTTGTTTTCAAAGCGTGAAGATTTCAATGAGCTACGCTACATCATTGTTATTCAAAGCGAAAACACTTTTCTATTTGTGTTTCCATCTAACTAGCAAAGTACCAACAAACCTTATCTAGTGATTTGACGACACATATTTTAGTGTTTTGTTTACTATTACTCTTATAAGGAATTATATATCATATTGAGTGCAGAATAGAAGTGATTTTGGTATGTTTCCTAAGTAATATTTCGATAACGCTTATGCGTTCGCAACGTGACGATGTACCATGACCACCGCAACTTATCGCGTTGCAAATTTTGTTCAGTGTCAGTGAAAATCGAACATTTACTTATTAATCATTTGTTTCACTTCATCAGCGAATCGTGTTACTGTTTCCAGGGACTGTGTTGCATTGTATGTATAGAAAATGTTCACGTTCTGTTATTGGATCATGATTGAAATGTACACAAGAATCGCGTTTATAATTACTTTGATACATTGGTACTGAGATTCCGCGTATTTTAATATTCGTTTAACTGTGAATGTAAGGCCAAATCGGTCGTAAAACAAGTTACTAACCTTACCCAATGTACGCCGATAAGACCATAATTGAAAACCTTTTTTTTTTCTTTGGTTTGATATTGATACATATATATGTACCTACCAATGCTTAAAGTACACTGTAAGCATTCGTCAATTCACATCGCCAGAGACCTAGACCTTTCACAAGGACATTGGGGTC
This sequence comes from Shargacucullia verbasci, assembly GCA_947562105.1. Lineage (NCBI taxonomy): Eukaryota > Metazoa > Arthropoda > Insecta > Lepidoptera > Noctuidae > Shargacucullia > Shargacucullia verbasci. The sequence goes on from OX387296.1 coordinate 583,118, forward strand.
AGTTTCCAATCGTACTAAACTAACGCCTGAACGTAGAAGAGGAATCCAGATGGACAGATTTCCAACGTGATTTTTTTCGCAGCTCTCAAAGATATACTATATGTGACAAAATTGGTTTAATCACGTAAGTTCTTGGGAGCTAGATATAGTCTTTGAAGCGGTCACAAATCCTTGCTGAACTTAGATGAGGTTGCTTAACCTAAAAGAGCTACTTGATAATTCGTATTCTTTGTATAGTATAACAAAGGGTGTATACAGGCTCACTAAATATAGAATAAGTATTCTAGAACTGATAATGATTTATAAAACCACTGATATAGTTAGGAAGCAGTGATAGCCTAGCGGTTTGACGCTTGCCTTTCATACAGTACGGTCTTAGTTCAAACCCTGCCCGAACCTCTGACTTTTCCGAATCATGTGCAGATCAGAATTTGACTATTACTTGCTTTTACGGTGAAGGAAAACATTGTGAGGAAACCTACACACTAGAGAGGACTCTATAAAGTTCACGATGGTGTGTATAGTCCGCCAATCCGCACAGGGCCAGCGTGGTGGACTACGGCCTTCTCATTCTGGGAAGAGATCCTTGCCCAGCGGTGGGACAGTAATAGGTTGAATTTATATATTACTAGCTTTTGCCCGTGGCTATCGCTCGCGTTAATTTAGAATTTGACAATCAATTCGATTTGTACTCAGCTTGCGAAAGACACGTGGCGCCATCTATTATCATAAGAACGTTAGTGTTGTTTTCATCGGGAACAGTACTTTTTTTGGGATGAAAAGTACCCTATGTCCATTTCAGTACACCTGACAACATATCTGCAAAATTTCAGGATGATCGGTTCAGTGGTTTAGGCATGAAAACGTAACAAACAAACTTACTTTCGCATTTATAATATTAGTTAGGATTTTTATAAATTTAATATAGTTGAACTATGTATAATTCTGTGTAAAGTCTACCTACTGCTTGTATACCTATATTTTTGTAGGACTGTACGAGGTTTCAGCTAAACTCATAGAAACAGTACATTTCTTTTCACGGTCACGTTTTAAAACGCGTGATGTACGAGTCATACTTGGCTATGAAGTGTTATGATAGCTGTTGCCAGCCCATCGATCGGCGCAGGCGGCTAGCACAATAGCTGTTCTTTCAGTCAGTCGATTTTTACAACGTTCGCGAGGTGATAAGAAGCCTGCTTTGTTACTGTATTCACTTAAATTTCAGCTACATGTGAGGGATGTTTTTTTTTTTTAAATCTTCACATATTTACATGATTTATGTTTGTAATCCTAAGAATTATTATTAATTTAAAGAATTATTTGTAGGTCACACGAATATTTGTACCTAGATAGAATAACCACAACAACCGTACCATCAGAATGTACCGATAACCAGTTGAAAGCTTGACTTCCATGCAAGAATATCTGAGTTCAAAGCCGGCCAGTACTGACTTTACAAATTCATGGCCGGATCAGAACTGTTTCATTACTTGCGTTAAGGAAACCTATTTACAGAATACTTTAACAATTTCTACACATCCCTAATCCCGTAATGGTTCGGTAGAGATGCAGGTAATGCTTATCATGGTAAAGGAAAGGGTTGCCCGTCGTGGAAACGAATTCATTAAATGCTCCATGATTCACTACGAATGAAAAACGTGAGATTTCCCTGTAGGCTCGGTGCTGTAATCACTCACGTGTTTCTTAGTTGTATAATACGATTGGGTTGCTACATCAGCCATCTTGGAAACAGTTACTGATGAAATGGGCGCGAAGATCTTCTACTCATTGATTTAGGTGCCGTAGGCACAGCTGCTCCGCTAACAGGTCCTGGGTTTGCGGCCCCTAAATATTATTATTTTTCCTGTATCTACCACATAATACAATTCTGGCAATATAAAGATTGAGCCATATGTTAGAGTTACCGTGTAATATTTTTCTGATCTAGTCGTTTGGGGGTGATCGTTATTATCATATCAGCTCTTACCGATATTACATTGTAGACCTGTAGACCAAAGTTTGTCACTGTGTTCGGGTAAACGGCAATAAGCCCCCCCTATTGCGTCCCCCGTAGTTTTTCTTCTATCGTGTCGGGATCTTGCACCATGGTAGACAGATTGTTCAATCAGCAAGGTACGCAAATGGCGTGACTGGCCAGGGTGCACTGAACACCGATTCTTACTCAGGGAGGCTCTTTCCATCAACCAATCAACGAGTCGGTTGCCAAGCGACGTGATTATGGCACTATCCTCTCTCACTGTAATGGATTAGGAGGCTCATATTTACCAGAACTAAATGTTCTGTTCTAAATACGAAAGATTTCCACCTAGATTCGGTTGGTCTAGTCACGTGTTCGGCGACGTGAGGTCTAACACCAATTCGTTGCTAAGTCAGCCAGCGCCGCCATTTTGTTTTACACACGATTTTGTGTCGGTGACCGAGTGTGCTGACCTACTGGTAATAAGCAATAATTTTGCTGGTATATTTAGCTAGCTAACCATGTTGTGGTTTCGCTTATGTCAATACTTTACTTGTTAATTAGGATGAAAAAGTAATTAAGTTACTTTTAATTGCACAGTTAAAAATGCCTTTTTAATTTTCAATATAGGTAATGATCTAAGGTTTAGTTTGAAGTGAATGATAACATGATTGACGCAGTTAAGCGATTGGCTTTCTGCGCTACGCGACGCGGGTTCGGAATAAATACTTGTACGGCCTGCATATAGTTAGTTGTTCCGGGTTCTTTGTGCATCTGAATATTTGTGTATGTTAACGCAATCACAATACGAAAAATATCGGAGGAATGATTAGGAAGGTTTGTAGATAGAATAAGCAGTTGGTCCTATTAGTTTTATGAATAAGTATAACAGAAGTATGGGCCAGTCAGCAGCAAAAAACAATCGACAGTCTTACCATTACCATACATTAATCGGTATTTCTCACTAATTGTGTGATGGAGGTCAGATGGCAGTCGCTTTGTGTAAAATACTGATATTCAGCCGCATCTGGTTAGACTCAGAACCGAACGATGAGCCACTCCCTCTGTTATCCTGGCTTCAAAACCTTTTCATTCTAACTAAACACACAAGGGCAGTTGCCCTGATCACGGCTATGTAGTATTCTGGTCTACATCCTCATATTTTACTTACCCCACAAAATAAGTAAATTAGGTAAATAAACCTGTAGCCAATCAATTGGGAAGAATGCCGTTAAATAGTGTGGTAAACCTTTCCATAAGAAATGGAATGGAAGTGGAAACCGTCAAGTGCGGTGTAATGGATTTTGTAATCTGAACCGACCGTTGCTAATGCAGTTAGACAATATTTAAAATTACTTCGATAATCGTTTAAATATTTAGAGGTACCCTTTTAATAACATACCATCACGCCTGTATCCCCGAAGGGTAAGGCAGAGGTGTTATTGTGTACCCACATTTCGCCCATGCTGTTATTAAGTTCTATGTAATAGAGAGCGAGCCTATTGCCGTCAGCTGAGCTCAGTTCTAGATTCCGTGTATATACAGAAAAAACTAATAACATTTTGTCCGACTCGGGAATCGCACCCAGGATTTCACGCTCAGCAGTCGCGTCGGCGTCGGCGTCGGCCTGAGAGCATAGTTGGCGTCGGCGTCGGCCTGAGAACATAATAGGCGTCGGTGTCGGCCTGACAACTTAGTAGACGTCGGCGTCGGCCTCAGAACATAATAGGCGTCGGCGTCGACTTGACAACTTAGTAGGCGTCGGCGTCGGCCTGAGAAAATAATAGGCGTCGGCCTCGGCCTGACTCCATAGTAGGCGTCGGCGTCAACGTCGGTCTGAGAACATAAAAGGCGTCGGCGTCGGTGTCGGCCTGACAACTTAGTAGGCGTCGGCGTCGGCCTGAGAACATAAAAAGCGTCGGCTCCGCTTGAGAACATAGTAGGCGTCGGCGTCGGCATAACAACACAGGCGTCGGCGTCGGCCTGAGAACATAGTAGGCGTCGGCGTCAGCGTCGGCCCGAGAACATAAAAGGCTTCGGCGTCGGCGTCGGCCTGAGAACATAGTAGGCGTCGGTGTCGGCCTGAGAACATAAAAGACGTCGGCGTCGGCCTGAGAACATAGTAGGCGTCGGCGTCGGCCTGAGAACATAATAGACGTCGGCGTCGGCGTCGGCTTGAGAACATAGTAGGCGTCGGCGTCGGCCTGAGAACATAACAGGCTATGGCGTCGGCCTGACAACACTGGAGGCGTCGGCGTCGGCCTGAGAACATAAAAGGCGTCGGCCTCGGTATAACAACACAGTAGGCGTCGGCGTCGGCCTGAGAACATAAAAGGCGTCGGCTCCGCTTGAGAACATAGTAGGCGTCGGCGTCGGCATAACAACATAGTAAGCTTCGGCGTCGTCCTGAGAACATAATAGGCATCGGCGTCGGCATAACAACACAGTAGGCGTCGGCGTCGGCCTAACAACAAAGTAGGCGTCGGCATCGGTCTGAAAACTTAGTAGGCGTCGGTGTCGGCGTCGGCCTGACAACACTGTAGGCGTCGGCGTCGGCCTGAGATCATAAAAGGCGTCGGCGTCTGCATAACAACACGGTAGGCGTCGGCGTCGGCCTGAGAACATAGTAGGCGTCGGCGTCGGCCTGAGAACATAATAGGCGTCGGCGTCGGCCTGAAAACTTAGTAAGCTTCGGCGTCGGCCTGACTACATAGTAGGCGTCGGCGTCGGCCTGACAACATAGTAGGCGTCGGCGTCGGTGTCGACCTGAGAACATAGTCGGCGTCGGCGTCGGCCTAAGAACATAATATGCGACGCCGTCGGCCTGAGAACATAGTAGGCGTCGGCGTCGGCGTCGGCGTGCTAACAAGATACGTGTCCGGCATCCTTAAGAATAATCAGATTCTAGGTGCCACGTTCCAAAGGGTTGACTTCCAATAAAGAAGAACAAAGGAGGAACGAAGGCAAGAATCTCCATCAAAACTATTTTAAAAAACCAGAATTTCTTGCATTTTTTTTTAATACATACATTATTCTCGAAAACTTATGTGAGGACAATGTAACAAGGTCCTAACTAAACAAGCCTTATTTCCAAAATAATATAAAATATTTTGATGCGCCTGTCATGGCAGCTATGAACTGACCAGTGTCAACAGACTGCACCCGTTTTAATATCAATACTCATAAATGTAAATGACCCAAAAGGTAGATATGTTTCGACCGTATTACCTACCTTCATGAGGAGAAGCGTGATATTACTAATGTGTTTTTTTTTACATCAAAAATCTAGACTTCTCCGAGTCGGGTCCCCAACCTATAAGCATGAAATTATGAATCGCCTGTCAAAGAAGAACCAATATTGTTAATGTAAATTTTAGGTGGCAGCCGTATATCCGTAACTGTTATGTAAAAGACAGAGAAAGCACCATCACACCAAACAAAGGATTAGACGCACCGCTAAATTTCGTAACTTTTCTTATGCAAAAACTGTTTTTCTACGATATAATTTATTAAAAGGCCTATACGCAAACTTTTATGAAATCTCATCAAACGAGTCTAAAAACTAACAAATTACTTATCTCCATATAAAAATGCAAATTCTACACCCAAGAGAAACCTCGTTAGATTATTTCAACATCTTTTTTTTAACCTGCTCCGCACTAAGAATGCATTTCTAGACTGTTTTAGAAAACCTACTCCCGTCCTACATGGCAAATGCATCCGCCATTTAAAATATAAGTCCATGTGCCAACATGTTTTTACTTTATAACAGCTATATAACCTAGAAAATAGATCGCAGTTCTATGAACTGCTACTAAGGATGCATATTTCATCGGCAGTACTTAGATTTTCCTATCCATTACTTCTTGCCTATGCGAGCTATTTCTGCATCTGCGTGCGCAGCAGGCAATGGTTTCTAACGGTGTTTGAAGAGAAAGGTGTCGCCTAGTTCCCTAGTATAGGACTGTGTAGTAGATCTTTCTGCCTTCACTTCGGTTGCTAAGCGAGAGCCGTGCATGTGTGCGTGAGTGCAGTGCCCGAGGCTGTAGTGACGTGCTGTCGATGTTATCAAATATTTTCTTATCGATGTTGTACCTACAGGGCTTGTGGTGAAACACAACTGTTGCCATGGCGTTTATTTGAATACAAACTTACTGATTATAAGTGAGGGTACTCTATGTATATACTTTATTTCTGTTTTGGGAAAAAAAACTCTACTTTTAGGAAAAAACAGAAAACCTTGATATTTTAAAACAAATTATAAATCTCCGGTCATTGCCCCAAAAAGGCACTAATGTCAGCAATCCGCCATCAATTAAATCCCATGGCAAAACCAATTATAAGACAAACCAATTACCACTAGTTTCATAACTGCAACCTTTTACTCACAATCTAAGACAATCGGCGCTACACCTAATGTCTTATAATCAGTTTCGACAAAAAATTTCGCAACCCTTTCACAACACTATTATTATCTTTCGAGCGGTACGCACACATGCACAAACTGCATTCGATTATGACAAAAATACAATCTTACATTTGCCGTGGCGAATATGAAAATTTTGCAAAACTGGCCCTTATTTGTACGTGGAAATGGTTTCGAGGTTATAAAAGGGTTGTGGGTGGAAGTTGGTGTGTGTATAAAAGTGACGTGTTTCGGTGGTGTGCGTGTTGTGTGCGAAGTCATCGACCCGCATCTCGGGCGAACCTACCCCAACGCGAAAATATAAGTATTTCCGAGTGGTATCTAGTGGTGTAATCATCAGTCAGTGTTCCACCACTTTCTAAAACGACACGCGTTGCCTACTGCTCTTATTTTTTCGGTATATTAACCGATGGTCTCATTGCCACTGCATCTTCGCTGCCGAAGAAATTTTGCCGAATATACAATGTATGATCTTTTGTATGGGTTTTGTTTAGGTATTTTTGTTAGCGTAATTCTCACTTAACTGTTCTATGGATTTGGAACTGAGCCCAATAAATGTTTACTGTTATTGCATTCTGCAATATTATGTTATGGCCCAAATATATTCACTGACTAACTTGGCGAAGTGATATTTCACGCATGCTTTTGAAAACATGGAAAAATATAATGTTTATACAGGGTGGATGCGGGAAACACAGGACTGGCTTATACGCAGCAGTGGACGTCTCTTGGCTGATAGATGATTTCATGTATCATGACGATAGGAAATGTTTGTATTATTAAGCCGTTACTGAAAGAACCTAAAATATTTTTGCCGATAATTCTGGTAATCGAACCCCGGAGTATTCGGGAACATTCGACGGTCACGCTTGGACCATAAGCCTTGATTTTTTTAATACGGTGATGATGATGTCACTTTGCAATTTATCGTGTTACAGCTTATTAAATCCTAATAAATATTTTACAACTCGTAAAGTCGCAGCTACAACCACTAGGCCACCGAAACCGATTCCCTATCATATTGTAAACCTACTTGCTAATGAGAGGTGTCTCATGGAAAAGTTATAAATATTGACACCCACGAGAAGACGATGAAGCCTATTTTTTAGTTTAAAACGTAGCTTGCATTATATGTTACATATTTTATGACCTGCTTTTACATATCCATAGGTAAAACTGCCCGTCTAATCGTGTATGGGTATCTTTATTGCATTTTTATTCAATCGCTCCAGTGGCTCCGGTCCAATGACCAAAATTATAAGTCGATAGCCCATAATTTGGACACCGGTCATACGTTCCGGCCTAAAGTAGGAAAAACTAAACGTTTATGGATCGGATCTTGGTGTTTGATATAAAAAATGTTGGAATTGTGAAATCGAATAAAATTTTAGTTATTTACGAGTTTTGGGGCCTTATTTTAAGATGAAGGTCCAGTGGCTATTCTCGGCGGTGGATGCAAATATATATTTTGATTATACTTGACGATGACGGTGAACGATGAATTTAACTTGAATACACACACAGTTTAGTTAATTTTATCAGAATTTTGAAACAATAAAATCTAATCAATATTGTTGTTCATGAATTTTATATCGCTACCACAAATATTATTAAACAAAATACATCGATTTGTCTGTTTGTTATGTCTTTACAATATGCGTATCTTCAATCTAAAAATGACATGGTGGGTTAAGGACAAGGGTGTTTTAGCCGCAGTTACAACTTTAGTCTTACTAATTTAGTTAGGAGTATCTTTCATGGTGACTTGACTGGAGCGATTTTTCAACGCCCGGACAAAAGTTATGATCTATCAGTTAATTTGAATCATTATACAATTTATAAGTTTATCCAGCTATTGAAAAATCAGCCCTTAGTTTAATAGGTTTGTTTACGTTGCCGGCAAGTTCTAAAAACATCAACTAAAGTCTGTTATTTACAACAATGTAGCAGTTTGGTAGTCTGCCCGTCGGCTTCGTGGCACTCGTACATAGCGAGATAAATAGCCGCGCCCTTTGCTCTCAGTAAACGAGTGTTATTTATTATAGCTGGCTCTGTAGCCCTATTACAACGATAGAAGGTACTCATTTGTTATTGTGTAGTGTATAAAAGCCTTGTATTTTAGAAGTATCAGGACCTATTTTAAACATTGTACCGCACTAGAATATCGTGTGTACAATTTTATAAACATAATTATAACACATGAACACGCATCTAGACCCGAAACAACTATTTGTAGATTATACAAATACTTATTACACGCGGAGATCGTACCCGCGACACGTAGCGCAGAAAGCTAATAGCTTCGCCACTGCACCAACCGTGTCGGCACAGCTGTTTTGTGTTTGTTTATTATGGTTAAACGGTAGGAGGGTATACGTTTGAACTCAGCGAAAAATCGAGAAGTTTTGGGCTTCTGAGAATTTGATGATTGCTTACGTTTACGGTGTGAAGGAAAATATCGTGAGGAAACCTGCACTAGTGAAAGGACTCTTTAAGGTTCTTGATGGCTTGCGTAGTCCGCCAACCCGCACCAGGTCAGCGTGGTAGACGAAAGTCTAAACTAAATCATATTAAAAACAGTCGCGTACAAAAAAATGGCTCAGGTATGAAAAAGGGGAGCCGTGGGCTGTGTTATATTATATTACACTATAAGTCGTTAAGAAGCTCTTTGTTATATAGTAGGTACATAAAGAAAAACACTCTTGAGTGTAGATTTTCGTTATACTCTGAAAATCGATCCAGGCAACGATGATTTCCCTAAGGTAACGGACGGTAGCCTAAGATTTTCATTTCACAGAAAAAATAGTCAACATTGATTGTAATCAAAATATTTCTGAGGAAATATAAATAAGTGGGTGAAAAGTATATAATATTTGGGTGCACGGAAAGAACCTCCCCGAGTGATGGTATATTCTTCGACGGCACGGTTGACGCAGTGGTTGAGAGATCGACGGCTAGGTGTCGCGGGTTCGATTCCCGCACGGAACAAATATTTGTATGATCTACAGATAGTTGTTTCGGGTCTGGTTGTGTGTGCATGTGACATGTATGTTTGTAAACTGCACCCACAACACATGAGAGATCCTAGTGTGGGGCAATGTTTAAAAAAAAATCTACATTTATATGGTGAAATAGGTATAATATAGGATCTCTCCTATATTCCCCGTAGGGTTAAACTGAGGTGTACTATGGTACGCTTGTAATAGGAAGCGAGCCTATTGCCATCTACGGGCACAGTCCCAGGCTCCGTGTTGCTGAGACCCTTACTTTTTAAGTAACCATGACACAACATTCATGCCTAATTACCGATCACAATCAAAACCCAATATGTACCACACTACCATAGCGCCATATACACAACGGTACCAACAAAGTGGTACGATAGAGGTGGATCGTAACGCTAGAGGTGGGACTGGTTCCGCAGATCTACGGGCCCGGCGTGTTGCTAGGTGAGGTGAGCTCTTGTCCTACTGGCAAGTACAGCCAGGTACACTAGTGATTTGGATTTATAATTTAAACAGCGCTTTTCATTTATTATTATTATGAGCCTGTTATGGGTCTCCCTCTCCACTTTACGTTTATCTCAAGAGGTCCTAGAACAATCCATTACATTAATTTGAGTTCCAGTTCATATCATCATCTCCCATTAGGCCTATCGTGATATTGTTCATCATTATCGTGCTCCTTATTTGTTATATAAAAAAAGACAAACAAAATGATCATGAAATCAAAACAATCGTTGATCTGGTGTGTACGCTATTGTATACAAGACTGAAAGATTTTTAATTTTAATTGAAAGAATTTGATGTAGTCACTCCATTCAAAAGTTACTTTTTAAATTGATAATGCTTGAGTTATTATAAAATATTTTAAACGTCACTTGTTCCCCAAAAATACGAATCTTACCAAAATCTCCAAAAACATAAATCATCTCTGTCCCCAATGGTACCCGGCGCAGTCGATATTAGAAAGCGAGATGAGGCAGGCGCCGGCGCCGTCTTCCACTCCTCGCTTCAATTATACCGGCACAGATATATGAAAGTTGTCTGCTTATGCTAAAGCTCTGCCCACCCGGTGTTCGTACTCTGTTGCTAGGCGAGAATGTGTAGAAATTAGAATACACTAGCTTCTGCCCGCGGCTTCGCCCGCGTGCTTTACGAACCCGTACATTTATCCGGGATAAAAAGTAGCCTATGTGCTATTCCAGACTATAATCTATCTCTGTGCTAAATTTCATTCAGATCCGTTTAACCGTTCTGGCGTGATTGAGTAACAAATATCCATCCATCCGTCCATCCTCACAAACTTTCACATTTATAATATTAGTAGGATTAGAATCTTTTGAGGAATTCGTTTGCCTTGATTGTCGCTGCTTTGATCCCCACCAGAACACATAATGGTCTTCAAATAGTTGGTCTTCAATTATTTTATCAGAAATTTTTTCATTCGATTTGGAACATATACCATACTTTATGAAACCCTCCTATTTCACGACACTCAACTCACTATAGACCTTCAGAACATAGTGCAACCTCTCCAGGACACAGTTGCCAGTTAATCACCAAATGAGTATTGAGAAGAAAGGAAAATCTTCATTTCGAACAGTCACATAAAATACACAAAAAAATAATCCACACTATTATAAATGCGAAAGTTACTCTATCGTCAGTTTGTTACCTCATCACGACTAAACCATTGAACCAATTTTAAAATGAGCTACCAAGCCTAGGACCTACAGAAGGACATAGGCTTACTTTACTACTGCAGTAAAACAAGATAATAAATACAGAACATACGGAGACGAAATCGCGATCATAATCATATTAAAAAATCAGCTGTGCGCGTCACGGTTGCGCTAAATGGGTGTAATAGGCTAGATTACTGCATCAAAAATAAATTCTGAAATCTTTTTTAGTAAATAGTTTTGCTTTTAAAAACTCAGTAAAACTTAATCTCTTGTTTATCTTTGGCGTTTTCAATTTTTAATTTATCAAAATCACTTAATAAGTATGTCAATAGCAATGAAAACTATGACGTCACGCTTTTGTATTCCAAACATTTTTAGACCAAAATGTAGTTTTTGACAGTACATAAAAAGTAACTCAGATGACTAGTAGTCATCTACCGTATTCTGCAGAAATGTCAGACTGCTAGCGCCTGACGTTTTTCAATTTGACCTTAATAAATATTACCCATTACAGTAGCAGTCCGAGGTTCGGTAATGTGCCAGGTATATGATAATGAGCCTCATAGATTTTCAGAAAATATGGATTATGGATTTATGTTCCTACGCTGGTTCAAAAGTAGAGGATGTTCATAAGTACTCCTCTGCCTACACCTGCGAGATATACAGACATATGATACACTAGCAAGCTCTTTACCTGATCTATTTTAACAAAGTTCCTTACATTATATAAAATCATTATAAATAACAAACATGTATAGAGACCGGCGAACATGTTTGTACAAGTTTATATAAACATCTTGTCTGTCTGTCTGTCCGTCAAAACTATACTAACTGACATTTTTGCCTCCGTGCTGACGTGGACTGTTTTAGTTGAATGTAAAGTACAGTTCGCAACAAAAGGCTTTCATACCCTTTTATTCCCTATCGTGCACCCAGATTAATTTGTCGATGCCGTTATTGGGTCCTATTTATTAAGACGCGGGCTTAATGCCATCTACCTGCAAAATTATAAGTTCCGAAGTGCTTCAACACCCAATAATAATATTTTACTGACCCGGGAATTGAAGCCAGGACCTCACCCTAGCAGCTGCGCTTGCTCCTCTCCAGTGAGGCAGATAATAGTATATTAAAATTAAAATTATAATTTACTAAATACCTCAAACACTTTCGTTTTATTTTGGTATTATCAAAGAACACTTTAAGAGTTAATTTTAACAATCTTCTTTTATTCAATTATTTCCCAATATCAAACTGTACCTAAAACTTTTTGTTCAACGATTGTAAAAAAACGGTTTTTAATTAAGAATCAATTTTCATTTAACATCTCGTTTCTAACTGTACCGAATGTTTGTAATACGAAAGTTAATTTCGTTCTGACATTTAATAAAGAAAACAATTATTTGTTTGTTTGTTTCGCCGTAGGTACTATTACTGCTGGGCGCTTGCGCAAGCGACTATTTTCGTTGTTTATTTGTGAGCCCACATATCAAAACTAACATTTACCTACATACGTCCCATTAGATAGAATTAATTTGTCAAACAAAATCGCGTGATAAATTAGTTAAAAAAAGGATTTAAAAATTGCAGTCGACAGCGTTCGTGATTCGTTCGGTTGTGTTCGGGCACGTTCGGCACGGGTCATCGCTCCGACCTAGATCCGGTGCGCCCGCGCAGAGCCACTGTTGCTAACCGCGCGTTTATTCTATTATTTGTGTTAAATAGTGGAGCGTTGCGTGTTCGTGTTTAGTTTGTTATAAAATTACACATAACTAGTTGTAACAGGCTTTTTTATGACCATAACAAAATAGAAAATGGCGAAGTACACGCAACAATAAAAAACATGTTTGTTGGTTATTTCACTGGCTATCGATTTGATTAATGTCTGAATCATCTTGGCATTAACGCAAAACATCCAGGATGTAATAAAATATATGTGGAAATTGGAAATGGAGCAAAATAAATGTGTGAACTCGATGAACAGGCTTCGCTTTGCCTATTCTGTTTTTAATTTGCACATAAAGACATAAAGACCTTGGGGTATTCTCATACTTTTTTTTATAAACCTGGTCATCGTGATCACATAGATCGTGGCTAAAAAAAGGTTTTATCTGAATAGAGTATAATATTCCTACTACAGTTAAATAAAAAACTAAAGGTTTTCTATAAAACTTAGTAAATAAAATAAACTTGAAACAATGTATGTCACTGGCCTAGTAACAAACAAGACAACATAACATAGCATCACGGCTCTATTCCCCGAAGGGTTAGGCAGAGGTGTACTAAGTATCTATGTATTGTATGTGAGTCCCATGTAGTAGGGGGTCCATTGACATCCACCGGGCACAGTTGCAGATTCCGTGCTGCTACTGAGAATTTCAATACAAAAAAAAACCAATAACACTTTACCCGACTCGGGAATCGAAACCAGGACCTCGCGCTCAGCAGTCGCGCTTTCGACCACTAGACCAATGAGACAGTGTCCAAAAAAAATGGCTTCAAAATCGCTTATTTTTTCGACGACTCAGTTCAAAAGTAAAGTTTGTTTATTTTTTTTTCTAAGCCAAATCACCTTCTGAAACCTTACTTTTGACTAGGCATAAATACATGTGAAAGGTAGTTTTTTTTAATATTAAAATAACTAAGGTACCTATTATTTATGTACTTAACTATGATGATAAATCCGTGTCTATTTATTTACTAAGAGTCGTATAAAAACTTGAATCAGTCATCATTCAAGGTTAGGTTCCAGGTTCGATTCCCACGTGTGGCAAGGTGTTTATTGGTTTTACTATGGAAAAAATCTCGGTAGCAATCTGGAGATTTAAAAAATGAATTTGTTATAGTACATCTCTGCCTAATCCCTTCGGGGAATACAAGCGTGGTGCTATGTTAACAGCCTGTCTTTGTAGCCTGTGTAGGTTAGCAGATTATCTCAGCCGAAAGACGTCCACTGCTGGACATAGGCCTCCCCCAAGCATCACCACATCGACCGATCTTGTGCTGCTTGTATCAAGCGGATTCCCGCGACCTTCACCAGGACCTTCACCAGCGGGTCCACGTTGCGCCTTCTGGTACGCGCTCGCCATTCCAGAACCTTGTGGCCCCCTTGACCATTCTTTCTGCGTGCAATATACCCCACTGCCACTTAAGTTAAGCAATACCTTGGTTCTCTTGCGAATCTTGTCATTTCTTATTCGATAACGCAGGGAAACTCCGAGTATAGCCCGAAGCAGCCGGTTACCAGATATATAAAATTTAACAGCATGAAAAATAACTCATACATAACACTGCTGACCCATTAAACGAGTCGTGAACATAAGTTAGCATATAACATTAAAAACATTAAAGTCAGGACCACGTTAGTATATTAAAAGAACATGCATTGTATAAAGGCGCGTTTACATTTGTAAAGTGTCCAGTACTGGCGATAGAATACTCTCTTAACATAACCTAACATAGCATCGCGCCTGTATTCCCCTAAGGATTTGGCAGAGGTATACTGTTATACACCTAAATTTCACCGATGCCGTCGCATGTAATAGGGAGCGAGCCCATTGCCATCTACCGGGCGGTTCCAAACTCCGTGCTGCTACTGAGAATTTCTATGCAAAAAAATCCAATAGCACTTTGCCCGACCTGGGAATCGAAACCTGGACCTAACGTTCAGCAATGAAGCAGCAGAGTACTCATTTATTATCTTATTACTACAATAATAAATACTTTTTCATTGGTCTAGTGGTCGCGACTGCTAAGCGTGAAGTCCTGAGATCGATTTCTGAGTCGGGCAAGGTGTTATTGGGTTTTTCTATAATGAAATTCTCAGTGGCAGCACGGAGTCTGCAACTAAGCCCGGTAGATGGCAACAGGTTTGCCCATTATTACATGGGACTCATTAACAGCATCCGCGAAATGTGGGTATCCAATAGTACACCTCTGCCTAACCCTTCGGGGAATACAGACGTGATGCTATGTTATGTTAGATTTGAACTCGGACCCTAGAATAGAAACAAAATTAACTGATAAGCATATTACTCGCGTAATCTAAACATTACAAGCTAGTAATAGTTATTTGTTATACAAGAGTGCAAAGTTGCTTTTTAACCGCGTGCACAATTTTGATGACCGAGCAAGCGAAGGATTCTAAAATTGAATCACGAGCGCAGCGAGTGATTCAAAACTTAGAATCCTGAGCGTTAGCGAGGGAATCAAAAGAGCACGAGGTGAAAAATCTTTGCACTCGAGTGCAACACGTAACTTTTCATCCCACCTCAGCGAGGAAATGACTAAATGCAAAAATAAAAAACATTTACAATCACAAGATACTTTTATTTCAATTTAGGTATTAACTACTACATTATGATAGGTAAGTATTACAGAATGATATTTAAGTTATAACAAATAACACTTAGGTATAATTAAGAAAAATTGAAAGTAACGTTGCTACAGTTACTTATGTTGAGTGTAATATTTTTGTTAGGTACTGTAATGTTGGTGTTAGTGACTTGTGTACTGTTTTTCGGTAAACTATCTGTCATACTTAATAGTTGTGCCGGATTTTCATCGGATTCCCTTGGCGTAAATGTTGGCGAGAGAGGGCGATGGTTAGGTGTTTCGTAACGGCTCATTTTTGATGTAGAAGGACCAGTCCAAGGATCTGACTGAGGCTCTTTCAGTGTAATGGCTCCTACGATGCCTTTACATATTTTAGACTTAATTTGGATGGAATCCTCTATGTATCCCTCTACAACCGCATTGGACTTCCAGCCTCCATGGCGCTTAAGGGACAGGAGATCAGCTCCTGAATCGGCCAAAAGTGTGGCTGAAGTTCGTCGGAAACAATGACCCGTGTACAACAGGGGTTCTGGAAGTTCAAGAAATGTTGCTATTTCTCGTGGGATACTGCCAATTTTATTAGCACCCATAGGCTGTCTAACACACTTTCCGTTGCGATACTGTAGAAAAAATCGATTGATTGGAGTGTTAGGCGGGCGTAAGGCTTGATATTTCTCAACAATTGTTACGTATTTCTTGCGAATGACGAAGTTGCGGTCTCTTTTTGTCTTTGTATTAGGTAAATTAATTAATAGTAAGTCATCTGAATGTTTCTCGATGTTTTTGACATTAAGTTGTGTTAGTTCATTAGTTCGACATGCTCCGTTTATACCAATAATAAAAACAACCTGTAACGTAAAGAGTATTGTAGTAGATAAGTTAATAAAATTGATATGCATGTATAATAGAGGGGCTCGTAGCTACATAGCTGCTGCGTAGAATAGTAATTGATCTGCGAGGTTAAGCAGCGCTAGCTAAGGTCATTCCTTGGATGGGTAACCGTTATTTACACATCGAGACCCCTCCGTGACTCGGAAAGCACATTAAGCAGTTGGTCCCGGGTGTCATACGAATACCTATGACAGTCGTTACGGGTGTCAGAAGCCCAAAAAATCTGATAACCAGTCTAACCTTCGAGTATCAGTGTCTCCCAGTAATTGGGTGGTGGAGGTCTGATGGCAGTCGCTTCATGTAAAATACTGATATTCAGCCGCAACCGGTTAGACTGGAAACCGACCCCAATGTAGTTGGGAAAAGGCTAGGCAGATGATGATATGTATGCATAATTATGCCTATCAACATCTACTAAGTACGTATTATTAGATTATGTTAATTAGTTGATTAATATACTTAAGTAGATACTGAATGTGCAACTGACTTACTTTTGCCGCCAAATATACGGAATCAGGTGCTTCGTTAAGAAACTTTTCAATTTCAGATGCTGTTAAAACCTTCGATTTTTTTGGTTGATGACCAGATGAGGCTCTTTTTAAAAATGCCACTAATTTAGGATAGGTGTCGATATGTATGTCTTTTTTCATCTTAATTGTTGCTTTTAGCATTGAATACATACTCCATAGAGTGCTTGATTTCTTGGTCTCGGATAATTCAATAAAATATACCAGCAAAACGTTTTCTGAGAAAGTTTTTGCTCCTTTACCTAGTCGCCACGTGTTAAACATATCGTACTGTTTCAAATACTTCTCGCGTGATTGTTGAGGGAGAAAGCTCATTTGCGCATTATTAACAGTTTCAGTCAATTCTGTTGGCGTCAAATAAACTTCCTCGTCGCTAGAATCACTCATTTTAGGTTTTTCACTTGTTTTCAAGTTTCTTGTTTTTAATAGGTTTTAACAATATGACGTGAAAAGAAAAGGGCGCGCGCAAAGCAAATTAAAAAAAAAGTACACCAAGAAGGTTCCGAGTCTGAGTTTTTAACAAATTAAAAAAGGTTATATGATAAATTCGGCACCATGGAGGTAGAAGTAAATAGGTTTAATGATGTTTTGAATTCACAAACTTAGTGCACACGATGTTCCAAATTCAATTTTACTTTATCCTCTAGCGGATAAAAACGGCTTTTGCACTCAGATATCGAAGAGCAAAAATACTCTTTCCGAGATGGTGGGATGAAAAAGAAATTGTTATCTTTACGCTAAGAGACTACTAGAGGGTAGATGTGTACGGCATTACACTCTCCCAGTGTAAACGCGCCTTAGGCCCGCTCGTCGAATACTAGCAGGTGGCTAACCCTTCTAGTTCGGACGTGACACACAAGTGCCATTAGTGTGTAACGATCGAGTGGTGCACATGTGGGGACCAACATGCGGGGCCAAGTTTTTAAAATAAGTACCTACTTGCAAAAATAAATGTTAACGGCCGATAGGAATTGCACATTACTGCTCCCATTTTTGGTCCTTTTCTGTCTTGTAGTCCGCGCGGGTGCTGAGTGTGAAGTCCTGAGCTCGATTGCCGTGTCGGACCGAATTATTAAGTTTTCTTAAATAGCAATATAATAAATATTCTAAACTATTAGTCTGGAATAGCACATAGCTATTCCAGACTATAACGCGGGCCTAGCCGCGGGCGGAAAATAGTTTAGAATATTTATTATATTGCTATTTAAGAAAAGTAGTCTGGAATAGCCTATGTGACATTCCAGACTATAATCTATCTCTGTGCCAAATTTCATCAAGATCCGTTCAGCCGATCCGGCGTGATCGAGTAACAAATATCCGTCCATCCATCCATCCATCCTCAGAAACTTTCACATTTATAATATTATTAGGAATTAGGATAGTAGGATAAAATAGGATGGGATAGTAGGATGGCAATAGGCCCACCATGAGGGCTTGAAAACGGCATCCGTGAAATGTGGGTGTACAAATAATATTCCTGCCCAACCCTTCGGAGACCACAAGCTTGATACTATATTATGTTATCAATATTTCTAAAACAGAATTCCCCTGTACCCTCGAATAAAATATCCCTACATAAACACAAGTAACGACACGCCTCTTAAGCTTTCAATTTAATTAGTAACAGCCGAGTTCCACGTAAATCATGGACAGCCTACTGGAATTAATGGCCATTTATGTAATTATGAATATATTTATTATTGTATCCATTAATATTCCCTAAGTTATACATTAGTTATCGTTGGGAATTATGTAATGTGTATGTAACGTGTCGTTTTCATATAATTTGAGTAACATTATTATGGTTACATTAATTTTATTTCTTGGTAAAGCAATTATTGTTTCAATCAAGTGCCAGGTTCTTACTTAATTTGTGTTAAATGTTACGGAGTGACACAAATTAACAAAGGACCTTATTTGAATACTAGATTGGTATTATGCTAATAGTGAAGGATGAATGTAACATAATAATTAATATAGTGCCATTTACTCTCTTTTTGTTTTTATTTTTTTAAGCTTTGCCCCACACTGGGAATAGTTCCTGTATCACGGGTGCGTTTACACACATAATATTCACATGAACATACACCAAACCCGGAACAATTATGTGTAGATCATACAAATATTTGTTCGGTGCGGGAAGCGAACCCGCGACACATGGCGCAGCGTGCGATCTCTCAGCCACTGCACCAATCGTGCCTTCGTCGTATTTTCAGCAACTACAATGCATTCTTTTTCATAGCTTGTAGTCATAGCTACCGCACAGATCAGCCAATTTGTGAGCTTATGCGGCACTTATTGCAGTCAGTACTTGGATGGGTGACCGTTCTTCACACATCGAGACCCCAGAGTGCCTCGGAACGTTAAGGACGGTCTCGGGTGTCAGCAACACAACAAGTCTGACAACCGGTCTAACCAAGATGGTAGTCGCTCCGTATAAGATACTGATATTCAACCACAAATGGTTTGACTGAGAACCGATCTAACCGTAATTGGGAAAAGGCTAGGCTGATGGTGATGACGATATTTATTTATCAACCCTTTTCTTTTGTCTTAAGAGTTCGGCGTGGCGAATGCGGCCCGCAATCGCAATTCGGGGCGAGTGCAAAAATCAGTCGGAATATTGCTATCTCTCTCTATCTCTCTATTGTTTGACTATTTTGTAGGAGCGCGCGGGGCGCGGGACGTTACCGCGCGGAGTTCACCGTGTATCTAGTTACCTATATCCTTTCTTTCCGCGTGCCATTTTTTATTCTTAGCTCAGAATTAGCATAGCTTAGTTAGGTATTTAATTATTTATCTTAAGGGCAGAAAACCCTTTTTAAATAATAGGTGCCTACATCGTAAATACATAAGTTCACTACCTACCTAGATATTCTGACTTTTGGTAGATCGTTAATGTAAATGTACATATATGTTGAGTGCATTTGTCTGATGACAGTGCGTTTGTCTCATGTATACGGCTAGAGAAAGCTAAATTATTATACGGAACATATAGGCAGAGTATCGGCCTATTATCGACCCTTCGATTTTTAGTGACTATCATTATATTATTATATTTTTAGGTAAAAAAGAATTACACAATAAATAACTGATGAATATAATTGTTTATTGAATTACTAGTTTGTATTAATTTATTGATTTTTTAACATGTACAAACATAAATTTATTATTAATTTTAAAGTCAAGACGTTACCAATCGACTATGTTTTCAAGTCTAGCTTATCTAGTTTAAATAATTTTCGGGCAGTCTTTCGGATCTATACATCCTTCACCTTTGATCGGGGACCTGACATAACCTTCTTCAGGGTTGCATCCACACGCTTCTGAATACATCTGTAAACCATAATTTACAAAGATAAAGACATAAATTCACGCTTTTTTCCTATGGGGGTAGGCAAAAACTATGGAACGCCACGTACTACGATCCCTTTTCCTTCATCTGCATTCATGCATCGTTTTATACATGGATGCCGGTTGTGGGTACTGCGCACCTGACCTTTTTGAAGGACATCACCGATAAGGTCCGTATCATGTCCTTCTAGGGCGTCCCCTCCTGGCGCTTCCACTAACAACTGCGTTATAAACCCGTTTCGTTAATCCCGTCGCGCCATGAAGAAGTTCTGGCCTTGTTTTTTCGTAGTCAAATGTCTATGAAAACATGGATAAGTATGTTCGACTATATTCCCTGGAGGTGTAATATGTATCCTGTTCAAAAAATATTCAAGTTAAATTATGATAACTAAATTAATATTCCTTACAACGACTGTGCAGTGATCAGGTACATCGGGCTCCGCACAAGTACCTTCACATAATCTTCCTCCGGGAATCTTTTGCTCATTTGCAAGCTTGCAACCATCTACAGCCATGGCGTCTATAATTAATAAGATTAGATTAATTCTTTAAAAATTAACACATACTATGTGTAATAGAAATTATTTATTGCTAATACTATCTTTAATTCTCATTTATACTTTTTAATTTAAAATATATTTTTTAAAGTTATTGTAACTTAAACTATAATTTTTATGAGATAAGTTGTTGTGGTCTCGTATAATTGAAAGAGTACACAGACTAGAACCATACTCTAGTTAATATTTAATAATGTATTGTACATCCTTTGTAGGCGGTCCTTAAACTGAATAAATAAATTAATTTATTTTACACACAAAGAGAAATATCATCATTTCGCAAAATAAGGCAGTAATTTGACATTTTGTCGCAGATATAATGAAAAATTGTATATTATACACGAAAAGAAGAAAATTTCACCAAGCTTGCAGCCGAATGTGCAAATTTTTGTCATTGTATGCAATAATAAAATAAAATACACTTTATTTTGACACCCATAACACAAGTTTAATCTTATCTTGGGTGTCAGAGGTAAATAACTCTGTGTAAAATTTATACGATGAAATGTACTGTAAACCATGAAGTGACTTTAGTCATCTTAAAATTGTAAAATTGGAATT
Organism: Shargacucullia verbasci; assembly: GCA_947562105.1. NCBI lineage: Eukaryota > Metazoa > Arthropoda > Insecta > Lepidoptera > Noctuidae > Shargacucullia > Shargacucullia verbasci. Next base: position 604,431 of record OX387296.1, read on the forward strand.
AAAGATTTATTATTATTACTTCATTCTGAATATATTAACGAAAAACGACACTAGTAGTTTTAAATTTTCAATAAACCCTGAGTTTATATTTCAATAAGTTCAGAGCTTTTACACGGGAAGTCTGTGGGTCTGTCACGCCAAATGATCACTGGATGTCCTGCGCATCCAGTATAATAACATCTTCAGGATGATGGTCGCGCTATAACTGATGGCCTGCAGGGCACAGACCGCAAAAAAAAACGGTATCCCTGATCTGCAGAATGCGTGGCAGCCGCAACAAAATCATGAGTACTGTACCGGACAGGATCTCATCGTTATTGATCTTTCGTTTAATCATTAATTTAATTTTAAAATTTGTTATCAACTTACGATCATGGTATTTGTTTTTTTTTTTTTTTTTGTTATATAGATTTTAAAAATACAAAGAGTATGGTGTTTTTTTCTTTTTTTTTTATCACATCGAAGACGATAAAACCCTCGGGCAATAATCAAATAAGTGGTATTTTTTTATTATATTAATAGTTTCTAAAGACAGATAATTTCATCAGATAAACAGATGACAGTCCTGTAATACCATAGGTACTTATAAGAGGGCTTTTGATGCCATGCGTTTTAATTGTTATTTTTTATGAACTAATACGTGTGATATTTATAAAAAAAAAGATCTCACTTGAAACAACCATCAGCACGATGGTGATACACAACAATGAGTTCTTGAAATACGACATCTTGCTTAAAGTCAATAGTTCTGTCACACCTGAGGGAGATATTTGATCTTTATACTTAAACTGTATGACAATAAAAAATTATCAACACGTCTCGTAATTAACCGGCTGAGCGCCGCAATTCTAGACACAATAGAATTCCGATTATTTTCGCATGGATCAGCGTTACGGCCGAGAGGTTAATACATCATACAATTAAAACAATAAACCTTTTGAAAAACAGTTGCCTAGCTGATTTAAGAGGCATGAATTATCCATACAAACGTAATTCAAGAATCATTTGCGATTGGAGTATATTTCCAAATTTATTATTCTGTTATTCGGATTAAGACAATATTGGTCTAGGAACCTGTTCTTTCTTTTTTTTTTCGATGTTACCTGAAACGTAATGTAAGTGAATTGCATCTCGTACATTTTACGGCGTAAATAACGAATTTTCTTCTTATTTGTTGAGTATTAAAAACATTAATATTTGTAATGTCATTTCAACAGATACATAGATAATATTATCTAATTACAGATTATCGAAAAGATCGGAAGAAAAATAATATTTTTATTTATAATTATTTGAATTACGGAACACATCCAAATTTTTCATAAATATTGAACGCTAGTATTGTTGTCGCATCACGCACCTCTTTGATTATATTGAAGTAGTATACGAGACAAAATGTCAATGTGTACGTACAGGCACTGGTCACGTTAGTGTGTACTTTACTGTGCAGTGTGTGCGTGCATATTTGTTTGCTAAATTATATTGTAATATTACGGACACTTGGGACCTTTGGTACGGACAGCCTTGGAATTACATTTGCCTTATGATTAGTATCTAGTAACCTAGTACATTCTTACTACTTTTCTTTTATTTGCGGTTTGGTTGCCGACATGAGTTTGTTTCGGCGTTTCTTCTCAGGGATAGTCATAGGAAATGCCGACCCCATCTAGTTTAAAAAAGACGTGTAAAAGTGATTGAAAAATCCTAATTGCAAAATAAATAATTTCATTTCATTTCATTTCACATGCACTTCGAACGTTAAAATTAAATGAAATCATTTAAGTTTTGTTCTCATCGTAATAAGGTATAAATTGGAATGACTTACGCGCGTTCGTGTAATGCAACATCTTCTATCCATAATAAATATTATTATTATTATATTATTGTTTAACCCTTTGGAAATCCTGCGCGGTAATTCACCACGTCCCCCTCCCCGCACGGTCCTACTAAAATAGTCAATCAGAGATAGCAATATTCTGACTGATTTTAGCCCTCTCCTTCAATCAATCCTTACGAGGACTACCTCCGAGATCCTCCGCGTCCGCCAGGCGTTTTTAAGTTTCATCGCCAAAAACCGCTCAATATGATAACCAACAAGATAGGCTTTATACAGCGGTGCAATTAAACAGAATGTCCCCACAAGATGAGATCGTGCATCTGCGGGTGCGTTGTACCACGCGCGCTGTGGGGGGTTACGTGCCACGTAATAGGAACTAGAACATGACTTGTGGGAATTATAGTGTAGGATCATCAGTAGATCAAGTTATAAAGGTTGATCTGACACAGTATTTTACTTTGAGTAATTAAAAGTTTTTTTGTTGGAAATCTGATTTTGGTTTAATGATATTATAGAGCATAATGATCTTTGTATCATATATTTCCTAAAAGCATAGTTTAGTTTATGATAGATTACACTCTAAACGATTTCACCAAAAATCAAAGCAAGATAAATCATTCTATAACAACGGGTGATTATGTGATAGGTTCTTGATTTTAGAAATTAAATGTTTTATTTCTAAAATAAAGAACCAATCACATTCATTCATCACAATCAGCATTTAAATTTCACACTATCAATATCAATCAGCATTTAAGTGTCACAAACTTGTCTTACTGTTCTATAGTGCACTGTGTCCTAGTCTGATAGTTAAACTCCATGATTCGTTGTTATCGCCACAGAAATAGCCGGCCACAAAAACTGCGTGTATCACTACACGGACCAACTGATTGCTTTCAGTAAAAAATACTAATAGTTACAATTTATTATCAGAGCTTCGTGAAGCGGCACGGCTGCTATAAGGGAGAGGAAAATAGTTGTTGTCTTTAGAACTGCAATCTCAGAAAATGAGAAAAATATGCCTCGAGATGTATGCCTCATTGGCCTAGGTGTCGTAAGCGCGGATAGGCGGTTCTTTTATAATTCTTGTCCAGAGTTTGTATTTTTTTTTTATGGTGTAGTTGGTCATAAGCTATAACATGAGAAGGTTATAACATGAGAATATTAACGACATTATTTGTCTCCAATGCATAGTTTTTCTACAGTAATATCCTACTAATATTATAAATGTGAAAGTTTGTGAGGATGGATGGATGGATGGATGGATCTTTGTTACTCTTTTACGCCAGAACGGCTCAACAGATTTGGATGAAATTTGGCACAGAGATAGATTATAGTCTGGAATAGCACATAGGCTACCTGGGCTTTTATTCCGGGAAAATGTACGGGTTTATAAACAACGCGGGCGAAGCCGCGAGCGGAAGCTAGTAACTTATATACCGATGTTCTTCGATTTCTTTAGATTATTTTTTATTTAAACTGAACGACCAAATCTCCTTGTTTACAGCTGTTTCAAGGCCTCTCCCAATTGGCGACACAAGGGCCTTTAGAATGGTCAAATTTTTTATCATTATCTGATCTATGAATTTGGAACCTGGCTGACATACCTACACAAAAATGTCTTCATCAACAGATTATTTTCACAGATAGTAAATAGAATCGTTTGTCACGGCACATAATACGAAATGAAATCGTTTATGTGTCCCATCCCATGCGAAGCGCCATAAAGATACGCGCTATTAAAAATAAGTCACGAAATATAGCTATTTATAAGTTTTGCCTGCGGTTTCACTCACGCAGGGCCTACAAAACGGTAGGAAACAATAATAAAATATATTCTAGTAGGTATTTTTTATGATAGTACAACAATGAAAATATGGATAGGTCGTGAAAATACAAAACGAGGTATATGGAAAAACTAATTACTATAAATTAATTGCAGTTTCAAAACCGTTACAAAACCTTTTTTTAAACGTTGCCCCATACTAGGAATAATTCCTGTATCGTGGGTGAGTTTAGAAACACAAATATACACATGGACATACACCCAAACCCGGAACAACCATCTGTAGATCATACAAATATTTTTTCCTTGTTGAACCCGCGATACGTAGCACAGCAGTCGTCCTCTCAACCAATGCGCCAACCGTGCCATCGTGCAGTATTATTGATTAATACATTATTGATAAGACAATTATACAAATAATGACCTCCTGACCGAATTTCGGTCACGGCGGCCAATCTCATCGGAGATTAGCCAACTACGCAGGAGATATTATAGAGCACAAGTGTGTGCGCAAACACAGGTGCACTTTGTATTTCTTCACTCTCATAGTCCGATGGGACGGCAGTCCGACACGACCGGATAGAGATCAGGTGAAGGACTAACGGCTTTACGTGCTTTCCGAGGCACGGTGTGTATTCAGATACACAAAGATCCAGACCCGAAACAAATATCCGTAGATCATACAAATATTTGTTCGCAGTAGTTGTAGCACAGCAGTCGATCTCTCAACCGCTGCGCCAACCATTTACATACAAATATAAGTAGTGTGGTGTACTAACCTAACCAGTATGGTTAGGTGGACCAGATGACCTACGATACGTAGGCGAGGCGTAGACTTGGCATAGCTGTGGGCTAGACGAGGCGTAGACGTAACAGAGACTTGACGTAGTCATGGTGTAATCGAAGTGTAGCAGGGTGGCGTAGAATTGGCGCAGACATGGAATAGACGTAGTGTAGGTGAGGCGTAGACTTAGCGTAAGTGTAAGCTACACGTGGCGTAGATGAAACAAGACCATGGCGTAGTCGCGGTGCAGTTGAAGCGTAGTGGCGTGAGCGTAGAATTAGCGTAGACGTGGAGTAGACGTAGCGTAGGCGTGGCGTAGATATAGCGTAGACGCGGATTTCTTCTTGTTAACATAATATTTATTTTAATATAATGGCACCAAACTTACTTTCTTTCATCGATCACTATTCTTCTTTCACGGGGAAACAAATCGGCTGTAATTATGTGTTTATCGCATATTAATGAGTCACTTGGCACTATAGCTACACTATCTAACGTCATTAATTTCTCCCAGACACTCACTATTAGCAAAAATTCCGGCTAATATCTATATGACACAACACGGCCCCATTACCCAGTCATCGACAAAATTATCTGAACATTCGTTACAAAGACGTGTTCAAACGAAAAGAATGTATGTCGCGGATATTAAACAAATGTTAACACGACAAAGAAATATCATCTTGAAATTGTGTGAAACATACATAAAATATTATTGCTTTGATCTGGGTGAGGAAAAACATATTGGGTACTAGAGAGTTGGTATAAGTAGCTTCTCTGCTAAAATTCCGTGAAGACCTCGTCATGCGACAACAGTATAGTAAATGTTCCTAAATGTCTCATCATCATCATCATCAGCCTCACCTCTGAATTATCGGTCCTAGTGGATATTGCCATAATGTCGTCAATAGCGAAAGGCTCGGCTATAGCCGTGAGTTTAGCAAACCGGGGGGGACGCCGGTGATCATCTTCGTGACATAATCCTTCAGTCTCCTCACCTTCCACGACACAAACGAAAACGACGACTTTTAGGCTATGATCAAACATACCTACTTAGGAGAGCTTAATATTGACAGCAATAAACTGACTTCCAAAAAGCGTGACAGTAAACTAGAAAAAAGTTGGATTAAAGAAACAAATGGTCTTCTAAATGTAGACATACCAACGGCCCCATACAATACTAGTACATACTACCCTTAAAAAGCTTGAATAATGTAAATAACGCTTCGTCTACAGTATCGTGAAATGTCACCAACAGAAACAAAGGCTGCCGCCCACGTAGCCACGTTGACGTCAGCACGTAACGGCAGGCCAACGACCCCTTTATTTTTATTGAGCGGTGAAAGCACACCGCGAAGAAAATGCTGAAAAAAATATTTCAGATGCAAAAACAATCGTCACATTTAAAAATTCTTGAGCAATTTATTCTTAAAAGGTTGTCTGAAAAACGTTTATACCAAAGCGTTTTATAATTAAAATTTAAGTACTTATATCTTTAAAGGGTGAAAACTTGTCAAGCAAATACGGTATTAAGTGTCTCCATACCAGTTAACGCGTTAATATTATGTTCAGAGATAAGTTATTTTTTTAAACTGCTCCACCAGCCCATTATTCCTGCAACATACATTTACAAACACAAATATTCACATGCACTCAAACCCGGAACAACTATCTATAGGTAACACCCATATTACTTAGTAAACGATATATTTACATATAAAAATACATGCCATATATCATCACCTCGTATAAAATATGAGGATTTAAATATTGTGAAACAATTCCATAAAGACACGAAGATAGATCAGGTCTACACATTATATTGTCTGTCTTTATTTCTTGCTAACCTAACCCAGATAGGAATTGTAAGGACTCATAAAAAGAGCTACAGTTTATAAACAGGTGCTTAAAATAGGCCTCTTCATAGATATAAATGATCCAATGATATTGCCATAATCATCAAGTTTATGTTTTGGATCAGTCAATTTTTCCAGAATATTGTAAGCCAGTTAGACTCTGTTGTTAGTTTGACGTGTTTATCTAAAAGAAAAAGTATATAATATATTTAGATAATACCTTTTCAATTGGTAACAAACATTCACTTTTCGCATTTTCCGGACGAAATTACTGAACTAATTATACGTCCATAATAAATCCACGCCATCATTTCTTAAATGTTTCCGTAATCATTTTATAATTATTTCCATGCGGTGTCTGTAAAAAAGCAAATCAACCCAGTACACCATGCAACAAAACACTTTTGGCAAAAAACCTAAGCCCTGAAAAATCTTAGAATACACAGTACACAGTTGATACTGTAAACAAAATACGTGGGTTGATGAGCACTTGAGCTGCTGACGCACATCATTTTTCTTATATTCCCAAATTATTACTAGCACGGCAATGACACCAAATTGTTATCCATTTAGGCCATATTTATAAAAAAGGGGCGTTATAAAAGAAAAAAGTAATGTGTAAACCCAGTGTAAAGTCAAAACGCACTCGCCGACTGTCAAGGCCTTGAACGACCTTCATCCAACATGGTTTCATCATACATATACTCCTCGAGGTGTTAGGCAGAGGGCTATAGTACACCCACATTCAACTAGTGCAATAGTGGGCGACGGGCACAATTTTATACTCCGGACTTCCACTGAGAATTTTCTGACAGAAAAACTCCATAACACTGATCTTTCGCTTTACACTCGCTCTTATGGCAATTCTTCAACATTTTAAAATTAAATAAACTTCTAACCAGTGCATTGATGTGCATGATCTTTTAATAATGTCCTCCTGACCGAATTTCGGTCACGGCGGCCAATCTCACCGTAGATTAACCAACTACGCAGGAGATATTATAGTGCACAAGTGTGCGCGCAAACACAGGTGCTCTCTCTATTCCTTCACTCTCATAGTCCGATGGGACGGCAATCCGACACGACCGGAGAGAGATCAGGCGCAGGACCAACGGCTTTACGTGCTTTCCGAGGCACGGTGTGTATTCACATACACAAAGACCCAGACCCGAAACAAGTATCTGTAGATCATACAAATATTTGTTCCGTGCGGGAATCGAACCCGCGACACGTAGACCAGCAGTCGATCTCTCAACCACTGCGCCAACCGTGCCGTTATATGATCTTGATGATATTAAATGAAAATATCTCTTTAATAATTAATTAAAGAAAACTTTATTATATGGAAATACACAATACTTTTTGCTAGTAATGACCACAGAGTAGAGAGAGATGTTAAAACATAGACTATATATACTAAGGCTGAACACAGATTATAGAAGGCACAAATTTTTATTTCATCACTTCCCCTAAATTGACGCCTTCTAGTAACAACTTTTACATTTTAGACAAGGCAAAATATAGAAACTATAAGTTTAGTATTTAGGTATTCTTGATTACATGACACGATTTGATTCCAATTTTATCTCTAAGGTAACAAAATTTGGTTTTACCCAAAGGTTTGGTAAAAATATCAGCATATTGCTCATCACTGCACACATAGTTTAACTCAATCACTTTAGCATAATATTTTTCTTTAATAAAATGAAACTTAATGTCTATATGTTTGCACCGTTTGTGAAAGTTTATGTTTTTAATTACACTTATAGCACTTTGATTATCTAAGTTCAAGCAGACAGATTTTTGGTTAAATTCACCTATGTCACATAACAATTGTTTAACCCACATAGCCTCTTTAGTGGCAGCACAGGCTGCCATGAATTCTGCTTCAGTGGTTGACAGGGCCACTGTCTGTTGTCTCTGACTAGCCCATGTCACTGCTGCTCCATTTTTAGTAAAAACGTATCCTGTGACTGAACGTCTCGTGTTAGGGTCGTTAGCGTAATCTGCATCACTGAAGCCAATTACTACATTATGCTCTGACATTGGCGTGTAGCACAGACCATGATCTTTAGTCTCTTTTAAATACTTGAAAATTTTCTTCACAGTATTCCAATGTGTTTCATTGTAAGAGTTTAAAAATCGACTCACCAGGCTTACGGCGAACGAAATATCAGGTCGACTTACTGTAGCTAGGTGCAGCAATGATCCAACTGCTTCCCGATATGGAATGTTCTTTTCTATTTCTCCTTCTCCTTTTTCTAACTTCATTTGTGGGTCAACTGGAATTGACTGGAATGGTACAAATAATACATTTGTAAACAATATTTCATTTTGTTGGCCTCTTTCATCATAAACATTCAAGCTTATTTTTCCAGAGCTTTGAACAGGCAGTATCTTATTATTTGCAACTTTAATGCTTTTAATGTGTGGAGTTGTTTCTTCTTTAAACAAATTATTGTGTTTGGTCATGTGTACAGAAGCACCGGAGTCAACATACCAGGTATCGGAGTATTCGGAAGAAGCTATAAAGACAGCAGCATAAGACGAACTGCTATGTTTATTTATATTCTTCTGATCCTTATTAGATTTTGATGATTTACACTCAGGACTTTTATGACCATATTTGTTGCATGTGTAGCATCGGGGGCCTTTAGAAAATCTTTTATTTTTATTCTGAAACTTCTGACTTGTAGCAAAAGCCGATGAATCACTTTCAGTTTGTTTGACATCTTGTAATATTTTTGATTTCACTGAGTCAGAGGAAATCTTCATACCTGAACTCTCAATGGCCATTATCATTGGCTTGTAACTTTCTGGCAGGCCGGATAACAAAAGTGTGCCCAGCCACTCATCATCTACATTAAAGCCAATGTTCCTTAACTTGTGAGCCGTTGTCATTATTTTACTGACATACTCTTCTACATTTAGACATCCCGCTAGTGTAGTATTGCATATGTCTCGCAGCAGACCAACTCGGCGTGTAAGCCCGGAGTCATCGAAAGCACGAGATAAATTTTCCCAAACTTCTTTCGCAGTGCTTGATTCTTGAATATGAATATAGTTTACAGGGTCGACAAGAAGTATTATCTTCGATCTGGCTTTAGTATCACGCTTTTTGTCAATCATACTTGAATTTTCGCATTCCACGCAATCCCATAGTTCTTCATGCTGCAAGTACGTTTTAACAGCAAAACGCCATGTAGCATAGTTATCACGGCCGGTTAATTTCTCAATTAATGCTAGTTGATTATTTGATGACATGTTGAATTCGAAGTACAACTATATTATTGATTTTTCTGAAAACTGAGCACGTTGTCGTTGTAGGTTAAGTCTTTTACAAACTGTTTCACTGATTTTGTTAACTTTTTCCTTTTTCTTTTTCACTTGTTTTATTTATCGGGCTTTCTGGTCCCATAACCTGATGATATTAAATGAAAATATCTCTTTAATAATTAATTAAAGAAAACTTTATTATATGGAAATACACAATACTTTTTGCTAGTAATGACCACAGAGTAGAGAGAGATGTTAAAACATAGACTATATATACTAAGGCTGAACACAGATTATAGAAGGCACAAATTTTTATTTCAACAGATCTTTTATGAATCATGGGTACAACATATCGCACATTGCTACTGAGCCGCCATTTCTTTCAATTCTATTCCCAGATTGACACAGATAGAGAAAACTCGTAAAAAACCTCAACGCGGTCCATTCAAAGGCTGACGAGCCAGCTGAAACAACAACTATTAGTAAAGAACCACAGAATATCTTTAAAACAACCTCATTTACGATCAGTACAGATCTGACAATCATGAGACACACAGGGTCTTAGGGTGCGGACACATCGGCAATAGAGATATTCATTATATGGAAACTTATTTTTATGTGACCGTGTATCATATTTATATTATTTTAAAGTGGTTTTAATTTAACTTTAATACTAGATAATATATTTATGACATTGATTTCACAGTACCTATACTCGGTTTGTTTAGGTACTTAAATAAAGGTAAACAATCTTGATGTGTCTTTTTACACAAAAACATATTAAACAAATAAACTACTGCTTAAACTAGTGGTTCAATTGATTTGGTAATCGTTATTGTTGTTTTACATTGGTTTTTAGTCGCGTTTTATTTTTAAACTGAGTTTTTAAACAAAAAATATTAAAAAGACACATCAAGATTGTTTACCTTTAGTTAAGTACCTCAACAAACCGAGTATAGGTACTTAATTATATAATTTAAAAATACTTCTAACTTAACACAGTTAATTTAAATTTATTGATATGTGTGTAACCACCCTAATTGAAACTTTTTACTCACCATATCCTTTTCTAGCTATAGCTTTACGACTGTCGATTATTTATGCTTGACTGCACACGCATGCAAAATAAATGCAAATAATTTCTTTCTTCGATCGCAAAATCATTCATGTTGACCAAGCTTTACACATTGCTCTAATTTTTATCCCCACTTTACGTGAAGCCATTGACGCCTCAAAAACTAGGGCGTTTGATATCGTTAGCATACTGGGCGATTTTGTCATTACTATTTATATTCTAAAGGAAATAAATTACTTGCGTGGGCGCTTGTTTTATTGTGGATGTCGGTTTTAATCGGTTTTATTGTCTTTAACTGGGTGATGGGGATTATCGGTTTAATAAGAGTTACTTATGAAAGTAAAATGGTTTAGAAATGCTAACCCATCTTTAATTATCCATGCGCTTGCACAGGACAGCTGTTGATGTAATAAAGTCGGCTCACGCGTTATTACCGGTATAAAATCGCGTCGTAAACATAACGTGAAGAAAAGTGAAGCCACGAAAGCATCCATGCCCGTGTTCACGCTCGTTTAACGTGCTTTGCGCGTGACATACTCAACGTGTGGATCTGGCTTGAGTAAGATGTTAATATACCCTAATGGAACCAGGATTCTGGAGATCAATGTTTGATCATATGATGGCAATAGAACAATAGCTAAAAATATGAAAAGAACTCTATCCAATCCATAATTAGATGAAACAATCAAATCAATCCGGTTCTTCATTCTAGTACCAGATAACACCCACACATATTAAATGATCAAATTATAAATAACGATCCACTATCACACTCGCTACACGTGTTCCTCGAATCAACAAATAAAAGAAAAAACCCACAAGTTTGACATTCCAAGCAGTTTATTTAAAACTCACGAGTTACCAGTGTAATGAATTTAAAACTAAACATAAAGAGGTCGAAGTCACGAGACTTTACTAGTTTCTAATATTATTATCACAGCGTCCAGAAACGTGTAAACATACGTATAAATTAAAAAAAAATGTCAACGAACCGCCACTCGCTCAATAAATATTATCATCTCGAATTGGAACACCTATTTCATCAGATCCACAATTTGAAGATTTGTGACATCCACCAGTCCACATTGGACCCGCGTGGTGGTTGGTACCCCACCCAGTCAAAGAAGAGACTTGAGTCCCAGCAGAAGGAACAATAATAAGCTGATGGGTTCCACAATAAGCTCCCTCCTCAACTCTTCTGTCACCGACTGAAAATTCTGGAAATTCCACTCATTTCACTTTATCTGCACGCAGTGTTAACTGAAGAAGCTCTTACGTCACTGATGGCGGAATAGATCTTCAACCAACAGCAACACAAGAAACTATCCTCTAGACCAGAGGTCCCCAGACTTTTTTCTCATAGACCACTTACATTTCTACCATATTGTAAATTGAATTGTAAACCTCCATTTTTTTGTCACGCCAACCTAGACCCCGTCGAGTCTCCCGTGGACCCCCGGGGGTCTACCTGGACCATTTGGGAACTAATGCTCTAGACACTAACTCGTTTCCCTGACGATTAATCGAATAGGCTTAATTTACAATTTTCCCGACTTGACCAGTTAAGCCACCCTTTAGTGACCTTTAATTCTATTCTGGAGAAGCTTACTCGTATGAGTGTAAAAAATACGTTATTCGAGTCAAACCAGATCCATTTGGAATTCAGTATTGGTAACGAGGCCGGAACCACGAGGCGACACCAGTCTAATAAAAGCATACGGAACAGCTACATACACAGAATATTTGTCATCAGCCCGCTTGTACGTCAACATCACATTAAATACTTCTTTCTACAAACGCCTATTAAATATAAATTAATATATGAGACGGTTTTCCGGTTAAATTAAAACGAACCTTAAATTCAGGAACATACCTAATCGACTAAAGGGATTATAAAAGTTGATATACAAGAATCAGGGTCTAAAAAGGCCGCTTTAGTAGCATCATATTGACTGAATGATGAATGTGCGACTTTAAATCATTTGCGTTAGGTTCATATTTGCAGTCATCTATTTGACAGTTACCTAATATGAAAATTCAGAGAGAGAGAGAGAGAGAGAGAATTATTTCTTAGCATCGGTTACAATTTATTAGTTTATACTGCACAGTTCCAGAACTGTGTCCGGTAGATGTCAATAGGCTCGCCCCCCTATATCATGGCACTCAATAACTGCATCGGCGAAATGTGGGTGTACAATAGTACACCTCTGCCTAACCCTTCGGGGAATATAGGCGTGATGCTATGCTATGTAATTATAGGATTATAAAAAAAAAACATTCTGCAGACCAACACGAGGCAAAAACTTAGTCTAAATTCGTATACTGTTCATCGTACCAATGTTAATAAATTTAAAAGTAATTGTTTAATTTACTGCAACCGACTTTATTTCAGCACTGACTTCATAAAACAGTTTCATCTGCATCACTCTATGTTTCTCACTGTGTTTTATATAGAGTAAGCAAATTAATTTGAGTATTTTACTAGAAGACTGAATATACGACAAGGAAACGAGTTTAAATTTGAAATGAAAAACAAACAGATAATCTAGATACTATAATTTAATACAATAACTCACTTATATTAATTTATATTCAACTTTTTTTCTTATTTACTATTAGTAGGAAACCACTGATAACCGAGTAGAACAGAATATATCTAGCTGAGCCTATCACAACCACTAATCTACTGACAGATGCCCATTTCCTATAAGCGCACAGTGACATCATTTCTTGTAGCTACTTTTGAAACTAGACATACAGGCTGATGATAAAACATGTTTGAAAAATAAATTAGTACTTGTTTAATGTATCTCTTCTATAAAAACATCGATATATCAGTACAGTCAGCATCAAAAAGATGTATAAACGTAGCGAAATTCAAGAGCAAGTTTTAGAGGAAATCGTAATTGAAATCTGGACCAATTTCATACATAGTATCTGTGGATACATAAAGATATATATATTTAGCCACTACATACATATATTAGCCATATTATTTGGCCACTTAAATTTTATGACTTTAAACAAAATATAAAAAAAAACGATTGAATTTCGCTACGTGTATACGTATCTTTTTTGATGCTAACTGTACATGTAGCTTATTTAGGATTTTAGGTTTGAAAGATAAAGTGGAATAAAATTTAAATACGTTGGAAAGCGCATCACTTGAGAACGGCTGGAATGATTTGGCTAAAGTTCTTTTGAAAATGTTCGAATAAACGAATAAACGAATACGCAGTAGCATACGAATAAACGCAGGGGAAGTCGCGGGCAATATCTAGTTGTTAATAATTATAGTTTTGCATTACATTAGAAAGCCGGAAACAAACGGTTTAATACTTACCTACCTACCATAATATGTGATTGTACAAAACCCTTTAATAAGCCGTCTGCCCTATTTTATTTGCAGGCGGTGCAGTATGCCTTTTTCAACCTCCGCCAATCAAACAACTAAAATGTTCGACGATTCCATAAATTTTACTAAAAAAAAAATGAGATCCATTTGGTATTATCAAAACAGGAACACCCCACAACACCATCGGAAACATTCATCGGGAAATCGGTTAAAAAAACTAACTGCCCAAGTCGAAAAGTTTATTATTACAAAATATTGAACACACAGACAGATCCGCGAACAATTTTACTACGTGTTATTGCAGCTGAACAATTTAAATATGTCTACGTTGAAAAATATACTGTTATTTATCCTGACTTTCCTCGGATTTTTACGATTATTTTTAACTGAAGTGAGATGTCGTAAATATGCTCACGGTCAATTCCTGGTTTGTCACAAGCAGTGTTGAGGGAATGCGGCGCATGCGTCACTACCTTGTGTTTGATAGTGATATTTTCAATATAACGTGGGAGATGTGTATTTTGTGGAATGTTGAGAATAATAATAGTATAGGAAACGCATCACCTGCGGACCTTGATGACCAAACGGAGATATCGTGTTCTTCTTCCGCATGATCACTGCCATAAGAATTTCTCAAATATGTCACATATATATGTATATTATATCGCTTAGCGTGGATAAAGAAGTCAGTGAGTAAGGTTCGTAACGTGGCAGACTGCCTAGGATGTGCTGAACTGTGAACTTGACGAGGCTCTTTTCAAACACTCCAAAAAAACATTAAAAACATTCAACCCATTACTGTCCCACTGCTGGGCAAGGGTCTGTGCTCAGAATGAGAAAGGATAGGCCTTAGTCCACCACGATGGCCCGGTGCGGGATGGCGGACTACACACATCGCCGAGAACTTTATGGGCCCATTTCAGGTGTGCAGGTTTCACCATAAATGCAAGAGATAATCAAATTCTGATCCGCACATGATTCCGAAAAGCCAGAGGTGCGGGCCGGGTTTAAACTCAGACCCTCCTGCATGGAAGGCAAGCGTTCAACCGCTGGGTTATCACTGCTAAAAAGCATAAATGATGGTAGTTTATGGCAGCTGAATATTTTATATTGCACCGCTGATCAAACCTCCTTTCTTCTACTGTCGTGTTAGCACAAGCCATCTCATGGGAAACGCTCATACTGGAAAGATTACCCAGTGAGCAATGGTAGTATGGAGGCTGATTGCTCCGGGTGATCCAGACTATCTGGTGTCTCGTCATTCGTATAGATTCTTTTCTTGGACCTACCACCGTCTATTTTGAGGTCATAGAGATTCTGAACCTTCCAAAATCCCCATCGCTCCGGGCATGGTCTTTGTGTGTGTGAATATATATGTTTGCAAACGCACCCACGATACAGGAATAATTCGTATAGCGGGGCAAAGTTTAAAAAAAAATGTTAAGGCGTGATTCAGCCAAGTGTAAATACATATAAACCATTTATTTAGCCACACAATATAGGATACATTAAACAAAGAAACATAACAGATGGGTGCTGTATGTGCGGCAAGGAATCCAGCTCAATATTTGCTATGCGTATAAGCACAAAACTGATTTTCAGCTGGTCCCCGCTTTTTGTACAATCGAATTAATACAACAGGTGCGCGCACGCAACGGAACAAAACATTAAATTTAAAAATAGAAAAAAAAAAGCACAAAATTAAAAGTGGAGACGAACAAAAGTTTAACAGCCTTAATACTTTCTAAAACCAAATATAACATTCATCAAGGTAAATAAACAAAATTGCACATACATGGCTGAATAAATTCGCAGAACCACTATAGTAATTTTTGAATATATAAAAGCTTCCTCGAAATACATATATAACACCCACGTCCCTTATGTATCATGGTAATTGGTCCCAATGTAACAGAAGGCAATTTATGGGACACTCCACAGTAACCCAATATAATTCTTATTACTTCTGATTTCATTTAATACCATACAATCATTAAATGGGTACTCATACAAAATCAGTTTCCATCAAAATTCTATCTTTAAGCTGAGAGAATGTTGGTGATATGCATAAAAATTACATTTCAATTATAAAATTCAAATTGTATTACTTATTGGAAACGTTAAATGGCGTTTAAAGTATAAACACGTACAAAGAAACAGCTATATGATTAACCAAAGCGATTAACTTAAGGCCCCGACTGCTTATATGCCTGTTGTTCACGTAACATAGCATCACGCCTGTACTCGCCAATGGGTTAAGCAGAGAAGTACTATTACACCCACATTTCGTCAATGCCGTTATGAATTCCATGTAATAAGGGGCGAGCCTATTAACATCTACCGGGCATAGTTCCAGACTTCGTGCTGCCACTGAGAATTTCCATGGAGAAAAATGCAATAACACTTCGCCCGACCCGGGAATCGAACCCAGGATCTCACGCTCAGCAGTCGCGCTTGTTACCACTAAACCAATGCGGCAGGCCTCTCCTTGATTGCGTCATAACACATTATCCCCATCTATGTGTGCCTAATGTCTTTCATGACATTTTACGAAACGTTTCAGAAGTAATTTCTCATTAATCCTTCTAATATTATCCTATCCTATCCTACTTCCTAGTATATATAATATTATAAATGCGAGAATGGATGGATGGATCTTTGTTACTCTTTCACGCCAGAACCGCTGAACGGATCTGGATGAAATTTGGCACAGAGATAGATTATAGTCTGGAATAGCGCATAGGCTATTCTATCCCGTAATACGTTTTATCCCGTAAATTTGTACGGGTTCGTAAATCACGCGGACGAAGCCGCGAGCGGAAGCTAGTTGCCTATAAATATATCTTGCCTTAAACTTCTGAAAAAAGGCAATGTTTTTTTTATTTGTTCCTTGTTATCATTTCTCCTATATCGTGGGTACAGTTTACATAAATACATCCCACATGCATACATAATGAGACCCGAAATAATTCGTAGGTCATACAAATTTTTGTTCCATGCGATAATGAAACCCGTGACACAGCGTTGTAGGGATTGTAGGCTTACTCACTGTGCCTGTCGTGTTCAATTTAGATCAAACATCACAATAGACATAGATTGGATCTGACAGCAAACATTTGTAAAACAAATCCTACAAAAAACATAAACATATCACAGAAACAAACATAATAAAATTAATAACATTTAATTTTTCACCGATATTTTAATTTCCCAATGAATGTTCTGAAAACATTAAAAAGCTACTTTTAACTGGGCCCATTAATTATAAAATAAAAAAGAAATAATGTGTTCTTTTCGTTCCGTTCCAAGTGGGGCAACGTAAGTGATAATTTCATATGCGCGCGCGCCGGAGTGTGACCTATATCGATGCGGTGATCTGGATTAAATCAAGTCAAAGACTAACAAAAACGAGTGATTTTTTGCCTACTCTTTGCCTTACTAATTTTATTTATTATTATTTTCTTTTTTATTTAAATACTTTTAAAAAGTTCAATAGGAGATTATATTTCGTCGCTTCATTCTTCAGATATTTTAACCATGTAGTCCCCCTCCCCTGCGCTAGCAACCACGCACGTCTTTAGATTTTTTTTTTTTTTTTTTTTTTTTTATACCCTCACTGATCCTACTTCGGTTTGTCAGACAATACATTCATCATTCCTTTTTCGTGCGCTGCAACGAACGGACGTCTCCAATAAACACTATTAGTATTTAAAAGTTATAAATTAGTCTACAGCATTATTACAATGCCGAAGAGGAATGCCGAAGAAAAGATTGAATACTACAAGAAAAAATTACGTAAATTAGAGAAGAAGACTCATCGAATAAGATACTTGTCGTCATCTGATTCAGAGCAAAACTCAAGTAAGTACAATTCTGCTACCAGAGCAAGTGTTAAAGTATTTATTAAAGTTAAAACCATCTTTAATATAGTGAAAATCGCCTGGAGGTTGTCCGAGATGGCAACACGAAGGTGATATATCTGACGGTTACCCTAATATGTAACCTAATAATACCGGGAGGTTGTCCGAGATGGCAACACAATGGTTAATTTATACCTGGAGGTTATTCGCGATGATAACACGATGGTTTTAAATAGAACAAACGTGGTTTCTAGAAAATAGATTCACATATAATAATGTTCCTATGTACCCACAACTTGCGATGTCTCTATCGCAGAAATCCAAAGCTATATTCATATATAGTTTAACGCGAATGAATATTACCAGGTCCGAGAGAGCCGATAGAACCTGAAGCGGTGAATGCTGTGGCAGACTTCGAGTCGGATACACCCAAGGAAATATCAAGCGATGTGGTTACCGCCCCAGAAGTTTTTGCCGATCCACCCCGTATCGACAACGAATCTACAACTCCTGATTTGGACCCAAGTATTTTGGCAGCATTAGGAGAAATTACGGACGATGCTCCGGAATTTGGTGACAAAATTCACGAGAATCTTGCAAAAATATGGTTACCATTGTTGAAAAAAGGTATGACAAAAGACGGTAGGGAGACCCTCCTTAAAAATTATCCTATTCCGGAAAACTGCGCTTTACTTCAAGCACCAAAAATGACAGCTACCCAACAACAGTTGGGCGTGGGCATTACCGCAGTCAACAGAGGTTTACACTTGCTTGTAAATAATGAAAGCAGAGTGGATGCTATTAAGTTCATTAGTGATGGATGCCGAATCCTATCCGACTTACATCACCAAAATACAGCGGCTAGAATTAAATTCATTACCCCTGGTTTAGATAAATCATTTTTACAATTCTTAGATCGTTCCGAACGAGATAACACACTGTTCGGTAACGACCTATCGGAAAAAATAAAAGCTTCAAAGGCTATTGTAAAGCAAGGGGAACAAATCAAGAAAAATTTGCCCGTGCCAAAGCCTTCTGGTTCCAGCTCAAGAGTACAACCACCAGCTAACCGGTCCGGCTACCAGGGAAACTGGTCAGGACCTTCTCGCTTTCAGTCGAACAGGAGGGGGCGAGGAGGTCACAAACGGACCAACCAACGAGCCCCGCCTGCACACAGTCATCCAAAAACCAGCCAGAAGCCGCGTGCCTCAACACGACATCATTGAGTCAGGTACATGCAGGCAGAATTAAGTCTTATTACGACTGCTGGACAAAAATAACTGACAACACGACAGTTCTCAGATGGATTAGTAAAGGTGTAGATATTCCCTTATCTGATAATGTTCTACAACCTCATTTAACTAAAACGTTTTGGTGTAAACAAGAGAAGCATAATATGGCAACCGCCATAAACAAACTCTTAGATTTAGGCGCTGTTAATATTTGTGAACCTGTCAAAGACCAATTCATATCTCGCATATTTTTAGCACCTAAGGCAAACGGTGACAAAAGATTTATCTTAAATCTCAAATTATTTAATCAGTTCGTCACAAAATTTCATTTTAAAATGGAAGATCATAGGACAGCTTCTAAACTCATTCCAAAGAATGGTTTTCTTGCTACCATAGATCTTAAAGAAGCCTATCTTTTAGTCCCAATCAAGAGATCATTCCGTAAATATTTACGTTTTCACTTTGAGGATGATAACTCTGATACAATAACATATGAGTTTAACGCAATGCCCTATGGTCTTACCATTGCCCCTAGAGTATTTACAAAAATAATGAAGGAGGTCATGACCTACCTTAGATATCAAGGACATAAATCGGTCGTATATCTTGACGATATATTATGTATAGGAAAAACTTACTC
Source organism: Shargacucullia verbasci (assembly GCA_947562105.1). NCBI lineage: Eukaryota > Metazoa > Arthropoda > Insecta > Lepidoptera > Noctuidae > Shargacucullia > Shargacucullia verbasci. Next base: position 624,132 of record OX387296.1, read on the forward strand.
AGAGTGTCTTTACAACGTCAACGAAACTTTACGAGTATTAACTTGCCTTGGCTTCGTAATTAATTATAAAAAGAGTTCGTTAATACCACAACAAGAGTGCAAATTTTTAGGTTTCGTTTATAATACGACAAACCTATCTGTTTCCTTACCTACTGAAAAACGCCGTAATATAGCGCAACTCGTTAGAAAATTCATGGGTTTACCTCCCTGTACCATTAGAAAATTTGCTCAGTTAATTGGCGTACTTACTGCAGCATGTCCTGCTGTTAAATATGGGTGGTTATATACGAAAAGATTAGAGCGCCAAAAATATCTTTTGTTGAATAAATTTCATAATTATAACGCCAAAATAAACTTAGACCGCCACATACTTGATGATTTAAACTGGTGGTCACAAAATATATTTATATGTACAAATTTCATCAAAACTCCAAATTTTGAACTAGAAATATTTTCTGATGCTTCAAAAACAGGTTGGGGAGCCTTTTGCAATGGTAGTCGCGCTCGTGGATCATGGAAGGAAACAGAAAGAGATTGTCATATCAATTACCTAGAACTATTAGCTATTTTCTTAGCACTAAAAACTTTTGCCAAGGAAATGTCAAACTGTGCCATATTGCTACGAGTTGACAATAATACAGCCTTAAGTTATGTCAATAGAATGGGAGGAATACAATATCCCCACTTAACCGATCTTACTTATCAAATTTGGCAATGGTGCGAGAAGCGGAACATGTGGATATTTGCTTCTTACATTAATACCAAACAAAATATTGAAGCAGACACGGAATCAAGAAAGATCAATCCAGATATTGAATGGAGTTTATCAGATCAAGCATTTAAAACTATTACCCGCGAATTAGGTCAACCTGTAATTGATTTATTTGCTTCTCGCATTAATGCCAAATGTGAAACATATGCATCTTGGTTTCCCGACCCAGACGCATCCTTTGTCGACGCATTTACACTTAACTGGAAACATAATTTTTTCTACGCATTCCCCCCATTCTCATTAATACTTAAATGCCTTCATAAGATAATAAATGATAAAGCGTGTGGTATACTTGTGTTCCCATGGTGGCCCTCACAACCATGGTTCCCCATGGTAAGAGAACTAATCTCTTCTAAAATAATATATTTTGAACCCAATAAAAATTTGCTCCAATCCTCTTCCAGGGATCACCTCCACCCATTACACAGTCATCTTACGCTGGCTGCAGCGATACTCTCCGAGAAGCCTTCCTCAGACGTAACATCCCAGTAGAAGCCATAAATCTCATGCTAGCATCACTCTCTGATAACACTAAAAAACAATATAATGTCTCGTATAAACTCTGGTGGAATTTCTGTAAAAACAACAACACGAATACATTCGAAAGTACGGTAGCAAATATCATCACTTTTTTGACGGCAGAGTTTAATAAAGGTGCCTCGTACGGATCTCTAAATTCCCACAGATCCGCACTCTCCTTATTATTGGGAAACAACATTGGTTCGGACGAATTTATTAAACGCTTGTTAAAAGGAGCCTATAAACTTAAACCTAGTAAACCAAAATATACACACACGTGGAACCCACAATTAGTACTTACTCATGTTTCTAAATGGTATCCAAACAGAGATTTAGAATTGAGTCAATTAACAAAAAAATTAGTTATTTTACTTGATTTATGTACAGCACAGCGAGTCCAAACTCTTTCCCTCATAAAGCTCGATAACATAAGTATCTCTTCTAACGGCATAAAAATAGTGATAACAGACGTTATCAAGACTTCGGCTCCGGGAAGAGAGCAACCTGTACTTTTTCTTCCCTATTTTGTAGAAAATAAAAATATTTGCCCTGCTACCGTACTTACAGATTATTTATTCATTACAAAAAATCTAAGAGACAAAAACGTCGATAATTTAATATTAACAATTAAAAAACCTAATAAGGCGGCTACAGCCCAAACAATAAGTCGATGGATAAAATTGGTGTTATCAGAAAGTGGGGTCGATACATCAATATTTAGTGCACACAGTACACGACACGCCTCAACTTCTTCTGCAAGCTTGGCTGGTGTCTGTATAGACACAATACGTAAAACCGCCGGTTGGACCAGTGGGTCTCAAACGTTTGCCAAATTTTATAAACTCAATATAATTAATGAAGCCGAATTTGCAGAATCGGTATGCCTTTAGTTGTAAGGAATAGATTATAAATCAAACGATTGTAAGAATGTACCGTACTTTATTTTGTCAATTATTACAGAAATAAATAAATAATCATTTCAAATAATCTGCGTCCTTATTTGAAATGAAACGGCAAATCTCATCTCTTAACATCTACATGGTTAAAATATCTGAAGAATGAAGCGACGAAATATAATATATGATCAAACGAGCTTCCAAGTGAAGTTCGATCATTATTATATGAGTCGCTTCATTCGAAGATATAACTTCCCAACCCCCCCATACAGAACCCTGGGAAGATTTGCGAAATCCAGATAGTAAGTCTCTAAACTAATGATGAATGTATTGTCTGACAAACCGAAGTAGGATCAGTGAGGGTATAAAAAAAAAAAAAAAAAAAAAAAAATCTAAAGACGTGCGTGGTTGCTAGCGCAGGGGAGGGGGACTACATGGTTAAAATATCTTCGAATGAAGCGACTCATATAATAATGATCGAACTTCACTTGGAAGCTCGTTTGATCATATATTATTTTAGTCATTACACTTAATATTTATTTCTTTAAACATTGGTAAACTCGGTATAATTTCTGTATTGTGGGTGCGTTTAAAACCACAAATATTCACATGGACATACACCCAAACCCGAAACAACTATCTGTAGATCATACAAATTGGCGCATTTGCTAAGCGATTAGCTTTCTGCGCTACGTGACTCGGGTTCGATCCCCGTACGGAACAAATATTTCTAAGGCCTACAGTTATTTGTTCCGGGTCTGGTTGTTTTTGCAATATTGTGCATGTAAATATATCAGGAAATATTCCTAGCGCGGGGCAAGGTTTTAAAAAACAAAAGTTAGTCTATTATTCGTCTTGTTCCAAGTTTGCGCTCTTCCATTGCTTTCTGAGAACAATATTCTGACTAGCGCCTGTCTTGACTTACAATCAGATCCAGCAAGTCCTCTCTTGTCTGTCCCCCAGCAACGCCCTAAGCCGAGGTTCGAGTCCCACTATGGGACACTCTTAGCAGTGTTGCTTAATATTAGTTAATTTGCTAGGCCCTTCTGGTCTCGCCATTTGCCCGGTTAAGCAGTAAAAGCTCCCTGAGCAAATTGCGAGAGACAACTCAAAAAAAAAAAAAAACTCTGTCTTGACTGTATACTGTGAAGACACTAAGTCTTGCTTTTTACAAAACACGCGTTATTTTTGTCGGAATTTCGAGGATTATCACGGATTGCCATGACCTTTACGACTAAACTCCAATTTTACCAATTTTAATATCTAAATATCATATTTTTTTATATAATAAAACGTTAGTACTCATATCAACCTTTTCCATGTTTGATTTATCACGACCGGCGCAGGCGCAGAGACAATCTTAATGGTGTTTTCGCCATTAGAAAGCTCAACAGACTCGGAGTCATAAAATTTTATGATATTTTTACCAATGTAGATACCTTTTTAACCACTTTTTACGTGTAACAGTTAAGGTGGCTGTACAAAGTTTAGTTCCTTAACTATTTTCGGTTATAAGAAGTTAATTGGTTTTCTCTTTCCGTTTTATTGGCTTAGTGGTTTCAATCGCGGCTGCTGAGCGATGAGGCCATTTCCAAAAGGGCAACGATAATCTTTTACATGTATTTCTATTTGTACATGTTTTTTGATTATTGTGCGGATAATTCTATGAATATCTATCAGACAGGAGGCCTAAGCGTAAGCCCCAGCAATAGGACTAATAATAGATTGATGAGAACAGGCAACACCGTCATCGTTGTGGGACGGCGTACAAGAGCACCTCCTCACCTCTGCTTAGGCTCTTGTGTTGTAAAGTATAATTTACTAACATTTGATGTGCTTATAATTAAACTAGTATCATAATTAATATCACGGAAATTAAATAGACTCTTAAATTGATAGCTTCCTCATTTCGATGTTGGTAAGAACCTCAGATCCGTTAACCTAGTTGAGACCAGACCATCAACCATGGCGCCAACCACAGCAACCATCGCAAACAGGTTGGTCTAAAAAAACACCAAAATCTACGATTCCAAAATATTATGTAGGAAGTTCAATACCGGTCCTATTTGTAACAAAAAGATAAAGGGAGAAGTTCCACTCCATTCAATTTCGCAAAAACTATGACTCAGTACCACAAACTTAGTATATGTTTAAGCTCAATACATTGTAATATTTATAATTATTTATATCTGTATCACGAGTCTGGCACTCTACTGTGTGTTGGGTATAGCTTTCAGTTTGTAAATAACTAAACACAGCAGTCCAAAACTGCCAATAATTTACTATGTACGTACTACGTTTCAGTGGGCTGAAGTGCAAAGTGAAAGCAGTAGGTTGGTCACATAAGCCAAAGAACCAATAAATAATCGTTGGGGTAGACGAGTTCTCGAGTGGAGACCGCGAGTAGGCCAACATAGTGTAGGGCGCCCCCCAGCCAGATGGAGCGATGACTTGCGTAAAGTGGCTGGTAGAAAGTGAATGCGGACAGCCGAAGATCGGGCTCAGTTACGCTTACAGGAAGAGGCTTATGTCCAGCAGTGGACGAGTGTGGACTGATGATGATGATGTACTACGTTTTAAACACAAGTTTTCCATCCATAATATAAAAAATATCTTGTTACATTGTGTTTTTATTGGATATTCTTATGAGCGGATTTTCTGTGCTTTTTTATCATATGGCCCATGTTTGTCAACGGTTGCACACAATTATTATAATAACAGACAATAAATAATGTCGACTTACGGCCGACATTTGCATTTTTATTAAATATTGATTATGTTTTGGACAAGTTTCTTCTTGTTTTGGAAACCCAACACATTTCGTGTGTTAAATTGTTAATTTATTACATGTACTCATTAAAGTAATATTATTTGATAGTTGGTATTTAAGACACAATTTTTAACAAGATTAATGAATTATTGGGAAATACTCGTGGTTATAATTATGTTTGAAAGGTTCGCTTTCGTCACTTCCTGTGGCAAGCAAGATTGTCCACTTAGGGAAATCTTGAGATGGGATTTAATTATGGCCATTAAGTCATTATACAATTAACGATGCAAAGTTGTGTGGAAACGTACTTATCTTTAGTAAGAAAGCTCATTCAAAAATATATTAATCTTAAAAAACACAGAAACCTTAATATATTTCCATATAAAAATATCCTCATAAATTAACATTTTTAGTAATGAGAAACAATGCTGTTTTTAAAATAGTTTCAGAAACAAGAATAATAAATATGCAAATGACACATTATTAAAATTTAATATATTTTTAGAATGAATTTTAATAATGTACCAAAAATAACACATTCATTTTTATCTTTGTATAACTAAACAGACAGTAGCAAATCTATTTGCTCTTTCAATTATGGTTTTAATTATAATTACATTTTTAAAACAATAACAGCAGATTATTTTAAAGGTCAAAAAGAACATTTATTTTATTTCGAAATCAACCTCACTGAAGGTATAAAAATGTAGGCAGATTCCAACACTCGACACTTTAATCTTTGATATCACACATGAGTACAGTAGTAACAATAAGTGGCGATGATGCTACAGACGGTACGAGGAACGACCTAGAATTTTTATATCTTAGATATTTGTGGGTGACCGTACCATAAGTACATGAATGTAAAGAGTGGAGCGGGGTGAAATTAATACCAGAATTTATATTCATCAAAATCATAAATTATGCTTGCGCATGAGAATAATTTATGATTTATAAGTCTGTTGTTAAATGTAGGTAAGTCTCATCTAGATCATGAAAAATGTTGCATTACGCTTATCAAATAGATTGGTGATAGCAATATGTAGTTAAAAACATAACTACACATGTGGTGGTGGTGTATTCTGCCCACCCTCATTGATTAATCCCTTGCTCGCTTTTAACGATATCAGTTCATGTGAAAAATAGATGGTTTATGTTTTAGCACACAACTTACGAAGTAACTAGGGTCTGATCAATCGCACTCGCAAAAAGTGTTTACATAATATTCATCATTATTATCAGTCCCCATTCGTTAACTGCTGGACATAGGCAAACCGCCAATGAGCTCGATCTTCGGCGCTCCGCGTCCACATTAGCGCGTGTAGGGCGCCCAGGTGCCCCAAACAGGTGGAGCGGTCCCATAAATCGCTCCACCTGGATGGGGGACGCCCTACACTACATTTGCCTACTCGGGGTCTCCACTCGAAACATTTTATTTGATACACAGATATAGTACTTGCGCAAGCAGCGCATTGGCTGCAAGCAGTTTAAGCATTGCTTATGAATGCTGAAATGGCTGAAATACTCAAGCCAAAGAGATCGTTTTTTGTCTAAGCATGCACAATAACACATTTCCCTCTAGCACTCTTTCACATTGAAATGCGTCTATTCAGATCTATTTCAGTCAAATTTCAGATATCATCGAATTATTCAGTTTCTTAGGTTATTAGGCCGAGTCTCTACGTCTTGACATTAAAGCATCGTCTGCCTGTATGTCTGCTGATAATGAGGTTTGTGACACAGATTCTTGAAGCTGATTTTAAAATTTTTCGAACGACACATGATTTTTATTTAAAGTGCGTTTCATACTCTCGCAAGACGGAACGGCTAAAAACGTGAGTCTTATTTCATTTAGGCTTATTGTTACGTGCCAATAATGGTATTATATACCACTGCCTATAATTCATTGTGTTTTCCATGTAAATAATACGGAAGGAAAGTCCAGCTCATCTTTGCGAATCCATCCATCATCTGCCTGCCTTTTCCCAACTACATTGGTATCGGCTTCCAGTCTAACTAGTTGCAGCTGATTATCAGTATTTTACACAGAGCGGATGCCATCTCACTTCCACCACCCAATTACTGGTAGACACTTCTACTCTAATGTTAGACTGGTTGTCAGACTTTTTTGGGCTACTGACGCCCGTAACGACTGTCATAGGTTTTCATATGACACCCGGGACCAACTGCTTAATGTGGTTTCCAAAGCACCTTCCAGGGGTCCAGATGTGTGAAAATGGTTACCCATCTAAGGACCGACCGCGGCAAGAGCTGCTTTACCTCGCAGATCGATCAGCTCAGTAGCTATGTAACCACGAGCCCCTGTAATCTATCCAAATCCGGTACTTAATAAAATTACAACGGGTAAAGGCCTTTTAATATCCAAGAATTTCATTACATACAAAACAGCATTACAAAACATACTGAAATAACCTCCTGCCTTTAAATATCTTTCTTTTATTAAAAACAAAAAGACAATAACACTCCCTCAACACGACACGTACTCTACAAGCAGTAAAAAAACAAATTGTAAAAAAATCATTAAAAAGAACTTCGTTAAAGTTTATTTGAAGTCTCGTAAAAGTCTCGCTTTTAAGGCTAAATCTAAGGGTCTAATGGGGTCAATTGGCACTGCTTAGCATATTCCACTAATTAAAGATACGAATACTTTTCTACAACGAGAGGGGAGGAGTTCCACTGGCGATTAGGGCTACTACACAGAGAAAGCAAATTATAATTTATTGCGTACTATTGAGTGAAATTAGGATTTCGTTTTTCCATTATTTCTGTTGGAGCGAAAGCTGGCTTTCTACTACTTATTTTTATTCCTAAACTAATTACTGATATCACAGCTGGATTTTCTAAAGGGTTTCAAACCCAGTGATGCCCGATATTAATCGTACTAGTTATCTGTTGATGCGAAGCAAAGTGATCCTCTGTTGTTATACTCTAAGTTGTTCCTACATATATATAAGTGTGTCTTAGGTAATAATCTCGTTTATAATTTAAATTCATCACCAACACTTTAATGAGCTATCTCTTAGCTACTTTATCACGTAGCATCAACCTTTCACATTACTGTCAGGAAAAACTCCAAGTTGTTGACGATTTAAAGCTATTAAAGAGCATATTAAATTAGCATAGCGAGTGGCTCTGAGGGCATTAACAAAATGGCCGCCTCTCCTCTAAGGGAGCAATCGCGAAAGAATATTACATAAATCCCATGTAATTGGACGCCAATTATTTCGTATTATCTGTTTAATATCATTTGTAGGACCTTTTTAAGGAAAAAAATTGGCAATTTCCATCAGAGGGGTCTTTGAGAGACTGCCATTTAGACAGGTACAGGTATAAATACGTAGATGTTTTTCATTTTAAAAATGAATGAATAAAAATGTTAATTAAATTGCAGTTCTTTCGGAGTTTTATATATATATTTATTTATTTTATTAGACCAGAGTATATATGTAGGTATGTTACATGTTAACACTGTTTATATGCTTCATAATATAATTATTCTTAATATTAAAACAGTAACAATTATGTCTAATTTATTAACAACTCTTGCCGAACTAGGTTTGAACGTGCATATGCAAGTATGAGCTCATGAGCAAAAGTAAACATTGTTTATATTAAAATATATAAGTTTATTGTACTCAATATAAGTATAATTATACTGTACTCAATCTCAACACGGCATTTAATAAAAAAAACTACAATGAGGCGGCGGAATTACAAAGCAACAAAAACGGCCATTATATTGAAATACAGAAAAATTCAATACTCAGTACCTTATTTACATCCAATAACTAAATCATGAATGCTAAAAACTAGGGATGTTACGGAGCTTCGACTCCGAATCCGATATGTCGGAACCTCCGATTAAAATTACACCTCCAAATCCGGCTCCGGTTCCGATATATAAAAACGGAGGTATATATCGGAGTTACAAGTTATGACTTGCTATCGCTGCAGCGCTACCGAGCGCTTTCTTCATGACAATGACAACTGACGAAGTACATGTGTTCTTTGCAACTGATGAACGAAGAGTGAACGAGTTGCAACAAGTTTCTTCTTTCTTATTTATTTACATTTTACATTCGTAGCTTTGCTCCGACTCCGACTCCGATTAACCTCCGACTCCGCGGAGGTCACTACGAGAACCTCCGACTCCGATTCCGCCTCCGATAAATCCACCTCCGTAACATCCCTACTAAAAACTAACAGAACACGGCACGCACGCCACAAGGCATTGCAATAATATTCCAGCAGTAACAAACAAACACATAACTAACAAAATCCATTACATATCCACAGAGTTAATTACCAACTCACACGAAAATTAGCACCTCAAAGCCCCCGACCCCCGAGGAGCCCCCGAGCGCCGCGAGTCAATATTATAATAATAACTATAAAATAACCCGGAAAAGGAAGACATTAGGCCCTTCATGTAAACAATTGTTAAGGTCGAGTGCACACTGACAAGGGCCCGGGACCTTGGGGCCCTCGCACCTCGTGTTGTTATTACAATGTGCACAAGGCTTTACGTACTTGCGGTTGTTGTCGGTAAAAAGGTTAGTTGTTCGTGAACACCGTGTATTTTATTATAAGTACTTGGTAGGACGTTATTAGACAATATTTGTCACGTAGGTAGGTACGTCTTAAAACTGCGGCCAGACACCGGAGGACGGGCAGCAGCGTCCTCTCACTAATCGGTGAGCCACTGCGATCCTCAAGCCGCCTGCCAAGCGTGGGGATTATGGTAAACCCCCCTTGGGGGAGGCCTTCGTTCAGCAGTGGACGTCTTCTGGCTGATGATGATAATGATGAGACCGATAGCGAGATTGTCATAATATTTTATGGGTGTTTTAATTAGGAGTTAGGATCAAATTTTTCTTCATGCATGCAATTATGATAGGATATAGATGCTTTCACATAAAACTGGCCAGAGAAGGCCAAACAAAGAGAGGTTTACGAGTAAAGGGAACAATGAAAAACATGGAAACGTTATTATTTGTAAAATCAACCTTTAAAAACAAATTAAAATATTAACTAATATGTTCAAAAAAAAAGGATGTTGCCACTCCATTCTATGATAATGTATGTTAATAGTTATTAACTATACATAAGACTACACAACTCGTACACCGAACCTGCACCCACGTGTTTACATAACATAAGACACGGCGCACATTAATTGCTAGGGCTTTCAGGCGCTGCGATTTATAGCATAATAAACGCAGTTGCGTAGTCGCAATGTGGAAATAAGCTTGAAGGAGATATTACATACGGAACCAACAAAATGAAGATTTTATATTTATATGGAAAAAACTTTGTGTGTAAGGCTTTGACTTTTTTATTGATTGGCTTAGAATTGTTTTCTTTTTTTCTACATTAATTAATGAATTTATAACGAGTAATTTCAGTAAATAACAATAAATTTCTTTATATAGATAGAAGTAACTAAGAAGTAATTATTCTATTAAAATATTATTGATTTCAATGTTAATTTCTTACTGTTATTAAATTTATTTATTAGTTCAATTTTGTGGTTGTCAATTTTATAGTTTAAGCTTAATATTTTAAATGGATATTTGTGGTATTTAGTTATGTTTCCATTTAATGTTATTTAATAATTTCCTACCATCAGTTACATATTTATTAGTTTACAGGTATTACCTTAATTATTTCAAAAGTAAGATTTTAATGTTGACAAGAGTTACTTATGTATATTTCAATTACATTTTGCATGCCGAATTAAGTAGGCCAAATATGTGAAACAAATTATAAAATACAAAGATCTATAAATCAACCATATTTCTCGCAAAATAAAGATTATTTTTATTTCTATTTCTAGATTTTCTATTGTGTCTATTTGGCCTCGCTTGAGGAGTTAATTGTCTTCCTCTTGTAATATTCAAGTCACAACAATTCCATCCCTATTTTTTTAATTACAGAATTACGGCCTGGTTCCTTCTCACATAACCCAGTATTATTTCAACAATTTTATAACGAGTTGCAAAGGGCAAAGTGTTTGAACACTCGAACCGAAACTATTCGCCAACCTTGCGCGCGCATTGATAAATATATAGTTATTGCTCTGCCGGCTCTTGACAGCCAATAGCGAGGTGGTATATGATAAGTTTAGGAGCTAAATGATTTACGTACCTCGGTTTATAGCTGAATGATTGAAAGAAATAGTGGTAACCTGTTTTGATGATTATTGAAAGATATATAGAGAGGAAGTCGCGAACTTGTCAACTCCCACTGGTTGCCAGTCCAATGGAGAATATAATATCAGATAATATAGGTCATGGTGGGTAGCTGAGGCACACAGGCACACATCTCTCAATGTGTTCCGGTGAAAATGCTCACCATTTGCCCAGTTGGTCTACGAATACCTTTGATAATCATGATTCTTAGGCACTCAGAAATCCGATGATCTAGTGGTCGCAAGCGGAACTGCTGAACATGAGGTCCTGGGTTAGACTCCCGGGTCGAGCAAAGTTATTGGGTCTTTCTGTATTGAAATTCTCAGTAGCAGCACGGATTCTGGAACTGTGCCCGGTATATGGCAATAGGCTCGCCCCCTATTATATAGGACTCAATAACGATCGACGACATGTGGGTGTACAATTAAATAGTACAACTCTGCCTAACCCTTGGGTGAATACAGGCGTTATGGTAAGTTATGTTATATGTAAGAAACCCAAAAGTCTGACAACCGATCTAACCTTAGAATATAGGCATTTCCCAGTGATTGGATTGCGCAAAAGGCAGTCAGACCTTCGTATAAAATATTGATATTCAACCGCATCTAGTTACACTGGGAACTGATTTCTGTACCACTATCACGATTTTCTTACTATTTACTATCAAAGTAAATTTTCATGATAGCGATTTTAGTTCTTAACTTGTTTACATTAGGGATTAGAGTCGCTAAGTCTAATCCCTAATGTAACCAATTTAAGTACTAAAATCGCTTGCATAAAAATTTACATTTACTATGAAAGTAAATAGTAAAAAACTCATAATAGAGGTACTGAATTTTGTAACATTTACACTGCTCATCCTACATTCGGCAACTTCAAAAACAGCTTACTTAGTTACTGTGCGATAGTAAGTAAGTATAAAGGAAAGCCGCCGACTATCAGAGTCACTATCAAATACATGATAAGCGAGGCATTTCGTGTGTAATGCGGTTGTTGCAACAAAATAGGCTTGTTGTTTTACCGAATAGTACAATTAATTTTTTTTTTTTTTTTTTTTTTTTTTTTTTAAACGTTGCCCCACACTAGGAATAATTCCTGTATCGTGGGTGCGTTTACAAACACATATATTCACATACACAAACACCCAGACCCGAAACAATTATCTGTAGATCATACAAATATTTGTTCCGTGCGGGGATCGAACCCGCGACACGTAGCGCAGAAAGCTAATCGCTTAGCCACTGCGCCAACCGTGTCGTCAATATTACTTACTAGCTGTGCCCGCGACTTCGTTCGCGTGGATGTCGGAACTTAACAATGTATTTTTTAGTGAGACCAATGCACTTAACCCTATTTTTTAAAATAAAAGTAGCCTAAGTTACTCCTTATTACATCAGCTACCTGCCAATAAAAGTCCCGTCAAAATCGGTCCAGCCATTTCAGAGATTAGCCTATACAAACAGACAGACAGACAGACAGACCGACAAAAATTGTAAAAAAATTATATTTTGGTGTATGTACCGTATATACATTCATATGCATGTAGTAAAAAACGGTTATTTCAATATTACAAACAGACACTCCTATTTTATTTATATGTATAGATTCTACTAATTGTTTCCCACAACTTCATCCGTGTATTTTGTTTCCTGGATCTCGACAATAGCGCCACCTACAGGGCCCAGCTATAGTTAAAAACCATCCAGGTGATCACCAGGTGAAAAAATCATCGAATTTGATCAAGCTGTCTATGAGGAGAAGAATTACGAACACACGCACACCGCAATTTTATATAAAATGATTTCAGGAAAAACATTTTCAGAACGCTGTTCCGTTAATGATAACGGCTGTTTTCAGGAAATAACTCAAAAACGAGATTATATTCAATCACGAAAAAGGTTTTACTTCGGCAAAAAAAAGCAAAAAATTAATTTTATTTATGTCTTACATATATACAGGTGACGCTTTAGTCACAAGACAAAAGGTCTAATGATTACATAAAGAAAAAAATCTTTTCAATTTAAAATTTTGAAATCCCAGAGAACCCACGACGAGAATTTTTTATTTTTTATTTTTTGTAACATTGCCCCACATTAAGATTCTCTCCTGTATCGTGGGTATAGTTTACAAACATACATGTCACATGCACACACAACCAAACCCGAAACAACTATCTGTAGATCATACAAATGCAAAAAAAATAAAAACTACAATTGCAAAATAATGTTACAATTTACTATATATCACAGTTTTAATTTCATTTTATCTTAATTTAATTCAACCACATAATATTATGATTATTTTAATGTTCAACTAATTAATTGCTTGTTTTTTTTTTTTTTGTTCAAATGTATTTTTATTTTATGTTTCTTTACTAGTAATTTAATGTAATTTTTCTTAGTTTTTGTTATGGTATTTTTTTAAGAATGTTGGTTAGCCCGTAATTGGCTCGTGTGTAAGACCGAGACTATAAATTAAAATATAGTAATAAGCAAACTGTACACACAAGATGTGGGAAAGCCGTTTTTTAAGTTAGGTCTGTCTGAGCGTAACACGTGGTGTTCTTTTTTATGATAGATGATGTTCTTTTTTAGATACACTAGGTTTAATTGAGAGTGATGTAAAGTAGACTGCAATTAAATAGAATTCTTAATTCTGAAAAAATACGGAAATACTATAAGAATACGCTCAATTAATGATACAAATGAGACAATCGTCATTAACAAATAACAACGTAATTATTTTAACTATAAACTCGAGCCCACAATTAACTCATTATATTTTTCTCAGCGCATATTATCGTTGATATACGTTCACTGTTATGCGTAACCCCATAAAAGTTATAATCGTCATAAACATTATAGAATTATGTACAAATTATACCACAGCGGCCATGGGCCAATACATCATAACACCATAACGGGCGCACCATTGCATAATTTGTTACAATTCTTTATTTCAACATGTCGGAAACTTTACGAATATATTATGTAAAGATTCTTGTTTTGATAGGCATTAGTTTACATAAAATTCGGAAGTAACTAAACAAGTAAGTGTACTTGTTTGATAACAGCATTTTCTTTTTTTAATGGCCTCTCAATTTTGGGTGTATTTACTGCTTATCTCGAATAACAAGGTGAAACCTAGAAGGGGAGGCCCTTCTAGGTATCTGAACAATTTAGAAAATAAACTAAGTAACAACATTACGACAGCTTAGGGTTTCTACTGGGACTGGGCAAACAGTTAGGGAGTTGGACCAGGATTTGATTATTTAGGGACATATTTAGGATTGGTCCAGCGCTGGCTTGCTCGAGTAAAGATCGGGGAGGATTGATCTGCATCTTAAGCCTGAGTATCGATACTTTGATACATTTTATACAAAGTCAAAGTCAACTATAGTCAAAAAAAATAATGCAACTAGCCCTTTTCAAGCACTTTTAAAAGGTCGAGAATTTAGGCGCACGGTTCCAAACGGGTAGGTCCTATAGAGAAGAGACCGGTAAGAAACTCCATAGATACTCCTTTCAAAAAAATAAAAAGTTAGTTTACAATTAACAATCTTAAATTAACATACATTGTAAAAGAAAAATACAAACTTATCAAGCAACAGGGTCCACTACACATGGGGAAGGGTGAAGTAACAGTTGTGAGGCTTTACATGTCATCATCGTGAGTTCGATAACGTATTTAGATTGCTGGACATGAACCTTCTACTTCTTCTTCCATTGCTACAAAATAACACACAAGTTAGTCAGTCAAAAAGTTGGTACCGGGGCTGACTGAACAGTGTGCAGCGTGCGCCGGACGTTCAGCTAAGTATATCGTCTTGTTCGGCCAGCAAGGAGACTCCTTTGAAATAGTTTATGCACTCCAGAAGATTGTGTAATGTTTGTTGTATCTAAGAAGGTTCGACATCCACGACAAAAGCCTTCTTGGCATACACTGTTGACGCAGTGATTAAGTGGGTTCGATTCTCGCACAGTACATTTGTAAGATCTACAATAATTGTATCGGGTCTGGTTGTTTGTTGCTTGTGAGATGTAAACTGTACCCAGTTTATCGAAGAAAATCTATCGTGAGACAGTTAAAAAATTAAGAACACATAGTGCCAGCTTTTTTAATCAGCTTACGTAAGTTGACGCAGCAGTGGCGTGAAAATGAATGAAGTAACATTTATTTATTTATTTACAAACAATTTTCATTGTGTTTGAATTAAATTACATGCATACAATTTCTTTGTAAATAATAAAATTAAAAATAATATTACCACAAATATATAACAATGTCAATTAATTGAAATTTATAATTTAGTTGTCTATGAAAAAAATTAATGATTTTATATTAAATTTGATCAGTATCAAATTAATAATTATTGAGTTATTACATGTGTCTGTTTATTATCATGAGACATTCATTCATAAAGATACCGAGTGTACATATTTTTCAAATAGCAAGGCTTTAATTTTTACTTTAAAATACAATAATGATACATGTATATACTTCAGTACACAGTATTCAAGTACCTAAACACCTCCAAACAATGTATGTATCAAAAGTTCATACAAATCTCTAAGGCGTCGTGCACACGTGCCTTACATAAGGGCATGGGCACACAGGCTCGCGTTACACAATGACTGCACATAAGTTTGTTTGCCCGCGCCGAGGTCGAGCCTCTCTGTCATAGATTAATCTACAGATACGACAACAGATCGTAGTATTGTACAGAAATATTGCAGTCGTTATGATTGACGCAAGATATTTAGATATTGTACGTGCCAAGACACTATTGTCTCGAGATGAGGAAAAGCTGTGTAACAAAGGGACCATGTTCATTGTCAATTTATAACATAACATCGCTCCTCTTTCCCCAAAGGGTTAGACAGAGATGTTCTATGTACACCAACCTTTCATCAATGTCGTTATTGAGTGTCATGTAATAGGGGACGAGTCTATTGCCATCTACCGAGCATAGTTCCAGACTCCGTGCTGCTACTGATAATTTCCATTCAGAAAAATCGAATAATACTTTGTCCGACCCGGAAATCGAACCCGGGACCTCACGCTCAGCAGTCGCGCTTGCGTTCACTAGACCAATGAGGCAGTCAAATAACAATAATGATATACCTTATTTAGCTCTCTTATTCATTGGAAGACTTTGTGGAGGAACAAGGTACGGCGTTCCTCCATAGAAAAGGGAGAATCATCTAACCAGGCAAGGACATTCGTTTTATAGTGCGATTCAGGGTTTGATGTTATAGCTTGTGGCGAGCTTGTTAAGAGTAGTAGTTGCTACATTATTTTTTTAAGAAATCCAGCTTATAATTCTTAAACACAGTCAAACAAAGAGATATAATTAACTGATGTCATCAGGAGTCTAACACTAATTTTCCTGGACAGCTAAAATGTATGAAAATAAAGCGCGCGCACGTTCACGATAGGAGTACCTACGCTCAAATGCGCGCGCACGATGTTATCATACATTTTTGGTTCCGAAGATCGATGTCCAGGAAACCAGGTAGATTACTAGACCCCCAGAAATACCTAGATGAAATATTTCTAACCATTATGTATGTGTTTGGTAGTTGATAGTTAGTATATTTATGTAAAACATTACCCCAATTTACTAACTGAACGTCACATTTTTTTATAGAGATTGTCATACAAAAATACCATCCAAATTCCCTACTTTTCCGGTGGATTTTCCAAAAAAAATCTTTCATGTAATATCATTCAAAATCTGCCAAATTAGTCGAGCCGTTCTCAAGCGACAATCTTTCACAGAGGCGATTTTATTTTTTTTGAAATCTTTGTTTCTGTTTAGTCTTGCTGACTGGCTGCCTAATCTTTTTACCACGATACGAACGATTCCAAAGGTTGTACCGACACGATAGATTCTGATCATCTCATCTGCAATGTTATTATTCTATGTTTTCGTTTATCCATGGCATATACATACCTACAGTCATATAAATATTATATATTTGTACAAATCTTCAAACATGGCCAGCCTTGTAATAATTTTAGTAATTATTGGCGCCAACATGGCTTGTTGGTACGACAAATAACATGCGCATGCGCGAGTCTAATCAGCAAATGTTTGAGCTCCATTTTGTACCAATATTTTGTAGATTTTGCCCACATTTGCATATGTCGTTGAATTTTTATGTTTTTTAGGTGTGATCTTGCTTCTTGTATATTTTTTTTCTGGTGTTACCTCGACCCAGTGGCGGCGTAAAGGGGAGGGGGGGGGGGGGGGGGGACCGCCCCCGGTGCCAAGCTCCAAGGGGTGACAGTCCGCGCCCGCGGCAGAGCCACTGTCAAGCACTTTGACCAAGGAAAGGGACTACCTTGGGGCCGATTCTGAGTTTGTGCCGAGATTTTTTTAACTATTTGCGTTTCGGTGGCTTCATGTGAAATAAGGTTGTAAAAATTAAAATGTAATATAAGTTCAGACGTTTTCTTTTTTTTTTAATGATAACATGCCTATCCATCAAGCCTGTTTTCCCAAAAGCAGAATGTACTGTTGTACACCCACGCCAACGCCGTTATTGAGTCCCATGTAATTGAAGGCTAGTCTCCAGCACAGTTTCAAATTCCGTGTTCAATAACACTTTGCCCGACTCTGAAATCGAACCCATGGCCTCACGCTCGACAGTCGTGCTTGTGTCAGTAGATCAGTGAGGCTGTCCGAGTTTTTCTTATACAATTGCGTACGGTGGCCTTGAGTCGTTGGAGGCGCTGCATTCTGACGGGGTGTGGCGTCTTATTTTAACTAATCCTTAAAAGATTTAGTTACGAGATTATTTTTGGTGTTTTTTTGTTGTTGTTTTTTGTTTATGCATCATTATTTGTGTTACCTTACGAGGCTGACTTGGCGCATCAGCCCAAAAAGCATCAACAAATAAAGGATTAAAAAACAAAATTGCGTGAAGTATGGTACCTATGTACCTAAGATATTCAGCAGTTGAAATATTAAATGAAAAACTATGAAGACTAGTCATCACAACTGGGACTTTTAGTTTCAGATGTTTTCAGGCCAACATTCTTCACGAATGAAACAAAAACAGTTTTTATTTTTATTTTGTTGAACATTTTTCAGTATCATAAAACACTACGAAATCCTCTCACGCGCAACCGAAAGCAGTTCACATTATAACCATAATCCCTATTTATACCTATTTCACCACAAACCGCATTATTAATAAACACTATTAAAATAATATACGACACTATTAACGATAACACACTATTATCATCAACAATCCTCGTGGATTATCGAAAATAAACAAATTGCAGTATCTGGCAATGGTTCAAAATGAACCAACCTCGTCCCATTTAGAGATGGGACTTTATAAATAAACGCATTTGGTACGCGGAAGTACATCACTAAACCAACATAACCTGACCTTCGTGCCGTGTTTATATTGTATGGTGTAAGGGTCGTGTACACTGGTCAAATCCGAGAGATGTGCCATCGTAAATATTGTCGCAAAGACGTTATTTTGTGTGAAAATGTCGGCGTTAGTTAAGCTTAGTGTAGGATGCACGGAAATAATGTAAGCAATCGTATAATGTACTGTTTATCTATTTGTTATAATAAAATGGAGTAATGTTTCTGTTGTGATAATAATTTTAAGATTACTGTTTACGAATCAAAATATTTCCACAGTACTTATTAATATCAAGAACTAGCTTTGCCCGCGGCTTTCGCTCGCGTTAATTTAGAATTTGACAATCAATTCGGGTTGTACTCAGCTTGCGAAAGACACGTGGTGCCATCTATTATCATAAGAACGTTATTGTTGTTTCACTCTGGAACAGTACATTTTTGGGATGAAAGATATTCTATATCCATTTTTGTACACCTGACAACTTAGATGCAAAATTTCATGATGATCGCTTCAGTGGTTTAGGCGTGAAAAGGTAACAAACAAACAAACTTACTTTCGCATTTATAATATTAAGTTTGGATGACTTCTGATATATTTTGGATTTTTATACATAGGATAAAAGCTTGTAAAAAGCTCTCTATATTCACGTAATTAGAGTCTACTATTGAAATTAGTTCTTCGCAGTATTCTATCTTCAAATCACTGTCGAGATCCTAATGAAAACTGAGATTACTTAAAGTACAAAATAAAATTGAAAGTCCCATTAATAAAGTTTGAAGCTGCTGCCAAGAAAAACAGCATCATATTTTACAAGAAACTAATTAATATCCGGATTATAGCTTCCAATTAATCAAGAAAATCCATTATTTATTTATGTAATTTATGTTAAAGTAGCATTAAGTTTCGTTAATTAATCAATAATAATAATAATTTTAAGAAGATAATTTAATTAAAATTGAAATACTTTATGGCTTATAATTAATACTCACGATGATTGGAAAATTAAAATTATTTATGCAACGACCACGTTATTTATAGAAAAGCTAGATTTACATAATATTTCATGCAGATTTTATCTTCCGCAATAACAAAAGATGAATATATATTATAATGACGTTTTGTGACAAAACCGATAAGTCCCGCTATCAAAAGATTAATTAATTAATTATATATATTTTGAAATTTATTACTATCGCACTTGATCGCTTACCTTCCATACAGGATCTAAGTAGAAACCCGGCTCGCACCTCTGACTTTTCGGAATCATGTGCGAATCAGAATTTGATTATCACTTGCGTTAAGACCATCGCTAAACGTATTCAAAGAAAATGCGTTAACGTTTTTATCCTTCCTACTAATATTATAAATGTGAAAGTTTGTGAGGATGGATGGATGGATGGAAGGATGGATCTTTGTTACTCTTTCACGCCAGAACGGCTAAACGGGTCTGGATGAAATTTGGCATAGAGATAGATTATTTATAGTTTGGAATAGCACATAGGCTACTTTTTATCCCGCAAAAATGTACGGGTTTGTAAACCACGCGGGCGAAGCCGCGAGCGGAAGCTAGTATGTTATAGACACAAGTAAAATCTAGGTTGTTTATAGATTGAGAAAATTAACCCTCAAATTAGTGTTTTTAACTAAAAAAAATTCTCGTGATAATTATTAAATTAATCAACATTTTGAAAAAACAAATCGTGTCGACCTAGTTGACAAAACGATAGAAACCAAAATCAAATTAATTCGTTAAGATTTCGGTGTAAGAAACGTTAACGCCCAAACACCTATTTTGCGCGTATTTCAAAGCAATTTTTTCACAATCCGGCAGCTAAACGGTACTCTTAACGGTGAAGGAAAACATCGTGAGGGAACCTGCAAGTTCAAAATGGTGTGTTTAGTCCGCCAACCCGCTCTGGGCCAGTGTAGTGGACTAAGGCCTTATCCTTCTCAAAAAGTAATGGACTGAATTTATTTAAAATGCAGGGATGCCGTTTAATAAAACTTTTTAATCTTTTTTAGTTTATCACGACTGGTGTGTATGCTTTCATATTTGTTTCAAATTAATAACTGTTCCTGTTAGCCTGTCACATCCCCACTGCTGGGCAAAGGCCTGCCCCTTGATTTCCAGACCGTTTTGTTCTGTGCCAAAGATGACTAGTGTTTTCCAAATGTGTTCAGTTCGTCCCGCCATCTCTTTCGCGGTCTACGGCGTCGCCGTTTTGCTGTGTCAGGGCTCCACTCCGGGGTTGTTTTGGCCCACAGCTCAGACGGCATACGGTAGACGAGCCCAGCACAATTCAAATTAATGATGTCTTTATTTCTGCTTTCTTTCGACCTATACACAGAAGTTTTATTCATTTTATTTAGAGTTAAACTCATCTAGCCATAAAGGTCAAAGTTTTTTATTTCGACAAGGCCTTTCCAGGCACATTTAAAAGAGCTATAATAATGCTATTTTTAGAATTTCGAAACAACAGCAATATTCTAAATAGTTAAATATCATATTCGTAGGCGAGGCGCCATATTGATTAATTAACATAATTTTATTGCTTTTCGTATTTTATATTTATGACAACAGAATTAATTTTGAGACCAATAACGGGTTTTTAAACGTTTTTTTGATATCTATGTTTTGAACGAGACCTTGTTTTTTATTGGAATTCTTTTTTTAGTAAAATGCTATCGAGAAAATAACATACATTCTATATACTATTCAGTGATACATTTGCGTTAATTAAATCTATCATTAGATAATGTAAAAGCTTTTATACTGAACCTATTAAAACTGCTATATCGCCCTGTACATAATGAACAGAGATCTAATAATACACGGAACCATCTGTTATATAAAGTATATATTTATCTTCAATGAAAACATACGACCTTTACACGTTTATCTCGTGTACGAACAATCTATCGGTATACATAAATCTCTTTATTTATATTCTTATAGTAGGTTGTATTATTGTAGATATGTTTAGAATATAGGTTAATGTTGTTTGTAGATACGCTGAATGAGTATTGGAAAGGACGAACAAGGTATTATATTATAAGGATATTTTGGTCAATGAGCCTCATCGTCTGCCTAGCCTTTTCCCAACTTCATTGGGGTCGGCTTCCAGTCTAATCGGTTGCGACTGAATATCAGTATTTTACGCGGAGCGACTGCCAACTGACCTCCACCATCCAATTACTGGGAGACACTGATACTCTAAGGTTAGACTGGTTGTCAGACTTTTTGAGCTGCTGACACCCGTAACGACTGTCATAGGTCCTCATATGATACCCGGAACCAACAGCTTAACATGCTTTCCGAAGCACGGAGGGATCTCAATGGGGGAAATATGGTCACCCATTCGAGGACTTACCGCGCTGCTTAACCTCACAGATCAACCAATCTGGGCGGTGGTTATATAGCTACGGAGTCCTCAATGGGTCAATGAGCCTCTTGTGGTCAATTATATAACCAATGAATATATGCGGTCGATAAGAACTCATCAAGTAAGGCGATGACGAAACCCAGCCACCCACAGTTATGGACAAGATGGTTTTAGTGCTATACTACTAATTAGTTACGAGAGGATAGGTGTGAATGGAGGAAAAAACGACTTTTCTTCTTAACAACGAACTTAGTTAATATATTTAGTAATTGAGCTTAGTAAACATGGAGCTCCTGGTCATTTCTCCTCCATTGGAAATCAACACGAACGTGGCAACTAGTCTGACTATTCAAAGTGCCAGATGTTACTGTTAGCTTACATCATCCCACTGCTGGGCAAAGGCCTCCCCCAAAAATTCCAGTCGATTTTCGATTGTCTTCGATTCCCGGGTCGGGCAGTGTTATTGGGTTCTTCTGTATGGAAATTCTCAGTAGCTGCACGGAGTCTGGAACTGTGCCCGGTAGATGGCAATAGACTCACCCCCTATTGCCTGGGAATCAATGACAGCATCGACGAAATGTGGGTGTCGAATAGTACACCTCTGCCTAACCCCTCTCTCATTTGTGGTCGCAAACGCAGCTGAGCGTGCAGTCCTGGATTTAATCCCCCATTAGGTAAAATGTTGGATAACTTTTCAGTTAGAAATTTCCACCAACACATCGCAATTAAAGATTAGCGAAATGTGAGTCTGCAATAGTACCAGCAGCAGCGGCGTGCACAGAGTTTTTAGACAGGGTAGGCAGAACATTTTAAAAGCTTGCTTATTAATAATACCTACTGCATGTTCGTATTGGTTCGTCGTCTTGTCGATTAAATAATGATGAATGTGATTTGCCACCTCAAATATCTTATAGTAAATATTCATCTGAGTTATGTAGGGTAGACAGTGTCTTTTTGTCTTTATGCAACGCCACTGCTACCTAGATACACCACTGCTTAACCCTTCAAGGAAAACAAGCGTGATGTTTACATAATATATAATTTCACGTCGTTCTATGGTTTCTAATTGATATTCAGCCAACGTGTCAGATTACAGATATTAGATTAGACACGATGTAGGTATCACACTGAGCGTGGAGCGTGGTGTCACTTAGCGCTTGTGTACTAATGCTATGTGAACACGAATGTTCTGTTGTTCTAACCAATTAGTATTCAACTCAGGCACTGAACTTTGATACCATTTACCTAATAAACACAAAACGTCTAACTATACCTGGAACATTAATAATCTGATTATACTAACGGGATTATGACCTTTATTCTGTTTTTATTTTTATACTAGCGACCCGCCCCGGCTTAGCACGGGTAGCAGAGCATATACGCCTTCATTTTTTTTCTGTCGTAGTGTCGTATCAGCCTATTTCGTCGAGCATTTACTCGGCGCACGCCAGTAAAGCTCCCAGTCATCATGATGTTTTCCGACATCTTCAACTGTCATCGTCATATTTCAGCCAATTTACACAAAACCTTAACGAATTATACACTTAAACCTTCGTCATGAATCACACTGTTTTGAGTTTATCGCGAACAGGCAGACAGACAGACGCGGCGGGGGACTTTGTTTTATAATATGTAGTGATAAATAGGTACGGTTCAGCTGGACTTCGCTCACTACTGAGCCTTTCTTTGAAAGTGCCAGTTTCCACGCTCCTGTGCCAGTCTCATCCATGTCCAACCCCCGATGGCAATATCATCCACCCATCTCGCCGCGGGACAACCGACATTCCTTCTCCCAGTTCTTGGCCGCCATTCGGTCACATTACATTCAATTATACCACTTTTTGTCGTTTTTGACATTTATAATTATTAAAGAGACTAGCTGCGTCTTTGGTCTAGTGGTTACATTGCGACTGATGAGCATAAGGTACTGACTTCGATTCACGGTTCGGGCAAATGGTTATTAGGTTTGTCTGGATGTAAATTCTCAGTAACAGTACGGAGTTTGGAACTGTGCCCGTTACATGGCAAAAGACTCGCCCTCTATCACATGGGATACAATAACGGCATCGGCGAAATGTGGGTGTACAATAGTGAACCTCTGCCTAATCCTTCGGGGACTAAGTAATCTTGGGTAGCTCAGCTTTCAGGATTGACACCCAGAGAGAATGAGGTAACCAGTCATTACATAACATAACATCACGCCTGTATTCCCCGATTCGCTGACGTTATTGAGTCCCATATAATAAAGGCAACCCTATTGCCATCCTGCACAAATCCAAACTCCAAGCTGCTATTAACAATAACACTGCACGATCCGGGGATCGAACTCATGACTTCACAATCAGCAGGCGTTGCCATCATTAGAACAATAAGACAATCTTAAAAATACCTATCCCTTCAAATTAATTGTCTGTCGCACAAAAAAACACATTTCATATCCGTTTAAAAAATGCCAACGAACAATACACCTTATTAATATTCATAAACACACAAACAATAATTAACGGGCAGGTAACACACGTATCACGAACACTATCACCTTATCTACATCGTGTGCCTCACCCCTAACTTTCACGTTTTTATCATATAACTTCATCTTTTTTTATATTCTATCTAAACTCATTTCCCTTGGGCGGGTACACTTCATCAAAACTTACTATCCGAAAACTGACACACAATTAAAATCCAACCTTATTTCGACAAGATATAAGGGTGAAATTTAGCTGCATAGTAGTTTCTTAACAGCAAAGTTAGTGGTTAACTGTAAATTACCAATCAGTTGACGTTTGTGAGATCGTAAAAGTAACCTGGCCGCTTTGAATATGGACTATAAAAAGTGTACAGTCGTTTAGTCGGGTCGTATCGATATGTTTTAACTCGGATAGCGTACATCAAAGGAGACTGTGTTCGATATAGAATTTAAAGAAAAATATCCGTCAGCAATGTTTTATTTTGTTAAAAGATTATATAAAGCTCTTTCGGAGATATGATTAGGAATACACATATAAGTATTAGCAGAACTAACAGTAGATATATAGTATCAAGTATATTTAACACTATCCTTGTTATATCTATTGTTTTGAGAATAGAGAATCTACATATAAAGACGTGTCTATTTAGCTATAGCAAACCCCTCTTCTTAAGAGTATCGTTTAGCTTCTGACAAAATTGCCTTGAAATACGCGCAAAATAGGTGTTTGGGCATTAACGTTTCTTACATGGAAAACTTAACGAATTAATTTGATTATGGTGTCTTTAGTTTTGTCTTTTTTTAAATTTGGTTAATTTAATAATTATCATGAGATAAGTAAAAGGCAGATTTTTAGTTAAAAAATCGCATCTTGAGGTTTAATTATTTCTCCATCTATAATAAATATCAAAAAATAAAAACTTGATGAACTAGTTTTTACTTGTGTCTATAACATATAAAAAAGAATCAGCAAAATCAGCTCATGTTTAGTGCGGTAAAAACGTTAACGCATTTTGTATGAAAACTTTTAGCTAAACTATAGTCTTAATCACTCTAGGTACCTACTTATAAAAATAGTCCTGAAATGATAGGAACAAAAATATTATAAAGCAAGTTTTAATAAAGCAAGCATAAAACGTAATATTTACTGCTACTTACCTTCCTAATCTATTCATTGGGAGAGGCCCTATATGCACCATACCGCGCATTAGGGCGCAGCCTGACTCACTACTAAAACCATAGACAACCATTATAAATTAAATTAAAAGCTAATGTTGCATACTCACACGCATCGTCCCGACACGAAGATGATATATTTTTAAACGTGTGTAAGAATAGCTGTAACTCCTATTATAAGCACGATAAAAATATTAATATTAGACCTTATATATATGGATGTGACCTTTAGAAAAATCAATTTATCTATTTTAAGTGCTCGTGATTTTTATAGGTGCCATCTCTCCCAAGAGTCTATTTATATTCGATACTGCAAAAGCAAAGGGTCTTTCATTAGTAATCAGCTCATAATTATCAGAGTATGATGTTGATGATGATTCACCACTAGTAGTAATCACAATAATCGATAAAAAATCTTATATTTGTTAATTCAATAATCGATCAAACTTTTGGCAACAGACAGAAGTGTTTAAAAAGTTGCTTTGTATACACACTATACACTCGCCGAAAGCAAAACCATAGTCGATCATTTACATCAGTTTTCTTTTAAATCTAAACATTAATCGATTGAATTTGATAAATCGACTACAGACTCATTCCAGACTCGATTCATTCAAAACCAAACTGTCATACTATCTATAGCTTAGACTGGCATAAAACAATTCTATGTCAGATCAATTCAGTAAACACAAACTAACTTTTAATCGATAACCTCTCCAAACTTACTTTAGTCGATTAAAAACTCTATAGTCGATTGTGGCAAAACAAAGGCTCGTTGATACCGGCCGTGCCACGAAACACGAACGAAATGAAAACGTTAGTGCCATGATTTGTGGCACAAGCAGCAATAAAAACCTGCCGTCACGACATTCGTATCATGTTGTTTACTTCTTTACTCTTTGTATGAGGTATTGGTCCTTTTATTTATGTGTAAAGTGGGTGGAAATCGCTAAAGTTTTTAGTATAGTCGGCTTTTTTCCGAAAACGCCTCACTATTTTAAAACACTTGGCAGAGAGATTCTCCTGCCCATACTTACTTATTCTATGTTAGTCACCTTTTACTTAATATGGCATATATTTTGCCACGCCCATCGTGTACCAAGTAAAAACATAAACAACAATACCATATTACATTAACTATGCAATTTACTTAACACTCGTTATAATTAAGTGCGGATACGTTCATTATGAAATAAAAATAATACACAAATAACATTGAAAGTGCGTTTACGTTAAACCACGTTATCGCGCGGCCAGGGGTGAGAAGTCGCGCGTTGTCGCGGGTCGCGCTTATCTGTGACCCGCCGGCGCGACGTGTGAGACGGCCTGATAAAAAAATAAAAAATAAATAATAATGGCACTGGTACTAATTGATATGGTATTTTAATAGTTAATAAGGGATTGTTATTTTTTATTAATAAATAATCAATATTACTTGCTATCGCAGTTTACTGAATAAAGTCACCACCCAAGTAGGGGGCAATATTAGTTATCACAAAGATGGGTGTGCAAGCGTGGGTTCGATTCCAGAGACGGGTAAAATGTTAGTGCGTTTTCTGGATGGAACTTCTCAGTAGCAGCACGGAGTCTGTAACTGTGTCCGGTGGATGGAAATAGGCTCGCCCCCTATTACATGGGACTCAATAAGCACGTTTACTCCAGAAATAACTATAGACAAGAGTACCTACACTCTACAATCACCAAGAATATTCAATTGACGACACGGTTGGCGCAGTAACTAAGTGATTACTTTTTTGCGCTAGGTGTCGCGTGTTCGATTCACGGAACAAATATTTGATGAACTTCTGATAGTTGTTTCGGGTCTGGTTGTGTATGTGACATGTATGTTTGTAAACTGTACCCACGATACAGGAGAAATCCTAGTGTAGCGCAAGGTTTAAACCAACAAGTTGGTTTAATACTCAAAGGGCGCAAGATTTATATAAAAAGAAAATAAGTCTTTTGACAGACACGTATTGTTGCTAATAAAATAAAATATATATCTATATCCAAAACAGAAACGCTAGCAAAATGTACCTAGTTGACGTAAGCAGACAAACAGTGACATGACTCGTATATGTCAATCCTTAGATACATTTTCATCACGTTTCTATTTTCTAGCAATCTCTGTAAACTTCACATACTTATTGTAGATAATCTCTTGCACTTAACTTTTGACATTTTATTACTAGCAACCCGCTCCGGCTTCAACGGGCGCAATTTTATTTTTATTAAGATTTTCATCCTAAAATACCATCCAAATTTCCGGTGATTTACCAAAAATTGTCTTTCATACAATGCTTGTGTTGACAATTAAGAACACAACAAAAATAAACAATAAACACACCCAAAACACACATACATGCAGCATTTGATTTTACCATTGGCATGGCGTTGGCATTCGGCTAATCGTATTACCGGATTTTTTACTTAAAAAAGCTTACTATTAAATCAAGGAATATTTAGATGATAAAATGAATAATTATGATTGTTTTAATCTTATTATGTCTGATTTATTTATGTTATTATTTTTATCTGTAAGTTATTGAGTAATAAATATAAGATTTGGAAACAATAACTGTGTTAATGAGCTGCCCTAAGAATTTAAAAACTTTCAATAATTTGTATACCTTTCAAGGTGAAACATATGGCTACGTAATTATTTTTAATATTCCACCGAGTTTGTAACTTTTTACTCTTTATCATCATCATCATCAGCCATAAGACGTCCACTGCTGAACGAAGGCCTCCCTCAAGGGGGGGTTTGCCATAATCCCCACGCTTGGCAGGCGGCTTGGGGATCGCAGTGGCTCACCGATTAGTGAGAGGACGCTGCTGCCCGTCCTCCGGTGTCTGGCCACAGTTTTAGGACGTACCCGGGTCCTTACTCTTTATTCTTTATACCTTTTTACAAATGAATTAATTTGATTTTGATATTTTTTTCTAAAAACCGGTTCCCGTTCCAACTTCCCTATAACTCTGCTGACGCCTTAATACATCAAGTTTCAATAAAACACGTTCCAATAAAGTAGCTTCAACTGGTAACCGTAATATTACGATACAAAGTGCAGGTACCGGTATTATTGGGCATTAAAGGGTGATTTTACGGTTATTGCCTATATTAACCGGTATTGATATAGCTATGATGGCGTTCGATGGTAAAAATAGCTACTTATTATTGTTATTGGGGATTTGCGTGTCTAAATATAAATTGATGGCTCCAGCTATCATACGATAATATTATATAAGTTATTGAGATTTGTGGATACTTGCAAATGAAAGCTTAACCTAGCTTTAATCAGTACTTTGTCCTTATAGAATAAGCCTGTATTTTCCAAAGGGTAAGGCCGAGGTGTACTATTTTGTACTGTTAGGTAGATGGTATAGGTCATAAAATCTATCTAGTCCTCCACTTCACCTAGGCCTCGGCCAAAATAATTTTCAATAGGTATAAAAATTAGTTTTAATTTAATAAAATTATAGTCAATATTTCTTCATACACCCTGATTCGAAATGTAATATGATAAACACAAAACTTTGTTTTCACCTCGAATTTGAAACCTAAATTAATGAAATAGAGAAACTTGAAACATAGCTAGCAACACAGAATTTTTTCATAACATAACACGGAATCTCTCCCGTATCAATGAATGTACACATTTCGACGATTTCGTTATTTCCATGTAATAGGAGAATCGCCTATTGCCATCTACCGGGAACAGTTCTAAACTCCGTGCTGTAACTGAGAATTTCCATACACAAAAACCCAATAACACTTTCCCCGACCCGAAATTTTATAAGAATTATTTTATTATGACTTTACAACTGGTTCTTCAAAATATACACCCTGAATCAGCAACAAAACAAAGCACACAGTACTTACATACTAATCTCTACTTAAAATTCCAGTCAAGTCGGCACAGTCCAAGTAATACGGGTTAACTTTAGATGATGCTCTAAAAACATCATTGTTTACAAACAAATGGGACATAATATACTATTGTTTATTATTTAAACTTTATCATTATTGCTGACACTCGATCAATGATTACTGATGACTGATAGCGCTACCGTTATTACGAGTAGCATCATAGATATGACGATAGAAAGACATGCCATAGAAAGATATACCTTATTGTTAATCAACAACAAAGCCGTAATTCTTTTAGGGAGAAACCCTTCCACAAACTCTCAAACACAGAATGGCAAACAACTATAAAAAAACACGGAGCAATTAGAAGAAAACTTATGTACAATTTTTTTTTTGTTTTTTTAACCATCAAATGCTTTTGGAATATTTTTTCAAAAATAGCTGCTTCATGGGTGTCTTTACAAACCCAAATATTCACATGCACAAATATACAGACCCGGAAAAAGTATCAGAAGGTCATAAAAAAAAATCTGTGCAGGACTCAAACCCGAAATACGTAGCGCATTAGTGGATCGACCACTGCGCTAACCGTGCCGTACTATCTAGAAACTTTATCTAGCACAGCAAGTAGCATTCTGCATTAAAGTCATTACTGAATTTGCAACAGGAATCAGTAATAGCTATAGCTTTCATCTATTCTTTTTAATGTGTCCTAGCTATCTCAGATAGCTACGATAACGATGCCACTGCATTTTATTATTTACAGCACATAATAATACTAAAATTACCTCGGCGTGCTATAGCCATATCCTCGGATAAGCTTCTAAAAGGTTCGGTGCCTCCTTTCTTTGGAGGTCACCCTTCAATCAAGAAAGACTAATATCTGTGTGTGTCTCAGGTTCAATGCATAATTCAATCAAGCGCGATCTATACTCCAGCTTTGAAATAGGTACTTAAACTATTACGATTAACTACCAATAACATCCCAAATGGTGGAAGGTAACGAAGCATCGCGCTCGTATATATACAGCGGTAGGCACAATGCGTTGTTTACGTTGCCGAGGCTTGCCTTGAGCGGGCTCGAACCTACTTGCGCAACTATCGACGCTGGCTTGCTAATGCTGTTGCTAGGTACATAGAGTAAAAGGTTGCAGGTGCTACTAAGCACCAAATGAGTTTTCTGCCTACTTACTCACCGGAGAAAGCTTAATTTCAAGCTTTTATTAAAACAAAAATCTTGAAAAACGTAGCGTTGCTTTCGCGTTGTATTTAATCCTGAAACACTATTTTGTGTCACACTTATAATAAAATGGAATTAGAGGAGTTATAATAGCTTATATCTAAGCCAGCTCCTAAGAAGAATACACCAAAATGATGAACACTTTATTTTCTGTGTGTCCAGCTGTTGTAATTGGTAGTTTCAGCAGAAGAGTAGCGTTGGAAAGATTTATTTTCCAGCATCATATGTAAAAGTTGTTCATCTTATTACTCAACAAAGTTTATCAAATATAAAAGGTACAACCATATAGATACAAGTACCAACCCTACGATTTACGGGCTACGGACCACTCTACGATCATAATCTATGGCCAGTTCGTCGACCCCGCACTCGAGGCCTACCGATACCCAACAAACAACAGCTGAGCGTTGCACCAACACACACATAGTCATACACACACATATTATCAGTTTGTTTAGAAGTGCTTACACACACATGCAGGGTGTTTAGATGTACACACACAAAGAGAGGCTTGTTTAGATGTAGGTACAATGTTGAAACATTCGCGTTTCGACTACCATTTGTTTTTAAATTTGAATGTGTAATTGAATTTTGTTGTGTAAAGTATGTACTGGGTCATTTACATACAGATGTTGAAGATGAATGGAAAGAATTGGAATGGTTTCCAGACATCGCTTTTTATATAATTTATACACTCGATGGATTAAAGACATTGAATTTTATGAATGAAAGTCTAGATACCTAGAATAAGTTTATTTCGGCGTTTCTTCTCAGGGATAGTCATAAGAAATACTGACACCATCTAATTAAAAAAAGACGTGTAAATTTCATACTGCTGAAGCAGATATTTGAAGAACAGAATTAGAAGAATACCAAGTAGGGAAACTCTGGGATATCTTCAGGGTCGTAGGTACCTAAACCTGTTTATTATCCTTCTTTGTCAAAATCAAAAAAATAGTCTTGTCTAAAAAATAGTTGTATTCGTTTCTGCATTGTCTTTGTTTCAGCCAAGAGACAGAAGCATGTTTGATTTTAAAATAATTCCTATATATTTTAAATGTTTATGTGTGATTATGGTAGGTACTTTGTATTAGTTATGATTTGCAAGGGAAAGAGACGTGGCGTATTACTTTTATGGTGGGCAGTAGTACCCTTATTCAATCTCTTTCTCCAGAGAATACTCTTCTATTTCGCATGTTTGAGTCTCTGTGAGGAGATGTATTACAATAGATTCGAAGCTGCAGTGGGGTCCGCACATCACAGCTCTATCGAAGAGACTAAGTTCCGCGGCTTTTGCAGTCAGAAAAATTAGACAATTAACAGATATAGCTACTGCCCTAATGGTATATTACGCATACTTTGATAGCATTATGTCTTATGGCATTCTGTTGTGGGGATCAGCGGCGGATGTAGAATCAATTTTTGTATTACAGAAGAGGGCGATCCGTGCGATCTATAACATGGGCCCACGCGAGTCTTTACGGGATTTTTTTAAAGAAATCGATATTTTAACACTACCGTCCCTCTACATTCTAGAAAATATAATGTTTGTTCGGAAGAACCTTCACATGTTTAGTATCAATAGCGACGTTCACAACATTAATACTAGAAATAAACACAAAATAGTGGTGCCAAAATTTAGATTGACTAAATCAAATAAATCATTTTTAGGACACGGTGTACGCTTCTATAACAAGCTACCGAAAACTGTAACCGATCTTACCGGTAAGAAATTTAAAATCCACGTTAAATCTGTTCTCACAAAGAAAGCATATTATAGGATCAAAGACTATGTTGACGATAGAGACGTGTGGCGTTGAATATCTTCTGCACATGTGGCTTCCCTGGTTATCCATTGTGTCTACTAATTCTATTTTATATTAGATGCACTTTACATATCTGGACATTCTTGATGTTTCAATATTTTCTATTCTTTTTTGTATTTTTTTATTTCTGTTTTATCCGCTTTGATCTGTTTATCCCGTTTTTAGTTTATATTCGAAACAATTGTTTAACTCATGTTGTATTGCCTCATTGTGTAAGTAGCATTCTATTAAGTTTGTATTTTTTCTTATATAATGCATGTTAATTTAAGATTTTAATTGTAAATTAACTTTTTGTTTTTGAAAAGAGTATCCATGGAGTTTCTTGCCGGTCTCTTCTCCATAGGACCTACCCCCTTTGGAACCGTGCGCCTAGAGTCTCGACTTTTTAAAAGTGCCTGAAAAGGCCTACTTGAAATAAAAAACTTTGACTTTGACTTTGACTTTGATTTTATAACAAGTTAAAATTTAAAAACCCAACATTTCTTCCTTCCATTTTTCTAGTAAATATATAATCTGTCTTCTTTATTGGTCTAGTGGTCGAAAGCGCGACTGCTGAGCGTAAGGTCCTGGGTTCGATTCCCAGGTCGAGCAAAGTGTTATTGGGAAATTCTCAGTAGCAGCACAAAGTTGGGAACTGGGCCCGGTATATGACAATAGGCTCGCCCCCTATTACATGGGATTCAATATCGGCATCGGCGAAAATGTGGAATTACAATGCTACGTTATGTAATATTTAATTTTAATGATTTTCTCCTTTTCGTGAATTCACGTTTTAATCAATATGTCTCAAGTCCCGTTTTAAATATATATATTATTATCAGGTGAAGCGGCCTTCAGAGCAGTAAACAAATTAATGAGACGTATGATAAGCGGCGGATATATCAGAATAGAATACTCTTTATTGTACACTTGATTAATGGGAGACATAAATAATTTAAAATAGATGTTTTACAATGGCGGCTTTATCGTACTGAGCCATCTCTGACGACCTACTTACTAGCAGTATATATTTATATAATTATATACCTTTTTCTACATCAATCAGGTCAGCCTTTCACGGTTGGGAGAAGCATATGTCCAGTTGTGGGCTTTTCGTTCTTTTTTTTACGTTGCCCCAGACTAGGAATAATTCCTATATCGTGGATGTGTTTACAAACACATATATACACATACACAGAACCGAAACAATTATTATCTGTATATAATACAAATATTTGTTCCGTGCAGGAATCGAACTCGTGACACGTAGCGCAGCAGTCGATCTCTCAACCACTGCGTCGTAGGCTAATCTCCGGTGAGATTGGCCTCCGTGACCGAAATCGGTCAGGAGGACATTATTATTATTATTATCATTATATGTGTACAGTAAAAGCTCCTTATTCTAGGGGAATATGTTCCATAAATATGCCGCGAATACAGAAACCAGAATATATACGAATATATATGTAGTATGGTAATTAGTGATCATAAGGCATCATAAGAGATTTTTTTTTTTTTTTTTTTTTTAAGTATGTTTTTTTTTAAACTGCCTCACACTAGGATTTCTCCTGTATCGTGGGTACAGTTTACAAACATACATGTCACATGCACAAACAACCAGACCCGAAACAACTATCTGTAGATCATACAAATATTTATTCCGTGCGGGGATCGAACCCGCGACACGTAGCGCAGAAAGCTAATCGCTTAGCCACTGCGCCAACCGTGTCGTCAAAAGATATGTTCCAAAGTTCTAAAAAAAATTTAATTTAATGAAAATTTTTAACAATATCTATTAATTATATTATTGTCAGGCTTACGCAAGGGTTTAAAGAACTTAGTATTTTTTTCTTGTTTTGCCACTCAATTCAGATTGATATTCAGCTGTGGCATTAACAATTTGCCTTTTAAAAATAAGACTGTTTTCCATAGATGGATCAATTTTCATGTAGAAATCACACAGCTCATTTGTCATCCGTAAACCTTCATTCAGTTTTAAGTTAAAGGTCACATTTTCAGTGCTCGTTAAAGCTTCTTCTTCAACGGATTCCGGATTTAACATTTCTTCCAAGTCAGTTTCGGTCAAATCTTCGTCTTGCGATTCAAGCAACTCTTGAATATCACTTGATCCTATCTGCTCAAATCCAGGACAAAATAAATTTTTAGTAGCAAATACAGGAACTCTTTCACAATTTTTTAAACCACGAAACAGGATACCGTGAATAAAGAGCTTTTACTGTACACTATTTAAGTCTCTGCCTAACCCTTCGGGGAATACAGACGTGATACAATCTTATGTTATGTTACGTATGAGTACTTATCAGTGGAATGCTTGCTTTCGATGCACAAGATTCGAACCCGGCCCGCACTTCTGAGTTTTCAAACATATGCGAATCAATATTTCATTACCACCTGCGTTAATAACCCTCCATAAGGTTCTTAATGATGTGTGTATTCCGCCATCCCACACCAGGCTACGGTGGACTTAGCCTAACCTTTTTCATTCAGTATTATAATTTTAAAGTACTTCACTTCACTTCTAATACCATAGTTTAACCTATTGGTATAAAAACATAATCGTGTACAAACAGCGTCCAAGGCCGCTGGGTTGATTTGCATAGCTCGTAGCTGCTCATAATTGTGCGCACGCGAACAAACCCTCCTTCATTACGCCATGCTAATTCATACTATTTATTGTTACGAATAACTAGGTCTCTGTGGCGACTTGGGCTGCATTTATAAAGTTCTTCGCGTCTTATACCGTCGCCCTTTGGTCTAATAAACCTCAAATATATTGACAATACACCGCAGGAGTGTAAAGTGTTTAAGTTCATCATTATCATTAACTTACTAATATTCCCACTGCTGGATTTCAGCCCTCCCGCTCATGAACGGGACTGGGCCGTAAAGCTTGTAATCCACCACACAGGCCCAGTGTAGACTTTAAAATAGAGTTGCCATCCCCAAATTTTGAAAACTAGGATTTACAGTGAAAATGCCAGGACATTTCGGTTTAAAAACGGGACGCAGTATAAGAAAAGTATAAGCATACATTGTCAATGAAACTCAATTAATAGCAATGTTTTATAAAATTATCTTCAATTAAATTATATAAAATAAGAACTGGAATTAAGAATTAAATTATAAAATAACGCCGATGATTAAACGTAAGGTTCGAGGACTGTCTCTCCGTCCTGTTCTGACCTTACGAGGACTCTTTAAAATACCCAGGAAATGAAATGAAATGAAATGAAATGAAATGAAATTATTTATTTTGCAATTAGGATTTTTCAATCACTTTTACACGTCTTTTTTAAACTAGATGGCGTCGGCATTTCCTATGACTATCCCTGAGAAGAAACGCCGAAACAAACTCAGGGGTCAAAGTCTATTTTAAAGTCCAGACAGATTGTAATGATGTAAAGGTTTATGTGAGACAAATATAGGGTGGAATAGCCTTTTGAAGAAAGTGCCATAACTATTTGAGCTAACCTGTCGCAACAGAGTGCAAGCATGCATCAGTTATCGTGAGAATTAATGAAATGAAGAGCGCTCAGCCTAGATCTCACTCACATTTACAATGTATAGCGGTTATATATAAGAAATCATTTCAATTTAAACGACATTACAATATCAAAATAATGAAGTAAATAATATAATAATTAATGGCAAAAAGTGTATATAAAAAAAAAGGAAAGGCTAAAGAGCGGTTCAATCCCAAGCGTTTTTGTCATCTAAATAGTCCGAAATTTTATAGTATCCTTTTTTACAAAGTTTAGATTTAATTACAATTTTGAACTTCTTTAATGTTAAATTACGTATATCATTGGGAAGTTTATTGTAAAAGCGTATACATTGTCCCATGAACGAGTTGCTTATTCTGTGGAGGCGCGTAGCATGTACAGCAAGGTTGTGTTTATTCCTAGTGTTCAAAGAATGAGTATCAGACAGTTTGACAAAGTTCGAAATATTTTTATAAACATATATTAAATTTTCAAATATATATTGTGACGCTACTTAATTAACATAAAACTATCCAGAACAACACAGGACACTCCAAAAAGCAGGACATGTCCTGAGAAAACAGTTATACATATATATCAGGCAAAAAACCAAACTGACACGAATCTGCCTGCATATCTTCCTGAGTTGCTACGAGTACAAGTGAATCTCATGCCGATGCCGTGGTGGAAAGATTGACCAGTCAACAAAGGAGGGATGTATATAGGCTTATTGTTACAAAAGTTATTACTATAATAAATTATGTAATAAGATCTTAGCATTATCATAATAATCATCATCATTTTCCTATGAACTCAATAATGATGTCGTTACAATAATATTGTACTATTTGTAATTTACCATCGTCATCGAATCATCATTATGTTATTACTAGCTTCCCGCTGGTTCTCCCGCGTGGATTACGTATCATATATTTGTTTGCGCAGAAACTAACTATCTGCCAGTGAAAGCCAGTGAAAACATATACAAGTGTTTCGAATAAAAAATAAAAACGTCAGAAGCGGTAAAAAAAAGAAGTAAGGTATGGAAGCTTGGTACACTAGCAGTATAAATCTCGCGTTGCCGACCGTAAGCATCTTTTCACGCCATTTCAGCCCTCATCATCATCATCATCATCTAGAAGACGTCCACTGCTGAACGAACGCTTCCCCCAAGGGGGGGGGGAGAGGTTTGCTATAATCCCCACGCTTGGCAAGCGGCTTGGAGATCGCAGTGGCTCACCGATTAGTGAGAGGACGCTGCTGCCCGTCCTCCGGTGTCTGGCCGCAGTTTTAAGACGTACCCGGGTCATTAGTCAGCCCTATTTATTAGTTATATATATAGAAACTGGTCCTTTATAATACCCTGCCGGTATAATTAGTGGGTATGAAGGCACGGTCTTCTTCTGACGTGTGAGAAAGCTAGAAAACTTCGTGAAAGGGCTAACAGCTGAAAATTTTACACAACAACTTTAGCTCGATAATTTAGTAAGGGAACAATTCTACCTACCCAACAGGCTTCATATGTGCGATATTATTTCTTGTACAGTGAAACATGAACCAGGCCAAATTGACCTACAAAATTAGGTCGTTCCTCCAGTAAATAACAATTTAAAAAGCGCGTTAAAAACCGTGAGTTTCAAAGAAAAGGGACGGCCTATAAAAGCGTACATAGATAAATATAAATAAATCAAGTAATTAATGTCAGTGGCTCTGAAAATACTGGAGTCTTGTTAACTGGACGCATGTCACACCGTAGCGATTAAAAAAACATTACGGTATATTTATTTGCACCATTGGAGTAATTCAATAAAATATTGAATGTAGAGTTACACTACCGTAAAAACAGTATTGTCTAAGCCTCCATATTGTATTCCCTAGCCTATTATAAATTTAATAAAATATGCTACTGCAAAAAACATGTGTCAGAAAAAGGAACATTTTTTAATTTTAATTACGAGGCTCGTTAAGTAATAAGAAAATAGCAAACAATTATCTTAAAAACACTTCAACTAAAAGAATATACATCAAAATTACCATAATTAAGAATTTATGATATACGAAACCACACGTATGATTGACATTTACATAGAAATTATCTTTTTTTACTACATTATTTTTAAATTTAGCTTTGTTTTGTATATTTTAATAATATGTTTATGAACACTTTAAATAATAAGTAATTATTCATATAAAATATATGTTTTGCATATTTTTATAATATCTTTCTTGCATAACATATCATAATATTATAAAATTTAAAAACCCAATGCCCATTCCTCGCACAAACAAAACAAAACTTTATGCTGAGGGCCTTTAAATCTATTATTACTAAAGCTCATTATCACTCGGATATATCTGTAAAATTAGTTCACAAATATTAGCAACCTGAACAAGACATTAAGAGAACTATATTGTCAATCTGCATGATTCATCGATTTATTATTATATAAATGGCCAATTTGGTTGCTAATAAACGTTAAATTAACCAGAGTTTTTATTTTTAGTTTACATCCTATTTTTTAAGTGTATATGATACCTTAATTATAAGTCTGGCAACGTGTTGTTAAATTATAAATAAAATATTAATAAGTTATGTGAACATGTTAATGTGTTACAAACACGAAAAAATCTCATCTTGTTCAATATTACGCTACTGTGTAAACGCAGCCGATAATATGTATCACCAAAATAAAAATAACTGAAGCTTGGTTTTTGGAAAGTCGTTCAAACAGGATTTGTGATACGGTGTGACGGGTATCCTCAACCGTTTTAAGTTGCGGGCCGTTTCACGTGTCCTTAGGACGCAAAACAAAAATGGTAGTGGTGGTTACGGGTTAAAAAGTAACGTCCACAGCATGACATAGCTTTGAATAGCCTGGCACGGCATCACCAACCTCTTACCTACTCCTTTAGAAGAGCGGTAGATAATTCCCACCTGCTCTAGCCATTTAATAAAGCTGTCAGTAAAGCGGCCTCAGGTTGAGTAGCTGCACTATGATCTAACTATCTTTGAACTCGAATTCGCCGTAGATACACCTATAATGTTCTTGGAAGACGTTTGAGATCGCCTCAGGAGAGCCGGGAAGTAATAACCATTCATCTTAGTTAATAAATATATCGTCGCTGTACCTAATTTGTTTCTTAGTTTATTCAAAAGATCTGAGAGATAAATTATTTGTAAGTTTAAAATATATTAAATTTGAGACGGCAACAAGCTGACAAACAGAAGGTTGGACTGGCTAGCGGTAGGATTTAGGTTCGAACTCGATACACAATTGATTGGACCAAGTTTTACCATAAGCATGACTTTGCTTACTTGAAGAACTCAACAGGAATACTACCCACGTTTCAAGTTATCTGTATAAGTAAACACCGACTATTTGAATGGGACTATGCATGTAGCCTTGTGATGATGAGATAGTACAGTCAGCATCAAAAAGATGTATATACGTAGCGAAATTGAAACGCTTATTTTTGTAAAGGTATTGGTTAAAATCATAAAATTTAAAAGACCATGTAATTTTATGTATCCGCAGATACTATTTATGAAATTGGTCAAGATTCCAAACACCATTTCCTCTAAAACTCGCTTTTGAATTTCACTAGGTGTATACATCTATTTTTGGCTGACTGTACATAAACTCAGCGCATGTATCCAAGTCAAAGTCAAAGTTTGTTATTTTAACTTGGCCTTTTCAGGCACTTTTAAAAAGTCGACACTCTAGGCGCAACGTTCCAAAGAGGCTACCCCCTTTGGAACCGTGCGTCCTATGGAAAAGAGACTGGTAAGAAACTCGGAAACGGATACTCTTTTAAAAGAATAAAAAGTTAATTTACAATTAATAATCTTAAAATGTAACATGCAGAAAAATCAAACTTATCAAACGTTATATTGCATAATGAGGTAATACAGTAAAATATATACAAGTGTTTCGAATAAAAAATAAAAATGGCCTAAAAGTTCAAAGCGAATAAAAAAATGTACACAAAATGTTGAGCCATGTGAAGCGAATCTCATGTAAAAAATAGAACTAGTAGACACAATAAGGATTTAGTTCCCTAGAAATAACTGATATTTTCTAAGGAAAATTTATTATACTGGACCCCAAAGTCTTGTCAGTCCAACTATTAGACTAGATAACTCACGATGGAGCTCTAGATCGCGAGAATCCAGGGTACGTCAAAAATAAAGTGTTTCAAGCTGATTCAAGACGACAGACATATCTACTATTGACCTACGTCTAGCCTTTATCATTTGTCTGATAACACAACCCTTCGTTTTATTTTTAGCAACGCAAGTAATTCTACCACAAATAAACCGTACTTTTTATCTTATTTAATTTGAACCAGCTCAGCAAATGAGCATAGACAAATATTGTTTTATTCTGATTGTACACTGTTTTAGTTTTATCTGCTTTGTATTTGTTGGGACTGTTTATATAAAAATGATTTAAATACTCCATTTGGTAGGTACATAGTATGTTTTCTAAATAACACTATGCTGTGAAATGTAATTTTAAGGTCAAATCTGGTACAATGTCGCTTCGGGAAAAATTACAAAAGAAGTTTGGTGTTGACTATAATATAGCACAATATTAGTTCAAATGACCAAAGACCAAAAAGCCGCTGGATTTACCTATATTCTGTTATGATTACTGTCTCAGTTCTGAGTAATGGCCTCTTCTCAACATGAAAAGAAGGAAGACAAAATTTTTATTTGCCCCAAACTAACAAAAAGCAAACAATAATAATAAATAAAAACAGACAAAAAAGACATCGGGAACGATTATGGCAATATTCCCCAAGAATCATACCAGCACTACCATTCATAGACTGAACATTTGGATAAAGAACACAACATAATAAAAGATTACACAAATGTTTAATTAATCACCTCACTAAACATTGAGATGAGAAAAACATAGGATTTTTCCGCTTAGTATCCTCCATTATTTGACTAGGTAGAGACTCATTTAAATTCACAGCGTGTCCTCAAACAACATTTTGGTTAGCGCCCGACTTCAAACCAATTACCTGAATCTTCCACATTTCCTTCTTTCTTTGCACAATGAGGTATCGTCTCTACGCTAACTTGCTTGTTCTCGTTGTTTTGTTAATGAAGTGAATTGATTTGCACCAATCAATACCAACTATTTTCTGATAATATTGGAACTTTATGAATAACAAAAGAAAGCATATTTTAGGATCAAAGACTATGTTGACGATAGAGACGTGTGGCGTTAAATATCTTCTGAACATGTGGCTTCCCTGGTTATCCATTGTGTCTACTAATTCTATTTTACATTAGATTCGCTTTACATGTCTGGACATTCTTGATGTTTCAATATTTTGTATTTTTTTATTTCTGTTTTATCCGCTTTGATCTGTTTATCCCGTTTTTAGTTTATATTCGAAACAATTGTTTAACTCATGTTGTATTGCCTCATTGTGTAAGTAGCGTTCTATTAAGTTTGTATTTTTTCTTATATAATGAATGTTAATTTAAGATTTTAATTGTAAATTAACTTTTTGTTTTTGAAAAGAGTATCCATGGAGTTTCTTGCCGGTCTCTTCTCCATAGGACCTACCCTACCCTTTGGAACCGTGCGCCTAGAGTCTCGACTTTTTAAAAGTGCCTGAAAAGGCCTACTTGAAATAAAAAACTTTGACTTTGAACGAAGTAGCAAAATTTTTCAGTTGCGTTATTTATCTGGGGAGGGCAAGAGGTCGGCAACGTGTCAGCGACTCCTGTACTGCTGCCGATGGCTATGAGCGCTATAACTTATTATAAGGTAAACCGCGTAGGTACTAGTTTGCCCCTATATAAAGTCATACCTTTCAAGTCTCCCTTGAAGGAGTTATTGTACTCATCAATACGAACTACTTTGTATGGGAGCAACCCTGAAATCTCGAAGAAATAATCAGCTGTCCAGTACATTTAAACTGATTAATCAGTTTAAATCAGTTTTAATCAGTACTGGACAGCTGATTATTTAATTATTTTTATGCAAAAGATGTCATTTTTTCTCGCGATTTCCTTTTTGATCCTGTACTAAAAGTTAAACTAATAAATAACAACCCCAGGCTTACAATTCTATTCACAGAAACGAATTTCTAGCTTGAGATCCTATTCAAGAAAATAAATCAAAACACGTAATATCAGAGGTACCTACAATAAATATTATTACTCTGTGACACATAACAAAATAGATTGATTGGAACCTCATTTATATACAGAGTGCGTCCTCCACGAACGCCCACGAACCTAAAGGTAAGTATATTTAATATTCAAAGTGCAGAACATAATGCATGTTCCTAGGTGACCGATGCTATACCACGCGAAGCGATACAAACCGACACTATTCACGATCATGTAACAAAACGTGG
Source organism: Shargacucullia verbasci (assembly GCA_947562105.1). NCBI lineage: Eukaryota > Metazoa > Arthropoda > Insecta > Lepidoptera > Noctuidae > Shargacucullia > Shargacucullia verbasci. The sequence goes on from OX387296.1 coordinate 666,527, forward strand.
AATCACTAAAATCTGCCGGCTTGACTGCCTTTTTGGTCTAGTGGTCGCAAGCGACTACTGAAGTCCTGGCTTCGATTCCCGGGTCGGGCAAAGTGTTATTGAGTTTTTCTGTATGGAAATACTCAGTCGCGGCACGGAATCTGGCACTCTGCCCGGCAGATGGCAACAGACTCGCCCCCTATTACATGGGACTCAATAACAGCATTGGCGAAATGTAGGTGTACAATAATACACCTCTGCCTAACCTAGTATTTGCGCAAGTTTTCGTTGAAAATTCTTCCTAGGGAAAACATCTATTTGATATCGCATTTCATCGCCTCACTCATATGGGACGTTGGGTAAAAAATGTGAAGATATTACCTACATCTACGTCAGCGACGCAAACAAGACAGTTAGCATATTTTATAACGAAGCGCTATTATTTTTAGTATGAGTAGGTACAACCGGTCAGGTCTTGTTTTTACTTTGAGATGGATAGATGGAAATAAATAAGATAATTTCTTTCTTTTTTCTTTTTTTTTTTTTAAAACCTTGCCCCACACTAGGAATAATTCCTGTATCGTGGGTGCGTTTACAAACACATATATTCACATACACAAACGCCCAGACCCGAAACAATTATCTGTAGATCATACAAATATTTGTTCCGTGCGGGGATCGAACCCGCGACACTTAGCGCAGAAAGCTAATCGCTTAGCCACTACGCCAACCGTGTCGTCTAACACGATAGCTCAGTTAATAAAGCGTAAGAATTTAAAGATTGTATATTTTTCTTACGAGCTGAAACTAGACAAGTAAACATAGGTAGCTTACATGTACAATGGGCGACATTGGCGGTAGTACACTTTGCTAACAAAATTCTTTGCACGGTTTGCGATGAACTAACCACGCCTATATTTTGCTTCCGCCAATGAGAGCAGATATAAGTATACCTGTGATAAGAGCGGCAACAGCGCGGTGTCATATTGCGACAAGATCTTTTGGCGCAATTAATGCTGAATAAAAACGATCACACCACACACAGTCACAGTCGCCCTCGCATAATTATTTATTAAATTATTAATCACAATCACTCTTTTTAATGTATTCTAACGTCCAATTTTGCACAATTCACTTAACTGTTCACTAAGACTACCTATTCTACGTTACCTGTCCTGCCCCTATGAAAATAAAGCGTCCAATTTCGCAAAATCACAGTAAAGGCGGTGAAACTCCTGCGCTTCCGAAATTGTAAAATAATGACGATTGCGACGTCACAGGACCGCGGCGACACACTGACCTACATATGTAGGCTTAACGGGGGCAGGCGCAGGGATTCGAAAAGAAAGTGAAATAGAAACAAACAAACTTAGATTTGTTTCTTTCGCACATACTTAATCTTCCATTGACGTAAGAGTACGTAATATGAAGTAATAATTTCCGCATGCATTATTTATTTTCGTATCTAATTCTGATGACACGCTTTGACTTTTATGGCTCAAGCATAAAGTATATCTGACAAATGATTATATGTATCACTGTTTTCCCTTACATATATTACTATTTTAAAATAGGCATGTCAATTAATTAAGATTTTAACAACAACAATAAATATAAATAAATAACACAATTTTTTATATTAATATCAGACTGAGCCACAGCGAAGTTTGGCCAGGTTTAGTTAGTATTATTATAATCCAAATTAATTGAAAATAATCGCAAACTAAACCGTCGCAGTATATTATTTTTTTACCGCTGTAAGTAAAATATTTGTTTGAAATATTATACTTACGAGTATATCATTTGAGTAGATTCATCGAGACAAATTAATCGAACAGTAATATTTATTGTAAATATTTATTGAAATCTCAAATTCTCAAATCACAAATTCTCAGGTCTCAAATTCTCAAATCTGAAACTCTCAAATATCAACCTCTCAAATTTCAACTTCTCAAATCTCAATTTCTCAAATCACAAATTCTCAAATTCTCAAACTCAAATATCAACCTCTCAAAGTCTCGAATTCCAAAATCTCAACTTCTCAAAACTCAAATTCTCAAATCTCAAATCAGAAATTCTCTAATTCTCAAACTCAAATATCTCAAATTTCAACTTCTCAAAACTCAAATTCTCAAATCACAAATTCTCAAACTCAAATATCTCAAATTCTCAAATCTCAAATTCTCAAGCTCTCAAATATCAAACTCTCAAATCTCAACTTCTCAAATTCTCAAATCAAATGTAAAATTCTCAAAATCTTAAGTCACAAATCTCAAATCACAAATATCAAACTCTCAAATCTCAATTACTCAAATCACAAACTCTCAAATCTCAACTTCTCAATAATCAAATGTAAAATTCTCAAACTCAAATATCTCAAATTTCAAATTCTCAAACTCAAATATCTCAAATTCTCAAATCACAAATTCTCGAATCTCAAATTCTCAAGCTCTCAAATATCAAACTATCAAATCTCAAAACTCAAATTGTCCAGTCGAAAGTCAAGTCGAAAGTCAAGTCAAGTCGAATGTCAAGTCGAATGCGACTCCACTTGACTAGACTTTCGACTCGACTTGACTTTAGACTTGACTTGACTTTCGACTCGACATTCGACTTGACTTGACTTTCGACTTGACTTAACTTTCTATTCGACTTGACTTTCGACTCGACTTGACTTTCTACTCGACTTTCAACTTGACTTTCGACTCGACTTGACTTGCGACTTGACTTTCGGCTTGACTTTCGACTTGGCATTTGATTTGACATTCGACTCGACTCGACTTGACATTCGACTCGACTTGACTTTCGACTCGACTTGACTTGACTTTCGACTCGACTTGACATTCGACTCTACTTGACATTCGACTTGACATTCGATTGACTTTCCACTTGACATTCGATTTGACATTCGACTTGACATTTACTTGACATTCGACTCGACTTGACTTTCGACTCGACGTGACTTGACATTCGACTTGACATTCGAATTGACATTCGACTTGACATTCGAATTGACATTCGACTTGACATTCGAATTGACATTCGACTTGACTTTCAACTTGACTTTCGACTTGACTTTCGACTCGACTTGACATTTGACTTGACATTCTACTTGACATTTGACATTCGACTCGACTTGACTTTCGACTTGACATTCGACTTGACTTGACTTTCGACTCGACGTGACTTGCGACTCAACTTAACTTTCGACTTGACATTCGACTTGACATTCGACTTGACATTCGACTTGACATTCGACTTAACATTTGACTTGACATTCGACTTGACATTCGACTTGACATTCGACTTGACATTCGACTTGACATTCGACTTGACATACGACTTGACATTCGACTTGACATTCGACTTGACATTCGACTTGACTTTCAACTTGACTTTGGACTTGACTTTCGACTCGACTTGACATTTGACTTGACATTCTACTTGACATTTGACTTGACATTCGACTCGACTTGACTTTCGATTTGACATTCGACTTGACATTCGACTTGATTGACTCGACTTGACTTTCGACTCGACTTGACTTGACTTTCGACTTGACTTTCGACTCGACTTTCGACTTGACTTTCGACTCGACTTGACTTGACATTCGACTTGACATTCGAATTGACATTCGACTTGACTTTCAACTTGACTTTCGACTTGACTTTCGACTCGACATTTGACTTGACATTCTACTTGACATTTGACTTGACATTCGACTTGATTGACTCGACTTGACTTTCGACTCGACTTGACTTGACTTTCGACTTGACTTTCGACTCGACTTTCGACTTGACTTTCGACTCGACTTGACTTGACATTCGACTTGACATTCGAATTGACATTCGACTTGACTTTCAACTTGACTTTCGACTTGACTTTCGACTCGACATTTGACTTGACATTCTACTTGACATTTGACTTGACATTCGACTCGACTTGACTTTCGACTTGACTTTCGACTTGACATTCGACTTGACATTCGATTTGACATTCGACTTGACTTGACTTTCGACTTGACTTGACTTGACTTTCGACTCGACTTGACATTCGACTCTACTTGACATTCGACTTGACATTCGATTGACTTTCCACTTGACATTCGATTTGACATTCGACTTGACATTTGACTTGACATTCGACTCGACTTGACTTTCGACTCGACGTGACTTGCGACTCGACTTAACTTTCGACTTGACACTCGACTTGACATTCGACTTGACATTCGACTTGACATTCGACTTGACATTCGACTTGACAATCGAATTGACATTCGACTTGACATTCGACTTGACTTTCAACTTGACTTTCGACTTGACTTTCGACTCGACATTTGACTTGACATTCTACTTGACATTTGACTTGACATTCGACTCGACTTGACTTTCGACTTGACTTTCGACTTGACATTCGATTTGACATTCGACTTGACATTCGATTTGACATTCGACTTGACTTGACTTTCGACTTGACTTGACTTGACTTTCGACTCGACTTGACATTCGACTCTACTTGACATTCGACTTGACATTCGATTGACTTTCCACTTGACATTCGATTTGACATTCGACTTGACATTTGACTTGACATTCGACTCGACTTGACTTGCGACTCGACTTAACTTTCGACTTGACATTCGACTTGACATTCGACATGACATTCGAATTGACATTCGACTTGACATTCGATTTGACTTTCGACTTGACATTCGACTTGACATTCGACTTGACATTTGACTCGACTTGACTTTCGACTCGACTTGACTTGACCTTCGACTTGACTTTCGACTCGACTTTCGACTTTCGACTCCACTTGACTTGACATTCGACTTGACATTCGATTTGACATTCGACTTGACATTCGATTTGACATTCGACTCGACTTGACTTTCGACTTGACTTGACTTTCGACTTGACTTTCTACTCGACTTTCGACTTGACTTTCGATTTGACTTTCGACTTGACATTCGACTTGACATTCGACTTGACATTCGACTTGACATTTGACTCGACTTGACTTTCGACTCGACTTGACTTTCGACTCGACTTGACTTTCGACTCGACTTGACTTTCGACTTGACTTGACTTTCGTCTTGACTTGACTTTCGACTTGACTTTCGACTCGACTTGACTTTCTACTCGACTTTCGACTTGACTTTCGACTCGACTTGACATTCGACTCGACTTGACATTCGACTTGACTTGACATTCGATTGACTTTCGACTTGACTTGACTTTCGACTCGACTTGCGACTTGACTTTCGACTCGACTTGACATTCGACTTGACATTCGACTTGACATTCGACTTGACATTCGACTTGACAATCGAATTGACATTCGACTTGACATTCGACTTGACTTTCGACTTGACTTTCGTCTTGACTTTCGACTTGACTTTCGACTTGACTTTCGACTTGACTTTCGACTTGACTTTCGACTTGATATTCGACTTGACTTTCGACTCGACGTGACTTGCGACTCGACTTAACTTTCGACTTGACATTCGACTTGATATTCGAATTGACATTCTAGTTGACTTTCAACTTGACTTTCGACTTGACTTTCGACTCGACTTGACATTTGACTTGACATTCTACTTGACATTTGACTTGACATTCGACTCGACTTGACTTTCGACTTGACTTTCGACTTGATATTCGACTTGACATTCGATTTGACATTCGACTTGACATTCGATTTGACATTCGACTCGACTTGACTTGACTTTCGACTTGACTTTCGACTTGACTTGACTTTCGACTTGACTTGACTTTCGACTTGACTTGACTTTCGACTTGACTTTCGACTGGACTTGACTTTCGACTCGACTTGACTAGACTTTCGACTCGACTTGACTTTAGACTTGACTTGACTTTCGACTCGACATTCGACTTGACTTGACTTTCGACTCGACGTGACTTGCGACTCAACTTAACTTTCGACTTGACATTTGACTTGACATTCGACTTGACATTCGACTTGACATTCGACTTGACATTCGACTTGACATTCGACTTGACATTCGACTTGACATTCGACTTGACATTCGTCTTGACATTCGACTTGACTTTCAACTTGACTTTCGACTTGACTTTCGACTCGACTTGACATTTGACTTGACATTCTACTTGACATTTGACTTGACATTCGACTCGACTTGACTTTCGACTTGATATTCGACTTGACATTCGATTTGACATTCGACTTGACATTCGATTTGACATTCGACTCGACTTGACTTGACTTTCGACTTGACTTTCGACTTGACTTTCGATTTGACTTTCGATTTGACTTTCGACTTGACATTCGACTTGACATTCGACTTGATTGACTCGACTTGACTTTCGACTCGACTTGACTTGACTTTCGACTTGACTTTCGACTCGACTTTCGACTTGACTTTCGACTCGACTTGACTTGACATTCGACTTGACATTCGAATTGACATTCGACTTGACTTTCAACTTGACTTTCGACTTGACTTTCGACTCGACATTTGACTTGACATTCTACTTGACATTTGACTTGACATTCGACTCGACTTGACTTTCGACTTGACTTGACTTTCGACTCGACTTGACATTCGACTCTACTTGACATTCGACTTGACATTCGATTGACTTTCCACTTGACATTCGATTTGACATTCGACTTGACATTTGACTTGACATTCGACTCGACTTGACTTTCGACTCGACTTGACTTGACTTTCGACTTGACTTTCGACTCGACTTTCGACTTGACTTTCGACTCGACTTGACTTGACATTCGACTTGACATTCGATTTGACATTCGACTTGACATTCGATTTGACATTCGACTTGACATTCGATTTGACATTCGACTCGACTTGACTTTCGACTTGACTTGACTTTCGACTTGACTTTCGACTGGACTTGACTGTCTACTCGACTTTCGACTTGACTTTCGATTTGACTTTCGACTTGACATTCGACTTGACATTCGATTTGACATTCGACTTGACATTCGATTTGACATTCGACTCGACTTGACTTGACTTTCGACTTGACTTTCGACTTGACTTGACTTTCGACTTGACTTTCGACTGGACTTGACTTTCGACTCCACTTGACTAGACTTTCGACTCGACTTGACTTTAGACTTGACTTGACTTTCGACTCGACATTCGACTTGACTTGACGTTCGACTTGACTTGACTTTCTATTCGACTTGACTTTCGACTCGACTTGACTTTCTACTCGACTTTCAACTTGACTTTCGACTCGACTTGACTTGCGACTTGACTTTCGGCTTGACTTTCGACTTGGCATTTGATTTGACATTCGACTCGACTCGACTTGACATTCGACTCGACTTGACTTTCGACTTGACTTGACTTGACTTTCGACTCGACTTGACATTCGACTCTACTTGACATTCGACTTGACATTCGATTGACTTTCCACTTGACATTCGATCTGACATTCGACTTGACATTTGACTTGACATTCGACTCGACTTGACTTGCGACTCGACTTAACTTTCGACTTGACATTCGACTTGACATTCGACTTGACATTCGAATTGACATTCGACTTGACATTCGATTTGACTTTCGACTTGACATTCGACTTGACATTCGACTTGACATTTGACTCGACTTGACTTTCGACTCGACTTGACTTTCGACTTGACTTTCGACTCGACTTTCGACTTTCGACTCGACTTGACTTGACATTCGACTTGACATTCGATTTGACATTCGACTTGACATTCGATTTGACATTCGACTCGACTTGACTTTCGACTTGACTTGACTTTCGACTTGACTTTCGACTGGACTTGACTTTCTACTCGACTTTCGACTTGACTTTCGATTTGACTTTCGACTTGACATTCGACTTGACATTCGACTTGACATTTGACTCGACTTGACTTTCGACTCGACTTGACTTTCGACTCGACTTGACTTTCGACTTGACTTTCGACTCGACTTGACTTTCGACTTGACTTGACTTTCGTCTTGACTTGACTTTCGACTTGACTTTCGACTCGACTTGACTTTCTACTCGACTTTCGACTTGACTTTCGACTCGACTTGACATTCGACTCGACTTGACATTCGACTTGACTTGACATTCGATTGACTTTCGACTTGACATTCGACTTGACTTTCGACTTGACTTCACTTTCGACTCGACTTGACATTCGACTCGACATTCGATTGACTTTCCACTTGACATTCGACTTGACTTGACTTTCTATTCGACTTGACTTTCGACTTGACATTCGACTCGACTTGACTTTCGACTTGACTTGACTTTCGTCTTGACTTGACTTTCGACTTGACTTTCGACTCGACTTGACTTTCTACTCGACTTTCGACTTGACTTTCGACTCGACTTGACATTCGACTCGACTTGACATTCGACTTGACTTGACATTCGATTGACTTTCGACTTGACATTCGACTTGACTTTCGACTTGACTTCACTTTCGACTCGACTTGACATTCGACTCGACATTCGATTGACTTTCCACTTGACATTCGACTTGACTTGACTTTCTATTCGACTTGACTTTCGACTTGACATTCGACTTGACTTGACTTTCGACTTGACTTGACTTTCGACTCGACTTGACTTTCTACTCGACTTTCGACTTGACTTTCGACTCGACTTGACTTTCTACTCGACTTTCGACTTGACTTTCGACTTGACATTCGACTTGACTTGACTTTCGACTTGACTTGACTTTCGACTCGACTTGACTTTCTACTCGACTTTCGACTTGACTTTCGACTCGACTTGCGACTTGACTTGACTTTCGACTTGACTTGACTTTCGACTCGACTTGACTTTCTACTCAACTTTCGACTTGACTTTCGACTCGACTTGACTTTCTACTCGACTTTCGACTTGACTTTCGATTTGACTTTCGACTTGACATTCGACTTGACATTTGACTCGACTTGACTTTCGACTCGACTTGACTTTCAACTCGACTTGACTAGACTTTCGACTCGACTTGACTTTAGACTTGACTTTCGACTCGACATTCGACTTGACTTGACTTTCGACTTGACTTGACTTTCTATTCGACTTGACTTTCGACTCGACTTGACTTTCTACTCGACTTTCAACTTGACTTTCGACTCGACTTGACTTGCGACTTGACTTTCGGCTTGACTTTCGACTTGGCATTTGATTTGACATTCGACTCGACTCGAATTGACATTCGACTCGACTTGACTTTCGACTCGACTTGACTTGACTTTCGACTCGACTTGACATTCGACTCTACTTGACATTCGACTTGACATTCGATTGACTTTCCACTTGACATTCGATTTGACATTCGACTTGACATTTACTTGACATTCGACTCGACTTGACTTTCGACTCGACGTGACTTGACATTCGACTTGACATTCGACTTGACATTCGAATTGACATTCGACTTGACATTCGAATTGACATTCGACTTGACATTCGAATTGACATTCGACTTGACTTTCAACTTGACTTTCGACTCGACTTGACATTTGACTTGACATTCTACTTGACATTTGACATTCGACTCGACTTGACTTTCGACTTGACATTCGACTTGACTTGACTTTCGACTCGACGTGACTTGCGACTCAACTTAACTTTCGACTTGACATTCGACTTGACATTCGACTTGACATTCGACTTAACATTCGACTTGACATTTGACTTGACATTCGACTTGACATTCGACTTGACATTCGACTTGACATTCGACTTGACATTGGACTTGACATTCGACTTGACATTCGACTTGACATTCGACTTGACATTCGACTTGACTTTCAACTTGACTTTCGACTTGACTTTCGACTCGACTTGAAATTTGACTTGACATTCTACTTGACATTTGACTTGACATTCGACTCGACTTGACTTTCGACTTGATATTCGACTTGACATTCGACTTGACATTCCACTTGACATTCGATTTGACATTTGACTTTACATTTGACTTGACATTCGACTCGACTCGACTTAACTTTCGACTCGACTTTCGACTTGACTTTCGACTCGACTCGACTTGACATTCGACTCGACTTAACTTTCGACTTAACTTTCGACTTGACATTCGACTTGACATTCGACTTGACATTCGACTTGACATTCGAATTGACATTCGACTTGACTTTCAACTTGACTTTCGACTCGACTTGACATTTGACATTCGATTTGACATTCGACTTGACATTCGATTTGACATTCGACTCGACTTGACTTGACTTTCGACTTGACTTGACTTTCGACTCGACTTGACTTTCTACTCGACTTTCGACTTGACTTTCGATTTGACTTTCGACTTGACATTCGACTTGACATTCGACTTGACATTTGACTCGACTTGACTTTCGACTCGACTCGACTTGACTTGACTTTCGACTTGACTTGACTTTCGACTCGACTTGACTTTCGACTTGACTTTCGACTCGACTTGACTTTCGACTTGACTTGACTTTCGACTTGACTTTCGATTTGACTTTCGACTTGACATTCGACTTGACATTTGACTCGACTTGACTTTCGACTCGACTTGACTTTCGACTCGACTTGACTTTCGACTTGACATTCGACTTGACTTTCGACTCGACTTGACTTTCGACTTGACTTGACTTTCGACTCGACTTGACTTTCTACTCGACTTTCGACTTGACTTTCGACTCGACTTGCGACTTGACTTGACTTTCGACTTGACTTGACTTTCGACTCGACTTGACTTTCTACTCGACTTTCGACTTGACTTTCGACTCGACTTGACTTTCTACTCGACTTTCGACTTGACTTGACTTTCGACTCGACTTGCGACTTGACTTTCGACTCGACTTGACTTGACTTTCGACTCGACTTGACTTTCTACTCGACTTTCGACTTGACTTGACTTTCGACTCGACTTGCGACTTGACTTTCGACTCGACTTGACTTTCTACTCGACTTTCGACTTGACTTGACTTTCGACTCGACTTGCGACTTGACTTTCGACTCGACTTGACTTGACTTTCGACTCGACTTGACTTTCGACTTGACTTTCGACTCGACTTGACTTTCTACTCGACTTTCGACTTGACTTTCGACTCGACTTGACTTGCGACTTGACTTTCGGCTTGACTTTCGACTTGACATTGGATTTGACATTCGACAGTCGACTTTCGACTTGACTTTGGACTTGACTTGACTTTCGACTTGACTTTCGACTTGACTTTTGACTTGATATTCGACTTGACTTTCGACTCGACGTGACTTGCGACTCGACTTAACTTTCGACTTGACATTCGACTTGACATTCGACTTGACATTCGAATTGACATTCTACTTGACTCTCAACTTGACTTTCGACTTGACTTTCGACTCGACTTGACATTCTACTTGACATTTGACTTGACATTCGACTCGACTTGACTTTCGATTTGACTTGACTTTCGACTTGACTTTCGACTGGACTTGACTTTCGACTTGACTTTCGATTTGACTTTCGACTTGACATTCGACTTGACATTCGATTTGACATTCGACTCGACTTGACTTGACTTTCGACTTGACTTTCGACTTGACTTTCGATTTGACTTTCGATTTGACTTTCGACTTGACATTCGACTTGACATTCGACTTGATTGACTCGACTTGACTTTCGACTCGACTTGACTTGACTTTCGACTTGACTTGACTTTCGACTCGACTTGACTTTCGACTTGACTTTCGACTCGACTTGACTTTCGACTTGACTTGACTTTCGACTTGACTTTCGATTTGACTTTCGACTTGACATTCGACTTGACATTTGACTCGACTTGACTTTCGACTCGACTTGACTTTCGACTCGACTTGACTTTCGACTTGACATTCGACTTGACTTTCGACTCGACATTTGACTTGACATTCTACTTGACATTTGACTTGACATTCGACTCGACTTGACTTTCGACTTGACTTGACTTTCGACTCGACTTGACATTCGACTCCACTTGACATTCGACTTGACATTCGATTGACTTTCCACTTGACATTCGATTTGACATTCGACTTGACATTTGACTTGACATTCGACTCGACTTGACTTTCGACTCGACTTGACTTGACTTTCGACTTGACTTTCGACTCGACTTTCGACTTGACTTTCGACTCGACTTGACTTGACATTCGACTTGACATTCGATTTGACATTCGACTTGACATTCGATTTGACATTCGACTCGACTTGACTTTCGACTTGACTTGACTTTCGACTTGACTTTCGACTGGACTTGACTTTCTACTCGACTTTCGACTTGACTTTCGATTTGACTTTCGACTTGACATTCGACTTGACATTCGATTTGACATTCGACTTGACATTCGATTTGACATTCGACTCGACTTGACTTGACTTTCGACTTGACTTTCGACTGGACTTGACTTTCGACTCCACTTGACTAGACTTTCGACTCGACTTGACTTTAGACTTGACTTGACTTTCGACTCGACATTCGACTTGACTTGACTTTCGACTTGACTTGACTTTCTATTCGACTTGACTTTCGACTCGACTTGACTTTCTACTCGACTTTCAACTTGACTTTCGACTCGACTTGACTTGCGACTTGACTTTCGGCTTGACTTTCGACTTGGCATTTGATTTGACATTCGACTCGACTCGACTTGACATTCGACTCGACTTGACTTTCGACTTGACTTGACTTGACTTTCGACTCGACTTGACATTCGACTCTACTTGACATTCGACTTGACATTCGATTGACTTTCCACTTGACATTCGATTTGACATTCGACTTGACATTTGACTTGACATTCGACTCGACTTGACTTGCGACTCGACTTAACTTTCGACTTGACATTCGACTTGACATTCGACTTGACATTCGAATTGACATTCGACTTGACATTCGATTTGACTTTCGACTTGACATTCGACTTGACATTCGACTTGACATTTGACTCGACTTGACTTTCGACTCGACTTGACTTTCGACTTGACTTTCGACTCGACTTTCGACTTTCGACTCGACTTGACTTGACATTCGACTTGACATTCGATTTGACATTCGACTTGACATTCGATTTGACATTCGACTCGACTTGACTTTCGACTTGACTTGACTTTCGACTTGACTTTCGACTGGACTTGACTTTCTACTCGACTTTCGACTTGACTTTCGATTTGACTTTCGACTTGACATTCGACTTGACATTCGACTTGACATTTGACTCGACTTGACTTTCGACTCGACTTGACTTTCTACTCGACTTTCGACTTGACTTGACTTTCGACTCGACTTGCGACTTGACTTTCGACTCGACTTGACTTTCTACTCGACTTTCGACTTGACTTGACTTTCGACTCGACTTGCGACTTGACTTTCGACTCGACTTGACTTGACTTTCGACTCGACTTGACTTTCGACTTGACTTTCGACTTGACTTTCGACTCGACTTGACTTTCTACTCGACTTTCGACTTGACTTTCGACTCGACTTGACTTGCGACTTGACTTTCGGCTTGACTTTCGACTTGACATTGGATTTGACATTCGACAGTCGACTTTCGACTTGACTTTGGACTTGACTTGACTTTCGACTTGACTTTCGACTTGACTTTTGACTTGATATTCGACTTGACTTTCGACTCGACGTGACTTGCGACTCGACTTAACTTTCGACTTGACATTCGACTTGACATTCGACTTGACATTCGAATTGACATTCTACTTGACTCTCAACTTGACTTTCGACTTGACTTTCGACTCGACTTGACATTCTTCTTGACATTTGACTTGACATTCGACTCGACTTGACTTTCGATTTGACTTGACTTTCGACTTGACTTTCGACTGGACTTGACTTTCGACTTGACTTTCGATTTGACTTTCGACTTGACATTCGACTTGACATTCGATTTGACATTCGACTCGACTTGACTTTCGATTTGACTTGACTTTCGACTTGACTTTCGACTGGACTTGACTTTCGACTTGACTTTCGATTTGACTTTCGACTTGACATTCGACTTGACATTCGATTTGACATTCGACTCGACTTGACTTGACTTTCGACTTGACTTTCGACTTGACTTTCGATTTGACTTTCGATTTGACTTTCGACTTGACATTCGACTTGACATTCGACTTGATTGACTCGACTTGACTTTCGACTCGACTTGACTTGACTTTCGACTTGACTTGACTTTCGACTCGACTTGACTTTCGACTTGACTTTCGACTCGACTTGACTTTCGACTTGACTTGACTTTCGACTTGACTTTCGATTTGACTTTCGACTTGACATTCGACTTGACATTTGACTCGACTTGACTTTCGACTCGACTTGACTTTCGACTCGACTTGACTTTCGACTTGACATTCGACTTGACTTTCGACTCGACATTTGACTTGACATTCTACTTGACATTTGACTTGACATTCGACTCGACTTGACTTTCGACTTGACTTGACTTTCGACTCGACTTGACATTCGACTCCACTTGACATTCGACTTGACATTCGATTGACTTTCCACTTGACATTCGATTTGACATTCGACTTGACATTTGACTTGACATTCGACTCGACTTGACTTTCGACTCGACTTGACTTGACTTTCGACTTGACTTTCGACTCGACTTTCGACTTGACTTTCGACTCGACTTGACTTGACATTCGACTTGACATTCGATTTGACATTCGACTTGACATTCGATTTGACATTCGACTCGACTTGACTTTCGACTTGACTTGACTTTCGACTTGACTTTCGACTGGACTTGACTTTCTACTCGACTTTCGACTTGACTTTCGATTTGACTTTCGACTTGACATTCGACTTGACATTCGATTTGACATTCGACTTGACATTCGATTTGACATTCGACTCGACTTGACTTGACTTTCGACTTGACTTTCGACTGGACTTGACTTTCGACTCCACTTGACTAGACTTTCGACTCGACTTGACTTTAGACTTGACTTGACTTTCGACTCGACATTCGACTTGACTTGACTTTCGACTTGACTTGACTTTCTATTCGACTTGACTTTCGACTCGACTTGACTTTCTACTCGACTTTCAACTTGACTTTCGACTCGACTTGACTTGCGACTTGACTTTCGGCTTGACTTTCGACTTGGCATTTGATTTGACATTCGACTCGACTCGACTTGACATTCGACTCGACTTGACTTTCGACTTGACTTGACTTGACTTTCGACTCGACTTGACATTCGACTCTACTTGACATTCGACTTGACATTCGATTGACTTTCCACTTGACATTCGATTTGACATTCGACTTGACATTTGACTTGACATTCGACTCGACTTGACTTGCGACTCGACTTAACTTTCGACTTGACATTCGACTTGACATTCGACTTGACATTCGAATTGACATTCGACTTGACATTCGATTTGACTTTCGACTTGACATTCGACTTGACATTCGACTTGACATTTGACTCGACTTGACTTTCGACTCGACTTGACTTTCGACTTGACTTTCGACTCGACTTTCGACTTTCGACTCGACTTGACTTGACATTCGACTTGACATTCGATTTGACATTCGACTTGACATTCGATTTGACATTCGACTCGACTTGACTTTCGACTTGACTTGACTTTCGACTTGACTTTCGACTGGACTTGACTTTCTACTCGACTTTCGACTTGACTTTCGATTTGACTTTCGACTTGACATTCGACTTGACATTCGACTTGACATTTGACTCGACTTGACTTTCGACTCGACTTGACTTTCTACTCGACTTTCGACTTGACTTGACTTTCGACTCGACTTGCGACTTGACTTTCGACTCGACTTGACTTTCTACTCGACTTTCGACTTGACTTGACTTTCGACTCGACTTGCGACTTGACTTTCGACTCGACTTGACTTGACTTTCGACTCGACTTGACTTTCGACTTGACTTTCGACTTGACTTTCGACTCGACTTGACTTTCTACTCGACTTTCGACTTGACTTTCGACTCGACTTGACTTGCGACTTGACTTTCGGCTTGACTTTCGACTTGACATTGGATTTGACATTCGACAGTCGACTTTCGACTTGACTTTGGACTTGACTTGACTTTCGACTTGACTTTCGACTTGACTTTTGACTTGATATTCGACTTGACTTTCGACTCGACGTGACTTGCGACTCGACTTAACTTTCGACTTGACATTCGACTTGACATTCGACTTGACATTCGAATTGACATTCTACTTGACTCTCAACTTGACTTTCGACTTGACTTTCGACTCGACTTGACATTCTTCTTGACATTTGACTTGACATTCGACTCGACTTGACTTTCGATTTGACTTGACTTTCGACTTGACTTTCGACTGGACTTGACTTTCGACTTGACTTTCGATTTGACTTTCGACTTGACATTCGACTTGACATTCGATTTGACATTCGACTCGACTTGACTTGACTTTCGACTTGACTTTCGACTTGACTTTCGATTTGACTTTCGATTTGACTTTCGACTTGACATTCGACTTGACATTCGACTTGATTGACTCGACTTGACTTTCGACTCGACTTGACTTGACTTTCGACTTGACTTTCGACTCGACTTTCGACTTGACTTTCGACTCGACTTGACTTGACATTCGACTTGACATTCGAATTGACATTCGACTTGACTTTCAACTTGACTTTCGACTTGACTTTCGACTCGACATTTGACTTGACATTCTACTTGACATTTGACTTGACATTCGACTCGACTTGACTTTCGACTTGACTTGACTTTCGACTCGACTTGACATTCGACTCTACTTGACATTCGACTTGACATTCGATTGACTTTCCACTTGACATTCGATTTGACATTCGACTTGACATTTGACTTGACATTCGACTCGACTTGACTTTCGACTCGACTTGACTTGACTTTCGACTTGACTTTCGACTCGACTTTCGACTTGACTTTCGACTCGACTTGACTTGACATTCGACTTGACATTCGATTTGACATTCGACTTGACATTCGATTTGACATTCGACTCGACTTGACTTTCGACTTGACTTGACTTTCGACTTGACTTTCGACTGGACTTGACTTTCTACTCGACTTTCGACTTGACTTTCGATTTGACTTTCGACTTGACATTCGACTTGACATTCGATTTGACATTCGACTTGACATTCGATTTGACATTCGACTCGACTTGACTTGACTTTCGACTTGACTTTCGACTTGACTTGACTTTCGACTTGACTTGACTTTCGACTTGACTTTCGACTGGACTTGACTTTCGACTCCACTTGACTAGACTTTCGACTCGACTTGACTTTAGACTTGACTTGACTTTCGACTCGACATTCGACTTGACTTGACTTTCGACTTGACTTGACTTTCTATTCGACTTGACTTTCGACTCGACTTGACTTTCTACTCGACTTTCAACTTGACTTTCGACTCGACTTGACTTGCGACTTGACTTTCGGCTTGACTTTCGACTTGGCATTTGATTTGACATTCGACTCGACTCGACTTGACATTCGACTCGACTTGACTTTCGACTTGACTTGACTTTCGACTCGACTTGACATTCGACTCTACTTGACATTCGACTTGACATTCGATTGACTTTCCACTTGACATTCGATTTGACATTCGACTTGACATTTGACTTGACATTCGACTCGACTTGACTTGCGACTCGACTTAACTTTCGACTTGACATTCGACTTGACATTCGACTTGACATTCGAATTGACATTCGACTTGACATTCGATTTGACTTTCGACTTGACATTCGACTTGACATTCGACTTGACATTTGACTCGACTTGACTTTCGACTCGACTTGACTTTCGACTTGACTTTCGACTCGACTTTCGACTTTCGACTCGACTTGACTTGACATTCGACTTGACATTCGATTTGACATTCGACTTGACATTCGATTTGACATTCGACTCGACTTGACTTTCGACTTGACTTTCGACTGGACTTGACTTTCTACTCGACTTTCGACTTGACTTTCGACTCGACTTGACATTGGACTCGACTTGACATTCGACTTGACTTGACATTCGATTGACTTTCGACTTGACATTCGACTTGACTTTCGACTTGACTTCACTTTCGACTCGACTTGACATTCGACTCGACATTCGATTGACTTTCCACTTGACATTCGACTTGACTTGACTTGACTTTCTATTCGACTTGACTTTCGACTTGACATTCGACTTGACTTGACTTTCGACTTGACTTGACTTTCGACTCGACTTGACTTTCTACTCGACTTTCGACTTGACTTTCGACTCGACTTGACTTTCTACTCGACTTTCGACTTGACTTTCGACTTGACATTCGACTTGACTTGACTTTCGACTTGACTTGACTTTCGACTCGACTTGACTTTCTACTCGACTTTCGACTTGACTTTCGACTCGACTTGCGACTTGACTTGACTTTCGACTTGACTTGACTTTCGACTCGACTTGACTTTCTACTCAACTTTCGACTTGACTTTCGACTCGACTTGACTTTCTACTCGACTTTCGACTTGACTTTCGATTTGACTTTCGACTTGACATTCGACTTGACATTTGACTCGACTTGACTTTCGACTCGACTTGACTTTCAACTCGACTTGACTAGACTTTCGACTCGACTTGACTTTAGACTTGACTTGACTTTCGACTCGACATTCGACTTGACTTGACTTTCGACTTGACTTGACTTTCTACTCGACTTGACTTTCGACTCGACTTGACTTTCTACTCGACTTTCAACTTGACTTTCGACTCGACTTGACTTGCGACTTGACTTTCGGCTTGACTTTCGACTTGGCATTTGATTTGACATTCGACTCGACTCGACTTGACATTCGACTCGACTTGACTTTCGACTCGACTTGACTTGACTTTCGACTCGACTTGACATTCGACTCTACTTGACATTCGACTTGACATTCGATTGACTTTCCACTTGACATTCGATTTGACATTCGACTTGACATTTACTTGACATTCGACTCGACTTGACTTTCGACTCGACTTGACTTGACATTCGACTTGACATTCGACTTGACATTCGAATTGACATTCGACTTGACATTCGAATTGACATTCGACTTGACATTCGAATTGACATTCGACTTGACATTCGAATTGACATTCGACTTGACTTTCAACTTGACTTTCGACTCGACTTGACATTTGACTTGACATTCTACTTGACATTTGACATTCGACTCGACTTGACTTTCGACTTGACATTCGACTTGACTTGACTTTCGACTCGACGTGACTTGCGACTCAACTTAACTTTCGACTTGACATTCGACTTGACATTCGACTTGACATTCGACTTGACATTCGACTTGACATTTGACTTGACATTCGACTTGACATTCGACTTGACATTCGACTTGACATTCGACTTGACATTCGACTTGACATTCGATTTGACATTCGACTCGACTTGACTTTCGACTTGACTTGACTTTCGACTTGACTTTCGACTGGACTTGACTTTCTACTCGACTTTCGACTTGACTTTCGATTTGACTTTCGACTTGACATTCGACTTGACATTCGATTTGACATTCGACTTGACATTCGATTTGACATTCGACTCGACTTGACTTGACTTTCGACTTGACTTTCGACTTGACTTGACTTTCGACTTGACTTGACTTTCGACTTGACTTTCGACTGGACTTGACTTTCGACTCCACTTGACTAGACTTTCGACTCGACTTGACTTTAGACTTGACTTGACTTTCGACTCGACATTCGACTTGACTTGACTTTCGACTTGACTTGACTTTCTATTCGACTTGACTTTCGACTCGACTTGACTTTCTACTCGACTTTCAACTTGACTTTCGACTCGACTTGACTTGCGACTTGACTTTCGGCTTGACTTTCGACTTGGCATTTGATTTGACATTCGACTCGACTCGACTTGACATTCGACTCGACTTGACTTTCGACTTGACTTGACTTTCGACTCGACTTGACATTCGACTCTACTTGACATTCGACTTGACATTCGATTGACTTTCCACTTGACATTCGATTTGACATTCGACTTGACATTTGACTTGACATTCGACTCGACTTGACTTGCGACTCGACTTAACTTTCGACTTGACATTCGACTTGACATTCGACTTGACATTCGAATTGACATTCGACTTGACATTCGATTTGACTTTCGACTTGACATTCGACTTGACATTCGACTTGACATTTGACTCGACTTGACTTTCGACTCGACTTGACTTTCGACTTGACTTTCGACTCGACTTTCGACTTTCGACTCGACTTGACTTGACATTCGACTTGACATTCGATTTGACATTCGACTTGACATTCGATTTGACATTCGACTCGACTTGACTTTCGACTTGACTTTCGACTGGACTTGACTTTCTACTCGACTTTCGACTTGACTTTCGACTCGACTTGACATTGGACTCGACTTGACATTCGACTTGACTTGACATTCGATTGACTTTCGACTTGACATTCGACTTGACTTTCGACTTGACTTCACTTTCGACTCGACTTGACATTCGACTCGACATTCGATTGACTTTCCACTTGACATTCGACTTGACTTGACTTGACTTTCTATTCGACTTGACTTTCGACTTGACATTCGACTTGACTTGACTTTCGACTTGACTTGACTTTCGACTCGACTTGACTTTCTACTCGACTTTCGACTTGACTTTCGACTCGACTTGACTTTCTACTCGACTTTCGACTTGACTTTCGACTTGACATTCGACTTGACTTGACTTTCGACTTGACTTGACTTTCGACTCGACTTGACTTTCTACTCGACTTTCGACTTGACTTTCGACTCGACTTGCGACTTGACTTGACTTTCGACTTGACTTGACTTTCGACTCGACTTTCGACTCGACTTGACTTTCTACTCGACTTTCGACTTGACTTTCGATTTGACTTTCGACTTGACATTCGACTTGACATTTGACTCGACTTGACTTTCGACTCGACTTGACTTTCAACTCGACTTGACTAGACTTTCGACTCGACTTGACTTTAGACTTGACTTGACTTTCGACTCGACATTCGACTTGACTTGACTTTCGACTTGACTTGACTTTCTACTCGACTTGACTTTCGACTCGACTTGACTTTCTACTCGACTTTCAACTTGACTTTCGACTCGACTTGACTTGCGACTTGACTTTCGGCTTGACTTTCGACTTGGCATTTGATTTGACATTCGACTCGACTCGACTTGACATTCGACTCGACTTGACTTTCGACTCGACTTGACTTGACTTTCGACTCGACTTGACATTCGACTCTACTTGACATTCGACTTGACATTCGATTGACTTTCCACTTGACATTCGATTTGACATTCGACTTGACATTTACTTGACATTCGACTCGACTTGACTTTCGACTCGACTTGACTTGACATTCGACTTGACATTCGACTTGACATTCGAATTGACATTCGACTTGACATTCGAATTGACATTCGACTTGACATTCGAATTGACATTCGACTTGACATTCGAATTGACATTCGACTTGACTTTCAACTTGACTTTCGACTCGACTTGACATTTGACTTGACATTCTACTTGACATTTGACATTCGACTCGACTTGACTTTCGACTTGACATTCGACTTGACTTGACTTTCGACTCGACGTGACTTGCGACTCAACTTAACTTTCGACTTGACATTCGACTTGACATTCGACTTGACATTCGACTTGACATTCGACTTGACATTTGACTTGACATTCGACTTGACATTCGACTTGACATTCGACTTGACATTCGACTTGACATTCGACTTGACATTCGACTTGACATTCGACTTGACATTCGACTTGACTTTCAACTTGACTTTCGACTTGACTTTCGACTCGACTTGAAATTTGACTTGACATTCTACTTGACATTTGACTTGACATTCGACTCGACTTGACTTTCGACTTGATATTCGACTTGACATTCGACTTGACATTCCACTAGACATTCGATTTGACATTTGACTTTACATTTGACTTGACATTCGACTCGACTCGACTTAACTTTCGACTCGACTTTCGACTTGACTTTCGACTCGACTCGACTTGACATTCGACTCGACTTAACTTTCGACTTAACTTTCGACTTGACATTCGACTTGACATTCGACTTGACATTCGACTTGACATTCGAATTGACATTCGACTTGACTTTCAACTTGACTTTCGACTCGACTTGACATTTGACATTCTACTTGACATTTGACTTGACATTCGACTCGACTTGACTTTCGACTTGATATTTGACTTGACATTCGATTTGACATTCGACTTGACATTCGATTTGACATTCGACTCGACTTGACTTGACTTTCGACTTGACTTGACTTTCGACTTGACTTGACTTTCGACTCGACTTGACTTTCTACTCGACTTTCGACTTGACTTTCGATTTGACTTTCGACTTGACATTCGACTTGACATTCGACTTGACATTTGACTCGACTTGACTTTCGACTCGACTTGACTTTCGACTCGACTTGACTTGACTTTCGACTTGACTTGACTTTCGACTCGACTTGACTTTCGACTTGACTTTCGACTCGACTTGACTTTCGACTTGACTTGACTTTCGATTTGACTTTCGACTTGACATTCGACTTGACATTTGACTCGACTTGACTTTCGACTCGACTTGACTTTCGACTCGACTTGACTTTCGACTTGACATTCGACTTGACTTTCGACTCGACTTGACTTTCGACTTGACTTGACTTTCGACTCGACTTGACTTTCTACTCGACTTTCGACTTGACTTTCGACTCGACTTGCGACTTGACTTGACTTTCGACTTGACTTGACTTTCGACTCGACTTGACTTTCTACTCGACTTTCGACTTGACTTTCGACTCGACTTGACTTTCTACTCGACTTTCGACTTGACTTTCGATTTGACTTTCGACTTGTCATTCGACTTGACATTTGACTCGACTTGACTTTCGACTCGACTTGACTTTCAACTCGACTTGACTAGACTTTCGACTCGACTTGACTTTCGACTTGACTTTAGACTTGACTTGACTTTCGACTCGACATTCGACTTGACTTGACTTTCGACTTGACTTGACTTTCTATTCGACTTGACTTTCGACTCGACTTGACTTGCGACTTGACTTTCGGCTTGACTTTCGACTTGGCATTTGATTTGACATTCGACTCGACTCGACTTGACATTCGACTCGACTTGACTTTCGACTCGACTTGACTTGACTTTCGACTCGACTTGACATTCGACTCTACTTGACATTCGATTGACTTTCCACTTGACATTCGATTTGACATTCGACTTGACATTTACTTGACATTCGACTCGACTTGACTTTCGACTCGACGTGACTTGACATTCGACTTGACATTCGACTTGACATTCGAATTGACATTCGACTTGACATTCGATTTGACTTTCGACTTGACATTCGACTTGACATTCGACTTGACATTTGACTCGACTTGACTTTCGACTCGACTTGACTTTCGACTCGACTTGACTTTCGACTCGACTTGACTTGACTTTCGACTTGACTTTCGACTGGACTTGACTTTCTACTCGACTTTCGACTTGACTTTCGATTTGACTTTCGACTTGACATTCGACTTGACATTTGACTCGACTTGACTTACGACTCGACTTGACTTTCGACTCGACTTGACTTTCGACTCGACTTGACTTGACTTTCGACTTGACTTTCGACTCGACTTGACTTTCGACTCGACATTCGACTTGATATTCGAATTGACATTCTAGTTGACTTTCAACTTGACTTTCGACTTGACTTTCGACTTGACTTTCGACTGGACTTGACTTTCTACTCGACTTTCGACTTGACTTTCGATTTGACTTTCGACTTGACATTCGACTTGACATTCGACTTGACATTTGACTCGACTTGACTTTCGACTCGACTTGACTTGACTTTCGACTCGACTTTCGACTCGACTTGACTTTCGACTTGACTTTCGTCTTGACTTGACTTTCGACTTGACTTTCGACTCGACTTGACTTTCTACTCGACTTTCGACTTGACTTTCGACTCGACTTGCGACTTGACTTTCGAAAGTCAAGTCAAGTCACATTCGATTTGACATTCGACTTGACATTCGATTTGACATTCGACTCGACTTGACTTGACTTTCGACTTGACTTTCGACTTGACTTTCGACTTGACTTTCGACTTGACTTGACTTTCGTGACTTTCGACTGGACTTGACTTTCGACTCGACTTGACTTGACTTTCGTCTTGACTTGACTTTCGACTTGACTTGACTTTCGACTTGACTTTCGACTCGACTTGACTTTCTACTCGACTTTCGACTTGACTTGACTTTCGACTCGACTTGCGACTTGACTTTCGACTCGACTTGACTTTCTACTCGACTTTCGACTTGACTTGACTTTCGACTCGACTTGCGACTTGACTTTCGACTCGACTTGACTTGACTTTCGACTCGACTTGACTTTCGACTTGACTTTCGACTTGACTTTCGACTCGACTTGACTTTCTACTCGACTTTCGACTTGACTTTCGACTCGACTTGACTTGCGACTTGACTTTCGGCTTGACTTTCGACTTGACATTGGATTTGACATTCGACAGTCGACTTTCGACTTGACTTTGGACTTGACTTGACTTTCGACTTGACTTTCGACTTGACTTTTGACTTGATATTCGACTTGACTTTCGACTCGACGTGACTTGCGACTCGACTTAACTTTCGACTTGACATTCGACTTGACATTCGACTTGACATTCGACTTGACATTCGAATTGACATTCTACTTGACTCTCAACTTGACTTTCGACTTGACTTTCGACTCGACTTGACATTCTACTTGACATTTGACTTGACATTCGACTCGACTTGACTTTCGATTTGACTTGACTTTCGACTTGACTTTCGACTGGACTTGACTTTCGACTTGACTTTCGATTTGACTTTCGACTTGACATTCGACTTGACATTCGACTTGACATTTGACTCGACTTGACTTTCGACTCGACTTGACTTTCGACTCGACTTGACTTGACTTTCGACTTGACTTTTGACTCGACTTGACTTTCGACTCGACTTGACTTTCTACTCGACTTTCGACTTGACTTTCGACTCGACTTTCGACTCGACTTGACTTTCTACTCGACTTTCGACTTGACTTTCGACTCGACTTGCGACTTGACTTTCGACTCGACTTGACTTTCGACTTGACTTTCGATTTGACTTTCGACTTGACTTGACTTTCTATTCGACTTGACTTTCGACTCGACTTGACTTTCTACGCCACTTTCGACTTTCGACCCGACTTGACTTGCGACTTGACTTTCGGCTTGACTTTCGACTTGACATTGGATTTGACATTCGACAGTCGACTTTCGACTTAACTTTGGACTTGACTTGACTTTCGACTTGACTTTCGACTTGACTTTCGACTTGACTTTCGACTTGACTTTCGACTTGACTTTCGACTTGATATTCGACTTGACTTTCGACTCGACGTGACTTGCGACTCGACTTAACTTTCGACTTGACATTCGACTTGATATTCGAATTGACATTCTAGTTGACTTTCAACTTGACTTTCGACTTGACTTTCGACTTGACTTTCGACTGGACTTGACTTTCTACTCGACTTTCGACTTGACTTTCGATTTGACTTTCGACTTGACATTCGACTTGACATTCGACTTGACATTTGACTCGACTTGACTTTCGACTCGACTTGACTTTCGACTCGACTTGACTTGACTTTCGACTTGACTTTCGACTCGACTTGACTTTCGACTTGACTTGACTTTCGTCTTGACTTGACTTTCGACTTGACTTTCGACTCGACTTGACTTTCTACTCGACTTTCGACTTGACTTGACTTTCGACTCGACTTGCGACTTGACTTTCGACTCGACTTGACTTTCGACTTGACTTTCGACTCGACTTGACTTTCTACTCGACTTTCGACTTGACTTTCGACTCGACTTGACTTGCGACTTGACTTTCGGCTTGACTTTCGACTTGACATTGGATTTGACATTCGACAGTCGACTTTCGACTTGACTTTGGACTTGACTTGACTTTCGACTTGACTTTCGACTTGATATTCGACTTGACTTTCGACTCGACGTGACTTGCGACTCGACTTAACTTTCGACTTGACATTCGACTTGACATTCGACTTGACATTCGAATTGACATTCTACTTGACTTTCAACTTGTCTTTCGACTTGACTTTCGACTCGACTTGACATTCTACTTGACATTTGACTTGACATTCGACTCGACTTGACTTTCGACTTGATATTCGACTTGACATTCGATTTGACATTCGACTTGACATTCGATTTGACATTCGACTCGACTTGACTTGACTTTCGACTTGACTTGACTTTCGACTTGACTTGACTTTCGACTTGACTTTCGACTTGACTTGACTTTCGACTTGACTTGACTTTCGACTTGACTTTCGACTGGACTTGACTTTCGACTCGACTTGACTGGACTTTCGTCTTGACTCGACTTTCGACTTGACTTTCGACTCGACTTGACTTTCTACTCGACTTTCGACTTGACTTGACTTTCGACTCGACTTGCGACTTGACTTTCGACTCGACTTGACTTGACTTTCGACTCGACTTGACTTTCTACTCGACTTTCGACTTGACTTGACTTTCGATTTGACTTTCGACTTGACATTTGACTGGACTTGACTTTCGACTCGACTTGACTTGACTTTCGACTTGACTTTCGACTTGACTTGACTTTCGTCTTGACTTGACTTTCGACTTGACTTTCGACTCGACTTGACTTTCTACTCGACTTTCGACTTGACTTTCGACTCGACTTGCGACTTGACTTTCGACTCGACTTGACTTGACTTTCGACTCGACTTGACTTTCGACTTGACTTTCGACTTGACTTTCGACTTGACTTTCGATTTGACTTTCGACTTGACATTCGACTTGACATTCGACTTGACATTCGACTTGATTGACTCGACTTGACTTTCGACTCGACTTGACTTTCGACTTGACTTTAGACTCGCCTTGACTTTCGACTTGACTTTCGACTCGACTTGACTTTCGACTTGACTTGACTTTCGACTTGACTTTCGATTTGACTTTCGACTTGACATTCGACTTGACATTTGACTCGACTTGACTTTCGACTCGACTTGACTTTCGACTTGACATTCGACTTGACTTTCGACTCGACTTGACTTTCGACTTGACTTTCGACTCGACTTGACTTTCGATTTGACTTTCGACTTGACATTCGACTTGACATTTGACTCGACTTGACTTTCGACTTGACTTTAGACTCGCCTTGACTTTCGATTCGACTTGACTTGACTTTCGACTTGACTTGACTTTCGACTTGACTTTCGATTTGACTTTCGACTTGACATTCGACTTGACATTTGACTCGACTTGACTTTCGACTCGACTTGACTTTCGACTTGACATTCGACTTGACTTTCGACTCGACTTGACTTTCGACTTGACTTTCGACTCGACTTGACTTTCGATTTGACTTTCGACTTGACATTCGACTTGACATTTGACTCGACTTGACTTTCGACTCGACTTGACTTTCGACTCGACTTGACTTTCGACTTGACATTCGACTTGACATTCGACTTGACTTGACTTTCGACTCGACTTGCGACTTGACTTTCGACTCGACTTGACTTGACTTTCGACTCGACTTGACTTTCGACTTGACTTGACTTTCGACTCAACTTGACTTTCGACTCGACTTGACTTTCGACTCGACTTGACTTTCGATTTGACATTCGACTTGACATTCGACTTGACATTCGACTTGACATTTGACTTGACATTCGACTTGACTTGACTTTCGACTTGACTTTCGACTTGACATTCGACTTGACATTCGACTTGATATTCGACTTGACATTCGATTTGACATTCGACTTGACATTCGATTTGACATTCGACTTGACATTCGACTTGACTTTCGACTTACTTTCGACTTGACTTTCGACTTGACTTTCGACTCGACTTGACTTTCGACTCGACTTGACTTTCGACTCGACTTTCGACTCGACTTGACTTTCGTCACAGCAGACTGGTGGTTGCGTGGGGGTGTCAGAGCAGACTGTTGGTTGTGGTGGGAGTGTCAGAGCAGTCAGATGTTTGTGAGGGGGGGTGTCAGAGCAGACTGGTGGTTGTGGTGGGAGTGTCAGGTTCAAACTGGTGGTTGTAGTGGTGGTGTCAGAGCAGACTGGTGGTTGTGGTGGGGGTGTCAGAGCAGTCTGATGTTTGTGGTGGGAGTGTCAGGTTCAATCTGGGGGTTGTGGTGGTGGTGTCAGAGCAGTCGGGTGGTTGTGTTGGTGGTGTCAGAGCAGTCTGATGTTTGTGGTGGGAGTGTCAGGTTCAATCTGGGGGTTGTGGTGGTGGTGTCAGAGCAGTCGGGTGGTTGTGTTGGTGGTGTCAGGGCAGTAGGGTGTTAGTGTTGGGGGTGTCAGAGCAGTCTAATGTTTGTGGTGTGGGTGTGAGAGCAGTGAGATGTTTGTGGTGGGTGGTGTCAGAGCAGTCAGATGTTTGTGGTGGGGGTGTCAGCGCAGTCGGGTGGTTGTGGCGGGGGGTGAAATCTCAAATCCAAACTCTCAAACCTCAAATCACAATTTCTCACACTCTCAAATATCAACCTCCCAAATTCCCAAATCTCAAATTCACAAATCTGAAATTTTATTTTTTACAACTGACTCAATAGTGTAGTGGTAGCAAGCGCGACTGCTGAGCGTGAGGTTCTGGATTCGGTTCCCGGGTCGGGGAAATTGTTATTGGGTTTTTCTGTATAGAAATCCTCAGTAGCAGCACCGAGGGGTTGGGGTTATGCCCGGTTGATGGCAACAGGCTCGTCCCCTGTTACATGGCTTACGTGACTTAATAACAGCATCGGCGAAATGTGGGTGCACAATAGTAGATACGTCTTTGTGGCTTAGTCTAACCTTTCCGGGATACAGGCGTGATGCTTGCCATGTTATGTTTTTCCATAAAGTGTTCTTTCATAAAGTGTAATTTATTATTCTGTAGCTACAGCGATTAGGTATTAATATAAATAAAACTAGCAAAGTTAATCACTCCGATCACTCTGTCTTCTCCCAATTTATTACGTATAAATAGGCGAAGTGGATTTAATACGTATGGATAATACTTTCTCGCTCGCACACCGACTATCTGTTTCATTCATAGCAACTAAAGAAGTACAAATTATTTTCTAACAAAAGATTGGCGGGAAGTATGTTGCACAAAACTGGTTTTAAGAGGGCGTGGTTTTCGCTGTGGTCACAAGTTGGGTGCAAGTGATTTTAGCCTTATAGGTGGTTCACCGGTAATGTCGCCCATTGTACATTGACGACACGGTTGGCGCAATGGCTAAGCGATTACCTTTCTGCGCTACGTGTCACAGGTTCGATCCGCGCACGGAACAAATATCTGTATGATCTACAGATAATTGTTTCGGGACTGGTTGTGTGTGCACGTCACATGTATGTTTGTAAACTGTACCAACGATACAGGAGAAATACTAGAGTGGGGAAACGTTCATACATAAAAATACGACGCTCTATGACTCGCTAATTTAAGACTAATAAATATAAGCACGAACTACAAATATATCCCTCCCAATTCCCATTTATTCCCACACCATAACAACCGTACATTGCTTTTACCCAAACTAGGAAGAACAACACAGGAACACACACAGTTATCCAAACCAGTCATAACTATTGAAAGATGAATGCATTAGCCGGTTTGTTTGTAGGACTAATGCTTCAATTAACGGCCGCCATTGATGCTCAGTGCTGCCAAGTAACAACAGTAATGGAGATATTGGGCGGAGGAGCAATTAGGACATAGGTACTGACAGATATTGGTCTTGAAAGTTTGTTTATTTAAATACACATACATACAAAACAAGCAGTAGCCTAGCGGTTGAACGCTGGCCTTTCATGCAGGATGAACCCATTACTGTCCCACTGCTGGGCAAGGGCCTTTTCTTAGAATGAGAAGGGTTAAGCCTTAGTCTATCACGCTGGCCTGGTGCGGGTTAGCGGGCTACAAACACCATCAATCTTTTTATGGAGCCCTCTCAGGTGTGCAGATTGTCTCACGATGATTCCGAAAAGTGAGAGATGCGGACCGGGTTTGAACTAAGTCTGAGTTTATTATTTTTATTTTACATACAAAACATTATTATTGTAATTTTCGAAGGGTTACGCAGAGGTTTAGTTTTGTATTTTTCATGCCCTTATTACAACTTAAACTCCAGGCTGCTACACAGAATTTACATACAAAACCGTAATAGGTAATACTTTTTCCTCCGGATTTCGAACCCAGATTTTCTAGCATAGCTGTCGCTTTTATGGCCACCAGACCAATAAGATAGCTTCATGTACGTAAAATATACTTATATAGCAATTAGAAACGAAATTTTACTTCCTATTTGTAAGGTTTTCGCCAAGAAGACAGTCATCGCCCTCCTACGATTATCAATTTGTTTTCCAAGTACAAGTATCATAACATCGATGCGCTATGTGTCGCGGGTTCGATCCCCGCACGGAACAAATATTTGTATGATCTACAGATAGTTGTTTCGGGTCTGGTTGTGTGTGCATGTGATATGTATGTTTGTAAACTGTACCCACGACACAGGAGAAATCCTAGTTGGGGGAAAGTTAAAAAAAAATAAAATAAAAAATAAACTGTTAACACACCTCTATTAAATAGTCAAGTAAGGATTTAATATTAATATAAATAAAAATATATTTTTCAAAACAAGCTTTTATATCAGCTAGGATCACAGTATTAGTGAAGACAAATCAAACAAGCCCAAACACGATGTAATTGCGTCGTTTCATTACAGAGCTCCTATCTTCTGGCTCCATCATCAGACCAGCTCAAAATATTATATTATATTGTCACCAAACTTACAAAAGCGTGCAAAATTTCAGTTCAATCGGTTGATGGTAACTGCTTTAAAATTCAATTGCAAGATTTGACCCGAACAAACATACAAACATTGCAAGTTAAATAAAATCTATTAAAAGAACATTTAAAAAATCCAAGTACATTGAAAAATTTAAACAAAGACAATTGATTCATAAACTCTCTTTATCGAGACAAGTGGAGCTCGCGTTAAGTTCACTTACGACATAACTTATACATAAGCCCTGTTTCTCGAACGGCGTGAGCAGAATTTGTAATAGACCCCGCATACAGCAAGTGGTTATCCTACATCTATAGCTACTATGTATAGACAAAGCTGATACATAATGTAAGAGTTTATACATCAACTATGTGATTGATTTTGGCGTATAACATTTTTCTTTTTCTCCTCGGTTTTCTTGACGACTGGTTGGGCTATACAGACTCGTCTGGGTAGGTAAACTTTTAGTTATTTTTAAATTAATTTATCATAGAAGATAATTAACAAAACTTTATCGACTTTTGTAATGACAATAGTCAATAAAATTACGATCTTCTATAATTAATAATTACCCAAAGTAATGTTCGCAAGTTAATCATTTTAAAAACTTGCAAACCTTTGTACCATGATCAGTTGCTGTTGTCGCTAGTTGTACAGTAATGCCTTCATCATCTGCCTAGCCTTTTCGCAACTACATTGAGGTCGGTTCCCAGTCGAACCGGTTGCGATTGAATATCAGTATTTTACACGGAGCGACTGCCCTCTGACCTCCGCCACGCAGTAACTGGGAGACACTGATACTCTAAGGTTTAACTGGTTGTCAGACTTTTTGGGCTACTGACATCCGTGACGACTGTCGTAGGTCTTCGTATGACATGATCTGTATTCCGACGTTATATACAGGCACAGAACTTAGACCCAAGCGCAGTCGCAGGCCAAGACTGTGGAGGGGTCATATTAACAGTAAAGTGACTTTGGGGGGGGAGTCATAATAAAGCTGAGCATATTTCACAATAAAATTAAATATAATATTATAAATTAAAAAACCTATTTAATAATTTATTTAAAATTTTCGTAAACTGTCTATTTTTAGGTTTGTGAATTTGACGTGTACGATTTTGCGAGGTCATAACCCCTACAATCGCCTCGAACGCCACAGCTTAGACCAAGGTTTGCAATTCATCTGCGTTACAAGACCTGCTTTCGACCGGTTCTGTTTTGACCACACGACAAGTGTCTATGGGCCTGGCTTTCGTCGCCATACTATGCGTCTTATATCATCAGTGACCGCACAGTAAGCACAGTATGAAAGCTTCAAATGTTCCATGCCCATGTTCCATTTGATACAATCATTTCTATACACTCCATAATAATAGTACAATAACACACTGTTCAAATCATAGGTTCGTAACAGCTGCTTTCACTGCACAGCGTCGAACCTACGACCTTTCAATTATTTACAACGTTCGGCGCACGATCCGATACACACAAAACAAATTATAACTGGTAATATGTGTGTGTTTTCAATGTACAACGAGAATATCTTTTGGAATATATTTTTATAAAAAATATACCAGATTCTCGCTTAAAAATTGGTGCTATAGCGATCGATTGCGCTACGTGTGGCGGGTTCGATTACAGCACGAGAGAAATATTTGTATTACCTACAAATAGTGGTTCTGAGTCCGGGTGTTTGTGCATCTGAATATTTGTATTTTTAGACACACACAGCACAAATTATTCATAGTGTGGGAGTTATTAAAAAAAAAACTAAGTTTATTATAGACCACAATAATATTGGTACCGAGCTGATACAACACGGAGCAGTTCCAAGGTAGAAGGTGTTGCGATGGCGTCCATGGGTCCCAGTTGAGGTTTTCTCGGCGCACTCCCAGACTATCCACAACGCTTTGTCACAGCGTCTGTTGTTCTTTGTTCTCTCAAGGCTGAAGGCGATAAATATAAGTAGGTAGGAGAACAATAGTTTAAGTGCCTGATACTAAGTGAGCCTATTAAAATAATATGGCCAGTTTATTGACTGACAGATAATACTAATGATTAAATATATTGTCAAAATGTATTAACTCTATACTAATGGAACCGAACACCACATTAAACGCGTTATGGTAATTAGAAAACCAGTATAGTGGGCGTGCTTGATCAGAGGCGCAAGCGCACCGATATCACACAAAACTCAGAAGATCCACTGTGTGTTTCCTCATAACTAATATCATTTCAAGCAAACAAGTTGTCACCAATGTTTTTTTTTTTATACGACGTCGTTATGGCAGCGCAATTTTTTTAACAAGCCTTTGTTACTAACAAAGGCTAAATTGGGCTAAAACTGAACAGTCACGCCGCCATGTCATCCTCCACTGCCTGTAGTCCACCTTTCCCATCCAATCTATCACAGTTGCCTTCAGGTTGTCGCTTGATCTGGCTGGTAGGCAGCTGGACATGCCAAGCTAGGCAATTCGCGGTTCCCACTCAAGGACTCGTCTACTCCAACTTGAGAAACACTTTTGTCTAGCAAACTGCGATAATTGTTTAGCTGATTGATTGTGTGTGGCCCTTCTGTTGCTATCTACATATTTTGTGATCTAAAACTTCTAATTATACAGGCTCTTTGTTCAGCCACATTCGGCTACAGTCGACAGTGGTCGGTGATGTTCGGGCACACTCGGCGAACCGCTGACGTCACCCGATAAGATCGTTCTTAGGAATCGTGCAGAGAATTCTCAGAAATTGTTTGTCATCGGATGAGATAATCAGTTATTGTTATATAATTGAATAATAATTCGCGGTGAGGCAGTTTTTTGTATTATCTAATGACTGGTAAAACTCGTTAATAAAATCAAATAATTATTCTGATTGGTTTTTTTTTCTTTAAGTGTCTTTTTTACCATAATTTGCATATGTTGTCGGTGAACTAGTAATATTAAGATTGATGATGAAATACATAATCAGTGGAACACCAGTAGCAGTTGTTTGTTTAAAGAATTCATCTCATATTTGATATTTTTGGTCGGAGATCACGTGGCTTACATACTAACATACCTACCTTAGAAATACCCTGAAGTATAAGACCAACATTTTCTACATTTTGCCCACAATTGACATAAATTGACTAAACGATTAGCTTTCTGCGCTAGGTGCCGCGTATTCGATCCCCGCACAGAACAAATATTTGTATGACCTACAGATAGTTGTTTCGGGTCTGGTTGTGTGTGCATGTGACGTGTATGTAAGTAAACTGAATCTAATGGATTTCTTCTGTATTTGAAAGTTACAAAGCGGATATTAGGTGTCATACGGGCAAGTCTAATTACATTAGCCTTATTCGTATAAACACCAGAATGAAGCTTATAATCAAAACGCATAACTCTGCGAACCTCGAATCCAGGACCTCGTATTTCACAGCCACACTTTCAACAACTAGTGGTCTAGACCCTAGTGCCTCCGTGCCTCCACCACACACGTACAAAGATCACAAAGGAACCGAAAATCTCATAAACAAAAGCCTTTCTCCTCAACTTTCAGGACCACTTTCAGATTTTATAGTGTCCATGCACGGATAGGAATTATTAATCCGCGTGTGCGCCCGCGCCGCTCAGCGGAGGATCAGCATACTAATGTGCTACGTGAAAGTGTGACTACGCCACTAGGGCTGCTACTTAGGGAACAATTATATATTTATGAAGAAAAAATGTCTCAAAGAATATTGATTCTTAAAACTCAGGATAGCATTTTCAAAGTTGGTTTAGTTGAACCTTTGGGATGCTGCAGCTACATAATATAATGGTTGTCTCATACACAGATCGCCACATCAAGAGTTATTATGGAGAATCGGTAAAAAGAAAAAAAATCACCGCATTGCGCAGGTATAGAAGTCTCGTATACTGCGACTCTTGTCCCTTACCTGCCTCTATGGTGCTGAGCGTCAGTTCCTGGGTTCGATGCATGAGACTCAATAACATCATCGGTGAAATGTGACGCTATGTTCATCTTCGACGTAAACACGCCAGAATAATAGTCTAAAGATTTGTTTAGCATAAAAGTGCCAACCCTATGGGTCATACATGATCAGTATTGTATGGTGATAGGATGACTATACTATGTCGTTGTACTTATGACTGTTACTATACTTACTTCATACTTAATTCTATATTTGGTTTGTTTAGCTAGCATATATTTGTAGTACGTGTTACTTAGAAGAGCGTGAAGCGAATACCAAGGACGTGGAGTGCAACGGCAGTTGGTACCCAAATGATATTTTGTGATACAAATATAAATTATATTACATCTCTTAAATACTGCCGAGCGTATCCTGGGCCTCGACCCGGGTGCGTCTTAAAACTGCGGCCAGACACCGGAGGACGGGCAGCAGCGTCCTCTCACTAATCGGTGAGCCACTGCGATCCCCAAGCCGCCTGCCAAGCGAGGGGATTATGGCAACCCCCCCTTGGGGGAGGCCTTCGTTCAGCAGTGGACGTCTTCTGGCTGATGATGATGTATCCTGGGCTTAATCCCCGGGTAGTGGAAAGTGTTATTAGGTATTTCTGTCAGAAAATTCGTAGTAGCAGCACAGAGTTTGAAAATGTGTCCAGTAGATGGCAATAGGATAGCCGCCTATAACACGTGATTTTAAAACAAACGACGTGTGGATGTACAGTAAAACACCTCTGCCAACCTTCCGGGGGCACAGGCGTGATAAGTAAATTTGGCGAAATATACTGTTAAATCTTCCACATTTAAACCAAGGTAGAGACTTATTCTGAATTTTTATATTCTGATTGTCCAAGTGATACAACTATAGTGCTTACAACTGGTTTTCCATAAGACAATGCAATTACACTCATTGAAATGTCTGTCTGAGGACCTGTCTGATCACTTGGAGCTTCCAATCCATTTCATCATTTGTTAATCAATCAGTCACTTCAGCTTAACAGCTCTGCGATGAACTAGGAATCATTGAAATAAGGTCCAAATATCGTTACCTTCTCTGATTTACAATTCTGATACTGCTAATTCTAAATCCCAGTCCTATTGCAGTCCTACTCAGTTCCAGGATGTGAAACCTAAGATCGTCTGACGCAACCTGTATCGTCAGCCTCGATACCTCGACACCATTGCTGACTGAATAAACCTTCCTCTACAGCATGAGCGATTCTCACGAGATAAATAGTAACAGAAAAATCCAGTGCATCTTTCCTTGTTGATGGGAGTGCTTACCCCACTCCTCTCAGTCATACAGATACCACAAATCCATCTAATCATGTTGAAACAGAACTAAACAGTGTCGTTGGCAACAGCGGGTACCCAGTTGCATAAACCGATCAGGTGGTACCGACGGGCGCGGCATACTGATGGACGCCATTGTTTACACGAGCGCGCGGCGCATACGCATCGACCACTAGTGAAGAGCGGCGAAGCATCGATGAGGTTGGAACGAGAGCTGGGATTTTAAGAATACTACTTTAAAGATATAATAAGAATAATATCGATCCGTATAAGGATTCCTTCCAGAATTAAAAAGTAAAAAAAAAGCTGGATGGGCTAATTTAATGTTTTTGAAATGACAGACTCTAAAGAAATTTAAAAAGCATGTCAAGTTAACTTTACCAAATCAACCTGCTTGTAATACCAAAATTTTTGTGATGAATTAATATTATAAACTGAAATTCTACATTATGATTTGTATGCGTGATCTTCAATTTCAATACCGAAGTTCGGGTTAACCCATTCCTTCCCGCTATCATAGTTTTAGAACACTATATTGAATTATTTTTTTCCCCAACTTAAAAAAAATATATTGTTTCTAATAAAATTTGTATTTATAAACTATTTGTGTATTAAAATATTTTTTATTTGGCAATGAAACATATTTATGTACCTTTAAGTTTTTTTTTTTTATGTACCTTTTATTTTTATTTTTATGTAACATATTTATGTACCTTTACTTTTTTTCGTTAATAAGAGCATTATTTTCTATTTTATGTATCGTATAAAAATAAGATACGACTTACTTCAAAGTACATAAAAACAATTCTAACATCTTTTTCAAATTAATTAATTTATAATATAATTAATAAAAATAAAATAGATTTTTACAACAAATTATATACCTTCAAAAAGAGCCGTACTATAAATATGATACTGGGAACACGTCTATACTATGTATTATCATACAATTTCTTTTTTTATTTATATTAGTTTATCTTAATGTATTAAGACCTTAATTTAAAGATTTGACCAAAAAATTCCAATGTTTTCGATGCTCGAGAAGTAATGGGTTAATCTTTTTATATCAAAACCTGAATGTTTATATTACATGACTACAATAAATTTAGATTAACATTTAAAAAGTCTGAAATAACACTAGAATCGGATTTTAAATTATTCATATTAAATGTACACAAAACAAATTCTCAACTCTCGGCCCAACTCAATATTCCTCACATTATAACGCGCGCACACGCATTGAATACGAACGCGATCAATAATGGAGGCCCGCAGGAATAACTTAAATTATAATTAATATAATATGCAGACACTACCGTAAGGTCGGCAAAACAATGGATTACTTATAAATCGACTGATTATCAAACAATTGATCATATTGATATTAACTTATTGTTATGTAATTATGCGACGATTTTGGAAACAGACAAAAGGTTGGCGATGTCTGTTTTTGCGAAAGTACTCGTACTAAAAATGCTTAGGATTTCATGGTTCGTGTATGGCGTACAAATTTCGAGTTTGTTTACATCCAATTATGATATCACTATAATATACCATAGCGATGTATCTCGATTCATTAAAAATATAATAATTAGGAACAAAAAACTAGCTTTAATTATTGGTTGTACATTTATTCCCATAGATAATCTAATGACCTATGTACGTATATCAAGTAATTTAGTGAATTACATCGAATTATGCATAAAAATAGTGATAAATTGTTATATCAATAATTTTAATATAATATATAATTACAATCAGACTGTGATCAAGCAGTTTCTGTGGCAAAGAAAATGTATGATGTATGGACATCAGAAATCAGTCATGTGTTGTGTAGCGGTCTTTCAGAAGGGCTCGTGTTTTAAATGAGGAAGTTATTAATGGCTGTGAAAGCTATTATCTGAGGGAATATAGCCTAATAGCTTTTGGACTTCCGTAGTTAAGTAATAAGTTCGCCGGTTTCCATCATTAAAATCCTATAAAATTATTAATTCCTACACCACACCTCTCCGAAGTTTTTTCCATAAAAGCAGCATCAGCACTCGATCTAAACGTACCTCCGCCATAAAACACGAAGAGCTATGGGGGATAACTTTCCAAACTGAGTGAAAACCCCATAAAAAGATCTCGAGTTAAAATATACCAAGATTTATGGGCATTCATTTAATAATGCATTTTACGTTACAATTTCCCGTCGCCCGCGCGCCCTGGGGAAATCTCGCGGTTTTGGTCACGACCACTGCTTTTAATTAGCCATCGGCATTAATGCGAACCTCCAAATTGTTTTTTTAAAACGGAATTGAGTTATGAAGTGGAGTATTATTTTTGGCGTGTTTGTGTTTAAATTCGTCACGGTTCAAAGTTTAGAATTTGTGTTACTTCAAGGAAAGAGGATTTTTTTTTGGTTTTATACCTTTCATTCTTAAATTGAGTTAATATGTTACATAACATAAACATAACATCACGCCTGTATATCCTGAAGGGTTACGCAGAGGTGTAATATTCTACGCCCACATTTCGCCGATATCGTTATCGTGTCCCATGTAATAGGGGGCGAGCCTATTGCCATCTACCGGGCACAGTTCCCAGACTCCGTGCTGCTACTGAGAATTTCCATACAGAAAAACCCACACGCTTTGCTCGACCCGGGAATCGAACCCAGGACCCCACGACCACTAGACCATTGGGGCAGGCAATATATTACATACAGTTAATATATATATATAGACTAGCTTGTAACACCAGCCCCAAAATCCTGTTGGCAATAACATGATAAAAAAAAAAGTTAACATTCTCCTGCCTACCCCCGAGGCACAACAAGCAGGATTACGTTTCCACACTCAGTTCGTCAACGTATCTGTTACTCCCTCGGGGGAGTAAGCAGATCTCCAAGTATTGAGGCGAGTTACTTCAATCTACACAACTTGACGGCCTTAAAATAAAAGTAGGTATATTCACGACTCTCCCCCGAGGGTGGGGCATATCAATGTCAATCATGATGGGGAGAAATTGACAGTCAATATGAAACTTACATTTTCCATCCTGTTTTTTCCGAAGGGTTAGACAGAGCTAGCCAATACCTTGAGTGGCATCTAATGGGGGCCTATTGCCGTCTACCGGAATCTACCAAAAACTTCCATTCAAGAAAACCATATTACACTTTGCCCGACCCTGGAATGGAACCCAGATGAGAACTAATGCAGCATTCGCGTTAACATCCACTAGAACAATAAGGGAGGTTCTTTTTTGTCATATATGGCAATATATTGTATATATGGCACAGAGGGCCTCGTAGCTCGGAAAGCAAGAAGACCTATGACAGTCGTTACGGGATGTTAGCAGCCGAAAAATTCTAACAACCAGTCTAACCTTAGAGTATCAGTTTCTCCCAGTAATTGAGTGACACAGGTCAGATGACAGTCACTCCGTGTAAAATACTGATATTCAGCCGCAACCGGTTAGATTGGGAGCTGACCCCGACAGGAAGAGGCTAAGCAGATGATGTGTAGGAGAACCATTTTCTTTTTTTTTTATATAATAGATACTGGAAAGCATGTTGCGTTGTTCTTTGTTCATCTACTCAAGACAATGCTTTTTTTTCTATATTTTCGGCTGAAAAACATACCCTGCTCATATCTCCCAGCTATAAATAGCTTCGGGCGCTAAAACGTCAGTAACTCTTTACATGACGTTCAGAAAGTTAAATTAAATTAGTTAATGTTTCTAACCGAGATTTTCCTCTACTTCGTTTGCTTTTGAAAACATAACAAAAAAAAGTTTTTTGTCTAACACTAACCAAAATAGCTACCAATTACATACTCAAAAATATACGCCCAAAATTTAAAAGGAAAACGTTCAAAACATAACATAAATTAGACTGATATAAAAACACGTCAAGTTTGGTCGTAAAGACATAATGCTACCAACTATAGACTGCGCCGGAGTAAACATATATATTAGTATGCTAACGATCAATTGAAAAAAAAACGAAGGCTATATTTGACTTAGTTTAACCTACTCCGAAGACACGTGTAACTTTTCGTAACGTTTTCACAGCTTCGGTGAGAAAATAACACTATTTATTCACAATTCGTTTCCTGTTTCCTGATGTACGGTAAAGTCTGAATCCACGTAAATTTGTCATATCAGTGTATGGAGTGACAGAACTTGAGATCGTTTGGGCCAAATCTTGTATAAACATTTTCTGGTGCAAGGAAATAGCTTCCAC
Source organism: Shargacucullia verbasci (assembly GCA_947562105.1). NCBI lineage: Eukaryota > Metazoa > Arthropoda > Insecta > Lepidoptera > Noctuidae > Shargacucullia > Shargacucullia verbasci. The sequence continues at coordinate 706,972 of OX387296.1, forward strand.
GACAAACTAAACCTGAAAACGCCTAGCGAACCCTAGGCACCATTAGTAGTATCTAGATAGGATTAATACGTCCCGATACCACCGTTGCTGACTAGCTAATCTTTCCCCTACGGCATGAGCGATTTCCATGTAATAACGCGCCAAGCTCCCAAACAGAAATTTCCCAAATGAAAAACCCGTACACGTGTACCAAAATAAAACAATTACCATCAATTATCATATAAATAACACCATTGTTGGGCACACGCCGAATTAATACACAATATAGCTCTACCTTACCCCCTGCGAACGCGGCGAAATTATACAAATTACTACATAGAATTTTATGACATGCCTAATGGCTTCATATGGGAAATCCGCAATGTTGATGGTCCTATATGATATTATCGGGTACCGGGTTTCCTTCTGAGTCGCGAAATATGGGTCTGGTGAAAAATGTTATTAGGCACTGATTGTATTAATTGATAATCCCGGTATGGGGTTTTATGGGGAATTCATAGTAATCTTGACTCAAGACGAGGCTGTTACATGGGCTTTGAGAGATAATTAAGGGTGTAATGAGCAAAAGGTCCGGGTCAAAGATTATTTCAGTCAAAGAGTTAATTGTTTTTACAAAAATAACTTCAAAACTGAACATAGAGTACACACACACATCTAGCTAACCATGAAACAACTACTATATCATGATAATGTTAACAAACAAAAATATATACCACTACAAGTATTCAAAACACCAACTAAATATGTAAATAAGATACATCTACGTAATATTTAAGTTTACAGTTTCGGTGACCTTGATACGACCACGTTCCGACCATAGATATGTGTGGCAAGTTAAAAATACTCTATGGCAAATCCTTGTTGATACAGTTGGCATACAATGCAGATACGGCAAAAATAATTATTTTTACCACATTTTGTATGTGATACTCATATGCTATTTATAGCCAAGGTCGAAAAATTCAACTGTTTATATCTTTAAGAACCATTTTTATGTTCCTTGATTGTTTTTTTATTATTATTTGATAACTTGCCAATAGAAAGGTAGACCGGCCGATATTGACGAGAAATATTGACGACGCCTGTAAATTCACGCGGTTATTGATTTTATGTCAGGGTCTCAGTTTTGATTCTCTTACGGACCAATAAGTTCATATTCTAGGTGTGCTTGCATGTGAGATTAATATATTCATAAATTTCCCACGAATTATTATCGATAGATATCGAATATCGATAAAACAAAAGAAAACTACTATGATTATTTATCTTATCAGCAATATTTTTTAATTAGAAGCTCTTGTCCCTAATGAATATATTAGCGTATTATTTAAATAATTAATTACAAGTAGGAGTAGGTACTCTTATTAATGTGGCTTCCTTAATTTTGAGTCACGACACAACTAGATATGGCAACTTTACTTATTATTAACTTGTTTTTGTAAGAGACCGGCCTTGGCTGAACATAGCACAACCTGTTTTGGCGTATCCTCGCTATCATTCCTTTGTGTTTTGACTCGAGTGGATTGTACCTACTGACACAAATAGTGCCGATAAGTACCTAGTAATTGGCGGTTTTAAATTTATAATAACCATGAATTATCGCGTCTGAAAAACAATCTGTTTTTTTTTTTGATATTGGATATTTATTTTGTGCTATCGTAGAGTTATCTTGAGTTGGAAAAAAATCTCTTCTTATCTTACATCTATTAGGTGAACCGTTCGTCTTTACTCGAGTAAGGTTACCGTGTATTTTCCGCGAGCTCAACCATACTGACATTTTCCATTCGTGGACCTCCACTCGGTGATATTTTGGCCCCTAAGCTATCACCAACGTACACGTCAATTTAGAAGCCATCAGAAATCCTAGACTAACTATCATTGAAATATCATAAAATATTATTGGATAAGCAGTGATAGCCTAGCGGTTGAACGCTTGCCTTCCATGTAGGAGGGTCTGAGTTCAAACCCGGCCCGCACCTCTGACTTTTCGGAATCATGTGCGGAATAGAATTTGATTATCTCTTGCGTTTACGGTGAAGGAAAACATCGTGAGGAAATCTGCACACCTGAGAGGGCCCCATAAAGTTCTTAACGGTGTGTGTAGTCCGCCAACCCGCACCGGGCCAGCGTGGTGGACTAAGGCCTAACCCTTCTTATTCTGAGAAGAGACCCTTGCCCAGCAGTGGGACAGTAATGGGTTTAATTATTAATTATTATTATTGGATACCTACCCCAAAGGAAGCAGGCATCACACCCCTGTTTAAAACTCAAACACTAAAATTCAAAATTTCCCGTGACGCTACCTTTTATGGCACCGTTTTATTCGTCCAACTTTTAATTAGCCCCCTGCAAGAGGCCATGTCCCCTGTCCTTTATAAGGATGAAGACAGGGAAATTTAATTTCCTGCGAGCTGTAAATGTTTAAAGAGGCAGAAATAGGGCGCTTCTGAGTATAAATTAAATTCTTTTTTAGCTTTATAACATGTAATAGGTGGCTCTTATAAAATTAAATACAGATTTAGATGTTTGTACGTGTGATTTATGAGTTTCATTAATTTATTTTTATAAAAAATTGAATACTATTTACATGATTATTATTTAATAATATTAATTACCATTAAGTCCTCTCAAACATTTATAATTATCACTTATTTTTCATTTTAATTCTACTCAAAAACCAAGTCAATAGGTACCCCCCACACCATCACTTAAACCAAAAGTTTTCAAACTAAAATAGATATTTTATAAAAACCTTTTATAGCACCCAAGTAGAAAGTACATAATAATTAAAGTTTCACGCAGCTAAAGCGTTCGTTTTAAAGCTATCTACTCTGTTATTAATAGCCACTAGTTTCTAACCATAATCTTCCACTTCCCTCCCGCAAGGCTGCCACTTTCGCTGAAATACACTAAATGTTTTATTAATGCATCGACAACTTCACGTTGCATAGAAATAACTATTGATAGTGCAACTGTAAAGCAATCAGGTTAGGAAAAAGGAAAAAGGGGCCGTCCATTAATCACGTGATGTTTTTTTTAGCGTTTTTAACCCCTCCCTCCCCCCTGGTGATACGTGGTGAAGTTTGAAACTAACATTCCCCCCCACCCAAACGACTTCGCCCATGTCTCTTAGCAAGTGAAAAAATAAATACACGTGATATCTTACTGCACCCCCCCTCGCCCCTTGTGATATTTCGTGATTTTGCCAAACCCCCTCCCCCCATTCGAGCCTCACGTGATTAATGGACGGCCCCAAAGGTTCCACATTAACAAAGTTTTTTTTAAATACTAACTATTGAAAAAAAAAAATTTGGTTACTGTCTCATCTGAAGTTTACTATATCATATGTTTACTACAATGGGATACGTTGCTGGTATATACCCAAAGACAAAGGATTACAAAAAAAAATGGTCGCCAATATAATTATGTGGGTACTACTATTTTCATAATGTCGAGATTTTCCTGAGAAAGGAAAAATGTTAATAATTTTCCGTACAACTTGTGAACCGAACCCGGAACCCTTAGAAACGTTACATCGTGTACCATATTGTAGCAAAGCAATGAAGTACTTTAAATTCACATCAGCCATTAAACTTAAGTAATAACATAACCAAATGAAGCGTTCCTTCACTTATAGTTTAGACGCCATTTTGAATTCCAAACACATTCGGTATAGCACCAAAGTTCCCGGATTGGTACCTGTGTTTAGAGAAATGTCTCAGCATTTATTACAAATTATGATTCGGCGAAAGTTTTACTGCGAGAGGTTTGATGTGGCGCAAGTTAAGAGAAAAGAGAGAAAAACAAATATATGTATTATGTATGTAAATATTTATTGATTTAAAATAGTTTTAGGCAGTGTAATAAATTTAATAGTTACACCACGCTAACATTTATATTGTAGTTTAAAAACTGGTGATATGGTGGTAGAACAGCAGAGTCACGACCTCGTTTCTCAGAATCTCTATCAAGATCATTATTATTGTCCTTATATCGGCTTGTAAATGTCTAGTTTTTCTTCCTTAGACAGCGTTTCCTTCTTTAATTACGGCTGCCAATGCTATAGCAGTGGACCGATAATAATCTGACGAAGTACCTATCCAAATATAATAAAAACACATGTGTTCTTGCAACACGGTTGTCTTTCACTGATTTGTCGCTTCTTCCGTTCTCATCGAAAAGTATCTAATGAGGCATTTTATAGTCTTAGTCTAGACCATATACTGAATTATTACATAACACACTGAACAGAATATGACATCACCTAACTGCAATATTGCAAAACTAAAACCACTAAACACAGAAAATGCGGTCCCAACCAGCAACTCCTAATAAAATACCTACATGTAAGTACATACATAAACAGAAAACCAGTCGAATCCAGTTGCAAATACTTACGTCAAACTTTACTACAACTTTTTATCAACACCCGCGGCCGGCCGTCACTCACACCGTCCCGTAACGAAGTCGACGCGGCTCATTTGGCACCGCATGTTACGAACACGGGTAACTAAGCACGTAAATGGTAACTCCCTCTCTCGCTCTCTTCTCGGATATTCGGAAGAAGTTAAAAGTTTGGAAGTGAAGCGTTATCTCGATTAAGTTGCTTAATTACTGGGAGGTTTGTTTTGATGTTTGGGCGACGAAATATTAATGTCTACGGGGAATACGGGTAAATGTTTAAAAGTTTGAAGTGAAAAGAGTTGTTGAGATGTCTTGTACAGAATTAAACGTTTAAAATCGCTACAAAAAAATATAAACAATTCTTCTTGTAGTTCGATTCTCATTAATTTGTGATCGACAGACTGCCATTAGTTTGCAAGATAATTATATCAGTTATTAAAGCAATTACACAAAGAAATATAATTACAAACATTACAAGGATTACTTAATTTTAATTACTGGTTTTAATTACTTACAAACTGTGATATCACGAATGGAAATTAACCCAAGACGATGAATGAACAATTTCAACAACGTTTGCTCTAAATAAATGAACCAACATTTCAACAATATTTTTTCCACACGTGATAAACACAACACGGTGTAATGGTCAGCGCACATTTTTTACAGCGGTATCGCTTACATATGGATATTCGCAACATTATGATAATTATATCGAGCACATGTGGAGCCCGTCACGTGCTGCAACTGGCCGAGCCTGTTTGATATACTTCAATTAAATATACTAAGTAACATGAATAATTGAATATGCAGATACATTGTACGTTCAATTATTATCAGTAAACAGTTTTGACTGATCAGAGAGAGTAAGAGAGAAAAATATTCAATAATGTGTCAAAATACAGAGTGACTATTTTTATATAACAGAGTTATATAGATACAAGGTAATTCCCTCTATATCTAGCTATTTTAACGAAAACGTAAAGCTGTCTATTTGAACACTTTTAACTTAAAAACCAATAGACCAGTTTTAATGGGACTTTCACTACAGCGTTATTAATGGGCCTAGCTCTAATAGATAGAAAATAGATATGTATCATCACGCTATCGCTCATAGGAGCTGAGCAGTGCCACATATTTTGTATACTACATTCCATAATGTATCTTCTGTCACGCGGAAGAAGTCAGGAGTATAGTCACATCACCTCAGCCCTCAATTTCTAAATCGTGCTATAATTACTGCTTTTGCCAGAGGGAATCATAACGTAACACAGGATCCACCTGCACAATAATAATTATACAACACAATCAAGGTTCGTTTCTTGTTTTTGTAAAATTGAGGGTAGTAAAACTATGAAACCACCATGCATGTAGAAAATGAGCGGAAACTAGCTAATTAGTTCTTCATATAGAACTACGAAACTTTTGGATGACCGTTATGACATCTGACAATCGCCACACGACGATAAAAATATTCAGAAAAGCAAAAACAACACAAACCGCGAGCAAAGCCTGTTAACTGATGAAAAACAGTCCGAACCAGTCCACACCGGTTCTTTTTATTATCTTTTATATAAATAAACTTTCGACTCGTTTTAATTATGATAATAAAATAATATACAACTAAACGACTTTATGTCACGACTTCTTTAAATAAACATCCGAACAAGATAAAGCGGTTTCACTTATTAAAACTTAGTAAAGGAATGAAAATACTGCTGTATTGAATAATTTTCATTCCGCACTTAATGCAAAAACTTGTAGCAAAACGAGGTGTGGCGTTAATTAAGAGAAATTTAATTAAATAAGTGGCACAACTTCTCCACTTAATAGAACAAGATGAAAGGGTCAGCTGCGGGAAATGAAGTCATTTTTCTTTCGTGACGCTTGGATGGGGTGAACGGAAAATGGTCCCAAGAGTTGGTACAAAGTTAAACGGTAAGTACACCCAAGACAGTCATCTCGAAGATCATTTCAAAGATTTTACTTTTTACTTTACAGCCGATATTTTAGGTACCTATGTAAATTCAGTAGGATTCAGCCGGCGTACATGTATGAAAAACACAATAAACTAAAAGAGCGTGTATGTACAAATGGCGGAGGAGCTTTGGGCTAAAATAACAACACAGTGGTTCCCAAATAGCCAGAAACGGCAATGCAGTAGGCCCAGAACTAGGCTAGACTTGCATTTGAAGGATTGGTCCCAAGTCGCAACAGACCGGGAAAAGTAGATAGAAGAAAGGGAGGCCTTTACCCAGCCGTGGGACTGTACAGGCTTATAATAATAATAATAATGTATAAACAGTAAATCGTGGTATTCTGTAATTTTTGCTGACTGTAATAAATATTATTAAAATTAATTTAATGCTACCAGATCAGCTGTTGTCCTGCGAAGCTATAAAGGGGAGATTAGACGGTAGCGAACCAAACATTTAAAAAAAAAGCAAAGAAAACAATCAAAGAACAACTCAGTAACAAAATCGCCCCCAATTTAAAAATCGTCCCTCCGAAATCTATTTCTATTGGGGTTGAAACGGAGGGCTGCAATAAAGACTTCACTGAAGCATTTGACACTCTTAGTTTAACGATCGAAGCCATTTACGACCGTGGTAGTCAACTAAATATCTATGTTTATGACTAGCAAATGTTGAGCTGATGTGAACTATTACACGTTTGACGATTTATCAGAGTATTTTTGAGTGACAGTTTGATAGTAAACTGTCTTGTGACAGTACTTGTATTTGATTTGTTGTAGAATACACGGCATTTTACGATGCTGTATTTATTTTTGGGTGTTGCTTCTAGACTCTAGTGGGAATAGAAGGGAACGTTAGTATTTTGGTTGTGTGAATATAATCGTAAATGTTTATGTCGTTTAACTAAATTGTTCGTTTTATGAGTTTTGGTTAGTGATTTGGTTTGAGGATACATTGATTACTCCTATGTTGAATTTGATGAGAAATCTGATGAAACCACCAATACTTTGACAAAATAACTTAAATATTGTTCAGACTGTTGCTGATTAATAGAAAATAGTGTAGAGACTAGTTCATACAAATATGTTACAGTTATATCAAAGTTACCATAGAAGCTACGATTGATAAAACCAGTTATGCGAAGACCAGACTTTTTTGTTTGTTTCATTCGTCCCTCTTTGAGACAGGTAAGGGGAAAAAGACACATGACCAGAGAACTAACAATGAACGTATGTGAACCAATAAAACAGATGAATAGATTAGCAGCCCTACTTTCCCTACGCAAGTACGAACAAATGATTCGACCACACACATCACGGAAATAGATACGCCACGGGTGTCCCGTGGAGTTTTTATGACTAATAAATGTTTAGTGCGACACTGACTGTGACTACAAAGAAGAAACTCGTTATTTTGGGATTAAAGAGTTTCAATTAATTTATGGTTGAAAAATAATCATTGTGTCAAAATATGTTTTTTTTATATTTTGAGAAAATACAGCTGGTCGGTTCTGGTTCGTTGATGTGGTTGTATGAATGCCGAATGCGCAAACATTTCATCAATCTGTTTTGTATAACTTAGCCGGGTTCATATTCGGCCCATTTATTATGTTTTTACGCCGAACGATTGCCGTCTTTCTGCACAAAACCTTAGGGAAATCAGATTTCCACTGCCTTTCCACTGGATAAGCCCTTTACGACAAGCTAAGAACAGATAGCTGGTACATTTTAGTTGGAGACTAAACAGCCAGATTTAAAGAGACCGATTTTGGCATAATTTCTTTGGCATTTTCCAGCGATAGAGTGACAGTACTTAGACTTTACAGTATTTAACCAAAAGCATTTAACTTTTATTTGCCTTTTAAAATATCATCGATACCGACAGTGTAGGGGACGCTACCAAGATAGTAATAATAAGCAAAAATTATTATTAAATTGTGTATATGTTTGTACATTTCCAATAAAATACCTCTTACAATATATGTAGTTTGTTCACGCCTATATAACCACATATTCTGGACACTACGTATCGCTCACACACAATAACACACAGGGGTATTATCAAAGGAAGAGAACAATTAATTATAATTATTATTAGCACTTGGCATAAACAGGATAACAGTGGTTTGATAAATAATACTACGCAGTATCAAAATACTGGCTATTTTTAAATTATAGGTACTATCATTATTATTACTAGTAGTTTTCTTACTCAATACTAAATAAAGTCTCAGTTTTTCATACAACCCAACTTGTCTTTTGAGTTAAATCATGAAAAACACAAAAATATACATATATATATATAAATTGTATGATGCCAAAAAATTTGCTAAAAATTATTGTTAATTACTTCCGGCGCCGGAAGACACCGGAGGACGGGCAGCAGCGTCCTATCACTAATCGGTGAGCCACTGCGATCCCCAAGTCTCCTGCCAAGCGTGGGGATTATGGCAAACCCCTCCCTTGAGGGATGCCTTCGTTCAGCAGTGGACGTCTTCTGGCTGATGAGGATTAGGATGAGGACTTCCGGCGCACCCTGGAGCTGACACTGTCAAAACGTTGCTGTCTTCGTATCTATCCATCGCGATATGAGCGAGCCCCATGCTCACGATAACACAACAGAAGAAGAAAAATCATTAAACCCTTTTACCCAATCAAATCACCTTCCAATAATTATTATTGATATATTCCCTTCTCTGCTTAGAAGGTGTAAACACAAGCAAATCACCAAGATATACATAAAACATTTGTTTAAATCAAATTCCGCGCCCGCGCCGCTTCAACAACCATTTGTTAGTGTCAAATTATTTATCTCATTATTATTTATTAATGTTGTAACTCGGTGTGGGTTCTGCATAACACTGGAGTAATAAATAATGCACTATTTTAAGTGGAATTATCTAGTAGCAAGGAAAGCGGATAATGAGGTTGTAGGTTCTTTCAAATTAATCAGAAAATTACATTTCGAGTAAAGGATAAAATAATATTAAATAATTTAAATAATTATTAATTTAACCCATTACTGTCCCACTGCTGGGCAAGGGTCTCTTCTCAGAATGAGAAGGGTTAGGCTTTAGTCCACCACGCTAGCCCGGTGCGGGTTGGTGGACTACACACACCGTCAAGAACTTTATGGAGCCCTCTCAGGTATGCAGGTTTCCTCACGATGTTTTCCTTCACCGTAAACGCAAGAGATAATCAAATTCTGATCCGCACGTGATTCCGAAAAGTCAGAGGTGTGAATATATTATATATATACATAAGCGCGAAAAAAATATATATATGTATAGTCAAAATCGGATATAACGACATTGAAGGGACCGTATAAATACGGACGCTATAGCCGGTAGTTGTTATAAGCAATATACATAAGTAGATACATAATTTGAATATGTAAAATGAAAGAATATATGTATTTAATTTAAATAGACGTAATAAATAGGTATTCGCTTTATGCAAATAAAATGTCAAAAAACTGAACAAAAAATTCATTTAACTGAACAAAAAATAAATAATACCTGAACCAAAAATAATGCTTTAACGTTTTAAGCGACCATTTGGTCGTTATAACCGAACAATTTCGAGTTTCGTCGTTTTAAGCGATATGTCGTTTTATCCGATGTTGTTATAGGCGGTTTATTTACGTAAGTGTTTATATAGGGATTTGGCCGGGACCTTGCCATTTGTTTCTAATAACCGATCCGTCGTTGTAAACGATGTCGTTATATCCGGTTTCGACTGTATATATATACCTATATATATATATAATATTTATATATGTATTTTATATAAGAATATTATATTGTCTCCCAAATAAAAGTCATACAATTATATTCACTGGACCCCTACCCTAAACTGACTTTTTTGACCATATAAAGTTATAGTTTTAGAAACATGAACAGTGAAGAAATATTACAGTAAAATCCCTTCCCTTGCAATAGATATAATGTCAATGAACGCTGGATAGTATCCTAAGTCTATGGTTTCACCTTTACCGTTCAATAAAAATAATACATAAACAAGAATTAAAAAATTCAAGCCATCTCGAGTATTCTAGTATTAAGTACAGTCAAACAGTGGCTTCGATGGACTGAGGCAAAATAGTAACTTCCCTACAACTACTCCTAAAATAGGTCTCTATAATTATTCTTTGGGTAAAACTCAAGGAAACGGAGTGCACTACATTTATAATACTCTTAGAAATATAATAAATAGCTTCACTATGAAAACGTGTGTAATTCAGTGCCAAATGCAATGACAACACCTCATTATCTGCTTGTACTCCACGTGGAATGAGGCGTGATAATAAATAGTTGCATGCTATTATGATAATATGACAAATACATAATGTACTTATGTAAAAGTACTTTTTTATTGTTATGCAATGAAAAATATAATCTTATAGTTGCAATATTTCAGTGTGAAACATGTTTCGTATGTTACCAAACATTGTTAATTACATTTTATTGATAGATATTTTTTTTGTACAATTTAGGGTTATAGAAAAGACCTGCTTGCATGCTCTTTTAAAATAATAATAATTACAATCTTGATACAATATTGTGTTATGAGTTATGAGATAATGTAATCTATACATATAATGAAATTATAACAGGCCGATGTCTGTACATTATAATATATTGGAGAAAAACTAATATGGAGGGTCTTTATTAGAGCAACAGAAGCCAAAACAACAGTTTTTAGAATTTTTGTCCGTCTGTCTGTCTGTTTGTACGCGCTTCACGCAAAAACTACTGCATGGAATTGAATGCAGTTTTCACCGATGTATTGCTAGAGGTCTAACTTAAAATATAGGCTATAGGCATTATACCTCAGGAAAATATCAGATTCTAAATTCCACGCGTACGAAGTCGCGGGCAAAAGCTAGTATGAAATAAACTAGGAGAATAACATAATAAGATTGTCAGGTGAGTGTCAAGCTGACCATTAACCAGTCCTGACAGACGGCACCCGTCCACGAGCACGACGCATGCGCCAGCATTGCCACTCACATCTTCATCAGCAAACATTTTACGACAATCTGTGACGACAAAAAAAATAGATTTATTTTATTGTGGTTTGATGCATACATTTTATAGATTTTTTGGAGTTCAAGCAAAGTGCAAGTAGTATACGATTATTTTATTCTATGGTCCGAGAAACTTCGACCAACGTTGACGCATCCTTCGACGAAACCAAAACAATGGTGAATACATATCACGGATCACTTGATATCCACTATCGGGTTGCATGGTAGTCACGCGCAATGGTGCCTTAAATCACCCATAATGGCCATATACCATTGACATAACACCAAACATGTGGTTCGCTCCCATATCACTCAGCCTTGGGCCCCACTGAATAACATCATCCACCAAATTATAGTTTACCATCATAATAACCTCTATATCAATAAAATAAGGTACAGTTTTTAATAAATTAACAGCAGAGAAGCTTGGTTATCCACAACACGTGTTAGTCATTGTAAAAATCGACGTGAATTCAAAAAATACAAAATCAATTCTTGTACACTGTTATATAGCGGCTATTTTTCTTTGTCCAATCAACGGTACGAATGCGACAATCCAATTTGAATTCAATTACATTACAAGAAGGTTTAATTTTTAAATTTTGTTCGTTTGGTAAACAAGATTTTCGCAAATACGCCAAGGCCACATTTCCTGGTTCCAGTCGTCAACAAATATATATATAATCTGTATACCTACATAGATACATCGCCGAATTAATTGGTCGTGATAAAAATACATTATTAGTCTTTTTTATACGTATATGGTTGCTATCGTGTGCTCACGTGACTTGGTTGTTCAATGTTTTTGACATTTGACATTGGATACATCAAGAAACAAGACCCTGTTTTGGCTCCGAGAACCGAGATAAGACATCAATACTCGTTGTGTTGTGTTCATATACCTATATTGAATGTTATTAAATTGATATACCTTTTCTATATCACGCTTAAGATCTTGAGGGGTGAGTTCAATAGTTGTTGTTGTTCAATAGTTCAATAGTTGCAAGTAAAATAGGGCAAAATTAAAATACCATTTACTGATAGATCTTTCTCTTGAACTGACAGTTTGTTGACTGATAATGTCTGTAGACTTTAGGCCATCAAAGATACACGTAAAGGTCTAATTTGGTCTTGAAAGTTCCTTAGTTTTGCTATTCTTTTTTTTTTATTATTTAAATGAACGTTGCACCACACTATAAATAATTCCTGTATCGTGGGTGCGTTAGGGCATTGTGTGTGCATAATATTAGGTCATTAAGGGTGGTCCCCTTTTTCTTACAGTTAGACAGTTCTGGTATTAGGAAACTGTTGATATTTGAAGATATTAAAACGTTGTTAGATAGCAAATAAAAAATACGCTTCTCAAAAAACCTAAGTGGTTCCCTAGTAAGTTACCAAATCGTATCAGACAAAATTGAGAAAAAAATATAAACCGATATTTCGCCGATGCCGTTATTAAGTCCCATGTAATAGGGGACCGACTATTAACATCTACCAGACACAGTACCAGACTCTGTGCTGCTACTGAGAATTTCCATAAAGAAAAACCCAATAACACTTTGTCCGACCCGGGAATCGAGCCCAGGACCTCACGCTTGCGACCATTAGACCAACGAGGAAGGCAGATTTTTAAGTAAACTTTTAAATCCATTATCCTTCTTACTTATATAATTTGATGAGTAAGCACATACACGTCCAAACCTATTAAAATTTCGTTTAAATTATCTCCATAACCAAACACTCAAACCCGGACCCCTCCTCCGTCAATATCACTCAGAAGTTTGTTGATCAAACTGCCAGCGCTGCTGATGACCACTTGAATTAATTAGTTGACCATGGCTGTTAGACCCCTGCCCTCTCCCATGTCCCATGGGGTGAAGTTAGCCGTATCAACACTTTTGGTTTAGCTCTGATTAAGTTTAGATTAGTTTTCGGTTAAGAGTGATGGTTTTGTCGTATTTTTCAATAAACGAGCGTTTATTAGATCTAAGAATTAAACATAACATAGTATCAGGCTTGTATGTATGTAATGTACACCCACATTTCGTCGATGCCGTTTTTAAGTCTCATGGAATAGGACGCTAGCCTGTTTACCAACTACCAAAACTCGGAAAATTAAAAAAAAACTGTATAACACGTACTACTTGCTAACACTACTTCGAACCCAGGACCTCATACTTAGCATCTACACATGCAAGCACAAGATCAATGACGACACGGCTGGCGCAGTGGCTAAGCGATTAGCTTTCTGCGCTAGGTGTCGCGGTTCGATCCCCGCACGGAACAAATATCTGTATGATCTACAGACTGTTGTTTCGGGTCAGGTTGTGTGTGCATGTGACATGTATGTTTGTAAACTGTACCCACGATACAGGAGAAATCCTAGTGTGGGTAAACGACTTAATAAAAATAAAAAAACAGTCATTGTCATATTTTTATTAAAACATTTTATCTTATCAGTGTGGTATTGTGTGAACGTTTCAAAGTCAAAGTCAAAGTTTTTTATTTCAAGTAGGCCTTTTCAGGCACTTTTAAAAAGTCGAGACTCTAGGCTTTACTTTGTTTTATAGGCAGCAAAACAAAATTAGCAATATAAACTATTTTAATCTCCATCTTTGTTTCTATTTGAAACTCACTTTCTGACACCCACGTGAAAAGAGGGGTTGGCTTAAGAAGTACGGATTTATTCCAGGGTTATCACTTAAAGATAATTACGAAACTCTTCAATCTATTTAACTTATCTCATGAATTAATTATTTCGTGGTTACTTTGCAAGGCCAGTGGCGCCCTCTGTTAGGAGAGTTTATCATCAAAGTGCCGTTAACGTGTTGATAAACGAAGTACGAAACTTGGGATGAAAAATATTCTCAGGAATTGATGGATATTTTAGATGTTTTAAAATTCAGAATTAGTCAGTAAGTTAATGCATTTTAGGCAGTACCGCATTAACCACATAGCAAGAGTAGCAATTGCTACGGGCCCCGCGCAAAAGGGGGCCCGGCGTATCCAAACCCACCCACCTCCGACTGAGCGTAATTTTTTGAATGAATATTATTAAGACGTGGTATATTGAATTTACTTAATTTTACAAACCGTGAAACTTTACACCTGTTTTCCGACTAAGAAAATCCACATCAGAAAAATCGGTAGCCGATTATTTTGTTGGCGAAAATAAAACACAGAATTTCATACGGTAAACGCACAAGTTCTACAAAAAGTCACTTTATACTTATGAGCCCATAGCAGATCAAGGGCCCCTCGATAGAATTTGCCACGGGCCCCGCGCTTGTTGAATCCGGGACTGATTTTAGGTGGTGTCGACACGAGACTAGAGTCAATAATATATTAAACACTGCCTATAAAATGTCATTTTCTAAATCCACTAGCTGCATTTAAAGTTCCTAAAATACTAATGAAATGAAATGAAATGAAATTATTTATTTTGCAATTAGGATTTTTCAATCACTTTTACACGTCTTTTTTAAACTAGATGGCGTCGGCATTTCCTATGATTATCCCTGAGAAGAAACGCCGAAACAAACTCAGGGGTCAAAGTCTATTTTAAAGTCCAGACAGATTGTAATGATGTAAGGGTTTATGTGAGACAAATATAGGGTGGGATAGCCTTTTGAAGAAAGTGCCATAACTATTTGAGCTACTAACAACTGAGCTATTAGTGATAACAAGTAATAGGTCGCCAGCCTGTTCTCTATTTACCCAATATTGCTATAGCTAGAGCAGCACAATATCCGTTTCCTTACTCATACCTAAATAATAGACAAGGACACCATAAACAATAATTAATTACCCGACCGTAGTCAACCACAAACATTGAATTTCCGTTACCAACTTACAAAACGCCGATAATAGGTACAGCAGCCCTATCTTCGTAAGTTGTTCATTGTTTACTTCCCTTTATATAGACACAGGCCACATGTTACTTAAATAACAAATAAATAACATTTCACACGAACAAACTGTTATTGTTATTATAATTACGATATAAATATGTAACGAAGGATTTATTGAACGCCAGTTTATGCATCCTTTATAACTGTTCGTTTAATGCTTATCGACTGCATGTTGAACATTCTTTCCCAGCATCCTTTTTATCTCCGTTAAATTGCTTTAGATAATAATTAGTAAAACACTAGATGGGGTACAAAGTGATCACATTAGGGGGAGGTTGTAGGAACCGTGCAGAGCAGTCGGTCTGCAAGGTGAATCAGCACTTCACACATCGATCTCCAAACGTGCCTCGGAAAGTAAGATAAGCAGTTGATCCTGTGTCTAACAGTTACTGGTGTAGTGGTGTCAGTACCCCAAAGAGTCAACAACCGGTCTAAGCTTAAAATATCAGTGTCTCCCAGTAATTGGGTGGCGGTGACAGATGGCAGTAGCTCCGTGTAAAATACTGATATTCGACTGCATCCAGTTAGACTGAGAGCCGATTCCAACATAGTTAAAAAAAGGCTTAGACAGATGATCTAGTTTACTTATGTCTCTAACTCACTCGTTGCCTAAGTTACAACCTGTTATTTGCTACAACCAAAAGGACGACTAACAAATGGCAGAAAAATCTTCAAACCTGTAATTCTAAATACCCCAAACAGATGACGAGCATCTTCGGTGCTTAAGGAAGGTCAACAAGAAGGCGTCCACTTTAGGAAGAAACCTCTCACCGTAATAAACTATGATGGGCTCGCTACTAGCTACTAACATATAGCACGGTCACATTTAAACGATTAACTTTTATTGCATGACCTTTTTAAACCTTAACCTAAGTACAGTCAGCCTCAAAAAGATGTATAAAGCAAGAGAAATTCAATAGCGAAAATGCAAACACTGACTTAAATAACAAAATCTAAGCCAATCTTCTCTCTCTTATACATTATATCCGCTCTCTTCTTCTCTCTTCTTATACATTATATACGCTGAATCAAATGTAAACATTTCTAAAGAGTTCACCAACTAGTTCTTTTAAAATTCTCTTTTGAATTTCACTACGTGTATCTTTTTGAGACCGACTGTACATTTTTATAAAGTTTAATAAAATCGCGCGATCAACCACAAGCGTCAAGAGGATCCGGTCCATCATTTCCATTTCACATATTCCACATGGTGACCAATTTCCCATGGCAAGCGAACGACGCGGGCGCAGGATACCGCGGTCGTGGTGAATGTCCCGCGGCTTCCTGCAATAAACTCACTTTTCACAAGCAAAAGCTTATTTTGAGACCATTTTACACCTAAACCGCAGTGCAAGCGACTGTACAATAATGACCGAGTTGTTGACTGGACATCCGGATGTACATACCTGGTGAACTCGCTAGCTTAGACACAAATCCAAGATTATCCATTAAATTTCTTAACTACTCTCTTTTTTTTTTAACTTTGCCCCACACTATGATTTCTCCTGTATCGTGAGTAGAATTTACAAACATACATGTCACATGCACACACCTAACCACACACATAGCCCGACCTGAAACAACTATCTGTAGATCATACAATTAATTGTTCAGTGCGGGGATCGAACCCGTCAACCGCGTCAATATCAATAAAGTTGTTTGTACTTATGAGGTCTCCCGGATGGTTCTTAGCTATAGATGGGCCCGGCAGGTGGCGCTGTTGTGTACGAAATTGTGAGCAATTGCTAGTTAGACTATAAGTTCTGCTTTGGATATCAAAACTATAATATCTGTAATTTCAACTCGAGGAGAAGAAACGATCCAACAAACTCTCCAGCAATACACCCGTCTTGAAAATAACAAGCAAGAAGATATAATAAAATGGTACTACAATAATACTAAAAGCCATAATAAATTGTATGAATCATGAAGAACAAAAGATACAGGCGACAACACCTACTTACATAACAATCACTCCATACCTATATACCTAGCACATGGCACATGTCGTGTGTACATAACAAACAATAAAACCGGCACTCCCGCGCCGGTCGCTATCTGTACGCAAACATGATTCATGAGGATTGTGGATGGCAGACTAATTGCCTCCAAACAACCATAATAATAGCCGCTAATAGGTAACGTTTGAATTTATTATACTTAACTTACAATTACTTGGGGTGATTATTTTGTGAATAGCTTATTTATAAATAAACTAGCGACCACCCGCGGCTTCACCGGCGTGGTTTACGAACCCGTACATTTTTCCGGGATAAAAAGCCTATGTGCTATTCCAGACTATAATCTATCTCTATCCCAAATTTCATCCAGTTCCCAATTCCCAGATCCGTTCAGCCGTTCTGGCGTGAGAGAGTAACAAAGATCCATCCATCCATCCTCACAAGCTTTCACATTATAATTATTAGGAAGGATAGTAGGATTTTAGTCGGATAAGACCGCTAAACTTCGGTTCATATTTTACATGCCCACGAGATTAGCTTACTAACTGAACATAGCATCACGGCTGTATTCCCCGAAGGGTTAAGCTGATGTGTACTTTTATACACCCACATTTCGCCTAGACTCGTAAATCACACAAAACCAAACACGAAAAAGTAAGAATGAAATGTAATCCATCATCTTTATTCATCACTAGCTTTTGCCCGCAACTTCGTACGCGTGGAATTTAGAATCTGATATTTTCCTGCGGTAAAATGAAGCCTATATCTAAGTTAGACCTCTAGCAATACATCGGTGAAAACTGCATTCAATTTCATGCAGTAGTTTTTGCGTGATGCGTGTACAAACATACAGACAAACAGACAAACAAAAATTCTAAGAACTGTTGTTTTGGCTTCTGTTGCTCTAATAAAGACCCCCGTTGTTTTTCTCCAATATCTATAATGTACAGATATTAGCCTGTTATAATTTTATTATATGTATAGTTTTCATTTCCTATTGCGAATAATTTTAAAGAAAATCAACCCTACACTTCAACTGAACCTGCAATAAATAGCGTAAAGATAAACACGAAACCACACAAACACATGGCCACAGATAACACATTGCATAACACAACACGTGTGGCCTTGAGCGAATAATATCACCTATATACATAGCAGACAACACAAGTATATGACACATATACCTACACACATACAAACAGTAAATACAGGCTTAAGTTACATCAGTGTTGATCCACGTGCGCCCGCGCTGGGTAGTGAATGCGATTTCTTTGAAGAATATTCGAGATGTTTTCTACAATCTACGAATTATCGCCGTAGTCTGCTTGATAAAGTAAAATAATACAAATAAAAGGCCTAAAGCGGAATCGTAGCAGATGCCGTGTCCCTAATGGCGGAAGGCACTTTCATAAAGCACCTGGAGTTAGATCGTTAGATATTAAATCACAAACGTTTCCTCCACTAAGGATTTTTTTTAAAATAGCTCTTTTCGTTTCAACGCTTATTGAAAGAAATTGTATCATGGTGTCAGATTACTTGTTATATATTGGTTATTTTTAGTAATTGTAACTGGGAAAAAATTATACACTTCCTACTAATATAATATTATAAATGTGAAAGTTTGTGAGGATGGATGGATGGATGGATGGATGGATCTTAGTTACTTTTTCACGCCAGAGCGGCTGAACGGATCTGGATGAAATTTGGCACAGACATAGATTATATCCCAGGAAATGTACGGGTTCGTAAACCACGCGGAGAAAGCCGCGGGCGGAAGCTAGTATTATATAATTTTCATTTAATTCTAATATTTTATGTAAATAACTTACTATAATATTTTGCCTATATTACTGGTGAAATATGCCTTAGTCTGATTTTTATACACATAATAACTTGTGTACCATATTTCAAGCAAATAAATAAAAAAAAAAATGCGTTGTACATCCTCTCCCGTATTAGTCGAGTCTATAACCTTGAATTCTTATTAAAAAGGATTATTTATAATGAATGCAAGATTGAGCTTGCTTCCTTTGAAAAAGAATAGCATATTATAATATTTCGATACCATAATCCATATTTGTGTGAACTCCTGACACACATAACTCCCTTTTCCCATGGGGTAAGCAGATACTACAGAACGCCACACCATCTTACACACACACTTTATTTCCTCAGACATATACGAACATATAAACATGCAAACGCCACTCCAAACAAATCCGCAGGGAACACCTATCTCAAGCCGACCTACACGTACCCCGAGGGTAGTAATATTATAATCCCTACATATAATATTATACGGACAGACAGACAGCGGATCAATTAGCTGCCACGTGCTGCCATGCTGCTTATACCTTTGGTTATTATATAATCATATGGCTAAGCCGACGGATTTGCTCGGGGGAGAGACTCATTAGTGAAATAAAAAAGAATTGTTTAATTATTTTTTTTGTGACACAGTCGTTTTATGGGTAACAAACCTAACCCAAGTTTCTGATCCCGTTATACTAATTGTTTCCACAGTTTTAAATACTTTGTTATTTTTGGTGAAAATAATAAAATATGTACGTGTTTTTCTGTTATTAATAATAACAAAACATCACGCCTGTATTCCCCGAAGGGTAGAATGTACAACCACATTTCGCCGATATCGATATTCAGTATCATGTAATACGGGACGAGCCTATTGCCATCTACCGGGCACAGTTCCCGACTCCGTGCTGCTACTGAGAATGTCCATACAGAAAACCTGATAACACTTTTCCCGACCCGGGAATCGAATCCAGGAACTGACGTATGCTTGCAACCACTAAACCAATGGGACAGTCTGTTTCTATTATTATCAAAATAGTATCAAAATATCGAAATATCCAGATATATAGCATCACAAAGTTGTCTCATAAAAGTCTGCTTTTGTGGATACTGTACACGCTAGGTGGATACTGTCTTTTTCCTTCTGCAGCGCATGCGCAACAAGCTTAATATTAAATGTTTGACCTAGTAACCACGCTAAATAGTTAATTATTTTGAGAAAAATATTATTTACTTTATATATTTTTTGTGAAATACCTAATGACTAGATTTTTGGATAGTAATTAAAACATCCTGTATACAAGGCCAACAGTAATCCACAAAACGAACCTCACTAACTGGCCAATCATTCTAGCACGACAACGGCAGTTTCTGTTTCAGAAACTGGTTGATAATATAATCTACGCGCCCTATGAACTTCAAACCGAAGTACTTACCTCTCTTAAACACCCACACTTTTTACATAGGTAACACATACATATAACGACGCTGTGTGACGGGGGGCCGGCTGATAGCTAGGTGGCGCCGATAACCCCGTCTGACGCAGACGTGATAGCCTTGGACCAGTAGACACTGCTTAATAATACACATGCTTATTTACGGTAACAGTAATAATACACATATTTTTTGATGATTTATGTTCGTATTATGACAGGGTGGTGTGTGAAGTGTTTAATTAAATCGATAGCTCTACAGTATGTGAGTTAGTTTTGATCCTTTTAGGCCCGGTATCCACCAAAGCGGAGAGGTGAGGAGACGAGAGATGTGTTTGAAATAACCAATCAGATTTCGCTATTTCCACATCTCCTCTCCGCTTAGCTTCAGTGGAAATGGATCTGGCGGAGAGGAGAGGTCTCATTTTTCTATAGAATTTTGTGCCGCGAGCGAGCAAGCGGCGCGATAGAGATGTGTGTAGTCGTGCGGCAAAGCGGCGCGGCGGCGCTTCCTCAAGCAAATTAAAATAAAACTTTTGTAACGACATGGCGTATTCCTTTCGTAGACAGCACTTGACTGATTTCGAGCTCTCAAGGCTCACTTCGCCGTTACGCACAGCTCATATCTCCTCTCCGCTTTGGTGGAAATAACCAGCCAGTTTCGCAGCACATCTCTCGTCTCGTCTCCTCTTCGCCTTGGTAGATACCGGACCTTAATGCCTGCGTACAACCAAACTGCATTCTGCTTAGGGCTGCACTACATACACTGTATTTTGTATCAATATCGTATACCAAATTTTCCAACTCAAGGTATTGCAAGTTACCACAAGAAAAAAAGAAATTTCTCGTGGCACACCCGGTGTACCCGATGTAAAATACCCTACCGACAGTCGTTACAGGTGTCAGACCCAAAAAAGTCTCAAAAACAGTCTAACCTTAGAGTATCAGCGTCTCCCAGTAATTCGGTGACAGAAGCCAGATGGCAGTCCATCCGTTTAAAATATATCTGTACAGTCAAAATCGGAGGACATTGAAGAGACCGTATAAATACGGACGCTATAACGGGTAGTTGTTATAAGCACACGTAATTTAAGTATACGTAATAAATAGGCATTCGCTGTATGCAAATAAAATGTTAAAAGAACTGAACAAAAAAAAATATCTAACTGAACAAAAAATAAATAAATAATAACTGAACAAATAATAATGCTTCTTCGTTATAAGCGACGGTTGGTCGTTATAGCCGAACAATTTCGATAGTTTCGTCGTTTTAAGCGATGTTGTTATAGGCGGTTTATTTACGTAAATGTTTAGGTACAGGGAGCCGGCTGGGACCTTGCCATTTGGTCGTAATAACCGATCTGTCGATGTCGTTATATCCGGTTTCGACTGTATTTCAAAATATTCAACCGCATCAAGTGATACTGTAAACCAACCCCAACATGGGGAATGGTTGGGAAAAGGCTAGGCAGATTATGCTGTATGCGTAACCTGTTGGTGTAGGTATTTAACGAGCATGCAAAGCCTTCTCCACGTCATCAAAACCACATTTGGAACTGAAGTAGTATTCTTAACCTTTAAGAGTGCATGCAAATGCATTTGGTTGAAAATTTTGAACCTCTAAACTTTATATATTATAGTTAGGGTCTCGTAGCTACATAGCTATCGTGCAGATCGATCGATCTGCGAAGCTAAGCAGCGCTTAGCACTGTCAGTCCTTGGATGGGTGACCATTTGTCACATATCGAGAACCCACCGTGCCTCGGAAAGAACCTTAAGCAGTTGGTCCCGGGTATCATTCGAAAATATATGACAGTCGTTACGGATGTCAGCAGCCCAAAAAGTCTGTTAACCAGTCTAACCTTACAGTATCAGTGTCTCCCAGTAATTGGGTGGCGGAGGTTAGATGGCAGTCGCTCCGTGTGAAATACTGATATTCAGCCGCAAATAGTTAGACTGGAAGCCGACCGCAATGTAGTTGGGAAAAGGCTAGGCAGATGATGATACCACAGTTATATTTAACTAGTAAAGCAGTTTAAAACTCACTTAAATTTAGCACTAAGTTTTGATAGGCATAGAATTATTTGCAATATTTAGGAACCTAATAAAATTATACACGTTCACGAGTCTGACGATTGAGAAATCCTAACGGCACAATAACCATAGACTGGTAGTTTAATGGCGTCCATACAATAAAAACTACATTGTATCAGCTCTATATAATTCCGCGGAAGTTGTAAAAATCAATGATGCTAGTAAATGTCACTTTCTCTGATGGGGAAAGGTAGTGTAAACATACTATCATGCTCTCATTGCCCCGCTAGTATGAAGTCTTGATTTGCCTAACAAAAGTCAAAGAACACAAATGAATAAAAAAAAATATGATTGTTATTAGATGACGCCATTTTTTTCTCCCGTTGGGTTTTTTCCGCCTATATTCTCGAAGAGATAGGCAGAGGTGGACCCAGGTACGTCCTAAAACTGCGGCCAGACACTGGAGGTCGGGCAGCAGCGTCCTCTCACTAATCGGTGAACCACTGCGATCCCCAAGCCGCCTGCCAAGCGTGGGGATTATGGCAACCCCTCCCCTTGGGGGAGGCCTCCGTTCAGCAGTGGACGTCTTCTGGCTGATGATAATGATGATGATGAGGCAGAGGTGTTATGTAGGTATTGTTAAAACACATATTTAGCAACAATCTCAGGGCTGCTATTAATATTTTTAATGTGATTCTAAGCGATGTGATAAACTCCTCTAAGCCTCTTTGGTCGCCTTTGAGATGTGTACAGTTT
Organism: Shargacucullia verbasci; assembly: GCA_947562105.1. Taxonomy (NCBI): domain Eukaryota; kingdom Metazoa; phylum Arthropoda; class Insecta; order Lepidoptera; family Noctuidae; genus Shargacucullia; species Shargacucullia verbasci. The sequence goes on from OX387296.1 coordinate 730,290, forward strand.
TATCTTTGAGGTAACAGGGTCAATAATCCGAGACGCCATTTTCTCCCAGACCAGACCCATTTACCCAAAATGGTGATTTTTTTCTCTTGCCCCACTCTAGGAGTAAATCCGATATCGTGGGTGCGTTTGCAAACACAAATGTTTACATGCACAAATACCCAGACCTGGAACAACTATCAGCGGGTTATATATTTGTTCCGCGCGGGAATCGAACCCACGACACTTAGCGCAGCAGTCAATCGCCCAACCACTGCGCCAACTGTGCCGTCCTATTGATGACTAGATTAACTAAGTGTGAATATCTCATTTTTAATCAAATATAGCATCACGCTTGTATTTCCCGAAGGGTTAGGCAGAGGTGTTGTACATCCACATTTCGCCGATGCCGTTATTGAGACCCATGTAATAGGAGGCGACACATGCTGCTACGAATTTCCATACCGAAAAACCCAATAACACTTGGTCTCCGGGAATCGAACCCTGTACCTCACGCTTAGCCGTGCGAATGATGCTAGACCAATGAGGCAGTCGATATCTCCTTTCTTATAGTTGACTAGCTTCCGCCCGCGGCTTCGCCCGCATTGATTACGAACCCATGTATTTTTCGGCACACACGTAGCGCCATCTAGCGTCCTAAAGCAATTGTGACCGTCGAAAGTTATTATTCTTTCCCTCGGGAACAGTACTTTTCTGGATGAAAGTTATGCTATATCCTTTTCTGTACCCCTGACAACTTATCTGCAAAATTTCATGATGATCGGTTCAGTGGTTTAGGCGTGAAACACGTAACAAACAAACAAACTTACTTTCACCTTTATAATATTAGTTAGGATATTGGCCAGCCGTAGACTAGCTGGATACACAAGCCAGATGATAATAAGTTATCTTAAGAGTAAGAACGTGGATGCCACAGCCATAACAATGACACATTACTCAATAAATTCGCAATTATAGATAATACGCATTATAAGAACACTGTGTAATCATAAGTGATAATCTAATTTGCAACGCAAATGCAATGGCCGTACATACGTAGTTACTTTACAATACTATTGTACATACACGCAGTGGAGACATGCATCATACACATGGGAGTTTCACGTGTCAGTTATTATAGTATTGTGGACTTCCTTGCTTGTCTTGTAGCCTTGGCTAAAAATAGAATTCTCCATGTCTTCACGTGGGTTACGAAGGCAACTTCGATATTCTTCACTTAAGTTCCAGTACGTATTTTAAAAATATATAGGTACTAAAAAGCAGTGATAGTCTACTGGTTGAACGCTCGCCTTCAATGCAGGAAGGTCTGAGTTCAAACCCGGCCCGCACCTCTGACTTTTCGGAATTATATGCGGATCAGAATTTGATTATCTCTTGCGTTTACGGTAAAGGAAAACATCGTGAGGAAACATGCACACCTGAGAGGGCTCCATAAAGTTCTTGATGGTGTGTGTAGTCCACCAAACCGCACCGGGTCAGCGTGGTGGACTATGGCCTAACCCTTCTCATTCCGAGAAGAGACCCTTGCCCAGAAGTGGGACAGTAATGGGTTGAATTTATTAATTTATTATAGGTACTAATATTATACAGTTGTAAAATTTGTTAGATTGTATGTAGGGGTAATCTCCGGAACTAATGATCTGATTTTGAAAATTCTTTCACTGATATATAGCTTCATTATCCCTGAGTGCTAAGCTACAAATTATATATGTAGGTGCATGGAAATAACTGTCCTGAGTGACGATTCCTAAATGCGTCGGCGCACCTTAAATATACAACTCCATTATAACCTATGATGAATGACTAATCTCTTCACGATGACGCCCTGGGTAACGTTTTTGAGTATCATGATGTGAAGTACTGCTTCAGAAAAAGAAAATGGAAGTGAAATGTAACGACCAAATATATTTTTCTTTCTTTACGTAAGAATTACCATCATATCTTTGATTTCATTCGTTAAAATTCGAGAATATACAGTTTAGAAGTTCTTAAAAGAATTTTGTTCATATATTTATTGTTAACTAGCTTTTGTCCGCGACTTCGTACGCGTGGAATTTAGAATCTGATATTTTCCTGCGGTAAAATGGAGCCTATATTTTAAGTTAGACCTCTAGCAACACATCGCTGAAAATTGCATTCAATTCCATGCAGTAGTTTTTGCATGATGCGTGTAGAAACATACAGACAGACAAAAATTCTAAAAACTGTTGTTCTGGCTTCTGTTGCTCTAATAAAGACCCCCCATATTAGTTTTCCTCCAATATTTATAATGTACAGACATCGGCCTATTATAATTTTATTATATGTATATGTATAGCTCAGCCTATAGGCTCATCGTCATGCAGGATATAGTCAAATTCTAGATCTACTGTCTCTCTCGATAACCGTCAGGGAAAACAATTCACAGTACCTATCTACTTATGATACAATCAGTGAAGAGATGCTGGTACCTTCTTTGTATAAATAAGACACAGCCGGAAACATGGGCAAAATTGTAAGTCCCCATGATGTTCCCTAATAATTTCATAATATAGCACAACTGATTTTTAATTACCGTAAACTAAATTCTTCTAAAACAGTCGCTTCCTAATTGGTTATATTTACAAAGTCGACCACCCCGTGTATGGGCGCGTGTATAAGTGCATGTATGACGTATGTATGTGTGTATCATGGAAAATAAACACACTGTAGTGGGCGGCCGTGTCAACTGAAAGTTATGACGCTTGGTGCCGGACAGTCGGCCACACAAGTGATTGATTTTATTTTGATAATCGATTTTGTTGAGTCATTTATCACAATGGCTATTAACTTTTTTGTTTGAAATGTTTTGTTTGATTATTATGTAGAAATAAAGGGTGGATTTGGTAATTGAGGGAGTTTGATTGATGTCGTAGATGATTTATTTCGCTTTACTTTTAACTGAATGTGATCTCATATAACAACAAACGTTTGATCAAATACTTTATCCATAATATGTTGAATTGGAAGTAGCGACAGACTTTTCAATGAAAGACTTAAAACTTTTTGTATGTAAAGAAAAGCTTTTCATTAGAGGAGAAACCTTTATTAAAACAATACAAACATAACAATTTTACAGTATTAAGTGCCCATAAACCCCAGAAAAGAAATGAAATAACAAAAAGAACGTGTTCGGACACTCAAGGGATACAATAATAACACTTTTATCCATAACTGTACTCCGAGTTGGTCGCCGCATCTATGGAAATGTTTTTATGGTGTCAGAAAATAAATATACCATGGTACATGGTGGTTACGTGACGAGCGTTACCTTGTGTGGTTACCAAACATTGTGATGGCTTTATGTCCTCCGGTAGGGAGTATCATCGTGCGATAGCAGCTATACAGCGGGCGTAGGGTTAAATCACATTTAAAGTAAACAAAAGATGGATACCTAATAGGAGACACTTCAGCATTCTGAATAAACATTAACTAGTCTAGTGTTCACAAGGAAAGCTGCCGAGCATGAAGTCCTGGGTTTGTTCCTGGCTCGGCAAAGAGTTATTAGGTTTTTCCATTCAGAAATTATCAGCACTATAAGCCCATGCTCATTACTTTATTAGCAGATTTTGCTGCGTTAAAGTTGGGGCGTTTAATCGGTCAAGCGATGCAAAAGACAAAATAGAAAATTTATTGTTTCTCATTGCCGGACGCCATGTGTGTTGACGCCAATGAATTAATCTAAGCCAAACCAGACGTTAGGTAGTTTAGCACCTTAGAGATCAAACTTATTCTCCAAGTGAAATACTACCTTCTTCTCATAATACTATCAGATTTGATATTGTAAGATGTTGAAAAGATGCAGTTTTTTTTTTTACTTTTGCTAGTCACGCGTTTCACCACTATCTCACGTGATGGTAAGCGATGATGTGGTCGAAGATGTAGCACGCTTGCCTAGAAGTAACCTATTCACTCTTGACTTAAAGACGACTTAAAGATGTTGTAGCTATCAGGAAACACAGACTCTGGCAGGGATTTTATACTCCTTAGCTGTACGCACAATAAATGTGTTCCCAAAACGTTTTGGGCGTGTGGGTGGAAGTTGAAGTTGACCCAGGGGACAAGCTTATGGATCTCTCCTTTTCTCCAAAAACAGTACAATAATATCTTGTATAGTGAAGTGTAGGTGATTTTTTTTTATAGTGTTTATTTGTGATGTTATTTAGTCGCTAGTTTGCATCCGAATAACATGAAAGAAAAACAAGACAGACGACATAATTGGGAAGTAGTAAACAAGGCTCATATAACAAAAGTGCTACAGTCCCCTCCAGCCAGTTATCATTCAGGTGTACATAACGCGGTGGGAGCAAACGACGACAGAGCCCAACTTATCCTATCGGGATCCTTTGCCTACTCTGTGGGACCCTTAAGTAATGAAATGCTAGGGCTGTCACCGAAATAAGTGGTTTTATTGCAATAATTATGCCCTTTGTAAACATAATTGGCGCAGTAGCTAAGCAATGGACGACGCGGTTGGCGCAGTGGCTAAGCGATTAGCTTTCTGCGCTACGTGTCGTGGGGTCGATCGCGAGTTGTTTCGGGTCTGGTTGTGTGTGCATGTGACATGTAAACTGTACCCATGATACAGGAGAAATCCTAATATGAGTCCATCTTTTTTAAATATTTTAGCCTCTAAATATGCTTTATATTTCAAACTATTTTCCAAGATCTCAAAATAGGTATGTACTTATAATTAGGTATGTTATTTTAATTACCTACTTCAATATTGAACTCATTAACACAAATATCGTTACAATAACAATGCAAGTTTACAGTAACCAAACCAAAATTTAGAGTGACTTATATAACTGCCTATTTACTTTATGGAACATTAAAACCATAATTTTATTTACTAAAATATAAGTACAGTTCCATACCCACATGCTCTTGCAAAATGAAATGCCTTCTGAATCGGAAATAGGTAGGTTCCAGTTGTTTGCAAAAACATAACCCGGGGGAGATCACGGGTTTTTGAATCCAAAGAGGGCTCACCCGAACCCAATATTTTCCGACAGGGGTTACTGGACCAAACTACGTGTTCAACATATTGAATATTCCTATAAAATAATAAGCATAACGTGGTGAATATGTCTGACAAAATATTTATGAATCCATGATTCCGTTGAGTTACAACCCTACGGCAAAATAGAAGAAAAGTATACCGTGCAAGTTTTTATGTCTTCGTAAGAAACAAACGATTTTTTTGTGCGGACTTGGTAATTTATACACTTACTTGTTTATTTTTATTATTGTTCGTAATTTTAGAGCGCCGCGCCGCTAGAGGGAGCCACCGTTGTCTGTGCTCGCTAACTTTCCCAGATATTTTTCAAGGAACATTGTTTTAAAGTTTTTGTTGAGGAAGCTTTTTCACCTGAAATTGTAAAAGCCCTTGGGGTTTCTGTTTCGTTATTTTATTCGTTTTATCTTGAAGAGTATAATGGCATGCTATTAATAACTGAAAGTTGGTAAAGGTAAATCTTAGGTTTAATTGTAGGGCATTCAACCAAATACTCCACTTTTAGAAAAATGTGGGCTTTCATTACATTAAGTAACTCGACTTTTGTAAATTGCCATTATTAGTAATTAGTAGTTAATCGAGAGGTTGTTTCCATGTAAATTATTTTAACGAGCTTCTTTCAAACTCAAAGGGAACATTCATTTACATTGGCATCACCTTCACGAAAGAAGTCGTGATGATAAATATAAGTAGGTATACCTATATTCTCCCAATGATCAGGTCGACACGTGCCCCTATTTCACTGATCATAACACATAACATAGCATCACGCCTGTGTTCCCTGTGTTAGGCAGAGATGTACTATTGTACACCCACATTTCGTCAATGCCATTGTTAAGTCGTATGTTGGCGAGCCTATTGCTATTTCCCGGGCACAGTTCCAGACTCCGTGCTGCTACTGAGAATTTCCATACAGAAAACCCCAAAAACACTGTCCTACCCGGGTATCGAACCCAGGACACGCTTCGCAGTTGCGCTTGCGAGTTACGACCACTAGACTAATGTTCCTAAATTAATTCCCAGAATAATCTTAAAGTCGACACTATTATATAAGTTTTAAACGAATATAACTTAATATATAATATCATGTGACGTCATCTCGACGTTAATATTAATTTCACGGCGCCAAATGTTTGCCTACCCTCCGTTTGTTATGATGGCGTGTTTATACAATAAATAAGGGTCCGAAAAGGGTGAGTTTATGTGATTATTGTCAACTATAAATGTACCGTGGTTATGTTTTATTTTATTTTTCATGCAATTTGAGAATACTGTTTAGCATCACGCCTGTGTTCTCCGAAGGTTAGGCATAGGTGAACTTTTTATACACCCACGTATCGCCGATGCCGTTATTGAGTCCCGAGGGCGAGTTTATTGTTTATAAAATTCGGGTTACTATTGAGAATTACAGAAAATGCTCATAACATTTTGCCCGACCCGGGAATCGAACCCAGAAGCTCACACTCAGGGGTCACGCTTGTGGCCACGAGACAAATGAGGCACTACAATACTATACTTATAACAACCCTCACTAAAATATATTAATACTCATAAAAACACTAACTTATTTATAATAATCATTAGATTATATCGATGTCACTCTCTCTTCTCTTTCTCTTTTAAAAAAACGTTGCCCCACACTAGGAATAATTCCTGTATCGTGGGTGCGTTTACAAACACATATATTCACATACACACAAACATCCAGACCCGAAACAATTATCTGTAGATCAAACAAATATTTGTTCCGTGCGGGGATCGAACCCGCGACACTTAGCGCAGAAAGCTAATCACTTAGCCACTACGCCAACTTTCTTCGAGAAAAGAGATCCTATTTCAGTCAGAAATGGTATAAAAAAGCTTTCCTGTAGTCGATGCTGTACTATGATATACACGAGTATAATTACACTTTGGACAACAAAAGATCAACACCGCTTTAGAAAACAACTCAAGTATTTCACCAACCAACTAACGCGTATTATGTTATGTGACACTAGAAAAGGGACAAGCTTATTATCAAATCAATAAACTTGATTACATCTAAACAAAACCACCAAAAATATACAAATAGAAGTTCCATTTTATATAATGTTCACAGATGTTGAGCGAATGATGTAAAACGCGTGCAACAAACAGAATACTCCGACGTGTTACACCTCCTCGTAGTGTCGCTAGCCTGGTCCCGGGGGCCCAGATTATAGTGAATTTATCTTTCAGTATGCTAATTTTCATGTGGATCTGCTGATGCCAGTGACGAGCATCTCGCCACCGGTGGAGGATATTAATAAATAACGTACTTGTCTGTAGAGAATATACTTACTATTACTATTATTATATACTATTTACTTCCCTTTTTAGAGAACCCAGAACCTTCAGTAAATTGCGATGTGACAACTTTAAAACCTCCAGTATTCTGTTTACCTATACTGCCAGCCACTATTTCCGCGCATTGTGTGAAGTGCTCCTTCTCTATCTATTTAGTGGCGCAACTCTCGCTGTGCAGGCGCCTGAGGCTAAGGGGGGAGGATAAGAGAGGGGAAGTTGGGCAATACATCAGTGCTACCTTTCTAATGACCGGCGCCGGCGCCACGAAGAAAGCCGCCGAGACAGACACGTAAATTGTGCGTTCCGATATTATATTGTGGTTTAATTAGATTTTGAATACCATGCCATTTTCACTTGTCTGTCGAACTTTAGGGAGCATTTTTAAAGATCAGTATTATGGAGGCGAAGTTCAGCAAACGTGTAGAGGTCATGCTGACACAGGTTTTATTAGACGAAACACTTCCAGAACCCACAGATCGAAGATTTATATCATGAATACGAAATTCTAATTCTATGTAGAAATTAAAATGTGGGGCTGTTAAATAAACAATCTATTTACCTATAGCAGAGACCTCTCCCGAAAAAGGTTAAGCCCATAGTCACTACGTTGGACATAACCGGTGAACGGAGACACCAAAAGGGGAACTTAGACTGACGAGTTGGATAAACAACCTTCACAGCCTCATTGTTATACCGTGTACTGTTGCAGAAGCTGTCCCATAATGATGGTGAGGACTGAAGATAGTCCCAATTTAATAAATTAGTAAGAAACGGTAAAAAATGATTGGAAATGGGTTATTATGATATCCAAACTGTATTTTGGTTACACTAAACAGTTAACCAACAACATATTTCTTGAACGTAATGGTAAACAATTGAAGGCACAGTATTGTGAAGTTCGAGTGCAAGCAACGATCTCTCGTCGTGACCTTTCCAAGAGGCAAGTACAGTTAGGAGCCCCGGCGCCCTGCGGCTTTGCCCTCGAGATCTGTGATTAACAACCGGTACTAGACGGGCTCAAACCTTTGACGTTTTAACTTAACATGCTAACCTGATAGACAAAACTGTGGAGTTGGGCATTGATAAACCAAATTTAAGTGGGTGTGGGCAGACAACTTTTTATCTCGAGAAATCTGACTGCCAACAGTGGTAATATTAATCGCCTGTTGATAGTTTACAGAAAAAGATCAATAACGACTGCCCCATTGGTCTAGTGGTGGCAAGCGTGACTGCAGAGCGTGAGGTCCTGGGTTCGATACCCGGGTCGGGCAAAGTTTTATTGGGTTTTTCTGTATGGAAATTCTCAGTAGCAGCACGGAGTCTGGAACTGTGCCCGGTAGATGGCAATAGGCTTGCCCCATATTATATTAGGTGTCAGAGAGATTCTATAGTTTCTAAGGATTATCTCGTTAGTTGAATATGGTAATGGGCAAATATTGATTACCATGGTATTTGAAAAATCTTATACCTTTTTTTCATCCAAACAAGCATGGTAAATGCGTAAATAATTAAATATTTGACTTAATAACAAAAAGTCAGGCGTGTAAATAGGTTATCAGTGATACACAATGCTTATATACACGTGGAGTCTGTTTTTATGTTATGTACCTACTGAGTCCATTTCGATAGCCATGACATTCCACAGTTAAGTGCTAATGAGATAATCGGCAACTACATTATGACTTAGCTAATATTGTCTACGATCTAGATGAACAGGATTCTTCCTCTAGGTATTATTCCCAACCGATTGCGGCTTCAGTAATTTGTCTTCGAAGTTTAGATCTTAGAGGGCTAACTTCAAGGTAGGTTACTTCACAAAGCTCTCTGTCGGTACTACCTATATGTTTCTTCTACATTAGTATGTTTGACGACACTAGAAAGGTGCCCAGACCTACGTAAGTACTGGTAAATAGGTTCTTCATACGCAGTTATATAACCTATATAACATTTTGCGTTGATACAGCCTGAAGCTCTACCTACCCCCATGTACACAAAAAATGTATCCTCCCGTTGTGAACGCTTAGCTAATTGTATTTGTTCCGGCGTGCATCTAAGCGAGCAATTTCCGAGCAAGCACCGAATAATGGAATAAATGTTTGAACGCCTGGCAAAATTGTTATAGCAAAAACGTATAATGCAAATTGATAACAATGTGTTTTTCGCGCATGTTTGCCAAATTGGCGATATTTTTTGAAGATGAAAGGAAACGCATGGATGAATCAACATTCATAAATATCAGCCTGTATACGTCCAATGCTGAAAATGGGCCTCCTAATAAGTAGAAAAGGAAGGCCGTAAAAGAACTTTACGAATAGGTAAGTACTTATAATCACCAATTTGGATTGGGGCTCGTTGTATTTTATTGCTAGCGCGATGTTCCCCATCCTCTTCACATAACCCCTTATTCGATCTTAGCAACACCCTCGGGATAAAAGTTGCACAGTCAATTGTTTCGCTTATATCGATAGACAACTACTTACGACACGGATAATTCATTACCAAAATTTAGAGGTGCATTTCATCTATAATAATGACGTACTTAAAAAATACATACTTACATATGAGCGAGGATTTTTTTTAAATAATATTTTTCGAGCCCGCAATACATTCGGACATAGGTACCTACTTTTATAAATATGTATAGAAACCGTCTAAATTACGTCTTGTCCCTTAAAAGTCACAAGTTAACATGATCTACTAAGAATATTCGCCGCCGACCTAAAAACAAACAAAGAAAAATAACGGAAAGTTTCCGCAGAGAATATAATCGCTTTACTTTTCCTTTTCAGAACAAATTCTACGAATTCATGCTTTAGTTTCTGAACGTGGGACGAGACGATTTCTATTAAATTAGGTTGATAAGTAGATAGGTAGGTACTCACTTTGTTCTCTGGTTGTGTTTTCCAGGAATTTATTTATTACGATATTAAATGCCGAGTTGTTTATCTGGGAGACGGGAAAATGAAGATTTAATTAGCTGTAGGTATAAGGAATGAGGTCGCCTGGCAACGGATCACGAAATCCTTGTTTCTCGGTTCAGGCAAAAAATCTGCCTACAACCTAAGATCTAAGTTATCGTAAAGAAATCTACGGCATGCTACGATTAGTTAAAAATAGCAGATTTCAATTTGCAATCGCAATAAGACTTTTAGAAATGAAGCCTTACTTCTGCTCTATGGTCGCGCCACCTAAATTACATTAATTCTAACTTTAGTATAAGTATACAGTAGCTAGTTTGATTCCATAAATGATTCCACAAATAGATTTTTACCAGCCAAGCTAATATATACTTGTATAAATTATAGTCTCAGTTTATCATCATCTTATCAATATGAAATGAAATGTAATGAAATTATTTATTTTGCAATTAGGATTTTTCAATCACTTTTACACGTCTTTTTTAAACTAGATGGCGTTTATAGGTAATAAACACTGATTAAAATAGGACTCGTTGTCGACCTCTGTACTACAAATAATATCGTCGTGGAGGAGGCAACATTCTGGTCTAAAGAAATCAAAAAATATCTAAGGATATCCGTTTGCCGATTTATATTATTGCTACACCAAGAACTTAATTTCTTTTTCTGCGAAAACTTATAAACGGCCTTCTCTATTTCATTTAAGTACTAAATGTTGCACGCGGCTTCGCTCATATATATATATATATACATATGTATGTATATTAAAATAAAGCTTGTAGTTTGAGTAGTCGTAGTCGTAGTTTTTCTAAACTTTATATAAGAAGCTTTAATACTGAAATTCATGTTCCTTCAATTCAATTTTCAATTCATGTTCCTCTAATTTACCATCTCAGGGGTAAAATTTTGAAAAACGCCAATTTACGTGTACATTTATTTCTAACCAGAAGCAGGTATATGAAATTTCGTGCTTCTTACTTTGAAAATGGCGGACTTCCATGCAACCGTTCATCCCTTATTTCACCCCTAGGGGTAAATTCTCCAAAAATCTTTCATAAGTAGATGCTTATGACATCAACTGCCAAAATTTCAAGTTTGTAGCCCCAGCGGTTTAGACTCTGCGTTGATGAATCAGTCAGTCAAGACAAGTAATTATATAGACCTATGCATAGAATAAAGTTATACATGATTATAAAACCAAATGTCTTTTTTTTATTAATAAGGTTAGACTTACTTATATAATATATATATAGTATATCCTACTAATATCATAAATGTGAAAGTTTGTGAGGATGGATGGAGGGATGGATGGATGGATCTTTTTTTACTCGTTCACGCCAGAACGGCTAAACGGATCTGGATGAAATTTAGCACAAAGATAGATCACAGTCTGGAATAGCATATAGGCTACTTTTTATCCCGGGTAAATGCACAGATTCGTAATCCATGCGGGCGAAGCCGCCGGCAGAAGCTAGTATAATATATAGGTAAGTCTAGATATCTTGAACATTGTATTGGATGCCAGCTGTAGTTTTTCCGAAAAGAATGTTGCTGCAAATCCTCCTGACTCCACATACCTGTTAAGTTAACCCTAGTTCACCAAGTTTCCCCAACTTATGTAATCCAACAAGTGAACGTAAAAACCAAACACCAAGATAATTGCATAGATAACTGGTCTCAAAACATTATTTTACCTTAGTATCGGCTATGGAAAACCGTAAAATTACATGCCAAACGTAATTAAGCGATTACTATGAGTAGCAAGACCGGTGCAACTCTCTTTTTCTAGGAAAATCGGCGGTTAACTAATTTGAGCCCCGGGTTCGTTCTACCGTTACTAAGTGTAATTGAGTTTTTCTGAACCGTTGTAAAATAGAGCAGTGGGCTATTCGGTCATGTCAGTCCTTCTTTTGGTCTAATGGTAAGAATCGCGGCTGCTGACATCCTGAGACAGATCGTTTATAAGATCGACAAAATGCAAATGGTACGTTCAGTAAGGAAATTTCCAATAGTTCAAAGATATTGCTTGGTAATTGGTATAGGCGTTTACATAAAATTTACTTGTGCCCTGCTCAGTCAGTAGATCATCCATCATCATTCATAAAAATTGTAATTTAAAACCGCCGAAATGTGATACAGCATGAAACCACTGCCTACGACGTCAAGGAGTATCAGCATGTCAGAATACAACATTTTACAAACACACAAACACACACTCAGATATTTGTAGACCGCAGCGTTCCACTTAGAAATCATTAGTGTTTACATGAAATATAAATTATTCAGCCACGCCCGGCGCAGGCGCAGCGATCACGTTCAGTTTTACCCAAAGAGGTGATGTGGAATGCGTGGCGAACGGCATCCGTGTCGGTCTGTTTGTCAGCGTTCTCTAACATTCTGATAAGGAGCGAGAGCTATGTATAACATTTGCAATATATACATAACATAACATAGCATCACGCTTCTATTCCCCAAAGGGGAAGGTAGAGGTGTATCTACACCGACATTTTGTCGATGCCGTTATTAAGTAACATTTAATTGGGGAGCGTAGTATCATCATCATCATCATCAGCCAGAAGACGTCCACTGCTGAACGAAGGCCTCCCTCAAAGGGGGGGGGGGGGGGGGGGTTGCCATAATCCCCACGCTTGGCAGGCGGCTTGGGGATGGCAGTGGCTCACCGATTAGTGAGAGGACGCTGCTGCCCGTCCTCCGGTGTCTGACCGCAGTTTTAGGACGTACCCGGGTCATACTAGACATGCATGATAGAAAACCCATCCCTGTGTGTTCACGAGCTACTCGTGTAGGTACAGACCTCCTCAAAAATATGTATACTCTTAGTAAAACCCAAACAATTCTAACAAGAACAGTGATAGAAATCATATTATATTAATTCAATGTCAATAAACTTACCTAATATATAATTATATTTATAAGTAATTTAAAACTAACTTAATGTATTATACATATGTCGATTTAAAGTGATATTGTTACGAGTATAAGCTTAAGTGAGTGCTCAGTATTCGCCAACAAACTGTCATGCAGTTTGGCGAAATAGATTTAAGAGAAAAATTGTATCACATTGTTCAATAAATAAAAAAAAAAAAAAAATTGTAATATGCATTCACAGGTACTACCTCAATTTCAAGACTTCAATGGGGGTAAGTTTCGTTTCTAATTTCACCTTTTTCAGGCTGAAATCACAAATCTTGGCACATGCATATTATCATCTCTATATAATCTAATAATATCTATCTACGTTGCCCTTTTACTGCCCCCAATAAAAAGCAACGTCTCCCTTCATTGCATGTTCATAACATCTACAGCAGCGATGTCAAAATACAATAATAACATACAGGGGGCGCCACCGAACGATGTACGAACACGTTGCCTAGTGCTGCGGTAATGTCTGATTGTATTACTTACTTAGATTGTGCTAAATAGGAATGGAAAAGTATATTTATTTATAATAGAAGAAAAAAACAAATGAAGCCGTGTTGAAAACCTTTCATTCTGATATTACCATAATCTGGAACACGCTTTAGTACATAACATAATATGAAAGGTACATTCTGCATCTCATCGTAACATAATCATGACTCATTTCTAACGACAGCCATAGAAAGTGACTTCATATAAATTCATATACTTATTAATCAAAGCAGTGCACATCCCTGGCTGAAGAAGCTCGATGGCTGACAATTTGCTAGTTAAATCTTCAACTTCTAGCCCAACAACCATATGTTGGTGACGGACATCCTCACAACGGCTAGAGTACTAAATCTGCGTAAACATTGTCAGCTACCTTGTACCTTGTACATCCATATTTCACCGATGCTGTTATTGAGTCCCATGTAATGGTAAGTGAACCTATTGCCATCTACTGGACACAGTTCTAAACTCTGTGCTGCTACTGAGAATTTCCATTTGCCCGACCCGGAAATCGAAGCCAGAATCTCATGCTCAGCAGTCGCGCTTGCAGTCACTAAACCAATGAGGCAATCTAGTGGCCGCAAGAACTTATTCAGAATCGTTCACCAATAGACCCAATAAGCTGAGAAGAACTCACAACTCACAAGTAACCCCGCACACATTTCTTATCCACGCACAGTATAATCCAAGTGCACACAAGTTGGGGAACTTTGTAATCATATATTTATCTTTACTGACTGGCTAGGGGCGGTATAATTGCATTCTTTATGTAATAGATGAGTGGCTGGATTCAATATTAGTCGCGTTTTACCAACTATGTTGCCAACGAATTAATATAAATTGCGGATATGTTTTCCTAAAGTGTATTTTTTCGTAATAATGCAGAAATTCAATCTATGAAAAATGTTTTTGTTCGATAGTGAAAGTTTTTCATAAAAAAATCATCAGTCCGGTGTTCACAAGGGTTAGGACAGGGGAGTACTCTTGGATGGTCGGTAGCGCAGAGTCGTGGGACGCGGTGGTGTCCTTCTGCGAGGACGTGATGTCGCAGAAGGAAACTGCGGAACGGGAGAAGGAGATCTCGACTCCCTTCCCCGGCAGCAGAAGGCGCATCGGACGCAGGAGAAGGGCGGACAACGCCCTTTTCCGGCCCCCATGAATGGGTCCAGGGGCGAGGGACTTGGGGAAGACCAGGGGCGCGCGCGGGTGTCGGCGCGCGCCTCTGAGGCGATGCACGGGGTAGTTGAACACCTCACTACCCCGTGCGGGAGACGAGGCCCGGGCAGACACCGGGGTGGTTTTAGCCGGTAAGAGTCCGGCACGCCCCTCCGCCTTTCCCCAGGCGGAGGTAATCAATGAGGATTTCCCCCCGTAAAAAAAAAAAAAAAAGAAAAAAAAAATGGGAATACTCTTGTACACCCAGATTTCACCGTTGAATCAGTGGGAACGAGGTGTGGTGTTCCTTCATTGGAATGGGAGGATCCTCCAACCAGGCAAGGTGGTTAGCCTGGCGGGCCGAAGCCCAACGATTGATGTTAGACATTCGTATATGTGTTAGAATCGTTGTAAACTTTCATAGTGTGATTCAGGGTTTGTGGTTGTAGCTTCACTCCGATAGATAGCGCTTTACTTTTTGCCATGTTACGAGTAGTAGTCGCTACAAATCCAGTATAATAGGGGCCGAGCCTGTCATCTATTTATTGGTAACAATTTAAAATTCCAGATTGAAAATAACTAGAAAAAATTTGCCCGTGTCTGTAATCAAACCCAGAACCTTACGCAAATCAGTCGCGCTTGTTTGCTAAACCAATTAAGTAAGCCAATGGAGAATTTTCAGCTTAAGACTAAACAAAAAATTCCGTAATCTTTACTACTGTGGGTAGGTATTAAAAGTACCTAATTAGAACACTTCTTTTTAGACAAAATAAACCTGTAGGCAGATAAACATTATAAAGAAATCTACGCTTTCAGACTAAAATCTCTCTTAATCTTCATCAATATTTACTCGTTACCCAGCCCACTATTTACTCCTAAAGCGATAAATAGTACCAAAATAGTCAAACAATATAAAAATACAGACACTCAATAACTCACGAACAAAGTCGTTATAATAAACTACAGCACAGAAGAGATACAGTAGGCACACTCTATTTGACGATACCACAATCCGACTAATATGTAGTATCAATGTACTTGTCTTTTATTTTCGGCTGCCGTATTCATTCGCAGAGAGATAACTTAAAACTGTAGTTATTTATTCTGTGAATATAGGCACACTCAATAGTAAGTGCAAAGTATACTAATTATTTACGAGTAGGTACTATGCTAAACAAGGACTTTGGATTTCGTCAAGCGTGAATGATTTTCCTCTGCACCCGAAAAAGGGAGGATTTTTAAGTAGAGCCCAGTCCAGCCAGGTTCCGTATAAGGACCGTGGAATAAGCAAAAAATACTAAGTATCTGTGCTTGTTTTCATGGATTACATTGACTGAACCTTCTGTATATTTTTGTAAAATATAATAAATTATATTTTAAACGATAACAAACGCCATTGTCCGCGGTTCAAGGCCGAAAAACATATAAAAAAGAACAACTGAAACTAAATTATTGAACTAGATAAAAATTAATGGTTTTTTTTTAAGATTATATTTACTATCTACACGTGGACTTGGCCAGGCTAGTTATTGCCTTGACCAATATATAAAGATTAACTAAATTAGTGTAGATGATAGATAGATGAATAAATAATTTAAGGTAAGCTTGCAACATTCATTGTAATATCATTCATCTTTCTGTTTCGAGTCTCCAAAACCTTTTAAACCACGATTACTATGCTTAACCAATGAAAATTCCAATACTATACTATTAGTACTAAATTATAATACTCCAAACGCTTTGAGGTTCCGCGTATTGCGTCACTTATTGCGTCATAAGTAAACAAAACTGCCCACAATAAGTGAAAAGGTGACAAAAACAAAAAAGAATCGGTAGCATATTCATAGCCAGAAAACTCAATTAATTAAGCTACACACTAATATAACAAAACTATAAACAATTCCACTCTTTACCTACTATCACCACGTAAATATTCCATGACCCCACAATTTATATTAACTGCCAAATCCCTTATCCAAAGGTAAGTTATTAAACTACAAATATTACACCCAGTAGTCCTATAGACCCGCTTAATTAAGCTAAGGAATCGAGTTCAACTCGGAGCCAAATTACGAGTGAAATGGCCACAAATGGCCACAATATGGGCAACACGTTATATAAAGCTACTATTAATTACGAGCTAGACCAGTAACTAGCCAATAACACGAATCTTCTGTTACAAATATACGGGAGCGAAGTTGGGTCCGACACGCTTATAATTTTCGATTTTATTTTGCACTTTTAATTTCTTCGTGATTTTTTGTAAACTTTAACTCTTACTAGCAGTTCCTGTACCGTGGATGCGTTTATAAACACAAATATTCACACGCAAACACTCAGACCCGGGACAACTATCTGTCGGCCATGCAAATATTTGTTTCTAGCGGGAATCCAACCCGTGACACGTAGCACAAACAGTCGATCACTCAACCACTGAGTCAACCGTGTCGCCAAATCACTATGAGTATGAGTATGATGTATGAGTTTCTGATTTTAGATAGGTCGTCTGTTCTCCAACCCCTGGAATCAGCAGGAAACAACAATGAACTGTTGGTTAAATGACATCCAAAGAATCGCCTTAGAAAGCGAATTCATTTAAAACATAAGAAATTTAAATGTAGTATTAAAACCGAAATAATACCAATTAAAACAGTATTGAATTTAAATAATTACTTTCTATTGTAAATTACGTTGCAACTGATGAAGAATTAATCAAAATCAAATATATTTCAACAAGGAAAGATTAGATTACTTGTAACTTCATAACAGTTCAATCAGTGGAACCAATTATCATATTAAACTCAATAGATGTAACCAAACTAATTATAAAAGAATCATTGTGACTGGTACTTATCAGTTGAATATTTAATCAAAGCCTGATTTCTCTTCCAGCAAGCGCACGATATAATGACGGACAGATTAGGACAAAGCCATACAAATAATAATGTATAATTTATTAAAGAAACTGTGCCTACCTGCTATTATCAAAATCATCATCCGCCTTGCCTTTTCGCAACCATATTGGGGTCAGCTCCCAGTCTAATCGGTTGCAGCTGAAAATCACTATCACGGAGCGACTGCCAGAGGCTAGACTCTGCCACTCAATTACTGGACATGCTGATACTCTAAGGTTAGACTGGTTGCCAGACTATATGTCAGCTGACACCCTTAACGATTGTCATAGATATTCGTATATCCCCTGGGACCAACTGCTTAACGTACTTTCCGAGCCACAAAGGGAAACTCGGTGTGTGAGAAACTGTCACCCATCCAAGGACTGACCACAGCAAGCGCTGCTTTACATCACAGATCGACTGCCTCTTGAGCACCCAAGGAAATCAGGTTTCATGAAGATTGAAGGAATATTTGTACGTTCATCGCTTATTGACAAGAACGCGCGCGTTCGCTCATATTTTTTCCCCGTATATTTCCATCAAAAGTGATCAGCGTTTCCATTCCCGACACCATTCATCAACACGACTATATCTCCAAAATCCCCATTTGATATACATCACTGTTACAATAACAACAAAGAAACGGCTCAGAACAAAACCAAGCAATGTAATGCAAACAAAGGAAAACTACCAGCAAAAGAAGATGTACTGAAGCGATGTAAATTACGGTGTAATTTGATAAATGGCGGGTGAATATAGCGTAATGGTTAACAATTTATTAAGTTTTGAATCCCCGAGCTCCTGGTGAATTTACAGAAGGTTGCCCAGGGCCAGTAATGGCTTCCTATTTCTACTTCGGTTGGGCTAACAATAGGCATTTTGGAGTTTCAGGGTTATTTGATTATTCCCTAATTGGAACGAATTACTGACCAATTTGTGGATTACAATTTGTGCTGTATTTAGTTACTGGTTGTATTATTATTATTTCTGTTTTCTCTATGGTATGAACTAAATAAGAATGAACATTGATTGGTGTAATGTATTACACGCGACGATTTTTCCAGTAGTAAACAAAACTCACAAATGTTTTATATTTCTACTTTACTTGTTCAGACATTCAACCCATACACCCACTTGATTCCTATGATGACAAAAACAAAACCGTTTTCTAGTAAGTTCAAATACACATACACAATACACATACATAATACACATACATAATCCAAAAATGGCATCCGTTATTAAGTTACGTTCAAAAGCAATTCGAGCGGCTGACTTATTTAGCGGGCGGGACATCATTACTGGGGGCCGGAGGACCTCTCATATTCCTATTCATGAATGAATTCCCGGCTTAATAACGCCCTTTAAAACGGTTGGCCGGCTTTTAATTATACTGGACTCGGTTACGGGGGTCCGAAGTGAGACCAAGGTTTTTGGAGTTGTCGTAGTCAGAATAGTTTGGAGGCCGTTATATTTCTGAATGGCTGTTAAACTTGCCAAGACCGCTCTGATGTGATACAACGTTCTTGAGGATACTCTTTAGAGGGCAATTTAATTAAACAAAACCACATTAAAATGTAATTGTATGAATGTTGTTGTGGTATCAGACAAAAAGTTATGTTGCAAGGTTTAATAATTCACTAAGGGGCCATCCATAAATTACATCACACGTTAAGAGGAGGGGAGGGGGTCGACGAAGTGTGACATTGTGTGACAAGCGGTGGGAGGGGTCCTAAGTTTCGTGACATCACATTTCAAAATCTAATATATCTAAGTATTAAAACGTGAAATTTGGAATTTGGACTAACGAAAACCATAAAAATATTTCCAGCTCTATCTGTGTGAATATAATATTTAAATTGTTATGTTGGCGAGTTCCTCGAGAGCCTCGCCGTGGTTTCAAATAAATAGAAATAAAACTAATTTCGGAACTGCTGTTTTAATTTAATAATTTTTGGATATAAAATTGCAAAATATGTGATGTCACACTAGGGAGGGGGGAGTCTCACAAATGTGACCAGCTGTAACAAGGACGAGGGAGGGGTCAAAAAAGCATGAAATTCGTGTGACGTAATTTATGGATGGCCCCTAAGCTGCAATGATTAAAATGGGTTGAATTTGGTTAAAGACTGTCTCATTCGTCTAGCAGCAAAGCTTTTGGTAGTGTTATTGGCTTTTTATGTATAGAAATTCTCAGTAGCAGCACGAAATTGGCCGGCTGATAGCAATAGGGTCGCGCCCTATTACATGGTACTTGACGGGATCAGCAAAATGTGTGTGTACAATAGTACACCTGTGCCTAACTCTTCGAGGAAACAGGCGTGATGTTGTGTTATAATTGGAACTTTACACAAAAGACAAAAGAGTTAACACTCCACATCGCTACATGAATCTCAGAAAGGGAGAAGATTCATGTTTTACTATTACTTCATCGTGTGATTTTGGCTTCATCCCCCTAACATAAGGATCTTGGCGGGATACAGCCATAATCAAGGGAAATTGAAAATAATGATGCAAGTATTAAGTTTCCAACGCAAGTCATCTAACTTTCCCTTCAACCTGTATTTTCCCCTTCTGATTTTTCCTTACCTACTATACATACATATGTAGGTACCTACAGTCTTGCGTGTGTTTACGAGACGGTAAATTTTGTCAAGAAAAACAAGAAAACGTCATTTATAATAGTGTTTTATTCTGGAAAAGTTGCCTTCATCGCGAAAAAACTTCACAGAACAGTAAAAAAATAGCACAGCGATGAAACCGGTTTCAAAGACAAGTTTCTGGTTCGAAACATCTCTGCTTGACCATTAAGATCAAAAACCTGAAGTCTCTCATATCATTACACCAATTTTCCATTCATTTTGAGCCCTCTTGGCCCATCATAAGCAAGATAAAACGCAATGCAATCCATATTTTCTTTCAAGTTCCAAGCCTTTGAGGGTCAACTAACAAAGAGGGGTCACTTCAAAAGAACCTGGCTTTTGACGCTTGTGTCACAGAAATAAATGGCTATTGAAAAAAAATCTCTCTTTGGGATATGAATAGAATTATATTTGTTAAAAGTGCCACGTGGGCGATGGAAAGAAAACACCACAGGTTCTCTGGCTTATGTATAATTTTATGAATTATACAATATAAAATAACATCATAGTTATTATATTCTATAGTCTATAATATCTGTTACCAATAATCTACACTTCTAACATGACTAAGTATTTCATCTCATACTTTTACGAATGAATACACAGACGTCAAATTGTGATCATATTGTTCATAACGCTACTCACATTTATTCCTTTTAAGATGTTTAACGACGATGAATTTAATAGAACACTCACTAGAATTCACACTCACTTAAAATAAGAACTTGTGGTGGTAAAACAAAAACACAATTTTGAGATTATCGCTTTGATATATACGTGTCAAAAGAAATCAGCAGACTCATCTTTATCCTTCCAAGATTACCATGAAAATGTTCTTTAAAAGGTCAATAAACACCAAAGGTCCATCACATCAAAAGGGCCAAACAAAACATGAAAGAAAAAAAAGAAAAATCTCTTACCATAAATAGAATTTTCTTTCCATAGCAACGATGGGGAAAAGGACGCAATTTTCTCGCCCGTTATCAATCGTTACGTTTCCTCCCTTTTATTTTAACGAGAAACACTTGAGTTGTTTCCTAAAGCGTCGCTCAATGGATATTTATTTATCGATTACAAAAATAAACGAGGTCTTTTCGTTGACGTGGTATTTTTAAACAAGCGTTGGTTTGAGCGTTTTAATGCGAGGTAGGATTTAGGATAAGCGAGAGTTCGATTAATTTTCTTTTTTCAAAAATACTACTAGATTTAAAACCTATATACAGATGTCTGTATATTCTCTGAGTTCTTAGCAGTTTATTAAATTGCTCTTGAACAAAATAGCAGTCATTTCAGTTCCCACCGCGGAAATAAAAACGTTGAATTCAAAATCATGCTTTTACTTCACGTTATTCCGGTTTCAAATTGCCCATATTACTTTTCCGATTCCCATTGTTACGTAAAACTTGATCATCTACGATTCTACGTCGCAAATGTACAAAAATAAGTACACATAAAAGCACTTAGAGCAGAAAGAATTGTAAGGAACCATCGACATACACATTTCATCGCCGCCCTTCAAAATGGCTTCTCACAATAAACACGTAAACAGTACAATATTCCTACAGAGGCCACACAAAGCTCCCGTTGATGAATAAATACATGTTCTTTCATGTCGCTTCCTCGTACAAAGATAAACGACTATTTATTATGGAACAGCGTCATCAAAGATGGGTCAGCTTCAAAACAAATTGATCCATTTAAAAGCGGATGGGGAATTGGATTTGAGAAGCTGGATAAGACGGGAACTATGTATAGATATATCATATTCATTTGACTCAGTTTTACCCTACTTCTTTGCATAGTCCAGTACCAATTGTTGTCATTATACAATCAATCAGCTATGCTTATCATAAACCAAGCTGCACTTTTTGTAAATTAAAGTTTATCAAAAAAGTAATAAAAGCAATAAATTTATCATCAAGTAATGATGATAAAATTCTTCACAATTTCACAGTCCTTCTCAACGTAATTTTGTACCATTAGATCCAACAGAAATCAAAAATCATCAGACAGCAAACCAAATTCGTATTATCAACTTTTGGAACGCAGACAGAAACGTCAAAAGTCAAAATCAAAAGAGAAATTCAGAATAGTTTCACAAACATTACACAACCAGTGTTCGTGATCTGAAAAGTGCGAAAAATCCGAGGCCCTTGACTAACTTCCAATCCTCCCTTATCAAATCCAAGCACAGTTCATGGTGTTATTTGTAATTTTATTTATTTCTGTTCACCGCCGACAGCCGCCGTTATTTATAACTTTCGCTCCATATCCGCCCCTGTGCCTAGCCCTAAACTTTCTGATTATCTTGCAACGCAATGCTTACGTGACATCATTCTTTATTTACACCAATTCTGAGATTAAATGGTATCTTTCACTTGTTTGTTTAACTTCTCCTAGGAGTGAATGTTTTGTGGCTTGATGATTCCCTGGAAACTGAATTTAATAGTAAATTCAGTTTCTCTCTCTCAAGCTCTTCCACATAGGTGGAAGAGTACCAATATATTCGACAACACAGTTGGCGCAGTGGCTAAGTCATTAGCTTTCTGCGCTACGTGTCGCGGGTTCGATCCCCGCACGGAACAAATATTTTTATGATCTACAGATGGTTGTTTCGGGTCTGGTTGTTTGTGCATGTGACATGTATGTTTGTAAACCGTACCCACGATACAGGAGAAATACTAGTGTAAAGCAATGTTTAAAAAAAAAAGAAAATAAATATGTATATACCTACTACCCCGATAATATTATTAACAAGCTTGATGACTTTGACTGAAAATTTCTTTGAAAAGCCCACGTTATTTATGAGAGGCCCAAATATCACAACATCGTATTTCCGTCATTGACAAATGTAAGCAGATTTTTCTTTCTCGTCATCCCCAAATCTACATAGAAATAACATCCAGCAAAAGGCTCGTGATCGACAAACACATTGAATCCTTGAATAGAATTCATTCGTATTCCTACAAGGCTCTTGCATAAGGGGGCACATATTGAAAGGAGGATTCTATCAGATTTCCTCGGCTCTGTAATGTGCCTCCATTCTCGGGGCACATTTCACAAATATCTCGGAGAACGACAATTTTCACCCGACATTGACAAATGTTAGGGGCGACCAAACGTGTGTTCGGAAGATTGAACCTCCAATGAATACCAATTTTAATTAAAAGTGATTGATATAATAGCATGTATTACCATAGGACGAAGGCCTTCTCCGTTACGTACAAACCTTCCGATGGAGCCAATGTGGACAGTGGACTTGTCGATCACGATTTTCAAGGATAGTAAGAAATCGATTGCATTTTAAATTGTCTTATTGTCTCAGCTTGTAGCAATGGGACCCTTATAATGTTAACCCTTCAAACTGCGTGATAAAATTAAACGTGTGCGTGATAAAGTCTCGACATCGAAGTTAAAGATTCTATAATTTAAGTTACTGATGAAAATACCTCTACCCATTATATCGTCCTTGTCAAAAATATACCTATCCATAGAAAATTTACATATTTTTTACTCTTTGACCCTAAAAATACAAACGGCCCTTCCGGCAACACTACGGAAACTGAATATATTTTTGAATATTCGAGCTGATCCTCATAATCCGTGGCGCGCAGGCACCCTAGTCAGGTGTGTGGGATGACGTCACGTCCGGTCCACCATCAACTAAGGACGTGAGGCCATAGACTCGCGGCGGCTTATGATTTGAAGGGTGACGGAGGTACGTCCAGAGGTTTATGTACTCTGCATAAAGATGCTTTGGATTTAGAAGCATATTCTAGGATTGAAGAAAATTTATGACTGTGTGTTCTGTGTAACCTTCCATTAGTAGAATTTCCATGTTTTTTTATATGACCATAAATAAATTAGCAATGTGTAATGCGAACTCTGTAACAAAACTAACCTAACTATGCATTTATAATTGTCTAGCCCACGCGCATTTAGCCTTCTAGACATGAACAAAACTACATTAAAGTCTGTCCTAAATTCATTAAAGACTCATTTATCCAGATGTCACAAACAAAAATGTAGGCAAGGCAGAAATGAGAAGCACTAAAGACAAAACCATAGCGCGTTCATACTTAAGGTACCCAGAAGTATTAACTATATCAACGGTGAACTTTTTCACCTGTTCTAAGAGATCATTTTAAATGGCGGACCCTCCTATGTATAGAATAATCGCAACCTGTCCAGGTCGTCAGGCCAGACATTTTTCCCATAAACCCCCGTTACTCTATGGTATCCGTTATGTATAGAACTCATAAGTTGGCCCGGGAGTAGCCTGGAACATTAGTCGAAGAGCTCACGACAAAAGTGAAACATTAAGTGATATACTTCCTTATAAATTAAAAGGTTTGAATGAAAGTAGAACAGACTGAATTCTAGATTATAATTTATTTTATTTTAAGTAAACCTTTTACAGCTTATGAAGCTTCAAGAGTTAAAAGGGTGGACACGGAAATATTAATGAATGAAAACAGTAAAAGTATATTTGTTTGAAATACCCAAGGGTAAAAGTTGAAGGTTCATCTTTCACGCAGCCGAAATTTTCTTATTATCTGCAAATCTGCGATGTATGCACAAAAAACACATAGTGTCAGTACCTCCAGGCAATTTGCAGCTAGGTACTGGTTCAGTACATTAATTTCTGCTTCGTTTAGTTCAAACAGTGGCGTTCTGTGTGTTCATTCTAGTCGTGAGCTCTCCGCCTATAATCCATAATTGAGCTGGTAAGGCGATTGGTATCGCGGTCGGCTTACTGTTGCCTATCACGATGGAGGCGCGTTTTCATTAACATACGATACTGTTTCTACACTCTTATTGAAAGAAAAAACTCTGATGAAACTTTAACAGAAAGCATAGACATTTTTTCTTCTTTTTCTTTTATTGTTAGTCTTTCCAATTGTTATTTATCAGAATTAGTTTTTCGTTCTGTATTTATCTGTTCTGTTTCATTGATTTGATTACAAATTCTAGCTAAAAATATAGATGAAAATAATGGTATGAAAGCTAGATTAAAGAAAATGTCTTTATGAAGCCCGTAAATAAATGCTGATATGAAAGAGCTATTCGGCGCCTTCATTTCGTAAGAAAAATCTAACAGGCACAACAACAGTGCATCCCATTCTCGTTTAAATATATTTTCATAAGAGGAAATGAAATAGCATGATTATTATTAGCGACATCAACTGTCACTCTTGCCTTATGTTGTGACTATATACCAGTTCAGTCATCGGAATCACTCACTGCATTCTTGTAACTCCCTTTACCCTGTGGAAAGTCTCCGGAGATAGGACCGCATCACACCGTGAAGGTGGAGGCCGAGTCGGTGCCGTAGGGCAGGTCACCTAAGTGGAGCCGTACTCGTAGCGTTGCTCAGAGCGGGGCAATAGGCTAGATGACTGCA
Organism: Shargacucullia verbasci; assembly: GCA_947562105.1. Classification (NCBI taxonomy): domain Eukaryota; kingdom Metazoa; phylum Arthropoda; class Insecta; order Lepidoptera; family Noctuidae; genus Shargacucullia; species Shargacucullia verbasci. The sequence goes on from OX387296.1 coordinate 756,092, forward strand.
TCTAAAATATATTCTAAAATCTTGTGTTTTAAATAGTTTTCCTTCTATAAACTCAGTAAAGCTCAGTTTTCAATTTTTTATTTATCAAAATCACACAATCAGTATGTCAATGGCAATGAAAAACGATGACGTCACGCTTTTGCATTCCAATCATTTTTAGAATAAAATGTCGTTTTTGACATTTCATAAAAAGTAACTTGGGTGATAGCAGTCATCTACCGGATTAGCCTAACCAAATGAGGCTTACTCTGTTTGGAACCTCTTCTTTTATAGCGTGATTATATCAAAATATACCGTGGTACAATGAACACAAGTCTAAACACGTACCCGCAAGCGTTTTCCTAAAACCCGACTGCAATTACTACACAGCCAATTATCTATGAACGTGCTACCGATTTATGTACCTGTGCCTCTGCCTACCCGTTACGAGCGATAGATAGCCTGATAGTGAGCCAATGATTATTACTTATATAAACGACTTGAGGTTTCAAAGTAACAGTATGATTGCTTGTTGTTATTTTGTATTAGTATTTTGAGACAACGTAGCCATATTTGATTCAGTTTTGGTTCTTTTATGACTCACAGGAATTTAGTAGTACCATATTCAGAGTCCTGATAAGTAATACAAAGCACTCACACGCCTGGATTATGTCAATTACTGATGAGACAAAATGACCAACAAAGGACCATCTTCCTACGCCTACATAAGGCAAGGGGACATCTTTCAGGAACTGATTGTGGCCACCTGCTTCCCCAAACAGTTATCCAATAAAATCGATGTAATTTTTGTGAAAAACTTGTTACCTATAGGCTAACATAACACATAACATAGCATCACGCCTGTATTCCCCAAAGGGTTAGGCAGACGTGTACTATTGTACACCAATATTTCGCCGAGGCCGTTATTGAGTCCCACGTAATAGGGGCGACTCTATAACCATCTACCGGGCACAGTTCCATACTCCGTGCTGCTACTGAGAATTTCCGTACAGTAAAACCCAATAACACTTTGCCCGATCCGGAAATCGAACTCAGGACATGACGCTTAGCAGTCACGTTTGTGAAAACTATTCCAATAAGACAGTTCATATATAAGTTTTTAGTTTTTCTACGTACTGTGACGAATATTATAACATTCTCGTTTCGCCGACCCAACTCATCCAGTCTACACCCATCAGACGGACAGAGGCGTTCGTGTATGCAAACGCACATTAGTGACAGTCTGCTAAACAATACCCATTAGCCCATGTGTACAACTACAAATTACCTGATTGAGCAAAGCGAAAACCACTGTGTACCGGGGTGGATCGTTTACAAAACTGCCGCAGGCGACCAGAGTTGACACCTCTTGCTTATCCATATGAGCTTAAAACGTGAAGTTTGCAAGAATATATCCTTCGATAAACAACAGTCAATACCTATGGCATTTGACACAGACTTATCACGCCTGTCTTCCCCGAAGGGATAGGCAGAGGTGTTATAATATTCATCTACACTTCGCCGATGCATATTGTGCCCCCATGTAATAGCGGATGAGTCTACTGCCATCTACCAAGAACAGTCCCAAACTCAGTGCTGCTACTGAGAATTTCGATACAGAAAACTCGACTCAGGAATCGAACCTTGACCACTAGACCAATCAGACAGTGCTGCTATGTATGTTTAATTTACAATTCAAACTATCGTTCATTCAAAATTAATTGTAAATTTCGTCCTACCCAAACAAAAACAGAACTACACTTTATACAAGATTATAATCAAAGCGGCGAGCGGCCCATGCCTCACGGCGACGTCCAAACGACACCGGCAGATAAGATGCTATCACACAAACAGGCCACTAGGCTCGAATACAAGCGACACTTTAACCTATTTGTTCGTTCTGATAAAAGTGGTCACATAAAAACAAATTATTATATTTGATGTTAGTGCCCAAATGGGTAATAAGAGAGACATGAATCGTGAACTATAATGGTAAAATAATCGTGGTCTTGTTGAGCCAGTCTACCAGTTTCCTGTATGTGCCTTATTCCCTATACCAACATCTTTTGACATGGTTAAATTGGAGCGAGTCATTTCCAAGCAAAGAATTTAACAGATTGTACAAAAACATGATACGCATGGTTTTTCTAACATGGAGGCCTGAGTTTATAATGGAAATGGAAATATTAGTCTTTCCGCAAAAATTTTGTCCAAGTTTTTACAAATGCAATATTTTTAAACGTTAAATATTTCAGCATGATCGCAGCATGTCTTGGTTTCCGCGCTGTTTATCTATCAACGATAATTTACGCTTGCATAGAATACTATTCACTCTTGCAATCGTAAAACACAACTAAACATTAAGATAAATGCTTCAGCCTGTCTTGCGGGCATAGTTCTTACCCTTGGGAAACAGTCAAATCCAAGCTTCACCAAATAAACGGCGAATCATCCAACTTAATACAAAGCACCCTACATTTCTGCCAGCCCCTTCAAACCAACAAGCGTGAAGTACCCTAAATACCGTCCGTCACGAAGACGGATTGCCTGTTTGTCCGGACATCGGACGGTCACGTCAGTGATCAATAACGGACACCCCTGCCTACCCCTTTGTTGACAGACGCGTTTAAGTAATCACGTCTTTGTAAAGTTTAAGAGGGTTATTGCCATTGAGAGCTTTAAATTACGGTTTAGATTACGATGAATTGGAGCTCTTTGTGGTGTAGAGCTTAAATATGTAATAGTAATCAGGAACTTGAGAAAAATATGTGACAACTGGTCCATTTTAAAATACTTAGGTTTGATCCAAAATGTTTTGTATTCTCGCTTCTCTTAGGGCTGTTTTTTCAATGGTCAGATAACTTTTATCTGAAGAATTAATTTTATTTGACTTGACAGCTATTGTATAGGAAATATGTCAGATAAGAGTTATTGAAAATCGGTCCTAAGATATAAAAATGGCTATAATGAGAGTCAGCAGGGTCCCTCATTTAATTAGTAATATTCCAGTTGGCTTACACTAGGAAGGTCTGACAGTATCATAATAGACGCTCCGTGAAACTACACAAACCTATATATAACCGCTAACAAACTGGTAAAAAAGACTATTATTTCAGTATTTTACACCTATCTATGACTCATATACGAAAAGCTATATTTTATTTAAAAAGAAAAGACAAAGTCCACTAGACTAACCCTGCCCAATTTATTGCAAAAAATTATAAAAAACTATTAAAAATTTTACCCTTTACTCTAAGTTTCATACGAAACAACTATAACTACAATATTCGCAATTCGCGACCCTAATTTTATCTTATTAGAATTTACTTTCGTTTGACGATCTCTCCCGGTGGTGTGTCCACTTTTTCTGATGTTATTTCATATTGAGTATCCAATCTGTGAAAAAAATAATACAATTAATATGGTATACAACATAGAATAGGCAGCCGTTATTTATTAATAAGTCAAAATAGAAGAAATTTTGTTCTGTACATGTGTCTACATCATTATTTAGTATATTATGCCTACTGCTGGGCGTCAGGCTACTTCTCTGATAGCTTGACTGGCTGTACCTAATCCACCCGCAGCCCAGTGTGTATTTTGGTAATAATTCTTAAAAACACATGCTACAAAAAAATACTCGTAAGTTCTTCCAACAATTGGTATATTTCAGCCGATTATGAGACTATCAAAATGTAATTTTGCAACTAAAGGCAGTCAATTTCGGTCCGGCTCTACAAGCGTCTTTATTTGAGATGAGGGCACAACTGGCTTCTCGAAGGCAGTACACAGAACGCGTAGGTACAATTACTTCTCTCAACGGAAAAACTCAGGCTACGAAAGACTGCGTAGCGCTGCTACGAGAATCAACACGCGACTTGGTGAAAATCGCTCAGATGCGTAAAAGGCGTAAACATAAAGTAAGTACTTTATTTATGGAGCGAATGTTATCAGTAAAGCATTTTATATCAGTCACATTCATCACAATTCCAATAACTTCATTTACAACGTAAATGCGTACTTTAACTTAGAATACATGGTTTTTAACCATCAAGTGCCTAAGATAACTTATATGTTGAGATACAAATCTGAAAAAACGTTATGCATTATTCTGAAACCCAGCATCAAGATCAACCATCTAAATAAAATCTTCAGAATATATCAGGCCCAAACAGCATGGCCAATTTAATCAGCCAATGACCCCTAGACGAGAACCTTGACAATGTTTTAAATTGCAAAGCGCTGATTATATTTCCACAGACGTTTCTATGTGTAAAATTGTTGCTATGAGTTTATATGAGGCAGGTAAGGTATAGATTTAAACATAAAAATACTATATTGCGTTTATAAAATGTGTATTTTTTATTGTACGGACTAGGTGTTGCCCGCGGTGTCAGATAAAGCAGGGTATCTTGTGTATATTGTATCTAGGATAATTACGGTCTATCTATGTGCAATTTCATCCAAATGCGTTCAGGTATTTATGCCTGATTGAGTAATGAACATCTAAACCTCTCAACAATATCAAACATTTATAATATTAAGGGATTATTTACACTACTATGCATTTACTAGGTAAAAACAACTAATTATTTTAATACTAGGTAGTTATAATTTCATCCAAAACACATGGGATTCAATCAAAATATCTTCAGCTATGTAGTAACTCATATTTTACTTAAATAACTTCCTCGTGTATGTAAATATATCATAATAATATAAACAACTGTTCGCTACTTTATAAGACAGAAGAAGAAATTAAATTGTGAACAACTTCAGTAATCGCCACCGCTATTCTCGTGGCCACACCATAAGTATACGGGGGTACATTCGACTCCTACCAAAGCTAACGACCGCTAAATTCGAAGGTGATTCGTAGATGCCGTCGATAAGGAATCCGCATGCATAATACAGACATCTGCATACGTATGCGGGCATGAGGAAAACACTTCAAACTACCCACATCACTTATTCATACAAAATGTATGTATAAATCGTATATATAAATAGGGAATGTTCATGTTTAATTGCTTATACTGTTATATCATTATATGAAATAAATATATCATTTAACATCTACCCAAACGATGATGTTGTCCAAAATTTGAAATAAAATGTCATAATAATTAAAAAATTAATCAAAAATTTCTGATAAGAAGCCGTAGGTTAATAAAAAAATCTCCCCGGCGGGGAATCGAACCCCGGTCTCCCGCGTGACAGGCGGGGATACTTACCACTATACTACCGAGGATGGTGTTTGTTTGAGCAAAATTTCACATGTCTGTCCACGACAAAACATTATAGGTTTGTCTATGTGCCTCAATAGGGTTTGGTAACCAATAGGAACACCCTACCTATTAAAGATTTGTGAGGGGCAATTGCACAGCAAAGTACCTACAAGTTTTCTTTTATAAGCTACTAAAATTACGACTGTAACTTGACTAGTTTCCTGACTGATAGGTACAGTCTAAGGCAGCAATACTCATACTTTTTTTCTTGGGCCACTTTCTGATATTAGCCGTGTCCCGCGGGCCGCTACATAAATTACAACATCTGTTATTTAGGTGTTAATGAAAAAACCTATTACTTTTTATTGTTCATTTAAATTTTAGTGAGAATGATGATTACGCGTCGTATCACGTGTGCAATCAGTGCCCTGCGACTAATATTCCCGCGGAATTTTAAATAGGTAATTGGCTTAGTAATTTCGTTAATAGAATTTGAAACTACAACGGGTGGGCCACTTTCGAAAGCCTGGCGGGCCGCAGTTTGGGTATGGCTGGTCTAAGGATAGTTATCATCCACTTTGAGAATATTAGGAGAGCCTTATGATCAGTCTTAATTGATAGTTATAATTAATTTCGTATCAAGTAGAAAATACAAATTGGAACACACACAAATGAAGTTGGAAACTAATATAAATCCTGAAACAAACTTCAAGATCTTGAAAAAAATGTTAACTAGATATAAGTTACTCCCTCGTATAAACAGAATAAAGTTATGTTATAAATAACGTCACTAAATTATAAAGCTATTGTAGCTACTACTACTCGCAACATGGCAAAAAGTAAAGCGCCATCTACCTGAATCGCATTATAAGAGTTTAAAACGATTCAATCAATCGTCGGGCTTTGGCCCGCCTGGCTAACCACCTTGTATGGTTGGAGGATCCTTTTCAATGGAGGAACACCATACCTCGTTTCCCCACACTATGTTAATTAGTAAGGATATTTTATCCCAAGAGAGGAAAATTTTTATTCGTTTCTTGACAATCTCAGTAGTGGCCCGAAGGTTGGATTTGCATGCAGTAGATGGCAATAGGCTCGCCTTCTTATACTTTATAACAGCATCGGTCAAATATGGATGTATAATCTCCTCTCTGCCAAACCCTTCTGAGAAGACAGGAGTCATTTGTTTATCTTCTTATAGGTAGAAACCAAAATGATCAATTTTAACTTTAAGAAATCATAAACTCAATATTGTAAAAAATTAAGTTAGGCCACTATGGTTCTCATGGCCTCATATAAAATAACAGCTCACGATTTCAGCTTTACATCACAAAGTACTCAATCTCATTCAGTGTTTTTCCTGTACAAAACAACATTGTCTTATCCATTACCACCCACATTTAAACCGGGTTAGCTTTAGACTTGCCAAACAACAATAGGTGTGCCCCATCAGTCGAGTGTCTGGCACAACAACACAGACTCTGCTGACACTAAGCAAGAAAGTACAGAAGGTCCAATCTAAACATGACGGCATTTCACGTAGTGCGCAATGACACGTTACGTTTGACGTGATTTGCTATCACCGTAAAAGGCTTCGTCTCCAATCGAATTTAAAGCTTAACAAATTGCGTTATTAGATTTCATTATTAAAGTACGCAAGGAAAGATTGTCGACTTAATAACGTCATTGGTGACCTATTACTGCCTTCTGTAACCCTTCGGTTAACAGGCATGATGCTATGTTATATTTAATCTTTAACTGCAACTGCAACCATTCCCTATGTACTGCTTTTTTATTATTCATTTAAATCTATTTACTTTAACCTTCTATTCCTTTCTATTCTATGGCACAAATGCCCAATTAATCTAATAACAGCGACATTTAGGACATGATACAACAAGGATGGTCGTATTATACGTAGCTACGATGCGAGTATAATTGTTTTTTGGAAACAATGAAGTAGGCTAATGGATAGTTAATCTAATAAAAAGTACATTTAGGACGAAAGCTGACGAGGAGATCATTTAGAGCCAACGATACGACACCGATTCGACAATGAGGTTGGACACTAGCTTATGAAACCTAACCAAGTATTAACAGCGAGTTCATTTCTGTTCAGCAAACAGACAAATACAATAACATTGCATTATGAACAATTATTTCCCGAGAGATTTAGCGAAGTAGTAATGTTTTACACCCACATTTGGTCGATAGATGCTGTTATGTGCCGTGTACGAAGGCCGGCCTTTTGTCATCCACTGGTAGCTTTTACGAGTAAAGGTGCATCCACGCCGAAATTAAAACAACATTTGGCAACATGAAAACATGAAGTAATTTTCTTCAACGTTTTTTTACTTATCACGACAACTTCAAACATGTTTTTGTTATCTAATGTGGCCCACTAACACTTGCAAACGTTGCTCCACAACAAGTAACTTCGATATCGATGCACCATATGTCTATTTTTACCCAAATCGCATCCAATAATGTTTATCAATCGTATCGTCTATCTTAAAGGCATTGCTAGCCCAAAATGTGCTATATTTATCTTAATTCCCAGTTCCTTTCAAAACCTTACCTCTACACGTACAGCTGAACATTGGACCTTATACGTACTACGTAAGGGACATTATTGTGACATCATTTAATGGTGGATATCTCAGCAAGAACTACAAATTACGGGGGCGACGACAAACTGTTTGCCAGACTAATGTCTTATTGCCTTTAATGGCAAATTGTTTTCTGGATAAGTTCTTACAATGAACAATACACTGTTTTCCTTTACGGATAACGGTTATCCTTTATTACCTATTTCGCAATCACTAATATTATGATTTAAAAACTTAAATAGACTATCTGAATAAATAACTTAGGGCTCATACACACCAACGACCGCTCAAAAATTGTTGCAGATCATAGATCTATCTAGAAGCATTTCACAATGTAAAAATGCGTTACAAATCCCATTGGTTACGATTCTGAGAACAAACAGATTGAATTCCAGCATTATAATTTATAATTATACCACAACGATGGTACAGAGTTCACTAACCTGCCCAGTCTACGCTACAGACACACAGACAACCCATCAAACATTCAACATACAGCGAACACCATTGATTACTCCTCAAAATTCAACGAATCAAGTTCTAATGAAAAATACATGAAAAAACATTCGAATATACATATTTTTATAGTATAATTCGCACGATTTTATACAGGTCGTGCCGGGAGTCAAACCTGGGACCGCGGGGTGAGAGGCCGATCACCTATGGCATTGACTTCGTAAGGTTATCTCTCTGGAAAGCTTTAAAATGTATGGGCATTAAAATGGATTGGAGGGAAATATCACCGACGTCATCGAAATGAACATTTATGACGGGCTATTGGAGGCTGATGACTTGGGGACGTGTAAGGAGAAATCTTTTGAGGAACCAATACTCTGTTTCTAAATATCTCTTTTTTTACTGGCCTTATTGCATTTTCAAAATGTATGTATGTAGACCGCCACTGACAGAACTAAGGCCTCCTCGCTTCAATATCAGATATCACAGTAAGTTCTTATGAGCACACCAGTAATGCTCATCTTCACATCTTTTGCAAAATCCAAAATACGAGAAGATGTTGTATGCCTGAACAGCACAACAAACGAAAATCAAAAAGATTATTATGGTACCACTTTGCACCAAAAGTTAACAAGATTCTCGAAAGCTCACTTATTTTTAATACCATAACAACAACGGATGACTCTTTGGGGATATAAAAATTAAGATTCTAGGAAGCGGGAACAAGAGTTGATGTACACAAATGTATGCATAACACTTTTCTCATATCAGACGGAGCAGGCTTCATATAATCATATGGCTTGTGATTCACAAAGAATAGGCCCATCCAATCCCTCTATAGGTGTCGATAAAGGGATTATTCCACTCTTGGTAACACATCACAGCAGAATATACGCTTGAATAATGACGTAGGTACTGCGAAAAACCGCGTTCAATGAATACACAACCATAGATGGACCAATAATTATATGGGTAACACGTAAACACAACCTTCATTTGGAGACTAGAACGGACAATGCTACATGTGAATAAGTGGTTTTAAAGCTAGGCATCAAATGAGATAGCCTTCTTTTGACTTCTCTTGTTACACAGTCACAAACCATTTCTATTGAGGCATTAACCAAAGAAAAATATATACTAAGTCACTGTAATAATGACGTACCAACGACAAAGAATAGTCCTTTCAGCTTGACAATCAAAATCCTATTTAGCTTTTATGTCTAACCACAAAACTTACAAACACATTCTATCAATTACATCAATGGTGCACGTGTCTTTAACAAACTTAGGGCTGCGACAAACACATGCGATTTCCGACCTTATCGCCAATAAACTTTGATTTAAAATGGGGTTTTCGAAGTATCCAAGATGGTAGCTATTCGGAAATTAGGGCAGGGAGTGAATAGTCTTCATTGTCGCGTCTTCCCCTTTTGATTAAACGAGTTTGCAATCGTGGACTCGAGTGGGACTCGAGGCATTGTGGGACTCTTCGAATTGTCAGCGATAATTTAATAGTCCCCATCGTGACAATGTGTTACAAAACATCCCTTTGTGACGTCCCGGTTGGAGCGTTGTCTCTCAAGTAATTGGTAAATTAAAATAAATGAGTTTAATGTCTTCGTTAAATGTTTGGAGCATTCAATTTTCATGTACAGTTACCAATTAGTTACAGTCACTTTATTTATTAAACAATCTAAACATGAATTAAATGCCTACACCAATAAAATACCTTTTATATTAAGATTCTAGCTCTACAAAGGAAATCCCTCGGGGTTTCTTATGATAGAAGGTCGTTTATCCCTTGAAATTCAAAGCAATTTCAACACCTTATAGTAAAACGTACCACAAATTACTTACCTAACAGACACTTGGTTGTACCCTGTAGTAGCAAGAAAGGTTACAGTAGGTATTGTCAAATATACTTTATAAAATGAATATAAAAAGTTATATAACATTAAACTCAGTGTGGGGGGTACCTATGGATAGGTACACAAAACTATACATAGAGAGAAAATAGTAGGAAGGATACTGCTAACAAAAGCTCCATTAAAACATTTCTGTACCGCAATAAACACGTAACACAATTTTATTTTCATTCTCCAAAGAATTACATCGTCAGCCCAAAAAGACGCAACAAAACACTCGCAAAATCCTCACAAATTTACTCCGAGCACATTTCGTATTGTCGCCAACGAAAATAGCAACAAAAAGAAATAATTTCGCGATACATGTTAGCAAATGAAAAAAAATCTCTCGTCGGCCATCCATCATGGCAGTAACGAACAAAAGCTTTTAGTTGTACAAAGCGGGCGAGTCGCGTGTCGCGTCGCGTTGCTGTCGTCTTGTCGCGCGGGACCGCGTGTCGACATGTATGCAATCAGCCTTATTGCATGCTCCACTTTTTTCGTAAATATAATGAAAGTGGAATTTTAAACAAGAATATGGTGTGTATCCTGATTTTGTGAAATATTTCCCCCATAGGAAATATGTCCGTGGTAGCGAATTTAGGCGAATAACCCATTAGGATTATTTACACGCCACAGTAAGGCATTATTCGACTCATAGGCCTTTTTCTACAACCCGTCCGGGGTGAGCAAATAGGACTTTTCTTTCTATGAATTCATCGCAACTGCCTCGCTCCTAAACATTTAACCTAAAGCCTTAAAAAAAGCCTTTTTAAAGAAACTTTTATTGATAGGACCAAAAAATATTCATAAAGACCTTTATCTTATATTTAATGTACCAAGCACATTCAATTTAATACATGGTTAATATGCTTCATCTCTAATAGTAACTAAAACAGATTCTCCTGGTTCACAGCACATTATCTAATAGGTAGATCTAATAACGATTCCCTGAAGCTTAATTACCACGCAATACTGCTATCAACTCAACAACAGTTATTGCGTCAGTAAGCATGATCTGTAGAAAGTGTCTGGGTTCCGAAAGATAACGAGAATAAACTAAATATGTTATTTTGCATCTTAGTATAGAGACATGAGGGAAGCTAATTAAAAAAAAAAACGTAAAAGTGCTTTGAGTGTCAAGTAGATACAGGAAAACCTCATAAGAACAAAATTTTATCGGGCAACGCATCAGCGACTTCTCTGGTGTTGCGCATACTTAGTGAGCGGCGATGAAATGATGAAAGAGAGCGATGATGACGCCCATGCTTGTTTGCATTGTTATCTGATATCAAACTATTGAAAAGAAAACCAGCTAGGCGTAATTTTATGAGTCTTTTTAGCACTTAGGGCACCTAAGTGATAAATTAACAGACAGATAAAATATCAGTTAAATAAAAAAATACACTAGTAGCTGTGTCTTTTCATCAAAATTTATCATTTAGCTAGATTTACCTATCAGCCATTTGTGAAACGAAAATTTTAACGCATTATAATTCAAATCAGTCAACGTTTTTTATTTCGAATGGGCCCTTTCAGACAATTTTACAAAGTTTAGTATCTACCTGCTCTGTTCCAAAGTGGGTTGGTCCTATAGAGAAGAGGCCAGGCATGATGCAAGATTCGCTAAACACGCTTGTGAAACTCGTGGTTCATATTTAATTATATTTGGGAATAACAAACAAAACATCGACAACAAACCCGTGCTCAGAACGGGACAATAATTACAATAAATGAATGGCAGCTTCCTTCACGGTTGTTTGTAACATCAAAGCGGGTTCTATTGTCTACTGGTAATCGAATTACTATTGCAAAGCCCTCATCAAGCGACCACGTTATTAATTACAACCAAATTGTAATATACAACTGTATAGGATTGCGGATAATTAAATGTGGTGAAATAGAGCGATAGTGTGGGTTTCACAATGTATTGTTTGTAGTAGATTGTGTACCTTGCTTTTCATCCAGTAAAATAATTCGAGCAATATCTCTAGATTGAAATGCGGAAGCGTAGGTACCCAAAAATTCTCTGGAAAATAGCTATGGTACTGAGAGTAAAATTGAATTGTTTGGTATGAAATATACTTGGCTTTAATTTTTCTTTTTTTTTCCGAGCATATCTCGACCTATTGCTAGATTTATCTGCATTTTATTACCTATTCAAAAGATTAATGAAATCGTCGCAAATATAATCAAAACAAAATAAAAAACCTTTGTGAATATTTAAGGGGAGACATAAAGATATACGGTAGGTATACTAATCTCTTGTGTATAAAAGCAACTCATTCCCCAATGCACAGCATGGTCCAGCAAGTAAATCAACCGTCTAATCCTACCAGTGCTAACGTGGACGACAATAGGCAATAAACTGCATCGATACAGTACATAATGTACAAACATATAAAGGTACCAATAGGACAAAAGCGGTGAGGAGCGAGCGTTGACCCGCGCGCACCTGGGCCACTCGCCCTTTAGTAGGGCTGCCACTCACGTTAACATTAAATACAGTATAGATTGAACATTTTTAAATTAACAGATATTTTTTCCCTTTAGTTTAAGTTAGTTTGTGTCGTTAACGTAGCCGAGAGCAATATTAGTAGTACGGAAGCGACACAAAAAAAAAAAAGTGAAAAACTGAGACCGAAACTCGAACGTTCTTAACTAGGCGATGGCTAACAGACTGGACTTTATTTGGTGCACTAATTATCAAACGTATCAAAATAATAGGTAATTCCGCGATTCGTCTCAAGAAGCCATTTTTCCTACTAATCGGTCTACTTGTTTTTTTTTTATAATAAAAAAAGGACCAATATATCCCGGGACCGCCAACCCTATTCGCAGTTCACAAGTGTCCAGGTTATCAACAAACCGTGTTCATAATATAACGCATTGATTATCAACTAGTTTCTGTCCCCCCGAGGATTAATTCAAAGCGGTTCATGTCATTCAAATTGGATCGCTTTGTGCCAAGACAAAGGGTCTTGACTTGGCCGCAGTTCAACGACTTGATTCAACTTCGTTATACAGTGTGTTACTGTAAAACGTGTTGTATAAGCTTTTGTGTAACAATAAGACTCATTGAAGATATTTTGAAGCTGCTAAAGTATACCAAGGTCGAGTTATGTTTGAATTCATCCAGTTTCGATATAAACCTTGGATAAAAAAATATGTTTCCGATCATAAACCTGATTCACAGCGATGAAATACTAATATAGGTCTTCTATGCATTTCTCTCTTGTCGATAGTACCTAAGTTGAATCCTAAAAATACTGTATCTAGGTATTAGGTATATTTAAATAAAAAAACATCGTCCGTATTTACTCAAATTCAAATTCCGAACAACATTTAATAAACGTCAAACAATATAAAATCCCGGGTCAATAAAAAAGAAACGCATAAAAAGACAGTAGCTCACACTTGTCAAAAGCCCATTCAAGTCACCCTCATTTCAAATAAGGATCACGCTGTAAACGTGAACCTATTCACGGCATACCTATTGTTATTTTGCACGTGGCAACCCAACTACATTTTCCCATGGTAACCCTTTATTTTCACTCACCTCGGTTTGGTATATAAAAGCCATTAAAAGTATTTCAAACGGAATAATTACATGCTTACTTAATAATACTTACACTCACTTTTGTAATAGTTTTTTATTTCATTGTGAATGCGAATGAAAGTACCAGTTTAACTGAATGTCCGAATGGTGATTGAGTGTTAAAAAAATCTAATTTGTTTTCTTTACACAAGAGTAGGTAACAAAATAGTTTTTTTTAAATATAATTTTAGAACATAGGCTTATTCACAAGAGCCTTCAGGATAACGCAGATACGTCATATTCTTAGGATTATAATTCGTTATTATACAAGTAATAAAAGGGTCAAACCTCAGGTTCCTTAAGCGACAGTCTGATATGATGCTGATTCGAGAACGCGAGCCTCCGACGTCGAGGGGAGGCAACGTAGCTTTAGAACGGCCACTGAAAACCAATACGACGCTTAATTTAATTGCATTCAAATGTGCAAAAGATTTTCTTCCAAAGGGCTCTAGAAATCTTATACGTATTTGATGATATTAATACACCTGATATAAAATGAACCGCTGGATGAGAGGAGTATCCCCCAGTGAATATTTTTCAGTTATGGGTGGTCATTAGCCCGGAGTATTATTGTCAGCTAAATTAGAAATCCGACAAAAATATCTTGAATGAATTTATTTATGCCATAAAATATCGTATACATTTAAGAGTATCGTTTAGCTGCCAAAAATTCTGACAAAATTGCCTTGAAATACATGCGAAATAGGTGTTTTGGCGTTAACGTTTCTTACATCGAAATCTTAACGAATTAATTTGATTTCGGTATCTATCATTTGGTCAAATATAAACAAGGTCGACAAGTTTTGAATCTTTCAAATATGTTATTAATTTAATAATTATCACAAGATTATTAAGTATAAGGAAACTTTTTAGTTAAAAAACGCATTTAGAGGGTTAATTATTTGTCAGTCTATAAACAATATAAAAAAGACATAAACGTGACGACCTAAATTTCACTTGTGTCTACAACATATAAAAAATCAGCAAAATCAGCTCATGTTTAGTGGGATATAAACGTTAACGCATTTTGTATGAAAACTTTTAGCTATAGTCTTAACAGGAAGATCTATAAGCACTGTTGCAAACTTGGCCTGATACGCCACCTTACATCACATGCAACAAAAGCCGAGTCACCTGCAAGTTGCAAGCCATTCAGCTCTTTGTCCAACATCCAAATTTACTGTACGACGGGACCGTTACTAAATCCATAAGCCAAAGAAATATTGCGGGTTGTCTTACCCGGCTTTGATGAAACTCTTGCTCTTCTCCGTGAGACGCTTCTTTGGGCGCACCACGGTGGAGTCGCCGGCGCCGTGCAGGGACCCGTCCACCGGAGTCGTCGTCTTCAATGCGAGGAACGACGACTCCTGCCGTAATATCATTACCAATTACCTAACTGTTATTACATAATTCTCCAGCAATATATTCCTTTTTCGGTAAGCGTCAAAATGCTCGGTCTCCATAAAGGATCCAAAAGTAATACAAGATGCAGGATTCAAGAGAAATGATTTCTCTGAACAATCCAGAAACTTGACATTTTATTTAAAGTAGATATTATTATCAACATAATCGATAAGAGAAGAAGAATCAAGAACGTATATTTTACCTTTTCGGACATTCCCTCCGTGCTATAATCAGTGACCTTCTGCAGCACTTCACTCTCAGTGTTTAGGTACTCCTCCGACGTGGGCAGACTCTCGCTACTCGACTCCTGCACATAGTTCCACACCCCGCTCTTCTCCGTAAGAACCAGGAGAGGTTTCTTAGGTCTTTTGCGACCATCCTGGCAAACCAAATTGCAGTTCCTCCGCAATTAAAAGACATGGCCCAAATCCCATAGAAAAAAACCCAGGTCCGGCGCAAAATAATTATACATTGATTATACACAGATTTTGTAGTATAAATATTTATTATAATATTTAATTATTTCTATCTCTAAATTCGATGGATAACGTAGCAATTGTACCATGAGAAGCTTAAAAAAAATAAGACTAATAATTAATTGTTACGAGCCAGTCTGGTCAGCAACCCAGAGTTTTAATAATATTATTCCCCTTATAAACTAAAATATAAATGTCTAGAATTTTTCTACAATAATTCATCATTACAATTAGATAATTTTTATGAAGGATTTATAAAGGTGTTCAAGTAGAAGCATAATTGTACACTGACTTTAACCCCTACGAAACTTCTGTATCTCCCTCTCTCTCTATCTGTTTCTCTTCTCACAAAACTCAGTAATGGCAATGATTTATAGTATAATTAAAATATTTGTACTATCAAATCTGAGATTTACTCCGGGCCTGGGTTTTTTGGGCCATCTCCTTTAGTGCAATGGCAATACTGCGGTATAAGCCTCTAAATAATCATAAATTATTCAGTTTGGTGCCAAACATACCACTCAATCACGCAAATAATCATTTGCTAATTCTCAAACTTTAGTAATACAGAAACAAAGATAATTTAGTTTTAGAATACACACCACCACTCTGTGCGGGTCTAGAACTAGATTTCTTCGACCTCGATCATCTTTACCAGTCAAAAATTAACTATGGCTGAGACTGAGAAAATCTCATACCAGATCTGTTGATTCCTACCGACGCTGACGCATATATTCGAGGTATTAATGTACGACTTACGAGTAATATTACATAAAGCGTACAACAACAGAGAAAGGAACCACAAACAAAGAATATAAATTTATTCGTTTGATGTTCCTTTTTTCTACCAGTAAGTTAGGAACTCAAAAGAAGAATAAGCTAAATTCACTGGTAAACCTACGCCTTCTCAAATATTTTAGTTGTTCCTACAATATAGCTACAACAAAGACAATCTATTTTCATAATTATATTACTTAAATAAACGCCTCGTTTTCCTAAATATATTTAAGTATATATTGTTAATAACATGTACTATTTTCTACTTACGTAGCTATCATACTGATCAGGTTGTCCTTTAGCTAGCCGCGTCATCCCTGGCACGTTGACCTTGCCAGGAAACCTTGACAAAAGTATATTTAATAAACCTTAATATTTCCTGTCATTCGCTATTATAATCATCAATCGTCATAAGAGCACCCTGCTTGATAGTCATATCATGGCATTCTCCTAAAAAAACAATCTCAAAACCAAAGATATCCCGAATAATCTAGGCAGTCATTCAAGAATCCATATTAGTTATTAGCTTGGCTTCTATCGATAGCTATGTTGCAACCCGTCATAGAAAGAGAAGATATAGTCCATCGCGCTGGCTTTGTACGACGGTTTTTTTTTGTCATAGCTGACTAGAGTAACAATAATAATTTAGCCCATTACTGTACCACTGCTAGGCACTCCCCTCTGAGAATAAGATAAGCTAGGCTTTAGTGCAAGATCGGAAGAGAGCCACCACACAGATCGACGGAGGAGGAGGCGCCGGAGAGCAACCGCCCCGGCGCGCAACACGCCGCAACCCCCCGCCTAACACACCTTGGCGGGGGGCCTTAGGAGCCGCGAGCGCCCAGAGTGGGGACTCTGCGCGCTCTCACTTAGCGACCCCCGAGAAGACGATGACACGGTGTGGTCCGTGTCGCCGTGCACACAGCACCAGCGAGGGTAACGGGGGGTCCCCCCGTCTTTACAGTCTCCCCCGGGACGTGCACGAGGGGGTGGCCTCTTTACAGTCACTCCCTCCGGGAAGTGCCGATCGGCACGACACCGTGTTGGACTTCGGTGCGTTCCACGAAGCGGACCACCGTGGTGAGTTTAGCTGGTAGGAGTCCGGCACACCCCTCCCCCCCCCCCCAGGCGGAGGATAGCCGATGATGGGTTCTCACCACGCAAATAAAAAAAAGGCTTTAGTGCACGCCACCGCTTGCCTAGTGCGGCTTGGCGGACTACACACACCATCGAGAATCAAAGACAGGTTTGCAAGTTTCCTCAGCATAATGAAATCCTTTACCGCACATGAATTTCGAAAAATAGGCGCGAATTTTACTTACGCCCTAGTGTTAGTTTCTTTCGACAAATTCGATTTACTATATCGAACGCGTTCGGCGCTCCGATTGTTCCGTTTCGTGCTCTCCACCAATCGGAACGCCGAACGCGTTCGATATAGTAAATCGAATTTGTCGAAAGAAACTTACACTAGGGCCTCTGCTTACTAAAAACACTAGAAAAGTGTGTAATCATCATACCATCTCTCCAGCTTTAGTTCCACCTAAGAGTGTATTAAGTATTCTCTTTACCAATATTCCGAAGGTATTTCTTCCACAACTGGAAGCTCCAAAGAAGATGAACTCGGCCACTTCTGCAAGCCACTATCAGATATGTCTTCTGCAACGGCTAGATCCTGTCGGCCCCATGTGTCCTTCGGGGAAGGATCAGGAAGCTCATCGGGGATCCAAGACTCCTCCCGTTTGGGGATGTAGCAGGGAGGATAAGAGCTTGGTTCCTCTCCAGGATCGTGACGGTAGAAATGCCTATAGAACATTTTGAGCTATTCAAGTTACATAAGAAATTAATGAACTGTACGCTTTTTTATTTTACTCCAAATACAACCATTGTTATTTAAGATCATCTGTTTAGACAACTGCATAAATGTATGAGAAATTCATAGATATCTTGAGACAGTTACCAGTCTATTAGCTTCAGCCAGGCCTGGGTGGCACAGTGCACCGTAAATATGGCAGTCTGTTTTTCCATATAGTGGCTGTAGCCAACCTTTAGTGCATCATCCAAAATTTCCTCTCTGATCTCGAACACTACTAGGTCATTTTCCTCTTTTTGAAGGATTTCCGCCCTAGTGCATAGGATTAAGTTTAAAATGGAAGTTGATCTGTAGAGCGGTGACGTTATATGGGCAGTCGCACGACAACTAACTAAGTCTGATTGCTGCTAGGATTCATTCAGGAGCATTGAGTATTGAAGGGGAGAGCTATCTGCGACCACTGCCCCTCATTCCCTCCAAGGTCAACTGGTGGCTACCGGGATTATATTTATTTTCGGACGAGGCAAAATAGTTCTATCCATTATAGTCTCCCTGATCAACCTACCAACCTAGGTAAGTCATCAGACTAAACACACCATCGAGAACTTTTTGGGCCCTCTCAGGATTGCAGATGTCCTCACGATGTTAACGCGACGCGAAGTGACGTTATCACAGATTATCCTGTCTGTGATGTACCCTTAATCTTAGATCAAAGCAGTGGTAAGCGAAGAAAAAAGAATAGTGTTACATTACGTAATGGGGAGTTTGCTCGTTGTACTTATCTCCGCTTCAAATACGCATATGTCTCGTGTACCCAAAAAGTAGAAACATAAGAGTACTCAGCTGGCAGCTATGACCTATGCTGATGTATTATCTACTATATGAACAAGTTTTACCATGTTCGTTCTGGAACATCCTTTGGCAAAGCGACCAAGGTTCGCTGATCATCAGATACTTGGAGCTTCCGGCCCCTTCGGGATATTTTATATTTGCTAATTGATCCTGTCACGGCCGCCATTGTTGGTGAATAATATAATACTCAGCTTGTTATGTTACAAGCAAACCGATTTTACTCTTGCTAAAATGAAAATATCAAAAATATAAACAACCTTTCGAAATAATGGACGTTCACGTAATGCAAAATTGACAGAAGTGAAAAAAATTGAAAGAAATATGTACTTTTTAACAAGTTTGGTCTATAGCTTGTTTTATTATTTAACAAACTCTTTGGACTTATTCGACACCAGAAGTAAAAAAGTGTCTGAGTTTCCCAATAATTCATATAATCAGATTAATAACAATTAAAATAAACCTTGTTCAGCCTTAATGACGCTCATTATTAAACAATTCTTCACGTGTTATCAGGTTATCATGCTTTATCTTATGGCTTATGGCAGTAGCGCGGCGTACATATCAACTCATGGATTACTCACCTAGGCAATATAATCAAAAAGCTGATTCATTAATTTATTTCGTTGATCTTACGTCTTGAATTTTGCTATTTATTTCTTTAATTTATAATTATTGAAGTTGTAAACGAAAACAAAAAGTGGCCAGAAACAAAATTCAACCACAGACAATATTTATGACAGTTTTTTGAAAAAGTGACAAAAACCGAGCGCAAATTACAAAAAATCACTGAATTATTTTTTAATCTTGAAAATATTTAAAGTGCAGAAGGATGAACATTTACATCAATTAGAAAAGTGTACTTTATATCGAACGCTAAATAATGAGTGTATATTTTCTTTGTTTAGATTTTGTTAACGTTTGATAATAATAATGTATACTTTGAAGGGTATCTTCCCCGAACCAAGTGAGTTCCGTTACATTTGATTTTTACACAAAATACGTAGACCTGTTGTCATGACCATCAGTTTTATTTGTTGTGACGTTGTAACTAGGCCGCATAAATGATGATTGTGTTCAATTGCTGAATTATTTTTAACATTTACACTGTCATGGCATCTATCATTTCAATTTTGAAGACAGGATTCTCAGTTACCTGATGTAACTTTAGATTGTTCGTTTAGATGCTACATCATTATTGTTTGGTAACCTCAAGCAAAATATAGAACAAATACAATAAATTCCTTTTTTAACTCTCTCCTATGTAGGGAAGAGTTCAGTCATTGAGCCCACTGCAGATATCTATGAAATTAGTTAATTACCTTGACCTAATCTTCACTCACTCTTAGAAAGGAAGTGTACCTACTTTTTAAAATTTATTTAATATATATTTTTTAGAGAAAGAACAAAAAAAGAATTTCATCAGAGAAAACATGAAACAGCTAAAATATATACAGAGCAAATCTCCCAAAGAACCCAAATACACCACTAAAAATGTCCACCCGCCGCGGTTGACGAACCCCATCGCAGCCGGGAGCTCCCTTGGTCAAGTGAAGTCATCACCTTCAAACAAAAGTGGAAAGGCCTCGCTCAACATTGCAAAGACTAGCTCTACGAGCACACGCAAAAAAATGGCAGACATACGAATAAAAAAAGGTGACATGGCTGAGTTTCTTAAGAGAAAAGAGTTAAGACAGTCAAAACCAGTGGAAGACTGTGCTGATGAAGAAGTAAAGTCAACAGAGTCATCAGGCCGTCTTCGAGATATTGGCTGTCAAACCATAGAGTCCAATCTTGCACAGAAACTGTCTGAAAGTGCCAAGTTAACAATGTTATATCCTAAGAAAGAGGGTGATGAAGCGGAAGCTAAGATGAAGGCTAGTGGAGACACTGGGCACCACAGAACTCCTCCTCCATCGCAGACTCCTCGCCGGGCTGGTGACGATCTAATAGATATAGATAGAAATCGCAGCCGGTTAAATGCTATTTTGGAAAGAAAAGATACCAGAGACCCTTACTTACCATCGGGTAAATATACTAATTTTATTAAATGAGAAATTAAGCATATTTGTACATACATACACCTTTTTTCCATGAGAGTAGGCAGAAACATATATTTCTATTACACAGATAGCAACATTTCCTCTCTGCACACTAGTTGAATAATATTTGTTGGTACTGTACGACCACAGTTTTACTGCTGAAATGTGATATGACATAGGATTTTAATATTTATTCAAATAGTAATTTTGTTCCTCTTACTGTTAGTCTATTTGAAATCCTATTGTAAAATGCAGGTTCTTCATACCATAATTTTCAATTTGGCTTATTCCAATAGATTTGTTCAGCTCAAACCCAAATCATATTTATTGCTTTTATATTGTTATAGCTTTCTTTCTGTTCATCAAACCTTTCCAAGACACTGACCTGAATCGTTTGTCAACCCACAATGCATTCACATAATGTATTCTCTCCGCCAGGCTACCAGAAGGGCGTGCTGCCGAAGTACCTCCGCGAGCGCAAGGAGCAGGGCCCGCACGCGGAGGGCGCGCGCACCGACGACGAGCACTCCGTGTGTCCGCCCGGACACGTCACGCTGCCCGACACCGAGCGCAAGGAGACGCTCCGGATGCTTAGGAATAGTATGTAGTTTTGCTTCAATTATACTACCGTTGGGGCTGAATACTTTAATATTACGACTGTGTTCTGCTACAGACATTTCTTAATAGAAAACAGCACTAAAACTAGCACTAGCACCCAGACCCTCTGGCTCGAGTGTTGCCTGCAGCTGTCATTTGGGACCAAATACAATAATCAGATCAGTGAACTAAGTGTATAATCTTTGGCTCCCCGTTTCGTAAAATATGGACGTATAAAACAACCTGGCCTCAATTTATTTATGGGAATGGGATGTAGACCTCCATGAACTAGCGCTACAATATTCAATCTCTCCATTCGAACCCTTTTCAGAGTCACTGTTCCATCTAGCGGACAGGCATGCTACTGTTACACCAAATATCCTAGGTTTTTACGAAAGAATAAGAAATGTGTATGGAAGAATAAATATTTCTTAATTTATTTCACATAAATAAGCTTTTACTCT
The DNA here is from genome assembly GCA_947562105.1 of Shargacucullia verbasci. Lineage (NCBI taxonomy): Eukaryota > Metazoa > Arthropoda > Insecta > Lepidoptera > Noctuidae > Shargacucullia > Shargacucullia verbasci. The sequence goes on from OX387296.1 coordinate 778,285, forward strand.
CTTTTCAGGTTTTGCAGAATTAGTAAGTGAACTAAACAAATTGCCAGTAAAAACGGACACGTTGAAAATGCGCAACAGAAAAATGGAGCTAGAAAAACAGTTAGCAAAGCTAGAGGAAGGAATCAAAGTGTTCTCCCGCCCCAAGGTGTTTGTAAAAATAGGCGAGTGAGCGCCCGCGCTTGATCAGTCGCAGCTTGTAAATTTGTGGTGATCCACTGGGCAAATGGTGCAGTCAGATTTGTAAATAACTGCCTACCAACCTTGTATTTAGGAATGCATGCTCACCAATAATAAAGCACTGTAATATTTTTCTATCTAAGAAAAAATTATAGCATTACAAATTATGTTTAGAAGTAGTTACATATATTATGTTATGTTTAAAATGCTTTTCAAATATCAAAATTATACCATCCATATCTGAAACTAGTAAAATTTCTTTGCTAGAAATCAAATATGATTAGTTGACGATGTACTTTAATGATTACATTCTGTAATATCGATAGATCTGACTGCATAACCCCAGCGACAAATTCCGTCCTAATAAATCAAAATTGTATGTCTTGTTCATTGTATGTATGATGTCTCTAAATTGTTTGTGATATCGCTCAGTTAAGATAATCCGACGCTATCGTATGTTAGTATTAATTATATTATTGTATGTTATTTGTTGTTGTAACTAATATAATTAGATACGTTTGTATGATTTACAGTGTTTCTATAACTTTTTTTGGAGATATAAATACAATTATTTGTGTTTTTAGTCCATTTCTTTGACAAATGAAATAGGTTGTGGTTTTAAATAGAAATTTTATTTCTATAACGTGCGAAACCTAGATGACGTAATGCCATCGTTATTTTGATTTATAAAATAAATTAAACTCTAAAGCTGTTGAACGATTTTAAATCATCTACTGTAGTAGAATTTACACATCACATCCACATTATTTTTAATTTACACTCACAAACACTTGCTATCACTGAACCGTTAGTCTACTGTATTATTAGACTATAACACCTAACTAAAGACGCTATTTACAAATAAACTAGAAAACACTCACCAAATATTATAACAATTTAACAACCACAGCACACTTCTGTCTACTCTTTCAGTTAATACATGGTACAAGTATGTAGAACACACAATAGTTCTTTGATTCCTAGCATGTAATTTATGTTTTCTAGTATATTTGCTGTACAGTTAAACCGAGTTCTTATGACAAACTGAGCTTAGTCTATTAGGCCAAAGCTTTCAAACTAAGACAAGAGATAAGAATTTGGACAATAGTGTCATTAAAGAAGTAAAAGTTTACAAGTAAAGCATTATGGTGCTCCTATACTGAGGTTAAAAAACAATAATGAGGCTAATGGTGATGATGTAATAACAACAGAGCTTGAAAGTAGATCCCCTCATAAAACTAGTTTTTGTGTTAAAACTACTATCATCAACAAAATCCTTATATTATTGCACACCCAGAAACAGAAAAAATATACATATTATTATACATTTTGTAACCTTGGTGTGAGAGCACCTTTAGATACCTAGATACATATTTCTTTACTATGATGTGGCTACTAAACAAAATAGATAGTTACTACAAATATAATAATAGTTTAGAAATATTGCCTAAAGTCTTTTAACATGTTTGAACATATGGTCATTGAACACAATTGGGCCCTTTCTGTACATCTCTTCATCACTTGTACGCCAGTAGTAGAAGGAAAAGTCTGGGAAAAAGAACTTTATCTCTCTTTCAGCAGAATCCACTGAATCTGAAATTGTAGTAACATTTATGTTTAACTAATTGCAATTTACTGTTGGAAGATGGTTGAAATAGTTCTGTGACTGCCCACCATATTAAGAATAATAATAAAAAAAAAATCCCTCCCTCTCAAAAGGAGCTCTATGTTTGATAACCTAAAATCAGTGGAAATAATTAATCAGTCAATCTATTTCTTTAAATAAATATAAAGTAGAACTAGTAATTTACCTGAGCCATGAGCTACATTTCTAGTATCTGAGATGCCAAACATGCCTCTCAAACAGTATGGCTCCTGGAATTGTCCCTTGTACACACTTGTTGGGCCCAGTAACCGCCTCCAAAGATGTATAGCATTTACATGTCCAATCACATGCAAGTCTATGGGGCCACTGAAATATACACAACATTGATCATTACATATTTTTTGTGGGGAGCTGTTAAGGGGTGGCACAGCAGAAACTCATAGAAATCCTGTTATACCTTTGTTAATGTAGTATAATCAGTGGAAAATGTAGTTAAAACATTTTAAAAGTTATTTTATGAATGAAAACTTAACAAATTTCTTTACTATTTAATTATTACAGATTAGTGAGATGATTTGTTTAGAATAATAATTATGTCTGATAAGTCAATTTCAAAATTCTGTAAAGAACCTCTGAAATGAACCCCAAGAATGGTACTTGATAACGTTTTTAATAATTTAAAAATAAATTCGCCTTACCTAGCCATAAAGGAAGTCAAGCGGTTATAGAAGAATTTTCCTACATGTTCCTTATAAAATTTGCAAGCAGCATTTGTGTCCAAAGTAACTCTTTTTGTTGCCACAACAATGAACTTACTCTTCAAAACGTGTCTGATATAAGACAGCACAACCGGGTTCTTTACCGCATGCGGTTTTATTATGGCTAATGTTAGCTCCAATTTCTGCATTCTCAAAATTTATATAAACTTCAAGATTCTGTCATAATTACCTAAAACTTCTATATGTAATAATTATGTAAACTACGGACTCGTAACTTGTTTTCCTTTCCTTCCGCTTTTCTAAATTTGTGAATGAACATTTTTCTTTCATCAACATTGAAGAAAATGACACTGCCAATGTCAACCTAATAAAAAAATCTTTAAAATACCATAAATAAGCTAAAACAACTTATTTTCCCGTAAGCTATTTATAATCTGTGCAAAATTTTGCGTCACACAACAACAACATTATAGGTTAGGATACCCTTAGTATTATTGTTTTGTATTGAATATCTTCAAAGTTATATTGTAACTTATCAAATATGCCTGAATTAGAAGTAAAAAGAAAGGCGGATGATCTGTCCGTGGTTCCAGCAAAAAGAACTCGCACTGAGATATCTGTAGTTGGTACGAGAGAGAAAGCAGTTGTAACTTCATCCGTAAGTATTTTTCAGTTTTACTGTTGTTTCTATGAAAATTACAGAACTTATGCGACCATATTTTCCAGGTGCCACGAACATCGAACTTGTATGCTCCTATAATGCTGCTAGAAGGGCACCAGGGTGAAATATTTACATCTAAGTTTCACCCTGAAGGTAAACACTTGGCTTCTGGCGGCTTCGACAGACAAATATGTAAGTGTTGTTCCGCTGTTTATTTAGTATGTATAGAGTTATCTAATAAATCAGCTACATAAAACTTTGAATAAGAACACGGCTAGTACTATACGGTTAGCAAATATCAAGATACTATTAATTCTGTACTTCTTACCAAATTACTTCTGTTGCAGTTTTATGGAATGTTTATGGTCAATGTGAGAATGTAATGCTGATGAAAGGCCACACGGGTGCCGTCATGGAGCTGTGCTTCTCTCCGGATGGATCTCACCTGTACTCTTGTGCAACAGACAACACAGTGGCCGTTTGGGATGTACCTACTGGCACTAGGATTAAGAAACTTAAAGGACATGCTAGCTTTGTTAATTCAGTCTCAGGTTTTAATACTTCTTTAACTAATTCTTCATCTTTTCTATTCCTAACTATTTCTAGAATGGTGTATGAATAAATGCTGTCATATTAGTTCAATTTTATTTATACTGACTAATCAATGACCAAATAGAATAAAACATACTGATCTTTCAGGTGCCAGAAGAGGTCCAGAATTACTGGTATCAGCATCAGATGACAACACAATAAAACTATGGGACGCAAGGAAACGGAACCCTATAGCATCATTTGACAGCTCATACCCGGTCACATCAGTTCTGTTTAATGATACCGCAGAGAAAATAATATCTGGTGGCATTGACAATGTTGTGAAAGTGTGGGACATCAGAAATAACCAAATATCATACAAAATCAAGGGTCATACAGATACTATAACTGGTATGTATGATATCAATCTATGCAAATAAATAAGTTAAATTGAAGTGTCTGTTTGTAATGTCAAAATTACAGCTTTTTACTAAATGCATATGAAAGTATATACGGTATTAATAAAAAAAAAAACATTTGTTTCGTCTGTTTGTTCTGGCTAATCTCCAAAACGGCTGGACTGATTTTCACGGGACTTTCACTGGCTAATAGCTAATGTTATAAGAAGTAGCTTACACTACTTTTATTTTAGAAAAAGAATAAGGATACCACACAAAAAAAAATGCACGCACAAGCTAGTCTATTATAGATCACAACCATGGCTGGTTACTCATAGTTCTGGGTTTCTAAGATCAGGCAAAGTTTTAATTGAGTTTATTTAGGTGTAACTGGTTAAATGCAACCCAATAAATAAAAAAATTGCCACAGACTGGATACAGACATGCAGAGAGATTTGTTTGTTATACTCGTCATTATCTTGTAGTATTGTGTATATTCATTTCTAGGCATGGCACTATCCTACGACGGCTCCTACCTCCTGTCCAACTCCATGGACAACACGCTACGGATATGGGACGTACGTCCGTTCGCACCGTCGGAACGCTGTGTCAAACTCATGTCGGGTCATCAGCACAACTTTGAAAAGAATCTGTTGCGGTGCGCGTGGTCGCATGACGGATCTAAGGTATCTTACAATAACATTGATTGAATTGTTTTCTACATGCACGATTGCAGTGTGTTACACGAATCCCGGGTGTTATACGAAGACCTGTGACAGTCGTTACGGGTGTCAGTAGCCCAAAAAGTGTGACAACCAGTCTAACCTTAGAGAATCAGTGTCTCCCAGTTACTGGGTGGCGGAGTTCAGATGGCAGTCGCTCCGTGTAAAATACAGATATTCATCCCGAACCAGTTAGATAGGAAGCCAACCCCAATGTAGTTAGGAAAAGGCTAAGCAGATGATGTACAACTGCAGACCGCTAACACAGCCTGATATCTTTGGTATTATACTATACTATATTTTATAGTTTAATTTATTTTCGAACAATAAAATATGTCTTCACACTAAACGCAAACACAACTCTGTCTCAGGTGGCGGCCGGTTCATCCGATCGATTCCTCTACGTTTGGGACACCACATCGCGCCGTGTGCTCTACAAACTGCCTGGACACAATGGTTCCGTCAACGACGTCGACTTCCACAAGACGGAACCCATAGTCCTCTCCGCCTCCAGTGACAAACAACTCTACCTTGGAGAGATTGATAATTAAGTGAAGTGAATGTGACAGATTGGACTTTTGTTATAAATATCACTGATAATAATAAAAAACTAATATATCAAGATAGTGTACCCCATATAAATCTTTATAGTTTTTTATATATGGGGAAGGAGTACCATTTCTATAGGAAAACTGCTAAGGGTGCATGGCAATGTAATTCACTCATGAATCTATCTAGACTTGAATAAAATGTATTATGTACTTAGCAGAATTACACCAAACAACATTGTAAAAATATTTAGGTAGCCTTATTAACATCTTTAAAGACCATAATAATTATTGTCTTTAAAAGACGAAGTGTTAGAGATATTTGTAAGAAAAGTGTATTAGAATAATTACTAAGAAAATAATAAAAGGACCATCTATATAAATTGGTAGTCTCCTAATTTATTTCTCCAATTATCACAGTCAAAATAGTTACAAATCCAGTTCACATTGTTACATGAGATTAAAAATACATTACTTTACTTACATTAAAATACAAAATCTTTACTTTACGAAATAATAAATACTTCTTACAAAGAATATAATAAAATGATAAACTACCAGAAATTTCGAAGTAAGGGAGCGTTCAAGTATTACGTAACGCATTTGGGGGGGGTCTTCTGAAACGTTACAGTTTTTGAACTACGCGAACCACTTGAAATTTTTTTTACCTTCACAAAATTTCTTGCTTGCTTTACAGGATAGTGAATATTTTTTTTTAAACTGCAAATGTAAAGCAAAATAATATTTATCAGCAGTGATAGTTTTTCTCATCACTCCAGTAAAGTAGGTAACAAAAAATACCGCACTTTGGATGGCTTCGTTATACTTCGGTCTCCGTAGACTCCAATCGCCGGGCGAAAGAAAAACGTTACGGCGCGTTACATGGGGGGAGGGGGGTGAAAATTTTCCAAAAATTGCGTTACGTAATACTTGAACGCTCCCTAAAAGGGTATTAGACTTCTGTTGGTGAATAGTTATAAAGAATGAATACGATTGCATTATATAATATATATATGTGTACCTATCTTATTTTTCATAATCTTACATACAATAAAGTTTTTAGAATCTTATAATCAGTCAATTTCACACAATATAAACATGGAGGAACGCTTAGAAGCATAAAAACATAACAAACTTATTCTGAAACAACATTATTTAGTTGAATATTTTACTAATTGAAGTATGATGTTCCTGTAGGAGCAGTACACAACTCATGCGGAGGTGGAAGTTCAGGAATGAAGCCTAACTGAAAACTATCACTTTTGAAGGCCTCCAGGTCTATGTCAGTCAACTCTTCCATCTTACTGTAGACACCCGGATCATCTTCAGTCTGTGGTTTGTTGCTTGCTTGCCCAAAGACAGATGTCTGATGCTGAGGAGTTTGAAACACATTCCCTTGACTAAACGGAGAAGTATTCTGTCTTGGCTCTTTCGCAAACATATTTTGGTTTGCCGAAGCAAATATACTAGATGGGTCGGTTTTGTTTGTTTGGTAATTGTTACCCTGAACTGCTGTCGCAAAGATCGACTTTGCAGCAGTGTTCTGGCCTTGAGGTGCAAATATGTTCAAAGGAGGTTGACTTGGACCAAACACATTTGCGTTATTGCCTTGTGGGAACAATTGCTTTGCAGGATCTGGAGCTTGAGTAAACATGGTGTTGTTTTGAGCTTGAGCAAATATGGATTGGGCATTATTAGTGTTCTGACTAGGTACTGGAGAAGTTTGGACAGCACTACGAAATATGGAAGATGCTGCATTGTTCGAATTGCTGTAGCCATTCTGTTGCATATTATTCTGTGACACATTTGACCAAGGTGAGTTAACTATCTCTCCTTTGTATAGACTTCTTAACACTTTGATGATATTGACATTTGGTTGAAGAAGTTGTTCATATTTTTGCCTTGTTTCTTTAAACAGGTTGTTCATGTATGTTACCTGTAAAACAAGTTAATATTGTTTAGAAATTGGTTAAATAGATAAAGTTTACACATTAAATAGATAAGGTGATACCTATAAATAAGTATTTACTGATTCATTCAAAAACACTAGAAACTCACAGCTATTCCTAAATTATTAGTCATTTTAGCTTCATATATGAACAATCTGGCTTCTTCTGGTGACAAATCTGAGATACCAGGAAATACAGGTTTTTCTTTATAAGGGGAGTAACATGAGAGGATCCACTGCCCCCCTCGGAGAGCTGCTTGTATGTCTGACTGCACTTGGTGGACTAACTGCTCATCAGTTACTCCACCGGGCTGTGGTGGTGCCGGTGCAGGTACAGGCTGAGTAGGTTGTGGATTTGCTGTAACAAAATGTTTATTATTGTAGATTTTCTTCTCAGCAATTAACACTCTCCCAACAATGATACAGTTATGGCTAAACATCATAATAATAAGAATTGAGTGGTCTTGATAATTTTATTGAACTCTGAACCTTCTCAGCTTAAGCAAGGTGCTGGAGAAATCAGGCCTAGACATATAGTGTATATTGTGTATATTGGTCTCGTAATATCCCACCTGCTTTACATGCATGACTTAAAACTACTTTACTACATCTACTTTACTATTACAGTAACTGAAACTTCAGTATTTCTTAAAGGATCTGATTCTTCGGATTTCATAAAGTCCGTAAATTAAGTATCACAATATTTAAGTTCCAGTCCAACCATAGACTTAGAATTTCGCCTACGAGTCCAACTACATTACTATTAGTCAATAGAATGAATAGTGGAAAAGAGTTCGTTACCGTGGTAAGAATACTTGGAGGCATAAATATGTTCAAATCGACAATTCTTTCCATAACGACAGAATCCTTGCTGAAAAAATTTACAAACAACCATTTTTAAATTATGGATACTGGTTTAGCTAGTAGCAGTGTAGTATTAAAAATAAATTTATTACTACATCACGTAGGTACTGAGTACTGATTAAAAAATGACATTCACTCAGACTAGACATGTCAGTTAATTTTGACTTTGACATTCCATGATACCATTGATAGAAGACGAGAAGATATTCTCAGCTCAGGTAGAACAGCAGGTTATGGTACTTAGAGCATATCGTGCAAATCCAAATCGTGAATTACACATCTCGACACAAAAGCTCTAATGCAGCATACAACTAGTCCAAAACAAAACAAAGACTTGCTTTAATCCGGCTTTTTTTTTATTAGACTGGCTCTGTTGTACCCATCGAAATAATATGTCCCAGTCCCTATGTGTGTACCACATGGGTATACACGTATGGGTGTACCACACGATTGTTTATTTTTTTTAAAGAAATGTATTATATATCGTGCTCACTTAAATATCCTGTTGATATACGTTGTATATTGGGTCATGCACGTAATGTTGGCTCTTCACTGATATGCCAATCTTTTTAAAAGGCCTATATTCTTATTACTTTGTATCTCCTGCATAAACCTACTTTGTTCCTACACCACTCCTACCATAATACTGTAACAACGGTACTTCTGTTCATAGTTTTTTACCTGCATATTTACGTGTCATTGTTGATGTCATACAATAAAAATAAAGCTATCATTATGACCTTTAAAATGACATATTACCACTACTTGATACAGCATTGGGGACCAAGCTAAAGCCCATTGTCCTTAAGCTAATTTCAATATTTATATAGGGTATTTCGGGACTGTTCTAATTTTTCATTCTGTATATCCTTTTTAGGGTTCCGTAGTCAACAAGAAACCCTTATAGTTTCGCCATGTACAATATTTAGGTACATATATATAAATAGATGCAATCGCTCCCTCGATAAGAGCCAAGCTTTTAGAAGTGTGAGAAGATCAGTAGGTACCTAGGTAGTTAGGTATGTAAACTGCCTCAAACCGACTATAAATTGCAATAAAAGTAAATCATAACTGAAATTGTAACAAACAGTCAGTATTTAGAATTTAAAGTGTTTCAAACGATACTAAACTCAAATCGACTAATCGAATCGAAAATTTCTAAACTTTCAAAGCGCAAATCGCAAACTTATAGGTAACATTTTTGGGCACGTCCGAACAGCATCTAGGCGCTCGACGCGCTTATGAGCGGGGTTGCCGCTCGATTTATTTTATCGACTCCCCCGCGCGCAGGTCCCGTACGGCCCGGTACTACAGAGTGCCAAGCGCCGCCGCACACCGCTAGCCCACTCCAATGCGTTATTCAAGCGTAAACATTATTATTAATTTAGGAATGATTATTATTATTTAGGATGCTATGATTTTTTATGATTATTTTTATATATTTTTACATAGTTCGTAAACTTATATTTACTACCTGTTTTACACAACTAACAATAATATTTATGTAATTCTTAATGGAATTTGTACGAAATATTTACTTCTTCTTCTTCTTATAAGTTGGTCGACTATTACTCGTAAACTTGTAAAACCTACTTAGCCGTGATAGTTTTCCTTTTAACTTCGTTACACATACTACTACCGTGATTTTTTTCACATATCCAAAAACAACCATTTAGCTGGCCAGGGGACACTTGACTCTAACAAAAATTTGCACGTTAAAGCTTAATATTTCACAAACGGATCCCTTAATCGAAAAGATAGTTTTCACAAACCCAAGGGTTGTTGACTACGGAATCCTAAAAATGTCTTGTCAGTTGTCTGTCATGTCATGTATAATGTTTGTCAGTGTTTGTCATTTTCAAATAATTTCTGTCAATGTATGTTTGTTGTTTTTGTTTTGGTTTATTTGCCGTTGCTAATGTACGACATATATTTGTTTACGATTAGCCGCTAATTATATTATTTTGTTGTATTCATAACTTTATAATACATTTTCCATAAGTAATATCTTTTCCATTTTCTTAGTCATTTATTATGAAATGGTTAGTTTTGTATTATTAACGTTAATGTGGAATTATGTGTGTTCTTTATAACATTATTATTCAACATATCTAAAACTACATTATCTTCCAGACTATTTAGAAGATGGATCAAATATATATTTTTGGTATGCAAATCTTGCTTGCGATTGGCATCGCACTTGGTAAGTCTTTTGTATCATGAAGTATTCGAGGACTGAGAGTTCTTGATACTTATAAGTTGTTAATTTATGAATCCTAGTGGCAAGATTGGTTTCTCTTATATACAGTTTGTTTATTTCAAATAAACCTGTTCTCTCTGGCACTTTTGAAACAGAAAAACTCTTTGAACTGATTATAACTTTGTTGGATATATAGGAATGTGTATAGTTATATCTATATCTTTGTTTCAAATTGCATTGTGACACACATAAGGTTATGTTCATAAAAAAATAGTTCAGCACACATTTTGCCAATTCAAAATTCAAACGCTGAATAGTTAAAGCCACCTTTTTAGACAAACTAATAAGAGCCTACTCTTCCCCTTTGTTTATAATTGCAGATGTACATAGTATGTACTACATTGTATATACAGTCGGTAACTAAAAGTTTCAGGTGTTGTATTCATTCAAACTTGCAAATTATTGTTTTGTAACCATATTTTGTTAATAGATTCTTTAAAGTTAACAACAATGTATAATATAGCATTTAAAAAAAATGTTTCCCCTCTCTCTTCTCCTATATTTTGGGAAAAGTTAACAAATATACATTTTACATGCCAAACACTAGACTCGAAACAAAAATCTTTAAATCATTGTATTTTTTCCATACGGGACTCGTACCCACGACACGTAACACAGAAAACGAATCGCTTAGCTACTGCGCCAACCGCTATAAATGTCCACTATATAAAAGACTAGTACTTGTAATAATGTTTCAAAAATTTTATTTCAATCACTAGATATTTCAAACATTCACTAGCCACCTTTTTGTTGCCGTCTGTACAGATAAGACGCAAATGTAATATTATGACTAACATTAAATAAAGTCCCTACTCTACCCTGGAAGAAACGCGGCATTGTAGTCAATTTAGTCAAACCTCTAGCTTCGTTGCGAGCAAACATGTTTAAAAAAGTTATTGTCGGTTTAACAGTGACTCTTTTGTTTATTTTAGGATCACAAAGTTTGAGCTTGGATGATAAGACTAAGTGGGTGTTGACTATAGGTGAGTCAAATTCTCCTTAGCTATACTAACAAGGATCCCAAGATACACGGCTTGCCTAGTTTGGGAACGCCATGTACTTGCAAATGTTTATGATATTTGGGATAAATAAACTTATATATTTATTTAAACTTATAAAGCTGATGAGTTTGTTTGTTTGATCGCGCATAACTCTGGAACCACCAGTCGGATTTGAAGAAATCTTTTTGTATTTAATAGCCCAATTCTTGAGGTAGGTTATAAGCTATTTAACATAACGCTAAGACCCGTAGGAGCGAAGCAGTAACCTTAAAGGCGTGTAAAACCGCGGGGTACAGCTATAATTTAATAATGTACTTACTGGGGATCTAGTCCAAGTTTTCTTCGATCTCGGCCACAGTTAACGTAAACTAAAAATGTATGAAAGTCGTGTCGGAGGTCCAGGGAAACTTGTATTCAAAATCTCTACTTTTGCGTCGCTTGACTTGAGTTTTCTATTTCTACTGATTCCTAATTTTCTATTGTATTTGCAATGTGCAACGGTAGGGGCTCGTACCTACATAGCTACCGCGCAAACTGGTTGGTCTGTGAGGTTAAGCAGCGCTTACCGCGGTCTGTCCTTGGTGAGCATTTCTCACACATCTATACAACTACCTTTGCTAACCACATACTGTGTTACACTACACGAAAAGAGAAAACGAAGGTTTTTAAAAGTATACATATTATTTTCAGCACGCTACATCGTTTACATATTAACAATTCAAGGTACAAAAGGGTTGAGTGTGATAGCTTATGATGTGTTACACAATAAACGAGGGTTGGACTTGAGGCTCCTGCAAAAGGTCAGCAGGATACAGATATTGATGTACATTGTGTGCATCGCCGTTTTGATAATCAACAGCCAGAAGTTTTTCGCTGAAGACTTCCCTTTGATTTTCATCGCGTGCCTAATTGTGAAGTATCCGGAAATTGTAAGTTATTTTTCTTTATTTTAATATTGTGAGTGTAGATCGCAGTTAGACCTGAGTCACATTTATCACATTTTATCTAAGAAGAAGAATTTATCTTCATACAAAATAGCCATTTTCAAATGGCTATTTTGTATGAAGATAAATTCTCATCATCTTCATACAAAATAGCAATTTTATTGAAGCACTAATGTCGTTATATTGGGTGGTGACGACATAATTAAAAATGATTAAAATAAGTGTTACATCAAAATTCTAAAATCGGAATTAGATCATCATCATCATCATCATCATCATCAGATTGTCTTACTTCGAAAGTAGCTGATAACTGACTGCCTCATTGGTCTAGTGGATGCAATTCCGACTGCTGAACGTGAGGTCCTGGGTTCGATTCCCGGGTCGGGCAGCGTGTTAATGGGATTTTAGAACTGTGCCCGGTAGATGGCAATAGGCTCGCCCCCTATTTATTACATGGGACTTTAATAACGGCATCGGCGAAATGTGGGTGTCTGCCTAACCCTTCGGGGAATACAGGGTGTGATGCTATGTAGCTGATAACTTCTGACCCGCACATTTTATTTAGTTGTATTTTACGCATGTATGTAAATCAAGTGTTTCGGTTCACCTAGGAGAATAACTTAGTGAACTTGCCAAGAGAACTCGTACAATTTTTTTAAGTTCAAAATATCATCTGTGTCTACATATAATTACTTACACTTGAATATAACTTGATAATTTTTGGTGTACGAACTACTAACGCGATTCTCAGAAAACTGTTTAAATTATTGTCGTAATGTCGTATACGTATGTCGAAATATATATCTGTTATTAATGTTTACGCGGTCAAAAGGTTACTTATACCTATCTACAATTATAAAATTAACGTTGCTATAACATTTGCATTGTTTTACAAATGCGGGGAAGTACCGAACTCCTTAATTGCCCCTTCTGATTTGCTTATTAAAACAATATTTATAATAACTATCATTAAAGATTTAAAGCTAAATACTATACGCGTAAGGTCCAAAATTACAAATGTTCTGTTAATAGGTAGATTTTTTGTGATGGAGGTGACCTCACAATAGGCGACCTCCGCCCGACTTCCAAGAATAGCCAGAACCTTTGCTGGCTAATGCGTTGCGGACCTATACTCGGTTTGTTTAGGTACTTAACTAAAGGTGAACAATCTTGATGTCTTTTTAATATTTTTTGTTTAAAAACTCAGTTTAAAAATAAAACGCGACTAAAAACCAATGTAAAACAACAATAACGATTACCAAATCAATTGAACCACTAGTTTAAGCAGTAGTTTATTTGTTTAATATGTGTTTGTGTAAAAAGTCACATCAAGATTGTTTACCTTTAGTTAAGTACCTAAACAAACCGAGTATAAGGCTAAATTTGGAATTAATATGACGTTTTTTTCACTAGCTTTTCTTAGCATTAGCCCGGAACAAAGTCACATATAGTATATAACGGGTGAAATAATAGAAGTATGTTTACTTCAAGTATTGGGAAGATAAAAATATTTGACGGCACTATTGTCGCAGTGGCTAAGCAATTAGGTTTCTGCGCTTCGTGTCGCGAGTTCAATTCCCGCACGAAACAAATATTTGTATAATCTGACAATTGTTTCGGATCTGGTTGTGTGTGCATGTGTATGTTTGTAAACTGTACTGACAATACAAGAGAAGTCATAGTGAGGGACAAGCTTTAAAAAAATAAAGGACTTCTTCCTGTGGTGTTTTGGAACTGTCACATTATTGTAATATAGTCATATTTGACCTTAGAGTATTTGACCCATCATCACATCACTACTAGTGTACTGCCCTAGATGGCACTCGACACTTTCTTGACAGTTGATGCCCATTCTTAACTTTCTACTGTCAGGAGAAAAAACCAGTATCCCCTGCGAATTACGGCGTGGGGATGGCTTGCAGCTTCTACGAAGGTTACCTGATGCATGTGATCCCATCGGACGGCGGCAGGTTCGGGGGCATCGAGCAGAACATCGCCGCCTTCGAGTCCAGCCAGGGCGTCGTGGTCCCGGTCAAGAAGCTGTTTATCGTCATCACTAAGTCGCTGCTCAGTCCCCCCGACCTCGAGCTGTTCAATAAGAACCTCCCTGGACTCGCGAGGCTTGAGGCTTGTACGGTGAGTCTCGTGTTCAAAGACTTGGGAAATATTTTCGTTGTTTCTATCACGAGAAACCTAGCTTTTCGTGACATGTTTTTAGGGTTCCTGACTTCTGAAGTACCTATTAACTGCAAATACTTTTTAAGGGGTTTAACAGACTATCGATCTGCTTCTGCAGTAATAAAAAAAATACGACCGCTGGACCAATTAATTGCACTGTCTCATTGGTCGCAAGGGACTGCTGAGCGTGAGGTCCTGGGATGTCCTGGTTCAATTCCGGTTCCTACGAAATGTTACTGGAGATTTCAGTAGACGGAAATAGACCAGTCCCAAACCTTCAGGAAGTATAGAAAATGATGTAATGTTATAAATGTATGTGAAAACAAAATTACGTTCATTCTCTATTACGACAAAGCCATACCTAGAGAGAGGCTTTCCCCAGATTCCCATAAAAGAATCAATGAACCTGTACCCCATTTGATTCCCAGCCTATTCGGTATCAGGCGGCCGTTGATGATGCTCTGTTCCAGTCGTTGGAAAACGTGACGAAGGACGTGGCCGGTGTAAAGAACCGCATCTACAAGAACTCGACGTACAAGATCTACCGGCCTGAGGCGCGGCCCGTGTGTCTGGTGGCGGAGTGCGCCACGCCGCTGCACACGCTGCACCGCGTCATGGACAACCGGGACCTGTATGAAGGTCAGGCGGACACTGTATTCCAAACCTTGTTGTTGTATACATGGTAAAGGGCCTATATGGTTCTCAATCATTTGGAACATCATGACATTTCGAACTCATGTGCCGATCAGAATTGAATGATTACTTTCATTAACTAAGAATTTCGTCAAAATTAACATTTTTTTACGGTTATGAAAATCTTAATATTGTATGACGAATTAACCCATGCGAGATTAATTGTAAAGTTATAATTTTTTTGTGGAAAGAAAAGTTTGATGTGGTCAAAGCCTAAAAATGGATTCGATTTCCGCTCACAGTCGAATTTTACATTCCTCAGAAAGTTCTAATAACCTTCTTTTATAAATTAATTTCAAAATGACATCTACTGTGTAACTGTCTGTACAATTTCACGAAAAACTAGCAGTAGAAGGTACTAGGATGCCCATTTCCAGCAATTGAACGCAATAGTCTTGTTTATTAAAGTACCTGTGTATTCCAGAGTTAGCTGACGTGAACGTGGAGGATGTAGTGAATGACTTTTGCAACACGTTGACTACGATCCTGACCAAGAGTTCCGAGTGCAGAGACAAAGTTGTGTTGGTATACTTCGATGGTAAGCTAATCCATTGGTATTTTAAAGCGTTAGTTCCCAAAGTGGTCCAGGTGGACCCCAGGGCTCCACGGGAGACTCGACTGGGGTCTACGTTGGCGTGACAAAAAAATGGGGGTTTACAATTCAATTTACAATATGGTAGAAATGTAGCTGCAGGGGGTCCACCGGAACCAGCTAAATTTTGAAAGTGGTCTATGATAAAAAAAGTCTGGGAACCTCTGTTTTAAAGGGTTGTAGCGACATCTAGCGCTACAATTTCAAATTACGTAGCAACGTAACATTCGGCGGGAACAATTGACCCACGAAGCCTGAATCACACAAGCGAAAGCTGACAGACACCCTACCAGACATCGCACCTTGGAACCGAGACCCCAAAGGCAATATCACCTTGCCTGGAGGATCCTCCCTTTGCTAAGGTGGAACATCAGTCCTCGTTCCATTAATGAGTAACTATGTCTTCAGACCCTTCGCCATGGAAATTTGTGAGAGCTTTTTTGGTGTATGTTTTTATGAATTTTATGGTTCATACAATGTTTCTCTGTATACCGGAGTCTATATAGAAAATGTACTAATTACTAACTGAACGATTTACTAGTACTTTATCAGTAGTTGTGTAGTAGGTACAGAGTGACCTACTTAGATAGTATTCAAAGTTCTTACAATCATGTGGGTGGGTTACATATGACTATACAATATACGACACTAATATATTTTTTTTATATGACAGATGAAAACAAGGACTTGAACCTGGCTGATGTACTGCTTGACAAGATACGTGAACTGGAGCCGAACTTTGAAGAGTTAATTAGTGTTAGAAACTAAAATCGCTAACATTTTATACTTTTGTCAGCTGATTACGTATGTGTAGGTACTTAATTTTTTGACGATAAATATATTTTTTATACTGAATATTGCCGCGTTGCAATCTGTCGCTTAAATTTGTGTTCTTAACACACTTATGTATCCAAATATTGAATGGAAGTGGGTCGAAACCCGCTACTATAATTAAAAAATCATAATGTTAACCGGGAGGCGATAATTGCCATCGTTAAAAAATATTTTATAATTATGAGTATAATCAAGATAATTTTATTATCAAAGTTATCTAAATTGATTACATAACAAGTTATAGATGGCTACTGCCTTATCATTCTGAAGGTGCCATATTAAACATGCTTAATAATAAGCTTCGGACGAAATAGTGAACTCATTTTATCATTGTTATCATTGATTGTTATCATTTCGTAAATAAAAGCTCAAATTTTTATACGATGATTATTCTAAGGTTAATTATTTTTAGTTAGATTAAGTATAATTTTGTATTTTAATAAAAATAATTGTATAAATAGTTGCACAACTTCTTTACAACTCCGTTCTGCTTTTTACCTTTTTGGTGTGAACCTTTGCACGATCCCTATACAGAAAAGATTACGAACTAAATTCGGCCTGTTTAGGTTTATTGCCGGCTCACATATGCCTGCAGACACCGGAGTACGCGCAAGGTCGAGGTATCGAACTTGGCTGCGCACGCGGCGCGCCGCCTTTCACCACTGAGCTCACGGAGGCGCTTGACTAGAAGATAGTTCACCGTTTTGTTGTAAAGTCCCGAATGAACCGATTCAATGGATACCCCGACCCCACGTATCTCCGATGTCTACAGGATTCAGGTTTAATTTATGAATCTGCACATTAATAAATTACATAATTATATAATGATTTCTAAGAGGTGAGAAAATTTTTCTAAGGTATCTAGTACATGGCGAAGTAGTTATTACTAAGATTTGATCCGGCAACCCTTGCTGATTTTTTGGCTAAACATTTTGATATTGACATGTGTCAAAACCGTGAAATTTAAGCGGGGTAAATGTTTGTTTGTTGTTTTCAGTTGTTTTGCTTTGCTATCTTTCTTTTGTCTTTTGGCTTTAACAGCTGTCAGGACGTAACTTTGTAAAAGCATGTCAATTATTTTTATATACCGGAAGTAGCCAATCTAGTTAAATCTCG
The DNA here is from genome assembly GCA_947562105.1 of Shargacucullia verbasci. Taxonomy (NCBI): domain Eukaryota; kingdom Metazoa; phylum Arthropoda; class Insecta; order Lepidoptera; family Noctuidae; genus Shargacucullia; species Shargacucullia verbasci. The sequence continues at coordinate 796,077 of OX387296.1, forward strand.
AAAACGGATGAATAATGTTAGTAATAGTCCACTTACATCTTCTTTTCAACTGTCCTCCTTATTAGTTTATAAAACTTATTAAATTTCATTGCAGTTTTCTTTGTTTTGTAGCTCCATGCTGCACAAGAACTTATTTAAAAATTGGTAGTATGGCCTCTGGTTTAGGTTATGTTTATGAGTATGATAAACATTTATTTCGTTTTGAATTTACCAAAAAGTGTTTAATAAATATCTGAGTAATCAACGGTTGCAATATATTTAGCTTAAGATACTAAACAAGAGATCAAATATTGATTTTTCACTTGGAGAAAGTAAAAAAATGATCAAAACATTCACTATAGGTATTACTCTCAGTTCCTCTGAGGATGATGATGAAAAGCACTCCTTTGGTCTGGTCTCAAGAGTGTTTTAGGCTCAGATGGGCGTGAAACATTGGGTGTGATCCCTGGTTAAACAGATTTTTATCCGTAGCAGTCCAGGGTTTGAAATTGTACGCATTAAAATATTCAAATACCCTGGCCACCTTTTAGATGGACCTAACCTCCGGGGGAATACAGGTGTAATGCATGTATGGTGCATAATAAATAAATCTAATAATAATCCTAGTCTGACGTAGCTACACATACTTGCAACATCTATATATTGTTGATTTAATTAAAATGTTTTATTTTTTAATTTTTTATAGAAAGTCAAATATGGACCAAATACATGTCTATGTAATGCAAATTTTATTTGTTGGAGGCATCACATATGGTAAGTTTGTTCTTTCTATTTATATTAATCAAGAGCAAATATTTTTTTTCTGTCATATACACTCTTACAGCTCAAATACATTTTGGTTATGGCTGTAACTCTCTAAATGAAACATGGTACTTACACACAATATGATAAGTTTTTGTCTTAACAAAAGAGGTGCTGTAGTTTCAATAATATACTGAGTTCCCTGTGGAAGTTTATTCCATGTAGCACAGCAAAAGAGCACAGTTCTTCCGATAGCAACCATAATAGGTGACTAGGAATAGTGGCAAGTCAAAGTATTTTATTTCAAGGAGGCCTTTTCAGACATTTTTAAAAAGTCGAGACTCTAGGCGCATGGTTCAAAAGGGGGTCCTATGTTATCTTATGCTATAACTAATACTGTTAGTAGATGTCTGCCTGGTACCTACCTACATGAGTATTAAAATATGTAACTCGGCTAAAGTAATTAAAACATGGAGAAATTTCTTAGTAATATACCCTCGTGTGACTCCCTCGTTGGTCTAGTGGTCGCAAGCCCAACTGCTAAGCGTAAGGTTCTGGGTTCGATTCCCAAGTCGGGCAAAGTATTATTCAGTCTCATATTACTCAGTAGTGCAGAATCTGGAACTGTGCCCAGTAGATGGTAAGGGGCCGTCCATTAATCACGTGAGGCTCGAAAGGGGGCTTGGCAAAAATCGCGAAATATCACAAGGGGGTGATTTTGGGTGGCGGGGGGAGGGGTAGTTTCAAACCTCACCACGTATCACCAAGGGGGAGGGAGGGGTTAAAAATGCTTAAAAAAACATCGCGTGATTAATGGACGGCCCCTAATAGGCTCGCCACCTATTACATGGTACTCAATAACGGCATCGGCGAAATGTGGGTGTACAAGAGTACATCTCTGCCTAACCTTTTCGAGTAATACAGGCGCAATGGACGTTGTAGGGTAAGCAAATTATAACTTTGTTATGTATTAGCTTACTAATATTTTATTTGTTATCTATATGAATGTATATATGTGAAACAATGCCTCTGTAGGCCTACCATCACCTTTTAGCTAGCGATTCAGTTCCGATGCAAACCATTTTAGGTTCCTATACTGAATCGCTTTTTTTCATACCATCACCTACTTTAAACTGAGTCGCATTTGGATCGTTATGAATGAACGAAAGCTATAACTGAATCGCGCCGGTAGAATGAGACCACGCTATACAAATATCTTTTCTTTCACTCGGTACTATTAAGTGTGCGTTCTGAAACTCCATTATTAGAATTTTCGGCATTTACGGTTATTATTGTGTTAATATATACGAGAATATTTTATGAAAATACTATAATTACAACGTATATATACGTATAAAGCATTGATAATCATGAATTTCATGTTTAACGTACTAATTAATTTAATAAAAACCCTCGAGAAGTTGACGTAATTATTTACGAAACGTTTGGAACGTGTATTACTTGATATTTTGACAGTGCACGTCTCACAGAACCGCGGTTGATTTGATTTGTTTAAAGTGATCATACTTAAATAAAGTTATAATAAGATACTTAATAATGGGGTAAGTAACTTCTACGAGTATTATATTTTATAAATTATAAATCTAAGACATTATGCGAAGTTTTAGACCCGTATACAGATTCCGCACTGTAACAAAATATCTCACAATCGGCATTGGTATTTCAAGTGGTTTTTTTTTTAAATATACTTTCAGAGAACCCTCACGTCGAAGAGTTACTTATGGCCAACTTGAGCACCTATGGGAATTTTTAGATAAGCATAGGGACATAGCTACGGGCTACAATAAAACATCCCAGGCGAGGGAATATTCCCGAAGGATGTGGGAAAAAATAGCCCTAAGCTTGAACTCCCATGGTGATGGTGCAGTAAAAGATTGGAAAGGATGGTGCAAAGTATGTACAATAAATACTGTCTTTAACATTAATCAATTAACATTACCCAATTCTTTTAAAATGTTTTCTTAATAACTTGAACTTAAATCCAATTTATTTTCAGTATTGGAATGATTACAAATCAAAAATAAAAAAGCTTGCAGCAGCAACAAAATCATCACAGCACAAAACTGGTGGAGGTCAGTCAACAATTAAACCAATGACTGACATTGAAAAGAAGTTCCTCCATATATTGGGTGATGATTTTGGTGCTGGATTGCCAGGTATAAGAGTAGAGCCATTTGAGGACGAAGTTTTGAACCAGGTTTGTATGCGACTATTTGAGTAATGTTTTGTGCATACACAAATTCACAATTTTCAACGGGTTTTAAAATTTACAGGTTGAGATAAATACCACCACAAGACCAGAGACCCATAGTGCACCCTTAGATTCCGGTTGTTCAGAGAGCATATTGGCCGGAATGGAAATGGGGCACTATGAAATTCAACCAGGACCATCATGGAGTGTGCCTACCAACCCTACCCTACATCAGCCAACTCCTTCAACTCCGCCTCATCCTCAGTGCATACCCACACCACATACTCCTCGTCGTTCACCGCGACAACATACATCTCTTCCATCACCCACAACTCCATATACACTGACTACTCCCCGTCGTTCGCCGCGCCGGCGACTGCTTGCACCACCACACGACCAGCTTGCACCCACAATATTATCACAGGCCCAGGTCGCACCCACAACAGAACGCCGGCGAGGTTCCAGACGGGTGCCGCCTATGACGGTTGAAAGAGCCCGTCGCACCCTCATCGCAGAATCCCAAAGACAAACTCGAATTCAGGAAGAGAAATTAAAAATGTTTGGGATTTTAATAACAGAAATTAAGGAAATTATTCAAACAAGGTATTTTATTAATTATTTAAAATTAATTATTTTATTTACTAGGATACAAAAATAATTAGACTATTTTTTCCTTAGATCTAATGATTGGCCTGCCAGAGGCGGTGTATGATGCTGTTTCTGGTAGAAACACCTTGCTGGAGAGCCTCATTATTTGTGCTGATGCTTCCAGGTTCAGCATCCTCGAAAAATGACTGCATTTGAACTTCCCGAAGTGTATCTTCGTCACTCAATTGATGCACAGGAATATTAGCTTTATTACAAATATTATGTAAAATTACACATGCATTTATAATAGAGGCGGCCATCCTTGGTTTGTAGTGTAATACTCTGTGCACCAATAGACAACGAAAACGTGCTTTGAGAAGTCCAATAGTCCTTTCAATGACATTTCTTGTCCGGACATGAGCATCTGTGTAGTGGCTCTCCGGTGTGCCAGGAACTGCATTAATAACAGGAGTCATCATAAACTTCCTCAATGGATATCCAGAATCCCCTGCAACATTGAAAAATATTTTGTATTATTATTTGTTAATTTAAGCTCTATTGATTTAGTTTACACTTTGTTTTAATAACTTATGCCAAAAAATTACTTTTTAATGAATGACTTGTTTAATATTAGTTTCAATTAAACAAAAGAAATTAAATAATTTAATATTTTCTTAAAGTTATTATTATTTATGTAAGTTATGTTAGTTGTAACTAAGTAATGTATGTAGTTTAAATAAAATACTATTAAGTTGTTTACTATTAAGTTATTTTACTGTAAAGTTGAGGAAAGACAGAGTACCTACTAGGCAAACATGACAATATATTAACAATTATATTAAACCCACCAAGTAACCATGTAGATTCACCAATATTTTCCAAATATACTTTCAATGGGTGCACATTCCATATGAATGAGTCATGTGTAGCACCTCCATAGCTAGCATCTACACTGGTAAATTGCATATCGGCATCACAAATCTAAAAAATATTATAAATATTTTTTTTTATCCATATTTGCAACTGTTGTAATCATATTCTATTAAAGATAATGAATCTTACCAATTGAACATTTAATGAGTGATAGTGTTTCCTACAATAGTATCTCTCTTCATGTTCCACTGGCTTAACAATAGCTATTTGTGTGCAGTCTATGCACCCCAAAACACCGGGGAAGTTGAATTTCTCATAAAATCTGAAATAAATTATTGAATAAATAACATTGTCCAACATAACTCAATAATTATTTAGTTATATTGTATATAAACTTCTTATAGAGTTCTACATGTTTTTAAACAATTAAGTAATAATGAAAAATCTCTAAAAATTATGTCAGGAAGAGAAAACATACCTAGCTCGAGTTTTATTACGTTCTTCCATAGTTTTAGGGAAGCAAATATATTTTCTTCTCATTTCTGGAGAATCAAGGCTTGCAGTTACTTCTGCTATCACAGATGAGACAGTCTGTTGAGCCATTGAATGTGCTTTTATGTCGCCAATGGGTCTTTGATAGGACCCTGTTGCATAGAATGACAGTGCAGTCAATATCTACAAAACAATCATGGTTATTGTTTTAATACTTATATTATGCTTGTATTTAAAACTTATATGACGATAAGTTGAGTCATAATTAATGTGCCTATAATACGAATATTAAAAAAATAATTAAATGTTTCTTACCTTTTTTTCAACAGAAAGATCGCTAAGCTTCACCGGCTGCTTAAACAACGGTCTTAATTCCTCACACAAGTCTAAGACCAATTGTTTAGAGAGCCGATATCTTCTTATAAATTCTGTTTCATCAAATTCAATGAATGGATCCGACTGTTCTCTTGTATTACACCTTTGTTTACGACGCGAAGTACTGGCTTCATTATCACATTCCATAAACTCGAATAAAATTAAATTGTCAGACATCTAAAAACATATATTGATGGATATTACAATTATCACACTATTATTTGGTGCTGAAACTTGTTAGAATTGAGCACTAATTACCTCAAAATACTTATACTTTCACAGAAAATTAATAATAACTTAAAACTTAATCAAAGATTCAGTTTCAGCAACGAAAATAGTAACTTTAATTGAATCGCTATATTTGACAGATAAACGAGTCAGTTTAGGTTGTGAGAGCACGTCATGGTACGAAAATGAATGAACGATATGAGTTTGCGATCCAAATGCTATCCAACTCTCAACTGAATCGTAAATAAACAGTTGCGCCTATACTGGCTCGCATTTATGAGGTCATGGTGCGAAATAGCGACTCAGTTCAGTTTAGGTCCTAAAATGAATCGCAAAAAGAGTTGATGGTAGGCCTCCTGTTCTCTGAAACAGAATTCAGAATGTCAGCATTGATAAGGACTCCAAAGCTCAACGGTTTCTTTATATTATAAACAATCTATAACCCAACTTCTCCTGTTACATAGAAGTACAGTTAACAGAACAAGTTTATTTGATTGATGTACCTACATGATTTTATTACAATAGTACATTTTTTTTAACCTCACTTATCTCAAATCCATACATTAATACATATATGTTGGTATTAAACTAGCGAGCGTCACCACAGTTTAGTCTTAATCTTTAGGATTCTAAAAAATACTGTCAATGGAAAATAAAGTTTACTTTTCATCTGTACCTACATAATATATTTTTATACATCTATATATTACCTGGCACCTCAAAAACGTTATTATTTTATAATCAGATATCAGTTAAAATCTATTTATGAATTAATCAGAATTACGATACTGACTTTTTATGTTGACTGTACAGGCGGTAAAGTTCCTACTCTGGATGAAACGCCGCATTGTGTTCGGGCCTCCATGGTGACCAAACATGTCTAACAAACTTATTGTCGCTTCCAAATTAATTCTTTTGTTTTTTATAGGATCACAAAGTTTGGATTTACATAATAAACACAAATGGGCGATCAGTATAGGTGGGTAATTTTTTTTTTAATTTTCCTTTCTTTTTTTTCTAATGGCCTTAATGTCTTTTATTTGTTTTTCTCATGGTGTGCAGGTGCACTAAAGTAGTATTTTATGTATCTATATGAATTATAACTGAAGTAGTCATAGTTTCAGCCTAAAAACCTTATAAAATGTGATAAGATTTATTTATTACACTCTTCATCAGAGCTTCGAGAAGTCGATATAATATCAGATATGTAAATGCTTATGTCTGGCGCGTCCTGTGAAATCAGTCCCGTTACAAAAATTGCTGACTGGCTAATCAATTCTCTACGACATAAGCGATTCCCACTTGAGATCTTATGCCGATATTAGGCCAGAAGGTCTCGTTAGGGGTTTATTATAAAGGAAGTAGGTCTAAGTTTATAAGTTTATGTATTTCATAATTTCCAGCGCGCTACGTCCTATACGTGTTGACTATACAAGGTTCGAGGGGCGCGTGCGCATTAATATGTGACATGTTTCGCAATAAACCGAACTTGGACGCCCGCCTCCTCAAGATGATAAACAGGAACCAAATGATGATGTTCTTCGGTTCTATCGCTGTGCTACTGCTTAACGATCAGAAGATCATCGATCAAGACTTTGGGTTGATTTTTATTGCAAGCTTGATTGTTTCATATGCAGAAATCGTAAGTATTAAGCAAAATATTTATTAATATTAATGAGTATCTGTGCCCACATAGATTTATTTTTCTTTCGAACTTTTAACAGTCATTCCACATACATCGTTTAAGGACCCTATACTCGATTTGTTTAGGTATTTAACTAAAGGTAAACAATCTTGATGTGTCTTTTTAATATTTTTTGTTTAAAAACTCAGTTTAAAAATAAAACGCTACTAAAAACCAATGTAAAACAACAATAACGATTACCAAATTAATTGAATCTAGGATTTAAGCAGTAGTTTATTTGTTTAATATGTGTTTGTGTAAAAAGTCACATCAAGATTGTTTACCTTTAGTTAAATACCTAAACAGAGCTATTAAACGAGAGAAGTGGAAAGAGGGTAGGGAGGCCTTTGCCCTGCAGTGGGACGATAATGACTGACAAAAAAAAAAAAAACAAAACGAGTATAGGAAATTTCAAGGTTTAGAATTTATAATTTTTGAGATTTTGTGATTTGCGGTATTTGTTAGATAGTTCATCTGTTGTTCACTTGTTTATCGTTTGTTCCTAATTATCAACAGCATGCTAAAATCCTTTGTATAAGCAGTAATTGCAATTGAGAGCCGAAGGTTCGAACCCCAGAAATTTGTTCCCCGAAGGGTTAGGCAGAGGTGTACTATTGTACACCTACATTTCGCCGATGCTGTTATTGAGTCCCATGTAATAGGGGGCGAGCCTGTTGCCATCTACCGGGCACAGTTCCAGACTCCGTGCTGCTACTGAGAATTTGAATACAGAAAAACCCAATAACACTTTTCCCGACCCGGGAATCGAACCCAGGACCTCACGCTCGGCAGTCGCGCTTACGACAATTAGACCAATGAGGCAGTTCAAATAAAACAGTCCTCCACAATTCAAAAACTATAATCGGAATTTTCGTGTATCATGCAGATTATAGACTGATGATGAGTGATGAGATGAGTGATGGATGATCACTTCACAAAAAATAGAAAAAGTTACAAAAAAACATTAAATAGAATTTTATACTGAATTTTAGGAGCAAAAATTTGGCAAAGTGACTGTAAACTATGGCGTGGGGATGGCTTGCAGCTACTTCGAAGGGTACCTGGTCCACGTGATACCGTCTGACGGCGGCAAGTTCGTGGGCTTCGAGGAGAACATCAACGCTTTCGAGGCCAAACAGGGCGTCGTGTTCCCCGTCAAGAGGCTCTTCATCGTCATCCCCAAGTCGCTGTACAGTCCACCGGATCTCAAACACTTTAATAAACCAAAAAGCCATGCGAAGTTGGAAGCCTGTAGGGTGAGTACCTACTCGTATTAGTCCTTTCATTAGTTCTCTTGATATACTTTCTCAAATACCGCAAAATACCCTGAAGTTATCGAGTTTGCTGTAAAAATGTAAAGTTCTTACATAATTTCTTTTGAATGTTAATCTATGTCTAGTTAAACAAAAACCTATCTAAACGCCATTTTTTGTCTTGTCAATTACCAGCTGATTTATTACATTATGGGGGAACAAGGACCCTCCATTTTCAATGGAGGATCCTCCGACCAGGCGAGGTGTTGCCTGGCGGGACGAAGCCCGACGATTGATGTCGGACATTCGTATATGTGTTAGAATCGTTGTAAACTCTCATAGTGCGATTCAGAGTTTGTTGTTGTAGTTTCACTCATATAGAGGTGCTTTAATTTTTGCTATGTTGCGAGTAGAAGACGCTACAATATGAGCAAAAAAAAATAATTGAGATGGTATCATTTTGGAAAATCTTTGTATTTTTACGTGATGAAAAAATATAATAATATCAATTATTGAATGACATGGGCGTCTTACGGCGTCTACATAAAGTGTGATGGGCCCGGTGAAATTAAATTATATCTTTGGTTCTATACTATCATATTTATAATTCAGTATCCTATAACGACGGGTACAAATCAGTCACGCCTACAAACACGCCAACACTGTAACTACAGATCTATATAAACTAGACATTAGTAATGAGTATCTACATTTAGAGGTGTGTGTGTTTTTATTTTATTTCGATTTCAGTCCCTGCCAGAAGTTGAAAAGGACGTGGCCGGTGTAAAGAACCGCATCTACAAGAACTCCGCGTACAAGATCTACCGGCCTGAGGCGCGGCCCGTGTGTCTGTCGGCCGAGTGCGCCACGCTCATACACACGCTGTACCGCGTCATGAGGAACCGGGACCTGTATGAAGGTCAGTCCGCACCCGCCTGTGCGCCTGTGGGGCTACAAGCTCGCTCGACAGCTGCGTGGCCACCGCGCTGGGCTGTCTGTCACTGTAAACTTCATCATACTGGGTTATAAATTGGCGACGTATGTAGAATTTGGAATTAAAAATTAAGAATTTTTGAAAAAAGGCCCAATCTCCCACTTCACTAGGCCAGATGCTAAGCCTTGTTTTGTAGTCCACTGGCATATGGCCTTAGGATTAGGTGATAACAGGCATGATGATGATCACCATATTGGGCAAGTGGGTTGCCGAACACAGAACTAACCAAACACCTAGGATCTACAAGGTATGCAAAAGTACACTGAGACTAAAGAGTGACTTTTTTCAGAATTGGCGCATTTAAATGAAGATGACATAGTGAATGACTTCATAACCACTCTACGCAGAATCATATCCAAGAGTCCGGAGTGTAAAGACAAGTGCGAGTTGATTTATTTTGATGGTGAGCATTTTTTGTTGTTACAACATACTGGTAAAATGGGGCTTTGGGCTAATATTGACTTGGTTGTGAAAAATCATTGGTCATATTTTTTTTTTAAACACTAAATTGTTTATCGCTTTGATATTAAAATCATATACTACTACTGTTTAAAAGAAGTTAATCAATATATAATTATTTTTCTTTCTTTTTTTTACGTTATCCCACACTAAGATTTACTCCTGTATTGTGGGTACAGTTTACAAACATATATGTCACATGCACACTCAACCAGACCCGAAACAACTATCTGTAGATCATACAAATATTTGTTCCGTGCGGAGATCGAACCCGCGACACGTAGCGCAAAAAGCTAATCGCTTAGCCACTGTGCCAACCGTGTGGTCAAGTATAGCACCTACAATTTTACAGTATCAATTTAATCATACATATTCTGCCAAATAGTTTACTCGAACCACCCGTGAACATCCAGTGCTGAAAAAGGGCCTCATTATGACCTCTAAAATAAGCCACCAAGGCCAATGAGCTGTGAAATCATGATACAGCTTGTAATTGGAATCCATTCTATAATTTACATTGTATGATACCCGGGTATGTCTTAAAACTGCGGCCAGACACCTGCGGACGGGCAGCAGCTTCCTCTCACTAATCGGTGAGCCACTGCGATCCCCAAGCCGCCTGCCAAGCGTGGGGATTATGGCAAACCCCCCCTTGGGGGAGGCCTTCGTTCAGCAGTGGACGTCTTCTGGCTGATGATGATGATGATGATGATATGGCTTAAAATAAATTGTATCATAATAACTAAGTTTGCGTTACAGACTCTGAATTGAACCTAGCGGATGTGTTGCTGGACAAGATACGAGAGCTGGAGCCTAACTTCGAGGAGTTAATTTTAGCTAGAAGGTAGACGACATTGTCTGACAGTTTGATTAATTTTAATTTTGAGATTATTTTACACCTTGATTGTATATCGTATACAAATCTGGGAATAAAAGATAAACATTTCGTATACCGTAAAATGGGGCTATTTGGGAAAAGCGGGGCAATTTGGGACTAACATTTGTTTTTAGAAATTTTGTCATATTTTCTAAACCAAATCAAAATTTCCTTTGTCATTGAAAGCATTCTACACTACCGCTGTATAAAGGCAGTTACTACTCCATGAGAAGCACACATAATGATCCCTTTACTAAATTTAAATTAGCCCCGCGCTTCCGAAATACCCCATTTTACGGTAGACATGTCATTATTGTTACTTATAATTTTTATAATAAACATGGTGTTTTTTAGTAGCTGGCAACACTATCAGGAATTATTCACATTGATTATATAAGAAATTGGACAGGAAGATATTATTTTCTGACAAAGTTAAATTAATAATTATTTTGATTCATCATTCATTAGTTCATTTCGATAACTGTTTTGTTTTAATCATTTTAATATGATACTTTTTAGTACACACTCATACGACCGAATGATCACTGCCACAAGTTTACAATAATGAAAAAATTTGGAAATTGAGCTCTCGTCATGTGCGCATGCTCATATACAATATAAAGTTTTTTATAAGAACTGTTATGTCGGTGAACAGTCAGGTGTATTCTGGAGCCACGAGCTGGAGCCGTTAGTCTTTAGCCACTAAAAAGCACGGTGCACATAGTGTAGGGATGATAATGTGATTGAGACTTCTAAAATCAAATAATATTTTTTATTGGGATTTTTAAGCAAAAGAGAGGAGGCTAGACTGTAGAGTGTAAGCGATAATTAATCATTAATTGTATTGATGTGATTAGATCATAGTAAAAAAGTTCAAGATGCCTAGTCAAAGCGACGTCTTTGCTTTATAATATAAGTTTAAAAATGTTGTAAAGCTTTTTTGACAGTAAATAATAAGTTTTTTAGCCGTAAACAATAATACTTATGTGACACTGATAAGAGTACCCACAATTTTATGCATGACTTATTTGTATGAGAATGTTTGACTGATTGACTACCTTAATTAATTCTTTGTCATTTAATTATTGTCGTTACAGTCAGATATTCGCATATAATAATATATTATTACACGTGATTGTAATTTTACTATTGTATTGTCCTATCTTCGTTGCCTTTGTCATCTGTAAACAAAGATATTGCACATGTGACTAGAGGTAACCTACACATTTTTTTGGATAAAATCCAATGTTATTGTATCTAATGGCTAATTGTGATACGTAATACTGATAGTGCTTAACATATTTTATATTATGACATGTTTTAAAAAGGTTTGATATATCTCGGGTTGGTAGCGTGAAGTTAATGGTGTAACGACTTTTAGCGAATAATAATAAGTCGAGTTTTAATTAATTACATGTCATGAAGAGCGGCTTAACTTTGTAATGTTTTATATGTGACAAAGATTAATACACGAAGTATAACTTCGAAATACATATTGGTTTTATTTATACCTTGACACTAACCAGTCAGATCAGTTCCTATTTCTATAAGGACTCATGTATGATTTTTAACTGTCTTATCGATAGACTCGCGTATGGGCCGCGCGGCCCATACGACGACGTCATTCAGAAATAACTTATTATCCGGATACTTAGGTTCACTAAAAATTTACAGGATTTATGACCTTGAGAGTGAAAAGTAGAAACACTAACCAGTCAGATCAGTTCCTATTTCTATAAGGACTCATTTATGATTTTTAACTGTCTTTTTAACCAAAGGATACACCAATGATGCGTTTTACACTGACGCGGTTTTTTATAGCACATGTATACAATTATTCTTAAAAGACGAGTTGCCAAACAGCTACACATGATGTCAACAACTGTCAAGTTGCTAAAAAAATATAAATGTCAAAACAAATTCACGTGTGTGCGGTGAAATTGATATGGTTATAAATTAAAAATATTTATGAAATAAAAAATGGGTAAGCGTAAATTCGATAGTGAAAAAGATAAATCGCCTAAAAAGGCCAAAGAAAATGAATCCGAGGATGTTGACAAAGTGGAAGAAGAACAACCTCAAACAGAATCGAGTGTGGTCAATAAACATGCATTTGTATCCAAAAGAGATGGATTTGACGTCAAATACTTCCGCAAAGAGCTATCCGCGAAGCAGGGACAGACTATGGGTAAGTTTTAACCCTACATTGCAGTTAAATATGTGGTGTTTTGTAACTGTGCAACTCCAACAGTACACCTCTACATAAGGAACTTCAAGGAACACAGACGTAGTGACTGCATCATATTTAAAAAACTCACCTTACTTATTCCTGATACTACTCGAAAGAACTTTTCTAGGAAAATACGGTAAATTGTTCTGCTGATGGAAAAATATAAAATCTGAATCTGTTGTTGTAAACTCTATAGCCGATGTTAGAATGAGTTGTCGCCTTCAATAAATTAATTTGCTTATGAAGTGCTATTCATGTGTTCCATACACTAGGATTTATTTTTGGATTTTTAAATTATGTCAATAATAAAATTATGTAAAATATAGTGTAACTTATTCTTATTTTTTTTATTTTCACAGCTCTCACACAATTCCTGCAAGTATGCCTGAACCCTGACAGTCCAGCTGATTACTTGATGGAGTATCTCAAAATTGGTGGAAATTCCCATGAGATCCTGAGGCAGATTACCCAGGAGAGTAAGAAAAACCTCACTCTAGCCACACCAGCCTTCCACATCTTCCACCTTATCATCCTTAAGGTACAGTCCTCTCTTCCTCACCTGATAACAATCACGGAAGAAGCATGCCGCTACTTTTTAAACACATTCATGTCAACTGTCGAGATTATGATCAGTGAGAGCTCTGGACCTCGTCACAGGAAAATTGTCCTTAAGCTGCTTACTTCAATGGTCACATTAAATTCAGACCTCGGAGTTGAAGTGCTAAACCAGGCACCTTTAACTCCTAAACATTTGCAACATGTGGTAGAAAAGCCTAACTTTAAAGAAAAAGATAATGTGAGGACATCATTTGTCCACTTCATGACCTCATTCTTGATAGAGGGTCACTTGCCTTTGATCAAAGCTCTGTTAGAAAAGCAAGGTTTACTTGCACTTGTTATACCAGGCTTAATCAATGATGAACCAGAAGCTGTCTTAATATTTTTGAATATTTTGAAAAAGAATGTTGTTGATAATGCATTGATTTCAAAAAGTCTAAAATTGAAGACTTTCAGTCACCAAGTTATACATAATTTGTTTAAAGTGTTCTCATGGAAGGGCCCTCCAGAGTTCAGTCAGGAAGTGAGAAATGAATTGCGCCCTGAGATCATGACCCTACTAAGTGATATAATTCAAACATTATTTACATCTCATAGACTCGGTCTTTATTTTATTGACAATTCTTTGGGCACCGTAGATGCAAACAAAAATCAGAATTTGTATAAAGCACTGCTCACATTGAAAAGACCGTGGGAGAATGATCATGAACGTGAAGTAATATTGAATATTATTTACAAGTGCCCTGACTTACACAGGGCTATATTTAGTGTGATGGAGCAGAGCTTTGAACCGCAACACTCGCCTATATGGGAGAGAACAACAGACTTCACCATCAAGCTACTCAACAAATTAAAGCCAGAGGAAATGGTATCAAGGATGACTCATCTCAACCCTATCCAAATTGCAAACTTTGTTAGGTTTATAACTTTACCAGTTCCATTATTGAAATTCATTAACCTAAACCTTGGAAAAGACCAAACAGTTTCTTTATATTGTGTCAAAGTACTAGTAAAGATGCTGCAATCTCTGAAGCGATACATACAGATTTTGGAGACTAGAGAATCAGCACAGATTACAGATTTGAAAAACAAACTTGAATACTTCATTCCAAAGCACCTGCCTACTCCTGCTACAATAGTGACATTGATAGAAAATGTTACCTCAAGCAAAACAAATACAGAGAACACAAAAGATTATAGACTTCCGAAAATAAATGATACCGATGCTCTGATATCTCTGGTTGATTTACTGCTTCTTTATAATGACATCAATCCTGCGTATTTTGAAACTTTAGAGGGTAGTATAGATATGAAGCAAATATTAGATTTTTCTAAAACGCTGAATACTGGGCATGTAGCACTATTGAAGTTTAAGATTGTTTCTCTATGGCTAACTTTGGATAGCTCTTCCATATCATTAAAGAATCCGATGTTTAAAGAGCTATTTCTAATCATGTTAGATGTGTACATGAGTGATGATGACGATACTTGGATCGAAGCTAAAGATACACTACGCATTTTCTTCAAAAATACATCCATTTTTGAAGGAGACGAAGATGAAATACATCTAATTCTATACACTTTGAGAAACTGTAAAGTAAATCCACCATCGCTAATAGGCGATATTGTAGAATATGTTCTAGAAAATATACAAGAACTGACAGACTATGTGAGAAATCAGTTGGTTCATTTCGAAATTTCTTCAGAAAACAGTGAGGATAGTTTGAACAAGCTTTTCAATGATCTAATGGAGAACAAGAATACTGAAGATAATGTATTTTTAGAAAGCAAGATGCCATCGCCTTTCATTGTCGGATGCGTGCAGTATTTACAATCGCATAAGGAAGCAAAGAAGAGTTTGAAACATTTCCTCTCCCTTTACATTGCTAATTTACTTCACAGCAACTATTCACCTGAGTTAACAGAAGTTCTAATAGGAGACTGTAAATTAGATGCTCGGAATTATGTTGCAAGTTGGATTGGAGAGCCTGTGCCACTACCAGACACAGTTATAGGACAAGATAATGTTTTGAAAGCAATATCAACTTCTATAGTAGACAATGAAGCAATTCCTCTAAAAGATATGTTTCCCTTTTTAGAAGAAGTGACGGAAGATTGTGACATAACAATTGATGGTATTTCTTACAAAATCGATCTAACAAAGATAGCCGATAGTTCAGAACTATTGATATGGGCAAAGTATTTAATATTCTGCACAATAAGGCTCACAAATATGGGACAGTTAAATGAAGAACAACAGAAGAGAATTACGGATTACTTTCAATGCATAATCGCAATAGCTAAGAAGCATCTCTGGATAGATGTATGTCGCACTATAATATTGTCGCTATTTAAAAACCCGCAGTTCCTTAAAATTTATAAACCAATAAATGTTGGCAAAGATCCATCAAGTTTATATGCCACCGGATTTCTCTTAGAAGTTTTTACAGAACACAAAGACCTAGTAAATTATTTAAATAACAAACACAAACTGCTTAAATCTTATCAGCAGAAGAATTATAATGAAATTGTTAAAGCGTTTGTTAAGATCAATAAAAGGAAAAACGTGGATAGTCAAAACACGATCCACGTTTTGGAAGTAGTGGGCTTAACAAATGAAGATGACATCAAATTGTTTAATCTTATTTTTAATGCTGAGACTGATTCGTGCTTGAGAGAAGATAAGGAACCGAGTCTTGTTCTAGAGTTGCTGAGATATCTAATAGAGAAGTACTCAGAAACAATTAGTTTAGAATTACAACCAAATGTGTTGAAGAAGTGTATTACTCTTTACACGGATTTACTATCAAATAAGGAAGTGAATCCTAATCTAACTAATCTGGAGACTGCATTTACGAAATACTTTGAAAATAAACCGCATCAAGCATTACGGGTATCGGATGAAGATTTCAAAAAGTTCTTCCATTTTAATACGCTACGGAAGTCTACCGCTAATCTTGCAGCAGTGTTATTAAAGTTCAATGTGAAGTTTTGTAAAGTTTTTCAAGAAGAAATCTCAAGGCCCGAGATATTGGCCCAAAGAGAACTGACGTTGCCTTTAGGCAATGCAGTTATTAATCATAATCAATTTTTACTTGATAATAAGGAATTTTTAGCAACTATTTTTAATGAATATAAATCTAATATTATAAAAATGCTGGAAAAGCCTCATAAAGCCGGGCAAATTTATGTGTCCTGTTGGCAATTTATTAGAAAGATGGCCATAGAATGCATGGACGTACAAGACTCCTTAAAATTGTTTAATAAAATCCATAAATTCGAAACGATAGAGATAAGCCACATACAGATATTAGAAAGTATATTTTTGAAAGTGTGTGAAAATGTGGCCAAGAAAGATCATCTCATTAACTACTTCTTATCTATGTTACACTTGATAACTCTAGCACTAAAAGAAGCAAAAGTCGATGTGATGAACGACATCGTAACAAGTATGTATAACGTACTTCAAGTTTGCAGAGTTGTTGAAGGATTGAATTTGGAACAAAAAGATGATTTCAAAAAAGTTATTGAGAGTGCGATATGGCAGAACTTTTGCAAAGCTACGTTAAAAGATTCTTTGAAGATAAAAACTGCTGATCAGGGCTACACGATTGGCCCTAAACTCTTAGCATTGCTCACAGAATTGGTCAAGCTGTTTTATCCAGACAATCAAGAAGACATAACTACTTTGTTTGACATGGTAACATCACATTCAGAGTTTCTGAATGTGATGCTTAGCTTACACAGCTCGGAAATTAAATCGCGGCTGATCGAATTTATCTACACTTTAATATTGAAAAACAAATCCGTCATGAAGACACAGCAAATTCCTGTTTATTTAAGTGCGTATCATGCTACAAGGAGTCCGTGCGATAGGCTTATAGTTGCCATACTGCATTTCTATGAAACAAATGGCCAACCTGTCAACGAATACAAACCTTACGTGTGGGGTGACTCAGCTGCAAATTATTACGCTGTCCGTAAAAATAGATCATCATCTTTATGGTCCCATCCAACCCCTAATCAAGTTCTGAACTTATTCGACAAAGAAACAATTGAACGGACTGTACGAAACTTCCCTGTCACACAAAAATTTGAATACCATTATGAGTTAAATCCCAATATTGGTGTTGTGAGTGAAGTAACAGATTCAGTTCGATCAGTAATCAATGAAATGTTTGAAGACGGGGTGCTCAAACCTTGTGTAACAAAAGATGGTGAGGGAGCAGTGAAGAATTTAAGGATCAAAGGCAAATATGAGGGAATGATATCTCAATTTATAGGAACGGATCTGTTACATAAATCAAATGTGGATCAAGATGAGGGTATATACGATCCTATGTTTGTGTTTCCACTGCTGAGTCATCTGTTGGCTCCGGGGTCGGTGGCGTCGTGCTTCAAGATGTTGAGGACTGGTCTCCTCTCGGTGCCGGTGATGGCGCTCAGCTCGCACTGTCCCACGATGAGGGCGGCTGCATATCACGTACTGCATCGGTTCTGTTTGCTGTTGGAGACTGAAACGTGAGTTAATTGGATTTTTTTTATATGATATTCTTGTTTGTTGGTCGCCGACATCATCGGTGAATGATTATATGATAACAGTATTAAAGGCCGTATAACAGTTGTTTAAATTATCATTTTTCTTAACACTGTCTCATTGGTCTAGTTTTCGCAAACGGTTTCTGAGCGTGAAGTCATTGTTGGTGTTATTGGGTTTTTTAAATTGGAAAGTGGTCAGGAACAGCTTGGTTAAGAATTATGGCCGATGGGCAGCAACAGGCCCTTGGGAGTAATCAATGGCATCTGTGACGGTACAACAGGAACCTCTGCCTAACCCTATGGGGAATAGAAGCGTGGTGTTATGTTCTGTTGTTCGTAACATATTCAAGACATTGCGTTATGCTGCGTCATAATCACTTAAAACGTTTTTTTTTCCAGGGCACTTTTATTATAATAGTAATAAAAGTAGTAATAGTATTTACTTGTATAACAGATTTGTGTTTCATCCATTCCAGACGTCACAAAAACGACAAGTTATTCCTGACAGACTTCATCAACACGTTGCGTCGCAGTCTTACTTCGGCCATCACCGTCTCTGAACACTTCGACGGGCAAGACATGAAGAACCCTAGGCTGCCAGCCATCGACGCTCTGTACCTTGCCAGAGCTCTGATGGTTTCCACGGCACCCTTCGATCCCCTCTACAAACCAGTCAATAATTTCCTCATCGCCAAAAGTTTTGTGGACTGCACCCTAGTCCCCGACTTCCTTAGCCTCTTCCACGACAGTGATGTCGAATCTATAGACAGAAGACTCTGGATACTAGAAATCATTAGAGATGGGACAAAGACAATGTCAGATATCGATGTTGTGTTCAAAACTATGTGCCTGAAAATGATTATGGACTTCTATTCCTCAGTTTTGAGTGATAGGAGAGTGAAAGAAAGGATTCTAAGCGTAATAAGTTCTATAGTAGCTGTACCCAGAGCTTTCGAGATATTAGTTGAAGGTTATGGAGTGTTATCATGGCTACATTCAGTTGTGCGACAGACGAATGATAAGTTGCTAATTAAAGGAGTTTTTGGACTCATAAATAATATGTTGTACAGTATGAATATTGCTGCTTTTTCTAGGAATATAGCAGCTAAAAATGGCAAAGTTAATGAATTTATTGAATTGAGAACGAATAAGGACGTTGAACAAGAAATTTTAGTGATACACTACGATTTATTGAAACATTTAAATGATTTGGAAATTGACGATGTTGCTGATTATGTGAAGATATGCAGACTTATGTCTAAGAGAACTATTAAGAATTTGACAAAGAAACAAATGTTAGGTTTAGTGAATAAAGTAGGTGTTTGGTTGAAAGTTAGCGAAGTGATACGGTTGCTAACAAAAGCGTTACTTGGCAACGACAATCTTGTTCTGAAAAGCCGTAACATGAGCGTTCGTTTTGATTGTGAATACAAAAACAGTTTGATAAACACGTTAACAGAAGTTGTACAGACGTATGTTGTATAAGATACTTAGTTGGAAGATCATATTTTTGTTATAAAGTAAACCTACAATAATAAATAGTCAAAAAATAATGCCCGTTTTCTCTTAAATCCTAAGCTTAACAATAGTGAATAATGGTGAAATTGTAAATCAACGTCACATTTTGTAAAGTTTATGTATCCACCTAAAATGCATTAATTTGAACCTCTCAAATCCCATCCCTCGAACTCGGTAGCGCTACTCTTGTATTGTGAGTACTGTGTGACGAACGCAGACATTCCTGTTGTTTCTGGCCGCAGTAGATCTCTTGCCGTTAACGTCAGAAAGAGTAGAATAAACACAGACGTAAACAAACTTGCACACATTTATGTGTTTGTTCAGTTCATATCTCGCCATTGCGTGCAATAATGTTTATTACTGCTATTTGACACCATGCATGGCTCGTCGCGTGTCCAGCCGCCCCTCGAACATATCTGGTCTTATCTGATGGCTGATGCTGAATTATTCCAAGATTTTGTAAGTTATAGCCGACATTAGATTGATTTACTTAGTTTTATTAAAGGTGTCAGGTATTTAATTTGAAAACTAATTAAGTTTATCGATCTTCGATATTATCTAGTTTTGTATTTACATATGGCTGTTAGGGGTTAAGTAATCGCGATGTTAGAAAAATAAACAGACTTTATACCTCTATATGTCTTCCCTTTTCCAATATGTAAGTTTTTAACATTTAATATTATAATCGGTTATATAAAAGTGGTTTCATCATAGATTTAGAATTTAGCTTACTACATTTTAAATCTATGGATTTCATACACGTGTTTTTTTTTTAAATTCCATATTTAAATTCGCGCGCATAAAGCTTTGTTCTATGATGTTTCGATATTGGATCACACGATATTATTTCCTTTTCCTACAAAATTTTTCTTTGAGAAAATAAGTGCGTTGTCTTGCTCTCACTTTTGACTCCGCATACTAATGACAACACCTGCAATGGTATCTCTCGCTCACACCTTTTCTGGAAGAAGACATACCCGCGAACCCGTGAACGATTAACATCAAAATTATTATTAACTATTGAGTGTGATTGTGGTTAATCGTGCAAGTAAATAACTGTTTTTATTGAAATATAGCGAAGTGATTATAAATTTTCCGGTCTACCTAAACAACAAGTAAAGGGAAACTATGTTGGCGGCTTCAAAGGAACAAAAGGTTTGCGAAAAATGTATTGTATTCTTGTTAACTTAATGATAACTTATACATGATCATTTGTCGACCAGCTAACCACGGCGACAAACATTCTGTTATTTACATAGATATACACGAACAAAAGTAGTTCCGAAACTCGTTACAAAACTTGATTTTTTTTTTGCCGATCGATTTGATTGGTCCAATAAGTGAACTTCAATTGAAATGCAACCTATGAACAACTTATACACTTGTTTTGGATAAGAAAACCGTCCATGTTAATTATCTGTCGTTGATTGGCTGCGTTTCGATTGCAGTTAGTGGAATAGGCCTCCAGAGGCCCTAGTGTAAGCTTGTTTTGACAAACTCACCGCGCCGCATGCGTTCGTTGCGTCAAATTCGTCGAATTTGTCGTATTGATGTGTTCTTAGACAATTTTCTAACATTGAAGCTCTACACTACTGACTACACTTGCAAGCTAAGACGAAACAAAACCTTCTAGCATTGCTCAACATTTTAATTTAATTAGGAACAGGGTCATGGTTAGATGTGAGGGGACAATCATCTCACACTTGCGCTCGCGTCACTTTATCTTTCTTCAACTAGAGGATGTACTCTAGTTAGAGTATGTAATATATTGTATAATATAACATACGTATTATAATTTAGAGAAATGATTAATAAGTAAGTAAATTAGTTTGGCTCTTGAAACACGCGATCATGAGCTAGGTAATCAATATAACAAATGCGAGGCAATAACTTTTCCAATTAACAGCTAGTCTAGATAAACGGACGAGCCATGTATCTTACGTTATCTGCGCGGTCGGACACGGTGATTTTCTTGTCCGGTGCGCGCCGGACACTTGTATGAGACAAGTTGATTCTATGCGGACAACGACGTCTAATTATAATTGTATTTAAATATGTTCAGTGTTATTTATGGGCTGTGTGGTTTTATTTATCCGCCATGTTCTACAAGCACTGCAATAGTTATGCAAAGGTAACTACTATGGTGTGCAGTTTCTTGAACAAACCAGCTCCGACTAACAGAATTTCAATGAAATGTAGGTATAATTATCTTTCACACTATTTATTAAAAGGTGATCAAATCTAACCAACAAGTGATCAGATATTATTATCATGCAATCGGAAACAGTGTGGTCTAAGGGGGAGGCCTTCGTTCAGTAGTGGACGTCTTCTGGCTGATGATGATGATGATGAATCAGAAACAGGGGATAGGTCTATTGTGATCCACGTTATCTGTTTAATGTTATTTCCACAAGCTTGATTATATGTAATGATAATTTTGATTAAGTTTCTATTCCTTCGTGATAATTGACCTCTTTAATACAAAGTAGGTGATCGCAAACGTAGGTTGTCATCTTCGGTCTTGTTTTTGATGCCAATGTGGTACTATAAAACTTATTTAGGTACCAGTTATGTCTTTAATCTATGTGCATTGACTGAGCATGTAGTTGGTATATCACCTTATAAATAACCGTTAACCAATCGAGATTCAAAATTAATTTTTGTAAAGCAATCAGCCTATGTAATTGTTGCATGGAGTTTCTTTTCACGTTTCTCCATTAGACCAACGCACTTCGACTTTATGGTAAACTTATGCCCGGGTATTGGCCCGCGCGTAATTTTTACAGGAAGTGTACTTTTTTCGACTTGCTAGACAAAAATTGTGATAGCTCGGCTAATATACATGATATATAAATATAATTTATATCCTATAGCACTCAGGAACAATGTAGCTTTCTACCAGTGAAAATTCTAGAATTGGATCATTAGTTTCGGTGATTTCCCCCTACATACAAACTTACAAACAAATTTTACCTCTTTATAATATTCGTATAGATTCTAACTTACGACCGAGCATCTCGCCTCTCCCTGATATTTTTTCCAGCCGTAATAGGAATGATCTAGAGACTCATAATAGTTAATAATTAGGCGCACGCTAATTTTGCCGCCTCCTTATTAAGGTCTTTAAAGGAAGGAGTTTCGTCACAGAATAAGGAATAAAAAGTTTTGAGTTCATTTTAATCCGTCCGAATTATAGGTGCGACATAAATATGAAATGATATGGTTCAAATATTTTTAAGATTATTATTATTATTTATTGTGAAATTTTGCCGCCCCCTAAAGGTGCCACCCCTGCCCCCACTACGCTACACCCCTGTGACAGCGTTTATCAAATGAACTAGGTCATTCCCAGTAGGTACGACCTTGCCGGCTGGTTGGCTCTCGTTACACGACAATACTTTCAATTACTAGCCGAAAACGACAATCTGCATAACACAGCATCTAATTAGGTTCACAATACCTACCTATATAATTCAGTTCGTACGTGTAAGTATACAGGTGGTTTTAAAAATGTGGAATATTGAATTAGGCTATTGATTTTTGAGAATCATGTGCGTCTTTCCATACTGACTTCAGTCTTCAAGTAATACCAGATATTTTATTAAATGTAACCTACATTTAATAAAATATCTGGTACTAATTAACTACATCCCACTTTTCATCGATAGTGTACCGGTTCTGCGGCGGTATCCGAAGTATCTTGACTATAGATAAATACTCAGTATACCAGCGCGAAACATCGAATACAATTACTGACAGGTTATCTGAATAAAGCTGTATATTCTACAGCACCTTTCAGCAATCGTATCGTTGCTTTAACTTTGTAGATCGCTCGATATGCGCACGCGCAGCATGATATTTTTAAAGATCATCCTGTACATTTCGCGACTCGTTCGATCTTTGTGCTTCTGTAGCCGACAGTTCCCACGGCGCCGCCGCCTCCAATATATGCATTGTTATGTTACATATACCTATGTATGTATCTACTGAGTATGCGTAGGTATGTAGTTTTTTGACAATACATACTGTTAGGCGCGGATGTGATCTTAAATGTATTTAGACGTTTCCATTATGTGTGGCTTTGCGTGAGAGCTGATG
This sequence comes from Shargacucullia verbasci, assembly GCA_947562105.1. Taxonomy (NCBI): domain Eukaryota; kingdom Metazoa; phylum Arthropoda; class Insecta; order Lepidoptera; family Noctuidae; genus Shargacucullia; species Shargacucullia verbasci. Next base: position 819,796 of record OX387296.1, read on the forward strand.
TACGAATTGTGATCGTGTGTGTATCGGATCAAGTGTTTATTGAAGTGTGGATTTAGGCGCCTGGTCGGTTTAAGAATATATATTATATTTAATATATTAATTATATTATTATTATATATATTATTTATTTATTAACCAACTTATATTTACAGTATACACTTCCCATACAAGTTATCAGTTAAATAGAAATAAATATTATTATATGTAAATAATGCTCCACTCTTCTCATAATGTGGGTGACGAAAGCACAATGTCGGCTAAACCTTCAAAACCTAAATAAGCCACAGACCCATATCAACTATCTTTGAAATCATATAAATATTATTCCGTTCGGAAAAAAGTTAAAAGTTGTCTACTGCGCCAGACGCGCAGTCAATATTCATACAAAATGTCAATTTTCATTAAATAAATTTTATATAAAAAGATTGCGAATGGATGTTGAAAACTGGGATTACTCCATTAAGGCATCCTCATTCGACGCGGTCGGGATCGGTTTGAGTCGGCCGCATCTACAAGATATTATATTATTTTTCTTTTCCCGTGCGTGTGGGCTGTATGTCAATCTTACTTTGAGCGCCATTATTTCTTCCTACTAATGTGAATCAATAAACAACCGAGGATTTCTTAACCCACTGACATATCTGGACTAATGCGAGTATTAGAGGCATTTCAGACCCACTCAACCTGTTCGATGCGTGGCCTGTTTGAACACCTGTCGGATTAGCATCACATGTCCCGGTGTCAGGTTGAACGGATTAAGAAATTGACGTAATGCGGATCATTACACCTAGTGGTGTGAATTACTTATCAGTCGGCACTATGCCAAAAGGGATTTTAGCGATAAAAAGTGTTAAAACATAATGTACGACGCGATGGTAAAACAAAGAGATTGATTGGCAGGCGGGATTCAATCAAATCAATTCAATCTACGTGATTTTTTTAGGGTATGGTTTTATAACGTTATTGAGACATTAGTAAACTATGTACTTGTTCAGTGATAGTCATGATTTGCATAAGTTCGAATCTGATTCTCTTTTCTGACTTTTAAAATCATGAGCGTTCAAAATTTGGATTATATCTAACTTACGTTAACGGTCAAGGTAATTCTCGTGAGGAAAAGGGGTTCCATAAAGTTGTCAATGATGTGTTAAGCTGTCCGTGCTCGCCAACCCGCATCAACCCAAGGTGGTGGACTAAAGCCTAACGAGACCTGTGACCCTCAATGGGAGAGTAATGGGTTGAATTATTTTCAATGTAATGAGGCATAGGATCGCTGGATCACCGGTGGCTCAGGACATACGTTTCATTTATGCCAATTTACACAAACGGGGCACTGCATAATTAAGGTAGGTATAATAATAAAATCTTGGATGACTACGAGAGGCAACATCCTTGATAATTGCACATGTGTGAAGTTCTTGTATTAAATAGTTAGTAATTTAAACGAAAAGCTTTATCATCATGAACTTGTGAACATATTGTACCTTGGTGTAGAGACGAGAACTCATCAAGCTCGTATGAATATAAGTATTTGTGCATGTGCAAACTACAAGATTTAGATATATGAACGCCTTGTAGGGTGACTAACAATGTCACATATTTGCAACAAACATTATTGGACTGAATTGCCTATATTTTTTGCGTGGTTAAAGTTAAACTCTTTTCAAAGCGGCTTGTGGATTATTGTCTTGAATATCTTACTAAATACTAAAAGGTGATGGGGGTGTCAAGGGAATGGTTAGCAGTAATGTCTTGAGTGCAAATAATATAATGTACTCCAAACCCATCCGTTTTCTAAACTTAGAGATTGCACCGAGTGGGCTCACAACCGTGTATCGAGGAGGACCATATTTCACATTATTCAGCAATAGTGAAGCGTTTTAGATGTCATCGTTTTTGTGGTGCATGAGGTATAGGAGAGAGGACACCAACCAAAAGCCGTCAATAATAAATAATTTATAAGATCAAAGAGATGTGTATCACCATGATTATTTTCATGGTCCCACTACATTTTCATCCCCATTTCGCTTCTCATTAGTTCCTTTGTGCATCCGAGTTCTGACGGACGGCGGCCATTTTTCAAGATGGCAGCCTTCTTATTTCCCGCCCATACGATACCCATACCCGATACCCATGTTAACGTCCAACGCACAATATCACGCTGATCTCATAGTTTTTTTTTATTTATAGCTGTAAAAGAATAAGAATAAATATAATTGACGGTGTCTTTTACTGAGAGATAACGCCAATGAATTATATATTTATATTCGTTATAGGGCACGCGGATATCTTATAGCAAACATTTAATTAAGGAACATAATTCTTTAATGACTATGAGTTAAACTAGCTCTATTTTTTTTTATTCAGCAATATGGGGCTTGGTTTATTTAACTGGCGGTAGAAACTTAACTGAGAAATAGGTAGACTTCAGTATCGGGACCAGATAAATGAATATGGGCCTTTATTCAGCGGTGCAGTCTGCAGACTGATATGGAAACCAAGATATTTTATTTCTTTGGCTCCTTATTTAATCTGGTTCGGTTACTCTGTCCAAGCATACTTTGCTTCTTATTTTTGTTTCACCTTTTACAAAACAATCGCACATGGTAGACACAACTTAGGTGTACCTATCTAGTAAAATATTAACTAAAATTTTAGAAGGGTTAGGCAGAGGTTTACTATTGTACACATTTCGCCGATGCCGGGTATTAAGTTCCATGTTCCATAAGTGAGCGACCCTATTGCCATCAAACCACGCACAGTTTCTAATTCCAGGCTGCTACTGAGACTGAGACTGACGTTCTGACAGAAAATCCCAATAACACTGCCCGAATTGGGAATACAGACTACACGCTTAGCAGCTGCGGTTGCGACCACTAGACCAGTTATATTTTAATGACGCTGCCACATTTCCACGCTATGTACATTTTATGTATTCTTAGTACTGGGAAGCTATAATTGATGCATTATCGCCACATCTTCAAGTGATGAGTGCACTGATTAGTTCCTACGAGGGCTTAAAATAAAGAACCCGTCACTCAACATTGAAAGGCTGCAACGTAATGGGCTCAAACACCAGGTCTCAATATTTATGATGCCTTTCGATATTGAAATAACTTGTCAGGGCAGTTGTGTTGTGAAGTCCTAGCTTTAAAGGGCTAAAGGTGTATGCAAACTGACGTAGAACAAAGAATCCCGTGGAAGTGCATAATATATGATTAGGTACGGTCATTACGTATCATTCCATTATTTGGATTGTTATGAATATTAAAAAAAACCTGTTTGCTATGGCTAGCATTATATAGGTATAACTATGTATTAAAATTAATTAAAATACAGTTTTTAGATAGCTATTTAACCCGTATATTTTTCTGGGATAAAAAGTAGCCTATGTGCTATTCCAGACTACAATCTACCTCTGTGCCAAATTTCATCCAGATCCGTTCAGCTGTTCTGGCGTGAAAGAGTAACAAAGATCCATCCATCCATCCATCCTCACAAACTTTCGCATTTATAATATTAGTAGGATAGAAAGTAGGAATTTTAGTAGAATAGGATAGGATTAGTAGGATAGTAGGAAGTAGGATAGGATAGGACAGGATAGGATATATATAATTGTATAGCATCTCACATTTTTTTTTTTTTTTTTTTAAAAACGTTGCCCCACACTAGGAGTAATTCCTGTATCGTGGGTGCGTTTACAAACACATATATTCACATACACAAACGCCCAGACCCGAAACAATTATCTGTAGATCATACAAATATTTGTTCCGTGCGGGGATCGAACCCGCGACACTTAGCGCAGAAAGCTAATCGCTTAGCCACTACGCCAACTGTGTCGTCCGGTGTACCCTGCCGCTGATGATGATACTGATAAATGACAGCTGATCTAATTCTTTTGATACCCCTGGTTGGTGACGGGCTGCGGCGTCACTACAAGTGTATCGAAATTAAATGGTTAATAAGTCTTCGTATCCGATTAATGACAATCCCGGGATTCGCACTAGTTCACCAGCACCCTAAATAGGGCACCGCTTACATATCAGTTGCACAAACAGAATTTGAAGTAATATCTACAAACTTTCTAGTGGTCGAGATTGACGTGTACAAGTTAATACTAACAGAGATACTAACGTTCAATTTGTTAGTTTAACTATCATGTCAATATTGTCAACGTAACGACAACTCTCTTCAATACATATGTATAATGTATAAAAAGACCGCCTTCAGTAGCTGAAACAGACGAAAGGGATCCAACATAATTATACATAGCATCACGCCTGTATTCCCCGAAAGGTTAGGCAGAGGTGTACTATTGTACACCCACATCGCCGAAGCCGTTATTGAGCCCCTTTTAATAGGGGGCGAGCCTATTGCCATCTACTAAAACCCAATAACACTTTGCCCGACCTGGGAATCGAACCCAGGACCTCACGTTTCAGTCGCGCTTACAACCAATAGACCAATGAGGCAGTTTAATATAATTATACATATTAATTATACTGTTTTGTATCATAGTTTTTTTTTTTTATCAAATTTAAATTCATGGTCGAAACGTGAACACACAACATTGACATAATGTCTCACAGATTTCCATTTTCCTTCTAAACATATTTTTCGGGTTCTATCCAAATGTGAATAGTTCTATAAGTTTATGGTAAAACGTATACGGGTACTTTTAGTCCTAGACTTTTCATGTCCCAGTAAAATTACCTGGAAAAACGAGCGCTTGTGATAATGTATACGAGGCCTATGAATTTTATTTATCACATCAGTTAGTTCTGGTCTATCAACTAGTTATTATATTACAATAAATTATGTAACTTTATATGATAACTTTTTTATATATTTAACTAGCTAGGACATAATATTAGTTATGCATGTGGACGTCGATTAAATCTAGTGGACTTTATTACCCAGTCGTATAATTTTTTATTATTATTTTTAAATATACCTTATCAGACAGGGGGATTAAAATTTGTAGAGCCTACCTATGGCCTTAAAATTGCAGCTGCAACCGCCTACGTACAGATGTGGTTGCAAGGGACTCTTAGATTACTACACACACAAATTCTATATTGTACGTATCGTTACCAAGGCAACGTCCACTAAAGAATGCGTCCATAACATCAGTCATTGATCTCTGTTCTCCGCATTAAAATCTTAATAAACACAATGAACAACAATAAAAACTACGTGGAAAAGCGCTTGAGAAACACGAAAAGCTACATTTTTTTGCAGTCCTACCAAGCTGAAGAATTACCCATCTCTTTCCACATCACGACAATATCCTATGGTGTAAAAGAAGCAGCGCATATCGCTGTTGCGAAGCCTCACGTCTGTATTCCCGCGGTATTCGCCGGAGACGCACGAACGCGTACGATCGTAAAAAAAAACTTGTTATTTATTTTTTATTCGGTTTTCGAAAATGTCCCGCATCGTTTTTCGATTTGGTAAAAAATAAATAGTGGTCGTTTTTGTGGTTTGAGTGTGGTGTGGTGGTGTGAAATTATATAGTGTAGCAAGGTGTTAATGTCTGCAGAAAAAGTTGCAGTAAGTTTATGATTTTTTATTTTTTTATGCATGTGGGTATAGAACTGTTGTTTAATTTTATTTTTCTGATAAAATCTGTATTCAAACACGCATGTAATCTATATTGGGGCATTAGGCAAAAGATTATCTGCCGTTTCTGAAAAAAGCCAGCCAGAGGCGCAAATACGATGCGATCTTCGGAACTTTAATGCGTAAGTCACATTAGTATTTCAAGTGTAATTTATTACACGAGTTCGTACCGACTATAAAGACACGTTATACTAAGTAAATCACTAGAAATAGGTCAACATGAAATAGGTATGAGCGTGTGTTAACAATTTTTAAGAAAAAAAACTGTACAATTTTACACAACTCTTCAGGTCTTGGTATGAACTTATTTAATACAAGGATTGCAGAATAACAAAATTTTAACCTTACCTTTCGCTGTTTTTGAGGGTTTCCGAAACGGTAATACCTGACATTCTATCCACCCCTTAAAGAACAACGAGCATAAACTTAAAACAGGAAAATTCCATAAAGCCTAGGGCAGACGATCGATATAGTCATTGGTAATGTCACGAAGGTCTATGTAGGGCGTAAGCCAATCACGACGTTGTGTTTATAGCTTTATTTGAACACAAAATATGAGATTGCACCTTAAATGGCGTCTTAAGGTTATGGTCGTGATGTGTCAACGTCTTTTTATTGTTCGAATCGTGTTCCGAATTCAAAATGTTGAGTTTTTAACTGATCGTGAGGTGATAATGATGGACGAGTTTATAGCAGTGTAATGCTACTGTGTATTGAAAAAACGACGGTTTTTTTTTAATCTTTGGTATTATTTTAGCACTTGTGAGCGTCTATACAAAATTTTGGTGTTATCATCAGCCTATTCAGTAGCCAGCACTGCTGGGACAGGTCCCCTCTCTGGGTCTGGGACTGGGCCATAATCTACCACCCTGCGTTTAGGTGGAATAAGAGGCAGATCCTTCGGAGGGCATAAATGGGTTACATTAATTCACGACTTGACTTTAAATATTATATAACTGCTTCATTGGTTTAGTGGTCCCAATTGTTGTTAATGGGCGTTAGGTCCTAGGATTGATTCTCAGGTCGGTTTCAATAGTAATGTATGTACAGCAGTACACTTGTGCATGACTCTTAAAGGAAAATAGACGTGTTGCTATGTTATATAAACGACCGAACCAGTTTGCCTTGATTTTGAACCGTTTAGAGTACCTGAATTAATAAAATGTTTGAATCTTCGCTAAATATAGTGGCTGCACTATCTTTTTGCCTTTTGGCAATATTCAGCTTTGCATGAATCTATCTATTCTACCTATTGCTTTATTCGTACTCCAGCTTTCATCCATCATTTACCTTGATTAACACGGTTTCCAAAGCTTTCCTGCTTATAAATAACAGGTACTTTTCTTATAACTACCGCGTATGAGTAATTTTCTCGATAATAGTTGCGGACGTGGAAGAAACAGCCGACAATTTAACGGCCATCAGTGTTGACCGCCTGAAGGTGTTGTCGTGAATATAGACACCGGCTTGTGAGACTTAGATATGATTGATAAATAACGACGGGAAAATACTAATTCTGGATTTTTAAAACATTAAATATATTTAAAGAAAATCAATCAAAACATAGAACAAATTTAAAAGCTCTAATTAAAAATAATTGGTGCGAAATGTTCAATTTTCGATATTTGAAGGGTGCACAGCATACACCCCTCAATTACTCTGATTGGGGAATGTATGCATTGCAGACCCTTTAGAAAAATGATTGAATAAGGGTTGGCCTTCAACCGGGTTTTTATAGTACTTAAAAGGCGGAAATAGAGGGCGTTTACAATGGTGCAAACTTTTCAAAATATCATGTCATGTAGTCATATGTAGCACGGTTGCTGAGCGTGAGGTTCTCTGTTCGCTTCTCGGATCGGGAACTGTGTTATTGGGCTTTTCCATCAGAAATTCTCAGCCCGGAATTGAACACAATAGGCTCGTCTCCTATTAAATGGGGCTTATTAACGGCATCGGAAAAATGTTGGTGTACAATAAAACACCTCCACCTAACCTCGGGGAAATGTATGCTCAATGCTCTACTATGTTGAAAATAAAAATTAAGATACCTAGTGTATTCTTCTTGTTCGTAAAACACATGAATGAACTTTATGGGACGAGCTTCTCGAAGCATAAAATGTATTTTATTGCTCGACATCAGAATCCTACACGAAACCCTGCCTACCACAGCAACTACAGATCTATATACAACTAACTGCCATATATTAGGAATTATGGTAATATGTTCTGACTTTTTAAGCTCTATGGTACAAATACAACAGATGTGCTGTCTTGAACGTCGTATATCAGTATTATAGAGACGTTTAGAGCTGAACCTTTGATCAATACGTTGGGATGAGCTTTACATGCTAATTTATCTATAGACTCCTTTTTTTGGAAGTATGAACTAGTTTTTTTTAAACATTGCCTCACACTAGTATTTCTCCTGTATCGTGGGTACAGTTTACAAACATACATGTCACATGCACACACAACCAGACCCGAAACCACTACTGTAGATCATACAAATATTTGTTCCGTGTGGGGATCGAACCCGCGACACTTAGCGCAGAAAGCTAATTGCTTCACTGCAGTGGCACCAACCGTGTATTCAAAGCTTTATATGTTTAAAATCTATAAATATAAGTATATATACTTATGTATATAAATAAAAATCAATTGCCACATGTCGACCGACTTGGCTTGGTTTTTTTTTATGTGTACTTAATATTGTTAGGATTTGGAAAAGCCACCGGAACAGTCAGAGATTTGGATGGATTTTATTGTTTTAAAATTGCAGTATTTGCTTCATTAGTAAATTTCACCCGTGCGAAGCCGAGGCGGGTCGCTAGTATGGTATACAATGATGTTTAGGTACATTTAGTTGAACATATTTGGTCCTTATAAAATGACATGCAAAGGTAGAGTATAGATGCAGTAGTTTCATGGAAGAAAGCTTTGTCCAGGCCCTTTGTAATTTTTGGGGTTCTATTACTAAGACGAGTAAAAGTAGAGCAATTATAATAATACTATTGAGGATTGATGCCCATTTTCATATTATTCGAAAGCTCTCTGTCTGTTTGTTACCTCATCACGACAAAACCACTGAAGCTTTCGTATTAAAATTTTACAAAGAGATAGCATGGAACCTGTAGAAGGACATACGCATATTTTTACTACAGCAGAAAAACACTATAAATAAATACACGCAAACGAAGTCGCGGGCAAAAACTAGATTAACATAAATGCCGGAGCGACTAAATTGTATGAGGTATGGTATGGTGTTCCTTCATTGAAAAGGGAGGATCCTCCGACCAGGCAAGATGGTTAGCCTGGCCGGGCCGAAGCCCGACGGTTGATGTCGGACATTCGTATGTGTTAGAATCGTTGTAAACTCTCATAGTGCGATTCCGGATTTATTGTTGTAGCTTCACTCTGATAGATGGCGCTTTACTTTTTGCTGTGTTGCGAGTAGTAGTCTCTACATCACTCCCCTGCCAGACTGGAGGTCGATGCTGACATCAGTTTATCATAAGAATATCCCATAATACACTCGCTTCTGTTAAAAGCCCAAAGGAATACTTTTTGCATTCTGAATTAAAAAACTATTTATGAAGATACGATGATTCTTTCACTAGTTGTGGTTACTTCACATGTACTATTAAAACAAATGGTAGTGCGTGTCTTTACGGTGCGCATGCGACTGAGTTGTTCCGAGTCCGCCCGAGGCGCGAATTAGATGGATATAAGCTGTGCCTCTTGTTTAGAGGCAACAGCTCTGACTCAATAGGGTTGTCACTGTTAAATAAATCTTAATTACAAAAGTGATTAAGCTACATTGGTTTACGTAAAATAAAGAAACATATTTACCTTTTTAAAATGTTGGGTGATAGGCTTTCTGCACTACGGGTCATGGGTTCGATTCCCCCGCGGAACAAATATAAGTAGGATCTACAAATATTTTTTTCCCGGTTTGAGCATGTCTGTAAACTGTGTCCAATATACAGATGAAAAAAATAGAATGGGGTACAAATTTATTAAAAAAATATTTGACTCGCAGGATAAAATTGTTTGCCATCCTTAAGCTACATACTTGTATTATAATGCTTATAATAACTTTAGTAACAAGGGTTCGTTGACCCTGGAAACTACATTTTATCATGTCCATGAATCAAAATAAATATCACTAGTTTTTTTTTCAGAATGACTTTTTTCAGGGTCTCCTGTATCGTGGGTACAGTTTACAAACATACATGTCACATGCACACACAACCAGACCCGAAACAACTATCTGTGGATCAAACATCCAAAACTGACGGAAGATGCATCGCAGGTCACATAACATACCTACTTGACCAATGATCCGTTAATAATTGACATCTACCAGGCACAGATCCAGACTCCGGGCTACTCTTTAGAATTTTCTATCAAAAAACTCACTAAATTCCTGACCCAAGAATCGAACTCACGACTTCAACATCTGCGCTTTCTAGACAATTGATAAGTATAATCATCATCAGCCAGAAGACGTCCACTGCTGAACAGAGGCCTCCCCAAAGGGGGGGGGGGGGGGTGCCATAATCCCCACGCTTGGCTCACCGATTAGTGAGAGGACGCTGCTGCCCGTCCTCCGGTGTCTGGCCGCAGTTTTAAGACGTACCCGGGTCTAAGTATGCGTAACTCCAATTTGTTTTATTCCTATTCAGGTCACAGATGAATATTATAATATTTCCCAGCAGTAACCTAGCTATGACTACCGATCGATAGGTCACGGGTTCAAATCTTACCTCGCTAAACTATAGTGACCTCATTCTTAATGCTAACCAATCTATCTTAGCCGGGAGGCAAACAGGAATATTAACACTAATAATAACATACCATTGCGCTTGAATTCCCCGAAGGGCTAGGCAGAGGTATAGATACTGTACGCCCACATTTCCCCGACAACTTTATTAAGTTCCATCTCGAAGGGGACGAGCCTACTGACATCTATCGGGCACAATTCCAAACTTCGGCCTACCCAATAACACTAAACCAGATCCGAGAATCGAATCCTGGTCATGCTAAACCCCGCGACCACGACCACGATTCGTATTCAAAGAAGCAAATACACCAATAATTGAAAAAGCTCCGATCAGACGTTGACGCAGTGGTTGACCGTCTGCAGCTACGTATCGCGGCTTCGATTACCGCAGGAAAAAAATATTTGTATGATTTACAGATTGTGGTTCCAGGTCTGGGTGTTTGTCCATGTATGAATAATTCTGTTTGTAAACACCCACGATACAGGAATTATTCCTTGCAGGGCAACGTTTTAAAAAGAGAGAGATGCATGAAGTTCTGTTCAACTTGATTGTAGGAAAATAACTAAATAATAATAATAATAATAATTCTTTATTATCAGGCTACTTTGGCCCATAAATATATACCTTACAAACTAACATATATGTATATTATACAGTTTGTGTTAGTATAAAAACTTAAGCCTATGTTAGTAAAAAAAAAATCACTAATGCACTGTTATTGTGCGATCGTGTGGCACATGTCCGCGGAAGCGACGAAATACCACGCCCTGCGGCCAGAAGTCCTCTTCCATGAGGAGGTGCAGATAACACGTTGCTACTCGCACCACGAACGCCCTGAAGTTGACGTTGCGGCGCGATTCCAGCAGCTGCACTCTCGGCGCGTACTTAGTCTTCTGGCGCACGTACTCCACAATGTCCTCCGCTTTAGTGGTGTAGTGTAGGCGGGAGATGTACAAAGGAGTGTTCGGCATCGCGGCACGTATGGTGAAGTTGGGCCCCACTGGTGCACTGCCGCAGCGGTTCTTGCTGGTTTTCTGACGGCGCTTCCTCCTTTGCACCGTCACGAAACCATCATCATCAGCCCGTTTCGATACCTTTTCGGGCATGGGCTTCGGAGGAGCATCAAGAGTGCTCACGGCGCCCTTGGCGAGATCTGTGTTTCTCGCTGACGCTGTAGACACGGGCAGCGGGTCATTGGAACGAGTAACTCGAGCGGCCGTACGAGGAGGAGCCGCAGGGGCAGGAGCGGGATTGCGGGGCGCACACGGTGCGCACTCTGCAGGCTCAGCGATCGGCGGCGGCGGCGAAGACAAAACTGCTGACGCAAAGCTTGCCCCCGATAGATTGAGGCCCGCTCCGCGACGCATGTTGATATTTGATGCACTCGATGGTGACCCAGTTACCGCTACCGCTTTACGCAACTCTATAAGTTCGTTGCGCAAATCAGCGACGGTGTTTTGGGATGCATCCAACCTCTTCTGCACATCCCCTAAGCTTGCCTTTAGAAAAACGATGTCTTTCAGCAGGCTCGTTACATCAACGTGGTCAAAAGTGACAGGAGGGAGCTTATGCAAATCCTTCGCCACAAAGGTCGGCACGTCGTCAGGGTCGGTCTGCTTAAGCAGCGTGATGATATCTTGCACGCTCTTCTTAGTCCCGTCACGCCGGCGGGACACCATCTGGTCTGTCTTGTTCAACACTTTGTACAAGAGTAGCTTCGAAGAGGCGATGTCTTCTTCGGTGAAGTTAGTTGAGCAGATCTGGATTGCGGACACCTCGTCCATCACGTCCAGCTTCTGCTGCAGGAACGCCAGTAATTCATTCGCCATAAGTTGATGACTCATGGCGATTAAATATTACGAGCGCCGGCTTGCGCCGCGCTACACAGTTTATAAAATTATAAGTATCAGCAACACGTCCACATCACAACGCGGCCCAAGCTTCGACTTCAGGATTAACACTTGTTCAAGTATATAATACCTTGTATAAGCTGATGTGGCTTTACAGAATGCGGTTGTTGAAGCCGGTGTAATGTAACCACGTAACTGATACACATGTTACGTGTTCAAGTTACTTTGTTGCTAACTGTCACGACTCCACGTTCTTATAAACCTTGATTAAGGTATGAAGACGTGTTGATAAAGTTTCCCAGTTCACCAATAGTGGGTTGGATTTAGCAATTAATTAGCAGAGAAATATATTAGCAATAGGCTCGCCCACGGCCTAGCCGCTTACGCCCTAGTCCCATACTCAATAACGGTATAAATTACATACCTACGTACCTTTTGAGGAATACAAGCGTGATTATAAGTTATATTATATAATTACTAGCTTCCGCCCGCGGCTACGCACGCATTGAATACGAACCCGTGCATTTTTTCGGGTCACACGTAGCGCCATCTAGCGTCCTTAGAAAGTTATTGTTCTTTACCTCGGGAACAGTACTTTTTTTCTGGATGAAAGGTACGTTATGTCGTTTTCTATACCCCTGACAATGTATACGCAAAATTTCACGATGATCGGTTCAGTGGTTTAGGCGTGAAAAGGTAACAAACAAACAAACAAACTTACTTTCGCATTTATAATATTTAATTAGGAAATTAGGATTTATTATTAGCGACTTGCCCCGGCTCCGCACGGGTGCAATTTACTAATGAAGAAAATGAGATTCCGGTGGATTTTTCAAAAAAAAAAAGCTTTCATACAAGCCTTGTCCCGACAATTACGAACACAACAAAAAAAAAACAGCCAAATCGGTTGAGCCGTTCTCAAGTAATGATTTTTCATACATGCGGCAATTGATTTTTATTTATATGGATTAAACAGATCGACGGTCCCTACGTATAAAAAGTCATGTCCAAAATATCATTTCTTTTTATTTCATAATCAGCTTCTGTTTATCTATACGCATAGAACCATAGATATATTATTTTAAAATAAGCAGTATTTCCGCAGATACAAAAACGTATAAGAGAATAAGTATCACGAATCTAGTATTAATTTCACATCGGTTAGAACCTTTAAAACGCTCTCCTGTAAACCTCGACTTTTGATATGTCGCTTTATACGTAGGTGCCGTCCAGATATATCCTTCGCACACATGGTTATGGGGCAATAGCTATATAGGCACAGCTAGGGGACAAATCTCACGCGTTTAAGGAGAAAAAAAGTCTCGTGTAGAAATAAAAGACATCGCCCGCCTGCCTTTCAAAAAATAAAACATTAGGCTGTTGCGTTAGTGAAATTGTTTACTAATAAAAAAATGTTTTGAAACTATCTTCGTCGGCCACATATTTTTCTCCCAGTCCAGGAATGGAATCTGCTACCCGATACACAAAAGGTTTACATACCACCTTCCGAGTCATTATAATATCTTATTACCCATAAAAATCCCACAATCTCCGGCGATGTTTAACCGAAAACAAACATTAACAGTGAGTAAATCCCGTGAACCTTCATTAGTGAATACCACATGATCTTAAGCGGTGATATTTCACTCGTCCCACGTTTTATGGGGTCTTAAACCATAAAAACCATTATCGACCACAGGGCTGTATTAAGAAATCATCGCGGATTATGATCTTAAAGTAAGTGGAGATATTTTATAGCTTGAACACTATGATATAAAAACTCAAGATGCGCATTCAGCAATAAGCGCACAAATCAAAATTGTGCGCCCATTTTGTCACGTTAATGATTGGTAGATCTAAATGTTTGATGGCTCCTGATATTCGTGAGAATCCCCACTGGACATGGTGGTAGTTTACGGTCTATTCCCTCTCAGAAAAAACGACGACCCAGAGGGAGGGTGGGGGGAGGGAGAGTTGAATCACAACAGTGGGAATATTAATACCCGGCGTGAATGTTAATAACGGACGGATAGACGATTTCATCACTTAAGTAAATAAAACTTATCATTGTACTGAGGCCAGTGTAACTTTCTTTTAATTACCTTAATCTTACGCATCGACAGCGTTTTGCGTGCCGATTGGCCAGCTCCAAGCTTATGACCAATCAGAGTACCGAACACGGTCGATGAGTTACATCGAGATTGTTAATAGAAGCTTTCACTAACAGCACTGTACTACAACCACTTACGACACTTAGGAATACTTAGGGAACTCTGCATCTTGAGTTTTTATATCAATGCTCAAACACAAATGCTTCACATTACATGTTTATAGATTCATAATGTTAATCGGAGGTTAAACTGGATGTTTTGAAAGTGGACGATGTATCTTTATTACGTATGTTAATAAATTTACCTGTAAATTTAATTGAAAAAATAAATGAAATAATGAAGGAATTTAATTACTGTTCAGTTATCAAGATATTTTATCTCTTCAAGTAAACTTCTTTTGAAATGGAAGAAAAATACAGTATTGGCGTAATAATCGGACAAAGTATAAATACTTACTGTATCTGTAAGATAACTGGGCATTCAACAAGGTTTAGAAAAGGCGAAGAGCTCGTCTATTCGAAGCTCTTCACCATCTTATATTAGAAAAAGAATAAAAGAAGGATGTGTCTTAGTTTCTGGGAGAGCCGTGAAACGGAATTGAATAGGCAGTCGACATATTTTATACATAAATTCACGCTTTTTTCCTATGGGGGTAGGCAAAAACTACGGAACGCCACGTGCTACGATCCTTACATAACCCTTTTGCTTCATCTACATTCATGCATCGTTTCATACATGAACGCCGGTTGTGGGTACTGCGCACCTGACCTTTTTGAAGGACATCACCAATAAGGTACGTATATCTCGTTCTAGGGCGTCCCCTCCTGGCGTTTCCACTAACAACCGCGTTATATATCTCTTTCGTTAATCGCCTTTCATATTTTATACTATTCACAGAAAAGGAAAATACATTTGGTTTTATTTATTGGTCGTATATAATACCTACATTTTCTTCCGATCGATACACTAGTACCTACATACTTAATAAAAAGCTTGCAATAGCCTGTTAACCTATTTCCCTGTAGCTTTTCTCTGCAATTTGAATATAAATGATAGACAACAGCCTATTACCACCTTCTGCCGATAGTTTTTGTCAGTAATTTCACAGAACAATGGCGACTGTAATGACTGGTGTCATCCGTCGATTACGGAGAAAGCTATCATTTGGACAGAACCGCTCGGTAGCCCACTGTCCTACGTGAGGAACTAACGCGATGCTACGCTCAATTTCGTAAAGGGATAAAATGTTACATACTCAAAAGTGTCACGCATCTTCTGCGCGTGCTATGAGCTCTGCCCTCAGTCGTTGCAAGCTATAACAATAGCTGGTACTGTTATACTCTCACTTGGCAATATTAAACCATGAGGTTTAATATTGCCTCGTGTCACAGAATAAATATTAGTCTTATGAAATTAGTCATTATTTAGTAGCAAGTTAAGTCTCCTCATATTTACTGTAACCCAGGGAATAGATAATGTTAGAAATGTTTGATATCATCGTATAGCATCGAGTCGCTTTCGCTGTCATTCACGTGGGACAAGAGGAAGCAGCTGGAGGAACTAGTACAAAGATAACGTGGTACGTGGTAACGGGGATTCTGTGTCAATAGATAGCTGTAATGGGGTAAACGGAAGCGATCCTATGTTATTATAAGAACGCAAATACTTTTAAACGTTTAGCGGAAATCTTAACTCTGAGTAAAGCAAGTAAGTTATGTTGCAAAGTAAAAAATTTTAAGTCTTAGATGCTTGTAAAGTTGAAAAGAACTTAAAACAACTGATCCGTCAATGATCCTTGAAAGGTAATCTAGAGATAATGGCAGTATTACATCTTGTGTGATGGGAACTAGTTCAAAAGGTCGGGCGCTAGAGAATTCTGCTTCACCTCATTAAATCTAGGAATCCATAAAATAGAAGTAACGAATGCTGTCACAAATCAACTTCCTACATAACTGTAATTCGTCGAGCTGATGATGCAGGGCACAAGGTTACGGCATGCGTCGCGAATTTATGACGAGCAGCGGTACCGCTCGGTACCGCGCGTGCTAGCCTCACTTAGATACCAATAAATACAAAGTTAATTATGAAACGTAGGATATATTTTTGCAATGCACGCGGAAGTTTGTAAAGAGGGAAAATGTCATGCCTTTTATCTCCTTTTTGATCTAGTAAAAGCTGTGACTGAAGTCCTGGTTTGATCCCCGGGTCGGTTGAAGTGATAGTGGGGTTCTTTTAATAGAAGATTCTCAATACAAGCCCGGAGTTTGTTGTGCCCGGAATATCGCAGTGGGCTCGCCCCCTGCCCCACATGGGATGATGGCTGTTAGTAACGGCATTGGGTGAAAACTTCTACCTAACCCTTCGTCGGTTACAGGCGTGATGCTATCCTACTAATATTATAAATGTGAAAGTTTGTGAGGATGGATGGATGGATGGATGGATGGATGGATCTTTGTTACTCTTTCGCGCCAGAACGGCTGAACGGATCTGGATGAAATTGGGCACAGAGATAGATTATAGTCTGGAATAGCAAATAGGCTACTTTTTATCCCGGAAAATTTACGGCTTCGTAAACCACGCGGGTGAAGCCGCTGGCGGAAGCTAGTACTATATATTTTAGCCGTAAACGTCTGAAAGTTGTCTGAACAATAGATCTTAAAATGGTCCTTGTGTTGTTAGCTCGTGCCGTCAAAGCTCGAAAACACATACATGGCTTTTTATACTCATTCTGTCATAAAATTGGCAGTACTGTTCTCGCGTCGTCATGCAAAAGGGCACAGCGGCGCCCCGCGGCCTGCGTCGCCAATTTATTATTATTACCGGTACCGCGTAGTACCGTGTACTCGCTAGGGATTGTGTAACCTAACCGGGGCTTGTGTAAGCAGGAAGACAACATTAATTGCGAACTCATTTGTATGTTGTTATGATCTTGAAATAAGAACTGAATGAAATAAAGTGAAAAATTTGTCATTGTTTAGGCTTGTTGAAAGTTAGCTAAGTAATCTTAAAGTTCTTAATACATTTAGTGTAAAAAAAATTAATAATTAGATAGCCTCATTGGTCTAATGGTCGCGCGACTACTGAGCGTGAAATTGGGCAAAGTGTTATTGGGTTTTTCTGTATGGAGAGTCTCAGTAGCAGCACGGAGTTAGATAATAGGCTCGCTCGATAATATCTAAACATATCGAGCCCCTATCTATATATATCTAAACATATCGAGCCATTACCGCCGCTTATATGTATATATTAATATACTGAAATGTGCAATTAAATTGAATCTTAACATAGAATTTTGGAGGGAAATGTCAAAAAGGCTCGGTCCGTTACAGTTTAAAATTATGTTAAAAATCTAAATTTCGATAAAAGTGTCGCTTACGTTAAGTCGGCGGGAATGGCTCGATATAACGACATCGGCAAAATATGGGTTTACAATAGTCCACCTCTAACAAACCCTTTGGGGAATACAGGCGTGATGCTTTTAAATGTTAATGTAGAATTCAATAATTCATTTTCATGCTCTCTAATGGAGTGTAAGAACTAAATGAGATTCCAGAGACAGGTGTTACGAAATAAAAAGTTAAAAAGAAGAAAAGGAATAAAATAATCGATGGTTGTCGCGTGACTGCTATTTCGATCGGCCGATAGCCTCGCCGGAGTACCGCGGGAGGTTCACGTTAAAAATAAACCAAATGACTCGTTAATTATCGTAATAGAGAGGTAATGGGGGAAACGAAAACTAGGCTACACACGATACGAAGATCAAACAATCTAATCTAATCGATTTTTTATCGTGACATTTTAATCAGGGTAGCAATTCTCGTGCGCTTCGATTTCTATTAGAGATAGTCTCCGCCTCTGTACAAAGAATCACTAAAATCTCGATAGCGTCCGAGTACTAGACCAAATAATGTTGAATTAAAAGTAGATTCTCTATTGTTACTAGAAGTCGGAAAAATTTATGCGCCCGATTTCCGCCATGTTTTTACGATTAATGTCTATTTTGACATTATCTCTATTCGTATGAGAATTACCCCTGGTTGTTCTTCTATAAACCGAGTTCAGTGGCGCTTACTCGGAGAGGCCTATGTCCAGCAGTGGACGAATATGGGCTAATGATGATGATGATGTTCTTCTATCATTTCGGCACGTCGTCACATGTGTATCGCTTATTTCGTAGTGGAAACATTAGCCATTCAGCAATGGTGCTATCGAGGCTGACTGCTCAGGGTGCGCCGGACGATCTTATGTTTTGTCTGTGAGCTAACCCTGTTTGTAACATTAAACGGGGTCAAAAGATTAGCAGCAACATCCGCTCAGACCTACTCATACATAGACTGACCTCAGCAAGTGTTGCTTAACCTCTCACGTTCGCTACGAGTCCCTCCTACTTACAGCTTAGGTATACATTTTCATAAAAATATACAATAATGGCTTACGTAGAATCGGATATCTTTGAAATTAGTTTCAGTTAATTGACATTAAGGTTCATAAAATCATTCATCATCAGCCAGAAGACGTCCACTGCTGGACGAAGGCCTCCCTCAAGGGGGGGTTTGCCATAATCCCCACGCTTGGCGGCTTGGGGATCGCAGTGGCTCACCGATTAGTGAGAGGACGCTGCTGCCCGTCCTCCGGTGTCTGGCCGCAGTTTTAAGACGTACCCGGGTCATAAAATCATTATACTGTGTTAAATCCCTACTGGAAAAAAACAAGTTGTTTATCGCACCTTACAAAGAGACACACAGTAAAGGAGACATGTTCTATAAATAGTGGGCCATAAGGCCTAAGAAAATAAAAGTGTAGGCGCCCAGTGCCGACAGTCGCACAATCGTTGCGTGTGTAATTGGCCTAATAGTCTCAAGTGCGCCGCCCTTAAATTACTGCCAGTGGGCCGGCATTCTTATGCTGAACTCTTTGCCAATAAATAGCTTGTGTATTTGCTTATATTCAGTGGCGTGCGGTGCATAAAGACAAAAAGATACTGCCTACCCTACATAACTCAGATAAATATGTATTTTAAGACTAGCACCCGCCCCGGCTTCGCACGGGTGCAATTTACTAACGAGCACAATCAAAAATTTCATACAAAAATACCATTCAAATTTCCGATGGTTCCGGTGGATTTTCCAAAAAAAATCTGACATAAAACCTCCTGACAATTACAAACACAAGAAAAAAGAATTAGCCAAATAAGTGCAGCCGTTCTGAAGTTATGCACTAAGCAACACATTTGGCGATTCATTTTTATTTATATAGATATTTGAGGTGGCAAATCGCATACATCATTATTTAATCGACAAGACGACGAACCAATACCATCATACAGTAGGAATTATTGGTAAAGTAAGCTTTTACAATTTTCTACCTACCCTGTCTAAAAGCTCTGTGCACGCCGCTGCTTATATTTACTTAAAATATCTTTCCACTTTGTTATACTTCGTGTGAGTAATCGTAATCGAGACAGGGAAGTGAGTGGGAAGACAGTAAATCTTTGGATAAGTCTAGGAAGGAGATAAAAGGTAAATAAGATTTCCCTAGAAGGGGTTTAAGTTTATATAATGAGTCGGCCTTTTGAGATGCAAGAGAGAAGCAAACTAAAATATACTCTCGACTCTATGGTAAGGTGAGTTCGGGTAAGATCGGCAATCGGTTAAGACCGTACAGATCAAATTTCCGGCTGAATTATGAAGCGAAATTCTAAGTCTATGGAATTAACAAAGCATCACGAATGTATTCCTCGAAGGGGAAGGGGGGGGGTTATAGTATAGAATAGTATCAGCAAAGTGTAGGTGTTCTATTGAACACCTACACTTTGCTGCTATTGAGTCCAGGTGCGATCGCAGCCAAAGACTTTGGGGGGAGGGGGGTCATATTAACAGTAAAGTGACTTGGGGGGGGTGGGGGTGTAATATTCCAGTTGAGCTTGTACAATTTTGGTAATGATCCTCACGCCCCCCCCCCCCCCCCCCCCAGACCGCCACTGATTGAGTCCCATGTCATAAGGGCTGACCCTATTGACAACTGCTATTGAGTATTTACACACAGAAACCTAATTACACGTTGACCATTGAGGCTGCTTATACCCATAAACAAATATCTGTTTCAAAATGGCGGAAATGTCCGACAGGGCCTTCGAAAACATCACTAAATAAGTAAAAGATATATCGATAAAAATAGGAATACATCAATAACCTGCACAGGCAAATTCATATCATGGCCTTTTCCATCTTTGGAGTAGAACACCTAATACCTACCCAAGACTCAGGTATTTTCGTAACTACCTTACATAATGCCGCTAGCGACAACCTATCCGCAAGCCAATAAATCTATTCTCGCATAAATCGCTCTGTAAGCTGATCGGTATCGACTAATAAATATCTTTTTACCGTAAATCGGCTTGGCGGGCGTGGTCGCCTTAAATGGAATACACCAGGGCTCGAACCCGCGTCTAAAACGGACGCCTGGTTTTTGCTAATTGAAGCGATGGCTGATAAAAAGTTGAGTTCGTTAGATCTTGGACAATCTGAGGTTATTATAGATGTGTGTGGTGATAATTATATCGACGGGGGTTCTTGTTTTATGAGGTGGCGAGTGTAAAGTATGTTATATGCGTAGATCCTTCAACCATATGGTATCACGCCTGTAATGCCCAAAGGGTTAAGCAGAGTTCGATAGCGGTCAGAGGTGTCACAACTGTTAAACAATGTTTTGCATTAACTTTAATTACTAGTTTTTTTTAATTCTCCGATCGTCGTTTAATTTTGATTTTGACTGTATTTACTATCATAATGAAAACACAATTTCGGCTATTAATTTGTAAAATCTTATATATGTAGGTATATTAAGACAGTCATTGCTTAAAAATTCAAAAATTCTCAGTAACACTAACAACCCAGAGTTTGGAATGGTGTCCAGTAGATGGCAATACGCTCGCCCCTATTACAAAAGACTTAACATCAGCATCGGCGAAAATGGGTTAACTACTCGCCACTCCGCCTAACCCTTCAAAGATGCTATGTTATATTTAATCTTAAGTCCAAACCTTATTAATTTTGAAACTTAAGCTCGGAAGCCATGCAAGTCTCCCATATATGCAGAAGCATAGATACATACGAACCTGCCTTCAATTAATTACATCGGTGCGGTCGGTGGATGATATTACACACGGCTAGTAATTAATAGATGTGAATGCACATTGCACTTGTCCTTAGTAATAGGGAAAGCAGATTTCAATGTATACAGTGCTGAAGTTTGAGGCTCTATGAGACTTTCTGGCGTTCTTAAGTTTTATGTACTTAATTGGTTCCGAAAATTTAGTTCTCGAATTGCTGCGGATACATATTAATTCTTGATGAAAAAAGAGACTCAGAAGACTGCGAGGCAAAGAGTAATGAAAGGAGAAGAAATTCTATAAATCTACTATTTACGTAAAAGGAAATCGCTAGCCCATCGCGATACGGATACGGAAGGACAAATATTAAGGCTATTATTTATTGGAAATCAGCTATTTATAAGATTTCTACGACTAAACAACGGTGTTTCATCTCCATTTATTAATTACAAGGTTCACTAAACTGAGATTAGTTAGCAAATGAATTAAAGCCACAAAACAAACATATTAATTTCTATTACAGCTATAAAGTTTTAACAATCCGACGGATGAATGGGCGGACGGATATGACAAAATTATAATAGCTTCTAATAAACAAAAGCGAGCTGCTTTATAATGTAATAATTTATTTAGATATAGTCAACTTGTTGCTTAGCAACATTTGTTTTACAATAAACAGTTTTACAAGCTACATATTTTTTGGAGGAAAAGAAATATCAACATACCAAATATATTTAAAACGATATACACAAATGTAGGTTCCAGGAATGGTTGAATGGAACGCCTACTTATAAGTAACTAGATAAAAAACTGTGTCGGCCTACTAGTGTGATCGAATTGCCCGGGCTATAAAAATAGACCCAACGAAGACAATAATTAAATCCGTTTGTTTCAGTAAATATTTTAATTATAACTCGTTTACCATTTACAACAGTCACAAAAATTGCTCTGATACATATGTTATACAAAAATACCAAATGCCAGTTGTCCCTACTAGTCATTTACCACAAGATTAGACTGTATTTAATGATGACTTCAATTTTTTGGTAGAGACTTCGAAGTCAGAGTTTATGTTTTCAGAAATCTTCGTGTAATCCCGAATTCCGTCCCAAAGCCCAGTTCATTACTTCAAATGTGATCTTGAAAGTGGGCCATATAGATTCTTAAAGACATAAGTACCTACTTCGTGGTCGGTCTGTGTCTAGTCTAGATCTAACGAGCTGCATTCCAATTACAGAGCTTTATCTAGTCCTTAATTAATTGGGTTGTAGGTACTCGGAAACCTGTAGAAATCTTGGATAGTTACCGTTTGCTTTCTTATTTTGTGAGCTGCACAAAATGGAGTAACAAGCCATTCGGATATTTTTTCATATATATCAGTCTTATCAATGCCATCAACGTGTTTTTATTAGTCTAGCCAAGTTCAATTCAAATGGACTACGCAAATCAGATTTTATCTGTTTCTAGGAAGGCCCGTCTAGACGGGACTTAGATTTCATCGTCATAATACATAAACACATTGCATACGAAATAAAATAAGCATTAAACTAAAAGCTTATTAGCCATTAAAAGTATATAGTTGATTGAAGCATCTTTCTAATTGCCAGCATTTTATGATATTTACGACTATTTTCGCGGAATCCAGCGTATACCGGGAGTAACAGATATTGCTTCAAAACATACGTATATAACTAAAATTCTTACGAATGTCTGGTTTGGTCTGAATGGATGGCGCGGCGTGAGACGTGCGCAGACGCAGCCGCGGGTGCGCGCGGGTCGACGACCGCATGTAATTCGTCAACTCAGTGTCACTGCACCCCGCTTTCGCGAAAATACGTAGAGGTTATGGAATAGCAGTATTTAACTGTAATGTTCTGAAATGTTGTGTGATAAAATGCAAAAACGTTAAAAATGTAAAGCAATGCCTTTTTTCTCTCAAAAGTCTTCAAATTCTTGTGTAAATTGCATTTTGGGAGAAACTCCTTTTTTTTTCTTTTTTGTTTGTGGCTCTTCCTGTCTCCTTTGTAGCGATTATGGCACAAAGTACAGCGCCATATAATGTCATACTATGACAGTTCGTAGCGATTCAAATTCATACCAATGTTCGACATCAACCGTGCGGCTTTGTGCCGCCAGGCTACCGCCCATGGAGGAGCATCAGACCTCGGTCCTCCACGCATCTTACACGCATCTGACGGCGGACTGAATACCTACTAAATAATCATTCAACTTGTCTGCTAGAATACAGTAGAATGTTGCAGGTTATGGGTAACAGAAATTACAGACAGCAGTAATGGCTTTGACACCAGTTGGTTTATGTACTATTGACTATTTGCGTTGGAATACATGTCTGTTTGAGCTAGCCCACACGGTACAGGAATGGCTGAGTGTGCTCTTCCTGGATTGACGCACGTGCATTTTTATTATTCTATGAAAAGCCACGCTACGTGCCCCATAATAATCTTTCGGGGCTATCGTTTTGATATCGTTGTTTATGTCCTATAATCAGCAGTTATTAATGTTTTAATAGACTGATGGTCTTTCGTATAGCGGCGGCATCGTCAAAGTTATTATATCCAATGAAGACAACTAATTGTCACCTACGTTGGTACTTATGCCAGGCTCTACAACGGGTTTCAGTTATTTTTGGACTGGATAGGTACTACATCACATTCCTTAAGTGTGTCTTATAAATAAGTAGAATACTGAGTATTCCGTTTATGCTTATTAAACATTTAGTTTTATTTATTTACCTACATAATATTTGATCATTTTATTTCGATAATATTGTCAGAATTCTTATGTGTATTAATTTAGAAAGGGGGATTGCCATTTGACTGATGAAACAACACAGTCAAAAATCAAATCTGAAGCGAAGTTTTGCACCATCCGAAGCGAAAGATCTTCCTGCCAGGCAAGTTCTCAACCTGACGGACAGCTCCCAACGGTTTTCACAACTCGAATATGATAATAATTGTGCCAAGAATGCAGCGTCTCCAAAAGTAACAGACAAGAATGGCTCCTGAGTTCTGATCGATTCTGAGAAGTCTGTATTGAGACGGCCATCGCATACCGTCGTGTATACCTATTTAAAACTTAATTAAGCAATAATGTACCGCAATTAGTGCCTCGGTACACAGAATGGAGACTTTTTTTAGCGGACCGATACACGGTATTGCACCCAATCAGCACTTTGTAGATTGAAAGTAAAATAGTATTGATTGATATTGTTATCGATCGATCGAAAGATGGTGTACCGAGATACCAAAATCCTGGTCCGTGGGGCTTAAATGCTCCAGGCGAGGCGGACTGTAAAGCTTGTATTCCACAGGGAGTAGTGATGTCTGAACTCGTAGGTACAAACCTTCGCTTTGTAAAGAGTTATTTTATTTTTTGAAGCCTTTTACTCTGATTTGAAAAGTGCTTTTGACGTCAGTGCGTTATCGTTGTGTTAAAAGCAAAATGGAACCGTCGGCTTTTAGTCATAACAGATACAGCTGTAGGAGGTAAATCACACTATTAAAAGCTCCTATTGCATACATATGGGTTTTACAATTTAATTCTAGCATCTTATACGTTAATACAAGCGTCCGAAAATATGACTAAAATGTCATCCACAACGAGAAATTTAAACTATACTTTCGTTGATAATTCAACCCACGTGGATCCACGTAGTTGACATTTCCCTGCGCCTGCGCCGCTGTGGAATAGCGGCTTAACATAAAGCAACCGACGACAGATAAAATCTACATGTATTCACTTCTTTTATTCCCATATCAACACCGGACGAAAAAGAAACTTGCAAGCGATAATATTTTATCTTTATGCAATGTATCTTTTTATCATCGGTTTTCGAAGCCATCAAGTTTGACTGGAACATGTGCAGTGTACGCGGGCCCTTACAGAGTACCGAGCCTACCTTTACTTAAGTAGTTTGGATGAAAAACCTGTTCGTATCTTCGTATAGCCTTCTATTGTTTTACTTTTCTTCCTTGAAATCCTCGTCGTTACCAAACGAGTTGAACTTTCGGAAATATCGATGATGGGCACATTCATTGCTGTTTATGTTAAGACATAAGTGCGGTCTGGTGATATGTAATGAGCAATGTATGAAGAATGGAACGACGGGTAAATGCTATTAGATGTAGTGGTAATGGTTTAGCCTGAGGCTTCGTTCTCTGGTCTGTAGTACCTGATACGCATATGGTGTCGGTGTAAGTCATAAAAGATTAAATTGAGGTTCTCGTTTTACTAATAATAAATTTATTAATTAGCTATTGGACTTCATTAAGTAATATTATTTCTTCATATTAGTTTATGTAGGCGTTCAAATTTATGTCTTGTGCGCGTCTTATTAAGATATATTGTCGTGTATAGAAGAGAGTGGTGATGGGCTGGGATAGAATCATTATTGCTCTGTTACATGGCTACTGTTGAACGGTAATCTATACTATATTATACAGTGTAGAAGCTATGACTGCAACTGTTTGGGGTATTTGCCTGTACCTAAATATATACCTAGCTTTAAAATATTTTCTGGCTGTAACTTTGATGATAATAAAACGAGTGCCAAGCAGTATTTTTGTGAAGTAACTTTAACATTTCTTTCAACTCTAGCGTTCTCAAACTCTATTTAGCTAAGAAGCGTCTTCCGCACCCTGGCGTAGTATTACTATTAATTCTATGACCCTGGGCAGCTAACGTTGCGAAACTTGTACTTAATATTTACACGTAATCAGGAGGGAGGACTTGTAGCTACATAGCTTACACGCAGATCGGTCTATCTGCGAGGTTAGCCAGCGCTTGACGCGGTCAGTCCTTAGGTGGGTGATCATTTTTGACGTGTCGAGACCTCTCCATGCCTCGGAAAGCACGTTAAGCAGTTGGTACCGGGTATCATACGAAGACCTATGACAGTCGTTACGGGTGTCAGTAGCCCAAAAAGTCTGACAACCAGTCTAATCTTAGAGTATCAGTGTCTCCTAGTTACTGGGTGACAGTCGCACCGTCTAAAATAATATTCAGCCGCAACCGGTTAGTTTGGAAGCCGATCCCATTATAGTTGGGAAAAGGCTAGGCAGATGAGGAGAGAGGATCTTCCAAACTCCCATGCATTGAAGTACTGAAATTCTTGAATATAGGCCAAAAGCTTGTAATTCTCCCCCACCCCCTCCACGGTCAAAAGGTATCCTACTCATGGTTTTCACTTAATTGGTATTACCATGTAATAGAAAAGAAGAAGATTAAGAGAGTCGCTTACCCTTCCATCTTGCCCCACTCCACTAATAGCTTATTAAGGACGTTCCTGGGATATTTCCCGATGGTTAGCCGTCGGTCGGCGCGGGCGCAGGAATGTATTAATTTTCTATACCCAGCCCGCGCATGGTAGGCGTGTAACATCTGACTCGTGACGAGGTATGCGTGACGTCGATTGTCTATAAAGTTCTTAAACATTTTCAAGTTATCATGCATTGTTTTAAGAACAGGGAAGAAAGAACTGATATCTACGGTAATCTGTAGCGATGGCATAGTATTTTTTTCTAGGGTTTGCCCACAACAATGTTGGACTGTTGATACAGGTTCTTCCTTGTAGAAGTACTTTTCAAACAATTGAGGAAGGATTATTATTTTATGAAGTAATCATATTTTGGAGCGGCACGCTGTCTGGGTGGGTAAGTCTTTCTGAGATGGACCTTGCTTCCCTATGCCCGTTTCTACCTATACCTAAGACTGTAGCGAACCAAATGACTTTGACGACACGGTTGGCGCGACAGTGGTTAAGCGATTAGCTTTCTACGCTGTGTCGCAGGTTCGATCCCCCTATGGAACAAATATTTGTATAATCTACAGATAGTTGTTTCGGGTCTGGTTGTGCATGTATGTGACATGTATGCTTGTAAACTGTACCCACGACACAGGAGAAACCATAGTGTGGGGCAACGTTTAAAAAAATCAGTAAACAAAAAAAAGAAACTTAAGGAAACCTCAACAAGCTCACTATTATTAAAATGTGTTAAAGTGCCTAAGGCGATAGGACTTTAATGTCTTCTTTCATGTTTCCTAATAGTCCATGTAAATAATTTAGGTCAGCTTTTACAATTATTGAAAATAATTGATCATTAAGTGCCCCTTTGCTAGTTGATTTTCTTGTTTGCTGCAGTAATCTCATTTCTATAGGCCACTTACATCACCTACCAGACGCAATAAGGTGGTTTATAAGTTACAACGACCCGACGCGACAAATCACTTATACGTCACTATATACCGATCTAATTGGCGCTTTCTAACGAGACGTCACACGGGTTGGTGCGCCGGTGCATTTCACTGGCGGCGCGTGCGCACCCATGACATAAATATTTCATTAAGGGATGGGATGTGGTTATACTGTGTAGAGATAAGGTAAAAATTGAGATTTTGTGATAATACACGGCAGAGTAAAACTTGTCAGGCCAACCCTGAGATCAGCTAGGCCTGGCCTGACAACTACATCACCAATTTGAAGTTCTACTTCTTTCGGTGTCTCTCTTATTTGTGAAGGTAGGTCAACAAAACTCCTTCGGTCGCGCGACATACGAGTACATCATGATTCATGTGCCTCTCACTTGTTTCTGAGATTAGCTTGACAAATACATAGAAATAAGTCTATTATGCATAGATCGGATTTATCTCCAAGCGCTTTAGCTAATTTGTCCTCTCGTAAACGTAAAGCTCGTTTCAGTGAGTGCCAGCCCTAAGAGCCTAGTTAACTTGTCATATGTGACCACACGTCACTGGCCAACCGGTAACAGCCTCGTAACTTGTTATGTCCTTATTATCACGCTATTTTACGATATAAGGTGGTCAGACCTTTAAGCGAAGTATGCTGGTCGGGTTATGCTTGTGTACCGGTTAATACGATGGACCTAGATAGATCGTATTGTTGTATTTTAAAGCGGCTTATAGCGGCCTAGATCTTATTAGTATTCTGTAATTATTTCAACAGTATTAACACGTATTTAAAACACAAAATTTAATCAAACCGATAAAATTGGTAGTGAAAAAATAGAAAAATAGAACCGCACCCGGTGGCAACCTATGCTACGCCGCCACTACTGAGCATAGGCCTCTTCTCAGCCTCTTATTCTTCTAGATCCAAAATTAAAATTGCAGGCAGCTGACTACATCCAATTTTCAGATGCTCATGTCATGTTAAGACAAAGAATATTAGGTAATCAACCCCACACGATGTACTTCATAAGTACAGCTGTACACCATCTCAACAATAGGCCACATACCAAAGTAATAAGTGTTAATAACATTGCCGGAGTAACAGACGGGAATAGAACCTGTAATTTTGTGCCCAATTACATAATAACACCCACTTTGGGCTACAAAGGTATGCTACAATATTGTACAGTCATGTCCGTTAATATGAGAACTTTCGTTCATATGCCGGAAGAGAACTTTAAACTTAATAAATCAATTAAGTACTGTTTCTGAATGAGATTGGACTCGTTTTAAGATATTTTAGTGCCACGTAATCGGTTGGCGCAGTGGTTGAGAGATCGACTGCTGCGCAACGTATCACGGGTTCGATTCACGCACGGAACAAATATTTGTATGATCTACAGATAGTTGTTTCGGGTCTGGGTGTTTATGTATGTGTTTGTAAACGCACCCATGATACAGGAATTATTTCTAGTGTGGGGCAACGTTTATATAACAATCGAACAAAGAGACAATATGTAGGGTCACTAGATGTATTATTTAAATGAAATTTTCTAAAGGACCAATGATAGAATTGTTAAATAAGGTTATACTGAAACATAATTTAAATACTATTATTAACTACTGTCTCATTGGTTTTGTGATCGCAAGTACAACTACTGAACGCGAGTTCCTGGGTTCAGTTCCCGGGTCGGACAGTGTTATTGGATTTTTCTGAAAGAAAGAAATTCTCAGTACGGAGTTCGGAACTGTGCCCGGTAGATGGATTGCCATTTACCATGTTATAACGAGAGCTATTGAGGCTCGCTGTTACATGGGGTTTATGTATGTACAACGTGTGTATGTCTTACCTTTCAGATAACACTGGTGTTAAAGTATTAAACAAGTTATTCAACAACATGCATGCGCTTCCTTTTTTTATCCATTCCCCAATCATTCCGTTCAGTTCAATCAACAACTCAATCTCGTCAATAAAGATGCTCTCAAGAAAGTAAATAATTAAAAAAACTAATTGTGTGTTATGAAGTGCAGTATTATGTGAAAATTCAACCATTAATCATGGGACATCCCGGATACCCACAAGGAAGAGAATGAGTCGCGTGAGTAAGTACCTACACGCCTCCTGTTTTCCTAGTTGTGCAGTTATCCACACCACTTTATAGCATCTTACCCTAGGGTTACAGCCATCATCGAAGGATTTATTTCCATATCAAGCAAGTAACAACAACAACAGTTCAAAAATTACAAGAATAACATTTAGCATTCAAACTACAACTTGATTGCAGCGTCACTGTAACTTAATCTTTTTCTTTTTTTTTTTTAAAACATTGCCCCACACTAGGATTTCTCCTGTATCGTGGGTACAGATTACAAACATACATGTCACATGCACACACAACCAGACCCGAAACAACTATCTGTACATCATACAAATATTTGTTCCGTGCGGGGATCGAACCCGCGACACGTAGCGCAGAAAGCTAATCGCTTAGCCACTGCGCCAACCGTGTCGTCAAATGACGTCAAAAGTCGTCAATCGACGCGTCGTAAGATTACGTGAATTAGCCTGCAGGCGTGATGCGGTTATGTTAAAACTGTGTTCATAACTAGTTACTATATTTCTCGTGTCATACAGTCGTAAAAATAAATACATTTCTCGTTAATTCATACATAACAGCAACGAGATACATAAATAAAGTACACACGGCAATGAGGCGTGGTCGCCATTAATAAAATTATGCTATATCACCGCTTTCTTAATCGCGGCTCACGATTACCATATTAATTGATAGCACGGGCAAGAGTGGCGCCATCTATTGCCGTAACTAGTTATTAAGTAATTCCGTTTAAGATTATTTAAGTTTTAATAATATTATGACTATTCATATCGGTCTTGTCATCATCGTTTGCGTCTTCCAACTCTGATTCTTTGTTACCAGTATGTTACCAGTCTGACCCGATGCAACCATATTTTTGATGGAGCGCTACTGTCATCTCCCAATGGCGAGTGTTCCTCAATCTTGGCCGTGATCACCACGTTAAGTACTTAGGGTTCTGAATTCTGGGAGACTCGGTTAGAAAACAAGCGGTAGCTTTATCATTGTCGTTCGTCTGGCATTGTACAAATATAATCTTTATTTACGACATCACAAGTTCCTGGAACTTCCATTCAGCGTTAAGGAAACCTAAAATTTTTGAGGTTGCACTAATATCTCCTACTTAAGATTTATCTACGTTCCTTTGCTAATATAAATACGGAACTAATGATCTTCAAAATAAAGTAGGTACAATAAGTAGCTATATATAAAAATAAATTCAGCCCATTACTGTCCTACTGCAAAACAAGGGCCTCTTCTCAGAAGGAGAAGAGTTAGGCCTTTTATGGAGGTGTGCAGGTTTCATCACAATGTTATCCTTCATCGTTCACGCAAGTGATAATTAAATTCTGGTC
The DNA here is from genome assembly GCA_947562105.1 of Shargacucullia verbasci. Taxonomy (NCBI): domain Eukaryota; kingdom Metazoa; phylum Arthropoda; class Insecta; order Lepidoptera; family Noctuidae; genus Shargacucullia; species Shargacucullia verbasci. Next base: position 850,935 of record OX387296.1, read on the forward strand.
CGCACATGATTCCGAAGAGTGAGAGGTGCTGGCCAGGTTTGAATTCGGACCCTCCTGCATGGAAGGCAAACGATCAACGACTAACCTATCATTGCTTCCTATACTGCAAAACTTCATATATTGACAAAATAGAGATAAAAACAATATAACTAAGTCACCACACAAGTACCGTATTTAAGCTTTTTAAAACCGTAAACTCCATCTCTAGTTTCAACGAGGAAGCACCGAGATACCACGACAACGTAGCATTTAACATAATTTGTAGAAATGCAGAGAAATTTGCGTGCCGTAGTTCACTATCAGCTCTGCCTACCCCCGGGCGAACGGCGAGATGCGCGCGCGCACGTAATTGTGGCTCCGAGCTCGCATGCACGTAGAACCATCTAAGAAAGATTTACTTGAGATATGTATCAGTGGAAAAATGCTATGGTTTTTATTGGAGTGGCTTGTTGCCTTAGTTGATAGGCTCGGCTGCAGATGTCGTTGGTATTTCTGGAAAAAAACGTCACTAGGTTTTGTCGATGTACCTCAATTAACAGCTAGTTGTGATTGATGGGGTATTAATTGAAATTTATCTATAAATTGATAGAGAAAAATAGGTACTGTGTTTGATTGTGATTCGAAATTTATTTGAAATGTCCAAAATCAATTTCGATGTGAATATCGCTAGCGATATTCAAACATTTATTGACTGATATTATACACAAGTGTATTAGGTGTCAAATAAGTATAAAACTTCATCAAATCAAATCAAATCAGTTCTATTACATTTTATATAATACACTAGCTTCCGCTCGCGGCTTCGCCCGCGTGGTTTACGAACCCGTACATTTTCCCGAGATAAAAATACTATAATCTGTATCTGTACCAAATTTCATCCAGATCTGTTCAGCCGTTCTGGCGTGAAAGAATAACAAAGATCCATCCATCCATCCTCACAAACTTTCACATTTATAATACTAGCTTCCGCTCGCGGCTTCGCCCGCGTGGTTTACTAACCCGTACATTTTCCGGCATAAAAAGTAGCCTATGTGTTATTCCAGACTATAATCTATCTCTGTGCCAAATTTCATCCAGATCCGTTCAGTAGTTTTTACGTGAAAGAGTAACAAAGAACCATCCATCCTCACAAACTTTCACATTTATAACATTATTAGTAGGATTCGTAGGATAGGAAAGGATACGATTTATATACATACATACAAAAGATGGAATAACAAACACACGTAATAATAATAATAAAATATATTTTTATTCATGTAGACCAGGTAAAGACACACAAGAATATTCAGACTAGTTGTCAAACAAACTGAATCGTGTACATTGTACAGACATGCAAACTTCTTAATTGTTCTATAGGCTTCTAATAGGGAACTTAATCAAATTATTATTATATAAATCCTACACTGTAATTGTAATTACGTATTGGGTAAGGCCTTGGGTTCGATTCCCAGGTCGGACAAAGTGTTATTGAGTTTTTTCATATGAAAATTCTTAGTAGCAGCACGGAGTCTGGAATTGGGCCCGGTAAATGGCATAAGCTCCTATTAAATGGCACTCAATAACGGCATCGGCGAAATGTGGGTGTACAATAGTACTCCTCTGCCTAACCCTTCAGGGAGTACACGCGTGATTCTATGTTATCTTATGTATACCTAAGTAATGTAAGATACACAACATTTTTGATTTTATAAATTCCGAAATTGAATCTTAAAGGTAAACACCAAATGTTTGAATTCGAGAATGGAGACAAGACATTAATCCCGTCTCCTTCCCTACCAATACTCAGGACATGATCAGCTTTCTAGTTAAGGCATACAGAATATAGATAAACATCTCAAAATCGCGAAGATGCGCATGTCATGGAAATGTGCGATTGCGCGCGAGATAACCCGTGAGAACACCTGGGGCAACCAACGCACGAAAGCCCTATTGTTGCTGATCACATGCTGCGCGAACAAGCAGCTATAACATAAGTTTCCATGCCAGAGTGTTCTCTGTAGGGACATGGTAAGCTACAGAACAATAAAATAAACAAACAACAGTAGAACGAAGTCGGTCGGTCGATCGCTTCAATATGATGTACTAGCTTCTGCCCACGGCTCCGCCCACGTTTTCCTGGGATAAAATGTAGCCTATGTGCTATTCCAGACTATAATCTATCTCTGTGCCAAATTTCATCCAGATCCTTTCAGTAGGTTTTGCGTGAAAGAGTAACAAACATCCATCCATCCATCCTTACAAACTTTCACATTTATAATATAGGTATAGGAAGGATAGTAGGATTTGTAGGACTAAGTGCGAAATTTCCGATCTCTTAGTTACCGTCAAGCCAAAAATATATGAAAATTGTGTCTTTTTATTGGAATAGAATATAATAGAATTGGTTTTATTTCAAATAAACTTATTACAGGCACTTTTAAAACGTTAATAAGACTCTAGTTGCACGATTCCAAAAAGTTGATCCTATGGAAAAGGTCCGGCAAGAAATTCCATGATAGCTCTTCTAAAATATCTTTTTATTCATGTATCTTGCCAAAAAAATCCCCTAAAGCTATTTATTCCCTCAAGGGTTGATGCTGTTATTGAGTCTTATGTAATAGGAAGCGAGCCTATTGCCATCTACTGCACAATTCAAAACAACAGCCTGCAACAGCGAGTTGAAAAACCCAATGACTCTTTGTTCGATCGGCAGCCTAATTACGTAAAAAAGCGACAACAACGCGATAGCCACGCGACAACAATCTTTACTGTCAGCTAATACATTATATGTCTCAAAAATGACGTTTGACAGAAGTTATCGCGCGATCTACGCCTATCGCTACATCGGTAATTAGGCTGCCGGGAATCGAGCCTAGTACCTCAAAGCCCAACAGTCGCGTTTGCGACGTCTAGAACAGAGATTCCCAGACTTTGTTTCTCATAAACCACTTTCAAACTTTTGCTGATTCCGGTGGACCCCCTGCAGCTACATTTCTACCATATTGTAAATTGAATTGTAAACCCCCATTTTTTTGTCACGCCAACGTAGACCGTCCAGTCGTCCAGTCTCCCGTGGACCCCTGGGGGTCCACCTGGACCACTTTGGGAACTAATGGTCTAGATCTAGAACAATGAAGCAGTTATAGTATAAAATTGTTTTGTCATCGCATAAATATTTTGTAGTTCAACCGCGAGTTGTGTGGCATGCCTAATGTGGACGTGTGAATATTTCACACAATACCGCTTCAGACTGATTCAAATGCAAGTAACCGGCGCGAGCGCATGAACAGTTGCGCGGAGAACGGGCACAACTGTTGTGAATACATCTGTGGAATTAAGATACGCGGCAATTAAGATACGCTTAATTGTTATGTGCGTATCTCAACGATCTTTAACTAAGACTGAGCAGAATTCCAAGTGCCAACGGCGAAACGTTTACGTAGGTTTAGATTAGATAATGTCAATACATAATTTAGTCACATATATTGGACTTGTAAATATTTATTTTGCAACATTTGAAGTTGAATATAATTAGAGAATTCTTAAACTCTAATATAGTTATATGTCATGATGATAAATAACTGCCTCTTTAGTCTAGTGGTCGCGCGACTGTTGAACGTGAGGTCCTGGGCTCGACCCCAGGTCGGGCAGTTATTAGGTTTTTATTCTGTATGCAATTTCTTAGTAGCAGCACAAAGCCTGAAACTGTTTCCGATAGATGGCAAAAGGCTCGCCCTCTATTATACATATAGCATCGGTGAAATGTGGGTGTACAATAGTACACCTCTGCCAAACCCTTTGGGGAATACAGGCGTGATGCTATCTGATGGTATGTAATATAGTAATCATTCCATTCTATTCCTAATAAATACATGAAACTTGCATCACGCCCGTATTCCCTGACGGGTTAGGCAGAGGTGTCCTATTACTCTTGTCGGTGGAGCTATAGCTATGTTTTGAAGAAGTAATCGTGTCGTATCAAATGGCTAATCATCTTTCCTCTCCTGCTGTCTATGGCTTTCAACAACTGTCTTTCGTCTTTAACCATTAGTAATACTTACTCATTTGTTTTCTTTTCCGTCCAACTGATCTTTTCCATTCTTCTCCAGCACCACATTACACCCATATTTCGCTAATGGCGTTATTGAGAGAGGGGGCGAGCCTATTGCCATCTACCGGGCATCAGTATTTTACAAATATATCCAATATAAAAAGTGAATGATACCACTTCAACCGATGTCTTTGTTAATCATGTAACTTATCTTATCTTTGGCGCAGTGGCTAAGCGATTAACTTTCTGCGCTAAGTGTCGCGGGTTCGATCCCCGCACGGAACAAATACTTATACGATACGATACGATCTACAGATAATTGTTTCGGGTCTAGGTGTTTGTGTGTATGTGAATATATGTGTTTGTAAACGCACCCACGATACAAGAGTAATTCCTAGTACGGGGTAAGGTTTAAAAAAAAACCACAGATTACTTAACGCTTAATTAACAAAACCAACAAAATTATCTAATGAAATAAACCACACGAACAAATTTAACCTTAAATAAATTAAGAAATGACACGGTGTCCAACTGCCAGTACAAACGGGCCGCGGTCATTAAAGAGTCTCGGCTATCACGTAAACAGCCAATTAGCGATAAACGTTATAATAAAACTCTGATTCTGTTGGTTTTGGTGTTTTCCACGTCAGTCACGGCTTGGTTACCGGCTTGTCGAGGTCGAAAGTGTTAACTGAACCCGCTAATTGCATGTTATTTTGCGGTTTATTAGGCACATCTATGTTAGAGGCGATTTCGGGGTTATAAAATATCAGTTATTTATTAAATTCTCGTCTGCGTCAATTTAATACAAAAACTGAGTGGATGTCGGACTAGGGTGTCGTCAAAAAAATTGAGGTTTGTGGTTTAAGGGCAGCAAAATTCGGCAGTCACTTGAATAGACTAACTCAGTCTCCTATCCGTCTTGGGATATGCGCTAAATCTTAACGCGGATAGTGTTTCCAACTGTGACAAAATCTAACCAGCGTCAGTTCGTCAGTTATAATCAATCATATAAATAGAAATATCATCTGCTTAACCACTTCCCAACTAAATTGTGGTCGGCATCCAATCTGACCGGTTTCGGTTGAATATCAATATTTTACACGGAGCGACTGCCTTCTGACCTCCGCCACCTAGTAACTGAGAGACACTGATACTCTAAGGTTAGACTGGTTGTCGGACTTTGGGCTGCTGACACCCGTAACGACTGTCATAGGTCTTCGTATGACACCCAGGACCAACTGCTTAACGTGCTTTTCGAGGCACGGAGGGGTCGCGATATGTGAAAAATGGTCACCCATCCAAGGACTGACCGCGTCAAGCGTTGCTTAACCTCGCAGATCGACGGATCTGCGCGGTAAATTATCGTCTTGATGTTCCCATTTTTTATTTTCAAAGTGAAAATATGTAATTGTATCCTGGCTGTCCCATAATAAGGAGACATATTGATACTACCCAATTTTCAGACCGGCCTGTTAACAGAATTCCTAACTTGGGTATTAAAAACCGCAATATCTACAGCCTCCAATAACTTCTACTAATTTTGTAATTACTAGATATCTAAAAGTTAGTATTTCTCCCGCTTAGCCTTTAAGTCTTTTGTGAAATAGAACTTTATTTTACCAATGTTTAATTTCCTAACCTCAACCATAAATATCCAACGCAGTAACATTTCAGTAGACCAGTGGCGTAGATAAAACGCCAACGTATATCTGTTACACGATCGACGTGCTCGGCTTATCGATAGATCTCACCGTTTTAGCATAAATAACAACTCGCAAAAGGTTCATTCTTATCAACAGTTGATAGGTAATGCGTTGAAAAACTAACTACAGGAGAACATATGCTTTAGACGCACAATGGTGCGTCCCGAACGATAATCAATATTGCCTTTAATTATTCCTTGCACTTCAATGCACTCTGTTGCCGACTGTGGAGACTATGACATTTGATGGATGATTAAGACCGACAGATGGCGATATAATAGAAATTCAAATAATTAAAATTTTATTTCGCTGAAAATATGGGTACAGACAGATGGATACAGACATAATAAGATTACACATTATTTTGCAATTAGTGACATGCGAAAATAAAAAATGGTACACACTAATTCAATTAAGGTAGCTGACTTCACCGACATCAAGGCTGTCAAGCAATGCACACGCCGTGGATATGAACGTTTACCTACTCACGTATATTTTTTGGGGTCAGAGATCAGTGACATAGACAAACTTGTTTATTCCACGTGCTGAAACGATATTTTTGTTTCGTTTATTTATTTACAAGATCTTCTGTATCTACCTACTATGTGGTATCTCAGATATCGACAGTGCATGCTATCGACATCGACACATCTACGAGTGCGCTGGCGCAGGTTTTATAACATAGTTGTTACAGCCATTTTCATTTCCTAGCAGACCAATTCACTTTTCGATCAAGACGGATTATTTGTGGAAGGGGTTCAAAAAGACCAATATTAGTTATAGCAGGCGGGTTTTGAGCCTATTAATTAGCTACTTAGAAAGATTAATAAATCAATGTCTTATACCTAGGACTATCTCCCTTATATTAGGCGTGGTCACCTAAGAGCTCGAATAGCCCATCGTGAGGTGCGCAAGTGGAAAACCGCTGTAGGTTTAGCTGGTAAGAAACCGTCCCCTCCCCTCCGTCTGCCCCATGTGGAGAACACCCTAAGAAGATTTACCCCACGTGAAACAAAAAGAAGTAGCATATTAGTTTCATACTCTGTGTACAGAAAAGTAGTTTTAAAGAAGGTCACGTGTCCTTCTCATTAGGTACACTTCCAAGCTCTAGTTTCGAGTAACAAAGCAAAAGCAGGTTGAAATATACCTGCTTGTATGGCTGCGGTAGCCGCAAACGACTTTATAGCGATGTGGGGATGTGATAACCAGTCTGTAACTACTAACGTTTATGATCTTTGACCTTAGTTTGCGCTACTGTGCTTATTAAGGCGGCAACAAAGCAATTCTAGTCTAGAATAGGGACGTATTGTGTGCAGAACCGTATTAAGACGAGAAGAGTATGAGCATGGCCGTTAAAAAATGATGTTATATAATAGATAGTTGTTTTATTGAAGAAGGTATTAAGATTGGACTGTTTATTGGAGATGTCTCGAATGTTTAAATATTGGGTGGCTTCCACAATACCTATTTATTTAAAAAGAGCACTCGTCCATCCCTGGGTTCCATTCCTGTTGGAATTCGACAATTCAGGGAAGGCAACAAGGCCTGTTGTGTGAATACCTTTTTTTGTAGTGTTGTAAAAGCACAAGATAATACACATCGGATAGATATCACACCTCAGGCAATAAGGCTATGTTAACACACATAAATATGTATGTACATATTAATTAGTTCGTTATCTTACACCAAAATCAATAACCTAAATACTCCAACACACTATTTAAGTTGACTGTCATTTTCACGCCTGCGCCATGACAGTTATACTCAAAAACAACACGCACTTGTTTGATGGCCGGCAAAAAACAACGCGCACGCGCACCAACCGTTATTGAACCGAAATTCGAAAGTTAACTCGTCGGAATTTGGAAACATACGGCCGAAAGCGTGGTGTAGAATCGTGGAGTAAATTCAAGACCTAATGAATGCTGGCTGGTCTCGTAACCGCTGATCTTGTATGGTCTAGTCTTCGGTTGTGACTAGGTAATATTTCCAGGTCGCAATTTAAGAATGATAAATTGCGATCTGAGCCTTGCTTGGTCCGGCTAATATATTTTGATTCTCTGGGCAGGTATTTCGATGGATCTCCACTGAAGAAGACTTGAGTTCCTCAAAAATACAGGCGACAAAAACTCCTCAAATCAGTCCCTCTTCTCATCAAAAACTTTACCTACTAATTGAACACAAGACGGTTGACGCATGAAAAATATTCTTTCAATTTCAACCTTTGAATGATGGCAGACCTAATAATACCTCCCATCACTATCCCATGGCTTAGTGCAGGCTGGTGGACCCATCACTAAGAAATTTTCTGGACCCTCTCTGGTGTGGAGATTTCCTCACGGACATAATGTCTTTACTTCGCAGTTCTTAAGTTTAATTAATTTACCCCTAGCTGAAAGGCCTAGATTCGTTAAAGATATCTTTACGACCATTGCTTCCTAAACAGTTCCTATAATAGATTTTTTGACAGACGCGTTCCCGCTGCTCTTGTTTGGCTTATGTTTTCCTGGTATTGCGAGCGCGATATCCGTTAAATTCGGAACTAATTGACCGTGATTCGGTGTTAGTTGCCCCGTGGCATCGCTTATAACATAACATCTATTTTGTGAACATGCACATAACGATACAATGATGTATTGTCTGGACCACAAGCGACTGAGGTTAAGAGAGGTTGGTTCATTTGCTTGAAATAAAGTTAATGTTTAGTTTTATCAAAATTTGACACGGAATTCATCTTGAAACGGAAGGGCAATAAAATACGGTCCTAACTCCTAAGTTGAGTTGATTGTATAATTAGGAAGGTTATAAATAAAGGCGAGGTGTACAGAATGGAAGGTAGCCATGATTCCTGTGCAATTGGGTGAATCAGTGCTTTCGATGTGTATGTACGACCTTAACTTTTCTGTGCTCCGTCTTTCCTCTATACCTCCCCTATATTTAGAACGATACTCAGAACCACAGATTTGAGTGTACACATAGGTACCTCTATCAATCATTGATTGAATTCTTTTGGTATAGTGGATCCATGGATTCCGGCGACGTTGGTGTCGCAAACGGTTACCTAAATTATTTTTATTTTCTTTCTTCCTCTCGAAATGCGCGTACTACGTATAGTTAGTATTATGAATATCGGTGTTCTAATATTTCCATATTCGCATGGAAAGTTATGAACCTAATATTACGTCGAAATAACCTCTAGAAAATGGGTGGGCTTCAACCACGGAGGACGGACAAACGTCCCTGTAATATATGACCCTTAGTTTGAAATGTCTAAATTCTTATAACCCATATGTTCTACGATAAAATAAATATATGCAAAATATTATGTACATAGGTGGAGCCACAAGATATTTGACTTTGGGAAGTAAACTTTAAAGGTCATTTTTGAGTGTATCAAAAAATTCCTTGTTTTATGTCCATGAACATGCCATTGTATGAACACAAACATAATAATGCGTTTACCAGAACCTTATGTTTGTTGTAATAAGGTTGTTTATCAAGTATGTGTAGTGTCTGAGTATGCTTTGTGGGGTTTTATTCAAATTTCGCGACGGTACAGTCCACGCTGACAACTCTATAGTTGTGCACGGCGGGGTTCGTTTTGTTTTGTTTGGTTCGTGATAAATGCGCATACTTTGTGTTTGTATGCTATGGGAATGCTTCAGTAAAGTACAACGCTGTATTTTTGCCGTGAAATACCAGTGGGAATATTTTTTTCGTGTTTGTTTACTGCAGAACGAGGAATACAGGCGAGAAAATGATTCCTTAGATTTTATATCACCCTAGTCACAAGCAAGAGGTATATCGAAGTGGGTAATAGAAAAATGTCGAGATTTCAGAGGCTTTAGTGGTTACAAATTAATTCTATAGTTACGCTTAGGGGCCATCCATTAATCACGTGTTTTTTTTTTAGCATTTTAACACAAATTTAATGTACAACAACATATTTAATGTACCTACATTGTCCTCGGACCACGGATTAGCAAGTGAAAAAATAAATACACGTGATATCTTATCATCTACACTATTATTATCTACACCCCCCTCCCCCTTGTGATATTTGCTAAATCCCGTCCCCCTTTCGAGCCTCACGTGATTAATGGACGGCCCCTTAGCTATGTCCCTAAAACTATGCCTAATAGAATTACTAGTTAGTGTAGTTGGATAACTAAAATCATTGTAATAATATCGAAGTCTTTCAGGCATCATTTGCTATTATCTTTTCAAAATTTCGGAGGTTCGACATAACCTCGAAAATTACTGACTTTCCACAATTTATTAAAAATATTTGATTGCGCGGACAAAGAATTTCTAGAACAATTGATTTTACAATTCGATGTGTAAATGTAAACGATGTTCACACGGCCTATTACGACACATACACCAAACATTTAATAACAATTAATTTAGAAAGCGTTACAAATAGGTACCTTCTAAAAGGTTATGCGATCGAGAGATTCAACACATAAACATTGGCGAAGTCAGTGTGGTTATCCAAAACAGGGAGAACCAGTTTTTTGTTTGTCTAGCTCTAAATTCGTACATGTAATGCGAAATATTCAGAGTTCGGCTAAAGTATAGTTAGAAACCTAATTCGTCTAGACCTCGGAGAAGAATAATATTTGCCGTCAGTCAGTATGAATGTCTCTGGAATCTGGAGGTTTTCTCCGCGGGGGTAGACCGTAATTCGCTATCCGAACCCACTCACTTTGTTCTGTGGAATTTATTAATGTTAACGCTGTAAGTATTTATTAAGTTACTAACGGACCCGACAGACGTTGTCCTGCCCGAACCTGTTTTAGAACTCGATCGCAGCGCCACCTACCGGGTCCAATTGTGTTTTCAAACTATCCAGGAATCCATTGAAATATACTTACCATCAGGCGATCCGTTTGCTCGCTTGCCGAATATCACATAAAAAAAACACAAAATTTCATCCAAATCGGTCCAGCCGTTTAGGAGGAGTTAGGTGACAAACACACGTACAGAAGAATTATATATATTAAAGATATGATAAAAACTAGAATTCTATGTTAATTATAGACCCAGATGCCTATAATTAATGTTAACGTTAATTATTAATCTAATTCATAATCTAAAATACTTACAAATGGGTCTCAGTAGTACTTTAAAATATTACCAAAAGCCGTTGAGCAAGGTTTTAATCACACCAACAGTATATTTTGTATGATTTCGGTTACGGCTACAGTCTAGGTTCACAAAACTAGACTTTCGTCTAGCCATAATTTATCTTCGTTGACTCTATCTTTAGCTAAAATATTTAAAACCAGTTCTTAAAATATCAATAAATTTTATTTGGGCATAAACACGTCAATTTGATTATTATTTCCTTGAACTGTCCATTTTAAGACATGTGAGTTATGGTAAAAACGGTTATTTAATGGAGGTTTTAGTTATATCCATATTTAAGCATTAAAATATAGAAGAATCTCCACGTTGCGATTTTAAGGCTTTTATGTCGCAAAATAATGGAAAGGAAACGTAGACCCTATGTATTTTATTGCGAACTAGTTCCCGCTCGCGGCTTCGCCCGCGTGGGTTACGGATTCGTGCATTTTCCCGGGATAAAAAGTAGCCGATGTGCTATTCCAGACTATAATCTATCTCTGTGCCAAATTTCATCCAGATCCGTTCAGCCGTTCTGGAGTGAAAGAGTAACAAAGATCCATCCATCCATCCATCCTCACAAACTTTCACATTTATAATATTAGTAAGGTAGGATAATAATTATGGTGTTGTTTGAGGTCTGTCGATCATGTGATTAATGGTTGTAGTTAGTAAGCTGACGACTGTAGACCATTGTCGATGTGAAGGTCCTGTATTGTCCATGAACAATTTTCCTCATCGTGGTGTGTGGTATTCCGCAAGAATCTAAGAAAAACGTGGAAGATTGGCATCAGCCAAAAGATGATAATCTTTGGCATCACCTTTCCAGTTGTCCAGAAACATTGCTGCACGAAATGTGTGAAATGAAAAAAATAAAATAAATCCACTCACAAAACCCGTTGCTCCAAATGTCGAATTAACGTAGAAAAAATTCGAAAAATCTCAAAGTTTAAGCTTTATCGTCTCCCATAAATAAAAGGCACCGAAAACACCGATTATATCACATCGCAATTAATTCTAAGTGTTCTAAAGTACGGCGCCCATTAATAAGATCGACCACCGCACGCGCAGGTGTGAAACCTCTCACTTAATACGTCTTGCAGATTAGCCCACTTTAATATGCAAAAGTTTGTGATAAAATGCGTTAACATGTCTTGTAAAATATTGTTGATTATTTCATCTTCATACGTGTCAATTAATTTAGGCATTAAACATTGAGGAGTTTGTGATGATTCTTTTTTAAGTAGATGGCTTCATTTGATTGACAAAATATTAAATATAAAGAAAGTTATTAAATATTTAAAACCATTACTTAATGCATGCTAAGAAAATATCGACGAAAATTATAATAGATTAGGGTTGTCAACCGTTCTGTTTTCTCAGGACATGTCCTGCTTTTTGGAGTGTCCTGAGTTGTCCTGGATAGTTATTAAGTAGCGTCCTGGATTTTTTTAAGTCCTCTTAAGGTCCTTGGTTTTTATTTATCGCGCGTCACTACTGCCTCAAATCTTACGTTTAATCTTCGGCATTATAATTGAATCCTTCATTTCATTTCTTATATTATATAATTTAGTATAAATAATTTCATAAACCATTGTAATTGCTATTCGTTGAGTTTAATTGACACTGTTTTCTTATACTGCGTCCTGTTTTTAAACCGATGTCATGGCATTACCACCTTCAAATTCTGGTTTTTAGGATTTGGGGATGGCAACCCTAATAGATAAACATTTTAAAAATTAGCTATGTATGTTACAGCAAAATTATCTTCTTAAGGCTTGCTGCCACCAATATATTATTCTAGGGTGTAATCTCCCTTGTATTTATCTTCTATTTTTATTGATTCTTAAAAATAAATATTATCGACGCATATTTTTATGCAAAAAAGTATAAAATATTACCATAAACTGTTACTTTCTAATGTATAAAATATTTTGTAACCCATCGATGAAGAAGGTGGGCGGTGAATAACAATAAATTATACTTTTTAGATGGCGTTAACAGTTTTAACATGGAATTCGTGTGGAATATAAGTGGATATATTTATGTTTAAAACACTATTAGAAACATAAAACTTGACAAAAGAGTTTGTTAACGAGTCGTAAATAAGATATAATGAACACAATCACAAATACATATAATACATACATACATATAATATATACATACAATAATAATTTGACGACACGGTTGGCGCAGTGGTTAAGCGATTAGCTTTCTGCGCTATGTCGCGGTTTCGATCCCCGCACGGAACCAATATTTGTATGATCTACAGATAGTTGTTTCGGGTCTGGTTGTGTGTGCATGTGACATGTATGTTTGTAAACTGTACCAATGACACAGGAGAAATCCTAACGTGGGGCAACGGTTGTTTAAAAAAAAAAGGAAAACAAAGAAAGAATTATCAAAGTCCTCTGAAACCTTTGACAGACTTTTTACTTATAAAGTATAATGTCTAAATTGAATTGTATTTCAATCAATCAATTTTGAAAGTACACTGCGTTGTTGCAATTGACTAGCCGAGTGATTTTTAAACGTTACTACGCAATGTACATTTTTGAACTGTCAAAATTGAATTGATTCCAATACAGATGATGATTACCCTGCGGCATGTACTGGTCCTAGATAACCAGCAACTGGGAAATAATTGATCCAGTGTGTGACTGAACAAAGCCATACACAAAGTATCATGCCTGTATTCCCCAAGGAGAGGTGTACTTACTGTTGTACACCCACATTTTGCCAATGCCATTTACCAGGCACAGGTCCTACCCCGGGGCTGATACAAAAAATTAACTATCCAGAAAATCCCAATAACACTTTGCCTGACCTGGAAACCGAATCCAGGACCTCACGCTTGCGACCACTAGACGAATGAAACGGTCAATGCATGATATTATTATGTTCTCAAGTCACCATTTCCACACTCATGAGAAGAGACAGCCGCGACGGTGTTTAACCAGAGATCAAAAGGTTAATCATACGTCAATAAAAAGCGGTTAATAGACAAAACATACCATAAACAACAAAAGTAGAAACCATAAATCACTTTCCTTTAGAAAGTGTTAACATTACAAAGCAAACTGTCACATAAATTAAACAAAAATAAATCTTAAAATCCTCTAAACACTTTGGAATCTCAAAAAAAGTGGTAAAATCTATTTATGTAGTTATCAGGTTACTAATCTGGCTGCCCGGGTGGCCGGTACGTCAATTGATTAGCTCTCCGATTACATTTTTGTCCAACGGCTTCTTCGTGCCACTGTGCATGAAGGAAGCTGTCAAAATAATTTGAACCATAGCTAAAGATAGTGACCATAAGCTAAGAGATTAGGGTTTTAGGAATGCTTAATGACAGGTTGTATATTTTTTGTTGAAATACTTACAAACTTTGAAACCTTTGTTCACTTACTATAAGGAAACGACAAAAATTAAGCAATTTTTTTTTTTTTGGTTTTATCGTTTTTTTTTCTAATTTGTTATTGGACTATTTAATTTAAATTCTTATTGATAAGGTTTAAGCTTTGATAAGTTTGATATTATTTGTATGCCATATAACTTAGATGGCAAATGTGTTGGCTATTGTACAATGACACCTGTATTGACCACATTTTGACAAATAAATTTGATTTGATTTGATTTAATATGTTTTAATGGGCAAAAATGTATATCAGCAGTTAACAAAATAAATATAATTTTATTCAACTTTTTATATAAGTAAGGAAAAGGGAAAAATCCTAACAATACATAGATACTTTACTGTTTTAATGACTACCTCGAAAAATTTGCGCATAAAAGAATAGTTACTATAGAGTATAGACCCGAGATAGCTTAGCAATGTACGCAGAGGGCGTTCCATCCTAACCCTTCATCCGTCTGTATCAGTTAACCCTACAATTTGCATGCGGCAAGCAATTTAATTTATGTGCCTACAACGTGGTTGTAATTGTTAAGTAATAACAGATCAGCGGTCTGGGATATCTGTAATCTGTCTGTAATCGTTGCTCGGCTCGTTTGGCAAGGTTTGTATTTGTTTAAAGAAGCTTAGAAAATATAAACGCATTTAAAAATAGACGCGGAAATCATTCTTATCTACGTAATTTAATTTTTTATGTTCTTTTGGTTATGGTATTGTACAGCTTTCCCATAAAAGGTTTACTTAACTATACAGGTTAAATTTTTCAAGTGGGCGTGGATGGCCAAATCCGGAACTATAATGAATAGTGAAAAGTATTCAAAGGAGCCTGGATTGCGATTTTGATGAAATATAAAACTGCATCGTTGGATTTTTGAAAAAAACAATATTCCTAGCCAGAATTCGAAAGCGTTGATTTTGAAAAAAAAAAACACACAAACACACACTCTGTATTATTACACCATCCGATAGTGTTGCTAATAAGGATCAAATTCTGGGAAGTAATGGCATACGACAAACTAAAGGAAAACATTGAATTTTAATAAACGGATTAATATTTTCAAGTAGTCTATGATTCATCCTTTACCCGTACCTTGTTAGAAATGATGTATAATTCTGTATAACTTGGGAGCTTTCTCGTTTGACTGAATTTCTGATAAGAATTGGTTAAAATGGTGTCTGCTGATGACATGACATGAACTTCTAAACAATTTGACAAGGATGAGTAATTTGACAAAACTGGTATGATTGGTTGGTGATTTCCCTTAACCAAGATTGAACTGATCATCATTTTAACCAGTCTTTCAGAAACCGGAAGACAGACAGACATATCAGAATGTCCGCAGCCCAGCCTGGCATACATACAAACAGTAATTTACGAATATTTTCGAAAAGCAATTGAAATACTTTAACATTAAAACCAGCATGAAATTCCGCTTTGTAATAACGCTGTTTAAAAAATCACAGCTCTCAAATAAGGCTGGGTTCAGACGAGCAAGAATTATAAATTAAGTCGGTACATAATTTCCCAATACTAGCTTGTCCCAAAGAAAATAGCAACTACGAATATATTTTAAAAAAAACCGACTCCAAAAAACTCAAAAACAAAACTAATAACTAAAAAGCAGAAAATAAATCTTTTATTATACAATATAGTAGTTGAAGAATATTGAAGTCGGTGCCAAGTAAAACATAAAAGTAATATACCTTGCTGCTATAATAGCGACATTGAAACAACGAGTTCACGTAGAAATTGTCGAGTGCGGAGCGGATTATGCGTCGGACACGACAAATGCACTTCGCCAATCGTGTCGGTTTATCATTGCATGTTTTACTTGGCACCGACTTCAATATTCTTCAACTACTATATTGTATAATAAAAGATTTATTTTCTGCTTTTTAGTTATTAGTTTTGTTTTTGAGTTTTTTGGAGTCGGTTTTTTTTTTTTGTTAAAAAATTTAATTATTTTACAATTTTGAGTGATGGGTAGACCTAGTAAAGACGATTCTCTTGAAAAACTTTACAAAGGTCAAATGTATGTTGCCCCAAGTCGAGTGAAAACCTTAGACGGTATTGCACTATGTGATTTTAAAATCAAATAAATTACTTAGCCGACCACATGATGAAAACGCATTACGAGAAATGAAAAGATTAAGACGACTATTGTAACTAATACTGTGATAGTTTTGACTTTTAGAGGTTTAAAATGAGCCCAAACTCGAGGGGTTTACAAGTAGCTACTGAAGAGTTCCACCATCTATCTCCTGGCTCCATCATCAGACCCTCTATACCAAATGTTTTATACGGGACTCATCAAAATATATCGAGTGATCCCAAACTCGGAAGTTTTATTCCCTAACTCTTTACCGTTGAGGAGTACTATGACATTCATCATCAGCTCAGCATCATTAAATGATAATTTTCAGACGCCAATACCTAACTTATTAAGAAAAAAAGCTCAAACGGGCTATTTGTCTTACAATATTTGAGGGTATCCCTCGATTTCCCTAGGATCCCATCATCAGATCCTGACTTGGTGATAATGGGACCAAATGGGAAGCATACTCTATCAAACAAAACAAGAATTTTTAAAATCGGTCCGTAATTGACGGAATAATCGCCCAAACACTATGTAGCTGCTATCAACCATTAAGGAGTTCCCTAAACAGTACTGCACCTGCATCACGGACCTTGCAGTGGCAGTCATTACCCATCTCGGTGTAAAGATCTTGTCAACACGAATAAAATAAGCCCAAACACGAGGTAGTTAAGATGTACCGTCGAGGAGTTCCCTCGATCCTCTGTCGTCTCCATCATCAGATCTGCCCTAAACCTCCATAGTATTGTAGTCTCATCAGATATACACATAAATATCAAGTTTTTACCCCATGCTCGCCTACAATTTTCAAGAGATGCCCTCGATTTCTCAGGGTTTTCACCATCAGGTCCTGACCTGATGACAATGGGACCAAATGACAAGCATACCCTTTCAAATAAAAAAAGAATTTTTGAAATCGGTCCATGCGTCTTCGAGAAATCGAGTAACAAACATAAAAAATAAAAAAAAAATAATAAAAAAATAAAAAATACAACCGAATTGAGAACCTCCTCCTTTTTTTGAAGTCGGTTGAAAAGTAATAGACGTGATTGAATTATGAATAAGTCTCATCGGAAAAAGGTTTTCATCAATATTTATTTCTAGTGCCAACGTGCTAATTCTATTTATTACCTGCCTATCTATGTAGTACTTAATACAACACCCTTTCTCTTGGCCGACATTAGGATTAGCGAAAAGCGTGGGATTCGTTTTGAATAACAAATAATGATACATTAAAGTCAAAGTGCGACGGCACAGTACTCGCCAACCTTAAACCATAATCATAACGCTTTTGCAAGCGTCAGTTTTGAAGTATGAATAATATTGCAAGACTTACAAATTAATTATAATTAATAGCCGTAAGCCTTTTGTAACATGGGATGTATAATTCAGGATGCAAAGATTATGTCTGCACATCCGCAACTGACTCATAAAATCGCTGCGTCTGAACCCAACCTTACTTCAAAGCTACCGCGGGGAGCTCCGCTAATTGAGCTAATGCAGATTATGTCTGAATTAATTGAACGTTCATATTAAGTAGATAATTAGTACGCTTATGAACCGCAATCAAAACGCTGCGGGAGGCCAACGACTTTATTCGACTTCACGATCTTTTTCTTATATTGTGTACGATGGTATTCGGAAAATGTGGATGGTTTTATGATACAGTTATCGGGTTCGATAACTGCACTAGACCAATGACTGTTTTCTTGGTCTACTGGTCGCAAGCTCAATTGCTAAGCGTGAGGTCTTGAGTTCAATTCTCGGGTCGGGCAAAGTGTTTTTAGGTTCTTCTGTGTGGAAATTCGGAGTTCGGCACTGTGCTCGGTTGGGACCATATTACATGGGACTCAATAACAGCATCGGCGAAATATGGGTGTATAATTCCTCTATGCCTAATCCCTCGGGAAATACAGGCGTGATGCTGTGTTATGTTATCGGGTTTGTCTTGAAATTCTCAATGTAAACCTCATACTTAACTATATTCGGTCCCGACTGTTTCAATCAACAGTCACACAGACTAAACACAGTTTAACTAGCTATGATAGTTAAACTGTGTCTAAAAAGTGAAAATCTATAAGTCCTACTTTTTAATTTTAATTTTAATTTTAATCCTACTATCCTACTAATATTATAAATGCGAATGTTTGTGAGGATGGATGGATGGATCTTTGTTACTCTTTCACGCCAGAACGGCCGAACGGACCTGGATGAGATTTGGCACAGAGATAGATTATAGTCTGGAATAGCACTTTTTATCCCGGAAAAATGAACGGGTTCGTAAACATCGCGGGCGAGCCGCATGCGGAAGCTTGTATACCATATTGAAAGAACACTTCAAAGTTCTTAGTTTTTTATATTTTATAATTTGTGTACTGAAGAAGATTTTAAAACAGTTTTTTAAAAAGAGTATCCATGGAGTTTCTTGCCGGTCTCTTCTCGATAGGACCAATCCACTTTTGCAACCGCGCAACTAGAATCATAACGTTTCAAAAGCGCCCGTAAAGGCCCAGTTGAAATAAAGACATTTGACTTTGACTTAGTATTAGTTACATGATGAACTGCAAATTATTCACCAGGAATAGCGTCTATTAGTTATAATTCAGTGTCTATTGTTCAGTAGCCCGAGCATAGCAACCCACAGCAGCACGACAGGTAAGCTTCACACAGGACTATATATGTCTATGGTATTATTTCTTCATCTAACCTTTACTTAAAATAAGCCCAGCCAAGCGATAAAAAGGAAAGATATGTGTAGCCTGCTAGCCGATAGCACCCCGTTAATTCCGTATACTATGCTATACTAATTTAACACGCCGCTTTGCCTGAATAAATGTAGGACAGGGTTACATTAAATGAAACCACCGTACGAGATAGAAGACATTCGGAGAATTCGGGCAGTCCCCATTACATTAGTCTACGACTCAGCAGCTCAGCACATCACACGAAGAGTCAGTCACGAAGAGATCACATAGACTTCGTTTTGCGTTTAAAATACAAGTTGTGATTTTAAATGTAATAAGAAGTCTTCTTTTGAGTATATAGTAGAGTACTTTACGACCATTAAGGGAACAATGTAATCTAATAAAATATATATATAATAAAATTATAACAGGCCGTTATCTGTACATTATAGATATTGGAGAAAAACTAATACGGGGGTCTTTATTAGAGCAACAGAAGCCAAAACAACAGTTTTTAGAATTTTTGTCTGTCTGTCTGTATGTTTGTACACGCATCACGCAAAAACTACTGCATGGAATTTAATGCAGTTTTCACCGATGTGTTGCTAGAGGTCTAACTTAAAATAAAGGCTCCATTTAAAAAAAAAAATATGTAGATACTTGATTCTAAATTCCACGCGTACGAAGTCGCCGGCAAAAGCTAGTACTAAATAAGACTCACTGATAAGCGTAAGAGACCTATGCGGTACTAACGGTACTCTTACTGATAACAGCATTCTAATTTCAATATAAACTAAATTGTTACTGGTAACACCAGAGTAGGCTAAAGGTGATAGGATCTGTCATCAGTACCATCAATTCGCTCAATTCTATCTATTGAAAGTCTATTTTTTTATATGTGAGAATTTATGCGTGCGCATCTTGTGTCGGGTTTATTTTTTTTTAAGATTTTTCGTATATATATAGGATAAAATTCCGTCCTGTATAGGTGTAAATTTTACACCACCACCAACTTTCGTAATGAGTGACAGACAGTAGCTTGTTGCTACATAGCTGTCACTGATGTTAAGCAGCACTTGCAATCGGTCCTTGGATGTGTGACCTTTGTTCACATATCAAAACCTTCGTTCCTCGGAATGGACATTAAAGCAGTTGGTGTCAGCAGTCCAAAAAGTCTGACAACTTTAAGGTACCTATCAGTGGTCAGATGGCAGTATCTCTCTATACTGATATTCAGCAGCATCTGGTTATACTGGCAGATGAGTCTTGCGTGTTAGTTTATGTCAACTGTGTGACCAGTACGATTTCTAATGAATATTGGTAAAGTGTTACGTGATTTTTCTCACTTTCCATCTTCACGCTTATTTTGTCTTTACGGGGAAAGCAAAGTTGCTGGGTCAATAAGACATAGTGGTCGTAGATTTTTAGTTTGTGTGAATTGATTGTTTCTAAAGTAGGATGGTAAGTGCTCATGCGCCGAAATGTGATTTCTGCCGTTTTAGCGTTTACCTGGATGTACGAGTATATCGTGATGGTCCAGTTGATGTAGCGGCTAAGCGATTGGTTAGTTGCGCTACGTGTTGCGGATTCGATCACCACACGGAACAAATATTTGTATGATCTACAGATAGTTGTTTCGGGTCTGGTTGTGTGTGCATGTGACATGTATGTTTGTAAACTGTACCCACGACACAGGAGAGATCCTAGTGTGGGGCAACGATATTTATTTAAAAAAAAAAACATGTATCCACGATACAGGAGAAAACATAGTTTTTTCAATCACGTTCGTTTAAAATGGTATGCAAAAGTTTTTACTTTGTCGGAGACCCTAGCGTTTCCAGCGTCCATAGGTTATGGTAACCACTTACCATCAGGCACGTTGTAAAGCAAATTTACGGCATAAAAACTACATCGTTGGTTAAATGTAATCGGGACATGAGAAACAAGATGTTAAACCAAGTCTTAAATCTATCGTTAAAACACCGTTTTGTTATTAAGCTAGTGTACCGAGAATTAACCATTAAATTCTGTTTACCGTGTTGCTAGTTTGCCAGTAGCCTGTGTATTACGTAATGCGTAAACCTAAGCGGCCGTCGGTTACGCGAAATTACGCGATGGCGTTAAACCATGTGCTTTATTTAGACATGTGGGTTATTTTAACGTGGGAACTTTAACTATGCTTAGAGTTAAATGTTAGAATGTTAGTAAAGGGTTACCTATTGAATCTTATTTTGTCAAACATTTTTAAAAGAGAAACAAAATACATTTATTTGATCCAAACTTAAGGCACACAATAATAATATAAAACAGACAAGAGAAACAAAAGAATATCGATAATTTCGTAAAGAATGTTCACTCACAGACGTTGAATATGTATATTACTATCCAATTTAGAACATAACGGAGCTGATATAGTGTTTGAATTAAAGGTCACAAATATCTTCTCCTATGCTAGGTCTTCTCTAGCTACGCCATCTGTTTTGAATATTGTTTAGTAGTTTTTCGTAACTCATATTGAGACTAGTTTTTTTCCGAAATTTATTAAATACGACGACACGGTTGGCACAGTGGTTGAACTATCGACAGAAAAAACATTTGTAACATCATCAACATAGCATCACGCCTGTATTCCCCGAAGAGTTAGGCAGAGGTGTAGTATTCTACACCCAAATTTTGCCGATGTCGTTATTAAGTCCTATGTAATAGGGGGCGAGCCTATTGCCATCTACCGTGCACAGTTACGGACTCCGTGCTGTTACTGAGAATTTCCACAGAGAAAAACCCAATAACACTTTTCCCGTCCCAGACGAAACCGGGACCTCACGCACAACAGTCGCGCTTGCGGCCACTAGCCCATTGAGACAGTCAAAACATCTGTATGGTCTACAGATAGTTATTCCGGGTCTAGATGTTTCTACATGTGAATGTTTGTGTTTGTAAACGCACCCACGATAAAAGAATAATTACTAGAGTGGATAAAAAAAAAATACACTTACGAGATCCTACGCCGACATAATACTCGTATATCGATACAAGCCTCTTACAGATTTTGTGTCACGCCGCCTGCGCCGGTCGCTACTTGATCACGTTGATATATTCATACGTGACGATGCTGGTGATACACTATCGATATTATCGGCGATGAGAGCTTGCATCCTGCACTTGTTTTTGTAATCTGATAGCAAGGGTGTGGTGGCTTAGACGTGTCGGGTATCGATAACCCATATTGAATATATTCGGATTACGGGGTAGGGTTTTATTTTGAGTTTAGCTGAATTTTACAATACATAAAAATTCGTTTACGAACCCGTTCATTTTTCCGGGATACAAAGCCTATAAGTCTAGCCTATGTGCTATTCCAGACTATAATCTATCTCTGTGCCAAATTTCATTCAGATCCGTTCAGCCGTTCTGGCGTGATTGAGTAACAAATATCCATCCACCCATCCATCCTACCAAATTTTCACATTTATAATATTAGTAGGATATTAGTAGGATATTAGTAGGATATTAGTAGGATATTAGTAGGGTATTAGTAGGATATTAGTAGGATATGAGAAGGATATCAGTAGGATATGAGTAGGATATTAGTAGGATTAGTAGGAAGTAGGATTCAATTGTCGCTAACGAGTGTATACTAGTAAACTCATAATCGAATTACAGATTCCAGACAGAGAAATGTTCTATCCTAAATCCACATATATCTGTAAAAGGCAAAGGAAAAGCATCGTGGCAACGTTAACACGACCGTAATGAAACCTTACTTGTCCGAAGTTCTAGGAATGGCCGCGAGTGCGACCCAAGACCATTAGCCGTGATCCGAGACACGTCGCGTAGCTAACATGACGAGAATGATTTATTTATGTATTTATTGCACTATGTGATTGAGATTTGTAATGCGGTAGACATGCTATTTAATATAACATTTAACATAGCTTCACGACTATATAAAGGGGTATAAGCAGTGTATTAATGTGGTTACATTTCGCCTTTGCCGTTATTAAGTTTTATAAATAGCGTGAATCTCAGGACTGCCACTAAGAACTTTTCATGGAAGTCCCAATAAGACTTTGGCCGTCTCGAAACCAATACCTCACTCTCAGGAGCCACGTTTGCGACCGGTGACCGGCGACAGCCGGTTCGTATACACCCCCACGCACCATTTTTAACTTTTTATTTCGGTGTGTGCATGTTTTTTTTTAGTTTTTTAAACTGTTATTTTCATATTCTTGTTTAATATTACCCAAAGAGGACCAACAGTATCATTACACTGATGCCATTTCTTATAAGGCTTTTTTAATAGCCCCATAGACAAAAACCTCTTCACCCACATCCACAAATACCTAGAACTATTAAAACCAAACGTCTATTCTCTATTGTTCGAACTACTTCAAACAATAACGGATAAAGATTTCCTTAAGCCAACTTGAAAGCGCGCCGCCCCACTCCTGCGCATACAGAGAGCTTTTAATAAGTATACTAGGTACATAGTCCAGGCTGCGGTTTCGCCCGCATAATGTTATAATGTAAGTTTCCCATAATGTTTTATGGTTAGAGTCGGTGAACAGGTCTGAGCATGTGGTCTGGGGCCGTAGTGAGTAGACTAGATATAATGTAAAGCGGAGTAAAATAGTTCAGAATTTTTTTCTTTTATTATTTTCATACACTCATGAGTGCCTCATTGTTCAGTGTTCGCAAGCGTGACTACTGAGCGTAAGGTTCTGGATTCGATTCCCGGGTCAGGCAGAGTGTTATCGAGTTTTACTGTATGGAAATTCTCAGTAGCAGCACGGACTCTGGAACTGTGCCCGGTAGATGGCAATAGGCTCGCCCCCTATTACATGGGGCTCAATAACGACATCTGCGAAATGTGGGTGTACAATAGTACACTTCTCCCTAACCCTTCGGGGAATACAGGCGTGATGCTATGTTATTATATATACCAGTTTGAAATTGTAATTGGATAATATGATCGAGAATATACATTTCGGTGAATATGATTTTAGTTTTAACATTAAACTACATAGATGTGAATTTAATTTACAAATACATGAAATTAAATAGATTTTGTATATACATTTTACCAACTACTTATACTTATGTATTAATTAAACATTATAAAAACAAAAATGAAAACCTATCCTTAACGAATACTTAGGCGTCAAAGTACTCCTCCATATCGCTGTCAACTAGCGCGTGCCCAGAAGACTGGCTTATTTTGGTTAGATTTAAGGACGATCCAAATGGTCGGTTATCGTCTGTGGTCGAGTTTTCTTCTACAAACGTTAACCGAACCGTCAAGTCAAAACAATATAGAAGAATGTACGCGCATTTTCCAACAGAAATTCACTCAAATACTACAACTAATTATGGTTAAGTTCGAGGAAAACTCGCCTATGTTACAAAATACAACTCACAAGGAGTCTAACATCTATCATGCCGACACTGGGTGGCTGTAACCAAGCTTAACAGTAAGAAAATAAATTAGTATGCATTCAACACTTAGTAGCGACCGTGGTGAAGGTATGCACCGTCGTTATCTGATATTATTTACGAAGCGTACGCGCACGTGCGGCTCTATCGTTGAGATGTTTAAGTAACCAAAGATAGTGAAGAGAATCGTTTCTTGTGGCCTGGAAAATGAGGTTTCTTACTTGCTTCACTGATCCAATAGATGCCAGCACGGTTGCAGAAACTTTAGAGGTCGTATGTTTCCTAAATCAAGCCAATGTATTTTTTAAGGAATTCTCGGTTATGCAAGTCGAAATTTGAATCATTGCCGGTAAATTGCAAATGCTTGCCCTTATGAATCTGTGTATGTACAAATGGTTTGATAGTACAATTATACAGCCCAGGCTCAAGGTTTTAGGCCAAGAGATTTTATTGTTATTCATAGCATGTTCACAACAATCGATATTCGATTCTACCCAGGTCTGATGACTGAATATCGGAATAATATTAATCGATAAATACCAATTGTGCACTGTAACCAATTATTAAACGCAGGCTCCACACCAAATGGAGTACACTTGAAGCGCGGCTCGTTACAACAACGCGTTGCGTTTCGGAAATAATCTAGATTCACAGTAGCATCTCATACATCAAACTTTACGACCTCAGCCGCATCGCCCGTAATTCAATGCCACTACACCTACATCTGGTATAGCCAGCAATTTATAAGGAATCGGATAGAAACAATCCGAACTGCGCCAGCGCATCCTTAACGAATGCTTCAGTTTTTCCAGTTAATTGATTGACCCAGAGGCCAAATATTCTTAAGTAAGTATGGTCTGGATTTCCATCCTTTCATACGCTGTCTTAAAATTGTTCGGACAGGAGTCCTAAAAAGGCCACTTTTGATTAATTATGAGCCACGTTTGATACGTCTGATTACTGCGGAGATTCGGAGAATAATTGCTCGAAGTGGCCCATATCATTTATCAGAGCAGCTTTTATACTAGTGGCCAAGTAAAAACCTACATACCAAATCCTCTTTCATACTTATCTAGCCTTTCCTTCCTCGGTAACCCGTTCACAGATGCAATCTATTCGCAAATTACCTCCAACCAATTTGCCAAGCATTTATTCAAAGATGGCTGACAACCAAAAAACTGGGGTACACCGCACACCGTCACAGGAGTAACTCTGAGTGATTTAACAGTGACAGTGGCCATTATCATAACAGTCTGTGGTCGCTTTTTACCGTCGATGGTGGATGGCTACCGATGGTGGCTATTACCGTTCTTGCTAACAGCTGCGGGTTTGGCTTTAAGGTTTTAAAATTGACTATTAATCTTCGCATGCCTGAAGGTGACTGGTCGTAATTAGGTATACGTTGTGTTGTTTCTTTGTTTCGGTCCCGCTTGGAGTTATTCGTTGTTTTATTTGTCCATTAAAGCTTTACCTGCGTCATAGTGAAGCTGTTTTCAAGACTAGTCTTCTATGCTCTAGACTTTATGAATATATATACCTACCTACTATAAAATATCCGATGTATAAATATAATTAACGGTTAAGAGTATCCATGGAGTTGCCGGTTTCTTCTCTATAGTACCAATCCACTTTTGGAATCGCTCAACTAAAAAAAGCGCCCGTAAAGGCCCAGTTGAAAGAAAAACATTTGACTTTGACTTTGTTAAAGATGGAAATCGATATGTCCTGCGAACTTGTAACACTGGAGTCTATACGCAACTTCTATCTCAAAGAGTTCCAACAGTGGGTGGGAATATTAATTCAATAAGTTGGGAGAAGCCTCCTGCCTCTAGAACAGTAAAAATCCATAGGTCGCTTGACGGGTAAATATGCTGATGATGGAAACGAAATAAGCCTAAAAAGCATGAAAATTCGGCAACATTGGCAAATAAAAACATTTTAATGTGCACATACATGTACAAAGTTCGTCCAGACTTGTGGCATTCGAAAGCAATTTACATAATTATGTCTGGAATTTCCGTCGCGTATGATTTCAGGTTCAAACATTGACATTCTACATTACTAAGCTCATGGAAATGTTATAAAACTCTGCCAGATGTCTGTTAAAAGCACCTCTTACAGTCAGTGTCTCCTCGTAAGTATATTTAATAAAAAGCAGAATGGCAGTAGGTAATTATCGCCGCTTTTCCAAAAAAAACAAGTGTTTATTACTCTCATACAACACACACATAAAACACATCTCGAACTAGCAAGACCCGATTGTCTCGATCGCAAACCTTCATAAAATTACAAATCAACTTTTTTACCGAAAGCTTTCGCTCGTCATCAAAGTTGTATACATTAATCATACCTGTCTGTCTGTTGCAGCCGTTTATGGGGAAACGTGCAGGAGAGAAAGAGTACGCACGATAGCGCAAGAGGTGCACGCGCGTCCGCAGCGCCTCGGCGTCAGTCGACGAAAACCTTCGATCGGGCCAGTCGCGACGAGTGTTTTTTTTTATAGATTTTTTTATAATATATTTTTCTTTTATGAAGTGTTTGTACAATACTAATAAGTGTAAAGTGTGTGTTGTTAGCTTGTGTATTGTGAGTGGATGTGTACTTGTGTACTAAAAGTGTAGTTTTATGTGTTTTATTGTGTTACAACTGTCGTGTTGCTTCACGCTGATGATTATTGGATTTGCTCGAGGTAAAGTGTTTTGTTTTATTGTTTATATTGTTTTAATTACCATAACATAACGCTTTATATTTTACCATGTACTTAATACGTACTTTTCAGCGTTTTTTTTGTAAATAGGAATCTCTGGAAGTAAAGTTTCTCTGTCTTCTGGACAGAGGCATAACTTAAACAAAAATATTCATATCAAATATGATTTATGATCACTAAATGAACACAAAACACTAATGACCAAACGTTCCCATTTGAATAAGTGCCTCGAATACCTTGAGATTACACAACCGAAATATCTGAAGCGAAAAAATCTCTCACACATCAACGTTGTACGAATAATATAGATCATTAATCAAAACGTCTCGCAACGATAAAATCGTTAGTGACAATAGGTCGTTAAGAACGAAATACAAATGAAATATGAACTTGAAATATGCAAGACGGCTCGCGTATCTTGAAATAGATCTTATCTTAGAAAAGACATCAACGCGCTCGCATGGAGGTGCAATGTGTTTCAATATTCTCTCAATGTCGTTTTTTATGGATAGAAAGTTTATAATTGCGACAATCTTTGGAATAGTTGTAGATACTTAATATTTCATATATTTGGTTTCATTCTTTTTTAATGTACCCATCAGAATTTGATTATCACTTGCATTAAAAGGTATTTACCGGTTAAAGGTCAGTAAAGGAAAAACATCTTAAGGAAACCTGCACACCTGAGAATTCTCCATAGAGGTCTCGATGGTGAGTGTAGTTCTACCAACCCGCACCAGGTCAGCGTAGTGAACTGAGACCTTACTCTTCACATTCTGAGAAGAGGTCCTTGCCCAATTGTGGGACAATAATGGGCAATTTTTTTTTTAAAGTATTTTATATGTAATCTTCAGCCCGCTTCAATATTTTCTCAATGTAACTTTTATGTACAATATTTCTTTATTATAGAGAATTATGTGTTAATTTTTTATGTTTATCCGTCCCTATGACAGTCGTTACAGGAGTCAGCAGCCCAAAAAGGCTGACAATCTGTCCACATTTAGTGGCTGAGAAATAGCAGTAGCACCGTTTTAAATATAGATATTTAGTCAGGTTAGCCTCGGTGCCACCCCCTTACATAGTTGCGAGAAGACTAGGATGTTGATTTTGTCATCCCAGTATGCAAAAACTCATTACTTGGTCTACATAACTACTTAGTTTCTCAAGCCAGTTTTTTATTGTATCCCATCTGGGTATATACTGTGACTGAGAGTACCCGTAGTCCAGAGAGGTTGAAAGCAGTAGCGACTGACAAACCATTTGTACCCAGTGGCGTGCGGTTCATAAAGACAAAAAGACCCTACATAACTCAAATAAATATTTATTATAAGATATTTGAGGTGGCAAATCACATACATCATTATATAATCGACAAGGCGACGAACCAATACCAACATGCAGTAGGAATTATTGGTAGGTAAGCTTTTAAAAAAATCTGCCTACCCTGTCTAAAAACTCTGTGCACGCCGCTGTTTGTACCTCGTAGCAAACAGTCTCTAAGTTAAAAAAGTGTTAAGTTATTCTCCACAAGCCACAAGTGACACATTATTGTCAAAAGTTCCAAAAATCATCGACGTTTTAAAACCTTTATTATGGCCGTTAACGATCCCGAATTAACTTTTCCCAAAGACAGTTTAGTGAATCTTAAAATAACCTCTTAAACATCTCACTTTAAACTCAAGAATACTTAAAATATGTTATTTGCATACCTCCGGCGTTTCATGAAGCCATGAAAACGTCAATGTCGCCAATAAATGCGATAACGATACGAACACAGCCTCTTTTACAACACAAGGCAATATCAACTCTACTTACACATAATAAAGTGGAATATCTCTTGAACTTTGTTGTGATAGTATTCGTATACAAGTCAGGTACAGTGAAATTGATATTAAATTTCAAAATTATTGTGATTTGGACTTTGTGGCTACAGTATTAGGGTTTAAATACGATTATTATTTGTAATAGTTATGGTAGAGATTGCTTAGTTTTTTATAATTTTATTTGTTTTAACAAACTCTGTCGTATCTGATGCAATCTATCTTCCGTTGTCTCAATGTTAAAGCGAGGGAGTATTGTGCAGGGTTGAGCTGAGCTGGATAATAAATAAAAAGGCTAGGTATATATACTACTTCATTGATCTAGTGAGCGTGAGGTCCTGGGTTAAATTCTCGGGTTGGGCAAAGTGTTGTTGTGTTTTTTATATAGAAATTCTCAGCAACAGTACGGACTTCGGAACTGTACCTCATCATCATCAGCCAGAAGACGTCCACTGCTGAACGAAGGCCTCCCTCAAGGTTTGCCATAATCCCCACGCTTGGCAGGCGGCTTGGGGATCGCAGTGGCTCACCGATTAGTGAGAGGACGCTGCTGCCCGTCCTCCGGTGTCTGGCCGCAGTTTTAAGACGTACCCGGGTCAAAGACGTACCCGGGTCTGCGAACTGTGCCTGGTTGGGGGCAATAGACTCGCCCCCTATTACGTGGGACTTAATAACAGCAGCGGTGAAATGTGGGTGCACAATAGCACAATTCTGCCTAACCCCTCGGGGATACAAGCGCGATGCTATGTATTAAGGTATATAAAATTGTTTCTCTTGTATGTAAAATGACAACTTACTATCGTGCTCAGCTACGCAATATTGGACCGAGTAGACACGTCGTCAACTAAGTTCTCAGTATACCAAATCCACTCAGATGGAGAAGAAGACTGTGTACAGCGTAACCAAGATTCAGAAGCAGACTTCAAACCCAGAACATACCAGTTTCAACAACCCGAGAGAGAACGTCTTAGAATCGATGCACGAGAAGATTTAGGTCTTTATGAAATCTTGAGACTCTTGTGGAAGGTGTATGGTCAAGTAGTAGGTCCTATTGAGAAGAACTAATTCCATGGAAACTCTTTTATATCTCACAGAGAGATATATATATATATATATATATATATATAGCGGACCCGACAGACGTTGTCCTGCCCGATCTTTGCAAATTAAAAAAAGTAACAATAAAGCTCCTAGAACTCGATTGCAGTGCTAACTACCAGGTCCAATTGTGAATCTAAAGCATCCTGGGACGCAAACACACACACACAAAATTTCATCAAAATCGGTCCAGCCGTTTAGGAGGAGTTTATTGACATACACACGGACAGTAAGATTATATTTATAAAGACACTAGAAACTATCCAATCTCTCGAGCTCGGCCAAACAATACACATTTACAAAATTTCATTAAAATCGGTTTATCGGTTTCGGAGATTAGCGTAAACCAACATCGTGACACTGGATTTTTATATACATAATAAGCGACCCGCCCCGGCTTCGCACGGGTAGCACAGCATATTCACCTTCATTTTTTTTCTGTCGTAGTGTCGTATAAAGCTCCCAGTCGTCATGATTTTTCCATCTTATCTTCATCTTCAACTATCATCATCATATTTCAGCCAATTTACACAAAACCTTAACAAATTATACACCTAAACTTTCCTCATGAATCACTCTGTCTATTGGTGAAAACCGCATGATAATCCGTTCAGTACTTTTTGAGTTTATCGCGAACAGACAGACAGACTTTGGGACTTTGTTTTATATGTACATATGTAGTGAAGAAGATATATGAAACAAACTAAGCCATCCATTTTCATCTACTTCCTTGAAGGCAAAGTTCACAAAAGCATTCCAAAACTTAAGTTAATTAACCAACAGCCGATAGCCAATCAGCGGTAGTGATCAGGTTACCGCCCACGTCGACCGCCTTCCAATCATTTACATAACATAACACGACAAAATTACATAACATGTTGTTTTGATTATAGATGCTTCCGCTTGCATATCTGCTGGGTCTCCATGGGAAAATATTTTTTAGTAATGATATCAGTTTCTCCTAAAATGGGAAAAAATCCCAGTATCGTGATAGGAGGCAAAATATACACTATTTAACAGTTCTGTGGCGTATGGGGATGACTGTACAATGAAACTGTAATTATGATAATATAGCTTTTGCCCGCGGCTTCGCCCGCGTTAATTTAGTTAAGACACTTCTTAAGGTTGTAATATAATTCCATTATGATTCGAAAGATGTAGCGCCATCTAGCGTCCTAAAGCAATGGTGACCGGTGAAACATCCTAGCTTTGTACATATTTGCGGGGCAAACATGGCAAGAACTCAGAATAGACAGGTATGGTCGTAAAGAGGGGATGCTCTTGCCCAGCTGTAGGACCCACTGTATTACATGGAACATTGCTGAATACACATGTGAATAGAAACTAAAAAAAATATTCTTTATTATAATTCCTCCAAGCCGATTTCAGCTACGGCAACTGGGCCGAAAAAGTCCGAAAAGAGAGAGAAGAGAAAAGGAGGAAATCTACATATATATCCTATAATATTAATATCTGAAAACACGTATTAAACGTTCACATTACAAAACACTTCCTCTATCAGTTATGCAACAATTACAAAGTATGCTCATTGCTCCTACGTGGTACTTTGGTACTTTTTGTACCAGTCGATGGAATGTGTTCGTTATAAAGTAAGTACGAACACAGAGGGGATGTAAAGGGCACATGAATGCCGGCTGATGTATGCACCTGCGCATGCATCCTGAGATGTTCGACGTTTCATGTTCAAGCTTGTTTTACTTAGCGGGCAGAGCAGTGCCAAAAGTTGTCAATATAAACTGTATTAAAGAGGATATTTCAGTTCCGTTTTTCATTTCAAAAATCAATGACAAAATAACTTTTTAAAGCAGATATCATTGTCCTCATTCATGTACATAACTGTGTGTAATTATTTATGGATACTAAGTAAGACTCTGGTTGCCAGTAGTAAGGACTACATTGCCTATGTGTCGTCAACATACTCATCCACATAACTGTCAACTGGTAGCGTAATCAGAAGACTGGTAGCATTACCACGTTGAAAAGCAATGCTTAATTTTTGACGTTGAAATTTGAAGATATAAAAATCATTTCGGAGTTTCTTGCCCGTTCTTCTTTATATAAACTTGATAACGAGACGAAGAAGAGTTTCTCACAATAATAAGAAAGTCTTTCATCAATAAAACTTGATTATACTCTTCTATTGCAAGATAAACCTTCAACAAACATTACCATTACTTTCGAAACGAACCTTAGAGACGCCTATAACTCAATTTACTGATCCCACTGATAACAGTCAACAATAGACAGCTACTGTTTAGTCAGCCAGCGTTTCTACAAACACACAAGTCACAACTCACTGGTGCAATCGGTTTCACTGTCGGGGAAGAAAAGAACTGTGTCAGAACCACAAAGATGCTAGTCGCCGGCAGAGTAGTCCCTGCTAGGTGGAAAATAAAGTGTAAATAACTTTATACATTATCTACAGTCGATAGAATTTCGAAATTCCTAAGTTATTATAAAGATATTAGGAAATAATTTAGTGATTTATAAATCGGAATTACCTAATTTTTACCGTGTGCGTGGACAGAGAAGTGTCTGACAGTCTGTCACTTTCTATTAGCAAAATCCACAATAACAAGATTTTTTCTGCAGACATCGAGCACTTTCGCCTATACCAATACCATTTCCATTTGGTATTACTATTATTATTTACTTCACTGCAAACCCAAGTTTAAGATCAGACAATCGAATGAACGATTTGAACGAAATTGAAACTTAAACGTTGTCCATTATGGTTGAAAGTAGATCGCTAAAGGCTGTATTAGCTCAATCATTTCAAGGCCCCATTGTGTAGAGTTTGTTCGTTAAAATCGTGTTTGATTTGGAGAGAGCTCCACCGCTCCACGATCATAAATATACTTGCATACATTATGTATGTAAATACGCTGCTATTATAAGAAATCGAGAGCACCGAAGTCCGAATGAAATGGTAAATATCACAGAAATGGAGAGCAAAGTGATCGGTGGTTTGCGGTCACTGACCTCAACTTCTTTATAGAGATATCCCTAGGGTTTATGTAGTACGATGACGGTTATTATCGTCTAAAGTAGTTAATTATAGCTAGGTATATAAAAGTGTAACATGGTCAGCTGCTGTGTTCAAGAACATCTAGACGAACTACAATCAAACAAATAATAATATGCTTCTTTCTTCCGTCTTCTGCACTGTCCGAAATAACGAAACAGTTTTCATAGTCAACTTTACCATTTTATAATTCGTTATTTATTATTAACTAGCTGTTGCCCGCGAATTCTATGTATCCAATTTTCCGGGCAATTTTTCTAATATTTTTCTTTCCCTAACCCTATTTGGACTATTACGAATATTTACAAAAAATAAATTGCTAAATCTGTCCAGCCGCTCTATAGCTTCCGCCCGCGGCTTTGTCCACGTGATTTACGAACCCGTACATTTTTCCGGGATAAAAAGTTGCCTATGTGCTATTCCAGACTATAGGTAATCTATCTCTGTGCCAAATTTCATCCAGATCCGTTCAGCCGTTCTGGCGTGATTGAGTAACAAATATCCATCCATCCAACCATCCATCCTCACAAACTTCACATTTATAATATTAAGTAGGATTGGATAGGATAGGATTTATATAAATAACTATACTTTAGCTACTATCTACTTAACTATTATAATTAAAGACTAGTTGGTCAGATTAGTCTTACACAAACAAGACTATTACTATTAAATGACTATTAGCGTCTTCTCTACCGACCAGATGTTGATGATACAAACTTGAGACTGTTTCGCTTTGACGTGAGTAAAACAATTTATTTCTCTTGTTCCAAGTACGAGTACCTGCAATACTTCTTCAAGCGGTAGTCTGTATAACTAAGTACAGTCTTGTCTATGGTCTGCGCATGCGCAGGTGCTTAATAGGTACACAAGTCGACAGCCAGTCTAGACAGATGCGGCACAATGATTCCTTCAAACGTTTTCTTGGACAAATGCCAGCCGGCCTCGTGCAAAGGAACTATATTGTGCTCTCAAAATACTCCTGTTCCTTTCAAGGTTGAGGCTTCGTTTCCTCTGTATTCTCTACTCTGCTCACAAACCCCCTTAACCCTAGACCCCAATTACTTATAAAACTCCGCCTGAATTAATCATTTGTTTTCTCCAATCAAACGAATTGCATGCGGTGCCAGCGTCCCCGCTGAGATCAAATCTCGACATTGTACCGGCAATTAATTAAATGTTTTAAAAACAAAACCGACTCGCAGTCGTTTGTTCCAGACTTTTGTTGGAAATTTTTATTATCTTCTTACTTTTATCGAACAGGTTTTGTTTTAGCGGCTTTAAGTAATGCGTACTTAACTCCAATTGATAGTTATTGTGCTTATTATTTACTGGTGTATAAGGTTTTATGCGGCTGGAAGTCTGTAGTTTATGCCTTCAAGGTGAAGGTCCCGCTGGTGCGAAAAAGAAATGTGTTGAGATAAATATTATGTACTAGTACAGTACAGTATGCTTTATAAATAACAAAAGCTGTCTTGATGTAGAACCCTTGAACATTTGGTCCGTGTGGTTCTCAGTTTAATATTTTAATACACCATTTTTTATTATAAACAATTGTAACTAAAATATTATAGCAGACGTAATAATTCAATAATTCAACCCATTACTGTCCCACTGCTGGGCAAGGGTGTCTTCTCAGAATGAGAAGGAGTAGGCCTTAGTCCACCACGCTGGCACAGTGCGTGTTGGCGGACTACACACACCGTTAAGAACTTTATGGAGCCCTCTCAGGTGTGCAGGTTTCCTCACGATGTTTACCTTCACCATAAACGCAAGAGACAATCAAATATAGCAGACGTACCTACTACTTATAAATAGATATTATTTTCCAAAAATAGTGTTTTTTAAGTCATGCCAGTTGCCATGGTTACCAGTGTTCTATATAATGTAGTAGTACTTTAAAATTTTGGCTGCAAGGTCATTACAATGACAGAGCCTGTGAGCTGTGAACCTTAAGCATAGGACAATAAGAGTTATTTATGGATGACGTAATGTGGGCCGCGCGGCCCATAGTCTGCTTTGTAATGACTAGATTTAATGATATATTTCTAGTTCATAAGTGCCCGGGTACGTCTTAAAACTGCGGCCAGACACCGGAGGACGGGCAGCAGCGTCCTCTCACTAATCGGTGAGCCACTGCGATCCCCAAGCCGCCTGCCAAGCGTGGGGATTATGGCAAACCTCCCTCCTCTTTGGGGAGGCCTTCGTTCAGCAGTGGACGTCTTTTGGCTGATGATGATGAAGTCTCTCTTGTACTTACCTATTTCATTTGTACCCTTACTAAAATAAAGAGGTTTCAAAATCCCAGTGTGATCACAATCGGTCTAGTTAGTTGGTTTAGTTTAGACTTTTCCATACACTGTCCTCACATATCTTTTCTTAAGCAATTTGTCTATATAAATAAAAATCAACTGCCAAAAATGTATGTAAGCGCATAACTTCATAACGGCTGCACCTATCTGGCTAATTCTTTTTTTGTTGTGTTTGTAATTGTCAGGACAAGGTTTGTATACAGAACATTTTTGCAAAATGCACTGGAAACCTCGGAAATTTGGGTGATATTTTTTATTTGTAGTTTTCAATAAAACATTCCAATCTTAAAACAATAACCATTTCTTGCTAGTTCTTCTTAGGAAGTAAACACTGGACCTTAGCACCTAGAGTTTGAGTATTCTTAAGTACTTGTAAATGGTCTACATGAATGAAAACATATCATTATCAAGTATATGCCATAATGATGGTCGCTTGGTGATTATAATATCTTGTTTACCTATTGTTTTCCAGCTACAGAATGGCTTTAAAAGCTTTACTCGTTAAAATCACACTATACCCACATTCTTTGTCCACAATCGCTCATAACTCTATGTTCCCATAGTTCGCGATCGGCAGGAGATAGCCGAGCTGGGCAATTAACCCGTGACCCCGGGCGCCTGGGCTATCGACCGATCAGACAATGCCGATCAGCCTTATGAAACCCTAGCTAGGCTTTACTTGATTGCGACGGAATAGGGTTGGGGAACAAATCCTTTGATAGTGCATTTTTAATTCTACAAAAGCGTTTCTTTTGATGCAGATTTCGCGCGATGCTTTTTGTTTAATTTTGTAATCTGTACTTACTGGCATGAATTAAAAAAATATATAATTATGAAGAATTTAATCAATGCAGCCCAAAAACAAAGATATATTTTTTTTATTATGAAATGTTAATTTATTATATTTTATTTTCTTATATAGTGTTTAGTCCTTGTGTGTAATGTAATGTAATATTGCAATGTCAGAGTACTTTTTTATTTATTTTTATTTTAAAATAGCTACATGTTTTCAAAAACATCTTGCTCATTGTAAACCAATATTTTGAAAACAGTATCCATGGACTTTCTTGCCGGTCTCTTCTCCATATGACCAACCGACTTTGGAACCGTGCACCTAGATTCATAATGTATTAAAAGTGCCTGCAAAAGCCCATTCGAAATAAAAAAAACTTTGACTTTGAGTTTGATAGTCTCGGTTAGCTCATATTAAAGGAGTACTTCAACATTTAATAAAATTATCACGGATTACTTTGATTCAATCAGATTTTATTAACAGTTTTGCAAATACAACCGTTCAGTTCAACACGTGATAACAATGTGTCCAATCCTTCCGCCGTCAATGTCGGAGTGACATCTCCTGTCTAATCTTAGTTATGTCAAGTCACTCCGACATTTACGTCACTTTATCATTCCGTCATTTAACTACCCTCTTTTATTATTATTTAACTACTCGAATGAACATTACACTATTTGTGTTTACATTTGATAAATATCGACTCTTACAATATGTAATCAAATAATTACCTAATTACTTCTTTTTAGTAATCGAATCCGAGGTTTTTGAGGAGCCTATTATACATGGGACACAATAACGGCATCGGTGAAAAGAGACTTTACAGTATTAAACCGCTGCCTTACCCTTTGAAGAATACAGTCGTGATTCCATGTGTTAATTATAGCAACAACGAGCCTAGGATAATTCGTCGAAGAAACGCAAGAAGGTTAATATTAAAAAAAAAAAATCTTACAACTTGTATCTTCATATTCAATTTACATCAAATACCAACATACATTATCACATAAAAATAATTCGGAATCATTACGACCTTGCCATGACCTCGCACACACAGACAGAACTCATTCATACATCATTACATCACGATATTTGCTTACCCACTATTATTGTACTATAATTGCCTTGATATATTACCAAACTTCAATTAGTTTCATACAAAAACCACAACCAAATGAGCTCCGACATAATTATAATTGAACATAGCATGCAACACCATCCGCTGACCCTGTAATAGAATAAATATATTAAAATTATAATAAATTATTACAATTTACTTTTCGGTGCGAACAAATGGAGTTTTTGTTCAACCGTGAAGCAATTTATAGTTAATCTCATTAACTGGTTGAGTATGATTTATTATTATTAAATTTTCGTAACGCATATTAGGGTGTGCACACAATCACGCAAGCTATGCGCACGCATCGCGCATTTTAATGCACCTCTGACGCAACTCTTGCAAGGCTTGCGAGTTGCTCGCGTTCATTCGAAAACGTGTGCGCTTATAGACATGAACATAAGACATTCCTTAATTGGAGCTGTAAAAGATTAACTGATTCAATACGAACTCAAAAATTTAGGCATGCAATTGGTAGGTTTTTGTTTCAATGACGACACGGTTGGTGCAGTGGTTAAGCGATTAGCTTTCTGCGCTATGTGTCGCGGGTTCGATCCCCGCACGGAACAAATATTTGTATGATCTACAGATAGTTGTTTCGGGTCTGGTTGTGTGTGTATGTGATATGTATGTTTGTAAACTGTACCCACGACACAGGAGAAATCCTAGTGTGGGGCAACGTTTCTTATAAAACAAAAAAAAAAAAAAAAAAAACATAATTTAGGAAGCTAGGAAAATCATGGCAGCCGCGAGGAAATAAAAGCTTTAATTCATAAGAATACTAAAAATAAACTGATATGGGGAAGTTTAAATGAACAATGAAAAACGAGCGCTCGCTACCGAACATTCAACTCAATTAAAAAAACGAACTCGTCAATGAAACCCCTTTACAAAAGCATCCGATGTGGATGCACCTTTAGGTTTGCGTAGAGAATGGAAAGTAAATATGGAGAACAGTAGCGGTCAGACGTAATATCCGTTTAGTTGTGTGTGTACAAAAACAATGGTTTAATTTGGTGTGGCTGAACGCTTTTTGTGGTTACCTTTAGATTTGGGGTATTGTAGACTGTTTGGAGCCAAATGTTGAATATGGAACAGTTTGAAATAGGGTATTAGTACCTTTATACACGTGCATATTATGAGAAGGGAACTCGTATTGTTTAAAATGGAAAATTTATTTGTTTCATTGAAGAACAGTTTGATGGGTTAAGATTGAGACGCCGACTGGCTAGAATCTAGTGGTACGAGTTTAAATTCTGCCTCGAGGCTTGGGCTTAATCTGTTCCTTACATGCACACATTCTACCGATATGAGAATCATGTTGTCTTGATCCTCAAGCTTACAAAATACAGCCTAGCTTATATTTATTTCCATTCTATGGTAATAAAAATGTAATAAAGATGTTGAACAACTTATCCAGTCAAACTATAAAAGTGGCACAAAAATACTCGCTTTCGCATTAATAATATAAAAATAATGACATAATTTAAATATATTAACGGATATTTCAACAAAAACCACACAATAATATCAAAACTTAAGCTCTCTAAAATTGGTATTGCGATAAATCTGTGGAACAATGCCGTTCGCCCACGGCCCCGCGGTACACTCTCGGCTCTCTGCTCTCGGCTCTCGGCTTTAACATTCGTTACCATAGGTTGGCGGTAATTTACCGTTACTGGCCGTATGCAGTATTATGTGTGGTTATGTGCTCGTGTGTGGTCCAATAAGCTTATTAATGGTTTTGGATATTTTGATCATGTAAACGCAACTTCAACAATACAATGATTAAATACGACTGGAAAATTGATGCATAAAGTTACTAACTAGCGAAAATTATGTAAAAAATTATTTTCTTAAAATTAATGGGAAACTTTACACAGCTTGCCGCTTAAATTAATGTCTTACATTTTGTTATAAAACATAAATTCTGCAGTTATAATCTTACTAGCTTCCGGCGGCTTCGCCCGCGTGGTTTACGAAACCGTACATTTTTCCGGAATAAAAAGTAGCCTATGTGCTATTCCAGACTATAATCTATATCTGTGCCAAATTTCATCCAGATCCGTTCAGCCGTTCTGGCGTGAAAGAGTAACAAAGATCGATCCATCCATCCATCCATTCTCACA
This sequence comes from Shargacucullia verbasci, assembly GCA_947562105.1. Classification (NCBI taxonomy): domain Eukaryota; kingdom Metazoa; phylum Arthropoda; class Insecta; order Lepidoptera; family Noctuidae; genus Shargacucullia; species Shargacucullia verbasci. The sequence goes on from OX387296.1 coordinate 890,454, forward strand.
AACTTTCGCATTTATAATATAATATTAGTAGGATCAAATAGTAAGCCAGTAAAATACCTACGCATCTTAATAAATACGGTAAGAGATATAAATTCTAACGTTATTTTATAATAAACTATCTAAACAGACGTAAAGCTGTGTAATAATTATAAAATATTAAAGTCATTAATATCTGGACCACATTCCGAGACACAAAAAGTTAAAACTTTTCTCATCTTACGACGAGATAGGGTTGCCTCACATATTCGTCTCTTAAAATGTCGGTTATTATTTTAATAATATGGCTTTGCAAGTTTTGACCAGTAAAAAATATTTTAATAGGTTGTCAACCTCTATTATTCTTATTCTTATATTATTTCCCCACTCTAGGATTTCTCCTGTAACATAGGTACAGTTTATAAACATACATGTCACATGCACACACAACCAGACCTGAAACAACTATCTGTAGATCATTAAAATATTTGATTTGTGTGGAAATCGACCCCGCGAACTTATAGCTACTGCGGCACCGTACCGTTAGGACAATTGACTACCTCTGTGTTTAACCCTGACTTGTATTTACATCATTTTCTTGCGCACAGACAGCCAGCTTATGGCTACAACAAATATATGCAATGCAGAATATATACAGATGCAGTAAATATTAACAATATTCAGGCAAATGATGTTGTCCATTTACCATTAACTAATTACTATTATTTATTAGTGGATTACACATACCTATACTTATTCCTTCTTATTGATAAAAACGCTATACCTACAGTGTAATGGTTGGAGGTGAACCCACGACCTCTCCTGTTGCTCGCCTTGCTGCCTTTGGCTAAGGCCACATAAAATCGTAATTGATACGAGCGACCCGCCCCGGATTCGCACGGGTAACAAAGCATATACGCCTTCATTTAAGTATATATTTGATATATATTTTAACAAAGATATATTATAACTCTATTGGTTTACGCGGCGCACGCCAATAAAGCTGGCGGCATGATTTTTTCCGACATCTCCAAAATCGTCGTCATATTTCAGCCTATTTACACAAAACCTTAATAAATTATACATCTAAACCTTTCTCATAAATCACGTCGTCCATTGATGAAAACTGTATGAAAATCCGTTCAGTGGTTTTTGAGTTTATCGCGTTCAGACAGACAGACAGACGCGGCGGGGGGACTTCGTTTTATAATATGTACTACGTTTTGCCAGCCCTACAAACACTCAGCTAGTAATTAACGAGTCGGAACGTTGAGTGAGTGAGCGATACTTTAATCTAACGTGTACCCATAGAGACTCTAGAACGTGTGCGCCAGCTTTTGAGATAAAAGGTTTTGATTTTGAGACGAAGTTTTAAGTAATTCTGGAGAATCCGTGTCGGATACACTGGAACAATTGAAGTATATAAGCAAAACTTTTCGGTTACTCTATACAGAGGCCCTAGTGTAAGTTTCTTTTGACAAATTCGATTTACTACATCGAACGCGTTCGGCGCTCCGATTGGTCCGTTTCGTGCTCTCCACCAATCGGAGCGCCGAACGCGTTCGATGTAGTAAATCGAATTTGTCGAAAGAAATTTACACTAGGGCCTCTATTGACAAAGCAAAAGTATTCAAAATAGTGGAACCTTTAATCATATTGGTAATATAATGACTGCCTTATTGCTCTAGTGGTCACAAACGTGACTGTTATACATGAGGCCCTGGGTTCGGTTCCCGGGTCGAGCAAAGTGTTATTGAGTTTTTCTGCATAGAAATTCTCGACTCGAGTACGTCCTAAAACTGCGGCCAGACACCGGAGGACGGGCAGCAGCGTCCTGTCACTAATCGGTGAGCCACTGCGATCCCCCCCCCCCCTTGGGGGATGCCTTCGTTCAGCAGTGGACATCTTCTGGCTGATGATGATGATGATGATTCCATAGGACTCATAAAGGCATAAGCGAAATGTGGGTGTGCACCTCTGCCTTACCCTTCGGGGAATACAAGCGTGATACTACCATGATGATAATATAGTTGTAAACAGTATGGAAAAATAAACCTCGATACACGGATATTTTTATTATTCATATCCATGAAAGCCGGGCTATAAATTAAATGTAATTTAAACACAAACGCCGTAATTGACACCGTCTCGTAAAACCAATTAAGTTATAAATTTCAACATTTCCAACATTTATGTGTTTCGGCTAAGAGCACACGGGGTCGCGATTTTATTGTGTTCAGTCTGAACTTGCCTTATGTAGCGTGTCTCATATATATTATGACTAATTTATAAATACCTTAATGTGGGTTTTTTAATGCTTGTAAAGGTCAACATCGGTTCTACAAAGACCCGCTACTACTTGTGTAAAACTTGGTTAAAATGTAGTAGAATTCGACGGCAAGGTTGGCGCAGTGGTTGAGAGATCGACTGCTGCTCTACGTGTCGCGGCTTCAATTCCCGTACGAAACAAATATTTGTATGATCTACAGATAGTTGTTTTAGGTTTAGGTCTTTATGTATGTGAATATATGTGTTTGTAAACGCATACACGATACAGGAATTATTCCTAGTGTGGGGTAACGTTTCTTAAATAAAAAAAAAGAAACATGTAAACCTAGTTTTGGTTCTTATAAAGTGTCGAGTCTGGAGGAGCCTAGAGTAGAGAAGAACGGGCAAGAAACTCCATGGAAACTCTAAAAATAATCCACCGGTTCTCTTCATAGAATGTTTATCATAGCATGCTTTTGTTATTGATTACTAACTGTTACATGCGACTTCGTCTGGGTGTCCAATTTTCCGGACAACTTGTAAATTTTTTGTTTTCGTAAAAATCAATTGCCTAATCGGTCCAGCCGTTCTCAATTGATACGCCGACGAACAAATAATGAAAAAAGGATGGCTTTGTAGAACTGAAATAAATGACAACGCACAAACTTGCCATTATTCGTGCATCAAATATATTTCGGTCCGCCTGTACAATGCATGACAGAACGTAAAAGTATTTTGCAAAATGCGAAAAATATTTCATACTTTCTCGGTAGAAAATTTTGTATTAATTATAACCGCTTTTACACTTTCTATTTTAGTATAGTATCATTATAAATCGTTATATCGTGATTCCAAATTCAAGATATTTTAAAAATTATAAATTCAATGTTGCCAGCTGCTATAATAATTTATAATTTAACGGTCAGTCACGACAGACTACCGTAAAGTGAAGATCGTTGTAGAACACTAGACTTTACCCAAGAAATATTTATAGGTACATACCAATGTAGTAAGAGAGATGGAGTACTTATTTATTTGTAAATATCTAAATATCAATATACCGCCTGATGACAAAGCCGTTATTTATTCAAACTCACGCGCACATTCCACCCGTGCGTCGAGTAACAAAAAGTATTTTTGCATAAGTATTTCAATCGTAAACTTTGTACGTGGTTCTATAAAAGCTTTGTCGTCTTTATACATATATATATATAGTTATTACATATTTATTGGCTTATTATAAGATTATACTAGTTTGGCTTGTATTTGGTGTGAAATATAAGTAATAAATTAGATATAAGTGTGATTTTAACACGAGAAGCGGATGTATTTGGCGGAATACGTATGTGTTTAAGGTAGTCAATTTTTTAAATAAAAATGATCAAAATAAATTGTCTTAAAACAAACTGAATCGTAAAATTCTATTTTATACAGGTTTATTATGAACTAACTGTTGTCCGCGACTTCGTTTGCTTGTATTTTGTATCGTATTTATTATGTAATTAAAATTTTGCTGCAATAGTGCAAATAAGCCTATGTTCTTTTACAGGTCCCAGGCTACCTCGTTGTAAAATTTCATTAAGAACAGATCACTGGTTTAGTCGTAATTCGGTCACAAACAGACAGACGACAGACAGAGTTACTTTCGCATTTATAATAATGTAAATACGAAACTGATACCGAAGGTGTGATTTAAAAGACATCACTAAAAAAATCTATTCATAAGTGCCTATAAAAAAGACTCATTCTATTTGAATTAAAAGCTAGATTATTACTAAAGTCTCGGGTATCAATTTTCTCAAGATTTTCTTAAATTCTTTTATATCACGTATTTATATTTACTCCTCGTCCTTTCGCTTTCTCAGCGTTAAGATGATGACTGTTGTCTTAAAACCAGTATGTAATACATACTTGGCGCATGTGTACACATTGATCGCTTAGTTGCCCAGTGGGGAGGCTACACAAACATTGTACAAACTGATGGTTAATTGTAATTTAAACAAATATGAAATGTCCGTGAGTCCGGGCGAGCGGGCTGCTTGTGTTGAGAGTATTTATAGTCTATACTCGTTTTGTTTAGGTATTTAACTAAAGGTAAACAATCTTGATGTGTCTTATTAATATTTTTTGTTTAAAAACTCAGTTTAAAAATAAAACGCGACTAAAAACCAATGTAAAACAAGAATAACGATTGCCAAATCAATTGAACCACTAGTTTAAGCAGTAGTTTATTTGTTTAATATGTGTTTGTGTAAAAAGTCACATCAAGATTGTTTACCTTTATTTAAGTACCTAAACAAACCGAGTATAGGTAATATATCGACTGTGAACTGGCAACGTCCTATCTCGATTTTATGAGGATTTTACTTGGTTACACCATTCTAAACTATTTCATACCCGGCAGCGATGCAAAAAGAATATTTTACTTCAATCAAAATTAGACGCCAAAATCGAATTCATTCAATTTGTACTAACATCGACCGCTTTGTGCATACAACGCGATCGATAGTTTCTTCTTAATCCTGTAATGTTGTCAAAAATTAGATGGTACAAGTTGCCAGTTCACAGTTGATATGTGAATTAAGATTATATATAGATAGATAGATAGATGGAGTATTCTTTATCGTACACCAAAGGAAAAAGTACAAATCGAAAATACATTTTACACATAAGGTACAAATGGCGGTCTTATCGCTAAAAGCAATTTCTTCCAGACAACCAGTACCTCTATTATGAGTTTTTCACTATTTACTTTCATAGTAAATGTAAATTTTTATGCAAGCGATTTTAGTTCTTAACTTGGTTATATTAGGGATTAGAGTCTAACATGACACCTCTATAATATCGTAAATAGTAAATCAAAACTTAACTATGACACATATGTCATATAAGCGACTCTAATCCCTCATGTTAAGAACGAAAATCGCTATCATGAAAATTTACTTTAATATGACAGTAAATAGTTAGAAAACTCGTGATAGAGGTACAGATCGTTTAAGGGTAGAAAAAGTTTAAGTTTACCGTCGCATATTCACTTTTTAATGGCGTTTGTATCCACATACATATTTAAATAACTGGTTCGATCCCCGGGTCGCGCAGTATTATTGTATTTTTTTGTGAGAAAATTCTCAGTCGCCATAACCTCGCCCCCATTACATGGGACTCGGTACTGGTTCAGGTGTAATGTGGGTGTACCACCACACCTATATGGGTAAGATTTTTGGTAACACGATTAACGCAGTGGTTGAGCGATCGACTGCTGCGCTACGTGTCACGAGTTCGATTCCCACACGGAACAAATATTTGTGTGATCTACAAATAGTTGCTTCGGGTCTGTTTTTTCCATATGTCCGTTCTGTCTGTCTGTATGTCCATTTGAAGGTTTGTGTATGTTAACGTACCCACGATACAGGAATAATTCCAAGTGTGGGGTAAAGTTTTTGAAAAAAAACAAGTCTAGGCCATAGATTTTGCTACTTTAACATAGACACCTCTATGTTACGGTAACTTAGAAGTAAAATGAAAGTAACACAGGCTGCGTTAATACGCTTTTGGTTGACGTCGAGCCATTTGAGGCTAACCCCCGCAATATTTAAGCTTTCCCAAGTTATACGTTATCTGTGTAACATCTAGCCTCGCTAACATCCCCGTCGGCGTAATAATAATAACAATCCATAATGATTACGAATTTAGTCACTAAGGACGACGGCAAGTGACCGGCTCTGCTTTTTAACAGACTTATAAAACCGGCCAAGTGCGAGTCGGACTCGCGCACGAAGGGTTCCCTACTATTGACTAGGTAAACAACAGTATGTATTTATTATTAAAGTAAAAATACAACTGAGTATTTTGTGAATATGTGAATATTTCAAGTGCCTACCTGTTGCCATTATTGATATCGAGAAAAAAAGGGCACAAAAATCGCGTTTGTTGTATGGGAGCCCCCCTTAAATATTTATTTTATTTTGTTTTTAGTATTTGTTGTTATAGCGGCAATAGAAATACATAATTTGTGAAAATTTCAACTGTCTAGCTATCGCGGTTCTTGAGATACAGCCTGGTGACAGACAGACAGAGTTTCTTGCCGGTCTCTTCTCCATAGGACCTAACCTAACCCTTTGGAACCGTGCGCCTAGAGTCTCGACTTTTTAAAAGTGCCTGAAAAGGCCTACTTGAAATAAAAAACGTTGACTTTGACTTTGTTGACTTAGACGGACGGACGGACAGACAGCGAAGTCTTAGTAATAGGGTCCCGTTTTTACCCTTTGGGTACGGAACCCTAAAAACGAAGTTTACCTTTGTCTAAGACTTCGGGGAGATCGTGATGCTATATTATATTATGTCATTATTGAAATTATTCCTCCTAAATTCTGCTTTTTGTGCCCAATAACATTCTGAAGACTTCCAAAGTAACTTCAATCCGTAGTAGCGCTGGTAACGGTCCCCGTGTCTCAGACAACCTGCCATTGTTCTCGTAAGCACAGTTTCTATGGCCGGCGAACATGAACAATGAATACACTTACCTACTGACAACGGTAATATATGATAACTGACAGTTTACCTCATAGTGTTAAATGTTTCATGGCTTAAAAATGACGTGTTAAACTTACTTAAAGCTGGTCAATGGTAAGATTACGTCGATACGGTCGGCGCAGTGGCTGAGTGATTAGCTTTCTGCGCTAAGTGTCGCCGGTTCGATTCGAGCACGGAAAAAATATTTATATGATCTACAAATGGTTGTTTCGGGTCTGGTTGTGTGTGCATGTGACACGTATGTTTGTAGCCAGGTCACACGAGAAAACAAAGAAAAGGGCAAAGTTAAAAAAAAATGCCAATGTCCTTTAAACCTGAAACTATAGCCACAGATATATAACTGTATTTTGCCAAAAGCCATTCCATATTTTTAAGTTAATCTAGGAATTAGAATCTACTTTAAACCGGAGTAACATCTAACTGGCAAAGAGAGCGTAGTTGGAAAGGCAACGACTAAACTTAAAATGATTAATACATAGCATCACGCCTGTATTCCCCGAAGGTATGGCAGAGGTGCACTATTGTACACCCACATTTCACCAATGCCGTTATTGAGTCCCATGTAACAGTGGGCGAGCCTATTACTATCTACCGGGCGCAGTTCCACGCTCCGTGCCGCTACTAAGAATTTCCATACAGAAAAACCCAATAACACTGTCCGACCCGGTAATCGAACCCAGGACCTCACACTCAACAGTCACGCTTGCGACCACTAGACCAATGAGACAGATCGTAAAAAAAAATTATACTTTACCTTATTCGATAAATTACAGGGTCCTAAATATTTAGATCATATATAAGATATTAGACCCGGGTACGTCTTAAAACTGCGGCCAGACACCGGAGGACGGGCAGCAGCGTCCTCTCACTAATCGGTGAGCCACTGCGATCCCCAAGCCGCCTGCCAAGCGTGGGGATTATGGCAAACCCCCCTTGAGGGAGGCCTTCGTTCAGCAGTTTACGTCTTCTGGCTGATGATGATATAAGATATTTAGAATATTTCGTTTTAATCCCGCCCGCAAATATATGCACATGCAGAAAATGCGATAGAAATAATGTAACATGCAACCAAACCGATCCTCAAATATTCAAAAAATCCATGATATATAAGATATACAAATATTTTAGTCGTATATCTTATATATCATGGATTTCCGCAAAGTAACGCCTGATTCCATTAATTATTTAGATAATGATTAACTTTTTAATCAACATACATAATAAGTAAATTTATTATTCCGATTTCTGTTATACGAACAATAATAATTACTATGTGTAAAATATTGGTGTAAATATTCAATACATTGTAGACTGATTCATGTCTGGTGTTATAGCAAGACAATGTTTATGGCGCCCGTAAGAAATATTTGAAATGCGTACATTGTCAAATTACTTCACAAAATATAAATTGTACCTATGTATATTCGTGCCTATACAGATAAATCTTTATTTTTTTAAACGTTGCTCCACACTAGGATTTCTCCTGTGTCGTGGGTACAGTTTACAAACATACATGTCACATAAACACACAACCAGACCCGAAACAACTATCTGTAGATCGTACAAATATTTGTTCCGTGCGGGGATCGAACCCGCGACACATAGCGCAGAAAGCTAATCGCTTAACCACTGCGCCAACCGTGTCGTCGAATGTAATGTCGTGTCGTCGAAAATAGATAGATAGAATTGTTTTTATTTCAAATAAACCTGATACAGGCACTTATGAAACGTTATAGGACTCTAGTTGCACGGTTCCAAAAAGTTGGTCCTATGGAGAAGAACCGGCAAAAAACTCCATGGATACTCTTTTAAAATCTCTTTTAACAATCTTGCCATGTACATAATGTGGAAAAAGTATGGGAGAACAATGTAGGTGATTACTACCTACAACAGAAAATATACCTACTTATGAACTCAAATCATTGTCCTTGTCTAAACTTACTCTGCTTTACCGTCTACGAATAACATGCGTGATTTTATGTATGTTAACATTGCATGCCCCAAAAGTAGCTCATTTAAATTCCTCACAGTGTTTCTTAGCGCAATGTTGTGCTCTAATAATTATCGGTTGCACGTACCAAACACACACATAATTAATTATACGTATAACATAACATTACAACCGTATAAAGTATTTATAGCTATTCCTATAAAAAGTGAAACTTGATATAAATTGTGGAGGAATTTTTTTAAAGCCGATTCTCCTTTACGTGTCAATATGTAATATAAATTATATCATCAACGTCTGATATCCTGATAAGCTTTCGTAGACCGACCGCACACTGCCTACAGATTTATTTACCTATTTCTTACTAAGAAACTTGTATCAAATGGTCTGTGGGTAAGTCCTAATTTTAGAGCTTAGAAGGTCAGGAAAATACATGTCATTAGGGTCCCTATTGTCATCTATTGGGCACAATTCCAAATATCAGGCTACTGAAAATTAGCTAACAGAAAAAAATCACAATCACTTTATCGAACCCAGGAACCTCACGTTTAACAGACGCACTTGTGGCAACTAGAGACAATGAGACAATCAATCTTACAGCTTAATAAAATCAAACGATTTAAATTAACCATTAAAAGTTAGTAACATAACATATCATCACGCCTGTATTCCCCGAAGGGATAGGCAGAGGAAATTCTAAGTCTATGGGCAGACGTATAAAAAAAGAATCAATTGCCGCATGTATGTAAGATCATCAGATGAAAACGTCTCGACCGATTTGGCTGTTATTTTAGGATTCCGTACCTCAAAAGGAAAAAACGGAACCCTTATAGGATCACTTTGTTGTCCGTCTGTCTGTCCGTCAAGACCCTTTATCTCGGCAACGTGGGGAGGTATCGAGTTGAAGTTAAAACCATATACTAAGATCTACAGTCCCTTGAAGCTATAAAAAAATCAAAGTTAACGTAAAAAAAGACACGGCTATTTATGCCGCAAAAAACGTATATTTCGACACTCAAGGGTATCAAAATTTATCGGGTACTTTCCGTTGACCGAGAACTATGAAATTTGGCAAGTAATATTTTTTTGTTGTGTTCACAATTATAAGCACGAGATATGTATGAAAGAAAATTTTCGAAAAATCGCCCTTAAATATCGGAAATCTCAATAAGCTTCTCGTTTTCTTCACCAATAAATTGGATCCGTCGAAGCCGGGCGGATCGCTAGTTTACAATATAATTTAACTCAGTATGCAATGCCACGTATTTTAAGCAGAGAACAGAAAGTCAAATAAATGCATACTTCAACCACAAAGTCTAACATAAAGTCTGTAGCTTAAACTTAACACTAAGTACCAGTAACTTGCTAGATCTTTGTCTGACCACTGACCTGTCCTTTCTTGTGTTAACTGCCAACTGCAGCTATAAACAGAGGATGTATTGTGTGTTGGTTAAGTAATATAAGTAAAATTGCTTGTTTTACTTATTATAATGGAGTGAAATTCTATACCGCGTGAAGGAATATTCCGTTTAGAAGATCTCGGACTATTGCAGGTTTATTTTGTAAGTTGCTAGAATTTGGTGTGATAGTTGTCATAGGTGTGCTCAGTGCCGGATTAACCACGTAGCAAGAGTAGCAATTGCTACGGGCCCCGTGCGAAAGGGGGCCCCGCGTATCCAAACCCGCCTACCCTAATATTTTGAGTGAAACTTATTAAGGCGTGGTATATTGATTTTACTTTATGTCACAAAAACGTGAAACGTTACACCTGTTTTCACTTAGACAATCCATTTCAGACAATCGGTAACCGATTATTTTCAACCGACTTTAAAAAAAAGGAGGAGGTTCTCAATTCGGCAGTTTTTTTTTTTTTTATGTTTGTTACTCCTGAGATTTCAATATTCTTCAACTACTGTATTGTTTAATAAAAGATTTATTTTTTGCTTTTTAGTTATTAGTTTTGTTTTTGAGTTTTTTGGAGTCGGTTTTTATTTTTTGTTAATGTTGGCGAATATATAACACAGAATTTCATACAGTAAACGCACAAGTTCTATAAAAAGTCACTTTATACTTATGAGCCCATAGCAGATCAAGGCTCCCTCGATAGAATTTGCTACGGGCCCCGCGCTTGCTTAATGCGGCACTGGGTGTGCTCGTTATAAAATAATTTTCCAGTGATAACAATATTGCATTATAGAAATTACACACTAATTACTTAACCTAATTTGAATTTATTTACAGATCGATATATATAACCCCATAACTTCTGCTTACATAGCGCCATTTCCTACAAGTGAACAATGATAAACAGATGATCGAGACATCCATCCACGCATTAAATGCATATAACACGTTAAAGAAACCTATTCCAATACAATGTGCCGTTAAAAAAGGTCATTAAAATACCGGCGCAGGCGCAGCTACGCGGAAGACGCGTCTATGATTGTCTATGATAGTGAAAAACAATGATGCGCTATTTAAATTGACACTTTGAGGCGAGATTGAGGATTTTTGAGATTCCTTTTGTTATTGATGATGTTTCACACATTTGTCGTTTTGGCGATAAGGAAATATACATATTGTAAGCTATACCTCATTAATCTAGTGATCGCAACCGCGACTGCTGAGCGTGAGATCCTAGGTTCGATTCCCGGATCAAGCAAAGTGTTGTTTTTTGTAGGTATGGAAATTCTCAGTAGCAGCACGCAGTCTGGAACTGTGCCCGGTAGATGGCAATAGGCTCGCTCCCTATTACATGGGACTCAATAAAGGCATCGGCGAAATGTGGGTGTACAATAGTACACCTTTATTTAACTCTTCGGGAAATACAGGCGTGATGCTATTTGTGAGGATGGATGGATGGATCTTTGTTACTGTTTCACGCCAGAACGGCTGAACGGATCTGGATGAAATTTGGAACAGAGATAGATTATAGTCTGGAATAACACATAGGCTACTTTTTATCCCGGGAAAATGTACTGGGTCATAAACCATGCGGGCGAAGCCGCAGGCGGAGGCTAGTTATACATATTGGAGAAAAACTAATATGGGGAGTTTTTATTAGAGCGACAGAAGCCAAAACATCAATTTTTTGATTTTTTCTCTGTCTGTCCGTATGTTTGCACACGCATCACGCAAAAACTACTGCATGGAATTGAATGCAGTTTTCACCGATGTATTGCTAGCGGCCTAACATAAAATATAGGCTACATTTTACCGCAGGAAAATGTCCGACTCTAAATTCCACGCGTACGAAGTCGCGTGCAAAAACTAGTAATAAATAAGCTCTGTATTTGAATTGAATTGGAAAAATAACATTTTACTGGTCCCCAAAAAAGAGTATATATTTCTTAATAAAATAGAATAAATATTCTAACCGTACCAAACCACCCATCACTTTTAATAAAACAATCAAACAGTCTACAGGAAGCATTAAAACTGGAACAAATCGAATTATAACCACAATAATAATTAAACCAGCTTTTAATAAAGGAAAAAGGAAATCTAGACCGGATACGCAGCTATCCTAGGAATCTTAAAAAGCTAGACGTAGCTACTATAAGCTAGAACGATCGTTTTCCGGAAACCATAACGGCCATACTAAGTCTGCACATGAATAATGTATTTGTGACAATTAACGCCAGAAGAATGCTGCGCAGGATTGTCTCCCGCTGGGCTGAACGGTATGTCTGGACTCCCGTGTAATTGCAGCCCCTTTATGGCACATATTAATTAACCGCTTCATTGCTTAGAGATCTCAGTCGCTGTTAAAATGTTAGCATCATCTTTTATACACTCTCATATATGTTTACTCAAGAGATACAGGATGGAGGAAGAGAAATCTCATTCTGTATTTAAGCCATTAAATTAAGATGATGTGGAACATAAATCGGTAAAATATTATGCTTAATTAAGCTCCAATTTAAGATTACAAGGAAAAGGCAGAGAGAACTTTCTATTCAATTAAACGCTAAACAGATATGGATGGCACATGAAAAGGCTGGGTTGACTAAATTTTCTTGGCTGCCACCTAGCCCTTCTTTTTATGTGAGAAACCTCATGGACTACTCCTAATCGTAGGACGGTGCCGGACTCGTAGCGCCTAAACTCACGACGGTTCGTACGACGCCCGCTTCGGCACTACATGGTGAGCTGCGAGTTAAGAGACCGAGCCGAAGCCCATCACGGTTCTACACCCAGTAAAAGGAACATCACGGGGTCTGCCTGCCACCCTGGATAAATACGAACTGTCGATTCTCTATTAAGGCTACTCTCAGTGCCGGATTAACCACGTAGCAAGAGTAGCAATTGCTACGGGCCCACGCAAAAGGGGGCCCCGCGTATCCAAACCTCTGCCAGAGCGTATTTTTTTTAATTAAAACTTTTTAAGACGTGGACCGTTGAATTTACTTGATGTCACAAAAAAGTGAAACGTTATACGTTATACCTCGTCAGACAACCAGTAACCGATTATTTTGTTGGCGAAAATAAAACACAGAATTTCATACGGTAAACGCACCAGTTCTACAAAAAGTCACTTTATACTTAAAAGCCCATAGCAGATCAGGGGCCCCTCGATAGATATTGCTACGGGCCCCGCGCTTGCTTAATCCGGCACTGGCTACTCTCTAAAATATGCGGTAAATGTTAAATTACGCATAATTATTTCTGTTTTCAAAGAAGAAAGAAGTTTTCAGTTATACACTCAACAGGCTATATGATCAGTGGCTTATGAAGGTGTAGCGACTACTACTCGCAACATGGCAAAAAGTAAAGCACCATCTATCGCAGTGAAACTACAACAAAAAACCTGAATCGCACTATGAAAGTTTACAACGATTCTAACACATATACGAATATCCGACATCAACTGTCGGGCTTCGGCCCGCCAGGCTAACCACCTTGCCTGGTCGGAGGATCCTCCCTTTTCAATGGAGGAACACCATACCTCGTTCCTCCATAAAGGCATGAGGAATAATGTAAGAGAGACTTACATAAAAACTATGTAATGTGTTTTAACTAATTCATAATTTAAAAATTAAATACCGGAGGTGCCTGTGTTGTGTTGCGACACTGCGCACGAGTTTCTAAACTAATTAGCATTGTTAACCAGACATGGGTTGCGGTTAAAATAAGACAATATTTACTTTAACATCTATGTAATAAGGTATGAAAGGAGTATTTTATTAATTTGTGACGGCGTGGTCCCATTTATAAGAGGTAGCGAATTAATATTGTGCGTTGAAGATCGTTTAATTGCTACGTGAATATTAAAATGTTTGCTAATAGCATAATATTCATGTATTTTCCATCAATCATTCATATCTGGTTTAGGACCTAACTTGTTTCTTTTGAGAAGAGGCCCTTGCCCAGCAGTGTGACGATAATGGGGCTAATGATATTAAAATTCATCCATCGAAAATAAGTGCACTATAACAATCACAAGATTGGCACCTGAATTACTAAAGCTAGTTGGAAAGACTTGGAAACAGAAAAAAGTTTGTTCCACGCTATAGAAAAGCTCTTAATGATAATGCCAATAAATTATCAGTTTCCATGATTGGTTGTGTTAAGAAATTATTGATTGCTGATCCAGGATCGCTTGCTATGTGGTTCGCTTCTCCCTTACGCCATATTTAACACAGCAATGAGGTTGTAAATCAGCGACAGATGTGCCAATGTAGGTGAGTTGTGTTCAGTGGGCGTGACAACAGGAAGTGACGTGCGTGCACATAAACATCCGGGCTTAACGCTCAAATGTTATGAGGTAGGCAGAATTGTAAGCGTGGTGTTGTATGGGGACAATATTTTTAATTGTTGGAATTTAATATAAACATAATATAACATAGTACTGTATTTCCCAAAGGTTTATTCATCATCAGCCAGAAGACGTCCACTGCTGAACGAAGGCCTCCCTCAAGGGGGCGTTTGCCATAATCCCCACGCTTGGCAGGCGGCTTGGGGATCGCAGTGGCTCACCGATTAGTAAGAGGACGCTGCTGCCCGTCCTCCGGTGTCTGGCCGCAGTTTTAAGACGTACCCGGGTCTAAAGGTTTATTAAGGTAGGGTTATTAAGTCTCAAATTATAAGCGGCAAATTTACCGGATCTTACCACCGGACACGATTCCAAATTCCGGATTGTCCGGATGGAAAGACAGAATTTTTCTTATAAAAAAACTCATTAACATATTGCCCGAAATTAACACATTGCCCGAAACTAGGATCAAACCTACCACAAGACTAATAAGGAATACACACATAAACGTAATTAACACCCTTTGTTCCTGTAATTCAGAACCTATTGTTTATTTACGGCCATGTATGACCATTTGTGACAGCTTACAAGTTATTTTGTTTTGTTGTTAAATTATACTTAACTCCTTATTATTGCAACATCTATAATGATGAAGTATGCATGTTCCTTCACACTTAGCTGTCAATGTTTATGGAATTCATGAGCGTGTGTAAGCTGTCACAAGCAGTCATACAGTGCCGCTAATATACATTTATTAACTAACTAGCTTTTGTCCGCGACTTCGTACGCGTGGGATTTAGAATCTTATATTTTCCGCCGTAAAATGAAGCCTATATTTTAAGTTAGACCTCTAGCAATACATCGGTGAAAACTGCATTCAATTCCATGCAGTAGTTTTTGCGTGATGCGTGTACAACCATACAGACAGACAGAAATTGTAAAAACTGTTGTTTTGGCTTCTGTTGCTCTAATAAAGACTCCTCCCCATATTATTTTTTCTCCAATATCTATAATGTATAGACATCGGCCTGTTATAATTTTATTATATGTATAGATTATGTTTTATATGTATAGAAGATTAACGAATAGAAAGTATTTATGTAATGGGACCAATTTCTTTTGAAAAAATCGTATTGTCCAATAATGACGGCATGGTTGGCGCAGTGGTTGAGAGATCGACTGGTGCGCTATGTGTCGCGGGTTCTATTCCCGCACGGAGCATATACTTATTTTTATGATCTACAGATAATTGTTTCGGGTCTTGGTGTTACAAATATATGTGTTTGTAAACGCAACCACAATACAGGAATTATTCATGGAGTGGAGCAATGTTATTTTAAAAAAAAGAAAGAAAAATTATTCAATATAAAAAAAATCTTTAGTTGAAAAGATTTACTTCACTTCAAGAATCTGCAGAGCATTAGGCGACCGATGACTAAAGCATTACCATTACACTGTCGCAATGTAATTTTACTCAAACAAGAGTGTGCACTTTTAGCTTAGAAGGTTCTCTTTATGGACCACACGAGAATTTTACACCCTTTTGATAGTAATACGATCGCATAATATACTCTTGTATATAAAGTCCCCTAACTGAAAACAAATAAAATACTTAACAAACGACATAATAAGTTTTATAACGTAAATATCTGTGTAAATGGAAACACCTCGCGGCTGTAATATACGGACGTTAGATGGTAAGGTTGCCAGGATCGAAATAATTTTTAATTTAATAAGAAATACAAAAAATATGTCACCAAATTTTCTAGCAGCTGTAGATCGGTATTGTAGATCGTTATAGATTAAAATGCATTGCATTTTACTGACTAATGTAAATTTTTAATATTTTTGTGTGACAACTTTTTGTCTATTTGTTCCGTGCTGGGTTCGCAGTAGTAGCGCAGAAAGCCAATCGCTTAACCACTGCGCGAATCCTGTTGTCATTTAACACTAGAGCATTTATTATGTATCTTCTAGTTCGATTGAAGAAATTGGTTCTTCAGTGGCTTTACAAGAAGATAATACCCAAAAAAAAACTTTTACGGCAAAGTTAAACAACAATTAATGGTGTCACCCGACGTTACTGTCGTGGCAGCCCTATTGGTGGCTTGTTTTACAATCAGGTTGTGGACAGGCGACACAGGGTACAAGCACGTTCACAAGTGTCATGTTACCAGTTGCCACACATCCTGATGCAATGTAACTAGAGTGTTCGCGATAAAAACATAGCTTGAACGTATCGATACCCAGTTCTATAATAACAAGGACTAAAAAACAAAGTTATTGAATGTACATGATAGGTTTTTTAAATCATTACATTTTTCTGCCGTATAAAACTACGATAAGCTCCACAAATTTCAGAACATTGACCATAAAAAATTCCTGGTCGATTAATAAAAAAATTGGTTTGATTTAAACTCCTAAGGAAGGAATTGTTCATGTTGTTGTCAATTGGTGATTAAAATCGGCTCTTGTTTGAAACCTCTGGGGGTAAGAAAAAGTAAAAAAAAGAAAAGATTAAAAAACTTAAAAAAAAACACGCTTTTATAACACACAGAACTAAAAAGTCCATTGCATATTACTAAAATATACCGAATATTAAAATTTGCACACCATCTTAATGGTAAAATACAGTTAATATACGCCGTTGATATTTGTACCATCTGTTTCACAATTACCTGTATTTTGCAAATAAATGTTATTTATATTTGTATTTTTTTTTAACTTTGCGCCAATCTGTATTTTCTCTTGTATCGTGGGTACAGTTTACAAAAATCTGGATGACATATGTAATGTCACATACACACACAACCAAACAAAAAACATTTATCTGTAGATTATACAAATATTTGTTCCGTGCGGGGATCGAACCCGCGACACAATGAAAGAAAGAAAGCTAATCGCTTAGTCACTGAGGCAACCGTGTCTTCAAAAGCTAGACAAGTATAAAAATTATAATTGCAATAAATAATAAAGTAAAATGTACTTATGTGACATATTTTTTTATTGCCACCATTGATATTTATTGCAACATGTGGACAGCAGGATTTCGATTTAGCTCGAAACTGGAAACAAGCCGAAGTTTTCCACCCTTAGCGTATGCCCTCGGGGCCTTTTGGTGATCACGACCATAACGGTTAAGTAACCGTTTCTCGCTTCACTTCCCACGACACGTTATGTACGCGAACAAAGCCTAAAACCTGCATGTTAAACAGCACCAAGTACAAACAGACAGACAATAAAGTGGCTGACTTATTGGAGCGTCCTCAAGACGTTTAGCGGCGGAAGGGCTGGGCAGAACCAGTGGACCGATCGTAATTGGTTATTGTTTATAATCGGGAGCGAGAGGGTATGGTGAACGGAGAGACAGCGATTAGCGATTTTATCCAGACTTTTTAGATGCATGTTTTTTGTTTTGTAGGCCATGGGAAATCCTCCTCTTTATTGCTCTCGTTATTGAATAATATAATTTTTTGCCAACAAATGTCTTTACATCCTAAATTATATCGGAAACTGTAATGGAAATATGTGGTGAGAAGATTGTAGCAATATATTATGTTATTTGTGACGGTTTCCATTTTCCTGTAAACTGAGTTCAGTCCAAACTGTGTCCAGGTGTCCAGGCAAGTGGAGCAATTATGTTTGTCCATTTTCGTATACTATCATTCCAACCGACAATATTATTTTATATCTTAACAACAGAATCGTTTAAATAGTGATAGTACACTTCTGGCTATACCTCCGTAGAATATAGGCGTGATATTATCTTACGTTACCTTTTAATAAAATACATTGCTTCGGTAGCCTGTATTTATGACATTATCGTAATACAACCAACAGTTATTTCTGTATAGTCATAATAATTTTCTTATCCATAGCATTAAATCATAATAATTACACTTTATAAACAGGCCAATTAAAGTTTTAAGATTTGATTCGATAAAGCACCGCTATGTTTAGCTATCGTGGATTCATCATCAGCCAGAAGACGTCCACTGCTGAACGAAGGCCTCCTCCAAGGGAGGGATTTGCCATAATCCCCACGCTTGACAGGCGGATTGGGGATCGCAGTGGCTCACCGATTAGTGAGAAGACGCTGCTGCCCATCCTCCGGTGTCTGGCCGCAGTTTTAAGACGTACCCGGGTCCCGGGTATTAGCGTGGATTAATATTGTCATAATCATTGCGGTTAGCAAACTGTACAATGATCAGCAGAATGATGACATTACGATACTCATTATTCAGCCAAAAAAATTGCCTCATTAGTCTAGTTGTCGCATGGCAGCTGAGCATGAGGTCTTGGGTTTGATTCCCAAGTCGAGCAAAGGGATATTGAAATTTTCTGAAATTCTCAGCCTGGAGTTTGGAATTGTGCCCAGTAGATGGCAAAGGCATGGGACTTAATAACGGCAGCATCGAAATGTGGGTCTACAAAAAATACACCATTGCCTAATCCCTTCGAGGAATACAGGCGTGATGCGTTTTTATGTTTAAAAGCTGTGTCTTATTACAGTTTTTTTTATTGCTGGTTCAGTATATTTATCCTTGTTTGGTTCTTGATGTCAAATCAATTTGTCTCTATTGAGCTCTAATATTAGACCTCATAGTTCTTCCTATACTGCGTCACACAAATCATCCATGGAAGTAGAAAAATGGGCGTAGTGACGATTTTTTTTTAAATTTGTTCTCATAAAAGAACTATATAGGTATGTCCATTCCACACTGGGAACCAAACTGTCACACGGTGGACATAAAAACATGGCAAACGCACATTCCGCTTTCCGCCCACTACGATGCCTGAGGCGATGTTATCTACAACGATGGACATCTGTCTATGTACTACAAGCATGTTGATTGTCAGTATTAGTGCCGATCTAAACGCACGCGATGTTACGTGTGCCAGTGAAGTGTTGCAACTGATTATATTACATTACAAGTTCACGTTTTTCACAGCTTTGTGACAAAAGTAAGTGTATTTGAGATAACACTGAAGAAAAGTTTTGTCCAAAAAGTATTTATCACCTAAAACTTCATAGGGATAAAAGCTGGCTGGTTAATTTTCGATCGATATTCAAAAATGGAACAATAAAAGAAGATTTTTTTTGAGAGCTATCAACCAGTTCGATTTATAAAAAGTTTTATTACATTTGACACCTTTTTTCTTTTGCGAGAAAAAAATTCTGTTCGCCATCATGAAAGATATTTTTTTTTCTATTAAGACTTCTTTTTCTTGTCACGGAGTGGTCATGGGAAAATAATAGGGTGGGATACTAATTAAATATGTGGCCATTCATCCATTTCTCATTAAATGCAATTAATTCCCTATAGTATACAAAAAAGTGTAATATTCATATTTTTGAATATTCATTAAATTTCAATAACCCGTTACTGACCAATGATCTTTCTTTTAATAATCATTACAAAATTAATACTAAATGGAAAATTAATTATCTGTAACTAAATAAATATCTTGCCTTATTAAAACTGATTTAGTTAATTAATTAAGTTGTTAAATTAATTCAAACTATGTTGGTTTATAAAAACATGATAATTAATAAATATTACACGGTCATTATATTATGCAAACTACCTAATACCTAAATATCAAATATCTGCCAACACTTAAGTTTGATTACGTCTACAAGCAACAATTAAAATGAACTATAATCTAACCATAGATAAAATGAACCATAGATGAAATCTTAAAAGTAACAACTTATCCCCTTTTGTCCAAATTTCTTAATTACTCCTGTTTTCCTAACTTTTAATAATACTAATCATCAATTTATCGTTGGCTAAATGCAAAAATGGTGCGAAACCACAAACAATAAACAAAAAAAACGTATCCCCTTAGTTGTTATCTGTTGTGTCTGAATGTGTCTTTCTTATATTTCAGATGAATGATAAATTAGTAATGTTATCAGTGAACAGGGAATTAGAGCAAAATATATTCACATTACTAATTGAAAGTGACAAAAACATTAATAAAAAACACTTGTTTTTTAGAGGTCAGTGCACCTATATCATTAACCATTTATTTTTATTATAATTATGCATAACCGCAATGGCGCTTACAGACACATCATACATGCGCGCGCACCCATAAACAATTACTCACACCTTTTTATTTTTAATTCTTGGCGCACTGTACATGATTCTCGTTAGTAAAACTGAATTGAATAGTGCATGCATAATGATACAGACTAGAATGTAGTTAATTGAGGCGATAGAGATAGCTCCGAATGGCTTCATATTTCATTAAAATAGACCTGTTTAAGGCAAAGGAACATGGATTTGCATTCTTGTCGCGATAATAAGGTCGTTAACTATAATTCTATATTATCAGGTAATCAGACGGAAAATGGCTGTTAGCAATAACTGGATTTATAACATCTAATGAGAATTATTAGGACCAGAGATTTCATTAATGCAAATACCTATATGACGGAGATTACGCGATTCTCACAGCTTTACAAGAATTAATTAACATAAAGAGCCTTGGGACTAGGTATTTATTTGTATGGCATAGGGACTTCAGTATTTATACTCTGGGTAATAAATAAAAATAATAATTCAGCCTATTAATGTCTTACTCAGCACAGGATCTCGAAATGAGAAGGGTTTGCCTAAGGTTCAAATTTCAAATTGCATAAAAAAATGTTTATTTTTAATTGATGATGATTTCTTTTTATAAAATTTGATTGCAATTGGCAGCACCTCATCTGACGGTAAGTGGTGATGCCTACGAGAATGGATCGATGACAAAAAAGGTATTCTTCATCCTCTCATGTTCCGCAAAAGGTATGGGGAGGAGTTAAAATCAGTAAAGTCAAGACTACACGGCACCTACTCTCACTTCATCGTCATTATCTGCCTAGCCTTTTCCGAATTACCTACGTCGGGGTCGGCTTCCAATCTAACTCGTAACGACTGCCATAGGTCTTCGTATGACACCCGGGACCAACTGTTTAACGTGATTTCCGAGGCACGGAGGGGTCTCGATATGTGAAAAATGGTCACCCACACCCTAAAATAAAATAAATAAATAATTCAACCCATTACTGTCCCACTGCTGGGCAAGGGTCTCTTCTCAGAATGAGAAAGGTTAGGCGTTAGTCCACCACGCTGGCCCAGTACGGGTTGGCAGACTATACACACTAAATTCACTAGGTCCAATTAAAACTAGTAATTTTGAATTTAAGTCTTCGACGGTGAACTAGACCTTATAAAAGTCCTGTTAAGAAAATAAAACAAGATAATAAATGTTTATCTGAGTTATATAGGGTAGGCAGTGTCTTTTTGTCTTTAAGGACCGCACGCCACTGCAAAATATGAAGTACACATCTATAGAACTGATACAAGCAGGAATCAAATACTATAAACTAAACACTATCACGAAAGAATATCTATAAAAGGTAACTACGCTTAACGATTGGCATTATAAAATATAAAACTGCATCCTATGATTTAAGCCTAACTATGCAACAGTTACACAAATAGGAGAGCCTCCACAGAACAGGCAGACGGCCTCAAATTATGGTAGGAGACAGCTACTCCAAGCCTTTTATAAATACGCTTCACAAAAACTACATTGTATGTTAAACCTTATTCGTGTAAGTTAAAGTTTATAGTACATTTTAAGCTATCTGTTTTGTGGTCTCTGAATGGAGGTAGCCTGTAAGCGGGATGTCTTATTGCGGTGTTATTTAACTTGACTGGGCTTAATGATACTCATTTATGAAAATACTGCGCTTTCATCTAAATGAGGGATGGCTGTGTAATCATTTTTATAATATAGAACAGTCGGATTACCAGCTTTGTGTTCGCGATTCTTTTAAACGGTTAGTGTTTGATTGTTCTACGTTTAGTTCGTAAGTCTTACACTATTTTTTCTGCCTTATTTAGTTCTCATAGTCAGCATCACGCTGTATTCTCCGAAGGGTAAGGCAGAGATGTACCAACTATATTTGTACATTCACATTTCACTGATGCTGTTATTAAGTTCCAAGGAATATGCAGAGAATTATTTCCATTTTTTGCTTACAATCCAGGGATCAAGACTTTGCCCGACCTGGGAATTTAATTGCTTGACCATTGACCTTACGCAGCCACCCATACGACCAATGAACCAGTAATCCAAGTCTACTATCTTCTGAATGAAGAAGAACACACACCCACATCCATAGACTTAGGATTTCGCTCATCTAAATCTACGTGTGACGGCACGGTTAGCGCAGTGGCTAATTGATCCGTTTTCTGCGCTAGGTGTCGCGGGTTCGATTCCCGTACGGCATAAATACTTGTATAATTTGCAGATAGTTGTGACATGTATGTTTGTAAACTGTACCCACGATACAGGAGAAATACGAAGTGGGGCAACATTTATGAACACACGTGAACACGCGTCGCGGGGCACAAAACGCCTCCATCTGCAGTTTCGAGTCGGCGGGCTCGAATGCGTCACCAGCTGCCGAGAATGCACGCGTTGCAACGTGTGCCGCGGCCGTCCCTGCGTCGACACCGGTGGAGACGACGACTTGTGTAGGTTCAGCGACCCCCAAACGAGCCTACGCAGCAATTGCAGCCGCCGCTAAAAAGCCTGTTGAGCTACAAAACTCGCAGGTTAAAATAGCGGACCAAGCTAAGGGGGGTAAACGGAGCCTGTCAAAACCAAAACAGGCTCTGAATAGGCAGGGTCCAGAGAAGGACATGAGCGACAAGGATGGTTTCATCAAGGTTGAGAAGAAGAAGAAGAAGCCTCCTTGTCGGAACCAGTGCGGTACTGCGCTGGCAGGACCCAACATGCTGTTACGACCAGCAGTAACGACAACGCTGCTCTACGTGTCCAGATCGCACCACTCTACGAAGGTTGAGGAGATCGTGGAGTACGTGCGCGTCAAGACCAACTGGACCTTGAGGGTCGAGAGGTTGGAGCCGCGTCACAACACGAACTTCAAGTCGTTCGTGGTGCGAGTTCCGACACACCATCTCGAGAAGTTCCTCAAGGAAGAGTTATGGCCGAAAGGTGTTGTGTATCGTCGGTTTCGTGGCCGCCTACATGACACCAGTCAGCGAAACACGACGCCGACACTTCGTGTGCACTAGTTTAAGTTATTTTGTAATATATATTTATAGTATTTTTAAGTTTCTTTTATATGGTATTGTATATGTTTATATGGGCCTTGATGCCTGAAATAAAGGGATAAATAAAAAAATAAAAAATTTATAAAAAAAAATGCCTACACCTAATGATATTTGAAAAATGAATCTTCCAAATTTTGTTCACATCCTCATTTCATCAAAAAATAGTAGTACCATGATAATACCAACCGCAACTAGTTAGTACCTCAAGGTACTTCAGACATAAAGTTAACATGACCAAGTTACGGCAATTGCCTGAGAACGTAAACGCAATATGCTGCAATTAACACCTACGATACTAAGTGATGTCGGTTTGTTAATAGCCGTGGAACAAGAGATGCAGTCAGGATAAGGAGAGCTCGTATGTTGCTTTTGGCAATCTCTTTCCTGGACTGGATGACCGTTCTTTAAGCAGCGGGTACGGCGTACCTTGGAGAGCACTTTAAGCTCTCCGGCCTTGTTTAATTGTTCCAACAAGTAAGCAATACGAAAAGTTTGACAACCAGTCTAACTTTAGAGTAACGATTCTTCCAGTATATAATTGAGATCGAACATAGTTGAGAAAAAAGCTTGTCAAATGGATATAACGTCACGGTTGGCGCAATGGTTGAGCGATCTGCTGACCGGGATTGATTCTCGCTCGAGCCTTTTTATATCATTCTATGTGAATATTTATATAATTATATTAAAAATCAATTGCCACGTGTATGACGGAGCATCACTTGAGAACGGCTCGATCGATTTGGCTTCTTTTTGTTGTGTTCGTAATTGTCAGGACATGGTTTGTATGAAAGAAAATTTTTGGAAAGTTCACTGGAAGCGTCAGAAATTTGGATGGTATTTTATGTATGAATAATAATAAAATCCCAATAAATATAATTTTCTTCATTAGTAAAGTGCACCCGTTCGAACTAGTTTGGAATAAGTCCTAGATGGGTGCTATATTTCCATGGTCACCTATTACGTGACGAACCTCATGACGGATTAATATGCTTGTATCCAGGACTTAAAGCAACGTTCTTTTGTTCTAGTGATGGTGTGAGACCGCATGGGTCTGGCCGCGGCGCTGCTGGAGGCGGCTGCGCGCGGCGATGCGGCCCGGCTGGCGAGCTTGCTGACAGCAGACGCGAGAGACATCAATGTTACTGACGAGGTACGTACACAATATATCAAAAAAGACATGCACAAAGGGCAGTCTGATCTTGTCTTGGGATGGACAGATTGGCATTTCAAAACAGCTGTAGACATAAATAATCTTGCGCAGGGCCGAACAAAAAGGTTTGGAGGCTCTGGGAACAAATAACGAGGTACCAAAAAATACAATCTCCTGTTGCTTGCTCTGAATCCGACCGTGATCCTGTGAACTTCTTATTGACTTCTTTCTAATCCTGTGAAACTATTTTTTATTCTGTACCCTGTATCTGTTGAGATCAGAAGTGTAAAGGAAGGACCATAAATTCAGAATGTGATAAAACTGTTGAATATAATATAATAGAATAGAATATATTTTTATTTCATGTAAACCAATTACAGGCACTTATGAAATGTCGAGACTGTAAGTGCATGGTTCCAAATAGTAGGTCCTATGGAGAAGAACCGGCAAGAAACTCCGTGGAAACTCTTTTAAAATAAAAGATCTTACTTTTTCTTTGTTTGGTACATTGTTGTGGTGAGAGAATGCGAGAATAATGTTGCACGGGTGCAAAGGAATTTTAAACAACAGCCAGTGCGACTTTTCCTTAAAATCGTTTGTAATTTATTTTTCTCTAAAGTTTAATGTAGAGCATGACTTAGACGGATCGTTTTACTTAACTATAACAGGAAACGTGCGATAGTAAAAACATTTCTGACCGAGATTTATCTTCTTTGTCAGAATAAATAAATGGATTAGCTGTCTTGGAAAACATAAAACATGTTTCTTGCTTTTTTTCTCACTAGTATCGGATGGGCACCGCCCACGCGGTAACAGCAATAAAGAGGTTCACTTTTTATATTATTTTTAAGACAGCGCAACACAACGGCAGTGTTACCATAACAAAAATAAACTCATAATAAAAGCCACACACAAAAGGATTTATATTTTATACAAGAGCCGATAAATATAAATTGTATTTATGATAAATGGCAGAAGGATAATATACGTTAGTGTTATTCCACCCAACAATGTCAGATGCGTCCCATTCTGCGCAGTAGCATCGTTCAACATCGAATCGGCACCCAACCGCGAACAAATTAATACCTCGCGAAATTAATGTACCCATCATACGAACCACTTTAAGTCCTAAATCATCATTATAAAGTTTAAAATTCAATAGCGCTATAAGTGCTTCTATAACACGTTTTATTTATGGCTAGTGTGTTCCCATCGTCCACATAGCCGTCCCTTTCGGAATCGATTAATAAATAATTAAAATACATCGATATATTGTAGAGTCGGTATCGATTTATCTCACTGTGTCGCTACAGGCTGGTTGAGTATTGTAATTTGTATGTTCAATAAAGAAAAAATACCAGGCACCTATGCATGGTGGAGTTTTCAGCAGCCAGCATTTCATTCGACAATATATTATGTGCACCGTTCATCAAAATAATATGAAAGCAGTTAACAATTAATTAATATAGTGTAGTTGGGGACAGGAACCATAAATTTTACACGTCTGTATGTAAAACTAATAATATTTATTTTGTGTTGTACTGAATTTATTTCGGGCCTATTTTTACTGTTTCTTTCTTTTATAAAACGATTCGCCATACCAGGTGTTCTCTTGTATCATGGCCCGTGGGTACAGGTTGCAAATTCATCGCATATACATAAACAATGAGGCTTGGAACAACTATTTGTAGTCCATACAAATTTGTGAATTTAATAAAATGTCGACAGTACTCATGACCAGAGCCAGAGGGCTGGCCTGTTCTTTGGTCTAAAGATAAGTTGATGCCAATCAACGGTCGCGTTGATGGTGGTTTTTATTTTTTCGTATATACAATAGATGCGTACGGACTCGCCCCCTATTCCATGAGTCCTAGTAACGACATCGGCGAATTGTGAGTGTTTAATATAGTACAACTCTGCATCCCCTTCGGGAATATAGGCGTGATGATATTATGAATTCGAGGAAAGTCTCAATCTCTTCAATTCGTGTTCTTATGCCACGATATGTTACATAATTAAAACAATACTTAATTTCGTATACAAACACCTGTATCCCCCAGTTTATTTAATTATTGCTTCGATTTTGTCCATTCATAAATTCGTTATTGTTCCAAAATAGTGAGTTTCGATGACTTGTTACCGTGAACAAAAAGTAAACAATCGTCATTGTCCATCTATAGCTTTTACATGAGCTAATTGGATCCCACGGTGCAACATCATCAATCAAACCACCTAACTAAGCCAGACCCAGTTTTTCTAACACAGCCATTTATTTTTTTCTATTTATTTTACAAAACGACCGTTGAAAACACAGCGTACAGACAATTAAATCGAATAACACGGTAATTACGACAAATTCTGTAATAACGTTTATGTGCAAAAATAATCTGTTATTAACGGATATGAAACAGCGACGTTATTGTTTATGGTGCGTTAAATAAGCTGTTATCATTGTTATTTATTAATTAGTGGTTGTATCCGCGAATTCGTCTGCACAACGCGTGGAAATCTATATAAATAAAAATCAATTGCCAAAAATGTATGTAAGCGCATAACTACAGAACGGCTGCACCTATTTGGCTAATTCTTTTTTGTTGTGTTCGTAATTGTCAGTACAAGGCTTGTATGAAAGAATTTTAATGGAAATTCCACTGAAAAAGTCGTAAATTTGGATGGTATTTTTGCATGAAAATTTCAATAAAAAGTAAATTGCACCCGTGCGAAGCCGGGGCGGATCGCTAGTTATTAATATTTCGCATATAATAATTAATGAATACAGTATACAAAACAATTTTTGATCTATCCAGCTCCTATGAGCGACAGCGTAATGTTACATGTTTATTAGAGATACACCTCTTAGTAGCGCTACACTGGAGGACCAATCAAAACCGGTCCCCTAGTTTTTTAGTTATAATTGTACAGACAGGTAGACAGTATAGATTCGTTGTCTACCACGGCATCACGCCGGTATTCCCCGAAGGGTTAGGCAGATGTGTAATACCAAAGACCCACATTTTCGCCGATGGCGTTATTGAGTCACGTGTAATAGATCGAGCCTATTATATCTACTGGAAACAGTGTGCTACTGAGAATTTCCATATATAAAACCTGTCACTTTACCCGACCTAGGAATCGAACCCAGGGCCTCACGCTTGCAACCACTGACCAATGAGGCAGTTCTTCGCCAGTGATGCAAGTTCGTTTAATGTTATAAACATTACAATAAATCTGTTCTTGTGACAACTAAACTACTATAAAGCTTGCACGAGGTTTTACAACGATACGAGTATGTTTTGAGATAGGTATTCAACAGCGCGTAAGTCTCGATGTTGTCTGTCTGTCGATTGTCTGCCCGTCGAAAAGTCTAGACAATCGATGCTATATTGCGCCTTTTCATATACTACGAGGCACAAAGTCGCTTTTGTTATGTTACGGGAGTTTGAAAAGCCAAAGTTCGGTTTCTGCATAGCGGTACCATCGTGGTTCGCGACCTTATCATAATCTCTATATCAGTAATATAAAGTAGCTGCGTAAGCCTCAATTTACAGGAAACAATAATAGAAATCTACTCAACGGGATGTATTACATTATTTAGTTGAATAACTCATAAATAACGTGTTTCTTCGAAACAGGTGTCACTAGTCCCTCGTTAAAAACACAAATCCAGTAGTCGCCTGCCATTTCAAATTGTTGACATAACACGATTCGTGCGGAAACTAATCATTTCGAGTTCTCTTAAGGAAATGATTGATCATGGCGTTTGTTTATTCTGTCTAGTACAGTCGAGTTGAGTAAGCGTGTGACTTAATCAAGAAATTTTAATATTGACATTGCTTGACATTTTTTAATGCTTTAATTTGTTTATTTGACCCTTAAATTAAGGCCAATATATCTTAAGAAAAGGTGGCAAACTATCAAAGAAGGACTATATTGAAAAAAAACCAGTTTAAGTTAAGAAATCCAGTGTTTTCTAAGTAAGAAAAGATTTTTATTTTACTTATTGGTAATTTGACATATTCTTACCCACTCTGCACCATCGGTCTAGTGTTCGCAATCGCGACTGCTATCCACGAGGTCTTATATCCAATTCCCGGGGTCGGACAAAGTGTTTTTAGGTTTTTCTGTATGGAAATTCTTAGTAGCAGCACTGAGTCTGGAACTGTGCCCGGTGGCAATAGGCTTACTATTACACGGGACTCAATAATCGGTGAAAGGTGGGTGTACCTACAATTATAGTATAGGCACTTCAACCTAACACTTCGGGGAAATAGAGGCGTGATCCTATGTTATTAGAAATTTGAATTGTTTTTTATGTTTAATAAAATTTTATATTCTGAATTTTAGTGAGTTCGGTTTACAAAGTAATAACAACGATACCTTTCTCGAGTCCAGAAATATCAACCTTATGGTGTCATAATAAAATAGCGTTTGATTTCATGGCTACACTCCCATGTGTGCTCATTTTACACTTTCCGATAGGTTGTTAAATTTTATGTTTGAAATATAATAACCTACTACACAATTTCAACATAAAGAACATCATGTCTAAATTGATGTGACCTCAAACCGCTCGAGGTAACTTGAAGCTGGCTTTTTATTACACCTTCCTGAGTTTCAGGTTTTCATAATGATGAAACTACAACTACTTTTATTGGGTTTCATCATCACTTTCAAGCAGTTTCTGTACAGCAAAGTTAAGTTAACAAATAATTGCTATCGAAATCTGCCATCAGATTGAGAATATTCTTTGGAGTCCATAAATACCAAACTGAATTTCAATTCCATAGACAAACCGGCGCGGTGCCGGCGTCACTTGTCACATTCACGCAAAGAAAAATAAAGTGAAGCGTAAAGATAAATTTGTTTAACCAGCCAGTGACTTACCAACCAGTTTTTCTACTAGCGCGGTTCTTGTGATTTCTGATCTAAAAAGGTCTCTTAAGTTTCCAAACAATTAATGTATTCACAATCAGCGTCGTTATCTCCTGTCATCTGTGAGCAACCGAGTCCCTCACCGGGTGCTCGAGATCATTAAAAAACTAGTCCGTTCACTGGACCGGTCTCTCTTGTTACGCACACTATTTTATTTTGTTGGACCCCACTTTATCTGTTCTGCATCTGTGGTGTCAAAATAACTTTGTTTCTGAGTTGATGAGATGGTTAAAAGAATGAGTTCAGTACGTAGCGGGCTAGGTTGGACAAACAATCTAATCCACTCTTATATACGTAAGCAGCGATACACATTTAATTTCGTTCAAATAAAATAAGGCAATTCGACTTACATCTTTATTAGAGACTAGCGGCTCGCCCCGGCTCCGTACGGGTAGCATTAATATCTATAATATAGTCAGATAATTTGTAGGAAACATAATTCTGTCACAAAATTTCGAAAAAGCCAAAAAAAATACTATTTTTTGATCCAATCGCTTACTTCACAAGATAACCCGCTGGGCTTATCTAAAGATTACCTAAAAATTTAATTAAAATCGCTCCAGCCGTTTTGGAGTCCATAGGGAACTTAAATAAACACATTTATTTATAGATTATATATATATATATATATATATATATATATATATATATATATATATAGTATATAATCAGTCGTAACATAGGTTTTTTTTCGGGGAAATCTCGTGTGTCAACCCAACAAAGGTTACCGAGCCGACACCCAACCGATAACCGGCATGTTTTCAATACACATATCTCAATTTCGACGCGCGATAGCCCCCATGAAGTTGGCAACTTAGCATAGATAGAGGTAAAAACACCACTTTATTCCGTATGCAATGGACTTACATTGATAATGAAACACTGGTAACCAGCATGAAGTATCAAGTACCCATGTAAGTAGCTACTGTAGCTAGACTATAGTCTAACACCATAGTAGGCAACCAGTTTGACTCTTACAACTTGCCTGTATTATTTACTTTGGTTCAAATATTGTAACTATATCTGATCTTCTTAAAATATAATATGTGATAAAAACAATGCAAGGGGCGTTTAGAAATCTCAGTAGTTTTTTTTTTACGTATCAAATTATAATTAATGTCACGTGAAAATTGGAATGGAATCCATTCTTATGAATTATGTCAATAAGGCAATTTTTGTCCTTCTCTACTTTTTATCCGTATTTCCGCTCGACATAAGGTGCGAACAAACGTTGTATGATATGACCTAATCAGATGTCGGATATCTGGTTGACATGCGCATGCGCACTCACGTCCCAGATTCTGCATCTCGTCTAGATTGACGTGCCATGCTAAAAGAGATTTTAAGATTCTAGTTATAACGGTTGTAGACCACACACCCAGTCAATTAAGGCTAGGAAAAATAAATAAATATTTTTTTAACCAAAGAAAAACTCGTTTTAAAATTGCTTTAGAAGAGGATGACATACATGAGTATATTTAAAAATGTGTGTGAGAATGGAGAAATTGAGACACGGTCATAAACAACATCAACCAACTGGATTATACCTCCTTAGAATGAAAAATATACCATCTTATGAGCTGATTAACATTCCAAATGAATCAAGGAGTCAATTAAAAGAAAGGAAGTCATTTGTCAATGCATAGCTCAGTCATCTTATTATTTAAATTAGCCTTCGTTTGGTAGTTGCAAGCGCGAGTAGTGAGCGCTACGTTCGATTGCCATGTCGGACAAAATTGGACAGTAAGTATTACAATGGGATCGATTATGGTATCGGCAAAATGTGTGTGTTTGTTATATTGTTTTTGTTTTTTAAACATTGCCCCACACTATGGTTTCTCCTGTATCGTGGTGTAAACTCCTCAGGATGAAGCCAAGAATAATAGTCACAGTATACGGTTCAGCAGTATTAATGTTTACTTTTATTATTAGATCTTTTAATTAATAAAACACGAGACACTGGACAGATCGTCCTCCTTCGACGGTCGGTGTCGGAATATGACGCCGCCGCCGTTATACCCACAGAGAGGCTTTATGCATTTTGTTTATTAATACTTATGTTTTAGCAAATAACGTTTTAAATAAGGAAATCAGTAAACAAATTAATAGATATAGAAATATTCTTAAAGACAATAGCTTTAATGCTAACAGTGGGTACAGTTTATAAACATACATGTCACATACACAAACAACCAGACCCGAAACAACTATCTGTAAGATCATACAAATATTTGTTCCGTGCGGGGATCGAAATCGCGACACGTATCGCAGAAAGCTAATCGTTTAGCCACTGCGTCGTCGTTGTTCAACCTCTATCTAATCATTTTAAATACTATTTCATAGGGGAGCCACTAACACCTATTTTTAAGTCTTAAATAAACTCACAAAGAGATTGTTAATGTATAACATAGATATATGATTTCTTACAAAAAAAAAAACAACCTTTGACAGATAAGTAGCAGATAGCGCAAAAGATGTTTAAAATCAGTCAAGTATATGTTCTAGACCCTTCGATCTAATCCAGAATATATTTTATATCGTAAACTGGACCTTTTTAATATAATATAGATAAATAAAATCGTTTTAATAATAAAATGTTGGCATACAAGTGTAACAAACCACTCGTTACTTATTTATAAGCCATTTATATATCAAAGCCGCCATTTTATAATTCTTTATTAGAATAATTTAAATTAAGAATTTTATTTATAAGGATTGAATTCAAAACCAGTAACGGCATGTTTAATGTTGCCACAATTTTATGACTAATAGATATATTATCTTACAGAAAATTATGTTATTAAAATTCAACTCTATAATAAAGTTATTAAATTATAATTTATACGAAATTAGTGATAAAATTGTCTAAAATTTTAAGACGTTTTAATCTCATTTAATGTCTTATAGATTCGGCATTAACAGTTTTAATTATTGACGTTTTTACGTCTACCGTTTTGGGTTTTAATTTTTTATTTCCTCTGTTAAGTGATTACCTCTTCTGGGATCTTTGGGTATTGCTTCTTAATTATTTTTTAACTTACGAGTAGTCATATAATCTTGAATTATCTCTTTATCCTGCGATCACCACGGGATAGAAGAAGAGAAGAATGCACCTGCTTATACTAGCCATTCGTCTCGATCAAATTAACGCGGTACGGTTACGGTTGGTGGTATTTTTGTTCTGCGGGTCGTGGGTTCGATTTTCACACGCGACATATATTAGGTGTTGCGGATCTGTGTCTGTAAAAGCACTCACGAAACAGGTAAAATCATAGATAGGCAACTTTTAGAAGATATAAAGCGGACTTCTGGATGTCGACAACAGCGCCACCTACCGGGTTCAGCTATAGCTAAGAACCATTCAGATGACCCTAGTACAAAAAAAAAACATAAAAGTCGATAAAATCGTTTAGGAGTAGAAGAATTACGAACACACACACACACACCGAAATTTTATATATAAAAAATAATCCATAATTTTAAAGAAATGTAAAACATATTTAATTTAATATGACAAACGATACACTTCTTATATACTCGTAGAACACCGTGAAGGTCTATAATATATATAAAAAGAAGAGTATTTATATAAAAAAAACAACTCGCTAAGTTACGGTCCAATACCTCCAATACACTATAAAAAGTCTATAAAATTCGTTGCGCAAACTTTTGATCGCATTATTATTAGTATTGATCACGATCCCGTCGTTTATCTATTAGATCTATGCATCTTGTGTAGCATAGAGCAGGAAAAAAACGAAGACTGTCTATGTCCACTTTACAAGCAACTTTTAAATCCACCTGCAGAATGTAGACGGCTGGCCTACTACGGCAAGTCACTCCAAACTCGTTTTAAAGCTTTTCCAAGTACTACACCATGTAACATGGCAGTACCATAGTACCTACTTAGTTATTATGATCTAATAAATCTTACAGTACTTTAGAACGTATTAAAAGTATGTCAATTTGGGCACTATATACCTATATATAAATAAATAAAGAGAGGCTCGTTAGCTACATAGCTACTGCACAGATCGGTCGATCTGCGAGGTTAAGCGGCGCTTGACGCGGTCAATTCTTGGGTGGGTGACCATTTTTCACACATCGAAACCCCTGCGTGCGTCTAAAAGCAAGTCTGACAACCACTAACCTTGAAGTATCAGTGTCTCCCATTAATTGGGTGTCGGAGGTCAGATGGCAGTTGCTCCGTGTAAAAAACTGATATTCAGCCGCAACCGGTTAGACTGGAGGCCGATCCCAATGTAGTAAAAAATAGCTTAGCAGATGATATAACCTATAAATCTGATGGAATGAACTCACTACTACTCAATACTTGGACGGTAACAAGTTCCTGCCTACAAAATAATTTAAAAAAATGAAAAACTTCCTTTGTGAGATTACACTGACATTACAATAGTAACACATCGGGCAATCTGAAAAAAGCTAAACTAATTTTAAACCACCCGATCAAAATGTGTTCCGTCCGAGCGGGTAACCCTCGATACGCTCACTAATCGTTATTAAATCCATTGATTATCTTGTTGGTTTGTTTAACAACACAATCATTAACCGGACACAATTCTATTTACTGTTAAAATTGATTAAGTTAACAACTATTTTTGTGCCTCGTTAAAATATAGAGGAAGCTATAATTTCGGTTCAATCGTTACGAACTGGCTGGCTATAATTTCAGTGAGATTTATGAGGCTATATCACTTATGAGAGAACCGTTGGACAGTAGAATGGAGGCCACATGTCGGTATGTGAGGCAAATTTCTGTCAGGTGGACTGACGGTCCGTAGTGTCAGAACGTATCATTAATCATGAAGCAAGTAGCAAGCGGAATTTGGAAATCGATTGGTAATTTAGAGAAACTGTGTTAAATACCGTCGCATGCCGCAACTTTGCATCCACTCCTAACTTTGCGTTTGATAAAAACTTGCGAGGAGGAGCAAATTATGTTGCACATCACACCAAACAAAGTTTAATCACACTACATCTACTACTACTACTACTGAACTATCCAATTAGTCTAGATCCTTGTCATACATGAATTTAGATTCCAACTGTGGCGATGGCTACTAAATCCACGTAGTTCACAAAATAGTGGCCTTTATCAAGATTAACTTCCATCCTTTTCTCATGTTTTTGTTAGAAAGAGACATGGTGAGATTAAATTAATTGATTATGTGAACAACGGAATATATCTCTTCAATTACTTTTAAGTTCAAATTAGAATTACAACGCATTGTACAGAAATTTTGACTAGAAGTAAATTCACGGACACAGGACTTGCAATGTTGCTATAGTACTTTTAAGTAGGTACTGTTGGGAATAAAGATAGTCATAGAATAGATTGGAGAACTCAGTATAAGTGAAGGTACTTACTCGTATATATTATAACTAATATACACAGGCTAAAAGTAGAACACAAATACTGGCGGGCCGTAGGTATGTTTGTTTGCCAACTTAGTAATAATATAAAAAAAAAATGATACTCGTAGCTCAATAGTTACCGCACAGATCAGTGGATCTGCGAGGTCAAGCAGCGCTTGCTGAGGTCAGTCTTTGGATGACCGTTTTTCACACATCAGCGGGCCTACCATGAACATTTAAAATAATTGCCAAGTACAGGACAGCCCAACCTTGAACGTTAACCTGACAGGTTTTCTATTTGTACCATGAACAATTCTATCTGACCTGCATTAGACCGAATTCAAACCTGCAACATTATCGCTGACCGGTACGCCATATTATAAACAAACGTTCTGAAATACTTAATCGCAATATTATCGGTTTTACGGTTTTAAAGTACTAGGTTAAATTGTTTAAATAACAGTGTCTATTAATCAAGACAATTCTACAAAGAATATGTTTTATTGCAAAACATCTTATTTAGCGTGATTAAAATGTCGAAAAGCTTTTTAGACACTTAACAGGTACTTAAGATAACTAGTGCTATTTTCGAACGGCTCTTGAGTATCTAATATGTCAAAATCACAAAAATTTACGAGGTGATTTTGAATTTCGACAATATTATGAACCCACTTAAGTTCCTTTAATAATGTTATTTAGGAATACACGACATTTGAGTTGTATCCGTTGTTGTGAGTGGTAAGAAAGTGCATATTCTACAACTTCAGCAATATGACTACAAAGAGAGTTTCATATGAACAATTGGAAACATTGTGGGAATTTTTAAATAGTCATAAGGATATTGCAATGGGCTACAACAAAAGTGCTCAAGCTCGGGAAATGTCTCGCAGATTGTGGACGGAGGTGACAGAATCTTTGAATTCCATCGTTGGTGGTACTATCAAAGATTTTAAAGGCTGGGCAGCTGTAAGTTACTTTGTATTACTATTTAACTCTATATATCTACAGCATCTCCTTAAATTAAGTATTAATGTATTGTTCTTTTTTTATTTTTAATAAGTATTGAACATTATATTAAATTAGAATAAATTGGTGCAAACCCATTTATTTATTATTTATTAAAATTAAGCTTTTTCAATTTCAAAATTTCAGTACTGGATAGATTACAAAGGGAAACTGAAACGAAAATGTGCAGCTTTTAGAGCAGCACAATCTCGCACCGGTGGAGGACCAGCTGAAACAATTGTTCTGACAGATATAGAGAAGAAATATCTATCAATACTCGGTGATGATTATGGTTTGGGTTTACCAGAAGTTCAAGTAGACCCATTTGATGTGGAAATTACTCTGGTGAGTAGGATTTTTATAAATTTAAATAGGTTGAAGTTCTATTTTAGTCTTATGTTTTATTTATTCCTTTGTCAATTTACCATTTAAATTACAGTTAATTTAAACAACATGCAAATTGTAGTTAAAGCTTTGTTTATTATAATTTAATCTGACAACAAAATAAATTAAATGTAAAATGAGAATAATTATTAATCTTTTATTGGTTTTTGCAGGCACCAACAATGTCAACTGATTCTACACTATCACAGGCATCACAATCAATATTAGTTGACTTAGCTGTGCCTGTGACTTCAGCTGTAGAAGAAGAAAATATAGTATTTTCTGTACCAAGCGTAGAAGCACCCACCATACCCCTACCCGTTCAGCCTGAACCAATGAGCTCTACGCAGCCTCCAAGGCGACGGCGTAGATCAGAAGCTATGTCTCGAGAGGCAGCAAGAAGAGCTCTTGCTGACTCTGGTCGTATGCGAGCCGAGGCTACACAAGAGGGTAGCACTACCTTAAAGGCAATGCTAAGTGAACTTTCTCGTATTGCAGCTACACTAGAAAGTATCAAAAATAGGTAAAAAAATTAAATTACATTCATAATAATTTTATTTAAAAATATGGATAATAAAAATAGAGTACTTTACTTTCTATGGAAAATATTAAAATTACCTAATTATTATTTTAACTAATAAATGATACAAATACACATTAATTTACAATAGAATAATAATATATTTCTTATGTTCTAATAGAAGTAGTATAAATCTAAAATAAGTCTAATATATTCTAATCATAATTCTAGGTTGAGCGGCTTGCCCACAAGTGAGCTATGAGCTGTCTTCTCGTAGCAACTCCATGTTGTAGTTCAACATTTCGAGTACTCCTAGAAGAATGCCCCATGCTGTCTACTACATGGTTATTTGGTTGCAATTCTGCTTCTCGTAACACTTCTTCAGATGTCATGTCTTGCACAGGAATATTGGCTCTAATACAAATATTGTGTAAAATTACACAAGCATTTACAATAGATGCCGCTACACAAGGTTCATAATGTAGAACTCTGTGTACAAGAAGACACCTAAAGTGTGCTTTAAGAAGCCCAATGGTTCTTTTAATTGTGTTCCGGGTTCTTACATGTATCGTTGTATAGTAGGCCTCAGGTGAATTTAGAGGAGCGTCTATGATAGGAGTCATCATGCTTTTTCTTAATGGATAGCCAGAATCACCTGTAACAGAAATATTTATGAAGTAGATAATTGAACATGCTTGTAAATATCTTATTAGAATCGTATTATCAATGGTTCCATAATTGGTGATACAAACCTAAAAACCACATATTATTTAAACTTTCCATATGAGTTTTGAGTGGGTGATTAGCCCATATGAAGGAATCGTGAGTAGCTCCCCCATTGCTGGCATCCACACTAATAATTTCGAAGTCTGAGTTGCATACCTAAAATGTTACCAGACCTTCATTAATATAGGTACATGCGCCACCTAGTTGGCCATTTCATGTTGTTCAGCAATTATTGTACATTATAAGTTAATAGGCTAGGCTTCATTGTATGTTTTCTTCAGCATTTAATTTGTAGATTTTTGTTGGTTATACCAAACTGTCCCACTGCTGGACAAAGGCTTCCCTCAAACATAAGTTTGTGATTTTTTATTTGAGGTGAGTCCTTATATTAAAATTGGTTATTATGTAGTTACACCTTAAGTATATAATAATTATTTACCAATTAATATATAAAATATATATTACCGTTCAAGGAATGATAATGTTTTCTGCAATAAAATCTTTCTTCATGTTCCACCGGCCTTTTTATTGCTACATGAGTTCCATCAACGCATCCTAAAACCCCAGGCATACCAAATTTGCTATAAAATCTGAAAAAAAAAAAAACTTGTAAATCTAGACTTTAATATAAAATTTAAATAATGTTATATCCAGTACTTACCCAACTACAGTGCCTCTTCGTTCATTGACGCTATTTGGGAATTTAATATATTTACGACGGAAATATGGGCGATTTAGGCACTGAGTTACCTGCGCCATTACTGCTGACACAGTTTGTTGTGCAAAAGAATGTGCAGCGATATCACCGATTGGTCTTTGGTACGAACCCGTAACGTAAAAAGATAAAGCTATTAAAACCTGAAATGAAGAGTGTAAATTAACAAACTGCAATTAATTTTTCTTGTGATATAAGCGTAATAAATATATCTATTGATTAAGTACAAACCTTGATCTCTATCGACAAATCTGTTGATTTTTTAGGGCATGGCATGAAAGCTCGTAGCTCATTGCAAAGTTCAAGCACAAGCTCTTTAGGCAGCCTATATCGTTTAACAAACATGCCATCCGGCATGTCAAACGGTTTTATCAAACTTCTTAACATATATCGTTCGATTTTAGCGATTTGTTTGTCGCTATCGTCATCACTGTCTTCTTCCAGAAACTCAAAAATTTCGTCTTCGTCACACATCTAAAATAAACGGCAAACATGATGGTTTTATTTTGTCTGTAATTCTTAATAACGCCACAATAATATTCTACTCAGAAATTTACATTTACTTACGTTTTTAATTTTATATTAAAGAAAACAGTTCAATAAAAGTTAGTTTTACACGCCTGTGTAATCTGACTGCAGGGCAGTTCAATTATCAGGTGTTTTAATGTCAAAAATGTGCTCATGGTACAGCTATTTGCAGGTCAGACCGCTGAACTGCTGTCACTTGTTCACTCGCCGGCTATAGTCACGTCATCGCTGGCTCGCCTGTTAGTTAACGTGCTCATGGTACAAAATAACCCGACAGTTCACTTTCCGTCCAAAATTGACCTGCTATAAGAGTTCATGGTAGGCCCCCAGAAGTTGGTCGTCACACGTCACTAGTCAGCAGCCCAAAAAAATTGACAAACAGTCTAATCTTAGAATATCAGTGTCAGTGTGTAATTGGGTGGGCAAGGTCAATACTGATATAATATATTCAGTCGCAACCAGTTAAACTGGAAGCCAATCCCAACGTAGATAGTTAGGAAAAGGCTAGACAGATGTTGAGTTAGATAGTTTTATAAACCTCGACAGCCGCAAATAAGTATTTGTATATAAATTTGTAAAATGCCACAAGACTATCTCCTTATAAGGATTGTAATACTTCAAAAATGCGTAGGCGTCAGACAAATAAAGCCCAAGCCTGTAAACCTTTACGATCTGTTGTGTCATTTGTTAATCGTTTGTTTATTACTTGTATACGTCCAAGCTTCCGCTATCAAACGATTTGTTAAGAGGAAGCGTTTCTGAACGTTTTACTGCGTAATTAAACACGTAAACTGGTAGCAATCGTTCGTGTTAAACGAAGATTAGTAAATGTCTAAAGTTATAAATTCGTTATTAATTTAAGTATCAACATTTAAACTGGGATTGTTAATAACGGTAGGTGCAAAAGTGATAAACCATTTATGATCCAATTTATCGATCAATATTTTTTGTATTAAAACTTCATTAGATCTTAATTTTATGCCAGTTGTCTTTGGCTTTCGTTTAATTGTAAGATTTTTTAAACATTTTAAAATGACTAAAATTGTTACACGTAATAAAGCACACACAATGTGTACCATTTAAGGCATTCTTGCTTTTTGTGAAGTCACTTAATTAGCACAGATGGAGTGTCACTTACAGGGCGTTTTGCCGCGAAAAAAGAGACCGCGCGAAAGACGCCATTTTGATAGTGATGTGAATTGAGGTAACAATGCGATGTTATGCCAATGAGGTTCTCAAACAGAATAAAAATACATCTAGATGGCAGTCGTTGACCTCATCGTGAACTTTAGTAGTATTTCATACGATTTAAAAGTAGGTATAGTACTGAACATAGAATCACATCTGTATTTTCCAAAAGTTAAGGCAGTGAGGTGTAACTACTATTGTTTACCCACAATTCGTAGAAACTCCTATGAAGTCCCATATAACAGCGGGTGAACTTATACCAAATTCCGCACTGCTCAATTTTCAAGCGAAAACCCAATTCCACTTTCTCCCGCCCGGGTTATTGAACGCAGGACCTCAGTCTCAGCAGCATGGCTTGCAATCCCTAGACCAAGGAGGCAGTACATGTACAGCAGCAATTAAAAACAGAACAGCCAACATACCTTTACCTATAATCCAGTACCTAGATTGAGGTACTCAACCACAAATAAAACAAGACGAAGAAACTCATAAACTTAAATCCGAGAACTTGAGTGCAAACAACAGCTTATGAATATGCACGGCGCAATAATAATTTGACACGCAAGAGAAAGCCTTCCATTGGCAATAGATTTCCTCTCATTCAAACGGACTAAAATGGAACGTCTAGCACACCCGCCGTGAAATACGACCACAACACCTTAACAACAATACCTATAAATCCAAAGTCAGACATCGACTATTTATCGACATTTTCACATCACTAGCTAGAGTTGTATCGCTGGCACGACGCCTCGGGCCGAGAATCGTTTGCGTAACAATCGTCCCTTGTCCAGGCATTCCACGGCGCACGACTCCCGACCATTCTGTCGTGTCCGACGGCCTGTACACAATGTGCCGGGACAATTGCCTGAAGAAACCTGCATTGTATAATGAGCATTGTGGTTAAGATGACCAAGGCCTAGTTTCGCATAGCAATCTTCATTATTCCTAACCAGGCACAGTTCAAAAGCGGCGCGATTGTAAGAAAAGACGGAATAGCGAAAACAAAACGTAAACTGAAATTTAAGTCTAAGCTCGAAAGAAAATAACCTCCGAGTACGTAATGCTTTGAAATGAATAAAGCTTACACTACAGTTTCAACTGCATCCCAGTTTAGTAATAGAGAGAGAGTTCAAACAATGAAATAACTTTATGATATGATAAATGTAGTAAATTTTACCTTTTTATACATATTATTTTAGATATTATATAAGACCTTATTGGTCTATTGGTCGTAAATGTGATTGCTGCGGTGAGAGTACTGCGGTATTAAGTTTTTTTGTAGTTTTATGGAAATTCTCAATAGTAGGCCGGTGTCTGAAATAGGCTAGATGACTGCATCAAAAATAAATTCTGAAATCTTGTTTGGTAAATAGTTTTCCTTTTAAAAAGTCAATAAAACTTAATCTCTTGCTTATCTTTGGCGTTTTAAATTTTTAATTTATCAAAATCACACAATATGTATGTCAATGGCAATGAAAAACTATGACGTCACGCCTTAGTATTCCAAACATTTTTAGAATAAAATGTCGTTTTTGATATTTCATAATAGTTTGTTATTTCAAAAAGTAGCTCACATGACTAGTAGTCATCTACCGTATTATTTTTGGTGTAGGTACTATCTTTTTAGTGACAATCTACAGTTTCTATAGTTTTCAGAATAATTTAGAGTTCTTCAAGTTGCGGTGGCGAGTACTTGATGTAACAGCCTAATTACAGAAATTATTTGGATGCCTACAATTACTCTAAAAAGTCTTTTAAGTATTCGAATTACCTACATTATGAGTCGTTTACCAATACGATAATGGAATTTCAGCATAAAATAAGATTATATTTATTTTACCAACTTAAAACTAACATTTCATTGCAAATATGAATGTATGATTGTCGCCATTTTATAACGGAGTTTGATGACTATGCGCATCGTCCGTCACGATATGATTGCCTGGTGATTACCTACGATGCGACTGCGCCGATGAGTTCCAGGAACAACATGTTTTGTATAAAATTGTGGTGTTTTTGGTGAGAAGCTTTCTTCCTGGGAAATTAATGTGATAGTAACATAACATAGTATATCGCCAGATGTACTGTTACAGACCCTAATTTGAGCATTACAATACATTATTGAGACCCATTCGATCTAGGCAGGAGCCTATTGTCTACCTACCAGGTACAAATACAAACTCCTAGCTACTACTGAAAATAATTCCTTATAGAAAGATCCAGTGACGCTTTACCCGAACTACTTACACCACAGAACAGATTATCTGTTCTGTGACTTACACGATTACCAG
This sequence comes from Shargacucullia verbasci, assembly GCA_947562105.1. Lineage (NCBI taxonomy): Eukaryota > Metazoa > Arthropoda > Insecta > Lepidoptera > Noctuidae > Shargacucullia > Shargacucullia verbasci. The sequence goes on from OX387296.1 coordinate 932,895, forward strand.
TCGCGCATGCGTATTAAAGTACTAGCTTCCGCCCGTGGATTCGCCCGCGTGGTTTACGAATCCGTACATTTGTCCGGAATAAATAGCCTATGTGCTATTCCAGACTATAATCTATCTCTGTACCAAATTTCATCCAGATCCGTTCCATCCATCCTCACAAACTTTCAAATCATGTATAATATTAGTAGGAGTAGGATTAAATATATAAAATAAAATAATATTAATAATGAATAATAAAGTATATTTGAACTACCGCTACGTGTCGCTAGTTCGATTCCTGTTACAGAACACATTTGTAAGATCTACAGATAGTTGTTCCGGGTGTTGTGTTTGGCTATGAATATTTGTGTTAGTAAGCGCACCCACGATACAGGAATTATTCCTAGTGTGGGACAGTTTCTTAAAAACGAATTTATTTATTCAATAGAAAGTAACAGTAGGTATATACATGATGTATTACTTAAACAGTTTTCCTTATTCAATTTGCAGTAAAATGTGGCTGGCTTTCACAGCAAGACGTAAGGGCTCTTAAACTAACTCTATGCATGCTAAGTATGTCAAGATAAGCTTCGAACGATCCCAAGTAGAGCTTGGAGTATCGCTGCTTTTCAGTCACAAACTACATCAAGTGCAGCGATTCAAACTCAAAACTTTTTTATTCGTGTAGACCAATAATCCATGGCTACTCTTTTGAAATATCGTTTGTAATACAGTACATGGAAAATGCGTAAGAAGGTGCTCGAATCAGCCGGAAATTCGATCGGTACGATCTTACCCCATTGCCGATCTTACCCCAACGCACCTTACCCATAGCTTTCATCATCATCATCATCATCATCAGCCAGAAGACGTCCACTGCTGAACGAAGGCCTCCCATAGCTTTACATGTACAGATATCTTACTTCTTAGATATCGATAAAACTGGAGGGTTTCTGCAATAAATTAGTTGAATATTGATATTAATAATATATCATCACGACTGTATTCCCCGAAGGGTTACGCAGAGATGTAATATCATGCACTACTACTACTGAGAATTTTCATACAGAAAAACCCAATAACACTGCCCGACCCGGGAATCGAGCCCAGGCCCCGGTCAGCAGTCGCGTTGGCCACTATTAGACTTATGTGGTAGTTATAGTCATTTATATTAATTTGTATCTAAAATTAATCTTTAATCGACCATCAGCTTAACTACGTACCGAAATATGGGACATTATTCCATATGAAGTGAAATTAAAATCAAAATTAAATTAAGAAATAAGCGGAAGCACTGTTCTCTCTAAACTCTTCATGTATTATCACAAAAATCCGAAAATATTAATCATCCATTTAAATAAATGTGAGAACTTAATTAAAAAACAACTTCGCTTGATTTCTGAGCCGCGTATTTTCTCAGAAAACAGATAAAGACCTTTCAGCATAACATAATAACTCCTTGAACGAATAATCTGTTTAAAACTCAGGGCACGTAATTACTATCCTGTTATTATATTTGTGACGACGTAATTCATCTTCCACAAGTCGCTCAATTTAAATAATTACGAATCAAAATGGCCGTGTTGACATTTTTATGACCACGCACGGTAGATTTAATTAAAGATGAGGGGGTGACACGTCCATCTTATAGGCTTGGGACCATAAAAAGGGACAAGACAGAGTTGATACTTTGACTCACTCATTAAGTGGACCTATTCATAGATATTCTTTGCCTTTTTAGATGATGACGCGGAAGCCGTGTAGAAGAAATTTCACTTTTTATGTCACGCCCAGGAATTATATTTCTTCTGGCTAAGTTACAGCGCACGCGCACTTGAAAGATGTTTTGAAGACTTATGTGTATGTGAAAGATCAGCCTGCTTCGAGTTTAACTGTGATTTACTATAATTTAGGCAACAATTGCCTACTTATTATTACCAAACTAGTAATAGGTACTACACTCTAAAATCAAATAATAATAATCTTTACTGCCCAAGAAAATATACAGGGTGTGAATCTTACCCGTGAGCCCCAAACTAGACTGTTTGTATCTTGGGGCCCAGGAAAACATTAATACATAATAACATTTAGAGATAGAACAAGACAACGCGGCTTGCTAAGCGATAATTAATACAATTAAAAAAAACAGCATCATAGTACACGCTTTTTGCCGATGCCACTATAGAGTCCTATGTAATAAAGGTTGAGTATATTACCACCTATCGGACACAACTCCAAACTCCAGGCTGCTACTAAAAATTTCTAGAAAAACTTTGCATGAAACGGAAACCGAACCCCTCAGACTTAGCAGCCGCGCTTGCAAGTACCAGATTCATACGGCAGTCACGTCATTTAAAAAAATGTTTTAGCGTCTCATCGTAAAACAGCGACAACATTCACTCAGACTTAGGGAGGGTTTCCACTGAGCTCTAAAAACTTCGCCACACAACCGGTCTTGAAGCTGGCACGTTGAAATGCGCGGGATGAGTCTGGTTCAGGGAATTCATTAACAAACTAATAGTTACTGGAACACAAGATGGGAAAGTGTCTATTACAGATTGTTGTGATAATTAATAGGTAGATGAACGTCTTTCATAAACGTTAAACATAGCTCCATTTTATGAACTGGGAAGATCCAAGATATTACTTAATTACCTATAATAATGTATTACTAATCCGTTAGATCATGCTAGCATAAAATCTGACCAGTTTTGAAATCTTACAACATTCTGAAAGTACTAAAAAATATCTAAGTATTTTCTTTCCTGCATGCAATAAATACACACAACAATAAATGCTACAGTTATAATAATTATTTATTATTCTTAATAATTTATTCTTTGAATAAGTCGTACGAATACAAAGTGGAAAGCTGGTTTTCTGGTAGACCGATTTAGTATCCAATTACGTTAGTCGCAAATCTTATGAATGGATGGAATAAATATTATTAACTAAGCCCTAAAGAGACTTAATTCTTATTTATTATCGTATATAACCACAACCATTGAAACGCTAGATTTATATTTAAAAGGGGCAATTAAAAAAATAAATTGATATATTTGCCTGTGTCATACACATACAGGGTGGAAATTCGAATCCTGAAGTTAAACAATAACCTGTAATGACTAATCGATTACCTAAATGGCGTTATGGGGCAATTTTCGATCGCCAAATAATTAATTGGTGTTAATTCCTATGTAATAGATGGTTTAAATTATGTTCAGAAAAGGTATCGTTTTGTAAGCTGGTACGAAGATGGATGAACCACAAATTATTTTGGTAGTTCCTAATCGGCAGTCCGTGGAGACCTAAACTAGACCTAGAAAAATACTCATTGCTAGATTGAATGATGTAACGCAGTCCTCCTGCTACAAATTCCGCGACAGTCGCACTGTTATCGCCACGCGTCACCTTTTACAATGTTGCCAGTTTCATAACGTATAAAAATTACGCACCTTGTATTACTGGAGTGGAAAATTATCTGTTTCCCATTATGGCGGCGGACCGTTAGTTCACGTACTTATTAAAAATGTCGCAATACTGCGTTAATTAAATGACTAGCTATACTGGTGTAATTGGACTTAGCTAAATAGACGTAATAATTTCTAAAGTCCAGTCTGTCCAACGCCGCAATATTTATTAATTTTATAATGGTTTTGTATACAAAAAGATCATTGAAAACATAGTCGTGTGTATCCTTAAATACGTTTGCTCGTAAATACAATTGGTTTAAACAAATAAATTATATTTTTTTTTAAGAACGGATTCAAAGTCATTTTGCATTCAATAACTTTTATGAAAATAATCTTAACAAATCTTTCTCAAGATCTTTATTTATCTGGCAACATTACAGCGCATTAAATGATGTTATCATCGACGTGTTATCCATAAACCCAGTTCTACACGACACTGATTCAAACCCGTTAGCGTAGTATAAGCTTGGAGATACTGTATGCTTAACGAAATGTAATTCGTCCAATTCTTATTAATGTTGGCGATGCATTAGAGCAGTGCTCCGCAAACTTTTTGTGTCCAAGGTACACCTAGGAAATCGGAAAATTTTAGAGGTACACCATAAATGAAAAACCAATTTTTACATAATATTAATCAACAAAACAGTATTTATTAGTAAATAACCTTATTTTTCCGAGGCACACCAACTAATGACCACGGTACACAAGTGTGCCGCGGCACACACTTTGCGGAACACTGCATTAGAGCATCGCCAACATTACTACAGTTTTTAACTTAAAGTTGCTTTCGCTTAAGTATACTATATTGCTACATATCATAACATAACATCACGCCTGTATTCCCCAAAGGGTTGGGCAGAAGTGTACTATTTGTACACTCACATTTCGCCGAAGCCGTTGAGTCCGATGTAATAGGGGGCGAGCCTAGCTAGGGGGGGAGCAAAGCTGTGACCGAATGGCGGCCAAGAACTGAGAGAAAGAATGTCGGTCGTCCCGCGGCGAGATGGGCGGACGATGTTGTTGCTATCGGGGGTCGAACATGGATGAGACTGGCGCAGGAGCGTAGAAACTGACACTTTCAAAGAGAGGCCTATGTATATACCAGTGGGCGAGGAAGGGCTGTGGATGATGATGATGATGATATATCTTGTTACAGAATGGATGCACGGCGTTGCAGCGCGCATCAGCGGACGGTCACGTTGAGGTGGTGCAACTGTTGCTGCAACATGGCGCTGATCCCAACAAGCAGGACAACGTGGTGAGTGCTACTTTTATTGTTTTTATAAAATTCTCTTGTTCTCTTAATATTAAACGTTGCCCCATACTAGGAATAATTCCTGTGTCGTTGGTGCGTTTACAAACACAAATATTCACATGCAAAAACAATCAGACCCAGTCTGTAGGTCAACTCAAATATTTGTTCCTGAATCGAATCCGCAATACGTAGCACAATAGTTGATCGTTCAACCGCCGCGCCAACTGCCATGGCTACTGTTCATGTTATTTACGGCATGAACAATTCTGGTTGCAAGAAGGAAACGTATCTCGTGTCCCAAGGCATCAATTGATTTACAAGAGTCATATAAATACACGTTTGATTTGTAGGATCCGTCATCATTGAATAGTATGCACATTTCTCTATATATTCCGTGTGAACCTAAACTGGTTCCAGCAGTCCGCGAAATCGAAAAAGTCACTGAAGAATAATTAGACTAATTAGACTTCAAATAGAATAACATTATTTATATGACAGACCTGACCTACTTCATAAAAAGCAGTTTGGCTTCACAAGGGGACGTTCAACGACAGATGCGGGCGTGGAATTGCTGAAACATATATTCGATGCCTGGGAAGACTCGCAAGATGCTCTTGGCATATTCTGCGATTTGTCAAAGGCTTTCGATTGCGTACACCATTATACACTCATCAGGAAATTATACCACTACGGCATAAGGAACAAGGCTCTCGACTTCTTGACTTCGTATTTAAGCAATAGAATTCAGAGGGTCGATATTAATGGCAAGAGATCTTCGGGATCTGAGGTCACCATGGGCGTCCCGCAGGGTTCAATTCTAGGCCCATTTTTGTTTCTAGTTTATATTAATGACTTGCCATATTACGTACGGGATAATCACGAGGTAGTATTGTTCGCGGATGATACTTCTCTAATATTTAAAATTCGACGACAATTACTAGATTTTCGCGAAGTTAACGTTGCACTATCTCATGTAGTTCATTGGTTCAATGTCAATAATCTTCTCCTTAATGAGAAAAAAACCAAATGTCTTAAATTTTCAACGCCCAATGTCCGACAAGTACCAATAAATGTTAAATTGAATGGAGTGGAACTGGACATTGTGGATTCAACTGTTTTTCTAGGCATCACTATAGACGCCAAACTGCAATGGGGCCCGCAAATAAACAAATTATCGGGTAGGCTTAGTTCGGCCGCGTTTGCTGTCAAAAAAATTCGGCACTTAACTGATGTGGATACAGCCAGAATAGTTTATTTCAGTTATTTTCATAGCGTGATGACTTACGGCATCCTCCTCTGGGGAAACTCTGCAGACATCAATACTATATTCGTCTTGCAGAAAAGGGCTGTCAGAGCTATTTATAATCTTGGGCCAAGGGTGTCGCTGAGACACAGATTTAAGGAAATTAATATTCTAACTGTAGCGTCACAATATATATTTGAAAATTTAATATATGTTTATAAAAATATTTCGAACTTTGTCAAACTGTCTGATACTCATTCTTTGAACACTAGGAATAAACACAACCTTGCTGTACATGCTACGCGCCTCCACAGAATAAGCAACTCGTTCATGGGACAATGTATACGCTTTTACAATAAACTTCCCAATGATATACGTAATTTAACATTAAAGAAGTTCAAAATTGTAATTAAATCTAAACTTTGTAAAAAAGGATACTATAAAATTTCGGACTATTTAGATGACAAAAACGCTTGGGATTGAACCGCTCTTTAGCCTTTCCTTTTTTTTTATATACAATTTTTGCCATTAATTATTATATTATTTACTTCATTATTTTGATATTGTAATGTCGTTTAAATTGAAATGATTTCTTATATATAACCGCTATACATTGTAAATGTGAGTGAGATCTAGGCTGAGCGCTCTTCATTTCATTAATTCTCACGATAACTGATGCATGCTTGCACTCTGTTGCGACAGGTTAGCTCAAATAGTTATGGCACTTTCTTCAAAAGGCTATTCCACCCTATATTTGTCTCACATAAACCTTTACATCATTACAATCTGTCTGGACTTTAAAATAGACTTTGACCCCTGAGTTTGTTTCGGCGTTTCTTCTCAGGGATAGTCATAGGAAATGCCGACGCCATCTAGTTTAAAAAAGACGTGTAAAAGTGATTGAAAAATCCTAATTGCAAAATAAATAATTTCATTTCATTTCATTTCATTTCATTTCATTTCATTTCATGAGATAATTAATGGAATCAGGCGTTACTTTGCGGAAATCCATGATATATAAGATATACAACTAGAATATTTAGTTTTAATTCCGGTAAACTACTGCAAGTTTGGGTGCATGCACAGCACCGCCCTCCCGCCCGCAAATATGTATATGCACATTAGGGATGTTACGGAGCTTCGACTCCGATTCCGATATGTCGGAACCTCCGATTAAAATTACACCTCCGAATCCGGCTCCGGTTCCGATATATCAAAACGGAAGTATATATCGGAGTTATAAGTTATGACTTGCTATCGCTGCAGCGCTACTGAGCGCTTTCTACGTGACACTGACAACTGACGGAGTACATGTGTTCTTTGCAACTGATGAACGAAGAGTGAACGAGTTGCGACAAGTTTCTTCTTTCTTATTTATTTACATTTTACATTCGTAGCTTTGCTCCGACTCCGACTCCGATTCACCTCCGACTCCGCGGAGGTCACTACGAGAACCTCCGACTCCGATTCCGCCTCCGATAAATCCACCTCCGTAACATCCCTAATGCACATGCAGAAGGTGTGATAGAAATAATGTAACATGCAATGAAACCGATCCTCTTCGATCGGATCGATTCGAGACTTTATATATAGACTTAGATATCTTATATGACAGACCTGATGAAGCAAAAGCCCCCACCTGGACGCCTATTAAACTCGAATGAAATAAATGAGAATAGAGAGAATAGAAATATTACGATAAAAAAATCTAAATATCTGATATTTTTCACTCAATAATCTCTAAAACATTTTTCTTTCCAGCATGGCAACACAGCCGCTCACGAGGCTGCATGGAAGGGCTACTCGCGTTGCGTCGCGCTCCTGGCGCACGCGGGCGCAGACCTGCGCGCGCGCAACGCTGCAGGTTTCGCGGCGCTGCACCTCGCCTGCCAGAACGGACACAACCAATCCTGCAGGGAGATACTGCTGGCAGGAGCGCCGCCTGATTTGCAGAACAATGTACGTATACTGTGAACACAAAACAATTCGGTTTCTTTTTCGGCTCTTTGCCTCACATAAACCTTAGACCCACATAAATCAGTTGCTACTTTAGTCTAATGCTATGAATGAAGCCTAAATTTAATGATCGAAAGGATTCAGACCTTATTTTATCTATACTCTCCCTCATAAACAAAACTATCTATACTTATCCCATATTATTTTGGGTCAGCGCCATATGATACCCTGAGAAAGATGAATGGAAGAAAAAGTCTTTCATTCATCTCTATCAGACGTCATCTCAGAGTTCACTTTCTTGTACACCATGTCACATTTCACACAATCCATCCTTTCTAGGTTCTGCGGCTTCCCTTGTATCCATTCACATTCATACTGATAACCCTTCTTGTAACACATATCCATACTACGATAAATGATTACTTTTTCTTTTGCAGATTGCTATGCAGCAGATTGATATCTATATAGATAAACATACAAAATTAACCATGACAACTTTACTTTTCAGTATGGCGACACATCCCTCCACACGGCAGCTCGGTACGGGCACGCTGGCGTCACTCGCATCCTTATCTCCGCGCAGTGTCGAGTCTCCGAACAGAACAAGAACGGGGACACGGCCCTGCATATCGCGGCTGCCATGGGCCGACGGAAATTAACGAGGATACTCCTCGAAGCCGGCTGCGATAAATCCATACGAAATCACCAAGGAGAGACTGCAAGAGATATCGCTACTAGGAAAGGCTTAGAAGAAATCATCAACATCCTCAACACTCCAGTATCCAAACAAGCCAAGAAGAAGCACAGGGACAAGAGCAAAGAGCGAGTGTTAGAAAGAGAGAGGGATGAACCTGATGCAGGCAAAAAGAAAGAAAAAGAAAAGGGCAAAAATAAACAAAAGAAAAATGTGCATTTCGAGACAGCACCGCAAGTCCAGTGGTCGCCGTACGGCTGTCATTACTATCCTGACCCAAAATTCTTCCCAAAACCAAAACTAAGCTCGCTACCCACCGAACCACTTAAAAAGGGCGAGCAATACTATTTAGATTTGGCTGGGAACATTAAAAAAGGTCCGATAGGTGCTGGATACACTTGCTACTGCGCACCGTTCTTCAAGCACATGGAAGATAAACTGAACGAAGACAAAAAGGACTTGAAGAAGCATATAGATAGAGCTCACGAGAGGCTAGACCAAAAAGTAACAGATTTGGAAATGAAAACGCAAGGACAAATATCAGAGTTAACGAGGTTCGTTGCAGCTGAAAGAGCTATGTGTAAAGAGAGGCATAAACACTTAGAACACTGGTTGACGCGAGGAATGATGTTCAGAGCATCGGAAAGAGTGAAGAAATTGGACTTCAGTCCTAAAGGCTCCCTAGATATACCACCGCTAAAAAGAACAAGAAGCTTAGAGTTATTAGATGCTGATACTGAAGAATGGAACAGAGTGCACAGGATAATCAAGAGCTTCAATAAAAACGCAGAACACTATGAAAGTAATGCCAAAGACCTGAATGATAGCAAAGCCACGTCTAAAAGCACTGAGATCTTAGATAGTAGACAATCACCTATAAGCCCTAGGCGGAAATATCTACTCAAAAATTCGAAGAGCAGTGATCAGTTAGACGCTGGACCGAGCAAGCTTACAGTTCCTCCCTTTTCTAAGATTAACCAAGACGGCCAAGTGCAGAATGTCACAGCAGAAATTCACGTAAAAGCAAATAAAATGTCGGTTTCTCAATCACCAATGTCTATGGAAGTAGAAAGTTACAATCAAAGGTATCGCTCTCCTAGTCGACATTCAGATGCTAAGTCGCCAAGCAGTAGTAACAAACAGCCCAGTGATTTAGAAGAAGACGTTAGAAGCCCAAAAGATCAAAACGTGCCTTTATGGAAAAGTCAGGTGCTGCAAAGGACAGCAGATGACATCAGAAAGCGGGTAGCTTTCGAAAAAGAAATGGCAGAAGTGATGTCTAGGACCAACAAGTCCTTAGACATATCACAAGATGGCTACGTAAAATTGAGGAAACAAGGCACCTATCAAAACACAAATGAAATAGGAAGAGAGCAAAGAAAGTCCGTGCAAGAATTAGTAGCGCAAGTGGAACAGCAACGATGTGCGTCTCCAGACCCTGTGTTAAGAAAAGTACAACCCACCGAAAACATAGAAACTGTACCGTCAACAAGCCAACAGAACCCTGGCATCCTTAAAATGCCCCAGCAACCCCAAAGACCAGCTCCGATTTTAAAAGAAAAGCCACCGAAGAGCAAACGTTTCAGCTTGCACAATCTTATTCCTTTTCCAACCAGAAAAACCTTTCAGAACCCACCGAAAGAGAATGGAAATAACTCGGAAAGTAGCGACGAGGAGGATAACCCAATCAGAAGTTCTATGCAACCGGGACCGATGAGGAATACCAACTTACTTCAGACCTTACCGATGCCAAACTTCGAGACTGTTTCAAAATCTCCATCACCGGCTCAAATGGCACCACAGAATCCTTACCCTCACGACTTACGAACAATGGTACCCAAAGACGCATATTTCCACGACATCTCGAACAGACAGATGCCATACATGGACAGTGGTCTACCAGTTCCTCAGTTCCCTTGTCCTCAATACGACTACAACCAACCAGGGTTACCGAACCAAGTACAACCGCGAAACAGGAACCCTCTATACCACCATCAGACCGGAGTGTTCGATGCGATGATGCAGGACCACATAATGAGAGAAATGGAGCGAATACCTCACTGCTACAGCGACCACTTGGATCAGAACACTGAAGTGGAAATTGCGAACCAGAATGACTTTCGGATGTGTTACGACCCTATGTACCCGAATTTTAGGGGGAATCCGCATGGAATGACCAGGAAACCGAATCCTGACCACAGTCTGCTTCACAGCCGGTTGCAGTCGTTGGCGATAAACACCCATCTGACTGAAACCCAGAGCCAGACGGACAGGGAGTCGCACAATGATTCGGGGTATAGTACAAAGGTGTATGGGAGCTCTCAGGGGCCCTCACCAAGCTTGTCAGGCCATGCGGAGGGCTCGGACAACCTGTCCGGCCAGAGGGTTAACGTTGTACCCAACGGGAAGGTTATGGGTGGACAGATTGGGGCTTCTAGTTTAGTTTGACGAGACGAGGAGAACGAGCTCTGTGTGTAATTTTAATGTCGTTTGAAGACAATAATCGTGAAACAATTTGATCGAGATTTGAACTTGCCTTCTACACTTAGACATGAATTTACACTATAAATACATATGTTAATAAAATATAACTGTTACAAATTCAAATTACATCAATATTGATAAAAATAAAAACAGTAGATATTTCCATGCTGCCGTAGTTGGCGAAAAAATAATTTTATAAGGGTGAAGTGATCTATTGCTGATCACAGAAAAAATATTTCTATCACAAAATTTAATTAAATACTCTTTGTTAATTGCATTATTGCAGTTTTAACAAGCGATCAATTGTCGATTTCACAATTGTCTATTGTGTTCATTTATACTTATCTCTAAAAATGAAATGTAGGCACGCATCAGAACAAAAAATATATTTAAATAATAAAATCACAAAAGCATGATAACCGTGTAATCTAAGTCACTTCTTTCACAAACACACAAACTGACAATTAAGTAACTGAATAATAAAATTTTGCAAAAAGTACAAATTTAATTTAGGTTTTAACGATGCCATGTATCACAATAATTGTAATTTAATTGTAAGTATTACTAAGTCTTGTTGTTTTTCTTTTTCTTTATTTTAATTTGTAAAAATACTCATATCTCCACACTATGATGTAAAGTCATGTTTTTAAGATTTGTGAAGTGTTAACGTAGGGTGGAACATTGAACCTCAGCATGTAAAACATAAAATTACATAGAATTAATTTAAGATATTATATCAGGATCATGGGTAGCAATATAGCAGCTATTCTTTGTTTATTAAAATAATTATCTTGGATATTATTGGCAGAGGGAGCTTAAATATAAACTTCACCATAATATTTATTATGTATTAAATAAATCGGATATATTTTGCTGAATAAGCAAAAAAATAAAACATTTTACACTATCATCAATATATAGAAAATCATACCCACCCATATGGTTTGTTATTATAGGTAATACTCACTATTCAGCTGAACTTATTCATACAAGTTATAATATAAGGACATAGCCGATAACTATGTGTTCCACCCTGTTTGGTGTGCTGGATATAAAACATGCCTACTTATAGAAAATGTAAATTAAGCATAATATAAAATTGAGCCTTATTTTATATAGAAATTAAAGTCACAATGTCTTGTAGTCTTGTGTAATATATCTATATTTATTGTGTTGCATTTTGTATCTGATTGATTGATTGATAACATTGTACTGATTGATTGACTCTAATAAAATGCACTTTTGAAGTGTCACAAACTAAATATCTTGAATTATTTTACTGACCAAATGAGGGTACTATCATTATTTAAATAACAGTTATTGAACTGAGTTGATCGAAAACAAGATGGTACCATTAACATACTTAAAAATTATAGTATAGTAATATTATAATAGGCTAAGATAATATTTGACCACTTTTTTAGAATATATTGGTGTAGTCAATAGATCGCTAGAGTAAATTAAATGCATGCGGGTAGGTAACAAATTCTTGAACGGGCGAGGGCAGTCAGTCTCGCCGGAGAGTGTCAGTCGGTATTTGACGGTCGTCCCGATAACACATATTGTGCTTGTGAGTGAGTGACGAAGTGTGATGTGGGATTACTGACTGCGAATTGTAAGTAGACTTTATAGCTACCTAATGTCCAAACTATTATTTCTATAATTTCAACCATAATAACAGTCAGGCAAAAAAAAAATCTCTAATCGTTCTATGACGTGCCAATGACATTTAATATTAAAATGTTAAACCAATTTGGCCTATTCATAAGCCGAATTTAACCAATAGTGCAAATTTAATTGTGTACAAATTAAACTAATTTAGTAGCTATGTCTCTAAAAGATATTTCGCCGTGACAAACTATTCCACATGGTTGTTAACAACGTGAATTTAGCAGCAATAGTAGCGCATTAGCGCATATTTCCCCGTAAATGACAAGAGCATAGACTATAATTTGACAGAAATGACAGGTCTATATATTTTCTGTCCTTTTTCAATGCTGTTTGTAAGAAAGAGATATAGTGTGATAGTTTGATCTGCAACAGAATCTGAGGGTATGGCTCCATAGATTTAAAACAAACCAACATTCAACTGAATAACTTTAATACTTATTTACATAACATCTTATCCCATAAAGTGACGCAAAGTAGACACAATAGAAAATCTATTAATTTATTGTGGAATGAACAATTCATCCGCAAGCAGGAATAGAACTTGCGACCATCTGGTTCAGTACTCCAAATTGTGGTCTGTACCAATCGCAGGTTCGAATCTCGCTCACGGTAAAAATTTACTTTCCACAATAAATTATAACTTTAATTCGTATCGCATGCGCATTATACAACATTAAAAAAATCTATTCTTTGTCCGTCGCCGGTGTCCCCCCGCAGATTCATAAATTAGTTAACAGCGCGTCTCACTCCCCACTGGTTATCCCTATAGAAGTCACACAAACTGCTATGGTACAGTGGCTCACCAGCCAGCGTCGCAGACCTCGCCCCCACTATCTTCACAGCAACATAATCCCCCGGCTTCGCTCGTCTTCTCCCTCCATCCTCCGTCAATATCTCCGCCTGTTCGAACACCACTCTCATATACAACTCATTCCTTCCTAGTATCTTGCCAGATTTCTTGGCAGTTCCTTCGACCAGTACCAGGTGTGTGTTGCCAATTTCTGCTTCGTTGAGGATTTGGCATTTTCTTCGGTATACATCTAACATTCGGTTGTGGCGTTCCTTTTTTATGTGTTCGGGCACGTCGTCTTTGTAGCGACGGTAGGCTGTTGTTTTCTGTGAAATTTATTGTACTGTTTTGGGGCCGTCCATTAATCACGTGATGTTTTTTTTAGCGTTTTTAACCCCTCCCTCCCCCTTGGTGATACGTGGTGAGGTTTCAAAGTACCCCTCCCCCCGCCACCCAAAATCACGTGTTTTTTTTTTTTCTGTACGTAAATGTCATATGTCTCTTAGCTACTGAAAAAATAAATACACGTCATGTCTTACTACACCCCCCTTCCCCCCTTGTGATATTTCGTGATTTTTAACGAACCCCCCCCCCCCCCCCCTCGAGCCTCACGTGATTAATGGACGGCCCCTTTAAAGGAGTTACAGACACTGATCAGATTTGTTATAAGATGGATTAATTGAGCGCTTACAATATTATTTTATTAATTTATTTAATTCAGGGATCAAGGCCCATATAAATACAATAAAACGATACATTATAAAACTTATGACTTATATAAGAATACTATACATAAACAATAATAATATCATTTGACGACGCGGTTGGCGCAGTGGCTAAGTGATTAGCTTTCTACGCTAAGTGTCGTGGGTTCGATTCCCGCACGGAACAAATATTAATATGATCTACAGATAGTTGTTTCGGGTCTCGTTCTGTGTGCATGTGACATGTATGTTTGTAAACTGTACCCACGACACAGGAGAAATCGTAGTGTGGGGCAACGTTTGTTTTTAAAGAACAAATATATAAACACTAATAGCCGCGAGTTAATGGACGGTACGGTTGACACAGTGGTTGTGAGATCGACAGCTGCGCTGCGTATCGCGGGTTCGATTCCCGCACGGAACAAATATGTATATGATCTACTATCTATTTGGATCTAGATAGCTGTTTCGTGTCTGGGTCTTTATGTATGTAAATATATGTGTTTGTAAACGCACCCACGATACAGGAATTATTCATAATGAGGGGCAAAGTTTAAAAAAATGTAAACTACGTTCACTAAGGCGCTGAACACACGTAAGTACTACATACTAGAGAATTATAAAGTCTTTACCTCTCTCATGCTGTAGGGAAACAAGAATGCAATGTTATAGTCCACAATCTCCATCAGTGAGAGAGTCTCTTGAAACTCCTCCTCCGTCTCGCCACAGAAACCACAGATCATGTCCGTAGACAGACCCACTGGAAAAACAACAAAATACTTTGATCAGAAAAAGAAATCTTAAGATTCTTAATTACATCTTTCAATTAATTGCCAGAGTATATCCATTATAATCGGCGTTACGCGGTATATCCGCTTGTGCGGTTCTGTCGTCCGGTCTGCGTACAATTGCAGAATATAACTTCTGTATGAATGCTATATATAAAAATATCTGTATTTATTATATTTTTGTTATTTTCAAATTCTTTGGCCTACACTAGGAATGATTCCTGTATCGTGGGTGCGTTTACAAACACATATATTCACATACACAAACACCCAGACACGAAATAATTATCTGTAGATCATAAAAATATTTGTTCCGTGCGGGGATCGAACCCGCGACACTTAGCGCAGAAAGCTAATCGCTTAGCCACTGCGCCAACCGTGTCGTCAGTGGTGTTATATTGCGACCGACTGACTGTCTGTTTGTTCTGTCACACATACGGATGTGATAACCTAGTATTAAGGTTATGTTAGGAATTTATCTTGGTGCAGTATGTGATGTTGGACATACCGCCTGGAATAGTGGTCTTGACCTGGTCGACTAGATGTAGGTAGGCCTCCCGCGAGTACCCGCGGCGCATGCGCTCCAGCACCGCGCTGCAACCCGACTGCGCCGGCAGGTGGAGCAGCTTGCAGATGTTCGGACGCTCCGAAATTATTTGTAGTACCTGCACAATTAAAGTATATAGATGCTTTAAAATACACCAATTTTAGACTATATTATGTGGATTTGTGTATTGCAATATAATCGCCATAGACCTAAAGAATTTCCATCACATACCTCATCAGGGAAGTCTTTGGGATGTGCAGCAGTAAACCTGATCCTCATCTCAGGGTCAACAGCAGACACTTTGTCCAGGAGATCAGCAAACCTCATTCCACCCTTCTTAGTCTTGTATACTGTTTTAAAACCTGTGAACCAAAAGATGTTTATTTTAAAGAACTTAATTGTGCTTGTAAGTTGTCATTCTTCATATTAGCGAACCTGTTTATGGCCCACTAGTCCTAAAAATAGACTCTAGGTTAGGTTAGGTTAGGCTCTCGACCCAAATGTGAGCCTACTTTCATCTCTAAAACAGTTCAATGAATCAGTCCAGTTCATATTTTCGCATTGAAATAAGTACAGCTATACTCTGTGCCGGATTAAGCAAGCGCGTGACCCGTAGCAAATTCTATCGAGGAGTCCTTGATCTGCTGTGGGTTCTTAAGTATAAAGTGACTTTATGTGGAAATTGTGTTTTTACAGTATGAAATTCTGTGTTTTATTTTCGCCAACTAAATAATCGGTTACCGACTGTCTGACGTGGATTGTCTTAGTCGGAAAACAGGTGTAACGTTTCACGTTTTTGTGACATCAAGTAAATTCAAACGAAAGAACCCATGAGGCTGGCATAGTCACCCTGAGTGTACTGAAGCCTCAAAAAAATTGATTAAAAAAAAACGTAAATTCAATACACCATATGTTAATAAGTTTCACTGGGTTTGGATGCTACTCTTGCTACGTGGATAATACGGCACTGGCTATACTTTTATCCAAAAACGACCTACCTAGCAACCTACCCATTCTAACAAGCATTCAAAAAGTGATGAAGAATGTTTTACCTTTCGCCATATGAGTGTCGAACTTCTCCGTGACTTGTGAGACATCTCTGTAGCTGTTCACATTCTGTCCCAACAGTGTGACTTCCTTGACTCCCTGGTCGGCGAGCTGCCTCACTTCATCCACGATAGAGCTGACAGGCCGCGACCTCTCCCGTCCGCGAGTGAACGGGACAATACAGTACGTGCACATATTGTCACAGCCTCGCATTATAGAACTGTGAATATATAAATATATATTGCCAGTGATTTCTGTCACACACTTGCCCTAGAGAGATAGAATAGTAAGGTATAATCAAGGGAGTAATCAATCTCGAGCTTGCTTTGATACAAATCTCTATTATCTCTCAACTGATCTCAACTGTGTCTAAGTATTAAATACCTGTCAATGTTTAAAGTAAAGATATTACAAGAATTCGGAAAAAGGTAGGTGAGACTTGCCACTCAGGAGTTTTGTTTGATTTTGTTGAGATAGAATCTAATAATTTTATCATTAAGTGTCAAGCGTCAAATATATTCTGGATAACAGTAGGAAAGGCAAACTGTCTTTCCCACTGTTAGTCTTCATGTCCTTAACTGATTACTTCTACTAGCACACAACTTCAATATCCTATCCTATAACTTACATAAATGCTGACACACTGTCCTGGTTCAACCGGACGGGCACTACATCAGCGTATGTCTCGTCTAGAGACAGTAGCACATTCACAGCTGTCTGTCCGTTCTCCGTGAGAGCAAGCAGCCGTGGTAAGTCTCTGTAGCTGTCTGGACCTGCCACTAGAGACAAATAAAAAGATGGATTGATCAGCTGTACATTTGTGATAGAATAACTGGAACAAACATGTTATTCAGAAAATCCTAAGATTACAGAGTTTGGATGGTTAAAAACAATTGAAGAATTAAATCAATTGTTTTTAAAAAGACATATTAGGGTACAAAATTCCTGTTGAATGTCTGAGAAAACTGCAGTCTGCATTCTAATTAAAAACGGAAAAATACAATTATCTAGACCAGTGGTTCCCCAAGTTGACTGGACCACGACTCGCCTAACAAAAAGTTCCAAATTCAGGACTCACCTCTTGGTTTTCATAAAGAAAAGGGGGCATAACTATATGAATGAAAAACTGTTCAAACAAGAAAAAAAGACATTCAGTTCTGATCCAAAGTGTTAATATTTAAATACAAGGAGTGCTAATTTTTTAATGAAAAGGATGCATTTGTTTCCTATTTTTTATTATTTTTCAAGGCCCACCCAATATTCGCTACCCATACTTTGGGAGCCACTGATCTAGACTGTTTCAGTGCAAGTGTCATCTTACAGGCTGTAACAATGAATGGAGATCAGTTATTATTCTATTAACTTACCAACATCAACAGCTTTCTCTTTCTCAATTAATTTCTCTTTGAGTCTTTCGGCCATACACCCCAGAATGCCAATTTTAACAGATCGGTCCTTAGCGCGCCTTTTGTAACCCCTCAGGTGATCTAAACGATGCCAGATCTTAGTTTCCGCGCCTTCCCGTATAGCACACGTCATCACCAGAAATATATCTGCTTCCTCTTCTACAGCCGTCTTCTCAAAACCTTCCTTTTTCAAAATAGACCACACAATATCGGTATCGTTTAGGTTCATTTGGCAACCATACACGTCAAAGAAAACTTTCCTTTTTGTCTGTATTTTAGCATTCTCTAGCAAATAAGGTATCTTTGGACGATCTGTAAGAATTGGTTCAGAGCTTTCAGCTATAAATTCTTTTAAACTTGGCCCCTGTTTGATTTTTTCTTTGATTGAAGTTACGCGAATTGAGTCTGAGTAACATCGGCAGTTTTTCGATGAGGCCTTATTGATAAGCTTTGTTAAACGCTGTGTCCGTCTTATAAACATCATTTTATTATTTTTTTATGAATTAGATCGAAACAAAAATAAGTAAACTGTCGAAATAAACATTATAAAATCACATAACCTGCAACTTTCAGTTCAGCCACAGAATAAATAATGTTCAAACGCAGCTGATTACAATAACCCTACTAAATTTTATAGCATATTTGTTGTATTAAACTGCACGAAGATTATACGCCAAATGGGTTTCTCTTAATTTGTTTTTATAAAATCTGTCAAAAACTCAACTAATAAAAGTGTCAACAAAACGTACTATAAAAGATTAAAGATTTTTTTGAGTCGACAAATTCATCAATTATTATACTATAGTTATTTAATACGTAGTTCTAATTTTATAATGTTATTTTTAAAACAATGTGATTTTCTTATTACGACACATTAATTTCGTATTTAAAAACTATAACAAAACGTTTAGATCAATAAAAAAAGTTACAAAAAGTAAAAATGGCCGATTCTTTGTCGTGTCGTGGAGATTTACCAAGTGAAAAATAACATTTTCGTGTGTTGTGTCAACGATTTTAATGACTGAAAAGTATTAAAAGAAAACAACGATGAGCGGCCGCTATCGGGATTACGACAAAGGTATTAGAATGGCATGAAGTGAATCATTATTTTATAAAATCTTAGTGATTGATCACCTCTAGAGCGACACTCTCACTTTTAGTAATAGTACACTCAAATATGTATTTTTATTTATCTTTGCCAGTGTTTTCGCATTGGCAGGGTCGTCTCGATCCACGCGCGATGATTCTAGGCCGCACCATGACAAGCGCGAGGGTCGGGAGCGGAGCGAGAGGAGACGCTCCAGGTCGCGATCTCCCAGACGATGGTCACCAGCTCGGAGTAGTCAATATTCACCCGACAGATCGTCTCATAGCACGGAACGCGACGTAAGAGATTATGAAAGTAAGTATTGAATATGAAAGTAATATCGGTACCTATACAAATAATTCTTCTGAATGTGATGAACTAATTGCGCAGCAGCCGTTTTGAAGAACTCAAGATAGGCGCAAAACAAAGATGCTGTGAAATTTAAAAAAATGCGTTATTTCTACAAGTTTGGTTTATATTTTCTTCAGACAGAAATCATAAGCATGCACTAGAATGGGAAGATGGACCTGAAGAAGTACCAGCACCACCTCCACCTCCTCGTATCACCAAGATTTCCATTGGGTTTAACAAACCAAAGGCACCAATCAAAATGAATATTGGTGGTCCGGCCAAACCGGTTGCCAAGCCTACCATAGCATCGGTGTTCAATGCTGATGATGATGATGAGCCTGAAGAGATGCCTGCTGAAGCTCGTATGAGGATGAGGAACATTGGCAGGTAAGCTTTTCAGAGAATGATATGTTTATGATAATAATATAGGAAGAAAATATTTTCATCATAAACATTAGTATAATCCATCAGTTTCTTTCTTGGCTCAGTTAATATTATTTTCATTTTGTTATCCTTATGAATTTAACACAAATGATTTAATGATATGTTTCCTCTGAGCTATTATTCACTCAATGATAGGTCAAAAATCTGCTTACATAATCATATATTCTGAAAAAACTTCATTTTGCAGAGAAACACCAACATCAGCAGGACCAAACTCATTTGGCAAAACAAAGCAAGGCTTCTGTGACGCCAAGAAAGTATTTGAAAAGAACTTAAAGCAAGCCTTAGAAATGGCAGACAAGCCAGCCATGCCAAAACTACCACAAACCATCTACAAAATTAAGGGTCCTTGATGTTCAAAGTAAATTAGGTGTAACTGCAAACAAGCCACTGAAGACAGTCAAAAGAGATTCACTAACTGTAAAATATATAAATTATTTTCGAGAATATGGAGTAATGAGCAAGTAAATTTTAAACATGTATGTATCTTGGAACAACACACAGTCATTTATAGCCAGTTATAGTATTCAGTAGCTTGGTTGTGGGTCCCCTAAGAAAGTAATGTTTAAAATGTAGTTTTTGCCTAGTTTTGTAGTTTAATCTTGTAACAGCTTATTTTAAACCAACTTGCCTATGCAATTGAATTCGCAATTCAAATACTTTGGAATTGAATGAGAATAATATATGTATGTTAATAATATTAATGCTTGATACAGATGGCCATGGGTAGCCTATCTGTGGCTGCCCTATACAAAAGACATAAGCAACCATTTGACTCTGAACAAAATATATTTATATAGACCAAATGTATTTCGCATTGTGGGAAATAATCCTGCGCTCCAAGCAATAAGCGGGTATTTTGCCGCGCCGCTACGCCTTTAGGTTCTCTCCATTAGAGGTAGCTTTGGTTCTATAATGTCTTGAAGGTTACCTCGCATCAACATACTACCTTCAGTTGTTTACTTGAGTATACTCGGTGCGAAATAACTGTTTGGCCTGCGGCTGCCTCTTATGGATCAGAGCCTTCACATTAGTGATTAATTCATGTAGATAGCAGAATTGTTATTATGAGCCTTACATACTCCTGTTTTTAACCTAAAAATATCATTGCCTCGTTCTTTTATTGGAATGTTTTGAAAGATTTTCATCAACCCATTACCTATTGTTATTTCAAAACGTAATACTGTAAATTAATGACAATTCGTGATTTTCCTATTAAAATTATAATCAGTAACAGGATCACAGGTTTTGCCAATTATTCTTATTCCTTGTAATAGCTACAGTTTCACATTGAAAATTAAATTTTCATCAATTATGTTTATGTATTGTATTTATAGATAAATATACGAATATAATGTAATAAAAGAATGCCTATTATTTCCGCATTTTGTAGTTTTCCATCATTTATGGAGGGTAGGTCGTTTTAACACATAGGGATTGTAATTATTGTTAAATCATTTAAATCTTTATGACAGTATTCCAGTCAATAATGCAATTTCCTGATTAATTCTCAAAATCTAAACGATCGACATCAAGTCGAAAATTAGTAAAGTTTTTATTAATTGTTAAAATAAAGATCTAAATTAAAAAAGAATACAACACTTTATTAATGAATATACATAAATAACGTTAATATAAACTTCACTTACAAAACATACATGATTTTCATATAAACTTCACTTACATACCAACATGATTCTCAACAAATAATAAAACCTTATTTCTTCTCATACTTGTAGAATCCCTCTCCAGCCTTGACACCCAGTTTACCTTCAGAAACTAGTTTGTCGAGAAGTGGGATAGGTTTGAAGAGAGGCTGGTCGGGGTACTTCTTGTGCCAACCGTCGAGGATGAACTTGTTGGTGTCCAGTCCGACGTAGTCTGCCAGCTCTAGAGGACCCATTGGGTACCCGGCTCCGAGCTTCATGGCGGTGTCAATGTCGCGCGCTGAGGCATCACCTGCAAGAATAACATTTGATATCTGAACAACTTGTAAACATATGCACTTGGTTTTATGTTTCTCTTCGATTTGTGTCATCCAACTAAAGAATTGGTATTGTATGGATACTAACCTCTTTCAAACAGCCTAATAGCTTCACAGATGTAAGGCACCAGCAGTCTGTTGACCACAAACCCAGGTGTGTCCTTGCAGGTGATGCAGGTCTTCCCCACAGCTTTACCCCACTCCATCATGGTCTTGTATGTCGCCTCAGATGTTTCAGCCCCTCGAACTACCTCAAGGAGGCGCATCACGGGCACCGGGTTGAAGAAGTGAAGGCCGCCGAATCTGATGATGAATTTGTTTTTAGTTGAAACCTGATCATGATGATCACTCCCGAACATGATCAGAAAAAATCATAGTAGTTCTTAACTTTTAGGCTCTTAATTTCTTCATGAAATTCATTGCCAGAATAGTTACCATACTGCCACATTACAGGCCTTACTTGAGGAACTGCAGTGGATCAAATAACCGCTATTCCCCTATGCAAAATACTCACTGTGATGTGGATTTAGTCCACCAAACCAATATCAATTAGGTACCTAACCACCAGTCGAAGCTGTAATGAATACAACAAGATCACTGGAATGGGCTTTAAAAAACTATTATGACAGTAGACTTAAGGTGTAAATAATTAGGTTTCAATGTTGAGTATTTCGACTTGTTAAATTTATGAGTGGAGTTATAGTTGTGTTCAAGTATCAATATAATCATGAAGTTGAGTCACTCACTTGAGAATGACCTTACGATGAGCATACAAGCTACTAAACTAAATGATGGTAGGTACCTGTCTTTCCTCTTGACAACAGAGCAGATTTCATTGATAGAGAGTGATGAAGTGTTGGAAGCGAAGATTGTGTGATCAGGAGCAACCTGCAATAAAAAATACATAAATTACAAACTACACTAATAATCCTATAATTATATTATACATAGTATTTTGTATACCGCACCCCATCAAGTTGTTTGAACAGCTTATGCTTGATGCTAATATTCTCAACAATGGCTTCAACAACTAAGTCAGCCGTCTTAGCACCCTCAGCAGGATCAGTGCAGGTCTTGATCCTAGCCATAGATTCAGAAACAAACTTTTCTCCATCTTGAGGCTTGTCTTTGTACATCTTCTTGGCTACCCTGCCAAGGTTGGCACTAATAGACTTCTGGGACTTGGCCAAGACATCAGAACTGACATCCACAAGGACCACATTTTGACCAGCTTGAGCAGACACCTGTAAAAGGTTTTTGGTATACTAAAATAATATTTTTCACCTGATAAGCAATAAATCCACCAGATGTTACAGTACAATAATGAAACTGAGTATGAAGTGTCTATATAACAATGGTTAAAACTTTGAATCAAAAATATGATATTAGGCTATTGTATCTCTAATTCAGACAGAATTATGCTGACAACATTTTAGGAGGACATCTCGAGTAATGCCTGCTGCTTCATATAACTATTTTTGCCCTAAAGTTTTACTGAAACAGTAACTCAGTGTCATCAACATTCCATGCACTAATTATAGTTTTATTGGTGGTCTTATTTCTATGTAAGGATTTAGGGTATTTTTAGGCAATAATAACTATGAAACATATTATTTAACATCTGAACAACAAACCTGAGCAATGCCGGAACCCATCAACCCGCCTCCAATAACCGTAACATTCTTAATTGCACTTTGTACTGCAGAAGAACTGGAGAAATTCCTTGCAATAACGCCGAATTGGGCCATTTTATTCATTTTCTAGCTAACTATTTACAAGTACGAGTTTATTATATCACAGAATTTGTTCAACTAACTTTATAGAAAGTTAAATTAACTCCAAAGTTCAATTCAGGCTGTCCCAAAAAAGATAACAGGCCGGTACTATCGTACTCGCCACTTTTTTACTTCAAGGCTCAAGCAATTTATTTTAGCTTAGTTAGATCCATTCACACATCATTCATCCAGAAGCCACTGCAATAATGTATTTTAAATTACACTATTTATTTTGTGTTAAACGCAAAACCTGAGATATCACTTATAGTTACGAAGAAAAGTTTTACTTTTTTTATTAGATTTCAATTATTTTCATGTCGTGTGAAAATAAAGTGAGTTTTCTGTGAGAAAAACTAATAGTAGATATTGTTCAGTGATCGTTTAGAAACTGATACTGAATGTTTATAAAAGCAATTGCTCAAACACAATCTGCTTTCACTTTAAATTTATTGATTAGAAATACTATTTCGTATAATTACAAATTAATAACCGAAAATATTAAATTGCAAACTATTGTTATTTAATTTAATTCATTAATTATTATATTATTTTAGAACGAACTCATCGGCTTCAAACGTCAAAATCAACATGTGGTTTCGCTGCGTTTCGTTATACGAAATAAATTTAATCACAATTCTAGATACTATACTTTCCGCAAAATAGTATCGTTCCTCCTCACTTAAATATTGATGTAAATTAAAATGTAAATAGGAAACTTAAATCAATTGGCTGAATACTAGTATTAGTACAAACAAAACAATTTGTCGTATCCATCAGTGTGCTTACACTACTATACCGAACTACCGAACATATACCGACTAACGGAACGTAGCCACATAAATAAACATTCACTTCAGATTTTCTTATTTTCCATCCATTTAGGTACAATTTATCAAAATGCGTTGTGATAGCATAATCAGCAACAAATCCCTTTATGGCAGGTATGTATGATTCCGTTTTATTTTTTTTAGACCTGTAGATGTTAGTTATCATATTTTGATAAGATTATTTTGGTATATTGTTGCTGTTTGCACTTTCAACTGATAATGTAATAATAGGTATTTAACTGATAATTTATTTGACCAACCGGTTACATTATAAACAAAACCATTTTACGATATAACCTGTACATTAGTGCGAGTGCAAAGTTTGAGAGTCGGGGAGTTGTTTACTTCTACACGTCATTACGCGGCCGGCTTTCGCTCGAATAACACATACCAAAATATTCAATATGAACAAAGTAATCGGTTTAACGAGGAAATTCTCGTCTTCCACGTCTCTGAATGCGATCAAAACGGTAACTGTCGTCGGCGGAGGCCTAATGGGGTCTGGAATCGCACAGGTAAGCGAAATTACTACTTCTTATAAACCCAGTAAACTTTCATTTTGATACACAAGTTTTTTATGGTATATATATGCTAATGAATGATCTACTTATGTACCAATCCAGTCATTCTTCCTGGTTGTGAACTAGAATAATTATTTAAACTTGTCATAGACTGTGTTACAATAAATATGAAAAATATGTTTAATCATTACATTATATACACTACCAATTTGTAAAAAAAGAATGAGTAAACTAGATTATAAATCATGTGAGAAAACTGTGAATCATTCTATAATTAAAAGTAAATTGATAATGCACTTCTATTTAAAATATATGCTGTATATACAATTGTAATCAGTCATTGCATTGTCTGCAGTCTCAGTCACATAGTTCCAATTGTGTATTACTGACTATTATAATGAATACATGGCTAGTTCCTACTGTTCTGTATCTTTTCTCTATAAATTATTCAGTCTTTTATACCAACAAAAGTCGAATTAACTAGGATGGTTTTGTTTGAAATTTTTTTTGTATGGATTTGTATGGGTAAGTCACAAAAAAAAAACCCCTTGTAAAGGATAGTAGGTAGTTTATCAGATAAAATAACTGTCAAAGTAGGTTTATCATTAGCTTTTTTCACAAATCACTGACTAAAGGTTGCAGCTCAAGCCGGCCAGAATGTGACCATCATAGATATCAATGCTGACCTCCTGGACAAAACCCAGAAATCTATCCAGACAAACTTGACCAGAGTTGCCAAGAAACTGTACAAAGGTGATGCAGGAAAGATTGACACCTTCATCAAGGAAGCCTCTGAGAGAATCAGAGTGTCCACCAAGCTGGAGGATGGAGTAGAAGTAGACCTGATTGTGGAGGCTATTGTGGAGAAGTTAGATGTTAAGCAGGATCTTTTCAACAAGCTTGATAAGGTAAGAGATGCTCAATTATTTTGATGAGATATGTCAAACAATTAATTCTTAACTTCATGTTTCATAATATGACTTACACAAACCTATATTTGTGCATTTCAGCTGTCTCCTGCACACACAATCTTCGCGACCAACACTTCTTGTATCTCAGTCAATGAGATTGGTGCAGGCATCAAAAGGAAAGACAAGTAAGTTGGATATTTTATCTATAGCTTAGAACTGATCAGGCATAGAATAAGCCACTGTCACTCTTCTCGTGGGTTTCGTAAAAGGTGATTAAGGGCTTATGCCAATATGATAAGCAGAAGTAACCGGTGTAGACAAATACTACAATCACCAATCTGTTTAAAGTGGGTGTAAATAAAAAAAATGATAGAGGTGATTTTTCTTTTTCAAACACGTTGGAATCTCCTCCTGTCTCCCCACTCTTGGAATAATTCCTGTATCGTGGGTGCGTTTACAAACACATATATTCACATGGACATACACCTAAACCCAGAACAACTATATGTAGATCATAAAAATATTAGTTCCGTGCTCCGTGCACGGAACTTTTCATGCGGTTTTCACCAATAGACAGAGTGATTCATGAGGAAGGTTTAGTTGTATAATTCGTTAAGGTTTTGTGTAAATTGGCTGGAATATTATGATGATAAAGATATGAAGTTAAAGATGTCGGAAAAAATCATGCCGACTGAGAGCTTTACTGGCGTGCGCCGAGTAAATGCTCGACGTAACAGGCTGATACGACACTACGACAAAGAAAAATTAAAGTGTATATGCTCTGCTACACGTGTGTAGCGGGGACGGGTCGGTAGTCAACTCTATTTAATAGACCAATGAGGAAAAATAGACTACATAAATTAAAAAAAAAAAAACAATTTACAAATCTCCAGATACGGTGGCCTCCATTTCTTCAACCCGGTGCCCGTGATGCGCCTGCTAGAGGTAGTGAAGGGTGCCGACACCTCCGAGGAGACGTACCAGGCCATGATGGAGTGGGGCAAGGCCGTGGGCAAGACCTGCATCACCTGCAAGGACACACCCGGGTTTGTGGTCAACAGGCTGCTCGGGCCGTACTCGGCTGAAGCTATCAGAATGTTAGAAAGAGGTTAGTTGATTATTAAAGAGATTTATATAAATCATTTTGGCGTGGTATTCTCGGGTTTCTGAATTCATATTTGGTTTGGTTCACCATGAGCTTAGCAATTGTGTTGTTAGAATTGGTTTCAGAGGCGTCCTTGTACTGTTTTATTATTTACGGCGTTTACTCACACAGATGCGTAGGTCATTTCTCGTTACGACTAAAAGCTTGAGCTTTGGTGTTGGTATTTTGTGGACAAAAACAAACACACGAAAACTTTTTGTTAATTTTTTTAAAAGGTACCTTTTTTTTTTTTAATTATCTACTGGTGTTTGTAATACTTATGCATGGAGGGATTGGGTTGAATATTATGTGAGTATGATTATTATTTATTATATTTATACTATATATTTTATCCTATATTATATATTTATATTATACTACTATATTATATTCTGCCTCATTGGTCTAGTGGTCGCAAGCGTGAGGTCCTGGGTTCGATTCCCAGGTCGGGCAAAGTGTTATTGGGTTTTTCTGTATGGAAATTCTCAGTAGCAGTACGGAGTCTGGAATTGTGCCTGGTAGATGGCAATAGGCTCGCCCCCTATTACATAGGACTCAATAACGGCATCGGCGAAATGTGGGTGTGCAATAGTACACCTCTGCCTAACCCTTCGGGGAATACAGGCGTGATGCTATGTTATGTTATTATATTTTAATGCGTGGGTGCGGTAAAACTTGGTCACATAACGTCACGCTTTATATCACAACGTATGCAATAAGACAGATCTGTCATGTACACTGTGAGTAGGCAGGATCTAATAGTTACACTGTACATAACTACACGCCACTTAGAAATATAATTAGTGACAAACGTGGACGATATACGCACGATACGGTATGATTCAGACGATATATGCATCATATTTGGATCTCGACCACTCGACCATAAGAAATTAATATCAAAACATCACCAAGAGTCCATGACCTTGTTTCAAAAAACAACAAAAGCCATCACTGTCCATTTTACTGAACTAAGTTTTGATTTTCAAAATAGTTCTTTTATACACCAAACTCATATATTTACTAGCATCTTCTGTACCCCAGGCGATGCCACCAAAGAAGATATCGACATCGGCATGAAGCTCGGCGCCAGCTTCCCGATGGGCCCCTTCGAGTTGGCCGACTACACGGGGTTGGACACCAACCTGTTGGCCCAACAGGCTCTGTATGATAAGACCCAACATCCAGTGTTTGCGCCAATCGAGCTACTTGAAAAGATGGTGGCAGAAGGCAAACGTGGAATCAAATCTGGAGAAGGATTCTACAAGTATAATAAGAAGGGATAAGAGAAGTAAAATTGTTTATGAGGAATGAGAACGAATAATTATTTGTTAATAAATATTTTTATATTCTTTACTGTATGTGTTGTCATTTATGTGAGATTTTATTGGAATGTTAATATGCTATTTAATTACGGTTTTTTATTATAAATAAATAAAAATTAATGTGGTCAACTTTACACCCAGACCCTATACAAATTATATGTAGGCTATATAAATATTGAAATTTGCGGGGCAGAAAGCCAAAAGAATATTTAAATTGGTTTTTAAGATTAATTAATCACGTAAGTATATATATTTAATTATGTTGCAATACTTTATCGGCATTTTATTGTCCTTGCTTCCGTATCAGAATAAATAACAACAAGGCTAGGAGAACACATCATTTTTTTTATGTTTTCTTCATAATATTGAATTCATAATTCATTTTAGCAATCAACATTCCGTCTCAAATGATCCGATTGATGTTTCATTCCGATGTTTCTTAAGATGTTGCGAGGGTTCATAAATAAATGTAATTAATATCTATAGGAAATAATAACTCAACACAGAAATACCAAATAAGATCATATTTGTAGAAATTGAGTACAAAACTCGTTACGAAAGCCGTTTACCTATATTTTATCCTTGAAGCCACAAATAATCTTGATGCGCTACTGCGACAACCTATCTCACCTTGAAAACTTTATAATTAACTAATCAATTAAAACATTGCATTAAAATCCATGAACTTAACTGATTAATGTCGTTATCTGATGATACTAACAAAGAGGTGTTATGATAAAAATGTACAGTCAGCTGCAAAAAGATGTAAGTACCTATGTTATTAATTTTGTGAAATTCAAAAGTTAATTTCAGTATATAAACCTGATAAAATAATTATTATTTATCGCAAATAAAAATTAATACAATCGATATCTCAAAAGAAAAATAAGATTATCTTTTAGAAGCTGACTGTACCTTCTTTACGTAATAATATTATAACTTGTTATCGTGCCGTGTTTATTTTATATGTGTCGATAATAAGTGACTATACAATGAGACTATACAATGTAAGTACCTATGCTTTTTTAGTGTCAAGTGTTTTCGTCTATCTGAGAGTTTCGTTATCATCGTTTTACGATTCTCTGCACAGTGCACAAATTGTGCTGATTGAAATGCGAATACAATTTATTTTTAAGACATTCAATTTAATCTGTTTCCTGGCAGTAAGCAAGTTCTCTAAACTGAGGCCCTAGTGTAAGTTTCTTTCGACAAATTCGATTTACTACATCGAACGCGTTCGGCGCTCCGATTGGTGGAGAGCACGAAACGGACCAATCGGAGCGCCGAACGCGGTTGATGTAGTAAATCGAATTTGTCAAAAGAAACTTACACTAGGGGTACTGTATAATACACCTCTGCCTTACCTTTCGAGGGATATGAGCGTGATGATATGTTATGTTACACCGCTTTGCTCGCTTAAACCCTATCCAGGAAACGTAAATATAAAGTTATAAACAACATTTGACTTCTCAATAAAAATATTTTAAAGCATTCCTTTTTAACAAAAATAAATTGTAGATACTCCTTTTCGAAGTAAGTTTTGTCACTGTTTTGAACTGTTCATTGTTTAGTATCGTTTTTTACCACAGAAAGACATGACAAGATTGTTTATATTTTATATAGTGTTCTGAATATTAACTAGTCCATATATAATTCACTCGTTCGATGTGGTGGTCTAAGGGGGAGGCCTTTGTTCAGCAGTGGACTTCTTCTGGCTGATGATAATGATGATGATATAACTCACACAAAACAAAGTTCAATGGTAACAACCATTTTCAGGTGAAGCGACAGCAGAAGACATTGACATCGCGATGAAACTCGGCGCCGGCTACCCAATGGGTCCCATAGAGCTGTCAGATTACACCGGACTCGACACCAAGAAGTTTATCCTGGGTATCATGCTGGGCAAGACAGGCAACCCAGTGTTTAAGCCTATACCGCTTTTGGACAAGTTGGTTGCCGAGGGCAAGTTAGGCAGGAAGACTGGAGAGGGGTTTTATAAGTATGGTAAATGATTAGTGATGATTTGATGAAGAATTTATTGTTGTACTAGGAAAGAATAGAATAGAATTATATATTTTTATGAAAATAATACTTTTTGGTTTTATTTCAGTCTTCAGTGTCAGTGTTCAGGCTTCCGCCCGCGGCTTCGCCCGCGTGTTTTACAAACCCGTACATTTTTCCGGGATAAAAAGTAGCCTATGTGCTATTCCAGACTATAGTCTATCTCTGTGCCAAATTTCATCCAGATCCGTTGCGTCGTTCTTGCGTGATTGAGTAACAAATATCCATCAATCCATCCATCCATCCTCACAAACTTTCACATTTATAATATTAAATAAAATAATAAAGTAGGATTTCGATGTGCGTTTGGTCGTAATTCTTCTCCTGCTAAACGGCGTGATCGATTTTGATATTTTTTTGGACTTATCGGGTCACCTGGATAGTTCGTAGCTATAGTTGGAACCGATAGGTGGAGCTGTTGTCGAGATCCAGAAAAGGGTCCTCTAGATTTTTTATATTTTTGGCAACATTTTTAATGTCTGAATTTGGTTTTATGCCGTGCGCAATATGTAGGCAGGTTCTTATTACACTTTTGTATCTAACTAGGCCCATCGGTAAATGTTTCAAATATCCCTTTTAATAGAAATTCTTAATATAAATACGTCATCTTTGTAGTGGTCGCGAGGGCGACTGATGCGAGACGAAATTCTCAGTAATCGGACGATGTTTGAAATAGTGCCCGGTAGATGGCAATAGTCTCGTCACCATTACATGAGATTCAGCAACAGCATCGGCAAAATGTGGGTGTGTATGTGTCTTTTTTAATCCTCTCGTGTATCGTGGGTACACTTTACAAACATACATGTCACATGCATACACAACCAGACCCGAAACAACTATCTATAGATCGTACAAATATTTATACCGTGCGAAAATCGAAACCGTGACACTTAGCGCAGAAAGCTAATCACTTAGCCACTGCCAACCGTGCCGTCGTATAGTGCACATCTGCCTAACCCTTTGGGCAACACAGGCGTGATGGTATGTCATATATTGTACTCATTTTGTACCACCTACCTACCATAGGTACCTACACATTTCACGGATATCTATTTATCAGTCTAAGACGGGTTTATCAGACACCTCTGTCAAAGCATACACAATACGAAGCATGATGAATTACCGTCTTAGCCCTTAAATATACTTGTTTACGTTATTTAAATTGTTGACGAAGCATTTGTAGGCATGGGCAATTCCCGTGAGCTCACGCTATCATGGGTTATTGTTATATTATTTCAATTCCATATAATATTACTATTATTAAAATAGGTAAATTAGTTAAAAATATTTCACAGACAAAGAGACGGCCTGTCGAAGCCCGGGCTCGAATCCCAGATGAGGCATACGTATATCGATTTAACAGAACTCCTGCTGATAACATAGGCGCGATACAGGCATCTATTATAAACTCTAACGTTGTCAAATCTACCTCCATTTGACAATATTATTGATATCATGACATCGTAAAAATATAAATTGATAAACATGAGCCAATCTTGATTTATGCGTTGATTAGATAAACGTGAAATCCAAATGTTTTCCGATGTCGCGAATTATATATGTACCTAGTTGCTCTTCTGGCCTGTTGGCTTACGCTGTGATTCGTGGAACTAATAGGTATAATTAGTAACAAGTTGGTTATTTGTGGTCGTTTTTGGAATCATTATGCGCTTCATCATTCATTAAGTCACAGTTTTCGTTGTGTCATTTTGTTTGTTGGTAATGTGATGTCTTTTGTTGTGTCGATAATTGTTTTAAGAGGTATGGTTTTTTTATTTATGTAATAAAGAGGATTAGATATTTTGTTGTTTCTGAAAATTTTACATTAATACATTATTATTAGTATTATTATTATTTTCGCTCTTTGATACTTTTTACTGTTCTACGAAAAAAAAAGTATATAAAAAATAATGTTTTTAAGACCGCTGGTATTCGGAGCCATAAAACCTAATAAAGCAATATTTTAAATATGATATTAAATTGTTAAATTTTGCAAGAAGCTCCAAAAAATATGTTTTTAAACGTCAAAAAAATAAAATACCGTTTACTTTTCTAAAATACTGTTCATTTTAGTACCTTAATATATTATACTTTATTTCTCGTACAAAAAGTTGGGGACCCTAGATATGGAACTTTAAAATATTAAAATTCAATGGTTTTTGTTGGATGTTATTATCACTTTTGTTACTGTTGCTATTAGCCTGCATCATCCCACTGCTGGGCAAAGGCCTCCCCCACGATGTCCAGAACTTTCGGTCTAGAGCCAGTGTGTGGACCATTCTTTATTTAATTTATCAAGCTTGTCCCACCATCTCCTTCGTCTGCTGCGACGCCTTCTCGCCGTATCAGGGCTCGATTTAGTAGTTACCTTGGCCCACAGGTTGTTTAGTCCTAAAAATATCGTAGTAAGTAGGTACCAATGGCCGTAATAATCGACATCCATAGGTACCTCGCACATAATTAGCGTTTTTAAACACATTTTCCTTAAAATAATACTTATATTCGATTTTAAGTGTATGTGTTATGAGATCTATATTTGTGAATATATGAATAAGAATTAGATCATTGCCTGTAACTATTTGCATTTCAAAACACCCGCATTTACCTCCTGTCTATAACCAACACTGTACGGGCATCGAACGTCGGTAATAAATGCAAAAAGTTTATAATATATAAATAATTTTGTAACAATAAGATGCAAGATTAGTATTGTTATAGATATAATACAACATTATCTCTCTTATTATGGTGATTGATTATAAAACGTAATTTAATTTATTCTGCTGAAGGTACCTTGAAATTATCGATTCTACTGAATGAACAGCAGTTGAATAGTGTAAAAGTGTAATGTTATAAATTCGTAAATGACTAATTAGTTTTATTGTTAACGATTTGGTGAGGAAATGATTAAGCGACCAGTTACAATATCGTTTGAACTAACAGAACCAGTTATATGTATAACAATGTGACATTAAAAAAAAATTACGTATTTCTATACTTCTTAAGGGGTTAGGTTTAGACCCGGGTACGTCTTAAAACTGCGGCCAGACACCGGAGGACGGGCAGCAGCGTCCGTTGGTTGCATATTTCGAACATTGTCTTTTTTCACAGTTACAATTTCTTTATTGCAAACTGCAACCATTTCCCAAAAAAAAAAAAACATAAAAACACTTATTTTTCGGTCTCCTTCTAGAAGTAACCCCTTAAAGATGTACATTATAAGATATTAATGGACGAACAACAGGCGTTTTCAGGAAACTATCTCGCGCACGGACAAATAAGCACTGCCGGGCTACTGAGCCTCATACTGGGTTTCATACTAGTTCTCCTCTCTTCCAGGCACCCAACTAAATGAGCGATGTGTCAGAAAAACCGAAACGGCGTAGCATACGTCGGCAGCGGTCGATATACCAGGTGCATTACAGCATCAAGAGGCAAGATAACGAGATGACGGCGAAGCCCCTCATCATGCCCACCTCGCCGCTAGAGATACAGGCCTATGCCCTGCAGGTAGCTGGCCACAAGAATACAGAAGACACCAAGTATTTGGGTGAGTTGGGTCAAATATGCAGAGCAGAGGCACACAATTAATTGACAGCATGGTTAGCGCAGTGGCTAAGCGGCAGCATTGTAAAACGTGTGCCTTTACCGTACGAAATTCTGTGTTTTATATTCGCCCACAAAATAATCGGTTACCGATTGTCTGACGTGGATTGTCTTAGTCGAAAAACAAGTGTAACGTTTCACGTTTTTGTGACATCAAGTAAATTCAATATACCACATCTTAATAAGTGTTCGGATTCACAGGGCCTCCTTTTGCGCGGGGCCCGTAGCAATTGCTACGCTTGCTACGTGGTTAACTCGGGGGGTTACTAGTTTAGTATTAAAAAAAACAAGATGTTTGACAAGTTACACCATTGGCACTTGGATAATAAGATCAAGACTCATATTTCCATCAAATTCTCCAGGCCTTCTCCAATGCAACAACGGCACGATTCTCAAGCCAATAATCAAGGAGGCGCAGAAACGCGAGAAAGACTTCTACACGCGCATCGCCACCTCCAGTGACTTGGACTTGTTGGAGCTGCGGACGCTCGCCCCCAAGTACTTCGGGTGTCGCCAGTACACTTACAACGGGTTCGAGCAGGACTACATCATCCTGGAGGACCTCACGGAGAGGATGCTGGAACCCTGCATTATGGATGTTAAGATAGGTACGTTAAAAGTAGCATCACGCCATCCTCGAAGGGTTAGGCAGGTGTACTAATGTGCACCCACATTTTGCCGGTGCTATTATTAAGTCCCATGTAATAGGGGGTGAGCCTATTGCCATCAACCGGGCACAGTTCCGAACTTTGTGCTGCTACTGAGTATTTCTATACAGATAAACTCAATAACACTTTTGTCCGACCCGGGAATCGAATCCAGGACCTCACGATCAGCAGTTGCAGTGGCGACCAATTGCAGTAGACCAATGAGGACAACAATATAAAACATGTTTTATTGTATTGTATTTGTGCTTCTGGAGGAACGAGGTATGGTGTTCCTTCATTGGAATGGGAGGATCCTCCGACCAGGCAAGGTGGTTAGCCTGGCGGGCCAAAGCCTCGACGATTGATGTCGGACATTCGTATATGTGTTAGAATCGTTGTAAACTCTCATAGTGCGATTCAGTTTGTTGTTGTAGCTTCACTCCGATAGATGGCGCTTTACTTTTTGCCATGTTGCGAGTAGTAGCCGCTACATAGCTTTGCCTATTCTAGGTCGTCAGTGCGATTGCTGAGCAGATCGTAGATTCGATTGTCGCGTTTAACTAAACCAATGAGGAGTTTCAGTATTTCTTCAGAAGTAGTCTTACTACTTTAAATCAAACCTGTAAAAGTAATTCAGAATTTCTAATTATTTAATTTAATTTAGGCATTCACCAGAACCGGGTACGTCTTAAAACTGCAGCCAGACACCGGAGGGCGGGCAGCAGCGTCTTCTCACTAATCGGTGAGCCACTGCGATCCCCAAACCGCCTGCCAAGCGTGGGGAGTATGGCAAACCCCCCCCCCCCCCTTGGGGGAGGCCTTCGTTCAACAATAGACCTCTTCTGGCTGATGATGATGATGATGATTCACCAGAAAGCACTAATTTTTAATATCCCTGCGTTATACTTTCCAGGCAAAAGAACCTGGGACCCCCTAGCCACTGCGGAAAAGATCAAGAACGAGCAGAGCAAGTACGCGCTGTGCAAGCAGGAGTTCGGCTTCTGTATCCCGGGCATGCAGGTGTACCGCCTGGCCACGGGCAAGCTGCACAAGTACAACAAGGACTTCGGGAAGAGGCTGCACGGACACGCGGTCAAGGACGGTGAGGAATTACTGTATAACATACCATCACGCTTGTTTTCCATGGGGGTGAGCAGGAAGTATAGAATGCCATGTTATGAACCATACATGCCCCTTTTTCTTCTACATTCATGCATAATTTCATACATGTATGTTGCTTGTACATTGTCTTAATATTTTTGACTAGCTGTGCCCGCGGCGTCGTTCGCGTGGATGTCGGAACTTAACAATGTATTTTTTAGTGTTACCAAATGCACTTAATCCTATTTTTTTCTAAAATAAAAGATTTTTTCTAAAATAAAAGTAGCCTAAGTTACTCCTTATTACATCAGCTACCTGCCAATAAAAGTCCCGTCAAAATCGATCCAGCCATTTCAGAGATTAGCCTATACAAACAGACAGACAGACAGACAAAAATTCTAAAAAATGTTATTTTGGTGTATGTACCGTATATATATTCATATGCATGTAGTAAAAAACGGTTATTTCAATACTACAAACAGACACTCCAATTTTATTTATATGTATAGATGAACATGTGTGTTGGCATAAATGTTAATCATCATCATCATGAACATCATCATCATCTGCCTAGCCCTTTTCCCAACTACATTGGAGTCGGCTTCCAATCTAACCAGTTGCGGCTGAATATCAATATTTTACAACGCGACTGCCATCTGACCTCCGCCATCCAGTAACTGGGAGACACTGATACTCTAAGGTTAGACTGGCTGTCAGACTTTTTGGGCTACTGATACCCGTAACGACTGTCATAGGTCTTCGTATGACACCCGGGACCAACTGTTTATCGTGCTTTCCGAGGCACGGAGGGGTCTCGATATGTGAAAAAAGGTCACCCATCCAAGGACTGACCGCGTCAAGCGCTGCTTAACCTCGCAAATCGACTAATCTGCGTGGTAGCTACGTGACTACCACGCCACATCACTACCGTATACTAAATAGTTTAAATATTACATATAGCCGTGGCTAAGCGATTAGCTTTCTGCGCTACGTGTCGCGGGTTCGATCCCCGCACGGAACAAATATTTGTATGTTCTACAGATAATTGTTTCAGGTCTGGGTGTTTGTGTATGTGAATATATGTGTTTGTAAACGCACTCATGATACAGGAATTATTATTAGTGGGGAACAATGTTTTAAAAAAAAAAATGTTTATATTAACATATTTGTTAGTGATATATAATATCTACTAATATTACGTTTTTAAAATAAATAGTTAGGGTGCGCGAGGGGGAGTAGCGGTCGTGTTACGGGGGAAGTGCGGGGCGTGGGGGCGCGGGGGGCAGGGGCGTGGTGCCCGCTCGGGCGGCACTCGGGTTTAGTGAAGCGCGCGACAGGCCGACACCACACGACTACTCTCACGCTGCTGAGAATTACTTTCTTTGACTTCTTACTATCTAACCCTAACAATATTAATAAAAATGATCCAACTTCCTCAAACTGGCAAATATGATATTTTACGTATGTTTTTAATCTCAGCTATGACGACACGGTTGGCGCAGTGGTTTAGAGATCGACTGCTGGTCTACGTGTCGCGGGTTCGATTCCCGCACGGAACAAATATTTGTATGACCTACAGATAGTTGTTTCGGGTCTGGGTCTTTGTGTATATGAATACACACCGTGCCTCGGAAAGCACGTAAAGCCGTTGGTCTTGCGTCTGATCTCTACTACGAGAGTGAAGGAATAGAGAGAGCACCTGTGTTTGCGCACACACTTGTGCTCTATAATATCTCCTGCGTAGTTGGCTAATCTCCGGTGAGATTGGCCGCCGTGACCGAAATTCAGTCAGGAGGACATTATTAATCTCAGCTATATCACTCAGTCACTAATATATTCATTATACAAAAATCCGGTTAGTTTGTACACTTGTTAATCCTCATATTTTTTTAATGCGTCATAGAACAAATAATTTATGCATTTGCTCAAAATATCTCTTACCCGTTTAATCAATGGCATGATGAAATTAGAAATATTAAGTAGTAAGTGCGTAGTCCAAAACGCAATGGCGGTTTAGACTTTCCAATTATCCATGGATATTATCTCTATAAAAGTCAAAATATCTGCTAAGGGTCTTGGGCTCGATTCCCAGGTCTGGCAGTGTTATTGGAATTTACTGAAATTCTCAGTAACAGCCCTGTGCAGTTTGGAATTGTGCCCGGTAGATGGCAGTAGGCTCACCTCCTATTACATAGGACTTTATAACGGCATCTGCGAAATGTGTACAAAAACTACACCTCTGCCTAACTCTTCGGAGAATATAAGCGTAATGCTATGTTAAGTGAAAATGAGTTATATTCCCCAGCTATAAAGAACTATCTGAACGGTGTGGGTGCCGTGCTGTGCCGCGCGCTGCTGCTGCAGTTCCTGTCGGAGCTGTGGAGGATACAGAAGTGGGCGCGCCGCCAGGCTGCCGTGCGCCTGTACAGCGCCTCGCTGCTGCTGCTGTACGACGCCGCCAGCCTGCGCGACTGCTGCCACAACAACGACTTCGCGTTAGTACCTACCCCTTTATAATGGACTTCATTCTGTCGCACTCATTTTATCTCGTTAAGTGACGCAAAGTAGGTGTAGTGTTTGTATGATTGTATCTATCTAATGGATATGAAGACATTGTCTCATTTATACAAGTAGGTCGGACAGTTTAATTTGACAGCTGTATGTTGACGGCAGTGTAACCGCGCCATTATACGAATGTCTGGGACGGACATTAGATAATGGAAGGTGCTCGGGGCTGCACGGAGCGCACAGCTCGCACTGGGTGCCAGGTGACGAGGGGCGCCTACATGCCACACGAGACAAATAATTTCGAGCGATAAATATTATTTTTGTGATACCTTTTGAGAAGCGCGGGTGTGGCGCGAGACTGCTTGACTCTTTATATTAATGAAAATGCAGTATAATAATACCAGCTACTTCATTTAAATTCAATATGTGAAGATTTTTGCAATAAAAGTTCATTTTTGAAAAAGTGATGCGAATACGTCGACTAAACGGCGTCAAAAGTCAATCTCGTTCTACCTGATCAAGAGGTAGGGCCGGCACTGCCTATACTGCTTGATATATACAGAGCCAGTGTTATAATTAGATACAAGAAATAACAATAAGGACTCTACAGTAGATACAATAGAAAATCTGTTGTGTTTGGGAAAGGCCAGTCTATGTATGTCACACAAATAAAAATATTTAGAATTGACAAATGACTTTATGCATGTGACATTTACGAAAAAATAAACGCGAACTACAGCGATGATGATGAAATTCACCTTCTTAAAAAATAAGTGAACTCATTTGACGTAACTAAATATATTACATTATTTTCTCATATTTTTAATTTAGTTTTGTAAACAGAATCATTGCAATACCTAGGTACAAAAAAGTGCACCACTGTAGATTACGCCAAAATATAATTTTAGTTCTTAAAAAACGAAAATAATCATTTAATCCAATAATTACGTAATGGTCGGTCACCGCCTGAGTTTCCTTTCACAATATTCCACTTTGTAATATCGTGTGACAAACAGATTTTTTTTTGTTACGTATGTGATTTACGAAATGAACTCATATGGTCCATTCCTTCGAAATTAGATTGTCGTTC
Source organism: Shargacucullia verbasci (assembly GCA_947562105.1). Lineage (NCBI taxonomy): Eukaryota > Metazoa > Arthropoda > Insecta > Lepidoptera > Noctuidae > Shargacucullia > Shargacucullia verbasci. Next base: position 972,317 of record OX387296.1, read on the forward strand.
TTTTGAAAAATATTATTTTATTTTATTTTGGGCAACAATATGCCTTGCCGATCTACTTATTTAAATGAAACAGAAACAAAAATAGTCGCCTTACAAAAATAGTCGCCATACAAAAATAGTTCCAAATTTCTCCCTAGATGGCGTTGTTCCGTATCCTGAATCGCGCTATGGTTTCGTTACACGCCAAAGTACTAGTCTCGACTAAAATAAAGTGCGGCCAAAAAAGGGTGTTTGCCGCTTAGATGGCACACGCTTCGCAAGGAGCGTGGGGTATGGTTATCAAGACATACTCAACACATAATTTTTGAATCGGAGAGGCAGTTGGTACCCAAAAGTACCGGCGCCTCCTCTGCAGAAAACTCGTAAAATCTGAATGCCTAGGGATGATGCTGCATACCGGTGGAATTGTTTTTATTTTACTGTCCGTCTCTCCAGCATTTCCCTATAGTTAAATCTAATCTAAATAATATTTCAAAATTAAATAAAAAAAATGTCTCGGGTGTAAAAAATGTAATTATAACTGATATACCGATATCCGCGTGCGGTTTTGATAAGAATGATCTTGTCAAATGTTCTATTTTATTTTTTTTATTCATGGTGTGATTATTATGATGAATAATTAACTTTTATAGAGTTATTTGTCAGGGCACGGTCCTGTGTTACACCAGTAAATAAATAAAAGTATAAATTAATCTCTTTGCCGTCTCTTTTTTTTAACGGCATCAACAGGCGAGTCTCTTTGCCAGTAACCACACGACATCTAATCTTACCTCACCAACTTACGTTGCAGGTCCCCAGTGAGCTGCCGCGCGGCGACTGTCCCGCGTCGTCGACACAGCGTCAGTTCCGGCTCCAACTTCAGCAATCAGATCAGTTCCAAGGGACCAGTGTATAAGAAGCTGCAATCCGTCCCAATTACCCCCATGAACCTTGCACACACCAGCTTCTCCCCTCCACCCCCCATCAATTCCCCATGGAGCGAAGCTTTAGCCAGCTTCAACCACAATCACTCCTTCGAGCATAATTATGAGGATAAGCTCTCTAAAATCAAAATGAACTACAGAGCTATGTTGGACCAATTGTCTTATGACTCCCCAACGCCTAAACCATGGGGTACTGTAAAAATTATTGACTTCGCCCACGCTTTCTTCAATGAGGAAGAAGAAAGGGCTGCTGACGAGAATTTTAGAGAAGGCATTGATAACTTTGTGGAGATCTTCGAGTGCTTTCTGAGAGAAACTGACGACCAAATCATTTGATAGCGGCTTCTGGTGTGACTACAGCCAACATTACGGCAGTATTTACTTAAAATTGTGACAAAGATAGAATATTTATGTGGATTGAGACTTATATTATCCAAGTATTGAAGACAAGCACTTATGTGCTAACATTAGATCTCCGTACCTATTTTTCGTGTACGTATTTTGAAGTTATATAGCAAAATTTTGTCGACTATGAGGATGACTATGTGTACAATTGTGAAACCTTTCCAACGTAAATTCGTATTCAGTATAATATTATGGTGTATTTATAAAATGTGTCAAAATAACTTGTAGTATTGTAAACTAAGAATATGTGTATATTAGAATTGTAACAAATACTTATTATAAAAACTGAACATTTACATTGTTTTATGATTATTTATTGTTGTAAAATGAGCTATATCTATGTATACTAAGCTTATGTAAACTTGTTATTACGAGCGTTATTATATATAACGTATATGTAGTATCAGTCTTGTGTTAACTCAAATGTGATGCTCAATTTTGTAAACAATTCCATTCGTAGGTGTTAAGCAATCGGGACATGCTAAGTCAAAATATTTTAGTACTTAAATAGATTTTATTATTCCAAATAATAGTTTTATATTTGTTATATAAGTGTGAAAATGTAAATAATATGTTTGACGCTTTCGCGTTATAAATATTTATTATCGAAATCAGCCAAAATTATTTCTCCCAAATAAACATTAACTATAAACTTAAATTATACAATCAAATACGAAAAATTGGCAAACCCAGCCGACAATAATGATTAATGAGTGGACTGACGTGTTGCACCACATAGTGCAGTAACAATACAAAACTATATCATCTGCCAACAGTCGCGCGCGACCTACAACTATAACGAACATCTACAGCAAACGTCGCGACCGCACACCACCGGACCACGAGCCGCATTTACATATTAAGTGTATACTAAATATATGGAAAGAAAATATACCTATTTAATAGTTCTAAACTATATTAGAACTCGAATATTTACAAGTAGGCCATTAAACAGTACATTTTGTTTGAAGAAAAACGTTTGAGATGAGCAATCACAATTTTATGACAAATATTAAATTTTAAAATCGGTTAGTAAATCCTACTAATGCATATTATTTGTTAGTTAATTTGGAACAACATTAATATATTTCAGTCGATCACTGTGATCACGAACATTTGTCTGCAAACAAACTGATATAGTCGACTGACTGTCCGGTGGTGCCGCGCCTTACAGTTTAGACACCAAATATAGTGGCATACCAGAGCAGGCAAGTATGATAACTCCATAAAAAATTAATATGTTTTAAGCATTAATTAATCTAGTGTTATACAAATGTTTATACAACAACAAGTGAGGCCGGGTGCTCGCTGGGCGTCGCAACATAACGCTCGTGTAACTCCATTACAATCAGTGTCACCTGTATTATTATAACATCGTATTATTTTACAATCGCAGTCTTTTGTTTACAATACATATACTTTCCTGTACCACAAGTACTAGATAATGAAAGTATTTACAAAAGACACGTAACAATGGATTCAAAAGAATCCTCATTATAACAACAAGGGAAGGGGGTTATCGACAGGCGAACCTTAGCGTCATCGTAGTGGAGTTACCTATTTATAATAACTTTTTTTCTATATTCTCTATTTTTCATTTGTACTGGATTAACACGTTTTTATTTGAAACTTGAAAGTTACGCTACACTGGGGCGCGCAGTCGGTTCTTAGTAATAAAATATAACAATTTGAGTGCCGACTGCGACGCCATCAGAGTTCGGCGAGTAGACGTAACGGTGACGTGCGCATGCGCATGCGCGGCGAGCGCCCGGCGGTAGAAACCATACGAGTACGCGTGTCCTAGCACAAAGTAAGCACCTCGATGTTAACTAGGGGCGATATTTTAGAGCGAATAATTATTACATTTTTTTTACGAATTTTCCACAACGATTTCATTAGAAAAAGAAAACAAAACACACACATGGCGGAGGATTTTTGAACATTTTTATCTTAATGTTAGGGCTATGGGGCGGTGCGTGCGGAGTGCGCTAGATGCGCGGCAGCTTGTGCGCGGTAGTCGTACGCGCAGCCGTGCACCTCCGCGTACCGGTGCGTGCGGAGTGCGCTAGATGCGCGGCAGCTTGTGCGCGGTAGTCGTACGCGCAGCCGTGCACCTCCGCATACCGGTGCGTGCGGAGTGCGCTAGATGCGCGGCAGCTTGTGCGCGGTAGTCGTACGCGCAGCCGTGCACCTCCGCGTACCGGTGCGTGCGGAGTGCGCTAGATGCGCGGCAGCTTGTGCGCGGTAGTCGTACGCGCAGCCGTGCACCTCCGCGTACCGGTGCGTGCGGAGTGCGCTAGATGCGCGGCAGCTTGTGCGCGGTAGTCGTACGCGCAGCCGTGCACCTCCGCGTACCGGTGCGTGCGGAGTGCGCTAGATGCGCGGCAGCTTGTGCGCGGTAGTCGTACGCGCAGCCGTGCACCTCCGCGTACCGGTGCGTGCGGAGTGCGCTAGATGCGCGGCAGCTTGTGCGCGGTAGTCGTACGCGCAGCCGTGCACCTCCGCGTACCGGTGCGTGCGGAGTGCGCTAGATGCGCGGCAGCTTGTGCGCGGTAGTCGTACGCGCAGCCGTGCACCTCCGCGTACCGGTGCGTGCGGAGTGCGCTAGATGCGCGGCAGCTTGTGCGCGGTAGTCGTACGCGCAGCCGTGCACCTCCGCGTACCGGTGCGTGCGGAGTGCGCTAGATGCGCGGCAGCTTGTGCGCGGTAGTCGTACGCGCAGCCGTGCACCTCCGCGTACCGGTGCGTGCGGAGTGCGCTAGATGCGCGGCAGCTTGTGCGCGGTAGTCGTACGCGCAGCCGTGCACCTCCGCGTACCGGTGCGTGCGGAGTGCGCTAGATGCGCGGCAGCTTGTGCGCGGTAGTCGTACGCGCAGCCGTGCACCTCCGCGTACCGGTGCGTGCGGAGTGCGCTAGATGCGCGGCAGCTTGTGCGCGGTAGTCGTACGCGCAGCCGTGCACCTCCGCGTACCGGTGCGTGCGGAGTGCGCTAGATGCGCGGCAGTTTGGGCGCGTGCACGGGTGGGTTGTCGCGCGCCAGCAGGCGGGGCGCGTCCGCGCGGTAGTCGTACGCGCAGCCGTGCACCTCGGCGTAGCGGTGCGGCGCGCAGTAGGCGCCCCCGCAGCGACAGCGGTGCAGCGTGGCGATGCTCAGGCGCTTGCGGCACAGCCCGCAGCGCGCGCGCGCCTTGCGCGGCGAGGCGGGGGCGGGGGCGGGGGCTGGCGCGGGGGCGAGCGGGGCGGGCGGGGGCGAGCGGCGCGGCGCGTCCAGCCGCTCGTCGCTGAGGTGCAGGTGCTCGCGCGGACGGTGCCGGGACAGCGCCGGCAAGATGCGGCTGGGGACACATTCACTACACATTTCAATATTATTTAATGTATTCATGGAAATTAACGTGTCCGCTATTTTTATTTAATAAATTGATGAATGAAAGTCATTTTGTGAACATTTGTTAAAAATTCAGTAAATAATAAATGTGAATGTGAATTCAATGTTTAATGTGACTTACAGACTGATTTATCTGTGTGCCTAGATGGCCAAATCCAAAACGATAAGAAATAGCTAATAATACTCAATATATTTATTTTGTTAAAAAATAAAACTGCGTCTTTTGATTTTTTAACAATTCATTCATATGCCTATTCAAAAATCGAACTCATTGAAAAATATTTCCTGCACCATCCAATAGTGATAAAAATCAACATTTTTCTTTACTTTTCCGTATATCTATTATTTCTCAAAATATGCCAAAGATGACCAGTAAGGTCCGACCGTGATCTCGTTCTCAGTCTCGGTTTCAGTCATTCTCGGCCAAAAATCAGACTGAGTTCTCGGTCTTGTTCTCGGCCTATAAACGCCAAGAATATCGGCCATGGCCGGGACTGCTCGTGGTCCGGCAAATTAGTTTTATTCAGATTTAGAGCTTATAGCGCCATCTATCGCTTTTTTGTTTATAGTAGTAATACCGTTACTGGCAATGTTAAATGGAAAATTAAATTCTCAGTTTCATTAATGAGTTTAATGACGAAGAAAATAATCAAAATCATGCTGAAAGAATGAAAAGTAATTTGTTAGTTCCACTCATTCAGCGGTTTTTGTTTTTTTTCTTAAAAAATAATTACCATTAATTACAGCAACACTTATTGATCCAAGGTTTGAAACTAAATATGTTACTGAAAATGAAATTAAGTTAGGCAAGCAAGTGTGGAAACTCGGGCGATGGAGACATCTGCATCGACTACGTCTCTGAGCTGATAATAGGCATTTTTCAAATAATTCCAACCTATGGGCTGCTCACGATTCAATAGGATATTACACCCATTTTTTAAAAGTGTCTCATTTAGATTCTATAGTGCTAATGACGCACTAAAAAATTCGCAAATTTTTTATTCAATCGTTAAGTGCCTTAAAAATGCATTTAAATTTTGCATTTTCAAATTTCGCGCGTAATTTGACGAAAACGCTGGAAGCCATATTGCTCTGTGGTCATGACGTCAGTTGGCTGTGTAAAAAAAATGCAGTGATATTTTATAGGTTATGTTTTTTATATTTTAAATTGTTTATATTTTAAAAAATTGTTATTATTACTTATTATTTTACAATGCAAACATATTGTTTCCTAATTAGCTGCACATAACCTATTGCATCATCACCGTAAGACTCCGTTCCAGACCTAAAAACAATGTTTGAATTTTATTTTATTTTATTTGAAGTGTAAGAGAGTTAGAGGGCATTACTTACATCGAAGTTTTAACATTCCGTAACTCAGCAGAACAGAGATCGGGATTTGCAGCAAAGAATTTACCGACCATCAAAGAGTTTATTCTTGGTAAATTTGTGTTGTCTCCTATTACACAACCGTCCTCCATGGTATTATTTCAATAAAAATTACGTTGGTTACGAAAATAATTAAAAGCCTTTATAGATTAAAGGTACGCTGATAGTTGACACTTCTAAGTTTACATAGCCGTATGACGTAATAACATGGCGACTACTATTTAATGGTGTTATGAAACAGATTAAAAAAGCTGAAACCTTTGAATTGAATTTTAAAATTTAGTTTGTTATTTTATGAACTAAAACTAACGTTCTCCGACTGCTTTTTCGATAATATATTTTTAGATTTTTTCTCATATAGAGTAAAATACCCTATTGAAGAGGAGGATAATCTAATGAATTACGAAATAAACTCAAACACAGTGCTTGAACTGACGCTTGATAACTTTCTTAAGGAGCCAAGACTTCCAGCAGCTAGTAAATTTCTTTCAGCCCCACCAACAAGCGTCGCCAGTGAACAATTATTTAGTAGAGCTGGACAGTTTATTTTTTATTTTTTTATTAATGGTCCACAAATCGGGCAATACAGTATCACTTACATACAATGATAATCAAAAATTAAAGTACACATTAAACTGCATACCCTAAAATAGTGAACACAGCATGTATAATGTATGAGCTAGTTATAATCGAAGTACTTAATAATTATTAATCTTACAAACATGAACAAGATCAGAATATGAAGTCATTGGACTAGTTAAGTAGTCGAATGTCTATACAAGCTCTTTTAATTTTTATTTTGGCTGATGCTAAGGTTCCGGAGAAAATATCAAAATGCTGCCCCACACCGTTGTAGCTGGAAAACATTCTATAAAAAAGAGCATGTTGCTTTATGTTGGTTCTGCAATGAGGCATCACAAAAATGCGCCTATTGCATAAACGACTACTCTGGCGTGGGACAGCAAGTTGCATTCTCTGCAGTAAACTTTCACAATCTACGTGGGCATTAATCAACTTATATAGGTACACAATATCCGCTGCTTTTCTTCTAGAACATAAATTGGACATTTTGAAGTGTTCTAACCTTGATTCATAGGATTTATATGATGAAAGACGACATAATTTGAAAAAGATGCTGAAAAATATTTATATATTTATATATAATAGTTCTATTCAATTTTGATTACTATTATAATATCGTATTGAATATTTTTAATTTAAAAACTTTTGCTTGAAAATAACACTTTTTCGTATTATTTTCAGACATTTTTAATATACTAAATGTTATTGCGTCATGTCTCGGTCTCGGTCTCGGCCGACTTTTTTTTTATTGTCGGTGTCGGTCTCGGCCGAGACAAAATATCAAGGTTCGGTCGGACCTTAATGACCAGTCTTTTCCATATATGTCCAATTCCTACCGGGAATACAGTTAAAAATGTGCAGACTATATATGTGGGTGAGCCTGTCTGGTGTGCACGTGCAGCGAGGAGCGGAGTGAGAGTGTGAGCTTGTCTGGTGCGTACCTGTTCCTCTTGAGCTTCTCCAGGTCTCCGGTGGAGGAGGAGAACAGCGCGTCGGAGAGCGGAGCTGCACGGCGCGGGGGGGGAGCCGCGCGCACGTGCAGCGAGGAGCGGAGTGAGAGTGTGAGCTTGTCTGGTGCGTACCTGTTCCTCTTGAGCTTCTCCAGGTCTCCGGTGGAGGAGGAGAACAGCGCGTCGGACAGCGGAGCTGCACGGCGCGGGGGGGGAGCCGCGCGCACGTGCAGCGAGGAGCGGAGTGAGAGTGTGAGCTTGTCTGGTGCGTACCTGTTCCTCTTGAGCTTCTCCAGGTCTCCGGTGGAGGAGGAGAACAGCGCGTCGGACAGCGGAGCTGCACGGCGCGGGGGGGGAGCCGCGCGCACGTGCAGCGAGGAGCGGAGTGAGAGTGTGAGCTTGTCTGGTGCGTACCTGTTCCTCTTGAGCTTCTCCAGGTCTCCGGTGGAGGAGGAGAACAGCGCGTCGGACAGCGGAGCTGCACGGCGCGGGGAGGGAGCCGCGCGCACGTGCAGCGAGGAGCGGAGTGAGAGTGTGAGCTTGTCTGGTGCGTACCTGTTCCTCTTGAGCTTCTCCAGGTCTCCGGTGGAGGAGGAGAACAGCGCGTCGGACAGCGGAGCTGCACGGCGCGGGGGGGGAGCCGCGCGCACGTGCAGCGAGGAGCGGAGTGAGAGTGTGAGCTTGTCTGGTGCGTACCTGTTCCTCTTGAGCTTCTCCAGGTCTCCGGTGGAGGAGAACAGCGCGTCGGACAGCGGAGCTGCACGGCGCGGGGGGGGAGCCGCGCGCACGTGCAGCGAGGAGCGGAGTGAGAGTGTGAGCTTGTCTGGTGCGTACCTGTTCCTCTTGAGCTTCTCCAGGTCTCCGGTGGAGGAGGAGAACAGCGCGTCGGACAGCGGAGCTGCACGGCGCGGGGAGGGAGCCGCGCGCACGTGCAGCGAGGAGCGGAGTGAGAGTGTGAGCTTGTCTGGTGCGTACCTGTTCCTCTTGAGCTTCTCCAGGTCTCCGGTGGAGGAGGAGAACAGCGCGTCGGACAGCGGAGCTGCACGGCGCGGGGGGGGAGCCGCGCGCACGTGCAGCGAGGAGCGGAGTGAGAGTGTGAGCTTGTCTGGTGCGTACCTGTTCCTCTTGAGCTTCTCCAGGTCTCCGGTGGAGGAGGAGAACAGCGCGTCGGACAGCGGAGCTGCACGGCGCGGGGGGGGAGCCGCGCGCACGTGCAGCGAGGAGCGGAGTGAGAGTGTGAGCTTGTCTGGTGCGTACCTGTTCCTCTTGAGCTTCTCCAGGTCTCCGGTGGAGGAGGAGAACAGCGCGTCGGACAGCGGAGCTGCACGGCGCGGGGGGGGAGCCGCGCGCACGTGCAGCGAGGAGCGGAGTGAGAGTGTGAGCTTGTCTGGTGCGTACCTGTTCCTCTTGAGCTTCTCCAGGTCTCCGGTGGAGGAGGAGAACAGCGCGTCGGACAGCGGAGATGCACGGCGCGGGGGGGGAGCCGCGCGCACGTGCAGCGAGGAGCGGAGTGAGAGTGTGAGCTTGTCTGGTGCGTACCTGTTCCTCTTGAGCTTCTCCAGGTCTCCGGTGGAGGAGGAGAACAGCGCGTCGGACAGCGGAGCTGCACGGCGCGGGGGGGGAGCCGCGCGCACGTGCAGCGAGGAGCGGAGTGAGAGTGTGAGCTTGTCTGGTGCGTACCTGTTCCTCTTGAGCTTCTCCAGGTCTCCGGTGGAGGAGGAGAACAGCGCGTCGGACAGCGGAGCTGCACGGCGCGGGGGGGGAGCCGCGCGCACGTGCAGCGAGGAGCGGAGTGAGAGTGTGAGCTTGTCTGGTGCGTACCTGTTCCTCTTGAGCTTCTCCAGGTCTCCGGTGGAGGAGGAGAACAGCGCGTCGGACAGCGGAGCTGCACGGCGCGGGGGGGGAGCCGCGCGCACGTGCAGCGAGGACGCGGAGTGCGAGTGCGCCCCCCTCGCCCCCCTTGCCCCGCCTGCGCCCAGCGCCACCCAGGAGCGGGGCGAGCCGCACACCAGCGGACCTGGCGGGACACATGGACGTTAGTCACGCTCACGTCGTCACAATACGACGCACACTGTCACGTGACGCACCGTACTCGGCCTGTATGGGCGCGAGGCTGTTGGCCGCCAGCTGCGAGTCCTGGCGACACTGGTCGTGGTCCAGCACCTCCTCCAGGATGGCGGCGTCGTCGGGCGGCTCCCGGCGGCCCTGCAGCAGGGCGGAGTCCTGCGCGGCGCTGTCGCTGTCGGGGCGGGTGCCGATGGGCGGCAGCAGCGTGTAGCGGTCGCTGAAGGAGCAGTCGTAGTCGTAGCGCGTGTAGTTGCCGTCGTATAGCGGCGCGAACGACTCGTCGGCGTCGCTGAAGGGCGCGTACGACACGGCGTGCTTGAGGCCCGACGGGGACTCCTCTAACAGACTAGGGACGGATAGCGTTTCCTCGCTACGGGTCTTCTGGATTTCTACTTTGTCTGTTGACAAATTTATATCATTTAAAAAATGTTTAGAACATGATGATATTTTAATTACCAGATTAATTTTAAGAACACGCCTGCTTATTATTCTTTACAAATTTTATTATAAAACAAACTAGGAAACATGAAAAAAAAATATATCAAATAGCTATTTCATACAAAAACTTAAGTTATTTTCTATTCTATTCTAACAATGTGTCGTACCGTTACGTGAGTCTGGGCGTGCGGTGGTGCGCTGCATGGACAGCGACTCCATGCGCCTGCGCAGCTCCAGCATCTTGCCCATAGTGACGGCGTTGTCGTGCAGCGAGCCGGCGCCGCCGCTGTTGCTGCTCGACTCGCGCTCTACTAGCTGAGTCAGCGACGACGACGTCGACGAGTCTGAGAAACACGATAAAGGTGAAAAAAAGAGTACAAGTCGATGGAGCCTGTCAAAACTTCAGAAGATCAATTGAAATTGAGGAGTTCAGCTAATTCTTTTTCAACTTCTCGCAGTCCACTACTCGACACAGCCATGACCAAATTCTGACAACACTTCTGCCTTGCTTATCCAGTCTAACTCTAGTTGCCCCCCTATGTGTTTTTTATTATTTTTCCTCGGGTGTACAATAAAGCATACTCTATCTTTGAGTAAGGGGCATTTCACACAGCAATGATTGATTCAGGAGCTCTATGGTCTTTCAAGTTCTTGTCTGGTCAGTTTCACCCTTAAAAGTGAGGGGAGAGCATGACCCTTGAAGTTTTAAAAAGAGCACGAATGTGATATGTGCAGGTGGAGATTATAAACATGATTCTGTTCTCTGCGTATATTGTGCCACAACCTATGGCCCATCTGGCTTGCATGTGTGACACCTGGACAGAGGTAGCGTAAAATAAAGATGTTTAACTTAAAATGTGCTTTTTGTGTCGTGTCGGTCAAAGCCATCACATTACTACTTGGCAACTAGAGCCTGACTATTCATAAGTGCCTGTAAATGGTTTACATGAATAAAAATAAATTTGAATTATGATGACCGATGATTAGAAAAAAGATTGAGGGCAACTGCCCAGGGTGCGCCAGACGAATTCTGGACGCCTTTACACAGATAGATTGTCACGGTTTATAATTGCATACGTACATTTGTTGTGTTCGAGCGGTGAGTAGGTCCCGTCGTTGTTTTCCTTGACGCGCAGCATGTTGACTCGCTCGCCGTCCCGGAATACCAGCACTGTCACCTTGCACCCGCTGCCTCCCCACTCCACGTCGTCTCTGTCAAATTGTGTACGTACACGTTTTAGTATAGAACCCTGGATAATATTATACAATGCACTGTGGTCCGACCGACCTGTGGGTCGGTTGTAAATTCGACATCTGTGGGTGTGGACCTGGGCCCAATTCACGGGTCAGGCAGTGTTATGGGCGCCCCCCAAATTTGAAAATTTGGAATAAATTATTAATATTTTTTTACAATATTATACATAATTTTTTGTGAAATAAATTCTAATTTGCTCAACATTAGTATGATGTATTCCCCCGAAGTCTTTGGCTGCGACCTCCCGTCAGCTATATTACCTGTTACTGTCCAGCAGCCTCTCGATGTCCCTCCAGGGCTCCATGAGTCCGCCGCGCAAGCCCAGCACCAGCCGTCAGATGGCGCTCGTCAGCTCGTACGTTACCTGTTAGTGTCCAGCAGCCTCTCGATATCCCTCCAGGGCTCGGCGTTGGGCGGGGGCGGCAGGCGGCGCGTGGAGATGGGTCCGCCGCGCATGCCCAGCACCAGCCGCAGCCGCGCTCCATCGCCGATGGAGTGTTCGCCCAGCGACGACGCATCGTCCAGCTCCTTCAGGTTGTACAACAAGTGCTGCTGTGACACCGGGATACCTGGAACACATATCAATCATTCAATTATCTTCTGACTGGAGGCCATATTTAAATCCTTTCCACTCATACTGCAACAGGCTGTATTAATTTACCATAACGACAATTCCATAGATTCCCGATTTCTGTAAGACTGATTAATTCAGTTATCATATTCACTAATGTGATTGGTACGGAAGTAATCATATCAGTTGACATAAGATATGGCAGCTGATGTATTGACGATAGATATTTGATCAGCCATTGAGAAAGAGTGTCAGCCGACCCTCATTTCAAATTAAATGGTGTTAATGCCATATGCTTGCAAGGCTGTGTCCAATTGAAGTCATCCTCGAAGATTAGAACATGAATCCATAAACGGGAATAGACATGGGCGCCGGGAGGGTGCACATGCGAACTTTCTGGAAGTAGGTGCACTTGCACCCCCTTGGCTTGGAAGAAAGTACATATTAAAAAAACTAGAATTTATCTCTGAGGAAATTAAAACTAATTTTATCGTTTACACCAAAAAAGCAATAAAAAACGTAGCTCTGTGCTCTTATTCTATTGCTAGTTTTATATTCGTTTGGTCTAAACCCATCTTTAGTGCACCCCCCTAAAAATAATCCTGGCCATGGTAATAGAATAATTTAGTTTGACACACGTAAGAAATTGCACCTAAAGCGTACTTAAGTTTACATGTACATAAACTGTACGGCAATGAAAGACGTACGTAGATACACATACATAACAAAGATTCCTTATATGATAAGCAAATAAATACTGAAATTCAAAAACATTCAGAATCCAGTATTTACAATTTCATAATCGGCTCAGCAATGGCGTCACTGGGAAAAAAACTACACGTGTCTGGTTTGTACATAATAGCGGCTAAACGAATTTGGCAATGAGTTTATATAAGTATAACATCTGATAAGTGGCATCGGCGCGTGCGACGCGTACCTGACTCATGCTGGAGGACGGCCAAACAAAAATTATCCTGTTACCGTGGTCAACTACTTTACCTACGCTTTCTTTAAGAAATGACAAATGTCGCATCATGACTGGTGTTTCCCGAAGGTCAACAATATTTTCCAAAATCCAAGGTTGTTACTGAGACTTTCCTTACACAGTACAAGACCGGTGTCACAAAGGGAAATCGAACCAAGGAGTGATTCGGCCAATGCTGTTCACCCTGCAGAAACCGCATTAATCACTGGATTCTATACCAACGAGACGTTTTAGAATTTTTACTCAATTGAGAACGACAAATATTATATTTGTTCAATGACCATTCCAGATTGTTCTTTCAATACCAGCAGTCCTTCGGGTAGCTGTCAAGATTTGCAATTGATGATATTCTACAAAGAAAACAATTCAATAAGATTGTTCTAGAACATGCGAACTCGACAGCAAAATTATACCGTAACAGATTAAACGTCATTGACACGATCACACACCGCGTCATAAGATTTTGTGACGCAGTACGTTACCTAGCGCACGCGCAATTACGTCGCAATTTTCACGCATGTTTCACGCTGGTCACATTCACCCTAGATACGAAAAGAAATAGGAAAATTACTTCATAAAAAACGAATAAACCAACATAATTTTGATTCTTCATTTATGATATGTCATCCTTTTGAAACCGCGGGATCTCTCTACTTAATACGATAATATCGTGATCTTAAAACATCAACACAGGTGCGAGCTTACATCCAAACAAATATTATATTCGAATCGGCAACCATTAAACCGATTCCACACAAATTCTGAGAGCGTGCGGCTATAAATCAATCGCGATAAAACAATATGAGTGCGGGCCACGCATTACATATCTCACGCCAATCGTTCTGGCACAACATCAAAGTCGTAACCTAATGTAAACCTTGTTGACCTGGACGTGTAAAACCCGACATTGTGATTATTGGGACCACACCTTTATATCCTAAAAATAACGTCAGCTGTTAGTAAAATAATCAAACAGATTCATGTTATTTTTTAGAGAATTTAATTTTCCATGTCTCAAAAATTAAGTATGTATTTTCAATGTCCTTGTTGTAGAAAAAAAAGAATGATGCATTGTATTAATTTTAAAAAGGTTGCATTCAAAATGAGGCCAGTCTGTTAATGAAAGTGTTTTTTAAAAAAAATGTTGGAACATGGGAATGCAGACCTAGAAAAACAGATTTTGAAATTAGAACTCTTTATTTTTAATTATGTATTAGCTTTTTCTCGTGAGTCATGAATTTTTTAAGTGTGGGCAGAGAAGAGATTGATGTTAATAGAGATTGACATTTAGTGAAAATATTCCCAGGCTTATCTGAAATCAGAACTAATTTAATGGCCCTGTCATGGTTAAATATAGAAGGGACATCTCATATATTTTTCATTCTAAAAAAATTTTGTGTTTGAATTTTAGCAACATTATTTTCTATGGACAGGAGATGTAATAAAACATATTATGCTTCTTGAGAGCTGGTGTTTCTTCTCCGTTACCTTTGAAATCAAAGTTCAACCTTGATTCAACTGGCCTAAATAAAAACGACAAGAAATTACTGGAATTTCCTAGATTAAAAAAAACGCAGATAAGATTTCACAGAATATAGGCATTCATAATTAATTATTATCAAACTAGTATTATATGGAGGAAAGTTTATATTATATACCTACATTTTTAACACTCAATACCAAGATATCAACAACAATACATACCACCAGTTAGTTGAGTGCATACCTTACACTTAAAATGATGATAAATAATAATAATTATAATTACCTACCAATTACATTTTACGAAGGTGGAAAATATATAGTATTGCACAATCATCTTAATACAATAGATAAATAAAAAATAATCAAAGCTAATTACTTATTTTAAATAGACATTAGGAGATATTATTAGAAAATAATTTTGTAGGGACTAAAATTCTTCTTCACAAGCAGCCTTAAGAATATATTGCCACCCTACCCATAATAGTCATCGGTTTAATCTATTTTGTAGATTTGTTTAGGTATTAAAAAAAAAAAAAAAACCGACTCCAAAAAACTCAAAAAACAAAACTAACTAAAAAGCAAAAAATAAATGTTATTACAAAATAGTAGTAGTTGAAGAATATTGAAGTTGGTGACAAGTAAGACGGTATTGCAATTTGTGATTTAAAATCAAATAAATTACTTAGCCGACCACATGATGAAAACTCATTACGAGAAATGAAAAGATTAAGACGACTATTGTAACTCATACAGTGATTCCTTCCTCTTGTCTTTTAGCGGTTTAAATTGAGCTCAAACTCGAGGGGTTTACTAGTAGCTACTACTAGTAAACCCCCTCGATTTCCCTAGGATCCCATCATCAGATCCTGACTTGGTGACAATGGGACCAACTTGAGAACATACTCTTTTAAACAAAAAAGAATTTTTAAATTCGGTCCCTAATTGACGGAATGATCGCGTAACAAACATACAAAAAAAATAACATAGAGTGGAAGAATTGAGAACCTCCTCCTTTTTTGAAGTCGGTTAAAAAGGAAGATTTTGCCAATTAATAAGACAATGTAAAGTGTCTACTCTTTTTTGACAGACTATAGCTAATTATTTATTTATTGCTTGTTTCAATAGGAAATGTATGCATTATACTATGTTTAAGTTTATTGATTAATAAAATGTATTATCAATCTTAACAACGATTGTGTTATTGTGTATATAAAATACATACCTAGATATATAATTTTGCTTTAGGCAATTTGCTGCTTTATCACAGGGGCAAAACCCAAATTGGTCATATTTGTTTTCTGTAATTATGTAGGTACCTACTTAAGTCTTTCTACTTATGTGTCAACAAGAAATTTGTGACTCAGATACCTTCACAATATAACAGAGAATGTCCTTCTAAAGTCTAATGAATAAGGAAGCAGAAGATTACAAAGACATTTCATTGAAACAGATAAAAAATGTGTTGTTCAACTTTTTTTCTCAAGGTTAAAAATAACTTTTCGCTCTTTGACATAAACATGGACACATTGTGGAGTCCATCAATATATTGGTATACATGAGTTATTCAAGTTACATATAGATGTAGTTATTCCATCATCACAAGGGAAAAATAAACAGTACAATCAAACAAACAGACAGGGTCATTGTAGACGGACAGAAAAAAATATAAGGGTTTTGATTAATATTAAATTTAAGTAATTAAATATGGATTGACCCCACATGCATTTTTTTTTATATAACTGCAGAAGCAGGTGTGCATTTGTGCAAAGATGCATGAAAGCACATGTTAAGTTTGCTTGGGTGTTACTTGCATCAATCAATTAAGTCAGTATATTAAAGTCTACTGGTATACAAAGGCTTCTTGATTGACATTTGTATAAATTGATACACAACTCGGCAATTATGAGCAAGTCAATAGGTGCAATAGGTCAGCAAACTAAAGAACTTATGTATAAAAGTCTTATTTTATAAGTTCTTTAGTTTTGTGAATTTATATGCTGTAGTGTTTATACATTCCTAGCTGACTCATACAACTTGGGAGTATGATTAACAGGTAAAAGTTTTGTTTTTTATTATTTCTAAGACTGCATAAAAGAATTAATCACAGTTAACCAGCTATATTTTTAAACATTTTTTTTTTCTTTGCCCCTCACATACACAAAGACTCAAACCTGAAACAACTATCTGTAGATAAAACAAATATTTGCTCCGTGCGGGAATCGAACCCGCGGCAAGTACCGTAGCAGTCCATCTCTCAACCACTGCACCAACAGTGCTGTCAAAACATACTAGCTGCTTCTGATTGATTATTTAAATAACCAATTAATCAGAGAAACCAGGTCTTAATGAGGTTAATTTGTGTGCAGTTCTGAACTCAATGATAAGGAAGCAATGCATCAATTAAGTAATTAAACCTTGATCTTGAATCTTTTTTGTTCAGTATGTCAGTAGATAAAGACAATTATTTAGGTGGTTGCATTTTGGTAGGTAGCAAGGGCAACTATTGACTTATGTTAATCATCCACACCTAAAGCCAACAAGCCCAAGACAGTAAATAGGATACTCAAATACATCCTCACTAACTTATGCTGAACAAAGGAGGAAATAAATAAAATTGAATGAGGGAAAACAGCTATAATCACAAATTTTTAACTGGTTAGTTAATAAGTGATCCTAGTTTTTTTTTTATGACATGTTTCCCACCCTGTATGATATGTTTTATATATGTATAAACCCATCAAGTTATGCAAATGAAAAACAATAGAAAATCTATTGTCTGATTGCTGGGCACTGCATGTGTCTTTATGAATTAATCAGGTCCTTGATAACTATACATAAACAAGTGTTGCATGAATGATCATAAGATTTGATACTATGAAGTACATTAATCATAATTAATATAAAGAACACTTGATTGTAATTATAAGTGCTTCCTTTACATCATTTTGTTATATGAAAGTTTTCTAAAAATAATGTTGTTTTTATATAATAGCCCACACAGTATAGCCATCTCATAAAACCATTGATGGTTTACATAAAACTTTCCATGAATCAAGTGATAGACGTTATGTATGGCCTCTGTGTATGGAAGCCTCATGAATGTAAAGGCAAAATATAGCTCAATGTCACATCTGAATGTGTCCATAACCTACCCCAGTACCATTTTTTATATGTAATTTTGGTATTTTGCCAGGCAGGGTTATACTAAGAATAAAAAAGACCTCAAATTATACAATATTGTTACAAAAACAGACTGAATACATAATGTTGTCATTTGATTAAAGTATGGAAAGTATGGAAACTCTGCAATACAGTTTTGTTAATGGTATTTTCATGGCTAATAATAGCCAATGCAGTTTTAAAATTTATTAACTTTGTGTATGTACTCATGTATGGTAAAGTTCCAGACTGGAGTCAACAACACAGCTACACTACATACATACAACATTGTTTACATACCCATTGGACTTAGCTCCTTACACAATAATTAAATTAAATTACTTACATATTTTAACCTTCCTTTTTCAATTACTGAAATGTTTCTGTGTAGAGTGGAATTTCATTACCCAACACATCATAGGTTATCAGCTAAGCATCATCATTTACGACGCACAAACACCACCACATCCTTTGTCGAGCATCGATGACGCACGATCAAGCCTACCCTGTCTAAATAACACATATAGTTGTGTAATACACAATCATATACACGACTCACCTTCGACCCTGAATATCTTGGATTTAATGGCAAATATGGTGTCCGTGGGCAGCACGGTCATTTCAAATGCGGTTCCAGTGAGGGTCTCCACAAGAACCTCCATCGTTGACTGACTTGGTCCGTCATCCTGGAACCCTTTGGATCTATTCGACAGTCTCTCAGGGCATCCATGTTGTGACATTTCACACGCGGTACACAACAATTGACTATCTGCACAACATCGCAATTCACAGAAATGTTTTCACAAAAGTTAAATAAGACACGGAGCACTCGGGACAATCGCACGATGACGGAGTAAAGTTATATTCACGGCTACGGACACACATCGAACATGGTTGCAATTATTGTATGAATTACGCGAAATAGGAAAACAAAGGAATTTTTTACTAATCTATTATTATTTTGCAACAAAAATAATATTACAGTGAAATAAATTCTTCGTGACAGACGATTATTTTTTTTCTGTTGATTGATGGTGAATGGAATGAATGAGTCATTTGACCATTCGGAACGTGGAACTTTGCATTGTCAATGGATTTTTTGGTTTTCTTTTTTCACCTTTTGTATGACTGACAGCATGTTAGTCAATAATCAATTTCAGAAGAAATACTATTACTATATATCGAATTTTACGCCTCTTTCATTCCACGGAGGCAGTATAATACATTATTGAAATAAACGAGGCTTGTAATTTTTGGGATTGTATTTGTTTATTTATGGTATGGATGGTAACATTCGCAATTGAATGAACGGAAACAGGTCAATGTCAGTAACCCGGTCACTTGTCTATGCTTCAGATTTCTTTTCCGTCGTTTTCCGTTCACTGATTCGGAGGTTAGAAACATGGTGCGTAAACTTTTTGAAATAAATATGAACAAAATGGTGCAATATTAGGTCAAAACCAATTACAATAATACGACAAGTGTTATAAATCAATAGTTTTCAGTCAATGTGTTTAAATTCGGCTTCATCTGAAATGCACGCGTCACCTTTGTCAAGTCGAGCATGTGGCCTCAGGAACGCTCGATTTCTGTTTTCAGACTCGCAAACGCCGTAATGGAGGACGCGCCAAGCACGGCCGTGGCCACGTGAAGGCTGTGAGGTGCACCAACTGTGCGCGATGCGTGCCGAAGGACAAGGCTATCAAAAAGTTCGTGATTAGGAACATCGTCGAAGCGGCCGCCGTCAGAGATATCAACGAAGCCTCCGTATATGCATGTAAGAATCAAATCTCAAGGATTCCTTGCATCTTTATGTTTCAGATTTCAGTAAATCATTTATTATCCCATAGCTTAACTATAATCAACAAAGTATCAGTCATAACCTAAAATGCTCTGTAAAATTGAAAAGGTATAAAATCCCAAGCTCAACTATTGGACTAACCATTGATGATCATCATGGACATAGAACTTGTAACCCTAATAAGAAAACGCTGGCTAATCAATATTATTTATTTGAAAGCCAAATGCAATGGATTCTGATTTGTGTAACTCTATGGAATCCGTTTATCACATCATTCATGGTTTTTCTTACCCAGGTGAACATTTTGATGCCTGTCCACGTAATTTTAACCCTTAGAACTCCTGAGAGAAATAGTATTCACTAATTAGTATAAAATATAGAGTAATATACTATTGATACTAGGTCTTATTTCTTTACATAATAATCTATTGTAACTTCATATAGCCTTTATTGTCACATCTATATATATTAAGGGCTACATTTGGATTGTAATTATGGATGCCAGAAAAAAAACCTTACCAAAAATATGGTCTGTTATTTTCCATTGTGTGACCATCAACAGGAAATTGCCAAATCTATTTTTATCATAACTTAAATTCTCTTCACAGCATTCCAGCTCCCTAAGCTGTATGCAAAGCTCCACTACTGCGTCTCCTGCGCAATCCACAGCAAAGTAGTGCGCAACAGGTCGAAGAAGGACAGGAGGATCCGTACGCCACCCAAGAGCAACTTCCCCAGGGACATGCAACGCCCACAGAATGTGCAGAGGAAGTAATGTGATCATTAATAAAGTATAAGAAAATCCATAAATTGTTTTATTCATGTATCTTTGTTACACACCTTACACCTGCAGTGGATCTATATTCATGGTTTCAATATTTTAGTTTCATAGACTTCTTTTCGCTGTCTTCTATACTTTTGGTTGATACTGGTTACAATGCAACTCCACATCTACTGTTATGCTGGGTAAAAGTTTCTGTATAAAAGAAATATGGAAAAGTAAATGGTTAATCTGAGTCTAGCATCACACTTTTTACAAATGGGGGGATGTGTAGAAATCACAATTTTAGAATGATATCTACATAATATAGGGAGGTGGTATAGCCAGTAAGTCAAATTAGGCCCTATAGCTGAAAAAACTCAAGTCTTGCAACTTAACACAAATGGCAGTAGGTAATAAACCTATACAGGTCTAGTGGTAGCTGACATAACTGGTTCAATCTAGGTCAGAGATAACCCAAATTGAGCATGGCTAAAGTTAATCTACGAATAGATTTGCAATGAAACAGAACCTCAATATAGAGCTATATTGTCACTGATAAAAATACACTAAAATCTATCTTATTGTAATATAAACGGCTTAAATTACGTTTCATAGTCATCATCTTCACGCTTTCGTTTTTGTGCAGATTGCTCGTCAAGCTCCATTTTGACAGGTTGATGTGCTGACGGTCCTGCGGTTACCCTAACGGCAGGCTTTGCGACGACCTGGAAAATAAAAATATTAGAAAAATTACCAGATCATATTCTGTAGGTAGTTCATTTTATAAAGACTACAAAACAAAAGGCCTCCTTTTGTTTTATTAATAATAACAACATAGCGTCACGCCTGTATTCCCTGAAGGGATAGGCATAGGTATACTATTGTACACCCACATTTCGCCGATGCCGTTATTTAGTCCCATATAATAGGGGGTGAGCTTATTGCCATCTACCGGGTACAGTTCCAGACTTCATGCTGCTACTGAGAATTTCCATACAGAAAAATCCAATAACACTGCGCAACCTGGGAATCGAACCTGGGACCTCACGCTCAGCAGTCACGGTGGCGGCCACTAGACCAATGCGGCAGTCATATTAATAATTCTGCAATGGTCCTACAAATCCAGAGATTATCCTTGGGTGCATTTCTATAGTGCATACAGGGATAATCGCTGGGTATTTCATGTTAAAAGTGCGTTTTTTGCGTAGGGGTGGGAATGAGTGCTATAATCACTGTGTATGTCACCATAACATTTCATTAAAGCAGTCTTAAAAAGTCTTTGCGTGTTGGCTTCAGCCCCATCACCCATGCCCACCTTCCAAACATCTGGGATTCTGTATTCCCATACAAGGAGATGGTATACATAATAATAAAATATATTTTTAATTTTACATGTAGACCAGTTAATAGTTGTAATTGGGAAAATGAAAACCTAGAATGTATCACTGTTAATGATAAAATTGAATAAACATTCCAATTAATTAGGAAATATCAAGGATTAAAACTAAGTGAGATAACAGAATGTTACCTGCATCTTACCTTACTGCCAGATGTGAATTTGAGAACAGGTTTAGGAATAACACCAGGTTTTGATGCTGAAACATTGACAATGGTGCTGGGAGGCCTCTTCACCACCACATTCTGCATGGGAGGTGGCTTAGATGTGGTGACAGTCTTAAGCGATGGAACGGCTGAGATTGTTGGCTTGGGCACCGCCTTCTTAGTAGCTGGCTTCAGACGGTAGTTACAGGCTGATAGGCAGTAACTGAAAAAAATATTGTGTAACTAGAATATAATTATAATAATATATGCTTATGATTTACTAATCTTTTAAATAGGAGCTTATTACTATGGGCAAAGGCTCCCCTCTTTCATTTATCCTATCCCAGTCCACAGTAATTTGGGGCCAATCCTTTGTATACAAAGGTGTAGCTTAAATTTAGTGTATTGGGCTGCCACACTAACGACACTGATGCCACTGTTAAATTATCGAACAAAATAGGTCGCTATTTATTTGTAAACAATGATAACGTTGCTCACCGGTCTGGCGGCAACCGTAGCCCACAGTGCGGCTTGATCATCGGCAGAGGATGGACGTTCTTGACCCGCGACAGCTCCAGCAGCACCTCCCTTGGCGGTGGGCTCGTGAACGATTTGTCCAACTGCATCTGAACCGCCAGTCTCACGTCATCCAGATCTATAGTTTTCTTCTTCGCGTGGGTCGCAAATACCCGCGCGTCGTCCAATACCGAGGTAACGTAGCGATAGGTGAACTCAAGCAGCTGGTTCACGACCCGTGGCTCGTAGTCTGTGATGCCGACCTCCTTCATTATCGACATGATAACTTGCGCGTCCTTAGGAATATGTTTTGTTTGGACGTTCGTTTTCGACTTGTCTTTCTCAGACATTTCGGTTGTTTTGTATTAAACTATAACACTAATTAATTATTTGAGATATCACTTAATATTACTGTTTGTATTTAGTTATCATATAACTCTTCCCTTAAATATTTATATTTTTCGCTTTCCATTGATCGTGTTCATTTTTTGACAGCTAGTTGATACAAATTTGTTGAATTTTGTTGGTCAATTGTCAAACAAAAACGTTCATAAACCGTGCAAATTGCAATCATCACATTCTTACAATATATAACTAAATAAATTATACACATGAGCTATTACTATATTTTTTGTATTTATAATCATTGTCACACGTAATTTTAAAAACAAGTCTCATTAAATTATCTAGTTACAGAATAACATAATAATCCTGGGTGTGTAACTTGGATTGGAAAGCATTATTGAACGAATATGTTATAATTGTTGCCAGCTGACTAAATACTACCGAAATAGTAGTATTTTACGATAAAATGTTTTTCGTTTAAAATATGGTAAGCGCTCTTTACATTGAGGGTAGGCAGAGCTATACTTATGTATGTTATGTATATTATGTATATTATCTAGTATCTTGTTATATTGGCCGGGGTGAGGTGTCATCGATATATATCGGACATAATTTTAGCTTTTGTTTCTAGGGTTTAAGATATTATTTAGAAAATTGTAGGGTAATGTTATAGTTTTGATATTTAAATTAAATATCAACATATCAAAGCGTTATAAGGTTATACCTATATCTTCTAAACCACGGAGACTATGGCCAAATACTTATTAAATCAGAATTTGTAGATCCGTGGTAATTATTAAATTTTAGTTGTCCAATCAAAGTTTATAACTAGGTCATGGTAGTGTTGCCAGAAACAAACACTTAGTCTGAACCCGATCAGATAATAAAAACCACAACTCCCTTATCAATATCTTTACCTAACATTTTGCCGGTTCTGAGAAGCGTAAGTAGGCAATGGTGTACACGCCATCACTTTTCACCAATGCAGATATTAAGCCCCATAATTAATAATTCCCTATTATGAATGGTCAGTAACGTGTTTTCTATTACTAATGAGGCGGTCTTAGTCTTGCGTTGTGGCATAATCATATAAGGTTTGGGAGTTGTATAATAATATTATGATCATGAGAAAACGGTACTATGATACGAAATGATAAGGTTAGTCGGGAATATAATAAAAGCGCTCGGTTTGAGTGTTGCGAATGCACTTAATATATTAATAACATTGCACATTAAAATTATTAGAGATGTATGTATGCAAACGCAGCATCGCTTACGTTCATCGCTTGTTGTACCTACTCTTGTACACATAGTTATCGAGTTAAATAGGTATATTCGATTCAATTAAGAAATCAAACACACTGTATATAATAACCATTTCGATTTTATTCAGTTAAAATATGAAATAACTTACGTGTACAGTAAAAATAAGTTGTTTTTAGATAGTCATTGAAGTGTTAACCCAAATTATGTATATCGCTAGAAGCCGCGCGGCCTGCGTCTCAACATAGCGACTACCTTAACACCTTGTTTACCAAGTGTACTAAAATACATTCTAATGATTATATTATTGTAATTTGTATTAGGTACATTAACATATAAATGGACAATTTGGACGTACAGTTGTGGTATTTTTATTTACTATAGTGATAAACAGAATGTTCTAAGGACACACAGTATGTTCTCTTCACTTTCGTTCCACAGATAAGTGATAATATTTACAGATTTTATACTTACAGACCTAAAATATTAAATATTATTGTATACTCTCAGAGTTCACGCCACTGTGGTAATGCTCTTTGGATGTTATTGCAGTTAGTTACCTCAGGTGATGTCAACGTAGGTAACAAAATTGACAATAGCAATGAGTGTATATTTTGATAATTTTCTTTTACTATTTGTGTGTACCTATAACGCCATGGAACAAAAGTAAAGCAACATTGCGAATGTACGAGCGATCAATTCATCATTTAATGAAAAATCTTGTTGAAAATTAAATCTATTTTATCGTCCGTGATATGTTTAGAGCCGAAATCATTAAAATAATAATGAACACTGATGGATGACCGCTCACAAAGGTGAATAGAAAATGATGTATTATTGCTTTCGTAATAACATTATTATCGATTATACAAAATGATGCGCGCATCACAAACATGTTACCGTCCAGCTTTATTTCTATAGCTAATAAATTGTGCTATTTGCTGAAACCATCCGTTACACTATCATCATTCTTTATTATCCTTATTCATAATTATATCACCTAGTGAGGTTTCAAACAATAACCTACGAACCCCTCACACGTTAAGCCTTTGTCGAAGAGTCAAACAAAACACTTGATGTTACGATTCTAGAACATAATTCTGTAGCTACTATGAAACCTTATTGTAAGAGACCAGAACTATTTCACGACTTTATCATTAAAATTCCTAACGCGACTTATTTTGACTCTACAGAAGCGAAAATTTCGAGGCAAGTATTAATCGTATTTGTTCACATACGTAAACAATATCCCGCGAACTGGGATGAACAACCTCAATATAACCGGCGCCGGCGCACCCGGCTGTGTATTTGTAAACGTGTTCAATAACTATTTCTATGAGAACTCGATGTCTATTACGTATTTCGATTTCAGTTCTCTTCAGCAACGTGTGAGGTGACCTATAAGATACTAATTAGGTAGAAATGTACTTAATGTATCTACTCTCGTACACTCAATACAATATTATCAACAACGTAACTAGGGTCTACTTACGAAAAAACTATGAACATCACAAAATCCCGAGTAACTATCAGACGATGTGTATGGCTAAGAAACAAATTATATAATACACGTTCATGAATCACTCATTGTTTGTTTCACAATTGCAAATTGTTACAAAATTCACTAGTACACAAGTACCTATGGCAAAAATGTTGTGAATGGCACTGTACTTATAATTCGTTTAGTAATTCATCAAGTTATTGGCAATTGGGGATGCGAAGGGGAATTTGCAATAGTGATCATTAAAATTAATTAATAGTAAAACATAATCGAAATTCATAATTGCACAATTAAATTAAAAATAATATTTTACAATAAAACAGTATAAGCTCAACTCTTTATTATTATAATTACGAATAACTAATTCATTATATAAATTAAAACATAAAGTTCATAGATAAAATATTGCATCAGTAAACAGGGAATCACTTAAGTCATTTATTCATTAATGTATTTTCGTTACAAAAATATTCAAACATATCAAAGTCAGTCCATATGCTGAAAATCACCAACTTTTTATTAGCAATTCGCAAAAGGCACTCCTTAATGCAAATCAATTGTCCAAAGTCGCGAGACACGGATGGGGCATGTAGGAACCGAGCATTCAAACTGTTGAGCCTATTATAAAAGCGTCCCATATTGGTGAAACTAAAATTACAGCTTACCACTATTTATATCATAAGAAACAGGAAGAAACTACAAATAGACAAGTCAATAACGGTATTTAAAATAATACAAACAAACCAGTATATAATAGAGTACAAATTACTTCAGCTACGCTACGGGTTATTCTCTGTTATGCTGCCTAATTTATAATCGTAGTCTCTGAAACATTCACTCTCCGTACGCAAGAAAATGAACGAGTCAAATTGCTTTTTTCCTATACTTTGCACTTGATTTCATTCCGTCGAGTATTGCACATAACATTTCCACGATAAATATATACATCAGTTAGTAATTGTATGTATAACATGTTATTGGATCACTTGTAGCCTTGTTCCCGCCGGTCGGCTACATCGCGGGTAGCCGGGAATCGTACGAACACGTGTCGGTATTATGCGTTGAAAATTGTCCTTGCACTGTGTTCGTGGATTAGATCTCGGCGGTCAGCTCTGCTGAAACCTGCGAAAAACATAAATAGCTGGCATTACATATTTGGTAGAAATTTGAAAATGTTTGCTGTCAATACGAACATATTGGTAGAAAAAAGGTTTGACGAAAAAGTAAAATATTCATCAGGGAAATAATAATCTCGATTTAAATGTACGAATCATAATGGTCATCATATTGATAGCCAGTGGCGTGCGGTTCATAAAGACAAAAGGACACCGCCTACCCTACATAACTCAAATAAATATTTATTATAACATTTGAAGTGGCAAATCACATACATCATTATTTAATCGACAAAACAACGAACCAAAACCAACATGCAGTAAATATTTTTGTTAAGTAAGCTTTTAAAATGTTCTGCCTACCCTGTTTAAAAACTGTGCACGCCGCTGTTGATAGCTATAGATTGTAAATAAATATGAAATTTGCTACTGGCTGATTGAAGATTTGAAGTTTAAATACATAAAAATATACTCTTCCATTTGCACATAATAGAATGACTAGAAATTCACAGAATACCAGACGGTATTTTCTCGGTTTTCGTATTTGGTATTTATAAGTTTTAAAAACAATAGAGCATAGTATCGTCGGCGCGGCGTACTCCACCAGCTCCTGGTAGATGAGCTGCTTCCAGTGCTGCAGCGTGTGCTGCTAAGCTATCAGTACATCACCTATGTGGTGAGCGCGGGCTGCGCGTGGTCGGGAGGCGGCTGGTGCTGCGGCGGTGCGGCGTACTCCACCAGCTCCTGGCAGATGAGCTGCTTCCAGTGCTGCAGCGTGTGCTGCTAAGCTATCAGTACATCACCTATGTGGTGAGCGCGGGCTGCGCGTGGTCGGGAGGCGGCTGGTGCTGCGGCGGTGCGGCGTACTCCACCAGCTCCTGGCAGATGAGCTGCTTCCAGTGCTGCAGCGTGTGCTGCTAAGCTATCAGTACATCACCTATGTGGTGAGCGCGGGCTGCGCGTGGTCGGGAGGCGGCTGGTGCTGCGGCGGTGCGGCGTACTCCACCAGCTCCTGGTAGATGAGCTGCTTCCAGTGCTGCAGCGTGTGCTGCTAAGCTATCAGTACATCACCTATGTGGTGAGCGCGGGCTGCGCGTGGTCGGGAGGCGGCTGGTGCTGCGGCGGTGCGGCGTACTCCACCAGCTCCTGGTAGATGAGCTGCTTCCAGTGCTGCAGCGTGTGCTGCTAAGCTATCAGTACATCACCTATGTGGTGAGCGCGGGCTGCGCGTGGTCGGGAGGCGGCTGGTGCTGCGGCGGTGCGGCGTACTCCACCAGCTCCTGGTAGATGAGCTGCTTCCAGTGCTGCAGCGTGTGCTGCTAAGCTATCAGTACATCACCTATGTGGTGAGCGCGGGCTGCGCGTGGTCGGGAGGCGGCTGGTGCTGCGGCGGTGCGGCGTACTCCACCAGCTCCTGGTAGATGAGCTGCTTCCAGTGCTGCAGCGTGTGCTGCTAAGCTATCAGTACATCACCTATGTGGTGAGCGCGGGCTGCGCGTGGTCGGGAGGCGGCTGGTGCTGCGGCGGTGCGGCGTACTCCACCAGCTCCTGGTAGATGAGCTGCTTCCAGTGCTGCAGCGTGTGCTGCTAAGCTATCAGTACATCACCTATGTGGTGAGCGCGGGCTGCGCGTGGTCGGGAGGCGGCTGGTGCTGCGGCGGTGCGGCGTACTCCACCAGCTCCTGGTAGATGAGCTGCTTCCAGTGCTGCAGCGTGTGCTGCTAAGCTATCAGTACATCACCTATGTGGTGAGCGCGGGCTGCGCGTGGTCGGGAGGCGGCTGGTGCTGCGGTGGCGGCGGTGGCGCGGCATATTCCACCACCTCCTGGTAGATGAGCTGCTTCCACTGGTCCACCGTGTGCTCGCGCTCGTCCACAGAGTGGTCGTACGATGCCGGTGCAGGCTGGAAGTAAATATAAGAGATAACAAAGCCGTTAAACAAGTATATGGGGCTGTAAAAATAAGAAAACCATTCCCTAAAAAATCAGTGACCACAATTTGCCTTAGATTTGGACAAGATTTGCATGCGATATGCAAACACATTTTACCTTTATACAACATTTTACCCTAGACGTGATCCACATTCTGCTCAAGACATGGGCAATATTTACGTAAAATAGTATCCATCCATATTTTTTTTAAAGACGCATTCGTACTATTTTGTTTGAGACATGGACCACATTTTGCCCTAGATATGAAAAAGATTTTACATTAAATATCCAAGAGACATAAATACTTTGTATGAATTAACATGAACAATGTTTATTCCGAAACATGGACAACATACTCTACATGAAACGATAGACGTGTCGTGTAGAGTATTATGTTATATTAGTGAGAGTACATTTAGTAGTGAGTAGTCTTACCGCGTTGACCTCTCCCTCGTCGTACCAGACGTTGATGTAGGGGTGCAGCAGCGCCTCGTCCACGGAGATGCGGCGCTCGGGGTCGATGACCAGCATGCGCGACAGCAGGTCGCGCGCCTGCGACGCCTGCACAAGTGCGCACCGCTACACGTTACTACTACTGCCCGGGTTTACACGAGACAGACGATACTAGCGAGATGGTGCTTACATTTTTGGAGTTGGACTGCCTTATTAGTCTACTGGTGTGTAAGCGCGATTGCTGAGCGTGAGCTCCTGGGTTCGATCCCCGAGTCAGGCAAAGTGTTATTGGTTTTTTTTGTATAGAAATTCTTAGCAGCAGCACGGAGTTTGAAACTGTGCCCGGTAGATGGCAATAGGCTCGCCCCCTATTACATGGGAATGAAGGTATACAATAGTATTCTTCTGCCTAACTCTTCGGGAAATACAGGCGTGATGTTATGTTATGTTATGTTACGTCGAAGTGCACGATAATTGCCTCTTAATTCGAACATCTTATTATTGTGTTTGAAATATTAAATTCCATTAATCCAGTACCAGTGTATATCTATCTATATATCTATATATTTATTCTATAAATATAAATAAATGTGTATATGCATGTTCCCTATGGGCTCCAAAACAGCTCGAGCGATGTTAATGAAATTTTTCGGTAATCTTCAGATTAGCCAGCGAGTTATCCTCTGAAGTTTAGTAGCAATGGGATCAACATTATTTTTTTTGCTTTGTTCTATATTGTGTCATATGTTTCCTACAAATAATCTGGCTATAGATAATTAGTGTCACCCTTGCGAAGGCGGGGCGGGTAGTATGTATACATATATGTAAGGTAACAGCGTACCTTGAGCCGGTTGTGCTCGTTGCTGTCGCTGGGGAACAGTATGTCGGGGAAGAGTCTCTCGAAGCTGTAGCCGGTGTAGCGCGGTCGGTTCTCCACGTAGTTGCGCACGGTGGGCTGCAGCCGCGCCATGAACGCCGCAGACGGCGTGCCCAGTTGCTCTGCGGGGACCAACATATTGTTATACCTCACTCACACTATCCCGGGTATATATATGACCCGGGTACGTCTTAAAACTGCGGCCAGACACCGGAGGACGGGCAGCAGCGTCCTCTCACTAATCGGTGAGCCACTGCGATCCCCAAGCCGCCTGCCAAGCGTGGGGATTATGGCAAACCCCCCCTTGGGGGAGGCCTTCTACAGCAGTGGATGTATTCTGGCTGATGATGATGATGATGATGACTCACACTATCATTCTTTATTTTGACTATTTATAAAGTACAAGCTGGCGGTTGAATTCAAGAGCCTTTCATGGAAGGTTTGTTCTCTGAACACGAACTTAAATATCTTGAAATGAAATATCTTGCGTAACGATATCGTAGCCTGTTTACGTGTTTTTTTTTAGTTGGTTTTTACAGTTTGAAAGGATCATGTTAATATACAATAGGCTCATTTGTCTTTGCTCTAATTGCAATTGGACAGTGCCTGGTAAATAGGAATTATATTCACCCCATATTGCATCGTGACATGGAAATGTGGTTGTAAAATATGTAATGCCTCTGCCAAATCCTAGAAAACCTCAGGCGTGATGCTAAGTAATCATGTCATGTTCACTGTAGTATATCAAAATATCGTTCTTCCATTATCGTCTGCGTAAGAGTGTATACTGACCAATAATCTTGTTCCACTGGTCGATGTGATCAGTTCCGGGGAACAGCACTCCTCCGCGGATCATCTCGCCCATGATGCAGCCCACCGACCAGATGTCCACGTTCTCTGTATAGCCCATGCCCAGGATCACCTAGAAGCCAAAGACACACAGGTTACTAACAATTATAATTATGCCACACGAGATTACGATACATTTGCATATTATATTTCTAATTCTGATCATTTCAGTTTTCGTGACATTCCATTTTTTATTACCTGTATTACCAATACATACGAAATAAAAATAGACTAAACGCTAGGTACACGTTAGGTCACCCGCCCGACACACGTAGGCCGAGTCGTAGAGCAAGCCTGTCTAGCTCGTGCGGCCACCCACGACAACACGAACACACGACGTGGTCCCGTGTCGCCCGCGAGGGTAACGGGGGGACCTCTGTACACTCCCCGGGACGTGCACGAGGGGGTGGCCTCTTTATAGTCACCCCCTCCGGGAAGTGCCGTTTGGCATGGCACCATGGTGGGCCTCGGTGCGGTCTTCTAAGAGTTTCCGAGGCCCACCATATGGTGTCGAGGCGGACCACCGTGGTGAGTTTAGCCTGTCAGAGTCCGGTACGCCTCCCCCCGGAGGAAAGATACCCCTAAATAATGATAGGTTCTCATTACGCTAATAAAAAAGAAGTACAAATTGCACTATAGCGCATCGGTGCATGACGTCATCCATTCACTAACATAACTTGTCTTTGTGAGAGCACTTTATCTAGCGGTGAGTACCTCGGGCGCGCGGTAGTACCGCGTGACGACGTACGGTGTCATCATGAAGGTGGTGCCGGCCGTGCGCGCCAGACCGAAGTCCAAGATCTTGAGCGTGCAGTCGCTCTTCACCACTATGTTGGACGGCTTCAGATCCTGTAATAATAGATAGTAATAAAGTCTTGATGTTCAAAGCCTGATTAAAGGTCTAAAACCCAATTAATGTGTTCAGAAACCGTAAAATGTGGCATTTGATGACTAGAAATACATATATAACAATAATAAGATTTACATTTCAGAAAGTCATACGGCCACCCGATTGACGACTTTATTCGACTGGCGTAAGGTTCATATCTAACTAACAGATGCTACTGACTTGTAAATTAATGGCTCGATGTCGCCTTTTTAGGCCGACGGGGTATCTTGAAAACGAATTAATTGACAGATTATCAAAAGTAATTTCTTTTTTCGTACTGTGACATTGGAACCCTTTGACTATGAGCACTGATGATATGGAAATCAACTCACCCGATGTATGATCCCAGCGAGATGCAAGTGTTTGATGCCGCACAGCATCTGGTAGAGCAGGTAGCTCATGCGCTCGTGGTCCAGGTCCATCTGGATAACCTGGCACAGGTTGGCGTCCATCAGCTCCATCACCAAGTACACGTCCTGGAACTCCTCGAGGCTCTTCTGAGGCGTGAACGCGTTTAGAAGACCGATTATCTGGAAGCGACAAAATAAGTTGTTTTTAAACTTTGTCAAATCATATTTCTCCTGTATCATGGGTACAGTTTTTGAACATACAACCTATACACACATACTCCGATGAAACAACTATCTGTATTTGTTCCTTATAGGAATCGAACCTGCGCCACGTAGTGTAGAAAGCTAAACGATCACCGAAAATATTGATATTATGATTAAACATTATGAAGAAAGAAAAAGTGTGCTTTTGTAACATCATATTTCTGAGTTAATCACTTTGCAATAGTTTGTTGTAGCCAATTTATGGTGAGGGGCGGATATCAAATAGGAGTTAGTCAAGTAAATGTCTAGAAGCTAGATTAATACTTATATATATACATATACAGTGACTAGCCACCAGCCCCGGGTTCGTACGGGTGCAATTAACAACGCCAAACCACTTTTCAAAAAAAAAAAAACTTTCATACAGACCATATCATTACGAATACAACAAAAAACTAAAAAATCTCTCAAATCGGTCGAGCCGTTCTCAAGTGCTATATAGATACATAGGTTATAACACAATAATAATTATCATTACCTGCGCCTGCGCACCCACGCCTTCGGACCCTACTAGTACCTTTGTCTACATGTTTCATAAGGCTATGTGAATCAGAGACCAGGCGGCTTCACTGTGGGTTGTTTGAATGGCATAATATGATAGTGAAAGCCACATAGTCCCTGTTAGTGAGGTAGGGGAAAATATGATGGAATGAAAAATAAGCGAAAGGAGGTATAAAATTATATTGCTTCACATAAGGGAACAAGAACATTGGGTAGTGATAACTTGCAACATTACCCAATCTAATTGCTACCCAACGTGGGCAAAAGAAATAGTGGATGGTACAAGCGGATGTTTTGCCAGGGTCTCTTGAGGATGGCAACACTCTTCTTAATATCAACCAATACAAAAGTGTTCTAGTAGCTGTAATATGGAGTTGAGGGGAGTCAATGTAAATATCACCCCTTTAATTCATAAACATTCACCGCAAAAGGCTACTCCATCATCCAGGCAGCAGTTTCCTAAAATATACCAGGAACCCATTACTGTGACTATCTTCCTTTCATGTCCTGAATGGCAATGCTTTCTTTACTATTTAATTTTAGCATTCCCAGTGATGCTGACACATACGTCATACTCGTGAACGGGTGCTGTCTGCTAGGACTGGTCAGCTCCACATCTCAGATGTCGCTCGCCTCGTCCGTAACCTCGCTAGCGTCCCGTACGCGTAAGCGGGCGCTGCCAAAAGGAGCGCAGCTGCCGGCAGCTACAAAGCCGGTTGGAGCAAATGCCGCGGCAGGCGATACGGATGTGGAGCTACTCGGGCTCCCATCCACCACCCGGGCGAAGGCTAAATTGCCTAGCCCTGAGGACTTGGCGAGGGGTATGCAGGCGCAGCCAACGTTCGAGTTGAACGCTTGCATTGAAGCCAGTCTCCTAGCCGTAGAGCAGGTTGCGGACAAATCCCGCAACCTCAAGGGGGAATATGCCCACCAGCTCCGCATGGCTGTGCGGCGGGCGAAGGCGGCGGCCTTGGTGAAGGAGCAGCGGTGCCCTTCACCTGGAGCAGGCTTCGAGAGGCTGGAGAGGGAGAACGTGGATCTGCGCTCCCAGATTGCCAGCCTTTCGGCGCAAATTACCGGCATGTCGGCAGAGATCAGCCTTCTCCGCGGACAAGGAGATGCTCAGGCGGGCTCCAGTAAGGCCGCCACAACGGCAGCGACCTGGGCCGTTGCTCCGGCAGGCGCCGGTTGCACAGGCGCCACCTGCCGAGGTGTCTTCCCCTGACTCCCAAGCTGGGACGAAGGGGAAAAAGAAGAGGCGTCGCAATGCAGCCAAAGTGGCTCCGGTTGCGGACCTGCCGGCTGTGCCCGCCGCGGGTGCGGCGTCCGCTGCACTGGAGCAGTTTGCTCCACATGCGGCGGCGTCGACCTCACAGGTGACCCAAGCTGGGAGTGCATTGGCCGCTGGGGCTCTGTGGTCGACGGTGGCCAAGAAGGCAAAGGCGAAGAAGTCGCCTGCCCCGCCACCTGCGGCCACATCCGCACCGCCGGGGAAATCTCCCTCTAAGGGAAAGGCCTCGAATAGGGGGAAGAAAAAGGTCACCCTTCCCAGGGTTCCTGCATCAGCCGTGATCACGGTCACGGTGTCGAAGGGTTCACCCGACACGATGTTGGGTGAAGCGATGGCTGAGGCCAGGCGAAGCATCAAGCTCGCCGACTTCGGCATCGACACCGTGGCCCTCAAAAAGGCGGCCGGCGGCGGCATGGTGCTTGCCGTCGCTGGCGCTGACTGCGCTGCCAAAGCAGACAGTCTGGCGAGCCGGATGCGGGAAGTCCTCCTCCCCACCTTTGCCGTGCAAATTGCGCGGCCGACAAAGGTGGCAGAGTTGAGAGTCCGTGACTTGGACGACTCCGTCACGTCGCAGGAGGTAGCGGCTGCTATCGCTACGGCTGGCGGCTGTGTCCCCGCTGAGGTCACCGTGGGCGAAATTTATCGCTCACGCGTGGCGCTGGGGACCGTCTGGGTCCGGTGCCCACTGGGGGCGGCAAAGAAGCTGGCGTCCACGCAGCGCGTTCGCGTAGGCTGGACGTCAGCCAGAGTCCAGGTACTGGCGGCACGGCCTCTTCAGTGCTTCCAGTGCCTCGAATTCGGACATGTCCGCCTCCGGTGCCCTGGGGGAGTGGACCGAAGCACCCGGTGCTTTAAGTGCGGCGACGAAGGCCACATGGTGAAAACCTGCATGGCGCAGTCGCCCAAGTGTCCGCTGTGTGCGGACCTGGGCCTGCCTGCCGACCATCGGCTGGGCCGCAAAGCATGCGCGGCCCAAAAAAGCAGGAGAGGGAAGCGAGCCTCTCTTGCCGCCGCCGACAGGCAGCGGGCGAATGCGCCGGCACAACCGGGTGCTGGCTCACCGGAGGCGATGGACACGACATCGCCTTCCCAGCCCTAAGGATCCTTCAGAGCAATCTGAACCACTGCCGCAATGCGCAGAATCTTCTCCTGCAGACCATTGCGGAGTGGTCGATTGCTTTGGCGGTGGTCGCGGAGCCCTACGGTGTCCAAGAACATCCTCGTTGGTTCAGGGACACCGCGGACTCCGTTGCCGTGTATTGGGCTGGAAAAGATGGTGGGCCGTCTTGTTCCCTATTGGATAGGGGACAGGGCTATGTTGTCGTGGAATTTGGACCTCTGGCCGTGGTGGGTTGCTACGTCTCTCCCAATATATCTCTCGCCGAATACGAGAGATACTTGGACGGGGTGGCGAACAGTATCCGCTGTAAGTGCTTGCCCCGTCCCGTGCTCGTCCTTGGGGACTTCAACGCTCACTCCAGAGCTTGGGGAAACACTCGGGACGGGCCCCGGGGAGACGTACTTCAGGACTGGGCGGCGTCGCTCGACCTCCGACTACTCAATCGGGGGTCCGTTGCCACTTGTGTTCGGTGGCAGGGGGAGTCGGTCGTGGATCTATCATGGGCGACTCCTTCTGTCTCCCGCCTTGTGTCGGGTTGGAGGGTGGCGGAAGAGATGGTCACGCTTTCGGACCATCGCCACATCGTATTCGATGTGGCCCTCCGCCCTCCAGGCAACTCGAGCCGTCCGGGCGCTTGCCCACCGCCGCGACGTTGGGCCCTCAAACAGCTCGATCGAGATATGCTCGTTGCAGCTGCCAACGTCGCGGCTTGGTCAGGGGGGGAAGGTTTTTCTGATGGGATCTTGCCCGATCCAGAGGAGGAAGCGACCTGGTTCCGGGAGGCGATGACGTCGGTCTGTGACGCATCGATGCCCCGGGCCAGGCGTGGTCGGCGCACGGCTGTGCATTGGTGGTCGGACGAGATCGCGCAGCTCCGCGCAGTCTGTCTCGCGTCCCGCCGCCGGTTCACCCGATGCCGTCGCCGACGCTCTGCTACAGCCGAACAGACAGCCGAGGCGTATCGCCTGTACCGGGCGGCCACGATGGCGTTTCAACACGCCATTAGCGACGCCAAGGCTCGGTCTTGGAGAGAGCTCCTGGAGGGACTGGACAGGGATCCGTGGGGGAGACCGTATAGGATGATCGTGGGGAAGCTGCGCCCCTACGTCCCCCCGGTGACCGAAACCATGGACCCGGATCTGCTGGAGAGGGTGATCACCACGCTCTTCCCGGCGGTCCGGGACCGTCCCTCTCCACCTCCAGCTCTGTCGGAGTGGTCCGCCGAGCTGGAGGTTTCGGAAGGGGAGCTAGACCGAGCCGTGGGCCGCCTGAAGGCTCGCAGCACCGCACCCGGACCCGATGGTATTCCCGGTCGGGTGTGGGTGCTTGCGATGGCTGTCGTGGGGGACCGTTTGAGGCGGCTGTTCACAAGCTGCCTCCGTCATAGCGTGTTCCCCTCCGGCTGGAAGGAGGCCGGATTGGTTCTGATCCAGAAGGAAGGCAGGGCCGCAGATTCTGCCTCTGCATATCGTCCCATCTGCCTGCTCGACGAAGCTTCGAAGCTCTTCGAAAGAATAGTCGCCCGAAGACTAGTCGAGCACCTGTCGCGAGTGGGTCCCGACCTCGCCGATAGCCAGTTTGGCTTCCGGCAGCGGCGATCTACCGTGGACGCGATTCTCCGCGTCCGCTCGCTGTCGGAACAGGTAGTGACCCGGCGGGGGGGAAAGGCGTTGGCTGTCAGCCTTGACATTGTCAACGCCTTCAACTCTCTCCCGTGGGGCGCGATTCGGGGGGCCCTGGAACACCATCAGGTTCCCCCCTACCTGCGAGGCATCGTCGGGGCGTATCTGCGCGACAGGCACATTCGCTACGTGGGCAGGGACGGTAGCGTCCAGCGGAGGCGGATCACGTGCGGGGTTCCACAGGGGTCGGTTCTGGGCCCCCTGTTGTGGAATCTCGCCTATGACGCGGTCCTGCGTGTCGATCTTCCCGCCGGCGTCGGCATTGTCTGCTATGCCGACGACACATTGGTGTTGGCCGGCGGTGACACCTGGGAAGGAACCATCCGGCTTGCCGAGCAAGCGGTGGCAACAGTCGTGGCTGAGATCCGCGCGCTGGGTCTGGATATAGCGCCTCACAAAACCGAGGCGCTATGGTTCCACAAACTGCCTCGCGGCAGGGAACCTCCCAGCTCGCGGATACGCGTTGGTGACGCGCGGGTCGAGGTGGGCCGGTACATGAAGTACCTGGGGCTCACCTTGGACAGTCGGTGGGGCTTCGAAGAGCACTTCGAACGCCTGGTCCCCCGAGTCGAGAGGGTAGTGGGTGCGATGCACAGACTGCTGCCCAATCTCGGGGGGCCTCGGGAGGAAGTTCGCCGCCTCTACGGGGGGGTCGTGCGATCCGTGGTGCTGTACGGGGCGCCTGTATGGTCGGCTCGGCTATCAGGCGTCCGGCGCTGCAGGACGAAAATCAACGGCCTGCAGCGCAAAGTTGCAATACGGATCGCACGAGGATACAGAACAGTATCCTTCGAGGCGGCAACTCTACTGGCGCGGTATGTGCCGTTCGACATCCAGGCGGATATGGACGCGAGGGTGTATCACCGGATCCGCGCTATCCGCCAGGACGGCGAGACCGCGCCAGCTTCGGCGTTCGAAAGGCTAAGGCGGCGCGCACGTAGGCACGCGCTCGACTTGTGGCGCGAACGGCTTTTACGGCCACAGTTCGCGCACAAGCGCGTTGTCGAAGCGATAGTGCCGCACTTCGGAGCCTGGCTCAAGAGGAGCGAGCGCGTCACGTACCGACTGACGCAGGTGTTCACCGGGCACGGTTGCTTCGGTGAATACCTGAATAGGATCGGCCGCGAGGCCACGGCTGATTGCCAACATTGTGGAGGAGGCGGCCAGGATACTGCACAGCACACGCTCGAGACGTGCCCTGCGTGGGCCGCAGAGCGGCAGATTCTGGTCGACCAGATCGGGCAAGATCTCTCTCTGCCAGCCATAGTATCGGCTATGCTGGCAGAATCGGAAAACTGGAGGGCAGTGGTCTCCTTCTGTGAAGCAGTTATGCTCCAGAAGGAGGCCGATGAGCGGGAACGGGAGAGGGCCGATCCCGCTCGACGGAGGAGGAGGCGCCGGGGAGCAACCGCCCCGGTGCGCAACACGCCGCAACCCCCCGCCTAACACACCTTAGCGGGGGGCCTTAGGGGTCGCGAGCGCGCAGAGTGGGGACTCTGCGCGCTCACTTAGCGACCCCCGAGAAGACGGCGACACGCTGTGGTCCGTGTCGCCGTGCACACAGCACCAGCGAGGGTAACGGGGGGACCTCTTTACAGTCTCCCCCGGGACGTGCACGAGGGGGTGGCCTCTTTACAGTCACCCCCTCCGGGAAGTGCCGTTTGGCATGGCACCGTGGTGGGCCTCGGTGCGGTCTTCTAAGAGTTCCCGAGGCCCACCATATGGTGTCGAGGCGGACCACCGTGGTGAGTTTAGCCGGTAGGAGTCCGGCACACCCCTCCGCCCCCCCCAGGCGGAGGATAGCCCATGATGGGTTCTCACCACGCAAATCAAAAAAAAAAAAAAAAAAAAAAAAAAAAAAAGGACCGGTCAGCTCATAGCTTTCATGGCCGTACTATCAGAAATGTTCGGATATTATAGTTATCAGTCTGTTTAGTTTAGACCTAGTACTACATTTTCCTCACATAACGTTGAGAGAACAATGTATTCATAAGTATGAAATGTTAAACAATTAGAATTTAAAAGAGTAACCAGAAAACAACACTTTAGAACGTGGCAACTAGAGTCTGACTATTCATAAGTGCCTTTAACTGGTCTACATGAATAAAAATATATTTTATTATTATTCAAAAAATGCTTTTTAAACTTAGCGTGAAGCTTAAAACGGTTTCTAAATCTATACATATAAATAAAATTGGAGTGTCTGTTTGTAATATTGAAATAACCGTTTTTTACTACATGCATATGAATATATATATACGGTACATACACCAAAATAACATTTTTTTCAATTTTTGTCTGTCTGTCTGTTTGTATAGGCTAATCTCTGAATTGGCTGGACCGATTTTGACGGGACTTTTATTGGCAGGTAGCTGATACATCAGCTATAAGGAGTAACTTAGGCTACTTTTATTTTAGAAAAATTCTTTTATTTTAGAAAAATATAGGGTTAAGTGAATTTGGTCTTCTTAACTTCACGTAACTTTTATAAAAAAAAATGTTTAATGGCGTTTCGCTCTAAAAAATACATTGTTAATTTCCGACATACACGCGAACGAAGTCGCGGGCACAGCTAGTGCTCAATAAAAAAATGAAATGCGCAAGTGAAACAACAAAAGTTTTGATACATAACTGTGATAAAACTTGAATGAAATATTTATTTTGTGTGAAACATGTTTTTACTTACATTTTTATGATTGACGAGTTTCATAAGTTTGAACTCGCGGTAGGCTCGCTTCGCGTGCGTCACATTCTGGAACGGCCGCGAGAGCTTCTTGATGGCCACATTTTGTTGTGTCACCGTATCGTATGCGGCGCTGCAACCAAACATACAAACTGTTTAATAAAGCTAGCAAGCATTGGATGACAAACAAGAGATATTATCGCGTTCGGAGTTATATTGACAATACAAGTAGATGATTTTGAATAACCCTTGATGCACGAAGCCATGCTAAAAATGTTGCCTTTTTTAATAGGGTTATTGTTCGTTAGTGTTCAGCGCAATAAGTTAGTGACAGTGAAAAAATATCAGTTATTTGGATTTGTTATGTTTGTTACGATTAGTAAGTACTTTATTTACAATATTCACTATGCAATAGTTGTTAATTGGATTATAGCCATGTCATTGAACGCTATTAAAATTCCATTAAACAGTTTAATGGAATAATGAAGATATTATCCCCAAAACCACCAAGATTATGAACATTACAAAGTAATTTATATAAATGAATAATTGAAATATAACAATTATTCAGAATTTCGATTGAGGGTTTCTGGATTGTAAATTATTTTAAATACTCGTAATTTGAAATGATACTGACAAATCAATAATTTGGTGTGTGTCTGTGGTGCGTAGAACTTTTTAACTTTACTTTCATAAACGCACTCATATCCTTTCTAGTCGAATAAAGTACAATAACTCCTTATGAACTGAAAGTCAGTTTTTATCTGGCTTTCCTGTAATCTTTAACTGCTAAAGGTGTATCTGAAATGTGGCGTAGTGTCATATTAGTATTAATCCTAAAACCAAAGCAGACGAAAACATGTAAAGCGGCGGCCATGTTTGCAAGATGGCGCCCGGTCTTACCACACCATCCCTTGTGCGCCCGCGCCGCGGCTCACTAGCTCAGTGTACCGGGTCGGTATCGTGAACACAGTGTCACCGAGTGTGACTGAGTAAAATTGAACCATCTCTAACCGGCTAACGTACACTACTGGATCAGCTATAAAAGAAACATATTATATTGGTGACTGTGAGTGTAGCCAAGGCAGAAAGGGTTTAGGAACTCTGTATCTGGTCAAGAAATCGTATAAGAAACAGTCCTGAAATGTCCTGAACATGTTCACCAGTTGCCGAAAGCAGGGTAGATCGCGAGTAGGGATTCGTTGAGAATCGGGGGTATGGTGTGAAGCAGAAGATATCCACAGGCATGGGACTTCTAAGCCGGGATAGGAATATTTAGACAAGACTATACATTTCTAACGCTAGACTTCTTCTGACCATGTTTACCTTTAGCCTCAAATCCTGGCTACGCCCACACTGACAAGCCACTACAGTGCGTACACAAATTACATGGGTGTCGTATACAAGTATAGTGTGGTAATAGTGCGATTCATGCATGTGTGCGTGCGAATAAGGATGCAATGGAGTCGTGTAGTTTCACACGCGGTGCTTTTGCGTGGTTGAAATTGAAATATTTTATTTGTGTCATCGGTTGTACAGGTAAAATATTTAGTTTAAACAAATCCGAGTGAAAATCCGAGTCAAACATTTTTATAGTGTATCTAATTAAGGTAAAAAGAGAGAGATGATTTATGCATGGAAAAAATATATTACAATATAGCGCATAATTTGCATGCTCTTGTTTTGTAGGTATAAAGCTAGATGTTACCCAGATTTGAGTGATATTATACAATGATATGAATCCAAAATGTTTTATACAAATGTGTGACGAGAAAGTTCAGTGTTAATTACAACTGAACCACAGAACACGAGACTCTCGTCTGTCGCGCGAACATTACATTACCAAGAATTACATCTTAAGAAAACGCGAGGGAGGTAAATTAACAAAATAATAAGCCCACGAAATTCTTAGTTCAAAAGTATGAGCAATGTTTAGCCCTTTAATTAGAAAACTTAGCTTTCGGTACACTGAAGCGAGGTTTTAGCAAAATTTCACAACTTTTGGAAAGCTGTCAATCTTGCCAACTAGAAGATTTTCAGTGCGGAATTAACTTGAGATTCAAAAAGGAACCTAACCCGTGTAATTAAATAAGCTCAGACCGGTGTTCAGAATGCGTAGCAATGGATTAATTTATACGGTAGAAAATTCGATGTTTTAAACTTGTCAATGAACGCAAAATCGTTTATTAATAATCCAAGTTAATCTTTTAATTTTCAAAAGGCACCGCTTACTTAATTTTATGTAAAATATTGGAAGTCAAAACACACAACTTGAGATTTTTGAACCAGCTTCCCAAAAAGTCCTAGTCTTTATACATGTAAGGTCTATCAAATCATCTCATCTCAAGCTCATTAAAAAGGAAATCTCCCAAAATAGTACAAGTTCTACCAATCGTGCTCAACTTCTAATGATAACATAAACAAATGAAGTGAACTTATGTGCATGTTATTAAGTGCGAGAGAGACTTACCATACTATTCCCTGTGCTCCGGATCCGATGGGCTTCAAGTTCTGGTAACGCTTGAGTATGGTGAAGCGAGTGTCGCCGACCTCAACGGTGTAGAAGTGAGGGTGGCGCGGCGGGGCCGACATGGCGGAGGCTGGTGGCGCCGCGTGGGGCATGGACCACCCCTACCTGGGGCGGAACCAACTATTAATAACACCCTTAATTGATACATTAAATGCCTGTAAGTCAATGTATCAGCAAAGAATCAACAGGTCATGTTAAGAATTATTTTAGGCGTATCACAGACAAATCACATATACGCGTGCTACAAGACCTTGTGTTGCATCACACACTTCTTTTAGGAAGATAATTATTAAGAAAATTAGGCGTCATTTTAGAAAATTAGCGCACTGGCATTGAAATATATAGGTGTATGAAAAATGTATTGTATGATGTACAACGTTTGCAGCTTTGATCTGTGATGCACTTGAGCTTTTTCTAGCTAAACCATTTGGAAAGTAAAGTCTATATACGGATACTAGTTCTTGGTTGTGCGGGTCATCAAATCCCATCACCGAATTCCCATACATATATTAGCTAGCTTTCGATTTATGCAAATTCACATAATTTTTCCATCCGCTATAAACAATTTTCCCATTTTAGTAGGGGTTTGTTGATTGACTTCTTCAAATGCAAAAAAAAACTATGCTTTAAAACTTTTTTGATTTGCACTTGAGGATATAAAATATTCAATATATCCGGCGATGTCACCCTTAAAAGCACACATCAAAGGATCAATTGCTTATTAAAGTTTTAGCACCCCTGATACGGTACAGGTCGTTGAATTTGTGAGGGCGATGCTAACATTAGTACTGAATAAACATCAAATAGACTACCAACACATCCCTATCTGGATATGAGTGGAACTAAAACGCAGAATCCCCGGGGGATCAGAGTATCAGGGGGATGAATTCATAATAAACATCGTAAATAAATTGAAAAAAGCGTAAATTATTCAGCTTCTTTCAGCAAACGTCCAGTATACATCTTTTAACAAGACTTACTTTTCGTGAATGTGTGTACAGAGTGCGCGGGCGCAGTCCATATATTGCGCACGCTTATTGTCCACAGCGTCGGCGCACGGCTCCACTCGCTCGGTTTTAGTAGCAAAGCGGCTGGAAGACGGTACTATTACGTCTGTTGACAAAGAGCACATATTTTATAACAAGATTCACGTGCTTAAATAAATACGCAACAATAACCTAACGGCTGACGTAATGCAGGGTTGATTTCGAACCCACCACGACAGCGCAAAATAACGGACGCAAAACAAAGTGGTGCAGTCTGTTCTTGACGCCCATTTAGTGCTCGTTATAAATTTTGACGATTTTACATCTTACGTCAAGCTAAATAATAAAGACGATATGAGTAATTAAAACGCTTTCAATCAAAATAAATACTGTTCCGTCAAAAATGCCGCTAGTTTTTAGCAATTCACGCATAAATTGCTTATTCATCGCATCGCATCGCTACCAGCTACCCCGTTTCTGTATAAACTCGTAACAAACAAAATGTTCGTTTTAAAAGTAAAATGGACGGTGACCAGGTTGTGAGTGACAATTACACGGATAAATTGGTCGGGCCTTTTTTTTTTTTTTT
Organism: Shargacucullia verbasci; assembly: GCA_947562105.1. Lineage (NCBI taxonomy): Eukaryota > Metazoa > Arthropoda > Insecta > Lepidoptera > Noctuidae > Shargacucullia > Shargacucullia verbasci. The sequence continues at coordinate 1,015,752 of OX387296.1, forward strand.
TTTTTTTGGGTGGGAAATCATCCAATGACCCCCCTCCGCCCTGGGCAAGAGCGAAGGGATGTGTCAGACTCTTACTGACTAAAACCCACCCGTGTCCCCATGATCGCCCTTGGTGTACCTTGGTGTACCGGGGCCGCGATATCTGTTATATTGGCTCGCAGCCCCGGCAGGCGTTGGCCCGCCCTTAGCCCAGGCGGGCCCCACGACTGTTGCTGACTTCACTTTGTTAACGGGGGGGCGCGTGGAACACTACGCTGCCCCCCCCCGTCTCGGGCCTTTCTCTGGTCGGGCGACGGACGGCCCAAGCGGGCCTGTGTGCTTGTTAGCTATCCATCTTCATTTATTAACGTCACTCACCTATATTTGGGGCAGATGAGATTTTTTAATAAAACGTTTGCGAAAACAACGAAACTCGTATGTATAATATTGAAGATGGATAGATAGAATTACTTTTATTTCAAATAAACCTAATACAGGCACTTATGAATCGTTATAGGACTCTAGTTGCACGGTTCCAAAAAGTTGGTCCTATGGAGAAGAACCGGCAAGAAACTCCATGGATACTCTTTGAAAACCTCTTTTAACAATCTTGCCATGTACATAATGTGGAAGAAGTATGAGAGAACAAAGTAGGTTTCGTCAAATAAATACTAAATGCAACTTTAATATAAAGTCTGTTAATAAAAATAAAAACAAAAGTATAAAGGATACCCCTACACTGTGCTCACATTTACAATGAATAGCCATCAGTAATTAGCGTAAGATTACATTCTATTATTAAAAAGACTAGATTACAATGGCAACTAGCTTAACTTAATCATAGATTGAAGAATGAACTAAAACCTTCATAAAAATACTTCTATTGAATACAGAGTACAATTTCTTGTTACGGTGCTTAAAAGGATTCATTATAATACAATGTTAAGTACCATTTATCACACCCTCAAAATCTCAGATCTCCTACTAAGGTAAAACATTCCGGAGTATTTTCACGATTAAGCCATTGATAGCTGTAAACATTTTCTTTTTTTATTGTATTGGTATCGTAGGTATAGAATAGGGTAGAAAAGGTGAGACGGGTCGCGTCAGGCGCTGTGCGTGGGTGGTCAGTGAACTGTGAACCTGTTCACGCGAATCTCGTGTCACTTTCACAGTAGGTCGTTGATGGATGTACTCGTTTACGTTTTTGTACAAGGTGAAATTAATATCGAGTTGTTTTTTTTATATATATATATATATTTGACTGCGTTTTGCGGCATTTCACCTGATGTTAAATGATGATACTGCCTAGGATGGATCAACTAACACAAGCTGAAATAATGTAAAAAACACCGTTTTTTTTTTTAAACATTGCCCCACACTAGGATTTCTCCTGTATCGTGGGTACAGTTTACAAACATACATGTCACATGCACAGACAACCAGACCCGAAACAACTATCTGTAGATCATACAAATATTTGTTCCGTGCGGGGATCGAACCCGCGACACGTAGCGCAGAAAGCTAATCGCTTAGCCACTGCGCCAAGCGTGTAAAGACACCGTTGTTGAAGACACCAGCAGAGAATTCCACTCCTTGACTCACATACGAAACGACACAGCAAAACGCTTAAAAATACAGATAGTTTAATTGTTAAAACATTCACAAGCTTCGTTTTCCATTTATTCAGGTTTTTGAAATAATTGTTGATTTGTCAGCTTCGACTAATTAAAGCGGGTTTTATTTATTGAATAACGTTTACAGGTAAATAATAAATGAATCCCTACACAGACAAAAGTAAGAACTGATATGTAAGCAATGGCAAAATAAAAAAATTGGCAATTTGTGTTTACAATTAACATCTACCTACCCATACATTAGTAATTATGTCTGTGTTTCAAAATGGAGTTTCAGTTGAAGTGTCAGAATTTCAAGATGGCGGCAGTTTCGCGCCAACTACAAACATTTATACAATTGCAAATACTCAGACAACAGGGTTATATTGTAGATGGTGGTGTGAGCATTCACACAATGGCTCAAGATTATGTCTGGACGGATTTACGTTCTGTTTATTAAGGTCGGAATGACAATAGACAAGTTTAAATGAGAAATGTTGCTCTGAGCGTTCGGGTGAAAGGACTTATTTCACGAGACATTGAACTTGAAATAACGTTCAAGTTTGATTAATAAATATGGTTATTGTACATAATGTGGAAATAGAGGGTTGTACAGTTAGCATCAATAATATGTGTACACGTAGCGAAATTCATACGCTTATCCTTGGAAAATTATTGATTAAAATTATAAAATTTAAATGACTATGTATTTTTATGTATCCGCAGATACTATGTGTAAAATTGGTCAAGATTTAAGTCACTATGTTCTCTAAAAATTGCTTTTGAATTTCAATTTATAGATAGAAGATAGAATTGTTTTTATTTCAAATAAACCTTATACAGGCACTTATGAAACGTTATAGGACTCTAGTTGCACGGTTCCAAAAAGTTGGTCCTATGGACAAGAACCGGCAAGAAATTCCATGGATACTCTTTGATATGATTTATTTTTAATTTCTATTTGATAACCCTACGGTATTCTCAGCTCTTTACTTAGGTGTCTCTTTTGAATAGAACATTGTTCGCATCCTTTCGCCTTTCAATATAGCTAACGCTATCACTAAATGTGCTTACTCAATGTGCTTACGCGAGTGTAACGCTGCTTGATTGTGTGGAGCTAATCGTATCATTAACCGATGATGCATGTAAGTTATTAAGCGATGAATAACTTCTCATGTGAGACTTAATCGTAAACGAATATTAGTGCTAGCGATTTGGGTACAAAAAAGTTCATGCAAGTCGCGATATTTCAAAGGATGAATTCGCTTAAGGTTTTAATGTAATGTAGCCTTAATTGTAGAAGTTTCGAATTGGTTCTGATATCTAAATTATCTAATGAGCCGTTGAAATGATAATAGCTTCTTAATCTTATTCTTTCATATTATTCATATGCAAACATTCAGTGTCGGTCCGAGGGGGGTTGTGGGGGTCATGATCCCCCAAGTCACTTTACTGTTAATATGACCCCCCCAAGTCACTTTACTGTTAATATGACCCCACCTAAAGTCTGGCTGCGACCGCACCTGAAAACGTTACAAATCGAACGAAACCTGTTTATTTTCTCAAATAAATCAACTCGAACTGGATTTAATAGGAAAATTACTATAAATGTATCTACTAACCAATTTATAGCAGTAATTCTAACAGCTGTATCGATGAGTACTAAAATCTAGTGCTGTGAATACAAATAGCTCATAAACTGAACTTTACTAATCTTCAAACAATAATAGTCAGTAAAAGTCACTTCCACAAATGAGTAAGCTCCACTCCATATTAACTAATTTAATTGAGTATCAAAGTTACATGGAGTCTGTATGGCTTAGCTCATCATCAGCCAGAAGACGTCCACTGCTGAACGAAGGCCTCCCCCAAGGGGGGGGGGTTTGCCATAATCCCCACGCTTGGCAGGCGGCTTGGGGATCGCAGTGGCTCACCGATTAGTGAGAGGACGCTGCTGCCCGTCCTCCGGTGTCTGGCCGCAGTTTTAAGACGTACCCGGGTTAGGCTTAGCTCAGCTTAGGATTAAAGGCATTGAAAACGTATATAGTAAGGCATTTTGTTTACGATAAGAAGGTACGAGTATTCTAATACCTATATACCTTATAACTATGTACTTTGGTACTATCAGAAAAGCTTAAAACATCTCCCAAAGAGACGTAGTATTCTAAACAACAATAAACAATATTTTACTTTTTAGATTTTAATTCAGAAGCTAATTTATAACCGTCGAGGGTTATCAGGCGACTCAGACAACAAATGTCATATAAATGTCAAGCGGGACCCGACACATGATATTACTGTTTTAAATATATATTTTATTGGACTAGTGGTCGGAAGCGCGACTGCTAAGCGTCAGGTTCAAGGTTCGATTCCCGGGTCGGGCATAGTGTTATTGGGTTTTTCAGTATGGAAATTCTCAGAAGCAGCACGGGGTCTAGAACTGTGCCCGCTAGATGGCAATAGCCTCGCCTCCTATTACATGGGACTCAATAACAGCATTTTATAGTTTTGCATCAACAGCAGTTTTACATCAACTTTTCGACGATGCCGATATTAGATACCATCTAGTTAATATGGCTGAACCAATTGCCGGTCACATTATCGGCTCGGCTGCTACTGAGAATTTCCATTAAAAAAAACAATAAACCTGCTAGAATTTGAAGAAAATAATTTGTACGGAGAACAAAATCTGATTAATTAGTACATCATTTTTTTATAAATACATGTTAGTTTGTTATCTATGTTCCTCTTACTAACAAATGGCTGCGTATTTGTTTGAAGGTCGTCGAGCCTACGTCACGGCACCCTACAAAATATCGTGAATAGGGCCGCTACCCTTATTCGTTACGTGACACTGGGCACTGACAACCTTGATTAAAAAAGGGATTTTTGTTTGCCTTTAAATAATGATTGCACGAAAAGAGAAAGAAAATGGCCATGTATTTTTATTACGCATTTTATTATTATTGTCTGAATGGCCTAAAATTACGCGGCCATTCATACCGTACCCGAAATACCCTAAGGCACGAGACCTGTTAATATTCTCATTCAAAATTAAAGAAGCGTATAACAAGATTAAGTTAATTCAGATGAACAGATTTTCTTAATTTTGTGAGTATTTTTAGTTACACAAATGTAGGCTACATCATTTTCTTTAAATTTATGAGTATTGGTAATTACTAGATTACAAAGATGAACGGTCGGGGTAAATGTTTTTCTGTATATTGACTTTGAACTAGCAACATGACAACAGCTTGCAGAAATGTTAATTTCAAATATTTGTATTATTTACAGATAGTTGTTTCGGGTCTGGATCTTTACCTATGTGGTATGTGAATATATGTGTTTGTACGATACAGGCATTTAGACACATTCATAGATAAGAAGAATAAATAACAAAATATATCCACGATCAATATTTCCTCAATAAACTTCCATCGGGGCGATTGAAATGAAATGAAATGAAATGAAATGAAATGAAATGAAATGAAATGAAATTATTTATTTTGCAATTAGGATTTTTCAATCACTTTTACACGTCTTTTTTAAACTAGATGGCGTCGGCATTTCCTATGACTATCCCTGAGAAGAAACGCCGAAACAAACTCAGGGGTCAAAGTCTATTTTAAAGTCCAGACAGATTGTATTGATGTAAAGGTTTATGTGAGACAAATATAGGGTGGAATAGCCTTTTGAAGAAAGTGCCATAACTATTTGAGCTAACCTGTCGCAACAGAGTGCAAGCATGCATCAGTTATCGTGAGAATTAATGAAATGAAGAGCGCTCAGCCTAGATCTCACTCACATTTACAATGTATAACGGTTATATATAAGAAATAATTTCAATTTAAACGACATTACAATAACAAAATAATGAAATAAATAATATAATAATTAATGGCAAAATTTGTATATAAAAAAAAAGGAAGGCTAAAGAGCGGCTCAATCCCAAGCGTTTTTGTCATCTAAATAGTCCGAAATTTTATAGTATCCTTTTTTACAAAGTTTAGATTTAATTACAATTTTGAACTTCTTTAATGTTAAATTACGTATATCATTGGGAAGCTTATTGTAAAAGCGTATACATTGTCCCATGAACGAGTTGCTTATTTTGTGGAGGCGCGTAGCATGTACAGCAAGGTTGTGTTTATTCCTAGTGTTCAAAGAATGAGTATCAGACAGTTTGACAAAGTTCGAAATATTTTTATAAACATATATTAAATTTTCAAAAATATATTGTGACGCAACAGTTAGAATATTAATTTCCTTAAATCTGTGTCTCAGCGACACCCTTGGACCAAGATTATAAATAGCTCGGACAGCCCTTTTCTGCAAGACGAATATAGTATTGATGTCTGCAGAGTTTCCCCAGAGGAGGATGCCGTAAGTCATAACGCTATGAAAATAACTGAAATAAACTATTCTGGCTGTATCCACATCAGTTAAGTGCCGAATTTTTTTGACAGCAAACGCGGCAGAACTAAGCCTACCCGATAATTTGTTTATTTGCGGGCCCCATTGCAGTTTGGCGTCTATAGTGATGCCTAGAAAAACAGTCGAATCCACAATGTCCAGTTCCACTCCATTCAATTTAACATTGATTGGTACTTGTCGGACATTGGGCGTTGAAAATTTAAGATTAATAACAACACACAGAGCGGCCGCAGTCGAATAAAAAATTTACAAAATGGTCGCCAACTTTGATACCATCGTCCAATGAAGTTTAGATCCAGAATTAATGGCTGTAAAGTCGATGTTTCTCTGTAGCACGGCTCTATATGTCACGGTTTACAGTGCATTTTGCATTCATTTCCCTGGACACGTTCTTGTTGGGTGAACTAGGACGGTGGTTTACTGCTCAGAAATTACGAATTAAGGCTGCAAAGTGGACTAATACATAACTAATATCCCCTGGACGGTAATTTGTTTGCTAGTTTAGTTATAGTGCTGACCTGAGGACCTCCCCGATGCTGCTTCGTTAGTGAACATAATTACGAGTCCTACATCCTCCAAATTACGGCAGATTCCATCTCCAGATTCCTCCTTTTGGCTTGCAGGACTTATGTTCCGCAGCCTAATTGCCGATGTAGCAATCAGTTTGCGACATGTGTAGATCGCGCGATAGCTAATGTCGAACATCATTTTTGTGTCATATATGTATTGGCTGACAGTGAGGCAGCTGTCATGTAGCTGTCGTATTGCTGTCGCTATTTTTACGTAATTAGGCTGATAGTGACATAAGCACGAAAAACTAAAATCACCACACTAGTTTAGATGAAGGGTTTTTATATGTTTACTATCTGTACCCAGGACTGCAAAAACGGAAACCTTTTTCATATAAACTTTGAAATCCCGTTCTACCCCCTTAGCTACACACTATAAGGACACCAGCTAACCAAAAAAGTTTGTAGAGTTTATGGTTCCTTAGATTTGGTGATTAGTGAGTGAGAGAGCGAGCGGTATTTCGCTTTTAAGTCGTAGTTTAGTCTTCAAACATAAGCATTATCCTACAAAACACGATATTAAGAGAACCAGTAAACTAACGTTCTTTTAAAACCGCGACAAGCCAAGCGATCCCACCTTAAATGTAAATACAGCACATTTATTGTGTAAGCAAAGCCAAGGCTTGGCACTTGGCGACTTGCCAGTGGTGTGGCACCTTTATTTGGTGGCTTGTTGTTAAGGGTGTCAGACAATAGTTGATATATTAAGGCTTATGATAATAAAAGTCCGGGACTCTGTAGTCCCGTGTAAGGATAAGACATAATAATAATAATTTATTTCAGAAGAAAAAGCTTAGCCTATAGATACACGAAAACACGATGACATCATTTTTTTTAATATATTTTGGCTTTTTACAATTTATAATACCCATGTCCATCAAACTAGGAAAAGTACGTGTATCTTGATGGACAGTGTGCTTTTGTGGAAACAAAAATGTTCTATTGTGGACTTATACGACAATTTGATGTTTACATGACGTGTGAGCAGGATTCTAGCTAGAAGCTTAACAGATGAGACAGCTTAAGAAGTGTCAGAAGTGAGAGGTTTTTCTTCCGCTTATAAATTAATAGCTTCAGCCCGCGACTTTGTCCGCGTGAACTACATGTATAATTTATAGCCAATAGCATCCGGGAATAATGTAGCTATCTATCAGTGAAAGAAATTTCAGATTCGGATTGAGTTACAGAGATTATCCCCTACATACAAATGTTACCTCTATAATATTCGTATAGATGTATCAGTATGTGTAACCCCAGTTTCCTAAGTAATAAATAAATTCGGAAATGAGTATGTTTCAATTTCATGGTTCGATTGCTCATACTAACTAATCCTAGTAGGCATAATCTACTATGTAGATTTAATTTATGTAGATTCTACATAGGTAACGTTAACGTTTCTTGATAGTTTCGATAATACCATCCGGTTTAGAATAATTCAGTATTTTAGTACCTAAATCAGTGTAACTATATAATAAAAATAAAAAAAAAATTAGAAGGTACAGTGTATGTACACTGTGGTCGTAGTCACGTCCTTCGGCAGCAGCTTCATGGGCAGACCAGCTATATACACAAGAGTCTCCAGTACACTTCAGGCACATTATAGATGGCGCTTTGTGATGGCGACAGTTCGTCTGGCAACCCTACTTCAGAAACAATCGCGTCAGACAACACTCGACGTTGAATTGATTTTATACATATTATAAAAGTTTTTCCAATAGATCGATTTTATATTTTGGAAACTCAGTATTCGGTAATTTTGCATAGGCTGGAGTCTCTATAAATCGTTATCGTTCATATTTATAAATCGTTTGGAAAAAGGAACTTTACTATCACGACACATATTAATTGTCTCATAGCTTTGTACTTTATAGTAATTGACTAGGTTTTCACGTATAGAATGAAATGCGGTGACTTATTTAGCATTGCACACCTTTTCTTCTTCCGTTTCGGTAGAATGACGTTTACACATACAATAAAAATATCTCATGCCGGGATGCATACACGGCAATGACCGTTACGGGGCTGCAGAAGACCCAAAGAGCATGACTAACTCACACAACTCTAGTGATACTCCCCATTCAATATATTTAAATAGTGTCGAGTTCAGTCTCAGACTTTAAGCAGCAATTAGCATATTCCTATTAACGCTAATTGCTGCTTAAAGTGCTCTTTCATTCGCAACAACTCGACTGAAAAGAGCAAGCAATGAATCAATCAATAGCAAATCGAATACATCAACCGCTAACAGCTCCTGGCGCACCAATCACTAAGCAGTTATATCGGCGGCGTGATTTCATTCACTCCCTAGGGCCCGTTCACTCCGCTCGCCTTAATGGCGGCGAACGAATGAGCTATGTTCGCTCACTCCGCGGTTTGATGGGACTGGTGGGAGCGGTCCAAGTAATTATTTATTCAGAGAATACCCTCATATTTTCCCCCTTTACGTAAAATGTTGCTATTCACATTGGCCAACCTACATACGTCTCCAACGTAGCGAGTGTTTTGTTCTAATTTTGGAGAAGCTTATGTTTAGCAGTAGACTACGATGATTGACTACCGACCTAATAGGATAGAATGGTCTCTAGGATTTACTGAATCTAGTTTAGTCTAGATAAAGTAGGAGGGCGTGGATGAAAAATGGTAAATGTCTTTACCGGTTTGGGTATAATAAATATTTCTTTGTGAACGAAATAGAACGAGGTTGGACTATAAATCATTTCGGTGTAGATACGTCGGTATTGTTTTTTGTCATAAAAAGATTTACTTTAGATACGACTATGTGACCTACAAAAGCATCCCTGAAGGATCCTTATGATATAGATTGAGCCTCACATTATCAGCAGTCTTAATATTAGAGATGAGTTGATTTTTTCGGAAACGTTTTGAAATAGGTATATTTTCTGGGAAAACCATTTGTAGGTAGAAAGGACGCTAGTACCTCCCTGTTACGTAATTACTTCAGAGAAATGTTGGTGTACTATAGTACACCTGTATAGCTGAAACTTAGGTGTGATGCTAAGTTATGTACAACTTTCAGTACGTAGTTAGTACATTACAAAGTAACCGTTTGTGGGGCCACAAGGCGAGCGACTCGCCTCTCAGCTGGCACTGGAGTGGCCACAACGGTGTCGAGTGGGAACAAGTACGGGCGAGTGCTGCGTAATTGGAGCGAGTCGAGTCGGCCCCAGTCGAGTCGCACTCGCGTCCACGAATAACAATATTTTGAGGAAAACTGTCACTGGGCTGCGAGTATTTTTAGTTTCGTTAGTTATGGAGTTACGTGTGAAAGTTTGCTGTCTCATACAACTTTTGATACATAAATATAATAGCCTTTTTCCCGATACATAAGAAGGAATGTAAGTAGCATAGAAAAATCTGATATAAACAGTTATTCCGTATTCTGCCATCATAAGAAAAAATATATAACCGAGAAATGAATGCACAGTTTGTTGATTGCTGTGTCTATCAGATTTTTTTAGGTAATCATTGCGCTGATCGTCGTAAATCCAGTCTCGATGATGCTATTTGCGATTACTGATGTTTCTAGCTATTTAGTTAGAAGAGTTGTTTGCATAAATAAATATAAGATGTTTGCAGTGCCGCTCTATGTTTGGCAATAATGCTGCTTATTGTACATGAGTGTTAATAATACTGGCTTTACAAGAAGCAGCTCATGACATAGCCTATAGTTTCGCTAAAGCATTTTAATCTTATGATTTCAAAAAATCACACTTTCATGAGTAAAGGTAGTATTATCCAACAAAGGATTTAACGCGAGATGAATAATTGGGCTACACAGCTGTTTGAACGAGCCAACGACTGAAAGCAGACCAAATGAGTTGACTGCATGTTATCTTGCCAAGAAAGTGACTTTGATTACTTAAATCATTAGACACTTGCAATAATTTACTTTCATCATCATCATCAGCCAGAAGAAGTCCACTGAAGAACGAAGGCCTCCCCCTTAGACGACCACATCGAACGACATTCTGCCACTTGCATCCATCGGTTGCCCCCGACTTTCACAATGTCGTCGGTCCACCTAGTAGTATTATTATAATGTTAGTATTTAATATTGCTGGAATTTCTAGAGAATTAAAAGAATTAATGGTTTAAATAAGTCCTTAAATTTTTTTGTGGAATAAAAAGGTGATAAATGTTTACATGTCATCGTACCCAGACTGTACGTTGGCTCTAATCCAGTCGTAGGCGCAGGTGTTGGGCGCCAATCCGCGATAACTAAGGTTAATCCTATTAAGCCGCAGTGACTGTTGGGGTCCAGAGCTTAAATTGTAGATTATAAAGCTTACTGGTGTATCTGCGGACTTTTTGTATTGGCAGCTTTTTTCAGCCATTATGATAAGCCTTCTCTTTTGTGCCAGTTTTATATGGGATTTTATATCTGTACGATTAGTAAAATCGCGCCATCTGATTTTTAAGATGAACCGTTAATTGAAATGAAATGAAATTATTTATTTTGCAATTAGGATTTTTCAATCGCTTTTACACGTCTTTTTTAAACTAGATGGCGTCAGCATTTCCTATGACTATCCCTGAGAAGAAACACCGAAACAAACAAATTTCCGGTAAATTAAGGTTTTTAACTGACTATAAGGTATTTCCATAGGATGGCAAGAAGTAAGGAAGTTATCGTTTAAATCAATTTATGTGGGAGTTATTTTTTGTTGAGTTTTTTGACATAATTTGAAGATTATTATTATTTACACATAGACTCTTTTGATAGTCAATTTAAATTTCATATTTCAATTTCCAAAAGCAGGACGGAGCGTTTAAACAAAATCTAACCTTCCTATTTTAAGCAGATAGCATTGAATAGTTTGGTTTGGTTATAGTTTTAACAGAGATTATTTGTATGAGTACACAGATATTAAATTAGTAAGGATCCCGCTTTATTTATTTATTAGAATTAATTTTCATGCAATTTAAACGATCGGTTATTTCGTTCCACACCTTACAATTTGAGAACGCCCACTGCTGGAACTAAAATCCTTCTTCTACTCTTATAATTGTCAGTAAGGATTTTGCCAGTGTAATTCTTTAAGAGCGTAGTGATACTGATCACGACGCTTGGCAAATGAATGGTGACCGTAGATGCTTACCCTCCTAGCACCAGTATGTGTGACGAGATAGTTACAAGTTTTATATACATTTATGTAACATAACGCCTAGTAGAGTCCTTAGCATTAATATTAAAGCGTTAAAACGTCCCACCGCCGCCCGCTGAATGCTAATTTAAATCTGGCATTAACTAGCAGCTAGACTTGATTACGTTAGATAGGATTAAAGCTGTAACACTTATCGGCTTACATAATTCCGAGTAAAGCTGAATTTCGGCTTTCAGAATTACGGAGGTTTTTGAATTTAAAGTATCTTAGTGGGTAGATTAATTTCGGTTTCATCGTGTTAGACGACGAAGGATTTATTAGATAGTACACTCTAACAAACAGATAGGTTTGAGCAGATTAAGGAAAATATTCTAAAGAAATGGTGACGATTTATAAAAATAAAATATGTGTTTGAAATAAGTATAGTTCAACGATGTACATATTACTGTAATCAAAACGTATGACGTTACAAATATGGCAAGCATTAAAAAAAATGTGTGTGTGTACTTATGTACGCACGTAAGAAGTTATACCTACTTCTTATTTCCACTGATCTGAAACACGTGTTACAGATGCACAAATATTTCAATAACTACCTTGAAAATAGCTATCAATTCCCAAGGAAATTTAAGAGACATTTACCAGCCAAATTCATGGTGTCACGTTTATCTGTCGGCGTGCGCGCGCATCGTAAGAATTCACTCTCATCAAGCGCGCCAAAAGAAGTATAACTTCAAAAATAACACCATCACGCTATCGCAGTAGAATTTAAGAATTTCTTAAATTAAGCACAGCTGATTCTGTTCTGATGTCACTCTGCTGTGGCTGTGTCACGACGCCCTAAATTCAAAAGAAGAATTGTATGTTCATCTGATCGTGTTTTTTTTTATATTGTATTGTCTTTAGAGGAAGACGGAGGGTACGGAAAGCCTCTTCGTCAGTGCGACTTTTACGAATCTTTCTTTCATTTCTTCAAACCTAGCTAACAATGAAACAAAGAGAACGGATTCGTATCAACATATACTTCCCAACGTAACTTTTACCACTAATAAATTAAGCCCAAACATGGCTTACTTACAAAACAAATTAATTAACTGCTCGAGCACTGTGAGACAAGGATTTGAAATAACTATACATGTGTGTAATTAATTTAGGGCAGAGTATCCATCATGAGTGGTGAACTAAGTCCTAACAAAGTTTAGCTTTACTTGTACGGGTTAACAGTGACATATTGCGCTAACATTGCCCATTACTCTGGATGGCTTCATGAACCAGTTCCGAACTAGATGTGTTATTCTGAAGCACTAAGCGTTCAATAATAATATGTAAATATTGAACGCTTAATGCTGACTGCCTCATTGGTCTTTGGACATTCTCAGTAGCAGCACGGAGGCTAGAACTGTGCCCGGTAGATGGCGTTAGGCGCGCCCTCTATTACATCGGACTCAATAATGGCATCGGCGAAATGTTGATGTGCATAGTAAACCTCTGCCTAACCCTTCGGGCAATACAGGCGTGATACTATGCTATGATATGTAATAAGTAAATAAAACTAATGCATTTTATTTAAGTTGTGTGCAGAACACAATGGACAGATTTTTGCAAGAATCCATTCGAATTATATAGGCTGGTAATACTGAAAATATTAAAATTTATATTTATTGCTAGATTCAAACAATAACTCCAATACAAATATAATTTTCTTCTCTATTATTTTTATGCCTATAAATAAACTAATCACTCCAATAAATCGCCGGCCACATTTACGCAAGAAAATGTTGTCTTAAAATATCCGATACGAATTTCTAAGCTGGGCCGAAAGTGGGTGAAAAATGTCCGCCGCCATTCCTCGACGATGCCTCGATTTATCTGAGCCTGCCTCTATAATTTATTTTCCCTTTTCAAGGCTCGATGTAAAATGTAATCTGACTTTCTCGGTATTATCGATGATTATCGAATCCCGCCTCGGAGCTTTGGGCACGGACTCTTTCTGACATATTTTTATTTATGGCTCGAGATTTTGAAATGATATCGAATAGAGTGCGCGGGTGTTTTGTATTGTCCTTTTAAGGGTACGGATGTGTGGGTGTACGTATATACGCTTGTTAAGGCTTACATCTCATTGACGGCACGATTGGCGCAGTGGTTGAGAGATCGACTGCTGCGCTACGTGTCGCGGGTTCGATTCCCGCACGGAACAAATATTTGTATGATCTACAAATAGTTGTTCCGGGTCTGGATCTTCGTGTATGTAAATACACACCGTGCCTCGGAAAGCACGTAAAGCCGTTGGTCCTGCACCTGATCTCTCTCCGGTCGTGTCGGATTGCCGTCCCATCGGACTATGAGAGTGAAGGAACAGAGAGAGCATCTGTGTTTGCGCATACACTTGTGCTCTATAATATCTCCTGCGTAGTTGGCTAATCTCCGGTGAGATTGGCCGCCGTGACCGAAATCGGTCAGGAGGACATTAAGGCTTACATCTCATTGTACAAGCGAAGAACTTTTGGTTATTTAAGGAACACATCTTAAGCCCATAAGTAATCAATCAGTTCCTAAACTAAAAATATAGATTTTGTCATATTAGGTATTACTTTACTCAAAAATCAATTTAAGGACTTCAATAAAAGTCTGAAGAATAACAAAGTAATTTGTAACTATTTATTTATCACAACTTTTTAAGCAGAGTTCGCTTGATATTTAGGAAGTGCTGTTATATGCGCGATCTACAGTATTTCAGGAGCAATATGCTCCATGAGTGACAGTACTACACAGAGATCATTCCTAGCCAGTCAGCCTAGATGCCACTATTCCTGACTGGCTTATCTTTCCACTGTAGCGACTACTCATCGCAACATGGCAAAAAGTAAAGCGCCATCTATCGGAGTGAAGCTACAACAACAAACCCTGAATCGCACTATGAAAGTTAACAACGATTCTAACACATATACGAATATCCGACATCAACTGTCGGGCTTCGGCCCGCCAGGCTAACCACCTTGCCTGGTCGGAGGATCCTCCCTTTTCAATGGAGGAACACCATACCTTGTTCCCCCATAGTGGTGACCCCTGACAATGAACATCTTCGCAACCTTCGACGGCATCATCGCCTTCACTCCCCTCTCCACCCCTCCAGTACCCTTCGAGCAGCATCAAGCAAGTCTCATTCTGCCAGCCAGTATCCTCGGCCCCAGCGGGTAACCACACGCTTGCAGCGACCGCGCAAGCCTGGTTCTTCCCATCGGCCTCTCATCAGCAACCTTGGCACAGCACACTGCACTTCGGCCGGTCAACTAGCAGAGCCCTTCTCTCCTGGTCGACGCAGCAGCCAGCCGCTACTCTTCACTGCACTACCTCGACTCACTGAGGACTTCGCAGCATCACCGCACCTAGTTCCGACTCACTGTGAACTATGCGGCACTCGGTTCCGACTCACTGGAATCATCACTGGCCCTGGCAAGCAACCTCAAGACTCAACAGCATCGACCTCCGGTCTGGGGGGGAGTGATGTAGCGACTACTCATCGCAACATGGCAAAAAGTAAAGCGCCATCTATCGGAGTGAAGCTACAACAACAAACCCTGAATCGCACTATGAAAGTTAACAACGATTCTAACACATATACGAATATCCGACATCAACTGTCGGGCTTCGGCCCGCCAGGCTAACCACCTTGCCTGGTCGGAGGATCCTCCCTTTTCAATGGAGGAACACCATACCTCGTTCCTCCATACCACTATAGAATGAGCATGTTCAGAGACAAACTCAAGTCAATGACTCCTTGTCAACTGGGCCTATGGAGGTACTTTTAAAACGTCGAGACTAGTTACACGGTTCCAAAAGGGGGTTGGTCCTATGAACCGGCAAGAAAGTAAGACACTCACACTTACATGGTACAACGAGAAACAACTCGACCTGTAAACCTTAGACCACACGGCAAAAACAACAACCGAAACTTAATTACCCAGAGAATTTCCGCTGAATATTTCACTGTTTATGACGTCATTCTGCGAGTGTAATCACGTATTACGCAACTGAGTGTTAAACTTACCATAAGCTCCGCGTGCTCATGTTGTGTTTAAATGGCGGCTGTTATGTTTGCACCCTCTGTAACAACAAATGTTGCGAATGTTAATACGAGCCTGCCGCAAGTAAATAATGTTAGTATATAGTAGCAATCATCATTGGTACTGATGAAAATTGCGTTTTGATGACGTTTTGTAAAACATTTTGTTATTTCTAGCGACTTGAACACGCTTGAAGTAGCCATAGATTCTGAGTATAAGTAGTTTATTTATATAAATCTTTAACTTGAACTTATTTGACTGCCTCATTGGTCTAGTGATCGTAAGCGTGATGTCCCGGGTTCGATTCCCGGGTCGGGCAGTGTTATTGGGTTTTTCTGCATGGAAATTCTCAGTAGCAGCATGGAGTCTGGAACTGTGCTTGGTAAATGGCATCAGCTACATGAGGGTGTACAATAGTACACCTCTGCCTAACACTTCGGTAAATACAGTCGTAATGCTATGTTATGTTGAAAACATTATATCATATAAACGCTATTGATATTGCTTACAAAAGCGTATCTTGCCAATAGATGGACTTTACTGATAATGGATGAAATTAATCCAATATAATCAGTACTAAATTTTGTCACAGCTGAAAGTAATATCACATTTATATATCTACGTTTATATACCTACAATTTAATATTACAAAGCTGAGCTTATATATCGTGTACGTGATAATCTGATTCAAACTTTATATCGTTATATTTCGGTACAAAATAATATTAAATCTCCACGCAATGTAATATAGGCTTTATTATATTTATATTGCCGTCCACCCACAGGCGGCGACATTTTCAGATTTTTCTATTTTATGCCATTACACCGACGTTACTGTCGCAGATTACATCTAACAACGCGTAAGAAATGGTCAATGGGCACGCAAATAAAGGTAAGCGACTAATGTAACAGTTATGTGGTCCTATTGTACTCGTTTTGTTAATTAGGTATAAATATGTACAATTAATAGTGTAAAAATAAAAATGTACGGATCGAAAATATTTTGGTCCTTCAAGACGGGAAAATGTTTTCGATGACTGAACTGATATAATAGCTAATCTGGTCTTTTCTACTTCAATTAGCTTAGCCAGGTATGTTAACTAGAAATTGTAACGCCATAATTGTTAGCTGTTATTTTTACTAAACCAGAGCGCCAAAGTCTATTATACTATTTACGTCCAATTTCTTAAAGAAAAATAAAATTCTCGCTAACGGTATTTTTGTGACTAAAAATAATTCCCTGTTTATAATGCCATCTGTCGTCATAATTTATGCGATAGCTTTTAGCGTAACGACCAAGATTACGTGAAACAATGGGCTCAATGAATTAAATTGGAATTCTTCGCAGCCTGATGCTTACTTGACCTAAAATGGGTAGAATAGGACTGGTATAGGGTTGTTAAGATAGAACACGTTAATCATTTTATTTATTTGGTAACATCATCATCATCATCAGCCAGAAGACATCCACCGCTGAACGAGGGGGGGGGGGGAGGTGCCATAATCCCCACGCTTGGCAGGCGGCTTGGGGATCGCAGTGGCTCACCGATTAGTGAGAGGACGGCTGCCAGTCCTCCGGTGTCTGGCCGCAGTTTTAGGACGTACCCGGGTTTGGGTAACAATTGGAAGACATTGGATGAATGAACTTAAACTTAACATAATTATATTACTTTATGTTATAACAGATATTGTTTGATTAATTAATTAATAGACTTGGTCAAATACCTAGTATTTACACTGTACAGTTCCATTATTATGACTTTCACATTCTTTTCTATGCGACCGAGCCTACCATCTACTGGGCACTTCTAAACTCCGATCAGCTACTGAGTATTAATGAGATCGCCCAAATTTATTATTAAAAATGTCCCTCTTTCAACTGAAAAAGAACGCCAGCTAGAATAACAGCCCTATTCCATTCTTTGTTCTGAAGTGGCATCCCTACAGAAGCATTGTACTCAATAAGTCTCGAGTCCTCTTGACCTATCACATTTAATATCCTTCAGATAGTTGTTATTGGGTTTACATTGCCTCCAATATTTTCTCATATAGTACAAGTAATTTGGGGAAGGAAAGTCTTATGTAATAACCTGGCTCATTATTTTGTTTGTACTATTATTATATAACATACATAGGTACACACGTGTTTTCTACTAAGGGTTTGGCAAAGGTGTACAGTTGTATAATAACATTGTAATGCGTGATTTTTGTAAGCGGTTTAAGACTGTTTTATTTCACTCATATACGAAATAACTGATTGTTTTTAATACAAAACATTTAAGTTTTGGCCTTTTGGGATTCCTTATTTTGTGCTACGACGCTTTAAAGCACTGCTGACCTAAATATCATAGTGTGAAATTGTGAATGCAGTTGTATGCTCGTAGCTTCGTAGCGCCGTAGGCCGCCTACGCCGTAGCGTTGTAGCCTCCGGACGATGTGTAATAGCTACTGCACTAAGCTTTTGTTTATTTCTATACACTACGAATGCTATAAGGATTTTGAAGTGAGATTTCGGTTGGAGATAATTGCAGTTGTGTGTTAAACCTTATTGTATTATGATACTGATGATACATTACATGATACACGTTGATGAATTAGTGAATAATGTACAGACGGTTTTGTATGGTTCCTAAAGTCCAATCAGTTTTTTTTTAATGTGCGAATTAATAATTTTGCGTTGAAACTGTATTTCAAATTCCAAACCATAGAACTTGGTTTTCGTAATATTATCTTATCAATGTATATGACGCTAATATCGATATATACCCATAAAATATTCATCGACGTACGTCAGTAATGTCAAAATAGGGGATTAATAAAAAATGAAAATTCACATGAACCCGATCCTCTTTAAAAATAAAACATTGTTCACTTGTAGCGACGGCGCCCGTGTGGAGTCTGAGCCTATTTGCGTTCCTTTCAGGCAGCCACTTGTGGTGTATTCAGCCGCTGAAAGCGTGAGATTAGCGCAAACATCGCCTTTGGACGCCAAGGCAACGGGAAATAATGTTTATCTTCGTTAGGGTTGCCACTTCAACTCAAGATATCGATGGTGAAATATTTCGTTCGAATTCTGATTTTTGATTATTTAATTAATGATTAATTTTTTATTCAATTGATATTTCCTCCTTTACTTGGTCTGATTAGATGCCAAAGGTTAACTGATGTAACCCAACCTGAAAGAGGCCGATGATCAGCAGGGGACTGAAATATTTTATTTCAATTCAAATAGTATCCAAAATATATTATTAATTTAAGACAAAAAATATTATTCAAATTAAATAAAAAAATAAAAAACTTTCATATATCTTTGTAAAATGTAGAGCATAATTTTACTATCATCACCATTCATCTCTATTTACAGGCTTCATAAAAAACGATTGCAAAAATAAATTAGAATACAAAACGGCAATCCCTCTTCAAAAAATGAAAAAGCTTAATCGATTACCGCCATTCCTACCACCCAAAACGAAAAAGAAATATGGGCACAAGGACCCGGATTTAAAAATAGAATTATTCCGCCATCGTCGAGTTGCCGCCATGTTAGAAGATAAGCGTCTTTTTTCTTTTTCAGTGCACGCAAGCGTTAATTGTGTACATCCTCTTTGGTTTAAGCGATATTTTTCTTTGTAGGCGCTTTCTTGATAACCAATCTAATTGTAATTAGTGCCAGGATATCCTGTGAAAGTGATATTGTTACTGTCTTAGGGATAGTCATATCCTGTCGCTAATGAGAATACTAAAATATATGGTATTTATTATTTAGTTATTTATTTGTAAACAGATAATTCTACTTATCTCAATAATTATAATAATTATTACAATGGTAAGCTGGAAGCTATGAAAATTGTACTCATGTAGAAAGAAAAAAGTTATATTAAACTTAATCTAGTTTATCTAGCTATAGTGTCATAAAAATCACACAAGTCACCAGATTCACAACACAACGTGAAGTTTTCTGAAGAAAATATGATGGATTTAAAACAAGTTTTACATAATATATCCCTAAGTATGTACATACATGAGAATACTTTATCTAATATCGTGATCCTAATTAAGTTTCTCTATTAGTGTTATCTATATAACTTAATATGAACAAAAGGTATATGTTTAAACTAGCTTCCGCCCGCGGCTTCGCCCGCGTGGTTTACGAACCCGTACTAGCCTATGTGCTATTCCAGACTATAATCTATGTCTGTGCTAAATTTGATCCAGATCCTTTCAGTAGTTTTTGCGTGAAATAGTAAAAAACATCCATCCATCCATCCATCTATCCTTACAAACTTTCACATTTATAATAATAGTAGGATAGGATAGGATATACCTTTTCATCTCACGTCTCTTGTTTCAATAAAACTTCTTACATATAACGTACCTATCACAAATCTGCTATGTGCAACGTAGGGTAGCTTTAATGACAAAAAAAGGACAAAGTAATATCATCTAATTAAAAGATCAAGGATCACTCGTGTTCCGTCAATAGCTACAGTTTCACGGGTGGGGGAGCTTTGGACCACCTAACTCCCCAACGTCCTATGTATAAATTATCATAATGAGCTCAATAAGAATTTTACGAGTGCCAAATACTGCGGATCCGAGTATTATTAATGTGAGGTTGCCTAAACTTGTAGACCTGGCCAGGATAACAAAGATTTATAATGTGTAATTTTCAAACAAAAGTTGTTGTGTACCGTCACATCGTCGTCAATTTATGGACTCGTTACTAGTGTATTGATTAGTGACAGCACGGTTGGCGCAGTGGTTGAGAGATCGACTGCTGAGCTACGTGCCGCGGGTTCGATTCCCGCACGGAACAAATATTTCTATGATCTACAGATAGTTGTTTCGGGTCTGGGTCTTTGTGTATGTGAACACACCGTCCCTCGGAAAGCACGTAAAGCCGTTGGTCCTGCGGCTGATCTCTCTCCGGTCGTGTCGGAATGCCGTCCCATCGGACTATGAGAGTGAAGGAATAGAGAGAGCACCTGTGTTTGCGCACACACTTGTGCTCTATAACATCTCCTGCGTAGTTGGCTAATCTAAATAACTAAATCTAATCTCCGGTGAGATTGGCCGCCGTGACCGAAACCGGTCAGGAGGACATTATTATTGATTAGTTAAAATATTAATTATTATCTTTCAGTAATTCATTTAAAAATTACGTAAACTTAAGTCGCTAATGTCAATGTCTGTACATTGTTTTATACAATATCGAAGGATTAACCATCTAAAATTGAAATTAAAATTTGAACAGAAATGCTTCTAGAAGTGGTTCCGATTCGTAAGCCGTTTAATGACCTAAACCTAAATTATCACCGAGATTCAGCTCATATGGATAATGTTTGGACTCAAAACAAAATATATTATTAGTGACATTAAAACAAATGTACCTAACCTAAAACCGTAACAAATAAACTAAAACCGTAACCCTATTTATCCGTATTTTACGTTCTATCCCGGAGCATCATTACTTTACAATTGTGGAATTAAAACGAAGCCTGAGTACCGGTCCGTCAGCGCTCGATAACGATCCAGTATACAAGTGCCTTTCAAGAGCATCCACTGTTCAGTTTAATGTTTATACGGACCAGTTTATGGACATTTTATGTGGATATAATGATATTGTTGGACACATTGATTTTAAAGACCTCTATAAAGTTATGTGTCGTAAAATTATTATTTTAGTGTGAAATATTGTTAGTTTGTAACAAAACGTTGTTTAGTAGGTAAAATTAGTTTATGATTTAAATTATGAGTGGGATGGTAGAACTAGAATACATTTATACAAACTTGTATCTATGTATTTAAGAGTTTAGCGCTTCGTCTAGCAAACACCACTTTTCTCTGGGCTCCGCACGTGTTTTGTTCTGTTGTTACGACACTATATTAACAGACTTCACGCAGATGATGCTTGAATCTACAAAACTCTACGAATATAGTGACAACGAATGAGTTCAGACTAATTATTCAAATAAGAAAACTTTCACAAGCAAACAATCTTGCAACATTACCATTTTAATGACAGTTTGTATCTAAGTTAGCCTTAATATAAAGCATTACTAAGGTTGTAGTTAAGCGTCCCCTCAAGGCTGCCTGCAGACGTGGGCTATTTGCAGAGCGTTAGCCGGCTCATTTGAGATGCATCCAAAGTCTTACACTTGGCTGCTTCGGTACACCCTCCGAATTTGGTTGGGTTACCTCAGCGACGCGGTCAGCTAAGAGGATCTTTGAAGCGTTTTGTACTAGTTGTCACTCGACGCTTGTATATATTATTAGTTGTATACCTGCGGGTTTCCTCACGTGTTGATCAAGGAAAGATTGTACCATAGGAATTATTTTTAGATACCTGAAGTATTTTTTGAGGTTTTATTCAAATTAGTTTATCCAAGTGTCTCTAAGTGGACACGGTCGCCGGTGTTTGATTGCGGATTCATGAAGAAAAAATCAACATAAATACAAATCCAAGCTCTACACTATTAAAAAAATGTTATACTACGAACTGGTTCTATATTAGAGTGAAATTTAAATAATATTAAGTAAACATTCTGAATTAGTTCTGTTTCCCCTGTGATCCCAACGTTTCCCTGTCTGTCGGCGGTCTGTATTGTCAGTCTCATGACCTGAATACTTTTCTCCTACAGTAGACTAAAAATGCTTGTATAATTCAATAAAAGCTAGTTCTAGAGTCGCGTGATTATTGGCAGTTAACTGGTTAAACAAGTACCACATATTTGTGATCGTTAAATCCAATAGTCAAGCTTTGTAGTATTGTTCAAATTCAATCTGTAAACTTTTAGTGTTATTGAACAGGCTACTATTAGATTTTCACGTAGCCTGTATAAAACGACACAAAGGTATAAAGACATCGCATTTTTTTGCATGTAATTCTTTTTTATTTCACTGACGTAGTTTTTCTCCCTTATCTGTATGTATAATTTATGTTTTCCTATGATCACAACTAGAACACAAATTGAGTCTAACATTTCATACAAATACGTCAATCAAACGCTACTCATATAGATATTACCGCTGAGCATCGAATTGTAATACAAAAAATTGTATGTCAACAATTTTCAGTCCGAATAAAAGGACCACAAAAACATTCGAAAAAAGTCTTACATTTGGGAACTATTCTTCAGGACTTAATATAGCTATAGACATCCTCTATCGGCTAAAGGATCGAGGGTTAAGCTTTCAATAAAGCGATGTGCAGCAAAGCGGAATAATTGCTGGCAGGCGGCCATGTTTGGGCACTGCTCAACATATCACTGAACTTGGTACACATGTGAAATGAATGCGCTCTTGAATACCGAATAGGTATTTATGAGCCAAAAGGATACGTATTCGTTGAATACGCTGGGAAATTTTGATAAATTTGAAGAGGTACTAGCTGTCAGTGTACTAGCTAGTATTTACATCGCTCTGCTCTTCAAACGTCTGAACACATTGGTAAGAATACTGGGTCACCAAATATAGATGAAGTTTAAAACTGCGCTCAAACTGACCCGAATTCGCAAGCGTGTCAGCCGGCATGGTTTCATGTCGATTGTTTGTATAGAAATGTCTCATACATTTATATTTTTACTTACTTGAACCTATTTATTGAATCCTAGTCCATTGTCAGTTCTTCGGAAATCCCAATTTTATCTCGTGACTGTATATTTATTATGTTCGATGTCCCATCACCCATACCATAAAAAAGCTTCCAAATTTTTGCGCGTCCTGTCAGCTTATTGCGAGAAAATTCCACATTAGTGAGTATTAGCCTCAATTTCCTCCGAGTGTGCGTCAAGTAGTACATACTTAACACTTTAAACCCTCAGTAACAGATAAACCGAATGTACCTATAATACATACATAAATCCAGTGGCGGTAGCAAGCGCGGGGCCCCTAGCAAATCTGTAGATCCCTTGATCTGCTATGGGTTAAGTATAGTGACTTTTTCTAGTACTTGTGCGTTAACCGTATGAAATTTTGTGTCTTATTTTTGCCAACATGGATTATCTTAGTCGGAAAACAGGTGTAACGTTTCACGTTTTTGTGACATCAGCTAAATTCAATATACCACGTTTTAATAAGTTTCACACAAAAAATTACGCTTTGGCGGGGCCCCCTTTTACGCGGGGCCCGTAGCAATTGCTACTCTTGCTACATGGTTAATCCGACACTGCATAAATCACTGCAAAACATAACCTCAAATCACACATACATATCCAAGTCAGGATTATCTAATAGTGTGATTCAACTGTTGTGTTCGCTTCGGGGCATTCATTAACCCTCCCCTGAGGTCTCTAGGACCATCTATATGTAAGTTGACAATTAACCGGCGCGCTGCAGTCACGTCGCGTAACTGTCAAAAAGAATTAACCCGTCGTGCGCTGAGTGACACGAACTGACGTTTGTGACGGTATTTATATGAAGCGTGTCACAGGATTTTGGTTTGCTATTTTGATGTACACGGGACAACAGTTTAGGCTTTAAATGTTTTATTTATTTGTGGAATTTAGAGTACAAAGGTAATGGTTATTTCTTAACCCTTTCAGTCACAGTAGGACCGCTACCGTCCCACCCTACAAAAAATCACCTTAGATCTCTAATGTTGAACCGATTATACTGAAAACTGGTATCACGAATATGAGGTCAGATTTCGAAAATTCAAAAAGCCCGATTCAATATGGCGATTGTCGAATTCTAAAAACTTATTAATATTTCTAAAACTTCCTACCTATGGGTTTATTAGTAATCAGCGACCCCAAAAACCTTCGGTTACCAACTTTCATGAAAATTTATGCAGATGAAAAATGCATGAATGAAAGGGTAGACTAGAAGTTTAAAATGAAAGAATAATTAACTGGAATTCAGAAGTATTACCACTCAACTTATAAAAGCAAAAATGCAAATGTATAATATTTCCAAGCGCTGTGATGTTGTGAAGCTATGTAGAGTACGTGAAACGCTTCACAACATAGGAACATAGTAATAATATAACTTTAAAATATTGCATAATATTATGCGGCGGCCATTTCTGTTCGGGTAACACTCGCATACATGAACACTTAGTTTTGTTGCTACTGCCAGCTCTGTTTGGAAACGTTCCCATAATGTTTAACGATAAAGTTTTTTAATTTTCAATCGAAATCAGTAATTTTCTCTATAGCTGCTCCCAACTTTGCCAAGTACTATTTAGCGTTGCAATGTTAACAACTCAGTAATTGAAGAGTTATTGCCTAATAGCATTTGAAAGTAAATTTATTAATATCGACTTTTAAACTACTGCCTTCCGCCCGCGGCTTCGCCCTCGTGGGTTACGAACTCGTACATTTTTCCGGAATAAAAAGTAGCCTATGTGCTATTCCAGACTATAATCTATCTCTGTGTCAAATTTCATCCAGATCCGTTCAGCCGTTCTGGCGTGATTAACAAATCCATCCAATCCAATTGAATCCTACATATTAGTAGTATATGTAGGATTCAATTGACGGAGCTCTTGAGAAATAAAAATGTGAGAAACATTTTCCGTAATAAACAAGATTACCGAGCGATAAACGGTTAATTTCAAACTCCGGCAAACTTTATCATAATTTCAAGCTTCTCGAGTGCTCTTCAGGATTATAACTTAAAGTTGGCCGGCCATTATAAAGACGTGAATATTTGCATATTCGCGTCCTGCACCATACATTAAGATGATTTTGATTTAATTAGCTTTAGCAATAATAATAAATAATTTATTTAAGATTTTACATCCATATTATTGTTAGTATTGAGAATAGATATAGATATAGAATCCTAAGTCTTCATGTAACTTATAAAGTACCACAATAAATAATGTTATTTATTATTCATATACTAGAGCCAAAACGTGAAAATAATTGTCAAAGGACATCTGTGCAAATGAAGACAAAATAATAAATAGTTTAAAATTAAAAAATAGCCAGTGTCACTCGGGATATTTCTGCCATAAGTCCAAATATGTTCAAGCATATAAAAGTTACAAAGAAACTCACATACATACATGAATCCTGAAAACTCAACACTCCTTTTTTTGGCAGTCGTGTTATTAAGGCTTGATTCATTGTTTAGAAAAGGAGCAGTAACATTGAAAGGAAGCAGTAGCCATTTTACAGCTTGTAAGTGTACTGCAACAGACCAGTTAACACATTCAAGGCGTGAAGGAAATTTGCTTGCTAACAGAAATATTTTCACGGCGCGAGAAATCTGGCAACGTCGCGCTGCGTCGCTGCAGTAGCCCAATTATGCAACACATTTACCCCACCGTGACAACCCTTGTGCCACATAATAGGAAAGAACAGAAAGTTCACAATACACTTACATATCGATAACCACTACTGTTTAAGACAACAGTCAAGTCCCGAAATAGCGGCGGATCGCAAGTGCTTAGAACTATATTTTATTTTATGGGGCGTTTGATTGGCGTATTATAGCTCATGTCATAAAGTGGAACTTCTCCACTCATCTTTGTAGTGTGTGTACTGCAACTACCCGTTATTACGCTCAATTGCTACGCTTCGCAACCCCAAGGGATTTCCCAAAGGATGAGTACAATTTGGGTTTCAATTTCAATTTCAAATAAGAATAATTTTCATATACTCGGTAACTGAATCATAAACGAAAAATATACTAGAAAAAAGAGGTCTAAGAAGATGTTGATGATATCGATATTATGACTTATATTATACTAAATACGTATTCGTTCTAGCAAAAACCACAAAATGGCCGACTCTGATATTATTTTTCAGGTTAAGCCTTCATGTTTAATATAATAACATTTTTATAATTGCAGCGTTTCGTAAATAGCACGTTCGCTTCGTGTGGTAATGAGGTTAAGTCTTAAAAGCGGTGAATAATCATGTTACACGGGTTATATACTTACGTAGGTACATATATAGCGAATGTTTGTTTGATACCTGTTGATTAATGGAGTTTGCTGAAAGGTAGTTGTTCAAAATATTGATTTGTAAGCTGATAAAAGCATGTACATTAAATATTTACAGAGGGGTACATACGTAACGAATTTGTTATAATATTTATAAAGCCATGTGTATACGAAGTCGTGAAATCCAATACATCTATACTCCGCTTAGAATTTTTATTAGAATTTAAAAATGGTTAAAGTTTTCATTTCTCTCATTAAATATCTAAAAAAAAAACTTTCTTTGTAGTAATAGTTCTTCTCATTACTGTCCCACTGAAGAGCACGGGCTTCTTCTCAAGAAGGTTAAGATTCAACTAAGCTGAACTCGTGCGAATTGGCGAAGTGCGTGTATACGATGGTGGGTGTGCACCATCGAGAACTTTATGGAGTTTTTCAGGAGTATAGGTGTCCTCACAATCATCCACATATGGATTCGAAAAGTCAGTTCAGTGTTTGAACTCACACAACAGCTTGGTTACCACTCCTTTCACATATAATATTGCTTTCTCTGTCCCCAATCATAATATTAGATTTTGAGTAATATTCTTAGTAATCTTTAAATCATAAAGTACCGTTATGATCCCTGCGAACGTCCCCATCACTAACAAAGCTCACATTTTCAAACGCTCAATATCCCGATACAAAAAGCTATTGAAAACACGGATATCCCATGCGTGTATCCGCTATTTTCCGGCCCGAGTTAGCTTGAAGCAAGAGGGGCAATTCACAATCTCACGCGAGTGAACCGAAATGATCCGTAGCTTGCCCGGGGCTGTACTTTATAGCCAATAAAATATCAGCATAAATATAATCTTCAAATAGTCAGAGGTCTAATATTGTTCAACGCCATTTCGTGAATCTTACGTGACGAGGGGGACTAGTTTAATTTAACTACTGGTATGAAAAACCTTGGAAATCGGATCACAGTTGCGCTTGCGGCCACAAGGCCAATTAGGCTGTAAAAGTTCCTCGAAATAATAAAATATAAACATTATTCTACAAAAGCTGCCTTTAACTACAATTGACGAAAACTTGAATATAAGGCATAAGGCCTTAACGACCTATAATGACGTCCGAAGGTTAAATAAAAAGTAATTTATGAAAGTTGTGATTTAGATCGGTTTTTGGAACAAATTGGATCGCCTTCAATTTATGTAGTTAGGAGAGTTCAAGGGTAACGGGGTGACGTCGATTCTGCGTACAATGCGCCAACGATGGCCTACTACTTGATGATATGAAGCTTACGAAACCATTTTCAAGTAATTCTGTTGGTGTATTACATCAACGAAGTTAAGTAAATAACTATTTGTATAAATAACACCAACCCCTATCTCGTTTTACCTGTTATTTTGTCCAACCTAAGATTGTCCGGCACAAATCGCCACCTACGACATTAAGACAGCTCCTTCTACATCTCTATTTAGTTTTCATATTTGTATCTTATTTCTTTTTCTGATGTGCATTGCATGTATTGTATTTGAGACTATTTATGTTGAAGAAGAATATCTATACAACCGACAACCGATGGATGCAAGTGGCGGAATGTCGTTCGATGTGGTGGTCTAAGGGGGAGGCCTTCGTTCAGCAGTGGACATCTTCTGGCTGATGATGATGATGATGATCTATACAGATGCACATATTAAGCAATACTTTTGTAACGTTACGAAAAACTTTCTTTACCATGCCTTAGAATTTCGGTTACGTTTTTACAAACGTTGGTGTCACAGAAACCCTTATCAATTTGACTTTTAACACATTATTTTCTTCTCTACTGATAACTTTGAAAAGTCTGTGAAAAAATTAAAAGTATAAGTTTAAGTGTTAGATGCTTTACTCTTAAAATACATAAAAAAATATTTATTTGACGAAACGAGGATATGCCGTTACCTATCTTCTAATCTGTTTTTTATATTTAGATTAGCTTATACTGTAACTGACGCGTGTTTGCGTCAACGTGATTGCAAGTTATGACGTATAAACAAATGAAACCTGTCTGATACAACGCCAGCACATTAATAAAAACCATATCATGATTACGATACAAACGACTGACATGTCGGGAATAAGCTCGATGCATGTGAATATTTTTATATGCAAACGCGCATAAAATACCTATATCGATATTGATAATCAAAGTGAGCGGTGTGTTGAAAATACAAACTCAAAATAAAACAATACTTTAACTCAATTTATCGTGTTCTATAATTGAGTACGGATATCTCCTAGTATGATGCAAATAAAAATAAATAAACTGAAGACAGTGTTAGCCTGCAATCGTTCTTCACGGACCTCGCAAGGGACTTCAGGATATCCTAACTCACTTTACGGTTATTTGGAGTGATAAATGTACTGTGTAGGCGGCGACACAAATCTGAACTTAAAATTACGGTTATTATTTTTATTTATTTCATTTCAATTTATTTTTTGATAACTTCGCCTCACACTAGGATTTCTCTTGTGTCGTAGGTACAGTTTACAAACATATGTACATATCACATGCATACACAACCAGACCCGAAACAACTATTTGTACATCATACAAATATTTGTTCCGTGCGGGAATCGAACCCGCGACACCTAGCGCAAAAAGCTAATCACTTAGCCACTGCGCCAACCGTGTCGTCAAAATATAATATTTTATCTATTAAAAAACAACTAAACCACCATTATAGAAGACTGATTCGATGTTTTAGGTAAATGTAACAAATTAAAATAACGCTTACTTTCTATCTCTTAAAATTAATATAAATTAAAAATTACATGTAAGATATTGACTCACGTTCTGCCAACCTCTGATTCACTTCCTTGAATTTCGACAGACTATGAATAAATAAATCTATAGGTATCTTATATTCAGTGAACAAAATATTTATCAACTATTCTCACATATTTCTAAAACAAACTATTCCAATACTCAACTAGCATAGCCTAGCCATTGAATAACATTTGAAAACTACATACGCAATGTGAAATATTCAGCTATTTTCATATTTCGAAATTGAAGCTACCCACAAAACTGAAAATGTTTATGCTAAAACGTAAATGGAATGAGTTCGTGGAGCGAAGGACCATTCAATATGCAGCTTTTTGTAGATACAGAACTTTAAAGGGAAATATGTAGTATATTGTACAATATGTACTGATTTGTAAACTAAACGAAAAATATTTTATGTAGATTTGTCGCTATTAAACATAACAGTACATAGCATCACGCCTGTATCGCAAAAGGGTTAGGCAGAGGTATACTGTTGTACACCTACATTTCGCCGATGCTGTTGTTAAGCCCATGTAATTAGCGAGCCGGGTACGTCTTAAAACTGCGACCAGACACCGGAGGACGGGCAGCAGCGTCCTCTCACTAATCGGTGAGCCACTGCGATCCCCAAGCCGCCTGCCAAGCGTGGGGATTATGGCAAACCCCCCCTTGAGGGAGGCCCTCGTTCAGCAGTGGACGTCTTCTGGCTGATGATGATGATTAGCGAGCCTATTAGCCATCAACCAGGCAGTTTCAAACTCTGCGAGAACTTCTATATGGAAAATCTCTATAACACTGTCCGACCCGGGAACTGACCCCAAGACCTCACGCTCAGCAGTCACTAGACCAAAAAGGCAGTTAGAGATAAGATTGCCGTACCTTTTTTCCTCGTTTTTTTCTTTTGTTTCATATTACAATGTACGGTACAGAATAACCTATTCAATGTAAGTATAGTGCCTGAATTATGTCAAGAAATTATTTCTATACGGTCGGAGTCGAGGGTTAATGGAATAAAACAAGCCAGAATGTAATAACCGCGAACCACTGTTGCTCCTTATATCAAATTAATCAGAATAAAAGCATTCATGTCAGTTAAGTAAAGGTGCCGTGTGTTTGGGCTCTAATTAACACACGATGTGAAATTCTAGAAGCTAAAAGAGTTATTTATTTATTTATTCATTTATTTAGTACATGGAAGACTTACAGCTAGATAAACTTAAATATAATACAAGCTTATTCGTTTGGAAGCCAATTACAAGTCTAACAATTAATAGCCTAAGATATTAAATGTGAGCAAACAAAGTTACAGCACTAGCAATTATTTAATTATATACAAATATTTTTGCTAGTTTCATACTAGATACACTTATTGGGTAAATTCAACCAGGAAGATTTTATAATTTTTATTTTATGAGAAGAAATTAAGGCTTACACACTTTCTTGCCGAGGACACACTAGTTATAAAGGGATCAATACCATGCTGTTTACATAGATTATTAAAACTTCTACTTGCACGTACTAGATAACTATTTTTCCTATGCTTTTCTATATGCTTTTCTTAACAAAAACAAAATTGTTAGTAATACGTATTTTAAATCTCGCTCTTAACATAAGTGCCAGTGAAGGATTCTCACGCGTTTCGACATATTATATTGAATAGTTTGATAGTCTCTCCCTGTATATAGTCAGTAAAATCTCAACTGCATCCAATCGGTCGTCCCATGACGAACGTTTCAAGTTAAAGATATATTTAAAGTGACATTACAGAATTCAGAATAAGGACGAGTTACATTCGCGGTGTAACATAAGATAACATCACGCCTGTATTCCCCGGTTAGGCAGAGGTGTACCATTGTACGCCTACATTTCGCCGATGCCGATTTTGAGTCCCATGTCATAAAGGGCGAGCTATTGCCATCTACCAGGCACAGTTCCAGACTCCGTGGCTGGTACTCAGAATTTCGTGCAACGTGATGTCTAATCGCATAAGAATTGCCCTCCAGGCAGTTCTCTGTCATATAAATAACAAACAAAAAATTTAAGTTCGTGCGAAATCCAAAATATCTACGAAAAAAACAGAAACGTTACTTTGTAAACACTATGCCTGCAGTAATGGGTCGTTGAGACCGAAGCGTGCCAAATGGAAGGCGCGCGCGAACAACGACATGGGAATACTCGGAAAAAAGCATAAATTACATCGAATGCTAGTTGCAATTTAAAATAAAGAAAAAAATTGCCAAACGATTTCGATAACGACAATGATAGAGTTATCGAAAAAGTAACCGCTGAAGAAAATTTGATCGGTAATAAAAGTACGCTGAAAAGTGTGTAGGTACTAATAATTCAAAAGAATAAAACTTTTCCAATTTTAGATCTGCAAGCTGTGCTCGCTTTAAAGTTTTTCAGATAATTTCAGTAAAGTAATACTGTAAATACTAACAGTTTTAATTAAACGGACTTCTGTAATCAGCGTATAAACATTAACAAAAATACGAAAGAAATAACGACAACAATTTGCTTGCCTACAAACAGAGGCTCGTAACACTGAGCTTTCGGTAATGGGTCGTTGAGACCGGCGTCGGCGGCGGAGCGTGCCGAATGAACGCTGCTTATGCAGACTTCTAAGCGAATATTGCAATATTTTCGAAACAGTGCACACAATTTTGCAAAACAATGTTCTGAATATACCTATTACAATTCTTTACAATAAATAATATTAATGTATTTTAAACAATACGAAAAAAGTAAATAAAAGCTTTATACATGACAGAATATCCGCACTAACAAAATACGCATATATTCAAGCAAAAAAATGCAGATACTGAATACAGATACAAATGAAAAATTCAAAAGCTGTGACAACAGAGACGATGCTCGGCCTGCTGTAATGGTCGTTGAGACCAGAGCCTGTGTACGGAACGTTGCAGCCTCGACTCAACTCGTGCAGTACAATGACAAATACTCGGAATAGTGCATAAATTGATGAAAGACACTTAGAAAAATAAAGTGACGTACAATTTTGCGGTTTTTTAATAGGAATAGAAAATTGTGTTATCCACAAAACACTGTAGGATTGGACAGAATACGGTAGTTGACTACTAGTCATCTGAGTTACTTTTTATGAATTGTCAAAAACGACATTTTGTTCTAAAAATGTTTGGTATAGCAAGGCGTGACGTCACAGTTTTTCATTGCCATTGACATACTTATTGTGTGATTTTGACAAATTAAAAATTGAAAACGCCAAAAATAAGCAAGAGACTAAGTTTTACTGAGCTTTTAGAAGGGAAACTATTTACCAGACAAGATTTCAGAATTTATTTTTGATGCAGTCAACTAGCCTATTAAGTGAGGAAGTATTTTCAAGTTCTGAAAACCTTCTGCTGGTTGATTTATGTTCATGCGACATACGCACACTTCACGATCACGACTGTGACAAACAGTAACATTCGACCTAAGTGACTCCAGTAAGATACAATTAACTGAATAAAAAGGTCAGAAGCAAACTATTGTTTTGATCGGATAGTCAGATCAGGACTGATCGGAAATATGGACTCGGACTTGCTTCGTGACAAATAAACTTAACCCGAGTCTAACTAAGCAGAGTGGCCATTAAAATTGCGTATGCATAATATTCAAAAGCAATTTTGACCGTATCTGTTTCCATTTACAGTGTAGTGAAATAATGCATATTAAATTACCTTTGTGTACATTTCTCGTGTGTATTTTCGTGGAAATATTGCATGAACCATATACTAGGAGAGCTGAAATGGATGCAGTGTGCAATTGCGCATTGCATATCGCTCCACATAAATTTTATTGCTGCACCTAACTGTTAGAAATGGACGCAACTTTCAAAGAATGTGAATTTTTACTTTTCTTTTCTAAAAATGATACCTAACCTGTCTGTATTGAAGAACAGTTTACATATATAAATCTCACTATTACTCCTCAAGTCTGTCTCAGAACTGATTCTAAATGACGACACGGTTGGCGCAGTGGCTAAGCGATTAGCTTTCTGCACTATGTGTCGCGGGTTCGATCCCCGCACGGAACAAATATTTGTATGATCTACGGATAGTTGTTTCGGGTCTGGTTGTGTGTGCATGTGACATGTATGTTTGTAAACTGTACCCACGACACAGGAGAAAACCTAGTGTGGGGCAACGTTTTAAAAAAAAAAAAAATATTTAAGTGTTCATGACATGTAAACAGAATATTGCTAAGTATGTCGTGGCAAATTTCTAGCACAGTTAACTTTAGTTCAGGCTAGTAATTTCAGTTTTGCAACATGTTCCTGTAACTTTATAGCTTTGTCAATACTCTAAGACGCAAACAGCGATACGCAAACGAGACGCAACATAGTTCATGTTACAGTCCTACAACAAACAAAGCCGACTGCAGAATACGAGAGCCTTTTGCAATGTTCAGGAAACAAGGACTGCAGTATTTGCAAAGAGATGAGCTTGCAACATTATCATGTATGTTTATTGATGAATATTTTAGAAGTTTTGAGTGATATACGATACGCATAACCTAAGGAATAAGGACTATGGCCTATTAAAGGTGACATATAAGTAAGGTAGTTCTAACTTACGTAATACGTCTCGACTTTATCCTTCATTGTACTGAACATGCTGCTGAGCTTTGTAAAGATTTTTTCTATTAAGCTTTGTCTAATCAACGTACCTTCAAGTTCCGTTTATATCAATAGTGTGCAAAATATAATAGATATTTTTACGTGTGTATTCTAGTAGAGATAAACGGAAAGAGCCTCCGCGAGGTACGAATCATGAGATCACCTGGTGCATCGTCGGCAGTCAGCCTCAATAATACCATTGTTGACTGGCTAATCTTTCCATTACAGTATGAGCCTGAACCGGTTCTCATATGATAGCTCGTGCCTACTCGATTGAAGAAGGGGTAGAAAAAGGGCCGCGCACAGCGGAAACCAGCATGATTAAGGAGCAACGCAGGCATTACAGAACCAACATTTCTAACTTTTCTGATACTTTAAAACTTCAGTTTTTAAAATCAAATCAAACTCGTTGTGTTTACTAATAAACACGCCAACTTATAACAAATAACACGCCATCAAAGATTATATTATTGTTTCACTTCAAGAGGTTCTAATTCCTGATTCTTCGGTAATTGAATGGCGGCGAGTTATCGAACTTTGCGGCACCGCTCACCTAATTACACTTACTTAGTTAATTAATAATTTCATAACGTTTATTAGTTAAATGAACGATGAAAGTCGGTTTAGGGAAAGGGTTTAGAGTGTCGTAATGTTTAGGTATTTATACTAATCTTGCTTGAGTGGCCGTGGTCGTGGCATCTGAGCGTCAGGTCCTGGGTTCAATTTTAGAGTTCATCAATACCCGCCGATATTTTATTTTCGATTTTCGTTCCGTAACGACATCTAGATGCACATCGGCGACGCAAAGACGGCACAATGGCGACATCTATCACATCACGGAGGCAACAGGGGTCCATAGATTTTGGAGCGGCTCACACTATTACTAGTTTGTCTATGCTTTTTTTTTATTTACCAATTAAAAATATCAACGTCTGTACAATAAGGGTCAGCCTACTAATTTTAAAATAAAGGTTTTTTGTAATCTACCGAAAAGAACAACAGTCATTAAAGAAGACCCTGCCAGCTCCCAATATTTATTGCTCAAACAATCTTATTTTTTCAAATTGGGCGCTAGTGAAGTTCAAACCATAGACTTAGAATTTCGCTTATATGGTTCAAACCAAAACTGATTCAATATTCAACCGATTGCATGGAATATATCTCGAGAATAAAGTATCATGTAAAATTCATTTCTAAAACTGCAATATAGGCACAAGTGTCACAAATAATGGAATTATTTCGAATCCCATAAATCAACACTGATTGGTGTAAAAATTCGCATTCCGTTGAATTACTTTAAAAGGTTCTACAAATTCAAGCCTCGGAGCTGCGTGAAAATCAAATTTACAAGATAGAATATTCAAAATCCTTCCGCTTGGGGGTAAGGTAACTTTATAAGGTCGGTTAGCGCCCTCTGGCGAAGGTACGCGATAATACGAGTATTACCTGTCAAGTACAATTTGTCTTCGTTCAATCAGAAAAGAAAATTGTTCGCCTGTTGTGAAACTAATGAAACAAATATATTAATATTTTATTCATTATCTCTGCTATGTACTCGACAGCCATACTTTGAATAAAGAATAACAGAGTAGGTATTAATTTGTATTATCAAAGGCGGCATAATTTATCTATATAATTCCCCGTAACAAGCATGAATTTTACATACATAATTGTAACAAATAATAACAAATTGAAATATAATACAATAATTATGTGAATAATATACGGGACGTTTATATAAAGTTATCGCAATCCATTTGTCCCGATAATGTTAAACTACTACATAAAATATACATTACGCACGCGCCATTAAATGTGGCATTAATTGGTTAATTAAGAAGATTGATAATCCATAGAATCACATGGATATGAAGTTCATTCAAAAGTGAAGATATGTACATGTATAAAGATATGTTTGCCTTGTACGAGTAGGTGTTGATTGCGTTCAGTTAATGTGCTGTGAAGGTAGGTATGTACAGTGGCGTGCGGTTCATAAAGACAAAAAGACATTGCCTACCCTACATAGCTCAGATAAATATTTATTATAAGATTATTGAGGTGGCCAATCACATACATCATTATTTAATAGACAAGATGAACCAATACGAACAAGCAGTAGGTATTTTTAATAAGTAAAGCTTTTAAAATTTTCTGCCTACCCTGTCTAAAATCTCTGTGCACGCCGCTGGGTATGTAATAACTACGTGATTATTGATCTTTTTTACATATAAAGATTGTAGCCCTGGATCTGGCCGTGCTTTTACTGTCGTAGGCGAATTGTTGTGCGTACCACTACGAATATAATCAAGGATTTCATGGGGGCGCGGCTGGAGATATGATTGCGCTGTTTAACCTACATTTACACGAAATTTATAAGACATGGAAAAAAATCATATGGGCATATTTTGTACTTTTAGACAGACACTGGTCTTAAAAATTCACCGTAACATTGTGAACTCTATAAAATATTGCCGACAGATACGAAACGAAGTCAAAAGCGATGGTAATAAAATCTTCTTTAGCATGCAGCCTCCAGGTAGGACAGACAGGGAGCAGTTGAAGGTAGGGTTTCATTGCAAGCAGTTTAATAACAATTCCAAATACACCGTTTAAAGGTATCGTTTTTCATGCATAGTTTTGTCTAAATCAGTCATATTATAATATTCCCATCATGAAAGATCAGTATGCGCAAAAAAGTCAAGTATATTAAAAGTTATTGCCGGCTCTTTGACGAGTGTTAACTGATAGATATTCAGAGAATCATCATCTGCCTAGCCTTTTCCCAACTACATTAGGGTCGGATCCCAGTTTAACCGTTTGCAGCGGAGTATCAGTATTTTACACGGAGCGACTGCCATCACACACTCTAATGTTAGACTGGTTGTCAGACTTTTTGGGCTGCTGACACCCGTAACGGCTGTCACAGGTCTTTGTATGACACCCGGGACCAACTGCTTATTGTGCTTTCCGAGACACGGGGGGGTAGCAATGGATCCCTCAAGGTTATCACAACTTATGAGCAAATAATAAAAGTCGCTCACACTAGCACCCTACATCTCGCAGCGAATCTCCGCACTCATAGCGTACGATTCGAATGCCCCCTATCGCTAGTGTAACCCCGGCAGTATATGAAATTAGTTTTTATGACACATGGCAGGATTTATACAACTACCCTCCTCGCTGAGCGAGCTTAGTTCGGAACGAATTTTTAGAATTTATTAGGGGATTTTTGAAGCCATTTTAGTTTTACATGCGGTTAAATTTTTGTAGAGATGGAGTTTAAATGTATGGGTTGGATGTGGAAGAACTTTAAGTGGCGCAGTTTTTCTACATAACTTAGCTGTGTCTAGTTAAGCAGTATGCTGTATAAATTTGGCAGTGGAAATTCAAAGTTTTTCAACAGACTAAAACACTATTTGACTGACAGGGGAACGTATCGGAAAGTTTTTACCAAAATACTCAGCCCGCCAAACCTTATTTCAATTGTTTAGCATAATAATAAAATAACCAATTATAAGTTGCTTGGAGCTAGCTTTTGGCGTGAGATTATCTTGATAGTCATCCACACGCTAAGAAAAACTAGAAACGAAATGAGATGTCGATATTACTATTTAATTTCATTATCAAAGTTTTACAGAGGACTCAAATCCCGTGTCATATTACAAAACATCAAGTGTAAAACCTTATCCACCATAACCTTAACAGACCAATAAAATAACTTTCCCGAAAGCCTGAAGTGGACCATGAAAGTAGTTTTAGATAACGGGCCTCATAAACCTACGGAGCAACAGTTCAATTAACTGGATGTGGTGTTGGCTCCCCCTGTGCGGTGTAGATCATGCGCGGTGCGGCAACTGAACATTATACAAGATAGCAATTAAGATTGTGTTCATCAAATTTTGTTAGCTGTACTGATTTAAAAATTCTTGGTTTTCCGAAATAAACCCGGTATTTTCTTCCTCTATTCTACGTGATAACAAAATCTGTGAGGCTATCTCGGCTTTGAGTGACGAATAGTCAACATTTCCAATTATAATATTAGATAGATCATTCTGTAGGTGGTCACTGATGAATACGAAATGATGTAGGTAAATAAAGTAAGTGTTGTTGTGGCTGCTGAAATGCATGGCGAATCTCGAAGTAATCAAGAATGAATGCTGATAAAATGAAATAACAGACAAGTGTTCTTGCTAGAGACCATACAGCAAACGGTTACGCTACGGTGGCGAAATAATGATGGCACAAATTGTGCATAATATATTGATCTGACAATGAAATGAAAACAAGAGAATCAGATGCTTGTTATTCTGCGCAAGCGAGGAGGGGATAGAGGTCGTTTACCCCAATGTTGTGTTATTTCAGTTATTTTGGTTCATAAGCCGCAGGCGAAGGACGGTTAACATGAAACTGTTTTCGAGTTTCCGACCAACCTGATTAACTTTTAACGGAAATAAACAGGTAACGTTGGTATGAGCATTTATAGGTGGATTATTTTTTGGTTCTATTTGTTAAGCAAAGTCTACAAACGGCAGCGATGTGGGTCCGCGTAGAAACCCGGTATATCCAAATACCCCTATCTATACTACTGACATTTCGATCATAAATTTGATTATCACTTGCGTTAACGGTCAGAGAAAACATTTTTAGGAAACCTGGCGAACTGAAAGAGTTCCAAAAAAGCTATTGATGGTTTTTATTTCAAATGGGCCTTTGCAAGGACTTTTGAAAGGTTAAGAATATAGGTGCATAATTAGAATAGTATCCCGCACTAGGCCAGCGAGGAAGAGTGAAGCTTTAAGTCTTAATATTCTGAGTAGAAACCCGTATGACCCGTATTAAAATGTATGAATTATATTATTCGTCAAATATTGCGCACATATTCATGATATCCGTATCGGAATTGGGGTAACAAGAGTTTTCGCTGGAGCCAGATAATCACTAAGGGGAAGACAGAAAGATCAGCTCCCAAGGGTAATTTCCCTTACCTATGTCTCTGCACATGGCCTTGTTCGCTGACGCGTGAAAACTCCAATTACAGTTTTGTTCTCTTTTGCAACTTTATAAACACAAATAGATATTATATTTTGAACCCTACCAGTATCGGAATAAGGATGTTGAATTGTGTTTGTTTAGTGTTAGATTCGAGTATGTTCGTTATTGCAGCAAATATTTATGATCATTGCAGTTGGAATGTGTATGTACGGAGAAGTTTTCAAGTGCGGTTAAAACTCTTCAAGAATTTATTTATTAGCAACATGAAGCTTAAGCTACTAATTGACTATGCTTTGGCATAATCAAAATCGAAGTATCGGTAATCGAAGTACCGATATTAATCTATACAAATAAAAATGAATCGCCAAATGTGTTGCTAAGCGCATCACTTCCGAACGGCTGCACTTATTTGGCTAATTCTTTTTTTCTTGTGTTTGTACTTGTCAGGAGAAGGTTTTGATGTAAGTTTTTTTTTTTTGGAAAATCCACTGGAAACGTCGGAAATTTGAATGGTATTTTTTATAAAATTGTTGATTTTGTTCATTAGTAAATTGCACCCCTACGAAGCCGGGGCGGGTCGCTAGTATACAAAATAAACAAAGCGAATTATGCCATCTATGAAAAAACAACACATATTTCACACGGCATGGAAATAAGCTTGCCAAATCCGTGCCATTTTCCTGCCACAGAGTTGGCATGTGACTTCTGTATCTAACTAGCTAACCTACCTACACGGCAGAGATTAGTGAACGACAGCCGACAATAGGGCCATGGTATGGCATGTGACATACAATTAGAATTGTAAAGCTTCTGTGGCACTTTTCAGTGTGAAATTGGATTTGAAGTTTCGAGTTTGTTGGACGAATTTACGATTTGTATTTCGAACATTGCGGACCCGGGTACGTCTTAAAACTGCGGCCAGACACCGGAGGACGGGCAGCAGCGTCCTCTTACTAATCGGTGAGCCACTGCGATCCCCAAGCCGCCTGCCAAGCGTGGGGATTATGGCAAACCCCCCCTTGAGGGAGGCCTTCGTTCAGCAGTGGACGTCTTCTGGCTGATGATGATTTCGAACATTGTGATTGGGGTTCATCTCATGCCAATTCCGAGTTCGATACTCATTGATAGTACAAAGGTCTACCGCATGCCACAGCTAGAAGCTTCTCTCAAAGTAGCTCATAGTTATCACACTAGTTTTTAAAGTCAGTCCTTTGGACGAGTGTTACTCTGCTTATTACCGGCCTGAGATATTACGAGCGATAAAAGATATTGAAATTAAACGCAACAAACAAATGGTGTTATATGTTAATTAAATATCGAGAGAATATTGAAACAAAAGAAATATTTCTAAGATTTTCCCTCGTCGAGAGAAATCCGTTATACATTGAATTTTTTCTAATAAAATTCCAAACATTCATCAATTTTCTATTGGGCTTTTAAAAACCTTCCAGTATTCATTAATTTGCCGAGATTGTGGAGTAATTCGACCTCCGCCATTTTCTTTAAGCTCAGTCATCGTTATTACCCTTTGTTTCCAAGTATTGTGTATTGATTTGAATTCTTGAAATAACTCATTGTACTCGTAATTATTAATTTCAAGGACATTAAGGCTCGACCTTGACCTTTTGATATTATGTGTTTTTTACTGATAACGATTTTTCCAGAGATTCTAGTTTGAAAGATATTAATAAATATATAATGTCCTCCTGACCGATTTCGGTCACAGCGGCCAATCTCACCGGAGATTAGCCAACTACGCAGGAGATATTATAGAGCACAAGTGTGTGCGCATACACAGGTGCTCTCTCTATTCCTTCACTCTCATAGTCCGATGGGACAGCAATCCGACACGACCGGAGAGACATCAGGCGCAGGACCAACAGCTTTATGTGCTTTCCGAGGCACTGTGTGTATTCACATACACAAAGACCCAGACCCGAAACAACGGATACGAACGAAACAACTATCTGTAGATCGTACAAATATTTGTTCCGTGCGGGAATCGAACCCGCGACACGTAGCTCAGCAGTCGATCTCTCAACCACTGCGCCAACCGAATAAATATATGTCTATTATTTATATCGTCAATTTAAAGGTGTCTGTGTATAGCGGGTTTAACACTTAATGTTCTCTATATTGTTAATCTTCTCTAAAACACGGTTTAAAGCGAACCGACAAAGATCAATTTAAACCACAAATTGGACATCAATAAAACCGCAGATAGTCTGCCAACCGACGTAATTAGCGTGGTACCAACAGTCCAGTGTTCAGACTGTTAGTGTCGTTATAAATTAGTTGCCAGACTGTGCACTAAATATTTTAGCCAAACCGAGTTATTTTCCATGTTGGTGCGCGACTTTTTGACGCACTTGCATATTTTAGTCGCTATTTGGACTGTGGAATTAACTGGGCCGACATTGGAATGGGCATGGATTCAAAATTAACTTTTTGAAAACACGAACGTTGAATGTCTTTTTAAATGACGTATGTAGATATATTGTGTTTATTTCTTGACATTTCCAAAGTTTATATACATGTTCGTTTATGTGAAAAGTGTAGAGATTTATAGAGTAGGTGCTACTGAGTGTGTCATGTATAAACCTGAATGATTCCACACAATATTGCAGTAAAAAGAACATTGATGATCATTGATGATTGATGATGACGATCCAGATTGAACACTTCTGACATTTTTCTCATTAGGTAATTCCCGAGGATCACCCAAATTGTGAGAACATTTTACATTGTGAAAATTGTGAGAAAATAGACCCTGACCTTCGAGTTTGTCTCATCGTTTCATGTCAGATATAATCATATGGTCAAAGTAATTAAAAAACCAAAATCTCATTTTATTTCATTTTGACTGAGAAAACATATCGATACGATGATGAAAAGTTTCATGAATATTTATAAAGCTTTCAGGCTTAAATTTATAGCCATTAATGAGATTTAAATATCATTTGAATTTAAAATGGGAGTGATACTTAAGTACTGATTACAAAGCTTAAAGCGTTTAATATATTTTATATTATTTCACAATTCTGTGTCCTTCATCTATTTAAGGGCATTGAATGTACGTGTAATAATTTATAACAAGAATAAACATATTTTTATATAACAATAACAAACATAGGTGTGTCGTGTGGGTGTTGAATTTGCCGTAGGAGGAGAATTTAGAAACGAGCCCAAACACAAAGAAAATATATACCTTTATATGAAACTGTAGAATTTGAGGTATTAAGTATATTTAGGTTCATTTTAACTCGCGTCAGTCGAAAAGCCCACACAGAGAACAAAGTTGTTTAAACGGTTTTATATACAGAAAAAAAAACTTAATGTTACTTTTTTAATATAATATGAAGGAAATACTGAAATAGACGAAGCTTACGAACAAAGTGTTCTTGTGTTTGTAGATTCTCTACACACAAATATAAATCTTGTAACTTTGAAGGAGTTTCTTGGCCGTTCTTCTCCAACACTTTCGAACGTGGCAACTAGAGCCTAAATATTTTGAAAATGGTTTACAATTTCACATAAATAAAAATATACTATACTGCCACTACCACCATACTAGTGACAGCCTAGCGGTTGAACGCTTGCCTTCCATGCAGGAGGGTCTGAGTTCAAACCCGGCCCGCACCTCTGACTTTTCGGAATCATGTGCGGATCAAAATTTGATTATCACTTGCGTTAACGGTGAAGGAAAAAACATCGTGAGGAAACCTGCACACCTGAGAGGGTGGCATAAAGTTCTTGATGGTGTGTGTAGTCCGCCAACCCGCACCGGGCCAGCGTGGTGGACTAACGCCTAAGCCTTCTCATTCTGAGAAGAGACCCTTGCCCAGCAGTGGGACAGTAATGGGTTGAATTTATTCCTTATTGAAAAATATACCATAGATTTTTTACATTCAAATTATTGGTTGGTCATACTAATTTTTTTTTTTTTTTTTTTTATAACTTATTTACTATCATGCAATCGGTCTCTTGACCATAAGCAGATGTTTGAGTGGATGTTTTGATTTGTAGGCACACACAACCAATGTTGAGTTGCCTTTCTTTAAATTCTTAATATATTAGTGATGTGGTGTAGACATAAGGTCCCAGATGTGTTGTCGTTTTAGTCGTCGCTTGGGCAATGGATCATTCAGGATCTTAGCAAGCTCGTTTTCATGGGTTGTAATTCTCTCTCTGTAGGACTTGATCATGTTTTCAACTTCCTCTCTAACAGAAGGCATTTCAAGGTACTCATGCAGTTCAGTGCTTTTGGTGAACCACGGTGCATTTGTGATTGTTTTAAAGACACTGTTCTGAAATCTTTGGAGGATTTCAATGTTGCTATTTTTTGCCGAGCCCCAGAGTTGAATCCCATAGGTCCACACTGGTTTGAGGATAACTTTGTATATTATTACTTTGTTATTGAGTGACAGTTTTGATTTTTTTCCCATTAGCCAATTAAGTGATCGAAATCTGTGGTTTAATTCATCCCGCTTCTTCTGAATGTGGTGCTTCCAAGTTTGTCTACGGTCGAGGTGGAATCCAAGGTATTTCACAACTGTGTTATGCGGTAGAGTATCTTTGCCCAGTTTAACTGGAGGGCAATCTCCTTTTCTTAATGAAAATGTAATGTGGTTGGATTTCGAGGCACTAGCTTTGATACGCCAGCTGCACATCCATTTGTAAATTTCGTCTAGGTGGTTCTGTAGGGATTTTGACGCTTCTTCTGGGTTTTCATTTGACGAGAGGACCGCTGTGTCATCGGCGAATGTAGCTGTCATCACATTTTCTGACTGTGGTACGTCAGCAGTGAAAATGATGTATAAGATTGGCCCGAGTACGGATCCTTGTGGGACTCCTGCATTTATATTGTGTAGTGGTGAGGTGGCTTCGTTTACTTTCACAAGGAACAATCGGTCCGCCAGGTATGACTCCAGTATAGTAAAAATGTTATGGGGTAGTTGTTTTTTTAATTTATACAACAGACCTTGATGCCACACCTTATCAAAGGCCTGCTGTATGTCTAGAAAAGCCCCAGCGCAATATTTTTTATTTTCTAAGGCGTTCCGTATCTTATCGCTTACTCGATGGACTTGCTCTATAGTCGAGTGCCTGCTTCTAAACCCAAATTGATGGTCAGGGATGGTATTATTTACTGAGAGTATTTCATCCAATCGCGTTTTAAGTAGCTTCTCAAAAACTTTTGATAGGATTGGGAGAAGGCTAATAGGCCGATATGATGATGTCATATGTGGAGGTTTTCCTGGTTTAGGAATCATGGTAATCTGAGATACTTTCCATACTTTGGGATAGAATGAAGTTCTCAATATGCCATTGAAAAGTTGGGTCAGGTAAACCGAGGCTTTTCTTGGTAGTTTCTGAAGGACTTCAGAAGTTATAAGGTCGAAACCGGGAGCCTTCTTTGATTTTAGAGCGTTTATGGTCTGTCGTACTTCAGCTGGTGTGCAGCACCTCAACGGTGGACTTAGCTGTAGGTCACTGTTTAGATATGACTCTATTTCCTTATCCAACCTACTATTAGTGACTCTTTCATTTGGGGTAAAAACAAGTTTTAGAAATTTTCCAAATGCTACGGCTTTCTCCTCGTCAGTTCTCGCCCAGCCACTCTCTGCCAGCTTTAATGGATGGTGTTGCAAGCTAGGTTTTTGATTAGATTTGAGAGTTTTCCATAGAGAGTATTCGTTATTGTGGTTAGGTGATAGCTGCTCTAGTTTCTGGCTGATTGTATAATCTTCAATGTCCTGTAGATATTTTTTTAATTCAGCGGCTGCTTTATTAAATGCTGCTTTGTCTTTGGAGTGAC
The DNA here is from genome assembly GCA_947562105.1 of Shargacucullia verbasci. Classification (NCBI taxonomy): domain Eukaryota; kingdom Metazoa; phylum Arthropoda; class Insecta; order Lepidoptera; family Noctuidae; genus Shargacucullia; species Shargacucullia verbasci. Next base: position 1,060,680 of record OX387296.1, read on the forward strand.
GGGTGTTGTGCCAAACTCTTCTCAAACGCCTTTTTTCTAGGACCCTCTTCTTGACATCTAAAGTTAAGTTGCGACAGGTATCTTTGTTGTATTGATCGCTAACAGGTGTACTTAGCCAAGTTGCCTTTTGTATCAAGTTGGTTATATATGTTGCAGCGGAATTTATATCTTCTTCTGATTTTAGTTTTATTTTTAAGTCTATGTTGTCGTCTAAGTATTTTTTGAAGGATATCCAATCTGTCCGTCTATTACAGAGGTAGTTATTATTTGGTTTGTTAATAATTGTTGTACTGATTGTTGCAATGACTGGTGTGTGGTCTGATGAACCATCCAGACAACTATCTATTTTAACGTAGTTTGACGTTAGCCCCCTGTATACAAAAAAGTCAAGCAGGTCAGGTACTTTTTTGGGGTCCGTCGGCCAGTATGTTGGTTGACATGTGGTAAGTACATTTAGTTTGTTTTTATCAATACTTTCTTTTAGCTCTCTCCCACGTGTTACTGTTAGCCTAGAACCCCATTGGATATGTTTAGCGTTCCAGTCTCCACCAACGATAACTCTGCCACTGAGCGATTCAAATATGTGATCAAAGTGTTCTCTTTTTATTTTATACTTTGGTGGGCAATATACTGAAGTAAGTGTCAGGGGACCTTGCTTATCTTGCACCATTACTGATGTTGCTTGTATGTGCGGTGTTTGGTATGGCCGTAAAAGTTGATGTTTGATGTTATTCCTTATTAGTATGGATGTTCCTGCATGAGCAGTTCCATCTGGATGGCATGTTGAGTATGTGGAATATCCCGCTACGTTAAAGGACTTGTTATCTGTCATATGTGATTCAGATATTAGTAGAACGTCAATATGTTGGCACTTTAGGAATGTATTTACTTCGGTTTTGTTATTTAACAAACCGTTTATGTTCCATGTTGCTATTCTTAAAGATCCCATTATGGATGTAATTTTTTAATGACAGTAGTCAATAGGCTCATAAGTGTACTCATATTTTGTATGAGAAAATCTAGTTTTTCAGCTTGTTTTATAAGAAGTTTTTCAAGTGTACTTGTGGTTGAGCCAGCAGTTACTTGTGCGTAAGTTTGTTCAGCAGTTACTGGTTGACTAGGTTGTACAGTAATATTGATTGGGTTTACTCCTATATTCTTATCTTGTTTGAGAATAGTTTCATTTCTAATTGTGTTGATTTTATTGTTGTTTCTTCCCTGCTGTTTCCTTTCTTGTATTTCAAGGAAAACCTTACATCCTTTATAGTTTGCGGGGTGTTCTTCATGACATAAGGCACACTTACATGGTGTGGTTCTATCTTTCTTTGGAACCACACCATGTAAGTGGTCATACTAATTGGCATCCGTATTTTATTATTGTAAATGTAGAAATAGGATGGGAATTTGTCACTTGAAGTAAGACTTATTTAAAGCTTTTGGTTTAGTTTCACATGTATACTAAATCAAAATTAACGATCCAAGTCATTAAAAAACGTTCTCAATTTAACCCAGGTGAAGGCAGCGGCGTGCACAGAATTTTTTGACAGGGTAGGCAGAAAATTTTAAAAGCTAACTTTCTAATAATATCTTCTGCATGTTGGTATTGGTTCGTCGTCTTGTCGATTAAATAATGATGTATGTGATTTGCCACCTCAAATATCTTATAATAAATATTTATCTGAGTTAGTCTAGGCAGTGTCTTTTTGTCATTATGAACCGCACGCCACTGGGAGGAGTAGCAACGCAGTTGTTAAAATTTCCCATTACACAATAAAAATACTTATTTTATCTACACATTGTTATTCTGTCTTAATCTCAAAGAAACCTCGCGTTCCCCAGTTCTAACAATTCGTGGAACAGACGCGCTCCGCGACAGGCAACACGACAAATAAGAAAATACAAGAAATAGTGGAACAAGGGAAATAGTGATAAAAGTGGAAATAAAGCTTCGGCGCAATGTTCCGAGCACAAAGACTTGTGTGAAAATGTATTGATAAAACCTAAAACACATGAGACCAGCGAAACTCTGTGCTTTTGTTCATACACAAGTAATCAGTTTTATTTTTTGTACTTTTTCATACTAGCATTTGGCTGCAATTCTACTCGAGTTGCGATAGGCATAAAATGATCCTATATTTCACTCTGGTCCTCTGGTTCTGGATCCTAGGAATTATTCTAGTTTAAGCGTTATGACGTAAACGCAGTCCCCTCTGCCTCCCTGTAAGTATTCCTGGAGTGACGTAAACACAGACCGACCCCTTGAACGTCTTTAAAATGAAGTAAGCATGAACTAACTTAAGTAATACGAATAAGGTTTCGCCTCCTGAAAGAGGATTTTAACCTATAGAGAGAAATTCCTTCTCTTTATAAGAATATATTTTGAACATAATGGAACGTAGTGTATAAAGCAGCAAGGCTATCGTATCTGTTTACAGGCTTTCCAAAAATAAAACACGTATTCTGCTTATATAGCTTAAGACATTATATTCAACATTCAAATCACTTATGTACCGTGGTATGTAAGTGCCAGCTAGATTCAAAAATGAAGTACGATAATAACGATAAGCTTCTTCTAGAAACTCTGCTCATTTCCTAATGTAAATAAACCTACACATAGCTCGGCGTAAGTGAGCAATTTCCACTAACATTTTAGTGCTACGCTTCTGTGTTACTATCCATATAATAGTCGGCAATTCAATTTACAGGCGGTGTATTTGCACTGGATACACCCAGCTCGGTATATTTGCACTGGCCACTACATACGGTGGTCACAATTTAGTCTGCGGCGATGGACTCGATGCTAGCAGAGACGTCACAACAAAGCGTAGTGGATTTGATACTCAGATAGGACATTGTTGCTCGCACTTTCAAAGATTTTCGGACCGTAGCTGGCAAGAGCGACGAGGCATTTTTTGGACGTTTATTGAAACGCATTCTACAAAATCGATAGGGATAGGCCCTTTAGTTCTATTGCAATTCAGAAATAAATCACGAAAGGTTTCCCATTAATTACAATAGAAGTAGTACATATTGTACATATTGCTTGTGAATCAACATAAAAGTTACAAAACATAATATGTAAGATACTTTCAAAATAAACTTAGTACGCACCTGAAAATCTTCCTCATGGTACATATACATAGGCATTATAATAGATTCATTACTAAATCTTTAATTACTATGCAGTGTGATAATAAATTATCTATGTTGGTTGACTGGAGACTGACAAACAGTACTGGTAAAGAAATAAATAACAATCTATTCTGGTTATTAAATAAATTTAACGTGACGTTCAGTCAATAGGCGAGACATAAATCAACACGTGTGCGAATTATATCAAATGTTTGATATTTCTATGGCGAAGTAACGTATTTATTAAGTTACTACAAAACACTGGATGATAACAGAGGTTTTATTGTATTATTAACGTTTGGTAATAGGTTTTATTCGGTTAAATGATTAGTAGTTTGATGTTCTGTGTCATGGAAACTACAGTCGAGCGCGAACTCTGGCACTATTTCTTAGAAAGTGATAAAGACAAATAGTCCTAAGTCGTTATATTTTCAACTTAGGTTATATCAGGTTTTAACATCAATATACCACAATAAACTGTATCACTGTCAAATTCTAATGATATCAACGAAATGAAATTCACCGGTTCCACACATAATCCCTCACATGTTTCATCGCGTCTTCAAATTGAACAACCTATCCACTATCTCCTGTCCCCCTCGTACACCTTTCTTAAAGGGTGCCTAAATCTACTATACAATAGAATTCAAACCTTTTTTTGTTAGTACTAAGGTCGATAATTGTATGAGAGATGAGGCAAGTTTAAATCCCTTGTGGTTGTAGTATGATTGATCGCCTTTACACTGACGAAGTTGCAATTTATTCCACAGCTAGGGTTGGTTCATACACCTTGATTGATTAAATGTATGATAGGCAAACCTACAGTGTTTTAAACGTATCAAGTAGTAATGATTTTGATTGCAGTAGAATTTACCAAATACATAAACAAAACAGCCCAAAAGTGGGACAGTGATGAGTTGAATTTATTTTTATTAAAAATAATATATATAATCATAATTTTAAATAATTTAGTATACTAGCCGTAATTTGAACTGGCGCTGACCTCAACCCACTTATATTTTCACTGTGTTCGAGTAAAATCATAATAAAAAGGTAACTTTTATTCAATTAACAAAACCTTTAATGTTGTCATACTGAGAGATTATGACAACAATGTTGACTGGTTTATATTTAATTAAGATGATAGTGTTTAGAAAAGCTGCTAAATTACTTCACATTGTCCTGAAAGTGTACTGTGTAGGATTATCAACGAAACCCAAACATTTGGAGCAGGACCATTACGGCACAGAACATGACAAATAAGTTCTGTTAGACTAATTGTGTGTGTTCATACCTACAGTGCGGCGAAATAAAAGTGTACTCAGTAACATTAAAAGTTACTTACAGTTTAGCCGTTATTTATGTTATAATATAGTTGTAATAATATCTTAAACATGGATACATTCCTTTTTTATATGTAACGTTGTCCTACTCTAGAAATTATTTCTGTATTACGTTTACAAACTCAAATTTTTATATGAAAAGACACCAAAATTTATTATTCTGTTTATATTTGGTCAATTAGAGAATATCACGATTTATTTATTCGCACTTAAGTGATCTAAATGTGATGTCCTCCGTAATTTTCAAGGGCGAGACAATATTGATATTATGACGGGAACCTTATATCTCTTAAAGCATTCGAAGGCAATATACGTATATTTTACGAGTAGGTATATATATTTGACGTAAGTACGTTTTACCTTCCCTCGAAAACAATTAATTTCCAGCGTGCGACTGAAACACAAACGCGCCGATATCATTATGAAAGAGACAAGAGATGCATGTTTTATTTATAAAGTCGTAATCATCACGGCGTTGACATCAAAGGTGCAAAGTAAGAGGAATTATTCATAAGGCAATAAACCGCCCAGAGACGCTTTATTATGATACATTTTATAGGTAATAATAAATATGATTAATAACATGTTTTTGTATGAATTTATATTATACAGTATTCTCCAGTTAAAACCATTATAATGAATAGAAATGAAATTGTTTATTTTGCAATAAGGATCTTTTAATCACGTTTACACGTCTCTTTTCTTAACAAGATGGCGTCGGCTTTTCTTATGATTATCCTTGAGAAGAAATTCCGAAACATACCCATACATAGGAGTCAAGATTTATTTACTAAATATGTGATAAGATATTAATCGTTACTAAAATATATTATAATGTTCTACGGTAGGTAGGTTCCTTATAATACAGATAGGTTATACACAGTGGCGTGCACAGAGTTTTAGACAGGGTAGACAGAAAATTTTAAAAGCTCACTTACCAAAAATACCTACTGCATGTTGGTATTGGTTCGTCGTCTTGTCGATTAAATAATGATATATGTGATTTGCCACCTCAAATATCTTATAATAAATATTTATCTGAGTTATGTAGGGTAGGCAGTGTCTTTTTGTCTTTATGAACCACACGCCACTGGTTATACATACATAAAGTCACGCCTTTTTCCCATGGGGGTAGGCAGAAACTACGGAACGCCACGTGCTACGATCCTTACATAACCCTTTTGCTTCATCTACATTCATGCATCGTTTCATACATGAACATCGGTTGTGGGTACTGCGCACGTGACCTTTTTGAAGGACATCACCAATAAGTTTATACATATTTAGAATTTAAGAATACAACCAAATTATATTTTACGTTTGTTTCATATGACCTAGAGGGAATGGCGTTACTTATTTTTAGCTGTAAGTTGAAACCGCTTCTGCCTGTCCCCTGAGCTTACAGGGGTGATCAACAAAAACCGTCACGCTCGACGTGTTGCGGACAAAGTTAAATTGTCTTGGCAACGCCTCCCGTCATTCCTTTAAAGAACTTTATCCGAAAAAAATAAAAGAGGGTATAGAAATATTTTAAGCTTTAACTGATGTTAAAATAATTGCTTTTGGTTCCATTGGTTTACGTATAAATGTTTCTGTAATACAATAAACAATATTAATGGAACTTACCAGAAATAATTCAAGGTGATATCTTGGTTACCTGGAAAAAGACAAAGATTTGTAATTAATTGTTATGTAATGTTTATCATTAACAATCATTCTACATAGTTCCATATATCATCATCATCAGCCAGAAGACGTCCACTGTTGAACGAAGGCCTCCCCCGGGGGGGGGGGGGGGGGGGGGGGGGTTGCCACAATCCCCACGTTTGGCAGGCGGCTTGGGGATTGCAGTGGCTCAGCGATTAGTGATAGGACGCTGCTGCCCGTCCTCCGGTGTCTGGTCGCAGTTTGAGGACGTACCCGGGTCAAGTTCCATATAAGTACAAGACAAAACATAAAACTTCAATAAAACGCGAATTACTAACTAATGACTGCTATGGTGGTCGTACTGCTGAGCGTGAGGTCCTGGGTTCGATTCCTGGGTCGGGCAAAGTGTTATTGGGTTTTTCTGTGTGGAAATTCTCGGTAGCAGCACGGAGTATGGAACTGTGCGCGATAGATGACCACCAGGCTCGCCCCCTATTAAGTGGAACTCAATAATAGCATCGTTGAAATGTGGGTGTACAAAAGTACACCTCAACCTAACCCTTCGGGGAAGACAAGCGTGATTCTATGTTTTGTTTCAAACAAAACTTATACGAGCTTTCTACTATTTTATACAAGTCGTTTTTATTCCTTTGCGAAACCTTTATATTATACCTACAATAAAATATACAGCCTCTAAGGATTGGCGGCATAAGGCATAGCTGGTCGTAAATCATCGCTACGAATGCGTAGCCCTCTGCCCCTACGGCGTAGCCACGTAGCACGTAGACACGTAGAGGTAGTGTAGCAAATTGGTGTCTATTCATATCGGCTGGCGCACGGCGGTGCATTAATTAAGGGATTTGATGTGCATGAGTGGAAATGTAATGTATGGAAATATCTAGACTAGACATGGAGATGTGGCTGTTTTATATTTGGAGTGGTTTTATACTCCCTTCGTCTACTTCTATATGTAATGAGTTACATTCAATACTAAGAAAGATATTTTTAGAATCTAAATATATATGAATGCAAAATAAATATCAATTTCAAGCAAATAAAAAAAATGCTTCTAAGACAAATATGAAGGCACTAGCTTCCGCCCGCGTGGTTCACGACCCCGTACATTTTTTTGAGATAAAAAGTAAATATAATTTATCTCTGTGCCAAATTTCATCCAGATCCGTTCAGCCGTTTTATGCGTGATTGAGTAACAAATATCCATCCACGATTATAACACAAACTTTCACGTTTATAATATTAGTAGGATGTCAAATACATCTATAACTCTCCCCAAAAAACGTTTGACAATAAAAACTCAACATTTTCAACAACAGCACAGCAACAAAGGCAATCAGCAGGCCAACCCTTCGCGTGCGACGTGCGTCCGAAATAGAAATAACTTTCCGGGTCGGACTGACCTTTTGTGTGGAGCCGTGGAACGAGATAAAAACGTACTCGGAAAAGGGCGGCCTTTTCATATACGTAATTTGTCAGAAAAAATTTAAATTAAAGTTCATCATTTTGCTTATGTACTAGTAAATAATCTGATACCGATGTTCAGTGGCGTGCGGTTCATAAAGACAAAAAGACACTGCCTACCCTACATAACTCAGATAAATATTTATTATAAGATATTTGAGGTGGCAAATCATTTACATCATTATTTAATTGACAAGACGACGAACCAATACCAACATGGAGAAGGTATTTTTGGGAAGGAAGCTTTTAAAATTTTCTGCCTACCCTGTCTAAAAACTCAGTGCACGCCGCTGCCGATGTTATAGTCAGTGATAAAGTTTATGAATATCTTGTAGACATTGATTTATCAAAGCAGATAACTATTGTTCTTATCTAACAACCTCACTTGCTGATATACCTAAACCTATTGCACAATAATTTAATAAAGAAAGAAATAAATGTTTAAATTTTAATTCATAAAAAATGCTTTTGATTTGTACAATAATGAGCTATTTTTGTCACTGAAAGAGGTTTAAGTTTTCTTTATTAAGATAGAAGAGAAAAGTACAGATGCTCTAGTGTAAGTCTCTTTTGTCAAACTCGATTTAACGCATCGAACGCGTTCGGCGCTCCGATTGGTGGAGAGCACGATACGGACCAATCGGAGCGCCGAACGCGTTCGATGCGTTAAATCGAGTTTGACAAAAGAAACTTACACTAGGGCCTCAGTTTTAAATAAAGTATTCATTATCAGAGTACCAATAACAAAACCTTAAACGAAAACTTAGTGTGATACATTGCTTTATTAAATCAAATAAAATGTAATAATGTTTATTTGCATGGACATATTTTATACACATAAATACTAAATTGCTTTATTTAAATTCTTTATGTCATAAAATATGGACTAAAGGACCAAAATGTCCTTAACAAAGGTCATCGAACTCATTAAAAATATATTATGAATCTTTTGGTTCAGAAAAAAAATATATATGAGAAAATGTCAACGTAAAAATGGCTTGAGAAAGATGTATAATAAATGATTTATTTTAATATTTAATTTATAATTCATATGCGCATCCAAATAGGATTCGTATGTATAGTGTGTTCAACGCGGTGTCTACGAAACCTAAAAGAAAGAAAGAAAGAAAGAAAGTCTACGACCTCTACGCAGCTACGGCGTAGAACTAATACATTTATCGAATACCATTAGAATGGCGATTATGTCACAGGTGTTTGCCGTAGTCGTACAGAAAGCGAAGTATTACACGCGACAAATTAGTCACATTTAATTGTAAAAACGTGAAGCGTTCGTTACAGAGTATTCGTGATTTGTGTAATCAATACGATGTGATTGCACTGCAGGAAACGTGGTTGTTGCCAGACGAAATCTCATTTCTTAACACCATCAGTGATGAGTTCAGCTACACTGGTGTATCTGCGGTGGACACGTCAGTGGGAATATTACGCGGTCGACCGTACGGTGGTGTTGCTCTCTTGTGGCGGCGTAGTATTTTTTACAATGTTGTAACGGTTGAGTGCGATAACCCTCGGTTGTGTGCAATAAAAATTGTGCTACAGGAAAGGTGTTTTCTAGTTTTTAGTGTTTACATGCCCACAGACTCAGCGGCAAATTTAACGGAGTTCACGGATATTTTGAGCTCGGTGAGTGCAATTGTTGATAACTGTAGTGTAGAAAACGTTTACATCCTAGGAGATTTTAATGCTCATCCGTCTGAGCAATTTTTTGAGGAAATGTCTCAGTTTTGTAATGAACAAAATTGGAAATGTATTGACGTAGAAATATTAGGAATGGGATCGAGCACGTATACGTTTCTAAGTGAGGTCTACGGGTCTAAAAGGTGGCTTGACCACTGCTTAGTAACGGAAGCAGCCCTGAAATCAGTTAGGAACGTGTATGTACTAAATGACGTCTTATGGTCTGATCACTTTCCTCTAGTCATTGAATGTTGTTTTAATACAATTTTACCAAAGAAAACTGTGAATAGTGTCATCTCGAATAGAATTCTGTGGGGGGATAGAAATCTAAGTCAAATAAGTATTTATCAAAAAGAATGTCATGAGAAATTACGATTAATTGACTTCCCTCAAGAATTAAGTAAGTGTTGTGATTATGTTTGTAATAACCCTAGTCACAGGAATGTAATCGATAACTTTTATTTACAAATTGTACGCGCCTTAAGAGCCTTTACGCCGTACGGTCCGTTATTGGCATTTTTCATCCTGAAATTACTTCGTTAAATTGTATGGATCATATATCAAAATTGCTGTCCATTTAATAGGAAATTTTGTAAAGAACAAATCTAATACAAAACATTTTTAATTTTTTTAGTAATTATGTATACTAGGGCTATTATTTGACACCATGTTTCGTAAAATTTACGAAACGTGACTACTTCATCCTTCGATACCTGGCAAAGTATATGAAATAAAAGCAAAAAATAAAGGTTTTTAGAATACATATATACTCTTGTCCAAATCTAGTAGACAAAATTTTAAATAATAATTATTATTCTAAAGTAAATTACGAAACAACATAGCGTAAATTATATATTTTTAGGCATTTTCAAAGCCAATTTTGACAAACTTAATGATGGCTAAATTACATATTATATTTTTTTTACATTACTAGAATATGTCCTTAACAATAAGGCAAAAAAAAAAATATTCAAAAATGTAATAAACTATTTTTAAAAGATTTTTTAAAAGTACCATATAAACTGACCCGCAACTCGGCGCGAGATCAGTGCCCGCCGAGGCTTTCTAGGGTAGGGACGTGTCGCTCTGCGCTCCGTTTTTCGAAGAAAATATTACGATTCTGAATCAATAAATTGGAATAAATCTAGTCCAAAACATATTGATACTTTGGGTAGAAGTAAACAGTTGAATTATTTTTGACGACTTTTTATGAAAATTTGTACAATAATTGTTCATAGTCCTCTTATACTTCTTGGTGAGGTGAGCCATGGTGGTGGAGCCGATGGCATCGAAGACCTGATGATGGATCCTGAAGGTTACAGGAACTCGGTAACTGTTTATAGTAGAACCACCGTGTTTAGGCTTGTTTTATTTGTCTCGATCGGTACTTTTATCCTAACTAGTGCTGATGCCCTGATGATGCTGATGATGATGAGTTTACAGGAACTCGGTTACTGTTTATAATAGAACCATCGTGTTTAGGCTTGTTTTATTTGTCTCCATAGGTACTTTAATCCTATTGCTAATGACCTGATGATAATGATGATGATGATGAAAGGTGATTACAGGAACTCGGTTACTGTTTATAGTAGAACCACCGTGTTTAGACTTGTTTAATTTGTCTGGGTAGGTGCTTTTATCCTAACTAGTACCGATGACCTGATGATGATGATGATGATGGGAGGTGTTTACAAGAACTCGGTTACTGTTTATAGTAGAACCATCGTGTTTAGGCTTATTTCATTTGTCTCGATAGGTCCTTTTATCCTAACTAATGCTGATGACCTGATGATGATGGGTGGTGATTACAGGATCTCGGTTATTGTTTACAGTAGAACTACGGTTTTTAGGTTTGTTTGATTTAGTATAGTGCCGATAACCTGATGATGAGGTTGTGAGGTGCTCTTAGAAACTATATCCACCGTGTTTGAGTTTAGGAATTTGTATTAATTTCATCAGGTCTGGGAAACAAAGAGCTTTTTTTTTATTCGGGAAAATAAATAAAATAATAAGTAATGTACACAATATGTATCTTGATTATTGATATAATAATTCGCCACCGGAAATATGAATTACTGTAAGGGACAAAATGCAAGTTTTAGGAAATCGCAAAAAAACTTAAAAAATGTATTTCTTTCTACTTTAATGGTATCATAATAGTAAATATACCATTATTCTTATATTTTTGCGCTCTATTTTTCCCATAAAACAGGATTTCAATAAGTCTTTTAGTTTCAGATATAGCCATTACTGTAAGGGAAAAATTATTTTCATCAGTGATTAAGCCAATTTATTATCAGAAAAATCTTTAAATCATGTTTAAAAATGTAAATAAAGGCTATTAAGTTTTGTATTTAGGGTATAATACCTTTGTATAACTATTTTATTTCGGTTTTAGAGTTACGCTAAACGTATGTAATATACAAATTTGATGCTTGCTGTTTGGACTTAAGGGTGACTTTGTTGTATCTCTGCATGAGTATTTATAATCATGCCATGCAACTGCTTTATTATTTATATTTTTTTAAAGATCTCAAAAATTAAAAATAAATATACCAATCGATAGAGCAGATTTTTCTGAGTAAAACTGTATATTTAACAAATTTTTGACAATTTGTCCCTTACATTAATTCATATTTTCGGTGACGATATTATCGTATTATGAAAATATATCGTAATATCTAGGTACTAATAATTATTAGCTCATCTGAATAAACAAATACTATAAACTACAATACAAAATAAATTATAATAAACTAAAAAATACCAAAAAGGCAAAAAGGATCAACATCGCCAGCGCGCGCTCTAAGCATTGCCTGCTCACAGTCCGCACGCACACACACAAGCGGATGAGCGGTCGAGCTCTGTAAATACCTAATTTCGCTCGCCACCGCGCGGCGTAAACGCTCTTAAGCGAAGCAGCAGTAGTGGGAAGGCTTGATAGCAACAGATCCTCTAGAAAAATTGTAGGATGGAATACCCATGTTGCCGACGCTCACAGGCACGCGCGGGAGCAATTTTTGCGGTGGGTTCTGAATGGAAAGCCCACGTCTGGGAAATTGTTTAATGAAATGCGCGAAAGTAAAAAAATCTTTAAGTCACGTGTCAAATGGTGTCAGGATCATAAAGACCAGCTGAAAATGGATGTCTTGGCGTCATGTCATGCTAAACATGATTTTAAAGGGTTTTGGAAGCAGACAAACAGGTTGCAGAGTAAAGCAGGTGTGCCTGTGAGCGTGGACGGCGTGAATTACCATTACCAAAAGAAATTGCCAACCTTTTTAAAGAGCGGTTTTCTGTAAAATCGCCACTAGGGCCGTCACGTATGGTGTTGGATGCTCAACCCGGAGTGGAATTAGAGGTTAAATTTCACGCGGCCGAAATAGCTAAAATTATAAAATCTATGACGCGTGGTAAGTCCCCTGGCCACGATGGGTTGAGCATTGAACACCTTCAATATGCGGGTCCACATCTGCCGAGGGTCCTTGCCATGTTGTACAGCTTTTGTGTGAGTCATAGTTACCTGCCAGATGAGATGATGCGTACAGTTGTTGTGCCCATTGTCAAAAACAAAACTGGGGACCTCGCAGACAGCAGCAATTATAGGCCAATTTCACTTGCCACGGTAGTGTCAAAGGTGTTTGACAGTGTGCTTAACACTCAGTTGGACTCTGTCATCAGGCTTCACGACAACCAGTTCGGATTTCGTACTGGGCTGTCGACGGAGACTGCAGTGCTGGGTCTTAAGCATACTGTCACGTATTATACACAGAGGGGAACGCCCGTTTACGCCTGCTTTTTGGACCTTTCTAAGGCATTTGATCTGGTTTCCTACAATAAGTTATGGCAAAAATTGGAAAAAACTAACCTGCCAAAAGAACTCCTTAACATCTTTAAATATTGGTATGGAAGCCAGATCAACAATGTACGATGGAATGCAGAGCTGTCTGAACCATATAGGTTGGAGTGCGGGGTGAGGCAGGGGGGGTTAAGCTCACCTACGCTCTTCAACCTTTATGTTAACGAGCTGATTGAGGAACTTAGCAGCATCAGAGTCGGTTGCCATGTAGATGGTGTCTGCGTCAATAATATTAGTTACGCAGACGATATGGTGCTGTTAAGTGCATCGGTGTGTGGGTTGAGAAAACTTGTGGCCCATTGTGAAGAATACGCAGGACAACATGGCCTGACGTATAATTGTAAAAAGTCGGAAATCATGGTTTTCGAGGCTGGGGGTAAAAACACTAGTGCTATACCACATGTTGCACTCAATGGGATACCATTAAAGAGAGTGTATAAGTTTAAATACCTGGGCCACTTATTGACCCCCGGCCTCCACGACGATGATGACATTGAACGGGAGCGGAGAGCGTTGTCGATTAGAGCAAACATCCTGGCCCGTAGGTTTGCACGTTGTTCCCTTCAGGTAAAGATCACACTCTTCCGAGCTTACTGTACTTCTTTCTACGCGTGCAGCCTTTGGGCCAGATATACTCAAAAGTCATACAGCGCTCTCCGCGTTCAATACAATAACGCGTTTAGGATACTGGTGGGGCTGCCTCGCTTCTGTAGCGCATCGGGGATGTTTGCTGACGCACACGTAGATTGCTTTTATGCGACTATGCGAAAGAGGTGTGCTTCTCTGGTGCGCAGGGTGCGGGCCAGCTCCAACAGTGTCCTGAGTATGATTGCTGGGCGTCTGGATTGCTCATACGTGAGGCATTGTTGTGCCGTCTCGCATGGGATGAAGCAGCGGTAAATTAAGTTATAAAATGTTACTAACATAGTTTTAAGTAATACTAACATTATTGAGTCTTGGTTACTTGAATAAAGAATTTATTATTATATTATTATTATTATTATATATATTTTATGACGCAATAACGCCTGCCAAGAGAATATTAAAGTCATAATTGTGTGGTTCAGTAGTCGAAAGATGGTCGCAGGTTCGATCCCGCTCGCGTTAAAATTTTTCCTCCCACAATTATTGTAATATATACATGACCAAGTTTAAAATATCATCAAATAGAGATCAAAAGCACATCACAACGATTCAACTGCTTAAATATTTGTTGAATGATGTATGCGTATTATTCAGGTCTCTTTTCATGCTATAAAATATTCTAGACTCCAGAAATACTTAAACCAGATAGATATATACGTATAACATGATTAAAACGTTCAAAAAGAGTTTGTTACTAAATCCCTAGACGTGAGTAAATTAAAAAAAAGTTGCAATGTCAGATCGCTAATGATTCAAAGGAGATTACTAAGCAGATTCTGACGAAACCCTTTTACATAAAAAAGCTTAGGTTTAAATGTGAACTACACTGAAGTCTGAAGAAAATGCTGTGTTAATTTGTGTTACCATATTTAAAGATAACATTCAGAACAGCCTCCACGAGTGTCGAACCTTGTGATTAGACATGCGCAAAACATTACGTCAAAGTGTAATGTAACTTTACATCACAGTTCCTTCAAAGTAATATAACTCGGTAACATCACCATCACCTGAAATATTACTCATACTCGTGGTTGCACTGTCATATCAGTCATCTAAAAAAAGGTCATTCTATAATTTACTCAATGGTTCAAAGAAACGCATCTGAAAAAAAGCTCACCTAAAATTTAAAATACCATTACCTCGAGTTCAGAGTTCAAGTCAGTGGTTTTTCGCTGGTAAAGTGATTTATAGTTATAGTCATATTACTTGACTCGTATACGTGTAATGGTGCGTGATATTGTAATGTTACTTTTCCATGCGTAATGTGTGTTGTTGCATCACGTCACTGAGTGATATTACTTAAGTGATATTACTAGCATTACTGACACATCTCTACTTGTGATCATCTGACTCACCCTGGGCAGTCAGCCTCGTTACCATCAATACTAGTAAACTTTCCATTACGCCATGAGCGATTTACATGTGATAGATTGTGCGGACACGAGGAAAGAAGCAATAAAAAATATTCTTTATATTGTAAAAAATGTTTTTCCACAAAAGAGGAAGCGCACATTGCATTTTTTAACCGCCGCGGTCAAATACTCTCCATACATTTCGACACAGACAAAGAACCGTATGTGCTCACCAATGTATACGATTACTGATGTATCGAGGCGGCTATTCGCCCGCGCAGACATTTAACCGCTCGCCCGACGTAACGCAACGAAAACCACAGAACAGAAGCTAGTTCAAAAACTTATCCGTCCCCGACCCTCGGGTACACCACCCTCTATAACAACAATGCGTTTGCATTCACCGCAGTTCCGCAGGGATGACATCCCTCGGGATTTAGTAAAAATAAACTACAAGCATTGTGTGTTTTGATTGTTTGTTAATGTGTACCAAATAGGGAACGGCTGCCGGATAATGTTTCAATTATGTATAAAAGGAACATAAATATTTTTGTGTCGGGCTATACTCCATTTTGTCTCATATTTATTAGTTTAATAGTCAGTGCAATGATTTTTTTTACACATGCAGCCCATTGAGCATTTTCTCGCGACCCCAATTAATTTTGAAAACAGCCAGATAATGTGGCCCGCCAGCATGTTAAAAACCGTTTTTGAAAATGACCTTTTTATTGGAAATTTAATAAATATACCTGTCCTATAATAGTATATTTTTTCGTTAAGATTTTCAGTAGTTTGTCTTCTTTAAGATTAGGTTTTGCGGACCACTTAGTCTACGGTCTTCATGATTTTGGCTCACCAGTGACTTTGAGTTTGACATGGCTGGTCTAAAGTGCGCAAGCGCGGCTCTGCTGGTCGTGAGGTCTTTGGATCTTCCGCGGATCGAGCAGTGTGCAACTTTTTAAAATATTCTCAGTAGCAACTTGATATTTGTAATTTGGTCTGAAATTAAATGAAATTGTTTATTTTGCAATCAGGATTTTTCAATCAATTTTACACTTCTTTTTTAAACTATATGGCGTCTGTAGATAGAAATATGTTAGCTGGTACATGGGACAGCATCGGCGAAATTTGGGTGTGCAATTATATACAAGTTCAGTTATCATGACCAATTAAAAATAACTCTCAACTATAGTACAAGGACTACAACGTTGGATGTAATTAAACAAAGAAATCAAATTACATAAACATTAAATTATAGACAATAACAATACATTTTAAACAATAAAATATAATGGCAGCAATCTCGCGACTGTTATCTTTTTCATTATAATTGATCGTCGAGGTCGTCGCCCTCTGAAGCAATGATGGCAAAAATTTTATGGTAGGGTTGGGTCCTTTGTTGAATTACTTTACACTTTTATTAAATAAAAACAAAACTTTTTATCAAAACTTAAATAATACTATGATTATGTTATATTGTTAATATTTTTGTAAATATCAACCTTAATAAAACATTATATAATCGTGTATTGTTTAACGTAATATCATTTCATAACAGTTTCGTTTCATAGTTATTGAAATGGTACATTAATATTAATGAATATTGCATCCAGTATGAAATTAACAGCCTTTTGTTAGTAGGTATTGCATAATTCAGAATTGCATTATTAATAATTTATACATTTTCCAATCAAAACACAGAGTTCCGCAGGTGACAGTAGTTCTACCCAACCAAAACTTTGGCCCATTGCATCGAGCAAAACTCGAGCGTTGTTTGTTTGTTTGTTACCTTTTCACGCCTAAACGACTGATCCGATCTTCATGAAATTTTGCGTTTACGTTGTCAAGGGTGCAGAAAAGGACATAGGGTACCTTTCATGTAGAAAAATAGTACTGTTCCCGAGGGAAAGAATAATAACTTTCAACGGTCACAATTGCTTTAGGACGCTAGTTGGCGCTACGTGTGACTAAAATATGCACTAGTTCATAATCAATGCGGGCAGAAGCTAGTCAATATATTCGTGATTTGTATTAAAGTATCCCTTGAGTCTAAGAGTGTCATTCGTTCAGAAAACTAATGACATGTAATTTATATAACCATCTGTTATCATTATGATGATTTTTGACCGATTGTAGGGTGGACAAATATCAGTATTACTAATCTGACTGTAGCATTTATTAGTAACGATAATACCTAGGATCAGTCTTGAATCGTGACTCCTAGAATGATCTAGTTAAACAATAAGGACGTCAACGATTTTGAACACGTGTAAAGCCCTATCTATACATATAAATAAAATTGGAGTGTCTGTATGTAATATTAAAATAACCGTTTTTTACTACATGCATATGAATATATATACAGTACATACACCAAAATAATATTTTTTACAATTTTTGTCTGTCTGTTTGTATAGGCTAATCTCTGAAATGGCTGGACCGATTTTGACGGGACTTTTATTGGCAGGTAGCTCATGTAATAAGGAGTAACTTAGGCTTTTATTTTAGAAAAATTCTTTAATTTTAGAAAAAAATAGGGTTAAGTGCATTTGGTCTTCTTAACTTCACGTAACTGTTTTAATATATTTTTTTTTAAATGGCGTTTCGCACTAAAAATACATTGTTAAGTTCCGACATCCACGCGAACGAAATCGCGGCCACAGCTAGTTTAAAATATAACGAGCTAGCCCAAAATAGAACAGGCCCGTTGTTCTACCCACCCCCAAACTATCCACATATCCAAGAATCGTCACTACTGACGTCAACAGTGACGTAATGTCCTGTAGGGTTGCTGTCGCTATGCGATCATTACGAGGCCATAAACTCCGCTATGATATTTTTATTGGGCATGTTGCCAAGGCATGTGGCCTTGGAGCCTAGTAGGCAGTTCACTTGACCTGTAAGCTGTGACGTATGTCAAACGGCAAAGGTCATTCGATATCTTCTTTTACGGCCTGCCAGTAACTCGAGGATCATTTGAATCAATCAATCAATCATTTATTTCCATAAAAATAGAGTAAATACAATGTTTAGGTCTTATAAACTAAAATCAAGTTCTTCTATTTTGCTCAAGGTGAAGCATACGGAAAAAAAAAATCTAAATAAAAGCATAATTAATAATTTCAATAATACGTATTTGATAAAACATTTGACAATATACCATAACAATTCAATTAAATAGAATAATATCAAAAAAATGTCGCTAACAATTTTAATATGAAAAGCAATGTCAAGATATTACAAAATATAATTTGATACATTATTAGTTCAATATTCATTATTAAAGTTGTCACAGAGCCAATCTTTTATTGAATAAACCATTTTATTTAGTAGCCACATCTTTAGGTTCTTTCTAAATTGTACTATTGGTAGATTTTTAATCAAAGATGGTAACTTATTGTATATTTTTACACACATTGCATAACAATTTTTCTGAAATAAAGTCGTTTTCGGTATATAATTTAATACAAGCCTTTCGCCGTTTCTAGTGTTACGTGGATATATCTCATTGGCTCTCATAAAAATTTCAGGGTGAGTTTTAACAAACATGCTATGATGAAGTATGGTAGCACCGTAAGACTTGATCACAACATAACTTGGAATCACGCCTGTATACCCCGAAGAGTTAGGCAGAGGTGTACTATTGTGCACCAACATCTTGCCGATGCTGTTATGAAGTCCCACGTAATAGGGGGCAAGCCTATTGCCATCTACCGGGCACATTCCTGTCTCCGTGGTGCTACTGAGAATTTCAATACAGAACAAAGCTATAACACTGCCCGACCCGGGGATCCAACCGAGGACGTCACGCTTGGCAGTCGCGCTTGCGGCTACTAGACCAAAGATGCAGTCTTTGATCATTTGATTGAATAATATGATAACTACCTCGAGGTTGTCTCAGGTTCAGTTCCTAGGTAAGGCACAGTTACTACGTTTTTTTTTTGTTAGCGTTTATTCCTCAGTGGCAGATTGGAGTTTGGAAAATTATCCGTTAGATGGCAATAGTATTGGGATCAGAGCGGTCCAATTGTTTCACCTTTACGAATACTTCACTAAATAAATTCTTTTGACAATTCTGTTTCAAAGGACTTATAGTCTGTGATTGATACGCCTAGGCCTGCAAAACGAGCCTAGCCGTAATATTTTACAACTTGTGCCAAAAACGCTGAATATGCCTACCATTTGTTATATAAGATTTCATAGTTTTCAGACTTCAAACAAATGTCACGCTATTTTATCAAATGTTATTTCTATAAAGCTTTTATCAAGATGTTAAACTTAACAAAAGGTTTTATTTTTCTAAAAATAAGATCACGTAATCGAGGTACATATCCCTAAAGTCATCATCATCATCAGCCAGAAGACGTTAACTGCTAAACGAAGGCCTCCCTCAAGGGGGGTTTGCCATAATCCCCACGCTTGGTAGGCGGATTGGGGATCGCAGTGGCTCACCGATTAGTGAGAAGACGCTGCTGCCCGTCCTCCGGTGTCTGGCCGCAGTTTTAGGACGTACCCGGGTCCCTAAAGTACCAGTGAAAAAAAAATCTGTCTGAAATAATTTACCATCTTACCATCGGCCACTATTAATCTAAAGAAGCGAAATAAACTGTTGTATTTCATCTGTACTGTGGGTACAGTATAAAGACATAAATATCACATGTCTAGACCCGGAACAACTATCAGATCTGTACGTTATACAAATATTTGTACCGTGCGGGGATCAGACACACACACATCACGTAGAAAGCCAATCAATCCAGTATTTAAATACTAGATTGGTTTATTGGCATTCATAATAGAAAGAAGCTAAAAGAGTCAGAAGAGGCCAGTATTAATACAGCCGGCAAGTTCTGTGTACAGTCGGTTTCGAATTGATCTTTTCGCCCACCGGCCACCATTTGTAAGGCGTGTATAATTTATTAAACAAATATCACCTGGCCGACATCGCCTGCCTAAGGTCACTGACGAGTATTAGTACAACGAATAGTATTACTTTGTGTTACCATGGGAATAGCTCGTTCGATAACCCGAACAGAAGCGATTGGTATACGCTTTTATACTATGTGATTTTAACTTCTAAACTATAAACTTTAAATATATAATATAGCATCACGCCTGTATTCCCTGAAGGATTAGCCAGAGGTATAGCATCGTATACGCAGATTTCGCTGATGCCATTAAGTCCCATGCTGTAAGGGGCCAGATTATTAGCATCTAACGATTGAGAACTGAGATCTTACAAACAGATACACCCAGTAACACTTTGCCCGAATCAGAAATCGAACCCAAGCAACACGTATAACAGTTGTGCTCACAACCACAAAACGAATCAGGCAGTTAAAACAATAAACACTTTTTCATTCAAATAGGAAATTTCTAAACAAAAACTGAAAACCGATAAACATAAACAAAACATTTAAACTTTGCAAACAATAATTTCAATTAAACGGCCGGAAATTTAAGCCCAAAGCGGTTGTTTCAAAAAATATATAATGTTAAAAATCCTCGATTACGGGCTGGTAAAATTCCAAGAATTTTTAATGTTAAATATTAAACACTGCGAAGCGGTGGAACGCGTCCGGTAAGGCTGCGAACACACAAGCGGAGAATTTTGGCGCGATATTAAGAGTGACGTTAGGGCTGCCACGTGAGTTGAATATAGGTAATCAATAATTCAGACTCCGGCCACGAGACCGGACGATGTGCACTGAATGCTACAGTGTGCACTACGGTTTATTTCGTGCTTGAATTACAGTAGCGAGAGACGACGACTTCAGTTATGTTAACGTCATATCTAAGTCAGGAATATGATTTATGACGACAAGTGTTATTTCCGTGACAATATTGTTATGCGATATAATGAACTTCCATGAATAACTCGTGATATTTTAAACAAGTGTTTGAAAAAGCCAAAATAGGTCATAATGCAGTCACCTGAGAGTCTATCAAAATGAGATGTAAAAAGGGGCGGTGCTCCCTCACATACAGGATGAGCCTTCAGTGTACAAAATTCAAACTAATATTATAAATGTGAAAGTAAGCTTGTTTGTTTGTTTGTTACCTGTTTACGCCTAAACCACTGAACCGTACATCATGAAATTTTGCATATACGTTGTCAGGGGTACAGAAAAGGACATAGGGTACCTTTCATCCAGAAAAAAGTACTGTTCCCGAGGGAAAGAACAATAACTTTTGACGGTCACAATTGCTTTAGGACGCTAGATGCCGCTACGTGTGACCCGAAAAAATGCACGAGTTCGTAATCAATGCGAGCGAAACCGCGGGCGGAAGCTATTAATGTATAATTTAAGAAATACAAACAAAATAATAAAAATACTTGGAAAAGGCAGTTTAAAAAAAGTACAATTTATTTGAATACATTGAGATGAAAACTACCTACATTGTAGATCGTACGTAGGGTCAGTCTCTAAGTGATAAAGTTTGTTAGTGCTATTAAACTCTCAAACGAATTTAGCGTCCTTTGAAGCAAGTCACGCAGAGTTCAACCGTCCAAGTCTCGACCAGTTAGTGATATTAATATCACACGAGCGTCTAGACCGACCAGACGAGACAGCAACAGACGCCGCAACCACCTGAAATATATCGCGAACGTGCCCCCGGGGACAAATATACAGATTGTCGGTAATAGGGGATGTTAGGGGCAATGTTTCCTTATGGCGCGGAAACTTTGTGATACGGCAAAACGACTCCAGCAGCGCTCTTAAATTGCCTTAGTTATATTTAAATTTCGCAGCATTTGCAAGGTAAATGTGAGATGTTACAAACTTTTTTCTTAATTTCAATTTTTGTGATATATTTTGTGATATAGTTATGGCACTTTCTTCAAAAGGCTATTCCACCCTATATTTGTCTCACATAAACCTTTACATCATTACAATCTGTCTGGACTTTAAAATAGACTTTGATCCCTGAGTTTGTTTCGGCGTTTCTTCTCAGGGATAGTCATAGGAAATGCCGACGCCATCTAGTTTTAAAAAAGACGTGTAAAAGTGATTGAAAAATCCTAATTGCAAAATAAATAATTTCATTTCATTTCATTTCAGCCCACTCAAAAAGCAGTAGTTCTATGTCTGAAATAAAACCTGCATTATCAAACTCAGAATTTTCACAATGCATTGCCTCATTGGTCTAATAGTCTCAAGTGCGACTGCAAAGCGTAAGGTCCTTGGTTTGATTCGGTCGGCCAAAGAGTTATTGGGTTTTTCTGTATGTAATATTTTGCCCAATTGATGGCAATAGGCTCGCCCCCTATTACATGAGATTCAATAGCAGTATCGGTGAAATGTGGATGTACAATAGCGCACCTCTGCCTAACTCTTCGTGGAATATAAGGCGTGATGCTATGTTATGTTACGTGAATTTTCACAATTCGGTTTTCAAACACGACCTACTAACAAAAGGTGGAGCACTCTTGTTTTCGGTAACTTGATTTAATTATTTTACTTTTTATATGGCAACATTAAATTCGGTGAGAGCTTTTCGCCAGGCCAAGGGCCCTACTAAGCCAAAGTGTCCTTTGTCAAAGAGCATTATCGGTGAACATTTGGCACGGAGCTCTAGTAGTCAAGGTGATCTCGCCATGCCACCGTCTAGACCGACGGCGCCCGATATATCACTTGTAGACAATAAGCCTCTGAAACTGTATTCAGATATTCTAAGAGGTAAACAAAGAATATTTTTAAATATTTTTTCACTTTAGCTAGACCAAAATTGTAGTTTCGACAAGGACAACAGGAACAAGCTTATTCAATGTTAAGTACTTATACTTACTTATTCAGTTACGTTTTATAATTTTAGCGACACCCAGACTGGACTGTGCTGAATAAAATATTAAGTCCAGCGGCAGCTTGTAGCAAGCGCTAAGTAAGGCTTAGTTCACGCAAGTTCACATACATAATACGGTTTCAGGGAGGCATGTGTTACCGCAATGTACGCCGACGGACGCTCCTGAATATTTTATTTGTTGCCAGTAATAAACGCGAGAATTTTATCCCAACTACGGTGTAATGCTTTAAAAAATAAGCAAAAGATTTTTTAACACCCTATTTTTGTATAAAATTACCAGAACAGAAATATGATTTAAAAATGGTGGCAATTTTATATGAATCGTGTGGATACCTACTTTCAGGTATTCCACAGTTAATAGAAAACAGAATGCTCCATTTCAACACAGATCCAATAGATTAGTTTCACAAAATCTGTATGCCAAAAATGCTACACTGATTTTGATTGGAACGCGTACTTATAGGGTTGAGCGAATATAAACTCGCTTGTTCGGCATTCGGCTATCAAACCCGATAATCTCCGAAATGGCTTACTGTGTCATAAAAATAAAACACCCTTACATAAATTTATGTCTGCGTGAATAAAATATATCTCGAGTTCTACAACTTACAATAGTTTGCCTTCAGTTTGGATTATCATGAAATAAATAACTAGAAATCTACCTGTTTTTCTTGTGATGACGAAGTCAGATATCAGACCATCTCTAGACGGAGTTAAAAATAATGCTGAGATCAAGGTAAATATATGAAGAAACACAACCAATACCGTTACTGTTTGACTTAGTTTTATGATTTTCATAACCCAGATTAAAGTGTTACATTAAAAGTAATAACCCTGCGTACGTAACATCATGAACGTGGGTAAGCCTTCTGCTAACTATCTCAAGGCACTGCTCACACGCAGCCGCGCGTCATAGCGGCATTATATGCTGCTACTTCAACGTATACCCAAATAAATACAGTCAAACAAAGAAATATGTAGGTTACCAGGTTCGCCAGATAAATCTAAAGTTCTTTCAGGAAATTATTGATGTATTTTACTTATATATTTTTTAATGTTTTTGGTTTTACTATATTTACATATATAAAATTTTATATCTGGTGACTTTGGTTACACATTTTTTATGACTGTGCACTTAATTGTATCTAAGTAACTAAATTTATTATGTACTATTAATCATCAGTGCTAGAGTCGCCGAGAAGAGTCACCTTGTATATATATATACTAGTATACCCACGTCATTATTTAAACTAGTTTATGTGCGTAAAGTTCGCTTCGCCACCCCCACGCGCGTATCGCAGACATTTCGAGTGATATAACTTTGACATTATATTATTATTTTACACGCACGTACAGGTGACACTAACATGTGTCAGATAAAAGGTGTGTTCAAACTTATATTGATGTAGTTTTACAACCATATAGTTTATTCTAAATCATGAAGAGAGAATACATTTAAATGTTCGAGTGTGCTTGCTTATCTACTTTGAGTCAGAATATTAAGTGACACTGGATATTCAGCCTGTCTCGAGTATTTCAGTATGAGTAATCATGAGTATTTTACTTGAATTCGAAATTTAGGCTTTAAATAAATATGCCAGATGCCTAAAATAGGATAACAAAGAGATATTAACAGTAACAGTTACACGAGTCCCCAGTTCCGAGTCGAGTCACGACTCGGGTGATAATCATCGCCGAGTCAGTCCCGGAGTCGCGCGTGCAGTCGTTATACTGCACTGGGGAGCACTAAGTGCACTTTAGACCAATCCCGATCTATGAATTCTGAATCACTGGTC
Organism: Shargacucullia verbasci; assembly: GCA_947562105.1. Taxonomy (NCBI): domain Eukaryota; kingdom Metazoa; phylum Arthropoda; class Insecta; order Lepidoptera; family Noctuidae; genus Shargacucullia; species Shargacucullia verbasci. Next base: position 1,085,437 of record OX387296.1, read on the forward strand.
TCTTTGAGTGGTTCATTGACTATTTGTAGAAATACGTGTAGGTACTCGTAGTTGCATGAGTTGACGTTTAATGAATTGGAGATCTTGAATCGTATACCATGGATGTTTTTGGTATAATAAGAACTCAAAGGAGTGGGTCAGTCGAAATCGGGTCAAGAAGGTAGACAGACAGACGCCACAGTTATACACGAACCGTTTCCAGCACTTTCCCCCTACCTATAAATTCATCCGTTAAAGTGTTACATAACAACATAGTTATGTCACGACATCATCCCTGTTATTGTAGGAATATTCCAAGAGTTTTGGACAATATTACAATCAAAAATTCTATGTTTCAGACGCCACTGGGTACCCTGTCTCTAGGCGATGGCTTTCTGTGTATACTCTCACTGAAGTATTTGCAATATTTCCTTACATAACTCATATCACCTAAAACTTGAATTCTAAAAAGTTACCCATATCTCTTTGCTCCCATGGTGTTTATGAATTCAAATCAAAGCCACATTCGATTAGTACGGCGTCGTTGTCATAGCGTGGCGTGACTGATGACGCTTTGTTTTTGCCGGGGTTGAATATCTAATGGATTGCCCCTCATCTCACCCCGAGGGGCTATCGCTGGACAATCTATCATCACTGTGTTTATTTGACGGCGTTAATGTGAGTAGTTCCATTCAGCAGCTTGGTTAATATGCATCCCGTATTGGTTTTGTATTCAGACATTTCCACGCAATTCGGTGTAAGCAAAAAGGGATTTAATCAACTTTATTGCTTTAATACAACCCTCTTAGAGCTTTAAAAGCATTAAAAAAAGATACTTAGATCCTTTTACCGAAACTTAAGCTTTCAAATCAACATAAAATCCTTCCAGACATCAAAGTTAAACGAAATTTAAAACATCTACAACACTGAAACTCTAGTTTGAACAGAATTTGAAATGTCCTGGTGTACACCCATGTAACAGTATGATATTATATGATAGATATTGTACATAATAGAGGTTTAATAGATATTATTTCGACCATTTTATCATTGTTTAAACGTTGTAGCGTTTTCCACACTAGGGTTCTCCTGAAACGCCTACTAAGATGCCTCTTACAAGCACTCACACTTTCATTAAGAAATTAGTAAATCGAACATTAGTATGAAAGTTTGATAGTTGATGGAAACATTGTGTACTGTCCTAAACTAATAACTATTCCAAACTAGATCAATAAAGCCAGGTTCACAACGTTAGCTTCCAAGCAGACATAACATCGTTCTAGACATCTGCCCAAATAGCGTTCCCTGGATTCAAAGTTGATCTAAATATAAAAATCTTCCACACCCAAGCTGGAATTTAAACGAAATTTAAACAGCCAGGCTCCAGATGTCCGATATGCAACAACATGATAGTGTAATGCAAAGGAATCGATTCGACATTACGCGACACTCCGTGCCAAAGTCGGTGCAGTGTTTGCATTGTTATACGATATACATCTGAGGGTGGAAGTATCAGAAACTTTGTAAATGTACTTAATGTATTTGAGTTTCGTTCCAAGTTTCTTTAATAGTTTGAAACAAGGCAGTTTTTCAGCATTTTGATGTCTTTCGGTTGCAGACTTATAATTTGATAGAATTTTGAATATGCCAATTCAATTAAAACTGGTCTAGGTAACGGAATAAACCCTTGAGAATCTATCAATTGTCACACCTTTCGTGTTGCGACGTTGCGTCCAAATATCTTCGTTCATATCAATTCTACAACAACCCTGTAAATCACAATTATAAATCATCAAAAATTACTCGGACATAATAACCACATGCGTAAAAAATATTACATAAATTCGGAAACCAAATGAAGCAACCTCATTAAACATTATACAAATGCACGCCGCATCGTGTGTGCGATGTGCTCGCACGCTCACAAGGCTCTCATTAACGAAGCCGAAAGCCGAGTGTGTACTGCCACAATGTCCGAGACAGGTGCAGTAAGTTTACAACATACAACAAAAATACTCGATCAACGTAAAAAGAAGTCACAGCAGTGGAAATGGTTAAAATGGTTAAAATATTTACCGTTTCGAACAAGCAAAATATTGATTGGAATAGCAATTCTACAAGTTTTCTACCGAAGGTCTTATGACGGCAGCTAGAATAAACTGTCAAATTCGAAGGACCCCTGTAAGTCTCGAAATAGGTAAAATCTACAGTTCAACAAGGTGTTAAAGATTAAATCCATTGATTGACAATTTCCGCAGTTTATTAATGAATGCGTATCGCTAAAAGTTTGCCTTCTGTATCTCATGCATTCTGTGGTACCACTTCGGGGCCGAGGGGCTGAGGTAGTGGGTAGCATACATGTGTAATTATTTCGGGGGCCGCCTTGCACTCGAGCGAGCCGCAAGCTTTCTTCAATCAAATATGTGGGGTTGACAGGGTAATATTTCAATCAATTGGGGATCGTTAGATGGGTTAACGTTTTAGAAGCCTTGTTGCCATAACTGAAGTGTTTCCATGTGTTTGTTGTGAATTGATATATTAATAATCAGATCGCGCAATTTGCTATTATTTTCTTCTGACTCAAATACTTTATAGTGCCATTTACTACTACTATTTTAAATCAAAAACGTTATTGTAATGGCGGTTTTACTCAGCAGTAGCAGCTCATCAATTTCTTGTCCATGGTTTGTCAATTTACCAGTCAATACCTTTCTATATAAAACAAACCAACACTAGCACCTATAGTAAAACTTACATGTTTATATTTTAGAACTCCTTATTCGAAAATTATGAAATCTAAATATGAAGTCACACAAAACCGTAAATCAATTTTGCTAACCGAACGCGAATTCTAACGTTTATAACGATCCTACACAGAAAGGATGAAAGGTCACAACTCAATTAAAACATTCCAGTTATTGAATCAAACCGGGATTCAATTGGGTAGCGATAATATCGGATTAAAAAAGGTTTAGGTGTTTTCTGCTCACCAAAAGTATTCATGAATAGTGGAACAAGTGTCATAATCATATTATCTATAATACTCAAAGTGGTAAAAAATAAATTTATTATTCAGTGAATACAAATTTAAGAATATATGTTTCAATATGACATAACGAAGCAGCGCAAAAATGGGACTTGCACTAACGGAATAAGGTTTAGTTTTCGTTACTGTTTTAATAATATGACCACTTTGTTGCAGCTGTGTGTATCTCACGCTGGCTACACGAGGTCAAAAATACCATTGCTCTGTTTGAGCAGCTCCAAAATCCAATATAAACGGCGATAAAAATGAGAAAATGTAATAAAACAATATCTAGCCGTTTTCTCTACGTTTTACCGTCAATAACGTAGTAATCCCGTAGATCCGATTACGTAGATTACCTAGATCGTTTCATTTCTTCCGAGACGGCTGTCGATTTAATTTAACTAATCTCTTTTATTAAATTCATAAAATTTTCATGTGCTATTATTAAAATGAACATTTTATGGGGCGGTGTAATTTGGAAATTGAAAAGTTGAAGGTGAGGTAATTATTTTGTTATATCTTCCTACGGATTTTTCGTGGTTATCATCACTAATTAGTAGTGGGTGTTAAGATTAGTAATTCTAGAATAGACGTAGGTAGCTTAATAGCCTCAAACGGTACAGTCAGCTAAGTAAATAGATCTTTCGTAATTTTGAAATTAAGATAATGAATGATAATGAAATGCTATTATTTTGTTAATTTCCTAGAAAAGGTAATCTTGAAGTTTTATTTTTTATAATTAGCTTCGACTTACTTCTGACTGTACGAGTACTATGCCCTAACCAATACTTTACCGCCACGAATACTTTAATTAGTTTATAGCGAGTGGTATTGTAGATATATAATAATTAATCAATAGTCAAATCGTACTCTTTCGAGAACCAAGATTTTTGTCTATCTATACCATGTTATTTATTGTGGCTCGAATTACAAGTACATATATTATTTTTAGGATACGTAATCACTGCCTTATGTTGGCTCGTTTATGTAGAGTTTATCGGCCCTACATGCGTTGTATTTACGTCAATCTCTTTGCGGAACCTCTGCTATATATAGAACAATTGTTATTGTAAGGGAAGTTAAACCTACGGGTAAACAACCTGGCTGTTTGTGCCAACTTGTGAACAACTTTGACAGTTAAAGAGTACCCCTGTACAACTTATATATAGGCGTAGCGCATACTTCATAGTAAGAAGTTTCCCAGTATTGCTAATAGTATATCATTGACCTATCTGACATATTTTCATCACTTCTTGTTATAATTATGAATGCTATCAATATACACCGATTAATTTAATGAAAAGTTTATTAACTTTAGGAGCCCATCAGAAACTAGAATCATAACATCTCTTCCGAGCAATTATTGTACGCCAGTGGGATATTTAACAGTAGCAACAACGGCAAACTTGCTTACCTAAAGTGTGGAGACTACGAGAATTGATAATCACCTTTCCTGAACCATTTATCTCTATCATTCGTTCCACAAAATGGCGATAAGTTAGGTAATATTCACCGAAGATGAGTCACGGCACACGATCGGCACCGATTTGTTTTTGTAGGAAAGTGAAACTATACCTATCCGTGATATATCTGTGTTATTCACCATCTCCCTTTTACCAAACACTGATGACTAAGCACCCAAAACTTGCTTCAGCCACTAGGCACAACTCTATAGGCCGCCTACCAGAACATATTGCCTAATAACAATATCTCACGTGCAGCGCGTCTCGCGAGGAAAACAGGCACTAATTTGACGACAACCCCTCCCGAGGGCGTAGAAGGTACGTTTGCGTTTGAGGGTAGCCTTACACTTCATTGACTGAGGAGCGGGTAACTGGTGAGTCGGGAAATTGGGGGTTGCTTTTAACTAGCTTATGTGTAGGTATTTGTGTATTGTATACACAATCTCTGAATAATACAGTTTAATTATAACCAGAAAAGAAAATTATGAACGATTATTGACAATAAAAGCAGTCAAAAAGTCTAAATACCTGCTCATATTTAGCTATGATGTTTGTACAGGGCCACAGTGTCTAATAAAATTTATGTAAATGTGTAGGATTCCCTAGTATTGAAACAATTCTCGTAGTTTCAATGTTCAATGTCATTATGTTTCGTGCCGCATGTATTGATCTGATATTATGTATTTTAGCTGGAAATGGAATACCATTTCCGATATGTCCGTCAATGAATACACTGACGATGCTATAATGAATTTTACGTCAGGGACAGAGAATGGGTGACAAATTTTTGAGTTTATATATCCAAATACATTTTTAAAGATAATCTACAAATATAACTATTATTATAAATGCAAAAAATGGCCTATCAGTTTGTTAATCGGACCGCTGGTTACGCAGTTGATTACTGAATAGTCTAGTTACGCGATTAATCTGACAAGTTACACAAAGTATATATATAGTCAGGCTAAATAGCCAAACTATCACTTTAAGCGAAAAAATATATTTTAAACTTTAATTGATCCGAAGGAGACGTCTCATAACCTATCACTATATCTCAACCGAATATATCTCTTTGCGAAGAGGTAATCCAGAACGTCGCCATGCTTAGAATTTACTATAAATTTTGCGTAGAAAAAATCCGTCTTATACTTTACTTTCCAAAAATTCTAAGCTAAAACAAGATAAGAAAGTGCTTATAAGAATCTTGTCCGTTATTAAGGTTCTTGGGACGTACAGCGGGCAAATATTTGAGCAGCTAGCTTCAATATAATATTCCGTGCGAGCGTACCGCTGACTAGGCGGTCCCATCGATCATATCTGCACTACGGTTTATTTTAGGAAGGGTGGCTGGTAAATTTGCTAACGTGTAGTTTTAACTTAGAATAGATGATTCAATCAAATTGCTTTAAAATAGGCGATGTAAGGGACTGAATTAATAATGCGTAAGCAAAATATTTTCTCTTCTAAATCTATATTATTCATATACCTGTACTATAAAAATTGATGTTGGTATATATGTATATGAGATTGATAAACTCCAACACCGCTTGACCGATTACCATGAAAGTTGGCACATCTAAATGTTTTTTAATAAAAGTTTTTATGGAGATCAAAGGGGAGGCCTTTGTCCAGCAGTGGGATGCGATAGGCTAACAGTAAACAGTAAGGTTTTTATGGTATACAGTAGAAGTATAAAAACTGGCAGGACAACGTCTACCGGGTTCTGCTAATATACTATAAGTTCATATAGTATATATATTAACGCCATATCAATAGATATAATAATACCGCGTTCAGACATTATACTTATGGCTTGACTTATTTCCGGCTATTAGGCTATCAACATGCCGTTTTGCGTTACAGATCGTAGGTCTGATTCCCACACGGACCAAATGTTTGTATGTCCATCAGATTGTTGTTCCCGGTTCAGGTTACTGAAGGGAGACCAGTATAAGGCAAAGTTTAAAAACAAAACCTGAAGTAGTACCTGGTCTTCAACCTCGCCTACTCGACTAGAACTGGTCACCAGACACAACTGAAGTATTAATGTGTACAACAGCGGCATCACCCCATTTAAAAACATTAATCCATATAAGTACCTTCACTTCGACCTTGGGTGGTTCTACAAACACATAGGCAGTTCTAGGTCCACGAACATATTAAACCTTGGCATATAGTCTGTTTAGTTAATAGTTTCGCACACGGACAGGACACACGGCCAGACAGCCTTGTTATTTGTCCGTCATATTTTCATTATGCGTGCTTCTGCATAATTGTTATAGCGATTTTGTGTTTATTTGTGAGTTTAATGTGTCTGGAGGTGGATAATGAATTGAATTGTTTAAGTAGGTTGAAAATATATTCGTGACAAACAGACGGGTTGTGTTCTGAATATGTGTAGTCAACAGTTAGTAAACGTTTGTAGAGCTTTTAAAAGACAAAACTAAAGCTATTTAAGTTTTGCTGACGCATAGTTTGATCGCTAAGTTTGCAGATATTTCTAAATATTTTATTTATCTATTATTCATATTTATTTCTTGTCAATCTCTTTCAATTTATCTTTTAAATCTCAACCAATGTAAGCACTTTGGAACACCAAACATTTTCGTCACATCGCTTTATATTAAAACCTCGACATAGTAATCCTGACTTCTTTATGAGATGCCACGAGCGTTTTAGCCTTTTCCTAAAAAATCCACAACCAATCCTGGGGAAACCTGGTTGCAGCAACAGACCAAGCATTAAAAACCATAGCAGGTTAGTTTATATACCTACATATTGTAGAGGTTTCCTGTAAGTCTTTGATAAAAATATTTGGTGAACGATAAAAGAACAAGTATTTGAAAGGATGTCAATGTGACGTATACAGTGATGGATCTTAAGAGATTCTTTTCTTTTTTTTTTTCTTTTTTAAAAAACGTTGCCCCTCACTAGGATTTCTCCTGTATCGTGGGTACAGTTTACAAACATACATGTCACATGCACAGACAACCAGACACGAAACAACTATCTGTAGATCATACAAATATTTGTTCCGTGCGGGGATCGAACCCGCGACACTTAGCGCGGAAAGCTAATCGCTTTGCCACTGCGCCAACCGTGTCGTCGAATTTAAGTTTTATTTGAGAATTTCATTGAGTTGCTAACAATACAAAGTTAATAATATAATTGCAGTTTCATTGTAAAATAGTTTCTGTGCCCCACAATATAAACCTACATTAAACTGAGCTTGTGACCTGCTACTAAATCAAAGCCGCTGTAATTGATGCCTCTAGAGCCACCACCAGACAACGCACCTTTTACCATTGACATGAAAAAAGATCATTAATTATAGTCAGACATCTTCCCATCCATTAAGGTGTAGTCCTAATGCACTGTAACAGTAATTATGCACACAACAATGGCAAAAATACATACACATGGCACGCAATGAGGGAGTAAGTATAGATACGAGGTCACACACACAGACGCAAATCGAAATACTATATTTGCAACTCAACATATATAAATTATGACAAGTCTGTCGTTTCGGATTTTAGGATAAATATTTCTCCTGTATAGTCTACGAGCCTCTCATATTAAACTTCCAGACATATAGTTGACACGAATATACCAAACATATGTAAATAGGTACAATAAGTACAGTTTACAAACATACATCTCACATACTAAGTACACACAATAAGACCCTATCTATCGGCTATACAAATGTTTGGCCGGCGATCCGTCAGGCAGAAAACACTGTGTTTGTCAAAGTTAGTGTTAGAATGTTCGAAGTGGGCGTTCTGTATCTATTTTCTGTGGTAGCGGTCGTAACACGAAACTCGTCAGTCGTCACTCGGATGCAGCTATCAACTTAATGTGTTCTAAAGCGGTTCGTTAACTGTTCCGCTCGCAGGGCTGGCAGAAAACAAATAAGAACACAAAACAATTGAATAGCACTGACAATATGCAATGTGTTTAGGGTCAGATGACGAATTCGATATCGTGACTTAGATTCAATTAAAAACAGGAGACTCCTAAAGTAGGTTCGTCCAAGCAGCCAATATTAATAATCCCACTGCGTGTACGCATTACCTTGATGATCACCATGCCATTTAGACATAAGATTTCGATCATAAGCGGCACAATCAAAAAAATCTAAAATAAATTGTTAAGAGCAACTCGGCCATTCTGGCTAGTAGGATTGCAAAGGGGCGTCCCCGATACATCTTAAGTCATTTACCGAAAATATAGCTTTGTTTGCATTTGGGAGAACTCAAAAGGGCTGGACGCCATCACACAAAACACAGACGTTGTGTTTGAAAACTATGCGAAAGGCATGTGTGTTAGATTTTGCATAATTTATTAATCGAAATGGAATTACTATGTATGGAATTAACTTACTGATGACTTGATTCCGTGAACCCGTACATTTTTCCGGGATAAAAAGTCTATGTACTATTCCAGACTATAATCTATTTCTGCGCGAAATTTCATCCAGATCCGTTCAGCCGTTCTGGCGTGATTGAGTAACAAATATCCATCCATCAATCCGTCCATCCATCCATCCTCATAAACTTTCACATTTATTATATTAGTAGGATTTATAATATTAGTTGGAAGTAGGATACATATATCGGTCAAACGATGTTTTTTTTTTAATCTGTGGTAATTGCCAGTACGTGATTATTGTTTTGAATTTTCATAACTGATTATAAAAAGAGCCTTTTCGTACAGCCTATATGACAGACATAAAAATATTATAAATATTACTCTACCACGCAACCCTAAAGAGTAAGAAGTCTGGCAACCCTAATACCCCATAGAACAAATGGGAATTTAATACAGACGTGAAAGTGCTCTTTTTTACGTTAGGACCTATTATAGTATCGTAAACCGTAATGAGTTCGACAACCTTTAAACTAATGTACTCACAATTAAAAGGAAAAACACAAATCGAAACTTTATTTGAAAATATTGATTTGAAACTACGCAAATATAATACGATTTGCTGTACACATATAAATATTTATTAAAAAAATAAAATATAATGACCGCAATTTTCATATTTGGTTAGTCGAAGCTGGATCTAATTAAGGTCTAATTTAATGGTCCACTATTATAACTACAATTACTGCATTATGAATAACCAACCCCAATATGATATTAATGGAACTCATAAAATATATCTATAAAACTTTAATACAATAACAATAAACACCAACCAGAATCGAATCTAGGAACTGTTCAAACTCACTTTGCATTCAATAGGCGTCTAAAACTAACTGCAATTTCATGACAAACCGCACCACTCACCAGTACCCAACACCAAAGTTGCTACGATAAACAACTACGGCGTAGCAGAAAGCTACGAGTCACCGTAGCGGCCGCTACGAACTTTATTATATTTCTTCCGAGTCGCTCGTGCGAGAAATACTAACACAGTACAGTTTTTACGAGATTAAAATACCGAAGGAAAGAACGGAAATAAAGTTTTAGAATGTTATTAAGCCTTACTTGCGCTGGGACTGCTAAGTTTTCAAGTTGTTGCTTACCTGGAAGAAAAAGAGTAATTTAATATTAGGTACATGGATAAATAGACAATCTTTAACTTATTTGACTCAATTTGTCACGAAGTTATTTCCATGACTGTTTAGTTCCAGCGCGTCTCATCAAACAAGATCAATCAGTCCACAGTGCAGCACAAGCTGCGCCAGACGACCTCAAATTAGGCCCTTTTGGAGGTCGTTATACCCCAAGACTTGTGATACACTGTGCTGATACAAACATTGCAATATACGAGATATATACGAGACTTGACATCCACTCCCAAGTTTCGCCACAAAACCCGGCCCTCCGCAGCCTAGCATAGATAAATGTAATTAACGAAGCAAAAGGCAAACGCGTCAACAAGCTGCCTTAGTAGCAAATAACTTTAGCTGCTCGATTCAGGCCATCTCGAGCGCGTAAACATAGTTAGCCCGTTAATGAACGAGCTGGGGTATCGCTTCTACAGTTATTAATTATAAACTACTCATGTAAATTGTGTGTCGAGATGAGTTAAGTTTTTGTTTTATTACTAAGCAGTGGTAGTCGGTTGAACGCTTGTCTTGGGCTCGTATCTCTGACTTTTCGGAATCATGTGCGGATTAGAATTTGATTATCACTTGCGTTAACGGTGAAGGAAAACATCGTGAGAAAACTTGCACACCTGAAAGGGCTCCATAAAAGTTCTCGATGGTGTGTGTAGTCTGCCAACCTGCACCAGCCCAGCGTGGTGGACTAAGGCCTTACCGTTCTTATTTTGAGAAGAAACTTTTGCCCAGCAGTGGGACAGTAATGTATTTATTTATTATTTATTACTAAACTGTTGCCTTGAAACTTACAATTTTATTCAATACAATCAGACTTGTCTGTGCCACTTAAATTTAAATGAAAAGAGAGAACAATAGATTTAAAACCTTTTTAGATATAAAATGTTTGAGAACAAAGGAGCGCAAAAGTTGTTGATATTTTCTTGGAACTCGATTAATTATCATTTATTTTTAGAGTGCATCATAAAAATAACAAAACAGATATATGGGTACTACTTTTTTTTTTTTTTTTTCATGTTGCCCCACACTTGGATTTCTCCTGTGTCGTGGGTACAGTTTACAAACATACATGTCACATACACACACAACCAGACCCGAAACAACTATCTGTAGATCATACAAATATTTGTTCCGTGCGGGGATCGAACCCGTGACACAGCGCAGAAAGCTAATCGCTTAACCACTGCGCCAACCGTGTCGTCACTTCATTCGTCTTTTAATATTACATGCTTCACAAATACGAACAGAGACTTCAGACACGACTAGAGAATATGACCAAGCAGCGAGGCAAGACTTGAACAACTTTTAACTAAATAATGGACTGGCTAGTCTACGCTATCGGTTGCCGATCATTAATTACGTCACAGAGGTCCTTGACACCGAGTGACGGCAATGACTTGCAGGTTCTATATACACTGTACACTCGATAACTGAACATTAATCTCTAATGCGTTATTCAGGTTCATGTGTAGAGGAAAATCCATACTAACCGCCTGGTATATTTAGGATATATTCACTGTATCACAAAACGAAATCTTTGAACACATTTTAAAAGTAGTTTTGATTCATTAATTTTAATTTTACAATAGAATATTCCACAAGTATATATTCATTGATCATAGTTCAAATGAGTTAAGTTTTATTCTAGATTGTTGTAGATTCGAGCCCAACTACAATGTCAATCTGTTATCCCGCAAATTTTGTTCATGCGCTTAAGCACAGATTTTCATTAGCAATCTGTGTTGCTCTGTTCTTTGTTTGATCAACGCAAATGTAGATTTATAATATAATCCTCCTAGTGTAAGACAAGCTAAAAAAAGAGATCTGGTGCTTGAAGATCTAACTAGTTTTTAGAAACCTATTCTGCAATATGGACCTTAGGATGAAAAACAAGAGTTTTGGTTGTTATTTTTAAATATCACTTCAATTAAAAATATCCACAACCAATTAGTCGGCCATACTTTACGTCATAGGACCTATTTACTGACCATAATTTCTATTATAAAAGTCACTAACTGAGCTACATTTACCTCAACTTATCTATAGATATAAATAAAATTGGAGTGTCTGTTTGTAATATTGAAATAACCGTTTTTTACTACATATATATGAATATATATACGGTACATACACCAAAATAACATTTTTTACAATTTTTGTCTGTCTGTCTGTCTATTTGTATAGGCTAATCTCTGAAATGGCTGGACCAATTTTGACGGGACTTTTATTGGCAGGTAGCTGATGTAACAAGGAGTAACTTAGGCTACTTTTATTTTAGAAAAATATAGGGTTAAGTTAATTTGGTCTCACTAAAAAATACATTGTTAAGTTCTGGCATCCACGCGAACGAAGTCGCGGGCACTGCTAGTTTAGAAATAAATATTAACTTATCTAAACAGAACATTGCATACTGAAAATTGTTAGTTGTAAAATTAACCGTATAAATAATACTTGTAAAAACTGTTAATACAGTTAAATCGGAGTGCACACGGTCGTCCTTAGTAATTAAATAACGACACGTCGCATCGGCGTCGCTACGGACGCTGGGACGTATGTACACGTACGAGTTTGTCTGAACTTTAAGTACAAGTTAACTTTAGTTTTACGTTTAGTTTGTCGATGTAAAGGCATAAAGTCGCAAATGTGTAAATAGCACTATATATCAGAGTGCATTAACAATAAACAAATTCTGAATCGCATTATGAGAGTTTACAACGATTCTAACACATATAACAATGTCTGACATAAATCGTCGGGCTTCGGCCCAACAGGCTAGCCACCTATATAATATTATAAATGTGAAAGTTTGTGAGGGTGGATGGATGGATATTTGTTATTCAATCACGCCAGAACGGCTAAACAGATCTGGATGATATTTGGCACAGAGATAGATTATAGTCTGGAATAGCACATAAGCTATTTTTTTTAATCCTGGAAAAATGTACTGTTTCGTAAATCACGCGGGCAAAGCCGCAGGCGGAAGTACTCACATAATAAATATGATACCCGTTTGAATATATAAATACACAACAGAATTTTATGAATAATATTTTGATTTACTATTTGTTCGCCACAAAATTAATGGATCAAAACATTGTGACAACAAATGAAAACAGCCATTAGGGCGATAAATCTGTTATTCCTGACGTTACGATTCGATCGTTTGATAATAACAAAACAACATAAACACGCGTCAACGTTTGTTTCCTTTAATTATTACCAAACAGAGAATATAACCATAAAATATATAAGACTAGCTTCCGCCCGCAGCTTCGCCTGCGTGATTTACGAACCCGTACATTTTTCCGGGATTAAAAGTAGCCTATGTGCTATTCCAGACTTTAATCTATGTCTGTGCCAAATAACATCCAGAACCGTTCAGCCGTTCTGGCGTGAACGAGTAACAAAGATCCATCCATCCATCCATCCATCCATCCTCACAAACTTTCACATTTATAATATTAGTAGGATAGGATTAGTAAGATAGTAGGATAAAAACGCTACCGTTTTCTGTACAGTTACCTATCTACACAGGTAACTGAACAGAAGAGTCGAGATAAAGATACTCTGCAACAAAACATCGCATCTTAGCGACATTTGGTGTCCCATTCTGTTCCTTTTGGAAATGCGCAATGTGCGACTGAGACAAGAAATCTTTGCCATACAATAGCCGAAACTGTGACGATGAATGCCGCAGTGTACCTTGACCCTCGTACCGATAAACATTACAGAACACTTTCATACACACGCGACGTTAACATCACGCTATTTGCATATAGAGAGTACTAGGAACCAATAATGTTGTTAAAACAATGTAATTTGCGAGTGCAGTGATTCCGTCTAGAAATCATTCCGTTTTTTAAATACTAGATTCCGCCCGCGGCTTCGCCCGCGTTGATTACGAATCCGTGCATTTCACCGGGATATAAAGTAGCCTATGTGCTATTTCAGACTATAATCTATCTCTGTGCCAAATTTCATCCAGATCCTTTCACCCGTTCTGGCGTGAAAGAGTAAGAAAGATCCATCCATAATATCAGTAGGATATCGCATTGATACGGACGAAAATTCTGAATGAGTTTGGAATTGTGCTTCAGATATGGCAATAGGCTTGCAACCTATTACATGGGACTCAATAACGACATTCGCAAAATGTGGATGTAAAATAGTACACCTCTGCCTAACCCTTCGGAGAATACAGGCGTGATGCTATGTTATGTATACTTGTCTGTGTCTCTTTATTTAATGCACGTCACGGTGGTTTTTATGTTCTTGTCTACGTCGTAGCCGTGTCTACGTCGTAGACCCGTTGTGTCGTAGCGCGTAGAGGGCGTTAGAACATATGCACATTACTTGAAATGCTCTTCTCGATCTCAGATACATACTTAGAACATATTACTTGTGGCTTAGTATTAATGAAAATTATATTTGTATGCTTTCAACATCTTTTTTTTTTAGTTTATTTTATCACTTACTAGTACTTCAACTTCAATTATATGGCCCGGAAAAAATACACATACTTTATATAGTAAACTAAACCCATGAAAGACAAGAGGGAGTGTTAACGACACTCGTTAGTCTGGGACGGGGTGGCTGGACACACCCTCGGGCGTCAATAGGTATGTTATACAATGTATAGTATTGCATCAGTCAAAGTTGATTTCTAGTAGTTTAATAAGAACTACACACGTCATTTCACAAGTTGATTGCAATTTAATATATCATCTTGCCTATATTCCCCGAAAGGTTAGGCAGGGGTGTACTATTGTACGCCATTATTTCGCGTATGCCGTTATTGAGTCCCATGTAATAGGGGGCGAGATGTAATTTAAAATATTACCAACGCAGTACTTTTATATTTGTGTGTATTTTTGTTTAATACTTTTATTATTACTTACTCCTAACAACCAAGGTTTCAAGGTACCTTTACATGCACGTAAATTAAGCTCAAGCTTAAACTGTAATCAGTAAACAAGATGAGGTCCATTGTTTGTCTGTCTCCTTGCCCTGACACACACATAACCACCGACTAAATATAACCCGCTACACCGTCAAGCCTTTAAACTAATACGTCATAAAATAGCATTCTGGGCATAGGGAAACTGTAGGTACTCATCAGAACCCCCCCCCCCAGGCGGAGGATAGCCCATGATGGGATCTCACCAAGCTTATCAAAAAAAGGTACATATCAGAAAATAAGGTACACTATGAGTCCAAATGTTCGGCTCGTCGTCTTGCCCCGGGACATCGCCAGCGGCTAAATATAGCTAGGCATAAAAGTCTTTTAAACGTACCCTACTTCACAAAATATCCCACACGGGTTATGTAAATGTATTCATTTATTGTTCGAAAAAGTCCCACTCGCTCATGAACGCCCACGCGTGGATGGAAACATTCGACATGACGCCGCACGCGGGCGGATTCGCGCTAGTTTTAACGCTAAAAAGTTCCACTCTAATAATAAGCACCAAACCTTTACATATACATTTACGACGACACGGTTGGCGCAGTGGCTAGGTGATTAGCTTTCTGCGCTAAGTGTCGCCGGTTCGATTCACGTACGGAACAAATATTTGTATGATCTACAGATAGTTGTTTCGGGTCTGGTTGTGTGTGTATGTGATATGTATGTTTGTAAACTGTACCTACGACACAGGAGAAGACCAAGTGTGGGACAAAGTATTTTAAAAAAAAAAGTACTCTACATAAAATGCAGGATTAAACTGCTCGATATAAACATCACAAACGTCACATAAAACCTTTAAACGTATACTAACTAGAGTCGCACGAAACTATATCTGGTAACTCTTTACACATCAGTAAACAGGGTACACTTTTACGTCCAATGTTTGCCTGTCCCTTCTAAATATAGCCCCCAAAAAATACATGGAAATCAGTCGAAGCTTGTTACGTGATATTTAGTCGAATCCGGATCGATATTAATGTAAAAATGTTTCTTTAAAAATATTCTTATACACTTATCCGTTCTGCGTAACTTGTATACGGAAAGGCTATTGATACTTTGAAAATCAGAAATTATGAAAACACGTAGACAGTTACACTTTTTATTTTCTTTAATAAGGGGCCGTCCATTAATCACGTGAGGCTCGAAAGGGGGAGGGGGTTTGGCAAAAATCACGATATATCAGGGGGGAGGGGGGTGTAGTAAGATATTACGTGTATTTATTTTTTCACTTGCTAATAGACATGGGCGAAGTCGTTAATTTATTTCTTTGGAATTACAGTGACTCGTCGAATTTTGGGAACGTTGAAGTTTGCAAAATAAGCATCTAAAAAAAAGGTAATCCTATAATTACTCAGCTATACGGTGACAAGCCTTAAGACAAGACAAATAGGTACTTAAAAAAAAATACACGTGATTTTGGGCGAGGGGGAGAGGTAGTTTCAAACCTCACCACGTATCACCAAGGGAGAGGGAGGGGTTAAAAATGCTAAAAAAAAACATCACGTGATTAATGGACGGCCCCTAAGATGGAAAACAGTGGCAGTCCACCCAAAACTATTAAGCTAGTTTTCCCAATCCGAAACTCGATGCTAAGATTTTAAAACTGCCTTCGAACATAAATTCCAAAAAATTAAAACATTTTATAACCAGAGTGTTCTACCCAACAAAAGGTTCTTTAACCATTGTAGGTGTAGTACATACGGTCAAACGCTCGCCATCAACCGAGTGGTCGGTAACTTCAAAAGTAATGATCCGTTCAATGGACGGCTAGCGCCCAGAATCAGTTTCCAAAGCACCAGCAATCTAAGTGCTTTGTTCAGTATCAAGGAGGCCTTAAATGAAAACCAGATTGTTGTTTAATATCCTATAGGTATGTGTATGTATATTAGTGACCCGAGTACGTTCCTTTCACTAATCGGTGAGCCACTGCGATCCCCAAGCCGCCTGCCAAGCGTGGGGATTATGGCGAACCCCCCCCCCCCCCCCCCCCCCCTTGAGGGAGGCCTTCGTTCAGCAGTGGACGTCTTCTGGCTGATGATGATGTATATTAGTGAAAAGGTAACGACGTCATATGTCTTAGAATAATAAGGATATATAAGGCAGATAATATCTCGATAGCCTTTCAACGCCAACATACATATATGTATTAGTTTCTTGCCGGTCTCGTCTCCATAGAACCTACCCCCTTTGGAACCGTGCGCCGAGTCTCGACTTTTTAGAAGTGCCTGAAAAGGCCTAGTTGAAATAAAAAACTTTGACTTTGATATAGCTGTATTACTTAATACAACTAACAATATAATAGGCATTCAAAAAACAAAACAGTATGCGACCACTATTTTAGTAGGAGAAAATAGCTATTTTTCTTTTTCTAAGAAACCTGGCTCATTTGTAGTAGACCAATTTGTCTGCAGATAAAAGAAAGGAAACTAGCGAAAACGTTTCGACATATCTCCATTAGCCAACTAGTCTGCGGTAGTCTGCCGATGGCCTTGGCATTTGACCTCGCAATGTCCGCAGCATTACATTTCACTAAAGAAAAACAAAGCTAAGAATTTCGGCGCCAACTCCATGAAGAGGAATCTCAGTAGCAGCACGGCGTTCAGAATTATGCTCGGTAGATGCCAAGTGGCTTGCCGTTTACCTTGGGACTAAATATTGGCATCGGAAAAATGTGGATATGAACCCTGCCTTAAGATTTAGGGAATACATCAATACAGGCGTGATCCTATGTTATAAGAGCTCAATTTAGCTCAACGACAAAACTTGTTGAAACCCTTGGAGAAAAATGTAGGATACATTTCGCGACATTTCGGTACATGTCGCGGGCACGGTGCCCCGTTTACGGTGTTAATTTGAATTAAATGTCTTTTAATTCAAATTAACAGTATTATAATGTATATTTATATTTTTAATAATAATTTTTAATTTATATTTCTACACATCGCCTCTCAAAAATACCGCGGTGAGTGTTTAGCGAGAAATCCTCTACAAAGCTCTTAAGAAAATTAAGATATTTTCGCGAAGGCTGAGTAAACCATTTGACAAAGCGTGGGCGGATCAAATGAATTCTAAGTGACAAAGATATCTCTTAGAAAATCTCTTTCAAGATCCTTTGTACGATGTTTTGTAGGTGATGAATCAACCTATAATTTTAATGAGCACTTCTCAATATCACACTGCCTATAATTTTCCCTTATCTTGGTCTATTATTTCAGGTAAGGATTTTCCTTTTACGGTAACCTTTTGAGACGGTTTAGCCAGCAGTAGACTGCTTAAGGCCGAATATTGATTGCTAGATGACTGACTTTATGGTTACATAAATTAACCTTTCAATTTAATTTGAATAAAACATAATACATTTATAGTCAGCTGTGTGCAAGAGTGTGTTATCAATTGCCTTCAGCTATTTATTTCTTCAAATAAGTAACGGTTTTAGCTCAAAATAAGTTGCAAGTACACTTGGTATGCTGCCAGGAATTTCATTTTATAACCTAACACAATTGAAGATAGTATCTTTTGTATCACAACGTCTCTATTTAACATTATCTAGTAGTTGTTATATTTAAGGACAGCATGCAAGTAATCAGTCCCGGTTGGATAAGATATAGTTTGAAATCCTAGTAATATAGTCTGAGATGTTTACTTGATTATATTCAAAGAGTAAGAAAAATTGAAGGACTATCACAATCTACCTCTATATGGGCTCGAAGGCCCAAATGCGTCTTTGGCGAACTGTAGACAAAGGTGCCCTGCCAACCCAAGGGACAGACGGGACGGGGTCAGACCCAATATCAAAGCTTGTTCTGAACAAAAACCATTTCACCCGCCCGTTTTATGTCCTAAGTAATTAATCATAGACTTTGGACAAGAAACGACCGGTCATCTTGTGTTGAGCATCTGTTACTTCTGAGACATAAAACTCCCGTAATCGCTTGTTCTAAATCCCGTAGTTTTCTAGCCATATTGTGAAGATTAACTACACTTTAAGAATGAGTCTCGTGCTTATTACCAAGTGCTTGAAGAATTTCCCTCATTCATAAACAGATCACAGCGAGACAGACCTTAATACCCAAGAGAGGCCTATCGGATGGAAGACTAAATGAGTTTGGCCAAAAAAAAGTAAATAAGATTATGATAGTGATGGTAATTTCTATATAATTCGGTTTAGGTATTATGTCTATATAAATAAAAATCAATTGCCAAAAATGTATGTAAGCGTATAACTTCAGAACGGGTGCACCTGTTTGGCTATTTTTTTTGCTGTGTTTGTAATTGTCAGGACAAGGTTTGTGTGAAAGAATTTTTGCGGAAAATCCACCGGAAAAGCGTTTAGATTGACAACTCTGCTATCACATGAATTGAATTCGTGCGAAGCCGGGGCGGGTCTGCTAGACTGACATAATATTAACGTCAATCGCTGTTGGGAATGTCCGACACCTAGGTGACACAGTGTGTTCGTTATGTTGGTGGAAATGTGGTAAAATACATAGTCCAAAATACTATTGATAAAAAAGGGGGATACCATTGTACAAAAGTGTGAAACATGAATTATTGGAAGATCCTGTATGGAATGACATGGAACGACTGCCATCTAGCGGCCTCACCTTGTACTTTTCGTTTAATTAAAATAAATTCAAACTGAAAGTCTGAAAACAATGAAAATTCGAGGATCACACAAACCATTTAACAAGTCCATTCGCTTATGTTACTCTATTTGGCGTGCAGATCCGCAAATCCTTAAAGGGTACACATACATCCGGAATGCAGGGCCGAGGGCAACACCTAAACAAGGTTAATGGCACAGTTTAGGAGGGGAGCCTTAACGAGGGTACCTGCAGCCCTTTGTTCGAACTGATTGGTCGCGATTTTTAAACACTGTGCGTTTCGAGCGGAGGGTTTTAGGTCAGAGGGTATACCCATGTAAACGTATCTACATATTGGGCAGTTAAAAACTCTTTAGCACAAAGTACAAAAGTTTATACACACTTATTCTTTTCGGTACTGACTTGCTTGTGAGGAGGATATTTTCTTATTTTATTTTTTCTTTATAAAAAAATATTGTCCCACACTAGGATTTCTCCTGTGTCGTGGGTACATTTTTACAAACATACATGTCACATGCACACACAACCAGACCCGAAACAACTATCTGTAGATCATACAAATATTTGTTTCGTGCGGGAATCGAACCCGCGACACTAAGCGCAGAAAGCTAATCACTTAGCCACTGCGCCAACCGTGCCGACAAAATACTTATATATGTGAAAATACTTTGCATTACAACTTTTATAACATTTCCGTCACATTGTCGAATTAATTTAAACTTAATGAACTGATTCAGTGACGAAGCGGATGATGCCAGTCATGCGCCATGCTACCTTCACACTTAATAATAAATTTTCTTTAAGCTAATAGTATGAAATCCTTGAAGTAGGGTATTTTTAAGATTTGTTACTAAACATGTATATGTAAAATATTGATGTACAGACGACATAATAGCTATCATCGCTTTTATATTACATTCATTTTGTACACGATGAATGGACTGAGTTACCAGTATAAAACGCACTCGCCTGCGCACACGATTTTAAATTTGACAAAATTACATTACGTTTGACGGTTAATGTACGACATATAATAGACAGAGGTTGCAGTGTCGACTAAAGAAGCTATACCCACTAAAATATTATACAGTTCCATAACTCTCCAACCTCTAAACTTCCATCCAAGATCTTGTCGAGTCACTTATATTTCATTAAATCTTAGCCGAGTGCGGCAAGACTTGACATATCGCGGCAACCGTTCAATCCATATGCATTGACAATTTTCGCCTACATTTAGCAAGGATCTTAAGCCCGCGTAATCATTAAAATTGTGCGATGTCTATTAATATACCGATAATAAACTACGAACTTCTGTGGTGCCATGTTGTGTAACAGTATGATTGTTTTGCGTCACCGTATGCGCAGGCACCACACACACACAATGGATTTTTCAATGTTAAAAATCCCGTCGGGGTGGTCCGCGCGTAAGTATGTAAAAAAATTTGTGATATCGTTGGACAGCAAGGCAACGTCCATTGCGTACCGTGCGCCCGTTGAAACTGTCTAAAAACTTCAGTTTATTTTTTTTTAAATTTTCATTTCCAAATTTAAAATGAAAGCAAAAATTTTGCGAATTAATTTATACAGCAGCGCAGGATTTCTCGTTACGTTAACGTTGACTAAACGGTGAGATTACTGAATAATTCATTTGGATTAGCTATTTAAAAGAAAGAGTTAATAACAAAGTGGGTCTCGTTGTTTCTATAACTTGAAACAATGAAAAATAATATGTATTTAAATAATGCAGTATTTTAAGTTGAAATATGAATTGCAACAATTTTGTCGTAACAGAAGTATGAAGTCCCATATTAATATGTATAATTCCATACCAAGACTAGCTCGATTGGTTTTTTGAGATACTTTTCCCACGTTCGATTACCGCACGATACCCATATTTGTGTAACTTATAAACAGTTTTTCCGATCACCCACAATACATGAGAAATTCTACTTACTGTAGGAAAAAAATTAAACAGCATCGCTCTACTAAAAAAGCTGCATCTTAAAAGAAATCCAATTACACTGCACGGAACTCGATTACAAAATCGTCTCGCGATCGGAACCGCTAGAAAATAATTAATCTTATCGTGATAGCGTTGGCTTCCTAAGCGGCAAAGTTTTATTACAGTGCCTTGATAAAAATGCCTAGGCTATAATATGCTATATATAATAGCTATAATATAATATAACCTCGATTGAGGTTTCTAAGTTTTACGAGACTGCGGCACGCTATGTTAACCTTAACACTTTTGAGGTTCTTTTGTACACTACAATATATGCTATGTAATCCTACATAGGCTTGATTTTTGCTTGAAACATTTTACTAAACGTTTCAATTATCATCTACATAACTAACATCAAAATGGACTTAATTTCAAATCTAAGTTCTTACTATAAATAAGACCACAACCCATGAACTACAAGACATTAACCTCAACTGAACTATAAATACGGTTCTATATATAACTCCATCAATTCCGCGAACTAAAGTATACACGGTTCTAAAGTATTACATAATAAATAACTTTTTCTCTACTGAAAAGTTACAAAACCATTACAACTGCAATACGGGCGCGGAACTAGCGCCATCTATCGACCGCCAAACATTCCCTCACGAACGCCGCAAACCTTATTTTGTTAAAACTCACCGATAATGTATGAACCGACGAAATTTAACTGTAATATGAAATTAAATATTATGTTCTGTCAAATCACTCACTGAAAGTCAGGTTAAACACAATTTGAATAAACACAGAGAGTATCACTGTTTCTGCACGCGAGTGTACTAGTAAGCACTATTGGTGTAGAGAACAGTGAGTGTTGAGCGAAGGGTGCGTAGGTACAGTCGTGCAGAGCGGGCCGGCGACGCGGGTGGACTGCCGCGGCGCGCCCCGCGATGCGCCCCCGGCATGCGCGCCATAACCTAACCCCGTTCCGAGTTTTCCGAGACAAAGAATAAACCAGTTAAGATGTGGCACTGCTTTTAACTTTAGTAGTGTACCTACACCTGTCAAAGTTCAAGTTAAACGGGAAGATTTAAGTTTGGTTGATTGGCATTTCATTTGCGAAGGACAATTAATCAAATTATTAAACACTAAAGTTATACAGATTCATGCAATAGAATTTCTCTAAACCAGTTTCTATTAATTAATCAACTTCCAACAAATCAATTTAGTACAATTCAATAAAACATCAAACTGTCTGTTGAGATCATTTATAACTAAACCCGAATAATTTCTAAATTCCATCACATAAAACAATTGAAGCCTAATGCTGAAAATTGGTCTATACCAAGGAAAGATTTTTGCTTTAGACTGGGGTATGTTATGGCATCTTATGGAAAGCTTTTTTCAATAGGAACTCCACTTTACCGAGCGATGTAATATCCAGTACCAACCAATTGAACAGTACCCTTCTTTCTTTGACATAACAAATACCTAATAGCGGAAGATCTCGCATCTATTCTTATAAACCGCAGTACATTGTGATAACATTGATATATTCGTCGAATAGCTTACGGAATCCCTCACTGACCTAGAAAGCTCCAACTACACTTACGATATAGGCCAGGGGGTAGGTCCTAATGGATTTAGTTACCGGAGAACTGCGGGACAAAGTCAGGCCTTACAGTTTAGAATAGGCTACATGATCAGTAAATTATGGCAATGGGTATCTACTTTGAAGTTCTAAACAGGAGTTTGGAAAATGGAAGATAGCAGCCACCTTAACATGGTAAATTATTGCCGAGAAAATGAGAACAACAGACTCAAAATGGAGTCGTAATAATCGATTTAGGTTCAGGAATATACTACAGTCGAAACTTGTGAAAACAGGGTGGTTTTTAGACGATCAGTTCAATGTGACATCAGTTAATTACATCAACATTGACTGCCTCATTAGTCTAGTGGTTGCAAGCGCGACTGCTAAGCGTGAGGTCCTGGGTTCGATTCCCATGTCAGGCAAAGTGTTATTGGGTGTTTCTGTATGGAAATTTTCAGTAGCAGCACGGAGTCTGGAATTGTGCCCGGTAGATGGCAATAGGTTCACCTCCTATTACATGGGACTCAATAACGACATCGGCGAAATGTGGGTGTACAATAGTACACCTCTGCCTAACGCTCCGGGGAATACAGGCGTGATGCTATGTTAATTACATCAATGATACAAGTGGCAGTCTCTACCACACTGCCACTGTAATCTGAGTTAATCATCGATAAACAATAGAAACTAAACATTAATTACAGAAATTGTAGACATCTCTTTCGTCCCAATACCAATAGAAGCGGTCACCATGGCCGAAATCGGCAAGGGGGAGTGTCTAGCGCGCAGAGTGGGGACTCTGCTAGCGCTCTCGTCTAGCGACCCCCGAGAAGACGGCGACACGGTGTGGTCCCGTGTCGCCGTGCACACACCACCCAGCGAGGGTAACGGGGGGACCTCTCTACAGTCTCCCCCGGGACTTTACACCATGGTGGGCTTCGGTGCGGTCTTCTAAGAGTTCCCGAGGCCCACCATATGGTGTCGAGGCGGATCACCGTGGTGAGTTTAGCCGGTAGGAGTCCGGCACACCCCCTCCGCCCACCCCTGGCGGAGGATAGCCCATGACGGGTTCTCACCACGTTAATCAAAAAAAAAAAAGTATATATGTAAACTTTACCGAACCGCAAAAGAAATGCATATGGTCGCTGCATCTGCCAAGTTCCATATGTGCATTTTTTAACGAAAAAATCTCTCTTTTTAAATAGTATTTATAATTTGATATAATTTTATAGAGTTGTGAATTTAATAAATTTAAAAAGAAAGAAAATCAAAATATTCTGAGTCCAGTGTCTCAAGAACGAGTATATGCGATCTCCAAGTCAATACAATACGAGAAACCTCTCAAGTAATTCTATTAATGTACCTGCCAGTACATAAACAACGTAAATATACTGCATACATTGTTGCTTTACATAAAGATGGAACGCCACATACAAACAGATCACATTTTAATATAAGCGTGTGATCCTGTCAAGACTCGTTCAACAGCGTAACATTAATTACTCGGTAACAGATACGAGTTAAGAAAATCAACCAAGAATCTTTTGTAAGCGAAGGAATTTAGATGACTAGATAAAGCTAAATAAGTCACCGGTGTCAAAAAATTTCATAAAAAAATACTATTAAAAATACAACGACACGGTTGGCGCAGCGGCTAAGCGACTAGATTAAAATTCAGCGCTTCGTGGCGCGGGTTCGATTTCCGCACAGAACAAATATTTGTGTGATCTATAATATATACACAGTAGTTTCACAGGAGTTCACTATTGTTCTGTTGTGACCTAAATATTTATTTCGATAAGAACCATAAACGATTGCGCATACAGTTATATTTTATAATACTTAGCATCACGCCTGTATTCCGCGAAGAATTAGGCAGGCTAAGGCGAAGAGTTAGGCTGTATTATTGTATATTGTACATTGCGCCGATGCTGTTATTGAGGCCCATGTAATAGGGGGCGAGCCTATTGCCATCTACCGGGCACAGTTCCAGACTCCGTGCTGCTACTGAGAATTTCCATACAGCAAAACCCAATAACACTTTGCCCGACCCGGGAATCGAACCCAGGACCTCACGCTCAGCACACGCGCTTGTGACCACTGGACCAGTGAAGCAGTCATTTCAGTTTATAGCATTGTTAAAAACAGTTATGGCATATCAAGGCTTGTAATTATTTAGTCTCGACGAGCCATAACAGTCTTTAAGAAGTACAAAAGTAACAAATGATCCAAAATCCCCTTGTCTGAGCACCCGTAGGCCTAGAATGATCAAACAAGACATTAATCTCAGACGAGACTCAACAAAATGAGCGACTGAGTGCCGTTTGTAGGTTATAAACACGGATATTGGGCCTTGGGTGTCTTTTAGCATTTCCTCTCTCGATCACGAGTTGCATGAACAATCACAAGAGAATGACACTTGTCATAGTAAAACGATTAGTGGTAACGAGGGTGATTACCGAGGTGATGCCAGGCGATCTCAGGTCTCGACACTCGAGGCGCTTTCCCAAATAATAATAATGTCCTCTTGACCGATTTCGGTCACGGCGGCCAATCTCACCGGAGATTAGCCAACTGCGCAGGAGATATTATAGAGCACAAGCTTATGCGCAAACACAGGTCTCTCTATTCCTTCACTCTCATAGTCCGATGGGACGGCAATCCGGCACGACCGGAGAGAGATCAGGCGCAGGACCAAAAGCTTTACGTGCGCACTGCGCCAACCGTGCCGCCAAATAATAATAATTGATGAAAGAATACATATATCCTTTCACAGTGGAGGACTACATGACAGGTGTCAACGCGTGTACCCGCCAAGTCAGACAATGTCTCAAACCCATATATATATATAAAACACAAAAATTGTTTCTACCTATGTCCGTGATAAACTTTTAAACCATCCAACCGATGTGCCCCAAACGGGTTTCATTAGAAAGGCAATAATGTGAAGATGGTTTTAAACGACTAAAACAATGCATTCTTTTTTTAGCGTAGTAGCAAACGCCGGGTATTCGCTAGTATATAAGTATGTTTTATATTTACAAAACTACCTTACATTTATCGTATAAAATGGCGATGGGAGTCCCCAAGTCGGCGCGTTATTTATGGACTATCGGACTGTTATCCCTTCCTGAGTGAGGTTATCAGGAGACATTATCCCTCTTACGTAACGATACGTACAACTTGGTGATATATCTTGAGTTTTGACAAGAGTTATGGCTTGGACACAATAGTCTTTATACTTTATTTTGGAATGGCGAAACCTGGATTCCCAAGTAGCAAACCTTAGAACAATGGAATAACTATTTTAATTTGTGTAGTGCTAGAAGCAACACTGAAATGTGAACTCGTATTCCTGGGACCCCACGATACAGGCATGCCTAGTGTGGGGACCACGTTTAATAACTACTGTGTTCAACTCATAAAAATAAATCAACTCAACTCATAAATGTACAAATTCTATAAGTTTTCTTTTTTGATCTCATAGGTTAAGTTAACCATTTGTACTATTTTTCATTTTTTTTTTTTTCATTTTCATTTCACATTCATCATCATCAGCCAGAAGACGTCCACTGCTGAACGAAGGCCTCCCTCAAGGGGGGAGTTTGCCATAATCCCCACGCTTGGCAAGCGGCTTGGGGATCGCAGTGGCTCACCGATTAGTGAGAGGACGCTGCTGCCCGTCCTCCGGTGTCTGGCCGCAGTTTTAAGACGTACCCGGGTCCCAGAATTATAATTTCACATTAACTTTTTTTAAATTTTGTCGAGCGCTGGTATATTTTCTCGTGTATTGTAGGACGGTTTACAAATACATATATCACATGCAAACACACCCAGACCAGGAACAACTATCTGTAAACTATACAAATAATTGTTTCGTATGGAGATGGATCCTGCGATACACAACGCAGAAAGCCTATCGCTTAGCCATTGCAGCAGAACCGTGAACCCACAAAATCAACTTTTATACTCAAAGCTAACAATATTCCGAAAAACATCAGGAGGAAGTAATTCCTAAATAATGTTATTTTGCACTCAGACTACATACAGAAATTGAATTTACATACTCATTCCGTAATTAAAGAAAACAGTGTACGCAAATTGTATCAAGCTACCTCAGAGGAAATAAGGTCGTGTGGTAATTGAGTTAACTTTAGTGCTTTCATTGTAATTATAATTTTATAACTCTTTGTTAGGAGCTGCTTTTTTGTACTCTCTTCGCGTTTCGCGTAACCCTAAAAAACTTATGTAGCATTGCATAAATGAATATGATAAAAATCTTCCATTCATTTTCAATGTAATAACATCAAGATTAACATGTGTTTTTATAGCCTCCATCTGGCCTAGCGCCAGAATTTTCCAGTTGAACCCAAAATTTTCTGATGTAAGAGCTTTTATTTCCAGTTAACCTTTTTTCAACACGTAAATACCACCGTACAAATAATCTGAACAGTACAGCTTCGCCTGAAGCGTTGTGAACATCCAGTACAGATCAAATCTATTCCCCGTTCGTAATTTTCGTACTGAAAGTGGTTCAACTTCATTATTATTTTTAACCCCCATGAAATACCCAGTACTCCGTTCAGTAACTATCTTTCAGACGCTAACTATAAAGGAAACAAAGCTTCGGGAACATTATCTTTAATTAAAACGGCCTTTCGTGAGGAACATTTTCAGAATTGGGCCCAGGTATTGTATTGAATCTGCAAAGTTGACACTTATGTTACTTTGGCAAATTACAACGTCAACGATCTTCAAAATTTCAATTTCTGCTCATGAAAACATATTTTGGTTAGCGAAAATTTTTCAATCTCAGACTTTAAAGCCTCTTTCATAATATAAAGCTGAGAAATGTCGTATCAGGTTCCCAGAATCCATGACAAGCCGCTATAGTCATAATGTAAACATTTTTGAATAATAACAAAATTATGATGAGCAACGAATTTCATTTTTTGTTATACACAAGAAATATTGAGGAAATATTCGAGCTATAAAAAGAAATCAATGTTATCAAGAAAAGGACTATTGTCGTAAAAGTGAACGAAAAATATTGATGACCAACATATTAGGCCCTTCAGCGTCATCGCTTTGACGTTGGCCAGTTGTGAATAGGCCCCGGGAGAAATTGGATTTCAGCATCTTCCTGCGATAAAACATCGCGTTCTCCCTCGGTGGGGCGGAGAAGCGCGAAAAAACCGCTAGACTTATTTTATTATTCGTACCCTCTGTTAGGGACATTCAAATAGGGACGTACGTTCCGTTGACTCAGTTGAATGTTGATCTGAGATTTTGCTAACTTATAAATAGCTATGTACTAGGGAGCAGATAGGAACCATCTGCCTTTAACAATTTTCTTCAGTCGCCAAGTTTAACAATTAATGTCTTTGGTCACAAACGTTACAAACATTTTACAGATTAAATAAATTATCTGGGAGAGGTTATATTCAGAAGTGGCTATCTAGGGACAACAAACAATTTTGCTTGCAAAGTAAAAGTGGATAGATTTTATAGGTCCCTAAAGTAGCTATGAGGTCGAGTCCAGCCGAAAGTTTTAGAACATTACCCGGAATTGCCTACCTAATGCCAACCAAGCCTTTAACCGACCATCCACGAACGAATACTGAACCAATTATCTTAATTGACTGAGTCATCAAAGCTCACGACAAACTTAGGAAACCAAACACAGACTTTCGGGAAGATATCGCTACGGACCGAGTATACTGTTGGGAAATCTTTCTCCCGAATTTGTCCAAACAGACAGCTTGTAATATTCAAGTTGCAGCTGCCCAGTTGCAATCCCCTGGTAATTTTAAAACCTAGCGATAAATTTTGACCCAATTGATGTTAAAATGTTATCAAATCAGACAAAAATAATAGAAGACATGCGAATTTTCTATTTCTGAATCTGGTCCAAAGTTGGACTGTGCTGTATTTGTCAGTCGGATGCGATGAAGTCGTCGATTAATTGGGAGAAACACTGCAGTTACATCGAATCGATTGTTCGTTAAAGCCACGCGCACTGACCGCGGTTTCAACCTGACTTGTAGGAGCGTTAAATTTTTAAATTTACGTTAAGGGCTGTTATTTTAGGGTTATATTAATTTATGTTAGGCCTCTGTTTTACATATTTACCAATAAGGGAGTTTTTTTTTTCGTTTCAAGACAACAAAAGATATACAACTAGAATATTTAGTTGTATATCTTATATATCATGGATTTCCGCAAAGTAACGCCTGATTCCATTAATTATCTTAAGACAACAAAATAAAAGAAGTCAATTATATGTATAATGAATTATATTTTCCCCGTATCCCGTAATAACCTTGACAGATTTCAGACAGGTAAAATCGATCTACACTTGTATGCTATATATGTATACATAGTCATATTTTTCACTAATCACGTCAAGGCTTGTTCTCTCACGCCCACGTCCACATCAGAAAGTAAGCAGCATCAATCAATACTCTTCACACAAAGTTCGTTATCTATAACACGTGAATATATGTACATATATATGAAAGACGGTAACCTCACAACACACATTTACAACCGAATCCCAAACAGGATGATCATCTGAGCCATAAAATCCGCATTACGAAGGACGAAAGGGATTATTCTCTGGCGTTATGTTTCAATTTTGCAAGCATCGTAAATAAGTTAGAGCAACAATCTTTTAGCGGGATGCAGCTTAACCTTTCTATCTTTGCCCTCGACGAAGGAAATCCAATAAACTGACTGAGGTAACGGCAGCCATTAGCGTTTTTTGTCCAAAGTGACTTGAGCGCCACCTGCTGCCAACTACCCACTTTTATGTCAATAAATAAATCACTCCAATTTCGATATTTTGTACACTTTCAGGATTGAACCAAGGGATTCTTTAGTAAGTTATTACAATTCTTTGAGACTTTAAAATCCGTCAAAAATTTTATCGACTAATAAATATGTATAAGAGAAAATAAGATACAGCAGAAATAAAAGAGACATAGAAGAGGAAAACATCAAGAACAATAAAACAAAAGACACATCTTGATTCAGATTAGGGATGATAATGGTCAAAAATAAAATATTTCAAGCCCCTCGTTAACGTCAAAGATTCTCAGAAGGAAGCAGACGGATAAACATGGTTGTAATCGCAATAAACAGTCGACAAACCGTTGTAAATTCACTCATTGTTCACGACAGGACACTCTTTAACTTCATTTATTACTCATTTTATTGAACAAGCGTTTCGGTAGTATCTCACTTTTAACTACGTCCTATCTATCTGTAATGTCAGCACAAATGAAACCTTGACACAAGGATAAAAATAAACTTCCCAACAAAGAGCAGTGAAAGCCTTCTTTGAGAGACAATTACTCAATCCATTACTGCGATGGAAATACACGGAATTGCAATTTAATTTCGCATAAGAGCAGCTTCAGTGAAAGTAAAGCAATCTTCCGGCAACATAAAAACGGCTCAATTTTGAGCTGTCACAGTGGCTTCAAAGCCTAGAAGTTTAACCGTTTTAAGACCGGACCAGAGCACACAAGTGAAACTTTCAGTCCACTGCCGCACATATCTAGCCATAACTATCATCTATCTTACACGAATATGACTCTTATTTCCAAGATCTTAGCATATATTTTTGCGTCATCTTATTCTCTTTCATGAAAAAGGTTCAAAGAGCTCGGCTGTCTCTTGAGTGTTTTTTTTCTTATATTTGCGTAGCCTAGGTAAAGTTTTCGTTTGATCTAATTGAATCTATCGTGAAACAACTAACAGTTTATGTATATTTTATCTATAAAGAGGATGAAATGTAAATTGGTTGTTAAAATAATTACCTTTTATAAATGTCAAGAGTCAACAAGATACACTTTGGTTTAATTCAGTTAAAGTTTCGACAGATTTTAAATAACAATTTAAGCTAACAACCTATTAATGATCGAAATATAATCTTCTTTCAAGTGAAACAATGGCCACTCATCTCGCCAAGATATTTCCAATTATTCTGGTAACCATTTAAATCTTGACATCAAGAAAGAAAATGGTGAACGGCATTGATCGAAATGGTACAGGACTCCAACGACGAATACCAACAACATAGCATCACGTCTATATGCCGCGAAGGATTAGGCAGAGGTCTACTATTTGTACACCCACATTTCGAAGACGCCGTTATTAAGTCCCATTTAATAGAGGGCGAGCGTATTGCCATCTACAGAACATAATTCCAAACACCGTGCTGCTAATAGCAATTTACGACAAGAAAAAAAATTGCCATTCAAATTTTGCCTGGCCCGGGGATAGATCCCAGAAAACCCACGCTCAACAGCCTCGCTTGTAATCACTACACCAATAAGGCAGTTAATACGACAAATATCAAATGAAAAATAACTATATTTTTGGCTAGTGATGAATAAATTCAACGTTTCACACCCATGGACCTCTGACCCTATATTCAATCTCCGCCCTCTCGTTGCAGAGATCCCAAAAACTATGATGATCCAAAAAGTTAGGACCCACTGGTACTTTTCCCGCAAATACTTGAAGTTTCTCCATTAGAGGCGCTCAGCGAATACTTGGTACGTAGTTGCTAATGAAGTAACTTTCACAGTTACTGTGCTCAATGTATTATGGTGTAATCATGTTATTATAACATTCAGGTGCTGTCATTTTATTAATTTGTCAGCATTAATTCTATGTGTAGTAGTGTAGCCTGGAATAGACCGTTCAATCATGACGCCACTAGGGGATTATGTCGGGAGGATGGGCAGCAATGCACCTGTGTGCTACTAACACTTTCTCGCGTCCAATACGCCTGCCAGGTGCAGTTACTATAGCTATATCCTCCCAGAATCATTCCTTATAAGGTTTAAGAGACGCTTATGTTCAGTAGCAGATCTTTACTGAACTACATTTCACATGGACCCGATTTTTCAATGCCTAATTAATTTGAAAATGGATCAGTTTTTGAATGGATTGATCAGAATACTTATCTGAGGTTTATAGCTATTGAAAAATCAGCCATGAAGTTATATTTTCAATTCGCAACTCATTTTCATCTTCATATTATGCAGAATGTTCATTGTTTTAGCTCTCACTCACTCGAGCCTTATTGAAACTTCCTTCTTCTCCTATTTGAATCTATCCCGGAAAGAGACGATTCGAAAATTCTATGGCACCATTTAGATAATCCAATAACCGGAAAATATATGTGAAGTACGAATATTTCGAATTCATTATCGGGCACATCTGATAAAGATGAGAAATATGACTTGTACAAACGGGGGAAAATATATTGGATAGGAGAAAATTCTAATATAAACGAGTAAATAGGTCCTACCGAGAAATTGCCTCTCAAATGAATGATTAGAACGGAGACCAGAGATCCTCGCAGAAAATTCTTAGAATTTATATCTTACAACTGAAAATGAAAATTGGAATGGAGAAAGGTAAAAGCTTACTCCATTTCAATTTTCATTTTCAGTTAATGAGGGAATGCGACCTTGTATATTACTTATATTCAACTTGATGTGTATTTGATTGGTGTAGTTATATTTATTTTTATATGAACCCTGATTAGGCCCGGGGATTTTGCCGTTGTCGTTGTGTTTTTATACACTATATGTGACTGTATGTCGTTTTTATACACTATCTTCTTAACTGTAGGTATTGTTTTGTTTAAAGTAGGTACCTTTAGTGTGTCAATCGGCCAGTGCCTATGTTCACTTTGTTACTGTGCTAACAGTACTAACATAAATTATTATAATTAAATTCTACTGATTTTAACTAATATGAATCTGAAATTAATGAAAAGAAGCACTGAAACTAGTTACTTCACCAATACTCTAACAAAAGTATCAATACTATGTCATACCTATATGTATATGTGACGAAGCCCTTAAATATCGTCACTAACCTATCCCCAACCACGCTAACCCAGTTCTCGCGAACATATTATATAAAAGGTCCCTCCAAGTAGCACAATCACCATATAAGTTACACGTCAGACCTGCCGATTGAAATGGCATTTTTGCATACCATAAGTTAACCGCCGCACGCCACATAACATCACGCTATTCAGGCTATCGACCCTCTGTATGGAACCGTCATGAATATATGACAATATACTTTTAATTAATAAACACTGGATTCCACGCTGCTTTAATCGTTAAGTGGTCATCAGTCGCGGCTGTTCCGCTGACTCATATCCTGAGTCCTGGTTTCGATATACAGGTCGGGCAATGCTTTTTCTGTTACTAAATTTACAGCTCGGAGTATAGAATTGTGCCCAGTGGATAAGTATCATCATCGTCATCATCATCATCAGCCAGAAGACGTCCACTGCTGAACGAAGGCCTCCCTCAAGGGGCCATAATCCCCACGCTTGGCAGGCGGCTTGGGGATCGCAGTGGCTCACCGACTTAGTGAGAGGATGCTGCTGCCCGTCCTCCAGTGTCTGGCCGCAATTTTAAGACGTACCCGGTTCAGTAAGTGGATAAGTAAGTCCAAGGCTATTTATGGTGTAGATACATAAGTACAATATTTATACACAAGCTATTGTCAACAAGCAATTAATAACGCCGAGGCATCTCTAGGGAAAACTGGCATTACCGTTTAAGTGAGACATTAAAAAAGGGAGAAAAGAAGCAGAACAAAAATTAGTCGAATCCATCCCGTGGATCCTCCGATTTCTTATGGATAACTTATAAATTAATATTCGTACATTTGGAAAGAAGTACCAAATGACATAACTATTAAATCTTGTTTATAGTCTAATAGATTGCCGCCGAAAGAGTGACTGATTGTATGTAGTTTGATAGTTCAAATAACAATGTCAAATGGCTTTTGGTTGAAGTTCCTAATATCCATTGAAATATAGCTTACCAGAATTGGAATAAAAGATGTTAGTACAACTTTTAATCGAATTCCGGTAGAAGAAGTCTAGTGCCTTCATGGAATAGAAGACGAACTGAGGAAAAAGGCTTATATTCAGCAGTTAATTGTGAATTGCAATGAATTTATTGCTTGCAGACAAAATCTTTTGGACTGCGCAGCACACGAGCAATAACAATAAAGAATTTTATGGTTAGCGTTCTATACAATAACATAAATATAAGATATACTTAGTCATGGTTTTGAGAAAAAAAAAAAACGTTTATTTTGAGTAAATTATAATAATATTATGTAGTTTCACAAAGTGGATAGACTTAAAAGATTTTGCGAATGTTTGCGTGGCGCGAGCCAGCGTGCGCATCCGCACGCGACGGTGGATCGAGCCGGACTGCCGAGTAGGAGTGGGCGATACAAATCATATATAGATACAATATCTATATATCGGCACAATATCCAATATCTATATATCGAACGGCGTAAAAACTATGTATTACAATATCGCTCGAGTGGCACTGCACAGAACCACACAATAATAATAACGTAAAATATCTATGATACTCTGAATACATAGATTCGACCGAACCGCTGCACCACTTACGTTTCAGAATATCATAGATTCAACCAATACGCCAATACGCCAGTAACATGTGGTACTACTTTAGTTTCCGAGTACCATAGATGCCGACCAATATATAGATATTGAAATATATAGATTCGATATCTGATATTCAAAACCGATATATAGATACGATTCAATATAGCGTAAAGACGATATTACCCAAGCCTACTGCCGAGGGAGAGGTCGAGGTGAAGACACCGCGGCACTGGCGCGAATAATCGTACCCAGCCACTAGTAAAACGCATGGAACACGATGCGCGCTTCGGCTAGTTTGAGTCACTACAAACATAAGTTAACATCATACGGACAAAATTTTAAAAGACGGTCGCCATACATACTGGCATCATCGTGACAGCTTACATGACATTGCCCCTAAACGAGGTCCATTGATACACATTTCCAATATGTTATTGAAACCGGGAATAAGATCACGCCAATTTAGAAAATGATCAACTGACCTATTAACAGCACAGAATATCAATCTGCAGGGCTTAATATGGTAAATTGGTTGGCTATACATGAGTCAATGTTAGGTGATGGGTAATTGAGTTTCATGACCAACCAATCAAATGGAAACCTGTTAGGTTTGATTGGCTGCTGAAATACGTATAGCTTGTTTAAAGGCCAGGGCTGCCTTCAATGGAAAAGTGAGGATTATTAATGTAAATTTACTTAACTGCCTCAGGAATCGAACCCAGGACCTAACGCTCAGAAGTCGCACTTGCGACCACTAAAACAATGAAGCAGTAAATATCTTGGAAATATAATTAAAAATATATAACGAACTGTTTTCTGCAGTTAATACTAACTAGCGAACCGCCCCGGCTTCGCACGGGTAACACAGGTATATACACCTTCATTTTTTTTCTGTCGTAGTGTCGCATCAGCCTATTACGTCGAGAATTTACTTAGCACACGCCAGTAAAGCTCCCAGTCGGCATGAATTTTTCCGACATATTCAACTATCATCGTCATATTTAAGCCAATTTACACAAAACCTTAACGAATTATACATCTAAACCTTCCTCACGAATTACTCTGTCTATTGGTGAAAACCGCATAAAAATCCGTTCAGTAGTTTTTGAGTTTATCGCGAACAGACAGACAGATGCGCCGGGGGACTTTGTTTTATAATATGTAGTGATAAATTTTCTGTACTTAACTGATAATTTACGTACCTAAAGTACTCTCACGCGTGTGTGTGCGTGTGAGTACTGAGTACCATAACTTTAAAACCAATCCAAATCTTTAATACTCTATGAACATGTAGTATAAAAACCTCTAATATAAACGTAACTTTTACAGCATTATCTAAGTAAGCGCAAAAGCTAACATAAAGCCTAAAAAGAAAATTTCAAAGCCTTTTTATGAATTTATCCAAGACTGATCGAATTTATCTAGCCAAATCCTCGAGCATCATTTTATTTTTCAAAGAGTCAGTGTCATTGACCTAGTAAGGTGAAGACACCAAACCTTCGTCCACGCCAAGAGTAAATGAGTTACGAGAGTGCCATCTCTATTTACGATGAACTTCATGTTACAACGCTAATTAGTTTTGGGGTCGCAACCCTTTGGTCGTCAGCGCGAAAACTTGATACCGTGAATATTGTTAAGGGATTATAATATTTTAGGATTAGAAAGTTACGGTTAAAATATGCTTTAAGTTTTGAATGGTTAATATAATGTATCCATTTATTGTTAATGAGAATATGCCTATATCTTCATTAGCCTTTTTTGCCCTATTTTAGTTGCTAGTTAGACTTTTTTTCTGTTATGGCTGAGCAATAATTTGAGGGCACGCTTGGCGCAATATTCAAGACATTGGCTTTCGGCGATACGTGTCGCGAGTTCTATTCCAGCACAGAACAAATATTTGTATAATCTACAAATATGTAGTTATTTCGGGTCTGGATGGTTGTCTATGTGAAATGTAGATTTATAAACTATACCCACGATACAGGAACAATCCTAGTGTGGAGCAACAACTTTATTCTTGTTATTCTTTTAACCATAATTAATTTTCGTAACCCCTGATAATTTTCATAATCCAATTTCCCTTGACACAAGGTCTCAAAAAAGCTAGACAAGTATACCCTGTACCCTGTATCATAGAGCTGAATCATGCCGTTGAAATATATCACCCTGTAAACACACATTCAGAATGTATTGTAGGTAATATTCCCTGGTATATATCCCTGTGATATTAGAAACTATGAATCCCAAACGAAGTTGCCGACGTATCTAAGTTACGCGTTCAAATACGCGAGGAACAGATAAAGTTGGTAGATATGCCCGCTAACTTTGACATGTTTTCCATACTACGATGTTGAGTGCCTGAAAAATATATAACAGAAGGAGCAGAAGTAAAAACCGATCGTGCCGCATGTACACATTCGTTCTAGCGACGCGCCTCGCCACCCGCGCGAATGTCTAAATGCGGCATAACATTTGAACCATATACAACCTGTAAATGATTAGCTAATATAATTAATATATATTATTAGATTTTATAGATAATTATAGTTTTATTTATACACCGCGACGATAGGAAAATGGCCATGATCAGCACACTTGTCAAATAACCTGTGGACATGTGGACATGTGTACAATGTACAATCGCTATAGTACAGAACCGCGAAAAATGCACCGGGGACAATTCTCGAGCCATTAGAGATAAATCCGAAATCGTATACAGAAAAACTATAGCGAATATCGCTCGTCTACCATTTTTAGAATTCGATTAATGTCAAATTAGAGCTATCTTTATCTTGTAACAGTTGACTTTCATATAATGGTTGGAATTAGTTGAGATATTAGTGGATTTTTCTAAGAGGGAGAGACTTGTCTCCTTGGAGTATAGATTTATCTCCAAAAACGAAAAAATAAGGTTAAACTACTGCAATATTTTAAACGGTTGGGAAATATAGGTAGTTCCTTGAATCGCTAACATTTCTAAACATCTATTATTTTTTTACGTGGGCGGGAGACAGCTTCATAAAATGTGTAGGTGGTGCTTCAGAAAGTTACCCGGCTTGTTATCTTATTCAATGATAAAATGTTCCTATTAATTTTATTGTAGGTTAAATGTGTAGGCAGATGCCTATCTTACACCTACAGCACATCCACGTAACTGAGCTAAATATGTATTTATTTTTAATGTATGTATGTATTTATTTTTAATAAGTAGATTCCAAAATACCGGTATGTGCAATATATGCCGATATGTCGAAAGCTTTTGACTGCGTGGACCACGATATTCTCTTAACCAAACTTGACGCATACGGTATTCGTGGCATTGCTCTGAACTTAATAAAAACGTACCTCAAAGGCCGTAGACAATGTACAGAGATATCAAGCCTGTGTTTAAAATCTAGAAAGGAACTAAAATCTTTATCGTCTTTTAAAGAAATAAAATATGGAGTCCCGCAGGGAAGTGTCCTCGGACCTTTACTATTTCTATTATATATTAATGACCTGCCACGTCATATACTTAATCCAATGGTTTTATTTGCAGACGATAGCACTTCAATAGTTTCATGCATCAATAAAGACTCATACGTAAATGATATCAACAATTCAATCAGCAGATTAATAAAATGGCTTGACAATAATAACCTAGTTATCAATCTACAAAAAACTAAAACTATGCATTTTCACCAACGAATATCTACAGGTGACATGGATATCAACTACAATGGTCAAACTATCGATAAAGTGAATTGCACAAAATTTTTAGGAATCTTAATTGATAGCCAGTTAACTTGGAAGCCGCAAGCAGAAGATATCTGTAAACGTTTAAGCACAGCCGCGTTTATGTTATATAACCTATCCAAAAAAGTAAATTTGTCAACAATATTAGTGGCCTACCATGGTCTTGTAATTTCTATTTTAAGATTTGGTGTAATATTTTGGGGTTACTGTAGTGAACGAGAAAGCATTTTTAAAGCTCAAAAGCGCTGTTTGAGAGCTATATTTGGCCTCAAAGTTACTGACAGTTGTGTGCCTATATTTAAGTCTCAGAAACTATTAACTTTTCCATGCCTCTATATCCTCGAATTAGCAGTATTTGTAATAACAAACCGTAATTTATTTGCAACAATAACAGAAACCAGAAAACGAAGTACAGCATTAAGATCACAATATCAGAACTTACTATGCACAGGCACATTTAAAACTAGCTTATTAAAAAAAAGTGTGATCTGTATGGCTCCTGTTATATTTAATAAAATTCCTAATCAAATGAAAAACTCGTCATTGATGAAATTTAAAAAATGTTTTACAGAATTACTCGTAGATAAATGTTATTATTCTGTTCAGGATTTCCTAGATGATACATTCCAATAACCTATTTGCCTTATAACTAACTTTGTATAAAAATTATTGTATTTGCATGCCAACAAGGCAGAATGTACACGGATCTTATTATGTTATTTACCATCCTATTTTGTATGTACCTGCATTCTAAGCAAATAAAGACCTATTCTATTCTATTCTATTCTATTCTATTTTAATGAAAAATGCCAATTTCCGTTAACCTGGACTAAAATGTCTGCAGTCGTGCTTTCACTAAAGGCTGCCACATAAGTTCCGGTTTAACATCGGGATGAGAATCCGTTTCATATATAAGGGATTTGGCATCGAGGCACACATCCGGTGGTCGGGCCGGCTGAAACAATACGGAACTGACGCGATCGTATCGTGTATATCATCTACGCATCCGTTCAATCCCAACAGTACAGTTATACTAACAACCTATGAGCCTACACATTTAGTTTCAAGCTTCTCTATACAGCCACGCCACGTTAGCGAACAATGTAGTGCAGAACTATCATAATATTTCGTTCAGAGGGTTAAAACCCTACTGATAATCGTATTAAGTGCATCGGTCACTGACCCCGGTAACAAATTCAAACAGGTAGCGATGCCGGCGGGTGTTTCATCAAATTATTTGCCAACGTGTAATCCAGTGGTGCTCAAAATTGCCGACTGCCAAACATATTCACTGAATTATGATAATTTGCAATGTTGCCGATTTACATTTTAAAAATAACTCGGTGTGGAACTACAACGCCTGGAGTGCAAGGAAAAAGCCTCCATGAGTGACGCAACCTAAGTACGTTCGACACTCCCTGTGCAGTCAGCCTCTTTACTAACCTCTTTACTACTGACTGGCTAATCTTTCCACCACCCCATGAGCAGTTCTTATACAAGACCTAATTAAACCAACAAGACAGAACAAAATCATGACATTGACGCAGATTTTCGTAGTCTACATAAAGGTCTACATAAGCTCTAATGTAGACGTTAAGATTGGGAAATAGGTAACCATACTATTCCGATTGTAAGCCCACCAATACAATATATAGGAAGATAACAATCGCAGTAAAAGGTTGGGTTGCTAACTCATCGTACACGAAAGTCAGTCAGCAGTAATCAGGAGTTTTATAGATTCGCTCATTTACATTTATTACTTAGAAAATGTACTAAAACGACACTGCTTCCCAGTGTAAATCGATACAAAAATCGTAAAACAGTAGTTGCCTAAAGATAAGTTTCATGGGAGAGCCGAAAAATAAACTCAAAGGAAAGAAGCTCTAAAACGATAAAATGTTTGACATCCAGTGCCGTAATCAGTAATCAACTTTGCCCTTTTTCCCCCGACCGATAAAAGCGAGGTTGGGGATATATCTGACGCCGGTGGACGAAATTTTTTAAATCAGGCTCGTTTTTTATCTAAACGATTCGGACTTCGATGGATAGTATTAAGGTAATTTATAGAACCTCGTTATGTTAAAATGTTTCAGAAACAATCCATTATTTTATTTAAAGCTATGTTTTGCCAATGACTTTGTTAGGGTGGGTAATGAATTATAACCACCCCTTGTGGTTTTCGGGTTCTTGAGTGAAAGCCCCATTGAAGTTTGCGCAGTAACAAACGCTGAGCTGAGAAAACCTTTCTTCTTTATAGAAGAGAAGATTTATAGGATTATGTGCCTGTTTTATTTTTACACTCTTAAACGCACAAATATACAACAAACCTTGTGAATTATAGAATGCCTTTCTTATGTAAAACAACAAAATAATGAAAGCTGTCTGTCCTACCCAGGCCATATTAATGCAGTGTCTAAAATATATTTACGTCATGAAACAATACAATCATGACAATTTAATCAACTTAAAATTCTAGAAACTTTAGTAACGCAATTTGTTTAAAACTAATTTCAAGGGTGCTTCCAAGAAATCTTTAAACCGAAAGGAATGGAAGTGAGGCCTTTGCCCAGGACTGGGACAGTCACGGTTGATTAAAAAAAAGTCCAATGTATTTGTTTTAAGGTCTTAAGCGCTAACTGTTAGTTACTAAGTAAATATTTTTTCCAAACGTTTCACACACCAAGGCAAGGGAATTTAAATAAAGCAGTTCCTTGCGTTTGTTGCAATCTATTCTGTAAAGCTAAAGCCCTAAAGCTCATAAATGTAGGACCATCTTACTGATTTTTCAGCCGTAGCAAAACATCAACGTAAAAATATAATGACTATTGAACCGAAAATAAAAAACTCAATAAGACTAAAAATAAAAATATCATAAATCGCGGGCTTTTTTAAACTGAGTACGTACGCTGAATGAAAAGTTCTCATTTAGTTCTCAACTCAAATACTGAAAAACTTTGGCGCACTCGCGTTGCGGCAAGCTTGTCGAGTTAATTTATACCACATAAATATAGTATTATCTCGTTAAATATACTTCCTGGTTGTAGAGGTTTATTTTTATTAATTTTGAACCAATATATTGTAAGACGGTCTTACTTATACATTTTGAGATGAATCTATCTAAGCCTGTAAGTAGAGACTAACTAATAATACGATGAAGTATGAAATACAATAATTTTGCAATAACAATAACAAGAAAACCAATTTGTTTTCTTGTAAAACATAGTTTTTCAGTAAAATATTCAGTTGCAACTGAACGGTACCAATACAGAACAAAAACCAATAAAAACATTGAACAAGTCAACATTGACACAAAAGCATCGACGAATCTATTTTTACATGCCGCAACCAGGCAAGGGCAGAAAACTAAACAGCCTCATTTACAACGAGCTATCCGAACGCGCCCCGGGCGAAGGCGCGAACGTCGGGCCACGCGACCGCTGCAGTAGCGGCGGCGGTGTGACGTCACACGCGATCAATGGAACTGACGTCGAAGCTGGCACCCCTTCCCGCACCCCGCCGGCCCGGGCGCACCCCTCCAGTATGCCGGCTGCCGGACTGCCTCGGATGGGACACGACAGGAATTTATTGTACTGTTAATTAAGTTTATTGATAGCGGGTATTTCAAAACTTCGCACTCGGAGAGTAATTAATAAAAGTTCGTTAGTTTTTTTTTTACACAGTTTGCATATTTACGTAAGGCACGCGGGCGGGAAGCTGTAGTATTTTAAGCCTGCGACGGTAAAGGTTAATCTGGGTGCTCTCGTTACTTAATTGGAGAGGTGTTCGTAGATTACCTCCATTATCTTGTGCTCACATACAGTTTTCATGTAATTTTCCTTATTAATGTTATTCCAACAAATTGTTATACAAACATACATTTTACTGCAAAATAATCTTGCCTAACAAAATGTTCCACTTTAATTTTTGCTATCAGGGAGAAATATTAATCAAACTTTCCTGGAATCAATTACAGGTGAGTAGACAATTTAATATCAGTTCAGTTAAACTTCGCATTTAATAGTTCATACTAATGGTGGACCAAATAATCATTACAATCAATCTCCTTTTCATTTATTCCGTACAATGAAATATTTTCCTTATAAATAACACAATCGTTATCAGGTAATAGGATCTGACCATTAAAGTAGATAAGCGGATCAATACCCGGGCCATCAGTGTTTTAAAAGAGGCATTAACTCAAAAAAGCTGAATTGTCGCGATCAAATTGACGCTGAAAAATAATCCTCCTGTATTTGAATGGAGAACAACGACAATTCATACGACTCGATTGACACAGACATTAACTTTGGTGAATAAATTCCTGTGGCGTATAACCCCTTCGGCGAAAAACCTCAAAACATTTAGGTGACAACTTTATATTGGTCCCAAAAAAAGGTTGACTTTAGATCCTTATCAAACAAAACCCTTATTTGTTGTCAGAACACCAAATATTTAACACAAACGCCCACTGAACAAAACATCTAAGCTTCGAGAATTATAGGGTGTCGGAGTTCTAAGTACGTCCGTCATTGCAAAGGAAGGAGCAGTGTCTCGTTTCCTAAAATTAAAGCATCATATAATTTGCGTTTCTATAATGAGAGCTTCCCTCGTTCCCCACCTTTCCCCCGTTCGTGGGAGGCTTCACGTGGCGTTGGCAGGTCTTATTTCTATCACTTAAAGCATTTCTCAGTCTAGGCTTGTAAAGTCTTTATTCGCAAAAGTATGCTCGATGCAGATTTAATATCCTCGTTATATTTTGATTGTCAAGTTTAATAGATAAAATAAACACACAGTGCGATTTTGGCACAGCATCTTAAGTTCAACATTAACTAAAGCAGAAATATTATAAATACAATTATCCACGTAAAAAATGCAAGTTTAAACATACCTGGTTTATTGCCGTTCATTTTAAAGTTAAATGTTAAGTTTTAAAACAAAAGGATGCTTTTGTCACCATTTCTCTTCCAAGCGTAAGATTACAATCAAAACGTTCTCTTAAAGATAAAACATATACAAGGATCAAAGTTCTCACGACACCTCTAATGTCTGCATTTACCAACTGTATGAATTACAAACAAAACGTGGATGACAATGCAGTTACCACAAAATGCAGGAAATGATGTAATTGTAGCAAATATGAGACAGCGGTTACTAATTAAATAAATAATTACAATGACTGTTATATTATTGCTTATACAAACTAGTAACAGGTTAATTGCGTTAAGAAACAACAGATAACGCATTGGGGATTCATTAAAAAAATATGCGGACACCGTTTCCGGACGATAACTTTCGTGGATGCCGCCGGATTATGACTGTAGGCCAGGTTATTATCATGATCATAGCTAAATAATAAAGGGAGCGGGACCCTGGCCATTTGTAGGGATAGCAAATAACCGAAGGTATTATAGCCACTGATTAACTTGTAAATAAATTTATAAGTAAGCCGATATTAAATTGTGCTTTGTTTGTTGCCTTTACAATTTTTCTGGATTACTTTGTGAATAGACCTTCAACATTAACTCCTGTCTACTGGGTACAGGTAAACAATGAGCTAAGTATCTCTACTTATAATATAGGGTCATTCGTTGGTAATACTATTATTAAATACAACGCTTTACTGATATTATATTATTATAACTATTACTCGGTAATAGTCAAATGATAGTTTATGGATTCAGTATTCGTTACCCAATAATATATATTATTCTTTAACGTACTCAGTCGTATAATAACACTAT
Source organism: Shargacucullia verbasci (assembly GCA_947562105.1). NCBI lineage: Eukaryota > Metazoa > Arthropoda > Insecta > Lepidoptera > Noctuidae > Shargacucullia > Shargacucullia verbasci. The sequence continues at coordinate 1,129,541 of OX387296.1, forward strand.
TATCGATACCAACTAACATATTACGCGAAACAGTCATTAAAATTTCCTTTATACTTTTACAAGCTTAGGACTAGAATAGTTATTTGACTATTACTGAGTAACACTATTACTGCAGATTTGAATAATCTATTATCATATTAATACATTATATTATGTTACCAGTAACTATTATGATTATATTAGTGACACCTCTAGAGCTAGGTGTAAACATAAAGAGGTATTAAAGATAAAAGGCATCCGTATCATAATCCTTAATTTTTTATCGGCAATAGTAATTCGAGAAGTATTGTTTGCTTTGACATCTACTTAGTGAAATTCTGTTTTACCAAAGAATGTTGTCCAACTAGACATACAAGCTCAGACTAGGATACAAGCGAAGTGCATTAGCTAGATCCATTGTCCAGTTTATTTATGAAAATAGACGTTATCCAGGTTAAAAGAAAAACGATCAATACGGTGACATGGTCATTCATGGTCAGGACCTTTAATTGTCTATTCGCTTTGCTTTTGCCCACACCTGAAGTAGTTTCAGTAGCAAGCGTGTATTTGATAGAAATGAACTATAATTCGGAGAAAGAAAACTTGATAGGCATCAACATATATTTCGAAATATTCTGCATTTTCAACGTTGTAATGTGTATTATGTGTGAACGACATACTCGAAGTTATGCAATCGTATCGATACATTGGGGATCTATGACAACACACATACTAAAGACTACCGAAAAATGCGAATTTATGTGACTGCATTGTGATTATGATGCAATTTCTTTATCTGACGTGTCTCGTGCAGTCCCGTTTCCAGGCAGTCAATTAGAATGACCTTTGGATACAAAACTTTCAAGACAAGAAACTTCGATAGCAAGGGTTTCTCATAAAGTTTGGGAGCCACCCACAGCACCGAAATGTTCACCCGTCTCGAAACTTAATTGTTATAATAGGCATTGAAATGAAAACTCATTGATTAAACATGCTTAAATCAAGTCTTTTTCCACGTGCGTAGGCAGAAACTACAGAACATTACGTGTTACGATCCCAACCGTTACTGTAAGTTAAAATAATATTTGGCATATATTAGGACTAAAAGCAAATATTTATGTTACTGCTATAAAAATACTACAGATCCACTCAATATGGCAATATTGCGTTCAATTCGTGCTTCGTTAACTTAACATATCAGTACCACTACCACGTCAGCTTCTAACTCTAATTCCGCAAAATACACCTTCATTTAGGAATCTCGCAGACTCATTTCGTGTGATTGCTCTATAAAAAGATTATCTACCGACGCACGCCGCCATCGCTCCACAACAATTACCTAAAGATACAGCGGCGGAACATTAACACAAATCTAGTCAACTCTAAGAAATTAATCATTCTATATTCCGCATTGATTTTTTTGCCTAAAACAAACAAAAGATATAAGTTTGTCACCCGTGATTCATCTAAGTTTTTATATTTTTTTTACGGAACACACCAAATGGACAATGTTTCTGACGCAGAGAGATTTTTTCAGTGGCTCGAGACCTTGCTTTAAATAAAATTAAGATAAAAACGGAGAGTTACTAAACTCCACTTTTTATATAGCCTGTATTACCATGCGACTGAGATGAAGTAGTGGGATGTAAAGTAAAAGATGGCAAACTGCTCGTAATGAGTCCCCAGGGAGCCGGACTCCACGACTCGAACGAGTCTTTAATTCTATATTTCTGACTAAACTTTAGATTACGCTTAAGTCTGACATTTAGAGGACACAAACTCCTTACATTAAATAAACTTGTTGAAGGTCTTCGTAGATGGCCAAATTATGTAAAATGTTTAGGAGAAAAATTGGCTCCAAAGTCAGGAATAAACCTAGGCAAATACGTAGGACAATGGAGATGCCCAAGACAATCGCGGTTATCCTCTTTTCAGTACATTAGGTGAAACAATACGGTATATTGTGTCTCAAATTGCGAATATCACGAGCCAATTACTATAGGAGCGGGGATACATTCCTACCATTTCCCATGGAGGTGTAAGGCTAGGCTACAGAACAAGCGATTCCAGAAATCACATTGACCAAAAATTTTTTACGTATCTTGAAGTCTACTATTTGAATAAAGTTTAGTATAATCGCAATGGATTAGATACAGGTATCATATTTTTATAAATTACGACAGATGAGTAATGAAGTTATAATAAAATAATAATTTATGTCAGTGTGAATCACATTAATTTCATAGCTAGGTATTAAGTTAATTAAACGACTTATATCGAAATGATTCGGTACTTCTGATAACAATTCATAAGTAGTTGTTCTTCGCCAAAAATGAAGTGGTACCTGTTGTATATGATACTGACAAGCAGTGTAATAAGTACCTATAAAAAGGCTGCTAAAAATTTTAAAATTTTGCATAAAAGTCCTATGAAATTTTAAAATGATCTATAAAAAGATTTTAAATATGATCTTTCCTCGATAAAAACCTAAAATCAAGAAAGAATGCTCTAAAATAGAAATTATTACTGTTGAAACTCTCAGACTCTACTCACTAGAGATTTTCGTGAAACTGTCTATTGTTACCAATATCGTAAAAGGTTTAATTCTTCATTTTAAGTTTTGTATACGGAATATATCTTGAAACCTTCTACAGGAGCGTTAATTGTCACCGCTCTACATTCCCGCTGACTTCCAAGCCTCGCCTAAATTACATAACCCTCTTGAACGCGGCGCGGGGCGAGGGACGCCCCAACAATACGAGCGGTATCGAGCGACGGCCGTCCTGCTCGCACACGGCCGTTCCTCTCGCACCCGCGCACCAAGACACCGGACATGACAGCTCCGATCCTTTCCACGAACGACATTCATTGCCGCCGCAGAACGCGTAGCATAATAAACCTATGTAGGTGAACCATCGATGTACAGTACACTAGAGGGGTTACATGAAAGGCATTGATTTCAGTGCCGCGTGTGGTGAACGGCCATTGTGAAGTCCAATAGTCAGTACAGAAGAAAAAAAATATTGTGTTAACAACATTCTGAAGCTGACAAAGAAAATGTTGCAATAATTTTCCTACAACTTCAATTAATATACAAAACTGAATATACTGACAAATATAATTAATTAAATTCAAGATAGCTATACCTAGATGTGATAAAATCCATGTGTGCAAATGCTATATGAAATTTGCTTGCAAATCTGTCTCAAAAATCATTTAATTTAATATCTAATATGATTGGGTATAAATTTGTTAATATATAGTTTAATATAGTTATTATACAGTTTATTAAAATAAATTGGGAGTAAATATTTCACAGTATTTGTTTGACCACATTTCTATCACCAATCCTATAATTGGGATTACAGCCAAATACTTAATTCAGATCATTGAAATGATTAAACTTATTTTAAAGTCATTGATATTTATGTATGTAAATAACCATGCCAGAACACTGTTGTCTACCTTGATCAAGCTCTATTCAACTTCAACCAACTTATCAAAAGAAGACAATCACAGAATAAATTATAATATAGTTTAAAATATATAATTATTTCACTGGTAAAAGGCAAACAATAGATTTTCTATTGTGTTTATTGACAGGTTAAAAAACAGAATATATAAAAGAATTTCCAGTCAGAATCATTAAATCATCATGTTAAATGACTATCAATCAATTACTCAAGGTAGATCTGGAGAGTTATAATAATACAAATAGATATTGTAATGAATCTTACTGTGCCGCCATTTTTGATAATAAAATGAGATATTAATAATTTTATTCAATGTACAAAGTACATTTTTTACATAATATGAGTAAAGACCAAATAAAATTTAATATTATAATGAATGCTAAAATGTAAAAACACTTTCTATCATCTAAGTGTTTTACATTCATCTGAAAACTTTATAAAGTCAAGTCTAAGTTATGAGAAATTTTAATGTGATAATAATTATGTTATTTTCATCTGCATATGTATTAGGATTACATATTTTTGTTTACTACATGATACTAATTTACTTGATTGATCAGTTCATTTGCAGGTTAAGAAAAAGATTCAAGAAAAGAAATCATTATTTATTAATTAATTCTCAAATATTTATAATCATAATAATTAATATTCAAATATTTTAACATGCAATTTTAACATCAATGGGAATACCCACTATCAATAGCTTTAAACGACTAATTATCACCAGTTTTTCAACCATTATACATTCAGCAGTATAATTTGTATGTATCAATAAATAGCAGTATAAAATACCTACTGCTTAAGTTCCCATTTATTAGCGAGTAGAAGCCGTAGAACCGCCGGTTGCAGTACTGTATTAGTTGACTTTCGTATCACAACACCGACGTCGGTATCGCTATCAATAGATCTCAAAATATACATACATAATGTACCCGATATATATCCCTAATACTCTTTTGACATAAAAATTACGTCGGCGACGGCTGGACTTAAATACCGCCGCCGCATTCCACAATACATAACTATCGCCGACAACACAATTAGCAATAGCGACAATAATTTAATAATTCAAAATGCCATTCGATCTATTTTCGCATACCACGTTATCTGAAATGAAATTATAAAATTTGACTCACCAATATCAAACACCTTGGCACATCCGTACAAAAATTACTGATTCTTAACAAATGCACTGTTTCCACTGTATAAAATTGATTTTTTTACTTGAAATTTCAATATTATTAGAATAGACGTCGACAGTGTCGGCTTTTGACAGTTATATATTTTTGTTGCCACAAGAAATATTTCTTACATAAACGTTGCCTTTAGAAAATAAATTAATGAAATAGATAATGAAAGCTAAAAATTACAAATAAGCTAACTGACATTATTTAAAATATTCATATTGATGAAATACTAATACAACTCTGTCCATACTGTGTCTATAAAAAAAAGTATGACCATGCCTTTATAGCTCGACTTTATAGCACAGCCAAAAGCTTAATTCAAACTTTACAGTTTTTTTTACAGAACGTAGAAAATCTTACTTGTTGTGATATCGAGATATTATATTTTTTTAAGATTGCTGCTTATATCTTTCTTTTTCTAAGCTAGACAAAACTGTCTAGCTTAGAAAGAGAAAGATATAAGAAAGATCATAATTTTTTTTCATGATTTAGAATTAATGATCGGTGGCGTGAAATTTAGCACAGGCACGGTAATTAATGACAAAAATAAAGAAAAAGCAATGAGTTAATGATTAGTCGAAAGTTAAATATTTTCAAAATTTTGGATTCTTTTTACATTATTTGTAATTAATAATTTCAATTTTCTAGCTTGAAATATTTGTTCCCTTCGTAGTCCTCGTCAAACTTTCTCTAACTTGTCTATGGTAATACGGAAACGGATAAGAATGAAATATACGCCATGTTTGTGTCGTCGTGTGAAACAAGAGAGAAGCAATAACGTTGGCTACGGTCTCGCTCAAGTCTCGGTCTTTCCTGTTTCTATTTAGTTCATGTCGCCATTTTGTGCTTGAATCAATTTTTGCTGTGGTGTAAAAAAGTAGTATTATTATAACCGTGTGTTATTTCCTTATATTTGTGCTTTGTTTACGCGTAGTTACATTGTTGGTACGGTAAGTATCCCAAAACTTTGTCCCTGCCGTTGTACTATTACTTTTCTCGGTACTACGAACTTCTATTGTCATGGACGCTACTGACTCATTTCGTCAAATTATGTATGCGTTTCAGAACCTAAAATGCCGGGCGCCGGTACTTTCAAAATCTTCGTCGGGAACCTTTCCGATAAAACGACGGACGCCGATCTTAGACCGCTATTCGAAAAGTACGGTACGGTCGTAGAATGCGATATCGTCAGAAATTACGGTTTCGTGCACATGGAAAACGAGCAAGTCGGCCGCGAAGCCATTCAGAATCTAAACGGAGAGATAGTTCATGGCCAGGCGATCAAAATAGAAGCCGCCAAGAGCCGAAAGGCGCCGTCGACGCCGACTACAAAAATATTCGTTGGTAACCTCACGGACAAGACGCGCGCGCCCGAAGTCCGCGAGCTGTTTCAGAAGTTCGGCACGGTCGTCGAGTGTGATATCGTTCGTAACTATGGCTTCGTGCACTTGGACGCGTCGGGCGACGTGAACGAGGCTATCAAAGAGCTGAACGGTATGATGGTGGACGGACAGCCCATGAAGGTGCAGCTGTCGACGAGCCGCGTCCGCCAGCGGCCGGGCATGGGCGACCCCGAGCAGTGCTACCGCTGCGGTCGGGGCGGCCACTGGTCCAAGGAGTGCCCGAAGGCGCTGGGCCCGGACCGGAACGGTTTCCGCGATCGAGCTTTCGGCCGCGACCCCTACCCTCCGCCGCCGCCGCCGCCGTTCCTTCGCGATCGCATGATGGGAGGATTTGGGGTAACGCGCTATCTCTTACTATCCGAACCGTCGGTTTCCATCTGACCGCTTTCGATGCATCACGTAGGCCGAGCGCGTGGAGTCTGTCTTCGCACGCGGTACCTAACTCGGTCCGAAATAACATGATCGGGCTCGGTGATGCTACATTCGCTGCTCACCACACAACACACCCAAATGAAATGCTTTAAATTCGAGTCAACATGTTGAACTAATAACATGCATAACCAGTTTGATATTATTTTTGTTATCGTGTGTTTACTTTCACTAATGCTATTTTCTTATGGCAGGATCCCTATGATGGGTACTATGACCGTGCAAGGTTCGAGTCTCCGAGAGACTTGTTCGAGCGTCGCTACCCAGTGGGAGCTTCGCGCGGGCTAGAGATGGGCGCGTCGCGTGGTGGCCGCGGAGACTTCGTGTCTCCGCCACTGCGCCGCGAGCCGATGCCGCCGATGCCGAGCCTGCCACCGATGCGCAGCGGGATGGGATCTATGAGGTCGTCGTATGATGCTATGTACAGCAGGAGAAGTCCCCCTCAAGGACCACAAATGTCCCGGGGGTGAGAACTGACTTGTGTCATCGTTGTTGTGTTTACACTTCTGCTAATATTCTTGCTTTGTACAAATTTCAATGTAGTAAATTGGCTTAGAGTTAAACTTTCTTGTATTCCCTTTCACCTCTCATATCCGTCTAAACCGAGCAGAGTATAATATTATTAACACAACTGACACCACTTTCATATTAATGTAGAAATATTTGAAGTACCTTTACTCTACTTATATAGACCACCATACCCATACCAAGCCATTTGCAAATTGAGACAAGATTAACCTAATGATTCACTTCAGATATTCTATTTGTGAAATACAATAAAATTAACAATAATTTTTCTCATTACAGAATGTATGAAGACTTTAGCCGTGATACATTTGATGACAGAAGGTATGTCATACCCACAATTAGCTTAATTTTTATTTATGTAATCAAAATGCATGTAAGTATTAAAAATGTGCATTTTTTTTTTTCAGGCCTGGGATGCGAGGACCGTCTCCCTCGAGAAGATACGCGCCTTATTAAGATAATATTACAATAATAGGCTAGATTTAGATGTCCAACGCTCAGTTGCAATAAATTTAAAGTAATTTGTAATACTGACTGGCTGACACATAGTTAGTACTGTTTTATATAGAATAAATATAATTTGTATAAGTTGGGTGGGAGTGACTGATTTGCGATTTCCACAAGTGCGATTGGCATGGACGCTAATGAATGTATTTTGTGACTGAATGTAAATAAGTGAAATAAATATCATTTTAAGTACAAAGTTTAATATTATTTGTTTCCATTAACGTTTCATTTCCCGAACTTTAGATACCAGTTCCATCTACCCACTGTTGACTATCACCACCTTGCTTAACTAGCGGTATATGAAAGTGAATACAACAGGTAAATCTATACATATAATACAATTATAACAGTGTTCGTGACGATCTGATTGTTAATGTATAAGATGTGTATGTATGTATCCAATCGTGATTGTTTTGTTAATTAATGCCTATATTTGTGTGTAATATTCGTACATTGTAAAATAAATAAATGAGGGGAAGAGGTATGCGCGGGAAAAAGGTAGCCACGCGAACGCGAGTCGCGCGCGCGCATTGTATTATGTATATATAATGTGTGTATGCACATAGCGCTCGGTGCCGCGCTCGCGCGCCGCTGCGCCCCGCCCTTCGTCCAGTTCCGCCGTAGCCACGAGTCGAGACGCACCTCGCTCGCGCGCATACTGATTTCTCGACGTTCTATGATTCTTAATCCTGTTTTATTTAATTCACTAGTACACAGTACACAACATAACAAGTAAAAGTTAAAATCATCTCAATACAATAGTTAGGTACTGTTACCACATTAACTCGTTCCCACGCAAATCCAGAAAACGCGTGTGTCGTTCGGTTATCTGCCTACCGTCCGCCACATTTATGGTCCTTCGAGCCGGATACTACGTGGAATAAAGAGTTACAGGTATCAGTAACACGATGCGAGTCACCAGATCGACTGGTCGTTCCCGCGCGCCGGAGGTACAAGAGAACACATAAATGTGGCGGACGGTAGGCAGATAACCGAACGACACACGCGTTTTCTGGATTTGCGTGGGAACGAGTTAATGTGGTAACAGTACCTAACTATTGTATTGAGATGATTTTAACTTTTACTTGTTATGTTGTGTACTGTGTACTAGTGAATTAAATAAAACAGGATTAAGAATCATAGAACGTCGAGAAATCAGTATGCGCGCGAGCGAGGTGCGTCTCGACTCGTGGCTACGGCGGAACTGGACGAAGGGCGGGGCGCAGCGGCGCGCGAGCGCGGCACCGAGCGCTATGTGCATACACACATTATATATACATAATACAATGCGCGCGCGCGACTCGCGTTCGCGTGGCTACCTTTTTCCCGCGCATACCTCTTCCCCTCATTTATTTATTTTACAATGTACGAATATTACACACAAATATAGGCATTAATTAACAAAACAATCACGATTGGATACATACATACACATCTTATACATTAACAATCAGATCGTCACGAACATTTCTCCCGCCGTGAACCGTCTACCGGGCGGTTTCACTCTCGGCTGGCTGGAGGGCGATCTGTTCTCGTTCTGTTGGTAGTATGACTAGTCTTTTCGTAGCCCGTCGTAAGACACCTCCCTTCGTACGGACATCGGCTACTCTCACGACTCCATCCTTGCCTGGGTAAGTAGCAATGATGATACCCATCGGCCACATGTTTCGAGGCAATGTGTTATCAACTATAAGCACGACATCTCCTATCTTCAATACGGGGCCTCTCCCGTGGGGCTGTCTCCGGTTCTGCAGGTCAGGTAAATATTCTTGGAGCCATCTAGTCCAGAACATGTCTGCCAGGCGTTGAGAGGCGCGCCAGTGTGTGCGCCTGATGAGATCCTTGTCGTCGAACGTGCCAGGTATAGAAGTAGCAGCCGGTCCATGTAGAAGAAAATGGTTAGGTGTCAAGGCCTCGGGGTCATCGGGGTCCACCGACACGTGAGTTAGGGGCCGGCTGTTGACGGTGAACTCGACCTCGGCGAATAGCGTAACTAATACTTCCTCAGTGGGGTGTCGCTGATTTAGTACGGCAGCCAGCGCTGTCTTCACACTTCTCACGAGGCGTTCCCAAGCGCCGCCCATGAATGGGGCGCCGGGAGGTATGAAGCGCCAGCTGATGATGCGTTTGCTTGCCTCGTCCTGGGTCGCGCTGTCGATGGCTCGTCTCAGCTCCTTGTCAGCGCCTCGAAGGTTGGTCCCGTTGTCGGACCAGATCTCGGTGGGGCAGCCGCGGCGCGCGATCATTCTGCGCAGCGCCATGACTGCAGACTCAGTGCTGAGCGAGGTGGCCATTTCTAGATGAACGGCGCGCGTCGTGAGGCATGTAAAGAGCGCGGCGTACCTTTTCTGTATACTACGGCCCACAGTGACGGTGAGCGGGCCAAAGTAGTCTACCCCGGCCATTTACTTACACCGGGGTAGACTACTTTGGCCCGCTCACCGTCACTGTGGGCCGTAGTATACAGAAAAGGTACGCCGCGCTCTTTACATGCCTCACGACGCGCGCCGTTCATCTAGAAATGGCCACCTCGCTCAGCACTGAGTCTGCAGTCATGGCGCTGCGCAGAATGATCGCGCGCCGCGGCTGCCCCACCGAGATCTGGTCCGACAACGGGACCAACCTTCGAGGCGCTGACAAGGAGCTGAGACGAGCCATCGACAGCGCGACCCAGGACGAGGCAAGCAAACGCATCATCAGCTGGCGCTTCATACCTCCCGGCGCCCCATTCATGGGCGGCGCTTGGGAACGCCTCGTGAGAAGTGTGAAGACAGCGCTGGCTGCCGTACTAAATCAGCGACACCCCACTGAGGAAGTATTAGTTACGCTATTCGCCGAGGTCGAGTTCACCGTCAACAGCCGGCCCCTAACTCACGTGTCGGTGGACCCCGATGACCCCGAGGCCTTGACACCTAACCATTTTCTTCTACATGGACCGGCTGCTACTTCTATACCTGGCACGTTCGACGACAAGGATCTCATCAGGCGCACACACTGGCGCGCCTCTCAACGCCTGGCAGACATGTTCTGGACTAGATGGCTCCAAGAATATTTACCTGACCTGCAGAACCGGAGACAGCCCCACGGGAGAGGCCCCGTATTGAAGATAGGAGATGTCGTGCTTATAGTTGATAACACATTGCCTCGAAACATGTGGCCGATGGGTATCATCATTGCTACTTACCCAGGCAAGGATGGAGTCGTGAGAGTAGCCGATGTCCGTACGAAGGGAGGTGTCTTACGACGGGCTACGAAAAGACTAGTCATACTACCAACAGAACGAGAACAGATCGCCCTCCAGCCAGCCGAGAGTGAAACCGCCCGGTAGACGGTTCACGGCGGGAGAAATGTTCGTGACGATCTGATTGTTAATGTATAAGATGTGTATGTATGTATCCAATCGTGATTGTTTTGTTAATTAATGCCTATATTTGTGTGTAATATTCGTACATTGTAAAATAAATAAATGAGGGGAAGAGGTATGCGCGGGAAAAAGGTAGCCACGCGAACGCGAGTCGCGCGCGCGCATTGTATTATGTATATATAATGTGTGTATGCACATAGCGCTCGGTGCCGCGCTCGCGCGCCGCTGCGCCCCGCCCTTCGTCCAGTTCCGCCGTAGCCACGAGTCGAGACGCACCTCGCTCGCGCGCATACTGATTTCTCGACGTTCTATGATTCTTAATCCTGTTTTATTTAATTCACTAGTACACAGTACACAACATAACAAGTAAAAGTTAAAATCATCTCAATACAATAGTTAGGTACTGTTACCACATTAACTCGTTCCCACGCAAATCCAGAAAACGCGTGTGTCGTTCGGTTATCTGCCTACCGTCCGCCACAACAGGCCGATGTCTGATTATAAATATTGGAGAAAAACTAATATCGAATTCATCTGCGTCATTTTATTAGAGCAATAGAAGCCAAAACAAGTTTTTTAGAATGTTTACACGCATCACGCAAAAACTACATCATGGAATTGAATGCAGTTTTCACCGATGTATTGCTAGGGGTCTAACTTAAAATATAATAAAATATCAGGTTCCAAATTCCACGCGTACGAAGTCGCGGGTAAAAGCTAGTAGTATAATAAAAAGACAGTTTTTATAAACAAGGGCCCTGTCAGAGACATTATCTACATGTTTGGTCTTAGAGATATGCGGACTTAGGTAGGTATATTGCGGACTGCAGTCATTAGTTCGAATCTCAAAATCTAGATGTCGCTACTAACACTGAACGTAAATAAGATTGGTGTCATGTCATAGTAGATGGCATAGATTTAGAATGTTAAACGGAATTCTAAGTCTATGGTAGATGGTTTCGAGCATAGAATTTCGATTACGCTAACTTTCGAGGAAGTTTCCCAGATGATATCTTGTACTAAAAAAAACTATATAAGATCATTTTGTAAAATCGCGTTACAGCTGCAAAGGCAATAAAAGTAAAGTTCCAGTTCAACCATAGCAGGAACTGTGACTACCTTTCGTATACCGTTATGTATCCCATTTCAAATTTATAATGGTAAAAGTTATAATTTACGTTAAGGAATACACACGTACTCAATTAATGTGAGCTGCTTGCTCCATTGTAATAATAACAAACCTACTGCAAAAATCTTGAAAATAGCAATTTTGTTAACAGGTCATAAACTCGTAATTCGTAGTATGTTGGGATCGCGACTGTCATCGCGGTCTCAATCCATATTAAGAAGAAGTATTATGTAGATGTAAGTATAATAAACGAATAGATACTCCTCACTATCGCCAAAGGCACCGCTCCACCGCTCAGTCACCCTTTCGTTCAAATGAACGGTATGTACTGGTATGTACCTAAACGATTTAAATCGTGTTGTAACGCGGGGTTTTAAATATTTCAAAGTAATCAGTTATTCGTTCGTTACGGGCCGGCCGCGCTCGCGCACCCCCGCGCGCCCCCACCTTCCCCTGTCGCGGCGATCGCACGCGACGCCGCGAACGGTCCGCTGGCCAGCCGTCAGTGAGCGACGGAGCGGCAATCGATGTGCGTGCGCGACAACATTTTTTCTCCACCATCCTCCGCGACCTGATTTGTTTTTGTTTACTCACTGTTTTCAATGTTGGAAAAGAATAAACGATTATATCCACATTAAACTGGCGCCCATACTAGTGGCTCGAACTCAGTGATTCGTACGTACCTATATACCTCGCTTGGTTAGTTATCGCGGACCCCCTACATACCTACATACCGTCGCCGCAATGACGAGAACGAGGCAGGGAGCGCTCCGGGAACAACAAGCTGAAGGAGAGGGTGACGTCACACTGACCGAGACCGGTGACGAGCTTTCCACCGGCGAACTCGGTCCCGCTGAGGATCCTGCGGGTGGCTCACGGCCACCGCAAACACCAGCGTTCCAGCTCCCCACGGAACATTTCATTTCAACGTTGATTGAAAACATCACGCGCGCTCAGGCGGAGGCCAACAGGAGCCTCATCAACGCGCTGATGACGTCAACCGGAGACTTCAGGGCTTCCACACCGGTCGCACCTACGTCAACGGCGAACACGACCAGCGCAACAACCGCCGCCGGCAATTTCACGAAATGCACGGCGCGGTTCACCGGCTCATCCCATGACGGCGAAGTGTTGGAGGCGTTCATCGACGCCGTCGAAGTATTCAAGGAATGCGCAGCTGTCAGCGACGAGCATGCTCTCCGAGGATTACCGATGTTACTAGAAGGTGACGCGGCAGTATGGTGGCGGGGCGTCAAGGCGTCGGTAACCACGTGGCCCGACGCGCTCGCCCGGCTCCGCGCGATCTACGGCGTGCCACAACCGGCATACAAAATCCTGAAGCAAATCTTCGCGGCGGAACAAACGGACGACGAACGCGTCGAAGTGACTTTGTGTAGGGCACGGGCCCTAATATCCAAATTACCGTATAAACTCGATGAAATTGTAGAGTTAGATATGTGTTATGGACTAATTAGCAATAAGTTAAAGAAACGAGTGTCCCGCGAATCCATACGTAGCATAGATGAGTTAATGTGTCGTGCGAGGATCGCGGAGGAGACCTTGAGGGAATATCGAGTAAGTCCTGATACTAATAAAACACCTAAGTCGCAAACAATAACATCGACGACCGGTCAGCGGTCTACGCGGTCGAATTCGCCTACCGCGATTGCCGCGGCCGCCCGTAATAGGAATAGGCCCCGTTGTAGTTATTGTAGGGCATTCGGTCACATTAGCGATGAGTGTCGTAATAGGGAAAAATCCTCTCACTCAAATAGTAAGGGTAGCGACACCAGTTACCCGCCCAAAGGGGTCCGATGTTACGGCTGTGGGAAATCGGGTGTAGTGAGGTCGAAGTGTAATACTTGTAACCCGGGAACGTCGACATCGGCGATAGCAAACAAAGAGGAGAGAGGGGCAGGCTTTAATAGTGCGACTATAAATTATACCGATTCGAGTAATGTTGTTATTTTGAGTCGTGACTATCATAATAAGGGCAGTGATTCACGCGTACATTTAGGTGGTACAGTCGCGTGCGAAAGTGCATCTCACCCAATGGTGAATATTAATATTATGGGTTGTCACGGCGTAGCAATAGTAGATACGGGCGCTACGCATTGCATTGCGAGCCCTATGCTATACCGAGTCCTAGTGAACTCTGGAGCAATGTTCCAGGAAACCCAACGTCTCGTAGGATTGGCTGACGGATCCCAAACATGGAGAACCCTGCTGACCACGGAGACGCCAATCGCCATTGAGAATCGGGAAGTAACCTGTGAGTTTCTAGTATTGCCCGGCGCCGAGACTAGGACACTATTAGGTGTCGAGTTCTTGTCCCAGGCCGGTATGGTACTTAATATCGCTGAGGGTAAGTGGATGTTCGCGGATGACCCCGAACATGTTTACGACTTTGTTCAAACCTATACCCTTAATACAGCGGATGCCGAGTTGATGCGTGCCGATTCCGCAGAGCTCGCGTTACGTCGTGATGAAGGAACCAAGTTGACCTCGGAGCAACGACGCACGCTCGACAAGTTCATCGGGAGCCGAGCGTTGCAGTTCGCGCGCAATGGACCCGCCACGGACTTCGCTACGCATCGAATAAAGGTAAGTCCAGACCAGGAGCCGATTGCTTCCCCACCCTACAGGATGTCCCAAAAGAGAAGGGAATCCTTGCAGAGGGAGCTAGATAAGCTGTTGCGAGACGACGTCATTGAAGAATGCGAGTCGCCTTGGGCCTCCAACGTCGTCCTCGTGAGTAAGAAAGACGGGAGTTTAAGGCTATGTATAGATTATCGGAAGCTGAACGCGGTGACGGAACCCGATAGGTATCCGCTTCCGCGCATAGAAGATATATTGCACGCAGCCAAAACCAGTGAGTATATGACTACCTTGGACCTTCGATCAGGATATCACCAGGTCAACGTCTCTGCAGAAGACCAGGACAAGACAGCGTTTACTACTCCGCTAGGTACTTTCAGGTTCAAACGGATGCCGATGGGATTACGGAATTCAGGAGCAACCTTCCAGAGGCTGATGGACCGATTCCGATCCAACCTGAAGGGGGTGGAACTGCTAGCATATCTGGATGATCTGGTCTTGCTGTCTCCAGGGCCCTTCGAACGGCACATGTCTGATTTGGAAGCGGTCTTTGATCGTTTGGCTATATTTAAGCTGCGAGTCAATAGGGAAAAGAGCTACTTCGCAAGGGAGTCTGTCAAGTTCCTGGGCCACGTTATCGTACCAGGCGGGATACAAGTGGATCCAGACAAGACGGCTGCAATTGATAATATGGACATTCCTCGCAATGTGAAGCATTTGAAATGCTTCTTGCAAACGTCGAGTTGGTTCAGGCGTTTTATATCTAACTACGCAGAGGTGGCGAGGCCCCTCACGGACCTCTTAAAGAAGGCAAGTATTTGGCGATGGGACACTGAGCAACAAGAAGCGTTTGAACGCATCAAGTCTCTCCTCGTGTCTGCTCCTATTTTACGCCAGGCGGATGAGTCGAAGCCGTTCGTTCTCCGCACGGATAGCAGCGGATACTGTCTAGGAGCTGTTCTCATGCAGGGGGAGGGCCTCGACGAAAGACCCATCGAATACGCCAGCCGCCTTCTTACCAGCGCCGAGAGGAACTATTCCACGACTGAGCGGGAAGCGCTCGCCGTTGTTTGGGCCCTAGGTAAGTTTCGCGGCTATGTAGAGTGCGCGAAGATTATTGTCAGGACTGACCACCAGCCCTTGCGTTGGCTGATGAGTCAAAAGTCGCCTAGTGGTAGATTGGCCAGGTGGGCTCTGACATTACAAGAATTTGATCTCAGCATCGAGTACACGCCCGGACGCTCGAACGTGATCGCAGACACGCTGTCGCGACCTGTTTGCTCGCAAGATCCGGACTGCGATGTGTGTTTCACGACGATTGATATGCCGAGGAGGAATACCGGCCACATCCGTGAAAACCAATTGATGGATCCTGAGGTTCGCAAGATTATAGAAGACTTGGAGTCGGACGAACCGTCTAGGGGGAGACCGTGGTCTGACCGCGGATACACCATGTCCGACGGCATTTTGTACAGGTACAGTTTAGAGTCTGACGATGGAGAGGACTCTTGTTTAGTAGTTCCGGAGCACGAACGCAGGCAGGTAATGGCTGACCTCCACGACGCGCCTACAGCTGGCCATTTTGGAGTGGAGCGCACATTAAACCGCGTTCGGTCTCGCTTTTATTGGCCTGGCATGCGTACATTCGTGACCAATTACGTCAGAGAGTGCGTGCCTTGCCAACGATATAAAGCCGATAACCGCAAACCGGCGGGGCTTCTACAGACCCCCGCCGTGTCCAGAAGATTTGAAGTAGTCTCCGTGGACCTGTTTGGTCCTCTTGTTGAGACGCCCAGGAAGAACAGGTGGGTCCTCATAGTAGAAGATGTCTGCTCGCGCTGGGTGGAGCTGTTTCCGTTGGAGAATGCCACCAGTGCTGAATGCGCGCGAACCCTGACCAATGAGGTTTTTCTTAGGTATGGAGTACCACGCCGCCTCATCAGTGATAATGGCGTACAATTCGTGAGCGAGGTGATGCAACAAGTTTGCCACATCTTAGGGATAAGCCAGACACTCACGCCCTACTACCACCCGGAGGCTAATCCTATCGAGCGCAAAAACAGGGACCTCAAACCTCAGTTGGCCATACTTGTAGGACAGGACCATGCGACATGGGACTTGCATCTCGCAGCGGTAAGGTTCGCCATGAACTCCGCAACCACTTCCAGCACTGGATTTTCGCCAGCCTACCTCACCTTCGGGAGAGAGCTGAGGGCGCCTTCTGATTCGGCGACAGACATGAGGACTATCCTGGATGAAGACAACTTCGTGCCGAGCATAACCCCGTACCTTAAGCGGATGGCTGAAACGCTGGACGAAGCTAGGGACACCCACGAGAAGGCGCAGGGCGTCCAGAAGAAGAACGCCGACAAGAAGCGTAGGACCCCCCCTGAATATCAGGTAGGAGATCTAGTCCTTCTTAAAACACAAGGACCGAACGACGCAGGACGTGGACAATCTGCGAAGTTTATCCCACGCCGTGACGGCCCATATAAGATAGGGAAGATTGTTAGCCCGACAACTTATAGTTTAGAGAGCTTACAGACTGGGGGGAGTGTAGGCAAGTACCACGTTTCGCACCTCACACCCTTTTCCGGCCAAGTAGAACTTCCTATTAGGGAGAAGAGAAAGCGTGGAAGACCGCGCAGGTATTTAGATTACTAGCCCAACTGCAGAGGCGCATTGTTAGGCTAGAGGGGGAGGATGTAACGCGGGGTTTTAAATATTTCAAAGTAATCAGTTATTCGTTCGTTACGGGCCGGCCGCGCTCGCGCACCCCCGCGCGCCCCCACCTTCCCCTGTCGCGGCGATCGCACGCGACGCCGCGAACGGTCCGCTGGCCAGCCGTCAGTGAGCGACGGAGCGGCAATCGATGTGCGTGCGCGACAACATTTTTTCTCCACCATCCTCCGCGACCTGATTTGTTTTTGTTTACTCACTGTTTTCAATGTTGGAAAAGAATAAACGATTATATCCACATTAAAGTGTTTTTTTTTGTCATAATGACATTCATTTATCATAGGTATTTACTGACATTAATCGAATTAAATTACTACATATGTGATTCTACATAAATAAATAATTATAGAATAAGAATATTCTAGAACATCGAGTCTACAAAAAAATAAACCGATAGGCTTATATTTTCTGGAATCAGGTGGGTAGTTAATAATAAGAAATTGGTAGTCATGTCACGAGATAACAGATTGACAGTAACACAGAGGACTGATAGCAATCGGGAAGGACACAGAGTAAATACAAAGGGGAGACGGCCTAAGCAACTGTGCACTGTGATTCTCAACTAAGTCCTGATGTCACAAGTAGGCGTGGCCTTAGTGTATTGTTGGCAATCGTCCTGTGCACAACTTAGTAAACGTTCCCATTTTACAAAAAAAAAAAAAAATGAAGTGTTGTGATTTTTCTTGTAAAAACTACTCGGGTAGACGTTCTGATGTTATGGATGGCATCACATTTGATTTGTAAATAATTCTAAAAAAATCTAGCGTCAGCGTTTCCGAATATAATTCTGCCCGACATTAGATGGCGACACTTTGTGTCATGGGAACTAACAATTAGACTTGGGTAATATCGTCTTTACGCTGTATTGAATCATATCTATATATCGGTTTGTAATATCAGATATCGAATCTATATATTTCAATATCTATATATTGTTCGGAATCTATGATACTCGGAAACTAAATTAGTACCACATGTTACTGGCGTATTGGTTGAATCTATGATATTCTGAAACGTAAGTGGTGCAGCGGTTCGGTCGAATCTATGTATTCAGAGTATCATAGATATTTTACGTTATTATTATTGTGTGGTTCTGTGCAGTGCCACTCGAGCGATATTGTAATACATAGTTTGTACGCCGTCCGATATATAGATATTGGATATTGTGCCAATACAATACAATACAATATTGTATCTATATACGATTTGTATCGCCCACTCCTACTAACAATATTTAGGTACGTAGAGCTCGGTATTAATATATTTCAATAATCATATGTACTGAAATTTGTTCAACATTACTACGAAAGATCCTTTAATCGCCAAAATATTATTTATGTAGTTTTTATATAATTTTGTAAACAGGCTGCCATCTATCGTCATCTATGAACAACAAACATAAACATAACAAAGACAGAGCCGTAAATACCAGTTATTTTTAAAAATCAGTTATTCTTGCAGGAAATTGAATGGTGCTAATATTTTTTTTTTCGTTATAATTTGTCTATTATTTATTCTGCCTCTGAAATTAGTTTTACCTACTTCACCATATCAAAAGAGTCATATTGAGTCATAGACTTAGAATTTCGCTTACGCTAAGTACGAAGCTTCTTTCGCGTCGTGGGCTTTTGTATTAGTCTGGTATTACTTATTTATTTGACAAAGTCTTTTTAACAAAATAAGTCATTTAAAAATAAGAGAAACACTTATAATCTTCATTCGTCATTCATCAAAAACCTTTCTATTCTAACTTTTTTTTTGCATAATAATATCATTATTTCAATAAAAAAAAAAGTATTCTTGATACGTACGTGGTTCGCAAAATTAATTAAAAAAAAAAAACAGTTTATTCCTTAGTACGAAAATTCTGACTACGACCCTTTTGCATCTTGCACTTGGGGTCAATTCATACGGAAAAAGCAGCGGCCGGCAGCGGGTTTTTGAGGCAAAATATTACAAATCATTTTGAATCTTATCTACGTTATTAAAATGTCCATAGTTATTTGAAGACAAAGGAGGGGCAGTGCGGCGCTAGAAGGCTTGTACAGCTTCGCGGCGCCGCGCTCTTACGGCCGCTGCTCTTTCAGTGGGAATTGACCCTTAGTGACATCTAGCGTGAGATAGTTATATAACTACAAAGTAAAATCGACAGAACGAGTGAGAAGTTTCGCTATAGACCGGCAGATGGAAAATAAAGAAGCGGGCGGGATCTAACACCCCCTCCTCTCGCAAAATGTCACGCAATGTTTCATAGGGAAATCGAATTACAACATCTCCTCTTTGTATTTAATCCGTGGGGAAGGAACTAGGTTTAAAGTGGCAGCAACAAAGGGTTGTGTTAATGGTATGGAGTGATGCTATTGTAATAAGTATACGTGATCTATGTCCATTAATGTTTTATTTGTAACTTAACATGTTAGACCTATGCAATGTCAGCTACCTGCTATATTTACACAACACTGTACAGGGTGCGATGCGCACAAGTAAATGCTAGGCGGACACTTGGTCTACACTCACTAATTAAATTCATTTTTATGGCCGCATCCATTTGTAAAGTTAATTTCACAAACATTTGATTATTCTGTAATATTCAAAATATTACAATTTCAAAGTTATAAATATTTAATGAGCAAATTCAACTCACTGAAATGATAATACAAAAAGAAGGTTCTCGGCCAGTATAGTTTCAGCAATTGTTTAATTATTTTTCATGTCACAAGGCACAATCTCGTAACGTAAGGCACATCAGACCAAGTGCGTCGCTATACAAACAAATTGTTAATACTAATCGTTGCGAAGGCATCTCCATAAGACACTGCGCTTACATTCCATATCTTTAATACTCACACTCTACTATTAGTCTTTTTATCATTGTTTAAGTACAATCCACATTGGCTACCTGTACCGACAAACATGTGAATATAAAATGCATTTTACATGGCTACGTCAATCATTTGAAATCAACACTGGTTTGTACGATTCTAAAGGCGTCTTATTGTCAAAATATCACAATACATGTCGCTCGGCCACGCTGCGGTAGTTTCTGTACTTCACAATAGTGACCTAATTTACAACAGAAACGTAAACAGAGTATTGTTTCATATCTACACAGTACACTCCCATAGCTGCCTCAGCGCGAACACTTAGATTGCTTATACAAACGGAAGACAACAAATTTTTCATCATAAAAACACTTTATCATTATATCTAAGTAACAGTAATAAAATAAAACATTACTTTAGAACAAAACTAAAACCAAAATCATACAGTTGACGAGAGATTCCATCGGGAACATTCATAAGTTAGTCATAATTATAATTACAGTACCATTTCACTGGTGACGTGAACTGCTATCCGAATAAACTTAACAATACTGAGATTTAAACAAGAACGGTGGTCAAACTGAATTTTCACATCGATGGGGCTTTACAGCTATTGATTTTCACATGAATCGTAAAATAAATAGAATATTATCGAGGAACTTAACTTGGAACCTAAACTAGATACAGTTTGTGTTCGCGAACGTACACTGATGCTAGTGATCGTCACAGTAGGTATTTACAGGAAGGAACAGTAGAGATATCCACACATCACACCAGTTTGACGGAGGTCTCGGTGTTGTACTTGGCCAGCGTCTTCTTGACGCGCAGCGCCGTGAGCCGCACGGGCGGGTTGGCGTGCCAGCACTCCGCCATGAGCGCGGCCAGCGTGGCCAGCGGCTCCGCGCGCAGCCAGCGCGGCGCCACGGGCGGCCGCGTGCGCGCGCGCACCACCACGGCGTGCATGTGCTCGAACGACGGGTCGCCCGGCACCAGCCCGCAGTACGGCAGCGCGTACGGCTCCACCAGCTGCGCCTTGTCGCCCGTGGCGCAGCGGCGGCACATCTCCCACAGCACCAGCCCCAGCGAGTACATGTCGGCCATCTTGAACGCCTCGAAGTTGGTGACGTCGAGCTTCTCGTCGAGCACCTCGGGCGCCATGTACCGCCGCGTGCCGACGCGCGTGTTCGGCGCGATGTCCACCTCGTTCCGTTCGGCCACGTACCGCACGGCCAGGCCGAAGTCTGCAATGGCGCATTGACCGTTTCGTTTGACGAGGATATTTTTACTCTTGATGTCTCGGTGCGCAATCGCCGGTTTGCCTTTCGTACCAAATATGTCCATGTGGAGGTGAGCCAGGCCGCTCACTATTGAGTACGCCATGGTCATGAGGCCGTGCGTGTCGAGCACCACGGTCTGCAGGTAGTCGTGCAACGAGCCGTTCTCGTGGTAGTCGGTGATGAGCAGCATCTGCGTCCAAGAGCCCGTACCCTTGATATCGGCGGCGATGAAGCCGAGAATGTTCTCGTGTCGCATGAGGACCGTCTGGTAGATTTCTGTTTCGCGGAACCAAGAAGCTTCTTCGGTGGTGAAGAACACTTTGACGGCGACACGTTCTCCGCGCCAGCGCGCGAGCCACACTTCTCCGTAGCGTCCCTTGCCGATGGACTCGACCATCTGTATTTGTTTGGCGACGGTGCGCTGCACCAGCAGCGGCAGGCCCGAGCCGGAGCCCGAGGACACGTCGGCGGGGTGCGGCGCGGGCGGGGAGGGGGGCCGCTTGCCTGCGCGGCGGCGGCGCCGGAACAGCAGCAGGAAGGCGGCCAGCGCCGCCACTAGCGCCACGCACAGCGCCGCCGCCACCAGCAGCGTGGGCGAGCCGCCGGCGCCGCCGCGCAGCCCGGGTGTCTCCGTCACGTCGGGCGGCGGCTCGGCCAGCTGCGGCCGCAGCCGCCGGTTGCACAGGTCGCTCTCGTAGCAACACTCGATAGCCTTAGGATGCTGATGTGGCGATTGGGAACTTTTGCACTGAAAAACATTACAATTATAGGTTATGAGTGTTTTCTTAGCGTCTGTGGCGGTTTTTTTTTTTTTGGGATTTTGTAATCCCAAAAAAAAGATGATTTCTGAACGTTTTTTTGCTTTACGTCAGGCGCAGATGGGAGTCAATGATAACTGCGAATGGAAAAAAGTGATACTGGGACAGCCAAGTGTTCGAATCAAGTTTCGAGTACTTCAGAACTTTTTAAGATACATCCTGTTATCTAAACCCGCATCATGGGGCACAAGATACTCACTTGCATGAACCCCGACTCATCGGGGGGCAGACAGCCGGCAGTGCGGTCGAGCACCACGAAGCCATTGTCGTCGAGGACTTCTTCGGCAGCCACGAAGCAGTATCCGCCGGGCTGCGTGACGCATGTGCCATTAGCGGATCCATCGGGACACGCGCTCGCACCTAGGCACTCGCACACCAGGCCCCGCGAACCTGGACCTGGAAGTAGACGAAACATTTTTTGTTAATTTATTTATCCTCTCGTCAAAATATATTTTCTTAGATCGTACTACATGTTTCAATATGACTAAAATTTATGATTTGCAATTTTTGATTTTACATACTGCTGAGTATTGGTTTCCTCAAACATGTTTCAGCCATCTATAAGCTGAAATATTTTGTTAAGAAAATTAGTCAAAACCAATAGTATTTTACCATAATAACGACAAGCAAAATTTACTAAAGAAAACTTTAGAATTTGAATCAAGTACTAAATGTAACAATCAACCTAATTACGACACATGATTACATATAATTTATATACAAAAGTGGTATTTTATCTATGTATAATATCGCGACATGTCCAGCCGTAGAAATCTTAACAGATAACAACGAGGTGAATTATAATGAAGGAATCAGTGATATCAGTGGCACAAGTAATTCAAGGATGTTTACATATTCGCAGGTGAGAAAAAACTTTCCACAAGAAATGAAAACAAACTGAAAAATTATGTAACAAAACGAAGGATGTATTTAATTAATGACATAAACCTAGATAGGGATGCCCAAGATCAAGAAAACAATGAAACCGATTTATTTTGGCAATAATTACTTTCTTAAAGTAAAAATATTATAAGAAGCTACTATCTTTTTTAGGACAATGAAGCAAAACTGCTAGAAGAACTATGGAATAAATAGCGATACTATTACTGAATTATTACTACAAATGTGAAACAACCTGACGGAATTACTAGACTTGTAGACGATTTTCCGTAACCCGACTATTGAACACTATGTAAGAAGAATTATCACAATAGTCACGGGTAATGAGCCTGTTCAAGGCAATGATGACATTGGTACTTCGACATTTCAGGTATTTACTTCCCGTAAAAAAATAATTGCGAACAATAAAAGTAGCAATTTAATTCTGACACATGTTTTTGACGATGATTATACCAAATATGGAAGATTTATTCTATCTATCACATATCACAAAACAAAAACATGATTAGTTCTCGAAATTCTACGTCAATGTGAATTAATTTCAGGAAAGTCGAATGTAGCAGATAAGAGAATTGGCAGAAAGGGAGAATTTCTTAATAGTTCAATAAATCAAGGTGAAAAATGCAGTGAAGTAGAGTCAATTAAGATAATTATTCAAGTCAACCGTCTGACGCGCTAATGACTTCCAAGTCTCCAACTATTAGGTGCGCCTTCTTCATTTCTTGTTTCATTAATATATAATTCTATATGTATATACATACTAATATGGTAGCTGGTATTTGGTATATTTGGCATTTATTAAAATCTGGATCGCCTAAGTAGTTTGCATTGATCGGTACACTCCCTAAAATCACTAACCGTTTATTCAAACGAATATATAAGTAAATTAAATCTAGATAGCATTTGAGTGGTGCTTGACGTTTTCAGACTTACTTTGCACTGCGATAAGCTTTGAATTGCACCTAGATCTTAGTTCTTACATAGCAGATTAAATGATTGAATGATGAAGATAAGTTTTTTTTTACAGATCTCCGCAGTAGGTACTTGTTCTTTCAATTGAGAGATGTTAACATGATAGGTTAGATCTGAATGTGAACACAATAGAATTATGAACAGAAATATAAATATTAATGGCATTAAACATTCATCCAGCATCGGAGCGAGCATATATTTTTTGCAAGCAGCGAGCAACAGGTAACCTCCCGGTCGACACCCGACGCGCTCCGAAGGATACGGAACGTCGTCACAATAACGCCAGGTAAAAGTTAAATAGTCATACACTTGGCTTCATTATTTATTGACTCCAGGACTATTATGCAGTATGTAGCATAAGTTTATATTATGCAGTGCTAACTCAAGAAAATGTTAACAGAATTGTTATTTGCATATATTTATGTCGCTAAAGTAAAGTAAACAAGACAATGTTATAATTTTAATTTATGGTATTATTTTCAAAATGTATAAAACAAAAACTTCGATTTAAAAGAAATTGAATCAGTATTATTTCATAGGTAGGTAATCCTTAGAATGACAATAAAGCTGCGGTCGGTAAATACCGATAGGCAGTAGTGAAGAAATCCGAGACCTGAGCTCATACAATTACACATAATATAGGTAACGACAACTATGAATCAATGTTCGTGAATGACTTACACGAACATTTGTAACACAAACATTCGAGTTTTACAGTGATCCCAAATTAACTTCTAAATATACGTTGATGATTACATCAACATCAGTCTACTTACGACGAGACACAAACATCGACGAACAAAATATAAATACAACAAAGACAGGAAACTATGAATGATTCAACGTCCACATCCTCAACTCGTAGCAAATCCGTCCAGAAAGCGGAAACTACTCCACGTTGAGATCACAACTCAGGTCCTTAGGAGCAATCACTTGTACAAAATAAACAGAAACACAGCGTAGTCTTCAGGTGTACGTTGGGGAAACCTTGGAACACTTGCGACGTCGCACCGAGGAAACACAATACTCAGGCTTACGAGCGTGAACTATAGCTTAGTTTTAAGATCTGGTTTAGGTGTCGGACTAAGGTGTTGCACGTACTTCGTCTCATGCCGTCGGAGAGCGTTCGAGGCGAGCCCGGCTCTGCCTCCGCGCTATCATTTAAATATAACTTGGAACGCCGCCGTCTGTCGCCGGCTTTATTTTTACACCACTGAGATTATATGTGGACAGTGACAACGCACGCTGTCTCACGGGAGTCGTTATGGTTCGCGCGCGACACCGAAACGTCGGTGGACAACACTGAGCGATACGTGTCGGCGAAGCAACGCCCACGGCGCGAATGACGGGCGGAGCGCGAGCGGCGTCCCCCTGGCCTGCGCCCCGCGCCGCCGCGCCGCCCCCGTGCAGTATGCACCGCTGCACAGCCTCCACATGCGGAGCCAAGATAACGCGAGCACCGAGTCGCGATCACACAACACTCATCAGATACACAAATGCGGCGCGCGATGCAATTCATTGACGCCAACTGTACATTGCCAACTGTTTATTATGATCTACTTACAAAATGTATTAAACTAACAGTGCGTCTGATCGATCAGCTATTACTCGACATAATCAACTTGTTGTTCGGAAAGAGTCTATCAGAACTCCAAATATGATAATGTAGAATACATAACTGGAACAAAGAAGCATTGAATACTACACAAGGAATGACTATTTAAGTATGAGGAAAAATTCATAAGAAAAACAATATTTTGATAAAATATTTAAGCATAACGAAGCCTTTCATGAAGTCTCAGAGGTTCTAGATAAAAAGTACGCGTTAAAAGATATCCGCAATACACGTATAAATTTAGCGTAAGTAATTTTGGTAGCAGTTCTGGAAATCCAACATCTGTCGGAAGCTGAAGCTTTTTATAGTTTACGAAGAGCACTAATACTCCTACTTCCACATGTTATTAGAGAAACGCAAGCAATAAAACCTTACGGAGCTAACTAATCTGACGCTATTAATTCAACGCTTTTATGACCAACACGTCATCTTCTATTTTATTTTCCTTTTCCAACGTGTATTCTTAATACTTCCTAGTCATTGAGCAACACCTACATAAGTGAGTGTGTTTAAGTAAATCTATACATATATTCGGTCAGGATGGTCGGATCGTCAGACAGATTTGGTGATGCGTCGTTGTTATCTCTTATTGCAGGAGCCGCGCGCGATCTGTTTGCGCCACATGCGGCTCACGTGGCCGCTGCATTCGACCGTCTCCAATTGCCGCAATCAATAACGCTGTACGGGCCCACTACCCACTAATGCATCTCAAGGATGTCAGCAAGCGTAAGACATGCGAAACTCGGGGGCACGTGTCGATTGTCAAATCATATGCAAATTACTGTTATGAATTCAAACAACATACTCAAAGAAACGACACTATTGTTCTTGTGTCCCGTCTGTGACATCAATTTGCAAATAATCGTAGTTATTAGCCTAATAAGGATCACGATTTGAGTTCTGATGGCGTGGTTGATAAATTTCGGTCATAATTTCGTCTCGTGCGACAGTTAACGTAGTGGCGGGAGATTTATGTTTGTGTTTCTCGTGGGAAATCTCCTGACGACGCTTAAACACGCCATCAGAACATCATCAACAGCATCGACGTCGTACGTATAGTATAATGACATGTAGCAGTCCACAAACTACTTTCACGTTGTTTCATACAGCACTGATTGGTGATATTATGGGAATAGGTCGCTGTCTGTGCACCGCACGTGCAAAACTAGTTCTCTTAGATTCGGCTAACAGCGCAGATGTTTCTGGTATCGGTTAATGTACATGAGAACGAATTGACGTTGCGAGTGCTGCAATTGCAACCGATCGTATAAATCGATTTGTTAAAGATACGAGTAAAAGGGCAATCGATCAAGATGAATTCAATGTGGAACACCGGATCGCACTCAATCTTGTTTCGGATATGAATAAACTGCTCTGCCGTTCCGTCGACCGAATTGGATTAAACCATATGCATCATAAAGCGAAGAAAGCTTGAAATAATGGGATCGTCCAAATACAGATGACGAATAGCGTTAAGGTAATTAAAGCAACCTGGGCCAACACGTGAGTAACGCCCCCCCAGATATCGGGGACACAATAACGTCGTGACTATTGCAAATGGCATTCGTTTCCGATCATGCTGCCAGGGCCAAAGGTCATCATCGCACAGTGCGCAGGCGCCGGCGATCTAGCGACCTCTAGGATTATCCAACTCGATCGATAAGGTCCCGAGGGGAGAGCGCGGGACGCGAGGCGCGTGATACGGGCCAAAGAACATAATTTATTCGGCGGCAGAGTGGCGCGCCTCGGAGGTGCCGTGCCCGCTCCCCGCGCCCGCGCATCTTATGGGTCCTTTCAAAACAGGATCCCGTCACTATTTTTTGTGAGCCCAAGGATTAAGGAGTATCGGGTTTAAACGCAGGTTACGTAATAGTTTTTACACACCCTTAATCTTCCATACGAGTCCGTATTTTATTTTTATGCTTTTGGTAGGACATATTTCACGAGTTTAGCATGTTTGAACATCACCTGTTAACGACCCATTTGCGCGATAAGAGCGCGACGGCGACAATATTTGTGCGTGCGCATGGCACTTGGTTGCGATCACTTACAAGTAGGTACATCGATCAATGAGTTCATAGTTTGAATTGAATATTTGGTAGTTAAATAATCAAACTTGAATATGAACACTTTTAATTATATAGTTGATCACGTTTTGTGGTTTATGGAAAAGTATCCTACCCAACAAAGCCCACGTAAGAATGCTAAATATGCATATTTTCTCCGCATCTATGAGGCGTTTGTGTTTTTGTCATCATTAACATATTCGTGACCATTGATACCGGCTAAACAATTTCTAAATGTTGTTGTTTAGTAACATGGCAACTAATAATAATCACCGTACAGTTGGATTTGTGATAAAGTCGACAATAAATCAATATTTACAAGAAATCCTAGCGAGTGTGAACTTTTATCTGGTTACCTGACGTGAGAATTACTGTGTATGTTCTTTATCTCCTTAGACAACTATCTCAAGTTTATTAACCTGCCGTACGGTTAGATAAGGTGCGAAATTAACATCAACATTCCACAAAAAATATGAAATTCAATTCAAGCGCACTGTTTTTAAGAATTAATATTCCTCTAGCATAGCTACATACATGCATAAATACATACATGCCAGAATCTTTCCATCAAATTCAATTATGTTATGAATTTACGTGAACGGCTACGATTATTATCATGTTTAAGAAATAGTAATGATTTTTCTCTAAAAAAATCCGGCTCCAAGAACCAAAAGAAAAGTAAAAGGGACAAGCTTTTACTTTTCTTTTGGTCCTTGGAGCCGGATTTTTTAAACCGACGGATTGATGCAAACCCTTTCATAGATCATAATTGCAATATACAATTACATTTTATCACGCTATAAATCTTATTTATTTTTTCGAAACAACAATAATTAAAAGTGTGTCGCATATTTTATCGATCACTTAATGTACTTATTTAAAAAAACTAATCAATATTTATCAGTGTTCACAAAGATAACAGGTAATTCAGAAATAGAAACAAAAATTAAGAACATTACGCATTACGTGACAAGAGCCACGCTTACCGGTCAATGAGCGTGTTTTAATTATTTTAATTTCAGGCTTCTGTGGTGCTGGAGAAGAATGGAAAAGATCAGTTGGACAGAAAAGAAAACGAACGAGGAAGTACTATTAATGGTTAAGGAAGAAAGACAGTTGTTGAGAACTATAGATAACAAGAGAGGAAAAATGATTGGCCACTTAATACGACGTGATCACTTTATCAAGACAATTTTAGAAGGAAAAATTGAAGGAAATAGAGGAAGGGAAAGACCTAGACGTAGCTTTGCACAACAAGTCAAGGAGAAAGTAGGCGTAGAGTCATATCAAGAGGTCAAAGAGAAGGTAGAAAATAGAGAGCAGTGGCGATTGCTCCACCGACAAGAGCTAAGCTCGTAAATTAAAGAAGAAGAGGCTTTTGTACTAAACCCCCGAATACTCAAAAGTCATTTAATTTGGAGTAGCTGTATACAATCATTCTATATATATATGAATAGCGAAGTTGCAAGACCCATCGACGGATACACAATAAAATAAAGATCACAAACATTTATGTAGATCTTGTCGTTGTAAATACTGTTTACTGTTTAAAGTTGCATTCTTTTTGACTATTTCCTAATGGGGCAAACAACTATACGTCGCTTAGGTAACAATACCGTGCAAGTATTTGATAAGTTTCCAGAATGGAGAAAGAACTGATTATTTCTTATCAAAAATATTCCGTAAATGGTGTCCAATGAAGTGTATTGTATTGTATAGTAGGTATTCTATCCGATTGTATTTTTGTTTATATTATACATTTACGAAATTTTTCATAAGAGAACAAGTCAATTTTATGTCTCTTTTGAAAGTTATCAAATTTTACTTGCGCGGTATTGTTGCCCAAGCGACGTAGGTATAGCAAGGGGCTATATAAACGTTCTTTACAGTGTTCCAATTATATTGCTGTACATACGCGGCTGCTACTTATGGATCTACGCTTAATAATATAACTTAGGTCCATGTGTAGAAATTTGCACTAAGGAATGAAGATGTAAGTTAAGAATATGATGGTATAATATGATATTTGAGTAATAAATCTATCAATTCAACCTCTGGTGGTGCACTTCTAGACATAATCATCGTTCTAAAATGGTGGTAGATGTTCATGGTGACAACGGCTGCTGCGGGTAGCGTACCGTCGCTCCTCTTAACGATAATTGTACCTTCTCTTTACGGAGAGGCTTGGTTGAATTATTTTGAATTAAGTCGACTTTAAAAGCCTATTCTATTGAGATTGAAAATTGTGTTATAGTCTGTTCTTGGCATAAATACGTCGTGTACGTAATTGACGCCACGAGGAGGCGGTCAGGTGACTGTATTAGCATGCTGATGGATCTGCTCTGCATATTCATGTTCGTACGCAGATTGCAAGTAATGCCGTTTTCTATGCGCGACCCACTCGATTGATCGACGACCGTTACCACGAGGTAACGAAGCCGGTCACTGCTGTATATTATATCCGTGAATCCATACGCTTTACTATGTATTCGTTTAGTTCTACATCCCCTGTATATTTACAGAATACAGTTGCGAAATAAACTTTAGTAAATATTATTACTTCAGACTATAAAAATTTCATATTTCGAGAACGACTTTAGGCCTCGCACCTTGTTACAGAATATAGACGTTTAAAAATAGATGCATGAATAACCGTGTTTTTGTGACAATTGTGTAACTGGGGGCAAGGGTCCAGCGCATTAGAGTGTGAACCGCACGATACCGCGTCTCGTTCCATTTGTAACGAATCTATCAAAACAACAACATATTGGTACAGCATTATCTGTAGTGAATGGACACCGTTTGTTCGCGATAGATTACACGTTTAATTGTCAACATACTTGCATATAATACGATAACGACGAACGAGATACAGACGTCATTGAATAAACTCTTCACATTTAACGTGTTTCACATTCCTTCAAGATAGTAAGTTCTAAATAAAATCGGACTATTTAATAAATACGGTAGCAAAATTGTTCCTTGATAGGTTGTAAAGTTGTATGAAGCACAAACAGTGCTCAATTTGAGGTCGGCCGTAATCTATTAATCACGTTGTGATAATCTTAATTGTAGGGGCGCGGTCGTTATCGGCGAGGAGAGAACAACACTATCATATTGTGTCTGGCTATCGTGAAGTGATAAACAATTTATTTTGGTCGAGTGTATCATGTGTTGTGGCGATGGGCGGCGTTGTGCAACCGCCACGTAAAGACACGCAGAGGTTGACAAATTGACACGTTAGAAAAATGCTGATAAATGTGCGGCAGGGCAGTTCCGACAGGTCTACGTACGCTGGTACATAAATACTACGCAGTTAAATTTTGGATACGATATCATGTCAATAGATAGTAGAACAAAAGATACGTAATTTGCTTAGATACAAATAATCTTATCGAAGAGATTACTATAACGGATTACGACACTGATCGGATAGAATTAGACAAACAAACGAAAAGCAATCGTTTTGACAGTAACAGATGTAATTAATGATCTGTCAATGAATGTTGAGATGTATGAAAATATTACAATTGAAAAGTACAAATTCGACAGTGGGCGATAGTTGCACAAATACAAAAAATATTGAACACAACTCAAACTTGATCAATGTCGCAATTGAATGCTTTGTGCATGATTGACAACAGACAATCATTTTTAATGGCAAAACAAAAACTGTACATGTAGGCGAACCAGTAACGCTAAACGAGAATGTAAACTAAACAAATGATACATAACGTTGAAAAAAATATGAGGCAACGTTTTAATAGAATAGCAGCATTGCATGACTAGACAGTCATTGTAAACAAAAAATAATCAAAACTTGAATTGATAAAAATGACATCATGTCTACTTAGTAATTTTTTTAAAAGTCGTGATATAGATATTGTTAGCAAAACTTTCTGTGAATAGACGCCATACAATAACAATGGTGTAAGTATGAGTTGTAGAAGTCTAATTTTAGAAAGTGTTGTTATAATTTAACAATTTTTAATGAAACTTGAAATAATTAATGCAGAATCTCTAGACAAGCTAGATCCGAGTCCAATGAGCGATTGTGGGCGAGACCTGGCAAGGTTGCATTTGCCACAGATCAGTTTAATTATGGTCCTTATACGTTAACGTATAAGGTATATAATGCTATTGAAAACTGTAGATGTAATGTGCCAGATGGACACGGTATGGCACGACAGGTGACGCCCACAGCGAGAAAGTCGTGTCTGGTCGGCGATACATGGCCTCGGGGGTAGCTGAGTTATTGGACTATCGCCTCGACAAGCGCTGAGCCGGGGTATAAGCTAATGAACTGAATAATACTTATAATACTTTACTTAAAAAGACAATGCTGAATCAAATGTCTTTAAGGACAAAATTATTAACACAATGCAATAATAAGATTTTTGGGGTACTTTTGATTAAACTAAACACGGCTATTTCAACACGCGGGTCGCGCAATGTCTCATAAGCCTGACCAAATGAATAAATAAACCAAAAGTCATGTATCATTATGTAAAAGTTTCACCTACACCTACGAACAAAGGTTCATATCAATAAATAACAATTTTGTCATAACTCAAGTCGTAGAATACATGAACAAGCAGCTTTAGCAAGCATAGAACTAAATATCGAATATAACTAAGGATTTTAGACCTTATTCTATTGAAATAAAGGTTTCATTTTAGTGGGGGATCATTAATAATGAGTATCGATAAAGTGTCGCGACTGTGGCGATCCGAAATCGGTATAAATAAGTAATCCACAAAATAGACATGTTCAGAAGATCTGCTCTATAATTTAAGCGAAAGGAAGAATCAAGCCAAGCTTATACGATAAGGACACAACAAAAAAAAAACAATATTGATACAGCACCGGCAACTGCGACTGCAGTGGCTTGACGGAAATACCGATTAAATGTCACATGCATTTGACATAAATGGATCACATTTGATTAAATTTTTCTGTGTGAAATTGTTATGTTTCAGAAAGTAACTTTAGACAGGCATACTAGAGGAGTTTTTCATCGTGAGCCTTCTGAGTATCTTCTTTGTAGTGTATCGTTTCCAGAATTTGCGTGGGCGTATCCAGGCGAACTTTTGACCGGCGCGGGCGCACACTGTGTGGCCGCTGTTACGTAACTGTAAGGCCTTCCTCGATATACATATATTATGTTTCTTTCTTTATTTTTTATGCATAATACATTTCACGTTATTCGTTTGATATACTGTTGCGTGCCTTATGAAGTTATCAAATCTCAGGTTCCATACCTTTATGAGTTAGGCGGAATATTAAACAGAAAATAACGGTCTGGTGATTCTTTACTTCCTAAATTACCATAGAAGAAACATAATTCTTATGAAAGACGAGGGTTAGGGACTTTCCGATTCGAAAGACCGAAAAATTTGCACGACTTGCTGAAACCCAAAGACGTGACCTAAAACTAAAAAGAAAATTATGTCAGTAACAAGGACTTTGAACTTCATATAAAAATATGAGCACGTGTTTGTTACCTTTGATGCTCTTGAATTGATTATCCAGAGTTGTTTATTATGGTTGTATCTTAAAAGCTATTACAATAGCAAATTTTTCATAAAATTGCCAATTCTGCGTAGAACTTCGAACAGGTGTCTCGGAAAAAGACTTGCTACGCTACTATATAACGGGTAATAATTACGATTATCATATACCAATCTAGGCGATTAATAAAGTAAACCGCGCTCGCGACTATTTAGTCGGTGGAACGTTTTTAATCGCGTCGCGTAGGCGACTTCCGCAACATTAACCGCTGAGACGACATTAATGTCGAACTATGTCTGACACACGACACCTATTACTATTATAATTTTCTATAATGCCTCGTGCAACATTGATGAAATTTTAAGGGTTTATCTGTTTTTTTTTTGTCCTTTTAAATTTAACAGCTTTTATTAGCAATGTTTATGTATTTGCGATTTCAAAATTCGAGATACGAGGACCTGAACAGCAATGATCTTTAAGGATATCTCCAATTACGTCAAAAATAAAATCAAGCTTTAAAATATGCGTATAATCCGGCTTTGCTGTAGGTATGTAAAATAATATAACGCGTTAAAACACATCACTTGCTTCAGCGGCCTAATCAAATCAAAATCAAAATACCTTTACTTTCAGGCTACATTGGCCCATAGATATATACCTTACAGACTAACATATATATTATTATATACAAAACTTGTTAGTATATAGAACCTTAAATCTATGTTAGTATCACTTCCTATGCACTATGTCACTGTGCGCTCGGGTGGCACTTGCCCGCGGAAGCGACGGAACACCACGTCCTGTGGCCAGAAGTTCTCATCCAACACGAGGTGCAGAATACACGTTGGCACTCGCACCACGAACGCCTTGAAGTTGGCGTTATGGCGCGACTCCAGCAGCTGCACTCTCGGGGCGTACTTCAACTTCTGACGCACGTACTCTACAATGTCCTCCGCCTTAGTGGTGTAGTGTAGGCGGGAGATGTACACCGGGGTGTTCGGCATTGCAGCGCGTATTTTCATGTTGGGCTCCGCCGGAGCCGTGCCGCAGCGATTCTTGTTTGTTCGCTGACGGCGCTTCCTCCTTTGCACCGTCACGAACCCATCATCGTCAGCCCGATTCGGTTCCTTTACGGGCACGGGCTTCTTAGTAGCACCGATTGTGCTCCTGGCGACGCCGGCGTAATCTCGATGAACACCTTGATGTTTCGTCGAGACTGCAGAATCAAGCTGCTTGTCTAGCGGTCGAGCGGCTGTGACGGGAGGTCCCGCAGGGACGGGAGCGGGGCAGCGGGGCGCGCGAGGCGCGCACTGTGCCGGCTCAGCATTCGGCGGTGACAGCGGCGATGATGACAAAACTGCTGACGCGAAACTTGCACTCGATACATCGAGGCACGCTCCGCGCCGCATGTTTACGTTCGATGCACCCGCCGGTGACCCAGTTACCGTTGCCGATTTACGCAACTCATTGAGTTCGCTGCGCAAATCGGCGACAGTAATTTGGGATGCATCTAACTTCCTCTGCACATCCGCAAGACTTGCCTTTAGAAAGACGATGTCTTTCAACAGGCTTGTGACGTCGACGTGGTCGAAGGTGACGGGCGGAAGCTTATTCAGATTCTTCGCCACAAACGTTGGCACGTCGTCCGGATCGGTCTCCTTTAGTAGCGTGATGATGTCCTGGATGCTCTTCTTTGTCCCGTCACGCCGGCGGGACACCATCTGGTCGCACTTGTTGAGCAACCGGTACAGCAGCTGCTTGGAAGCAGCGACGTCATCCTCGCTGAAGTTTGTCGCGCAGATCTGGACAGCGGACACCTCGTCCATCACGTCCAGTTTCTGCTGCAGGAACGCCAGCAGTTCATTCGCCACAAGTTGTTCACTCATGGCGATTAAAAAGACTAGCAACGGCTTACGCCGCGCTTAAAACGATTTGTATTAAATAAATTACACGCGTCAGCAGCACGACTGCATCGAATCGCAGCTAGTACGAGACTTGACTAATGTGTAATGTGATATTTTATCACCAGAAAGGAACGTTCTGTCCGGATCGATGGACAAAAATGGCTAAGTGTGAGTTTTACTGTAGTGTTCCTTACAGCCATATACATAAATACAAGGCCATATAAAATGAAAGCAAACTAGTAAAAATATATTTTTGTTCGAAAAAATCATTATTTGTATAATTGTTAAAATCTCAGAGTTAAACGAAATAATAAAACGCTTTGAAATCTTAGAGCGGTTTGTTATTCCTCTTTAGGTGCGGATCACCAAATTTCGTTTCCGCCGTTGTGCGCGGGAATTCGGTTTCGTCAACTAATACCCTGCTTTTTATTGTGAAACAAAACACTGCCTATTGACAGCTGCGGTTTAATCAACCTTGCTTGTTCCAGCCCGTGTAACCGACACTAATGATTATAAAAACAGAATCCTGTGATTTTATAAAATAAACACTGCATCACATAGTCTTAACGAAAACCTTTTTACGATTTAAACTACGTAGTTTTTAGTATTTACATAAAAAACGACGCTGTAAAGAGCTGTGGGCGGCCCATGGCTAAGCTAACTTGTTGAATTATTCAGTATTATGATCTTTGCAACTTCTTTGCAACAACAAACAGATATCTATCAAATAAAAATCTTAACACCGGAAGGAATTAAAACGTCAAAGTTTCTGTGAACAGACATTGATCATAGGCGCTAAAGAACCGTCATAAAACTAACATCCACGTATTGATACGTGGTCGTATAGTCATTAGATAAGCGTGGCGCATCGGATCGACTTAGAAAGCTCACCCACGCGTGCCGAGAGGTCACCACCGCCCACACTACCCCTCGATTACTATTGAGAAACAAGACAACGAGCCTTCGAAGCAGCTCGGAGGTGTTCGTCGGCCAATTACCGTAAATTGATGATTATTGCGAAACGGCGCGGTGGGCGCGCGCCATTAGCGATGCGATGCGATCGAGGGCGGATTGAAGACATGACGGATTGCACCAATAAAACGCTAACAATATGATGCACGATCTCGACTATAACGGAACAAAAAAGTATATAGTACATCAAACTTAATGGATGTGACGAGCTTTTTCTTAAGTTACCGAACGAGAAACTGGTGATGCATCAACGTCAAAGAAAAGTACAGTTTGGTAAAGCCGCAAAATTGATTTATTTTGGGAAAAAAGACTCGGCTGCGAACGAAAGTAAAATAACGTTTAATCTAGAAAATAGTATGCTCTGTAATTTAAATGTCGTCAAACTATTAAGAATGGACACAACCGAATTATGGATCGTGACTGCTAACCACGACTTTAGGAGAACACTTTAATTACAAAAGGTGCATACAAAACTACTAAAAATACGTTATTACTACACTGAAAGGTGTGCCTAACTTTGCGAGCATGTCTGTTCAAGCAACTGCAAAAACGCGAATTATGAACAACAAATTGATGCTTATCTGCGATATTTGGATACAGAGTAAAAAAATAATTAGTGTTATTCAGAGGGCAATTTGCAACTCGATGAAAGCTCTCAATACTCACGTTTCGTTGCGTTAATACGCGTACGTTATAATTACGGATGTGAGTATCATCACAAGTGCAAATCGGATGCGCTTTCGATCGACGCGTGAATTTATAATTCGCTTTTGTTCTTATTTAAATTATATGAGTGTATCTATATTAGTATTCTTACTTCGTCTATTGATGTCCAGATCGTTATCTTGCATCGGGAAAGTAGATTTCAGATTTTAATCAGATAAACAACATAAAGAGAAAATGAGGATGTAGTGGGTTGTCCGGTTTACTCTTTGATTTTTGCTTAGCATTGAACAAAGTCAAAGTCAAATATTTTTATTTCGAGTAGGCCTTTACAGGCTCTTTCAAAACGTTGTGATTCTAGGTGCACGGTTCCAAAGTGGGGGTAGGTCCTATGGAGAAGAGACCGGCGAGAAACTCCATGGATACTCTTTTAATATAATAGTTTTAAACTGGTTACAATCTTTAACGGTAAAGACTATGCGAGTACAATGCAAGCCAATGTGCGCAAAACGAAACACGAAGAACAGTATTAATATAACGGAATAATTGGTGTAGCTAGGCTCAGCCACAATAGTTGGAGACCCAGCGATCCAGTACTCAACGCCACTCTCATTAGAAGGATATGCTGGCCTAAGTGAATCCAACAATCCACACTGTCCGACAAGTAAATGTAAAGTTACTGAACTCGCACATTTACAATGTGAAGTTGCTAGCGTCTAACAAACAAATTACATGAATAATATAATTAGAAATCTTAAACAAATAATAACTAATTGTTACAAAACAGAAAATGTTATATAAAATAACTAAAATTAAAAGATATAGAGAAAAAAAAGATAATAAAAATATTATCAAGACAATCGTCATTAAAAACTAAAAACTAACTTGTGAGAATTGAAAACAACGGATTGTCAGGGAAGCCGCATGTGCAGAAGACATCAAGACAGTTAGTGCCACACGTCCCTATCGTCAACATAGTCTTTATAATATGCTTTCCTTATGAGAATAGATTTAATACGCCATAGACAATCAAGTGATTTTATACATTATTATAAGATCCGATACAGTTATGTGGTGGCTTGAGGCTTTCTTTTTCCAGTAATTTTGCCGAGGACAGATGGATCTTCATATACCTAATCTCAATATAATTTAATGGTCTAGCATTTATTTATAACACAATATTTAAAAGAAACAAGTAATGTAGGCCATTAATCATTTATAGAAAAAATAAATAAAGTAATTGTGCAGGTTATATCTGGTAATGTCTCATATATAGCGTCGATAAGGTAAGGTTAAACGCATCATTAACCCTCCTACGGCGATCCATAACTGCTGAACAATTAGACCAGTGTCGCATTTTTATGAGGTACAAAGTCCGGCAGAAAAAAGCCAGTACATTTTTATCAGTTTCGTTAGTAATTCTACTTTGGACGAATCTCTTGAAGTCTGACGTCAATGTTTACCATCGTTTCCGGTTATACCCGAAAGTGTTTTTAAGGAAATGATTTATGTTTAACATCTCATTCCACGCATTGTTTTACAGTAACGAATTTATTATCAATATTTTAACATATTTATTGAAGAGTATTTGCTATCAAGTAGTCTGTCTAATAATAATATTAGGCATATATATGTTTACAAATGTAATCTAATTAGACACTCTAAATGAATGAAGGGGTTAGGGGTAGTTAGGGAAATGAAAAAATGAGAATTTTCAATTTTTTTTTTTGCCATTAAATCATATTATTTTATAAAAGTAATAATATGGCATCATTACATAATGTTTCGACTTGACTTCAAGAAAATTTGAAGAAAAAAAAATTAAATTGAAAAGTTTTGGCGGTTCGTGATGATCCAGTTCCAACAGAAGTTCCTTGCGGTGAACATCACAAATCCTTGGAGATTCATCTAAAATGAATCGGACACAAAAAAAATATGTTTTATTAAAACATAATCTAGTGCCTGATCGAAGTTATTTAAAAAAATTAAAACGGCGGCCTCATTAAATTTTTCTCCAGATTCTCGGGAAAAAACCAACAGTTAATTGTTTATAAAAAAATAGAAATAAAAAAAAAACTTTCGATCAGGCACTAGTTTTTTATGTTTTCCGAAAGCTGTGTAATTTTCATTGAAATCTACTGAGCGGTTTTCGAGTTACAGTGGTCACCAGTTCAAAAAACATAGTTTTGAGTAAAACTCATTTAAAGTTTTACACTCGATTTATGTAGAGTAATACGAATTATTTAATTACTTACACCGAGTCATCTATTCCTGGGCCATATAATAGTTCTTCAGCTGTTGTAGAAGCTTCCAAAATATCAATTTGCTGTTGCCTACGTAGCATTCTACCTTCTCGACTGTTATCGTTAGCGCGCTTATCTGCCATATTAACACGTGCAGCATCCGTTTTTTTTTGCATACCATTGAGAATTTTGAGAACTCCGAAGTTCTCTTGAAACTTTTCTAGAATCACGTCCTATGACAAATTACTTGAAAAATAATTTATTTCAACACACAACTATCGACTGCTCCGTGCAACTACCACAGGTATACGGGCGACAAACCATTCATTTTCAGCACTTATACTATACCTAAAAATTGTAAATATATATAGTAGGATATTTATAGATTTAGGTATTACTATATATAAATCGAAGTTGTAATTCATTCATGACAATAGAACCCGAGAAATCGGTTGCTTGCAGCTGTTGCTAGCTACCTGCTCTCGAGCGTTCTGGGGCGCCCGAGAGCTCTCTGTTAATTGTCGAATAACTCGAAAAGTATTTGTCGGATTCACTTCAAATTTTCAGAGAATATTTTTAAGATATTATACTTTCAGAAAATGTAAATTCAATTCTGAGTACCCCTAACCCCTTAATAAAATATTAAATGACATTTATTTGCAAATCAAACAAAATGTGTATAAATATTTTTTGACCATCAAAAGCTAGCTGATTATAATAATTGGCTGTCAATAATAATATAGTAGACGCCGCCATCGCCAGCCACCTGACTGATAATCAAATTAGTGGACGTTGCGAAATAATAAACTACCGTACAACCGGTTGAAAGGTAACGTGATACTGAATATGATATAAAATATATTTCCAACGACTTAAAAAACATCCTTCGGCGAGGCAATGCCAATATTGAGGCGATGAAAAAATTATGCTAATATGTATATGACAAATCCTTGCATTATAATTTAATCTTGCGTGGCAAGTCTTTCGCAGAGTACGGAAACAAAAACTGAATGCCAGAACCAACCAACTCTTGAAAATTGACTTTTGCCTGTATAATACTCGAATAACACATACACAATCTGAAACAAACCTCTTTTTATACAAATAAAACAAGTCCGCTAATGAATGTACAGCTATAACGAAGTTTGGAGAAGATGAATGAAGCGGTGATCATGTTGTTACTATATATGTTTATGCAAATAGCCGAGGTCCATTGATGAGGCCCATTGAGAGTATAACGGGCCCCAGACTGGTCTGCAACAGTGCCACCGCGCCGGTGCGGTGTGCCGGTTACCGTACGACGTTTACATATGCATATTAACTATCAATTTAAGATATTGTAATATTGCTTGATTGTTTTAAATGTAATTTGGGTAGATTAACTGCAAAGCCTTAATAAACATGTCGAACTATTCATTTATTAGTACTTAAAAATGGTTAAATTCTTTTGAAAAAGCAGAATTGAGGAATTTTGCACCATTTCGTTGGTGTCAAAAGAAAAGCGTTGGTCTTTTTAAATGGCGAATCGAAATTGTATCAATAACATCAACAGCTGTTGGATTTCCATGAAAAGCATCGAGTTTTTATTTTTTTCTTTTAAATTTAACCAGTCAATCACGGAGGCTGTCTTGCTAAATATTACTTCCAAAATCTAGAAATTAGTCATTCATCCTCAAATTATAGACGTTTTTATTACACACAGGTGTTCGTTTGTCGTGACAACTGTTTCGAGAAGCGATAAATGTCTAACAAATGTTGCAAAAGAAATTAACTTGGCAATAATAATTTTATTTTTATTTGATTGCTTCTTATAATGACACTTTCTAAAACGTGTTAGGGACAAATTTATGATAGGTAACAAATGTTGGAGTAAATCTCTGTCTTTAATTTTGCAAATTTAAGATTACAATGTGTACGATAAACTTTTATAGGATTTTAAAACTGCAAAAAGTTTTGCACAGTATGCGAATCAGTAAAGACTTCCCTTTTATAAAGAAGAATGTAACCGTACACATAAAAGCCAGTGAGATATTTAGTAGAACTATTAAAAGGAGTGCTAGTGAAGACGAATAAATCACCATCAAAATAATACTTCTCACAATTACGACTCCAAAGATAGTTTGAAACAAGTCTCGGGCCATGTCAGGCAGAACATTAATTTGTCCAATGTTGGGTGTGTTGATTTTAAATTGCTATATACGAAACTAGTTTTGTCAGTCGTGACTCGTGACCTCTTACTTGTAGACGAGTCGCAACTAGTCGGGATTAGATGGAACTTTCTTTTTGATGAAAGGTGTATTTATGACTTTGCCAATCCACCTGTAGCTTAATAATGACTGGTCTTGGTAAATTTAGTCTTCGCGAAACTTTGGACGGCCAGCGGTTAAATTCATGGTTAGACAAAGTACCTATAGGAAAATACATAAATTAGTTGCTATATGATCAATGGAACGCTTGAACTGGTCAATATTATTTTACCATGGAATATCCTCTTGATATGCCTAAAATAATACATTCTAAGTATTTATGCTTACTCATTATCAGTCTTTAAACCAACGGTAAAAACTGACAATTACACACCGGTTGACACACACATCACGTGTACAAGATTCAAAACTCAGCTTACGATAACTTATGTAGATATTTTCTATCTGTTATCCGGTACATAAATCATTAAAACCATGAATGAGAAGTCAATATTTAGATAAAACCACAGGAAACACAAGCAAAATATAAAATATGAACACTGATGAAATTATTAATCGGTGTAATATGATATTGCCGTTATAAATCATCGTATTATTATTGATTAGAGAAGAATCTTTTCTTTTCATTTTACAACACATTAACTCTTAAGCTTATAATTATAAATCTTAATACAATAATTATCTCTGTGAAGAGATACATTGGCATAATACACGCTTCACTTAATTACAATACGGAGTGAACTAAAATAGTAAGATTCTCAAATAGATCAGACAGCCAATATTATAGTTCGATGACATACATCGAATGTAGATAATATGCACACCCGGGAACAATCGGCTGATATGAATATCTTTACAGCTATTACGCAAGGATTCCGTACAACTGTGACATGGAGCATAATAGACCACACTACACTTGTTTCAAAGTCGAAAGGTGATGCAACTATCTTCAAACAATATATAGGATTCGAGCATATTCAGTATAGAAATGACTTCATAATTTCACTGCGCACACGCACCCATTCGCGGGAGTGTGTGACGTGAGAGCGCACTCACACAAGTACAATATCCGGCCGCGTCTGTGAATGACGCTTACGCATGTTTACTACCGTTCTGTGGCCGGCTGTCGATCATTTTGGTACGATATTACGTCATCATTCATTAGAGTACCAATTTCCACGTCTGTACGGCGCGAGCCAATGTTATAAGCTTTGTTGGATTCTTTTCAGACGCTGTCATATCTATTGCGCACTTTACTACAGGTCAAGACATTTATTTATTCGGCGACCTGTTCACATCGCCAATTTTAATATTTATGATTTGTTCAATATTGTATTCACATTGATCATTTAGTATTTGCTACTGATTTACAAAGATTTAAAATTTAAATAAAATCTTGAGGCATTATTTCAACACTTCAATTCATTGATGATGACAATGTAGCACTGACAAATGTGAATTAAATTAGCATAAGTATTTATGGCCCAAACGCTTGGCCAATCGTTTAAAACAAGTGAATTTAAATGCAAATTGCCTCCTATTACAAACATCGAGAGTTCGTGTCTACGAGACCCTTAAACTTACGCTGCGAGAATTTAAATAAGGCCTCCTTCCTGTGGTTAGCGCTAAGCTGATAGGAGCTGCTTTAATTTCGACCACAGGAATGTTAATACAAGTATAAAACAACACGTTCAGAGCAACAGAGTTGCATCCCGACCTATTGCGACTAACATTTATTAT
The DNA here is from genome assembly GCA_947562105.1 of Shargacucullia verbasci. Classification (NCBI taxonomy): domain Eukaryota; kingdom Metazoa; phylum Arthropoda; class Insecta; order Lepidoptera; family Noctuidae; genus Shargacucullia; species Shargacucullia verbasci. The sequence goes on from OX387296.1 coordinate 1,172,587, forward strand.
CGTCTTTATATCGAGAGTAATGTATTTATAGATAATTTTAACTGCTTCCGAGATAAATAATTTAGTCTGCGGTACGTACACACCATAAATCTTATTGAGTTTCCTTTACGAGTAAATAATAAAACAACATTAAGATCGCATATGTTCTCCAAATTCGCCTGCGCTTTTATGACTATTCTTCTTGTGCATTTATTGAAACACGTTTGTCTTCATCTTATATTGACACCTAAGACCCACGCATAAACTTGGTTATTAAATACATTGTGGCCGGTTCCACTTATTTTGGTAATCAAGATGCAATTAAACCAATTTCTCAACACGTTCATTAGATGAGTCCATTGATTGACTCTTCAGGAAAATCGCGAGTGCTTATTTAGAACTGTTAATTATCTCAAGTCGATATCCGGCGATCCTGGACGACGGACTGATGATTGGAGAGCGGATGACGTCATTCGCCACCGATATACACGTTGCGTCCGACGGTTAATGTCCAACACTGGTCAACGAGACCGCTTCAATTTCCTGAAGACCCAAATCTGATCGTGGGATCGGGGCGATATTAAGATAGCTATCGCCATCAACTGGTTCCGGCGAGTTCTAAATTAATAGACTTGTTCTCACCTAGATATACATAGTTAATCAAGTAAGTGTTCTGAACTTTTTTGTTAATTATCTATTAAAAAAAAATAAGACACGATTTGATGTCAGGGGATGTTTTTATGGAACACGTTTATGTTTTCGACTGGAACTCCGGTACAACCACCATAGTACACAGCGAGTTGATGATTGCAGACAATATAGGGCCAGTACTCTCGCTTCTGTCAGTACACGCTTTGCGGCTACCCATCATGGCTTTAGCTAAGGGTTTCTCTTGGCAAAATTGATCGTTATTCCGCTATCTATCAGACTTATTCAGTCTTATCGGTCAATGACAGGGCGTTACGATTACTGGAGAGATTAAGTCTAAATGTTTATTTATACTAACAATAATAATACAAATAAAACCTGCACCATAGAGACGAACAATTAACCATTTGAAATGAGTACTAAGGCACAGACTAAGACTAAGTACGCGGAGAGTTATGACTGCGTTTAACATTCTCCGCATACCATTTTACAGAATGTTGCGAAATGCCTTCCTTCAGATCTCCAAGATATTACTCCCGGCCAGGATAACGGTGAACCATACAAACGAATACTGTGGTCGCACATTATGCGGCACTAAGAAACATCGACCAGCTATCATGTTTCAGAGTCTTTCAATTACCGTGCCTCAATATTGACCCCTGTGACCACTTACAAGACGTTTGCTTAACATTGCTGTAAATCAGAATGAAGTGTACAACGATCTGATACTAAAATATAATACAGTTACGTGGGAATATAACTGTGTAACTTGGACCGTGTGTAGTAAATGAGTCTGACGGGTGACCGAGTTCAGGTTGTGTGGGATGGTTCAAAAAGTTCATACAATCATTTACCCACTCGTCGTGATGCTGTGGGAAGGGAACAGTGACTTCGGTGAGACGTTTCCTATTTACAATAAGTTTGTTACAACAAAATTCAGTAAATACTTACGTGAAGCTTGTGAAATGGGACCGATACAAATCATGTTCACAAAAGTTACTAAATCTAAAGGTGAACCAAGAATCGTGCATACTAAATGGGGTGGAGACCCGACTCTTCGCCAATAACGGATTCCTGATCGTGACTGCTGTGAGCTTTGCAAAGTTTAACTAAACGAAATGGAAGGCTCCGCAAATACTTTTACCGAGAGCGTAAGAAAATATCAAAGGATTTACGTTGGAACTTTTTGCAAATTGTTCAAACATCTTAGAGTACTTTGAAAAAGTAGTCTGCTATTTTCGGCCATGATAATTTCAAAGCCACAAGCTATTTGTTACTAAAGTTTTGACATCATCCTGCATGAGGAGTCTAATGAGTAATCAGATTGATGTAAATGTAATGTTAATGATGAAAAGAAAAACTTTCTAATTGTATAAATGCTAAAATCGTTAATGAATATTTCAGTATAATCGCCAGCGTTAATCAGCCGTGCGATCAGAGTTTGTTTTGGCAAGCGCAGCCCGCAATGCAATTAGATAACTATAATCATTAAAATGATACGCAACCGCCATTTATTATAGTGAATTGTAAAATGGTGTTAAATTGCAGGTGTTCTGAGCTAGACATAACAGGCGGCGACATCCGTGATGCGGTGCCAACGCCGAGTGTATTTGCGCGCGCGCCGGGCCGTCTCGGACGAAACTATGCGCCCGATATAGGCATTATCGCGACATCAGGTGGGCTACACTGAAATATTGGATGCCTTCCACGACTTCGCGTACTTCTAAATAAAAGACACTCTGATAGTATGCAAAACATTTCGATTTGATGTGCAAAATTCAACTAGCCATGACCGAGATTACTGAAATATAAATACGGTTTAATAAACCGTTATAATGATCAATCAAAAATAATGAATTAATATTTAAAAGATTTATTATTTGAGTTGTAAATTAAATTTCGTTCCGTCGCACTTTTATCTGCCAACGTTAGTACGAATAAATCTTGTATTATAATTAACCGCATGAAGCTTCTACAATAATGCATAATTAATATTAATGATGAATTTTAATTAAACGACAGGAAATAGATATCCGCAGTAAATATATTTCGAAGAATAATTCAAAGGGTGTCTACGGTCCACAAGTCCAGGTACAAGTGAAACTCCATTATGTTAGCGAATAGATTCGATCGAACAAAGGTGAACTAATGATTACTAGTCGTAAAACCTTACAATCCCAACGCAACCGACTGAACGCTGAACATAAAGCCCTATACAATATTTCACAAAGGGTAGCATTTTACGAGCGATGGGTGCAGGTACAAAACCCCTGACCAGCACACATGTGCAACGTAGCTAAAGATTTCTTAGAAAATCTACTTTTTCTCATGATTTTGACAATAGGACATCGCATCTGGCAGACACGGTGTCGTCAGGTTAACAACTGACAATGGTCCACCGTCCGTTTTGAGAACACTTCGTTTAACACAAAGATCTACCTGCGGAGTACCTGCGCCTGCGCTGCTATTGTGTAGCTAACACTGGTGCGAATCGTAAATAAAATTTGCTTTTTAATGACTAGCATAAAACGATATAAAATAAATATAAAAATATAACGAATGGGAAAGGATTTTTAATATATTTATAGCCCAGGTGCGTGATCTATGTATACATACATAATGTCTGAAAAAGTATTATTTATATCTACCTATAAAATTTCGACTTTTATAGGGATCGAGGACAGAATTAAAAAAAATGTATAAGACTTTAAATGTTTTTTTTTTTTTAACTAAAATAAGTTACTCTTACAAAACTCTACAGCTCATAAAAAGATAATGCTAACAAGTACATGCTAAACATAATTGGCTGGCTGGCATAGCCCGTGATCACGTATGTCGGTAAGGAACATAAAACGTAACGGACACGTAGGCTATCAGGTTAAGCCGGCCATGACAACACCATTACCTAAATCATAACGATCGCGGTAATTAGAGCTGCGCGCGCGCCGAGCCATTGACCCGACGACGTAGTTCCAGGTACCTATACGGCACACCGACACCCGGGAGACAATGCCTCATTTTATTGTCACAGGAGGCGCAATCACTAACGTTAACGGATACACTGGAACTCATTCCGCAAAGCCTGTATGCCAACGCGAATTGCGTTTCGCATAGCAACCTCGACATTCCTAAGGCAAAAATGTAAAATAAAATCAAGTACAAGTACTCTACACCCAGATTCAAATAGGATCTTACATTTGACTGCATTTAAAATAATCCGACGGCAAAAAACATTCTCATGTACAATTCCGTTATTGAATACTAAGTGTTGCGCAGATTAGCGAAGAGTTTAGTATGAATACGATTTCATGATCTTGCATATTCTAGACCTCTAAACGATCAAGTAACATGCCAACTTAACCTAAGCTCTGTCACAAAATGAGAAGTTAAATAGAGTAGACGTAATAAGTATACAGAAATAGCCGGTTTTATCTCTAGAACTATGACGATAACCGCGACAAATGTGACAGTTATAAAATTATGCAGCCAAGGTGTCGACTAATGACGTTGTTAGAGCCTGTACAGATACCAATGTGCAGCGATGAAATCAGACTCTTTCATATTCAAGATTTATAGACTGTCCAATTAAATTTTGAGACGGTACCGTATCTTGATTGATGTAGAAGAAAATAATATTCGGAATGGCTAATGAGGTTGTTTCGTCTGGTGAAGTAAAAAAACTGAGGAATCAAAATTCGGCAGTCAGCCTCAAATGAGCTTATGTCCAAAACAGTTGCAACGAGCAAAACTTTAGTAGGTAGGCGGATCCTTTGATAAACCATTAATTATATTCACACCTTTGTCGACCGCGACTGAGTATTCGGGTGAGTTTTTTTCTGTAAAGCGACAGTTCTCGGAAAGATGGCGGCCCGACCGACGTTGTGGCAAACAAAAAGTGGAAGCGCGAGCACGAGCGGCTTGGATCTCGACGAATGTTTTAGAGGTCGTGACAAATACAGAAACACAATAAAACAAACAAATATGTTAACGAATCGATTTCAATAATAGCTTGTATGTGGGACATAACAATTCCAGCTAATTCGATATTTTAATGATTTTAAGATTAGTAAAATCATTAAAGTTGATCTTGCGATATGGAATGTATCCAATTTAAATTGCTAACAACAATATCACAATTTTTTATTAAAATAATGTAGTTTATACAAACGCTACGATGCTAAGGCATGTAGAAACACAAACCAGAGCTATTTACTAGCTCCGTAGATGTGTCCCTGAGATGACCCTGAAGATCTCACCTCGATAGAACTTTTAAGAATTCCGTGGCTCGTTTTGTAGAACGACAACAAAGACTAAATTCTTTGAACACGTACCACAGAGGAGCGGTTAATTCTAACCCTGACAACTTACTTTTTGTTGGACCGATGTTTTCTCTGTAAACGCAATTTATTTCACACCAATTTAGTAGACATTTTATATCCAGACATCTTAGAAATGTTAAAGGCGGTAAATGTTGATTCGAATAATCTAGACTGGAAACATTTGAAGACAAATTTTGGAGACCCGCAGTTTTGATAACAAAAGATAAAATGCCATGAAACTGCAACGTAAAGCAATAACTTACTGAAAGAATGTCTGATAGATTGTAATCATAGTGAACAATGGAGTTGGTATTTTCAATATTGAAACTGAAAGAAACCGTTTCGCGAAGACCGAGTAAAAACAAACAAATGTTGGTATTCAATTTCATTACATAAAGTTCATTAGAATCTCAATCTTCTTTATTGAGTTTCTCCGCGATTTCTATTTAACATTATAATTTTATTTGTATGTTCTATAGAGATCATCAATCAGCATTAAATGGAAGTAGATTGCGTATGAGAAAACAACTTAATAATACAGGAACATGAATCTATAAATTAATTAAAGCCACTACAGTGTTTTTCTATGGAAATCTACTTTTATATTTTCCTAAGAATCTAATGGGACATACCCAATGGATAAATGTATTATTTATTTTCGAACGATTGAAACGACATAAGGTCTAACTGAAACTTCAAAATAAAGTAAGTATTGAGTCGTGTGAGAAAAAGTGTGTGAGAGCCTTCTAAGGCCATAAACGAGAAAAAAAAAACAAACCTCAGAATAGAAACTTCACATAACCAAACCAGATGGTGTACGACATACGATCAGTTTGCTTCAAAGATAAAACCTAATTTTTAAATTGACCCACAGCTACGGCTATACAATTATTAAGACTACCACCGATCAATTTATTGATCGCGTCCGCTCGTCTGGTACTGAATCGCTGGCCATTGAAGCGCATCAGGTTCAACGCTCGATGTGGGCCAGACCACGGTCGACTAGACCACGTTAGACTAGAGCACGGTAGGCGCTGTGGTCTAGATCGCCTCGGCTCGGCGGATCATGACACGCTCTGTCGCCCGCCTCCGAGCTTGCTGACCGCACCTATGTTGAGGTTGGATCACTGTGTCCACTGTACAGACCGAGCGGAGCGTACAGGGATCAGAATATTCCAAGTATATTTTGTTTACTGTATGCAGGTCCAAATAATGATATTAATAATTCAGACAAGTATTGTAGTTGGTTAAACCCGAATAACGGAAGAAACTTAGCATTTCAACAGGTTTTAAAGTCAGAGGGCGATTACTCTTTTCATAATAGCAACTGGCCATAATAAAACTGGCACCCAAGCAACAACCCATAGTCGTTCATAGAAACAGGACTAAAAAAAGATAAACCTTATGGATCACAGAAATACACAAGAGATGATAGACCGAAAAACAGTAAGTACGACAAAGCATCTTGTCTGTACATCGTACACTTCGGACAATAAGTTTGCTAGCTATCCACAAATAACATACAAGCTAAATTACCACGAGCTCGTAAATACCGCTAAAATTTCTGGGCGATTCCGCTATAGACGATTCTCGGTGTCAATTTCTAAATTACATTATTTGTTACTTTTTTTGATATCAGTGTAAAGAAGAAGGTCATAATTTAATAATAAAATAGATTTTTTTGATCTGGCTTCATATTATAACTTTTGGCGCGCTTAGAAATATAATCATTCCACAATTTAGTACAAACTGCAAAATCAGACCTCGCAAAACTATCGCGAAATAGCTGTTACTAACAATTTAAGATTATATTTTACGATTTAAACGTGTAGTGACAACATTTATTTATTCGTTTGCGCAAAAATATGTAGGTAGTTGTTGTTACTTTTTAAGCACTACTGACTACAAGTAGCCATTGTGAGCTTGTTGCACCCGCGATATAAAAGACATAAAAGTTTGTGTTTTTCATAGAATTAAAGTGCTAAAGTTTTGAAACTCTGTAAAAGTAAGAAGAAATCAAAGGCAAACTTAAATAAATCATTATTATGCGTCTATTGTTAGTTGAAAAGAAATAAACGATGACTCAAATTGGTTGCACCCGCGATCGCGATGTTACAATCGCGGGTGCAACTTTTTGACGACTAACATTATCGGGTGATTTATAATATTTTATTGATTTATTATGCCTTGGATAGTAATATGTGGTATGTGTCATTGATGATTTATATTTAATAGGTGCTTATGTTCATACTTCGCTTCTTTCTATAGAAATATCTGCTAAAATGACAGCAGAAGAGCAACAGAAAGAAACTTCACAAAAATATAGGTAAAAACGTAAAAAGCTATGTTGGATGATATTGGGAAGGGCTGACCAATGTAACAGGCATTCAATGAAAATATTTCTTCCAATCTGAAGACGGTGTGTGGTGGTGTTTCTGTGGCGTGAACCTCGCCTTTCGCATCTCAAGTGTACATTGGTTTTGAAATCTGCCATCGAAACAGAAAGTGAAACGATGAAGATTTGGAACCTCTTATACTTTCGGTACACGAAGAAATTCTGTGTCCTGATGTATCTGTGCCATCAATATCGGATCAGAGTTAATCCTTCATGCCAATTAAAACAAAGTTGCTCATTTTCGATGTTTACCGTGAATCAAACGACGAATCTTTATATGATGAATCACCAACAAGGTCTCTTGAATCGTTGAGGTTACCAGCAGAAGCATGAAACTGATAATGTCACTGCCGCTGTCTTACAAAAAGATACTTGCGCTGGTTCGTATGACAGTCATGCAAAAAAATTACTCAATCGCTATTTGTGGGGGTGTGTCAGATCGATATAGATGGAGATGGAGAAATTAGAGTACAATTTCAGAAGACGTTTGATGGCAAACATTTCACTGAAATGGTAAATGACATAATAGACGTGCAATTTGAAGTCATCGCAAAGTTGGAAGCGCCAGAAACCAGAAATAATATATTTATAGAATTTTCGGCGAAAATTGACGTATTTGAAAATAAATAATTAAAATAAGTGACAAAAAAGTGTACTGATTAGTAATATTCATTATTAGACCTCTTATTTCGTTACTATATATGTTTTATTGACGTTTATATTCACTTAATTTAGACGTGTTGCACCCGCGATAGTTTGATGTTGCACCCGCTATTGCTTAAAAAGTGAATAAGTTCATTGTTTTTTGTTATTTTCTACATATTATTTATTTCTTTACTTCATTGATTTAACGTCTTTCAATGTATGAAGGTATAACAAAATAAATGTTTCACAATTAACAGAATTTTGTGTTTTTGTACTATGATTTAGAAAGTTTGGGCCAATTTTGTTGCACCCGCGATAGCACTTTGAACCTTCCTTCTGACTATTTAAATATTTCATTGAACTTCTTTTAAACGAATCAAAATTGAACATTTTAAAATGTAGCCCTTTCGAGAATAATTTCATTAAATATGTTTATTATTTTATTATTAAGAAACTTTAAACGCGTCTAAACGTTGCACCCGCGATAATGGAATCGCCCGAAGGGGAACTAACAATTGTAATTGTTAAGAAACTTCAGACACTATAGGTCAAGCGTCACAAATGCAAAAGCATTCGTAACGCCCGCGCGGACCTATGAGAACTGCCTGAACTGCCATGTGTCAGGAACGCTGTCGCGTGCAAAGTGTGCGCACCTTTAAACCGGTATTGATATGTTGCACTGCGTCTATTAAATCTTTAACAGTTCAATGATTAGAGGTTAACTAATGATTTCAATTTAGGTTCACTGCATAATGATACACTATTATTCATAAAGATCTGATTGGTGCTTTAATTAGAAACATACGACACGGACGACACGGTTGGCGCAGTGGCTAAGCGATTAGCTTTCTGCGCCGCGTGTCGCGGGTTCGAACCCCGCACGGAACAAATATTTGTATGATCTACAGATAGTTGTTTCGGGTTTGGTTGTGTGTGCATGTGACATGTATGTTTGTAAACTGTACCCACGACACAGGAGAAATCACAGTGTGGGGCAACGTTTTTTTTTTTAATACTTAGTACATTTCATATATAAAGTGTAGTTTTAAAAATTGTATATGTACGCTACATATATAACTAGTCTGCCTCATTGGCCTAGTAGGGGCAAGCACGACTGCTGCGAGCGTGAGGTCCTGGGTTCGAATCCCGGGTCGGGTTTTTCTGCATGGCTCTAAATTTTCAGTGGCTGCACACGGTTTATAACTGTGCTCGTTAGATGGATAGGCTCGCCCCCGGCAAATGTGGGTGTACAAAAGTACAGTTTTGCTTAATCCTTCGGGAAATTCAGGCTTGATGCTATCTGTATACGAAGGTACATTTTTTTTTTTTTGAAAACTTGTTTAATAAATCTGTTCCATGTCACGGATATAAAACAATCATACATGATACAACGAGTATTATAGTCCCCGGATACATCTAATTGTTCAGAACGAATCATAGCGATTCGATTTGAAGTGTTAAAGATTACACATCAATCGCAGCGACAATCAATTAAGTAATTTTAACTTTTGTTATTGTGCTATTTACAGCTAGAATTTAAAAAGATTTAAAAAAGTTTTTTTTTTATTTGATTTTTTTTCACGTTCATTCGAGCTTCAACACTTTATCCTTCGCAAAGCACCATCCATCTCTACAGATATATTATATCTATTCATCAGTTATTCTATCTATTTGAGTTTAATATGTATTAAACTCAAATAGGTATTTATGTACATTATCCACAATAAATCCTCCATTATTTAATTACCAGTACAGAACCAGTCTACCAACTGTTGTTCCAATCGTGTTTCGATCAGCTTATCTATTCAAATCTCCGTGTCAAAGAACAATACTTGCAGTAGTAGTATGAATGGGTCGGATGCCTGAAATAGTTTTGTGAGTGGGCCGGCACGACTCGGCTGGCATGCTGCCTTTCTAACGACGTCCAAACGCGACAATATTCGTAACACCTCTTGTGGCTACACGAATTTTAATATGGCGTAATTTGAAATGATAAATTTTGCATGTATTAAGTTGGAATAATTTCAAGCCGGTCGTTTTGAGGAGAATCACAGAAGCAGCTTCAGAATGGAACCATTCTTAATTATTATATATCCAAATCGTAGCCTCGAAATTGAAGTTGTCTTACAAGACGTCAGTCGCGCTAGCTATCCAAAGCTTGTTATCGCTAGTCAAATGAGGCAACTAAGAATTTAACACGGCATAGCTTATGCTAAATACCTGTCAAGATAAAATAAGTTTCCATGCTCATCTGACGAAGAAAAAAGGCCAAAAAGCGCTTATCCCGCGCGTGTCTTGAGCGAAATGAAAAACGAGTTATTTAATGATGCCTGTAGCTCGAGTGTACATTATTTATGCTGACCTGCGATTTTTAAATCGAATAGATTATTACTCTCCATTCATTGAGATGAGAGTCTAGTGTGGATACTGTTTAAAAAACCTGTAATGACAACTTGCGTCATAAAGTTATTTACGATATAATGGGTTCTGACATAATGATTGCATGTAATCTTACGCATCGCAGTGTTGTCCATTGGAAGTCAACTGTGGTGAGAGGAAGTAAGTGTTCGTGCGGTCATTAGCAAGTACCGGGCAGTTCACCAGTTCCTTCATTCATAATAGGCAGAGTTCGTAGAATTACGTGGAGTACTTGGATTCAATAAGTAGAACAACCATAGCCATCGAGTTAGGTTCTAAATAAACCTACGATGGTTCGGTTCGTGGCGTACTAAAGTAGGCTGAATATAGTCTAACTTCCCCAGATAGCCAGAATGTTTCATCTTTAGCTAAATTTTTAAGTCCCTTTTATTACACCAACAGGAAGACATGCAATTAACAGAGGAGTCTTTTTATACTAGTAGCTTTTATTTTAGTAGTATATTCTAATTTGTAAAGTAACCGTCCGAAACTTTTTTCTGATTGCTGCTTAACAACAAAACTACAATGATTATCACGGAAATCTATCAGCACACCACTAAAAATCAAATTTAAACGTATTCAACTTGCTGTAACAATCGATTACCTGTTGGTCGTAAAAAATCGTGCAACTTTTTGTTAAACAGAACAATCGCACGGTGTCGATTCTTCAATCGACAGAATCAAGAAACGACAAAAAATATACGTCACAGAGTGGTATGTAAATGAATGCTCATACGTGTATTTCTGAAACCTTTTTACCAAAGTACGATAGCCAGGAATTGTGGAAACATCATTGACAAATATCACACATTCCCGTAACCTAATTTATAGCAATTTGAGATTTTTGGAGAAATTTACGCAATAAATGCACATCGCACATTTTTATTATTATTTTAAAATATCTTAATTTAAGTTAGTTGGTACGATATAGGCCATCATAACATCTTAAAAACATTTAAAAAATACTGAAACATTATCGTTCCATTGGCTTACTACTCTTCCTGATCATTTCTTGGGGCCATTCGACCGAGAGTACCGAACAATGTTATTTACGTATACAACGGTATCGGTGAACCGGACACAATTACTATGTGACTGGGAGCTCTAATGAGGTGGACTCGCTTGAAAAAATGTAAGCTTATTTGCATGAAACTAAGTTAGCCGAGTTCGTGGAAGTACTGAATTTGATAACGTCTATATATTCCGAAAAATATTTAACGCAATCATTTGGTCACTTTACAAGACGATTTAAAAGTATGTAACTACTGATAATATTCAAAATAACTCAATAGATATTACAGTCGAATAAGGCGTTCTGTTTGGAATTGGGACAATCAATTTATATTAAGAATCTTATTTTCATTATTCACTTTTTTCAGGAAACAAAAAATCATAAAAGTTACTCTAACCATTTAGAATAACGTGTTGCCTCATCTCATGATAGGGTAGAAATTCCCTATAAATTATATTTTATCCCTTCAGTAAATTGCGGTGAGTCGGTTGCTCTGATCTTAATACCGTGTCCCTTTGAGTTAGTCTCACTGAATCGGCGGTCGAGTTACATTTGTGCAGTGGTCTATTCAAATTAGCGTCCAACCACAACATACTACAATGACATTTGACCCAACCGACAATACGTGCACCTTTCTAATCAGAGGGATAGGGTCACCCACTACCGCTATGCTTAGCTGGTTTCTGGCCTAAATTAGCATCTTCAGTTGACTGCATATTGTGCGTGCCTTACTGTGTCAACGTAAGTAATTTTCCATGTGAATAATAATAATTGCAAAATAAACGCATCTGGACTGCACGAAAATTTCATGACGCTGACGTGTGCACTATGTAGAACAGACATAAGCTTGGTTTGTATAGTCGTTATGCTATTTGCTAACGATACCCTAGTGTTTTCTGTTAAGTCGTTATTTTTATATGGAAATTCCATATTAGTAATGAAAGGAGGCGACCGCTTGAGGCGGTGCTGATTAAGCACCGAGGCGTTGAATGCGCGACATCCCTAACTTGGCAGTACCTGGTCTGGCAGCTCCGCTCGCTTGCCAATTAACGTACATTAGCACATGCACCAGCTTAACATTGTATCTAAGTAAAAAGTGGGCAGGCCTTCTAGGATTGTTTGTTTTTCCTTTACTCCGACATTGAGTTGAACGATTGCTGGGAAAAAAGATCTCATTACATTACGATCCGTGATTATCATTAAGGACGTGGGGATATAATGCCGAGGTACGATAGGATTGTGAAACACTCGCTATAAGGCAAGTCTAGTTTATATATCGGGTTGAATAAGTTAGCTATTTGAATAATAGCATGGCGTGTTTCCAACGAATTACGTTAATGGTATAAATGATGTATATGAACAAATTTATTAGTTGAATTAGTGTATAATTGAATAAATTAATAGATCCGGAACATAAAGCGTCAGTAACTGGTATGGGTATGGCACCGAAATTAACTGGTGCTCGAGACTACATATAAATACATTATAATATATTAATATTAATACCTTCAATGAACAATGATCTCGTGCATGGTGTACATACCTGAAACAGAATAAAAAGAGAAAATTATTAACTCAGTAAACGTTAACGTTAAAACAGATTCATCTTAACAAAATCTGTTATGCACGAAATGCAAAAATCTAGGTCATAACAAAACGTGATATTTACAAGTATCACAGTGGTATCGACGTCTCGTAAATGGCAGCTACGTGTCAACGAGCAACCAGGCCGATCTCACGTTCAGATTGCCCACCATTTATGGAAGACAAAAGAAAACCCACGGGATGAAGTAAACCTGTCCGTAGCGAGATCACGCGCGGCGCAGATAACCGGGGCAAACAACGCCCGCCTGGGCTCATTGGACTCAACAAACAAACGAACGGACCAACGTGTTTACTTTGCGCTTTACGCGTCCATACGGCAAATATTTGAACACAATTTGAAGGCACAACGCTCTCCGTGTGTCAATTAGTCAGCAGACGGAGACAGGGTTAATCCCACTAAGTATTAAGTTACACACAAACCTTAAGCGACCATAAGCGAAGAGTACAGAATATGAATTACAAAAAAACTTTACAGATACAATACATTCGTGGATATATAAAACAGGGATCACGGTGCTATGTTAATGCGACCAATCGGGCGAATCTGCACGGGAGCGGCGCGCGCGCACCGAGCTTGCATCTAGATACAGGCACCGCACACCAAGACGCATTTGCTATTCAGCCGCCGCCACAACCGCACGGCCTGGCGCCGACGCCCTTGTTAATCCGCTGTCCATCGCACAATGCCCGAGACAAAAACAAAACAAACGCAGAACCGACCACATGAAATAAGAAATGCAAGGACATATTTTATAAACCAGATTTCATACAATGGCTAAAGGTTCTCCGGCTCATGAATAATTTGAGAGGACAGGTGTATTCCTAAAGTAAGGAGATGAAATTTGAACTGACGTTCTATTCAAAAGACATTACATGGACCACGTAGAAAATGTAGATGATAAAGCAAAATATAGAAAGCCACAGTAACACATTATAGTCGCATAGATGTAAAAGAATGGTACATAAAATATATAAAGTGCGGTGCAAGGGCAAAAGAAATAAACGAACTGAATGGCGGCATAGTTTTTGAAATGTCGGAGTGGAAGTCTTGTAATGTTTCTCGCAAGGCGTACAAATAAAACGCGTCCCAAAGGTGCGCGATTGAGATCGGTGTGCTCGTTTAAATTCCCGACGACAAACCGAGGTGGGAAATGGCCGACGAGAAAAACGACCATCGAACTCACAAAAATGTAGAGAGCAAACCCTTGTAGGAATGTTAGTGACCACACCGACGAGAATTAAGGGGACACGTCCTTATTAAGAGCTCGCTTTGAACCGCTGCCGACCGCGTGCCGTATTACCATATAAAATAAATTAAACGTAGTTTTACTTTATTCGGCCGATCGCGACACGGTTATCTAGCGAACGAACCCAACAAAGCACTACAAATATGTCATAGAGCAGAATCCAAAGACTAGACAGTATTACAAAATTCATCGTTTGCATGCAGATATCTATCTATCTACCCATACCGATGGTAAGGAGATACCATTACATTGTCTCCCAGAAATAACCGAGTTACAAAATCCCTTGTTATCCATAGATAGAGCGCCATAAAGAAGGAACTTAAAAGGCGCTGTCCGAATACGAAAACGGAAAGTAAACAGGACATTTCCGCACACATGTCGGCCGCGGCTGCCTTCCCTTCCCAGAAAGGATAAATCTCGCTCTTTTGAGATACCCAACACGCTTAGAGCTTTCTCAGTCGTTGCAGTTTTATTAAGTAATAAATTTGAGTTAAATATAAACATTAGATTTTCTTCATGTGTTATGATCGGTGCGTGAGGACCCGATACATCGACGCGGGGGTGTTTTAATAAGCGTCCACATCGTCGTGATTTATCGATAAAAGAATCTCGGGTGTGATACATTGCACCTTGGAAAGTATAGTCCCAACGTTTATAGTTCATGATTTATAGGAGATGATCAATAAAAATATTGAGAAACATGTAATAAAACGTTCCTCCTGGTGCACGACTGTTACGAATGCTAGTCTGGTTTACGGTCGAGAAGTATTATTTGAATCCGATTATAGAGCCTTTAATAATTTTATTGTTGAAGATTATTGATGCATACCATATACGAACCTTCCGAAAACTTTATAGATTCGATCTGAAGTTTTGTGTGAACAACGATTACTACGCAGGTTTCTATTTTTATTGCTGTGTTCGAAACGGCGCGAATTTCGCACTTCCCGCGGCGGAGGCGAATAAAAAATCCGCCGTTGGGGGGACTGTAAAACATTCGCATTTAATGTGATGTCGGTGGACAGGCAAAGAAACATGGATCCATGGAGCTTTCAACAAGTGGATATCGTGGCGTGTGCCTGGTTCATTAAGCAACGGAAATGTTACAATGGTACAACTAGTTATTGTAGAATAACTGCACACAACCTATCAGAATATTCATAGAAATTATAATACTAGCTGGGCTTATTAATTCTGTTACGCTTACGCTTCAAGCTTCTACCGCTATTTTAATATGATTTTCGTTTCATATAGGTACTCACTTTATTGTCTACATTCCAATATAATTCCTGGTCACTCACATACACATAATTTCATCGGATTTACTGAATAGCTCCTGAGTGATTCATTTTTTCTGGACATAATCAATTCCATCCATGTTTCTCAGATCCCATATAAGTAGAGGAATTTATTTTTACTACTGCATAAGTGGCTAGTTGCCTTAGTAGAAAAAGTTCTAGGGTTTAATACGTGTTGTCGTCTCCACGGGAGTTTGTTCTGGATTGGGTTGGAACAACAAAAGTGCACTTTTGTGAGCGCGCGACAGGACAATGGATATATTGGATTTATACACGTCCCGCAGCGCTGCTACTCTTGTACGCTTTATATATTTTCGCCTGTATACACAATACCCTTTAGCTTACGTGCAACGTTTCCTTTTCTCGGGTCGCAAAGAAGGCTAAGTTGAATTTATTAACACTTGTGATCGGTAAAAACAAAAACCAGGATTTGTTTTCCAAATTTCTCAACATTCACAGAATTACTGTTTGCTTTACGTTTCTTGTACAAATATTAGTGATTCGTGACCGGAATTTTCCTTGATTTAAATTCTGCAATGTGATGTCAGCCAGCAAACATTTCCAGTTGAGATGTAAATGATTGCAACACCTAATAAAGTGTTTAATAAATACATAAACTACTCGATAGAACTGGCAGTGACGTTATAATCTTTAGAATTAGTCCACAAATGTAATGCATCAAGCTCACGAAACCGTCCCACGCAAATCCATACAAATTGCAATAATTTAGGATTGCTTGTCAGTATCGAGCATAATTCCACGTTTGGCTTGGAGGTGCAGTGTACATAGGGTTGGTAGATCTAGGGTGTCCCGGATATTACTTTCAGGTATATACTGATTCCCGTAACTGGAGCTAATAAAAATTGGGAATACGAAAGATTTTTTCAAATAAAACTTTTGACCAAATTAATGGCTACAAAATTTTATTTCTCAATAGATCATTTTTATCGCTTCGGCATTGACTTCATTCAACAAAATTATAATAACTACCTTTTCTTAATTTGGCAACCCTAAGCCCAGGTCTGAATCCTGTTACAAATGGGCCAGGCCATACGAACAGCCGCAGCGGGCTGCAATCGGTCGAGAATGGCACCACTTCATTACAGGTAAACGTAATGACAAACCGCCCGCGGCCCACTCCGCACCTCAGACTTATACCTGGGGAAACGGCGACGGAAGCCACGAATTAAACACAAACGTAATTGCGACGATTTAAACTAATATCCTCAATTTGAACGGTTCTTTTATTCTTTTTCATTGCTAAATACATAACTTTAATCAGGCTTCGCTAATTAAAATAATTACTTTTCCATAATATTGCTTATGATGCCCCAAAGCATCCCAGCGTGATGTTCAAAGGTTTCGGACATTTCACTTTCTTCAACATTTTCTTCAGAGTTCTACTTTCTTCTTTTTCACATCAGCATGAAACGTTCAATCAAAAATTAAAACCCTAAGTATTTCAGATCAGAAAATACAAATTACTCTTATCAACGTTTACATAGCCAGGTCAATACACATTAGCCCAAGTGTAACATCGACATACATAGGGCGATGCGCGGCTAGCTGCTACCAGTATACAGTAGTATCAATTTACAGTAATCTCGGCCCCTAGCGATTTGTATAACACCATTTAGACCAGACCAGCCCGCATTTACAATCATATAAACTTGTATGTAATTGAATGATCGGCGGAAGCTGATCGTCCGTCGCCGGGGTGGCTGCATACATCATCATCATCGGAGACAATCTCAATTGATGGCGCTAAATTGGTCACATTTGCTTCGTAAATTGAAGTGATTCAATTTATTGGATTTGATTATTTTGTTCCTTCGATTTCCTGGTAGACAATGATTCAATCCATTTATTCAATTCACAAGAACTACGTACTCAATCACTAGTAGGAACCAGTGAACTGAAAAGGACTGGTCTACATGTCAAACCCTTTTAAGCTCATCTCTATGGAGAGAAAAAAATTATAAAAGACATTATTATGCCCATCAAATGCGACGTAGCATGAATAAATTTATAGAAACCTGCCTTGAACAATAAATGCTAGTGATAAAATGGAAGAGTCGTAATCATAAAATTGATCCTAGATATAATAAAAATGGTTTATAGATAAATCGATCGCTTTTAGCTAACGATAGCGATGTAGAGATATTGTTAAAGTTTATAGACATTTTAAATCTTAATACCGTTTATAAAGTGCTTTCTTTTAGATAAAGTCTACGAAATTATATAACAAAAAATATTTTTTGGAGATAATTTTTAGAAAATTCTCTATAATGAGACTTTACTCTCTCTCGTAAATAAGTTTTACGTATGTAACTGCGAAATGGTTTTCGATTATTTTCTTTTATGTAACTGTTAATTACGATGTTCAATGTTGCCAGATTTCGCGTCCGGTGGAGGTTTCCAAACGTGTTTTATGACGAATATTTGCAAAGTCAGCATTCCCAATGGCGTTCGGAATAAGGAAAGACAATTAATAACATTTACTTTATCATCACGTTTACCTACACAGATTTAAAACTGGATGCAAATTAACTTACTGTCATTAATAAAAAGCAAGTGGATAGATGAAATAGTAATGCAAATAGTTTTTTGAGCCATGAAAATAAGTGAAAAAGATAATTAAATTTTCGTTTTAATATCCAAATTACTGCTCTCTTCTAATACGTTCTTACATAACTAGTGTGTATAATATACCTAGTATTGGTGGTCTTTCCGTTTTCTTTTACCAGATTTAGTGTAGGAGTTATCAGGCTTCACAGTCCCAAATTAATCGTCACACGTCTACACAATATGTGCGCAGACGCATAGACAGTCCAAATCGAACACGAGCCGACGTTTCGACAGTCGACACCTCTGACGAAATGATTAATGAATTAAGTTAAACGATCTCGTTGATATTGCGCTCTTTGTACACATCAGATTAGTATCTGTCAGATGCTTGAGAGACAATGTCTGCGTATTGATGAATGATTAACGGGATTAGACGCCTTGTTCCATTTACAAAACAATCATATCTGACATGCCGTTTCTAATTTACGTATGGCAAATTAATATAATGAAGTGAAATCGAGAAAATAACAGCAAGCTGTTTTACCATTTTTGTAAGCCTTCTTATTTGGCTATCTAAATCTTGATATTTGAATAGTGAAGTAGCCATACGAGATCGAGCCATTTGGGGAAGACATTATTCGAAAGCTAACCGGGTCGGATGACCCACCACAGTTAAATTAAATGGTGATTGATGTATGACAACTTCCACATTGAACTGATAGCATCTGAACGAGAACATATCCCCGGAAACTTATCAATCGAGATGGCGTGTATAAAATGACGTGTAAACCACTATTTCCGGCGGAACGCGTTTTGAAGCCAGGCGCGCCAGGGCAGTGTCGATTTCAAAACACGGCATGTCCGAATGGGTCACGATATACAATTACATGATTCGATATGTCATTCAGCTGGTGTATCGATTATATCTCGCGTTGTGCAGATCTAGTTTCCCACGGTGACTCATACGTGATATGCACTTTATGGACGATGCATGCGGAAAAGTCAGAAGATAGAACAATGTGACAATATCCCTACAGGTATTAGAAATATCTGGTTATTTAATTAATTTTATTCACAAATAATTTATCATATGAGATGTAGTCAAGACAGCACAAGAAAAACGTAGTGCCTTAAAATATTACTTACCTATTGAACTAAACTAATAAGTTTATTTAGTAATATGAAATGGTATTCAGAAACCAAAGTTTATCGCTTTTATATTTAACTGTACTATATAATACTGGCAATTTTGAAGTTATTTTTCCGAGTTTGAACTATCTGGCTTCAACAGATTCATAAAGCGCCAGTTAGAACGAATTAAATTTTCAAGTAAGGCTATCGAATATTCTGTTAGACCTACACGCCATTCCCAACTGGGAACAAATAGCAACAAAAACACCATTATGTGAGATAACAAACTTGAATCAGGCAACGTCGTCCACGCATCGTGTCTAGACATTTGATACGCATCAATCGCGATTGATTTAAACGCGACCCAGCATTTAAAAGGCGCTTATCTCGCGAAGCCATCGAAGTGTGTATGTGGACCGTACTTTAAATTGACTTGCTAACTTGTGCACGAATTGTGCGTCCGTTATTTGTATTTGTTCTTACGATGTTAGTACATAATTATAATATTTCAGATCTTACGCTTCAGTCTTCTGCTGACTGTATACTTATCTTAAGGTTTAGGGGTTTTAGTTCATTGAATAATCAGACATGCTATAACTTTTTTCCTTCGAATTCTTTGACCATAGAAATAGTATACTAATATAGTACTTATGTAAACACATTTTGTCAATCGTTTAGCAATTCTGTTACCGTGCGCTGATAATGAATAAAATATATAAATATTTCACGTTTTACGGTTTAATTTCTACGAATAACTGAAATGTAATTGATGAGTGTGCGCAAATAGTTGTCGGAATCAAAACTAGTGTCGTATAAGAAGCATTGACCCGAACGTAACACGAATCAATCTATCAGGCCACTCCTAGAAACGACGTCTGTCTATCATCTATCTGTTCAATAAAATCTAATAGTGGTCTCTATATCACATACATCATACATTTCACATTAATGTACGTCACACGTCGCACAGAGTCGTACTTTTATTCTCTAACAATAACTTATAAGGCTGGTTTAGAATCAACTTATCTCGTAAGGCAAATCGTAAGATTCATCCATAAGATTTTCTAATAAACAATTTACTGACCTCACGTCGAAGTACGTTTATGGAGGCAAGAACCGGTCGTGACGTGGTCCTTAAAAGTACATATCAATAAATACGTTGGCGACGATCGCCTAGCCGTAGCGGGTACGATCCTAGTCCTAGCACAAACAGATGTGACCTCGCTCCACGGGACCAAGTTTACGGTCTCTATCTCTACATAAACTTTATTCGCTCGTTCGTCATTGTCAGCTGGTACCGCTGTATATTATAGAGATTCATAGTTTGTTTGATGTGTATATTTTGTTTAACGTCTAATTTAATCTGGTGGTAAAAGAAACAAGACGGAGGCCGTAATTATAGTAATTTAGTCGGCAACAACTAACATAGTATGTCGTTAAAAATATTCGTGTAGCAAAAACATGTTATATTACGCTGACGATTTGTAAGACCTCGTCCATAAAATAAAAGGACACAAAACATCCATACATCATACAGAAGCTCGGTTTCATAATTTCCTGTCACAACGGATCGAGTACTAAATCAAACCCCATCCAATCTCTTCAAATTATCCAGAGTTTAAAACCCAAAAATTCCACTTCGATTCCACGGCTACGGTCTGACGGGAACAACGCGTTACCATTTCGTCCCGTGACCAATCGCTAATCACCGTACCGAGCCGTTGGCACGACCATCCATTCAGACCTTAAATCACGTTCCAACACTAATTTGTGCACATCTGACAGATTTACTGAACACCTGAAATATGCGACGATAGCTTCGGACGTTTCTATTTCGATTAGGTACTAAATATAGTTTGGTATTTTGTACTTTGACAAATCAGATTTTGTAGTTCATGAGATAAGAGCCCAAGAATAACATTGAAATGAATAATGTAACATGATCGCTACATTGCAGTGCAGGCGCAAGATTTCATTGCTAGATAAAATAAATCTACACTATCTTAAAGTTTTCAAGATGTTGTGTATGTTGTCTGTAAAAGGTAATAAATAAAATATTGTGTCAGTTACGTGAATAAAAACTAAAATATCAATTTCTGTTTTGTCTGCGGATACAAAGCGGTTAAAGCGACCATAACGTATGAAAAAAATGGCGTTAGATCTTTTCGTTCACAGCTTTTAAGGTATTGCTAAAAGCCTTCAAAACTAAAATACAGAGATTATTCCTTACAAAATTTGTACCAGAACGAATAACTGATGCAAATGACTTATTATGAATCAATATTACAACATTGGTGGATAGAAACCCTACATGTGTTGAAATGGGTGGAAATGGATAATGTTCTGACTTTAGCCTATTCTATTCTTGTTATTTACATTCATAAAACAGACACGTCCAAACACAACGGATTAATATCATCAATAAAACTTATAGGCAGCTTCTGACCAAACAATCCAACTTGGTAACAAGAATTAGCGTGACAGCTCACTGACCAAAAGCAAGCCCGTCAATAAATCACCAAACAATATAACGTGTTCGCGTGGTCGCCTGCCTATTACGTATTCTGTACGGAGCGTATTGTAGCGGGCCATTCATGACTCCGCGGTGTACATTACAATTAATTACCAACCAGTGAGCGGCGACGCGTCCTGATTTCCAGTTTAATTGGTGTCGCTGAGACAAACGCACGGCTAATTGTCCACAACGCACTATTAGTCAACACTAATATACCTCACCACTCCTATATAATAATTGTGTCCACTTTTGCGACGGCTTCTCACAGGAAATTAAGGAAAAACACGGAGTAGAAAAGTTGATAATCTCCTCTCGCGAGCTTTAATAGCCAATTAACCTTTAGTGCAATCGTAAATGTGCTCACAAGCGATTCGAATACACTTGATGTTGTCAACGCATAAAACTTTACATAAGCGAAGCAGAAAGCGCAGCGATGCGACTACACGTTATCTTGTTAATCCTCTATCTAGTCTCAATTGTAAACCGAATTAACAGCGATAAAATATAATTAGTTTGCGTATAAGGCGATACAATTTCATACCGAATCATCAAACCTCATCAAACAAGTTTTGCTAATTGCACGATACGACACCTGAAGAAGTAGAAGGCAGTAAAACAAATTAATGTGAAATCACTTATCAATAAAAATTTAATGATAATCTTTTGCTTGCCGCTAATTAAAACAGGCTATTTATAAGGATGAAAGCGTTCAGCACTAATATTTTCGCGTTTTGCCGTTACGAGACCGCAAATCTCAGAAGTTGATGATTGAGATCATCTCTTGATATCTCTAGACAAGAATGTATAAGAAAAATAGGTCATATCTATTTAAATGGAGTCTACGACTCGGACATAAAAATATATGGACGAAATGAACGTCTTTAAGATATTATTTATCATGTAAACAACGTGCCGTGTTCTCGTAATGCATTACAAACATTTGGTTCGCGATATTTTCTCGCGGAAGCAACTTAGGGCCGGTTTATTATTTTAATAACGGTCTGAAAGGTCGTAAACACATTTTTATTGTAGATACAAATAATAAATCTCCCTTTCCGGCCGTTGAGTACTCGCATCCGGAATGAAGAAATTAGTGACCCTGTAAAATCAACAAAAAATAAATGATTAAGCTCGTTAGCTTTCATGTTTTTTCTATACAGGCAACGATAGCCGAGTTGTAAATGGTTAAAAGCCGTAATATTAATCAGAGAGGTAATTAATAAATGGTCATAAAAATGTCATAAGATGAAAGTCTTGCGGTGATGAATCAAAGTGTGCAGTTATTACGTCGTGTGGTTGATTCAAGTTGGTGGTGTGGAGGAAGGGAGACCGTCGCGTGCGCACCTCGCATCTGTTATAATTCTAAAGATAAACGAATGCGGTCGGACACCCGGCCCTGTTCGCAATGGGACCGCACGACAACGCCGTAACGATTCTATCGGTGATCGTTTAACGTGAAATATTAAACCAACCGCTCAATGTAAACCAAACTAATAGTTTCTAATTTCACACAGGGCAAGTTCCGACTAAATTGTTTACCACTTAGTATTTACTTGAAGAAGCTTACAGATCTAGGTGTTCAGGTACCTATATCTGTATCATAACATTGTTAATACATTGCTAAAAGCTATAAAGATGGAACGCATTAACGTAAAGTGGTCCATGTGGATGCTGCCCATCTTTTAACATGTGAAAAGAAACAAACATTGGCGGATTGTCGGCCACTGCAGTAAGCATCATCGATTTGTGTTCATTTTGATTGAAATAAAGAAACTTGTGGTTGAGCAATAAAGTTTTATGCTTATACTATAATTATTATCCTCCAGCCACATCAGCACACTGCTACCATGAAAGGGAACCTGCTCTGTATTATGAACTTATGCCTGATAAAGCACGTTTTAATATATTTCGAACAAGGGCACAGATTGTGGTTGAGATGTTATCTTTACAAGAGAACTGGTCATATTCGATTATTGTTAATTACTTATAATAATAAACAACAAAAGGTGTGCCCATTGGAACCTAGTTATCACAGCTAGTAATTTTATGAGGAATTTATAATATAGACATAGCTTTACAACTAAAATACTTTTGAGAGTAGACCAAGCTAGTATACTCGTATATTATTATAACCTAATGAAATTCTTTTTAGTGCCGATAGTTCCATGCTTATGTGCGGAATCAAAGAGAATTAAAATAAAAAAAAACTTTTATGTGAAGCCATAAAACTGAGCCTTAATTGTCACTAACTTATAGTCCTTTGATGCGTCAGGAATTTTTACAACGCGCATCGCATACATACCAGGGACTAGGCTGAATAAGTATGTTGCAACAGTTGCAACTTTATGACAGACAAGATTTACACAAAGGAAACAAACAGACTCATTCGTTTATTATCTCGGCCGATGTTTACTGTTTTGTACGATACTAGCGAGTATGCGCGGGCGCCACTACGACGCCCAGACGTTTGGATAATTCATAAGGGCACGAGTTTCCATCGAGAGCCGGACCTGGTTACCGAGGAAACCACTCTTCCGGGTTGCTGTTTACACTTTATTGTCTACCCAAAATGGTAGCTTAATAACCTCTCTATAGATTTGTTAAATCGCCCCGATATGGCTTTGTTGACAGCTAGCCTGTTATGAATTAAGCAAAGCCTTTTGTTCTCCGTTTGGACCCTATCGTTAGTTTCTAGTTTTATTACAAAACGATTGTCTATTTGGAAAGTATCGACTGTAAGGCAAGCATAACTAAGTGAAGGGAACAGCAAAGAGGATAATAGCAACAAGCCGTCACTTGAAGCGCGAAGTTGAAAATCTGCCCACTTTAATGGTCCATATTGGAATGGAATAAAAACTGGTCGTTTAAACATGACGGCGAAGGCAGGACCGCTGGCGCCGGCGTACGATCGTTTTGTTGTTCAACCTAACAAGTGATGGTGGAAAATTATCATAATTCACTATAGCACTCACCTGACTTTTATGGCATATGAGGGTCGAACAAACCCAAAGAAATTTATTAATAATTATAATTGAAAATGACCTACAGACTCATAAACTCCAGAAACCGTTGACAGAAATAGTTTTATGAGTAAAATTTTTATGACGTGATTTTAATGGCTATTTGAATAGAATTCATGTTTATAAGTTGCTGGAAATTTATGCTATTTAATCAAAAGCCAAATATTTAAATCGTAAATAATGTTGATCAATCGAATTTAAATCCGGTAAAATTCTTCGACGTAGATCAAAAGTTTTTAGTAGAAACACGTTATGTACGTATTACGTATGTAGGTATAAGAAGTGCGACATAACTCGATAATCTGTAAATGGTGCGGAGTATCGCAAAGCAACAAGGCGCAACCCGCGCTACTTGCACCGGTAGGAATCATGCATGCGCGCTCAATCCCATGGCACGACACGACTCGCCTCCGAGCCAGCCGGCGACAGAAAAAATCTCACTTGCCTAATAAGGACCTAGTACGTGCTTGGACACTACCGTTTGCGATTATCTCACGGTCCGCAGAACGGGGTCATGTGAGAACCAAATTGCTGCTTCTGTACTTAATGACCACTTTTAAAATAAATAACCCCAACTTGGAGTCACGGAATCCTTTTGAGTCGTGTACGATGTAAATGATAAGCTTTTTTTGCGACGCACCAAAGGATACAGTAAAACTAGATGATAATATTTATGTAACATGAGAGCTAAGGGAAAACCAGTTGTGGGTACTTAATAAAGAGAATGTTTTGAGTCGCTTAGTACTGTAATTACGTCGAGTACAGACAAATTATATCCTTAGTGAGGACAGTAAGCGCTGTAATTTGTGCATAGTATGCGTGGAACACCACCAATTACGGCATTTAATTAAAATCGACAACAAAGTGTTTATAAAAACGTATATTTGCAATGAATTTATTTATGTATTCTGTTGACGTAGGAATTGCTCATTTATAGGTGGCATTGTAGTTAATTAAACAAGCGTGAGTAACCACTGGTTATATGACCATACGTGGAAATCCCTTGTTGAATGAAAATAATAAATGCTAGATACTTGATGTGGTCACGATGAAAACGCTTGCGGACAAGAAATGCGGTAACAAGGAATGATAGAAAAACAAACGGAGATATTTTCTATAGGAAGTGACTAATTAATTGACTCATTATTGATTTCAAAGTAAAACACGTTTACCAATAATTGCATTACATCGGAAAACAAACACAAAAAATCTGGAAACTTTCGCGTAACGAATTGATATTATGGAACAAACGTTGAAACGAACAAACGTTTCATTCCAGATTAGGAATTCAGTATAAAGCGGTCCACGAAGTTGAATATCAAGATGGCCCGACCTATAAACGAAAAACGAACCGGTTAGTATTATCGATGGCGAGCCGCGATAGGGGGCGAGGCGCCTGCCCGACGACCACCGCCGGCAGAATAATTGGACACCACAGGACTTCACACCATACACAATGCGCATCTCAAAACCCGGCCAGAACGCGACGGATAAACTCTGAATAAGAATCGTAATTTCACATATAAATTGTCTCGAAGCACTCGAGTTTCGGAATGGAGAATTGGAATGGACGTTATAAATGATACAGGAATGGAATTTGGGGACGTCCACATTTAATCGAAACGTTTTCATCTCCTCGTTATTGCGTGTTTTTGTACAGATAAAGAACTCGGAGCTGTGTATGATATTAATGTGCGCGAGCAAGATTCCAGATGACGTGATGGTAATGAAATGGATAAATTCTGAATTTAAATGATCGTGAGTATGATAGAGACTTACATATTATTTGTGTTGATACAAAATAGCTGAGAATCATCACATCGTTCGTAAGAAAGAGGCCACTAAAACTGGCCAGTCACGCGTAATCTTAATAGTATTATTTATCTTAAATATGAGATGAGTCATTTATACTTCCGAAATTTATCATTTATGAGTACGATTTTGCTGTGAACTTGACCAATGTATTTCTAAGTGGATTTCATAGGAGAATGATCGTTAACAACTCAAAACAATGACACAAAATCTGAAATTTTAGAGAATATATATATAAAAGAAAGATGTTTTACCGAATGCTAATCGCGTGCTGTATCCAATACTGTTTAGCACGGCAGCACTGCTGAGTTAGCATCTGGACAACATCTTCAAGAGTATAAGTAGAAGAACCACCAAGTATAGTCCTCATTTATTTGGAACAGTCAAATAAAAAAACATTCACAATGTCCCTTTCCCAAAAAGATTCAGCAATGGTGATGCTTTTCTTAACAAAGCTTAACCATCAACATGAAGCTATCATGCTCCAATCATCCAACGTTATCATTAAGAGTTGAATCTCATTACGGGTTCGTTCACCCACTAGACGTCGCGGAATTTAGCAGGCGACTGAGTATTTTGGTCCGGCGGATGCTAGTAGGCTTCCTCAGCAGTAAATCCACAAATATATAAATAAACGTTTTCATATTGGCCACAGTATAAAGTTTATGCGGACTTTTACGACGGCTGCCGTCGATAAGGATGCCCTTTTGAGTACTGCGATTTATGTTCATCAATAACTGTTATAGAATGAAAACAAATTCTACGTAAACCTTGAGAATTTCTTGAACACAAATATGATGTGAATTTTGTTATTATACATTTGCAAAATAAGCATGCATTTGAAACCGCTAAGCTATGGAATTTCTTGTAAAACATTTTCAAAGCTTCCTTTTATTTTTGGTATAATTTTATACACAACTACGGATTTCCATAGATATGTAGTCTTGTATTGTTATTTAGGGTAAATTATATATATATATATTTAATTAAGTAATTAATATATTTAATTAAAAAGTTAATCATATTTTGATTATAATTCTATCAGTGATCAATGCCGTTGGTTATGCATTTACTTACTCTGTTACTTATAGTTTTATGTAATAATGTACGGAGTAACGGTTTGTTTAGCCAAATAAATTAAATTAAATTAAAAATATTACCACACTTGGAAAATACGCTACACAAATGCGTTCTCGGCACATGCTTATTAGAGATTCTCTGAAGCATTCATATCAATTTAATCTAAAAGATATAGCAGGGCTGAATTATAAGTTACAATGTTAAAAATTATAGTTTCGACTTTGTACTTCTTCCGTCATTTAAGAGCTCAACTCTCGTCGGTGAGCAATCGCCACTGCTCTCTATCCCTCTGCCTTCGATTTGACCCCTCGATACGACTCGACCTTTGTCCTTCACATATTGTAAAAAGCTTCGTTTACGACTTCACCTTCCTCGCTTTCCTTCAAATATTTCTTCGAAAATCATAGTCAAGAGTGTAAAGAAGTGGTCCTGTCAAATTATCTTCCCTGTCCTCTAACTTGTACTAAATCAGATAAAATCTAATATAATATTCCGATCGAAATTGCTCTTTAAGAGATGGCGTTCGTCTTCCAATAATTATTCATAGGCACGTTACTACCGTTTACAGAGAAACCGTGTAATTCGCGTGAAAGCTGTATTGACTCCGAGAAAGTTATTTTATGTGTATTTATAGGAATTCGCCGAACGTTTTCAATTCTAACAATAAATTTTCTATTTTTTTATCTTTCTGTAGAGACAAATGTACAGATGAGTTGTATTGGAACAAGGACTAGGTCAATATTACACGTAAAATCGCCATAGTAAATGCTCTTGCAGGTTTATGGCTATTCTCCGTATGTATAATCTTCATGCTTTTTAAGCATACTTATTTAGGAATATAAATTATTTTAAAAGATTATCTACAAAGGGTCAAGTATACATAGATACCTACATACATAGGTAGATGCCTTTGGTAACGTGCGACAAGTCGTTACATTTTTAAGGTGCGTGTATGCGATTTCTTGTTAAAATCTTCTACGCCTTCCTTAAATGCCAGAGCCGTCAATTCCTAGACCAAATTTAAGACCACACAAGACTAACTTTATGTTACTGACAGCAATTCTGCTCGCCTTGTTAAGTTTAAGGAGCGTGGATCTATACATATTTATCTCTGCTAAGCGTATTTAAACATCTACCATAAACATAACTTGTTATTTTAGTGGACCGTTTGTTGGTACATAACTTTACTATGAACTCTCCCAGAACTTGTCAAAGCTAACCAAACAATATGTACAAATACGAGGCTCTCGAACGCCCAATTAAATATCGATTAACATAAAGACGTTGAAATATAAATCGCCAAATAAGTCAATAGTTGATTTATCTGTCCCAAAGCGTCAATAAAAAGGTTGGTTGCGTGCGATGATTCGCGTGGGAGAGGGACGACGCGTAAGGTGCACGGGTGCAGACTAGGGATGTTACGGAGCTTCGACTCCGAATCCGATATGTCGGAACCTCCGATTAAAATTACACCTCCGAATCCGGCTCCGGTTCCGATATATCAAAACGGAGGTATACATCGGAGTTACAAGTTATGACTTGCTATCGCTGCAGCGCTACCGAGCGCTTTTTACGTGACACTGTCAACTGACGAAGTATATGTGTTCTGTACAACTGAAGAAACGAAGAGTGAACGAGTTGCGACAAGTTTCTTCTTTCTTATTTATTTACATTTTACATTCGTAGACTTGCTCCGACTCCGACTCCGATTTACCTCCGACTCCGCGGAGGTCACTACGAGAACCTCCGACTCCGATTCCGCCTCCGATAAATCTACCTCCGTAACATCCCTAGTGCAGACACCCGCTAATTAAAAGGATTTTGTTAGCTGTCAACGTGAGATAAAATCCCGCTTTGATGTCGCCGCTCCGCCGCACTTTAAACGTTGATCGGGGTTATTAAAGCTATTTATAGGGAAAAGTTGCTTATTCAGGCTAGATGGGCGTAAATCAACGGGATTTACTGATACGGTAACAATTTAGTTTAATGTTCGGGTTGACAGTTTTAAGCTGTCCCAAATTTTTATGTTTGTAGGACAAAAACTTTCATAATATTTTTTCACGGGAAGTAGTTTTGAGCAACATGCGAGCAGACTCTGGTGGAACACATAATATAAATAGTAATTCAATAGTAAATTCTTATTTATAATTTATTAATTGCTATTTTTATATATGTTTTAATAAGAGGTTTTTAGTTCGAGGTGGCGCGGAATAAAGATGGGTGGAAAAATTTGGGGGAGACCTTTGTCAAAGAGGGGAGTTTGGGCTAAAAAAAAAATTGGTAACGTCTGTGTTGTCTTGAAATAAATGTTTATTATTAATAATGAACTTATGTACCAAACTATATTCAGCAAATAAAGGATTTGATTTGTTATCTGATAATGATGAAGGTACCTTTAAGTTCCCTTGTTAACCCTAATTTTCTACATCTGCGCAACAACAAGCTGTTGCTTCAATAGAAAAAGACTAATCACTTACAGACTATTCAAAGCCAACAACAATTTGCACTCACGAACAGAATCTACGTAACGTAACGTAACGTAAGTAGACACAGTAGTTGTATGAAAGATGAGATCATCATATCGG
The DNA here is from genome assembly GCA_947562105.1 of Shargacucullia verbasci. NCBI lineage: Eukaryota > Metazoa > Arthropoda > Insecta > Lepidoptera > Noctuidae > Shargacucullia > Shargacucullia verbasci. The sequence goes on from OX387296.1 coordinate 1,202,864, forward strand.
GATCGCAATAACAATTGTGAGGCGAACATTCGGCCGGGACGTGCCAGGCTTCGATTAGACCATAGCATTCGTCTCAATTGACGCCCATTTCCTAAGATATGCACAATTTGCACATGTGCGTCATTCGTGGCATAGTCTGGTCACATGAACATTTTATTGCGTATATTGTCTGTGATTGAATCCCTCACAGATGTGTCGTGACAATTTATATTCGACTCTAGAAATGTCAGTTTCTCTTAGAAAAATCACTTTTCGCTATTTGAATAGGGTCTCAGCAAATATAAGGCTGTAAGATGTAGAATGTCATTGAAATTGAGTTACAGAAAATACACAAATATCTTTTATAGGTACCTACTTTCCCCAAAAATATTGAAATACACCTTCAATCTTACTAGATGCAGCTGCATACTATGTAAGACCACCTGATATAATAATAACATAACATACCATCACGCCTGTATTCCCAGAAAGGTAAGGCAGAGGTGTACTACTACATCCGCATTTAGCCGATGCCGTTATCGAGTCCCATGTAAAAGCAAGACCATTGCCATCTATCGGGCACAGTTCCAGACTCCGTGCACCTACTGAGAATTTCCATACAGAAAATCCCCAATAACGCTTTCCCCGAACCGGGAATCGAACCTAGGACTTCACGCTCAGATTCAGATCAGATCAGACAGACAGTCGATTGATTTAATAATAATGTCACATAATTCGCCAGTTGAACAGTATTTTCAATGAAATAGTTATTAACAGTGATGCGGTGATTCGTGACAGATTCATTACCCAACACACCATCATAAAGAACATCACAGTAATTCTTGTCTTAATTGACCCTTCGCACTTGCGCTTAATTACATTCCACTAACTTCATATTCGAATGACCAAACTTGCATACAAAGTAATTTGGTACACACGCATAAGATCCCTAACGACATGAACAGTTACAATTAACGACAGTAACTCTGTGGGTTAACTTGTTAATTAGAAAAAAAATTGTAGTAGTTTACAAAATTGTTTTGTAGAAAACATACGGTTAATAATGTGAGCGCACAAAGGTAAATTAAAGCGGAGGAAAACTAGCTGCTACTGATAAATAAACATGGGGAAACACAAGAGACTACAATGAGGTTATAACACGTTCACGTTCGCAACGAAAGCAAACAGAGCATCGGTTAATGACATATTAACACAACAAATAAGTTTAATGACTTTCCGGACCGGGAAGAGGTCGGTACCGAGTCTACGACCACAATGGACCTCTAACGAAAGGATTAGGTTCGGTGTCGGATTTTGTTAATGAGACCCTTTGTGGCTCTCTCCGCGGACCGACGGAAATCATTTATTTAACCGTAACCAATTGACATTTCCATATTTTTTTAAGTTCACAACGTGCCACGGGTTTGTTTTTAAGCCGTCGCCTACGCTTGAGCTTAAGAAACTGGTCACGAACCATCACAGCTAGTTCCAAACTACCGTACAGTCATGTAGGATGCCTATTTATGTACTGAAGCATTTAAAACAAGATGAGTGGTCGTTAGTCTGTGATAGATTGCATATTTCTTGGAGCGGATTTAGGTCTAGCGCTAACAACAACGACACGGCTATCCAGATGAAATTTAGTTAAGAAGGAGGCCTACTATTGTATACAAAGTTTGAGTACGATGAAGCAACAAAGTATCGGTCCGTTTCTATGAAAAGCACTCCCACACCATGCGGCGTGTATCACTATAATCAATAGAAGCAGACCGGGAAACGGCGCCTGCCGTCAATCAAACTGACTGACATCATATCATTCCTGGGTTCCTTAATAAAACATATGCCGAGTAAACTTCTCGGATTCAAAGCGGATGATATTGTTAGTGCAAGTTTATTTATATTTTGGAAAAACATGACCAAAGAAAATATACCCAGATTAATTTGACGCCAAAAGCTTTAATATTTTTAATTTGGGATGAGAAAACTTACATGAACAAAACGAATATTATTCTAAGAACGAAATAAGTAAGGTGTCAACAGTTCATGAACACTCAAACCAGGCTAAACACTAATAACCAAAACAATAAAAGCCATTGAAGAAACCACAATACAAGAAACAGGAAACCGTAATTGGAAATACACCGATTTATAGGCAAGAAACTCCACAAACAGCCTTGAATGACTAAAAAGACAAAAAAGCCTCTTTCAATACAGTTCCACACGAACAATACGAGTTAGACCCTACGCTGTACGGGTCAAACAAAATAATTTTAGTCGGACCGCAAGAAATATCACACGTCGTAAATGGAGACGAGACAGTATTATTTACGAGAGGAGTCTTGGGACGGGATGGTCATGTATAAGCTCACAATGCGCTTTTGAAGAGGGGTCTAACGAAGTAACCTGGACGTCAATCAAACTGTTGTATCACTGCGGACAATGCCATTCGAAATGGATGATTTTATTTAATAGGAAATGTATTTCTAAGCCAAGACGAGAACCAACGAGAGCAAAGTGGGTAGGAGCTGTAGATCCTCATTTGTGTGTATTGAAATAGTAAACTTAAAGGAAATCTATTAAACGTGCGTAGTTTTCGTTAAAATGCCGTTTAGAGCTTAGATCCACAATAGAACAAAGCATCCAAAATGCGTATAAAAATCACAATGTGATCATATCAATTTCAATATAAAACCAATAAAATTCAAATTCTAAACACTTCTTTGAAGAAACTTTCAAAGATAACGATCATTTAAGCGATCGTTAAATAACTGTTAGACACGTTTAAAATAGAACGACAGACTCTATTTCCGGTGCTGATAATAGTAAAAGCTTGTTAGTAGCAACCAATGAAAATTATTGTGTCTAAACATTTGAATTTCCAATTCTAATGAAAAAATGCTCATTAACATTAATTTTGAGAGATATAGCATTCCTCAGTTCATTTGAAATTACAATGGTTAAGGTATTTCCGGAGATAGGCGTATCTAATTCTATGGCGCCTCTTTAATTACGGAGCTTTATTATTTTTGCATTAATAAAAGCTTCGGCCAAAAAAAGCGCGGCTTAAGCTATAGACAGCAAAAAAGGCTATAACTTTAATAGAGCCGGCGAATGGCTAGACCAGAAGACATTAGCAGAATTGGTAATATTAATCAATGGAAACATTTGATTAATTAAAAATAATCCAGGCGTTATTATATATTCATGGGAGTAAATTATACTTACATAATAGTAGGTACTGAGTGTTTTCTTCATAATGAATAAAACTAAATATTTAAGAACTTTTAATGAAACGATTGATATTCAATAGAGGATAAAATTACGTCTTTTAAATGTAAATTTATTAAGACTGAGTAATCTCAGAAAAATATCACACGTTTAATTAACAACCTTTTTTTAAATAACCTAAGGTGTTTTTACAAATGGCTTTTAATCATCTTATTTTTGTTACCTAAGTAAACCTTCATATTTTGATACAACACCTAATAGCAGTCACAATTGAATCGGTCATTTCAAAACCCTCATAAGTCACTCAATTACAATTTTTCAGGAATCAATAAAAACTGTTTCATGAACCATCAAATGAGTTTTAAAGGACTTTTTTATGCTTTATTTAGTATTTGAGTGGTAAAAAATTTAAATAGCGAATAACCTTCACAGTTTATTAATAAAAATAATGAAAAATACCTGAAAAACTGCTCTTGACTTATGTTGTTTTAGCAAGAAATAGGGTTAGTGGTATATATTAGCCAAAACAATCGTAATAATCATATTTTTTATTGCTTATTATTGAAAATTACACTTAAAAATAACCTTATTAACATTTTACATGTATTAAATTTGTCATGTTTTAATATCTTTAAGATATAGTCATATTCTCCATCATTCTCATCTGGATTATCTTCAAAATTTGCAGTTGGCCAGCTAAAATGTTGTTATAAAATGCCATATGCTCTTCAAGAATGCTATCCTGAACTTGCTTTAAATCGTCTACTTTTTTTTTATTGATGGGCACTTTTAAATCCTGATTTCTACCTGAATCATACTGAAAACTCATGTATTTCGAAGGAACGAATGATTTTTTCTGTTCTTTTGGGACATAAGATTCAGTTGACAAACACGTTTTTTGTACAAATTTGCCACCATTTCTTAAATTCCAAAACATCTTCAGTTTTTAGCTCAATGAATGTAAATGTTGAGCTGGATTTCGAAACCAAATCAATGTATTCTCCTGGGACGTAGATACGATCATGCTTTCGAACATTTTTATTTGACTCCAAAATCACGGTCATTTGGTAAAAATGAATGAGGAGGATTTTTTTTTAGCAAAAAAAGCGTGTTGGATAAAAATGTCACTTAAGAGGTTTTTGAAATAACCGATTCATTTATATTTCGCACACAACACTCAAAATCGTATTCGCACTAGTGACCACGAGAACAACGAACACAGAACTATTTTCACCAAAAAAGCATGTTGGAAAAAATGTGAGAGGTTTTTGAAATGACCGATTCAATTGGGATGAGCCCGCCTCAAATGTCAGACATTATTCATTACAAAAAATAACATATATTTATGCCATTTGTTGCTGGATATTTGTGTAAAAACACGCATTCGTAGGGCACACTGAGGCCAATATGATTTATAAGTTGACAAACTTATATTGCCTAAATACACTTCAAAAATAGACCCTCAGGCTATCGTCACAAGGGAGATTGTATTATTTTTGTGTGCGTATACGAAGGTCGACCCAGGCGCCGGGGAGCCGCGTTTTTTCATGTAGAGATTTTATTTTATTATCCGAGGTCGGATAGGAATACCGATTGGTTGATGAATACCACAGGTACGGGTGCAGAGTGTCGGCGATCATATTACGAAATGAATCAATCGTACGATATCGCTCTTGCGTAAACTATAAATCTACCAACAGTCTCAACTAAAAAACTTAAAAGACTACAAAGACACTGAATTATTTCATAAAAGTAATTTAGTGTGATAGTAAATTAAACGTCTCGTCCAACTTGTTGGACATAGGATACAACCCTTAGTAATACATAGTTATAGGATCTTGATATCATTTTACTTTACTACCCTCGTGTTTACGACAAACACGAGTAATGCAATTAATCCGTAACTAACAAGTTACTTGATAACATAATTAATAAACTGGGGTATTAAACTGTTTGTAGATAATGCAGAGGTCACGATTAGGAACTTAGCATTAGTTTCAATTAGTGTGTGGTAGGAACGTGTAGGCATTAATTAATATGGATTTCTTAGAACTTTGATAAATGGCTCTTTTCTAATTGGTTCTATGATATCACCTCACACAACATTATAGTGAAAAAACGGAATCGAAAAGGCGTCAAGATGGTTTTGCTCTGGTAATGGTTTGAAATCACGCTATTACAAACAATTTTAATTACAAAGATATTTTCATTCTAGTTGTTGCATTTTTGCTGTAATGCAACACCATAATAATACGACCAGAAATAATAATCAAAATAACAAAACTTAAGAATTAATTATAACTAAAAATCTAAAAACTAAAGCTTCATCGAGGTAAATCTATCTTCGTATAAATATGAATGTGAACAGCGCTGGGAACTTGGCAGGTATACAGCAGTGCATTTAGATAATAACAGGGGTAAGTGGCGCAGGCGCAGCTTCGCCCACCGCGTTCCGTCCGCGTGCCGGTAGCAATTAGCGTTTAGACCCATACAATTATTGCTACAAATCGATGTAATTGAACATGGGAACAAAAAATACGAAGGCCATTTCTAGTGATTCAGCTTCTGGTTCTGTATTTATGAATGGATATCGGATTTATGAAATATGTACGGAGTTACACGACATTGCAGGATAACTTAGTGTTTTCTTACTTTATAGATAGCTATTGTCATCAACAAGACTTCTTGCTAGTTGCCGTATGTTTTAATTAATAAAAATAAATATCTGACATCTTGGACCATGGCATAAAAGAATCTAATCAAGGGCGCACTTAATCGATTATGAACGGTGCGACAACGAAAATTAAACGACACTTTTGGGTGGACAAAACATGAACGCTATAAATCGGCGTTCCCCGACACAAAAACACGCCCAAAAAGAGTTAAGCGTTCGGGAGATCGTCGAGTACAGATTACCGGGCGCAGGTGTTAAATAAAAATAATAAAATTCGACGCGGACCATGTTAAAAAGACGAGTCGGAGCGGCCGTGCGGCGCCGAACGAGGCGTAATTTCGTTCGCAACGCCCGGCCTAACAAAAAACGACGTGTACCATCGAGTTAACCACGAGCCGTGCACATCGCCAATATTCACCATTCAGAGTCAATCTACACGCTTCGCCGGCGTCTATTTTAATGCCTTATAAGCGCGGCCGTAACTCCCACGTGCCTTTGACGGCAGGAGACCCTTATAAAAACAGATACGACGCATTGAACAGGCTGCGACAAAAAAAAAAGAAGAATCTTTGGTTTCACTAGGTGTTGAGGATCAAGATAAATTGAAGAAATAAACTAAACCAAAAGGACTTCAGTACATTCAACTTCAGAATTCGGCTATAGATTACCGGAAAAAATGAGAGCCAATCCAGTCACATTAAACATTTCCAGGCTCGACTGACAAATTGACCAATTCCGAGAAGTAAATTCGACGTGAGAGGTAATACGAAGTAAATAAAATGGTCGACGCAGTCTGCGCAAACTGCAATTAGGGGAAGTAATTCCTCTTCGCACGTACGAACAAATTGCAGGCAATAGGGCTGACCGCTCGACCGCAAAAACTTCAGACATACAACACGCACAGAGCATTGCAAGTGACGCTTAAGAGATACCCCTCCGGCATATAGCATCACTAATCACACACTGTCTATGGTAATGCTGCAAGAATATAGAAACACCATCAACTACTCCATTTTATACTGGCTAAAGAAATGTAACTACATCCCAATGATTAAAGTCGTCATTATTAAGGATTGATACGATTCGTGCGGCGCCATAGGACAACAAAAAGTATTTAGTACGTAGAGCAATCAAACGTAACAAAAAATTTTAAACCGCACAAATTCTTAAGAAAACATTCAGAATAACTCCAACCCGATTTAAAAACGGAAAGAGGTCATTAAGTAGAGCTTAACGTTTCGAAAGGAATCCATGGGGTAGTACCCGAAATATATACCATCTAATGTGTCAGTATTATTGGACGTTAAGCCCACGTTTAATTAAGGGCATGGACAGGATGAATAAATAACAGGATTATCGTACCATCGCACATGTGATCCGAACATCCTTCAACGAGAGAAGATTTACGGTTTGTTTTCAGTTATGTAAGACCTTCGTAGGCGTACGGTAGGATAGATACTCTCGGAGGACAGCTAGGAAACACAAAGGAAGCTCTCAAACTGTAGCACTTGGTCTGCACACAATCAATGCATAATGGCATTGTAAAACAAACATTACATACATTAGTGGAAAGATACAAGTCAGACGCGCTTACATAAGCGATAAATTATTTTCTCGACTAGTTACCGCGAAACTTATATTATCTAATCAAAATCACATAATATTATAAGATGACGCGTGAAGTGGTCGAGCGTGTAACTCGATACTTCGTAGTTGGTCAGATAATCTTTAAACTAATGTTAATAATGCTAGCACAGATCTGTGCTCACATTACGTTCGGTCGTATTATCGCCACATCTCGCCGTCGATATTTAATTCCAGCGAGGAGTGCAACGCCTACATTATCCGTCCCTGATTTAAATTCATCGATAGCAGCCGCTTGTAAATACTACTTTAAATTAACGCTACATATGTTATGAGAGGAAACAGTCTACAACTGAACCAGAAGGCGTTCATTACAACACCACATAAGTACGTTTACCACAACAGAATGATATGTTGTTACCAGAGACTGTAACAAGCTTTAAGTTTTTATTAACAGTTCTGTCCTGTTTCACAGGTACCGTGTAGGTGTGATGTGGAAATCAGATATACTGAAACAACTAAAATGTCCAAATAGGTCGAAATATCTTAGATTCTTATTATCTTCGGCTTATGTGTCAACATGATATAACCTGTCAGCGCTAAAACGAAACCTTCATCAACAGAATTAGGTTCATTTTTCCAACAATTCCTGTAACTTGCACACTAAAAACTGATTATGACGTCGTTCCACCATATCTGAATACTTTTGCTGAACCGAAAATAATGAGTACCTTAAATGTTTCGGGCTCTTTGGACACCTTAGATGTTGCAGTGTATCTGACGCAGAGTGTACATTAAATGAAACATTTTGTGTCCAATACTTCAAAGAACATGCCCGGACCGGGTTGTGTCAAACATAGTCTCGAAATAGTTGAAGTAGACTAAACCGTCTTATAAGGCGTCCACAATTACGAAGTTGAAAGTGTTGCACCAGTAAGGAAATACATCGGAATGCGATACATTGTTATAATCCAAACAAAGCTTGTTGTTAAGCAAATAGCTCATTTTAGAGGGGTAACGCCCTAGATTGTAAACTGTGTTGTACTTACAACAATACGTTCTTAGTATTTTCCGTTCGGGTCAGCGACTTGTAAACAAACGTGTGCGTGGATTTGTACAGAAATAATGTGTACCAAACTCGTGAGAAATTCGTGACGTACGAGAGATTAATATGGAAACTTGATGCATTTATGTCCTCCGACGGTATTTTTCGCTTCAACGGCCGAGCAATGACACGGTAAAAACTCTTCCTAACGTATTAAGTTTATCTGAAGATCGAAACGCGACCGAAATTGACCATTATGTTAAAAGTTTAAGTAATAGTACTAAGTGAAAGATGAAACGATAAAGGTGAGCATTCAAAAACTATAAATAAATTTGGAAGTGGTCGATTTGAATTATAAGATAGAATAGAGTCAGAACTCGGGCTCTTAGCGTCGACAATAGCAATGATTTCCCATTGATACACAGATCGAGCCATCGATCTATGCTCTTACATCAATCCATTGTGTTTAATGTTTTGTGAGCCACGAAAAAAACGATGACTGAGCATATGCGACGGCATTGTGACTAAAAAGTAATGCGATGAAGTTTTACTAAATTATATATATAGTAATAATATAATTAGCAATATAAGTAATAAGCTATTAAGCTAGATTAGAACCTTTTCCACAGAATTCGTCGATAGTGTTCGATATGACCTGGTCGCTTGTGCTGTAAATTTATCTGCATCGGTGCATCTATCTTGATTTTCAATGATACAATCCGCATAAAAACTTAAAATTGCAGAACACTTGTTAAATGATATGATATGATGTAAAATGTTAATGAGACTTACTTATGCTTCAATCAATTTATAACCGACTTTAAAAAAGGAAGTTGTTCATCTTACTAAAATCTTCAATGATATCTTTAAGAAAGCAAAAATGTATGCTGGACTTTTACCGACTTAAACAGCAAGGTGTTACTTCGAAATTCAACCTACCCCAGTCTACTGGTAGCCGTCTTCATTATGCTTGTTCCAAGTTTAAATCACACATAATTTAACTTTCTTCTGCATCCAATGAAGCTCTAGCACGCTCTATTACTCTAGCTGTAACCATTGGTAGTATTAAAAAAGCCAAAGCCTGCTCCACTTTCATCTTTATCGCTGTTTTCAGAGCTCAAAACTTTTCTTGGTGTAAAAATACGAGTAAATCGCTGTTATGACCACTTGGAAGGGAATCGGTTTAATACGTGATCACATCAAGGCGAGTTTCCGATTCGTCACGGGACATCAGGACATTACGATGAACGATATTACATTTCTGTGTAGCTACAAATGTTACTATGTTTTGCTTGCGCATCCAGCCGACCATAATCTATTCAATTTCTGTTTTTTGTTAAGTTAATGTTCACCTCTCTTAATTTTTATTTAATTGTATTATATTTTTTGCGGATATAATCCATCTACCGGTCAATTGTGGGAGTTAATGGTCCATAATGTGTGTGAATAATTTATTTCAGAATAGCAAAAACTGACTTAAACTTGAGGATAGGTGATCCCATTACTTAGTACTGCTTCAATTTATGAGGTAGAATTAGAGCCAGTTCCTCCCCATTGACCCATCGTTGAGGATCTTATAACCAACACACCATTATCATAATTACATAAGTCTGGTACACTTCCAGTGCTGAACATGAGACCCTCATAAGCATCACATGGTAATAGATATTTATGAAACAATGAGTACCTCAGGTGACAGTTAGTACTTGGATTACAAAACACGACACAGACACACATTCAGGAGGCATGATATGCTACAGGAAAGAAATTTCCATTACATAATGGACAATGTAATTCTAGCATATTAGACTATACGCCTACCTACAGACGAAGGGGGACGTTTGAATACCTGAATGATATTTACAGTCGTCATTTCACGTCTTCAATGCAACAATAGAGGCATCATGACGCGCGTGGGCGGGATATGCCATCATTGTCATCCGTGAAGGAGTTAGTAAAAGTTATTATTATAATTATAAAGTATGATACAAATAGGAATGTCCATCTGAAATAACAAAAACAAATGAATATAAGTCTGTAAGTCCTGATAGGATTTTCTTTGAAAAATGATGCAATATATTTGCTGTGTAATGCTGCAAGTGGGTTGCCTTAAGCAATTTATAAGTAATCATCAGAGCCATCGTAATGAGGTGAATAGTTGTAGTAATTGCAACCCTGAGCCGAGAATACCTAGTTTCTCGGATTTTATATAAAATAAACCGTATTTTATAATACCGTAACTAGGTGCTTATACATCCTTAAAGTATTCATACTCATTGAAACTTAGGTGAATATGTGTGATATCATCTAAGGTAAAATTTTGACGCGTTTCTTTAAGCATATATTTAAAAATAATTGACATGAAAATAACACGAGCTGGCGCAGAAAGGTCGTTAAAAAATTTATAATAGAAGGAACATCATAAAGCATATTTTTATTGCTGCTGGATGCATGCTGCTTATGCATGGTGATCCATTTTTGAGTGGTATTCATAAGTATATTTTTTATAGATTTTCACATTTGTTTACCGGTATAGCCAATACTGCTGGGAGTCAGGTGTTTTGACACACAACAACACACAAATATTCAATCGATTAATCAACAGTTTTACACCAGATAGGGCTTCGTTTAACTTGCTACTAAGTTACACCCAACATCCAGTTCTCCGTTTCCGCATTCAGTCTGCCCCAGCTACCTGCTCCTCGGAAATTTATGTAAATATTATATCGAAATCAAAATCTGATCAAAGAGCAAAGCTTTTCTAAAGAGAAGGGTATTAATAATGTTCAGATAGCAGATTTGTTTGACAGTTTGTCCTGCTTTCGATGATCCTGAAGATGTGAGAGGAAAAGCAGTTCCTTCCAAGTTCAATGAGCTTAAAGCAACAATAGTCCCGTCAGCTTGACGGGTGCGCCGCTAGCGCCATTGTCACGAGGTGTCGGGCACCGAATCTCGACAGAGGAAAAACGTAAAAGAACGCCTCGCATCTCCAGGTAGGGGTGTCGGGGATACAGATTAGTTTAATTATTTAAGATGAATGTTGTGTCCCGATGAGGAGTAAAATAAGTTAGCAAAAATCAATGTTAGAGTGGTCGAGTATATGTTAATACAGATAAACATCCACTGGACGCACATAAAATCATGATTTTGCTAGAATTATTTCTAAATTCTTATGCAAATATGTATTTATTTAAAAAGCCGTGACATACCAAAATTAATTAGATTAAGAACACTCATCTTGTAGTCAACTTCAAAATTATTCATAGACTTTAACAGCTTAAATTGAACTTTGACACTATAATAATAAATTTCTGTGAGTCACAGAGCAAAATAACCTTCCATTCGTTTGGTGGTCCACAAAACGGGACAATTTGTTTTAAATATTTAAAGGAAAACCACAGATTTATAAAGATGTGCCATAAGTATTTTATGATTAATAAAATCATTAATCTTGTGATTACAACTTTTACGATCGTGTTCTTGAGACAACCCTAAGCGGGGCCCGGACTATTGTTATTACAAAATGACCCATCTCAATGTCGGACGGTTCTCGGAACCAAGTTCTTCGCGGTAGGAATTATGTATAACGTAAGCGCCTTTGAGCATTTTATAAAGGCTTATTTCTGACACCTCAGATGAAACATGGCGCATAACGAATGCGTACGCGCTTCGATGGGATGAGCCCATAAAGGAGTACCTCACAGAATGGGATACCAAATTGGTTACGACGATTTATATAGGGGTATTAAGTTAAACGGTTTACGTACGTATCTAATTTATATGTAATATGATTTTCGAGAATTATTTTTGAAATGTGAGAAATTATATTTTATATTCAAATTAAACTTGTGTAGAGTGAACTTATAGGTACTCCATATTTTCATGACACTTGAAGCTTGTATCGTAAAGTACCTCCCGCCTGCTACGTCCCGCTTTTTCTAGATCGTGTTATGCAAAGTTGTAAGCATTAGCAACACGGAGAGAGGTAATGCTCATGGTCTGTTTGTAGATGGCAATCGAGCTTAAACTTACAAGGTTGCCGGCTCATCTCAAATGAATTGTATTTCCTTTTGTAGTTAATTCTAATGACTTGGGCGAGAGTCGAAAATAATGACTGCGTAAAAATCATTATGGAAATTCAATCATAAATTAGGGTACCCATAATGTAAGCATGTCACTAAAATTAAGTGTATCTAACCTAAAAAAAAACCGCTATTAAATACCTACCTATGCCTACATTTAGAATAGTCGAAAAATTCCATAATCTTGGGCATTAAGTTAATGGAATAATCATTGTAAGAGGTGCCCCAATCAGGGCAAAGGCTAAGCCGTTTTAATGGATGTTGGCGCCTCACCGTAAATTGGTTAGCAATTAATTAAATCACTTAAATTGATTCGATATATATAAATCTAAGTTTTTAATATTTTAAAAAATTACCTAGATATCTCTTGATGAGCTATAAAATTACTTATATAAGCTGCTACTTTTATATTTAATAATTTGAGATTGAAGAGTTTTTGCCATTTTTTTACTGTTAAGAGGAATCTAATTTACATAACCTCTACAACTTTGTTCGTAAGTCACTGTAGGAATTATTTATAAGAGTATAAGCAGTGTCAACTAGAGTTCAGCTAGTTAACAGCCATGTATTTATGCCGTTGAAAATTAGAGAACAACCTGCACCAGAAACCTGAGATCACCTAGCTCATCGTACGCAGTCATCATCGATACGACCATCCACAGCGGCGATACACCTATAAACCTGGATACCTTTAAATTCCCTAGGCGGAGAGAATAATACGAATGTTTACGTTTCATCTTGACAGGCACGGATACGTCGTTACAGCAAGGTAAGGCAAGCTTAGGGTTTGAATTGGAAATTTGCCTGATGAATGACCAAGTGATGCAAGTTTTGGTGGAAAGATGTGTGCTGTTCCTCCATTGAAAAGGGAGGGTCCTCCGATAAGGCAAGGTAGTCAGCCTGACGGGCCGAAGCCCGACTGTCTTGTAACTCCAGCGTATTTTGTCCGAGCTTAAACATGGCATGAAGATATTTCTGATTTTCAGTCAGGCTATAATAAGTAGTACTTTCCCAATTTGTAATGTTTTGACATGTAGTGACATCTGTTGAAAACTATTTGAATTATGATATTTTCGGAAAAATACATTGAAGGATACTTGAATTTCGGAATCGTCAACAATTAATTTTTCATAACATTATCTATAATTTATTATAATTGATTTCCATGTAGATTTTGCGCTAGACTATAAAGAAAAAGTTTCGGATTCCTCGAAATAGTTGAATACTGTGTGTGAACTACGTATGAATCTACCAATTAAATCCATATATTCTAACTGTTTTACATTCCAATAAAACATAGTGTGTGTAATTATAAATCTAAAGACATTGTTTCATAAATTATCAACATATTCCTACAGATGATCCTATTCAGTTCATCGTGCATCCTAAACATCTGACTTCTTAGCACCGCAAGTTGAATGATTTATGAACTAAAGAATAAAAGCATTACATAAAGACTTAAATGTTTTAAAATTAACTATTAACTTACCCATTTTCTGAATAATTCACTCAAAAATCACTTCCAATCTCTCTAATCACAGAAAAACATCACCACAAACACTAAACATCGGCAGCCATTTTGGTTTTCTGGGTAAATATAACCAGCAGAAAAAATAAAAATAATTTTACGCGCTTGTTATCGTTTCCTAAAGCTGAAAGATTATTCACTTCATAACTTTTGTTGTATATTACAATCAACTATTTATGATAACTTATGAGCTAAAATAAGTCCCAAATTGCACTATTTCAAAATATAAAATACAGGACCGGAGAACAAGACAGAATAGAAATTTAATGATCACTATTTATATATACAATCTGTGGTAGCCGTAAATGTTGCCCTAAACGAGATTGTTTTTCTTTTCCTGTCACCAGCTGTCAAAAAGGTTGGTGTTTGTGTGTTACGAAAAGAATTAAATAAAATCTGTCTCAATCTTCATATATTTAAAAGAAATTTGAATTTATCGAAGTGATTTGAATAGTGGGAGACGTGTTACTTATAATTTATTTCATATTTCAGCTCCAAAATGGTACAGCGGCTTACGTTCAGACGACGTTTGTCGTACAATACTAAATCAAACCAAAGGAGAATGTGAGTATTTTACAAGTTGTTACATGTGAATTTAACGTATTAATACATCAATTACGAGGAGCTAACTATATCCTTTAATGTTAGTATAAATATCAACAGTTAGATCTTATTTACTAAGCTAACCTCAAACCTTGTACCGTACTGTAGTGTTTCCAGACAACTAAGGTCATCATGTATTTTTTATTGTAGGCTTCTGTACCTTTTAATTCATCGGTTTAATAACACGCTTTTGTTACTTACCGTTAACCACGAGTTAGTTGAATTAATTTTGTTGTAAGTAAATAATAAATGTTGATGTTAGGCATGAGCTAGATTTCTTTGGCATTATAGCATGCCACAGTCTTCTGAAAATTCAATCTCAGAGGACTATTGGCATAAATTTAACTGTTATAAATTATTGTATGATACATAAAAGAGACATACAAGTTAGAACCCAGACCCCAAAGTCGGACTTTAATTTATGTACAAATCACAATTTAATTATTACTACCAGTAATAGTGAAGCAAAGTAATAATGAGCAAAACTATACACCTGAGAGGGTTCTTTACAAGTTTTCAATTAAGTATCTAATCCGCTTATCCAGATTAAGCCAGTGTGATGGACCAAGGCTATAGCCCTTCTCATTTATAGAAGATACTCATGCCCAGCTCCAGGACAATAATATGTTGAAATACTATTGGTAAAATATGAGTACTTAACAGGTGTTCAATAATCATCCCAGTGATATAAATTGTATACTAATGAAATACATATAAGGACAAAATGGATTTATGTAGTGACAAGCCCCTTGAAAAGATTATTCAATTCATCAGCCAAATTCTTTAGCATATCCTTAATAAACTTTCAGAGTAAGGACTCCAGGTGGACGCCTTGTCTACCAGTACGTTAAGAAGCCCAAGAAGATCCCGAGATGTGGCCAGTGCAAGAGCAAACTGCGTGGTATCCAGCCTGCAAGGCCCGCTGAGCGTTCCCGTCTTTGCTATCGCAAGAAGACCGTCAAACGCGTTTACGGAGGTGTTCTTTGCCACAAGTGCGTCAAGCAGCGCATTGTCAGAGCTTTCCTCATTGAGGAACAGAAGATCGTCAAGGTCCTCAAAGCGCAACAGGCGAGCGTAAAGAGCGGAGGCGGCGGTAAAAAAGCGACAAAGTAAATGTTAAGCTAAAAATATAATTGAAAAATCAATTTATCGTTTTATTTTGCGCTTTCATGGTTTGTGGTTACTCCCTGTAAAATAATAACTACAGAAATATAATTCTGAAGTACTTCATAACAAAATCAATCGATAATAATTTATTACTCATTTGATTGACTAGGGCTAGCTCTGAAACTAAACTGACGGTGTTAAAAGCTAGTTTTTCATAGGTCATTAATCTTACTCTGCTACTAAATAATTGCTCGTGCATAATGTGTTGTTCTTCAAATCAACTTTTTTTATTTTATTCCAACTAAAAATCCAGTGTTAGTAATATCTCTTAACTAGTAAGGAATTAAATTCAAAATTATTTTGAGTTTGAATTTGAATAGGGAATCTAAAATGTGTGAAATGTTCTGGTTACTAATGAATATGTCAGTTTTTTTTTCGAATGATCGAAATAAATTCGATTCTGGCTAAACGAGGCAATTTAAAAAACATCCTGAGAATATTATATTGGATGCATAAGACATCCAGCGACCTTTTGGTGTAGTTGATACCTATATTTTCTGCGTTCAGACCCTGACGCTTTGAATAGTGTTATTTTTATCCTAATCAGTATGGATAACTACGAAATGGATATTTCTAGTTAGTATGATGATTCTTCAGGGTATTGTGCAGACCACGGATTAAATACAATTCTTATTTACTCCGTGGTGCAGACATACTTGAGTGAGGGGTTAGCCAGTGATGTTACCAACAAATGTACTCTGTGAATGTTACTATCGCATTTACTATTGTCATAAACTTAAAATATATCATTGATCTACAAATTGTGATAAACCAGTTAAAATCGAATTTGGCGGGCTTCATCTTAAACTAGCACAACTTGTTGGACGTAGATCATCATTTTCATGCTAATTATTAGTTCCTAAATAACCTGCAACTGGGTGTCGAATTATATTTTGTGGTTTGAAGAAATTGAAGAATCTTTACGAGTTTGACCAAGCTGATTTAACGGGTTAGTATCAATCTATGTATTTTTATATGCGCCATTTATTTACGTAAACTTTATTGGAAGTCCAAATTAATAAATAAACATGGGAAAATTACTTAGAAGAGTAATTTTAAAAAGAAAGATCTAAGCACGCACGGGCCTGGGAGTTGGGACTATTAGCCATAATCAACACTCGTGGAAAGCAGATTAGTGATCAGCGATCAAAATTCAACATATAAATACTTATAATCAACCGACACTTAGATAGAAGCATTCTTTTTTGTGATATATTTTTAGAAGGGCAATATTCTTTACTTAACATTTTTTTCTGTCAAGTGTCAATACTTTTCTTCTGTCGTGTTCTGTCACTACTGTACCGTTTCGTTTTACCAGATTTATTCATATTTTAAGCATTAAAATTGCCGTCTCTATTAGTCTCATATAAGATTACCATGTGCATTTCTATTATACTCGAAACAAAAGTAAGCGACATGTCTAAACCAGTTCATTGTCAAAATTGTCAAACCAAGGAAGGTTTGTGTACGTCCGTAATATTTAATCATATTGTGTAATAAATTTCCTGCTTTAACAGGGACATATTAAGTTATTAACATTAAGATCTGTGATATAGATTTAATTTATTTAAACAAAATGTCGAACCCCTGGAAGAAAATTGTTGCACCTGCAGAAGTACAAGATTTGTCCGACATCATGTCTGAAGAATTCGCACGAGGACTCCAAGTAAAGGAGGAGATTAAGTTCGCTGAACAGCTTTCCGACCAGCACGTGAGTACGTCTAACGATATACCACCGGAATTGTTGCAAGAAATAGATCTATCAAATGCCAAAGGATATTGTGACTCGGATGCAATCATTGCAAAAGTGTTGCAATGTCAATTCGACAGAGAATATGACGATGAATTGAAAATGGTCGAGAAGAAACGCAATGGAGATGCTAAAGTATCGGTATCGTACGATAACTACTTCAATGTACCTAAGCATTTGATTTACGATTCAGAATCTGATGATGATGATGTTGATGCAGGAAAGAAAGACTGGGACCGCTTTGAGACCAATGAGAAAGAATTTGCGAGTCTGCCTAAACGTGGATATGTTATGAAAGATGGAGAGATGGTGACTAAACATGATAGTGTAATCAATGGCAGGAGGAATGCTTGTCGTGTCATGGCATTCCCTCCAGAGGTTTGTACTGGAGATGGAGCTGGGTTCGATATGAAGCTGTCCAATTCTGTGTTCAATCATTTGAGAGAGCAAACAAGACACCATCAATCCCGTAAACATAAAATGTTGGACCGGAAGGAAAGTCATGCTACTGCAGAAATGGGTCTAGATGAGCCTACTAGGCTAATTTTATTCAAACTCATTAACAATGAATTGTTGGAAGACATCAATGGAATCATTTCAACTGGCAAAGAATCAGTTGTGTTACATGCTAATGGGAACACCAATTACCCTGACTTAACAGTTCCTAAAGAATGTGCAATTAAAGTATTTAAGACTACACTCAATGAGTTCAAAACTCGTGATAAATATATTGAAGCTGATTACCGTTTCAAGGATCGGTTCTCAAAGCAAAATCCACGTAAGATAGTTCATATGTGGGCTGAAAAAGAAATGCATAACATGATCCGCATGAAGAAGATTGGACTCAATTGTCCTGATATGGTTTGTTTGAAGAAGCATATTTTGGTGATGTCTTTCATTGGGAAGGACAATAAGCCTGCTCCTAAATTGAGAGAGGTCATTTTGAAGCCTGAGAAGTGGCAGAGTGTGTACAATGAGGTTGTGGAGTCAGTCCACAAGTTGTACAACACTGGGCACATGATTCATGCTGATCTGTCAGAGTACAACATTCTGTGGTGGGACAACAAATGCTGGTTCATTGATGTCTCCCAGTCTGTACAGCCTGATCATCCTAATGGTCTGGAGTTCTTGTTGAGGGATTGCCGTAATATTGCCAATGTAAGTATTTTTAAATAGGCCTCTGTAATATTTATGAAACAAAGAAACAAACAGTATTATTCTGTTAAATTATTTTTTGTTTTGTGCTCCAATATGAATTCATAGACAACTTAAATTTTTTATATTTATTAAACATTTTACTGTCTTATTTTCAGTTCTTTGAAAAGAAGGGTGTTGTTGACATGAAATCAGGTGATGACCTATTTAAGTCAATCACTGGGTTTGACGAAATTGATGTGAACCTGCTAGAAGGAGTGCACACCACTTACAATGCTTTGTTATCTCGCTTTGAGATTGCACCGGATGACAACAGGAATGTTAGCTATCCATTTGAATACTGCTGGCAAAAGGCCAATGAGGGGAAAGCCAAGAGTGACAAGAGTGCTGAAGAAGATGAGGATGATGAAGAAGAGGACGAATTTGAGGAAATGTGGAGCCATTCCATCATGAACAAGGTAGACAAAGCAGCTGACTTTGGTAACGAGATCCAGATCACAGAGAGCGGATCCAAAGAGAAAGTCATGCAAAATGTTGATAAACAAGTTAATTTTGCTGAAGAATTAGAGGTTGTCATACCTAAGTTAGATGACATAAGTAGTACTGGTAAAAAGTCTTAAAAATCATTATAAAATGTGTTTATAAAGGTCAAGGAAGCACAAAAAATACTTTTTTATGTGTGTAAAAAAGATAAAAAAATTAATAAATATGGTATACATTTGTATAACAAAAGTGCATAGCGTTATTTAGCAGCTATGCCTCTGTGGTTTTGATGCAATAAAATTGAGATATTAATTTTTTTTATTTTATTTTAACATTATAACAAATAATTATATTAGTGTACAATATCTTACAACAACCGAAGAATACTTCCTAGTTCCAATATAGACAACATAGAACATGCAGAATATTAATTTATCATATATTCACATATATCAGGTCATCATCATCTAGCCTTTTTCCAACTACATTGGGGTCGGCTTCCATCTAACCAGTTGCGGCTGAATATCTAGAGCTACTGCCTTCTGACTAGGGATGTTACGGAGCTTCGACTCCGATTCCGATATGTCGGAACCTCCGATTAAAATTACACCTCCGAATCCGGCTCCGGTTCCGATATATCAAAACGGAGGTATACATCGGAGTTACAAGTTATGACTTGCTATCGCTGCAGCGCTACCGAGCGCTATTAACGTGACGCTGTCAACTGACGGAGTATATGTGTTCTGTACAACTGAAGAAACGAAGAGTGAATGAGTTGCGACAAGTTTCTTCTTTCTTATTTATTTACATTTTACATTCGTAGATTTGCTCCGACTCCGACTCCGATTCACCTCCGACTCCGCGGAGGTCACTACGAGAACCTCCGACTCCGATTCCGCCTCCGATAAATCTACCTCCGTAACATCCCTACTTCTGACCATCGCCACCCAATTACTGGGAGACACTATAGACTGGATGTCAGACTTTTTTGGGTTGCTGTCCATATGACACCCAGGACCAACTGCTTAACGTGCTTTCTGAGGCACGGAGGGGTCTCGGTATGTGAAAAATGGTACCCATTCAAGGATTGACCACGTCAAGCGCTGCTTAACCTCGCAGATCGGTCGATCTGCGCGGTAGCTATGCAGTTACGAGCCCCTCATATCAGGTAATTTCACAAAAAAATTATCTACTTAAAACTATGACTGTTAGACATTGAAATAACATGTAGAATTGAAACAAAAGTAATTGTTCTAACTCCTCTCTTCTGATATCAATTTGTGTAACAATTCAACTTGTTGCATAGTCAGAAACTGCTTGGTGTCTGCAGTCACACTGATGAGGGAATGTATGTCTCCTGTCGAGTGACAGATGACTATCGACTGGAGCTTCAGCCGTAAGTCTGTGTTCAGGGGAATAGCTGAAACCAAAAAATAGTTAATTTAACACCTATTTCAACTTGTTAGCTCTGCACACCACTTTAAATAATAAGACCAGTAAACAACTTATTACAAAACTTGTAAGCACACCTCAATCAGTGGATGCCTTTCGGACTTGTAGGAAAGTTGTTGTAGACATTATTTAATTTCAAATTTATATTGTGGTGTCATCTGTCAGATCTAGACGGAAAATTAATCAAGGTTGGCCTACCATCAGTTTCATTGTCATTCATCAAGTCTACCAACAGCTGCTTCAATGATGGAGGTTTGCTGTCTTCTGGAGGCTTCACAAGAAGTGTCAGCAGTATTCTGCTTACTTGTACTCTGGAAGCAGAACATTGTTTCATATTACACAGACCATGCCTGGGATTTATGGAGAAGTTCAAAGGAAGAACACTGTCCTCTACAACTCCCTAAAATAGGGTTGAGCTCCATGATGGCTGATGCATGTGTCCCGTCAGTTACGACAGGTCAACTCAAAACTGTATGGCTTTATTCTCAAAAGGCTATTCCAGACCCCTACATGTTCTCACATAATCTAAAATAAATGTCTGGAGTTTAAAAAAGAAACCTTTGAGTTTGTTTCGGCGTTTCTTCTCAGAGGCAGTCAATAGGAAACGCCGGCACCACTTAGATCTAAAAAAGACTTGTGAAAGCTTCCTATACGGAATTATTTACAGAAAATAAATAATTATTTCATTATTATTCTCTTTATTTGCTTATATATACATATAGATTACATATTTAAATATTAGTATAAAAACATTTAAAAATATAAAAAATAGTAGCCCACCGGTATCTGGAACAGGGTCCAAGCTACCGGCGGTCAGGGCTCCAGAGAAAGGAACCTCCTAACAATGCGAGCCGTGTCAAGAAGTACCGCTTTCTGAATCAGGCCCTTGACCCAGCCGCCTAACGAGAGCCTCCTCAGGTGTTGGTCGAGGCTCTTGGCTATCAAGCCATTGGCTGAAACGACTATCGGCACAATGATCGCTGAGTCCACATCCCACATGTCGACAATCTCGCGAGCCAAGTCAAGATACTTGATTTCTTTATCTTTCTCGGCTCTCACGAGGTTCCCGTCATGCGGGACTGTTATGTCAACGATCATTGCGCGCCGCTCTAGTCGATCCACCACCACTATATCAGGCTTATTGGCTACAATAGTCCTGTCAGTGATGATGGATCGATCCCAGTACAGTGTGATATGTCCATTTTCGAGAACTGGGTCGGGCACATCCGATTCCACAAGGCTGTATTTCAGAGCAAGTTGTTTGTGGATAATCCTGGCTACGAGGTTATGCCTATGCAAGTATTATTATTATAACTCTAGCCAGTTACATACTAGCCTTTACCCAGTGTTGGGATATTATAGACCTATTACATAAACTAACAGCAATATATAGAGAAAGAGCCTGCTGTGGCTTTGTTGACCTAGATTAAATAGCATATTATGTACAAGAGCTATTACAAATATATTTTTTAACATGCTTTTATTCATCCATTTAAGTGTTTCTTAATGCATACAAGTATAATAAGAAATTAGGAGACAAACTCACTCTGCAAGTATGTCTTCTGGTATATTCAGATTAGAATCAGCTATTTCATTGGCTGTTTCTAGAGCAAATTCATATTTACCTGAAAAAAGGGCAATATTTAAGATCGATGGCACAGTTTCGACGACACGGTTGGCGTAGTGGCTAAGCGATTAGCTTTCTGCGCTAAGTGTCGCGGGTTCGATCCCCGCACGGAACAAATATTTGTATGATCTACAGATAATTGTTTCGGGTCTGGGCGTTTGTGTATGTGAATATATGTGTTTGTAAACGCACCCACGATACAGGAATTATTCCTAGTGTGGGGCAATGTTTTAAAAAAAAAAAAAAAATTAAGTAAAAATAAGTTGGTGCAGTGGTTGAGAGACTGACTGCTGTGCTACGTGTCACGGGTTCGATTACCGCAAGGAACAAATATTTGTAGGATCTGCAGATAGGCAAAGTATAAGATTTAAAAAAATTAAAGTGTATTCAAAATTTTTTGTATAAAGTATGTTTTATTTATGCAAGAGCCAGGCACATTCCCTAGCATTATAAAAAAGAATATAATACCAACCACTGTCAATCCTCAAATTGAGTAGCTTCCTCAAACACATGACCTTCATGGTGTTCTCAGTAACGGTTTCTATGGCTTGCTCGTAGTATGCTGCTGCTTCAAGCTTGTGGTTCAACTCTATCAGGTCATTGGCTAACTCCATAAGTATGGATGTCCGTATTGGAGACTTATCTGGGTACTTTTTGAGGGCTTGAATGAAACAGCCAATTGCAGCCTGTAATGTCAAAGCAATACAACTAGTTTTTTTATATTATGAGAATACAGAAATTAGTAACTGCAAAATTAATAAAAAATCAGTTCCTTCAATAACTTAGTAAAGGAATGTAACAAATTAAAACCTATTTAATAAGTAGAAAGTATGGTCCAGCAAATGAGACGATGAGTGAGAAGCTCAATCAATAATTTATTTTAATATTTATTTAACCAAGCAAACAATAAAATAGCTGGAGATTACCTCTAAGTTCTCTCTATCAGCACTATAAAACTTGAGAGATTTCAGTTTCTTCTCGGCCTTCATAAACTGTCTAGCAGCAGCAAGGAAATGTTCTGCCTCGCCGAGGAAGTGGCCTACGGAGGCTTCACACTTCGCTGCGCCCACATAGGCATGCCCAGCAAACGCTGGCTGATCAGAATGCTCGCACTGTATCGCTAGAGCTATGAATTCGTTCGTGGCTTCCGATATATTGGGCTTCCGCATAAACCGCCTGAACAGTAATTTTATGATCAGAGTGGCATCATATAGGACAATATAAATCAATTCGTTTGATAAAAAACACGGATATACAAACTTACTTTTTCATTTTAGTATTGATGTTCATGTATTGCTCGTTGAAACTGGAACTCAGGTCTGTCGACATTTTTGCTACGATGATCGAGAGTATAACTTTAATTATCTAGTTAATAATGTCAATAATTAAATATTAATTATTGATCACAAGAAAATCTACACTAAACACTACAAAATCTTAAGTGAACTGTCAATCGTAAAAATGTCAAAATAAATAGGTAGCTCAGGTACGTCAGGTACCTAGTGTAACTCGAAAAATATAAGAGTAGTACGTACAAATTACAATAAGTAATTAACTTTATTAATGTTTATTTAAATTTGAACATACAAAAACAAAATACTTGCAAAATTTTAAAAACGTTATGTTATCTCCTACAGAACTTTTAGATTGGAAGTGTTAATACAACTGTGAACTTTTGTAAAAGGTGATTATTGATTCATAAATCATAAGTTCATATAAGTTTCTTTATAGAGAACAATTATATAAATTGCCTTGGTGGGGCTAGTCAACTTGCCACGTAAAAACTCTCAGTTTGTTATCAATTAAACAACAAAACGCAATTCGTGAATATGAATGTCAAAAATGCTTTGACGTGTCGCGTAGGGTTGATTTAATTTTTGTGAGTTTATGTGTTTTGCGCAATGATTTCCTATAATTAAGAGTTAACTGTGTTATATTAATAAATTAAAAACCTGTGAAAAATGGATTTTCTAAAGAGCGGCCTAAAAACTGTGCTGGGGGCTCCCGAACCCGGCCATCAACCTTCGGGAGCGGAGATCGTGAGTATTCCAATATTTACTCTTTGAAATTAAAACATAAGCTGACCTATTTATAGTTTGCAATGTAGTGTAGCAATTTTTTATATATAATTTCAGCGTAGGCGGGTCCAGATGCCTTTAATTTGATCCAATAATCTATGAATTTGACAACAGTATGTTTCATATAATGATACAGAATTTTGGTTCTATTTATTTTCTACAGTTTATTACGAATCATTCATACGTCTCACCTGACCTTTGATGTTCACATGTAGGGTCCACACTATCATCATTGCATAAACTGCCTGCATCCATTCTGAAACTTATGTTTGAGCCGCTAAACTGTTATATTTTCACTATAATAATCCCATGGATAAATGAATGGTAACCAGTCTCAAAGTAAATCAGAATAAGGCTAAGAAAAAACATTGATGTGTTATCATAATGGAAATTTAATTACAAAACCATAATACATAGTGAAATTACAATTATGAAACAAGTTGTTTCTCTGATGATAACAGAAACATTTCAAACACATACAATTCATTATTTTTTACTTACTAAAAGATATATCTTTATTATTTCCACATCTAAGTATCAATATTTATAATGTCATCTTATACTTTTTTTAGTGTACAATAAAAATATTATATCTATTTATAAGAAGCTTTATTGATGTAGCCAAAATTGGCTTAGTGAACATATATATGTATAACATACATATCACAAATATATATAGGTATATATATATATATATAATTTATAGTTATTCTTAATTAAAATGATGTTTACCAATTAATTTAGCTGAATGTCTATGAGCAAGGCAACCTGAATTATTCATTTCATAACACAAACAAATTCGAAACCAAGTTTACAAACAATTTTTTTCAGGATGTTATTTTGAAAACAATTGTAAGAAACATGATTGAAGTATTATCATTTAATTTGTTTCATTCATAAGGAAAATATTGTTGAAGAAAAGTGTTAGCCTGCATTATTGGTATAAACTCAAATATAATAAAGTTTTATTAATTAATTAAATTATCTCATGTTTAACTGTACTAGTATATTACATACTAATCTGCACTTGGATATTGAACCAACTGTTATTTATATTACATACAAGCTTGTAGATATTTATTTAATACATACATATGTAGTTGAACTTGGGCTAAGGTCAAGATGTTATTATCATGTAAACTAAATATGTTATTCATTGTTGTGGTAATTATGATATTCATAAGTTTATTTAAACTTGACACAGTCAATTTGCTGGCTGTCTTCCATCCTAGTCTTCACATGTTCATGCAATGCAGTCCAAAAGATTGGGATGGTGAATATAATTTATTGTAACATATACATATTAGGGATGTTACGGAGCTTCGACTCCGATTCCGATATGTCGGAACCTCCGATTAAAATTACACCTCCGAATCCGGCTCCGGTTCCGATACATCAAAACGGAGGTATATATCGGAGTTACAAGTTATGACTTGCTATCACTGCAGCGCTACTGAGCGCTTTCTACGTGACACTGACAACTGACGGAGTACATGTGTTCTTTGCAACTGATGAACGAAGAGTGAACGAGTTGCGACAAGTTTCTTCTTTCTTATTTATTTACATTATACATTCGTAGCTTTGCTCCGACTCCGACTCCGATTCACCTCCGACTCCGCGGAGGTCACTACGAGAACCTCCGACTCCGATTCCGCCTCCGATAAATCCACCTCCGTAACATCCCTAATACATATATGTATATATATAATTTCAATGTTGGACCTGAAGTTCACGGAATACTGAAAATTTATACAGTCTCTTCTACATTATAATCAGCAGAAACATTTTGGATATAACACTTCAAAATGGGAAGCAATCTCCTCTGCTAAAACACTTATTTTCCTGTACTTGATGGTGAAATTGTTTTATTTAATTGGTCACCTTGCTTGTGTTTTTATTACAGAATGCTATACAGCAGTGATTTATACTTAAGCAATGTAATATAGAGCATAATATACAAATATTAGACCTATATTATAATTCTATCTTTTGTACACAATCAGGTGGAGCGTCTGGTTGACCGTGTGAACAACTCGACGTTGTTAGAAGACCGTCGGGACGCGTGCCGCGCTCTCAAAGCAATGTCGCGCACGTACCGAGTGGAAGTCGGCGCACAAGGCATGGACACGCTCAAACAGGTAAACTTGGTGATTGACAGTAAGAAGGATTTGTCTGATCCACTGTAGTAAATATACAATATATACATATTTTGACGACACGATTGGCGCACTGGGTGAGTGATGGACTGCTGCGCTACGTGTCAAGGGTCCGATTCCCGCACGAGACAAATATTTGTATAATCTACAGATATTTGTTTCAAGTTTGGGTGTATGTACATGGGAATATATGTGTTTGTAAATGCACCCACGATACAGGAATTATACCTATTGTGGGGCAACGTTAAAAAAGAAATTAGAAACGAATATACACGTTTTTTCGTCGGGTGAAAATCGTCTTCGTCTTAAATACTAGACCACCAAGAGATGTGCCTTCCACATAACTGGCAGAAATAATATATTGTTGATAATGATCCGCCTTACCAATTATATTGACAAGACTATGTAAAACAATAATTAACCTTTCTGTTACCAGGTGTTAGAACTGGACCGAGCTGACAATGAGACAATAAATTACGCGTTAGACACACTAAACAATGTGATGTCGCCCACACAGTTCGAGGAGGAAGAGAACAACCCTCGAGTGCCCATGAACATCGGGGAGCAGTTCACAGAAATGTTCATCAAAGACCATCATAACATACAACTTGTGCTAGACCTGTTAGACGAATACGACTTTAGGGTTAGACTGTCTGCTGTACAACTCCTAACTTCCTTACTCACGAATAGACCCAAAGATATACAAGAAATTATTCTAGTGAAGCCTATGGGGGTCTCCAAAATGATGGACTTATTAGGAGATACCAGAGAAGTGATACGAAATGAAACTTTGTTGCTCCTGATAAAATTAACCAAAGGAAATGCGAATATACAAAAGATTGTCGCATTCGAAAACGCGTTTGATAGACTGTTCGAAATCGTATCCTCAGAGGGTTATTCTGATGGAGGAATTATTGTTGAGGACTGTTTACTGCTAATGTTAAATTTGTTGAAAAATAACAGCAGTAACATCAACTTCTTTAAGGAAGGTAGCTATATTCAGAAGATGCTGCCCATGTTCAACACTCCTAATGAATCAGAAGAAGCAGGGTGGTCGCCACAGAAGGTCTCCAACGTCCACTGTATGCTATTAATCGTGAGGACATTAGTTTCACCAAGTAACTCGGCCCAGATAATCTCGAGTTGCCAGAAAATTATGAAGAACGTTGGGTTGCTGGATGCCCTCTGTAATATCCTGATGTCCAGTGGGGTGCCAGCAGATATCCTGACAGAGACTATTAACACGGTGGGAGAGACAGTGAGGGGAGACGTGTCGAACCAGGAGTTCCTAGGTAATGTGATGGCGCCATCAAACCCTCCGCGGCCGGCTATTGTTGTATTACTGATGTCTATGGTCAATGAAAAACAACCATTTTCATTAAGGTGAGTTACTTATATTTAAAGTGTTGTAAATAAAATGAATAATACTATATGACTTAGGAAGCAGATAGAGAAGAAATTGTGGTTGATTTAGCAGTAATAAAGCAGTATTGCTAAACGAATATATGCTTATCTAATCATAATAATTTAAAAGGACTCGACTTTAGTCATATGTGTCCATGGGCGACGTTAATCGTTTACCATCAGGCGATCCGTCTGTTCGTTTGACGCCTATGCCATAAAAAAAAATGGCGAAATAAATACTTTAAGTGTACAAATAAATGTGTGAAATGTTCATCGTGAAGCACACAACACAAACACACATTACATAAAATCAAAAAATAAAGCAAGTCGTGAATCTTCGTACACGCAGATACGAAGACGGTCGACGAAATCACCCGATATTAAATAAATTATAAACAACCTTATGTAATGCACTTAGTTGTTAAAATAGATTACTATGCCTTCGTTTTCTATTTCGCTCACACTTTGTGTCTAGGGCGCCAAGTAATGGTGCTTTCTAAGTTTTTGACCAATTCCCGCGTTTAAATTATTTCAACTGCGGTACATCGGTACTATTGTACCCCAAGATAATATTTACGTTTGAAACTAATCTTAAGAATGTATATTTGTACCTCCACAGGTGCGCAGTTCTCTACTGCTTTCAATGCTACCTGTACCACAATGAGATGAGCCAAGCAAGCCTGGTCCAGACCCTCCTCCCGTCGTCCTCAGACATGTCCAGCTTGACCAGCGGCCAGTTGCTCTGCGGGGGTCTGTTCTCGTCCGACGTGCTGTCGAACTGGTTCTCAGCCGTGGCCCTGATGCATGGCCTCATTGAGAACCCGGTTCAGAAGGAACAGCTGCTAAGGGTGCTGCTAGCGACGAATATTGGAAGCTCGCCGGTGTCACTGTTGCATCAGTGTACTTTGTTACTGCAACAAACAACCAAGTTGAAATCTAAGGTATGTTTGAATGCTTGTTGCACAAGTTGCACAAGTATGTAGAGTTGCATATCAAAGTTTGCAACCTCTCCATGGACTAATCAAGACTGTGATTATGTGCCTGCTGTTCCTGCTGAGATTAGAAAATGTGTGCTCTTGTGACTTGAGTTGTATCTCATCATGGCCATAACAAGGCGCTCTGGTCGTCAGGTGGCGCTGCTGATGCTGCTGTCGCAGTGGATGTCGTACTGCCCAGGCGCAGTGAGCGCGTTCCTGCGCGCGCCGGGCGGCGTGGGCTGGCTGGTCGCGCAGACGTGCGCCAGCGAGCACGATGACAACGAGTACCTGCTGCAGGGACTCTCCGCCTTCCTGCTCGCCATCTGCATACACTTCAATGATGACTCCGTCGAAAACTATTCCAAGGTGAGAACCGCGTATAGTGTCTTACAAGGATTCATCTCGCCTGCAAATTAAAAAGCTTCTGGTACATGTAACACTGAAGATATGTGGTCTGTCCACTCGTCATACAACTGGTAGTTTTATAGTATTCATACTATCGTGTATTTATGTCGGGTTAGCTAAATAGAACAGGAGGTGAGGTTTCCTAATCGTTATAAAAGTAAGTAAAATAGTATAAACGTCATGTTCCAGGAATCCCTCCGGCAGCTGTTAACGAAGCGTATAGGCATGGAAGTGTTCACGTCCAAACTAAGCGAAGTGTCGCGCCACGAGCTGTACAACAAGGCGGCCAAACACCCACAGCTGCGGGCCAAGCTCGCCGCTGACGTGCTCATCGACTACGAGTTCTGTCGGCTCTTCAAGGTGTTGGAGAGTGAGTATGCCGACTGCTCAGGCCTTTCTAATGGGAAGAATATCTGTAGTCTCAACTCCAGTGGAAAACTCGGCGGGCCTTGTCGCATTCTGTGGCTATCAGTTAGATAGATATAGGTAGTTAGTAAACTGAAGATGCTTATCCCCAATGGCGGTCCGAGGGGGAGATCGAGGGGGTCATAGTCCCCCCAAAATCGTACAAGCTCAACTATAATATTACACCCCCACCTCCCAAATCACTTTATTGTTAATGTGACACAACCTTTATAGGTTGCTTTATAGGTTAGTAGCAGTGTATCCCAAATTCATATCATCATTTTTTGTTTATCATATTTTTTTGATATTAAAAATATCTACTCTTAGATTTCTAGATTTCTAGTTTTTACTAGCTCGTAGTATGTTTATTATTAATACCGTACTGAATTGCATATAATATGTGTAAGTTTGTTAGTTTATACAATGTACTATTATATTTCATTGAAGCTTTCAAGCAGAAAAGCATTGTTGATTTTGTGTATTATTTCCAGGTGTTCTGATCCAGAGCCTGGCCGTGTCCCAAGAGAACGGTACGGGCGAACCGGCGTTAGAGCGCGGCTCTCCCGACGGCGGCAACCTAGAGCAGTACAAGACGCTCATCCGACAGCAGGACGCGCGCCTGCAGGAGCTCATGTCGCAGCTCGAGGGGCTGCTGCACCAGAACCAGTCCTTACAGGTACATTCACACTAATCATTACTATGGGTATGAGCCTGTTCATTAGAGTGGTAATCTTATCACTCTGTGGCGGTGCCATCAAATTTTGACACCAGCAGTGTTGCTCTCATCTATCTTCGGGACTCAGGACCTCAGTATTAACGGACAAGATGTAGCGCTTGTTCCTGGTAATGGTAATAAAGTCGAAACTTAGTAAAAAAATAAAATACAGTCAGCGACAAAAGGAGCCGATCATCAAATGCAATGATTCAAAAGAAGTTTTATAAATGAAAACTTTCAAATTTCATTTCTTTTTGTATTTAATTATTATTGATTCAATCAATTTAAAAATTACGAAATGTTTATCAACTTATGTCCCTAACTGTACCATACAAGAGATACCTAAAAACATTTTTTTTAACAAGTTTTTCTTTTCAACTAATTTACCAATGCTTGAGAATGTTATTCCTGATCAATTAACCCGTATGAAACCCTGACATTCGTATAGTTATGGCCGCCGGAGGTCCTGCGCTGCATAATGAATTAAACTTAACACATACCTTATATTATTTTCAGAGTGCTCTAAACGACTCAATATCGGCAAACTCCCTCTTAAAAGATGAGAACACACTTTTGAAAGCGCAAGTGTCAGCAGCCAAATCCTTACCAGGCCATGAGGTCCCAACTCAGGTCTCAGCTAGTCAAGACGACTCCAGAGTGCAGGAGTACGAAGCCAAGCTGCAGGGACTGGCAGCTGAAGTTGCCAGGCTAACCAGTGAACTGAAGACTAGTCAGGAAGGTCAGAAGAATATGGCGGAAGAGCTGGAGAGGGTGAGGAAGGACCAGGATGATTTGTTGGAACTTCTTGCGGATCAGGTTTGTTTTATTTTCTTTATGGTTTTGTAGTCTAAACCTTCTACTTCTTGCTTCTAATGGCAGGTCGTCAAAGCCTTAAACACATAAAGTAACTATATATTATGATTATAACTAGCTGTTTTCTTTCCAAAGTGAAATGAGGAAGAAAAGTGAAGTGAGCTTAACATATATGCCAATAAGGGTGAAATTCTTTTAACTCTTTCATACGCTTTAATACTTTCTAGACCTAAAAAAGGCAGATATAGAATAGAATTGTTTTTATTTTAAATAAGCCTATTTCAGGCACTTTTAAAACTGTCATAGAAAGCTCTAGTTGCACAGTATCGCACCCTCAGAACGAAAGTGACCTAAGTCAAAATACAATTTGTGTGAAATGATCAAGAAAGTCTTAAAAAAAGTATACTATTTAAGGTCAGTTTAGCATACTCAGAATTTTGAGTTAGGTCACTTTCATTCTAAGAGTGTGATGTATAGATCTAATTTTGATTTCATTTTTTGTTCAGGACATGAAGCTAAACGATTACAAGATGCGCTTGGTATCGCTGGGCCACCCGGTCGCGGACGACGTGGGCGCGCCCGACGAGCCTCACAACCTCACGTGATGCGCCACGCTGCCGCTACTTACACAACTACTGTGAACTGCTGTAAACATTACGCTATCACTACAGTAACTTGGCACTCCGCGTCGACCCTCTATACATAGTGCGCACACACACACGTTCACAGCGTCGCATACGCAGGTGCGTGGGAGTGTCAGAGTGTGCGACGCGAAGTGTTAAGTTGTTATTGTTGAATAGTACTGTTCAATTGAATTGCTTCTGATGTAGCCACGACGCAGAATATAGGTGTTCTCTTTGTATTAGAGCGCCATATATTTGACTTTTAGTGGTCCTGCTAATGTTGAGTGCTTATTCTATAGAAGTATTATAATTTATGTGTGTTATTAAGCAAAAAAAGATAAATAATTGTGTATGTGAACAGTTTTGTTAATAAATTATTCAGCGAGATTTAAAACTTGACTTAAACGTTGGTATAATATAGTATAAGCACGCATTGTTTGTAAGCTAATAAAGAACTTAATAAAAAGAGGTTTATTGTTTCCTCAAGACATAGAAAAGCATAAGCACAAGGGCGGATCTAGGGGGTCATTGGGGTGACCCCTGGGCTGGTTCTAGGTTGACCACTGATAATTTTTGTAATCGCATCGATCGTACAGTATTTATTATTGTAATAGAACAGGAGCCTGTCCCGACTAGACTTCAAACATGTGACCCCCCCTGACTTGAAAGCTGGATCCGCCCTTGCATAAGCCTGTTTGCCTTTTCCCGCTAAAGGGAAAATAATGTATTAATATGGCTTTTTCTTCATTTTCGTCCATAAATATACAACAATGACAATTGTACCTACTGCCTTTACAGTAATGTAATGTTAAATCATTTAGGTATCAATGTGATTATGTAAACGATTATAATACATTACAAATGAGAATATCCTGAGCTATATGGCTGCCGTTAGTAAGCAGCTGTTCGCGCCAAGCTACCTCAGAAGCCAGTCAGTTGAGTGGTACACACAAATATTTAATATATTTCAGTAATATATTGCGACATTGTATTAAGACATAGTGATTCGAGTGTATAAATGTATGAAATAAAATGTTACGCTGATTTTGTTTGTAATATTAATTTTTATTGTAATAAATTCATATTACTTCAGTTGGCAGCTCCAAATGGCGACGCTGTTGCTTCACAAAGTTGTGATATTCGTCTGATGTCGGGTATATATTAAATTTCTCTCATTTGCTCCTCACAACTGGCGTTTATTTAAGAAACGATAGTAGCACGTAGCGTTTCGTAGTTTCTGCCTATCCTTATAAGAAAAACGCGTGATGTTATGTATGTATTTGGTATCTTACGGAATAATTACATTGAAATTGATTAATTACATGTTAAATTGTGTTACGGTAGGCAGAACATTCGGTGGGGATGTATCGACTTAGGGTCCTTGCTACTTCCTCCAAAAACCGCGTAGATTGATTTGATATGGCTGATAGTGCATAATAATATACAATAAACCCATATAAACGATTAAAACAAAAAATATGATTAATTCATCAAAACATTTAATACACTTAACACCTCGCTGCATAATACACCAGGTTACAATAAATATTAATTAGGAATATTCTATTTACATTAATTTATTATTAACAGTCTCATAACCATGATAGTACTTGAGTGAAACTAGAACATTTGAAATCGATTTGTGTTATGTGTCAACACTACTAAAGTTATTTTGATTAAATTGTGGCTTAGGGTCTGTTTCACCACTTTCTGATAAAGTGTCTGATAGTTTTCATCATACTGATATCAGATACATTAAAAAATACACCATCTATACTCAGTTTGTTTAGGTACTTAAATAAAGGTAAACAATCTTGATGTGACTTTTTACACAATATTAAACAAATAAACTACTGCTTAAAATAGTGGTTCAATTGATTTGGTAATCGTTATTGTTGTTTTACATTGCGTTTTATTTTTAAACTGAGTTTTAAACAAAAAATATTAAAAAGACACATCAAGATTGTTTACCTTTAATTAAATACCTTAACAAAACGAGTATATATATAAATTTTAATGACTCGTGTCGTTTAAGTCGTGGATTGCATGCTAGTTTACCGGTAACTAGTGAAACAGGCCATTGGCTGCTAAAATATGAAATATTAACATCAATTCTTTACACTGAAATATTACGTGTCATCTATCTTATATTTATCGCACTCTTTATATAAAACACGGGTGCTGGGGATCCGTTTTAAAGATAAATAAAACGCAATATATTCTTTGATATTGATTACATTTCTACAGATCTTTACTTAGTGTTATACATAGATAATATACTGTGTTATAATGAGCATTAATATTAACTTAAGAAACAACCTTATTACTTATAATACAGGAATGTGATAAATACTTGGGGGACGAAAACCGATGGGTTATATGTAAATACAGATAGTGCCATCCATGAAGACCCGCCCCACTATTTTTTGGCCGAGGCTTTCCACCTGACCGTAACGCTCTCTCGTGGTTAATCAATTCATCGTAGTGTGCGTGTGCACAAATAGATAATTAGTGTGTATCGACAGAACTAAAACACTAACGGAAGGTTGCACACTTGTACTGTAAGCGATTACGAAGAAGAGTGGGGCGCGTATTCGTGGATGGCACTATCTATAGCCCCTTAGATGATACTCTACACATCAACCCTCGAATGTAGATAGAAAGCTTCTATATAATATATGTATATAATCTTATAGGCCAAGTATACGGACAGTAAAAAGCATTAGACGTAACGTTCAAAACGAGAGGTGCTCCATTTGAAGCATCTAAACTCATTCGCCTTTATAATAAAACAAGGTTTACCTTTACACCGGTTTTAAACCTTCGAGACTGATTTTGTATATGAATCTTACTGTAATGAAAATACAGTTTTTAATACAAAACGTTCAATTAACTTCAGTACTAAGTTGACCGTTATGAATTTAGAACTGTATTTCGAACGTAATAATACCATTTCGATTGTTAAAAAGTTGCAACACTGACGTCCGATCAGAAAAAAAAAATGACAATCAATCACCTTACTCATTGGAAAGACAATCAGCTGGGCAACAAGTGCAAGTTTTAACTCTAATGTCGTTATGTAGAACAAAAAGTTATACTCTGAAGTGTACCCAGTCATAAACCTACAGAATCAAAAGTTAATGATATCTAGTATATTACCTATATGTTTGTATTGCAGGAAGGTTCTAGGGTGACCAAGTTAAAACTATCTACAAAACAGCAGCCATTTAAAATGCTGCTAGCAACCCTGTGACAAAACGCTACTATATAGATAATTAGACATAGAAAGATTCAAAATCTTATCACATAAATATTATCGGTCATATAGTCCTTTTTATACTGGACTTCCCAACGTAACTCCACACGAGACTCTTGGATCTTACAACAGCAAACTACTTAATAAGAACTGCTATATAACACTGTTCTCAGATAATAGTTCATCGTTCGATATTTGGCCTGTTGCCAGACCAAGTATTTTTTACAACAAGCTTACTGTAAGAAATATTTATAGTGTGCACTATATTTTACAATAATTTTCGATGTGACTAACTGATTTACTTGTGGTAATTTTTAATTGCTAATGAAGCAACTTGCATTTAACTGATTATATTATTAATAGTTGAGGAACACCGCGACAAAACTGTGTTTCTCTATTTGAAATGGGTATTATATAATTAGAGACATAAATAAACTCGGCCAAAGAATCCGATGGTTGATGTGTCATCGACCCGAGACGATATATAATGCCTCATAGGTCTTCGATGACGGTCAAACCTTATCATCAGACAAGCCCAAATACTCCATAGCAGTGTGCCTCAATTATGGACACCTATATACATAAATGATCTTACTCTACAGTTTAAATTAAGAACCGGATCCGGCTGCCGTCTTTAAACACGCAAACATCGACATGTCCGAGAGAGTGGGCGCACGCATGAGCGTGCGGTGACAGCTAGGTGACGTAGAAGTACACGCCCACGCACAGCAGAATGCCCAGGATGAGGAACACCATGATGAGCACGAACCTGTCCTGCAGGGCTCGCATCACCATCGTGTTCATGAGACGCGTTGAGCGGTTCAGTTGCTCGTCTGTTTCACGAAGCTGGAAGTATTTTTTTCATCAGTCAGTTAATCTAAAAGTGAAGATAGCTCAATGACGTTCGATTGACAAGTGAGAGGTCGTGAGTTTACCCGTTGGGCTATAGACGTGCCCACTCTGCCACGAAAATATTAATGCTTATAAATATTTATATGTTTCATATCTGACAAAAAAATATTGTCTAAAGAGATTATGGCTCTAAAAATTCTTTTCAATCGAAATCGTAGTTGTGTCGATTTATGAGGAAAATGATTGATAAGAGGTTCCTTCAATCTGGTGGTGATCTATTCCTAATAGACGTTCTATCGGCAGTCAATATATTGGCCCTGACTTGCTCTTTCTATCAAATTGAGTGTCTCACCCGTCCCCTGGACCTCTGTATGGTCTCCCGCTGCACGCTCAGGTCCTGCAGCACGGCGGCGCCGATCTGCTCGGTCTCCAGCACCACGCGGTACCCTTCTGTGAGGGTCTTGCCGGTGCGCTCGAGCCGCTCCGTGTTGTCCAGCAGCTTGCGGTGCTGCTCGCTCGCTCCGCTCCAATCGTCGTACACTTCATCGTTGTCGAAGTTGTCTGGGGAATAAATTTATAGTTTATTTATAGGATTAAATCATTTATAATGTATGATGTATGATACCTACAAATGAAAAAAAAGCTATTTCGTACCTAATTAGCCCGTAAATACGGTCTGTCAATAATAATAAACCACAAAATAAATAGGTTTTTAAGTAGAAGTTATTATTCAGTAATCGTAGTAGTAAACATATTTTTAAAACCTCTCCATGTGCAAGTGAGTTAACTCTCTCTCTGTTATAACGCCTGGTAGTGACTATCAAGTTAACTCACAAGTGTTAGTTGAAACACTTCCAATAAGTACTGAAATCGAGGGACTTAAGTAATACTATAATCAGTATGCTTACAAGATCCAGCATTGTTAATAACGGAGCGGTACTCGTCCCGCACGCGCTGCAGCTCGGCGCGGTAGGCCGCCACGCGAGACCCCGCGCCCGCACCTCGGGACTCCAGCTCCAGTTGCTCCAGCTTTAGAGAACAAACACATTTGATATTATATAGAGTATAATCCTATCTTATCCTACTAATATTATAAATGCGAAAGTTTGTGAGGATGGATGGATGAATGGATCTTTGTTACTCTTTCACGTCAGAACGGCTGAACGGATCTGGATGAAATTTGCCACAGAGATAGATAGTCTGGAATAGCAGGCTACTTTTTATCCCGGGAAAATGTACAGGTTCGTAAACCACTTGGGCGGAAGCTAGTAATAAATCGACGGTTCCCCGGCTATTTGATCTAAGCGACATTTTTTGCGAAATTGAGTTATATACATATTTGGAATCAGCGAATTTTTCTGCGTCGTTTGAGCTGGGTTTAAATTTTTTATGAGCACTTTTTTGGCGTTTGTACCCCTCAGTAACTTTACCCTCATTTTGATGACCGTGGTATCAACCGACACAAAATTTGACAACTTTTTTTATTAGGTAAATTAAACTATTTGAGCTTATTCTGATTTTTCTTCATTAGTCGGTTGAATTGTTTTGCCTACGATGATTTGACTATATAATGCGCATTAACTCAATTAGCCTTTACCTGAAATACTAGATTGTGTCGTTTGAGTCAATTTACTCTACATCAGAATGATGAAATAAGTCGCTTGAACCATTTTGCATGTAATCAAAACCAAGTACTCCGTCGCTTGGGACATTTAGACTTGGCCTTTTTTTATGTCGAATGCTACTTGAAACATTTTTCTTAATATCATTATTGACAAGTAACGTTGTTTAAACCTTTTAAACTCTTTGTAGCTTTTTTTCATTTGTTATTTATATCAATCTAATGAATCAAAATTTAAAACCCAAGCTGTTTGAACCGTCAGAAATATAGTAAGACAGCATATTCGTAAGTCACTTAAGACAACCAACATCGTGTTGCACGATGTGAAACGTTGCACGTTATCGAAGTATTCCCCCGCGCGCGGGCGTTAGTCAGCCGTTAGACGTGATCAGGGGCGGTTGCGTGTGAGTGCGTGCATTACACAAAACATTGTTGACGCGAAGCGAACTGCTACTGACTGGTTAGTATATATACCTATTTTGTTTGTTTTAGATAAAATTGCTATCAAAGTAGTATCTTATCTAATTTTCCTAGTGGTATCTAATTACGTGGTTAGTTTCAAACCTTATTTGATAGGTACCTACCGAGTAGACGTATGTATTAGACGTGTTATGTTGAAATTCCTTTTTGTGGGATTAGGAAGATACTTAAGGTACTTATTCGTCTGATATTTAGTAGGTACAGACGCCAGCACATCAAGCTCCCCAATCTGTCAAATTTCTTTAATAGATTTTCAACTTTATTAGAAAAGCATAATCATCTGATTGGAAAAATTTGAAAGTTTGGGGTAGCTTGATGTGCTGGCGTCTGTCCATAAATTAAAGTTTTAAGGGGTTCTTTCTGTTAAGGAGTATCTGCTCATGAATATGAGCAACTTTCTCTATGAGACCAACCTTGAAATATGAAAAGAAAATCAGCTGTTCAGTACATTTTGATCATAATTATTATTGATGTTACAAGAATCAGCTGTTTTTTATATTATTCGTGGTTAGTTCCATCATGAAAGTTGTTCGTATTGATGAGTAGGTACAATGCCTTCTTTGATTTTTTTGTGTACATGTTTTGTATGATAAGCTTTTGAGAGTTATTCATTAAAATATTGATACTGTGGTCGAACTAAAAAAGTAATTCTATATTCATTTCAGCCAAAATGAATTCACAGCGACGCATGTACTTTAAAAAACAGATCATGAAAGACTTATCGCAGCAAGAAAATAACATTGAAAATAAGGGCATTACCAGTGTGTCAATTTATCCAAATACTGATACTGCAAAAGATACCACTGTAACAGTATTAGATAGTTCATCTTATCATGGCGAAAATGATAGAGTATTATTAATGAAGACCATACCTTTCAATGAAGAAAATATTACGGGTTTAGACGAAGATCCACAGGTGTTTAGTATTTTAATTAATTATTTTAGTATTAAATTATTAACTAGACAAATTAACATTTTTTTTATATTTTAGTTAGCAGTACAAGAATTTGAGAGTGGTGATCTTCATCCAACGTTTAATGAAACACTTGTGGGTAGAAAAAATAATAGTACAGAAAATAATCACGATATTGAAACTGAAAAGGAGAACCGTGAAGATACATCTGTTACCCTTTTAGGTAGTTCATCTTATCATGAACAAAATGTAAGAGGAATTTCAGTGGCTATGAGTTCTTTTAATGAAGAAAATTGCAAGAAAACGAAATACAGGTTAGTAATTTCTTGGTAAACATTAGACAATCCAGTGATGTTTTGTTTTATGAATTAATATTTATTTGAAGTTTTGTTTATTTTAGAATACAACAGGAGGTCCTGAGAGCGGTGAAATACAACCGACCATTACTGAAATAATAGCGGAAAACGAGATGGATTTAATGAGAAAATCCTTGGAAGAAGACACTATAGATAATGCTGAAGGTATGGATAGTATTATAAATTTACTAGACAAAAATCAGGGCCAATCTGAAAAGAAGAAATCTAAAAGGAGCCAAATTAATAAAAGTTACATTGATTTGCTTTCTGATGAAGAAGATTTTGTATGGGACTCTTCTTCTTGGAAAGAAACTGGGGATGAATCTTCATCCACTGAAAGTAATAAACCACAAAAGAAAAAGACAAAAAGAAATATTTGCTCTGAAGATGGAAAAGTGGGTAATTCTGGATTAAGAAAGAAAAAGGTAAATAAAAGAAAATTAAATAAAGAGGCGCGGGATAAAGGACAGGAATACATGAGAAAAAATGGATGCCTTGTTAAGAATAGATCATTGAAACCTAACCCATGTCTTGACAAGACATGTGGCAACAATTGCAATGATATCAGTGATGAAAAAAGGAAAAGCATTTTTGATCACTTTTGGAGCCTCTCTTCCCAAAGAAAAAAAGATTGGTTGGTGGGAATGACAAGTAAAAGTGACGTAAAACGAAAGAGATCCAAAGAATCTTTCTTTCGAGAAAACACATTTAACTATTTTATAAACGATGGTGAGGGACGTCGTAAAGTGTGTAAGAAGTTTTTAGTAAAAACTTTAGACGTTAGTCTAAAGTACGTCACATACACATTGTCCAATGCATATTTGGGATCTTCAAAAGATGAAGCTAGAGGAAAACTCGTTCCTGCAAACAAAACCCCTCAAACAGTCAAAGAGTCAGCCATAAACTTCATCAAAAGTTTGCCGGCATTACCATCACATTACTGTCGTAAAGATAGTACCAGATTATATCTTCCTACAGAGTTCAAAAATATAAAAAATCTCTATAGGATTTATAAAGAAGCACAGACTAGTATGGGCATCGATATTGTAGGTGAAAAAGTTTTTCGTGAAATTTTTAGCAAGGACTTCAACATCGGATTTCACTTCCCAAAAAAGGACAAATGTGTTAAATGTTTACGTTTCGAAGGAAAAGATGTCAATGAAAATCCTGAAATGTTAAGTCATTTAAAAGAAAAAGAGGCCTCAAAGAATAGGTTAGCTTTCCACCGTGAACTGGTTAAGAAGAATAGATCCATTCTTTGTACTTCTTTCGATCTACAAAAGGTCCTCAACACGCCGCATGGAAATAGCATGCTGTTATTTTATTCTAGAAAATATACAGTATATAATCTGTGCTTTTACGAAAGCTTTACAAGAACTGGATTTTGTTACACGTGGGGGGAAACAGAAGGTAAAAGGGGTGGAAATGAAATTGCAACAATTTTGCAAAAATATATAGCCAATGTCGACTCACGACGCTCTATAAAAAAATTAATTTTATATTCAGATTCATGCCCAGGTCAGAATAAAAACAAAATGGTTCTAGCTGCCATACACAGTGCCCTACTTCAAGCACATAATATTGAGACCATTCAGATGAACTACCTGCTCCCGGGTCACACTGAAATGACTGTGGATAGCATTCATGCAACAATTGAAAACTCGGTTCGTAACACCATAATATGGGCGCCCTCGCAATGGGCAACAGTTTTTCAGTTGGCCCGCAAAGAACCTGGTCCATATAACGTAGAGTGTCTTTCCCACAGAGACTTTAAGAATTTCGAGGACTTCTCTGAAAAGTATTTTAAAGGTAACTTATCAGGAAAGATAAGTAAAGTACGGGTTGCGACCTTTAAAAAATCGTCTCCTAATCTTATAACGATCAAAACCAGTATGATGGAGGATGCTGAAGATGAAACTGTGGCCATAATATCAAGACCAAAGCATGTTCACCAAAAATATAAAACAGTTTTACCGTTAACTACCACTAAATTCAACGATTTAAAAAAACTTTGTGATACAGGAGTCATACCCACAGTATTTCATTCCGAGTATTCAAACTTTACTCACCGCAGCGGAAAAGACGTACTGGTTGATACAGATATTGAAGATGGGATGGAGACCTTATCTGCAATACCTGAGTAAATGATAATGATTTCAGGAATACCTATCCTGTAAAGACTGATTATTATTTTAACCTACCTATATAGTTTGATTGGTGAGCTGAGCAGCACTAGGGTTGGCTGCTCTGTCGATGGAAAAATGATAAACAATATAAGCTACGCCGATGACATGGTGCTGCTTAGCCCATCAATCTGTGGTTTGAGAAAACTGTTGGCCGTCTGTGAGGGATATGCGGAGACTCACGGGCTGAGGTATAATGCCACTAAAAGCGAGGTGATGGTATTTAAAGCGCACAACAAGAGACCCGCGAATATTCCACCGTTATTGTTAAGAGGCACACCGCTCCAAGTCGTCTCGCGTTTTAAGTACCTCGGGCACGTGATCACGGATTGTCTCGCAGACGACCAAGATATTGACAGGGAGCGCAGGGCGTTGGCTGCCCGAGGCAATATGCTTGCTCGTAGGTTTGCACGATGTACTACAGAAGTCAAGCTGACTCTGTTCAGGGCATATTGCCAGTCATTTTACTCGTGCAGCCTGTGGGTCAGGTATACACAGAAGGCTTACAACGCTCTGCGCATTCAGTACAATAATGTGTTGAGAATGCTGTTGGGGTTGCCCAGGTTTTGCAGCGCATCAGGCATGTTTGCTGAAGCGCGGCTGGATGACTTTTATGCTATCATGCGTAAGCGATGTGCCTCGGCGCTGCAGCGACTTGGAGTCAGCACCAACAGTATTCTCGCCACGTTGGCTGATAAAATTG
Organism: Shargacucullia verbasci; assembly: GCA_947562105.1. Classification (NCBI taxonomy): domain Eukaryota; kingdom Metazoa; phylum Arthropoda; class Insecta; order Lepidoptera; family Noctuidae; genus Shargacucullia; species Shargacucullia verbasci. The sequence continues at coordinate 1,245,161 of OX387296.1, forward strand.
ATGGTCCATTTCTCAGGCACTGGGTAGGTGTACATGTGCGAGAAGGTGTGCATGTACCAAATTAGCGTTTTTGTGATTTCATATATTTCTACTAACATTATTTTTTAAGTTTGTACCTACTAACATATTATATGGATCTATGATCTGAAATAAAAACTTATTATTATTATTATTATTATTATATTGAATTTTTTATTAATGTTCGATTATTATTTTCAAAGCATCATCTTCACCCCGCGAACGTCGTTCGCGAGCATTCGTTCGAATGCTCGATGTCAAATGCTCGCGAACGAATAATCGCGGTGAGGATGATTCTTAAAAATTATAGTACGTCTTTTAGTTGAAAGGACTTGATTTATGTCAATATTATTATTAAAACAGCCATTCTTAGTTAACATTTCTTTCTAAAAAAAACTTGTTGACTGTAAATTATAATTACTTATGTAAAGAAGGGTCCACACCGCGAGCAATTGTTCGCGAGCATTCGTGTAGTTGCGACCATTTGTTTGCGAACATAATTATCTCGTCTACGAGTAAAACTTCAAACTGTTTGATATTTCCAAACAGTTTTGTAGTTTTACTCGCAAACGAATAATTGGTCGCAAAGAGATGTTCGCAACCAAGTACATGCTCGCAAACGAATGCTCGCGGCGAGCATGATCCTTCAGAGCCAAAAGAATGTTTTTTTTTGTCAGTTTATTTAATTTTAATTATACGAAAGTATTGAGACTGAAGTAGTTAATGTGAACCATAATAAGTATTTTTTTAAGTAGGTATGTCTGAATCTCGTAATATTAACAACTTTTCATAAAAAAATGGTTCTGCTAACTGCTAAGAATCTGACTTTTATAAATATTACTTTTTAGTTAAAGATTGTTTCAAACTTTTTTAGTTTTATTTTAAAATTATCACTAATTACCAAATTTGCCCATGTTAGGGTTGTATTAGAATTGTAACCTAAGAACCTATCTCTAATTTTATGATAGCAAAAGTTCATTTTACTTGAGTACGGTTGAGCACCGATCGTCGTCTGTATCAATTTGCACTAGTCTGGTTCAATGTTACATGCTGCTTCGACTCATTTGACTTAGATGATTCATTGGGAGGTTTGTTGTATATGCCATTTTGTCTTGTTTTATTCCATATTGATTAAACATTTGAACTATTTTACTTTCAACCACTATTCAAACCATAGGCCATTTGAGCCATTTTGCTTTACTCCATAAAATAAAGCAGAGAACGCATATCGAGTTAAGCGACATTTATTTTAGAAAATAATACTCGTGTATTCGTAATACTAACTCAGAAAGATGCAGTACGTATTTATGGAAATAATGTATTAAGTTTACTAAAATCCTTTCAATAGATTTTTTTAAATGATTTATTTTTCTAAAATCAAAACTTTAGACCTCTCTCCTGTAACTTTCTCAAAATTTCGCTTAGATCAAATAGCCGGGGAACCGTCGAAATAATACAGTTTATAATAATAGAATTAGGAGTAAAATATTATGCACATAAGTCAGGAATAAATCTACTGTATTGATGTACAACAGCTTGAATTTGATCTCATAAACTATGACTCAGCAAGTCAGGGCCATAACCGCTAAAGAATCACCACACCTCTTTTCCAATTTTTTTATTGTTTACTGTGTAGTAACATCAATATGATGTACAAAATGTATAACTTATGTTCAGGTGTTTGTTCCTATATGTCTTTACAAGAATACAATGCAAACAACATATTCTCGAGGTGTACCAAACATTGAACGCCTTTCTAAAAGTACCACATATTTTTCGTTGTAAATTGAGCCATGAGACCAGAGGTTTTTTAAGGCAAAATAAATTGCACTGATGTTGTATAAAAATTATCAAGATAAAAAGTATTTGACAAACTGATAAAATGTACAGGCTGCAAGGTTACTTGGCTCGCAAACCAGTTAATATAAATAAAATATATTTGCTTGAATATATTTAGTAGGCAGAGCATAAGCTGCAAAAAGCAAATCACTGCTCACAAGACAATAATAATTGATGAAAACACCATGTAGTCACAGAATCTGGTGTGGACCAGGCATATGGGATAGTTGGCCCTGTTTTATCTAGTAAATGTGTTATCTTAATGTTTTCATTGTCATAGAAGAAATGGTAAATGAGCCATCAAAAGAGGATTTCAAAGAAGAAAACAGTGATTTGTAGTCTTCTAATATAAGTTTTGAAGACTGGACTAAAAGGCTTTTTTACTGACAAATATTGTGTGCCTGAAAAACAATGAAAGTTTTACATATTTATAATTTGCTGTATAAGTGGATGACCTACATTTTAATGGGAGAAACTTTTCCAAGACTGCGTTATGATTTAACAATGAAACAGATCTTTGCTATACCTTGGTATACCCTGTATCTAGACTAGAAATGCTTATAAATAAAAGTAACCACCAAAAAAATTACCAAGTCATTTGCTTCTTCAAAATTTGCCTGAATTTCTCGAGTTAATTGATCACGATTATCTGCAAAAAAGAAATAAGAAATGCATTGATTGCTTTGATTGATTATGAAAGATTGATAACGTGCCTTAATCAGGATTTTAAGAATAACACAAATATGCTACCTGTTTTCAGTATAACATGTAGCAATAAGTATAATATATATTTAATTGTTTATTATCATTCTATAATATTATATAGTATATTCTATAGTAATTACAACATGCAACCTAATTTTCCTTGTAGCACAAGTTAATTTAATACCGGCAAAATAAAAACAAACTTGATATGAATAATTTTATTCTTCATAAAATATTACCTACCTTCACTGCCTGATTTCAGACGTCCAATTTTAGCTGTTATATCCGCTGTGAGTACAGAATACTGTTGCTCGTACGACTGAATTAATGTAGCCATTTTTATAAGCAATATCAAGAATTTAACCCAGTAATCAATAAATTATTTTAAAATAAAACACGTAATACAAAAAACATGACTGCACCGAGCGAGACGAGGAGAACGTAGTAAATGTTCAGGTAATTTATTGTCTTACTATCAGTAATTCAGCTTTAGAATAGAATAGCTATATAAAATTATCACATGTGCGTAAGAGAGAACAATCCGATACTTCTTACTTGACAGCCATTGCATACGAATTGTGTTTCATGGTTTGCATTCCTTTTGACAGTTTGAAAACGTTTTGTTAGTCCATTTTCAATCACTAGTAAAATAAAAAAAAACGTTTGAAACGATTTAAAAGATAATTTTCACACAAATATACAAATTAAGTTCCAATTTTAATTTTTAGTGTATATAATAATTTTATTTCGGAGGTTTTCTGATGTTTTCGTAGATAACGTACACAGCACACAGCATACATTTTCTGATTCTGAGCAGTAGAACAAAAATATGGAAAGGAATGTGTATGCGATCACGATGTTGATTTGTAATGTGATGCGATGTGATTAGTTTGAAGAAAACAAAAGTTTTTATCGAGTTTCATGTTTTATTTTATTGGTGCTTAAAACAAAAGTGAAAGTAATGTTATAAAAATGTTACTTTACTATTTTTGTGTGTAACGAAATTTGTAGCAAGTGTAAGTGTTTTTAAAACTTTCGGCAAGTTTATGGTGTTTATACTTACGAGTTTTGTGTTAGCTAAAATTGCTACGATGCTTACGATATCTTTACAATTGAACATTTTGTTAATTACAATAACACCACAAAATTCTTGATTGTATTGTTTTTTGTACTTTCTCTGCATGGTCGTAGAACTCGATTAGATATTTGAATAATAAATATCCGTTTGGAGGATCATTGCACTTAGAAGGAGGGGCTGGAGATAGACCATTTTTTTACTCTGCATTAAATTATTGTAATTAAGTAGACATATACATGTTTAGATACCAGCTGTAAAGTTATGAAAACTTCATAGCAAAATAATAAAATTATAATAAATATATGTAGGTACTTCTATTTAAATATGTTTTAAAAAGTTCTTAACTTTAGCATTCATATTTCTAATGCCACACTTTATAGTGTGTTACAAAATGTTCTTCCTATTAGTAATGCATTATTATAAAGTAGGCATAAGAAATACCATATGCTTTGGAGTATGTCAATTTAGCTTATAACTTGCAATCTAATTAAAGTTTTATTTTTTATTTTAGCACGATGATACGTCACTGCGATGAAGATTCGGGTCGGAGCTCCTGCTCAGCTGCATCAATCGGTCTCAGCCCTGTCATGGACTTCCACATTGATGATGACCTGGACCACATACAAAGACGACACTCTAAAACACAAGAAGCAGGCACCAACACAGAACTGAAAGTCAGTGTCCGTCCACGAAGCTGTGTAGGCCTCCTCAAGTCTCCTGATGATAGAGACCCATTCCCCAGCTGCAGAATCCCTAGGAACCACAGGAAAGCTGTGTTCAATTTATTTGATACACCTAGAAGGGGTGGCCTGAGTAATGCACATTCAACACTAGAAATTGCCTGTAGCACTCAAATTGAGGAGCCAAGAATCCAAACTAACACAGTTTCAATGACTACAATAGCTTTACATGACAATGTGACTAAACCACCGCAACTACCTACAAATTTTAGGAGAGGTAAACCTGTGCAGAGAGCTGCTTCAAGGTTATACAAAGCTGAATGTGGTTTCAAAGGAAAAGAAGGATGTATTGGTCCTGAGTTTATAGTGAGGGCATCACAACAAGCTAAACACATTGACTTGACTATGTCAGCTGTCTCTGATAAAAGAGTCATTACTGTTGTATTACTCAATGGCCTGAAGTTTGAAATCTTGTGTGATCCTAATATAATAACTGCTGGGCAATTATTTGAAGCACTGGTCCACAGCGAGAAGTATGAACACAACTTCATGCTAGGGATTGCCATTTTGATTGGAGGAGACTTTGTATTTTTGCCAGATGATTACAAAATCAAGAAAGTAGCTCCAGAGGCCTGGTATAAAACAAACAGTAAGAAGAGGATAAGTGAAGAAGATGCTAGTTTGACAGTGTTCTTGAGAATAAAGTTTTTCTTGCCCAAAAACATTGCCAGTAATATACAGGGTGGTGAATGGAGGTACAGGGTGTACTTACAGCTCAGGAGAGCTACCTTGGAAGGTCAGCTGACTTCAACAATACAGAATCTCATCTTGTTAGCTGGATATGCTCTACACATAGAATTTGGAGAGTTTTCATTCAGAGAACATGGAACAGCAGACTACTTTTTACTAGAACACTATTTGCCTGAAACTGTGATAACAAATGACATGGCAGACATCAAGTTGCGTATGAAGAGAGCTCACGAATCTAGACGTGGGTTAGAGAGAAGCAAAGCCATTATTAATTATATTACTCTTGCACAAACTTTTCGTGATTATGGAGCACATTTTTACTCTGCTATTTGGGCTACTAGAGATGGGTTTTGTAGAGATGTCTGGCTCTCCATTGGTCCTAGAGGAATCACACTTTATTCCAGGAATAATCACCCCACAGATGACACGGGCACCAATACAAATAGAATAGTCCTCCAAAGTTTGCCTTGGCATCATATACATACATTCTACTACAACAAGAAAAGCTTGTACATTATGCCTAACTCATATTCAGGGCTATCAAAAATTGGAGTCAAATATAAATTAAAAATGGTTGACAACAAAAGCTATTTCACATTTTGGTTGGCCTCCCTACACCACAGGTTGTATTTAAAACTTTATGCCAAAGAGGACTTCCTCACTTATTTATCAGATGAGCTCAATTGCCCATTGAATGTTGCTGGAAGTCCTAAGAAGTATGACTGTAGTAATTATCAGGACAGCTATAACTTAGCAGTAAGAAACCCAATCAGAGTGAGAAGACCTACAAGGAGGAGGTTTAAAGTGGACATATTTGGTGAGAAAAAAGTTCAGAATAAGGAAAATGAAAAGCCTAACACAGAAGAGCTTTTGAGACAAATTCTATCACCACAGCCAAATGATGACAGTATATTGAGTGCATCACATATTCAAGGCCATGAAAATTCTTCGAATGATGGATTATCATCTTCAGAAAGTTGCAGTATGCCAAGGAGGCAAGGTGTTAAAATGGGCACTAGAGTCTTCCATGCCAAGTCTGTCACTGACAGCAGGTATACTACATCTCCAGTCAGAACCTCCAATCCTTGTTCAAGATCAGAAGGGGATTTAGCAATGACTCAGAGTGACTCAGATGATCTGAGCACAGAACAAAGACAACACTTCAATATCAACAGTATGCAATTGTTACCTGAGAGGCATTACAATCAGAATCTAACAAATGCTCCCACTGCTTATGTTTTAGAATCTCCTAAAGTATACCCAGATGTTTTTAATTACAATGCAGCAAATAATGAGTCCTGTTTAAATGCATCACTCTTCGAAAAACTAGACAATATGGAATGTGTACAAGGTGAAAGAATATTTGTCACTGCAGCACTAGAGAGAGATGAAATGAATGCTTTAGGATTACAAGTAGCAGAAGGCTCTGATGGTAATGTCTACATAAAGTCAATAACACCAGGAAGTCCTGCAGATTTGTGCAAGAAACTTTTACCTGGTGATCAAATTATATCAGTCAATGGGAAGACCCTGCTGAATGTAAAATACGATAAAGCATTAGTTATGTTACAGTCAGCTCCACAGAAAGTGGAACTGATTGTTCTACAAAATGCTAATAAAGCATTCAATTTAGAATATCAACACACTATTGAGAATCAATTTGAAGGTGGTAGCAGCAAAAATATAGTACAGAAGTGTATTGGCAACAGTGTTGCTAGTGCCTTAGATGTGGAAATAACAGATGATGAATTATTAAATGAAGAAGCTTTAAAAACAATTTATGCTCTAATAAAACTAACAAAGGATAAAGTTATAAGTAGGATGAAGGATAGGTCTAGCAAACAATCCACTCCTAATAAAAGTAACCTGCAAAAGTGCTTTTCAGAGATTAAAGTATATGATGAATCAGATTTAGGGAATTATTCATCTCAAGAGAATACACCTCAGAAAAGGAGTTCCCAGAAGTTCAATACGTGGCGCGGTCAGATTACCAATACGAAGATGAAACGACGACCTTTGAGCCTGAGCATCCCAACTGACGTGGATATACCTGATGATTACTTGAACAACAATACAGATGACCTACTTAAGAAATCATCATTGAAATCCATTCAGTCGTCATTGAATAGCTTAGATAAATCTGTAAAGAGTAGTTCTTCAAAAAACGTAGCGTTACCACGAAATTTTGGTTTTAGCAGGAGGTGGCTGGGCCCAGTTAGGTATCCTGTTACTCCTTGTAAGAATAGCAATGTGGAGACTGAGCCGAGTGCAATCGTCAACGAAAATGTCACGCGAAGACATTTTGTATATGGTGCTGGAGATTCTGATGAAGAGCAGATATTTTTGTAAATGTTATATTGTATTGTATTATATATCAAGGAATTATTTTATGTTAAGTTTATGAGGACAAATTTAATAAATGCTATTATGTAACTGACTATACAATCTTTTAGAAACAATAACCACAATTTTCTGGAGTATTCTCCTTATTCAAGAGAATTATATAAATAGACAACATATTTGTTAAATGAAGGTTGCCATATTTCAAGCAACGCCGATGGGGTGCGCGCGGTGTTCCCTTACGATTGCGGTGGGTCGATCGATAGCTTAGGGTAATGTGTCGGTCCGTCGGTAGCTCAATACTGTATAGGTACGATATTCAACCTTAAATGCATTACTTACTTTTACTACAAAGAGCTGAAATTATAAGTATTCGAGAAGAGATTTGTATGAAGCCAATAATGTTACTAAATATGAACAGCTATTTGTTTGAGTCGAGAGAGATTTGTGTAAGACTCAAGTTGTAACTTGCAATACCTAATGTACGCTCTTCTAGTCCAAATAGCGACTCGGCCATCAGTTTCGCGCATTTATTTCACCATCCTAGTAAGACGATGAACTTTGATTTGATAAGTAAGTTCTTATCAGTCATAAAGATTTTAGCACATTAACACCGCGTTGTTATCGCTTTTCGTTTTATGTAATTTTTTCGTGCCACTTCTCGTTTGAACGCAAGGTCTAGAGAAAATTCTAGTAATTTTGATGCATATCGTCACAAAACCGGTTTAGTAGCATACAATATTTAATTTATTCTAACTAGAATCGCAAAATAACTTATAGTAAGTTCAGTACCTAATGAATATCATTACGCTTACGCTTCCCGGCAGGAGTAAGCAGAGGTTAGCTATCTGAATAGGTACACGTGGCCTGCACGGTATTGCAGTAGGTATAATAATCGAGTTTGTCTCCGTAGGTACATAGAAAAAGGATTGGTCTAGTGTTGTTTCTTTGTAGGTATTTAATTATGTTAATATTCAAGGCTACTGAATAGTAGACACTGTATGTACCTACGTTTTGTTACCTAATAACATTAGGTAGATATTTTATTACCACCTACCTATCTATATTATTTTATATGCAACTTAAACTTATGGCACTCCAGCGCTGGACATAAGCCTCGGTTTATGATGCATACCGTCGATGGATTCTATATTAATTAGTTCCATGCTGGTGACAAGTCAAATACATAAAATATCTATGGAGGAAGTAAAACAAACAAAATAAAAACATTAATCAATTTATTTAAAAATAACACTGCTTGCACTATTCAAGCAAATAAAACTAAATAATTCTAACAAGACACTATTGCCTTACTACATTATGTAACTCAATCAGACTCAAAACAAAACCGGGATATGCACATTCACTCCACAATCTGTATAAAGTCAATCAAACTATCAGATATGATTGCAATAACCGTAACAGCAATATAACTACTTTAACAGTTCTTTTTACACAATAAATGCATTTGGAAGTCCTACAATGAAGTTTACATCATTCCTCCCATGCCACCCATACCACCCATGCCTCCCATGCCTCCCATGCCCGCCATGGGGTTAGAATCCTTCTCTTGTGGGATGTCACAGATCACGGCTTCGGCGGTGGTGAGGAGTGACGCTACTCCGCTGGCGTCGGTAAGCGCGGTTCTCACAACCTTGGTGGGGTCAATGATACCCTTCTCAATCATGTTCACATATTCGTTGTTTAGTGCATCATATCCAAATTCAGGGCCTAAGTCCTCGACCTTAGCGACGACGACGGAGCCATCGATGCCGGCGTTGCGCGCGATCGTCATGCATGGCATTCTGAGGGCCTTCTTGACGATTTCAACTCCGGTTGCTTGGTCGCTGTTTGCTGTCTTCAGTTGTGCAAGATCTGGGATACATCTAAGGAGAGCAGACCCACCTCCGGGAACAATACCTTCCTCAACGGCAGCACGAGTTGCATTCAGGGCATCATTAACTCGGTCCTTCTTCTCATTGACCTCAACCTCGCTAGACCCACCAACATGTAAGACTGCAACTCCAGAAGCAAGTCGGGCAAGGCGCTCCTGTAATTTCTCCTTTTCATATTCAGAGCTTGTCTCCTGGATCTGGTCACGGATTTGTTCAGCTCTCCTGTCAATGTCGGCCTTCTTACCCTTTCCTTTCAGCAAAAGAGTGTCATCCTTAGTGATAACAACCTCACCCACTTGACCAAGGTCAGATGCCTGCAGATTCTCCAACTTGATCAGGTTGGAATCATCTCCGAATACTACACCACCAGTTGCAATAGCCATGTCACTGAGGGTGGCTTTACGGTTGTCTCCAAAGCCTGGGGCTTTGACAGCTGCTACCTGCAGTCCAATCTTCAGTCTGTTAACCACAAGTGTGGAGAGGGCCTCACCATCAACATCCTCAGCTACAATGACCAAAGGCTTCCTCTGCTGGTTAGCCAGTTCCAAAGCAGGAATGATAGTCTGCACATTGCTGATTTTCTTCTCAGAGAAGAGAACTAAAGCATCCTGGAACTCGACTTTGGCACCTTTGGATGAGTTGATGAAATATGGTGAAATATAACCTCTGTCGAACTTCATACCTTCAATGACTTCGAGTTCGTCAGTGAGAGTCTTGCCGTCCTTGACTGTGATGACACCGTCCCTGCCGACCTTCTTCATGGCGTCGGCGATGAGCTGACCGATGGCTACGTCGCCGTTGGCGGAGATGGTTGCCACTTGTGCGATCTCTTCGGGGGTCGTGACAGGCTTGGACATAATCTTCAGCTTTTCTTTTACGGCGTCTACTGCGAGCATGACTCCTCGTCTGATCTCGATAGGGTTGGCACCCTTCGAGATTTTTTCGAAGCCCTCCTTAGCAATAGCCCTAGCGAGTACTGTAGCTGTCGTTGTGCCGTCCCCTGCTTCTTCGTTTGTGTTGTTCGCGACATTTTGAACCAATTTTGCGCCAATGTTCTGGAACTTGTCTTTGAGTTCGACACCCTTGGCAACTGTCACACCGTCTTTTGTAATCTTTGGCGAGCCCCAAGACTGCTCTAAAATGACGTTTCGGCCCTTTGGACCCATCGTGACAGCAACAGCATCTGCGAGGACATCAACGCCCTGCAGCATGAGGGCTCTTACATCAGCACCGAATCTCACATCTTTGGCGTAAAATCTTGCTATTTGGTGAGATTTGTGAAATGAAACAGATTGGCGAACAACACGTGGTAGACGTAGCATTTTTGTGTCGATTGGAATGATATTTCAGTATTTCAAAAAGAAATCCCAACCTTTATTCTCGAAATTTCTCGCTAGGATCGCACAAAACGTGATCTTCTGCCGGTTGTAGGTTATGAAATACTAACGCGCCTACCTTCATACAGAATTGAACAATGGACTGAGACTCTATGGTTTATAAAATCATTGAAAAAATTGGCTGCCTGTATTGTAAAGTATTTCTTTCTCTTTCACTCATATGAAACTTACATTCATAAAATGAATAAGCAGTATTCCTTCGTTTTTCTTTCATGCCCATGTTACCAATGTTGCCAAAAACTTGACATTATAGTCGATGGTCCCCCTAGGAAAAAGGTCAATAACCACAACGTTCCAGTCAAAAATAGCTGGATGTTTAGCGTAAATTCTATGCGAGTGTGTCACAATTTTTGAGTATATTAAATTTCCGTACAGTGTATCCGAATGAAAATTCTTTGACATTTTGAACGAAATGTATCATTTTTGGCATTTCTTGTTTGTGAGTCGAACGAAGATCGTGAACACGTTTTTTAAATCTATATCAACATAAACATGCGGTAATATCTCGTGGAAATCTAATAACTCGGCCAATTATCTGTTCAACTAAACTCATATCGGATACAATACCGTGTTGTTTTTCAGAATAGTGCTATAAAACTGATATTACATAATGGATACATCCAGGTAAGATATTTTTCATCTTAGAACTTCCTCTGACGGTGACTGTTTTAATTTGGTTAATTTGCTGGAACGGACCAGAAGTAGCATTACACAGTAAAATAAAATTGATAAGGAGTATCGAACTTTCGAAGGTTGCGGTTGCTACGATAACATTTATTCACAGACTACAATATATTTTTAACTACTTTCGTATGGTTAGAAAGATCTATTCAAAAAAATCTCAACGCCACATTGCGTCATCGTGAATAATAAATAATCTTGAATAATTACAATACACAGTACTTTCAAATTTCTTAAAAGTTTCGATTGATGATCATAGTTGGAACTATATTACCTAAAAAGGTCTCAAAGCTCACTACATATTTTAAATATAATTATATACCAGAAATATATTAATCTGTACACTTTTTAATTTCTTATCAATACAAAATTTTTGCTAGGATTTTAAAAGACTTTTCTTTTCTTTTCTTTTTTTTTCTTTTTTTTTTAAAAAAACGTTGCCCCACACTAGGAAATTCCTGTATCGTGGGTGCGTTTACAAACACATATATTCACATACACATGAACATCCAGACCCGAAACAATTATCTGTAGATCATACAAATATTTGTTCCGTGCGGGGATCGAACCCGCGACACTTAGCGCAGAAAGCTAATCGCTTAGCCACTACACCAACCGTGTCGTCGCGAGACTATAGAGATATCATCATAGACACATTATTTAATTAATTTTAGTATGTAGATATTAACAAAAATCATATGTTTGCTGGGACTGGCAACCATATACTGCATAATGTTTTTATATAATTAATAATATAATAAAAATGTAATTATAGATCTAGCTTAGATAGTACCCTAACTACTCTGACAAAAACCAATGATTACAGCAACCATAGACATCTTTTTTTATTTTAAATGGGTTAAATTAAATTATATGGGTTGCTTGAAAATGATGGACATACAATTGGCGCTACTGCCAATTATTGTGTGTGCTATGACAAATATTTATGATATGCAGTACATAAGCCAAGTTATCTACTTGCAGTTGTTCCAGGCTGTTAGTCTAAAACATCACTGAATAGCCATTTTTTTATATGTGTACACTTACTTATTAATTTTTATCAGATCTGGATTGGGTTTGATATTGTATACTAAATTGAAAAATGATTTATTCAAAATTTAATATAGTTAAAAAACATCTTGGCTATCATAATATAAGTATATTTTGATGGTGTGATGATTTTATTTGTCTGCATTTTTTATTTTGGAGAATATTTATTACACAGAATAAAAGTTGTGTTACAGAATAATATGTTACTTGTTCCAGTGACTCTGTGTCTGAGGGTCTCCTAGTTGGCATAGGTAATCCGCTGTTGGACATCTCAGCAGTTGTAGGTGAAGACCTGTTGAAGAAGTATGGTCTCCACCCCAATGACGCCATCATGGCTGACGAACAGCACATGCCCTTGTACAGGGAACTCACTGACAAGTAAGTTTATTACTTCATCAAGTTCATAGGTCATTGTTGAATAAGTTGTAAGAAGATAAGGTGTTGTATTTTCCTCTTATTAATTTAAATTTTTAAATTATGTTACCCAACCTTTGGGCCACTAGAATTCGTAGGCGGCCACTTTTGTTGAGAAGAAGAAAAAAAATTGTAAATAAAAATTCACAATATTACATTAAAATGATGTCATTCAAATATATAGGTTGTTGTCTAATAATCTATTAATTAGCTTAACTTAGCAAGTAAAGGCAATATGCAGCCATAAAAAAAAGTAGACTATCCCTGCGCTATAATATGAAATGGTTATTTAATACGGGCAATGACAGGCACCAGCGTCCTCTCACTAATCGGTGAGCCACTGTGATCCCCAAGCCGCCTGCCAAGCGTGGGGATTATGGCAAACCCCCCCCTTGAGGGAGGCCTTCGTTCAGCAGTGGACGTCTTCTGGCTGACGATGATGATGATGATGACATATAAATATATGTACTTCTTAATTCTTTCTATTTCTGTATGAAAATTCTCAGTAACATGTAGTTTGGAATTGTGCCTGGTAGTTGGCATAAGGCGTGCCCCTACATGGCATTAAATGCGGGTGTACAACAATTACACCTCTACCTAATACATTGTGGAATACAGACATGTGTGTTATTGATTCTATATTTTTTATGTTCTATTTCCAAGAGTGCTAGATATACTAAGCTAGACCGACTTTGTTCAGTAAAAAAAATGTCTTCCAATCCAGGTACAACGCAGAGTTCATAGCTGGGGGCAGTGTGCAGAACTCGCTACGTGTCGCCCAGTGGATCCTGAAGAAGCCCAATGTCTGCACGTACTTCGGCTGCGTCGGGAACGACGACTACGCCAAGACATTGAAAGATAAAGCTGTGTAAGTGATTTTATTATTTTACTTTTAATTGACCGCATGTTTGGCGCACTGGTTGAGAGATCGACTGCTGCGCTACGTGTCGCGGGTTCTATCCCCGCACGGAACAAATATTTATATGATCTACAGATAGTTGTTCCGAGGTTGGGTGTATTTTTATGTGAATATATATTATGTGTTTGTAAACACATCCATAGTGTAGGGAAATATAAAAAAAAAAAACAATTTTTCAATTCAGTCTTCCCAAGTTCGATGCCCGGGTCGGTATAGTAGCAACTCGTACTTTGGACTGGGTACTGGTACCTAGATGGCAATAGGAACACCCCTTATTACAAGCGACTCAATGATACCATTGCAATTCTTGAAATATGAATGTCCAACAGTAGGTATACCTTCACCTAATTATGTTATGTAGGAAATATAATTGGTTTACATGAGATAATCCACACGATCCGTGATGGTCTTACAATTAGCGCTAACTGACTAATTAGCACTATGTTTAGCTCTCATGGTAGCTTGCCAGATTGCCTATAATGATACTAGTGCTGCAATTAGACACAAGCTTTTTATATTGAAATGTACACTGTTGGTTAATACATCATCATCATTCTAGCAATATATCACCCACTGCTGGATATAGGTTTCGTTTCTGCCAACCTCCTCGATCTTGTGCCTCCCTCGTCCAGGTATTTCCCGCGGCCTTGACTATCACGTCTACCCAACGCGTTTCTTCGATCCGCCCTGGGCCAACATTTGGTCAAAACTTTGTTCCATAGGTTAACACCACAATTAACCAGATGTCCCGCCCAACTACACATAAGGTTAATTGACAAATCGAAATCAAATAATAAGAAGCCAAAGTCGGATGCGGCTAAAATGCTATATTCTTTTAAAATTAATTAAGTTACCACTCAATCTAAGTTACTTTATAACTTGTTATATAATTAGGATAAGGAACGATGGGATTGTCATCGTCATTTTGTGTACAAAAATCCCTTGTAAAAAAATAAAGATAAAAAAAAATTTAAAAATAAAATAAGTATGGCGCAACATGTTTGCGCAGTGGCTAAGACATTGGGTTTCTACGCTGCAGGTTCCTTTTAAATTGAATAAATCTAGCACTGTTCTTTATGTGTGTAAATTGTACCCACAAAATAGACAAGAAGAAATATCGTAAAAAAATTATTAAAAAACTATAGAACTTAACTGTGTACACAGATAACACTATAGATATTATTTTCCTTAGTCATTCTTGACCTCCGACCCTGATGAAAACAAGAGTTAGAGATAAAATACGTCAACCGCCTGACTTGATCTGTTGTAGACGCTGAGAAGTTACTGGGTCTTTTCATAAATTGAATATATTTGCATCATCTCATGCCAAACTGTTAACTGCACCATGTAGTTGGATGTACGGTTGATGAGCTTGAGGTCCTGAGGCCCTAGTGTAAGTTTCATCGAACACATTTGGAGCTCCGATTGGTGGAGAGCACTAAACGGAACAATCGGAGCGCCGAAAGCCGTCGATTCGTTAAATCGAGTTTGTCAAAAGACACTTACACTAGGGCCTCTGTATTCGTTCTGAGTTCGGGAAAACTGTTAGGTATTGAAATTTAGTCAGGCTATTGAATTGTACGAATTTGTGCGGAATATATGTCTATGGCAATAAATATTCTGTTATATATCTTTTTCTTAAGTTCTGATATATCTTTGGTGAAGCATCACATTAGATAATCTCTTGATTTTACGATAGCGTCAATCAATACTGACAAAAACAATCCCTTTACAAACTTGTAACCTGATATCGCATTACTAAAATGGTACGAGGACACCTATTCGCAACCGCTATTGTATTGCGTAAACCGCAACGTTCATGATTTATTCTTTAGTTTCGCTTATCTGATTCGGGTGACGATATAATGTAAATATTTGAACTTGTAGAATCCATTATAACATTCACGTGTTCTCAAGTTTTAAATGTAAGGTTAGAAGTAAGACTGAATTAGCCCTGCGTGCGACGAAACTCTAGATAATCTGGCGTATCTTGGGCAGTCAGCCTCGATACTACCATTTTTGAATGGCTTATCTTTAGAGTATAGAATGGAGGATATCTTTGTGAGAACCCATGACGATACTACGACGACTCGGTTGGCGCAGTGGCTAAGCGATTAGCTTTCTGCGCTACGTGTCGCGGGTTCGATCCCCGCACGGAACGAATATTTGTATGATCTTCAGATAGTTGTTTCGGGTCTGGTTGTTTGTGCATGTGACATGTATGTTTATAAACTGTACCCACGACACAGGAGAAATCCTAGAGTGGGGCAAAGTATAAAAAAAAAACAAACACAAACAAAAACTAAGAAGATTAACGCCATCATAAAGTTCTTAGTAAAATATTTCCAATAAAATTTAATATTGAAGATGCGAGAGCCATCACTTCCAGTGCCTTTTCGCGAATCGAATGGCCATAGGGCAATAATCGTTAGAACATTTAGTCTAAACACTGTAAAGAATATTTCCATTAACACAAACGATTGCGGTATACTGCAGGCCAAAGTAGGATGTTGATTGAAACCCAAGAGAAGCGGCCTTGCATTAAGTTCAATGATGTAAGAAGTGGAGCAAATATGATAAATGTTACGTTCACTGATTGCGATAGCATTTACCCCGAGTATCTGCCGCCGCGGTTATCTGCTCACAATACTTCATACATTGAATTTTTCTATTAAAATGATATAATAATATCCTCCTGACCGATTTCGGTCACGGCGGCTAAGTTCATCGGAGATTAGCCAACTACGCAGGAGATATTATAGAGCACAAGTGTGTGCGCAAACACAGGTGCTCTCTCTATTCTTTTATTCTCATAGTCCGATGGGACGGCAATCCGACAGGACCGGAGAGAGATCAGGCGCAACAGCTTTATGTTATGGGGGAACGAGGTATGGTGTTCCTCCATTGAAAAGGGAGGATCCTCCGACCAGGCAAGGTGGTTAGCCTGGTGGGCCGAAGCCCAACAGTTGATGTCGGATATTCGTATATGTGTTAGAATCGTTGTAAACTTTCATAGTTCGATTCAGGGTTTGTTGTTGTATCTTCACTCCGATAGATGGCGCTTTTACTTTTTGCCATGTTGCGAGTAGTAGTCGCTACATCACTCCCCCCCAGACCGGAGGTCGATGCTGTTGAGTCTTGAGGTTGCTTGCCAGGGCCAGTGATGATTCCAGTGAGTCGGAACCGAGTGCCGCATAGTTCGCAGTGAGTCGGAACTAGGTGCGGTGATGCTGCGAAGTCCTCAGTGAGTCGAGGTAGTGCAGTGATGCTGCGAAGTCCTCAGTGAGTCGAGGTAGTGCAGTGAAGAGTAGTGGCTGGCTGCTGCGTCGACCAGGAGAGAAGGGCTCTGCTAGTTGATCGGCCGAAGTGCAGTGTGCTGTGCCAAGGTTGCTGATGAGAGGCCGATGGGGAGAACCAGGCTTGCGCGGTCGCTGCAAGCGTGTGGTTACCCGTTGGGGCCGAGGATGCTGGCTGGCAGGGTGAGACTTGCTTGATGCTGCTCGAAGGGTACTGGAGGGGTGGAGAGGGAAGTGAAGGCGATGATGCCGTCGAAGGTTGCGAAGATGTTCATTATCAGGGATCACCACTATGGGGGAACGAGGTATGGTGTTCCTCCATTAAAAAGGGAGGATCCTCCGACCAGGCAAGGTGGTTAGCCTGGCGGGCCGAAGCCCAACAGTTGATGTCGGATATTCGTATATGTGTTAGAATCGCTGTAAACTTTCATAGTGCGATTCAGGGTTTGTTGTTGTATCTTCACTCCGATAGATGACGCTTTTACTTTTTGCCATGTTGCGAGTAGTAGTCGCTACAATGTGCTTTCCTAGGCACAGTGTGTATTCACATACACAAAGACCCAGACCCGAAACAACTATCTGCAGATCGTACAAATATTTGTTCCGTCAAGGAATCGAACCCGCGACACGTAGCTCAGCAGTCGATATCTCAACCACTGCGCCAACCGTGCCTTTAAATGAAATATAAAAATCAATTTTACTGTTAAAAGTGTGGTTGGATGAATGGTTGTACATTTTGCTTAGATAACTAGCAATTTGAAAAACACAATATTCCTGCTGACCCCTCTAAATAGAGAACACCTACTTTGAAACTTCGCCTTAGCTAAATAAGCTTGTCCTAGGTAATCTGACGGCGTAGCCATTGCCCTATTGCCGTGAATATCCTGCCCTATTGCCGCAAATAATGTATATTGTCTGCGCCGGATGAGTTAAAAGATAACTGCTTATCAGCAGTTATCAGCCTCTTTGTGTAATATTTCGCTATTCAACTGAAAAATAAAACAATCCGGTAGATGACTGCTAGTCATCTGAGTAACTTTTTATGAACTGTTAAAAACGACAATTTGTTCTAAAAATGTTTGGAATACTAAGGCGTGACGTCATAGTTTTTCATTGCCATTGACATACTTATTGCGTGATTTTGATAAATATATTTATCACACTTGGTGGACTTAAGTCTCATTTTATTTGGGCCTATTGCTATCTACGTAACATCAAGGGCGGATCCAGGGGGTCATGATGCATGCACTGAAGTGCACTTAGATCAGTGTGGCTTGGAAGAATTATGATTTTTCAATGCCATTCTGTAAAAACTACAATTAAAATAAGTAAAAATAAACTCATTATTGGTAAAAATGTCACTTAGATCACTCTGGATCAACGTCGTCATTTGAGATTGCGTGATCCATCCTCGGCAGCATTGTCACTTACCATCAGGTAAAGTGCAGTTTGGCACTCAAAGTTGACATTAAAAAAAGTATTAATATAGGCGAAAATGTGGTACAATTAAATTGTCTCCTATTTAATTGTATACTCAAAATTTGTCTAGTTCAGTGGTTCCCAAAGTATGGGTCGCGATCCTCTAGTGGGTGGGCCTTGAAAAAAAATAAAAAAAAAAGAAACAAATGCATCCAATAATTAAAAAATAGCACTCCTTGTATTTAAATATTAATATTTTGGATCGGAACCGAATGTTTTTTTTTCTTGTTTGAACAGTTTTTCATTCATATAGTTATGTCCCTTTTTCTTCACGAAAATCAAGAGGCCCCGAGTCCCGAATTTGGAACTTTTTGTTAGGTGAGTCGCGGTCCAGTCAACTTTGGGAACCACTGGTCTAGTTGTAGTTTTAAACTCTGTCTAGTAGTCTGCGTCTGCCTATCTCTTCATGGGCTACAAGCGTGATGCTATGTTATGTTTAATGTCAATAAGTTATTTGACTCTTCCTTCACGCTACTTTCGGGGGACTATTCAGATCCATGTATTCTGTACGCCCATATGTACATATATGAGCACTAAAACATTCCCTAGTGCAATTTTCCTGAATGATCTCATTCGTGTTGTTATTAAAGAATGTATGAGACGTGTAAATGATATACATGAGCCGGCACTTAGACCTCGTTAACCGGCGCGGTGCTCTTGTAGTCGTGGGTGATCACTGATCATAGTACAGTCCATTCAGTGTTTTTCCTCTACCTACAGTATGTAAATAATACATAACATAGCATCACGCCTGTATTCCATGAAGGGTTAGGCAGAGATTTACTGTAATTGTACACCTCCATTTCGCCGAAGCCGTTATTGTGTCCTATGTAATAGGGGGGCGAGCTTATTGTCATCTACTGGGTACAGTTCCAGACTACGTTCGTGAATTTTACGTAAAAACCCAATAACACTGCCCGACCCGGGAATCGAACCCAGCACCTCACGCTCCAGTCCAGTAGTAAATACTATAAGTCTGTAGTGCGTATATGTATGTGCTATTTTCCGGGTTAGGCAGAGGTGTACTATGATACAACCAGTTCTCCAATGCCGTCATTAAATCCTATAGTAGGTTATGGAATAGGAGGCGGGCCTTCTTGCAATTTACCACCTACAATTCTAAACAATTCGTCCAACCTAGGGTTAGGGGACATGTCCTGCTTTTTGGAGTGTCCTGGGTTGTCCTGGATAGCCTGGGTTTTTTAAAGAGACCTCGTAAGGTCTTGTGTTTTATTATTCGCGCGCCACTACTGCTTCAAACCTTTAATCATCGGCGTTGTTTTATAATTTAATCTTTCATTACTTATATAATTTAATTGAAGATAATTTCATAAACTATTGTTTTTAATTGCTGTTCATTGAGTTTCATTGACACTGTTTTCTTATACTTTTTTCATACTGCGTCCTGTTTTTATACCGAAATGTCCTGGCATTTTCACTTTCAAATCCTGGTTTTCAAAATTTGGGGATGGCAACCCTGGTCCAACCGAATCGAATGGGGACCAATGATTGATAACACTATAATAGTGCTAGAAGACGAAAGGCTTAACTTATGGAAGGCAGAGGGGGCTTCAAGGTGGCAGGCAAGGACCCCTGGTATGTGATAAGTGCGGCTTGATGTCTTCTTTACTAAGTTTTTTTATTTTTATAAACGTATTTTCGTGTATAATGAGTACAATAAAAAAATGCATTAAATCCACATCTATGCAGACTCAAAATAATTATATGTAATCCATAAAAATATTTGTTCCGTGCCGGAATTGTAACAGCAACACTAGAGGATAGGCTTTCTGTGTTACGAAAGCCTATCCTCTAGCCACGGCGCCGTCAAGGCTAATATAAAATAATATAAACAACGCTAGCCGTTCCCCAGTGCGGACGGTGTGAACGTGTTGTACCAGGTGTCGGAGCAGGCGCCCACGGGCACGTGCGCCGTGCTGGTGACGGGCACCAACCGCTCGCTGTGCGCCAACCTGGCGGCCGCGCAGAAGTTCACGCCCGAACACCTCGCCAAGCCCGACTGCAAGAAAGCCATCGCCACGGCCAAGTTCTTCTATTCTTCTGTGAGTGCTTGCTTAGTTTATTTTTTACTTTTCAGAGACCCCAGTGAGTGTGCCTTTTATAAATTATGTCGATTTTGCGCATCAACCGCGTTTGGCGATCCGAGCTAGCCAATCAGTACCTAAAATAAATCTTTTTTTTTTATCTGGCTTATTCGACCACTAATATCGCAAACGCGACTGCTGAGTGTGAGATTCTGGGTTTGATTTCTGGGACAGGCAATGTGTTATGATCTCTTTCTAGAAAATTCTCAGTAGCAGGCCGAAATTTATAATTGTGCTCGGTAGACGACAATAGGTCCCCCTGATGTAAGGTAACTGGGCTAGGTAGAGTTGTACTATTGCACACCAAGTTCGTTGATACTTTTATTCGGGCATACAGGTGTCATGATGCCTATCTTTATCTTCGCCAGGGTTTCTTCGTGGCGGTGTCTCCGGATTCGATGATGCAGCTAGCGAAGCACGCCAACGAGAACAACCTCACGTTCAGTATAAACGTGAGCGCGCCCTTCGTGTCCCAGTTCTATAAGGAGCCGCTCGAAAAGCTGATGCCCTACGTCGACGTACTGTTCGGAAACGAAGCGGTGAGTTTTAAATATATTAAAATCTAATTATTGATAATAGAGAATGCTCTACTTTTAATATTATAATATTTTTATTAAAATGCAGCTATCCAATATTGTTAGTATATTAACTTAGTGTAAAATATTATAAAATATTTGATAAGTTTCTTTTGGTTGTTGTTTTCCAGCGGTGTTAAATCATAACGTAAGGCTTACACAGTGGCCATTTATTCTCTTTTGTGTTATAGTTTTAACTCACTTAACGGAATGTCAACGACAAGTGTCGTACTAACTAATGAGTTTCAAGTTAAAACGATCAGTTGAAGTACAATGGCTGCGATATAATTAGATTATTTTGTTTGTCAAAACGTTAATTTTTTTTATTAACTTATTTACAGGAAGCGCAATCCTTCGCGAAAGCCTTCAACCTAAAATCCAAAAGCTTAGAAGAAATCGCCGCCGAGATATCCAAAATGCCGAAAGTGAACGCAAGCAGGCCGCGAGTGGTCGTCATCACGCAAAGTGCGCAGCCCGTGCTGCTCGTAGAGAACGGTAAACTGGACGTCATACCCGTCAGGGAGTTACCTAGGGAACTCATCGTGGACACCAACGGCGCCGGCGACGCCTTCACCGGAGGCTTCCTAAGTCAAATGGTCCTCGGCAAATCTTACAGGGAGTGTGTGCAGTGCGGCATCCACTCAGCTAGACATGTCATTCAGCATTCGGGCTGTACGTTTAGCGGCCAAAATGACTTTAAGACGGACTGCTAAGGAGCTGCTTCTGTTGTATGGTTTTCGGGGCACATGTGATGGACCAATGCTTTGAGATTTTAAGGTTTGTTAAATTAAAAAACCGGTTCTCAGACCCCCAGTGTAGGTGCTTTGATGGATAGTTTAATCGATTCTTACTAACGATGTTTTTTATGTAAAAAATGCAAAAGGAGCAGTACAATCACCAAGTTTCAAGATATAATTATACTTAATGCAAGGAAATTTATCTTATCGACCATTTATAAAAACTCAGTGCCATGATTGTGTCTAACGAAACCGTTGTCTTAAGCTCTTCCAGTTATATCAGCACGGCAATAATGTACATAGTGTAAGCTGGCTTTACGCCGCCGTAACATCATGTTATACGTATTATACTACATATTTGTGAGATATAAGCATTGTTACACCAGTTTTATTTATACCAACGCAACAAAATCTGTTGCACAGACAGACTGATCAAAATCCCGAGAATCTAACACAAGGGTTCGACACGTCGCAATATTCTTACTATATCTTAGTATACAACAGTGTTGCTAGATGTTGTCTCGGTGTAAACCTAGCTTAAAAATAATAGTGACGCACAATTTCATATAATAAGTAGGTAAATCATTTTATGTATGTATGAATAATTTGTATTAATTTTGTACGCAATATTGCTCATTTTAATCCCCAAAGATTATTTACAAGTGTTCAAATGTATGATTGATACATTACATATACATACAGTATAATAAGGCTCTTATTTGAATGGCAACTCTGAATTTATAACTCAAACTTTTAAAATAAGTAATTTTTTTGTTGTTTTAGTATCAGATTTAGTACGAAATAATTGCCTACCTCATTCAAGGAGGTAGCTTTTTAAATATAGACCTTATTTAATAAGCTACAGTAATTGTATGGAATAGGATATAAAAAGCTAAATGTGATTTAAGTTTTAGCCTCATAATAGTTTACTTATTCAGTGATATTTAACGAAAACTGTATCTATAAATAATGTCATAGAACTTGCGATATGGCAAGCCTATCGAAATACACTTTCTTTAATATTTACCATGTATTAAAACCATTGATTACCCAAAATCATTCAAATTGTTGTGTCAAAAATCCAGCACACTCGAATATAAAAACAATGCAATCACTTAACTGTAGTTTAATTACAGTAAAGATAAAGTATTATAAATAGATCTGATGTCACTTTATGTTATACCAGAAACAAAACATGGATAAAAGTTGTATAAAGATGTATTTGCCTTAGCAACCTATAGAACTTTCAATAAACTAAACAGTTGTAATATTGTATTATGTTATCTTGGGTCAACTGACAAATCAATAAAATGACGAATTATCATAATTATAGGCATTCATCAAATCTGTTAATTGAGTATGACTATTGTTTTGTTCTTGATTCAAAATGGTGGTAATTACAGGAAATTATATAGAAACAATTATGTGCCTTCCAAAAAAGCATAATTTTTTAATAATATTTTTGCAAGTGCACTGTTAATAAACAAGTTTAACCAATTAAATAAGCTGAAAGTTAGTTTGTTATGTTCTATTGTGAACTTGTTTGTGTCATCATATGTGGGTAGTGGAAATATAAACAATGTTTTACACATCAGTAGGTATTTTAATCAAATATTACACCCTCAGGGCATATCATAGTAATTAACATTGATCAAGATCTTACACTACAATAAACTTATGAAAATACTAACATTATTAATACAATAATATTTTTATAAACTATGAAACATCATAATAATTATTAGGAACTAGCTTTCACTATCAGTCATCAGTATTTTCAATGAATAAATGTTATATTACTGTCAAAAATAAACTATTTTAATTATTCTAGATAAAGTCAATACATAGATCTTACAAATAGCAGCTCAATATGTTTTACTTAAGTTTAGGAGCATTAATAAACTCTAAACAAATGTTATAAAATTAAAAACCAACCATCTAGTCTATCTTATAACTTTACCAGCATCTTCTATTTTAAATATTTTAACAGTTTCAAGCTAACACCATTCTTACACAAGATTTATTATGAAAACTTGATAAGATTAAAAAACTAAGGATGAAAGTTATCAGAAAGCAATAATTAACATTCTCAATCATATGATGGGTAAAGTTAATTTTTAGACTAGTATGTTATTCAAAAATAAAATATACAACAATCAATAAATTTTCAACACATATTAGAAAATAATTTTCATAACAAATATCAACTTCAGTTAGAAGTTGAATGTTTGGTGAATACAATAGAGTATCGCACAATATGCACTTCCCAATCAGGGACCACTTCTTGCTCATCGCCCAGTAATGGCATGCACCTATAAGTTTCTATAATAATAAAATGCTTTATATCGTCAAGTAACTTTGTCACACTTCTTGTTACTCGGCCATCATACAGATTAGGGTTTATCCTGCAGATAACTGTGGGTATCTTTTCGTCAATACATGTCCTTTGCTTGCAGATGACACAACCATGTTTCAGAATTCTTTTAACTCTTGGTGCCCTGTAAGTTGTACATACCTATTATATAGCAGTTGTGATGTACTTATGTTTGTAATTGTTGTCGAATAAACATGTTTTTTATCATTTTGTATTGTTTAATTGCGGGACCCGGAAGCTTTTATGTTTATAAATTGGCAGAATTTGTCTAGTTCCTAGGAAAAGTGTAGGTACAATACTTTCAAGAATGGGAACTGCCGTAATATGCCAATTTTATAATTGTATTATAAGGTAAGGGCGTATACACAAATATTTGAATTGAGAAAGCTTCTCACTTACCGCCTCCTATGCCTCATTTTAAGGTAATAATATTGCTTGTACATAACAAAGTTTGGTGTCAAGTTTCACGGGTTTTCAATTTCGATGATTATACCTTTAAGCCACGCTATTGTCTGCATGAGACTTGTAATTTTTAAAAATAGACATTATAATATTTTTACAAACAAAATACACAAAAACTTTGAATGAGAAATGAAGTAAAAGTTTCAAAGTATTTTACAAAATACCCGCTGATCGCGCGAAAGCCGAAATACAAATATCAAATGTTACCCATTAAAAAATATTTGCGCTCCAGAGCTAACACTGAGGCTTATATCTTATACATAAAATAGTACTAACTCCTTGTCCTAAAATGATCGTGCCTTTCAAATCCATGTTATTTTGGTTTACTTAGAGTTAGTAGTGAAAGTTTAGAAAAAGTTTACAGCATTTCAAAATCTAAATTGCTGCTGGACGCTAAGATATTTGAGTTATTTTTTTTAAGTTGCACTATACCATGGACCTTGGTGTCTCCTGTGTCGTGGATACAGTTTTTACAATTTTACAAAATTCACATGCATACACTATCAGATTCGGAATAACGATCTGTAGATTAAACAAACATTTGTTCCATGAGAACCGAGTCCGCGGGATATAGCGTAACCAAGCAATTGTGCTACCATATAGTTTATGCCTATCAAATTTTGCCTATCAAAGCAAAGTGGTGAAACGCGGTCCGTAAGATAGCTAAGAGCTGGTGTTGCAGCTGTGCAAGTGCAGCATTACTGTAGAACGCTTATGTAGCATACGCCAATGACTAATGGCATAGCGAATTGGCGAGTTAGTTAAATGATGCGCGCTGCTGACACGCTTTTAGTAGTATTATTTCTTTTCTTGATCGCGACATAAGATAAAGAAATACTTTATCTAAGCTCGCGATGGACTTAAACTAACGCACAGTACAGAGTAAAATCACAAAAGCAAGCAAAATCTCGAGGGTGCTTCTAGATTGGTTTTTGATAGTGACGTGGAGACTTTATGACTTTCACTGTTTCCACCAAATAATAGAAAAAAGATTCTATTATAGTCTAGATTTTAAGTCTATCCGACAGTAGCACTGAATTTTTCATGGAAAAAATGGGTAGGTTGGAGTGTATCCCGAAGGTGCGCCCCTCAGACAACAGACAACAGACAACAGAAATGTACGATCTGACTGGCAATTTACCCCCAGGTTAGCAATGAGCTGCTACAGAGTTTTTTTACCTTGTCCAGCGGTTGTTCTACTTTAATACCCTGCGAGCACATTTATACCATTTTTAGAGCTGGAATTTGCCAAAGACATGTAATTATAATATAAAGGGAAACTGGAAAGACTGGCTATAGATTTGATCTTATGGCTTTTCAGGCGATTTACTATTTATTATATATTAAAAAAGATTTTCTATCTAAATTATAATTTCCATTGGTCATTTCGTGAACTGACGAACTAAGTTTATACCATAGACAATGAGCACAATGATAAATTAGTAGAAAATTATGATGTAATTCTAATTAAAATGGCAATACATTTGTGACCGACAGGATATCAAAAATATTTTTTCAACAAGGCAATCTAATTGATAGCCATTTTGAAGAGCCTTTTGTTGGTGTTTTGTGAATGTTTTCAACTAAATTTTCTAATATTTCTATGATATGAAAGTGTTTTCAATACACAAATCTCATTGTTATGATTAAATATTGAATTAGTACACTTTACATTACAGTGTTGTTTGTTTAGTGAAGGCGCATTGTGAAAAAAAAAACCGGAAAGAACTCTGCCGTATTTTAGATTTGTGAAAAAAAACTCGTGAAATTGAGAAAGATATTGTGACAGTGGAAAGATTTATTTTATTGGATGTTGTTGATAAGTTCGGTTGAATAGCCAAATCGGCCGTTATTATTTACGTCGCGTGTTTTGTTCACTACGTAAAATTTAGATCGCCACAAGATGGCGGCCGTCGGATGCCCGCTCCGCCAAAACCCGATCGCGGGGCCCGATGTGTCATCGGGTTGCGAGGGCTTCGGTGCCATGCTGTAAACCGGCGTCTCGCACCGCGGCCGAATTTACCGGCCGCATAGCGCGAGGTTCCATTTCATAAAATGGAATTTCGCTCGAGGCGCCAAAATGCGATGGGTGTTGACATAAGTGCAATACCGTACCGTTACTCAGGCGGCAGTACGTAATAATCATTGACGAAGATGTGCGAGCCGGACGACGTCGGCAAAGAAGTGTGGAAGCGATGGATACTGGAAGCGATACACAAGATACGGTCGCAGAAGCAGAGGCCCAGTGTGGAGCGGATCTGTCACGCCATTAGACAGCACCACAACTATCACGAAGATGTGGTGTCGGAGCGGCTAGAGCGCGCCGTGCGTGAAGGTGCCGTGCTCAAGGTGTATAACAAGGGCCAGAGCTCGTACAAGGATCCCGGTGGCCTCCAGAGCAAGGTTCTTAGGGTCACTCAAGATGTAGACCTTTCTAGGGCCGTTGCGAAGGCAGTGCGCGAGTTAGGTGAACGTGATGGTTCTACATTGAAGACAATTGAAAGACATTTGAACCAAGCATACCAAGTGACAGTGGAACATGAAGTGGATGTGCGCGCAGTGTTGAGGGCCGCCGCGAAGCGCGCCGTGGCGCGGGGACTACTCACGAATCAGGCGGGGGCTTACAAGGCGACAGACAGGCCCCTCACCACATCATCAGACCGTAGCTCTAAACAGCGGTCCAAGAGTTCACAGGAGACTTCCCCTGAGAAGGTAAGGCTACTGACCATTTATGTTAAACTAAACAATGTTTATTTGCTTTGTTTACTTATCACTGTAGTACATACAGTGACTAGTAAGCTTTTACATAATGCATTTGATAAGTGTGTTTGTAAACAATGCATAAACAAAAACATTTTCTTGAGAAAATTATTTCTGTAAATTTAATTCCATAATGTAATCAACTATTTTGGATTTATGTAAACAATGTGAATTAATGTAAAATAATCTCTCTACTTATTGAAATCAATTAATACCTATATTTTTCTTAATGTATAAGTAAATAGTAGAAAATTAAACACAAAGTCTGATCATGTGGACTATAATATTGTATATTGTTACAAATATCTTCTATCAATTGTTCTTTTCAAATTAACCTACTTTAAAATTACAAATGTTTAACTATTATAATAATTGAAGGCCATTGAAATCTTTCCATTAAATTATGAATGCATTAACTTTTCCATTGTTAACTTCATGGTAGCTTTATATAATAATAAGATTGATATCATATTGTAATGTTATCATAATGAGTTGATGAGAAATCTTAAGATTTTATTAGTTCTTAGAATAGGGGAAAAGGATTTTGATCTTTCATTTTTAAATTTCCAGCCAACAACTTAGCCAAACTTATTCAAACACTGTCAGTCATTTTCAATTGATAAAAAAATCAATTAATTAAATTATGCTTTAGGGCAACTAAAAAAAAAATTGTAAAGTAATACATATATATCTGAAATGGTATATTTCAAACTGCTCAATCTATACAATGACTAAATTATTAAGAATTCTAACAAACAAATGTTCACTTCAATAATAAGGTTGTTGACCGGGCTATTAGCGTTCAAGGCCATTATGACTGATTCAAAGCAAAAAAATGTTCCACCTTTACAATACATATAAAATTAACCATTCAACATTTATTGGAATTATTAAGCTATAGGCTTTTAGTATCCACAAACTGATATTATTATTGTATTAACTTGTCTCAATAAGATTGGTTCTTTGTTTTTGTGTATCATCAGATACATTTTATGTTATGCATTATTGTTTGGCATTTAAGAATGTCATGTATTTTATTATATAACTAGCTGTGCCCGCGACTTCGTTCGCGTGGATGTCGGAACTTAACAATGTATTTTTTAGTGAGACCAAATGCACTTAACCTTATTTTTTTCTAAAATAAAAGAATTTTTCTAAAATAAAAGTAGCCTAAGTTACTCCTTATTACATCAGCTACCTGCCAATAAAAGTCCCGTCAAAATCGGTCCAGCCATTTCAGAGATTAGCCTATACAAACAGACAGACAGAAAGACAGACAGACAAAAATTGTAAAAAATGTTATTTTGGTGTATGTACCGTATATATATTCATATGCATTTAGTAAAAAACGGTTATTTCAATATTACAAACAGACACTCCAATTTTATTTATATGTATAGATTATATTAAGAGTAAAAATTAGAAATTATGAATTATTGGTAAGTATTATGAAGAAATAGACTATAGTAATATCAAAATTTATGTTTAGTTAAAAAATATATAATAATGTTATTAAAAACATTGTAAAACATACATTATGTTGTAGTAACATCTTAATTAATAGAAGATGTTTTATTCATAAATTAATTTTTATATGAATTTGATTCAATCAGATTAAGTAATTTAAGTTATAATGGTTGGTGGACTGAATCCTTTAATGAAACATAAACTAGGTAAGTCTTATCATATATCTTCATTCATTAGCAACTTTGATACAATACATATCATCACACTAGTGGTACCTTACAAGGCCAGCAGAGTTATAACTGTGGCAGTATCTGCTCTTTTCCACTAATCTATTTTTACATCATCAAGGAAAAGTATGAAAGAAACTCTTACAAAATGTGTTACTCATATGATGATGAAGCAGATAAAAATGTGTCCTGATGATTCATGATAGCAATGCAAAAAATATATTGGTTACTTGGTCATATTACACTAAATCTTAACAATGATGAGTTAATTAGTTTTATACATAATTATCTTTGTACTACTCTGTAAAGTGTTTACAACTTTATCATTAAAAATAAGAGCTAGTTTTCATTTATAAACTTGTAAATTAGTAGTAAGCTTTGATTTTAACTTTTTTAACTAATTAAGCACACATGTTTCTTATATTATTCTGTTGTTACATTTGAAACTAATTAGCTTTTAAAAACACAGTATAAATATATGTAATATGTATACAGAAATGTACATATAGTTAAAAAAAATAATGTTTTAGTTAATTTTACAAATTATTGACTGACAACAATGGTTTATCAAAAAGGGAGTGGAATCAATCACTATTTTTGGTAAATTAAAATTTATATTGCCAGATTCAGAACCAGATTGGTATTAACAATAAAGAGTATTTCCATTGTGATCAAGAAACACATAGCATGTTTAACTTTCAAGAGTGTAAATGCTAATAATTTACTAATTGTCAATTAAAATGTCAATCTACAAGAGCAATTTCAAATTCGGAGCTCAACACAGCAAGAGAAGTGGGATATACTCCAAATCAATTGTTCCTGAGTTTGTAAAGACACAAGTCTGAGAAATTAATTATTTTGTTGCAGAAACCTAATCAAGGTGGAGTGCCAATATGTACCGAGTGTCTTGGTACTGACACTAGGAATAGGCTGGGGGCTCTAGAAGCTCTCATCTGCTGCCAACAGTGCAAGTCCTATGCTCATCCTTCATGCGTGGAACTCCTTGATCAAATCACGCTACCTGTTGTAAAGGTAATACACACAGTTTTGGACTTGGAACATCTAAACTGTTAAACCATAGAGTAGTAAAAAATGAAATGCTAATACATATGTTGGACGAATTTCTACAATAGCGGCGAAATGATGTACTATATTTATTTCACGCGGGAAAAACGCATTGATATCAAAATGGCTGCCACATATTGTTTGCCCTGTTTCTGACACTGAGATGTCACATAGTGCTATTTCACTCTATTCCGACGCTTTCCATATTTAAAAGATTAATGCACAATATTCCACAGAATACAATAACTTTCGCTCAAACATCGGTCCATTTCTTCGGGCGACCTTCATATGTTTAAATATAAGTAGTAATAGTCACAAAGCGATCCTAAAATTTATAAATTCTTCCGAAGGTCTAAAAATATCATGGACCAGGGATCACTAGTGAGTGTTTGTGTTAAAGATATTAAACAATAGACGCAGCAGTTCCCTTCATCATCATTGTCATTCAATTCTGTTCTAATAAGTTTCTAAATTGTGCAGTAATTTTGAGATCTCTTTAATCAGCACTTGCAAACTAAGTCACTTTTTGCAATTAATATTAACTAACCAACCAACTATAATTTACTTGGAATGGTTTTGGGCATGTAGCAAATTTTTTGCTGTCTGACTGTTGTCTACAACTTCATGTGTTCACTCCTCCGTCGTCAGTGCGAATGACAAAACGTGTGAAAGAGTGAAATCTTTTAAATGCTTGCAGCAAGTGACATTGTCACTACCATAGGCGCTCGATTGATGTTAACATGATTATTATTGTGTTGTCCAGTCAGTGCGGTGGTCGTGCAGCGCTTGCGCGTGGTGCGAGGTGTGCGGCGCGCGCGACGCTGGCTGGGCGGGCCGCTGTGCGCACTGCGCACGCGCCGCTCACCCGCGCTGCGCACCGCCGCCCTGGCGCTGCGAGCACTGCCAGCGGGCGCCCAACAACAAGCGGTAATAGCACTCGATATATACAGGCAACATGTAGCGCGAGCACTGCCAACACGCTCTGACTGGAGAACATTGTTACAGGTCATCGATGGCGGGAACTCCTCGCGGTAGGAAGCCGCGCACGCCAGCACGACGGCCTGACTCCGACGACGAGCTATCCGACGGTAACGCCCCGCGCCCTCCGCGCCCCCCGCCCGAACAGAGAATGTCGAGAGAGAAGCAAAAGTTTTTCAGATTCTCCGCGTTCAATCTGGTGAAGCGGCGCCGTCGCCGCTCATCGTCCGGCTCGTGGGAGGGGTGGGGCGGCGTGCGCGTGACGCGCGTGCAGCGCCTGGAGCTGCGTCTTGAGCGCCGCCCCCCCTCCTCCCCGGCGTCTCCCCGCGCGCCCCCCTCGCCCAGCTCGTCGCGCTCGTCGCCGTCGTCGCTGCCGTCGCCGGCGTCGGACTCCGTCGCGTCGGGCGAGGAGTCCCCCGCCTCCCCCGCCTCCCGCGGCTCCCCCGACTCCCCCGACTCGCCGCTGTCGTCCAGCGACTGCGAGCCGCAACCCGCGCCCGCGTACGTGTCCACTGTGTTTGAACGATTAGCCGCCGATTCCGGGCCCGGCGGTGTGTGGGGATTCGCTGCTGAGGCGCAGAAGCAAAAACGGTTAGAAGAAGAGCCTCAGAACCATGTGCGCCTCGAGCTCGAACCCCAAATGTTGAAAAGACTGGAGCTCGAACCGTATAAACAGAGGCGGCATGAAGTCGAATCTCAGAAACAGAAACGGTTCGAGATGGAATCGCCAAGACTCAAAAGACTGGAAACCGAGCCTAAATTGAAAAGACTGGAGGCGGAACTGATACAGAATAGACTAGAACCAGAGCCGCCGCGGCCCTCGCCCGACAGACACCGCATTGCGCGCCGCCGCAGCAGGTGCGGGGAGAGACTGCTGACCACGTTGTTCGACGGACTGTCGGAGTTCTACTCGGTACGCACGGCGTCTCGCTCGCAGTCGCGGCCCCGAACGCGCGCCTCGCCCGAGCAGGACCGGCAGGTGCTGAAGGAGACGCGCAGCACGTTCCGCCGCTACCAGGCGTCGCTGCGGCGGGAGCCGGCAGTAGGCAGTAGGGCGGTCGCTCCCGCGTGGGCGGGCCCGCGGCTGAGCGCGTCGCAGCTGGTGCGCTCGGCGGCGCTGGGCAAGCGGGGCGCGCCGCCGGAGGACTTGGACAAACTGAGCCGCGGCCTCGCGCAGGCGCGGCTGGCGAGGCCGGCCACCAATCAGTCGGGTAAGATCGGTTCGTGGGGTGCGGTGAAAGTGTCGTGGTGGATCTGACCGACTCGCTCGCTCTGATTGCTGGCCGGCGCTCCGCCCTCGCGTCGTTTCGTTTCTCTCGAATCTCTGTTCGGGACGGGTGAGTGAGCCGCGCGCTCTTGCCATTAGCTTCTCCATTCGGACACCGAGCGCCGATGACAAACCATTTGTTACTCGGGTTTCGGCAGTATCCACACATGCACTTTCGCTCGCGCCTCTAAGGCGTGATGGACGGAGACCCGAGCACTTGCACGGCCAGGCCCGACGCGATACTGCCCGAGTGGCCAATCGGCGTGCGAGTACTCGGGAGCAATTTGCTTTATTTTGTTTTACTTGCCGTATTCCCAATTTTTGTTTTACTTGCCGTATTTCCAATATTTTGTTTTTAATTTCTATTTTATTTTTTCATTTTATTTTTCATCCAGGTCTGGGCACGCCATTTCGCCTAAGGCCGATTTTATCGCCTTTTTTTTTAATTCGTAAACCAGGTATTTTCATATCACCCATATTAAAATTGTCACTTTCAATACTTCTACAAATTTTCCGATATCTGAATTTTCCTGATTTTACATTCACCGCTGGATACATTATGCATAGTGCGTCCAAT
Source organism: Shargacucullia verbasci (assembly GCA_947562105.1). Lineage (NCBI taxonomy): Eukaryota > Metazoa > Arthropoda > Insecta > Lepidoptera > Noctuidae > Shargacucullia > Shargacucullia verbasci. The sequence continues at coordinate 1,278,296 of OX387296.1, forward strand.
TGCCTTTCATTTAAACGTAATGATATTTTTTTTTTTGCATTTCTAGAATCAAATTGTCATGAATCACAACTGCACCATACAAAAAAGACAAATTAATAAAAATATATTTTTGAAACCCAGTCCATAAGTATTCTATGGCGAGCGTTTTTTTTATTTTTATAATACGTATAGGTACCAATTTCAAGCACTCTCAAACAATCCAAACGACTTAATTGGTCAGTTATGATTATGCGGAATTATAAAAATGTTGTTGGTTTGTTTACGTAACCTGCAGCAGGTAATATTATCTCATTTGAGTAGTGCCCTATGTTTGACGTTTGTTTTTTATAAACGAAGAAATAATGCATTCTCAATCTTAAGAGGGCTATTACAAAATCGAAGCGCTCAGTTTTGGGTAAATTTAACGGCACGCGGCAGCGGATGGCGCACCTGTTCGTCTATTGAAGTACGTTACGCACACATGCACACCTCTATGCGTCAGACGCCAGGAACAAACCAACATGAGATTTTGCAGCTTTGCTTTCGAAATAAATTAAATTACTGTTAATATAGTTCGAGAAATATTATTTATACCGATGAATGGCGTATCTATTGAGTTACAATAGAGTCATCAAAATTTACTTGAATTATAATTTATTTATATTTTATACCACTAACGAGGCGAACTAGCATGCGGCCATCTGGTGGTAACCACTAGTAACCAGGTCCCGCAGCCTATTGACGCTTGCAATGCCAGAGCATCATTTGCACGTTGCCTCTAAGAAAGGAACCGTACGGCTACTTATAAATTTTGTAAATATGAACCTACTTTTTTTTTTTACGAAGTTTATATGTAATTTATTCAGCAGGTAGGTAGACATTTTAGTAGTTATTTATAGAAATTAATGCAATGTGATGTTGTTAATGTTACAGTGCTACAGTTTGAATGATGTTATAATACAGTTTGCTATAAAAAGCTAGTAGGTAGTTATAAATACCTACTAGCTTTGAGCTTTTGATATATCAAATGTGCACATTTAAAGACTTCATCATTATTTATAGTGACGCAATCCTTAAATGTGTATCGTTCGAGATAACTTATTATTTTATGGATGGGTAACAATTCAGAAAAAGAAGAAAACAAAAAACTATATTTCTCTATGTTTCTGTCCTATAATATATTCGCATTAGAATATCATAGGAAAATACTTATATATATACATTACAATCAGATCATAATTAATATAAAAAAGGAAAAAAAATAATTTGTATCAAGAAGTGTTGGTTGCGCTATATTCTTGGCGAATTGGCGAGATTACGTGGCGCACAATGTGGGCACGGACTAAACCTAAAGACTTCGCGTCCTGAGATTTATATTGATTTATAGCATTGCATAAAATTGTTTAAAAATATTATTTTACTTTTAAATAGACATTATTTTTTTCCTATCAACATTGATAAGAAAAAATAATTGACTTTGAGACTTTGTGACCTTTATTACATCCTTTTTTGTTTGAATTTGCATTATATATTCTTAGATAAAAAATATAATTTCGGACTAAAATTGTCACTAACTCTGTTTTACAGAATTATTTTAGCTGTATTACTTTATGAAACAGTGAATTGAATTGAGCATTCCAAAGTACAAGATACAGGTGTACCATAGACATTTTTATAAATTATTAAAATATTATATCTTCGATCTAACAAAGCATCGAAAGATGCCCAAAAGTAAAATTTTATGTAACATCCTTTGCAGAGACAAAGTTTTTATTGATTTATGTAAACAAATCGAAATATTTGTTAAGAACACTCCCAACAGAAATAATCAAACTTTCTCGAGCATATATATTTTTTTAATTTTGTGGCTATATCTAAACCATAATCACACATTAAAAATCGAGTTAAACACACAAAAACAAGAAAATTTGTTAGAACCCTCTTAAACAGCCTGCACTGTAAACCAATATTTTGAAAAGGGTATCTATGAAGTTGATTGTCGGTCTCTTCTCCACAGCACCAACCCATTTCAAAATGGGTTGGTACCCGTGCAGGTGCATGGATTCTTAACGTTTTGCATGCAAGGGCCCATTAGAAATAAAAAAAAATCGACTTTACAGATAGTTAACTCTGCGGTATATGATGGGGTCGTAGGTAAGTAAGCATGTAAATAAGTCTACAAGCATTCTAGCGCCGCCACAAAGTGCATCAAACCCTTTCACGATGCACTAGTAATAATTGTATTATCCCATGATTTTCAGTAGGTACAAATTTAAAAACGATTTGTTTATTATTTGTGACATTGCCGTCCCGGACGGCACGGTTGGCGCAGTAGTTGAGATGCTGAGCTACGTGTCGCGGATTCGATTTCCGCACGGAACAAGTATTTGTATGATCTACATATATGTAGTTGTTTCGGATCTGGGTCTTTGTGTATGTGAATACACACCGTGCCTCGGAAAGCACGTAAAGCCGTTGGTCCTGCGCCTGACCTCTCTACGGTCATGTCGGATTCTCGTCCTATCGGACTATGAGAGTGAAGGAATAGAGAGAGCACCTGTGTTTGCCCACACACTTGTCCTCTATAACATCTCCTGCGTAGTTGGCTAATCTCCGGTGAGATTGGCCGCCGTGACCGAAATCGGTCAAGAGGACATTATTATTACCGTCCCATTGTAGTAATGCCTTATATTAATGTTTTATTTATTTTTTGATACTTGAAAGTCGCCCGATGCACGGTTCAATTTTTTTGTGTTTATGAAAACATTTTCCTTTAAGTATCCAGTGTGGACGTATTCTTACTAATTTTATTTATGTACGGACTTATTTTTGATAATCATTGATGTTTTTTCATGATTGGCGCTTTGACGCAGCACGCATAATTTGTATCCATAACTTGCAGTTACAACTAACAGTTGAAATGATGCAGACAAAGAAAATTCTTAGTAAATATTGCAATTTTCGTAGTTCACGTGGTATCTCGCCGGCTAAACACAAATCTTATAGTAGTACACAGCGGCGTGCACAGAGTTTTTAGACAGGGTAGGCAGAAAATTTTAAAAGCTTACCAAAAATCTCTACTGCATGTTGGTATTGCTTCGTCGTCTTGTCGATTGTGATTTGCCACCTCAAATATCTTATAATAAATGTTTAACTGAGTTATGTAGGCTAGGCAGTGTCTTTTTGTCTTTATGAACCGCACGCCACTGGTAGTATATGTGTGGGCGCATTGCAGAGGGCAAACGTCTGCCGGGCGGCGTGACGGAGGCCGACGCGCAGCTGTTCAGTGCGGCGGTGGCAGCCGGCGGCGCCGCCGAGAGTGACGCGCCGCACGCGCCACCGCGCTGTCCCTCCGCCATCGAGTTCGGCCAGTGGGAGATCGACACCTGGTACTCCAGCCCCTTCCCGCAGGAATATGCCAGGTACGCAGTTATTAGTGTCGCAGCTGTTCAGTGCGGCGGTGGCAGCCGGCGGCGTCGCCGATGCAGCTCCTCTTAATTCAGCCTGGCTTCTTCTCAAGTATCTAGTCTAGTCAGCGGTGATTTTGTAACTTCTTCTGGTTGGTCATTCCGAGAGAGAGAGGTAAAACTCAAAACTTATGACAGAATTCTCCATTCCAGGTTACCCAAGCTGTTCCTATGCGAGTTTTGCCTGAAATACGCGAAGAGTCGGGCGGTGCTCGTGCGTCACCTAGACAAATGTCTATGGCGGCATCCTCCTGCGACGGAAATCTACCGGTGCGGGGACATATCCGTCTTCGAGGTCGACGGCAACGCCAACAAGATCTACTGCCAAAACCTCTGCCTCCTCGCCAAGTTGTTCCTGGACCACAAAACACTGTACTATGATGTTGAGCCGTTCCTCTTCTATGTGCTGACCAAAAATGACAACAAAGGATGCCACCTAGTCGGCTACTTCTCCAAAGAAAAGCACTGTCAGCAGAAATATAACGTGTCGTGTATTATGACCATGCCGCAGTACCAGAGACAGGGCTACGGGAGGTTTCTCATCCATTTTAGTGAGTGGTGGAATCTTTATTACAATATCTTAATACATTTTTCATATCTGATATTTATTGTTGTTGTATTGTATGTCTTAACGCTATTTTTCTTTCTTCTCAGGTTATTTACTCTCAAAAGTGGAAGGGCAACCCGGCACGCCAGAAAAACCGTTATCAGATCTTGGTAGAGTTTCGTACCATGCGTATTGGAAGTCTGTGATTCTCGAATACCTCTATGACCACAAAGATAAACCATTCACGTTTGAAGACATCGCTCACACGACGGGGATGCATATGAACGACATTGCGGTAACGTTTCAGTTGCTCGGCTTCGTCAGATATATCCCCAACGATGAGACGACCAAATTGGGACTTTGTATAGACTGGAATAAAGTTGATAATCATATGAAGAAGGTGAAGAGCAAACCTCGGCTGGAGATCGATCCTGAGTGCCTGAGGTGGACGCCTCTCTTAGCACCCACTGTGAATCCGTTCAGGTCACCTGAGGAAGCTTCTGCTGACCAGGATACTGAGAACGACGAAGCTGAATGTAAGACTGAGAGCGAGGACACGGCCACAGAATCTGAAACTCCACTTGCACCAAAAGAGGACCTGAAAGCGAAAATTAATGACGAAATCGAGACTCCGGAACCTCCCGTAGAAGTCACATCGTCTGGCAGGAGACGAACGAGACCCCTCAAATATAGTGAAACTACCTACCAAACCACCCCGATACTCGCTGAGGGCAATCGGAAACGAAAACGGGACGTTAGCAGAAAGATTTCCGAGACTAACTTGGACGACGACAAAACTAAAGAGGAGGAAACGCCTAGAAGACAGAGAAGTAAAAGTGTCGCGAGAAGATCATCCAGAGTCATGCAGAATGAAGTTACAGAAGAAGCTCCACAAAGGAATAGGAGACAAAGTACTAAAGAAGCAGCTTATGCTTCCGACAGTCAGGAAAGCCAAGAAAGTATGGATATGGACGCGCTCACTCCAGCAGCCATACCAGTCAAAGCTAAGACTAAAAGAAAAATTCCATGGAAAGGACGCCAAAAGAAACGACAGAAGATAACTAAAACTCCTGCCAGAAACACGTCACCCGTAGCCAAGAAAGCTAAACTTGATGGCACTAAAGAAGAAGTCAGCAACTATAAAACTGACGACTCTATGGAACCTAGTACCACTGCACCGGTTGAAGACCACAAATTGTCTCTAACTAACAATCTTGAGGTAAAGGCACAAGAGAAAAGCAAAAATTCAGAAGCAAGTTCCGAAGATTCGTCAGGTGAAGCTGATGATGAAATGGATGTTGAAGAAGGTGAAGAAAAGAAAATTGTTACAAGCAAGCCAGCATCGCCGCGACACATTGAAGAGAACAGTACAGACCATCATACCAGTGACATGGAGCTTGATAGCATACACATGGACTCCCCAAAATCTGTTGCAGAGAAAGACCAGGTCATCAACGAAGCCAGTGACAAGCTCGAGGATGAACCTGCTGAAAGTAAAACAGAAGCCTCTCCAGCTAAAACTGAAGAAGATACCAGCACAGCAGAGAATCATAAAGAAGAAAACAAATTGGCTGAATCTACAAATGGTGAGATGAAGTCGCCATCCAAACCAGCTCAAGAAGATAAAGAAACAATCATCATATCTGAATCTGATGACAATAACAGTCAGAGCTGCCCTTTACCATCTCCCAAACCAAATACAGTGGCGCCAGTCCAACAAAATAATGAGAATAAGCCTAAAGAGGTTGAAGAAAAAGATAGTCCATCCAAAGTGATACCAGTTGTGTCCACAGAAAATGCGCATATTGTGCTGGATTCCAGTGTTTTGGTTCAAGAGGAAGCTGTCCCTACAAGGCCTGCAGTAGATCTGATTGTTCCAAAAATACACCAGATTGAGACAATAGTTGTTGAAGGGGAATCTGACAACCCGAACTCCCCGCAAGTTGGTGTATCACCGAAGAAAAGTGACAAATCGGTGATTAGTGAGTCTCCCAAACAAAGAAAGTCGCCAGAGAGTATGAACACCGAGGTGGTTGGCGAACAGAAACAGTGTGAAATGAGAAAAGAAACTGTCATACAACATCAAAATATTGACGAAGCTAAAAATGCTGAGAAAAAATCACCCAACAAAGTAGAATGTATAATTCAAAATATAGATACACAGAGAGATTTATCTAGTATGAAGAAGCCAGACCCCATCAAAATAGATAGTTTTACTGAAATTGATAATAGAAATAAATTAACCAATCCAGTTGTTAGCAGAGAAAGTGAGCTGCCCTTTCGGAACGACATGCTCAACACTAGGAAGGACGAAATAGTAATAACTAGAAATGTTATAGAGCCTCCGACTATGCAGAATTTTCAAAGCCCAGTGAGCAATTCCATGACGATACAACAGATCAACACCGCGCAGCATTCCTACCTGAACCACAGAGCGAATGTCAGCAAGGAGTCACAGGGGGTGCAAACTGACAAAGTTCTCATCAAGACGAGTGAACAAAACCGCGTGATAAACAACACCCTCGATTCCGCGCCAGTTATCAGTAAAAGTACGACTAAATTAGAAGTGCCGCATCCAATATCGTCCCCAGTGATAAACCCAGTTATTCCTAAAGTTCCAAATGTAACTGATATTAATTTTTTACCTCGATGCCAAAGCGCTAATGCTGCCGTCAGCATGGGTCTGGACAGAGCAGATTTAGAAGTTAGTTTCGCCAACAGTAACGCTATTCAGAATTCGTTGACTGGATCTATGAGTATAGTCCCAACTAATTCTCAGGACTGTAAAAACGATCCTAATCAAAAGCCGAGAGAGAAAAGTAAACTTCGTGACGTCAGAGTGAATTCCGCTCATAGTAAGTTAGAGAAGACTGACAAGAAGACTAATAAGAATGACACGCCGCGCAGCACGCCGGAGCCTAAGATGTTTTTTCCTGAGCAGAACACGAACTCGAGGAAGCCAGAGACGTCAGTCCCTATAAACGTGATCAACTCCGTGCCGGTCACGAGTAAAGTTGAAACTAAAACAAACGAAGCTCCTAAGAAACAGGATTTTTTTAAGAAAGAGAAATCGAATCCTTCAAAATGTGACTCAAAAAACGCGTCAGTCAAACATGACAAAAGTTGTACCGCCCAGCTGAACCTGAAGGCGGATCAAAACGACTTGAACAAAATGCTGCCCAAGTTCAAGTATGATAACGAATTGGTGCCCAAAGCGGACTACGCTATGAACCAGATCCCAAACTATCACACGACGCACGGCCAGTACCAGTGGCCGCCCTGGGATCCTACCAGAATACAGGGCACGTGGGAACATAATAGATTTTTAGATATGAAAAATAGCGTTAGTGATAAAAACTATTTCGATAAGTTAAACCCAGGTTTTAATATTCAACATTTAGATCAAGTCCACAAGTCGCCTCAGAAATTGCTTTCCAAGTATGACCAGAAAGATTTCCATAACATTGCGTACGGGGCGCTAAGTGGTAGTTTATACGCCACGACGGGGCTGCCACACTTCAAGGAGACTAAAACACCAACATCTAAAGCCGAGTGTTCACAGAAGAACGAGTGTAAACCTTCTAAGCAGTCTAAAACAACGACCGCCTGTCAAACTCAGTGCGAGCCAAAAAAATCACAGTCGCAGACCACAGCTGATCAGATGAAGCAGATGATGCAGCGGCAGATGAAGCAGCAACAGCAAGAAGTGGTCACGAGCTGTGCGGAATATCGGCAGCAGAGCCCTCAGGTGTTGACGTCACCGGGCTGTAAAACTCCCTACAACCAAAACGGGCCGTGTGCACAGGAGAAGGAGATTGAGAAAAAGTCTCGACAGCAGAAGAAAGAAGAATCTCCGAAAGAGACGAATAAGGAGGAGTTATGCGAAGCCGTGAGCCCTGCCTTGCAATCTATGGGGGTGTATACTCCTGATTCCACGAGTAACTCTGTGCATTCCGTGCAGTATCCCGCGTGTGAACTGGACGTGAGTCAGTTGGGCCTGGAGTCCCCGACCAGCATAGGGTCAGACCTGGCCTCGCCCTGCTCCATGATGCACATGCACCCCACGCCCAGCCCGCAGTACCCGATGCACATCCCGCCCATCATGAGCCAGCCCAACCAACCGCCTAAGCAGCAGAAGATTAATAATAGGAATAGGTAAGAAGAAATTATATTTAGGAAATTAACTGTTATATGAATTTAATATTTGTAGAGATATACATTTCATTATATCCTGTTTATCCTTACAGGAGTAACTGAGCCTTTTTAATTGTTGGAATGCATCGTGTCGTTCACATGGTCAATGAGACAATTTACAGGCACTTTCAAATAGAGCTGCACCACTAACAGTACGTGTAATGTCCAGGAGCAGCGCGGGCAGCACAGGCGCGGGCAGCAGCGCGGAGGGCAAGCAGGCGGCGCTGCGGGCTGCGGGCACGCCGCCCGCGCGACACCGCGCCACGCCGCCCGCGCACCAGCCGCACGGTAACTAACATTATTTCACCCAATTTACTCTTCCGACAGCTTTCAGCCCGAAGCCAAGAGTTTCGCCACTTTTTCTAGTTCCGAGACGCACTGTGTATGACAATTAGTGTTCGGGACGCGACCTAAGTTGTAATGACTGCTAGGATGTCTACTAAAACACTCCAATTCACTTGCTAAAATAGTTTATTCCATTACACAATTACAATGGAAAGCTACGCTAAAAAGACACGCACTCAACGCAGTCTTATTGATTCACTGTATCAGCAAAAGGGGTGTTCGAATTACATCGAGCAGTTAGCGTTGTGGACCTTTCTCTATACGTTCACAAAAACATAATTGTATTCCTAATATTGAAATGTATATTCTCCCTGTTTATAACATAGCGAGTTTTTTGGACGCAGCGTCGGGCGGCGCGATGCAGGGCGGGGGCGGTGCGGGCGGGGGCGGCTACCAGGGCGGCTACCTGTCGTTCCAGCAGCAGCAGCAGTACCACGCCGGAGCCTGGCCGCCCTCCTGCTCGCTCGCCAAGCTGCAGCAGATGGCGGAGGCGCCGCAGCACCATCCGCCGCACCAGGTAATGTTACCTACTTATCAAGGGTTACGTCGCGTCACTATCAGCCTTTACATGAGAATTACTCATGTTGTGGTCGTAAGAAGACTGCCAGTCGGAAACGTTTCTGGAGTTGACTGCCCAGGGTGCACCCTATAAGATATAGCTCGTCGAGTCTTATTCATTCGACTTCCGAGTTTTTATTCGATAAACTGGAACAATTATATCAGGACAGGTAATATCAAGGTGTATACAAAACAATGGTTGGCATATCAAGTTCGTACAAGCAGTAAGTCTACAAGATTGACATAATTTTCGTTGGAATGTGTAGTAAAAGTATGAGCATACAAAACTTTTATTATTTTGCGGTAACTATTAAATGCAAAACAACCATTGGATAGAGAAGTTCTGGTGCACCAATATAAACTTTTCAAGAAAATTATTTTTAAGAATTTGGCATGGGATTGTTGCTAACTTCTACAATGTGTATTAACAATCTCGTTACCCATCATACCTGGGACACAAGTATGGCGTCTAACAACAATTTCATGACACATATTTGTGGTCTTTCAGTATTTCGAATCTAGTTGTTTCCTACAGTACGGGCAGCAGGCGAGCACGCCGCCCGCGACGTCTGCGGGCCACTACCACGCGGCCGCCAAGTACTACCCGCCTCACAACCAGCTCGACTCGCCCAGGAACACCAGGAACACCTCAAGTCAGTATAACCTCTTATTTACTAGCTGTGCCCACAGCCTGTTTGGAAATCAATCAATCCTTGTGCTTTTCCAGGTTGTATTTTTTTCTTCTATAAATCTTCAAATAAAAATCTATAAAAATTCAAATTGTGTACACTATTAATTTAATAATCAGGTGTTTTTCGAAACTCTGAATACTGGAGACAAATGTTGTTATGTGATTGAGTAACAGACATATTTAAAATATTTTCAGTTTTAGTTCAATTATTATCTCTGAACTAGCATCAATAACAGTAAAATCATTCTTCACTGTTTGGTCCTGGCATGGTTCCACAGACGGCGCGCTCTGTAGCCACCGCCTTCTAAGAACATGCAACACTAACATTTTGTGTCTCCCTATAGACTTCTTTTCTCATAGAATGTTGTCTTAGTGAGATGAAAATGACATTTTCATCACAAATATATTATTAATTTCGTGGTATTGAGAGGTAACCTAAAAAATCATACCCTGATGAAAGGGCGGCTTGTTTGTTTGCAAATGTTCATTCATACTCAAATGATTTTGTAAAATTGCATCACCTTCAGCATTACCTTTAAAATGCTCATGTTCAAGCAAGTAACAATGACTGATTCTTTAGACGAGTTATATCAACATTATTAGTTCACAAACAATAAAGATCATGGCACTGACATAGATGGACATTTTCCAGGCAACTTGAGTCCGATGCAGCACATGCAGATGGCGCCGGGGTCGCGCATGTCTCCCAACCTGAACACGCACATCATCAGCCAGTACGGGCTCAACGGGTACCGCGTGCCGCCGCAGCAGCAGTTCAACAACCTGCAGATGATGAACGTGCAGCCGGGCGTGCAGTACGGCGGCGCGGACCCTCGCGCGCAGCAGTCCAACGTGTACGCGTACGGCTACATCAACGCGCCGCCGCCGCTGGCCATGCAGACGCTCAACTCCACCATGCGGCGGTAGCACGCCGCCGCCTCCCCCTAACTTACAATACTCACTTGGCATTCCACCACTACGTTTGTTAGGTGACACGGTTCACCTGCCCGTTTAGATGCTCGGATTAATGTTAACGTTGACCAAAAACATTGGAGTGTATTATCTTAAGTATAGTATAGTACAAATAAACATTTGCTTCTGATGTTAAGTGCTAGTTAAGTTTGTATATAGACTAATGATAATCGAGATGAACAGTGAACACCACTTCAGTTGCCTTACCCTCGCACGTGTGTTTATTATGTTACGGCGGTCTAGTGAGTAGTGGCAGCTCTGTTATTGTTTTTGTATCATATGTATGTAAAACACGTTTTATTTGTCGTTGATAAAGAGCAGTACCCGGTAAGCTGAATAAAAGTACAAAATTGCAGATAAATTTGTATTTAAATCTGTTAATAATAATGATGACTACGTCACTGAAATGTAGCATAATTATATAGTGCAATAATGTATGTACACTGTTAGTAATCTGCTTCGTTTTGTATTGATGACTAAAGTATTGAGCCCTCTGTGGGAGTACTGTGATATCCTAGGATTCGACAGTGACCATGGCGTGTGCCGATTCATAAATTAATATATTCTCGATGTCCAAAGAAACAATGTAATGTTAAGTCTTTGGCTATATTGAAGTAAGTGCAATGTTTTTACTGATCGCAGATTGTACTTCAGAGGTCACGATCGTTTGGAACTCGTATTTTATATGTATATGGTGTTTACGTTTTGATGTATTGTTTTGTGTCGCGACAGCGTAGGTCGCCTGTACAGTCGCCGTTGTGTAATTATAATTTTACAATAGGATCCTCGTTTGTCAGAATCTGTTCTAAAGTGCCTCTCACGTCCCGTCTGTCTGCTTGACTTCCGTGTAACATATTGTAAATGTAATCGCTTTGGATTGTAACAAGGCTATATAAATATAGAGCTGATAAATAAGTATTTGTAAGATACGGTTTATAATTTGATCAATGTGATAGTGCGCTAACAAGATGGAGGAGTGCAGGACTCGCGTCCCGTGGTTACTTACGTAAACAGGCCTAATGCACGGAGTTTTTTTTTATATTTTATATTCTTTTTACACAGATAGTTTTAACGTTTTATAATTGCGATAATAACTTTGTTTTAACGCTTCGCTTAAGGATTATTTTCGTGTTATCCCAGTAATTTATTGCCAAATGTTATTAACACTTACGTTTACTATAATTACGCTGTTAAGTATTTTAGTTAAGTCGTGTTTAGTTTCGTCCTGTTGCACGTGTCGGTAGGTAACAGTGCGTGCGCGGTCGCGGGATCGCTCGTCGCCGCTCGCTCTAAGTTATTTTGTAAGATCTGCTCCTCTAAGGTTATGAATGTTATTTGTTACTAATGTGTAGTATATAAAATATTGTAAATACAATAACAGTAAGAAACATGTAGCAGGTGTTATCACACAAAATATAATTTTGTGAAAAATGTGTAGTTTTATTTTTGACTAGCTTCCGCCGCGTAAATCACGCGGGCGAAGCCGCGACCGCGTTTACGAACCCATACATTTTTCCGGGATGTAGCCTATGTGCTATTCCAGACTATAATCTGTCTCTGTGCCAAATTTCATCCAGATCCGTTCAGTCGTTCGGGCGTGAAAGAGTAACAAAGATCCATCTTCACAAACTTTCACATATATAATGTTAGGATGAGGAATATGTAGGATGTTCCTCTCATGTCGGTGTAGGATCGCGTTCTTTCGCGATAGCTTCCTACTGAAAAAAGAGTTCAAGTAGGTAAATAATAAAAAACAGAGATGTATGATTGATTATTCAGTTCATTAGCTCGTAGTAATTCTAACATTCCTTGGCAAGTAAATGGAAATATTTATATAAACAAAAATAATATCTTTTATAATAAATCCTATTCTATTATAAATAAAATTATTTACAAAATTAGCTTAAATTTAAATATAAACTCACATTTCAATGAAAATGAATTTGGAAGAACATTAGACTAGCTAAATACTTACGGTCAGTCGATCTAAACCTAATATCTAAAATATGGGCTTTTGAATAGAGTAAATAATAAATGAAAACTCATTTATTGTGCAGCCACCGCCAGATAGACTAGAACAGCTAAGTTGTTCTAAATTAAAAAATATTGAAACAAGTGAATTGACGAAAAATCAACCGTATTCTGTTGGCGTAAGGTGCATTTTGGCGCTGTCATGTTTTTCTTTGATATTTCGCTATATTTGAACAACATCTGAGACGTTCCAGTGTATATGACGCTGATTGTACATCAGGTACTAAAAATACGGTCTACATTATTTGGTCGACGAATAAAATATCTTAGCCCAACAGTGGCTACAAACGGACTATACAATAGACACGCAGCAGCATGGATCCATTTAGAATATAAATGGTACAATAATATATGTATTTAACATTTTTCTTGTCTACCCACTAATTCGAATGTCTAGAATATACATTCATTTCATTCTATCTTGCTTTAGTTCTAAACATAAAGACATTACTTAAAAGTATTTAGTTTTTATAAGTAAGTGGTAACAAATAAATAAATAGTATTTAATAACTAGGTAACAACAACTCATTAATTAAGTATTATTACCTAATCGACAACTATAACATCACCTCTTCTACTAAATTGATACGGTGTACATGCGCACTCACACGTACGTGTCGTTGCGAACTAGGGTAGGGAGCGGGCATGTGGCTCTTCAAGTGACAGTTATAGTTGTCGCGTACTTACACTTATCTTCGAGTTACTACCTATTAGTGTTAGACTAATAGGTAGGTAGACAGATATTTCACTACCCACTTCTTTACCTATTTTGATATCAAGCATTTCACATATATATCATCATCATCACGTATACAGATCGATTCATACATTAGACTCCTTAATTGGCAATAATTTATAAAAAGTATTTAATTACTCCTTGTTATAACGAACACAAAAATCTGACATCATCCTAAGTGGGTATTTTTATAAAAAGGCTAAACTTATATAATAAATAAAAGTGATTACAGGTAATATTTGTAAATTAAACATGAACACACAGTTGTCTACTCATAAATATATAGATAAGTACCTATATATTTATGAGTAGACAACTTGTAAGTAAGTAAGTAAGTGCCTTTCAAACATCACACATTTATGTCCATGCAATACACAACAATGCCAAAAAATCACATAAATCCTTATCCATGAAACATGTCCATAGAGAGGCAAGAATTTTAAACTCTTGATTTCTAATTTTACACATTTTTATTTCTATTGAATAGATTTTACCAATAAATATGACTTTATACAATTATCACATTGTTACTGGTAACATATTGTGCTAAGGGCTAAAAATAATTAGGTCCAACTTTACCAACAATAAAATATATGTTTAAAATGAAAATGGCTGTTTACCCATATCAAACGGCTGATTGAATGAAATTGGACCTTAATATTTTTTGAATTACTAGAAGACAAACTACATCTATAATATCAGTACATAGTTTTTAAATTTCAAATATACATATTTGGCGTTTACATCAGTATCCATAGTACCTACACATTCTCAGAAAATGTATAGTATATTTTATTTAAACAGGACAGAACAAGGAAATTTGACCTTAATACTAAACTTAAACTTGGTTAATAATTTTTTCTTGAACATTCAGTATGTCAAATTTATTTCACAGCAACAAGCATAATGTCACAGAGAATTTAGTGTATATCCATTGTTTTAAGAGCTTCCCGTAGTGTTACGATTAAATAAATCACGCTGTAAAGACATTGATTGTTACAAGTTACAACAATTTATTTATCATCATTCAATGAGCTAGTCCAGTGGCATAGCGTGGCGGGGGCGGCAGGGGCGGCCCGCCACGGACGGCACATTTAGGGGGCACAATAAATAATATTATATACATAATTGCACAATAAATAATATTAATACCTATATCTTATAAATATTTGAACCATTTCATTTCGTATTTATGTCTCATATCTATGCAGACCGATTAAAATGAGCTGACAAACCTGACCTCTTTAAAGACCTAAAAAAGGGGGTGGTGAAATTTACCTGCGCTCCAGGCGGCTGAAACCCACGCTACGCCATTGGGCATGTCTAACACTAAAGGTCCACTAAACATCGTTTTCCAATCCTAGCGTCTGTTTAAAGTGTCATAAAAGAATATGATTAGTTTTTAACATGGATATCGGTGGTCACTCATTCGCCTGGCCTTAGTACGACCTTCAAATAGGTAAGGACAAATCAGAATTTTTAACATTATATTTTTTTTTAAACTATAATGCAAAAAATATATTTGCTACAGTAAACTAATTTAACGTTTCAAATTCTATTTAGATTTTTTTAATTAAATTCGACTAAATCAAGTGTCAAAAAAGGGAAAAGCTATTAAAAGCCTATTAAGAATAATCTACATTCTGTACACTTTAAATAGTCGCCTATTATTGTATCACTGATATAAGAACTTGGACACTTCACAGGAGACTAGTTATGATGAACACAATGTACATATAATCTTAATTTAAAACAAATACCATAAAAATATATTTATACACCAATCTGCTCATACCTGTACATAGATAGGTACAGGCACTGGCTCTGCTGGTCTCCGGTCCAAGTGCACCCTGTTTCGCATCAGCTTGAGGCTGTTTTCTGTGACTTTGGTGCACCCTCGGACTAGCAGACCTTCTAGCTTTGAACTGTGCAGTGCTAAGGCCCTGGAATAAAAGAAATCATAGATTGAACAACAACAGACTGGCTTGTTGTAGGACAAAATAAGCATAGGTAATAGATGCATATTTTTTATTAAAATTGATGTTGTGAATATCAATTTTGATTTTAAAACATACAATAACTTCTATTTCTCATGTATTAAACAACAGAATGTGTTTCAAGTTTCTGTTTATGACTTACAGCATGATAAACAAGGTATTGAAAATAACAAAAATATCATTGTTGCAAAATAATACACATTTGATTGGAGGTAGGTATGAAATTCACAGTCAACATAATACCCATTATGTTACATACCTAACACCTTTATCTGTGATATCAGAACATCCACTAAGGTTCAGAAGCTTCAGTGATGTGCTATACTTGGCCAGCGCATACAGGCACTTATCTGTAACCTGTTTATTGCCCTCCAAGTTTACAGTTTTCAAGAGGCGGAACTTTTTCACAAATATCAATATACAACTCTCAGAGATTGTGACACAATATGACAGGTCTATGTCTTCCAGCATGCACTGGTGCAGCGCCAGCGCCTCCATAGCCCCCGTCGTCAGCCACGGACACCGTGCTAGCTTCAATGTCCGCAAGTTACAACAATACAGTATCACAGGCTGCAGACATTTTGCAGACAAACTTTTACACTGACTGAGGTTCAGAGTCATCAAATTTCGGTTTCTCAACAACATCGGAATCAAATCGTCATCCGTGATAGTTGTGCAACGACTCAAATTTAATAAAGTCAGTCTACTACACGTAATTGTAAGCACCTGCAACAATTTTTTTTTGTGTAATGTTATTTGCTTAGAGAACGCACCTTACCATTTGTAACGTACACTTACGTTGAAAGTGTGAGGCGAGAATCCCTTGTTCATCAATTTTAACGATTTCAGCTTCGCAAAATACATATCTATGATTTGCAAACAAGTTTTAGATACACAACGAAAAGTGAAACATTCTTTTAGAGTTAGATGCGGCAAAACTTTAGTTACTAAAATATCTTCCCAATATAAATCAAATAACTGTGTGTTTCTCTTCATGTTTATTTTTATTTAGAATTTTCTTGATTATTTTGCCCGACTGACATAAAACTGTTTGCGCGAAATAATAAATTTAGTAGAATTTTAAGCATTGTATGTATATTATCTCTCCTTTTAACTCAATCCGTAGAAAGAGCTAGCATAATACGAATGCTAAAAATTGGAAAAACAAATAACTTATCGAACAGTGGTGGAAATGGTATTCAATGACGTTTGATACGTTTTATTTCTTTGATTGTAAGAAATGTTTTTATTTGAAAGTTTATACGTTTTATTTTCCCCGATTACGCTTTTCTCGTCATAGTCGTCATCAGGTTTAAAGAGAATTATAGCTAACTCATGAATAGAAAGTCTAGCAGTTGATAAATCGATATACAAAATTTTGATTGAACCCGTAGTTATGTCTCCACAGATCCATTACAGGGTAGAATAGATTATCAACCGTAGTTTTAGGCAAAATAAAATTTCTTACATTCCGCCATACGAGATAAGTTCCAAACTTCGTTAAAATATTGGAAGAATACATAAAATAATTGCAACAAAGATTACTTAAGGTTTAATTTTTCTATTACCAGTATTTAGGTACCTACGATTTGTAGGGATACAATGATTGCGTCAATGTTCCACTAAAATAGTTTTAATTGAATTAAATACTTGCTAAGCTGTACCGCCTTACCCGAGATTTTTCTCTCCATTATGGAACACGACAATTTTCTCTTACAGTAATCCAGTGAAACTAATGCAAATTATGATGATGATAAAAATTAATTCCGGCCACTAACTAATGTAATTTAACAAGTGTTTAACTTTACTTTTAATTAGATAAAAGTCGTCCATAATGCAAGTGCATTTTGTGACAAGACTTTTTGTGTCACCCCTATTTGCATCTGCCCCCCACTCGGGTGTATCCGACAATATGTTGACATTCCGTACGACTGTACCTACATCACTTTATAAATCACATAATAGCACAACAGCGGGCGTGAAATGACAGTGATGTTGTGTGCACAATATAATCAAGAACTATCAACAAGCACTTGAGAGTGCACTAATTCTGTAGCATTAGATGGTAACTTATGGTTTTCATAATGACATGTAATTGGGCTCTAGACGAGATGTATTATGTGGCAACAGGATGACGGCTTATAATAGTTCTGAATGATAGTATAATTGCTAAAATATTAATAATATATTGAGTCTCGTAATCGCGAGAAACTAATAATAATACGATACCTCGTGTTTCCCGATGTTTCGGTCGAATTGCACCGGGCGTGTACACTGGACACGGGTTGACTGCAATGGCGGAGTGTTTTCTTCGTGAAGATTTGTTCGCCTACCCTCGCTTGGACTTGTTTTTCGATAGCTCGTTGGACATCGGTATTTCGACGAAATATACTAACGACGTGTTCCTAAGGGCGTACGTATATAGTAAAATATTGGTAAGTAAACAAGGGTTCTAGTTCGAGATTTCCTCGATTTCAAACGTCGCATCGTTATCGTTAACCCAAAAATGTAAGAACAAGTCGTGCGCACATTGAAATGAAATGAAATGATTTATTTTGCAATTAGGATTTTTCTATCATTTTTTATATATTATACTAAACTGCGCCGGCATTTCCTATGACTCAAGGTCTATTTTAAAGTCCAGACAAAATCTGGTAGCTTTATGTGAGAGTAATGCCTGTGTAAGGGGTATTATGGAGCTGAGTCCATACAGCCATGTCTGATTTAATCTAATATTCCAAGGAAGTACCCCGTCTTGTTCCTTTGCTTGTGATATAAGAACTTTTCAGTCATCCCGAGAAAAAGTCTTATTTTTTTTTTTAATGTATAAAAATAGTTGTCTATGTTTATACATTAAAAAAAATAAGACCCAACTTGGTCAGAACATCTTAAGTACGGTATGTCATTGGCTAACACAAGTCGTGAAGAGCCAGGAAAAAAAAAAAAAAAAAAAAAAGTACGGTACCTAAAGTACACGGATATGACGACTCCATCAAATACAAATAAAACTGGCAAAGTTCCATCTTAAACACATAAAATTGGTCCATGGTCGCACTTAATTTAATTTATGAGATAAGGGGGGAAGTTAGAGGTAGGAAAACTGATTATTAAGGCATTGTTTCGTTGGGCATAAATCGAACAAAAATGACTGCCAAACTATTCATATTTTGGGAGTCATTTTTGTAATAAATCTTTGACTACGTCATTTTTTCTTTCTGGAATTGACATACATTAGGGGAAGTGTGGGCAAAGCGAACAGCCTAGGCAAGGCGGATACCTTCCACTATTTCGAAATGGCGCGCCCGAGGACGCCTATCTCATGCCATGAGGTCCTCTCCCTACCCCTAAGTCGTAGGTACACAAATACAGTTAGCACACGATTATGCGTCGTTTCAGAAAACATATACCTAAATATATAAAAATGTTGTTTCTGGATTTGGATCTAATTTAGGTTAACTTCAACAATTAGATACCTGTTGAGCGGCGTACACAGAAAATTTTAAAAGTTTACCTACCAAAAATACCTTCTGCATGTTGGTATTGGTTCGTCGTCTTGTCGATTAAATAATTATGAATGTAATTTGCCATCTCAAATATCTTATAATAAATATTTATCCGAGTTATGTAGGGTAGGCAGTGTCTTCTTGTCTTTATGAACCGCATGCCACTGCCTGTTGAGCAAAGCGAACACGGGTTTACATTTGCTTCACAGGTTTTTACATTTCTTTTATCGCGTCACCGTGAATTTGTAGTCCTATAATGAATATTATCAGTTTCAATGGTAGTCATGTAAACATTCTATATCAAGACATACATAAATACAATCCTATTCTATTCTTAGCTTTTAAAATCGAAAAGGAACGGTATTTTCAGACTGAGATATCATTAGGACCAGCTACAGTGTCTGCTAGCGATCCTCTAATCGTTTCTAATCCTGCTAATTGACATTGGCCATTGTTACGATCGTTAGAGCTAGGCCACACCGAACTTCCTGCAGCGTAATGACGTGGCTTCGATTGCAGACGATTTTTTGTAGTCTCAACCGCGGTCTCAACTAAGCTTAAAGTCACTGAACTTTCTTTGGCGGACGGAGTTTTAGAGCTATTGTCTAACTAGCTTCCGCCCGCGCCTTTGCCCGCGTGGTTTACGAACTCGTACATTTTTCCGGGATAAAAAGTAGCCTATGTGCTATTCCAGACTATAATCCATCCATCCAGAAAAACCCATTAACACTTTGCCCGACTCGGGCATCGCATCCAACCGAAAAAGGGCTATGTGCAAGAATATTGTCAGCTATAAAGCGTTATGTGAAAACAATGTGTGTAATTATGCTAAACATTCCGCAGATTGAGAATCGTTGACAGTTAACAACACATTCGTAGGTATAATCCACCAGTGTGTTCCAGCACTAATGTTATGCGTACCATGTAATCCTACACCAGACGGATCTAACTAGCCGAAACCACTGTTAGACCAATTTATTAGCGGTCTATTTGTTTCAGTTGCTGCCTGTGTTTAGGCTGGTTTAGACCTAATCACGCCCGCGGTTTGAGTTCCATTTGGAAACTGTTCATTTATTTATTTAGTACACGTAATCCTTGGATGGTTATCTGGATCGTTATTACCCTGTTTTATTAAATTCATTATACAAAATGGTGATGACATAACGACACAATTGAAACCAAATTCTGGGTATCCGCCTATCCCTTCTGGTACATGGTGTATATTTTCACCGTTGTGGCATTAAACGCGATGATATTACAAAATCTAAGTAAAGATAACATTGGCACACTTTATGGCCCACACTTAAAATACTTTTTCTAAGAATTAATGCCTTTTCGTTAAGTATTAGATTGGATATCTTGAAAAAGATATACGTTCGTTGTCGACAGTGATGCGAAAACCATTCATGGGCGCTATGTTATGTTATGTGTTATGAATTTTCAAAAGGATCATAATATTAAGTCCATCTTTTCGCTAGGATGTTTTTTAAGCACATTTTGTTTTACGATTAACCCGCTAATGCGACATACAGAACCGATTAGCTTAGTTCTCGATCAATCACAGCTTGCGGTAAACTCCTCGTAAGAGCTACACGCCAGAGCTTGGCTAATGACCCGGGAAATTGGCTACATTTACAGGTTCAACCCGTAAGGCTAGATCGGGGTTACTTTAGTTTACAGTAGTGGGAGGAGGGTTATCTTTGAGTTTAATTAGATGAATATGATAAGATGGCTTGACCGGCCTTCTGCGCTACGGGTCGCGGTAAAATGTGTATAAAAAAATAAATAAAAGATAAAATGTGGAAGTCAAAGAAAAATTACTGCGTCTGAAAAAATCCACTGCGCGTACTGTCAGCGACATAAATAGATGAACTTTTCGTAATTTTGAAATGAATTTATCAAAGTAGGTTATTATTGTTCATAACTAATTATTACGCTAGTCGATAAAGTTACGCTATTCAATAATAACTAATGAAGTATAAAAAATAAGGGAAGAATGAAAATAAACATTGCACGATGATCAGCTACTTTTGACCATGACTTGGCACAGGTCAAGAATGAATGAAGGAAATTACCTTGTTCAAATTGGCTTTAAGAAAGAGGAAAGAGAGAACCTCCACAAGTGACGATAATTGAGATCGTCTGGCGCACCTTGGGCAGTCAGCCTCGTTAACCCCATTGTTGACTGGCTAATCTTTCAACCACAAAATCGCTCATCTTTCGACCACTAGACCAAAGAGCCAGTAAGTTTTGAATATTGAATGTTATTTATGTCTGTTAGGGTTGATTTTTCAACTGTAACTGTGTCTAAGTCTATGTTTAGTTCAGACTTTTATAAAATGTAATTAATTTAAAGTTAACGAGTCATAGATTTTGTCAGCGATTGTACAACTATTAAGTAAAGTATATCCCGTAAAGACACATTTATGTGTGAATTAGCGTAATTTATATTCTCGTAGACACCGATGCGGACCAATCTATTGTTGTACGTGTCCTAGTGTACTGCGTGCTGCTAATGTGAGTACACCTCGACAGCGTGTAATTTTTCAATTTAAAAATAAAAAGTATCTCTTACTCTAGTAGTAAGTCTATAATTCTGACGTCATTCGGTTTCCTTGAAAAAACAACAGGCCAGTTAAAGAAAAATGTTTAGGGTTTTAAATCGAAAGGTGAAAAAAAAAAAAAACTTATGTGAACTCAGCATATCACTAATAGGCTAATTATATATATATCTTTATAACCGTTACCGTGCCTCGGAAAGCACGTAAAGCCGTTGGTCCTGCGCCTGATCTCTCTCCGGTCGTGTCGGATTGCCGTCCCATCGGACTATGAGAGTGAAGGAATAGAGAGAGCACCTGTGTTTGCGCATACACTTGTGCTCTATATAACATCTCCTGCGTAGTTGGCTAATCTCCGGTGAGATTGGCCGCCGTGACCGAAATCGGTCAGGAGGACATTATTATTATCTTTATAATCAAAGCTCCGTCGTTTCCGACGTCCAGGGGCGGGTGGTAGCCCCAGTTCTCTACGTAAAGGAAACCTTGACTATATAGTCAGTAGGCGGTAACGTAACCGTAGATATTTATAACGTGAGCGAATTGTGAATTGGAAATACTCATATCGCTCATATATATTTTTAATTGACGACATTATTCATTTCTATGTCTGAGACAAGTTCGTAGTAAAATTAAAAGGATTTATTATAAGTATTTTCGATTAAAATATCATTTGGAAGATTCAGATAAGTTATTATACGTCAGAATATTAAAATACTTTGGCCTAAAATCGGTATGTAAGGTTGATTACCAGTTATTCAATTAAAAAATCGAGTAATGACACCTTTAAATTGCCTCATAAATTGTTAGATAGAATTGTTAGATAGAATTGTTAGATAGAATTGTTAGATAGAATTGTTTTTATTTCAAATAAACCTAATACAGGCACTTATGAAACGTTATAGGACTCTAGTTGCACGGTTCCAAAAAGTTGGTCCTATGGAGAAGAACCGGCAAGAAACTCCATGGATACTCTTTTAAAGTCTCTTTTAACAATCTTGCCATGAACATAATGTGGAAAAAGTATGGGAGAACAATGTAGGTTTCGTCAAATAAATACTAAATGCAACTTTAACATAAAGTCTGTTAATAAAAATAAAAGTAAAAAGAATACCCCTACACTGTGCTCACATTTACAATGGATAGCCATCAGTAAAAAGCGTAAGATTACATTATACATGTATATAAAGAAATTAATTATCAAAGATTAGCTTACAATGGCAACTAGCTTACGGATACATTAAACAAAATAATAAAATAATTTAGGATCATTGTTGATAACACAAAATACAAAAATCTAATATTTCATTTACAAGATGTCATAGCAACCTATGAAAAAGAGAGAATAAAATAAATAGAAAACATGATAAGACATGTTAAAAACTATTAAATATGTTCTAAGCGATTTAGAATCGGTACAGTAAAAGGTAAAAGTAAAACAAGACCTCGATCATCGTCATCAAATCGTGCGCATTTGAGTTAACTTATATCTTCAATACGCGCACATTACTTTGTTAAATTTTTGGTATATGGTAAATACGGTCGACATTGAGTAGAGACTCGTACAGGACCCTCAGGATCATATAAAAAAGACAAAATGATAATATACCAGTCCAAATCTAGATGCCACTATGTGTCTACATAGTGTGTGCGGTAATGCTCACTGCCTGCGCATCGCTGTGGATTTATGAGCGGCGTGCGCGCAACAAGTTCAAAGGTTTGCCGACCTACCCGCTGCTGCCCTTCATTGGCAACATACATCAGGTCCTAGGTGATGGAAAAAGTGAGTATTATGGGAATAGATACTCGTTTCTTTTTTTAAATTTGAATACAGCATAGGGATGTTGTTTGTGAACATATAAATTAAAAAGAACATCGTCGTTGTCAAACCAATATCTGCGATCTGCACATTTTGGAGATTGCGACATTTTGGCCATTAGGTATAACTAGTTAACTAATCAAATTTTCGTATAAAAAGACTGCTGTGTGACTCTAAGCATTATACGGTGAACCGTGATCTCTTAAAAATGTGCTAAGTGCATCAACCAGTATTTTGTCAAATAAAACTACTATTTGTGACAAAATGTCGAAATCTCCAAAAAGTGCTCATAGCAGATATTGGTTTGACAACGACGACATGTTAAATACATGGAATGTTTGCAGTTTTCTACTACAACGTTATGGCGTGTTGATCGATGACCGAAAACGGCTGCAGTCGAGTACGACCAAACCGATCTAATGTAAACCGTTTTTACACGACGAGTTTTTGCACGACTGCCCAAAAAAGTAGGGACCGTTCTGTGGATCACTTTTTAATATAAGAGGTCCCCCGACTGCAATGACAAATTTATTTACCTAATACAACTTGTTTTTTACTTTTTAGTTCGCTTTTTGGCAGGGCAGTCGTGATTATTTATTTTTAAAATTTTTTTTTTTTTACTTTGTCTATTGAATTTTATCTTCTGTGATGAGAAAATATGTCTCTATACAAAATGAATTAGGTACAGTCGGTGTCCTACATTATCTGATCCCCCTAGGCTTTATCTTATAATGTCTAGGGGGGTCAGGTAATGTAGGGCACCGACTGTACCAACGTTTGCATGTTAATTATTTACACCAACTTCTGAAGATTTATAGAGTATATTATGTTTTACAGTTTTGTTCCGTCATTTAAACGCGATATCAGAAATATGTGAGAAGAGAATGTCACCGTTCGTGCTGTGGCTCGGACCTTGTCCTATTTTAGGTGAGTCTTTGATATTACGTTAAAAAACACAGGTTTAATAATAAAAAAAAATCTCTCTTGTTATAATTATACTAATATTATAAAGAGGTAAAATTTGTTTGTTTGTATGTCGGGGATAATCTCCGGAACTAATGATCCGAATCTGAAAATTCTTTCACCGATAGATAGCTACATTATCCCCGAGCGCTATAGGCTATAAATTTTATATGTAGATCATGCGGACGAAGTCGCGGGCTGAAGCTAGTAAATGATAAAGCTTCGATAAACATAACATTATGTTCGTTTATATATTTGTTTATAAATATGGATAACAATAAAACAGTTGCTATCTACATTTATAAACAAGTAGAAATTGGTGATATCGTAAATGTTTTAAACTGTAAAGTTATAAAAATTGCATTGAGGTGCACCCGGAACAACTTTCTGTAGGCCCTACAATTTGTTCGTACCCCTAGTGTAAGTTTCTTTTGACAAATTCGATTTACTACATCGAACGCGTTCGGCGCTCCGATTGGTGGAGAGCACGAAACGGACCAATCGGAGCGCTGAACGCGTTCGATGTAGTAAATCGAATTTGTCAAAAGAAACTTACACTAGGGGTACAGGAATCAAAATCGCAAAACGTAGCGCACTCGATCGCTCAACCACTGGGAATGTGTCGTATATTTTATTAATTAACTAATTATATTATTAGAGCTAGCTATAAACAGACCTCTTTCTCTATACCTAGCCTCTCACTAAAGCTCTTATCGTGGGTATTTTAGTAAAAAGGTTCTATTTCCCCCAGTGACCCACGATCCTGATGACGTCAAGACAATCACAAACGCGTTTGTGGAGAAGCCGTATTATTACAGCTTCGGCAAAGTGTGGCTCGGAGATGGACTGGTCACTGCACCTGGTAATCATCATGTTGTCTATTACATTACATGTACGTTGCATCACGCCTGTATTCTCCGAAGGGTTAGGCAGAGTTGTACCATTGAGCACCCACATTTCACCGATGCCTATTGCCGTCTACCGGGCACAGTTCCAGACTCTGTGGTGCTTCTGGGAATTTCAATATAGAACAACTCAATGACATTTTGCCTGAGCCGAGATCGAACCTTCACCTTAAATATTAGAACGAGTGTTCATTGGACACAAAGAAAAATATATTTATAGGTATAAAAAAAAATATAATTTAACAATTATTATGTAAACTGCTGACTGCCTCATTGGTCTAGTGGCCGTAAGCGCGAGGGTCAGGCGAAATTTTACTGGGCTTTTCTGTATGGAAATTGTCAGTAGCGGCCAGCACGAAGTCTGAAACTGTACCTGTGGCAATAGGCTCGCCCCTTTTTACATGGGCATCAATAACGGTATTGGCGAAATGTGGGTGTACAATAGTACCTCTGCCTTACCCTTCGGGGAATACAGGCGTGATGCTATGTTATGTTATCTTATAAACGACCTTATATTTTTGACTCTTAACATATTATTGAACTGCAGGTTTCATTTGGAAGCACAACATTAAGCAGCTAGCGGGCACTTTCACCAGTTCGGTTGTGGACGGGTACTTGGGCGTGTTCAATGCGCAAGCGCACAAACTGGTGGAGAAGTTGAAGACAGAAGTGGGGAAGGAGCCGTTTGATGTGATGCTCAAGTACCTGGCTTATACCACGCTGGAAACTATTTGCCGTACGTTTATGATTGATTAACAAACGATAGTAGTTATTTTTTTTATTAAATAAACTTTGCCCCATACTAGGATTTCTTCTGTATCGTGGCTTCAGTTAACCAGACCCGAAATAACTATCTCTAGATCATACAATTATTTGTTCCGTGCGGCGATCGAACCCGCGACACGTAGCGCAGAAAGCTAATCGCTCAGCCACTGCGCTAAACGTGTCTTCAAATATTGTTTTCTTCTTTTACGGTTTGAAAGGTTTTTGATAATTAATTAAAGCTTTTTGTGGTCTATTTACTGTGCACTTATTAATCGATATATCGTGCCTCGGAAACGACGTAAAGCCGTTGGTTCTGCGCCTGATCTTTCTCCAATCGTGTCGGATTGCCGTCCCATCGGACTATGAGAGTGAAGGAATAGAGAGTGCACCTGTATTTGCGCACACACTTGTGCTCTATATTCTTGCGTAGTTGGCTAGTCTCCGTTGAGATTGGCCGCCGTGAACGAAATTCGGTCAGGAGGACATTATTATTTTTTGATTACCTATTTATCATCAGTATCTAACAAGTTTTTTTTTTATATTATGTTACATGCATACATTATGCCCATATTTTGTTACAAAGATATATTTCTCATGCTCAGAAATCTGGACATCGGACGAGCATTTTTAAATGCAGTCATATATTTTTTTTCGCTCGGCTGGATGCCCTTCTGGACTCGCCATTTGCCCGGTTAAGCAGTAAAAGCTCCCTGAGATAACTGCGAGAGACAACTCAAAAAAAAAAAAAAAACATATTTTTTCCATAACCTATCGATAATTATTATCCAACTATCAACCTCTAATCATAGCAATATACTTCAATCATCGATCCCTCTTCTGATGACCATGTTCGACCATCATCGTCTAGTCTTGATATACATTTGAATATTCTTTGTTCGTCTTAGATATACAAGTATCATTTGTCTATAGAAACTGCTCTGGGAGTGTCAAAGATATCGGAGAGCATAGTGACCACGGAGTACTATGAGGCTTTCAACCGTTGCCTGGAGCTGCTCATCATCAGGGGCCTGAACGTGCTGGTACACCCAGACGCCATCTACCGGCTCACGTCGGCGCACAGGGAGATGATGAAGTGTGTCGCTGTTTTACATAACGTTTCTGATACTGTGAGTGGATTCAGTTGTTTTTGACGTTTAAAATATAATAATGCTTCAAATCCGACGACATTTTATTGCCAAAAATTGTTTTTATTCTCGCGTAAGTTTGCATATGTCAAAACCGAGGGCGTAAAATCAAAATTGCCCAATACTAACTGAAATCAAATAAATGCCTATAAGATTAAATATTACCTAAGTAGGTATTTTAAAATTTTGTTTTTTCAACAGGTGATGAAGAAACGAAAACTTGAAAGAGAGGAGACAAATAAACGCGGAATACAAGAAAACAATAACTGTGGTAAGTTGGTAAAGTAAACAAAAATTACATTATTCTTGAACTCTGTGGTGTTTCTCTGGTCATGGTCATGGTTGTGGTGAGCCACAACCATGCACTGCACACAAACAAAGAATGTAAGATCTATTATTTTAAAAGAGTTTCCATGGAATTTCTTGCCGGTTCTTCTCCATAGGACCTACTATTTGGAACCGTGCACCTAGAGTCTCGACATTTCGTGTGCCTGAAATTGGTTTATATGAAGATATATTCTATTCTAATATAAAGAAGGCCTAAAGTAGACATCTGGATGATAATGATGATGGCAAATGTGGCTGTGACAGCCTGGCTATCTAACTATCTAGTGCGTTTAGTCATTTATAGATGATAAGCATGCAAAACATAAACAAAATTCTAGGTCTTGGAGACGAGCCAAAATTCAAAGCGTTCTTGGATATCCTGATGGAGCTGAGTGAGACTGACCCGAGTCTGACAGAGAAACAGATAAAGTCGGAGGTGGATACCATCATCGTGGGCGGACAGGAGACGGTCGCGTCCACCATGTTCTACACCCTGCTGATGCTTGGGTGTAAGCCTAGGGTACAGGAGAAGATGTATTCTGAGTAAGTGTTTAACCAACATATTTAGTATAATTATGGCTGCTAGCTGCTAGTGGGCTGGATTCCCACGGTCTGGATGTGTGTGGATATATGTTCACATCTTTCTTGGATCTGTTTATGAGCGACCACTAGAGTAAACTAAATCAGTATACATATAATCAGTTTTTATTTTCAACTAGGTGACCCGCGCGACTTCGTCCGCATTAAGAACAACACTACACTACACTACACTACAAAAAAATCCTCACCATATAAACCTTCCCTGGACTTCCACAAATATTACAAAAACAAAATTAGCCAAATCGGTTCAGCCGTTCTCGAGTTTTAGCGAGACTAACGAACAGCAATTCATTTTTATATATATATAGATTTGTTTAATAAGGTTTCTGCAAAATTATTTTTCTTAGTTTTATTTTATTTTATTTTTTATTTAGCTTTTGCCCGCGACTTCGTATGCATGGAATTTAGAATCTGATATTTTCCTGCGGTAAAATTGAGTCTATATTATAAGTTAGACCTCTAGCAATACATCGGTGAAAACTGCATTAAATTCCATGCAGTAGTTTTTGCGTGATGCGTGTATAAACATAGAGACAGACAGACAAAAAATCTAAAAGCTGTTGTTTTGGCTTCTGTTGCTCTAAGAAAGACCCCCTATACCTGTTTTACATATTCGTTTTATCTCCAATATAATGTACAGACATCGGCCTGTAATAATTTTATGTTTAGAAGGTCTCACTTCACGTGCGTCATAATGCACTATCCAACATTCATTAAAATGAGAATTAATACGAAGAATTAATTTATAATATTAACATATTCCAACAGTGTCAACAAATACAACAAGAGCAACAAGAAATTTCAAAGGGATTCCAATAAATTACTGTTAAAACTATCTTCAGGTTGAAAAGTATATTTGGCGACAGCAACCGTCCAGTTAACAAGGAGGACCTCTCCATGATGAAGTACTGCGAGGCAGTCATCAACGAGACCCTACGGCTGTTCCCACCTGTACCCGGCGTCATGCGCTACGCTGACAAAGACCTGCAGCTTAGTTAGTTCAACAGTTTAATGCTCTTTAAAGTAATTCCATCAACAGCTACAGACTTCCTTAAAGTGACAGTGACATGACACCTGACTACAGATTGAGGAGTGTTTGAGGGTACGGCGGCATGAGGTCTCAACTCAAATAAATTATAATTGATGCCAAATAGGCTGTAGTAATAGTAATTAGGCTGCAGGTACCAGATGTGAAATTATCATTCACTGAAACTTATTAAACGGCTTTGTCTGAAGTAAGATTAGTATAAGTCAATGTTTTTTAAAACTTAAATATTATAATTGCTGTTTGATTTTCTTACATCCACATGGTTGCTTGGTGCCCAATCCTCTCCATCCACCTCTCATCCACATCTCTTTACGGTAGCGTCTATAGCTGCTTTGTCTCTTAGTAAAAATAACATTCAGTCTAGCCTATTGCCCATACAACAGTAAATTGCCATCATGTCTAAGCATACTTTACAGCAAATCAAAAATACCTTTGTTACAGAATCCTGCATCATTCCGAAGGGCACAGCATGTGGGATAAACTCATGGGGCGCAGGCCGGTCGGCGCGGGTGTGGGGCCCGGACGCGAAGCTGTACCGACCTGAACGCTGGCTAGAAGACCGGCCCCCTGGCACGCCGGCTGCTTTCCTTGCCTTCAGTTATGGGAGAAGAGCTTGTATTGGTGAGTTTATTTGTAATAGGAAGCTTAGAAGAACAACTAAGATAAGATAGGGCGGGCTTATCTCTATATTTTTGAGCTACTTTAAATATATATCAACTGTCATTGTGTCAAGACAACTTTGATTCTGCGTAAAGCTCGTTTTTTCTTACATGTGTCACTTGTGTCTTTGAGTTAATATCCGCGAAAGATAGCTTTAAAACGAAATGGGTGTCAAAATTTGTTTTTAAAAACGAAATATATTCAATTAGCACACTTCAATTTTATTTACTCTGACTAAAAAGACATTAGAATCTTTACACTTTAAGTCTGCATAGAAAAAATAGTCCATTTTTTATTACATTGTTATAAGTGAATTGTCTCATTGGTCTAGTGGTCGCAAGCGCGACTGCTGAGCGTGATGTCCTTGGTTCGATTCCCGGGTCGGGCAAAGTGTTATTTGGTTTTTCTCTATGGAAATCTCAATAGCAGCACGGAGTCTCGAATTGTGCCCGTTAGATGACAATACTCGCCCCCTATTACATGGGACTCAATAACGGCATCGGTGCACAGTGATTGTGCAATAGTAAACCTCTGCCTAACCCTTCGGGGAATACAGGCGTGATGCTATGTTATGTGTGTTTATTTATCCAAGTCTATAGGACGAAAATTCTTGTGATTACTAGTAGAGAACCATTCACAATATTCAATTATTAAGTATGATCTTCAATGAAATGCAAAGCAACATTTATTTAAGTGTTAATAATGATATAATCACAGGTAATAATCATATGTGCGGCAAAGACATGGTAGTTGTTGATACTTATAATGATTAAGTTAATTATAAGGATGTCAAAGATAATATCAAACATGCTGGTAATGACAGTGATGCTGTTATGAGACACGAGGTATTATGAGCTAATGATGATGTTACTGGCAATGACTTGCGAACATAACAAGATTTATCTAAGTATATAGCGAAAAATAGGTATCATAAGGTAGAGTTGGGTGTGGAAGGCAGATTGCCGCATGTGTGAGAGACGTGAGATTTTTTTTTAGATTTTGTTTCTTTAGAAATGAAGGTTGAAATGTGTCTATTCTCTCATACACTTGTAATTAATTGTTAAAAAGATCTTGATTAAGATAGAAGATCTACTGCATCAGTTTTTTTTATACAAAGATGATCTACAATTTGTATTTTTCGGCGATGTCGTATAAACACGATGCCGTACAAACACTGGATGGAGTGGAATGCCACGAAAGGCGTAGTCTCATCATAATAAAACGATTTGAATTTACAGGTAAGAAGTACGCGATGGCGATACTAAAGACGGTGCTGGCTTCCTGCGTGAGGGACCTGGAGTTCGTGTCCGAGGCGGAGAACATGCAGCTGAAGGTGGACATAGCACTACGAGCCAGCTCTGGACACCTCATACAAGTGCGGCTACGAGACTCTAAATAAACTTTAAATTGATATTTATCGTTAATTTCATTTCATTTGCATTTGTGACCTACATAGGTATTTTATAGGAGGTTCAACGAACTTATGTCGCTGATTGTACCGACACACTTTGTCTGTCGCGTGGGTACAGCTATCGACATAAGTAGATGAACTTTACGTAATTTTGAAATTGGTTAATTAAATACTAGCGACCCGCCCCGGTTTCACACGGGTAGCAGAGCATATACGCCTTCATTTTTTTTTGTCGTTATTTCGTATCTACCTGTTACTCGGCGCACGCCAGTAAAGTTCCCAGTCGGCATGAATTTTTCAACTTCAACTATCATCGTCATATTCAATCCAATTAACACAGAACTTTACGAATTATACACCTAAACCTTCCTCATGAATCATTCTGTCTATTGGTGAAAACCGCATGAAAAGTAGTTTTTGAGTTTATCGCGAACATACAGACGGGCTTTGTTGTATAATATGTAGTGAAGATACTTATCGTTCTTAAATTAAATTTATTAAGGTTTTTATTGTTTTTAACTAAACATTACGCTGGTTGATAAAGTTACGCCATTCAATAATATCTAATGAAGTACAAATAAAATAATGTTTTCAATAATTTCAATCTTTGCACAATGATCACTTTTGCCGCTATCTGTGGGGCATAATATGCTCACATCGATTTAGGACATAACGTAATTTACAGGAAGGTAACGTAACTTATGTACATGACACATGTACAACCAGACCCGAAACAACTATCTATAGAAGAAGAACTAAATATAGAAGCCAATGCGCCAACCGTACCGAAATCGAATTTGACAGCTATTGTATAAAAAATAAGTCAAACCGCCATACCTATTTATTCTTCAAATTATACGTTATCTGACAATTAAAATATCAGATATCAGCCCTTAATTTACAAAATAATGAAGTAAATAAATAATAAAGAAAGAAAAAGAAATGAAGAAAGTGCGCTAATATTCCTGTTACGAAACTGAAATTCAGCATTAATTAGTAATATTGCCAACCACTTATTACGAATCAATTTAGGAAGTTCATTTAATAGGTGGTCATTAAAATTTCACGTGTGACAATTAAGTTCAAAGTCAGGTGTACCGCAAATTCAGCGATGAACGTTCACAAAATCAATTTTCATACAAAATGCACCGCGGCCATGTTATTACATAAATGTAGACGATATAAAGTGGTTTGCGAAATCAATCGTTTGTCAAAATTTATTGGGCAAAATAATAAAATGCCAGAGGTGTACTATTGTACACCTAATTTCGCCAATGCCATTATTGAGTTCCATGTAATAGGGGGCGAGCCTATTGCCATCTACCGGACACAGTTCCAGACTCCGTGTAGCTATTGTGAATTTCCATACAGAAAAACCGATACACGATCCGGGAATCGAATTTAGGATCTCACGCTCAGCAGTCGCGCTTACGACCACTAAGACGACCACACAGTCCGAGTATAATGATATGTATTTCAGAATAAACAAGATCACACGCACATATTCATTATGTTTCGTTTATTGTGCATAAATGGTTATAGATATGGGCGTAATTATCACACGCTTGGACATATTGACGATTGGTCCGTTTCGTGCTCTCCACCAATCGGAACGCCGAACGCGTTTGATGTAGTAAATCGAATTTGTCGAAAGAAACTTACACTAAGGCCTCTGATAAACCTGAACAAGAGACTTATGTCTAAGCGTGTGATAATTACGCCCATATCTATAACCATTTATGCACAATAAACGAAACATAATGAATATGTGCGTGTGATCTTGTTTATTCTGAAATACATATCATTATACTCGGACTGTGTGGTCGTCTTAGTGGTCGTAAGCGCGACTGCTGAGCGTGAGATCCAGAGGCCTGTACTCCTGCTGCAGGACAGATCATGATGTCCAAGGGAGTCGACTGCTTCACCGCAGTGACAGCGATGTGGAGCACCACAAGGGGCACCCAAGCGGAGGCATGTCGCAATACGGAATATGGAGGAACGAGGTATGGTGTTCCTCCATTGAAAAGGGAGGATCCTCCGACCAGGCAAGGTGGTTAGCCTGGCGGGCCGAAGCCCGACAGTTGATGTCGGATATTCGTGTATGTGTTAGAATCGTTGTAAACTTTCATAGTGCGATTCAGGGTTTGTTGTTGTAGCTTCACTTCGATAGATGGCGCTTTACTTTTTGCCATGTTGCGAGTAGTAGTCGCTACACGGAAAGTTGTGTCATCCAACATAATTCCTATGTTGGACGACGGGAGTGCCTGAAGCCGTAGACCTGACTCCCATTCACCCACAGCCAGGAGACGAGCGCGTTCAGCTGCATTGATTGACGTGTTTATTAAATATAATAGAATGTTGTAACAAAAAACAAAAGCTTTCCAAAGTTATTACGACTCTTCCAAATATTAAAGTTTAGATATTTAATTTGAAACCCTATTTTAACAAAAGCCTTTAATAAAAAGCAGCTGAGAATAATCGTATAAAAATAATAAGTACATAATACTAACACATTTCAACTTTCTCACAGTTAAACATTAAAATAAAACAGAAAAAATCTTCGTCTAACTTTGAACGTCTGTTTCGAAACTAACTTTCATAACGTATAATTTTCTTTATCTACGGCCTTTATAAAAGGGTCCGAAATTAGGAGTAAATTACGGCAATGACCCTTAAGCCTACGAAGGAGTTTGTTGTAGCTCGCTGAAAAAAATTGTTTATGATTATTGTCCGAAATATGCGACTTGTTTTGATGTCTATAAAAAAGTTATTTTCTGTTACATTATAGGATATATCTTTATTTCATGTAAACCAAGTCCAGGCACTTATGATTTTATGAAATGTCGAGAGTTAAGTTCACGTCTACAACATTTCTAATTTGTTTTGAGATATGTCTTTAACATATTTTACATTTTCCCAAAACTTTGGCATTTTGAAATATTTTATTTATAGTATATGTTCCTATCAAGCTTGGTTTCTAAAGATGTTTTAGTCTAGCTAAATGTTCTATAGTATAGTCATATGAATAACTAATTTTTAAGTCAAAATAAAGTACGTCCATCAAACGATGTTGTGGAACTTATCAGTTTTGCTGAGAGTACTCTATTTACATATAGACGTAAGGAACAAGACACGTAAGTTAAAAAATAAGTACCTATTATGTCATGGGATTTGGTTAAAATTAGAATAGTTTACGAAGAAATATATAATATATCAGCACAGTTAAAACATGATAGTTAATTTATGCACTGAATGCAGTCTCATTAACATCCCGTCTTTCTAAAGAGTTGAGGCAGTCGTGTTGTTTCTTTTATACCTGAAGAAAATTGGTTATTATCATCTTGTAGTTTTTTTTTTTGTATAATTTCAAGAACGTAAAGCACGAGATCCTTACACAAGCTAAATTATGCATACTTTCATATTATAAATCAAAAATTGTAATAGAGTTTCCCAAAAAAAAAAAAAAAAGAATAATTCAAAGTAATTTTGTTACTTCATGTAAATTAATATATATTTTTGAAAATGTCTTTCTCCAGTCAGAGTGCCATTTTGGCACTCTGACTGGGGAAAGATATGCCCAAGAGATTCTCAACGGTGATAGATCGATGCTGATGCATGATAATGCCCGGCCACATACGGCTCAGATCGTGCAAGAGTACATTCAGGACGTTGGTATCAGCGTGATGGCTTCACAGGCTTGGCCATCAAGAAGTTCTGATCTCAACCCGATTGAGCACGCCTGGGATGAGCTAGGGAGGCTAGTCAGAAGCCGCAGACAAGCACCTACCACCCTCAAGGTACTAAAACAGGCCCTGATTGAAGAATGGGAGAATATTCCCCAACATCGAAACCTCGTGTTCAGTATGCCAAACCGGCACGAAGCTGTAGTCAGAGCCCGAGGAGGCGTATTGCCTCCTCGGGCTCTGAGCATTTACAGTACGAGGCAGTTATTAAAAATTAAATAACATGCAAAATATACTTAAAAATGTGTTATTGAGTTTTTTGACACTAAGCTGGAATGGCTATTTTTTTAGATTTAACTTTTTTTTAAGTTAAAAATGTTACTAATGTATAGTTTACTAGTTTCAAAGAAAGCTGATAAAATTTGCTATAAAACGTTTTTTTTTTCATTTTAAATCTCTAACTTCTATAGTTTAGAGAGAAAAAAATTGTAGTATTTAGTTTTGCAGGCCGGTGTGGTTATATAATCTTCTATCTTATAAGGATCTTTTTGATTTCTGTCTAAACTATTATTATAAAAAGAAAAGATTAGATTTTTTGTATGTTTGTTTGTAATGGATAAACTGAAAAACCAATAAACCGAGTTTTAAAATTCTTTCACCTATAGAAACGTACATTATCAGTGAGAGCGAAAATTGCAATTATTTAACCCAATTATTTAAAATTAGATATAAGTTTATAGATTTGTCCCACTCATTAAAAAGAATAAATTCAATATAAAAAAAAAAACGCAGTAACCCAAAGGTAATATTATATTATCTGTGCCCAAGGTATCAAGAATTAGCTTATAAGTCATTATATGGAGAGCGCTGCGAAAACTAATGCTACAAGTAAAATAATGTACTACATGTTTATAGTACTCATCATACCCTACAAAAAAGTCCGCGAGGCTATATGTACATATGTCTAAACAATTGTCAAATTGTTTTTTGTTCAAATTAGTCAATCAAAACACGGGCAGAATCGAAACTTGATGACATTCGTGTCATGATATTAATCCATATCCAACTATATAGTTTCATAATTAAGGTTGATTATGTATATATAAATTCCTTTTTAATTATTCGAATCGGACCTTAAGTTACGACGGGTATAAAAATTCTAAAAGTAAGAAAAATGCCGCGGTTTGAGCGAACCTTACCTACGCTTAATCAATTAGTTAGATACACATTTTATTTTTTGTAAACTATACTCGTTTTGTTTAGGTATTTAACTAAAGGTAAACAATCTAGATGTGTCTTTTTAATATTTTTTGTTTAAAAACTCAGTTTAAAAATAAAACGCGACTAAAAACCAATGTAAAACAACAATAACGATTACCAAATCAATTGAACCACTAGTTTAAGCAGTAGTTTATTTGTTTAATACGTGTTTGTGTAAAAAGTCACATCAAGATTGTTTACCTATATTTAAGTACCTAAACAAACCGAATATAGAAACTATTGACCAGTAGTTTATAATTTAAATTATATCTATTATTATAAAATCATCATTTTATACATTCTATCCTATCCTACTATTTTGTAATATTATAAATGCGAAAGTTTGTGAGGATGTATGTATGTTTGATACTCTTTCAAACAAGAATAATCTGGCTAAAAAGGCTGCTGGTAGATTCAATGTACCCAGAGTCACCAATTATTTTGGTGACAGAACATTAAAAAAGAGAATACCATATCTATTGAATAGTCTGCCGGCAGACATAAGGAGTGAAACAAATTCAAATAGGTTTAAACGTAAATTAAAGTTATATTATTTAGAAATGTTTTAAGTTTTATATAAGTGTAAGTTACAATACCTATATAATATTTAATTATAAGTACATTTAATTTGTAATGTCTAGAGACTCGTTGACCTCACAGTCAAACCATTGCAACGGTTTTGTGGGGCTTAGAATATAAGATACTTACCTTTGTGATATAAAGATTAAAAAATAAATAAAAAAAATCAAATTTAAAATTTATTATTTCGAAATTTCGAAACTAAATAACATGCAAATATGATCCGAAATTTCGAATGTATGAAATTTCGAAATATATATAATATATAATAGGCAACATAGATTACGTTTGTGTACTTAGTTTACTAAGTTAAGCCGCGCCGTAAGTAGCAGCGATTGCGAACACTAGATCGTTGAGGTAGAAAATAAAACTAATGAATGGTGGTGAATGGTGGGTGTAAAAGTACACCACTGCTTAACCCTTAAGGGAATACAGTAGTGATGTTCAGTTTTTATATTCCAGCGGTCCCAATAATCCTCTACTTAGTATCAGTGGCAATATGCCTGAGCTATTTCTACGTGTATAACGTGTCCGTATTTTGGTTCGTGTTCTGCCGTTGCCCCTTTTCCCTTGGAGTATCCAGTGAGATTGGACCTGTCAAGTTGGTTTATATGTATTTGCATATGTAAGTATCTGATAAATCTTCAGTTACTGCGCAGGCGTGCTAGCTTAATGACATCTCATTATAATTGATTTTATTGGAAAAATCATATACTAAGATAGATAGATCGATGATAAAATGATTTTCTACAGTATCGGACTTAAGGCGGAGGCACTCGCTTAGTAAATCAGTAATCGCGTCAATTACAATACTATATTTACAAGTATGTACTTAAACGTTTACTTAAAATGGTCATCATAGCTATAAATGTCCAAATTTAGTTTAAATTTAATAAAAACAACAAAATTCGTACCGTAACTCAAAAAATTAATATATTATATATTAATTTAATATATTAATTTTTATATTATTTTTATAGTATGTGACAGGACTATTATACAATTTTTTCTTTGTTGCCAGTGACACAGTCAAACAAATCGTGACAGACTGCCCAGCCTACGAGTCCTCTGTGATACCAGGAAGTCGATTCTCTGAAAACCTACGTGCCACCTTGAGGCAGGTCAAGAAACGGGCCATAATATTCTGGTTGGTCATAATTGGTATTTCCGTGGTTTATGTTACGAAACCCATATTGACGCCCGGCAGACATTCTCGGAAGATAAGTTTGTTCTTTATGGTAAGTACGCAGTTTGATTTCTCACAGGAAATAATTAGGTCATACCAAAAGTTAATTTCATTACTTTACTATTTTTAGTTCTTAAGCAGTCTGCAACATTTAATTGCGCAAATTATTTTTAAGGCATATGATTTCTACTTAAAAATAAAACATAAATATACTGCAACATTTTATTGGCCCATTATTAATCAAAAAATAAACAAGAATGTAATATGCAATGAATGTAAAATAAAAAATGCATACACAGTTGCTTAAACATATATTTAAGCGAATAAATAGTAAGAAATAATTATTATAAAGAACGACTCCCTTATTCGTAGGATTGACAAAAAAAAAAAACTGGGTTTATTCAAGTTTGGAATAAGAACGGTATAAGACAAGCAGAGTGCGCTGCGGAATCGGAATAAACGCTACGTTTTCATGACCAACCGCTATTCAAATATCAATGCGTGTATAGGGTGCGCCAGAAGTGTTCATTATTGTGTTTTTTAAATATGCTGCTGGATAACGCAGTAGGTGTGAGTAGTGAAATATGATTAAAATAGGGTGAGTGGGGGGAAGATGAAAATAGGGGTAACACACAAAGTGACACGACACACAAAGTGACACGACTTTTTGTGGATTTAAATCTTCCCCCCACTCACCCTATATGTATTTTATAATACTTAGTAATGTTTTCATCTTAAAACTGCGGCCAGACACCGGAGGACGGGCAGCAGCATCCTCTCACTAATCGGTGAGCCACTGCGATCCCCAAGCCGCCTGCCAAGCGTGGGGATTATGGCAAACCCCCCCTAGGGGGAGGCCTTCGTTCAGCAGTGGACGTCTTCTGGCTGATGATGATGATGATGATGAGTAATGTTTTTATATTGTATGCACTTTGTCTGTTATGATGATAAAAAGATTTTTTGTTTAAAGAATCTTTAGTACCTAAAAGTTAAAAAGGTTACGCAGAGTAGTTAAACTGTTAATTTACAATTATTAATAATTAAAAATTCTTAATTTTATTTTACATTAATAATCTTATTAAGCAAAAACGTTTTAATAAAATTATATCACGCAACTACTAAACGAAAATAAACATGTCAACCATATGTCAACAATAATGATAAGAGAATGAAGTTTCACCGCACCCTGTATGGAGCTACTAGAACCGATGCGGAATGATAAATACTCACGGTCGCGGCTCCGTATCAGTAAAAACCTTAGTGCGTCTTGTCGCTGCGGTCTGCGGTCGAACGGAAATAACGTTGCCGTTTTATCGGAACGGAGCGGACCGGCAACGCTGCAAAACGTGTTGAACGAACGAATGACGCCACACTACACAGTCCATGCGCAGTTGCCGTTCGTACATCAACCCGGCTAGACTACATCAACAATGTTCGACACGTCGAAACTGATACAAGAAATAGAGAAAAAGGATTGTTTGTGGAATATGAATCATAAAAATTATTTGGATAAAACGGCCAGAAGGAATGCGTGGGAAGACATTTGTAAAGTGTTTCATAGTGATTGGAATATGTTGACGAAGAAACAGAAGGATGAAAGAGGTTAGTTTGTGATCCTTTATTGTCATTCATGCGAGTATTATTCCGGAGACGGTTTTTACGTCCTATTTATGTTATGTATATATTTACACCATTTTATTCGAAATCTTGGTTTTTAAACGTGTGTTCAAAAATCAGGATTTTTATCGTTCCTGTCGTTTTTGTAAATGACAGGAACGATAAAAATCCTGATTAATTGAAGTTTTGAACGCTATTGTTTGATCATAGATAATAAGTTGTCTACTGAATGCGTTCATAGATTAGATTAGAATACTGTTTATTTTTTTATATACATTTATTTTTATATCTATCTTTATTTACATGACGTATTTAACCAGTTTTGTAAAAAAATGTTTTTATTTATTTATTTTAATAGAATTGACTCTAGATTTTTTTTCTAACGTGTTTATACATTATGACCACATGCACAAATACGCGAAACCACTATCTGGTTTTATTATACATATTCTTTGAGTTGTGGGGTTCGAACCCGCGACCCGCGATTTAATACCGGATCATAAGTAAATGTACTTTTTAAATGAGTAAATAAACAATGTTAGCCATAAATATTTGAATCTTTTTGGATTATACATATATCCAAAAGAGATTCAAATATTTCAACGCGCTATTAGAGAGCAAGAAGCAGAGAGCAAAATAATATTTATATCCGTCATAATTATATATTTTTTCTATTCCGTATACATTAATTATTTAATTGTTTTTTTTTTTCATTGAATAGGACCATATTTTATTGTTCTAAAAATAGCTTTCCTGCCAAATGAGCTTACGTGTTATTTGCGCTGATCCGTCAGTATTTTTCCGGGGCCGTTTATGATACGATTAGTTTTTATTTGTGTTGTAGAAGTACGAGTCGAACGCACGGAAAATTTATCAATAGAAAGTAATGTTTTATGCGAATACAACATTATTATATTATATATATTTTTTGTTCTGTCCGCACGGGCGAAGTGGTTACGAATGAACGAGGTCCCGGGTTCGTTTGCCACGTCGGCAATATTTGTTTAAATAATTTCCTGTTAGACATGAAATTAATTCATAACTTTTTCTTTGTTTCAGTGGAATTCTTTATTAAAAAATGGAGAAACGTAAGAGATTATTACATGAGAGAAAAGAAGAGAGGTCTAAGCCCAACAACGGGGATAAGAAAGAAGAAGAAATACTACTATTACGATAATCTGAGATTCTTAGATGCTGTTAATAATTTAAAAAATAAGCGTACTGTTAGACGCAGTAGTGACAGCCAGGAAATAATGAATAACACTGAAGAATATTTAGAAGACACGTCTAACGATATGATATCCTACGAACAATGTATAATTGAACAGGATTCTTTAAGCGAATCTGGCGAATATATTAAACAAGAAGATGAATCGACGTCTAAAGATATGCCGTCATTTGAAACGCATGTTTTATCACTAGATAAGTCACAGGATGTCGAACCAAATGTTGCAGCAAATCAGAATTTCCTGCAGTCCCTGCTTCCTGATGTAAATTCATTGAATGAAAGACAGAATATGCGATTTCGTCTTGGAGTTTTAAATCTATTAAATGACATTAAATATGGACATAATTAATGGCACGACAAAATATTATACAGTTTAGGAAAATTGACTCTATATCGTTCAAAGCTAATTAGCTTTCTTGAATGGGAAAATTTACGTTTATTGAACATTATACGTAATGAGGAATATTATTTCTATTTCACACGATCTGTCAAATCATCAGTCTGTGTGGTTTCGGCTCGTCCGGTAAAATTTAGCGGGCACAAAATTAAATACTTAATATTGTTAAGAAACAATTTGTTTTATGTATACACTGAGTGAGTGATAAAAATACATTAATAAATGGAAAACAATTTCAATAAAATATGTTATCTTTAATAATAATTTAAAATTATTATCTTAATTTTTGTTTTATTTACCACTTATTATGTATATTTACTGCGTAGTACCCGGCTGAAATAAATTTTAATTTATTTGGTCATCTTAAAAGTTGCAGAGGGTAGAGCTAATATCATGAACATTAATGAATAACAGTTTTGTTCTACCAAGTTGACCCGATAAATAAGGGCATGGAAAAGCAAAAAAATTTTTTTTCCAGAAATTTTTTTATCCACCGGTTTAGAGCCAATGGAGGAGAATCCAAACTACCAAATATCCACCGTGCTGCTGGCGGCAGGAGCATGCTGCACCACTTACCTCCCAGCCAATATCACGGCGTTCCTCATAGTCGTTACTGGTTACATTGAAGCCCAGATGGCGTCAATAGCTGAGGAACTGCTCCACGTATGGGAAGATGCAGAAGAACATTATTATAAAACAAGGTCAACTAGTAGCGGTGACGTCAATAAATAAAACAAAGAAAAAATTAAAGTCAAAAATAAAATTTTAAACGCTTATGTGGAAGAGCATAACAAGGATATAGCTCACGGAAGGAATATAAACCTTTTTAACAAACTTGAAAACATATTCAGCGGTGCTATAGCCATGCAATTCTCTCTACTTGTAGTTGGACTTATAGCAGAACTACTAGGAGGTATAGAGAATACATACCTGCAGATGCCATTCTCGTTAATGCAAGTTGGCATGGATTGTTACACGGGACAGCGTATAATGGATGCAAGTGTTAAGTTTGAAAGTGCTGTATATGATTGTAAATGGGAGAATTATAATCTGTCAAATATGAAGACTGTACTGATAATGCTGCAGAATTCTCAGAAGACAATGAAGCTGTCGGCTGGTGGTATAATAGTACTGAGTTCCCCTTGCTTCATGACGGTCATCAAGTTAATATATTCAGCTTCAGAAACGCTGAGGACGACAATGAATTGATACGTATAGTAGAAGACACAGTAGTAGTAGTATTATTAGTGGCAAGTCTTTTTAAATTTATCAAACATGATCATAGTATTCGTAAATAGGTACTATTTACTTAAATGCTGGTTATTACATTACATTTGATTGAATCGGAAACAAACAGCATAAATGGGAATGCGAAAAATACGTCACTCATACGAAAG
Source organism: Shargacucullia verbasci (assembly GCA_947562105.1). Taxonomy (NCBI): domain Eukaryota; kingdom Metazoa; phylum Arthropoda; class Insecta; order Lepidoptera; family Noctuidae; genus Shargacucullia; species Shargacucullia verbasci. The sequence continues at coordinate 1,320,861 of OX387296.1, forward strand.
AACTCTTCGACGAAATAGCACGAGTTGTATATATAATACTATCGTCAAATAACATGGAATATTACTGACAGGACAAATTACTTCGCGATAAGTCCTAAATATATGTACTTTGTGCCTCGATTGGTGACCTATCACAAATCGATCAAACCACGGACGGCACTTAATAACTAAGAACAAACAAAAACTTTTAGATTGAAAAAGAAATGAAGTTTGTAAACTTCATAATGTTGAAAATAACTTATTATAGAATACATTGTCATAATTTTATATTGATGACTCTGTAACAGCCATTTGGTCTCGCAATTTTGTCAAGGATTGTTCGGAAAATTGGCTTAACACTGTGAGAATTAGATCAAAATTCTTGCCTTTTACGAACTTCGAGTAGCTCAACTTTCTAGTCTAACCAGATAGATGAGGCTAGATATAGTTTTAACTGGAATCGGCAGTACTTGGCTGCGAGATGTGGGAGTCTATTCGAAAGTTTGGCTTGGAGTACTGTGACTTACCAACGATGCTATCAAATGTGTCTGCTATGTTGAGAATTCTAACACTTAACATTGATGGTCGGAATAAGAACAGTATGTATACGATTCTAAGATTCCCTTGTGCTGATTTTTTTTTGTTTGTTTTGTCACAAAAGTATACTCTATAATAGTTTATACGAATTATTCCTTTTAGTCTGTCGATTTTTAGGTCTCTTATTCTAGTGGCTTAGGTCCTAAATATCTCTCTTCCAATCCCCTTTTCATTACTGCTTATTGCTTGGTTAAATATCTCACAATACGTATGTGTAATGTTGTAAACCGTTGTAACAACAAATATTGAGGCTCTAATTATAGCATTTCACTTCATAAGATTGACTTATTGATCTGTGAGGTTAAGCAGCGCTAGCCACAGTCAGTCCTTGGGTGGGTGATCATTTTTTCCATATCAAGACCCCTCCGTGCCTCGGAAAGCACGTTAAGCAGTTGGTCCCGGGTGTCATACGAAGACCTATGACAGTCGTTACGGGTGCCAGCAGCCCAAAAAGTCTGACAACCAGTCTAACCTTAGAGTATCAGTATATACCCAGTAACTGGGTGGTCAGATGGCAACCACTCCGTGTAAAATACTAAAATTCAGCCGCAACCGGTTAGATTGGAACCCGACCCCTCCCCTCCCGAGTCATCTGCCTAGCCTTTTCTGAACTGACTTTTTTGTATTTGCACAATTACCACGAATTGCAGGGATCCCAGTCATCTGGTACATTTTAACGACAGTCACGTCTATCTTCTACTTCTACGTGTACGTGTTCTCTGGGTTCTGGTTCACCTTCTGGCGCTGCCACCAGACCGGCGACCTGGTGGCAGCCGCGGTGGTCTTCTCCCTCAACAGCACCAGCGAGGTGGCGGTTATGAAGCTGTTCTACATGAGGTTTCATGAGTAAGTTTCGTTTTATGTAACTATCTGAGGTATTTGATGTCTTCCATAAGAACAAGCAATTATTTTCCTTCATGATTCCTAACTGATGGATAGAAACGTTCACTGAAATGTAGACAAATAGAAAAAAGAGAGAGGATCTTAAACAGAGATCTCTCTGTCTGTCAAGTACATACATATGTGCATAAACAGACGTTTAAGATGAGAACATCTATAAGTTTTAAATTATTAAACGTTTGATCCATATTATCACCAGCTGATTAACTTCGTTTGAAGTGTTCGTGACCCATGGTAAACGCTGTTCTACTAATTTATGCGTAATACTTAAGTCTAACTGCCTCATTAGTCTGTTTGTAAATGCGGCTGCTGATGTTCAGGTAGATGGCAATAGGCTTGCTACATACAACATGATATTTAATAACGGCATCGGCTAAATGTGGGTATACAGTACCACACCTCTGCTTAAACCTTAACGGAATACAGGCGTGTTGCTATGTTATTTATGTTTACAGAGAAAAGTTAAAGAAATTAACAAACAGGTATCTCGATTGTGACTCTCGCATAATCCAGGGGAGCAGGTTTTCGATCAACATGGCAAAGGCCCTGAGGAGTGTCAAGAAGCGGGCTATTATCTATTGGTCGGTTCTGATGGTGGACGCTGTGCTTTACGTGATCCAACCCATCGTTACACCAGGACAACACTTGACTGTAGACGCTTATGTTATTTATGGTAAGTGACGAATATTTTATCAAAACAAAAGAGGGGTTTAGTATAAGCATTTCTCAATTTACCCATCGATGCGTGTGTAGTGTTTCTACCTCTTTGATTGAACCTCATATTACTTATGTATTAGTAGGCATTTTTAAAAGATTTTGCTTTTTAATTTTAAGGTCTGGAGCCAATGTTCAAATCACCCAACTATGAGATAGCAGCCATAGTAATGGCGATAGACGTACTCTTCATTTGCTACACAGTTGCCAATGTCTCTGCCTTCCTCATCCTCATCATTGGATACATTGAGGCTCAAATGTTATCACTAAGTGAAGAAATGACACATATCTGGGCAGATGCCAAAGACCATTACAAGAAAATTATTAAAGAAATGAGTGGTTGCGAATCAGTATATTTAAAAAATAAAGCATTCAATTATGTTCAAGAAGCAGATATAGTTAATGAATATGTAAAGAAGCATCTTATAGATATCATAGGAAGACACTCAACAAACGTAGATCTTTTACAAGAAATCGAACACGTGATGAGAGGACCAAACGCGGTTGGATTCTTGTTCTTAATCGTAGGACTAATTGCAGAATTACTTGGTGGTTTAGAGAACACGATACTGCAGCTACCATTTACACTGATACAACTTGGAGTAGATTGTTATTTAGGGCAAAAAATAATGGATGCGAACATACAATTTGAACAGGCTGTTTACGATTGCAAGTGGGAGCAGTTCAATGAGTCTAATAAGAAGATTGTGTTGATGATGCTTCAGAATTCACAGAAGACAATGACGTTGTCTGCAGGTGGAATGGCGACATTGAGTTTCTCTTGTTTCATGTCCATCATTAAGTCCTCGTATTCTGCCTACACCACGCTAGGCTCCATGATATAATGGAGTAATTATTACTTATATACTAAGCAATATATTTGGTTGTAAAAGAACAATTTAAATTGCAAAATAAATAGTTTAATTAAAGGGTCTATTATTTTATTTCAAATTTACACGTACAATGTTACGGGATCTCTATGACATTGACATTAGTTAGGATATCCGCAGTCTTTGGAGTATATATTTAGATTTTTTTATGTTATTGTTTTGTTAATTACGAGAAGTTTCTTATTATATAAATATTTTTAATAATGATTAAAGAGTTCTTATCAACTGTTTTTGAAACTACAGTTACTAATTTGGGTTGGTTGTTATTATTTTTATACTTTTATACTATATCCGTATTTAATTTATTCAGAATATTTATTATCTTAATATTGCTAGTTTTATTACAATTTGTCGAAGTCGTCGACATACATATTGTAGAGGTTATTTTTTTATTTTACAGCTACAACGGATTATATGTATGCCCCGCGCGACTCACGATTGTTCAAAAGAGTATCCGTGGAGTTTCTTACCACTTCTTTTCCATAGCACCAACTTTTTGGAACCGTGCAACTAGAGTCCTTTAACGTTTCATAAGTGCCTGTATTAGGTTTATTTGATATAAAAACAATTCTATTCATCTATCTATCTGTCTATCTATCTATCTATCTATCTCTCAATCAGTTTTATTTTTAATCTATATGTATCTAGTATGCTCACACAACGCTATTAAAATATATAACATATCAGAACAAATCACAAATGTGTTACAAACTGATTACTAATCAATACAGCTTATTATTTGACTACCATTAAGCCATTTAAATATTTGTTCAGTTCGGAGACTAAAGAGTCAATAAGGGTACTCCGGTTTCTTTTAAATAGCGTCGACTGACAATTGACAAGCTGGGCTCAGAAGAGCTTGACAGAATATTGTCGTTATGGTAAGACGAGAATTTTCTTTTAAATCTGTTTCTCCACCAGGTAGTGCGGCAAGCAAATGATGTCGCAGCGTTCATATATTAAGTTAATTGATGTGTTATAATCCTAGAGTTTACAGCTCCTTTAATAGAATCGGAGAAATAATTGCGAAGATGTCCGGTATCCGCAAGTTTGGACTGCAGCACTGTGACCTGCCAACTTCGATGGGAAACGTCGCATTTTTTATGAAGGTCATCACTTTAAAGATTGATGCTCGAGATGAGACACGTATTTATTTAATATTGTAGGTACTATAATACATATTGGATTATGGGTGAATATGAGTATCGTAAGAGGCTCCAGTTGGCCGACTGATCCCCGACATAACACGTACAGAGAAGTTTAAATTTCTTTTGAGAAAATTCGATTTAACGCATCGAACTTGCGCGGGTCTCCAATTGGTGGAGAGCACGAAACGATCCAATCGGAACGCGTTCGATGCGTGTACGAGATTTCCTAGGTCTCAACTAAAGTTAACGTTACCAAAAATGCATGGAAATATTGCGCGTGCGTTTATAATACGAGTCAATCGTCATTCAAATGCGCGCGCACGATATTTTCACACATTTTTGGCTGAAAGGTAACGATGGTCGGAGTCGATTAGACTCATAGACTTAGAATTTCGCTTACGCTAAAATCTATGATTAGACCACTATTTAAAACTTTGTAAAAGTTTTAAGTTGGTGTCGTGTACGCGTTCTCATTTTCGTTCTAGAGTTTCATATTGCGACGAAAATAATCGCTTTGCGATATGTTTAAATAAGATGCGAGCACTCGGACCCCATGGCCCAAGTGTTTCGACCCCAAACGGCTCGAAAATATAACCACTGAGTAGGTTATTATATTTTCGCCGTCTCTCTACGTGATTAAAAAGTCCATAGTTATTTGAAGACAAAGGAGGGGCAGCGCGGCGTCGCGAAGCTGCACGAGCCTTCTAGCGCCGCACTGCCCCTTGCGGCGCGGCGGCGCCGCGTTCTTACGACCGCTGCCGGCCGCTGCTCTTTCAGTGGGAATTGACCCTAAAGCCAGAGTGTAGTTCAGAAAGTGACCTTCCTAGCGTAAGTCATAAGACAGAACCTGTGCGAATTCTGTGTTAGGTTTGATTTCATCGTCGCGAAAAATATTGCCTCAGCACACACATATTTTTATTTATTTTTAGTATTGATTTTTCCATCGTCAGATAAATTTTATCTGAGGAATTAATTTTGCGATTTTTTTAGAAACGTAGCTTCACTCTTGGATATCTCGTGTCGTGGGTACATTTTTACAAACATACATGTCACATGCATGCACAATTGTACAACCAGACCCGCAGCCTAATTACCGATGTAGCAATCAGTTTGCGAAAGGCGTAGATCGCGCGATAGCTTCTGTCAAATGTCATTTTCGTGTCATATATGTATTGGCTGACAGTGAGATTGCTGTTGCGTGGCTCTCACGTTGCTGTCACTTTTTTTTACATAATTAGGTAACTATGTATCTGTAGATCATACAAATAACAACCGTACCGAATTTGAATTTGAAAGCTATTTAATAGAAAATATCAAATTGTCAATATTTATTCTTCAGATTATACACTATCTGACATTTAAAAATCGGCCTTAAATCTATAAATTAATGAAATAAATAAATAATAAAACGAAAGTGCTTAAATATTCATGTGACGACACTCAAATTCAATTAATTAGTAATATTGCCAACCACTTATTACGAATAAAATCGGGAAGCTCGGTTAATAGGTGGTCATTAAGATTTCACGTGTGACAGTTATGTTCAAAGTCAGGTGTAACGTAAATTCAGCGACGAACGTTCACGGAATCAATTTCATACAAAAGCACCGGGGCCATGTTTTTACATTAATTTAGACTATAAAAAGTGTTAATAAGCAATCAATCGCTCATCAAAATGTATTGGGAAAAATAAAGATATGTATTTCAGAATAAACAACATCGCATACACATGACCGTCTTTTTATATTGATGATTAATAATCCGTTCAGTGATCAAAAGTGCAAAATGTTGCTTATACGCTGATGACCTGAAGATTTATTACGAAATAAAGTCTGAGGCCGATTGCCTGGCGTTGCAGTCTGACGTGAATTCAGTGTATCAGTGGAGTTTAGATAACAAGATGGTGTTCAATGCCTCAAAACGCTATGTTATTACATAGCGTGATAACATAGCGTTTTGAGGCACTGATGACTATCCGTCGAATGCGGCACCTTATAAAATTCACCAATTATCTTAATATTATTTCTAGAACAGATATAATGAGGGACTTGATTGTTTGAAATTTTTACAATCACATAACATCAGTAGCTAAGGATTCTTTGAGATGCTTAGGCTTCGTGCCGAAAGATATTGCCGTGATTTTCATAGTACTCCTGCGATTAGGCTTGTATACCCTGCAATAGTCCGCAGCAAAGTTAAGTCAAGTGCGGGCGTGTGGAATCCGTTCAAAAAAAGTATATATTGTTAACCGAAAAGTTCAAAAAGCATTTTTAGAAATCTCTTTAAACAATTAAATGGATTGTTTGGGATTTAATTCCTTAGCAGTAAGAACGGCGAATGACCAGATGATGATGATATGCAAAATTTTAAAAGGGATGATCGATGCTCACGACCTCCACAATGAAATCTGCCAGTTATTTGTCCTTAATAACTACTGTCGCAGCAGAAACCATACATTTTAGCACTCGGCCTTCATGTCGTACTATTGCGCACTCAGTCACCAATACTTCGGACACTGACTGAGCTCAACGCTCTCCTGGACTCAAACCCAGACTTTGATTTGTTTGGGGATGCAGGAAAGAAGATTCTGTCAGAATGCATGAAGTATTGTGAGAAGAATGGTATCCGGCATGTATACAGATATAATACCTATACGGAATGTTTAGTTCTTCGTAATTTAATTTAAAAACGGCGAAATTACGGCGACCTGTCGACCTTTAGATGGCGAGGAATCTTTATTTTTTTATTAATCGTATAATTCACTGGTTTAACAAGCATAAAGGTCTGTATAGACGAGGCTAGGTAGCAAACAAGGTAATACAATCCCGGATTTTACACTAGTCGCATGTCAAGAGCAAATTTTGGAGCAACTAGAGGGATGGTATATATCCATATCTCTTTTTATCTCAGCTATAAAATTACTATAATATATTATCAATGTATTATTTATTTTTAATATTTATTAGTTTTTTTTTTAATTTTTATTAAAAATAAATATTGCTGCATTTGCAAACTCTTCAAGAACTATGAATTCAGTCTGCTTAATAATGTATGATTCAGTGGCCTTAGAATTAATTTACTGTCAAAGGTGTAATTTATGTGATTATAAATGGTTAAGTACCTAGTGCTAAATTCTATTATAATTACTGACTAAATGTTTTAAAGGACATCGGAGTGAGCTTTACGTGAAACGTAGTTTGCATTGTAAGCTGAAGTGTCAGTGTGTTAATAACAAGCGGTTTGTAAACAAATAAATAGAATTTTGTTGGGTATTTAATAATAGTTTAAAATAGCGAAAATTGTTTTAAAGGTCCCTACTTATTTGACTTTGGTATAAATCACACTTTTGGCAATCACAACAATAAAAGAAAAACGGCTAATTCAAGAGAGTTTTCAAGTTGAAAAAAAATATATGTGTGTGTGTGTACTTATGTACACACGTAAGTCATACTTCAAATTTATTTTTTGATTTCCACTGATATGAAACACGTGTTACAGAGGCACAAATATTTCAATAACTAACTTGAATATAGCTATGAATTCCCAAGAAAATTTAAGAGACATTTACCAGCATTTATCTCGTCATGTCGGTGTACGCGCGCATCGTAAGAATTCACTCTCATCATCATCAAGCGTGCCAAAAGATGTATAACTTCAACTTATAGATATCTACCTTCTGTTAAGTGCTCGCAAATTATAATCACAAACATAAACTGATTTTTAACTTAATAACATTATTGTAACAAAAAACAAAAGCTCTCCAAAGTTATTACGACTCTTCCAAAGATTAAAGTTTAGACATTTAATTTGAAACCCTATTTTAACAAAAGCCTTCAACAAAAAACAGCTGAGAATAACCGTATAAAAATAATAAGTACAGTCAGCATCAAAAACATGCGCTTATACACGTAGAGAAAGTCAAAACCGAGTTTTATAGGAAATAGTGATTGAAATATTGACCAATTTCATACATAATATCTGTGGATAATGTTTTTGATGCTGGCTGTACATAATACCAACACATTTTAAACATTAAATAGAACAGAAAAAATCTTTGTCTAACTTTGAAAGTCTGTTTCGAAATTAACTTTCATGTCTTATAATTATAAAAGGGTCCGAAATTAGGAGTAAATTACGGCAGATTATTGTCCGAAATATGCGACACGTTTTGACGCAAGCATTTGATGTTTATAATAAAAGTTATTTCCTGTTGTATGTAGAATAGGATAAAAAATATCTTTATTTCATATAAACCAAGTTGAGATACTTGTGTAATGTCGTTAAGTTCATGTTTACAAAATTTTTAATTTGTTTTGAGATATGTTTTTAACATGTTTTACATTTCCTCGTTTTTTTTTTAGGTTTTGTAAGGATAAACCTTTGGCGTTTTGAAATATTTTATGTATAGTATACGTTCTTATCAAGCTTGGTTTCTTAAGAGAATCGTTTAGCTGCCGGCTTCGACAAAATTGTCTTGAAATACGCGCAAAAAAGATGTTTGAGCGTTAACGTTTCTTATATCTAAACATTAACGAATTAATTTCATTTTGGTTCTCTATCGTTTTGTCAGATAAAAAACAAGGTCAACACGGTTAGTTTACTTCAAAATTTTGATTAATTTAATAATTATTACGAGATAAGTATAAGGAACCTTTTTAGGGTTAATTATTTCTCAATTTATAAACAATATAAAAAAAAACAAAAACGTGACGACCTAGTTTTTACTTGTGTCTATAACATATCAAAAACAAATCAGCTCATGTTAAGTGGGGTAAAAATGTTAACGCATTTCGTAGAAACACTTTTTGCTTATTTATTGTATTGTATTGTTGAAATATTTTATAGTCATATTAATAACAAATTTTTGTGTCAAAATAAAGTACATCCATCAAAATTATAATTATGTATAAGGAACCAATATTAATTAATCTACGTGATACTTCTTGTAAAACAAAGGTAATTCAGTATCAAAGTAGGCGTGGATACAATCGGTCTGATTGTAGGGCTGTGGTATATATTAGCAAATAAAGACATTAATCATGTTGGAAAGTTCGGTCTAGAACATTTTGATCTGGAAACGATATTGTGAAACTTATCAGTTTTGCTGACAGTACTCTATTTACATATAGACGTAAGGAACAAGACACGTAAGTTAAAAAATAAGTACCTATGTTATGTGATTTGGTTATAATTAGAATAGTTCACGAAGAAAATTAAAACACGACAGTTAAATTATGCATTGATTGTAGTTTCATTAAAATCCCGGGTTTCTAAAGAGTTGAGGCAGTTCGTGTTATGGCATAAAAGTGAATGACGTCTTCGGGTCTTCGAGCGGTGACAGATTGTAAATGAAAAATAAAAATCGAAAGAGTTTACTCTCAACTATGTGCAAAAGTGGTACCAACTAGTGTTACTACATCTGTTATACAGCCTTGGCCAAAAGTATTGAGCACCCTAGAAATTTTGCACGTGCATGGAAAGTACGGCTTAAAACTAAATCTATTGTTTAAGAATTCTTTTGTCGGCATCTAAAAAGGTTTAAAAATAATGATTCACACCGCAGCTAGCAATAAAACACCTGGGTGCCATAAAAATTGTCATTTTAAGATTCTTGTATTTATTTATCAGTTCCCTACTATCGCTCGTAGTGGATACATCCAGTGATCTAGTGTGCTTTGGTGTTTTGTTTGGCAATATTCAAGTGATATCGTTGTAACATGCCAAAAAGAAACGAACTTTCATTACAACAACGAGTGCAGATACAGCTTCTGCATGAACAAGGCAAATCACAGGTAGAGATTTCTAAGACTGTGAAATGTTCGCGCCGATCCGTGCAGTATGCTTTTGAGCGATTCTCTGCTACAGGATCACATCAAAATAGGCCCAGAACCGGGCGCAAACGCATCACCACAGACCGTCAGGACCGTCAATTAGTAAGAGAGTCGTTAAAAAATAGGAAAAAAACATCTTCAGAGCTCGCTGCTGAGTTGTCAGTTGAAATTAAGAGGACAATTTCAGCTCGCACTACTCGTAGGAGGTTGCAAGAAGCTGGTCTGAAAGGCTGTAAAGCCAGGAAAAAACCATGGCTCTCGGACAATAACAAGAAAGCTCGGTATGAATGGGCTTTAAAACACCGAAGTTTCACTGCAGAAGATTGGTCAAATGTTGTGTGGTCGGATGAATCAAACTTTGAGGTGAGTAAGTCATTTAAAGCCTTAATAAAATTTAATAAAATGGTTTGAAAATCAACTGCCTTGATAAAGTTATTTTAATTCTCCGATACTCAATATTTCTCTCTTTATTGCAGATTTTTGGTACACCTGGTGTGACCTTTGTGCGTCGCCGGGTAGGAGAAGAATTTAAGCCGGAGTGTGTAATACCAACGGTAAAACACGGCGGCGGCAGCATAATGGTCTGGGGCTGCATGACTGATTCGGGAGTTGGCGAATTGTTCGTGTGCGAGGATCGCATGGACTCTACAAAATACATAAATGTGCTAGAAACTGCGTTACTGCCTTCATTTGTGACACTTTTTGGCGATACGAACATGGATGGCATTAAATACCAACAAGATAACGCGCCCTGCCACAAATCAGCCCGCACTATGACATGGTTTCGGGAAAATAATATTCAACTTCTGGACTGGCCTGCCCAGTCTCCGGACTTGAACCCCATAGAACATTTATGGGGTTTATTAAAGCGCAGAGTCAGGCGCCACACAGTAAACAACAAAGAAGAGCTGAAACGCTACCTGCGCCTGGAATGGAACGCGATAACTGCTGAAGACTGTAAAAATCTCATAAGCTCTTTACCAAAAAGAATTTCTGCCATAATAAAGGCAAGGGGTGGACCCACGAAATATTGATTATTTATTAATAAATAATTATATAAATCTATATAATTCGTTTTATTTTATTTCGATTTGATACTCTTCAAAAAACTGAAAGATGTCATGGGTGCTCAATACTTTTGGCCAAGGCTGTATGTGCGTTTTTATCTCGAGGACGAGGCGCGTGTATAATTCTTGTATTAGGTGCTTTTATAAAGACGAGTATTCACATCGGCCTACATCCAAACCCGGAACAACTATCTGTAGATCATACAAATATTTTATCGGTGCGGGAATCGAAGTTGCTGTGTTCTGGTTCACGTTCTGACGCTGCCACCAGACCGGTTACCTGGTGGCAGCTGCGGTGGTCTTCTCCCTCAACAGCACCAGCGAGGTGGCGGTTATGAAGCTGTTCTACATGAGGTTTGATGAGTAAGTTTGATTTTGTGTACCTCTCTGAGATATTTGATGTCTTCCACAAGAACAAGCAATTATTTTCCTTCATGACTCCTAACTGAGGGGCCGTACATTAATCACGTGATGTTTTTTTAAGCATTTTTAACCCCTCCCTCCCCCTTAGTGATACGTGGTGAGGTTTGAAAGTAGTTTTAGATGCTCAATGTTACCAAAATTCACGAGTAGTCATTGTAATTCCAACGTAACGACTTCGCCCATGTCTCTTAGCAAGTGAAAAATAAATACACTTGATATCTTACTACACCCCCCTCCACCTTGTGATATTTCGTGATTTTTGCTAAAACCCCTCCCCCCCTTTCGAACCTCATGTGATAAATGGACGGCCCCTGACGGATAGCAACGTTCGCTTAACGTAGACAAATAGAAGAATTAAAGAAGATCTAAAATAGAGATCTATCTGTCAAGTACACAATATGCGTATAAATAGACATTTAAGATGAGAACATCATAAATTTTATATGTATTGATAAACATTTGATTTTAATATTATAACCAGCTTTTTAACCAGGTTAAAAGCTGTTCCACTTTCATGTATAACTAGCTTCCGCCCGCGGCTTCGCCCGCGTGGTTTATGAACCCGTACATTTTATTACATGCTGTAAAGGGCCATATTGATCTATATTAAAAGCACAATGTATTTAAGGTACTTAATTGGATAAGGATTAATGCTGTACCTATTGCTTAAAATCGCTTCGTAAATAAGCCATTATTTCTCGTTAAAAGTAAAGGATAAAAAATGGTTATTGTGGGTTATCCGTAAGGGATAGACATATACCATCGCAGACTTTTTTGTAGAACCTTTTAAGGTGTACAATACTGTACTACATTATTTTGATCTATCTCGTAGGTAAGTGCAAAAAAATGTGTTTATTTACGACATCACATTAGAAACCTCTAAAATTATCAGTGTTTCTCTACTATATTATGAATTCCTCTTGAATCACACTATCCATTAAAAAAAAAACGCATCAAAATCCGTTGTGTAGTTTTAATGATCTAAGCATACATAGGGACAGACAGACAGCGGGAAGCGACTTTGTTTTATGCTATGTAATGATACTTAAGTTTGCTGTCAAAGTCAAAGTTTTTTATTTCAAGTAGGCCTTTTCAGGCACTTTTAAAAAGTCGAGACTCTCGGCTTATTGGTAGGTGTCTTATCGGCCTCGTGTTTGCAAGCATGGCTGCTGACAGTCAGGTCCTGGTTTCGATTCCCAGTTTATTGGGTTGTATAGTTAGAAAATCTTCAGTAGTAGCTTGGAATTTTGGAATTGAGCCTGGTAGATAGCGACGGTCTGTGGACTACCATTACATGTGATATAATACCTACCATGTGATATACTACAACACTAATCTAATAGACAAATGTTATTATACAATAGACGGGTTATTGAATGATGTAATTAGTAATTAAAGATGTAATTCGGTATTATTAGTAAATAATGATATAATTGTATTAATATTTAATTTAAATGTTGCATAGATTCTAACTTCCTATTTTGTTAATGTTTGTATGTCTTAGGACAAAACATAGAGAATATTATTTTTTGTATGTATGACCACCTCCTGTAAAAACCTATGTTTCACAAATAAATTATGATTGATTGATTGATTGATTGATTGATTGATTGATAATTGACAAGCTGGGTTAAAAGAGCTTGACAGAATATTCTCGTTATAACAAGACGAGAATTTTCTTTCAAATCTTCCCCACTAGGTAGTGTGACAACCGAATGATGTGAAATGAAAATAAAACGAATTTTATTTCATTTCATTTCATGTCGCGGCGTTCATATATCTATTAATTATTTTTCTAATCCTAGAGTTTACAGCTCCTTAAATAAAAACAGAAGTAATTGCGAAAATGTCCGGTATCCGCAAGTTTGGTTTGCAGCACTGTGATTTGCCAACATCGATTGCGAACATTGCGTTTTTTATGAAGATCGTCACTTTAAAGATTGATGGTCGAGATGAGACACGTATGTATTTAATACTGTACACGTATGTGTTTATATTTAATTATTGGTGCATGTGAGTGTCATAAGAGGCTCCAACAGATGGCCGACTGATCCCCAACATAACTGTATACCCTCGCCTACAGTAAAGGTTAACAAAAAAAAAATGAAAATAATGCGCGTGCGTCTATGATACGAGTCACTCGTCACTCAAATGCGCGCGCACGATATTTTCATACATTTTTGGCTAAACGATAACGATAATCGAAGTCGACTAGACCACTGTTTAAAGCTTTGTAAAATTTTTAAGTTGGTGTCGTGTACGCATTTTCATTTTCATTCTAAAGTTTTATATTGCGATTAAACTATTGTTGCAACATCGGTCTAATGACTGCTGACCTTGAGGTCCTGGGTTCGATCCCCTGGGTGGGTAAAGTGTTATTAGGATTTACTGAAATTTTCAGTAGCACCCTGGAGTTTGTAATTGTGCCCGATACGTGGAAATTTCTTCTTAACATGAGATATAATAATCTGAAAATTTGTTTTTTGCTGTAGCGATCCCCAAAATCTTGTACCTTCTGACCTTCTTGTGTGGAGGCTGTTACTTATACGTGCACCTCGTGTCTATTATATGGTTCGTGTTCTTCCGATGTGCGGAGACTGGTGACATGCTAGCAGCCCTCCTCGTTTTCTCGCTGGGAATCGGCGGTGAGACCAGCAATGTGAAGTTTTTGTACATGTATTTTTACATGTGAGTACCTATATTTTAAGCCTTAAGCATTGGTAGAAATTCTACGAGAACTACATACTATTAAACTTTACGGACGACTTAAATCCAGGAACTCGGTGAATGTGTTTTTCCCAACAGGGGGTTAATATGATATACGACAGTTATTAGTGTTGTCCAAAAAAAAAAAGACAAAACGCACGGAACCACGATAGCTTGGCTGGTGAAGCGAAGGGTTAAACTATCAAAATGTATTGATAAAATAAAAAGTTACACATAAATTTGAGTTTGCATGCAGACAGTAACAAAAGATCATAATTTTCTTTTCGATTCTTCGAAAATGGCAATAGAACATCAGATATCAAGAATTCGAGACTATTTAAAAAATTCATGATATTAATAAATAGCATTTTCAGTGACGAGATCCATAAGATTGTCGCAGATTGTCTCTCCTATGACTCCAGACTGGACACAGGGACCAGGTTCGCGAAAAACCTGCTGGGTACCATGAGAGACGTGAAGAAGCGAGCCATAGTGTTCTGGATAGTCATCATAGCGAACGGCATATTGTACATCGTCAAACCTATCCTGATACCTGGGAGACACTTCATGGATGACGTTTTAATTATTTATGGTAAGTGTCGAAAATCGCATTCCTTCTTTAGATAAAAAGGCAATTCATTATAGCCAAACAGAAGAAACGATTAAAGATATTCAAATTACGAAAGAAGATTAAGTAATCAATATGATCTAATAAATGATACAAGTAGCTCAGCATTGTATACAGTTTTAAATGTTTCTTTTTTTTAAATAAATGGAGACATCGCTGTAAGCTTTTTTTTCTGTTTCATTTGTTGTAAACATTTCATTTGTTTTTCGATAAAAACAAATGAAATGTTTGACAGAAGAATTAAATAATTCCAAATCCAAATAAAATAAAAATGCAAATTTACTATTATAATTTAATCTAGTTAGTATTTATGTCCACAGGTTTGGAACCGATGTTTGATACACCGAACTACCAGATCTCATTTGTGATGATGGCAGCCGCAGTTTCCTGGACTTGCTACCTCTCTGCAAATATCTCAGCGTTCCTCATCATCATAACCGGCTACGTCCAGGCCCAAATGATTGCTCTGAGTAAAGAACTAAACCACATGTGGGAAGACGCCGAAGAAAACTATCAAAAAACAACAGACGTTGCAGATACTATAGATAGTGAAACTAATAATATAGCTAAGTATGTCATACTTAATGAATACGTGAAAATACATCTTAAAGAAATAGCAATACGGCACATTTTTGCTAAAAAGTTAGTACGTCATATTGAGGGTACATTTAGAGCTGTTATTGCAATGGAATTTTTTTTGTTAATGGCATCAATAATAGCATTGTTGCTGGCTGGCTTAGAAAAGACATATATGCAACTGCCTTTTACATTTATGCAAATTGGAATGGATTGTTTGATAGGCCAGAGGCTGATAGACGCCAGTGCAGCGTTTGAAGAAGCTTTGTACGACTGTAAATGGGAGATGTTCGATCGAAGTAATATGAAGAGTGTGTACCTGATGCTGGTGAACTCCCAGAAGTCCATGACCATGTCTGCTGGCGGTGTCACCATCTTGAGTTATTTCACCTTTATGAATGTGATAAAATCTATTTATTCTACTTACACTACCTTAAGGTCTACTATGAATTAAGAAACATAAAATTTTATATATAAGTACCTCAATTTTTGAAATGCCTGAAAAGATGCTCTTTTGTTGGCAACACATATTTGAATTTCTAAATGCACAAATCACTATTATAATTCAATTAGTGTTTACGATCCTCTTGTAACAGATTAAAAAAACTGGAAAGCACTTAAAAACGTCGTTTTTTTTAACATTCATCCTTCTTGGGATTCTTGCAAAAGCTATCACAAAAATATCTAGTAATAATAATAATACCGGATGATGATGCCATGTGTTCTTTTTGGCGTAGTATCTGGTCGGTGCCTGTCAGTCACACCGAAGGTGACTGGGTTCGGGAAGTCGAGCGAGCCTGCGATCTTTTACCAGAAATGGGGGCAATTACCATTTTGTCCCCAAGATGTAGCCCGTGCAGTCCGTCCGTTGCCCAACTGGAAGTCTCCAGGGCCGGACGGGCTGCACAACTTCTGGATTAAATGGTTCCAAGGGTCGCACGCTCGCTTGGCGGCTCAGTACCAGGTTGCTTTGGAGTCTGGTTCGCTACCCGAGTTCTTAACGACAGGAGTTACCCATCTGCTCCATAAATCAGGTAGTACCGCGGATCCCAAGAATTATAGACCGATCACTTGTCTACCGACGGTCTATAAAGTTCTTACATCCATTTTGAGAGCTAAAATATACAATCATATAGACACTAACGCCATCATGTCTGTCTCTCAAAATGGATGTCGGAACGGGTCCCGCGGTACTAAGGAGCTGCTCCTCATTGATATGGCCATTAGCCAACAGGTTCGTCGTTCCCGAAAGGATCTTTCGACATGTTGGATAGATTACAAGAAGGCCTATGACTCGGTGCCACATACATGGCTCATAAGGGTGCTGGAATTGTATAAAGTAGATACAACACTACGCACCTTCTTGATGTCATGTATGGGGCAATGGAGGACGGTCCTTCGATATCCAGGATGTCGAAATATCCAGAGGAATAGCGAGCCGATAAGGATCGAGCGAGGAATATTTCAGGGCGATAGTTTGAGTCCGCTTTGGTTCTGCCTAGCCCTGAATCCCCTAAGCACACTGCTAGAGGGTTCAGGTATAGGCTATCGGCTGAGGAGAGGTGGTCAGCTTATATCTCACCTCCTTTACATGGATGACCTAAAACTCTTTGCTCCCAACAATTTGCAACTAATGGAGCTACTGAAAGTAACAGAAACCTTCAGTAGCGCCATCAGGATGAATTTTTGTGTGGACAAAGGTGCGGTCATGCATGTAAAGCGAGGGAAGATTGTGGAATCCGTTGGAACCCAACTCTCGGATTCCATAAACCTTCGAACCCTCTCCGGAGCCGAAACCTATAAGTATTTGGGTATGTCGGAAGCGTTGGGCATCAATGTTACTGACATGAAGCAATCGTTGAAGGAGAGTTTCTTTGGCCGCCTGAAGAAAGTATTTAATAGTCTTTTATCAGGCGGAAATAAGGTGCGCGCCTTCAACGGTTGGGTCATGCCGGTTTTGATGTACTCTTTCGGCATACTCAAATGGACTCAGACCGAACTCGACGCCCTGGATAGGAGGGTCCGTACGCTGCTGACTGCATATCGAATGCATCACCCACGATCATCGGTAATGAGACTGTATATCCCGCGAAAGTGTGGAGGTCGAGGCTTCTTAAATACTAAGACCCTCCATAATCGCGAGATATGCAGTCTCAGGGAATATTTCCTACAAGACGACGTGGGGATGCATAGAGATGTGGTTGCGGTAGACAAGGGCCTCACCCCGCTCTCCTTGGCTAAAGAGAACTGGCGCAAACCTGTAGTGCTTGACACTGATGATCGCATGGAGGTATGGCAGAGTAAGGAGCTTCACGGACGCTTTTTCCGGGCCCTACATGGACCCGATGTAGATTTATTAGCGTCCGTAGCCTGGCTGCGTTTCGGTGACCTCTTTGGGGAAACCGAAGGTTTTGTCTGTGCAATTATGGACGAAGTTATGATGACGAACAATTACCGGAGATTTATTGTGAAAAACGGCACGGTTGACATCTGTCGGGCATGCCACCGTCCGGGAGAATCCATTAGACACATAATCTCCGGGTGTTCTCGTCTAGCTAACGAAGAATACTTGCATAGGCATAACCTCGTAGCCAGGATTATCCACAAACAACTTGCTCTGAAATACAGCCTTGTGGAATCGGATGTGCCGTACTATAGGTATGTGCCCGATCCAGTTCTCGAAAATGGACATATCACACTGTACTGGGATCGATCCATCATCACTGACAGGACTATTGTAGCCAATAAGCCTGATATAGTGGTGGTGGATCGACTAGAGCGGCGCGCAATGATCGTTGACATAACAGTCCCGCATGACGGGAACCTCGTGAAAGCCGAGAAAGATAAAGAAATCAAGTATCTTGACTTGGCTCGCGAGATTGTCGACATGTGGGATGTGGACTCAGCGATCATTGTGCCGATAGTCGTTTCAGCCAATGGCTTGATAGCCAAGAGCTTCGACCAACACCTGAGGAGGCTCTCGTTGGGCGGCTGGGTCAAGGGCCTGATTCAGAGAGCGGTACTTCTTGACACGGCTCGCATTGTTAGGAGGTTCCTTTCTCTGGAGCCCTGACCGCCGGTAGCTTGGACCCTGTTCCAGATACTGGTGGGCTACTATTTTTTATATTTTTAAATGTTTTTATATTTTTATACTAATATTTAAAAATGTAATCTATATGTATATATAAGTAAATAAAGAGAATAATAATATACTCTTTATTGTACACCAAAAGAAATTAACAAAAGGAGTCATAATAGACAATGTACAAGGGGCGGCCTTATCGCTTAAAGCGATCTCTTCCAGGCAACCTAATGGAGTTGATGGAAGCAGGTTAAAAAGACAACGGGCAGTCTGGATGTACAATTAAAAAATGAAATTAAAAAATTAAAATATTATGAAGCTAAAGTAATATACATACTATAAATAAATATAGATAGATACATAAACAGACAGAAACCGGTCGGTATGACAAGTTGTGTTTCTAACGCTCCGTCGAAATAAAAGTTTTACAGTGGTTTTAAATCAAAATATGGTGCAGTGTTAATCTGACTTATAAAGATAAAATAGTGAACTATCAATTAGTTGTAAAATAACTACACAACTGAACTGATTTCGGATATATTCAAGTAAACAAAACTAGAAATCTGTGAGTTTGTTGTGGAGTATACCCGCGCAATATTTGTAAACAGATGTTTTATGTGAACGCGTAAGCGACGCCGTATACAGCGCACATAAGACCTTTTGTTCGCGAGAATTACGTTGTGAGCCGAGACAGTGACGACTACCGTGAGTCAGTAAGCCTTTATTAGTGTGCTGCTGCTGCTAAATAATCACGAACGTGGGCCTTTATTTGTGTATACTTTTGTCGTGAAGATAGATATTCTTTATTTATTATTAACCTGGCTTGAAAATGAATGATCCAAAGGTTGTATGGGAATGCTGTACCCTGGTAAATGAGGGTGGGGGCACTCTTCAATGTACAATTTGTGATAAAAATTTTCATCGTGAATGTTTGGGACTTGAACCCACAAGCGATTTGTCACAGTGGTCTTGCCAATCTTGTGTGGACAAAAACAAGAAAAAGGGTCAAACACCAAATCGATTTAAAACGAATGTTACTGTACGTTCTAGCAAGAGAGTGGCACTAGACTCCCCGCCAAGTGCATCAAATCCACCATTGACTGAAGACAGTGTCCGCACCATCATCCAAGAAGTGATAGCATCACAAATGGAGTCCATGCTTGAAAAGTTTACGTTAAACATGCGTGCCTTATTAAATCAAGAACTAAGCGTTATGCGAGAAGATATTGAATGCTTAAAGAATTCCGTTGCCTTCATAAGCAATGAATATGATGACATGATAAAAGAGAACGAGGTTACTGCGCAAAAAATTAAAGCTTTACAGGATGAAAACGCTAAGCTGTCAACAAGTGTACAGGTCATGTCAACACGTATTAATAGTCTAGAACAACATGCTAGGGCTAACAATATTGAGATACAATGTGTCCCACAAAAAAACAATGAAAACTTGGTAAACATTGTTAAACAGTTGGGCAAGGTTATAAATTGTGATATAACGGATGAAAATATCGTCAACTGCATGCGCATAATGAAGCAAAATAACTCAAATAATCGTCCGAAGTCAATCGTTGTCCAACTTAATACACCGAGATTCCGGGACACAGTCTTAGCCGCATCAATAACCTTCAACAAATCAAACCTGTCACGGATAAATTAAATACTTCACATCTAGGATTTGATGGTGAAAAATCTGGCATTTACATCACCGAGCACCTGAGTCCAAGTATTAAAGCATTACATGCAGCGACTCGTCTTAAGGCCAAAGAAATGGGTTACAAATACGTGTGGATACGAGGGGGGCGCATTTACGTTAAGAAAAATGAAGGTTCTGAAAATAAGACTATAAGAGATATTGATTCCTTAAACATGCTAACATAATTTATTTTATCTTTTTTTAAACTTTTTCTTGTTTTTAATTTGTAAAATTCAGTTGTCTAAACATATATTACCAGAATACACGAGGACTGCGATCAAAGAGTAATGAGTTCTATAGAGATTTGGCATGTACTAACTATGATATTCTAGTGTTGACTGAAACCTGGCTTAAAGATTCTGTCTTTAGTAGTGAACTTTTTGACAACAGGTACAAGGTTTTTAGACGCGATAGGGAAACATCAGGATTTCACAAAACTAAAGATGGAGGTGGTGTCTTAATAGCTGTTGCCAAGAATTTCACTGCTAATAGACAATGTACTTGGGAAAGCGACTGCGAGGATCTGTGGGTGACAGTAAACTTGACTCCCAATTTTAGGGTTGCAATCTGTGCAGTATACATACCACCTCCAGTGCATTGTCATATTTTGGAACACTTTCTTGATAATTATAACATGGTATCGGATAAGAAAGATTTACATACTATATTGATTGGAGATTTTAACTTGAGTAGCATAGATTGGAGTTTTGTGAACTGCACTACATTATTATTATATATTATTATATTATTTATTGACTTTACACATTTGAATAATCTTATGCAATGTAACAATGTTGCCAACATTAAGAATAAGATCCTGGACTTGGTTCTTGTTGATGGCTTGGAATGTATTGTTGCAGAGACTCCCAAGTGTTTGAGTAAAATAGACCCATATCATCCTCCTCTTGAAATTCAGTTGCGCTACAGTTCACAGAATTTCCTAAAATTACATAAAGCGTTGAGGTTGAACTTTAAAAAGGCTGACTATTCATCTATCAAAGAAGAACTTGGAAATACTAGCTGGGAAGACCTTTTTTCTGACATAGATGACCCCAATACTTTGGTTGATATCTTTTACAATGTCGTCAATCAAACTATTGAGCGGAACGTCCCCAAGTTCTTCGTACATACTAATTCACACCCACCTTGGTTTAGTAATGGCCTCATTAGACTAATACGTGAAAAGAATAAATATAGAAAAAGGTATAATAAATATAAAAACCCCATGGATAAAGTTGCTTTTAAATCATGCAGCAAGCAGTGTGATGAACTGTCAAAGAAGTGTTATAATGCATATATAAATAGTATAGAGAAAAACATCTCAGCTAATCCAAAGTCATTCTGGACATTTATAAAAAACAAACGCGGTGTTTCGAAATCTTACCCTGCAACTATGACTAATGGATTGACTACGGCAAAGAATGGTAGTGATGTCTGTACCATGTTTGGATCTTATTTCTCAAGCGTCTACTCCTCAGATAGTCAATCATCTACTAGCAGTCTACCTAGTAACTCACGGATCGAAATAAATAATTCGGATTCTTTTGCTTTAGCTAACATTAAACAGGAAGACATCTTAAAAAAGCTAAAATCACTTGATATTACTAAGGGCCCAGGTTCCGATCAAATTCCTGCTATATTTATAAATCGGTGTGCTGAAGAACTTACGATTCCTCTAAACATAATTTTTAATAAATCGCTTTGTGTTGGTGTTTTCCCGGAACAATGAAAACTAGCCAAAGTTGTTCCCATTCACAAAGGTGACGACGATCAGTTGGTGAGTAATTATAGGCCAATCTCAATTCTGTGTGCTATTGCCAAGGTCTTTGAAGCATTGATATGCCCATTAATTCAAAGTTACTTTAAACGGTTTGTGTCGAACCATCAACATGGATTCATAGCCGGCAGATCTACATGTAGTAATCTAGTGTCTTTTATCGAACATGTTATTGATAAAGTTGATAGCAATGAACAGGTAGATGTAGTCTATACTGACTTTTGTAAGGCATTTGACAAAGTTTCTCATGCAGTATTGATAGATAAGCTCATCTCGTACGGTTTTGCGGGTTTCTTTGTCAAATGGCTTTCTTCTTACTTGACTGGAAGATTTTTTTACGTGGTAGCCAACGGGTATAAATCTGATATCTTTAGAATATCATCTGGAGTACCACAGGGATCACACCTGGGTCCGTTATTGTTCACTATTTTTATAAACGATTTACCGGAATATTTGAATAATACAATAGCATTCTGGTTTGCTGATGATTTGAAAATACTTAGAGTAATCAAGTCGTTTTCGGACGTTAAATTAGTTCAAGAAGATATAAACAAGCTTTTGGAATGGTGTGACCAGAATAATATGCAGTTTAATGTTAAGAAGTGCTCCCAAATTACATTTACTCGAAAACTTAAATTCATTGAGTCTAATTACAACATGAACGGTCAGTATTTGAAGAAAGTTGAAGTCGTTAGAGATCTAGGGGTACTTCTTGATAAAAAATTAACATTTATTCCCCACGTAGACGCGATAATAAAAAAAAGCTGCAAAAGCTACTGGTTTCATCATACGTAACGGTAAACCCTTTTCCCAAGCTAAAACTAAGATATTGTTGTTCAACTGCTTCGTTCGCAGTGTTTTAGAGTACTGCTCGGTTGTTTGGCGTCCTCACTACGCGACACACACTTTTAGGCTAGAACGTATACAAAAGCGTTTTTTGAATCATCTTGCTTTCTCTAAAGGCATAGCTAAGGGGGTACGAAGTTACGCTAAACGTTTGGATTTCTTTAATGTCAAAACGCTAGAAACGCGTAGGGACTCTCTCGATCTCCTGTTCTTGTACAAGATTTTAAATAATCTAATTGACTGTCCACAAATTGTTTCTAGATTTAACTTTAATATACCCCACAAATACCCGCGGAAACCCATTAAGTTATTTTACCCACCCCGTCGAAAAACAGTTTTAGGCATTAACTCCCCAGTTCCCAGATTGTGTAGGCTCTTTAATAAATTTGACTGTAAGCTAGACATTTTTGGTGCTTCCCTTAATGCATACAGGAACCAAGTCCGTAGGATCAGCACATAATAATACATATAAGTTGTAGGTAGTATACTGGCTTTATAAACTGTAAGGAAGTGTAATAAATAGGAAAAACTAATTGTTAAGAAAGAATGATATATTAATAATTGAGAGTAGTCTAACTTCATAACTTGTCATCCATGTATTTTGTGAATGTTGTGTTTGTCAATTAATATTGTACACAAAGGCTATTTATTAACATTTGCGCTTGTATACCTAATTGTAAATGTATGTGTAACAATTGTAGACAAACCAATAAATAAATAAACACAACGAATACATAAGTATAATTGCAAGCCAAGAAGAAGCAAGTCTGGGGTAATCTATAATAGCGCCAGGTAATGTTTCTTAAGGAAATTTTAAATATTGGTAGAGATTGTGCTCGTCTCACATTAATTGGAAGCGCATTCCACAGGCAAGCAGCTTGTACGGAAAAAGACTTACTCCGAAACATGGAAGTATGCGCTGGGATTTTAAGCACCAGGTTTTCTGATGACCTCAGGGATCTAGAATGCGTGTCACAGAGGAACTCAAACCGTTCTTTCAGGTAAAAAGGAGTAAAGGGATTAAACAATATATTGTACAGTAGCGAAAGGATATGAGTATTCCGGCGAAAACGGATGGGCAACCATTTGAGCTTAGTAAAATATCTAGATGTTGTTAATGTTTTCATTAACATTTTATTTTACATAAACTTTTTTTGCGTGATGCGTGTACAAACATACAGACAGACAAAAATCTAAAAACTGTTGTTTTGGCTTCTGTTGCATTAGTTTTGCTATAATATCTATAATGTAAACACATCGGCCTGTTATAAGTTTATTATATGTATACATGGGACTTATACCAGCCTAGCCGAAAAGTGGATGTACATAGTATATCTTTGTCTAAACCTTCAGGAAATATAGGCCTTGGTTAACAATCTTATATGATTTCTACCACGTATCCCTATTTGTGTTCTAGTTGATTCACACATAATCATAGTGTACACGTATTGACATGTTTGCGAGAAATAAAAAGTGACGTGTGTGTACTTAATATAAAATGACATTAAATAATATTAAGGGTGGCTATGTGGCTGGTATTTTTATGGATAATCCAGGACATTTTGTGTTTCTTCATGTATAGTTTTAGCTCATCTTGAATGTCCGAGGTTCATAAAAGTATACTCATCATCAGCCATAAGACGTCCACTGCTAAACGAAGACCTCCCTCAAGGGGGGGTTTGCCATAATCCTCACGCTTGGCAGGCGGCTTGGGGATCGCAGTGGCTCACCGATTAGTGAGAGGACGCTGCTGCCCGTCCGCCGGTGTCTGGCCGCAGTATAAAGACGTACCCGGGTCAAAAAAAAAAAAAACGTATACTGTATGTGCGGAATCCATGTCGGAAGAAAACACGGTCTTTATTTCTCCACATTTTCGTGCTAAAATGGGCCTTATTAAATAGAGTATAGCTGCGGTTCTCAAACTTTTTTGGGGACGGAACCCTTTTGGAAAACGAAATAATTTGACGGATCCCTAAAATACTCAAAAACTGGTTTTATTTGTATTCTTTATCATATTACTTCTTAATTAAATTAACATTTGCATCTAATGGGAGGTATAAAATTTATGGCAGAGTGAACAATAGCTGGGGCATATAACTGACTTCAAACTGTACCCCTCTTTAAACAGTAATATTAGATTATCCCGTGATTGGCCAAATAATAATAATATCCTTCTGATTGTATTTCGGTCACGGCGGCCAATCTCACCGGAGATTAGCCAACTACGCAGGAGATATTATAGAGAACAAGTGTGTGCGTAAACACAGGTGCACTCTCTATTCCTTCACTCTAATAGTCCGATGGGACGGCAATCCGATACGACCGGAGGGAGATCAGGCGCAGGACCAACGGCTTTACGTGCTTTCCGAGGCACGGTGTGTATTCACATACACATAGACCCAGACCCGAATCAACTATCTGTAGATCATACAAATATTTGTTCCGTGCGGGAATCGAACCCGCGACACGTAGCGCAGCTAATCTCTCAACCACTGCGATTGGCCAAATAACGGTATACTAATAAAATAGAGTAAAACATATCCCTTCGA
The DNA here is from genome assembly GCA_947562105.1 of Shargacucullia verbasci. NCBI lineage: Eukaryota > Metazoa > Arthropoda > Insecta > Lepidoptera > Noctuidae > Shargacucullia > Shargacucullia verbasci. The sequence continues at coordinate 1,346,267 of OX387296.1, forward strand.
GAAATACGGATATGAAATAGTTATCCCATATTTCTAAAAACAAACATAGCCAACCTTATCCAAACAAACGATGTTTGTATAAAAAACTAAATAAACAGTAATTACGTGTGATGCATTTGGGAAAATATGTCAGGGTACAGGTGTTAGACCTGTCACCACCTCGCTAAAGACATGATTACAGACTCCAGGTGTGTGGTTAGCGCCTCAAGGGTGGCAAGCAACTGTTTTATATTCATACTTTATTATACCGTCTTCTGTAAGAACGGGTTACTCTCTATAATAATATTTGTCTTTGACATCAGATATAGTTGTCTAAGTCCAAAAGTTGATTTGAAAAGGTAAAAAGAAAAAGGTTTGGCTTTAGAGGTTCTGCAGGCTTAGCCAAGTTACAAACGTTTCAAATGTAATCTCGTTCTACATATAATTGTTAACATATTAGCGAAAGCGATTTTATAAGACGATTAATTGGTAGCCAAGTCAACACAACTGTGACGATCGCTCATTCTACAACGTGGATAGAAAAACAATGTTTAATAGTCTATGGTGAGCGCTCTAAACCGTCAAAGCAACGTCAAAGTCACGGCTGTGTACATTGTGCGCGGGAGAGTTTAAATTTATTGTGAACCTAAAATTTTAAAGTTTATTTTAGGTATTATTTATAATTACAATGCACAATTTAATTTTAAACGACTATTGTGACTTAAACTTATTAAGTCTAAATTACTGAATAGGTTTAAATAAAGTGAATAAAGGATGGAATCTAGATCCCGAGCTAGCCCGGAATAGTTTGCGGCTTTATTAGAGTTCATGGAAAGGGACGTAAATTATTAGCTATTACTTTAAAACCCCCTTTGTTGTCTCTCTCATACTCAGGAATGTACATATAACATAAACAATGACGTGATAGGCACACAACTTGAACCTAGGTAATAATAATAATAGTAAAAATCTTTATTTTTCTCCTTATCACAAAGAAATATTAACATCACCATTTCCATAATTAAGAGAATGGTGTCTGCAGTAGGAAAATCCTGTATTTACAGATCACCATGTTCTCCATACACTTTATACTTAAAAATAATAATAATATTCTTAAAACTAATATTAAAACAAATTTTTAATAGGCCTACTTTATATAACTGATTACAGTGATTACACTGTACTTATAGTGAAAAATATCTATAAAAAATTATTAAATTTTTTATAGGCAGGCATTTAATATAGTATAATTATTATGCCAACGGTTTTAATAAGCTCTCAGTAGTATAGTAATCAAGTGTTTGAAGCCATGTTATTAATTTTTCCTCATAACTTTTTTACTATCGTCGAATATAGCTATTTTATTATTTATGGTATTGTAGAGAAAGGTGCCTAGAAAAAAGAAAAAAATATGTGAGAAACTAGTGTTAAATCTATAAGTAGGACAGACAGTGGTTGATCTTCTGCAATTTGTCGAATAATTGAGTGAATGACATTGAAAGCCGAGTTGGGAGTGTTTTTTTAGCACTGTCATAAGTATAAACAGCTGCCGTACCGTCAAAACTTTATAGTGCTTTATAGTTCTCTGTGCTCTCTCTAGATTTAGTATGTGAGATTTGGAGGCACCTCAACTAATAGCGACTGACACAGCGCAAAGTATACATATTTAATAACCGCTGTATCGGAAATAGGAGAGTCTTAAATATCATATCAGTTTCCGTATTTTTTTCACTAGTGATTCGATGTGTTGTTGGAAGGTAAGTCAGTCATCAATTATAATACCTAGATATTTTAGAGAAGTAGTTTTAATCAACTTTGAACAAGTACAGGGACGGTTATAATAGTCGCAAGAATGTCCAATTATGTTAATGTTAGAGTGATTTTGCTTTGTGAGAGAGTAAGTCATGTATTTGGTTTTATCAATATTTAAGGTAAGGGCGTTGTCGTTATACTATTTATACACACGATCCAAACCTTGTTGGGCGTAGTTTTGCTTTTCTTCCCAGGTGTTAGCATCAAAAATTAAGGCAGTCATCGGCAAAAGTAATAATTTTACCGTTACGCAACTTCATTTGGCATAAATCATTAATGTAAACCAGGAATAAAGTCGGACCAAGAATTCTGCCTTGAGGAACGCTATACTCAGTAGGAAGTTCATCACTCACCCAAGAATTTATCTTAACGGTTTGTGTTCTATTAGAGGGATAGTCAGCAAATACTTTAAGTGGTACACCTCTAACTCCATTTTTTTCTAATTTGTTTATCAAGATTGGCACGGATACCGTGTCAAAGGCTTTTGCTAAATCTAAATAAATTGCTACAGCCTTTTTTTATCATCGAGCTTGTTAACTCTGTTAGTTCATGGACAGCATCTGCAGTTGATCTACCAGAATGAAAACCAATCTGTGATGCGGATAGTAAGTGGTTCCTTTCTAGAAAATTTACAACTCTATTGTTCATTAAACGTTCTAAAATTTTTGATAACGTTGGAAGTATGGATATGGGCCTATAATTATTTACACAGTATCTATCACCGCTCTCAAATTACAATCCTAGATTTTTTAAAAGCATTAGGAAAATCTCCAGTTGAAAAAGAGAGATTGCAAAGAAATGTGATAGGCGGAACTAGAATGTTAACAAATCGTTTTAAGAAAATTGCTGATATATTGTCTAAGCCACAGAACAGATAAAAGAGGTTAGAAGGGCCATCGAGCCACTTTTGTATCAGAACCACTGTCGCCAGTTGCACACACACTAAATAACATGTCATATTTACACTACATACAACGCTTAACAGCTATTCGTCAAAATGCACGATAATCACTACTTTTAAAAACTAACCTTAATGTAAATCTAATAAGGATATTTTTCCCTCGTGATAATTTTTGAAACCGTGCAAATTTTGACGTTTATTATCTGTGTTGTCATGTAAGTGTTATTTTTACAATTTCCTTAAATGATAAAATTTGCACAATATATAATAAGTAATATTTATGCAAAAGCAATACTTAGTATTTGTGTGCAAAATACTGTCATAAAGAGTTATTAATAAAATAATAGTTGATTCAATAAAAAATACTGAATAATTAAGAAAATGTCGATTGTGCAATTTTTTAAATACGTTTTTAACTGGTATCACAGTTACCCAGTTAGAGACGTGCCCATATTTATCGATGAATATATTTTAGAAACTTGTTTAGAATTCAAGTGCGTATCTATAAAAAAATACGCTGTATATCGAACGCACAAGCTATTTATTTTTCATAAACGTTAGGCATTCTAAAAGCCGATTATTTAAATAGATAAAATTACTTATGTACATTTCTTAACTACTATTATTTGTATCGACTTTAATCGTTCTCACAAGATTTGGGTGTAATACGTAAATAAATAATACAGGTAGAAAAACAGTTACCTATATAATCTTATTATTGTCGCTTAATTAAAATTTATTTATTAAATAACACACGTTTGGTATATTTTATACTTGCTTTATTTAAAAATTAAATGCAATTAAAATGTTCCGAGCAAATGGTATTTGTTTTTGTAGGTATCCAATTTTCTCTAACCTAAAATAAATAATTTAAATTAGTACTACATTACATTAGTTCATCCTTGACATTAGCTATTTCTCAACATACAAAAACATACTTAATTGAGGTCAGTTTGTCATTCATAAAAATCCGATGACTTATCGAAAAAATTATCTGAGACGTGCACAACACTATTTCCTATCTTGATGTGAACATTGCGAACGAACGCGGCCGGACCATGCGAGTTGACAGATCGCATCTCTGGAACGCAATACAATGCGCGCGAACTATGTGTTCGTGTGGATATTTGCGTATGTACTTACCTTAATTACCGGCAATGTATATTTTTTTACAATATTTTGCAATATTATTGTCATTATTTCTAATTTCATAATTATAAACATATTTTTGTAAAAAAAAAAACTGATTAAATGATACTTTATGGCTTACCGGTGAAAAGTAATTCCTCCTTGCCTTATACTTGATGTCTGACTTTTATAATAATTGCACAAGACGGCATTTTAAAACATTTTTCGGCAATTTTAGCGCAGCTCTTTACACAGACGCACTCCGAAAGCGACTAAAAGCATGAACGCGTGATTTCGGTTGAATGATGACTGTCTAATCATAATTGCGGCGCGCCTGCCACGCCCACATTTCCATTCTAACCTCTTGTATCTGTTCTGTGGTCTAAGCCAATTGCACAGTCATTTTTTAAATTTAGAATTAATGTTTTAATCTTTTCTTCATCGGTAGGGAGATGAACGAAAGATTTGTAAAAAGAATTGTTTGATGGACTATGAGATATTGGAATAAGATTGTTATTTGATTGTGATAGTAGTTTCTCAAATAGCGATTTTCCTATATTTGCAAAAAATGAGTTTACTTGATTTATAGATTCAATAGGTTTGTTAACAGAAATAAGTTGGTGAGTGAATTTGTCTTTTTTTGTTGGTATAAGTAATATTTTTAATGGCTTCCCATAATTTTTTATTGTTATTTCCAGCATTTTTGATAATTTCCTTTTCGTAGTTACTTTTAATCTTTTAAATGTTATTTGTCACGATTTCTCATGCATTTCAGAAGTCCAGATATTATCCATGGCTTTAAAATTATTTTGCGTCTAGAAAACTTTACTAATTGTGAATTATTAATAATAGCTTGAGATAGTGATCTAATTAAAAAGTTTGATACTTCATTGACGTCGGACATGCTGTAAATAGCAGTAAAATCAATACCTTTAACATCATTTTCCATTCTTTCTTCATTAATTAATACGTTTAAAAGTTTTATAATTATGGTTTTTTGGATTTGCCGCGGTCTATAAACAGTATAACACTGTCATGATCTGTAACAGATGTTTGTGCAACAGCTAAAAGCGTCGTATTTTTACCGAAACTGAGTCTAAATCATTGTTTAGTGTAATTGGAAATTATCCATATTCAATAAAACAAAAATTAGCTCCTCTCTACTTTATATGAATTTCTACGAGTCTGGGAAATGTAAAAACTAATGTTCAAAACTAGTGTAATAGTGTATAGGTGGTGACGTATGAACAAAATCAAAAAATATTTATACATAAAAATAAAGAAATTATAAACTATAAAATGAAAATAATGCATTAATCTTATTAAAATAACAGCGCAAGTAAACACAAATAAAAGTTTAGAATACACAAAAGAACTTAAAAACTAGATATATTTCTTAACTAAATTAGTGGAATCGCTGATTTTAGCTTATCTATATCAGCCTATGAACTTATATGTAAATGTGGGTCACCTTCTACATATTTTTCGAATGTAGATCTTGCCGTACGCAGCCCAAAAATATGTGTAGTTATAGGTCTTTGCAAAATTACGTGCAAGAAAAATAGTCTTCTGACTTTGGGCGTGAGATTTTCAGATATGTAATTGGGCTGTAGAGTACCGTCGATGTTTAGATGTGATGTATTTAGGATGTGATGTATTTAGCTTATTTTCAGAATTTCGCTTATTGAAATTTTTGGAGTGTTCTATAACCTTTTCTTTTATTAGCACAGTGGTGAATTCCACAATGATAGGTTTATTATCTTCAGCCTTTGAATTTATTCGAAACACATCTCTTACATCCTTTTCTTGTATAGGAAGATTCAAAGTATGACCAACATTATTTATCAATTTTATGAGGTCTGCTTTTCTTTCACCTATTTTCGGGGGAACATTTGTTATTTCAATACTGGATAATTTTTTTGTTTTTTCTAGGTTTTCAATTCGGGCTTTTAATTTGTTTGTGTTTTGGAGATTATCTGTTTTTTCCTTCTCTAGTATATCCAACCACTTTTTCATTTCATTATAGTCTTGAGACAATTGCTCTATGGTGTCGAGAATCCCTATATTTTGTTTTTTAATGTCACTGATAGTAGTTAGTAATGCGTCTAGTTTATTATTCTGTTCATGTTTAAACTCTTCATATATTATATCTATCGGCGCAAATACTTATTATTTGTCTAATTAATTATAAAGAAGGCTAAAATTACGTAATTATTGTTATTTTTAACGTTTAGTTTGATTTAAGTAATAAAATAAGGAGTTATTTCTTGTTTTGCAAAACTTTGTAAACAACAGCTGCGTGGTTGCACGTGCGCGCTTGATGTCGTCACGATAATGAGTCATGATTGTTATAAATAGAGGCGACGGAACGAATTAAGATTCATTATTACTCGAGCCGTCGTACTGTTCGGACACCTGAGTGTTGTCAAATAAATCAGTAAAAACCTTACTTTGAGTTTCACTGAGACCATGGACAAGTAACCCCAAATGGATAACCAGTTTGAGGAAATAGGTGACGTCAGCACTGATGACGTCACTATTTTTAAAAATAACACTGCTCGGGCTTCTTCGTCATCAGAAGTGGGATACGAAGGGATCCATGGCACTACCTCATCAACATCTGCTGCACCACAACCTGGCGGTCAGGATAACCGTATCGGCGGAAATCGAGCAATCTCCACCACCTGAGGCGGCCAGAGAACCTGCACCAAGTACATCACGCGCTGAACCATGTCAGCAACAGGCACAAGATCAAAACGAGGAAGGACAACTAGCTGACTAAAAACAGATGAGTATAAAACATTTCACAAACTATTACCATTTAAAGCTGTGTGTGTATCACACCATTGGCGCTGATAAATTTGATTATCAACGAGTCATCGAGTCGTCGAGAAATATGTTTAAACAAACTTCATTACCATTTTAGAGCCCCTGTGCCTAGCACAGCATCGACCTAGTCTTGTTTTCCTTAGAACCTCTGTGTACCACGGCGAACAGGACCGCCCAGAGCACAGCATCATACCTTCCACTACGAGTCTTCGAGAAATATAAAGTCTTCGAGAATTTTAGAGCCCCTGTGCCTAGCACAGCATCGACCTAGTCTTGTTTTCCTTAGAACCTCTGCGTACCACGGCGAACAGGACCGCCCAGAGCACAGCATCATACCTTGCACTACGAGTCTTCGAGAAATATAAAGTCTCCGAGAAATATAAAGTCTCCAAGAAATATAAAGTCTCCGAGAAATATAAAGTCTCCGAGAAATATAAAGTCTCCGAGAAATATAAAGTCTCCGAGAAATATAAAGTCTCCGAGAAATATAAAGTCTCCGAGAAATATAAAGTCTTCGAGAATTATAAAGTCTTCGAGAATTATAAAGTCTTCGAGAATTATAAAGTCTTCGAGAATTATAAAGTCTTCGAGAATTATAAAGTCTTCGAGAATTATAAAATCTTCGAGAATTATAAAGTCTTCGAGAATTATAAAGTCTTCGAGAATTATAAAGTCTTCGAGAATTATAAAGTCTTCGAGAATTATAAAGTCTTCGAGAATTATAAAGTCTTCGAGAATTATAAAGTCTTCGAGAATTATAAAGTCTTCGAGAATTATAAAATGCATTAAAGCGTCAGATTCAAAATAAAAATTTGCTATAACACGACGAGCGTGTTTTGACATAAAATAAACTCAAAAAGCAACTCTCTTATACGGATACCAAACTCGGAAGATATTTCAATTGTTTCAGATACAACGTAAGATCCGTCATAAATACTGGATTCCCTCGCTGCAAGAAACCACGAATCATTGAGATTTTGGACACGGATGTCGGTGCTCTAGACTACTGTGAAAGCTGATTAATGGAGATTATAACTAAACTAGAAGTCCCTCAAACACCGGTCTACGGATTAACGGGGCAGTGTGCAGGAAAGAGCCTTAGAAAGCAGGATGGTGCAGAGCGCGCACCACCTGTCAGAATGGCCGTATCGGCGCAAATACTTATTATTTGTCTAATTAATTATAAAGAAGGCTAAAATTACGTAATTATTGTTATTTTTAATGTTTAGTTTGATTTAAGTAATAAAATAAGGAGTTATTTCTTGTTTTGCAAAACTTTGTAAACAACAGCTGCGTGGTTGCACGTGCGCGCTTGATGTCGTCACGATAATGAGTCATGATTGTTATAAATAGAGGCGACGGAACGAATTAAGATTCAATCGGCCCGACTTCCTCGACATAGCGCTGCTAAAGAACGTAAACCTCGGTATACGCTCTATATAAACGCTACAAGAGCTAGATTCTGACCATAGACCGGTGACCCTAGAGCTAGGTGCCCGTGTAGGTTCCCCTGTTCCCGGACAGCCCCCTCCAACCAAGACGGTAACGGATTGGAATAAACTCGAGCAACGCCTCAAGTCTACCTCATCCGCCCATCTTGACGTTATCCCCGATAGCATTGTGTCGGTTGCCGATACGATAGGTGCGATCGACTCCCTCACCAATCACGTACAATCCGTAGTGAACGAATGTTCACGGCAAGTCCCCGCGATGGATGATCATCGCTGGAAATTGCCGGATGACGTGCGAGGACTGCTGACGTAGAAGAATGCAGCTATCCGTGCCTATGACGCTTTTCCCGACGAAGCTAACCGCGCCCGCACGCGTCGGTTGCAGCGTGCTGTAAAGTCTCGCATAGCGGAGATGCGGAGGGATCGTTGGGACAAGTTATTGAGCACTCTCGAACCCTCCCATCAAGCGTTCTGGCAACTGACCAAAAAGCTCAAGTCCGATACAGTAGTATCCATGCCCCCTCTCAATCGTCCCAACCAAAGCCCCGCATTCGAGGACGACGAAAAGTCCGAATGTCTAGCCGACAGCTTGGAAGCCCAATGCTCCCCAAGCACTCTCCCAGTCGACCAGGCTCACCTCTTCAAGGTAGGCGCCGAGGTCGAACGTAGATCCTCTCTCCCTCCCTACGAGGACCCTGACGATCCCCTCCCCCCGGTCACACCCGATGAGGTTCTTACTCTCGTTAAGAAACTCAAACCCAAAAAAGCCCCTGGCTCTGACGGGATCACCAACAGAGTGATCAAACTATTCCCCGCCCCGCTCATTGTCTTAATGACTGCCATCTTCAATGCGGCTTTAAGCAACAATCTCTTTCCACAGTCATGGAAAGAAGCTACCGTTATCGGTATTCCGAAACCCGGCAAACCCAAGTCTGAGCCGTCCAGTTACAGACCCATAAGCCTCCTAAACGTCCTTGAGAAGATTTATGAGCGCCTGATCTATGTTCGTTTAATGGATTACGCCGAATCCAACAAACTCATTCCCGACGAGCAGTTTGGTTTTCGAGCCAGACACTGCTGCGTCCGTCAGGTTCACCGCATAGTAGAGCATATCAGTGCTGGTTTCCAAAAAGGCCTCAAGACAGGCGTTCTCTTCTTTGATGTGGCAAAAGCCTTCGACAAGGTCTGGCACAACGGCTTATTATATAAGCTGTATCAGCATAAAGTGCCCGACCGTCTCGTGCTCATCATCCGAGACTTCTTGTCGAACCGCAGTTTTCGCTACCGCATAGAGGGTGCGCTCTCGTCCCCTCATCCGATCCGAGCCGGAGTCCCTCAGGGCTCAGTGCTCTCCCCGCTTCTCTTCACGCTGTACACAAGCGATATCCCGATCAGAGGCAAATGTCGATTAGCCTTATTCGCTGACGACACAGCCATCTTCTACTCCGGCATTAATTCGGACTGCATCTCCCGATCCCTCCAGACCGCAGCCAACGCCCTAGGGAAATGGTTCACGAACTGGAGGTTCGAAGTCAACCCGACTAAGAGCGCCGCCGTGCTCTTTTCGAGACGCGGCGTGGATCCTAGTCTTATAATTCCCATCTCCATGTTTAGCCAACAGATCCCCTGGGAACTGACGGTCAAATATCTGGGTGTGACTCTCGACCACCGACTTAAATTCACCGAGCACATAAAGACGGTTCGCCACCGCGCCGCCTTTGCTCTCGGTCACCTCCATTTCATCCTCAATGCGCGGAGTAAATTAGCACCCAAGTCCAAGGTGCGAATTTACACCACATGCATCCGCCCTATCATGACGTACGCTAGCGTCGTGTTTCCACACGTAAAGACGTCCAGACTCCATAGGTTGCAAATCCTCCAAAACCGTTTCTTGCGCAAAGCCACAGGCTCGCCCTGGTACGTTCGCAATCAACAGCTCCACGTTGACCTAAACCTCCCGACCATCAAATGTTTCATGAAGAATGCGTCTAAACGCTTCTTTGACTCTGCTCCCTCGCACACAAACCCCTTAGTGGTATCTGCCGCCAACTACACCCCCTCCCATATATCCAAAATTCGCCGTCCTAGGCATACTCTCACGTACCCAGACGACGATATCACCCTCCATCAGGAGGCGCTCCGATTGGTTAGGAAAACTACCAACACTACACACAACCGACCGTCGTACCGTCCTCGCCGGCGAGGCCCGTCGCGAAGACCCGTTCGTTCTCCACCCCGACCCTTGCTCGAGCCAGCCCGCGCTGAGCCAGTAGTAATAAATCAATGTCCCTAAATATTCACAATCAGATCCAGCAAGTCCTCTCTTGTCTGCCCCCAAGCAACGCCCTAAGCCGAGGTCCGAGTCCCACTATGGTGTTGTTTAGTATTATATAATTTGCTCGGCTGGAGGCCCTTCTGGTCTCGCCATTTGCCCGGTTAAGCAGTAAAAGCTCCCTAAGCTAACTGCGAGAGACAATACAAAAAAAAAAAAAGAAATAATTAAGATTCATTATTACTCGAGCCGTCGTACTGTTCGGACACCTGAGTGTTGTCAAATAAATCAGTAAAAACCTTACTTTGAGTTTCACTGTGACCATGGACAAGCAACCCCAAATGGATAACCAGTTTGAGGAAATAGGTGACGTCAGCACTGATGACGTCACTATTTTTAAAAATAACACTGCTCGGGCTTCTTCGTCATATCTTATTTTTCGTATTTCGGATATGAAATTTGGAGTAGTCATAACCTCTTCAGTTTGTTTACGAGATCGTGTCCGACAGGATGTATAATTAGAGTCCTTCTTCTAGAGCTTCGATATACCATACGGTATATCCGAAGAACAGCTTCGTGTGACTACCTTATTTGCAGTAGGCGTACGTTGAAGAGGCATATTATCGGTCAATAATAACACAATATAAAACTAAAAACTATGTTTCTCTATACCGATTTCATATTTGCAGAAAGTTAATGTATTTTGTAATATAGTATTTTATATTTTTAAATATGGTATCAATTGGGTAAGATCACAAATTTTATTGCACGGTATTTCCAATAATGTTGTACAATAATTTTCACTATAAAGAAGTCCAATTATTAGAGGGGCGCGAACTCGAATACTCTCCGCGCTTCAGTCCGTTATCGCATAGCCGGAGCCAACCGAACGAATGTCCGTTATTGTCAAATTAGTGCTCCCTTTCCTGTAATATCCAAAAAATCCGTTAATAAATTGTTTTCTTTTTGAAAACAGACGCGACGCGCTCTTTTGAATTTTGAATGGTTCACATAGCTCATTATTTTATATTACGAATAAATGTGATTTCCTTATTGAACTGAGGTGTTAAATCACTGTATGTTACGTAATTAATTTTATTCAAATTTTTTCAAGTTCATTTAACAATCACAGTACTTAATTAATATTTGCAGTTTTTATTTAAGTCCACATATAAAATGCATAATAACTTTGTCCTATCATGTAATATATATGTTAAGAAAACACTTCCACTGAGTTCACATACTATATAGTTCACGTTTATACTAAGTTCAGAAAGAAATAACTGATTTATCTATTTTTAATTATAAAATTATTCGGAGCACAATGTTTACGCGATGGCTTTAAAAATAAACGAAACAACGCTATGTAAACAAAGTATCCGACATTTCTCCTATTGTATCCATGCACTGACGATATAAATCTCTTTTCCGGCGATTTAACCACACTTCTTCATGAGGAGCACACTACAACATATTTAAAGTTGGTTTTTTCAATGTAAATAGGCAAATAAAGTCCAAAATCAACTTAAACGTATAATAATCATCTCAGTCTTAGAACAGCTGATTACAAATCCGCCATTAATTTAGCGTTATCTCGTGGGTCTCAGCGATCGCTTAAGTAGCGTTCAGAAACTTAGACTACGATACGTAAGCGATTATCAAAAGTGAAACTTGGCTACCATTTGTATGAGATATCGCGATCAACGTTGTAGAATCGACAACGTTCCATTCTATTTGTTTGAACGAACGGATATCTTGTAAACTTGGCTACGATTTGAAAATTCGTTTGCTCTGACCACGTGAGATAACGATGAAGCTATAAAGTCCCATACATTTGCTGAGTTTTCTAAAGCGATAGCGATTATAGATAGTCAACTTGGCTAAGCCCGCTGGCTTTCCCGATGATTACCTTAAGAGAATTTTGGCGAAGCTTCCGCAAATTCAGTTTGGAATATTGCGATCTACCGACCATGCTGGATAATGTCGCTATATTGTTGAGGGTCCTCACCGTCAATATAGACAGCAAGTATCATAAAGGTTGGTATATATGTATAGTAAGTCTACTCAGGAAGTTATAGCGATGGATTTCTCCAAAAACTTTCGTTAAAATGGAACTGACTGCGAATAATTTGTGTTTGGACCAGACTCATATCTTAACAGTCCATCTTGGCACCATATGGTAGGCTTCGGGAACTGTTAGAATGGCGACTCTACCATTTCTGACCAAGCCGAAGATTTCCATGGAGGTGGTTCAGGCACATTATCATCTCATCTGCCTAGTCTTTTCCCAACTACATTGTGGTTGGTTTCCAATCTAACCGGTTGCGGCTGACTATCAATATTTTACACGGAGCGACTGCCATTTGGCCTCCGCCACCCCATTACTGGGTGATATTGATACTTAGAGTATCAGTATCAGGTTAGACTGGTTGTCAGACTTTTGGGCTGCTGACACCCGCAACGACTGTCATAGGTCCTCATATAACATCCGGGACCAACTGTTTAACGTGCTTTCGGAGGCGCGGAGGGATCTCGATGTGTGAAATATCCAATGACTGACCGCAGTAAGCGCTGTTTAACCTCACAGATCGACTAGTCTGCGCGGCAGCTATAGAGCTACGAGCCCCTGACTCCTGAGACGCATCTCAGAGGTTTATAAAGACCCCCCTCTCCCCCAGGCACGTTCCCGGGGGAGAAACTACGGGTTACATCTTGGCTCTACTACGATAAAAACCTTCTATTTTTATTCCACAAACGCATTTTCCACCTGCAGGGATAACAGTCGCATCCTACATCGTGACAGCAGTGTCTGCTGTGTGTTACTACTACGTGTTCTTGTTGTCCATGGCATGGTTCGTGTTCTGGCGCTGCAGGATTACTGGGGAGATGGTCCCAGCCATGGTAGTGCTGTCTCTGGGGATATCCAGCGAGATTGGAACCTGTAAGCTGCTGTATATGCGTTTTCATATGTGAGTTGCTCTGAATGCTCTGTTGAAATCTGAATCTATGAAATTCTTTCTGAAACTACTTCTGAAAGGTTCGTGTACTCCTGGTTGTTCTGGTGGTTGGATACTTTGGGTACTCCCGAAATGCGACTCTGAATTAGAAGCATTAATAATATGACTCTCGACACAATGTTCTTCTGTAATCTACTTTATGAAGAAGAGATCCAAAGTGACGAAATTATTTACCGATTATAGCCATTAACCCTTCCTTCCAATAAAATCTTTGTGTCTTCTATTATGACGCTTAAGTTTTATTATTGGGAAATGAAAGAAAATTGATTTTGTATTTAATATTGAAATTCATAAGGTTTCTTTTTCAGTGACCAAGTCAAGAAGATAGCTGACGATTATCTTGAGTGTGACTCTCATACGGTCCACGGCAGTCGGTTCCATGGGAACCTGCTGAAGTATCTGAAGGATGTAAAGAGACGTGCCATGGTCTATTGGATAGTGGTCACCGGGAATGGGGTCCTTTACATTACGTACCCCTTAGTGTCATCGGGACGGAATCTGCCGGAGAATTATTTTGTGATCTACGGTAAATTTTTTAATCCCATCAACTTCTGAACGAGGGGAAAATATATGTCTTTTTTTAAGAAAGATATTTGTACAATATTCACGACGTTCATCATCATGTTCCAAATTCCTTTATGTGAGAGTCTGACTATCCCAATTCAGGTTTTTTGTCATCAATGGATGTAAAATCACGGTAAATGTTGAGCTTTTCTTAACTAGTGACTCAGCGAACATTTTTCTTATGTTGAAATGATTCATAAACTTCCATCTTTACAGGTCTTGAACCTATGTTTGACACACCCAACTTCCAGATAGCCTACTGCTTGATGGTTTGTGGTGTATTCTTCATCTGCTACGTACCGGCGACCGTCTCAGCATACCTGATCGTCATTGCTGGCTACTCGGAGTCCCAAATGCGAGCTTTAAGCGAGGAAATGGTGCAGTTATGGCCTGATGCTGTTAATTACGCGGAATCAGTAGAAGAACAGCCTCTTTCAAATTCGATTCTTGAAAATAAAGCCAGAAATAATAAAGTTATCAACCAGTTCTTAACAAGACGTTTGAAAGATCTTGTAGCCCGTCATGCGATTAACATAAATCTTTTGCATCAAGTTGAGCAATTGTTTCGAGTAGCTATAGCCGTGGGCTTTGTGCTGTTGGTTCTTGGACTTCTGGCAGAACTCCTGGGGAAGTTGGAGAACACTTATCTGCAGATGCCTTACGTGATTATGCAGGTTATTTTTAATTATTTGATGTGAACGTAGACTGTCTCGTTGGTGCCTCTGGTTGCAAGCATGACTGATAAGCGACAGGTTATAGGGGTCTGGTCAAGTATTATTAAGTTTTTTTTTTTGGAGTGGGGCATGGAATTATATAACTGCATCGGGTAAAAGTGGGTGAACAATACACCACTGTTTTACATTCAGGAATTTAATTATTTTAGTGACATGAAATGAAATTGTTTATTTTGCAATTAGGATTTTTCAACCACCTTTACACGTCTTTTTCCTATGAATATCCCTGAGTAAAAACGCCGAAACAATTTCAGGAGTCAAAATCTATTTTAAAGTCCAGACAGATTATAGTAAATTTTTGTGAGACAATATAGTATAGGGTATTGTCTGGAATAGCCTTTGAGGAAAGTGCCATAACTATTTGAGCTGACCTGTCCCAACAGAGGACAAGCAAGCATCAGTCATCGTGAGCGTTAATTAATTAAAGAGCGTTCAGCTTACATTTCACTCACATTACAATGTATAGCGGTTATATTTGAAAGAACATTTAAATTGAATCGGCAAGTACATTTAGTAGTATTCTCATGTTTATAGGTTTCAATGGACTGTTTTGTGGGCCAGCGGGTCATGGACGCCAGCATCTTGTTTGAGCAAGCAGTCTACGATTGCAAGTGGGAGAATTTCGATAAAACCAACATGAAGATGGTGCTAATAATGCTGCAGAGTGCCCAGAAGACGATGACCCTGTCTGCGGGAGGCATCACCATGCTTAGCTTCACCTCTCTCATGACTGTGATGAGGGGCATCTACTCTGCTTACACTACATTACGTTCTACTCTAGAGTAGTGGACAATGTTACTGGTGAAAGGTTTTGTTGCTGCTCTAGACAAAATTAAAAATTATTTCAATTTTGGATGGCAAACTTTTTTTGTTGCATTGCTATTTACTTTTTTATTTATATTATTTTCCGTTTAAGCATATTAGGTCAATATTACATTAGTTTAAGTTTTTATTTCTCTATATTTTTGTATTTTGTAGCTATATTTTGTATGGGGTGGAAACGAGCCGCTTTCACCGTAAGAAGTTGATTTAGAAAATACTTCATAGCCAAAAATATAAAAGTTAGTAGCAATAAACTCGTGCAATTCAATAATGCTTCTTGAACATACATAGAAATGTTTACAAAATAAAGAAAAGAAACAAGATGTTTTTTTTATTGTGCAAATCATCTATCCTTTCCATTTATCCTCTCCTACTCTACATACCTGCTGATTCTAAAGCTGGTATCTAAGTAAGTCTGAAGTTGCTAGTTTTAGAACCAGCCTAATACACAACAAGTAATATTTTGCCAGGCTTTTGGCCTGCCTGGTCGGCTTCCAGTCTAACCAGATGAGACTGAATACGAGTAACGATATACCCCGATGTATAACCAACTACTTAACGTGGTTTCCGAGGCAGAGAGAGTCTCGATGTGTAAAAAACGGTCACCCATCCAAGTTCTGCTTAATCTCGTATTTTGATCTGCGCGGTAGCTATGTACCTATACGAGCCTCTAATCCACACGTATCAGTTCACAATTCTCGAAGTTAGTATCAATATGTTCTAATAAATTTACGATTGCATCTGTAAAGGTGTGCGAACCCAAAGCCAATAACTTTTGAATCGATTAGACAAACAATCGAGTGCATCGATACATAAATGTGTAGAATCGCGGACAAACAAACATGCAATTAATCGGAATACCAAACTGCGGTATTTACTCTATATGATTCTACTAGCTTTGAGCATACATTAGGATGGTCTGAGGACTCATTAATGTCAATTTTGACACTAGTCGGCATTGTTGGCGTAGTGTAAGAAAGCATGAATGAAAAGCTAATATTTTATTATACATTGCCCCACACTAGGATTTCTCCTGTATTGTGGGTACAGTTTACAAACATACATGTCACATGCATACACGACCAGACCCGAAACAACTATCTGTAGATCATTCAAATATTTATGTTATTGTCTGGATGAGATCGCCTTGTGTGATAAGACCGCCCATTGTACACAAATAATTGTACATGTTTGTCCTGTCTATGTTATGTGGTGTACAATAAAGTGTATAATAAATAAATAAATAAATATTTGTTCTGTGCGGGAATCTAACCCACGACACGAGGCGCAGTAAGCTAAGGACTTGGCTACTGCGCCAACCGTAATGTCAACTATCTTCTGCAGATGTGGCTTCCTTGATTATCCATTGTATTTAATATTTCACATTCTTCGAGACATTCTTGTTACTTCATTATTTTGTTTTTTATTATCTTATTTATACTTTGAACCTTTATAAGCCGTTTATTATTTTTTATTCCAAATACTATAACTTGTATGTTGTATAACCACATTACGCAATGTAACGTTTTGAAAAGTCTGTTATTCCTTTTAATTAAAAATAATAACTAACAATTAATAATTTTAAATTTAACATATGTTATACATGTTAAATTTAAAATTATTAATTGTAACTTAACTTTTGTTTGAAAAAAGTATTCATAAAATTTCTTGCCGGTCTCTTCTCCATAGGACCTACCCCTTTTTGGAACCGTGCGCCTAGAGTCTCGACTTTTCAAAAGTGCCTGCAGAGGCCTATTTGATATAAAAAACTTGGACATGAGTTACCACAGGACTGTCATACCAATTGTGCTAATAAAAGTCTCTATAAATTCAAATTCAAATTCAAAATTATGTATTTGTAAACATACGTAATACGTGGGATGTTACAATTGGTATAAAGTGTGTCCATCTATGTTTTGCATTGAAGCGTACAAATTTAAAATAAAGAAATAAAGAATAATAAATTATGAGAAGGGTTCGGCCTTAGTCCACCACGCTGGCTTGGGGCGGGTTGGCAGACTTCATAGACCACCGAGAACTTTATGGACCCCTATCAGATGTGCAGATTTTCTCTCGATATTAACGATATATCTATTTCGTAGCGAACAAGTTTTAGTCTCTCAATTGATTACCGTCGTACTTAGGTGAGGGTAAACGCAGTGACGTCATTGCAAGATGGCGGCGCGTGCACAGTCGTGTGAAGGGTGGTGGGGATGACTGTGAAGAAGCGCAGTCTTGTGCGAATACACTTCTCCGACATAAATCGTGAACGGGTGCCGTCTGTAGGGACTGGTCAGCTCATAGCTGCCATGTCAATCTTATCAGAATATTTGTTATTAATTTAAAAATCAGGCTTGTTTAGTTTAGACCTTTGTTTTTTTTTTTTTTACTTTGTCCTCACATATGTTTTCTAGAACAATGTATTTTAACAAAATATTGTAAGAAATTCTGAATTTAAAAGAGTAACCATGGAGTTTCTTGCCCGTTCTTCTCCATTGGAAGTCAATATTTTGGAACGTGGCACCTAGAGTCATAACTATTCTTAAGTACCTGTATATGGTCTACATAAATAAAAACATATCTTATCTTAAAACTGTCAGATTGCCCGGAGTTAGAAAATAGTTAGTTTGTAATTTGTGCCGAGTGAATGACCTACAATTGTTAATTGTATTGAGAAAGTTTAATACTATAATTACAGCCCTATCGCTCACGCCGACATATAACACACAATAAATTTTGTAAAAAGGCAAACTAGGATTACACAGACACACTGACTGGTACTTAGCACTAAATCCTAGCCTAGTGGTCCCACTAGGCTAGTCTGCAGAGGTTATATTCGCGGTGTTATTTAACGAGTTGATCTTCTGTATGAATAACTAATTATTTAGTGGTCAGTAATCAATAACTGAATTCTGAACGAAGATTTAATTGATAAATAACGGGTCCCTAAAAACTAACAAACGGGTGTCACTTATTTGTATGTCAATTAATTTATTGGAGAGCCCGAAAATATGTATATATGATTTTCATCCATGATTGTCCACCACGGTTTGAGTGGTTGCGATGATACCTTGAAATGTTTTAGTTAAAGATATAAGTTGTGGTAAGAAAAATTCGACCATAATCAAGAATTAAACCTGCGACCTTCTGGCTCAGTACACCAGCCACTCTAGCTTGTGAGTTACCGCGATCTCTGCTTGCTACGCCGAATCATTCTTTCACATACAATTTAACCCTCTTATTATGTCGATTATATCTTTAGAATTCACTTCACAGGTGTTATTGAGTCATAGCATCAATAAAAATGTTTCTTTTTATGTCTGAGTGCCGATCTTTAATTGTCAGATAACTTTTATCAAAGATTCAATATGGCGATCAATATCTGTCAAACAGCAAAATTTATTCCTCAGATAAAAGTTATATGACGCTTAAAATATCAGTACCTCTATCACGAGTTTTCTTACTATTTACTATCGTAGTAAAGTAAATTTTCATGATAGCGATTTTAGTTCTTAACTTGGTTACATTAGGGATTAGAGTCGCTTATGTGACATATGTGTCATAGTTAAGTTTTGATTTACTATTTACTGATGACTATTATAGAGATGTCATGTTAGCGATTCTAATCCCTAACATAACCAATTTAAGAACTAAATTCGCTTGTATGATAATTTACATTTACTATGAGAGTAAATAGTAAAAAACTCATAATAGAGGTACAGGCTTAAAAAATCATTCTGGGTTACAAAACTCATAACAAATATACAACAACCCATCCAGTAATATTTAATGCATTACCAAACAAAACCTAACCTATAATTACTTTATTCGGAATATGTATTCACAAACAACGGATCAATTAAATTGTGACACCTCTCGTTGTACAAACGACATAATTACTGAGTGGACTTAGTAATTAACGTCAACGTCACACTTTGCTAATTACTATTTACTTAGCACTTGCTGCAACTCATCGTATATTATCTAACCAAGTTTATAAGATACAATACAACATTAAGTGAAAAGTTTGAAAAGCTAGACTTTGGTAGCTGCACTGTTCTCTATAAAAGTTGATTAGTTTGTTTATTATTTGTACTAAGTGGGTTCATATATAAAAAAATACGCTTTCTACTTAAATTGATAGCAAAATTATTGGTTTATAGATAGGTGGGAAATTATTTGCTTATGTAACAAATTAGGCCCCCATATGATAATGTCCGAAATTTCAAAAAATCATGTAGTTTTACTATTTTATTTTCATCTATTTTACGATACATAGATTTAAAACCTGTATCGTAACCATATGGCTCCAGAAACGTAAATTGGTTATCATTAAAATTAAAATTACTTTTTCGCAAATTTTTAATTATTCGTCAAGCAATGCTGTTTTATAATTTTTTACTGATTTATACTATATTGTTGCTTTTTAGGTTCTCCTACGTGCTGTTCAAGCCATGTTTGAAATACGTCGAACCATGATTAACACGAGGGATACGATTACAAAATTCGGTTTGAATTTTTGTGACCTGCGCACTATGTTATGGAACGTGTCAGTCTTTTTGAGACCCCTCACTCTGAATATAGACAGCAACAACAAGAAAGGTAGGTACATACTTTATTGTAATGTTTTAGTCATAGATTTTTAAACCACCTTACCTTAACTTAGTAGACTGAAAAGTGGAAGGAGGGTAGAGAGGCCTTTGCCGTTCAGAGAGACTCTTCAGGCTTTTATAAAAAACTTTACCTAACCTAAGAGTACCTGCATTCTCAAAGTTTAAATCCAAGTTCAAAACGTTGAGAATTTGGCTGCATTGTTCCAAAGTTTGGTATTATGGAGAAAAGAAATCAAGAAACCTCATGGGTACCTACTCTTTAAAATAATATTGTCACTTTTTGAGTTAAACATAATTATAATAAGGTAGATGAAAAAAAATATATTATGATGTAAAGTAAAAATATTATTCATGCGTGTCTAGCCACGATAAATTGAATGTTAAGAAATTGAATGTTAAGAAATTGAATGTTGAGAAATTGAATGTTAAGAAACTGAATTTGCTCAATCCATTTTTTCTTTGAAAATTGACGATGTTTGAATGTTTGTTACTCAATCACGCGTAAGCCATTGAACAGATTCAGATAAAACTTGGCTCACGTGTCGACCATATCTTGAATTAACACATAAGATACTTTTTATCCCGGTTATGCGTTCCCGTGACATAATGATGTCGTTTCCGAGCTTCTGATGTTGAAACCGCAGGAGCAAAAGCTAGTTAAATATACTTTTTCATCACCAGGCATATCCATCTTCTTCTATATAACCACGATACTGACAGTCCTGTGCTACTTCTACGTGTATCTGGTCTGCGTGCTGTGGTTTGTGTTCATCAGGAGTCCACAGACGGGA
Source organism: Shargacucullia verbasci (assembly GCA_947562105.1). NCBI lineage: Eukaryota > Metazoa > Arthropoda > Insecta > Lepidoptera > Noctuidae > Shargacucullia > Shargacucullia verbasci. The sequence goes on from OX387296.1 coordinate 1,367,180, forward strand.
GAGCTGGTGGCGGCCACTGTGGTGCTGTCCCTGGGGATATCCAGCGAGATTGGGATCGTCAAGCTGTTGTATATGTTTATGTACATGTAAGTGTATTTATTATATTAATATACATTTGTGTTAGTACAAGGGCTGGTAATAACAATGCGTTCAAAATCAGAATAGGAATGACTACCCGCCATATTGTGACGTCTTAGCTAAAAATTGTTGATATCGTAAGCGAAATTCTGTCTATGGTCATGACACAAGTCTAGTGGTCGCAAGTCCGACTGCTAACCTTGAGGTCCTGTGTTCGATTCCCGAGTCGGGAAAATTTTCAGTAGCAGCACGGAGTCCACAACTGTGCCCGGCCGATAGCGATAGACTCACCCTTTATTTTTTGATACTCAATTACGGCATCAGTGAAATGTGGGTGTACAATAGTACACCTCTGCCTAACCCTAGGGAATACAAGCGTGTTGCTTTGTTAATGTTAAAAACTATTGTGTCACAATTTTATATATTTTTTATTCTTGTTTCTAGTACGAAAATTCGGAAAATAACGGACGCCTACCTCGAGTTTGAATCTCAAATGATCCCTGATTCTCGACTATATAGGAACGTGCTGAAGTACTTGCGAATCGTGAAGAAACGGGCCATTATGTACTGGATAGCGGTCTTTAGCAATGGTACCATGTATGTGATTGCGCCTGCCTTCATCTCTGGCAGACATTTGACTGAGGACTATTTTGTCATTTACGGTAATTCACCCTTTTGTTCTGATCACAGACATCATCTGCCTGCTTTTTTTCAACTACATTGAGGTCAGCTCCCAGTCGAACCGATTGCGATTGAATATCAGTATTTTATATGGCGCGACTGCCATCTAAACTCGGCCACCCAATTACTGGGAGACGATGATACTTTTTATCCTGTAACAATTGTCATAGGTATTCGTATAGACCCGGGACCAACTAATTAATATGTTCTGGGACACGAATCCAAGGACTGACCGTAGCAAGCGCTGCTTAACCTCGCTGATCCACTGATCTATGTATGTAGCTACGTTTGATAATCGTGTAGTTTTAGCTGACACGGGTGGCGCCGTGGATAGGCGATCGACTGCTACGCTACGTGACACAGGTTTGATTCCCGCATGGAACAAATATTTGCATGATCTACGGATAGTTGTTTCGGCAGCCTAATTACCGATGTAGCGACAGGCGTAGACCGCGTGATAGTTTCTGTCAAACGTCATTTTTGTGTCATATAATGTATTGGCTGACAGTGAGATTGCTGTCGCGTGGCTATCGTGATGCTGTCGCTTTTTTACGTAATTAGGCTGCCGGTCTAGGTATGTATGTATGTCCACGTGGATATCTGTGTTTGTAAAGGGCCTTACAATACAGGTATTTCCTAGTGTAGGCTAACGATTTTTTTTATTAAAATAGAAAAATAAATAGGTTTGTCTTGTTTTTCTCCTAGGTTTGGAACCGATGTTCGAGTCACCCAACTTTGAAATTGCTTGCGTGATGATGGCTTCAGGTGTTTTCTTAATATCTTATATTTCATCTACTGTGACGAGTTACCTCATAGTCATCACTGGGTACTTAGAGGCCCAAATGTTGGCTTTAAGTGAAGAACTGATACATCTTTGGCCAGACGCAGAAGAATATTATAAAGACACTATTAAACATAGACCCGAAAACATTCCTGAAGATGATAAAATGAAGAATATAATCATGAATGAATATATTTGCGAAAATCTTAAAGATATTATTAAGAAACATGCGACGGTCAAAACTCTGTTAAGCAAAGTCGAAGATGTATTTCGAGGGGCAATAGCAGTAGGATTCGTATTTCTGGTAATGGGATTGATCTCAGAACTACTCGGGGGACTGGAAAATACCTATCTGCAGGTTCCATTCGCTTTTATGCAAGTTGGTGCAGACTGTTTCATCGGCCAGAGAATCATGGATGCTGGTTTAGTTTTCGAACAGGCAGTGTATGATTGCAAATGGGAGAACTTTGATAAAAACAATATGAAGATGGTTCTGATCATGTTGCAAGTCTCTCAGAAGACTTTGGTCTTATCTGCTGGTGGAATCACTGAAATGAGCTACAGATGCCTGATGGCTGCTATGAAAGCTACGTATTCGGCGTACACTACTCTTAGGTCTGTTGTGAATTGATTTTAGGGTAGTGATGTAGCTGCAATTATGTAAGATGAAGTTATCATTGTAGCAACAATTATAATAGAAGTAGAAGTAAATAGAACAAGACACTATGTTTAATTTAATTATCAACAATCATGAGCACGATAAGTTTCTGTTCTCTGTTTCAACATCGTAGGATAAAAAAAAAAAATAGCGATCGAAAAAATTGTCAATAGAAATAGTTTCATTTCGACATACCTTCCTTTTATCTTCGCCATAGTAGAAAAAAAAACGATTCACACACACAAACCGGGAATTCCAGAGAATGGTTGGAACTGCAGTTGAAAAGGTAACAGGGCGACAGAGGGATAAAAGGTCGAAATTCTCAATAAAAGCGAGTTCAAAGCGACGCGCAGGATGGTCGGCACAATGGGGCCGTATCAATATTTAATCCTCAGCTACCGGACTCGGAGTCTCAATGGACTCATTCAAAATTGTAATGAATGTTTTTTTTTTGTGTTTCGCTTTGGGCGTTCGATTATTATTTTTCAAAGTGTGATTGATCTCTATGTATTTGCGGTTTTATTTATTTATTTTGCCGACCAATACTATGTTAATTATGTAATTGAAGATTTCGAAGAGTACAGTCTGATGAACTTGCGGCCAATAGCGCGGGCAGCCCCGCGCTATGGGTCGCAAGTTCAATGCTAATGAAACTGAAGCTCAGTTTTGTCAAAACGTATCGTATCGTCGAATCAAATATGTGTAGAATGAACATTAAGTCACAATCATTACACGCATAATTTACGCACCATTAGACTGGTCTGTTTATGAGAGTACCAAATGTGTGGCAAAAGGAGGAGAGTCATCGAACCTAATAACGGCATAAGTGAAATGTAGTCAGGATCAAAAAGTTAAACAGGCACAAAAGTAATGATTAATGTCTTACAATTTTAATGACTCTGAGTTTTTATATATCTGCAAAAACTATGTGTAATATTTCCTCGGAATTTATCAACATTTTTTCCATTTTGAATTTCGCTATGTTTGTTCTGCATCTTAAGGCTATTTGTACAACCTGTGCTAGTGTAAGATTTTATTATTATATTTAGATCTATACCTCTATTATGAGTTTTTTACTATTTACTCTCATAGTAAATGTAAATTTTCATGCAAGCGATTTTAGTGCTTAACTTGGTTACATTAGGGATTAGAGTTGCTACCATGACAGCTCTATAATATAGTAAATAGTAAATCAAAACTTTACTATGACATATATGTCACATAAGCGACTCTAATCCCTAATGTAACTAAGTTAAGAACTAAAATCGCTTGCATGAAAATTTACTTTACTATGATAGTAAATAGTAAGAAAACTCGTGATAGCGGTACTGAATGTTCAATTGTTAGGCAAAGACCTCCCTTAGTCTGCCATTCATCTCTGTTGTTAGCCGGTTGTCGCCATTGGCCATTGTCGGCATCAAGATCGTCTCGCCACTTTCTGCGTGGTCTACCTCGATATCGTCTTCTGCTTTTTGGTGCCCATCCTGTGACAATTTTGGCCCATAGGTTATCCGGTATTCGTCAAACATGATCGGCCCAATTCCGCTTTAATGCTTAAGATGTAAAAATATAAAAAGCAAGGGTATACATTAATATCCTAATTGTGACGGCACGGTTGGCGCAGTGGTTGAGAGATCGACTGCTACGCTACGTGTTACGGGTTCGATTCCCGCACGGAACAAATATTTGTATGATCTACAGATAGTTGTTTCGGGTCTGGTTCTGGCTTTTGCTAAGATCACAGACTAATTTCTTACAAAATATAATCATCTGCGTAGCCTGTTTCTGACTGCCATCTTACCTCCACCGCCCAATTACTGGTAAACACGGATTCATTACGGTTAGACTGGTTGTCAGAGATTTTAGGCTGCTGACACCCGTATCGAATATCATAGGTAACTTAACGTGCTTTCCGAGGCACGTAGGGGTTTCGGTATGTGAAAATCGGTCACCCATCCGAGGACTGACCTCAGCAAGTGCTGCTTAACCTCACAGAACCACTGATCTGTGTCATAGTTATGTAGGTAAAAGCTCCTCACAAATGTAACGTACGGTTCAAACAATTATGACAAGCACTTAGTAATGATCTATAGAATTTTATAATTATGAAATCTATACTAAACCATGCCACCACAACCACCACCACCACCAATAATGTTATAATGCTGTTATTTCCTTTAAAAATACATGGTGCATCATGATCTGATTGGTGGTCGCAAATTTGCTGCCAAGATTGGGTTCCGAGTCAATCCGAGCTCGATTCCAAAATTACAATATGTCATGGCAGCTTTCGAATTGTTTGGTAATTCTTTTTTCTGGAAATACAAAACACCGAACTGTCGGGCTTCGGCCCGCCAGGCTAACCACCTTGCCTGGTCGGCGGGTCCTACCTTTTCAATGGAGGAACACCATACCTCGTGCCTCCATAGCACGATTTGGGATGTCACCATGTGACGTTTGTCGTGTATTTGATAGTACCAATGGCGTCACTTGTCTGTTTGTCCTACATATTGCCTGAAACGGGATATGATACTGCAAGATATTGAGCTAGAGTTATTGAGCAAGCCTAGAGATGACAGTACAGTGAAATGTCAAGTATAGTAGTTAATCGTAAATTATTAGCTGTTAATTATTATAAAATAGCATCTCGGCTATACTCCCCGAAGGGTTAGGCAGAGGTGTATTATTATGTACACCCACATTTCGCCGATGCCGTTTTTGAGTCCCATGTCACAGGGGGCGAGCTATTGCCGTTTACCGCGCACAGTTCCAGACTCCGTGCTGCTACTGAGCATTTCTATGCAGAAAAACTCAATTATACTTTGCCCGCCCCAAATACCGTCCAAAACAATTTTTTTAACGAACTCGCGACTCTGCGCATCATTCGATCGACTATTGCGCCAAACGTGCCTTCAAATATCTAAAAATAAAAGTTGTTACGTATGTTGATATACAGTATGCGAAGATTTCGGCTTCATTAACAGTCTTTTCACACCCTGTATATCTAGAAAAAGAATTGCCAGTGGCCTTATGCCCAATAATAATCCCAACCTCTCAAATACCAACTCTTATTATATCAACAAGTCATTTTACACAATAATTTATTAAACTTAACAAAACGTTGTAGATACTCGGACATTTAATACGTTTTGCATTGAAGACCCACAGAAGGATAACGAAGGGGCTTTTTGGACCTCGGCAGCCCAATTAAGGGTTATTTAGCCCCTTGCCATTTGATATTTTGGCTTGAACTGGCCCATCGATAAATTATAGCCCATTTTGTGCTGTTGAAATATTTTCGCTTATCATTTTTAGCAATGCAACGTCCGGGTTCGAAGGTAGGCTCTTCTGCATGAAAAGGAAGCGTTTAATCGCTAGGCTATCACAGCTAGACATAATAAATGTTACTCTAGAAGTAACATTTAATGTTGTTTAAAGTTTTGTAATTTAATTTAATTATTAACGTTTGGAAGCGTTTCTGTTAAATCTTTGGTTCTTTGCCTGTTAATTGTAGTTTTAATTATATTATGAGAGCTTTTGTTGGTAATTAAAAATGTTGTGGAACAAGAAAATTAATTAATTATTCAGTTATTTATAATCCTAGTTCATGCGTAGTATTTCCCTGAGTTTGTTTCGGCGTTTCTTCTCAGGGATAGTCATAGGAAATGCCGACGCCATCTAGTTTAAAAAAGACGTGTAAAAGTGATTGAAAAATTCTAATTGCAAAATAAATAATTTCATTTCATTTCAGTAAAAAGTTTACTAATCTGTATCTAATAATGTAATTACTTTGAATTTCTCCATCTTATATCTCAGTATTAATGGTTTAAAGTACATTGATTTAGAAACGTATGACCACCTGAATACGGTAGATGACTACTAGTCATTTGAGTTACTTTGTATGAACTGTCAAAAACGACATTTTGTTCTAAAAATGTTTGGAATACAAAAGCGTGACGTCATAGTTTTTCAGTGTCATTGACATACTTATTGTGTGATATTGATAAATTATAGATAAATTGAAAATGCCAAATTTAAGCAAGAGATTAAGTTTTACTGAGTTTTTAGAAGGAAAACTAACCAAACAAGATTTCAGAATTTATTTTTGGTGCAGTCATCTAGCCTATTGAGTTAGGTCTTCTGCATTGTCGGTACGAGCTGTCACAGGAATTGCTCATAGAGGAAAGGATAGATTGACAAGCCTGACTGCTGAGGGACCTGGGTTCGATTCCCAGGTCGGGAAAAGTGTTATTGAGTTTTCTGTATGGAAATTCTCAGCACGAAGTTTGGAACTGTGCCCGGTAGATCGCAATAGGCTCGCCCCCTATTACATGGGACTCAATAACAGTATCGGCGAAATGTGGGTGTTCAATAGTACACCTCTGCTTAAGCCTTTGAGGAAAACAGGCGTGATTTTATGTTATGTTATGGTAAGTAATCTTTCCAGTATTTAGGTTGCCTAGGGTACTCCAGACTGTCTTCGGGTCACTTGTAGAGGGTCTTTCCTTGCACCCCTTTTATTATGCTATATCATGAATGTGGAGGGATGAAGAGTTTAAAATTAATATTTAAAAGAAGGGTACGACCAAGAAAAAGATGAATGGATTATGTGAAAGATGAGATAATTCAGAAGAAAGTAAATTCTGAGATTGTATAATATACATGAGATGAACGAAAGAGAAGGCCGTTTTGGCACGACCACAAATAAAATGCGATTTATGTGTGCAGTAGAATTAAAGTATGTTGAAAGTGAACAAATTTAAAAAACGACAGCTTAAATTATCATGTAAGGTATTTTTTATTCCTATAGGACTGCTGACGGATTCGTTGTGCATACTCAGGCGCACTGTCGTATTAGCGATGCCTGGCAGTCGTCTCCCCGCAACCGTACAATCAGGTCGTTCGTTATTTCCTATATATTTGTAATCTGGTACGCGTAAAGTTATATATATTCAACACTAGCTTTGTCCGCGGCTTCGCTCGCGTTAATTAAAATTTTGACAATCAGTTGAGGTGGTTGCTCGAGACACGTGGCGCCATCTAGCTTCCTAAAGCAATTGTGACTGTCGAAAGTGGGTGTTCTTCAAGGTACCCTATGTCCATTTCTGTACCCCTGACAACGTACATGCAAAATTTCATGGTGATCGGTTCAGTGGTATAGGCGAGAAAAGGTAACAAACAAACAAACTTATAACATTAGTTAGGATGACCTTCGTTTAGAATCCCTAATCATCTCCATACTCCTACAATGCCCACGGGCAGTTAGCATGCACGATAAAATTTTATTGTATATTTTAGAATATTTTACCTACTTGGTCATTGCATTTTATAAGCAATCACATTGAATAGATATTTAGGATTTGATATTATTGTGTTTTCATTTTACTTTGCCTGTTGGGACCCACAGAAATCGTAGCATTTTGGTCTAGACTAGGTGCCGTATCAAAGCTGTGGAGACTATTTAGAGTAATTTTTTTTGGTATTTTTTGTATTAGATATCTACTTCTTTTAGTTCTTTGTGTACAAGCTTTTACATCATATAAATTGTGTAGTGACGTTATAAGTTGATAGTAAAAGTTTTAAAGGAAAAGCTTATTTTATTATTTTTAGTGCATTTAAATAAAAGGTTGTTTTTTTTTTTTTAATTTTTTTGATCCACTTTTAAAACTTTTATTAAACCGAGTTTTCCTATAATTTAGATATATGTGAGATTTAAAATTATAAGATTGTGGGTTTAAGCTATGTATATATTTAGCTGGTAAGCCATTATATATGTATATATAGATAAATAAAATAAATTTTGTGTGAAGATCAATATAGTACAGAAAAAAATAATCATTAGTCTAGTCCACAGCTCTCCTAGTCCAAGATATAGTATTTTTTGCTGACAATGTATTCGCTGAGGTCACCTGCCCCACCTGGCCCCCTCTCCCGGCCCCCCGGGGGATCATATGGGACTGCCCGCGAATATACGCTGTTGTGCAAAATTCTGTGCGAACAAATATTTGAATGTTATTGCAAGTTTTGCTTTGTTGTGTTGTCCTTAGATATACCTAGCGGGTTGAGCGCGAGGGTAGGTAGAGTTTGTTTGAAAATAAGGAGAGGGTAATGTAGGATGTATTGAAAGTAGATGTATATTATCCTAACTAATATTATAAATGCGAAAGTAAGTTTGTTTGTTTGTTTGTTAGCTTTTCACGCCTAAACCACAGAACCGATTATCCTGAAATTTTGCATATACGTTGTCAGATGTACAGAAACGGACATAGGGTGCCTTTCATCCCGATAAAAGGTGCTGTTCCCGAGGAAAACGACAATAACGTTGTTATGATAATAGATGGCGCCACGTGTCTTTCGATAGCAGAGTACATCGAAATAATATGTCCAGGCAGAGTACAACCCAAATTGATTGTCAAATTCTAAATTAACGCGAGCGAAAGCCGCGGACAAAAGCTAGTAGCGTATAAAAGAGAGAGAAGAAATAAAAAATATATAAGTAATGAGATTGTTTACAAACTTCCGACTGCTTCATTGGTATAGTGGTCGCTAGTCCGGTTGTTAGGCGTGAGGTCCTGGGATCGATTAGGTCGGGCAAAGTGTTGTTGGGTTTTTCTGTATGGAAATTCTCAGTAGCAGCACGGAGTTTAGAACTGTGTCTGGTAGATGGCAATAGGCTCGCCTTCTATTATAGACATGGGACTCAATAACGGCATCGCCGAAATGTGGGTGTACAAATAGTACACAGGCGTGAGGCTCTGTTATTATGTTTACAAACTTTCACATCTAATAATGTGTATTTAAAAGAGTCTCGATACCTTTTTTTATTTTATGTGGCGAGAATCTTCATTAAAGAGATCTCTAAAATATACTTATATCGAACCGCTCAACAAGAGAGTATAAATTAATATAAATGAGTATAAATTACCACAGTTTCTGCATACGATGTTGATCCTAATTAAACACTTTCCACGTGGGTGAGGCCGACTTGCTATCTGTGTCATCATCATCATCATCATCATCAGCCCATATTCGTCCACTGCTGGACATAGGCCTCTCCTAGTAAGCGCCACTGAGCCCGGTCTTCGGCTCTCCGCATCCACTTTCTACCAGCCACCTTACGCAAGTCATCGCTCCATCTGGCTGGTGGGCGCCCTACACTACGTTTGCCTACTCGCGGTCTCCACTCAAGAACTCGCCTATCCTCGCCTATCGAACTCGCTATCTGTGTGGCTGCACTAAAACCGGGAGCTAGGATTGTAGAATAAATATACATATATTTTTTATTAGCGAATCAGACAGACGTTATCCTGCTGAACTTGTTTTAGTACTCGATCGCAGCGCCACCTACCGGGTCCAATTGTATTTTCAAACCATCTAGGAACCCATTGAAATATACACACAAAATTTCATCCAAATCGGTCCAGCCGTTTAGGAGGAGTTAGGTGACAAACACACGTACAGAAGAATTATATATATTAAGATATTGTATGAATGAAGCGTTTATTTATAATAAATATAATACAAATTCAATCCATTACTGCCCCACTTCTGGGCAAGGTCCTCTTCTGAGAATGAGAAAAGGTTTAGGCCTTAGTCCACCACGCTGGCCTAGTGCGGGTTGGCGGACTACACACACCATCGAGAACGTTATGGAGCCCTCTCAGGTGTGCAGGTTTCTTCACAGTGTTTTTATTCACCGTTAACACAAGTAATAATCAAATTCTGATCCGCACATGATTCTGAAAAGTCAGAGGTGCGGGCCGGGTTTGAGCTCAGAGTCTCTTGCATGGAAGGCAAGCGTTCAACCACTAGTCTATCACTACTTTTTTTTACTTTTATAAATAAAAATTTAATGCTGTTCGTTAGAAAGCGCTTTACTTGAGAATGGCTGGACCGATTTTGCTATTTTCGTAATATTCCGAATAAAGCTGTGAGCATCGCCACAACATTTTTAACAAAAGAAACATTTGCAAAATTGCCCAGAAAAATGGAAAATTCTGAAAAATAAAACAGAAAGTGCTCTTCTCTTCTTTTATGTAATATTAGCTTCCGCCCGCGGCTTCGCCCGCGTGTATTACGAATTCGTGCATTTTCCCGGGATAAAAAGCAGGTAAAAGCAGGTAGCCTGTGTGCTATTCCAGACTATAAACTATCTCTGTGCCAAATTTCATCCAGATCCGTTCAGCCCTTCTGGCGTGAAAGAGTAACAAAGATAGATCCATCCATCCATCCATCCATCCATCCTCACAAACTTTCACATTTATAATATTAAGTAGGAAGTAGGATAGCACTCCGGAATAATGAAGCTTTCAACCAGTGAAAGAATTTTTAGAATCCTATCATTATTTCCGGATATTACCCCCTACATACAAACAAATTTTACCTCTTTATAATATTAGTATACATATAGATTTCATACAGAATAATGGCGGAAATTGAACTCAAGACTCACGCACTGTTGCAGATGTCCACCAGTTACCCTAAGATAATTTGATACAAAAACACTTTTTAAAATTTGTATACGCACCAACTGTACATTCGTCTGTGATTAACAACTCAAGATGAAACTGGATAACATAAGCATTGTGTCCAAACATGATCCAAACAGATACGTAAAAAAACTTGCCAAAATGCAGTCAGTAGATAAGGAAACGTCCAAAAGAAACATTGTTTCCTTTCCTTTGTCCGGTTTTTTTCCGCTTCCTTATAAGCTTATTATGAGAAACTTTGTTACACAACCAGGATACAAACACAGCCTTCGCAATAGTTAATTTTATTTCCAAATTATTTCATCGATTTTGGGTAAAATGTAATAAGGAGGTCATCCTAATCCTAACTAATATTATAAATGCGAAAGTAAGTTTGTTTGTTTGTTAACTTTTCACGCGTAAACCACTGAACCGATTATCCTGAAATTTTGCATATACGTTGTCAGGTGTATAGAAAAGGACATAGGGTACTTTCAGCCCGAAAAAAGTACTGTTCCCGAGAAAAACAACGATAGCGTTTTTATGATAATAGATGGCGCCACGTGTCTTTCGCAAGCACAGTACAAACCGATTGAATTGTCAAATTCTAAATTACGCGAGCGAAAGGCAAAAGCTAGTGATTAAATATATATTCAATACTACACCTCTGCCTATGTTCGGGGAATACAGGCGTGACGCTATGTTATGTTATCATAATACGAAATAATATACGGAAAACAAAAACGCCATTTTTAAAAATACAAAAAAATGGCTGTTTTAAATATAGAATGATTAAGTTTTAAAACGGTATACATTTCTTTAGCAGTAGTATTAGCTCATTTCCGTTCTAAAACAATGCGCGTTTAGCATAACGCAAAACTTTATCCCACTTCTGAACTACTGCAATTGTAGCTGCTGTAGTCTAGAGGGGTCACTTTGAGCAATTTGCGAGGGAGCCCACTGCGGCGGCCGCTCATGGGATTGCACCGTAGCCTTACTTAATTGAGCGAATAATAGCGCACATCTCCTGAAACACATCGTACGTGAAACGGACGTCGTTTGGACGTTCAGAAACGAAACAAATGGACGGTTTTATTGTTAGGGTAAACAAATAAGTAGGGTTAGGATGTAAACGACATGAAAGGTAACATAATATTGGGTTGTGTAGTAAGAACATTGCTGTTCAGTGTTAGTCCGTAGTTAATAGAAAATATGCAGAACTAGCTTCCGCCCGCGGCTTCGCGCGCGTGGTTTACGAACCCGTACATTTTCCCGGGATAAAAAGTATATAATCCAGATTCGTTTAGCCGTTCTGGCGTGAAAGAGTAACAAAGATCCATCCATCCATCCATCCTCACAAACTTTCACATTTATAATATTAAAATAATAATAGTAAGCATAGGAATAAATCTTGTTTCCTTTGGTATGTTTAAACAAACTAAATGAAAGGTGTACGTTTTCCAAGCTTCTTCTTCGCCTTGAACGCGGTAGACGAGACAAATTCGTTAAGAGTTCTTCAAAAATCAACAAAATACGCAATCACAGGCGGTTTCTATCACAATTTTTAAAACTTACATTAGTATACCTACTGCTGCGTTCAGTATACAAACTTTAAATAAGTGGTGTGCATCAGAGAGATACAATTCTACGCCTAAATTTCGCCGAGATCAATATTTTAAAAGCTTATTAAAATGGTTGTCTGATTTGAATTCGAAAGTCGGTGCAAAATCCTGTCATTTTCCTAACAACCTAACTCAACACCTCAAGACCAACGCCCTCCAGATGATAGGGCTCTTCTCCATAGGACCTACCCTATGGAACCGTGCGCCTAGAGTCTCGACTTTTTAAAAGTGCCTGAAAAGGCCTACTTGATAGAAAAAACTTTGAATTTGACTAAGTTTTACTATCTATCAAACTAAACAATAGCCCATTTTCCGCTCCTCTTTTAAAAGGAAGCTGTATAATAAAATGTATTTGCTTTACTTGTATCAACAAATCCTGCGATTCACAGCTAACGCAAAACAAATGCAGTAATACCCAAATAAAAATATGTTTTCTGTTAAAAACTGACAAGGCGGCGTAATTTGTCAGCTGCCTGTTGTTCGCCTATTTGTAAACTTGATATATGAACCACTCTGACATATCTCTTGGAACTAAGTATAGAGCTTAAACTAGAAACTAAAAAACACAATTCATAGAATAATAAGGATACGTCTGTTTTGTTTGCTGCAAACCACGAGCAAATATTAGTAATCTTAAGGTGTATATACATCGAAGTTACTCTTTGTGGAGCAATATTAAATTAACTTTCTATAACGTTTCTATACGGTGGCATCGAAATTCCAAAAAAGTATTTTATGTATAGAAGCGTTTTCTAATGTTACTTTACGTTGTAACATGTTGCTGTAGAATGAGTAACTTAGGGATGGCTGCACCTTTATAAAAAAAAATTATACGTTTTTCTTTTGTTATTGACACGAAGTTCTTTCCTCTCATTATAGGTATTGCAGTATCTATCCTAACGGGAATTTCGTGTGATTTGTTTCCTTTTAACGTGTCAAGCGATGGCGATGCAATTCAATCAATATCTAGAAAATCTATCGAAGCAGCGTCGCAACCGTTCGCTGCTTATTGAATTGAATGAAGCGATGCTCATAATAATCTGTATTACAGACACAGTTACATGGACATGACACTAAAATCAGGAACGTCTGCCGTTATGAAAGAAGCGTTATGTCGCTCGGCGAATTGACCGGCGATTACGTCAGAAAAATCTGACAGTTTATATTCCCTAGCAACTCTTATTACTACTGACATAAGATTCATATCTAAGCAATCATAATGTTTGAAGTCCGCTGTTTGTTGGTCGTTACGTCTGTAAGAATCAGATTTTTCTGACGTAATAAAGACTGGTCCACAAAATACTAATAAAAAACTAGCAAACGAAGGATCAAAAAATATCTACTTACGAATTATTCTGTTCCAGTGGACCCTGCTCGCGGGGCAACCGCCTGGGCTTACATCTCCACCTGTCATTGAACACTAAACAAAACAATTGTTCTTTTTAATTATGCATTGCGGTTGTCTTTGTCACTAACACTATAGGTTATTCACAACTAAAATGTTCAAAGAGATGATTGCATTACACAATCTAGAAACAATGCGTGCGCACTAAAAAATCCATTAACCGAAGCACACATGAATCCTATCTGTCGTTGACAGCGTACTGCCAAAATGTCATTCCAATTTTGAACTACCTACAACCGGCGACACGATGTTCGGACATCTAATTCGGGTAGATTTCAAAACATTTCAATCATGTGTCATCCATTGTGGGTAGTCTACCCACAATTTTATATAACGTTTCCGAACGATAAAATACAAAAATATATCAATTTTATAGAACTCTAGGTATATTTCTACTAGTTACCCCGTTTCTCATCTTTCCCCACTCACCAGTGAGAGAAGAAGGGGGAAGAATGAGAAACGGGGTAACACAAAAAGTCGTCCAAAATTTATGACTTTTTGAATCATGCATTATGGACGAATTTTTGTATTACCCCGTTTTTCATCTTCCCCCCACTCACCCTATCGGAACATTTGAAGAGACAGTCGATTTTTTAAATAAATTTAATTTATTTTCTGGCAGCATATTATTTTAAGGTAGGTATTTTAACAGCAGCGTAGAATTTGCTGTTCAATTTAACGTTGATTACGTTCCGTTCTAATCAGAAACGCTCGTTAACCAAGATTGGTGACGATGGCTTGGATCCATTACGTAGCCATTGTCCGATCGAATGGGGACGGGAAATACCTATGTGGCAACTGCAGGCTGTTTGGTAAAGCGAATTGAATTGATGCACTATTTACTAGTGTAAGGTATGGTTACGAGTAGGGAACAGGCTACTCCGTTGATTTAAAAAGTAAGAAGAATACGACTATGCGAAAATTCGAAGCGGACCATAAGTACTTATAAAAAAAATACAAACTCATATTGTGTAGTATTATAGTTTTAAAATCACAAGGTATTTGTGATGTGAATTTACAAATATGCCCGAGTTTATACATATAATAACAGACCACAGATAATAACGACTGCAAAATGGAATGTTTCTGCTACAAAAAGAAGCTTGTCTGCTTTAGTCGATACGAAAACTGTGAGATATTTAAAAATGCGAGTATTTTTTTTGTCGTTTGTGCAAAATACTGAATTTTGTCTTTGAAAAAATATGGACGTTCACAAACTTCAATAAGGACAATTTATAGTCTTTACCGATACTGAATAATGGCTTGTAACAGCTTCAAAGGTGTATTGTTAAATTATACATAGCTCTATATTATACATAACTGCTTACTATTGCAACACACAACAATGAAGTATGATATTTGTACCCTTACACTTAGCTGTCAATAATTATGAAATTCATGAGCGTGTGTAAGCTGTCACAAGCTGGAAAAGCCAATAAATGAATCTTGTACATCAACATATAAATAATTGAACACAAACACGAATGAGGTAAAAATCAAACAATAAAAAACGTATTTGTCCTTTTTTTTATTAATATTATTTACAAATCTAATCACATCCGTTTGTTCATCTAAATTATACAATTAGTATGATAGAAGTGCTAAATAAAACTATCAATCACATCGTCTGAGCAACAAGATACTCTCACACTATGTCCAACATTCAATATGGAAGAAATTTAGGCCATAGCTTATTGAAAAAACACACGTAATAAAGGTTTTTTTTTTTCAAAAAAGTAAAATATTCAAAGAGAATTTTTTGTTATAATTTTTTTTACACATATTTTTTACTCCAAAATAAAGAAAAATTTGTTTTACGCCAAATTAAAAAAAAATTTTTTTTTTTTAGGAATCACGGTTTTAGATTTTTTTTTACCTTTTAGGTGACAAACAATGGAATGGTCATCAATGAGATCATTTTAATGAAAAAAATATTTTAAAAAGTTACGTACATAGTGTGATTACCAATATATTTAATAAGTTTATATGAAATTAGGTCATGCTCTTCACTGGTTAAAAATAAGGGTTTATAGTCAACAGAGATTGTCAAACATTTCTTATATTTTATTACAAAATAATCTAAAATGATATGGCAGAGCCAGTCCAAAACATTATTTCTATATATAAAGAGATACAATGTTTTTACATTTTATCAAAATGTCCTAATTATTGTTTTTTTACAAAGTAACAAAGATTTTTTTAGAATCACTTGTCCATACTACTTTTTATACTACCGAGGAAAAGTCTTATTCCGCTTCGAGACAAATCGGACATTATTATCTATTTTACGAAACCCACTGCTGGGCAAAAGTCACTGGTTTTTTTTTCACTTTTGTCCAGTTATGAGATATCACTGGCTGAATTTTTTATTATTTTTTATAATGTCATTTTTTTATTTTTTTCCCCACTTCTGTACAAATGACTACGGAACGTTAGTGTACATGTATATTTACACTAAATACAATTTACAGGCCGAACAGGTAACTAATCTATCACTAATTACTTCATAAAACACTTGAAGGCACATTTTTGTTTATAGAATGACCTAATTTTATTCTGTCTTTATTCTGAAACTAGTGATCTAAAGAATTCTTTATGTAGGATTTCTTTTACGCGCTCACCCACAAAAATTATTCAATATTTACAAACACTAAATTTTTAGATGTTTTATTGCACTATTTTTTACTTTTCTATTTGCATAGAGCGCGTAAAAGAAACTCCATCTTTATCACTAACCAACGATCGGTATAAAATCATTTTTATACTAACAACTGATTTTATTCCTTCGTTAGTTATAAATATTTACATGAAATGACAAGAAGGTATGAGGTCTTCTTTTTTTTGGTTAAAATCACAACAAGTACGATACTGAAAATATAATTACTTTTTTTTATTTATATTTTATTATCTACACTCCGCTCCGGCCACGTTAACTATCTGATCATTCAGAAACACTACAGTTCATTGTACACGATTTTGGAATCACTCGCTCACTATTTTAGAACACCGAACATTTGAATGTAACCATTACTACCAGTGAAATATTACTGGTACTGCATTTTTGAAATTGGAATCGATGTTTACTCCAAACAGCCTTTTCGAAAGAAATAATAAAATTTTATTACATTTTGTGTACAGTCATAATAAATAAAGTGTCTGCTGACTATCCCAAGCCCCTCAATATATTATTATTATTTATTGCGACTGTACACAGCCTTATTGACAGCATACTGACATAACTTTAATTCCCAAATAATACGTCGTGCTTACAATTAAAATTGAATCTTTCGATGTGAAACAATTTTTATATGAAAGCTCAAGCATAGACGAAGAGTTTGTTGTAGGGGTGAGCGAGCGTTCGTGTGCGCGCAGCTCAGTAGCGCGGCGCGACGCGCGCTCGGCGGCGCGGCGAGCAGAGCGGCGAGCTGAGCGGGGCGGAGGGCTATGGCTTGAGGCGCTTGAAGCCGGCGCCGTCGTGGCCGAGCTTGAGCTCCTCGTACAGCGTGGGGTCCACCTCGCGCGCCGCGCCCGCGCTGTTGAGCGTCTCGTGGCGCCACGCGGCTGAGTTGGACACGCCGTTCGGGATCGGTGCCACTCCGTTGCCGTTGCCCGTGGCGGTGCCGTTCGGTACCGTACCCTGTGGTCAAATATTGGTGTTTCAGTTGATATTGTAGGGTGCAAGGCAAGAGCCTCCACGAGTGATGATAATTAAGTTCTTTTACCGCAATCTGGGTAGTCAGCCTCGGTACCATCATTGCTGACTCTGGCTTATCTTTCCCTTATTGCATGAGCGATTCCACTGTGATAGCTCTAGCCAATTCGATAGAAGAAGAAGTTGATATAGTCAACTTTGATTGTCTGGGTTATATTGAAATGAGAAAACTGAGGATGTCTTCAAATGATTACAAGAAAAAAAAAACGTTGATTTTCTGGCTAAGACAGTCACATGTTCTCGAATAAAAATACCCATGTAACATGAGAAATAAGCCCAATTTCAAACTGCTGAGTATTTAATATTTCCACGCTATGAGCAATTTAAATGTGAGAGGTGGAGCAGACACAATGATCAGAAAGATTTATAAAAGAAGAGAAGAGAAGTTAAGAGTAAGTTCTTACGTTAACGGCTGAGTCAGGATTTGGTTCCCTGAGGTAGCTCGGGTTTTCAAATGCTACACCTCCTTGTGCCTTAAGCCTAAGATTCTGAAAAGGAAAAGAATTGTTTAGTACAAAACAAATAGGTTTTTTTTTATGATGGATGACTTTCTACCGTTGAAAGAATTTCATCAGCTCCACATAAAAAAATAACTTTTCTGCACAATCTTGAATCCAGACGAGATCTTATTATTTTTTGTCTTAAAACATGCAATAATTCCTGACATACCTTCCTATATCTATAATAAAGTCCGGCAGCGAGCAGGATGGCTGCTACCAGTACGCAGGCGACGGCCACGCCAACAGCAGAGGCGGCGCTGTTGCCGCTCACTGGTGCTGCTGCCGCGCCAGCTTCCTGGCCGGCCGTCGTGAACATTATTGGCTGGCTGAGAGATGATGTGCCTGTAGGAGAAAAGAATTTGGGGATTGTGGGATCAGTTCTTCAAAAATTATTGAAGCTAGTTCGCCAATTAGTTCGAGGCAGTTCCAGGTTTTTGACCAAAAACTGACTTATTCTACAAGCCCAAAAATGCCTAAGCAAATTTTTAATTGACAACATATTTTGGAACCGTCTTTAAAAATAAAATCATCTTTGGAATTTTGAACACAATCGGTAGAACCATACTATTTGCCGGTTTTTGGTGGGTGCAAAGAAAGAGCCTCCACGAGTAATGAAACATAGGATTGTCTGGTGCATTTTGGGTTATCAGCTACGATACCACGACATAAGCGATTTCCATGATAGCTCGTGCCGATTGGAAGGAATATGCGGATTCTGTAAATCTTACAGTGTATTATATGCCAGCATGATCCACGTTTTTAAGCTACAGTCCTGATTTTCTGGAACCTCGTCTCTAGAACTGTGTGTCTGTGCTCTTGGTGTTTACTTACCAACATCATTAGCCGCCTTCACGACGCACTCATATCTCACGTCATCTTGCAGTCCAGTGAGGACCACACTAGTTTCACTGGTGTCCAACTTTTCTGGTACCTTGGCACCGTATGCTCTCCAGAAGACTCGGTATAAGTAGACTGTTTGTGGATTCTTCAGTGGTGCTTCCCAGCTTTTAGCAAAAACAAAATTTTATGAGTACTGTTCAAAAATAAACGAATATTACTTTGGATAACTAAACAAGGGACTGTACCAATGTATTTCAGAAAAAAATCTTTAGCCCTTACTCGTAGATTGAAAAGGATTTCGTAAAATCTAGAAACATCGTGCTCTAATCTAGAAGCATAGTGCTTAGAAACATCTGGAATATCTTCAAACCCTCTGAGCGTTCAAAGAGTCAAGTGGTACATCCAGTAAGTTACCTGAGTAAGACCGAGTTGGGTGTGGGCGCGACGTGCGCGCGCAGGTTCCTGGGCGGGCCGGGCAGACGCGCGCCCGAGTCGCGGAAGCACGCCAGCGCGCGCCGCGCGTGCTGCAGCGCGCACGAGCGGGACACCGCGCCGCCGCGGCACAGCTCCAGGCAGTTGCGCGGCACGCCCCACGACGCGCAGCAGCTGCGGTGGTCTGGGGGGAACGAGATCAGTTATATGACGAAATTTTTGTGGTCTTTTCTTCAAACATAGGAAATACTTTGAAATACTTACCCAGTTGATTGCGATACGCCGATTAGTAATGAAATATTGATGATCTCATATGAAATAATGTTGTGACACTTGTCTATTTAAGACAGATCTCAGAATTTGGATGAGATACATTAATGAGATTATAAAATTAAGTAGACTATTTAACCTTAAACTCAGACTTCCGTTTGTTTAGGTAGATTTTTTTGTCATTAAGATCACGAACACACCACAGTGCACACTGCACACACACATCATTCTAATCATCAACTCACCAGAACCATCGGCAGCGCACTTCATGAGTTTGTCGAAGTCGTTCATGCATTCGGGCCGGTCCATGATGTTGTCCATATCGAGGTGGAAGCTGCATGCATCGATGCACGTTGAAGACACGTTCATCTGGACAAAGGAGGAGTTTTGAAGGCTATTTCTTTATATCATAAACCAACGATATTTGAGTCAGTTACTGAAACGTCTATGTTGCGTCCGCCCTGGCCGGCAGCCTAATTACCGAAAAATAATGACAGCAGGCTTCCTGTTTGGCCATACATATATGACACAAAAATTAAGTTTGATAGGAGATATTACTCGATCTACTCCTGTCGCAGCCTGATTATGACATCGGTAAATAATCTGGACCTCAAGACCAAATTCCGCCATTTTAATTACCATAAGGCTAAGGATCAGAGCAAATAAACTCTATTATTGAAACTTCGTTAGAATGCAACCGGTTTCATCATTAAAATGCGGTTTAACATTGTATTTAGAAGTCAGCATATTTTTTTCTCATTTGGAGATCTACAAAACATTTACAGGACTCCTTTCCTTTCATTACAAACATATAAATAAAACTTCACTACGGAGCCCCAAAGTCGACAAATTAGGTACCTATAGGAAGGTTTCCGACATAAATACTCTATGGCGAAGCTACGGTGAAGTTTCAGTTCACCATATGTAGTTTATATTTAGATGCTGCGATACGCCAGACGGTGTTTTGGCCGAATACTGAAACCTCTAATTTAGAGCTTGATATGTCACACCGGATTGGTAGGAGATATCTTGTGATTAACATTCTAATTGGAGTTGGCATTACATATACCTGAAGTTGTGTGTCCCGGTTATAGCAGGTATTAGAATGTATTTTTAGAATTCGTCTCGTAAGTGAAGACTCCTTAATATCCTACTAATATTATAAATGTAAAAGTTTGTGAGGATAGATGGATGGATGGATCTTTGTTATTCTTTCACACCAGAACGGCTGAACGGATCTGGATGAAATTTGGCACAGAGATAGATTATAGTCTGGAATAGCACATAGGCTACTTTTTATCCCGGGAAAATGCACGGATTCGTAATCCACGCGTGCGAAGCCGCGAGCGGAGCTAGTATTACATATTCGTATCATAAGTAATGAACAAAATTATTTTTAGAATATTTTATACTTGAAAATATTTTGTTCAGCAGAATCGATTGCTATTATTTGTAAATGCTATTATAAATAGTTTGTGGCAAAAATGAATTAAAATGCTACAAGTTGGATCATCACTTGATTGTGCCGAGTATAAATGTGGGTAAACATATGATGCACACAATTTTCTAGAGACAACGAGCCCACTTAAGAAGTTTTTAATTTTGTGAAGTTTCATTGAAAATCTTGAAAAAATCATGGGGTCTTTCGATTTTTGCACATATACTAGAAAATAAGAAAAAAATAGATAAAGAAGAAATAGATATAGAAGAAATAGATATAGAAGAAAGTAGAAAATAATGTTGTGTAATATAGTTATTCTATCTCACGAAGGCTGGTGAATTATTCCATTTTAACCTTTATGCTAATATACATAAAAGTCACGTGACATATCTTCGTGAGATAGGATAACTATACCACTTTATAATAATATGTACTTACTTGTGCGCAGCATTCAGTGACATTATGGTGTGGTGTCGAAGGTCTTAGTCTCACGGAGACTGGTCTTAAAGTCTTGCCGAATGCGTTCTCTGCGTGACAGAAGTAGTCCCCTTCATCTGCTTCTGCGATCTTCTTTATTATCAGACGCATTGTATATTTCGTTTGTTCCTGGAGGAAAAATAATATTAATATTTTTTTTTTGTTTTTGTATGAGGTCTTTAAGACTAATTACGCTGACGCTTATTATGAAAATATTAAGAGTATCGTTTAGCTGCCGGCTTCTGACAAATTTGCTTTGATATACGCGCAAAATAGGTGTTTGGGCGTTAAAGTTTCTTACATCGAAATATTAACGAATTAATTTGATTTTGGTCTCTATCGTTTTTTCAGATTATAAACTAGATCGGCACGTTTTTTTTTCAACAGTTGATTAATTTAATAATTATCACGAGATAAGTATAAGGAAGATTTTTTGTTAAAATAACGCGGTTAATTATTTCTCGATTTATAAACAATATCAAAATAAAACAAAAATGTGACGACCTAGTTTTTACTTGTCTCTATAACATATAAAAAAATCAGCAAAATCAGCTCATGTTTAATGCGGTAAAAACGTTAACGCATTTTGTAAGAAAACTTTTAGCTAAACTGTAGTCTTAAAAACGATTCACAAAATAATTGTAACTACCTAATTACCTACGTAAAAAAGCGACAGCAACGCGATAGCTACGCGACAGCAATCTCACTGTCAGCCAATACATTATATGTCACAAAAATGACGTTTGACACAAGTTATCGCGCAATCTACGCCTGTCGCTACATCGGTAATTAGGCTGCCGGTAATAGCTTACAAGTTGTGTAGTATTGTTGCTTAATTATATTTATCACCATATCCTTGTTGTTCTAAGTTAAGTTAAGTTCTAACACCACGTATGTCAAAAATAGCAACTTTTCAGGAGAGTGAAAAAACTTCATAATTTTACACAGACACAAGTACAATACAATTTTATATTAATTTAATTTACGAGTTTCTATTGGATAATGCTTGTTTCTGATTGGCTGAAACAACGCGTCTTCAGATTCTCTAGCAAATGGCATCAAAACCGTCAAAAAATGAGTTACCTGGTGTTAGAACTTCAACGACGATATTATGCTAAGCACCTCACTATTGCGACATAACGATGAAGTATGGTATTTGTTCCCTAACACTTAGCTGGCAATATTTACGGAATTCATGAGCGTGTTTAAACTGTCACTGGCTATCACACAGTGCTGTTAGTATATCCCAGTGGTTCTCAAAGTTGACTGGACCGCGACTCACCTAACAAAAAGTTCCAAATTCGGGACTCACTTCTTTTGTTCGGTTTTCGTGAAGAAAAAAGGGATATAACTATATGAATGAAAAACTGTTCAAACAAGAAAAAAAAAACATTCGGTTCCGATCCAGTGTTAATATTTAAATACAAGGAGTGCTATTTTTTAATCAAAAGTATGCATTTGTTACCTATTTTTTATTATTCTTCAAGGCCCACCCAATATTCGCTCGCGACGCACCAGTGGGTCGCGACCCATACTTTGGGAACCACTGTTACATCCAATATAATTTTTTCATACTAAATGTAGTTGTATGGTTAAAACTAAGCTGACACGAGATGAAAAGACTTGATATATTTACTTTTTACCACTGCTAATATTGGTTGGGAAAATGCGTAACATGGGCATTTAGGTGTAGTTTCCGAACATCAATAACACCAATACGAGGTGCCTTGTATTGGGACAATTAAAAACAAAACCTCCCGTTTTAGGAAAGACCCAGAAAATGGAACACCACATCGAGAAAGATATACACCTAAAATCATGAACGCAAATATCAAGTTTCAACGAAATCTCCAGTGCAAATACATATTTTCCCGTTCTGGGATTTAAACTTGTGCCTGTAACTCTGAACGAAGAACAAATATACGCGACTAACAAGTTTTAGTTGCAAGAACTTTTGGTATTGCATCGTTACTTGTATCATTTTATGGATGCGACCTAACATCTTATTGGAAACGGGGTGATAACAGCTGTTAATAAGGTTCAATCTACCATTTCCTGCACCCTTTCATACTATTAACTCGATACCGAACTTCGAATGGCGTATAAATAATTGAAATACGGTGAAACAGTTATTTGATAACTTTAGTCGTGATCTCGAAAGCCTTATCCGAAGTATGGGGTCGGCTCAGTAATCAGATACGGATGGATCAGTATTTTACACAAAGAGATTGCCGTCTGACCTCTGTGACAGAACTATAGTGAGGCACAGATATCTTAAGATTAAATCAACTGTTAGACTACCGGGACTGCTCGTGACGACTATCGTACATGTCATGACAATTATACAATAGACAAATACTAGTTACACACTAACTGATTAATCACGGAATTTAGCTGGTAGGTTTTCAATGAAATGAAATGAAATGAAATGAAATGAAATGAAATGAAATGAAATTAATGAAATGAAATTATTTATTTTGCAATTAGGATTTTTCAATCACTTTTACACGTCTTTTTTAAACTAGATGGCGTCGGCATTTCCTATGACTATCCCTGAGAAGAAACGCCGAAACAAACTCAGGGGTCAAAGTCTATTTTAAAGTCCAGACAGATTGTATTGATGTAAAGGTTTATGTGAGACAAATATAGGGTGGAATAGCCTTTTGAAGAAAGTGCCATAACTATTTGAGCTAACCTGTCGCAACAGAGTGCAAGCATGCATCAGTTATCGTGAGAATTAATGAAATGAAGAGCGCTCAGCCTAGATCTCACTCACATTTACAATGTATAGCGGTTATATATAAGAAATAATTTCAATTTAAACGACATTACAATAACAAAATAATGAAGTAAATAATATAATAATTAATGGCAAAATTTGTATATATAAAAAAAAAAAAAAGGAAAAAGGAAAGGCTAAAGAGCGGCTCAATCCCAAGCGTTTTTGTCATCTAAATAGTCCGAAATTTTATAGTATCCTTTTTTACAAAGTTTAGATTTAATTACAATTTTGAACTTCTTTAATGTTAAATTACGTATATCATTGGGAAGCTTATTGTAAAAGCGTATACATTGGTATCAAGTTTGTATGAAATATCTTTCTACTCGGGAGGAATTGCGCAGCTATGGAATGGAATGCTATGTTTCTATATACATATTGGTAATGTCCTAAATAAGATCGAGTGAGCACGTGGCGAATTGTAGTTTCTGCCTAGGGTTAGGCAGAAAGTACATGTGAAATAGCCGTAACGTTATTTATGTTATATTGAAATGTAAGAGTTTTTTTTTTACTTTAACTTAGTAAAGTTGTTATTTTTATATTTATTATGAGTACATTGTATTCAAGGAATTTCTTGCCGGTCTCTTCTTAGGAACCGTGTACCTAGATTCTTAAAATTTTAAAAGTGCCTGCAAAAACCCATTTGAAATAAAAAACGTTAAATCGTAAACGAAACTTAACTAAACGTTATTCTAAACATATACGTTATTACAGTAACGGCACCGTTATCTAAAAGGTAATAACGTTTTATTTTACTTAAAGAATAAAAATAACAGTTACTTAAATAGCGGTCGGTGTTGGAATCGTTGTACTAGTGGACATTCACGACTTTGTCTGTCTGGGGGTCTAGTAAAAGCTTAACGTAAGTTAAATATGTAAGATAATATATCAAGGATCACTTAAATCTTATTCTTCTTCATGTAAATAAATAAATTCAACCCATTATTGTCTCACTGCTGGGCAAGGGTCTCTTTTCAGAAGGTGAATGGTTGGCCCGGTGGGTTGGTGGACTACACACACCATCGGGAACTTTATGGAGCCCTCTCAGGTGTGCAGGTTTCCTCAAGATGTTTTCCTTCACCGTAAAAGCAATTGGTAATCAAATTCTGATCCGCACATCATTTCGAAAAGTCAGAGTTGCGGGACGGGTTTGAATTTATGAACCCTGGATTGAAGGTAAGCTCAACAGCTAGGCTTATTTATGTAATTGAAATTTATTAAAAAAAAAACAACACAACTAATTACATTATATGACTGCAAATGTTTCCATTTACTTCGGGGATATTTGCCTGTGCCTAATTTTTCGGGGAATACTACTAGTCTAATTACTATGCCTAATTAAATTACGAAATTGGAACAATAGATCGTTATCGTTATCTTAGAGATATTTAGGACACAACAAGGTATCAACATCTTATGAATATTGATAGGTATCTACGCAAAATGTCGTTGCCTATATCTTGCGAAAGTTTAAAGTTTCCGAACTGCCATATAATTTAATAACGCGTTGATTACGGAGTCGATGGCTGGGGTTTTTGATGTCAAGAGCGAACGCTGGCAAGGCTTTGTCTTTTGTTAAAATCGTCAGCACTGTTATGAAGGCAATCTTGTTGTTGTTGTTGTTTTAGAAGAAGTGATCTTTTAATTTCCTTTTTAAAAAAACGTTGGTTCAAACTATGAATAATTCCTGTATCGTGGGTGCGTTTACAGACAAATATATTCACATGCACAAACAACCAGACCCGCAGCCTAATTACCGATGTATCGACAGGCGTAGATCGCGCGATAACTTCTGTCAAACGTCATTTTTGTGATATATTATGTATTGGCTGACAGTGAGATTACTGTCGCGTGGCTATCGCGTTGCTGTCGCTTTTTTACGTAATTAGACTGCCGGAATCTCTATCTGTATTTGTTTCGGGCGGGGATCGAACCAGCGTCACGTAGTGTAGAAAGCCAATAGCTTTACCTCTGCACCAATCGTGTTGTCTGATGAGAATCAAATAATATAATAGAGCTAAAAATTACCTTGAATTATATTTTGACTGTGGTTTAAACCAACCTCGAAATAACATAACACTATCCCCGAAGGGCTAGGCAGAGGTATACTATTGTACACCCACATTTCGAAAATGCTATTATAGAAGTCTCATGAAGACAAGCCTATTCTAACCCCGAAATATACACCATATTTACTTTAATACTAGCTTTTGCCCGCGACTTCGTACGCGTGGAATTTAGAATCTGATATTTTCCTGCGGTAAAATGGAGCCTATATTTTAAGTTAGACCTCTAGAAATACACCGGTGAAAACTGCATTCAATTCCATGAAATATTTTTTGCGTGATGCGTGTACAAACATACAGACAGACAGACAAAAATTATAAAAACTGTTGTTTTGGCTTCTGTTGCTTTAATAAAGGCCCCTTATATTAGTTTTTCTCCAATATTTATAATGTCCAGACATCGGCCCGTTATAATTTTATTATATATAGATGTACTTGAAAAAATTCAGGGTAAATATGCTCTTTTAATCATTATTCATAATGTTTACTTTGGAATTGCGAAATTGTGAAAAACTATCTACTGCTCCATAGTAGCGACTGCCTCTGTGGTTTAGTAGTCGTAAGGACGATTGGTGAGCGGGGTCCTGGGTTCGATTCCCTGGCCGGGAAAAGTGTTATTGAGTTTTTCTGTATGAAAATTCTGAGTAGCTACATGGAGTCTGGAACTGTGCCCGGTAGATGGCTAAAGGCTCGCTCCTTAACGGCATTGGTGAAATGTGAGTGTAGACCCGGGTACGTCTTAAAACTGCGGCCAGACACCGGAGGACGGGCAGCAGCGTCCTCTCACTAATTGGTGAGCCACTGCGATCTCCAAGCCGCCTGCCAAGCGTGGGGATTATGGCAAACCCCCCTTGGGGGAGGCCCTCGTTTAGCAGTGGACGTCTTCTGGCCGATGATGATGATGATGATGAGTGTACAATAGTTATGTTCTATACAATTTGACCCAGTTAAGTATCACAGCTTTTGTCAACATACCTCAGGATCAGCCAGTAACTGTATCGTGTAGTTAGGTCCGTCAATAACAGGAGTCCTGCCGTTGGGGTCCCTCCAGAAGGCGATGGTAGGCTTAGGCAGGGCTTCCACTCGGCACTCCAGGATCACAGCGTCTCCGGCAGCTGCCATCGTGATGCCTGACGCTTGGATCGTTGGTACGTCTGTGGGGATTTGAGGAGGTCAGTCCAGTACCATAAACCAGAAAAGTCAGAAAAGTATGCATTGTACAAAATGGTGACGTGGTATATACATATTGACTGTGAATTCTCATTTTTGACAACATTACAGGATTAAGAAAAAACTATCGACCACGTTGTGCATACAACGAGGTCGATAGCTACTTTATAGTTTTTAAAATATACATATATTGGCGTCCAGTTTTGATTGAAGTAAGTCAAAGTCAAAGTCAAAGTCAAAGTTTTTTATTTCAAGTAGGCCTTTTCAGGCACTTTTAAAAAGTCGAGACTCTAGGCGCACGGTTCCAAAGGGGGTAGGTCCTATGGAGAAGAGACCGGCAAGAAACTCCATGGATACTCTTTTCAAAAACAAAAAGTTAATTTACAATTAAAATCTTAAATTAACATGCATTATATAAGAAAAAATACAAACTTAATAGAATGCTACTTACACAATGAGGCAATACAACATGAGTTAAACAATTGTTTCGAATATAAACTAAAAACGGGATAAACAGATCAAAGCGGATAAAACAGAAATAAAAAAATACAAAAAAGAATACAAAATATTGAAACATCAAGAATGTCCAGATATGTAAAGTGAATCTAATATAAAATAGAATTAGTAGACACAATGGATAACCAGGGAAGCCACATGTGCAGAAGATATTCAACGCCACACGTCTCTATCGTCAACATAGTCTTTGATCCTATAATATGCTTTCTTTGTGAGAACAGATTTAACGTGGATTTTAAATTTCTTACCGGGAAGATCGGTTACAGTTTTCGGTAGCTTGTTATAGAAGCGTACACCGTGTCCTAAAAATGATTTATTTGTTTTAGTCAATCTAAATGTTGGCACCACTATTTTGTGTTTATTTCTAGTATTAATGTTGTGAACTTCGCTATTGATACTAAACATGTGAAGGTTCTTCCGAACGAACATTATATTTTCTAGAATGTAGAGGGACGGTAGTGTTAAAATATCGATTTCTTTAAAAAAATCCCGTAAAGACTCGCGTGGGCCCATGTTATAGATCGCACGGATCGCCCTCTTCTGTAATACAAAAATTGATTCTACATCCGCCGCTGATCCCCACAACAGAATGCCATAAGACATAATGCTATGAAAGTATGCGTAATATACCATTCGGGCAGTAGCTATATCTGTTAATTGTCTAATTTTTCTGACTGCAAAAGCCGCGGAACTTAGTCTCTTCGATAGAGCTGTGATGTGCGGTAAAATATGCTTTTTGCAGCGCTGCCGGGTATGAAATAGTTTAGAATGTTATAACCAAGTATTTTACTCATAAAATCGAGATAGGACATGTTGCCAGTTCACAGTCGATATACTATACATACATACATACTTATTCCGCATATCGCATTGGTAGTTCGTACACCAAAAACTATTAAATTATATTCAAGGGTATATGTAATAGGTTTTAGTATTTACTAAAAAAAAAAACAGATTTACCTACATGTGTAAAATAAAACCAATAAAATGTACGGTTCAGAAATTATCAGCTACTTAAAAGTAATATGAAGTCTACAATTTCGATTTTAGAATTTTGAACAAAAACCTAATTTAAATATTAAAAAAATTGATTGATAGTATTGATCGTGATTTAATATATTATCTTAATTATATACTAACAGTAAATGGAACCAAACCAAAAATAAATTGCCAATAGATAACTACCCATGAATTAATTCTCATCTTCATAGATTCATATGTCAAAATATCCACATGACTGACGGCACTCTTCTAAAGTAAAACACTGCCATAGAAATTATCACTGCACGCCATATGGCCCAAATCGGGCATGGCACGTTTGTTCATTTTTAGAATTTTGGAGTCCATATAGTCAGACTTACGTGAGATGTTAATCTTTCTGGACGCCTGCATCGGTGTGCCGTAACCATTGTCAGCGTAGCAAGATATCTGGTCCATGTCCCGGGTGACGTTGTGGATCACTGTCACCATGTGGCGGGTAACCTCTTGACGGACCAGACGACCTGAGAGAGGGGAGGGGTTAAAATATTTGGTTACTGTAACATCAGAGTTTTTTTTTTCAACTATTGCTTACTTTTGGGTATAATTTACACTCGTGTGTACAGTTTACAGACACATCTCATAGAAATGCACACACAGACCGGCAACCTCATTACGTAAAAAAGCGACAGCGACGCACCAGCCACGCGACAGCAGTCTCACTGTGTTCGGTCAAAATATGACACAAAAATGACGTTTGACAGTAGCTATCACGCGATCTATGCCTATCGCAAACTGATTGCTACATCGGTAATTAGGCTGACGTAACAACTATCTGTAGAAATATTTTTGTTCCGTGTTGGAATTGAATCCTTGACACGTAGCGCAGAAAGCTATTCGCTAAACCACTGCACCAACCGTGCCGTTAATTTGTAATTGGGATGACGCGGTTGGCCCAGTGGCCAGACATGTATGATTGTAAACTGTACCCACAATACGGGATAGATTCTAGTGTGGATACGTTCTAAAAACAAGAAACAAGAAAAAAGTTGACAATACTTAGTAAATTCGTCTTTTCAGTTTCAAGTTGAATCGAAATAGTACTTTTTAGAATTCAAAGAAAACAGTCTAAACTACTACATATTATAAAACAGTCCCCCCGCCGCGTCTGTCTGTCTGAACGCGATAAACTCAAAAACTGCTGAACGGATTTTCATACGGTTTTCACCAATTGATTGAGTGATTCATAAAGAAGGTTTAGGTGTATAATTCATTAAGGTTTTGATTAAATTGGCTGAAATATGACGACGATTGTTGAAGATGTTGGAAAAAAACATGCCAGTAAAGCTCCCAGAGCGTTACGGGCGTGTGCTTCGTAAACCAACAGAGTTATATGTCCTTATAAGATTAAAATAGACCATTATTTTAGAAAAAAAAATGTAGACCTACATGCTCTGCTACCCGTGCGAAGCTGGCGCGGGTCGCTAGTTCATATAATAAAAAGAAAGCCAATAGCTTAGTAAGAAAACAAATGAAATAACAATGTCTATTTTATTTATTAAACCTTCTGACACAAGCAATTGTTTTTGAAATCAATAATCCAAGGTTTAGATGAAGCCAATCATCATAGGGCGACGTTGTATTGGAAAACGATCGCACCCCGAGGCGAGATCTTACGGCAGACTTGTTATTTGTGCCCTATAGTGGACTTATTATTGATATTGGTGTAGTCTGTTCCTTTTTATCCGACTGCGTGACACCAAAAGCAGGGTAATGTATTTCACGCGTATACATATGTATGTATAAGTATTTTTATTTATGAAATTAAGCGTAAAAATAAAATATTTTCGTCTATCTAGTTTTTCTTTAACTATGTTGGTTGCTTTCAGTCTAAACAGATGTGACATAATATCAGTATTTTTCGACAGATAACTGGGAGACACTGATACTCTAAGGTTAGACTGGTTGTCAAACTTTTTAGACTGCTGACACCCGTAACGACTGACACCCGGGACCAACATGCTTTCGGTATTTTACAAAATAATCGCTTTCCACTATAAAGAACATTAAAGTAATTGAATCCTTAGAAGGCTCTGGGGCTAAACCAAGAAAATAAAATAAGGAAGGTAGCAATCGTCCTTATTTTTCTTACTGATAACGATTTTTCCTCCCAAAATTCCTGTATTGTAAATTTCATCAAAATTGTTAGAGCCGTTTTCGAGAACGCGATTACAAACAAATTGTATATAAATATTGCTTGTAAAATAGTACAGGATAAATATAGTTACTTACCAGAAATATAGAGCGATATGGTCGGTGTGGGGGTGCCCATAGCGATGCAGAGAATGGTCATGCTGGAGCCTTCTACCACCAAGTTCACGGGGTTCACCGATGGAGGCTGATGGGGGAACAACAGATAAAAAATGAGATAGTGCTACAGAGATTACTTTGTTAAAATATGAGCTGGTGAGTAACTGCCTCTTCGTTTACTAGTTTTTCTGGACTGTTTAAAGAATCTGACAGCTTCTAAGGTTAATTCGTACCCATAAACACGATCCTATCTCCTGTAAAGAAGTCTGAATTTTGCAATCACTAGAGAATTTAAACGCCTAATAATAAACTAATAAAATCTTTATTTATTACATATGTTTACAGATAGTGAGATTCTTAAGTTTTAGATAAACATAAGGTTGTAATCAGAATACAAATGGTAGAAATGTAACAAACAAGTAATAATTTACGCTGCAGAAATCTGTACAATATAGGTGAATCGGAACTTGTCTTAGGTGCCTAGGTCCTATTTGATTGAGCGTCTTTTATTAAAGTATAGTAATTTCAGAAGATTGGCTCTTTTAAGTACTTATTTTTCGTTACCAATCATTGTCATTTTTGGCCTTCCTCTCTTTCGTTTTGCTTCCAGTAGAAGTATATAGACCAACTTAAAGAGAAGGCAGATGCACTGACATACAGAGAAATTAAGGAGCTTTGGACAAAATTAAATTGAAGAAGAAAAATTGTTGTCAACTAATAAATATTTTAATACACAATTGAGGTACAACACACAGATTCTAACATGTCCATATACAGAAACACAGGATTACCATTGAGACTGTTAACCCCCCACTGCAAAGAGTATACGATTGCAATTTTATTTCGTTCGCCTCAAAGCCTTTTATTTTCATATATTTTCTCATAACGCTTCAAAAGGGCCAATTTGCATTTAAATCTTCAATTCTGAGTCGAAGTTAGACTAGTAACGGCAAAGGATATTGGATCCGATAATTCTGTGTATTTTTATACTTGGGAATGTTTTAGTAAGCGAAGATTTTTTGTTTTATTTGTAGGTGTGATAATCGCTATTCCTGTTTATATAAAACTTTCAAAATTCATAAGTTATTAAAGACCAATTAATTATTAAAGAAAAGTATAACTATATCGACTAGTTTAATCCTTAATCAAGAACAAAAATAACTTTCAATGATAACTTAATTTTGAAATAACGAAAAGTTCATCCACTGCTGTAGTTCACTGTACCTAGCATATCTTTTCAGGGATGTCACCAGGAATCGTTTATATATTCTTACCTCAACATATGCTGGGTACGCGGGATCAGTCCAGGCTAACAACGTCTCCGAAGGTTGGGAGTCACCGGCCTGGGCGTGCGCCGTCACCCAGATCACGTATTGTGTGTTAGGAGACAACTTCTCCAAGGTATGGCCTGGGACAGTTGTCGTGATGTTCGTGACGTTCGTCTGGCTGAGCTGGGATGGTGATTTGAAGAATAATCTAGAAGAAAAATGATGATGGAATTCTAGTTGTTGGTTTTTGGAGATGTTGGACTTGTGTATGTTAAGACTCCTGAAGGGTAATCACGATAGACGCTCTTAACCGTAATAGTTGAACTGTTAGAATTAAATTTGACA
The DNA here is from genome assembly GCA_947562105.1 of Shargacucullia verbasci. NCBI lineage: Eukaryota > Metazoa > Arthropoda > Insecta > Lepidoptera > Noctuidae > Shargacucullia > Shargacucullia verbasci. Next base: position 1,399,977 of record OX387296.1, read on the forward strand.
GTTTAATAATTTACATGGCGTTATTCTAATACGGTAGATGACTACTAGTCATCCGAGTTACTCTTTATGAACTGTTAAAAACATTTTATTCTAGAAATGTTTGGAATACAAAAGCGTGACGTCATAGTTTTGCATTGCCATTTACATACTTATTGTGTGATGTTGATAAATAAAAAAATAAAAACGCAACGATGAGCAAGAGAATTAAGTTTTACTAAGTTTTTAGAAGGAAAACTATTTACCAAACAAGATTTCAGAATTTATTTTTGATGCAGTCATCTAGCCTTTTGTCGAGTAGATGGATAGATATAGATATACACTTTATTGCACCCGCCAAGGTTATTCAGATGCATAGTCATAGAAATTTTGGCTTGACGGGAACTGCGGTCGACATCAACTTGGGGTACACTTGGAGCAAAGATACAACACTTTCTAGCTGAACTACGAGCTTACGTGTAGGAGATCTTCTCGTCGGGCTGTGAGAACTGCGGAGGCTGCCACGTGAGAGTCAGCCAAGTGGCAGAGTGAGACGATACGGACAAGGAGTGAGGTGGCGACGGAATTCCTGACACTTCCTTCTCATCTGTTGGAAAAAAAGGCGGTGGAAACGCGCCATTAGTTGACCAGTCTTTAATACATTAATTGGTACAGTAGTTGCAAGTGCTGCTGCTGAGCATGAGGTCCTGAGTTCGATTCCCAGGTCGGGCAAAGTGTTATTGAGATTTTCTGAAATTTTCAGTAGCAACCCTGAGTATAAAATCGGGCCCGGTAGAAGTAACAGGCTCGTCTCCTATTACATGGGACGTGGTGTGTAAAAAAAAATAAACCTCAGCCTAACCCTTCGGGAAATACAGGCTATGTAATAGTTTTAATACATTTCTATCCTGTACACATGTAAGCATGTAAGGCAGAGTGCAAGGTTAGCAAAATGTATGAGAGCGTGAGGTGTGCAACGAACAGACAGTTACTGCGCACTGGTCCTAGCGAACGGCAGCCTAATTACGTAAAAAAGCGACAGCAATGCGACAGCCACGCGACATCAATCTTACTGTCAGCCAATACATTATATGACATAAAAATGACGTTTGACAGTTATCGCGCGATCTACGCCTGTCGCTACATCGGATATTAGGCTGCCGTTCTCTCATTGGGGATTCGCGAAATATATTCGGTACACAAAAATTCTACTTTTCTAGCCTAGACCAGACGAAGTAGTGCTTAAATAGGGATTATCGTTACTACATAGGCGTAGTACCCTAAATCCTAAAGACCTGTCTAAAAATGTAGGTTCTATGGATAAAGTCGGTAAGAAATTACATGAATACTTCTAGCTTATAAAATCTGATTGGGTTTATGTTGGCCAGGTTTTGTTGACTCACCGGTCTCCGTGGCGTTGAACAGCAGCATACTGGACGGCAGCGACTCTCCGAAGCTGTTGGAGGCGACCACGAACACGTGGTACGTGCTGTTCGGCTCCAGACCCTCGATGTGTGTCATTGTGTCTGATACGTTCATTTTCTGTACAAAACAATTTAGTAGTAGTTTATTTAATGACGCTGTTTCTACTTTGATTGAGCGATCGCCTGTTGTGCTTCGTATTGCGGCTTCAGTTCCCCACCACACCTGGACGTGAGATGATGGAATGGCGAAAGGTATACGACGTCATGACTATTCTACGAATCCTACTATATAATATTATAGATGTGAAATTTTGTGAGGATGCATCGATAGATGGATGGATCTTTGTTACTCTTTCACGCCAGAACGGCTGAACGGATCTGGATGAAATTTGGCACAGAGATAGATAGTCTGGAATAGCACATATGCTACTTTTTATCCCGGGAAAATGCACGTATACGTAATCCACGCGGGCGAAGCCGCGAGCGGAAGCTAGTCTACTATATTATTGAATTCAAAAGTGCATAATTGAACGTTTGATTGATTGCCTCATAGGTGTAGTGGTCACAAGCGCAACAGCTGAGCTTGAGAGCCTCGATTCGATTCCCGGCTCGGGCAAAGTGTTATTGGGCTTTTCCGTATCAAAATTCTCAGTAGCAGCACTCTGGAACTGTGCCCGGTAGATGGGAATAGGCTCGCCCCCTATTACATGAGACTCAATAACGGTTACGGCGAAATGTACGTGTACAATAGTACACCTCTGCCTAATCCTTCGGGAGTACATGTCTGATGCTATGTTATGATTGAACGTTTATTTTTTTAATTCCATTTTAGCTATGGCATTACGGCCTATTTGAAATCTAAGAAATGTATTGTTAGAAGCAAATGTGTAATCTCAATGCAGGTCGCGTCGGTACTCGAACGGAAAACGCAGTGGCACAGAAGATTTTAATGGCCAACCGTTAGTTTAGGAAAACGGTTCCTTATTTTCAATAGCATTCTATATTGTGTGACTGAAAAAACTGTGCCACTGTGGAGTGTGAGGCCTTAGGTTTAATTTGAACACGAGTTAGGAAGGTGTTACTGAGTCTCTGTTAGGAATTTTCAGTAGCAGGCGGGAGTTTGGATTTGAGGCCGGTTGGTTGCAATAGGCTCGCTACATAAGGCATCGGCAAGATTTGGATGTACAGTCAGCCTCAAAAAGATGTATACACGTAGCGAAATTCAAAAGCGAGTTTTAGAGGAGATAGTGATCGAAATCTTGATCAATTCTACACATAGTATCTGCAGATACATATAAATACATGTCTATTAAAATTTTATGATGTAAACCAATACTTTTCCAAGTAGTTTATTCTTGGAAAAGTATTGGTTTAAATTTAGCTACATATATATACATCCTTTTGAGGCTGACTGTACATCTATTCTTCTGCCTAACGCTTCTGGGAATACAGGTGTACAACCAAAACAGCTCATTAAAATATAACCTGTATCTAATCCTATTTGAAGTGAGCCAAAATAGAAAGATCAACAGCCAGTTTCTTCTGAACAAAATATTTCACGAATTTGTTAAGTATGCCATAAAACTAGATGTCAACCTGACAATTTTCGGTTAATTCTAAAGAATATTTTTGAATTTCGTGTCATTTTGTTATTTATAATTCTGTGACATGATAAATAAATGTATACATATCTTATTACTTGTAAATGATAAATAAGAATATTAATTTATAATTTAATCTACTTTTATCGTAAAAAGTAAAAAGCGAATACAATAAAAAAAATAACCCGGAATATAGTTATTAAAGTTAGAGTCCATCCAAAGTTCCATTACTCGTTTTCCAAAGTCAAAAACCTTTGTGCGTCTTTAGATTTGAGTGACTTCCTTTCAGAAGATTTAGATAACTTATTAAGACAGACATACATTAAGTAACGGAGCCGGGTACGTCCTAAAACTGCGGCCAGACACCTGCGGAGGGCAGCAGCGTCCTCTCACTAATCGGTGAGCCACTGCGATCCCCAAGCCGCCTGCCAAGCGTGGGGATTATGGCAACCCCCCCCCCCCCCCCTTGAGGGAGGCCTTCGTTCAGCAGTGGACGTCTTCTGGCTTATGATGATGATGATGACATTAAGTAAGTTCGCTTAAACTTGAAACCTTAACTTACGTTGTAAGTGGACTGCATAGTGTTGTAGCTGTAAGGCTGCGTGCTGTTGTCGATCTTCTGCCAGTGCACCACGTATGTCGTGGCGTTGGCTCCGTCCTGAGGAGCTGCCCAGTCCAGGAACAGCTTGCCCGAGCTGACCACGGCGTGCAACTCGCGAGGAGGACCCGGCAGGAGACCAGTACCTGGGTGAGGAGAAGAGGTGTCATTGTTTGTTATGGTGGATAATTCTGTAAATGGTCTGGATTTTTCATTTCAGATGGTAATGAGATATCGTGAAATGAAAAATACTTTGTTCTGCAAATTAGCAGAAGAGAGTTTTGGCCTCGACGAGAAATAGAAAAATGACATACATTTTTGTTAGACACTAGACAATATAGGAACAAAATCAAAGTACGTTAAATTGACTGTCGAAGATTAGCTGTCACTATTAGGACACTAAGTTTATTTTTGTCTGAAGCTGAGGATCTAGAGGCAAATATTCGTATTCGTTAAACAACTGGAAAAACAAAGAGAGCGAACGAACCTTCCTCGAAGCATTGCACGATGTTCCCGATGTACGGCACGCAGGAATTGACTCCGCCGCTGTATGCGCCCGCGCACACGCCGCGACATGACGCCGGCACGCCGCGCCGCGCGCAACATGACTCGTGGTTACGACCTGGGGGAGGAACATACTGATTAAATATGTATTTTTTTTGACCAATTAAAACCCGGCAAAGGCTTCGAGCTACGACTGAGCTATGGCTTTAGTTTAACGAAAACCAAGCATTCATGCAATCATCAGAAAAAAAAAATCGTTGAATTTAAGTGAGTTTGTTTAGTTGAGCATGAACGTTTGACAGCTCCGTAAACGTTTCGTATCGTACACTCGCAACTAATATAAATATATAAAATTTCGATTTTTGTATCGTTGAATGCATTCATGATTCACTAGCGTCGTGCAGCATTTTGTGGTGCCAAAATTATTTTCACTGTAAATTCGTGAATCAATAGTTGCGAATGTTTCATACGAAACGTTAAAAACTAGTCTACGTTTCTTTTGACAAAGTTAACAAAAACGTACTTTGTCGCGTTTTACATTTCGTGTCGAGGGACCTATGAACTCTTCACCAATCGTAGCGTCTAACACTGTAAACGCTACTAAAGACGGCAGAGCGCTTAACTAATCGGCAAAGTACGAAACGTAATGTTTTCGTAAACATTTTTTTAAAAAGAGCAGTCAAAAAGAGCAATGTTGACGGCACGGTTAGCGCAGTGTGTTGAGAGATCGACTGCTGCGCTAGGTGTCGCGGGTTCGATTCCCGCACGGAACAAATATTTGTATGATCTACAGATAGTTGTTTCGGGTCTGGTTGTGTGTGTATGTGACATGTATGTTTGTAAACTGTACCCACGACACAGGAGAAATCCTAGTGTGGGGCAATGTTTTTTTAAAAAAAAAAAGAAAAAAAAAACATTCGTGATCAAGGTACCTGTTGTTGAAAAAAAATTGACACCTATTCAATAGGCTAGATGACTGCATCAACAATAAATTCTGAAATCTTATTTGGTAAATAGTTTTCCTTCCAAAAACTCACTAAAACTTAATCTCTTGCTTATCTTTGGCGTTTTCAATTTTTAATTTATCAAAATCACACAGTATGTATGTCAATGGAAAAGAAATACTATGACGTCACGCTTTTGTATTCCAAACATTTTTAGAACAAAATGTCGTTTTTGACAGTTCATAAAAAGTAACTCGGATGACTAGTATTCATCTACCGTAGTGAAAGGAATACGAAATATATGGGAAGGATTTCATAGATACACAAAACTATTTCTCACCTCCAGCCCCACATCTCAGCAGTTTATGGAAGTCCTGAGCGCAAAGCGGTGCCAACATCCTGAGGTCTGACATCTTGGCATCATAAGAGCAGAGTGGCATGCACACTCCAGCCAGTTGTACACGTTCACAACAAGCTGTGACGTTGTATGCGTTGGCTGTTTCTTCCTCTTCTTCAATCACCTAAACAGAGATGGAGAAGTCATTAGATTTAATAATAATATTTAATAACATAACACATAACATAGCATGTATATCGCGAACAGTGGCGTATTTTAAAATTTAGCGCCCTGGGCCTGTAAGGTTTGCCGCCCCATAAATTGAACAAGTCTACCGCCGCCGCCAGCGCTGCCCCGCGCCCTACCCGCTTTCGCCTATGAATATGAACGAAAACGACACGAGCAACGTCGAAACATCCCGACTAGTCCCGAGTCGCGATGGAGTCCTACGGACACGCCGCCGCCCCGCCGCGGCCGCCCGCCGTTCAGGCATAAGATAGCCTCGCGTCTTGATGTCTCTCAAACTTACAACCAAATGAGTTTCAATTTTTCTTAATTAGGTAGGCATTTTTTAAATTTCTTGGTGTGGCTTGCGCCGCCCCTCGCAACTTGCCGCCCCGGGCCATGGCCCTTTTGGCCTAAGGGTAAATACGCCCCTGATCGCGAAGGGTTAAGCAGAGGGACGCTACGTACACCCACATCGCCGCTCCCGTTATCGAGGCCCATGTAATAGGGGGCGAGGATATTGCCATCCACCGGGCATAGTTCCAGACTCCGTGCTGCTTCTGAGAATTTCCATACAGAAAAACCCAATAAATTTTGCCCGACCCGGGAATTGAACCTAGGACCTTACGCTCAGCAGTGGCGCTGGTAACCACTGGATACATGAGAATTATTATTAATTGAAATGATAATAATTTGGAAATGACCAAAACATTAAAAAGAAATGGTAAAATATGAAAATACATTTCAGACTTTGATTTGATTTTTTTGATGGAAAGAAAGAAAGTTCGCGAGTCTATGAAAAGTAAAACAATTTAGAGGCATCTTCTTCTTCTTTCTTCATCTTCTTATGAACAAGCAAAACCTTTATATTTAATTTCAGAATTAAATTACTCTGAATAAAAATATGAAAAGCAAAGGAATTTTTCTGTAAATATTAATCCTTCAATATTCTTTATTTGGGTCTATGCTATTTTGGGATTAATAATAATGATAAGAACAAAATGATGGCACGAATTGATCGGTGCAGTGGGTAAAGATAGTGGCGTAGCGTGAGTTTCAGCCCCCTGGGGCGGAGGCAAATTTCGCCGCCCCCTAATTAGGGTCTTCAAAGAAAGGGGATTCCCCGGTTTCGTTACAGAATAAAGAATAAAAAGTTTCGAACTACGAGCGAATTTTAATCGGTCAATGAAATGGTTCAAATATTTATAAGATACAGGTATTATTATTATTATTTATTGTGCCCGGGGCAGGCCGCCCCTTCCGCCCCCGCCAAGCTACGTCACTGGGTAAAGAGCTGACTTTTTGCGTATGTATGCATTTGTAAACTGTATTCACGATTTAGGCAAACTAGTGTATTAAAATTAAAAAAAAAATGTAACAAATGAAATAAGATCTGAAAAAATAACCACAAAATGTCATTACAGTTTAATATGGTAATTGTTCTGCTTACCGTACTCTGTGTCCTGAAGATGAGCCTGGGGGAAGCATCGCCCACGCCGTGCTCGTTGACTGCCTCCAAGTAGATCTCATAGTCCATGTTGGATTCCAGGTCTTCTAAGATGTAAGGAGAATGTACCTGCGCAAAATAGTTCATGGTTCACATATGTAGACAGAATAATTGTCTACCACTGCGGCCAGACACCGGAGGACGGGCAGCAGCGTCCTCTCACTAATCGGTGAGCCACTGCGATCCCCAAGCCGACTGCCAAGCGTGGGGATTATGGCAAACCCCCCTTGGGGGAGGCCTTCGTTCAGCAGTGGACGTCTTCTGGCTAATGATGATGATGATGTGCAATTTTTTTATTTTACCGAAATTTAATAAATCCTTATTTATTATTTAATGACGACTGCCTCATTGGTCTTGTGGTCACAAGTGCGACTGCGGAGCGAGAGGCCCTGTGTTCGATTCCCGGGTCGGGCAAAGTGTTATTGGGTTTTTCTGTATGGAATAGGGGAATACATATTGCCATCTATCGGGCACAGTTCCAGATTCCGTGCTGCTACTGAAAGTTTCTATACAGAAAAACCCAACAAACAATCAAATAAAAAAAAAAAAACTCGGATCGGAACAAAAAAATGTTTAAAAAAGTAAAAAACAATTAAATTTATTATCTATTAATACTATTATTATACTATATAACGACATCTAATGACTTAGTACCCCTAGTGTAAGTTTCTTTTGACAAATTCGATTTACTACATCGAACGCATTCGGCGCTCCGATTGGTTCGTTTCGTGCTCTCCACCAATCGGAGCGCCGCGCGCCGTACGCGTTCGATGTAGTAAAACGAATATGTCAAAAGAAACTTACACTAGGCGTACAGAACACAATAAATAAAATTGCGCATTGGTTTAAAATAACTTTTAAACCTTCGATTTTAACAAGAGAGGGTTGGCAGTATGCACAAACCAATTCCCACGGTTCAAATAATGCTATACCAAAACAACCTCAGTACGTATTAGTATTAATTAACAGCGCTAAAACTTATAATTAGAGTTCATGGCGCTGAGCTAATTTCATAATACTTAGCCGTCTTTTATTCGTTTTTAATATCTTGGCGGTTCGGTTATGTACGGTTCGGTTATGTAATCGATTGCTGCGCTACGAGTCACGGGTTTGATTCCCGCACGGAACAATATTATTTTAACCTACAGTCAGCGTCTAATTACCGATGTAGCGACAAGCGTAGATCGCGCACCATATACTTATGTATATGGTGTAATTAGCGACCCGCAGCCCAATTACGTAAAAAAGCGACAGCAACACGACAGCCATGCGACAGTAATCTTACTGTCAGCCAATACATTATATGACACAAAAATGACGTTTGACAGAAGATATCGCGCGATCTACGCCTGTCGCTACATCGGTAATTAGGCTGCCGCTCCGGCTTCGCACGGGTAACACTAATTATCTATAGTCAGATAATTCGTAGGAAACATATGACATAAAATTATCAAAAAGACAAAATAAAAATAATTATTGATCCGATCGCTACCAAACTTCACAGTATCACCCGCAGGGCTAATCTGAAGATTACCTAAAAAAAAAATCATTAAAATCGCTCCAGCCGTCCGTAGGGAACATACATACACACATTCATTTTTATATATGTATATATACAATATGTGGAAGAGGGTTTCGGTGGAGTATCACGTTAGCTCAGAGATTGGAGCGGCTAGAGTGCTGAACCAGAAAGTCGCAAGTTTGATTCCTTCTTACGATCGATTTTTTCTTACCACAATTTACATCTCTTAATCCAATTTATATCATATGTAGCATGTTAATAATGTGTTCTTACCTTCTCTAGAACTCTGTATTCGTCTCCAGTCTGCAGCGTCTTGTAATGCAGGTTGTAGTACTGGACAGTATCGGGAAGGGCTGCTGGTGGGGACCAGTGCACCACGGCGTAGTCAGTGTCGATGTTGGTGAGGTAGAGGCGCGAGGGGGCGCCGGGGAGCACGCCGTAGCCGCGGAGCAGGCAGTTCGTGTACGAGCTCATGTAGCGGAGGCATCTGGTGGAGAAGAGGATGTGTTGTAGGTCCCAAGGAAGGCTAATAGGCTGAGGCTTTCTGTAGCCGATTTATTCCTATAGATAATTTGATCAGAAAGAGGTGAAACAATGTTTCCAATAAAGCAATTTAAAAAATTGAATCTTTCGATAATCTTTAATATGTATATTGAAATCTCTCGGCCTAAACAGATGATATTTACGATTGTCTATATAACAAAGGATTGCCAAATATGAACATCAAATAAAGTGGCTATTTTAGAGGCAGCTTTGTAGTCTGCTGAGACTGAGTTGAATTTTGAAACGCAAATGCCGATTTCTTGCCGAATTTACTGGAGGCATGGCGAAAGACGAATTGCATTGATGCAGTGGCTAAGTGATTGACTTTCTATGGTACAGTTCGTGGGTTCGATCCTACATGAAAAAAAACGTATTTTACCAATAATAAGAAAAGAAAAAAGAAACCAAATATTAATTTTATTTGATTTTTATGTTTGTATCGACGCAAGTTATTTTATATTAAGGTTATTTCTGATACCATCGCCAACGAAGATCAACAACATCTTACCAAGTTCTCCAAAACGAACAAAATAAAAGGTCCCTTTGTTTAAGAAACCTTATAATTTGTGACTTGTACAAGTTTAAAGAGGGCACTTTCAAAGGCTTCGGAGATATTTTAGGATTTGAGAGTCTTTTCAATGTTTCATATTTTATAAACAGAGAGAGGTTTGATTCGACTAACGGAATTTACAAGTGTTCACAGTGTTTCTATATTAAATATATCATTAAAAGGGATATTAAGAACATCTTCAATTGCTTTATTGGGCTAGTTGTCGTAAGCGCGTGAGCGTGAGGTCCTGGGATCGATTTCCGGGTCGGGCAAAGTGTTATTGGGTTATTCTGTATGGAAATTCTCAGTAGCAGCACGGAGTCTGTAACTACCCGGTAGATATAAGATATACAACTAGAATATTTAGTTTAAATTCCGCTAAACTACTGCAAGTTTGGGTGCATGCACAGCACCGCCCTCCCGTCCGCAAATATATGCACATGCAGAAGGTGTGATAGAAATAATGTAACATGCAACCAAACCGATCCTCGACACGTGTTTCGCCCCTCCACGGAGCATCCTCAGGAGATGTTGACTCGTCGACCGCTTGGACGCGAATGAGATATATTCTTGTTGTATATCTTATATATCATGGATTTCCGCAAATCAACGCCTGATTCCATTAATTACCCGGTAGATGGCAATAAGCTCCCCCCTATTACATGGAACTCAATAACAGTATCGGCGGAATGTGGGCGTACATAGTACAACGTAGTACAGTAGGTATCCCACATTACCTGACCCCTCTAGACATTATATGATAAAGTCCAGGGGGGTCAGGTAATGTCGGGCACCGACTCTACTAAACTAACCCTTCGATGAATACAGGCGTGATGCTATATTTATGTGTTTAAGAACATTTATATTGGATATGGTAGATAACAAGTCTATTGCCATTTATCAGACACAATTCCAAGATCCGGGATGCTACCGAGAATTTTCAAATAGAATACCCCAATAACATTGTCTGTCCCGAGGATCGAAGTCAGAACTTCACGCTCACCAGCCGCACTTGAGACCAAGCTATAAGGCAGTCCACTAACCATAAAGTTTAGAATATATATCTCGTAAAGTTAAGGTCTATCAGTTTAGTGGTCCAGAAACTTGGATACGGGCAGAATACTTGCGAATAAACTTACCCCCGATAGTGTTCGAAGTTTAGGGGTGAGTTTAAACTTACCCCGTTTACATGTTAAGTTACAAAATCATATTTTAGAACACTTTTCAAAATTTCAAAGTTGGTTTGCAATTTTTAAACTTGGGCTCTTCAAAATGCAGGTGAAGTTAGGCTTGAAAGTTCTTTAAGACGATTTCTTGAGATGTTGAATAAATCCATTTTCAATTATGTCTGTAAGTACTTTCTAAATGAGGTTTGACATTTTCTAAATACTAAGTAATCCTATTATTTTTGAGGTAAGAGACAACAAAGGATTTTAATTAAATATTTTGGAAGATGTAAAACCTTATTTTTAATTCGGTAGAAGAAGTTTATTTACAGTTATTTTAGATTTACTACTATAGGTAATAGAATGGATAGGTATTAAAGACTGAACTAAGAGGGTCTATAAAATAATTCGGCTCATTAAAACTGTCTCACTCCTAACCACTCTCACTCCCCTCAGTATGTAAAGGGTTTAGGCCTTAGAGCTTAGTTACAAGGTAGATCTGGTGCGGGTTGGCGAACATTTACATACACCATTAAAAAAAAATTGAACCGTCTGAGATGCCCAGGTTTCCTCACGATATTTTTCTTCACTGACATCGAAATTCAAAATTTACTAACTTGAAATGATTGAAGTCAAGTGTAGTGATGTTCCCTGAGCACAGCGGCAGACAGGACTCCGGCAGCCCCCGGGCGCGGCAGCACGGCGTGTGGTCCATGGCGTTAGCGAGGCAGCCGAACGTCACGCCCGCCCACGGCGCGCATATCATCAGATCTGTCACCTGCAGCTGAGGGTTAGATACGTCCCGTGATCGTGCGTTAGTCACAAATGTCGTGTTGTGTCCATGGTATGGTGTGGGGATTAGTTTGGCGATTGGTGATGTTTCTTACATGTAATGATGATTATATGAATTTAAATGTTGCTAGAATTAACAGTTTCGAGAATTTTATTCTCAAACACGTACTTTGATTAACTTCTGTTTCAGTCAAAAAATGAGAAACGAGAACTGTACTATTAGCATTTACTATTCCAGTTCAATATAATCGTATATAGGTGATAATATATAGGTCTAATCAATATATATGTGTGACTTATATTATGTTAAATTCTACCTTAATATTCCATATTTTGTGGCATTCCTTCTATCTCTCTGTGCAATGTGTAATACGAATAAACTATAAATATCTACCCGTGAGGCTAAAGTGCTAAAACCAACACATTTGATGATGTTACTAAAGTTACGAGAATTTAAGTTTTAATTCAGAACATGGCAGCCTTTTGTACAGTATAATTATTTCCAGTTCTGATAACTATTGAATAATGATATGACGTTCAACGATGTCCAAAACCAACATTTAGATGTTTTCGGTGAGGGTTCCCAGACTTACTGCGATCTCGAAGGTCTTGGTGGGGTCGCAGAGTTTGTCGACGCAGCCGTAGTGGTTGACGCCGGCGGCAACACAGCAGCCTCTGACGTCGGGCAGCTTGGGGGCCGCTGCTACTTCCGTTGACTTCATCTTGCCAGGAGTTAGAGTTAGGGATCTGGATGGATAGACATTATCGTAAAACAATAAAACTTTCTAGACTGTGCATCATTGAAGCCGGATCATAAAATGTGCCTGCATTAACATAAGCGTTAAAGCCAATGCTATTGTGACACTCTTTATTCATTAATTCCTTAGAAATATTTGTAGTAGAAATATTTTTAGGGAAAGTTATTGACTATTGATATCAGTTTTCCTAAAAATATTTTTACCTAAAGTCACAAAGTTATCTAAATACAGAGCTTAAGCTTTTATTTTTTGTTCCCAGTTTGAGTTCATTAGTCGTAAAAAGTCATCAAAATCATCCATCATTGGAACTCACCTGATCGCATAACTGGGTAAACTGGACCCATGGATATTATACGAGGTCACAGTAATCTCATACATGGTGAAAGGCAGCAAATCATTCAAAATAAAGAAGGTCTTATTTGCAGCAACTTTGTATGTCATCGGCAGCATACTCCTCATAGTGCCATTGTTCTTGATGGAGCTCTCTGAAGGGTCTATCAGATGGGCATCGAAGGACCGCAGCGTGGTGACGTTGACCATGTATTCTATGACAGAGTCTGTGTTCTCAACTGGAGGGCTCCAAGATACGTTTAGTTGTTTCTCGTTTAGAGGTTCGACTTCAACGTCTTCTGGGGGACTGGGGAGGAGTTCTGTAAAGAATTTGAAGGTTAAAGAAGTGAGAAAATGGTTGCTTATATGATTATTTAGTCCAGAAGTTGCTAACAGAAAAATCCAATATCATTTTATCTGACCTGGCAACCGAAAGCCGAAAACCGAAACCAAGGGCAATTTGAAATTTTCAGACCACTAATTCTTGATCTTGTACTCTAAAATATGAACGGTGAATCCGCAAGAACTTCCCAAAAGGTTCCCGTATATCATCAATAACTTACCAATGCCTTCAACAATGCAGGCCAATGTCTTCTCCATGTAAGAGGCACAGGAGTAATGAGTCTTGATGTTATCCGTTACAGGCGTGAACTCCCCTCTGCACACGTCTTGACAGATGTCTGGCACTCGTTCTTGGACACAGCAGGGGACGTGGTTGCGTCCGTCTGCCATGCACCTGGATTAATAGGTCTTTAAGTACGGATAAGTTATAAGTGATGTGGTATTGGCGTCAAGAGAACTCTCGTCTTCGGAATAGAGCCCTGAAATTCTTATCATGGATGATTGTGGTGGTCCTGCATACTAGCGAGAGTAAATAAAGCGGGAATAGCCTGGAGAGGAATTCGATTTGAAGTACTTTGAACCACGATGAATCAGTAATACTCAAACGAAAAAGTAATAGTAAGAAGAAAACTAGTTTAGGAAATGGAATCATTCATCATTGCCTTAAAACTCTTAAAAGACCAATATTTTCGATCAAAAAGGCCAAGGTTTTGATAATATTTGGTCTAATATATTATTATTTTGACAGGTAGTCCATCAAAGTGGTAATTTGACGCGTATTTCACCCACCCTTTATTAGACCCTTATAAATTGATATTAAGTAGTTTTTTTTTGATAAATTGTTGCTGAAACACTAAGGGTTATGTAACATCAAACGCGCACAATCTATCTTACTAAAATATGGTGATTGATTACTGATGTTAAGGCTAGCTGCAAACCTGGCAACTTTAGTTGCGGAACTTTTTAACATGCTTCAATTTTTCAATCATTTTAATTCGTTTATAATATAATTAATTAATAAGAAGCTGCTGTAAAGAGGCCTTTTCAGTAACAATAATATATCTTTAAAAAAATTGTTGCCCCACACTAGGAATAATTCCTGTATCGTGGGTACGTTTACAAACACAAATATTCACATGCACAAACAACCTGACTCAGAACTGTAGGCTTACAGATGATCGTTATCTTTGGCGGGCAAAGCCGAGTTATCGAGATCAAAAATAAATTGGAGTACATCCTTCTTAAAATCAAATCCATCGGATCAATTCTAACTACGCCGTCTTCTACATTTATTTCATCGTACAGAAGAATAAACATCAATTTTGCTGCTCGCTACTAAAAGTGGCTTGTGTTAATGAATCGCAACAGTTGGCCAACTAATTCCCATGAGAAATACTGCTAGTTCTCATATTGCTCGATGTCAGTTTTAATTGCTTTAAATAAATTTGTTCAGACCCAATTTTAGTTAAATCTCCACTGAAAATTAAACTTTAACTTACTTGACAATAGCGGGGAAATCAGGCTGGCAGGTTTCTGGGTCCTGGCCTGTTCCCTCCAGGATGGTCTGTATGCTGCAGAAGCCGAGACAACTCTTGGTGACGTTGGCAGCTATGCAGCAGTCGGTGTAGTTGTGGGACAGAGCTAGAGATGATAATGTGGGTATGTTCGCTGAATAGCTGTCTGTCACATTTTGGCTGTCTGGCGGTGTCAGCCCTCGCGAGATTACTGGAAGCGATTGTTTGATTAGATTGATGATTAGGTATTAACAGCTCAGGAAGTTGCTTTGCTAAGGTCCAAATCTTCAAACTGAAGCAAGTTTTTAAAGTATTCTGGTACAAACCTGTGAGTCTATGGAAGCTCCTGACTGGTGGCTCTGTGTTCAGCTCACACATGTACAGTCCTGCGTCTGTAGCCTTCACTGACTTGATGACGAGGGCCCATACATCGCCCCCCTTCGCGATACCAGGTCCTGGCAGGGGGTCATCCGCTGAGGAAATATGGTTTATTAGTAAAATGTGTGGTGTAGTGGTAGCAAGCGCGGGTGCTGAGCGCCTGTCCTCTGTTCAATTTCCAACTCTGGCAAAGTGTTAATAGATATTTTGGTTAAGAAATTTTCAATATTATCAGAGTAAAACATTGCACCCGTATTATATGGAATTTAATAACGACATCTGGGAAATGTGATAAGTAGGTGTACAATACACCTCTGTCTATCCCTTCAGGAAATACAAGCGTGATGCTATGTGTATTTGTAGAATAAATAAACCCGAGTACATACGATATAGGAAAGTCTTAAACAATTTCAAGGAACACACGGAATATTAAAAATCCTTGGAAGGTCCCATTTGGGTATTGAATTTCCCATTACGTCACATCACGTTACGTTACGTCACGTCACGTCAACATTCAGTTTTCGCAATAGCAACTGATAGGAGAAATTTAACATTTATCCTTTGTCTCTAAGGTTTGGCATAAATGTTTTATTTGAGAAAAACTCAACGTATTATTTTTTAAACAGTTCCTTTAGCAAATCTAGTGAAAGTAACGACGTGTAGTGAAGCGAAGCCGCGAGCGGCCACTAGCTTCCGCGCCTGGCTTCGCCCGCGTGGTGTACGAACCCGTCTATTTTTCCGGGATAAAAAGTAGCGTATGTGCAATTCCAGACTACAATCTATCTCTTTGCTAAATTTCATCCAGATCCGTTCAGCCGTTCTGGCGTGAAAGAGTAACAAAGTTCCATCCATCTATCCATCCTCACAAACTTTCACATTTATAATATTAGTAGGATAGGATAGGATTAAGTTAGTATTAGGATTTCCTGACCTTTACCATTACCTAGAAAGAGGAACTGCGAAGTAAATTCCGTCGGGATTATCTTGAAGGCATTATAATTGCAAATTGAGCAGCTCGTTACCTGCAACTCATGTATTTGGTGCAAGGTTACGCAAAGTTAACCTTTGGAGGGAAACTTTATAAGACTTGGACATGTTCAGTTCAATGTTAAGGGTGTCCAGTAGGGTTGTCAACATTTTTTCACTTATTTAAGGTGGTAAATAAAAGTATAGTCATAGAAAAAAGTATGATGTATTTTTTTGCAATTTTTTTTTGTGGAATTATACAATATATGTATATAATGTTGTATTTAATATATTTTTTGTTAGCTATATTATAATTATTTATTTATTTTTCGGAAAGCTTACAGACAGGGTACATTGTGTTATATAAATTGCTAATCAATTCAGTACCTAAGACAAATCTAAAAAAACATACTATGAGCTAATATATATATTAAACAAACATAAAACTTTTATAACTAAAATTAAAAATTTTAAACTTAAAATTTTAATTTTATGAAAATAAAATTTTAAAAATAAATAGAAATGCTGCTAATTACGATCTTTTCCAAAATAGTCTTTATTTAACTTGCGCCTTAATGCGGTTGGACTTGTGCTGAACGAATCAATGTCAAGATGTGAAGAAAGATTATTAAAATTAACTGCACTGCGTGGGAAGAATGCGTTTCGTCTGTAGTTGTACATACTTATTATTATTATAGTACGTTATAATAAAGTGTTTTCTCGTACTTTATTGTTATTCAAAAGTATAAATTACACGGACATAAAATAACTTAATATACTCTACAAGGTATGGTTGGTGACCCTACGCCATTAAAAACAAAACACCCACAACGTATAATGTTGGTACCTACTTACTATAGTTACTTTAAAGTGCTTTCAAAATAGAGGTGTTCTGTACACCAGCTTTAACAACCTTTTAAATTATCTAAGCTTAAGTTTCTATAAGTTAAAAGTTTTATTCAAGTATGTCGTTTTAAGATTGCTCATTCTAGTACATACAACTTAGCATAGTATCATCACGCCTGTATTCCCCGAAGGGTTAAACAGAGTTGTTCTACTGTACACCCACATTTCGCCGATGCTGTTATTGTATCCCATGTCATAGGCGGCGAGCCCATTGCCATGTACCGGGCACTAAGTGGTGCTGCTACTGAGAATTTCTATAGGGGCCGTCCATTAATCACGTGAGGTTCGAAAGGGGGGGAGGGGTTCGGCAAAAATCACGAAATATCACAAGGGGGAGGGGGGGGGGTGTAGTAAGACATCAAGTGTTTTTTTTTTTTTTTTTTCATATACTAATAGACATGGAAGTAGTTACTTTGGAATTACAGTGACACGTCGAATTTTGGGAACGTCTAAAAAAAAGGTCATCCTATATTTTCCTCGCTGTACGGTGACAAGTCTTAAGAAAAGACAAATAGGTACTAAATGGGTAGTTTCAAACCTGACCACGTATCACCAAGGGGGAGGGAGGGGTTAAAAATGCTAAAAAAACATCACGTGATTAATGGACGGCCCCATACAGAAAGACCCCATAATTCAGTTTCTTTTTCGTGAAGACTTGTCATTGTCTTTCTGTTATTTATAATGTTTGTATATCATCTACTGTTAGATGCTGTTGGCCTTCCAAAAAATAAAGAAATTAATAACACTTTCCCCGACCCGGGAATCGAACCCAGGACCTTACGCTTAGTAGTCGCGCTTGCGAACATCAGGCTGCAATTGAGTACAAGACATATATCATTATAAAAATGAGAAAGTATATATTTCATCCACGTTTCATGTAAAAGATGACAAGCTTATTGTAGTGTTACTAAGAGTGTTAGAATGTCTAAGCCAGAAAACGCAACAACACTTTTTCAGACACGGGTATCGAACGGCAATTTGACGGAAGTTTGACGGCACGGTTGACGCAGTGTGTTGAGAGATCGACTGCTGCGCTAGGTGTCGCGGGTTCGATTCCCGCACGGAACAAATATTTGTATGATCTACAGATAGTTGTTTCGGGTCTGGTTGTGTGTGTATGTGACATGTATGTTTATAAACTGTACCCACGACACAGGAGAAATCCTAGAGTGGGGCAATGTTTTTTAAAAAAGAAAGAAAAAGAAAGAAAGAACCCAAGACTCCATATTCAGCAGCCGCGCTAGTAACCAGTTAGCACTTACAGTAAAAATATGGATTTTATCAAAAGAACAATAAGAAATACTCACTGTCATCATGCAGCACATCGACCCTGTCGTCCCTCGTCACCCTGACGCCTCCTGCCGTCAGGAGCTGCAGGTCCTTCGCCCGCCTCCACAGCACCGGCCGGCCCTTGGCCCCGAGGACCACGCATGTGAGGAGAGCATCCTCCCCACTCCTGACTGCGACACCTCCTACTGCTGGTGTCCTCATGTAAGCTTTGGGCTCTTCGATCTCCTCTTGGGAACTGCCCGTTGATGTGCTTGAACTCTCGACTGATTCATTTCTTAATTCTGTGGACAATGGTAAAAATGGTTATCGTGATAGTTTAAACAATATTTATATATTTTTTTTAACCTTAACGCACCCTAAGATTAATTTCTGTATCATGGGTGCGTTTACAAAAAACAAATATTTACATTCAAAAACATCCAGACCCGGAACAATTATCTATGTCATAGAAATATTTGTCCGTCCGGGAATCGAACCCGCGACATGTACGCGACATGACAGCAGTTGATAGCTCAACCACTGCGCCAATCTGGTCAAAAGTGTCCTTTTTCTATGTAATAAATAAAATAAATTCAACCCATTACTGTCCCAGTGCTGGGCAAGGGTCTCTTCTCAGAACGAGAAGGGTTAGGCCTTAGTCCACCACGCTGGCCTGGTGCGGGTTGGCGGACTACACACACCGTCAACTATTGTACACCCACATTTCGCCGATGCCGTTATTAAGTCCCATGTAATATGGGGCGAGCCTACTGCCATGTACCCGGCTCAGTTCCAGACTCCGTGCTGAGAACTTCCATACAGAAAAACCCAATAATATGCTTAATATTAAAATAACATTTACTTAGAAACTAAAACGATATCTTCAAAACTAAAGTAAGAGAGCAAAGTAAACTATCCGCGCAAAAACCTTCAGAAAACATTTACTTCATTCCATTACCACTTAACCTACATTTAAATAGAAACATTCAAAAACCGCTGACAAAGAGAGCGGGCGATTAAATGGCCGCTAGAATTGTCTCCCTAAGTACTGAACTACACTACCATACTTCAAAAGCCCTTTGAAGGATTTAAAAGCCAATTCTGACCGAACCGCCTCACCTCCGATAAAAAGGTCATCTATACTCTGGTTGGGCGTCTCCGCGAATATAAATGTCAAAAAGAGAATTTGTGGTTAGGTGCCAGTGTGAGCGATGAGCGGGCAATAAATGGAATTTCAATTATTTTTTATATTTTTCGTTTTTTTTTTCTTCTGTTTTACAAAAACACTATTCCAGGTCCAAATACTCATATGGACCCAGAATTTCAATAACCCATTGCCCGACCTGGCGACCAAACTTGGGGCTTAACGCTCAGTAAGCGCACTCGCAACTAGACCATTGGGGCAGTATGTTGTGTATTGCGCGTAATTTGTGTGATAATACAACATAGTATAGACACAATAAAACTCATTTTTCTTGAATACCTCAGGCTAATTCCATCCGTTTTAATTTAAATCCTATAAAGGCCGATTTATCAATCGTCAGCTTTCGTATATTTAAAGATTAAATACATATAGTTGTTTTACATATTTCCTATACAATATATGTAAAATCGTTCTTAGTGTAGTGTAGTCTTTTTAGATTAAGGCTTTTGTTTGTATTCCTGTGTCGTGGGTCCGTTTACAAACACATATATTCAACCACCGCACCAACCGTGCCGTCAAGGCTTTGTTGTACAGATTTATATAAATGAATTCTTTTGATTCACCAATTTCAATATTATAAATGTAATAACGATTGATTTCATGAGAAAATTGAAAGAATAATAAACTTTTTTACTGAACTATCACTTTTATTATTAATTTTACAAACTCTACAAGTTACTCGAAACAACATTAGACGTCTGTAGCAGAAGTTCGAGTGAATCATATTGTTCAAACGCCTATAAAGCCAAAAAACAAAACACAAAAGTAATATTTAGTCGATTATGGTCTATGCTAACCAACTGAATATTTTACCATTTCAAAAGACAGAATAATAGATGAAGAAAGAGATAAGAAGTATGAAAAAATAACTTAAAACTTGACAATTAAATACGTCTATAGGATTAATTAAAGCAAATCCTTTTTGGAATAAACATTTCAGTAATCTGCTAGCCTCAAAATGAGACACAAATTCTACTTATTCGCCAAACGAAATTTTAACACTTTATTTTGAAATAGAAAATAAAAACGATGCATGAATGTAGATGAAGTAAAAGGGTTATGTAAGGATCGTAGCACGTGGCGTTCCGTAGTTTCTGCCTACCCTCACGAGAAAAAGGCGTGACTTTATGTATGTATGTAAAAGAAAAAATATCTATTTATTGGGTCCTGGGTTTAATTTGCGGGTGGGGCAAAGTTTTATTTGGTTTTTCCGTATGGCAATAGGCTCGCTCCCTATTACAGGGGACTCAATAACAGCATCAGCGAAATGTGGGTATACAATAGTACGCCTCTGCCTAACCCTTCGGGGAATACATATCAAATTTAATATTATTAGTTTCAAAAAGTAAAAACCAGACAAGTCGTATTGCCAAAGTGAACAATGCAGACATTAATAAATTATTTCTGATCATAAGATAATATTTTACGTATATTTTAAATAACAACCGATTGTACTGTGCATTTTCATAATATTTTAATTTACATAAATGTCATTGATAAATTTTCTTTCCTGTCAAGTGTTACAGTTTGCACACAGAATTGAAAACTTGTCGTTTTTACATATGACGATAACAAAAACAATTGAAATGATATTGGTGTCTTAACGACACGTGCAAAAATTTTTGTAATCAATTATGAAAGAAAATAATTATTACCTATATTTAACAGATCACCATACCAATCGATAAAGTTCCGTTATTTTTCATCATATATATTGTTAAAAAAAATATTATAATTGGTTAATTATTACATAACACTTTCATAAATAAAAATCTTCATCTGTTTTTTCGTTAACGATAACTGTGTTAATACAGGGTGTAGCCAAAAGTTTTGCACAACTTAAAGAGTCTGAATCTGAGGCAGGCAAGACCAATGGGTCTTAAAAAAAAAATGAATGCCCATTAAGATATAATTATATGCATATATGTAGAAATAAGCTCCAATAACTACATCTATCCCCAAGCCACCACTGCGCCCCCACCCATATTCTCATTTGGATTCATCGCGAGCGGGTCACGTGCGCGCCCGGCCCCGGATAAAGAAATCAACGCAAATTGAGCGTGCGCAAGCTTCAATTTACCACATATTTTTCCGAAACGAAACAATCTGTATGATAACTAGTCTCGAGTGGCTTAAGCAGAGAAATTGGTTAGAGAAGCACGTTTGTGGGATGAGAGTGAAGTCTCGCACAGGTGAGGTCAGAATATATTTTTTTGGTAAGCCAAGTGGCTTGATTATGATGATGAGATAGAGTAAGCGTTATGTTTATGCACTTCGCAGGATGCATAAATAGTAAGGGAGGCAATTTTTTTGGAATTGTCGACACGATTGGGGCAGTGGTTGAGCGATCGACTGCTGCGACAACCGCGGGTTTGATTCCTGCACGGAACAAATACATATTTGTATGATCTTCACAGTTAACTTTAATTTAGATCTTCGTAGTTACTTCATAAATCGTTGTTTCGAGTCTGGGTGTATGTCGTTGTGAATATTTGCGTTTGTAAACGCACCGCGAAGATTAAAAATAAAATTACTTGCTAGATTACTTAGCCAATATTAATTAGTCAATGAAAAAAATCCAAAATGGATATTATTATATCAGGCATCTATTTCATCAAGAACCTAGGCCATGTGTCATACAGTCATCGCGAAACAGATGGAGGTAGTTTTTTAATATACATATATGCCGTCGACAATGAGAAAGCCTTAGAAGACGCTGGCGGGAGGATTTTGACGTATTTTTCTGAGATTTGTTGGAGCAGACAATAAAGAGAGACGATTGCAAAACTATAGGAACCTTTGACCAGCCATAGGGTAGAGTTGTAGACACTTATTTAATCTGCCCACTTGAACTGTTTGCTTGACAGAAACAATTCAACAATCGTTTTGTTCAACAGACGCTGACACTAACACGAATAAATAAACTGTTTTAATGAAGAAACGAGAGAACTCCCAGTCAATAAAACAAATCAGGAAAAGTGTTTTCAAGAAGAAAACGCTCAATAGTACAAAGCACTCACTTCCATTTACTTACCATTTAATAAAAAGTACACAGAAATAAAAAATACCGAGAACTGAACAAAACATTTCACTCAAGCTGCAGTTTGTAATTTATGCAAATGGACGGAGGAATTAAACGACGGAGGGGCTCGTAGCTACATATAGCTACCGCGCAGATCAGTCAGTCTGCGAGGTCAAGCAGCGCTTGATGAGGACAGTCCTTTGATGGGTGACCGTTTTTCATACATCGAGACCTCTCCGTGCCTCGAAAAGCACGTGAAGTAGGTCCCGGGAGTTAGATGAATGTCTATGATAGTCGTTACGCTTGTCAGCAGCCCACAAACTATGACAAACAGTCTAACCTTTGGGTATCAGCGTCTCCCAGTAATTTGGCGGCGGTTAGATAGCACGCGTTCCGTGTAATATTCAGCCGCAACCGGTTTGACTGGGAGCCGACCCGTATGTACACGTAGTTGGGAAAAGGCATGGAGGAATTAAACGCGTGCTTATTGAAGACAGAATTAACTTGCTCTGAACATGCTTATTATATGAATGATCCGACGCTGACGATGGATGTAGACCTTTTAAAATCGTACATCCATATTTGCTAATCTGCGTGAACGTGTTAGTGACCGCTGGCCAAACTTCTCCTGCACTGGTGACGCTGTTTTCCGTCACCGTCCGCGGAATTTAGACTGATAAGATGGCCACTTGGAGTACCCACGCCGTGTTGGAGGTTGGTGTGACACCTTCTAATAAGAATATTGCGGAAATAACTGTGTGAAGATATTGTTTATATAAAATTGCACACCACAATATAAACAATTGATCTGGCACACACACATTAACAATGTCCAATTAGTCCCTTTTACATAGACTCTTTTGAATCAATGTATCCAACGTTGCGTCGCGTCTGTGTCAAAGAAACAAACTCTAGTTTCTTTAAAGTTTGAAGCCCGTAATTATTGTGAAGTGCGCTAAGAAATTGCGAGTACAATGCTAGCGCAAAGTGAAGTGTAGCACAATGACGTTACGGAAAACGCTTTCGTAGTGCGCGAAGGCGTATGTGTCACACAGAGGTGCGAAGGTGGTAAACTGCAACAAAACTCGCAAATGAGGGAAAATTACAGAACGATTAAAAGAAGGTTAGATTACTTTCTGCATATTTTGGGATGAGCATTTCTTGTACGTCAAGGTATAAAAAGATGTTGTACTAAGCAAGCTTCTCCTTGACTATAGAGGTAGGTTTTCATTATTTGTCTCACACAACATCTGTGTTACAGACGCTATGCACCTATTTTGCACTGTCTATGCATATTGTGATGCACGTTGCACAGTGGCTCTTAAAGCGACGAGATCCTCCACAGTATGAAGTATGTCCTTGCCGCAAACTTCAAATCCTTTTTATTTCAACGTTTGTTGCAAGTATGTGTGGTTTTATGTTTTAATATTTACATATTGTGATTTAGAGATTAAATACTTGTAGTTATGTAACATGACGCACCTTTAGAATGAAAGTGCCCTAACTCAAAATTCCTGTAACTTCTGATTTTGCTATAAACTGACCGTAAAAAGTATACTTTTTAAAGACTTTCTTGTCTATTCCTTCCTTTTTGAGTTAGTTCACTTTCGTTCTGAGGATGCGATGAATAGATTTTTTTTACTTGGATTGAATTTGAAGATGTGAAAAAAAGTAATCGTTTTTTATTGCACGTTCTAGATGTAATATACAATGAGACGTAATCTTCCTTTAATTGGTTTTTTAAAAAAGTACCTATAGCATTGAATGAAAAAGGAATATTATATATACATATTCTACCATATATCATAGCACAAGATATGCCAATACTTTTACCATAACAATTTATACAAAATAAATTCATGAGCGCGGAAGTAAGACCTCCAAATAAAAAGCGAAGCAAATAAAATTTGACTTTACAAATAGAAATGTAAAGTATAATATTGTTTGATGTGGTTGATGTAAGTTTCTCCCCTTGTAAATATTTATATGAGGTTTTCTGGTACATACAAGGGTTGGATTCCAGTTTAATGGAATCCGAAGGGGTGAGGCGGATTCGAACCTGGACCTTCATGAATAGTAATGGGGGTTTGGAAACAGTATGGACTGAAAATTACTTTAGGGGGCCCCCAATATGAATTTGAATGTGTCAATCATTTGTTCTTTGGTGATATTGAATTAGAGTATGTATGGTAGTGTGTAACTTTACAAAGTACTGAAAAATTGGTATCTTGATATTTATTTTTTATTTTAAAAAAATTATGCAAAATAATAAAACTGTTTAAAGGCGAACTTAATGCCTTTGGCATTTTCTGCCAGTCTACCTTAGGGTGAGGCAAAGACAAAACATGGTAAGTGCAATTACGTATATTTAATTTGTAAAAAACAGTATAAAACAAGAATAAATAGTAATACTGAGAAATAAAAATACAAAGAAGGTGAAAACAAATCAAGCAAATCATTGTTGGAATAATTCTACCATGTTATCTTGATATGTGTTTTGCTTTACAACTGAGAAAGTTTTTAGTAGTTTCAAAACACAAAACCGCCGATAATAATCATACATTTAGAAAAAAGTATTTACAAA
Organism: Shargacucullia verbasci; assembly: GCA_947562105.1. Taxonomy (NCBI): domain Eukaryota; kingdom Metazoa; phylum Arthropoda; class Insecta; order Lepidoptera; family Noctuidae; genus Shargacucullia; species Shargacucullia verbasci. Next base: position 1,424,939 of record OX387296.1, read on the forward strand.
AAAAGAAAATAAATGTTGTCTTATGTGACCGCGTTATCGTATTGGGTGGTTGTTTATGAGCATAGACGCATGTGTATATGGATTTCGGTCCTTAATATTTATATTTTTGGCCACAGTCAGTTCCTCAAATAGGTGAAAGATACAAAATAACCATCTGGCACACCCTGCAGTCAGCCTCGATACCACCGTTGCTTTCTGGCTAATCATCCCACTAAAGCATGAGCGATTCACATAAGCATGATAACTCGTGCTGATTCGACAGAAGATCAAAAATACTACATCTTTATAAGCGGCATCAAAACAAATTAGTTCAGGAGATTGCGAACAAAGTATTTTCATATACAACTTGAGGAGCGGCGCGCGGCGCGGGCGTGCGCCGGGATTTTCACAAATATTCGCCTTCGCGGAGTGATAATGAATTTGCGGGTGGCGTCCTCCCGACTCCTCGCCTAGTCCCAAGTGCTCCGCTAACATGAAATCGCGTGTGCTCTAGGATATAAGCCAGGAGACAGATCGTAAATTAAGACACGTTTGTTTATACAGGGTTCAAGCGATATTAATAGTGGGGGAGTCTGAAGTGTAATTTTTATTTTTAATTAAAATACATATTATTTTTATATTTTACATAACACACATCACGCCTGTATGCCTCGAAGGGTTAAGTAGAGATGTACTATTAGGTATAAACCTACATTTCGCTGCATATTGAGTGTAGTTCCAGTCCGTGTTATACATAAAAATTTGCAATAACACTTTGCCCGACCCGGGAATCGAACCCAGGACCTTACGCTCAGCAGTTGGGGTTGCGACTATTAGACTAATGAGACAGTAGTCAAAATAGGAGCTAGGTACCCACTGAGTTAAAAATGAAGCAATAAATACAAGAGCTCGTTTGCAGGCCATTTGTTTCTTACTTTAAATCGACAGGTGCTGTCAGTTTAAAAAAAAAAGTTAAATAATATCGAAGTGTCGTTTAAAAAAGTAAAGTAGTACGACTTTTAAGGTAAATAATTTTATTTGACATATGGCGTGCAATGAATACATGAACAATCTGGTAAAAGGGAAAACCTTTTTCAATCTAATATTCACGTAAACTAGCTCCTAGCCTACGTTCAACGTATCTTAAGAGGTTTCTTGTGATGTATGTAGATCGCCCAACTTACGAGCTACCAACTTAATCAATGTTTACATGGAGCTTCGCGTGTTTTTACCTGTTTTCTATAAGTTCCTATTAAGTTTATGATGGTCAAAAATTCCAAGGTGGAAATGTCAAACCTTTTTCATGTTAGCATTTTTTTAAATATAGGTACAGACCAATCTTAGACCCTGAACTATCAGGTCTCTATCAAAAACGAAGCTTTTCTAATTTCCTATAATAATCTGTACTTTTTTTGGCTGACCGACCCCGGTATAAGGCTTGGCTGGCTAATCTTTAACGAATAAGAAAAATACCGTTACCGCAAGGTAAAATGTATGATATTTTCATGTGCGCATATGCATTTCAGTGAACTCTTATCTCGGAATATTTAATATTCTATTAAAAACTCGCGTACAATGTTTTTACATATTTTTAGTTTGCTTTAAAATTGCGCTTGAGAGTTCTACAGAGTTTAAATTGTACGATTTTATGCAAAAAATTTCAATATTTAGTAAGACCTCAGATAAGTTATTTCTGTCATACATCCATACAAAACTGTTCTAATTTCGAATTACTAGCTAAATAATTTTATCCGGGCATTATTTAAGAGCCGATTTTTGGGCCTTAGACTAACCTCTCGGTCGATTAGAGTGACATTAAACTGACTTTACTTGCTAAAAAGTTAAATATTTCGAGTAAATTACGTACAGCATGATATATTCAAATCCATCATAATACTACATTCACTAAATGACCTCGTATATGGGAGGTAAAAAAAAAATGGCGGCTTAACTCGATTAACTTTGTAAAAGATGATTTTTTTAAAATAAACAATTGAATCTAAAAAGCTTTCATTTTATAAATCTACTAGCTTCCGCGCGCGGCTTTGCCCGCATGGTTTACGAACCCTAACATTTTTCCGGGATAAAAAGTAGTCTGTCTATAATCTCTGTGCCAAATTTCATCCAGATCCGTTCAGCCGTTCTGGCGTGAAAGAGTAACAAAGATCCATCCATCCATCCATCCTCACAAACTTTCACATTTATAATATTAAAGTAGGATACAACTCCGGGACTATGAGTCACGTGCCCGCATTGCTACCAGTTAAGAAAATTACAACGAGCGCGCGTACCAACAGCTTTATGGCGTCAAATGCAAGCTTGAATTAAAATGGTAGCTCATAGTTGGTATATGACATCTTGAACGGAGCTTTCTTCACAGCGAAGAAAAGTAACTACATTAATAGGCTAGAGGTTGCAAGCGGCTGTTCAGTGTGAAGTGCTAGGTTTGATCCTTGGGTCTAACAAAGTGTTAATGTGGAATATAAATGTAAGTGGAATTGTATCCCGAAGAATAGCTATAGGATTGCCCCCTATAATATGGGACTTAATAACAGCGTTGCGCAAAATGTGAGTGTTCAACAGTACATCTCTGTTTAATACTTCGAGGAACCAGGCGTAATGGTATGTTATGTCATCATCATCAGCCAGAAGACGTCCACTGCTGAACGAAGGCCTCCCCCAAGGGGGGGGGGGGGTGCCATAATCCCCACGCTTGGCAGGCGGCTTGGGGATCGCAGTGGCTCACCGATTAGTGAGAGGACGCTGCTGCCCGTCCTCCGGTATCTGGCCGCAGTTTTAAGACGTACCCGGGTCTTATGTAACCATACATAGAGAATAATCGCTGAGTGAAAAAAATATATATATCATTACCTATGTACCCGATTGATAATATTTAAACTAATATTTTTAATAAACTTAATTACAATCAAAACTCCACTCTCAATAATCCGTAACATCTTAAGAACGTCACTCCTTTTAATCCCTGTAATAATCACAAGTCATTAGCCACGTAATTTAGCCCCACTGTTGATAATGGGGCTCCATATCCATAAAATTCTAAAGCCTTACTACCTGTTCATGTGACGATGGCACAGATAATCTTGGGCCCGTAAATCTTCCACGATAGAGCGCATTCCACACTTATTAACTTGGGACTCGGGGAGCGTAGACTTACTGATGCTGAGACTCCGTTTCGTTACATTACACAGTTTGAATACGTTGTTTTGTGTAATTATGTGTTGGGTTACGTATATTAATCGTCGCTCGAGCAGGTATGTGTGTTCTAAGGTTTAATACCTATTAGTAGATACATCGTGAAACTTTATTTTCCTATACCTTGTTCGCAGTATCTCGCGATGTCATGCCTGTGAAAACGGTTTATTTTTTCGGGACAAGATCTAGTCTATGTTATTTTCTGAGATTCAAGTTATTTCTATATCAAATTTCATTAAAATGAGTTCAGCAGTTTTAGCAATAGGCCACTGAGCGAGTTATAATAATAATAATAATAATAATTAGCGTCCGTAGCCTGGCTGCGTTTCGGTGACCTCTTTGGGGAAACCGAAGGTTTTGTCTGTGCAATTATGGACGAAGTTATGATGACGAACAATTACCGGAGATTTATTGTGAAAGACGGCACGGTTGACATCTGTCGGGCATGCCACCGTCCGGGAGAATCCATTAGACACATAATCTCCGGGTGTTCTCGTCTAGCTAACGAAGAATACTTGCATAGGCATAACCTCGTAGCCAGGATTATCCACAAACAACTTGCTCTGAAATACAGCCTTGTGGAATCGGATGTGCCGTACTATAGGTATGTGCCCGACCCAGTTCTCGAAAATGGACATATCACACTGTACTGGGATCGATCCATCATCACTGACAGGACTATTGTAGCCAATAAGCCTGATATAGTGGTGGTGGATCGACTAGAGCGGCGCGCAATGATCGTTGACATAACAGTCCCGCATGACGGGAACCTCGTGAAAGCCGAGAAAGATAAAGAAATCAAGTATCTTGACTTGGCTCGCGAGATTGTCGACATGTGGGATGTGGACTCAGCGATCATTGTGCCGATAGTCATTTCAGCCAATGGCTTGATAGCCAAGAGCCTCGACCAACACCTGAGGAGGCTCTCGTTGGGCGGCTGGGTCAAGGGCCTGATTCAGAAAGCGGTACTTCTTGACACGGCTCGCATTGTTAGGAGGTTCCTTTCTCTGGAGCCCTGACCGCCGGTAGCTTGGACCCTGTTCCAGATACCGGTGGGCTACTATTTTTTATATTTTTAAATGTTTTTATATTTTTTATACTAATATTTAAAAATGTAATCTATATGTATATATAAGCGAATAAAGAGAATAATAATAATAATAATGTGGGATGTGGACTCAGCGATCATTGTGCCGATAGTCGTTTCAGCCAATGGCTTGATAGCCAAGAGCCTCGACCAACACCTGAGGAGGCTCTCGTTGGGCGGCTGGATCAAGGGCCTGATTCAGAGAGCGGTACTTCTTGACACGGCTCGCATTGTTAGGAGGTTCCTTTCTCTGGAGCCCTGACCGCCGGTAGCTTGGACCCTGTTCCAGATACCGGTGGGCTACTATTTTTTATATTTTTAAATGTTTTTATATGTTTTATACTAATATTTAAAAATGTAATTTATATGTGTGTTTATGAAAATAAAGAGAATAATAATAATAATCATTTATTTCAGACCAGGTCCATATTTTGTTAGTAACAATGTACTTAAACTAATGTTAGTATTGGCAACAAAATTAAATTACAACATGAAGCCGCATCCACCTTTGCAGCATGGGGGACTCCCACCAATCAGTAAAAACACCCAGTATAGTGTTGGTACCGCCACGAATGCGAGCGAGTAGGGAGGCGCATCTTTTCCTAACGATAGCGGCAAAGCCATCCACCCTCGCCTCAGAAAACATCCCTGACGCACTGCAACGCCATGGCAGCCCCAACAGTACCCTGAGTGCATTATTATATTGGACACGCAGGTCGCTATATGCCCGCTGCGAATAACTGACCCACAGGCTGCAGGTGTAAAAAGATTGGCAATATGCTTTAAAAAGCGTGATTTTAACTGAATTCGTACACCGTGCGAACCTGCGGGCCAGCATGTTACAACGGACAGCCAACGACCTGCGTTCCCTTTCTATGTCTAAATTATCACTTAAATCATCGGTGACCCAGTGACCCAAATATTTAAATTTAGTTACCCTACACAGAGGAGTGCCACACAGTAATACATTGGGAAAAGCTGGGTAAGAAAAACCACTGGCTTTAAAGAGCATTAGTTCACTCTTCCCAACATTATATTTGAGCCCATGAGTCACCGCATATGATTCACATATCGACACTAACCTCCTCATAGCACTGATTGATGGACTCAGCAACACCATGTCGTCTGCGTAACTAAGATTATTGGTACACACTCCGTCAATATGACATCCGACCTTAGTGCTGCTGAGCTCAACAATCAGCTGGTTAATGTACAGGTTGAACAAGCGAGGCGAGCTTAATCCGCCCTGCCTCACTCCACATTCCAACCGGTACACACTCGACGAGGAACCGTTCCACCTTACACAGTTGCGTTGATTGCTATACCAATACTTAAATATTGATATAACTTCAATTGGTACAGAAGTTTCAGATAACAACTTATTCCACAACACGTCATAACTGACAAGATCGAAAGCCTTCGATAGGTCCAAAAAACAGGCAAAGACAGGTGTTTTTCTATCCTTGTAGTACTGCACAGTCTGCTTAAGACACAATATGGCGCTTTCAGTGGACAGCCCCCGCCTAAAGCCAAACTGAGCGTCATGCAGTATTAGATGCTTAGCCAATTGTTTGTCAAGCAGACTGTCCAGCACCTTGGCTGAAACAGTTGCCAAGGATATAGGCCTGTAATTTGAGGCATCAGAGGCATTCCCAGTTTTATTTTTAATAATAGGCACCACAACTGCAAACATGAAGTTATCTGGTAAATAACAGTGACTGATACACAAATTAAAAAACATGGCAAGGACACGTGGCAAGTGAACCCCGGCGTATTTCAGATGTTCGATACTGAGGCCATCGTGACCTGGTGACTTACCTCTTTTCATTGATTTTACCACCGCTGCAACTTCCTTAGGAGTAAAACGAACGTTAATGTCCCCAAAAACGTCCTCAGCATCGACAACCCGAGTCGTTCTAATAAGTGGTGACTCAACCTTAAAGTGCTGCTTAAATAAATTTGCTATTTCTGTTGGCTCATGCACACCCGTCACGCTCACCGGAAAACTCGACCGCGGATTCAATTTATTTGTTGCCTTCCAAAATGCACCAAATTGCTTATCTGTCTGATTTTTAGCTATAATATCCATTTTTATTTGCTGTTCATTATCCTGGCAATATTTTAGCTTATCTTTAAAAACCTTCCTGGATTTACACATATTTGTGTAAATACACCCCGATGTGGGTTTTTTATGCAGCAACCACGTCTGATAATGCATGCGAGCCTCCCTGTGAGCGTCACGTACATGCACATTCCAACCAGTCACATATTTTCTATTACAACTCAGGTTAACAGAACCTATATACTCGTATGAAATATCAGCGCCTTCTTTCAAAATACTTATAACTGTGTCGTACATCTCGTCTAACAATCTGTGGTGGCTAGTATCAGAGCACATTCCATGCGAACAATAACGAAATTCCGTAGGAAAATCTATTAATCTTAATTTTGAATGACAAAAGTTTGAATATTTATCAATTTGTTTAGCATTTCTTTCACCCCAAATGACCTTGTTACAAGAGTGGGTTTTGCTCACTAACTTGGGTATTATTAAATTTATGTTACACTCAATAACCAAAGGAATGTGGTCCGACGAGTAAACATCATAAAAAACGGCTGCTTTCATTACTAATTGTCTCGCTGCACTACTCACCACACAATGATCTAACCAGCGCAGTGCACCGTTAGCTGTGCTTTTAAATGTATAAGTATCATTCGGTAACAATTCCATGTCCACACACGACCACGATTGCTCCGTACACACTGTTAACAGTTCACTTGCAAAACGTTCACCCGGGTGAGCGTTGAAGTCTCCCAATATGCACACCGTCTCCGTATCACTATTTTCCGTAATCGCAATAATCTCGCTCAAACATGTAGTAAATTCTATTTTATTATCACTCGAGTCAGTAGGCATATAAACAGAGAAAATTAACATGGAACGATCCGTGTGATCAATTCTAATAGCAACTAAACGATCGCTACTACATGACAATATTGACACCTTTGAGAAAGCTGACTTCCTCCACAATAGGGCAACTCCTCCGTAGGGTCTGCCTATGAGTACTCCGGCAGACGTATCGACAGCAGATTTTCCCGTATACGCGAAGTCATCGTGCAATGTGCCCAAGTAGGCTAGATCATGAGGTAACAGCCAGGTTTCCTGCAGCGCGATGACGTCAGCCACTCCGCACAATCTTCTCACACAATCAGCTGATCGAGTGATATTTTTGCAGTTAAACGTCGCTAGATATGTGTTCTTTATTTCCGTACCCATTATTCTGAGATGCATTTACATTCAAAATCCTGTTGTCTACCCTATTCTTGAAATGTATAAATTTTCTGAAAGCAATACCCTCTGGCCACAAGTTGTCGTCTAAAAACGTATTTATTTTGTGCTTAGGAACAAATAACTTGAATGCATTATATTGCCTGTCAGCCTTCATATTAATTTTTTCCAAAGTCACCACTTCGTTAACTTTACTTTGTATATAGTCACATATATCCTCTTCTGTAGTTTCTTTGTTTACATATGATATAAACAAAGGTATTTTCATATCTGCAGCACGAAACTTTATTGGTACATTTGACACAGCCTTCCCTGTCAAACCAGTAAAACGATTTCTAGATTTTGATTTCTGCACCAGTGTCCATCCGTCCTCTCTTTTATTTTCTTTCCATTTGCCATTGTTTACAATCTCTGCCATTGTTAGCTGTTTCTCTGCAATCGCAAAACCGGTCGGGCGCTGTGGGGCGGGCAAGACAGGTATAATATCCTTATCACTTGCGGTGCTAGTAAGCGGCACAGTACTCGAACGTTCATGACTCATATAACTGGGGCTTCGTTGACTCGGGGACGGCGCGCGGAGTGTATTATGAGATACATTCAACAATTCTGAGTTACTGTCTTCAATATACCCTCCTCTTTTGACATTCACATTCAAACTTGGTAACGGCGCCGGCGTCGAATTGCTTGTATTCAATTTCATGTTTTCGAGCTGATCTTTACTCACATAATCACTTTTGATTGCGTTAACATCTGACCGTAGAACCAATAAATCCTTCAACAACTTCGTCACGTCTACGTGATCAAAGCAAACTGGTGGCAATTTGTGAAGGTCATATGCCACAAAAACAGGTATTTGTTCGGGATCCATGGTTTTAAATACCGTAATCATGTCCTCCAGATCTTTCTGCTTTTTGTTCTTACGCCTCGATACGAGTTTTTGGCTTGTCTTCGTAGAAACATACAATAACTTTTTTGCCTCATCAATATCTTCCTCGGAAAAAGCCGATGAGCATATTTTTATTAAACTTTCGTTGTCCACTACATCATGTCTATTTCGTATGAAGGCAAGGACCTCCGAGATAACAACATTACAACTCGTACACTTGACCGTATTTACACTGTTCACAGACATTTTTAACGTACAAATCGGCGACCGCTCAATAGTGCGCGCGCGCGACGACTCGTTATGACATCAATTTATTAAATATTTTATTCTCATTGATGCGGGGAACTGCGGCGTTTATGACTCAATAGGTACTCAGAGTTTAGATACTCTACTGTAGCCAGCTCTAGCCTGAATTTATACCTATGTAGCGACTACTACTCGCAACATGACAAAAAGTAAATCGCCATCTATCGGAGTGAAGCTATAACAACAAACCCTTAATCGCATTATAAAAGTTTACAACAATTCTAACACATATACGAATGTCCAACATCAATCGTCGGGCTTCGGCCCGCCAGGCTAACCATCTTGCCTGGTCGGAGGATCCTCCCTTTTCAATGGAGGAACACCATACCTCGTTCCTCCAAACCTACTTTAATAACGATACCATTATAAATTCTCCTATTCTCCTGTCTTCCTCCTATTATTTTAGTGCATGCAATATAAGTTAACGAAGCCACAACATATCCTTTTTATTTTATGTCTAAAATTCATAGCATATCTATTAGCTTCTGCAGTCTACGCCGCGAACGCTGCATGTAAATTATGGAGTAAGCTCCCGTTTCATTAAATGCTTTAATAAAACTCTTGGGCCCGCAGCCATTTTTACACAGCAAACTCATGCTGCAGGCGGAATTTTCGAATGTTTGTGAATTAACTAGCAACACCGACTACGAATAATTTTTAATTTTTTTTTAACTGACCACATTGAGAACGGCTTGTTTAAGGGATTTTAGCAATTCGTGTTACACATTAACTATGTATGTTTTGCGTCAAAAGGGAATGTTAATCCCACTGTCTGGTCTAAAGCTAGTTTCATAGCCTTTTTGTGTTTTCAGAGAGGCCTGGATTCATTTTAGTCGTTATAAAATGTTAAATAGTTTATGTATTTCGAGATTTTTTTATTTTACTTCACACTAACATTTCTCCTGTATCGTGGTTACAGTTTACAAACAAACGTATCATGTGATAGCACATACAACCAGAGTGGAAACAACTATCTGTAGGTCATAAAATTATTTGATACATGTGGTATCCGAACCCAATACACTGCGCAGAAAGCTAATTACTTAGCCACTGCGCTAACCATGCCATCAATGAATGAAAATATTTTCGCATTGGAAAAATCAAAGTGAAATAAAATTATGTTCAATTATTCTGCGTCCTTCAAAACTTACTTTTCATATGAAACGGCTGTTTTATACAAGTAAAGGCTAGTGATATAATTATATAATCATTAGGGACATATGAATCTTGTGATTATTACCACTCTTGGTGTTCAAGTAAAGCCAGATAAAGATGCAGCTGCAGAAGCAGGTAGACAACAAAGAGACCCTCATATTGTAGCTTTGATATTCCTGAGTGTTCGTCTTCGCGATAAGAAATGAAAGATTTCACCGTCGACAGCGCTGCTTCCTCTGTTTTCTTTGTTGAGATACACACGGGCGTGTGGATTGTCGAGTGGGATATTGACAAATTTAAAGTAAATATTTGTGTACCTATAAAAAACAATAATAACGCCTGTATTTCTTGAAGGTTTAGGCAGATATATACTATTGTACACCCAAATATCGCCAATGCTGTTATTGAGTCCCGTGTAATAGAATCCGCACACCTGAAAGGGCTTTTGATAGTATGTGTAGTCCGCCTTTCGCACCACCATGGTGAACTAAGGCCTACCTTCGCATTCCGAGAAAGGACCTATAGTCAGCAGTGGGACGGTAATGAACTTAATTATTACTCATTGTGCAAGCGTCTAACAAAATTGGCATACTAAAGTTTCCCTCTCATGTATGTGAGCTTTGGAATAGATTTTTTTTTTATAATCTGAAGGTAGACAATTGCGCAGAATCACTTTTGGTTTTGAATATTTCTTTGCAACATTAATACTGCAAAATTAAACCAAATATTATTATTTTCACGATTTTTACTAAAGGAATTCCATTTTTGTGCTAAAACAAAAGTTTTGGCGCCCAACGTGGGGCTAAATAATGTGTTTCATTAATATCATTTTAAATCACGCTGTAACGTGATTTTCGGATAATTATACCGAGAGGCTTCACAAAACAAAAGAAAAACTTTTACCCATTTAAGTTTTCACCAAAATATTTACGACAATTTTATTACGCGCAGCTCAACAAAAAAGAAAGAAACAAAAGCCTCACAAACAATGGGCACGTAACAGAAATTACAGCAATATTCCGCTACATTGAATTCCCAAGTGAAATTGTAGTGTACGTGATACGATTTTATTATTAAGTGGCGTCGAAATTCGTGTGTCGTAGTGTCAGTACGGTGCCTTATTTGTGAGCAGAAATGGTTTATGGTTCCCCTGGATAAGCAGATACTGCAAGTGTGCACTTGGCATGTATACTGCCATTTGTGAACCATGAAAATGGTGTGGTGCGGTAAATGCGGCCACAAATTTATTGCAGCAACATATTTTAAGGTAAGAAGACCAATAAATATCGACGTAATTATATTATACTACCTTTTCCCCGCGATATAACTTACGTGCAATATATATATATATCATAGCCTATAGCACCCACGAATAATGTAGCTTTATACCACCTAAAGATTACACCCTTTCCATACAGACAAATTTTACCTCTTTATAATATCGCCGCGGCTTCGCACGGGTAGCAGAGCATATACTCCTTAATTTTTTCTGTCGTAGTGTCGTATCAGCCTGTTACGTCGGGCATTTACTTGGGGCACACCAGTAAAGCTCACATCGACATCTTAAACTATCATCGTCATATTTCAGCTAATTTACACAAAACCTTATCAAATTATACTCCTAAACCTTCCTCATGAATCGCTCTGTCTATTGGTGAAAACCGCATGAACACGCGGCAGGGGACTTTGTTTTATAATATGTAGTGATAAGCTTCAATAATTAGAAAAGAAAAAGTACAAAGAAACATCGTTCATCAAATGAAAGTCAAATATCAGGTAGAACGCCTCATCAAACATCAGAATACGTAGACAATTTATAGTGCATCTTAAAAAAATATACGTAGGTAATGCTTTAAAAGAATTCGTTATAGTTTTATAAATTCAAGTAGTAACAAAACTGCTGTTGTTAATATTAAAACCTTAATTAAGGGACGCGGTTAGCTTAAAGTTAAACATTTATTAGTGTCACTTGTCTAATCCATACAAATTATGTTTTTGCTGGTAAATTAATTATGTGAATTTTAAATTGGCTGGTATTATTCAATTGCATGTTTATCTGTTCTTGTTTTAGTGTCGTTGTTCATTATTTTACTAGTGTATACGAATAACGAGTGTGTAAATTATAAACGACATGTTTATAATTCGAATTAATTACAAATATAAAATAATGGAAATACATATAATATAGGTTTTGATATTGAACTAACGAATGATAGATTACAAAATACGTATTCATATATGAATTTATATCTGATCTGAGCACAGAATCCAAAATAAAGCCGAAATAAATCTAGAACTGCCATATAGGCGCAGTGCTCGCAAGCGTGACTGCTAAGCTGCTTAGTTCAGGCCATGTTTGCTGCACTGCACCTGTGTTCGATTTCGGGTCAGGCAAAGTTTTATTGGGTTTTTCTTTATAGAAATTCTCAGCAGGAGGACGGAGATTGGAAGGTTAGGCACGCCACCTATATGGAATCAAATACTCAATAACTGCATTGGTGAAATCGCGCACGCTTCTGCCTGGGTTAGACTTCGGGGAATACATGTGTGATGTTCTATTTATTTAAATTTCTATGTTCGTCGTTGTAACCGTCTGTGTGTCACACAAGAACGGTAGATCCATTAACTTTATTTGCCGACATCCACAAACCCCAAACCGAGGGAGGTCAGATATCGGCAGATTAGAATGATGTATTGTTACTAGATTTTATTTACTGATCTCTCTTGCGAGCAAGTTTGTCTTTTAGATCTTTGACGAAGAGATCACTTTTATAGTGTTGTCGTCTAACGGAATTTACAGTTTTTTTTAAAATATTTTTTTGTTATATTTTTACGCTCAAAGTTTTTCTTTTTAAATTATTATTCTAAAAATGTATGGTTAGTGGATTTAAGATATTAAATATGTATATCATTAATACAAACGAATATATAAACTGAAGCAAAATAAAACCGTTGGATTTTAAGAATTAGTTTATTAATATATGTAATGATTAATGTTTTTTTTTTATCCACCCTGACGGACCAATACCTGTCTATCTATAGAAAAAGCTAATTTTATGATAAATCGGAATATTTGTATTAAACGGTATTCATTGAATGTTGCGTTTCATAAGAATACTAGCTTCTCCACAACTTCGATTGTGTGTTTTTTTTCTGGATATTGACCATATAACAGCGCCATCTAGCTGGTTCAGCTACAGCTAAGAACCATTGTGGCTACAACATAAGTACAAAAAAAACATCAAAATCGATCAAGCCGTTTAGGAGGCGAATTAAGAACACGCACATTGGAATTTTGAGAAATCAATAAAATTGTTATTTATTTATGGATTTTTCATACAACATCTTGACTCATACATAAGTTTCTTAACTTAAACTATTGAACCCATTCTATAATTCCCAGAATATAATAACCGACTCTATGAGTCCTCTTTATATATACTGTAAAGGCTGCTATGATAAGACAGATGAAGCTACTAACTTAAATAAAAGAACCAGTCATGTGATTGCTAATTGAGCAGACAGTTCGTTTCGTTCAGGAAGACGGACCCTGGCGGCACGCCAAGACACGTTAAAATGAAGAAGTATTATAAAGGCGTGCCTAGACTACGCCCCATCGACGGCGTAGACACTGTTCGGACAGAATAATTATGTAAAGAGCTAAAGTATGAAATGCAGTAAAAAAAATGGTTAGGTACGAAATTGTGAAACAGAAATCACTGAGAGTTTGACGTATATTTAAATCTAGAACTAGACTTTCATTGGTTGATAAAAGAGACCGTTTACTATCGGTTTTATTTTCTATCATCACGCCTGAATTCCCCAAAGGGTTAGGCAGAGATATGTTGCAGATGCCGTTATTGAGTTCCATGTAATAGGGGGCGAGCCTATTGCCATCTACCGTACACAGTTCTAGACTTTGTGCAGTTACTGAGGATTTCCATACAGAAAAACCCAATAACACTTTATCTGATCTGGGAATTCAACCCAGAACCTGAAGCTTGGCAGTCGCGCTTGCAACCTCTAGACCAATGAGGCAGATTTTATTTTCTATTTTTATGTCTTATTTTTTATTTCTTGATCTAAAACAATCCGCAGACCATTGACCCCGAGCGATCCTACTCATACATATATATGAGTGTAATATCTGGCTGGTCGCCGTCGTTCGCCGCAGTCTAGATACGCCTTTAGCTGTTTGTATGGCTTGTTTCACCTATTTAACAAAGTGCATGACTCGCAACTTTTGCAGGTGTTTACAGCACTATTGATTTTAGTCCAGTCTTTAATGGAACTGACCCAGTTTTCGTTTTCATATTTGATTTTTAGTCCACATAGTTAACTTTTAGCTACGTTAGTCAGAAAACGGTTGGTATGGTAAATAACCCTCGTTACGTCAATAAAGGGAAACGCGTTATAATGTAGATACGTACATTTTTATTTCATATATTTAAGACTATAGTTAAAAGTTTTCATACGAAATGCGTTAACATTTTTACCCCACTAAACATAAGCTGATTTTGCAGTTTTTTAATATTTATAGACACAAATAAAAACTAGGACGTCACGTTTTTGTTCTTTTTGATATTGTTTATAGATTGAGAAATAATTAATCCTCAAAATGCGTTTGTTAACTAAAAATCTACCTTATACTTATCTCGTGATTATTTTATGAAATAAATCAAAATTTGAAAAATGTAAAACGTGTCGACCTAGTTTATAATCTGACAAAACGATAGAGACCAAAATCAAATTAATTCGTTAAGATTTCGATGTAAGAAACGTTAACGCCCAAACACCTATTTTGCGCGTATTTCAAGGCAATATTGTCAGAAGCCGGCAGCTAAACGATACTCTTAATAGTACGCTACATTGGTCTCATGACCGCATGAGTGACAGTTTAGCCTGAGAAGAGTTACTGCGTTTTTCTGTCAGAAAAAATCCTATTAGAACTATAGGATTAACACCCTGGAGTTTGGAACAATGGTCCGTGGTCGGTAGATGGCAATGTTCGCCCCCTATTTCATGGAGCTCCACAACAGCGTTGGCGATATGTGGGTGTCTACGCCTTTGCCTTAGCTTTCGGGGTATATAAGCGTGATGTTATGCATGTATGTAATTTTAGTCCCAAAGCGGTTAGGCAAAGTTACGTATAGTTTACACCGATGACTCCTCGAAACATAATAATACATTAAATTATGTAAATGTGGGGAAAGACCCTCCCCAAGTGACGATACATCCGGTACACCTTGGGCAATCAGTCCAAGCTACATTTTACCGCACTAAGTAATAACATGTGTACAGTCAGCGTCAATAAGATGAATTTACAAATAGTGACAGAATTCTTGACCAATTTTACACATAGTAGATATCTGCGGATATACAAAAATACATAGTCATTTAATTTTATGTTTTTAACCAATCATTTTTCAACAGTAAGCGTGTAATTTTTGATGCTGACCATACATAGAGACCGACTCCCTTCCATTTAAATTGACGTTCCAAAAACGCTCAATAAATGATACCTATTATTGTGTTGTATTAAGTTTTAAGCAGTTTTAGTGAATAAAATTCAAAAGCGCGACTGCTAAGTTTGAGCTCCTGAGTTCTATTCCTGGGTTGGGCAAAGTGTTATTGTTTTTTTTTGGATGGAATTTCTCAGTAGCAGCACGGATTCTGGACTTGTTCTCGGTAGATGGTAATAAGCTCGCCCCCTATTAAATAACTCAATAACAATAATAGTAGGTACACCTCTGCCTAACCCTTCGGTAAGATGCACGTGAAGGTCCATGTAAAGTATGCATCTAAACGTATTTTATGATTTGGCTTGTGGTTTGTGAATTTAGATTGTGATATTACGACATTTTAACTCCCCCATTGGTATAATGGTTACAAGCTCAGCTTCCGAGAATGCAGTCCTGGGTTCAAACCCCAGGCCGGGCAGTGCTAATGGCGCAAAAATTCAACCTCACACTCAGCAGCTGCCCCAAGTGACCCCAACAAAATACAAATATATAAACAATACTGATCGAAAGTGTTCTGTCTATCCAATTATAATAAGGAACAAAAATCCCGCAATAGACGAGGGTAAAAGTACCAATGACACGATCAAAAGAGATTAATTAAAACAAACAGTAGCATTGTGGTGGGTGCACCGAATTTCGTCGTAGCCTCTGATTGAGCCGCTGCATGAATGGAGGACGATGATTAAATACTACCCTCTCTGTAATGGATTTGTTTTGTTATATTGTGTTGTGTAATGTTGGTGGCAGATTGAAGAGTACTGTGTTAGATTAAATGAGATTTTTAAACGTTATTCAAGTATTTTTCTGTGTGCAATATTCTCGTTTCCTTGTTCCTTTCTTTTTGTCTTGTATTTTCTTGTTTTTGCATAATATGAAATCCAATGTATACCAGTAGAATATTTAGTTTTAATTCCGCTAAACTAGTTCAAGCTTGCGTGCATAGCCAGCTCCTCATTCGCGTCCAACCTGTCGACGAGTCAGCATCTCCTGAGGATGTCCCGTGAAGGGGTGAAACACGTGTCGAGGATCGCTTTGGGTTGCATGTCACATTATATCTATCGCACCTTCTGCTTGTGCATATATATGTGCAATCTCCCAGGGCAGTGCTGTGCATGCACCCAAGCTTGAACTAGTTTGGCAGAAATAAAACTAAATATTCTAGTTGTATATCTTGTATATCATAGATTTCCGCCTGATTCCATTAATTATCTAATACGAAATCATAAAATATGTGCTTCTGAATATGTTGACTACTCCAAAATTGTTTTTTATTTTATTTATTTTGAAACGACTTTTATTAATATGATGATTTTAATAACTTTATTGTTTTTGTTGATATATTGGGACCTTAAACAATTGGTTAACATTTTGTCGTGATGTTACAATCTCATATAATTGTTGCAAGATAACTCCATCATGTCTTTATCCTCCAAAGAGCAGAGGTCAGTGCCGTTATTAAGTCCGAGGTACTATTGAAAATGTTCTAACAGCACTAATAACACTTCCCGACCCGGATATTGAACCCAGGACCTAGCGTGTTCTCTTGAGATCACTATATCAACGAGTAAGTAAGATAAGACGCTATAAATAAAGAGTATATAAACATCAAAATTAATTTACCTAAACAGCAAAAGCCACACGATAATGACTACATTTTCATTAACTCACGAATTATATAACATCTACTTAAAGCCTTTGATAAATATGAACACAAAGGCCCCGTGTCCTCTATTCTCTATGACAAACAAGTTCGCTAAAACCTTTATCTGGTGACAAACACGCCCTCTGGCGGTTGGCGGACGACTTTAGTGTTTACACATCGACGGGTGAACTGAATATTGAGTTGGTGACTTGATGCAAGTTATGTCAAGTTACTTTGGTAACTATATAGGTTTGTGGTAATTGTTTTTGGGGAAGAGTGGTTGTACGTTTGAGTTAAAGCAAGAGGAAAATTAGTTATGTCAAATACTTTTTAAAGTTAGGTATCTTCACTGCCATAGGTCTGGGTGCGAGTACATGTGAAGATATGGTTGTAAACGCAACCACAAATCTTCACATCCAATCCGAAACAACCGTCTGTAGGACTTAAAAATATTTGTTTCGTGTGTAATCAAATCCACGACACCTACAGAACACGATCACTTGACAATTTCCCTAACTTTATTTAGTGATTTGTAAGAGTTTAGTATTAGTAGGTTTATTTATTTGAGTTTACGCAGTAAGGCAGCAGGTACCTATTACCGTCCACACACTATTAGATAACCACCAAAATTTCGTTATTAAATAACCGTAGTAGCCTTTTTTGATCAATCTGTCGTGTCACATGCATAATTTTCAAAGAAATTAAGTTTTGATCATTCATTTAGATCATTGTAATTAGTACAATTAAATAAATTGTTTAACTTTCTTAGTCTTTGTGCAATAGGTACTTATAAATATTGCAATTTGAGATTTTTTTTTTTTATAACCGCATTTAAAACTAACTTGATTGTAAACCAATATTTTGGAAAGAGTCTCCATGGAGTTTCTTACGGGTCTCTTCTCCATAGGACCAACCCACTTTGGAACCGTGCGCCTAGATTCTTAACGTTTTACCTGCCAAAAAATCCTACTAATATTATAAATGTGAAAGTATGTTAGGATGGATGGATGGATGGATGGATGGATCTTTGTTACTCTTTCACGCCAGAACGGCTGAACGGATCTGGATGAAATTTGGCACAGAGATTGATTGTAGTCTGGAATAGCACATAGGCTACTTTTTTTTATCCCGAAAAAATATACGGATTCGTAAACCACGCGGGCGAAGCCGCAGGCGGAAGCTTATACATTGATAAACAGATAAAAGTATACAATAACATTCTGCTTTCTTCAGGAATCGAACCGAGAATCCGACGGTCAGCAGCCGCATTATCACTCAATCAATGTGGCAGTTAAATTATTAATTTAATCCAATCCAGTTACTAACCGGTGTTGAATCTGTTTCAAACTCTATTTTGCCCAAGGGTATCAAAATGAGAAAAGCTGAAAATTAATGGATTTTTCGATGAACGGAATGTTTTTAATTGTTGTTCGACGACGGGGATTATATACAGGATGTAATATAAAGTTTAAATAGATGTCGCTGGTGTCCTAAAATACAGGCCTCGGCTTAGTCTAGGCACCAGTCTCCCACAAATAAAAATGTAACTAAAATGTTTATTTGTCAGTTACCATCAAAATTGGAAAGTATCTATCTGACGACACGGTTGGCGCAGTGGCTAAGCGATTAGCATTCTGCGCTACGTGTCGCGGGTTCGATCCCCGCACGGAACAAATATTTGTATGATCTACAGATAGTTGTTTCGGGTCTGGTTGTGTGTGTATGTGACATGTATGTTTGTAAACTGTACCCACGATACAGGAGAAATCCTAGTGGGGGGCAATGTTTAAAAAAAAAAGAAAACCTAATAAGTAAGCTTTATATTAAGTTTTCCCATTTGTTTCATTTGTGGTAGAAAATAAACAATTTTTTTATTATTTTATTATTATAAGGCGCTTAAAAGATGTGGAAGAAGGATTCCGAATGGCAAGCTGTATCGCGGTAGCTCAGTGACTAGAGCGGCTAGTGTACTGAACCAGTAGGTTGCAGGTTCGATTCCTGTTGGTGGTCGAAGTTTTTTTCCACAATTAACCATTTTAGTATTCGCTTCGCCTGCGTTATTGATACCTAGAGTCTGACTGTACCTTTGGTACCTGTTCTTGTATGTTTCTATATGATTTGCATAAATTAAAAATAGGTTGCCTGATTGGTGTAGTGTTCGCAAGCACGACTGCTAAGCGTGTGGTCCTGGATTCGATTCCCGGATCGGGCAAAGTGTTATTCGGAATTTCTGTATGGAAATTCCGTGCCTCGGAAAGCACGTAAAGCCGTTGGTCCTGCGCCTGATCTCTCTCCGGTCGTGTCGGAATGCCGTCCCATCGGACTATGAGAGTTAAGGAATAGAGAGAGCACCTGTGTTTGCGCACACACTTGTGCTCTATAATATCTCGTCCGTAGATGGCTAATCTCCGGTGAGATTGGCCGCCGTGTCCGAAATCGGTCAGGAGGACATTATTATGGAAATTCTCAGTAACAACACTGAATTTGGAACTCTAACCGGTAGATGGCAATAGGCTCGGCCCCAATTACATGGGACTCAATTACAGCATCGGTGAAATGTCGGTGTACAATAGTACACCTTTGTCTAAACCTTCGTCCATACAGACGTGAAAAAATATCTTATCTTAGATTTAAATAGATTAATTTGCTTTTTTTTCTTTGGCTGCTAAGACTTCTGTAGGTAATTCGTTACAACCCATCTGGTCAATGTGGCCATTTTCCGAAGTCCTGGCCTTTGATTCATACACGTTATTTATTTGGGTAAGCAGCCGACCACTAAATCAAATAATATTGCTACTACAAGTGAAGGTTGGCAAGGAACCAAAAACTACGGTTTCTCTTACAACACGATATGTACAGTCAGCATCAAAAACATGTATACACGTAACGAAATTCTAAAGCTACTCTTAGAAGAAATAATGATAGAAATCTTGACCAATTTCATACTAGTGTATGCGGATACATAAAAATAGATGGTCATTTAAATTTTATGATTTTAATCAATACCTTTCCAAGAATAAGCGTTTGAATTTCGCTACGTGTATACATCTTTTTGATGCTGATTGTACTGAGCAGAGAGTAAACACGGGAGATTAGGACAAAGGAATTGAAATAGTTAAATAAAAAAAAAAACTAGCTCAATCTTTTGACAGTAACCTTCTTGGTATTTTCATCATCAGCCAAAAGACGTCCACTACTAAACGAAGGCCTCCCCCAAGGGGGGGGAGGGTTGCCATAATCCCCACGCTTGGCAGGCGGCTTGGGGATCGCAGTGTGGCCGATAAGTGAGAGGACGCTGCTGCCCGTCCTCCGGTGTCTGGCTGCAGTTTTAAGACGTACCCGGGTCAGACGTACCCGGGTCAAGTCCAAGTCTTGGTATTTTACGTACATAATATCTTTCGTAGGTCGGTCGATCTGCGAGGTTAAGCAGCGCTTGACGCGGTCAGTCCTTGCATGGGTGAACATTTTTCACACAGAGACCACTCTGTGCCTCGGAAAGCACGTTAAACAGTTGGTCCCGGGTGTTATACGAAGACCTGTGACAGTTGTTACGGGTGTCAGCAGCCCAAAAAACTAACAACCAATCTGACCTTAGAGTATCAGTGTCTCCCTGTCTATTGATTAGGGAGGTCAGATGGCAGTCACTCCGTGTAAAATACTGATATTTAGCCGTAACCGACCTCAATGCAATCGGGAAAAGGCTAGGCAGATGATATGACACAATATCTTTCGTAACGGGGGTTTAAAAAATTCACAAAGTACACACATGCAATCCGCTCCATCAGACCCCACTCAAAAATATATAGCTATGAATAAAAATATCACAACTTGAATCCCGATAGTTATTTTCGGTATAACGGTGTCCCGTTTAATAATGCATCGGTTCCGAGCCTCTCGAATCACTTCACACGCAGATAAAATGAAAATTCGAAAATACCGATACCCGGTTTTCTGTTATGATATTGACGTCATCACAGAAAATCGCTTCACACTAATTCTATGTACGCAGCGAGATAGGGTTATGTTCGAAATTCAAACCTTTGATTTGATAGAGTAAATTTTGATTATTTGAAGTGTGTATTCATGTGTTTCGTGTTACTGACGCATGGGTGAAAACGAAATTCGAATTTAGAATGGCTGATATGTAAGTTATGCGATGTATCGATGTGTGAACGATTCGATATAATGAGATTAATTTAATTTTGATTGATTGATGATTGATTTAATTTAATGACATTGATTATGATGTAACTATATCTTGATCATTTGATG
Organism: Shargacucullia verbasci; assembly: GCA_947562105.1. Taxonomy (NCBI): domain Eukaryota; kingdom Metazoa; phylum Arthropoda; class Insecta; order Lepidoptera; family Noctuidae; genus Shargacucullia; species Shargacucullia verbasci. Next base: position 1,446,290 of record OX387296.1, read on the forward strand.
AATAATTGTTATTGGGCATAAAGATAGCATCACGCCTGTATTCTCCGAAGGGTTAGACAGAAGTGGACCGGGACCGAAGATGCGCCCAGTCTCGATTTTATTAAAGTTCCTAAATAGGCCTTGTTGAAATAAAAACTATGACTTTGACTTTGACTTTGAAGTGTCTGGGGTATCCAATTTTTCTCGATCTCAGATATAGTTAACGTAAGCTAAATATGTATGAATATTTATTGTGCGCCTGTTTACAATACGAGTTTAATTAAATGCGCGCGCACGATTTTTTCATACATTTTTTGCTTAACGATAACGACGATTTAGGTAGACGAATACTCGTACGTAATGTTCTGCGTAGTCCACCAACAATAAGCCTGGGTGGTGGACTAAAACCTTAACCCTTCTAATCTGTAACAGTAGGACAATAATCGGCTAAAATGTACTTTGCGACTTTTAAAAAGTCGAGACTCTTGGAGCACGGTTTCAAAAGGGGGAAGATCCTGTGGATAAGAGATCGATAAGAAACTCCATGGATAGCGTTGTGAAAAAATAAAAAGTTAATCTACAATATAAATGAATATTTTGACGGCACGATTGGCGGAGTGGTTGAAAGATCGACTGCTGTGCTACGTGTCGCGGGTTCGATTCCCGCACGGAACAAGTATTTTTATGACCTACAGATATTTGTTTCGGGTCTGGGTGTATGTGCATGTGAATATATGTATTTGTCAACGCATTCACGATACAGGAATTTATACCTATACTCGGTTTGTTTATGTACATAAATAAAGGTAAACAATCTTGATGTGACTTTTTACACAAACACATATTAAACAAATAAACTACTGCTTAAACTAGTGGTTCAATTGACCTGGTAATAGTTATCGTTGTTTTACATTGGTTTTAGTCGCGTTTTATTTTTAAACTGAGTTTTTAAATAAAAAATATTAAAAAGACACATCAAGATTGTTTACTTTTATTTAAGTACCTAAACAAACCGAGCATAGTGTGGCGCAAGGTTTAAAAAAAATGTTAACTTATAATTTTATCTAAATGTAATTGATTTTAACTTAACTAACTTTGTCTTGTGTTATTATTGTATGCCTATTATGGCGGGCCATAAATGGGCAATACTTGAATACTGTAATATTTTAATTAAATACAATATAATTCGAATAAATGAATTAATAATAGCAATGAAGATACAGTGGATAGTATTCATACCTTCAGTGGACTCGGCTAATGTGGCGACGACGAGCGCAAAAAGCGCTAGCCCCCACGACGCCCCTCTCATCTGCAACAAAAAACATATTTTTTACTTACATCTCTGCCACCCCTTTAGCAGAGTAAACAAAATAAATAAAATCTTCGCACTCGGTCCCACACTTTCTTGTATCGTGGGAGCTATTACACTCACAAATAATTGTGAGTAATGCATTCAAGCTGTCAACAGATACGCGTTTTATTGTTAAGATTGACTAACTAGTCTATAGAGGCGTAAAGACATAGCATCACGCCTGTATTCCCCGAACGGTAAGGCAGAGGTGTACTATTGTAAACCCACATTTCGCCGATACCGTAATTGAGTCTCATGTAATAGGGGGTGAGCCTATTGCCATAAACCAGGCACAGGTACAGATTCCGTGCTGCTACTGAGAATTTCCATACAGAAACACCCAATAACCCGAATTGCCCGACCCGCAGCCTAATTACCGATGTAGCGACAGACGTAGATCGCGCGATAGTTTCTGTCAAACGTCATTTTTGTGTCATATAATGTGTTGGCTGACAGTGAGATTGCTGTCGCGTGGCTAACGCGTTGCTGTCGCTTTTATACGTAATTAGGCTGCCGGGAAGCGAACACAAGACTTGACACTCAGCAGTCGCGGTTGGGATCACTAGACCAATAAGGGAGGCGTATAGAATATTATTAAGTCCGTGTAATAGAGGGCTAACCCGTAATGCCAAATCCGGGTATCTTTTACAATTATCTAATAACACTTTAATGGATGAAGAAAATTAAACAGAGTAAAAGATCAGTACAGTTGAGTTTGACGACATGGTTGGCGCAGTGGCTAAGCGATTAGCTTTGTGCGCTACGTGTCGCGGGTTCGATCCCCGCACGGAACAAATATTTGTATGATCTATAGATAGTTTTTTCGGGTCTGGTTGTCTGTGCATGTGACATGTATGTTTTTAAACTGTACGAATGATACAGGAGAAATCTTAGTGTGGGGTAAAGTTTTTTTAAAGAAAAAAAAGTACTGCTATCATGAGTTTTTTACTATTTACTTTCAAAGTAAAAGTAAATTTTCATGCAAACGATTTTAGTTGTTAACTAGGTTACATTAGGGATTAGAGTCGCTAACATGACATCTCTTAAAATAGTAAATACTAAATCAAATCTTTTCTATGACTAGATGTCACATTAGCGACTCTAATTCCTAATGTAACCAAGTTAAGAACTAAAATCGCTATCATGAAAATTTACTTTTACTTTGAAAGTAAATAGTAAAAAACTCATGATAGCGGCACAGAACTGCACTACTTATTATCAGGTATTTTTTTAATTTACTATGCAAATTATTCTTTCATAACATTTAGCTAAGATAGGTCCATATATACATGAATATGTCCTACTAAAGCAACAATCCCAAATACAATAATTATCAATTGAAATAATCCTGCTGACATACTCCGAAAGTATACTCCGTCTCTCTTTGACCGACCGTGCGCCCATCGTATGAAATATAAAATGAAATTGCGGACTACGAACAACCAATGTTAATAAGCTTGAATTCTCGAATGTCTTCTCAAATTTTAAATTGTTATTATATAGAGTTACGCTTTACCCCGTTCCACCCCTCAATTAGTCGTATTTACAGAGGTGGATTACTTTTATTCAATGTTTAACGAAGGAAAAGTTAATATAATTCTTATTTTATTTGTTTAATGTTCGGATAAAATAACCCGTAACGTATTACGTAATGCATTCCTTACAATTGATTTCTACAAATATTATTTTCGGGGAAAATACAGGTACGATTGCGCAGGAAAACTACCGTAAACACGAATCAATCATAACGTTCTGTACGTGTATTTGTTCGCCATATTTCGTAATATAACAATACTTCGATATCAAATGATCCGATAAATCTTACTTACCCAGTATTCGGCTCCCAAAGAAATTTCTAAGAAACGTAATAAGCCAATAACTTCTAACCCTTTTGATACTACCAAGGGGAAATTTTCTTTGGCCCACAAACTCGCTATTCAAGTTTTCAAGCCAGAATTTTCTACAAGCATTTTATTCGAGCATTCGTAGAGAGCGCTACGAGACCGCTACGAGAGCGTAATTGCTACGAGGCTACGGCTACGCCATGATTGCGCGTCGGACCGCGTTCAGCGGTAAACCGACAGTTTTATATAAATTGACTTCTTTGTTTTATTTCAGTGGAAGCACTAACTTTTGAATGTGGTCGGTTAAATTTTGATGACACGTTTCAATCTGTGGTTTTATTGATGCAATTAAAAAGTTTCCGGCGCACGCGTCATTGGTAAAGACTTGTAATTGTGAGTAAGTATGGACATTAATTTCTGCTGTGGTAATGGAACGAATATTTTTGGTTTCATTTCTATAATTAAAATTATTCATCTGTGCTCTTTCTCTTCGTTGATGTTGCAGACATGTTAGCTGCCAAGTTAAAAAGGCTAAGTATCTTCGTTAATTAATGTTTGATTAACGTAAATCAGTTTGTGTAATACACGCATCATATATTATGGTAATTAAGCATATATTCTCGTAAATCATAATTACAAAATCTAGTTTCTACAATTCTACATGTGCATTGACCAACTTAAAAGTGTAAAAAATTAAATTAACGATTTCAATCGAAAAACGGTTTTATTTTAGGCTACTCAAATCGTCGACATATGTAGTATCATGCCTATATTCCTCGAAGGGTTACGCGGACATGTACTATTGCACACCCACATATCGCCGATGTCGTTATGTAGTCCCATGTAATAGGGGGCGGGCTTATTGCCACTGTTTCTTTTTTAAACTTTGCCGACACTAGGATTTATTCTGTACTAGCTTCCGCGCGCGGCTTCGCCCGCGTGATTAACGAACTCGTACATTTTTCCGGGATAGAAAGTAGCCTATGCGCTATTCCAGACCATAATCTATCTCTGTGCCAAATTTCATCCAGATCCGTTCAGCTGTTCTGGCGTGAAAGAGTTACAAAGATCAATCCATCCATCCATCCATCCTCACAAACTTTCGCATTTACAATATAAGTAGGATTAGTAGGATAGGATTATGGTACAGTTTACAGACATAAATATCACATGCACAAACACTCAGACCCGAAACAACTATCTATAAGCCATACATTTTTTCCATACGGGGATCGAACTGACAACACTTAGCGTAAAAAGCCAATCGCTACTAATTTTAGTTCTCTTCCCTATCGCTATCACGACTGTACCTGTTAATATACTATGTCTAATTGTCCACGTGTGTTGTACAATTCCGTCCCAAGGTGTTTGCACAGTGGGCCGCATATTACTTGCATTACAGCTGTTACACGGACGCCCGCAACGTTTTATGTGCGGCGACCCGTTATGCCGGTACTGTGAAGCACTGATACACACTGAGCGGGTGTACAATGATATGTGCAGTTTATGAGTCATGCTAATATGTAAATAGAGCTAGAATTTATGTTTGATTCGTTGTCTTAAGGCTGGAGCAGACACTTTAGACACGATGTGTAATTGTTTTATGAAATTTCTTCCTTGTCGTGTCAATAGCTGATTTTAAATTTGTTGTTCAATTTGACATGGCTAGCTCAACTCGCTAGCTATATGATTGGTCTCCGTTAGAGTATTTTCATTATATGAAACAGGGCACAATATTAAATTGAGACCCGGGTACGTCTTAAAACTGCGGCCAGACACCGGAGGCCGGGCAGCAGCGTCCTCTCAGTAATCGGTGAGTCACTGCGATCCCCAAGCCGCCTGCCAAGCGTGGGGATTATGGATTATAAACCCCCCTTGGGGGAGGCCTTCGTTCAGCAGTGGACGTCTTCTGCCTGATGATGATGCTTAAATTGTAATGGCCACACCGTGAGCTAAGCTAACTTATTAGTTTAGAGTTACGTAAAACAGCTATGAGAGCTGTTGGAACTCCTAATTAGGTTATTTTAATCCAATTATCTAGCTAAATACATATGTACTGGTTAATTTGCGTTATCAGTCAAAACAAACTTATTACATGTTTATATTTAAACATCAGTTTGTAGTCCTGTATCAAGTCTGCATCATTTTGCAGGTCATAATAATAGCATTATTTTATTGTATGATACTAAAACTGACAGATGTGCAGGGAAAGAAATACGACAACTTGATACAACATTGGGGACGGAGCCCATACAAAAGTGCCCATTGTCCTTTCCAGAAATCCTGCAAGCGAGTCCGTTTTTATTAAAAACCCACAAAATACTCCACCGTCAATTGTTTCAAAATTCCTCGTTGTGTTCCGTACTTTACAGCCGCACAATACGTAGCGCCGGTGTATAAGCGGGCTGATTACACAACCCGAACTCGCTGTTTATACGTGAATAATTAACGCGTATCACAATGGCCGACTCCCTATCAAACGGAGGTTCGTGGTAGTAGAGTTTCATGTTAGAAGCCCGACGGGGCGACTGCGTCACTACCTGTGCCCCCCGCCGTAACAACTATGTGTTATGTGTGAGCGTAGTACTTTGTGTTCCGGGTATGGGTAGGGACAGCCAGTGAAATTACTGGAACACGAGTAAAGCGAAATTCAAACTAAAGCCTTAGTGGGGCAAATCACTTCGTTCATAATAGGGTGACCCACAAGCTCCTTACGCCCCAATAATATCATAAATACATGGCTGAAGATTGGAACTCATGTCCTAGGACTTGTAAGTTGAGTTCTCAACCAGTCGCCATTGCACTTGCGGGATATAACTGTGTTGAATAGACGACACAGTTGGCGCAATGGCTAAGCGATTAGCTTCGCGATTCGTGTCGCGAATTCGATTACGGCACGAAACACAGATTTTTTTGATCAATATAGATAGTTGTTTTGGGTCTGGTTGTGTGTGCATGTTTTTTAAACTGAACCCACGATATACAGGAGAAACGCAAGGGTGGGGCAACGTTTAAAAAATAATGTTGAGCCTTGTACAAACTTTAGTTGTTTTTTAGTTTATCGTCCTGCTCTCTTTAATCTTCCTCATATTCTTGGTTGCGTCTGAATACATGAATAGAAGTGATGCATTGGCTTTTGTAGCTGAAGCCATAGGACAAGTAAAGTCCACATCCAACTATTGTTTTACTCGATACGGTGTATATGGGGAGTTGAAAATATAAGTACATAGATAGATGATACACCAGCTTTGCGATATATGTTGATTTGAACGTGATCTATAACAAAATGCCCTCCGGGCGCTTCGACACAAGTCTGGAGATTTTTCACTAAAATCTCGACTGCTGTTGTTAGCCAGTTTTTCGCCAGTACACGCCATATTTTTTTGATATATCTCGAATAACGCGATATCAGATTATGATCTCTCATAACGAGAAAATGACGCTGGTTGTCTGTCACCACCTTAAAACGGCACGTGCACGGTTTTAGAAGTAAACTGGTAAACAAAACGTACTGGGGAACACAGGAATATGGTATGTTTTGAAGCTATTGTCTTGTTGTACCTACTCCGCGATATGTAATGACTATATAGTAGAGAGAGGCTGTGTGTCCGGAAAGGAAACCAGTCGAGCCTGAAAACTAATTTCAGGGATCATAGTACGGGCCTCGGTGTTCTGTGAAGGGTAAGACAGAGCTGTATAATAACAATAATATAAATAAGATTGTATAGCGACAATTTGCCAATGTCTATAGTCTAGTGTTCGCCAGCGTGACTGCTGAGCGTGAGGTTCTGGGTTCGATTCCCGGCTCGGGCAAAGTATTAATGCGTTTTTCTGTATTGAAATTCTCTGTAGCAGCACGGAGTTTGGAACTGTGCCCGGTAGGTGGCAATAGGCTCGCCCCCAATTACAACGGATATTCAATAACGTCATTGGCGAAATGCGCGTGTATAATAGTACACCTCTGCCTAACCCTTAGGCGAATACAGGCGTGAAGCTGTTATGTTAGGTTATGTGTAAAAACCAAAAATCATCTGTTCCATACAAATAATTCAGTATTACTCGACTTAAATGTATCGAATTTCGCGTTTTCAGGTTTAGTCCCATACTCAAAGTTTTAGCGATCGGCAGCCTAATTACGTAAAAAAGCGACAGCAACGCGACAGCCACGCGACAGCAATCTTACTGTCAGCCAATACATTAAATGACACACAAAAATGACGTTTGACAGAAGCTATCGCGCGATCTACGCCTGTCGCTACATCGGTAATTAGGCTGCGGGTCTACTATGGTAGGACCTTATACAGGGGAAAGTCTTTGCCCAGCAGTGGGACGTAACAGGCTAGATATAACAAATTTTATTATTAATTTAATTTCCATTTCCTACACCTCCGCTTTTACGGTTTGTTAGCTCGACAGATCCGGTCGCTATGTTAAAGCCATGTTAGTTACTTTTTTAATTAATCGCTACGTTGTGAAACTGAAATATGAAGCTGGCTTATAAGAGAATGTATAAAAGTAATTAAATGTTAATTACCTACCCTTAATAATAAATGTTCGTTGAAATTAATCAACTTTTTGCGGTTTTATTTTGAGAACCCAAAGAACCGTATATCAGGTTAAAACATTGGAATCGTATTTATTTATCGAAGTTAAGTAGCACTTGCCGTGGTCAGTCCTTGGATGGGTGAACAGTTTTCACACATCGAGACTCCTCCGTGCCTCGGAAAGCACGTTAAGCAGTTCGTGCCGGGTGTCATATGAAGACCTATGACAGAGGTTACGGGTGTGAACAGCCCAAAAATGTCTGACAACCAGTCTAACCTTAGAGTATCAGTGTCTCCCAGTAATTGGGTGGCGGAGGTGAGATGGCAGTCGGTCCGTGTAAAATATTGAGCAGCAATCGGTTAAACTGGAACCCGACCCCAATGTAGTTGGGAAAAGGCAAGGTAGGTGATGATAACTCGTATTTTGGTTTAAAGGACCCGATATTTTGTTAATTGATTATATATTCGGCACAGGTGCTTCAATAATTTGCTGTATACATACGATCGATTAGAATTCAATTAATTATTAGTCTATCCATCTTTATATATATAATTCTTCTGTATGTATGTATGCCACTGAGCTCCTCCTAAACTGCTAGACAGATTTATATTCACAATTGGACCCGGAAAAAATACGTATGATAAAACTATCGCTTAAAACAACGTATTTTACTAATTTTCAAGAGCATTCAAAATTCACACGGACAAATTTGCGGGTAAAGATAGTTGTCAAAAACGATTAAAAAAGTGTAATCTTTACTTTAATGTTTAACTGCACATTGTTTACAGTAACCTTTATTTATTTTCTAAAATACTCGTATATTTAGTACGAATATATTTTCATGACTAAAATGTTTGGTCCATTTATCTGTTTGACTTTTAGTATTTTTTTACTTATATCAGCGATGTTACATGTGCTGAATTAAAGTACAAAGATCTTCTTAGAAATTTTAATATACGCTACCTACTCTTTCAGACCCGGGTACGTCTTAAAACTGCGGCCAGATACCGGAGGACGGGCAGCAGCGTCCTCTCACTAATCGGTGAGCCACTGCGAATCCCCAAGCGTAGGGATTATGGCAAGCCCTTGGGGAGGCCTCCGTTCAGCAGTGGATGTCTTCTGGCTGATGATGAATGATGATGATGATGATTCTTTCATGGAAACCGTAACAAAATGTATCTGTATTCAGGTTTAATTTAAACACAAAGGCAGCCGGCCAGCATCCCTATTTCTATAAAATACAGAGTAGTCGAGTAATTGCGATAATTTTCGTAATCCGTGAACACAAAGACAAGAGCCGACACGAGTGACAAAGATGAGATTGTCGTACCTTGGGCAGTCAGTTTCTATACCGCTATTACAGACTGGCTAAACTTTTTTGGATCCCGTTTTTTCTTTTTAAAAAACGTTGCCCTTCAATAGGAATAATTCATGGGTGCGTACAAACACATATATTCACATACAAAAACACCTAGACCCGGAACAACTATCTGTAGATCATACAAACATTTGTTCCGTGCGGCAATCGAACCCGTGACACTTCTTTCTATCACGGAATGAGCGATTCCTATGATCCAACTCATGCCTATTCTTAGACTGGGCCCCTGAAATCATTTCAGTTTACTGAGTAAAGTTTATCGAGCTCACAATTAGTGGATATTTTGAATTCTTTTATTATGTATTTCTTCAAAAAATACAACATAAAAATTATTATAATTTGCCACCAAAACGCTATCTTGTGCAATATGGCGTCGCACTGGCTTGTGACATCACATGTTACAAAAAAAACATCATATGTCAAAGAAACGGCTATCAATCCTAATCCTAACTAATATTATTAATGCGGATGTAAGTTTGTTTGTTTGTTACCTTTTCACGCCTAAACCACTGGACCGATCATCATGATATTTTGCATATACGTTGTCAGAGGTACAGAAAAGGACATAGGGCACCTTTCATCCAGAAAAAGGGAAAGCACAATAACCTTCGACGGTTACAATTGCTTTAGGACGCTAGATGGCGCTACGTGTGACCCGAAAAAATACACGGGTTCGTAATCAATGCGGGCGAAGCCGCGGGTGGAAGCTAGTGAGAAATGTACTTACTGCCATGTGACGTCATCATAGATTCAGCCAATCCAGACTGTTTTCGATCACAAGGTGCAAGACAAAAAAAAAAGTTTTTCGAGGTTTTTGGATATTCATAATAATAATTATTATTTGATAAAATTTAATTGAAATATATGGGAATATCTACAGTTACGACATTATTTTGCACACCATCCAATAGCCTATTAGGTAAATATTACGGCATCACTGATTGATTTCGAAAATTTTCAAACATCCTACTTAATTTTTAATTTCCTTATCTACCAGACTGGTCGCGAAAATTGTAACATCTATGTACATTTTCGCGTAAATATGTTGATTCTTTCTCGATGTTACTTTTCATATTAGTTCCATTTCATCGCATTTGAAAGCACACAGCTATAAATATTTGCGAAACAAACCCGAAAATAAGTTATCAGTACGAACAAAAAATCATAAATAAATATTCGTTGGAATTGGAACACAGAAAGCACAATAATATCGATATCTAACGTAATCTAACGTAAACTCAATCGGGAATGGTAAATATACCAAGATGATTACTAGGTTTTCAATTACATTGCGTCTTTTGTTACCGCGCGATGAACAATGTTGATGGATAGGTATCGATGTAAGTTGATTAATAAATTTGTTCGATTGAGGATACTTTTGTATTACGTGTTCGTTCTTTTTATCATATAGTATTTTTTATCGTTGCCTCAATCTCATTATACTTGTATCTTGGTGATGTTGTGCATTTGCAAATACTAATTGGTAAACACCCAAATTTGAAAAAATAAATGAGGCTATGAGAACCATAGCCTAACTACATTTTTTACAATATTAAGTTTATGATATCTTACATTTAAAATTGATCGTTTTGGTTTGGCCTCAAATATTTGTTAGTTGCGGGAATCGAACCCGCGTTACGTAGCGCAGCACACCGTGTCGTTAAACCAAAAAAAAAGATTAGGCATTCATTTGTTAACAGAGTATCAGTAAAGTATGTATCTTTCTGCCTATTCTTAATGTGGTAACATGCGTACGTTACGTTAGGGTGTAAAATCATAATAGGTACTTATGTATGGAAAATATTAATCAGAAAATCTGCGCATGCCAGTATTTAAATCAATAAGCATCTTCTTCTTCGATAGGCGAGTCGATGGCAATCTAGATAGTTCCAGCCCAGAAGTTAGCTACTAGGACTGCGCTATCAGTGGCATCCATTATTTTTTCCGGCGTGTGGGGACACGTCAGGCATGATATTAAGTGCATCATCGTTTGCGTGACTGTACCGCAGTCAAACATTAAGTTGGATTCATCTAAAAATCCCCACCTAAACAGGTTTTCCTTGCTTCGGTCAACTTGAGTCCAAAGTCTATTTAGAGAGTCTTAAATAAGCACTTTATTCATCGTAGTCAAACATTCTGCACGGTTGGGGCATTTTTTTAGAGATCGACTGCTGCGCTGCGTGTCGTGGGTTTGATTCCCACACGGAACAAATATTTGTATGATCTACAGATAGTTGTTTCGGGTCTGGGTCTTTGTGTATGTGAATATAATATATTGTGTTTGTAAACGCACCCACGATACAGGAATTATTCGTAGTGGGGGCAATGTTTAAAAAAAAAAAAATCTTATGATAATCAGACTGGTTATTATAACCTGTTTTACATCACATAACATGATGATAATCACGGCTGTTTTCCCCAAAAGCTTAGGCAGTAGAGTACTATGGTCCACCCACATTTTGCTGATGCTGTTATTAAGTGAGCACACTGGAATTTTATTATAAATGTAATTCATTACTGTCCCTCTGCTGGGCAAGGGTCTCTACTCAGAATGAGAAAGGTTAGGCTTTAGTCCACTATGCTGGCCCGGTGCGGGTTGGCGAGCTACACACACCATCAAGGAATTTTATTATATAATATAATATTGCGGTGTGCGTGTGTTCGTAATTCTTCTGCTCTTGATTGGCTTGATAGATTTTGATCAATTTTCTTTTTGTACTTAACAATTTCCAAGACAGACCGCCTCTCGACGTTATCTCGGTATATCGTTACGTAACAGTACGGCTAAGGGCGGTAGCTAAGTAGCCGCACTGTCTCATTACATTGCTCATAGTCATAGTATGACGTTCCGCCCATAGGCGTCAACGTATGTGCCCGACTCCTATTTGTCGTATCAAAAAATTAAAAATATATGATGTAATATGGTAGTACGGCTGTAGACGGTATGATAAAATATATGGGATTTTGAAGTGTCATATGACATTTGCAAATAGTCAAGTGTCCCGGAACGTGTTGTTGAAATTCCGTAACAAAATACACGCAAACGAAACTGTGGACAATAACTAGTGGTTAAATAATACATAAAATTAATTCTGTATTCCTTCATCTCTACCCATCACAAATAACCCCTAATCCAATCACCGAAATAAGCTGGAAATCATTACGCTATTCAAACCCTGCGCGCACCAATAAACTGACCTCTCTATTCTATAGCGTTCAATACACACCAAAGTTCAAGTTCAACTGGTCGATTGATAGCCAACAAAAATGGTCCCAATTACGTATTCTGATAGCGTTGGGACCAACTAACGAAGTTAGGGATGTGCTTGTAGGCGGGTACTTATCCGACATGGAATCGGTCCCGATAAGTAGGCTTTTTAGTCGAGGAGTCGTACCTCATTGGTTTTTATCGGTTAAATTATCGATTTGAAGATAGAAATTCGAGTCAAGGATGAGATCTTATGGCTATTGAACGTTAAACTTATAGCAGACGGTATTTTTGCCTGCATTACAGAACATAAAACTTCTTGCAAGTCTTCAATTACTTATTGTTCATATTGTAACACATACATACATAAAGTCACGCCTTTTTCTCATGAGGGTAGGCAGAAACTACGGAACGTCACGTGCTACGATCTTTACATAACCCTTTTGCTTCATCTACATATTGCAACACTTTGCCCTGAAATGTTGACTTGTGTTAGTTGGGGGACTAGAAAACTTACATCACGCCTGTATTCCCCTAAAGGTTAGGCAGAGGTGGACTCTTGTTTTATCGATGTCGTTTTTCGGCCCCATGGACGTAATGGGGAGCAAGCTCATTGTCATATAACATGCATACTTCCGAACTTCGGGCTGCTACAAAGAATTTCTATGCAGAAAAACCCATTAAGACATCCCGACTCGAGAATTGAACGTAGGAGCATTCAACTAAAGCTTCATAGTGTCCATAAAGTATCTCCTTTATCATCTAGTTTGATATATCGTTCAATTTGTTCCACAGATATAAATCCCGTCTACGATGCCGATAAATATTAATTTTACAAGAATCTGTAATCTGATAATGTAATTACAAATAAAATCAATTTATGAAACAAATTGTGGCCATGTTATTTCTGTGATCGGTTTTTGTAATTAATTTCAATACTAGCTTTAGGTAAAGATATTAACTGTAGTATTTTAAACTCCATTTTTAATTAATTGACAAGATAAAGATGTCGTATGATAAAAAATAATTATTATTGATAATTTTCTGGCTAAATGTATGATTTTTATAGAATGAAGTTTTATCCTTTTGGACTTAAAATTTGATTTGATTGTTTACTCTTCTAAAATATAAACGACCGGGAAATCGATACATCAGATACAAAACTGTACATTTATAAAATTAATGCGTTACAGTCCATCGGCTTATACAAGGTGGAATGTTGCGAAAGCGGGCCTTGGAAGGGAAGTACCCTAAATATTGAAGTCAGCAAAATTATTAGAGAGATTTGATCCTTATGATGAACCGTATCGATTGGTGCGAATTCGTCAATTCCCGGGAAAGGCAACCGACAAAAATGTTAATACGCAGTTTTCAAATTCAAATTCAAATATTTATTCGCATTCCAAGTGTCTTACATAATACGTTTTGTACAAGGCAATAAAAACTTAGCGACCTTTGCAATCGTAAATTAGAGAGTTTGACCTACCTTATCTAATATTAACCTAATACTATAACAAAAACAATTTTGTTAGTTCCTTAATATCTATTTTAATAATATAACATCACGCCTGTATTCCCGAAAGGGTTAGGAAGTGGTGTAATATTGTACACCCACATTTCGCCGAAGCTGTTATTGAGTCTCATGTAATAGGGGGCGAGTGTATTGTCATCTACCTTGCACAGTTCCAAACCCCGTGCTGCTACTGAGAATTTCCATACAGAAAAACCCAATAACAGTTTTCCCCACCCGGGAATCGAACCCAGGACCAGTGAGGCAGTCACCGTTTATTTGAATAATATCTATTTTTTCTTTAAAAAATAACGTTTTCTATGAGTAAATTTAACAGGGTATTAAGGGTACTTCGTCCGAGGCTCTTTCCAATTTCCCACTCTGTATAAAAGTATAAGATAGCTAAATAAATATATTTCTATCATGATAGCATAAATAATTCAGGAGTTGTGTGGATGTTGTTGTGAAATATGGTGGCCACGATTCAGGGGTGAATAAATAGAAATCGGGAACGATTTTTTCTTATTTTTATTTTATTTTGGTCGAGCCTTCGTCACGGCATGATAGATTTATTGAACACTCTGTGTTTTCGGCTCTTTAGATAGATCCAGATATTTATATGTTTACGTATTTGTTTGTAACATCTTTATTTGTTTTATGTTTTACGTTTTGCGTAAAACTCATTTTAAGTTTATTGACTTGGAAATGTTGAGTTCTCTACTTCTAAGGCCTATGTTCAACAAACAATCTCAATTTTATAGCTTGATCCTCGACATTTCGTCGATGCCGTTAAGTTCCTTGGAATAGGTAAGCCTATTGGCATCTACTGGCCAAAATTTCAAACTCTGCTGCAACTCAAAAGCTGCTACTCAAGATCTTTGCTGAATATTACCTAATCTATGCTTATGATGGTGTTTGGATCATTGTGTGTATAGTTGTTATTACAATTTAAACTTGCACTATTTTGCTATTTTTTGTTAGTTAACAAAATTCTTAATAAGGCTAGTCGTTAATTTATCAGTTACACTGACTAACACTTTATCAGTGAAAATAATCTATAACAGCCATACTCAAAGTGTGTTTCGCGGAGCCCTAAGGCTCTACAAAGTCACTGTGGGGGCTTCGCGAATAACCGATCACTATTTTCACAGTCAACTCTCTTCTATCAAGCCTGACATCAAACAGTTTCATACCTCCCATTAGATGCAAATTTTAATGTCAAGTAATATGATTATTTATTAATAAAGAGTACACATAAAACCTGTTTTTGATTATTTTAGGGCTCCATTAAGTATTCTCCAAAAAGGTTCCGTCGCTAAAAAGTTTGAGAACGGCTAATCTATAATAATAATATAATACTTAGAGAACCTCACCTTTGGTTTCGGGTACTGAACCCTTTGGTTTTTCAATAGTTAGCTTGCTGGTCGCATGCGAAACCTGAAACAAAGACAATTAATATTTAAAATATTGTTTCTAAACAACAATAGTCAAAGTCAGAGTCAGCTTTTCATTACAACTAGGCCTTTTCAGGCACTTTTAAAAAGTCGAGACTTTAGGCGCATACACACATACACTTCACTATGCGCACAGATCTCTTCAACGTTATCTTATGTTTTGTGAAATTATTTAAAGTTCTGTAAAAAATATATTACTTTACCACAAAGCCGAAAATTCTGCTCATTTGGGCAAAGCCATAATTGTATGAGATTTTAGTAAGGTTGGTTAAGTAACGTACACACTCGTTAAGCGGCTTGTTTACACTCTAAACGAACTAACAAAGCTAAAAACACAACTTAAACTAAGCTTAGCACTAGTACACGAGCTAAATAATTAACAAAAAGAAAATAAGGAACAATTTGTTGTCATTTTTCACACTTGTTAAGTTCACAGGAGCAAAAAGTGGGAAAGTTTCCGAAGAGGGGAAAGTTGCCGAGGTTGTCAGGGCGTGAGCGATCGCCCGTCAAATATTTAGCCTTTGGGAGTAGCCTGTCACCGGCCAGCCGGCTAACTTTGTGCCAAGTGCAGAATACTAAACTAAGAACCGCGTTAAGACTTCGGGACTTCAAATATTGAAGGTGCTTTTGACCTTTTTTGGGTGTTATATTTAGGAGTTTTGAAGTGTTCTGAAATATTTCGCAGTGTGACGTAATGTTTCCCTTTTTCAGGGATATTTTGCGTGAGTGTTCGGGTGAATGTCAAAGGGTTTTACATGGCTAATGTTGAATACAAGATATAATTCGCTTCAAAAATAGCTGACTGAGTTGACATGCAAAACTAAAGTCGCCAATATCGGTTTTCACATATTATATTGGCAGATACAATAGGTAATAGTATAATGTTTTAAAATAAATTGTAGATGCAATACTCGAATTAATTTACTAAAACTAATGTTTATTCTTATTTCCGTGTCAAAATAATAAAAACTAATATTCTTGATCAATTAGCGACATCGATGACCTCTGTTGAATGCTATGACACCAGTAATTTAAATATAGTTGACTAGCTTTTGTCCGCGACTTCGTCCGCGTGACCTACATATTATACATATAATAATTAATAAAGCAATCGGGGATGATCATCGTTTATTTTTTTTAATTTGATCATTAGTTCCGGAGATTACCCTCTACATACAAATTTACAAACAGATTTTAAAGAAGTATTTAAAAAACCGCATACGAAATTTAGGAGCATCTGCTGTCAAAATGAACAAAAAAATATTGTACGCGGCCATCGAACAAATTAAGCACAAAATAATTACGCAAAGAAATCCTTCTTTTACAACGTATCGTCTTTTTTTTCCGTTTACCATAAACGTGCGTTCATTCGTACAGCGGGTAAAATATTTAACACGGCATCGTGCCCCGTCCGCCTGTTCAGGCTGTTTACACCTCCCCGGAGCTGTTCAGACATGTTAGCGAACATGCGGTGTTACTGCCACGCTTTATTGCCTACTTTTTATGCTATTTTACACCACGATAAAATGTTTCAAGTGTTATTACAACGCCGGATTTGCGCGGGAAAATATGACAAGTTAATTTTTTATCTGTATTATGAGTTTCTTACTATTTACTTTCATAGTAAATGTAAATTTTGATGCAAGCGATTTTAGTTCTTAACATGGTTACATTAGGGATAAGAGTCGCTAACATGACATCTCTATAATATAGTAAATAGTAAATCAAAACTTTACTATGACACATGTCACATAAGCGACTCTAATCCCTAATGTATCTAAGTTAAGAACAATATCGCTATTATGAAAATTTACTTTACTATCATAGTAAATAGTAAGATAACTCGTGATAGTGGTACTGTGTATTTTTGTTTTGGTAATTTTATTTGCTTTGTATTAGGACTGTCGTTCTCATAAACGTGTACAGTCACAATAAAGCTACAGTCAGCGAAAAGTCAGCAAAAGTAGCTAGTACAAAGATTCAAAACGTTTATTTTATAAATGAATCATTATATTTTGTAATTAATTATAATAGACGTTGCTTTATTGACTTGTGTAATCTAAGTTAATTGAGAACATTAATTACCTTCTATAGTAAATTAATTTATATTTTATTTTATGAGGTATTATTATTCTTTTACATACTTTAATAAAAAAAAAATAACTAAACTATTTTTAAATCTAACAACTTATACTAATGTATCAAAAAAAAAAAAAACAAAATTACGAAATGATCATTTAATTACCTACATATCTATTATATATATAGAAATAAAATAACTGCACATTTTTATATTCTTCGCGTTATTTCATAAAGTTAACGTCGAGTTCATAAGATATTTTTCTTTAAGAGTTAACCCTCTAATACTCATCTGTATTCTCTTACATTTATGAAGCCAAGTTAATAAATAGTGACGGTGTTAAGTCGCTCCTACTTTGCATACCCTTTAAAGTGTCATTGTTGTTTTTTTAATGTAAATTAACCTTGCAAGATAACAGTTATTAGATGAATATTTAATTGAGTGTTTATTTATTTATTTACGTTTATCACGGAACTCTATTTTAAGTATTATTTTCTTAAAAATCGCCAAAGGAGGATGGATGGAGGGATGGATGGATCTTTGTTACTCTTTCACGCCAGAACGGCTGAACAGATCTGGATTAAATTTGACATTGATTTTGATTTTGATTTAGACTATAGTCTGGAATAGCACATAGGCATACTTTTTATCCCGGGATAAAAACCGACTCCAAAAAACTCAAAAACAAAACTAATAACTAAAAAGCAAAAAATAAATCTTTTATTATACAATATAGTAGTTGAAGAATATTGAAATCGGTGCCAAGTAAAACATAAAAGTAATATACCTTGCTGCTATAATAGCGACATTGAAACAACGAGTTCACGTAGAAATTGTCGAGTGCGGAGCGAATTATGCATCGGACACGACAAATGCACTTCGCCAATCGTGTCGGTTTATCATTTCATGTTTTACTTGGCACCGACTTCAATATTTTTCAACTACTATATTGTATAATAAAAGATTTATTTTTTGCTTTTTAGTTATTAGTTTTGTTTTTGAGTTTTTTGGAGTCGGTTTTTATTTTTTGTTAAAAAATTTAATTATTTTACAATTTTGAGTGATGGGTAGACCTAGTAAAGACGATTCTCTTGAAAAACTTTACAAAGGTCAAATGGGTGAAATAAGCCCAAACACTATGTAGCTGCTATCAACCATTAAGGAGTTCCCTAAACTGTACTGCACCTGCATCACGGACCTTGCAGTGGCAGTCATTACCCATCTCGGTGTAAAGATCTTGTCAACACGAATAAAATAAGCCCAAACACGAGGTAGTTAAGATGTACCGTTGAGGAGTTCCCTCGATCCTCTGTCGTTTCCATCATCAGATCTGCCCTAAACCCCCATAGTATTGTAGTTTCATCAGATATACACATACATATCAAGTTTTTACCCCATACGCGCCTACAATTTTCAAGAGATGCCCACGATTTCTCAGGGTTTCCACCATCAGGTCCTGACCTGATGACAATGGGACCAAATGACAAGCATACCCTTTCAAATAATAAAAGAATTTTTGAAATCGGTCCAGGCGTCTTCGAGAAATCGAGTAACAAACATAAAAAAAAAAAATACAGCCGAATTGAGAACCTCATCCTTTTTTTGAAGTCGGTTGAAAATGTATGGGTTCGTAAACCACGCGGGCGAAGCCGCGGGCGGAAGCTAGTTTATTATAAGTAGGTTAAACCACAATAGGTTACGAGGCCGCGTTTGAAGTCACGACCTCTCTTAAGACCACCACAATCTCGCTTCCAAAATGATGGAAGGAAACCCTTTAGGATAAGAACTAAAGTACATACGCACAAAATGTCAAGCATGTTCTCTTTGGAGGGTTAGGCAGAGTTGTACTTGTACACTCACATTTCGCCAGAGAAGTTGTTTTTTTTTTTTTAAACCTTGCCCCACACTAGGATTTCTCCTGTATCGTGGGTACAGTTTACAAACATACATGTCACATGCACACACAATCAGACCCGAAACAACTATCTGTAGATCATACAAATTTTTATTCCGTGCGGGAATCGAACCCGCGGCACGTAGCTCAGCAGTTGATCTCTCAACCACTGCGCCAACCGTGCCGTCAATTTATATATACATATATCTATATTAAAGGTGTGTACTAATTAAAATCCACTCGCATTTTGAAAAGGGTTAAACATAAAATCAATTTAAATAAAGAATCTATTTGCAAACGAATCAAAAGCAAGCCCCTAAAAATCCTAATAAAGAAAAAATGTCAAAGATAATACATTAGTAGGCACTCAACATTACCTTTGCCCGAAAAAAAAAAGCAGTAGAAACTTTTTAAAGGCAAATTTTAACCCTATGAACATTCAATTGAGGGCAGCGGGAAAGTGTAACAATTTCGGATGAAAAGTCCCGGGGGATGGAGTGACCGGGCTACGAAGGGTTAGATACGGTGGCGATTTATTTCTATTACCGTCTGACCGCGGGCGAGGGTTGGGCGTACTGAGAGCGTGATTATTTTATCCTAATGCTCCTCTGAAAGATTGTAATGTCCATTTTACTTAATGGAATTGATCGTGGCTTATTATTAGGTACACGATAAATTTTATCTTGCTCTTAAATAAGAATACAATGGACAAAACAAGGGCTTCGGCGATATGTAGTACACCTCTGGCTAGTCCTTCGGGGACTTAAAAATATACCTTGACCCCTGAGTTTGTTTCGGTGTTTCGTCTCAGGGATAGTCATAGGAAATGCCAACGCCATCTAGTTTAAAAAAGACGTGTAAAAGTGATTGAAAAATTCTGATTGCAAAATAAATAATTATATTTAATTTGTCTAGTAGTATACTACCTCAGTGGTCTAGTGGTCGCAAGCGCGACTGCTGAGCGTGAGGTCCTGGGTTCTATTCCCAGGTCGAGTAAAGTGTTATTGGGTTTTTCTGTTTGGAAATTCTCAGTAGCAGCACGGAGTCTGGAACTGTGCCCGATAGATGGCAATAGGTTCGCCCCCTATTACATGAGACTTAATAACGACATGGGCGGAATGTCTGCCTAACCTTTCGGGGAATTCAGGCGTGATGCTTTGTTATGTTCATTTAATTTCAAAAACAAGCGTTGTTCTGATGTTTTTTACTATTTATTATACACGAGTATTGATCGATACACTTCTTTCGAAATCTTCTTTAGAAATCTGAAACACCTCTTTCCACAAAAGAAGACCTAAGTAAATGGCAAAACACTAACAACATGGCATCATGTCTGTTTTCCCCGAAGGGTTAGGCAGAGGTGTATTATTGTACACCCACATTTCGCTGATACCGTTATTGAGTTCCAAGTAATATTCGACAATCCTATTGCCATCTACCGGCCACAGTTCTAAATTCTGTGCTGTTACTGAGAATTTCCATACAGAAAAACCCAATAATACTTTGTCAGTAGTTTAGTACTTTTTCTATAATACTTTTTTTCAGTACAATATCACTAAATATTATTAAACAAAGTCCCCCGCCACGTCTGTCTGTCTGTCTGTCTGTTCGTGAGAAACTCAAAAACTACTAAACGGATTTTCAAGCGGTTTTCACCAATAGACAGAGTGATTCATGAGGAAGGTTTATGTGTATAATTCGTTAAGGTTTTATATAAATTGGCTGATATATGACGATGATAGTTGAAGATGTCTGAAAAAGTCATGCGGACTGGGAGCTTCACTGGCGTGTAAGTAAATGCTCGACGTAAGAAGCTGATACGACACTACGGCAGAAAAAAAAAATGAAGGCGTATATGTTCTGCTACCCGCGCGAAGCCGGGGCGGGTCGCTAGTCTATAATAAAAAGTACAGTCAGATAAAACGAATATCCTCACTCTCAGTGTATATCATTCTTAACCCTTCACATGGAATAGCTTGCGGGTCAAGATGTACCGATTGGGTTTTTCCCAGGATTAAATTTCAGGCACTTGGCTCTCCTGGGGTGGAAGGGTTGATACGGGAAGGATATAGTGTCGCGCTGACAATAATTGCATGGTCTTTATGTGGTCTTAGAAAGTTCAAAGCCAAAACTAAACTCTAGCAAGATAGAATGGTGTTTTTGCGATAATCTATTTTTCGTTTTGGTGTTTTTATTACATGAAAATGGTTTATCGACTGCCTCATTGGTCTAGTGATCGCAAGCGCGAATGCTGAGCGTGAGGTCCTGGGTTCGATTCCCGGGTCGAGCAATGTTACTGGATTTTTAATAGGCTCGTCTCCTATTACGTGGCGAAATGTGGGTGTACAATAGTACACCTCTGCCTAATCCTTCGGGGAATACAGGCGTGATGCTATCTTACGTTATGTTATGAAAATTGTTTATGTTTGTAGAAAGATCATCCAGTTATTGAAGTCCTTTTGAAGACCGCCCTTAAGTAATGCCAGTCAAACCCTTTAGGTTTGACTGGCATTACTCAAGGGCGGTCTTTTCGTGCTCTCATTGGAGAAGTAAGCAGAACTGCAGTATCTATCCCATACGGTACGGTTGGCGCAGTGGTTGAGCGGTCGACTGCTGAGGTACGTGTTGCGGGTTCGATTTCCTCACGGAACAAATATTTGTATGACCTACAGATAGTTATTTCGGGTTTGGGTATTTTGTAAACGCACCCACGATACACGAATTATATATAGTGTGGAGCAATTTGTGGCCCACTTTGAATAAAACTAGAATACATAAAACTAAAAGGTCGCACAAAAATCGAATAATACCGCGTTCCAGTTTCCCAATTAAAGCAGGATTTATCTAAACCATTGTTAACACGACAGATTAATCTGAAAAACCGAGACTAAACAATCAATCATTTTAAACCGTTGCCATGGCAACACCTAACATTGTAATTGAATTTTAGAGCTGTGGTTATGTGTGTGTGGATGTGTATTTATTTTATTCGCATCGTAAGTCTGTGTATAACTTTATTTGTAGTTGAGAGTTCGCCGTGACAAGGGTGTTGTCAGTTACACACAGATCTCCCAGTGTTGCCAACTGATCGATATAATCCCTGGTGTGTCATGCACAGAATAATTCTCTCATTTTGGTTTTAAGTTGGGTCAACAGTATACTGTGCATTTTTAACCTGATTTTTGGTACATAGATAAATCTATAAATGGTCATAAATGTCAATTATTTGACATTCTGTAGAACGTTCTAGATACAAATTAGGTTTGTGGCATTCAGGCTTTTTTTTTTCTCTTTAGAAATGTGCCTTATTTTCATAAGTCTCTTGTCCTGTTTCATGTTTACTGTAGAGAGTAAGAATACGCTGAAATTATTTTTTTTCGTGATCCATGCAAATAAATGAGATGAATAATGTTCAAAAGGAGCAAATATTTTAAACAGTTTAATTAAACTTATATATAATATAATAATAATGCAACCCATTACTGTCCCACTGCTGGGCAAGGGTCTCTTCTCAAAATGATAAGGGTTAGGCCTTAGTCCATCACGCTGGCCCGGTGCGGGTTGGCGGACTGCACACACCGTTAAGAACTTTATGGAGCCCTCTCAAGTGTGCAGGTTTCCTTACGATGTTTTCCTTCACCATAAACGCAAGAGATAATCAAATCTTGATTCGCACATGATTCCGAAAAGTCAGAGGTGCGGGCCAGGTTTGAACTCAGACCCTCCTGCATAGAAGGCAAGCGTTCAACCGCTAGGCTATCACTGCTTTAGTTAAACTTATATGTCACTATAATCATTATTCTACCACAGATTACTTAATAGTTACTACGATTTTACACGCATAAAAATAAAATGGTAATAACTCTACGAATAAAATTTAAATTTTTACAAATGTGCCTCCATGCAATTTTGTCACACGTATAAAGTTTAACAGTTGAACGTAAAGAACATAATATTTCAAAGCGCCATTTTTCGCAACGTTGCATCAATTCAAAAATAGAATATCGCATACCCGGGCTAGTTTTGTGTCAGTTATCAAATTCTCAATTTGAAAGTATTCAAATGGAACTGGTCACACGGCAGCACGTTACTTTTCAGAGAATTTCAAATGATTTTTTATTTTCTTAATTTCGAATTTGCCTATTGCATCTTTGGAGGAACGAGGTATGGTGTTCCTCCATTGGCAAGGGAGGATCCTCCGACCGGGCAAGGTGGTTAGCCTGGCAGGCCGAAGCCCGACGGTTGATGTCGGACATTCGTATATGTGTTAGAATCAATGTAAACCCTCATAGTGCGATTCAGGCTATTCTGTTGTCGCTTCACTCTGATAGATGGCGCTTTACTTTTTGCTATGTTGCGACGACAGTCGCTACACATCAATTCAATTATAGACAAAGATCAAGAAGTTATTTTTTTTTCTCAACAAACGTTTACTCTAACCATAGATTTAAAGATTCGTTTCTGTTTGGTGGGTGAAATTACAAACACAAATATTTAACGCATAACACAGCAGTCGATCGCTTAACCACTGCGCCATCCGTGCTGTTTTCAATATATGTAGAACAAGAATTAAGTTTTTTTAATATTTTTAACGAATAAACCAATGGCCAGGCGAGTTAAGTGAATAAACTATTAATTAACATGCAAAATAAAAGATTATGGTCTCAAATTTCCCTAAAGAAGCAACGCTTTTGTTGGCTCTGAAAACCCTTAGTTGTATTATATTATCACGAGCGAATTCTACACAGTCGAAAGTCTCTTTTCTTGGCGATATTTGAAATCGAAGTTCGATTTCTTTTTCTAGGTCGACGTGCTCTATCTATGACCACATCATCGACGCGAGAATGTGGTTACACGCAAGCCCTATCTGATCGGAAAAGCCTTTTAATGCTCCAGACTAGATTTGTTATTTGTTTCATTCAGAATCTTCGAAAACATCGCTTATTTTATTGTTCAATTAATAAAACTTTAATTTATTAAGTTTGAGTCTTCAACAAAATTAATGAAAGTTTGAAACTCATCCTGGCAGTCAATTTAAGTTATAATTGAAGTAAAATTTGAAAAATGAGATTTCACGTTCTATATTTAAACAAGTTAACAGCACACACTTTTTAAATTCAACGTTACCAGAATCAAAAATAAAGCTCGCAAATCTAGCTAGTGTGATTAAGTTTTTCCATTCTGCAACTCTTCTTTGATGAGTTATTTTCAGTTGCACGAAGCGAATGGAATTTCAAATTTAAAAGTTTCCTTGTCATCGCCGCGCCGCGTTCACTGAAATTCAGGAACTGATGCAATTTTTAAGAGCAGCTCCGTTTTACTGAAATACATCTACCATCCGCCCTACTTTTTGCGGCTTTTTTAGGTTCCATATTTAACGTTGAATTAGTGCCGCTGTGGTTGGATTTTCTTTTTTTTTATAACTGGTGAGGTAGAATTTGAATTAGTTTAATTTTAAAAGAAAACAATAGCGGCCTGGCTGTTTGCCAAAGCTCTCGGTATGAATTCATAAAATTGAAATTTCACGAACAATTTGCAACGCCAATTGTTATATGGTTAGTCGGGGGTGTAAATATGAATTTTAAATTGCCGTATAACGAATTTTGGGGCCTAAAATATCACGTTCAAACGAATATTTGAGTACGTTTTTTATTTGATATTTTTTAACCAATAGCATTTTTACAATGTTTAAAATACATTAACATTAATAATTTTTTATATCAGTTCCCCAGAGCTGAAACGAATGACTTTGATTACAGACATTATCTTATAGAAAAACTTAGAGAAACCCTTGCATTCATATTTGTTGAAATGCAGACAGGCTTTGACATCATATTTTAGTATTAGGTCTCACGTGATTGACATTTACATAAATGTATTTTTATGTACACACATATGCCAAGCAAAATTCTAAGTCTATGCATATGCCAATGACAAAATGTTTAGTGTCACATATTTAATGCTCAAGAACACGGAATTCAAAACTATTATATCGGAACGCTGCATTTTAAATTTCTAATTTCGAACGGAACAAGGGGATCATGTCCGAAAGAAAATGAAAAAAAAAAAAGGTAAAAAACACATCACCATTGAATCGAAAACAAAAGGATTAGAGAATTCCTTGCTGTGAATGGACGTATCTATAAAAAGCCACCAACAATGGCTGCCGACTGAAAAGAGATTTCTGAAATCAGAGCTATCGTGGTAACAAAAAAGTTTTTTTTTCACATTGACGTGGGTTGCCAGAGGTGAAACCGTCTGTGGTTCGGTTTTTTCGTTACGCAATATTATTATTTGGTTATCGTCGCCTTGTTTTTCATGTTAACGTGTTATTGTTAGAGCGGCCATTTGCATTTATGTTGGTTTCTTAGTTTCGTCGTGTGGAAATGTTGGCTTGTTTTTGGTTCAACGTTTACGCATTCCATTTTTATTATTTCTGTTTGTTTCGGCTTTAATAAAATTTGATTGGTATACATTATTTTTGTAGTATACTTATAAATAACGATTAAAGTTGATATTGTTATTCCATTATGGCCGAGTCTTAGACAAATTTTAATAGAAAAATATTGTATCAATCTTTGATTTTGATGAACACACAAATTAAAAAACGCAAGAGCAATAACTTTTATGCTGACATTTGTTTACAAATACTTAGTGAGAATTCTATAGAAAATTCCAGAGAAAATTAAAAAAAAAACGTACCTACATATAAAAATAAATACACAATTTGAACTTGTGTACTGACTCGAAGATCAGATTAGCCGTGATTATTCTTTTGTTTTTCCATTCAAACGATTAAAACCATAGATGTATTAGCGTAAACAAAATTCTAAGTCTATGATTAAAATGGTGTTATAGGTGTTAACGTCTAAAAAAAAAAAACACAACTGATCCTTTTTCTTAGCTTGACTGGGGTCAAAATGTCCTCTTACTATTACTTTGTTTCTTATAAGTGTGTTCAGCAACATTGTTTATAAACAATTACTGATAAAATCTTGTTGGGTTTACAAATCTGCCACACTTTATTATTATGCTACACCCGAACAAAGAGTTAAAGAGTAAAGAATCGTCAGATATAGAGGAAGATCCTCAACGATGTATAGAGGTTCGCTGAAATACCACGGTCGTTTTGTTTTTTTTATAGTTTATTTGTTTACAAGGGATTTTTGTATAAAAAATGACGATGACAATCCCATCGTTCTTTATCTTAATTACATAACAAGTTATAAATTAACTTAAGATTGAAAGAATATAGCATTCTAGCCGCATCCGACTTTGGCTCAGCCAGAATGCTATGAAAAACATCAACATCTGTACAATTTAGTTTAAATCGTCTTATCACTTGGCCTCTCATTACGGGCAAATTCTATCAGTATATGTTGCATGTCGTCAATTTTCCCGCAAATCTCACAATTAGGTGAACTATGGTTGGTTGTACACAGATTTTTGCCGATGCCATTAATGATCCCACAAATATGGAGCGAGCCTTTTGACATCCGTGATTCCTTACTTTGGGAGAATGTGTGAGAATGTCCTAACAAAATTTCTCAATGACACTTTGTTCATCCTGGGAATCGTACCCCACCTTACATTCAGCAACCGAACTGGTGATCAAACACTATAACTTGTATTAAAATATATTTTGTAATTACCAAGAAACGTCACCTTTGTCGTATCGTTGCGTAACTTCGCACTGCACATCAACCTAATGTTTGTCAAACATACACAAACACATATTATTATACCGACGGATGTTACTCAAGAACCTTCGCGGCTGATATTTGCGCACTGCGACCGGCGCGTGCGCTCCCAAGCGGACAGTTGTGAAAACTGCGCAAGGGCAACTTGCATAAACGTTAAGTGTTAATTTGTGTTCTTATTGTCAATTGTAAACTGAGTTAAGACAAATCTTTTGAATAAACAGGTTTGTAAATGTCTGATGTCATGGGAAGTCCCAAGTTTGGCGTGGATCTTGTAAATGGTACTTGGTCTAGTATACCTTCCCAATAAGACTGACATTTTAATAAGTCATGTGACTTATTAAAATCGCCTCTCGCCAAAACCTCTAATCCCTGAACTGTAAGACAGACTCCCAAATTTTGCTGATGGCGTTATTAAGTTCTATGTAATAGAGGGCGAGCCATTTTCAAGTTCAAAAGAGCGAATTCCAAACTCATGGGCTCTCAAATTTCAAGACAGAAAATCCCAATAACGCTTCTCCCGATTTGGAACTCGAATCCAATCCTCACGCTAGCGACCATTACACTAAGGATAGTGAAAAATCCAATAAGTGAAAGACCTTCTGTCGATCTTCCCCATGGAACTAGTACAAATGAAATGAAATGAAATTATTTATTTTGCAATTAGGATTTTTCAATCACTTTTACACGTCTTTTTTAAACTAGATGGCGTCGGCATTTCCTATGACTATCCCTACAATAATACATGCTGTATTGTATATACCTCGTGGTGATGAAACTCCAATAGAAAAAAATAAGTAATACGAAGAAATATATGACAAAAAACAGACCTTGAAACAATTTTCTTTCGAACGAGAAGAAACAAAGCTTCTAATTAGTTGCTTCATTGATTTTAATTAGTTCCTCTGTATTATGTCTTCTTTTCAAGTAAACAATAGCATTGTACAGCCTTATACTAACTGGATACATTTGTTAAAACAAAAAATAATAATAACAAAACAAAAAAACAGACAAATTACTCCGCCCATATACGTCGAGTCCTTGCTTCCTAAAAGGGCGACGTTGTTGTTGGAAATAGGGTTGACAAAAGTCATTCAAATTCCATAGACGGTTAATTCTTCCGCTGCTGTTATTAAGTCCCATATAATAGAGGGCGAGTATAAGAATAAATAAATTTTACACAATATTTACACTTACCGTTTAATTTGTATCTAAATATTTTAATATAAATTTGAAAAACAAAATTGCGAAACTGAACTTCGTTGTATTTTTTTATTATTCAGCTATGTATAATTGATACATTTCTGCGATTATTTCAATTTTATTTTATTTCATTAACAAATAAATAAGTATAGTGTATTGAAGCAAAATGGAAATAAAATGTTTATTTAAAATATGCAACAAATCCTGCTGTCAGCCCTACGTAATGCGCACGCGCCTGGCCCTACTGCTCTGTATGCAACACAGCAGCAATCAAGGTTAACCACACAGCACTTATGTACTTAGTTATCTAAGAATTAATGAGTTAATTGTTATTTTACTGTCGCATGTGCTATGTGAGCGAGAAACCTAATCAAGTGTCCCCCATCACTATTGGCACTTGATCATATTTAAATATCTGATACGAAAACTCATACATTAAACCCATGCAGCTTTATTAAAAAATAAGATTTGTTTTTGACCAGATTTAAACCTTCGAGCCATTAACATAGCATCACGCCTATATTCCCTGAAGGGTTAGCAGAGGTGTACTATTGCACACCCACATTTCGTCGGTGCCGTTATTGAGTCCCATGTACTAGGGTACTGCTTAAAGGGTGCAAGGACGCATTTCTAGTTTTGCTCTCAAGGAAAATGCTATAGCGACATCAGGTCTGGATTTGGAAATCTTAATCGCTTCCTTACATTTTATCACGACCAACATTGCTCTTTATAATCTGCACCTACCGTCTGCCAGGGTTATTATAATCTTACATAAGAATTAATTAATTAATTATATAGTTGTAATGATTATTGCAGCCATTAAGTTGGGGTCAAGGAGGTTGGCTGGTCGAGGAAAATATCGCATGGAACCATAGACAATGGATTGATAGGTTTTATAATCATTTAATAGACGTGACAATGTCGTTTAGAATTGTATGTCATCAGTATTGGTGGCTGATTCCTACCTGTTTTTCTATAATAGTATCCAGTAACATAACCTACCTATGTATATAGCGGCGGCATGCACAGTTTGTAGACAGGGTAGGCAGAATTTTTTTAAAAGCTTACTTACCAAAAGTACCCATTGCATGTTGGTTTTGGTTCGTCGTCTTGTCGATTAAATAATGATGTATATGATTTGCCACCTCAAATATATTATAATAAATATCTATCGGAGTCATATAGGGTAGGCAGTGTCTTTTTGTCTTTATGAACCGCACGGCACTGCTATATAGAATAATTTGTGTCATTCTGAGTTTGTCTGTGAAGGTTCTTAGGGCCACCTGGATTTTCAAGACTGCATATAATTTAGTAACTCTATGAAAAATATGATAATGCTCAAATTCAGCATAGAATTATCTAGGTAATGGCTGAAACTGCCCCAAATGTATGGCTTGAGGTTGAAGAGACTTTTTTTATGCCAGTTTTGACTATGACGTCGAGTGTAATGTCTTATAGTGTCGATCAATGTATAGTTACATTTTTAATTATGATGAAAGAATTAGTCAGTAGAAAAATGTATTATAATATTATTGTTTTTTATATAATAAACAACTAAGATGGTTTTTAATGGGCGAAGGGCTAACCTGACGGGCACCACACATTATTTTTCACTTGGGCACTTCGCCTTGGGACTTTTCGAACTTGATATGATTATTCCGTCATACACTTTTTTTATGTCATAGGCGGCAAACGAACAGACGGATCGCCTGATGGTAAGCGATTAACGTCGCCCATGGACACCCGCAACACCGGAGGAGTCACAAGTGCGTTGCCGGCCTTTTAAAAAGGAGTATGCTCTTTTCTTGAAGGTCGTATTGGTCCGGAAATACCGCAGGCGACAGTTTATTCTACAGTTTTGTTGTGCGAGGCAGAAAGTTTCTAGAGAAACGCACAGTTGTGGACTGCCAAAACTCTTACATAGACGATGTACATTCCGTAAATTACTAATAAAATAATACATTTATTTGCGTAAAAACATGGTATACCAAGGTGTTATATAACAATTTGAGATCACACATATTTTGCTTTAATTAAAGCATGCAAATTTGTAAACATTACTGTTCATGTTCAAACAATTCCTTAATCGTATAGAAATTATTTTCATTCAGCCATTCACACAATTTAATTTTGAATAGTCTGTAGTTTAGTGTTTTTAATGTATTAAGTAATTTATTAAATATACGCACACACATAGCCAGACAGCTTTTGTTATATTTTGTTAGCCTTGGGAGCTCCTCTAATACAAGTCAATATTACGAAAAATCTTTTATTCAGAAGACGTCACTAGGATTATTATCGGGATTAATTTAACATGACGTTAAATTAAATGTCTAATAAAATTTTGTTGTAAATGTTTTATTATTGAGAAGATTGAAGCTGCTAATTATTCCCTTAACATCATTATCTTACAGTTTCTCAGTGATGTAATCTTAATTAAAGATAATAACAGTTATTACATTTAATTTATTAATTTAATTCTTGTGAGCCGTCGTCGTTAATTTTATTGTGGCCTTTGGCATATTTTGTTTGTAAACATTAATTTGACCTATGTCACTAGTTAACTAATTATACAAGAACCCACGCCTAGTAGTTCCCACCTAAGAATAGGTCTTCATTTGCCGTGGGTGTAGTAAAAGGCACCTAAATCCTTGCTTAGACGTGCGCACACACTACAAGCAAAGGATTTTAAGGTTTGCTTTGATTTAAAATGCTGACTCGGTCTCTCTAGCTATGCGGTACGGATTGTAGACCCAGTTTTGTGAGAATCACATTAAAGCCCTAAGAGTTAGTCACAGTTGTACTGCACCATATTTCGCCAGGCCCGTTATTAAGTCCGTGGAATAGGAAGCGAGCCTACTGCCGTCTACTGGGCATCATTTCAAACTCCGTGCTACTTCCTTCCAACTCCGTACTAGCAATATCTATTGAGCCAGGATTTGAATACTTTATTTTGACGAATGTCTCTCGCTGTTGGTTCAGGGAGCTTTTACTGCTTAACCCAGCTAATGTCGAGACCAGAAGGGCCTCCAGCCGAGCAAATTAAATAATATTAAGCAACACTATTAAGGGTGTCCCATAGTGGGACTCGAACCTCGGCTTAGGGCGTTGCTGGGGGACAGACAAGAGAGGACTTGCTGGATCTGATTGTGATTGGAGTATTGGAATACTGGTATAGGAAACTTTGTCTTATGACTGTCATAGAGACAAAGAGTCCTGGTGCGTGAGCAAGCCAATTGTATTGTAGTTACACTTTTAGTAATTTTGAAATTTATTTATGTAAAGAAAATATTAATTTCTCATAACTACCATTTACTTTATTAGTTGTGTTCTGTAACAGTGTGTATTCAGCGTGAATTTTTGGTATTACCACCCCTGAATATGGCGTGGTTATAAGTCATCAAATTATTTAACCCGGTAGTAATTAAAGTGCAATTTAAATTCGTCCATATACTCCGTACTTTCCGTGGTCGGCATCGCCTCGTAAAAATAACAGTCTTTCACGGAAATGAAAATGAGTGTAAAGTCGTTTTATGAGCAAAAAATTTTTATACCTCGATGCAAAGAACTTAAAGCGT
Source organism: Shargacucullia verbasci (assembly GCA_947562105.1). Classification (NCBI taxonomy): domain Eukaryota; kingdom Metazoa; phylum Arthropoda; class Insecta; order Lepidoptera; family Noctuidae; genus Shargacucullia; species Shargacucullia verbasci. The sequence continues at coordinate 1,478,014 of OX387296.1, forward strand.
TTTTCTTCTGAAACATTCATTGATATGAGAACCCTTAGATAAGAGGACTAGCTTACTGGTATCGTCTATATGTAAATAGATGTAAATGTCTCTGGGTCTAGGTGTGTGTGCATGTGAATATTTGTGTTTGTAAACGCACCCATAATACAGGAATTATTACTAGTGTTGGACAAAGTTACAACTTTTATCTATATAATATTTTCTTTTCTCCAATTTTATTTTATCCATATAAATAAAATTGGAGTGTCTGTTTGTAATATTGAAATAACCATTTTTTACTACATGCATATGAATTTTTGTCTGTCTGTCTGTCTGTCTGTTTGTATAGGCTAATCTCTGCAATGGCTGGACCGATTTTGACGGGACTTTTATTGGCAGGTAGCTGATGTAATAAGGAATAACTTAGGCTACTTTTATTTTAGAAAAAAATCTTTTATTTTAGAAAAATATGGGTTAAGTGCATTTGGTCTCACTAAAAAATACATTGTTAAGTTCCGACATCCACGCGAACGAAGTCGCAGGCACAGCTAGTATAAATATAAAACTAAAACAAATAATAATAAAGCACGCCAGTATTGTATGATTGTTTTGTTTAAAAAAAAACATTGTCCCTCACTAGGAATAATTCCTAAACGTGAGTGCGTTTACAAACATATATTCACATACACAAAGACCCAGACCCGAAACAACTATCTGTAGATCATACAAATATTTGTTCCGTGCGAGAATCGAATCCACGACACGTAGTGCAGCAATCGATCTCTCAACCACTGCGCTAACCGTACCGTCAATATTCCCCGGAGGATTACGTAGAGGTATATTATTGTACACCTAGATTTCGCCGATGCTGTTATTGGGTCTCATGTATGGCGAGCCTCTATCGGCCACAGTTCCAGATTTCCTGCTGCTACTGAAAATTTCCATACAGAAAACCCAATAACACTTTGCCCGACCGAGGGGTCGACCCAAGGACCTCACGTTAAACCGTCGCGCTTACCACCACTACACCAATGAAACAGTCAAAATCAACAAAGCAAATAACAATTCTTTTAATAAAATAAAGTTATCTCAACTTTTAATTTCCTTTATCTAGTACTTAACCACAATTATTTCAAGTTTTCCTTCAATTGTGTAGTAATTGTCCAATTATAGTTAATTTCATTCGTTTCGTGGACAGAGTGGTTTTCTCGACAAGTTATTAGTGTGATCGTGTCACTTATAATAGGTCTGACATGCGCAGATTGACATGAAGCGTTCGTGCAAGGCCGTAATGTTATGGAATAAGCAGAGTTAACAAGTACAATTTCTTTAATTATTTTTTTTAAAACATTGCCCCACACTAGGATTTCTCCTGTATCGTGGGTACAGTTTACAAACATACATGTCACATGCACACACAACCAGACCCGAAACAATTATCTATAGATCATACAAATATTTGTTCCGTGCGGGGATCGAACCCGCGACACCTAGCGCAGCAGTCGATCTCTCAACCACTGCGCCAACCGTGCCGTCAACAATGGAATCAATTTACACTTAACTTTTTTTGTTTAATAAAAATAATGTTACCCCTCTCTAGTAATAATCCCTGTATCGTTGGTGCGTTTACAAACACCAATATTCTTATGCACGCACACTGAAACCCGATATAATTATCTGCAGGACATACACATTTGAATTCTGTGCGTCTGTCCGTCCGTTCGTGCAAGCGCAACTGCCGAGCGTGAGGTCCTGGGTTTGATTCCCGGGTCGGGCAAAGAGTTATGGGGTTTTTCTTTACGGAAATTCTCGATAGCAGCACGGAGCCTGGAGCTGTGCCCGGTAGACGGCAATAGGCTCGCCCCCTATTTCATAACAGCATCGGCGAAGTATGAGTGCACAGGCGTGATGCTGTGTTTTTTTTCTGCTTTTTGACTGCCATCAGTCTAAGTCGCAACATAAGCTGCAGCACTTGAGGTTCGGTTCCCAGATCGTACAATGATATTGAATATTTCGGTAAGACAGTTTTCAGTAGCAACTTTGAAATTGTACCCAGTTCGTCTATGGCTGTCCCTAGAGCGAAGACAGGCTATGCTATTTGATTAAATAATGCATATCCCACCACAAAATGTTGTCGCAATACACTGGCTATTATTATATAGGTTCTTTTATTAATACATAAAGACATAGATAGGTCTATAACCTCAGTAGCTAAACTAGTTTGGAGGCGAGATCTGTAAGGTCATATCGTTAAGAATTATTGTGAGCAAACAGCTTATTTTATATGGGGACAATGAACCGTGGAAACGATGAGATTAGTTTTTGAAGTATTCGATGAACTTGTTTCGGATATTGAGGTATTAATTTAGAAATATAATCTATACATATAATAAAATTATAACAGGCCGATGTCTGTACATTATAGAAATTGAACTTTGAAGAGCAACAGAAGCCAAAACAATTTTTTTTAGCATTTTTGTCTGTCTGTCTGTATGTTTGTACACGCATCACTTAAAAACTACTGCACGGAATTGAATGCAGTTTTCACCGATGTATTGCTAGAGATCTAACTTAAAATATAGGCTCCATTTTACCGCAGGAAAATATCAGATTCTAAACTCCACGCGTACGAAGTCGCGGGCTAAGCTAGTTCAGAAATAAAATGTTGGTACTGTTATTAGAAAATACGAGTACAATGGTGTTATTTTTTAACTATTAATTTCGTACTCATTTTAGGTGGGTAAAGGTTTCTTAAGAAAGTAAAAGAAGCGCGACTATTGAGCGTGAGGTCCTGGGTTCGACCCCCGGGTCGGGAAGTGATAAAGGGTTTTTTTGGATAGGGTCACATATCCAAACTTAGTAGCTGGCAATAGACTCGCTCTCTGGGGACTTATGGCATCGGAGAAATGTTGATATACAACAGTACACCTCTACCTATCCCTTCGGAGATTACAGGCCTAATTCTAAGTCATGTTAATTTAAAAATATAATGCAAAATTTTACTAGTCCGAAAAAGCTTCTTTATCTACGAATCTTGTAAAAGCACTCGAAGTTCCCTAACATTTTAATTAAAGCCATGAGAACAAAACGAGATTCAGAACGAATTAAAAAAAATCTCATCAAGTTGTAGAATATTACGATACAATTCCGACTCCATCACATAAAGTTTAAGGTTCATTTTGATTGGAGTTACATCCAGGAACATTGAGGTAACACCTGGTACTTCCGCATGTACCATTCAAAGTATTGATGTGCAATCTTCTTAAGGTCGATATTTTGAATGCGTGAGATGTACATATATTGAAACATTAAAGATTAATGATTCTCGTGAGATGCGGAACTAAAAATGATAGGTCTCATGAATTATTATATTATATTGTTGGGTTTCAAGGCCCTATGTATGGCATTGAAACTAATCATCATCTGGCCTTTTCCCAACTGCATTAGGGTTTGCTCTCAATCTAACCGATTGCGGCTGAATATCAGTATTTTATATGGAGTGACTGCTACCTGAACTCCGCCACCTCATTACAGGGAGACTGATAGTCTAAGGTTAAACTGGTGATTATAATTTTTAGACTGCTGACACCAGTAACGACTGTCCTTGGTAAATCATTCATAAGACACTGCTACCAATTGAGGTTTGTTTGAGGCACGGAGGTCACGATGTGTAAAAAATGGTCACCCATCTAAGGACTGACCCATCGGAGACTTTTTCATTCCCTCAGGTAACCTGAACCTAACACAAATTCGATAAGTCAAAAGTGCGCGCCACACTCAGACCCAGACTTAGAATATTGTAAAAGTTCCATGGAGTTTCTTGTCGATCTCTTCTCTATAGGACCAACCCACTTTTGGAACCGAGCAACTAGAATCATAACGTTTTAAAAACGCTTGTAAAGGCCCAGTTGAAATATAAATATTTGACTTTGACTTTGAAGGTGAGATTTTAACTACTAGTCTATGTGGATCACTCGATGGTGTTAATTAAATCTGCGTCTTAGCTATAAAATGCCACCTTCCACAGCTGGTATGAATTAAATACGCGGTTACATAATCCGAAGATCCACACAGTAAACATTAATTAGCGATGCAATTAATCGTCCATGACATATAGATCTATGCGTGATCTAACCACACGATATGTAAACCAAACATTAGCGATCTTCTTCATAAAACTTCAACAACTAACAATTCCGTGTCCCTTCAAAAAAACGCACTCGTCCTTAGAGAATCACCTGTACCTTCCATCACAGCCACATTAATAACACTTTTATGTAACAAGAAATACGGTTCAATTTCCTGTAAAAATAAATGTTCTCCATTACGCACTGACCGCTACATTTACGTATTATCATTCGAACTTTATGTACTTCACTTAAGGTTCATTTTTGCCAACTCACAAATTGTTTCGGTAATATCAGATAGGTCAGCTTCCGATGTTCGCTCGTTTATAACCATTATCTCATGAATGTTATGACGTTTGATAGCGATGAAGTCAAACGCATTGAATTTATTTTCGTGTGATGTAGGACTGACAAGGGTTGAAAAATTATTATTTTGGCGCAATCTTGGCAGAAGTCAGGGAGATAAGATATTGTAGGTAGTCGGTAGATGACTTGGAATTAGGGCCCTTTGTATGGTAGCTTTTTGCTGTATGACTTGCCATCAGTGCGGTTATAAAGGTCGAAGGTATATCTCATTTTGGCCGGAGTTACATTTTTATTTGTTTGAATGAATGTCAGAACTTATCTTGTAACTTAACTTGCAGCTTCTGTTTTTTTAATTTTGTAATAGGTATGATTTGTGTTTCTTCAAAACTTCAAATGTACAAACATTCAACCCGAAACAATTATCGTTGGGCCGTACAAATCTTTTCCAAGCGAGAATCGAACCCGTGACACGTTGCACTGCATTCCTCACTCAACACTAACCGTGCCGCCAAATATTGAAGGTGATTTTAACCGTTTAAAAAAATTAGAAATCGAATTTCTTGGTTATGTGTAGAAAAAACGTTGTCGAAAAAATATGGTCATTTTAATTTATTTAGATTCATCATCATCATTAGCTAGAAGACGTCCACTGCTGAACGAAGGCCTCCCCCAAGGGGAGGGGGGAGGTGTGTGCCATAATCCCCACGCTTCGCTGGCGACTTGGGGATCGCAGTGGCTCACCGATTAGTGAGAGGATGCTGCTGCCCGCCCTCCGGTGTCTGGCCGCAGTTTTAGGACGTACCCGGGTCCAAATAGAAAACACATAAAATAATTTAATTACGATACAAAACGGTAGGTCCCTAAAAAGTAAAAGTAAATTAACTTTTACTGTATCACCAGATGGAGCCAACATCGAAAACGTTTGCACAAGATTAATAACGCAAATCTAGATCCATCAAAAATAGAGGATACCAAACTAACAGAAAGATTTGAAGGTCATATTGAAATGATAGAAAGGTCAATGACACAGCAGAGGTCGACACAGAATGTGACCTTTCCAAGATGTGACATATTCCAATAAAAATAAAATGAAACTTCAACTGATGCACTATTAAAAAGCAATTTGGACAATATTGCAATAAAATATTGTTTTTCAGTATTTTGGAGGATATATGAAATAGCAAACGATAAATAGCTGTAGGTAATGAGATATCGGGTTTTTGTTCAATGACTGTTAAATTATGTTGTATTTTTAATAATATTATTTACATCCTTCCAGCCAGTATAGAAGAGATAACCCCCACACTAAGAATAATTCCTGTATCGTGGGGGCGTTTACAAACACATATATTCACATACACAAAAACCGAGACCCGAAACTATTTGTTCCGTGCGGGAAACAAACCCGCAACACGTAGCGCAGCAGTCGATCTCTCAACCACTGCGCCAACCGTGCCGTCAATATTAAACAACACTTTCATTCTTATCATATTTTTCATGATTATTTTTTCATACCTAGTATCTGCATTTTCTTATTTTAACTGTCGTTGTTTTGGACCGAACATCTACAACAGGCATTATGTATAATATAACAATTATAATGCTTAGACAAAGACTTGAAACGACTATTACTGCTTAATATACTATTACCATTGATGTAAAAACTAAAGATGCACAGTCCATACAAATAAAACGCTTATAAATGTGTCCTCGATTGCTCCTATAAGAGACATTAATTTAAAAAGTAAGGATACGCCCATCCTAATATTTGCAACGAGACGATATCATACTATGGAAATATAAAATATAATGCTATTCGCTAATTATCAAGCATATACCTTATTTAATTAACTCGGTGTCATAGTTTTTAAATCACAACCTAATTCATCATGAAGACCAACTAATACGTTGAGGAATATCTAATTGGCAACACTTTATTGCAACATTAGCCGGGTCCTTACGCCGTAATATCATAACACTGAGATTGTTATCTCATACAGTGGTAACTAATTAACTTACCGATTACCATTTTCCCATTGCACATTATTAACGAAACATTTTTTCAATTTATTTACAAATAGGCTTTAAGCTTTCTTACCTCAGTATATTTGTTATTACCATGTTCATTGACAAATCTTCCAAACAATATGAAATATACGCACAAATACGTGCGCTGTTCGGACGTTTTTCGCTCGCTAAATGTGAATCTTGTGTTTATATATCGATGACTAATAACACTATTATACAACAAATCGATGGTCAATTTGAATGCAGATTTTATGATGACACCGGTATCGGTGTTAAGGTTAGCAGCTCGTCTTCAACACCGGGTGGCCCTCATGGAGACGCATCTGATTAACTCGGTTAGGCATCGAGGAATCTGCTTGAGTGGATTTGTTATGTAAAGGAAATTGCTGTGGATTTGTCCTTATTGGTCTCTCTATCACATTTCATAAATGTATATTGATGGATTAATTGTTGTATATGTCCAATAATGGAGGTATCGCCGAAGGAAATTGTAATGGATTTGTCTTTGTTACATTTCATTAATATATTAATTGTTGAACATATTTGTTGGAATCTAACTCATTGGCGTGAGGTCCTGCAATTGATTCCTGGCTCGGGTAAATTGAGTTTTTGTAACTACAAAATTCTCAGTAGCTGTCCGGAGTATGGAACGTAAAGTGATAATTGGCTCTGCTTAACTCTCCGCAGAAATTATGTACGATTTAATTGATTTGTTTCAACAGAGTATAACAATCTTACAGAGACTGTGGACTATACTTTTATAATGTTATCGTTGCGATAAAATTGTTTTAAAGGAAAAACAATTAGAGCATGAACTCTAGCGATACGACTTTGTTTTTAATTTTTACATTTAAACAAAATCGGACCTGTTTAATCTCTTGTTTGATTTAAATCTTTAACGCTTGAATGCTTTGTATATGTCTTGCTTCATTTTATATAAATTTTGAAAACAATGATCGCTGATTTTTATTTTTTACAAAACAAAAAAGCGCAGTAATCGTTTTCAATAATCTCTGTACTTTATTGGAGAAAATTCAATTTTAATCCTTTCATTCGTTAAAAATGCAAATAGAACAGATTGATCACAGAAATGACAACGAAAATATTGTAAAAAACTCATACGTCAAAATTTCTCACTAACGTAAGCTAAAGGAACTTAATAAATAAAAACAAACAAGGTGTTAACAGCCGAAAAAAATATGCAAATATTTTTTGAATGGCAACAATGTTTGGCCTCTAAAACTTATGACATAACATGCTGTGACAGCTATGACAAATTGTCAATGTCACGCTCTAAGGCCATGCATTGTCTCTAATTAGATGTTCACATAATACTTACATATTTACATACTTAGTATATGTATTTTTATCAACTATTATTTTAAATACAAGGATTTTAGACCGTGTTTAGATATTTTAATAATGTTGTTTCGGTTAGGAATGTCGTTTGTATAAAAATCTTTTGAAACGGCTTCCGTGGCATTGTTTATAAAAGTGAAAGTGAGTAAAAGTGAGAGTTGTTCTTGAAAAGAGTATCCATGGAGTTTCTTGCCGGTCTCTTCTCCATAGGACCTACCCCCTTTGGAACCGTGCGCCTAGAGTCTCGACTTTTTAAAAGTGCCTGAAAAGGCCTACTTGAAATAAAATACTTTGACTTTGACTTTGAATTTATAACGAACAGTTGGGCTGTATGTAAATTGTACTAGACATCAGTTCTATTAACTTTTTATTTAAATTTCTGTGGGTAGTATTGTCTTATCAATCTGTAAACACAAAGATTAGCTAGTGAAGTTGGTAGAGGACTACGACTGCCTAAGGTGCTTCGGACGATGATGACGTGGGCTCTTTTAAAGCACCCCATGTTATATAAGTTAATCAGCTCATCTTTATTTATTTTACTCTCACACCTCACTGCGTCTTCGATTTAGTAGAAGCAAGTGGGGTTGCTGAGCGTGAGGTCCCGGGTTCCGAGTGGTATTGGATTTTTGTATTAAAAAACTCTCAGTACCAGCTCAGAGTTTGATATCGTAACCGGTATATACCTTAATTTCTTCTCTTAAAATAAAAATCATTAAAACTTCCTTGTTGAATTTGCCCAATTAGTGTATCTGGTATGAAACTAGCAAAAATATTTGTATGTAATTAAATAATTGCTAGTGCTGTAACTTTGTTTGCTCACATTTAATATCTTAGGCTATATCTATAAGCGAAGACTTGTAATTGGCTTCCAAACGAATAAGCTTGTATTATATTTAAATTTATCTAGCTGTAAGTCTTCCATGTACTAAATAAATAAATAAATAACGGTACTGGCGAAATGTGGGTAAACCTACACCTCTGCCTAACACTACGAGGTACAGGTGTGAAGGTATGTTACACATTTGTCACCAACGTATACTGTCTTCCCATAACACATAATTAACATAAGTATTTGTTACTCACAGTTAACTAAGTCAATTCACAGCCGATCTGTAAAAAAATAAAAACATCATTAATATTCATGTTTAATTGAATATATTATTATATAAGTACATTTAACATTTCTGCATAATACACCATCGGTTATGGTAATGGGTGTAACTACGCACTTAGAAAGACTGCAGAGTAAAGGCATGAACACATTGGGCAACGCGTTCAGTTTGCTCAAAAGATGCTTCGACAGTCCGTCTAAAGTGTGGGTACGCGATTTGTCACGATCAATCTATTGGGCTGGAAACATATTTACGTTACGATATCTTTACGTAAGTTTAGACTTGTGAAGTAGAATACTTATGTAATTAGTTTAATTATCAATAGTAGACTTTGCCGCCCCTTGTACATCTGTATTGGTTTCCATTGTTGTATATTTTTTCTGTTTCTGGTGTGTAATCGACTCGTAACAATTGACGAAAGACGCCAAAAACGTAAAGACAGACCCCACCGACGACTGTATTGCTTCTCATGCGATTGGGTTTTCAACCCCAAGTTCGGTCTAGCGAGCCATATATGTAATTATAGCCATAGGGTCGCCGTCATCGAAATCGATGTTTGTAGTTGTGTACGCACCCTTATATCATGTGCACGTGCCGATTGCTTCCTAGTTATTTTTTCATAAAATATTCTCTTTATATTGCTGATGACAAAGTGCATAAGTATGTGTGAAAAAAAAGACACCTTAGTGGAAAACCCAAATGCAAAGCGAACGTGTAATTATACTGAGACTGGTAGTATACTGGTACTAAATACTGATTACCTTTATGGCTATTTGAACTAACATGAAAGAAAGAAAGAGAAATTATTTATTAGACGACTCAAACGACACTATATAACAACGGTCACAGTTTACAAGGACAAATTATCAATTAAACACGTAAAGTGAATCAAAAACAAAGGCAGTACGAAAAAGAACAATAGAGTAGGTAGCGGCGAGCCCAAGTACCTGCAATAGTATACCCAGTACCGCTATCATGAGTTTTCTTACTATTTACTGTCAAAGTAAATTAAATGTTTGTGTAGTTGATAGTAAATCTAATCTTTACTATTTACTATTTTATAGAGTAGTTTATGTCATATTAGAGACTCTAATCCCTAATGTAACCCAGTTAAGAACTAAAATCGCTATTAAGAAACATTTACTTTACTTTGAAAGTAAATAGTAAAAAAACTCATAACAGCGGTACAGGATTGTTCCACTGCTTGGAACGAGCCCCTTGTCAGAATGACAAAGGTTAGGCAAATATCAATTCACAACGCTTTCCTAGTCCGGATCGACAACTTTCTGAAGCCCTTTCAACTGTGCTGGTTTCCTTACGATGTTTTCTTTCACCGTTAACGCAACTCCATAATCAAATTCATAGGGCACATGAATCCGAAGTGTCGAAGGTGTGGACTGGGTTCGAACTTGACTCTCCTACGTAGAAGAACCGCTAGGCTATCACTTAACCGTGTGCAGCTAACCTCATCATCATCGTCATCATCATCAGCCAGAAGACATCCACTGCTGAACGAAGGCCTCCCTCAAGGGGGGGTTTGCCATAATCTCCACGCTTGCCAGGCGGCTTGGGGATCGCAGTGGCTCATCGATTAGTGAGAGGACGCTGCTGCCCGTCCTCCGGTGTCTGGCCGCAGTTTTAAGACGTACCCGGGTCATTCTTGCAGCTAACCTAACCTTTTGCAATTTAAAATTCCATCTAGAGTACTTCCAGTAGTTTGGGTCCTGATGGAATGACTAAAGATATCTAGAGAATCCTACTTTATGTAAAACTAGTAATCTTTTATTATCATTTCCTTTTTTTAAGCGTTTCCCCACTCTAGGAATAATTCATGTATCGTGGGTGCGTTTACAAACACAAATATTCACATGAACATACGCCCAGACCCGAAACAAGTATCGGACCCGCGACACGTAGCGTAGCGCAGCAGTCGATCTCTCAACCAATATGCCAACCGTGCAATATTTTTATTTATTTATATAAAGACATTTATTTCATAAAAAATACTTGTAACCTTTTAATGACTCCTAAACTATCACCTTTCATAAAAATTCTATACCTATAAATAATTTATATGATCTCGTTAGAGTGTCGTTTTCGTCCAAATTGGTCGAAAAAGTACGAAATAAGACACGGTTATTGGCGACGTAAATATACTGTGACGGTTTTAACGGAGAAAAACTGACCGTTTTTACGCTGTGACAAATATTCGTGTAAATAAAATTTAGGAGAAATACTAGAAAATGTTGATTTTATCATACTGTGTTGTGTTTTCGTGGTTGTTAGTTTTTTGCTATTAAAAGATTTAATAATAATAACAACATTGGTTAAATGGTCGCAAGTGAGAAAGTATAAGGTCCTAGGTTCGATTCTCAGGTCTGACCAAGTGTTATTGGGATTATCTGAAATTCTCAGTAGCAGCTTGGAGCTTGAGATTATGCCCGGTAGATGTCAATAGGGTCGCACCCTATTACGTAACATAACATAGCATCACGCCTGTAGCCCCGAAAGGTGAGACAGAGATGGGATATTGTGCACCCATATTTTGCCGATGCTGTTATTAAGTCCCATGAAATAAGCGAGCCTATTGCCCTACTATATGGTCCTTATTTAATAATGGTATCGGCGAAATGGAGCTTAAGGTGCCTCTCCGACTAGCGAAGGTCGGCAAACTCCTCTCTATTCCTCGCGAGGTGAAACAGTTGAGCAGCACTCGCAACTCCCGTCCATTCTCTTATATTTCCTAGCCAAAACTTCTTTCTGCGACCCACGGACCTCTTTCCTTCAACTTTTCCCATCATTATGAGACGCAAGAGTTCGTATCGATCATGCCTAAAAAGACTTAATTGTTGAGTTTTAATTAGTCTACCTTGATTGTATAACCTCGAGAACCTTCATTTGTTCTTCAATTTTTTACAACATAAATTAAGAAGGTATATACTGTCAGTATCTGCATATATTAATACCATAAAACAAAGGTTAGACAAAGGTTCACTCAATTCAAAGACTCAATAAAAAGAAAACTACAATACAATCATAGGTTATATATATATAATTTTTTTTAAAGCCTTGCCGCTGTCTATGATTTTTCCTGTGTCGTGGGTACAGTTTACAAACATACATGTCACATACACACACAACAACAAAATAAGTACGTAGATAGGTACACAACAACAGGACAATCGTCAATTGGGTTTTCTTTGTCTATATTTCTGTAGTACAATCAAACCTCTAGGTTCTTATTAATTGCAAAGCTTCACATAGTTAATTAAATCAGAACTACAACAATGTAATCAGTGCCACGTGTACCCCATAATAATACATTTACATCGCAATACCATACTAATCATATTCACAGTATTATTGTAATTACTTACATGTTATTGTGCCATTTATGTAATAACTAATAATATAATATGCTACTAAGTTTTTACATCAGACGACACGACATGCTAACTGCGTAAATATTATTGGACTTCATCGTCCCTTCATCCTACAGCTGGGTAAAGACCTCCAGAAAGATTCTTTTGGCAATTTTTTTTTATAGCAAGACACGATTAAATTGCTTGTTTATTATATTAACTAACTAGCTTCCGCTCGCGGTTAACGAACCCGTACATTTTCCCGGAATAAAAAGCCTATGTGCTATTCCAGACTATAATCTATCTCTGTGCCAAATTTCATCCAGATCCGTTCAGCCGTTCTGGCGTGAAAGAGTAATAAAGATAGATCCATCCATCCATCCTCACTAACTTTCACATTTATAATATTACTAGTAGGAAGTAGGATACTTAATAGGTATATTTCACAGCGTGTATCTCGTCTAGGTACTCCAATTCGTCGGATGTCTGATCAAATCAATGCCATAATATACTAAAATATAGATCTGCACGTAATAACATCACGATTGTATTTCTGAAGGGTTAGCAGAGGACTAATGCGCCAATGAGACAATTCTCACTATTCTCATATGTACACATAGGAACTATAATAATGATTAGTGCTGGATCGGAGTACTAGAAAAACTCCCGAACTCATCCATGTATGTATGTCACCGATATTAAACATATTTTTAGTACTGTCGAAATATCGGTATCGTTATCGGATCGGCTATTGCGAAAACGCTGACGAAGGTAATATTAAACGGCAGTATAAATGAAATAGGCGGCGACATTACAAGATCGCGTTTATCAATTAAGCAGGTAATTAATTAAGATTGATATGTATTAAATGTAACAGAGTAATATGAACATGTATGATTTACGGGCTGAAAATGTGTACAGTCTGCATCAAAACTTAATATAGAAAGAAAGAAGAAGAAAGAAAAAATATCTGTTTATTTATTAACATGTAATACATGTTATATATTAACACTGTTACTATTTTTTGTAACTTATGGCAGAATAAGGAATACTTTAGGGCTTCTAAACTATTCTCATAATCATACACATATGCTTCTAATTAAGGAACTCCTATTGAACTGACGCTGACGCTTCTTAAAGTTATATATATGTTGTATGCAATTATACACCTCATGAACCACTCTGTCTATTGGTGAAAACCGCATGAAAATCTGTTAAGTAGTTTTTGACTTTATCGCGAACAGACAGACAGACAGACGTGGCGGGGGACTTTGTTTTATAATATGTAGTGACTAATCATTGTATCGGTTAGGATGCAAGGACTGTTTCCTTGCATCCTAACTAATACAATTATTAAACCTCCACGAGTGACGAATTCTGAGTTCGCAAAGCGCATCCTGGGCAGTCAGTTACAATGCCACCTATGCTGACTGGCTAATCTTTCTGATTCGACATAATATAAGCAGAAGGGTCAGTAAACTTGTGAATGTTTTAGAGTGTTGGCAGAACTAAGCATCTGTGTCTCCATTGGCGTTAATATTAACACCTGTGTGAATTAACCCTAAGGCTCGTAACATAGCTGTATTCCTCGAAGGGTTAGGCAGAGATGTACTATTATATATAAACACTAATTTGCGCCGATGCCGTTATTGAACCCCATGTAATATGGGGCGTGCTTATTGTCATTTACCGGGCACAGTTGCAGAATCCATACTGCTAATCCATACTGCTACTGAGAATTACCATACAGTAATACCGAATAACACTTTGCCTGATCCGGGAATCAAACCCAGGTCCTCACGCACAACAGTTGCGTTTGCGACAATGAGACAGCCTAGGGGCTTGTATTACGTAAAATTTTTTTTTTTTTTGATTGTACATGAATGTAATATAATGAATTGGAGAATATAGGTAGGTAATAATTGAATGATTAGATTGCGTGGTATTAAGATGAGAAATTTGAGTTGATTGAATTTTATGATTTATTCAATCTCGCAAATATATCTCAGACTTGATTGAATAATAATTTTTCTTGATATCTTTTTCTTCAAATCCCTGTCTCTCAATTCTCGAGGGAATAATGATTGTCATCCTTTGACATTAAATCTTTGTAATAATTTAGAGTGATAAGTCGAATTTTAAATAAGAAATGAATTAGCTTCTATTTATTGTCAATTTTTTTTCTAAGAAATATAGTATTTTATTTTATATAACATAGCATCACGCCTGTATTCCTCGAAGAGTAAGGCAGAGCTGAACTATAAATTTTGCACCCACATTTCGCCGATGCTGTTATTAAGTCCCATGTAATAGGAGGCGAGCCTATTGCAATCTACCGGGTACAATTCCAGACTAAGGGACGACACGGTTGGCGTAGTGGCTAAGCGATTAGCTTTCTGCGCTAAGTGTCGCGGGTTCGATCCCCGCACGGAACAAATATTTGTATGATCTACAGATAATTGTTTCGGGTCTGGGCGTTTGTGTATGTGAATATATGTGTTTGTAAACGCACCCACGATACAGGAATTATTCCTAGTGTGGGGCAACGTTTTTTAAAAAAAAAAAAAAAAAAAAAGAGGAGACTCCGTGCTGCTACTGAGAATTTCCATATAGAAAAACCCAATAACACTTTGCCCGACCCGGGAATCGAACCTAAGACCTGACGCTCAGCAGTCACGCTTGCGACCACTAGACCAATGAGACAGTCCATTATATTGTTTTTTTAAGGTATAATTATATAAAATCCTCTAATGGCACACACTTTGTGCCAAAAGTGAAATGGTGTGCCAATCGATGATATCCCCTCCAGTCTTTACATGTTGCATGTTAAGACTACATCTAGATTTAATAATTCTGCTTATTTAAATCTAGACGAACTAATATAAAGCGTCATCATCATCATCAGCCAGAAGACGTCCACTGCTGAACGAAGGCCTCCCCCTTAGACCACCACATCGAACGACATTCCGCCACTTGCATCCATCGGTTGCCCGCGACTTTCACTAATATAAAGCGCTACGGCATAATTTTGTCGTATTATCTCGTTGTATTAACGACAAAATCATGTCGCGATAGCCGCGACAAAATCTTGTCGTATAGCTTGTTTAATATCAAAAACATAATCCTTCCTTGGCAGTCGGGTAATTAAAACAACAACTAAGTATAGTTTCTTCTAGACACACATACATAATTATATGACAAGCGAATTTCTACACTGTGCCTTTGTTACACGAGTATAAAATTGTTTATAACCTTAAGAATATTTAAGTTATACAGCTGCTTGTATTAGGCACAGCTGTAGCCCCAGGCCTTTGCATGGCAATGTGTAATTTTCTTACAACTTATTACGTACCTGCTGAGAAGTAACAAAGGGCCTTAGCATAAAATATTGCTAAACCGATTGTGTGGTACAAGTTCTAAGTAAATAAAAAAATTGTTTAATATTAATGTTTCGCTTTGCGTTTTAGCGTGCGAACGCGTAATGATTTCTTGCATAATTATTATATACCTATCTGGCCTTTAAGATTTGATTTGCCATCTTAATTCGATTCTAATTCGATTTTTAGGTAAGCAGGAATTTTAAGTGCTTTTAATGTAAAAAGAAATTGAATGTGTTTCAAATTTGTATTCTAAGTTTACTGAATTATCAAATCTCTCTTTAAAAAGTAACACCGACTCAATGAATGTCTTAAATATGTTTCAAACGCACAAAAAACGTCTCTCAAAAATCTCTTATACCTTGGACCGAATCCCTAAGAATGTCAGAACATAGTCGCGGCATCTCCGAGCTATGGCTCGGCTTGGCATTGGGCTGGCATTGACTACCGCACGGTTGCGCTGGCATCGCGCCAGTGAACGATTGCCAATGCCATAATTGCTTTGTACACCAGTTAACGCCAATACGTTGTTTATGACAGAAAAAGTCTAGGCTTTTGTGTACAAAAGATGTTTGAGGTCCAATTCTCAGACTCTTCGACATGTTTTTTAATTAGAAGAATAATTTTTAGATTTTTTTAGTTACTATAATATGCCTATAGCTTTTGACCTCTCGTTGCAAGTTGGGGTGGTAGATATATCTATTTGGTGATATTTTAATAGTGTATTTATTTCGTTTGCGATGAATAGATATCTGCTATGTTTTATCTACAAAATGGTGTTGAAACCAGCTAAAATTCTGGGTATAAGAGAGAAAATATCTTAAGGAAACCTTATAATATAGAAGCGAAACAGGGGACCGATTCTCAAAATTCTAGAGATACCGAGGAAAATGACAGCGTCCCAAAGTCGACAATGTCTGTAGCAAATTTGAACAGACATCAACATTATTTGAACTGTAAGTTAAGACGGTTAGGTAAATATTTTGAGGCCCAAAAGTCTGAACCAAGCGGGTTTTAACTTCGGAAATCAGTATCTTCCATTAATTTGATTGCGGTGTTTAGTTTAGACAGTTTAGCCGCTAGTTAGATTAAAAGCTAACCCTATCATGCTTGGATAAATAGGCAGGACCGTTACTCCAATAATTATAAAAATAAACAAAAGTAGCACTAAGGCAATTATTTTTCTTCTTCGTCGTCACACTCTTGGCAGAGTGGTCGTGGTCATCATATCAGGGGTGATGGAAAGCTTCACAATCCTTCGCCATTCCGTGCTGTAGCTCTTCTTGCAAATTCGTGGAGTGGACAATTGAGTGCGGTTTTGACTTGGTCGGTCTAACGCATTGGAGACCTGCCGCGCGCTTTTGTGCTTTCAACTTTTCCCTGTACTTCAAGCCGTTCCATAGACGTGTCTTCTAAGGCAATAATATCTTCTAAATCATTTCTTTGACCGGTCAAATGACGCAATGTGGACACAAAAGAAAAATGTATTGTTTGCGTGGCGCCGGTGTCAAATATTTAGTTTCAGTTAGGTATCAATTGTCTTCAATTTTGGTTCACTCAACGTGACAACATCACGCCTATATTCTCCGAAGGTTTAGTCAGTGGTGTAGAGTTATGCTATATACCTACATTTCCCAAAAGTCTCAAGTAATACTTCGGATTCGGTTCCCGCACGGAACAAATATTTGTATGATTTACAGCTAGTTGTTCTGATTCTGGTATTTGTGTGTGTGAATATTTGTGTTTGTAAACGCACACAGGATATAGTAATTATGCCTAGTGTAGGTATATCATGTTGTAAAAATTAAAAAAAAACTCGCAAGCATATAACCAATTACCAAGTACACTTCCAAACTTCCAGTCGTGACTGGTAAGATCTAAGAGTACCCAATAACGCTTTGGCTGACCAGAAAACCAAATCTTATGCTCTTTGTATGCGCTTGCGACACCTACCAATTACACAGCTGCTGAATTTGAATCATAAAATCATTTGAGTTATAAAAGCGGTGTACATATTTGGATTTATCAAATAATTATTTTTCTGCTAAATATGGGCTCAAATTCAGGTGAAATTCAAATCAACAACGATTACATATTTGTGTACAGTCGGCTTCAAATTCACAGTGAAATATCTGTCATTCTCTATTTTCGATAGCAAGTGTTCAAACATAGCGGAACAATTTGTGTTGCCGTGACTGTTACCAGTCATATGATTACGACAGTGGTCGCAAGCGTGACGTCCTGAGTTCGATTCCCGGGTCGAGCATAGTGTTATTGGGTTTTTCTGTATGGAAATTCTCAGTAATAGCACGGAGTCTGGAACTGTGCTCGGTAGATGGCAATAAGCTCGCCCCTATTACATGGGACTCAATAACGGCATTGGCGAAATGTGGGTGAACAAAAATACACCTCTCTCTAACCCTTCGAGGATACAGGCGTGATGCTATGTTATGTACTTACGCATGAGCAGATAGGTACTTAGCTAGTTAAGAGTATCGTTTAACTGCCGGCTTCTGACAAAATTGCCTTGAAATACGCGCTAAATAGGTGTCAACAGCATCAGCCAAATATGGGTGTACAATAGTACACCTCTGGCTAACCCTTCAGGGAATACGGGCATAATTTTATTTTCAATTATCGAACCGATTTCCGGCACATTCTTTAACAAACAAATTTACCCAAGTAAGCCCATTCTCTGTTGACAATTCATTGACTAATTCAACATGAAAGCAGCCATACATTATGAAATTAAAACTATTTTCCTTAATCTAGATCGTGAAGTTAAAATCCAACTTAGTTTAAGACCAGCGTTTAAATTAAATCTTTCAGCACCTGTGTCTAATGACAGCTCATCAAGAACGGTCGTTTAGACCACTTGTCGGTAGGAGACGGTTAATTTGAGTGCCGTATTAAGACGGATATTTTGATTGGTATTGACAGAATTGGCAGTTTGGAGATGCCTTTGCTTGATTGATTTAATGATAACGAAATTATAATTTCATTGTGCGAAAGGAGGATTAGTTAATTTGGCGATAGGTGGTTTCTTAATTGTTTTGTTATCATAATTTTTGTGTAAATATTTACAGTTTGTTGTGTTCATAATATTACAATTTGTTGTTTTAATAATCTTAACCGTGGTCCGTCCTTCTTGTTACTTAAATTGTTTTTTTTTTTCAACCGACTTCAAAAAAAGGAGGAGGTTCTCAATTCGGTTGTTTTTTTTTTTTTTTTTTTTTTTTTTTATGTTTGTTACTCGATTTCTCGAAGACGCCTGGACCGATTTCAAAAATTCTTTTTTTATTTGAAAGGGTATGCTTGTCATTTGGTCCCATTGTCATCAGGTCAGGACCTGATGGTGGAAACCCTGAGAAATCGAGGGCATCTCTTGAAAATTGTAGGCGAGCATGGGGTAAAAACTTGATATTTATGTGATCTGATGATGGAGACGACAGAGGATCGAGGGAACTCCTCAACGGTACATCTTAACTACCTCGTGTTTGGGCTTATTTTATTCGTGTTGACAAGATCTTTACACCGAGATGGGTAATGACTGCCACTGCAAGGTCCGTGATGCAGGTGCAGTACTGTTTAGGGAACTCCTTAATGGTTGATAGCAGCTACATAGTGTTTGGGCGATTATTCCGTCAATTACGGACCGATTTTAAAAATTCTTGTTTTGTTCGAAAGAGTATGCTTCCCATTTGGTCCCATTATCACCAAGTCAGCAGTGGCGTGCAGTTCATAAAGACAAAAAGACACTGCCTACCCTACATAACTTAGATAAATATTTATTATAAAATATTTGAGGTGGCAAATTACATACGTCATTATTTAATCGACAAGACGACGAACCAATACCAACATGCAGTAGATATTTTTGGTTATTAAGCTTTTAAAATTTTCTGCCTACCCTGTCTAAAAACTCTGTGCACGCCTTTGCAAGTCAGGATCTGATGATGGGATCCTAGGGAAATCAAATAGCCCGTTTAAGCTTTTTTTCTTAATAAGTTAGGTATTGGCTTCTGAAAATCATCATTTAATGATGCTGAGCTGATGATGGATGTCATAGTACTCCTCAACGGTAAAGAGTTAGGGAATAAAACTTCCGAGTTTGGGATCACTCGATATATTTTGATGAGTCCCGTATAAAACATTTGGTATAGAGGGTCTGATGATGGAGCCAGGAGATAGATGGTGGAACTCTTCAGTAGCTACTTGTAAACCCCTCGAGTTTGGGCTCATTTTAAACCTCTAAAAGTCAAAACTATCACAGTATTAGTTACAATAGTCGTCTTAATCTTTTCATTTCTCGTAATGCGTTTTCATCATGTGGTCGGCTAAGTAATTTATTTGATTTTAAAATCACATAGTGCAATACCGTCTAAGGTTTTCACTCGACTTGGGGCAACATACATTTGACCTTGGTAAAGTTTTTCAAGAGAATCGTCTTTACTAGGTCTACCCATCACTCAAAATTGTAAAATAATTAAATTTTTTAACAAAAAAAAAAAAAAAACCGACTCCAAAAAACTCAAAAACAAAACTAATAACTAAAACGCAAAAAATAAATTTTTATTATACAATATAGTAGTTGAAGAATATTGAAGTCGGTGCCAAGTAAAACATGCAATGATAAACCGACACGATTGGCGAAGTGCATTTGTCGTGTCCAACGCATAATCCGCTCCGCACTCGACAATTTCTACGTGAACTCGTTGTTTCAATGTCGCTATTATAGCAGCAAGGTATATTACTTTTATGTTTTACTTGGCACCGATTTCAATATTCTTCAACTACTATATTGTATAATAAAAATTTATTTTTTGCGTTTTAGTTATTAGTTTTGTTTTTGAGTTTTTTGGAGTCGGTTTTTTTTTTTTTGTTAAAATTTTTTTATATATATATATCATTTGGGAGAATTTTATGCCCAAGTGTGGAGCGTGACATAGTTGATTGGTTTCCTATACTCAATAATATTAATTAAGACAAGGAAATGTATAGAAATAAATAATAATCGCGGTTGCTTCTAGCGGTTTTAAAATGTTACTTTTGAACCTTAACGAGCCACCTAATTAAGCTGAAACTCTTCATAATATATAACTTTTGACGGTAAGATTGACGCAGTGATTAAGTGATCGACTGCTGCGCTAACTGTAGCGGTTTCGATTCCAGCACGGAACAAATATATGATATACTAGCTTTTGCTCGCGACTTCGTACGCGTGGAATTTAGAATTTGATATTTTAAAATGGAGCCTATATTTTAAGCTGGACCTCTAGCAATACATCGGTGAAAACTGCATTCATTTCCATGTAGTATTTTTGCGTGATGCGTGTACAAATACACAGACAGACAGACAAAAATTCTAAAAACTGTTGTTTCGGCTTCTGTTGCTCTAATAAAGATCCCCCATACTAGTTTTTCTCTAATATCTATAATGTACAGACATCGGCCTGTTATAATTGTATTATATGTAAAGATAATCTACAGATATGCTCCGGGTTTAGGTGTATATCCATGTGAATATTTATGTTTGTAAATACACGATACATAGGAATAATTTCCAATTCCACTACATACATTTAAGACAGCACAAATCACAAGTAAAACCTATCGCTACTGAACCAATCACTTTTGTAACATCGATTTTGTTTCAACGCTCTTTGAAGCAATTGGGGGTCGTTCCGACCCGTCAGTCCGTCAGACCTACGTCACTTGGGTAATCTGAGGGCTATTAATCTACCTGAACTTGGATTACAAGCGATAGGTAATTACTTGTCAAAGAAAACTGTGTCGCAATCGCCTATGAATAAAATTTGAATTAGTTCGAGTGATGTGAAGATTTTTTTTTGGGAATTTGGATTTAGTGATATGGATGGGATTTTATCAGTTAGTTTACTGGATTATTTAAATTGGATTTCTATCAAAATGACAAAATTGCTTCAATGGTCTATTGTCCACTATCTCATGTGTGTTCCCCGAAGTGTAACTGTGATATACACGTACTTACATTCAGCATCAAAAATATGTATAAACGTAGAGAAATTCAAATTCTTCTTATTGGAAAAAGAATTAAGAATTTTTATGTATCCGCAGAAACTTTGGGTAAATTGGTCAAGATTTCAATCACTATTGTTTCTAAAAGGATTTTTAATTTATTAAGTGTGAACATGTTATTGCTGACTGTGCATCCACATTTCGCTTTTGCCGTTATTATGTCCCATATAAAGGCGAGCCAATCCCCAGCTACCCAAAACAATTCCAAACTCCGAGCTGCTACAAAAAAAATGCTATCTGATAAACTCAATAAAATTCAGCCTGACTCGAGGATTGAGCTTAGAACCTCACGCTCAGAAATCGATCTTGCGACTAAACCTATGAGGCAGTAAGAATACATCTACTTAGCATAAATAACAACAGAATAAGTCTAATGATATTCAGTTAACCCTGAACCATTAAACTTGGCAGCGGAGCCAGGAACACGTTTGCCACACGACGCGATGTTCCGGCACCTGGTGACGCCTTTGTGGTTAAGATCGGCAGGTGGGTGGCATGAGACTGCTGTTACTAATAATGTTACACTTTGTGTGGCTTTTAATGTTCAGTCAAGAATGAAGGTATCATTATGCTGAGGTAATTAAGTAGGATTGCCTGCCCCTACGGCCTTGCTAATTCCCATACACTTGAGACGTTAACGTTTTTACTCACTAAACATGAGCTGATTTTATATTTTATGTTATAGACACAAATAAAAACTAGGTCATCACGTTTTTATTTTTTTGTTATTGTTTCATCATCAGCCAGAAAACGTCCACTGCTGAACGAAGGCCTGCCTCAAGGGGGGGGGGTTTACCATAATCCCCACGTTTGGCAGGCGACTTGGGGATCGCAGTGGCTCGCCGATTAGTGAGAGGACGCTGCTGCCCATCCTCCGGTGTCTGGCCGCAGTTTTAAGACATACCCGGATCAATTTTTATTGTTTATAGATTGAGTAATAATTAAACCTCAAAATGCGTTTTTAAACTAAAAATCTTCCTTATACTTATCTCGTGATAATAATTAAATTAATCAAAATTTTGAAACACCCAAAATCATTCTACCTACTTTATAAACTGACAACACGATAGAGACCAAAATCAAATTAATTCGTTAAGATTTCGATGTAACAAACGTTAACGCCCAAACACATATTTTCCGCGTATTTCAAGGCAATTTTGTCAGAAGCCGGCAGTTAAACGATACTCTTAACTAGCTAAGTACTTATATGCTCATGTGTAAGCATAGCATCACGCTTGTATTCTCCGAAGGGTTAGAGAGAGGTGTATTTATTGTTCACCCACATTTCGCCAATGTCGTTATTGAGTTCCATGTAATTGGGGGCGAGCCTATTGTTACTTACCGAGCTCAATTTCAGAGTCCGTGCTGCTACTGAGAATTTTCAAAGAGAGAAACCCAATAACACTTTTTCTGACACGGAAATCTAACCCAGCACCAGAACTCATGATCAGCACTGACCTCGCTTGTGACCACCAGACCATGGAAGTAGTCCCATACGTAAATATTTGACGATACGGTTGGCGCAGTGGCTAAGCGATTAGCTTTCTACGCTACGTGTTGCGGGTTCGATCCCCGCACGTAACAAATATTTGAATGATCTACAGATACTTGTTCGGGTCTGGTTGTGTGTGCATGTGTGTTTGTAAACTGTACCCACGATACAGGAGAAATCCAAGTTTAAAAAAACAAAAGTTTAAAAAAAAAACAAAATTCCTGATTTGCCTCTCTAGATTAACATTCTTGATATGCCTACATTTCTGAATTGGTATTGAAACAATACTTCACTGCGTTTCTTAAAGTGTAAGTAACTGGGTACTCTTCTAATGGAGTTCAAGCTTCATCCTAGCCTTTTCTTCACTCTATTGCGGTCGGCTTTCTATATAAACAGTTGTGGATGAATATCAGTATGGTGTCATTACGGGAGTGACTGATACTCTAAGGATAGATTGGTTGTCAGACTTTTAGGGCTGCTGACACCCTTAATGACAGCCATAGGGTTTCGTATGACACCCGAAACTAGCTGCTTCCCGAAACACGGATGGGTTTCAATGTATGAAAAACCGTTACCCACTTACTTACTGACTGACCTTAGCGAACACTTAACGCGCAGAACCACTGATCTGCGCAGTAGCTACGTAGCTACGGGCCCGACTAATGGAGTTCAACCTTACCTACGATAAATTAAATTTAGAATCACTTAATAATTCAGTGACCCGGGTACGTCTTAAAACTGCGGCCAGACACCGGAGGACGGGCAGCAGCGTCCTCTCACTAATCGGTGAGCCACTACGATCCCCAAGCCGCCTGCCAAGCGTGGGGATTATGGCAAACCCCCCCTTGGGGGAGTCCTTCGTTCAGCAGTGGACGTTTACTGGTTGACGATGACGATGACGATGACGAATAATTCAGTAACCACTTCTTCAAACTACGAGAATCAATACTATCGATACATTCTCGTTTAACTCGGATCACTTTTAAGATTAAACACAACTATATGTATACTAGCTTCCGCTCGCGGCTTCACCCGCGTGGAATACGAATCCGTGCATTTTCCCGGGATACAATGTGCTATTCCAGACTATAATCTATCTCTGTGCTAAATTTCATCAAGATCCGATCAGCCGTTCTGGCGTGAAAGAGTAATAAAGATAGATCCATCCATCCATCCATCCATCCTCACAAACCTTCGCATTTATAATATTAGTAGAAAGTAGGATGTACGAGTATTTCATATATTTCATACATCAAAGAACTGTAGTGTTAGTAGGTTTTGATGATCAATATTTACGCACTTCAAAGGTCATAAGTTCTAATCTAAACCAGTCGTTTTGTTAATAGAGAAACGCAAACACATAATATAATATAGCATCACGCCTGTATTCTCCGAAGGATTAAGCAGAGGAATACTATTGTACATCAACATTTTTTTTTTGACGTCACGCTTGGCATTGTGTCTAAGCGATTAGCTTTCTGCGCTAAGTTTCGCGGGTTCGATCCCCGCACGGAACAAATAATCGTATGATCTACAGATAATTGTTTCGGGTCTGGGTGTTTGTATATGTAAATATATGTATTTGTAAACGCGCCCACGATACAGGAATTATTCCTAGTGTGGGGCAAAGTTTTTATAAAAAACAAACAAAAACATTTCGCCGATGCCGTTATGCCGAGTCCCATGAAATAGATGGCAAGCCTATTGTCATCTAGCCGGCACAGTTTTAGACTCCATGCTGCTACTGAGAATTTATATACAGAAAAACCCAATAACGCTATGTCCGACAAGGGACTCGAACCCAAGACCTTGCGCTTGGCAGTAGCTCAAAAATCTCGTTTCACACGTTTTTTATTTTTTAATTTACGACTTTATTCATATACTGTTGTCCAGCCCGTACCTGTTTTAGAACTCGATCGCAGCGCCACCTGCCGGGTCCAATTGTGTTTACAAACCATTCAGGAACCCATTGAAATATACACACAAAATTTCATCCAAATCGGTCCAGCCGTTTAGGAGGAGTTTGGTGACAAACACACGTACAGAAGAATTATAAATATTATATAAGATAAGATGATACAAATTGTACGTAACGTATCAAATTAAAACACAATCTTATAGGATAGTCGTATTTTTGGTTCAAAATTACCTTACATTAACGACACAGTTAAGTTTCATACGTAAAATTATTCGAGGTATCCTAACTGTTGATAAAGAGTTATAATATACTTTAAATTAATTTTATTTCCATCCCACATACCTAATACATAATTGACTTGACTCTAAGTTGAACCCCGGAACTGACTTTAGTCATATTTTGCCTGCTATAAGTAAGCGTCTCAATTCCATCAGTATTATTAATACATTTGCTCCAAACAATAATATCGTTCACCAAAAACATTAAATATTTGATCCACATCTCATATCTGATTTCGGAGTCTTCCCACAGAAGCGGATCTTTGGCTTGCTTACATAACAATCGATTATTTCCCGATATAATCGGTGTACACCTGGCGTTCTTAGCCCGCAATGGATTGTAAACATGTGTCGGTAACAATAACACCCATTTTGTTATTGTAACAGATTTCGCCGGAAGTTTTAATTAAAGTTAATTGTTGTTGCGAGATACTCCCAGATATAGTATATTCTCATTACGCGGATGCTGTTAATAGCGAGTTCCATGTTATACTGATTCCGTTGTCGACCATCGGGAATATTTCCTTTCTCCGGGCTGCCTACTGAGAATGTCGCCCGACCCGGAAATCAAACCCAAGATCTCAAGCTTAACAGTCCCGTTTGCGACCACTCGATCAGTGCCGTTAAATTTAAGATTATGAATTCTAAACCAACTGTTTTGAAATGAATATCTATGGAGTTTCTTGCTGGTCTCTTCTCCATAGGACCTGCCCCGCTTTTGGACCGTGCACTTAGAGTAGTGGTCGTTACACTTTTCTGGTCAAGGGCCACATAGGATAATGTGAGGTATCACTGTGGGCCGCACATTCTTGGATTGTTTAGTTGACTCTACCAATCAATTGACATATTTTTTATGAGCTGTCAAATTGCGATTGCCCCCTCCCGCAATCCGCTCACTTAGAGCAAGCGAACGGGTTGCAGGAGGAAGTTTATACCCACCCGCGTACTATTTAGTTAACTTCATGTTGAAAATCATATTCTGATATAAAATAATAAATGAATTCAACCCATTACTGTCCCACTGCTGGGCAAGGTTCTCTTCTCAGAATGAAAAGCTGGCCCGGTGCGGGTTGGCGGACTACACACACCGTCAAGAACTTTATGAAGCCCTCTCAGGTGTGCAGGTTTCCTCACGATGTTTTCCCTTCACCGTAAACGCAAGAGATAATCAAATTCTGTCAGAGGTGCGGGCCGGGTTTGAACTCAGACCTTCCTGCATGAAAGGCAAGCGTTCAACCGCTAGGCTATCACTGCTTTTTTTAAATATTATCTACTAAGATTGTTTGCTTTGTCGCGGGCCGCACATAAATCGTCCGCGGGCCTCAGTTTGACGACCACTGACCTAGAGTCTCTACTTTTTAAAAGTACCTTCAAAGGTCCAGTTGAAATAAAAAAAAAACGTTGACTCTGACTTTATTTATTTATTTATTCTTTATGCACAATGTACAGAGGCGGACTTAATGCCTTAGGCATTTTCTACCAGTCGACCTTAGAGTGATGCAGAGAGGAAGGATGGTAGGTGCACGATACAATTTTAACGTTATCGTTAATAAATATATGAGGATACACTATAATAATACAGTTGCTTACATGTCACATACATACATAAATATATATATTTACATATATACATACGTATATACATAAATATATATATTTACATAAATAATATAATAATGTCCTCCTGACCGATTTCGGTCACGGCGGTCAATCTCACCGGAGATTAGCCAACTACGCAGGAGATATTATAGAGCACAAGTGTGTGCGCAAACACAGGTGCACTCTCCATTCCTTCACTCTCATAGTCCGATGGGACGGCAATCCCAAACGACCGGAGAGAGGTCAGGCGCAGGACCAACGGGGCTTTACGTGCTTTCCGAGGCACGGTGTGTATTCACATACACGAAGGTCTTCATAATATAATAAATAAATTATAAATAATAGGAAAGCTGAGATGATTCTACCAATTTAGTATGGAGGTGTTCATGCAATTTCCGCTTTAAAGAGTAACGACTTGTGGCCATCCTGATGACTGACTTTGAATGATGCAGTCAAATAACAGTAGGTAACAACTACCATCACAAAATCATTAAATCATTTTCATTCAAAATCAACATTTTAAATCGATTAAAATACAATAAAAAACACCAATTGCCATCATCGATTAACCAACCTTGACATTAAACGACCACATGACGCTTCCGGAAGTGGTCATCAGAGGAACAATGGCGCATAGACCGGAAGCCAGCTATTTCGCGGCTGCGTACATCTAATGACAAGCTCAATTTCAGTTGAATGCATATTTTTATCTGATATGTGTTATCATATCGTAATTATGAAGAACGTGACTTTGAATCGGTCTCGTTTTGTATGTTTGACCAAATAGGGGTCTACGTAGAATGGTCACGCTTGTGATGCGTGTTGTTGGATGGTACACGTGGATCCGCCTCTCTGAACTGGCTATGTTTAGTACTGTCAGTGACATAAGTAGATGAATAATGAAGAATCTGATAACACGGTTGGCGAAGTGCCTAAGCGATTAGCTCTCTGCGCTAGGTGTCGTGGGTTCGATTCCCGCACGAAACAAACATTTGTATGATCTACAGATAGTTGTTTCGGGTCTGGTTGTGTGTGTGTGTGAAGTGTATGTTTGTAAGTTGTACCTACGACACAGGAGAAATTCTAGTGTGTGGCAATGCCACCAAATAGCCATGCGATTTTAAAATAAAAATAAGACTTAAGACCCATGTACCTAATAGGGGGCGAGCCTATTGCCATCAACCGTGGACAATTTCCAAACTCCGATCTGCTACTGAGATTTTTGTTTCAGAGAAACCCAGCAACACTTTGCCTGAGCCGGGTATGAAACACAGAACCTTACGCTTAGCAGCCGTGCTCGCAACCAGAACACGAATGAGACAACATACGTCCAATAAACCAAGTTTTGTACTGGTCAAACCAGATAGCTTCGTACCAGTTAAATCCAGCCAAAGCATCAAAAAACATAACTACCCTCCATTCCCACAATAGGTTAAAGCGTACATCGTGTAACAACCAATAAAAGTAGCTGTTGCCTGTATAGTACGGCAATAAAGACCGATAGTGGTGTAGCCAGGCAATAAAATTATTTTGCTCCCTCCCACCCTCACTTTACGACGGCCACCCGGAAATTGGGGAGAAATTCCCCGTCATAACGTGGCAACACTACTTTTATTATCCGAACATCGTTTTATGGACGATTTGTAGATATATGGGCCAAGCAAAGTTGTGGATATAAGTGATAATAAATTATATTCCGATTTTACTGCTAGTTTATTCGTGGAAGTAATGTGTTGAGAGTATTGTAAAAATTGTATATTTTTCTTTTTCGATGACGTCACAGGGGGACTGTTATTCGCATGCTCGCTTATTTATTAGTACTGTAGTATGGAACGCGTTCGGCGCTCCAATTGGTGCAGAGCACGAAACGGACCAATCGGAGCGCCGAACGCGTTCGATGCGTTAAATCGAGTTTGTCGAAAGAAATTTACACTAGGGCCTCTGAGCGTTTGCCCACCCTCGACGTAGGAATGTCGTTCTATATCGCGTTACCAAAATCCGAAACGATTATCTGTATGCCATAAAATATTCGTAACGTGTGGGAATCAAACCTACAAACAAAGCCAAAGCCAATCTTAAAAGCTTAGCCACTGATACATCGTCAATTTTAAAAGATAGACGATCGACGATGAAAATTATTTTAAGTTTAAGATATTTACACGATAATCAATTAAAGCTGGACCTAAAGTCTTCAACAATCAAGGAATATTTACTTTTTATTATATCTTTACATGTTATTTACTTTCTTTGCTGACTGTCCTACCTACCTCGTATTACTCGTAAAACCTTCATATTTTTAGACCACTTGGATCTAAGCTACCGTTATCTCCTTTTTAAGATCGTAACCACCCTGGAGCTGAAGACTAAATTTAAAGCCACCATTCAAGCTAAAGGATAGAGCCATTAGGTCCCCAATGTATGAAAACGATAGAAAATTTCAAGCTCCAGTGATTATTACGCGCTTTCGAGCATGAAGCGGATTTTAAAAGTGTTATCGTGTATCGTTTCTGTTTTGTTTCACAAAGGTTATGTTTGCAATCTTCATCACAATATGCTAGCCTAGTACTTGTTAAAGTTTGCTTAGTATTCGCTGGTAGTTTACAAAGCGGTAGGTTTTATAATAATCTCGCGAATTGGATGTCTCTAAAAAGCTAAATCTTATTTATGTTTTAAAATCTTTCTATCATTAATGTTTTCCTGGTATGAAGTCGGTTTGTCAATAGCAACTAAATTTTATGTTGTATTTCCCACAAATTACATTTTTGACTTTCAATCTTTTAATATGCATTGATAATTAATACATTGCACAACTAATTTATACAACCTACTTATTATTACTAACTACTAAAACAGTAAACAGATTAAAGATGTAAAAAATATATAAAAATATTACCTACGCGTCAAAATACTCTTCCGCATCGCTGTTAACCGGCATTGTTCCCAGAAGACTGGCAGCATTGCCACGCTGTATGGCAATGCTGATTCTTTGACCAAAGAATAATCCAGCCTTCTGGTCACGCGTAGAGTCGACTAATCGCTTTGCGATATGTTTAAACAAGATGCGAGCACTCGGACTCCATGGCCCAAGTGTTTCGACCCCAAACGTTGTATTGGTTGGTTTACAAACTAAACTGATTTTGTAAAAAATATCAAAGGATAATTAATTATTGAAGATATTTTTTCCCGACGGTCGTAAGCCCGACTACTGACCGTGAGGCCCTGGGTTCGATTAACAGGTCAGGTAAAGTGTTATTGGGTTTTTCTGTATGGAAATTTTCAGTAGCAGCACGGAGTCGGGAACTGTGCCCGGTAGATAGCAATAGGCTCACCCCTTATTACAAGGGACTTAATAATGCCGTCGGCGAAATGTGGGGGGGGGTGTACAATAAATAATACACCTCTCTCTTACCCTTCGAGGAGTACAGGCGTGATGCTATGTTATGTTATATTTTGTCTCATGAATGTTTAAATATCGTTAAAAACCCTAATACAATTACGGAGACACAAATTTGATTCGTAGTCCTAAATATTTTGTCTCTTTTCAATGATGTTTGTAAGAAAGAGAATATGCAGCGGTGAAAATGAAAATATGTTTAGCGCAATGTGCAAATCCTGTTCTCCTAGTATTTTCACAAACGTCAACACACACCACCGTCCCATTACGTAATCTAATCTTATGGCATCCTGGTACAAAGGTTTTACTCTAATTCCGTACCAGAACTAAACGGCGCTAGTCTTATAATGATGTCAATTTAATGGACATTGGCTGTCCTCACGTGAGTTTAAACCGCTGTTTCCTGTGCTTGGTCCTACAATACAACGGACAGGTTTAATCCGGTTTATTCGGGAACATTGCGGATGTTGCAACCAAAAGTTTGAGACCATCGAACGTGAGTCAGGTTTTGTTTTGGCATAAGATGTAACATGGAAAGAGTTTAAAATAGTTTACGTAAATTTATCTATACATATAAATAAAATTGGAGTGTCTGTTTGTAATATTGAAATAACCGTTTTTTACTACATGCATATGAATATAATATATACGGTACATACACCAAAATATTTTTTTTTACAATTTTTGTATGTCTGTCTATCTGTCTGTCTGTTTGTATAGGCTAATCTCTGAAATGGGTGGACCGATTTTGACGGGACTTTTATTGGCAGGTAGCTGATGTAATAAGGAGTAACTTAGGCTACTTTTATTTTAGAAAAATTCTTTTATTTTAGAAAAAAATAGGGTTAAGTGCATTTGGTCTCACTAAAAAATACATTGTTAAGTTCCGACATCCACGCGAACGAAGTCGCGGGCACAGCTAGTCTACTATATATGTACTTATGTATGTCGTTATATTTTCATTTGTCTTTTTACTTAATTCTTCGTTCTCATTATGAGACTGCCTCGTAGGTCTAGTGGTCGCAAGCGCCACTGCGATGTTTGAAGTCCTAGGTTCGAACCAGGTCAGACAGTGTTATTGAGTTTTCCTGTTAGAAAATTTTCAGTAACTGCCCAGAGTTTATGGCAACAGCGAAATACCACCATAGATTTAACCAATGTATTTGACCCTATGACCTTTAATAAAGACCTATTGATTATTTTAATACGATCCAGTTTTGCCTACCGTCTCTATCTACCCATAATGCCTAGATTCAAAGTTCCTAAATAACCGAGTTATCCATTACAGTTTATAATGGTGTTATCTCCTAAACTTGGTAATGGATCTAATTGATATGGATCTGCTGATCCTACCCAGCTGCCTGGAGATCAGATTCACAACAAAGTTAGCTAGATTATGAGTAATTATATTTTTTTGGGATCCTGACTTTTATTAGCGACGAAATATAGTAAAGTACAAGCTACATCAATAGCTAAGCTTAGCTTAGCTTGGCTATGCTGTGGCTTCTTTTCATATTTCGAATCACACACACAGCATTAAGCTAATATATGTAGAAAGTAACAAAATAAACTCCGAGCAGTTAAAGATAATTTTAAAAAATCCCAATATTACTTTAACCGAACTGTGGATCGAACCGAGGGTCTTAAGTTCATCAGCCACGTATGCGACCGCAGCCTAATTACCGATGTAGCGACAGGCGTAGATCGCGCGATAACTTCTGTCAAACGTCATTTTTGTGACATATAATGTATTGGCTGACAGTGAGATTGCTATCGCGTGGCTATCAAATTCGCTCGAGTTTTGGAATTTTGCTGTTATATACACGAATTTTTTTTTGTTCATTTAAATGAAACATGTTGATCCTACTATCCTACGTCTCTTATTAGTTTATTAGCTAATATTAATCTTCTTGTATGAATAGCATGATATATAATAAGATATCGAGACTCTGTAGAGGGATATAAAGTAATTCGATGATTCGATTATGACTAATTCGATTTACTACATCGAACGCGTTCAGCGCTCTGATTGGTCCGTTTCGTGCTCTCCACCAATCGGAGCGCTGAACGCGTTCGATGTAGTAAATCGAATTAGTCAAAAGAAACTTACACTAGGGGTACAGGACCACATCACTAGCAGTCGCTCTACACAGAATAATATAAAAATGAAAAATAAATTACCCTTCACAACCCTTTAACAAACTGTCTAGCTTTGAATTATTTTAATCATACCACTAATAGCTCTACTTAACCCGTCAAATATCATAAACATAAAACGTCCGGTACTTATGCCACTATACAGTGGGTTGTCAAGACGGCACTTAACCCTATCACTGCGGGCCACTCGCAACATTGTCCGCAGCTGTTTACAGAGTGGATGCCAAACGTCCACAGATGACACTTAAGTATCATAGCTTGTGTGTTCACTTAAAGGGGTTAAGAGAACATTTTGGATGATATACAAAAGACATGTTTATTAAAAAAAATAAAAAGAACATTGCATCACGCATGTATTCTCCGAAGAGTTAGGCAGACTTGTACTATTGTCACTACATATTATAAAACAAAGTCCCACGCCGCGTCGTCTGTCTGTTCGCGATAAACTTAAAAACTACTGAACGGATTTTCATGCAGTTTTCACCAATAGACAGAGTGATTCACGAGGAAGGTTTAAATGTATAATTCGTTAAGGTTTTGTGTAGATTGGCTGAAACATGACGATGATAGTTGAAGATCTCGGCAAAAAATCATGCCGAGTGGGAGCTTTACCGGGGTGCTAGTAAATGCTCGACGTAACAGGCTGATACGACACTACGACTGAAAAAAATTAAGGTGTATATGCTCTGCTACCCGTGCGAAGCCAAGCACTTACAAATCTCTTAGCATGTTATAGGGGCGAGCCTATTGACATCTACTAGGCACAATTCTAAAGTCCAGGCTTCCACGGAAAATTTTATAACAGAAAAGCTCAATAACATTCACCTAACCTGGGGATCTACCCCAGGACCTCACGATCAGCAGCTGTTTACGACCACGAGACCAATGAACCAATCAGAAATTATACTTGAAGTGATATTAAACTTCGAATTTCTGATGATGCGTTATGAAGATAAGGGCCTATTTTACTAGCTAAAAAAGCCTGGCTTCAGTTAGGCTCTCGCACCACAATGGTTGACCTAAGTACGTTCGACTCCTGTGTAGTGTGACAGACCATGTTGACTGGTTAATACTTCCAACAAGGCTTGACAAATTCATGGCGGCACAAAACAAGAATGACTCAAGTAATTTCCTTCCATTAGAAAATAAAATGGTTTCTTGATTGTTGCGGAGATTAGATTACCTACCTATAGGTTCCTATAGGTAGGTAAGACCTTCGGTTGTGACCTTAAAGTTCTACTAAACGTGCGGCTTTTTCTCAGAAGCCTTATTTCGCGTTTGAAGCTTAGTGGCGCTTGCATTCCATGCAGGAGGGTCTGAATTCAAACCCGGCTCGCACCTCTGACTTTCTAAATCATGAAACCATCGGGAGAAAATTTAAAACCTGAGAGGGCTCCATAAAGTTCTTGATGGTGTTTGCAGTCTGTCAACCCGCTAGAAGACACGGTTAGCGCAGTAGCTAAACGATTACCTTTCTGCGCTACGTGTCGCGGGTTCGTTTCCCGTACAAATATTTTCATAATATACAGATAGTTATTTCGTCTCGGGGTGTGTGTGCGTGTAACATGTATGTTTATCAACTGTACCCACAATAAAGGATCTTAGGGTGGGGCGAGGATTAAAAAATAAAGACATTATTGCATTTCATTCCTGTTAGCGAATTGAATCCCTTAGAAACGGCACGGAAACAGCCGAATATATATACCAATACCTAACTTAGTATAGTACATAGACGAACAAACATTAGAGCGTACATATTGCCGAACATGTGTTAAACTGTAACTGTTATACCGCCCGTAACAGTTACGACCCGTTTTAATATAACACCCTCTATACATTCCGAGTGTTATTTAGATTTTCATGTGTAGTCTTTTATTGGGATAAAGTTAGGGCTTCAGGTGGAGGTTGAATAGTCGTGAGTTCGACTCCAGAGTGTCAAACACCAGTGCCAGGCATTTTCATGATTTACGGGCAAACACCAATGTCAGGCTTTTTCATGACATAGGCCCGGTTTTTTAATGCCCAGATAAAAAAATATCTAGCAGTTAATTTGAATTTGGAATAGTTTTTGTATGGATTTAAGAGACTTATCAGAGGAACAAGTTATCTGCGCTTTATGCAGCTTAGAAAATCAGTCTTTAATGTGCATTTTATTCACTACAACACGTCTCTTACAGTGAAGGAAAACAAGCATACTACTAGTATCACACCTGTCTTCCTCAAAGGATTAGCCAGAACAATAGGTACTACCTGAGACTAAAATTTGATAGCACGGTTGGCGCAGTGGCTAAGTGATTAGCTTTCTACGCAAGGTTCGATTCCCGCACGGAACAAATGTGTATTTATATGATCTACAGATAGATGTTTCGGGTCTGGTTGTGTGTATATGTGACATGTATGTTTGTAAACTGTACCCATGGCTATATGGAGGACTCAAAGACAAGTTTCTAAGTTAATAATTATGTATGGTTATTTTTATTAATCTAGCGAACATCCATCTTTTTTGTTTCAATTGGTCGAGAATATAAAATATAAAAGTTTTCCTTTTGAGTATTATATTTTTAAAAAGTATTTTTATTTTTATGGTCGATAAGACTAGATAATAATAATTTTAAATGATATGAATACCTACCTAATTAAATAGTCAATTGGCATTACCCTAAGGAAAAACCCAACGTAATAATGTTTACGAAGACAAGATAATCATTTTATGATCTTCCTATCCTTATTAATATATAAACACTAGCGACCCACCCCGGCTTCGCACGGGTAGCACACAAAATTACCAAAAAGGCAAAAAAAAAAAAAAAATTTGTTCATCCTATCCCTACCAAACTTCACGGATCACCCGCTGGGCTAACCTGAAGATTACCTAAAAAATTTCATTAAAATCGCTTCAGCCGTTTTGGAGTCCATAGGGAACATACATACACACATTTATTTTATATATGTAGATATATAGATAACATAGCATCACGTCTGTATCCCCAAAGGCAAATGTGAACTGTACACGCATAATATATCACCAATGATGTTTAAGTAATGATTAAGCCCCATATAATGGGCGAGAGCCTTTTGCCATCAATCGGGCACATTACCAAAATCAGTACTGCTAAACAGAATTTTTATAAACCCCACTAACACATTGCGCGACCTAGGAATCGTAATCAGGACCTCACGCTCAGCAGTCCCAGACCACAAGACGGTGAAATTGAATTGATTTTAATATATATTATTCCACAATATTCGACACTTACCAGTCATTTCACATCAATAATAATCCCTGATAATCAAGACAGTGTACCTACAATACATACTATAAATATATAAACTGTCAAAGCTCTTAAACTTATTATAATATGATAAATTGACATTAATATACCTGTACATTATTGTCTTGACAAGCAAAACCGCACGTCACACCTAGTTAGAAGACGTAGACGTACACAAACGCATCGATGTCGGAAATTGGAGAACTGTGTACGTTCCGCAGGAGGAAATGGGAGCTATTTCTTGTTATCTCCATTTTAGTTCTGGGTATACTACGTCACTATTGTGACGTCACGCCTCTCGGTAGGACGTGACGTAATGCGTGATGTGTTGACAGCAAAATAGAAGGGAATAGTGATGTGAAGTAAAGGGGCGTGTTTTGGTCGTTTGTGAGATGGATGGCCGTCCTTATCTTGTGAAAACAGGTCTTACATGAACTTTTATTCGGTCACTCAACTAGTACACAGTTTTATGTTTTCGTAGAATGGTATAGAATTCTTTATTCAGACTGCCTCGTTGGTCTAGTGGTCCCAAGCGCGACTGCTAAACATAAAGTCCTGGGTTCGATTCCCGGGTCAGGCAAAGTGTTATTGAGATTTTCAGTCTGGAAATTCTCAGTAGCAGGACGGATTTTGGAATTGTGCCCGGTAGATGGCAATAGGCTCGCCCTCTATTACATGGGACTCAATAACGGTATCGGTGAAATGTGGGTGTTCAATAGTACACCTCTGCCTAACCCTTAGGGGAATACAGGCGTGATGCTATCTTATGTTATGTTCTGTATTCAGGCTCTTACATTTACAAATTCTCTGTAAAAAATGGCTGAATAAAATCCGTGTTAAAGATATTGAATTTATGACGTAATAAAGACAAAGCGAATAAATACTTAAGTTATAATTGTTAATGTTTTTTTCCAATATTATGACTTTACTGATTTATATACTCTTTATTGTCTTTAATCTGTGTTAAGTCTTGTAAGATACCTATCTAAAATTCTTCTTTTTTACCATTTAACGAACGTACGTTGTACACATTATTCGTATTCTTGTAAACTCCTATGAATTATTTGTATAATACTTTGTATAATACACAAAAATACTTGAAAAATGATGGACACAGGCAGGGTTCCCGCGCGACCTTTGGTGTCGCTGTCTGCATCAACTAAATACAAGCGTTTGGTCCTCTGCCGAAATCTATCGGAATCATTTAGATTCAAATTCAAAGCTCATTCATTCAAACTAAATTAATCCTGTTTCGTAACAAACACAAATATTTACACGCACAAACACTCATCTTGAACAACTATCTGTGGATCATACGGATATTCGTTCCGTGCGGGAATCAAAGCCACGATACGTAGCGGTGTTGATCGCTCAACCACTGCGTGTCGTCAACAGTGGCGAGACACTGCCTGTCTACATAACTCAGATAAATATTTAATATTAGATATTTGAGGTGGCGAATCACACACATCGTTATTTAATCGACAAGACGACGAACCAATACCGACATGGATTAGGTATTATTGGTAAGTAAGCTTTTAAAATTTTCTGCCTACCCTGTCTAAAAACTCTGTGCACGCCGCTAGTCGTCAATATACTTTAACATAACAGTAGGTTCCCGTCGCTTATGATTCTAAAATACGAGTAGGTAGCTCCATCTATACTCGTAATTGCGCAGACGTGATCAAAACAATAATAACTATCGAATAAAGTCAAAACGGTTCGTGATCTACAAATGGAGCAAGAAATCAAAATGGCGTCTGATGGAATGTAACTTTATAACGATTGAATGATCTGGCACGTTACTTATAGTATTGTGTAAGTCATATGCCTATGGTATGTCTACACTATTGTTGTGGTTACAAGATTCTTTAACTGCTGAGTTAATAATATAGATGTTTGATTGAAAAATACGAGGTTTAAACGTATTATTACTGTTCCGATTTAGTTTTTTGGAGAGAATGTACATTGTCCTTTCGCTGCCAACGCGAGCCTATCTCATTTAGCGAACACATTTTTATATTCCAGGCTGCTAATAAGAATTTTCTTACAGAAAAATCTAACAACACTTCCAATGATCGAATCACAGAATTGCGATTTCCTGACCAAAGAGAAGAACTTAACATTCTAACATAAATAATTATTTTTAATATTTTATACATAAAAAAAATTAGAATAAATATGTATGTAAAGCTATATTTCGACTGTGAACTGACGACTGGTACTATCTCATTTTCGGCAACATTACAGGATTAAGAAGAAACTATCGACTGCGTTGTGCGTACAACGCGGTCGATGTTAGTACAAATTGAATGAATTCGATTTTAGCGTCAATTTTGATTGAATTAAAATATGCTTTTTGCAGCGCTGCCGGGTATGAAATAGTTTAGAATGGTATAACCAAATAAAATTCTCATAAAACCGAGATAGGACATGTTGCCAGTTCACAGTCGATTTGTTACTTATTGCCTTCGTGTGGACATAACTATTAATTCATTTCCTAAATAAACTGCCGGTTATTTGGCGTGTTGATGTCGTGTAGTTAGTAACGGAACTTTAATTTCCTCGTTATAATGACTTATTAACCCGGAGTATTATTCTGATTCCGAACAAGCCGGGTTCCGTAAGGGCTTTGGCACCATAGACCACATACACACGCTCCGCCAAATTATACAGAAGACTCAGGAGTATAATCGGCCATTATGTCTAGCGTTTGTGGACTATGAGAAAGCCTTTGATTCTATCGAGACCTGGGCGGTATTGCAGTCCCTTCAGCGATGCCATATCGACTATAGGTATATCGAAGTGTTGGAGTGTTTGTATAGAAACGCCACCATGTCAATCCGATTACGGGACGAGAGCACGAAACCAATCCAATTGCAGAAAGGCGTGAGACAGGGAGATGTTATTTCTCCGAAACTGTTCACGAACGCATTGGAGGACGTTTTCAAGCTCTTGGACTGGGACGGATTTGGCATCAACATCAATGGCGAATACATCACTCACCTTCGTTTTGCCGATGATATAGTCGTAATGGCAGAGTCGCTGGAGGACCTCAATACTATGCTCAACGACCTCAGTAGCGTTTCCCAACAGGTGGGTCTTAAAATGAACATGGACAAGACGAAAATTATGTCAAATGTCCATGTTGCACCCGTACCGGTCGTCGTTGGGAACGATACGCTCGAAGTTGTCGACCACTACAACTACCTTGGACAGATTGTTCAGTTAGGTAGGTCCAACTTCGAGAAAGAGGTCGCTCGAAGAATCCAACTCGGATGGGCAGCGTTCGGGAAATTGCGTGATATCTTCTCGTCCAAAATTCCACTGTGCCTGAAGACAAAGGTCTTCAACCAGTGTGTGTTGCCAGTGATGACATATGGCACTGAGACGTGGTCGTTAACTGTTGGCCTCTTAGAGAGGCTCAGAGTCACACAGCGGGCAATGGAGAGAGCTATGCTCGGAGTCTCTTTGCGCGATAAAATCCGGAACGAGGATATTCGCCAAAGAACCAAGGTCACCGACATAGCTCTCAGGATTTGCAAGCTGAAGTGGCAATGGGCAGGCCACATCGCTCGAAGAACGGACAACCGATGGGGAAGAAAGGTTCTCGAGTGGCGACCACGAACCGGAAGACGCAGCGTAGGAAGGCCTCCTACTAGGTGGACCGACGACATTGTGAGAGTCGCGGGCAACCGATGGATGCAAGTGGCGGAATGTCGTTCGATGTGGTGGTCTAAGGGGGAGGCCTTCGTTCAGCAGTGGACGTCTTCTGGCTGATGATGATGATGATGATGATTATTCTGATTATTTCACCATTAAACTTCGATTTTATTTCAGCTTTTCAATATTTTACTAACAATTCATTAATAAATTGTTATAGCATCACGCCTTTATTCCCCGAAGGGTTAGGCAGAGGTGTACTATTACACACCCACATTTCGCTGATGCCGTTATTGAGTCCCATGTAATAGGGGGCGAGACTATTTCCATCTACCAGGCATATTTCCATACTCCGTGCTGCTACTGAGAATTTCCATACAGAAAGACCTAATAAAATTTTCCCCGACCGAGGAATCGAACCCAGGACCTCACGCTCAGCGGTCGCACCTGCGTCCACTAGGCCAATGATCCTGTCAACTTTCTGATTGATAAAATTATACTCAGTTTTGAGTATGTAACATCCCACTTACATCATTAACTCAACCTCATAAACATGGTTTAAAATTTTAATTAAGTTCAAAATATTTCACGTATTTGAACTCGATATAAAATTTGGTAGCATACATTTAATGGAATCTGGGTGTGGAATTTTTGATAGACCCAAAGAAAATGTCTGGACTGAACTTTACTGACATGTCGGTCTAGGCTGACCTAAAAACACTGACATTTGGATAGGTTTTACAACGCATAACAAGAATGAATTTTTCGGCATTCCCCGAGCGAATAAAAAAATATGAGAGTAAAATTTTGCAAACGAAGTTTCTGAACACCGAACTGTAACAGGTATCCGAATAGCCCAGGGCGTACAATCTACACATCCAATATTTTCGTAACTCTTCTCTTTTTTTGATAAATAATTGTGTTCATCATCATCATCATCATCAGCCAGAAGACGTCCACTGCTGAACGACGGCCTCCCCCAGGGGGGGGGGGGGGGGGGTTGCCATAATCCCCACGCTTGGCAGACGGCTTGGAGATCGCAGTAGCTCACCGATTAGTGAGAGGACGCTGCTGCCCGTCCTCCGATGTCTGGCCGCAGTTTTAAGACGTACCCGGATCTAATTGTGTTCCGTATAATTGTGTTATACCTACATTAATAACATTATTACTATAGTTTTAATAAAATAAAACGGATTATCGTAGGCAATAACAAAACTCAAACAAAAAAAACAAGAACCTTCAAACTGTCTCATTGGTCTAGGGGTCGCAACCGCGGCTGCTAGGCGTGAGATCTTGGGTTCGATTCTCGGGTCGGCAAAGTGTTGTTGGGTTTTTCTGTATGGAGATTCTCAGTAGATGCACGGAGTTTGGAACTGTGCCCGGTAAATGGCCATAGGGTCGCCCCCGTCACATGTATGGACGCAATAACGGCATCGGCGAAATGTGGATGTACAATAGTACACCTCTGCCTAACCCTTCGGGGAATACAGGCGTGATGTTATTATGTTAAAAACCTTGAAAAAAGCATTATTTTTTTCTATTTTTTTTTATGGTCATTATAGTATATTATAATACTATAAGATATTATGTCATCATCAGCCAGAATACGTCCACTGCTGAACGAAAGCCTCCCTCAAGGGGGGTTTGCCATAATCCCCACGCTTGGCAGGCGGCTTGGGGATCGCAGTGGCTCACCGATTAGTGAGAGGACGCTGCTGCCCGTCCTCCGGTGTCTGGCCGCAGTTTTAAGACATACCCGGGTCAAAAAAGTTTAACAAACAAGAATTTTCCGCAATAGATAAAAGAAACGCCAAAACAAACAACTTTACGAAGGCGCACAAGAAATTATGACTGATGTTGTCCATAAAATTTACGATCGCAAATATCTTCCTCCGTAAAAATACTCTGATATAATATTATCGGTAACTTCAATTGCTGTCGTAACGCCTTCTGATTCCCTTTTACGGAATCCCATCGACCCCAAGGGACTCGTAAGGGTTTCTGCCTAGTGTAAGGTATATCGACCTGGGGGGCAATTCTTACGGACTTCCACGTAAATCTCTATTAAAGACTAGCTTCCGTCCGCGGCGTTGTCCGCGTGGATTACGAGCCCGTGCATTTTTCCGGGGCAAAAACAGTTTACAACCTTTATACATATAATACTTCCTTATTTGAATCGAATCTTGTCCTCAATTTTGGTTTTATTGTTTGCGCGGACGCTTAATTCTTTTTCTATAATAAAAGTAGCCTAAATTACTTCTTACGACAACAGCTATCTGTCAGTGAAAGTCCCATCAAAATCGGTCCACCCGTTTCGGAGATTAGCCGATATAGTTTCATATGCATTTAGTAAAAAAGC
Source organism: Shargacucullia verbasci (assembly GCA_947562105.1). Classification (NCBI taxonomy): domain Eukaryota; kingdom Metazoa; phylum Arthropoda; class Insecta; order Lepidoptera; family Noctuidae; genus Shargacucullia; species Shargacucullia verbasci. Next base: position 1,519,853 of record OX387296.1, read on the forward strand.
TGTTATTTTAACATTGCAAACAAACACTTCGATTTTATTTATTTGTCTATAGGTATAGTCCATTGAAAATTTTCTTTAAAATCTCGACTACATTGAATCGCTCTTGCATGCATGCGCGTGAGAATCGCTTGACTCGACTAGAGATTAAATCGAAATAGAGTTCGATAAAACATCGCTCGCTTACATTTTACCGAATACTTGTAGTATTACATTCTGTCACTGTTCATCTAATATTAAAAAAAAAACTGCCTCATTGGTCTAATGGTCGCAAGCGCGACTGCTAAACACGAGGACTCGGGTTCGATTCCCGGGTCGGGCAAAGTTTATTGGATTTTTCTGTATGGAAATTCTCGGTAGCAGCACGGATTTTAGTAACTGTGCCCGGTAGATGACAACTGATTCGCCCCCTATTACATGGGACTCAATAACGGCATCAGCTAATGGGAGTGTACAAAAATACACCTCTGTCTAACACTGATTGATGAGGAAACTTAGTGAAAAAAAATATATATAAAGAGATCTTCTTCTTTCTAACTATCTCTAAAATAGACTTATATCGAAACACGCAAGAATTGCCCCCTTGAGAACTTGTGTAATATATACGCGTCTCTTCAATATACTCTTGAATATGATTCGGAAGTATTTTGGTCATGACTGAAGGATGATATCATACGTAATGGAAATCAAATAAAGGTGAGCAGGATTACTCCTGCTATCGAGTAGACCAAGGATTGGAAGTCAAGGTAAGATGGGCGGACGGCATTGATGCCTTCGTAGGTCGTATTTGGATTAGACTGGTATAGATGCGTAGAGACTTATGCCCAGCAGGATGGATGATGATGAAGGGTTGATGAGCGATGACACTGGTGGAAACTTGGTTGGTTCTGATCACTAATAATACTATTATCATTCTTATCAAATACATTATTATTATTAAACGTTATGCAACGTCTGTCGGTTCAGATAGTAAATAAATCATCATCATCATCATCATCATAGCATCACGCGTGTATTCCCCGAAGGGTTACGCAGAGGTGTAGGTACTATTGTACATCCACGTTTCGCCGATGCCGTTACCGAGTCCCATGTAATAGGGGGCGAGTCTATTGCCGTCTACCGGGTACAGTTCGAGACTCCGCGCTGCTACTGAGAATTTCCATCCAGAAAAACCCAATAACACTGCTCAACCCGGAATTCGAACCCGGGACACTTGCGACCACTAGACGAATGAGGCATTCTCACTATTTCTGTGTGATATGTACAGTTTTTATTAATTATTTATTACATGTATAGTCTTACGTTTAACACTGCATATCTTCCGACACAAACCAATCATGTTGTCAGTCGGAAGGCGTTTAACATTAATCGTTATCGTAACTATAGTAAAATTGTACAGAATAAGTATTCGTTGCGGGTTGTACGCGTGAATTTCTTTCTACTTACGTAACGTTGCGTGTAGCAACCGGCCGTTACTAGCATTAGCCGATACTACTGATTGATGTTGTGGCACAAGGTGTAAGGTAAAGCGGGAATCATGCCAGTATCGTGTTGCAGGTTTAACGGAAAAAAATATTTGTATGACCTAAAGAATGTTTTTAAATCTTGCCCCTCACTATTCATCATCATCAGCCAGAAGACGTCCACTGCTGAACGAAGGCCTCCCTCAAGGGGGGGTTTGCCATAATCCCCACGCTTGGCAGGCGGCTTGGGGATCGCAGTGGCTCACCGATTAGTGAGAGGACGCTGCTGCCCGTCCTCCGGTGACTGGACGCAGTTTTAAGACATACCCGGGTCTATTATGTCTCCTGTATCGTGGGTACAGTTTACAAACATACATGTCACATGCACACACAACCAGACCCGAAACAACTATCTGTAGATCATACAAATATTTGTTCCGTGCGGGGATCGAACCGGATCGACACTTAGCGCAGAAAGCTAATCGCTTAGCCACTGCGCCAACCGTGCCGTCCAGATGTTTCAGGCCTACGTTTTTGTGCATGCGAACATTCGTGTTTGTAAACACAAATGTTCACAGGAGTTACTCTTAGTGTCGACAACGTTATTTAAATCTAAAACAAAATTCTTGAAAGGGAAAGAGTACCTACTATATTTTACACTCACATTTTGCTGATGCCATTATTGAGTTCTTGAGCATCACGAGGAAATCGAATCGGCCTGCTCTTTTAAATATAAGCACCTTACATTGCAATCGAATCTTAAATGTTAATACGATTAATATCAATTGACTAATAGCGTGATGATTGATTTTTGATGAAGTTTTTTTGATTTCATCAAGATGATCGCCACATTTGCCAAATTAATCACGAGCCTTGCCGTTATTTTTTATAAAATTTTGCCCCTCATTAAGTTCGTGGGTACAGTTTACAAACATAAGTACACCTGGAACTTTTATGTAGGCCATAGAAAAATTTATTCCGACAGAAAATGTTACCCAAGATCCGCAGCGCAAAAAGCAACGACTACACCAATCATAGCGTTAAACTTTGACTCAAGAGATTTCACAAAAATCGCTGATACTTACAATCACTGGAACCGCTCACGCTCATCCCTCAACCCGACCCACTGATTACAAGTCCAAAGAAAGTGTTCCAGTCGGTCGGTAAGTCGCACGTGGTGCTTCCATATTCTATTGCGGACACGCTCCGTGCATTCATAAAACGTTATTGGCTTTGGTGTACAGTGACGTAATTCAAGTTTCGTACAGTACATATTGTTGGCGCTGATTGGTTTGACGTATAAGGAAGTTTGTGTGATTTGTGGTGACACTGCGGGTGTGCGGTCTTTGGTAAAGAACGGTCTTACCTCTTTCGTCACGTGGGTGTGACAAAAGATGGTTCTTACTGGCGCTGTTTGTTTCGGGAACTGTTTATAGTTTCGTGGACATAGCAGCCCCGCAGCCTAATTGCATAAAAATAGCGACAGCAACGCGATAGTCATGCGACAGCAGGCTCACTGTTTGGTCATACATATATGACAGAAAAATGATATTTGACGGCAGATATCGCGCATCTACATCTGTCGCAAATTGATTGCTACATCGGTAATTAGGCTGCCGTTCAAGCTATGTTTTCAAGGAGTTGACAAAAAGCACGAAAGGATTATCTATAGATTGAAGTACTTAGTAAGCTAGTACGTTTTTTACAGTTGTGTTAACTGAAGGAAAGTAATAGGTTATAAGCCTAAAAATAGACCTTGACCCTTGAGTTTATTTCGGCGTTTCTTCTCAGTGATAGTCATAGGAAATGCCGACGCCATCTAGTTTAACGAAAAAAGTCGGTTAATAGTGATTGAAAAATCCTAATCGCAATATAAACAATTTAATTTCAAGCATTTACTGAACTAGTAGTTGTCTGCGATTTCGTCTAAGTGTATTTTGTATTTTTATTACCAGTAGGTACAATATAAACTAGTAATTGAAAGAAATATGAGATTAAATATTCTGTAAAAATATCATATTAATATCTAAAAGAAGCCTATGTTCGTTTCCAGGATCCAGGCTACCTCTTTGTGAAATCTGAATCAATTTAGTCATTTAGCCATGATAAGATAGCAAACAAAGTTAATTTCGCATTAATAAAATTAAAGTATTAAATAAGTATTAAATAAGTATAAAATTAAAGTATAAAATTAAAGTAAATTAAAGTATAAAATTAAAGTAAATTAAAGTATAAAATTAAAGTAAATTAAAGTATAAAATTAAAGTAAATTAAAGTATAAAATTAAAGTAAATTAAAGTATAACATTAAAGATTGAAAGAAATAATATAGAAGATTGAAAGAAGCAATGTGCGCTTTTGTAAGGGTATAACGAATAATATTTTTCTTCTTTATTAATGTTGTCTACATACTGTACTATAATAAAAAGTAATCAACCAATTTAACGAAACTTTTACAGTAATACAACTGTATTTAGCTCTAATAACAAATACGTAACAATACGCTATTGCTCTAAAAGCTGAGTGCAACAGAGTTTTTGTAAGTTATCTTGTTCTTCAGATGAAGTTGCGACTTCAGCTAGTAATAATATAAATGTTTATGGAGTAATACATTAATGTATACAATGACTGTACCATAAATGTACAGAAACAATGGAAAGAAAGAAGTAACATGTGTATAAAACATGTTCGTCATTGGCAATAATGCATTACTCATATTTATGTAAGAACATTTTTACAGTGCCGTGTGTATGGTATGTAATCCCATAAACTCCCAGTATGGACGAGCGTGCCTCGAACGCTATAATGAAAGGTTGGAGGGAATATTGCCATCACCATGCTGAGTAAACGAGCTGTTATAATAAATGCATAGGCAGATCCATTATCCATTTTTTTGTTATATATTTTCTATTACATTTTACACGTTGTTTATATGTATAAATAAATTTGTGATTTGATAAGTAAAGTTTTATTTTTCCTATTAATTGTTTTTGAATATTAAATATCTTAATAACAATAGCGATGTCTTAATCTACACGACCACTTTGTCAATACTACATATAATGTTGTCTATTATGTCTCGGGACCACATTAAATGGGACGGTATCGGCGAAAGTTTTACACCTGTGTCCATCCTTTCGGGGAAGAAGAATTATATATAAAATATCTATAAAGATAATAATGGTACACGTAAATTATAAAACTCATCACATAGAGTACATTTCGTTAAAACATGTTAACAACACTTCAATGTTTTAATAGGAAATTGTAAACAATTTTTACTCCCACATTTACTATGCAACTACATGTTCACTGACGACACGGTTGGCGCAGTGGCTAAGCGATTAACTTTCTGCGCTACGTGTTGCGGGTTGGATCCCCGCAAGGAACAAATATTTGTATGATCTACAGATAGTTGTTTCGTGTCTGGTTGTGTGGGCATGTGACATGTATGTTTGTAAACTGTAACCACGATACAGGAGAAATACTAGGGTGCGGAAACGTAAAAAAATATATATATAAAAATATATAATAGTATACATATCAAATTCAACAATGTAACCATAGGATAAAATAGTTATACTGAGGATAGATTGGTATTCATAGATAGAGTTTCTGAAGTCAGATGATTAGTGTGTTGGGGACACACATAAGATTTATATTCTGCATTTGACTTGTTCTTTTCTTCGACTGCCGAAGAAGGGTTATGTTTTTCTAGTGTATGTATGTATGTATATTTCTTTGAAACGCTTTTTAGGGTAAACGGTTTGACGGATTTAAACATATGAGGTGTTATAAGATTCGTTTTAATTGTGGGGGTGACATAGGATATGAAATTTTAAAAAAGTTATCTACTAAATCTTGCCAAAATTTAATCTATTTAGTATATCCCTTACATACTCTAGACTCTAGAGCTTATTTACTTAATTAGCAATAATTAACTGAACAACTTTTTTATTAATATAAACTATATAGTGTGAAATAATATTTATTATACTCTGTGTGCCTGCCTCATGGTCCTGGGTTCGATTCCCGAGTCGGGCAAAGTGTTATTGGATTTTTCTGTATGGAATTTTTCGTAGCTACACGGAGTCAGGAACTGTGCTCCGTAGATGGCAATAGGCGAAATGTAGGTATAGAATAATACACCTCTGCCTAACCCTTCGGGGAATACAGGTGTGATGGTATGTAATTATAATTTAGTTTATTTATTACTAAGATCTAAACTATCATACCGCCTGACTGATGGTAAGCAGTGTCTGTTACCTATGGAGGCTTGCTAATATGTTGATAATTAATGATCTTAGAACTTGAAGTCACACCAATATCAAAACATCAAGGTTAATCAACAAAAGGCGAGCAATTTTTTATTTAAAAATAACCTGGGCAAACTTTCAAACGCGCCACATCATCGTGCTGGGTTTCAAAGGGTTGTTCAAGAGGGTGGTGGAATAGGGTCGGAAATTACAACCGTTTGTGTTGTGACCATGGTTTCGGAGAGAATTGGGATTAGTTCTGTGTGTTTACGATTTGTTCGGTATATTGATGTTTAGAAAATTACAAAAGATATGTTTTTTTTTTTCTTATTTAATTTTTGTATTTCAATGAGATAAAAATCGGTACCTACATACCACGTACGATAGAAGTTAGTGAGTACCTATACTTATTGTAAAATTATACTAATTCATCATTACCTGACTAATTTGGCGCAGTGGCTAAGCGATTAGCTTTCTACGCTACGTATCGCGGGTTCGATCGCCACACGGAACAAGTATTTGTATGATCTACAGATAGTCGTTTCGGGTCTGGTTGTGTGTGCATGTGACATGTATGTTTGTAAACTGTACCCACGATACAGGAGAAATATTAGTGTTAAAAAGGTTTAAAAAAAAATCGAAACTATTTTGAAGTCGATTTGCAGTCTAATCAGTTGAATTTAACATACAGTGACTGCTATTTGACTTTGAATTTCTGTATATAAGAATGTTCAAGAGCACCATTACAAATTAATTCCTCTTAACACTTGTCATACAAGCCATGTGTAGTTATCTAATAATAGACGTACAGTTTCACAAGATTTAACTAAGGGAATAACAATCGCTACACTCACGCAAGAGAAAAATATCTTAAACAAGCGTTAGTCAACCGCGATCGATTGATCAAGAACAGAAATAACTTTACCAACTCGTTACTTGGAGAACAAACCCAGAACATAGTTTTTATTTATTGTTATTTAAGTTATTCCTTTGTTTGTTAATGTTAATTAGCAGTGTTAGCCTAGTGGTTGAACGCTTGCCTTCCATTCGAGAGGGTTCGAGTTCAAACCCGGCCCGCACCTCTGACTTTTCGGAATCGTATGCGGATTAGAATTTGATTATCATTTGCGTTAACGGTGAAGGAAAACACCAGAAACCTGCACACCTGAGAGGGCTCCATAAAGTTCTTGATGGTGTGTATAGTTCGCCAACCCGCACCGGGCCAGCGTGGTGGACTAAGGCCTTACCCTTCTCAATCTGAGAAGAGGCCCTTGCCCAGCAGTGGGACAGTAATGGGCTGAATTTATTATTTATTTGTTTGTACCTACAGAGTGTCTTATTCGCATTAGCGAACAAACTCTTTAAATAAAGAAGAATTTAAAAAAAACTCGTTACGATTAGAAAGAATTCCAGAGAAATCTAGGTACAGTTTGAGACCTCGTTCTAATAATTGTAGTATTTTGAAATGTCAAAGTAACATATTGTTCATTTGACCTTCATATTTAGACCTTTTCGAAAGGCTTTATTTATTAGAAACACATTTTGTATCATTCGAAAGGGTTTTTTTTTTTAAAAAAGGTTCTCTCTTCTTTTAAAATCGGGAAAAAGACTTCGTAGAAATGTAGATTAATTGTTAAAAATAGGATTTTTTTCGAAATAAAATATCGTTCTTAGCATATATGTGTGCCATACTTTTTTTAAGTGATTTGGAGAGACTTGTAATATAAAATTGGTGTAGTATTTTGATGTTAATTTAAGGTAGGTATTTATTTCTCCGAATCTGCTTCAGCGTACAGATTTAATTGGATGGATATTAGATTTGAATTCCAAAAAGAAAATTTTACTTTTGGGAAATAAAATTTCTAACAACTAGAAACACAGGTCAAAAAAGCAAAAAAAAGCATATGACGTAATACCTAACAAAATGAAAGTTAACAATACCTATATTTTATAGAATATCCCGATAAGATTTTATGTCATGGTCACAGTATTCGTGACCGGGACTGTTAATTAACTAAAATTGTTCACGTGATGATAAATAAATTAACAACGATTTGTTATCAGTACCGTCATCACGAGTTTTCTTACTATTTACTATCATAGTAAAGTAAATTTTCATGATATCGATTTTAGTTCTTAACTTGGTTACATTAGGGATTAGAGTCGCTTATGTGACATATGTGTCATAGTAAAGTTTTGATTTACTATTTACTATATTATAGAGATGTCATGTTAGCGATTCTAATCGACGAGATAGGATAATAAGGTTTAAGATAACACATCTGTCATAATATTATACACGCATCAAGCAACGTTATAGCGATACGTTTTACTTTCCCCTTAAAAGAAAAAGCGAGCAAAATGTACGAAAATCCATACTAAAACTAAGAACACATCGAATATCACGCAATCCATTGCTTGTTTTCAACGACAGCTGTGTTCAAACGTAGGAGTAACACGACAAAGGTGTTCGTTTTTAAAAAAATGACGTGTTTCATGATACAAGACGGGCGCAAAGCCTTCATCAGACGAGCCCACGCGTGACGTATCGTAATTGGGCTTTGATTCTATGGTACTTACTTTTACAGGCAGGCAAATCCCGGAGCGGTTGATGTTTACCTGAAAGCAGAAAAAAAATAAAGGTGTTTGAAAAAGGAAGGCGTTTGAAAATGGAGGGTTCAATTGATGTGTTTGAAAAAGGAAGGTTCCATAAATTGATGTGTGTGTTTGAAAATCGTTAGACAGTTTTTTTTTGTCCTTTGAGAAAAGTGATGCTTTTTCTTTGGTGTGTTTATTAGATTATAATGGGTAGAAAGTTTCTTTGTGTTTTAAATTTTAAAGTCAGTAAGTCTATTAATTACTTCTATGTTATTGCACATTCGGCTGAACTTGTTACTAATAATGCTGGCAGTGTGGTAACCGTTTCATTCGTTTTCAAATAATAATAAATAAATAATCATCGAAACGGTCATCGAACTTTTTTAACACCATTATTTTCTGATATTTAATGGCAGACGGTTAGACGTCTCAAACCAGTCGTAATTTCTCTACTATTTAAATACCACAATTTAAAAATAATCCTCATCATATGACTGTCATAAACTCGAACCAACGACCCCGCAACAGTTCGACACCCTGCTACCAGTTCTACAAAATCAGCATATTTCTACAATAATATGTAACAACAGAACAAGTTCAAAGACCGATTCAATATTTATTTATTTATTTATCTTTATTGGCCAACCAACAATTGTTTATACTGATACATTTTAACAGTAATATTCTATAAACTAAGGTTAGTATAACAATTTCTTATAGGTTAGCACCGCATGCCCCATAAATTAACAATTAAAATGTGCTACAAACACTATCCTAAAGGTTTACTACTATTTATATTAGAAAAACAAAAAAAAATGCTTTAAATGTGGGACTTGAATGAAATAACAACACAGAATGAAATAAAAACACACATAGAAAACACAAAACGACATACATTATTAGGATTAAGTACGCATTATTTAAACATTATTTAAAGTGATACGGCGGAACTTGCCTAAGGAGTCGAAATGGACATCTACTTTATCACTATAGCTGTTCAACAGTTTGCACAGCCGCGGGACGATAGAGCTTGCACCTAGTACTGTCCTACGAGGTGGGGGATACAGAGGAGTTATAGTGGCCCGAGGTAGCCTAGCTGGAGCCCGAAACTGGAACCTATTGAGTAATTGCGGGCAGTCGATTTTAGATCGAAGAATTTTAAACATAAAAATGGCGTCTGTGATACTTCTTCGTTTCTCTAAAGACACCATCCTAAAATGAGTTAGTCTGTCCTGGTAGGATCTTACCTTTTTGGCTAACCCGCAAGCGTAGGCTAGATGCCAAAGAAATCTTTTTTGTACGCGCTCCAATCTAAGATTGTGCGTGGCATAATGGGGTCTCCAGATCGCACTACAATACTCCAATATAGACCTGACCATACTGTTATATAATAAGATCTTGGTACTACTACGTCTGAAACTAGCGACATTTCTAATGACAAATCCAAGCATTCTCGAGGCCCTTTTTATGACAGATTCCACCTGTGGAACGAATGTTAGTTCCTTGTCAAATAGAACTCCCAAGTCCCTAACTTGATGGACTTCCTGAATGAGATCAGAACCTATGTGATATACACTTGTTGTGAATTTCTTTTTCCGGGTGTATTTTACGTGATAGCACTTTTTAACGTTCAACGTCATTTCATTGTCATTACACCATTGAGTCAACGAGTTGATATCGCTCTGAAGTAGTGCAACGTCATTATTGGATTCAATTACCCTGGAAAACTTGAGATCATCTGCATACATATAACAGTCCGAGAATTTGAGGCAGTGTGGGATATCGTTTACGAACATGTTGAACAGGATTGGTCCTAAGTGTGAGCCTTGGGGCACGCCCGAAGTTGTCTTGCATGTTTTAGATATATCAAGATCAAGATAATATCAAGATCTGTAACCAGTTGCGGTTGCACAATAATCGCGTAACGATCGCGGACCGGTTTCTAGTTGCTGTTAAAGCATAGATCTAATAGACGTAACTAGGTGGTGCCCGCGATTTCGCTTGGATTTTTAATTTTTGTGTCATGCTATGTCGTTGTATGAATTTGCATGTATAACCGTGATGGCTGGCGAATATAAAGAAGTACATAGCTCTGGTACGTGATAATGTTCTCCTATTGTGGGATAGGCAGAATTAATAGACACTACAATACAGGAGCGTTATTTATTCGTGAACGGAGAGTATACGCAAATTAATCCACCACAAGAAGTATAAAAAATATTGTCCCACCCTTAGATTTCTCATGTATAGAGTTTACAAATATATGTATGTGTGAATCAAATCCAGAGCTCATAGCGCCAAAAGCCACTCGCACAGCACCAACCGTGATCATTGTTTTATTTTATCGCATCGCTTCGCGTAGCTTTGTCTCAACCCGTGATCTACGTGGGACAAGGGGTTAGCCAACAAATGCACGTCATTAAACAACCTCGTTACTACCGATCTAGATAACGCACGAACTGTAGGACTATTTGCTTTAGTTTACCGAGTCACCGAAACGTTAGGAGGGTTGATGGTTTGACAGCAAGCCAGGGCGGTTAAATTATGTGCCAAGTTATACGGTTAGGTAGAGCTTTACATAGAGTTTAGGCAGACATAAAGTTTAGTACATAGAGTTTAGAAAATCATGAATACTTTTTTACAGTGCCTCATTCATGTTGTGGCTTGAGCTTTGAGGTTAGAGAGTTCGGTTCCCGGGTCGAGTAAAGTGTTATTGGATTTTCAACCTAGACTTTTAAAATATGCCTAGTATATGGAAATGGGTTCGGCTTATTACATGGGATTCCATAACGGCATGAGCAATGTGTGAGAGAACAATAGTGCCTACACCTGTGCCTAGCCCTTCGGGGAATACAGGCATGATGCTTATAGCGTAGGTACAGCTAAAACAAACCTAAATCTTTTTGAGTTTGTGCTTGGTTTTTTAGCTGAAACTCACTACTAATGAGAAAACGAAAACTCCCTTTGATTAAGAACAGAAATAAAACAAGAAAGTAGTAGTATGTAAGAGTAAAACAACATTAATATGTATTTTTACTAAAAGAACGATAATTATTTATGTCATATGAATTAAAGTTTTTGTAAGCAAAAATCTTTAGAGAACGTGTCCCCTTTGTGCCTCGCTGGAATCAAAACCATGACATGACGCCCAGATTTTAATTTAAAGTGTATTTCACACAATTTGTGATACGTTTCTTGTACAATGACAGATTTCTTAATGTGTACAACTGTGATTAACTACATTAATTGATACCTATATTTTTCTAATCTTAAAACTAAATTATTAACTTTAGTATATTTTTTCTTTTTTTTTTTACATACGTTGCCCCTCACTAGGATTTCTCCTGTGTCGTGGGTACAGTTTACAAACATACATGTCACATGCACACACAACCAGACCCGAAACAACTACCTGTAGATCATACAAATATTTGTTCCGTGCGGGAATCGAACCTGCGACACCTAGCGCAGCAGTCGATCTCTCAACCACTGTGCAATCCGTGCCGTCAAAACTGAAAAAACTGAATGAATAAAAATCTTGCCAAGACATACTAAACGGGGAAATTTACAAAAATCAGAGAATCTCGTAATTATTTCAATCGATAAATAACCATTTCTTGCTAAGTTTTAAATCGCTGCATCTATACAATTTATAATACGCGGCCCAGTCCCTTCAATACAAATCCCTACACACACACAAGCTCATAACCACAAGAATGATCTCCGGCCTCATTCGTTGTAACATTTCATTAAATTGAGGATGTGATTATGTCTGTTGCAGAGGCGGGCTCATCAGCCCATTTATACGACATTGCATCTTGAGATGGTATCGCGTGTCGCTGTGTTATGTAGATGTATGGGGGTGTGTGTATGAGTGTATGGTAATGTCTAGAACACTGAATTGTAACAGGATTTGTTAAAATTAGAGGGTTTTTGTCTTTGAAAGGAGAAATGTATCGACTGATTTGGGACTGTTAAAAAAGGGGTTTGTTTTTTTTTAAATTTAATATTTCTCACCTTATTTTCATCATTCGTTAAGATCATTGCTATAAATCTTCGAATCAGGATCGGAACAAATATCTGTTAGGCCATACATAAAAATGTCATGTCAATTATATAAAAAAAAATTCAAGGGACATAAATTCTTAGACCAAGTACCACTCTATTTGTATTCTACATCCGTCATCCCGATTTGATATAAAACAAGGAGAAACTCGTGACATTTGTGACGCCACGTCGCGTCGCGTCAAATTTAGCGTCAGGTCGCGTGACGCGGCAGGTAACGTTGTACATTTATAATATTTACACATACATACATACATAAAGTCACGCCTTAGCGATATTACCTGTGTACCTGTGTAACTTCTTCATCATGTTAATATATTGTTTACAATAAGAGCAGTGCAACGAGAGCCATGCGTGCCTTCTATACAGGAAGTTTTGAGTTCGATACCAATATTTTCTGGTGGGAAATATTACAAAATAATCTCGCCTGCTATAAATCTAGTCCTCTGTTTAATCCTTCGAGGAATATAGGCGTGATGGTAATTTATGTTATAATAACATGGCTTATCTCTTAACATTTTGTTCACGTAAGGGAAAACAGCGTGACATAACACGCATAGGTAAAATTTTATGTGTTACGTGTCGGAATAAAAAATCGCAATAGTGAATGAATAAATAGACTAAGTAGAACACAACATAATTATTGCAGGGTTTGACAACATGACTAACATACCTACTTATTCGTCAAGATGGACACCGATACCTAATAGAAAGAGAACAGAAAGTAACAGAAAGGCCATGTTGGTAATCAAAAAATTTAAGTGATTAGCCAACACTTCATTTGAAAAATAAAAAACTGTTACATTAAAAATTAACAACTCAGGGAGAATTTTCAAAGAGAAAAACACAATAACCTTTTGCCTGATCCTGGTATCGAACCCGCTAGTGATCACTACACCAACGAGGCAACAAAGCAGCTTATAATCTACTCTTAATAAAAAAATAAAACATTTAGTTGTTTTCGGTCACAGAATATCCGAACCTTTTACTCTAGTTTTTCAATTCAGCGGGTAGATTAACAAAACTATATCCGTATCCGAATATCCATTTGCGGATAAATATCATACAACATAAATTCTCACATGGCTGTATTCGTTTTAGTGCAGAACATAAAAGCCGTTGGGGTCGACACACTACGTGATTTCTTTCATTGAAATTAGGGTACAAAGAATTTGGGGACGGTATGCGATGTTTTGTATTCGTTGGCACGAAAGGGTTGAGTTTTCGTAGTACATACGTAGCTTTAAATAAAAATATAGATTGTGTGTGTGTGTAAAAATTAAAACATTTTTTTTTATTAACAAAACTTTGCCCCACACTAGGATTTCTCCTGTATCGTGGGAACACTTCACAAACATACATGTCACATGCACACACAACCAGACCCGAAACAACTATCTGTAGATCATACAAATATTTGTTCCGTGCGGTTATCGAACCCGCGGCACATAGCGCAGAAAGCTTATCGCTTAGCCACTGCGCCAAGCGTGCCGTCGAAACTGTGGAAATATGGAAAATTATTTCTAAGTATGTTAAAATATTATGTCTTTTTTTAATAGCTTCTGTCTGTGTGCCTCATTAGTTAGCTGGACACTGACTGTTTAGCGTGAGATCCCGGGTTAGGCAAAGTGTTTTTAGTATGTTCTGTGTGGAAATTATCAGTAGGAGCACGGAGTCTGGAACTGTGCCCGCTAAATTGCAATAGGCTCACCCCCTGTGACATGGGACTCAATAACGGCATCGGCGATATGTGGGTGTACAATAATACACCTCTGCCTAACCTTTCGGGGTAAACAGGGGTGATACTATGTTATTACGGCACGTTTGGCGCAATGGTTGAAAGATCGATTGTTACGCTACGTGTCGCGGTTTCGATTCCCGCACGGAATAAACATTTGTATGATCTACAGATAGTTATTCCGGGTTTGGGTATATGTCCATGTGAATATATGTGTTTGTAAACACACCCACGATACAGGAATTATTCTTGGGGTGGAGAAGTTTAAAAAAATAAAATCCCTTCTGTATCATGTCGTGAATACAATTTAGGTATTCCACAGATAACGGACACTGCAGTGGAAATCTTCGTTCGCAAAAACAGACGTTTTATTTCGTATATAGGTATTTGTCATACGTAGATAGGTATTTGAAATGACCGCCAGACTTGTGAGCGGTAGTTTTACTGTCTACTGCTGTGGTGAACAGCCGCGGATGGTCAGTCGTCTGCTAAATGCATTACAGAGAGACAAAACTCACATGAGACCCAGAATACCATGTTGAAGGTGCAGTTGGCACATTGTGAGGTCTATAGATTGCGAGTTCAATATCTACCGGAAAAAAATACATTTTATGTATACCTAACCACTACTCGTATATACTTCTACCAAACCCTTCTGAGATTAGCGACATGCTGTTAAGTATGTAATATCAAAACTGACCAACTCTTGGAGAAAATCGCAAATATATATGCCGATATAATTTTCTAAAATAATCTTAAGGTACTAATAGACTTGATCTTTCTCTTGTAACAGAACACCGAGCATTCGTTGTTTTTATTATGTCGTATTGAACAACGAACAGAACAAAATATTGGTACAAAGATATCGCCGAACATTCTAGAGAACGCTTAAGTAAATGCTGGTCAGAATTACTACAAAAACAAATTGGACTGGAACAATGCGAATTGCTCGGCTCAACAAAGTGTTCGCATCATTGCTGATTCGCTAGAATGTTCTTGTTCAACTGAATGTTAATGTTGTGAGAGCATTTACTTGTAATGCATTCGCTGGAATGCTTAGGTCTGTCACCACCTTAAGAGAAAACACATTACCCCACTTGTAGGTTGTGGTGGGTGAACCTTGAAATTCCTAGCAGCTATCATGATACCCAGTTATTTTGTGGTCGCTGAGTTGTCTTGTGGTTTGCTAATCGTCTCTCCAGAGCGGAATTATTTCACGGAGACGCTCAAGTTTGATGACCTGAATGACGCAGAGGAGTTTCAGGGTCGCGGGTTTATTCCCGGATGGCGGTGTTTGTATATAAGTATGTACATAAACATAGGGATCTTACTACATGCCTGGGATAGAAGTGCTTATGTAATTTTATATTTTAATTTATTTGGTTTTATTTATTTACCTTTTTATAAACTCGCTTTCTTGATAGTTTTCTGAACAGATTTTAAACTAATTTCCAGATTAAAAAGGTAACATATTATATAAATAATTTATTTAGCAACTAATTTCAATACTTTTGTTTTAAAACCAGTAGTATTTTTTTCATAAACTGCACTATGGTACACCCGCATTCCAATTCCGTAACACTGTCCGTCCTGGGTACAGAATCCAGGACGTTACATTCAGAAGTCGCAACCAATGAGACAGTCAGGGATTTGCTAACATTACTTGTGAAGTCATAACATAACTTTATACCGGGTTTATTACTAAGGGGGCTCTTGTGTGGGCGTAAGCAAACCAGTGGGTGAATAACGACAGTAAATAATATACTCGACAATGTTCTGTTCTACGTCTAAGGTGACCTATGAGATCATCTCATAAGAGAGGGAAATACATCACTACTTATAAATCACTCGTTGAAACAAGCTGGTTTGAAGACAAGGTTACTTCAAAAAGATATAATAAAAGTTCTTATGTAAATTGACTGCTCTTTGGTTTAGTTACAAATGCGGCTGCTGAGCGTGAGGTCCTCGGTTTGATCCTCAGGTCAGGTAAAATGTTATTGGTTTTATCTGGTAGAAAATTCTCAGGAGTCTGGCTTAGGCTCCCCATATTATATGGGACTTAATAACGGCATTGGCAAAAGGTAGGTGTACGAGATTATATATTTGCTTAATTCTTTGAGGAATACAGGCGTGATGCTATGTTATGTCTATAAACTAGTTTTTTTTAAACATTACGTCTGTCTATTGTTCTTCTTGTATCTTTGCTAAAGTTAATAAACGATCCGGAACAACAATCCGTAGCACATTTGTTTGGATTGAAACTTGTGACACGTAGCGCAAAAAATCACTATAAATAGGCACAGAACACTTGGCTTTATGCGCTACTGGTTGCAGACATTAGCTCACTTGCCAAGTATAACACAATTATGATTGTTCATTCAATCACAATTTCTCCGCAGATTCCCAACGGTATATTTTCATCATTTTTCCATACCCGAAAGGTAATTGAATTGGCTCCAATTTGATGGCCACAGACACAATAACTTGCAGACTGGCCATCAAAACAACATAAAACAACAATGTCCACGTATTAGTTTTATAACGCAATAAAAACAACGATCGCCGATATTGTTTACTAGATATGTCACAGGATAAAATGAAAAAAAAAAAAAAAAAAAAACTGGTTGTTGAAGAATTCTTACGAAAATTGGATACAAGGAAAAAAATACCACTTCAGATTGTTTACAAACGGAAAATACAAACGTTTCTAATAAAAACAGCGGTTCGCCAATATTATTATCCCAGCAGTGGGACAGTAGAGACTTCACAGATTAGTCGATCTACGAGGTTAAGCAGCGCTTGCTGCGGTCAGTCCTTGAATGGGTGACCGTTTTTCATACATCGCAGGCAGTTGGTCTACATTTTCCAGGCAGTTAGTCCCGGGTGTTATACGAATATCTATGATAGTCGTTATAGGTGTCAGCAGCCCAAGAAAGTCGGGCCACCAGTCTAACCTTCGAATATCAGTGTATCCCAGTAATTGGGTGGCAGAGTTCTGATGGCAATCGCTCCGTGTAAAAACACCTAGGTATATTCAGCCGCAAATTGTTAGATTGGGAGCCGACTCCACTTTAAGCTGGGATGAACTCCACACACCAACGAGAAACCAATACAAAAAATAATTTTAAAATATCGTTTTTGTTTATAGCTTTGTGTTTTTCCTTACCATTTTTGCGAAAAATGGCCCTTAACGGACTTTATCGCAAAAATTCTGTCATATACCTACCTATGGTTTTTTGTTTACTGGTTAATAATAAAGGTAGTTGTGAAATCATTATAATTTTGTAGCTATTTACTGGTTCAAACAAGTCTTTTTGGCATTTTAATAACAAATTTACATAATATGACGTAATAAATATTGTTATTGGCTATTTCTAATTAGTATCTAAGATCTTTGTCTCTGTTATATAATCACTTCCAATATTAATAATATTATTTTAATTGAAATGCTTCATCAATATTTATGTACACATACGAAGTAGTAGGTCACGCCTAGTCGTAGAAATAGAATATGAGTTGTTTACCTGAAAAGAAGAGAGAAAAATTGTTAGAGTATAGTGAGTAATAAAATTAAACTCAAGTAGATTTTTGATTTAGTTGATGAAAATTTCTTTCAGAGCAAATTTCTCGGCTTCTCACCCTATTTTTAATATCCCACGAAAATATCTTCACGTGTCTCACCTAAAAATTCCCGTCACCAAAGAATTTTTATTCTAGAGTCGAGTATTTTTAATTACTTTAAAGAATGTATAAGGGCTCGTTAAGTCGGTTAGTTGCCACCCCTTTGAAGGGTAGGCAGGAGTCATAAATCAAGGGTGGCTTATGAGAATATTTGATAGCGTCGAACAGTGACGTTTTGACGTGGGTGAGGGGACGTCGCGCGTCGTGTCACAAATTAAAAATGACGTGTCTAGCGGTTCTAAGCTCTAGGCACATGAGCATCGTTTATTTTTTTACTTTTTTTGGTTACATTTTAGATTTCCTTTTTTTTATTATTTCAAACTTGTAAACATTTAACACAAAAAAGTCATATTATTTGTTTGTGATAGATGTTTATAATATAAGATATGTTGGGATGTTAGGTAGGTATCTTGTTTTTTAAATTAGAGTTTATCTGAAAGAATTGTTAGACGATTCGTCTCGTATGAAATTCGTCTCTAGATGTATTGGTTAATTTTTAGATAATATAATTTTATTGTGCCTATATGAAAAAAATACAACGTAGGTATTCATTTTTAATTTGAACAACATGAATTCGCGGCGTATATAAAGCAATATCGTGTTTCTAAATAAACCTAGTATTATACCCAAACTGCAACTCTCATTAGCTCATAATTCATGCTTCATTTAATATGTCTATATAAAAATATTATCTACGCGTCAAAATACTCCTCCGCATCGCTGTCAACCGGCATTGTTCCCAGAAGACTGGCAGCATTGCCACGCTGTATGGCAATGCTGATTCTTTGACCAAAGAATAGTCCAGACTTCTGGTCACGCGTAGAGTCGACTAATCGCTTTGCGATATGTTTAAATAAGATGCGAGCACTCGGACCCCATGGCCCAAGTGTTTCGACCCCAAACGGCTCGAAAATATAACCACTGAGTAGGTTATTATATTTTCGCCGCTTGAGGGTCTCTGCTGATGCAGCAGCAGCACCGGCACAGCTCGCCGAGCTGGGAAGATGTGATGGCGCAAGGGTGTCGACGCATGTTGCGTCCCACACCAGAGGCCTACCCAACTTCCATGGCGATAATGTCATACCGTCTGGTCTCTTCCCATCGTCACGTGCCAAACCACTTGGTTCTAATACGGCTGGCACGCCGGCGGTAACAAGAGTACGACGAATAATGTCATTAATGTTTGCGTGTCGTGCTATACGGCCTGCACTCCTGCTGCAGGACAGACCATGATGTCCGAGGGAGTCGACTGCTTCACCGCAGTGACAGCGTGGCAATGCTGCCAGTCTTCTGGGAACAATGCCGGTTGACAGCGATGCGGAGGAGTATTTTGACGCGTAGATAATATTTTTATATCTTTAATCTGTTCCGTGTTTTAGTAGTTAGTAATAATAAGTAGGTTGTATATATATATATATTATTTTTTCGTGCAAATAAAAAACATATGTCTATTCATGTTTATTATTAGTTACTATAATACAATAATATTGATCATAATCTCATTTACTTAATTGAGATTATATATCGCTACACTGGACGTAACCTTTTTGATATTAAGTCGTAAAATTTGTACCTAAACAAAATTGAGCAAGGTGATTGAATAATCGACTTTGAACTTACAGCTTGAAGGTTCAAAGTGATTATTTAATAATGACTGAAGGTAAGAAAAATTCTTACACTTGACATTAGATTTTTTTAAATTAGTATAGCGATAATTTTATTATGAAGCTAGAATTATGCGCTATTTTATTGGCCAAGTGGTGCAAGCGCGGCTTTTGAGTGTCCGAGCAAAGTGTATTTCGAATATTTCTGTTACAAAATTCTTCTGAGAAAATTCGAAGAATTGTGCCCGATAAGGACAATAGAATTGCACCCTATTACATGGGACTTAATTAACAGCATCGGCGAAATGTGGATGTAGGTACATAGATAGATAGAATTGTTTTTATTTCAAATAAACCTAATACAGGCACTTATGAAATGTTATAGGACTCTAGTTGCACGGTTCCAAAAAGTTGGTCCTATGGTGAAGAACCGGTAAGAAACTCCATGAATACTCTTTTAAAGACTCTTTTAACAATCTTGTACATAATGTGGTAAAAGTATGAGAAAACAAAGTAGGCTTCGTCAAATAAATACTAAATGCAACTTTAACACAAAGGCTGTTAATACAAATATAAACAAAAGTATAAGAATACTCCTACACTATGCTCACATTTACAATGGATAGCCATCTAAAAATAACTAGTATGAATGGTATCGCATATAAGTTCGTACTCTGCCTAACCCTTCGGAGTGTACAGGCGATAATTTTTCCACCTGTGGATAACAGTGCTAAATCAGTTTATTGTCATCACTATTCATGTATTACTACTGAATATTTCAGTCAGCATTACGAAGTGCACTGGCTTGAACAATGAACGTAGGCCTTCTTCAAAATGTACAATCTGACGCTTCAACTTAATAAATACAAATTACCAACATCTGCGGAATTGAAATTTATTACTGTTATATGGCTTTTCTGGGATAATATACTGCGGGTGGCAACATTCAGTATTCCAATAGCCTCCATCCCATAAGGAAAACGACATCAATATATCGACAGTACAAAGTTATGGCCTGCCAATGTCACTAGTGACGAATTTGGAACATCCAATGTTAATAAATCAACATCACGACTGAAAGGTGATGATGACGTTGAAAAACTGTAAGGTTAAGGTAGAGCTTGCTACTGTCAGTCATAGTATGGTTGAACATTCTTCTCATCACTTTTGTGTCTCGAGAAACATGTTAAGCTGTTGGTCCCTTTTGTCGACAGTCGTTAAAAAGAGTCAATAAATCTGACACCGGTCTAACTTAAAAGGTAAATAAATAAATCAGTATCTCTCAGTAATTGGGTGGTTGAAATTAGATGGCCAATAATATATTATCTTCATCGATATAATTCAACTACATCTGTTTACCAGTGTAAACAACCAACCCAAAGAGTTTGGAACATAACAGACAGAACATGATGACAAATAAAGTTGAGAAACAAGAAGGAACTGAAGAAAAGACCTCCAAATATAATACCACAGTCGCTATCCTCAAAGACACTTCAATACATTCAACATAAAATTTCAACAGAAGCCTTAGAAATGAATATAATACGACAGTCGATTCAGTTACTACCGAAGTATGAAGACTTACGCTAAATTCCTTAAAAGGAAAGTTTCATAAGCCGTGAACTTTCCCAGTGAAACATTTAGGAATAATTTTAATACATTGGGTTTGAACGATAATTATTTGGAACAAGAAATATACGAAAATGATTTCTGTATTGATGTTAGACTTAATAAGTTCGAGGAATTTTGTGACGAAAATGGGTACCTAAAGGTGGAAAATTTTCTGGTTGATGGGTGATCTGTATTTATTTTGTTTCTGGACACAATTCTCCAGTGACCGAAACCAAATTTTTGCAATGATGTTATTAGTGACATAGTTACAAAAACGTGGTTTCTCGTAATATCTAAGAAAGTAAAACTACACCGAAATAGAAAATTCACACAACTATTGTTGATAAAATTTTGATGAAAAATAAAAAAATAAAAATTATTTGCCAACATACAAACACATGAACCTTATTGTATAAAAACTCAAAAACAAAACTAATAACTAAAAAGCAAAAAATAAATCTTTTATTATACACTATAGTAGTTGAAGAATATTGAAATCGGTGCCAAGTAAAACATAAAAGTAGAGTTCACGTAGAAATAGTCGAGTGCGGAGCGAATTATGCGTCGGACACGACAAATGCATTTCGCCAATCGTGTCGGTTTATCATTGCATGTTTTACTTGGCACCGACTTCAATATTCTTCAACTACTATAGTGTATAATAAAAGATTTATTTTTTGCTTTTTAGTTATTAGTTTTGTTTTTGAGTTTTTTGGAGTCGGTTTTTATTTTTTGTTAAAAAATTTAATTATTTTACAATTTTGAGTGATGGGTAGACCTATTAAAGACGATTCTCTTGAAAAACTTTACAAAGGTCAAATGTATGTTGCCCCAAGTCGAGTGAAAACCTTAGACGGTATTGCACTATGTGATTTTAAAATCAAATAAATTACTTAGCCGACCACATGATGAAAACGCATTACGAGAAATGAAAAGATTAAGACGACTATTGTAACTAATACTGTGATAGTTTTGACTTTTAGAGGTTTATAATGAGCCCAAACTCGAGGGGTTTACTAGTAGCTTCTGAAGAGTTCCACCATCTATCTCCTGGCTCCATCATCAGACCCTCTATACCAAATGTTTTATACGGGACTCATCAAAATATATCGAGTGATCCCAAACTCGGAAGTTTTATTCCCTAACTCTTTACCGTTCAGGAGTACTATGACATCCATCATCAGCTCAGCATCATTAAATGATGACTTTCAGACGCCAATACCTAACTTATTAAGAAAAAAAGCTCAAACGGGCTATTTGTCTTACAATATTTGAGGGTATCCCTCGATTTCCCTAGGATCCCATCATCAGATCCTGACTTGGTGATAATGGGACCAAATGGGAAACATACTCTTTCAAACAAAACAATAATTTTTAAAATCGGTCCCTAATTGACGGAATAATCGCCCAAACACTATGTAGCTGCTATCAACCATTAAGGAGTTCCCTAAATTGTACTGCACCTGCATCACGGACCTTGCAGTGGCAGTCATTACCCATCTCGGTGTAAAGATCTTGTCAACACGAATAAAATAAGCCCAAACACGAGGTAGTTAAGATGTACCGTTGAGGAGTTCCCTCGATCCTCTGTCGTCTCCATCATCAGATCTGCCCTAAACCTCCATAGTATTGTAGTCTTATCAGATATACACATAAATATCAAGTTTTTACCCCATGCTCGCCTACAATTTTCAAGAGATGCCCTCGATTTCTCAGGGTTTCCACCATCAGGTCCTGACCTGATGACAATGGGACCAAATGACAAGCATACCCTTTCAAATAAAAAAAGAATTTTTGAAATCGGTCCAGGCGTCTTCGAGAAATCGAGTAACAAACATAAAAAAAAAAAAAAAAAAAAAAAAAAAAAAAAAAATACAGCCGAATTGAGAACCTCCTCCTTTTTTTTGAAGTCGGTTGAAAAGATCATAAACAAACTATATAATGATAATGCTATAAGATCACTTTTAAAAAGTTTTGAAATATAACTTCTAAAAATCCACATTCATTAAAATAATTGTTAACTACAAGGTAAAATGGTAACATTTCCGTTAATTAATTAAAGTATAAAACCTTTAAAATATTCAACGTTTGAATTATGAATTCTTGTGTGAACGAATAAAAGAACATTCTAAGTTTTCTTTTCATAACAGTGCTTTTCTGTTTGACTTAAGTCGCATTATATTTAATTATATTTAAAACTGAAGCTTTAGTTTGTATAGACATAATTGAAAAAGATCTCTCTATAGGTTCACAGGCTCTGAATAGACGTTCTATTTTTGTTTTAATTTCCAATCGACATTGAATGCTATATTGGTTTTTAGATTTCACCTTTTGCAAATATTATTACGTTGCTTTTCGCTAAGAAGTTTGTATATTTACACAATTCTCTTTAACTCTTGAATTTTCGATGGAGTACTATGTACCTCTACGCAATTCTTTCCCATTTCCTTCCACGACAATAGTATCTAATATAAAAAGGCTACTATTATCACCGAATGTTCTTACATCTTTCACTATAACACACAATAAATCAATATAACTCAGTTCTGTATCATAATCATATCACATTACGCGTAACCATTTTCCCTGGATCTCTTCGTCTCTTTCTAACTTGAGCTTTATGTTACTCTCAAAGTGAGATAGATGTTATTTGAGCAACAATAGCAGAGAGATTCCTACTGTATTGGAGATCATAAAGAAGCAAGTATGTGGCAATGGGCACATCCTGTGGGACAGTTGTGTCCAATCTAAGAGTACGAGGTAATTTGATGGTGTAAGTGAAGGACGAAGGCGATCTGATTTGTTTCTGATGTTTGTTTGAAAAATGTCATATTTGATCTTTAGTAAACAGTGTTTTATTAATCATCATCATCTCATCATCACCTGTACCCTCTTTCAGTAGGAATGTGTATAACTTAAAAAGACCCGATTATTGTGAGGTATGTTTACTTAAATTTAATACAGAAAATAATCTTACCATACAAAAGTTTATCAAGTTTGTACAATTGATTTTGTTTTAAAATATTTAACTAATCGATATTAATACTGGAACTACGGGTCGCCAACGAATGAAAAAAATCGTTCGCGACCCTTAGTTCAAGTACTGAGATCCGTATTTGGGAACAAGCTTATTGCTATAGCTTACAGATTGAATTTCATACAGAAAAATCCAATAACACTTTGCTTGACTCGGGAGTCGAACCCAGGACCCCACTAGACTAATGAGGCAGTCTATAGTAGCTATAGATGTACACGTGAGTATTTATAACCAAACTAGTGAAAATCTCTTCACTTAGTACGCTTTTGTTGTATTATGTAATCAAATTCTACAAAATATCTACCTGTGAGACCAAACCGTAGTAAGTCTGACGATCATGGTATATGTGTGTGTTTGTTTGTGTGCGTGCTTTTGAGATGAATATATGTAAACTGTACCCACGATACAGGAGAAATACGAGTACGTGGTAAGAATAAATGAATTTGGTAACTACATATTACATTGGTCCAAAAGTTGCATGCGCAATTGGTGAGCACGATGTGTTGGGTTCGATTTTCAGGTCCGACAAAGATATTGCGATTATCTGAAATTCTCAGTAGATACTAGTCACTCAGCGGCTCGTTCCTATCCATTACTAACACAGAAAAAATGCGTTACCGCCATTCTTTCAAGTAAGTACGCTTCTCAATTTCTTCATCATCACATCAATAATACCAACCTAACTACAACCACAGATAATATAATACTAGCTACAACTAAACTCAACACCAGACTAAGCAATGCCAACCGAACATCAATAAGTGTCAGCGACAGAAATTCTCAATTATATCGTATTAACTGATATTACACTCGATACCCATTATATCTGACTTGGCATTACCATTGGTTTGAGTGGCAGGAATCCGGTATTGGCAATCTGATATTGATTGTATATTAATGTAGCAAGGAGTCGTGATATTAGGGATATTGGAGTGACTGCATACATACATACATACATAGCATCACGCCTGTATTCCCCGAAGGGTTACGCAGAGGTGCACTATTGTACACCCACATTTCGCCGATGCTGTTATTGAATCCCATGTAATAGCGGGCGAGCCTATTGCGATCTACCGGACACAGTTCCAGACTCAATAACACTTTGCCCGACCCGGGAATCGAACCCAGGACCTCACGCTCAGCAGTCGCGCTTGCAACCACTGGACCAATGAGGCAATTGGAGTAACTGCCTCATATTTAGTAGTTACAAGTACGGCTTTTGAGCTCCTGGGTCAGATTCCTGGATTAGGCAGTGTTATTAGGTTTTTCTGTATGGAATTTCTCAGGCCGGTGTTTTTACTTGTGCCTGGTAAATGGAAATGGGCTAGGCTATTGATATTCCGCGCAGAATTCTAGCATTGAATTTCAACGATTGATTTTAAGCTTTAAAAAGTCCGATTTCGCTATTTAATATTGATATTACGAAGTAAAACAACGAGAAATTCCAGCGAATATACGATACACAGTTATTAAGGAAAATGTACTGAAATTAAAAATTCCTCGACAAGCAGAAAGTGGAAGTTATAAAGTATATATACGTCAATTGTCGATAAAAATCAGTAAGTATGGAAAAGTCCGTAAGAGTCAATTAACATTATGATAATGAACACATTTAAGTATCTATTAATATTATTCCGAAAATATTGACGTATTGCTAAGCTTTTGAAGGCTGCTCGGACGAAGGAGGTAGGGTCCTTACAATGTGTTCTTTAAGATTAATTAAAATGGGTTTCAAATCTAAAAATTGTATGAAAAATCTTTCTACGCGGTCGGTGTCGTCGGCACAGCTAGTTATCAAAATTTTGATTTAATTGCCTAATTCTGACGGCGTTGCCTGAATTCACACTGGCTTATCGATAATTCGATATTCGTTTCGGTAATGACTCGACGTTACGATGAAGTGTTTTATTAATACGCAAATTTAAGTTTAACATTCTTTTAAATATTTACTTTGATATAACTTTCGCAGCTCCAAATACAAATTTCGTGATATCGTACGAAAATATTTTTAGGTTGAAAATCGGTTCTCCGAAACGATGCAGTCCGTATATTTTGAACCGATTTTCGGCTTCAAAAATCATTTCTATCGGAATCCTATCGTGACAGAATCATATTGATAGCTCGTTGAAACTTGATCAACTAAAAAGTATAAAAAAATATTTGAAAAAAGTGACAATCTATTAATATTTTTTTTTTTGTATCCCTAAATCAATTTTTGCCTTTCATGTGTTTACATAACCTGTTGATGTTACATAAAAAATATTCAAGGTGTTGATTGAAACTTAGATCAGCTTAAACGCTAAGTGATTGCAGGAATAATTATTGACCCAAAACCATACATATATAATACAATACAATACAATACACTTTATTGCACACCAGAAACAGAAAAAATATACTAAATGGAAACCAATAGAGATGTACAAGGGGCTGTCTTATCGCACTTGGCGATTTCTGCCTGACAATCTTAGGATGGCTCTGTCCATCCTAAGGTTGTCAGGCAGAAATCGCAGGTAAAAAGAGAAATGGTAGTTCGCGGTGCAACATAAATATATGTAAATATAACTACATATTTTAAGCTTGAAAGATTTTTCTATAACGTCATCAGATTTTTAGAGTTACGACAAAAAAGAAGGAAGACAAGAAGATCTAATTATATATATATAATTAACCCTATACTCTCAAAGCAACTGAAACCATTTAAATTCAAATTACATAAAGAAATGATTTTGTAGTTGCTCTATTATAAAAGGAGTAAACAAAGCCGATAAAGAAATAAATTCGCAATGAAAAAGCGACGCCATAAATAGTAGGATCTCCAACTATTTGTCTGGCAAATGAGCTTCCCGAAGTTGAAACCTAGGCAAATCGTTTTATCCCCTCAAGAAAGGTGTGTGGTGGTATTATCTAAATTCCTTGCTATGTTTTTTGTAAATAATATTGAAGAAAACGTGCGTAATGTTTCACTTTTGTAGTTTTGTGAGAGTCCTTTGGGGGTTAAATATGTACTGTTTCTTTCTGTTTCTGAATGTTTCTGAAGTTGTGTTTTTTATCCACAGTCTAGATAGACTTACGTTGGTAGCATGTTTTATTTTTTCAATTGACGGGTGATTTTAAGCTTATTATCATGTGGTTCAATTGTTTCAGTGTTTTGAGATATTACAAAAATAACACCGCATGACTTATCTTTTTGCAGGAAAGAATATGCTACAACACAAATATATTTAAAACTATGTTTGCATCCAATTATTTTCCATTTGATTATGGAAATATCCATCGAAATTATTTTTCCTAAGATTTATGTAGGAGGCTAACAGGACGTAAAGAAAAAAAGTTACGACAGATTAAGTTGAACACGTTGCCAAGTTACACGAGACATAAACAAGCAACACATAACATAAAAAAAAAAAAAGACTGCACAAACATGATTGAAAAGTTGCGGAATGGAAGAAATTATTTTTTTAAATTTTCGTTCCTTTACCATCCTATATTTTGGTTTCAACAAATGTACCTACTTGATTTTACGTCACTATGTTATTGCTTTCATATTTTTTTAATGGTCACCATTTTAAGATATTCTTTCTAGAAATATAAAAGATTTCTAATGGATTTATGAATAGTGTTCTAGCGCACCCTAGCCGATTCCCAGCAAAAGCCAGTCAGGCTTATCTTTTTACCATGACAAGAGCTATGATTTGTAGCTCACAGTGATATGATAGAAGAATAAGTAAGAAAAGATTTCATTACATAACTGCTACATGAAAAGAGCCTCCACGAATGACGAAGAAGAAAACATCCCAAATTGGTGCACCCTGGGCAGTCAGCCTCGATACCATAATTGCTGACTGGATAATTTAATACTTCGCTCGTGTTTTCACGACAGAAGAAGTACATAACTAAACTAAAGCCACCTCCTATCCCACAAAACTACGTATAGCATACTCAACCTACCGAACCGCTCCAAAATCTATATTCAAATACAATTATATTCATAGGCACATTCAGTGTCAGGCACAATTTGAGTCAGCCGCGCCACGTGCTCTAATATGGCGTCAGAAATTTGCATTTTACAATAACGAATTTGAATATGAACGGCATGTGTGTTTACTTGAGGGGGTGTAACTTATTAAGGGTAATTTTGGAACTTGCTTAGTCTTAGTATGAGGAATAATTTTGTAATACTAATGGTATCTAATTAGGTAGCAAAGATCTATATTAGTTACACATATCTATTAGAAGATATTTAATCGCTAAATAGCCCTCTTCCTTTTTCCTAATTTTTCTTTGCCCATAATGATCAATTTATTATAGTCCATCTTTATAAAACATTATGGAGTGCAATAAGGTATTTAGTATATACATAGTGTTGTTTTTTCAGAGTGCAGTGTAATATTGGAAACGCATTTTTTTTAGCATAAGAGCATCGAGACATCCTAAATAAAAATTAGGGAGGTAAGAGAATTCAGCTCCAGGATCTAGTCAGGAAGGAGGCAGGAATAAAGCCTTATTTAAAGTATACATAAGATCCATAAGAATATTGCCATGCTCATATCAAAATCGACACTCAAATAAGTAGTATCTTATTAGGTTTTAATAAGTTTAAGATAACAATGGCTATTAATAGACGTGACAGGACTGGACCTAGGGTGGAGATCACAGGGCAGACATTTCGTTTCGTTTATATTATAACGACGGCACGGTTGGCGCAGTGGTTGAGAGATCGACTGCTGCGCTATGTGTCGCGGGTTCGATTCCTGCATGGAACAGTTATTTGTATGATCTACAGATAGTTGTTTCGGGTCTGAGTCTTTGTGTATTTGAATACACACCGTGCCTCGGAAAGCACGTAAAGCCGTTGGTCCTGCGCCTGATCTTTCTCCGGTCGTGTCGGATTGCCGTCCCATTGGACTATAAGAGTGAAGGAATAGAGAGAGCACCTGTGTTTGCGCACACACTTGTGCTCTATAATATCTCGTGCATAGTTGGCTAATCTCCGGTGAGATTGGCCGCCGTGACCGAAATTGGTCAGGAGTAGATTATTATAAAATAAACAATCTGATAATTTATTTTTTAATGTATACTTTTACGGAAATGTTAACACCGTACTGCACTGTATTATTTTAGCAATAAATGATTATTATTATTTTTATGTAATTCCTAGGCAAATCACGGTAATCGGTTATTACGAACACTAACGCCTAGTTCAAATGCTTCAAGGAACAGTCAGAAACACTTATCTAAGAGCTTCGTATATCTTGCTCGGAGTGCGTAACCCGAGTGCGTGTAAACGTTGTGTATTAACTGACGGCCGCGCACTTAAGGGCTTAGCCGCGTGACGGGTTTGTTAATACGCATCTCACTTCGGCTGCAGAGGGTTAGGATGCGAGCTTAGACGAAAAATGCGGAAGAGGCGAAAAGAGATTGGATGTTCAGCAGCCCGTTTTTTTTTTTTAAAGTGGCATCCACGTTTTCTTTTTATGCGTTATGCGGCAAGCGTGCTGACGGATCGCCTGATGGTAAGCGATTAAGGTCGCCCATGGACACCCGCAACACCGGAGGAGTCACAAGTGCGTTGCCGGCCTTTTAAAAAGGAGTACGCGTTTTATTTTTTATAAAAATCTATATCTGACATCAATATAAATAAGAAATATTCTAGACAAAATGGCGTAGTGACACATTTCAATGATCTAATACTAAATTTTAAAATTCGTACTAAAATCTTCAAACTCCTTGCTTCCATATACTAAGTACTGGGCTTTATAAATATACGTCTCACGCCAGCTGTAGGACAAGAGACAGGGGGTTGGTGGGGGGGGGGTTAGGGGTGGCCTCTCTAGGGGGTAGCCTCTTTACAGTCACCCCCTCCGAGAAGTACCGTTCGGCAGGACACCGTGGTGGGCTTCGGTGCGGTCTTCTAAGAGTTTCCGAGGCCCACCATATGGTGTCGAAGCGGATCACCGTGGTGAGTTTAGCCGGTAGGAGTCCGGAGACCCCTCCCCCCCCCAGGAGGAGGATAGCTTATGATGGATTCTCACTAGGCTAACCAAAAAAAAGGACAAGAGACAACTGATTTAATGAACAGATGAAAACTCGCTTATTATTTTTTTTTCCTCTTTTGATGTCTCATCATCCCACCAATGATAAGCGAGGCAGCCTTAACTTTTAGCTTAGAATTAGCTCTACACATGAGCCACAGACTAAAAACGGTCACATTTACGTAGAATAACAAACATAATTTGTTACTACAGCAATTTCTAAGACACGTATAAACCCGCCTCGCTTATCACCGTAACCTTCCTCTAAATTTAAGCCGTGACAGGTTAAATAGATGCGAATTCGGTATTAAAACGTATTTTCTTGTAAT
Organism: Shargacucullia verbasci; assembly: GCA_947562105.1. Classification (NCBI taxonomy): domain Eukaryota; kingdom Metazoa; phylum Arthropoda; class Insecta; order Lepidoptera; family Noctuidae; genus Shargacucullia; species Shargacucullia verbasci. The sequence continues at coordinate 1,550,266 of OX387296.1, forward strand.
GTCCTCAACACTGGAGGATAATGGGATTAAGCTCGGCAGAGGGCGCCTCAAGACATGTAACTGTGATCATTGTGTAACGCTCTCAAGTTATTTATGGGAGTCAATATTTGGATTGTTTTTATATGAGGCTTTTGTATTGATTTAGATTTAGTAGAATAAAGTAGTCTATTTCTATTCTTTGTAATTTCTGCCTTGACGGTTTTAAAATGGCAAGACAGCACGGTTGGCGCAGTGGTTGATCGACTGCTGCGCTACGTGTCGCGAGTTCGATTCCCGCACGGAAAAATTATTTGTATGATCTACACATGGTTGTTTCGGGTCTGGCTCTTTGTGTGTGTGACCACCGTGCCTCGGAAAGCACGTAAAGCCGTTGGTCTGCCTGGCCTGATCTCTCTCCGGTCGTGTCGGGTTGCCGTCCCATCGGACTATGAGAGTGAAGGAATAGAGAGAGCACCTGTATTTGCGCACACACTTGAGCTCTATAATATCTCCTGCGTAGTTGGCTAATCTCCAGTGAGATTGGTCGTCGTGACCGAAATTCGGTCAGGAGGACATTGTAATGGCAGGATCAACATTTGATGGTGCCTTTTACTCGGAACTAATGTAAAAAAAAACACCCTTTATAAACCCATTCTTAAATTATGTTGTACAATATATCTCTCTTGTTTCACGGGTAACATCACAAAAGAAAGAGACACCCCATCCCGAACATATTCTCTTATTAATAAGTTCTTCTGGAATTTATTTGACTCAAACCTCTTCTGCTCCTACAAAAATAACTGTTCTGGGTCACTACAATCATCTCTATCTTACACTAACGTCCTTCAGAACTGTGTAGCTGACACATACCTACGTATCTAGATAAAACTCATCTTCACAACCACATAGACAGTTAAGACAAAGGTCTAACGATAACTGCTATCGAATAAGTATAATTGTTCTCTGTGACGATTATGAGACAATGCGTAATTATGGGAAAAACGTGACACTGGGCACGTAGGACGGATCCTGTATAAATGTTATAGCTGTAGATGATGCTATATCAGAAAGTGATAAGGGTGCCAATAATGGAACTAGTGAGGAGACATGTTGTTTGTAGTATATATAACACTAGCAACCGCCTCAGCTTCGCACGGATAACACTAATTATTATCTATAGCCAGATAATTTGTAGGAAACATATGACACAAAATTGTCAAAAGCCAAAAAAACGTTGTTGATCCGACTACCAAACTTCACAGGATCACCTGCCGGGCTCCAACCGTTTTGAAGTCCATAGGGAACATACATAAACACATTTATATATATATTTACAGGCGGAAATGCAGACTTATTAAAATATATATACAAGCTAAGAATATATAAATAAAAGTACAAACTGTTAAAAACGCGGAGGGGAAGAAATCATAGGGCATCGTAAAATTCATCCACATCGCTGTCAACGGGAAAAGTGCCCAGAACGCTGGCAGCATTGCCACGTTGTATGGCAATGCTGATTCTCTGACCGAAGTAGAGGCCAGCCAGCCTCATATATTTTAATAAGTCTGCATTTCCGCCTGTAAATATTAATAATTTAGATTGAATAAAATAAATTTATACTGAGGACCACTTTATATATATATATATATATATATATATATATAATATAGCATCACGTCTGTCTTCTCAGAAGTTAAGTCAAAGGAGTACTATTGTGAACCCACATTCACCGATGCCATAATTAAGTTTCATGTAATTGGGCAAACCTGCAATCTACTGGGAATTTACATACAGAAAAACCCAATAACACTTTCCCCGATCCGGAAATTGAATCCAGGATTTCACAGCGCTTGCGACCTCTAAACAAATAAAGTTCATCATCAATAGGCACTTATTAAACGGTAATCAATCCCTGAAACATTGCATAAAGATCAATCTTACATTTCTCGATAAATCCACAATTTAAAACACAGAATAAAAAACTATCTCCCCTTAAGAACACAACAAAAACGGCCCGTTGCGTCTCAATCGATCATCTTGCAAATTTATGCGCGGTGCCAACACAAAGGCCTGGCGCACAAGATAAGGCTGTATGATCATCAGGCCATCAAAGTAACGGCCTGGCGAAACTGAGGCCTTCACTCGCAGTTTAGTGGCCTGTAATGAAGTGGCAGGACGTATTAACATTGGTAATGTTATGAGTGAATGGTATCGGTGTTAGCAAACGCGTTGTGGGCCTTAATGTGTCGTTAAGTTCAGCTGTATGGTCTTCCTTGATGAGGTCGGTTGTTACGATTATGGCGGTATAGTTGTTAAGTTGGTTAAAGCAATTGACACTAATTTTTGGTTTAAGACTGAATTTTGAGAACACGTTGCAATCTCGCTGATTAAAAGATAGGCGTTAAAATGAACCCTAGAATAACTTTTAATTAACCCAAAGATTCCAAATATAATTGGCAGTCTAGCAAATTTTAATCGACTTTATCTTGTACAAAAGGCACTAGTAAATTTGGAATTAAACGCTGTCATTCGCAAGTTAGGACCTACAAATTATTGTTACACGTGATATTATAACATCACAAAATAATCAGGCCGCCCGTATTCCCCGAAGTTATACTTATATACAGTCACATTTATAGGTAAAATCACAGTTCCAAACTCCAGGCTGCCATTGAAAATTTCACAGAAAAACCAAATAACGGCCAAATCTCTGGGAATCAAAACTCACTCAGGCTCAGAAGCCCCGCAATCGAAAGGTTAGAGCCAAAGTATTTTATTTCTACCACATAAAATATGCGTAAAACAGAGACCGGTATCTAATGTGGGTAAAACCTGTATTAATTACAGATATAATATACAACTAATACCATATCTTGTAGATAGAAACCAATAACTCGAGCCCTCTATAAACGCAGCCTACGCACCCAACAATAAACAGCGCTATTCAGAATCCCTTCCCTCATTATACAAGGATATAGAGCGTTATCCCTAAATACACGCTTTTATATAAACTAAATGGAAGACGAAAGTGTATAATGTATATGTCAAAGAGGGCCAGGGCTAGACATCTAGGACCAGCTATAAATCAAGCCCTGAACCTCGAGGGGACACAAATCCTCTCGAGGACAAATTAAAATGAATACGTTTTTTATTTCTTTGATGTATGGTACAAGTTGTGCCCTTGAGATTATTATAATAACTTAACAGAGGAGAACTAAGGCTTAAAATTATGATGAATAAAAAACATAAGCGTAAAATGTGCTAATTGATTTTTTATATATACATATTTTAAAATCGTATCACAAACGTTTAATTAAATACATGGTTATGTACCGTAACATGTATAAAGATTAATTATGGAATACGGAGCTAAATTCAAGCGGCTATTACTGTTTGACATTTTCGTGCCGTGTCGCGCCGCATCACATTCGCGTTTACTCACTAAGACACTATATTCCGTGATGAATCATCAAACATATAAAGAAGATAGCAGAATCCATTTAGCTATATATTAAAAGCTAGATTACCTCTGCAAAAAACTTCTACTAAATCGTTTTTCGTAAGTTACAATGTTTACAATTTACTTAAACTCTTGTTAATTGCACCATACACAGTGGTATTACTATGTAGCCGTCTCGTACGTTAACAATGCACTACAAAATGAAAAACGTCCGCGCCGCTGCACGCGCCTGCCTACATTTGTTACGAATAATATTGCTTTAAATAGTACTCTTTAGAATAGAAGAGTACATTAATAGCTACAGAAAAGAACTTAAGTGGATTAAGTCGTTGTCTTTCTGCGTGAATTACGAATGAAAGAAGAATATCTCTTGTTTTAGTTGTAAAAAAATTGTGTTTACCTTTTGGACAAAGCAATGCTGCATTTGTAACAAAATGATATTTTTCTTATTGTATCTTTTAGAAAATGAAAGTACATTCATTGTTACAGAAAAAAGTTAAAGTGCATTAAGTTTAAGTTGTGGTTTTGCGACAGTTGCAAATGGAAAATGGTTTGAGTTGTAAACAAAATAGAGGTTTGTGTTTTGTAAACATACATTTTACGTACTGCATGAATAAGGTGCTTTTGCATTAGTGAATAATATGCTCTATCACAAAACTCATTTTGCACAAAGGACCTTAAAGATAGAGATATTAAAAGATTTTTGAATGAGTTTTTACCCAATTGTGTGGATTTGATGGAATGGAATCTCGCATACGATCTAATTGATAGGTTACACTGGTATATATACGTTCATTTTTCTTTCATTAGGTATTTATTACTTTTCTTTTGTTTTCAGACCCGAAACAACTATCTTTAGATCATACAAATATTTGTTCAGTGCGGGAATCGAACCCGTGACACGAAGAAAGCTAAACACGTAGCCACTGCGCCAACGGTACAGTCAATTTATGAGAACTATCATAGATATTCCCCGCGAACACTTACTTCCATAAAAAAAAAATTGTCGTCACTTTATGGGATGTTGTTTGTGTAATTGTGTGGAGTGTCGAAATGCGTGTCCCATGTTATTTTCTTGTATTTTTTCCTATTCGGTTATTCTGATGTCTAATCAAATTTCTTTTGTTTTTTTCTTTCTTCAACTAACCAACCCCGTTTTTCCAGAGTCAACAAGTCCTTAAAAATATTTTCATAGTTTTCATATTTCCTCGACTTAATGCAAATTTCATCCTTATTATAACAACATTCTGTGCCTGCTAGGAGGCCCATATTCAGCTGGGGAGCTATCAACACGTTTAATCCGATACGCCAAGTATTATCCAATAATATAGTGCATGTTTTACTCGACATGTCAGGCCTCACAGAAGCTTGGTCGCGTGTGACCGAACAGTAAGAATGCTACATACGTACGGCGGTTGTCGCAACTGCTCCACTTGTTCGTTTAGCAATTAAACGGCCATATTCTACTGCAAGATATGCAATGCAAAGTGTTCTGTTATGACATGAGTCCTATTGTGAATTGTTTCAGGAAGTGTGACGAGAGTTGGTTGTTAATAAACATAAATTCATGGTACTAAATATTTTGATGCTGTTTTACTTAGCGCTTTGCAAACTGCTAAAAACATTAGTCTATACTGGTTTTGTTTAGGTATTTAACTAAAGATAAACAATCTTGATGTGTCTTTTTAATATTTTTTGTTTAAAAACTTAGTTTAAAAATAAAACGCGACTAAAAACAATAACGATTACCAAATCAATTGAACCACTAGTTTAAGCAGTAGTTTATTTGTTTCATATGTGTTTGTGTAAAAAGTCACATCAAGATTGTTTACCTTTATTTAAATACCTGAACAAAACGAGTATCGTTATATTAGTGTCTTAAAAATTGTTTGACAGCATGTCTGTCGGTGTGACAGCGAGCGATTTCTATCCTACGTGTCACGAGTTTGATTTCTTCAAGGAAAAAGTGTCCTAACGTGTGGGAGAGTTGTTCCTTTTTTTAATGGTACCTACAGTGCCAGTCGGTCTACAGTCAGTCAAACGCTTTATGGAAAGATGGAAAAATTATGGAAGAACTTGATAACAATACATCGCAAGGGCCGGAGATAAGATCTTAAGGAATCTGTCAAAGGGTCCCATTGTGTTTATTAGGGACCGATAAAGCTGTTTATCGGGCACAGTACCGACCCAACGGCATGCTTAGAGTACTGTTATGTTTTTGTTTCACAATGAGTAGGTAAGTATAGCAAACATTCCAATTTACGTAATAGACATAACATAGCATCACGCTTTTTCTTCTCGAAGGGTTTAGTATATTGCTGTACGCTCAAATTTCGCCGATAACGATATAAAAGGTTTTTTTTATCAAAAAAAAAAAACCTTGCCCCACACTAGGAATAATTCCTGTATCGTGAGTGCGTTTACAAACACAACAACATATTCACATGGTCATACACCCAAACCCGGAATAGCTATCTGCAGATCATACAAATATTTGTTCCGTGCGGGAATCAAAGCCGCGACACGTAGTGCAGCACACGATTTCTGTGCCCACTGCGCCAACCGTGCCGTTTAAAAAAGTGTTATGTAATAGTGAGAAAACCTATTGCCATTTGTCAACCACAATTTCAAACTACGGGCTGCTGGAAAATATCTAACAGAAAATCCTAATAACACTATATTTGTACCCAGGACTTGACCAGACGAGCAGGACCAGACGAGCTCGACAGCTGCGCTTGCGTCCACTAGACCAATGAGACAGTTTAATGTTCTAAGACATAATATTAACATAGCATCACGCCTATATTCCCTATCTTATGCAGAGGTACTATTGTAATACACGACACACTGGTTTCGCTCCACACTGGATTCCATGCCGAATAAACCCGTATAACAACAGAAACTTCTCCGCTATAATTTTACGAAACAACCAGCAAACACCACGTACACATTGCAACCGTATAATTTGTATAACCTTGCCAGTTTTTCAGTGGGGCAATAACGATAATAGCCGATCTTTTGTTCGCGACACGAAAATTGGATTTATTCGTCTGGCTTTGAAGGCTGGCAGTAATTGGATGAACATTTTGCTGATGGTTGGTTTTTGATCGCTATCATATATATCGATTAGTTACAGTTTAAACACAGGCCACACACCACAGATTAAAAGAGGGTAGGTACATTGCTGTCAAATTTCTATAATACCTACCTAATCTATATAAATAATAAAAATTGAATGCTGTTTGTTGGTTAGCGCATCACTTGAGAAGGGCCGGACAGACTTTTTTTAAATTTTCCTTATAGAGCTATAAGGTTTTCAGATTGTAGCGACTACGACTCGCAACATGGCAAAAAGTAAAGCGCCATCTATCGAAGTGAAGCTACAATAACAAACCCTGAATCGCACTATGAAAGTTTACAACGATTCTAACACATATATGCATACACCTTGCCTGGTCGGAGGATCCTCCCTTTTCAATGGAGGAACACCATACCTCGTTCCTCCATAAGATAAAGAAAAATAGGAAAAGTTGCCCGGAAAATTGGACACGTAGACGAAGTCGCGGGCAACAGCTAGTTATTAATATTTAATTTACTGTGATAGCGATAACATCCCCATTGACACGAAATTAGACTGTTTACTTTACAACATGGTTACCACGTTACGAGGTTAACGTAACATTTTCGGTCGTAATTATCACCATAACATAGCATTACGTCTGTATTCCCCGAAGGATTAGAAAGCACATTTCCCCGATGCCGTTATTAAGTCCCATGTAAAAAGGGCCGAGCCTGTTGTCATATATCGGGCCCGATTCCAAACTCCGTGCAGCTAATGAGAATTTTTTAACCTACTAAAACTTTCCCGGCTCCGGGAATCGCGCCCAGGACCTCAAGCTGCTCAAGCTGCAAGCTCAAGCTGCGCTTGCGACCACAGGACCAGTAAGGCAGTAAGTAATACTATCCTACTTAATATCCTATCCTATTAATTTTATAAATGTGAAAGTTTGTGAGGATGGATGGATGGATCTTTGTTACTCTTTCACGCCAGAACGGCTGAATGGATCTGGGTGAAATTTGGCACAGAGATAGATTAAAGTCTGGAATAGCACATATGTACGCTACTTTTTATCCCGGAAAAATGTACGGGTTCATAAACCACGCGGGCGAAGCCGCGGGCGGAAGCTAGTTTCTATATCTATATATGTATATAAAACACTGCAATTACTTATGTTCATCCTCTGAATCCCTTTTGTGAGTTGAAATCCAGGGGACCCTTAATACATACCATCAAGGTCTACAACATGGATTATAGGGGTTCAAACAAGAACGTCATTTTGAAACACATTATAATAATGAGTTTTATATGAAAACGTTTATCTACATGTCGTGTGGAATCATGTGCGGATCAGAATTTGATTATCTCTTGCGTTTACGGTGAAGGAAAACATCGTGAGGAAACCTGCACACCTGAGAGGGCTCCGTAAAGTTCTTGATGCTCTGTGTAGCCCGCCAACCCGGACCGGGCCAGCGTTGTGGACTAAGGCCTCACCCTTCTCATTCTGAGAAGAGACCCTTACCCAGTAATGGAACGGTAATGGGTTGGATTTATTTTATTTTACGTACTATAATTAGAATATTTCTATATATTGAAATCTTTAAGGTTGTATGTCTGCCTGAACACATTTAACTTAAAAACTGGTGGATCGATCTTGACGAGACTTTCACTGGAGCGGTTATTGGATTCCAGCTCTAGTATAAATACCTATGCATGGTCACACTATCAGTCATTGGATTTTAATCACTTTCAAAAGAATTTAAAATTGAATTATTTTAAAAACTTCCCTCTTTCTTATTCTTCTGTATCCTAGGTACAGTTAACAGACATAAAAGTCACATACAACTACAACCGGAACCGCAACACGTAGCGCTGAAAGCCAGTCGTTTTAGCCACTTTGCCAATTGTAAATGATAACATAATAGTTAAATTGACCCTATTTTACAGAATAAACATAATTAGACATAATTTGAACAGTGTCTTTCCCTTTTTGAAGCTGTGTATGAATATATTTTTATCAGACAATGACATGAGCTCAATAATCGTTTCTTGTATCGATTCAAACCTTGAATTTAATAAAACATATTTTGAGCAACATTCAATTTTAAATTAAATATTTAGTAACTTTGCATTGAATTCGCATCGAATGTTTAATTTATTCATAACATAGCATCACGCCTGTATTCCCCGAAGGTTTAGGCACTGGTGTATTTTTGTTCACCCACATTTCGCCGATGCTGTTATTAAGTCTCACGTAATAGGGGCGAGCCTATTGCCATCAACCGGACACAGTTCCAGCCTCCGTACTGTTACTGAGAATTTCCATACAGAAGAGCCCAATAAAACTGACCGACCCGGGAAACGAACCCAGAGCCTCATGCTCAGCAGTCGTGCTTGCAACCGTTAGACCAATTAGGCAGTTATTTATTCCTATATACATATATATTATAAATCTTTCACCCGACATATGTATATCTCATCCTATCCTGTCTGTCCAGTATTTACTCGGCTCCCAGTATAACTACAAGTAATTGCTATAGAACTCTCCTCTATGTTCCAATTACGTGAACCGTCAGTATAACCATTAAACAATTAACAGCAATTACTCAACAAATTCCAGCAAAAGAATCAAGAAAGTTATGCAAATAACAGAGGTATTGTTTCTGCCCTTAACTTCATTATTGAAGTACAATAATTATGTGAAAGTTTGTCTGTGGCACGTGCCGCGTTTAGACGTAGGTTGTATTTGAATGAGTTCTTTCATGGTCGAGTTAGCTTCACAGAACAAATGGCTGTTGTTAGGTTATAAAACGGCAATAAACTGTCCCATTGATCTACAGTGAGGTCCTGGGTTTTATTACTGGGACGGGCAAAGTGTTATTCAGTTTTTCTGTTAGAAAATTCTTAGTGTAGGGCCGGAGTTTGCAACTATATCCGGATAATTGCAATAGACTTGCCCCCTATTGTGTGGGCGTATAACATAGACGAAATGTTTGTGAACTAAACTACACCTCTGCCTACCCTTCGGGGAATACAGGCATGATGCTATTTACCTAAGTGGCGACAAACAAACAACCAAGGCGTGCTTAGGAATCAAGTGTTTGTCAGTGCAAATCAATTGATGTACAGGCATCATACATTAGTACTAGATATCAACATGAAAATTCTAGTACTCTAAAACAAAACATGATTTTCGCACGGACCGGATTTCATTCAATCCACTCAAAAAAATAAAAGGCTAAGCTCTTCGTCATTTATTTAATGATAAATATATATCACCAACGCCTAGCTATATAATTAAGAATTGAATCAAAATCTTCTTACAACCCACATGATTACATAATTCGTAGAGCTATCAGAGACGAACAGATTTTGTTCTAACTGCTAAAACGTGTTCTAATGCGATGCATAACGTGACCTTTGTTTATTAGCGTAGTGTTTAATCGATGGACTGCTGCGCTAAGTGCCGCAGGTTCGATTCCTGCACGGACCACAAATATTTGTATGGCCTATATTAGTTATTTCGGGTATGAGTGTGTATGCATGTTATTATTTCTGTCTGTAACACAACATTACAGGCATTATTCAAAGTGAAATAAATAGATTCATAAATTGTAAGGAAAGAACATACCCAACTGGCGCACCCTGGGCAATCAGCCCAGCATGGCATGGCATGAATGATTCTTTTACAGGTCATCCCAGCTTGATAGAAGTTGAAATCGATGAAATGTGTATAGTAACTGAAGAGAGCATCGACGGTACAAACCAACCCTTTACCTTATCGAGAGCCATTAACAGAATAAATAGAAATGGCCGCTGACTTAACAAACACTTCTGATTCCTTCAGACTATCCATCGTCTTCTCACTTTGTACATATATACTAAAATACAATCTGATAAACTGTTACTAAATTTTTATTAACATTAAAAAAAATAACATACAATTTTAGGCAGATGTGTATTATTGTACAGCCACATTTCGCCGATGCCGTTATTTAGTCCCATGTAATAGGGGGCGAAACTATTATCATCAGTTTCAGACTACGTGCTGCTACTAAAAAATTCAGGCATAGAACCCAGGACCTGACGCTCAGCAGTCGCGCTTGACCACTAGACTAATGAGCCAGTCAGAATATAAATATATATATGTATATAAAATAAATAATATAAAATCAAAATAAAATAAAAACAGTTTTCCTTAAGACATTTTTTGCCTCTAAAAAATTGTGATACTGCACATTAATAATAGCTATAGCAGTGTTATTATTGCATCATAGTGCGAAAATCTTTTATTTTTGTTTCAAGTAGGACATGACACAAGACACGACAAGACAGGACGTGACACAAGGACATACAAATAAAAATGTCGAATCAGTTACTTAATATTACGTAATTGTCAAAAATCTCGTAATGTTTTAACGACTCTCGATTCCCCTAAAACGCATAAAATCAAACCATCAAACCAGTACAAAACAACTTTTTTCACTCTTGCTCTGACGTCATTAGACAAAGGACTGTGTAAAAGTTGGCACTAAAAATAAATGCAACTTATTCCTGCCTTTATGCCTCAAAGGCTTAGGCAAAACTGTACTATTTTACACCCACATTTACCCAATACTGTTTGTTGCCATCTATCGGGTACTATTTTAAATTCCGAATTGCTACTAAATATTTTCTTAGAACAAAAGCCAATAATACTTTGCCCGACCCATGGATCGAACCCGTTAAGCAGTCGCGTTTGTCTAAGTTGACCACTAGACGAATAAGGCAGTGCAAAATATTCATTAGAATATTTTCTTGCAAATTTCTACTATCGTTTTCCGGCAAATTCAAAAGAATAACCTATAGTTTATTCTGTCAAATAATTCATTATAAGTACACCGGTATAAGCTATTAAACTTTTAATGACTCATAAATCAATACATTTTACACGAAAGTCTTCCTCAGTCAAAGGAATTTCAAGTCAAAGTAAATAAGGCTTTTCATTTTCCAGTGACGTCACAGGCCATGAAAGACCAGCGGCCAGAAGATTACGTGACGAGCTGCAATTAGTCAATGACAGAGACAACTTAAAAAAATACGAAAAGAAGTTCTACTCCACACACCGCCATACCGACAAGCTGAATTATAGGATTTATACATAGACGTCCAAAGAAGCTGTCATTTTCGCCAGTGACAGGTGAAAATAGTTCTCCTCATTGATTTTGATGACGTCGACCCCATTAATAAATTATCTGCTACTAAGGTTTACTGTGATGTTGCTACAAAATTGGCCGAATCTTGAGATTAAAAAGTAAAAAGCAACATGAACTATAGTTGATGTTGACTCTGTGATGAAAAATTGACGCAATGAAATGGACACGATAAACTGGAGTTACAAAATAGGTCTTAGAATGACAACAACCTGAGCAGTGCGTTGACCATGTCTATTAAGGTCGTTGAAGCATATATTGATTGAAATCATCAACAGACAAACCAGATGACATGTAAGGCAGCTATAGAATCATGGAAGCAGAAGTCAGATGACCGAATATAATATTTTGGCCATTATATCCAGCAAAAGATTCAATTGGATGCGATGTATTTATGTTTGTGTGCGTTTTAACCTTCTGCCACATTTTTTGCTATCAGAGGCTCTGCGACTCAACGCATTTAGGTTAACGAGATAGATGCACATCTTTTAGTCAGCGCCTGTTCTCGTCAGGAATATGTGTCATCTTTGGATGCATGTCTTTGCCATTTTCATTTAGGAGTTGAATCTAGGTACCTAACCCCTATATCAAAATCTTGAACATTACTACTAGAATCCAAGATTCAGTGGCCTTTAAGCCGTAAACTGACTATTCATGAAAATTTGCTGGTTTTCGCGTAACTACGTCGCCATTTACTCAATAAACGCGAGCTGACGCGCAATGGGAACTGAAAGTGTCAGCGACGTCAATATGACTATTATAGTCTGTTTTCTGAAATGTGATTCATACAAGCCCAATTTGATTGCGGTATTAATCTTATAAATCATTGTAACATTTTAAATAAAGCATTTTTCCCGAACACACTACCTAACCTAACTGCCTTATGGGTACTACCTAACCTAACTGCCTAATGATCGCATGCGCAGCTGCTGAACATGAGGTCTTGGGTGCGAGTTTAAGGTTCCTTAGTATGAGGATTTTCTGAATTTCTAAGTATTAGTTCGCAATTTGTAATAATTGTGCCCGGTAGACGGTAATAGACTAAACCCCTATTTCATACGACCTCTATCGGCGAAATGTGGGAGTACAGAAATGAAATGAAATAAAATTATGTATTTTGCAATTAGGATTTTTCAATCACTTAACCACGTCTTTTTTTAAACTAGATAGCGTCGTCAGTACACAGCTGCCTGACCCATGACATGACGGGCGTGATGTTATGCTATGTTCTCTATACTGCAGCCCAAGCATACTTAAGATTATGTAATGAGTTTGTAATTACACGGTGCGGGACATTACACGGCCGTACCTCGGAAATACATTGAGACTAATTATGTTTATGCACAGTTATGGGTTTCTCAACCGTCTGTTGTTATAGCTTGACATTTACCTTGTGAGTTTGCGCTTGTATAACATTCTGAGACCTTCAAGTAAAGATTTGAATATCTTTTTTTCTACGCGTCAAAATACTCCTCCGCATCGCTGGCAACCGGCATTGTTCCCAGAAGACTGGCAGCATTGCCACGCTGTATGGCAATTCTGATTCTTTGACCAAAGAATAATCCAGACTTCTGGTCACGCGTAGAGTCGACTAATCGCTTTGCGATATGTTTAAATAAGATGCGAGCACTCGGACCCCATGGCCCAAGTGTTTCGACCCCAAACGGGTCGAAAATATAACCACTGAGTAGGTTATTATATTTTCGCCGCTTGAGGGTCTCTGCTGATGCAGCAGCAGCACCGGCACAGCTCGCCGAGCTGGGAAGATGTGATGGCGCAAATCTTTTTTTCTTGTTAAGTCTTGAAGATCTCGCAGAGTAATACTCGCTTACGAATCTGTACCCGTGATGAATTTTTCGGATTGAGATGGTTAATACTCTTTTTGCTCTTTCCAAGTGGTTGAAAAGGTCTGATTTACGTGACTGAGGCCTGCTGGAATTTTTGACTCTCTTTAAGCCATATACTTCTATATTTCGATATTCTAGGACTAGGAGACCAAGTGCCTTTATAGTTGTAAACGTCTCCTTGCCAGCCGTTTTTTTATCGGATCTTCGAATCTATTAACTAACTACTTCTGAATTGCTCATCATATATTCAACTTCAGGAGTGTTGTCCCATCCATCTTCATTTTACTTTGGTACAGCTGCTGTTTTCATTTGCATAATTATAAATTAATACTATACTGCTTAAGGAATATTTCTGGACTTAAATATATTTCTGTAAGTATACCTATTCAGAGTGTAATTGGTGAGTTTATTGGGGATCGTACATCGCAAAACAGAAAGAAAGAGAAACTTCTTTCTACGTCTACTTCGGTAAGAAGATGACCATTTAAGATAATGTTGTGGTATGTCCTGGACCACAGCACAAGACTATTTTTGAAGGTTCACCTAACACCCAACCCAACAGGATGAGGACCCTCCCTAAAATAGGGTTGGGCTTCACGATGGCTGACGCATGACGTCAAGGACAAGTAAGCTCAAAACACTAATGAATATGTTAAGTATACTACGAGACTTACAATAGGTATATGAAGATAAAACATATCTTAATGACTCAAACAATCTCCGCTACTGAATATGCGTCTGCGTGGCGTAATACTGAGCCAAACACACAAACACACTCATCTGCCTAGCCTTTTCGCAACTACATTGGGATCGGCTTCCAATCTAATAGGATGCAGCTGACTATCAGTATTTTACACGGACCAACTGCCTTCTGACCACCGCCACCCAATTACTGGGAGATATTGATACTTTAAGGTTAGACTGGTTGTCAGACTTTTTGGGCTACTGATACCCGTAACGACTGGGGCACCCGGGGACAGCTGCTTACCGTGCTTTCCGAGAAACGGAGGGGTCTTGATGTGTAAAAAATGGTCTCCCATCCAAGGACTGACGGGCAAGCATTGCTTAACCTCACAGATCGACCAATCTGCGTGGTATCTATGTAGCTATGAGCCCCTCTACACACAAACACACTAAGAAGAAGAAATATATTCTTCTTTGTCGAATCATCACGAGCTGCAGAATAGTGGAAAGTAATGAAAAGATTTGTTAGTCAGCAGTAGTGGTGTCGATACCACTATACCTGACTATCTTACTTAAGGTGCGTTAAACGATCTCATGTTCTCATGCAACAAGTAGCGCAGCAGTCGATCTCTCAACCGCTGCGCCAACCGTGCCGTCCAAGCTTTGAAATAATTACAGAATATTTAAACGTAAATCTAAAGCGCGTTTTAATTTGTACGGAAATTCTACAGGTACCTACCTACGTCTGTAACAAAAGGTAGGAAAGTAGGCTAAACAAAAAGTTCCGAACTCGGAATTTTGAAGCGAACAATTTCCGCCAGTATATAATATCATATGTTCATAACATATTACGCCTATATTCCCCGAAGCTAGGCAGAGGTTTTGCCGATGCCATTATTGAATCCCATGCAATAGGGGACAACCCTATTGCTATCAACCAGGAGCTCTAGCAAAGTCCGAGTTACTACTAAGAATTTCGTGTAAGAAAAACTCAGTGACACTTTTTCTGAGCTGGGCTCCGAACTCGGAACCTCGTTGCCCCTGCTATCTTGATATTATATAAGTAAAATAACCGTTTGTTTAAGTGCTCTACAACCTAAATTATAGATAAAATATTTATGGTCCAAAGTGAATTTATAATAGGTACCATAAGAGTTTGATGACCTTGGATGAAGGGGGCTCTAAAAGGCCTCGACCTTGGCAGGATAATGTCCTTTACCTTTTGGTCCTGGCAATATAGTGTTGCCTCCGCGTTTGGCGCAATGGCTAAACATTTGGCTTTCTATGTTACATGTCGTGGTTTCGATTCCTACGTGCAACAATTATTTCTTGAATTTTTATTTATAGAATAGGCGACTTCCTGTGAAGTGACTATAGAATATAATTATATAATATCTGCATATTTACAGTAAGAAATATAAGAAACAAATTTACTTTTTTAATAATAAATCCGCAATTCAAGCTATTAAAAATACTAATAATACAAAAAATAATCTTTTAAACGAACTTCATTCTTCTTCATTGCCAACACTTCAATGCCATGCTAATGAGTAAAACACAATAAAAAGTACAGTCTGCGCAAAAAATATCGACTTCAATTTTTTTATCTGTAAGGTCAGGTGATGCTAGCAAAAAGGCCAGTAAACGGAAAGAACGTTCTCGCACTTTTGAATTTGTCGGTTTAGTTATATTTTTGGCTAGGTAATAATTAAATTAAGTTAAGTTAACCTTTTTTTATTATGCTGTTCGTCATTGTGTAATGTTTGTTGTAATATTAAGACTAAAATTTATAATAATCTTAATGCCTAAGTAAAGGGATATCTATGTTTTCTGGGAACTATTTATATTGAGAAGAAAATATTAATCATATTAATTAAAATATAAGGATAAGAGACAACTTCAGAAAAACGATTTGTAATTTTCTTTGTTTCAGCAAATCTTGATTTATACTCGGTTTGTTTAGGTACTTAAATAAAGGTAAACAATCTTGATGTGTCTTTTTAATATTTTTTGTTTAAAAACTGAGTTTAAAAATAAAACGCGACTAAAAACCAATGTAAAACGACAATAACGATTACCAAATCAATTGAACCACTAGTTTAAGCAGTAGTTTATTTGTTTAATATGTGTTTGTGTAAAAAGTCACATCGAGATTGTTTACCTTTATTTAAGTACCTAAACAAACCGAGTATAGGTAATACTGGAAGAGAGTATGTATTTTAAGCTTTAAATTTACAGCTGAAAGACAGAAAATTATTCTAAAAACAAATCTTTTTGTTTTACACATTGGTACTTTTTAGAAACCTTATTCGTATAAAATATAATACCTAAAAAAACAGCGCTTGGCCGTGTAAATTAACAAAGATTTAATAATTAAGTATACAAAATCAGTATACAAATTTAATACAATCCTTCACACACATAAACTGAATGACTCAAAAAATGTCAACTTCGTTACGTAAAATTTCACCGCTTCGTCGCGCGACCATCGAAAACAATGGTACAAAACAATAGCGTATTGATATATTGGGGTGACTGTACAGACAATATATTGGTACAAAAGTTGGCCCAATGTTTGTAAACGGTAATAATTTTTGTTCCAATCTTTTTCTGTTTGTAAACAATGAACTGATTTCTCGATTCGTTTGTTTGTTCATAAAATTTTCTCACCGTAAAAATGATCAATGTGTTGTGAATGACAGAACAAGATGGGTAAGTAGATGGAGGAGATAACTCACTGTGTTTTTTGCCGTACAAGTCAGATGTAAGTGATGACTGTTCTAGTGAATATAGGTAAACTTTACCTGTGGGATTTCTACATCATTCTACATCCTATTCTACTAATATTATAAATGTGTAAGTTTATGAGGATGGATGGATGGATGGATATTTGTTACTCAATCACGCCAGAACGGTTGAACGGGTCTGGATGAAATTTGGCACAGAGATATATTATAGTCTGGAATAGCAATAGGCACTTTTTATCCTGGAAAAATGTACGGGTTCGTATACCGCGCGGGCGAAGCTGCGGACGGAAGCTAGTCATTACATAAACATTCGTGCCTCAATTAGCAAGTTAAGCAGTTGGTCCCGGGTGCTATATCAAGACCTATGACAGTCGTAACGGTTATCAGCAGCCCAAAAACGTCTGACAACCAGTCTTACCTTAGAATATCAGTGTCTCTCAATAATTGGGTGATGCAGATCAGATGGCAGTCGCTCCGCGTAAAATACTGATTTGAAAATACTGATTCTGCCGCAACTGGTTAGACTGGAATCCGACCCTAATAGTTGGAAAACGCTAGGCAGATTATGTAAATTATATAAATATTGTTGAACTGCTTATATATCCATAATTTGATGGGCTTGTAACTATATGGCTACCACGCAGATCAGGCGATCTGTGAGGTCAAGCAGCGTTGGCTGCGGTCAGTCCTTGGATGAGTGACTGTTTTCACACATCGAGACCCCTCTAACTGACCTCTTAATTTTGACTGTCAATTCATTGTCAGACTGGATATATCCATTACAACAAGCATTTAGGTACTCTAAAGAGTAAAAGAAAATGCCTTCACCATAGAGAAAGGCATTTTTGTTTATATTATTGTACTAGCTGACCCGACGGACGATATCCTGTCTTCCTTTCTTTCCAATTTTCCGAGCAACTTTTCAAATTTTTTCTTCTTATTTCTTTCCCTAAAAACCTTATTTGTATTATCACAAATATATATATATATATATTTTAAATAATTAGCCAAATCTATCCAACCGACTGGCTGCCTCAGTGGTCTAAAAGTCGCAAGCGCGAGGTCCTGGGTTCGATTCCCGTTTCGGGTAAAGTATAATTGGGTTTTTCTATATGGACATTCTCAGTAGCAGCTAGGAGTCTGGAATTGTGCTCGGCAATAGGAATCAATAATGGCATCGGCAAAATGTGTGTGTACAATAGTACACCTCTGCCTAACCCTTCGGGGAATACAGGCGGGATCTGTCCAACCGTTCTTAAGTTACGCACTTACCAACGAACAGCATTTCATTTGTATAATTAAATATATGTTTTTTTATGGAATAGGCGGCAAACGAACAGACGGATCGCCTCATGGTAAGCGATTACCATCGCCCATGGAAACCAGCAATACTGGAGGAATCACATGTGCGTTGATAGATGAACCAATTCGCTTCTTGTATATAGGTATGCATTGTACACATGTTTTTGTACATATGTACACATGTTTTTGCACTGTGTTGTCAGTGCTCAAATATATGCTGCTTTATCTGTTTAATCCCTTTATCATCTTATTTTTGTTATTCATACAGTAAACTGGGTCATTGGACTGTTCGCCAGTATAGCTGCTGAACTATGAGAGTTTCTTGTGTTCGATTCCCGGATCAAACAAAATATTATTAGGTTAAAAAAAATCCCATTAATATCCTTGCGTTTGGAATTGCCCGGCAGATGGCCATAGCCTCGGCCTTTATGTACAATGGGACGTAATAACGGGATCGGCGAAAAGAGGGTCCACATTTTAGTACACCTTTGCTTAACCTTCAGGGTATATAGGCGTGATGCTACGTAAAAACAAGTACATAAGTATACCGTAGTCCACGTGTATTGAAGGTCATCTCGCAACTGTAATCTTAATCATACTGTTGATGAACGCCGACCTTTTTGTCCTTAACAATAGGTACAGGTAAAAAACTACGTGTACACATTAAAGTGAAAGACTAAACAAAAGTGCACACGTGTGTAGTTATCACTGGAATTTGGTAAAGTTTTAAAGAGGATCATTATCATCATCATCATTCTCCTGCCCTTATCCCATATTATATATGTCTGTTTCTTCCATTCATCTCTATCAGACGTCATCTCGTAGTTCACTTTCTTGTATACCATGTCACTTTTCACACAATCCATCCATCTTTTCTTGGGTCTATATCTTCCCTTGTGTCCATCCACATTCATACTGATAACCCTTCTCTCATCACATGTCCATACCACGACAAACGATTACTTCTTACCTTTTATGTTACCGGTGCCACTTTCATACATCCTCTAATATACTCATTCCTAATCCTGTCCATTCTTGTCACACCACACATAACTCTTAGCATTCGCATCGCCGCAGCATGTAATTGCCTTTCGTTCGTCCCTTTCATAGTCCTGATACATACAAGACAGCAGGCCTTATCATGGTCTTTTAAATTTTCCCCTTTAGTTTAAGAGGAATTTGGGAGTCGCAAAAAGTTTGAAAGAGGATATAAATCAGAATGCTGACTGCCTGACTGGTCTAGTGGTCGCGGTCGGGTTCGATTCCCGGTTTGGCCAAAGTGTTATTGGGTTTTTCTGTATGGAAATTCTTAGTAGCAGCTCGGAGTCTGGAACTGTGGCCAGCAGATGGCAATAGGCTTGCGCTTGATTACATGGAACTTAATAACAGCATTGATGAAATGTGAGTGTACAATACAAATCTGCCTAACCCTTCAGGGAATACAGGCGTGATGCTTGTTATGTTACGTTAAGAATCAGAATTGGTTTGTTTAATTTGAACCAGCGCATCTGTTCTGATCTTTTTGAACGTATTATTGACGTAAGAAAAATGTTTTTTCAGGAGTTTGTATTCAATTTACGACCCGGGTATGTCTTAAAACTGCAGCCAGACACCGGAGAACGGGCAGCAGCGTCTTCTCACTAATCGGTGAGCCACTGCGATCCCCAAGCCGCCTGCCAAGCGTGGGAATTATGGCAAACCCCCCCTTGAGGGAGGCCTTCGTTCAGCAGTGGACGTCTTCTGACTGATGATGTATTCAATTTAACTGGAGTTGCTTTTTTTTTCTTAATGCATTCATTTAAATCACATTGAATGGACTACAAAATACACAACATGACAACTATTCACAGTGTAGGTGTTCAGAATTTTCATACTTAAGAGCTCGGTAAATACACTTTGCCCGGTCCGTGAATCCAACCCAGGAGCTCAACATCCGCTCATCCGACTAGACTGATGAAGTCTCTGATATAAAATCTTAATTAAGCCAAATGTACACAAAAAAGAAAACAAAAAAAAATCTTAAAGTTGATTTACATACAATTGTCGTTCTATCTCATAACATTTTTACATTACAAATCAACATATCATAAGAATAACTACAAGGAAAACCAATGGGTACACACATACCTTCCGTGTGAACAAATTGTTAATGAAACAGTAATAAAATTAAATATTTACAAACAATTGTGTGATCTTCACGCAGATACTAATGAGATAAATAATACGTCAACTTTTATGGGCCTTAAAAATGCATAGTAAATATATGTTTCTTTATTTTTTTATAAAGTTTGCTATTAATAGTAAGAACTTCACCATAGACAAATTATTATGACATTGGAAATTAGTCTTGTGGCAGCATAAAGAGCTGCTGATTATGA
This sequence comes from Shargacucullia verbasci, assembly GCA_947562105.1. NCBI lineage: Eukaryota > Metazoa > Arthropoda > Insecta > Lepidoptera > Noctuidae > Shargacucullia > Shargacucullia verbasci. Next base: position 1,570,913 of record OX387296.1, read on the forward strand.
AGACCTAGATTCGATCCATAGCAAAGCATTATTAGGACTTTCTGAAATGCTATTAATTCTATTCGCAAAAGGTTTTCAAGGGTTTTAATAAGGGCAAAAGTGAAATGTGGGTGATCACTACTGCTTAACCCCTTGGGAAATACAGGCGTGATGCTATATTGTATAAATTATAACGATTGGTTAGTTTTTCTTTATGTACAGATAGTTCCAAAAAACGTCCATATAAAAATGAATTGCAAATTTTTGCATTTAAAATTGGCGAGACTGCAAAGAATTGAAGTATTTCCTTCGTTATTATCTCAACTGATACTTCTTAGAAGAAACAGACAATAGATATGACATCACATGGTCACAACATAACAAAGTCAGATGATATAACAACACTCTTGGCAAATGATACCTAATATAAACAAACCACGAAACAAATAACTATTGAACACTGTAACAAATTGACATAATTAGGCGATCATTATTACATTATTCGACCACATGTCTGTTTGACTACCTGATCTAGTGGTCGCAAGTGGTTCTGCTAAACGTGAGATCCTGGGTTCGATTTTCGGGTCGGGCAGAGTGTCATTGAGATTTTCTGTTAGAAAATTTATTAGTACCCGTTCAGATTTTGGAATTGTGTCCAGTACCCGACCTCAATGTACTTGGGAAAAGGCTAGGCAGATGACTGACGGCCGTCGTTAAAACCTAGATGTTTCATCAGAAAATATTCTAAGAATAATAAAACCGGTTGTACTTATAATGTGAGTTCAACCGTGAATATTATTATAGTAATTTATATCTATTTCGAGCTTATGTTGGCATTCTTGTACAAAATTATACTTTAAATACTTTGGACGTTATTTAAGCGCCGACAACAATTTACTTTGTATGCTTCAACGTTGAACATATTTTAATGTTTCGCAATAACTTTACAGAAGGCACGAAAGGTTAAGTTTAAATATTTAGTGTAAATAGGTACTTTTATGATGTAATTTAAAATTAAATCTTGCTACGGGGCTAAGCACATGTAGACTGCTACGTGCTACGAAATGCCTACGCGTAATCCTCAAATATTGTTGTTGTTTTAGCGCCGTTTCAACCCTAAAATAGCTCTACATTATTCAAGTTTTTTTTATTCTTAATTTCATGCCGCAATGCCGTGCATAATTCTAAATACCGGGCTACTACTTAAAAGTACTTTAAAGAAAAACCCATTAACACTTTGCCCGACTAGAAGATCGAACTCAGGACCACACTTTCAACAGGCGCGCTATATATATATTTTATTAAAACATAAAATCACATTTGCAACGAAATTATTCTTCTTTTATAAGAACGACAACAAAAATCAGCTGTTTTTATATTTATTCTGTAAGAGACCTATGTCGCAGCGACAGACAGCGGGCGTAATAAGTGCCCCGTTTTTCCAATTTAGCCGACACTGGAAGAATAAAGATTCGGCTTTCCATATTATTAACTTTTAAGAGTGTCGAGTTAAGTTCGAGTTTTGTGGTTACGACGGTCTTATTGAAGGGTAAGCAGTGGTAGAATAGTAATCTTTATTGAACAGCATTTGAATAACACCTGAATTGAAATTCGTGCCAAAACAGTGGGGTAAAGAAATTATCGTGAGGAGTGTTTTTTACAGACCAAAAGGCTATCTGTAAAAATCAATTGATGTAGAAGAAAAACATGGGGTCCTGTCTGAATTCTCGAGCTCAATATATTATTTAATTTTATGTGAAAAAGAAAATTAATTCTCAAGATAACATTAATACGGATTATTCTATTCGGACACTGTGGACAAAAACAAATACAATATCTACATTTCTATTTTATGGCATAAAGTATAGAGGTTTTAATTACTCGTGTATATGAATTTTCGTTTGTCATAAATGGAAAAATTCTGATCTAGATAAATAATAGGGTAGTTTACTTCAGCAAAACTAAATTGTAAAATCTTGTTTGGTAAATAGTTTTCCTTCGAAAAACTCAGTAAAACTTAATCTCTTGCTTATCTTTGGCGTTTTCAATTTTTAATTTATCAAAATTACACAATAAGTACGTCAATGGCAATGAAAAAATATGACGTCACGCCTTGCTATTCCCAACATTTTTAGAACAAAATGTCATTTTTGACAGTTCATAAAAAGTAACTCAAATGACTAGAAGTCAACTACCGTATTTTAGGTGCAACAGAGAAGCACTATTAAAGTTAGTATTTAGGTCTAAAACCCACAATTTTGCTAGACCAGGTTAGCCAGTTTGCTAGAACGTTTACCACAATAGCCAGTTTTTAATGTAGACTCTAGTTTCTACCGTCCGCTTGAATTACGAAATAGAAAACAATGGAGCTCCCACTTACTAGATTTGTTTTCCTAAGAATTAAAGATTTGTATGAAAATTGTCATTTTAAATGGGTAATTAAGTTTGAGAATAAAATGATAAATAAAACATAACAAAATGCCAAAACTAAGATTATTTCAATGTAATAATAATCTAAGCAACCGGTTATTTTGTATATATATATCGCATTAAAATGACCTTTGATAAAAAAGCAATATAGAAATAGCTGATAATTTACCATCTATTCAAAAAAGGTCAATTCATATAGATTATGAATGTCAAAAGAGGAAAATAATAACAAAAAATAGCAAAATGTCAGTGTTCAGCTACTCATTTTATTTTTAGTATATAATACGTTAGGTAAGGTAAACAAAGTATTTTGTTATTTTCTTAATGTAAAAAAAAGAATTATGTGAAATAAATATTATTATTGGATTGTTAATATAAATTATATTATGCATCCATTCATTTAATTGGTAAATATGGAGTACAAAAATGGTACAATTCAAATATATTCAATAACACCTTTCATTAGTAATGCGATACGGCCTTTTGTTCGTCTATGAGTAATATGCGCACATTTTTGTCCTTACTTTTACCACAACAATCCTACCACCACAATGTATAAAAAAATAAACAAAAAAGTACCAACCTGTATAACAAATAAAAATCCTCACACAGTTCACTGTTAAAAAATAAAAATTACAAAACACTATTATCAGTCACTCGCGACGTATTCGGCGGGCAATCTGTAGCATTCACGGGTTAACGGTCCGCGCCGTACGAGCGACGCGTGAAGACTGAACGACGAAACGTCGCCCACCACCTACAGACATAAAACAATGATTTGTTTATATCATAATTAACAAAGGTGTTATTTACAATATTTGAGCAGTTGAGCGATGCGATGTAAGACGTTTCAACACAAGGTCACCGAAATGGGTGCTTCGATCGTGTTTTTTTAATTGGATTCGTTAGTGCAGTTTCAATGTCACGGGGTACGAAAGGGTTATTTTGGAGGCGGCCGCAAAAAAAGCAGAAAATGTAGAGACCATTGGGTTTTTCTGCTTGTTTCGTTTATTTGTTACTAGTTTGGAATTGGAAAAATATCTTTTCATTTTCATTGTCACGACGATAAGTCTCAACTCTAAATACGTTTGGGCTAGGTGAACACTGTGGATATATTTTTTTAGGTAATTTTATCTTATCATTATCATTGCTCTCTGTATTTCAGGGAGGTGCAACGACTTGACCAAGACACTGAAATTTAGTTCTTTATTGTGATATCCTGGCAATTATATTCGGGTTCTAATTTGGTAGATTCAAACCCAATTATGGCTAATTATGCTATCCTAGAAAACGCTCAATATTAATTGTCTTCTGGGAACTCGCTAGTTGCTATATTTGCGTTTGATAAACGTATTTTCGAAATCTCAGGAGTACCATTGAACTACTCCGAGAAATTATACATAATAACATTGTAATAGATATGATGTTAAACAGATGAAAAACGTTTTGCAAGAAGGGATATCAGTATGAATGTGAATGGATATAAGGGAAGAGGCAGATACAAGAAAAGGTGTAAATTCTGAGATAACGTCTGAAATAGATGAATGCAGAGCATAAACAAGGGCAGCATAATGATAAATATCCTAGTAACAGTTGTTTTTTTTTTTTAAATGTCTTGAATTTGTGGTTTTCTCAATATGACTGAAAATATATTTTAATCAATTTTATGAACTATCAAAAACGACATTTTGTTCCAAAATATTTTTAAAAATCTGTATACTATTTTATCGTCAGATGGAATATTATAATACCATCTGCTTTTTTTTTTTCATTTAGCAGGATTCATTTTTATATACGAAAGGTCGTGGCTGATAATCGATTTTATATAGTAGCCGTAAAACTATGACATATTATAATTATGGTCACGGCTTTTCTACTAGTATTTCAATTCAAGTCTTTCAGTATTTTTTTTAATAAAGCCGGCATAACGTATGCTGTCATTTAAATTACTCCTTATATCATCATCATCATCATCAGCCAGAAGACGTCCACTGCTGAACGAAGGCCTCCTTCAAGAGAGGGTTTGCCATAATCCCCACGCTAGGCAGGCGGCTTGGGGATCGCAGTGGCTCACCGATTAGTGAGAGGACGCTGCTGCCCCTCCTCCGGTGTCTGGCCGCAGTTTGAAGATGTACCCGGGTCAACCCTTAATAACAAATTATCCTTATTGGGCTATTGTGTTATAAAGCCTTACAAAAATGCAATCTTCAAAGTACTGTAAATGGTCCTTATCTTCGGATATATTCGGGGAACATATCGGATTTATGCAGCCCACTTTCGCTTAAGGGTTTACTGATCCCTAGCTCCATCCGCGGGGTGCCTCTTGAATCAATGTATTATAGCATGTACAGATAAAATAGATTGGATAAGAGATTGCAATATCGTCTACTATAATACAAGAAACAGGAACGTGAGGTCCGGGGATTAATTCCGAAAAATGTGTGCAGCCAGGTGTTTGGAACTGTGTCCGGTAGATGGCAATAGGCTCGTCCCCTTAGATTCTAGCCTTCAAAAATACAGGAGTGAATTATGGCTATAAGCTATTTGATTATGTTATATAGATATTTATGCTTTATGTGAATGACCCTCTAAATATTGACAAGGCAGAGACAATAATGTATCAACAGCTATAATCGTCGCAACAGATTCAAAAGACAGTCGGGACATGGTAATCAGGTAATAAAATTGCATTTTTTTTTATTTATATCAATTATAATGAATACTCCAACGAAAAAAGAGCAGCAATGCTAATAATTATGAATAGAATATTAGATCGTAAGACGTGTGGTTCGATTCCAGGTTTCGCAATAAATATACAAGAGCAAATCTACTGACAGGGTTTCGCGTTGCTGGATAAAAGAGAAACGAAAACTCAATGATGTTAATAATACGTCCACGATACTTGATATAGAAAATGTGAAATTTCTATTACAAAATGAATAAGAAATAGAAACCAATTGACTTAAGATAGTATAGAGATTTGAGGGACTCGTAGCTAGGGTTAACTTGAGTTTAAACAGCGCTTGCTGCGGTATATCTATGGGTGGGGGACCATTCTTTACAAATAGCCCCTCCATGTCTCGTTAAGAATTTGACAGAAGTTTTTTTTTTACCCCACACTAGGTATATTTCCCAAACACATATGTAGTCACATGCACAAACTGCCAGACCCGGGACAACTATCTATAGGCCATACAAATATCTGTTCCGTGCGGGGAACAAACCCGCGATACGTAAAGCGGATCGCCAAGCGCTTAACCACTGAGTCAAACGTATTGTTAAGGTACGACAGTCGTTACCGAAGTCAGTGATCAGTGAATTCTAGTAATTGGGTGGCAGAGGTTAGACCGGGAGCTGGCCATAACATCGTTGGAAAAAGTGAAGTGATATTGATTTACAATCTGAGCAATGAAAATTGAGGAAAATATTACAAAGTAGCGGCGTTTGCAAACCTCGTGAAAATTTTCCTGTTCATAATGTCAAAGTATTTTACACTCGAATGCATATAACCATGAATTTGTTACTATAATAATTATCATAAATCCCAATTTAGACTGAGAACCTTTACGATTATAACACGCAACAAATTTGTGCAGAATTCCCACTTTACAAAACCATCAGTTCCATTACTGGCTGAGCAGTCGACTGCTGCACTACGTGTTGCATGTTCGATTTACGCACGGGTGTATTTGTATGGCCTATAGATAGTTGTTCCGGGTCTAGGTGTGTATACATGTAAATATTTGCACTCACAATACAGGACGAATTCCAGGTAAGGGACAGAGTTTAAATAAAAATATTATGTTTTTTTCGGTAATCGTCCGTAGTGAGTTGCGTTAAGAAGATTAGGACTACTAAAGCCCTGGTAATAACTTCCTTTTAAAAATATCGATTTTATGCATCGATCACTTTCTTTCTGCCCACTCTGACTGCTTTACCAATCGGAGCGCCCAATGCGGTAGAATCTCAACATCAAGATTGTTAAAGGAACCTACACTAGGGACTATGATGGCCGTCTCTGATGAACTTAAGCCCTGAGGAAGGCCAGCCGGCCCCTCCGTGCGTTATTGTAAGTAGAATTTCTGTATCTTCTTGTATTGTGGTATTAGCGAGCATTTGTCACAATTAACACTTTTGTGTCAACAATACTTATTGATAATGACCTTATGTAGAGGCTGTTCAGTGTTAAATCAGTTATTTGACACATTTTTATTGAAAACACAAGGTTTTATACACTTGCAACTTCTTCACGTCTTAATAAAAATCATTTAGGCATAATGGTTGCTCTTCGAAATACGCACGCGGACAATTTTATTTATCACGAACTTGTTTCATTCACTGCATTTACACCTTATATTTAAATATCTTATTTACTGCCTCATTTGTCTAGTAGTCGCAATTGCTGAGCGTGAGGTCCTGGGTTCGGTCCCTGGGGCAGGCAGTGTCATTGGGTTTTTCTGTTTGGAAATTCCTAGTAGTAGCACGGAGTCTGGAACTGTACCCGGTAGATGGCAATAGGCTCGTCCCCTATTACATGGAACCCAATAATAACGCCATCGACAAAATGTAAGTGTAGAATAGTACCTACAACTCTACCTAACCTTTCGAGGAATACATGGGTGATGCTATATTATGTTATATTTAAATTGCCAATTAATAATATTTTACTAAAATTACAATAAATGTTCACAATTGTAATACTGCTTGCATACGTGCTTCAATACGCTCTTTAAACAGTTGGTCCAGAGTCTCATACAAATATAGATGACAATCGTTACGAGGGTCAGAACCCCTAAAAGTTTTGAGGTGCAAGGAAATACCTTCCACGGGTGACGAACACTTCGATCGTCTGGTGCAACCTGGGCAATCAGCCTCGATACCACCTTTGTTGTCTGATTAATCTTTCCACTACGCCATAAGCGATTCCCCTATGACAGCGTGTACCTACAAGACAGAAGTGTCTCCTCCGGTGTCTCCCAATTGGTTGAAGTCATTAACGGAGATCAGATGGCAGTCACTCCATGTAATATTGATAGTGGACCAGAAATCGATTACAACATAGTTGAGAAAAGACTAGGAAGATGATGATGATGATGTAATAGCTAGCAATAATAATTACATACAACAATGCTGTTTTGTTGGAACTACTGGTAACACTTACAACATCCATATCAACAATGAAAGCGTCATCAACATACGTAAGTGCAGTTCTCTATTGTATTTCATCATCATCATATCAGTAGATACCTTATTAGGAAGCAGACTGCCTGATTATTCTAGTGGCAAACGCATCTAGAGAGTTTGAGGTTATAGGTCCGAAGTGGGCATCGAACCCGTTACTTTGAGCTCTCCAAACTCCAGGATGCAGAAAAATTTATAACTCAGCCTAACCCCCAGGTCAGGCAGAGTTTAGTTTTTTTAAATAAGAACAAAAAATATTTAGTACAAACTTAAAATTATATAAAATTAAAAACAATAACTAAAACTAATTAACATATTATTACATGCTAAGCTGTACATTTCCCTTAAAAATTGAAGTATAAAAATAAATAATATTAAGTTGACTTGTTACCACAAACCTCGACTTTAATCATGTCCAACTTAACATTATAAAAGGATTTATTCAGCAGCCATTTAAAATATCATTTTAAAATACTTTAGCGGTTCTTTGATATTTTGAGGTATGTTGTTAAATATTCGTATTGCCATACAGTGACTATTTTACTCACGAGAGCGGCCCCTATATTGTCGTTTTGACTCACTTTCAAAGTATATATTACTAGCTTTTGCCCGCGACTTCATCTGCGTTACCTACATCATATATATAATTTATAGCCTATAGCACTCAAGAATAATGTAGCTTGCTACCAGAGAAATAATTTTTAGAATCGTATCATTAGTTCCAGATATTACGCCCTACATACAAACTTACAAACAAATTTTACCTTTTTATAATATAAGTACAGGTATACCACACTGGCAGAAGCAAACAGAATTCTCAATATAATGCTTTTTAAAGAAACTAGTACTTCTAAGACTTAAAAGTAAACGAATTAAAAGCCTTCATAAAAACCGGCGCCATGAACCGAATCACAGATGTATCGGCTCTGTTGTTCGCAAGCGTGACGCCTATCGATTTCACTCGCCATTCATTGCCAGGTGCTAATCACTATAGTATAGTTTCGTTACACTTGCGCAAGAGTTTCGAAGGAGTTGAGGAGTAACTGGAGCAGTGTGCTATATTCATGAGAATGTATGCTGCTGAGCGTCAGGTTTTGGTTGCTGTCTTCGGGTTGGGTAAAGTGTTATTAGGTTTTTCTGATAGAAACTCGTCAATACCACCACGTGACGAAACACATGTCGAGGATCGGTTTGGTTGCATGTTATATTATTTCTATCGCACCTTCTGCATGTGCATATATTTGCGGGCAGGGGAGGGCAGTGCTGTGCATGCACCCAAGCTTGCAGTAGTTTGGCGGAATTAAAACTAAATATTCTAGTTGTATATCTTATCGTCAATAGCAGTTTAGAATTTAGAATTGTGCCCGGTAGATTAGCTCACCCGAGCAGTCCCATATATACGGGGGGAACATGACTCGCCTCTAATACATGGCGACTTAACTACTCAAATACGACTTAATAACAGCATCGGCGAGAAATGGTTGTCCAGTCCAGTAGTTCATTTCGTAACTCGTCAGGGAATACTGACGTGGTTGGTAATAGGGTTTGCCAAACCCAGAGGATTATTCCCAACATAATGTAGATATCCACGAATAACGATGCCTAAGTACGTCCAATGCGGTAGACGAGCAACTCTAACAAGGAAGGGTTTCTATATTTGTATATCTTTGAGAATTTTCATCGATGCCATTATTGAGTCCCATGGAATAGGCGATTAGGCGATGATGTATTTGGCAATAGGCTCGCCCCCTATTACATGCGAGCCTATTGCCATCTACCAGGCATAGTTCCAAACTCCGTGCTGCTACTGAGAATTTCCATACAGAAGAACACAATGATAGACTCATGATAATCATATTAGTCATTACAGTCAAAGTGCTCAAATTATTATGACATTTGGGATAATAAACCTTATCTCGTAAGAAATAAGTTTCAAATGTGTATGCCTCAACATTATATAACGTTTCAGCGCAAAAACAGAACTTTCATGAACGGAAAAACCGAAGAACACTTTCCCGACCTGGTGACCAAACCCAGTACCAACCGCGATTGCGACCACTGGACCAACTGAGGTAGTTAAATACTACAATACGCGTAAAAGGAAAGAGGCGGGGCAGGATGATTGCCTCGTGCTGCCAACTGATGCATGTAAGCAAATTCATTGAACAATATGAGACTCGATTGTTTTCTTTACGTTTACATAACAATTATATACGTATGATAATGTGTGAAATGTTCGCAGACATCTGAAGAGTGAATTAGGAAGTTATGTTTTATACATGTTAACATCACGGTGTATTTTCCGAAGGGTTATGCAGACATGTACAATTTTATGGATCTACTGTAATTTTGGAATCGGTTTTAAGTTCCATTAAGAGGTAAGATCTTTATCTATTCTCCGTCCTAGTTTAGACGTCAGTGATCATATAAACTTGTACACTTGTATTATTTCCTTAGACTATGAATCAGCATTCATGTAAACGTTGAAAAGTGGCAATTTTTTTTTCTTTTTGTCTTTCAATTCGACCTAAATATCAAATTGTAAAAATCTGTAAGTGTTATCACAATAGATCTTAAAATCATAATTATATTGTATACTGTGCTAGGTTTGCTGGAAACTCGTTACTCAAATTTAAAAAGGCGTTCCGTTCTACCTAATATAGGAACCGAATATCGTTGAATAATCATCAGCCTACTTTTTTTTCCTTTGCCTTACATTTACAGTATAACTACGTTTAGAAGTGACATCAAAAATATTTGCTATCGTAAAAGTACGGCAGGCGAAGACTAAGTGTCTTCCACGCGCACCTCTCTAGGAAGATGTGCAGCTATAGATTAGCTGCCGGGGGTGCGGTGAATGCGCGAGCGAATCCCATATCTCCGGCGCTACAGGTATGCCGCAGGAACACCGTGTGGTTTTAGTCGGTAAAAGTCCGACATCACCCGTCGCTTACCCCAGGGCGGCGGGTATGCATGAGCATTTCCACACTTAAAAAAAAGGCGAAGACTAAATTGAATTTTAGAATTTAAATTACTGATACATTGGTGTTATTTTTTTTTCAGGCAATGAGACTTAGACATGTAAAGAAGACAATAAAGGTTTTTGACTGCTCAATTGGTACCGGTGGCTATGGACTAGTTTAAAAAAATGTACACGGTAGCTCTAAATTAAGGCTCTTCATTTTGTGTTAAAATATTTTTTCAACTATTACATCAAATATTTCAATGAACAACCGATACTTAGTTGTTCCGGGTCTGGATTTTCGAGCATTGAGATTTGTGTTTAAAATACAAAAGCAATCAAAGTGAAATTTTAATCGACTGAAATAACAATACGATGTAACTTTGAATCGCGGTGATATTGTGCGCGTGTTTAACGTATATTAGTTAAACAACTGTCATGACAAGTGATTATAAATTAGTAAAGTACACAATTTAATCGGTGATGGCTTTATTGATTACTACATAATGTAGTACGTTCTAATATTGTGTATATGTAAAAACCATCATTATGAATGAAAGATCCGGTTGTTTAACTTCCTCAGTTATTGGGTAATATAATGGTACTGTGTTAAAGACTAGCATAACGCCTGTAGTTTCCAAAGGATTAGGCAGAGTTTTATTTATTCATTTATGTACACACCAGAAAACACGATGATATAAATGTAAAAATGAAACATGAGCATAAAGGAACTACTTATTTCTTAAGAAATTTCTTCCAGTAGTCCCGCGACATGAAATATATATGACAGACACGTAGACACAGTGTGTAAAAAGAATATAAGAGAACTCTTAAATATCTAAACTTAACTTATAGATATGTATATCTTAAACTAAACTAAATAGTAACTATGAAACAACAAATATAAAATAAACTACATACAAGTAAATATTTTCAATATATATATTATAATGGATAATAATCACTGTAATTTAGACAGGTAATGTTCTTTGACACGTTTCTTAAAGACAGAAATTGTAGCTTTATTATTGTACACCCATATTGTGCTGTTATGAAGACTCTTGTCTGAGGCGAACCTTTCGACTTCCTGAGCCTAGCCTCTAGCAAGAGCGTCTTAGTCTTCGCAGAAGGAGAATGGTTAGGCCTTAGTCCACCACGCTGGACTGATGCGGGCTGGACTAAACACACTATCCAGAACTAATTAGCGCGTTTAGGTGTAGAGGTTTCCTATCGATGTTTTTATTCAGCGTTAACGTAAGGTATAGAATTATGTTCCTCATATAATGTATTTGAACTCAGACCCTACTGCTTGTAAAACAAAGGTTTAAGCGCTAGGCAAGCAGTCGAAAAGGTTCTATAGTTGCCAACAGCTACCGTGAACCATATGCGGGTCACACAAAGATTAGGTTAAGGTTGTAAATGTATATTTTCATTTTCAATTCAAGGATAAGAAAAAAACATTCTTATTTCATGTGTTTTTTAATTAATAATTAAGCGTACTTTTATGATTAATCAATTATTTGTTTCTGCAACTTCTTAATCACCTATTGATTAATTCGCCATACCTAAAAATCTAAAATGGCAACTGAATCGATTATTCAAGGTAGTTAGTTAACGAATAATCGATTACGTCACTATTTGTTGGCGCCGTAAAAATAATACGAATATCATATATAATAAGTATGTATTTTACGGCCTCATTAATGGTCCCAAGTGCGGCTGCTGGTTTTGAGGTCCTGTTAAGTGTTTTTGGGACTGAGTCTGGAACTGCGCCCCCTATTATATGGGACTCACTAACAGTAAAAGCGGAAAGTTAGTATACAATTAAATAGTACATCTCTGCCTAACTCCTCGGGGAATAGAGGCGTGATGCTATATTATGTTATGTCGTCGCTGTCAATTAAAAATCATGACATTAAACTCATGACTTTTCCTTACAACATTACCATAGACAAGTAAAGTCAATTGTTTTAATATAACTTTCATTTGTTCATTGTATCGAGTTAACACCATATTGGTAAGTAAATATTCAATGCGCGTTCGCCTGATGGTTCGGAACCGAGTGCCTATCGACATCGCATTGGTATTCGGAAGTCGAAGCGAACGTACGCGAATAATCGAATAAACTTGTATATTTGGTTCGCTGAAATATGAAAGTATGTAAAGGATGATTTATTTTGAGTTGTTTTTTCTTTGCTGACTATCAATTTTCTCGTAAAAACTCGTAAGGGTGTCATTGGCGTAATGGTCGAAAGCGCGAATGTTATCGTGGGTTTGATTTTCTATGTTATGTGTAAAGTGTTGTTGGGTTTTATAAAATTCACACCACCATCCCGGAGTCTGGCATTGTGTCCGGTAAATGGCAATAGATTCACGTTCTATTACATGAGACTAAATAATGGCATTGCTAAAATATAAGTGTACAATACCTCTGCCTTACCATTCGGAGAGTTCAGGTGTGATAATTATATCCAAATTCAAAACTCACAGCAGCTTCTAATTAAGACCTTTATTTCAAATACAGCAGGAAAACTAAAATACATTAATCTTTGAAAACAAAAATAAATTAAAACTAAAACTGCAGCCGTCTACGTACCTACTTGAAACTTTTAATTAACGCCAGCGAATAACTTTGTTAACGAATCGCTAAGATTCCGGTAGACGCACTTTTTCGAGGAGGCACAACAGATACGTCACATCACTGAGTCACGGTCCCGCAACCCTCGAATAATGAGGCAGAGAGATCATCTATCAGGAGAGGTCTAGTGATCAACACGGCTGCTGTGTGAGGTCCTGGGTTCGATATTGGCCTTAAAGCACGCGAAGCAAATTTTAAAATTATAACCCGGTATAGCGGCACCTGCTTGCGGTCAAATTTGCTTTTGCCACAAAATTTAGAGATAGAGATATTGGGTAAAAAAATCCCTATTACATGAGCTTAATAACGCCATCGGTCAAAATGTCGGTATAGGTATTAATACCTAATAAAATTTTAACTACATGTCTGCCTAACCCTTCCAAGAATACAGGAGTTCCTATGTATATTACTGGCTATAGCCAGGGTCTACCACGATGAGTAGATGTGCTCACTAAGTCACTTAACTGAGTTACTTAAAACTTAACTTCCTATTACCGCATTGTGTAAGTGACGACCTCAACCTATACCCACTGACACTGATAGTGTGTGGACACACACGAGAGCCGTTGTCACTGAGTGTACACAATATTGTGTACTGTGTGTGTACATACGTTTGGTAAAGAAAGATACATAAAACTGCCTCTTAGGTCTAGTGGTTGCAACCGCGACTGCAGAGTATGAAGTCCTATCGGGCAATGTGTCATTGTGTTTTTGATTCATTAGGAGTTTATTTTGTTCTTATTGGGAGTTTCGAACTATGTCTGGATGACGATAGGCTTGCCCCGTATAACTCTTCGAGGAATACAGGCGTGATGCTTAGTTTTAGAAGGAAAACAATAAACGCGGTATGCCCAGCCCTGAAATAGGGAAACAGGGCTGCCCGCTCCACAACGATACATAATCATAAAATTTATAATGAGTGCGACGACGAAAGTTCAGCTTTTGGTCCCAGTAGTCATATATGAATATCATGACAATCGATACGATCAGTCAGTAGGCCAAAAAGTCTGACAACCAGTCTAACTAAGGGATATCAGTGTCTCTCAGTAATTCTCCCAGTGGTACGGTTGGTGCAGAGGTTGAGCGATCAACTGCTGCGCTACGTGTCGTAAGTTAGATTCCCGCACCGAACAAATATTTGTATGACCTGTGAAAGTTGTTCATGTCTGTGTGTTTGTGCTTGTGAATATTTGTGTTTGTAAACCCAACTACGTATTTCGACGCATATAGTTATTCCAACAGATTACCCCATCAACACTGACCAATCCGGGAATCGAACCCCAGAACCACTAGACCAATCAAGCAATTATATAATGTTTATTGTTATTGTATAACAAATTATACTATTATGTATAGTGACGCCGAGTTTTCACACTTATTCGTTGTACTTGTGAGACCTTTGCCTACTGACATAGTGACACGCATATGTGTAGGACAATGTTATTAAATTTACATAATAGTGTCTTTATATGATAATTGCTATAAGTAATCATTTCTATTGACGACAATGAGCAAAATAGTGTGGAGTGTTACGTGGTCCTTTCATACCCCGAACGGTTAGGCAGAGATGTACTATTGTTCACCCATATTACGCCGATACTGTTGTTGAATCTATTGCCATCTACCGGGCACAGTATCAAACTACTAATGAGAATTCCCATATCTACGAAAACTACGTTAACACTTTTCGTGGCCGTCGCGTATGCCACTATTATACCAATGTGGCATCTGTTATATACTGTGGTCTTTTTTGTTAATGATATGCTCACGTTTGACCACAATATGTGTGGTTGACGATGGTGCATGCTTGCTTAGAAGTAACCTATTCACTCAAGATTTGAAACTCCAAGGTTAAGCTTAATTAGTAAACAGATTCTGGTAGGAAGTTCCACTGTGTGTGTTGACAAAGCGTTTTGTGTGGGAATAGAACCCGCGATACGAAGCGCAGAAAGCTGATCGTTTAGCCACTGCACCAACCGAGCCATCAATTTGCTGGAATTGGGTTTCAATATTGGATATGATTACCATTATTGATATGGTATTCCTTATATTAGGCAAACTATAATCTTATCTAAACATTTGGTTAGCAGACATCTCAACTACCAAAACATACATACTACAATACAATACTGATGCACTCAATCTCTAAGCTGTAACATATGGGTGAGAATGTGATTCGAGATTTACGTTTACGTACGTGTCTTGAATCACATTAACACCTATTATCTGAATGGTTATGGTGTGCAGGTTTTTTATAATAACATTGCTCCACACGAGGATTTCTCCTGTGTCGTGAGTAGGTATAGTAATCCTACATGCACACGCATCCAGAACCGAACAAATAATCTCAAGATCATGCATTATTAAAATCATACATTTGTTTAGTACGGGAGTCAAACCCGTCACAAATAGCAAAGAAGCAGTCCTAGTTCAGCTGCCTTAGTAACTTGCGTTTAAGATGTACTACTGGAATGTAGAATTATCGAAAATGCGCATAAACTTTAAAAAGATGGCAAAATGGTGCTTGCGTCTTTTACAACCCTTGTAAGAGTGGAATGGCGTGAGTTACCCGGTTACTATGTTACTCTCTGAGCTCGTTCTGCCCTTGAACCTTCAAGTCTATAATCCTTTACCAAAATGCGCAATAAAATATAATTGTTACAGTAATAACGTTTAATAACAACGTGTGTAGGTTAACCGCGTGTTTCGAGATATTAATTATAATTTTAGCATGTTTAATTGGTTATTATCTAAGTTTATTGTTTGTTCCGTGTAAATACTAGAATTATTAGTACTCGAATCACGTGCATAACTGGGAAGAGGCTAGGCAGATGTTTAAGTTCATCGTTTTATAAAAAACGTTTTTGGGGCATCAAGAAAAAAGATTACAATCAAGTACTATACAACTGGGTGCACAATAGTCTATTTTTAAATATTTCCCCACACTAGGATTATCCTTTGTCGTGGGTACAGTTTACAAATATACATGTCACATACACACACAACCAGACTCGAAACAACTATCTGTAGATCATACAATTATTTGCTCCATGCGGAAATCGAACCCGCAACACCCAGCGCAGAAAGCTATTCACTTAGCCACTGCGCCAACCATGTCGTCTAATATTTTTCTAGTATTTTTATTTTATTTGTTGAGAGATATAAATGTGTTTATAATAATCATAGTCCCACAAATCCGTGCAATTGATTTGACTGTGGTATAACTCTATCTCTGTCAATAACCCTTCGGGGACCACAGGAGTGCTACTTTAATTATAATAATTAGGTACCGTATTTTACTATTAGAAACATGTTGTCAAACCATATGCTCGTTAGGACCAGACATTGTGCAACAATGTTAGAAACAAAACCTTTAAATGGATTGAATGGAGTTAATACATTGTTCTTTACACCTTGGAAGTGCCAATATGTCATTAAATGTAGTCAACATTGTGGCAGACAATAGGGTTTTGGAAATACATGACTAATAGGTAATGTCTATAGGTAATATACCTATAGGTTTGGAAGATACATCCCACCTATACGCACAAAACGCTTTGGCAACACGTTCAGAGTGGAACTTCCTACGAGAGTCTGTTTCCCGATGGCTATAAGCTTAGAGTTTTCATATCCCGCGTGAATAGGTTACTTCTAGGTAGTCGTGCATCATCTAGGTAATCACAGGTATGGAAATATTCAGACGCGGGCGGAGTTCAGAACTGTGCCAGGTAGATACCAATGGGCTCGCCCATGTAATAAGTACATGGAACTCAATAACAGCATCGACATAATGTAGGTGTACAATAATACACCTCTGCCTAACCCTTTGGGGAATGCGTGATGCTATGATGCTAGTAAAGCATATAAGTTATAACTTAAGTCATTTTCATAGGAAACTGATTCTTACATACACGGACAGGTTTTAATTTTATGTTTATCAGTTTTCTGGGCTAAACGGAAACAGTGAAATGAGATAAAAGGGGATCTAAGGGTGATGGGATCGAACTTTGATAAGTATTTTAATGTTTGATTTCCATACTTAACAAATATTTATATAATCTACAGATGGCTTCAAGTCGGGGTGATTGTGCATATGAGATTTATGTACCCAGGATACAGGAGAAATCGTACTTAGTAAGTACGATAAAGTTTTAAAAGAACAAAATGATTTGTTTCTAAAAGCAATCATCATAAGAGGTTAAAAAATAATAGTTGGACAAAGTGGATTATACACAATCCCTTACTAAATAACGTAGGTAAATATGCATGAATATTTACTGACAGCCAAGTTTATGTTTTAACTGGTGTGATAATTTCTGGCTTAGCTTAGCCTAGCTTTCAAAAATTTCTGGGGTGTAAGGAAAAACAGCTTCCACAAGTGATGATACCAGAGATCGTCTGGCGCATCTAGAGCAGTTCGCCTCGCTACTACCATTACTGACCGGCTAATCTTTCTACTGCGGTATAAGCGAAACCCATGTGGTAACTTCTGCCGACACGACTTAGATAAGATTATGATATACAAAAAGGTACAATTTAGCACTTATTCTGCTAGATCACTGAAACCTTTAAAATATATACTTTTTTAAAACATCTTCCATTATGCAAACAAATAGTCTCGAACAAATGAATTCTATTCCACGTACCTATATTGTTCTATCTACAAACAAATGAATATTTATAAGACCTTAATAGAATATTATTCCTCTATATAACGAACATCATATAATAAAGCTATGGTAAAAAATCAATGCTAGTTACCACAGCCGAGGACACCTAGTTTTTTCATCAATTCACTTGTTATGCCACGGTCATGTTGAGATTTGGGGCATTCAGCGTTCGAACTAGTTTCGAAATTTTTGGAAATAGTAGTAGGTACCTATCCGAAAAAATATATATTAGGTTTCATTTAACTTACCAAATCAAAGTCGGAGTGATTTTATTTAAGTGTACCTTTGTGGGTTCTTTTAAAACGTCGCGGTTCTAGATGAACTAGTATTATTTTACTTATGTTAAAGCAGTGTTATGTCTGTGGCATACTAAACTTACTCTTTGGCATCACTGACTGATTTTAAACTCGACTATAGATTAAATATTCGTGTAACATCGGTCAAGTTTATAGAGAGTTTTCAAGGTTATGTTCCAGTTTATCTTTCAAACTTTGAATGTATAGCTAAACTGAAATCGATTAGTTTGTACAAAATATATCAACCTAACCATTTAATACTACAATCTTTAGATATTTTCATAATTTAGTAGTAGTAAAAATATTATCAAATCCTAAAGAAACAGTTAATTTCTTGTTGAAGTACTTATGTAAATTGAATCAGACGAAACTTTAAGTGGACACCATAATTGGGCAAACACTTCTTACGTCCTACGTCCTTTCTTACAGAAATCTAAATAAAACAAAACATAACATCACATGTTATGTATTGCCCGTATTGCCCGAAGGGTTAGACAGAGGTGTACTATTTGTGCACCCACATTTCGCCGATGTCGTTATTGAGTCCCATGTAATGGGGGCCGAGCCTATTGAGTAGCCGTTAAGTAAGTTTAATTTATATTGCATTAGATATACTCTATTTGTGTGTTTCGAACCAGTGTCACACATCTCAGTGAATTACTGTCTTCAAGAGCAGAACGATACACAGAAAGTACTTTACTTTTAATTTTCTTTAAGTAGGTAGTCAGACGAATTACAGGCTCCGTTTTTGCTGGTAACATTGTAAAATCTCTCCCTTAGCCTTTACTTCAAAAAAATGTAATAAAGAAGCTCTTCATGGTCAATCTAATCTTATTAGTCTCAATTTTCATAACTAAATGTTGTTTTCAGGCTACAAAGAAAATATTTAATCATTATTTTACGTTTGAGTTTTGCTATTACAACAATTCTCTGAATGAGAGGCGAATTATGAATATTGTACACCTATATTTTACCGACCCCGTTATTGACTCTCATGTAATAGTGGGCTAGTCTATTGATATCTACCGGGCACAATTCAAAACTGTATACTGTTGCTAAAAATTTCCATACATAAACCCAATAACATTTTGCCCGACCCGGGAAAATAGTGTTTTTAACGCGCCCAAATCATGGGAGCATTTAGTGATTGTGCTTCTGTGTGATTTGTATGTGTTGTGCAAATATTTCTCGTTCCTTGCGGGAATCGAAACTACTGCGCCAACCGTGTCTGTCATCAATATATCAAAATATAATCTTATAGCCAGCGTCCATTTTGTGTAAAGAGGCTTCCCTCTTTATCAAACTGCGAACTTGCCGATCAGCAGGCTAATGCTTTAGCCACTGGGCCATAGCTTAAAGTCTTACTTAGACTTTAAGTCTTAAAAAGACTACGTAATTTTCAAGATACAAACTTCAATTCAGTCTCTGTCAGTTCCTACTAGAAAAATATTTAAAAATCAGAAACGTATTCATAAGATTGTCATACATAATATAATAATCTTGTTTACCTCCGGCGTAAAGGTCACAATAAGTCTCGGTAATAGATATTATAATAACCTACTTTACTAAGCGATTGGATACTAGATATTAAATGAATGAACTTGAAATATACCTATTCCAAAACTCAAAATCAGCAAAACTATTTTTGAAAGATTATATTTTATAAAAAGTGATGTATTCCTTAACGGAATATAGCATCACCCCTGTCTTTCATGAATAGTTAGGCAGAGGTTTACATCCAAATTTTGCCGATTCTATTTAAACAACAGATTTAATAAAAACTAGAGCACTATTACCCGCGTCTTCGTCTTCATGTATTTTGTTTATTGTAAATTTAATTAGTGTTTTCTGCAATGATAAAAATAAGCCTATTTACTTCTCCAGGACTCAGGGTACCTCTTCATTAAATTTGTTATGGAACGATTCAGTGGTTAAGTCATGATAAGGTAACAAACATACAGACAGAGTTATATTCAGATTTATGTAGTGTAGATGGCGGCCAAGATCGAACTACATCCACTTAAAAAGCCGGTAAAAATATTAAATGGTAAGTAGAGAATATATCTATCAAATGCATTATGTAATACGTAAGTTGAAAAACATGCAGTTTTAGCCTTGACTCGACAATGGATGTAGGTACTTTAGGTAGGGAATTTTTTAAATGTCAAAATTCTCACATTATCCGTAACGAATTCGTGAGACGATAAGTCTGGTCATAATGAATAAGTATTTTTTACGGTAGGTAGGTCGTCGACTCTGTCTATGTATCACTACATTTTGATGCTAAAATGAACCTTATATCTATTGCAACAAGGATGTGGTGACGGCACAGGGAGGAAGTTATGTAATATTTTTTATTGAATACACACAGGTATGGGTTAGTAGTTTTGTATGTCTTCAATTGTTTTTATGAGCCATCAAATATTTTGTAGTACTGCTGTCCGAGATATTCTTGTTTGTTTCCGTTTTCTTTCATTGTAGGATGAAATCTTCTTCTTGGCTAGTTGATGACAATCTAAATAGTTCCATTTTCAATAGTCCATGGAGTTTCTTGCCGGTCTCTTCTACATAGGACCAACCCACTTTTGAAACCAAGCAACTAGAATCATAACGTTTTGAAAAGTCCCAGTTCAAATACAAATATTTGACTTTGACTTTGACTTTGAGTTCCAGCCCAGAAGTTAGCTATAAGAACTACGCTAACAGTGGCTTCCATAGGTTCTTCCGGCGTGCAGGCGTTGAGGATACGCCGGACAACATATTAAGTGCATAAAACTTAGAATGCAATGATAAAGTAATACAGTGGAATTTGACACAGAACAGAACAGGCCGCACCCAAGGCAGCCTCGCTATGACCATAAGCTTATGTCGCCACTTCGGTATGGGCAATTCCTATGTAATAGCTTTACGACTAGAAGAAGACACTCCAAATCCAGCATTTATGATTAAGTAAACAATTAACAACCTTATTGTATGGGATGCAGGAAGGGTTCTAGCAATACAGAATAGCTGCAGAATCAAAACCGGATGGGCATATTTCCCAAAGCTATTGATTCTACGACGCAATAACGCCTGAAAAGTGATATCGAAAGTTGTAAATTGTGGAAAGAACATTACTTCCTGCGACCTTCTGGTCCCGTACACCAGCAGCTCCAGCCACAGATCTTTCCACAATTTACAATTACATAGGTCTCCAGCTTGATGTCAAGCACTAGTTTCAAGCATAGTTACTCGAACTTCACTGCGCTTGATGCAGATCTTTATCTTAAGCCTTAAACTCTGTGACAGATGCAATGTCTATACAGTGCGCCACGGCAGGAAGCATAGTAACCAAGGATGAGAAGACTTGGCGAAGACGGCCCAATGCAAAGCCCCACTGGAAGATTTGCTTAAGGCCTTTATTGACGCTGTGTCTAGCCAGTCCAACGATTGGCGTCAAAAGGTTATTTATAATTCTTGCCAGTCGCAGTCACGCGAAACTACAATTATCACGTGGTGTCATTATTAGCATCATATTTGTAGATTTTATCACTATAATCACTTCAAGCTCACAATTCCATTTGAGAGTACTACTTCTATTGGCACGAGCTATCATATGGGAACCGCTCAAATATTATTACTAGATATGAATATTTGTAATTGTAAACGCACCCGCGATATAATAACAACACCTAGGTAGGAGCAAAGTTTAGAAAAACAAAACAGTTGGATATCCCAAACGCCATCTACCAAACTGCCTACATACTGCAACATTCGTCCAGTTTCCTTCTCCGTCCATTCATCCTCATCATCATCATACTCCTTACAAAGAGGCAGAGGTATTCTGTTCCCACCACTGCACCACTGCACCCACTGCACACGAGATATGAATATGTAAATACCTAATAATTAAGAGTGTCGGTATCTTCCATCTTCAATCGTGTATGTATACTTAAGTAATATCATCTTAGTAATGTGTAATAGTCTAAGAAGGATGTTTGCCAGCCGAGCACTGCCAGGCACAGGCCGGCAAAAAATGGTGACGTCACGCCTTTTGTTTTTATCTTATGTACGTCAGTCGAGGGTAATGCAGCGAGTCAAGTTGGTTGAGTGTTTGAAATCGTTTTTTTTTAAATAGGTTTTTTTTTTTCTAGAACCACGAATAGCCTGTATAAATATTACATTTGAAATGCAATCCAACAAACCAGCCAATTATTACTATTCCAAGGCTTAAATAAAAATGCCCTGTGTTCCAGTAATTTTTCTGGCTCTGTCTACTTTTCACCCGAAACACAACGGGCGTGAATAAAGTTGTAACGACGTCAAATTGGTGGGCGTGTATCCCCAGTCGAGTCCTTAACAAACAAAAGATCTCTACTACCAGAACAGATCAAAGAATCCGATCAATAATCTAAGAATCCTTACATTCCGCGTTATTCCTAAACATCAAACAATCGTGTTTCTACAATAACCTTTGGATCATTGAAGATAATCTTCATGATTTAGCGTTAAATATTACGACATGCCGCCTAGTTTAGCAGTCACGCGCCTGCGCCGGTGACAGGTGAGTGATTTTACTTTACAATCACGGCAATAAGTCATCAGAGTTTATTATTGCTATAAGCTGCGAGATTTAAACATGGATCAATTGCTCCGAATCTCGATAATAGTAGCGAGAAAAGAAAACAAATAAGGTGTGGGTGAATTATACTTGAGATATAGGAAATTTTGGGGTTGCCTGTGCAGTCCATCCCTTGGTGATGCCTTTCTGTTAAACCTGATCTTTCCATATATAAATTCTCATATAACACTGTTTTTTACATAAAAAAGTAAAAAGCAGTGTTCTTAGTAAAAAATAAAGTTGTTTATAAGCATCGCATAAGATTTCATAATACATATATTGAATAAGAAACGTATAAGAATTAATTAAACTATGAAAATTAATAAGTATTTATGTAATGAAAACCTAGAGTTAAAATGTTTAATATTGATGTTGTTTTACTGTACGTCTAGGACTGTAAAGATGATGATACAAGCCACTTTATTACTATAAGAAAGACATATTCTTTCACAAATCTTATTGTTATTATATTAAAGATTATTTTTGTTTGACAAAACAGCATAATTAGTTTTGTCGAGTTAACAATTTAATAATTTGAAAAAATCTCAGTAATTTGCACTTGAATTGAAATCTGCTCGTCATTTGTGAGATTATCTGTAGAAAAAAAAAGTTAACAAACAGAGATAAAGTCTGCTGTTGTGAAGTTTACGTGAGTAGGTACCTAAATATATTTTTGTAAACTTAGGTGCAATGTTGTTATGCTGTGGTGGCATTAATATCATACAAAATCAAGTCAAAACCCACATAAAAATCTTTTACAATTTTTATCGAATTTGGAAATTTGCCCTAAAAATTTGAAAATTTGATTTCCAAATTCATCTTTCCTCAAAAACTTTATATGGACTTTAAGGAACATTAAAAAAGAAAATAGCCAAATCGGTCGTGCCTTTCTCAAGTAATGCAATTACCAATAAACATAAATTATTTTTTATAAAGATCACATATTTTTTCCAAGTCTAGATTTTTTAAACGTTGTCCCACACTTTGATTTCTTCAATATCATGGCTACAGTTCACAATTATATGTCACATGCACAAAACCAGACCCGAAACAACTATCTGTAGATCATATAAAAAATACTTCCAGGTGGGAATCGAATCCGCTACACGAAATGCAGAAAGTTGATCGTTTAGTAACTGCGCCAATCGTGCAGTCATTAGATGTGAGTGTCTACCTCTCCTAGTTGATTGCCAACCATGTTTATACTTTCGGTCTGTTTTGATAATCACATCCACGTATCGTTCCCGGCCAGAGTAACTTGTGAGTGTTGTTACAGGCAAAAATATGGGAAGCAGAAAACTCAAGCACTCATAATAGAAAATTATATTATAAATATTATAGTTACATGACTCCACAGATAATTGGAGACGTTACTGTGTGGGCGAATGATTTTCATTTGCTTTTTATAAAAAAGATAATACAGCGTTACGCCTGTATTCCCCGAAATGCTAGGCAAAGGTGTATCCATACTCTGTTTCTCTGTCTGTCTATCTCTACCCTCTATTGTAAACCCAGTTTTTGCCGAAGCTTCATGGGCTAATAAGAACTGTGAAATTTCTTGCAGAAAAACCGAATATTACTGCCTCATTCAGGGAACGCACCCGTCTCGATCTCAGCACCCGCGCTTGGGACCGCAAGACCAATAAGAAGACAAAAGATAATTTTGAATAAAATATATTTACTTTTTTTTCAAACCCCAATTCTAGTCGAATCGATCATGCCAATGTTCTCTTGTTTCCATCCATTGTACTTTTACGACCGGTCTTAGTTTAAAAACTCTATCCTCAATTTTCCCCAGTGTGTCATCCACAGACGAAAATTGAGGATACAGTTTCTGAAATAGGTACGTTAATTTATTTATTTTCTAAACCACAACCCTACCTTTAAAAGATAAAAGCGAAACACAAAAGCACCCAGCTCAGCCGAAACGTAAACAAAGATTACTTTGCACTTACATAAGCGGGGGACTGTACTTGACATCTAACTTACATAGTCGACCAACAGGTACAGTCGAACGCACAAGTTTAATAAATAAAGTGAGATCATTCAATAAAGTAGTAAGGTTTTAGATTATATTCTTTTTCGGTTATATATCTACAGTAAATTATCTTCATAGAACACTCTTCGCTTCAGTAAAGAATACTATTTTTTTTAAATAACACATAAAAAAAATCACAGCTTTCTTTCCCGATGTACCGTGTATGAGTCAACACACACAACACATACAAGTCTCGGAACAAACATTTGAAGCTATACAAATATTTGACGCGATGCAGCAATACCAGCCGTGATCGCAACCTATACTCGTTTTGTTTAGGTATTTAAATAAAGCTCAGTTGCCATATAAAAAATAAAAAAAAACTAAAGGTAAACAATCTTGATGTGACTTTTTACACAAACACATATTAAACAAATAAACTAGTGGTTCAATTGATTTGGTAATCGTTATTGTTGTTTTACATTGGTTTTTAGTCGCGTTTTATTTTTAAACAGAGTTGTTTTTTTTCAAACAAAAAATATTAAAAAAACACATCAAGATTGTTTACCTTTAGTTAAATACCTAAAGAAAACGAGTATTTTTTTTTTTATTTTTTTTTTTTTTATAAAACGTTGCCCCACACTAGGAATAATTCCTGTATCGTGGGTGCGTTTACAAACACATATATTCACATACACAAACATCCAGACCCGAAACAATTATCTGTAGATCATACAAATATTTGTTCCGTGCGGGGATCGAACCCGCGACACTTAGCGCAGAAAGCTAATCGCTTAGCCATTGCGCCAACCGTGTCGTCAAGTATAGTTAGATACGACACATAGAATTTACTAAGAATATTAGAAAATACTTTCTTTTATTCTTCTGTCACTAAAAGCATAACCTAGTGAGTTATCTCGTAAAAGTTCAACCTTATTGCGGAAGGCTGAGAAACTGGCGTGTCGAATTTGATTACGAAAAATTTTTTTTTAATGTTTTTAAATATATATTCCATAAAACTTAATACTATGTTACGAGTAATAACTTGGCAATATTTTTTTAAGAAACAAATGAATATAGCCTCTGTTGCCGAACTACCACCGCCTAGCGGTGCCCGTATCGTATTTATCAGTGCCAATCTCCTAGAACTTTATACAATAGTAAACGCCAACTGTATGAAGTGGTTTGTGCTATTTATTAATTTGGAACAAGCATAATAAAGTACGGAGGTAATTATTAAAGTAATTTATAAAAATTTGAGAAGTGTGTCCTCTTGATCATTGGTCCCTTCTGTAAAACCAGAAGTGGGTGGAAGAAGGAGACCGTATTTAACAAAAATGAATAACCCTATCCTAAAAAATGAATATTATAAATGCGAAAGTAAGTTTGTTTGTTTGTTTGTTACCTTTTCACGCCTAAACCGCTGAACCGATCATCATGAAATTTTGCATAAAAGTTGTCAGGGGTACAGAAAAGGACATAGGATACCTTTCATCCAGAAAAAAGTATTGTATTCAAGGGAAAGAACAATAACTTTGGACGGTCACAATTGCTTTAGAACACTAGATGGCGCTACGTGTGACCCGAAAAAATGCACGGGTTCTTAATTAATGCCGGCGAAGCCGTGGGCGGAAGCTAGTAAATAATAGTTCTTCTCTCGTCTAATGATAGCTCATTCCCATGGGAATCGTTCGAGGGGTAAACTCGTCTTTACACTTAGCAATAGTGGTATCGAAACTGACCACTAAATGCTGTGTTATACTATCTCAGGATTCATCAAACATAAAGACCCTTACATCCCAAAATTTCTGAGGAATACAAAACAAAAAGCTTTGTTAAATCTTCTCTTTGGAACAATTTAAAAGTAATTACTGTAAAAGCTACATTAAATATACAACATAACATAACATAGCATCACGTCTGTATTTCCCGAAGAGTTAGACAGAGGTGTAGGTACTAGTGTAGACCCACAATTCGCCGATGCTGTTATTGAGTCCCACATAAAAGGGGACGAGCGTATTGCTATCTACCGGGCACAGTTCTGACTCCGTGCTGCTACTGAGAATTTCCATACAGAAAGACCCAATAACACTTTGCCCGATCCGGGAATCTAAAACAGGACGTCAGCAGTCACGCTTGCGAACACTAGACCGATGAGGCAGTATATAATAGTACTTATATTGCTATCGTATAAATGGGGCTAATGTATCCGTCAGTTCATACAATACATAAAATACGAGAAGTTATAGTAAGTAAACGTAATACACGATCACTACCCCAGCCCAGTGTCTCACCTGGTAAACTGATGCGATAACTAGCTATAATTTTACGCCCATACTTAAAAATTATTAATAGGTATACCATTTTTCTTATTCAAACGTTTGTGTAGAATTTTTCCAAAGTATTAAAGTATAAAAATCATAATTATATCGGTAACTTAAGCCGGGAACACACTTGTAACATGCCACTCCACGCGATCCGAATATCACATGCTCATAAGCTGTATTCCATTGTTTCGACTGTATTTTGCTTACCTAACTGGTGAAACTGTACTATCGAATCATATCTGAAAATCCTTGTAGTTACCATACTTGTCACTCACCTCAAGAAAAGCAAAAAAATACTGTCCCTTACTGCCGAGCTGTAATATCTCTACATTCCCACACCCTCTCTATTCTAGAACAAAGAATATACAGGCGCCCAGATAAAGCGTCCAAGTAGTATGATTCATTGCGCTACGTAATCCAGAATTATTTAATGCTATAGCAACAATTATCTAATCCCACCAATTGGTTTCAACCTCGCAAAGATTAACCGCATGCCAATTTACGTACAATTGCGAACAAAGCCAGCAGATTATCCTATTAGATTGAAGCTACGAGAAAAAATGAAAATACGAAGGAGGTAATAATTATGTAAGGTATATATTTAAAAAAATGCTCCTCTACGTGAAGTTTTCTAGCAACGTAGATGCGTTTTCAAATACCTAGATTCAGAACAACTATCTCTAGGCCATACAAATATTTGTTCAGTGCAGTAATCGAAACTGTGGCAAGGTTGATGCAATGGTTGAGAAATCGACTGCTGTGCTACGTGTCACGGGTTCGATTCCCGCACGGTGCAAATATTTGTATGTATGAATATATGTGTTTGTAAACGCACTCACGGTACAGGAATTATTACAAGAGTGGGGCAAAATTAAAAAAAAAAACCTATAATGTTTGAATGCTACAAACTTTTAACTCTGTAATTATACTCCAGATATTTATTTAATTTATTTATGTGATAAAAATATATCTAAAGCTGAACAAACTAGCAAACAACAATTATAATAAATGGTAAGTCAATTAAAGGTTTTTTCTTCGAGATATTCAGTAGTTATTTATGACGTGTGCCAGAATTTCAACAGTAACATTTATATTCATAATAAGAAACAATACACGGTATGTATAAGTACGTACTTGCACATATATTTATTTTACTGAGATATTTGTTTATTTAAGTACATCTATGAGTTAACAATCGTACACCGACCATTACCCTCTGTATATTTTCTTCTATGATTCTTTCCATGCACAGTAGTGTAAGTTTCTTTTGACAATTTCGATTTACTACATCGAACGCGTTCGACGCTCCGATTGGTCCGTTTCGTGCTCTCCACCAATCGGAGCGCCGAACGCGTTCGATATAGTAAATCGAATTTGTGGTATGAATTTGGAAGATATTGGTTTTATCGTTAAGACCGCCATTTCTAACCCTACGTGTAAAATGTATTGTCAGTTCGTTTTATTTCCTTTGGTGTACAATAAAGAATACTCGATCTATCTACATCATTTTTGTGAAGAAATCTATGCTATAAAATAAATTTTAGTCGATTATAGCACACCATATAATCGCGTCGTTTGCCCGCATAGGACACTGCAAGCGTTCATATTAACTTTGAAACTTCATAGCTATGATAGAGCTCTCTAAAGTTGGGCTAGTTAAGCTACACTCACTATTAAGACGAATCATAACTTTAACTTGGATGGAATATTCTAAAGCTTCAGACCATGCTAAATTAATTGACAGGTTATTTTGGTTAAATTTAGAATTCGCGCGGCCACTGATCAAATTCAGGGTCAGGTAGTGTTATTTAGATTTTCTGTTAGAAAATTCTCAATGCCTGCCACTCTCAAGGTGCTTAATAACGGCGTCGGTGAAATGAGGGTGTAAAATAGTAAACCTCGGTTAAGCCTTCGGAAAATCCAAGCGGGATGCTTTGTCATGTTTTTTCGAATTTTAATGGTCTTTTATTTAATATATTTAAAATGTATTATTGATTCAGAATAACAATATGATAGATACCCTTGTCATTTCTTAATATGTAAGATTTCATTTAGGCCGTCAGTGCCTGCAATCGATAGAATTTCTATTATGTCTCTGCATCGCCAGACGCTTTAACTATTGTTGACTTTCCCTAGACATACACAGCCATGTGTCTGATACATCCAAGGACATTCAATTCAGTGTTCAATTAGTAATTAAATCAAATCTCAGTGATTTAGCTATAAACATTAGCTGATTGGTTCACCGTATACACTTACAATATTTTACTACAGATATCCTATTCGGCAAGCAAACTAACAGCCCTATCAAAATTTGTCATATAATTTGCAGAATAACCTTATCGGAGAGGCTGAAAAATTCTGCAGATGATAAGATGAGGTACACCGCCTACTTGGGTAAAGTGTTGTTCAGATTTTCGGTACGGAAATTGTCAGTAACAGCACGGAGTTTTAGAACTGTACGTGGTAGATGACGCTAGGCTCGTTTCCTTTTACATGACACTAATTAACGGCATGGGATATCGAATTAGAGTGTAGGTACATGAGGAGACCCCTGTCTATCGTGTCAGAGAATACAGGCGTGATGCTAAGTTATGTTAAGATGAGGTACTCTTGACTGGGAACAACTGTGCACTTTTGGATAATAACACAAATCATTTCGACCACGACTGTACGAACTGCGCGTGAGTGTTTGAAGGTCATCTCGAACTGTGCAATGCTGCACGATCACGAACCAATCACTGATCAACAGAAAAACGTCACAACTACACCACTAAAACCGACAGAACATTCTGAATCCTATCGTAAAGATATTAGGGTTTAAATTATGGGGTCGATTTTGATCAACACAGAAATAAGTTTAAATGATATGTTACTTAAGTAATATGATAGTAATTATGTATCTGATGGTGGTTTTATGGTGTATTTATTGCCAGGTGCTCATCTGGCTCTTATAAGCAGCTTTATGTTATTGTTTTGATGGAAAAGTTATGTCTATTATATTTATGAAGCACTTTACTGTGGTTATTGTTATAATTTGATTTGTAATTGAGCCATGTGGTCACGAGCACAGAGGAGCAATCTCACACGCTTGGACATACTCGTAATCCTCTATTAGAGATATTATTTTCCTGTAAAGAAAGTTTTGTCGAAAATTTCGACTGCGTCCAATTAGGGTTGCATTTTGATCATTTAAAAAATTCAAATTTAATTAATTAGGTTATTAGTAAATTATACTTAGATTATTATACTATTGCATGGGACTTTAGAATAGAAATGTGGGTGCACAATAGTACACGTCTGCCTAATTCATCGGGTATACAGGCTGATGCTATTTTATGTTATTTATCATACCAATTAGAAAACTCCTCTACATCTAGTGTGGAACATATGGCTATACAGGTTGTATACTTTTTCTTTTGTGTCTCAGATGCACTTATGACTTTGAGATTCGGATGTAAAGCTAATCAAAATCACACAAATTTGAAGACACGGTTGGCGCAGTGGCTAAGTTTAACTTTCTCCGCTTCGTGGCGCGGGTTCGATACCCGCACGGAACAAATTTTTGTATGATCTACAGAGTTGTTTCGGGTTTGGCTATGTATGTGTATGTGACATGTATGTTTGTGAACTGTACCCACGATACAGGAGAAATCCTAGTGTGGGGCAAAGTAATTAAAAACAAAAAAAAAAACTTGTGCCGGAACATAGTAATAAAAATCTTCAAATAATAGTATAACAAAGCCATTCAGTCTAAAATGATCTTCAATTTAATAATTAAGGCCAATGTTAAGCCTAAATGCTTGAGTAGGAATTGTTTTAAATTCGTGAGTAATTATAATTGTAATAAAAAATATTAATTAGACATCCATTAAACAGTAAATATGGGAAATGAGTAATCTGGGGTGCATTTAAATATCTGGAACTATCGGTTTAGAAGCGGAAAATTCAATTGTAGAGTTAACTTTGTCGTTCCGGGTTTGAGTCTCAAGTCAAGTGAAAGTATGTATTTGTTAAAGTATTAAAATTTGTAAATTTATTAATAACGTAACATAACACGGCAGTGGTGCACTAATTGTACCCCCACGGCACGGTTGGCGTAGTGGCTAAGCTATTAGCTTTCTGCGCTATGCCTCACGGGTTCGATCCCCGTACGGAACAAATATTTGTATGAACTACAGATATTTGTTTCGGGTTTGGTTTTGCGTGCATGTGACATGTATGTTTGTAAACTGTACCCACTATACGGGAGAAAATCCTAGAGGGGAGTCGTTTACTTTGCCCGACCCGAATCTTACCCAGCACCTCACGCGAAGCAGTAAGCGCTTGCGACCAGTAGACCAATTAGGTAGAAAAGTCAAAAATTCATGTTGCAAATTATTTCATCGTATGTATTATAACAATATATATACGTATCTATGTAGGTATATACCATAAACACAGACTACTCATGTTTTGCTATTCCAATTAATTAATATAAATTTATCAATCACGTAAAGTAATGTACTTTCGCTATTTCACCGACATATAGACCACATACAGTTAATGTAAATCATCAATCCATTTTGTGGTCGGAACGCGACATAAAAACAGTTACTGATGGTATTTTAATTATGTTTCCATGTTTGCGGCAAAATACTGTTAATAATGAAATCAATTTACGCGGAATACGCGGTCGTGGTGAGAGTTCAGGCGTTTTTTAATTACTTTATGAACATTTACCTATTACAAAGAGATACTACATATTTCTTTTTACTTTTCTTTTTAAACATTACTACAAATATTCGTTCTGAATGAGAATAACAAGCGCTCTAATCACTCCATCATTCTACGTAATAAATTAGCAGCCCATTTTCTTGCATGTCTCAAAAAGCGAATAAAAAATCAAAAAGTTGAGTTCCCGAGATGCTCACACTTCATTTAAAGTCAATCAATCACAATATATTTACGGCAAAAAAAAAACACACACACACACATTATTATTGTTTTTCCTGAGCTTTCAAATTAAATTGCTAGAAAATGAAGGTCCTACTAATAATGAATCAATAATGTTTTCTTTAAAGGTTATTTTTACACTTTGGGTCAACACTCGACCCGGAAAAGTTACGCCAACGATCGGTTGAACACCCCTTAGAACAACCAACATTTTCCTTTACTTAACATGGAGAACCAATCAAATATGTATAATAGTACAGTAGTTCATTCCCCTGCCCTTCGTTCCGTTCATCAATACACTATTTTCGTCATACCATCCTTCTTCATTCTTTCCACATATCCGAGCCATCGGTGTAGAAAATTAGTTCATAATTACAGTCATCACTACCTTTCAATGCTAAAAAACATTGTTACACAAAAATTAATATAACAGAAACCTAAAAAATAAACAAACCCGCTTACCTCCAATGCTGGACATGAGCCTCTGAATAAGGTCATTGCGTCAGAAGAAACGGTCATGACGAAACGTTGCCATAGTAACCCGAAGAGTTCCTTTGAGACCATAAACACGACCATCCCGCTTGAAGGGTCCTCCAAAAACATAACCTTTCGATTTTGTATGTACAGTGTAAAAACTGGAATAAGTAGGTATATCCAATTTTTCTGGATTTGTTTAGATATCATCATCCAATTTAATAAGATTGCTGCATTGGTTCCATGCACGACTGCTGAGCTTGAGATCCTGGGTTCGATTCCCAGGTCACCAGGTCAGAGAAATTTTATTGGGTTTTACAGTTACAAAAACTTTCGATAATACCCATAGTAAAAAATTGTGCCCGAAATACGGCAATAGGCTCGCGTCCTAGTATATGGAGTAGTATAACGTCATGCGCGAAATGCAAATGTACAATAGAACACTGCTACGAAACCTTTCATCAAGAATACTCATGATGCTAATGATGTAATTAATTACTATCCAATTTTTCAGGATCGCGTTAATATGACGTAGGAATTGGTTATTTAATCCCCGTAATTTGCCTGTACAAACCATGAGGAAAACTACGAGAAGAAAAAAGCTGGCAAATCTCACCTCACTGTACAATCAACCATTATTGGACGGAATAACTAGGGCCCATTCTGTTAACAAAAGCCCTGCCAAAAAAGTCCCCCAAAAATCAAAATTCTTTACGCGTGGTTAAAATGAGGTAGATATAATTTTAAGAACACGTATATAATGCCCACCTGACTGATTTCGGTCAGGAGGGTGGCCAATCCCGGAGATTAGCCAACTACGTAGGAGACAGGTGCTCTCTCTATTCCTTCACTCTCATAGTCCGATGGGACTGCAATCCGATACGACCGGAGACAGATCAGACGCAGGACCAACGGCTTTACGTGCTTTCTGAGGCACGGTGTGTATTCACATACACAATGTGTATATAGAGTAATTAATTATAATTACGTCTGAAAGGTTAAATTTATTTGGATTCTTGTCAAGGTCAGTGAAATCTTCAGTAATTACCCTTAATGCAGAATCTTTGTACCGTCAGCATAACACCGCGTCACTGAAAACATGAAAATGGAATGTACTAAACGATTTTTTTTTAACTTTTAATATATAACAACCTGGATGACACGCGCAGGAGCGTAAAGACGGGATATTCAAAAAGATGCCTAAGTCCAGCTGTGGGCGAAGTTGGGTTGGATGATGATTTTAATAATGAAAATAAACACAGTATCACGCCTGTTCTCCGAAGACATAGGCAGAGGTATGATACAACCACATTTCACTGATGCCGATTGCAAGTTAAAAATAAAAAGAAAATAGACTTTACCAGCTTTAAAAAAAAAAACAAAATTACATAAAGTTCATCTAGATACTTATGCGTCTTACTTAACAAACATTTTCTTTAATAAAAACATTTTAATTAGGATACTAAGGGACCGTCCATAAATTTCATGATTTTTAGATCCACCTCCCCACCCACGTCGTTGCCACTGGTGGACCCCTGGTGGATTTTAATTAAGAGTTTTAGATTTTCGTTAGAGGTTCACAGATTTATATTAGCTTTTTTACCTATACATGTGACGTCACAGCATCACATTGTCACAGAGTGTCACATCTTGCTGATCTCCTCCCTTAACGTGTGACGTAATTTATGGATGGCTTCTAATTACCAAAGCTGGTTTTGCCGACGGTACCTACCTACTCTAAAATGGATGCACGCGATGACGTGACCTCATCCAACGTTGCATAATGTATCTTAATCGTTGTCCTTGACTGGGCCTGACCGTCTGACCCCTTCTGAATATCAAGTACATAGTCCAGTCCACACTCAG
This sequence comes from Shargacucullia verbasci, assembly GCA_947562105.1. Lineage (NCBI taxonomy): Eukaryota > Metazoa > Arthropoda > Insecta > Lepidoptera > Noctuidae > Shargacucullia > Shargacucullia verbasci. The sequence goes on from OX387296.1 coordinate 1,605,249, forward strand.
CAATGGCAACACCATCACGCTTGGAACGATTTCAATATCCTTGATTACTTCTTTAATCCAATTTTAAACACCATATTAATTACCTACTGATTTTAAGGCACAAAAGAGATCCGTGAGATTAATTTTAGTCTTAAACGAATATTTAAAAAAACTAAAGCCAGCACTACTACCCTATCGTGCATCTATATTTACGAAACTATACATTTTGTCAGGTCAAATATAAATTTATTTGAGAAATATGTATAAAAGCAGAATACATAACAACAAAATTTGTTGTCCAAATAATAAAACTACTTTATTTAATAATAGCATATTTTGCATGGCACCTCGTGTATACAATCATCATCATAATCATATCATTTACCAAAACATATCCTAGAAACAACATTATCCCATTTATTGAGAGAGCACTTAAAACATATTTTGATAGGAAAAGCTTATTATAGTTTATCTGAATATCTAGCTATTAGTTATAAACGTTATTAATATCTATATATAACTAGTAACATTCATTTATGGATTTAACTAACATATTCATTTTCACAATTCTAATAATTTTATTATCATTGATTTTGTATAAAGTGCTGACATCGATGCCAAGTTCCATATTGTTAACATTTAAGTAACTTATCTTGTGATTATTAGATTTATATAGCTGTATTTTAATTATTTGCATGCCAAATGGTTAAATATGGTGACACCCAACTGTTTCTTGGACATCTTTATAATTATCCTCATATTTGCAAATAAACGATTTTGAAGTTTAAGTAAAGAATATTCCTACACATAAAACTTAGAATTCTGCTAATATCTGACCCATTATGCTTCTGTGATTCGAGATTTACGTTTACGTGCACGGTGTCCTGGAACACAATTATCAACTATATCTCGACATAATTGCAGCTTTGCTACCAGTTAACAATTTAACAAGGGCAAAAACGTTTAAATAGACACCGAGGCTTTTTATCCTCTAAAAGCAACGCCGCGCCTCCCCAAACCGATCGCCAAAAAATTAGACTTTATGACAAATGTTTCGCGTCGCATAAAATCTTTTTAAACTATGGACAAAGAAAGTACTGCATTCGGCCAGTGAGCAACAAAAATCGATGTCCCACCGCCAAGAAACATAATTAACCTGTTGCTATGGCAACTAGGATGTAAACAATTCCTAAGCTATTCGTGCTGGATAAAAAAAGTAATTGCATAAAGCAAAGGGTTGAATTAAATTAGAACGGGTTATTTTAATGGAGTATTAAAATTAAATGAGTTAAGTTATATTATTATAAAGGTTTAAAGTCTTTTTGTCTAAGGAAGTGTTTTGATTTAGTAACTAACCTAGTTAGTTGTCGTAAACGCGCTAGTACATTATATGACACAAAAATGACGTTTGACAGAAGCTATCGCGCGATCTACGCCTGTCGCTACATCGGTAATTAGGCTGCTGGACTCGATTCCCAAATCAAGGAAAGCGTAAGAAGGTTTTTGTTTATGAACACTCTCAGTACCCCTGTGTAAGTTTCTTTTGACAAATTCGATTTACTACATCGAACGCGTTCGGCGCTCCGATTGGTCCGTTTCGTGCTCTCCACCAATCGGAGCGCCGAACGCGTTCGATTAACTTACACTAGGGCCTCAGTAACAGTTTTACAGTTCGGAGTTCCATATTGACCCCGTTGGACGGCAGCTTGACCCCAATGACCCCCCCTGGATCCGCCCTTGTACGTAAGTAAATAGTAATTTAAAAAATATTTTTATAAATCATTAATATATTTACTATATTTGTTTCTCTTTTGTTTTCCTCTTATAATTTACCCTATAAATGTAAATGTGAATTACATTATTTTATTCTACATTATAATAATTTAGTAAGTATTCTAAAGTGTTGGAAAGATTAGAAAGTTAGCAGCTAGAAGATCTCAGGTTTTATTGGATAAATGTAAAAATTATTTATCAGCCCCAAATAAGTTTCTCAATCACAGATGAAGCGAAGCTACGCGTAGAGTACAATGGCTATACCATAGGCATCAAATAAAAAAAAAATGTTTTACAATAAGTTACATAGCTGGTGGTAATCGGCTTCATTGTAATGTAAGCGCTGGTCGGGCCACCGACTGCGGCGCCGGGGCTAGTAAAGCCTACAATTTCCTGCAGCCCCGCCATCGAATAGCTTATTTCCGAGCCGCTCGACCGATGCGAGCGATCAACTGCACAGACACCATAATAAGCGATTTATGTGGGAGTTTCCTAATTTGCAAATAACGTTTTATTTGGCTTGATTGTCCTGATTGAATGATAATTATGATATGTAACCTTAGACTTCTAACATAGATGGTACCTACTTATGAATAACAACTTATTAATTAAAGGCTGCAAGGTTTGTTCAGTAATAATTCTTACGTTCACATTTATTCATTTTGTTTTACATAATTACTAATACACTCTATTGTTGCTCACAAAATGAATATAACTAAGTAATGGATTTAGTGCATAAAACAATAAGTTGATTTTTTCTTTGCCAAGAAAAATTGCCTCGCACCTGTGAATGCGTCAAACAATATTTTAAAAACTACTACTGGGCTACGTACCACAGTACCTAGCCCAGTCTATCTCCCTCTCTCTCGAAAAAAGTGGTAATTCCGAACAGTACGACATTGTTAGACTAATGATAATGTCCATTAATTGTGATGAGTGAATGGGTTGGGTAGGTCAGTTCAGGTCAAACCTAACACACCTTGGCGGGGGGCCTTAGGGGTCGTGAGCGCGCAGAGTGGGGACTCTGCGCGCTCTCACTTAGCGACCCCCGAGAAGACGGCGACACGGTGTGGTCCGTGGCCGTGCACACAGCACACAGCGAGGGTAACGGGGGGACCTTTCTATAGTCTCCCCCGGGACGTGCACGAGGGGGTGGCCTCTTTACAGCCACCCCCTCTGGGAAGTGCCATTTGGCATGACACCGTGGTGGGCTTCGGTGCGGTCTTCTAAGAGTTCCCGAAGCCCACCATATGGTGTCGAGGGGGACCACCGTGGTGAGTTTAAGAGTCCGGCACACCTCTTCGCCCCCCCTAGGCGGAGGATAGCCCATGATGGGTTCTCACTACGCAAATAAAAAAAGGTCAAAACATAAAAAAAATTAATAAAAACGACATAGTTCAGTGTGATGTACCTATAGATAATAACACAACTAGATATATATACCTATATTAAGCTAGATTACAGTTGCCGTAGGTAGTAATTTAAACAATTTAATAAATTGTATCTATGTACATCACGTTCCCATATATAAATATTAACCATGCGGAAAGATCGATCTGTGAGGTTAAGCTCCACTAACCGCGGACAGTTTTTTGATGGAAGGCGGTTTACGTAACAACCGAATGGTTGACATGGTTGCTATACAACGGATGGGCTTGTACATAGACATGATAAACATTCGATATCGTTGATCATACGAATACCTACGACAAGGGGTGCAAGAAAACAGCCTCCACGAGTGACGAAACCTGAGATCGTCAAAAAACTAATATTGCTCCAGCATAGAATCCTAATATTGCTAACTTGTTAACAGTGGTGGTATCGAAACTGACTGGTGTAATCGCTCCTGGCGATTGTCATATGATAATGTAGCGCCTACTCGACAGAAGAATAAAAAGTTAGTTTCGATTTGATCCACCACTCGATCTGGCGCTAGTGTTGAATTAAAGAGATTTACAATAATTCGAATCAAATACGATTGATTTAGAACCCGAAGGTGTCGGAAGTAAGCCTCCAGAAGCCAAAAAACCTGACATCTGGTTTAAACTTGAGACATCGATTTTTTCTAGTAATTTATTTGCGAAGATCAAATGAAAGTTATTATTAGAAGTACTTTCGGCTCAAGTGGCAACCGACACCAATATTGCTCAGGAAAAGATAGGTACATAAATGTGTGTTTAGAAAAACCAGCTTATATAAATAAATTATATAACTAAACATAATATGCTCTGTGACCTTAGCAATTTATATATAACTAGCTGTTCCGTAGAATCCGTCCATGTAAAAATATTTTACTCACTCGCATCCATTTTACAGAGGCCAGAAAAGGCAACACAAAGGGAGGAGTGGAAGTACATGGGGGAGACCTGAATCTGTAAAAATCTCTGTAATAAGTAGATTTTTATGATTTGATATAATTTTATAGATTTTTGTATCTAATAATTATATTAGTATATTTTTTATATTATATAATTATAATAAATAATAAAAAATATATGTTTAGCAACCTAACATCCTAGATATTTTATTATAATAAAAAGATTTGTAATTATTATTGTTCCACTATTTACGTTAACAGTTAACATATAATGCCAGTGATTCATGCACTTTTATAACTGGCTCATTATAAAATGCGGCAAACTAAATGATTATTTAAAAAAGATAGTACTTAGTCATTACCTCTCTGGGTTATGTCTGCATAGTGCATAAATATGGACTTCAAAAATTATTTTATAAGCATACTTTTTTGTTTCTGTTACCAATTTAAAAAGTATAACACTGAAAGCGTAAGTTGCATAGATTGCGTACTTTTAAGTATTTTTTTTTACTTTTGTTTTAATAAAATACCTACTAAATGTATAAATTACTATAATGATAAGATAGACCAGTGTGCTTCATTACCAACCCGTCACCGTCAAGGCACTTTGATTCAATGCTTTGGTAAAACAGAGGTGAGTTTCTTCTTTATTTTTGGTAAGGATGGATCCTCCTTGTTCGCCTACAACCGCTTTCAAGAACCTGGTCAAATTACCCAAAATCCTGAAGTTAGTAATACGTGTTTCTTCTTGCAGTTAACTTACTTCAGTACTGAGCACCTGCGATTACTTGGTATGACACGAAATATATCAAGAATGTAACTTTGGTCAGTCATCGACTCAACCGTCAGGATCCAAGGCACTGTGTTGACCTATATATTCACACGCTCTTCACGGCGACGAATGATGTTAGAGTAAGAAAAATAATACATTTTTAATTAATTTACATACAATCACCCACTTACCCGAATTGGTATACATAAGTCGCGACCGTTCACAAGCGTTTTCTTCTGTTCCTGCTTATGATTATAAACATTCTGGTTATCGTAATCGACGCCAAATGTCTACTATATGAAGAAAAATAAAAACTCTTAAAATGTGGCAGCTTTGATTACATAATCAACAAACAGGTAATAACTAAAACTAATACTATGAAAACTTAGGTGTCACATTAGACCCGGTTATTGTCTACTCACCTAAAATTCTTACTGTTACACGTTACAGATGGACTTCTACTTCTACCAGTTCCTAGCCAACAGATATCGTCCCAGTTTTATTGAGATGCATTTTATATTTTGTGATATGTTGAACAATGACTTATTCTTCGGTATCGCAATGAAAAAGGCTTTAGGAAATAAAAGCTGCCCTTTTGTTCCAGTAAGTACCAAAACAAACCTATCACAACTAGTGTATGTATCATGAAGATGTTTCATAATACAAGCCCCCTCAAACTTTGACTTTTTGATGGAGCCGAAGCCGCACATGCGCCGGCGCCGCACTGTAATTTAGTGTATACAAAAGAAAAGCACGTATGAGCCATACCACCACTGCACCGCAGCCACGTAAGCACCTTTCCGCCGCCGCGCCATCGTTTCATGCATCTTATATGATGCATAATATCATGGTGCTTGGGCAGAATTCACACGTGCCACGCGCACGAATTTCTTATTTGATTATAATATTGGAGAGATAGAATATCATATACTTTCCTCTTTTTACTCAACGTAGACAGTAAATTTGTTAATACGAATGTATAAATGTGAAAAACAAACGTCAGTAAAGTTCTGGCAGTGCTAATATACTGAGTTATGATCGCTTTACTATTCAATGGAAAAACTCTCGGTGATATCGACACTACGGTGTCCGCGGTCCCGTGAGGCGAGTCGAATACCGGATCGTCAATTTGAAGCCTGCTGCTATTTAAAGGTAGTTGAACTTCATGTAAATGTTGATCCCTGTCAATTAGTTCTCTAGCCAATACATCGACACTTACAGAAGGAATCATGTCCATCCATAATGAAGCAATGGCAATTTTGTACTACAGATGTAGGCACCTACTAGCTGTAAGACTTTTGTCGTGTCTAATATAAGTGTTATTTCAGGGCGAATATATTCTAAAAAACATGTCGATCGCGTTTGTACCGAACGGTTTTCCGTTTGTCAAAGGCCGTATCTACTGTAATATAACGATTGACCAGGATGGTGGTGCCAAACTTATAGGCAGCGGCTACATTGATATGGAAATTAAAGTCAGCAGGAATAAGAAAATTAAAAAAAAAATGAACTAAAATCATACCATATTACAGTGTGTAATAAAGTAATAAAGCAGTGTTTGTCGTTTTATTTTCAATATCTAAACATACGACAACTTATATTTTTCTTGGTCTTGGAAGCGATTATACTCATAACCCCAATAATACTTGAAAAGCTAAAGTTCCTGAAGTTAAATTTTTTGCACATTACTAAACATATACCTACGTATATTTGAATCTAACCAGATTTGGACTTATCCTATTTGGCCAGTGGTCAAGGCAGTAGTTTTGAACGTATACCTGGATGTGGCAATAAAGTCTTCCTTCACATAGTGATTACAGAAGCAGACTATGACGGGATTTGCCTTCTCTTTTTCATGTGTGGGTACTCTCGTAATAAAATTAACTTGAGCCTTGGAGACAGGATAGTGTACTTTCGTTCCAATTGTACATAACATAAATAGATTTCGGTAACGCCTTTAATCACTATGTTATTAATTCTAGCCCATTGCTCCTTATATGTTAGCTTTCTGTTCTAATTTATAAGAGTCGAGTCTTTATTTGATTAACTTGAATTTAAACTTTTTCGACTTGAGTAAGCTCCATGTTTTTAATTTTGGTGTTAAATTCTTTAAGCTCCTTACTAGCATCGTTCACTGACGATTTCAGATCAGAGAATACTAGCCGTAACGCCATAACTTCGTCCTTTAGGGTTTCAAGTGGAGGTAGTTTATCGGAGAGGGTTCTTATGTCTCATGATTCTGAGTCTACTTCTGGGTTGGTGAAGCTGGTGGTGAAGTTGGTGGTGTAGCTGAAGCTGCCGGTGAAACTGCTGGTGGACGCTGATTAGATCCAGATTGCGCCTTGTGAGTCTCTTGTTACCAAGCTTGCGGTAAATAGCCTCTGGTACTCCCGCGCATTGAAAGTGGAGTTTTTGAGAACATCCTGTGCAATGTATTCCTTCTGACAGTAAGTCACTACAGACACTACACTTATATGTTTCCATTACTTGGAAGAGCATTAAGTATACGAAATTTAAAAAAAAACACAAAAAGTTTGACAATAACTGACTATGTTTGCGAGTTGAACTGTATACGGTTAGCGACGACCGATCGCCGTGGGTGCCACGACACGACGTTTACTAGAAATAAGCTTAGAATAGTATTTATATAAAATAACACACTCTAGCGAGAATGTTCTTTACGTAAATAGGTAATAATTGCATTGGTTAGTTATAATAAAAAATCAGCCTAAATAGTCCCACTGCAGGACAGAGTCCTTCTTAAGTTCCTTCTATTCCTCTTGGTTCAAAGTCGTCTGCCAATCCTTACAATAGGTGTTCTGGGCCTGCCGCGACGTCGCCTAACGTTGTCATTTTAGTTTTTGGCTTCATTCCATAGTGACTTCTGAGAACTCAAATCCCATTGATAAAGTCTTGTTTTCAGTACCATGCCAAATCTAGTTAGACTTAAATATACGTAGGTATATGTTTAGTTATGTTGATATTATTATTTATCCCACCTTCTAAGTACGGCGGGTTGTGCTGGGGCGGCTGCTGCAGGAGCAGAAAACCTCAAACGGCGTAAATACAACAACCTCATTGGAAATTATATGTTCGAGCCGTTTGTGGTTGAAACACTAGGGCCGTGGGGTCCGAATGCTCATCGGGTTTTCCGTGAAATCAGCAAACGGTTAGTCGACTCTTCACGTGACAAGAGGGCTGGCCTCTACTTCGGTCAGAGAATCAACATTGCCATACAACGTGGCAATGCTGCCAGCGTTCTGGGCACTTTTCCCGTTGACAGATGTGGATGAATTTTACGATGCCCTATGATTTCTTCCCCTCCCCGTTTTTAACAGTTTGTACTTTTATTTATATATTTTTAGCTTGTATATATATTTTAATAAGTCTGCATTTCCGCCTGTAAATATTAATAATTTAGATTGCACATAATAAACTATATTTGTTGAATTTTTTTAACTTCAGGAACATTAGATTTTCAAGTGTTAATGAGGTTATAAGTAGAATCGCTTCTAAGACCAAGAAAAATATAAGTTGTCATAGGTTTAGATATTGAAAATAAAACGACAAACACTGCTTTATTACTTTATTACACTGTAATATGGTATGATTCTTGTTCATTTTTTCTTTATTTTCTTAATCCTGCTGACTTTAATTTCCATATCAATGTAGGCGCTGGTTATAAGTTTGGCACCACCATCCTGGTCAATCGTTGCATTACAGAAGATACGGCCTTTAACAAACGGAAAGCCGTTCGGTACAAACGCGATCGACATGTTTTTTAGAGTGTATTCGCCCTGAAATAACACTTATATTGTAACTCTTGGACACGACAAGAGTCTTACAGCCCTAGTAGGTACACCTGTAGCACAAAATTGCCATTGCTTCATTATGGATGGACAGGATTCATTCTGTAAGGGTCGATGTATTGGCTACAGAACTAATTGACAGGGATCAACATTTACACGAAGTTCAACTACCTTTAAATAACAGCAGGCTTCATGTTAACGATCCGGTATTCGACTCCAGCCGCACCCGCACCGCGTACACTGTATTAACAAATTTACTGTGTACGTTGAGTAAAAATGGGAAAGTGTATCTATTTCTTCAATTATAATCAAATAAAAAATTCGTGCGCATGGCACGTGTGAACTCTGCCCAAGCACCGCGATATTAAGCGTCATGTAAGATAAACGAAATGTTGGCGCGGCGGCGGGAAGGTGCTAATGTGGCTGTGGTTTGGTGACGGTATGGCTCATACGCGATTTTTGTTTGTATACACTAAATTACGGCGCAGGTGCGGCTTTGGCCCCATGAAAAGTCAAAAGAAGTCTTACGTTTGAGATGGCTTGTATTAAGAAACGTCTTCAGATTACGTTTTGGTAGCTACTTACTGGAACAATAGGGCAGCTTTTATATCCTAAAGCCTGTTTTACTGCGATGCCGAAGAATAAGTCATTGTTCAACATATCGCAAAATTTAAAATGCATCTCAACAAAACTGGGACGATATCTGTTGGTCAGGAACTGGTAGAAATAGAAGTCCATCTGTAACGTGTAACAATGAGAATGTTAGGTGAGTAGACAATAATCGGGCACATTTGCGACCCCAACAATAATTGTCTAAGCCAGGACTCACTGAGTGTTTCTTAAAATAAAAAACACTCTCTTTACCTTCCAGATCAATGTGACCGCTGCCTATATGTTTGTTCTCAGTTCACATCTTGGTCAAGCGGGACATTTCAGAAGATACGATCTACGATAAACAGAAAACCTTGAAATGAGACTGTTGGCCCCGAAAAGACATATTAAACTCTTGGAGCATACCAGGTTTCTATAAATAAGTATACTGAGATCGATGGAATATCTTGAGAATAAACACAGACTTTTTAACTATGTGAAGCCGTTAGCCGTTTGAGAGAGATTCTGTCAAGATAGTCAACGAGATACAGGCACAGCTATGACGGTTTTTAATTATTCTTACTTTACACCTTCTCCAGTATGTGCTTTCGTACGAGTTCCACATACAAGCACTGATTTCAAGTTTCGTCCATACAAGGTGCTATAGGCGAAACGTCCATACAAGATGCTAAAGACGAAACATATTACGCGATCGTTTTAGAAGTAACTAGCATTCCTGGGAACAAACCTCATACGCCTATACTGTAATATATGGCTAACATTATTATGTGATCATGGAAATTGAACCTTCGGTTGAATGTGACACCTAAGTTTTCATAGTATCAACTTTAGTTACTTATAATAGTAATAATGATAATAATTTCTTTATTTCCAAAAAGTTACTGCTACATATATTTCTTAGGCTATATTTGTAAATGTTTGTTCAGAATACGCAATAAAAGTAGATAGGAAAAACATTTATTTAATGGGAATATTCTATACTGATTACCATGGAATATGTAAGAGTAGTTCAGTTTCGTCATAATTGATTGTCTGTAGATATTCATATACTTTCTTTTTACATTGTACGTGGTTGTTGATTATGTAATCAAAGCTAATGGGGCTCAATAAACCCACATTTGGAGAGTTTTAAGTTTTTTCATATAGACGCCAAAGCTCTAGCTTTGGCGTCGATTACGATAGCCAGAAGGTGATGAAGATTAATTGTAAGCAGGAACAGAAGAGGACGCTTGTGAACGGTCGTGACTTATGTATAACATTTCTGGTTTAAGAAATTTATGTATTTCCCATAAGAATATTACATTTATTTGGCTGAGAAATACAGGATTATAATACGTACTTGCGGACAAGTGCCAGAGCGATAAATTATATATATTCAATCATTTGTAGGTACAATTACAATATTATCAAACAGAAAGTTGAATAATTGTGGGTAAGTTTAAAAAATTACATATAAACATTGTAAGCATTCCTCATTAGACTAAACCATTGAACATCGACACTGGCAATAGCCATATTACGAGTCGAAAATCGAAACACCTCAATTGCTATCACAAATTTCTTTTGCTCCTGAATATTTTTATGGAGTTATTAAATGTGTGATTTTAATTAATTATGATGTTATGTATGTTGTTTTTTATATTATATATGTATAGCGACCCGCCCCGGCTTCGCACGGGTGCAATGTACTAATTAAGAAACTGAGTTTTCCAGTGGATTTTCCAAAAATTGTCTTTCATACAAACCTTGTCCTGACAATTACAAACTCAACAAAAAAAGAATTAGCCAAATAAGTGCAGCCATTCTGAAGTTTTTATTTATATAAAAGATTTTTTAAATCATAATTTATTAAATATATATAATTAGATTTTATTAGGATATATATTATTTTGAATTAATTTATACATATGTATATTGTATGAATTTATTAAAAAGATAAATCTGATTAATAACATATAATAACTGACGAATATATTTGTTTTTAAATTGCAAAGAGTATTTTGCAATTTAAAAACAAATATATTCTAACTTACTATTACTAAATTGTATATAAAATAATTATAATTAAATTAGAGATATGATAACATGATAATTGCATATAATATATGTTTTATGTATAATATATGATTTTATTTTCGCATATAAGGTTCATTTATTTTAAGTTTTTTATATTTATGTACTGTTTAGGTATAAATTTATCTTTTATTAATATTATTTTAATTCCTATTCCTGGAGCGTATGTGAGTATACAATATATTTAAGCCTATTATATCCATGCCGTGTTGAAATAAGAAATTTCATTTTTTTCTTGAATAAAATTATGCACTGGATTTCTTTTACATCGTTTGGTAGAGTATTGTATAGCCGAGTCCATCATCATATTTGATGTTCTTAATTTCATAATTAGTACGTGGTGCCTCTAAGCATATATTGTTAACATTTCTCATTACCTAAGCGTCGTTGAATTTGTGAATATTATTTTTGAACTTGTCTTATAAAAATACACGTATTGTATTTGTACATATTTATTAGTGTCATGAGGCTAGTTTCATAATACAATATGCTTGTCTATGATAGATAGTGAAAATGAATTAACAGTTTAATTATCTTATATTGAGAAATCTGCAATTGATTACGAATTGGTTCAGCTGCCGAGCCCCAGAGTTCGACAAGATGGCTTATAAAAAAAAAAAAAAAAACAGTATGTCGAAGTTTACCCATCAGGGCAGACATTTCGTAAAGAGCAAATAAAATGTAAATTAATTAAAAATTAATTATTTTTCTTACTGAAACATCATTCGTGATCGTGAAGAGCGTATGTATATACACGTTAAGATAGTGCCTTGGATCCTGACGGCTGATTCGACGACTGACCAAGGTTAAATTCTTGATATATTTCGTGTCATACCAAGTAACCGCAGGGTGCTCAGTACTAATGTAAGTTAACTGCAAGAAGAGACACATAAAAATAATTTAGGCATAATTAATTCCTTAAAAAAGGTAATAATAGAATTGGATTGCAATAAAGTAGACTATACAAAATATTTGAGCCAAAACAGATTTTTTAAGGCCAGTACATGACACTTGGAACTTCTACGGAATTACATATTTATATTTTTTACTTCTGAAAGTCCACTGATGTCACTTACTTTGAAACTTAATTTGATCCTATGAAAGTGTAATTAAATTTAATGAGGATTCACAAAACAATAACAAAAAAGCATATTATATACCTAATATACCTATATATACCCTATATATACCTTAAAAGTATTTTTTTTTTGTTAATTGATTTAAGCTGTTCTGGACCTTTCTGTTCCCTGTCCCAGGATTGACACGAAAACGCCCAGAGAATGGAATATTTTTTGCTCACTTCAGTAATAATTTGAAATCAATAAATAATAATAAGTTTCAAGGGTGTATGTAAATCTGATTGATCGTGTTGAGTAAATCCCTAAAAAATGTTTTCTCTTAACAGTATTATTATTTGATATAATATTTTGGTTTAAAAGTATACATTACTTACGCTTTCTGTACTACACGTATGAAATTGGGTATACAAAAAATAAAATATTATGAGAGTAAAACACTTATGATCCATTTTTGTGCTACTACTGCTAATACAACACTCAGCCTGGCAATATACTATATACTACACTCAGCCTGGCAATATGATTTAGGTAGCTTCACAAACAGCTCGCCTATTATATAGCAAAATACCTTTAATACGTTTAAACTATAAACGCGCTACGATTACCCTTAATAACGAACCCTAAGTTTAATATAATTAAAGTGATATCTATACTATGATATTGTAGGAGAGAATGTAAGTTTGTTCGTGCTTCATTGTTAATGTAAAGTTCTGCATTTTTACACGACTACAACCAAAAAACGAAATTATCATTGAAATCGGGTGACCATTTAAATTTAAAAGTGTTCCACAGAACAGTCTCTCGCCTGCAATGACAATTTTATTTATATGTTTAGTCAACGAATGAATGAGTGACCTTTCGCTTTGTATATATAGACTAATACAACTTGTTTTTAACTTTTTATTTCGTTTTAGGCAGGGCAGTCGTTTTTTTTATTATTATTCTACTCTCTGTTCAGGTCTACCAGAAAAGAATTCAACCATTGGTATTATCTTATGAAATGTAACTACTTTTATCTGCAAAACATGTAAGTGATTTATTTATAAAGGTCGGTTATTTCTAAAAGTTTGTGTTTATTCCCAGTGTTCAAAGAATGAGTATCACAGGTTGGTAAAGTTAACAGTTAAAGTAACATATATTAAATTTTCAAATGTACATTGTGACGCTACAGTAAAATATTAATTTCCTTAAATCTGTGTCTGAGGGACACCCTTGGACCAAGATTATAAATAACTCGGACAGCCTTTTTCTGCAAGACGAATATCGTATTGATGTCTGCAGAGTTTCCCCAGAGGAGGATGCCGTAAGTCATAACGCTATGAAAATAACTGAAATAAACTATTCTGGCATCTATCAATTTTTTTGACAGCAAACACGGCAGAGCTAAGCCTACCCGATAATCTATTTATTTGCGAGCCCCATATATAGTGATGCCTAGAAAAACTGTCGAATCCACAATGTCCAACTCCACTCCATTTAATTTAATATTGATTGGTACTTGTCGAACATTTGGCGTTGAAAATTTGAGACATTTGGTTTTTTTCTCATAAAGTATTATTAACATTGAACCAATGAACTACATTAATGAGTGCAACGTTAACTTCGCGAAAATATAAGAATTGCCGTCTTATTTTAAAAATTACAGAAGTATCATCCACTAACAATACTACCTTGTGATTATCCCGTACGTAATATGGCAAGGCATTATTGTAAACTAGAAACAAAAATGGACCTAGAATCGAACCCTGCGGGACGCCCATGGTGATCTCAGATCCCGGAGATCTCTTAACATTAATATCGACCCTGTGATTTCTATTGTTTAAATACGAAGTCAAGAAGCCGAGAGCCTTGTGCCTTATGGTAACAATGATAACATCGATACCAGTTCTCATATTGTTAACATTTATAAATGTATATAGCTGTATTTTAATTATTTGCATGCCAAATGGTTAAATATGGTAACACCCAACTGTTTCTTGAACATCTTTACTATTATACCCATATTTGTAAATAAACGATTTTGAAGTTAAAGTAAAGAATACTTATTCCTACACATAAAACTTAGAATTTCTGCTAATATCTGACCCGTTATCCTTATGTTATTCAAGATTTACGTTTACGTGTACGGTGTCCTGGAATAAAATTATCAACTATTTCTCGACATAATTGCAGCTTTGCTACCATTTCACGTTTTAGCAGGAGCAAAAACATTTTAAAAGACTCTGAGGCTTTTTATCCTCTAAAAGCAACGCGATTCCAGACCAATCGCCAAGAATTAGACTTATAACAATCGTTTCACATCGCATCAAATCTTTTTAAACTATGGACAAAGTACTGCATTCGGCCAGTGAGCAACTAAAATCGATGTCCCAACGCCAAGAAACATAATTAACCTGTTGCCATGGCAAGTAGGATGTAAACAATTCCTAAGCTATTCGTGCTAGATAAAAAATTTTATTGCATAAAGCAGAGGATTGAATTAAATTAAAACGGGTTATGTTTAAGGCGTATTAAAATTAAATGAGGTAAGTTATATTATTGTATTATTAAGGTTTAAAGTATCTTTTGGCTAAGAAGGTGTTTTGATATAGTAACTGCCTACTTAAATAGCTAGTATTCGCAAGCGCGACTAGTAAGCATGGCGTCCTGGGCTCGATTCCTAGATCAAGCAAAGCATAAAAGGGTTTTTGTTTATGGCCACTCTCAATAACAGTTTTACAGTTCGAAACCCCGTTTTGACCCTGTTGGAAGGTGTTCACCACAAGACATGTGAAATAAAAATAAGGGTACTTAGCGTAAGTAAATAGTAATAAAAATATTTTTTTAAATCATTTATTTTATTCGTGTAATCTAAAGTCAAACACCTAATTTTAGCTGAAACAAATTAAATAAACGAAAACGTTCCCAAATAATCCTGATCGCAAAAAGTTGAAATTGAATTAAATGTTTATTCTGTGACCGTCGGTCGCACGGACCGGACGTGTTTCACGGGTTATTGGGAGGATTGCCACTTAATCTTCTTATTCAGTATCCAGTGCATTTCGAGAAATGCAATGCTATAAGGTTAGCGAATTACGCAAATAATTTCACAGGCTGTTCGATACTAATAAACTTAATTATATAGGTATAATATTAACGTTAATAACAGTTTGTACTTTTATTTATAT
Organism: Shargacucullia verbasci; assembly: GCA_947562105.1. Classification (NCBI taxonomy): domain Eukaryota; kingdom Metazoa; phylum Arthropoda; class Insecta; order Lepidoptera; family Noctuidae; genus Shargacucullia; species Shargacucullia verbasci. Next base: position 1,620,830 of record OX387296.1, read on the forward strand.
ATTTTTAGCTTGTATATATATATTTTAATAAGTCTGTATTTCCGCCTGTAAATATTTTACATTATTATAAATATTGTAAATACTTAAATATTAAATAGATTAGAATTATATAGGTTAGATTAGAATTATATAGAATTATATATTAAGATAATTCTATTTCATATTGTATACGGCCCTAATTTGCATTAAATAAAATGTTGTACAGAAGCATTACATAGGCTTAATTAAATACAAAGTACAGTGCAAAGGATAAAAAATCGGTAGTCATTGTTAAAATTCTGACCGAACTGCATGAAAATTGTTACGGAAAATACCTACACAAATATTTATAGCAATACGACAGAGCTACTTCACTGGCTCTCCACATTTTAGCGTTGCCACCTGATGTTTGTTTTACGTCTTAAAAGCTTTATCTTATTATCTTTCCGGTTTTTTAACGCCCAGATATAATTTATCTAGCCGTTAATTTGAAATTAGAATTGCTTTTGTATGGAGTTATCAGTGGAATAACTTATCTAAGATTCAGCCCTAAGTGTCGGTTTTTCAAGCATCAGATAAGGTATATCTGAAGAATAAATATGGCAGTTTGACATATTTCCTATATAATTCCTGTCAAATCTCAAAATTCCTTCCTTACACACAAGCTATGTTACGATTGAAAGACGTAAACTGAAACTTATTTTTGCCAAGATGAATAAACCAGCAGGCGTTACAATACATAATGCTGTATACAGTTAACTTAATTTATTAAAATAAAAACGTTACGTAAAGTTTAAACAATATATACTCTTTTTATTTGTTTTTGTGTGTGTATGTGTCATGTATGTTTGTAGACTGTACCCACGATAAAGGAGAAATCCGAGGGTGGGGCAAGGAATTATAAAAAAAAAACAATACACAAAAGTACCACCCACCACCCTCCAGCCACGAATATATTCCGAACCATTTCTTCAAATAGAATTTCAGCTCATTAAGGTTAAGGTAAGGAGGAACACTCAATTAATTTCTGTACATTTCTTTACTAAAATAGGCTTTGTATCAAATTTTATAATAAAAGAAAGTAGGTATACATGTAAAAATCATTTTTATTTTCCAAAATCAACAGTGGCGTACAGAAACCTTTTAAACTTCAAAAAACACCCTTAGCGTGATTGAAAACTACAAAACCCCCCTACACGCTCCCTGCGGCCCCTCACGTGTCACAGCGGGAACAATTTATTTGTCATTTTTTACAACACGCGGTAACGGGACGTCGCGTATTTTGCGTTTGATCCCGAATTTTCCCCTCAGGCTGAAAAGAAGATGACATGGACGTGACACCGTGAGAGAACTCAGAAGTATAACTCGATATAGAACGCGTGAGATGGTGTTTTTTTTTTTATTTCTGTTTATATTACAATTTTTTGACGACATGGTTGTCGCAGTGGTTAAGCGATTTGCTTTCTCCACTATTTGTCGTGAATCCAGATATATGGGTACGAGTATGGGTGTAGACGTGTGATTTATGATTGTAAACTTTATCAACTATACAAGAGACAACATATAAATACAGATTTTGAATTTGACTTTAACTTTGGATTTAACATAGTATATGGTACCGTTTTAATAAAATAAAAAAACGGTAAAATGTATGAAAACTCCGCTAATGATACTATTTTATATAGGAATGCGTAGGGTGAATGTATAATCTTATTATCATTGCTCATGAACTCAGAATATTTATATATAAATAGTGAAGTGCATATTTTTTGTATACAAATTAATTCGCCAAATTATTTTTTATTTCAACTAGGCACGCTTTTAAAACGTACAGTCCAAAAGAAGATTAGTCCTATAGAGAAGACATCAAAGGCAATAAATTCCATGGATACTCTTCTCACAAAACATTAACCCTTAAAAGTTACAATTGAAACTTGAAAAATTGAAAATTGCTTCATCTAAAATTTGTTACACAAATAAAAACATAACTGTAGAACCTGCTATGTGGTCTTAAATCTTTATTGTTAAACGCAGCGGACATCCTTAGCTTCGGGCCGTCGTATTCAGTTGGTTCCGTGGCGAACGATTACAGAAACGTAATGCGAATTTGGAGCTTTCATTTTAATACTATGCCATTCAGAGGACGGCTTTTTGTGTAGCGTTGTAAACATGAGGGAAGTTTTTAATGGGAAATGTAATTAAAATTAATTACTCTGTAACGATTTTGTCTGACCCTCTTTTTAGACTTCTCCTTTCGTGTCAGTGCGAGCTATGGCATGAGAATAATATTCGTGTCGTAGTAAAAAGATCAGCCAATTTGTATCGAGGCTAACTGCCCAGGGTGCGGCGCCATACGATCGCAGGATTCATCGTGGAGACTATTTTCTCGTGGGTACAGTGTACAAACATACATGTCATATGAACACACATCCTATCATCAGTAAGGAAAGGGATTTAATGACTTCTTAGAATTATAATTTGTTAACTTACTATCATCTAGAATGAATAGTGTAATCGCTACTATATTTTATACAAAAACACTCGTACCATCAACACTCTCAAATAGTTCATGTCGACTTGTGACCTGGAATAAAACAGTCCAGAAACAGTCCATAAATCATGTCATAGTTCAGAACAAGATTATAGTTTATGTAACCTTTGTCAAGCCGTGACGTTTGCCAACGTGTCCCGCCACTGGTTCCTATGTGATTCCATATCGTAAAGAAAGTTGTGTATTCCAAATCCTAACGGACTTAAGCAAAAGCTAAACAATGTTGTTACGAGAAATCATCAAAAGTTACTCTACAAATCGGGGCCCTAAATCGTATTTAGTAGTATTGCGAAAATACCTTACAATCCGGTTCATCAATTTCAAGATTCAACAGGATAAAAGCAGGATCACATCTGTGTTCAAATTCCTATTAATTTAAGCATTGAAAGCTTTCAGTGCATCACGCTAGCCTGGCTCAGGTTGGCAGACTACACACACCATCGAGAACTTTATGGAACTCTCTCATATTTAAAGGTTTCCTTCACTTAACTGCTTGCCGACCTCAGAATGTGCCGCATGGAAGCCAAACATTTAACCCCTAGGCTATGATTGCGGTTTGACGCTATAGTAGAAGAATAATCCGTTAATTCGTCTTTCACAACCCCAAGAAAAGGGGCTTATATGTCCTATTAGTTGCCGAAAATTACACAGCGGAATAAACTCAACAAATTCCCTTTTAATAAACTATACTTATATCCTCGCACTGCCCGGGTCGCCTATTTGTCCGAAGATTAGGCCGCGGCCTATTGTGGCCATCATTTGGGCCGTGTAATACACAATAGGGTGATCTCCTACGCACAATGTTTGTACCTTCCATAACTCATGCAAAAAGGTTCTACGACAGCCGGTGGAAGGGTGAAGACAGATGAACGATTTTGGCGAAAGGCGGTGTGATTATTTAGTCGGTGTTTTTTAAAGTATATTTTATTTAATGTTTTATAACCTTAGAATATGCCTAACTGAGCACAATAGGCTTGTATAGATTCATATGAAAGAAAAACTCAATAAAGTTTTCGCCAAACTAGTAAACTAAGCTTAGACAGCACGCTCGGATTCAAGTTATCTAAAGAAAAAATACAATATGACGGATTGCCCCATTGGTCTAGTGGTCGTAAGCGCGACTGCTGAGCGTGAGGTCCTGGATTTGATACCCGGGTCGGTCAAAGTGTTATTGGGTTTTTCTGTATGGAAATTCTCAGTAGCAGCACGGAGTCTGGAACTGTGCCCGGTAGGCTCGCCCCCTATTACATGGGACTAAATAACAGCATCGGCGAAATGTGGGTGTACAATAGTACACCTCTGCCAAACCTTTCGGGGACTACAGGCGCGATGCTATATTATGTATGTTAAAATAGAATATGACGAGCTACCAGAATGAACCAGTCCAACAATATACTATGTAGGTACATAAGTCGTCACAACATACTGAAACCGATAAGGTTATACAATACAATAGCATTCTGAACTAAGCGAATTATGAAGAATAGTATACCTACATTTTATAAGAGGTGTAAAAATACTTTGAATTATATCCATCTAACCAAAACAAAACGGCAATCCGTAAGTACCCTAACCGTTATGTGACCTAAAGATGCCGTTGCGTACTTTAATATGAGTTTTTTATACGTAAATATCTTTTGAATTCCTCCAAATGTGTTCAACACACAAAAGAAAAGTTTCTCCGAGTGGAAAAGTATGGGGAGATGTTTTATGTTACGTTTCGTTAAAATTTGAGGGAACTCTGGAACGATGGGTCTACATCAAACTGGGTTCCTTTTGTGATTAATGTTATGTTTTCTTTGCATGTTTGTTTTTTTTTTATAATGACGTAATATTTGTGTTTGTGGGGCACGGATGTTGGATGTTTGAGTATAAAATTACAGCTGACAGTTAAATATTTGATGAATCTGATTTTGAAAAGCTTTAGACACAAGATATGAGTTGGATTTCTGCACGGTAAGTACAAATATTATGATGTAGCAAGCCTATGAGTCCACTTTCTGCTGGTCTATGAGACATTTATGTCTTCTAACAATAGATGTACCTACAAAAAGTTCTTCTTACTCTTATTTATATAATTTTACTATACTTTTTATAGGATCGTTTATATGTTTAATTAATAATATGCTACCCCCTGTCCTTATACCAGCACTATCTATACGTATAATAGAATTATCACAGGCCGATGTCTGTTCATTATAGATATTGGACAAAAACCAATATGGGGGTCTTTATTAGAGCAACAGAAGCGGAAACAGCAGTTTTTAGAATTTTTGTCTGTCTGTCTATATTTATGTATGTTTGTACACGCATCACGCAAAAACTACTGCATGGAATTGAATGCAGTTTTCACCAATGTATTGTTACAGGCCTAACTTAAAATACAGGCTCCATTTTACCGCAGATTCTAAATTCCACGCGTACTAAGTCACGGGCAAAACCGAGCCTACAACAAAGTGGAATAAAATATACTTACACCAATCGAGGCTCATAAATCAAGCATAGAACTCTGAACAAAGGACCCACTTTCAATCAAAAGATATCTACAAATGTCTACACATTTCTAAGAAAAGATTAAGACAAAAGAAGGCTGATTGATCGTACCTTTTATTTCGCCAATCATAAATTCAAATGCTGGAATCTTTACTAAATCCGTAATAAAAGATATAACGGTGGACCTTTTTATTTCCCTACAGAATAAGCATTTCATCTTCCTAATCTAATTGAATAAAGGAAATGAGGATATGACTAACTGATCCCGCGGTCCCGTCTGTCTATAAACATTTTTCATACAAACTTTGAAAGTAATTCATTTTGGGAATTCCTTTCCTAGTGAAGGACTACTGTAAAAAAACCTACCTGAAACATTGTGAGTCAGTGGTAAGTATTTTTCTGATACAATGTAAATAAATATATAGCATAGATACCAAAAAGAGGTACTCGCATATAGAATACTTGTTATAGACGCAACTACTACATTTTCCGAGGTAAGGCTTTCATGCCACAACAATGCCAAGGCAACCACAAAAAGAAAGCTGCGGTCTCCTTAGACTATCGTGCAGATAGTTCTCTCGCAAAGGTACACTATAACAAACATAGATACACTGTAAAGATCAGAACGCGGGAAGTTCTGTAATTTCTGCCTACCCCGCGAAAAACGCGGGTTATTCTGTAGAACATCGTTTGTTGTGTTTGTTTGTTTTCTATTTCCTACCAACACGCATTGCAATGACGAAACGTTATAAATATCTGAGCGATACTACCTTTATTAATACTTAACTACGCAGGTTCAAACAAAGGCATATTTCTATAGCAAATTAATAATAACTTAATAAGCTGCGGTTAAAGAGACCGTCGGAGTAATATTTTATAACAATGTTCCAATACTATTGATTTTGTAGACGTTTTCGCAGTGGTCAGAAAGGTCCTTTCGGTAGAGTTTATTGACCGGCAATACTTGTTACATCAATTTGTTAAAAGACGGTAATAGGCATAAGCATTTACTTATAATAAAAATTCTAGGTTATGTAACAAAAATGCTCGCGTGACATGAGCATTTTGGTCAAACGCGGTGAACATGTACAGTGCAGTTTAATCAACAAAGAACCCAGAATGTTCGAAGAAATGTTAGTACCGACATTCTATTCGTTGTTAATTTAAATATTGGTTAGATTGTGGGTTAGTTAGGTTGCTAGGGCGATAACGAAATTCGGAAAATTCAGAAATGTGCTGGTGTACACCAGCTGCAGTACACCAGCACACTTCTACCTGACCTAACCCTTCGAAGAATATCTACAGTCGTAATACTATGTTTTAAACAAATAGATGATCTTGAATCTAAGATTATGTCAAATGATATTGTTTTTTTAATAGTATTGCTATGGGACGCATAAACCTACTCGAAATACGCACTTATGGCTTCTAGAATTTCTTCTGTGGAGCCGGCACGAGCATGAGAGCATGGGAATCGCTTATGACGTATGTTATATATTGTAGATTTAGTAACTACATGTAGTAGATGTTACTGGTCTCTCACTAATTTATTTACTATATTTGTTTCTCTTTTGTTTTTCCTCTTATAATTTACCCAATTAATGTAGATGTGAATTACAATAATTTATTCTTAAATATTAAGCAAGTAATTACGTCATCGTCGAAAGATCAGACAGTGAGCAGCCAGACGATCTCAGGTTTCGTGGAATAAAATATTAAAATTAGTATGTGTATAGGTAACTAATTACTTTTCAGTTCCAAATAAGTTTTACAATCACGGATGAAGCGAAGCTACGCGTACAGTACAATGGCTATATCATACGCTGTGCAGTAGCAATAAAAAAATGTTTTACAATAAGTTACATAGATGGTGGTAATCGGCTTCATTGTAATGTAAGCGCTGGTCGGGCCACCGACTGCGGCGCCGGGGCTAGTAAAGCCTACAATTTCCTGCAGCCCCGCCACCGAATAGCTCATTTCCGAGCCGTTCCACCGATGTGAGCGATCGACTGCACGGACACCATAATACGCGATTTATGTGGGACTTTCCCAATTTTTCAAATAACGTTTTATTTGGCTTGATTGTCAAAATGGTAATTGTGATAATGACTTCTAACATAGATGGTAACTACTTCTTGTGAATAATAACGTATTAATTAAAGGCTGCAAGGTTTTTAAATATTGTTTGACGCATTAACAGGTGCGAGGCAATTATTCTTGGCAAAGTAAAAATCGACTTATGGTTTTATGCACTAAATACATTAATTAGTTATATTTATTTTGTGAGCAACTATAGAGTGTATTAGTAATTATGTAAAACAAAATAAATAAATATGAACGTAAGAAAAATATAACTAATTAATGCTGCGAATAATCTAACTGGGTGTGCTTCATCGGTTACGTGGTTGCAATTGCGCCCGCTGGGCGTGAGGTCTCGGGATCGACTCCCGGGTCGGGCAAAGTGTTATTGGGAGATGGCAATGGGCTCGCCTCCGGCATTGGCGAAATGTGGCTGTACAATGGTACTCTTCTCCCTAACCCTTCGGGCAATACAGACTAGATGCTTTGTTAATCTAAATAAAATGTATGCAATGCTAATCCAATTTAGTTTTCTTAGCATATCTATAATATCCGGATATTTTGGGGAACGGTTGCGACACTACACGACGTCGCCCTGATTTCATATTGGGGGGACAATAGGCAATTTATTGCTTCGAAAGTAGCGTGTATTTTAGTAGCGGAAAGAGCTTTTCTGCAGGATTATTTTGTTTGTGTGTAGTTACTTCAAGTTTTTAGCTTTTACATTTTTATGTAACTAACCTGTGTTTTAGCTATAGCTTTTGCTTTCGAGAAATTTAGTTTGTTTCAGATCATGAGATGTTTCGTGATACGTGTAAATTACAAGGTTCTTTATAATATTTAATCCATTTTTTGTCATTCAGTACTTATATGTATGTGTTTGTAAACCCACCCATAGGAATTATTCCTAGTGTGGGGCAATGGTCAGCAGCATCATCATTATCGTCATCATCATCATCAGCCAGAAGACGTCCACTGGTGAACGAAAGTCTCCCCCTTAGACCACCTTAGACATTCCGCCATTTGCACCCAACGGTTGCACGCGGCTTTCAAAATGTCGTCGGTCCACCTAGTAAGAGGCCTTTCTACGCTGCTTCTTCCGGTTCGTGGTCGCAATGGTATTTTTTTAGTATTTATTGACCGGCCAAAATTTCCGAGATAGATATGTAGTTAGTTCCATAGATGGATCACCTCGCGCACTATTGAAGGTCAAGCGCATGTACCTATTAATTCGTCAATTACGAACTGTTTCGGTATACTCATAGGTAACTTACTTGTTACAAATATTAGAATATTCAAGGAATCAATCTTACTATGCTTTATTTCACTAAATAGTCTTCGTTTGTCTTCTTTTTACTAACTTATGTTTGTATAATGTTTTATTTTTACTTAACAACGTAATTTGAATCCGTCATGCTCAACTTCTAATTTCAACGCTACAAACACCGGTCAATAGTATATATATACTATTTAGTCTTCTCTTCAATAACTATCACGGTGTTTGAGCTTGTTGTTTGCCGTAGGAAAAATCGTGGAATAACGATGGAGCCATAAAGATAACATAGACTGCCTCATTAAACGTGCTGAACGTGAGGTCCTGGGTTCAATTCCCGGGTCGGTCAAAGTGTTATCGGATTTTTCTGTACAGAAATTCTCAGTAGCAGCACAGAGTCTGGAAATGTGCCCAGTGGACGGAAATAGGCTCGCCACTATTATTAATTATATTTAATTCTCATCAACGTATTAAAACCTAAAGTTCTAGATTTTGTTCTGCTTTTCTCTGAACACTCAAATAACATCAACAATTCCAAATAAAAACACATTAAAACTGATGCGCCTACCAAATATTTATACTAAATAATTACATCCTTTATGTACTGCAACACGTTGCTATTTTCTTCACGCAGGCGTTCGTTTACCTTCAGTAAATACATTTTATATCGCCCACGATCTCAGATCTCGGGACTCAAACCCAACAATGCTGCAATAAAGCTAACCCCCGTTGTGTGGTATATTAAATTCCCCAGCTGACCCGTCACGCCACTAACAATATTGCTTCAGGGCACAGACTTGCCTAGTACATAAACTTTAGACCTAGATTTGCGCCTGGGTACGTATATACATATTTTGCGTGCATGTAATTTACTGATCATAATTTATGCATATTTATTTATAGCAGTAGTGGTTTAATAATCGTGGGTTCAAATTTGACTCCAGGCGCGAACCTCACACAAATGGGGTCAGATTTATTATGTTCTTAAATTCGAAGAATTGTAACGTGGTAGATTACGGTACTGTAGAGGTTTCATGTTTAGTGGTTCAGACACAGGTCAGATTTAGTGGTTAAAGACTGGTAGATGGTTTAAAAACAAGGATTTGAAAATATGTCAAATGTGACTATTCAAGTATGGATTATTAGAATAATATTATTGAGAAATTGATTGTTTTTGCTCTTGCAAACAATACAGAGATACTATTATAATTGCAGTTTTATTTAAAGCTCCCTCTTATTACCGCAGTACCTAGCCCAGTCTCTCTCTATCTCTCCTCCTCTCTCAAAAATAAGTGGTAATTCCGAACAGTACGACATTAATAGACTAATGATAATGTATATTAATTGTGCTGAGTGAATGGGTAGGTCAGTTCAGGTCGAAACATAAAAAAATTAAATAAAAACGACATAGTTCAGTGTGATGTACCTATAGATAATAACACAACTAGATATATATATCTATATTAAGCTAGATTACAGTTGCCGTAGGTAGTAATTTAAACAATTTAATAAATTGTATCTATGTACATCACGTTCCCATATATAAATATTAACCATGCGGAAAGATCGATCTGTGAGGTTAAGCTCCACTAACCGCGGACAGTTTTTTGATGGAAGGCGGTTTACATGACAACCGAATGGTTGACAACTCAACGGTAGGGCTTGTACATAGACATGATAAACATTCGGTATCGCTGGTCATACGAATACCTACGACAGTTATTAAAGCCAGTTTTGGGATGTAAGAAAATAGCCTCCAAGAGTGAAGAAACCAGAAATCGTCAAAAAACTCATATTACTAATATTGATCCAACATAGAAACTAATATTGCTAACTTGTTAACAGTGGTGGTATCGAAGCTGACTGGTGTAATCGCTCCTGGCGATTGTCATGTGATAATGTAGCGCCTACTAGACAGAAGAATAAGTTAGTTTCGATTTTATCCACCACTCGATCTGGCGCTAGTGTCGAATTAAAGAGATTTACATTAATTAGAATCTAATACGATTGATTGAGAACCCGAAGGTGTCGGGAGTAAGCCTCCAGAAGCCAAAAAAACTGACATCTGGTTTAAACTTAGGTTCGCTTTAGACATCGATTTTTTCTAGTAATTTATTTGCAGAGATCAAATTAAAGTTATCCTTAGAAATACTTTCGGCTAAACTGGCAACCGATACCAATATTGTTTCAGGAAAAGATAGGTAGATAAATGTGTGTTTAGAAAAACCAGCTTGTCTAAATAAATTATATAATATAACTAACCATAATATGCTATGTGACCTTAGCAATTTATAAGTAACTAGCGGAATCCGTCCGTCAAAAATATTTTACTCACACACATACATTTCACAGAGGCCAGAAAAGGCATCAAAAAGGAAGGAGTGGAAGGCCATGGAAGAGACCTTTGCCCAGCAGTGGGACAACACGGTTGAAATAATAATAATATATTTTACTCTTATATATCTCTTGTATAATGTATTTTATAGATTATTTTATAACTTAAAACGAGATATTTACTGAGTTCATCCGTGAACTAATCTGAGTTGTTACACATAAACATAGCGCTAGCAACAGTGCAGCAATATCTGATACTCAAATAAATGAAATCATAATACACGATAATCAGTTTGAGGTGATAAAAATAGCATTATTGACCATGTCAATTTGAAAACTTATATTAAAGATTGTAGTCTCAAGTAACATCTTAATGAGAGTCATAATAAATGCTGAACCTGAAATGTTACGACTGTACCCCGAAAACCATAAATATTGTACCTATGTTTATCATTCTGTGCAGGTATCTACTCGGTCGGTAATTCGGTATCAGTTGAACATCGAGCCTGTGTATACACGTCGAATATTATATACCTACCTACGTATCTTATTGATTAGATATATGTTACAATTAAAACCAAACCTTATTACTTTTTTTATTATCAATGAATATATTTATTATCAACTAGCTGTGCCCGCGACTTCGTTCGCGTGGATGTCGGAACTTAACAATGTATTTTTTAGTGAGACCAAATGCACTTATCACTATTTTTTTCTAAAATAAAAGAATTTTTCTAAAATAAAAGTAGCCTAAGTTACTCGTTATTACATCAGCTACCTGCCAATAAAAGTCCCGTCAAAATCGGTCCAGCCATTTCAGAGATTAGTGTATACAAACAGACATACAGACAGACAAAAATTGTAAAAAAAATTATTTTGGTGTATGTACCGTATAAATATTCAAATGCATGTAGTAAAAAACGGTTATTTCAATATTACAAACAGACACTCCAATTTTATTTATATGTATAGATGAATATATAATTTTCACTAGCCGAAATCTAAGGCAATTTTATATTTCTTCTTCTTAATTTTTGAATTGAGTCTTATTATTTAATCATTTGAATGCTTACTTCCATATACCTAACTGGCGACGATTTGGACAACTTCGATCATAACGTAAAACCTATGGATTTTTTATTTTTTGAACTGTTCCAAATAAATAACACCCCCAGTCTAGGATATAGGTTATACAAATATTCGTTTTGTAAAAAAATCGAACCCGTGACACTTTGCGCAACAGTAGATTGATCAACACACTGCGCCAATATTATATTATTTTTCGTTACGGATCACACCAAACATCCGAAATAATATGCTATAACAAATGTCTCCCTTAAAAAACTCACCATTTAGATCGACTTTTAAAGTTCGACCAAAAGTTACCCGCGCCCCGATCGTAACAAATTCTACCCAAGTCAGAACTTGTCAGTTCAACAAAACGTTTGGCCCAATTTACAAATAGCATTATCGGTAACCGCAACTAAAGTCCTGATAGCAATTCTCATTTATTTAGGACGTTGTCACAATGACGAATGGAGATCAATCCTAGAGGTTGGTCGAAGTGCAAAGTTGGGAGCGAGGCACTTTTCATTCTACTGTTATATATAAAGAAAGATATAAAAATTATAGGTATAATGCCAAGATAAAAATGCAAGAAATTAAGACATCATTTATTCCGGTTGCCCTCTTTATTGACTTATCTGCAACCCAGTCATGTTTCAGTTCTGGTTGAGGATTAGAATACCTGTCTTTCATCGGTACCAATGATTATATCATGCACATTATAACTTATAATTAACCTTGATTACAGAAAAATATTTTTACTAAAAAATCGAACATTGGGCCTAATATAGAACCTTGCGGTACTTCTTTATTTAGTGTTCATTGTTAAAATCGAGTTCGAGATAAGGGAAAAAGTGAATTTTAGGATGCATAAAGAAGTGGAAGAATTGGCGAAATACCAAAAATGGAAAATGCTAAGCCGACAAGAGTTAAACTTGATGATATAAAAATTACAAGTGTTTTTGATAACAAATAACTTAAGTAACATAAGATATTATTGTTATAATACGATTATTCTATTACAGCCTTTTTTGAGAATAAAGAGAATATTTTCCAGTAAAGAAAATATTCTGTTCTGTCTGTTTTATAATAAATAATAAAAAAATATGTTTAGCCATTCTAAGCAACCTAACATCCCATTTATAAATATTCTATTATAATAAAAGAATTTATAATAACAATATTTTTGTTCCACTAGTTACGTTCATCATCTAACATTTAATGCCAGTGATTCATGCAGTTTTGTAACTGGTTTATTATAATATGCAGCCAACTAAATGATTTACAAGATATACATCTAGAATATTTAGATTTAATTCCGCCAAACTAGTTCAAGCGTGGATGCACGGTGCCCGTGGAGCGGCGAAACACGTGTCAAGGATTGGTTTGGGTTGCATGTTACATTATGTCTATCGCACCTTCTGCATGTGCATGCAGCCAAGCTAGAACTAATTTGGCAGAATAAAAACTAAATATTCTATTTGTATATCTTGTATATCATAGATTTCCGCAAAGTAACGCCTGATTCCACTAATTAACTAATTAATTATTCATAATAGATAGTACTTAGGCATTACCTCTCTGGGTTGTATCTGCATAGTGCATAAATATGGAGTTGAATAATTATTTTATAAGCATACTTTTTTGTTTCTGTTACCAATTTAAAAAGTATAACACTGAAAGCGTAAGTTGCATCGATGGCGTAAGTTCTAAGATTTTTTTTTTACTTTTGTTTAAATAAACTACCTACTTAATGTATAAATTACTATAAAGATAATTTAGACCAGTGTGCTTCATTACCAACCCGTTACCGTCAAGGCACTTTGATTCAATGCTTTGATAAAACAGAGGTGAGTTTTGAACCCTAAGCTCCGCTCATAAGGGAAACGAAATGCTTCAAGATTCTTTATTTGTGGTAAGGATGGATCCTCCTTGTTCGCCAACAACCGCTTTCAAGGACCTGGCCCAATTATCCAAATCTATATATCCATCCTTACTTCAGTACTGAGCACCTGCGATTACTTGGTATGACACGAAATATTTCAAGAATGGATCCTTAATCAGTCATCGACTCAACCGTCAGGATCCAAGGCACTATGTTGACCTATATATGCATACGCTCTTCACCCTGTCCAATAATCTAATAGTAAGAAAAAGTAATACATTTTAACCATTATATGACAATAACTGGTCATTTTATATTATGTTAATTTATTTTAATTTCGTTATAATATTCCTTGTGTAATGTAATTCAATGTGAGCGATGTGTTTTTTTAAAAGCTACATTTAAACTATTATTCCAAAAAGAGTATGCACGGGTTTTCTTGTCGGTCTCTTTCCATAGGACCAACCCATTTTAGAACCATGCATCTAGTTTTAATTTTATACCATTAAGGTGATAAACAAGTATAATTCTATTCTGAACTTTGAAATAAACGTTGACATTGAACCAAACCCAAGAAAGAATGGGCTCGTTGTCGTTACAGAATTCGGGTATTTCTGGCACGAATGAGTCAAAATGTTCAATATTTTCAAAATAGTCAGATATGGAAATAAACCATCGAAAAAATATGTCCACTCCAGAAGGCCTCAAATTCCTTCCAAACAAAAACAAAATTCCTTTAAGTTAAAAACTATTTTACATTCTAGAATTCCCATCAGTCTTTTTATAACAATTATAAGCTTAATCGGACCCAAAACCACAGAATGATTAACGATAGCATTAACATGTTACCGCCAATATGAATTTCAAATCCCATTTTAAATTTTCAATACTTAAAATTTTGTTACAGCTAGACTTTTACTTCTACCAGTTCCTGACCAACAGATATCGTCCCAGTTTTGTTGAGATGCATTTCCGATTTTGTGATATGATAAAGAGTGACTTGTTCTTTGGTATCGCATTGCAAAAGGCGATGAAAGGCAAATCCTGCCCTATGCCTCCAGTGAGTACCTAGTTTACTAAGCTATCGTAGCCTACTCCTGCATCATAGGCGTACCCTTGTTTGGCCTAGGGAGGGGACATTTTACCCCTATCGTGTTAAAGAGTTACAATAAAAGTATTATTTCAGGGCGAAAACATTCAATAAAAAATAAAAAAACATGACAATCTCATATGTACCGAACGGCTTTCCGTTTGTCAAAGGCCGTATTTACTGCAATGCATCGCTCGACATGCCAAGTGGTGAACCAAAATTGATAGGCAACGGTTACATCGATATGGAAATAAAAGTCATAAGAATTAAGAATAATGGGAAAATCTGAACTGATGGTATTTAATTACATCATATTATAGTGAAATAAAGTAAAAAGCTGTGTTTGTTGTTTTCTTTTAACTTATATTTTTCTTGATCCAAGAAGCAACCAAATGTGTATTCTAATCGTAATCTCGTTAACACTTGAAATTTGGTGTTCTTGGGGTAACAGATTAAGATGAAGAATCATTAGAACGATTAATCTGCTTTCTATTTATTGACAAAGTGGCCTATTTGCCCGTGGAAGACATTAGGTACTCAATCTACCTAAAATTATTTCTCTGTATGGAAATTCTCAGTAGCAGCACAGTTCCAGACTCCATGTCTGGAACTTTCCATGTTTTACTTGGCACCGACTTCAATATTCTTTAACTAATATATTGTAACATAAAATATTTATTTTTTGCTTTTAGTTAGTGTGAGCTTTTAGAAGTCTTATTTTTGTTAATTTTTTTATTTATTTTCCAATTTTTATGAAGTGTGCCAACCACATTATGATAGGGCATTACGAGAAATGGAATGATTAAGAGGATTAGATAGTCATATACAGTTTGAAGTTCATAAAGATATCTACAATAGGCACTATTAAAAAAAAATATATGTTAAGGGTCGTCACCCCTATTATTCTCTTACTAGAGGGGTTAGGGATATGAAATTAATTGTATGGCTATTTTAGATGAAGAACAATAAAAACAAAGTAAGATTTCTTCATCAGACGCAAGTGCAGTTTTCATATGCTTAACCGGCTAGACCCTTTCAAAACATAATATTAATTATTAAATTCTTTTCTGGTAGCCCTGAACTGAGAGTAGAAAAGTAGAACATTACATAAACAAACAATCACGAACTAACTTACACTCTGTCCTACAATATTATAGTATAGATATCACTTTATTTATATTTCACTTAGGGTTCGTTATTTAAGGTAATCGTTGCGCGTTTATACATAGTTTATATCTACCTATTGAAAGGTATTTGGCTTTTTAATGACAAATTGGTCGTAAAGCCATCTAAATCATATTGCCAGGCTGCCGGAGTGTTATATTAGCAGTAGTAGCATAAATATGGATCATAAGTGTTTTACTGTAATATTATTTTATTTGTATACCCAATTTCATACGTGTAGTACAGAAAGCGTAAGTAATGTATACATTTAAACCAAAATATTATATCAAATAATAATTCTGTTAAGAGGAAACATTGATTTGAGGATTTACTTAAAACGATCAATCACATTTACATACATCCTTAAACATATTATAATTTATAGATTTCAATTTATTACTGAAGTGGGAAAAGAATATTCACTTCTGGGACAAGGAACAGAAAAGTCCAAAACAGATTATTTAATAATTTAAAAAAGCCACTGTTGAGGTATATAGTTTTTTTGTTAGTGTGAATCCTTATTAAAATTAATGACACTTTCATGGGTCATTGATGAACTATAGTAAGTGCACTTTATAGGATTAAATTAAATGAAATCAATAAAGTTTCAGAAGTAAAAATAAAAATATAGCATTCGGTGGAAGGTACAAGTGTCATGTACTGGCTTTAAAAAATCTGTTTTACCTCAATTATTTTGTATTATTGTCTACTTTATTGCAATCTAACCCTATTATTACCTATTTTAAGGAATTTTATGTGTCTCTTTGAAAACTATTTGTATGTCTCTTCTTGCAGTTAACTTACATCAGTACTGAGCACCCTGCGATTACTTGGTATGACACGAAATATATCAAGAATGTAACTTTGGTCAGTCGTCGAATCAACCGTCAGGACCCAAAGTACTATGTTGACCTGTATATGCATACGCTCTTCACGATCAAGAATAATTTTGCAGTAAGAAAAATAATACATTTTTAATTAATTTACATTCATTCGCTCTTTACGAATTGCTATACATAAGTCACGACCATTCACATGCGTCTTCTTCTGCTCCTGCTTATTATTAATAACCTGGTTATCGTAATCGACGCCAAATAGAAACTTAAAACTCTCAAAATGACGCAGTCCATCAGCTTTGATTACATAATCAACCATCAAGTAATAACTAAAAATTAAACTATGAGAACTTAGGTGTCACATTCGACCGAAGACTCAATTTCCATGATCACATAATAATGTTAGCCAAATATCATATAGGCGTATGAGGTTTGTTCTCAGAAATGCTAGTGACTTCGACACATATTCGAGAAGGTGTAAAGTAAGAATAATTAAAAACCATCATAGCTGTGCCTGTATCTCGTAGACTATCTTGACAGAATCTCTCTTAAACAGATAACGGCTTCACATAGTTAAAAATACTTTGTTTCTTTAAATTCTCAGGATATTCCATCGATCCCAGTATACTCATTCATAGAGATCTGGTTTTCGAAGCCGCCATCATGTCCAAGAGTTGAATAAGTCTTTTCGGGCCAACAGTCTCATTTGGACCAAAAGGTTTTCTGTTTATCGTAGGTCGTATTTTCTGAAATGTCCCGCTTGACTAACATGTGAAGTGAGACCAAACATATAGGCAGTGGTCACATTGATATGGAAGGTAAAGAGAGTGTTATACGGTTTTTATATTAAGAGACAATCAGAGTCGCAATTGTGCCTGGTTATTGTCTACTCACATTATATTTTTATTCTTACACGTTATAGGTGGACTTCTACTTCTACCAGTTCCTGACCAACAGATATCGTCCCAGTTTTGTTGAGATGCATTTTAAATTTTGTGATATGTTGAACAATGACTTATTCTTCGGCTTGGCAGTAAAACAGGCTTTAGGAAATAAAGACTGCCCTTTTGTTCCAGTAAGTACCAAAACAAAACAATCACAACATGAGTATGTATCATGAAGACAGTTAGATCAGAGAATATAATAATACAAGATCTTATAATAATACAAGCCGCCTTAAAAGTAAGGCTTCCTTTGACTTCTTGATGGAGTCGAGACCGCACATGAGCTAGCGCCGCACCGTAATTTACTGTATACAAACAAAAATCAAGTATGAGCCGTACCGTCACCGCACCGCAGCCACATTAGCACCTACCCGCAGCCGCGCCAACATTTCGTGTATCTTACATGACGCTTAATATCGCGGTGCTTGAGCAGAGATCACATGTGCCACGCGCAACAATTTCTTATTTGATTATAATCGAATAGATACACTTTCCCCTTTTTACCCAACGTAAACAGTAAATTTGTAAATACTGTGTGCCGCGCACACAGTATTAACAAATTTACAAACTTACTGCGGGTGCGGCTGGAGTCGAATACCGGATTGTTAACTTGAAGCCTGCTGCTATTTAAAGGTAGTTGAACTTCGTGTAAATGTTGATCCCTGTCAATGAGTTCTCTAGCCAATACATCGACACTTACAGAAGGAATCATGTCCATCCATAATGAAGCAATGGCAATTTTGTGCTACAGGTGTACCTACTAGGGCTGTAAGACTTGTCGTGTCCAAGAGTTACAATATAAGTGTTATTTCAGGACGAATACATTCTAAAAAACATGTCTATCGCGTTTGTACCGAACGGCTTTCCGTTTGTCAAAGGCCGTATCTACTGTAATATGACGGTTGAACAGGGTGGTGGTGCCAAACTTGTAGGCAGCGGCTACATTGATATGGAAATTAAAGTCAGCAGGATTAAGAAAATAAAGAAAAATTGAACAAGAATCATACCATATTACAGTGTGTAATAAAGTAATAAAGCAGTGTTTGTCGTTTTATTTTCAATATCTAAACCTATGACAACTTATATTTTTCTTGGTCTTAGAAGCGATTCTACTTATAACCTCGTTAACACTTGAAAAGCTAATGTTTCTAGAGTTAAAAAAAATCAACATAACGAAACATATACCTACGTATATTTAAGTGTAACCGAGTAGATTTGGCATAGTACTGAATCCAAAACATTTCATTATTGAAATGATATTATTTATTTTACAATTCGGATTTTTCGCTTACCCGTCTCTTTTAAATTAGATGGCGTCGGCATTTCCTATATCTATCCCTGAGAAGAAACGCCGAAACAAACTCAAGGGTCAAGGTCTATTTTAAAGTCCAGACAGAATATAGTAAGATTAATGTGAGACAAATATAGGGTGGAATGGTCTTTTGAAGAATGTGTCATAACTATTTGAGCTGACCTGTCGCAACAGAGGGCAAGCATGGATCAGTCATTGTGAGAATTAATTAAATTAAAAGCGTTCAGCCTACATCTCCCTCACATTTACAATGTAGGTACATACAGCGGTTATGTATAAAAGATCATTTAAATTTAAACGAAATTACAATATCAGAATAATGAAGTAAATAATATAATAATTAACGGCAAAATTGTATATAAAAAGAAGGAAAGGCTATAGAGTGGCTCAATCCCAAGCGTTTTTGTCTTCTAAATAGTCCGAAGTTTTAGTATGTTGTAGTAAATTGCTTTATACGCAATTTATCCTTCGATGAGGGCTGTAATCCCAGGATAACCTGCTATAATGTACAAATATGGAAACAAATGCACAACTAGGAAAATGGATGGTGGCGGGGTACTCACGCGTCTTCGCTTTCTTCCTAGCCTGGCTTCGGGACGTCCCGTGACTTCTGGTTGATCTTACACACACTTCCACACACACACGATTAGTTTTAATAGTTTATTTTATGAAAACAAGATTTTTTGTATGCACACGTTTTCTTAGAGTCGAGAGTGAGTTGCTGATTTAGCGGAACGGAATGGAATGATTGGAGAATGGAATGGAATAAGGAAGCGGAAGTTGTGCATTTCGTTGACTATCTTTTAATACTTTAACATTCTTCCCCCCCGCTGGCGAGAAATATTGAGACAGAAGTACTCCAAGGTACAGAATGCTTGAAACTGGTTGTCCATATAAACCAATAATGTGATTGAATTATGCTGTGATTGAGAAACACATACATATATATATATATTATGATTGATATTATTCTGTTAACATGTGTACTATATCACGATTACAAAAATAATAGAATATGATTGGATAAATGTTATTAATTATGATAAAAATTAGTTTTGTCCATCTGGGATGGGACACAACTTTACCAAAGGTCGATCTATGATTCCTTGACCAGTTCTGACGGTTGCCGAACGAGGAATTCCATCGCGACCAGGATATAATTTTATTATTCTACCGAAACGCCAACGCATTGGAGAATACAATTCGTCTTTGATAAGGACTAACTGATCTATACGAACATCACGCGAGGACTTAGTCCATTTTAGGCGTTGTGATAAGCTGGTGAGATATTCAGTGTGCCACCGAGACCAAAAGTCTTGATGCATGCGTTGCAAGAGTTGCCAACGTGTCAGTCTGTTCATTTTTATGTTCGTATAGTCTGGTGTTGGCAATGATGTTAATGGAGCTAATGTTAAAAAATGTCCTGGAGTAAGAACTGCTAAATCATTAGGATCACTGCTTAGTGAGCACAACGGCCTCGAATTCAGAAGTGATTCAACCTGAACGAGTAACGTATTTAACTCCTCATATGTTAATATTTGAGATCCAATGACACGATAGAGATGCGTTTTAACGGATTTAACGCCCGCTTCCCAAAGGCCGCCGAAATGGGGAGCCCCAGGAGGATTGAATTTAAATGATATACGCTCAGTCTCACAGGCTGATCGCATGATGGTTGATAATTGTGACTGAGCACCTTTAAAATTTGTTCCGCAATCGGAGTGAATGGTATTACACCTACCACGACGAGCGATGAATCTCCGTAATGCTGCTAAAAATGCTTCGGTGGACAAATCCGAGGCTAACTCTAAGTGCAGTGCTTTTGTGGTAAAACACACAAAAAGACACAAATATGCTTTAGTAGTACGGGCTCCGCGATTTCTATGTACTGTACTGTTAAATGGCCCTGCGTAATCGCAACCGACTGATTGAAATGCTTTTATTTGTGTTATACGTGCTTTAGGCAAGTCTGCCATTTTAGGTTCAAGTGATGTGGGTTTGACGCGGAAACACTGGTAACAATTTGATAAGACGTTTTGAATTGCTCGTCTAGGAGACAAAATCCAAAAGTTTTGAAGGAGTAGAAACTGTAATGTTTGTAAACCTGGATGAAAATTTTCATTATGAACTGATTGGATTATAAGCTGAGTTAAACGATTTTTGCGAGGTAGTAACGCAGGATGCTTAGTTTCATACTCAAGATCGGAACGAGAGAGCCTTCCCCCCACCCGCAAAATACCGGAATGATCTAGAAAGGGGTTAAGTTTCCGAAATGGTTTAGGTAAACTTTTTCCTGCTGATAACTGTTTTGAATTCTAATTGTTGCACATGTTTAACCAGCACCATGAGGGCATTGTGAAGTTCGATTTCTGTGAAATGATTCGTTTGTTTATTTTTGCGTAAGGCATTGATGAATCTGTTACAGTATGCTAAAATACGTTGAATTTTTCGAAGTGATGAATACTTATCTATCAGCTCATCGATGGGATTTTTGTTAGTGCAGTTAATGTTGGTTAAAACTGTTGTTCGCCTTTCGCAGGATACGTCAATGTCGCATGGCGTTTCTGTTTGAATATTTACGTTGGGCCAATGATCTTGATGTAAAGATAACCACTCCGGTCCTGTCCACCAGAGGGCGTGACTGATGAGCTCATCGGGAAGTAAGCCACGACTTGCAGCGTCAACTGGATTGTGCTTGCCTGGTACATGTTTCCAGGTAGCGTTTGGTAATTTTCGTTGGATGTTTGCAATACGATTGCCCACGTACGCCTTAAAATTAGTTGAATTGGATTTGATCCATGCAAGAACTATCATGGAATCAGACCATGCGAACACGCCGTCAATTTTAATGATGTTGGAAAATATGTCAATTATGTAGCTCATGAGATCTGCGAGCAATGATGCACCGCATAATTCGAGCCTGGGTAGTGTTCTGCGCTTGGTAGGCGCAACGCGTGATCTTGCGCTCACAATACAGACTTGATGTTGATTTTTGTTGATGCTGGAATTGGTACGAAGATAGACAACTGCCGCATAGCCAACCTCACTGGCATCGCAAAAGCCATGAATTTGATAACTGGCAGCGCGATCATGCGAGATACGCCTCGGAATACGAAGCTGTGATAAATTTGATAATTGATGAGTATACTTCGTCCAAACTTGATGAATGTCATCGGGCACTGGTTCATCCCACGACGTTCCCAGTAACCACAGACGCTGAATAAGAAACTTTGCTAGAAATGTTAATGGAGTAAGTAGACCAATGGGGTCATAGATGCGGGCAAGCTCCGATAGCATTGTCCGTTTGGTACAATCGCGCTTGATTTGATTGACTTGATAATTAAAAACGTCTTGATTTGCGTTCCAGGCAAGCCCGAGGACTTTGATGAAATTGGTGTCATTGTCGAACGTCAAATCCGGTACCATCTTGTGTTTTTCAGGTATGTTTCGTAGCACAGCCGCATGGTTGCTGGACCACTTCCTGAGCTCAAAACCGCCGGCCGCCATGATTTTTATTAATTGATGTTGAATATTAATAGCTTGTTCTATGTTTTCACAGCCGGTGACGACGTCATCTACGTAGAGATCCTTACGCAATACTGTAGCTGCAGCTGGAAAGGACTCCTGTTCGTCTTGTGCAAGTTGATGCATGGTACGGATGGCCAGAAAAGGTGCTGACGACACTCCGAATGTCACGCGATTGATTCTATATTCTTGAATTGATTCTTCGGGTGACGATCTAAACAAGATACGCTGATAATCCCGATGTTCTTTGCTGATAATAATCTGCCGATACATCTGACGAACGTCGGCTGTTAAAACAACTGCATGGAGTCGAAAACGTAAAATTATGTTATTGATATCCGCTTGCAATTTAGTGCCTGTTAGAAGAGTGTCATTGAGTGATTTTCCTTGTTTATCTTTGGCCGAGGCGTCATACACAACTCTAAGTCGAGTCGAGACACTGCTAGATTTCACAACCGCATGATGCGGTATATAATACGCTGTAGAAGATTGACACTCGTCGGGTGGAACAGGTTCCATCTGACCGCTTGATACATACTCCATGACATGCGTTTTGTACTCTTTTCCAAATGATGGGTGCTGGAGAAGACGTCTCTCAAGCTGCTTGAATCGCCGAAGCGCAATCGAATATGAATCGTTAAACGAAGGTAATGATGAATTACGAAATGGTAGTTGCACGATGTAACGACCGTCTGCATCGCGTCGATGTGTTGATTGGTAGATGTCCTCGCAACGAATGTCGTCAGGGCAGGCTGCTTGATTTAAATTTGATGGTATATTATCGGTATCCCAAAACTTTTGGACCGCGATGTCTAGATTAGCATCGATTGATAAATGATTGACTGATACTGGAATATTCTCCATATTGGAATAGGCTGTTTTCGTTCTACCCATGAGGATATATCCAAACACTGTGTTGATTGCCGTAGCTGTATGATTACCGCCATCAATTTTGCCTGGTAACAAAATTTGCGGAAAGATCTCTCCACCGATTAAGATGTCGATAGGACGAGACTTATGAAACTCTGGATCTGCTAGCTTGAGATTTGATATATGTTGAAAATCTTCGATATTGACTGCATGTGAAGGCATATCGCCACAAATTTTATCTAATGTTACTGCTTCTATTGTGTATGATGTTCCTGATTTACTCATGGGACGGATCTCCAAGAAAACCTTGCTAGACGATTGAGTAGGTTTTTCGCCAACTCCGGACATTGGTGTGTTGAATGGAACACGGGTCAGACCAAGCCGACGCGCACAAGAATTGGTCATGATATTGCTTTGGCTTCCTGGGTCCAGTAAAGCACGAACGTTTTGATAATTGTCTCGACCATCCTTGACTTCAATTTGCACTGTTGCCAGCAATACAAAGGAGGCAGATGATTTTCTTGTTGTGTTTGATAATGTTGTTATCGGTGTCATAACTTGTTCTTCAGTGCTAACCGTACTAGCAGCACTAGCCTCACTTGATGACGAAGTTACAGTAACATTAACTTGTGATGGATTTTGTTGATTTTGATATGATGATGCCTTTTTAGGAAAATGTAATAAACTGTTATGACGCTGATGACATGTTTTGCATGTAAACGTTGAGAGACATTTGGAAGTATTGTGATTAGAACGCAAACAATTAAAACAAAGTTTGTGTTGCCTTGCGATTTGAGAGCGCTCTTCAGGCGTTTTAGACAGGAACTTATTACAAGCAAAAAGAGGGTGATTCTCTTTGCACACTATGCAACTTAATGTGCTCGGCGTTTGAGCCAAAAGCATGGTTGATGGTTTATTTGTTGAAGACTTAAGGTGATTATTATTTGATGTTTGGATTTCCCTCTTGTGTACATTATGATTTTTGTTTATGTTACTGTTATTAGCAGTGGCTACGGGTTGAATACTCGTAAGGGATGAGCGCTCTAATGCACTGCATCTCTCTACTAAAAATGGTTTTAATTGATCATATTGAGGAAAATCACAACTATTATGAGAAAGTTCAAAGGCTTCTCGTGATTTTTTATCTACTTTTGTTAGAAGTGAATGAAATAAGACGAAATTCCAATTTGATGTAGGTAAACCCAATGAATTTAACATGGAAAGATTTTCTGAAAACGTGTCTAAAAGATTACGCAGCTGTTGCACTGAACCTGTGTTGATTTGTTTTAAATTACATATTTGCTCCCAACATAAAAATGCAAGATATCTTTTGTTGCTGTATCTATCTACAAGAGCTTCATACGCACTGATGTAATTCACTTCCGAAATAGTGAAAGCTCTGATGAGATTCACTGGTTCTCCAGACAGGGACGAAATAAGATATTGAAACTTCTCGACATTGGATAAATCTGTCCTAACATGAACTAATGAGTTGTACAAATCAATATAACCAGGAAAATCTTTGAATTGCCCTGAAAAGGTTGGCAATTTAATGGGTGGTAGTTTCGTGCGTTTTACAGTTTCAGTTTTTGCTGTTGGTACTTTCACCTCTGCTTTGTGTTCAGGTAAGAGTTTACGTTTTGTTTCTAAGATTTCAAAATACATGTCATCTGCTTTCTCTTGATAATGTGTTTCTTTTAGAATAGAGGCTTCATCAATTTTAAGATTTTTGTATTCAGTTATGAGCTTGACATGAGAGTCATTAAATGCTTCCATAATAGATTCTACCCGCGAACACCATGTTTCGAAACGCGGTAGAATACTTGGGTCACTGATACATTTACGAGCACAGGTAACTGCATCTGATAGTCTTTTATAAGCAATGTTGCGTTTTGATTCATGGTGAGCCACCATTGCTTCACTCATGACGACAGATTAGAATAAAACACTTGAAAAGAGAAACTAAAATGTTTAAATGATATAAATTGACAATCGTTACAACTCTACGTTAATATTAATATGATAATTAACAACTGTAGCAAATTTGAATGTTTAAAATATCACTTGGGAATGTAAGAATGATTATTCTATGAACTAAGTAATGGTAGAAAAGTTATTCCAAAATTATTAACAAATCTACCAACTTGGTAGAAATTTTATTAATATGGTATTATTTTAGAGCTGTTATCCCTAAAATTGAAAGAACGAATGAATGTAATGTAAACCACAGAAAATGTATAATGACGTAATGTGAATGCTACTCCGTACGTCCGTCACGTCAAAGTAGTTCACTGCTGAAGGTACCTATAGCGATATGGTACCCAACGTGATTCTGCAAAGTTATGGTATTTCGAAGGACCGTATTTTTGTTTCACGAAATTCAAAATATGAATGTAAATAGAATTAATGAATTTGTTTTTGATGTTAGTTATTGTTGTTATATGTTACAATGAAATAACAAAATGTTTATGTTGATTACATTTACTGTTTATTTAGCGGTATTTGTTACTACTAAATGACACAAAAAACACTGAACAACTATTGCAACGCTATATGTTACGTCAACAATAATATGATATGATGAAATGTCAAAACGCTATATGTTACGCTTTAACCACAAAATGTTATGATTTTATGCTAATAATATGTTTAGGTACGCAATGTTATCTTAAATAACACTTCTGTAACCTTACACTTGTTAAAACTAACAATGAAAAATGTTAAGAATTACACTGCTCGGAAAACGTGTGCGACGACGCCTTTACCGGACGAACTAATCTGGTCAAAACTGGTTCAAGTTTCAAATTTCGACTTCGAAGTTTGGAAAACTTGGTAAAAGCACTTGTTATGATGATTGATATATGATAATACACTGAAAATATGATATTGTGACTTGTTTTACGTGTAAAGTATGATAAATATGGACGCCAGACGAAAATTATAGCAAATTAACTTTTAGGTACATGTATAGAAATCGGCTCGAATGACCAAAAATGTTGTAGTAAATTGCTTTATACGCAATTTATCCTTCGATGAGGGCTGTAATCCCAGGATAACCTGCTATAATGTACAAATATGGAAACAAATGCACAACTAGGAAAATGGATGGTGGCGGGGTACTCACGCGTCTTCGCTTTCTTCCTAGCCTGGCTTCGGGACGTCCCGTGACTTCTGGTTGATCTTACACACACTTCCACACACACACGATTAGTTTTAATAGTTTATTTTATGAAAACAAGATTTTTTGTATGCACACGTTTTCTTAGAGTCGAGAGTGAGTTGCTGATTTAGCGGAACGGAATGGAATGATTGGAGAATGGAATGGAATAAGGAAGCGGAAGTTGTGCATTTCGTTGACTATCTTTTAATACTTTAACAAGTATCCTTTTTTACAAAGTTTATTAATTTTGAACTTCTTTAGTGTTAAATTACGTATATCATTGGGAAGTTTATTGTAAAAGCGTTTACATTGTCCCATGAAAGAGTTGCTTACTCTGTGGAGGCACGTAGCGCACGTACTGCAAGGTTGTGTTGATTCCTAGTGTCCAAAGAATGAGTATCAGACAGTTTGATAAAGTTCGATTTTTGTAAACATATAATACATTTTCAAATATATATTGTGACGCTACAGTTAGAACATCAATTTCCTTAAATCTGTGTCTGCGGGACACCCTTGGACCAAGACCTTTCCTGCAAGACGAATATAGTATTGATGTCTGCAGAGTTTCCCCAGAGGAGGATGCCGTAAGTCATAACGCCATGAAAATAACTGAAATAAATTATTCGGGCTGTAACCACATCAGGTAAGAGCCGAATTTTACATACATACAATATACATACATAAAGTCACGCCTTTTTCCCATTGGGGTAGGCAGAAACTACGGAACGCCACGTGCTACGATCACTATATAACCCTTTCGCTTCATCTACATTCATGCATCGTTTCATACATGAACGCCGGTTGTGGGTACTACGCACCTGACCTTTTTGAAGGACATCACCAATAAAGTCCGTATATGTCCTTCTAGGGCGTATACGGACCCCTCCTGGCGTTTCCACTAACAACCGCGTTATAAATCTCTTTCGTTAATTTCTTGCCGAATTTTCTTGACAGCAAACGCGGCAGAGCTAAGTCTACCCGATAATTTGTTTATTTGCGGGCCCTATTGCAGTTTGGTGTCTATAGTGATCCCTAGAAAAACCGTCGAATCTACAATGTCCAACTCCACACCATTCAATTTAACATTGATTGGTACTTGTCGTACATTGGTCGTTGAAAATTTGAGACATTTGTTTTTTTTTTTTTTTTCTTTAAGGAGAAGATTATTAGCGAACAATACTACCTTGTGATTATCCCGTACGTAATATGGCAAGTCATTCATGTAAACTAGAAACAAAAATGGACCTAGAATCGAACCCAGTGGGACGCTCATGGTGACCTCAGATCCCAAAGATCTCTTACCATTAATATCGACCCTCTGGATTGTATTATTTAAATACGTATTCAAGAAGTCGAGAGCCTTACTCCTTATGCCATGTAGTGGTATAATTTCTTGATTGAACGAAAATATAAACACTAAAATAAATACCCTCCTTACAAGTGCTATTAATTGGATGAATAATCACAATCTAGAAATAAACTTCACAAAAACCAAATTAATAACCTTCCACCCACATCAAAAAGACCCTCTGAAAATCGACTACACTTATAACAATACCAAACTAGAACAGGTTAACAATTTCACTCTCTTAGGGTTGTCAATAGATAGACACGTAAACTGGAAATCTCACATACAAAAGATTAGAGCAAAGCTTTCTAAATTCACATACGCCTTACGCGAAATAATGAAAACCACCAACTTCCAAACGGCACTCGTCACCTACTACGCATATGCCCAAGCGTGGCTCAACTATGGAGTCATACTATGGGGAAATAGCACTGACTCACATACCCTATTTACCCTACAAAAGAAACTCATTAGAAAAAAGCACAAAATACTAACACTTCCCAGCTTATATATTCTAGAAATTTGTAAATTTGTTCGAAAATACCCAGAATTTTATATCACCCGCGAAGAAATCCAAAATAAATATAATTTAAGACATAAAAAGAGACTAAATTTACCAACATCTACACTAAAAATACACTCTTCCGGTCCGTTAGTTAGCTCCATCAAAATATATAACAACTTACCAAAAAACATAAAAGACGAACCTAAGACTACGACATTTATAAATAAATTAAAAAAATTCCTCAACACCAAATGCTATTACACAGTGAAAGAATACATGGAAGACAAAACGATTAAAAAAATAAACAAAATATAAAAATGAATACCTAAATTAATATAAAATACTAACTACACGAAAAGTACCCACACACACACACACACGCACACACACACACGCACACACACACACGCACACACACACACACGCGCGCGCGCACACACACACACACACACACACACACACACACACACACACACACACACACACACACACACACACACACACACACACACACAACCAAGCACCAACCAAGAGAAATGGAAGGAATTTAAGAAGGCCTCTGCCCTGCAGTGGGACTATTAAGGCTGATTATTTATTATAACTAACCAATGCAATAATTATCTTTTTACATAAAAAACATTCTCGCTAGAGTGTGTTATTTTATATACTATTCTTTACTATTTTCTACGATTTTTTTAAATATATTATTATAATTATATTTATAAGTACTTATGAGAGGAAATGTAGACTTATTAAATATTATATACAAGCTAATTTCTACTAAATCATCTTATCGACTTATGTCAGTAGATTCTCATGCATAACGTTTATGGCATAATGTTCATAGAAAAATTATATACGGTACAATTAACAAAGGAAGAAATAAAACAATGAATAACTCTATCGAGATTACTTATAATCCTTTATTGTACTTTAATAATTTTGTTACCATTCGCGAACTTTATTTCTATATCAATGTGAGCTTCTACCAATCTTGAGGTTATACCATCATGGTCGTAGCTCATATTACACAAAAGACGTCCTTGCATGTACGGAAAGCTACTGGGTATAGACTTCAGTGGTATAGTCAAATTGGGAAATTGGTGACTTCCCTGAAATGTAACATGATCAAAATAGGTGTATATATGTGAATAGGTTTAGTGCGCCAATAACAAAAACAGTAACACTACAAATTAACTATTTATTTGGGTGATTATAAATTAATGAAATAGTATGCTTACGGCTGGAAATGGACAGGGTTTATTAAAGAGCGCGTTTTTCAGTGTGTTACCAAAAAGCGTGCTAGTCTCCATGAAGACACATAATCGGGAACGCATCTCAATAAAAGTGCGAAAGTATCTATTGTTCTGGAACTTGTAGAAGTATAAGTCTATCTGTAACATTAAAATTCAATGGCATGGTGAGAATTGCCAGCTGATGTTCAGAAACACCATCAACATGTGTAGAGGTTCAAATTTGAAGAAGGTCTATGATGAACATTTTCCTTTTAAAACCCATAATAATACTGCGATGCGAGGAATATAAGAAGATAAATATTAAATGGATCACAATGATAAAAAATTGTCATTTGGGATGCACAAACGTACAAAATTCTTACAGAGGTATTGTCTCCGAAAGTTGCAAGTGATTCTACATACAAATTGATATAGTATATGGGATCCTTGCGGCTATATCGCCGACTGGTTACTGTCACATTTTGAATATATTTCTTGTCAAAATACGTCACTGTTGGACGCTCTGTTGCTACGTAAGATACCTGAAAATATAAATATAATATATTTAAGATTATACATATGTCTGGGCTACGCTTTTGATAAACTGTTTTCAGTTCCACTTTACCCACAAAAAAATCCACAAAAAAAATAATTACATAAATATTTAGATACAACACACCTTTTCAGCAATATATATTTCCAGTCGACAAAGAAGATAAATTATAAAGCTGGCCAGAACATGTTTCGCATTCATGTTAACATTGCAGTTGTCAAAACTAAGGATTAAATAACAGATTAAGCTAAACCAATGCAAATATATATGCGGGTTATTATAGTGAAATTAAAATAACCCGCATATATATTTAAAAAACTATTATAAACTATCATGCAATTTTAGATATATGCTAGCGATTCTTTATTACATAATTTGATAAATAAAAAATGAATGGTGAATAACTACTGTCCATATCTAAGGTCAAATCACAAAATTACGTTATCAATACAGAATCAAACCATTTAGTTTTTCGATGTGAGTCTACGAGAACTAATCATGATAAAATTGTATCCAGTTTACTTAAATGGTTTTAATTTCCCCTTTTTCTTTTATAGACAAATAAAATCAAACGACTGTCCGCCAAAAATTATAAAACTGGAATATGGAACTGGATGGTTGAGTTCTGAAATAAATCAGTTGGTATTTCACTTTTACAATATAATTGTAATTTAATTCACAATTACAAACTATCTATTTTCTAACTCCAAGGAAAGCGACAGTTTCGTGTCGAAGAAGTGTATTGGTTCTTTGCTCGTACAAGGCTACGCTTTTTCACATCACCTTCCTTCGAAAATCAATGCTATCATTCTTCATGACATATATGTATGATGTATTAATTTTATGGTTGTTTGTATTATAAAACCACTAAATAATGCAGAGAAGTACGTTCCGTGTGTAGTATGTGCGGTCTAATTTGAATGACAGAATGACAAACAGTATTAACAGGAGATTGTTGCGTTTTGAAAGAAGATGCAGTGACAGAGATAGAAAAAAAAAATGTTTCCTCTAAGCATTTTGGAGAGAATGAATGATAACCGATTAACGAAAGGGATATCAAACGCGATTGTTAGTACAAATCTAGGAGGAGACGCCCTAGAAGGACTTTACAGACCTCGTTGGTGGTACCTACGCGGTATCTACTCACAACCGACGTCCACGAAGGAAACAGTGCATGAATGTATATGTAACAAAAGGGTTTAGAGAGGATCGTAGCACGTGGCGTGCCGTAGTTTCTGCCTACTCCAAAGGGAAAAAGGCTGGGACGTTATGTATGTACAAGAATAGAAAACATTTTACACTTAAACTCTGTTAACATGGAGCGACAACTTTTCACGGTTCTCCCTGTTCAGCCTACCTCTTCTAGGCTACATTTTAATACACTTCAAATCTATTAAAATTAACATAATCCAATTACTATACAAAACTGAATTAGCAACTACCATAGGTTACTATAGGCAATATGCATGACGTATTTTTTATGTTTTAACTGACATCATAAAGGATTAATAATAATGAAATAT
The DNA here is from genome assembly GCA_947562105.1 of Shargacucullia verbasci. Lineage (NCBI taxonomy): Eukaryota > Metazoa > Arthropoda > Insecta > Lepidoptera > Noctuidae > Shargacucullia > Shargacucullia verbasci. Next base: position 1,652,554 of record OX387296.1, read on the forward strand.
TACACGGTATTTCCCGAAGGGTTAGTGGTATGGTAAGTTAGTCTCATGTAATAAGGGGCGTGCCTATTGCTATACACCGGGCACCGTTCCAAACTCTGCTCTAACTATTAAAAACTTCCATACAGAAAAACCCAATAACACTTTGCCCGACCTGGGAATCTAACCCAGGACCTCCTAGGTGCGACTGCTAAGAAGCCTGCCGCATTGGTCTAATGACCAATAAGGCAGTCTTCCAAAAATAATAATAATAATAAATTAACTTATTTTGAATAACATAAGTATAACTGTCAGATTCGGAAAATTGTAACGCAGTCATGTTGGCGCGCTTGTAGTCAGCCGATTGATAACTAAATGTTTTTGGTCAACTGACATATTTGACTTTGACATGTGACAAGTCAAGTTCCCAGAAGTTTGACACCAAGAGCCAATTTCGTTTCGTTACATAAGCTACCTAGGAATACCTCTCATATGACGATACTGAGGAAATACCTAGATTAACATCCAAAACTAACGTCTAATCGCCCACACACCATAATTTTATCACACAATCTTCCTACCTTGTCCACAATCTCACTCTCACAGACTCTCCCTCAAAAACACATCCTTGCTTAAGCGCAAATAAAATTCGCAAATGGAAATAAAATTATTAAACTACAATAAAGGATTATAATGAAGCATGATATAGTTATTCACTATTTTATTGCTTCCTTTGTTAATTTATATAAGTACTATAACGGGATCTATAAATTAAAGGCAAGGCAATCTGTAATATTAATGTATTCGGCACCGTGGCCGTCCAAGTTCAGCGTTAAATACAAATCACAATAATAATTCTAAACATTTTTCTACAACACGTCACACTCATCTTTTATCACCTATTTGAATATTTGTTTCTTTTACACCAGCCAGTCTTAATGCAGATGAGCCTATGGCTTCTGCATAAAACCTCTACAGTACTATAAATTCTTATACTTATGAACATTATGCCAAAAACGTGATGCATGAGAATCTACAGGCATACCTAAGTCGATAAGATGATTTAGTAGAAATAAGTATAGGAACAATGCCGGTTGACAGCGATGCGGAGGAGTATTATTATTAATAGTATATATTTTAGTAGTGTTTTAGTAGTTAGTAATAATAAGTAAGTTGTTTACTTGTAATTAGAAAGTCATTAAAAAATAAACCATTACCAGTTCTAATGGGAAAAAAAAGTATAGGATTGCATATAAAATAACCCACTCTAGCGAGAATGTCCTTTATGTAAAAATATAATAGTCCCATTTAGTTAGAAGTTAGTTATAATAATCAGCCATTATCGTCCCACTGCAGGGCAGTGGCCGAACACTCTTTCTATTCGTTCCATGTCTTCTGCGGTCAATCCTCACAATAGGTATCTAGCTCACCTCGCCATTCATTCATTGTGAGCCTGCTGCGACGTCGTCTAAGGTTGGGCTACATTCAATAGTGAGTTCTGAAAACTCAGATCGCATTGATAAACAGTATATATAACGTATATGTTTAGTTACGATGAAGATGTTTCAACTGTCGCCTCAGGAACATCAGTTTTTTAAGTGTTAACGAGGTTATAAGTAGAATCGCTTCTAAGACCAAGAAAAATATAAGTTGTCATAGGTTTAGATATTGAAAATAAAACGACAAACACTGCTTTATTACTTTATTACACACTGTAATATGGTATGATTCTTGTTCATTTTTTCTTTATTTTCTTAATCCTGCTGACTTTAATTTCCATATCAATGTAGCCGCTGGTTATAAGTTTGGCATCACCATCCTGGTTAAAAGTTGCATTACAGTAGATACGGCCTTTGACAAACGGAAAGCCGTTCGGTACAAACGCGATCGACATTTTTTTTAGAGTGTATTCGCCCTGAAATAACACTTATATTGTAACTCTTGGACACGTTAAGAGTCTTACAGCCCTAGTAGGTACACCTGTAGCACAAAATTGCCATTGCTTCATTATGGATGGACAGGATTCGTTCTGTAAGGGTCGATGTATTGGCTAGAGAACTAATTGACAGGGATCAACATTTACACGAAGTTCAACTACCTTTAAATAGCAGCAGGCTTCATGTTAACGATCCGGTATTCGACTCTAGCCGAACCCGCACCGCGTACACTGTATTAACAAATTTACTGTGTACGTTGAGTAAAAATGGGAAAGTGTATCTATTTCTTCAATTATAATCAAATAAAAAATTCGTGCGCGTGGCACGTGTGAACTCTGCCCATGCACCGCGATATTAAGCGTCATGTAAGATAAACGAAATGTTGGCGCGGCGGCGGGAAGGTGATGGCGATTATTGTTTGTATACACTAAATTAGGGTGCGGCGCCGGCGCAGATGCGACTTTGACCCCATCAAAAAGTCAAAAGAAGCCTTACGTTTGAAATGGCTTGTATTAAGAAACGTCTTCAGGTTACGTTTTGGTAGCTACTTACTGGAACAAAAGGGCAGCTTTTATTTCCTAAAGCCTGTCTTAATGCGATGCCGAAGAATAAGTCAGTGTTCACCATATCGCAAAATTTAAAATGCATCTCAACAAAACTGGGACGATATCTGTTGGTCAGGAACTGGTAGAAGTAGAAGTCTACCTGTAACGTGTAAAAATAAAAATATTAGGTGAGTAGTCAATAACCGGGCACATTTGCGACCCCAACAACAATAATAATAATATGTAAACGTATCGGCCCAACGACTGTCGGATCAGGTGCGGGTTATCCAACGCAATCACAGATTGGATGACGCCGCACTTGATAGGCTGCGCTCAGAAGTGCTGAATGACCTTATGGTCCCCGTTCCATCACAGACCGCGGAACCATCGCCAGCCTTAGGTGAAGTTCCAACGCGGTCTAATCACGACGATGAGGATGAGGAGGATAGGGTTATTACAGTAAGTAGTCAGTACAATGATCGATTGGGGAGTGCTCTGGAAGATGCGATCCGGGAATTTAGATTCTCTCCCGTTGAACTTAGACCACGACTACCACGCTTGCCTATGCACAAAAAGAATAGGGCGCTGGTGTGTGCTCTGGATTCGCTGTTGGATAAGTATTTTGAAAACAGCGAAGATCTCTTTGATACACACTCAATCATGTATTGCGCGGCTGTTACTGCATGTCGTGTGGCTAATGTCAAATTCCCTGACTGTGACAGAGCCACACGACCAAAATCCGCCATCCCAGCCTGGCAATGCAGAATTGAGCGTCGTATCGAGGGGGCCAGAGTACTCATCGGCAAACTATCTTGCTTTAGGGAGGGTAATACCCGACCAAGGGTGATGCGCTTTGTGCGGCGCGCATTTATGGGGACTGGAGTAAGTCCTCATGAATATATGCCGCGCGTCACAGAGCGCATCGACTACCTGAAGCAAAAAATTTGTGCATGGGCAAGCCGTATTCGTCGGTATAAACGACGGGTGGAGCGTTATACCCAGAATCGTATGTTCCAGAGCGACCAAAGGCGGGTATACAGAACTTGGGAACGACCTGAGCAATGTGTGTCGGACGGGCGCCGACCGGATGATGATAACACAAGTACGTTTTGGCGCAGCATCTGGTCAACGCCCGTCTACCACGAAGAAAGTGACTGGATACGTGATGTTGAACGGGAGTGTGAACTAATACCAGAAATGGAGGAGGTCAACATCACCTCCTCCGATGTAGCCAGTGCAGTCCGTCCAATGTCGAACTGGAAATCACCAGGGCCGGACGGACTGCACAATTTTTGGTTAAAATGGCTGCAGAGTTCACATACCCGTTTAGCATCGCAGTTCCAGGCGGCTTTAGAAGCTGGGTCGCTTCCACAGTTTCTAACAACAGTAAGTTTTTGTAAAGTTTCTGTAAAGTTCCTTATCAGGTGGCAATAAGGTTCGCGCCTTTAATGGTTGGGTCATGCCAGTCCTGATGTATTCCTATGGCATACTCACGTGGACTCAGACTGAACTAGACGCCCTGGATAGGAGAGTCCGGACACTGCTGACCGCAGATCGGATGCATCACCCACGATCGTCGGTGATGAGATTGTACATCCCACGGAAATGTGGAGGGCGAGGCTTTTTAAATGCTAAGACGCTCCACAACCGTGAGGTGTGCAATCTCAGGGAATATTTCCATAAAAGCGACGTGTGTATGCATCGAGATGTAGTCGCAGTGGACAAAGGACTCACCCCGCTGTCGATGGCTAACGAGAACTGGCGCAAACCTGTGGTACTAACTACCAATGATCGCAAGGAGGTATGGCAAGGCAAGGAGCTACACGGACGCTTTTTCCGGGCTCTTCATGGGCCCGATGTAGACTTCATAGCGTCCGTATCTTGGCTACGCTTCGGTGATCTCTTTGGGGAAACCGAAGGGTTTGTCTGTGCAATTATGGACGAAGTTATCTTGACGAATAACTACCGGAGATATATCATGAAAGACGGGACGGTTGACATATGTCGGGCATGTCACCATCCAGGTGAGTCTATCAGACATATCATATCTGGCTGTTCTCGTTTGGCTAACGGCGAGTACTTACACAGACATAACCAAGTGGCCAAGATCATCCACCAGCAACTTGCTCTGCAGTACAAACTTGTGGATCTTGAGGTACCGTACTACAAGTATGTGCCCGACTCAGTTCTCGAAAATGACCATGTCACGTTGTACTGGGATCGGTCTATCATCACTGACAGGACTATTGTAGCCAATAAGCCTGATATAGTGGTGATAGATCGATTAGCGCGCCGCACGATGATAATCGATATCACCATTCTGCATGACGAGAATCTCGTGAAAGCTGAGAAAGAGAAACAAATGAAGTATCTCGACTTGGCACACGAGGTTGTCGACATGTGGAATGTCAATTCGGCTATCGTCGTGCCGATTGTTGTGACGGCCAATGGCCTGATGGCCAAGAGCCTCGACCAACATCTCAAGAGGCTCTCCTTGGGCGGCTGGGTCAAGGGACTGATTCAGAAAGCGGTACTCCTTGATACGGCACGTATTGTGAGGAGGTTTCTGTCTCTGGAGCCCTAACCACCGGTAGCTTGGACCCTGTTCCCGATACCGGTTGGTCCCTATTTTTTTTTTTATATTTATAAATGTATTTTTATTTTATTATTAATTATATTTATAAATTTAAAAAATAAAATATGTAATTAAATAAATAAAGGAAATAATAATAAATTTAACAATATCTAGCAATTCGGTGATATTAGTCGGAATTTTGTTTTAGAACCTAACACTGTTTCCCATCTACACACAACATCACAGTCTAGAACCAGGTACTGCGAGCTTGTTCTTATTACGAGTAGGTATTCAAGCTGTGTATGTCACATAACTTTTCTAAATTATGTATATTTTTGAGTATATACATATTTTTTTGCAAAGTATATAAGGATGGTAGTGGGAGAATATATCTTTTTTTGAATATTTCACGGATCGATTCGCGGTTTCTTAAATTGTAAATAGCTCGTACTGCTCTTTTGTGTAATATAAAGATATTCTCAACGTCAGCAGCCGATCCCTACAGTAAAATATAATACCATAAGATATAATGCTGTGGTCTCTGCAGATGCAGCAGCAGCAGCAACACCAGCACAGCTTACCGAGTTTGGAAGATGAGATGGCGCAAGGGTGTCGACGCATGTTGCGTCCCACACCAGTGGCCTACCCAACTTCCATGGCGATAATGTCATACCGTCTGGTTTCTTCCCATCGTCACGTGCCAAACCACTTGGTTCTAATACGCCTGGCATGCCGGCGGTAGCAAGAGTACGACGAATAATGTCATAAATGTTGGCGTGCCGTGCTATACGACCTGCGCTCCTGCTGCCAGACAAACCATGATGTCCGAGGCAGTCGACTGCTTCACCGCATTGACAGCGATGTGGAGCACCACAAAGGGCACCCAAACGAAGACATGTAGCAATACGGAAAGACATAGTGCCTATGTTGAATGACGGGAGTGCTTGAAGTCATAAACCCGACTCCCACTCATCCACAGCCAGAAGGCGAGCGTGATCAGCAGCATTGATTGAAGTATTGATTAAATTATTCCGTATCAAGCTGCAGAGCGGCCCGTCCCACTGCCCCTGGGGACACCCCCTGGAGATGAAACGTGTTTCGTTTGTTTTTTTTTTTTTTCTTGTAAAATGAAACTTAGCTCGTAGTATCATATTTTTGCTTCTTGTCTTGCAAATAGATAACATAACAAACATATAACATAGCATCACGCCTGTATTCCCCGAACGGTTACGCACAGGTGTACTATTGCATACCCACATTTCGCCGATGACGTTATTGAGTTCCTTGTAAGGGGGCGAGCTTATTACCGTCTACCGTGCACAGTTCTAGATTCCGTGATGCTACTGAGAATTTCCATACAGAAAAACCTAATAACACTTTGCCCGACCCAGGAATCGAACTCAGGACCTCACGCTCAACAATTATGCGGGCGACCACTAAACTAATGAGGCAGTCAGATTGCCTCAACTAGATAATCTGTACTTTTTGCGTTGATCATAAACACGCGAAAAACGTGTCCAAGATCGGTTTGGATTGCATGTTACATTATATCAATCGCACCTTCTGCATCTGTATATATATGCGGGCGGTGCTGCATGCACCCAAGCCTAAACCAGTTTGGCTTAATTAAAACTAAATATTCTAGTTGTATATCTTGTAGAGCGACTGAATTTAAATTAATTAAAAATGTATTATTTTTCTTACTGAAACATCATTCGTGATCGTGAAGAGCAAATGTGTATACAGGTCAACATAGTGCCTTGGATCCTGACGGCTGATTCGACGGCTGACCAAGGTGAAATTCTTGAAATATTTCGTGTCATACCAAGTAACCGCAGGGTGCTCAGTACTAATGTAAGTTAACTGCAAGAGACACATAAATAATTTTCAGAGAGACACATAAAATTCCTTAAAATAGGTAATAATAGAGTCAGATTGCAATAAAGTAGACTATACAAAATATTTGAGCCAAAACACGGAACTTCCACACATGAAATATTTTTATTTTTTACTTCTTAAAGTCCATTGATGTCACTTAATTTGATCCTATAAAAGTGTCATTAATTTTAATAAGGATTCACTATCAAAAAAACAATATAATACAAAAGATTTTTTTTTTTTGTTGAAGATTTGTAATATATTTTCTGGGCTTTTCTATACCCTGTCCCAGGGTTGACACAAAAGCGCTCGAAAAGTGAATATTCTTTGTCCACTTCAGTAATACATTGAAATCTATAAATAATAATATGTTTAAGGATGTATGTAAATGTGATTAATCGTTTTGAGTAAATCCTCAAAGTTTCCTCTTAACAGTATTATTATTTAATATAATATTTTGGTTTAAAAGTATACATTACTTACGCTTTCTGTACTACACGTATGAAATTGGGTATACAAATAAAATAATATTACAGTAACACATTTATGATGCATATTTATGCTACTACTGCAATTACAACACTCCAGCAGCCTGGCAATATGATTTAGGTAGCTTTACAACCAACTCGCCTATTATAAAGTAAAAAAGCTTTAATCGATTTAAACTATAAACGCGCAACAATTACCTTTAATAACGAACCCTAAGTGAAATATAATTAAAGTGATATCTATACTATTGTAGGAAAGAATGTAAGTTTGTTTGTGCTTGTTTGTTAATGTAAGGTTCTGCATTTTTACACGACTACGACCAAAAAAGGACATTGTCATGGCAGTTGGTTGGGGGCCCTCTGAAATTTAAAAGTGTTCCACAGGATGGTCGGGACCTGCAATGACAATTTTATTTATCTTTTTAGTCAGTGAGTAAATGATTAACTGATGTGGATACAGCCAGAATAGTTTATTTTAGTTATTTTCATAGCGTTATGACTTACGGCATCCTCCTCTGGGGAAACTCTGCAGACATCAATACTATATTCGTCTTGCAGAAAAGGGCTGTCCGAGCTATTTATAATCTTGGTCCAAGGGTGTCGCTGAGACACAGATTTAAGGAAATTAATATTCTAACTGTAGCGTCACAATATATTTTTGAAAATTTAATATATGTTTATAAAAATATTTCGAACTTTGTCAAACTGTCTGATACTCATTCTTTGAACACTAGGAATAAACACAACCTTGCTGTACATGCTACGCGCCTCCACAGAATAAGCAACTCGTTCATGGGACAATGTATACGCTTTTACAATAAGCTTCCCAATGATATACGTAATTTAACATTAAAGAAGTTCAAAATTGTAATTAAATCTAAACTTTGTAAAAAAGGATACTATAAAATTTCGGACTATTTAGATGACAAAAACGCTTGGGATTGAGCCGCTCTTTAGCCTTTCCTTTTTTTTTTTTTTATATACAAATTTTGCCATTAATTATTATATTATTTACTTCATTATTTTGTTATTGTAATGTCGTTTAAATTGAAATTATTTCTTATATATAACCGCTATACATTGTAAATGTGAGTGAGATCTAGGCTGAGCGCTCTTCATTTCATTAATTCTCACGATAACTGATGCATGCTTGCACTCTGTTGCGACAGGTTAGCTCAAATAGTTATGGCACTTTCTTCAAAAGGCTATTCCACCCTATATTTGTCTCACATATACCTTTACATCAATACAATCTGTCTGGACTTTAAAATAGACTTTGACCCCTGAGTTTGTTTCGGCGTTTCTTCTCAGGGATAGTCATAGGAAATGCCGACGCCATCTAGTTTAAAAAAGACGTGTAAAAGTGATTGAAAAATCCTAATTGCAAAATAAATAATTTCATTTCATTTCATTTCATTTCATTTCATTTCATGAGTGAACTATCGCTTTGTATATGTATATATATTAACTAATACAACTTGTTTTTTACCTTTTAGTTCGTTTTTTGACCATTGGTATTATGTTATGAAATGTAACTACTTTTAACTACAAAACATGTGAATGGTTAATTTATAAAGGTCGCTTATTTCTAAATGTTAACGATGTAAAGGAAGAGTATAAAGTTATTTTAACCTATTAAATACCAATGTTCCCATTTGGGATGATGTCATCACATTTTATCGATTAAATCAAGTCCCAATGTTCCCATTTGAAAATAAATATAAAAGCGAATTATTTGCAGTTTCATTTGGTTAAATATTTTTTAATTATTTTTTATGTGTTTCTTATAGTGTATATTCTGTAAAAAATATATCTAGCAATATAGAAAAAGGTTGGTACTTAATGGGTAAATAACACATTTATCCGATGACAGTATATCCAATAGATTTGGAGACGCTGGACTATAAACAACTGGTGGAGCTGCTTAACATTCATTTCAAACAGGAGTAGTGCTCATTCGCATGAAAGTCAAAATTTTATGGGGCGAAGAGGAACACAGGCAAGTCGCTGGGCGATTGGGCTGGAAGACTGCGAGGATTGGTGAGCTACTGCGAGATTGGAGCTGCCCTAGTTACGAGCAATTGTTCGGATCGTTTCGTCCTTGGCCTGGGTTCGGGACCTGAACATGATGAACTGTTTGAGCAGAATGCTTCTACGCTAGGTTTATCTAAAGCACTGCACTGCAAATAGCAGAACGAGTGGAATGCGCTAGAGCAACCGAGAGCATAACATCCACTGATACGACTGTGATCAAAGAAGAATCAGTGACCCATATATCATGCAAAGGTGATAGATAGATAGATAGATAGAATTGTTTTTATTTCAAATAAACCTAATACAGGCACTAATGAATCGTTAAAGGACTCTAGTTGCACGGTTCTAAAAAGTTGGTCCTATACAGAAGAACCGGAAAAAAACTCCATGGATACTCTTTTACAACCTCTTTTAACAATCTTGCCATGTACATAATGTAGAAGAAGTATGAGAGAACAATGTAGGTTTCGTCAAACAAATACTAAATGCAACTTTAACAAAAAGTATGTTAGTAAAAATAAAAACAAATGTTTAAAGAATACCCTAAATATACAATGCATAACCATCTGTAACTAGCGTAAAAATACATAATATATTTTTTTTAAATGATGGTCAAAGATAACATTACAATGGCAACTAGCTTACGGATGCATTCAACAAAATAATAATAATAATTTAGGATCATTATTGATCAAAAAGATAATAATCAAATATTACATTAATAGGATGCCATAGCAACCTATGAAAAAGAGAGAATAAAATAAAATAAAAACAAACATGATAAGACATGTTAAAAAACTATTACATTTTATAAGAATAAGCATGAATTGCTCTTGTTTTGATTGCGGTTCCGGTGGTTGCCAAGGAAGCCACATGTGCAGAAACTTCGTGCAGAGAGAATTACCGCCAGACATCCCTATTTCCGACATAATCTTTAATTTTGTAGTACGCTTTGCGTATAAGGATGGATACATATGTTTGATACATATGTTTTGAACTTCTCATCAGTTAGATCAGTGAAAATTTTAGTTAACTTCTTGTAGTAAAGTACAGAAATCTCTAAAAACGTATTGTTCGATGACTAATCCGAATTTAGGGACAACGAGTTTATATTTATTTCTATTATTTATGTTATAATAATAATAAATTCATTTATTTCAGACAAAAAAAAAATATCCATAAAATCCATTCACATTAATTACACATTAAATAAATAATATTAACATAAAATAACGTAATAAATACATGAAATACATTTATCTGCCCCACGCCTTATATACGGGGGCATGCAAGGCCTGCCAATGCCGAAGGAAGGGCCCGTCCAACCTGTCAGCGACGACCGTAAGGAGACTGTTGCCGCTGTCCCGCACTCTACGCGCTATCGAGGTCGCTCTCTTGCGCATGCTGGTATAAAAACAGTCAACGTAAACCCCCGCAAACATTCCCGAAGCGCTGCAGAAGCGAGGCAGCCGCAACAGTGCCCTTAACGTGTTATTGTACTGAACGCGGAGAGCGCTGTAGGATTTTTGCGAGTATGACACCCACAGGCTGCTCGTATAAAAAGATGTGCAGTAGGCTCGAAACAAGGTGATTTTAACCTCCTTGGAGGTACGAGCAAACCTGCGGGCTATCATGTTCGCCCTCACCGACAACGCCCTCCTCTCTCGTTCAATATCAGCGTCGTCCTTCAAGTCGGGCGTCACAATATGGCCTAAGTATTTAAAACTTGATACCCGCTCCAAGGGCACCCCGCACAACTTCACCGGTGGAACCTCCGTCGGACACTTGGTCCCAACTTTGAAGACCATAAGCTCGCTCTTCTTCACGTTATATTTAAGGCCATGTGTATGAACGTACGTTTCGCAGATACTTATGAGCTCCCTGAGTCCACATATCGACGCGCTCAGCAGCACCATGTCATCTGCATAGCTGATATTGTTAAAACAAACATCATCAACATGGCATCCAACATGGCGGCTGCTGAGCTCGACTATAAGCTCATTGATGTACAGATTGAAAAGCGTTGGTGAGCTCAATCCCCCCTGCCTCACCCCGCACTCCAACCTGTACGAGTCCGACAGAGCTCCCGACCATTTTACATTATTGACCTGGTTTCCGTACCAGTGCTGAAAGATTTTAACTATTTCAGGTGCGACTTTACTGTCGAGTAGCTTTTTCCACAAAACTTTGTAAGAAACCAGGTCAAAAGCTTTCGACAAATCAAGAAAGCTATGTACATCGCGTTTTGAATTTGCAATGTTTTCACAAATTGCATGATAAAAGGGTCCTCTTTGATTAGCGGTGTCAGATTTGATAATTTGGGTCAACTAATTAAGTTCGAATCAAAGAATAATACGAAACATTCAAATGATATCATTGAATCAAGACATATAAAATATAAGTTGCAGCCGCTAAATAAAAATATTGAAATCAAAGTTTCCACACCTTCGTACAATTCAACAGACCCTTACAGGAATTACTCCACTCTTAAGAAGATCAAAACTTAAAGAATGGGTTATTGAAGCCATTAGGAAAAGTAGGGATCGTTTATACGATTTATATTATCAAAAATCATTCACCTCTTATCAAGCATTCCATAAATATGTTAGGAAATATAATTATTATTAGTTATTCAAGGTAGTTTGTACGATTGCTAAATCTAATTTAATAAAAAACAAAATAAATAACTCTAGTAATAAAATAAAGGCTGTATGGCAATACAGCCTTTATGGGAATAAACACAGAAGCTGGGAATTTAAAACAGGGGGATACCGACCTGTCTCTACAACTACACGAAGGTTCTATAACTGATAAGTTAGAGGTCGCAGACATACTAGAAAACTATTTCACAAATATTTAGCTGAATCTCTACTTACAGAGAATTTCTGCAAAGACGTGTCTAACTTAAAAATCTTAATATCAAAAACACTGAAGACTTATGGGATCTCTGCTAGAGTTATTGTAGATATTATTGATACTGATACCCCCATACATACAAGTATATTCAACCAATGATCGATGATGATGATTTGATAATATAATATAATAATCTTTATCACAAAAATGTTAACACTTATGGAACATATTTCATTTTGTTATTTTAGGCTTGTTTTTAAGTGTGTTGTTACTAGCACCTTGCTTAGTTATGGAAATTACTTGTATTAAAGATGCTAGTCCCAACCCCTGAGTGATAAAGGACAATTTCAATAGGCATAAATTTGTAAGGTTTAACAATCAGTTTATAACTGGATGTTACATAGTAATTTTTTTTTTAATATTCTAAAATAAATATTGAAATACAAATCAACAAAGCAGAGCTACAAGGCAGAGCAAAACCCTTGAGTAAATTATGTGTGGGTGGGTGTGTGTTTGTGTACATGTGAGGAAGATATGTATACTATACACGAGTGTCGACGTGTCGATCACTGTGAGAGAAGAAGTTGCTCCTTTTCATGGTAGCTTAACGTTTGGTAGCTGTTTTGTTATAGTTTCTCTAAGCGAATTCCTGAATGTGTAAATCTTTGGATTCGTTATAGAGGCGTGGACCAAGGAAGCAAAGAAATCTCTTGGTAAATGAGTAGTTACATTTACATGTTCTGCAAACTTTGTCTTTATGTCTCTTGGTAACGGGGTGTCATATGGGGTGTCAATGTCTTGTAAGAGAATAGATTGAAGGATAAAAAGTTGTCTGACAGTAATTACTTTGCAACACTTATACAGCTCCATAGTAGGAAAGAGCAAAAGACGGAAGGTGGAAACTTTAATGTTTTAAAATTGTACTTTTCGGTGCCCCACCCCAAGCAGTAACACTATACGTTAAAAGCGATTGACAGACAGCAAAGTAGACTCTCCTAACGATCGCTGCTTCGGCGACATGACGAAGTGTTTTAAAAATTAATATGTATCAGTTTTCTGATCCTTGGGGTTAATTTATCAATGTGCGGCACAAAGCTTAGATTGTTATCTAGAGTAAGACCGAGATATTTAACTGTTTCTGTGCATTCAAGTTTGTGACACGAGCAAGTGGAAAAACCAGGGAGTGACATGTGTGGGCAATTATAGAGTAGGAATCTGGTGGCTGAGTAAATAGGTGTAGAGAGAAGGTGAGTATTTTAGTTACATCTGTGTTAAGGGTAAGGGGGTGTTTATTTAGCAACTGTATCACTTTATTCATTCCTTTCTGAGTCGCATCATAGAAAACCTGCCAGGTGCCATCTGAGAAGATAAGAACTGTGTCATCCGCAAAGACAATAATTTTTCCATTATCAAGGTTAAGATTGCACAGTTGATTGACGTAAATTAGGAAGAGAGTAGGTCCGACCACACTTCTCTGGGGCACACTAAAAGTAACAGGAAGTTCACTACTGAGATAGTTTTGTAGTTTAACACATTGTTTCCTGTTGTTAAGATAGCCAATAAAGATGTTTAGGGGGAGATCATGAATTCCCAGTTTCTCCAAATTCATCACGAGGATAGCAATGATTGATGAAACATAGTAAGGTAATACCGATATTCAAATTAGGCGGTAAAAATAATCCCTACAATTATTACAGCTTTTGACTGCGTCAAGTGCGTAGACCACAATCCGAAAATTATTATCCGATCTTATTCTGTCCTACCTATCTCAAAGACAGTAAAAATGGTGTCTTATCTGAGAGGTCACTGGTAAGAGTGGGCGTACACCTCAAGGCTCAATTGTTTGTCCTTTCCTGTTCTTGGCTTATATGTAAAAATACTGGCTGTTCTTCCTGATACTATATGATGAGCGAAATATCTGATATTATTTTGAAGCGGACGATACTTCCCTCATTTTTACAATAAGTAGAATACATAGTGAAGTCATACATTCTTAGTAAATGGTTCGCAGCAAAAATATTATTACTTAACGCTACTAAAAGAAATATCTTAACTTGTCCCTGCCAAATGTACTCCAAGTAGGCTTACACGTAATGCTTGATGGCAAAGAACTAGATCTAATAAATGAAACAGTGTTCCTGAAATGATAGCCATTTTGCAACTCTTGGACGTGTCCAAGAGTTGCAAAATGGCTATCATTTCAGGAACAAAAGACAAAGATGAGAGTGCTATGGCTACATTAAAGAAACACAAAGGCAGCTTTCCTTCAGTGAGTGTAATGCCCACGATGTCTTATTCAAAGGATTCCCAAGAATATAACAGAAGATCTTCGAGATACAGACACAGGCTATGATGGCCTTTAATGGTACTTATCGGTGCTAAAGCACAGGGTATATTTTTTAAAGCATTTTTCATTGCGATGCCAAAGAACAAGTCCGAACTCAACATATTGCAAAATCTGAAATGCATCTCTACAACTGGGGCGGTATCGGTTAGTCAGAAATTGGTAGAAATAAAAGTCCAGCTGGAAATACATACGAATGTCATTAATGCGAGGTGTAGTATAGGTAGTAGGTATACATAGTATGGCTTACTATGTATTTGAGGACAATGCAATTTGCAATGTGTGTTTTACACATTGCATTATTACGCAACCTCGGGCAACAACAAAACTGTTTTTATTCTAAACGTTGTTTTACGAGATAACCTAAATAAAAAATGAATTGTTTATCAAATAATACGTTATTAAACAAAAGTTTATCGGTTAATTATTTTCTTAAGTGAATTATTTGCCAAACTTGTTGTTGTATAATGATGAAATGACAAATCATGATTTTGCCAGTCTTAGTTAGACTAGTTAGACTTAGTTAGACTAGTTAAGTGAAAATTTGTAAATTAATTGTCGGTGAAATGACAGGACACCGAAATCCTAGTGTGGGGGCAAAGTATGCATTTATATAAAAAAAAAAAACAACACCCGAATTTCGAAATTGCGGGCCGATTTCTACCAGTACTGTTTTTCTGGCGTATTTTTTTTTTTGTGTTCTGAGCTTCCAGTCGATATCTCTTTTTTTTCCTATCAGATATTAGTTCTCCAACGGCTTGCCTATAGTGACTTTGAATGACTAACTCTAAACATTTTCTTCTTTTTACATGCACTCTCGTTACGATGTATAAGTCAACATAGTGCCTTGGATCCTGGCGGTTGACTCGACGACTGATCAAGGTGAAATTTCTGAAAAATGTTATATCGATCCAGGTAACAGCAGGACGCTCAGTACTAATATAATTTATCTGCAAGAAGATATAAATATTACAGCCGTTGGATTCTAGAGCCGCTTATAGGATCTAATCAAGCATTTAAAAAGAATCAACAATCTATGCAGGGCATTTTTCATTGGCCGCATTGAAAGTATGTAAAATGTTGAAACTTGTATTTTAATCTGATTGTCAGATATGAGTGAATCTCATTTAAAAAAGCAATCAAAACTTTCTTCTTTTTCTTATGACTATTTTACATAATATTTTCATTTGAGTATTAACATAACTTACGCTTTCAGTACTACACGTAAAAACTTGATTATACAGATAAGAATACCTCATAATTTATTTGCTGGGAACTAAACCCTGAACAATAACTTTATGACCATATGACCATAAGTAGAAAATGCTGAATTAGAAACGACTAAATAAACAAAATAATTACTATGATTATATGTGATGGACTCGCATTGAAAAACTGAATTATGTCATTCAGATTTGATATCATAATTGTTGAATTGACTTAGACTGTGGTCCTTATGGTACTTAGTGAACATTTTTATTTATCAAATTATGTAATTAAGAATTGGTGACAACTGTAATCATGCTTATCTTTATAAGTTTATAATAGACGTGTCTCACAATATAAGCCCGTGCTAGGGCCGCATTAGCATAAGTACCTTGCATGGCCGCCCTTATAACTATTTTAAGTTTCGCAACTCTGTGCTGCGCACGGGTACTCCATTTTCACTTCCGTCTCGGTATCCGCCATATTGTGGCACTAAAAATTAGGAATAAAAGCAATCGTGTTATAACATTGATTATCATTTAATCCTCTAAAAGAGGAACAGTACTGGGCGGCCACAACCAGCGCCCACACGAGGCTTGGGTCCTGCAGCCTCCCAAAGATGTTTAACTATAAGAGTAACCCATTACTGTCCTGATGGTCATGGACCTCTGCTCCGAATGAGAAAGATGAAGCCTACTCCACCACGTTGGCGGACTACACAAACTATTAAGAATTCAGTATAATCGTGTTTTAACTTTTATTCCTAGCATTGGTCTCAACAACAGGTTTTAAAACGGAAGTGGTTCACCATAGATTCAATTTGACTCAATATTGTCTCGCCTAGGCAGACCTTGGGATCAGATAGCTGGTCTCTCTCTGGAAGATATGTTGGATGACTTTTTAATTTTGATGTTACAGATAGACTTTTATTTCTACAAGATCCTATTTGATCCGATTTTATTTCTACTAGAAAAATAGATTCATCCTCGATTATATCTGTCTTCACGGAGACCAGCATGTTTTTTTTTGTAATTTAATCAATACCGCTCGTTTTTACATAAACGCTCTGTATTTCCTAAGCATCATATTTTTCTATTATACGAGTTTAAGTCATAGCAATCACTCAAATAAATAACTTTAAAGTTCACATTATTTTTCATGCAGGCACCGACATTCTTATTTACTCACTACCAATATCATAATCATGTAACATTTTAGGGCCATTACTATTTTTCCAATTTGGTCAACACTCAAGTCTTTACCCAAGAGCTTTCAGTACATGCAAGAATGATTTTACTGTAACATGAGCGATGATAATGGCAATTTGGTTTATAGCAAATAAATATCAGTCGGCATTCTAATATAATTTACTGCCGATAAGTAAGTAACCAGCCATTCCCTCTTATCCTGAGTACCTAACTACATTATATTATATATGCTGCTCGTTATCGAGGAGTTCCATACGGAATCTTAGTCCATAATCAGTTGACCACTAACAGGCACCAAGCCTGCTACTTCGTTTGATCTTCAGTAAAATAACCAAATCACATTACTTATACTGTTCTTCATTAAACAGTCATTGTCTTTCCCTGAAGATCATCATCAGACCACCACCAAGTTAAAATGGGATAATCTCGGAAGAATAATCTTTCAAACAAAAAAATAATCATTAAAATTAGTTTACTATTAGCAACGATATCGTTGTACAAACATACAGTCGAATTGAGAACCTTCTACTTTTTTTGAAGTCGTTTAACAAATTATGTAGTAGCATACGTAATATAAACTCATATTGACTAATGATAATTTCAGAACTCGTCAATTCTTAATTACATAATTTCGTAAATAACAAAACATGCACTGAACAAAATACTGTCCATTAAGCTATGGTGACATGTGGACAATTACTCTACTTATGTTGTCAATTCTGAATTAAGCCATTTAGTACTTCAATGCGAATCTTTAAGTAATCATTATCTGTCCAATTAATACAGATTCCATCCATTTTAATTGTGGCCTGGCTGCATGTCACTCATCCCATTCGTTTAATGACGAATGGTGGGCCTCGGGAGCTCTTAGAAGACCGCACCGAAGCCCACCACAGTGGCATGCCGAAGGGCACTTCCCGGAGGGGATGACTGTAAAGAGGCCACCCCCTCATACACATCCCGGGGGAGACTGTACAGAGGTCCCTCCGTTACCCTCGCTGCTGTGCACGACGACACGGAACCACACCGCGTCGCCGTCTTCTCGGGGGTCGCTAGACCAGAGCACGCAGAGTCCCTACTCTGCGCGCTCGCGATCCCTAAGGCCCCCCGCCAAGATGTGTTAGGCGAGAGCCCGATCCCGCTCAGTGGCCTCCTTTGTAGCATAACTGCTTCATAGAAGAAGACCACTGCCCTCCAGTTTTCCGATTCTGCCAGCGTAGCCGATACTATGGCTGGTAGAGAGAGATCTTGCCCGATCTGGTCGACCAAACCGAATCTGCCGCTCCGCTGCCCACGGGCACGCCTCGAGCGTGTGCTGTGCAGTATCCTGGCCACGTCCTCCGCAGTGGTGGCAATCTGCCGTGGCCTCTCGGCCAATCCTGTTCATTCACCGAAGCAACCGTGCCCGGTGAGAACCTGCGTCCACCGGAAAGTGACGCGCTCGCTCGTCTTGAGCCAGGCTCCGAAGTGCGGCAGTATCGCTTCGACAACGCGCTTGTGCGCGAACTGTTACCGTCGAAGTCGCAAGTCGAGCACGTGTCTATGTACACGTCGTTTTTGCCTTTCGAACGCCGAAGCCGCCGCGTTTTCGCCATCCTGTCGGAAAGCGAGAATCCGGTGATATACCCTCGCGTCCGCATCCGCTTGGACGTCGAACGGCACATACCGGGTCAATAGAGTTGTCGCCTCGAAGGATACTGTTCGGTATCCTCGTGCGATCCGGATAGCGACTTTGCAGTCGCAAAACCTATGGGAAACCAATAACAATTTAAATGGACTGGTTTTAGTAGTACTAACTACCATGGTTTTACTTATTACTTTAAATAAGATTTTACGTGGTTGATCATATCAAACAAAAAATCATTTCTTATGACCCCGATGAATGTGTGTATAAATAGAAAATTTATTTTTAAATTTGTCTGAAAACGGCTAAGTACAAACAATAGATTTTGTTTTGTGTCTACTATGCGTCTCTTGAAAGATTTAAGGTCCTGTCATGTCACAGCCAGAATAGCTAGCGGTCGCCTCCACAGTTTCAGCAGTATTTGAATGAGCTGGACGGTGGCTCGATATAAATTAAAAATTAAATTACTATTTATACTTTGATTCTTTATAATAATACACGAACTTTTTAATTGTAATTTAGATAAAATTCATATTAATATTTTTTTTTATAGTGGCCACTTTCACTTCCATATCGATGTAGCCGCTGGCTATAATTTTGGTTCCACCATCTACGTCGAGTGTCAAATTACAGTAGATACGGCCTTTGGTAAATGGAAATCCTTTCGGTACATACGGCACTGACATGTTTTGGAGTAAGTATTCGCCCTGAAATATAAATATATATACTGTAATCAAGAACTTACTTTAATAGGACATAGTTCGCAGTTGTACGAGAAAGTTCACGGATTATAGTTTCATCGACGCTCCTTCATAATTTAAGAACTTAGAGATAAACTTCAAATTTAACCTGGAAATTTCCTTCTTAACTTTTTTCTGACCTTATATGACAGCCTAGCCATATTCGAAGACAACAGGAACATAGATTTCGAGTAAGTGTTCTGAAAATGGTTAACGATGCTTCGCAGACCAATTCAGGATGCAAGGACAATTCTCGCATACTTCGAACTAAGTCTATTTTAGAGATAGTATCTTCTTCTAAAGATTTTATTGCTGAAATCTCGACTGTTTCCCTCCTCTGTTGCAATTTGAAAATCTATATAAAGATATATCTAATGTATTACGAGAAAGAGGACGGAAAAGGGTATGCGAGCTATACCAGTATGTTTGTCGATAAATCTCGATTTGGAAATGACCTCTACTGCACGATATCGACTATGTCGAGAGTACAAATAATGATGATGATTGCATCCTTACCGGAGGAAAAGGGCACGTCTTGTTTCCAAATGCTTTCTTAAGTGCGGTCCCAAAGAACACGTTATTTTGCAACAAATCACAAAATCTTAAGTGCATCTCAACAAAACTAGGGCGATATCTGTTTGTGAGAAATTGGTAGAAGTAGAAATTCACCTGTAACATATGTTTACAATCCACAATAATGCTGTCCTGCTATAGAAGTTAATTTTTTTACAAATATTTTAATACGCTATGAAAAAAAAAAGCCTTATTGGAAGCAGCATGGTCTTACCATTACATTATTTCCCATTGTGAAGAGAGGGCGCATGGTTAGATCGACGTAGTACCTAGGATCCTGACGACTGAGGCGATGGCTAGTAAAAATAGGCAATTTAAAATATCTCGGGTCTATCCAAGTGACGGCAGGGTGCTCAGTACTTATATAAGTTATCTGCAAGAAGCAACGAATATTCATAACTGTATTAAAAACAATACAGAAATGAGATACAGCACAAAGATTCTCTTGGGTCGCTATGGAGTTTGTTTTTCAAACAATAGATAAGTTAGATTAAAAAAAAAAAATGTGTTTGACAGTTTTGTAGGTAGCCATGGAAGAAAGCTTCTTTACTGGGAGATGAGTTGCCTGGTGGTTATTGAGAAATGCCAATTTTCTCGCTGTTGTTGCTATTGTGTCTGTGCCTTTTTTATAATAAATATTATTAAAATTGGCTACGACCCGAACTCTCTGACTATAAGAAAAAGGATTTTAACGCCCGAAATTTAGCCTGCAATTCACCACACAAAAAAAATGCTTACATATTGATATGTTCTATAACACTTACAAATAGTTCTTTAATAATGGATATCAAAAATAAAAAAATCTCTTTATTTTAGGGAGGATTTTCAATTATTACATGCAAACAAAAATCTTTATCAAAATGCTACATGATACTAAATACAACAGAAGAAGACGCTTTAGCGTCTGTAGTATCTGTTTCTTTCTTTTAAGAAAGAAACATAACTTACGCTCTCAGTGTTACACTTTCTGAACTGATAATGCAAATATAAAAGTAAACTAAGGAAAAAGAATTTTAGATCCATGACTATGGTACACCACCGTTAATAACCACGGACCTATGAGTAAATGATATTTCATCGATTAATAATAGCGTACCTTATTTAGAGGATGTTCGAAATTATCAGCTCAATCTAAATCAGATTATTGTCATCACCATCAAACGCTTCAGACTAGAGTTAGATTACGTTCATTAATTTTCTATAATAGTCTATTGTTATTCTGATGTTGTGATATAAAAAAATTGCATAATACAATGTTGTTTTATTACAAATAAAAATGTATATTATTTTGCGCCAGCACCATGATGTTGTGATATTATATTGTATTTTAAACACGTATTCCGGGTAAAACAACACGTTGCACTTGCCACTAAACGTTTTATATAAGTAAGAATATAATTTAGTGCTCACTGTAAATAATAATCGACCAAATCTAAATCAGATCGTTGTGAATCATTATCATCCAACATTTTAACAGTGGTAACTTTCTTTAAATTGTCGAAGGCTTAAGTTTGTTATTCATAACCATAATAAATATATATGATAATAGAATATTTGATTTCATCCAGTACATTATTTATGGAATAAAATTTGTGTTGATTTAATTTTGGTCATTTTTAGGGCCAATTATTTCCTTATAAAGAATTATAGAATGAAGGAAGCACCTGTATATTGAGCAGGTTGCTGTTTTAATAAACCAGTGTATTCACTTCCTCTCTTAACTTAAAGGTATACACATAATTAATATTCGTTTGCCGTCAGCCTCCAGTCCACAACACACAGACGGTACAAATTATTGTTTTCTTAACGATCTTGTCAATTTATTGGAGATCATCACAGGCAAAAGTCATGAAATATAAGTAATTTCATCTCAAATTCTCTCAAATTTCTCATTTTCTTAATTAGTAAATTGCACCCGTGCGAACCCGTAGCGGGTCGCTGGTTAATAATATAAATTGTGGTAAGTTAAATTCGAGCTCGAACAGCAATCGAACCTGCGACTTTCTTGTTCAGTACACCATAACTAATTAATTAAGTTGCGAGCGGAGCCGTCTCCGGCGCTTGACTGAAATATTTACATAAAAAGTAAATTTTTACACCAAAGATAATATAAAATGCTATAAGAATGGGATAGAAACGACAAGTGCTGACAGGCGAGTGCGACTCGCTAAGGTCATAGTGGATATATTTGTCAATCAATAATGTTGATAACAACCCTGGCTGCGCGGACGATCATACGTATCGCTCCTCGTGGAGATTCTTCTTTTTTATTTTTATTTATTTGATCACTGATCTAATGTTCGTAAGCGCGACTACTGAGAGTAAAATCTCGGGTTCAATTTTTAAATCAGGCAATGTGGCTAAAATATAGTATTGACTTTTCTGTTAAAAATATTCTCAGTAGTATTTTGGAATAGTGCCCGGTAGATGGCAATGGACTCCCCCACTGTTACATTTACTAACGGCATGGTCGAAATGTGGAAATACAATAACAGGTAATATTTTAGACGAAATCCCTGAAATTTAACACTTCAGATTAACTAACTGTTCACTGACAATAGATAAACATTAACCAGTAATTTAGTGAAAATTGAGATTATACCGCTAAATGAACGGGATTAGGGAGATACGCCTACGATATAATATATATTATTTGTATCCGCTGGTTTGGGGAAAGGGTGTGAATAAGTTTGTTTATAATTAATTACTTTGTTCTACTTTTCATCCATTTTAATTTAAAAATTGTTATACATAAAAAATTGACACAAGTATGTCTCAATGTTGTTATGCAGTAGTCTATAGTATTTATCTCTCATACACAAATATGTACCCTGGAACGAAACAACTATATATAGATGTAGATGATTCAAATATTTGTTCTGTGCGGGAATCAAACTCGCAACATCAGGGCCGAATGATAACGAACTACGCCAATGTTGCCTATTAATAGAAATTTTGTTTGAGGATTAGGGTTATAGAATCACTGTCTTTACATAATCAACGCATTTTTGTTGGTATAACAAGTACCTACATGACTTTTGAACCCTATAGTACCATTTTTTTTTTTCACGTATCTCTCCATAAATGTTTCGTTCAGAAAAAACAGGACACCGGCGTGGTCGTAACAATCATAACAATGATATTTATTCCTTTGTCTCAAGCAAAATTTCACTAGAAGGAATTGTTTGACGTTTTCAAACATTTTTGCTGATCAAATTTTTTTTTTATCTTTGGCCTGTAGTAATGTATCTAGACATTTCGGATTTGTAAGTATTCCAAATTATGGCCAAACGTTATAAACATTAGTTTGGCACGTTCCGCGTTCATGGTTTCAACATAATATAATTATAACGTTATCATATTTTAAACAAATAAATACTATTGTATTCTACCATAAATTTGAACCCAACCTATAGTGAGTTGAATCAGTCTATTAAGTTGTCCAAAATGTTGTGTAGATTTCACTCAAGACAAATCACCCTGAATTGTCTTTTCCATCCATTTAAACCTCCATAAAAAGATGCTACTTTGTACCCAACGAAAATAAACAGTCACTGTGAACCCGTAAATTAATAAAGAATGCAATAAACCTTATTTATATGACTATAAAATAACTGTAAAAGTTTTTATTTGACAGTATAAGGAATGCTTCTTGGCCTAATGTTGAAAAACAGAGCAAGAAAAGTTTTAAATTACTGAGCGATCCATGGCATGTACTTACAATGGATTCTTTGAAGCTAAAATAATAAAAACATTAAGAGTATCGTTTAGCTGCAGGCTTCTGACAAAATTGCCTTTAAAAAAAATAAAATGTTCTCAGCTTTTTCCACATTCCTATCGCAATCAGCACGTCAATTTTGAGTGCACACTTAACATTAGTGGTTTCCTCGATATTTTCGATTCAGCACATGATTTTCCAAAAAATCCACCAAAAGCCCTATTTTGTTGCTTTTTAAATTTATGTAAGGAAAGGAAGAAAAAATTTTGAAAGACCATTGTCTAATCCTTGAAGAGAATTTATTCAAATTTTTATAACCCACCTTCAACTTTCTGTGCGATCATTGGTTGCTGAGATATCGATAAATAATCAAAGACAAAATGATCCTTATTCATTCAAAGACCGATATCTCGGCGAGAAGTGGTTGTATCAAGATCTAAAAAAGAAATTAAAGCTGAATGAACAAGTTAGAAGGTTAAGTCAAAAAAAAATATTCCAAGTTCGTAGAAGAAGAAAAAAACAGTTTTTTTGTCGGTGGTTTTCTTAAGATTACTTAAAATCCGTTGACGCGAAAAAAAAAATCGATGCTCAGGTCCGAAAACTAGACAGAGCTACAATTTCCTTTTTTTATGTGCTGTATGACCATTTTTCCCCAAGTTACAGTCTGTTGAAAATCACCTAAAAATTTGGATTATTTTTTTGATCTCTTAATTTTTTCCACATATAAAAAAATCAGCAAAATCTGCTCGTGTTAATTGGGGTAAAAAGGTTAACGCATTTTGTATGAAAACTTTTAGCTAAACACTACTCTTAAAGAATACAGTTCTGCAATGGATAAGCGTTTTAGCCAAGAATACAATATGCGAATGACTAGAAACACAAGCAAAATTTATGGGTTTACAATTTAGAAGTCACGCGACAAATCGACCACTAATGACAATTCAGTATATTCTGCAGGCTCTTCTGTTCTCCGGCCATCGGAAATTGTAATTGCAGGATTGCCTAGGATGCGGGTGGTGACACTGACAACCCACTAGATTCGACGGAGGCTTGGGTGAAGAGAGATTATTGTATCCAAGGGACCAAAGCTCTTCCCTTGTAGAACTCTATAGAGGCCATATCATCTCACTACTGGACAAAGGAGTCCGCCTGTGACTTTCAAGTCTTTCCAAAGTCAGTGTGGTCCATTTGCTGTTGGTATTATGTCGCGACGCCATCCCACTTCAGTTTCGCGACTCTGAACTACGTCAGCGATTCATGTTTAACAGCGCAGTATGTTGTTTCGAATACACAATATAATAAAAACGTAATCAAGTGAAAATGTAATCTGTTTTTTTATAGATTCCAATAATTATGATAGGTTATTATTATCCGTCATATGTAATTTCCGGTTGCCAATTTGTATTCAATGACTTAATTATGGCATATCCGGCTTCTCGAAACATCCATGTACGCTCATTAAATTGATTTTAGTTACTTTACTACACTTTATTAGGTTTTTCAGTTAATAGAACTGGATACGCCACAGGGATGAGTTTAAGTAAGTCTTTGATTAAACTTATATCAAACGAAGACACTTTGTTGTTAGCGACAATTATTTAATTATATACACAAAATATAATTATTTTATAGTCATACAGAATACATAATTCCAAATAATTGTTTAAGAGCAACGATTTTTCTTCAATTTTCTCTTGAATTAATTTCCTAATTGCAATCGAATTACAATGTTTACAAAGCATAAAATGAGTAGTGTCCGACCGAAATTTTGGTTTTGGTTTCGGCCTAGTTTC
This sequence comes from Shargacucullia verbasci, assembly GCA_947562105.1. Taxonomy (NCBI): domain Eukaryota; kingdom Metazoa; phylum Arthropoda; class Insecta; order Lepidoptera; family Noctuidae; genus Shargacucullia; species Shargacucullia verbasci. The sequence goes on from OX387296.1 coordinate 1,678,049, forward strand.
CGAAAAAAAAACGGGTTTCGGCTTAATTTCGGTTTCGGTTGCCTTCCGACCGAAACTAAGGCCGAAACCGAAACTACATTCGGTTTCGCGCTGCTATCGGATATGTTCGGTGCACTAAGCTGCGAGCGATGAAGTGTCATTTTGCCGCGTCCACGCTCATAGTCGCGAGTCGTCCCATGGCTTGCTTTACTTGTTTTGTTTACGTTAGTTTTTTTGGTGTGAAATTGCGAGTGAATATAACATTATTTTGAATCAATGTGATTTACGTAGGAAAAATAAGAGTTAGGTATCTATTTGAATGTTTTCGGTCAATATATCTCTGTTGCTAACTAATATGCATTACTGCTAGTACCTTTTGGATGTTTTTTTTTGTGTATGAATGAGATACAGAATATATATAGTATAGATTCAGAATTCATTTTAATATAAGTATTAGCGGCACGTTACTTAAATATTCATGTGTGTGAAATGAACAATAATAATTTCATTTTAATAATAATATTTTCATTCATTAGAAAAAAGGCTTGAATAAAATTCATTAGACCTAACAGACGATGTAATTTTTGTTTTAGTTTTGAATCATTGATGAAGGAACAATCATTCTCCTGATCCCATATTATTTGGGGTCAGCGCAATATGTATCTTTCTTCGATTCATCTCTATCAGATCACAGTTCAATTTCTTGCACTTCACTTTTCACATAATCCATCCATCTTTTCTTGGGTCTACCTCTACCCTTGTATCCATCCACATTCATACTTATAACTCTTCTGATGACATTTCTCATCACATGTCCAAACCACGACAAACGATTACTTCTTAACTTTTCTGTCACTGGTGTCACTTTCATACTTTCTCTAATATACTCATTCCTAATCCTGTCCATTCTTGTCACACCACACATAACTCTTAGCATTCGCATCTCCGCAGCATGTGCCTCTCATTCATACAAGACAACAGGCCTTATCATTCTTCAACAACAACAGGTCTTATAATTTTTCCCCTTTAATTTAAGGGGAATTTGGGAGTCGCATGTTGTTCCAGTGACCTGCCGCCATTTCCTCCACCTTGTGTTAATTCTGTGCTTGACAGTTCCGTCCATTTCGCCATTGCTTTGCATGAATGAACCGAGGTACCGGAAATCGGAGCAGATTGGTAAAGGTACGCCATCTATTGCTATAGCTTGAAAATTAAAGAGACAACCGAAATCACTGAACTTGTATTCAGTTTTGGTTCTGCTGATTTTCAAGCCAACTTTCTCCAGTTTTTGTTTCCATTTTACCAATCTACTCTGGACCTCAGATTCATCTTCACCGACAAGAATAATGTCAACGGCCAACAGCATGCACCAAGGTACCTCTTCCTCTATGTCCGATGTCAGAGTATCCATTATCAGCAAAAAGAGGTAAGGGCTTAAAGCCGACTCTTGATGCATAGCCTACCGCCACATTGAGCTCGTCAGTGTTGCCAGTGGCTGATCGCACATGAGTACTGGACATACTTCACAGGCACACCTTTCATAGGTCACCCCAAAACCTTTCGAGGTATTCTGTTGTACGCCTTCTCTAGGTCAATGAACACCATGAGCAAATTTTTATGCGCACGCCTATACTTCTCGCACAGTTGGCGTAACGCAAATATGGAGTTTGTTGTTCCGCGACCTGGCATAAATCCAAACTGGTTTTGGGTAATCTTCCTTTCCTCTCACAATCGTATTTCTATTACCTATGCTTTCATACTGTATGACATGAGCTTTATTACTCGATAGTTATTACCCACCGTACCGTCCTGCACATCACCCTTATTTTTAAAGATGGGCACTAGTGCATTGAAGTTTATTTCGAAAAATGTCAGTCAGATTCGTCCAAAGCTACAAACAGTGTAATAAATTGACCTTATATGGAAATTTCAAACCAAGAAACCAAAGCCGAAATTCGGTGTCGGTTTCGGTTTCTAACACTTGGACACTAAATGAGATTTGGTTATAAATTGAAATATAAAAACTGTATTATATTTTAGTAAAATATTTTGTAATATTTCATTGAAGCTGGTAGAGTGGTACGCTATGGCAGAGGAGATTCGTTTAGGATATTGTATTTTATTGTCTTTGTTTTATCTTAGTTGTGTTTCAGAAAAGGTATGTTTTAAATTACACTTACAATCACAAATCCACATTTTTATATATTCATTCTAGCTGTTCCCGCTACTGTCTGCGTAGAAAGATTTTTGATACAAACATCACAACGTATAAATAACTTACTTACCACATTTCAAATCGGTTTTATAGTTGTTGAGATTTCGTAATTAATCATTCAGTCAGTGAGTGGCATTTCGCCTTTATAAATATAAAAATATTTTATTTTTACCGCTTCATTGGTCACAGAAAACAAGAGAAAATGTTCTGCTAGTCTAATAATATGATTCGCATGTGCGAATGCTGACCGATATTGAAAAATACATTACCAAAAACTATATCAACTGATACGTTGATCATTTGGCAATGAGCATCACATGATTTGCCAGTTTTGACTTCACATCCTTTTGATGTTGTCTCCCACAGACAAAACGAATACCGTTCACCAAAGAGTAAAAACGTCTATGCAATAAATATATGTGAATGGTACTCGTCGGTCTTATATTATAGCAGTCTAGTCAGTTAGTCCACGATCGTGAACTTCTTTTTTTTTTCACCTTTAACGCAAGTCATAATCAAATTCCGCACATGATTCCAAAAAGTTAGGTTCAGGCTAAATTTGAACTCAGACATGCTGCATGTAAGGCAAGCGTTTAAACGCTAGGCTATCACTGCTACTAGAAGGGCTATTATCATGTCATAAAAGTGCCTTGTTTCAGCTAACATACATAAGTGTTGAGCGCCCGAAGATCGAGTATTTAAACGCGAAGTTCCTGGCGTACGTAAATGTGACGTCAGTGAGATACGGTCGCTCCAACCCTATCTACTACGTTGGACTAAACTTCGAGAACATCGTGTCCTTCGACACTAGTATACAGGTTGGTTTTAGACGGGCCAATGGAGTTTAACTATAGTAGATTTTTTAATGTTTCGGGTCACAAATGCTCATAAAAATTGTTCATGCCGTGAGAGATTAGGCAGATAGTAAGAGTTGTAAGTTTGCTGACTGTACAGGGTACGAGTGACAGTACCTATTTATAGATAGGTATCGTCTCTTGAAGAGGCTCTTTCGGTGGAATTTCTTGCCGTTCTCTTCTCCATAGGACCTACCCACTTTTGAAATCGTGCACCTAGAGTCTCGACTTTGCCTGCAAAGACCAAGTATAAATAAAAAACTTTGATTTTGCATGCACATGCACAGTTGCACACACAAACCCGCGATACGAAACACAGAAAGCTAATCGCTTAGCCACTGCGGTACCCGTGTAGTTTTATTTACCTAGATATTCTGCAGGTAGACATGTACTTCTATGAGCTGCTAACGAACCAGTACAAACGAAGCTTTATAGATTTTCACTTCAACTGGTGTTACCTGGTGGAGAAGGACATGTTCTTTGGGGCAGCCATGAGAGCAGGTGCACTGAAAAAAAAATATGATGGCTGCCATAAAGATTTTGTTAGCTTTTATCAAGTAAAATGTTCATATATGGGAACATAAAGCTACTTGTTTGCTAGCAATAAAGCTAACTTTATCACTGATTTAAACAAATATCATATTAAAAATAAATAAGTTCTTAATCGTGTTCATCATTGAAGTTCTTTAAATCAAACAAAATATTTGGTATTTCTAATAATGGTGTTGATGATGCTAAACAAAGATCATGATAGAATTAATAAGGACTTTTGTTAGATTCATTACTTAACATGTTATGAAGAAATAAATCAGTTTGTTCAGCTAATCATGTGTCTTTATGAAATCTTATCAAGACCCTATTTAGATTCAATACTTTAAGTTTATCAAGTCAATCATGGGTCTTTATGAAATTTACTATGAACCATGTTTGATTTTAATATCTTGTCTAATTATTCTAATAAAATGCCTTAGTATTTTTGATAAAGGTAGGTTATTAGGATCTAACAAATTGAATGTTTAGTCCAATGGTATGCGGCGTTTTGTTATAAACAATTAACTTTGATAAAATAGGGTTGGCATTGGTAACGAAATATGAATAATACATTACAGTGTGTAAATAATTTATTAAGTTACAGTATTTTCGTGGTACTGCTCTTAATATATTATTTACAATAGGCTTGACATAAAATGCATGGTATTATTCGTTTTTCGTTACAAAAACCACCTTATTTTGTCAAAGTTAATATCAATTCTATTACACTACATACATTGGATTTAACATTAAGTACTTTATCTATAGAAATAAAAAATAGAGTAGTTAATATTTTAGAAATATTTATTTGAAAAATGAAATTACCGAGCTAGACAACAATTCTCGACATAAGAACCATTTGGTCGTATATACATTTATGCAACTTTACATGAGAGTGGAAATAAACACCAAAATTGAATTATTGTTTTATCATTTTGAAAATTATGGATTACTCGTCTATAAATATTAATCGTATAATTATCGTTTTGATGTCGAGAATGTACTATCTATACAGTGTGAAAGCGTAAAATGTCAACAAGCGAAACTTTGTCAATCAGTCATGTAATTGAATGTTTTAAAATGTAGCAAGATTGACAAAGTTATCACCAGTTGCCACTTGACACTTCCACACTACAAATAATAATTATTAAAATGAACAATTTATAAGTATTTTTATTAACTCATGACCCACTATGCAGTCATATAGGCCTATTTCGGGCTTGACACCAATGTAACACAAACACATATGGAATCGTCGAATATCAACAAGCGATAACGTCTTCAATCAGTGCTAGATTGTCGCATTATTCCTTAGGTGATGTAATTTAATATTTTAGAATGTAGCAATGATTGACAAGTTATCACCAGTTAGCACTTGACACTTTTACACTGTACAAATTATTACTATGAAAATTAACAATTTATAATTAGCTTATGACCGCTATCCAGTCTTATAGGCCCACTCCGGGTTTGATATCAATGAAACAACCAAGACATTATGGGAGCATCATGTGTCAACAAGCGATAACTTTGTCAATCAGTGATGGATGTCACAATATTCCTGTGGTGTAGTTTAATTTTTTAAAATCTAGCAAAACTGACAAAGTTTTCGCCAGTTGACACTTCCACACTGTACAAATTATTATTATTACTATCAACTATAGTTATTTTTAATAACATAAGGACTATTACTATTTGACTCAACACTTTTTAATTTGTTATTACTCTGTTGCAATACACTTAAAAAAACAATTTATAAGTAATTAAATAGGAGTACGCAAGGTAACATACATCTTATTTAATACTATGTTCATGGAACATGGAATGGGTGATATCAAATCCTTGTGAGGTTTTTTCGGTTTTTATCCTTTTCTTTGAATAGTTAATCTTTTATCCTTTTCGGGATCAGATGTGTTAAAGTCATAAACGCTGCAATGTTTGTGGCTTCTTCAACAGATACTGGAACAAAAATAAAATATTGTTAATGTTTTCAAACAAACTGCTCAATCTAGTCACTATGCGACATTATTACAATTAAAGCAAATCGCAAGTAAAATTTGACAAGTTTCAGAAGAGACAATATTGTCATTATATATATGAAAATTTATGTTGTATAAAAAATATATAAACAAAAATACAGTAGAATAGACTACCACACAATACAATACATTTCATTGCACACCATTTACGGATTATTTTTCATAAGAAGTACTCAGTTCTTTGTCCCTTTTGAAAACTTATCAAATTTTACTTGCGCGGTATTTCTGTATTGCGGTATCGTCTAAGCCAGTGTTCCGCAAACTTTTTGTGTTCAAGGTATATCTAGGAAATTGGAAAATTTTGAAGGTAAACCATAAATTAAAATCAATTTTTACATAATATTAATCAACATATATTATTGATTAATAAAACAATATTAATAATAATCAACAAACCAATATTCATTAGTAATTAAACTTATTTATCCGAGGCACACCAACTAATGACCACGGTACACCAGTGTGCCGCGGCACACACTTTGGGGAACACTGGTCTAAGCGACGATATGAGACACATTTTTTTCAAAACAAATTTTATTTGCGATTTACCTATTTAGATTTGGGGTGCAAGGAAAGAGCCTCCACGATACTCGATTGTCTTGCGCACTGTGGCCATTCAGCTTTACTAATACTATTATTGACTGTAGCCAGTCAACAATGGTATTAGTGAGGCTTGGAATCTTGACAAATAAAAGACCTATTGAGATACATATGTAAAGTCAGTATCAAAAATGTATACACATAGCGAAATTCAAACAATTTTACACATAGTATTTGCAAATACTTCAACAAATAGTTTTCAAAACTATTTGTTTGTAAAACTATTTGTTTGGAAAACTATTTGTTGATTTTAATCATAAAAATTTAATGACTATGTAATTTTAAGTATTTGCAAATACTATGTGTAAAATTGGTTAAGATTTCAGTCACTATGTCCTCTAAAAATCGCTTATGAATTTCATTAAGTGTACACCATATTGATGCTGACTGTACATACAAAGAAAATGTAATAAAATAACAAAAACACTGAATGGTTAAATAATTATAATGATATTTAGATAGGTAGATACTTACAATCAGACAATTATACAAGTTCCTTATAGAAGGGCTCCTTTATTTTTTTGTTTTTCCTCAGTTGCAATAATTTTGACCCGGGTACGTCTTAAAACTGCGGCCAGACACCGGAGGACGGGCAGCAGCATCCTCTCACTAATCGGTAAGCCACTGCGATCCCCAAGCCGCCTGCCAAGCGTGGGGATTATGGCAACCCCCCCCGCATTGGGGGAGGCCATCGTTCAGTAGTGGATGTCTTTTGGCTGATGATGATGAATAATTTAGACTTTACAATTGGAAAATTTAAATGTAAATTGTTCTTTTGTGTTGGGTTTGCTGCACCAAAATCACTGTGGAGCTGTAACAAAATTCTCTATATGAAAATAAATCATAAATAATAAAATCCACTCTTTAGGAAAAAAAAATTTGATCTCCCCATACTATTTGTTATATAAATACTAAGTTGGTTATCGGGGCATTTTTTTTATTTTTTAATATTTCTTTTGCTATAATGAAGGCCAGTAAATTACATCCTGAATCCCCTGGTAGACATTTACCCACACTAGCCAACAGGGATGAAGCTTCCAAGTTTTCTTTTAGTATTGTTATCAAAATCTGAAAATAAAACATTTATAATAACAATCATTCAATTAATTTTAGATAAATAAAAATAAATGGAGTCACATACACTATCTATACTGGAACAATTGGATTCCACATATCTTGTTACTTTGTTATGGCTCCATTTGGGTATTTTGTGTGATATCATCATCACCACATCACATCGTTCAATATTTTGTGACTAAATAATTGGCATCAGTTCAATATCCTGATTATAAAAAAATATATATAAGTTTTTAATTGTACCAAATAAATTTACTTAGGTCTTAAAATTTATTTAAAAGTAGTAAAATACTTACACTCAGTGAAATATTAGATGTATCTAAAATATGGATTGTAGAAGAAGCACTTGTGAAATCTAACATCCAGGTTTTCCAGCAACGCATGAATAGTGCACATGGTCCTATTTGAGGGATCAATAATTTCTTCAGGACTGAGTGACGCCAAAGCTTGAATTGTAATTGCATTACCTATAAAAAGATAATGTTCATGAGATGTTTAAGAAGTGATATGAAAAGAAACTTAACCCAGAATTGGCAGTAAGTAGGTTAAATGACTATGAGCACCTATGTATTAGTTTATAATAACTAGGATTACTACAAAATATATCATGGAGCATGTTGCCGCCACCATAAATTCCAATGAACCATCACATACGACGAAGATACAAATTATAATATGAGAGGTATTTTGAGCTATAATTAAATTAATCTTAAAATCCAAGCTATATGAAAATACAATTATCATACTATCGTAAGAAAACATTTGGAACCGAGGTAGACTGTTATTTATTATAATAAAGTACATATTTAATCGAGTGATAATATTGCCTTCGCAATTTTTAGGACAATCGGGCACCTATTTCAGCTTAGGAAAACTTAGAAAAAAATATACACGATCGTATTTAAGTAATATCTCATCACCATGTTACTCGGCTCTGTAGAAACACGGGGCTTAGATGCGCCGCCATCAAGACGGCCGTTGTCGCTGGAATGGTACGCATGCTATGGCAACTTAGAACAAACCCCTTTTTAAATCAAAATAGCGCCATCTAGCCGTCAGATACACTAAAAAAAAATCGAGAAAATTTTAAGTGTTGCAATACTAAAATATATTATTTCTATGCTGGAAATATACGCTAAAAGAAATTATAGCAATATTTTTTTAAATTATTGATTCTAATATAGCTACATCAGAAATTAAAAGGATTTATTTATTATAGCTTATAAATATGCTCAGTTGCTTAAAAATAAAGAATTCGTTGATTAATTCCGATGCCTTTTCAAAGTTTGATAAGGTTCTAATTTCGTAATAGCAACACTAAATCACTTAATTGCAAATGGCTGCGCGCGAGTGTTTACTACTCGTGTCGGTTTTGTTTTGTTATTATGTTTTGCCTTAATTGTTTCGCATGTACATCCACGTTGAGTGTATTTTCATTTAGGATGTCCTGAATTTTCCTCTAGTTAAAACAAAGAATTTGTTACATTATTTACTGTTTCTTATTAATAGTGATGTGTAATTTTATCTGTACATACATTCTTAAGTTACATAAATAATTATACTTTGAGATGCATTAATTTACATTATTAATAAGATGTGTAACAAATTTTCTTGCTTTAGCGCTACAAGAACAATAAAATGACATAATCATACATCATATAAAGATAGCAATTCCTACGTAAATATAGTATTCTATAGTCGTATAGCTATAGCTACGTAAATGTAGCATTCTATAGATAGGTAGCTGTATACCTACGTATAGCTATATGTCATGGAGAAGTTTACCCTATCTGGCGGCCAGAGAGCGCCACTCCTTTAAGCATTGATAACACTCGAGTTGCCAGTCTATTTCCAGTATACTATTGTAGTCTTTGATGGTACGAATTTTTCTTGTGATGCTTGTACGAAAGTAAGTACCTACCGTACTTACCTACCTAGCTGTGCGGGGCGTCTCCTGGCGCCTACGCCTGCGTACTGTACATTTCACTTCAGTTCAAGTAGGTACTATATTTTTGCAATTATCTACCATTTATTATAGTAGTCAACACAGAGCACTGGCGACGGTATCGGGAACACTAGCTAAGTAGCTAGCAAATTATGACCTTTGAGTACTTACTCCGGAATGTTGGAATGAGTTCGTGTAATTCCCAAGCTTTTAGTAGGTCTTCAACTTCATCCATAGTTATTTCACTCTAAGTCTCACCACTCGCAGTTGTATAATAGAAAAAAAAAACAGATCGCCTTACCGTAATATTGTTACTTTACGTGCGAGAGTTTGCGGAAAAAGAACGAAAAGAACTGGAAAGAACCGGACAGTCAAATCGCGTAAAAATAATGTTGCCATTTAAATAAAAAATATATGGTCATAAAATTGTAGAAAGTTACTTATGATTTATTTTAAAAACGAGCTCATTTAGTCCTAAGAAATATTTAACTGTTTATTTAGACGTGCAAAATAAAAAATAAATCACAATTCTAGTTAAATAAGGATTAACATTTTTAAATTGAGCTTCGTATCTCATAATCTATGATTTGAATTTCCATCCATTCTACGAAATATGAATACTGGCAAGTATAAAATCAGCCAATTTAAATCAACAGCATTGTCAGAAGAATAAATTCAGATGTTTCATTTAAACCTGGCCATATTCTTTTCGATAATCTCGTTTCTTGCCTTAATAAAATGTTTTAATGAATTTTATAACGTAGCTTAGTACCTACAAACAAAACTTGTTTAAATAAACCATACCATCTGACTTGATAATTGAAATGACTGTTTCAAACAAGTTAGTTATTAGGAAAAATAATGTGTGATTATTAATATTTTAATCATGTTGACTTTATCGCCAATAATCATGTATGGTTTATAGGTACTATAATTTTCTTTTTGGGATTAAACATGAAACACTTAAACAAGTAAAATTCGCACTTGTTCAACAATCTTTTTTTTCAGTGTGGGCTCAAGCCAGTCTGCCCACATAAACCGGTAAATATGTATAGTGTCCATATATTTTATGTTTTATCGTCGTCTTATGTATAATGATAACTCACAAAGTTACAAGTTTGTTGTGTTGCCTCGTTGTCCTCTCATAAAATGGTCATCCCTAGTTTCCAGGCGAAAAGGACGACGTGGGATAGTGGGGTAAGTGCGCTGCCTCATGCCGATGTGTTACGTTTTTAGCCATGCACCGATAGTACGCCCGGATGAAAGTTCAGGAATTTTTAAATATTATTTGCACAAAATATGACATGATATAAAAATTATTACAATCGGTTCTGTTACTGATTCTGAACAAGCTGCTTTCAGATTTAATATATACTAAAAATAATGTTGTATATGCAACACCTATGTAGCACATGAATGCAATAAAGAACTTGAACTATCTGACCACATCGGTCTTCATAAAAATCAATGCACACTGAAAAAAAAGATTGTTGAACAAGTGCGAATTTTACTTGTTTAAGTATTTCATGTTTAATCCTAAAAAGAAAATTATAATACCTATAAACCATACATGATTATTGGCGATAAAGTCAACATGATCAAAATATTGATAATCACACATTATTTTTCCTAATAACTAACTTGTTTGAAACAGTCATTTCAATTATCAAGTCAGATGGTATGGTTTATTTTAAACAACTTCACTGATGAACACGATTAAGAACTTATTTATTTTTAGTATGATATTTGTTTAAATCAGTGATAAAGTAAGCTTTATTGCTAGCAAACAAGTAGCTTTATGTTCCCATATATGAACATTTCACTTGATAAAAGCTAACAAAAACTTTATGGCAGCCATAATATTTTTTTTTTTCAGTGCACGCACATCATACGGCGCTGACTGCTGCCCGTATATGAGAACAAAAAAAAGTATGCAAGAGAAAAATGACGGGAGATTACAAAAAAACGGCTATTAAAGTTTCAATCCTGTGTAATCATGAATTCATTTATTTTAGGGCCCATACAACATGTCGAACATGACGATCAACCCTGCAGTTATCCCTAAAGGATTCCCGTTCACCAAGGGCAGAATATATGCAAACGTAAGTCATCCTAAAAGCAAAGCGATAGTGTTCGAAGGATACATCGACATGCGGCTAGCTACCATCGACAGGAAGAATGCTAAATCATTGTTCGAATGATATAAAGCTTGTTATTCTACTACCGACCGACGAACGGTCTAGAAAAGCTATACAAACTTAGACAACAAGCAATGGAAGCATTGTAATATCATAAAATTTGAAATTAAAAAAATATTGTAGTTTTTGTTTTTATCTCTATCACCTTGCTAGATACAAGTTTCTTATAAGAAATGTAACATTTAACACGGTTGACGTAATGGCGCAGACGCGTATAGAAGTCGCGTATGCGATCAAAAATTTGTATGATCTATAGATAATTGTTTCAGGTCTGGATATGTGTGTACATTTGTAAATTGTACTCACGAAGAAAGAGAAATCATAGTGAGAGGTATTTTTTTTTTACTTCCGTTTGTTATACCTTCGTAATACCTATATTAATTAAACACAGGTTACGCTATACATTTTAATAGACAGAAATAATTAGTAGCATGCTTTGCTCATCATTCTCCACAACTTTTATTACTAGTACGAGTATGAAACCAACTGTAAAAAAATCAATTAAGTTCTCACTTTTGTATGAAATAACTATTTTTTTATTTCAATTTCAAACATGCGAGAAATATGAACAGAGTATGATATTAATTTAATCTGATAATTAAAAACGAAGGGTGTATTTTTATGAATCAGTCATTGTTTCCTACATTTCATTTTAGGCAACTGGTTCAAAAAGACAATAAGTATAACAGTGTATGGTCGGGATCTCGTAGCGCCAAATGTAAAAGGCTGTTGATTGAAACCCGATATTGTTTTTTTTTTTTTTTACTTTTTTAGCAATTTTCGCGCTGCAACGACACCGCGGTCGAACGGCACTAAACGAACGGAAAATAAAAATAAACCATCCTAGTTTATGCTCCCGCTATATCTAAAAAAAGCAGCCAGGTTTTTAAATCCAACTGTATGTACGATAACTTTTTTTTTTCAACATGTTCATGCTTATATGCATTTTACGAAGCCGAAAAATAGACAGCGGGAACTTCATATTACATACATATACTTATGTATAGATACGAATAAATAAACATTAATGAAATTAAAAAAAAAAATATTATATGAAAATAAAACCACGATATTGACGCAAAGAATCCTGCTCGAAAAAGACCCGCCTACACTGGAGAAACCATAGCATTAAGGGGCTCTAGCTTAGAGTTATGTTTTTAGTTTGAATATCAAATGAATAGATTATCAAATGAGAGATTTATAAGCATCTAATGACAGTGGAAGTTTTATAAGCCGCCTAACATCATTTCTTAGCCACGTGATATGCTTTGAACAAGAAATACATTGACGACGTGAAAATTACGTCCATATTTCACTAGATTCATTAATTACATACACAAAGCTACCGTTTAAGGAAATAAGGGATTACCGTTATATTACAGCGAGCGGTCTAGCCAAAGATAATTTTTCATTAGGGTGAGTGCATAAAATAAGCATATTATATGAACTGTACCAATGTACCCATGACATTTGAATACCCATACCCATGAGAAAAACAACTGGGACACTGTTTAAAAAAACGCGATAACGATTACCCAGACCATACGTAAACAGCAGACATATGACACATGAGACTGATACTTCCTACGCAAAAATAGACCAGACCATGGGACGGCGGGCGTTTGTTTATACAACTGTATCGAACTGTATGTGTGTTTGTTTTTTATGTGTGCCCAGCGGATTTCCCCGGGGCACACCTGGACCCCGTTACCGTGTTTAAACTCACCTTATTGCTGTTACGGTACTTTTGTTTTGTATACGCCGTATACGGTATGTATTTCTACAAAAAGTTGTGTTGTGAGTGAAATAAAAGAATGATGTGTGGTGACTGTAATTCATATTCTCCATGTTCATGATCGGCAAATTTTATTTTTATGTACATACGTACCATAATATTACGCCTGTATACGCAAAAGGGCTAGGTTACATACATGATAATACAGACCAAGATTTCGCCGATGCTGGTATTTTGTGCCTTAATGTATTAGAGACATAATTCCAAACTCCGGGTTGCAGAGTTTATATTATCAGTTGTTTCTAATACATTTAAAAATAATACTAGGCTAGGAAAACGGAGGTTATAGAATAATCATAGAATAGACGAATCAACTAGAAATGGAATATAATCATAGTTTATTTTCGACATTATTATAAAACAGCACCCACGCTCCCAATAACAAACATCCAATCAAATTAACCCTCCAACTGCATTACCAAGAACATCAAACCCGTCAAAATGTAACAGATCAAATAGATTGAAACAACTATCAAGGCGTTACGTCAGTTGATAATCCGCCATCTTGCTGGTAGAACAAACAAAAACTACTTATTAGTTGAAAGTTCCCATTTCAGTGTTGTTATAAGGTAAACAATGAACCGGCTTAGTGGGATTTGGGACGAAACACGATTAGTTAGTTAGGGGACGAGGAGATATAGTTGTTGGATGTGTTAGTATATAAGGAGCCGTCTTCACGGGCGAATTATACGAGTTTATCATGCTCACTATAATGTCGTTGATGGTAGCGTGGTGTATTGAGTCGCTGAATTTCCAACATAGTGGTTGAGCTTGACGATGCTGATGCACGCGACATGCTCGTGAACAGGTACCGTCTGCAGGGACTGCTCGGCTTGTAACTGCCATGGCAATCTTATTAAGAAGTAATATCTTAGTAGGTCTATTCGTATATATTCAATTAGATTATTTTCGAATCTCTTACCACAACAGTTTAAGTACTAAACAAGATTAGATATATTATTTTTAAAGAGTATCCATGGCGTTCCTTGCCGGTTCTTTTCCATAGGACCAACCTACTATTTGGAACCATGCGCCTAGAACCTCTACATGGTACCTAAGTTCCTGAACTTGGTTTACATGAATTAAAGATAATTATTTTCGATTCTAAATTAATCGCAACGATAATGTAGCCGTGCTACCAAGAGCCGTTGTAGAGATGGGTAAATACAATAAAAAAAAGTATTTAAGTTAACGCCATAACTTAAGCACAACATACTACTGCATACATAGAGTTAACTCAATATTTGCGTCATGCAGCAGTGCAGAGGCCAGCACTATGCTAGTGCATGAGGGACCTAACTAGGTGTACAAACCGTCGATTTGCTCGAGGAAGTATGGCAACGACTATTGGACTGTATCAATATGGTGTTAGCAATACGCAAGCGGCAATATTGTTCTGTTGTGTCTTCCGAGCATTATGAAGTCTTTATGTAATGTTAAATTAAGCATAGAAATAAAATTGATAAACGACTGTAGCTATCAGTATGTACAGTCCAAGTCATGTCTTATTGTTACCTCATCACGACCAAACCACTGAACCAATCTTAATGAAAATTAACAGAGAGGTGAGGACATAAGCTTATTATTACTATTGCAACAAAACACTAATTAGATAATAAATGAGATGCTAATACATATAGTATACTTCACTGTTATTTGGTGACACTTCATATCTACTTATGTATTTGCTCGAACGTGAATGGAGGAACACGGACCTATTTAAAACGTCATAATATTCATAACACATCCAGCAAGTCTTGGTTCTATGTTTAATGCTATTTGTTAAGGACAGGACAAGTTTTTGACTGCTTCCACATTATATTAAAAGCTCGTTAAACGGAGTTTGTTTGTACACACCTGACAACTTGTGGCCCGCACAGGTTCCGGAGCCGACGGCAAACAGATCAGAATGTACCTGTAAACAACATACTTTGTATTACGATCAATTTTTAACACGTAAACTTCAAGGGGATAGTTTTTGGTATTTCAGAATTCTTCGACTTTTAGCTGATGCTGGTAGGTTCGTATGGATCCTAGAGCTAGCCTTTTCTTTCGCAAGTGTGAATGTCATACAATTCTAACCCCATTACTAATAAAGCTCGCAGTAAAGGGTGGGAGTGTTTACAAAAAACTACGTACAATTCCAAAAAAAATTGGACACATCCCATTAAAAATTTGCTCGATCCACGGATCGAACTCGAGACTTCAAGTTAGTCACTACACCAAGGCAGTCAATAATAACGTCAGCCTATAACTATACATGCTGTGTTATTAATTTAACGTTACATAACTTTATCCCGCGTTTATTAGTAGGCGAATATAGGATTATCATGAGAATAAGATCAACAACGTTCTCTGTTGAGTTCATATAATAATGTAGGTATTCCGATGATCACACTCACTGCTTAAAAAGCATCTTAATTATTCAAATTTACACATACAACATGACAATATCACTATGATCCTTGACTGTAGCGGTTATTAAGAGGCTCTTGTTTAGCAATAAATGTTTACAAGGCTGGTTTAAAACGGCTTAAAGGAATCACGTTTAAAAATCGTAGAATTATCTTTTTTATTCAAATGACTTCTACGGAAGCGTAGCGGGCGTAGCAAAGACACTGACTACGGCGTAGCACTAAAAACTATATTATTAATTAAAAGTAGCTACCTAGCTTATACACCGTTTTATTACGAATCGTTAATAGGTCGGTTGCCCACCTACATTTCAACGGCTTAAACCCAGAACAATAAGCAAGAGTTTGTAAGATCGAACCCGTAGCAGTATTGACGTGGATCTGTTTTACCACAACCACACTGACCTAAGGTGAAGGAGTCAACTGCAGTAGTAATAATGGGCAATCGACACTGGGAAAAATCTTTAAAAACTAAAGATATTTTCCCATAGCAGAAATGGATCAAAATCCTGTAAAATACTGGAACAAACCTAACAAAACAAACCTTTTCGCAATAAATAATACTCGGTGACACGAATCGACGGCAAACTTATTGTCCTTTATCAGGCTCCGGGCGTTTTCACATAAGGCGATAACGATATTGACACGACACCGTTACGATATTAGTGCATACAGAATCTCATACAACTATCTCATATATTGTCTAGTAGCCGTAATCGGGACTGTTGAGCGTAAGGTCCTGGGTTTGATTCCCGGGTATAACAAAGTTTTCGTAAGCCCCTAGTATGAAATTGTGAATTCGCAAATAGGTTCGCCGTGTGTGCGTTTCACAACGAAGAGATCACACGTGCCACGCGCAACAATTTCTTATTTGATTATAATTGAATAGATACACTTTCCCCTTTTTACCCAACGTAAACAGTAAATTTGTAAATATTGTGTGCCGCGCACACAGTATTAACAAATTTACAAACTTACTGCGGGTGCGGCTGGAGTCGAATACCGGATTGTTAACTTGAAGCCTGCTGTTATTTAAAGGTAGTTGAACTTTGTGTAAATGTTGATCCCTGTCAATTAGTTCTCTAGCCAATACATCGACACTTACAGAAGGAATCATGTCCATCCATAATGAAGCAATGGCAATTTTGTGCTACAGGTGTACCTACTAGGGCTGTAAGACTTGTCGTGTCCAAGAGTTACAATATAAGTGTTATTTCAGGACGAATACACTCTAAAAAACATGTCTATCGCGTTTGTACCGAACGGCTTTCCGTTTGTCAAAGGCCGTATCTACTGTAATATGACGGTTGAACAGGGTGGTGGTGCCAAACTTGTAGGCAGCGGCTACATTGATATGGAAATTAAAGTCAGCAGGATTAAGAAAATAAAGAAAAAATGAACAAGAATCATACCATATTACAGTGTGTAATAAAGTAATAAAGCAGTGTTTGTCGTTTTATTTTCAATATCTAAACCTATGACAACTTATATTTTTCTTGGTCTTAGAAGCGATTCCACTCATAACCTCATTAACACTTGAAAAGCTAATGTTTCTAGAGTTAAAAAAAATCAACATAACGAAACATATACCTACGTATATTTAAGTGTAACCAGATTTGGCATGGTACTGAATCCAAAACATTTCATTATTGAAATGAAATGAAATTATTTATTTTACAATTCGGATTTTTCGCTTACACGTCTCTTTTAAATTAGATGGCGTCGGTATTTCCTATATCTATCTCTGAGAAGAAACGCCGAAACAAACTCAAGGGTCAAGGTCTATTTTAAAGTCCAGACAGAGTATAGTAAGATTAATGTGAGACAAATATAGGGTGGAATGGTCTTTTGAAGAATGTGTCATAACTATTTGAGCTGACCTGTCGCAACAGAGGGCAAGCATGGATCAGTCATTGTGAGAATTAATTAAATTAAAAGCGTTCAGCCTACATCTCCCTCACATTTACAATGTAGGTACATACAGCGGTTATGTATAAAAGATCATTTAAATTTAAACGAAATTACAATATCAGAATAATGAAGTAAATAATATAATAATTAACGGCAAAATTGTATATAAAAAGAAGGAAAGGCTATAGAGTGGCTCAATCCCAAGCGTTTTTGTCTTCTAAATAATCCGAAGTTTTAGTATCCTTTTTTACAAAGTTTATTAATTTTGAACTTCTTTAGTGTTAAATTACGTATATCATTGGGAAGTTTATTGTAAAAGCGTTTACATTGTCCCATGAAAGAGTTGCTTACTCTGTGGAGGCACGTAGCGCACGTACTGCAAGGTTGTGTTGATTCCTAGTGTCCAAAGAATGAGTATCAGACAGTTTGATAAAGTTCGATTTTTGTAAACATATAATACATTTTCAAATATTAATGTGACGCTACAGTTAGAACATCAATTTCCTTAAATCTGTGTCTGCGGGACACCCTTGGACCAAGACCTTTCCTGCAAGACGAATATAGTATTGATGTCTGCAGAGTTTCCCCAGAGGAGGATGCCGTAAGTCATAACGCCATGAAAATAACTGAAATAAATTATTCGGGCTGTAACCACATCAGGTAAGAGCCGAATTTTACATACATACAATATACATACATAAAGTCACGCCTTTTTCCCATTGGGGTAGGCAGAAACTACGGAACGCCACGTGCTACGATCACTATATAACCCTTTCGCTTCATCTACATTCATGCATCGTTTCATACATGAACGCCGGTTGTGGGTACTACGCACCTGACCTTTTTGAAGGACATCACCAATAAAGTCCGTATATGTCCTTCTAGGGCGTATACGGACCCCTCCTGGCGTTTCCACTAACAACCGCGTTATAAATCCCTTTCGTTAATTTCTTGCCGAATTTTCTTGACAGCAAACGCGGCAGAGCTAAGTCTACCCGATAATTTATTTATTTGCGGGCCCTATTGCAGTTTGGTGTCTATAGAGATCCCTAGAAAAACCGTCGAATCCACAATGTCCAACTCCACACCATTCAATTTAACATTGATTGGTAGGTACTTGTCGTACATTGGGCGTTGAAAATTTGAGACATTTGTTTTTTTTTTTTTTTTTCTCTTTAAGGAGAAGATTATTAGCGAACAATACTACCTTGTGATTATCCCGTACGTAATATGGCAAGTCATTCATGTAAACTAGAAACAAAAATGGACCTAGAATCGAACCCAGTGGGACGCTCATGGTGACCTCAGATCCCAAAGATCTCTTACCATTAATATCGACCCTCTGGATTGTATTATTTAAATACGTATTCAAGAAGTCGAGAGCCTTACTCCTTATGCCATGTAGTGGTATAATTTCTTGATAAGTGTATAATGGTGTACACATTGCAGGCTTGAGTTCTCAGAACTTACTATTGAATGAAGCCAAAAAGTCAATGACAGATGACCGCACAAGACTTTGACTTTGAACCAAGAGAAATGGAAGGAATTTAAGAAGGCCTCTGCCCTGCAGTGGGACTATTAAGGCTGATTATTTATTATAACTAACCAATGCAATTATTATCTTTTTACATAAAAAACATTCTCGCTAGACTGTGTTATTTTATATACTATTCTTTACTATTTTCTACGATTTTTTAAAATATATTATTATAATTATATTTATAAGTACTTATGAGAGGAAATGTAGACTTATTAAATATTATATACAAGCTAATTTCTACTAAATCATCTTATCGACTTATGTCAGTAGATTCTCATGCATAACGTTTATGGCATAATGTTCATAGAAAAATTATATACGGTACAATTAACAAAGGAAGAAATAAAACAATGAATAACTCTATCGAGATTAATTATAATCCTTTATTGTACTTTAATAATTTTGTTACCATTCGCGAACTTTATTTCTATATCAATGTGAGCTTCTACCAATCTTGAGGTTATACCATCATGGTCGTAGCTCATATTACACAAAAGACGTCCTTGCATGTACGGAAAGCTACTGGGTATAGACTTCAGTGGTATAGTCAAATTGGGAAATTGGTGACTTCCCTAAAATGTAATATGATCAAAATAGGTGTATATATGTGAATAGGTTTAGTGCGCCAATAACAAAAACAGTAACACTACAAATTAACTATTTATTTGGGTGATTATAAATTAATGAAATAGTATGCTTACGGCTGGAAATGGACAGGGTTTATTAAAGAGCGCGTTTTTCAGTGTGTTACCAAAAAGCGTGCTAGTCTCCATGAAGACACATAATCGGGAACGCATCTCAATAAAAGTGCGAAAGTATCTATTGTTCTGGAACTTGTAGAAGTATAAGTCTATCTGTAACATTAAAATTCAATGGCATGGTGAGAATTGCCAGCTGATGTTCAGAAACACCATCAACATGTGTAGAGGTTCAAATTTGAAGAAGGTCTATGATGAACATTTTCCTTTTAAAACCCATAATAATACTGCGATGCGCGGAATATAAGAAGATAAATATTAAATGAATCACAATGATAAAAAATTGTCATTTGGGATGCACAAACGTACAAAATTCTTACAGAGGTATTGTCTCCGAAAGTTGCAAGTGATTCTACATACAAATTGATATAGTATATGGGATCCTTGCGGCTATATCGCCGACTGGTTACTGTCACATTTTGAATATATTTCTTGTCAAAATACGTCACTGTTGGACGCTCTGTTGCTACGTAAGATACCTGAAAATATAAATATAATATATTTAAGATTATACATATGTCTGGGCTACGCTTTTGATAAACTGTTTTCAGTTCCACTTTACCCACAAAAAAATCTTTGGTATAATTACATAAATATTTAGATACAACACACCTTTTCAGCAATATATATTTCCAGTCGACAAAGAAGATAAATTATAAAGCTGGCCAGAACATGTTTCGCATTCATGTTAACATTGCAGTTGTCAAAACTAAGGATTAAATAACAGATTAAGCTAAACCAATGCAAATATATTTAGTTTTTTAAATATATATGCGGGTTATTATAATTTCACTATAATAACCCGCATATATATTTAAAAAACTATTATAAACTATCATGCAATTTTAGATATATGCTAGCGATTCTTTATTACATAATTTGATAAATAAAAAATGAATGGTGAATAACTACTGTCCATATCTAAGGTCAAATCACAAAATTACGTTATCAATACAGAATCAAACCATTTAGTTTTTCGATGTGAGTCTACGAGAACTAATCATGATAAAATTGTATCCAGTTTACTTAAATGGTTTTAATTTCCCCTTTTTCTTTTATAGACAAATAAAATCAAACGACTGTCCGCCAAAAATTATAAAACTGGAATATGGAACTGGATGGTTGAGTTCTGAAATAAATCAGTTGGTATTTCACTTTTACAATATAATTGTAATTTAATTCACAATTACAAACTATCTATTTTCTAACTCCAAGGAAAGCGACAGTTTCGTGTCGAAGAAGTGTATTAGTTCTTTGCTCGTACAAGGCTACGCTTTTTCACATCACCTTCCTTCGAAAATCAATGCTATCATTCTTCATGACTTATATGTATGATGTATTAATTTTATGGTTGTTTGTATTATAAAACCACTAAATCATGCAGAGAAGTACGTTCCGTGTGTAGTATGTGCGGTCTAATTTGAATGACAGAATGACAAACAGTATTAACAGGAGATTGTTGCGTTTTGAAAGAAGATGCAGTGACAGAGATAGAAAAAAAAATATGTTTCCTCTAAGCATTTTGGTCATGTAGAGAGAATGAATGATAACCGATTATATATAAAACGCGATTGTTAGTACAAATCTAGGAGGAGACGCCCTACGGAGACGACTTTACAGACCTCGTTGGTGTCCTTCAAAAGGTAAGGTACCTACGCGGTATCTACTCACAACCGACGTCCACGAAGGAAACAGTGCATGAATGTATATGTAACAAAAGGGTTTAGAGAGGATCGTAGCACGTGGCGTGCCGTAGTTTCTGCCTACTCCAAATGGAAAAAGGCTGGGACGTTATGTATGTACAAGAATAGAAAACATTTTACACTTAAACTCTGTTAACATGCAGCGACAACTTTTCACGGTTCTCCCTGTTCAGCCTACCTCTTCTAGGCTACATTTTAATACACTTCAAATCTATTAAAATTAACATAATCCAATTACTATACAAAACTGAGTTCGCAACTAACACAGGTTACTATAGGCAATATGCATGACGTATTTTTTATGTTTTAACTGACATCATAAAGGATTAATAATAATGAAATATTACACGGTATTTCCCGAAGGGTTAGTGGTATGGTAAGTTAGTCTCATGTAATAAGGGGCGTGCCTATTGCTATACATCGGGCACCGTTCCAAACTCTGCTCTAACTATTAAAAACTTCCATACAGAAAAACCCAATAACACTTTGCCCGACCTGGGAATCTAACCCAGGACCTCCTAGGTGCGACTGCTAAGAAGCCTGCCGCATTGGTCTAATGACCAATAAGGCAGTCTTCCAAAAATAATAATAATAATAAATTAACTTATTTTGAATAACATAAGTATAACTGTCAGATTCGGAAAATTGTAACGCAGTCATGTTGGCGCGCTTGTAGTCAGCCGATTGATAACTAAATGTTTTTGGTCAACTGACATATTTGACTTTGACATGTGACAAGTCAAGTTCCCAGAAGTTTGACACCAAGAGCCAATTTCGTTTCGTTACATAAGCTACCTAGGAATACCTCTCATATGACGATACTGAGGAAATACCTAGATTAACATCCAAAACTAACGTCTAATCGCCAAGACACCATAATTTTATCACACAATCTTCCTACCTTGTCCACAATCTCACTCTCACAGACTCTCCCTCAAAAACACATCCTTGCTTAAGCGCAAATAAAATTCGCAAATGGAAATAAAATTATTAAACTACAATAAAGGATTATAATGAAGCATGATATAGTTATTCACTATTTTATTGCTTCCTTTGTTAATTTATATAGGTACTATAAATTCTTATACTTATGAACATTATGCCAAAAATGTGATGCATGAGAATTTACAGGCATACCTAAGTCGATAAAATGATTTAGTAGAAATAAGTATAGGAACAATGCCGGTTGACAGCGATGCGGAGGAGTATTATTATTAATAGTATATATTTTAGTAGTGTTTTAGTAGTTAGTAATAATAAGTAAGTTGTTTACTTGTAATTAGAAAGTCATTAAAAAATAAACCATTACCAGTTCTAATGAGAAAAAAAAAGTATAGGATTGCATATAAAATAACCCACTCTAGCGAGAATGTCCTTTATGTAAAAATATAATAGTCCCATTTAGTTAGAAGTTAGTTATAATAATCAGCCATTATCGTCCCACTGCAGGGCAGTGGCCGAACACTCTTTCTATTCGTTCCATGTCTTCTGCGGTCAATCCTCACAATAGGTATCTAGCTCACCTCGCCATTCATTCATTGTGAGCCTGCTGCGACGTCGTCTAAGGTTGGGCTACATTCAATAGTGAGTTCTGAAAACTCAGATCGCATTGATAAACAGTATATATAACGTATATGTTTAGTTACGATGAAGATGTTTCAACTGTCGCCTCAGGAACATCAGTTTTTTAAGTGTTAACGAGGTTATAAGTAGAATCGCTTCTAAGACCAAGAAAAATATAAGTTCTCATAGGTTTAGATATTGAAAATAAAACGACAAACACTGCTTTATTACTTTATTACACACTGTAATATGGTATGATTCTTGTTCATTTTTTCTTTATTTTCTTAATCCTGCTGACTTTAATTTCCATATCAATGTAGGCGCTGGTTATAAGTTTGGCACCACCATCCTGGTCAATCGTTGCATTACAGTAGATACGGCCTTTGACAAACGGAAAGCCGTTCGGTACAAACGCGATCGACATGTTTTTTAGAGTGTATTCGCCCTGAAATAACACTTATATTGTAACTCTTGGACACGATAAGAGTCTTACAGCCCTAGTAGGTACACCTGTAGCACAAAATTGCCATTGCTTCATTATGGATGGACAGGATTCGTTCTGTAAGGGTCGATGTATTGGCTAGAGAACTAATTGACAGGGATCAACATTTACACGAAGTTCAACTACCTTTAAATAACAGCAGGCTTCATGTTAACGATCCGGTATTCGACTCCAGCCGCACCCGCACCGCGAACACTGTATTAACAAATTTACTGTGTACGTTGAGTAAAAATGGGAAAGTGTATCTATTTCTTCAATTATAATCAAATAAAAAATTCGTGCGCGTGGCACGTGTGAACTCTGCCCATGCACCGCGATATTAAGCGTCATGTAAGATAAACGAAATGTTGGCGCGGCGGCGGGAAGGAGATGGCGATTATTGTTTGTATACACTAAATTAGGGTGCGGCGCCGGCGCAGATGCGACTTTGACCCCATCAAAA
Source organism: Shargacucullia verbasci (assembly GCA_947562105.1). Classification (NCBI taxonomy): domain Eukaryota; kingdom Metazoa; phylum Arthropoda; class Insecta; order Lepidoptera; family Noctuidae; genus Shargacucullia; species Shargacucullia verbasci. The sequence goes on from OX387296.1 coordinate 1,702,115, forward strand.
AGTCAAAGGAAGCCTTACGTTTGAAATGGCTTGTATTAAGAAACGTCTTCAGATTACGTTTTGGTAGCTACTTACTGGAACAAAAGGGCAGCTTTTATTTCCTAAAGCCTGTTTAAATGCGATGCCGAAGAATAAGTCAGTGTTCACCATATCGCAAAATTTAAAATGCATCTCAACAAAACTGGGACGATATCTGTTGGTCAGGAACTGGTAGAAGTAGAAGTCTAACTGTAACGTGTAAAAATAAAAATATTAGGTGAGTAGTCAATAACCGGGCACATTTGCGACCCCAACAACAATAATAATAATAATAAATTTTAAAAAATATGTTATTAAATAAATAAAGGAGATAATAATAAAATATATTTTTATTCATGTAGACCAGTTAAAGGCACTTATGAATAGTCAGACTCTAGTTGCCTCGTTCCAAAGCGTTGTTTTCCGATGGAGAAGAACGGGCAAGAAACTCCATGGTTACTCTTTTGAAGTCTGATTGTTTAACATTTCATAATAATTATGATGAATACATTATTCCCTCAACGTTATGTGAGGAAAATGTAGTAGATACTAGGTCTAGACTAGACAAACTGATAACTATAATATCTAGAAATTTCTGATTATATTGCCATGACAGTTAAGAGCTGACCAGTCCCAGCAGACGGCACCCGTTCACGAGTAAGACGTATGTGTCAGCGTCATTCAGCTCAACCATTTTGCAGGGAACCGAACTGAATGATTGTCTAAGCCAGGACCCACCGAGTGTTTCTTAATATAAAAACTATATGTAATACTATAACTATATGTATAACTACAATAAGTACAATATAATAATTACAATAAAAATTGTTGTTGATGATTGCCAGGAAATCAATCATGATAAATACCAACTTACAAAGTTCATACAGTGCCAGAGAGTCGCAGTGTGCAGGACGGAATTGAATGCCGGATATTTTGTCTTCGATGTAATATTATTTATAGTGTAATAGGCTTTGGATATTAAAATACGCTTAATCATTGCTTTAAACTTAATATCTAGCAATTCGGTGATATTAGTCGGAATTTTGTTTTAGAACCTAACACTGTTTCCCATAAACGATTTGCTAGTTTTGCTAAGTCTAGAACCAGGTACTGTGCAGCTTGTTCTTATTACGAGTAGGTATTCAAGCTGTGTATGTCACATAACTTTTCTAAATTATGTATATTTTTGAGTATATACATATTTTTTTGCAAAGTATATAAGGATAGTAGTGGGAGAATATATCTTTTTTTGAATATTTCACGGATCGATTCGCGGTTTCTTAAATTGTAAATAGCTCGTACTGCTCTTTTGTGTAATATAAAGATATTCTCAACGTCAGCAGCCGATCCCTACAGTAAAATATAATACCATAAGATATAATGCTGTGGTCTCTGCAGATGCAGCAGCAGCAGCAACACCAGCACAGCTTACCGAGCTTGGAAGATGAGATGGCGCAAGGGTGTCGACGCATGTTGCGTCCCACACCAGTGGCCTACCCAACTTCCATGGCGATAATGTCATACCGTCTGGTTTCTTCCCATCGTCACGTGCCAAACCACTTGGTTCTAATACGGCTGGCATGCCGGCGGTAGCAAGAGTACGACGAATAATGTCATAAATGTTGGCGTGCCGTGCTATACGACCTGCGCTCCTGCTGCCAGACAAACTATGATGTCCGAGGCAGTCGACTGCTTCACCGCATTGACAGCGATGTGGAGCACCACAAGGGGCACCCAAACGAAGACATGTAGCAATACGGAAAGACATAGTGCCTATGTTGAATGACGGGAGTGCTTGAAGTCATAAACCCGACTCCCACTCATCCACAGCCAGAAGGCGAGCGTGATCAGCAGCATTGATTGAAGTATTGATTAAATTATTCCGTATCAAGCTGCAGAGCGGCCCGTCCCACTGCCCCTGGGGACACCCCCTGGAGATGAAACGTGTTTCGTTTGTTTTTTTTTTTTTTTTTCTTGTAAAATGAAACTTAGCTCATAGTATCATATTTTTGCTTCTTGTCTTGCAAATAGATAACATAACAAACATATAACATAGCATCACGCCTGTATTCCCCGAAGGGTTACGCACAGGTGTACTATTGCATACCCACATTTCGCCGATGACGTTATTGAGTTCCTTGTAAGGGGGCGAGCTTATTACCGTCTACCGTGCACAGTTCTAGATTCCGTGATGCTACTGAGAATTTCCATACAGAAAAACCTAATAACACTTTGCCCGACCCAGGAATCGAACTCAGGACCTCACGCTCAACAATTATGCGGGCGACCACTAAACTAATGAGGCAGTCAGATTGCCTCAACTAGATAATCTGTACTTTTTGCGTTGATCATAAACACGCGAAAAACGTGTCCAAGATCGGTTTGGATTGCATGTTACATTATAACCACAATCGCACCTTCTGCATCTGTATATATATGCGGGCGGTGCTGCATGCACCCAAGCCTAAACCAGTTTGGCTTAATTAAAACTAAATATTCTAGTTGTATACCTTGTAGAGCGACTGAATTTAAATTAATTAAAAATGTATTATTTTTCTTACTGAAACATCATTCGTGATCGTGAAGAGCAAATGTGTATACAGGTCAACATAGTGCCTTGGATCCTGACGGCTGATTCGACGGCTGACCAAGGTCAAATTCTTGAAATATTTCGTGTCATACCAAGTAACCGCAGGGTGCTCAGTACTAATGTAAGTTAACTGCAAGAGACACATAAATAATTTTCAGAGAGACACATAAAATTCCTTAAAATAGGTAATAATAGAGGCAGATTGCAATAAAGTAGACTATACAAAATATTTGAGCCAAAACACGGAACTTCCACACATGAAATATTTTTATTTTTTACTTCTTAAAGTCCATTGATGTCACTTAATTTGATCCTATAAAAGTGTCATTAATTTTAATAAGGATTCACTATCAAAAAAACAATATAATACAAAAGATTTTTTTTTTTGTTGAAGATTTGTAATATATTTTCTGGGCTTTTCTATACCCTGTCCCAGGGTTGACACAAAAGCGCTCGAAAAGTGAATATTCTTTGTCCACTTCAGTAATACATTGAAATCTATAAATAATAATATGTTTAAGGATGTATGTAAATGTGATTAATCGTTTTGAGTAAATCCTCAAAGTTTCCTCTTAACAGTATTATTATTTAATATAATATTTTGGTTTAAAAGTATACATTACTTACGCTTTCTGTACTACACGTATGAAATTGGGTATACAAATAAAATAATATTACAGTAACACATTTATGATGCATATTTATGCTACTACTGCAATTACAACACTCCAGCAGCCTGGCAATATGATTTAGGTAGCTTTACAACCAACTCGCCTATTATAAAGTAAAAAAGCTTTAATCGATTTAAACTATAAACGCGCAACAATTACCTTTAATAACGAACCCTAAGTGAAATATAATTAAAGTGATATCTATACTATTGTAGGAAAGAATGTAAGTTTGTTTGTGCTTGTTTGTTAATGTAAGGTTCTGCATTTTTACACGACTACGACCAAAAAAGGACATTGTCATGGCAGTTGGTTGGGGGCCCTCTGAAATTTAAAAGTGTTCCACAGGATGGTCGGGACCTGCAATGACAATTTTATTTATCTTTTTAGTCAGTGAGTAAATGAGTGAACTATCGCTTTGTATATGTATATATATTAACTAATACAACTTGTTTTTTACCTTTTAGTTCGTTTTTTGACCATTGGTATTACGTTATGAAATGTAACTACTTTTAACTACAAAACATGTGAATGGTTAATTTATAAAGGTCGCTTATTTCTAAATGTTAACGATGTAAAGGAAGAGTATAAAGTTATTTTAACCTATTAAATACCAATGTTCCCATTTGGGATGATGTCATCACATTTTATCGATTAAATCAAGTCCCAATGTTCCCATTTGAAAATAAATATAAAAGCGAATTATTTGCAGTTTCATTTGGTTAAATATTTTTTTAATTATTTTTTATGTGTTTCTTATAGTGTATATTCTGTAAAAAATATGTCTAACAATATAGAAAAAGGTTGGTACTTAATGGGTAAATAACACATTTATCCGATGACAGTATATCCAATAGATTTGGAGACGCTGGACTATAAACAACTGGTGGAGCTGCTTAACATTCATTTCAAACAGGAGTAGTGCTCATTCGCAGGAAAGTCAAAATTTTATGGGGCGAAGAGGAACCCAGGCAAGTCGCTGGGCGATTGGGCTGGAAGACTGCGAGGATTGGTGAGCTACTGCGAGATTGGAGCTGCCCTAGTTACGAGCAATTGTTCGGATCGTTTCGTCCTTGGCCTGGGTTCGGGACCTGAACATGATGAACTGTTTGAGCAGAATGCTTCTACGCTAGGTTTATCTAAAGCACTGCACTGCAAATAGCAGAACGAGTGGAATGCGCTAGAGCAACCGAGAGCATAACATCCACTGATACGACTGTGATCAAAGAAGAATCAGTGACCCATATATCATGCAAAGGTGATAGATAAATAGATAGATAGAATTGTTTTTATTTCAAATAAACCTAATACAGGCACTAATGAATCGTTAAAGGACTCTAGTTGCACGGTTCTAAAAAGTTGGTCCTATACAGAAGAACCGGAAAAAAACTCCATGGATACTCTTTTAAAACCTCTTTTAACAATCTTGCCATGTACATAATGTAGAAGAAGTATGAGAGAACAATGTAGGTTTCGTCAAACAAATACTAAATGCAACTTTAACAAAAATTATGTTAGTAAAAATAAAAACAAAAGTTTAAAGAATACCCTAAATATACAATGCATAACCATCTGTAACTAGCGTAAAAATACATAATATATTTTTTTTTAAATGATGGTCAAAGATAACATTACAATGGCAACTAGCTTACGGATGCATTCAACAAAATAATAATAATAATTTAGGATCATTATTGATCAAAAAGATAATAATCAAATATTACATTAATAGGATGTCATAGCAACCTATGAAAAAGAGAGAATAAAATAAAATAAAAACAAACATGATAAGACATGTTAAAAAACTATTACATTTTATAAGAATAAGCATGAATGGCTCTTGTTTTGATTGCGGTTCCGGTGGTTGCCAAGGAAGCCACATGTGCAGAAACTTCGTGCAGAGAGAATTACCGCCAGACATCCCTATTTCCGACATAATCTTTAATTTTGTAGTACGCTTTGCGTATAAGGATGGATACATATGTGTGATACATATGTTTTGAACTTCTCATCAGTTAGATCAGTGAAAATTTTAGTTAACTTCTTGTAGTAAAGTACAGAAATCTCTAAAAACGTATTGTTCGATTTGACTAATCCGAATTTAGGGACAACGAGTTTATATTTATTTCTATTATTTATGTTATGTACATCGCGTTTTGAATTTGCAATGTTTTCACAAATTGCATGATAAAAGGGTGCTCTTTGATTAGCGGTGTCAGATTTGATAATTTGGGTCAACTAATTAAGTTCGAATCAAAGAATAATACGAAACATTCAAATGATATCATTGAATCAAGACATATAAAACATAAGTTGCAGCCGCTAAATAAAAATATTGAAATCAAAGTTTCCACATCTTCGGACAATTCAAGAGACCCTTACAGGAATTACTCCACTCTTAAGAAGATCAAGATTACTAATAAATCAAAACTTAAAGAATGGGTTATTGAAGCCATTAGGAAAAGTAGGGATCGTTTATACGATTTATATTATCAAAAATCATTCACCTCTTATCAAGCATTCCATAAATATGTTAGGAAATATTATTATTATTAGTTATTCAAGGTAGTTTGTACGATTGCTAAATCTAATTTAATAAAAAACAAAATAAATAACTCTAGTAATAATATAAATTTAAAACAGGGGGATACCGACCTGTCTCTACAACTACACGAAGGTTCTATAACTGATAAGTTAGAGGTCGCAGACATACTAGAAAACTATTTCACAAATATCTCGATAGAGATAACAAAAACTCTCGCCTCAACCTGTATTTTAACTGAATCTCTACTTAAAGAGAATTTCTGCAAAGACGTGTCTAACTTTAAATTTAAGCCTATTTATATAATTTAAATTTAAAAAACATTTAAAAATCTTAATATCAAAAACACTGAAGACTTATGGGATCTCTGTTAGAGTTATTGTAGTTATTATTGATACTAATACCCCCATACATACAAGTATATTCAACCAATGATCGATGATTTGATAATATAATATAATATAATAACCTTTATCACAAAAATGTTAACACTTATGGAACACATTTCATTTTGTTATTTTAGGCTTGTTTTTAAGTGTGTTGTTACTAGCACCTTGCTTAGTTATGGAAATAACTTGTATTAAACATGCTAGTCCCAACCCCTGAGTGATAAAGGACAATTTCAATAGGCATACAGTTGTAAGGTTTAACAATCAGTTTATAACTGGATGTTACATAGTAATTTTTTTTTTTTAATATTCTAAAATAAATATTGAAATACAAATCAACAAAGCAGAGCTACAAGGCAGAGCAAAACCCTTGAGTAAATTATGTGTGGGTGGGTGTGTGTTTGTGTACATGTGAGGAAGATATGTATACTATACACGAGTGTCGACGTGTCGATCACTGTGAGAGAAGAAGTTGCTCCTTTTCATGGTAGCTTAACGTTTGGTAGCTGTTTTGTTATAGTTTCTCTAAGCGAATTCCTGAATGTGTAAATCTTTGGATTCGTTATAGAGGCGTGGACCAAGGAAGCAAAGAAATCTCTTGGTAAATGAGTAGTTACATTTACATGTTCTGCAAACTTTGTCTTTATGTCTCTTGGTAACGGGGTGTCATATGGGGTGTCAATGTTTTGTAAGAGAATAGATTGAAGGATAAAAAGTTGTCTGACAGTAATTACTTTGCAACACTTATACAGCTCCATAGTAGGAAAGAGCAAAAGACGGAAGGTGGAAACTTTAATGTTTTAAAATTGTACTTTTCGGTGCCCCACCCCAAGCAGTAACACTATACGTTAAAAGCGATTGACAGACAGCAAAGTAGACTCTCCTAACGATCGCTGCTTCGGCGACATGACGAAGTGTTTTAAAAATTAATATGTATCAGTTTTCTGATCCTTGGGGTTAATATATCAATGTGCGGCACAAAGCTTAGATTGTTATCTAGAGTAAGACCGAGATATTTAACTGTTTCTGTGCATTCAAGTTTGTGACACGAGCAAGTGGAAAAACCAGGGAGTGACATGTGTGGGCAATTATAGAGTAGGAATCTGGTGGCTGAGTAAATAGGTGTAGAGAGAAGGTGAGTATTTTAGTTACATCTGTGTTAAGGGTAAGGGGGTGTTTATTTAGCAACTGTATCACTTTATTCATTCCTTTCTGAGTCGCATCAAAGAAAACCTGCCAGGTGCCATCCGAGAAGATAAGAACTGTGTCATCCGCAAAGACAATAATTTTTCCATTATCAAGGTTAAGATTGCACAGTTGATTGACGTAAATTAGGAAGAGAGTAGGTCCGACCACACTTCTCTGGTCCAAAGTAACAGGAAGTTCACTACTGAGATAGTTTTGTAGTTTAACACATTGGTTCCTGTTGTTAAGATAGCCAATAAAGATGTTTAGGGGGAGATCATGAATTCCCAGTTTCTCCAAATTCATCACGAGGATAGCAATGATTGATGAAACATAGTAAGGTAATACCGATATTCAAATTAGGCGGTAAAAATAATCCCTACAATTATTACAGCTTTTGACTGCGTCAAGTGCGTAGACCACAATCCGAAAATTATAATCCGATCTTATTCTGTCCTACCTATCTCAAAGACAGTAAAAATGGTGTCTTATCTGAGAGGTCACTGGTAAGAGTGGGCGTACACCTCAAGGCTCAATTGTTTGTCCTTTCCTGTTCTTGGCTTATATGTAAAAATACTGGCTGTTCTTCCTGATACTATATGATGAGCGAAATATCTGATATTATTTTGAAGCGGACGATACTTCCCTCATTTTTACAATAAGTAGAATACATAGTGAAGTCATACATTCTTAGTAAATGGTTCGCAGCAAAAATATTATTACTTAACGCTACTAAAAGAAATATCTTAAGTTGTCCCTGCCAAATGTACTCCAAGTAGGCTTACACGTAATGCTTGATGGCAAAGAACTAGATCTAATAAATGAAACAGTGTTCCTGAAATGATAGCCATTTTGCAACTCTTGGACACGACAAAGATGAGAGTGCTATGGCTACATTAAAGAAACACAAAGGCAGCTTTCCTTCAGTGAGTGTAATGCCCACGATGTCTTATTCAAAGGATTCCCAAGAATATAACAGAAGATCTTCGAGATACAGACACAGGCTATGATGGCCTTTAATGGTACTTATCGGTGCTAAAGCACAGGGTATATTTTTTAAAGCATTTTTCATTGCGATGCCAAAGAACAAATCCGAACTCAACATATTGCAAAATCTGAAATGCATCTCTACAACTGGGGCGGTATCGGTTAGTCAGAAATTGGTAGAAATAAAAGTCCAGCTGGAAATACATACGAATGTCATTAATGCGAGGTGTAGTATAGGTAGTAGGTATACATAGTATGGCTTACTATGTATTTGAGGACAATGCAATTTGCAATGTGTGTTTTACACATTGCATTATTACGCAACCTCGGGCAACAACAAAACTGTTTTTATTCTAAACGTTGTTTTACGAGATAACCTAAATAAAAAATGAATTGTTTATCAAATAATACGTTATTAAACAAAAGTTTATCGGTTAATTATTTTCTTAAGTGAATTATTTGCCAAACTTGTTGTTGTATAATGATGAAATGACAAATCATGATTTTGCCAGTCTTAGTTAGACTAGTTAGACTTAGTTAGACTAGTTAAGTGAAAATTTGTAAATTAATTGTCGGTGAAATGACAGGACACCGAAATCCTAGTGTGGGGGCAAAGTATGCATTTATATAAAAAAAAAAACAACACCCGAATTTCGAAATTGCGGGCCGATTTCTACCAGTACTGTTTTTCTGGCGTATTTTTTTTTTTGTGTTCTGAGCTTCCAGTCGATATCTATCAGATATTAGTTCTCCAACGGCTTGCCTATAGTGACTTTGAATGACTAACTCTAAACATTTTCTTCTTTTTACATGCACTCTCGTTACGATGTATAAGTCAACATAGTGCCTTGGATCCTGGCGGTTGACTCGACGACTGATCAAGGTGAAATTTCTGAAAAATGTTATATCGATCCAGGTAACAGCAGGACGCTCAGTACTAATATAACTTATCTGCAAGAAGATATAAATATTACAGCCGTTGGATTCTAGAGCCGCTTATAGGATCTAATCAAGCATTTAAAAAGAATCAACAATCTATGCAGGGCATTTTTCATTGGCCGCATTGAAAGTATGTAAAATGTTGAAACTTGTATTTTAATCTGATTGTCAGATATGAGTGAATCTCATTTAAAAAAGCAATCAAAACTTTCTTCTTTTTCTTATGACTATTGTACATAATATTTTCATTTGAGTATTAGCATAACTTACGCTTTCAGTACTACACGTAAAAACTTGATTATACAGATAAGAATACCTCATAATTTATTTTCTGGGAACTAAACCCTGAACAATAACTTTATGACCATATGACCATAAGTAGAAAATGATGAATTAGAAACGATTAAATAAACAAAATAATTACTATGACTCGCATTGAAAAACTGAATTATGTCATTCAGATTTGATATCATAATTGTTGAATTGACTTAGACTGTGGTCCTTATGGTACTTAGTGAACATTTTTATTTATCAAATTATGTAATTAAGAATTGGTGACAACTGTAATCATGCTTATCTTTATAAGTTTATAATAGACGTGTCTCACAATATAAGCCCGTGCTAGGGCCGCATTAGCATAAGTACCTTGCATGGCCGCCCTTATAACTATTTTAAGTTTCGCAACTCTGTGCTGCGCACGGGTACTCCATTTTCACTTCCGTCTCGGTATCCGCCATATTGTGGCACTAAAAATTAGGAATAAAAGCAATCGTGTTATAACATTGATTATCATTTAATCCTCTAAAAGAGGAACAGTACTGGGCGGCCACAACCAGCGCCCACACGAGGCTTGGGTCCTGCAGCCTCCCAAAGATGTTTAACTATAAGAGTAACCCATTACTGTCCTGATGGTCACGGACCTCTTCTCCGAATGAGAAAGATGAAGCCTACTCCACCACGTTGGCGGACTACACAAACTATTAAGAATTCAGTATAATCGTGTTTTAACTTTTATTCCTAGCATTGGTCTCAAAAACAGGTTTTAAAACGGAAGTGGTTCACCATAGATTCAATTTGACTCAATATTGTCTCGCCTAGGCAGACCTTGGGATCAGATAGCTGGTCTCTCTCTGGAAGATATGTTGGATGACTTTTTAATTTTGATATTACAGATAGACTTTTATTTCTACTAGAAAAATAGATTCATCCTCGATTATATCTGTCTTCACGGAGACCAGCATTTTTTTTTTGTAATTTATACAATACCGCTCCTTTTTATATAAACGCTCTGTATTTCCTAAGCATCATATTTTTCTATTATACGAAGTTTAGTTTAGTTTAAGTCATAGCAATCACTCAAATAAATAACTTTAAATTTCACATTATTTTTCATGCAGGCACCGACATTCTTATTTACTCACTACCAATATCATAATCATGTAACATTTTAGGGCCATTACTATTTTTCTAATTTGGTCAACACTCAAGTCTTTACCCAAGAGCTTTCAGTACATGCAAGAATGATTTTACTGTAACATGAGCGATGATAATGGCAATTTGGTTTATAGCAAATAAATATCAGTCGGCATTCTAATATAATTTACTGCCGATAAGTAAGTAACCAGCCATTCCCTCTTATCCTGAGTACCTAACTACATTATATTATATATGCTGCTCCTTATCGAGAAGTTCCATACGGAATCTTAGTCCATAATTAGTTGACCACTAATAGGCACCAAGCCTGCTACTTCGTTTGATCTTCAGTAAAATAACCAAATCACATTACTTATACTGTTCGTCATTAAACAGTCATTGTCTTTCCCTGAAGATCATCATCAGACCACCACCAAGTTAAAATGGGATAATCTCGGAAGAATAATCTTTCAAACAAAAAAATAATCATTAAAATTGGTTCACTATTAGCAACGATATCGTTGTACAAACATACAGTCGAATTGAGAACCTTCTACTTTTTTTGAAGTCGTTTAACAAATTATGTAGTAGCATACGTAATATAAACTCATATAGACTAATGATAATTTCAGAACTCGTCAATTCTGAATTACATAATTTCGTAAATAACAAAACATGCACTGAACAAAATACTGTCCATTAAGCTATGGTGACATGTGGACAATTGCTCTACTTATGTTGTCAATTCTGAATTAAGCCATTTAGTACTTCAATGCGAATCTTTAAGTAATCATTATCTGTCCAATTAATACAGATTCCATCCATTTTAAATGTGGCCTTGAACAACCGAGCCTGGCTGCATGTCACTCATCCCATTCGTTTAATGACCTGAGCATCCGCAAAATATCAAGTATAAGTTTACCGACTTTCCTGTGTTCGGTCCACAGTACCTTTTTTTTGATTAGCGTGGTGAGAACCCGTCATAGTCTATCCTCCGCCTGGGGAGCGGAGGGGTTGTGTCGAACTCGGTCCACCTCGACACCATATGGTGGGCCTCGGGAGCTCTTAGAAGACCGCACCGAAGCCCACCACAGTGGCATGCCGAAGGGCACCTCCCGGAGGGGATGACTGTAAAGAGGCCACCCCCTCATACACATCCCGGGGGAGACTGTACAGAGGTCCCTCCGTTACCCTCGATGCTGTGCACGACGACACGGAACCACACCGCGTCGCCGTCTTCTCGGGGGTCGCTGGGACCAGAGCACGCAGAGTCCCCACTCTGCGCGCTCGCGATCCCTAAGGCCCCCCGCCAAGATGTGTTAGACGAGAGCCCGATCCCGCTCAGCGGCCTCTCTTGGAGCATAACTGCTTCATAGAAGAAGACCACTGCCCTCGAGTTTTCCGATTCTGCCAGCGTAGCCGATACTATGGCTGGTAGAGAGAGATCTTGCCCGATCTGGTCGACCAAACCGAATCTGCCGCTCCGCTGCCCACGGGCACGCCTCGAGCGTGTGCTGTGCAGTATCCTGGCCACGTCCTCCGCAGTGGTGGCAATCTGCCGTGGCCTCTCGGCCAATCCTGTTCATTCACCGAAGCAACCGTGCCCGGTGAGAACCTGCGTCCACCGGAAAGTGACGCGCTCGCTCGTCTTGAGCCAGGCTCCGAAGTGCGGTAGTATCGCTTCGACAACGCGCTTGTGCGCGAACTGTTACCGTCGAAGTCGCAAGTCGAGCACGTGTCTATGTACACGTCGCTTTTGCCTTTCGAACGCCGAAGCCGCCGCGTTTTCGCCATCCTGGTGGAAAGCGAGAATCCGGTGATATACCCTCGCGTCCGTATCCGCTTGGACGTCGAACGGCACATACCGCGTCAATAGAGTTGTCGCCTCGAAGGATACTGTTCGATATCCTCGTGCGATCCGGATAGCGACTTTGCGCTGCAGACCGTTGACTTTCATCCTGCAGCGCAGGATGCCTGACAGCCGAGCCGACCATACAGGCGCCCCGTACAGCACCACGGATCGCACCAGCATCCGTAGAGGCGGCGAACTACCTCCCGAGCCCCCTCGAGATTGGGCAGCAATCTGTGCATCGCACCCACTACCCTTTCGACTCGAGGGACCGGTCCACAGTACCTACTGAGTAATTGAAAAACCGTGGTTGTAAATGCTTGGAATATAAGCATCAACCTATCTTCCCAGAGGCAGCGTTACGACTGGGCTCTGCAGCTTAATACGGAATACTTTAATCAATACTACTGAGCGCGCTTACCTCCTTGCCGTGGGTCAATGGGAGTCAGGCTTCAGGCACCCCCGTAACAACTTATTAATCTAGAATAATATTGGAACTATGTTGGATGAAACAACATTTCGTCTCCTCTCTACATGCCTTCGTTTTTCCACATGCTCCACCAATAAATCTAATTAAGCAAAAATCTAGATAGCCACATAAAACCCCGCAGTTATTTGCGGTGTGGTAAAAGATAATTATAATCAACAAATTTGAAAACCTATGGGAAACCAATAACAATTTAAATGGACTTATTGTTTGACAAACGGTTCTTCTACTAATATGGTTTTACTGGTTTTAGTAGTTCTAACTACCATGGTTTTACTTATTACTTTAAATAAGATTTTACGTGGTTGATCATATCAAACAAAAAATCATTTCTTATGACCCCGATGAATGTGTGTATAAATAGAAAATTTATTTTTAAATTTGTCTGAAAACGGCTAAGTACAAACAATAGATTTTGTTTTGTGTCTACTATGCGTCTCTTGAAAGATTTAAGGTCCTGTCATGTCACAGCCAGAATAGCTAGCGGTCGCCTCCACAGTTTCAGCAGTATTTGAATGAGCTGGACGGTGGCTCGATATAAATTAAAAATTAAATTACTATTTATACTTTGATTCTTTATAATAATACACGAACTTTTTAATTGTAATTTAGATAAAATTCATATTAATATTTTTTTTTATAGTGGCCACTTTCACTTCCATATCGATGTAGCCGCTGGCTATAATTTTGGTTCCACCATCTACGTCGAGTGTCAAATTACAGTAGATACGGCCTTTGGTAAATGGAAATCCTTTCGGTACATACGGCACTGACATGTTTTGGAGTAAGTATTCGCCCTGAAATATAAATATATATACTGTAATCAAGAACTTACTTTAATAGGACATAGTTCGCAGTTGTACGAGAAAGTTCACGGATTATAGTTTCAATCGATGCTCCTTCATAATTTAAGAACTTAGAGATAAACTTCAAATTTAACCTGGAAATTTCCTTCTTAACTTTTTTCTGACCTTATATGACAGCCTAGCCATATTCGAAGACAACAGCTTACACACATAGATTTCGAGTAAGTGTTCTGAAAATGGTTAACGATGCTTCGCAGACCAATTCAGGATGCAAGGACAATTCTCGCATACTTCGAACTAAGTCTATTTTAGAGATAGTATCTTCTTCTAAAGATTTTATTGCTGAAATCTCGACTGTTTCCCTCCTCTGTTGCAATTTGAAAATCTATATAAAGATATATCTAATGTATTACGAGAAAGAGGACGGAAAAGGGTATGCGAGCTATACCAGTATGTTTGTCGATAAATCTCGATTTGGAAATGACCTCTAATGCACGATATCGACTATGTCGAGAGTACAAATAATGATGATGATTGCATCCTTACCGGAGGAAAAGGGCACGTCTTGTTTCCAAATGCTTTCTTAAGTGCGGTCCCAAAGAACACGTTATTTTGCAACAAATCACAAAATCTTAAGTGCATCTCAACAAAACTAGGGCGATATCTGTTTGTGAGAAATTGGTAGAAGTAGAAATTCACCTGTAACATATGTTTACAATCCACAATAATGCTGTCCTGCTATAGAAGTTAATTTTTTACAAATATTTTAATACGCTATGAAAAAAAACCTTATTGGGAGCAGCATGGTCTTACCATTACATTATTTCCCATTGTGAAGAGAGGGCGCATGGTTAGATCGACGTAGTACCTAGGATCCTGACGACTGAGGCGATGGCTAGTAAAAATTGGCAATTTAAAATATCTCGGGTCTATCCAAGTGACGGCAGGGTGCTCAGTACTTATATAAGTTATCTGCAAGAAGCAACGAATATTCATAACTGTATTAAAAACAATACAAAAATGAGATACAGCACAAAGATTCTCTTGGGTCGCTATGGAGTTTGTTTTTCAAACAATAGATAAGTTAGATTTAAAAAAAAAAAAGTGTTTGACTGTTTTGTAGGTAGCCATGGAAGAAAGCTTCTTTATTGGGAGATGAGTTGCCTGGTGGTTATTGAGAAATGCCAATTTTCTCGCTGTTGTTGCTATTGTGTCTGTGCCTTTTTTATAATATATATTATTAAAATTGGCTACGACCCGAACTCTCTGACTATAAGAAAAAGGATTTTAACGCCCGAAATTTAGCCTGCAATTCACCACACAAAAAAAATGCTTACATATTGATATGTTCTATAACACTTACAAATAGTTCTTTAATAATGGATATCAAAAATAAAAAAATCTCTTTATTAATAATAATAATGCTACATGATACTAAATACAACAGAAGAAGACGCTTTAGCGTCTGTAGTATCTGTTTCTTTCTTTTAAGAAAGAAACATAACTTACGCTCTCAGTGTTACACTTTCTGAACTGATAATGCAAATATAAAAGTAAACTAAGGAAAAAGAATTTTAGATCCATGACTATGGTACACCACCGTTAATAACCACGGACCTATGAGTAAATGATATTTCATCGATTAATAATAGCGTACCTTATTTAGAGGATGTTCGAAATTATCAGCTCAATCACCATCAAACGCTTCAGACTAGAGTTAGATTACGTTCATTAATTTTCTATAATAGTCTATTGTTATTCTGATGTTGTGATATAAAAAAATTGCATAATACAATGTTGTTTTATTACAAATAAAAATGTATATTATTTTGCGCCAGCACCATGATGTTGTGATATTATATTGTATTTTAAACACGTATTCCGGGTAAAACAACACGTTGCACTTGCCACTAAACGTTTTATATAAGTAAGAATATAATTTAGTGCTCACTGTAAATAATAATCGACCAAATCTAAATCAGATCGTTGTGAATCATTATCATCCAACATTTTAACAGTGGTAACTTTCTTTAAATTGTCGAAGGCTTAAGTTTGTTATTCATAACCATAATAAATATATATGATAATAGAATATTTGATTTCATCCAGTACATTATTTATGGAATAAAATTTGTGTTGATTTAATTTTGGTCATTTTTAGGGCCAATTATTTCCTTATAAAGAATTATAGAATGAAGGAAGCACCTGTATATTGAGCAGGTTGCTGTTTTAATAAACCAGTGTATTCACTTCCTCTCTTAACTTAAAGGTATACACATAATTAATATTCGTTTGCCGTCAGCCTCCAGTCCACAACACACAGACGGTACAAATTATTGTTTTCTTAACGATCTTGTCAATTTATTGGAGATCATCACAGGCAGAAGTCAGAAATCAGAAATCAGAAATCAGAAATATTTTATTTGTGATACATAGGTACAGCGGTTGGTCATATTTGAGATTAAAGTGCTCTATGATCAGCCTATTATAGGCATACAAACATAAGAACATACATAGTTACAATTTTAACACTTACAATTACAAATTAATTAAATAAATGATTACAATATTTCATTACTAGGTACAATTTAGTCAAGAAGTAAAATAATTTATTAAATGAATGTCAAAATAATTCGGATTTTAATAATTATGATTTGCAATTATATTATAATATTATCAAATAAGCTAATTATAATATAAAAAATAAAAAAATAAAAATTTGGGCAAAACAATTTGTTAAATTAATGTCAAATAATTCCGATTTTAAATAATAAATATGATTTGTAATTACAATATTGTCGAAGAAGCAAATTACTAAAACTGCAATTACACAGTGTCAAAATTTATCTAATAAAAAATCGGATACACTATAATAACATTTTTGGCACAACATAATTCTCAGTTTTTGTTTAAATAAATTAATATGCAGTTTTTTCAGCTCTTTTGGCAATTTATTAAATATAACTGGTGCCATGTGAAAGACACTTTTATACATTAAGGCAGTATTCGTTTTTGGAATACATAGACGACATTCGTCCCTTTGGGTCCGATTGGAAGCTGTAGATGCTAAGGTAAATAAATGAGGATTTTGTTTAACAAAAACCGCTACTTCAAATATGTATAGTGACGGGAGTGGTAGGATATTGCGCTTTTTAAAGAAAGGCACACAGCTCTCTGTTGATTTTAAACCAAACATAGCTCGGATGCAACGTTTCTGCGCTTTAAAAGCAAGATCTTTGTCGGTGGAATTCCCCCAAAATATTATGCCATATCTGAGAATAGATGCCACCAGCCCATGATATGCAATTAAAAGAGAACTGGAGTTTATTTTGTATGCAAGTGTATGTAAGGCATAGGCAGATTTACTAACTCGTTTGCATAACTGTTGTATATGTGGCTTCCAAGTCATTTTGTCATCAATATATAAGCCTAAAAATTTACAATTGCCTACTTCCTCTATTGTTTGCATGTTATAATTTACATTTAGGTTATTTGGTGTCGGTAAACGCTGTCTAAAATACATTAATTTAGTTTTGCTTAAGTTGGCTCTAAGATTATTAATGTTAAGCCAATTCATGACTGAACTCAATGTATTGTTTATGTCATCTTCATAAGTAATTATGTCTTTACATTTTACGGTTACTGTACTGTCATCCGCAAAAAGAGCTATAGGATTATCTGTGGCATTGGGTAAGTCATTAATATATAATATAAAAAGTGGTGGCCCCAAAACGGTTCCTTGAGGAACACCGTAGTTTAATTGACGTTCGCATGATCTAAAGGTTTCTTCTTTTTTTGTTAGGATATTCACTCTAGTCAATTCAGTGTATTGGTGACGGCCTTTGAGGAATGATTCAAATAAGTTTAGAACATTGCCTCTTATTCCATAATCATTAAGTTTACTCAGCAATGAATCATGTTCAACGTAATCGAAAGCCTGTGTCATATCCATGAAGATAGAGCAGACAGGTATTCTTTTGTCAACATTAACCATAACAAAATTCAGAAAATCATATATGGCCATATTTATAGATTTATTTTGTCTAAAACCTTTTTGTTCTTTTGCTAAAATATTGTTACTTTCTAAATAGTTATTAAGTTCTCTGAAAATATATTTCTCGAATACTTTGGAAATAACTGGAACCAAGGAAATAGGTCTATAGTTTTCTAAATATTCTCTATTATCTTTTTTGAAGATTGGTTTTATGATAGAAATTTTTAATTTGTCAGGGTAGATTCCAGCTTCAATAGATAGATTTATCAGATAGGAAAGATGAGCAGAAATATTCATAGCTATGTGTTTCAAGACTTTAGTTGATATCCCATCATAACCTACACTGTTCGTATTTTTTAAACTCTTAATTATCTGCAATACATCATGTGATAAGCATGGTTTCAAAAACATAGACTTTTGTTTAGTAGACATATAACATTTATACTGCATGTTAAGTGAATCATCCTTAGGTACTATTTTATCGATGAAATAATTATTAAAGGCATTAGATATTTCACAAGGGTCAGTTATTATTATGTCATTTATTTTAATGCTAGTTATATTGTCATTCGGTAAATTTTGTTTAGATTCGTTTATAATTTTCCATGCCGATCTACTTTTATTATCGGACGCATTAATTAAATGATTATTAAGTGCGCGCTGTGTTAATTTGATTACTTTTTTATATCTTTTAGAAAATTCGATCAGTTTAGTTTTGTTTACCCGGCTCGGATTTTTCCTGTATTGCCATAAAAGATTACGTTTTTTGATACTACAGATCCTAATCCCTCGCGTTATCCATTTAGCTTTACGATGCGTGTTAATGGTGATATATTTAAATGGAAAGCAAAGATCATAAAATAACTGGAACAAATCAATGAAAGCATTATAGGCTATATTCGGATCAGAGGCTGAGTACATTTCCGAAAAAGACAATTTCTCTATACAAGTTCTAAATTTTTTAAGATTTTCCTCACAGTAATCCCTACGCTTAATTTTCCAGCTTTTTATCAGGCACACCTTTTTGACCTGACACTTCAGTATCTGAGCCGTGTGGTCAGATAATGCAAAGTCAATCACTTCTGCTTTACACTTTTTGTGGTAGTTGTGAGCAAAGTTATCAATGCAGGTTTTGCTGATTTTCCTGGTAGGTTCGGTTATCTTAAGTCTTAGATTATAGTTAAGAAGTAAACATTCAAATTCAGATGTAACGTTATATTAATATTGAAATCCCCAGCTATTACAGTATTGTGCTTTTTATAGTTTCTTTTTACATATTTGAGCATCTTATCTAATCTTTCAAAGAAATTACTTAGATTACTAGCCATCGGAACCCTATATAAACAGATAATAATAACTTTGTAGTCTACCAGTTCTGTTGCAGAGCATTCAAAAGTTAAGCACTCAGTGAATAACACCGATTTTGGAATCACTTTCCAATGATGACCTTTCTTCACGTAAATACACGACCCTCCTCTGTTAGAATTATTTCTGCTAAAGTAGGCAGCTATGCAAAAATTGGGTATCGTACATATATCTTCATGGCCCGACATCATAAAATGCTCAGTCAGACAAATAACATCAATATCCGTTTTACTATCCGATAGTTCTTGTAAGCAGATCGTTAATGCATCCAACTTGTTCCTCAAACCTGCAATATTTTGGTGCATTATGGTGACATATTTATGACTGAAAAAGCTTCTGCAGAATAGGTTTCAGGATGTTATTTTGACTTGGTGAGACTTCCTTATTTCGGTCAACTCCATAATTGCAGCCAGTGATGCTGTGGGATTCTATATAAGCAATCATTATATGAATATCCTTGAATAATGACTGCATTCCAAAACTATTTATCGCGCCAGTGCGTCTGTCGAACATCGTGTCGTCATATTTTAAATTCGCGTTGCTGTCCAAAAAGTAAGCATGTTCGTGAGTTACAGTATCCAAATATAATAAATTGTTGAAAGTTTCTACTCTTGAATTGTACAAGTAGTTGTTTGTAAAAAACTTGTACGTAGGGGTGCAGATAATTATATTAGTATTTGTGATTTCTTGTAGCACTTGTCTTATATGTAATATATCATCTAAGTATCTATTTGTAAATTTAAAGTCCTCTTCACCTAGTAGAAAAACGCAGAAGTCCAGTGAAGTGAAATTCGCTAACTTTTCTCTAACACCTTTTAGCAAAACTTGCATACTTGCATGGGGTGTGATGTAATGACAAAGTTCACAATTTTTAAAAACATTTTCTGCAATATAGAGCAAGTTATTTTTGTTGTCTGTGCTTATAATACATATTTTGTTACGTATAAAATCATTTTTTACTTTATTCTCTCTTTGTAGTGTCGATTCATTTATATTATTTATCTTCGGTTTAGGTGTTTCTGTTTGCGTTTGTTTATTGGTTTTATTGATATTGCTTTTGATTTTTTTTGAGCTGGACGACTTTAGTTTGGTGGGTGTTAATGTTACTTTCTTATAAAGATCATTATTCTTACTCAATTTTTCGTTTAAAAACTTGAGATTTTTGTTTTCCAAAGACAAAGATTCAATTTCTGAATGAGCGCTCTCTAGTTCTAATGAAAGGTGAGTAATTTGTTCACGTAATTTCTTAACTACATCGTCTTCATCATCGGATATTTCTGGTACACTCGTAACGGTCTCATTTAATGTTGGTGTAGTGGCTATTACCTCACTGTCATTTAATATTGAATCAGACTTGGTCCTCGTACGGCGAAACGTGATATTATCCAGAAAATTCATGTTGGATTACTACACGATATTTGTGAAGTTTGAAATAAACTTTAAAAAGAGATATAATTTCTCCGGGGATCGAACGTCGTCGTGAAAGTCATGAAATATAAGTCATTTCATCTCAAATTTCTCATTTTCTTAATTAGTAAATTGCACCCGTGCGAACCCGGAGCGGCAGCCTAATTACGTAAAAAAGCGACAGCAACACGACAGCCACGCGACAGCAATCTCACTGTCAGCCAATACATTATATGACACAAAAATGACGTTTGACAGAAGTTATCGCGCGATCTACGCCTGTCGCTACATCGGTAATTAGGCTGCGGGCCGCTGGTTAATAATATAAATTGTGGTAAGTTAAATTCGAGCTCGAACAGCAATCGAACCTGCGACTTTCTTGTTCAGTACACCATAACTAATTAATTAAGTTGCGAGCGGAGCCGTCTCCGGCGCTTGACTGAAATATTTACATAAAAAGTAAATTTTTACACCAAAGATAATATAAAATGCTATAAGAATGGGATAGAAACGACAAGTGCTGACAGGCGAGTGCGACTCGCTAAGGTCATAGTGGATATATTTGTCAATCAATAATGTTGATAACAACCCTGGCTGCGCGGACGATCATACGTATCGCTCCTCGTGGAGATTCTTCTTTTTTATTTTTATTTATTTGATCACTGATCTAATGTTCGTAAGCGCAACTACTGAGAGTAAAATCTCGGGTTCAATTTTTAAATCAGGCAATGTGGCTAAAATATAGTATTGACTTTTCTGTTAAAAATATTCTCAGTAGTATTTTGGAATAGTGCCCGGTAGATGGCAATGGACTCCCCCACTGTTACATTTACTAACGGCATGGTCGAAATGTGGAAATACAATAACAGGTAATATTTTAGACGAAATCCCTGAAATTTAACACTTCAGATTAACTAACTGTTCACTGACAATAGATAAACATTAACCAGTAATTTAGTGAAAATTGAGATTATACCGCTAAATGAACGGGATTAGGGAGATACGCCTACGATATAATATATCTTATTTGTATCCGCTGGTTTGGGGAAAGGGTGTGAATAAGTTTGTTTATAATTAATTACTTTGTTCTACTTTTTATCCATTTTAATTTAAAAATTGTTATACACATTATACATGTTGTAGTCACCAACTACGCCAACGTTGCCTATTAATAGAAATTTTGTTTGAGGATTAGGGTTATAAAATCACTGTCTTTACAAAATCAACGCATTTTTGTTGGTATAACAAGTACCTACATGACTTTTAAACCCTTTAGTACCTTTTTTTTAAACGTATCTCTCCAAAAAGGTTTCGTTCAGAAAAAACAGGACACCGGCGTGGTCGTAACAATCATAACAATGATATTTATTCCTTTGTCTCAAGCAAAATTTCACTAGAAGGAATTGTTTGACGTTTTCAAACATTTTTGCTGATCAAATTTTTTTTTTATCTTTGGCCTGTAGTAATGTATCTAGACATTTCGGATTTGTAAGTATTCCAAATTATGGCCAAACGTTATAAACATTAGTTTGGCACGTTCCGCGTTCATGGTTTCAACATAATATAATTATAACGTTATCATATTTTAAACAAATAAATACTATTGTATTCTACCATAAATTTGAACCCAACCTATAGTGAGTTGAATCAGTCTATTAAGTTGTCCAAAATGTTGTGTAGATTTCACTCAAGACAAATCACCCTGAATTGTCTTTTCCATCCATTTAAACCTCCATAAAAAGATGCTACTTTGTACCCAACGAAAATAAACAGTCACTGTGAACCCGTAAATTAATAAAGAATGCAATAAACCTTATTTATATGACTATAAAATAACTGTAAAAGTTTTTATTTGACAGTATAAGGAATGCTTCTTGGCCTAATGTTGAAAAACAGAGCAAGAAAAGTTTTTCAGAGCAAAAAAACGTGCTCATTTACTTTTTCAAAAATTCAGTCTTAAACAACAAAAAATCGGCTGGCTGGATTAAATTAGCTCTCTGTAAACTGTAAAATGCACACTTAACATTACATGATTTTCCAAAAAATCCACCAAACGCCCTTTATTGTTGTTTTTTTTCCTTTCCTTACATAAATTTGAATCCTTGAAGAAAATTTATTCAAATTTTTATAACCCACCTTCTACTTTCTGTGCGATCATTGGTTGCTGAGATATCGATAAATAATCAAAGACAAAATGATCCTTTTTCACTCAAAGACCGAAATCTCGGCGATAAGTGGTCGTATCAAGGTCTTCTAAAAAAGAAATTAAAGCTGAATGAACAAGTTAGAAGGTAAAAGGGAGGTTAAGTCAAAAAAAAAATTCAATTTCGTAGAAAAAAAAAAAACAAAGAAAAAACGATTTTTTTTTTGTCGGTGGTGTTCTTAAGATTACTTAAAATCCGTTGACGCGAAAAAAATACGATGCTCAGATCCGAAAACTAGACAGAGCTACAATTTCCCTTTTTATTTTAATTTGCTGTATGACCATTTTTCCCCAAGTTACAGCCTGTTGAAAATCACTTAAAAATTTGGATTATTTTTTTGATCTCTTAATTTTTTCCACATATAAAAAAATCAGCAAAATCAGCTCGTGTAAAGTTAGGTAAAAAGGTTAACGCATTTTGTATGAAAACTTTTAGCTAAACACTACTCTTAAAGAATAAGTTCTGCGAAGGATAAGCGTTTTAGCCAAGAATACAATATGCGAATGACTAGAAACACAAGCAAAATTTATAGGTTTACAATTTAGAAGTCACGCGACAAATCGACATCTTATGACAATTCAGTATATTCTGCAGACTCTTCTATTCTCTAGGCATCGGAAATTGTAATTGCAGAATTGCCTAGGATGCGGGTGGTAACACTAACAACCCACTAGATTTGACAGAGGCTTGAGTGAAGAGAGATTATTGTATCCAAGGGACCAAAGCTCTTCCCTTGTGGAACTCTATAGATTAAAATCATTTTTAGGCCATATCATCTCACTACTGGACAAAAGAATCCGCCTGTGACTTTCAAGTCTTGCCAAAGTCAGTGTGGTCCATTTGCTGTTGGTATTATGTCGCGACGCCATCCCACTTCAGATTCGCGACTCTCTGAGCTACGTCAGCGATTCATGTTTAACAGCGCAGTATCTTGTTTCGAATACACAATATAATAAAAACGTAATCAAGTAAAAATGTAATCTGTTTTTTTTTTATAGATTCCAATCATTATGATAGATTATTATTATCCGTCATATGTAATTTCCGGTTGCCAATTTGTATTCAATGACTTTATTATGGCATATCCGGCTTCTCTAAACATCCATGTATGCTTATTAAACTGATTTTAGTTACTTTACTACACTTTATTAGGTTTTTCAGTTAATAGAACTGGATACGCCACAGGAATGAGTTTAAGTAAGTCTTTGATTAAACTTATATCAGACGAAGACACTTTGTTGTTAGCGACAATTATTTAATTATATACACAAAATATAATTATTTTATAGTCATACAGAATACATAATTCCAAATAATTGTTTAAGAGCAACGATTTTTCTTCAATTTTCTCTTGAATTCATTTCCTAATTGCAATCGAATTACAATGTTTACAAAGCATAAAATGAGTAGTGTCCGACCGAAATATTGGTTTTGGTTTCGGCCTAGTTTCGAAAAAAACGGGTTTCGGCTTAATTTCGGTTTCGGTTGCCGTGCGACCGAAACTAAGGCCGAAACTGAAACTACATTCGGTTTCGCGCTGCTATCGGATATGTTCGGTGCACTAAGCTGCGAGCGATGAAGTGTCATTATGCCGCGTCCACGCTCATAGTCGCGAGTCGTCCCATGGCTTGCTTTACTTGTTTTGTTTGCGTTAGTTTTTTTGGAGTGAAATTGCGAGTGAATATAACATTATTTTGAATCAGGTAAACTAATTTAATGTCGCTATTGATGTGATTTACGTAGTAAAAATAAGAGTTAGGTATCTATTTGGATGTTTTCGGTTAATATATCTCTGTTGCTAACTAATATGCATTACTACTAGTACCTTTTGGATGTATTTTTTTGTGTATTAATGAAATACAGAATATATATAATAATAGATTCAGAATTCATTTTAATATAAGTATTAGCGGCACGTTACTTAAACACACATGAAGTGTGTGAAATGAACAATAATAATTTTATACGCATAATTTTATGTTCATTCATTAGAAAAAAGGCTTGAATAAAATTCATTTGACTTAATAGATGATGTAATTTTTGTTTTAGTTTTGAATCATATTATTTGGGGTCAGCGCAATATGTATCTTTCTTCGATTCATCTCTATCAAATCACAGTTCAATTTCTTGCAATTCACTTTTCACATAATCCATCCATCTTTCTTGGGTCTACCTCTACCCTTATATACCCTTATACCTTATCTACCCCATATTAGTATGAATGTGGATACAAATCCATCCACATTCATACTAATAACTCTTCTGATGACATTTCTCATCACATGTCCAAACCACGAGAAACGATTACTTCTTAACTTTTCTGTCACTCGTGTCACTTTCATACTTCCTCTAATACTCGTATACTCATTCCTAATCCTGTCCATTTTTGTCACACCACACATAACTCTTAGCATTCGCATCTCCCCAGCATGTAATTGCCTTTCATTCGTCCCTTTCGTAGTCCAAAATTCTGATCTATACAAGACAACAGGCCTTATCATTCTTCAACAACAACAGGTCTTATAAATTTTCCCCTTTAATTTAAGGGGAATTTGGGAGTCGCATGTTGTTCCCGTGACCTGCCGCCATTTCCTCCACCTTGTATTAATTCTATGCTTGACAGTTCCGTCCATTTCGCCATTGCTTTGCATGAATGAACCGAGGTACCGGAAATCGGAGCAGATTTGTAAAGGTACGCCATCAATAGATATAGCAATAGCTATAGCTTGAAAATTAAAGAGACAACCGAAATCGCTGAACTGGTATTCAGTTTTGGTTCTGCTGGTTTTCAAGCCAACTTTCTCCAGTTTTTGTTTCCATTTTACCAATCTACTCTGGACCTCAGATTCATCTTCACCGACGAGAATAACGTCATCGGCCAACAGCATGCACCAAGGTACCTCTTCCTCTATGTCCGATGTCAGAGTATCTATTATCAGCAAGAAGAGGTAAGGGCTTGAAGCCGACTCTTGATGCATAGCCTACCGCCACATTGAACTCGTCAGTTTTGCCAGTGGCCGATCGCACATGAGTACTGGACCGACGGTAGATAGCACGAAGTCAAAGTCAAAGTCAAAGTCAAATATTTTTATTTCGAGTAGGCCTTTACAGGCTCTTTCAAAACGTTGTGATTCTAGGTGCACGGTTCCAAAGTGGGGGTAGGTCCTATGGAGAAGAGACCGGCAAGAAACTCCATAATTAACTCCACATACTTCACAGACACACCTTTCATAGCTCACCACAAAACCTTTCGGGGTATTCTTTTGTACACCTTCTCTAGGTCAACGAACACCATGTGCAGGCTTTTATGCGCATATCTATACTTCTCGCACAGTTGGCATAGTGCAAATATGGCGTTTGTTGTTCCGCGACCTGGCATAAATTCAAACTGGTTTTGAGTAATCTCCCTTTCCTCTCACAATCGTTTTTCTATCACCTTCTCCCACGCTTAGTTATTATACATCCGTACCGTCCTACACATCACCCTTATTTTTAAATATGGGCACTAGTGCATTGAAGTTTATTTCGAAAAATGTCAGTCAGATTCGTCCAAAGCTATATACAAACAGTGTAATAAATTGACCTTATATGGAAATTTCAAACCAAGAGACCAAAGCCGAAATTCGGTGTCGGTTTCGGTTTCTAACACTCGGACACTAAATGAGATTTGGTTATAAATTGAAATATAAAAACTGTATTACATTTTAGTAAAATATTTTGTAATATTTCATTGAAGCTGGTAGAGTGGTACGCTATGGCAGAGGAGATTCGTTTAGGATATTGTATTTTATTGTCTTTGTTTTATCTTAGTTGTGTTTCAGAAAAGGTATGTTTTAAATTACACTTACAATCACAAATCCACATTTTTATATATTCATACTAGCTGTTCCCGCTACTGTTCGCATAAATAACTTACTTACCACATTTCAAATTTATCGGTTTTATAGTTCTTGAGATTTCGTAATTAATCTTTCAGTCAGTGAGTGGCATTTCGCCTTTATATATGTATAAAGATTTTATTTTTACCGCTTCATTGGTCACAGAAAACAAGAGAAAATGTTCTGCTAGTCTAATAATATAATTCGCAAGTGCGAATGCTGACCGATATTGAAAAACCAAAAACTATATCAACTCATACGTTGATCATTTGGCAATGAGCATCACATGATTTGCCAGTTTTGACTTCACATCCTTTTGATATTGCCTCCCATAGACAAAACGAATACCGTTCATCAAAGAATAAAAACGTCTATGCAATAAGTATATGTGAGTGCTATTCGTCGGTCTAATAGTATAGTCAGTATAGTCTAGTCAGTTAGTCCACCACGCTAGTTCGGTGCAGGTTAGCGAACTACACACGATCGTGAACTTCTTTTTTTTTTCACCTTTAACGCAAGTCATAATCAAATTCCGCCCATGATTCCAAAAAGTCAGGTTCAGGCTAGATTTGAACTCAGACATGCTGCATGTAAGGCAAGCGTTTAACTGCTAGGCTATCACTGCTACTAGAAGGGCTATTGTCATGTCATAAAAGTGCCTTGTTTCAGCTAACATACATGAGTGTTGAGCACCCGAAGGTCGCGTATTTCAACCCGAAATTCCTGGCGTACGCAAATCTGACGTCAGTGAGATACGGTCGCTCCAACCCTGTCTACTACGTTGGACTAAACTTCGAGAACATCGTGCCCTTCGACACTAGTATACAGGTTGGTTTTAAACGGGCCAATGGAGTTTAACTACAGTAGTTTGAGTAGATTTTTTAACGTGTCGTGTCACAAATGCTCATAAGAATTGTTCATGCCGTGAGAGATTAGCCAGATAGTAAGGATTGTAAGCTTGCTGACTACGAGTGACGATACCTATTTATAGGTAAGTATCGTCTCTTGAAGAGGCCCATTCGGTGGAATTTCTTGCCAGTCTCTTCTCCATAGGACCTACCCCCTTTTGAAACCATGCACCTTGAGTCTCGACTTTTTAAAAGTGCCTGCAAAGACCAAGTATAAATAAAAAACTTTGATTTTGACTCACATGCACACACAACCAGACCCGACAACAACACAACTATTAGATCATACAAAAATTTGTTTCATGCGAGAAACAAACTCGCGATACGGAACGCAGAAAGCTAATCGCTTAGCCACTGCGGTACCCGTGTAATCATTTCTATTTACCTAGATATTCTGCAGGTAGACATATACTTCTATGAGCTGCTAACGAACCAGTACAAACGAAGCTTTATAGATTTTCACTTCAACTGGTGTTACCTGGCGGAGAAGGACATGTTCTTTGGGGCAGCCATGAGAGCAGGTGGGCTCAAGCCACCCTGCCCACATAAACCGGTAAATATAGTTTCTATATATTTTATGTTTTATCGTCTCTATTCGCCGGAGTAAATGTATGGGAAAAGGGAAAGTTGTTTTAAACATATAATTATACGTTAATACAAAAGAACATGCATTTATTTATGTTTTAATTAAACATGTAACTTTTTCACATAGTAATAAAGACTTGGTAACACTAACAAAAAAAAAGACGAATTGGTATAAAGGAACATTTCGGGATATTTTCGTTTGATTTAAATTTTGAGAATTCTAATCAAAAGGAAGATACACACAGGGCAGATACTAAAATAATCCGTATCTGAAAGCATATCATTCGTTATTATGTGGCTGTACCCTTACCGGCAGTAACCTAATTACCGATGTAGCGACAGGCGTAGATCGCGCGATAGCTTAGCATAATTCAGTTGCGTTTTATGTAGAACCTTATTATAGAACATTATTTTTAGTATATACGAAAGCCGAAACATTTGTCAAATCGACCCATTCGAATGCGCATGGGTCGAATTAATATATCTTCATTCATAGAGTCCGTATAAAAAAAATCAAAAAATGTATAATGTTAACTCTCAAAGTTACAAGTTTGTTGTGTTGCCTCGTTATCCTCTCATAAAATGGTCATCCCTAGTTTCCAGGCGAATAGGACGACGTGGGGTAGCGGGGTGAGTGCGCTGCCTCATGCCGCTGTGTCGCGTTTTTGGTCATGCACCGATGGCATGAATGAAAGTTCGGCCCGGATGAAAGTTCAGGAATTTTTAAATATTATTTGCATAAAATATGACATCATATAAACATTATTACAATCGGTTCTGTTACTGATTCTGAACAAACTACTTTCAAATTTAGTATATACTAAAAATAATGTCGTATATGCAACACCTATGTAGCACATAAATGCAATAAAGAACTTGAACTATCTGACCACATCGGTCTTCATAAAAATCAATGCCCGCACATCATACGGCGCTGACTGCTGCCCGTGTATGAGAACAAAAAAAGTATGCAAGAGAAAAATGACGGGAGATTACAAAAAAACGGCTATTAAAGTTTCAACCCTGTGTAATCATGAATTCATTTATTTTAGGGCCCATACAACATGTCGAACATGACGATCAACCCTGCAGTTATCCCTAAAGGATTCCCGTTCACCAAGGGCAGAATATATGCAAACTTTAGTCATCCTAAAAGCAAAGCGATAGTGGCGGAAGGATTCATCGACATGCGGCTAGCTACCATCGAGAGGAAGAATGCTAAATCATTGTTCGAATGATATAAAGCTTGTTATTCTTCTACCGACCGACGAACGGACTAGAAAAGCTATACCAACTTAGACAACAAGCAATGGAAGCATTGTAAAATCATAAAAATGGAAATTAAAAAAATATTGTAGTTTTTTTTTTATCTCTATCACCTTGCTAGATACAAGTTTCTTATAAGAAATGTAACATTTAACACGGTTGACGTAATGGCGACAGTCGCGCGTAGAAGTCGCGTATGCAATCAAAAATTTGTATGATCTATAGATAATTGTTTCAGGTCTGGATATGTGTGTACATTTGTAAACTGTACTCACGAAGAAAGAGAAATCATAGTGAGAGGTTTTTTTTTTTTTACTTCCCTTTGTAGTATGTAGCTTCATAATACCTATATTAATTAAACACAGATTACGCTATACATTTTAATAGACAGATATAATTAGTAGCATGCTTTGCTCATCATTCTCCACAACTTTTATTACGAGTACGAGTATGAAACCAACTGTAAAAAAATCAATTAAGTTCTCACTTTTGTATGAAAAAACTATTTTTTTACTTCAATGTCAAACATGCTAGAATTATGAACAGAGTATGATATTAATTTAATCTGATAATTAAAAAATAAGGGTGTATTTTTATGAATCACAGTGATTATTTCCTACATTTCATTTTAGGCAATTGGTTCAAAAAAACAATAAGTATAACAGTCGGGTCGGGATCTCGTAGCGCCAAATGTAAAAGGCTGTTGATTGAAACCCGATATTGTTTTTTTTTACTTTTTTTTGCAATTTTCGCGCTGCAACGACACCGCGGTCGAACGGCACTAAACGAACGGAAAATAAAAATAAACCATCCTAGTTTATGCCCCCGCTATATCCAAAAAAGCAGCCAGGTTTTTAAATTCAACTGTATGTACGATAACTTTTTTTTTTCAACATGTTCATGCTTATACATATTTTTCGAAGCTGACATATAAACAGCGGGAACTTTATATTATATACATATATGTATACACACGAATACATAAACATTAATGAAATTTTAAAAAAAAATATATATAAAAATAAATTTACCACGATATTGACGCAAAGAATCCTGCTCGAAGAACGACCCACCTACACTGGAGAAACCATAGCATTAAGGGGCTCTAGCTTAGAGTTACATTTTTTAGTTTGAATATCAAATGAAGAGATTATCAAATGAGAGATTTATAAGCATCTAATGACAGTGGAAGTTTTATAAGCCGCCTAACATCATTTCTTAGCCACGTGATATGCATAGATAAGTGTTTTGAACAAGAAATACATTGACTACGTGAAAATTACGTCCATATTTCACTAGATTCATTCATTACATACACAAAGCTACCGTTTAAGGAAATAAGGGATTACCGTTATATTACAGCGAGCGGTCTAGCCAAAGATCATAATGGCATGATGGATACGGTAATAAGCCATTAGGTTTATATGCCGTTTGAGTTGTTCAATAATTATTTATAGGCCACCGTTGACTTATCTAGTAACTAGTATCTAGTAACTATTTAGTAATCTATGGTGTCACTACTATAGCAACTACTACTCGTAACATGGCAAACAGTACTCGTACAACGCCATATATCGCAGCGAAGCGACAACAGAATATCCTGAATCACACTTTAAGAGTTTACAACGATTCTAACACAGATACGAATGTCCGAAATTGACTATTCCTGGTCGAAGGATCCTCCCTTTTAAATGTAGGAACACTACACTGTGACCTGTTTCGCGACTCGATGCTTAATTTCGGTACTAACACCACTTTTGATTGGGGTTTAATGCCTTCCGTATTTTGGCATCTACGTCATTCATGTTGATGACCGATTGCGACGCAACGCTGTCAATACTTTAGAATTGCTGCCATTTAAAATCGGTCAATAATATCATAATCCACAATACTATGAAGGAGAGACAAACTTGCATGTCCCTGCTCAACAACAAATATTGAGACCAAATGCCGTATCCCTTGAATTTTTTTTTAACGTTTCATGGTCCTCACTAAACCTGCCTAACTTGTGCCTCCATTAAATTAACTGCTACCTTTGTTTACGGCCACGAGTAATCTTTTCAATTATTTTTGTAACTTAAGCTAAGCTAAGACTGAAGCTTCTGTTTTAGAGGTTTTGCTATAGTTTTAAGATACAGTCGTATATGCTAGTTGGTTTACTTGAATGCCTTTAAAGTTGGATAGTATCTAATTTCTGTTGTTTTGTAAGATTTTTGGTAGATTGTTTTTTGAGTGTTATTTTGTTTATTTTTTTCTTCCATTGTGCGTCGTTATTGATGCAAAAATACTTTTTTCCTACTAATTACGTCTAGCGTATCCTGGACAGTCAGTTTAAACTTGGCTAATGACTTACGTTTTCAAAAATAAGGGCTATCTTACCCAGTATTAGAAAACCACTCCATAATAATATATTTCGACCTATGTATATTTAGAAATTCATATGGTTACCGAGAAAAGCAGCACGAGTTTTTTTGCACGATCCGAAATCATTTCTAAGTACGAAAAAACGACTCTATAGGTCGTATAAAGTTAAATGGTTTTACAATAGCACGGTGCCCGTATAAACAACATATTATTAATAATACAACTACCAATGCCTAGCTGCAAGACTCTGGCATTTTCTAAAAGAAAAATCAGCGCACGTCAACCAAGCAATATTTTCGCTTATCCTTTGAATTCTTCAGCGTAACAGCATCGTCTTTACAAAATACGCCGGCAAAGAATCAATCTCCCAAAATAATTCAATTTCGTCTCGCTTTCCTCAACGATCACTCAGATTGTATTTGTATTAACGATGTCATGACAAAGCTTTTTAAAAGTTAATTTTCCTTGGAAACATTCCTTGTTATATTAGGAAGACGATGTCATAGACAATATTAAGCGAAAACCTGTCAAGTGCGTGTCGGCTATATTAAGTTTGGTTTTGGATGCATATACATATATTGCCGATACTCAATTTAGTGTCACAATAGTTGTCACAGTTTTTCGAAGGCAGCTGACTCATAATTTAGTATATCTCTAATTACTACTTATAAAAAAAGTTATATTTTTTGTGTATTTTAACATACAGAATATGGTTGGAAAGATATTGGAGAATTTATATTTTTGATATGATAAAATTGTAATGGTTTATTTTTATGATTTACTTACGGGACCCCAAAATGTTTATGTATATAAATTACTCTCCGAATTTGTTGGAAGAGCCTGGAATTATTTCTAAGTACTAACATATTATATGCATGTATTTAATATAACTTAATTTTGGTAAGGATACCAATAAATAGTATCTCGTAAATACATACATCGCAGATGAGTCAATCTACGGGATTAAGCAGCGCGTGCTGCGGGCAATCCTTGGATGGATGACGGTTTTTCACACACCAAGACACCTCTGTATCTTGGAAAGCACATATAGCACTTGTTTTCGGGTGTTATACAATACGTATGACAGTCGTTACGGGTGTTGGCAGCCCAAAAATTCTGGCAACCAGTCTTACCTTATTTGAGTATCGGTATAGGTGCCAGTAATTGGAGGTCAGATGGCAGTCGCGCCGAGTAAGATACTGATATTCGGCCGCTACCGGTTAGTCTAGGAGCCTAATATAGTTGGAAAAAGGCAGATATCCTACTATATCCTACTAATATTATAAATTTGAAAGTTTGTGAGGATGGATACATCTTTGTAACTCTTTCACGCCAGAACGGCTGAACGGATCTAGATGAAATTTGGCACAGAGATAGATTATAGTCTGGAGTAGCACATAGGCTACTTTTTATCCCGGAAAATGTACGGGTTTGTAAATCACGTGCGCGAAGCCGCGCGCAGAAGCTAGTAATATGATAAAACGACTTCGACAACAAGACTGGCAGTGGCAAAGTGATAAGCTTTATGCATTACGTGTCGCGGGTTCAGTTCCCGTATGAAAAAGATAATTTTTCATTGGGGTGAGTGCATAAAATAAGTATATTATACGAACTGTACCAATGTACCCATGACACATGAGAAAAACAACTAGGGCACTGTTTAAAAAAACGCGATAACGATTACCCAGACCATACGTAAACAGCAGACATATGACACATGAGACTGATACTTCCTCTATTATTTCTACATAACCAAAAAATGAATAGAAATAACGCAAAAAATAGACCAGACCATGGGACGGCGGGCCTTTGTTTATACAACTGTATCGAACTGTATGTGTGTTTGTTTTTTATGTGTGCCAAGCGGATTTCCCCGGGGCACACCTGGACCCCGTTACCGTGTTTAAACTCAACTTATTGCTGTTACGGTACTTTTGTTTTGTATACGCCGTATACGGTATGTATTTCTACAAAAAGTTTTGTTGTGAGTGAAATAAAAGAATGATGTGTGGTGACTGTAATTCATATTCTCCATGTTCATGATCGGTGCAAATTTTATTTTTATGTACATACGTACCATAATATTACGCCTGTATACGCAAAAGGGCTAGGTTACATACATGATAATACAGACCAAGATTTCGCCGATGCTGGTATTTTGTGCCTTAATGTATTAGAGACATAATTCCAAACTCCGGGTTGCAGAGTTTATATTATCACTTGTTTCTAATACATTTAAAAATAATACTAGGCTAGGAAAACGGAGGTTATAGAATAATCATAGAATAGACGAATCAACTAGAAATGGAATATAATCATAGTTTATTTTCGACATTATTATAAAACAGCACCCACGCTCCCAATAACAAACATCCAATCAAATTAACCCTCCAACTGCATTACCAAGAACATCAAACCCGTCAAAATGTAACAGATCAAATAGATTGAAACAACTATCAAGGCGTTACGTCAGTTGATAATCCGCCATCTTGCTGGTAGAACAAACAAAAACTACTTATTAGTTGAAAGTTCCCATTTCAGTGTTGTTATAAGGTAAACAATGAACCGGCTTAGTGGGATTTGGGACGAAACACGATTAGTTAGTTAGGGGACGAGGAGATATAGTTGTTGGATGTGTTAGTATATAAGGAGCCGTCTTCACGGGCGAATTATACGAGTTTATCATGCTCACTATAATGTCGTTGATGGTAGCGTGGTGTATTGAGTCGCTGAATTTCCAACATAGTGGTTGAGCTTGACGATGCTGACGCACGCGACATGCTCGTGAACAGGTACCGTCTGCAGGGACTGCTCGGCTTGTAACTGCCATGGCAATCTTATTAAGAAGTAATATCTTAGTAGGTCTATTCGTATATATTCAATTAGATTATTTTCGAATCTCTTACCATGCGCCTAGAACCTCTACATGGTACCTAAGTTCCTGAACTTGGTTTACATGAAATAAAGATAATTATTTTCGATTCTAAATTAATCGCGACGATAATGTAGCCGTGCTACCAAGAGTCGTTGTAGAGATGGGTAAATACAATAAAAAAAAGTATTTAAGTTAACGCCATAACTTAAGCACAACATACTACTGCATACATAGAGTTAACTCAATATTTGCGTCATGCAGCAGTGCAGAGGCCAGCACTATGCTAGTGCATGAGGGACCTAACTAGGTGTACAAACCGTCGATTTGCTCGAGGAAGTATGGCAACGACTATTGGACTGTATCAATATGGTGTTAGCAATACGCAAGCGGCAATATTGTTCTGTTGTGTCTTCCGAGCATTATGAAGTCTTTATGTAATGTTAAATTAAACATAGAAATAAAATTGATAAACGACTGTAGCTATCAGTATGTACAGTCCAAGTCATGTCTTATTGTTACCTCATCACGACCAAACCACTGAACCAATCTTAATGAAAATTTACAGAGGGGTGAGGACATAAGCTTATTATTACTATTGCAACAAAACACTAATTAGATAATAAATGAGATGCTAATACATATAGTATACTTCACTGTTATTTGGTGACACTTCATATCTACTTATGTATTTGCTCGAACGTGAATGGAGGAACACGGACCTATTTAAAACGTCATAATATTCATAACACATCCAGCAAGTCTTGGTTCTATGTTTAATGCTATTTGTTTAGGACAGGACAAGTTTTTGACTGCTTCCACATTATATTAAAAGCTCGTTAAACGGAGTTTGTTTGTACACACCTGACAACTTGTGGCCCGCACAGGTTCCGGAGCCGACGGCAAACAGACCAGAATGTACCTGTAAACAACATACTTTGTATTACGATCAATTTTTAACACGTAAACTTCAAGGGGATAGTTTTTATGGTATTTCAGAATTCTTCGACTTTTAGCTGATGCTGGTAGGTTCGTATGGATCCTAGAGCTAGCCTTTTCTTTCGCAAGTGTGAATGTCATACAATTCTAACCCCATTACTAATAAAGCTCGCAGTAAAGGATGGGAGTGTTTACAAAAAACTGCGTACAATTCCAAAAAAAATTGGATACATCCCATTAACAATTTGTTCGATCCACGGATCGAACTCGAGACTTCAAGTTAGTCACTAGACCAAGGCAGTCAATAATAACGTCAGCCTATAACTATACATGCTGTGTTATTAATTGAACGTTACATAACTTTATCCCGCGTTTATTAGTAGGCGAATATAGGATTATCATGAGAATAAGATCAACAACGTTCTCTGTTGAGTTCATATAATAATGTAGGTATTCCGATGATCACACTCACTGCTTAAAAAGCATCTTAATTATTCAAATTTACACATACAACATGACAATATCATTATGATCGTTGACTGTAGCGGTTATTAAGAGGCTCTTGTTTGGCAATAAATGTTTACAAGGCTGGTTTTAACACGGCTTTAAGGAATCACGTTTAAAAATCGTAGCATTATCTTTTTTATTCAAATGACTTCTACGGTAGCGTAGCGGGCGTAGCAGACACTGACTACGGCGTAGCACTAAAAACTATATTATTAATTAAAAGTAGCTACCTAGCTTATACACCGTTGTATTACGAATCGTTAGTAGGTCGGTTGCCCACCTACATTTCAACGGCTTAGACCCAGAACAATAAGCAAGAGTTTGTAAGATCGAACCCGTAGCAGTATTGACGTGGATCTGTTTTACCACAACCACACTGACCTAAGGTGAAGGGGTCAACTGCAGTAGTAATAATGGGCAATCGACACTGGGAAAAATCTTTAAAAACTAAAGATATTTTCCCATAGCAGAAATGGATCAAAATCCTGTAAAATACTGGAACAAACCTAACAAAACAAACCTTTTCGCAATAAATAATACTCGGTGACACGAATCGACGGCAAACTTATTGTCCTTTATCAGGCTCCGGGCGTTTTCACATAAGGCGATAACGATATTGACACGACACCGTTACGATATTAGTGCATACAGAATCTCATACAACTATCTCATATATTGTCTAGTAGCCGTAATCGGGACTGTTGAGCGTAAGGTCCTGGGTTTGATTCCCGGGTATAACAAAGTTTTCGTAAGCCCGTAGTATGAAATCGTGAATTCGCAAATAGGTTCGCCGTCAGGCTCAATAACGGGATCGATGAAATGTAAGTTTACATAACAAAACAGCATCACGCCAGTATTCCCCGAAGTGTTCGGCAGAAGTGTGATATTTACACCCAAATTTCACCATTTGTAATATAGGGAGAGAGCCTATTGCTACCTACCGGGCACATTTCTAAACTCCATGCTGCTACTGAGAATTTCCGCACAGAAAAACCCAATAACACTACCCGACCTGGGAATTAAACCCAAGAACTCACGCTCAGCAGTCACGCTTGCGACACTAGACCAATGAAGCAGTCATGTAGATGTTCATGTACAATAATACTGCCATTATAAAATTGCTATCGTGTCGGCTGATATTAAGCATATTTTCCTCTATATTTCACGTGGTATTCCTGCGAGGAAAGGTGTGACGTCTAATGGGGGCAATAGTCGAGCAATTTGTTTCTATTGTGGCTCGTGGACTACCCGCGCTGTTATGGGCACCTGGTAGATTTTTATGTTTTGTTACGTAAACAATACTTACATTTTTTTTGACAATATCTTATTTTGGCACTAGGATTTCTCCTGTGTTTATTTCGAATTTATAGACACAAATACCTATAGCTTGGTATGTAAAGTGTGTACGTAATGCGGGAATGTGTAAGTAATAGTAATAAATGATAAAAATGTTATTTTTTTTTTCATCATCACGTCACAGAGTCACAGTAAATAACATATATTATATAGAGACTGGTGTCTGAGATAGGTGAAACCTGTGTTTATAATTATACGAGTGTCTATAATGTGACTTGGTAAATGGCATATAAAACCCAAGTGTAACCGATCGACCGCGATCGTAGTGACGTCAAACCAAAAATGTATGGAAACAGTGTGCTCACGTTGTTGACAGAAATTCATTCAAATACGGGTGAAAAACAATGGATTGTTATGAGAAGATTTAAAATACTGTTTGGGAAACAAACGAGTTCCTGTAAAAAAAAAATTGGATGACAGGCAAAGAACTTCTTTCATTATTATAAGTTTATTTCCTAAAGCTGGGTGCTACTCCTCTCGAAAGTAACTGACTCGTACAGCATGTATTGCGAATTGATGATTATCACAAGTTTTCGTTTTTATGGTTATTAGAAACTTTATTAGTACAGAAGATAAAATTCGTCGTGTTTAAAAAACACGACGAATTTTATCTTCTGTAGGTATTCCAGACATGTATACACGAGTATTGCTGTGAAGTCGACAATAGTTGAACAATTTGTTTCTATTGTGGCTGCCGAACGGACAGGTTTAATATTGCAGAGTCCGCGGTCGCGCATTCTTTTTACATTTTGCGTTCAAAACGCATTCCATTGTTAGGTACGCTACGAGATCTAGTATAGCAGTGTCTCAGTGATTGCAAGGTGGAAATGATGATGACAGTTCTCAGATCTCCACTGTAAGACACGAACAGCCGTGTTACATCAACTTAGTTGAGCAGATAATGACTAGCGTAGAAAAAATATTTCTCAGTAATTGCAACGTACCAACGAAAGTCCTTAGACACTCGGTAAATAAGAGCTCAGATAAATTTACAAGCTCGTTTAATCCAAGTGCCAAAGCAATAATAATGAAAATTTAAAACGTTGGAACACGCGCCGAGGCCGTTATGACACGGCGTGAATTTTAACTCTCTCTAAACTGGACGTCTCATTTGAATAACACATAAAAATAATGTGTGTTTGTGTGTTTGACCCGTGTAATGCGTTCTGGTTTAAAACTAAAGTTTGGGTACGGAAAACGAAATGTATTTAGTAAGTACTTGTTTGGGTTGGATGTAATCGTTGTTAGTCCTGGGTTGTACAAGCTTTTAAAAGAACAAAAAATATGTCAAACGTAATAACGATCACAAAGGCCCAAATATCTAATTTAGGTTTAAATAAAACGATTTATGTGTGTGCTGTTTTTTGAAACACTAAACACTATCAGGTCTAGAAAGACCACTTTGGATGAAGCGACTTTTATACCTATCATTCATTTTGCGTAATTCAGCAATCTGTTACCATGGAGACAGGTAAGTTTTCGCACGAAAAATACTTAATAGCCACAATCATAACGAGGCATATCAACGTCATTTGCTGAAGCACTTCTCTTGTACCCATCATCAGGTTGGTGAGAGGCAACAAAGTGCTACAAAACTTCTTAACCACAATAAAGAGACGCTTTACAAATTTAATTACCTATTCTTAGTTCCGGAACATGCTGAACCTACCTTATTATGGCTTATTTATTAAAGCAAACATCCAGAAGTTTAACTAGACAAGCTCCACATATAAACCGGAGATTAACTAGGCTTAAACGTGGTTTAAACTATGATAATCGTCGATTAAGACAAGCCAGGACGCCAACGAAGTTTCACGGATGAACATTATTATTAGAAAACTTTCGCGGAAAAGGTGAACGTTTAGATATTTAAATGACTGGAAGTGACCACATAATTTTAATGCACTCAATTGAGATGGTCTGAAAATTACACTTTGACAGGACTACATCTTCCATTCTTTTCTCAAGTTTATTTAGTAACAGACATCGTGAGTATTAATTCATTCAAAAATTATGAAAATTCATTAATAAATCATTTTTCCCGGAGTATCCTACTGACTGCGAAGAAAATCCGAATCAAACTCAAGGATTTTTGTTTGTTATCTTGTTTTAAGTTTAAAAACAATAGATTCAGCGCCGCTGTCCGCTCAAATAATTGTTTCAATCAAAATAAATTTTGATATGGCTAGTTAGTTTCTTAATTTCATCAATCATCATCAATTAACAGTTCAATCAGGATGGCCAATCCCACTTGCCTAGAGTGATGAATAAGGATAATATCTTGTTCATGTATTGGTAATATCAACGAAATAAAATAAAATTCTTTATTTGATCAAAATAAATACCTATCACATCCAGCACCACTATAACAATGTAACGTCTCACAACTCGCTCTCCCGTCGCAGACGAGCTCTTCCTTTGATCACCTTTATTATGTTCTGAAATTAACTATTGTTAACAAGTTTGTATCCTTTGCATGTTTTCCGATTCCACTTCTTTGGTATCGCGTCAAAAGTATCAAGATTTTGTTTATCAAGGAAAATGGAGGAGAAATTCCAATCAGTTTTTTTTATTTTTTATTGTTTGTAGGTAACGTGAACAACATTCGCAGGTGAACTTTTGGAATCAATTGAATGATCAGCTGTCTTTGTCGCCGACCGTAAATATCTATTATGATGAGAAAAATGTTGTTGCTATACATTATTCATAGACGTGTGATATTCTTTTTTATTATAGAAAAGAGCAAATAAGAATGTCGCGCCGGTTTGTTAGTTAGTACCGCCGGTTATAAACCTCGAAAACAACAGATGAGTCGCAGGAACGTGTTTCAGGCAACGCACTTGTAACTCCTCCGGTGTTGCGGGTGTCCATGGGCGACGGTAATCGCTTACCATCAGGCGATCCGCCTGCTCGGTTGCCGCCTATAGCATAAAAAAATGGTAGTTCTTTTTTTCACTTTTCTTTTCAAAATATTTATATTTACATAAATGTTTTAAAAAAAGTTGTTTTTATCCCAATTACATTTGCGGTTGCTCCCAGTCAAACCAATTGCGGCTAATTATCAGTATTTTTACACGGAGCGACTGGTATCCGACCTCTGCCACCTAATAACTGAGAAACACCGATACTCTATAGTTGGACTGGTTGTCAGACTGCGGGGGCGAGCTTATTAC
This sequence comes from Shargacucullia verbasci, assembly GCA_947562105.1. NCBI lineage: Eukaryota > Metazoa > Arthropoda > Insecta > Lepidoptera > Noctuidae > Shargacucullia > Shargacucullia verbasci. The sequence goes on from OX387296.1 coordinate 1,742,806, forward strand.
CAATTACCGAGCACATTTACAGTCTCCGTGCAACTGAGACTTTTCATACAGGAAATCCCAATCACACTGCCTAACCTGGTAATCAATCCTAGGACACTGCTGACGCATTCGTTTTGTGTACTCAGGCGCACAATGGTATTAGTACGGCGCAGCAGTCGTCTCCCCGCAACCGTACAGTCAGGCTGTTAGTTTAGTCCTATATATCTGTAACCTGGTACCAGTAAAGTTATATAAATTCAACGTGAACTTCATTTAGTATTCCTAATTCTCATACCCCATACTATCCCATGACCACAGCAGTCAGGCTTTCGACCAGTAGACTAAAGAGGTATATCGTATTCGATACACATCACATAATTTCTATTATCAAAGCTATTCAAGGAGTTCTCGAGGGCCGCACAAGTAGGTATTGTAATAAGATAGTATTATTAAGCTAATGGGCGACTGAGCGCACGCAATGCTGTTTGATTAAGTTCGATTTGATTCAATACCTTGCATTTAACCCGCATTCCATTTGACCACTATAGTAAACTTAGTTTGTGATTTATAGCATTAAGCCTGTATTTCCGAAGGGTTAGGCAGAGGTTGTACGAGATTTCACCTACATATTATTAAGTCACGTGTAATTAGGGAAGAGATTTTTGCCATCTATCGGGTACAATTCTGCACTCTCCTGAGAATTTCCACAGTATAAAGAAAAACCCAATTACATTTTGAGTGACTAGGGAATAGTGGGCGCGTGGGTTCGATTCCCGGGTCTAGGAACACTGATCCACATAACTATTTTTACGGTTATTATTTTGAAGTTTAAAGTGGCTTCAAAATAATACTTACATTTTTCTAATATAATAAAATTTGCGTACTTATTATTTCCACCGTTATAATTGCAACTGTCTACTTGACGAACAATGTCCAAACAACCAAATTACACACACAAATCATCAGATCTGAGCAAATTTGCAAAGTTATCGCATCCATCAACCGTAAGACGACATTAATTAGTAGAATTAACATTCCATCCAGTAATAATTAGACCCCACCCCAGGGGGTAAAATTCACCCTAAGATTACCCCTCCCCCGGACTTTTATAGGCCAAGTTCTGACAAAATTACGAATTAATGCTGATTTTCGTTGGTATTCAATTTGCATTGTCGGACCAAAGGATCGGAAACATCTGGTACTTCGAGGTGAGGATGGTGGAATGGAAATATAAAAAGGACCAATTTTATTTTCGATAATTATGGTTTTTAGGGAACTGCCATTAGTTGAACGTCTGAAATCTTTTTTAGCCTTCTTCCGTTCTTCTTTTAGGCATAAGTAAAATTATGATTTTGATTATCTTTTATTTATCTAACAATTTTAATTAATAACTCTTATATTCCCATTTCTATTTAGTTTTGATACCTATCCACTATTTATTTATGAAATTTATATTGTCATATTGGTTTAATGGCCGCAAGCGTGACTTTGAGCGTGTGCGAACTCAGGACTTCGGGTTCGATTTCAGTATTCATAACTTTATTAGAAAGAAAGAAAATACGTTTATTTGACCTAAGCCCTAAGATAATACAGAGTTTATTATGAAAGGAGTTAAAGTTTACTGTAAAGAAACACGCAGACAAAAATAAATGTATGTATACCAACTTACACACCGTACATCAGACCGTATACATACCAATTTTTGACGAGAAAAAACCAAACCGAGTTAAAAAAAAAAACAGATTAATTCTTGAAGATAAAAATAATAATAAAATCTTTTTGTACAAACGTGCTGAATTAATATTTAATGAAATATATAACATAATATGAGCCCCATTCTATCCCTACTTATCTATCAAATAAACCTGTATATATATATCTTGTATCCAAAATTAAATTACTATGAAACTGTAAAACTAAATTTCAAACTAAAGTATTGAAAGAGACAAGTTGCAACTTTGTCAGATATTAAACATTAATTGCACCCTTGAAAAGAATAACTAATTGCCGAGCGGACAAAGGGGTGAACTCGTTAAAAGTTCCGTAAATTCCCCCTCCACTCTCCCTCCGAGTAGGGTTGCCTTTAGTCAATTTAGAAAATTAATATGTTTCATCATTAAATAATTATGTAGAACAGAAAAAGTTCGGGCAGTTTATAATATTTTTATTTTTAAATTAACTTGATTTTTTGTTTCGGTTATGAATAAGCAAGTAAATTTTAGAATAAGAAAGAGATTTGTAATATTAAATTATTTAGGTTGAGGTAGACGGGCAAATATTAAATTTCGATGAGTACACTTACTTGGGCCAGATAGTTTCATTTGAAAACCAACAAGAGAAAGAAGTTGAAAGAAGGATTTAATATGCTTGGAAAAGCTTCTAGACCCTTAAAGAACATATGAAGGGCAAACTCCCGATATCGCTGAAACACAAACTCATCAACATGCGTATCTTGCCCGTCCTAACCTACGATGCCCAAACCTGGTCACTTACAGAACAGCAGAAGTCCAAACTTAAGATTCTAGAAGTTAAACGGACGGATCACTTCAGAAACATCTTTGCCTTGCGCTCCATAACACAAATAACGGATGTAAGAGAAAATCACTAGACTAAAGTGGGAGCGGGCCGGCCATATCTTACGTATGCAACCGGACAGGTGGGCAAAGATCGTCGCGCGCTGGACGCCTGGCGGTGGAAATCCTCGAGGACGTCGACCGAGGCGTAGGTGGCGTGAAAAACTGGACGTATATGCGGGACAGGCATGGCAACAAGTCGCTCAAAATAGAGAACAGTGGAAGATAAAAGACTATAAAAAATAACATAACAATCACAAATAAGCACGGAACTTTGAGACACTTAAAGTTTTGCTAGATTGTTCATCTCGTTTTCTGATGCTGATCTGTATTAGCGACCTAAATTTACTTAATACCATCCCATGTAAAATTGGGAAAGAAGTTTTTGAGAATTAGTAGTATTCTTAATCCTAAATGGTTGGGAAGACTCATATTGTATTCAATGTTTTCAGTTTATTGTATATTTTCTTATTTTTTTTATTTTTTTGTTTTTATTGTAGTTTACCAAATGTAATTTTACGTAGCTACCTGCACACATAAATTGTAAAATTGAAGTATTTAGTCTGAGCAATAGGCGTTGACCTGTACTGTAGCCGTGCTGCACACTGATCAACATCTGCTGAGCAACGTTCCTTCTGCCATACTGTTAAAGTATCCTATGTATTTTTACGATACCAATAAACATTTTTCACATTTTAGTTCGTTCTAACTGCCAACAGATATTAAAGTTCTGCATCAGCAGTCTGCTCTCTTTTCCATGTCCTCAAATACAATAAATCATGATAACAACGAGCCTGTAAACGGTCATGCTATACATTCATAGTGTTTTATGTTTTCCAGAAACTTCATTGTGTTAAGCACAACTACATGACTGCATTAGTAAAATAATGAGCATATTATTTATTCAACACAGCTGTAAGGGACACAATTATCTAGGTTTAAAGATATTTATTCTCAAGACAGACAAAACTATCAGTTTCATGAGAACAATTAGGTTACTATAGGTAATTATTTACAACGAAATCGTTCAATACAGTACACACACAGCTTACACATTTAGTTCGATACTAATTCACATTTACATATTCAGTTTTGCACATTGATGTCTATTTATTTAGTACTTTAATAGTTTTCAACAACACGTTGAACAAGTTTTAATTTAAATACATTACATGAGCTTACATTTTTTATAATTGGGGTCATTTTATTATAAAGCTGGGCGCCTTCATTATAAATTTTTTTTCCGTAGTTCGTTCTTATCTTGGGTCGTACGAGAAATCTGATCTTTGAACATGTATTGTGTACTTGTATGACTGCAAATTGAATTTTCTTAACTTCGTTTGTTTTTTTATAGAAACACTTTTTAACAAACTCACAAATCAATCATTTAACATAATAATGAATATATTATATCCTTGATTTTGCCGACACGACTGGCACAGTGGCTAAGTGATTATCTTTGTGTCCTACCTACAGGTTTGATTCCCATGTTGAACAAATATTCGTTTCACGATACACGAGAAATGGTAGTGTAATGAGAGTTAATGAGTTATAAAAAGAAAAAAAAAAAACCATAAAAATAAATGATGTAAATAAATACAATTTTCCTATCTTGTCACACAAAATCCTGATGGATGACAACCCTACCGACGCCTATCTTGTGTGGTGAAATACACCGTCTCAAGAACCCCTTAAAAGTAAGTGAGATGGAGACATAACTTTTATAAAGGGACGAAAGAGACAGAAGAGCGTTTTATTAATTTCAACGTGTCAACATTCACTTAGAGGTGTTAAACCTCTTTTTGGGTAGGAAATACTATTAGCTTTTCCTAGAATATTAATTTGAAAATTAAAGTTAAGTTTAGGTTATTTAAGGCTAAATATACAGCGTGTATGTTAACCGTAAATAGTACGTAGTTTTATTAAACGTAAGCAGCTTTAGTAAAATTCTCTTAGAATACTTCTATTTTCATTTTTATATTAAACTAGTGGCCCGCCCCAGCTCCGCACGGGTGCAATTTACTAATGAAGAAAGTGAGAATTGAGATTTTCATACAAAAATACTATACAAATTTTCGTTAATTTTCCAAAAAAAAATATTCAATTTATCTGTAGACTTCTGCCTAACCTCCGTGATACGGGCGTGATGTTGTGTTATTCAGTAAAGTTATTTATATTTCGATTAAAAACTTTTGGGACGGAAACTTATCTATGCTAATCATTGTGCGCGGCATATCTTATGAAATAAAACAAGTTTATGGTTAAAGTCTTGACTAATTTGTACCCATTTTTAACCGTAGTCCACCAAGAAAAAGTTAGAAAAATGTTTTAATTCATCAAGCTACGTAACTCCGACCCCACAAACAATAGAAAGAAGAAATAGACAATAAATTATTGAAATCTTAAGGATCATCCGAAAATAATTATACTATTTTTTCTTATCCTTATTTTTTCATTAAAATACCTTAAACCAAATACAGCTTAATCATACATATAATCTTATGCGTTAACAGTAAAAGAAAATAACTTTTTACGTAAACCTGGCCACATACCTACTAAAAAGTTGCAATCTATAATTGCTAGAGAATAGTAAAGTAATTACCAATACAGGACAACTTCAGTACACACATCTAAGGCGATTATAAAATCAATCAGATTTTTTGTACACAGGTGGAAAATTTCAAAGAGTAAATAATCTACAAAGAATAAAACTACAAAAGATCAAGTCTTGACAATTGCGACTTTCATTTTCTCTTGTTAAATCAAAAAGCAATATAGAACAAAACAATTTAATTTCAATTTCTTCTTCCTTAATATACACGATCAAATCGTAACAATTATAATGAACAATACCTTACCTTTGAAGGAGAAGAACATCTACAAACAAACCATGAAAATAATTTGCAGAAGAAAAAAATGATCAAGACACCAATTTTGACTTCATGAGGAATTTTATCGCATGCGAATAATATTCGTGTAATTTATCTTTATTTTACAACAGTCATGCAAAGTGTTCGTTATTTTTTTTTTTGACATGTACTTTTAGATTTCATTAGGGGTTCATTGAAAAAGCCGCCACGATTAACCAAACATAAGTTTGTCTGCTGCACTCTGAGCCGTTAACTTCTAACGACTGCTGATTGGTTAATACTTTCACTACGAGTAATTCCTACGTGATAGCTCAGGCACGACATAAGAAAAACTACATATATTTCTTTCAGACAAATGTCGAATTGTACGACTATTTTACGTCTAAGCTTTCAATTCGCATGTGCGCAAATCACCCCCTGACATAAAGTTGAAGCGTTGAGGCACAATGGTATACAAAAAAAAAATGAAATGTATATTTTTGCGAAAAATTGTTTGTTTCCGTCGCCTATTGTCCCCTTTAGAACTCTTAAGGCTAAATTAAAAGGACGCCGGACCATTTCGACTTTTAATTACATTCTTAATGAAACATTTTAAAAGGTAACAGACGTTTTGGCGTAATCATTTTTCTTGTGCCCCTTGTTGACGTTTATTGAAGGTTATTTACTATGGTTGAAGACAACAAATACTAGACAACCTTCGCATCGGGTAAATAGTACACTGGGAGATATAGGCAGGGGTTGATTGAACAATGTTCATGGTTTTGTATGAAACCATTGCCAATCCCGTATAGAAATAGACCAATCTTGGATCATGGTACGAAGCAACAATAAAATTTATTTATATGATTGTTTTTACAGAACAAATTGTTCGGACCAAGTCATTATTTTTGTTACAGCTAATGGTGCTACATATTTGACGGCTGGTTTAGTAGAACTTTCATATAAAGAATAAATAAGGACGTGAAATATAATTTGATTGTACATTTTGTTGTCATAAATATATAAAGACAATGAAAGACTCAGGGGAAGCCTGTGCCCAACAATGGGACACTCAGGGTTAAGTATAACATAATATAAATAAATAAAAATACTACAAGTAGTCGTAGTAATTTTTTTAGATAAATAAATTAATATTTGCTTGCAAAGTCCGCAAAATAACCAAGAAAGACCATTACGAAAGCTTCCGATATTTTAACGAGTGCCTTCATAAAATCGTACTAATTAAATATAAGAAGCAGAAGACAATATTAACAGCGGGGACCCGACTTAATTTCCAAATTAGTTGACAATTATGAGACGGTAGAACGCGGCGTGGAGTTCTAAGGCTTAGGACAGATGCGAAAATTCTTCCTACTTGTTCCTTTATAGCAGCTTTTCAGTAAAGTGAAATTCAAGACTAATACCATTTATATTATTTTATATTTATTTTCATGCGTAATATTCTAAGCATTTAGCAAACGTTATTAGTTGTGTAATACCTCATTTACTGAGTTACCCGCCCAATATCAGATTGCAGGTCTTATTATATAATGCATGTTAACATAAGATTATTAACTGTATATTAACTTTTTATTTTTTGAAAAAAGTATCCATGGATTTCTTGCCGGTATCTTCTCCATAGGACCTACCCCTTTTGAAACAGTGCGTCTAGAGTCTCGACTTTTTAAAAGTGCCTGAAAAGGCCTAGTTGAAATAAAAAACTTTGACTTTGACTATTAGCTTACCTTGAATTAATCAACCTTTATCTAGATCTATCTATGCCATCATCAGTATTCGATAAAAATGTACAATGTAACAAAAATATGTATATAAATTACATTGGAAACATTTAAACAATATTTATATTGAAAACTTCATTACGAAAGCTCCATCATAATGTTTGGTTTATTATAAGCCTATTTTACATACCATTTAAATGGTTAATGGGTATGGTGGCGAATTTTCGTTATAGCTTTATGTAAAAAAAAAATTTATTGTAAATTAAGAAAATTCTAATTCTGAAAACTTCATCCTTGTGACTCTGCATACATATCTCATTATCCTAACTATCCTAACTATTCCTAACTACAATATTATAAATGCGAAAGTAATTTTGTTTGTTTATTTGTTACCTTTTCACGCCTAAACCACTGAACCGATCATCCTGCAATTTTGCATATACGTTGACAGGTGTACAGAAATGGACATAGGGTACCTTTCATCCCGAAAAAACGTACTGTTCCTGAGGAAAACAACAATAACGTTCTTATGATAATAGATGGCGCCACGAGTCTTTCGCAAGCAGATTACAACCCGAATTGACTGTCAAATTCTAAATTAACGCGAGCGAAAGCCGCGGGTAAAAGCTAGTACTACTATACATTAACATCGATCGATAAAGTTTGTTCAGATACCCTTAGCTTCTTTAAGCGGCGTATATTTACCCATAAAAGACTTTGTGTACTGTTTCAAAAGTAAGGGTATGATGGCCATTTTAGTTTTAGACGAAAATACCAGTAAATATACCTACCTATCGCATGCCATATTGCATATTCCGTCCTCTACTTGAAATTCCTGTAAACATGTACATAGTAACACAAATTTGTGTAAAAACCTACAGGCCCGTCGTGGACAGCTGTTAACTCCTACATAGTTGCCATAACAACCAGCTCGTGTGTTTCTACCCTAACAATAAAGTTGCACGTTTTGTTCCGTAACAATTTCATTTTACAGTTGGAAAAGAAAACAATGTTTTGTACACAAAATAACGTTTTATTTCCAGAAACAAACCACATTGTTTACGTTCGTTTTGTTACTGAAAATACAGGAAAACTGTGCAATAATAATTGTCGAATGAAACGAAATTATTGAATTTTTAATAAACTATAACTACCTTATTAACTGTAATTGCCTCATTGGTTTAGTATTGTTGTTCATCAAGCGCGGTTGCTGAGCGTTCCTGAGTTCAATCCCCGGGTCAAGAAAAGTATTATTGTATTTTTCTTAGTAGCAGCCTGTAGTTTGTGTGCTGTGCCCGGTAGATGGCAAAAGGCTCGTCCATAGATAGGATTTAATAACAGCATCGGCGATACACATTTGCCTTACCCTTCGTGAAACACAGGCATGATGCTCTGTATGTACCTATATAATGAAATAAAAAGTAAAATAATAAACTAAAAGACATATTAAAATTGTTGATAATTTCGTTAAGATTATAAATCCTTTCAAAATGTGTACAATGCTAGGCTGCATTTATTTATTTAACATTTATGTTCACATTTTAAAATGAATAATTAAGTTGAAGCAGCGCGTATAGTACAAAGGTACTGCTTGTTTATAAAGAAATCTGTAGCAAACCTGCGAGACGAGAGTTTGTTACATTTATTTTCACCAACAAAACGCAGTTAAATATGCATCGGTCCACGAACCCGGGTTCTATTTGCATCACAATCGATGTTTCGAGCACTAACCGCGAACGGAGCCAAACTGTCTCTCTGCAGGAGTTCCGCAAATAATTATAATTAAGGCATTTCAATTGAAATTGTCGGCAACGTTCCATCAAATAATTCAATTGACAGGTTTTGATTGAATTGTTATCTGGTGGTACATTCCGGTGGGAAACTATCTTTCATCATCATCAGGTTATCGAAGTCACCACTGCTTGGATTCAGATATCCTATCTCTCTCTAGTATCCCTCCTCCTCTCTGAGAAGAATAGAGTCACAGCCCACTACGCCAACTGTATGCTGATTGGTCCTTACTAATGTATTACTATTATATTTGACGGTACGATTGGATCAGTGCCTACAATGAGTTTCTGCGTTACGTATAAAAAGGAACAAATATTAGTACGGAAGCCTACAAATAAATGTTCCGGGTCCGGGTAACGGAAAAATAACTCTCACATCACACACTGTATCTGTCTGCACTTCCAAACAAAAAAGTTAAATAATCATAATAAACACTTTGCCAACCTGGAAAATGAACCAAAAACCTCACCCTTAGCAGCTAACCTTGCGACCACTATACCAATGAGATGATTATTTTACATGTTTTTTTCTATATTTGTCATTGTACTATAAACTAGATGGCACCATAGTTTACTGCCTACCTCGTAAGATTAAACGTTGATACAAACTCGACTGAATGTATTAGAAACATAATCCAAAAACACAGAACTCCCATTTAATGAATGGAAACTCTCTAGTCCAGGCAGTTCGCAAACATGGGTCCGGTTTGCCCAGCCCCCTCGCAGTCCAGCTTAATTAAACCCAAGTTCCGACTAAATTAGTTTTTGGGAAACAATCACCGGATAATTACGTCATCAGAGCTACATGTCGTGATAATGAGGAAGTTAAAACATTGGTTATTTGTGTGTTGTAGTGATTATATAATTAAAGTGTTGCGGCGAAACCAATAACCGCTTTGATTTCCATTGAAAGTAATTCCGAAAACGGAATTTACACACACATGTTTGTTCCGAGTAATGGAACCCGCAACACGTAGGGCAGTAGTCGATCGATCAACCACTCCGCTAACAAAAAAATATAATATCTGATTTGTTAATTAGATGATATTGACTCAAATAGCTTTGCTTTTAAATATATAAAAGAGTTTAACGAACCACGGTTTCAAATCAAATCATTCGCACCAATCCTTCCATCATTCTTCGATCTACGTATATACTTAAATCCGTACCAAAGGACCGCTCATATTCGTATTGAAGATTTCCCGAAATCCACGGTATTATTGCACTGAACTTTGAATCCTGATTGAAAAAGCCCTCAAACGTCCCTCTGTCATCTTGGGGAGCAAATTTTATGAGGGCTTCGACCAAAAGCGGCGCATTTGAATGTAAATGGTATTCCACCTCAGGCATCGAATGTCGGGATTGAAACAACTGCTTTGGATAGACGACCGATTAGATTTTGCGTTCGGAAATATTCCGCAAAGTCATTTAAGAATGTTTCTTTTTTTCTTATTTTTGGCCAGCAAATGATTTATGATAGAATGAAAAAATAACGCTGCGGTTTAAATATGGACAATAAATTTACAGTTTTCATTTTGATGATGTTAGAAATATGGAATAAAATTGTTTTTGCAATCAAACGCTAATCCTTTCGGATTTATTGGACGGTAAAACATTTGTCACACGTTACATAGCCTTTGTTTCATCAAAATCTGTTTGTAAGTTCTGTTTTGAAACGTGTGAAGCCCATTGTAACTTTTTTGTTGGTTATATTCGTAATTATCAAACGTTTGTTGGTTTACTATTTATTTGGTGGTAAAAAGCCGCAACTACTCAATACCAAGAAATAGGCATCGCAAGAGTGTGTTTGCATTATTTTTATACTTCTTCTTCTCTCAAAATATTTTGACCTATTCGGCAGCAAAAAAGCTCTCTGAAAAAAAAAAACATTGCCAGTTTCCCAATAGTTGGAAAGAAAGGACAAGTAATAAGGCTGTATTTTAGCCGGCGCCATTTCACAAGACAAGTGGGCAAGCGTCCTCGCGGTAAAATTGGATGTGTCCATCGCCTTATTTATAGCCGCGCGATCTGTTCCATTGAATTGCGTATTGTGTGGCCGATGGGAAAATAACAGAGATGTGGAAAGGCATTTACTAGATGAGACTTCTGTGAGAAAAGCTTTCTCAAAGCTCAAGCTTTTTTGAGGAAGGGACATAACCACAAGCATACAAGTTGTATGCACATTCAGTATAATTTTTTGAACGGGGCACATTTAATGGTCGAATAAAAACGCCTAAAATTATATTAATCATGCGAAAGCTGAGCGGGCTGGCTCCAAAAGCTGGGATATTATTCTCACGCGTATTTTAGGGTACTTAATTTAAAGTGTAATTGTAAATAATTATTGCAGTGTACTGACACTGCACTTTGCATAATTATTAAACTTCACACATCATATATAGTAGCACTTTTAGATATAAAATATATCTATGTTAAAAGAAAGGGAATCCGGGGAATAGATTTTGATGATAGCGAACCCATAACAATAGATAGAAGCTTGTCTGAAGCTAATTAAACTACATCCATTATGTCCTAATCTCTTTGGTAATCTCTCTACACATATTGAACACATTAATATAAAAAGAAATCTATTGGGTCATAAAGCCATTTTGCTAACATAGACCCATATAATCGCCATTTTAGATGCTTGATTAAGTTCTGTAAGAGGGACAAAACCTAATAAAAAAACTCAGTGGATACGTGGATTATCTAATTTGCCACCTAACTCAAATATATGGCAAGATATGACGCGAAACGGTGCGATAAAATCAGAAAATGGCCACTTATTGTCCTATATAGATTCAATTAGTACACCATCGATAAGTAAACGCTCGATACCCCCGACTCTGATGATTGATAAGTGACGTATCAGTGACGATGATTTGATTGAATCACATAACAGCATGAAGCTTCCTAGTACTTTTCACGCAAGGACACATTTTAAAGTAACATAACACGGTCACATTGAATAAAACCCAATTCGAAACGTAGATACACAAAAGCCTATTCATCGGAAATAAATAAGTAAACAATGGGTGGAAACAATTAGGTATATAGGACCACGTGTTGGAATCCCGGTTACTGCTCCATAAACAGAATTGGAGCTCTCCGCGCCAACTGTTATTTATACACACTTATTGGGGTTCCGCGGAGAAAAGAACCAAAAACAGTCTTAAATATCGGATCTTCCTACAAGTGCTGGAAGTAGATTGAAATATAAGTAACAGTATGATGTACATGTCTACATAATGACTACAAGAAGCTCACTGCTAGACATCAGTGTCCAACATTGCCAGTGCTCAGTGCCAAACATTGGTCGGGCACAAACCACTTCTGAAAATGAGAAAGATTACGATCTCAGTCCACCATACTGGAATAGTCCAGGTTCGCAGAGAACACACATCATTAAGAACTTGATGGATCTTTTTCAGGTGTGCAGGTTTCCGCACGACGTTTTTCCTTTACCATTAACACTATTGATATATGATCAATTAATTGAACCACATGGAATATAAAAAGTCAGAGGTGCGAGCCGGCTTGTTAATTACGATTTACGCTAGTAAATTAAATCGATTCAATTTTGACAGTTTAACAATGTACACGGCACAGTTTACTTTAAAAATCATTCAGTTCAACAATTGGAACAACGCAATGAACAATATCAAAATTGAATCTATTTCCATTACGAGCCTCTGTTGTAATTACCTAGTGGATTAAACTCAAACCTTTCTGCACAGAATGCAAGCATTTAACTGCAGCAGCAGTCTATAGCTGGATTCACATTAGTGTGTTGTGCCGTGTTGTCTTGCCTTCTGTCGCAATGAGCTATTATAAACCAGTTGTTATATGACGCTCTCTTAAATATTATAACATATATTAAAATATATATATATATGTCCAATAAACACTACTAGGAACATTAGCAGATGATTTGGTGATCGCACAAAACAAGAATTTATTCTAAAAAGTAAAAAAATAATCGTATCTTTTGATAACAAAAATCTTCATTCCGAATTTAATTTTGAACATCTTGAACCCTTATCATTCTCGTCAAATACATCTTGCCCGTCTCTTTTATCCGCCCGCCGTTTTTACTGGCAGTTTTATTTAAATCCATAATTTAAATGCAGATGAGCAGTGGTCCGCCGACGAAACTCTAAGAATTAGGATAATTTCTGCATAAATCGTTTTAGACGCTTTAATGATAAGATATTGCCGTTTAGCACACTAAGTATGAATATTGGTATGTACTATGAAATTATGTATTATGCCGTTTGGTTATTGAGTGTTGTAAAAGGTTTATAAGTTTATTGGTGTTTTATAAACAACTAGCTTTACTACCTACTGCCTGTGACTTCGTCCGCGGACTTCTGGATCACGACAACAGTACCAGGTCCAAATATAGCTAAGAATATAAGTATAACAGCCAAGCCGTTTAGGAAGAGAAAAGTTACGAACAAACGCACACCGGAATTTTATATATAAAGATATGTATATTGTCTATGGTGGAGATCCATGTAGTTGTAAATTATTAAACGATGACAAGTAATAATTATACAGGGCAAGAATACGAATATATAACTATAAGATAACACATATCTCTGACAAGAACGTTTGAAGTCCGGAATAATGAATAAGTTTTCAAGTTACTATAGGGAACTTTAAACTATAACCTTTAGAACTTAATAAGTTTCCTATGTAACAATGGATGTGGGATACGTGTGTAAATATTACATAATTGGCTATCTACGATCGGTCTACACGCGGATCAATTTGTTTACGCCGTAGCGGCTACGGCCTACGCGGTCTCCTTCGTGATTGACCATCTACGCCGTAACCGTACAGTAATTCGTAGCCATCAATAATCTTGTTTTAGATTATAAAGGTTATAAACAAACTTGCAAGAATAATAATTTACCTACATTGGTCAAGAAAAAAGTTTTTTAAATAGTGTAACGATAACCTAACACCACAATTTTAATGCAAATAACCTTTGCTTTATAGCAGTGATAGCGGTTGAACGCTTGCCTTCCATGCAAAAGGGTCTGAGTTCAAACTCGGCCCGCACTTCTGACTTTTCGGAATCATGTGTGCGCTGGACTAACCTTAATTCTGAGAAGAGGCCCTTTCCCAACAGTGGGACGGTAATAGACTTAATTTATTTATTAACCTTTGCAGGGGCGGCTCTAGCCCACATAGCGCCCGAATGCAAAAAATATCCCGGCGCCTTCTAATAGGCGCGCGATCAAAATGTCATCAAAATTCGGGTGCAAATGGTGCCATTAAAAATAACTAGCTTCGGCCCTCGGCTTCGCCAGCGTGGATTGCGAATTCACACAGTTTATTTTCTAAATTACAATGGGCTGTTTTTGTATCTAAGTCCCGCGAGCGGCGCTCGGCACCCCCTGAGACCCTGCGCCCGTGTGCACTGCACACCCTGCACCAGAGGTAAAGCCGGCACTGAACCTTTGCATAATAATGCGAGTAAATTTGTACTATTTTGGATAAAAGCAAATAAAATAAATTATAATGTTATAGTCTATAGCTGTTGGTCTTGAGAAACTATAAGCTATTATTAATCTTAATTTCAACCAATATTAATTGTGCTAATACTGATAAAAATACTCCACAAAACTACATATCAAACACAATACAAGGCAGTAATTAACCACGGTATCGATATCAACGTTTAGTTCAAAACGTCATCAATGTTCAAACATCGAAGCCAAATAAATGTTCCAATTTCGAACTATTCACAAACGCAGCATCAAGCAGACTAAATACGTTCATTGCGCACACGCCAAACGCTTAATATCCTGACTGAGCGACGCTGGAACGCTGTTTCATTGAGCTAAAGCAACTTAATTGGTCCAGAGCGGATATTGCAAGTCGTAAAAAGTGGCTTAAAGAGCTTAGGATTGCAGTCGATCTTAGCTATGGACTAGAGTCTAGGAATTAGGTTTAAGATAATAAAATGGTGAAAGTAAGTAATTGTTTAAAATTTGAATATGGAAATACGAAGACTATTCTACAAAGCGGTAGATGTTGGCGCAGACGAGTCTTTGATTAGAGACAGAGGATTAGCAATCGGAGGTACTCCAGCAATAATGACAGACAACCCGAAAAATGTAGCGAGTGAAGTGGATACGGAAGGCAGAGGGCCGTTGGGGGAAACTTAAAGATACATGTGTCTAGGTGTGTATACGCTGTAATATACAAGCCTAGCCTATAGGTCAACTTAGCGGATAGTCAGTAATACCTTCTCTATCTTTTTCAGCAATCTAATTTTTTTTTCAGAGGTAAGTTCAGTTTGTACTGAACTTTTATATTTTTAAAATACCTACCAACTATAAAAAAACTTTAAAAAATATTGACGTATACATATATTATTATGTGGTAACACCATAAATATATATTTATGGTTTTTAATTCATCTACAATTTGGTAATTACTACAACTGCTTCATTAATCAAGCGTAGCTACTCAGCGTCCTTGGTTCTATGTACGGAACGAGCAGAATTATTGAATATTTCTGCATGGAAAATTCTCAATGACAACCGGCGTTAGAAATTGTACACGATAGACGGCATTAGCCGTATAAATGAACTATGGTGAACAGGGATAGTGAAAATGGGTCTACAGTAACACATTCTGCGTAACCCTTGAAGGAATAATGGCGTGATTGTCTGTATTAAATTCCTTTACAATTCGATAATTAACACAAATCACCACATAACGTAAATTCTCGACTCATTGCGTATATAACCGATAATAGTATAGGCAGCTATATCTAAATATGGTGTTGACGAATCAGTGCACATGGCTTGATGTCAAACGGCCACAACCATGGATGACTATTTGTACTGTATCACAATGGAGATTCACTATTGTATTTTGTTCTATTGTATTGCTATTAGTTTGTATTCTGACAAATTGATGGCTATGTAAATTGATTACTGACAAAGAGAAAAGCTTGTTTGTTTAGGTTTCATTGCTAAACTAATATTTTATTCAAATGGAAACTATATATTATTTGTAATCGTTGAATGTTAAAACGGGTGTTAGACGGCACGGTTTGCGCATTGGCTAAGCAGCGCTTAAGCACTAAGCGCT
The DNA here is from genome assembly GCA_947562105.1 of Shargacucullia verbasci. NCBI lineage: Eukaryota > Metazoa > Arthropoda > Insecta > Lepidoptera > Noctuidae > Shargacucullia > Shargacucullia verbasci. The sequence goes on from OX387296.1 coordinate 1,758,849, forward strand.
TTCTGCGCTTCGTGTCGCGGGTTTAATTTCCCCACGGAACAAATATGTGTATGATCTACAGATAGTTTTTTTTTAGTAATCTAGTAATAATTCCTGTATCGTGGGTGCGTTTACAAACATATATTCACATGGACATACACCCAAATCCGGAACAACTATCTGCAGGTCATACAAATATTTGTTCCATGCGGGAATGAACGCGCGATACGTAGCGCGGCAGTCGATCTTTCAACCACTGCGCCAGTTGTTTCGCGTCTGTTTCTGTGCATGTGACCAGATTAGAAATATCGAAATAGTGTCATTAACAACTATCGACATACTATTTCGATGTATACATGTCACATACATGTGACATGTATGCATCGAAATAGTATGTCGTACAAAACAAAATAGTTTGTATACTCAAATCTTCATAAATAATGTCTTGTTGCTTGACTTTAAGCTAAAAAATTGAACCTCATTTTTCACTAAGACAAAACTTTAGAACTTTAACTAAAACTTTGGCAACTAAAAAGAACAATTTGTTACACTACACGCAATCCCATTTATCAGGGAATATATCTTAAACTCTACAAATATTAATTTATCATCTGCCATGCTGATTTAGTAGTATTAATAACTTATTATACTGCACCATACATACATAGAAATAGTAAATACTATGGTATAGTGATCATAGGTGCGGCTACTAAGCCTGAAGTTATATCCAGCCTCATGTTTTGTATTATAATCGGTAGATAGCAAAAAAGTCGCCCCCTAACTCATGGGACTTTGTAAGGGCAGCGGTGAAATGTGCATGTACAATAATTTAATCCTAATACATGCGTAATGTTATTTAAATACATTTTATCTATTTGACATACGTACTATCGCACAGAACGAAACCGATTCATAAAACTTCAATATTTCTACAATCTTTCGAATTCCATCAAACACATAATACTCTTAAACACAAACATTTTGAAGGTCTACGTTCAAAACATTCTGCATACTATCATTCTATGTTCGTAAAAGAATTAATATTTAAGCGTGTATTTAATTCTTAAAATAATTAATATTTATGCATAATATATTTGAAATGACATGAGTACTTTAATAGCCACTGCCACTCGTCCACAAAATGTCTATTGTAATTTGAACACGTAATACCAACCTCTGCGGTGAATATTTGATCGGTGGCGTCGGCACAATAGTTCGTTGCAGTTATTTTTCGAACAATTACCTACACGTTAGTTTGTGAAGCTAACTGGCTGAATATATTATTTCGGTTTTGTATAGAAATTGTTTCTTATTTTTTATTTAGATTATTACCTAAATACTAAGGAATCGTTAAGTAAAGAAAATTACTAGGGCAGGGATTTTGGGAATTATTATCATGGCCTTTAAAAACAATGGTAACATTCCATGCATCACATGTATTAGTTTACGGAATGCAATCAGACCCAACTAGATAGAAACGCAGAAAGCAATCGACACAGTTCGCGCGGTGGCTAAGCAATTTGCTTTCTATTCAACGTGTTGCATGTTCGATTCCCGCACGGAACAAATATTTGTATGATCTACACAAAATTATTCTGGGTGTGTGGACATTTGCGTTGTAAACAACTCACGACAAAAGAAAAATGTAAATGAGGAAAAAAAAAATTTAAGCAATAAAATCAGATCACAAAAAGAAAGCAGCCAGTGGGTAGCAAAAATATTACAGTAAATAGGTACCTATTATATTTCAAGTAAATGAGTATATGTCATTCAAGTTGAAGAATAAAATTATCACACTGACAAATATATATATTTATTACCTAGCTAATATAATAAAAATAAAACGTGATCAATTTTATTGAAAATCTTACTCGTAAACACATTTAATCGACCGAATATACATTTTAATGTTACCTGCTTGTTTTAACTAGTACATAGCACCACGCTGTTCATTGCCACACGATTATTCCCAATGGAAGCCAATAATATCAGCCTAGCATTGAACCCGGTCATCGACGTCTACAGACAGACCGCCAGACATTCAATATCAATTGGGAGAGCCAATCTACGAATAATACTAACAATTCATATTCCGACGTCGCGTCGAGGAGACCACTCACAAAGGAAGAGAAACGCTGTTGTTTTGTTTGTTATTTTAAGAAGCTATATCTTTATATAATATTTAATTCTTCTGTATGTGTGTATGTCACTGAACTCCTTCTAATTGGCTGGATCGATATCGATTGTGTGATTTGTGTGTGTTTGAGTGGATGGTTTATGTAGATTCACAATTGGACCCAGTAGGTGTTCCTGCGATGGAATTCTATGATTATAAACGAACGTTATTGAGACTTTTTGACAAAAGAACCTCATTAACATTCAAACTTTAAAATTTAATGTATTACGATCGACTTTTGTCCAGAAGGCGACCACTAGTTAAGAATTAATTTGCCTGTGTGATAATGTATTTGAAATAAATTACTATTTATACATATTATGAATATATAGATTGGGCCATTTTATAAATGTGCTGCGCTTCATTTTAATAATAAAAAGGTACTTATTACAGTGAAATGAGCAGTAATCCACAATACGGCGATCCTTTTAAATTATTTCTTATTTGAAACGCATAATACGATAGATACAAGCATCTCAACAAACTATATATATATATATATATATATATATAAATACTATATTATGTCAAGTGTTAATACCAGTTTAATAAACATCGAAACCTCCCTTATTTCACGCTAAGATAAACGTCATTTTAATCATAACGTTTCTTGTTCAGAGTGTGCGTTAATCCTAAAGTAAAATGTAGCTGCTTTCGGAAGTCTTGGGGGCAAACGTCTCAATAAGCGGGTTTCACTTACAAAGTCTACCCTCCGCTCAACGAATTTACATCGCATAATGTAAATTAAGACCTTTTTTTTTTTTGGAAATAATGTTATTTATTTCAATTTGAGTGTTGAGAACGCCCCAGCTCTTGGGTGCTGGACTGGATTATTGAATTGAAACTATAGGCTAGAAAAGGAATATTGATGAAGATGTCTACTACTCCTAATGCATTCGTGACTGCTGAGCGTCCTGGGTTGGATTCCTTTGTCAGACAAAGTTTTATTGAGTTATTTTCTAAATAAATTCTCAGTAGCAGCACGGAGTCTGGAATTTTGCCCTATAGATGGCAATAGGCTCGCCCCTATTACATGGGACATAATGCCATCGGCGAAATGTGTATTGACTATTACCGTTTTGCCTAACCATTCAAGGAATACAAGCGTGATGCTATGTATGTATGTATTTAAAAAAACATACCTAAAATTCAGTTGAGGAGCGCCTTAATTCTCTCTCAATATTTCTTTATCCAGCTCGAAAAGTTTCTCCAAACATAAATTCCCATACAGCGGGGCGAAGCGACGGCAAATTGAATAATTAGTTTATTTTTACATTCAAGCAAAAATATGCTTATTGATCATAAGCTCAGCTGAACGTGAGATCTAGGGTTCGATCGCCAAGTCGGACAAAGTGGAATTGGGTTTTTCTGTGGAAAATTTTCTTTAGCAGCCTGGAATTTGAAATTGTGGCCGGTAGATAAAAATAAGCTTAACTTACAGAGGGAAGAAAAGCATGATGCTTTGTTATATTTAACAATTCATCAACTGCCTAGCCTTTTCCCAACTACATTAGGGTCAGCTTTCAGTCTAACCGGTTGCGGCTGAATATCAATATTTTACAGGGAGCGACTGCCTTCTGACCTCCGCCACGCAGTAACCGGGAGACACTGATACTCTAAGGTTAGACTGGTTGTCAGAATTTTTGGGCTTCTGACACCCGTAACGACTGTCATAGGTCTTCGTATGACACCCGGTACCAACTGCTTAACGTGCTTCCCGAGGCACGGAGGGGTCTAGATATGCGAAAAATGGTCATCCATCTAAGGACTGACCGCGTCAAGCGCTGTTTAACCTCGCAGATCGTCCGATCTGCGCGCTAGCTATGTAGCTACGGACCCTTTCTTTGTTATAATTAACGTTATACATATTAAACAATTATTATAAGATAATACTAACTTTTTAAAGATGCCCAGATTTAACAAATGTCTTCTAGGCAAGAACGCTTTATCGTCACCACATAATTAGCACACATGCTGATAATCAAACACAAGCTTACGAGAAACAAAAAGATTACTATGTGTAATCTTTTGACTTAGAATTTCGCTGACTACATTTTAAATCTATAATTTTACCTATATTAAATTAATAATGAGAAATGACACGATCATAACATAACCGATAATTACCAACCAAGTTCCTTTTTTAAAAGTGTTGTACGTGAAACTCCAAATAAAAATCGAACTGTCATCGGTTCACTACATTTCAAAGAAACAAATAGGTATTCAAAAACAAAACTCAGACCTAAAAAAGCCAGAGGCTAAAGCTCGATATTTGAATTTCGAAACTGTTGCTACATTCATCAGTATTTTTCTTGAGTTTCATCAGTGGCTGTTTCTCTCTGAGAGTCTATTTATGAGCTTATACTGGCCTTCTGTATAATTGGGATATCCCAGGGTTGAATATTTGTAAGTATGATTTTTTGTGCATGGCAGATAATCGCATACCAGTCTATTACACCACCTATAAAAAATAGCCGTCGCGCAAAATTTTAAAATATAGTACTTATGGTGATAATACTCAACATTTGCAGTTTATTTCATTATTTACATGAATCTGTGCGCCTTTTCATACTTCCAAAATACTTCAAAAAAATAAACAATCCGAAACTCAATACATCTTTCAACCTAAATCCTAGTGGACTTTAAATTCTATTTAATTTTGTGGGCGATTCTCCAGCATTAAACTAGCGGCACAATAAAATATCGTCCTTAGGGTCTTTGCGGCCCGCAGGTCGCCCGGGCTATATAAATTTTCACACCGCATTACGATGGGTGATAAAAATTCCAAGCCTTGGGACCAATACCTATCCTTTCCTGGTAGATTATTTTTAAAGTTCAGAGGTTTTTTTACTTTTTATTCCAGAGCATCATGTTGCTTCATCAGCAGTAGAGATGTACTGACGCATCTTTATTTTACTTATTGACAAACAAAACAAAAATTTCAAACCTAGACTTATACTAATAAATCATTATTTTACGTAAAAGGTGTGACAAGCGTGACAAGCGTGACAAAGCGGTAAAATAATATTTTACTTTAAAACAAACATTTATGATATGTTTTAAACTATTGTAATTGCAATGTATCATCAATTTTAATAACTGATAGAAAAGTTACATAGTGAAGTTGAAGTTGATTGATAAGTTTTTGGTGTGTCAATTAATGAATAAAAATGAGTGGTCATTTAATATTAAATGTGGGCAGTATGAATTTAACAGGTTAAAATCAACGCGACGGGATGGTTGGTGGAGTAGTCAAGTTAGGCTGATGCGCTACGAGTTTCAGGTTCTGGTAGTTTCAGAGAGAGACATACATACCAACAGTTTTACATCCTCGGATATGATACCAAACGCGTAACTGCTACTGAGAATTTCATAAAAACTCAATACCCCTGCCTGACACGGTAAGCAAACCTAGAAACTCGAGCTCACCTCCACGCTTACCACCAGGCAGGCGTGAAACAGTCAAGATTTCATATTTTTGACCAACTGACTAGATCCTCGATTTTCTTTGTTCCAAACTAACCTACCGAAATAGTCAATTCAGTATAAATATTTACGATACGGTAACCGTTTTATAGGTGTAATAAAATCAGTTGGTCCCGCACTAAATTGGGGGAGAATTACCCTTTTTCGCGGGACTCGGTTACGGGACTAATGCAGGAGCTGATAACCTTTACCTATTCCGTTTATGGCCACTTTAACATGTAGTGTTGAGTCTGATAAATTGTCCCAGAAGTGCCTTTACGTGTGTTATTGATGAAGGTAAACTACAGCAGTGGCATCTACTGGTCGCCAAATGAAGCTGCGGCTGAGGAACGACTGAGGCCTGGTTTTGATTCTCAAGTCACTAAAAGTGCTATGTTTGTGTTACTAGTAGTGCTATGTTCTCCAAAGTATGGAAATATGATCGGTAAATGCCTATAAGCTTAACTTATTACACATAAATACATTGGTCTAGTGGTCGCAAGCGTGACTGTTGAGCGTGAAGTCTTGAATTCGATCCCCGGCTTGGGAAAGTTTTATTGGGTGAAATGTGTGTGTACAACACCTCTGCCTAACCCTTCGGGGAATACAGGCGTGATACCATGTTATGTTATGAATAATATCATATACATATACATCACCAACACCTCTGCCAAGTCCTTCTGAGAAAAAGATCCAAATTTATATAATTCCTTTCGTCTTATATTCTCTTCATATAAAATTCAAATTTCGTACAAAGTTTTACCCTCGCGCCGTTCATATAATCCCTGTATGTCCTCCAGTCGTACCTACCCTCGGGGCGTTAGACGCGTGAATATTGAAAGTCCCAAACAAAGACTTATTACACTTTAAAGTCTGATAAAATATGAATAAAACTGCACAAGAACATATTGCGGCTTAGAAACAATATTAAAAAGTTGCAGAATAATGTATAAATTATGATTTTGTATACGCTTGTATTTTTACTACTATGATAGAAAATTCATGCATTTATGGCTGATATACAAAAGTCAAAGTTTTGTTATTTCAAATGGGCCTTTGCAGGGACTTTTAAAACGTTATGAATTAAGATGTACGGTTCCAAAGTGGGTTGGTCCTATAGAGAAGAGATTGTCAGGAAACTCCATGATACTCTTTTCAAAATGTTGATTTACAATGAAGTAAAGTTATTTTTAAGAACATGTAGCTTTTATTGTATTTAAAAATAAAACTCTTACAATACAATGACACAACACAAGGAGTACTGTTTAAGATCCTAATCCTAACTAATATTATAAATGCGAAAGTGAGTTTGTTTATTTGTTACGCTTTCACGCCTAATCCACTGAACCGATCATCATGAAATTTTGCATATACGTTATCAGGGGTACAGAAAAGGATATAGGGTACCTTTCATCCAGAAAAAAGTACTATTCTCGAAGGAAAGGCCAATAACTTTTAACGGTCACAATTGTTTTAGGACGCTAGATGGCGCTACGTGTAACCCTAAAAAATGCACGGATTCGTAATCAATGCGGGCGAAGCCGCGGGCGGAAGCTATTATTTATATAAATATATCTTTACTTCACGCTAGACCAATAAGGCAGTCTAAATTATTAAGTCTCTCATAAAAGAGAGGAAAATACTAGTCATGCCTTTAAATAGATTACCATGCCCTTTCCAGAAACTTCCAAACTAAGTTAATTGCCTTCCATAAAGCATTCTCATTAATTATTTCCCCCAATTTAATTACTTCAACGCAAAAAAACTTAGGTTCGCCTAAATTCAAGTTAAACAACATTTGGGTACTTTTAATTTGTGTAAGCTTAATAATAACACCAATTAGTTGGTCTCTAATTAATGTTACGGCTGCCTAAATTAGCGGGAACATGTTCTTGATTTTATATTTTTCGGGAGGAAATTAGACTAGGTATATTTCGAAACCAGATTTCAGCTTTTGGGACCGTTTTAAAATATTTTGCTGAGACTTTTCATAGCATAAAACGGCGTTGCGTACAAATTTGACTTGTGCGAACACGTATGAACCGCACTAACAATCCCGACGTTCCAAGTACTATGGGAACGCGCAGATTGGGTGCAAGTTAGACGTCACAATCCGAACTTGTTGGGATTTTTAATACACTATCGTCAAAAAGGATTTCACAAAAGCGATATGACTGGGACACTGCCTATTTGACGGAGGAAAGAGTTTTCAGTGCGCACTCAATTCATACGACCAGTATTCACACATACGATACAGATTCGCATCCAAAGTGCGCTCGGTCTAAAGGTATTACACTCCGTGAAGCCGAAAGTCTTCAACTAGAGTGTGTACATACAGCATACTTACAGTGTCTATATGTCACAGTCTTCTACTCTCTTTACCTATCACGTCTCATTTTATTCCCGACTGGAAAATATAGTCGTACGTAGAAAGATGTTGTCCTGCCCGAACGTAGAACTCAATCTCAGCGCCGCCTACCGCGTCTAATACACACAAAGAATTTCATCAAAATCGCTCCAGTCGTTACGGAGGAGTTCAGTGACATACACACCTATAAAAATCCTTAAATTTACAATAAAAAATATTGAGGGTGACTCATCAGGATGAAAACTATTCTATCTCTCAAGTTGGACCAATCAATACACATATACAAAATTTAATTAAAATCGGTTTGGCAGTTTCTGAGATTATCGCAAACGAAAATCGTGACACGGCATTTTTATATATGAAGATATATATTATGTTATACGTCTTAAAAACAAACTATAGAGCTGTTCAAGACCAAAGTTTTTCAACACCACTTTCAAGTCTAATCTTTCTAATTTTTCCCTTTCCTCCCCAACATTTATCCAGCACCTAGTACTAACAGTCCCTATTTGAAACAAAACCTAAACTGCGTTACTACAAAGGCGTAGCGCTGACGTGACAGGTACATGAGACCCGCCCCTCCCAACCCTTGTTCTTCTTTCCCAATTTACATTCGCCGCTAAATTCTCTCCGAATAGCTTTGCACAGTTATTTACTTAGTGCTTATAATTCTCAGAATAGTAGAAAGCCTAGATGTCTGAAATTATTTTAATGGACGCCCGATAAAATTAGAATAAGCCTGTTTTAGTTTACTGAAGCGAAATCCTTGTTTTAAATGGTCTATAAAACTGTCAACTTTATTGTTTTTGGACGTTGAACGATGTGTTTTACTTTTCTCATTGTTTTAATTTTCACAGGAAAAAATGGCCATTGCGTTTCCCTAGTCACTATCATGTTTTGATTTAGCAGCCGCAAGCGCGGCTTTTGAGCGTGAGGTCCGTGATTCGATGGTCGGGTAAGGCAATGCGTTAGTTGGTTTATCTGACAGAATTAGCTTTTAAGCTCGCCCCCTGTTATATGGGCATTGGTTATATACACCTCTGACTAACATTAGATATACCTAACTTCTAAAATATAGGGACTCCATTGGGTGGCGATGGAGTTATTCGTATTTTCTTATAATATTAGGCACCTAATGTATAAAACATGGCAAAGCGAGCACTAACAGAGGTTCGTCGCGATAACACTGCGGGACCGTCTCGTTTGCAGACTTTGTTATTCAGATTTGTAATAGCGGTATCAAAGGGCGGAGAGTGTTTGCCGACATCTGAGAACCAGGGCTACCAATAGTTTTTTACAGGAATATTAGGTTATATTATTGTAAAGGAACATTATTGGGTTAGACGCTCCTACGCAGCTGGTAAATATGAAAGGAAATTTTCTTTATCTTGACCCTATTAGTTACAGGGGATATATTAAAAGCAACACCAAAATGTACAACAATAAGCCGCTGTCTAACCTTTTGGTGCGTACAGGAATTATGATGCTGAGACATTTTCTTTTGCATCGTTTTATACTATATTACAATATAATTTATCTAGGATAGGTGCTAGATTGAAACTATATTATATTTTTTCTTTATTTTACGATTACAAATAATATACCCTTTTTCCCCTCAACTCTGTCGTAATACAGACGCTATGTAGAAATACAGAATTACAAAAGTAACACATTTTGTGTTACTTTTTTCTGTAAGCAATTTTTTTTTTAATGATATCCTCTCACTATGTAGGTACACAGTATACATAGTAATTATAATTTTGTTACATCTTTTTCCACGATATCTGAACGATACATAACTTAACTACATGTTGCATCGGCAGCCGAATGTCTACAAAATTACATACAAAACTAAAAGCAGCGTAGCATATATGAAAAAATTAATTAATATCGTTTTTAATCAATCCGCCGATCAGTTTTAATTAATTTTAAAATCCCCGGACGATTGCCAGCCCTAAGAGCGTAGACGGGGCGCCTCCGGACTGGTTCAATTTTCTATTGAAAACTATCAGGTACAGTCACCAACGATATTTATTGCATTATTAATTTATGAAGGTGATTTATATTATTAAAATATTTTTTATTAGAAAAGTGTACAATCTACTATCGCTAGAGAATAAAAACGCCAGCATTGTATTGAATTGACATCAGCTTTCATAATCACGTGATTTGAAATGATGATTGATTTTGTTAGTGTAAGTGATTATGATAGTAGATTGATACTTGTCTAGGGGGTTGATGGAAAAGCGGTTGCACACGGCTTCGCGTCGGCACATAAGCACGAATGTGTAAATACCGTGATACAGGGTGTAGAGGAAAAGAAAGACAAAGACTAAGAAATGTTTTTCGAAAATTACTTCATAGCGCGTGAACAAGCTAAATTAAGCAATGATGATAAATTAAAAAAGTTAGTTATATAAAATTGGAACAAAATCTTCGCATCCGATTGTACACCACCGCCTGAGGGCGGAGACTGGGCGCGAATTAAAATTAAATGTAATATTATTGAAGTATTGAGATGCAGCCCGCCCGTCACGTTTCGGAGCTCTTATTTACTGGCATATTTTAACGAGTAAACAACAATTGCTGTTGTGGTGGACGGCACAAAAGGATATTGTAATTTAAATGTTTAATTAATTGGACCGAAATTTTTATATTAGGTATATGACAGTATATTACTGAAAAGTTTTGGGAAAAATTTCTTTATTGCATCTTTTTTTGATGAATCTTTTATACCAATGTATCATATATCAATTGATATTTTATTTTAGAATTTACCCTTTGTTAAACGTTCGTTAAGTTGGCAACAGTCCTCGAATTTTAGCAACCATCCACTTTTTCGATTACTTCTCCTACATTCATTTCAGTACGATAACCTCCTGGTTATCTATAGATTAAACTGACATTGGCAAATAGTATCCAGTTACGTATTAGTTAGTATCTTATTATGAATAAATCAATCCATATAAACACACGTACAGTCGCCGCCACCTGAACAATTCATTTTCTATTGTATCCTTTCACAGGTTAAAGTTTCTTTAATTATCTACCTGGTACAGTAGGGGAGAGGGGGGCTAGTTGTAACAGGGATAAGTAGTAACAGCTTAATTACTCAGCAGATTTCGAATATTTTGTTTGCAATTTACACTTAATCTGCTCCTTATAACGGGGCCTATGACGCAAGCACAGTCAGTGAGGTGCGGGAAAGCGCAGTGAGTAGTCATGAGTAGGTGCACTATTTTAGCCAGGTAATATAAAAAAATTAAGTTCGTAAAGTTTGATTCTAAGTTACGGCAATGTCTTTTTGAAATGAGTATCTATTAATTTATATAGGCAATACATTAAGCTGTCGTACGTAACTACTTTCATTGGATAATAACATAAACTTTTTTTTCAATAATCAAAAATATTCAAAATTTTGTCATGGGGCTAGTTGTAACGAAATTTTGGGGCACATTGTAACAAAATTCAAATACAATATTCCACTACTGTGCAAAGGTCTTACCTATTGCGGACCTAACAGATTTATCTTAATCAAATATCTTTTTGTCTTAGGATAAGAAATTAAAGAAGGTAAGAGATTTAGCGAATTCTTATTTAAAGGCGTTAAAAACATCCCTCCGTTTTGGTACAAAAATGGTACGGCTGGAGCAGATTGGTTTAAAAAAATCATGAAAAGAAATCCAATACTATCAGACTTATTAAAATATATATACAAGCTAAAAATATATAAATAAAAGTACAAACTGTTTAAAATGGGGAGGAGAAGAAATCATAGGGCAAATATATATATATATTTTAATAAGTCTGCATTTCCGCCTGTAAATATTAATAATTTAGACTGTAAATAAACAATTATCATTTAATACTATCACTCTTCAATCATAGAAAATTATTTTGTCTGTTGATAGACATGTTATTTTGTTTAAAAGACTAAATAGATACTAAGCGACAAGAAATATCAAAATGTTGATAAAGAAACATTGGTTACCTCATTAGTTTGTAATAAATACTTTATAAGTAATATATCTCATATTGATTTACAATAAATGCCTTAAAATCAAACAAATATGTTGTTTTATTATGTTGTTACTACTTACCCCGCGCCAGTTACAATTAGCCCCAAGAACGGGGTAAGTTGTAACATACTCCAACTTTCACAAAAAGTCATTTATACAAGCATTTCTTATCAATTTAAGCCCAATAATCATTCTGATTGATACCTGAATAGACGTTCTCTTATTTTAAAGTGCTTCATGATGAAAATATTCAATATTTTGACTTCCCCAATGAAAAAACTAAAAATTGTTACAACTAGCCCCCCGCTCCCCTACCCTTTAGTTCCTAGTTAACAATACAACTGCTAGGCATTAGTTTTCATGTCATATGACAAACAGGTCATAGTGTGCCTAAGCTGAGAGATGTGACAGTGTCACGAGTGTCAGGAGATAGCTACGACACCATACAACGAGGACAGGGGTTAACAACCACTGGTGTAGGTAATATCTGCATTTGTTTTAAATTAGGTGCAGATATATAACTAAGCGATAAACAGTTGTTACTTTAAAAGACTTTAATACTATGATACAAAAAAAAACAGCCAATATTTGAGATTTTTTAAACAAAGTCAAGATATAACATTTTTGTGTTTGCTTTATAGAAGGTTGCGGTTAGCAAAAAATCCTACTGTATATTTTCGTCAATAATTAAAAAGTATGCAAAATGGAAAAGATTTAACAAACACCAAAAGGTTGGAGTCTCCCGGTCGCGGCGCGCGATTCACGCTACGATGAGTGCAAATAATGAGCGGGTAACATGTAGACGGTGTAGGCACCTATGTCTTCAGTCTACAGACAAAAGACAGCTTACTCTATGTTCTGTGTACTTTTGTTATAAGTAAGGACAGGGATTCGTGAGGTGTTAAGACTTTCTGACATATTTTTGAGATGTTATGTAAGCTTCGCTGTTAGGGGTCTGCAAAGGTTATATACTCGTCAAGTTTTTTCGAACTTTATTCTATTAGACATAAGGCCAGAGGCCCAATAAGGCACAAATATCTTTTGAATCATTTTTTCGAGTCGAATTTGAGATTATTTTGACTGACGAAGTTTCATAAAGCATTATACTATGTTGAATGCCTACTAATATCAAACACGTTGTTTTCTCATTAATATTATAAAGTTTTCTTAAAAGCAAAGGAAATGTCTATGACAATCCAGTCGTCATATATTATATGACATGATTGTGGGGTTCACTGCATTCTATTCATTGAATGGAAAACCTAGACACAATACTGAAATATTTGAACGAAAATCTTAATCTTGAGTTGTATTACCAACATGTCTGCATAATTGAATTGTGAACAAAAACGAACGAAAATTATGAGTAAATCTTATTTTAAAGATAACTCAATATTTTTTTAACGAAACTGTGTTCGGTGCAGTGCCACTGGATAGGCATATAAGGTCCAAGAGGGCAGGGGGTAATGGCTGCCCTCAATGGCCAACCCCATGAGCTGAATCCCATATGCCTATGCCTAATAGTAAATATCTAATTTGACACCCCTATGCTAATCGTTGGGCAGCCCAATACTTAACCTCAATATTTTTTACCAGACCAAAATATGAAATTAGATAGGTACAATTTGTGGAAAAAAAAATTGTGCTGAAGTTTGGCTACACGATGTATTAATTTTCCTTGATTAACGCTTACAGCTACAGTCACTCTTCATCCCAAAGAACTAATCAATCCAATGAAGCCGAAATTACGTTAAGTTATCACTTTGGTATTGATTTCGAACCTTGGGAAACTGTTGCCATCGGCAAGAAATATTCTGAGCCTTTTGCGAGAATACAGCTCCTCAAAACTTGCAACGCAACTTTATATTACCACCTGCAAACTATCACAGCATTCTTAAATTAAACCAATAAGGTTTAATTTTGTTTGACTTGACTATTAAAGGGGTAAAGTTAATTTTGCAATGTCTATCCAAAGAAATAGCAACTACTTATCATTTCTCGACGCGTCGGTAATAAATACAGGGTAGTCGTACTTCGCCATCCGTCTCGTAAAGTCTTTGTTTTGTTATATTTGTTTATGGGCCATCAATAAATAATAGCGGCATCTAAGTTTTGTTAGAAAAAAGTGGCAGTTTCTGCCGGATGATGTAGAGCTGGGATAAGCTCGATAAACTTTTACGGTGAGCAGAACTGAGTTGTTTTGGAGACCAGGTGCATGAATGTTGCTTGCATTTGGTTACCTCTGTAACATTGGGGCCGTCGAACCCGAAATGACTTATATGCAAGTTTTTATCTTGCGAGTTTAAAAAAAAAAGTTATATATATTTTATCTATACTGTTTAGGAATCGATTCATCAATTCTAAATTTCAGTATTTTCTAGAATTGGCTTTGGTTTAAACTCCACAAATCAACAAGATTCCTCCACAAATCATCGATAGTCAGACTTTTTAAAGAATCGAACGAATGGTACACACAATGGGAGTTACCTTATAATATTCGATTTCGTAAGGTTTCTAAGCCTAAAATAATCCTAATAGAATTTCTGGCCGGTCACTTTTCCTTACTACCTATTATACATACAACCCCAATTTACCGATGTCGTTATTAAGTCCTATCTTGTAATTAAGTTTACGTTATCGTCTCGTAAGTCAGTATAATAGCTTATGAGAAATAAAAAAAAAACCTATCCTTTTCAAATCATCGGCTTTACATTTCCAGAAATACTGAAAAACTGTTAAAATAGCCTTCAAATATGATTTCACAATATTATGAGAAAGAAGTAAGATTGTCGGCTCATTCTGTATTCATGAATACAAGGCGACTTGGCGACTGTCTAAAATACACATCGCGTCCGCCGTGGAGTCAACTTGCAAATCCTGTTCGAAGTGGCTAGGTATATCTAGTTTCTAAAATTGGTGTTTTGCACACAAAGTTTATTCCATGTAATACTACTACGTGCAGTCAGGTAAGTATAATTGAAGTGTCTATAAATTACAGGTTTTTTGTAAGGCAAGTATCGTAAGCGAGACTGCTAAGATTGAGGTCCTAGGTTCGATTGCTGGGTCGGACAAAGTGTTATTGGGTGTTTCTGTATTGAAATTCTCAGTAGTAATCTGGAACTGTACCCGAAAGATGACAATAGGCTCGCCCCCTATTACATGGGACCCAATAACGGCATCGGCGAAATGTGGGTGTAATAGTATCATCTTTGCCTAACCATTCGGGGAGTATAGGCGTGATGGTATTTTGTTATTGTTGTGGAAATTTATATTTGCATAAGTACTTAACTATTTATTTTAAACACAAAAACTATATATATTTGTAGCAAAGATAAAAATAATAGCTCGAGAGCGATACCATATGTCATTACTTTCCAAAATTTGATCTTTACTAGCGACACTACCGGATGGTGTAATAATACAGCGTGTTTTTTTTTCCAAAATCATCTGGTTCGATTCCTGGCTACGAATATTGTTTTTTTAAAAATCCAATGATGCAGTTTTAGTTTTCATCAAAATCGGGCTCGAGACTCGTTTGAGTATTTTTCGATATTCCTTACAGTTTCGGATTTGGCCATCCACGCCCACTTGAAAAATTTACCTTGCATAATTAAATTCAGAAAGTATGAGGATTGTCTGACTACAAGAACATCAGAAATATTTCGATCGGTTTACTCGCGATGTCATAATTATTTTCATAAAAGGAACTTTTACAACTTGTTCTTCTACTAGAATTTCTACAGTCAAAAATGTGAACTTTCCAAAAGGAACAGACCAAATAATAAACAAACTACGCCAAAACAAATGACATCGTCCAGTAGAGCCACAATATACAAATTCAGTTAAAGTTGGGGGTAGTCGCTGAATGGTAAAACCATAGATATAGAATGTAAAAGATGAACAATGACAGCTTGTAGGAGATACCGAAAATTAATATGCATATGTGTTAGTGACTGATATGTCACATGAAAATAGGGTTGTGTATTTGCATTGTCAATATAGTATAGTATCGATAGATTAAATCTTGTCCTAATGAATAGAGGTACCTATATAAGCTACTAATGAAATCCTCTTATTGTAAATTAATAAACGGATAAAATCATTTTATTTATGAAAATACAATGAGTATTCAAACATATAATAATAATTTTAAGATTATGTTGTATGCAGCATACAGATAAGTATAGTACAAAGATTTAACCTTGTGCTATCCACTAGTCACAGTTTTGTGCATTGATAATGATAAAGTAATGTATGATATTACCATAGCTAGTTCCCTTAGGCCCGATTACTTAATAATCAGATAAAAATCTATCGACTTTTTATCCATATCCACGAAGTCATTTCTACAGTCAACCCTAGCGTAAACATACATTTTAATATTTACACTAAATATTATTTATTTCTTGTTTTATCTACGAAATATTACCACGTATCGGAAGAAAATCTAATATACTATGGTAAAATTTGTTTTCTCGGCGAATGAATACTAGTACGTACACAAAATATGGTTTCAAAACGTACGATGAAAAAATCACATTTACCTGTGAAACGTGTAATTATTTGGATTATTTCTCTTTGTCACGTTACAATTGGAAAAAGAACATGACATTATGACTGCCTAAATATCACTTATCGCTAATAATTGCACGATTATTTTATAAATTAATAAAATATATTTGACACTAAAGCAAGGGTAACGATAGAAACCGATCCTTCAAAAAAAATTGTATCATACTGACATTAACATCTGTCTCTTTCTTTCTCGGGTAGTGTTCATATTAAAATGATATCTCTTTTCCACGCTTTGTTGGTCTTTTAGCGTAAGCGAAATTCTAAGTCTATGGGTAAAACAACATTGTTTGCGTTGGCACGAGCAGCACTGGGACGCGGTCGAGAGCAGCTACGAACTGCTACGAGATGCTACAAACTGCTACGTACTCTACAAGACTACGACCCCAAGTGTTTGACCAAACATTTTTGTAGCGCTGCTTAGTAGTTGGTCTAAGTTACAGATAATTTAAGAAGAAGTAAATAGGTATCCTCTCGTCTTTATTAAGTAAAGGCAGTGTTTTCCCTTTGTATTACAATCAATACCGCCGTAAATTGTAACGGCTCCTCGCCGATATCCAACAATTGCAACTGAATAGATAGTACTAATCAGTAGCTTCACAAAAAAGACATTAATTTATACGACGGATACGTGTATTGCATTCCTCAGTGCGCAACTTTTAGATGGTAAACTCAAAAACCATTTGATCATCATTCATAACGAACCAAATCGGGAACTGTCTACTTGCTTATTGTGCGACCATGTATTTAACACACAATAGTAAATAATCTTTATAAAATCTTAAAGTATCAAAATGACTCGCTAAAACTATACGCAATCTCAAAAAGTGTGGTCCAAAGCGACCAAAGTTATATTGTTTGGTCGCAAGTTAAGACATAGATAGATTGCGTGCGAGCCACGCTGCAGATAAATTATAAGATTAGTTCACTTTATCTATTATTCTATTAATTTGTTCTTTGTTGTCCGATTCCTTGAGGGATTCCAGATAACTTTGTTTAGCTTGGAACGGTCAAGCTAATGCAGGACGCGTAGTGTATGTGTAATTATTCGGATTAATTAAAACGGCAATTGGATTTTGGGATTGGGTAAGATGGTACCGAAATAATTTATTATGCCTACGATTTCGTTAAGTTACGTATCTATCTAAGTAACTATACTAGGTATAGTGTTGTTTGAATGATAACTATATTGGCTATATTTGAAATTACTTAGTTTATAAGTTAAGATCAGACTTTGCAACCATCCGAATTCAAATTATGCAAACGTAATAAAATTCAACACATAACTTCCTTAAAGGTTTAAAGCAGTTATTTTAGTAATTATAAATAAAAAATCGAGCACTTAGCAAGGAAAGAATGTCCACGAGTGACGAAACACGACGAGATCATGTTCCAAACCCAGTTATCCTACCACCATTTCTGACTGGCAAATAAAAATAATAATAATAACAATCTTTATTTTTCTCCTTATCACAATGAAACATTAACATCACCATTTCCATAGTTAAGAGAATGGTGTCTGCAGTAGGAAAATCCTGTATTTACAGATCACCATGTTCTCCATACACTTTTCACTTAATAATAATAATATTCTTAAAACTAATATTAAAACAAATTCTACTACCTACCTACAACATGAGCTATTGCCATGTCCTACCGACTCGACATAAGTACGTACCAAGATATTTTAAACCGGCTTACGACAGACTACGACGTATAATTTCCGTCTCCTTCTCCTTCCATTCCTTCATTTAGAAAATCTCAATTTCTAATGTGACCATAGTTTTACATCGAGCGGAAGGGTAAACATTTAAATCTACATTGAACAAGGCGGCACATTAAATTCATGCAGATAGCAGAATCCAGACCGGTCCATTTAGTTTAAACTTACTTGAGAACGGTACATTACAGTTCTGTTATGGGATGTAGTTATAGTTTCAAATGGTAGGTATAAAATATTCGTTACAGACAAACAAACCTCTGTCTCTGTTGTTTATAGCTTAGATGTAAATTTAACTACATATTTTATAATAACAAAATTGCCTTGAATTTAGTTAGAACATGTACATAGTTAAACTCAAAGGTCATGCTTAATTAATATCGTATTCATTTTTGGGATTTCTGAATATTTTGATAGAATATTTGTGCATTCGTAATCACTGCGGGACTACTACTGAGATCTTTGATCAAACTGAGACATTGTTATACCGAGCTCACCTAATAACAAACTGTCTCAGTTTGATGTTTGATTTTAATTTCGTACCCCCACGATTGAGTCAGGTAGTAGCGTAGCTGCTAAAAGGTGACTGAATCCAAGAAGTAAGACACTAAACTCCTGAGGCTATCAGCAAAGAGGAATAGAAACGTAGATGTTACTAATCCTCTTTGAAATGAAATAATAACACTTCAAACCATAGACTTAGAATTTCGCTTACGCTAAAACAATAATCCGATGCAAAATAAATAAAGCTCGTGTCGACTATAAAAAATCAATTGATGATTTATGAAAACATAACTAATGGCAACACGAACAAAATGTCAAACTTGATGTTTATTTATTTCCTTACTGTCAAAATGAACATAGATGATGGGTGAACTGCGAAGATTGTTCTGGCTGTAAAAGACAAATTTTATCATATTTTCTATAAAATACAACATTGTAACAATGCGGTGGAGTGAAGCGGTCACGCTGGAATTTGTTAAAATATATATAAAGCACGAGTGTCTTTGGAATCCGGCTCATCCGGGATACAAACTAAGGTACCAAAGAGAAAAAGGTTACAGCGATATTAGTGCGGAATTTAAAAGTGCCACCATGAAATCTTTGACTGTTCCCGAAGTAAAGATGAAGATAAAGAACCTGAGGACCACTTACGTGCAACAAGTGCACAAAATATTGATGAAATCGAGCCCTGACTCGATATACGAGCCGTCTTTAGTGTGGTTCCATGAAATGGATCGCTGCTTAAAACACATATCCAGTAATCGACATTCAGGCTCATATAATACTGTAAGTACTGTGGAATTCATCAAAATCAATGCAAAACATTAAAGTTCACACATACAGTCTACCATTAATACTTATTAGTCTGTCTAATAATTAGTCAAATGTCTGAGAATATATCCTATTCTCCAATTATTAGAAACTATTATTTCTTGTTTCTAAAGTACATAACTCTAAGTAGTCATTTCAAACAGGATCTTAGTTTTTATTGAAATAATTATAAATAAAATATTTTATAATAAAATTCTACATTTTTATGTTTAGTTTACATTTCGCTTTACTTTCCAGCCTCAAGAAAATCCAGAGGTGGATTCATCTAGTCAAATCTGGGTCGACCAAGAGTTACAGAGTGCCAACACAGATGAAACAAATCCTGATCCACTGGTTCCGCAAACAGATGATGAATATGACTCCACAAAGCCTGATAAACAAGTATCAAAAGTAAAACTTGAAAGACAGTCTTCACCAGTCTACTACAAAAAAATTAAGAAGAAAAAACTTAAGCACCGGGCCCAAACAAGAAATTATTCAACAGATTTAGTTCAACATTGTACTATAGAAGATGAATTTGATATCTACGGTAAATATATTGCTACACAGCTGAGGAAAATGGACCTACACAAAGCACTGAGACTTCAACTTGAAATACAAAACCTTGTCAGTGAAGCTAGGATCTCGGATATAGTGTCCAGTGATTAATTTACAATAATTATATGGGAAGATATGAAAATACTTTATTGCAATATTTTAAAATTATGGTAATAATATTAATTAACTGAAAATTAGATTTATTTGTAATAATCATAATTTCATTTATTATTATTAAAATATATTATATTTATCAAAATAAATAATTCCAAAGTGCAAAAGATCAAACCAAAGATTAAAATATAATAAAAATAAACATAAGTACAATACAATTTACTTTTTATTTTTTTTTATAAAACTTTACCCCCTGTTTGATTTCTCCTATATTGTGGGCACAATTTTACTGACCCGAAAAACAAATATTTGTTCTTTGCGAGTATCGAACCCGCGACACGTAGCGCAGAGAGCTAATGATTTAGCTACTGTGCCAACTGCAACAATACTACATATTATATTCAATGGACACGATGAAGAGACCAAGCTATCTGAGTATCAGCCGCACGTTTAGTACAGTGGCTTAGCGATTGGATTTTAGCCCTACATATTGCGGATTCAATCCAGCGCAGAAAAAACGGCCCTTGCCCCTCATGGTAATACTAGCCACGATTATGATCGTATAAATACGCCGAATCGGCGATAGCGACCCAAGCTAATTTCGCAAAACTGAATTTGCTCTTAAAAATTCGGTCACAAGTGTGACAGTAAAGCTGACCGGCATTATTGTACAATTTAACAATGGCAACATCCTCTTTAACTATCAATACTTGCGTTCCATATTTCGATTCGCTACTTTCTTATGCATAAACTACTGTTACTAGTGTCACTACTACTGCTTTTTCTGACAAGAAAGAAAATTGACAGGAGTTTGTTGAAGAATGTTGACTGACTGTTGAAAATAAATAGTCAGTTTTATTTACTTGGGGTCGTGGCCTGTGTAACGATTTATCTAAAATGAGGTGGAGTGAAAATGAAACATATCAATTCGTAAGAATATATTTAAGGCACGAATTCTTGTGGAACCCCGAGCATACAGCCTACAGATTGAAAAGTAAAAGATTGAAAGCCTACAGAGATATAATCGCTGAATTAAACGCAATAACGGGTATTTTACTAAATGAAACAGAGTTGAAGATAAAAATAAAGAATCTCAGATCAACGTACATGCAAGAAATAGCTAAAATTAAGCAAAGGTCAGGGCCAGAATGGACATATAAACCCAATATGAAGTGGTTTGCTGAGTGGCATAAATGCTTCGGGGGCCTAAAAAAAGTCGCTGAAGATTCTTCATTTGATAGTGTAAGTATTCCAATACAAATTATATGAAAGGCCATAAACAGAAACTGTTAATTATGTAAATATTTTGTGCAACTAATTGAGCCCATACAAACAAGCATTAGCATTATAAATTCAAGACCACAGGTATGTATGAGAAGGCTTGGGCTAGGCTAGGCTATGGTGGGTGAATAAATAATTATAATACCTAAACAGCTAAATAATTTTGCTTTTTACAGCATCAAGACTCAACAGATGACCCTTGTCAAAAAATATGGCTATCACAAAATGAAGACAACATAGAAGATGAAACGCTAGAGCCTTTCCCTGAAGCAGATGATGAATACAATATAATCTTAAAAACTGAACCCAGAGAAGTGTCCCTTATAAATGAAAGTAGATATCAGAGTAAAAAGAAAAAAATAAAACATCGAAGGCCAAGTACAGACTGTTCGGATAGAACATTTGTGGAAAGTATAGATTTGAATACAGAATCTGTGTCAAAGGAGGATGAATTTGATATCTATGGCAAGTATATTGCATCACAGCTGAGGAAGATGGATTTGCAAAAAGCTTTGAGGGTACAGCTTGAGATACAAGGCCTTGTTAGTGAGGCCAGGCTGTCAGGTTTAAGTGGAAAACATTAAAATAATATTTATGAGCGTATGAAAGCATGTTCTACCAACATTCTGCATGTTGGTGAATTTCTGTCAACACTAGAGCATAAT
This sequence comes from Shargacucullia verbasci, assembly GCA_947562105.1. Lineage (NCBI taxonomy): Eukaryota > Metazoa > Arthropoda > Insecta > Lepidoptera > Noctuidae > Shargacucullia > Shargacucullia verbasci. The sequence goes on from OX387296.1 coordinate 1,781,080, forward strand.
CTATTGTGTCCAAAGAGATACTGACTGAATCTTGTAAGATTGATGAATGAATATAACAGTAAGCAATAAATAAGGTTTAAAGTGGATGTCTGTATAATCCTAGATTTGCACAAGGAAGTTTGTGCTCTGCGTCAAAATACATTTATGTTTTTATTAAATGTCTATGTATTTATGGTATTTGTAAATAAAATAATATTGAACTTGTGTCATCAACATTACATATTTCTATTTAAATGAAACCCTCATCAACCCCAACAATGAATTACTCCAATGTAAAATACTACCCGCTTGGTAGGTTAATATTTTCACTGTTTTACTCAGATTTATGAAAAATTGTAAGTCTATGATTTTACAATTGTTTAATGTAATGGCAGCCCCCTAACAAGGAGTTATGAAGAGGGTAGTATGTTTACATTTATAAACATACCTTGATATGAAGGGTGATACTCCTTCCATCCTCAGCATCCATTCCACAATTTCGTTTTTATGGAGTTCCCAGTTAAGTTCTCGATAAACACAGAATATCACGAAATACATAAGTTTCAAGTAACTCTTGAATTTATTTCACGGAGCGCGTAATGACGCGCGCATGGCGGGAAAACTCTGGACACCTCGTTTTTTTTTTTATAACAAATGAGCTGATACAGCCATAACCCATATAAAAACATTTTTTTTACCACACTAGGATTAGGACAGATTCGGCTAATCGAACCTGCAGAATTTATTCTAAGGATTGAAAAAAAAAAAAACATATTTCTCAAACGGGCCTCTTCACGGCGAACATTTATGAATTGAAAATAAGAAACTGAATTATGTGCTTAATCAGAAACTAATGTTTAATGACGAGGATCGCTAGGTCAATTTTCTTAATTTTTTGCATTTTATTCCGTCCCAACCGTGAAAAGGTGAAACTACTACTACTATGGGAAATAGCTATGCGAATTAAATACTTATTGTAAGGATGAAAATTTATAGACAGTTGTTGTTATCACCTTTCACAACAATGTTAATCTCACTCGTAAGCTAGAGATAGATAACTAGGATAAAAGATATTTGTGATGATGTGATATGTATGCAGATAGGCATACTAGTCAGCGAAATGAAATTATTTATTTTGCAATTAGGATTTTTCAATCACTTTTACACGTCTTTTTTAAACTAGATGGAGTCGGCATTTCCTATGACTACCCCTGAGAAGAAACGCCGAAACAAACTCAGGGGTCAAAGTCTATTTTAAGGTCCAGACAGATTGTAATGATGTAAGGGTTTATGTGAGACAAATATAGGGTGGAATAGCCTTTTGAAGAAAAAAAAGCATTTAAATACCTCAGGATTTTGATGGGCACCAGTACCATCGTGGCGCGAAGGATGAACATGCGTTTACCCACTTTCTTGGCTCTAACCTGGATGGTGATTAAGGGCCGTACCATTTCTGATTTTTGGCTTAGGTGTGTCTATCAATGGAAGTTGGTGATTATGAATGATAAAAGAAAAACAAAGTTGCAAGTCTGATTTATTGCTGTTACAGCTTCTGTTTATAATACAAACAAACATTATCACTTACATTTCACTAGTGAAAATTCAGATCGTTCCATTGTACGTTTGTTCCTACGATAACGCTTCCGTATTGATCCGGTTTCATGAAAAAATATACATCGGTGTCTGTGCTGCAGACAGATTTTACTTCCGAAAAAAAAATCACATCAATGTCTAAATCTAAAATTAAGTACTTTTCACAATCATTTTTACGTAGCTCCAAACTATAGAACGAAAGTCAAACTTCGTGGGCAGTGCGCAGTCTGATATTTAAAACTAAACGTCTATAACTTAGATTTACAAATAACATTAAAGGTCGATTCACACATGTCCGCGACTGTCCGGAACTGAAATCTCACTCATTTACACAACAAAATGTATGTGATGCCACATCAGTAACTGAAGTTTAAGTTTAAAATTAATTGATGACAACCTATGTTCTTAGAAAATATATTACATCTTCTAACTGCGGATATTAAATACAACTGACTAGTGACGTAAGTGTCTGCCACGCGATGTTAAATCGACCTTTATTAAGACTAGAGTGAACGTTTTATGTTACAATCTCAAAAATAATACAGAAATATCCACTTTACATTTTGATATATCCAATGTGCGTTTCATCGCTTGTCACTGTGGTGTGGGAATGCTCTTTATTTATACTTCTAAACTTATTTGACAGACTTGGGAATATTTATAATTAATAATCAATGTGTTTTACCGCTGCACACTATTGAGAAGTTTGATCGAACATTTTTAAATGTCTCTCAAATAAGTACAAAAGTCTGAGCTGTATAGAATAAAATATATTGGCACTTACAAGCATTTCAATATACCGTACTGTACCAAAATTTAAAACGTCCCAAAATAACCGAATTTTACATTCAGCAAGAATATCATATGCACTATACGAATCCGTCACAAACCTCCCTTTACACCTACGTAATTTTACAGTTCCGACTTATTTAGTACATCAATTGGCGGTATTTTTAAATAAAATTAATTGTACTATGTAAATGCAACAGATTAATATTGGAAGCTGTTTTTCAGTGGGAAGAACGTAATATGTAATATCAAGTCTATTAGGATACCGTATAGATTGGATGGAATTAAGGTGTGTGTTAGATGAGATATTGATGAATGATAATCTCATTGGAGTACTACGAATAAGTAGATACAACCAAGACAATAATTTAGATAATCATACAACAATTCAGGCAGCTACACACTATGCCTGAGGCACGCCCGCCCTGCTTGTGGGCGATACTCTAAGTTCGACCCTTATTCAATTTCTTTGAAGTTAAACCCACACAACAAACAGCCGGTAGCAAAGCCGCATAATGTGTAGGAGCCTTATCTTATTTTTTAATTTTGTCGCTGTTGCAATGAGATATCTTCCTCAATTTTTTTTTTTTTGGGTATATATTTTGCTCTCACTCTCGCACTCTCAATTTTACATTATAGAAATATCTGTGGATCTCATCTTACTCTGGGGCTTTACGCTCGAAAGTATTGGTATATCTCGATTTAGACATGATTTCTAAGATCGCGAGAATTGCCTCGCAGGGTTATACTGGTTGCGAAAGCAGAGAATCGGGTCTAGTGTAACTTGGCACAAGCTTATGTAGTACAATGAAATGTGTAACAGGCCAAGTTATTAATATTTTCTTAATTATGCTGCTTGAAAAAGAAATGAGGAGATTCGCAGGAGAACCAAGGTAACCGACATAGCCTTAAAAATTGCTAAACTTGATTGGCAGTGCGCGGGGCATATTGCACGCAGAACCGATGGTTGATGGAGCCATAAGGTTCTGGAATGGCGATCGCGTACCGGAAGGCGCAACGTGGAAAGGCCCCCCACAAGGTGGACCGATGAACTGGTAAAGGTCGCGGGAAATGGATGCGAGCAGCACAGGACCGGTCGATGTGGCGATGCTTGAGAGACGCCTTTGTCCAGCAGTGAATGTCTTTCGGCTAAGATGATGATGAGGTTCCAAGCAGAAATACCAACATTCTAAATAAGTTTAATTAGCAGGTTTGTTCCTAAGCTGCACTTAATCGGACGGGTAAAGTTTACAACGCATTGCCTACCTCGCGCCTTGATTACTAAAGAACAAACTGACCGCCACAGGAAATAATGCATCTCATTCTCGCTTATATATTTTTTCGTAAGAGGATACGCAATAGCATGTATATTACGTAGTAACCGACAGATTTTTTTCAGGTAATGAGGGGGTTTATTCCACTTTGTTCACCTGGGTGATATCACCTGGGTGAACAAAGTGGAATAAACCAATGAGGGGAATGGTTATATAACTTCATGACTTTTCCGAGCTATTAATTGGTCCACAGATATTTTATAATGTAGTGCAGGTCTAAATTAATTTAATTTTGCTTTTTTTAGTGCTAATTGTGATATAGCGTTATCTCGTCGCACCGGACACATTGCTTCAAGCCAGGGACAAATTTACGAAACGTAAATCCTACCCCCATAATTTTGTTTTAACAAATGAATTCGCAAGTTTCACGCATACAGCGCTTAATGCGAGTTAAATACGGTGGCGAAATTTTCTCAGATACCTTCATATATTCGTCCCTACGCTTAATATGTCGTCGCTAAAAATAGCATAATGGCATGTATAATATGTTCAGATGATAACGTACGTATACAAACTTATAGTAATGAAATATATTCTATGGATGTTTGTTGTTTTGCTTTTTACATAATACTGGCCGTGGTTTAGTCGAGTTGATTGTCACAAATATTAGTACAAATATGATAGACAAAAAATTATGTGCATAATTTTTCATTGGTAGTAAATGCGCAAATAAATGCTTTCAATCGTTATTCAGATGAAGAATATCTCCACAAACATCCATAGTAAACATATATAGTCACAGGTACTATCAAACCGGAACATCGGTCAAATTCACAACACAACTGTCATGGGTGGATCATCTGTCAAAGTGCTGTCACACGTCAAACAATATCCAGCTTTCAAATGTTCAACAAGAAAATGTTATCGCCACACCGGTAGCTTCTAAACATACCGTCAGGTGGCGCAACATGTAAATACAGACAAATTTAGACTAAAAACGTCGAATAAAACTACAAATTTAATATACAAGGAAGAAGACTCGATCTCAGATCTTAATTTGTACAATTTATCACATAAAATTTAAAAAGAACACGTTTACTTGACTGCAGCAGCGAATCACACAAAGGACTGTCGTGTCTACAAATTATGCTCGAAGAGATCATTGTACGGTCCTAATTTTTGTAGAAATGCCGAAAATGGAAGGACTGCTTGCTTGCTGACGTTGCATCGAAATATCGATCTTATACCATTTAGCATAAGAGTTATTTTTCGATGAAACGCTGTCTATTTTAGTCTCAGCTTATATGAAATATTTTTCGCTGTTTTGAGCGCGATACCGGGGAAAATCACCGAGATTCTGCAAAAACAGCTAATTTTACCATTGTCATTCTAAATTAGAATAACCAGTTAGTAAACGATTACTTCGGGGCAATTTCAAACAGTTAAAGACCAAGATAAAGTACCACGAGATGTGAATTCAAATATTTCAATATATGAAAAAATAAACGCTCTGTCTCGACATATGTATGTACGTACACTATTACAAAACTAACACACTTGTTTATTTCTAGGTTTTATCCAGTTTAATCTACCGATGTTTGTATGGACATTTGGCAGAACCACTTGGCCAAAGTTAAGACTGACTTTTAATTCATAATAAACGATAACCACGTTAACACTTACAAATGTCACAAAATAATACACTGCAATTTAAAAAAAAACACTGAAAATTTAAAAAATCAATCTTAACAAAAATAATAGGTAGCCAAGTACCACCCGCCTTCGACTTACAAAAATCACTTTAAAAATTTAACTAACACAATAAATTAACGAAAACATCTTGTCAGCTTGCATTATCAATTAGAAAACAAAAAAAAACAAATTGAGATCAGGAAACGCCCATACAAAGACCAGCAAGGCTTGGGTTGTGTTCAAAGCTCGGTATACTGCTACCTTAGAAGAGCGCTCTGGGTCATTACGTGCAAGAATTCTGGGGGTCTAGTTAAGCCAAAAATGTATGAAAAAATCATGCGCGCGCATTTGAGTGAACTCCAGTCGTCAACGCGCGAATATTATTTTCATAGATTTTTAGTTTACGAGATCAAGGAAAACTTGTACTGAACCCCCTGAGGTTTCAAGTCCTCAGATTTGAGAAATTGTCTAAGTTATTTCAGTAAAGTAATTAGTGTTTTTTCAGTGGGTCGAGATTCTGAACCTTAATCAATTAGAATACTTCATGATACTTTATAGCCATACCATCATGACTTGTGTCAAGTGACTTCGTTCAAAAAGTCTCAGTAACGGTGCATATGGTGACAAAAGAGCTTTCCGCAATAGTTAAAGTCCGACAACCAATATTCACCAACATTTTAGGCGAAGAATAACACAACGATTAATCCTGCGAATATTTCAAATATACATTTTGTATATATACAGAATTACATCCTATAATAAGCTCCTGTAGTGTACCCGACACATAAATAAATCAAATATCACCTTATTGCAACTGGTATAGTTCTCAAATTCCTGTAGCAAACGCATCAACCTATACTTCTTATTGTTTCAGGTCCAGAATCGCACACTTGCTCCAACATAGTTCCGTAATCACTACATTTTCAATAGGTACGTTGTACAACTATTTAAGTGTACATAATCACAGCATCCTCCACTCAGCTCCTCTCTGAAATCTAGACATACAGATATTTTCACTGACATAACTTAGACAATACTTGCATGACCTCGTTCTTCGTTTAGGCGTCGGAGCATTGTGCGAGTTGTTTCGGCGTATACACGCTGGCGTTAGGGTCGAGCGGTGACCCATCCGAGAGTCGAAGCTTGGACACCGCACCACTGACCGGCCCCACGAACTCCGTCGGCATGACCGCCAGCATTTGAGCTTTAAGTTCCTCTATTTCTTTCTCTTGTTTCGATATTAAGCCTGCAGAAGAGAGTTTTACAGTCAGAGATTAAAACATACAATCGATTTAAAAGATAAATATCCTAACTAATATTATAAATGCGAAAGTGAGTTTGTTTCCTAACTAATATTATAAATGCGAAAGTGAGTTTGTTTGTTTGTTTGTTTGTTTGTTTATTTGTTACGCTTTCACGCCTAATCCACTGAACCGATTTTAAAAATACTTTCACCGATGGAAAGCTACGTTATCAGCGAGTAAAATAGGCTATATTTTATGGGGAATGACAATCGTAACTAATATTATAAAGACGAATGTGAGTTTGTTTACGTTCATACTGCCAATGTCAAATTTCAAATCAATGTCGCTCGCACCATAGATTTAACTTAAGCGGAATCCTAAGTCTATGCTCGCAACTGACGTAATAGAACAAAATTAAAAATAAAATATTTGCAATGACTACAGAGGTATACATATACTCTTTGACAAACTTTTTGAAAAGAACCTCAGTAATATTCAAACTTAAAAATTGATACGGTCGAATTTCGGCCACAAGGCGACTAACTGTATTCGGTCATGCTTATAGAAGGCAATTTTATAAGATGGGTTTTACCCATAGATTTAGAATGTAAAAGATGAACAATGACAGCTTGTAGGAGATACCGAAAAATAATATGCATATGTGTTAGTGACTGATATGTCAGATGAAAATAGGGTTGTGTATTTGCATTGTTAATATAGTATAGTATCGATAGATTAATCTTGCTCTAAAGTATAGAGTTATATACGCTATTAATTAAATCCTCTTATTATAAATTAATAAACACATAAAATCATTTTACTTGTGAAAATACAATGGTTATTACAAAATATAATAATAATTTTAAGATGATGTTGTACAGATAAATACGGTACAAAGATTTAACCTTGTGCTATCCACTAGTCACAGTTTTGTGCACTGATAATGGTAAAGTAATGTATGATATTACCATAGCTAGTTTAATAATTAATTAGCACGGGCGGTGAAGCGAAATCAATTCATACAAATAAATAAAATTGAAGTGTCTGTTTGTAATGTCAAAATAACAGCTTTTTACTAAACGCATATGAAAATATATACGGTAGGCACTTAACACAAAACACACGTCACACGTTTTGTCGACACGGTTAGCATAGCGGCTAAGCGAATATCTTTCTGCGCTAAGTGTCGCGGGTTCGATCCCCGCACGGAACAAATATTTGTATGATCTACAGATAATTGTTTCGGGTCTGGGTGTTTGTGTGCATGTGAATATATGTGTTTGTAAATGCACCCACGTTAAGAACCCCCCACATTAAGAATAATTCTTGCATACAGGAATTATTCTTAATGTGGGGCAACGTTTTTTAAAAAACAAAACAACAAACAAACAAACAACAAAAAAAAAACGATTTTTAAAATTTTTGTCTATCTGTCTGTTTGATCTGGCTAATCTCCGACACGGCTAGACCGATGTCGACGGGGCTTTCACTAGCAGATAGCTGATGTTATAAGGAATGACGCAGACTACTTTTATTTCGGAAAAAGAATTATGCTCCACGCTAAAAATTGCACGAGTTCGTAATACACGCAGGCGAAGCAGCGGGCGGAAGCTAGTTATTTTATAATCAGATATAAATCTATCGACTTTTTATCGATATTCGTGAAGTCATTTCTACAGTCAACCCTAGCGTAAACATACATTTTAATATTTACACTAAATATTATTTATTTCTTGTTTTACCTACAAAATATTACCACGTATCGGAAGAGAGTGTAATATACCATAGTAAAATTTGTTTTCTCGGCGAATTAATACTAGTACGTACACAAAATATGAATTTCAAAACGTACGACGAAAAAATTACATTTACCTGTGAAACGTGTACTTATTTGAATTATTTGTCTTTGTCATGTTACAATTGGCAAAAGAACATGACATTATAACTGCCTAAATTTCACTTATCGCCAATAATTGCACGATTAATTTATAAATTAATAAAATATATTTGACATTAAAGCAAGGGCAAGGATAGTTAACGATCCTTCAAAAAAAATTGTATCATACTGACATTGACATCTGTCTCTTTCTTTCTCGGGTAGTGTTCATATTAAAACGATATCTCTTTTCCACGCTTTGTTGGTCTTTTAGCGTAAGCGAAATTCTAAGTCTATGGTTTTACCAATAGATTTTAGATCTAAGAAGATTGTTTGTTCTCAGAACTATATCAATATCCTAACATCCTATCCTATCCTATCCTAGTTATAAATATAAATGCGAAAGTTTGTGAGGATGAACGGGTGTATGTATGTTTGTTACTTTCACGCAAAAATGGCTGAAGGGATCTGGATGAAATTTGGCACAAAGATAGATTATAATCTGGAATAGCACATAGGCTACATTTTATCCCGGGAGAACGCGGGCGGATTCGCGGGCAGAAGCTAGTAAAAAATAAAACTGTTGTGCAGTTCAGGATAAGAAATGAAAAGAAATGATTTATTTTGCAATTAGGATTTTTCAATCACTTTTACGTGTCTTTTTTAAACTAGATGGCGTCGGCATTTCCTATGACTATCCCTGAGAAGAAACACCGAAACAAACTCGGGGGTCACAGTCTATTTTAAAGAAATCCCAGTTATCTTCCAAGTGCTTGAAGCGGTCCTGCATGTACAGTGTACGTACCGTCCTGTATGTGCAGCTTGCGCTTGGCCTCGCCGAGCGCGGACAGCAGGTCGAGCTTGACGCGCGTCTCCGCGGAGAGGGAGGTCTCCAGGTGCTTGAAGCGGTCCTGCATGGCCTCCCAGCTGGAGAAGGGCCCTATATTGTCAGCTGTTGCAGCCCCCACGGCCGCCGTGTGCTGGTCAGACCGCGCCTCCAAGTTGTGCACCTTTATAACATAATAGAAACTGAATTTATTTGAAATAAACTTATAAAATTATGTAAGAATTATGTATATTGCAAATCATTGATTGATTGAAAGAAATTATTCCTTCGAGTTATACATATTACAAATTGTAAAAAAATTAGAGGTTACATTTTAAAAATGACTAGATCGTTGACGCTTTGATAAGCAACGTAACATCTTTTTGGGACAACGCCCAGCATCTATACAGAAATGTATTAAAAAAAAAACGATAAAATATAAATATTCACCTGCATCTCTTTAGACAGGAGCTGACCAAACATAGTAAAATGCTGGGGCGTGACAATGCTGACCTGGTCGGTGGCATGCGTGAGGTCTCGCTGCAGCTGCGCGGCTCGCTCCCGCGCGCGCTGCACCTCGCGCCGCAGCGCCGCCGTCTCCGCCTCCGCCGCCGCGCGACGCGATCTACACGACTCACTCTCACACTCGCCGCTGGGAAATAACTACATTTTATACTATGCAACATAGACAGCTCTTGGACGTTAAAATAACAAAGTAAAAATAAATCGTTCGAACTAAGAAGGAAAAAGGATCATGCTTAGCATTGGAGCAATAATGGGTTAAAATATTTTTATCAAAAAATAATAAGACTTACACATTTTACATACAATGAAACACCGGTCATCGGGTCTATATCGATTTTGGCACTAAAGCTATTGTTTTCTTTTTTCTCTTTATTTTAGGGGGGGGGGGCATAATCCCCACGCTTGAGGATCGCAGTGGCTCACCGATTAGTGAGAGGACGCTGCTGTCCGTCCTCCGGTGTCTGGGCGCAATTATAAGACTTACCCGAGTCAAATTATTTATTTATGGGAACTTTATCACGTAGTGATAATGTCACCCCCATAGGCACTAAAGCTAAGGAACACATATTCCAGTTTGTATCAGGACACATACCCTGATCTACAAGAGCACCTGGCCAGCAGTCACTAAAGATGTCGAACTGGTTACGGAGTTGACTTTGTAGTGTATATGAGTACAGCAGTGGTACCTGGGCGTGCGGGCCGCGTGTCTTGCCCGTAGCAGCTGGTTCTCGGCCGCGGTGCGCGCCCGTCGCTCCTCGCCCAGCCGTCGCTCCAGCGCCGCCCGCTCCCCCGTGCGCCACTGCGACACCCTGCGGAAGACCACCGTTATTTAAGCACAAGAGAGAAATTACCATTGAATCTTTTGAAAAACACAAACAATCTTATCTGATTGGGGACAGTAATACTTGCGTAAATATATTAGGCAAGTTTCAGTTCGCGATATTTCAGTTCACGTTTATCCCAGGAGAACACTGGTTTCATAGAAGAATGGGACTTGGAATCGTTCTCACCGATTACCGACCTACACATGTTTATTCTTAATGCTCGTAATATTATTGCTGTATAAGATTCACACCCGTGTCCCCTAATGCAATAAGCATACATCTGAGGCCCTAGTGTAAGTTTCTTCAGACAAATTCGATTTAACGCATCGAACGCGTTCGGAGCTTCGATTGGTGGAGAGCACGAAACGGACCAATCGGAGCGCTGAACGCGTTCGATGCGTTAAATCGAGTTTGTCGAAAGAAACACTAGGGCCTCTGAACACTACGCCTATCGATCATATCCTTGTCCATTCTAACGACGAATTTGTTTTACATAATTTAAATTATCGAATCTTTTACATTAAATCTATCCATAAATTAAATCAAAGCATTTTGCTACTATAGTTGGCAAACAACAATAGTGTTCTACTTAACCCTTGGATATTAAAAGCGTGATGTTTATTCATGTTACAAAAACGAGGCGGCGACGGCGACGTGGCAAATTCCAAGTAAAGCTTATCATTTAACTTGTAACTTGATGCCACTTGAAATAAATCCCACCGGAATGCCAAGAATAATGGCCCGTTCACACTAGATGGCACTCATACATGACAAAAATCTGTTAGCGGAACACGTTTACAGCTGAGACACCTTAAAAAACAACAACATAAAGGCAAAAACGGTCGTTTGATAATTTTTTGTTACTCAAACCCCACACAGACTATTCAATATAAAATATAATTTTTCATATTATTTAAATACTGGAATCTGGACTTTAAAAAAAAATAACCCAAAAGATACATGACCCTGAGTTTGCTTCGGCGTTTCTTCTTGAATGCTCATTAAATTAAGAAACGCCAGCACCATCTAGCACAGCAACAGACATGTAACATTTAATTTACTGAATTTTCGTACTGGTTTTTGTTAAAACCGTATACGGTACATTTAAAAGACAGTGTAAATGAGCCTTTAAATTTGTAGTGTCATCATTTAGGTTGGTACCAGTCCACAGTTCTTATTACGCAGTAACCGCGGACATTTCGAGCGTTTCATAATTTTATAAATTAGAAATCGTGACATTAAGATCCGACATTAATCTTCTCCAACCGTAATTTCGCGAAACGTACATGGAAAAGAAAATAAATTACCTAATCGAAATGAATTCAGAAGAAAAGGACTGCAACCAAAACAGTACATCTGCAACTAGATCGACAACTCCAGAAGAAAAGCCAACCGAGCACCCGCGATATTCAACAGTCGCCATGAACCTACAAATACCAGACTTCTGGCAGGACGAGCCGCGATCCTGGTTTGCGCAGTTCGAAGCCTTCATGTCCCTCCAGGATCAGGACGACAAAAATAAATACTACCTCGTCATATCAAAGTTGAACAAAGAATCGATCCAATCTGTTAGTGATATCGTGTTCAACCCACCAAGGAATGGGAAGTACGAAGCTCTGAAGTATCGACTGCTGAATGTATTCGAACTTTCGGAAGAGAAGAAGATAGAAAAAATAATAGAGGAAAGGGAAGCATGTAAGATGAGGCTTATGATGAATAATTTGGTGGAGCAAAACAATTTGTTGCGGCGAATAGAACAGCTGTTGGTCCATTTGTGTGAAACGTTTAGACCTGATTCCAACTGTCATTCAGAAGATCAAGGGGGATACAGTTCGGGTTGGGTGTGCTGGTATCATCGAAGGTTCGGAGATGAGTCTACAAAATGCGCTGATGAAATGCGATGTTGTTTTCATAGCTACTAATAAAGACCCAGGGTTTGTAAAAAGTTGACGTCAAGTATTATGAAGAAAGAAAGACAAGAAATTTATTCAGCAGAGGATACTATACATATAGATAAATAAGGCTCATTTTAACTAGGAATTGTAACGAAATAAAGTCGAATAACTCGCGTATGAGCCGCGTGGCCCATATGACGTCATTCAAAAATAACTCTTATTATCCGGATGCTTAAGGTTCACTAAAAATGTACAGTATTTGCCAGGATTTGTGACCTTGAGAGCAAAAAGGAAACTGTTTGGGTCTAACAGATTCAACTAATTAAAATGCTGTTATAAATCTTGACCGTCAATCAAGATGAGCTGAATCTCCACTTGAGGAAACAGTTTAAAAGTAATTTGTGCCTGGCTGGGCCAGTTTTGTCTATTGCTATATTACATGCACTATAAGGCCTCAGAACTGCGCGGGTTCAATAACACTACACATTATCTGACGAAGCAAATAACATCGTGTATCACAGTGTCATATTGCATTATTGTACATTGTTATTATGAAGTGTCTTATGTAAGTATATTGCAGTTGTTTTTAAGATTAAAATACGAAGCGTTCGTTATTCGTATTCTTTTTTTTTTGCGGTTATCTGTATCGCTTTGTCATTACTTTTTGCACATAAGGGGTACGTTGAGATTTATTATTATGATTATTATTGTTAAAAAGACAAAAACAAAATACAAGATACTAATTGAAAAGAATCGGATTTTTATTTGGCTTGATCACACACTTATTCGCGGACAATTTTAGTCAGTAAATATACAAAGAACTCTAAAATGTGGAAGCGCACATTGTATGGATTTTATGAGAATTAACGTAAGGTTCAAATCGGCGATAGGTTGAATACATAAATGAGAAATCTGTGCTCTGAAAAAAGGGAGTCTTGAACCTTGTCTCGGAGCACTCCAGACATGGTCGCTAAAGATGAATAGGAAATAGACTTAAATCACAGATCGACCGTAACACACGAGCCCCACGTCTTGGACTACGTCCCAATCCCTCTTTAATCTCTGGAGGTCGAATCCCAGCAGTGGCATACTAATAGGCAGCTGAGGTACATACTTGTGCTGCAGCGAGGCGTGCGCCTGCTTGAGCTGGTGGTGGTCGGCGCGGCGCTGTCGCTCGGCGGCGGCGGCGGCGGCCAGCGCGCGCTTGGCCTCCAGTCCCAGCAGTGGCATACTAATAGGCAGCTGAGGTACATACTTGTGCTGCAGCGAGGCGTGCGCCTGCTTGAGCTGGTGGTGGTCGGCGCGGCGCTGTCGCTCGGCGGCGGCGGTGGCGGCCAGCGCGCGCTTGGCCTCCAGTCCCAGCAGTGGCATACTAATAGGCAGCTGAGGTACATACTTGTGCTGCAGCGAGGCGTGCGCCTGCTTGAGCTGGTGGTGGTCGGCGCGGCGCTGTCGCTCGGCGGCGGCGGCGGCGGCCAGCGCGCGCTTGGCCTCCAGTCCCAGCAGTGGCATACTAATAGGCAGCTGAGGTACATACTTGTGCTGCAGCGAGGCGTGCGCCTGCTTGAGCTGGTGGTGGTCGGCGCGGCGCTGTCGCTCGGCGGCGGCGGCGGCGGCCAGCGCGCGCTTGGCCTCCAGTCCCAGCAGTGGGACACTAATAGGCAGCTGAGGTACATACTTGTGCTGCAGCGAGGCGTGCGCCTGCTTGAGCTGGTGGTGGTCGGCGCGGCGCTGTCGCTCGGCGGCGGCGGCGGCGGCCAGCGCGCGCTTGGCCTCCAGTCCCAGCAGTGGCATACTAATAGGCAGCTGAGGTACATACTTGTGCTGCAGCGAGGCGTGCGCCTGCTTGAGCTGGTGGTGGTCGGCGCGGCGCTGTCGCTCGGCGGCGGCGGCGGCGGCCAGCGCGCGCTTGGCCTCCAGTCCCAGCAGTGGCATACTAATAGGCAGCTGAGGTACATACTTGTGCTGCAGCGAGGCGTGCGCCTGCTTGAGCTGGTGGTGGTCGGCGCGGCGCTGTCGCTCGGCGGCGGCGGCGGCGGCCAGCGCGCGCTTGGCCTCCAGTCCCAGCAGTGGCATACTAATAGGCAGCTGAGGTACATACTTGTGCTGCAGCGAGGCGTGCGCCTGCTTGAGCTGGTGGTGGTCGGCGCGGCGCTGTCGCTCGGCGGCGGCGGCGGCGGCCAGCGCGCGCTTGGCCTCCAGTCCCAGCAGTGGCATACTAATAGGCAGCTGAGGTACATACTTGTGCTGCAGCGAGGCGTGCGCCTGCTTGAGCTGGTGGTGGTCGGCGCGGCGCTGTCGCTCGGCGGCGGCGGCGGCGGCCAGCGCGCGCTTGGCCTCCAGTCCCAGCAGTGGCATACTAATAGGCAGCTGAGGTACATACTTGTGCTGCAGCGAGGCGTGCGCCTGCTTGAGCTGGTGGTGGTCGGCGCGGCGCTGTCGCTCGGCGGCGGCGGCGGCGGCCAGCGCGCGCTTGGCCTCCAGTCCCAGCAGTGGCATACTAATAGGCAGCTGAGGTACATACTTGTGCTGCAGCGAGGCGTGCGCCTGCTTGAGCTGGTGGTGGTCGGCGCGGCGCTGTCGCTCGGCGGCGGCGGCGGCGGCCAGCGCGCGCTTGGCCTCCAGTCCCAGCAGTGGCATACTAATAGGCAGCTGAGGTACATACTTGTGCTGCAGCGAGGCGTGCGCCTGCTTGAGCTGGTGGTGGTCGGCGCGGCGCTGTCGCTCGGCGGCGGCGGCGGCGGCCAGCGCGCGCTTGGCCTCCAGTCCCAGCAGTGGCATACTAATAGGCAGCTGAGGTACATACTTGTGCTGCAGCGAGGCGTGCGCCTGCTTGAGCTGGTGGTGGTCGGCGCGGCGCTGTCGCTCGGCGGCGGCGGCGGCGGCCAGCGCGCGCTTGGCCTCCAGTCCCAGCAGTGGGACACTAATAGGCAGCTGAGGTACATACTTGTGCTGCAGCGAGGCGTGCGCCTGCTTGAGCTGGTGGTGGTCGGCGCGGCGCTGTCGCTCGGCGGCGGCGGCGGCGGCCAGCGCGCGCTTGGCCTCCAGTCCCAGCAGTGGCATACTAATAGGCAGCTGAGGTACATACTTGTGCTGCAGCGAGGCGTGCGCCTGCTTGAGCTGGTGGTGGTCGGCGCGGCGCTGTCGCTCGGCGGCGGCGGCGGCGGCCAGCGCGCGCTTGGCCTCCAGTCCCAGCAGTGGGACACTAATAGGCAGCTGAGGTACATACTTGTGCTGCAGCGAGGCGTGCGCCTGCTTGAGCTGGTGGTGGTCGGCGCGGCGCTGTCGCTCGGCGGCGGCGGCGGCGGCCAGCGCGCGCTTGGCCTCCAGTCCCAGCAGTGGCATACTAATAGGCAGCTGAGGTACATACTTGTGCTGCAGCGAGGCGTGCGCCTGCTTGAGCTGGTGGTGGTCGGCGCGGCGCTGTCGCTCGGCGGCGGCGGCGGCGGCCAGCGCGCGCTTGGCCTCCAGTCCCAGCAGTGGCATACTAATAGGCAGCTGAGGTACATACTTGTGCTGCAGCGAGGCGTGCGCCTGCTTGAGCTGGTGGTGGTCGGCGCGGCGCTGTCGCTCGGCGGCGGCGGCGGCGGCCAGCGCGCGCTTGGCCTCCAGTCCCAGCAGTGGCATACTAATAGGCAGCTGAGGTACATACTTGTGCTGCAGCGAGGCGTGCGCCTGCTTGAGCTGGTGGTGGTCGGCGCGGCGCTGTCGCTCGGCGGCGGCGGCGGCGGCCAGCGCGCGCTTGGCCTCCAGTCCCAGCAGTGGCATACTAATAGGCAGCTGAGGTACATACTTGTGCTGCAGCGAGGCGTGCGCCTGCTTGAGCTGGTGGTGGTCGGCGCGGCGCTGTCGCTCGGCGGCGGCGGCGGCGGCCAGCGCGCGCTTGGCCTCCAGTCCCAGCAGTGGGACACTAATAGGCAGCTGAGGTACATACTTGTGCTGCAGCGAGGCGTGCGCCTGCTTGAGCTGGTGGTGGTCGGCGCGGCGCTGTCGCTCGGCGGCGGCGGCGGCGGCCAGCGCGCGCTTGGCCTCCAGTCCCAGCAGTGGCATACTAATAGGCAGCTGAGGTACATACTTGTGCTGCAGCGAGGCGTGCGCCTGCTTGAGCTGGTGGTGGTCGGCGCGGCGCTGTCGCTCGGCGGCGGCGGCGGCGGCCAGCGCGCGCTTGGCCTCCAGTCCCAGCAGTGGCATACTAATAGGCAGCTGAGGTACATACTTGTGCTGCAGCGAGGCGTGCGCCTGCTTGAGCTGGTGGTGGTCGGCGCGGCGCTGTCGCTCGGCGGCGGCGGCGGCGGCCAGCGCGCGCTTGGCCTCCAGTCCCAGCAGTGGCATACTAATAGGCAGCTGAGGTACATACTTGTGCTGCAGCGAGGCGTGCGCCTGCTTGAGCTGGTGGTGGTCGGCGCGGCGCTGTCGCTCGGCGGCGGCGGCGGCGGCCAGCGCGCGCTTGGCCTCCAGTCCCAGCAGTGGCATACTAATAGGCAGCTGAGGTACATACTTGTGCTGCAGCGAGGCGTGCGCCTGCTTGAGCTGGTGGTGGTCGGCGCGGCGCTGTCGCTCGGCGGCGGCGGCGGCGGCCAGCGCGCGCTTGGCCTCCAGTCCCAGCAGTGGGACACTAATAGGCAGCTGAGGTACATACTTGTGCTGCAGCGAGGCGTGCGCCTGCTTGAGCTGGTGGTGGTCGGCGCGGCGCTGTCGCTCGGCGGCGGCGGCGGCGGCCAGCGCGCGCTTGGCCTCCAGTCCCAGCAGTGGCATACTAATAGGCAGCTGAGGTACATACTTGTGCTGCAGCGAGGCGTGCGCCTGCTTGAGCTGGTGGTGGTCGGCGCGGCGCTGTCGCTCGGCGGCGGCGGCGGCGGCCAGCGCGCGCTTGGCCTCCAGTCCCAGCAGTGGCATACTAATAGGCAGCTGAGGTACATACTTGTGCTGCAGCGAGGCGTGCGCCTGCTTGAGCTGGTGGTGGTCGGCGCGGCGCTGTCGCTCGGCGGCGGCGGCGGCGGCCAGCGCGCGCTTGGCCTCCAGTCCCAGCAGTGGGACACTAATAGGCAGCTGAGGTACATACTTGTGCTGCAGCGAGGCGTGCGCCTGCTTGAGCTGGTGGTGGTCGGCGCGGCGCTGTCGCTCGGCGGCGGCGGCGGCGGCCAGCGCGCGCTTGGCCTCCAGTCCCAGCAGTGGCATACTAATAGGCAGCTGAGGTACATACTTGTGCTGCAGCGAGGCGTGCGCCTGCTTGAGCTGGTGGTGGTCGGCGCGGCGCTGTCGCTCGGCGGCGGCGGCGGCGGCCAGCGCGCGCTTGGCCTCCAGTCCCAGCAGTGGCATACTAATAGGCAGCTGAGGTACATACTTGTGCTGCAGCGAGGCGTGCGCCTGCTTGAGCTGGTGGTGGTCGGCGCGGCGCTGTCGCTCGGCGGCGGCGGCGGCGGCCAGCGCGCGCTTGGCCTCCAGTCCCAGCAGTGGGACACTAATAGGCAGCTGAGGTACATACTTGTGCTGCAGCGAGGCGTGCGCCTGCTTGAGCTGGTGGTGGTCGGCGCGGCGCTGTCGCTCGGCGGCGGCGGCGGCGGCCAGCGCGCGCTTGGCCTCCAGTCCCAGCAGTGGCATACTAATAGGCAGCTGAGGTACATACTTGTGCTGCAGCGAGGCGTGCGCCTGCTTGAGCTGGTGGTGGTCGGCGCGGCGCTGTCGCTCGGCGGCGGCGGCGGCGGCCAGCGCGCGCTTGGCCTCCAGTCCCAGCAGTGGCATACTAATAGGCAGCTGAGGTACATACTTGTGCTGCAGCGAGGCGTGCGCCTGCTTGAGCTGGTGGTGGTCGGCGCGGCGCTGTCGCTCGGCGGCGGCGGCGGCGGCCAGCGCGCGCTTGGCCTCCAGTCCCAGCAGTGGCATACTAATAGGCAGCTGAGGTACATACTTGTGCTGCAGCGAGGCGTGCGCCTGCTTGAGCTGGTGGTGGTCGGCGCGGCGCTGTCGCTCGGCGGCGGCGGCGGCGGCCAGCGCGCGCTTGGCCTCCAGTCCCAGCAGTGGCATACTAATAGGCAGCTGAGGTACATACTTGTGCTGCAGCGAGGCGTGCGCCTGCTTGAGCTGGTGGTGGTCGGCGCGGCGCTGTCGCTCGGCGGCGGCGGCGGCGGCCAGCGCGCGTTTTGCTTCTGCCTCTGAGGAGCGCGCTGCAGCTAGCTCGGCGCGGACTCGCTTCAACTCTTCCGCACACTCGCGGGCTTCGCGCTGGGGCAAACATATCGCATAACATAAACATACTGCTTGCAAAAAATTTGCTTAAATCTCAACATTCTTAGGGGTGTAAAGGTTGCCCATAATGTACGATACATGTTTAATCGCTAAACTTGCAATATTACATTGGTTCTGCTTAGACCATAGACAGTAAATAAAACGCGATAAGACACTTAAAATTATGCGATGCTTTGGTTAGCTAGGACATAAGCTTATAATGCGATCAAGAATAAGAACCTTGATCGACAATTACATAAAATATTATGTTTTCGTAATCAGCCCGATAATCGAATACGATCGATTGAAAATTTAATATATGTTTATAAAAATATTTCGAACTTTGTCAAACTGTCTGATACTCATTCTTTGAACACTAGGAATAAACACAACCTTGCTGTACATGCTACGCGCCTCCACAGAATAAGCAACTCGTTCATGGGACAATGTATACGCTTTTACAATAAACTTCCCAATGATATACGTAATTTAACATTAAAGAAGTTCAAAATTGTAATTAAATCTAAACTTTGTAAAAAAGGATACTATAAAATTTCGGACTATTTAGATGACAAAAACGCTTGGGATTGAGCCGCTCTTTAGCCTTTCCTTTTTTTTTTTTTTTTATATACAAATTTTGCCATTAATTATTATATTATTTACTTCATTATTTTGTTATTGTAATGTCGTTTAAATTGAAATTATTTCTTATATATAACCGCTATACATTGTAAATGTGAGTGAGATCTAGGCTGAGCGCTCTTCATTTCATTAATTCTCACGATAACTGATGCATGCTTGCACTCTGTTGCGACAGGTTAGCTCAAATAGTTATGGCACTTTCTTCAAAAGGCTATTCCACCCTATATTTGTCTCACATAAACCTTTACATCAATACAATCTGTCTGGACTTTAAAATAGACTTTGACCCCTGAGTTTGTTTCGGCGTTTCTTCTCAGGGATAGTCATAGGAAATGCCGACGCCATCTAGTTTAAAAAAGACGTGTAAAAGTGATTGAAAAATCCTAATTGCAAAATAAATAATTTCATTTCATTTCATTTCATTTCATTTCATCGATTAACCATGAGGCAGGAATTTTAATGTTTATGGTCACTCTCTTTCTTGGTTTTTGTAATTAAATTGAACGAAAGACCGAATGATATAAATAGCCAAATAACTGTATAAAACAGTAACAATACAAAATGATTGCATGGTGTAAACTTAAGTATAACAGTTCTTCTGGTTGATTGTCATCTATTTAATTTGGTAGCGTAAGCTGTCTAGGTTGCCATGACAACGGTTTCAACACGTCAAATAATAAGTTTCCATATTTGGCGGTTCAAACAATTCGCGTGAGTCGTGCAGGTGCGTTTCTTTTTCACGAGCTCGGTATGAGCCTCTGTGCTACATTGTGCATTTTTTTCATTATCTTTACACTATCTGCAGAAATGTTATTAAGAGAAATAGCTATATTTTCGTACGGTATATCCGTTTGTGAAACGCGCAAGCCCTATAGATTTCCTTTTGTGTAAGATGATATTACTCTGACTTATAATAGTTCATTACTTTATTGGTAAATACTAAAATAATCACTATATCCAAAATTTTCACGAATATAGTCAATTTCCAACGGCCCGACGTCAAAATCGCCTGATTAAGTACTAACCGAGATTTTAAATATCGTCTTCCAACTCGGTTAGGTATAACACTTGATCTATTCGGTCGATTAGGGTTGGTGAACACAAAAATTTGTGTTAAACGACTGTTTTATATTATTCAGTCTGTTATTTATTTATTTGTTTGTTTATTATTACAAAACGTATCAAAGTTTTAATTGGTTTTAAAAATAATTTCTATTGTTTATTAGAAATGACGTCATAATATGGTGAAAAGGTATTCCTATTTTCATTTTGATAGTATTGTTATACAGGGTGACAATGACGATATGACATATGACACAATATATGGAACCACATTTGCTATCACATTTTTTTAACATACACTAAAATCTAAATTCAATCAGTCATAGGTAATAATAAAACTTTTTTAATTTTACACATATCACTTCACGATTTCTAGACGTTTGAAGTTTGAAATCCTGTAACCTATTTATATCTACACGTGTTCTATTTTTTCTTTTAAAAAACTCTAGAAAGATTTCTGAATCGTGAGTGCGCTTACAAACACAATACTTCACGTAAGCAAACACCCTGATGTGGAACAACTAACATCTCTAGGTCATACAAATATTTGTTCCATGTGGGAATAGAAACCACTACATGTAGCGTAGCATTCGATCGCTCACCAAAACCGTGCCGGCAAATTGCCGTTCATTTAATGTCGTACCGTTGTCGCCACCCTGTATAAACTGGTAAGGTCAACTATAAAAAATAAACACTATCTAACCTGTTCGCGGTCCCGCTCTCGCTCACGTTCCTTCTCCCTCTCTCTCGTTTCTCTTTCCCGCTCCCTTTCCTTTTCTTTATCCTTAACATCTTTGTTACTGCATTCCTTAATTTTTACACAATCTTTTGTACTCTCTACTTCTTTATCTTTAACTATTTGTTCTTTTGCTGAAAGAGAAATATGGTGTTATAACAACAAGTATCATACCGCCGATGAATAGGCAAACGCATCACTTTCTTTGGGTGTCATAAAATCACGACTAAGGACACAGGTTGTGGACTGAATTGTTTCAAATTGTAATTATGATGAAACATAACATAACATAGCATCACGTCTGTATTCAGGCAGAGATGTACTATGTACACCCAAATTTCGCCGATGAAGTTATTGAGTCCCATGTAATAGGGGCCGAGCCTATTGCCATCTACCGGGCACAGTTCCAGACTCCGTGCGCTACTGAGAATTTCCATACAGAAAAACCAAATAACACTTAGCCCGATCCGGAAATCAAACCCAGGACCTCACGCTCTGCAGTCGCGTTTCAATTATGATGGTACGGTACTAAAAATATATAGGTAACACCATATATGGCAAGGTCATTCTAGACTAGAAGTTTCATTAGGTCACATTATTCTGGGTTATATTAAAGACTTAATAATTATAATGGACTACTACAAGATTTTAAAGTTTTTGTTTTTTAATAATCTTTATTTTTAATTAATTGATTAGTTTTTTTATTGTGACTGTAGGATAATCTGTGTACTTACTATGTTCTGTACTCTTATGACTATCGCTGCTCTCCTTATCCTTATCTCTGCTTTTATTCTTTCTTTTTTCTTCTTTTAATGTACTAGCCTCTTTCTTTTCCAACTTTGAAGACTTCACACCACCTAGAATATTTACCATCGATATTAATATGATAAATTAAGTTTAAAATTTGGTATATATGGTCACATATGGTGAGCTCAACATGACCACAAATTATATGGAGTGGCAATGACAAAGCCTAATCAATGGGACACGGGATCACGGTATTTGGGGCTTCTTTGAACTAAAATGATCCCTATTTACATGCATATAACAAATACATATGACACATGTTTCCTTTTAAAATCAAAGTTCTTTCACCCAGACATATTGTGACAAATTCATTGTTATTTATTTTTGTGAGTTGTAGAACACATTTAAAACATGAGATCATATTGTACCTTTACTATGGTCGTGCTTATCGTCGTCTTCAGGGCCAGCGTGGCAGGCGGCGCCGTTGCTGAGGCCGTGCGAGCTGGTGCTGGAACTGCTGGAGTTACAGCTCGTGTGAGCGGTCGCGCTCGACTGCGCGAGAGTGCTTGAGTTCGTGTGCGCTTGTGACAAGTTTGCCTTCTCGCGCTCACGGTTCGCAGTTTGCTGCGCTAAATGCTTTTCTAATTTTTCTAACTGTAATAAAATAAAGAATTTGAATTAGTTCACAATATCAGGATACACAGTGTTCAATAATCCTTTGTGACCGAACATTTTGAGAGAAGCTACGCGAGTAATGCGTCATAATTTTCGAGACATCGGAGTAGAACTCCCAAATGCCAATTCTGTATAGTTGTTGAGAAAAAATTACTTAAAAGTTTGTCAACTTTAGATATATAGAAAGTGCAAAACCTATTTTTTTCGAAAACAGTAACAATTTCTGTAAATTTCAAGCATCATGGTATGAAATCTGTAAAACAGTATTTATTAAGCTTTACCGCGTTGCCGCAACACGAACCTAAAATGAGTAAATGAAACATTTAATTCAAATGGTTTTAATTTATTTTTTCTCGGCTATGCCGCATTTGTAGCACCCAGAAATAGTGTGATAATATGATGTAATATATGTATATTATTAGTACAAAAAAATCTGCTTCCGTGGAGTATCTGAGATAATCGTTTCTAAAGTTTTAAAATTAAAAACGCCTGTGATTTTATTAAAGACATCATGCACGGGTAAACAAAAAAAAATCGACACCTGACATTTTTCTTACGAAGGTAGTTTTATAGTGTCGGCATCCGACTGTACCAATAAGTGACAACTCCTCGTATGAGTTAACAATTTAATCAATAAATTTTTGAAAATACTTGACTTTACCGTGATATGATGAAATTCGTAGATTATGGATGTTATTTGAAATATAAAAATGCCTATAAGTATGCAAATTATACGTAAGGTGAGTCTGACTAAGTTAATTACCTTAGCTTGTAGCTGCGCGTGCTCCTGGCCGCAGTGGCCGTTCTGTTCTGTCTTGAAGCGACAGCGGCGCACCGAGCCGTTCATGTGCCGCGTGTCGGCAGTCTGCGGCTGTGCCGGTGTCTGTGTTTGTGTACCGCACTCCGCGCCGCCGTTCGCGACATTGGCGTCTTTGGTTGGCACTTGCTGCTGCTGTTGACTGTGTGTCTGAAGACCAAAGTATTTAATTCATCAGTAGGCGTAAATCATCAGATGTCAGTATGAATTAAAAAAGGTTTTCAGTTCAAAGATGGTCAACAAAATCCACCAAGTAAAACAGATGAAACATATCAAGAAAGGGTTATCCTATGTCGTAGTACTGAAATTGCAGTGTACCATGATACAAATGAACAAGATCTGACCTGGTCCAGCGCAGTCTCGGGCAGCGCGTCCCGCATGAGCTGGAAGTAGAACTCGTTCATGGCGCGCACGTGTCGCTGGCGGCGCTGGCGCAGGCGGTGCGCCAGCAGCGCCTTGGCCCCGAAGCCCAGCGTGACGACCGGGTAGCCCACGCAGTGCGCCGCCAGCGGCCGGCACAGCTCGCCGCCGCCGCGCGAGCCGCGCCACAGCCCCTCCACGTACACCAGCAGGCAGCATATCGCTACTGTTGGCACGCAGATGCCTTTGTCTGCGACTGGATACAAAACATTCATTGGAGAACTGTTTCCCTTCAAGATTAGGGCTCAAGACAAGACACTCCAGGCTACCCGACAATATTATTGCGGATCCTGATTTCAGGTCAATTAATGAAGGATTGAAATAATGAATTATCAAAGACTGACTTGAATGATCTGTAAATTTATCGTGATCTAAAAAGGGCAGGAATCCAAAATTATTGTATGAACATCAAGTTCTAAAATCATTTTGTTTAAACATATCCTATGTAACCGTTTCTTTTTAATATAAAATTACACAATACCGTACGTTCCTAAAAAACACAACACAAATTCAAAATAAAATAAAACAACATTGTTTACGCCGCATAAACTGTAACAATGCCGTAATCCTTATAAAATTATCGCGTAAAAGTTATAAATAGCTGTGTAATATGTAACTTGTATGGACGCCAAACGGGGGCTATTTTTGTTGCGCTCATAAAATAATATGACTGTTGAAGTACACAGGGCTATAATTATTGTTACCACCTCACTATTTTTGGTAACAAACGGACAAAACGAAATTCCCACGGAAATAAATGTTCATTTTAAAGTTTGAAATAAAGTTTCTTGTTTTGCTTGTAATAAATTATCCTCAATTATGAATTTCCTTCTGTTTTAGTACAATTAATTTAAGACTGAAATATCTGGACTCGCAGCTACGTCTATATGAAATTATTTTCGACGTATTTGTCGTGACGTCAGAGCAAATGGAATCCTCGCGAAAGTAGAGCAAGGCGGGTAACGCCACTCTATGCCCGCACTGGAATTTGAACTTGCTGGAATACCGACTAATTACTAAACGAGTTGTCTACACGGCTAGTCGTCACTAAATATCAACTAAAAACGCACATTGTACTGCCAATAGAGCGAAATATAAAAGTACTCATTATCTCCAGTTCATCCAAAGTATTTCAAAATAATGGAAATGTGACGTCATTATCCATAAAAGTCAAATTACTCATATTATGCTAATAGTTAGGAAAACAAACCTCATCACATTGAAATAAGTTTTGAAATTGTATTTTATCAACATGTAGTATTGTCAACATGATATACACGACAGCGCTAAAACGTACCTAAAGTCAACGAAATAAGGTGTATTTTTCCTGTTTCCATACTATGAACACTTTAACTGTAATAAATAATATGGTTAATGATACTTTTACCTAGCTGTTTTGCTGCATTTGTACACCTAAACACAGTCCTGACGCTGACTGAATAAATTGTAAATAAGTCCTTAGACCTATTATATACTGTGGATTTATAGCCATATAGGCGAATCATACAGGCGATATTTTCCAAATAGGCTAACTTTATATGGCGACCGATTCAACAGACCACAACAGTAGGAACTTATAATGCTAAAAATAAACAGAAAATCGTATGTGAAGATTAGCTATAAAATATATACTTACATGTATACCATACATATTGTACCCAAACATAGGTACTAGCAGCAAAGAATATGTACTGTAGTGGTATGAAGAAGAAACATATCATGTCTGATGTGAGAGCTATACATATGAAGAATACTGAGAATGCCTGGAACAATATGAAACCATGTATTAGTATTATATAAGAATTGTATTCAGTAAAGTCAGCAGCAAAAGTGGCTGATCATTTATAAAAGTTTGAATGAAAACTTCATTACTTTCAAAATTATAATAGAAAAGATAACAATAATGATTACATACTAGTCAATTTAATTTAAAAAATATGAAAATTTCATCTACTTATTTTGCTGACTGTACCTAGGTAAGTTTTAACTGGCATTTAAAGGCGCCACTTTGAAAGAACACTATAAATAGCAATAATTATAATAATATTTATAATATTATTATACATACATATTTTAATTAATTTAAATATTTAATTATTAATTAGACGGCACGGTTGGCGCAGTGGTTGACAGATCGACTGTGTCGCGGGTTCGATTCCCGGACGGAACAAATATTTGTATGATCCACAGATAGTTGTTCCGGGTCTGGGCGTTTGTGTATGTGAATATATATGTGTTTGTAAACGCACCGACAATACAGGAATTATTTATTCCTACTGGAAACGTTATTTAAAGAAAAAAATATATAACAGGTATGGGTTAAATAAGGCATTTACATAGTAACAAAGAGTATTATTGACAGAATGTAGCCTTTAACACAATGTTTCTATAGGGTGTAGTACACTATCGCCGTGGTTCGTAAAAAGCGCGTCAAATATCTGAACTTATCCTTATTAAAAGTTTAGTGATTTCACAAGATGATTGAATCTGTTTCATTGTACATTGTACAGTAAATTCACAAATCCTCAATCATAATCCCAAGCTATTACACCATGTTAAGTGAGGTAGGCCTAAACAAACATATCTATACATATAAATAAAATTGGAGTGTCTGTTTGTAATATTGAAATAACCGTTTTTTACTACATGCATATGAATATATATACGGTACATACACCAAAATAACATTTTTTACAATTTTTGTCTGTCTGTTTGTATAGGGTAATCTCTGAAATGGCTGGACCGATTTTGACGGGACTTTTATTGGCAGGTAGCTGATATAATAAGGAGTAACTTAGGCTACTTTTATTTTAGAAAAATTCTTTTATTTTAGAAAAAAATAGGGTTAAGTGCATTTGGTCTCACTAAAAAATACATTGTTAAGTTCCGACATCCACGCGAACGAAGTCGCGGGCACAGCTAGTAATTATATATAACACATGTGTAGCCAACATCTTTCTGCTTAGGAAACATCTGTATGGCATACACATGTTTACTGCTATGCATAAATAGAAATGAACCTGTAACCCAGAAGGCTACAAAATAATCTATATAAGTAATAATTTAATGCTGTTACTTGGTAAGCACATCACTTAAGAAAGGCTGGAACAATCTGGCATTCTTCTTTATTAATGTTTGTAATTGTTTAAATAGTGTTTTTATGAAAAGAAAAATTTGATAAGTTGCCAGAAAAATCTGAAGATTTGGGAAGACTGAAAGTGCTTTTTTTATGGGAGTTTTGTATGAATTCAAGACCAGGAAGATAGGACAACATCTACCGGGTCAGCTAGTTGATCTATAAAACAAATATCTCAAAGGAGCTCTATTGTATTACAATATGATGGCACGGTTGATGCAGTGGCTAAGTGATTAGCTTTCTGCGCTTAGTGTCGTGGGTTCGATTCCCGCACGGAACAAATATTTGTATGATCTACAGATAGTTGTTTCAGGTCTGGTTGTGTGTGCATGTGACATGTATGTTTGTAAAAATTTACCCACAACACAGGAGATATACTAGTGGGGGGAAATGCTTCTTAAAAAAAAAACTACATATATTCTATTAAGTGGAACCTGAGAATCATAATGACTAAATTTAATATTTTCTATGGTTTATTGTGAGATAAAAATCACAAAGGATAACGGTTTTTCTAACACATTACACTTACAACTATCTCAGTCAGTGTACCATTCTGTTCATTTTAAAAATATGCACTTAAACCACTTGTTGCTAGTGTCTAGCGGATTGGAATTTGATAAAGTCTTACTTATTAATTCAAGAGAGCTAGCTCTGACTGATGACACCAAGCCTAGGTAAAACCTTTTTAGAGAGACCTATACTCGTTTTGTTTAGGTATTTAACTAAAGGTAAACAATCTTGATGTGTCTTTTTCATATTTTTTGTTTAAAAACTCAGTTTAAAAATAAAATGCGACTAAAAACCAATGTAAAACAACAATAACGATTACCAAATCAATTGAACCACTAGTTTAAGCAGTAGTTTATTTGTTTAATATGTGTTTGTGTAAAAAAAGTCGCATCAAGATTGTTTACCTTTATTTAAGTACCTAAACAAACCGAGTATAGATGATATCCAGACATGAGAGAAGACTAAGACTTTCATTCAATGTTCTTTCATTTCATAGATTTTTTGGTTTTCTGATGATAGGCAATCTTAAAAATCCAGCTTCAAAATGCACAATTTCTTTTAATTTACAAATCAGGCCTGGAATATTAAAAATACATTAGAAACAGGACATAAAATACTCACAAGTCCTTGATATTTAAATGAATCGTAGACTGATCTCAGCATCATCCAGAATGGCCAGAGAAACTCAAATCTGAACTCCAACATGTAGTCGGCCATGACAACTGTCGCCCAAATCATCACAAACTTTAGGTACAGCATTGAACTGAAAGAAAACAAACATTATTTATTTAATTCCTAATAACAATATATTTTCTATTATATCCACTTTTTACTGCTTGATGGATTAAATTTAAAAGAGTTATAGTCTCTTAGTACAAGTTAATAAATATCATATCACATGATTAAGATTTCAACTACAAAACAACACCTAAAAGTAAGAAGGTAATGGTGAACAACTTCATGTGATGATATTTCCTTATTTCTGAATACATTCTAAATAAGGGCTGGTTTATTTAATAGTATTCCAATAACAATGTAGTTTAACTAGGATCATGAAAATTAAAATATACTTCTATGAATTAGAATAAATAAAAAAACAACTTAATGCAGAACCAGTTAAAAATGCATTAAAGTAAAAAAAGAATATATTTGTATGCTAGTCGTTTATAACAAACTTTCAGTTTAATCTTTATCTTGTAAAAAAAAAATGTCTGGCCTACTTTTGCAAATAAAGAAAGAAATAATGTTTATTAGTCATCAAAATAAACACACAATACAAAAACCACAACAGACATTTAACAGGATCACTTTTCAAATATGTTTTGACTAGAACAAGAGACAGTTTTGACTGCAAAAAGTCTTCATGGGACATTTTTGATAAGTTGATCAATCTCTCTTTTAAACTTAATAATAAATATGTAATTAATTAAGTTTCTATAATAAACATAGACTTTAAAGTACTTATAAACTTGACTGAAAATGTTAAGAAGACCCCTCATTAATTTGTCATACTGTCCTTCTATATTTATTCAAGGAAATTTAGATATTATCACAATCTTTAGTTTATATTTATTATTATCGTATATTTATTATTATTTATTATTATCAGTATCTTTAATCTTTTCTGTTTATATATAAGGCAATATGGATAGATATGGTGTATTAATGGTATGCAGGAAGCTTATTATATTTGAAGTACGAGCAAGATTTCATAGATTTGCATATTAAATATATAGATCAAATGCTGAAATATTTATAACATAAACTTGATCAATACTCATAGATTTGGTCATAATTTAAATCCATGTTTTCCAAATTATGAGGAAATGATTGTTACATGTTGCAATCCAATAAAGACAAGTTAATACCTATATGTTTACATATGCTTGACTTCATTATATCCAATATGTTTTCCATCAGATAACTTGTGCAACATGAGCAATTTTATGCAGTCTACACATGTTGAGCTTTCACACACATTCGAAAGAAAAAACGTATGTTTTTCATTCTTTTTGTGATCGCAGCCGTACCACACTGAAGGTGGCCAGCGATCGCCAGATGGTACTTTCTACCCACATAGGCGATATATAACGCAATATTTATATATACTTTATCACAGAATTACATACCACAAGGTATGTAGAACAATTTCCTGATATAAAATGATCATCATAAACAGTATCCACTCACTTTCCGTACATTCCTTCGGTGATTTTTGTGCGCTTCAAGGGGCGCCGCAACTTCCCAGTTTCGGCATTTCGCCGCTTCATATTTTTTCATCCACGGTGTAAATCACGAATACAGGCGCTCGTTTCACAACACTTATTTACAAGGAAACATTTAAAACAACAATGATCCTCAAAATAGTGCCTTTTGTTGTCAATCAGCCTATGTCCAAAATTTACGAGGGAGATGGATGAAATATCGGCAAGCTTTTTTTGCGTTCCCTCACACAAAATGTTGCATGAATAAATCACAAATAACTACCACAAACAATATCCCAATACCACAGCCATTCTTTAAAAGAAGATAAAAATTGAAACTCATTTTAAACTGGCAAAAATATACTTATTTTCTTCAAATAAGACTGTATATGAGACAGTGCGGAACCGAAGCTATAAAAATAAAGCCAAGACAAAAATAATGGTAAAATAAAAATTATGTGTGCGAGCTTTGAAATGTTCCTGTCAGGAATAAATGAGTTTTAATTAATATTTTTAAAGAATGATAACAAATTATTCATTGAACCCATCAAGCCCGGTTTATGATGCAAAGAGAAAATATAGTCACAATATGACGTGATCACATGACAGATTTTTTCATGAACCGAATATAAAGCATTCAATTTAAAACCAGAAAGGTGTGATTCGAAGTGAAGTGACCCGGTAGAGAACGCTAGTGTCAAAACTTTACAGTGACCATGTAAAAGTAAACGTCCCTGGATCACCGTCGACGGCCAAAGCCCGGCTGTTTTTCGAGTTTAATACCGTTATGTAGTATGCCTTAATAAATAAACTTCTAGATCCAATTGCATATCTAAATGGAGATTTTATTTTAGGGTTTTCATCCCGTGGAATTATAATTATTATTTCTACTATCTAGTAGAAATCTTCATATAATGGTGACATTAATGTATTTTTATTTTTATTCCTAGACAAGGTGAAGAAAATTTAGTATTTTTTCGTAATTAATTTTGTTAATATATTGTGATAGTAATTTAATATTTTCTATAATTTAATTGGAATAGTAAAAATAGGAGAAAATAATGATAATATGGTCTTTTGTCTGTATAATCTGTAATGTCAATGTCACTCAACTGCTCACAGTGCTCACGTCTTATGTCATTTGTTTGACGTTTCATTGAAAATCTATTGTAAATAGTGGGAAACTGAAAATTTGTGTTTATTTATCAATTTTGTTAAGTTTATGATAGAAATATCAATAAAGTTATGCAGCATGTCATCGACCTCCCTTTTGGACTCAGTGCGCCAGTATTTAGCGTCACATTATATGTATGTTATTGACGACTGGTTATCTGGGTGAGTAATATAACATTTTTTTCTCAAAGTTCTATTAAAACATTTAAATATTTCACACTCTATAATATATTTCAGATGTGTAGAGTACCTTTCGGATGATAGTGAGAATAATTACAGTGAAGAGGAAATAAAAACCTTAGCGAAAGAGCAATGGATACTAAACGATTTAAAAGAAATATGCCCTGGATCTCTGCCTGTAAACCTGAAAAACCAGCAGAAAACTGTTCTAGATGGAAATTTTGTGTTGCAAATTAATTCTGCAATGGATATAGGTAAAGTTTTTGTTCATGAAATGTTTGAAATATTTGTGTACATTCTCAAAGTCATTAAGATAACAACTGTGTAACTGCGGTTATTAGCAGTAGTATCTAATTCCAGGTTGTGGACTGTAAACCGTGTATACCCTTAAACTATAATAATTTGAAACAAAAATTTTATGACTCAATCAAATTCAACATAATTTTACTGACTAAAGGTTAGCTAGACAGAGTGATTCTTTAAAATATGTGTATAAATGAAACTACAGGACCTCAACTATCCAATGGACCCCCCTCTTCCTCAGTCAGGCCAAGGGCGGATCCAGCTTTCAAGTTAGGGGAGGGGTCACATAGTTGAAGTTTAGTCAGGACAGACATTTGATTACAAAAATAAATCTAATTAAAATGAAATATTATTTTTCATACCAAGTGTTTATTTTATTAAATTTATCAATGCGATTACAACAATTATCAGTGGTTGACCTAGACCCAGCCCAGGGGGGGGTCATGACCCTAATGACCCCCCTGTATCCGCCCTTGAGTCAGGCTGTATCACTACATACTAAGTATAACAACTATTAATCCTTGTAATTGACAGCTGTATTGATAAATCCCATAGACAGATTAAACCTCACACATCCTATTATTCTAGTGAATCCTGATACCGGCTGTTATCAAAAGTAATTTACAGCAAAAATAATTTAATAAAATGTTATACATATATTATTGTATAGTTAGGTCTTATCTATCTCTCATAGAGAAAGCTTATTTCTGACATGAATAGTCTTTTAGTGAAGTAAAGCTAAGAAACAAAGGTTCAGAAAACAGCTGAGTTCAATGGCTTATCATATTTGTTATTAGTTTTGCAGTTTCAGTTATTGTTATTTTGATGGTGGTTCTATTCCTGTATGGATTAAATATGTATGATCTACAGATAGTTGTCCCAGATCTGGGTTTTTGTCTATGTGTATAGCTTGACAGTTTGTAAACACACTCACAATAAAGGAGAGGGTGGGGCAAAATTAAAAAAATATATATACCTATGGTGTCTATCACTGTAAGGCAAAAGCCTTCTTTCCTCTCTTCACATATCCTTGTCTGCTTCTATTAGGGGTCAATCCTGTGAAAATATGTCTAGTAATACAAGTAAATAAATAAATGTTATTGTTAGATTATTTAATGAACCTGCATCCACACAGGCTCATAGGCTCACTCACACAGTAAATTGTAGCCACATTATATGAGAAAAAAAAAAATAAGCAATATTAAAAAAAAAAAACAGAAATAAAGTATGTACCAAATATTTAGATTTTAAACGGAAGGCACCTGAGGCCCTAGTGTAGTTTCTTTCGACAAACCCGATTTAACGCATCGAATCGTACGGCGGCGCTCCGATTGGTCCGTTTCGTGCTCTCCGCCAATTGGAGCGCCGAACGCGCTCGAATCGAGTTTGTCAAAAGAAACTTACACTAGGACCTCCGTACACAATGCACAGGCATTGGGTGTATTGTATGTAATCACCTTGTGCAAATTTGAATTGAGAGTAATTGATTATAAACCATGACATTGTAACTATAATTCTGTCTATAAGATGCTAATCTTTTGGTCCAGGCACTCCAGCTTATCAGCAATACTTGAAGCTTCAGAAAGTGAACATGGAAAATGTTGAGGCAACCACCAACTATGAAGATAAGGTGTCTAGTCACAGGTGTGTGAAATATTAAATGAAATTCTTAAAACAATCTAACTATTTAATCCTTCTAATATCCTAACCTACTAATATTATAAATCTGAAAGTTTGTGAGGATGGATAGATGGATATTTGTAACTCAATCACGATGAAATTTGGCACACAGATAGATTATAGTCTGGAGTAGCACATAACCCACTTTTTATCCCGGGAAAATATACGGGTTCGTAAACCACGCGGGCGAAGCCGCGGGCGGAAGCTAGTACAGTCATAAAACCATCTCACTTATTCCTCCTCAAGTGTAATGTAAAGTATTTTATTAAGTAATTAAGTCCCATCTAATAGGGGGTGAGCTTATTGCAGACTCAATTCCAGACTCTACAACTAGTACTAAGAATTTTCGTTCAAAAAAACCCAATACTACCTTACACTCAGCAGACATACTTGTGATCGCTTGATATGGGATAGTCTACTAAAATAAACGCGGAATTTATTTGTTTTCAGAATGATAAAATTGTGCCTTACGGATGGCGTACAAGAGATTTCTGGTATAGAATACAGACCCATGAGGAACTTGAGCTGTGACATCACACCTGGATGCAAAGTACTTATAAAGGGTATAATTTAATACTATTATAATACTGATAATCTCATCGGCATCTGCCGAAACAAAGCTATCTTCAACATTCATTGGGAAAAGGTAGCATAAAACAAATAGCATCCAGTCCAGTTTTTATGAAGATAACTGTCAAAGGTTTAAACATTACTACTTTTCCTGTTGACCCTCCAACTAAGCTCGAATAAGCGTGTACTACATCAATATTTATAATTTTAACGAATGGAGTTTGAAGTCTAATCTCGCTCGCCAGTCCGACACCTAAGCCGTTATATCAGCACAATAATTGGTCAATTTCGAAAAAGAAGTATCGACTCGTGAGGCGCCATTCATTTATTACGTAAGACGATTTAGGGGGGGAGAGGGGGTCTACCATGTCTTATTTTTTCTTACAAGGGATTGGGAGGGATTCTTGATGGTTCTTATGTAAGATCACAAAAAATGCGCAAAGTTAAGATTATACGTTGTAAAAGCGCGGGAAACCGCGCGATTGCCTTTGTAGGTACAAATAAAAATTCCTAAAAATGTGTATTCATTTTTTCCTTTAGATTCTTACGTAATAAATATTAAACACTGGGGAGGGGGTTACGTAATAAATGAATGACGCCTGATGAGTCCAGGTTTCTTTACAGTATTTGCCTTCATTGTTAACGCAAGTGATAATCAAAGTCTGATCCATACATAAATAATAAATAAAATAGCACGAAAGGGACCGCTAAGCCATCACTGTTTTTTTTAACACTTATTTGTTCTATCTACAGGACCCATAGACTGCCGAAGAGGTATGCTGCTATTAACAGAAAGTGCGATAGAGCTCTTAGGAGGAGAAGTAGAGGATATAATGATCTCCAATTCTCTAGCTGGACTCCTATCTTCAAAGTTAGGAATTGTTATTACTCAAGGTAAGCTCAGAAATAACTATACTTTATTATACGATACACGTCAATGTCACCTTATTTGTATTCAGGAAGTCTGATAAGATTTAAGCAATGTGTGTACACATACATTTATTGAATTCAGTGACATTCAATTGATTTTGTTTCGGCGTTTCTTTTCAAGAAGTCGGTTAACTAGGAAACTCTAGCAAAACCTAGCATCGCACCTGACGCGTAAAAAAGTTTTCAACTTATTTACCGAATCAACATACAGGCCAATTCATTGACGGATTATATTTATTTTATTTCAGACCCAGATCCCAACTCCACAATTAGCATATCAAGAAACACGAACATTCCAACACCACACACACAAATGCCCGGCGCATACAATCCAATGCCTGAAACCACATTTGATCACCAACGCTCGAACAATATGCCCCATCTCCCAAACAATACGCACCAACTCCCAAACAACACGTACGAACCTTCCAACTTCGGCGATGACGATATAGATGTAGACCAACTTGCGGCTTTAGAAGCACAGATAAGCGTCATCCCCGGCAAACGACCACTTCATACCAACATAACAAACCCAGAGAAGAAACAAAAGACTGACACAGTGAACCAACCACAAGACTATCCAGACGAAAACGACTTCTTTTTAGAAGAAGACGTAGATTATTTACGGGAACTAGAATCCCAAATAGATGCAGGCAATAATGGCGTTAATGCTCCTAAAAATACGTGCCCAAATACAGTATCTTCGGAACCTTTTGTGTATATAAAACAGATCAAAGATATGAATGATGTAGATAAGGCTGGAAAAGTGTTTAAAGTGAAAGGGCAAGTAATGAGTTTGTTGTCAAAACTTTCTGTTAGTAAAGAGGGTTGGAGTTTGAAGTGTACTATTGTGGATGGTACGGGGAGTCTGGATGTGGAGTTTACCAGTGACGTGCTCTCTAAATTGGTTGGATTCACTCCTCAAGAGATGAATGCTATCAAAAAACAGATGGCGACTAAGCCAGAGTTGAAAGAAAAAGCTATTTCGGTAAGTGACATGCTTTGTAATTCTAGAACCAACAGCCTTAGTGTTTGTTTTTAGC
Organism: Shargacucullia verbasci; assembly: GCA_947562105.1. Lineage (NCBI taxonomy): Eukaryota > Metazoa > Arthropoda > Insecta > Lepidoptera > Noctuidae > Shargacucullia > Shargacucullia verbasci. The sequence goes on from OX387296.1 coordinate 1,816,650, forward strand.
ACATGGGCGGCCAACATATTTGGCACGAATGGCACTGTAGCTAAGCACTACTTTTCGCGGTTTCGGTTCCCGCACGGATCTAATATTTTTATAATCTACACGTAGTTGTTTAGGATCTGGGTTGCTTGGACCCTGGTTCCTGATACAGAATGGTTCATTTTTTTATAAATTAAAAAAAATATATGTTTCCGGAAATGGCACGGTTGGCGCAGTAGTTGAGAGATCGACTGCTCGATAGAAATAGATAGATGTTCCGGGTTTGTGAGTATGTCCATGTGTGTAAATGCACCCACGACATAGGAATTATAACTAGTAAGGGGGTAAGGTTTAAAAAAAAGTAAAACTATGACTAAAGAAAATGCTTGATTTATTTAGTCAAGCCATCATCACTAATACCTATTATAAAAATTGTATATTATTTTTTACAGGCATTACAAAAAGCGAAGGACAGTTTGCAGGTACTATATTCTATTATAGAGCTGTCGTTTCTAGAGATGCCCAAAATAACGAATCTCATACCATTTGACGCGACACACGTCGATCAGCTATATAGAAGATGTCTGAACAGCTGATTGTGGCTTTATTTAGATAATAAGTGAGCTTTGTAAGTAGAACGTGAAGTATAAATATACTATATTTATTGTTTGTATTTACTCTTCTATTTTGTGTTCTTGCTCTTTTGGTTTCCGATTTGCTAAGTTCTTCAGTTAAGCGAATTAGGTATTTGTAGGATATTAAATTACTGAAAAAAATAGTTGGGTTCCGTGACCATAAAAGTACCAGATACCATAAAAACCGCCCACATATAGGGATCAGGAAGATAATAAAAATCCAATAGACATTTTACAACTATATTTTAATACACTTTTCGTAACTCAATTATGTGAAATCAATATTTTACAAAAAATATCAAATAATTAACACAAGCTATCTAACGGTACAAGACAAACGTAATGTTGTCAAATGCAATCATAAAAATCGTCTAGTATAACACGTAACTTGTACACCAGTTACATTTGAGAGGGAAATACTTGAACATTTAATCATAATATAATTTTGAACCCACATAGGATACATACTGTTGGTCCCTAGCGAGTCCCTAGGAATTCATAATGGACGAACGGAGAACAAATGTATTCTCATCAAAACTTAGTAAAAAGAACGTTTAATATTAGGGCTTACGCATATAAACAACTAATTGCAGTAGAATCGCGCATTTACGCGTTCGTTGTCTTCATTATGCTTACAAATAGTGAACAACGATCTCTTATCGTGTCAATTGTGAAAAACTATAATGATTTGTTTTGGAAAGGGTGTTTGGCCAACTGAATTGCGTCAGGTGTGGCCGCCTTAAGGTCGTGCAAGTTACCCCAAAAGTACTATTAACTTGTTACAATATCCCCATCCTATACCTACAGTATCTAGTCCCAACAAGATGTGCCTTAACATCTGTATTTCACATGTAGCGAGTGCTACGACCTCTACAATTTAATCAATGACGGCTACTTACACTCGTAAATAATACGCATATTGCTGTCGATCCAGTCTCCCAGAATTACAACTTGGAAGGCGGAAACACCAATAGACCACGAAAAAAATTTAACATCTTATTAGTCGCCTAATCTTTTTAATGACTCGTCATTAAACTTTTTGAAGCCGTATAATACTACAGTTTGATGTGGACCCACAGTAATAGACAAAAATTCAATCTATAATCGCTAGAGAATAGAAACGCCAAAACGTACTGTATTGACATAAGTTTTGGGATAGTCACGTGATTTGTAAAATACATTCTGTAGCTGTATTGTATACTGAACTTGTCTAGACGTCAGGTTAATTTGGTATCACGTCACATTTTAGTACAAGTAAAAAAAACTCAAATATCTTCCTCTCAAACGCGAATGAAAAGTGTAACAAGTCCTTAAAACATAATTAGTTGCACACGGTAAAAGCAACAACTAAATTGAGCACTCAATGTTACATAATGCTTGTTTTAAAACTTAATATGTGATTAAATAAAAATAGGTCTACGGGAACCGACTAGTCGTGCGACTCGGTCGTTACCGCGAAGGTAGCCTAACCTTTATAAAAAGTGTATGTACAACCTACTACATAATGACAGGATGATATGAATAAAATAACACACGTTTACTCCCAAATTTAATCAAATGATTGAACTCATTGTATTGAATTTCAATAATCACTTTTAAATAAGCATCGTACGATAACAAATGATTGATTTTTCCAAACAATATTGAAAAAGACCGCGTCCTGTTGGGTAATACGTTTCCATTTTTATACAAAAATGGCACCATGTTAAACGTAATAAATAGAGGTTAGAATATACCAACAAACGCGAGATCGCTTCGAGATCTAAGATTGCTAATTGTTTAACGTCCCATTATATACAAATGTACCGATTAGGATGTCGTTAAGGCCATGTATGGTTCCATGAACAGAAAACTAGACATTCACTTTAATTTTGAAATTAATTGATTAAATAACATTTTACGCATACTATTCAGTACATTTAAATCGAATAAAATGATTGCTTGGATAACATCAAATATAATCGAGGAGATAAAAGTTAAAATATACATCTTATGAGATTATCCATACAAATATATACTGATGAATTTCATTGGAAAAAAATAATTCTAAAACTAGGGTGACACAGTCCAAGAATTGACGTAATCGACAACACATACTTTAATAAATAACTTACCTAGTTCGTTAAAAGCGGCTATCGAATGCGACGATGACAATTCATTTATTGGTTGAAACACATGACGACAATGTAAGATTACATTTCGCTTGACACCTCAATGGAAGACTTTACCCATTGTATCAAAACCGGGGCGAGTGCTCGCTCCCGTAAGGAGTACTACCAAACCAGGACACTGAGAATAGTCCACAAGCTTCAGCGACGCTCGGAAAAGCTCAACAAGTGACTCCCACATGATAAAGAATGCAAACATAAATATTAAAGAATAAATACAATACGAAAACAATCGACGAATTACGTACATTGGTGTGAAACATTTAATCTTAATGAGATGAATTTAAATATTCGTTTATATCAACGTAACATAATTATCAATTACATTGACTTACTACGCACCACTCCGACGAATAACGCCGTATAGTACTCCCGCTCCGTATCCACTGTCAATTCCTTGTTTGCACGTACGAAGTTATTCTCCGGCGGTGTTGAAATACTATATTCATGTATACTATGTATTGCGTCCGATACAAAAGTCACGAACAAGGACTCAGAAAATATTGCGTCATTAGGACCGGTGACGACACTGATTAATCTACGTCATTTAAAACAAATTTTGTTAAAACATAATTTAATTAGACCACAGATTAAGCGGCGAATAATATTAAGTTTCTAATAGTATTCTTGAAGTTCTTTATATAAAACTAACAGTATAACAAGCTTAGGATGAGTCGCCGTAACACTGGTTGTAAAATATAAAATAATGCGCAGCTAAGTTGGCTAATTCGACGGGTAATACTATGTTTAGCACCCATGGTAACAAGATTATTATTGTAACAAAGTGTTCATCTAAACAAATGTGCTCGTAGACACCTAATAGATATCTCACAACCAGCGCTAGAAGACATGACGTAGTATTATACATAAACAATTCATTAAAAATAATCACATGGGCGCATTAGCGGCCGCGCACCAAACGTTATAATAAAAAACGAAAAGCCAGGAAACAATAATCTTCGAAAGCTATTTACAGCGCCTTTAGAAACGTAACATCATGCAAACTTCCCTACGTTAACCGATCCTACCAGTCTTCCACTTAAATGCCAATCCAAAGTTTAGGCCGACGCCATCGGACGATCGCTTAATATATCCTCTCGTAGAAGAGCAGGTAGGCCTGCGCGCGCAGCACCTTCTCCTCGCTGGCCTCGGACACCATGCTGTCGGACACGTAGTACCAGCGGCCGGGCGGCGCATGCGCATGCGCAGCGGCCGCGGGCGCCTCGCCCGACTCGTAGCCCGACAGGTCGGAGTCGGAGTCGCGCTCGGCGTCGCCGGCGGCCGCGTTGCCCGTGCGCGGCAGGAAGCTCCAGCGCGCGTCGCCCGCGCGCACCGGCCCGCGCACCTTCACGTACGCCACGTAGTGCCCGCCGTGCATGCCGCCCAGGTGCTCCACCACGCCGTACAGCGAGTACAGCAACTCGCTCTGCCCCTTGCTCACGTTGGGCAGCTTGCGCACCTTGTCCATGGCGCAGAACGGCGCCAGGTCCAGGATGAGCGGGAAGTCCACGTGCTTGGACATCTTTCTGAACATGCACCGCGGTCCGATCTGGAACCTCTTCAGGTGCAAGATCAGGATAGCTGGAGGACTTGATACCAAGAAACGTTTGGTAGCGTTTGTGTACACTGTTTTTCCATCTTTGCCGTTGATTCGCTCCGTGCAAGTCTCACAGCCAACTTTGTTGTTCCCGGTCAGTAATTCTAACGCTGTAAACTGGCTGAGACAAGACTGAATGCTGCACTCGTCTTCATCGCAAACGTATCGAGGAGACAGTGGACTCTGCCGTGAATACGGTAAGAAGTCTCTCTGACTCTTTTCGGCCTCGATGTTGTTAACTTTAGGCTTGGGCGCGGGCGGTGGAGGTTCCACGGGAGCCTCGACCGCCACAGGCGAAGGTAACGCGGGTTTTTTGGTCTTAGAATCATCCATATACAGTTTAAGCTTGTCCAAATGATTATTCAAGTCATTGAGAGTCTTGCTCTCCGGTAAGGATTCATAGCTACTCTCACCGCTGTGTTCGAGCAAACTTCGACAACCTTGAACGCTTATACCCCTAGACACGACTTCGTTGGTGTACTCTGGCACGAAGGATATTCGTGACACCGGCCTTTCGAACTCCGTTTTGACAGGGGATAGTTTGTTATGCTGTGGACTCGATAAGTCCAGGTTGACTTCGCTTGAAAGGGAGCTATGACTGCCGAGTTCCTTACCGTTGGTTGGGGAATCGACATTATCAACAGTTTCCGTAGAGTTGTGTTTGGTAGCCTCTGGGCTCGCGACGCCTGAATCAGGGTTGGAGAGGTTCTCTAATGATATTAGGGGTTTATATTCTAGGGGTATCGCGGTAGTCGAAGTCGAATGGTCCGCGAACTCGACCTTATCCTTATCCGCATGTTCCGGAGTACTATCCGTCTTTTCTTTGTCCATATCAACTGGGCTGGTGCGGATGGAATCGGAACTGATGACTTTTTCGGAGTTGTACCCTGACTCCATGTGGTACGCGGCGAAGTTAGCGGCGGTGTGGGCTATGGCCTGCGTACCTACTGACACGGTGTGCGTGTCCGGCTGTCGCGGCATATCCTCCAAGTTGTCCTCTACGTCCGCGTCAGATTGTTCTGATGAGGACTTACCGTCTGTCTTAGAAGAAGTACCGTTCGCGTCGCCTGGTGGCTCATCTTTGGACGTCGAGTTACCTGAAAAGATGGGATTCAAAATTAGTTCTGGAGTTTCAAAGAGACGGGAATGATATGAATATGACATGTCAACATAAGATTAGAATATTTTAGAATTGCTGGCATGACAATTTACGATGCTATTCTAAACGATTTGCGAAGGCAACACAACATATCGCACATCGGCAACAAGACTTCGTAACTTCGTATTTTGTGTGTTGTGACTCACACACAAAATACGAAGTTGAGATAAGTATCCCATGAGATTAAAAAATCACAAATTTTATCTGCGTCATAATTATAGCGCGATTCCTCGCCGAGAGGTGGCATGATATCCGATATAAACTCTCAAAAAAAAAATATAAGTTATAAAAATAAATGAAAATAGTGATATCCCAAAAAGTACATTTAAAGTGTTGTGACACTCTCGTTGCCGATGTGCGATGTATGGAAAGCTATGAATGCAACAATCAGATTAGTACGAAGCTGCTAACTTCTTGTTTATTTTCCTTATTTGGTAAGATTTTTATTATGACTCATACCTATTCGTTAATAAATTCATCAGGGCCTATTAATTTTGGAGCCTAAACCTTATCTCAGAGAGGTTTGTTCCCCTAGGAAAAAGATTTCCCTGAGTAACAACCGTACAGCAGAATACTCGGTGTAAATTCCACGTAAACAAGCATCGAAGGATTGAAATATTCGTGCTCAGCGTACGGGGCTGTAATCAACCACATGGGCCCATTGCGTTTTAGTGGATATTAGTGTAATAATTATGTTAACACATTTCATATAAATCCGCGAGTCATATCTTTCATTAATATTCAAAGTGACAATGCCAGCCAGCCAACAAAATGGTGATACGTCAAAGTGTTGGTATTGCAAGTACCACCTTTATTCTTTCTCGCGGCCTTGCGGGCAGCTAACCGCTCCTTCTTCAGTTGATGCTTGGAAGGTTTCTCTTCTTGCGCATTGTACATATTCTCTTCTGAAAATATGTTCGCTTATCATTACATGCCTTAGTTACTACACATTGTTGCGCGTTACTAACAAGATATGCATGCGTTTGGAGATATGGCGTTACTACAGTTAGTGTTAAGCAATTTCTTTATGTTTTGGAGACGATGATAGTTTGGAGGTAGGTAAATAGGGGCACACACAAATATATACGTTTCAAATAAGAAAACTGATAGACGGGCGCCATGTTGTGTATACCGGCTTACTTCACTGCAGTGAATGCCTTCATTTCATCCAAGGGTCTAAAAATGTCGATTTAGATAAATCATAATATGATCGACATTATAAGAGTTAAAATATTGACTTCATCGACGACTGTTAATAACATTCACGAAAGGTTCATATTCAACAATCATCTGTTTCACAGTTACTGTAAAGGTTTTTACAAAATGGCTCCCGTCTATCCATGTTCTTTTTAAAACGTATAGTACAGACAAAAGCTGAAGACAAATAGCATGATACACGTCAATAACATACTTCAGCATCAGTAAAGGGAGAAATCTACAATAACGATGACTACTAGAACACAGCAATTCTGGAGTCTCACTCTTGAAAATAAATCCGGTTTGGTAATCGAAATATGCCAGTAAAAATTCCACATATAAAAATTCGTCAGCTGATGTAGTAACTCAAACGCAGAATACTGCGCCGGCGCACTGAGTTTTCTCTTCTCCACGGAAATCTAAATACTAAGGCCTAAATTTTCTATTCCTAAATAACATATGGACTTATCTGTGGTTTATACAGTTAGTGAAAAATCTGCAACTTATTTGATTGAACTGCTAGTGAGATTTGACAGACTAAATTATTGCGCTATGGCTGGCGTACTGGTGAAATTTTGCTAATGACATTATTTTCAGAAGTAAGCACACACCTCTTTGTACTTTACACATAGCTATGTCTACAAACATAAATTACTTATCCTCGTGTACAAGCGCCCTAAGGTTGAATTAATTCTGCAAGCGACTATACTTTTTATATGATCAAACTGTCTACTACACACGAAAATGAACTCAACACAGATACAGATTTTCACTCCACATACCGTTTGGCGTTTTCCTGCGTACTACAGCGGGCGGCTGGGGGCGACTGGCAGCGACTGGTAGTGAGAGGTCGAGGAAATACTCCGCGCGGTCAGACTGGTGGAGACACTCCTGGCATTCCAGTGTGGAGACTAGGAAGCCGCGGAACACCTGGACATAATGTTAAGGGAAATTTGTAATACCATCTATGTTTTAGTAAAACAATCATGCAAATGTATGTTTGCTTAAATGGTATAGTAATCGCGAGTGGATACGATTCTCGGGTTAGGCAGTTTTATTCAGTTATTCTGTATGGTATTCTGATTGATACGCAGTCAAAAAACTTGGAAGATCCCGATATTGCAGCCGCATGCGCAATTTTATGCGAATTGACAAAAGGTTCAAATTTAAATAGTACACGCAGATGAAACCTTTGATAGTGCTCGACAAACCGGGCGCGAGGGCGAGGCGAATGGCAAAAGCATATCGCTTAAGGATTTGCCTCGCCATTCGCGCGTATGTGTAAATTTGTTATAATAGATACTCATACTCTTGACATCTTAGTGACCTATTATTTGCTGGAAACGCTAAATCCGCAGGATAGGCAATCGGCTAGAAGGCGACCTATTCTTTGTCCGGAACTAAGGAACAGCACGTTAAAGAACCACGAGACGAAATCGCGTCCATCCCGTTGTCAAATCGCCTTTGCTCGTTAAAGGCGATTCAGTAAAACTGAACTCTGATTCAGTAGAATAGCAGGGAAAGGCAAGTCAACGGGTTTACCTCAAATTCAGGGTTTTAAGTTCGAGCTACCGTAGAATTCCTTGATCATGTCGTTCGGGAGTGTTCGTCATGATCAAGAAATTTTTGACACCGTAGTTCTAATTAATAGTTCTCAATGTCGTCCTTCAATTAATTGCCAGAATGGATATCCATTTCCATTGGCCACGCATTAAAAATTCAATTAGGATGATACATTATAAATACAGTAACACCCCGAACTTACGCGATAGGTGAGACTAAGGATCAATTCACACTGAGCGAGCAGCGGCCGCGACGGCTTTTTGAGGCAAAATATTACAAATCATTTTGAATCTTATCTACGTGATTAAAAAGTCCATAGTTATTTGAAGACAAAGGAGGGCCAGCGCGGCGCGGCGAATCTACACGAGCCTTCTAGCGCCGCACTGCCGCTGCTCTTTCAGTGGGAATTGACCCTAAGCGATAACCGCGTAAGTCGAGGTATAATTTCAACAAGCACACATTCCGTAGAGCAGAAATAAATAACACAAAATAAATTATAGCTAAGCGTTGATTCCGCGCGACGCGTATATAATAATGAGGGGGCAGTAAGAAATGGAGATGAGTGGCACTCAAAAAAAAAAAAATACAACCTAATTGAGAACCTTGGTTTCCTTTTTGTGAAGTCGGTTAACAAAAGATGAATCAATGAGATTTGAAAATCGCGTAAATCCAGGTTCGCGTAAGTCGAGGTATTATTGTATTCCGTGCTGCATGTTGGCAGGCTAAATAAAGTCTACATCATGCTAGGAGTCACACCATAAAATCCACGGGAGAAGAGGGTCCACTCAAAGATATCTACTTTGAATATTATACCTTAATTACCTGTTCAGGTCTCAACATGGTATCAGAAGCTTGCTGACCATAGAACTTGACCTTCTGCTTCACCTCGCCGTCCACCTTCGCGGGGTCCACCTTGGAGCTCATGCCGAGGCTGTTGAGGATCACCGACTGGTAGCGCCGAAGGTCCTCCGACCTGAGGATAGGTGAACTTTGTTGATTTATTGAATTATGTATGTATGAAAGATGGATTTGTTATTTATATGATTGTATGTGAATATTAATGGTTCTAAAAAAATCTGTATTATCCATAACTCGTCCTAAAAAGGCCACATTGAACAATTCAATAACGTCTCTTCTCTCTCAATTCTCAGTCAAACAGATGATTGCTGAATATAAACCTAATTGCAATGACTGCCACATTGGTCTAGTGGACGCAAGCGCGGCTGCTGAGCGTGAGGTCTTGGATTCGATTCCCGGGTCGGGTAAAATGTTATTGAGTTTTTCTGTATGGAAATTTCATTAGCAGCACGAAGGAAAGGGTGTGTGCCCATTAGATGGCAATGGGCTCACATTCTATTACATGGGACTCAATAACAGGATCGGCGAAATGTGGGTGTACGATAATACAACTCTGTCTAAACCTTCGGGGAATACAGGCGTGATCGTATGTATGTCAATGACATTATGTGGATATTTAACATTTGTAATGTGAACCAAATTATGACGTAATCTAAATCGGCATTTTTAGGTGTTTATTATTTTTTATAGTAACTACAGGTCCATTCATTTACTTGCTAAGCAAACAGAAGCAGGAAATTCTATATTGTATGACGCATGCGCATGCGAAGCAAATTCAGTGGTAAGAAATCTTGACCTAGATTTTAGGTACACAAATGATATTTAGTGAAGCTGAATTATATGGCAATGTACTTGCTTCCTGGCATATCTTTTTGGGCTCCCAGGAAGATTCTAGGTTATGTAGCCAGAAATATAGGTTCTCACCAATATCAGGGATAGGTATTAGGAACTCAATAGTCGTTGATTAACAGCCTCATTGATCTAGTTTTCGCAAGCGCGATTGCTGAGCGTGAGGTTTTCGGTTCGATTCCCGAGTCGGGCAAAGTAATATTGAGTTTTTCTGTAAGGATATGTGCCCGGTAGAAGGCGAAAGGCTCGTCCCCTATTACATGGGACTCAATAACGGCATCGACAAAATGTGGGTGCATAATAGTACACCTGTGCCTAACCCTTCGGGAAATATAAGCGTGATGTTTGTATGTTATGGTACTAGGAAACTAGCAGCTTTAAGATCATTTACCAGACGCTTTAGGGCTTGATTCTCTGGCAGTATACTTGGTGACAAAAAAAAAAGATGCTCATGATGACGTGATGATATCTTACCTGACACCTTCAAGTAGATGTCGGAGCAGTTCATGAGCGTCATGTTGGTCACCGCCGCCGAACTGCGGCAGCTTGTTCACCAGCGCTGATAGCAACTTCCTTGGCGTGTACACTCCGCCATCACCTGGAAATAATGTTCATAAATGTTACTACCACTGCACAATAAATATTGGGGTTAATATAAAATATCATCACGCATAGCTCAGGTCAAAATACATCCAAGTTACAACGCTGATGTTTTTGTGTCACATGAAAAACATTAGAACGAGCTAGGAATCGAACCCAGGATCTCACGCTCCGCAGCCACGGTTGAGACACTCGCAAATGAGACAGTTTATTTGCAGAAATAAACCGTTCCAATAGTGATTAAATGTAAAAGTGATGTTATCCATTGACCCATAACGAAATTGAGCGTGACTGTACTGTACTGTTCATAATTCATAATCTTTATTTGCAGTAAGTGTTGCTACAGAAAAGGTCTTAAAATAAGTTAATTACTAATAGAATATGTAACCTTTGAGTACTGATGTAGTTTAGCCAGGTTATGACATGGTGATGTGACGTCTCTCAAAAGACAGCGGAAATTATCAATAAATAATGTTATGAGGAACTAATAACAACATTAGTTATTTAAAATACGTATGTTCCTATTTTTTATTGTCTCAACGCGTGAAATCTCGAAGCTAGCGGAGAGGACGTAACATCAAAGGTAACTAAATAAGACTCAGATAATAATAATATAATTAATATAATAAGATAATTTGATCACTTGTCGTCTGAGACACCCAAGTCAATACATAATATGGCAACGAGTTTTTGGGCACTATACTGCACATAAGAATTGGACATGTTTCAACTGATATTATAAAGATTAAGAAGATCTATAAATAAAAGTACAAAGTCGCGACGGCACGGTTGGCGCATTGGATGAGAGATCAACTGCTTCTACGTGTCGCGGTTTCGATTTCCGTACGGAACGAATATTTGCATAACCTACAGTTACCTTGTTCCGGGTCTGGGTGTTTGTGAATGTGAATATTTGTTTGTAAACGCACCCACGGAACAATAAGGAGGGTAGAGCAAAGTTAAAAAAATAATAATTTGAAACAACAACAGAAAAACAGGACTATAAAAACACATTTGTTAAAGCTTAAAAAAAAAGCGTATTAAAATCAAACGTAGCTGCGGCTTGCACCATTGCCAACTCACTTCCGACTTGTCCTTGATTTAGAAATTCATGGCTCAGCCAATGTAAGGTAATAATGCTTTCAACCCTGTTTTTTTAAGGTCCTTTTGAACTTTTGATATTCAATACAACTTTGTCACTACAAAAATACCTATTTCTTTGTCTGAACATAATAGCAAAATAGCTGTTGTTTCGCTCAAAAAAGAAACCATACAAATATCTTCAAAATCATGACCTGTTCACTTATACGGACTAATGACGGTTAAAAATACTTGTAACAAGGGCACAATTACGCATATAAGTACTATGATTAGGAGTATTTATGCAATCTGTAAGGAAAACGCGTAACTCAGGGTTACGCTACGTAAACTGTGCTAACACAAGAATTTAATCGTAAGTTATGTTGTTGATGCTGTAATAGGGGATGCCCATATTCAGCGCAGGACATCTATGGTTGTTATGGATGTTTAGTATAGAAGATATACGGCGTTAAAGGTCAAGGCGCTTGCAAGAATGGAGATTCTAATATGATCGCATTTTGGATAGTGTACTCCAGGGCAGCCATGTTTTTTTGTTTCACTCTTTCTTCAGGTACTTCGGTTACACCTTACAAACATAATAATAATGTCTTCCTAACCGATTTCGGTCACGACGGCTAATCTCACCGGAGATTAGCCAACTACGCAGGAGATATTATAGAGCACAAGTGTGTGCGCAAACATAGGTGCTCTCTCCATTCCTTCACTCCTAAAGTCCGATGGGACGGCAATCTGACACGACCGGAGAGAGATCAGGCGCAGGACCAACGGCTTTACGTGTTTTTCGATGTACGGTGTGTATTCACATACACAAAGACCCAGACCCGAAACAACTATCTGTGGATCATACAAATATTTGTTCCGTGCGAGAATCGAACCCACGACGCAAGAGGGTTTCTTTATCAATTCTGGTTCACCATTTCGGTTCTCATAAAAGAAGTGGTACTATTCGCAACCAATAAGAGACTACACTACAAGATTTGACAAACACAAAACTTCATAAAAGACATTTTAATGTTATGTCGAAAGGAAAAGTACCATGAAATTAAAAACATTATATAAATCAGATGTACATAATAATGGTCAATGTTTGTTGGTGACCATGAGACATTTACATACATATACAAAGTACTGCATTTTCTATTGAAATATAGAAAGATTCACATCAGAAACATTATTTATTGAACAAGATATTTTTATTATTTCATACATGTTATAAATTGTTGTAAGAGAGAAGAGGGTATTGTAATTTTTGGGTACTGGAGAAATATGGGTACAATACTACACCTCTGTCTAACCCTTCAGGCATGAAGCTTTTATAATTCTCACCAGTTCAAAAATTCTAGTCAATATCTATACTCACGAGAATAACATCTTGATGCCGAAAACATCTGCTATAATAAAAACATTTGTTTAGACTTTTGCGCCATGCCGAATTTGTGTGTTGATGCCTAAATCGAACTCGCGTCGCAATAAAATCAGATAAGGATTCAAAAACTAGTTTGAAGATTAGTTATCGCTTTAGTGCAAGGTCGTTGATCTGGGTTGTTAAATACGATAATATTCACTATCTCTGAGGTAATAATATATAGAATACATAATAAAGATAACGAAATGACAAAATGGTTATTGTGTAATAATTTTTACACTGAATTAAAACATGAAATTGTCTATATCTCATATAAAAAAAACGATCAAAATGAAATCATAATGAATGACTAAACCACAATTGAGATTTGAAATCATATTTACCAAAACTTGCAAAGAGACTAAACTTTCCATGCAATCTGGCTAGCTGTAATTTTTGGCTGGAAATGATTCAAAATATTTTTACAACTTCTCCAGACTGTACTGAACTGACCAGACAGTGGAAGTGTGAAATCAGGTCACTTTCTATATATAGGTAACCTATGAAGTGGGTTGGCTCCAAGTGGTACTTAGAGACATGTCATCACTATGTATATATTTACATGTGTGTATTTACATGAAGTGAATAATTATGTTCACATTTAATGGAATTATCACAAAATTAGAATAGCCCAAATATTAAAGTGCCTAACTCCTTGTTGTTACTATAATATGACTTCGAACATAAATATAATAAATTCAAGATTAGCAACTGTTGTCTTATCTATATAAAATATAATCTTCCATTGTCCACAATTAAGTGTCACAAAATCAGTAGATTTGCAAATTCACTTTAGAAAATTTACACAATAAGTATGTTATTTCATATCCAATTAGTTGCTTTATTTTATTATATGGTACTGATAAATAAACAAAGCTTTTGTCTATACTATATGTATGACACATCACTAAGGTTTGTTAAGGACAAAGGAACTTAAAGAAAACTATTATCTTGACAACAAAAATAGCTTTTTAACCCAAAGTTTACATATTTTTGGCCAGCTAAGCTAGAATAATGAGGAGAGGACTGTACCAAAAAGTTTATATAAAGTTAAAGATCTTGAATCTTGAATCATTTGAACATGAACAAAACAATTATAATGTTTGGCAATGAATACTATCATAATAGCTGCAATTTCTTATAACAACAATATGTATCCTTGAATCTGTTTCATAAAGAATTGCTTCATGATTTGTTTTGATCTAATCTTTCAGTAAACTTCACTAGATTTTGTAAATGTTCAGATAGTATACACTCAAATATTTATTTAATGTTAAATAATAATGTGACAAGGGTTTTAACTTGTATTAAGAGATTTTTATGTCAATTGTTGTTTTAACCTTTTTGTTATGATTATAACTATAGCAATAAAAATTGTGATTAAATAGCAGAATACATAGCCATCACAAATGTGAAAGTAACCATCTTATGAATATAATATTTGAGAGCTATATGGGTAACTAGCACACTGTAACTCTATGGCCATATTATGATTATAATTACTATAACAGGAGTGCCTTCGATTAGTGGATTTGAGGTTTTATAAATAAAGGAATAATGTGTGGCCACATACCTGCTTGTAGTTCAGTCAAAGTCTCTGCCAATGTGCGAGTCAGAGAGCCCCATTCAGCCAACTGGCCTGCTATAGGTGGCAACTCCACTTCTTTCACATCATCACCATCAGGTTTCAGCTTCAATTTCCCACCAGGCAACGTAAACCTCTCCCCAGGGTTGGACATCTCTTGTAGAACTGGCAACAAATATGGTGTCTGCACCAAACATTGCATGACCGAGTTGAAAAAGCAAGTATTTCCTAGATTTGTAAGCCCTCTAACTCTTGGTAGATTACACATGGCTTTGTCCTTTCCTTTCGCTAATGGGTCAATCTTTATTATAGTTTCTACAGTTGGTATGTCTGTTTTAGAGTCCTGATTGTAAGGCAGTTCAATTGGGGGGAGAGATTTAGAATTGCCACCACCAACTGCTTGTTTCTTGAGGTATTCTACACATTCATGGAGTTTCTTAGCACTTGAAGCAGTAACTTCATTATTGCAATTGTAGCAATATATGTCCCAAGTTGTTGTGTTGGCTGTGAGTGCATGGCAGTCAGAGCGCGGGGTCTTGAAGTGATTCAGTGCGTGCTTGTTGCGTGCCCTGCCGCAGAGTTGCGTGCCGCAGCGCAAACACATCCATAGCGAAAGGTCTTCTTCATAGTCGGGGTCTGGTACTTCGTTCTTCGCGGTTTTCTTGCACTCGGAGCATTCCTTCTGAAAGCCGCCTGTTTTCAGTGCTTTCTTCAGCTGAGTGAGGTCAACTGCCTTAGCTACGTGAGGACATGCGGACTTGACATTCTCATCGCAAGATTCAGTAGATTCGTCGCCGTTCTCACCAGGATCGCTCTGTCTCTTTTTCTTAACCATTGTCACGTCTCAATGTAACCGCCTGCAATACGTAACAAGATACATGTGGTAAGAATAACCGCACTAACACAAAAAGAATAAAATGTCAAATCTGTGTCGATAGCCATTGCACGCGTGACAACGCACATTCATCGCGTATAGCCCTCAGGAAATGGACAAACATGCCAAAAGGCTATAAATAAAATTATCACCTACTTACAGTTACATGCGACGGCGAAAAACTATGCTTAGAACGTCAAGAATAACAAAAAGATTTACTTTTCTAAAATTTTGTCAGAAAAGTGTTCCACCGTCAACCATCTTTCTTAACAATGTTGCCAATTAATTTTGACAAACATTTTAAATACGTAGAAAATAATACCTCATTCCACGGACGGTCATCACTAAATAGTGAATTAGTGATAAGATAGATTTAAAAAATCGACTTTTTGTAATTCAGCTGTTATCAAATATTTAGTTACTTGTACGTCTAATTTGGCGCCATCTGACGGCGCGTAGTAAAACTAAAATTCTGAAACGTCAACATGATCGTGATGGAATCTGCTAATCAAATTGTGAATTTTCATTGATTTTTGTAAAATTTACGTCGGAATTTGCGATTATTTAAACAAAAATTAATATTGTGAAGTGTGACGCTGCATGCCATATGGTATAAATATGTGGTTTGTTAGTAAAAGCTCAAATAAATAAAGTGGAAGAAGTTGTTGTTGGTGATCAGTTTTAGTGTGATAAACTAGCAAAATGTCGCTTCCTGGGAATGGAATCTTCGTGGTGCAGGGCGAGATGGCGATGCTTGTCACCGCCATGCGACGGAGTACCCGCTGGGGCTCACACTCGTTCCCAAACGAAGAGTATGATGTACTGATGAGAACATTCCAAGATCTCAAGACTATCTTGAACCAAGTGGATGATTTGCGGCTCTTGGACCCCGCGACATACTTGAGCCCCTTCCTGGAAGTCATAAGAAGCAAGGAGACCACTGGTCCAGTTACTAGTCTTGCTCTTTCAGCCATACACAAATTTTTATCTTATGGACTCATAGGTAAGTTAACCTAATATTGTCATCTTCTCAACCCTTTCCATATATCTCTCACATTAAACTTGACTTAGGCCTGATTTTTCTAGAAACAAGTATTTTGATAAAGATGTAGGGTACATAGACAAAGCATAGGCACTGCAACTTTCAAACATTTGTAGCTCAAAACCCTCCTGTATCTCATAATTTGTTTACAAGTGGCCAATTGAGATATTGGTCATTATAGCCAACTAGAAACTTCAATTTCACATTGTTTATATAGAACAATGTACAATAATACTTTTGAAACAGCAATATAAAATGAATTTTAAAATACTGTGATTTTTTATCTTGTCCTTATTAAAAGTATCCTATCAGTAGAATAGGTGTTTGCAACATAAATACAATACCTATTCGTATTAGACCACTTAAAAACAAAGCAGAGTCCACATTCAAAATTCCGGATGGGGAGGATCCAATTAGTTACTTACTTAGAAGTTAATAAGAATCATATTCAAAGCCGAATTCAATTTTTTTAAACACTTAACACTTTGTAATCACCAGTGTAATGTGAGTGAATTTGGATGCTTTTCTAAGGTACAAAGTAGTTACATGACTAGTTTCTTTCAGTGGGAAACCAAATAACATCTAATATACTGTGGCTAAGGTAGAAAAAACAATACAATAAACAAAAATGAAAAACCATTCTAAACAAAAAGGTTCAATATATTAAAATATTTATTTGCTTTTAAATATGGTTACAACCCATTCAGTTATATGTTTTTCTTTTTGCTTATCATAATTATTACAAATCTTAGTTAACCACTTAAATAACTTCTATTGTTTAGTCACTAGAGCATTGTGATGAAATCAATAAACTTAATATATATTAAATATGATATATTATGTGAAGTTTATTGAATGTTGTGTTGAATATATGTTTTTGTAAATGCACCTGCAATACAGGAATTAATCCTAGTGTGGAGTAAAATTTTAATAAATAAAAAAAAGAAGAAAATTGATCAAAATGAATAATAAAAAAATATATCTTGACATCTAGAACTAATACATGACTATGGTTTTTTCTTTTCTTTTTTGAAACCTTTACATTAGTGTTTTTCTGAGCGAGTCAAAGATGTTAGTATTATGCTCAGTTACATAGTCAACGAAGTGAACCAATATTCAATAACAAAAATAAATTAAACCATCCTTAATCCTAAATTTAAAGATTTCGTGTCCCTCATGGATCTCTTGTTCTATTCTGTGAGAGAAGACCCGAGTCTGGGACTTAGATTTTGTGTGTGAGTGGAATTTGTATGCTGATTTTTCTCCATTTAATAACCCTTGTATTAACCAAATAGCCAAGTTCTACATATATATTGAACGAAGTAGGTTGAACTATAAAATTTTTAACAAAAAAAAAAACCGACTCCAAAAAACTCAAAAACAAAACTAATAACTAAAAAGCAAAAAATAAATCTTTTATTATACAATATAGTAGTTGAAGAATATTGAAATCGGTGCCAAGTAAAACATAAAAGTAATATACCTTGCTGCTATAATAGCGACATTGAAACAACGAGTTCACGTAGAAATTGTCGAGTGCGGAGCGGATTATGCGTCGGACACGACAAATGCACTTCGCCAATCGTGTCGGTTTATCATTGCATGTTTTACTTGGCACCGACTTCAATATTCTTCAACTACTATATTGTATAATAAAAGATTTATTTTTTGCTTTTTAGTTATTAGTTTTGTTTTTGAGTTTTTTGGAGTCGGTTTTTTTTTTGTTAAAAATTTAATTATTTTACAATTTTGAGTGATGGGTAGACCTAGTAAAGACGATTCTCTTGAAAAACTTTACAAAGGTCAAATGTATGTTGCCCCAAGTCGAGTGAAAACCTTAGACGGTATTGCACTATGTGATTTTAAAATCAAATAAATTACTTAGCCGACCACATGATGAAAACGCATTACGAGAAATGAAAAGATTAAGACGACTATTGTAACTAATACTGTGATAGTTTTGACTTTTAGAGGTTTAAAATGAGCCCAAACTCGAGGGGTTTACAAGTAGCTACTGAAGAGTTCCACCATTTATCTCCTGGCTCCATCATCAGACCCTCTATACCAAATGTTTTATACGGGACTCATCAAAATATATCGAGTGATCCCAAACTCGGAAGTTTTATTCCCTTAACTCTTTACCGTTGAGGAATACTATGACATCCATCATCAGCTCAGCATCATTAAATGATGATTTTCAGACGCCAATACCTAACTTATTAAGAAAAAAAGCTCAAACGTGCTATTTGTCTTACAATATTTGAGGGTATCCCTCGATTTCCCTAGGATCCCATCATCAGATCCTGACTTGGTGATAATGGGACCAAATGGGAAGCATACTCTTTCAAACAAAACAAGAATTTTTAAAATCGGTCCGTAATTGACGGAATAATCGCCCAAACACTATGTAGCTGCTATCAACCATTAAGGAGTTCCCTAAACTGTACTGCACCTGCATCACGGACCTTGCAGTGGCAGTCATTACCCATCTCGGTGTAAAGATCTTGTCAACACGAATAAAATAAGCCCAAACACGAGGTAGTTAAGATGTACCGTTGAGGAGTTCCCTCGATCCTCTGTCGTCTCCATCATCAGATCTGCCCTAAACCTCCATAGTATTGTAGTCTCATCAGATATACACATAAATATCAAGTTTTTACCCCATGCTCGCCTACAATTTTCAAGAGATGCCCTCGATATCTCAGGGTTTCCACCATCAGGTCCTGACCTGATGACAAGCATACCCTTTCAAATAAAAAAAGAATTTTTGAAATCGGTCCAGGCGTCTTCGAGAAATCGAGTAACAAACATAAAAAAAAAAAAAAAAAAAAAAAAAAAAATACAGCGAATACGAATTGAGAACCTCCTCCTTTTTTTTGAAGTCGGTTGAAAACTGAAAATAATGGGTATTGAAAAAAAAAAACATGTTTTTATGAATTCATGCCCAATTTTCAGTGATTCATAATATTATATGGTAGGTATGCTTATAAATGTTTTTCTCTCGTAGATCCAACCCACCCCAGCGTGCCGGCGACGGTCGAAGATATTGCAGACGCCGTAACTCACGCCAGGTTCGTCGGCACCGACCACTCTTCAGATGGAGTGGTACTTATGAAGATACTGCAAGTAAGTCTCATTGTCCTAGTCCGTGTTCTGCCAACAGTATACTACAGCAATGTTGGGTTATAGACAAAAAATTCAATGTAAATATAAAGAAGGGGCGAGCGACAATCGCACCAGTGACAAAACCCGTAAAATAACGAAAAACCAGCCGCCTAGAATACAGTTTCAGAAAACCCATGAGTGTGCGCGGCTGCCAAGCTTGAGGTCTGGGTACGATTTCGAGGTGTAAAGATGATTGAGTTTTCTGATTGGAAATTCTTAGTGGTAGGCCAGGGAAATATGCCTAGTATTTGGTTACCGCATAATACTTACTGACTGTAAATGACATAGGACCGGCGAAAATCGCTGCTCGCTGCTCGCTCCGCGCCTTCAGTGGATTCACAGGCTTAGCTTCATACTTTGATTCCCTGTTGGGCGCCAGTAAGACTCTACACAAACTAAATTGCGTCTAGTTCGCAGATTTAAATTGCTCACGGTCGACGGTAAACATGGTCGGTGAACATACTTAAACTCAAAACTCTTTATTCGTGTACAACAAACAACTATGATAACAATATTAATGTTAATGAAACATATTTACATGATAATATTATGTGAAGTTATTTCGTGTTAAAGGATTTTATTTTTCACGATAAACATGTTGGAAAAATATGATGTACTAGAAACCTACTTTGGTCTTGTGGTCGTAAGGGTAACTGTTGAACGTGAGCGTGAGGTTGAGGGTCTTATCGGACTCGCGCACGAAGGGTTCCGTACCATTGACTAGGTAAACAACAGTATGTATTTATTACTAAATTAAAAATACAACTGAGTATTTTGTGAATATTTCAAGTGCCTATGCCTATGCCTGTTGCCATTGTTGATATCGAGCAAAAAAGGGCAAAAAAATCACGTTTGTTGTATGGGAGCCCCCCCTTAAATATTTATTTTATTTTGTTTTTAGTATTTGTTGTTATAGCGGCAACAGAAATACATAATTTGTGAAAAATTCAACTGTCTAGCTATCACGGTTCTTGAGATACAGCCTGGTGACAGACAGACGGACGGCGAGACAGTGAAGTCTTAGTAATAGGGTCTCGTTTTTACCCTTTGGGTACGGAATCCTAAAAAGTCAGATGTTCAGTACATTTAAGTCGAGTAATTTGAATCACTTGCATAAAACATGATTTTTGTACCATCTGTATTCTAGGTACAGTTAGTTTTCTATACAGGAAAACCAAAAGCACTTTGTCCGATGCGGGAATTGAACATAGGACCTCGCGCTCAGCAGTCGCGCTAGACCAATGACGCAACCTCACAATATTGTTACAGTTATATTAATATCATACTTTTCTCAGCGGAATCGAACCGCCAGACGCGATGAATAACATACTTGTACGACAAAACAAAACAAACAACGGTATGCAATTTAAGTTTTGTTTTCTAAAATAATGGTTGGGTTTTCTTGGTTCGTGAAGGTTAGGTTTTACATAATTATTTTGCTTATCTATTATATCAGTTGCAGTAGCACTCTCGTAATACATAATGATATTGTTAAGATAACAATTATGAATTAATAAATAAGGGGCTCATACCTACTTAATTATCGCGTAGATGATCGGTTCTGCGAGGCTTAGCACCGCTTGGTAAGGTCAGTCCTTGGATTAGAGAAAAAAAATTCACACATCCGAGACCCCTCCTTGCCTCAAAAAGCACGTTTAGCAGTTGGTCCCGGTTGTCACACGAATAAGGTATCTATGGAAGCCGTTATGGTTTTGAGCAGCTCAAAAAGTCATAACAACCAGTCTAACCTGACGGTATCCGTGTCTCCCAGTAATTGGGTGGTGGAGGTCAGGTGGTAGTCGGTCCGTGTAAAATATTAATATTCAGCCGCAACCGGTTTCACTGGAAACCAACAACAATGTAGTTGGAAAGAGGCTAGTTTGAACCTGATCAATTAGTAATTGAGTAGGACAAAGGAGAAATCACTAGTGTAGAATATCGTTGAAACTAAACACAAGTACCGATTGAAGTGGTTTCCAAATTGAGTTTCGATGTCAAAGGGTTGGCAACCGAATAGTTATTTGACCAGAACGTAACTATAAACTTGTTCCAGGTCCTGCGCACGCTAATGCTGAGCCCTGAAGGTGCCATGCTGACAGACGAGAGTGTCTGCGAAATTATGCTCAGCTGTTTCCGCATATGTTTTGAAACTAGACTCACAGGTATGTACAGTAACTCACGCAATCATCATTTGCAGTTTCTCTCAATCCTCTGTTCGGCATGTGCTTGCTTCTTTATACGCCATTCTTCGTTGTGCGCCAATTGTGTCCAGAACTTGCTTTTAAGCTTATTTATATTTACCATCTTCCCATCGGTCTTTTTACGTTCAACGTTCGACGTAGCCATTTAGTCACTGGTGACGTCGTGCCCACTACTGCCTTGGCACCGCGCGAATCGGAGCAATTTTTGTTAGACTAGTAGTTAATATACAAGATTATAGTGATAGATTTTTACACCATGGGTTCATGCTTCCAATATGGTTAAATTGGAAGCAAACTGCAACAGATTCTATATGATTAAGATGGATGATTGAAGCTAAATTTAATTAATAACACTTTCAATGGCCGTATAAAAGTTTTCTAACTATTCATTTAAATTAAAACAGTTTTTGTATGAACTTATCAGAAGTTTAACAGGCTATTGAAAAACCAACCCTTAATAATGCCATGTTTAAAAAAAACATGTTTTATGTTCCCACAGAGGTTAGTTCAAGATATCCGCCATTGCAACAAACTACTTGGGTTTGGAATCGCAATAATATTCTTACTGGTCAATGAGAACATGTTTTCCGATCCCCTAATAATAAAACTTGGTTCACCTCAAGACCACCTGCGTATAAACATCGATTTCAATAGAGTGCCCTTAGCACGTGTAGTGTGTATTATTCACTCAGTGTTGTTACCCTACTAGAAGGGTGCTCCTTCTATACAAGAGTTATTAGTTGTTAATATGATATGGGATCGTTTCAAGGAGGATGAATCATCTTCGAAATTAGTATGAGAAATGTTTTATAAAATAACCAAACTTGGAGAAATCTAGACTTGATTTTTTGTTTACTTTAAAGAGTATGAAGACTGCTTCATTGGTTTATTGATCGCAAGCGCGACTGCTGAGCGTGAGATTCTGGGTTCAATTCCCGGGTCGGGCAGTGTTATTGGGTTTTCTGTATGAAAATTCTCAGTAGCAGCACGGAGTCTGGAACTATGCCCGGTAGATGGCAATAGGCTCGACCTATATTACATGGTACTTAATCACAGTATCGGCGAAATGTGGGTGAACAAATAGTACACCTCTGCCTAACCCTTCGGGAAATACAGGCGCGATGCTATGTTATATGTTATGTTTGAAGTGTATTTAGTTTCGTTTTCCCCAAGATTTTTCCCTGGTTCTTGCTTATAATGAGTAGGCCGGGTTGTGCTGTTTTAAGTAAACGTTTGTAAGTCAAGCAACTTTACTCCGTGTATATAAGTAACGGCGCGGGGTAGCGTCAGCGACAAAGGCACCATATCATTATATAGGTTTTATTATGAATGAAAACTTTCATCAGTTTTTGTAGTTGAATATTATAGAATAGTCTAACTTTATCGACAAGTGTAATGGATACAATAAATACATTCTTGGATAAATTCGTTAATAATTTCAAAAGTATGAAAAATTTGTATTTATTGCTAACTGTACTTTGCCGAAACGTATTTATAGCTAAATTTACATTCGACCAAGAACTTGTGATCGAGTAATCGAAAGATCATATCACATACCGTTACTTGTTATTATAAGTTTATTATAGATCGAAAAGTGAAAGAGCGACAGAGAAAGGTATTATGAAATGGAAATTCATTTAGTTTCCGAACAAACCCGAAATTGCACGAACACCCCTATTTCGATGGGGATGAAGATTCTCGAAGGCACAATCGATAGCCGCAGACAGTCTGCATATGTACCAATAAAATAAATCAAGTCTGTTGCGTTCTCTATCTATCAACAACGCATCTGGCGCTTGACTGTTCATAAATCAATATTTCATTGCAGTACGCAATAAGTACATACAGGTGAGGTGTACTTGCAGGCAAATGTAAGTACTAACGATATTGCAATAGGGTTGGTCTAGATAGGCACTGACCGAAGGTCGTGTCGAGGGGTGGCTGGGCGCGTACCTATTTAGTCTGCTGAATTTGCCCGGGCACTCATTCGCTACGAGTCCTTCAATTGAATCGGTAGTTTGATAAATTAACAGAATTTTAATAGGGATTGAAAAGTGTTTTAGGTAAGTCGCTTGTTAAGACTAACACTCTAATCTGAGCCTCATCGAAACCACCAAGAAGAGGAATATGGTGAATTTTTGGGTTTTGTTCGCGTCGTGTCTCGTCTCCGATTTTAAATTGTCCGGTATTTTTTAGCTTCAGTACGCGTGCGTTTAAATAAAGCTTCGATTGTGTAGCTAATAGTTAAATCTTCGAAACGCGTCAAGTCTTTTTAAATTTTTGTACTTTCAAAGAAATGTTGGTTAGATGGGTTTTCATCTTACGTGAGTTTTTACCTGTTGAAGTCATAGATAGGTTGGCAAAAGCCTGCTTTGGAAGATTGGTCCAACGCAGTTTGCGGAATCGATCGCCGCCGCCGGATTCCGAGAATCGTCAGCTCATCCCTTCGCGCAGATTTTTGCGCATCTTTTAATAAATCGATTTTCATTACGATAAACACTTCCAGAACCGGGTTGGGCGTAGCTCGAACAAGACGTGAAGAAGCGTGCTCCTATTTCAATTTATTAATCAGTCTCTTCTTTCCAGAGTTGCTTCGTCGAAACGCAGAACAATGCCTCCGAGATATGACTCAACTGATCTTCATGCGGCTGCCTCAGTTCCGGCCGGAAGATACTGCCTCCGCCAGTTTCTCCACCGTTGGACTGTCCCTGAAGAAGAGGGAGAAGACCAGCAAGAAGAAGAGTTTGACTAGTGTTAACAGTAAGTACCTATGTTTTAAGAATTTATTTATCAGTCTAGGGTAGGCCCTAGACTGATAAGCCTGAGCAGCCTAGGGGCTGCAGAACGTGAGATTCTAGGTTCGATTTCGAGGATAAGGAGGATAATGTGCGTGAGAATGCCTAAATAAAATCAAAATAACATTTTCTAAAGTCTCGGAGTTTTGTTTTGGCAAAAATTAGCCGAATCTTCACCCCATGTCACATGGAATCATGGTGTCCGAAATCCGAGGTTATTTCCTTTGATTCGAATCCAGGGTCGAGTTTTTATTTGCCGTTTTATCAGTCTTGTGGTCAACTGCGGCTGGCGGTGGTGGTGAAGAATGATTGCAAACATTTTAGAATTTACGTTGATTGAGTTCTGATCTGGCGTTTGCCTAGACCTTTGATGGAAACAGAGGAAAATTATATAATGCACCTATACATGGCATTTTATTTTAAGATAAATATACGGATTTACATTTCTTTCTTTCTTGCTTTACTTGAAATAAAGATATATTCTACTAACGCAGGGGTTTTCAAAGGGCAATTGCGCGGGGAGGGGGGTAATATTTGGTGAGGCTCAGTTGGTCCACGCAGGGGTTTTTACCGAGTAATTAGGAGCGGAGGTGAGGTGGAAGGGGGGAGTATTGGGTGCAATATCCCCGACATAACCAGGTATCGATCAAAAGAGTGCTGCATGGCAACGATGTGGGGGGAGGGGGCGTAGCTATGGGTCCCGATATTGGGTGTGGCATAGTATATAAATGTAATAGATAGATATTCTTTATTGTACACCAAACGAAAAAGTACAAAGCGAAAATACATTTTACACATAGGGTACAAATGGCGGTCTTATCGCTAAAAGCAATTTCTTCCAGACAACCAGTGCATGGAAAGAATCATGATAATTATGGGGTTGTCGATGCAACTCGAGAGTTTTCGCATGGCAATAGTGCGCGTGCGGCTTATGTGTGGGACTTTTCCCGAGCTGTCCTATACTATCTAAGGACAAATTCAGGCTGGTGTGTTCTATTTTAAATCAAGTATAGTTATCTTCACTGCTCCATATTATCGACATCGCCATAGAGTAGTCGTATCGTGGTAGTTGTTTGGGGACATATTTCGCGCGATAGCGTTAGTTTACATTTATAATATGCGCGAAGGCAATTGCCCGCGTGCAGTTAATTGCGACGAAATTACAGCTTTTATTTAAGTATTGAATAGTGCGTTCAACGTAATTTACAATTGAACATATTATACTAATCGGTAGCGAATGAGATTTTTCATACCATTTCTATTTTATGGAAGTAGTAACTATACTTGGGAATATAACAAAAAGTATAGAAAAGAAATTAAACTGCAATGGGTTCGAACATTGTTAGCTGAAAATTTGTTTTTTCTTTTTTTTTTTAAACACACACTACGATTTCTCCTGTACACACAACCAGACCCGAAACAACTATCTGTAGATCATACAAATATTTGTTCCGTACGGGAATCAAACTCGCGACACCTAGCGCAGCAATCGATCTCTCAACCAGTGTGCCAACCGTGCCGTCAAATATATTGGATGTGGCAACATATTAATTACCAAATAAACGCACCTACTAACACTGTATAACTTTATATTGTAATCATTTAACCTTAAATATATATATATTTTCCTAATGGTGGTTTAAGATACATATAATAATAATTTTAAACGGCTCATCTACCAAATACCAATCAAGTGAATTAAAAACTATAGCTCACATAATGTTCTGTACCGATTTGAAATATGGCAACTCTGTACAGAAGCCCCGCCTACTTCATTTTAAATTAATGATTGAATTATAAATATTCTAGCTCCGCCCATTTTCCCCTCAAGCTGCGCGCGATTGCTCCGCAAAAGGATTGCGTTCAAAGAATATAATTATGGTATAAAGATTTGAATTGGCTATTGTACCTTCTAGATAGGGCGTGGTCCCGCTAGTCAAATAGATCACAGGCGATTATTAACGCCTCAAGAAGCGTATACATTTTTATAAACCGTCTAGTTTAAATATTAACTGCTTTACTAACTATAATAGATGGGTCTAGTAGAGCCACGTGTACAATGAAAAACTAATTAGTTTTAATAAGCATGCTATTTCGTTACATTGATAATGAATCCCGAAATATCCGAAGATTGCAACACTGTTAGGGAAAAAATCATACACGAATATATGACGTAGTCATCATTTAATAAAAAAAAAACCTTTAACCGACTTATACATCAAATTGAAAATAATCCAAAGTTACACATATTCACATTCATCAAAGTCTGAATAATCACTACCGGAATTAATTCAAAAACAATTCATATACAAAAATAATTATTGTGTTCCTGTCAATGTGTTTACAAATAAAACGAGTCATATTGAGATTTTACTCGTTAAATTATTATATGAAACAATAAAACATGTTGCTTGAGAACAATTCTTATACATCAGAGACAACAAGAAATACAGCTTCAAATATTACTTGTAACTTCAACGTCTCCCTCCACGCCACCCACTCTCGAAGTTTCAATATATCTATAAATAAACCATTCCCCCGTAAGGTTTCCCGAACCTGGCAAATATAAAAAATAAGAAAATTTTGAAACTTTCCGAACAAAAAAAAATGTTGTTTAAGAAGTGTTTAACAAAGTACAAGCTTATAACATTTGCTTGCCACTAAAAATATACGTTTCTTGTCAACGATTTGTGTCCACTTTTAGTTTTAAATGTATTCTGCAGAGGAGGCGCCGGTACTTTTGGGTACCAACTGCCTCTCCGATCTAAAAATTATGTGTTGAGTATGTCTTGATAACCATACCCCACGCTCCTTGCGAAGCGTGTGCCATCTAAGCGGCAAACACCCTTTTTTGGCCGCACTTTATTTTAGCCGAGACTAGTACTTTGGCGTGTAACGAAACCATAGCGCGATTCAGGATACGGAACAACGCCATCTATCGAAGAGACAGGAAAACTTTTGTGTGTTGATTAGTTTTGAGGTGAAGGTTTTTGTCGATTTTTTATTTTCTTTTTAACCAGTTAGCTCCGTTTTTTTTTTGTTTTAAATCATTTTATTTTATCGATATTTTCCCATAAGAATCGGTTCAAATTTCATACTTTTTTAACATAAAGAATACTTATTGTTTCAGGTACAAATTCTTTGGAGAGAAAATCTTCGATAACTGAACAGCAAAGCACAACTACAACCGAGTTGGAATCCGAAAGTGATGTCAGTAAAACTGACATTAGACATAGGTACATATTATTATAATCATTCATAATAGTCAAGTCGTATCAATAGGTTATCAAAATCAGGCGGAGGATAGAGAGTAGTGGCGATAGTTCCACCTACAGATACCTTAAATTATAGAACTTTTTATTTTAATAAGTACTAGTAAACTTTTGCAAATAAAAATATGGTACTCATAATTTTTATAGTAGACTATTTTGACCTCGTGTGGTTTAGCGGGTTTTTTTTTTAAATATATAAATGTTTCTTGACAATATTGAACACATTTCCGCACTTACATCCTACTGATATTATAAACGTGAAAGTTTGTAAGGATGGTTGGACGGATCTTTGCTACTCTTTCACGCCAGAACGGCTGAACGGATCTGGATGAAATTTGGCACAGAGATAGATTATAGTCTGGAATAGCACATAGGCTACTTTTTATCCCGGAAAAATATATGGGTTCGTAAACCACGCGAGCGAATTATTCTTATTTATTCTTATTAGATTATTCTTTCTTACACCCTTTGCTTTTCTCTTTCAGTCAAGACAAACACCTAATTAACGAAGCAGAAATAACAATTGAACCAGTCGACTCAGTAAAAAGTCCGGTGAAGAAACATGGACGTCATTCGTCAATGGACCTGGCCGCCAATGGCAACACCTCGATCACTCAGTTGCTGGAGAAATGTGTTAGTGCCGACAGCGCAGATGAGACGGTGGAACCGAGCGAGGAGAAGACTGAGGATGTTCCAGATCCTGAGAAAGAAGGTAGGGATCATAAATTTAAATATAATTTCTCTCTCTAGCCTTTTCCCAACTACATTGGCGACGGCTCCCAGTTTAACCGGTTGCGGCTGAATATCAATATTTTACACGGAGCGACTGCCGTCTAACCTCCGCCACCCAGTTATTGGGAGACACCGATGCTTTAAGATTAGATTGGTTGTCAGACTTTTTGGGCTGCGGACATCCGTAACGATTGTCATAGGTCTTTTTATGTCACCCAATAACAATATTCATTGATTCAAAATACTTTGAATAATTATTTATATACTATTTATTGTATATAGTAATACAAAGGGTTGGGGGTTGATTATGATAATGAACAATATGTATAATAATACTTGTAAAATATCTTTACAATAATTTAATGCTTGTCAGAAACGTTGTTATATGTGGGGTAGGTTTTAGAACCATTTCATGATAAGAAAACGTATAATGTAGCCTCCATTATATTTATTTTAGGAATTAATTAATAATGTCTTGCATTTCGACTAATTAGATTCTGTTTTGAACTGATTTTTTTTTCTAAACAAAGATAGCTGTTACTGGAAAATTAAACAATTAAAATATACTTTTATAATATTACACAGAAGTCCCAGAACCGGATGGCATTGAACCTATAGAGCCTATTGAGCCCACTACCCCCGAAGTACCAGTCGAAGATAGCGGTGATAAACCAGCAGAGTATATAAACCACCGTGGCATCAGGTTCACTCCTCAAGACGACGCCAATCTCCAGCCGTACGGCCTGGTGTGCGTCAGGGAGCTGTTCAGGTAAGTCACTATCATCAAGCCTGGCCCTGATTCTGTTGTTTACCGACGAAACTAGTTTAGTCTCACTCTCTTTTTCTTCTTTCTTTCTCATGAGAAGAGGATAGAATATATTTAATACTTTAAAATTCGTTCACTTGCTAGTTATCCACTAATTTCCTTGAGTTCTAAAGTTGTGTCTAATTTCACATAATAATGTCCTCCTGACAAATTTCGGTCGTGGCGGCCAATCTTACCAGAGATTAGCCAGCTATGCAGGAGATATTATAGAGCACAAGTGTGTGCGCAAACACAGGTGCTCTCTCTATTCCTTCACTCTCATAGTCCGATGGGACGGCAATCCGACACGACCGGAGAGAGATCAGTGGCAGGAACAACGACTTTACGTGCTTAATCTATATATATAAAACACAGTTTTTTTTTTCTAACTATGTCCGTTATACTCTTTGAAACCATCCAACCGATGTCCCCCAAACCGGTTTCATTTGAAAGGCACTAATGCGAAGATTGTTTTAGACCACTAAAACAATGCATTCGTTTTTTAGAGTAGTAGCACACGCCGGGTATCCGCTAGTTTCACATAAATGACAAGAATAAAGATTAATTGTGACAGTTCTAAATATTTTCTAGCGTTTTTTTTTTCATGTAGACAGAAAGAAATTAATTAATAAGTACAGAACATTTATTAATTTTCATCACACTATAATACATAGTACTAGGGCGGATCCAGCTTTCAAATCAGGGGGGGTCACATGTTTGAAGTCTAGTCGTAATAAATACTGTACGATCAATGCGATTAGAAAAATTATCAGTGGTCGACCTAGAACCAGCCCAGGGGGGGGTCATGACCCAAATGTGGGTCATTTGGGTCATGACACCCCCCCCCCCCCTCCCCCTGGATCCGCCCTTGACATAGTAGCTGCAATGTGATGGTAGTTGTATGTTAGCTCGACTGGGGTGGTACTACCTATTTTACCCGTAATAACCATTATCTCTAGTTGTGTAGGTGAAAGGTAAAAACGGTAGGTGAAAGTGCCGAAATACAAGGCATTCCGATTACATCCAAAGGTCGGCAATGCATCCATAATATATAGGATGCGGATGTTCATGGGGGGCGGTGATAGCATTGTATAAACCAAGTTTACTATCAGGTTATACCCGTTCCGTTACCTTCCTCTGTCATTAAAACATCTTTTTTTTTTATATTTCTGTATCTTCCAGTCAAACATCAAGACTCGACAACTATCTGTAGGTCATACAAATATTTCCTTCGTACGTGAATCGAACCCACGGCACGTAGCGCAGCACTCGATCGCTTAACCACTGCCCCAAACGTGCCGTCAATCAATATTAGCTATAAAACCATAACTTTGTCCCTAGGTTCCTGATATCACTATGCAATCCGCTGGACAGTCAGAACACCTCTGGCATGGTCCACCTAGGGTTGTCCCTGGTAGGGACGGCCCTGGAGGTGTCCGCCGACCAGCTAGCAAAATACCCATCCCTTCTGTACCTGGTCAAAGACCCACTGTGTCGGAATCTGTTAAGTGTAAGTATGATTATTTTGTATTATTATGTAGATTAAGGATGTTATTGGCTTAAACTTTAAGATGCCAATAATGCGGCTTCGGCTCTATAGGAATTAATGATATTATGTATAATGTTTCTAAATACCTGTACCTAAACAAGTTGTAATGAGGTTTGAAGTATTTGGCGGTTCAAATGGTCCGCCATTTTGTTTTTGTTTTCAGTTTTGATGGTAGCTATAGATGTTTTGAAGACGAGACTAATTCGAAGTTAAATAATTTCAATGTGTCAGAAATTTGAACCTAAATTATGGGTTGACAGACGAAAAGTTAAATACGGTACCTATGTTAACAGCTTAAACACTAACTTATTTTGATTGTTATGGAACATGGTGTCAATTGGTTGCCTTTATATATTTATTAAGTATGTCTAAGTTTAAATGATTAAAAAATTAAGCCTTTTATTGCGAGACTGTTGGTGTAATAATGACTTCTTAGCGTAGAACTGGAAGTGAAGGACCTACCACATCTCACCTCACTGAAGAAGAACCGTACTACTTGCTAACTCCATTTCTGGATTATGGTTGGTTAACAGTCCAGAAATGGAGTCAACAATTGGACGTTAATTCTACTGTTGCCGAAACAAAATAGAAGAAGAAGAACGTTTATTGTATTGTGTGAAAGAGACCTGAAAAACTGCCAGCCCTATTTTTTATTTTCGGTGCAATAAACTCTTAACGATTTGTCTACATTAAAACAACACTCTCATCGATGGACCGGAAAACAACGATTACCACATTTCACTAACAGCAGTGCAGTTCTTTTTAAGAAAGGCCTTTTTCCAGACAAGGGCCTTTCTTAATAAGGAGGCCTGTTGACGCTGCTGCTTATCCGTGCTACTTGCTCACTACATTTCCGGACAAACGGTTTACTGTCCAGAAATGGAGTCGGCAATTATACGGTTATTCTACTGTTGAGAAGGAACTTCAGGGACTAGTTTTCCTTGAAGAACATATTTTGTCAGATTACATTCATTATTATAACAGTAGTATGTGACGTTGGTGTGACGTCAGCGATGTACAGCGTCGCTCTACCTATTGTCATACAAACAACGGAATATTTATAGTGTCTTTTTTTAGTAAGTGCACTAAAATGAAGTGTTGGCCTGAGTTTGGATTTATTGTTTTATTTTTTCAAACCATGACACTTGTTCCAATTTCGAATATTTTTGCTGAACCGTAGATGAGACGTTTCACTCTATTTCAATACCTTAGCTGTTTCGCTACGTACACTGATGATCTGGGATGACCAGTGGACTGTGATATGCTCTTGATTAAGGATGCTAAACTAATGAACACAATTAGGGTCAATTCACACTGAGCGAGCAGCGGCCGGCAGCGGCTTTTTGAGGCAAAATATTCCAAATCATTTTGAATCTTATGCACGTGATTAAAAAGTCCATAGTTATTTGAAGACAAAGGAGGGGCAGCGCGGCGCCGCGAAGCTGCACGAGCCTTCTAGCGCCGCACTGCCCCTTGCCGCGCTCTTACGGTCGCTGCCAGCCGCTGCTCTTTCAGTGGGAATTGACCCTTAGAATATTTCCAATGTGAAGATGTAGCAAGTATGCATGAAATGATTAAATTCTATTCAGTAATATTGCAAAGGTGGGGTGGAAAGAATGGTGTGGTCTCAGTCTCTCACAGGATGTATCTGTGTATGTCAGCAAGTCTTGTGAGGGGTGATAAGCATCTGCTAGTCCGGTTAGGATTGGCAGTTCTCTAATCATCCGATCTAGGAACATCTGATTCTAACCGGGCAACGACGACCTACAATAGAAGAGTCACGAAGGAGTTCCACCTGCACGGTCATTTTTGAAAAACGGCTGTCCAGATATTCTGTCAGTAATTAGTCAGCCGTTCTTTTGTTGGTTATCAATGATACTTTCTTATATGACAGGCAACATATTTGAATGTATCTTCGATCGCCAAATATGGATGGAAATTCTTCGGTTTGGCAGTACAGTGCCCCAACGAGACATGAGCTGTAGATATTGATATATTACGGTTGCCTGGAAGAGATCGCTGATTGCGATAAGGCCGCCCATTGTACATGATAATTGTAATTTTTATGTCTATGAGTATAAAGTGTAATGAAATGAAATTATTTATTTTGCAATTAGGATTTTTCAATCACTTTTACACGTCTTTTTTAAACTAGATGGCGTCGATATCTATCCGTCTAGAGGACTAGTTTTGATTTACCAATCATTCGTTGGTATTTTGTTTGTTAGTTACGTTAACTGTTGCTTATATATTTATCGATAGTCGTTGTCGTTGACTTGCTTCCCAAAAAGAAACAAAACGCGTAATGATTACAATGGC
Organism: Shargacucullia verbasci; assembly: GCA_947562105.1. Classification (NCBI taxonomy): domain Eukaryota; kingdom Metazoa; phylum Arthropoda; class Insecta; order Lepidoptera; family Noctuidae; genus Shargacucullia; species Shargacucullia verbasci. Next base: position 1,850,097 of record OX387296.1, read on the forward strand.
GATTGACAATATGTTTTTGTTCACAGTTGCTGAGCACAGAAAGAATATCGATATTCGCGCTCGATCTCCAAGTTTCCTTCTTATTATTCGAAGCACTCCGCACTCATCTAAAGTTTCAGATGGAAGCTTTCTATAAGAAAATCATTGAGATCATATCAACAGACACGACAAAAGCTATTTATGAGCTGAAAGAAATCCATCATTTAGCGCTTGAAAGCCTTGCGCAAATGTTTCGAATACCCGGTTTGTGTGCGGAAATATATTTGAATTACGATTGCGATATATATTGCATGAATGTTTTTGAAGAACTTACCAAGTTGCTGTCCAAAAATGTGGTGTCATCGACCGCATACAATATACACTCGCTTTCTCTCGAAGCTTTGATGACTATTATTGAGGCAATCGAAATGGGCTGCAATCAGAACAAAGAAATCAAAACTGAGGTCGAAATACCAAATGGGGAAGAGGAGAGAGAGACGGATGGTAGAGGTGGACACGTGTCATTGGAACTGGGGGGGCTGGATGACGTGTCTGTGGTCAGCGACCACGTTACTCACGACATTAGTCAGTACTTCGGTAGTGGCAGGACAGGGAGACACAAGCCCTCGTCCGACCTGCCTACGGAAGCAGAGTTAGATAACATAAAGAATATGAAGAAGGTGAGTTTCTGTTACTTCACTTTATGATGAGTTTTGTAACGAGGTTGATATATTGAAATAAAAAAGTTCTAATAATCGATTCTAGTTTTAGTGTAAAGTTCTTTTTACATTCAACTCATTGACATGACAATTTTTTTAGTGGGTGACTCAAGGAACCGAACTGTTCAATCAGAAACCCGAGCGTGGGATCGAATTCTTGCAAGAACATGGAGTGCTGTCAACACCGTTAAACCCCCACGAAGTCGCCATGTTCCTCAGGGAAAATCCTGACCTAGACAAAAAGATGATCGGTAAGCTATTTACTCTGTGGTCTAGATTTATAAAAGGTAACTCCTTCCTCTTCTTAATTTCTGGTTGTCGTACAAGGAGAATAAGGAGAAATTTCAAAAGGTCAGGAGCATCTTTAATCTATCGTCACCAAATCTTCTGTCGTGGTGATTAAGAACTGTATTATGAGGTTCAGCTTCAGCAGTGGACGGCGTAATATGGTGAAGAGCGGGGTGTATATTTAGCACTATTGTGTATTTTCCCCTACCAAGCTCAATAGAACAGCTTGCTAATAACATTGGACTAATTCCATTCACCTTTATCAGGTGATTTCATCTGCAAACGTTCATCTCGAGGGGAAGATGAAGATGGAGGTCCATCAGTCCTCGGTGCCTTCGCAGATAGCTTTGACTACGCAGGACTGAGGATCGACCAGTCACTGCGGCTGTATCTCGAGACATTCCGCCTGCCTGGGGAAGCTCCGCTGATCTTCCTGGTTATGGAGCGCTTCGCGGAGCGGTGGCATGTACGTATCTATACAGCAGATAAGCAGAAATCAACCAAGATACTTTTTTGCATAACGTGTGCAACACGAAATAAACATCTCATTAATTGGTAAATGGCAACAGGCTCGCCCCCTATTACAAGAATTCAATAACAGGATCAGAAAAATGTGGGTGTACAATAGAGGTGTAACACCTCTGCCTAACCTTTCGGGGAATATAGGCGTGATGTTATGTTATGATTTTATCCTTGCGTTATTGTATTTATAATCTATAATGGTACCTATAAGTTTGCACACCTCAAAAGGAAAAAGATCCTTATATCTTTACAAACTAGGTCCATTTTCTTACAGAGCACAAATGGCGAACCTTTCGCGAACACGGACGCAGCCTTCCGCCTGGCGTACGCAGTCATAATGCTGAATATGGACCAGCACAATCACAACGCTAAGAAGCTGAATGTTCCTATGAACGTGGAGGACTTTGTCAAGAACCTTAGAGGGTGTAACGGCTCCGGAGACTTTGATCAGGCTATGCTGGAGGCTATATACCATTCTATCAAGTAAGTGGGCGAATAATTTTTGTTTAGGCGCAAAGTAAGTGCAGATCTGAACCGACCTTTGGTATGAACTTAACCGGCGAGTGTGGTCACGCTAACCTGCCCCTATCACTCTCCAACACCTTCAAGATGCCGTAGTTTCGGAATGGGATAACATTCCTCAAGAAAGCGTCGTCTAATTAATTAGGTCTATAAGAGACTGCATGGAAGCAGTCATCAGAGCGGGGGGGGGGGGGGACACTAAGTTTTAAGAACTTTGTGTAGTAATAAAATTGTTTTTTTTTTTTATTATTTCACGAAACCTGAACGTTCGTGAAACGTGAAAACTAAAACCAATATTGACGGAACCAGTATTTCGTGTTATTCAAGACCATCTTTTGCTCGCAGATTTGTCCATGTTACCTACATACATATATAAATCTATAGCCTGCTAGCATCCGCCCGCAGCTTCATGTTTAAACAAATATAATTATCTTATCTTCTCCCGCCTCGGTTACAAACCCGTGCATTTTTTCGGGATGAAAAGCAGCCTACAACCTTCTTCCATAAATAGGCTATAACTTGCAAAAATAATATTTCAAATCGGACTGCTAGTTCTAGAGATTAACGCGTCCAAACAAACTAAAAAACAATCTCTTCAGCTTTATAATATTAGCATAGATAACCTTCGCGGTGCGCGGTGTTTAAAGTGACGCTGACAATCCCGCGGTAACAGTATCTTTTCGGGATAAAAGCCTGTGTATTAATCCAGGGTATAAGCTATCTCTATGCCGAATTTCAACCAAATCCATTCAATATTTTTTTGCGTGAGAGTAACGAACACACATCCATACATTCTCCCAAACTTTCGCGTTTGTAATATTAGTAGGAAGTAGAATAGCACTCGGAGATAATGTGGGTGTTTCGCAGTGAAAGATCTTTCAGAATCGGATCATTAATTTCGGAGATTCCCTTCTACATCCAAACTTATAAACTTTACCTCTTTATAATATTAGAATTTTTCCGCATAATTCATGAATTTGTTGTCGGACTCCAGCGACCAACAAATACTCCAGTTTTTACTGTTTCACTTTGGATTACATTACACTGAAATTAACCCCAGAATCGTGTGACAGGAACGAGGAGATGGTTATGCCGGCGGAGCGCACGGGCGCAGTGCGCGAGGCGTACCTGTGGCGCGTGCTGCAGCGCCGCGGCGCCGGTGCTGGTGCCACCTACCGCGCCGTGCCCACGCACCACCACCACCACACCAGGCTGTTCACTGTCGCCTGCCCGCCCACTGTAAGTATCTCTTACTGATGCCGGCGGAGCGCACGGGCGCAGTACCTGTGGCGCGTGCTGCAGCGCCGCGGCGCCGGTGCTGGTGCCACCTACCGCGCCGTGCCCACGCACCACCACCACCACACCAGGCTGTTCACTGTCGCCTGCCCGCCCACTGTAAGTATCTCTTACTGATGCCGGCGGAGCGCACGGGCGCAGTACCTGTGGCGCGTGCTGCAGCGCCGCGGCGCCGGTGCTGGTGCCACCTACCGCGCCGTGCCCACGCACCACCACCACCACACCAGGCTGTTCACTGTCGCCTGCCCGCCCACTGTAAGTATCTCTTACTGATGCCGGCGGAGCGCACGGGCGCAGTACCTGTGGCGCGTGCTGCAGCGCCGCGGCGCCGGTGCTGGTGCCACCTACCGCGCCGTGCCCACGCACCACCACCACCACACCAGGCTGTTCACTGTCGCCTGCCCGCCCACTGTAAGTATCTCTTACTGATGCCGGCGGAGCGCACGGGCGCAGTACCTGTGGCGCGTGCTGCAGCGCCGCGGCGCCGGTGCTGGTGCCACCTACCGCGCCGTGCCCACGCACCACCACCACCACACCAGGCTGTTCACTGTCGCCTGCCCGCCCACTGTAAGTATCTCTTACTGATGCCGGCGGAGCGCACGGGCGCAGTACCTGTGGCGCGTGCTGCAGCGCCGCGGCGCCGGTGCTGGTGCCACCTACCGCGCCGTGCCCACGCACCACCACCACCACACCAGGCTGTTCACTGTCGCCTGCCCGCCCACTGTAAGTATCTCTTACTGATGCCGGCGGAGCGCACGGGCGCAGTACCTGTGGCGCGTGCTGCAGCGCCGCGGCGCCGGTGCTGGTGCCACCTACCGCGCCGTGCCCACGCACCACCACCACCACACCAGGCTGTTCACTGTCGCCTGCCCGCCCACTGTAAGTATCTCTTACTGATGCCGGCGGAGCGCACGGGCGCAGTACCTGTGGCGCGTGCTGCAGCGCCGCGGCGCCGGTGCTGGTGCCACCTACCGCGCCGTGCCCACGCACCACCACCACCACACCAGGCTGTTCACTGTCGCCTGCCCGCCCACTGTAAGTATCTCTTACTGATGCCGGCGGAGCGCACGGGCGCAGTACCTGTGGCGCGTGCTGCAGCGCCGCGGCGCCGGTGCTGGTGCCACCTACCGCGCCGTGCCCACGCACCACCACCACCACACCAGGCTGTTCACTGTCGCCTGCCCGCCCACTGTAAGTATCTCTTACTGATGCCGGCGGAGCGCACGGGCGCAGTACCTGTGGCGCGTGCTGCAGCGCCGCGGCGCCGGTGCTGGTGCCACCTACCGCGCCGTGCCCACGCACCACCACCACCACACCAGGCTGTTCACTGTCGCCTGCCCGCCCACTGTAAGTATCTCTTACTGATGCCGGCGGAGCGCACGGGCGCAGTACCTGTGGCGCGTGCTGCAGCGCCGCGGCGCCGGTGCTGGTGCCACCTACCGCGCCGTGCCCACGCACCACCACCACCACACCAGGCTGTTCACTGTCGCCTGCCCGCCCACTGTAAGTATCTCTTACTGATGCCGGCGGAGCGCACGGGCGCAGTACCTGTGGCGCGTGCTGCAGCGCCGCGGCGCCGGTGCTGGTGCCACCTACCGCGCCGTGCCCACGCACCACCACCACCACACCAGGCTGTTCACTGTCGCCTGCCCGCCCACTGTAAGTATCTCTTACTGATGCCGGCGGAGCGCACGGGCGCAGTACCTGTGGCGCGTGCTGCAGCGCCGCGGCGCCGGTGCTGGTGCCACCTACCGCGCCGTGCCCACGCACCACCACCACCACACCAGGCTGTTCACTGTCGCCTGCCCGCCCACTGTAAGTATCTCTTACTGATGCCGGCGGAGCGCACGGGCGCAGTACCTGTGGCGCGTGCTGCAGCGCCGCGGCGCCGGTGCTGGTGCCACCTACCGCGCCGTGCCCACGCACCACCACCACCACACCAGGCTGTTCACTGTCGCCTGCCCGCCCACTGTAAGTATCTCTTACTGATGCCGGCGGAGCGCACGGGCGCAGTACCTGTGGCGCGTGCTGCAGCGCCGCGGCGCCGGTGCTGGTGCCACCTACCGCGCCGTGCCCACGCACCACCACCACCACACCAGGCTGTTCACTGTCGCCTGCCCGCCCACTGTAAGTATCTCTTACTGATGCCGGCGGAGCGCACGGGCGCAGTACCTGTGGCGCGTGCTGCAGCGCCGCGGCGCCGGTGCTGGTGCCACCTACCGCGCCGTGCCCACGCACCACCACCACCACACCAGGCTGTTCACTGTCGCCTGCCCGCCCACTGTAAGTATCTCTTACTGATGCCGGCGGAGCGCACGGGCGCAGTACCTGTGGCGCGTGCTGCAGCGCCGCGGCGCCGGTGCTGGTGCCACCTACCGCGCCGTGCCCACGCACCACCACCACCACACCAGGCTGTTCACTGTCGCCTGCCCGCCCACTGTAAGTATCTCTTACTGATGCCGGCGGAGCGCACGGGCGCAGTACCTGTGGCGCGTGCTGCAGCGCCGCGGCGCCGGTGCTGGTGCCACCTACCGCGCCGTGCCCACGCACCACCACCACCACACCAGGCTGTTCACTGTCGCCTGCCCGCCCACTGTAAGTATCTCTTACTGATGCCGGCGGAGCGCACGGGCGCAGTACCTGTGGCGCGTGCTGCAGCGCCGCGGCGCCGGTGCTGGTGCCACCTACCGCGCCGTGCCCACGCACCACCACCACCACACCAGGCTGTTCACTGTCGCCTGCCCGCCCACTGTAAGTATCTCTTACTGATGCCGGCGGAGCGCACGGGCGCAGTTCCTGTGGCGCGTGCTGCAGGTTTAATAAATAGACTATGTTTGTAGGTGACAGCGCTATCGGCAGCCTTCGAGCGTTCCACCCCACCGACAGCTGAGGAGATGGAGAGCAACAGAACGCGGGACAGCGGAGCCCTACTGGCGCTAAACGGACTGGAGCGGTGTGCTGCCCTCATAGCGAGGCTGCCTCCCGACAGCATCACGCTGGACACCCTGTTGCTCACGCTGTGCAAGTTCACCGGCCTGTTGGCGCCGCAGCATGCCAACTACATCGCTATAGGTAATTACTATACAATCACCACCTAGACCCGAATTTATCTGCTGCTATGTATAAGGCTTGGGGCATTTGACCAGAGGCCAGGTGGAGATAAGCTTTGGCATAGTCGAGGCCACGCCAGCAGCTGGATAGCTTAACTATATAGGGAATATCGCAGAGATCATGATGATGCCTTTAGTACAGGACCGAGACAAGAGGAAAAAGAAAAAAGATATCTGTTTTTGTATTCGCTGTATTTTGATCTTATGATCAGTATATTTTGTCATCAAATTACGTCTTCCCTTCATTAGTTAATACTTATTAACATGAAAGTATTTTCCTCCAGGTGTAACACTAGGCCAATCCAGCAAAGCTCAGCTGGCACTGCGTCGCGCATGCGCGGTTGCTGCGCGTCATGCAGACTGCATCCGTGACTCGTGGCGACATCTACTGGAGATAGTTAAGACGCTGTATATTGGGCGGCTACTGCCAAAGGTAAATATACTCGTCTGCTATCCTAAGAAAAATATAATATGTAAGATATAAATATTTCTAAGTATTGATGATTTTTCTCCCACCTAGAACCTATTTTTAACCTAAAAGTACATGTAAGTCCTCTGCATATTGTCATGTCTGACGTTGACAAAATTAAAACAAAAATGGTAACCGTTTCCAAGAATAACTCTTCAAGTTATAACCTGATTATATTTTCTTCAAGATCATGAGTTGTAAGTTCCTTTACATTGACAGTGCCTGATCGAAGCTGAGGATTATTTGGCTCCCAACGGCACGGTGTCACTGATCAGGGAGGCTGCCAGGGGAGCCGACGCCGGGTTGCTGTCCAGCATTTACTCATACATCGCGCTGGGCGAGTCAGGTAGGACAAAGGACATTCTAACTATGTTCACTGTTTCATAACCTCAAATTTGAGGGTCGCAGCAGTTCAATAAAATCAATAGTATCAGTCAGTGTATATTGAGATTGTTCGAAGTCTGTGTATTTTCTTCTTTCTAGAGGATCTTCAAATTGCGAACTTTGCAAATTTTTTGTCGCTTTTCAATTTTACGTCGTTTTTAAATACCATAATACTAAATGGCGCCGAAAAGTGCTACATATTAAATCAATTCTCTTGTCTTTTATAAAAAAGTTTTATGGGTTCTCCGATTTATATATATATTTTCAATTAAACCCTCATTTTACTATTGGACTTGACCGGTCATTATGTGGTGTGTTGGCGGGACCACAGCAACGTCCGATCCCGCTAGTTAAAGCGTTAGTATAAATTAAATACCTGTAAAAAATAAACAAATCTCTCAAATTTGTTATGGCTGCATTTATTTATAATGTGATGGCCATAATTTCTCTACGAATTTCCAAAATAACTGTGTAAAGTTGATTGGTGAATATGAACCTAACGCCAATGAAATTTAGGGCCAATGCGCTAATGATTTGTGTCGAGTATATTCTTGGTAAAGGGTCTAGCCGTACTTCCATAGCAAAACTGCCCCCGATAGGAACCTATATCGTAACCTATGCTATATTGTAGAGGGTACTAATAGTAGTCGATCGAGTAGATATTAGCTCTATATCTCGGTTAATTGAGGAGCTATTTGAAAAAAATTGTCTGGCGTAGACTTTTTTTCAAAGTCATATATCTTTGTTAATTTTAAAGCTAGGAAAATAAAACTAATTCCAGTGCTTATGGTACGCTTTACAGTTTATTTTATAGCAGTTTTCTATGAGTCAAGCTTAAATAAAAATTAAAAAAAAAACGCAAATATATATTTTTTTAATTGATTTCTATCAGTTCTAACTGAATTACCACTTTGAAAAAAATATATAATAATTATCTACACCTTGCCTAACAGCATGCCAAGTTTAATTAAAATCCAAAAGGTGCAACAGGTCGAAAAATATTATAATATAAAGTAAGTGGACAACCTTATGACCACTATGTTAATGCTTTTAAATTGTAATACATTTTAATAATTTTTGAAAAAGTATCGTTTTGAGAGCTTATAAAAAGTGTATTAACGGTTGGTGCCATCAACTATCCTATTACAATATTTTGTCAATTTACTTTTATAGTGACTAGCTTATCAGTATACACACGCGTGCATGTTCCTACATGATCACAGTGCATAGTCGTGGTAAGCACTTGCTGTTATGTTCCGAATGGAGACCGTTGTTGCTCACAACATTTAATAAAACACAAGTTTTTTGAGGATAAACTATCACGCTTGCGCGTTCACTTCAATTACAGTGTTTTATGTGCAAAGGAAGTCACAATATTTTTAGATTTACTAACAGCAAAAGTTGAAGTTACTCCGTTTAACCAAATAGGTGATTTTACCATGCCCGAAGAAAAACTAAAAGTGTATACTGGACTAAGTTGGGAAAACATCACGCAACTGTCGAATCTTCTAACATCATTAAAGTCTTCTCCTTCGCGCAATGTTATTCAGGCATTAGTGATTTTTTTATGAAATTACGATTAGGTATTTCAAATAAAATGATATCGTCAATATTACAATTCGAACGAGAACAACAAGTTTCAGATTACTGTGTCTAATATTAAATCTGTTTATTTCTTTCGAATAAGTTCTCTGACTACGACTTTATGGTGTATATATTATGGTGTATCTATATATGTGTCGTTTTATTTAGCATGTACACAATTGTAGTGCTCTACAGATGTAGTTGAATGATGGGATCAGTGTGGGTCACTGGTCGCCATCCCCCACAGGATGTCACTGTGTACATGAAGTCAGCACGTCCTGTGAGGGGTGATGAGCAGATGATCTGCTACCACCACTCCTCACCGATGGAATACACAACAACGACACTGTGTTCGTAAGCTCACTACAGGTCGACATAAAAAATAAGGCGCGTTTGTCAATCTTCGTTCGCCTACATGAGGCGATGTTATAATGAACCTTACGTAATTCATCAAAGGTGTAAAAATGTATTGTTGTGCCGTCTTTTTCTATTTCATTCACACGTTCGTGTGTGTAAGCGAAATAGAAGATACACCACACATGGTCTTCTGTATTTTCCTGATTGTTTGACTTATTGGTAATTGTTACATTCGTCAAGTGCACAGCTAGTACATCGGTGGGACATATTAAATGTGTACTGTACGTAATATTAATATTTTGAGACTATGCCGTAATAGGACATTTTTATGCTCTTCAGAAAATTAATATTTATTATAACATTATTTCTGAATATTTTTATTGGTTCCAAGTATTCGGTAATTTTTAGCTACCTTTTATAATTTTGCCGTTTTAAGCCAAATTATAAAAACGTTTGATTGAGTATGAAAATTAAATACCATTTGACTGCAGTGAAGTCGACAGGTATTTAATTTTTAAACTCAATTTGTGTAATTTAAAGCTGTCTGGACAATGCATCGTGGGTATAAAATCAATGTGGGTCTTTGGTCGCCATCCCTCACAGGATGTAACTGTACATCCCGTGAGGGGTGACGAGCGGATGATCAGCGAACATTTACTTTTCACCGATTGACTGGACAACAACGGCATACCATACTTCAGCGGTGGACGACGGCTGCTACCCAAAGTAAAGGCCCAGTCATGCTGCTAATAGAACATGGCTCACTTCATTTCTGGATTAACGGTGAAATGTCTAGGTTTAAGATAGACGTAATTACGGTACGTAATTATTTCTATCTTATCCTAGACCCCGTTTCTACACAGTTTGCAGTATGTTTAAGTCGTTGGCGTCTGAAGATAAAACTGAAAATAACGTCTACAGTTATTTAAAAATATGTTGAAATCTCGTTCGGAATTGTTTATTTTTTATACCTTAAATATTTATGTATTTCCTAAAAATAAACCTACTTTTTATATTTGTTATAATGCGTACATCGATTAACTATATAGAGACATTTATGTGACACTGCTTAAAAATTATATTGTAGGAACACTTTGTTATCTGCATTTTATATTTCAATATTAGCTGTCTGGATAGCATGGTAATACAAGATCAGTGTGGGTCACTGGTCGCCATCCGCCACAGGATGTTACTGTGTACATGAAGTCAGCACGTCCTGTGAGGGGTGATGAGCAGTTGATCTGCTACCACCACTGCTCACTGATGGACGGGTCACAAGCGGCATACCACACTCCACTGCTGTACGTGGGCCCAATAAGCTCTGCTCACGCTACTTGCTCACTACATTTCTGGCCAATCGGTTAACTGTTCAGAAATGGAGTTGGCAATTAGATGGCCATTCTACTGTTGGTGATTAAGTGAGCTATTTTTTTAGAAGGAACTATCGTTATTTGAAGACCTTTCTTCGAGATAAACATCTCGCTTCAAATATACAGTTGATCGGGATATTTTCTCGGATTATTCGTGTAAAAAGCATACATTTTTGAAAATATCGCGATTTTCTCTAATATATAATTGCAACAATTTAGTGTATGTGTAAGTACATTTATACAGTAAGCCAAAAAAAAAAATAGTTAAGGCGAAAAACCCAGATTGAGATTTGAAAAATTTTAGACATTGATTTTGAGAAATGATTTAACACGTTTGAATGTCTCGTTCATTCGCGTCGCTCGCTTGCGTCCTTGCCATATTCCTGGCACCATGCGGTTCTTCTGTGACATATACATCTTTTTGAGGCTGACGGTTCAAGGTACTGGTATATCTTATTTCCGTTTATATTTACTGCATTTATTATTATTACGAGGAGTATATTTTATTAGAATGAAGGCCGGTCAAGTGCCAGTACAATTGAATCTTTCTACCATAAATATATATTTGTTTTTTACAGGACTTATCTTAATCATACATATACATAATTTTCTTATGTTTTTCGTTTGAAAGAGACAGTGAGACTAAATTATTTTAGTAGTAGTTAATGATATATATCATTTTCCAAACAGGTTATTCGGGAATATAGCACTAATGTATGTTAAATATTGTACATTGTGATATTACATTTACTGTTACTGCTAGTCTATATCATCCCACTGCTGAGCAAAGGCCTCCCCCCATGGTTCCCAGACCTTTCGGTCTAGAGCCAGTGTGAACCATTCTTTATTTAATTTATCAAGCTCGTCCTGCCGTAGTTTTATAAAATTACCATACGGTAATTAGTATAGTATAAAACATATTCCAAAAGATTGTTTTAAGCAAAACTTGTCTTGAAACAAGTTTTTATAGGTTTTTTTTTTATATTATGTGTTGTCAATTTTTGTCTTCTTTTGATAACGAACCTAAATTTACGAGCATTTTGTTCTATTTTTGATATTTGAAGTTGCCTCTTTGTTCAGGTATGCGGGCTCCGACTCCTCACGAGAAGACGCTGATCGATGCGGCGACGGATTGCGTCGCTAAGTGCAATCTACCAGGACTGCTCATCACTGAAACCAAGTTCTTACAGCTTGATAGCTTACAGGTATGGTTTTATGCCAGGTGTGGTCTGGACATGTGGTCTTTGTGGGATTAGAACCTTTGGTGCCTAGAGCCCTTCGTTTTCCATTACTCCATAAAAAAATGAAACTCTCAATAAACAGCAAACGTTATATCAAGAAAGATTAAAAAAACAGAAGCAAGAATTGTCACTTTTCGTTTGTATGTAAGATTGATCTCCGGAACATGATACCATTTTGTTGCGCAGGAGTTAGTACGCGCGATGGTGATGGTGGGTACTCCACCTGACTCCGATAGCCTGCAGCTAAACCCACAGCTAGAAGACATTACTATATTCTTCTTGGAGCTCCTCGGTCAAACTCTTATACAAAACAGGTAATGAACATATTCTTAATTTCAGGTTTAGAGGACAATAAAAATGTTTCAATCAATTTTACCGTATTTTTTAGTTAATGCTTCTATTTATATAGCTCGTTATTATAAATAAAGCGATCCCAGCATAATAATTGAAATTAAAATAAAACATATTTTACATTTACTTTTGCAATTTCATCTGGATAGTAAGCGAGGGGCATATCCTTAATTGCCCTTCCAAATATGTAAACACATCCTTATTAGTGTTTTATGTCATTTTACTATTTAATTTTCTAGGTTAATAAGCCAGTCTGGATATGTCAATGTTTGGCTTTTAATTAGATATATTTAGATCATGTACAGTTGTATGATGTGACGTGGTATTGGTGCAGGGACCGCCTGCTGTCGGTGTGGGACGAGGCGGGCCCGCACACGCGGCGCACCGTGCTGTGGTCGAGCACGCGCGGTGCGGGCGCGCTGCGGCGCTGCGTGACGGCGCTGCTGCGCACCGGCGCGCGCCTCATGCGCTGCGACGCATGCGCACCGCACGTTCTGCAGCACCTCACGCTACTATTCCAGCTGCCTTACACGCTGTTCTACCATCAGGCCGACGTGGTAAGTGAAGAATGTATTGCTCGCAGTCTCACACAGATTTTCATCTGCAGATTACAGATACGTAATATTTGTGCTACTCCAGCTTTTGATATGAGTGACAATGTGGGTGGTATCCTATCCGACTGCGTCGGGTACTTTGTATTAGAGCACGTTGGTCGACAAATTAATTCTATAAATATTTAATACATGTATACTTCTTTGTTGCAGATATCGTGTGGCATGTACGAGATAGTGAAGACGTCTGCACAGAACGTGCACAGCGCGCAAGAGTGGGACATCGTGTTCGCGCTACTGTGCGCAGCCGGCGCAGGCGCATGGCCTAGCGACGCGCACGCTACCAGTAAGTGTTCTTGATATTGTTCTTTTATCACTTACTTTTTTGTTTCATTCTGTTTAGTGTTTTGTGAAACTTGTTGCAATAAGCATTCGTCTTATACAGGTCCTGCGGCATCAAGCCGGTCTGAAGGTTCCGAAGACGAGACCGAACGCCGACCGACCAGCGTCTCCTCGGAAAGTGAACTGTCGCACTCACCGCAAACACAAGGGTGGATACTGGTAAGTTTTATGATGTTTCGCCAATTGATACAGTGTGACCATCGGCACACATATTTACGTAGATCGAAACTATATTTTTGTTTTATTTTCCATCCAGGTAAAGAACGAAACGGAATCTCCTGATACGGGCGAGTTAGAAGGGTCGGTATCCCTGCTAGCGCATCGCGCTAGTGCGCTGGCGCGCTGCTGCGAGGCGCTGGCGCTGGTGGTGCGCGACGTGGCGCACGTCACGCCCTACAACTGCCGCGCCGCCGTGCGCGCCGTCAGGCTGTTCGCGAGGGCCACGCTGCATCACGGTAAGGTTATCAGCGCCACCAGTTGCTAGGCTGACCGCGCTAGTGCGCTGGCGCTGGTGGTGCGCGACGTGGCGCACGTCACGCCCTACAACTGCCGCGCCGCCGTGCGCGCCGTCAGGCTGTTCGCGAGGGCCACGCTGCATCACGGTAAGGTTATCAGCGCCACCAGTTGCTAGGCTGACCGCGCTAGTGCGCTGGCGCTGGTGGTGCGCGACGTGGCGCACGTCACGCCCTACAACTGCCGCGCCGCCGTGCGCGCCGTCAGGCTGTTCGCGAGGGCCACGCTGCATCACGGTAAGGTTATCAGCGCCACCAGTTGCTAGGCTGACCGCGCTAGTGCGCTGGCGCTGGTGGTGCGCGACGTGGCGCACGTCACGCCCTACAACTGCCGCGCCGCCGTGCGCGCCGTCAGGCTGTTCGCGAGGGCCACGCTGCATCACGGTAAGGTTATCAGCGCCACCAGTTGCTAGGCTGACCGCGCTAGTGCGCTGGCGCTGGTGGTGCGCGACGTGGCGCACGTCACGCCCTACAACTGCCGCGCCGCCGTGCGCGCCGTCAGGCTGTTCGCGAGGGCCACGCTGCATCACGGTAAGGTTATCAGCGCCACCAGTTGCTAGGCTGACCGCGCTAGTGCGCTGGCGCTGGTGGTGCGCGACGTGGCGCACGTCACGCCCTACAACTGCCGCGCCGCCGTGCGCGCCGTCAGGCTGTTCGCGAGGGCCACGCTGCATCACGGTAAGGTTATCAGCGCCACCAGTTGCTAGGCTGACCGCGCTAGTGCGCTGGCGCTGGTGGTGCGCGACGTGGCGCACGTCACGCCCTACAACTGCCGCGCCGCCGTGCGCGCCGTCAGGCTGTTCGCGAGGGCCACGCTGCATCACGGTAAGGTTATCAGCGCCACCAGTTGCTAGGCTGACCGCGCTAGTGCGCTGGCGCTGGTGGTGCGCGACGTGGCGCACGTCACGCCCTACAACTGCCGCGCCGCCGTGCGCGCCGTCAGGCTGTTCGCGAGGGCCACGCTGCATCACGGTAAGGTTATCAGCGCCACCAGTTGCTAGGCTGACCGCGCTAGTGCGCTGGCGCTGGTGGTGCGCGACGTGGCGCACGTCACGCCCTACAACTGCCGCGCCGCCGTGCGCGCCGTCAGGCTGTTCGCGAGGGCCACGCTGCATCACGGTAAGGTTATCAGCGCCACCAGTTGCTAGGCTGACCGCGCTAGTGCGCTGGCGCTGGTGGTGCGCGACGTGGCGCACGTCACGCCCTACAACTGCCGCGCCGCCGTGCGCGCCGTCAGGCTGTTCGCGAGGGCCACGCTGCATCACGGTAAGGTTATCAGCGCCACCAGTTGCTAGGCTGACCGCGCTAGTGCGCTGGCGCTGGTGGTGCGCGACGTGGCGCACGTCACGCCCTACAACTGCCGCGCCGCCGTGCGCGCCGTCAGGCTGTTCGCGAGGGCCACGCTGCATCACGGTAAGGTTATCAGCGCCACCAGTTGCTAGGCTGACCGCGCTAGTGCGCTGGCGCTGGTGGTGCGCGACGTGGCGCACGTCACGCCCTACAACTGCCGCGCCGCCGTGCGCGCCGTCAGGCTGTTCGCGAGGGCCACGCTGCATCACGGTAAGGTTATCAGCGCCACCAGTTGCTAGGCTGACCGCGCTAGTGCGCTGGCGCTGGTGGTGCGCGACGTGGCGCACGTCACGCCCTACAACTGCCGCGCCGCCGTGCGCGCCGTCAGGCTGTTCGCGAGGGCCACGCTGCATCACGGTAAGGTTATCAGCGCCACCAGTTGCTAGGCTGACCGCGCTAGTGCGCTGGCGCTGGTGGTGCGCGACGTGGCGCACGTCACGCCCTACAACTGCCGCGCCGCCGTGCGCGCCGTCAGGCTGTTCGCGAGGGCCACGCTGCATCACGGTAAGGTTATCAGCGCCACCAGTTGCTAGGCTGACCGCGCTAGTGCGCTGGCGCTGGTGGTGCGCGACGTGGCGCACGTCACGCCCTACAACTGCCGCGCCGCCGTGCGCGCCGTCAGGCTGTTCGCGAGGGCCACGCTGCATCACGGTAAGGTTATCAGCGCCACCAGTTGCTAGGCTGACCGCGCTAGTGCGCTGGCGCTGGTGGTGCGCGACGTGGCGCACGTCACGCCCTACAACTGCCGCGCCGCCGTGCGCGCCGTCAGGCTGTTCGCGAGGGCCACGCTGCATCACGGTAAGGTTATCAGCGCCACCAGTTGCTAGGCTGACCGCGCTAGTGCGCTGGCGCTGGTGGTGCGCGACGTGGCGCACGTCACGCCCTACAACTGCCGCGCCGCCGTGCGCGCCGTCAGGCTGTTCGCGAGGGCCACGCTGCATCACGGTAAGGTTATCAGCGCCACCAGTTGCTAGGCTGACCGCGCTAGTGCGCTGGCGCTGGTGGTGCGCGACGTGGCGCACGTCACGCCCTACAACTGCCGCGCCGCCGTGCGCGCCGTCAGGCTGTTCGCGAGGGCCACGCTGCATCACGGTAAGGTTATCAGCGCCACCAGTTGCTAGGCTGACCGCGCTAGTGCGCTGGCGCTGGTGGTGCGCGACGTGGCGCACGTCACGCCCTACAACTGCCGCGCCGCCGTGCGCGCCGTCAGGCTGTTCGCGAGGGCCACGCTGCATCACGGTAAGGTTATCAGCGCCACCAGTTGCTAGGCTGACCGCGCTAGTGCGCTGGCGCTGGTGGTGCGCGACGTGGCGCACGTCACGCCCTACAACTGCCGCGCCGCCGTGCGCGCCGTCAGGCTGTTCGCGAGGGCCACGCTGCATCACGGTAAGGTTATCAGCGCCACCAGTTGCTAGGCTGACCGCGCTAGTGCGCTGGCGCTGGTGGTGCGCGACGTGGCGCACGTCACGCCCTACAACTGCCGCGCCGCCGTGCGCGCCGTCAGGCTGTTCGCGAGGGCCACGCTGCATCACGGTAAGGTTATCAGCGCCACCAGTTGCTAGGCTGACCGCGCTAGTGCGCTGGCGCTGGTGGTGCGCGACGTGGCGCACGTCACGCCCTACAACTGCCGCGCCGCCGTGCGCGCCGTCAGGCTGTTCGCGAGGGCCACGCTGCATCACGGTAAGGTTATCAGCGCCACCAGTTGCTAGGCTGACCGCGCTAGTGCGCTGGCGCTGGTGGTGCGCGACGTGGCGCACGTCACGCCCTACAACTGCCGCGCCGCCGTGCGCGCCGTCAGGCTGTTCGCGAGGGCCACGCTGCATCACGGTAAGGTTATCAGCGCCACCAGTTGCTAGGCTGACCGCGCTAGTGCGCTGGCGCTGGTGGTGCGCGACGTGGCGCACGTCACGCCCTACAACTGCCGCGCCGCCGTGCGCGCCGTCAGGCTGTTCGCGAGGGCCACGCTGCATCACGGTAAGGTTATCAGCGCCACCAGTTGCTAGGCTGACCGCGCTAGTGCGCTGGCGCTGGTGGTGCGCGACGTGGCGCACGTCACGCCCTACAACTGCCGCGCCGCCGTGCGCGCCGTCAGGCTGTTCGCGAGGGCCACGCTGCATCACGGTAAGGTTATCAGCGCCACCAGTTGCTAGGCTGACCGCGCTAGTGCGCTGGCGCTGGTGGTGCGCGACGTGGCGCACGTCACGCCCTACAACTGCCGCGCCGCCGTGCGCGCCGTCAGGCTGTTCGCGAGGGCCACGCTGCATCACGGTAAGGTTATCAGCGCCACCAGTTGCTAGGCTGACCGCGCTAGTGCGCTGGCGCTGGTGGTGCGCGACGTGGCGCACGTCACGCCCTACAACTGCCGCGCCGCCGTGCGCGCCGTCAGGCTGTTCGCGAGGGCCACGCTGCATCACGGTAAGGTTATCAGCGCCACCAGTTGCTAGGCTGACCGCGCTAGTGCGCTGGCGCTGGTGGTGCGCGACGTGGCGCACGTCACGCCCTACAACTGCCGCGCCGCCGTGCGCGCCGTCAGGCTGTTCGCGAGGGCCACGCTGCATCACGGTAAGGTTATCAGCGCCACCAGTTGCTAGGCTGACCGCGCTAGTGCGCTGGCGCTGGTGGTGCGCGACGTGGCGCACGTCACGCCCTACAACTGCCGCGCCGCCGTGCGCGCCGTCAGGCTGTTCGCGAGGGCCACGCTGCATCACGGTAAGGTTATCAGCGCCACCAGTTGCTAGGCTGACCGCGCTAGTGCGCTGGCGCTGGTGGTGCGCGACGTGGCGCACGTCACGCCCTACAACTGCCGCGCCGCCGTGCGCGCCGTCAGGCTGTTCGCGAGGGCCACGCTGCATCACGGTAAGGTTATCAGCGCCACCAGTTGCTAGGCTGACCGCGCTAGTGCGCTGGCGCGCTGCTGCGAGGTGATATATTTTTACATATATCTAAAATTTTGACTCTTTAATATGGCCCCGGAATGGGAATTATATCTAGTTATATAAAGACGTTGGCATAAAACCGACCGATTTTATAATTTTACAAAAATTCTACAGGCAAGAAATCCAGCAAATCCCGTTCTGGTCGCAAATCACGACCAAGCTCTGGCAGAAAACGCTACGACGACTCCAGCGATGAAGAGGTGGATACCCTCGACCAATACCACATGGTTAGCATACAGGTAAGTTTATTAAACCAACTAATAAAAGCCTAACTACCGAAACATAATCTCTATCAAAATCCGAGACATGTAGAAAAGTCTCCAAGACTTGATTCCCTAGAAGGATTTAATTTATTTTAGAACTTAAGAAATAGTCATTGAATTCGCGTCCGACCTCTATTTGCATGTCAAACGTTTATCTCACGTCATATTATGAGAATTTGGAAAAAAGGAGGCCGGAGACATCGAAAAAACCACCAGATTCTGACATTATTTCTAATCGCTCTAAAATCGTCTCCCTCACTCAAAACAAGAAATATATATTATACTGTTTTTTTAATAGTCTTTATTGTTGACAGTTATTAGATTTGATGCATACACTGCACAGTCGCACCGCGCAAATATTCAAGTGGTGGCGAGACGAGGCCGACCAAGGCCAGAGTAAGTTGAACAATTGTTTTTATATAATGTTATGTCCTGTGTCCTCTCATGAGAGCGTTACCTCTAGATCGGGACATGACATTTGGGCTGACGCATTCTGAATTTGATTGTACCCGTCGACTATTTGACTCATATACTTTTAAGATGACCTTGTTCATAGACAGCATCAGCGAACAGAAATATACTGTTACTTATGTTTTTGACTTTGTATTTATATACTTCATATTAATATGTGACTCATTTCAGATGCTGAAGAATACGACTTATGGGAAGTGGCGTGGAAGCCACTGCTGCAAGGCATCGCACAATTCTGCACAGACAGACGGAAACAGGTCAGTGAATATGTGAAAATGTTTAAGAGTAACAATTTGGTTTTCAAATCAAGAATTTACAACAGTACTTAGACACAGCCACATAATTAACTTGTTAGATCTATGCGTGGCAGGAAACGCTCAGGGAGACAGGCTGACTGGAGGAGGATACAACTGTCCCCCTCACCTTGCCCTGCTCGGTACGCCCAAGAGTGCTCAATTCTTTCCCAGAAACCACATAACTAACGTAGACGCGAATTTTATATATCACACTAAAAAAAAAACAATTATACATTGGAAAATTATAATTTAATGAGCTTAGTAGGCGTTCTTATAGCTAAAATAATTTCTTTCTGACAGTCAAAAGGCTACTTTTTGTACAACTGAAGTAATTCTGTATTGTAGGTGGCCAATAGTGCAATAGCGTATCTCCAACGAGCGCTGCTGGTTCCCGGTTTATCAGCGATGGGCGGCAACGGCTGGGAGGCGTGCTTCCAGTGCGTGCTGTTCCCTCTGCTGGACCAGCTGCCCAGGAGAGCCGACGCCACCGCGCGCGCCAACACCATCATGTGCAAGGTACATTATAATACAATATGCTCCTTACAGAAAGCTGAAGATAATAAACACATACATTCACGGCATCATGCTTATATTTCCTGAAGGTTTAAGCAGAGATGTACACTCCCATTCCGCTGATGCTGTTATGATCTATCTTAACTATCCTTTTTAGACCTGGCGGTGAAGATTTCTTTGCGAAATGTGGAAACACTGTGGTCTTTCCACGTTTCGTATAGATATCCTCACTAAACACTACTCAAAATAAAATTCTGAAGATGCAAGAAATGGGAGCAGTGTGGGTTTCCGGTCGCTATCCCTCACAGGATGTAACTGTGCATTTAGTCGGGTCATCCTGTGAGGGGTCGTGAGCGGGTGATCTGCGAACATACACTTCTCACCGATGGAATGGACGACAACAGCATGGGCACTCGGGGCCAACAGGTTCTTGAACAATTACTTACTACTGACTCCAGATATTGAGGGGGCAATTGGATGGTTAAACTTTGGATGGAAGACACTACTTCGTCAAGGACTTTTTCCTTATGTACTGATAAGTATTTTATCCGTACATAAGGTGAAAGTCTTGACACTATCTTCGAAATTTTGTCGAACTTCGACTGCTCGATTGGCGTTCTTCTTAGCGAGTCGATGTCAATCTAAAATGGCCATGCTGTTGTTCACCCGTGGCTCTTGCTTATGAGCATGTAGTACGCTTGAACAGCATCGTGACCAGACCAGATCGGAGTCAGCTATGGGACGTTCTACTGTTGGCGATGGAAGATATACTCCTCAAAATGAATTATGGAGGGGAGTAACAATTACGCTTTAAGTACCTAATAAATGCTTTATAAAGGACACAAAAGACATATCTAATGCGCTGGATAACCAGGTCGGTTATTCGATACCACAAACCTTAATTTGTTTGACGTTCTTTATTTAACGTTTATTAGAAGAGGCGGAACTTTTTTCTGTTGTTTCATTTACATAAATATTTTTAAAAGTACGTATGTTTGTTAAAAATAAAATAAAGAGATAGTAGAACATACTTAAGTATACTTACATTTTACCATCCCTTTTAACTTAAATGAATGTCTGCTGTTGTGTTATTGTGTGTACTTAAATCATATTACAGCCTTGTGATTCAGGAACTGTTTACATAATATCTTTAATCGTCGCTTTACTGTATTACTAAGGCTTAATCTTTCTTATTCTGAGAAAGACGCGTGCGCAGCAGTAGGAGAGAAATGCCATGGATTGATTTATTGTAAATATAGATTTAGAATATTTTTTATATTGGTTTAATTATTCGGCTCTGTGAAGCTCCCCTCGAGTATATGTATTTATTTGTATGTGTTATCATATTGCTAAAATGACATACTATTAAGTTTTGCCACATCACTTGGTCAGCCTTCCGCTTCCAGTCCTGTGGCCGCACTGGGCCTACGCTATGGTTGCGGTTGAACTGAAGTGAGTGCCATTGTTGTTCAGGTGTTCCTGCAGCACCTGTCGGCGCTGTCGCCGCGGGCCACGTTCGGCGCGCTGTGGGTGCGCGTGGTGGACGTGCAGCGCGCGCTCGTGTCCGCCTCGCCCGACGACCCGCTCACTGAGGCCGCGCTCGAGTCGCTCAAGAACATGATACTGGTCATGGACTCTGTTCGGGTGAGTTACAGACACTATCAAAGCTATCTTGAAGCTATGTCAAAATATCTGTCCCGTTCCGTTTAAATATATTTTAATCTCAGTGCTCATGACTCGCGTATCAGCCACACAGATGAGAAAACATCTTCATTCCGGTCAGGTGTTTTGCTTAATCCTGCGTTAGTCCTATTCACTTTCGCCCTCGCGTCGGGATCTCCTCCATATTATCATATGATGACATCATTCGTACTATATTAGTTCCGATAAAATCCGCAATATGGCTGGCTGTTCCGTAACTATTTGGAAAATACTTCCGTATGCATTATGTTGTGGTTGGAACATATTGTGGAGGTCGTGCGTACATCCAGCTGAACATTCCATTTTTGACCTTATTAAGTGTGGCACCCTAACATACCGTAAACTTAAAATAACATTTCACAACATGTTTTAAACTATCTGGATCTTTAGATTAGAATGTTTAAGAGTTTATTATTGTTTCATAAATTCAGCTTATTCACTTAGTACTAACGTGTTTTGAAATTGAGCTAATTAAGTTAACATCACCTTGTTTAATATTAAAGGAATTAGTATTGGTGTTATAATTCCTTTAGTCATAGTCCCAAACTATGTCATGTGTCATGTAGATTCTTAGAAATATGGTCATTTTATGCCAATTCAAAAAATATGGGGACGGGAACTACTGCTTTTTTTCACCCATGATGTAAAGCTATTTATTAATTTTTTTTATACCCGTTAAATCATTAACTTAGGTCGCCCAATATCTGTTACAATGACCCTTAGCAAACGCATGTATGATAGAAGTATGTCAGGCATTTATTTTTTTACCTTTCCTATCTATACATATAAATAAAATTGGAGTGTCTGCTTGTAATATTGAAATAACCGTTTTTTACTACATGCATATGAATATATATACGGTACATACACCAAAATAACATTTTTTAAAATTTTTGTCTGTCTGTCTGTCTGTCTATTTGTATAGGCTAATCTCTGAAATGGCTGGACCGATTTTGACGGGACTTTTATTGGCAGGTAGCTGATGTAATAAGGAGTAACTTAGGCTACTTTTATTTTAGAAAAAAAAAATAGGGTTAAGTGCATTTGGTCTTCTTAACTTCACGTAACTTTTAAAGTATTTTTTTTATTTTTTGAATGGTCTTTCCCACTAAAAAATACATTGTTAAGTTCCGACATCCACGCGAACGAAATCACGGGCACAGCTAGTTATAAATAAAGTCATCATTGACTTCAACCATGAAAACTGTATAGAAAAAAATTGGCCTTATAGCCTTGAAAACATTTTATTTTATAGTAAGAGAGTCTATTGTTTTGTATTTACAGATATTCAGCAACGGAGATGGCTACAACGACCTGTGGTACATCACGTGGGACAAGATCAATGAGTTCATGCCGAGCTTGAAAGAAGAACTGTTTCCACAAGGTGAGAGGCCTATATACACAATTAAAATACACGTGTCCCCCATTATTGTCCCACTCCTGGGCAAGTGCCTCTTCTCAGAATGAGAGGGGTTAGGTCTTAGTCCGCCACGCTGACCATGTGGGAGTTGGCGGACTTTTGTATGAAATTATAATTTCGCCTCGCTGCAATCTGTGCAAACATTGAACGCACCTTTATGCAAAAATACAATAATTGTGTCTATCAGTTGACGCTTTTTTCTATATATTACGATTCTGACGAAATCTGTGTTATATAATAAAACACTTGTTCCAGTGAAAGACAACGCGGTCCCTGCCCCCGTTGCGCTGCCCACTCTGCTGCCGTCGCGCGCCGCCAGTACGCCGTCGCTAGTACCCGTCCCCTCCCCTCCCGCGCACCCCCCCGCACTAGTGCCCACGGTACCAGCACCAATGTTGCCACTAAGCATGGCGCAATCGCCCGTTAACTTAGCTCAGACGCCGCCCTTGGTGGCCAATGCGCCAACGTTGGTTGCGCCTACGCCAATAAGTGGTATGGTACCGATTAGGAATCCTTTGTACGATCAGGCTGGGCTAACGTCGTCAGTTCTGCTGCAGCCTTTGAATGAGGTAGGTTGTATATAATGTATATGTTTATCATATTATATCAGTATTCATAATACATATTTGTGTATTTTTATTGTATCGATTTATTTCAGTTTTTTGTTATTTTTACCACACTACAATCGGAAAGAGTTTGTCACAGACTTCTGATATTAATTTCTCATAAAATAGAATAGATCTTTATTTCATAGTAGCTGTCGACCGCGATTTCGCCTGCGTGTATTTTATATTTTTTATCTAAATTATGTTTTGCTTTAATTGTAAAAATAAGCGTATCTCCTTCTGCATGTCCCAAGCTACCTCTTAGTCAAATTTCATTACGATTGGTTTAGTGGTTTAGTTGTAATGAGGTAACAAACAGACGGACAGAGTTACTTTCGCATTTATAATAGTGTGGATTTTTAGGATAGATTCATACACGCTGCCAAATAGTAGTAGTAGTTACTATGGAGAATACTATATCTTTCGTATCCATCCAAAGGTTGCTTGTAGAATATATTACTCTTAGGTATAACACATGTCGAAATATGTCAGATCAATTAATATGCATTATCCTCAATATAATTTAATTTAAATAAAAAATATTTTTATTTATAGGTGGAATTTTAGAAATGACTGTCGGACAGTTGGCTTCAAGTCTTTTCGAAGCATCGGGGCTTTTTTAAAGTAACTTTTTTATAGAAATGTTTTGAACAAGAACTAACGGGCGTACAGTTAGGTGTAAGTTTTGTTGCCTTTTTCTTTTAGTGACGTGTAACAGGGGTATATTTTATAACCATTTTAGATGCGATCGTATCTTCAGGGTACACTTAAATATTTATTAAATTTCTTTCTGTAGCTAAAAGCTATTTAGTTCTCTATTTGTAGAAGATTCGAAAAACTTCGACTAAAGTGTGTTTCAATCCCATATTTACTTTAAATTCTCTGTTCCAGATGATATCAACACCAATTGGCATGTCGATACAGACGCAGATGCCGATGCTGTACCCTCAGAGCGTTGACAGTACCAGCACGCCGCCCATGAGACCAGACCTGATGCGCCCAGACCTCACACGGACAGACCTGCCCCGCCCAGATCTAACTTACCCATTCCTGACAAGCCCGGACCACACTCACCCAACACCGACAGGTTTAGATCCTCAGCCAGATCAACAATTCAACAAGAACTATAGCGAAAATATCATCCTACCCGCAACGAAAATCGAGCACAGTGAATTATACGCCGATTACTTAACAAACCCTTACAACGAAATCAAAGACGTCACTAAAGAGGCCACTTTATACGACCCTGAGGACCCGAAGACAGCAAAAGATGAACTACAGAATCCATTAATATCCGTCTTAGATAAAAAGTCGTACAGTGCAAATGCCACCCCTATGCATAGTGCGAATAAGACTCAGTTTGGGTCTAGTGACAATGTGAGGCAGGAGTCGGGGATTTTCAACTTTTCGAGCTACTTCGGATCAGTGAGCGAGACGATCGGGCCAGGATCGGAAGTGTTCGACACGCTGATGTCCACGCAAGAAGGATAGCTACGTGATATTGATGTTGGTACGTGGTTGTAGGTTTAAATTTTAGTGGGTAGTTAGACCAGACATTTTGAGGTGCTTTTAAACAACGTCAATTAAATTAAGACATTTTGTTGTTTTATTTAGATTTCGTATGTCTGTGTTTTGTTAACTTTGATTATATGAATACGTTACTTGCTTTTGGTCAATTAAAAAATAAAAATTGGACAGAACAAGTATTCTGGCACCAACAAAAAATATCAAAATTTCCGGTCTAACTATACATTCTAGATAGAAAAATACACTTGTCTTTGTTATAAATTTTATGGAATTATCTATTTACTCACCTACACACGGAATTATAAGCCGTATCGCGTTATCATAAAGTCCATTTTTTTCTATTAGAGCTATCACAGTCTATCTATATTTATATATTATATTACTAAAAGTATTTGTTTGGATTGTAAGTTTTTATTTAAATCAATTTTAAAATGGTGATTGTGAAGTGATAATAAGTTATTTTATCGGCCTAATATAACAACTGGGTACTATTATTTATTTTAGATATATTGTTTTATGTAGCACATTCCAGGCCAATATATTTTTATATATTTATTTAATTAAAAGTGAATTCACAAGGCGTCAAAATGTTGGGAACACGGGATCTTTTGGTAAGAGTCATACTAGACGCCATCTTGAAACAAATAACTCTTATAATGAAGTCCTTAGTCTCATAACATAGCATCACGCCTGTTTTCCGAAGGGTTAGGCAGAGGTGTACTATTGTACACCTACATTTCGCCGATGCCGTTATTAAGCCCCATGGGGACGAACCAATTGCCATCGGTAGATAGCAATAGACTCGTCGATAGCGGGCACAGTCCCAAACACCATGCTGCTACTGAGAATTCTGTGAATGAATTTCCGTATCTACAGAAAAATCCAATAACACTTAGCCCGACCCGGGTATTAAACCTAGGACCTCACACTAAGCAGTCGCAGTTGCGACCACTAGGCCAATGAGGCAGTCAAAGGCTCATAACATGAGGCTATAATTTTGAATAAAGAAATGTTTGGCAAAGGCTGAGTTATCTTAGTATTTATAAGACTAAGATAACTCAGCAACTTAGTCCATTCCAACTATTTTAAATAGATGAGAACGACTGTTCTGTGTGTCTGTTGTATGCTTGTAATACAACATTGGAAAAGTAATCGAATCTGTTTTTCTTTATAATATTTACCCTATTTTAGTAAAAATTCCAACTATCTTCTTAGTCGATTTGACTTGCTTAACTTCTTCCGTCTCACTTGAACATCTGCCACGGTTGCTCTTGTGTTGAGGCTGTTACACCCCATTCATAAAATCTAACATTCTATAAATACTCACTTTCATTTCAATGAAAAGAGGTGACAACGTATTAAAAGCTATTTTAGTTATGAGAGGTTTATAACTCGATTATGAATTAGGGTAAAAGGTCAAGTTTATGTAACATGTTAGCAACGTCCCAGGCCAAATGTTGCACTACATTTTGTCGCCTCGTGAGTTAACAACTTAAAATAAATGTTAATGTTGGTCTTAAGTTATTCTGTTCCTCCTTCGATTGTTCTTATTTTGTCCTAAGCCTTGTCACACACGGGACACATAATATAATATTTTATCTTCCAGTATCTGCACATAAAACCTAAAATATCTGTAGGTATCACGCGGAATATAAACATTCAGTTTTTCATCTTTGTACGAGCTTCACCTAAAATAGTATATTTTATATAAAGAATGAAATATCATAAATCACTTGCACGAGACGTCACTGTCACTTTTGTGCTGCATAATTTGAGGTTATGGCTGTCAAAAAATAAAATATACTTTGTATCAAAGAGAATCTGTTGATATCGCTTAATATCTGCAGATATTTATCAATGAAATATATTTTATCTGCATCGTGTGTACGCCCATTGATTTCTATGAAGAGTGATATCTTGAGATATATCGTCAGATACAGATATATTATCTGGCCCGTGTGTGACAACCTTTTAATAATGTAGGTGAAATCGAAAGCTTCAGGGTGACAAATGTTTTGGATAGGAAGGAACATGATTGTAAATTGTGTAATTATCTACGTTTCGTTTGTATAGAGAGTCATATATACCTATTATCAGTGTAATATAATGTTTAACAATTTATTAATAAAACATGTTTAACAATACTTGTGTTTAATTTTTTCGCACTAAATAGGCTAGATGATTGCATCAAAAATAAATTCTGAAATCTTGTTTAACTCAGTAAAACTTAATCTCTTTGGCGTTTTAAGGCGCTGCCCAAACGTAGGACACCGTAAACCGAAGTTTTTTGTCGCACAGTTCTGCGTGAGGGTACATATTACAAGCCAGAAAAAAATGCAGTGTATTGTCAAGTGTTCAAAGGAAAGACTTATTAAAAAATATTTTATAAAAATAAAATAGTATCATGATAAAAAAATCGTAAAACAGAGCTCAAAAAATATTTTTCGTCGCATAATTCTCAAAATTTTGAGCGTAAACTATCATATTTTATGTCATAATAATAAAGGGAATTCAATCAACTAAAGAAATACCTAAAAATTATGCCACTGAGCCGTGCATTTATTTTTTAATTTAATTAAAACTGCAAATTTACTTTTATTTTGGTGGTCGTTCGATTCAACTAACCTGAAACGCATTGCTATTTTGAACCTTATTCGTTGCCGCGATGCGCTCCTTCTTCACCCCCCTCAATTACCTAAAATATGTCTTCATACAGCGCCTTAAATTTATTATTTATCAAAGTCACATAATAAGTAAGTCAATGGCATTGAAAAACTATGACGTCACGCTTTTGTATTCCAAACATATTTAGAACAAAATGTTGTTTTTGACAGTTCATACAAAGTAACTCATTAGCGTAAGCGAAATCTTAAGTCTATGAACTCAGATTACTAGTATTCATCTACCATATTATTTATAGAAACATGTCTGTTGAAGACAGTTATGTGTACTGTTGTCTGTATCTCCCCAATCGAACAAAGTGTCCTGCTGTCGATGATTTTCTCTGAGATATGGCCGTCTGCAATAGTTGCACCATACCTGAGCGTCGAGCGCGTATGCCAGCAATTCATTATTGGACACTGTAGCAGTAGTAGACTAAATGATAAGTTTCTATATAGGCTATAGCGGAGATTTTTGTTACGAAAGGATGTTTTACCTTGTTAGTTGTTGTTGATCTGGGAATCGAACCCAGAACTTTAAGCTAGGCGTTTCTTTCTGGACCATTAAGGACATATTTAGGGAAGTAATGAGCATGCCTTAATTGTATTTGTGGTATGATGATAACCCATATCAAGTGTCTTACAATCTATGCTTGATCAAAAGTAGTTAATAATATTCGTAACTAGTTAAACATAATAATAAAACAAAGGTGTGATATAAAAAACAACAGTATATTATTAAAATTTACAATATTTACACGTATGTACATATATCGAGAGCGCCTTCACAGAAGGCATAATCAGGCACTTTTCACACTGCACAACTTAAATTACTGAGTCCATACACTAGCATATCATACTCGGGACACGTGCAACGGTCGCTTGTAGTAGGGGTGGTGGGAGCGGAGCAGAGGGGGGGCACAACAGGGTGCCTTGCGAGGGGGGCATAACGCTCGGCGCCACACCGCCGCAGACTTCCGCGACCATGCCCAAGCACCCGCCGCGATGCCGCACGACAGACCCAAACACACTGATAACCCACTAGACCCAGCCCCTTCTTCGACTTTCCCAGCGTCTAACGCCACCAGTAAATCTAGGCTACTTTGAGTCTCCCTCACTCGAGCTTCTAATACTCTTGCGCCGGTGCCTAAGGCAGCCAGTATGAAGTACAATAGTCCAGCGGCCGCCGCGCGTGCTGCTAGTCTTCCAACTCTCTTCGCTCCTCGCGAATCTAAAGCTCGTCGCACCCTCATAATTCCAGGACACGCTCCAATCGCCAGAGCCACTGATGTAACTAGGAGAGCGCCTCTAGGCACTCCGACCAATGCTGCAGCAGCTGCGTCAGATATTCCACAAGTTCCAGTCAATTCGTCTGCAGTCACTCTTCGAAGTGCTAAAGCGGCTGCCGTCCATGCACCCGCCCAGCCCCAGGATACGGCGTGGAGGTACGCAGCTGCGCGTTCTAATGCTTCAGTAGACCACTCACTGGCAGCAGTCAGATACCACGCGACACAGGCGTTCGCAAACCAGGCATCAGCTGCCAACGTAAAGTAGTAAGTGAGAGAGAAGAAGGCGACGCAGGTCGGTGACGCTAACCCGTCCACGGCTAATGTAGTTCCAGCGCAGGAGACCATTTTGGGTCCCAACCAGCCTCGAGTGACGTGTGCCAGGGCGACTATAGCGTGGCATGCTGCCATCCAGACAACTGGCCGCTCCGGATATCTATATCGTGATGGCTCCGCGCAGAATGTTAGGAGCGCGAAGGATGTTGATAGCAGGGAGAACCAGGCTAGCGTGTTCATCCAGATCTCTGCTTTTCTCTTGTCACTCTGACTGTATCGAGCGTGTTGTCCACACGCCGGCCAGCATTCTCCAGTCGGCGCTCTGGTGTGAGCAGGAGGGCATCCATGTTCCCTTATCTCGTGGTCATGGAATGGCCAGCGAGAAGGCGGAGGCGGCTCAGGTTCTGACTCACTGGCGTTAGGTGGCCGCATACACAGTCTCCGGTCAGCTCGAAGTGGGAAGGCAGAGCAGTCGAGCACGACTGTAGGCAGCATCTGCTTCAGTTGGTCTTTGCAGTCGTCGACTACGGTCTCGCAGAGCGCTCTGCAGGCGCTCACGGAGCCCGACACCTCCTCGGAACAGAGCGGAGCGAACGCCGAGCACAAAAGGAAGCGAGCGTGGACTGAACACCCGCTCGACAGAATACCGGCGAACGACACCATCTGAAACAACATAAAAATCTCTATTAGTATATTTTTTTTAAATATGACTACGCATTAACTTTTATTTTCGAGTAATAATACAAGTAAGTCTAACATTTTGCTCGTTTTATGTTCTTCAAGCTTCCAAACTCATTGTGTATTATTTTATTTAGCTATAGTAAAACGTTCACAAAGGGCAGTATTCCCAAGCCTGGAGGCATGGGCTTGGAGCAAAAAGGCAGCGAATGACAGGTTGAGAGACAATAGCAAGGTCGTTGGAGAGACTTGTTTTTGTTGAAACCTGAACGGATGTCACGCAATCAAATCAAAAGGCCGAGCGATTGGGCTCGGAAGGGTTTGACTACCAAAAGTAAGATAAGATTTTAACTGCGTAGTTTTAGCTTATTTTTGATGGTAAGAGAAAAAACCCTAGATAATAATAAGGCCTACAATACCGCAACCTATTTGATATGAATATTTTTTTAAAAGAATAAAGAAAAAACGGCTCCTTTTTAAAATTGCGTTTACGCAGAGCTATATATTGTAGTTACATTATTTGCATAGTATTTCTAGGTAGAAACTAGTAATATAACCAGTGGAAACATTCTCAGGTCCAGTTCATTCAAGTAACCTAATACAGGCGGCTTCTGCCAACCTCACACGATACCTAGGTAGACAATTTATTAAATTCCTTGTACCGTGTCACCGATACAAAGTATCTAGTTCTTCTGCACTCAAGTTTCATTTTTCCTGCTATTAACAATGTATTTGCGACAAGTAGGTACTTATATCAAAGTACTTATAACCGATTTCAAGTAAGAAGAGGGTTCTCTAATATTTTTTTAGCATACTTATCTAACTACCAAATTAATTAGTGAGTAACAAGAAAAATAATTTCTTTGAATCGTTATTAGTAAGTTTTATTTCGAAGAACTTCAAAAAGCCACGATCAAAACTGAATTATCAACAGCAAATCTTTAAATTAATATCCCGATATTCTCCGTTCAAAACAGCCGTTCATCTTGGTCGAGTGAGCGTTTTCAAAGGCTTTTTTCAATGGAAGTCTGTCGCATTGTTGTAGGATAATTGCCTTGGTGGGCTGCGCGGCGCAAAAAAACTCTATTCCTCAAAACAACCGGCCTTGGGACGGATTACACGAGCCTCCGACACTAATTCAGTTTGAAGTGATTTGAAATATAATTTTTATATGATAAAGACGGTTGTGATTGTAGATTAATGTGCTAGGATAGAGTCGATTAAGATAGATGAAAGGCGTTAACAAAGTTCTTTTAATAAAAGCCTTATTTATTGTTTTCTGGAAACATTTAACAACGTACAGTCTATACGGTTTAAGTGTATAATTATGCCGAAATCGAACCCTTTGCCCTTGTAACTAAGACAGATGTGAATAGTCGTAGGTATAGTCTTTGGATCAAAAAGAACTGAGCATCCTTTACTATCCAGGTCAGTGGCCACTTCAGACAGCGGCATCAATAAAGTACTTAAATGTCTTTAGTCATTACATACGGGATCCTAACGGTTGTCCCCTACATCGTTTACAATCGAGTTGAATGCCAATTTACCGATTCCGGCTATCGAGTAATCAATCGGTAATCGGAATCGATTCCATTTGACATTTGACGCCGTTCCCCAGTATAAATGAAGCCCGGCTATTAGGCTGCCGACTCCATAAAGTTTGGTTAAAGAGGTATAAAACTCAGGTTTTATACAGCTATGTAGTTGTCCCGGCTTTTATGCTGTGTGGATCCGGAAATGTAAAGGCCACCACATATGTACATAGGAGACTGGAGATCGACGAAGATGAAATCTAATGCTATTTTTTCATGTGAATGGACAAAAACATTGTGTTGCGAAATAGAAAATTAAAAGGAGGTTTTAATTTAATGTCATCTGTTTCTACCTAATTACTCTTATATCTCTTTCTTTCAAACATAATCGAAAAAGATTTCTCTGTTTTGTTCTGAGTGAAATAATTTTTTGAATCTGATTATTAGTTCCGGAGATTACCCCCTATACACAGATCAATTTTACCTCTTTATAATATTAGTATAAATTAACTTATAAACAAATTATAGAGCTGTTAAACTTCTTTCTTGTGTCATCGGCAACTAAATTCACGTTATTAACAAGCATGTGTGCTAAATTGATAGGAGTAGCCACCTACATAATCTTCCATCCTTTTCTTATATTCTTATCTCATTGTTATAATCATAATATCGTTATAATTTAAAAAGATAATGGCTGATATATAATTAATTGTGAAAATCATGTTGTTTCGCAAAGGTCATCGCACCTGAACGAATAATCTCTGATAATGTAATCCTACATTACATGACAAATATTAAATTTCGCAAAACTGCGTTACCATCATTCCTTTGAATTAGTGTTGTAATGTTGTGAATGAATTTTAGACTTGTAGAATGTTTACAGTGACGTCATCGTGTAGATATATGACGCCCTTTATCTCTGCAAGGAGATCCAGATTTCAGGTGGTCAGGTTACCCATTCGTGTACAAGACTACTGAGTCTTGTACACGAATTGTATATCGAACACTTTAAATTCTAAATTCAAAATCGCGCGCCGAATGTCGTGTTCCATGGTTCGATATTGGATCTCGACATGTTTTTTTTTCCTTTGCCTATGAAAATAATTTATAAAAAAAAAACTAATTCATTATCTCTTTCACACTTTTTCGGAAGATGGCGTACTTTTCTCACATAGTGACAACATAATTTTGAAAAGATGTTTTTTTTCTTTTGAAATCTGCATCACGTTACGATTTTCTCCTGTATTGTGGGTACCATATTTTAGAAGACATAAATCTCACAAGTACTTTTTTATTGTGTAGTGGATGTGAACTTCGCTGAGGACCTCGACATTTTTATTATATAAAAATTATTCGGCGACATCATACCAAAGGAGCTGAGGTCAGTGAAAAGCGCAACATATATCTTAATTAGGTTTAATAAATGACTATTCATCAACCAGTTAAATACGATAATTGACAATGATTTCGATTCGTGAACCCATTCCTTTATCACGGCTTTAAACATTACTATGTAACTTTGGACAAAACAAAAGAATATT
The DNA here is from genome assembly GCA_947562105.1 of Shargacucullia verbasci. NCBI lineage: Eukaryota > Metazoa > Arthropoda > Insecta > Lepidoptera > Noctuidae > Shargacucullia > Shargacucullia verbasci. Next base: position 1,882,809 of record OX387296.1, read on the forward strand.
AACGGTTTCTTAACACCACTCGTAGATACGACAAAGTCGGCGGAAGATGACAGTACTTTCGCAAACCCTGTGTTGGCAATTATCTCTGAGCCGTAAGGATTTCCTGAAGAGATAAGGCAAGAGTGACATTATAACGTGAAGAGAATGAGGTATTTTTTCTCACGAATAAAAAGGAACACTAGTAAATGCTATATACCTAGTACTTTCCAATTAACGACATCAAATTGATTCAATACTGTGGCTCACTAACAAATAAAAAATACTTAGTATTTCAACTACTTATGAAAGTCGCTGATAATTTAAAATACATAAGAATATGTGTCCAGCATTATTCAAAATATGAGATTTCAAGACCTAAGTAATTGACTCGTAGAAGAGTGAAGCTATATTGTGCATGTACAATAAAATGTAAAATAAACTTTCATGATATTTAACCATTCCAATGGTTACTCGCGGATTTTTATATCACACCTTTCAAAACATTCAATATCACCCGTTTATACATTTAATAAACGTCATACCCACTACATTTTGCAAGACTGCACAAGATGACATTAATCTGTATAATCGTACCAAACAAGTCTATCAGGGGTAACATATCAAAACAACACAAAATATAAACATTTTTTTGCGTCAAAATCCGATACGGATAATGTTGGAGTACCAAACAGTATTACTAAATCCTAGTTACCTGCTTGCGCGTATCCTATTAGAACGGTAGATTGCACTCAAAACGGACTGTAGTTTTGTGTTTTTTCTTGGACAAACGTTCGTTTTAAGCCAACAATTGTGGGCAAACAGGCTTGTTTGCGTTCGAAAAAGGTTCAAGGTACAGCGGCACCACTTAAGATATTTCAGTTAAGGCCGTGTTGACTTAACGTTAGAATTTATTATTTTGTCGCCGTCTACATATTTGTCACGGATAGGTGAACCTTCAAATATTGCTTGAGGTATTAAACAGAACGCGCTTTTAATTTAAAAATAGGCATCTTAAAATACAGATATGGACTCAATTACAATAAAATGCGAGATTAATTTCCAACCAATACGGATTAATTCAGTTTTTACAACGCATAAGCTCAGTTTAACGAGCCATTAAAATTAAACTGGTTCATTCCGAATGCAATTAAAAATACTGCCTTTAAATGCACAATACCGGCTCGCTTTATTTCAGAAATAAATAAAGAATCATATTTAACGTCTCATTGATCAAGTAGAAAAATAAACTATGAATTAATGGAATTATCTAGAGACGGTAAACGTCCCCTTAACAAACATTTGCCCACATGAGTGGCATCGGATGTTTTTGGATCACATACAAGGGTTCCCATTGATATAAATACCAAGATTATTATAACAACTTCCTACACAGGACAATCAACCGTAATCACATAGTGATAAGGTTGAAGAAATGCTCCAAAAAGCTTCAGGGTTTAAATTGTTTACTTTAGCTGATCCATTGAGTTATACAGTTCTCGGAGTCGTATTATTTATTTGCTTGGGTAAACATACGATAGTGGCGTCGGATTGATTGATGACGTCATGAAAGGTGTACTTATTGTGCCGAACAATGGCGGAGCATTTAACTATTTTAGAAATGTACTTATGTATGAATCAACGAAACTTTGTGAAGTGCTGGAGGCGCCTATGATTCTAACAAGAAATGTATTGTTCCTGTACAAAGTGTACATTTTTTAAGCTTTTACAGTAAAAAGGGCTTGCAAGCCAGTCTATAGGTAAACACTCTTTATCCAACTATTTTTGTAGGCATCGTAAATTTCTCACATAACGTCTTCTGTTTGAAAGCGACAGAATTTCGTCTACAAACAACAAAGGACAGGGCACGACAAAAAATTAATTACCGTCATGTTCCGAAAATAGCCGAGATTTCCCGATGCGGCGCAAGCGCACGCTTTGATGTCTTCACGGGACAGTTGACGGGAGTACCGACCGTGTGTGATGGCCCGAGTTAAGAGACTTAGTTAATAATGTATAGGGTAGAGTTACTGTAGAGCGTTTCAGGAATTCCAAGCAAGTTTATTTCATGTATACAGTCTACAGATAAGACATTGGCCCTATCTTTATAATTATGCGAAGAACCTTTACAAAGGTGTCCAAGTGCTTGTATTAGAGTTAAAGATAGCCCATTAACGACATTGATTTAAAAAAAAACATCAAAGATAAAAATACATAATGAATTGTACTAGGTATACACGAATGTAAAATCAGCGACTTATTTAAATAAACATTACTTTTAATAAAAAAAGAAACTTAATTTACTACAACACTAATCGACTATTAATATTTAGTTACAAAAAGTAACGAAACCAAGTTTTCATTTAAAAATAAACTTATAAAACTTTGTAGAAAGATCAGCTAGTTTTCACCGACATAAGTCAGGTTCTACAGCTGTTTAGTAACAGTGGAAAATTAAGTAGGCAAGTACCCATTTTAACGTTGTAATTTAGTACAAGATCACCAGTAATATCAGTGCTCTTAAAGTATAACTACTTGACTACAATGTACAATACAATGTAAGTACAATGTACTGCAGATCGTGTTTAAGTAATATGAGACGAGCCAGCTACTAATTTACAGCTCTCACTTGAATTATAAGTTATAGGTTGGTCCTGTTTCTTTATTTTACTTACAAAATTTTACTAAATCGGCATGGTCCTACGGTTGTGAATAAATAAGACCTTCTTGAAGGGTTACGAATTTTGTATAGCTTTCATCGAAATTTATTTGTATTCTTAACGCTAAGATTTAAACTAAATATATAACGCGTCGGACATCCTCTAACTATCCAAATTAAAAAGCAGTTTACATACTAAAATTCAGATCAAACGTCAAAGAAAAAAAATATTTCGAAATTTTCGTCTGTTGCAACTCGGCCTCGCGTCCGTCTCGTCAAAATAGCTTTAACTTTTGAAGTCTTTGGAATCATACGTTTATATTATCATAAACTAAACAAATATTTCCACGCATTGACCACTATAAATATCCTCGTGAACTATTTGTTCCATGTACATCAAAGCTTGCGCCCGCGCACGGACACGCCTTCATTGCGACGCGATCAAAGAGACCGTTGGACATGGTGATCCATTTACTTTGAACAAGCAGTATGGAATACTAGCTCGATTTACAGGTAGGTATGTGGAAATAGTAATACTATATGTAGATATTATGTCAATTTATGACGCAACTATAGACTCATGTGTGTTAAAGCTAAGATATTTAATTCAAAGGTTTTTAGTTCTACCTTTAAAATATAGAGATATTAGGTGAAGGGTTTCAAAAGTGGGTTGGTCCAATAGAGAAGAGACCGTCAAGAAATAAAGAAACTCCATTCCTAATCCCTCTCCCTCTCACTAATTGATGAGCCACTGCGATCCCCAAGCCGCCTGCCAAGCGTGGGGATTATGGCAACCCCCCCCCCCCCCCCTTGAGGGAGGCCTTCGTTCAGCAGTGGACGTCTTCTGGCTCATGATGATGATGATTAATAAGAGCGATATAATTAAAAAAATCCGGTTCAAAAAACGTCAATAAGATAAAACAATCAATATCCATGTTTTGAATATTTCAATTAATAGCGTGTCAGTTAAAAGTTTAAAGAGGACTTGATAAACTATATAAGCGTCATATCTGTTGGCACGTGATTAGAGGTCCTCTTAACTTAAGTTTGTCATTATAAAAAATCTCCACTCACAAAGTTGCGCATATTGTAAGTTATCTGCGGTTTACTGTGAGTTTTCCTATATTTCATAGTTTAAAACGTGAGTTAGAATTTACGATATGAATTCAAATATACGATTTTTAGACCTCCTATACTACTTACACAGATTGAATACAAGTTACTACTGGACTGGACAAGATGTACGACTAGTTGTCCAACAGCTGCTATCGCTAGTGATTGGCCGTAATGGTCCAGTAAAATGATTGAACGCAGCGTCCGGGAGCAGGCTGTTCCGATTTATCGCTGTTATTTATCTATTTATACAGTGTAATGGTTCCACTGCTATTTATCACTTCATTAGCTTTGCCCGGCCCTTTGATCTAGCGGTGCGTGGATGTAACCCTACAGGGCTGTCGCGAAGGGAAAATTTAAATAAACTCGGTTTGTGGTTAGGCAGTTCATTTGTGGGTTTTGTCGATAAATGATTCAGTGGAGGAAAGATTTTTTTATTTTTTATATAATGAAGAATACAATTAATATGATATAAATTTTAAATAAGCTTATCACGAACAAAAAACTACAGGCAGTTATTTTTTTTTATGATCTAATTAATAACACTATTAGCCACCTATGTCAATTAAATACTAATAATAGCCGGAATTTGAATATTTTTTACGATGTTATTAAATGCTAATATCCTACCTAATTATGATGTAATATACCTAAAAAACAGTGGACAATCGGCTAATAATTACAATAGCGGCCAACAATAACAATAAAAATGCGATACACAGGGCTAAACACAATAATAATAATAATACATAATAAGCAAATAAAGAGAATAATAATACAATAATTACACAAATTAGATAATATGAATGACAAGAACAATTTATTCAATATAATTTTTTTAATAAATTTTATTTCGGCTAGCCCTTTTCACAGCCCTACCGCTTTAGCAACATCAAAGCGTTTGTCGGCGCGTAAACACACGGGGCCGGCGAGTGACGCGCCCGTCATAAAAACAACGCAACAACCGTTTATTTTGATTGTGCTGTTGTGCGCTACCATGCATGTGTGCACAACGCGAATACATCGATCTGTGTAATTAATCGCTTTTGTAAACAATGGCGTTTTGTAAACTTACTTATAACATTTTGTGGGATAATTGCAGGCGAAATAACAGTAGCATTCGACCAATTTTAAATTGTTATACACTACAATCAACAAGTATTGTTTTAATGCTAAATAGATGTTGATAATACGGTTGGCGTAGTGGTTGAGGGATCGACTGCTGTGCTACGTGTCGCAGATTCGATTACACGCACGGTACAAATATTTGTATGATCTACAGATATTTGTTCCGGATTTTGGTGTATGTTCATGTGAATATATGTTTAACACATCCATGATACAGGAATTATTCATATTGTGGGTAAAATTAAAAAAGTATTGTATAGTTAACTCAAGACTTGTTGAGCGTCTTGGCTTCTTCGGCACCGCAATAACTCCTAATTTTTTTTCCGCTAATATATGGTTTATATCATCATCAGCCATAAGACGTCCACTGCTGAACGAAGGCCTCCCTCAAGGGGGGTTTGCCATAATCCCCACGCTTGGCAGGCGGCTTGGGGATCGCAGTGGCTCACCGATTAGTGAGAGGACGCTGCTGCCCGTCCTCCGGTGTCTGGCCGCAGTTTTAAGACGTACCCGGGTCCATGGTTGATGGTTTATATGGCCATGAGAAATTCTGGTTTTAGGGTGGCTCCAACTCCATACTTCGCAGTACCTATGCAAGTAGTTTTTTATAAACTTTGTCTATCGCCTTTTATGATACTCAGTAGAAGTTTTCTTTGAACCTTACCGCTAAAAGATCGTTTAAAGAGGTTATTGACTGCTTTCATTGATCCTAATTGGATTATTGGCTTGAACTTTAATTGATTTTCTACAGTACAGTCCCACACGTTTTTCCAGTCAGTTTTTGTAGACTCGATTTATTAGCTTGTTGATTAATGAGTATTTATGTGCCAATTAAACCTCTATTTCTGATCTCAATTAGTAAAAAAACTATGGAGTGGATGAGTCCAGTCGGGCTGGTTTTGTACTTATGAGAAAAAAAACGGAATTACGGATGACTTAAAATGTTCCCACGGAACTACACAAGTCAGTATCTTGGAATGAAGATGTTAATTGAAAAGTATGAAAAGACTTTTTGTGTAATCTAAAAGAGATCTAAAATGTTATCTACTCGTATATGAGCCTATTTTATAAACCCATTATACATGTCCTATTATGCTTATGATTCTGCTAGATATCTAATTATTCTAATTCAATTCGAACAATTAAATTTACATTGCGTTGTTTCAATTGTCAAGCGTAATGATTTCCAACCAAATTGCCCAATAACATCAAAATTAAATCGGTTCCAATTACGAGCTTGCATCATTATTACCCTGCTGGTCTCTCTGCTTACGCTTTAAGAAAAGATAAGCATTAAGAAAGCCGCAAATTAGTTTTACGTTCCAGTTTTTAACCTGAACTCGGCAATAGACGTCCCAGTGTATTCTTATACAACATTCATGTCAATAAAAATCTAATTAGAGCCTGCGAACTAATTTCCTTTAGTAATAAACCAGCCGTTTAACTGTTTAACTACAGCACTAGGCAAATTGCTGGCTAAATAAAGACCTTTGTTAACACGGAGCAAATTACTAAGAGGAACCGTCCAAGATAAAACGAAATTACTAGAAAACTAGTGACCGAAAGATCGAATAAAGGTCCAATAAGTCAATACTATTTTTGTTCTGAATCAACTCTACCTATTATTGTCCAAAGCTGAACTTAGGCACCTTTTTATGTTATATCGTTCTACCAGTCTACCGTTAGTTACATATTAAAAAGTAATTTTTATTTATAAAACATCTGAAACTTTGTTCTGCAATGGCTGACTTTGATGCAGACTGTACTGAAACCATAAACAATCTTCGCAAGTTCGTTCCAGTGTACAATGTGTTATTCTATCTCCTGCGTCCCACTTTCCACAGCTGAGTTACTTCAAGCCAAACTTCCGGCTGTTGGCTGATATATTCGAAACACAGACACCATAAAACTATGGGATTGAATCATGTGAAAGCGCCCACTGTTCCCCATCATGGATTAATTGGCGGTTTACGGTCCGTCAATAGAAATATGAGAACAGAAGAATCACTTCGTATAATGTGTGATAATAGGTTAGGGCAAGTCGACTAAACAAAATTTAATACATAAATAAGCCCCTACACATATATTATTCATTTAAATTCTGTTATAAGATTATATTATGTATGACACATAATCCTAACTAATATTATAAATGCGAAAGTAAGTTTGTTTGTTTGTTAGTTACCTTTTCACGCATAAACCACTGAACCGATCATCATGAAATTTTGCATACACGTTGTCAGGGGTACAGAAAAGGACATAGGGTACCTTTCATCCAGAAAAAAGTACTGTTCCCGAGGAAAAGAACAATAACTTTCGACGGTCACAATTGGTTTAGGACGCCAGATGGCGCTACGTGTGACCCGAAAAATGCACGGGTTCGTAAAAAATCGCGGGCAGAGAATAGTTTATTAATAAAGATTGAAGTTATGAAACTTCTGCACTTTTTTTTTTGTTAACGGTTGAAGGAGAGAGGCGTGCGCGCGCCCGAGTTTACGAGCGTCGTTTGTTTTTTTATTGTTTCTGTTTTCAACTAATCAAGCCAAGAACGGTTGATAAACTATTGTTTTGGTTAATCAGTGTTTTGTCTCTGATATATAGCGAGGTCAACTGCCTCGGGGTGGTATTGTGGCGACTCAAGATTTATAAATATTGGTTTGTAAACTGTTGATTGTGCCGTGAGAGTATTTGAAATAATTATTGCTTTCAATCGGTTTAAGAAACCATGTTTTTCATGGATTACTTGAACCTTAATAAGTCTAAAACTAAATGATGTAACAGCGTATAAAATGGTCCTAATATTATACTTTTATGTATGAATAATTGTAATATCTACCTTATTTATTGTAAGTAATCACTACATATTATAAAACAATGTCCCCCGCCGGGTTTGTCTGTCTGTCTGTTCGCGATAAACTCAAAAACTACTGAACGGATTTTCATGCGGTTTTCACCAATGGACAAAGTGATTCATGAGGAAGGTTTAGGTGTATAATTCGATAAGTCGAAATATAATAATAGTAGTTGAAGATGTCGAAAAAAATCATGCCGAATGGGAGCTTTACTGGCGTGCGCCGAGTAAATGCTCGAAGTAACAGTCTGATACGACACTACGACAGAAAAAAAAATGAAGGCGTATATGTTCTGCTACCCGTGCGAGCCTGGGCGGGTCGGTAGTAAACCATAAAGCTGTTTAGATATCAACTTACACTCCCCACAGAGCATACATTACATTTATACTTATATTGAAATGATCTTCTCAAATAACACTAATGCATAAACTGGAATGTACTCTATCATTAGCCGGAGTCATTAAGAAAATGGCTACTGGTGTCGATTAAATGGTCTAGTGAGACGTAACAACACTTCACACACTAATTAGCTTCTTGGAAAAGAGATAGGAGCATAATTAAGCTTTAAAACATTCACCCTTGTTATCTCCGAGAGGTAAAGCTATGTATTTTTGCAGAACTTTTGCAGTACATCGAGGAATTTGTAATTTATTTAAACTGGAGACTGGGCTAATGATAGTGAAGTTACAATGTCAATATTCGTTTTCCACCCTATTAACCGATGTATGTGACATCAGATTGCCATAATAGAAGCGGGTTTCTATTATTTTTATCTAAATGTGATTTTGTGCTATCTTAATTTCTCTGTCCTTTTACTATAAATATAGTCTCATACTAACTTATCATTTTTCTATTATGTTTCCCGTCACATTACATAGAAATAATGATAAAGCTGTCCCACAAACACATGTCAGTCAGTCAGACAACCAAATCTAAACAGCAAACCAACGAACATAGTCCTTGCACTTTACGAATCAAATTGAATTCCCAGCTCCTTCAGAAGTGAATCAAACAATAAGTTTCAAGTAGCTTTTATCTCGAAACATATTCCAGTATGGCTACCTGTTTGTAATATCCAAAATCCAGTGTGGAATAACCGCTGCCGCGCAGTTCGCTGTTCCGTTCCCCGCTGAAGCGTAGCTAATTCGTAATAATCATGCGGCGCTCGTGACTATCTCTGATGGTATCCATTAACCATGGCGTATCATCTCCTACATACACCTTAACTCAACGTGATACAGCTCAAAATCCCTTACCACTACACACCATAAAATTGTGGTCCGCCCAGTCTTTTTGCGGTCACGCTACACCTTGAATCCGAGTGATAGAGTTGGAAATTGCTTGTGTTAAGGGAGGTAAGGTTGTAGATGGCCTAATTCGTTGCGGCGGCTTCACCAGAGAAGACAATCGTACCGTGATTGCGGCTGCTCTCTGATGCGTGTTAATTCATGAAGATATTATAGGAAATTCTCCAAGGATTGATGACCCCATGACGGTAATATTACATTTTAACATTTTATAGTACATCATAAAGGTGAATTAGTCGGCAGAGCTAATCAAAAGCCTGTAAAAGTCGAACAACTGGTACCTTCAGGTAAGATAACCGCGTTATGTGAGATTGTAAATCAGTAAATCAACTCTAACATACTGGGATAATGTTGAGATTTAATTACTTATTAATAATTTGCTCCTCGGCATAATCAGCGCAACTTTTTACGCTGTTCTGCAGAACATACGGCTATCGGCTATTCAATATCGATCAGCAAGTCATAGTAGTCGACCAAAGCAAACGGGTTTTAGGCAACTTATCTACTTAATATAATTGCGATCTTTGAATCTGATATGTAACTGTGAGACTCGAGCTGTTTTTAGGTTGTTGCCACTTATACTTCCATCCAGAAAGTTTATACTACGTGCTTTCATACATAAACATGTGCGTGTATCTATAGGGAGTAAAAAAACATGAATTTCCTATATCGCAGGGAAATAACCAAACCAAAGATTTCAAGTTTTCAAATTAAAAAAACCGTAATCTATCGCGCCTTCAGAAGTTCAGTTATTACTTGAATAAACAGAAATTGAATTTCGTCATTTTCCTATGACATGTTCAATTGCACAATTAATGTACACGCATATTTTTGAACATCATGTACATATCACTTTTTTATCTTTCCAGCTAAACGGAGTTCACTTGCAGTACGAATGCCTCAAAATGCCCAAAAGGGGCATTATAAATACCCATAGTTACCACGTTGGACAAACAGGTAAGTGGACAACAGATCCTATCGTCTAAAACGCCATGTTGAATTACTGATAATATCTTCATGTAAGAAAATTCCCGTTCCATCTATTTATACATAACAATATCGACTCTATTTCTGTGCAAGAAAGTTTCACGTGTTTCTATTTACTTCGAGGTATCAAAGGCGCCGCTTCTCATAATATTTGCTCCATTTGAACTATTTAACCGCGACACTATTTACATAGAATAAGTCGACAACTTTAAAAGTATTTACATTTTGTGCTAAAATATCTTAAAGCGATAATAAACGTTTGTGCACTTAACACGTCATGAGCGCTGTGAGAACTGTTTCGTCAACATACTGTATAACGTAAATCGTTAATGTAGGGCTGACAAATGTAGAAACAATATATTTTGGGAAGTAGTAGACATTTTAATACTATGTTACCTGCATCATAATTTTATTGTACAGCGTAATTGATTACATTCTATGTTTATTAAAAATTCAGGAGATTGAAAACAATTAAACTTCAATGCATGATATTCTCGTTTGAACATTCATAGTTCAATTTGTTTACACGAGAAGTTTAGCTAATGATTAATTAATAGTTCAACAGTGTACCGCACTTGTCAAAACGGACCAGAAAGTAGAGTTCTTCAATGGCCCTCAGTGACATCTCTATGATACTCAACTTTTATAACTTTGTCCAACTGTATGCGCTACAACCCTAAATTCTAGTCTAGATTCTAAGCCCACATAGATTTCACGACAAACACATTACACGACACGTTTCACATGTTTTTATTACATTTTTTGTGACACATGAAGTCATGACAGATTATATTGTCGGCTAACGTATCAAAGTGACAGTTTAAACTTTTTTTTAGGTTAGGCAGAAGGCACGTACGAGGCGCAGTTTTTTTTTTAACATTAAATAAATGTTAGGACTAATCGTGTTGAAATCTTAAGTGTGAATGTATGTTAATATAAAATATTATGTAGTGAGAATTATTCTTTTATTACTCGATTCTATGTAAAATAGTTTTTTTCATTTCATAAAACAGAATTTTCAACTTCGTATATCTCTCTGTCTTCACATATATGATCGTTCAAGAATATGATCAGGTAAGTATGAATAACAACTCTAGTATACAGCTAGTTAAAGTCATTTTCTAATGGGTTATCCTATACATATCAGTAACTAAATATTTTAATTGTGCTTAATGATGTTTACAAGGAGGATCCAATCACAAAACAAAAAATATAATACAGTGTAATTTTAATTTAAAAAAAAAAAAAAATACACTGAAGTATATTTTTTGTTTTATTTATTGTATAGCTACTGTCCAATACACAATACGTGTAGATTATTTAGTACGTATATCTGACTAATATTATACACACAATGGGTTCGCGCTTTGTAAACTATACTGCAGTCGTTAGACACCTCATAAATGCACAATATGCCTGTACTTTCTGAAGCGTTGCCAATGTCTAGGAAGTGACGAATCGCCTTCCGTCGAACATCTCATGGTATGTTAGACATAGACAAATTCCTTTGGTGAGAAAGGACGGCGACGGTGACGGCTTCATAAAACATTGTGTAAGCTATGGGTTATATGAAAGTCGAAAGAAACATCTCTCTGATTTTTGTGAAAGCTTTGCATAGAATAAAATAGATAATATCCATATTTCGTCGTATCACCAGGTCGTATGGAGAAGAACCGGTAAGAAACTTTATAGAAACCTTTGCCTGGAACATTTTTATGGCTAAAAACAAACTCTTTACGAGGAGTGACTGAAGTCTAGGGCCAATTAGATATGGAATAAAACACCAGTCAGTACAGTCTCACCTTTACAACACTATAAATGTTTCAGTAATTAAGTGCACAACCAAATATTTCACATCCCAACTTTTTATAGCAGGCAGTAGAGATAATTAGCGTATCTATACGAATAAAGGTTGCTATACAATGTACAACTGCTGCAGCGAGATTAATCGCAAACGCGTTTTAAAATGGTTGTAGTTGGGTGAGAGTTAATGTGTACAGGTCGTATCTTTTAGCATATCTATAGGATTGACGGGCGTCGTTTAATACAAAGAAAAAATAGTAGTGTCACCTGCTAAAAATTAGCCAATACCTATTATGCTTGATAAATTTATCAACTGAGTAGTTTGGAGGCATTTCTGTCCCTCAAATTATTGTTGCTCACGTATATGGGTTCCATGCTTGCTAAAGCGGACCTTTTCAATTCTTTTGTACCGTCTCTATCTACCATAAAACAAAGACACCTAATACGTACCTAACATTAAAATATAATTGTTATAATTGCACTATTAATCCTTCTTATTAATTGTATAGTCAAGGTGTTCGATCACTGCAATTAATAAACAAATGGCAACTAATACTCCGTCAGCAGCTGTTGTCTCAGACAATTACTTTATAACTATCGGATAAAAGTCGCATAGTGAATGGGACAAGCGGATGGCGCCAGCTGTTATCAGCTGATAACGTTTAATTAGGACAGACGGACGCATACGAGCTTTCAAGAAATTCTCTCTTAAATTCTTGGTTAATTTTTGAGTAAATACAATAAAAGTACTTGAATATTTTATTGTCACTCGCTGCACGCAAGTAAGTAGATATATCTCTTATCTTTTGATTAAATAATATATAATATAAATTCTCGACTGCTTCTGTCTGTTAGCTTCTGAAGAAGCTGTTTGAGATTATCCTGGCAGCCAAGGATAAGCTAGACGTTAATTCTAGAAGCTATTGGCTGAATTTTAATGTCATTTAATTTACTTATTAGTACGTAGAGCGATTTGTTTTGGTTTGATATCAGCGTTACAATACAGTGGAACTAGAATAGAACAAAACACGTATGTAACGATATGCTAAGGATTTCCAAAGAAACGCCACTGAAAAATAGCACTGATGACATTTTAGCATCAAAATATTAAATATTTACAGAAATCGTTTCTCATATGCGCAAAAATACCGTACAGTTATGACCTCAAATAAAATCGTCTATGTCAACATATTGCACGCACACTGACATCCTTTATTCGTTTTCAAATGTTTTCAAACAACATCTCGAAACGCTTGCCAAATGCCTCTGCCAATAATACAAACGTACGTAAAAGTTATGTAATAAAAAAAAATCTTTTATTTCGCAAGATGGCTGCCAATTGTCATGATTGTGACAGTTTAAGATGCTATAGTTCATCTGACTGACGAGTCGGCCGCCAATTTATTAGAATCGTAAGGAAATGAATGACAATAAAATATAAATCTTTTCCGCCTGACCGTGGCTATTGTTGTAATAAAAAATAATTTATAACGGAGCAGATGTTGATAAAAACAAAGTACTTATTCCACCACACAATCAACTAATTACAATAAAAGATTCAACAAAAAGGCCATTCTTGAAAGCAAGCGCGCCATTAACAAATCGGTAACGTCTTTATTAAAACATATTTTGCATAATCGCGCAGTTCCTATGCAAAAACATTAATTCACGACATTAAACTTAAGTTGAGCTTACAAAAAAAGGTTTATATTTAAAAAAATCCCGGATAATGTCAATCGTCATAATAAAAAATCCCACGATCTCATAAATACGTGGAGTGAGATAAAAATCTCGATTTATTGCATTCTGCTGCGATTACCGGCGGCCATTACGGCCGGTCTAATGACTTTCTATCGCTTTCCACTCATTATTTCATAGCTAACGGTCACTGGCATATCGCATTCAGCCGGCACAGACAATTAATAGTATTGTGGAGGGAAACTGGCCGTTTTTGTAAATGAACTCGAACAGATTTTTATGGGCGTTTTATTTTTTGCTGAGAAAGAATTCCTGCAATATTATTCCGTGCACGTACAGTTACTTATTTATTAATTTACAATGTTTAGTGTTAATAGCCATTTTGTAACGCAAATATACCTAATTGTATACTTATTTATTGCTGATCATAGGTTAAATGGTGATGTTACAATATTACCTTATAGGCACACAAAATTGTTGTAAAACATGTTCGAAACTCTCGATCATTAAAGTTTTATCTTTCTTTAATGTGCTTTCATTCGGATCATTAACTTTATATATTATAATGGATAAATGATTATCGACTTTAAGTTTTTCTTTATCTCCGGACGTGATACTTAACCAAAAGATTACATGTTAATTCACGATACTCGTTCTCGTTAATTGACAACTATAGCGAATAAATTAACCGCTGTGTTCGTGTCGTCGCATTTCTAGTGTTCATTTGATAGTTAATTTATTTTTAAACACATGTAAAACTCGATGCCGCTAAACAAAAAGGTTTTAGCCATTCAACTGGTATGGCAGTTAACGTATGCGTCCTCGGTGGAAGTGTAATTGACAAGAGAACGAGTCGGCGTTGTCGTGAGCAGAGATAAACAGTTTTTAATGGTTATTTATGCGCGCGCGCCGGTACCAACGACCATCCTCTAAAAGGCACGGGTTGAATTAAATACTCGCCAATACCGCCGACCTTTTTAACTGTTTTAATCGATTACATTGTAAGGCAGCGAGCACTGACCTGCGTTTAGGGTTCCGTAATTCGATTTCCATACGTTTCTGTATACTATAATATCGATGGGATCGATTGAAAATGTAGGATATTGTCTATGGAATTTCCAGTTTCAAGACATTAACATAATGTGTAGGCGAGTAGCCAATGAATAAGTATAATGCAGTTATTCCGATGACATATAAGATCGCTATCAATTTGATTGTCATATTAAAAACGAATGTATTAGCATAATCACCACTTATTGATTCTGAAATGACGAGTATACTATCCAATAATAAAATAATAAAAAGATAAACGGGTTCAGTATCAAAGTAATTTATATTTTATCAATGATGCCGAAATTATCAGTTCAAATTTTTGGCCTAATTGGTTTTCAACTTTTCTAATGTCATTTACATGAAAACTATAATTTTGTATTTACTTAATCAGTAATTTTCTTACTCAAATAGTTTGTCAGAAGAACTTACTTTACCTTACGCCTATTAACATTAGACTACAAAATCTTTTATATTTATTTATCTTGATAATAAATCTTTGTAATTTATTCATTAGTGTAATACTTTAATATTTTACTTTATTCATTAGCTACAACCTAAAAAATCGTGTTTCTGCCTCAACACAGAACATTCCTATCAGTAGCGATCGGGCCTATCAACGATAAAATCTATCAATCACGTCCACAATATCTGTAGATCATTAACTAATCGTTACATAGATACGAGTGTATAACATGTATAAAGACAAAATCATAATTACAACACGCCACGCCACGCGTGTTCGTAAAATAAAGAATCAGACGTTTACCATATTTTACTAAATAGATTTTTCTTGTTTCCTTGACGCTGAGTTAGTAGTCAGTTGGTGTCCAAAATTGACGGCGCGATTGGCGCAGTGGCTAAGTGATTAGCTTTCTGCACTAGATGTCGCGGGTTCGATTCCCGCCCGGAACAAATATTTGTATGATCTACAAATAGTTGTTTCGGGTCTGGTTGTATGTGTATGTTTGTAAACTGTACCCACGATACAAGAGAAATGAAAATGTGGGGCAACATTTAAAAAAAAAAACGTGTAAGAATAGGTACAATTTATTTTTAGAGTGTCGCTTCTTCATTGAATGTTATCATCCGTCTCCATCATGGAAGTCAGATCTTTGCAACGCGTTCAATTCACAGCAAATATTATCCTAAAAATAATTCCTGCAACTTGACAGACACCTTATCAACCAATCATCAATACCTATTTGTCCATCATCTGACATATCACAAAACGTATTGCCGATATGGTGTGTTGTAATCCATGGCATAATGACTCGGAGTCGGGTCGTGTCGGGTCTCGGAATCTATCTAATTGGGCAACATTCCTCTCGCCTCTAACCGGCCATCCCTATCTTATGATGGCTGTAGCATTTCTGGGATACAAGTTACGATTGTTATGAGGAAGTTTAGAATTTTGCGGAATGGTGACCTCATTTTGAGGATGATCTTCATAATTTGGTTCTTAGTCATGTGAACTAGGTTTCGTGAAGTCGAAGATATAATATTCCAGATTCCTCATTCACCCATCAACGTTTCTGCCATTCCATTCTCAAATGAATGTTTTTTTAACTTTGCTCGACTTTTTGTACTTAACCCTAACCGCAATCAAATACGACGTTTAAACACACCTGATCAATTAACAAATAAAACAAAATCGTTTTCGTTCTACAATTAAAAAGAAGACATCGATCCGCTATCGAGGAGGTATGACTTAGTATAGAGAACCGAACGCATCCAGATCGCATCGGGTCGACGCACCGAGCGACGCAATAAAACGAAACGAATGCGCCCGCGCATCGTGCGGTAATCGCGCGCCTTTGATCTCGCCGACACGCCGCCCTCATGGCCCTGCCTCACCTCCCCGCGACGCACTTAACTACGACTTTATTACAAGTAATTTGTGATTGTTAACGGTATAATTAAAGCGCAATTAAAATAGCCCGCTGTTGGCGGTACTTCTAAATTAATATGTGAAACGTTCGCCCTTTGATAGGAATGCGTGAAGAATTCGCGGCGTCTTATGTTTCATAAAACAACAAATTACAGATTTGAATCGTGAAAACGATGGAACATTTATAGATGCAGCGAGATAAATAATGAAATAGTAGAGCAACTGATTGATGTCTGTGTGATCAAAAACTTGCTCTTCAAAAACAATTTTGATAGAATAAACAGTCGCCTCTTGAATGTCTTCCGCCATTTAAATTAAAAACTAATCCTTATAAAATACTCTTCATTTAATACCAAATAAATAATAAGTTTTTGCGTAACACAAAGGGCTATAATTATACTGAGATCTGTTTCACTATGCAATAGTATGAGTCCAAGGCTGAGAATGGCCACGACTGCCGAAGACAAGCCTCGCGGCGCTTGCGCAGTTAAAACGGCAAAAACGAACCGGAGAACTCACAAATTGCCGCCCCTAATTACCTCAGGTAGGCGGCCGCACAAAGTGCTACGTTTTTTTACTATAAAAAGTGCTAAGTTATTCAAAAACAGGTCCGGCGCAGTAATAAATATGATTTCAAGCTCCATCAGATGTATAAATTAAGATTTACACTTCGCATTTACTAATAAATATCATCCAAGAAAAAATCAATCAAGTTTGGGAAGGATTAATTAACTACATATAATTCATTTACACTTTATTCCAACGACGTTTATGAGGCTGGAAACTTAGTAACAGTAAGCAAATACATAAATGATGACACAAAAAAGATTAAAAAGAAAAAGATAATGAAGAAACAGATAAGATATTCATCAAAATTGATCTCGAGGAAGCGGCGGACGAAAATAACGAGCTCAACAATAACCAAAGAGGATTAAAGAGCATCAGAAACTTTCTTTCATCCGTGAGACACCGGGCCTTTTATGATCCTACATTATACTGGCATACCTGCGCTAATGATAGGGTGCCGGTTCAAAGAATAACGCTGGCGACTTCTCAATAACACCTTAACAGCTGTACCTGGTGCGATCGCCGAACCACCGGTAAAAACACGGGTAATTTTAACACACAGCACAAAGGCGCCGACAAATGTAGGGAAATAGGTTATCAAATTGTACGCAACGTATTTATCGTACTTGAAACCACTTTATTGTTTTATAACGATCGAGACATTGCCTTCGAAAACAGTATTGTTGGGTTAAACAAAGGTTTTGTGAATATTTTAGAAAGAAACCCTTTGTTTTTAAGATTCTTTATTGTACACTAGCACTTTGTGGATTGCGTTCAAAGGCTTACTCTTATTATTTTATAGATAATTTAATAGTAATCATTTGAAGCAACATTTCGCATAGCTTCAACTAAATACTGCATTTCAGGAATAAATCGCAACAGTACATCATAAACTTTACTTGTTACGCTCGTATTTAGGTCTAGAGCAGTTTGTTAGTTTAACACAGTGTTAATGGCCAGGGGTAAAGGTGTAGGTGCCTTAAAATTGTCTCATTACCACCTTCCAGAGCTGAAAGCCGGTCTTTGTTGGCCTTGGACGACTGTTTGCACGAGATTTAGAATATGTAACCACAAAAAATGTAGAGGAAATTGTATTTGTTGACGTGAAACGTAAAATTGTTTGCGGAACACATTTAGATGATGATGTTTCATCTCTAAATCGAAATGATTTAGATTTAGAACAAATGGAGTTGTGGAACTATGTTGCCAAGACAGTACACACGTAACAAATTATCGGCCCAGAAATGTGACTTTAATTGCCCAATCTAAAGGTGAACGGCCGGCGCCGGCGCGACCACATCTGATGGAGCTCCTCGTGAATGGACCGGCCCACTTTAACTGGTCCAAGATTCTAGTGGAGATATAGATGAAGTTATGTTAGACACACTGAATTCTGGAAAGACGTTACACTTTTTTATGTTTTAGACGACGTAATTGTGAACGTAAGGAACGACAAAACAGATTATTTTGTGGAAGATAAAAAAGCACGTGGGAGGGAGATGCCGTGCGCGATTGTGAATGTTGCAAGTCGTGGATTTAAAAGAGAAAATGTAATACGAAACTGTACCTAATAAATCGTGACTATACAAGTTTCTAAAAATGTAGACACGAGAACCGTACAGCAAATAGATTGGGGAAAATAACTAACTTACAGACAATCACAAGGATTCTTCAATTAAGATACTGGTATAAACAGAAAGATAAAACTGTCTAAAAAAGATTACCACTATTGCTCGACTGTTATCGACTACCATCACAATCGGCAAGATTATTCATAAGAGCCGATCAGTTTGGGATCAAAGATAATCGTTGCCAATTAGAATTTTAATATGACATTAATAGCTATCAATTTAGAAGCGGTGACTTTTAAAACGAAACCGGATAACATACCAAGAAATGTAAGTGAGTCGTATTAGACATATAAGTGTATATTACTGACTAAACATAGGCCATCGTCTTGCACTATCGGCTTAGCAAATTTCATATATAACTAAAGATATTAGATATATTGAGTTTTAAAGCGATGCCGCCGATAAGGTGGCATTAACCGATACACATCGGCACTTAAGGCAAAGATAACAGCTATTCGATAAGGGATATAAATAAAAATAAATGGTTACTCTTGCGTTATGCCGCTGTAAAGATATCACTATCAGCGATAGTACACGTATGAAAGTGCCGGTAGTGTGTTTATTGATTTAATGCGGCCATACTAACGATATTAATCCTGTGTAATTTGCAATATCACATTAACAGCTTTGAAGGCGGGATTATTCGGCGAGGGGGCGCATTGCATGGATTACTATTATCTATTTTCAACGCAGCTTCAATGCAAAAAACTTCGATTATATAATTTTTTGCGAGATCGATTTATGAAGCAAGGACAGGTGTATTGTGGCCGCGGACGGAGCCGGTCCACGACTAGTGCGGCGGCGTTACAAGATCGGGCCTTTGATGTGCCGCCTGATAAGAGGCCGCTATTTGCTGCCACTTATGGCTCACGTCTGTCGTTCGACGCCCACACTTTATTATTTATCGCGTAAACAATGGCGTAGACTTTATATGGAACAAGAATTAGATTATCAACGGACATTTATAATTTTTTACAATTTGAGATTTTTTCCGTTGATGTCGTTATTCCAAAAATGGAAACGATTGAGGTAACCGCTAGAGAGGTTAATGGGATTAAACGTGTTGTTCAAAAATGGTAAACAACATCTGAACTGAATTTTGAATTAGAATCTAAAAAAGTTTGTAATAAAATAGTCAAAAGAAATTCCCGTGTGAAACAAGGTCGAAAATGAGAAGCAATTTAAACACCCTTCATACCGAAGACAATGTAGTAGCGAAAGTCAAAAATACAACCCTCCGAAACATCGCTGGTTACAAGTCCAATATCAGTTTGACAAACCATAAAAACCATTCAACTATCTATCGTAAATCAACTGATAACAATGGGGTGGCTCGAATATATGATACAGAACGCCATAAAACTTGATACACGGCCCAACCCCCTTAAATGTACGGTAAGGGACGATACTTCTGTCAAACTATGTTTTTTAACTCTTTGTACTTTATAATTGTCTTTTGCACCAGTGCCATTAATTATTGTTAAACTAATAATGATTTGAATGAACATTTTGCCAGAAAATTGCAATACTGTTATTACCTGTTTAACTTTATGTTTATCATTACATTTAAAATTTTGATATTCTACAGAAATCTAATTTACGTCAGAGTTTCATTAGCATTTAGTATCATCAATATTCTTTAAATGGATTCAACGCACTTAAACTTTTTAAATTTAATAATTAAAGTTTAAAGTTAATTAAAAGTTTCTCTTACCGCATCCTCAGCCTCCTTCTGGTCTTTGTGGCCCATCAGGTTGGGCATAGCAGTCCAATTGTATCCCAAATCCTGACATAGTGGCAGCTTGATCCTCTCGCACTTGCCACCTTCGACCTCTTCCTGATCAGCAGAAACCAGCCACACAAACAGTAGAAAACAAAAAATCCGAGCCATAGTATATTATTCACAAATAATAAATAGCACTAGTATATTATGTCATATTCAACCAACTCAGTCACAAAATCACTGTTGGTAAACACTGTTGAATCGTAAACATATTTTATTTTCTTTAAAACAAGCGCGCGTCCTCTTCCGTCTATAGTTCAGCGCAGACTGCTTCAAATTTCGAACGCGGCGCGGCGTTTCAATTCAAAGGCAAAGGAACGAAACCGGTCGGCCGGTGCGTTCAGAAACATGCATATGTTCCGATAAAAGGTCTGAACGCATGAACAGGGCATTAAGATGAAAAGAAAAAACGAAAAGGGCCTAATTCGTGTACGGCTCACTGCAATCAGTGGGAGTAATTTTAGCTGTCTCTGTCTTTGGTGCGGGAAGGAGAGGGATAGAAGGAACAATGAAGAACGTATAAAATTAAGTGTATCTGCCCATGAGGTTGGATTTTATTTTACGAAATTGCTGCAATAAAAGTGTTGGTAATTGAGAGGTTCTAAAATTTTATTACAACGCTTCGACGTTACTACGTTGTAGGTGCATCGATTTGATGTACATTACATACAATATAATGCTGGTACAGTTCCCAGACGGTAGACAAAACGAGCTCAGAACCGGAAGAGGTGGCATTATGAAAAAAGATGGACACAGCGTAGGTCTTTCTAGACCAGGAAATGACGATAAACTTTCTAAGTAAGATTAAGAATTAATTAGAGGAATTTCTTAACATATTAGAAGAAAAAGTTTCAGTTATACAATATAGGCATTAAAGACCAACTAAAATCCAAGATCCTATCAATTAAATGGAATAAATTAAGGTTTATATACAATAAATATATGCTATTTTTCATATAGAAATACACCTGAACAAAATTGCGACAAATGACATCTGGATAGGTCTGACCTTATAATATAGAAAATTACAATTAATAAATTCTTGTCTATAGTCTAAAAGACGTTTATTAAAGTAATTTATTCACTGACAACAGTTCATTAGCTGCCACCTACTGCGGAGTACTGCGGCGTTGGTTGTCCTACTATTGAATTTAAATTGCAAGTACCGTGAAATTGACTAATGGTCTCATGTTTTAATGGAAAAGTTAATTTAATAATACTTGTCACTGCTACTTTTTATTGCCTTTATGCTTGCTATTTTTACAAAATAGTCTACCTTATGTTTTCTGTCTATAATTTTATAATTAAGACTAATTATTTTTTATTTAGATGTTTGATAACGATTAAAAATCATGATTAGAAATGGGATCCATTACTAATTGATTTTTATGATTGAGTTTCAATTCAAAGTAAAGGTTAATATTTTTTATGGATCGTTCAATTAATGAAGATTTCAATTTCAAGTTTTCACATTAAGATACTGAAGGAACGTGTGAAAGAGACAGCGCTATCCTTTCCGCTCGTGCCTTTATCTTTCAGTACGGCGGCGTCCCAAGTAGAATACACAATTAGGTCCCTTCATTACATCACTCCAATAACACCTTTGATACTTTCAAACAATACAAGAGATTTTCAGCCTTATTACCTTATCACAAAGTTGAAATTTCTGCATCAGTTTTAGTATCTTCCTCAGCTATCTCGGCAAACACAACTTGATCTCTGTCAGTTAGAGAGACTATTTGATATTGAAAGACTTGAAGCGATCTGGTTATATTGGTGGGTCGGTATGAATAGTTGCATTGTGCGAGCGGGACGGCGCGAGGCGGTGTCAAAGGCGCCGCCTGCACGGTGCGCGTACGCCGGCCGGACGCCGCGGGAATGCCTAATTAAGGACGCATGCGTGGACTGTGGGGTGAGGCGTGTGGCCTGACTGTTCGCGAGGAGCCGGTTATGATTAAAATGAAGTAAAAAAGTGTAATCTTTGTTGAACATTCAGGAACTTATGACACGGTCAATATCAAAATTTTCTATTCAATATCAAAAATCCTGCCTTATTTGATAATCTGAACAAGCATCTTCACAAATAATTACGCTTTTGAGTTCATGTGCATGCAGAAAACTAGCAGACGGACTCACAAGGATATGGGATTCCCAAGGGAGTGTACTGGCACTCCTATTCAATTATTATAAAAGTTATACGCCACACGATCCAAACGCATTTTGAATCCAGTATACCCGGCTTTGGAGGAACTGGATCAATAGTCTAATATGTTAACAATGCCTAAAGCATTATATATAACTTAGAGTATAGGCTGATTAATAAATTCCTATTATATTTCTCTTCGGTTTAATTAAACATAACAGACAAGAGGAACTTTGATTAAAAGTCACATTGAAAGCAAGCATTCCCATCAACCCGCTCTCACTGACTCCACACTCACCCGCATACGGTCCAGAATCGTAATTAAAACGTCAGATATGGCGGCAGTGCGCCCGCGCAGCGATGCCGCGATTCTCGCCAAATGCAAATATCGCCCAATTGTTCCACAGGAAGACACATACTAAACGAATATTAATCACGTTGATGACAAACACCGACTAAAGAGACGCCCGCGCCGACTGTGATGACTAAAAAGGAGGTGTGATGTTACAGACAATAGTGGACGTGCGGTGTATTGATGAGGTATCGGAAGGAGTACCCACGGCTATGGCTAAATACCATGGCAAGTAAGTTTTTGAGAGTCTAAGACGCGACAGATTTCTTAGTCCTTCGTACCTTGAAAAAATCATTTAGGAATCAGCTCCAAACTATCACTGAATATGATATTTTAGATAATGTTCACCGATTCCTAAACTTTATGCTTGGGAAACCGTCACTATCTCCCCAGCACCAGTTCGTCACGTTATAATTTATTTATATCTACGTTAACATGCTGTGTACATATTTCTACTTGTCTAACGTTGGCTCTATCCTTCCCGTGTACAAATAATACTTGAGCTGCTGAAGTCTGATCACACTGGAAGCCAGCTAAACTGGTAACAGCCTAGCTGCGATGACAAATGACGATGTTTCACCTTCTACAGCGTGTTGTAATTAATGTTCTAGAGAAGGATGAAGCTTCTAAAATGGAGACCGTGTTTATAGCATTTCTTTGTACTCGTAAGACTTTATTTCACAACGTAGAACGGGTAATAAACTCTTTACTATTGATTGTATTACAGGAATCTTAATTACAACAACAATTGGACATAGAACCTTTAACTTATCGTTTCGAAGAAAAGACTTCAACGCGTTTAACAAAGGGCTTTGTAAAATCCTACTTAATCATTCTGCCGTTGTTCTTTATAGCTCTAGCAATGCTTTAATCGTCATACTTTCCCTTATATGATAGGCAGAGTTACATGACAATAATGGAAGTTGGTTTCACTTGTTTGTTAGGATCATGTGCAATGTTTACATTTGATCATTCAACATTTTTATTGTTAATATTTGTCGGTTATCGGACGGGCTCGTAGCTACGTAGCTACCGCACAGATCAATCGATAAGCGAAGTTAACAGCGCTTGATTTGGACAGTCCTTGGATGGGTGACCATTTTTCACATATCGAGACCACTCCGTGCCTCGGAAAGCACGTTAAGCAGTTGGTTCCGGGTGTCATACGAAGACCTATGACAGTCGTTACGGGTGTCAGTAGCCCAAAAAGACTGACAACCAGTCTGACCTTAGAGTATCAGTGTCTCCCAGTAATTAGTGGCGGAGGTCGGGAGGCAGTCACTCCGTGTAAAATATTGGTATTCAGTCGTAACCGGTTAAATTGGAAGCTGACCCCAATGTAGTTGGGAAAAGGCTAGGCAGATGATGATGACTTGTCGGTTAACGAGAGTCTGCGATGACTCACTCTCTCTCTTAGAATAAGATACCTATTCCTCGTAGTTACCGAAATGAGCAAGCGATGTGTGTTCTCTTCATCTGGTCTATTAACAAAGGCTAGTGCAAGAAAAGTTTCCTTTTCTATGTTTTATTAGGAAGTTGACTTGTGCCCACCACTCCCATTTTTGTCAAAGTCTGTCACAAGCGGATTCCACATGGCAGTGACGTATGTACACGTTCTATCACATGTTCTACTCCGTGACACCAGATCATAAGAAGTCTAAAATATAACATATTCAATCTCAATATTTGAAAGTATTGTTATATAAGTTCCTCGTCTAATCCAGTCTCGTTAATGTACTATGAGGTTGCATAGTGATACAAGCCGCCATTGCTAAATAATTATAGCACACATAAGTACAAAAACAAATTTAAAATTAACGACGTTTTAGCAACAAATTCTCACATAAGTCGAGCAGCTGTCTCGCGCAGACGCACGGCATGCAGCAGGGGTTTGTTTTTACCATGACGTAACTACAGCAACTCGCCGGCACCATGAGCACCATTAGTCATTCATTACGCAGTGCAACAGACTGGAACGAGGCTGTAAGGGTTGCTATTTTAATGTTACTCGTCATTATATGATCATGGAAAACCCTCCCTATATCAATATATAAAGCGATACCATGAACTCGTTCACTAATCACAAAATCTCAGGAATTATAACGCTGAAAAACTCGAAGTTCCTTATAGGTTGTAGGGATTCGCTAAGAAAGGATTCTCAAAAAGCCACCTCTTGGATTTGACAGATCTTGGAGATGCAAGTAGGTATATCTAGTATCTACTATCTTTACTATAACATCTATATTTTGTGAATAATGATTGTATTCCAATCACTTGGCTCTGAATTAGAGCACTTTATGTCGATAGAAGTTTATAGCTTACGGTTCCCACTAGAGTCGAGTAAAAAGTCCATTGTTAAGCCTATTAAAATTTGTAGTAACCATTGCCACTTGACCCATGTGTGATGTGAAACATTGTATGTTCATGCCGATTTACAAAGCTTTGCGATATAACTAAACTTTTTCTACCAGAAAGATTAGACAAAAGCACTCAAAAGTCCCAACGTGCATTGTAAACGCTGATTTTACAACGACTCTTACCATAACATGTTTGAACAATCAGGAATCGAACCAAAGACATTACTCAAACTCATAAATAAAGATTTCCTTCATAACTCCACTTCGAAATTACTATTAAACAATTAAACACGGTGAACCAACAAAAAGTTCGATGGTCGGCCGTCAGATGTCGCTATTCCCGCCCCTATTAGCCGGGGAGAGCCAAAAAGCCTATTCCTGAGGCCCCACAATTACCGCGCGTCTGACGAGTCGCGGGGTCGCAGACACAATTAAGTGAATTTGCCAGCGCCTAGCAAAAACTGAGGACGGACCTGGACACTACGGTGACCATAAGGACGAAAAGTCGGAGACTTTTAAGACTTTTTCAACTATGAGTATCAAGAAGAAAAACATAGCATCACGCCTGTACTCTACGAAGGATTAAACGCAGCAGCTGCAATGTGCCAGCTACTACTTTATAAGCAGTAAAATATAACAATAATAATCAATAACACAGACTTACATACATTATTATATGTCAAATACGCCGTTTGTAATATCGGAAACACTATTCATATTTTAACAGCCTCATGTCATCAGTAACAGCCTAGTCGCAAGTACTGAGAGGCCCTGGGTCATTCTTAGGGACGGGCAAAGTGTTATTGGGTTTTTTGTTTGACAATTCTCAGTATGATAGTTCGGAGTTGAAATTGGGTCCAGTAGATGGCAATAAATTCGCCCCATACCTATTACTTGGGACGTAAAAGCGGCATTATTGTACACACAGATATGTGTCTAACCTTTCGAGAAAAACAGGCGTGATGCTATGTTATGTAATATATTAAGTGTGATACCTCTCTCCCCTCTCTTTTCTATTTCTCTTCCAAGGCCATATCTTAATCAAAAAATCCCTTTTCATCCCAACTGATGGCGACTGTACATCAGTATAATTTGAGCGGAATGCCGGCGGCGGACCGGTGACGTAAAAACTATGACGAACGCGCGCTGCACTCGCCGCGCGACACAAAAACTTAACTGTGTACTGTGTTACGAGCTAAAAATTTAAGCCAGTGTGCGCTTCGCTTTATGACGAACATCTTTAAAGATCTTCGCTCGATTTAGGCTTAAGAATAAGCTCGTAAGTTAGCTCATCACCTACTTCACGTTTCATTTGGCGTCCAAATAATGATAGAAACAGCGATGAAAATGCTATGGGCGGTACATAGAGAGCTGTGTCCGGGAGTCTGTATGTATCAGCATTAGCGACATATGTATTATGGCAGAACTAGCTTCCGCCCGCGACTTCGCCCGCGTGGGTTACGAACCCGTGCATTTAATTGTGCGCGCAACAATTCTTTATCTAAAATTAAAGTAACCTAAGTTACTCCTTATAACACCAGCTATCCGCCAGTAAAAGTCCCGTCAAAATCGGTCCAGCCGTTTTGGAACAAACAGACAGACAGACAAAAAATTAAGAATAGATTTTTTGTTATAGTACCGTATATACTCATATGCATTTAGTAAAAAGCTGTTATTTTGACATTACAAACAGACACTTCAATTTTATTTATTTGTATAGAGTATAGATAGACTATACGTATGTAACGGTGATTAGGCACGTCCTTAGATGAATCTAACAAATAACGTGTGCTACTCTGTATGTCTATTATTTTTTATTATCTCAGACATTTAAAACGACATACAAAACAGTACTTTCACTTAAGAGGAGCGACAGGCCCCTTTAGGCATACGTCTTAAAGACCAAGTTGTATGCCCAGGGGGGTCTCACAAGTAATTACGATGCAAAGACAACGGTGCTAGCAAAATGAAACCAGTTTGTTAGTACTTTCAATAAAAACTAGCGTTTTACACAGTTAAAAGGATAAAAAGTTTTCTCGTTGTTTGTAATAAGTAGTTTACAAGCAGTCCATATAAGGCCGGTTTTTGTAAACAATAAAATGTCCACACAAGAAGCAAATTAATAGCACTTTGATCCGTTTTCAAGTCACCATAACTGTTCGGTTGTTCACGTGTTTTTAGAGGTCCGTAGGATTCAAAATGGTATTGCGTAGGTAACCAAGTTTGTTGGATAATAGAGATAATAGGGTTTTTCAAAAACAGTTTTCAGAGAATATTGTCCGTTAAAATCAAATTGACAAAAAGCTATTTTAAAAAAGATATTAAATTGTATTCGTTAGCGTTCCGAGCATGTTCGTGAAATAAAGCATTAGAAGAGCATCAAACCGTTATAAATAGTAACAGTGCGAATACAGAGCAAGAAATAATAGAGACGATTGACTAAAAGGCAGTTTAGTAGTACCCTTACTGTACCCAGGAAAACTGGCCTTTT
Organism: Shargacucullia verbasci; assembly: GCA_947562105.1. Classification (NCBI taxonomy): domain Eukaryota; kingdom Metazoa; phylum Arthropoda; class Insecta; order Lepidoptera; family Noctuidae; genus Shargacucullia; species Shargacucullia verbasci. The sequence continues at coordinate 1,910,597 of OX387296.1, forward strand.
ACGCCCATACTCACCACACTGGACAATCATTTAGATGTTTTCTGAGCCTAGTACATAGATACTAATGGACTAACATAAGAGCAGGCTGTATAATCGCGCTGGTTTATTCAAGAAGAGATCGGCTGAACTGTCGCGTGTGCATTCATCTAGGGGATTTGAAGGGGACGCATCCTCTTATAATATAAGAATAGTGTAGAAAAGGCGGTCAAATTGTGTTAAGACTAATGACAATATTATATAGTTAATGCATATTGTAGGTTACGAGCGTTATAATTGTTTTACCATAATAGTGCCTCGACGTATTCCCGATAACCCGATTCTCAGTATGATTAAATGGCCCTTAGAGCTTCTATAGCTTCAAACTATCAAATCAGCAGTATAAGTCCCCAGTCAGATTAATCAATCATAGATATATCGAGAGTCAATTTCAACAACAGTACAGAACCTTCGCCCTCAAAATCTGTCATAATTGTTTTCACATCTGCACAATTAGTTATGGTGACAATTGTTTGTATATGGCGGCCATCAAATTGCCTGTAGCAGACGTAATTGTGTAAATGAAGCTATTTTCTGTTATTAAACGACGTCTGTGTGATCAGCACATGCTTGCTTGGCGACATGTTGCTTTACTTCGTAATGTTGAGTACTTGCCAAAGGCGGTCAAAATTGTTAATTCGTGTACCTTTTGCTTTCCAAGAAAGATTAAGTTTTAGTGGCGAATTGGAAAAAGCAAACGCATTACATTATTGTTTCTAAACTGTTTAGAAATCGTAATCGAATAGTCGAATTGTAAACTGTTTAGATATCTGAGGCCCTAGTGTAAGTTTCTTTCGACAAACTCGATTTACTATATCGAACGCGTTCGGAGCGACGATTGGTGGAGAGCACGAAACGGACCAATCGGAGCACCGAACGCGTTCGATATAGTAGTAGTACATCGAATTTGTCAAAAGAAACTTACACTAGGGCCTCTGTATGTTCATCACAGCAGTTTTGATGAGACTGTTTACTGATAAGTTTTCTCTCTAGTGCAATGTGCATCTACACGCGCCATATTGTACAGATTAGTGATGTGTAGCACCCGTAGCAATGCCTACAATGGCTATAAAAAAGCAACGCTAGCGTAGGTGTCAAGTACCGCGAATTGTGTTGACACAGATCTTTTACGCACAAGTTTATGTTGAACTGTGTACTTCCATAAATATAGGAACCAGGCATAAAACCATTTTGTTTAAAAAAGCTGCCTTGTTCTGCTTTAATATACATGTAATTTAATTGTCTGTACCCAAAATCACTAAAACAGTCAAAAAGTTTAAAGCATTTGGCTAAATAAAACAGCCACTTGAAGTTAAAACAGGGGATTGCCCTGTAAAGCAGCATACTTGCGCAGGCGTCATGGGGCGCGAGTAGGTGTTAACGGAGGCCCCCGCAGCGCAGGAGTCGACCGCGCTTTATTTATCACTAGACAATGCGTGACTGCGTGTTGATGCTGTTTGTGACTGCTATTGCCGGTGTTTTGGCTTTTTTGTGTCAATGAATGTGTAATTACAGAATTTTTGTTGCATTTTTTGTTGCACAGTATCATTATTTTGTTTTTTTTGTGGCGGCGCGGCGGCACCGAGATGAGTAATTTAATGTAGCTTCTTATTCGTTGTTTTTAGACCTATTACGGTCATTATGGGGTCCAAAGACCACACGGCCAGTTTATGTCAATTCTTTAGCTTTGTTCGGAAGGCGAAGGAAGGCTTTCTGCGTTAAGATGGTTTTATCGGATATTTGAATATAATGTTCCTTCCAAATTTCAGTAGGTGCAAGTGAGATTGATACTTGATGCCTATGTGTACCACGATACTAAAACGCAAGTCGGTATTGTATGGTAAATGTTTAAAACCCTAGCTTCAACTTCAAATCTCAATGAGCTCGATACCAAATCCAAAACTCAGCCACAGAATAAAAACACTTTGTTTCAAATTTCAAACAGTTTATTCGTGACATAACCGATCAATCAATCATCATAACATAAACAGGTTTTGAACCTTGAAAGTAAAATCCTCTTTTAACTTGTTGTAACCGTAATCCTGCTCCCGTTCAGACCTTATTTTGTTATTCTAATGGTGTCAGGGACGGCGCGCGAGAGGGCTATGCATGCCACCCGCACTTTTATGGAAATCACGCTTCCACATGCTTCTTGCCTATTGCAGGATGAGCATAACTGTAAGCGGTGTCTATAGCATATGACTTAGAGCCGTTTTTTGTAATGTTGTACCTTTTTTTATTGGCGTGGTGAGCATGGAACCCATCACAGGCTATCCTCCACCTGGCGGGTGTACCGGACACCTACCGGCTAAACTCTCTACGGTGGTCCGCCGTCCGACACCCTTTAATGAGCTTCAGGGACTCTTAGAAGACCGCACTGAAACGCACCACGGTGCCACACCGTTGAGGATTCTTTTCCTAAGGGAGACTGTAGAGACGTCTCCCCGTAACCCTTTGTACATCATACCAGTAAAGAGAATAAAAAAGATGAGCATCATCCAACTACATGTACCTATTGCAGACATCTTGTTTTTCGCTGCATCTGCGGTTTGCGGATATAATCTGTGGTTTGTGAGCAATTTGCTCAATGCAAGCCAAATTCGTGGTTCAAGGGACTAATAACATTGCCTCAAAGAACTGGGTCCTGAGTTGTCATAGGTTTACGAAGTTTGGCAAAAGTTCACAAATGTCGTATTCCTGTACGGAAATTGGGTTGTTGTGGATGGCTCCGTGTACGTTATTGATATTCCAACGCTTTAGTTTATACTGGGAGACAACCACAAAATGGTTAGAAAAACACTAGGGCCATTTCCATGGGTAGGTGTTTCAGTGTATGACTTGTATGAATTTACATAGATTTTAAACTGTGTGGCAGCCCTGGATGCGTATGGTGGCGCCGTGACAACGTGCAACGTGACGAAATATCACACTGCATTATTCATGTCGGCCACCGTAGTACCGCCCGGGAGCCTGTATCACAATCATGAGTTTGTTACATAAGCCACTTGTGAGGTGTGCCTGGTGATGAACAGACCACACTTCTTCCATTTGGTATCGTATAAAGCATCCAGGGGTTTATGACCATGTTGTGGACTTCTGCGTGGTGTCCTTAGGGTTTCCGAAGCCTATCATCAGGTTTCGAAGTGGACCAGTGGTGAGTTTAGTCGATAACAATCTCGACTCCTCCGTCTAACCTAGGCGAGGAATAGTCCAATAAGATTCTCAACACGTAAAAGAAAACAAAGGGAATTATGACCTTGGGTATTTCTTTCTCGTGTCGTCAGTGTTTCAGTTTGACTAAATCGTTTTAGTCGATTACATGGACACACATATCGCGTTGTGTGATATAATTATGACAATTATTTACCCCTTGTCTGGTCAACCATGAATAAGAAGGGTAGACCCCACCGACTGAACACTCCGTTCAACTCTTTCGTTCAATCTTTTCGCATCGATGACTCTAGCGGCAAGGCTAGGACATCCCTTAAAACCTTCATCAAGTGAGGCAAAGTAAATACAATAGAAAACTATTCTACCTTCAGGCGCCTCCTGTGTCCTAATGAATTGAACAATTTCTTAGTATTTGACCAGACCGTCCCAGATCACATAAAGACGGATACAAATCAAAACAAGATGGTCTATACCTTAAAAGCTATATCATTTAACTACACTGCAATTGTAGGATGTTTAGTCTGAAAAGAATAATAAATAATAAATAAATTCAACTCATTACTGTCCCACTGCTGGGCAAGGGTCTCTTCTCAGAATAAGAAGGGGTAGGCCTTAGTCCACCACGCGGGCCCGATGAGGGTTAGCGGACTACACACACCGTCGATAACTTTATGGAGCCGTCTCAGGTGTGCAGGTTTACTCACGATGTTTTTCCTTCACCGTAAATGCAAGAGATAATCAAATTCTGATCCGCACATGATTCCGAAAAGCCAGAGGTGCGGGCCGGGTTTGAACCCTCCTGCATGGAAGGTAAGCGTTCAACCGCTAGACTATCACTGAAAAGAATAATGAATGAAAAAATTTAACTATAAAATTAATGACTGTCTATAACTACTGGGTGTTAATAATAACAGTAGCTAGGTATTCACACACTGACATCACCACACATCGCCTTTTACAAACCAACTTCACTATATCTTTATAAAACAACTTTTTATTGCAAGACATAATATAAAATGTTAGCAGGATTCTGGACACCACCGATCCTACTCAGCACTCAACAACACCATCAAAATTCATCTCTAACTTATCTATATAAAGTTTAAACTCAAATGGAGCTCAAGAGACGGACGCTTCAAGTTATTGTTATGCTAAATATCACATCTTTACAACAAAAGCTGTTTAAAGCAGACAATGTCGGTCGAGTGTGAAAATCGTCAAGGCTTTAAAATGTTCCAAACTATAAATGTATGAAAACAATATAATATTGCGGTGCTATGTGAAAAAACCTCTAATTAGAATATAGATAGTGAAGTAGGAATTGAATGGTTCAACTTATGGGTAGTAAAAGTGTGGGGTGGTGTTGTAATTGTCTAAAGGACAAATCGACATTTTTATATCTTTTTTTCTCGTGGTTGAGCTTAGCTGTATATTTATCTAATTAACATAAGCCTTTGAGTATTCTAAGCTATCTGGCTGCCGCATTGGTCTAGTGGTCGTAAGCTGCTGCCCTTCAGGTCTTCGGTTCTATTCTTGGGTCGGACAGAGTATTATTGGGTTTTTCTGTATGAAAATTCTTCGTGGCTTCCTAGTTTGGAACTGGACCTGTAGATGGCAAATTTGGGCCAAATTTGGGTGTACAATCGTACACCTCTGCCTGAACCTTCAGGAAATATAGGTGTGTTGCTAGCTATCTAGCCAATTATGTGCTCGTCATTTCGATGGCTTCACCAGACAGATACCGCGCTTTCTTAACTCAACACAGAAACCTTTCGTTTTCTGTTCTTAGAGAGACGAAAACGGTGTTTTTGCTTGGTCTACCGAAAGCTCTTAATTTATTTACTGGTCTAGTAGTAGCAAATTTGACTACTGAACGTGAGTTCTTGACTTCGATTCCCGGGTCATGGAAATTCTTAGGAGCATTTTTATTCATCCATTACATGCAGGGCCCGATCCAGCAATTTAGCCGCTCCGGGCAAAACAATATTTGCCGCCCTTTACAATGACACTTTTTAAGTCATGAGCATGTTATTCCAGAGATAGGATGTTGCAATTTCTGACCAACGGACGTATGTATATAATATTGTTGGAATTGTATAATATTCAGTTAAGTTTGTCTACTGGGACTTTTGAATACACCAAATTTCATGAATGCATGTATGTGAGTACATATACATGTATGTACGAGTATGGTTTTCCAAGAATATCTTATAATTTATTTATTTTTTTCATTTTTAGTTAACGTTGCCCCACAATAGGATTTCTCCTGTGTTGTAGGTAAATTTTTACAAACATACATGTCACATGCACACACAACCAGACCCGAAACAACTATCTGTAGATCATACAAATATTTGTTCCGTGCGGGAATCGAACCCGCGACACTAAGCGCAGAAAGCTAATCACTTAGCCACTGCACCAACCGTGCCGTGAATTTTTTTATCGACTTATGTACATTTTAACTTAAGGAACAATTAATTTTTTTTTATCAATATCAGTTCAGAAGTTTAAAAGATTCTGAACAAACTGTTATATGAATGCAGTTTATAATAAAATACTTTATAATTTAAATTTCCCATCATTTTGGCGGAATGATTCACTTGTAACTATGAAACATGTCCAACATTTGTACTATATGAATAATTACGGAAAAAATAGGAATATATTTATTTTATATTTTTACTATCGTAAAATGCTCCGTCCAGCGTCTGCAATTTTGCCGCCCCTGATTTTTGCCGCTCTGGGAAATTGCCCGGCTCGCCCCCCCTTAGATCGGGCCCTGATTACATGTGAGCAAGAATTATGTATTATGTACTATATGTCTCTCGTCTACCAGTCATACTAGACCGCTACAGACAACGGCCATGCTGCAATCAGCACTCTTCCCTTGAATTGGTAATCATAGAAGGAAACAAGATACCTGTACCAGTGACTTCAGGTACAACCGCTTTCAATGATTAACAGGCATAGAAGGGAATTTTTCTATAATGCAAATCTTAAATTGTTTTAAAAGTAGGTATTATCTTAATTTGCTGCTAGATTGAGTGATCCTCCTTTTATTTTATGATAAAATTAAAACGTACATATGTATGTAATGTGTCAAACATTGTCAAAACTCCAAAATCCAAGAACTTGTCACACATAAGGAAACGAAGTTATTGTCCGGGGTTGACATGTCCGTGTCGGATAAAAACCCTTAAATATAAATTAAGATAATAAAAAAGTTTGTGTCCAATGTGTAGCTCACTCAATTCAGATATGCAGATTATTCAATCCAGAAGCACATTTTGAAGTAAGCAATAGATCCCTGCGCACTAAGATTGAACCTGATTGAACGGACTGTTTGTTTTTTTACTGTACATACCTATTGATAGATTATTTTAAAAGTATCACGTTCAGAGTTTGAAGATTTTAATGTATGCCTCAAAGAACTGGGTCCTGAGTTGTCATAGGTTTACGAAGTTTGGCAAAAGTTCACAAATGTCGTATTCCTGTACGGAAATTGGGTTGTTGTGGATGGCTCCGTGTACGTTATTGATATTCCAACGCTTTAGTTTATACTGGGAGACAACCACAAAATGGTTAGAAAAACACTAGGGCCATTTCCATGGGTAGGTGTTTCAGTGTATGACTTGTATGAATTTACATAGATTTTAAACTGTGTGGCAGCCCTGGATGCGTATGGTGGCGCCGTGACAACGTGCAACGTGACGAAATATCACACTGCATTATTCATGTCGGCCACCGTAGTACCGCCCGGGAGCCTGTATCACAATCATGAGTTTGTTACATAAGCCACTTGTGAGGTGTGCCTGGTGATGAACAGACCACACTTCTTCTATTTGGTATCGTATAAAGCATCCAGGGGTTTATGACCATGTTGTGGACTTCTGCGTGGTGTCCTTAGGGTTTCCGAAGCCTATCATCAGGTTTCGAAGTGGACCAGTGGTGAGTTTAGTCGATAACAATCTCGACTCCTCCGTCTAACCTAGGCGAGGAATAGTCCAATAAGATTCTCAACACGTAAAAGAAAACAAAGGGAATTATGACCTTGGGTATTTCTTTCTCGTGTCGTCAGTGTTTCAGTTTGACTAAATCGTTTTAGTCGATTACATGGACACACATATCGCGTTGTGTGATATAATTATGACAATTATTTACCCCTTGTCTGGTCAACCATGAATAAGAAGGGTAGACCCCACCGACTGAACACTCCGTTCAACTCTTTCGTTCAATCTTTTCGCATCGATGACTCTAGCGGCAAGGCTAGGACATCCCTTAAAACCTTCATCAAGTGAGGCAAAGTAAATACAATAGAAAACTATTCTACCTTCAGGCGCCTCCTGTGTCCTAATGAATTGAACAATTTCTTAGTATTTGACCAGACCGTCCCAGATCACATAAAGACGGATACAAATCAAAACAAGATGGTCTATACCTTAAAAGCTATATCATTTAACTACACTGCAATTGTAGGATGTTTAGTCTGAAAAGAATAATAAATAATAAATAAATTCAACTCATTACTGTCCCACTGCTGGGCAAGGGTCTCTTCTCAGAATAAGAAGGGGTAGGCCTTAGTCCACCACGCGGGCCCGATGAGGGTTAGCGGACTACACACACCGTCGATAACTTTATGGAGCCGTCTCAGGTGTGCAGGTTTACTCACGATGTTTTTCCTTCACCGTAAATGCAAGAGATAATCAAATTCTGATCCGCACATGATTCCGAAAAGCCAGAGGTGCGGGCCGGGTTTGAACCCTCCTGCATGGAAGGTAAGCGTTCAACCGCTAGACTATCACTGAAAAGAATAATGAATGAAAAAATTTAACTATAAAATTAATGACTGTCTATAACTACTGGGTGTTAATAATAACAGTAGCTAGGTATTCACACACTGACATCACCACACATCGCCTTTTACAAACCAACTTCACTATATCTTTATAAAACAACTTTTTATTGCAAGACATAATATAAAATGTTAGCAGGATTCTGGACACCACCGATCCTACTCAGCACTCAACAACACCATCAAAATTCATCTCTAACTTATCTATATAAAGTTTAAACTCAAATGGAGCTCAAGAGACGGACGCTTCAAGTTATTGTTATGCTAAATATCACATCTTTACAACAAAAGCTGTTTAAAGCAGACAATGTCGGTCGAGTGTGAAATTCGTCAAGGCTTTAAAATGTTCCAAACTATAAATGTATGAAAACAATATAATATTGCGGTGCTATGTGAAAAAACCTCTAATTAGAATATAGATAGTGAAGTAGGAATTGAATGGTTCAACTTATGGGTAGTAAAAGTGTGGGGTGGTGTTGTAATTGTCTAAAGGACAAATCGACATTTTTATATCTTTTTTTCTCGTGGTTGAGCTTAGCTGTATATTTATCTAATTAACATAAGCCTTTGAGTATTCTAAGCTATCTGGCTGCCGCATTGGTCTAGTGGTCGTAAGCTGCTGCCCTTCAGGTCTTCGGTTCTATTCTTGGGTCGGACAGAGTATTATTGGGTTTTTCTGTATGAAAATTCTTCGTGGCTTCCTAGTTTGGAACTGGACCTGTAGATGGCAAATTTGGGCCAAATTTGGGTGTACAATCGTACACCTCTGCCTGAACCTTCAGGAAATATAGGTGTGTTGCTAGCTATCTAGCCAATTATGTGCTCGTCATTTCGATGGCTTCACCAGACAGATACCGCGCTTTCTTAACTCAACACAGAAACCTTTCGTTTTCTGTTCTTAGAGAGACGAAAACGGTGTTTTTGCTTGGTCTACCGAAAGCTCTTAATTTATTTACTGGTCTAGTAGTAGCAAATTTGACTACTGAACGTGAGTTCTTGACTTCGATTCCCGGGTCATGGAAATTCTTAGGAGCATTTTTATTCATCCATTACATGCAGGGCCCGATCCAGCAATTTAGCCGCTCCGGGCAAAACAATATTTGCCGCCCTTTACAATGACACTTTTTAAGTCATGAGCATGTTATTCCAGAGATAGGATGTTGCAATTTCTGACCAACGGACGTATGTATATAATATTGTTGGAATTGTATAATATTCAGTTAAGTTTGTCTACTGGGACTTTTGAATACACCAAATTTCATGAATGCATGTATGTGAGTACATATACATGTATGTACGAGTATGGTTTTCCAAGAATATCTTATAATTTATTTATTTTTTTCATTTTTAGTTAACGTTGCCCCACAATAGGATTTCTCCTGTGTTGTAGGTAAATTTTTACAAACATACATGTCACATGCACACACAACCAGACCCGAAACAACTATCTGTAGATCATACAAATATTTGTTCCGTGCGGGAATCGAACCCGCGACACTAAGCGCAGAAAGCTAATCACTTAGCCACTGCACCAACCGTGCCGTGAATTTTTTTATCGACTTATGTACATTTTAACTTAAGGAACAATTAATTTTTTTTTATCAATATCAGTTCAGAAGTTTAAAAGATTCTGAACAAACTGTTATATGAATGCAGTTTATAATAAAATACTTTATAATTTAAATTTCCCATCATTTTGGCGGAATGATTCACTTGTAACTATGAAACATGTCCAACATTTGTACTATATGAATAATTACGGAAAAAATAGGAATATATTTATTTTATATTTTTACTATCGTAAAATGCTCCGTCCAGCGTCTGCAATTTTGCCGCCCCTGATTTTTGCCGCTCTGGGAAATTGCCCGGCTCGCCCCCCCTTAGATCGGGCCCTGATTACATGTGAGCAAGAATTATGTATTATGTACTATATGTCTCTCGTCTACCAGTCATACTAGACCGCTACAGACAACGGCCATGCTGCAATCAGCACTCTTCCCTTGAATTGGTAATCATAGAAGGAAACAAGATACCTGTACCAGTGACTTCAGGTACAACCGCTTTCAATGATTAACAGGCATAGAAGGGAATTTTTCTATAATGCAAATCTTAAATTGTTTTAAAAGTAGGTATTATCTTAATTTGCTGCTAGATTGAGTGATCCTCCTTTTATTTTATGATAAAATTAAAACGTACATATGTATGTAATGTGTCAAACATTGTCAAAACTCCAAAATCCAAGAACTTGTCACACATAAGGAAACGAAGTTATTGTCCGGGGTTGACATGTCCGTGTCGGAAAAAAACCCTTAAATATAAATTAAGATAATAAAAAGTTAGTGTCCGATGAGTAGCTCACTCAATTCAGATATGCAGATCATTCAATCCAGAAGCACATTTTGAAGTAAGCAATAGATCCCTGCGCACTAAGATTGAACCTGATTGAACGGACTGTTTGTTTTTTTACTGTACCTACTGGTAGATTATTTTAAAAGTATCACGTTCAGAGTTTGAAGATTTTAATGTATCCCAAGATTTCAAGTTAGCTTTGACAAAACATTTCGATGATGCTGCTACAAATGAAGAAGATATTGCTTAGTATTTTAATAGAATTAGGATGAAATTGAGCCCAGAAAATAACGTCAAATACGCCCATTAGAGATACTACCATATAAAGTAACAAATAAATGTCTAATAAGTTAAAATATGAGAAAGAAACAATAAATATTATTAATATTCCATTTAAAACATAACGTGTCGCTGCTAACTGCCAACCACACATATATTAATAGATAAGTCATCAAACAGACACCCTCTCGAGTTTCAATCTCCAAGAGAACCCTTTTAACACTTCCGCTATTAAACTCTGCAATAAACACTGAAAAAAGAGTGACAAAAAATTGAAAACCCAAATCAAGGAAAACCCAACCCTAACGCAACCGAAAAAGGTAGCTAATGACTTGAAATATACCTCAATAACAATTTCAAAGTGATAATTTCGACACCTAATACAAAACTTCATCTATTGTGATAAGCATAAAACTTAGAATCCCGTAGCAAGTTTTTGATGTAACCTGTAATAAACTTTTAACATGACAACACGAAATTAAGAGTATTAAAACAACATGTGTGAGACAATGGAGCGGCGAGCACAAAGGGCGGCGGCACCTTTGAAGTCGGCGTTGGGCCGGTTAATTTTACAGCGGCCCGGTGGCCACACCCCGGCGGGCTTGCAGCTTGTACAACTATCAATTGTGCATCCTTTCGAGGTAATAAAGTATCAACTATTGTTTAAACAATTGTTCAGTTCAATGCAACAATAGACGGTGTTTCCCCGTATTGTTCAATAAGGGTTGTATCTTTTTTCACTAATATAACCTAATAAGATAAAACAGAACGGGTAATTCTTGATTATCTGCACTAAAGTTAAAAAATGTTAATGAAAACGTTCTTTTGTTTTATTCAGTGAAACTCTTAGTTGTGTTCACTCGACTGGATATTTCTTCAAGGACTGTAATGTGTGAGTTTTCTTTGATCTCATTTTTCGACTTCGACGGCGTCGTCATAACATCATAAATACAGAAGAGAGAAAATAATGTGCGCGATTTCGCTAGAAATTATCTAAAATGTGCGCGCATGTGGTTTATGAAATATTTTAGTTCTGAACCTGTCTGGATTTTTGAAAAGCTTTTTTTAAAGCTTTTTTCTGTTGATAGCTAATTTGCGTCTCAGAAATACCCGTACACGCCGTCTATTTATTTTTTATATCCTATGACCCAAATAATGGTACCAAACCTAAGACCTTAAAACCTTCACCTACTTCAATGGAACAAATAATACTTGAGTGTTCGTCACGTCTTTGTTTTGGCGCTATTATCGCTTCCTGCCGGGTGGCGCAGGCGCAACCGGCCAGCCGTGAAAATCCACCATTGTGTCACAACGCCCATCCCACAGTCCCACTAGATTTCACAACTTTTATTATACTGTGAACTACAGTTACCAATGTAAAAAGAATTTTACTCTATTTACAATCCATAGTTTCAACTGTGCCTATTGTTGGATACAAGATCCCAAGTTCGGTTCCAATAATAATCTTAAGCTGGATATGGGCAGAAGTATGGAGGCAAGCTTCTAGTAAACCGTTCTTACCGCTGGTTATTGCAAAACCAATCCTCTCATGTGGGTAATGCTACAGCCTGAAAAGCCAAAACTCTTTAAAAAAAAAACACTTGTTTTCTTGCCACTCTCTTCTCCATAGGAACTTCCCCCTACTGGACCCGTGCATCTAAAAAGTTTCGACTTTTTAGAAGTGCCTACAAGGCCTGGTTGAAACAACAAATGTTGACTTCTCTTTGAGCCTTCGTTATAATATCCGCCTACTACATGGTTCTCAAGGGTCTCAGTCGTCACCAGCTCCTCAGTTTTTGGTAGGGATTACCGCGTGATTAGCACCATATTTTCTCGTTCTGTACTCTTCATACTATTCGTTACCTTTCGCCCTGGAGAAGGTAAAGGGTCATGCCGGATTTTTAGCATCAAAAATAGCACGATGCTCCTCATCCTGTTAGAAAAACATCATCTTTCGGACGACCGGCACATCATGTTATGCACGAATTTACCTTGCCTTGCCTACTATAGCCTTGAATTGTGAAATTACTCCTACTTTTGTCAACGGTCCCCTAAACTATTTCCTCACTCGCCAAAAAAGACAGTCCCAAGAAAATGAAACACACAGAAAACTGGTTGATGCTAGTTTTTCTGTTTTTGAAGGCGCAACTACCATGAGATAAAGTGTAATATATTCAACTTCACCAGAGCATATCCAGTTCTTCTGTAGATATAAACTGCATTTTAATCAGCTTTATCGCTTAATGTTTCTCTATTCTATCGTATGTTCACGCCGTATCCGGTGGGGGCAAGAAAGTATGGCTTTTATGTCAGTGTGATAAGTTATCACTGTGATAATGGGTAATTAATGAATTAACAATGAATATTATGGAGGTTTAATGCACTCTGAGAAAATGTATGGTAATGTATGATGGGGGTGAATAATTATAATTTAATTATGGCTAATTATGCAATTATAGCGGCACGCTTTGTATTATAATTATAATTACCCGTGCTAATGCATTTTGATCGTAGGTTTTCAGAGCAATGCGGTATTTTTCTATAATAAGAACTATTTGTAAAATAGAATCATCGATCTTCACGCCTAGAAAATAAAGGACATTTGTATTGGCTCCCTCTTTTTTTCCTTTTTTTTACGTTTGGAAATGCTCATGCATACCCGCTGCCCTGGGGAAGGCGACAGGTGTTGGACTTTTACCGACTAAAACCACACGGTGTTCCTGCGGCATAACTGTAGCGCCGAAGATAGAGGATTCGCTCGCGCATTAACCGCACCCCCAGCAGGTATCGACCCGCCAGTGGATGACCTGGCAGGCTCCGTCCCATTGTGCAGCGAGTGACGGACAGCCCCAAATGTATTTGCTCCCTAGAATACCGCACCTACACAAATGTCATTTAATTTTCTATCTTATAAAAGTACTTAATACTAGGGTTATTCCTGTATTCACAAACATAAAGCTACGTGAATCGAACCTGCAACACGTAGCGCAACAGCCGATCGCTTAGCTACTGCGCTAATCGTGCCATGTGTGTGTCGTTAGTCTACATTTTACTAAAAAATATAAAACAAAAGGCAATAAAGTAAAACAATTACTTTTAAGCCGCACATAAAACAAAAGAGAATACAATTCGCAATAGTAACAATTCAATTAAATAATCCTTTATAAAAATATTATGCGTGAAGCTTTGTTTTCAAAAAGTTTACTAATTGTTACAACAAAGTCATTGATTAGTTGTTCAATTGTTACTAGAAGGACGGTGCCATTAATAAGTATTTTACTTTGTACAAAAACAATCGTTACATTGTGAATTGGTTGAACACAACCCGCCTTTCACAAAACAGCCCTTGTGTTTTACAAATGAATGGAAGTCTTTGTTTAGAGATGGTAGGTGATAATTTTCAGTATGTACATTAAAACGGGATCACGCCTCTATTCCCCGAAAGATTAGGCAGAGGTACAGCCACATTCAAACTATGCACTAGCTATTTCGCATATGTGATTATCAAATCAAAATACGGAGCAATCGTATTGCCATATACCGGACAACACTTGAATTCCTAAGTACTGTTTCTAAGAATTTTCTACCACAAAAACCTAATAACACTTCCAACGATCCGGGGATCAAACACGGAACCTCAACATCGGCAGCCACGCTTGAGACTCGACCAACTCCGACTCAATCAATGGCGCATTTTTGCTTCGGGTCACGAATGTCCTAAGACACTTTAAGAAGTGACTTGAAGATGATTCAAATTGCCGATCAGTGTTGTACTGATCGGCAATTTCAAACTTCTAAGAATCAGAAGCTGTTTATATCATACTTATTTATAACATAACTAGCTTCCACTCGCGGCTTCGCCCGCGTGGATTACGAATCGGGTCTATATTTTACGTAGTACCATAATTCCTTTTCTAAAATAAAAGTATCATGCTTTGAAAAACACGTAGCGCCATCTAGTGTTCTAATGCAATTGTGACCTTTGGAACTTATTGTTCTTTCCCTCGGGAACAGAAGTTTTTTTCTGCATGAAAGGTACCCTAATGTCCTTTTCTGTACCCCTGACAACGTAAATGAAAATTTTCAAGATGATCGGTTCAGTGGTTTAGGCGTGAAAAGGTAACAATTATTTGTTACCTTTACCAAACAAACTTACTTTCGCATTTATAATAATAGTTAGGAAGTTAGGATTAGGATATTATTTATACTGTGGTAATTGTCATCCAATAGAAATAGCAGAATTTCATGATCATTTACTCCAGGATCGTAAAGCAGCGACAGTAGAATCTAATGCATGCTTCATTAAGTTTTTTACAGAACTAATAACTCCAAGACACGCTGGCTAAGGGCGGAGAGCCTCCTAACATAAACTCACGTACGTCTAATTTGTATACCTAACCTAAGAAATTCACAATCCATCGTTATAGCCTGCGAGTTATTTTATAGACATTCCTATGCGGAGCGGCTCCTCAAAGCAGTTAATGCCTATCTAAAGCTCCTCACAATTAATTCCCCGTCCTTCCTGCGAGTCATGAGTGCGCAGGATCATCATCAGGAAATTGGTTCAGTAGATCCATTGCTTGTCACTGCAGGACGTTCAATAATAAACTGATATTAAATACTCCAATTGTCAGCCTTTTGAAGTTTTCAGTGCGTGTGGCTAGACTGATTAAATCTGGATGTGAAGTTACTTATCACGAGTTTTCATAGTAAAGTAAATTTTCAAGATAGCGATTTTAGTTCTTAACTTGGTTACATTAGGGATTAGAGTCGCTTATGTGACATATGTGTCATAGTAAAGTTTTGATTTACTATTTACTATATTATAGAGATGTCATGTTAGCGACTCTAATCGTTAATGTAACCGAGTTAAGAACTAAAATCGCTTGCATGATAATTTACATTTAATATGAAAGTAAATAGTAAAAAAACTCATAATAGAGGTACAGGTTTAAAAAAAAAAGGTCTCACGGTATTTGGGATCGTAGTTGGTCAGAGTGGGGATCTGGGTAACCACTTAGCGATCCCAGGGATGACGGTAGCATCAGGTCACATGTTATAAACACAGCAGGGATGTTGGGAGCTATGTTCCATGTACAAGAGGAACCCCGGCGCGGTCTACTGACCTTCCTAGTGCCCCTTCACATGTGCTGAACTTGGGCACCGAGATCAACCTACACAAATAATCTGCACACCCAGCCTCCTACCCTGAGGGACAGAAGATTTCGAAGGTTTCTACATTGAATTAAATATCTGATAGTAGCTTTATGTATACTTCGAGACTAAAGGTTTAGATCTAAAAACTATCTAGGTATATCTGGACTGAGTAACCAAATCGATTGACTTACGCACGAACTACGAACCACACCAAGTGAGCCTTCTGCCCACTTCTTATGCTGTATCAACATCGTGCGTGACAAATTGCAGCGCTTGCGCATCCGAGAAAAACATCTCTTAACGATAGCTTAATTGCGCGTAATTATGACCTGGTGGAGCTCTGCTACCATTTTAAGTAGACCTGCAACAATATAACGATCTATAGCGTAAAATTGTTTAGATATTGGAAGATTCTTAACATAGGTACATAACGCAGTCCTATAGCGATAGCGATACTAATAATAATAAAAAGATCAAACTTCATATTAAATCAAAACGCAACATACCTAAGCTACATTGATCCAAATAACATAGGATCACGCCCGTGTTCCCCGAAGAGAGGGTTAGACCCATATTGCGCCGATTCTGTTATTAAGTTCATGTAATATGTGGCAAGTTTATCGCCTTTTACCGATCGCATTCCAAACTCCGAGCTGCTACTGAGAATTTCCATAGAGACCCTATAACACATTCCCTTCCTAGGAAAAGCACCCAGAACCTAGAAACACGCATCAATAAAGCTGATGTCTCCAAGATAATCAAACTCAGGAGGTTTTCCAATTCTTAATTCGACAGTTCTCCTGTAGACACCACACAACAATTACAATAGGTAATCTGTGGATCAAAATCGAGCAATCTCGTTAGGAGCACTTCAGGATTTTGATAGAGAGTGCAACTTCTCCACTCTCAAATCAAAAGCGTCAAGTTAGTTTGGCTATAGCACGAGGACTCTATATATAATGGTGGTTGTGATACAAAAGAGAATGCGACTAGCCAAAGCCTCTGGAAATAGTTTTTGTTTTGTTATAAACTACAATATATTAAAAGTGGTCTTAATGAATGGATAGACTTTTTTGTTGTGACTTTAAGTAGTTGAAGATAAAATGACATTAATCACAGCGTGCTTGTCAGTCTGGTGTTGTTGACGTAAATCTATTATACCATGCGAATACTAAAGATTTTGTTAAACCAAAGAGGTTACGTAATATTAGAAAATTATCTAAGAAATATATCTATCATTCCGTGACTATTTATCGCCTAAATCCAGAGAAAGGCAGTTAAAAACTGTTTTTTTTTACCTTTGCCCCACCCTAGGATTTCTCCATAAATGTCACATGCACAAACAAGCAGATCCGTAACAACTATCTGTAGATCATACAAATATTTGTACCGTGCGAATTTATTCGAATCGAATCCACGACACTTAGCGCAGAAAGCTAATCACTTAGCCATTGTATCAACCGTGTCGTCAAAGTTAAAGCAAAAACACCTAGAGAAATGTCAATCACAGATCTTGAGACGTAAAATATCAATAAAAACGTCAAATAAATCTAAATTCTTTCAACTTTAATCAATTTCTTATAATTAACTTATCTTATTCTGAACTCAAATTAGATTGAAAGCCTTTATATTAATATACGGAATTTCCGATTACACTTAATCTATAACAATTAGTCACATCTCATTATCATATCTCGTCTAAACGCATGTAAAGCCTTCCAATTTTCCACTTCAATAGATCTATAATGTTGAATTATATTTAATTTGGTGTTTCGAATAATATTTTTTGAGTTCAGCTTTGGTCCGATTGTGAGCGAGAAGCTTTGAACGGAAAAGCTTTACTAATGGATTCAAGATTTTAAAAGAAAAAGCAAACTTGCCAGCCTCGTTGCCCCCGTTGCTAACTCGCAAATCTCACTAGGGCATGAGCGATTCCACGTCCACTTGTGCCGGCTTGACAGAAGAAAAAAGAAAAATAAAGTTATCAAAAGAAAACAAGACAAAGTTAAGCAGCGTCATCTATGTTGCTTCTTAGGATTTGGCGTAGTAGTATTTATTCAGTGACGGGTTCAAAACCTACAACCAACCTACCTACGGCTTACGAAACTTAGTTTCTTCCAGCGATTTTGATTGACCTTTGAAACCAACAAATTTTGACACTTCCTTTCCTTGGTTTTCAAGAAGAGCAAATACGTAGCTTAATTTGTCAACATGAAGACTGAAAACTCATCGTCGATTTTCAGACTGCTTCGACGCAACTGCCACAATAAACCAAATGAAGAGATTGCCAAACCCTATCTCTTGAATAATCATACATAAAACTAAGGAAAACTTTTCGACGTAACTCGTTGTGATTCCGACCGTGTCTTCAGTTCACTCGAATCGGTATAAATTAAGTATACGGCGTGGGCTGTGGCCTGGCCGCTAATGGTGGCCGCAGATAAAACCAAGTAATTAACGAATCAATTTGATTATATCCGGCCGCTTTGTACCGCCCGTGTAGGCAGGGAGACGACGGCACTAGGACGAATAACATCTCAAATTCTGTGTTACATACTTTTGTTTACTTCTTTAGATTTTACTTTAAATATACTTTGGCACCATAGCAAATGCAGATATCGCAGGTAAATCAGGTCATTGTTTACAGCAAATAGTTAAATAAAAAATCCAGATTTTAAACGAAAACATGTAAGTATGTGATGGACAAGCAGAATTCCTAACAACATACGTCATTATTTGCTTTTTTTTAAAAAAATGCTCTCAAAACGTGACAAGCGAACTGCACGAAACGATGCGAACACAAAAACTTTAATTCATTTAATTGTTTCCTAAGAACAACATCAAAGTAATTACGAACCTTAAGACGCGACAATGAGCTTGCGATACTTAATTGTCGTAATTAGAACTGGATAATTAGTCTGAAACGACAAAACATTTAAAAACTATAGTTTTTTTTAGCAGTTGACGTAATAAAGAGTGTTTTTCGGTACTAAACGTGTGTATTTCACGCGGTTTCTTCGTAACTGATGAGCAAATATTCAGGCGGTGCCAAAAGTACGTGCAACAGAAACGCTTCACACCAAACAAGGCACAAAAGGGTATAGAATTTAAACGTCATGCATTCATGACAGTAGATGCACAAGAACAACCCTTCATAAGGCATTTGATGCTTAGAAATGCACGCGTCTGCATAGAAAAAGTCGCGTTTTCGTAAACCGATTTCCGAGAATCCGAGAAATTAATGAAATACATGACAAGTCCTTTCAAGTTTCGACTATGGAGCGCATAGTATGATTACTATGAATTGAACACACACAATGAAAGAAGATATTTGTTTATTTTTGGTTTTTTTGTTGTTGCTATTATGATCTATTTGTTTATTGCTACATTATAAACAGTAATGAGTCATCTTCATAATCGAAACATTTTAATGAGAAGCACATAATTGGCCAATTATGTACCTCATATCGTTATCGTTATGGCATACCTGGCGCAACATCTCAAGCTTTTTCTACCATCTCGACACAAATGTCACAGTGTGTTATGAATACAAATTATTTTAATAATATTCTGGAAAAGTAAAGATATCGAAAAGTAGAGGCATACCTTCAATAGGTTGAGTAGTGTTAATGGATTAAAACCTTATAAATTGCCCTGTGAACACACAGAACTAGTTGAACGACAACGCGGCTCGCATGGCAAAATGAGTTTCGACACACAGAAGAAAAGAAAAACAAAATAACAAAGACTTAGTGAACAAGTCACGGTTGGCGCAGTGGCTAAGCGATTAGCTTTCTATACTACATGCCGCAGATCGAAATCCCTTACGGAACAAATAGTGGTTTCAGGTCGGGGTGTGTGTGCATGTGACATGTATGTTTGTAAAACTGTACCGATCTGATTACGGTACAGGAGAAAATATTAGTGGGGCAAAGAAAAAAACTCTGTAATTATTGACCATTATTTTATATATCATCAAGGAAATCAATCATCCATAGTTTTGAGACTTTCAAAAAGATCAGATGAAAATGTATGCCAAATATTACTAAAGTATGAGAGCTAAATAATATATACTGTTTCTTTCTTCTTTTATGACTTTGCCATGGCTAACGAGTGATGTCATATGACCTTTGAAATAAGCTCATTCAACTTTAACATGTTACAAACAAAACATTAACACTCAAAGCTTATATTCAAAATCCCAGAAACAGCGGCCATATTCAAACAGATTAAACATTTTCGATGAATATTTACTCGTCCACGTTAGCTCTCGGACTATAAACACTCGGACCGATCTTTTTACTGCCGAAAGAGTAATAAAAGTTAAATCCAAGCTTCGAGATATCCCAAGTTAATGCTTATTGACATTTTGGCCGTTTCTGTAACAAATTCCGATTTTCATTCACTTTGCTTTACTGATAAGATTAATTATTTGCGATTAGTTAATTTATGCTTTTATAAATATTTTAAATGTTTATTTAGATTGCGAATGTGTGTAAGCTTCTTAAGCTTCTTTTTTTACAGATACGTAAGCTCGCATTGGTAAATACAATAATATATTTGTGACTATATATTTTTTTTTGTTTTATCTTCGATATAGTTGGCATTACCCATTATAATGAGGAAGTTTTATGAACCAATAGAACGATTGCCGCAGCGACTAAGCAATTTTTTTCTGCGGTATATGTTGTGAGTTTGATTCGCGCACAGAGCGTTAATAAACGATATTTGTATAGCCTACAGAAAATGATGTGTGTTTGTAAACTGTACCCATAATAGATAAGAAATCCTAGTGTGAGCCTAAATAAAATAGTTTAATCCACACTGATATAAATGCGAAAGTAACTCTGTTTGTTACCTCATTACAACTAAACCACTGACCCAATCGTAATGAAATTTTACAAAGATATAGCTTGGAAAATGGAGAAGGACATAGACTTATTACTACATATACCTATTACACGCAGACGAAACATGGGCACGAGCAAGTCATAATAAAAGGCAAAGAAATGACTATGTGTAAATTCAGGTATGCATTTAAGTCGGTCGCCGAATGATGGTAGCTGGTCCTATGTCGTGATATTGACATTATCGACGCTTGCGCTGCACGCTGGACGAACTGTTCCGGGCGATAGTGATGTATTATGATCATTAATCGCTTACCGATATCGATGTTGTTTTATAGCACATAATGTATGAGATGTAAATAAAGGAAAATAGTATGAGATGATAATTATATCCAACTACTGTCAGCTTTCATTTTTAGAGAGTATATTAAATAAGTAGGTCTAAAGAGTTATAAAAAGACGTATATAATAAGGAATCTTTATTCAATGTCTTCTGTTTCGTGGGCGTATTTGCGCTGTTGTCCACCAGAAGTCCGGCAGAGACTAACATTCCAGAACGTTTAGGGAGATGGCAGTCGTTGGCCCAAAAATATCCTTATCATTTATGTAAATGTACATCCTTACCCAAGAGACTGATGCGCGTACGCACCGCACCCTATGATCAGGCGCACAATCGTGTGCATTAGCGCCGCGCTCCGCCCCCCTCGCCGCACGCCCGCGGCGCCGCGCATGCGCCACACAAATTACTTTTTATTATTATAATACTTGCGTGATTGTACCATCTAGTATGAAATAAAAAATATATAGAAGGTCCATACTGTATACATTATTATATGGTGACCATCAAGGTAAAGGAGAACATCCATCTTTGATCCGTCTATCAGGTCCATTTGGCAGACTTGATGCTGATGGGCAAGAACTTTAACGACCAACGTAAGAATTGCGAGATTTATTTGATTTTCCAGTCTAAATATCATTAAAAAAAATCTTCTGACTCTGACTGGCAAACAGCAGCAGCATCATCAGTAGGTACGTAGAGGCTTGCTCTGCGATCACAAACTTTCTTTCTCAAACACCTTTGGTTTTAGTGATTCAACCCTTCGGCTGAGATAACCTTGATGCTAAAATCCCTCACATATGACTGCCTCATTGGGTCTTATGGTCGCAAGCCTAACTTCTGAAGACCAGGATCAGGCAGTGGGTTATTAATGTTTCACTTTCCATCAAATAAGGTGGAGTAAGTGAAACTTGGATCATAATCATTAGAAATTGACCTTCTGATCATTTTACTTGCTGCATCTAGCCACTAGTGATTATTAATACACAAGTTTGAATCATTCTCTTTTTATTATAGATTTTTTGAGGTAATTACCATTGTCTGGGAGTTTTTTGAGTTAATTATGATTATGTTGATGAGGAGGAAATGTGTCTACGTGCTTCTTTGAAGGTGTGAAGAACAGGCCAACTAGTTTTATTTCTGTAGGTGTAAAACGTGGTGGATAGCTGGATCTCCAATAGTAACTATTCAGTAATCTGTGCGAGTACAGTGAGAAAATTGTCAGTATTATGAATAGTGATTTTTTTTCTGATAAAGTTAATTCGAACTACGGTAGACTGGTACTGCCTTTCCTTAGCCAAATTTTTGCTGCTGATGTTATTGCAGGGTTATCATATTCCATCAAGGATAGATTAGCCATTGAGTAACGGTATTATCGAGGCTGAATGCTCAGGGTGCGCCAGACGATCTTAGATTTCTTCATTCGTGGATGTTTTTGCTACAAATATTACTTAGCATTGGCACTATTGCACAGGTGCCATTAGGTATACCTAACCTTGCAATTCCTATGCTATAGCATAGAAATTGCACCTGTCAAATTACAAAACCAATTAATACATGGAAGAGGCTATTAAAATGTAGATGGCAATAATTTATTTAATAGCAACACTTTCACTCAATATGTTGTAGAAGTTAATTATTTTCATTAAAAAAGTAATTGCTTGACTCGTAATAGATTTTAGTGTTCATAAAACTTAATTTTGTTATGTAACTGTTTTTATGAGTCTTGTTATGTTTTTCTGCTCGTAATAGTCTTTAGTAATGTTTAGTATGTAGTTGTTATATAACATTGAATATCGTAACGTTTCTTAAAAGATTGTAACATCAGTCGAAACTAACATAATTATTTATAAATTAGTCACGACTTTGTTTAAGTAAATCTAGGCAAATCCAGCTAGTAGTTAGGCAGACTCATAACTTTAAACTGTGCACTTCTATGAGTCATTAATCATTAGTAATTTAGTTTTTATATATGTTTCTTTTTAACCTTTCCTCACACTTAACTACGATTTCTGATCTATCGCGGGACCGCGGGTACAGACGACGTTGTAATTTTTTAGTTTTATTGAAAAGAATTTTACCATAAAAACAAATTAAGCTTTTCGCTACTAAACTTTGAATTCAAAGGTATGTTCTTTGAAATAATATAATACTAGCATCCGCGCGCGGCTTCGCCCGCGTGGTTTACGAAGCCGTACATTTTCCCGGGATAAAAAGTAGCCTATGTCCTATTCCAGACTATAATCTATCTCTGTGCCAAATTTCATCTAGATGCGTTCAGCCGTTCTGGCGTGAAAGAGTAACAAAGATCCATCCATCCTCACAAACTTTCACATTTGTAATATTAGTAAAGTAATATAATATAATATGTATGTCTATAATATTTTTTACAGTCAAATATATTTGACAAAAAAAATAACAATATAATCTATTCAAAAACATCCTCAAAAACTGTTGACGGATTTCTAAGAACAAATCTTCATATCTCTAAGGTTTTGCATAACAGTCATAGAGATCCCTGAATTCAATTTGTTTATATCATCATAAAAGCTATAGCTGAGGGGGACTTCAAATAAGTACGTATTAAAATTAAAATATAACTTTTATAATATCGGTCGATGCTTCACTGCAACTGCCTAACATTTTTCGAGGTTAACTTTATCTAATCAGAATCGAAAAAAGTACCTACCTAATTATAAAAGATGAATTAAATGAATCAGAAAAAGAAGTAGGTAATAAAATAAAATAACAGTTTATATATGAGACTTTTACTCTAGCGACTATCAAAAAATATTAGTATGAAACTATGTATATGCGGCGCGGGCACCTCTAGCTATGACAATGAACTAAAAATGACTAAGTAAATTTTTCGATAGTCGGTAGTCAGTCTAGTAGACTTGTAAACTCATATTATGGGTACCTAGTCTCCGTTATTGCTGAGATTAGACGTCTAACCTGAAACAAAATAAAATCAATTTCTTTCATTTATACTAAAGACTAGCTGTGCCCGCGACTTCGTTCGCGTGGATGTCGCAACTTAACAATGTATTTTTTAGTGAGACCAAATGCACTTAACCCTATTTTTTTCTAAAATAAAAGAATTTTTCTAAAATAAAAGTAGCCTAAGTTACTCCTTATTACGTCAGCTACCTGCCAATAAAAGTCCCGTCAAAATGGGTCCAGCCATTTCAGAGATTAGCCTATACAAACAGACAGAACGACAAAAATTGTAAAAAATGTTATTTTGGTGTATGTACCGTATATATATTCATATGCATGTAGTAAAAAACGGTTATTTCAATATTACAAACAGACACTCCAATTTTATTTATATGTATAGATAATTACTATACTTACATACATCTTCCACGATGCCACTGATATTCATGAGTCGTCTGAAAAAACAATATGCCTGTAATATTAAAAAAAAAGTTTAAAAAAAGTCGTGTCATCATAATTCCATTAAATTTTGACGTAACAACATTAATTATGTCGTACATTCAACGTCCACCATTTTGCTTTCAGGCAAGAAAAAAGTAAACGACAATACCCGTAGTGTGGTCCGTTGACAGCTCGACGACTATTGACAAATCCTTATACTTTTTTTTATTAAATTCATACGAGCATGCGCAATCAATGAATTATCTCCACATGCTTTTATTCTTGGAAATTCCATTTTTTTCTTCGACGGCCACAAGCGATTTGCTTTCTGTCCGCGGTGAGGCGTGGCCAATCGATTCTGTTACAACTTCGCGGTGCGCGTTCGATTCCCTGGCAACTGACTATTATGTTGTACAGCATTCGACTTTGGTTTTGGTTTAACGGCAGATGCGGTAATAAATTGCTTTATGTTCAAGTTCTATAATTTCAGAAAATGCTTATCTAATAACAATTTAATGTTTCTGGATGAACAGTGTTGCTAATGGATACTCTTCCCATCGATTGGATACCATTATTAGAGTTAAAAGCAAGTCTCCAGCACGATCCGAGGAAAAAAGAAAAAATAGTTCGTCAAATTTAACTTTCAAAGAGCCTTGACTTACTAAAAGTACTTAATAACCCTACTTCCTACTAATATTATAAATGTGAAAGTTTGTGAGGATGGATGGATGGATGGATCTTTGTTACTATTTCACGCCGGAACGGCTGAACAGATCTGGATGAAATTTGGCACAGAGATAGATTATAGTCTGGAATAGCAAATAGGCTACTTTTTATCCCGAAAAAATGTACGGGTTCGTAAACCACGCGGGCGAGAAGCTACTAGTATCATAATCAGATTAAGATTTACAAAACGAAATCACGACCATTCACAAAACAAAAAAGGAATAACGTCCTTCTTAACGCAACATTAGTTCTAAATTCAAAAGTTCAAGGAGGTCCAAAAAGCACAGAGTATTCATACCTATTACCTATAGCTATCCATACAGCCAGTGTTGAGCATTATTTTATCGCGACCAAATCGATTCCCAACGGACCATTATCCACGGATTAAAATATTACGATGCGAACTTCTTAGCATCATAAACGCATTTAAATGAGCAATCAAAACCTTTTTCTGGGTCAGTATTTAACATTAATTAAAAACGCCGACTCCACAATAAATATGATAAGGGAATTCACATCAAGTGACCAGACTAAAGTAATGTAGTATCGATTTAATTGGCTCCTATAGGAGATAAAGTGTTTGTTAAAAAAAAAACATTTTTATTACCCTCTGTGGGACATATTAAATGTTTACGATTTTTAATCTTTATTTTTCTTACGTTATTGGAAATGGCGAGTGTTTTTTTTTAACTGGCAATTCCTTTGCCTTTAAAAAACAATAGATACCTAATTATTGTTATTTTTATGCATGGCGTTCCTAAATCAAAAATTTAAACTTAATTGAATAACTGTGATAAAAAAAAAAAATAGATCGAAGTTTGATTTATGTCAGGTTAATTAATTCAAAGTGTTGTGAGCCCGCGGCCTCGTCTGCCTTTTATCGCTATAACGTTAAAATTATGGAGTAAAGTGGTCTACCATCGATAGAGCAGTTATTCAAAATGTAGGTAAGTATAAAAAATATTAATTTAATATTATAGCTATACCTCATATGTTAGACGTACACTTAATTAGCTGAAGCAACGAAAAAAGTAATCAGACAGCAAAGGCATGAATAAAAATTATGGTGTTGTTTATGTTTATATATACTGAGTGACGTCAGTCTGGGATAACTTGAAATGGATAGTACTCGTAGGTAGATTGACTACGTCATTGGTGTAGTGCAAGCGTGGCTGCTGAGCGTGATGTCCTGGGATGGATACCCGAGTCGGGTAGTGTTATTGGGTTTTTCTGTGCGAATGCAGCCGCTCGTAATTTGGAATAGTGCGCGGTAGATAGCAATAGGCTTACTCCTTTTTACGTGAGAAGCTGCGTCAACTGCATTGGGTCGTTGGGTTCCCTGCAATATGGTTTAGCAAAGCGACGCTGATGCACGCGTTATACTCGTTAACGGGTGCCGTCTATTGGGATTGGTCAGCTCATAGCTGCCATGGCAATTTTATCAAAAGTAAATATATATTTTTCATAACTATCAGGCTTGAGTTTCAGACATACATAAGTTAGACTCTTTTAAGCTACATTGTACTCACATAATTGTTGTTCGAGATCAATGTATAAATTAATATTGTATATTTATTTCCGAGTTTAATTTATTTAAGAGTAACCATGGAGTTTCTTGCCCGTTCTTCTCCATTGGAAATCAACACTTTGGAACGTGGCAACTAGAGCCTGACTATATTCATAAGTGCCTGTAAATGGTTTACATGAATAAAAATATATTTGAATTGAATTGAATTTGAACTATTTGTGCCTAATAATTACCATTGCTCCTGAAAACACACTGAATGTCCCATTTTCTCGTACAGTAGCCTGATCCACCTCCCCCATACCGCGCATGTTGACGTGTACGCGTCTGTTGACCCTTCGGGGCCAACAGGAGTGATACTATGCTATGTTGGCTAGTCCATTTCATTATAATTACGTCAACTTAAGATCACTACTATCATACTTATGTGGTGATATCTGCCCCTTTACACGGTTTTTGTAGCAGAATATATTAAGAACTACATATATCTTCAAATAGAGTTTCAGCTTATCGTGATTTGCCGTTTAAATTCGTGACGGCATTATACTGTATTAAAAACCTACCGGAAACATTTTCTTTGTTACTTTATTTGTCTGTTACTTTATTAAGCAATGGGCCTTATTCGACTATTTTTTATGAAGAGAGTATCGGCGCCTCTAAACTGTAAAATAAGAAAACAAAATGTCTAAGTACGGAATTAGGTAGGCGCTTCAAAGAATCTTAACAAAAATATTCACTATCATTATGTAACACATACTATTGTATTAGCTACATAATTGACTGAATATTAACAACTAATAATCATCTCTCGATTGTCCATCAATGCATCATCTAGTGTTAATAAACTTAATTAAATAGCATCATCACGGCTCACAAAAGCCGCCATCTTGAATAGAGGTGCACATAAAAGGAGAAGAGTAATTAGGCGATTTTTAAAACAAAACTATGCTATGTCGAATGTATTAAAAACGTCCGAGTAAGCTTTCAATGACGGCTAATGAATACCGCGGGCGTTTTTTTGTATTTTATTTTGATAAGATTAAAAGGGTTTGGATAAGATGTATTTAATTATTTTAGTCAAATAAAAACATAACACACATATCATAACATAGCATCACGCCTGTATTCCCCAAAGGTTTAGTCAGAGGTGTACTATTGTAAACCCACATTTCGCCGATACCGTTATTGAGACCCATGTAATAGTGCGCGAGCCTATTGCCATCTACCGGGCACAGTTCCAGACTCCGTGCTGCTACTAAGAATTTCCATACAGAAAAACCCAATAACACTGCCTGACCTGAGAATCGAACCTAGGACCTCAAGCTCAGCAGTCGACCACTAGAACATTGTTAACTTGAATTTTTTCAATTCAATATGGAATTACATTTTTAGGATTTCTAGTAAACAGTTTGCTACCATGTACATATGTTAAAATCTAAAATATTACCGAAGTTTGTTTGTCTTGTATTGCGTAGGTACCTAATTCAGATAAAGTGACAATTCACAATAAATTTAATTCACAATAAGTGACAATCTCGGTATGTAACGGCTGTAAAAACTGTAGCAGCTAAATAAAACAGATTAGGTTTATTATTAATTTATTAGGTAACGCTATCACACAAAAATAACAAGCATTTCTACTGTCATCATTACGTTTTGATAGGAATAAGAAATTTTGGTATCTATTTCGCGAAATTGGGTTAACATAAAACATGAAAATTTTATTTGACTAAGTAATAGATTTTGGATCCATGTGGATTACCCATGTAATCGTAAACCAATTTATGAATGACATAACAAACCTTTTAGCTTTAATTGACTTTAAAATAACCCAGTTATTGAGTTATCAATGTTTATATCTAGAAAGATAACACAGATGCATTGTGCAGTTTCGTGATCATAAACAGCGATAGACTATCCAACTAAATGGAACTGGAAACATTACTTTAAAGATAACCAATCATTACACTTAGAAAATCGTAACATCCAATGTTATTATAAAAAAATCCGAGTTAAAAAAAGCATTACACCATCACAAGCTAGTTATCTAGCTGAGCCAAAAATTGCAATTATTGTAGATACTAATTACCTATAGTACCTATGCAGTAAGATACGCAATTTGCAAGCCATGTATGTAGCAATAAATGTAGGTATTCAATTCAAATATATTTTTATTCATATAAACCATTTTCAGGCACTTTTTTCTCACACATTTCTCTTATCACTTATTAATAGTCAAACTCGTTGCCACGTTCCTAAGTGTTGATTTCCAATGGAGATGAACGGGCAAGAAACTCCATGTTTACTCTTTTTAACTCGGAATTTTACATACAATATTAATTTATACATTGACCGCGAACAACAATTATGTGAGTGCAATGTAGTTCAAAAGAGTCTAACTTACGTAAGTCTGAAACTTAGGCCTGATGATTATGAAGAATATATTTACTTTTGATAAAATTGCAATGGCAGCTATGAGCTGACCAGTCCCAATAGACGGCACCCGTTCACGAGTATAACGCGTAGATTAGGTATATAAGCTGGAGAAAGGCTGGGCCCAAAATTCGCCACATCACGCTTTTTTCTGCAGCTTTCCTCATCCTGAATACCCTAAACTTCTTCTTAAGATATTTAATAAAGCCGTAATGAAATACCGAAACCAATGTGAGCTCTCAATTCTTATCCAGTCCCAGCATACTCTTAGAAATTCGTGGTCAAGACAGTGACGTAGGCACATTTTCCTTATCGATAAAAAACATCTCTCGGGGGGTTTAATATCGATATCGGGTTAAATAATATAATTTGAGCTTTGAAAGCCTTTTTTGCTGTATATGGCTGAGAACCTAATCGATGTACCGAGTACAAAATGAGTTATTTTTCTCATGGCGTGAACCTTATTTCGTAATAGATATCTACGAGAAGTGTGACTATGTAATTTTAATACAAAGACAAGAACCCACTCAAAAAAAGATGAAGTACGCATTAAGAAATAATACGCTTTAAAAAATTCGATGCCAACTAATATTAGAATTTGAAATAAATAATTCTTAACTCTAAATAGTGGTTTCGGGTCTGGGTATATGTTCATGTGAATATTTGTGTTTATAAACGCACCCACAATATAGCATTTTTTCCTAGTGTGGGGGCAACGCTTCAATCCTACTTTATATTATTATTAATTTATATTTATATTTTATATATTTTTTATATGGATGGATGGATCTTTGTTACTCTTTCACACCAGAATGGCTGAACGGATCTGGATGAAATTTGGCATAGAGATAGATTATAGTCTGGAATAGCTCATAGGCTACTTTTTATCCCGGAAAAATGTACGGGTTCGTGAACCACGCGGGCGAAGCCGCAAGCGGAAGCTAGTTCACTATAAAGTAAAAACACAAAACAATTCCATGATGACAGACATCTTTCTTTGAGATTAAAGTCTTAGTGTGGTGCCTGTGATAAAATACAGCCCAGGAGGTATAAAACTAACACCCAACTGAAGCGTGAACGAAGCCCGGCTATATCGTAACCCGCGTCGCAATCAACCGCACACAGTAATCAAATCGACGCACAAAAAACATCAAAATCATCGGTGATGAGGTGAGGGGAGGCAGGAATGACGATGACCATACCTCCTGTTTTCTCTCGGACAGTAAACTATAAAGGACCAGATTTTTAAGGTCGGATCATCATCATCATCATCATCAGCCAAAAGACATCCACTGCTGAACGAAGGCCTCCCCCAGGGGGGGGGGGGGGGTGCCATAATCCCCACGCTTGGCAGGCAGCTTGGGGATCGCAGTGGCTCACCGATTAGTGAGAGGACGCTGCTGCCTGTCCGGTAAGGTCGGATATCCGCATAAAATTCGTATACCTATCGTATTTTACTGAATGCAATGCAAATTATATATGAATAACATTGTATATGAATTTAAATCATAGGCACATTAAATAAAAAATCATAACAAATATTAAAAAAAAAAACATTTTGATTTGACAATAATACTACCCTATTAATAAAGACAAGTGAAACACGCTGACTCTTAAAAATTAATTGAGCACTAACCAATTATAGCGAAGCGGAGCCTCATAAAGTTGAAAAATTCTAGAATAAGAAAGGAAAACCTCCATTATGGGGGTCTAAAATCGATTGATAAAATAGTTATTCATGTATTATTTATTCACCTCTCTTCACTATATATTTATTTATCTTATTACAATTTTATAATGGTATGTTTAAATTTCCTTTTAAACCTGGATTGTGGTCACCCTACAGTAAGGGGCGGGATGCGTGCCGTTCCAGCCGACTTCTCGGAACTAGGAGATTTGTAAAAAATATAGAGAAATAAATTCTTCCTCTCGTGATAGGTGTAAAGTTAATTTAGTGTTTTTGTTGTCTTATTCATCGAAATATTAATATTTTGTGCAGCAACATAAGTTTGTAATTGTTTTTAATCCGGAAGAAATACAATCATTAATATTGATATTCTGTCTCTGATGGTGTGGCGTCGAATAATTATTTATAAGAAATTCGTTTTCGAAAATCTGTAGTCAAATAACGCTACACAAATGTGAATAACATTTCTCGAAATTTCTTAGCACAAGGAATAAGTACGAAAGCAAAAATTCAAAATTTATTTTTAAAAGTTTATTTTGGTGTCATTCTTAAGATCAAAAGCTCTAACATAACCTCAACAATAGTCACACAAAATCAAAATTTATTCCCCACAAAAAACCTTCACACATTTTATAAAATCAAAAACTGGCTGAATCGAAACGCATCGGGCGAGACATCATCTCAAAAAAAAAAAGAAATAAAAACAAAATGGAGGCATCGCTTTGTGGCGGGCCGCCATTACCGAGTCCATTACGCTGTTCGTAATTACGAGTCATTAGAGGTGGGCCCGCTCCCGACCAGCGCCCATTACGACCAACAAGATATTGCCTTTTAATATCTCCGCATTGGCATCCTTGTGTGGTGTGTTTGATTGTTTGACAAAATAAAAACTTGTATGGTCTCTTGAGGTTGAATGTTTCTAGATTTTTTGCAATTTGTGGAAAGCTTTTTACGCATTTTTTCTATTTCTAGATTATTTCTAACTTTATCAGGGCTGCAGATTGTCTAAAATGGATATCAGACAGCAAATTTCAATATTTATGGGCATTTTGGACCATTTATCAGTATCACCCTATTCATACTTTTTGCGTTTTACAAGATTTCAATCAGATTTCAGTGTACCAGAGATAAATTTATACCACAATTTGACAAAATACCAAAGTTTTTGATGAAATAAAGTATGTTGTTAATTGCTAACTGAATTAAAATCCAATCTCTTGTTATTATTGATACAATCTTTGAATTTTTATTTGGAACCGCTCATACATACATATCAATTTCTAGTTATTTTTTTAACTTTCCTTGAAAAAAAATTACTTATCAGTTACATCATAACTTCATGAAGTGAATTGTTTAAGAGTACGTTCAATAAATCGCACGTCTCTTTACAACGCTATTATTGCAACGGAATGGTTCAACAATACAAAAACAAAAGAACCACATTGGTTTACAAAAAGGTATGTAATTCCATACAAAAATATCCCACGCGATGCCGAGATACTTTTATTGTTATTATGTGTCATCAAAATAAGCCAAACTTTGGCGTCACTAAAAAAATAATTAGTTTCACGTCCTCCGGTTCGCCGACGCGGACCGATGCAACGGGACGAATTATACTTTACGGGACGACAACGAAACGACTTTGGAAATAGACAAGTTCACTTTTATCTCACAATTTTATTATGCGTCAGTTGCATTTAGTCATTAAAGGAAGGTTATCCTTACCCAGTGTAAACAAGGGTTAGTTATGAGTGTAATATACACTATTAAAGTGACTGGAAAAAGAAAGCTTAATTAAAGCAGAATTAAGTTGAACATACTCGGCCTTCGTGGCAATGTCGATTGACAAGGATTACCGAGATTTTTCTTTTGGTAGTATTTTCTTTACAGTAAAAAAAAACCTTTAATAGATGGGAATTTCATTCATATCATTGATGTTAGTTTCTTATTTACCACTTCACTTCAAAAGACACGAGAATAAAATGACCACTTCTTAAAACATATCCCATACGTATTGTATATCTCGTGTGAGACACGATTGAAGAATTGTATGAAAAATTAACATTGCTGTTCTGCATCGTGAGTACATTTAATGTTATTCTCTTCTCCGAGTCGTGGTCGCGTCGCATAGCTAAAGCAAACTTTGATTATAGGTGTAATTTAGTCGGCAGAGGACGTAGTTTTTGTGATATGAACATTGTCGTTCCGACGGGATTTCCAGCTAAATAGATAAATGCACCTTTTTTGTAGATAGCTAGATGACATTTTTGAGTGCCTTTAATGATGGGGTGACGGATGAAATATTCTTAAATTAGTCCTCCAAACACTGTGCTATGTGTGGTTAACAACATAAAAAGTTAGGGAAACGTTCCATATATTTTAACTATAGTAAATTCGGATTATAATTTGATGAGAATCCAAGCAATTACGTGTCATAAAGAAGCATCGGAAAAAGTCCTACGAATTTCAGTAAACTTTATTATAAAATATATAAAGGGTTGAAAAAAAAATCGACATTCCTGAAAACGGACCTCAATCATTGTATAAATATATTATATTTGAGGTTTCTTCCTTATATTATAATGAAGAAATCCTTTCCTATGGTTGGCACAAATCATTAATGAATCATCAATAACTGTATTAAATTCCTGAAAAGTGTTGCCGATACCTTTGAAAACTTGATTACAGCCATCGAAATATTTCATACTTATAAAAAAATCATCGCTCATCGGGATCTGTGAGACTGGTTTTATTTCAACCAACTTTAAGCATGACGAAGCTTTTATCGAATCAATAGTATACCACAATCTCCTCTCACCTCGGTATACGATACGATCTTTACTTTAGGTACAAATTATGCACACAAAATGAGAAAGTTCTTCGTTTAGGTTACTTTTAATTAAATCCATTATAAATTATTCATGTAATCCACGGCTGTATTCCCCGAAGGGTTAGGTAGAAAAACTAATTCCTCGTGGTACACCCAGGTGAACGAACACATGTACCACGAGGAAGTACCTAAAATTTCACCCACATTTCGACGATCCCAAGCATATTGCTATCTACCAGTATAACTCATTAACACTTTGTCCGACTCGAGGATCTACCCCAGGACCTTACGCTCAGGAGCCGTGCTTGAGTCGACTAACTAACATAAAACTAACTAATTAATCCTTTGAAAGGTAAAAGAGTCTCAAAAGTCTTAAAAAATTCACGCAATCGTAGATAGACCCTGAATTATATTTTTAATTATTTAATTAAGTATAAGAGTATTTATTTCTGGAAGTATTTAATATTCAGGGGTATCGTGTTGGAGATAAGAAACAGACATCCATAGGAAGCCGCAGTTTGTGCATGTGTGAGGCAGAAAAGGGTACCATGATACAACTTTTTAATTTACTTCATGTACCAAGCAAGTAAGCTACCACTCTTCCTATCCATTCCAATCAACGAAAACCTGAAAGATATTGCATCGTTTCCAATAAAATAAAATTCAAGTATAATAAATTAAATTCAAGTTAGCAACACACAAGTCATGAAGACATTGCGATGTCTCACCGACTTGCCCATGCGCAGGCGGCACTCTTTGTAACGACAGACCGACAGTTCACTAGGGCTGCTATCAGCGATAAAGTTACCGTACCCACTACCCACATATTTTAATTACATCTTAATTATCTCAAGTCGAATCATTTTATGCACAGTTTTATAATCCCGTTAACTTTTAATGACGTGAATATATATTTTTAACTGTTCATTATGTTAGTAAATTACTAATTTAACGTTGTTCCGATGTTTTTTTTTTTTTTTTTGGATGCGTGTATTCGTGAATTTTATTTGTAATTTTTATTGCTGCTTATGCTGTGATGTTCGGCGGAATGTGAAGGTTATTAATAATGTCGGCTGTTAATATTAATGTTTACTCTTTTATGAGAAACGCATTATTATCTTTCTTTATATTTGGATGTGTTTTACGTTTAATGATTATCTGGAATATTATAAAGGACTGACTCCAAAGTTAGTATTATCCGCCATTTTGAATATTCAGTAAAAAAATATATTTTTATTTTATAACATACTAGCTTCAGCCCACGACTTCGTCTGCGTCATCTACGTTTAAATGTATAATTTATAGCCTATAGCACTCGGGGATAATGTAGCTATCTATCGGTGAAAAAAATTTAAATTCGGATCATTAGTTCCGGAGATTACTCCCTACATACAAACAAACAAATTTTATCTCTATATAATATTAG
The DNA here is from genome assembly GCA_947562105.1 of Shargacucullia verbasci. Lineage (NCBI taxonomy): Eukaryota > Metazoa > Arthropoda > Insecta > Lepidoptera > Noctuidae > Shargacucullia > Shargacucullia verbasci. The sequence goes on from OX387296.1 coordinate 1,945,633, forward strand.
TATAGGTATACAGCTACCGTTACTATTTAATTGTGGAATGGAACATATCACATACAAATAAAAAAGAAAATCCCCCTTCACTACTCAAATGCTCCTAAAAAGAGAGAGATTCGAGAATAAGAGGGGAAAACGATCAAATAATTAGAATATGCATCCCTGCAACATCGTTTAGAGTTTAGACTCATAAATCCATCATTCTGCACAAGTGCACAGCCATTTAGCTACAAATTCCCTTCTAACATTTTTTTTTTCCCAATAATTTACTTCAATTCAATTAATTGCTACAACCCTAACTAATTTACGGCTGAGACTTGTATATATGTTCAGACTCAGTACTCCATGACGATCGATGTGACAACCCTGAACTGAATGGGAACAAAAAACATCTTGACAGCCCTGATACACTTCCTATACTTGAATAACCGTTGGTAACTATAGGTGATGCGTGTCTTCAAGTAAATTGGCTTTTGTTGTTGACAAAGGACTAATGCGATGTGACTTAGGGGAATCTGTATTAAATGGAGGATCAGTTCTATTCATCTTTTCATTCATTATTCTGAGATTAAGGTAGCTTCTTTGAATGTTATTTTTTGTATTTAATGATGTGGGTGACTGTCCGCTGTGCGCAAACGCAGTTGTAGCCCAAGATATTGGGGAGTCTTGGCCTAGAACAGTTCCGAGAGCCAGATGCCTCAACAACCACAAACAAGCAAAGTCTGATTTTAAAATAATTAAAATATTGGCACATTAAAACCCCATCTTTATGATCACTGTAACAGAATAAATGTTATGTAATTATGTACAAGTTTATCTGCACTATCTAACGTATTCCTTTACTAATGATGCTAAGGATATTTAATTAAGTTAATTAATACCAAAATGCGCTAGTTAATTTGCCAGTAAACAAGACATAGAAGTTTAGTTCAACCAGAATAAATACATTTTGTTTTAATTTTATAAATATCTTTATATAGAAAATTCCGGTGTAATTGTAATTTTGCAATTGTAATTTTTCTCCTAAATGGCTTGATCGATTTTGATGATTTTTTTGTACTTATTGGATCATCTGTTCTTAGTTATAGTTGAACCCGGTAGGTGGCGCTGTTGTCGAGATCCAGAAAACAAAATACACGCAAATGAAATTGTGGGGAACGGCTAGTACCTATAATATAGATATTTTTTAATTATTACAGTTTTTAGGAGAGACTTGTGGCCGACTGAAAAATTAATTAAAAGATTTTTAATGTAACCTTTGCTAACGTTTCTGAACATTGTAATATATTACATTAATACTAACGATAGTTCTACATAAATACTAAATAACGCATGTGCAATGAACGCAAAACGTGCAGGTGTTTGTAGCGTCAAAAGCTTGCCGACACAGCGATAGAGATCTAATGCCTCACGAGTACGACGGATATGCAAATGTTGTACATGCTAACTAGTAAATAAAATATATACGTACACATATTTATTAGAAGGTGTTGTCGTTTCAGACGGAAATGTGGTGTCGTAGCTTAATTGACGGCATGGTTGGCGCAGTGGCTAAGCGATTAGCTTTTTGCGCTAAGTTTCGTGGGTTGGAGTCCCTCACGAAACAAATATTTGTATGATCTACAGATAATTGTTTCGGGTATGGCTGTGTGTGTTTGTGACATGTATGTTTGTAAACTGTACCCACGATACAGGCGAAATGATAGAGTGGGGCATTATTTCATAATATAAAACAATATAAAGAATATATTTAGTGAAAACACATAATAACATTTTATTAAGTTAGTAGTCAGTTAAATCGCTTTCGGTTAAGAGAAGTGTATATTGGTAGAAGAAGGGCCCAAGTTACGAGACCTAGAAATAACTCCGGCGCAACCTAGGCAGCAAATACGTTACCATTCTTGCTGAATGGGTAATCTTTCATATCTGTCTTACAGTCGGCGTACACATAACAAACTAAAGTTATAAATCGGAGAATTCGTAAAAAAAAATGTTGCTACGAGCTACGACTGACGGCTACGAGTGCTATGAGAATTTTTAGCAGCTTTTTATAAAAAGCTGCTAAACCGTAAAAATACGGTATTTTTTTGTACAGTCTCATTATAATCTGATATTTTATCCCCTTCAAATCATACTGAATACACACAAGACCTTTTCAATAACTCCCGCTCCACAAAAAAGACAAGCAAATCCGCGTCATGCACTATAGCGTTGCGCCGGCACATAATTAAATTGCGATAAATGTCAGTGCGATAGCGCGGCAATTTATCGTCGTCCGGCGACTCCTGCGCAGCCGACCGACGATCGAACGCGACCCACGTCCGCCGCGGTGTTTACTTTGATGCGATATTTATGTACTGGCAATGTGAAAGTATATTTTGTTAAAGGGCTATTTGTATTATGGATTACTTAATACTTAAATACTGGTTTAATCAATCAATCAATTCAAACTATCATAGTTGTTGGCTATCTAGCTTGACAATCCGAAATTGAACGTAAGACTGTAAAAATAAGCTAGCTATATGTGTGCGGTAAAATGCTGTATGTGTAATGTGTAAATAAAGAATTAAAAAAAAAAAGATACAGACAAGTTCTTAAGATCCCTTTTTTAAGAAGTTAGTGCCGCTTCGTAGAATCATTTTTCCGTAGAATCTAACCAACAAAAAGGCCCTTCTGAATAATTTCCTGACACAAGAACCGCATGAGACTTAAAAAACAGAAATGTAATCATTAACAATGAGCTATATGTAAATGTACAGCAAATTCTAATTCCTGAACTCCAAAACCAACCTGACGAACGAATCCTATTTTAAATCCTCCAGACCACCAAAGCTTCATACAATTTTCAATCACAAAAAAAAAGAAAAATAATAATGAGTAAAATGAATCGTTTCTTCGTACTGTACCTCCTAGGGACCCCACGTCGTGAGGCACAATTTATTGAACCCGCAAGACGCAATAGCAGCAGTAGTGCCCGCAGCAAAGTAATTATATAGGTACAATATTCGATTGCAATTTAGTAATAAAATAGCAAAAATTGTAAGTTATAACGTCTTCGCTTGAGCACACGGTTCAATTAATTGTCTTATATGGTTCCCTAATAGTACAGTTTAATTTTTAACTGCGGTTTAATAGCGTTCAATTATGGTTTAATGATAGAACTAGCTTATTGTTTGAACCGAAACTAATCGTAAACTTCGGCAATTAGACAATTCCTACTAATATTATAAATTTGAAAGTTTGTGAGGATGGATGGATGGATATTTGTTACTCAATCACGCAAGAACGGCTGAACGGATCTGGATGAAATTTGGCAGAGAGATAGATTATAGTCTGGAATAGCACCGGCTTTTTACCCCGGAAAAATGTACGGGTTCGTAAACCAGGTATAATTACAGAAATAACAACTACTCCTTTATGTTAAATGAACATACCTAATGACCATCGCAATCGGTGTAATAATGAAAAGATGCATGACTATCGGTGCCGGATTAAGCAAGCGCGGGGCCCGAAGCAAATTCTATTGAGGGCCCCTTGATCTGCTATGGGCTCTTAAGTATAAAGTGACTTTTTGTAGAACTTGTGCGTTTACCGTATGAAATACTGTTTTATTTTGGCAAACTACATAATCGGTTACCGATTGTCAGACGTGGATCGTCTTAGTCGGAGAACAGGTGTAAAATTTCACGTTTTTGTGACATCAAGTAAATTCAATATACCACGTCTTAATAAGTTTTACTTTGGGTTTGGACAAGCGGGCTCCCTTTTGCGCGAGGCCCGTGGCAATTGCTACTCTTGCTACGTGGTTAATTTGGCACTGATGACTATGTATCGTATACAAAAGTGATTCAACAAGGTGCGAATATCATTTGAACCATTTCTTCAAGTAGAGTTTCAGCTCATCTAAAGTTCATAAAATAATAATATCGTGTTGAATACTTGGAACATATAATGATCAAATCAAACAATGGAATCCTGGAAACTTCTATACTGCATTTTTTTGCTAAAATGCGTTATTCGTCTGTTTCGTTGTATACAGTTCTGTTTTGATATATGAAATAGAATAAATGAAGCTTCAGGGTCATGAAAGGATCATAACACGTGATGTTCTGGTATTTCTGCTTAGCCCCATGATAAAAACACGTGATATATAATGTTCGGTTTACACACAAAGAGCAACGTGCCTATCTATAATCCCATATTCTTCTGTTGTTTCACCACAGGCTATAACGTGCAAATCGCCCATACCATAGTGGAAAGAGAGCCAGTCGGCAATGGTGATATCGAGGCTGACTGCCCAGGGTGTGCCAGACAATCTCAAATTTCGTTACTAGTGGAGGCTCTTTTCTCCTATATTCAATTCACCTCACACCCACAACAACCACAGAAGAATTAGACGAGACCTCACAGTATTTAAATGGAGGAAGTTATCCACAGTGATAGCTAAATGTGTACGCTTATAAGGGCACTAGTAGTCTATGAAGCCAAGCCATTTAACAAGTATGTATCGGTGCAATTACAGACACACTAATTGGTTATATGTAACTCGATTATGTAACTCAGTGAGGTAGGGTTAGCATGCGAAAAGATCTTAGATTGAAAAACAATATTAGAGATTTATCACGTTGTACCTTAGTAAACAGTATGGATATTAGTAAGTAGAGAAACAATAAAAAATATGGAAAAGAGCATTTTGCAGCATATCGCAGAAGAATTATGATTTTTTTTAAACTTTCCCGCTCCCTAATTATAGTTCTTTTATCGTGGGTGCGTTTACAAACACATATGTAATTATATGTATATGAACATACACCCAAACCCGGAACAACTATCTGTAGATCATAGAAATACTTGTTCTGTACCCCTAGTGTAAGTTTATTTTGACAAATTCGATTTACTACATCGAACGCGTTCAGCGCTCCGATTGGTCCTTTTCGAATTTGTCGAAAGAAACTTACACTAGGGGTACAGAAATCGGGTGCGGGAATCGAACCAGCGACACTCAGCGCAGCAGTCAATGGCTCATACTCTGCGTCAACCGTGCCCTATAACTTATTTAAATATAGGTATAAGTTATATGCTATTGTTGCATCAGAAATGCTCATTTTAAGAAAGTCACAAAGATTAATCACACGACTAATAATATAATTATAATATGTAACTTTTTTTAGTAGAAAGGGCATCGTTTATTAATAGACAAAATACCCATATATACCTGTCCGTCATCCAAGACTTACGAGTGTAACTCCCATCTCTCATACTTAACCCTGTGCAGGCGCATAAAATAAAACAGAAACACACATAACGGTGTGCCGGCTGTGAGATATTGTTCGCATGTATCCCTAATTATACTAATGTGTTTGTAGTGGCGGTCAAGTGCGGCCGGTTGCGAATCTTAGCGAATCTGTGTTGTAGGTAGCCATCTTGGTTCAATAGGGTTGGAGAGTATTGTTGCAAAATATTTACTATTTACACTGAATATCATGGAAATCTATAAGCACATCTTTATTTTTTAGAAAGATTTTATTTATGACTAGCTTACGCTCGCCCGCTGGGCCCGCGTGGATTACCAACGCGTACATTTTTTTCGCGGAACCCTAATTATTTTTCTAATATAAAAATAGCCTAAGTCACTTTATATAACATCAGCTATCTGCCAATAAAAGTCCCGCTAAAATCGGTCCAGCCGTTTCGGAGATGAACCGGAACAAACATACGGATAAAAAAATGTATTATGTTCCGTATATGCTTTCATATACATTTCGTAAAAAGCTGTTATTTTGATATTACAAACAGACACTTCAATTTTACTTATTTGTATTTATTTTTTTAATAATTCATTTTTATTTATTATTTATTCATTTTACTTATTTGTATGGATTGTGTTATTGGTCTAGTCGTCGCAAGAGCAACTGGAAAACGTGAGTGATTTCACTATTTTTTCTGAGCCGATTTCAGTGACGGTAATTAGATCTAATTTTGAGAGCATATTTTGCTCTCATATGGCTCACTCACCTACTAATATAGCAATAACCCAAAAAAAAAACTACACTGAATAAAATAAATACTAAACATTTTTCGTAAAGGCAAGGTATCAACCCTATTCGCGAACAGTTAGGATAATCATCCTAAATTATTGTCTGGTCTAGCGGCTGATGGCGGGTGGTATTGCACGCAGATACATGTTCTGTACGTTACAGGCTACGGGTTACGTGCTAGCCGATAGCCGGCCGGGGTCAACGCTACTTCTCTGGGAACTTTCTGTATGTATTCTTGAATGGCATTTTGCTAAACTGTGGGCGCGATAAGGCTGTTTTAGCGTTTCGGAAAGCACAGGTTAGGTAATTGCGTTATCTTTAACTTAATATTTAGCTGGCTAAGAATGCGTGATTCTACTTTTTTCAACCGAAATTACTGTTTTATGTGAATTTCACTAAATTTCCTGAATGAAAGGTGTTCCATCTAGCCATTCTTATATTGTTAATACGCAATGACATCTTTCCGTTCTCTAAAATACCAAAAGAAAATCTCTTATTTCTTTCTCCTGTCCTTATCCCATATTATTTGGGGTCGGCGCAATATATATTTTTCTTCCATTCATCTCTCTCTATCAGAGGTCATCTCAGGGTTCACTTTCTTGCACACAGGTCACTTTTCACAGAGTCCATCAATATTTTCTTGGGTCTTCCCTTTTATCCATCCACATTCATACTGATAACCCTTTTAATGCCATGGTACCCAATACAAAGGAACAATCACCCCGATAATCTTAACAGCATCAAAAACATCCGCTCTATCTCCCTTCGTTCAGTTTTCTGGCGAAATTCCCACAAGTGGCCAACTAAATTGATTTATTATAGCAATAAAACTATATTTATAGCAATTGTTTGACCGTATCTATTGGGCAGAGCGCAATAACACTTGATTGCATAATTACGGAGCAGACGGCGTGACCCAGACGCCAATTAACTTTGGACCAAGGGTTATGAAATGAAACCGTGTAGGATTACCATCAGTTCATTCAATTGGAGCAGCTTGGGAAGAAAGAGCTTGGGAATACGTGATGGATGAATGAACCAAGACTAGGATAAGTTTGTATCACCTTTGAAACTTGAACTCTGTGTATGCGCATTTCGTAATCATACCACCCCAGGGAAACAAGTTATGATCGAAAACCGCAAAAAATGAAAACGCCATTAAGATATAATTATGTGATTAATGTTAACGAATCACGACTATTCGATAGCTCATGTCGATTCAGTACATTTTGATGGCGTTTCTATTATCTAACGATATTTGTCTAAAGAAACCACTTGAGAGAAAGGTACTTTTAAGAGCTTTTAAAAGCTCTACCATTGCAATCTGAAGGCTTTGCTTTCAGACTGATTGAATAGTAGAAAATTAGAAACCAATTCTACTGAAAACATGCCTTAAACAAAGATTTCAAATAATTTAAATTACCAAAAAATTGCCTAAACCTTATAATTTTATCCCCGTTTGCGGTGACTATTTTTTTCTAGTTTAGTACCAGACTTGTTCATCAAAAACGCGTATGCCAACAACAATTACATCATCATAGTCTTTTGTGTGGTTCCGAGAAGTGATCCGACATCCTGCACATCATTGAGGCCTATCTAATTGGCGCGGTCACTGGCAACCGCTTTGATGTCTCATTTCCTGCCATCGCAGATAACTTTACACCCATCCTTTTCTTACATGTCAAGAAACATATGACCGTCCCTATCTTTTAAATATCCCGTGAAATAGAACTGCGGCCACACAAGATTAGGCGCAATGATTGGACGAATTCCATTTTAACGTTAAATATAAAAAATGGTGATGATTTATTTTTCGATTTATCTGGGTTAGCGGAAAATATTCTCCCGGAAATTTGTGGTCGTGGTGTTTTCAGTACATAAGTCTCTGGCTGTGAACCCATTAATTATTTTAGCCGATTATGTATGATTTGAAAAATGTCTTCAATAACGGTCGGTGCTTCTTAATTTTAAAAGCTTTTATTTAACTTGCAATGTTTGTAAGCTTCAAGTAAAATCTCGCGACAAGCTTTTATTTCATATAAATTTTGTTGCTTTTTTTTACTATTTATTTATTTTTTATTATTTAGAAACAAATTACAGTTGCTATTCCAGCCTTAATTTATTAGTCTGTCAAATTCTAGATGGTTTCAAGGCAAAGTACATTTTCCTTATATTCTCAATAGCTGAATCACTACTCCAACTCAAAATCCGAACAATCCCGACATTTACCTGAGCGTGCTGCGTCAGCAATTTGTAAGAAACAATAACTTTGTGAAGAGCGACATATTGCTACATTGTAATATAGCGTGCGCCGGCGCGGTTCGTGGAACAATAATAATAATCGACGCAAGTACACTGAATGGGAAATAAATTACACACGACGCCAGTAAGGATGCGAAGTTATCCAGACGTGACGAACACTGACTTATCGATAAAAAGTTAATATTTCTACTACTACTACTGATGACTACTAGTCATCTGAGATACTTTTTATGAACTGTCAAAAACGACATTTTGTTCTAAAAATGTTTGGAATACTAAAGCGTGACGGCAAAGTTTTTCATTGCCATTGACATACTTATTGTGTGATTTTGATAAATTAAAAATTGAAAACGCCAAAGATAAGCAAGAGATTAAGTTTTACTGAGTATTCAAAAGGAAAACTAACAAGCTTTCAGAATTTATTTTTGATGCAGTCATCTAGCCTATTAGACTAGATAAAACGAGGGAATAAAATATGTTTTTGGTAATAATAAATTATAACTACAGCTTTCTACGTACCCACGTACGTGTTCGAACTCTTTCTATCCACTAAACATACCTATATCTCTGCTTAACAATAGCTGGTTGCAGTTCATTGCTAGGTAAGGTACAGGTAGGCACAGGCACAGGTAGCTTCTGCTAAGCTGTAGGACCTTCTAAAAAAACCACGCCGGTAGCTATTTCGGTCGGAAAAATTACATGTCGCACAGCTCTGATTACCGATGGAGGTTAAAATCTATTTGATCTCCTTGACTCTCCATCGGTAATCAGAGCTGTCACGATAGCCGTGCAGGCATCTCTTGCAGGTGAGATTGTTTGTTGTTGTTGCCGATTTTGAGGAAGCTCAATTTAATATGCAGATATGCTTCCGATAAGAAATGGTCCACCCACAGACTACTTTTTGAAAAACAATACATTTCCACCATAATCTATCGACACTTCAACTTTCCCATCCCTATCACCGCCTGGAGCGGTGCGCGTACGCATCGAACATCGCAATTTCGCCGTGCGCGCGCCGCTCACTTATTAAATCCTTCCGCCCCACCCTAATGCCCCCTATTACAGGTAATATAATAAAACGGCCAGATCCAAGCCCGAGCCTTGTCATTATAGTGACATTAATGCATTTTATTTATTTTATTACACCTATGTTTGATGTGGGATGAATAATGCATTATTTTTGTAAGTACAGGCTGAACCCATCGATGCTGTTCGTAAATGTTTAGGAAATTCTGCTGACAGAACAGACAATCCAGTAAAAATTAAAGCAAGTTTACGTATATGTTCTATCGTTTTGCTAAAAGAAGTCTATTTTTTACTCAGTGCACGCTGCATCTACAATGTTGTCTACGTATCAGTACGTTTCTTTCTTTCTTTCTTTCGGACGAGAAATGGGGGAATCTGTTGCCCAGTATTGGGACAGAACAGGTGGACAAAAATATTCTACGAGCCTACTAATAACAATATAACTAGTTATTAACCCGCCACTAAGTGTCGTGATTATCCTATGGTCGTCAATTTTAGTGGCGCATTAAGCTGTGGTCATTTATGGGCTAAAGCATGATGATTACTTCAGAATTACTCGACCTAAACGTGTTCACATGAATGGTGCACAAGTCAGGGTCATAAGTTAATTCACGGCCATTCGATTCTCAGCACAAAATGTCTAATTACAATTTTAGAGGGACGTGAACATGAACCTTGATTGATTCATGATTGTTAAAGTATTAAGTAGGTACCTGTTCAATTACGCAATGGCGGTCCGGGGGTCGTAGGGGTCATGACCCGCCCAAAATTGACAAACCTAATAAAAAACAAAAATTTTAAACAAATTATTAAATTCCTGCTTAAAACATCTAAACAATGACAACAAAAATATGTAGGTTTTTTAATGAGTAATATTAAGTATAGGTATTTTTTTTATGAAATAAATGTTATATTGCTCAACTTTAATATGACCCCCCTTCAAAGTCACTTTGCTGTTAATACGACCCCCCAAGGTCTGTATTACGTCATATATGTAACTCTTTAGCAAGTTCCAAACTAAAACTCTAATATTGGATCCGTGGAGTAGCACCTTCTTCTATCGTGTCAGCGCAAGCTATCACAATCGCAAATGCCTTATTGAGCAAGATTAGCCAGTAATTAATAGTTGTAGTCTGACTGCCCAGAGTGCGCTAGATAATCTCGGGTATCGTCACTCTTGAAGGGTATTTCCTTGCAGCCCAGGGGTGCCAAAAACTTCAAATTCCGACATCTTAATTCGAAAGGTTTTGTTATGGGGAAAACATGGAATTGATTTTCGATATGAGCAATTTATAATTTATTTCCATCTGCATCTTCGCCTTAGATGTTTATTTTATTGCTATGGGATACCGAGCCTCCTCGCTCTCATATCCATTGGTGACCTTATGAATCCCGATCTAGCCAACAAGACTATCGTACTAAAGCTAAGTTTAATCTTAAACTTTTATCTACGCAGGTAAAGCTGTAGAATGAGGCTATAGTTCCTTCAATCCTTCATATAGTTTCTAAGGACGATATTGGCTATGGTCGGCCGTATCTTGCAGGCTAGCGCATCGAATTTTATGTGGCTGCATGAAGACATCGGCATGGAGAGGGCTATGCTTACGACACTTTTATGAGCGCGGCGCGGCTTTGTGGTTAGGGTGGGAACTTGGTGCGGATTGTGATATGTTTTGAATTACTTTGTAGAATTTCGTCAGACAAGTAAGAATTGTGACTTGTGCGTCCAGCCTCCTGACTCTTGTACAATCGCTAAAGTTGAAACGCCAGCAAGATGTATTGACATTTACAAATCACGTGATTATCCTTGGAGGCTATGTTGGCGTTTAAATTTACTAGGGATTGTAGATTGTATAACAATGTACATATACAATCTACAATCTGTGTAGACAACTACAGATAGGGCGTCTTATTCCGATGGACACCCGCACATTACACGAAGGATTAAATTAGATACTACTTTACTGTGTACCGCGTAATGTTTACACATTTTTTCATGAGGCCCTCGTGTAAGTTTCTTTTGACAACTTTTTGGTAGACAACTTTGTGAAAAAAGAACTAGAATGTGTTCGGAATCCGGGACAGTAAAGTCTAATTACTGGACACGGGACGATACACAAAATTCCGGGACATTCCCGGATTTCCCGGTCATCTGGCAAGCCTAGCCCTAGTGTAAGTTCATTCGACAAATTCGCTTTACTACATCGAACGCGTTCGGCGTTCCGACTGGTCCGTTTCGTGCTCTCCACCAATCGGAACGCCACGCCGAACGCGTTCGATGTAGTAAATCGAATTTGTCGAAAGAAACTTACACTAGGGCCCCTGATCACGTCGTTTGGAAAATTTATACAGAAGATCTAACTTGAAACTCTTAATTTCGTCTTATATTTTATAAAACTTAATCACCGTACCGCTTCGCTTGTCACCGTGTCCGAGCCTGCCCCGCCGCAAGCGTATCACAAAGATGAGATATTGCTATTCCGGACACGCGCGCGATTCAACCTCCACTATTCACAGCCGACATTTTATAATCGCCTCTCCTTTCATGAATTTTATTTGCAATGTTATTTCACAAAAGGTTCCGCACATAAATTTAGATTGGAATAATGACAATTAAAACTTCGTGTGCGGTACATAATGCACCTATAAATATGGAAAGTATTTTGTATTTTTTATTATATTTTTTTTTTTACATATTTTTAAATTACTAGAAAGTGCAAGTGTTTGTGCAGAAATATGTTTTTTCATTCGTAGTAGTTACCTATCAGACGCGTATTTTTTCAATGCATACTCGATGCAGCGTTCGTTGTGGCTATCATGGCGATCGGCTTTCACAACATCCTGTCAAAGCTTCTTTGGCTTCCCGCAGTCTTACTCCGGTGAAAGCTTACCCGGTAGATAATAAGCAGAAGGTATCTACCAATATGTATATACTAGCTTAGTGATCATTTTTAGAAATCACTCGAACGCGTTCGATGTAGTAAATCGAATTTTTCGAAAGAAACTTTCACTAGGGCCTCAGTACATCCATTTCGTCGATGTCGTTATTGATTACCACGGGCCGAGCCTATCTACTGGGCACAATTCCAGACCGCGATGCTATCGAGAAATTTCATACCTGATAATACTATGACTGACACGGGAATCCAGAACCTGAAGCTTAGTATTCGCCCTTGTGACCACTAAAATAATGTGTCAGTTTAATTGACAATAAAGTGAAGAATTGGAAAATAATTAATCAAACGGAACAGTGAATTATGAAGATAGTAACATTTTTCGTATATTCCGACGCGCCTAAGGATCTCTGCCCATATCTTCGTTGGCGGCAAGAACATTGATGTTAGTTGCTCATTCGAGACAAACGTCAACAGCCTTTTGTGCTAGATAAAACACTGATACTTTATGGACACGAAATACTTGTAAATTATTTAAAGTTATAAAATGGCGTTGTTTTTAACTTTGATGGTCGCTTGTTTTGTATCCTAGAACTCGGTATTTTTTTGAGAATACGATAGCTATTTTGTGTATACGATCACCGCCATGTGTGCATATCGCCAAATCTACAGACTTGGTTGATAAGTTGACGAGAAGTGCGACATAGCTCGGACTTTTTACATCAAAAGCAATGGCTTTATAATAAAGCCAATGCTTTAAAGATGTATTAATTATAACCCAAAATACTTTTTCCTAATTTGCTCCTGTCTGTCAATCAGAAAATGATTTTTAGTGGGGATATAGCTGTGGGGCGCTCAAATGAAATAATAAGGCCCTTTTATTTGAGCTAAAAGTCGAATACCGGTGCCGAATTCCTGATGACTCGAGCTTTTTGTCTAGCAATAAATACCAGACCAATGATTTATGATTTACCCTATCCTATTAATCCTATTAATATTATACGTAGGATGGATGGATGAATATTTGTTACTTGATCACGCCAAAACGGCCGGATCTGGATGAAATTTGGCACAGAGATAGATTAGTCTGGAATTGCACATAGGCTTTTTTTTATCCCGCAGAAATGTACGGGTGCATAAATTACGCGGGCGAAGCCGCGGGCGGAAGCTAGTACAAAATAAAGGCAAAACAAGCAGAACCAGACAGTCATATCTCACAACTCAACATTTGACTGATATCTATTATTTGCAGGCAAACGCTGGCAGACGCGGTCGCAGACAGACTTTGGGGGACATATTAACAGTAAAGTGAATTTGGGAGGGGGTCATATTAAAGTTGAAAAATTTGAATTTATTTCACAGATAAAATAAATACTAAAAATAAAAAACATACTCATTTTTTGATTTAAGAGTTTAAACGTTTAAAGCAGGAACTTAATGTTTTTTTTTAATTCTCGTAAATATTTATAATTTTAGGTTTGTCAATTTGACGTGTACGATTTGGATGGGTCATAACCCCTACGAATCCCTACCCCCACCTCCACCCTCCCCTCCGACCGCCACTACATACTGGACGTGATATAAAGTCCCACCTTTCTTGTCCCGAGGCCCTAGTGTAAATTTCTTTCGACAAATTCGATTTACTACATCGAACGCGTTCGGCGTTCCGATTGGTCCGTTTCGTACTCTCCACCAATCGGAGCGCCGAACGCGTTCGATGTAGTAAATCGAATTTGTCGAAAGAAACTTACACTAGGGCCTCAGATCACTAAGAGTATATTGTACTTGCAATCGTGAAAAAGAAATCAGCTGTATATTACATTTAAGTCCAGTAATACTGAATTATTTCCATGGAAATGTCCACATTCACGGCGTCATCGTCAGTTGAAATGGTAAAAAAATAAAACAAAATCTAATAAATACAACTTCATTCAGAATATAAATAACAAAACCACTATTTATAGTATGCGTTACAATATTTATACATAATATACATTAGGTTTATTTTAAATAATCACAAGTTTGTATCACGCTGTATTATTAACATAATACCTAAAAATACGATACTGTATATCAGTATAACTTAAATGAAGTCAAGGGCGGATCCAGGGTCCAGGGTCATTGGGGTCATGACCCCCCCTGGGCTGGTTCTAGGTCGACCACTGATAATTTTTCTAATCGCATTGATCGTACAGTATTTATTATTGTAATCGAATACGAGCCTGTCCCGACTAGACTTCAAACATGTGACCTCCCCTGACTTGAAAGCTGGATCCGCCCTTGAATGAAGTTATAATTTTAGAAAAGGTGCCCAATAAATTCACTATAGGTAAACGTCTACAAGTATGTATTATAAGTACCAATAATTTAACGAATTACCAATTTAGGAGGTCAAAAATGTAGGTTTAGTTTGAGAATCCACGGTAAGAAAGAAGTTTGGTTGCGTTCAGAATGTGATTTTGCTAATTTTCGCTTGAATTTAGGAACAATATGTCATAACCGCCATGCCTAAGCCGCATCGACGAGTTCTAAAGCTAAACGCCTACCAGTGCGGGGTTAAGCTGCATAGCATTTAAGAAATCCGCTCACAATACATTTTGTATCTAATGATATTTCTAATACTGTAATATGCTCCACTTGCCCAGTCTGAGTAAACGTTTAGCTTTATAATTCAAATATTTGCCGATGACACTCAGAGGCAAGGTCTTCGGATTGACAGAGTGAGAAAACGCTATATGATCGGTGAGCGTTAGAAAGAGAGCAAACATTACGCTGCCGCCTCTCGTAATTGTTGTCACTAAATGTCATTATAAACGTAACATAACATAGCATCACGCCTGTATTCCACGAAGGGTTAGGCAGAGGTGTACTATTGTACACCCACATTTCGCCGATGCCGTTATTGAGTCCCATGCAATAGGTGGCGAGCCTATTGCCATCTACCGAGCACAATTCCAGAATCCGTGATGCTACTGAGAATTTACATACAGAAAAACCCAATAACACTTTGCCCGACCTGGGAATCGAACCCAGGACTTCAGCAGTCACGCTTGCGAGACCAATGAGACAGTCATTATAAACATGGTGCAAAAATATTCTATTATGTATACTTATGTAATAAGTAGCGTTTTATTATTGCTTCTGGTTATATATCTGTTAGTTGTATACAGTTTATATATACTATCCTGAATATTGTATAAAATACGATTATTTCTATTGGATACGTTATATGAACACATGATAAGTTAGTTAGCAGTTCAATATATATTCTTACTATCGTTGGGTCGTTCAAAATCTGTTTTATAAGTAAGATTTGACATTTCCCATATATGTTTATTACAATAAATAGTTAATAATGTTAAGTGTTTAATCATTAAAGCTGCAGTGAATCCAATTGAGGCTAAGAATTTCTATCGTTTTCGTAACCATTTCAAATGGCGTCATTGTAAAACACAACCGATAAACAATGTTAATGTCGAAGGACATTAAATAATAGGTTATTTTACATAATTCGTAATGTGTTTGCACAAATATTCTTTTTAAATACTTCCAAAGTTTCCCGGACATTGCAACAGCGTTGCTTGGCAACTTGGCAATGTTGCAACATTTCTTGCCTACAATTTCTAGATTTTTTGGCTAAAACATCTTAACACAATATGTGATCGATGGGGTCTTGTCTCATGCTAGTTTTGTGAACCATTCCGAAGTTTAATCTTAACCAGAAATATGTGGTGAAATCTCTATTAATATTTGATAATTCACTCTAAATATTAGTACCGATAAAATCCGCAATATGGCCGCCTTTAATATAATTTCAGTTAGGCTTTAGATGTCGAAAACAAATGTTACTAATATAGAGGCGTTATAAGCACTTCCAGACGCGAAGAGATCTTGTAAGCCATTGCTTCATTAACCATAATATCCGTCGTTTTAAATCAAGTTTGATACTGATCAAATGATGGCTGCGCCGAACAAAATATCTGGCTGTTAATCCCACACACATTTCCATACTTCTAAGTTACGAACAAATGGAAAACGGTTGTAAAAATATCAGTACCTTTAAAAATATATGATGGCTCATTAACTTCAAGACAGTCCACAAAACCCGTCCCATTCCAACATAGTAATAGGGCCTTATTTCATTAAGCGACAATTCGTAATTAAAAAATATACGTTTTATAAAACTAAGATGGTGACTAACAATCGTTGAGAACAATGCGAAAAATCTTTCTCATGATCAAATGTATATACGTGTAGAAATTGACTCCAGAATAGATTTCAATAACATTTTACAGGTTTTTTTCCTTTTCAAATGGTAAAATTTCGACAAATTGATTTAAACCTTATTTTAAGGGAATAAGACTCAATTTAAAATATAGTAATAGCTCATAAAAAAATACAAACGAAATTTAAAAATTTACTTTTAGAGATTGTATTATTCTTTAAACTCAATATCGTGGGTGCATTTCCTAACAAATAGCCAAATACACAACCCACGCCCGAAACTGTATCTATAGGTCATACCAATGTGTTCCATACGGGAATCGAACACGCAACTCGTAGCGCAGCAATCGATCTCTCAACCACTGCGCCAACCGTGCCTTCAATTGTTTAAGTTTTTGCGTTAATATAGTTACAAATGTGATATTTTGACAAAGTTTGGTGTCTATTTAACCGACTTAAAAAAAAAGTAGTTATGAAACGCATTTTTAGTACGAATTGTCGGTCTACCGTACTATAATTATATAGGCCCCACGGTGTATCTCGTCTATTAAGACGGCATCATCCCCTGGCTCCTCTTCCACTGCGCGCCCTGTCGCCTGTTGTGGTTGGCTCGCGAGGACTTGTGCTTCTCTTTCTTGTCTCTGTTGTGGAGGACGTCCTTCTCCTGCCCTTGACCCTTGGGCTTGCCAGTGACGTCGAAGTTTCTGGAAGAGATATCATAACGCCTGTAGTTTCCCGAAGACAAGGCAGAGTAATGAAGTACCCCACATTTTGCTGATGGTGGTATTAAGTTCCATGGCGTACTTCCGAACTCCGGGCTGCTACTGAATTTAGCACAGAATACGCCAGAATAACAGTTTGCTAGACTGGGAATCGAAGCCAAGACTTCTCGCTAAGTAGCCAAGCTAGCAACCTCTCACCGGCTATCGAAGTCTGTATGAGACTAGTATCGAAATCCAAGCCGACGAAGGGGGCAAGCTAGCATTTTAAATAAGTTCAACTTCAAAATCAATAGTCTATGTCCAATTTAGCTATATCGCGTGTCTATTTACCTAGGTAGTGGTGCTGGCTTGGCCGCCCCCCCCCTGCCCCTCCTCGCTTGGAAGCTAGCCTCCCTGCGCGCGCGCATCTCCTCAGGATTCACGCAGAAGTCCATCCTAGTTCTGCTACCGCTTGGCTTCTCTTCTTCGATAACTGTCTCTTCTTCCGACTCGTCCTGTGAAAGTATAATTTAAAAAATCATGACTCCGAAATAATTATATTAGGTATTGCAATCAATTTGCCTTCGAGGCTAGCTTATAAATACATCTTATGAAATAACAGAGAAGCAAAAGCCTATGTTATTTAAAAGCATCAAGCAAGACGGGGCGATGCTCGCGTGAATACAGATCCTGTCAGAATAGAGTCATCACGGAATGAAAAAAAGCATGGCGAACATCGTCCGCGTACATTTTTCAAATTCTCGTAATATCTCAATAAAGATATATTTACTTAAACGCTCATCATGCAACTATCAGTCGGACACTTTACACATTCTATAGACTAAAGAGTCAAAATCTCCACCACGATGTTAAACACTTATGACAAAAACGCGAGAATTTCCCCCTGAGAGCAAAGCGCTGACAATACCACAGAGTTAATTTATTAAAGCAAGTTTAAGTACCTCAGCATCCCGCTTGTCGTGTGTGAGCAGCGCTCGCGGCGTGACGAAGGGGCGCCGCACGTCGTCCGTCACGTCGGCTGCGGGCGTCACGCCGTCCGAGTCGTACGTGTCGTCGTACTCGTCTGAGTACATGTCCACCTCGTCGCACACCAAACTGAAAGTTTACCAAGTAGTGTTAAATATATTTTGTTAATTATCAACCTCTCATTATCCCCGAAATTACGTATTTTATAACATAGGACCACTGCTTTATTCTGAGGTTAGGCTGAGGTGTACTAATGTACACCTACATTTCGCGGATGCATTCTCACCACCGTTATTGAGTCCCATGTAATAGGAGGCGACCGTATTGCCATCAATCGGGCACAGTTCCAGACTCCGTGTTGCTAGTAAGACTTTCCATACAGAAAAACCCAATAATAAATTGTCCGACCCGAGAATCGAATGCAGGACCTCACGCAGTCAAACAAAAGAAAAACACACCTAGAAATTATAGATTTCTTTATTGCTAATAGCAGCCATTTTGTCTTGAGTACCAAGTGAAACCAATGCAAATCCTGCGCCAATCCGTAGCGCACGCCGCGACTTACGTATTAAATCGTAGAAAAAAGTCTACCAACTAAGTGTACTGAACAGACACCATAGCAATCGCACGTTAGGGTTTTGTCCAGATCTCCAAAACATATGTTCTACAATACATTAATTAACCACCATGTAGCTATTGTTCGTGTGCCAATAACTCTTTACACTGTAGAGGAATAAGATATGTTGTTGAAAAGGTATTAAGTAGTCCCTTAAGTGGCAAGGAGCTTAGCCCGAAATTTTTTTTTGTTTAATTATTCCCTGCCCTCGTATTTTTCCTGTATCGTGGGTACAGTTTACAAACATACATGTCACATGCACATACAATCAGACCCGAAACAACTATCTGTGTTAAATGGATCGTGTGCCAATTGGATGTCGGGCATTTGTTAGTAACATGTAGGATTTTATGATGTCGCTTTGCTCCAATAGATGGCAGTGTACTTTTTACCATACACATAGATGTCGCTACAATACATTGGCCAACAGCATATGTGGAAAGTGAATATAAAACTTAAAGGAACAACACACTTTTTCTCTCTCTTACATAAAAAAGCAATACTCACTTATATTTACTATAGATATCGACTCTCTGCTTCACATCAGTCTTGTCATTCAGCATGTCTTTGAGATCCTTGTACTTGGACCGTCTCTTCCCGACGTGGATCTTGCTGACGTCGACGTCATCTCGCGTCATAATGTCGAACTGGTCGCCATCGAAAACGTTCAGGCGGGCGATACCGGTTTCTAGGAACTTCTGGTCTAGTGGGTCTTCAGGGATTATTGGGAGGGATTGGTCTAGGCCTGGAAAATAAAATTATGTTGAGAAATTAGTTTGTTCAGAATCTCCAGCACATTCTAATAAACAGTGTTTCATAACATGTCATATTTTACCCTAATAACTTACGAAGTATTGCAAAGCATGGACATAATAATTCGCGTAGTGAGCAGCGACTTTGATGTCTATCGGCAAGATACCTTTCCCCGCACTCTGTTTCCCCCGCGCTTGCTCCTATTGCGTAGCCGCTACGCCGTAGCGCACAAATGCACCGCTACGTGCGCTACGCTACCGGAGATGTCGCTGCCGAGCTACGCGTCTTTACTGATAAGAGCGCGCAGGGTAACCAATATTTTACTTATCATCCGGGATACCATTAACATTATATATCTTCGAGTGTGTTATATTTAGGTATAATTTGGTTAAGTTAGTTTAATTATAATTTAGTTTACGTGTTTAGTAAATTACGTTATTAAAATTAACGTTTTATATGGAGTAAGAGCATCTAAATCTGATGATACTATCTTTCAACCTAAGTTTTTCTGCAGAATTATGTTGGATAACCTAAATAGGTGGTGTTACGTCCCGAGCTGGTAAAGTACGGCTCGGGTCAGACATGATATTCTGGCTGGCATATAACGATTAAAGCTAAAATCAGCTGTTTGAGAAATGGTCATATTTCTATCGTAATTATAAGTTAGATTACTTCAAAGAGTAGGTTATATGGGAACGTTAGATCTAGACAGACATCCAACTTGTTGCTGCCCATATGAAAACCATTTAGGGCTGATTTTTCAATAGCTGAATAAACTTCTTCTGAAGTCTGAGCATTGAAAAATTTGCCTTGGGGCTGATTATTCAATATCGAGATAACTTTTATCTGAGGAATTAATTTTTGGGACAGCTGTTGGATAAAAAAAAAATGACAACCCACCGTATTGACTATCCAGATAAAAGTTACCGTAACACTAAAAAAATCGGCCACTAATCAAATAAATACCAAATTGACCGGATTAAAAAAACACTCACCTCTCAAAGACTGATCCAAATTATCCTCCAATATACTATTAATTACCCTCTCCGCATTAAACCCGTAGTGTTGCAAGCATTTCAATATAAATCCATCCCCTAAATGCGGGAGAATATCCTTGACTTCGCTTATTAACGATTCTTCTCTCACTTGGTCGGGTATTTCTACGTCTGTTGGGGTGGGCGGTTCTATATGGCCATTGATCAGGTGTTCTGATGAAGGTACGTGTAGTTCTGGCACTGGCTCGTCGAGGTTTGAATATATGGCTTGTAGGATGAAGTCAGTCTTAACAGTGTCACTGTGGCGCGTTCAGGATGGTATATCAAAATAGCATTTTTTAAATGTTTTTATTTGTAAAATTTTAGTAGTTTTTATACTAAACTAGCGACCTGCCCCGGCTTCGCACGGGTGTAATTTACTAATAAAGATAAGCAGAACTATCAAACTGAACGTCACATTGTTTATATTGAAATTCTCATACAATCGTTTTTTAGTACTCCTCTACATCTAATCTAACATGTTCTATTTCATTTTTATGTATATCCTAGCTATAACCCGCAACTTCATCTGCGTGTATTTTATTGAAGGACAATTAAAACAATCTGGATCTCGACTACAGTACCACCTACCAGGTCCTACCAAGTCGTAGCTTAGAAACATGACCCCATAAATACAAAGAATTCATCAAAATCGATCAAGCCGTTTAGGAGAAGAATTACGAACACGCACTTCGGAATTTTATATATGTATAAAGATTGTTCTTCTATCGAGTCGGCACGAGTATCACATGGACATCGCTCATGCCGTAGTAGAAAGATTAGCTCGTTAGCAATAATGGTATCGAGGTTGTCTCGACCCAGACGATTTCATGAGTCGTCACTCCTGCAGGCTCATATATAGAAAGACTAGCTTCCGCTCGCGGCTTCGCCTGCGTGGATTACGAATCCCTGCATTTTCCTGGGATAAAAAGCAGACTATAATTTATCTTTGTGCCAAATTTCATCCAGATCCGTTCAGCCGTTCTGGCGTGAAAGAGTAACAAAGATCCATCTATCCATCTTCACAAACTTTCGCATTTATAATATTTTATTATAGGATTAGTAGGATAGGATAGGATAGGATAAACCACGAGTTAAAAAAAAACCTACTTTTAAAGTCGGTTCAAATTTTGCACAATACTACGTGGTCGATGAGTTAGGAATAAATTATTAAAGGATACATATCAGGGTAGGCCTGCCGCAGCATCTCCAGGTCGTCATGGACGGGATAGCACGCGTGGTAGTCCTTGATGAGCAGCTTCTCCGAGAGCCCGTCCATCATCACAGACAGGTAATCTTCCACGTGGTTCGCTATACTGCCTCTGGAAGACCGACCAAAAATAACTTCAATTATTAATTATTTCGACAGATGAAAATAAGATCTTTTTTAAATCATTGGCCCACACTATAATGTCTCCTGTATTGTGAGTACAGTTTACGGCACGGTTGGCACAGTGGTTGAGAGATCGACTGCTGAGCTCCGTGTCGCGGGTTCGATTCCCGCACGGAACAAATATTTGTATGATTTATAGATAGTTGTTTCGGGTCTGGGTCTTTGTGTATATGAATACACACCGTGCCTCGGAAAGCATGTAAAGCCTTTGTTCCTGCGCCTGATCTCTCTCCGGTCGTGTCGGATTGCCGTCCCATCGGACTATGAGAGTGAAGGAATAGAGAGAGCACCTGTGTTTGCGCACACACTTGTGATCTATAATATCTCTTGCGTAGTTGGCTAATCACCGATGAGATTGGTCGCCGTGACCGAAATCGGTCAGGAGGACGTTATTATTACAGTTTACAAACATACACGTCACTTAGCACGTAAAATTCATAAAAATATTTGTGCCATGCAAAAATCGAACTCGCCACAAGAAGCGTAGAAAGCAAATCGCTTAGCCACTGCGCCAACCGTGCCGTCAACCATCACACCTTTATTCCCCAAAGGAATAGGCAGACGTGTTGTAGTACATTTTGCTGATGTCGTTAATAATTACCAGGTCATAGTATTTCTTTTTTTAACTAGGCCTTGCTGGCACTTTTATAAACTTTCAAGCCAAGCCAATCTGACCAAGCGCCATCTACCGGGCACAATTCTAATCTTTCCTACAGACAATTACAGAAAATCCCAATAACACTTAAATCCGGTACATGACTACTAGTCATTTGAGTTACTTTTTATGAACTGTCAAAAACGACATTTTGTTCTAAAAATGTTTGGAATAGCAAGGCGTGACATCGTAGTTTTTCATTGCCGTTGACATACTTATTTTGTGATTTTGATAAATTAAAAATTGAAAACACCAAAGATGAGCAAGAGATTAAGTTTTACTGAGTTTTTAGACGGAAAACTATTTACCGAACAAGATTTCAGAATTTATTTTTGATGCAGTCATCGAGCCTATTATATACTCACTCGCCACTAAATATAGCACTTTTGTACGCAGCCAGTACTTCTCTGAATATGTCTATGAGCTCCGCCCTCGCCGCGTCTATATAGCCTTCTAACTCTGTGTACGTCACACTGGTCTGGTCTCCAGTCTCCTCCAGCTTCTCATACAACAGCGGGATGCCATACTCGTAGAGTTGAACTATACTGAAACAAAACTGAATCGGTAAGACGACGTTGGGTTATTGAATTAATAAGAAAAAAAATATTTTATATATGACTGCTTCATTTGTCTAGTGGTGACAAGAGCGACTGCTAAACGTGAGGTCCTGGGTTCGATTCTCAAGTCGGGAAAACTATTATTGGATTTTTCTGTATGGAGATTGTGGGTGTATATGTAGTTCACCTTTGCCTAACCCTTGCTTATTCCCCACACAGGCGTGATTCTAAGTTTTTATTTTATTTCCATACAGAACAACCCTATAACACTTTGCCTGACCCAGAAATCGATCCCAGAAACCAAGGCTCAGCAGCCGCGCTAGCGACCTCTAAGATGAACGAGGTAATTGTCATGGATTTGCTTTGTTTTTATTTTTAAAATAATTGAAGTTACCTTAGTTTCTCACTCACCTAATAACAAAATTGGTTTTCCTAAATATCTTTACGCTCTTGGGGTACACCTCTATGAATATCCTCATAGTCATACTGGTATCCAGGAGGTGTATCACCAGGTCTCGCAATATGTCAAAGGTCAGTTTATCTGGAGTCTTAGTGTTGGACGGACGTCTGATCTCACTGAATCCCTTAAACGTCTCCGGGAGGTTTGGGGGCTCATCGTTATCGTAATCTTTGTTTACTTGGAGAATTATATATTTGAAGGCCTGGGGAGAATAGAAAACTGTTCAATTTATTTTGTAGCAGAATCTTAATTGGCACACAAATGTAGCCTTATGTACTAGAAAATACATCAAACTTAAGCACAGAAAAACAGAAATGCAACTTTTGTATTATATACTCAGTATGCCCAAACTAAACTTATCGACTTGGGGTCGGCTTCCAGTGTAACTGGTCGCGGCAGAATATAAATATTCGGTATAAGTAGATCCGGGTACGTCTTAAAACTGCGGCCAGGCACCGGAGGCCGGGCAGCAGCGTCCTCTCACTAATCGGTGAGCCACTGCGATCCCCAAGCCGCCTGCCAAACGTGGGGATTATGGCACCCCCCCCCCCCCCTTGAGGGAGGCCTTCGATCAGCAGTGGACGTATTCTGGCTGATGATAATGATGATGAAATATTCAAGCAGAAGTTAAATATATGAGCTAAGTATTTTTACACGGAGCGACTGCCATCTGACCTCCGCCACTCAATTACTGAGAGACACTGATACTCTAAACTGACACTCGTAATGACTGTCATAAGTATCCATATGACTCCCAGGACCAGCTCTTTAACTTGCTTTCCGACGCACGGAAGGGTCTCGATGTGTGAAAAAACATCCCCCATCATCAACAGATTCATCTGCGCGGAAACTATGCAGCTAAGAGCCAGTCCGTGTTAGTGAGATTATGATTAGTAGTAATAATAAGTCTGACCTCTTTAACAAACGCGACAGCTGCAACAGCATCACCCTCATACCGCGGCTGCAGCCCGAACACACAGTCCAGCACCCTCCCCACATGCCTGCCGTTATCCACCCCATACGTCAGACATAAGTCCCACACAATGGGGATGGTGAAAATAAACTTATTGTATATCAAGTCCGCCATGAACTCTTTACTTATCCATTGTGTCTGTAACAAAACGAACAATGGTTTAAATAACACATGATTATGTGTACTGTATTACAGCAAGTAATCGTGATCATTTTTTTGTGTGATGGTATGTGGATTTGGTATAGTGCTAACTATATTTAGTTTATTTAGTCTAACTGTATATTAGTAAAAAATAATTTGTTTAAACAAAAAAGTAAAACATTTTTTTTTTAATTTCAGTTTATTATATTTTTAACTTTTTGGGCGTAAGGTCGTGGTTGCCATTCCTGGATTGGGTACAGCGTTATAAGGTTTTTCTGCTAGAGATAACATGTTTAATGGGATTCAATAATAGCAGCATCTACAAAATGTGGATATTCATCAGTACACTTCTGCCTAACCCTCCGAGGAATATAGGCGTAATACTATGTATGCATGTATATACTATACCTACCCATATCCAATAAAGCTTGACATCCGCGAAGTATGCTTTTCTTTACAAACATAAAAAAATACTTAAAATAAAACTCATTACCTTACTCTCCTTATTAGTAACCAGTCTACTGAACACGACCAGCACAAGCCTCCGTATATCCTCGTACAGTTTCTGGACTTCCCTGCTTTCGTGTGGCGGTAAGTATGGAGGGTTAGCCTCTTGAAGGAACGAGACAAGGGAGTCCATGCATTGAGGGTGATAGAGGATTGTGCTCCAAAACCTGGAAAACACGAAAAGGAAATTAAGTTCCTTTTTTTTTCTCTTGTTGTACACTGGCATCAACAACTTATGTAAAATTCTTTTCTTTGTGTAAACCAGTCAGCAATGGCGGTGCAATTAAGGATGACTACACACAGTGCGCCAGTGGATATCTGGTTTCAAGATTCGTGAAGGCCTATTTCTTCAACACAACAAAGGCTTAGGTAATTTTTTGCTTAATGACATGGGTGCAGTGCCAGATTAACCACGTAGCAAGAGCAGCAATTGCTATGGGCCCCGCGTATTCAAACCCGCCCAACTCCACCTAGCGTTACCCCTGTTTTCCGACTAAGACAATCCACCACAGACAATCGGAAACCGATTATTTCGTTGGCGAAAATAAAACACAGAATTTCATACGGTAAACGCACAAGTTCTGCAAAAAGTCACTTTATACTTAAGAGCCCATAGCAGATCAAGGGCCCCGCAATAGAATTTGCTACGGGCCCCACGCTTGCTTAATCCAACACTGCATAGGAGTCAAACATACTAACTTTTTTATTGTTAGAGAAAAACGGCGAGCTAGAGCTTTCAACAGCCAGTTTCTTCCATACAAAACACACAGCACAACTGATTTCACAAAATTCATAGAAAATAAAAGTAAAAGTACAAATATATGTATTTATAATGATTAGTATGCATATATGTATGTGATAGTATATCGTAAGAAGGGTAATTTTTATATATTTTTACATAAGTGCAAATAAATTAACATAACAACCTTGAGTGACTTTGAAAATCAATTGCTCTCCTAACTGGCTCAACCAGCTCAAGAAGTATGTAGCTAAAAAACAACAAATAAATGGCACCACCATCTCACCTATACTGTTCTAAACTAAGCAGCCACTTGATATCCTCCAAGTAGCCCTCCATCCTGGCCTTCCATGAGTCCACAGCTCCCAGCACAATAGTGCTACCTGATGGGGGCCGCTCATATATTGTCAGCTCACGCTTCTCCACCCAATATGGGTCCTGAAAGCATTATTGGAAGGTTGACAGATCTTATCTAGAAACAGCATCACACCTTTGTGCCCCAAAGGTTATACAGAGGTGTGTACAATTATAGTTCAAAACCGTGTGGAGGGAACTGATTAATACAACTTTCCTTCAGTACAAGACAAATTTAATATGTCATATCAAAATACCTAACAAAATGCCAGTAACGAAACCATAGCGACTTCTATTTTGACTACTAACACCATCTAGTTAGCTATGGTTTCAACTTTCTAATTATAATATTTTACATCTTGAACAGGTGAACTAATGTGCACTCTCATACACGTGCCATATACAGATGGCATTATTAAGTACATGGGGTAAATCTATTATATTTATGAGGAATCATTCCAAAATCTGGTGGGCAACTAAATGTTCAAGCTATGTAACTAAGATGTCACAAATATTGTAAACAAATTAATTTATTGTGACACAGATTTGTTGCTGGGGAGTACAATATAGAATAGGTACATACATATTTTCAAATTTAATATTTGATTGATTGCTTATTTCAAGGGCTTTTCTGCATAATTCAAGAATTTGCAAAAAAAATATGCATGTATTTAGAGTTTTTTATTGCAGATAATGCTGTTTTCAGCTTACACAATACAGCAATAATAATATTGATGTCTGTTGATGTAATTTGTTTTGCTGTCATTGTATACTTGCAACCTATGTCCACCACAATTTGCTTTGAAAAGGCCTGCAAACAGACACGGTTGCAAGCCAAGATATTAGGTCATATTAACAGTAAAGTGACTTTGACATATTAAAGTTGAGGCAGGTGTTTTAAGCAGGAACTTAATATTTTTTTTTTTTTTTTGTAAATAGTGTATTTAAAGGTCTGTCAAATTAACATGTGTGATTTTGGGGGTCATGACCCTAGGACCCTCACCCCCAACCCACTCAGACACTGCCTGCAAAGGCCCAGTTGATATGAAAACTTTGGCATAGACTTTGAATTACTAAGTAGACATTTAATACTGAATAAAGGACCTTCATAAAAAGCCCTACAGTAGATAAAATATCCATACAAAAAAAAATTACTGAGTTGCATTAGTAGCCTAGAAAAATCTATTAGTTATTATACATGATTAGTATATATTATCACAATAGAACCTCATGATTATAATTGCTGATTACAAAATATATACTATACTAATATACTTAGTATACAAAACAATCAGATGACCCTCTAATGAAACAAGCATATCAGCTTAAATATGTCTCATTCATCAATTACTGCTAAAATGACTGCAACAGACATATTGCACTAGTATGACACAACTATTATGATACATTCCAAGGACAGCAATGATAGCTGTCTATTTAAAACTTGGGAATGTCCCTAAATTGCAATGGCGTAAAAGGAATCTACAAACCAAAGATGTCAGTACATTGCTACTTAGGCTTTGAAACAGGTTGTTTGATATAGGTTCCATTTCACAATATTATGTTTATAGTAGAAACATGATGTACTTACCAACGCTTTGATTTGCTGCACGACGCCGGCATTCGTCACCGATAACGTTAACTTCTCCACCGGCAAGTTGTCAGGGTTCTGTAAAAACATTTTAATTTATAAATAAAGAATTCATGCCTCGCTATGTACCTACACTTCAAGTCTAAAATACTCACGGAAAATTCAACATATTTGTTTGACATTTCTCGACTGTAAAGGTATTATGAAATGAAAACAGAATTTCAGTAGTTTCAGCCAATGTGTCGTCTAAAAGTATAAGTTACGCGATTTAAATTATGATATCCTATCCTGTAAAATTGAAATCGTCGACGACTCCACTTTCGTTCACAGATATTGACAGATGACAATGACATTGACGAATTATTGGTCGTTCAAAAATAGCAATAGGAATTAAATAAAATTATTATTGCTCAAAATTGCTATATTTTTATAATTAAATGATCTAAGTAATTAAAAAAATTTGTATTCACGTTGCCGTGAAAAAAGTACCGTAGTTGCACAATGAAAATACTGTGAACTGTGAAGGTTATTTTAAATTCAATAATGGTAACCCTTTCTTTTAAATGTCAAGATAACGTCGTCGCGTAGTTTTGAATATCTTGTAAACAAAATACAAATATTTGAGAAAATAGAATAAATTCCATTTGAATCATGAATAAAGCTGCTTCCGATACAAAAGTTAAGAAAACGCTTCTTAGAAATTATGAACTCAAAGTGAAGCCATCGACGCGGAAGCAAGTTGTCACTTGTTCTTCTAACACAGCTTCTCAAAAATCATCAAGTTCTTCGCAGAAAGAGAATGAATTGAGTCAACCGACATTGTGTTCGAGTGGAGTAATAGCCAGTTACTTATCTGATGTAAAGAAATTACCTGCACCACCACTTTCTTCAGAAGATTTAAATGTAGATAGAGGACAATTATGCTCCAAAGTAAGTAGGAAATAGTTGAGCTTAACTTGATTGTTTCATAATCTAGGCTAAACAGCTAATCAGTACGATAAATATTAATTAGTGCATAGTACGGATTTATAAAACATGCATGTCACTCCTCTCAATTACCATACACCTAAAAACCTTCCATAATTTTCTTTTGTGCTTTACAGATAACAAAAAAACTAAACTTCCACTTTAATGACAAAATATACAAGAATCTCGTAGAGTTAAATGCAAGTGTGGAAAATTTAAAAAGTAAAAAGGAAAGACGGCCATCAAGCTTAACATCAGTAAAAAGAGAACTTGAACCTAATATTGAGGACTTCTTTGAAGATGAGAGAGAAATAGATTCTCCACCAAGTATTCCAGTTGTGAAACCCAAGTTTAGACCAATAAAAAAGGTTGAAGATGGCCGATTACACAAACTAGTTGCAGCCTTCGAAGATTTATGACAAATAATTTATTTTCTATGATTTGTTATAATTTATTGTGTTAATTTTTGATTATTATAATATTTTCGTATTATTAGAAACATTTGGTATTATTATCAACACTTCCAATGTTATCTGAACTGAGATAACCAAGTAGGTATGAAAAGAAACATTGTTTTTTAATTATCATTGACCTTATATAAATAGATGTTGCCAACGTTATATACTAATATCCCATCCAAATTAATCAAAATAATTATAGTCCTTATAATCATTTTGGTGTATAGCAGAGTTTGTGGAGTTAAGATGATGTACTTTTCGAGCCTTATGAGTGCTAGCATATTTACATACTTAGTCGGCATATAAGTAGCTCTAATCGTGACCGCTACTTTGTATCCTAATGGAACTGTTAATAACAGAGGGTTCAAGCTGTATCAAAGGGTTAAACATACCTACATTCGTTTTTAATTCATTAACATCTGTTAAGTTTATATTTATATCAGTTTGGTCGTTTTCACGTGATGAGCAAACAAACAGATCAATAAATTTGAAAATGATAGATTTATGTTTTGTGTCATTTTTAGTCTTGTATGCTATGAAAGATTAAAATTCGCATACAATCGCATCACATGTAATCAATCACGTCCCGCTCCTTCAAGGGAGACACGCCCCTAATACGTTTTCCGGGAAAATCCCTAAAATTATAGGCACTTTTAACTATAGGGATTTTCCCATACATTAAATATAAAACCTTTATGTACACGGTGGTAAATATTTAAAGCAATGGCAATACATAGTTACGACAAAATATAAAGAGATGCGATAATTGACGTTATTCTTGATCTGTGCTTCCGAACGCAAACGCGCGCCGGCTCGCTCGCTCTGAAAGAAAGAGATGTTGATACATCCATCTCTTCTTTCACCCGCATTTTGCCAATAATTTTGTTTCATTCATTCAGTCAACTTCCGACGTTAAATCATTGCGGTTGTGCGCCAAGTTCTCAGTGGAAATAATTAAAATAAAAAAACTTGCTCTTTAAAAAAGTACATATAATAAGAAGTAGACATGGCTGAAAAAGAAATAATATCTACTAGTGAAAATAACGACCAATTTTTCGAAGGGGTTGAAAAGCTCATCGAAATTTGGTTTACACCGGCGAAAAATGCGGATTTGAGAAAAATTACTCGGTGAGTAGTATTCCGTCTTCTTAGGTGTCTTACCTAGGTGCGTTACTCGTTTTAATATTACGTAATTAGTTGATTTTCATTTAGGTTACCGGCAGAATACTAAATTTCCATAACCTAAATACCTACCTTTTGAAGTGCAATAATCCAGTCTCATATGTATTGACTAGTATTAACAAGCTTTTTATTAATACATTGAAATGGTAAATAGTTTAGTATTGTTGTAGTTTTTAGTTTGTTGATGTGGAAAGTTCTGGAATCAGCTGTTTTATGTATGTTGAACGGCAATTGGGCGCCGGCTATCCCGATCAACCGCTGTGGTTGGCCTGAGGCCGATAGGCCCGGCCCACGCTAGGCGCGCGTGAATTGAAATCATCGTTAATCCATACTAATATTGTAAGAGCAGTAAAGAGCAAGAATTTTTAGTAACTGCTTTTGGTCCAAATGAACAAAGTCTGATAAGTTAAATGTTGTTGTTATAGGTTTCTCAATCTTTGAAATAAAACAAACCATTTATAAAAAATTAAAGAAACCTATAAAGTTGAATGTTTCCTAGAACAAACATAAACATATAAGATAAACATAATATTTATTTATAGAAATTTGATTGGATATGCTTTGTCTTATGAGTGTAAAATTAGCTGCAATACAAATTCATCTGTAAAAATAAAATAAGTTCCTATTCCAAATTTATAAAAGTCTTATTAGAAAATTTCTAATGTAAATAAATAATAATAATAATAATAATTCATTTATTGCAGAAAACTGGTTCCATAGACAAATAATATCTATCTGACAAATAATAATGTCTTGCTATAATTTACTATTTTTTTTTTTTGCAGTCAACAATGGGAAAAGGTTCTGAAGATAGTCCGCTGCGAGATTATCTCTTTCACCCAGAGCGAGCAAGTCGACGCCTATGTACTGAGGTAAGCACTTTGTATATATCAAGCACTTTTATAGCAAATATTTATTTTATTTGTTATTAATTTTAATTTTATGTTTTAAAGGATGTATGTGATGTCAAGAAACCTGTTTTAAACAAAAATAAATAAGAAACTATAAAATGTTTTACAGCCACTTTATATTCAAATATTGTTACATCATGTGATTTATGGTTTATACCTAATACTTCTGAAACTGAAGTTTATAATACCATAATATTGCTTTTATGCAATTCAAATACAAAAAAAAGAAAAAAAAAAACTGATTCTCAATATGCAATAATTTAGGTTGAACTTCAATATCTACCTATATATAAATAAAAATCAGTTGGTAAAATTGTATTTTAGAGCATAACTTGAGAACGGCTGGAACCATTTGGCTGATTTCTTTTTTGGTGTATTCGTTATGGCCAGGACAAGGTTTATATGAAAAAAAAAATCGAAAATCCACCAGAAACGTCGGAAATTTGTATGGTATTTATCTCATTTTCTTCATGAGTAAATTGCACTCGTGCGAAGCTGGGGCGGGTCGCTAGTATCTTACAATATAAAACAAAGTTCCCCACCGCGTCTGTCTGTCTGTTCGCGGTAAACTCAAAAACTACTGAACGGATTTTCATGCGGTTTCCACCAATAGACAGAGTAATTCATGAGGAAGGTTTAGGTGTATAATTCATTAAGGTTTTGTGTAAATTGGCTGAAATATGACGAAAAATCATGCCGACTGGGAGCTTTACGGGCGTGCGCCGAGTAAATGCTCGACGTAACAGACTGATACGACACTACAACAGAAAAAAAATGAAGGTGTATATGCTCTGCTACCCGTGCGAAGCAGGGGCGTGTCGTTAGTTACTAAATAAATAGGAAATCTTCAATACGAAATTACTCTGGAACTTCCATACATAATTATTCTAATTCCAGTTAGAACTTCTATCTATCCTACAGTTTATAACAGCTGTTTATGATATAAACTACTGTTTACCTTCAAAAAACTTCACATTCAACTAATTATTTTGTCTTATACATCTGTTATATTGTCAGTGAACTTTAAATTAGACCTCAATATCAATTATAGTTATAATATTTTGAAATATTTACAATCAAACTGCAGCAAATTTTTCCTCCATTCAAGATTGTAGGGTAGATAGTCAGTATTTTGTCACTTAGATACTGTATACTACAGAGTTTTTATATAACAGGGTACGGTATTTGGTATGAATACTGGTAAGCAAAAAAATAAATGAACAAGTATTTGACGGGTTGTCAATGGGTGACATTTTTAAGTGACCTTGTATTGGAGATTTTGGTTGGGTTCGCTCGTTGCGATCAATACAGAGTGTTCGATTATAATTGCAGTTTTATTTCTGGTACATTATAACTACAACACGACGCTAACTCGTGCTAAAATAAATATAAAAATAGAGTATAAAGTTTCTGTTATGGAAAATAAAGGATTAGTCACACTGTACCGGCATCGGGTCACTGTCACCGATACGTTATCGACATCAATCATAATTATAATAATTACGTAACGTTTATCGCATTAGTTCAGTCGCAGGGAAACGAATTTTCCTCTTTTGTATCTTCACACTACGTCCGTTATCTGGATTGGCAGCCAGAACAGCTGTCAATTTTTTGTGGATTTGCCACATAGTCCCTACTTTCCTACTAATACATATTATAAATGTGAAAGTTTGTGAGGATGGATGGATGGATATTTGTTACTCAGTCACGCCAGAACGGCTGAACGGATCTGGATGAAATTTGGCACAGAGATATATTATAGTCTGGTATGGTTTCATACGATGCGCGACGTCTCAAATTGACCATAATTATACTTAAAATTACGATATGACAAACTGGCTTCAGTTTGTCGTATCGAAATACAAAATACCTATAAAGACTGCAAAAAACATCATACCTATCTTTCCCTTTCGAATTCGCCATTGTCAGATAAAAATAGCACTATATAACAGTGGCACCGCTGCCATATTTTTGTACCATATCCAACCTTGACCTTGACAAAACCGGTTCATTTTGCAACCAGTGGAACATTTTGTTCTTGTAGTAATAAATCTAATTTGTTCGTTCAGCTCAATGTGTTAGACTGGTTTAAGATTTCTTTGTTGTGCAGTGACGCGAATAGGAGTAGCTACTAGCTATCTATTTTACTGTTTATACATGTTCGTACTGCCAATTAGGAGCTGATGAATATATATACCATGTTTATTTACTAAAGGAGTGTTTTTATACATAGTATACTGTTACACGTGGCTTTGGTATTAACGACTTTGCGTTGATATCGGATTAGTTTCCTACTTTACTCAGTAACGATAACGTAAGCTCAGAATCACTGCACGAAATGCTTATACTGAGAAAGTGGTAAAAGACTTGAAATAAAATTGCTTCCTACATTTGTAATGATCTACTCGGAATAATGACTAGGTTTTATGTATATTATGCGATTGGATGGATGTGGCGAGTTTCTCTCCTCCTGTTCTCCATACATATAATTTGTAAAGCGGTTTGCCGTCATATGGCACATTATAAAGGCATACAATCGTACCGTATAGAAACTGTTGATAATGAACAAGAAATGTCTTCTTTTAGGCCTAGAAGCTTCATTATTGCTCACCCTAGCAAGTTATTTTTAGCAACCTAGACCTTCACTTAGGGGCAGTACCTATATTGATTTTATTCGCCATGTTAGCTTACAACTTGCAGGGCACCTGATACATACTATTTAATGTTCTGTAGTATAAACCTTGCGATATCATTTTTTCTGTTTTACACCTATCTCAGTGCAAAATTCTTTATTCAACTTTAAAATTCGATCGATTTTTAAAGGTTTTTTTTTAAGGTTGTTCTTTCTTTGCTTGTATGTACGTACCTAATAAAAAATGACCTTGTTACATAGAGGAATCATATGTTAAAATGTTCTTATCAATACATTTATAGAAAAATGAAGCGGGCGTAAAATTTTGTGGATATTCGTTTTTATCGGATATTGGTCATGAAATTGAATACAATCGCATTGTTTAGTTAGTTTTCGTTTTGTGACCTAATTTCCTGTTTCCGTGATTGTAAATTATCACCATCTGTTATAAGTAGGTAGTACCTACATAGTACGTAACGTACATAGGTATACTTGCTACGGAGTATATTCCAAATCTACGCAATATTACACTAACGAAGTGTGAACAGGTTATGTTCAAAACTATTTTCAGAAGTCAAGCTATACAACGTTTACGATGAATGAAAATTGCCCCTAAATGACGTGCACACAAATTACACTCATACATTAAATTGTCAGTGTCTTCGACCATTTATGTGATTTATGGTCCGACTGACACTAAGGACACTTGATTTTGACCTTGGGACATTTGACGGTTAGTTTCTGCTAACTAGGGTTACTTGGGTTACTAAAATGATTTTTCTGTGAGTTTTCTCTTCTAAATCTTATATAAAATATTATATGCTCTATCTTTTATATATTATCTCTATTCTTGTCTATTATAATTTAATCTGAAACGATTCGTGCAAATGATATTATGGTTTAAACAATTGAGGTGTTATGAAGAATTATCTCAATATACATGGTGTAGATTATATCGATGAAGTAACATAAGTTCTCGATTTGGATATATGTATCCTATTATTTACCAATATACTTTTCTTTGGTTTATAAAATAGATTCAAACTAACAACGAGTGTAGAAAGTAAAATGTAGTGAAGTCTGTATTAATGGTGAGGGAGAAAATTAAAAAGAAATATAAGTACAATGGAACTTTGAATAGAGGAGAACGGGGGAAGTCCCAACAAGGATGTACAATGTAGTTGTGTGAAGGTTCATAGACACTATGTAAGCAGTTTTAAATGCATTGTTAATTTGTTATGACATATGACGATCTCCTTCAACCAGATGTGTTATAAATAAAAGATAAGGCGCTTAAAATATTCGTATCTCTATTTCGAGTAGTGTTGTCATTACGAAATGTTTCGTAATGGTAAATAAAGATGCGTTCATTCATTTGAGTCTATAGTTAGTAGTCTATAGTATAATTTAGTGCAAGCCTGTACTTATTTTTTTTAATTATGATTTTTTATCTCGTTTCGTCATAACTAACAAAGTTTCTTTAAATGAGTTATTTCTTTACTGTCCACACATAGATTTATGTTAAACTTGGTCATTCAAATATCTTACTTTTTAAACAGCATTATCTCGCGCAAGGCGAACAAGGTTCATTAGCTTTAAATCATTTAACTTTTACATATATCCTTTAAGTTATGTAATTTTCTTATCTATGACGATGTTGCCATAGTGACGAAACGTGGCACGTGCCTATCATGTACAACATTTTAGAGTTGTACTTTTAACCCTACGTCACCCGGTGCCATGGCCGGTACAGGTTATCGGGACACTTTGTTAGGGTTATCGCGCAGACGTATCATAGAGTGACAATGATAATGATTTTAATTGGAATTGAGGCCCTCTGATAATACTGGCCAGTGACGTGTTTCATATAATTTAATTCGGCGGTTAATTTTGTAAATGGTTTTAGAATTTGGAATTACAGTCTGTCGTCATAAAAGAATAGACAAGACAATATAAGTGCCACTTTAAAATTTCCTTTTTCAGATTTAGTTAATTATGGATGAAAACTTTATTATAATAATATCAGAACCGGACAAAATACTTAAACAGCAGCCGAGGTATCTAAATCAAATTTTATTCTTTCAAAAATTTTAATTTTCTCGACATGCAATGTTCGTAGTGCACTGACGTGCCATAGTGTCACTTGGTACACGTGCATCGTGTATAATTGAATGCATGAATCACCACCAACAGCTATAAGCTATGATTTTACGACTAGGTAACTCCAGTGTTTTTGATTGCCAAACATTATGTGCAATGGAAATAGTAAGCGAATAAAAACGCACCTAGCATCACCGGCTGTTTTCTTCGCAATTTAAATTTGAATTAAAAAAAAAACATTTGGCGAGTTTTTTATTTGATGCGTTTCGATATTATTCAAGGATAAGACACAAATACCACGATTTACCATCAACAGCAACTTTCCAGCGAAAATGCATCGCGTAAACATACATCCGTAACATAAAAAAAATCATTCATTATAACAGTAGACAAAAGTCACCCACCAAATCACGACTATTTTTTGCACCATTTATCAAGAAGTTTCAGCTGTAGATAAAAGAATTATACTGTGTTGTATTCGTGCTCTAAAAATAATCTAAACATATTCTTACTAGAATGGACCTTATTCCTCTATCTTATTCTAAACTAAAACTTAAAACTAGCTTCCGCTCGCGGCTTCGTCCGCGTGGTTTACGAATCCGTATATTTTTCCGAGATAAAAAGTAGCCTATGTGCTATTTCAGACTATAATCTATCTCTGTGCCAAATTTCATGCAGATCCGTTCAGTCGTTCTGGCGTGAAAGAGTAACAAAGATCTATCCATCCATCCATCCTCACAAACTTTCGCATTTATAATACTAGCTTCCGCTCGCGGCTTCGCCCGCGTGGATTACGAAGCCGTGTATTTTCCCCGAATAAAAAGTAGCCTATGTGCTATTCCAGACTATAATCTATCTCTGTGCCAAATTTCATCCAGATCCGTTCAGCCGTTCTGGCGTGAAAGAGTAACAAAGATCCATCCATCAAACACAAACAAACTTTCGCATTTATAATATTAGTAGGATTAGTAGGAAGTAGGATTCTGATGTGCGTGTGTTCGTAATTCTTTTCTTCCTAAACGGCTTGACCGATTTTGATGAATTTTTGGTTATCTTTGGTGTAACCTGGATTATTCTTAGCTATAGTTGGATCCGGTAGGTGGCGCTGTTGCCGAGATCCAGAAAGGGTCCGCTAGTTGTTATCACTACCTGCATATTATAAAACGAAGTCCCCCGCCGCGTCTGTCTGTCTGTTCGCGATAAACTCAAAAACTACTAAACAGATTTTCATGCGGTTTCCACCAATAGACAGAGTGGTTCATGAGGAAGGTTTAAGTGTATACTTGTGTGTTAATTGGTTGAAATATGATGATGATAATTGAAGATGTCGGAAAAAATCATGCCGACTGGGAACTTTACTGGTGTGCACCAAATAAATGCTCGACGTAACAGGCTGATACGACACTATGACAAAAAAAAATGAATGCGTATATGTTCTGCTACTCGTACGAAGCCGGGACGGGTCACTAGTATTACATACAATAAAATATAAGTACCGAGATGCGGTTTTCAATATAGAATCAAGGCTGCATGTGTACTTGATTGATTTGTGCAATTGAAATCTATCGAAACGTTAAGTGTGAGTTAACATGCTCTCGATTTGATGGACACTTGACGTGTCAATTGAATGTCAGCTGACGTGCTGATTACTTGACCCCACTTAAAATTGCAACTTTGTACTGATTGTTAGCCTGCAGCTGTTATAACATAACTAGCGGTTTAAGAGAAGGTGTATACATATTATAGACTGTTTTTTTTTAAATGATGTTTCTAAAATAAAGCTACTTTTATGGTTTATTAGCGACCCGCCCCGGCTTAGCACGCGAAATTACGACAAGCCAATTTTTTTTTTACCCTATAGCTACCATACTTCTCTGGATCACTCGCTGGGCTAATCTGAAGATTACCTAAAAAATTTGTTAAAATCGCTCCAGCCGTTTTGGAGTCCATAGGGAACATACATACACACATTTATTTATATATATATGTACATAGATGGATTAACAATAGCATCTATGCACTTCGTTTTCAGTTCTAGATCTCAGACTAAGGGATCCATGAAAAACATCGCTTCGAAAATATTCAGATTCTTAAATCCACAATATGACAGCACTGAACAAAACATAGTACCGATCGCAGTTCTGCAACAATATTTTTTACGACATGCATTATTACATGTAACCTTTGTAGAGAATAATAGTGTAAAGAATCATTATTTCCTCATAAACTTGTAACAAACAAAACTTCACAACACCAATTGATTTATAATGAGTCGTTAAACAACTCATAACATTTTATCTCTTGTGTAGTATTTCGGTTCAGTTACGTCGCTCTACGTAGCCGAGTGATGCGGTATGCGTGCGAGTGACGCGGCTAGGCGTAAAGCCAAGTCCCCGAGAGTGAAAGCAGCACCTTGCGTATGTAGCATGCAGTCTGGATGTGACAGCATCACGTAAAATAGACTGCATGCCGTGAAATGCGTTCCGCGTTTCGGATGATTTAGAATTCTTAAGGGCAACTGAGTCGAGATGACCGCGTTGGGGACCGCTCACAGCTGATGTTATACTGGATCTAGACTGAAATCAGTAGTCTAAGTAAGTTGGATCGAAATAGCAGGATCTTCAGTGGAGTGGTTGCTCTAAACGCCGGGTGATTAGGCGTGCCAAAACCTTCGATAGATTTCGTTTGACCAAGAGGCACCAATAGAAATTTGCTCGATCCTAACAAAAGGCATCCACCGAATAAATTATTGATTGGAATTAAATCTTGATTGTTTTGCTACGGGCAACTCGAGACTGATCATTCGACACTCAAGACCATTCTCTCCCTCTGAAATAGCAAACAATATAATATCAAGCAGGTGTTCAATACGCTGCCCATACATCGATATGTTTTTTGTTACATAGCATGCAACCTCCAATGAAATCGTTAACTAGTGTCCATTGGTTTCCAATTAACTATTGTTTCGACTAATCAAATAGGCTATTGTGATTCTTGTGTGACTTACAACGTGTGCGCAATATTGGAGGCAGAGAGAATCAAATATTATGTTCGTGTCTTTATGTTTGTATCAATTGCGGAGTTTATTCAAGTAGCCTAAAAAGGCGTCACAGAGCAATTAAATTCATTCGAATCGCCGTAGCAACAGTCTTATCGCTGAATATGAACCTCACGCGAATGATATTGAGAGTCGTCAATTAAGTGGATCTTAATTATAATTAATCTTAAGCGTAAGCCCTCCCAAAACTATTCCACAGCTCTTTGACGGTCTTTCTTGTGGAATAATAAAGGTAGTAAAGATTTAGACCAGTACTTGGTTACATTACCTCAAATAACAGTGTCAGTCCTTAGAAATTAAAACCCTACAAACAAAGAAACCATTCCATTTATATTATTAGCATAATACCTACCGTATAATGCAGCAATAGAACCGTATTCAGCTCCCTCTATTATGTTTGATGGTAAACAGTTCTAATAGCTAATCATTTCCACTTGCAGCACGTGTGTGCGACATATTTAGATTAACAAGCGTGCTGAATGTATACGAGTATGGAATGCCGTCGGGAATAGCTAGGGCTAGATGTATTAATGATTTCTGATCTATGTAATCTTTCCCAGTTCCAAATGCGGTGAAATTTTTCCCTGAGCGTTGCCAAAAAAACTGGCATAACGTACAAAGTATGGTATTGCCATAATGATCGCGGTTGGCAGGCTTCTGTTATATGTGATAAGAAGATATTAATGTTGGACCAAATTGTAATGGAATCCTTTGGCACACGGTTACCGGCGTCGTTAGTAACCGACAAATCACTACCGAAAGTATTTGGTTATAAAATCATGCCAAATTATTGTTCTTACTAATTATAGAGGAGATAAAGGAGAAATGTTAAAGAAATAACCCGAGTTTATAACAGCATTAAATACTTTATTATAATATCGAATATACTAATGTTCCAGGAAATTATAACCAAAATGTGTAATAAATGAAACGCAAACGAATAAAGACACATTAAAAAGAAATAATATCACGTCACGTAGTGCTCAAGTGTCTCGAATCACGCAATTCTCAGCGGATGTATCATTTACATTGGCTTTAATTCAAAATATCGCGATACAAACTCACCGGTCTAGCTAAAACAGGGATCCGCAACCTTTTACATAGTCTGGCTGAATCAGGTCTAATAATTTCACTCAATATTTTGTTTAAACCGTAGATTTAGCACCTCTGGTTTAGAAGTTATTTTTGTATAAACGCTACGGGAAAGTCGTTTGACGTAAAATATATTATGTTTGGCGTCATGACGGCAAGTAAACAGATGTCCCCTCGGCCAAAATATTACCTAACTATAAGATATGTCACTGACTTGTTTACTGGTTATCAATTTCTGTTAATATGAAACAATCATTAATTGCTTATTTAGAGAACAGTCTCATCAATGTAAGAAATAAAATTTTACTTGCTGTTACGTACCTATCCTTAAAGAAAATTTACCATTTATACATTAAATTGCTCACATCTACATTTCAAAGAAAATTTTGGTTTGCATAGCGCTACGATTCAAAATTCAAGACCTGTACATTTAGTCCTACTATGTATTCCTCTGAAAACATTTCTCTTTGAGTGTGCGAGTGAGAGCTTGTGTACAAACAGGCGGAAAGTTCCATGGATGAATGTAAACAACGCTTTGATGGGGTAATCCTCGTTTCGAATACACACGTAATATTTGACCAAACATTGGCAGGTTTGTCTGTCTGGCTAGCATCGTTTGAAGTAAGAGTTATATCATCTGCGTCATCCTAATAATTTACAGTTTACTTCTAATTTTATGTCCCAAACATTTCTTTTCTTCCTAAAATTAATCCCAATCCAAGAAATCTGTGGAATGTCAAAAATTTATCGGTCTAAATAATGCCTAATGTTCTTACGTCTCTAGTCTCTGTTATCGTATGTTAGTGATCGATGGATTGAGTGCATTCACTTGTTATCAGTCAGTAAACATTACTGTAACCAGGCGAAACCTAGAGCTAGTGATAACGAGAAACATGATGACTATTGAACGCTCTACAGTAGTATATTCGACACAGAAATTCATTTATAGGACCCCGAAATAATCAGTGATACCAAGTGAAATAGATTTTTGATACAATCCAAAGTTTCCAGACTTTGGTATCCTGGCGTGTTTACGTTTTCTTGATCAATGTATCAATTGGTTAGACCGGAACTTTCTCTGGTTTGTTTCTAAATAAACTACAAACTGTGCACTTGTTTTGTATCCGCTAGCTGAACTCCTGGCAGCCAATAGGAATATTTATAGATTGGGTTCGATAACCAAAACAACAGTAGCCAAATATTTTGCTCGAGAAATTTAAATTCGTTCCAAATTTTTTTTTCACTTTAAACTAGATTTATATCTATCCAAAAATATTTTTGTCACATCTAAATCGTTGTAAATATGTTTTATATATCAAACGGAAAGAACGGCCATGTATTATTGTAATGGAAAAAATGGCCTCGTTCTATTAGCGGATAGAAATAAAATCACGATGTTTGTACACACGGCTGGTTACAATGTTTAATACCGCAATCGTAAATTTAATGGGGTTATGGGTTCGACGTCTTAAATGGAACCACTAATATTCGTTTAAGTAATAGTGGCGTGAGATGTAGACGTTATTTGTCGAAAACATTTTCTGTTAGTACGTTAGTAAAGCCTTTATCTACTGAATATTTAAACCGCTCGCAATTTTCTGTAGTGTTTTGGTCTAATTTTGTTATTTTAACTTTAATATGGACTGTAGCGACATAATTATTTTTACCAACACCTTTAAGTTTAGTAGATTTTGAGTTTTCGGTTGTTGGATTTTAAATAATCGCTAATGGTCCGGGTACTTCATTGTTTTTTAAAGTGAAGGGATCCGTAAAGTAATTTTTATCAAGCGAGTGCTAAAGATCAAGGTGTAAGATACAGGATTTAGTCTATAATAATGATTTTAATTTTTTTTTTTAACTATCGAACGAATATTATGAAATAGAATTATTCGTTTAGTGGCTATAACAGAAGTACAGACCTAAATAAATAAAGCTATACGCTAGCTATGGTTAAATATATAAATCTAGGTCACGCTCACGACGCATTTCAATATGAAAACACACCTACTCGAGTGTTAGATCCTATAGTTCGAGATTCGACACGTGTCTTGCTCATAAACAGATCGCTGACTGAAACTCATACGATTCCATACTATACTTCGGTTAACATGAAAGTGTTTCCACTAGAACATCGTATGAAGTTCCTGTGTTCGGAATTTCAGTTTCCAAAAGCTTCCAGAAACTTTCGTTAGCTAGCGAAATTTATGAGTTCGCAGACACACCAACGTTTGACCCAACATCTCAACAGACGTCCTTGTGAATGCCCCTTTCCCATCGATTTGTTTACCTCGTCGGTAAAAACGGAACATCGGATCGGGTAGGCGTTATGTCAGCTATTTTAAGACGTTGTCTAGTGAATTAGGAGACATTCGCTTTCTAGAGGAAATGTTTTCGTTAAAAGTAAAATATTTTTCTGGTCTTTATCTCATCCTTACATTGATATTTTGGTAAAATATCTCTTTTAACTATGAAGTTACTTAAAATATGTATATATTATTTACAAATGTCTCGTATGTATGTATGTATGTATCGTGTCTCCCCAGCTGGCAAGATTGTTTTTGCCCCATCGTCTTTCTGGCTTCAAACTTTCATTACGTTGCCGACTTATGATTTATTTAATCCTTTAAAACTAGAACAAAGACTTTGGTATCGACTTAGTATGTCACTGCCCCAACGCAATACCTTCTACTTACCAACAGCACTCCCCAGGGGTGGGGGTGTGTCGAGGGGTTGGGTGAGGGTAAGGTCAAGGTAGTCACAGCCGCGCGTGCGCACTGCACTTCAAGATGCTGATGCAGCTACTCCATTTGAACATGCATCGCGCCCTCTTGTATAATGCCCTATCATCGAAATTGTGTGCTGAAGTATCTCTTATGATGGAGGCGGCAATTTTCATTCTTTCGAGTTTTGATTTTGCGTTTTAGGAGAGGAATTTTATTGGATATCAGGTTCTCATTTCTGGAACCCCTTTGTTCTGTAAACTCCTGTCTTTATTGTTTTGGCCTAAAAAAGACAAATAAACATGTTCACGGATGATATCACGACCACGGTTCAATGGCCAAATATGGATAACAAAAACATTGAAGTACTAGCAAAAAAAATTCTTGATTGAATGCTGAGAGGAATAGCTAATATAAGTTTTGGGTTCCGGTCGAAGCCAGTTTTAAATGATTTCCAAGGTCGTTGTCTAGCTGTCAACTGAATTATGTTTAGTTATGTAACAGATCTCTAGTGTTTGTCCAATGTCCAGACATGCAAAAAATGTTCTCAAATATTTTATAATATTGTTTGGACAGATCATTTTTATTTTGAAGAGAACATACTGAAGTAAATAAAGCTGCAGTGGTGTCCAAGCAAGCCTTAGAGCCACCAATTTTGGGTAGC
The DNA here is from genome assembly GCA_947562105.1 of Shargacucullia verbasci. Taxonomy (NCBI): domain Eukaryota; kingdom Metazoa; phylum Arthropoda; class Insecta; order Lepidoptera; family Noctuidae; genus Shargacucullia; species Shargacucullia verbasci. Next base: position 1,989,315 of record OX387296.1, read on the forward strand.
CATTTGGCCACCAAACATACTGTTTATCAATAGAAACTAAATGCCGGAAGATGTTGCAACAAATGGTAACAACGTTTTCAGCTCTGTTGCAACAGTAGTGAACAAAACTTTGACCATGTGACCAGCACGTGATAACAATCAGTTTGCCTCGCGTCTCATGGCCAAATTCGCGAATTTTGTTGCGAAGTCGAGGCACCATAGATTTATAATGAAACATTTATAAAATTATAAACTTATGTCTTGTGTATATAAACCTGTACAGTATGAGTTTTAGTGATATTCTTAAGCTAATTAAGTTATTTGAATATTTCTACTAATTACCGCGTGTCAGCGACCCAGAGTTTCATTGATATTATTACCTAGGTTATTTTCTTTTCTCTTCAGCAAAAGACTCCTGAACAACTATCGTACTGGTTTCTTTATCTTTAGATATGAAAAGCATCTCCTTACAAGGCAGTTCAAATACGTGAAACTATTTCAATTTTCGCTCGATCTTCTGCTCTTACAATCTTCACGATTTGTTGTACTAGTAACACTTTGTATCAATTTGGTCATTAGAACTAATATTAGTTAGTCCGGCAACCGAGCGTCATCAAAATAAATAGGGTTTATGGGCCGCTGCCAATTTCTGGTTACTTTTGATCAAAGTGTCAAAGCTCTATAATCCTTGGAGTAATAGCGGCCATTTTTAGCAAATTATAATTAAAACTGTGTATTGCGTAGGTTAAATTGTTTACATTCATTTAAGATGTGAATGCCTCTCTCGGCTTTGCGGACAAAAATTTTAATCAGCTTGCATACTGCATCAGAAATTGATGACTTTAGGAGTATGCTCCTGAAGAGTTTTATGTGCAACTGTAATCTGCACATAGTTTAGGCTGTTGTTGTTTTCCTTATTGCTCCATGTAGGTAAAATTATGTTGAGGTGATTACTATTGTGTCTGTCAGAAGTTCAGAACTTCTAAACCAAAAAATAATGCTTGCTTCCTTACTCCGTTGACTCAGCGACCTAAATTGTGTCTTGGCCTCTGATACTAGAGCACGTGACTCGGTTCGATCTTTGGCAGTTTTTTGCCAATCGTCAACTCAAAGCTCCCGAAGATCAGCCTCCACTGAATCGCTTCAGTGGTATCCAGAAAATTAATAATTAAATAATCTTACAATGAAATCAGTTTCTTGTTTCTTTCCCACCTTATGCGAATTAGATTTGTCATGGACACGTGTTGCTTTCTCGTCTATTTTGTTAACCATTTCTATTTTTGGGTAACCATGCAGCTCTAATAAGCACGTACTTATTCAGTAGTTTGTACAACAAGTTTCATAACGTTGTTACAAGGGAATCAATCGTTTCTTATATATTTATGTTCTCATAACGAAAACCTTACACGGGTTATCGATTACCGATAAAAGTAGCGTACGTTGAAACATTCGGTACATAAGTAGAAACTTTAGACAGTGATATCACTGGGAAATAGATACATAACCCAGGCATCCCATTTTCTTACGGCGTAAAACTCCCCCATACCACCCAGGTAACTGCGCAGCTTTTGCTAAACGTTTCTAGAACACGATATAGGGTGCATAATAAAATGTAGATTTATAGTGACCATTCTATAAAACCCTACTAAAAATGATGCCCAAAGCCGAAATGGGATGTAATATCTCAAATCATTCTGTTTTCTTTCATTACATTTTTGATGTCGATAAGAAATATACAGTGCCCTAAATAATCTCCAATTATTCTAGAGATCCTTCGTAAGATATAATTTTAAGGCCCAATCACTAATATCGGTCCAACATACATCAAAACACATCCTGAAATGACCTAATTATTAAATTGTTTAGACGCAACACACCCCTAACTGTCCCGCGCAACTGCGCAGTATTTCATCACGTCCAAGTTTCTAGAACTCCATCGCGGTGCATATAATTGATGTAGTGGTGTTCCCGCCGGTCCAGGTATCGATCGGGGCCTGCGCGGTCCCGACTGCAAGCAACAGGCTGTGACGCAGTTACAACCCGGCCATGTGTTCGTGTTTATGTAGATATACGAGTAAATCAAACCTGAGGAGCTAATTATTTTCGTTAGTGCGACAAATAAGGGGATGTTTTGGGGAGTCTACGAAAGGTGCAGATATTAAATATGCTGTGATCAATTACTACGATAATATAGGGCTGAGACGTAGTTATAACTCGGCCATGTGTTGCTATACGTATACAGATTTTTTGTATTAGATTTTCTGCACAAGTATTTCCAGTTTATTCTGCAACCATTGTTACCGTTCCGTTAGAGTTATCTTTCTAGGCGAAGTATCTACATGAATTGACTGAATGATTTCAGAGTCAATTCGTCGAGTTCAATAACACGCAATTTATTGCGTTCTTGCGAACTTTTGACCCACTTGTGATATAAGACTTATCATTCTTACATTGTTCAGTTGTATACTGCGGTAACGCCAATTGAGAGGTTTATTCAGAGTTTCTTAAATCACGATGTGACCGGATGTTTAATTTTTAGCGAAAACGAATTTTAAATATTGAAAATTTATATCAATCTCACAAGCTCATTGTGCCACTTGTATAATTTATTAAAAAACTGACTCTGGCGTGCACTAAGATTATAAATAAGTAGGTAGTATAACAAATTGGTCACATTTCAGCAAATCTGGCCAAGATCCGTCAAGGTCGCGCAAGTAGTGACTAATGCACCGCGCTAAACATCGCAACTATTTACGAGTTTATAAGTATTGATATGCGATCAACTTACAAAATTTTATGGATTACTTGCTGGTTTTGAGTTATTTATTTTAGAAAGGCGCGCGTAGTTTAGTGCGTCCCCCGGGCCAGGTGGAGCAATGATTTGCGAAAGGTGGCTGGCTGAAAGTGGACGAGGAGAGCTGAAGACCGGGTTTAGTGGTGCTTACTGGGAAAGGCCTATGTCCAGCAGTGGATGAATGTGGGCTGATCATGATGATGATGGGCTTAGGGATAGGATAATTGACGACAAGACAACTGAATGTGGAGGCGCGGGTCAGAGCTCCGTGTACGTGTTACCAGCTGAGAAATATATTAATTAAAATTGCCATGATTAGTAAAGTGTATTAGGGCCTGCTCCTTAGTTCCAGTGGTCGTGACGATAAGAGCGTGACCGACGCTATTTACTATATGAGCTTGTTTGCAGTGGGCGATAACCGACACTTAGTTTTTGGGTCACACATAACGCTTTAAACGGTCCCTAGAGCCCTCACTCCTCTGGTTTCTGCTTAGACTGGAACAGTTTCTTTCCTTATGAGGTCTTAACATTAGTTTTCATTGTTATTAGTGTGTTTAACTTTGTAGTTTTCTTGTTGTTGTTGTTGTCGTCTAATATCGTGAGTGGTTTGAAGTTTTGTTAGTAAAGTTTTGTTGTGTTGACACTTTAGGTATGTAGGTAGAAGCTGGTTTCGTTCAGGGGTGTAGATAAAATAGAAATACAAAACATACATGTTCCTAGCCTAGCACACGGATGTAATCTACAGGGTGTAACTGAACATACCTCAGATACATGAAGGAAAATTGGGAATTTTAACAAACAGTTCACAAATGCAATAATTTCTGGTGCCTCTTGAGTTAATTTAGTATACATTGACACTTTCCTATTTATCGGACCCACAGGATACTGATTAACCAACTTTCCACGCACTCATTATCTGAAGTGATTAGATAGCAAATATTCCAGACGGTATGACGTCCTTTCAATATCTTATCCTCTCTGATAACACGTAGATAATAATGATAAATATAAATCACTTCAAATCTCATATACATATTATGTAAACAAACCATATTTGATTTTGACCGATACTTTATATAGCTGTCGGCGATAAATAAGGATATCTTTACATATATTTAATAAGTATGTATTGTGTCATAGCTAATTATTTAGCAACATAGTTCATTACTGTCCCACTGTCGGGCACGGGCCTCGTCTCATAATGAAAAAAATTAAGCCTTAGGCCACCTCGCTGGCCTGATGCGGGTTGGCGGAATACACCATCAAGAAACTTATGGAACCCTCTCAAGTACAGGTTTCCGCGCGATGTTTTCCTTCACCGTTAACGCAAGTGACAACCAAATTTTAATGATAATTTTTTGCATTAACCGTCCGATATTTTGTTGATCAATATAGCCCTAATACTCGGCCAGACACAGACATGATGCAAACATAGCGATGTAATTTTTTTTCCTTATAATCAGTAAACTAGTTTCTCATTACCAGACATCGCAGAAATACGTATCTTTGACAATTTGACATCATAAAACATATGCAAGTGTTATACAATATACTAGCATTATATACGTCACTTCGACGTCAGTGCTTTATCAAATACAAAAGATATAATTTATGTTACGCTTGCGAAATATATTGCACTTTGACCAAGTTCAAATAAGTATTATTCTGGGTCAGTAGGGCTATAAGCGATGATTCGAAAATTCTTTTAATGTTACTGTACAGCTTAGCGAATTTTAAACTAGACAAACATTGCATTGGGAAGGATTAATCTTTTTATTTTTAAATATTATTAAAAGCAACGCATGCATTATAAATTTCTAAAACACGAATACGGAGAAAGTAATGAAGCATTTGTGTATTTATTCTGAAATTTCGAAATGCCATTAAATCATTTTCGATCCATTTATGTTGAAATAAAATTTCCATTTAACAACCTGTTTATATCCCCATTGGTCCTATGGATGCGAGGCACGATAATGACGCAGCGAAAAACTTCACATTTTGGCAAAGAGGCTACATCGGACGCGACTGGGAACCGGATTTGGGACTGCACTCTGGCTAGTAATTACGAGAGCGCTGGATGCTGAAGCACTGTTGTGTTCCTTGTATCCCTTGTTTCTTTATAAATCATTGTTATCAACCGACAAACATCCGCTGTAGAATATTAGCAATGGCCTATTTAGCTTGACTTACAAATCTTGATACTTGTTCAGAAGAATTGTGCGCGTTATTTCTTTTAATCGTAACCGTTGCGATTTGGCTAAGTTATCTTCCTGTCTGGAGTATGGAAATCCGGACAGTTTGTTTTAAATTCATATTTGTTGATTATCTTGATTAGACGATATTTGTACATCAACCCAGAGTAACAATTGATGTTATAAATATACAAAAATAACCTGCCACGGGCATCGTCTATTTGCCCACTTAACAGGATAAATGGCCTGTTAGCATAACACGTGCTTATGTAGCGCACTTTTCTTATTGAGCATGATTGATCAATCGAGTTGACTCGGTAATCATCGGATAAGAGCGTTAAATCAATTGACTCGGTTGTTTCCAACGATTAAAATTAAGTTTGCAAATTGTTATTCGTCTATTTTATTTTATATTTCTTCTTTTTTCTGTTTTAAACTTTGTCCCACACTAGGAATAATTCTGGTATCGTGGGTGCGTTTACAAACACGTACATACACAAATACCCAGACCCGAAACATCTATCTGTAGATCATACAAATATTTGTTCCGTGCGGGAATCGAACCTGCGACACCTAGCGCAGCTGTCGATCTCTCAACCACTGCGCCAACCATGCCGTGCCGTGCGAGATATGAATTTTTATTGCTGAGAGAAACGTACAATAAAAACCATAGTCACGCAAATTTAGGCGTATCTTCAAATTTCATGCTACAATTAACTTATCGACATTAAACAGTTATTCCACGATAGTAATATCAAATTAAAATCACAGCTGACGCGTACCATAAAATCATAAATCAATACAAACCAATATTGAGATGGGCGAGTGATAAAATGATTTACATCGAAGTGAGATGCAACACTGCAACGCATCGATTCGTTTCCGTCTCGTTGTCATAGTGACGGACGACGGTGGGAGCTCCCATCCCCGCGCACTCCATCACATATTGACCGGTTACCCGTGTTCTACCTGTGGCTGTGTACGTATTAATAACCCAACCGATCTCCGATACATGCGCAATTGCGCATAGGTAGAGGTACGCTTCCAGAATATCGTATTGCAATATAAGAGCTTACGAAGTGGCTAGTAGACATGTTCCCGCAGATTTCAACTAAAATACTACGTTATATGAACGTTGTTAAATTGTCCTTGTAATTGAACTTAATTGAATCTTCAGGTCCACTGCTCGTACAATGTCAATAATATTCAAAACTGTTGAACGTATTGCACGATAAGGTGTAATCCAAGCTATATTTCAGCTAGGTAATTATATGCAGTTGGCACCGTTCCTTTTTCCTGTCATCCATCTTACGATTTCGCAAACCCGTTAGGCTTGCAAAAGATTGGAAAGCGTGCGGCCGCGGATTTCAGACGATAATAAACACGATATAAGTGTCAAACTACTGTCTAGAACTAAAAATAACTCGATCAATAAATTACGAAATGAACTAAGTCTGTTTACTCGAGCACACACCGGGAACGTGTTAGTAGTAATCGTGTTTACTATATTACATAATGGTTATCGAGCCACTATGCACTGGCATTGATTGTGCACGTATGACTGCAAAGGGGATGGTCACAGAAGGCAAACTCAGTATTCAAATTCATTGGCAAAATAAATAGCTTAAAATATCTACAGCTAGGTCTAAAGACAGAGTAGGAAAAGGCATCTTATAGGTCGAGCAGAAATTTTGGATAAAAACAAATCACTGTCGTCGTAAAATCAACACTCTTGCAGGGACATCTTATTCTCTATATTTTAAGCGTGTACCTACTGTAGTATGTTTATGTAACGTCTGTGACCCGTGTCACTGCTACGTAGATAAGTGTTACTGGATTACATTGTATGATTGTATGCGCTTGTGGCCAAGTGCTTGACCGTAAGAATGACGGATACATTGTGTTGATTTATTGCTCTCCAAGCTGTGCAAATAGGAGCGCGGTGGTGCATATAATATAGATTATTAAGCTTTCTTTGTAATATGGTTCGGATATTTTCTACGATTGAATTCAGTTTTGAAAAATGAACCAACCAACCCACTGCGTCGTGAAGCCAATTTCTTGGGTAGGCTTCAACACTTGCATCACTTACATTGCATGTCATGCTATATAAGTGATGCATGTACTTTGGAAAGCAGGTGTGTAACACAAAAATATATTAGGCATAATCACGTATGATGCCTAATACGTGTAGGTATTAGGCATAATACGTGTTCAATCAACAATTTATAGAGTTCTTGAGAAAGCAATTCTTAATTTCTGTAGAGTGACTACAGAAATATAAAGGCTTTTTTTATTGAGATACTTTGGGAAACAAAAGAATGACGAGGAAAAAATATCAGTTACGCGATTTTTATACTAAAATAGATAGCTATTCGCTTCATTATTTTAAGATGCGTTATCAAAAGTGATTTTGAGTATCATGAGCAGAGGTCAGTTATGATTATTGACCTGAGATACTCCCGTCTGTAGTACAAGAGTACATAGAATAAACTATTTTATCGCAACAACTTATCTATGTTTGAACAAGGAAATATTCAGTCGTATTATGTATTATACATAAGTATATAAGAGTTGGGTAGCAACAATATATCGAAAGTCAAATATGTCAATGTTAACTTCGTGTCAAGTCATTATAATAATATCAAGTATCAAAATGACCCGATCCCCGTACACTCATTGTGACAAGATAAAATTAAATATCAGTGTTATTTTTTTTTTAATATACAAATGTAAATTAAATGGGAAATCTTTAGAGCTTTTGCACACTACTACTTTAGTACCTGCAAGTGGAGCATTGAGCAGTTTTAGCATTTGAAATGGCATTTTGCGCGCCAAACGAGATACACACGCGTGCGAGAGATGCCCGATTAAATCTATACAAACGCGCCTCAGACGCGCGTGTGATGCGAACCGATCAAGAAAAGGTATGCTGAGACACCTCTGCGCGTCTGATGCACGATGATAAATAAGAGATTAGTACACGATGATATTTTGTATCGCATTTACAGCGCGTCTGACGCGCGTCAACTGCGCTACAAAATATCGTCGTGTGCAAATCTCGTTATTTGTTCATTTATAATGAAGACACAGTGAACATACAATTAAATATAATCTGTCCCAGTTTAAACTACTTTAATAATATGAATACACATTTAGTTATCATATAACAATTGACACAAACGTAACGATTAACTAAATTAACCCAGACTTAGTTTATCTTATATTTAGGCTGATGTAATAATAGAGGGAACTACATCATCTAAGAAGTAAGAAGTGGTCCAGGGTTGACAGCAAAGAAAGAGAAGAGAAGAAGAAGTTATTGTTAAACGTAATTTATTCAATAAAATTCACTTCCTTATAAATTTTAGTATGTTTCACTTGAAATTCCGAAATACCGAAACTAAAAACTTAAAAACGTAGCAGCCCTAAACTGACATGAACTGGATTAACTGATTATTTTTTGTGTTAATTGCTTTAAAGTGATCCACATCCTTAATAGACCATAATATAATTAATAGTTATGAGATATGACACGATCCAACTAAGTTATGATAACAAGACCGTTTCAATTCTGAAAGGTGTACTTACCGTTTTTTTTTGTCCTGAAATAGTGCTGATACCTGAATTTGTCATCATTGATTCAAATTACTGACTGCATCATTGGTCAAGTGGTCGTAAGCGCGACTGCTGAGCGTGAGGTCCTGGGTTCGATTCCCGGGTCGGCCAAAGTGTTATTGGGTTTTTCTGTATTGAAATTCTCAGTAGCAGCACGGAGTCTGGAACTGTGCCCGGTAGATGGCAATAGGCTCGCCCCCTATTACATGGGACTCAATAACAGCATCGGCGAAATGTGGGTGTATAATAGTATACCTCTGCCTAACCCTTCGGGGAATACAGGCGTGATGCTATGTTATGTTATGATTCAAATTCAAGGGTGAGCTGTTAAACGTTTCAAACAACAGACGTACGGAGCTCCTCAGTCTCTAGAAGGAAAAGAAGAAACTAACAAATTCTGAAAATCGATGCAGCCAATATTCAGCATGATTTTGATACTAGTAACTAACCACACATTCTTTTGTTTTCAGCGAGAGCAGCATGTTCGTCTCTCGCCGCCGCTGGATCTTAAAGACCTGCGGCACCACCACACCTCTGCGCTGCGTGCGCGCCGTACTCGGGTTAGCACGTGACGTGGCTGGCCACGCGCGCGTACACAACGTATTCTACTCGCGCAGAGAGTTCGCGCGCCCCACCTCACAGCTGCAGCCACACGATAACTTTGATTCAGAAGTAAGTTTTTGAAGGGTCTTTGTATTTATTTCAGGGACAATAGAAGTCGATCGAAAACGATGACGATGCGCGTAGATGTGCGGCTGTCACTGCGCAACAGTGCCTTCTATCGAGTCACCACGAGCTAGCACAGCGTAACTGAAAGATTAGCCATAAAACAATGGTGGTACTGACCGCCCAGGGTGCCACAAACGAGCTTAAGTTTTGTCATCATCAAACCGGACAATGCTGCATAATCACGGCCGTAAACACAGCCAAAATACTGCCTGAAAATTGAAAAACGCCGTAGTGAAAGACACTAAGTAAGGTATACATATGTTCTAGGACTTTTCCATGAAACGTACCGTTACAATAGACAGATTTACCTACATAATCATGGGGCGAGATTTTGCGCTAGGTTTCGCTCACTTTGCCGCTCTACTGAAGCGGTGAGCGATCAATTAGCCATCGATAAACTTAGTAACATGTTCACGGTCTCGGGTCGTAGATGATCACTGATTTCACGCCTACACAAACATTTTTAGGCTCAACCTTTAATTAGGATGAAAATTATTCAACTGAGTAGCTTCAGTCTGTTGCTTGCTATGTTTTTAAAAGTCACAACAAAATTCTAATTTTAGTCTTAATCATGTGTTCATTATCAATGTTGTTTACTAAAAAACCCACAATATTGTTAGTCAATGTACTTTCATTTTAATTTCAAGTGAGTCACTTGAAAAATATTATGAAATTTTACACTGTATTAATGTATTTATCGAAGCGAGACAAACGCTCCACACTGAGCCGGCGTGTTCCTATGTTCCTAGTAATGGTCATAATGTTACAGCGTCTATGCCTTTCTCGGAACAGATAAACCCGTACTATATATAGCTATTAATAAAGACAATATCTCGCTTTATTGTAACTGTTCATTGTTGATAATGAGGCTACAAAACCTATCTAAACTACTTTGTAAAGCCACATTCCATTTGGTCGGCTTCCTGTCTATCCAGCTATGTATTGAAATGAAATTGTCCGGCACACCACCGGGCAGTTTGAATACTACCATTGCTGACTAATTTTGCCACTACGGCTTGAGGTGTTTTACGAGAGAAGATGGCTCGTGCCGACACGACGACGACAGAAAAAGAAGCTAGGTATTTACGATAGACGCTTGTAATCGGAATTGGTTCAATTTTGAGTAAGTTTAGTGTAAGGCTCAATTTCACCGAAGATATAACGGAGGGTTAAGGCACAAAACAGCCGTTTGACAGCGATTTTTTTATGAGTAATCGATCGTTTTCATTTTAAACATCGATTATAGTGTCGGTTAACCGAACACGGTCCTAAATGTCGTTCTAATTTTAATAAATAAATAAATGAATCAATCAATTGACAGTTCAACAACTTAATGAACTCTAATCACCGAAGAGATATTCTTGAACTTATGAAAGTCAAACAAAATCGGTTCACGATTCCGATAACGTGCGTGTATCGTAGTTACCGTGCTGATACGGAAAATAATTTGCGTAACACGTAGCGACTACCATTTGACCTCCGGAGCCTACGGATGGGTAATACAAATTGTATGATTGAAAATATTGTATAAGGACGTAGTCCATGGTGTATCGTAGCCTCTGCCTAACCCCATGGGAAAAAGGCGTGACATTATGTATGTGTGATTAACTGATTATCCAGCATTTGGGCCATAAGCACTATAAATCAAAATCACGTGACACTGACTCATAACGAAAAATAAACGAACAGTTAAGGTGTCGTTCAAACCATTTGCATTAAATTGTGAATTAGGCCAAGCATCTTGTGATATGACGTAGACATTGGATGTGTTAAATATTTATCCAGGCGCAAACCCAAGCGAGCCAAGTTATTTAAAGTATATTTAAATCAAGAATAGGAAGATTTCTGCATGAAAACCGTTACGACAGTTTTGGGGTATTCAAATGTCGGTGTGAGTGTTTCGCTAGTTGTGAGGATGATTGGGGAAAGGGTCATAATCACTTGACCTCCTCGGACCGCGCTTCTGATGATACTAAGGTGAATTGAACTGAAGTCAGGGCATAGTAACTATCAGGTAATACGTCCGGGTGGATAGTGCAAGATAAATTCTTACAGATAACGTCTACCCGTGGCTATGATGACACAGAGGTTAAAGTTTGATTGAACTTATTGAATCATCCATCTCCTGAATTGATGCTGATAGTTTTATCAGTAACACGCACTGTTTTATATAATGTAGGTACAATATTTTAGTTATCAATTTCATTCAGGAAAGTTTATTACGTGGATTGTTGTTGCCTTTATTTCCTGGGAATGTGTAATTTAAAAAATGGGCCCATTTTTCGCATATATGACAATTAAACGTGTAGACGTAAAATATTCGCACAACTTGACATTTGTCAAAATGCGAGTAGGGTAGTAGCGGTATTAGGGTTTTCGATATAGTTTTAGTTGTCGATGAAATTGGTTACGCTTCGTTTAGAAAGTTTGAAGTTTTAACACAAGAAAAATCTTTTCCGTGTCCATTTTTCCGTTCTCATGACATAAATTCTAATATTTATTGCGATTGTCATCTTGCGCACCACATTGTATAAAACAAGGAAAATAATATTGTACTACGGGAAGTACGTCTTTATTACTTAGAATTTTCATTATAACACAAGGCTGTGATCGACAAACTTTCTCAAGCTCATCCGCACGCGCATTTCTTACTCGAACGTTTAAAAAACCTAGATGCTATACAAAAATAAAGCAATTGAGAACTTGCTACCTATATCCATTAATTTATGCACATAAACAACACACAAACCATTTCTTAAACCACGAGGAAAATCGTTGATACCAACTGATTGTAATCACAACAAAAATCCATACAAGTAGGTACCTATTGAACAATTTCGAGAACAAGCAAGTTCGTCATTAAAAAATAACAGTGTCAAATTTTCCGTGACCTCTGAATCACGAATGCCTAAAGTACGATAATGCAATCTAACATTTTTTCGTTTGTAATCGAATATGACTGATTATGTTTGAACTTTTCGTAAAGGCCAACTATAATACCCCAGATTGGTGACGCGCGGCAGCGTCACCACGAAAAGAATGGCTCCCGTCCGGGGTCACCAACCCGCTGGACCTGAGTCGCGACTTCGAATTTTGTTTAATAGTGCCTTCAATTCAGGAGGTTATATTTACCTAGTAAAGAGATATCCCAGTATTTATGGGGACTTCATCTTCTGATACATATTTTTTTGGTATCATGTACTTTCCGCTGGTAAAGACTTCCCCCAAGTTCTTCCATGCATTTGTTTTTCTGCGCCACCAAACCACCTCCTCTGATACGCACTATTTACTTGGTCGCGTATGACTTTGGTCAGTCAGACTGACTGAAATAATCCTACTAATATATTATAAATGTTAAAGTTTGTGAGGATGGATGGATGGAAGGATGGATCTTTGTTACTCTTTCACGCCAGAACGGCTGAACGGATCTGGATGAAATCTGGGCGGAAGCTAGTATAATTAAACAGTTACTCCACTATACGTGGTTGGTATAGACTACTGCGTTACCTGTCGTGGTTTCGATTCCCGTTCGTAACAAATATTTGTATGACCTACAGATAGTTGTTCCGGGGGCGAGTTTTAATGGATGGCGTTTAAAAAAACTTTATTGGATCGAACATAATGAGTTCCTGAGATATTTTGCTCTAATTGTACACCTTAGCTTTTACAATGCACGTCATTGACTGCACTTCGGTTTTTCGGTCATCTTCACAAGCTAGGTGTACATTAAATTCGTGAAATAAACTTCTAGTTACTTAGTCGTTGAGTGGTTGTCGTATTGTCAGGCGCAGACGCATTGTGCCTTTGTTATGGTAGCAGGAAACGATTACAGCTGGACAGAGTCGAGTTACTCGCAATACTGACATCCGTCACGCATTGCCACTGACAATTTATTACGTTACTTTTATATTATATACTAGCTTTTGCCCGCGACTTCGTACGCATGGAATTTAGAATCTGATATTTTCCTGCGGTAAAATGGTGCCAATATTTTAAGTTACACCTCTAGCAATACATCGGTGAAAACTGCATTCAATTCCATGCAGTCGTTTTTGCGTGATGCGTGCACAAATATACAGACAGACAAAAATTCTAAAAACTGTTGTTTTGACTTCTGTTGTTCTGATATCTATAATGTACAGACATCGGTCTGTTATAATTTTATTATATGTATAGATGTCCTTTTGTCTCATCGTTATCTAGTAGTTATGGGTCTCCGAAACGACTTACAATGTGATCATGATAACTATATTTCTTTAATAAGTAAGCTTGGTGAATAGGTGGATGATTATGCGTTGTATTCCCCAAAGGGCAAAGGCAAAGGTGTTGTTTTGTACACTCATATTGTCGTTTTCATTCCTATGTAATAGGGCCGAGCCTACTGCCATGGCGGGCACGATTCCAAAGCCTACAGAAAAATTCTTTAAACAAAAACCCAATAACTTTTTGGATAACGAACCCAGGATATTAGGTCTCAATAAGCAGTGTGTCCATCTAATAAATAATCTTAATACTTCAAAACTAATAGTACTAACAATTTGTTACAGGTAAAACTTTTGGACTCGTTCTTCGGCGATGGGCGCGCATACATAATGGGCCCCGGCGAGGACTGCTGGTACTTGTACACTCTGCTGCCGCTCGAAGGTAACTCGCTCACTATCTGTATATTAATTGTAGTATAGGCTTTATAATACCTATGCGTTTTGTATGAGGACACAGTTGAACAGGGGCCCATTTTGTGTGAACATAATTATACATACTATACTGGAATTAGTCTTTGAAATTTCGTTATGTTTAAAGTACAGCGCCATCTAGAGTATAGAAACGCCGGCAAACTGACATCAGTTGTTGAAGGGTGGTCGTAGGGGTCATGACCCCCCCCCCCCCCCAAATCGTACACGTCAAATTGACAGACTTCCTAAAATAGACAATTTACGAAAATTTGTAATAAATTATTAAGTTCCTGCTTAAAACGCCTGAACAATGAAATCTAAAATAGGTAGGTGTTTTTTATTTATAATATTAAATTCTAATTTGCTCACCCCCCCCCCCCCCCAAGTCACTTTACTGTTAATATGACCCCCTCCAACGTCATTGGCTGCGACCGCGCCTGTAATGAAATGAATCATCTGGCATGGAAGAGGCGTTTCTGTTCTATAGCGATTGTTGACTGCAACTTGTCTTCTTCTTAGAAATGCCATTGCATCATTACAGGACAGTTAGCTCTGCAACGCTCTCTATCCATGGTAATTCTGAATAGTTTCTCCGCGGTTAAACAACTTGTCTCGGGAGGCAGATTCTGGTGGAGCCTTTTCACTTTCGTTGGGGTCGGTTTCCAATGTATAGGTAGCATCCGCCCGCGTGGATTACGAATCCCTGCATTTTTCCGGGATTTAAAGTAGCCCATGTGCTAACCCAGACTATAATCTATCTTAGTGCCAAATTTCATCCAGATCCGTTCAGCCGTTCTGGCCTGAAAGAGTAACAAAGATCCATCCATCCTCACAAACTTTGTGTGCACAGTGTAATGCGGAAGAATATCACTATTTCTCACGTATAACCTTCTCCACAACACAACTACGAACCATCAATAACTTTTGACTGACGATTGGTGATGGCTAACCAACACATATTCACCAACAGGCACAGTGGACGCCCTTGAGAAGGAACACAGCGACGCCAGCGAGGGAGGCCTGTCTGAGCCAGACCAGACCATCGAGATCCTGATGTCAGACCTGGACCCAGCTGTCATGGACATATTCACCAGAAAGTATTCCGCAGACGCCGCAGCGGCCACACGGGTATGTTCAATACTCCTGAATCATCAGGACAACTTATTTTAGCAGTCAAATTATGCGTAAGTAACGGTGGGTGACGAGCGTGGAAGGTTTTTGATTAACTGACGAGATTGCTTGTGGAGTCTAAGGCAACACTACAAATCTTACTAGATAGGTTCGCACAATCACGACTGTCTGGAGCAGTGAAGGTGAAGGAAAATATTTTATGGGGACGTCTCCAAGAACAATAGTTTTGGGATTTGTGGCGTCCTTCAATCCACACAGAGTCCTCCCACGATCATAATTATATGAATTATTGAATATAGCGACTTAGTAATCAATATAAATTATTTACAATATCATCACGCCTGTATTCCCCGAGGAGTTAGGCAGAAGCGTACTATTGTACACCAACATTTCGCTGATGTCGTTATTGAGTCCCATGTAATAGGGGGCGAGCCTATTGCCATTTACCTAGCACAGTTCCAGGCTCCGTGCTGCTGAATTTCTATACAGAAAAACCCAATACAACTTTGCCCGACCTCGGAGTCGAATCAGTCAGTCAGAAAAGACAACTGACTAATATGTCAATGTCTATTGTTTACAGGAGTCGGGCATAGACAAGATAATCCCAGGAATGGTCATAGACGATTTCCTGTTTGATCCATGCGGATACTCCATGAATGGAGTCGCTAAAGATGTAAGTATATTGTTTAATAATAATAATAAAATATATTTTTATTCATGTAGACCAGTTAAAGACACTTACGAATAGTCAGACTAGTTGCCACGTTCGAAAGTGTTTTTCTGTGGAGAAGAACGGGCAAGAAACTTCCATCTCATTTATTTCTGGGAGTCGTGCGAGTTTCCCTCGATTCCGACATAGGAAATGTAAAGCGTTTATCGCAGTTCACTGAAACGCGCGCACACGATTTTTTTCATTCAATTTAGTCTTAACGATTACGATATTCCAGGTCAGTTCGAAACCTTGTACTAGACCACCAGATATATAGCATTTGTTACTGTGTTAAATTACAATATATTCATTTGGAGAAGGGCCCGTAGCTATGTAGCTACGGCGCTGATCGGCTGACCTGCGAGGTTAAGTAGCGCTTG
This sequence comes from Shargacucullia verbasci, assembly GCA_947562105.1. Classification (NCBI taxonomy): domain Eukaryota; kingdom Metazoa; phylum Arthropoda; class Insecta; order Lepidoptera; family Noctuidae; genus Shargacucullia; species Shargacucullia verbasci. Next base: position 2,005,523 of record OX387296.1, read on the forward strand.
CCGCGGTCATTCCTTGGATGGCTGACCGTTTTTCACACATCGAGGCCCCTCCGTGCCTCGGAAAGCACGTTAAGCAGTAGGCCCCGGGTGTCATGAAGACCTATGACTTTACGGGCGTCGGTAGCCCAAAAATCTGACAACCAGTTTAACCTTAGAATATCAGTATCTCCCATTAATTGGGTGGCGGAGGTGAGATGTCAGTCGCTCCGTGTAAAATACTGATATTCAGCCGCAACCGATTAGACTGGAAGCCGACCCCAATGTAGTTGGGAAAACGCTAAGCAGATGATCATTCATCTGGGTAACAAACAGAACATTTACTCTGCCTACGCCTTTCAAGATAGCAAGCGTAACAGTTTAGAGCAGAGGTTCCCAGACTTTATTTCTCATAGACCACTTTCAAAATTATTTGGTTCCGGTGGACCCCTTTGCAGCTACTTTTCTACCATATTGTAAATTGAATCCCCATTTTTTTGTCACGCCAACGTAGACCCCCGTCGAATCTGCCGTGAACCCCTGGGGGTCCATCTGGACCACTTTGGGAACTAATGGTTTAGAGGATTACATGATAGAGATGAGCGAAGCATACAATACTGCAGATTTAGATTGTTATCTGTTAAACTTGTAATAAAATGATCTAATACAAAGTTTATTCACTTGAATCCAGTCACAACTGGTTTAAACTGGCTACAAATACAGCTACATCAACTTAGTTGTCGTTCTAATTCTAGACATAACAATTTATCATTTATTTATAACAATGGTCCGAGAGAGCTGACGCGTCCGGGTGTCGGGACCGACAATGATGTTTCGTTTGTAAATAAAATGTAAGGACATACAAATCTTAACTTTTAGACCCTCCTCGGTCTAAAAGACCAGGGGGGCAATTCTCGAGCAATTAGAGATCTCCCGCCTGCCTTTTTTTAAATTCTCGTAGTGTCACGTTAGACGCTTCTTAATTCAAAGGGTCTAATTGCAATATTATTTGGACGTAGTCGAGATTTTATTCTATAGTGAAAAACACTATCTCATAGAGATTTATGTTGAAGCGTGTGAGAATTGCCCGTAACAAAGTTATAATTGTTTCATATTAAAATGTCTACAGATAAAAAACATCAAATTAATTGATTAAAAGGCAAACTATTTATAGTAGTTACATAAAAATAAACCGATAGTAATCTGACAGATTAAAATATCTACGAAATAAAAATAATAGTAGATCTGTCTGAACCTGAGAGTTTATGTATGCACCAGTACATAAACTCAAAATAAATTTCAATATCTGGGAACAAATTCTATCATTATGGATTTTGTCAATTAGGTAATATTAGTAAGATTATTAAATCCGCCTCTTTACATAGATAGTACATAAAGAAAAAATAAATAAATTGGTAGAGAACATTTCAAGGTACGCTTGCTTGGCTATTTATTGCAAAAAATGGACGCGTCCATGTATGAAACGGTGCATGTGTAGATGAAGCAAAAGGGTTAGGTAAGGGTCCTTCCGTAGTTTCTGCCTACCCTCATGGGGAAAAATCCTTGACATTATGTATGTATTGCGAAATTTCAATGAACACAATAATTAAAATTGTCATATTTTTGTTTATGCTGCTAAAGGGAGATAAGGATTTACCATCTGTAAGTTGTCTATGGTATAATAACATCATTAGTGCGCACGGCCTACCATTGGCATTAAGCTAAGGATCGCGTGTTCGATTCCCGTACCAAACAAATATTTTAGGCCTCCAGATTGTTGCAGTACTTAGTTAGGATGTATATTGTGTCTTTATACGCCGTACTATGCTTCCATTAAAATGGTCTTGTACTAATAGAATATTTCCTTCCAGGGCTGCTACATGACCATACACATAACACCGGAGCGCTCCTGCTCGTACGTGTCGTTCGAGAGCAACGTGCCAGTCTCCAGCTACGATGAGGTGATCGCGCGCGTCCTACAGGCGTTCAGACCGGCCAAGTTCGTGATGACAGTGTTCGCGACACCGGTGAGGGTCTATAACATAACAACACTATTTTTGGATACAATGATTGCATATTTTAACACACTTTGTAAATAGGCTTTTCTAAGTAAAGTGTTTCGTTCGCAGGACTCTCCGGGCGCGTCAGCCGCCCTGCAGCTGAAGATGTTCCCGGTGCTGGGCGAGTACTACCCGCTCGAGTCCACGCACTGCCGCTTCTCGGGCTACGAGCTGCAGTACGCGCTGTACTGCAAGTTCCCGAGCTGAGGCCGCGCGCGGGCGCTCGTCGCGCTGCCGCAGTCCGCGCATGCGCCGCGCCGGCGGCTGGGCGCGCTGCTGGCGCCAGTCGCGCTGCTGGCGCCAGTCGCGCCGGCGCCGCCGCCCGCGCCGGACGGGCCGCTGGCGCTGCTGGCGCGCGCCGTGCGGCTGCTGTGCTGCGAGCACGCGCCGCACTCGTGAGCGCCGCTCTGCTGTTCGGCCCGCACGCGCCGCACTGCACGGATTTCCTCTCCCTTGGTTCTAACGCCGCCGCGGACGAGTAGAACTCTACGGATCGATCTGAAATCCGTTTCGTGCCGTGCGTGCGTTGCGTCCGCGTGCCGATGTACGCGTACCATAACTGTTCCATTCCATTAAGTGATATTATCATACTATAAACGTTACCTAGTGACTACAGAGTATGGTTGTTGTGTGTCGAAGCCGCGACGTTGTAGCGCTCGGCGATAGCGGCGCAGGCGCGCGGAACGAGGACCCACGACGAGATATAAACAAATCAAATATACGATTACGACTCAATTATCTGGCTTTTATTTACGAACTACCTCACTTTAGACCCCAGCAAACCCTGTAGCTGTGTTAAACATGTATATTATAACGAAAAAAAAAAACAAGAAGTCATAATGTTATAAACACATAGAAGCTAGTTCAAAATGCTGAAAAACAAGTCGGTAAAAAAGTATATAATTTATTGATTAAACAGTTGCACTGTATATCCTCCACCTTAGTAACTAAATGACATACATCAGTCTCATAATTACTTAATTAAATAAACATTAACACAAGGTGTAAAATATATTGCAAAAATATTCGAAATATGTTCTTACAACATATAAATTATTTTATATTCGATTTCATTTAAATACGGTTGCTGCTATTATATCTCAGATCTTACGTTTACAGACACACGCACAAACACAGAGACCATAATCTACATCTTTAGTATCAATATGGGGTCAATAACCTCTCTGACAACACTATATTTTCAAACTAAACTCATTCCACTAATATTGTCAAAAATATTTTTATAATATTATCAGTTATTGCAGAAATATCTATGAATAGAAATATATTTTCCCACCTTGTGTACAAAGAGTACCACTTGTAGTTAAAATAATATTAATTGATATATGTGTGTACTTATTAATAATGATAAAGACATCACAGAATGATAAATAATTTAGTAATTGCATACATTGCTTAAACATTTGTACCTAAAATCTGAATTTTAACACATCTAGGAACATTTACTACTCGATAGAAATAAAATCGAGTAATCAACATCAAAATCGGGTCTAATTTGAAAATTACAAAACATTAAATCTTTTTTCCGATTTTGACATGTTTTCTGCTCACCCACTTTTGATGTTGACTGTACCTTCTTACCTTCTATAATATTCTGAGACCAGCACCATATACGTTCTCCACAACCACAAAATTTTAGATGAGTGAGGGAATAATAATATATTAGAAAGCACCTATCACTTACAAAATCAAAATTCCTTCCTTCCAAACAATATTTCTCCAATTTAACATTCGATTCCAGTATAATGTAAGCAAATTATACTTAATGGATATTATATAATACGATTACGAAATGCTCATTAATCTGTAAAAGATAACTGCGATAAAAGATAGCCTGAAAAAGAAAATTCGTATCTCCTTGAGGTCGATTTTACAACCAAACACTTTTATCAGTACTGTGATAGTGTTATTGAAATATCAATTGTTAGAAATATCCTAAAAACGAATCGATGAATGTATCGATACTATGAATTTGCGTTAGTTAAAGATGTTAAGTTCTCACAATAATATTGTATGATTTTGAATTATGACAGTTGTTAAAATAATACCAATTAATGATAGTTTTGCAGGGAACTTATCAATGGTATGAGTAATAAGACACTGAGGGTGTCGATATTTGAAATATTTTCTGGCAACACTATTTAGCGATTGTTTTATCAGAGCTTCGGAATATTTCGAGTGCACCCTTACTGCAGCAGCTTGCAGGGCGGGGTGGCGCCCCCTAGCGCTTGTCCCAGATGTTCTGCGACGGCCACACAGAGCGCGTCACGTGTGGGAGCTGCCACCACCTGGATGCCCAGCGGGAGCTTGTCGCTGTTCACACCCAGAGGAACCTGGGTAAACAAAATGTAGCTCTCATTGAGGATTTTCTGGCATGCTTTGCAGTTTGGTTTTAATAATGATAAATCTAAGTTATAAAAAATATAATTTTAACGTTGTTTATTGTGTCAGTATTGAGCAGCGTTTCTGTGGGATATTAACTAAATTACTAAAAAGACAAAAACAGACTGTTAACAGTAATATTTAAGTATCTCACATTTGGATGGTTATCAGTCTCTTAAGCGTTGCAAGACAATCCTTATTATCGAGTAGATATTTACAGGTTAATAAGATGATAGAATTAAATAGCAGAATTATATACGTTACCTGTGCGGTAGGGAACTGTAGCGCGTTGAATATGGCCCAGTACGCGAAGTTGAAGGGCCGCACTATCGGCGAGTAGTGGTACGGAGCCGGCAGGGGACTGCTCGGGAACAGAAGCACTCCGTCGTCACCCAATAGTTTCTGAAAACAAAATAAATACGATTTGTCATTCTATTCGATTTGCGTCTTGCGCCTGATCTCTCTCCGGTCGTGTCGGATTGTCGTCCCATCGGACTATGAGAGTGAAGGAACAGAGAGAGCACCTGTGTTTGCGCACACACTTGTGCTCTATAATATCTCCTGCGTAGTTGGCTAATCTCCGGTGAGATTGGCCGCCGTGACCGAAATCGGTCAGGAGGACATTATTATTATTATCGCCTAACCATTTAGTAAGCTGACGGTATTGTCAGCCTGATGCAAATGTTTTTGGAGTTTGTTAGGGGTACTGGTTCCTTACTCAGGTAGTAGACCCGGGTACGTCTTAAAACTGCGGCCAGACACCTGCGGAGGGCAGCGGCGTCCTCTCACTAATCGGTGAGCCACTGCGATCCCCAAGCCGCCTGCCAAGCGTGGGGATTATGGCAAACCCCCCTTGAGCGAGGCCTTCGTTCAGCAGTGGACGTCTTCTGGTTGATGATGATGATGACTTAGGTAGTACAATTACGAAATTGGCAAAACTCGACATAGGCTTCATCACAGGACCGAGGCAGTGTGTTTTTCATTAGAAAAGGAGGATCCTTGAATATATGGTAGGATTAGTGTCAGGTTCCGCTGTAGCTCTATAGATGTCGCTACCTGTACTCTTTATTTGAAGTTACTACAGATGCACAAATAGGTGTAATTTGTTACTCACGATCAGATCATCCTTCAGCTCCTTGGTAAGTTTTTCAGCCCACTCCTTGTTGACGGCCGGCAGGACCTGGTCATCTAACAGCTTCATGATCGCCGGCAGAGTGTACTGGGACATGCCCAACAGCTACAAAACAAAATCATATAATTTTATGAGCTTTTAATAATTTGGGTGGATAAGAAAAACACTGACAAGCGTACGAGTTATTGTTATATGTATAATTAATGTTAATATGCAGTAGGATCACATGGGTAACTGTGATGCGCATGCGCTGGCAAGCACACTGTTTACTATCCGTTTGTTCAACATACTGGTGTAGAATTATTTTGGGAGAGAGGCTGATGAATGATTCTGTGGTCACCTATTTGGAATTACTCGATGCCTAGGCGCATTACAGAGCGTCCGGAGAATTGGTAGGTAACCTGTTTATATAATATGTACACCACTAAATTGTTGGTTGGTAACATAACATAAAATAAGAAATTAAATTAAATGTGACGTGATTCGTATTTGTTTTATTGAAAAATTATAAAATCAAAAAGGACTGTGTCCTTTTTACTAAATATACGTTATTTATTTATTTTATATTTATTAAGAGGAACAACTAACAGTTACATCAAAACAACTTACGACTTGTATTACATTGTGAAACAATAAAAAAAAAATTTACCTTCTTAGGGAACTCCTTGTAGAAGCTAGCTGTTCCAGTGTTGTTGGTGAGCAGCTTCGCAAAGCTGTCTGCCTCGTGCGTCATCCAGTAGCGCCACAGAACGAACATGTGGTTGAACCCAGTGTGGTAGTATGGTTTGGGCGCGTTGTCTGTCGATGCTGCCTCCTCAGTCAGCTTGGTGATGGCCCTGCAATGGTTAAGGTGGATGAGCTATCTCATCATCAGCCTAGCCTTTTCTCAACTACATTGGGGTCGGCTCCCAGTCTCACCGGTTGCAGCTGAATATTAGTATTTTACATGGAGCGACTGCCATCTGACCTCGGCCACCTGACACTGATACTCAAAGGTGTCAGAATTTTTTCGCCGCTGACACTAGTAAAACGAAATTGATATCTATGGTAATTAAAAATGCTTTGAAAAAATATGCAAAATATATTTAACAATATTGAATATTATAATCCTTCTCGTTTTCATGTCTATGGTCTCGTTATACTGTTTAAGCAGAGGGATGGCCGCCTATTGCGTTGTCAGTGGCCAGGTTGAAGTCTTCCAATTTGCACATATGAGGGTATTTAGGGCATTGGGGTCTATCTGTTCATGAACACCACACTCGCACTGACTTTGGGACGTATCGTAAATATATTTTCTTTTGCAGCCTACTTGAGTATAAATTGAATGATACTAACCTATTCATGGCGGCCCTGAGGTCAGCGCAGATGGGACTCACGCGCAAGTCCTCGGCCGTCTCCACGTAGTAGTACTTCAGTTGCTGCAATATAATCGTTTTGTCAATGAGTGATGCAAGGAAGCATGAAGTATGCACCCTACTTCCTTAGGTGCATTCATACTGTGCCAAACGGTCTTCTGTGATTCTCTGAGAAACACTGGACACTTTCACTTCTGGTCAATTATTCTTGTATAGTGAGAACGGTAAAAACTTAAAAACCCAGCTACAGATTAATTATTTGCAGGTCATACAATAGGTTAGATGACTGCATCAAAAATAGATTCTGAAATCTTGTTCGGTAAATAGTTTTGCTTCTAAAAACTCAGTAAAACTTAATCTCTTGCTTATCTTTGGCGTTTTTAATTTATTAAAATCACACTTTCAGTATGTCAGTGGCAATGAAAAACTATGACGTCACGCTTTTGTATTACAAAAACATATTTAGAACAGAATGTTGCTTTTGACAGTTCATAAAAAGTAACTCGGATGACTAGTAGTCATCTACCGTATTATCTTCAGTGCGAATAGCTAAATCATAGTTTGACTGAGAATTCCATAGATCCACTGTTTTCAAAATTTATGAAGGTCTAGCAAAATTAAAAAGAAATGTGCTTTTTCATGGTCTTACTTTGATGTCGACGACTCTATCCAGATTCAAGTCCTTGGCCTTATCAGCAGCAACGATCTTCGTGAGCGGGATAAGGTCGGAACAGTGGCGGCTCAAAAAACCTATCGATGCCATAGACTTCTCTTCACCAGTGCGAAGAGTTGACCCTGAGGATAATAACGACGATATTTAGACAACTTAGATGAATCACTTTAATTTCAGCACTTTTTATTAAGTACAGCGCCATCTATCGGAGAATCAAAAGAACATATAATCCTACACTGCACTATGAAAGCTTGTAGTGATTCTAACACGTATACGAATGTCTAACATCAATCGTCGGGCTTCGGTCCGCCAGGCTAACCACCTTGCCTTGTTGGAGGATCCTCCCTTTTCAATGGAGACACGCCACATCAAAAAACAAACACATATCTAAAAAAAGAATTGGCTGCTCGTAACGTACGTAAAAGATTTATATTCAGCAAACATCTATTTAATAGTGTAATTAAATATGACTTTTTAAACCCGAATATAATTTGTTTCAAAATACTGATACGCAAATGAATTAAAAAAGTCAGTATCGGCGAGATTCGAATTCAGACCCTTCTCCATTGAAGGCAAGCGTGTTATAGCCAGGGTATCACTGGCTGCTGGTTCCTGTAACATTAACATACCTTTCAGGCTGGTATGTCCAGAGGTGGGGTTGAGAGCATACAGCCCACAGAAGAACGCAGGCATACGGGTCGACCCACCGATATCAGAACCTGGAGACGGAGAGATTTGAGCTTTCATTTTACACTTACTGAAAAACTTACATAAAATATCAGTTAGACAAAAAAATATCTTGTAACTATCAGTTATCATCCAAATCCTACTATCCTATCCTATTAATATTATAAATGTGAAAGTTTGTGAGGATGGTTGGATCTTTGTTACTCTTTCACGCCAGAACGGCTGAACGGATCTGGATGAAATTTGGCACAGAGATAGATTATAGTCTGGATTAGAACATAGGCTACTTTTTAACCCGGGAAAATGTACGGGTTCGTAAACCAAGCGTGCGAAGCCGCGGGCGGAAGCTAGTAATATATAAAGGTGAATTTTTCAAGTGGGCGTGGATGGTCAAATCCGAAATTTATAGTTTCGGATTTAATTTGCCATGTCATTAATTAGAAGCCGTCCATAAATTACGTCACACATTAAGGGGGGGAGGGGGTCGACGAAGTATGACATTGTGTGACAAGGGGTGGGTGGGGTATTTTAAAATCTAATATATATTTAAGCATTAAAACGTGAAATTTGAACTATTAACGAAAAACTTTAAAATATTTTGAAAGAAGTGTAACATAATTTATGGATGGCCCGATATGCTTTAGACAGTTTATCGCAAGCAGTTTTTTTTTACGCTGTCTGTCATTGAACCTGTAGATAAAGCAATCAGCTATTGCTATTATTGCTACGCTAATTACACTGGTCTACATCAAAATTGCCTTTTAGATGAAAATGTACTATATTTATAGTATTTCACTTCCTGAATCCAAATATACAACTTAAAAGTCATAGTTAGCTCTCATTGTTCATTTATGCCATATTTAAGATAATAGCGGGTATCTCAGTAGATTTATCACATTAACGGTGACAGTTCAAAATATTTAGTGATAGCCCGCGTAATTTTTGTTATAACTTATTCGTTGGTTGTGCCTAACGCTGTCTGTGTTTTGTTTTCCGGTTAAAACGTGAAAATCTCTTAGATTTTTACCATTTTTGGCAAAATTTTGGTGAAAAATCTACAGTTTTCATTATGTCTCATAACTGTATTAATAGTGCAGAAAATTTTTGCTACATATGTGGTAACGTGACCCTTAGTAGCCAAAGAAGCCCAATGAGTCAAAGATACGAAACAGCTTACTTCTTTTATTTCGTAATTAAAATTAAAAACCAACACAAATCGTGGATATAAAATTTTAGTTGCAGTACTTGCTCTACTCATTTATTAAAAAGCTAAACAAAAAGAAACTTTCATTTCCTTTTGGTATTCCAATGATATGGAAGGAAAATGATAGCTGGGCTAGATCTTCCTGTTTCCTGGAGAAACGAACGTCAAGCATCTTCATCTAGTAAACTCCAAAAAAAAAACTTTTTCCACCACATTAAATTGAATAGTCCTATTCTGTTCAATAAGGCTCTTAATAATGATGGACCGGTATACAAATACTTACGAAGTAAAGTAGGGAATAGGAGACTGAAAATTGAGAATGAAAATTATATTTAACATGGAAACAATCTCCTACAAAAGTATCAACATCTAGGTCCCTAAAATGCCAATGTAAAATGTCCCTAAAAATTCATTTTCTTCACTCTCATCTTGATTTTTCCTTCTAACTGTGGCGTAACGATTCCTTTAAGATATATCGACAATATAAAAGAGATATCAGGACCGATGGAATGCGCCAATGTTAGCGAACTACTGCTGGAACTTGAGAAGAGATACCCCTAAAAGTGATTGCAATAGACAAGCAAAAAAAAAGAAAAAATCTTAATTAAATAATTAAAAAGGTTAAATATTTTGTTATTTTTTAAAAATTATCAGTTTTATGTAAAAAGTAATGAAATAATAATAAATAAATAATGTTTTGTTTTTTAATAATCTGTTTTTGTTCTTTAACATTTTACTGAAAGTTATTTTTTTATACTAGGCATATTTTTTAAATAAGAGCTAATTTGAAAAAACTATTTGTGTTTTCGAATTCAGTGACCCCACATTAGTATAAAAATATAGCATTTAATTATAAGGCACACAAAAAAATTAATTTTGTAGACCAGTGTTATCAATGACTGAACGCGACAACGACGCTAGTGTTAAAATGTTAAATTGTATGTTAAATTAACGATGACTTTGACGAATACGTTTATACTGATAGGTCTATGTCCAACAGTGGGCTAGGGGTACTAACACAGTGAGATGGGCACACAGATGGCGGCCTGCAGTGCTGCCTCTCCGCCGCTGGAGCCGCCCACCGTGCGTCCTGTGTGGTGAGGGTTGCACGTCTGACCGTACACATAGTTGCGGCTTTCCATCCTGAAATTTGTACGACAGGTTTACAAAGGCGAAGAGTTATGCTATGTGATAAGAAAAATGAATGAAAAACAGGAGTCGAACTAGCGATCTCTGCTATTTAATCGTGTTATGGTAATGGTAAAACCAAATCCTTTTTTATTAACGTTGCCCAACTCCAGTACATACTGTGGCGCAGTGGTTGAGCAATTGTCTGCTGCGCTACGTGTCGTGGGCTCGATTCCCGCATGATACAAATATTTGTATGATCTACCAGTGGTTCCGGGTCTGGGTGTTGTAAAAGCACCCACGATACAGAAATTATTCCTAGTGTGGGGCAAAGTTTTATAAAAAAGAAGAATATAGATAAAGATATATGATTAGCGCGGATGGGTTCGAGGAACACATACCTTTTAATAATTAAAAAAGTTACATTTAGACCAATTAGGACATAGACTAGACGAATGGCAGCGTCAGCAAAGTCATTTTTGGCGGTATTGACATTTTGATGCGATTTGCTAGAGAATCAGAAGACGCATTGTTTCAGCCAATCAGAAACAAGCATCGTCCAATAGAAACTCGTAAAATAAAATTAATATTAAATGGTATTGTAATGGTGTCTAAGTAAAATTATGCAGTTTTCTCACTGTCCTGAAAAGTTGCTATTTTTAACATACGTGGTGTTAGAACTTCAACGACGAATTGAGAGATCACGAATTCTCGAATTATTACATTAGTTATAGCTTTACGACGAAAAGAATTTATATTTTTGACGGCACGGTTGGTACAGTGGTTGTGAAATCGAGGGCTGCGCTAAGTATCGCTTGTTCGATTCCCGCACGGAACAAATACTTTTGTCTTTTATGATCTACATAGATAGTTGTTTCGGGTCTGGGTCTTTATGTATATGAATATATATGTGTTTGCAAACGCACCCACGATACAGTAAACATTCCAAGTTTTCCAACGATTTAAAAAAAAAAGAAGAAGAGACTATCTTTGGTACATCAATATATGTCGGAGAGTGTGAGAAGTGGCCCCTAGCGGTCAATCATCCTTCAGAACCTGCTTGGGGAGCCTCCACGGCTGGCCTCATTAGACAATTGATATGATAAAATACTCACCACTTGTTAATCTCCGGTACGTTAGTCACAGCTATAGGAATGGCTCCAGCCTCCTTCAACAGACGCACGCACTCCGCATCTTCGTGTGCTCGGACATGCTTGCGAGATAAAATGCCCAAGGTATAGAACATGCCCGACATTGCCTGGCTCTCTTTAGTAGTGAATGGGACGCCTGTGAAACAACCAGAGCATAAGCAAGGGTTTTTCCAAGAAGTAAAGACTTGACAACCGGCTTTTTGTGGGGGATATTTACAGTTTTATTTCATACGATTAGTTTATATGTATTTTGGTTTAGTTTTCGCAAGCGCGACCGTTGAGCGTGAGGTCCTAGATTCATTATTGCGATTTTCTGTAAGGAAATTCTCAGTGGCAACACGGATTCTGGAACTGTGCCTATTACTTGAGACTCAATAACGGGGTACGGGTGGGTACAATATTACACCTCTGCCTAACCCTTCGAGGAATACAAGCGTGATGCTACGTTATTTTATGTGATTACTTTATACATGGGCTTTTATATTAGAGCATTCTCAGTAGCAGGCCGGAGTTTGGAATCGCGCCCGTTAGACGGCAATAGGCTCGCTCCTCGCGAAATTAAGGCATATGTGAAGTATAGCTAGACCTTCGGGGAAAAAATACATCATTTTGAATATGTTAATTATAAAATATTCTATTAGATGCAGTCTGTTAGAGCGCCATAACCGACACGGCTTTACATAGAAAATAGCAAGAAAACCCGTAATAGTGAAACAAAGCAATAAAATAATTAACAACGTAATTAATTAGTTTCGCAATTAAAGTGTAAATTGGGGATAAAATTATATAATTACAGCTAGCTTTCTATCTTACAGCCCGGTTATCATTGGGGGCACCGTCACTTTCCACTTTCCAGTTCTTTGATTTCCATAATGGCATTTCTAGATGGAATAAAACTGAAAGTTAATCCAATTCATTTGTCAATTTACTCAACACGCCCATAACTCATCATCAGCCAGAAGACGTCCACTGCTGAACGAGGGCCTCCCTCAAGGGGGGTTTGCCATAATCCCCACGCTTGGCAGGCGGCTTGGGGATCGCAGTGGCTCACCGATTAGTGAGAGGACGCTGCTGCCCGTCCTCCGGTGTCTGGCCGCAGTTTTAAGACGTACCCGCCCATAACTCACAGAAACAATATTGATACGATATTTGATACGGTTGGCGCAGTGGTTGAGAGATCGACTGCTGCGCTAGGTGTCGCGGGTTCGATTCTCGCATGGAACAAATATTTGTATGATCTACATATAGTTGTTTCGGGTCTGGGTATTTGTGTATGTGAATATACGTGTTTGTAAACGCACTCACGATACAGGTGTATAACTAGTGCGGGGGAAGGTTTTAAAAAAAATAATTACATATATTGGTTTAAAAATAACCGTTCATTTTGGCTTTTAAGAGATAATTTTCATTGACAAACGTTTTAGAACAGAAATATCTAAATTTAAGAGTTATTAGTAGAGGGGCTTGTAGCTACTTATCTACTGCGCAGATCCACCGATCTGCGAGGTTAAGCAGCGCTTGACGCGGTCAGTCCTTGGATGGGTGACCACTTTTCACATATCGAGCCCCCTCCGTGCCTCGGAAAGCACATTAAGCATTTGGTCCCGGGTGTTATACGAAAATATGACAGTCGTTACGGGTGTCAGTAGCCCAAACAGTCTGACAACCAGCCTAACCATAGACCATCAGTGTCAACCAGTAATTGGGTGGCGGAGGTCAGAAGACAGTCGCGATTGTTCAGTAGTCAGGTTTTTATTATCCTATCCTACTAATATTATTAACGTGAAAGTTTGTGAGGATGGAGGGATGGATGGATTTTTGTTACTCTTTCACGCCAGAACGGCAGAACGGATTTGGATGAAATTTGCCACAGAGATAGATTATAGTCTGGAATAACACATAGGCTACTTTTTATCCCAGAAAAATATATGGGTTCGTAAACCACGCGGCCGAAGCCGCGGGCGGAAGCTAGTATGTAGTATAGAAAGAATATATTATGTAGAGTGATGACGACATAACGACAGTAAATTAAAACACGATTGCTGCTAGTCAATCAAAATGATTAAATGAGGTGGTACATTAAAATTCTAAAATGGAAATTGTAATCAGTGGCGGTCCGAGGGGGGGTCGTAGACCATGTCATGGTCAATGACCCTCCCCCCAAATCGTACAAATTTACTGAAAAAATAGGCGATTCACAAAACATGTAACTAAACAATTAAATTCCTACTTAAAATGTCTAACAAAGAAATAAGTTTTTTTTTATTCATAATGTTTTTTTTTTTTCTAAAATAAATTCTATTTGCTCAACTTTAATATTCATCCAAGTCACTACTGTTAATATGACCTCCTCCCAAAGATTTTGGCTGCGACAGGGTCTGGTTGTAATCTTAAATATTGTATTACTTTTAAGTAGCCGATAATTTATGAGTCGCCCATTTTATTATTTATTAGGTAAATCTGAATTATTCTGGTTAGTCTCTGTGAACTTGTCTCGGGAACTCGTACAAATTAAGTATAAAATAAAAGCTGTGGCTATACTGTAGCGACAACTACTCGCAACATGGCAAAAAGTAAAGCGCCATCTATCAGAGTGAAGCTAAAACAACAAACCCTGACTCGCACTATGAAAGTTTACAACGATTCTAATAAATATACGAATATCCGACATCAACTGTCGGGCTTCGGCCCACCAGGCTAACCACCTTGCCTGGTCGGAGGATCCTCCCTTTTCAATGGAGGAACACCATACCTCGTTCCTCCATAATACCATTGAATATAATATGATAATTTATGGTGTACAAACTATTAACGTCACCAGTTGGTAGGAGAAGAATGGTATTACCCAAGAATGGTTTCTTCTGGAAGTACTCATCGGACAGTCCGGTCTCAATTAGTCGGTCCACTTCACAAGCATCTTTCAGTGCTGCTTCATATCGCTCATCAGTCACCGCATTTAATATCGGATTTACCTTTAACAAAGATATTATTTATTACTAATTTGACGACACTATTGGCGCAGTGGCTAAGGGATTAGCTTTCTGCGCTACGTGTCGCAGGTTCGGTTCCCGCACGGAACAAATATTTGTATGATCTACACGGATTATTGTTTCGGGTCTGGTTGTGTGTGCATGGGACATGTATGTTTGTAAACTGTACCCACCTAAAGTTTAAAAAAAAAGAAAAGAAAAATAGCTTCACATTACTTTAAACTAAATAAAATATCAACTTGATAAGATATAAGAATGTCTGTCTCATTGGTCTATCGGTTGCAGGTGCGATTGTTAAGCGTGAGGTCCTGAGTTCAATCTCCGAGTCAGGCTAAGGGTTATTGGGAATTTTCTGTAAACAAATTCTCAGTAGCGGTTTGGTGTTTGGAAATGTGCCCGGTAGAGGGCAGTAGGGTCGCGCCTTATCACATGGGATTCGATAGCGGCATCGGAAAAATTTCAGTGAACATTACACCTCTGCCTAACCATTCGAACAAAACAGTCGTGATGCTATGTTATCTACAGATCATATTTATTACTGAAATAATATAATGGTGCTAATAAAAACGTAGGTATGTGTTATTATTAGTTTACAAAAAGAAAATGGCCATTATTGATATAATGTTGTTTATCTAATAATAAAATGTAGGTGCATCTTTGATCAATGAGATAATACTATAATTGTCATATTAAGATTAAACAGCAGAACAAATAACTTCAACTAATAAGACTGAAATACAACAGTCGTATTGAGAAAGGTTGGAATTTTTGTTTTCGAGATTAGACACAAAAGGTAAACCTGCCTCGGGTCTAAAAAAAAAAATGGTAGCTATGCCCATGATCAATACACCCCAAGGATTCACACGTGGCTTGTTCCAAATTGATAGTCAAGCACCCTTATTAATTCTATGACTACCTTAAACATTCAATAAATGCTTCCTAAATTATAAGTATAAATGTAAATCTGTTGTCTCTCTCGTCTCTTTTTATTTAAATGAAAATAAAAAGAGACATCAACGGATTTATAACATGATTATGAATATAGGCTTGAAAAGCCAATACTTACTTGTTTAATCCTCTCAATGCAGGCTCTAACCAAGTCTTCGGACTTCAACTCTTTATTCCTTATCTTCGCAGCCAAGGTCACAGCACTCTCTGCTAGCATGGAGTGTTTCTTCTCCAAGTCCGGAATAGGTACCCTCTTGTTCTCCCAGAAGAAACCGTAGATCAGGTCAATGAACAAGTCCAGGTATGTCCGGAAGATGAGGAATGCATGTTTGATCATGTTGGAAACCATACCAAAGAGTATCTTATCAGGTTTGTTCTTGTGATGCTGTTAAAAAATTAATGTAATATTGAATTGTTAAAATATTTGTACATGACTCAAGTATAATATACTGATAACTATAAATATTAATATACCCAAAATCTGGGTTACATTTAGAGGAAAATGGTATTGAACAATCGGTGAATTTATCACAAAAAATACATGTATGTGTAGTTTTTGAGATCACTGCACTGCATAAATTATGATGAAGTGATTCTGAACCAACCTAGAAATAGACTGTAGTGATAATGAATATTAATTATCAATAAATAAATAACAAAATATATATATTGAATTGAAATATTCTAAATGATGATGGAATAGTGTTGATTCACAACCAGCCACACAAAAATACAACAATGATTAAAAAAATAATTTGTAATTGTGAATTAATTGTATTGATAAAAATGATTGATTGATATTTGATTCTTAATAAAATTGCGAGGTCCAAGAGTTTTGTTTTGGCAAAACAAATTTAATTATGGATAAAAACGGAATCAAGAACTTAATAGGGGTTCTCTTTAAAATTGGAAACTGACTTTTTTACTAAACTTAAAGCAATAGTACATACATTTAACAAAATTACAGCTCAGAACACTCAATCCACTACAACACAGAACACTGTAACTTATAATTTAATATCAATAAACCACAGATATACAAATAAAACTCTTTAAATAAAGCAGATAAAAATGAATAAGGTATTCATTCACCATGTAGGTATAAGCATAGTATTTGAGAAGTTAGTAAATGCTACCCATTGTTCCCGGTCAGAATAAATTATAAAACCAAGGAGGTTAGCTAGATAGGCTAGCTAGATATATGCGACCTCTTTCGAAACAGGTTGTAGGAGCAAAGATCATTGCCCCTTGCAAGTGCAAGGACAAAAACTATACTTTTTTATGAGCAAAAATATCGTGTCTTGCAATTTTGCTAAACATAGATAAAGTAATACCTGAGTGTTTGTCTTTTTGACGTTGCTCGTCGTAGTCATCGCTCGATCAACACTGCCGATACATTGGATATTGGATTATGTTAATAAGACGCGTTTATTTTCTGCTGTAAACTTTTCGCGATAAATATAATTCGCTTACAATTTCAAATTCCGCTGACGCTAGTGCACACCGCGCGGAATGAAGTGAAAGGGGTTAGAAACAGTAAATGCAGCAGCTTTCTAACGCTAAAACTTTATTGTTGATCTATTTTTGCGGTCAACTAGTAATTCTTAGTGGTTCAAGATCTAAAATAATTAAATCGAGTGTTTTCAACTTTCATGATTGTTAATTGCTGCACTGCTTTGCTTGCTTGCTAATTGGTTTTTCTAATAAATCTTAGATGTCAAGTTCAAGGTTATATGAATAAATAATATATGAAAAATTAAAAAATATTCCGTTTGTTGACGTTGACAAATTAGATAAGTGACATTGATGGTTCGAAATGTCAGAAGTTACAGATTTTATCGTTTACGAAGAAAGGGTTCGAAAGTTTAATTAATCTTAAAGTTAAACTTAAAGTCTTAATTAATTCAAAATTCCCATTACAACGTTAGGTGAATTATTAATTACAGGCGATATTTAATTATATCGATAGTTATTTTTTAAATAATAAATAGTTCTAATGTAACAAGTACGGTAAATAACACCTTATTTTATTATTTTAATGATGCTATAGTAGTTTCTAATTTTTAATATTCTATTTATTAAAGTACAATATTAATTAACACGGTGCAAACTTGCTGCAAATTAATCGGCTCCGTCATCTTCATATCATAATGTTCCGCAGTACGGCCAGTGCTTTCAATGCGGTCATTTACCTATGTTACATTCTACTTTCTAATCTGAAAACTGCGGATAGATAATCCGTTTTCTACAATCTCTATTAAATATGATAGGTATCTAAATTTTAAATTTCAGGAACATTATGGCACCGTTTTCGCGTAGCGCTTGAACGCTTACCTTCCATGTTTCCTACATGGAAGGTAAGCGTTCAAGCGCTACTACGGTTTGAGTTGAAACCCGACCCGCACTTCTAACTTTTTCGGAATCATGTGCAGATCAGAATTTAGTTATCACTTTCGTGGTGAACCAGCATGACTGAAAGGGTTCAAAAAAATTCTTGAGAATGTAATTATGTACTTATACACCCTCAAGAATTATTTTGAACGCCGCGCTGTCTTGGTGGACTAAGGCCCAACCATTCCCATTCTCAGTACAGTGGTTCTTTAGTAATGGCCTGAATTTATTATGGCACCGTCACGCAAATTGTTTGTGGTTTCTTTCCGATATGTTTAAGGCCACTCCTTCCCTGATCATGAGTATCGTAAAAGATAGGTAACTCAAGGGTAAATTACCTACATCTATAGGATGCACTGTAGACCTTCCTTTGTGCTCATAACAACAAAATATCTACCCTAATGTCGAGCACCGATCTGTTAAGCGGGCATTGAACCCACGATATAGAAAAATACACAAAAGAGGTGGAATAAAAAAATGCCAAAAATCTAGCCATTATCTAGAGATGACGCTATTTATATTAAAGTGATGAGCCAGTTTAATAACGTTTTCATACAGTCCTCTAACCGGCCAGCCTAACCAATGCAAACCATTATTATGCCGTAGGTAAACGCCAACGAACGCACACAGTAAACTTACAAAACGTTAATCAAGGTGCGCCCACTCATATTTTAGTACCTACCGAAACCCGCGGCTGTATGCACGCGTGATAACGTCTGTGATTTAATTTATAAAAAAAAGTGATTTTGTTTTTTTTTACTGCATTTGCGCGGGACGAGTTCTGAACGTGCGTTTGATTTTTTTAAGCCGATTAGTTTTTTGGAAGTTTCTGGATTTGGTAATAATCAAATTGAATTGTTTACAAAGCATTATCATAAAAATTCAATGATTAAATTAATGATGTAACACTTAATAAGACAATGCCCCAATTTTGTTCGAACAAAAATACAATTTTTTTGTCGATTCCAACAGTTTTATTTGCTGATTATGTATTTTTTTTTTTTCAATAACTTGCTTATTACCTGTATTTATATAAAGGTGCAATAACAACAGAATCATAATCAATTATTTGTACTCGATTTCCAGGTCAAGCAAAACTGTAAGGCATGTAATTTTTTTTTTACTATCAGTAAAATTATCAGTCCGAGTTCGGCTTTGGCTTATGCCAGGTACGTGGCAATAAGTGGACCTGTCCGGTTTGTGGGACTTATTGACGAGACCATAGATATCGATATCCGTGGGAGATATAATAGCCCATCCTTTGTACCAACCCCTGTCCGAAAATATAGAGGTGGTGTAGATATACATAATTATAAGTACTACGAAAGCCAATCAAATAATCTACCTCAACCTAACATATTCTAGTCTATTGCTGGACATAGTTCTCTCCCAAGTTGGACCTAAACTCTGTTCGCAGTCTTCCGCATTTCGTCGATGTCAGCTACGAGTAGGTACCTTCTTCTAGTCTTATTTCGCCCACTAGGAATGTCGATTTGCGGCCCAAGTACTCGACTGCTCCAATGGCCACAGGCTAGCTCAGTATCGCTTCGTCGATGGTTCCAGTGTTTCGACAGTTCTCCATGATTTGAACAATTTCTCTTAGCACCGCACCATCAATGTAATAACAGGCAAAGAGGTACCAGTTGATATGGGTTGCTATATGGTCATGCTGCGGTATAGACGGTGAGAAAACTCTAAGGGGTTTTTCAAACGCGCTGTCTTGATGATCTCCAATCCAACGGGATCCTTGGCGTTATTTTCTTCTATCTCAAAGGTATGACCATCAAACAGAATGTTTTCCCTGTAGATATAAAAAAATGGGCTCTTGGCATGACTTGTGCATCGAACCCAACCTTGATTTTGCCAAAGTTCCATGTCAAGACCTAGGCGTCGGGACTCCCAAGTCAACATTATTGTTTATGCAGCATTTTGTGTTCGACTCTACCATTGTGACGATGCAAAGGTATTGGGTATTGGCAATGCAAAGATGCATGTTGTAACAATCAGTGGCGGTCCGAGAGGGGGGAGGGGTCGTGGGGGTCATGACCCCCCCCCCCCGAATCGCACATGTCAAATTGACAAACCTCCTAAAAATAGATAATTACCAAGATTTTTTTTTTAATATTAAATTCCTGCCTAAAACGTCTAAGCAATGAAATCAAAAATAGGTAGGTTTTTTTATATTTATAATTTTTTTTTGTGAAATAATTCTTTGTTTGCTCGACTGTCGATGATGTCGCTGTAATTTTACCGTAAATATGACCCTCCCCAAAAAGTGTTTGGCTGCGACCGCGCCTGGTAACAATCAATTTGACACAGCACTTGAGTACAACTTGCACACGCCTGTATTCCTCGAAGGGGTAGACAGAGGAGTAAGTACTATTGTACACCCATATTTCGCCGATGCCGTTACTGATTCCTATGTATAAGGAGGCGAGCCTATTGTCATCTAGCGGACACAGTTCCAGACTCCGTGCTGCTACTGAGAATTTTTATACAGAAAAAACTTAATAAAACTTTGCCCGACCCGGGAATCGAACTCAGGACCGCACGCTCAGCAGTCGCACTTACGACCACTAAACCAATAACGCAGTCCTTTTTATGTTCACCCAAAATTAATAGTATTTCTTGAGTAGAACATGTTGTGAGTAACAAATTAATGTGTTGCGCTTGATTGACCATTTTGATCGTATCATTTAACCCATAGCATAGACTTATTATTTTAATCAATTAAGTTAATTTCCAAAGTATATTTTCACCAAAAAGTCCTTATGGAGTTGAATCGGTGTGCATAATATTACCCGTTTGTTTTACATATAATTATGTATTCTTTTTACTTTACAAAGTTGTTTGCCTTGAACACGATTGTGCAAAATAAAAAAATATTGCGGCGAACGGGCGAATGCCCGTAATTAACAAACTTGCTGACCGTCTTATTATTTATATTTATTTTTCTTAATCTTTGTCTGTTCATTAACTTCATTATTTTCATTGTTAAGATACCACTTAAGGGAAGAGTAAGACAGCTCCGACACAAGTACTATTGTAACTTACTGGGGCTGCCCTCAGTTTATGTATGAGATGAAATAAATATTTTGTATTTTTTTTGTATCTTGTATATGTCTGTAAGGAAACTCAAAATGATAATCCTCTCGTATTCTCTCGTTACAAGACTTAGGGAGGCCTTGAGACTTATCCTCCAAGATTGCTTTTTTTTTTTAAAGATTGTACACACAGTTTGTTTTTTTTTTTATATTTCAAAAACGTTACCTCTTTTATACCTTTTAAAATAATAGTTAAAATTAGGTTTATAATTTTTCCGTGTAATAACACTTATATTAAAGACTAGCTGTGCCCGCGACTTCGTTCGCGTGGATGTCGGAACTTAACAATGTATTTTTTAGTGAGACCAAATGCACTTAACCCTATTTTTTTCTAAAATAAAAGAATTTTTCTAAAATAAAAGTAGCCTAAGTTACTCCTTATTACATCAGCTACCTGCCAATAAAAGTCCCGTCAAAATCGGTCCAGCCATTTCAGAGATTAGCCTATACAAACAGACAGACAGACAAAAATTGTAAAAAATGTTATTTTGGTGTATGTACCGTATATATATTCATATGCATGTAGTAAAAAACGGTTATTTCAATATTACAAACAGACACTCCAATTTTATTTATATGTATAGATGTAAATACATATTTACATAAATATAACTACAGACATTTAAAGCAAAGAATATTTGAGTTGGTATAATAACTGTCCATTATAAGGTAAAAACTAAGAATAAACCCGGATTTGCCTTCCGTAAAGCCAGTTTTGTCGTAAACAGACCATAAATTTCCACGAAGGTGCTTCAATGCGAATAGGTAATTTCGGAAGGCTTTTTATCTGTAGGTACATTATTTTTAAATTAAATCTAACAGACACAAAGTTACCAGTGCGTGCTACACAAAAACGAAAAAAAAAAGTTTGTTTTTTACATAGACTTTAGAATATGCCATAGGTATTTTAAATCTATACTTAGACTTTATATGATTAATTTCCTCTTGAAAATTATTTCGTTCATATTACCTGCATGCCTAAGAAATTATTTACCAGTATTGTTTTACCAGATTTATAGATCTGGCAAACTATAAAAAAAGGCATTGTTTTTAAATTAAGAACCCATCTACAATATACAGCAGCTTATACTTTCTGAATGGCCTTGTATAATGTAGGTACAATCTTGGTGTTCAAAGGTCGCGATAGGTATTGCTTTGATAATTAGCATTGAAATAAATACTCAACGATGAGCAGATATTGCAGTAATCGGTAGCCAGACCCACCTATTTAAGACTTCTTATAGACGATACCATATATTTAGGAGCTACATAGGTACTTATTGCGTCTTTTTCACTCTAATGAATAGGACAGTGGAAATCATGTTTACATATTATTCAAAAGTATAGCAATAGATAACTATAGAATATTCGTGTGCGTTGGTAGCGTAGAATGGGTTAGAAAAGCGATACAATCAAATTGACAATAAAACAACTCTTTTGTCTTTGAATACTTAAACTTTTAAAATATAACGTAGCATCACTCATATTATAGGATTGAACAGAATTCAATATACACCCATATTTCATCGATGCCGTTATTTGGTCCCATATAATACGGGCCGACCTTATTACCATCTACCGGGAACAATTTCAAATCCCGGGCTGCTACTGAGAATTTCCTTACAGGAAAACCCAATAACACTGCCCAACCTGGTGATCGAACCCAGGACTACATGCTCAGTACCTGCGCTTGCGACCAATAGACCAATGAGGCAATTTGGTAGACCCGGATCAACTATCTGTAGGTCATAAAAATATTGGTTCTGTGTGGGAATTGAACCGGCGACACGCAGCGCAGTTGATCGCTCAACCACTGCGAAACTGTCTCAAGGCACCGTCATTTTACTATACACACTATTATAAATGCGAAAGTAAACCTGTCTGTCTGTTTGTTACTTTATCACGACTAAATCCCTCAGCCGATCGCATTGAAATCTTACAAAGAGGAGAAGGACATAGGCTTATTTTTGCTATTGCAGCAAAACACTTATTATTTGTACCTAAAATAAATCTATACTAATATCATAAAGTGGTAAAATTTGTTTGTATGTAGGAGATAATCTCCGGAACTACTGATCCGATTCAAATAATTCTTTCACTGGTAGAAAGCTACATTAGTCCTGTGCATTTAGGCTATAAATTCGCGGGCAAAAGCTAGTACAAAATAAACACAGATGAAGTGGTAGGCTAAATGACTGTATCAAAAATAAATTCTTAAATCTAGTTTGGTAAATAGTTTTCCTTCTAAAAACTGAGTAAAACTTAATCTCTTTCTTATCTTTGACGTTTTCAATTTTTAATTTATCAAAATCTCACAATAAGTATGTCAACGGCAAAGAAAAACTATGATGTCACGCCTTGCCATTCCAAACATTTTTAGAACAAAATGTCGTTTTTGACAGTTCATAAAAAGTAACTCAGATGACTAGTAGTCATCTACCGGATTATTCGCTACACATGGAAATGTGGTACACTTATATTCTACTTTATAGCGATATAATAGCGTTATGCAAGCTGGTAACTTTCCAAATGAGGTCTGTTACCCAAGCCGGTCATCGAACCACCTCCATGCTGGGATCTTGCGTAAATTCATACTGTCATGCATGGAGGCACATTTGAGTATAACCACTAATATGGCCACTGTATGCTGATGGGACGATCTTTGAGAATTATTTGGATTTCTCTTCAATTTCATACATATAAAACACGCATGCACTCGGCAATTTCTACAGAACGAAATATCGTTCTGTAGAAATTGCCGGGTCCGGTGTAACTACTTTTATCAAACTCAGAGTTGGGTATTCAGAAACTTCTATTAGAAAAATCAAAGCAGCTAAGGCTGATTGTGATGTATCGTTATGTCTATTTTAGAGAAAATCTCTCCCTCTAGAGAAAGTGTTACTAAAATCTAGATTGCGTGCCAGATTAGGTATATTTGGAACATTTAAAACAACCGTATAGAATTTATTGGATTCATAGAACGTTAAACGTTGCTCACACCTGACATATCTATCTATGCTATGCCTGATCTGGGAACCGAATCTTAACGCCTAACGACGCCATTAACTGATGTGGTCAGCTAATGATATTTTCTATTAAATGACGCCCAGAATGTGTTATAACTTGGATCCGTTGGAAACAAATCTTTATTATAATTTTAATTCATTCAAAAGTTCAAAGTCAAGTAAATTGTTGTCAAGTAAGAACAATGTATGTATAGTTAAGTAATTTTGTACACTATAGAGACGAGAACGTATACGTCTTATGTTAAGAGCTGTTAAAAGGCCAAAACCATGCGCATCAGAGGAAACGAACCCCTTAACCTTGGGTTACTTCCATAATTATTTCAATGTTTCAAATTCCCTTTCGAATGATTTTTTGTTCGGTTCGATCCCCCTTAAAATTAAACAAATGAGATGATAGTAAAGGTCTGTACTGTACGTGTACAGACTCACATGTCTCATTTAACACACTCAATTATTTTAGAGATTATGGTGGCTGTATTTGGAGTAGAAAAATATATTATAACGACAAAAGCTGTCAAATAATGTGATTATGAATAACAATCATTTGTCACAGTTGGCTGGCATTTCTAGTGTCTACCCATTGTAAATTGTGTAGCGACAACTACATGGCAAAAAGTAAAGCGCCATCTATCAGAGAAGCGACAACAACAAATCCTGAATCTCACTATGAGAGTTCACAATGATTCTAACACATATACGAATGTCCGGCCTCGGCCCGCCAGGCTAACCACCTTCCCTGGTCGGAGGATCCTCGCTTTTCATTAGAGAAACACCATACCTCGTTCCTTCATAATTGTAACTTGTCTATAGGAGCTAGACCCGTTCTATTGCGCTACATACTAAGTCACAAAAAAAGACAAAACTTCCAAAAAAAAAACTATTTCATATTATAAAACGAAATCCAGCTTATCCATTACTAAAAAACATGTTTATAATTACCAAACAGGTAGAAAAATTAGCAGCAAATAAAAATGGGGGTATGGAAAACTATATTTCTGTACGTGCGCCTGATCTTCGATTTGGCAGTCGACTGCTTCTTCTCCCTTTACTGGGACAGGAGGAACAAAGTGGTCCCAGACCTGGATAAGAAGCATGCGTTGCTGACGGAGAGCGCCGTCTCCCTAGCGAAGAAGATCAAACAGAAAGAGTTGAAGTCAGAAGATCTGGTCAAAGCTGTTATTGAAAGGATCAAAGAGGTGAGTTCATCTGGAACTTATGATATTATTTATATTTCTTTGGATTTTATATATTCTACGTCGTAACCCCAACGTTACGAAGTCAAGATGTGGTGGATAAGCCAATTAATAAGGGAATGTACTAGGCCGACTACACAGCGTGCGCTGAATGTAGCCACCTAGCCACTCAGGAAGAGTTTTACATCTTGTCATGTTTATAAATTGGATAGCTTTTACAGACTGGTTCTGTTTATCCATATCATCCCACCGTTAGTCAAAGGTCAAAGATTAGTTATTTTAAAATCAGAACGTTGGGTTAATTACTTTTATACATACTCGTGATCTTCGAAGCGGTGTCTCTAGCTACCAATTTAATCCACCAGATTCTTTCGAACTAAAATGTCATTATACCGACTTTTAGGTAGACCCAGTGATAAATGTGATCGCCGCGAAGAGGTATGAAGCAGCATTGGCAGAGGCGAAGGAAGTGGATGCTCTAATCGCCAAAGGACTGTCGGAAGAAGAGGCTCAGAAGAAACCATTCTTAGGTATATGACCCCATTATATGAAGTAGGCTGCCTTGGTCCGTAATTGAGTATTGTATACATTATGGGTTGGCTCAACTGGGAAATACCGTGTTCTCGCAGAAAAGCAGCGTGTAGTAACTAGGAACAATGTGTTTGGGTTTCTTGTGGTGACTTTAGAGATAAAAACTAGTGTAAAAACGGAGACTTTGCACAGGTTCGAGCGAACGCATAGTATTAATATGATTCAAAAATGCATTTTTCAATTTAAAATCGCCACAATGTTTTTTGACTGTTCAAGAGATAACCTACGAGGATTTCAATTTTCTATTGTACAGGTGTCCCATTCACGACCAAAGAGAGTCAGGCAGTGAAAGGGTTGCCTCTAACGATGGGGCTTTGGTGCCGACGCAAGGAGGTCGCCGATGAAGACAGTGAGGCAGTCGTGAGGCTGAAGGCAGCAGGCGCTATCGTTGTGGCTACTACTAACCTACCTGAACTACTTGTTTGGTATGGCCTTAAGACACTGTATAGATGAACGGGGAGATTGGGCGAGACGATAGGATTTCTTAGTTTAAAACTGGTAACTATCTTGCAGATTAAAGATCTGCTAGATGTTTAACGAAGTTTCATTCAAATAAAACCGAAATGTTGTAGAGCCGCGCAGTTAGTTTATAGGGAATGCCAAATGCTTAGCATGGGTCGTCTTTCCATGAGATTATCGCTATCTACATTGAACAATGTGTTTTTAGGCAAGAGACCCGTAACCAGGTTTACGGCATGACAAAGAACCCTCATCACACTGGTAGAACTCCTGGCGGCTCAAGCGGAGCCGAAGCAGCTTTAGCTGCCTCTTGTGGATCTGTCATCAGTTTGTGTAAGTTTATCTTATTTACTTCATCTTTCTTAGTATCTATCTTATTTACTACAGCAGAAGACGTACAGACAGAGAGATTATCCAGGGTCGCCAGAGTTGGGACGACATAACGACAGACAATCAAAACACGATTGCTGCTAAAAGAATCAAAAACTTTTTAAAATGATGTAACATCACATTTCAAAATAGCAATGCTAGATAATGTAATATTTCTAAATAGCTGATAGTTTCCGGGCCGTATGTTTTATACGTTGTATGTTGTCTAAATTTTGGTTCGTCTAGGTGAATGACCTAGTGAACTCGCCTAGAGAACTCGTACAAAATGTTTATGTAATAAATAAAACCTGTAGCTATGCCCTTGAATATATTTTGATAATTTGTAGTGATCTATTGCGTCGCCAGGCATAGACCTATCTCTTTGCTCTACTGTAGGTACTTGGCAGGTAAGTACCGCTCCAGCGCGCAACACGCCGTAACCCCCTGCCTAAAACATCTTGGCGTTAGGGGTGGCGAGCGCGCAGAGTGGGGACTCTGCGCGCTCTCATCTAGCGACTACCAAGAAGACGGCGACGCGGTGTGGTTCCGTGTCGCCGTGCACAGCAGCGAGGGTAACGGGGGGACCTCTGTACAGTCTCCCACGGGACGTGCACGAGGGGGTGGTCTCACGGACCACCAAGTTTAGCCGGTAGGAGTCCGGCACACCCCTCCCCCCAGGCAAAGGATAGCCCATTATAAGAATTACGTACACGTTATTCTCACACCCTTATGTAATAAATTTAACGTAAATTACGCATGTTTACACAGGTTCCGACATCGGCGGTTCTACTCGTATGCCTGCGTTTTACTGCGGCATGTTCGGACATCACCCGACTCCTGAAACTACCGACTTGAGAGGTAATACCTGAAAGTCCTGCTTTACGTCCTGATAAAGGTATTTGGGTAACTTATCTAAACATGATAAAAAAATCTATGAAGGAGGTTTTTTATCAAGCTGTGGTTGTCAAAAAGCTGATATGAAGAATATTATTCCGATTATATCGAACTTAACAAGTAAATCAAAGTATATTGTGATAGTACTATAGTTACTAAGAATAAAATACTATCAATGACATCAATATTTAATATAACAGAACAATAATATCATCACGCTTGAGTAGGTGTAGACCCACATTTCACCAATGCCGTTATTAAGTCCCATGTTATAGGGAATGAGCCTATTATCATCTACCAGGCACAGTTCCAATCTCCGGGCAATTGAGAATATTCTAACAGAAAATCCTAATAACACTGACGACCCTGGGATCAAACCCAGGAGCTTATGCACAGCAGTCGCGCTTGCAACCGCAAATGAGGCAGGCAATCAATATTTAAATTATACCAATACCAACTAATGATTCTTTCCAGGAGTATTCTTCCGTAAGGGAGGTGACGAAAACACCATGTTAGCACTGGGCTTCATATCTAAACACGTTGAGGATCTGGCGCCCCTCACTAAGATCGTGGCAGGAAACAAGGCAGATCTACTCAAGTTGGACCGAGATGTTAATGTTAAGGTGAGTTATTGAATATCTTAGCATACACAGCATCATGCCAGTACTCCCGAAGGGTTAGGCACAGGTGTAGGTACTATTATATACCCACATTTCGCCGATGCCGTTATTGATATTGAGTGCCATGTAATAGGAGGCGAGCTTATTGCCATCTACTAGGCACAGTTCCAAACTCCGTGCTGCTGCTGATAATATCCATACAGAAAAATCCAATAACATTTTGACTTGGACTTCACGCTCCGCAGTCGCGCTTGCGGGCACTAAACTAATGAGGCAGTCTCAATCTCTTAGCATTACGTCTGTGTTACCCGAAGGATCAAGAAGACCAGTATATTACACCCACTTTTCGCCGCTGCCATAACTGAGTACCACAGAATTCCAAACTCTGAGCTACTACAGAGAATTTCCTTATGCTCATATTAAGTAAGGAGTTTTTGTTTTTTGGAAGGTAGAAATAGTTCTCTTGTAAGAGGAAACTCTGACATTGGTTATGGTGAATGTGTTTTTCGTGTTGCAGGACATCAAGTTTTATTATATGGAGACCAGTAAAGATATCATGTTGAGCACCGTAAGAGCAGATTTGAGAGGAGCTATGAAGAGGTAAAGACCGCAATTGTGCTCTTTAATATAAAAAGGCAGATCTTACCAAACTCTTTGCAGTCGTAGTGGATGATTGATTTCCTGAAACTAAAGCCAACGAGTTTGATTATTATAACAAAGTGTAATCTTCTTTTCTGTTTCCAGGGTAATAACTCGAATCAGTCAAGATACCACATCAACAGCGAATGCCCCGGAGGCCTATTACCACCAAGGTTTCAACCACATGTACAGCATCTGGAAGCACTGGATGACCAAGGAGCCTGAGAACCTAGCTATGCTTTATACCAACAACAAGGGAGTGGCTAATGGACTTATTGAACTCGTTAAGAAGGTACTTGTTAATGATTTCCTAAAATAAGTTCACATTAAGAACTCTGTCTTCAATTTAAGTGGTAGGTCCTTGTCGGTGTAGCATTTTCTATTTTGTTCTGCCCAAACCTAGCTCCTTCATTAATTTAAATTGTATGTCACTGCATCTGCCTTCTCCTTAAGATAATCTACATATTTAATTCATGGCCGAACTCGATGCAGACAAAATAAACAATTGAAGACAAAAGATCTCTGCCATCCAGTTATCGGCTGGCGGATCAAATGGTAGTTCTTCAAAATGTGTACTTTACAGTATGAACCCTAGTTTTGGGGGTGACTTGCCATGTATGGACAAAAGACAAAGTCCCTAAATAAATAAAGAAAATAGACTAAAAATAGACCGGTAGTCAGATTTTTTGGGCTTCCAACTGCCTTATAGGTCAACCAAGTTTTTCTGGTGTGTTTTTATGTTACTATCATTTCACATGTAAATCTTTTACAGGTTTTGGGTATGAGCAATTACTGCCTCTTCACCATCGTGCGACTGATTGAAGAGCAATACCTGCCTAAGGTGGACGCCGAGTGGGCCGAGAAAATCTCCAAAGAAATGAAAGAAGACTTAATTGTAAGACGTTTTAATGTACTTATTTAATGTTCATGGATGTGAAAGGACTGTTTTTGCTATGAACTACTAATGTCGGATGTCTTTAATATGTTGACAGAACTAAATATTACGGAATTAGGTTAGAGTCGCATTCTAAACGTATTTGTCTATATTTCAGAGTAAACTAGGTGACAATGGTGTGTTGCTAATGCCGAGTGCGCCTCAGCCAGCTCCCTACCATTACTCCTGCTTCCTGAGGCCCTACAACTTCGCCTACTGGGCCATCATTAACGCACTCAAATGTCCTGCTACTCAGGTATGATTATATTTTATTTAAACTACTATCTAGTCATTAACGGCGTGTTACTCATGCCGAGCGCAACTCGGGCAGTTCCCTCTTGCTGCTTCCTGAGACCCAATACTGCGCTTACTGTCTATACTCAAATGTCCTGCTACTCAGGTATTTCTAAAGTCATCATATGCCTAGCCTTTTCCCAACTACATTGGGGTCGGTTTCCAATCTAACCAGTTGCGGCTAAATATCAGTATTTTACACGGAGTGTCTTCTGACCTCCGCCACCTAATTACTGGGAGACACTGATACCGTAAGGTTAGACTGGTTGTCAGACTTTTTGGGCTACTGACACCCGTAACGACTGTCATAGGATCATGACCAACTGCTTAACGTGCTTTCCGAGGCATGGAAGGGTCTCGATATGTGAAAAATGGTCACCCAGCTAAGTATTGACCCCGTCAAGCGTTGCTTAACCTCGCAGATCGATCGTGCAGCGCGATAGCTATGTAGCTATTTTCCTAAATTTATAGAAATTGAAGACAAAAATAATCTTTCCCAGGTACCTCTCGGTGTGAACTCGCAAGGCCTTCCTCTGGGCATTCAGGTGGTAGCAGCGCCGAACAACGACGCACTTTGCCTGGCTGTCGCCAAGTACTTAGAAAAGGAGTTCGGAGGCGCTGTCAGAGCTTGCAAACTTAAATAGATTATAAACTATAATATTTAATATGTACCTATTGCGTATGATTGGATTTGTGAGGGATATTTTTATAAATAAATATTTTTGTATAGGAGTGTTTTGTGTTTACATGAAACCCCATAATGCAGAGTATTATTACGTCAGTGCTTATATGCTCTAACCTGACGGTTGATTCGAGGTGATATGTGTGTATTCCGGCGGATATGGACATGATCACTGCAAATCGCATTCAATTGCTTTTTAACTAGCAACAGTAATATCGTTACAACATATTGCATCTTTTTGCTCGTTCGATTACGACCGATACCGAATCTCTACTCACAGTAGGTAAGGGACAAGTAAGGGCCTTAGCTTGATAAATACACGAACATGATGCTAGATAAATATTATGACATCGTGAAAAGACGTAGTAAGACAGCGACTTACCACTGTAATTAAAGGGAATGGAAGTCACGTAATTGTGCAATTATCGTACGGGCCCTTTATACATTACAAATCTAAATAAACACCAACAGTCGCGTTCATTTTAAACTGTAATTCTACGATCATTAAATAGCTTGTAGCCTAAACAAGCTATCGATAACGTTATGTACTCATATAAATAAGAGTGTTTTTAATGGTTAATTTAAAAATATTAAAATAAGTTGACATAATAAATACAGACAATCTCAACTGAGTTATCGGAACGCATCAATAACGTGACCTTGTTTTGACATTGGTTTGACACTATTGACAATAGTTTTGTAATAACTTTGCACGATCTTTCTGACCTTAAAAACTCCGATAATAAATGTTATTATATTAGAACAGAGCGCCCAGATAGCTCGTCTTGTCACTTAGAACGTTATTTAATTCATAAAAAATGCCTAGCGTTGTTACCGTGAACACAAACCCTTACGAGGGCCAGAAGCCGGGTACTAGTGGTTTACGTAAAAAAGTTAAAGTTTTCGTTCAGGAAAACTACACGGAGAATTTCATCCAGAGTATATTGGATGCGATTAAAGACTCCTTGGTGGGGTCTACCTTGGTGGTTGGCGGTGACGGCCGGTATCTCGTGAAGGAGGTAGTCGACAAAATTATCAAGATCTCAGCTGCAAATGGGGTACGTAACTTTTTTATTAATGGACTATGGCTAAGAAAAATTACAGAGGAGCGCGGTCTACCCCAGAAAGTGTAGTGGCCAAGAAAATCCAACACCTTCTATTATTATGACCTCACAAGGAAGAACTTATAAAGTTGTTAGGTTGATACTAAATTAAAGGAGTTATTCTCTGTCTCAATTGCTTCAAAGATTACTTTTGATCGAATTGTAGAATTATCTAGTTAAGGAATGTTCTAAGAGGTTGAGAACTACTTTGACAAGGTAGAACTTGTATTGGAACACTCTTGCCCATTATAGAGAATTTACTCAAAAAAAAAAAAAAAATTAATAAAAAAATGTTGCATAGCCCTGTTTCATCTGTAGGGCTTCTGTAACATTATACGAGATTTAACCTTAATTTACTAATATAATACAAACATTTATAACAAACAAGAATCAAACACACCGCTTGATGGTGAGAGTGAAGTTTATCATTTGCATGTGCAACAACAATCTGTTATAATGAAATAGCATTCATGCATTACACTCGAATCAAACATTTAATATTCTTGAAGTAAAATATCATACAAATAGTTATAATTAGTATTTTATCAGTTAATGAATGCTTTGTTGTGAGTTTCATGTGTTATTATTATTTAGTTGAAGTGTAATTACACTTATGTAGTTGTATAATATATTATTTATCTTTGTTTACCTACTATTGTGAACTAAAGTATTATTATATGAATATTATTAAATAAAATAGTAGATTATAACAACAAGAAATGCACAGTTGGCGCAGTGGTTGAGAGATCGATTGCTGTGCTAGGTGTCGCGGGTTTGATTCCCACACGGAACAAATATTTGTATGATCTACAGATAAATGTTTCGGGTCTGGGTATTTGTGCATGTGAATATACATGTTTGTAAACGCACCCACAATACAGGAATTATTCCTAGTGTGGGGCAATGCTTTAAAAAAATAAAAATCTAAAAATAATAAAGAAAATAAAAATTAAACACCATTACAAGCTCCTGATTATTTAAGAAAAATCTGACTTCTTCTCCTTCTTACTTTTGCTAACAAACATGTTATTACATATGAAAAAATAAGCAAAGAGTGAGCCGAAGGGCACACCTGGCAGATGTGAAACATCTAAATTATTTTGTACATTTCCTTATACTGTATTCAATGAATATGTATTTTTAAAATAAAGATAAAAAAAATCTATACAATAAACCCAAATATTTTGTTTAGGATCATTCCAAATTTATTTCCTTTAATAAACCTTCTTTCATACTATCATATAGCGTGGCGACGCGTCGCTCTATGGGGACGCGCTTAAGAGAGTCATGCCAATAATGCTTTTTTTTTAAATCTGCACTGGTACATGTATTGTACCTCGAATTGTAGCTAAGAAGTTAGTCTATTACATTAAGTGTAAATTATTATTAAATGATAAAGTATGGGCTATTTCTCATCATATTTCAGTTCACATACACAATTGATTATTTTAAAAATATATCTGA
This sequence comes from Shargacucullia verbasci, assembly GCA_947562105.1. Classification (NCBI taxonomy): domain Eukaryota; kingdom Metazoa; phylum Arthropoda; class Insecta; order Lepidoptera; family Noctuidae; genus Shargacucullia; species Shargacucullia verbasci. The sequence continues at coordinate 2,038,993 of OX387296.1, forward strand.
AACCACATAACCGCATAATGATAAATAATTTTTATCACAACATTTTGCACAAGTTTCATATCAATTATTTAGTATAAAATAGCGCATTTGCATAGTAAATAATTACAGTTCTTAATTCGTCATTGTCTATACTAAAATGTAAGTACCTATCTAGCTAGCTTCTCGCAATGAGTAAGTTCTCCTGAGGCGCTAGTGTAAGTTTCTTTCGACAAATTCGATTTACTATATCGAACGCGTTCGGCGCTCCGATTGGTCCGTTTCGTGCTCTCCACCAATCGGAGCGCCGAACGCGTTCGATGTAGTAAATCGACTTTGTCGAAAGAAACTTACACTAGGGCCTCTGTACCAGACGCGACTTTTGTCTCGTATTCCTATCATAAGCAGATATATTATTATTATATTTTATTATACATTTATTATTTCCATCATACAAAGCAATTCAGGAAGTTAAAAGTATGTGCTATCCACCAGAATTAAGCATAGACATTAATAATATTAAAGCAAAAATAAAACTGCAGGATCTATTGGATCACACTATAACAAGATTTTTATGATTTCTCTATTTATCTCAATTTTTATAACTATTGAAATTACATTCATACCTCTAAAGTCTGTATTATTTTAAAGTATATTTATTCAAGATTATCAGAAAAATGTCATCTAAATATCTATAAAAACATGGAAGTTATAGATTTATAAATGACTTTAAACGACTCGATTTCCCCATAGAGCGTCGCCACGCCAACAGTTGGTCTGACCCGCCGCGTTGGATGTTTCACATCAAAAAGACACTCATTGTATGTTGGTTGTTATGTCTATCAGATGTTTACTCTGGTATATACTAGATGGCCTCAGCTATATATGATGCTGTATGTATAATAATCTTGTCTCACTGTATTGCAACATACAATTGGTTTAATTTCTAGGTGGCAAGACTGCTGGTCGGCCAAAATGGTATCCTGTCTACCCCAGCTGTGTCTTGTCTCATCAGGAAATATAAAGCTCTTGGTAAGCATGGTATTTAAATGTATCTTAAGCAATTCACAAAAATAGAGAGATGAATAAACATGGGCGTGATAAACAAGCGCCGCAGAATCAAGTTTAATATTTTTTGTCGCGAAATTCTGAATGAATTACCTATGCCCCGGTTGATGGCAATAGGCCTGCAACCTATGATATGGTATTTAAAGACAGCATCGGTGAAAAATAATATACATAATCCGCTGTGTCGGCGCATCACATGTGTGTGTAGGCGACACCGGCGAAGGCGCGGGGGACATAACCCGGTTGCGCGCGCGCCGCGGTGCCTCCTTTCACCACTCCGTTCACAGAGGCACTGAACTACGGGCATTTCTTAGTTTTACCTCCTTATTGTTGTTACAGTATTAAACCATATTTTATACAGTCCACTGTTCTTTGTTATACAGACCTGAATGAGCCTAATCACCCTGCCTACCTCAGTTCGGCATTACGGCCGTGATGCTAAGTTATTTTGAAGTAGTTACTAAAGGGTTGACAATATCCAGGCGGGGAATGATGAACACAAAACAAAATATCATAAATTGCAAGATTTAACAATATTTAGCACAGTCAGCGGCATAAGTTGATGTACTTTAGTTAATTTAGCTAATAATTACACTTGGCGATAAAAGCGCACTATTCTATTTATAATTAAAAAATAAAAGTAATTAAGTACACAATATTTCATTCCCTAAAATAAAATAAAAACTTATTGAACTTTGTATTCTGATCAGTTTAGGCCTAGAAACCTATTATTAGTAGTAGTGCTAATAAAACACATAAAAATTGTGATAATATAATCAGTCAACAATCTAAAGGGGCAGGTACTGATATTACGTCAGCATTACGCAGCAAGATATTGCCGTGATTCGACAGTTTTGTGGTAATGGGGGGCAATTTTCGCGCGATTACAAATCATGTTGAAATCAAGATATATCGTAAAAACAATAAAAACCTACCTGTATCGTGGGTGCGTTTACAAACACATGTGTTCACATACACAAATACCCAGACCCGAAACAACTATCTGTAGATCATACAAATATTTGTTCCGTGCGGGAATAGAACCCGTGACGTGAAGCGTAGCAGTTGATCTCTCAACCACTGCGCCAACCGTGCCATCTATCCAACACGCTGGATATATTTCTGAATTCTCGTAATATTAAATTTGAGACATATTAACGCCCCAAATGCAACTAGTGGATGCAGTCGAGGCTTATATGAGTCTTTCTATAGAGTAGAGACTATCTCAAAAGACTTATCGATGTGCCTCAGGGGTACGGGATCGATACCATGTCTTATCGATCACGATTGTGACACGATACATGGTACTGATAAGCAAACTGCAAGAAGATTGCTAGTATCAAAACGCTTGCGCAACGTTATGACAACGGCAATATCCTTTTTCGTCGCATACTCCATCTTTTACGATTCGTGTCGAGCCTCCACATGTGACGGTATCTGAAAACTGCCTCGCCTCGATACCACTATTGCTGACTGGCTAATCTTTCCACTACGGCATGAGCGATCCCCATGTAAAAGCTACAGAAGGTCAGATCTGTAAGAGCGACATTTATTCACTCACACACTGACAATTTAGCAGGTAGGTTCCTTAAGAAATGTACTCGTCCGCTAAGAAAGAATTTTGATACCCCTAAGGTTGTGCAAATATTTGTATGAAACATCTTCCTATGCGGACAGATTCACGGAGACTGCGCGCTAGTGTTAGCCTATCCTATCCTACTAATATTATAAATGTGAAAGTTTGTGAGGATGGATGTATGGATGGATCTTTGTTACTCTTTCACGCCAAAACGGTTGAACGGATCTGGATGAAATTTGGCACAGAGATAGATTATAGTCTGGAATAGCACATAGGCTTCTTTTTATTCCGGGAAAGCACGGATTCGTAATACACGCGGGCGGAAGCTAGTAATAAATATTATCATCAAAAAACGCCTTTTTGTCTATTCCAGACGACTCAAAGTCAAAGTCAAAGTCAAAGTCAAAGTCAAATATTTTTATTTCGAGTAAGCCTTTACAGGCTCTTTCAAAACGTTGTGATTCTAGGTGTACGGTTCCAAAGTGGGGGTAGGTCCTATGGAGAAGAGACCAAAAGACTCATAATAAACATAACATAGCATCACGCCTGTATCCCCGAAGGGTTAGGCAGAGGTTTACTATTGTGCAGCCAAATTTCACCGTTGCTGTTATTAAGTCAAAACTCCGTGCTGCTACTGAGAATTTCTATACAGAAAAACCCAACGACACTGCCCGACTGGGATATCGAACATAAGATCTCTAATTAGATCAATAAGGCGGTTTATTAGCAAAATATATAATAAATCTTGTTAAACCATTAGTGTGTGATGCGTAATTATAGATAATGAGTGGGCATATTTTGCAGTTTGATTACAACATCTTTATATCTGGTATATGACTTTGAATGATTATAAAGATTGAATGTTATTTTAAGAAAACTTAAGCCGCAATCGCCAGTATTAATATAGGTATTAAACTATTAAGGAAGTTGTTACACATCTAGAGATCTACTAGATAAACTAAATAATCTTCCTCATACAAGGACACTTCTCTATCTGAGATAAATATATCCTACTTCCTACTAATTCTTCTAATATTATTATGAGTATAAATGTAAATGTTTGTGAGGATGGATGGATGGATATTTGTTACTCAATCACGCCAGAATGGCTGAACGGATCTGGATGAAATTTGGCACAGAGATAGATTATAGTTTGGAATAGCACATAGGCTACTTTGTATCCCGGAAAAATGTATGGGTTCGTAAACCACGCGGGCGAAGCCGCTGGCGGACTATTTTTGTGACTGCTTCACTTGTCTAGTGGTCGCAAGCGCGACTGCTGAACGTGAGGTCCTGGGTTCGATTCTCCTGTCGGTCAAAGTGTTATTGGGTTTCTTAGCATACAGATTCTCAGTAGCATCACGGAGTCTATAACTGTGCCTGATAAATAGCAGTAGGCTCCCCCCTATTACATGGAATTGAAGAACGGCATTGGCGAAATGTGGGTGTACAATAGTACACCTCTGTCTTACCCTTCGTGGATACAGCCGTAATGTTATGTTGCGTTTATTAACTGTGTAACTGTAAAAAACTGGGTCAATCATGGCTTCGTTAACAGAACCTCTAAATCGAAGCCTGAATGTAACTTGTCTTATCCATCCCACAGGTGGCATCGTCCTCACCGCGTCCCACAACCCCGGCGGCATCGACAACGACTTCGGCATCAAGTTCAACTGCGCCAACGGAGGGCCAGCCCCCGACGCCACCACCAACAATATATACGCCATCACCACAACTATCAAAGAGTACAAGATAGTGCCGGATATTGTCTGTGATATCACCAAGATTGGTGTCAGCAACTTTGATGTGAGTACAATGTTGTCACACATGATTTTTTTATACTACCTGTTGCCCACGGCTTCGCTCATGTGGATATATGTACATATATTAAAAAAATGGTCCTTACGCCGATTTACGTATACTTTTATTTCTAACCAGAAGCAGGTATATGAAATTTCATGCATATGACTGAAAATGACGGACTTCCATACGGTTGTATCATCATATTCATCCCTTATTTTACCCTCTTAGGGGTGATATTTCCAAAAATCCTTCCTTAGTGGATGCTTACTACATAAAAGGCATCAACTGCCAAAATTTCAAGTTTGTAGCCCCAGCGGTTTCGGCTCTGTGTTGATGAATCAGTCAAGACTAGTAATTATATATTTATGTATAGATAGATAGATAATATTTCAGAGCAGAGTGAAATAGCAATATCGAGCAATAGAGATGTTAAGTACGTGGTTTCATTTAATTTCATAGCGTAGTCGCCACCCTGTATTATGTTACAGATCTTTAAACAGCTAGGACTCAGGCCTCTGAAATAAGGAATGGGCCGTGATGGACCACGCGGGCCCATTGCGCATGACATAAATCTTCGATATTTTTATGCTGTAAGATGCGGTCACGACAACATAACCGGCGGTTCGTTTTTGTAATTTTATTCCTGGTAGCTAGCGTATTGGTTCGATCCACAAGTCAGGCAAACAGTCCGGAGGATAGAATATTCTTGTAGATGGCAATAAGCTCACCCTCTATATCGACATTGACAAATGTGTCACACACATCACTATCACTACATAATAAAACAAAGTCCCCCCGCTGCCGCGTGTCTGTCTGTCTGAACGAGATAAACTCAAAAACAACTGAACGGATTTTCATACGGTTTTCTCCTATGGACGGAGTGATTCATAAGAAAGATTTAGGTGTATAACTCATTAAAGTTTTGTGTAAATTGGCTGATATATGACGATGATTGCTGAAGGTGTCGGAAAAAATCATGCCGACTTTACTAGCGTGCGCCGCGAAAATGCTCGACGCAACAGGGTGATATGACACTACGATAGAAAGAAAAATTACGCGTATATGCTCAGTTACCCGTGCGAAGCCAGGGCGGGTCGTTAGTGTACGATAACCCATCCCTGCTTAACCCTTCGGTACAAGAAAAGTAAACTATGTACATGTTTATGTACTAGGTGGGCGGCAACAAGTTCACAGTAGAAGTGATTGATTCAGTCAACGACTACCTGTCCTACATGAAGGAGATCTTCGATTTCAACCAGATCAAGACCCTCATCCAAGGCTCCGAGGGTCGGAAGCCGTTCAACGTGCTCATTGACTCTATGAATGGAGGTGAGTTGGTTCCAAAACTCCAGACGCGCTGCTACTGGTAAGTTCAGAAAACCCCAATAACATTTTCATAATTTCGGAATCGAATTAGGTAACCGTTATCCAGCTTTATTGATGGCGTAACCGAGTAACGCCATCAGCACCGCCATTTTCAGGCAATATCTAATCCTTTAAGGAGCACAGTGAAAAAGATATCCATGGATTTTTAACTTTGTCTTTTTTAACCTCACACTAGGATATAAGATATACAACTAGAATATTTAGTTTTAATTCCGCTAAACTACTGCAAGTTTGGGTGCATGCACAGGACCGCCCTCCCGCCCGCAAATATATGAACATGCAGGAGGTGTGATAGAAATAATGTAACATGCAACCAAACCGATCCTCGACACGTGTTTCGCCCCTCCACGGAGCATCCTCAGGAGATGTTGACTCGTCGACCGCTTGGACGCGAATGAGCGGCTGGCACTGGTAAGTCGTCTGCGCGCTCCCCTAGGGGAGGGCGAGGAGTCGGGTTCTGGGCGTGTTGCCCACTGCCCGAGGGGGCGAACGCGACCCATAAAAGTATGGGTCGGTCGTGGGGTTTGGTCGGACCACTGGCCGCGGATGGATTTGGATAATAAACAAAATCCTACGTTTGTGTGGCTGCTGGTGTTTCTGCAGGGGCACCCGAAGTGTTTCACGCCACCCAGGCGGTCCGTACTCCGCCGGGTGAGACCCCCGGGGGGTCCCGGGGGAGGCCCGGCGGGAGTCTGCCGACGCACATGGTGGCGACTTTAGGTGGCGCCCCCTACAGAAGGGGTGGGTTGACCCGTGTTTACAACGCACTCGGAGCTAGCCAATTACGTTGCAAACGCGGGACGTTATTGTGTGTATTGGGCGATTTGTCTGTTGTGAGTCATCGCCCAATGTGTGCGTTGGCTTGTGCTCACCCGCCCGTGAGACACGTCCTTCGCGTGAGTCATATGTGTATGAGGAGTCTGTTGTGTGTGTGAGTGGGCCGTTTCCTGCGCCGCGGCTATGTAAACATAGGTCGCTGCGCAGTGGCGGCGGGTGCTATTTTGTGTTGTGGAGTCTTATTGTTCGAGTGCGCCGCGTGTAGTGTGGGGCGGCGCACTCGGGGTCAGTCCGGTGGTGGGGGCGGCATCGTCCGCAACTAGGTCGCGCGGGAAACGTTTGGCGTCTGGCGGGCGTGCGTGCCAGGGGGCCAGGTCCTTGACGTGGGGCCAGGCGGAGGCGTCGGCGCGAAGAAACATCTTCTTCGCCATCCCCTTGACGAAGTCGTCCACGCTCTCGACTCGCAGATCGCGGCTGATCACCGCGTTCCTCACGTAGCGAGGGGCGTCGGCGATGTTGCGCAGCGAGATGTTCTGCTGCGCACGGAGCTTCTTGCGGTGGGTCTCGCACGTGAGGGCGAGCCAAGCTGGGGCAGCGTATGTCAGCTGCGGGCGGATGTACGTTTTGTACACCCCCAGCTTGACGCGTAGCGGGAGGCGCGAGGAGAGCACGGGACGGAGGAGATGGCGGGTCGCCCGTACCCGCGCGACAGTGTTGCGGACGTGCGGGCCCATGGTGAGCCGACGGTCGAGCGTCACGCCAAGGTACTTGGCGGTCCGCGTCCACTCGATGTCAGCCCCCAAGAGTCGCAGTTTTGGAGGGAAGTGGCGTGCGCGCGTGGTGACGATCATCGCCTGTGTTTTTCCCACGTTGACCGACAACCTCCACTTGCTGAGCCAGTCGGGGAGTTCGTCCAGGGCGCGCTGCATTTTGACGGCCGCGTGTTCGGCCGTGAGCGAGGTGGTGATGTACGCGGCGTCGTCAGCGTACAGCGCGAGCGTCGAAGTGTTCGTGGCGGGAATGTCGTCGGTGTACAGTGAGTACAACACAGGCGAGAGGCAGCTGCCTTGCGGGACTCCAGCGGTGATGGGGTGCGCGGCAGACACTTGGTCCTCAACTGCGACCCTGAATGTCCTGTCCGAGAGGAAGGAGGAGACCACGTGTATCAAGCGACGGGGCGCTGTGGTCCCGGTGAGCTTGTATACGAGACCGGGGTGCCATACCCGGTCGAATGCCTTCTCCATGTCGAGGAATACTGCAGCGGCGTACTCCCGCTTGTTGACGGCCGCGGTGAGCAGGTGCAGTACCCTCGACAGCTGGAGCGTCGTGCTGTGTTCGGCGCGGAAGCCGAACTGTTCGCATCGGGGGGTGAGGTGTGGTGTCAGGTGGCGCAGCAGGAGCGCTTCGAACACCTTGGAGGTGGTGGGCAGCAGGGTGATCGGCCGATAGCTCTCCGGCTTCTGTGGGTTCTTCCCGGGCTTCGGGATTAAAATGACGCGCCCCTCTTTCCACGCGGAGGGGAACGTCCCGGTGCGGAGAATGCCCGTGTATAGCCGGGCTAGGGCCGCTGTGGTGCGCGGTGGCAGGTGTCGCAGCGCAATATTTGTGATGTTGTCCGCACCGGGGGCCTTTCTGGGCTTTGTGCGTCTGATGGCCTCTCTCACCTGGCCCGGGGAGACGAACAACGGGTCCTCCTCGGGAGCTATCGGCGTGGAGAAGTACTCTCCAAGGTGTTGCTCGACTGCTGCGGTGTGTGTGGCGTCATCCGATGGGTTGGGCGTGAACTGACGCTCCAGGTGCTCGGCGAAGATCTCCGCCCGGTCTGTGGCGGTGTATCTGAGCGCCCCGTCGCTGTTTAATAGAGGACGCACCGGAGTTGGGGTGCTTCGGAGGCGGCGGCACAGTCTGTGGATAGACGGCCAATCGCTGTCGGCCGCCTCTATGCAACTCTCCCAGCTCTCGGTGGTGTGGGCCTGGAGCTCGGCCTTCACCTTCTCGGCGAGCCGGTTGAGCTGCGTCTTCAGGGACGGACATCTCGTGTGCTGCCACTGCCTGCGCAGGCGCCTTTTGTCGGCGATCATCTGCGTGATGTGTGTGGGGAGCGCTGAGTAGCGTCCCCGGGCCCCGCTAGTCGCCGTGGTCGCCGACTCTAGGGCGCTCTGTATGCAGGCAGTGAGGTCGTCCGTCAGCTCGTCCACCTCAGCGGCCGAGGTGACCGGCCGAGTAGGCGTTGTGGCCTCCATCCTTTTGTTGAACACAGCCCAGTCTATGTTCGGACGTGGCGCTTGACGAGCGAGTCGGGTGGTGGTGGCTTCCAGGACGACGAGCACGGGCTGGTGGTCCGACTGTAGCTCGTCGTCCAGTACGTGCTGCGCGATCTGGCAGTGTAGGCCCCTGTGCACGACTATGTCCAGCACGTCGGGTTGGTGGGCGGCTCGATCCGGGTAGTGGGTGGGGTTCTCGGGGCCGGACACGTCGTATCCGTGGGCCTCGGCGTCGGCGAAGAGTCGGTTCCCCGCTGCGTTGGCGACGCTTGAGTTCCACGCTGGGTGCTTACTGTTTAGGTCGCCGGCGATGATGGTGGGGTGAGGCGAGTCCAGTAGTGTGCGTATATCGGCGGGCTCCAGGCGGTCGCCGGGGGCCTTGTATGCCGAATATACGCACAGGTGGTCGCCCGCGACATGCAGCTGGACACCCAGCGCGTAGGTGGTCTTCAGGGTGATGGTGGGCAGCTCCTGGTGAACGACTCTCCGCTTGACAATGACCGCCAGACCGCGGTAATTTATGTGAAGCGTCGACTGCTCGTCTTTCCTATAAACGAGGAAACCCGGGAATTTGATTTTGTCTGCAGGTCCCAGGTGCGTCTCGCTTATTAGCGCCACGTCTATGTCCTGTTCCTGCAGTAGGGGTCGGAGGAGGGCGGCCTTGGCTTTGAGGCCGCGGGCATTCCAGTGTAGGATTCTCAGCGGTCTAGCCATTGGTGGTGTAGCCAAAGTGCATCAATGCTGCCAGACCGTTGAGAACCACACGTATCGGGTCCTCCCTCCTGCGCAATGCGATAAGTACGTCTTGGAGGACCCTTATCGCGACCTCAATGAGCACCTCCTGTGCGTCATTATTATTGTTTGTGTTTGTGTTTGCGCCCGCCGCTATAGGCGCGGAGGTCGTTATTTTGTTTGCCGCCGTCCGTATCTGCCGCTGGGCTCCTTGTTTGCCGGGCGCGAGTGTGCATTCTGCCCGGTCCCCCAGCGGTAGTGCGGCGTGATGTTTGCTATCTGTTGTGATAACGGACGGGGGCGGCGCTTGGGCTGCGGAGCGACCTGTTGCGCCGCTCGCCGGCGGGCGCGTAAGGCCGCCGGTTGGCTGTCTGTTTCCCCCCGCTGCGGTGGACGGGGGTGGGCGTGGCTTCGTCGATACGTCGCCGCTTGCCTGTTGTTCATTAACAACGGCGCTCGCGGCGGCGACGTTTGCCATTTCGGCTCCTTTCTTAATTCTGTTTCTGTTTCCACGCCTTCTTTTCCTCCGACCCTGGGTGGCGGAGGAGGTGGCCGCTCCGTGCGCTGAGGGCCCGTTTGCGGCCGCCATCAGCGTCGTCGACTCGGCCTCTTCCAGTGGCGTGGGGTTAAGCTGCTGTTTACTGTGTGTGTGTGTCTGCGGGAGGCTACGGTGGTTCTTGTTCTCGCGCCTTTCCCCGCTGATGGCGACCGTTCCCGCTCGCGTGTTGCGCACCTCCTTGCGCAACACGGGGCAGTTGATGTAGTTAGCCGGGTGTGCGCCCCCGCAGTTTCTGCAGGTGGCGGGCTCTTCCCGTGGGCGTGTGCAATCTGCGGCGCGGTGTTCGCCGCCGCATTTTACGCAGGCGAGCGGGCGGTGGCAGAGCTGCGACGAGTGTCGAAAGCCCTGGCACTTATGGCACTGGGAGGGGCCCTTTCTGCCGCGCCAGGCCTCTATTTTAATCCCGGGCATACACAGAAGTTCTGTGATCTGATAGATGCCCGGGGTTAGGTTCGGTGTCTTCCTCAGCACCGCATGGAAGATACACCCCGGTCGTCCTTGTCTGGCCTTGATGTGGCGGACGTACTCGGGGTCGTATCCTAGCGCACGAAGCTCCTCGCTGATGTCTTCGGGCTCGGTGTCGGTGGGCAGCCCCCTGATGGCCACCTTTAAACTCTTTTCCGCTGGCAGGGAGTAGGAGAACCACACCACGTTCTCCTCTTTCTCCAGCTCCGTGAGGTACCGCTGGGTGATGCGGTACTCGTCCTCTGACTGGGGAGTGAAGCGAACTCCACTCCCGTATGGTCGGGCGTTGGGCGCGCGACCGAGCTTAGCCTTCAGGGCTTTGAAATGATGCGCCCAGGACGGTAGCTTTTCAACTACCAGCGGTGGGTAGCGAAGCTTCTTTTGGGTCGCACCCGTTTTTGTGCCGCTGCTGGAGGTGGCAGGGCGGGCGGGGGCTGCAGAGCCGGTGGGCGTCCTAGGTGGGGTACGGGCCGCCTGCGCAAACGAGGCGCGTGGGGGCGGCGTATCCACGCAGGGCCGCTTGGCCTCTTCCTCGGCCTCGTCGCCGGGGCTGCGTTGGCGTCTTTGGGCGGCTCGCGGGGGGTCATTTAGAATAATCACCGAGTCAAAGGTAATGGGCACTTCACTTACCTGCATCTGCATCGGTGATAGCTGCAGGTTGGGCAGGGATCCAGTGTTCACTAGCCCCGGCGACGGTCTTGTGCGCGGCAGCGTTGTTCTGGGCGTGCTGCAGGCGCTGGAGGCGGCGGACGCGATCGACGAGTTCGATCCCGCCAGCGACGAGTAGGCCGACATTGAAGCCGGCGATGCTGGGGCCGAGCCGCGGGGAGGTGGCGGCGATGTCAGCGCGATCTGCCTTGGCACAACAGATCGGCCGGGCGTTCGCGTCGCGGGCGCACTGTCTTTCGCGGCGGCACTTGATGGCGCGCTCGACGTCGACGTGCGTGTCGGCGGAGCTCCACGGGTGGCGGCGCGGGAGGCAGGCGCGGGCGCGGGTGGTCGCGCGGTTGATGGGCGGCGCGATGGAGGTCCCGAGGTCTCCATGGGCACCGGGCGGAACGCGGGCGGGCGGACCGCCGTCGCGGGCGTTCTAGACGCCGGTGCACTCGCGGACGCGGGGGTCGCTACCTGCGGGGCGGCGCAGGGCGCGGGCGCAGAGTCGGTCTCGCGCGGTCGACGAGGCGCACCGTCACTGGCCGAGTGACGTGCTGCCGTTCGGAGGTCCGGGTATGATGATGTCCGGCCGCGCGGGGCGTCTTGCGTCTGTTGTTGCTGCTGCTGCTGTTGCTGCGGCTGGTGGTGGTGGTGGTGGTGGTGGCCCTTATAAGGGCCGTTTGGGTCGGGGCCCGGGTCCCCTGGGGGGCCACGGGCCGACATCCCGGTGGGGCGTGGCCTGCCGCGACCGCGACGACGTGTAAAACACGTCGAGCGGCAACGGTGGCGGCGGTCCCACTGTGCTTACGCCGGCGTTCGCAAGCGAGCTTCGGCGTAGGCACAAGTGGTGCGCGTTTGCGGTCCGGGCGGTGTTGTTTTCCTCTTGAGTCTTCGGAAGGGTTCCTCTTCAAGCTGTAGGTCCACGTAGCAGTCCTGAGCGGCTGGGTAGTGTGCGCCCCCTTATATAGCACTACGACTTGGTGTTTGTATTGAACTACCTGCAAAAATTCGTAAAAGTGGAGATGGTATTAGATTAGTTTGGTCATTCAACAGTGTAAACCTGTCGTTATTATGTTTTAAAATTTCTAATTGTTCCAACACACACAACCGGAAACCTTTATTACAAACATGCAAAATATTATACCCATTATTGTCGCTCAAGGAATGGCCGGTGTCAATTAGTGAGCGACAATAATGGGTATAATATTTTGCATGTTTGTAATAAAGGTTTCCGGTTGTGTGTGTTGGAACAATTAGAAATTTTAAAACATAATAACGACAGGTTTACACTGTTGAATGACCAAACTAATCTAATACCATCTCCACTTTTACGAATTTTTGCAGGTAGTTCAATACAAACACCAAGTCGTAGTGCTATATAAGGGGGCGCACACTACCCAGCCGCTCATTCGCGTCCAAGCGGTCGACGAGTCAACATCTCCTGAGGATGCTCCGTGGAGGGGCGAAACACGTGTCGAGGATCGGTTTGGTTGCATGTTACATTATTTCTATCACACCTCCTGCATGTTCATATATTTGCGGGCGGGAGGGCGGTCCTGTGCATGCACCCAAACTTGCAGTAGTTTAGCGGAATTAAAACTAAATATTCTAGTTGTATATCTTATATATCATGGATTTCCGCAAAGTAACGCCTGATTCCATTAATTATCTCACACTAGGAATAATTCCTGTATGGTGGGTGAACTAACATACACAAATTTTCTGTATCTGTAATTCATACGCTCATATGTTGCGTGCAGGAATCGATATGTTGCGTGCAGGAATCGAACCCGCGACATGTTAGAGAATATGAGTATAAATAGATAGATAGTCTGTCTCTATATACTGCAGGGGTGACCAACTCGATTAGACTCAAGATCTACTGTTTACTGACTAAGATTCTGTGCGATCTACCAATTACATATATATATATATTCACATCACATATTAAAATTATATTTTTCTTTGCCTTGCCACGATCGACTAGTTGGCCACCCCTGATATATAATAATAATAATGTCCTCCTGACCGAATTTCGGTCACGGCGGCCAATCTCACCGGAGATTAGCCAACTACGCAGGAGATATTATAGAGCACAAGTGTGTGCGCAAACACAAGTGCTCTCTCTATTCCTGCACTCTCATAGTCCGATGGGACGGCAATCCGACACGACCGGAGAGAGATCAGGCGCAGGACCAACGGCTTTACGTGCTTTCCGAGGCACGGTGTGTATTCACATACACAAAGACCCAGACCCGAAACAACTATCTGTAGATCATACAAATATTTGTTCCGTGCGGAAATCGAACCCGCGACACGTACCGCAGCAGTCGATCTCTCAACCACTGCGCCAACTGTGCCGTCAATATGTATATGCCTGATATATAGTCCTTTATTATACACCAATAAAAAATTATCTTATATATCTATATAATTATACCTATCTATATTGACCGGGGTAAGTCTTAAAACTGCGGCCAGACACCTGCGGAGGGCAGCAGCGTCCTCTCACTAATCGGTGAGCCACTGCGATCCCCAAGCCGCCTGCCAAGCGTGGGGATTATGGCAAACCTCCCCACTTGGGGGAGGCCTTCGTTCAGCAGTGGACGTCTTCTGACTGATGATGATGATGATGATGATCTATATATAACTTTCTTGTTATTTATTGTAGGTTTATATATGTATGTATAAAGTTCTTAATTTTTCTGTTGTATTCTCGTGTCGCGCAACCTTCTGCTCATTGATCTATTGTCAAAGTCACGCTTGTGATCTTGTAGATCGATTAAACAAATAGTACTAGATTTGCATGACGGAAGGAAATTCAATAATATACTGTTATGTAGTACAGTAGGTATATGTTAGGTATCTTTTATTTATTTCAAATAGGTTTAAAAGAACATGGACCCAGGTACGTCCTAAAACTGCGGCCAGACACCGGAGGAGCAGCAGCGTCCTCTCACTAATCGGTGAGCCACTGCGATCCCCAAGCCGCCTGCCAAGCGTGGGGATTATGGCAAACACCCCAATAGGGGGAGATTTTCGTTCAGCAGTGGACGTCTTCTGGCTGGTGATGATGATGATGCATTTGCCATTTCGATTTTGACAAAAATGTGTACTTGTTTAGTTTTATAACTACATATATATGTGCCGTACGAAACAGTTTAAACTAATCGTAGCACCTCTGCTAAAATTACGCCAATAACACGACGTAATATTGGCCTGAAACGCTGGTAATTTAAAAAGGATTGCAGGCATAAATACGCGGATCTTTCTCGGGTACATTTTAACTCAAACAAGTTTTTGACACCAAAATCTAAGTAGTACCGTCTCAGCCTAGTATGCAGCTTCGAAAGCCCAAATAACTCGGGTATTTATTTTAAAACAATGTTTTAATAATAAAATACTGTGTGTTAAGTTTATACGATGATAATAAACAAAATGTCCTCTCCCCAGTCACCGGTCCCTATGTGAAGCGCATCTTTATCGACGAGTTGGGCGCTAAAAAAGCCAATGTCCGTCGCACCGTGCCGCTGGAGGACTTCGGGGGCGCCCATCCGGATCCCAATCTCACGTACGCTGCTGACCTTGTCAACGCCGTGAAGGGTGGCGACTATGACTTTGGAGCGGCGTTTGATGGAGATGGTGAGTTTATCAGAGAGTTTACAAATAGTTGGTTACTAGGAAAGAACCTCCATAAGTGACCAAACCTGAAATCGTCTGGCGGACCCTGGGCAATCAAAATCATACCATTATTGCTGACTAACTACGCTTTCCACTATGGGATGAGCGATTCTCATGTGTCGATCCTGCTGACTGGACAGAAAAATAGTCGGTTATATAAGTAGAGAAGAATCGGCAAGAATGTTAAAGAAGTGATGTTTAAGGATCTTGCAGAAGAATAAGCATTGATGGTCCATCGCCCTCGACTACTTATATGTAGGTCTTGAGTTTGAAATCGCCACGTCAGGTTTTTTTAGTGCTAAAATGTCTGATATCCATCACCACGCACTGGATCCGTGTGGTGGATGACGGCTCAGTCCCTTTTTCAGATAGAAAACCTGTGTCTCAGCAGTCAGTGGGGACATAGAATCGCCGATAGTGAGCTCAAGTTTCTGCTAATTCAGAAACTTCAGCAACTTAGTTGGCCTAGTTTAAAATGGTTTCTGTAGTACGAACAAAAATTTATTCATTTAAATTTCTTAATGTATAAATGTACTTGAGGTTTTAATGCAGTAGGCCTTCTACCAATTTCTTCTCTCTATATATGCACCTATCTAGCAGGAATATTTAATCGTCCAACTCTAAATTCTGTGTTGTTTGTCTCAAAAGGTGATCGCAACATGATTATCGGTAGAGACGCGTTCTTCGTGACGCCCTCCGACTCTCTAGCAGTGCTGGCCAACAATATGCAGCACATCCCTTACTTCCAGCGCACCGGCGTGCGAGGGTACGCGCGCAGCATGCCCACTGCTGCTGCAGTCGATAGAGTCGCTGCTGCCACTGGACACGAGATGTTTGAAGTGCCCACCGGTGAGTGACAACCCTGATTTACAACGAGGTGCGATGGTACGGTGGTATTCTCATTTGGCAAGGAACAGTCCTAAGTGTAATACACTGTAGTGCGAGGCGTTTTATGTAGTGAAATGCAAAGCTAATAGCAAAATTTTACAGGATCTGGTTTGTGGTGAATCCAATATAATAGCAATATTTTATGCTGTTGAAGTTCATCGGTTCTATTATCAAACCAACGCATTTAAAAAGTATCCATTAAATATGTACACGTAAAGTAAAAATCGAATTTCGCAGTTATTTTTTCCTTTGTTTTTTAAAAAACACTTTGCCCCCACTAGGATTTCTCCTGTATCGTGTATCGTTTACTCAATTATTATATGAAATCTATTCGACAATTTACTATATTTTATATTACATATTAAATATTAATTAAAACAAAAATAATAAACTATCCTAAACGAATACTTTGACATCAAAGTACTCTTTAAAATTTCTGTTACACGTTAAAATTATTACACCAGTATTAAAACATGCATACAACATTGTTTGTCGACAACTATTACAAGTCACTTGGCGTCTCACTCCCTCCGTCGCGTATTAGCAACGCTCGAAACACTGCAGATACGTACCGTACGATAGATTTTGAGGGAAGAGATACAGCTGGTGTATTTACTTGAGAATAAAAAAAATACTGATTTTTAAGTTTCAATAAAATGTTGCTCCACCTTAGCCCCTAGGATTATTGATTCCTGCGTCCAAAAATACCCAAACCCAGAACAAATATGTGTAACTCATACTAATATTTGTTCCATTATACTCGCGTCACGAGTTGATCCGGGTACGTCTTAAAACTGCGGCCAGACACCGGAGGACGGGCAGCAGTATCCTCTCACTAATCGGTGAGCCACTGCGATCCCCAAGCCGCCTGCCAAGCGTGGGGATTATGGCACCCCCCCCCCCCCCCCCCCTTGAGGGAGGCCTTCGTTCAGCAGTGGACGTATTCTGGCTGATGATGACTCGCGTCACGTAGAGTGGTCCATCGCTCAACTGCCTTCAACAGAGCCGGCCATTAATGTTGTCCAGGTTGGAAATACTTCGGCAACCTGATGGACGCGGGGCGGCTGTCGCTGTGCGGCGAGGAGAGCTTCGGCACCGGCTCCGACCACGTGCGGGAGAAGGACGGGCTGTGGGCCGCGCTGGCCTGGCTCTCCGTGCTGGCGGCCACACGACTTGGAGTCGAAGACATCCTCAAGGCCCACTGGGCGCAGTACGGCAGGAATTACTTCACCAGGTATGGATATAGGCGTATCCCAAAAATAGGATATTATTTGAAGGCAGTGGTCTCCAGCCAGCCAGGTAGCTCTGGCAAAAACGCAGTTGCTTATGGCAGTGACAGTGACAGTTCTTGGCCAGATCTCCTTGAATACCTATTCAAAGATTTTCTAAAGACATCAGTCAGAGACAGAAAAGAGAAGTCGATCAGTCGAAATTTCACCTACTGTGTCGAAGATTATGGTCTGTTTTTAAAGTATTGACTATCGGTTTTTGAATACTTTATTTACCGAAATATCTACATTATTTTTTATGTATTTTATACCATATTTTCAGTTTCATTTGGTTCATTGTCTTTCATAGCATCACGCCTGTAATCCACGAAGGGTTTGGCAGGAGTGTACTATTGTACATCCACATTTCGCCGAAGCCATATTAACTCCGACAAAAAGTCGGAAGATCTGTACACGCTTGAATAAAATATTTTAACGTCCTACAATACACTATGTCGCGTATGGTAGGTTATTTAAATCTGATTAATTTATTATTGCTCCACAGATACGACTACGAGGAGTGTGCAAGCGACCCCTGCAACGAGATGATGCAGGTCCTCGAGAAGAAGATCACCTCCCCAGGGTTCGTGGGGTCCACACACTCCAGCGGCGGCAAGACTTACGTCGTGAAGCTCGCAGACAACTTCTCTTACATGGACCCCATCGACCAGAGCGTGGCCATGAAACAGGTGAGAGGCAGAAATACTTATGGAGGAACGAGGTATGGTGTTCCTCCATTGAAAAGGGAAGATCCTCTGACTGGTGGTTAGCCTGGCGGTTGAAGCCCGACGGTTAATGCGGACATTCGTATATGTGTTAGAATCGTTGTAAACTCTCATAGTGCGATTTAGGGTTTGTTGATGTAGCTTCACTCCGACAGATGGAGCTTTACTTTTTGCCATGTTGCGAGTAGTAGTCGCTACATACTCAAGAAATGTAATGTTTATGTGTGAGAACGTGAATATCCCCCCCCCCAGCACGAAAAATATATTTTATATTCTGCCTACTTTTCATCACTAGAAGCATCTCTTCTGTTGAGTCGGCTACAGCTATCATAGAGGAATGATGCCGTAGTGGATAATCGCTAAGACTATGAATACGAATTCATAATTATTAATAATATTACTATATATTTGCAGGGTCTTCGTATAATCTTTGAGGATGGTTCCCGCATCGTGTTGCGGCTCAGCGGCACTGGCAGCTCGGGGGCCACTGTCAGGTATGTCGCCGATAAGTTACATTACAGTTGTTATGTAATAAAATATGTAATAGTAATATTTATGAGAGCTAATTCTCGTACACTTAGACGTATATCTATTTTAAAACAGTACATCACTACATATTATAAAACAAAGTCCCTCGCCGCGTCAGTCTGTTCGCGATAAACTCAAAAACTTCTGCACGGATTTTCATGCAGTTTTCACCAATAGACGGAGTGATGCATGAGGAAGGTTTAGGTGTATAATTCGTTTAGGTTTTGTTTAAATTGGCATTTTGGAAATATGACGATGATAGTTGAAGATGTAGGAAAAAATCATGCCGACTGGGAGCTTTACTGGCGTGAGCCGAATAAATGCTCTACGTAACAGGACGATACGACACTACAACAGAAAAAAAATGAAGGTGTATATTCTCTGCTACCCGTGCGAAGCCGGGGCGGGTCGCTAGTCCATCTATAATAAAACTTTACTAAGATCTTGGTTGTTTACGACGCTCCAAGTCGAGTAGTTTTTCAATAACAAAATTCCCAGTAGCAACTGTACAACCGAGTTTAGTAATGTGCTTGGTAGATGGCAATAAGCTCGCCCTAGATGGGACTTAAAAACGGCAGCGACGAAATATAGATGAACACCAGTACACCTCTGCCTATAACCCTTTAGGCGATACAAATGTGATGCTAAGGATGATTAACTACTTAAAATACAATATGTGACGTCCTGGGTTTGATTTCCGGGTCGGGCAAAGTGTTATTGGGTTTTTCTGTATGGAAATCCTCAGCAGCACGGGGTCTGGAACTGTGCCCAGTAGATGGCAATAGGCTCGCCACGTTACATGGGACATATTACCTCTGCCTAACCCTTCGGGGAATACAAGCGTGATGCTATGTATGTTATGTTAAAAATACAAATTTCCCTTGCAGACTTTACATAGACTCGTACGAAGCGAAGAACGTGTTAGGCGACGCGCAGGTGATGTTGAAGCCTCTGATCGACGTCGCGCTGCAGGTGTCTGAACTACAGAAGTATACTGGACGCGACGCTCCCACTGTTATCACATAAAACTGTATGATGCAGAACAATCAATTAGTATCGAGCTATGATCGACAACTACAACAAAGCGTTTCAAATGAGAATTGGATTGGATGGCGGCCATTTTGTGAACAACATACGTCATTTAGGTTTGGACAGTATTGGTTGAGTTATGACGTTGATTTATACTCTGCTATGAGTTGAAAACTACAAATGATGATATTGACACATCTTTCAGAACCTATTTTACTTGTTTTTGGTGAATGAGCAAATGTTTACAAAATGGCCGACATCCATCTGTTTTCTTACGATCGACTAGAAAGATATTTTTATAATATACAATCATTTTTCGTTATCGTTTTTTGTTAAGAATTTTTATTTTATGTAAATCACGAATTTATCTTTTATTTACTTACAATGGTTTAAATAAGAAACGAAATTTAAAAAATGTTGTCTAAAATAAGTATCAAGTTTAAATATCTTTCTATATTGGAGTGTTACTACGCATAATAATAATTGTGAAATGTAATGTAAATATTAAGAATAAATCTGTTTGTTGCCATAAATACTATTTGCAATGCATTTCTGGCGCAGTTGTTATATTTTATTGTGTGAATTTTTATGATACACTATTACTAAATTTTACTGCTATGGATTAATGGACAGTGTATATCGTTCAATTGTAATACCATGTGACATTATGTCTTTATATATAAAAATCCGATGTACGTGTGTTTTTGTCCTCTTAAATGGAGTAATCGATTTTGAAGATTTTTTTTCTTGTATTTATGGTGTCATTTGAATGATTCTTAGCTATTGGCGCTGTTATTGAGATCCAGAAAACAAAATAGCTAGTTATTGAATAAAATATTTTTTTCACTCTCCGCTCTATATATGTCTTCAAAACTATACATTTAATTTTATTACCACATTTAAAAATAATAAAACCTATATTGTATCCATTGTTGTTTATGATATATTATACTTGTCGTGTGCCACATTAATGATGTGATTTCTAATTTAAGCAGCACGTAAACAATTGTCGACACTTATTTCGTAATTTAATTTTAGGTTTTTTTTGTGAGATGTGTAATGTAAATATTATAAGCATAAATAACGGCCACAACCTTCACTACTTGTCAGAAATCCCGTGGTAGGTATAAAATATGCAAATATGTATATTTATATAAATATTTGTAACGTTCGTTTCAAATATGAAAGTGATGGAACGGGAGCCATTTTTATCATATTCTCTTCTCACCATTACAATGTAGTCATACATTGAATTCGTAAGTTTTGAAAATAAAATACCTAAACTATGAATTCTTAAGTCTTTAAAAATGTATGTAAACAATTTGCGCGCATTGGAATGAACTTGTAAATAGTCCTCATTGTGCATCGCAGACTAACCCTTGTTTTCCGAGCATTCCACTCTGTACAATAGTTGTGTGGAAGGGATCGCCTAATAGCGATAACACTGCCAATTTATTCATTTACTAATATAAAAAAATCTGATGTGCAACAAAGTGGATTTGTATAAAAAACGTGCGCGCTTTTTTCATATATTCTTTCCAAATAAGAATATTTTATAGTTCACAAAACTTACGCTAGACGTCACTGGTTTACAAAATGGCCCCCGTCCACAACCATCCTCATTTGAAACGCAAAGTAAAATAAGACAAGTTTTTTGTAAGAGTTAAATCACAAAACATATTTTATTATATTTATACAAATCTGTACAAATTGGTTAATACATTTTATAAATAAAATCTATTACAAATCGGCCAAAGATATTTGGATAAACTAATATTAGTAATATTCTGTTTTATACTTTGTTGTAAGTTTATAATTTAATATATAATTATGTGCGTATTACAAATAAATGCTGTTTTTAAAAACTAAACTAGTTTCACTTAAATCGATCACTATGACTAGATTTATTACTTTGGTATTTACAGATTCAATTTTTTAGAAAAACTTTGCCCTTATAGCATTTCTCGTGTATCGTGGGTACAGTTTACAAACAAACATGTCACATGCACACACAACCAGACCCGAAACAACTAGCTTTTGATTGCGCAAATGTTGAACCCGCGATTGAAAGCGCAGAAAGCTTATCACTTAGCCACTGCGGCAACCGTACCGTCGAAATATAAAGAGTTTACATAATCAACTGTGCTGCATTTGAATATAAGCATACTAATAACGACTGCAATAATCGTAATCGTATAAGGATATTTACAAAATCACCTCACCATGGGCGTAGCTAGGAAAAAGCCACCTCAGAATATGTAGGGCACACCAGAAAACCTGACACTCAGATGATATCATAAGACAAAATAATTAACTTACAAAGTATTTTCTTGGGTTAAAAGGAAAGCCCCAAAGTTATTTGTGTCTAGATTCACAAAAATAGAGACGATTTTAATTTCATATGTATGCAAAAATCACAATCGCTGAAAAATGCTTGAACAAGATAGGACCTGTGTCAGTATCCTCTTTTATGCCCTAGCTACACCCCTGACTTCGCTTGGCAGGAAATATGATAAATGGATAAAGGGGACGTTTCTACTCATCCTCTTAACAACAATCTCTCTGTCACCTTTTACGACATATACGGGAAGTGGAATATTCTCTGCCGGCACACGGCAAATAAACAGATTGACCCAGCCATTTGTACTGCTAGATTCGTTGGTATGTTCGGATTTCGCGAAATATCGGGTAAAAAAAGATTTCCTTACAGAAAAACTCACGACACATTTGGCCCGGCCTCAAAACCCAGAATCGCAAGGTCACAAAGCAGAATTGTAACAGCTAAACCACTGAGGTAGCCAGCTTCATATGATTTGACAACAGACTAGGTTCCAACTGGAACCATTTATTCTATAATCCATACGGCTCTTCAGGCCGCGGATGACCGTATCGAAATCCGGACAGTGTGTGGATCAGTCCTGCAAACTCCATTCATGAATACAAAACAAAAGTAACGCAAACATATTGTGTGTCCACACAACCATTCAAGCCGAACTGATGCAGTTTGGCTTGTCAATCTAACCGAGACCAATTCATATTAGTCGAACTTATTCACAATCTAGATATTCTTTCATTGCAACAATTGCAACTATATTATTCGTTGATAAAGAACTGCATCAGCAAGTTAACAGCGCCGAACGCAACGATCAAGAAGTAGAACAGCGACTTCCACCATGTGAGCTTGCCGCGCAGCTGTAGAGAACGGATTTGGAGGAGCGAGGGGAGTGCGAAGATGTGGACCAAACCGCTCACAGCACCTGTGTACCTGGAATAAATAAGAGTGTTGTAATTGATAAAAAGTTTGAAAAGAATTTTTCTGCCTACCCCCATGGGAAAAAGGCGTGACTTTATGTATGTATGACTGGACCGATTTGGTTAATTTTTGTTTAAATGTTTAATAATAGTCCGAATAAGGTTTTCAGGGAAACAAATATTAGAAAATGGAATTTCTATGGGATTTTTGTTTGAATTTAAGACCAGCAAGACATGACGTCTATCGTGTCAAGTAGTTAAAAAAAATCTTGGTAATTTCCTTTTTGCAGTCACAGTTAAACTTAAAGACCTGTCTTTCTTCTTATTTGGTTTAAATATTTGTTTTTATCATGTCCCGATACCTCGTGTGCTGCGACGCCACCGTTTAACGTTTTGTCTCTAGTACATATACAAGGGCGGACCCGGGGGGGGGGGGGGGGGGGGGCATTGGGGTCATGCTCCCCCCTGGGCTGGTTCTAGGTCGACCACTTATAATTTTTCTAATCGCATTGATCGTACAGTATTTATTATTGTAATCGAATAGGAGCCTGTCCCGACTAGATTTCAAACATGTGACCCCCCTGACTTGAAAGCTGGATCCGCCCTTGCCTGTATAGTCAGTGTTGCCCACATAAGGCCAACCAATCTCGTTCCATTGTAATTTTGAGGCTATCTGACCAACTTTGGTAATCTTAGTATTCAATCATGGCCTCAAAAATCCGGTATGTGGGGTCTCCAAGTGAAAACCGAGTGTAGTGTTGCTCAAAATCGGTCTTGGTCTTGCAATCTTGGTCTTGTTCTTGCATTTTTGCAAGACCAAGACCGCGTAATTTTAGCAAGACCAAGACCAAGACTGACCGTGCAAGATTTGAGCAAGAACAAGACTAAGCCTGCGAGACTCTTGCAAGACCAAGACCGATTTTGGGCAACACTAACCGAGTGGCTTTTGATAGGTATTTCGTTTTTTTGCTTGCTTACCTGATAATAGTTCCAATGCTAGGACAGAAGCACGCCACAAGGATGCACATGCACATGATGGACACGTTGATGGCGATGGTGAGGAGCCGCGTCTCCTTGAACGGTAGCAGCAGGATCGCTTCGGTTCTTAACATAAACGCCACCAGAGGGTACACGGTCACCACCTGGGAAACAACATAACATAGCATCACGCCTATATTCTGTAAACCGTTAGGCAGAGGTGTATTATTGTACATCCACATTTTGCCGATGCCGTTATTGAATTCCATGTAATGAGGGACGAGCCTTTTGCCATCTACCGGGTTGCAGTTGCAGATTCCGTGCGTCAGTATGAAAAGATCCATTAAAAAAAAAAGCACTTTGTCTAATGTCCTATTCCGAAATCCCCAGGAAGTCACTCTCAGCAGTGGCACATGCAACAACTTAACCAATGAGGCACTCAGCTTTCTTGTATGAAGTCTGTGATTGGTACTCACTTGAAATAACAGCAATACCCTAGCCACAGCAGTCATGACGTCGTGCATTTCAAAGTTGTTCAATAAATTCTGAAAAAAAACGAAACAATTTTATGTTTACTTACATCAAAAATGATCCTGAGAACAGAGTTCACGTCCATGATTGCAAGAACCAACAGAGAATCAGTTTTGGTTGTAACTCTATCAGAATATTGAATATAATGGCATACTAAAGGTAAATTCCTATTAATATATTTTATGGCAATGTATACCAGCATTGTTTCGATGTTTATTTACTGTAATAAGGTCATATAAAAGTGATACGTACGCTATTATTATTTCATAGCTTGTGCCAGTTAATAATAGTCCATAGAAAGAAATATTGGTGTCGTTTAATGTTAGAAAAGCTATACAAAGAAATACACATACAAAACCATACAAGAGTTAGATGACACTAAGGTATCGCCAAACTTCTAGTACCCTCAGAAGCCCTAGTGTAAGTTTCTATCGAAAAATTCGATTTACTACATCGAACGCTTTCGGCGCTCCGATTGGTGGAGAGCACGAAACGGACCAATCGGAGCGCCGAACGCGTTCGATGTAGTAAATCGAATTTGTCGAAAGAAACTTACACTAGGGCCTCTGAAATTGTAACGCCCCCCGCGCACCCTCGACACCTATTTTTAGTAACTGCGCAGCTACTTGAAGGAACTTCAGAGCAAACTAGACGTACGGCGTGGTATATGGCGTATACTACATTTTGAGAGAATTACACCTACTAAATCTTGTCTTGCTCGGAAAAATGGAGGCTGCAGTTTTTCTTTTAAACGTTACCCACTCTAGTTTTCTCCTATATCGTGGGTACAGTTTACAAACATACATGTCACATGCACACACAACCAGACCCAAAACAAAAATATGTTGACCATACAAATATTTGTTCCGTGCGGGAATCGAACTCACCACTCGAAGCGCAGAAATCTAATAGCATATTGCATTGCATTTTTTTGTAGCATCATATTGCTTTTTTTTTTAAACATTGCCCCGCACTTGTAATAATTCCTGTATCGTGGGTGCGTTTACAAACACGTATATTCACATACACACACAACCAGACCCGAAACATCTATCTGTAGATCATACAAATATTTGTTCCGTGCGGGAATCGAACCCGCGACACCTAGCGCAGCAGTCGATCTCTCAACCACTGCCTCAACCATGCCGTCTAATATATTAGCCATGCCGTTTAATAGCTTAGCCACTGCTTAATTTATAATACCAGTAGAGATACAAGTATACTCACATCTTCGATGCACGACTTGGCGAGAGGGAAGCAGATGTAAAATATAGCGCCCACTAATGTGTAAGTCACGGTGACCAGCAGGAAAGCTATCGTCAGGTCTCGGCCCTGAAACAATGCCAGCAATTAGGTCTTCTTGTTCTATTGAGTCAGCACGAGCAATCGCATGGGAGTCACTCATGCTGTAGTAGAAAGATAAGTCAGGAGTATCGAGGCTCACTGCCCAGGGTGCCCCAGACGATCTCATGATGTATCACTCGTGGAGGCTTCTTCTTTGTACCCCAAAAATTAGGTAATGGGCAGGCCACATCGCTCCAAGAACTGACAACCGATAGGGAAGAAAGAGCCGATGCCGTTATTAAGTCCCATGTAATAGGGGACGAACCTATTGCCATCTACCGGGCACAGTTCCAGACTCCGTGCTGCTACTGAGAACTTCCATACAGAAAATCCCAATAACACTTTGCCCGACTTAGCAATAGAACCTAGGATCCCACACTCAGCAGTCGGCAGTGTAAAATGTTAGTGTATGTGTAACATTGTTAATATAAGTTTATCTTACATTTTTATCCTGTCTCGCATTATTGCTCATAATGGTGATGATGATATTGTGTATGTAGAAGGAGAGCGCCAGCATCCCGCTGAGGACCGCCGCGTTCTTGATGGCGTACGTCTCCGCGAAGATGGAGCCGATGTTGATGCCCCACGCGTAACCCTTCACGATCACGAATATCAGCAGGTACACTACTGATAGTGTGCCTGGAAAGAACGATATATTTGAAGAATAGAACAAGACAAAACAGAGTGCATAAATCGGAGTACATAAGCCGGTGTTATCGTTTACTAGCTTCCGCCCGCGGCTAAACCCGCGTGGAATTTTTTCGCATAAAAAGCAGCCTTTGACGTTATTCAATAAATAAGAACATAGTACCTGCAAAATTTTTTTTTGTATACAAAAAGTGGCCTCAATTACTCCTTATAACATTATCTATCTGCCAGTGAAATTCCCGTCAAAATCGGTCCAGCCGTTTCGGAGTTTAGCCGACACAAACAGACGGACAATTTAAAAAAAAATTACCCTATTTACTTTCACATGCATTTAGTAAAAAGGTGTTATTTTGACATTACAAACAGACACTTCAAATTTATTTATTTGTATAGATTATTCATATGTACCTTCCTTCCTCCCATTACTGTGGTATGAAAAGTAGTAGGCCAATGTTAAATTATAATTATAAATTAGTGACGCAAATTATACTCTTAAGCCTGTAAACGACCCGGGTACGTCTTAAAACTGCGGCCAGACACCGGAGGACGGGCAGCAGCGTCCTCTCACTAATCGGTGAGCCACTGCGATCCCCAAGCCGCCTGCCAAGCGTGGGGATTATGGCAAACCTCCCCTTGAGGGAGGCCTTCGTTCAGCATTGAACGTCTTCTGGCTGATGATGATGAAGCCTGTAAAAACTTGAAAAACCAATCCAGTACATTCATCATCAATTCTCGCCATAAACGCTTACCCAGAGAATTGAACCTGGTAAAGAAAGAGACGTCTCTGAAGTTGAGCAGCGGGAACACGATGAGCGCGACGTACATGGGCACGGTGGAGTGCAGCCCCCAGTACACGGAGTGCGCGCGCGGCTCCGCGATCAGCAGCGACTCGTTCACGTGCCGCGGACACAGCAGCGTCGTGTTGTACTGCGTGCTGTTGGACGAGTTCAGGTCTGAAAATAACAAGTTTTTTTGTTCAGAAGACGTCCACTGCTGAACGAAGGCCTCCCTCAAGGGGAGGTTTGCCAGAATCCCCACGCTTGGCAGGCGGCTTGGGGATCGCAGTGGCTCACCGATTAGTGAGAGGACGCTGCTGCCCGTCCTCCGGTGTCTGGCCGCAGTTTTAAGACGTACCCGGGTCAAAGTTTTTATTTTTTTTATCTGATTTATATTTGGGAGCTTGTAATCACATAAGACCATGCCAGCCCCATTGTAACCTAAACATGTACATACTTACTCTAAACTATTAACTGTTTTATAAACTAAAATGGCTGCTTCCGACAGAGGCTCTGACAGAATACTTTGAAAAATACCGACATCAATCAAATTTATATTGAATTTATTCATCAGAGCCTCTCTCCCCGAAATAACAAGATAATAGATAGATTTAGCTTGATGAGAAATAAAATTAGGGTTGCAACTTTTATATATTTAATTTTACTACCGAAATTTATCATTACATAACAGCATCACGCCTGTATTCTCTGAAGGGTTAGGCAGAGGTGTACTATTGTACACGCACATTTCGCTGATCCGGTTATTGAGACCCATCAGTCCCATGTAATAGGGGGCGAGCCTATTGCTATCTACCAGGCACAGTTTCAATTCCGTGCTGTTAATGAGAATTTCCAATAATATTTTGCTCGGCCCGGGAATCAAACCCTGGACCTCACGCTCAGGAGTCGAACTTGGCGACTCCTAGACCTATGAGGCAGTCAAAATTAACATTATTTTATTGTAAAACCAGTCTTCGATCTGGCCAACCCACGTATTTTCAATGATGTCTTAAGTGGTGACCGAGTGGGTACTTCAGCAAGATGTAGCTTCGGCACCCGTAGGATATCAGATCGCAGCGTCAATTAGAAGCAAGCGATACAAAAACGCAAAAGAAATTGTTTCGTTTGATACGCTAAAGAATAACTACAAAGAGTTTCTCAGTAAAAACCGTGACCAAAATTATTACATGCAATGACAAAACATATAAGAAGCTTACTCACCAACAAAATAATTGACGGTGAAGTACAAGAAGTTGGTGATAAGTATCCAGTACACGATGTTGGCGCCGAGCAGCACGAGCAAGCTGAAGGTGTGCGCCACCAGCTCCGCGCCGCGCCCCAGCAGGCGCAGGCATAGCGCCGGCACCTCGCACGACTCGCTGCCTGGCGATACATATTTGTGATATTACTACTTCAAACGTCACTGGCGTGCGGTGCATAAAGACAAAACACTGCCTACCCTACATAACTCAGGTTAATATTTATTATAAGATATTTGAGGTGGCAAATCACATACATCATTATTTAATCGACAAGACGACGAACCAATACCAACATGCAGTAAGTATTACTGGTAAGTTACATAGCATCACGTCTTTATTCCCCGAAGGATTAGGCAGAGGTGTACTATTGTACACCCACATTTCGATGCTGTTATTGAGTCCCATGTAATAGGGGGCGAGCCTATTGCCATATACCGGGCACACTTCCCGACTCCGTGCTGCTACTGAGAATTTCAATACAGAAGAATCCAATAACACTTTGCCCGACCCGGGAATCGAACCCAGGACCTCACGCTCAGCAGTCGCGCTTACGACCATTAGACCAATGAGGTAGTCAAACCAAACGCAGTAACCATTCAACTTGCCAACTCAAATTCGGCTTTGACGGTTGTAGAGAACTAATTATTGACTCAGCGGCCAAAACAGCAGCGATTTTGGTCATTATAGCCCATACCATTGTCGCTGCTTAAATTCCAGCAAAGAACTGCATGAGACATGAGAAGCGACTATCCATATACTCTGTATCTCCTCCTTTTTGTGAACTCGGTTAAAAACACACATAGACTGCCTGTGTTCCGCGAAAGCTTGGGCAGAGGTGTGCGCCCCACATGGTTGATACTGTAATGAGTCCTGTGTAATAGAGGGCGAACAGAGTAACACTTCGTCCTACCTGGAATACCGGATCACGCCCGCAACTGTTTTATGGCGCAGCTAATGTTTCAGGAAGCTACTTAGTGCGTACCTTCCTACCTTCAAATTCCGAGATTGGGTCCAAGCGGACTCCGCGCGATAAATTAAGGGTTAAAAAGCATCAGACACATTCAACTTAAAAAAAATACAGAAACAGGGCCTGACTTACCATGATGTTTGTTAACTCTGAGCAGCACGTACGCAGTATACAGACACAGGGCTGCCATGAAGGCCATGAGTATTAAGGCAGCGGGCAGACCGGCTCGCTCCACGCCCCACGCCATGGTCAGGAGAGAAGACCCCATGATTGTGTTCCATACTGAGAAACTAAACAAAATATAAGATTTATATGGAATTTGGGCTTGTGACAACCCGATGTCCTAAATGTTACTTGCTCTACACCATTAGTCCCCAAAGTGGTCCAGGTGGACCCCCAGGGATCCACGGGAGACTCGACGGGGGTCTACGATGGCGTGACAAAAAAATGGGGGTTTACAATTCAATTTACAATATGGTAGAAATGTAGCTGCAGGGGGTCCACCGGAACCATTAAAATTTTGAAAGTTGACTACTTTATACCAACGTAGACCCCCATCGAGTCCCCCGTGGACCCCTAGGGGTCCACCTGGACCACTTTGGGAACTAATGAGCTAGCGTGATGACCTTGTACGCTGTAGCAACCATTCGACTCAAACTCAGCAGAGAAACATGTAACATTACATAACATAGCATCACGCCTGTATTCCCCGAAAGGTTAGGCAGAGGTATACTATTGTTCACCCACATTTCGCTGGTACAGTTATTAAGTTCCATGTAATAGGGGGCGAGCCTATTGCTTTCTACAGGGCACAGTTCCAGACTCTGTGCTGCTACTGAGATTTTAAATTCAGAAAAACCCAATAACACCTTACCCGATCCGGGAATCGAATCCAGGACCTCACGCTCAGCAGTCACGCTTGCGACTCCTAGACCAAAAAGGCAGAAAAATGTAGATAATCTATCTTATTGTAATTTTTGAGGTAATAATATGTTTTACGATGGGTTGAGAAGGGTAAACACGCTACTGCTTAAAACAATAGGTTCTGAGGCCTTGCGTGCAATAACGATGATTGAAAAAAAAAAAAAAAATGTGTGTGTGTGTATTTATGTACGCACGTAAGAAGTTATACTTCTTATTTTTATTTTTTTCCACTGATATGAGACGTGCTACAGATGCACAAATATTTCAATAACCTTGAATATAGCTATCAATTCCCAAGAAAATTTAAAAGACATTTAGCAGCCAACTTCATGGTGTCGCTTTTATCTGTCAGTGTGCGCGCGCATCGTAAGAATTCACTCTCATCAAGAGCGCTAAAAGATGTATAACTTCAAAAAATAATTAAATATGTACATATATACTTACATAGTGACTAGCGAACTCTGTTTCTTTGTCTCTGGTTTCAAAGTATTCTCGAATCTTTTGTTGAATGTGGATAAGATGTCGCTCGCCGTCAGTTCTGCTGGCCCCTGTGACAATATTCTAGATAAGATTTTTTTTAAACAATTTTTATTATTTTTGTTCAGCCTGTATTTACCCATGACTTCCTGGGAACTCATTGATCTTGCCAAGTTAAGATATAAGTAAGCATCTATAAAAATAAATAATATTTAAGTATCTGTTTGTAATGTCAAAATAACAGCTTTTTACTAAATGCATAATTATGAAAGTATATACAGTACATATAATAAATAATTTAAAAAAAAAATCAAATGTCTCCGTTTTTTTTTTCTGCTTTTTCATTTCTTCTAAACGGCAGGACCGATTTCAATAGCAGATAGCTGATGTTATAAGGAATAAAATAGGCTTCCGCACAAAAAAAATACACGGGTTAATGATCCACGCGGGTGAATCCGCACGCGGCAACTAGTTATTAATAATATCAAACAATAGGGGCAGGGGCAATAACATTAATAACAAATTAAACTAAGAATATAACTCCCTCGTTGATCTAGTGGTAAGCGCAACTGTTGAGGTACTGAGTCCAATTCTCAGATCGGGCAGTGTTATTGAGATTTTCTGTATAGATTCTCATCAGCAGCACGGAGTTTGGAATGCCCGGTCGCTATTACATGGGACTCAAAACCGGACAAAAACAAAAATATTGTTTAAATGTTGTTTAATTCGGTACAATTATTAATCACGCCTGGCCATTATACCTAGTTAATGTCCTAATTAATCACTTGGTCCAAAAGATAAATACAGATGTGCTTCAGAACAGCATAAATTGGTGTTTAGGCAAAGCTTTTTGAGGCGGACTGTACACAATTTAGTCAAAACAGTGGCGCGGGCGTCGATATAGTTTGACTCGATCTTGTTTTATCGGCATAGGCATCCTTGACTAAAAATAGATGATCTATTTAGTTAATTATTGTACAAAATGATATGCAATGACGTCATTACATTAATATTATATTAATTATCGTAAAATCGTAAGTATCGAGAATAAGCGTAGATAAATTTTAGTGGTAATGTGTGACTTGATCCGGATGACACTGGTTTTAAACGTGCGCGTGCGCTACTATCAGGACATAAAGTATGTGAAAAAAGGAACTCTGTTCACATTGCAATGTAAATCTTCTTGTTGCAATTTTTTTTCGACACGATGCGATGGCTTCAAATGCGATTTTTGCCGAATATTCTGCCAGGCTGATGTCTTCATTGTCGGTCGAATATACAAAATTTAGTATTCGCTTTGAATAAATATTTGTGTTAACGATGAAGGAAAATAAATCTATGAAACTTGTACTCCTGAGACCTAAGAGGGATCGTTAAAGTTCTCGATGGTGTGTGTTCGCCACCTCTCAGGGCCGCACCAGGCCAGCGTGGCGGGCTATGGCCTAACCTTTCTGATTCTGAGAAGATTCCCTTGCCGAGCAGTGGGACGACGGTAATGACCTGGACTGGAGGCGCAGGTAGGTAATCAAGAACCGAATAGGAATCAACTTTCCAAAAAGCAAATGTCATTGCCCTTCCTTCTATCCACCGATTAACAATGACCTGCCATTTCGTATGGTTACTCTTCCTAACTAGTTTTTTTAGCTAATTGGAAAGACATAGGCAAGATTGACGTCAAAGAAGACCCATGGCCTAATAGAATTTTAGAACTTTATAAAAGCTCTGTTACGTGACGTTAGGTATGGAAAACGTTACTGCGTACGCGCCTACCCTATCACGATATTAATGTTTGTTTACATTATCGTTTTTTTATTAAGCACGGGGCACTCCACGTTTTTCTTTTATCTTATTTTATACAATGTGTATTTCGTGTTTCGATAAGAAAATCGAGATTTGACCTTTCTGGAGTTTATATATAATCGAAAGCGTCACTAAATGCACAATATGGCTACGGCCTTTTGGTTCACTCCATTTGACATATAATATCATCGCAATGTTTAAATACGCTTAACACAAGGGATTATAGGCCGGACTCTTTCGGACGACTCGATATGACTGCGGGCTTAGTACTCCCGGCAAACCTTGGTCCGCCAATTGTATGGACTATAGACCTCATCATCATATGCGGCCTGAATGCCGCAAAATCCTCTAGAATTTGTGCGCCTCCTGGATTACTAATTAAGTATTAAGTGACCTTATCATCGGTTTAGTTTTTTTCTAAGTATGTTGGACGTTGGTTCGTCGTCGGCTCCCAGTCTAACTAAATTCCGCTGAATACCAGTATTTTAGTGGGAGCAACTACCATCTGACCTCCGCCACCAAATTACGGGAGGACCCTGATACATCTCGATTATGACTAAGAGCTTGTTAGCAATTTTGCGTTGCTGGCTCCTGTAACAACTGTCGTATATTCGTACACGTATGACACTCACACCAAATGCAACTATACTCGTTTTGTTTAGGTATTTAACTAAAGGTCTTGATGTGTCTTTTTAATATTTTTTGTTTAAAAACTCAGTTTAAAAATAAAACGCGACTAAAAACCAATGTAAAACAACAATAACGATTACCAAATAAATTGAACCACTAGTTTAAGCAGTAGTTTATTTGTTTAATATGTGTTTGTGTAAAAAGTCACATCAAGATTTGTTTACCTTTATTTAAGTACCTAAACAAACCGAGTATAAGTTGCTAACGTAACAATCAGATATCTGAATATTATTATTAATTTCTATGATAAAAACCGACCACATGTTACTGTACAAACAAAAGGGCTAACTACAAAACTAGTCTTTATATTGCAGCCTCTAGCAAGATGATAGTCTCCAAACGCGAATCAAGAGAAATGTCTCTAAAATGAACCACGCGTTACTGGATGATAAAATTACCGAGTACAGTCAGCATCAAAGAGATGTATACACGTAGCGAAATTCAAAAGCGACATTTAAAGGAAATAATGATTGAAATCTTGATTAATTTCGTATATAATATCTGCGGATACATAAAAAATCATGGTCATTTAAATTTTATGATTTTAACCAATACCTTCCCGAGAATAAGCGTTTGAATTTCGCTACGTGTATACATATTTTTGATGCTGACTGTACATTTCTTAATCTAGATAGAAACAGACTGATGCACAAAAACAACACTTGGTATGGACAAACGATTGGCTTTCTGCGCTGTGTGTCGCGAGTTCGATCTCCGAACGGAATAAATATTTGTATGCTCTACAGATAGTTGTTCCGGCATTAGTTGTTTGTGCATGTGAATATATGTGTTTGTAAATGCACCCACGATACAGGAGTTATATCGAGTGTGTAAAAGAAAAAAAATAAAGACTTACGAGGGTATCGATGCTGTCTGAGCTAACAGCCCTATAGGTCGGTGTAACAGCCCCCTGCAAGAGGGGCTCGGCCTCCGCTCGGCTCATCGCGCTGTAGAAACTGTGGCTCGTGTCACTCGGCGAATAATATCTGCGAAATAAACATGGTTAATTTGTTGCGATAAGCTCGCATATGAAATTGACTAGCTATGTTTCAGTATAGTATGTGCGCGTCAGAACGCGTCATTCTCAAAAGATAATAAAAGTCATGTTACAGAATCAATCGCGTGATTAATGGCCAATAGTATCATGTCGGCACAACTGAATACGTCTTCACTACTACTCCTAAAAACTTACTAACTTCCAATTACTTATATATGTATATAGCACGCCCGTATTCCCTGAAGGGTAAAGCAGAGGTGTACATCCACATTTCGCCGATACTGTTATTGAGTCCCATGTAATAGGGGGCGATCTATCGGACACAGTTCCAGACTCCGTGCTGCTAATAAGAATTTCTATACAGAAAAACCTTTGCCCGGAAATTGAACCCAGGACCTCACGCTTAGCAGTCGGTTACCACTAGACCAATGAGCAGTGGACCAATGACCAATGAGCAATGGCAGTTTGGGTTTCAATTACTTATTCAATGAACGTTGGATCGAACAAAGTACTCTGGGTTGGTGTGCTGGATTACGGGCTTGCAGTAGGGCATGCAGTTTCATATATTTCCAGTTTCGAAATTGGCTTCTGAAATCGGTCTTATAAACTTCGAAATTTCGAAATTTCGATGTTGTGGGCAATCTTCATTAATAAAAATTCGATAATCAGATTATTACTTTTAATTTAATTGAAAATGTTAAAAAAGCTTAGCCTAGCGTAACAAAACTGAAACCAATAAGTTTTCTGCCGTATATTTCGTTCCCGCTTCGACCCAACGCGACAACGTAAATTGGTGAGAAAAGTATCTAAGTGATGAAACATATTACATGTTGTATTGTATGTGTGGATCTAATAACATTTACACTGGCTTACAAAACTAAGTATCACACTTTTAAAATAGGAATAACTTTTTAAGTACAAAAGATATACTTTCGAAATAAAAAGGACTCGAAAAAGAGTTTAATTTTGTATATAATAACTTCATAGTCGAGAACCTTATTTTAAGAAATGGCTGAAAAAAAGCTTCAAAAACAAAAATTATCCTTTTAGAATTACAATTTTACCATAAATTTTTTTGTTTCTGTTTTTATTATTATTCTCTTTATTTTCTTAAACACACATATAAATTACATTTTTAAATATTAGTATAAAAAATATAAAAACATTTAAAAATATAAAAAATAGTAGCCCACCGGTATCTGGAACAGGGTCCAAGCTACCGGCGGTCAGAGCTCCAGAGAGAGGAACCTCCTAACAATGCGAGCCGTGTCAAGAAGTACCGCTCTCTGAATCAGGCCCTTGACCAAGCCGCCCAACGAGAGCCTCTTCAGGTGTTGGTCGAGGCTCTTGGCTATCAAGCCATTGGCTGAAACGACTATCGGCACAATGATCGCTGAGTCCACATCCCACATGTCGACAATCTCGCGAGCCAAGTCAAGATATTTGATTTGTTTATCTTTCTCGGTTTTCACGAGGTTCCCGCGATGCGGGACTGTTATGTCAACGATCATTGCGCGCCGCTCTAGTCGATCCACCACCACTATATCAGGCTTATTGGCTACAATAGTCCTGTCAGTGATGATGGATCGATCCCAGTACAGTGTGATATGTCCATTTTCGAGAACTGGGTCGGGCACATACCTATAGTAAGGCTGTATTTCAGAGCAAGTTGTTTGTGGATAATCCTGGCTACGAGATTATGCCAATGCAAGTATTCTTCGTTAGCTAGACGAGAACACCCGGAGATAATGTGTCTGATGGATTCTCCCGGACGGTGGCATGCCCGACATATGTCAACCGTACCGTCTTTCACAATAAATCTCCGGTAATTGTTCGTCATCATAACTTCGTCCATAATTGCACAGACAAAACCTTCGGTTTCCCCAAAGAGGCCACCGAAACGCAGCCAGGCTACGGACGCTGATAAATCTACATCGGGTCCATGTAGGGCCCGGAAAAAGCGTCCGTGAAGCTCCTTACTCTGCCATACCTCCATGCGATCATTAGTGTCAAGCACTACAGGTTTGTGCCAGTTCTCTTTAGCCAAGGAGAGCGGGGTGAGGCCCTTGTCTACCGCAACCACATCTCTATGCATCCCCACGTCGTCTTGTAGGAAATATTCCCTGAGACTGCATATCTCGCGCCTGTGGAGGGTCTTAGCGTTTAAGAAGCCTCGACCTCCACACTTTCGCGGGATATACAGTCTCATTACCGATGATCGTGGGTGATGCATTCGATATGCAGTCAGCAGCGTACGGACCCTCCTATTCAGGGCATCGAGTTCGGTCTGAGTCCATTTGAGTATGCCGAAAGAGTACATCAAAACCGGCATGACCCAACCGTTGAAGGCGCGCACCTTATTTCCGCCTGATAAAAGACTATTAAATACTTTCTTCAGACAGCCAAAGAAGCGCTCCCTCAACGATTGCTTCATGTCAGTAACATTGATGCCCAGTGCTTCCGACATACCCAAATACTTATAGGTTTCGGCTGCGGAGAGGGTTCGAAGGTTTATGGAATCCGAGAGTTGGGTTCCCACGGATTCCACAATCTCCCCTCGCTTTACATGCATGACCGCACATTTGTCCACACCAAAATCCATCCTGATGGCGCTACTGAAGGTTTCTGTTACTTTCAGTAGCTCCATCAGTTGCAAATTGTTGGGCGCAAAGAGTTTTAGTTCATCCATGTAAAGGAGGTGAGATATAATCTAACCACCTCTCCTCAGCCAATAGCCTATACCTGAACCCTCCAGCAGTGTGCTTAGGGGATTCAGGGCCAGGCAGAACCAAAGCGGACTCAAACTATCGCCCTGAAATATTCCTCACTCGATCCTTATCGGCTCGCTATTCCTCTGGATATTTCGACATCCTGGGTATCGAAGGACCGTCCTCCATTGCCCCATACATGACATCAGGAAGGTGCGTAGTGTTGTATCTACTTTATACAATTCCAGCACCCTTATGAGCCATGTATGTGGCACCGAGTCATAGGCCTTCTTGTAATCTATCCAACATGTCGAAAGATCCTTTCGGGAACGACGAACCTGTTGGCTAATGGCCATATCAATGAGGAGCAGCTCCTTAGTACCACGGGACCCGTTCCGACATCCATTTTGAGAGACAGACGTGATGGCGTTAGTCTCTATATGATTGTATATTTTAGCTCTCAAAATGGATGTAAGAACTTTATAGACCGTCGGTAGACAAGTGATCGGTCTATAATTCTTGGGATCCGCGGTACTACCTGATTTATGGAGCAGGTGGGTAACTCCTGTCGTTAGGAACTCGGGTAGCGAACCAGACTCCAAAGCAACCTGGTACTGAGCCGCCAAGCGAGCGTGCGACCCTTGAAACCATTTAATCCAGAAGTTGTGCAGCCCGTCCGGCCCTGGAGACTTCCAGTTGGGCAACGGACGGACTGCACAGGCTACATCTTGGGGGCAAATGGTAATTGCCCCCATTTCTGGTAAAACATCGCAGCCTCACTCGACTTCCCGAGCCCAATCACCTTCGGTGTGACTGACAGGCACCGACCAGATACTACGCGTACATTATCAGTCAGAGATATTAAAAAAAAGAAATCTCCGAAAATTGCAATAATTTAACTCAAGGGTAATATTATATTATCTGTGCCCAAGGTATCATAAATTAGCTTATAAGTCATTATTTGTGAGGATGTATGTTTGATACTCTTTCAAACAAAAATAATCAAATTTAAAATTTATTATTTCGAAATTTCGAAACTAGGGGTTTCAATTTCGAAATTAAATAACATGCAAATATGGTCCGAAATTTCGAATTTATGAAATTTCGAAATTTCGAAATGCATGCCCTAGCTTGCAGCCCTCTCTCAGTAACCAGGAGGTGTATTAAAAGTTTTCCTCCATTTTGGTCGTCATTTATTGTTTAGCCAAAAATATGTAATTATATGAAGAACCGTTCGCGCACATTGAGTAACCATATGTCGGAGACGCACGCACTATTTTAAAATTTTTGGCTTTTGTTCATGGGCGTAGCCAGGGGGAGTTTTGAGGGTTGAACCCTCAAAGCTCCCCCCCCCTTGAAATATTCAGAATCATCATCTGCCTAACCTTTTTCCCAACTTGATTGGGGTCGGCTTTCAATCTAACCCGTTGCGGCTGAATATCAGTATTTTACACGGAGCGACTGCCATCTGACCTGCGCCACCTGATTACTGGGAGACACTGATATTCTAGGGTTAGAAAAGTTGTCAGACTTTTTGGGCTACTGACACCCGTAACGATTGTCATAGGTCTTCGCATGACACCGACTAGACTGACCGACTAGACCATTCAAAGACTGACCGCGTCAAGCGCTGCTTAACCTCGCAGATCGATCGATCTACGCGGTAGCTACGACCCCCTATCTATATAGTCCCTGAAATATTCAGAATATTACATAAATATTATGTTGATATATTCATGTAATATTCATTTCATGTACTTACATTTTTTTGTCAAACTCCTGCCGATACTAAAAACTTGGTTACGCTCGTGTTTAAGTACGCTAATTGGTTTTTGAGGATGAGTCCTAGCAGTGAGACATTAAAAGGCTTTCAACATCAAGTTATATCAAGGCTATCAACGTGGAAGTCGTGTCAACTGCCTGCACAACACACGGACCAGTTACTGTTACTATTAGCCTGCATCATCCCACTCCTGGACAAAGGCCTCCCCCCATGATTTCCAGACATTTCGGTCTTGAGTGCACGGATCAATAATGCTTTTTTATTTTAAAGAAAGATTAGGTATTGAATATGTTTCAACATCTAGGTAGATGATAGGATAGGTAACGATCCAATATTTACAAATAAATCTTGAAGATCTCATGAAGACAGGGATATATTCCCGAGACAACAATAATTTCACATCTCATAAGAGGGCCTCAGAAAGACCTCGATGGTTGTGTGTATGCTAGTCTAATAGATGAATTCAACCCGCATCAGACCAGCGTCATGAACTAAGGCGTCTTAGAAGAGGCCCATGGTATAAAAATATTCAATTAAGTAACGAAAACATCATCAAGTACTCACTTGTTATATTTCTTGTAACGTCGTCTTCTCTCTTCACAGTATTCACAGTCGGTAAGGTCGGAACAGGCACTCCCGAATATCCTAAAACCACAATAAACATAAATTAACACAAATAGAATCACACTGTTACAATATTGGGAAGTTTCGAAAAAAAAATAATATCATGACTTCAAAACAATTTGATAATAACCTTATTATTTTAAACTTTTTTAAAGTGTTGTTCTAATTTCAAAATACGTTGGATTGTTCTGCGCTTGTCGGTATGTTGTCGTCAAGTGATTATTACTGCCTGTATATTATTATTCGTGAGACAGTCGGCTCGCAGTTTTTATCTGACCACATCTTGAACGTCACAGGGTTATGGGCCATTCGCTTAATTTTATCAAATTGTGTTTTTTACATGATGCAGTAAAAAAATTTATGAATATCGAAAGCCATAATTACGTAGGACTTAAGTTACTAAAAAATATTGTTTATGGGGTAGTGTTCGAATATTTTTATTAGATTTGATCTAGTCTATGGTTCCCAATAGTGGGTACTTTGTTAATGGCATATTACTATATATGTTTTGAGTTTTACATGACGGAATTTCTTACTATTTCAAGAAAATGATCGAAAAGGAAAAAAAATTAAGTGTTTTCAGAGTTTTGATCATGGTTTTTAGTGATAGTCGCGAATATATAATATTCTTTATACATCATTAAAAAAATATTACAGCTTCAACTTTAGCCAAAAAATATATATCTACAACTGACTGCATGAGTTCGTTGAACGCAAATTCACAGCTGTATAATATTTGATGTATACCTATACAAAGTATCATTATCATAATTGTTATTGTTAATTCATTAAGACAGCAGGCGCCCGACGGCCAGACACTATACATTTTCTATTGCCTATTTTACAGTAAATAAAAAAGTAAGAAATTGATTTATTTTGCAATTAGGATTTTATCAATCACTTTTACAGGTTATTTTTTCTAAACGGCGCCGGCCGCGCCTTTACTTCCTAAAAGTACCAACAAGTTTGCGAAGAGGCAGTATTGGATGGATGATGGTTTAAAAGTGACTGAAATGATGATGATACAAAGCGTTCGTCTCTGTCACTCACGTATCTGTCACAGAGTAAAAGTGTTATTTTAATTAATTGTTAATGTAAATTAAGTGTTAATTTAGTTAATTATTAAAAATAAGTGTTCTTCAGCGTAAGACACTGCTAATATCAAATCGAAAAGTTTTACGGCCTCTTTGGTCTAGTGGTCGCAAGCGCGGATGCTCGGCGTGAGGTTTTGAGTTTGATTACCGGGTCGGGCAAAGTATTAGGTATTTCTATGTGGAAATTTTCAGTAGCAGCACGGAGTTTGGAACTGTAACCGCTTCCTGAAATTCGCCCAGTATTACATGGGACTTAATAACGGCATCGGCTACCTGTCTAATCCTTCGGGGACTACAGATATGATACTATGTGATACAAGTCAGTTTTTTTTTCAATACTCGACACTCCGCCATCTTGAAACATGTATTATAGTAGATATAGTTTAACTGTAGATTATGAAAACAAGTGCATGTTCATATTTACATACATCCAACAAAGTTTCATGCATTATCAGGGCAAAAACACCAAGGCTGTCGCCTGCGTTCTGCCTTGATCCCATACAAATGTTGATTTATTCTACATTCTCCCTTTCAAGAACTCGCGTGACCTCAGGGAAGCGCATTGTGTTGTGGTTCAACGTTTTGGCGATAATACACTGATTCATTCAATTATATAGTTTTAATTACTCATTATATATAGAGATAAATACTCGAAATGATTATAGGTAAGTATGCAATGAGATATTCAGTAAATACATTTTACATTGTAGTCTAATAAGATTAAGCTTTATGGTCTGTTCTAAAGTTACAGTATAATAGATAGGTACAAGTCATAGGTTCCATA
The DNA here is from genome assembly GCA_947562105.1 of Shargacucullia verbasci. Taxonomy (NCBI): domain Eukaryota; kingdom Metazoa; phylum Arthropoda; class Insecta; order Lepidoptera; family Noctuidae; genus Shargacucullia; species Shargacucullia verbasci. Next base: position 2,080,014 of record OX387296.1, read on the forward strand.
ACATAGCATCTGGATTCCCCAAAGGGTTAGGCAGAGATGTACTTTTTGTATACCCACATTTCGCCGATGCCGTTATTAAGTCCCACGTAGTAGGGTGCGAGCCTATTGCCATCTACAGGGCACAATTCCAAAATACGGGCTGCTATTGAGAATTTCAAACAAACCTCAATAATACTTCGCCCGACCTGGTAATCGAATCCAGGACTTCATACTCAGCAGCAGCGATCGCGACTTCTTGACCTATGAGGCACTCAGATTCCATTACGTAAGTACAATAATTAAGTAATGAATGAACACACCAGCTTCTCCTTTACAATCCGGATGGGATTGCCGCTTGCTATATTAATGTTAATTAAAAATTAAAAATTACGATGCAGTATACTTTTTCTATCAAAGTTAACTGCCAGAAGTTTGGGGTTAACTTCCCGTGTCAGGCAATTCTTATTAGCACACCGAAGTTTTGAATTGTGTTCGCATGAGAATAGCTTCCTCCCCTTATTACATAGGATTCGATAGCAGTATCGGCATAATGTGTTTTTAATTACTCCTCTACCTAACCCTTCGGGAAAGACAGGCTGCTGTGGTTTATCCTATCAAAAAAGAAGTTTACGGCAGTAACAGGCGATAACGGCATTTTACGAAAACAGTGTTCGCGTTTCCTATAGTAATTTAAACAAATGCGCGCGCACTATATTTCATTCATCGGTCGAGATGGAGAAATTGCGGAACAGGCTTCCAACTTTGGTCTCTCCAAAGCATCATCACAGCAATCAAAGGTACAAAGTTGTAAATTCTGTGACGTTTTAAAAGATACTCTCTCATTGTGATTTATTAGGAGTAAATATAGCCATGCTGGCCGAGGTCGTGGCTGACGAAACAATTATCTTGGTTTCGTCATGTATAGTAAATATTTATAGCCATCAATACTACGAGATATTGACATACTGATTTATCAGGGAAGGAAGTGCATATATCTAAATATTTGTACCGATGTCCCAATTACATTTCTTCTCAATTTAAATTCAAAATCCAAACGTTGTTAATTTACTCCAAAACCGTTATAAATTGTTAGTTGAGGCTGTCTAAACCAGAAATATTACACTCATAATGTTTTTTGTGGTTGATGGGTGACGGATAATTCTATTGATTACAAAAGTACTTTGAAAATCTTTTTACTAAATGCATATGGAAGTATATACGGTACGTATAACAAAAAAACAATTTATTAAATTTTAGTCTGTCTGTCTGTTTGTTCCGGCTAATCTCCTAAACGGCTGGACCGATTTTGACGGGACTTTCACTGGCAGATAGCTGATGTTATATAGGTAGAAGTAACTTAAACTACTTTTTATTGTAGAAAAAGAATTAAGGTTCCGCGCAAAAATGCACGGTTTCGTAATTCACGCGAGCGAAGCCGCGGGCGGAAGCTAGCATGATATAAATTATTTTCTGTATGTAATACTAAGCATAATACAATACCCTAACGTTTTGCATCATTATTTATTTTAGATATCTAACTTTATACATGTGGGTGAGTTAATTAATTTAAAATACTGTGGTTATTCAGTCAATCTGCGGAAGAGTACCAACATCATACACAATTATGTACATGTCTGTGTATGCTGCGAACTAAGTACCCACCTAATGTAAATACGTAATGTGAGTCCATTTACAAACATATTCTTACATACACGTACATTCATCTCAGAATAGACTATACCTACACACAGGGAATCAAAGCTGCGATCCCGAGCCTGCTGCCAAGCGCTTGGCACTTTGCACCCATATTACCTTGTGTCTAATACCATCCCGTCTTATATCAGGGACAGAATCCACGGCCATATGATCGGCTGTCAAACATTTAACTTCGAGACCAATCCAATCTAGCGTTATCTTATATTTTACTCTACATTAAAGCATCACGCTTGTATTCTCGGAACGGCTAGGCAGAGATGTAGGTACTACATCCACATTAATTTAAATGGCGTTGTTAATTAAGTCCCAGTTAATACTGAGGCCGTGACTCATTAGCAAAATATACCTAAGTCTTGTGAAAACGTCCAAGCCTCATCATTCAAAAAAATTAAAGGAATTACTTACTCATAACTATCCACAGATTGCATAGAACTAGCAGCAGAATCGTCCTCCCTCGTTCTCGTCAAAATTTTGTCCACGAGTCGCATCACGATCACTTTATTTAAATCTATATTTTTTAAATTTTAAGACGCAGGCGTTCTGCCCTGGTTTCGCACCGCGATTGGCAGATAACGAAGTATTTGTCAAGATATTTTCACAGTGTTTTGTTTTCGTAACTACCGATTATATGTACCTTCCTAATATTCGCTGTCTACTGATTACTTGATTGCAGGCCTGGTATGCTACATGGTCGTGGCCGAGGGCTAAGCGAGATTATGGTAAGTATCCCATAAAGGTTCAAGGAGACTTGAAGGCAACACATGAGCGTAGCTGGGAAAAAGTACAGGGGGCAAACTATATGTAAAAAACGACCTTAAGGGCTACCTATGTCTTAGATGGTTCTATTTAGTAAAATCCTCTCCTAAAAAGAGAAACCCCAATTCACCCCACTGTTAGGTTTAGGATCATTGGTTGCATTTTATTATTTAAAAAGTTTTAAGTCATTGAATGCAAAGGTACCTAAGTAAGCGGTGAACGCGTTTACGTGTGTATTTTCTCGTGTGTTCTCGCACGGTTTGTTTAAGTTGACGTACAGTAGGTACTATCTAAATACTGAAGAATCTGGTTTTATCTACGCTTTTGTAACTCGTGGTAACAACCTCATAGGAACAAACTAACAAACTAAATTGTGCCAATTAGTTAACAATGAAGAAAATTTATGATTCTTAATTAAAATATAATATGTGATAAACTATACGACCCAAGATTATTGAAGATCGTCTGAAATAATTAAAATGCAAAATCATTGTTACATCTTTGGACACTGAGTTTAAAAAGGTTTAAAGGTGAAAGTCTGAGGGTGAAGGGCAAGCATATGATGGGGTACGCTTACGCTTTTGATGTTGCTGACTATGTTTTCTAGTTTAAACCTACCTAGGTCTGTAACATTTTTACTCTTATTGTCCTGCTAGGTACCTACTGTTTTGCGTCGGGTCGTTAAGCTTCCTAAAATAAGTTCGGACTACAAGCTACAGGTCAGCTCAAATAAATACGGTATTTTCTTCAAAAGGCTGTTCCAGACGATACCCTACATTGTTCTCACAAAAAGATTAAAGAATTTGTCTGGATGTTAAAATAGCCAATTTAAATTAAACAAATACCATTTTTTTAATTAAAAAAAAATCACTGCCCTTCCACAGATAATATAATACTATGCCCCACTCTAGGATTTCTCCTGTATCGTGGGTACAGTTTAAAAACATGTGCGGGGATCGAACCCGCGATACGTAGAGCGGAAAGTTAATCGCTTAGCCACTACTACCGTGTCGTCAAATAACCCAGACACACCTGAATTTATTTCTGCATTTTTTTTTTTCAGATTCGTTCATGGGAACAACCAACCCATGAACTGCTGATCATGGAGCCTCGTACTTGGACGTGACAGCAAAAGATCAGTTAAAAAGGGATTAAGTGATCACAGGAGTTATACCTACGCATTACAACTATTGCTATCAACCTCTCCAGCTAAGCAAAATAAGCCTGTCATAGGATTCAGTTGAAGTCTATGGTGCCATGGGCGAGGATCGAATTTACAACCTCGCAATCCACAGATTGAAATCCCATGGACAAAAACAGTATATAGTTTGACACGGTTGGCGCAGTGGTTGAGGGATCGAATTCTGCTTTATATGGTTCGTTTCCCGCACGAAACAAATATTTATACGATGTACAGATAGAGGTAACGGGTCTGGGTTTATCCAAGTGAATAGTGTTTGTAAACCCACCCACGATACAGGAATAATTTGTAGGGTGGGCAATATAAAATTTAAAAAAATATATGTCTACACTTCTGTCTCGTATGTTAGTTAATCTATAAATAATGAGCGCACAATAAAACTAAATATATATTTATTAAACATTTATTTACAACAATAGCATTACTACTAAAAATAAATAGAAGACAATTACAGTCACAGATCTCTACTGTTAAAGTTAAGTTTTTATTATTCAATTGATGGAATACTATCTAGATTTGCTTTTACAATGTAGCATTTATTATGAAGATATTATCAGTGATAGTTGAAACTATCAAGTGAATGGATAAAGTTTTGACAGCAATTTCATAGCGTACAGTCACAAGTACGAATATTTGTGAATTTTCTAATGACTGATTACAATCTCCAAAAATTGTTCACATAATATATATAAGTACTGGGTTTGTTTTCAATACTTTTCCTAAGATATTTATGTTTGTGACTGTACAGCAGTGATTTAATTATCTAATAAAGACAAAATTTTGTATAGGAAGTGAATGCAGTTTTCGAAAAATGGCATCTTTGGCGAATGACTTACAAACTATCCATCAATACGTACAGTGACTGAAACCTTAATTAGTGAAACACATTCCTCATTCATACAATGTCTTTTACACAACCGAAATAAGTACTAAAATCTAACCGAATGGCAAATACTATGATTTATATTTAAAAACGATGTTTTCCATTTTATTATTTGTTAGTTTAAAACAAAATTTTAAATTTCTCACTAATATTGGTTTTGTATCTAATAAATTCTGAGACATTAAATACCTAAAGACATGATATCATTAAAACTTCAATTGTGTCTTGTGTAGTATGTCCCGCAGTGTTAATTAATATTAATTTACTACTCTATATTCTATACAAATTCTAAAATAATAATTCACATGAATAAAGCATGTAGCATTTCATCATTTCTGCCTACCCTAACAGGAAAAAGGTGCAACATATATGACTAATAAAATTTGGAATTATTCCATTAATATAATTTGGAGAAGCTCTTGATTCATTAATGACCTTTTAATTTTCACTTCTGACATTGCAAAGCTTTGATAAATTTATCAATCTTTATAAGAATCTCAAAAGAAATCTTTTTAAGTGTCTACTTTATTCTGCTCGAGGAGTTAAGAAGTTGAGCTATCTTGGTCCTGATTGCATTGTGATGTGTTGAACATAACACTACTCTGATGAATCATTTAAATAGAATTTTATCAAAATCATAATTAGGTACAAGTCACTTCCAGTCTTCTAATCAATTTATATGTTGAAGCCCATCTTCCTCATGCAGGCTTTGTGTTCTTCTATAAGGGGGCCGCAGTTCTCTTCGCCATTTTCAATAATGCTGGAAAGATCATAATTTGGTTGTTAATGAGTGTACTGAAATATAAAATATAAAACATATTATTATAATATATATTAATATATAAATATATTTAGTTTTAATTCTGCCAAACTAGTTCATTCTTGGGTGCAATATACAGTAAATATATGCACATGCAGAAGGTGCGGACTGAGGTGTGTCCTCCTTAAAATTGCATCTTCCTGTTATCTAGATTGAATTTGAAATAGTTGTAAGGTGTAGTTTTACTGGAATTGTACAATATGATTATCCTTATTAGGATAGTACAACAACAATCAAGTTACACCAATATTCTGTTAAATAGACATAATTGAGTTTAGTAGAATTCCACAATCAAAATATAGTACTTAATATATTTTGAAAACAACTACATATTTCTATTCTTGACATCAAAAATAATCCATTTAAGGCTTTTCCAAATTCGAATTTACGTACTGCTGCTAGAATTCATGTGATATTTATCTAGAATTAGCGCTATTGCGTAATAAATGTAATTTTGTCTTTATAACCTTACCATGCGTCTCGCGCTCGCTTAGTTTCCGGGCAGGCGCAGCACGGTTTAAGTTTAGGTTTTTCAGCATTAGCCGGTGCCGGCGACTCTGCTACTTTCACATCCACAGCTTTAGCACTTGCATTACCCATTTTCTAAGATGTTAACTAAATTGTTTTTGATGCAATTACACTCGGAACTTGCACGCACGGCCTTCGTTGACAGATATGTCAAATCTTCCAAGGTCGTTGTTGTCAGATATTCAAATCGGTGCGTTTTCGAAGAGAGTCTTGATATACATTTGCCGTAAAAAACAAGTTTTATAAACTACGACAACCAAATTTTTGGAATTTTCTTCTCTAATAAGTAGTTTTTAATGATTTTACCTTTGATACGTATTATCAATAGATTTTACTTACAATTAATTAAACTTTGATTTTCTTTAACAATATTCGTAAATGCTACAAAATTGTCGTCCACCATATAATACGGGCTAAGTAGAGGTATAAGCGTCTAAATACCTACTAAACAACACAACTGCCAGCTAAAGCATCTAAGCGATAAAAGTATAATAATAGGTTATAGATAGAATAACGATGGTGAATCATACTATTTAAAGACATAATTATGTAGGTACCTACCCATTATTCTACATCGAGTCGATTATTCTACTTTCAACTTGCTTTGAAAGCTGAAATTGAAGAAATTGTTGTGACTTGTAAATAAATTCACTCTTTAATTTGAAACTTTAATCAGACAAGCAAAACTTAAAATACAGGTGCAAAAATTTTCCTCACTCCTTTGGAAAAATAAAAAACAAAAATGGATTAACAACCTGACACCGAAATAACTAAAACTAAATCTTACAAAGTTAAATACATACATATCAAATTAATTTACAATAAGTATTCCATAATCTAAACTATAATCATACTTTAAAACAGATTGATCGTAATCACAAGTTCATGATTAAAACAATAAAGTACATTTTATGATCTCTTAATAATGTATCATAGAGTAAACGAAATGATACATAACTCCTTGGTGGAAAGATCATAGAAAAAAATAAAAATAGAACACCATATTCGTTCGCAACAGTTATGTATCAAAACGTTACCATACTATGTAAAATATAATCTAAAACAAAAAGCATTCACATTAAATTAGCATGTTAATATGGTTAAAATCAAAAATGCAGTAAAAAAAACTTAAATTCATAATTACAAACACATAATGATTGGGTGATACATATTAAAAATGTTAACTGATTAAAATGCAGCAGAGTGACGTGCGTTGATACTAAATAGTCACCTTGGTTACATCGCCGAATGGTTTACAAATTAGTCGTATTTAAAATCAAGTCAATTTTTGCTGTCCAAATTGTTTTTGCCGATTGTGCGGAAAATGATCGATTAAAAATAGATTTTTGTTTCTAAACTGAAAAATGTCACTTCAAAAACTGCCAGTCTCACTGGACAGGTCTGTATGTGTAAAGAAAAACAATAGAAATAAGAAGTGCGATTTTTCAATTTCGACCCTATCAGCGTCCTTGAAAATCATATTTCACAAAATATGGAATTAGAAGGAGCGCACGCATGATTACGAACACATTTTCCTAACACTAATTAATCAAATGTTAAAAAGCCAAATATGATAATCAAAATAGTCGGAAAATATACTGTACTTAATCTAAATGATGGGTTAAAAAATAAAACATGCTCTCCTTAACTACGATTAAAATTACTATAAAAAATGTAACTTACAACTAAATATTCTACGGCGCTAGGCCCGTTTACTTCAACAATTGTCTGTGTAGAGATCTAATCGTCGTATGCTTTTAGCTATCGTAAAAAAACTTTATAAAAAAAAACAACTTACATACTACATTTAAGTAATAAAAATCTCATAAAATCAACGAGATACAGTAACAAGCTCATCGCAATCAATTCTAGAACAAAGGCAGTTCTAATATCATATCATTATACTATCAGGAACTCATGAAAATTATTATAGCTTTCTATAAGTGCATCAGTCTTAAATATGTATGGCGTACCTTTTTAAATTGCATTGAGTTTCTAACAATAAAAAAATATTTCTTTGGACGGACTGAAGGGAATCTTATTAATTATTTTGTACTCTTTATGAATCAGTCTTGGAGTTTTCTTCAGTCTTTTGAACTACGTACGTTTGTGGTAACCTCATAGAATAAATAATTAATTAAGTTTTGCTCATCTCGTAAATACATTCGTTGAGCAGACAATAGTAACTTTTAAGAAGGTCTATTTTAACATAAAAAAAAAAACATTGTCTACTCTTCATTTGAATCTTTTTTTGTACTTGGCTGACGAACCAATTAATCCATTATCCTTGAAAATTTAATTAAATAAAAAAAAAAACATGCTTTCCTATAGGTACCTCGACATATTGTTACCACAATATACGTAGCTTATGTTGTTTTTGTATTTGTCTACCATTTATCTTGAGTTAAAGTCGCGAACTGTGAAGGCGAACCGACCATCTTGCGTTCAGCACCGCCCGAGGAGCTTTGAAAGGTACTCTTCTGGGCTTTGAGATCTGCGAATTAAAAAGGTTTATTTATTAGAACATCACTTCATTATCTTGTGGTTTTAAAAGAATATGATTTGAAGGCGCGGTTGTCGCGGAGCCTAAACAATTCAATACGTGGAGGGGTTGCGTATCTACGTGGATACTGTAGTGGAAAAATTAGCCAGTCAGCAGTGGTGGTATCAAGACTGACTGCCCGAAGAGCGCCCTGAAATTTTAGGTTTCTACGCTGCCGCAGGTTCTTTCCTTGGAACCCCAATCTGTGCTAATAGGTCAAGCCTAGCACGCTAGGTTGGTGAGGTCACCAATATGGGCATGCCGCCCGATAGCACATATTTTTTATTACGTAGTAGGTATTATTCTTATTCCTTGTCAATGTTGAAGTCGTGACTATCACGTACGGAATAAATGTTTTTTCTTTCTTTGGTTACCTGCTATCAATAGCAGCATCTTCCTGCGTGCTCCGAACGCGGTGACGCCGATCTCTATGAGGTCCGCCTCGTTCAGCGACGTGAATGTAGACATGTCCAACTCGTGTTTCTTGAACAAATCTGGAATCAACATTTAGAGGGTCTTAACTCTCAATGACTTAAATTTAGATCAAGGCCCAGTGCCGGCTTTACCTATGGTGCAGGGTGTGCAGTGCACACGGGCGCAGGGTCTCAGGGGGCGCCGAGTGCCGCTCGCGGGACTTAGATACAAAACAACGCATTGTTCTAATTTAGAAAATAAACTGTGTGAATTCATAATCCGCGCGGGTGAAGCCTCGGGCGGAAGCTAGTTATTTATATTTGCACCCGAATTTTGATGATATTTTGATCGCGCGCCTTCTAGAGGGCGCCAGGGTATTTTGATGATATTTTGATCGCGCGCCTTCTAGAGGGCGCCAGGGTATTTTTTGCACCCGGGCGCTACGTGGGTTAGAGCCGCCCCTACCTAGGCCATCAACAATGTGAAGAAATCTAGTTTTCGAAGCTAGAATTATATGGATACGTTGCTTTGTGATTTCTTCATCAATAAATCTAATATCCACACTAATATAAATGCAAAAGTAACTCTGTCTGTCTGTTTGTAACCTCATCACGACTAAACCACTGAACCGATTGTTACGAAATTTTACAAAGCGGTAGCCTAGGTCCTGGAGAAGGACATAGGCATTTTTAATATCGCAGTAAAACATTAATTATATGATAAATACAAAATATACGCGGAGGAAGTCACGGGCAACAGCTAGATTCTGATAATTTGACAATGATCTTCCGGTCTGGCAGGTTAAGATTGAATCAGTGTAGGTTCACGTACTTTGTCGTCCATGACATCTGATACTAGGCAATTAAATAAGAGATTGAAATCAATTGTAACTTACCAATATACTTGTGCAGTCCGACATCTCTAAGCAGTGCGATGAGTTGCTGGTAGCGGCAAGTGTTCGCGTTGGGTGGTGTCTGCGCCTGCGCCTGAGGCGGAGAACACACGGAGTCCGCGATGTTCGGCCGCATCAGCTCGGAACGGTTCCAGCCTTTTTCCGGCTGTGGAGTATGTAATTATAATATATTAGACTATGTTTGCAATTCTCCATTTGTCATGTGGTCGCAAGCGCAAATGCTGATGACGAGGTTCGATCCCTAGGTCGGTTATTGTTATTGAATTTTCTGATAGAAAATCTCAGTATCACCCCAGTGTTGAAAAATATATTTGTCCTGTAAAAGCGTCGGTCTAAATGCATGATCTTAGAATAATTAATACTGTCATCGGTGAAGTGCGTATATATATTATGCAACGACAAATATTTTGGTACCGTAGGATTTTGAGCCAATAAAGAATGATATTTATAAGAATATTTAGTTTTATTATAATAACGTAAGTACAGGCTATATATATCAAAGACAAAAGCGCCACATGGAAGCGTGGCGACAAAGTTAAACTATTCAGGATGCGTTCAATTTCTATCAGTACCCCTAGTGTAAGTTTCTTTTGACAAAATCGATTTACTACATGTATGATTGATGTAGTAAATCGAATTTGTCGAAAGAAACTTACACTAGGGCCTCTTCTTTTTTTCTTTCTTTTTTCTTTTATGTACTTACAGTAATAGCAGTATCGTTGTTCTCATTCAGGTTGATGGGTCCGGGCGACGTGTGACTGAAGTAATAGCCGGCCCAGCGAGGCGTCGGCACGCGGTACCCACTGCCCACACTCTCGCGCATCGCCTGCATCAAATAACTATATCACGACTTTTTGTAGGCCACCGTGAGACTGCAGTGCGGTCCCGGAAACGATGATGCACTGAGGGTCATGTTCACCGACAATATAACAGATTTTTTAAATAGAAACGGCCTTTTGCTACAGAAAGTACGTGTTAAATGGATGATTTTGTCTTAAATATCTTGTAATACCAAACTTGCCGTCCGATTATGCTGCAGTTTTGTTACTGAACATGGCTCTAAAAATTACCCGGTGTTAGTTGGCGAAAACCTCCCTCTGCTATTAAAAAGAGCTGTTTTCGCTCCTATTCAATTTGAACCTTAATGTAGGAAGATTGTTTACGATGCAGCAAGAGTAGTTACGGACACCTTCAAATTCTGAGGGCCCAAGGCTATAATCCCTAAAATGTATGTGAAATAATTTGGCATCGCTTTAAGGAAGGAATTTGAATTATAACACGTACAATGTAGGCGCCGGGCCATAAAACACTTGCAAACTGCAAGCCCTTGACATAAGCGTGTTATGTTATACCACTATCCTGGGAGGAAATTCTCGCGCGATCAAGTAGAGAACATCGTGTCGAAATCGAGATTCCAGAAAAAAATATATCGCTCGTTGATCTTTATCTGAAATCTGGTAATATCACATTACAGGCCGCTTAACTTTAAACTCGTAGTCGCGGTCGAGATGTACTTACTACTAACAAACATTTTTTTTGTCCGTCTTACTGTGTCTACTGGCCCGATTTTGACGGGAATTTCACTGGCCGGGATGTTATAAGGAGTAACTGAGGCTACTTTTATTTTAGAAAAAGACTTATGTTTCCGCGCAAAAAAATGCACGGGTTCGTGGCCCACGCGGGCAAAGCCGCGGGCAGAAGCTAGTTACCAAATAAATTCTTTATTCGAAACACTTCGAGGCCTTGATATTGGCAAGTACTTGATGAAGCGTATTATGCATTCTCGTAAGGTAAATTAAGGTTTCCCGACCTTTACATAGTGTGGGATGGCATGCATCCGTTGCTGAACCTTGGGAGTAAGGTTATCAGCAAAATATTTCGGAAGGGCAGACCGACAATGTTTTTAAATTTTCCCTATCATTCAGCTAAAGTTGCCAAGGGATATTTTACAGTCGGTTTACGTATTAGGGTCCCGCGTTACCAGGAGAAACATTACAGTACATCATAGGTATAGTGGGTTTCCTGGCTTTGTTTTTAGGAAAAGAGTCCAGCTTCTCCTGAAACTAGTCTTTTGTGTGATTTTATTAGCTGAATATCGTCGCTCAGCCATGAAAATTTTGTAAGTGCAAAACACAAAATTTTACAGGAAGAAAGAAAAATGGTCGGCCAAAAAAAAACTGTGCAAGCTTTTTATTCTTAGGAGTTGGCGACGATACACTTTACAGAGTTTCTCAGACGACAAAGGCTGAATTAATCTCTATACAAGGTGTTCATTATACATCATAGGCGGCGCTAAGAGAATCTGAATTAAAAGCTTTCTGAACTAATGCGTGCTTTACGATTTTATCAATCTAAAGAAAAAAAAAAAAAAAACATTTTTGAAAGAAATTGGATTTACGTGGTTTTCACTGCTGGGCGACGATATGCTAGTCAGGTTAACATACAAGTCATGAGAAGAATTGAAATCATTGTTAAAAAAAATTGCATCGACTCGATCATCCAAGCGATTCGTTGATAAACCAGTCTAGAAGTGAATTTCGATTGTTGACACTGGTACCTGGTACTATCTTACCTTGCCGGCTTCAACCTTCATCTTCCGGTACTCCGACAGCGGCGACAGTTTGTTGAGCGTCTCCAAAGTCTTCTTTTCACAGCCGACCGCGCGTCGGTCCGACAGCGGCAAGTCCGATATTATGTTCGCTAATTCTGTACAATAATTTCAGGTATACATTAAACAAAAAATTTACTTATGGTAGGTAAAGTAATTAGTTGATTATTTTCTTATGTAGAGTACCTATTCGACTATCTTTGAAGAAGTTTTGTTGGTAAGTATTAAACCTTTGGGTACTCAAGTGGTCACAAATGGTGGTGGTGGAAATAATCCCTAATATCTATTAGGGAAAGTACCCATTCTTTTGACCATTAATTTCTTGCAAAGGAATAGTTTTTTAGTTTTAAGGACAATCTGGTAGATGACTACAAGTCAACCGAGTTACTTTTTTATGAACTGTCAAAAACGACATTTTGTTCTAAAAATGTTCGGTATACAAAAGCATGACGTCATAGTTTTGCATTGCCATTTACATACTTATAGGGAGATTTTGATAAATTGAAAAATTGAAAACGCCAAAGATAAGCAAGAGATTAAGTTTTATTGAGTTTTTAGAAGGAAAACTATTTACCAAACAAGATTTCAGAATTTATTTTTGATGCAGTCATCTAGCATATTAAAAGCTACAGTGACGTATATCAGGCAGTACAATGAGGTAGGTAGCCCAGTTCCGAGGATTAGCCAATTCCGGAGTCACAGCATCAGACATAAATAGGCGGATAATGTCTTGACGGCTAATTTGATGGGACGGTCGGCGCAGTGGCTATTCGATTAACTACCAACTCCGCGGATTCGATTTCCGCATTGAATCATTATTTGTATGACTTAGGTGACTGTGATTATAAACGCATCCAAAAACAGGTGAAAATATTAGTGTCAAAAAAGAAACCAATGATGCTCATGTTAGGGCCCTATAATGAGTACGTACCCTGTTGTGAGCGTTCAGCGTCAGTGGAGGGCGCGGGACTGTTGCTGCTGTGCGTCTTGCTGATTGGAGATACCGACGGAGACACCACGTTACTGCCGTCGCCACCTTCACAACATATAAGTACTTACATAATGTCTTCCTGACCGATTTCGGTCACGGCGGCCAATCTCACGGGAGATTAGCCAACTACGCAGGAGATATTATAGAGCACAAGTGTGTGCGCAAACACAGGTGGAGCTCTTTTCCTTCACTCTCATAGTCCGATGGGACGGCAATCCGACACGACCGGAGAGAGATCAGGCGCAGGACCAAAGGCTTTACATGCTTTCCGAGGCACGGTGTGTGTTCACATACACAAAGACCCAGACCCGAAACAACTATCTGTAGATCATACAAATATTTGTTCCGTGCGGGAATCGAACCCGCGACACGTAGCTCAGCAGTCGATCTGTCAACCACTGCGTCAACCGTGCCGTCAAATAAATAATAGTACTTACATAAGAAAATAATGTAATATTGTATTATAATAACATTTATCCCCTTTTACAATAAAATACTGACAAAAAAGAGCACGAGAAGATTTGTAGTTTATCTCATTAAAATCAGAGATATATGTTTAACCAGCAATTTATAAAGTTACAATTTTGGGGAAAGAAAAATGCTTTGCGTCGCACGCATGCGTTACTGCGTTATAGAACCAATAGAACAGGTTTATTGTGTTGAAGGACTTACCAGATATATTCTGCGTATCAAGTGACACGGAGCTGCCGGTGAAATTGCTTTGGTATCCGCTGCTCGCCTGCGAGCTTGAGTTCAGAAGTTGACTCAGGGTTGTCTGATAAAATGTGAAGCGTGATCATTATTACTCTGTCATGTATGTATATTGCTAAGAAACGAATGTAACTTTACACAGGAATAACTTAAGTGAATTAAAAAAAAAAAACATTAATACAGTCGATTTCATTAAAACAAAAGATTAGTGTAAACTGTAAAGTAACTGTATATATACCGCGAAAGAATTTTAGTGTAATTCTTATAAATACTGAGTAGAATCGTAGAGTACATTTGATATTATTGTACCAACGCTAACGCGTCAAAAACCATCGTTCGCTGACACACATCGTTTTTCATTAATTCGGGCACCGGCGAACGAAAAATAATAATTATCTGACAGTATAGTAACAACACGTCACTTACGGGCCTTCCATCAGTCGGCTGCATCTGCTGGTAAGGTTGCTGCATTATCATAGGCTGGGAGAGTCCCACCATCTCGGCACCGTTCGACATGGCTGCAATGAATACAATGGAAAAATGGAACGAAAGAAGATATTTAAAAGCATTGAAGAAAATAGAAACGGTCTCATTGGTCGTAAGTGCAGCTGATTATGAGTTCCCAGTTTGAGCAAATGTTATAGGGTATTTCTTTAAGAAAATTTCGGAGCTGACCGGAGTTTATATTGTGTGTCGGTGAATGAAAATATGTATGCTCATATTGAGACTTAATAACAGCACCTGTGTAATGTCGGTAAGAGTAAAAAAAAGTATAAGGTTAGAAAAAGCTCCAACTTACGGTTCCACGATCCGCCTTGATTCTTGTACATGACTGAGTTGGGATTGGGCAGCAAGTTAGGATAATGGAACTGCCCACTCCTCGGCTGAGGAGACGGCACCATCCACGTGTTAGGATACACCGGCGGAGTCAGCGCCACCGGAGACAGAGGGCTCGGGTACCCGCCCGGCGTCGGAGGATTATGACCATACATTGGACTGCCAATGTTCGCGAAGCTGGCCAACTCTGATAGTTGTAAGTTGTACGGAGAGCAAGGCGAGTTGGCCATGTTGGACGCGTGTGTTGGCGAGAAGGGGTTGAATACGCCAAAGTTGGGCATGTTGTTGGCCGATATGGCAGGAATGTTGTAGGATTCGGGGATTTCTGCGGTGATGACGGGTTCTTTGTCGTTGAGGAGTTCGCGGCGAGCTTCGTAGATGTCGCCTAGGGAGAGGTACTGATATTAATCATTTTTATACAAATTTCAATCGTACATCACATCTAATTAAACCCAAGGAAGTATGTGGCAACACGGCAACTGTTTATTTTTGTTTTTATTGTTAAATATATTTTTTTAGTTTGGCTCTGTGGTTTTGGGTAATACAACGGATAGGTTACCTACTTTTTATGTAAACTGGAACACGAGTACCTATTTGCTATTATTTATTTCTTTTACGTACAAAAATGGTACATATAACGGATTTATTAATGTATTGTGTGCTGTTACTCTATTGGAGACATAACAACAACATTTTTAACATCGTAGTTACATAGAAACCACCGTGAACAAAACCCTTATTGGCTTACTTATGTTTCTAGACTTCTAGAAAGATCTACGCACCTGCGCATCTCTCAATACCCTTGACGACCACAGAGGTGATGCCCTGCTTGGGCTTGCGGCGGATGTTGATGTACACGTTGTACTTGTGCATCAGTTTGGTGGCTGCTTCGCTCTCAATGCGGCACGCTTCGTCCGAGACGTCGAATATCACTACCAATGGGAGGCTGCCCTGTTAGAGAAGACATGGTGAAAAACATGGTTATTTTCGGCAAGGTTGTAGTTTTTTTATTTTATGAGCACAATATAGTATAAATCTGAAGAATTATAGTTTTTAGCGGTCACTTCTCCATAGAACTAAACCGATTTTGGAACCGACGAAAATAGTACCGTATGATTGTCGACGTTTTGGCTATTTACGAGTAGATATAGTCTACACAATATTCTATCCTAATATAAAAACTCTTCTTGCTCAAAATTACAAAACCGCCAGCAAAGTGGTCGACTGATGAAGTGCTCACAAGCTCTTATCTACTCACGAACTTACTCAAGCCTATGAAGGTGACGACAGAAAATGCCAGGTTTCCTACATAGGTACAGTGATTTCTTCTGCATGATTGATTAAAATACTGACGCTATTGTTATATTATCGCTTTTTGAGTGAGGTGTACATTGGACTTGAGGCACAAAATAACCACTTACCCCTTAAATGACGCAAAGTATAAACAGAAAAGGGCGCCGGCGTCCGTCTGTGAGTTATGAATTAAAATGCAAAGCGACCACTTACCACTAACTGCTGCCTCGCGGCATACACATCCTTGATGTTCCCCGTGATGGTGACGCAGCTCTTCTTGATGACTGGTATGTTAGGGTCATCAGCGTCGGGAAACATGATCTGGGTGTTAGTCCCTTTCATGATGACCTTCAGTTGTTCGGCGGCTCGCCCCACCACGACGCTGTGGTGCATTGGAGAGATTTCTAGCGACATCTGCACTTGGGTTTGACTCTGAAACAGATTAAGATGTTATGACTACGCCTACCGTGTTGACTTGTAGGCGCCAGAGGCACCGGCTTTAATGAAATCTCGTGGGTGCTCATGCCCATTTTAAAACTTGTTTAAAATAACTGACGAAGTGTGGGAAGAAATGTAGCCGATTACTGGTCAGTTTTATGCCTATGGTCATGGGTGCTCCGCACCCACTATTTACCTCTCGTGTATGCTCGAGGGCTCCAGCCCCACGAGAGGTAGGTAGTGTGTGGGAGTCGGCGCCCCTGCTAGTAACAATATTATATATATATTAAAGAAAGAGGTAAGAAATTAAAAAGTAATCTTAGTTCTTTTCGACTAAGTTAAGTAGGTATATTAGCTTGGCATAGAGAACTCAAAAATACATATAGTATGTTTTTAAATCACTCTAACATAGATAATGCACTATTGCTTTTAATAAAACATCACAGTGATACTTTTAAAATTATGATAACTGCCTAGTACCACATAGTAGTAGGTAGTTTGAGTGCTTGTGCTTCAATGTATACTCACTGCCAGTGGTCCGCACATGTAGTTCATGAGCAGATTGGTCGCCTCCATGGTGGCTTGCACCTCCCATTGCACCCCCTTCACTACCAGCAGGTTGGCGTGAAGCTTCGGACGGTTTCGCAGCATCACCTGAGAGCAGCGGCGTGCACAGAGATTTAAGACAGGGTAGGCAGAAAATTTTAAAAGCTTACTTACCAATAATACCTATTGTATGTTGGTATTGATTCGTTGTCTTGTCGATTAAATAATGATGTATGTGATTTTCCACCTCAAATACCTAATATTAAATATTTATCTGAGTTATGTAGGCAGTGTCTTTTTGTCTTTATGCACCGCACGCCACTGCCTGAGAGAGTCATGAATAGTAGAGTCATAAACTGGTCACGCCAAGAAAATATAACCCATCAGTGACACAAAGTCCACAATATATAAAATCTATTGGGTGTGGCCACCGGACACCGGCTGTGTCTTAATAAATTGAATTAAATGGCTCCGAAATAAAGTAGACGTAAGTAAGTCGTGAGTTCCCTGGCTATCCAGGTTCGCTGGCTAGCTTCACCATCGTAAATTATGGCACACAATTCGTCACCTACCGCTCTTATGGTGAAGGAAATATCGCGAGGAAACGTTTTGAAGACATTGTTATCAACAACCAACTTATTCACACCAGTCTTCAATGGCTCCATATCTTAGTTATGGCTTAGTTCCTAACACAAAGAGGGGAGTGAATGACTATATAGGAACATTAATAGAGGCATGATGATGCCGATTTCAGTCGGTAGATTATCACCTACCCTAGAGGACTATCCAGCTTAGCTAGAGCGCCGTTATTAGTAGTCATTGTGTAAAGATAGTGCCATCCACGAAGAGGCGCCCCACTATTTTTGGTCGAGGCTTTCCAGCTGACCGTAACGCTCTTTCGTAATCAGTTAATATTTCGTAGTGTGCGTGTGTACACTTAGGTAATTATTGTGTATCGACAGAACTTCAACACTAGCGGAAGGTTGCACACTTGCACTGTAAGCAATTAGGAAGAAGAGTGGGGCGCGTCTTCGTGGATGGTACTATCTGTATCAGCAGTGGACGTCTAAAATCGGGTTAGTAAAGATTTGTACTTACCTGCACATTGTACTGCTCCTGAATCTTCTGCACGTACGGTGAGGTGATGTCAGGCAGCGGCTGAGAGCTTGGGACTATCGGCAGCTCGAAGCAGAACACCAGTGGAGTGAGCGCCTGATAAAATTATCAACATTTAAATTACTTGCAATGCGTATAATTTTTTTGGCAGGCGCAATGCAAAATTCTATGGGTAGAAGATGAACCATACCATATAGAACTTACCCCAGTATGGCTAATGCCAGAAAACCTGACGTTCCGCAATATGTCGTAACCACAAGAATAAATCTTCTAACGAAGTAGTCCCTTAGCTGAATAGGGTGCTGTTTCATAAGTTATTAGCTTTTGCCCGCGATTTCGTCCGCGTGACTTACATATTATAATTATAATAATGTAGGCTATACATTATTGCGCTCGGGGATAATGTAGCTACCTATCAGTAAAAACATTATTAGAATTGGATGATTAGTCTGTCGAATCTTCAGTTCATACGTATGTAAAGTTCTAAGTTGTGAAGAAGTGCTTCAGCAAAGTATAATAGTATAATAATAGTTGCCCCTAGTGCCCACCATAGAAACAATTGCCAGCTTTGTCCATGATATATGCGTTATGATAATGCAATAAATTACTCATTAATTAGCATTGCATACATATATACATAGTACCACGACTGTATCTTTGTAGGGGTTAGGCAGAGGTGTAGTATTGTTAATACATATTGCGGCAAAGCTATTTTTAAGTCCTACGTAATACGTAATAGGTACGTGAGCATAGCCACGGGGACAATACCAAACTCCGGGCTAATACTAAGAAAAGAGAAATCCAGTAATACTTTGCATGCCCCGGGGATCGAACCCAGTGCCTCGCGGTCGACTGACGCTTGCAACCGCTACACACTAGCGGCAGCAGTAGGTACCAACTATAAGTATCTTATTCAAACCAAATTCAGCAAAACAAAAAAATACCGAAATTCGTTTCGTCTCTATATTAGGACTTAAGAAGGTACTAATCTCGTAATATGTAGGTTTTTAATTAGATCTTTGTATTCATAATACCTGTGTTGTGAGAAAAAACATTACAATAGTTACAAATGATTTTACATCACTCCGTAATCGGATAGGTAAAATACTGTCAACCTTCGTCTCATACAAAGATTGAATACCTACAAAAACTAGGTACACGTGCGAACTTGCGCAGAAACTCACAAACGGTTGTGTACACTAGACACTGTTTGCAGACGCTATTTCAGCGTTCGTACGCTACATTTTACATATGAAATGTGAATAATGATCGGATATGCTGAAAAAATTGGATGGTGAGGTTCTAATCGTCTATACGAGCGGTTCTCAAACTTTTTAGGCGATGGAATCCTTATGGAAAACGAAATATTTTTATTAATAATCATATAAATTGACATTAACCTTTGCATCTAATGGGTCGTATTAAATTGTTTTTTACTTTTCATAGTGTGATTTCATAGAGAGTGGACTGTGAAGAGAGTGACCAGTGTTTTCGCGGAGCGAAGCCCTAGGGATCCCCACAGAGACTTTGCGGATCCCTAGGGCTCCGCGGAGCACACTGAGTATGGCTGGTCTATACACACAAATCTATACATCTATACATATCAATAAAATTGGAGTGTCTGTTTGTAATATTGAAATAACCGTTTTTTACTACATGCATATGATATGAATATATACGGTACATACACCATAATAACATTTTTTTCAATTTTTGTCTGTGTGTCTGTTTGTATAGGCTAATCTCTGAAATGGCTGGACCGATTTTGACGGGACTTTTATTGGCAGGTAGCTGATGTAATAAGGAGTAACTTAGGCTACTTTTATTTTAGAAAAAATCTTTTATTTTAGGAAAAAAAATAGGGTTAAGTGCATTTGGTCTCACTAAAAAATACATTGTTAAGTTCCGACCTCCACGCGAACGAAGTCGCGGGCACAGCTAGTTAATAAATAAAATTGAAGGGTCTGTTTGTAATGTCCAAATAACAGCATTTTACTAAATGCATATGAAAGCGTATATACTTTCATATGCATTAAATATTATAACAAAAAACAATTTTAAAATATTTTTCCTTCTGTTTGTTTGTTCTGGCTAATCTCAGAAACGGCTGGACCGATTTTGACGGGAATACTAGCAGATAGCTGATGTTATAAGGAGTAACTTAGGCTAAAAAACATAATCCACGTGGGCAAAGCCGCCGGCGGAAGCTAGTTAGGTAATAAAGTAATTAATAACTCACTCTAACACGTGCCCTAGCGCGCTCCACGCGCTCCATGTCACCTGCTATAGACACCTGGTTGCTTTTCTCCACGGTGCTGGTGCGGTTCGAGTCCGGGAAATGGATATGGCAGCCCGTCTCTTCCATCACGCGCTTTATTGTTAACCCACCCTGAAGGATAAACAGATTAGGTATTATTACATGTATTTGCGGAGACCTGTCCTGTGCCTTGTGCCTTGTGTAAGGCAAGCCTTGACAGGTCTCCGCACATAAATGTAATACAATACCTTACGGTCTTGGGGAAAAGCAGAATCAAGCTATATTCTCAGAAGGGTAAGATAAAGGTTTACACCCACATTTTGTCAATGCCGTTAAGTCCCATTTAATTGGGTGCGAGCCTATTGATATCTAAGCAAAAGAAAACTACATACATATGTAAGTACTATCCGGCCTGGTACTACATAAAATTTGCTAACAGAATAACACAATAAAAATTTGCGACCAACGAATCTACAAGACAATGAAATGATAAATATACCTATACATTATATAGATAATTAGTAATCAATGCTGTTTAACTATGACTGGATATTCAACAGATTTAAAAACAAAGAATATTTATGATAAACAATACCTAGCAGCGCATTCATCAAATTCCAGATATGTTTTTAAAGAATTTAGAAATATTTATATGGGTTTTTGCAACTGTTATTATAATTATTCATGATAACACCTAGTTTACCGGCGTCCATTGTTGAATGTCTACATTCCCCATGCACGCTTGGGAAGATTACGTGAAGACAGAATGATATCAAAGGTTTTGCTTAAGTGAGAATAGAATTCCAAGTTATATCATAATATTTAACCAGAATAAAGGATATTAAATAAGATAGTAAAATAAAATAATATTGAGCTCATCATCACTGAATGATCATTTGCTAGGCACTAGCTATCAAGAAATGTGGTGTGTGTGTTATAACGTGCAGGGTTCCACGCAATATTTTATAGTCAAATACTGATCTACACATTTTTTGAAAATATAGAAGTACGGTCGGGTTTGAAGTCCCACCCTGCTGTGTAGAAGGCAAACTTTCAACCGTTGGACTATCAGAGCTTACGTACTAACGATATATAAGTATATATCTTGATATGATGGAAAAAACGGGTACAAAATATTCCATAACGCCTTGAGTATGAAGATGCAAATACATATTATGATCAAAGGGGGGCAAAGTTGTTCGCGTCCGTAGGAGCTACCTAACCACAACCCTACACGTGTCCCCTGGGTGGTGCTAAAGAACAACAAACGCCGAGTCGTAGGCGGCGGTCAACTAACCTACTAGGCAGGCTTAGCGGCCAGCTCCCGTGGAGGTAGGAAATGACTTCTACAAACCGTAATCTTGCGGTCATGTCTCGTGAGAACGGTGGCCTTGGCTTAATCGCCTGGGCCAAGAGGAAGACAACCTCCATAAAAAATAACCCCAATCCTAAGGTGGGAACCGCGCCGACAGGACGAATGGCTGAAGGAATTCAGTCTCTAGCGTCAACCTCGATGGACCTGGCCACATCGTTGTATAGTGCCTTCTCACAGGAATGGGCGTTACCCTGTGAGCGACCTATAATTCGACCCTACTCGTGGGAACAACAATGAAGACAAATCCCCTAAAAAACCCTCAACCACAACACAAATTGCTAACTCAACAAGTACTCCACCCAGGCCTTTTTATCAGACAACGTTCGTCATCCCTTTCCGATTTAGGAAGGTCATCACAAGACAACCAAACGGCTAGTGCAGAGCAACCAAATGAGAGTAGTAACTTGCCGGAAGTAACTTTACTAGAAGATACCCCCCAACATCCTGCTCCCCCACCATGGCAAAGGGTGCCATCACCATCCAGCAGAAGCAGTAAGAAAAGAAAGTATTGCAGTTCTCCATCAGAGGCTCAGAGTACCACCACGAAAAATCGCTTTAGTACCTTGCCTTTAGACCCAACGGATGAATCATGTGCTACTGACCATCCCAAACCCAGCAAACCCCCACCTATCGTCCTCAACGGCATTGAGGATGTTACTGAGCTATCAAAGCTACTCCAAACCGTCAGCAGCAAAGAAGTGTACAAATTCAAGCTAATTAACAAATACCTACTCCACATTCTTGTCAACACTGCGGAGGAGTATAAGAAAATCATAGCGGTTATAAGAGCAAACGGTCTCATAGGACATACATTTACCCCTAAGGACGGCAAATGCTATCGCATAGTCATAAAAGATCTTCACCATAGCACTCCTCATGAAGCGATATCAGAAGCCATTGAGGCAACCAACAATAAAACTAAAGGCGAAATTATCAATGCACGATACGGGCCCGACAAGAAACCTACATCGACCTTCTTTGTGAACATTGAGCCCAGTGTTAATAACCCCGCAGTCAAAAATATCACTCATATATTCAACCAAAAGGTTAAGATAGAGGATCCTCGAAAGTCAAAAAGCATCGTTCAATGCCAACGTTGCCAGTGCTACGGTCACTCGAAGAATAATTGTATGAGACCATATAGGTGCGTCAAATGCGGAGAAGGTCACAAAACCTCGGAGTGCAAAAAGAAAGATAGAACCACCCCGGCTAAATGCGCTCTCTGCTCGTGCGACCACCCGGCTAACTACAAAGGCTGCGAAATATACAAAGAAATCCTCGCCCGAAGAAACAAAAGTTCTACCCCCAGAGAAACTCAACCCAACCCAACTAACATAGCTTTGCCATTAAACCCAATTCGCCCCACTTCAACAACAACCGGAGAAACCGAAAGACCAACTCACCAACGCACATATGCTGAAGTCACTGATGGGAAAAATGTCCTATCAAATCAACAATCCTGCAACAAACTGGAAGATATCCTACTTAAACAAAGCGAGAAAATGGATCTCCTAATACAACAAATAGGCTCCTTAGTGAGTCTTATCTCTACTCTCGTCTCTAAGCTTACAAAATGACTTCTCTACACATCGCCACTTGGAACATCAATGGCCTTGCCCCAAACAAAAACGAACTAGAGATACTCATCAAATCCAACAAGCTTGACGTTTGCCTTATTTCTGAATCACACACTACATCAAGAAGCCGAATATGCATTCCAGGATTCTCCGTTTATCTCACCTGTCATCCCGATGGTGGAGCCCACGCCGGCACCGCAATAATTATCAAGAACAGTGTAAAGCACTATCTCCTGGAACCCACTACAGCCCCTTATCTTCAAGCTACAACTGTAAGGGTGGAGGATCGATCAGGACCCCTTTATCTCTCTGCAATATACTGCCCACCGCGCCATACTATAAAAGAAAAAATGTTTACTGACTTTTTTATGTCACTGGGCAATCGCTTCATTGCTGGCGGTGACTGGAATGCCAAGCATACATATTGGGGATCCAGACTAACAGTTACTAGGGGTCGTGAACTAAAAAAGAGTATTGAAGCCAATCACCTATTAGCTATGTCAACTGGGGAGCCTACGTATTGGCCCACGGACAGCAACAAAACACCAGATCTCCTAGACTTTTTTATCACAAAGGGTATCAGTGAACTGAACACTATCATAAAGTCAAGCCTTGACGGTAGCTCCGACCACTCACCGGTCCTACTAATGGTTAGCCCAGTGGCTATACCCAGTGATATTCATACTGACTATCTCCACAATCACAAAACAGAATGGCAATATTTTCGGGAATTCCTGGAATCAAGCATCAACCTTAATGTCCCACTTAAAACCAAAGAGGAAGTGGACGACGCGTGCCTGTATATCACAAACCTGATCCAAGTGGCGGCTTGGTCTAGTACTCCTGAGCTGAAGGACTCACCGCGTGGGGCGCCTGTCCCCCTAGCAGTAAGGGAAAAAATCACCGAAAAACGCCGCCTTCGCAGAATTTGGCAGACGACCCACAGGCGCGAGGATAAAACCAGATTAAATCGAGCAACTAAAGAACTCAAATATCTCCTGGCTAATGCTGCAAACGAATCGCTCAAGCAGAGATTAGCAAAAATGTCTCCAAATGCAAATGGGGCCCATAACCTCTGGAAGGCAACAAAGTACCTCCCTCAGCCGCAACAGTGTTCTCCGCCAATTAGATCCGGAAACACGTGGGCGCGAACTGACCATGAAAAATCTCAGGCCTTTGCTACATACCTAGCCGAGGTTTTTAAACCCAACAATTCGGATAATCCTGAAGATCCAGAAATAGATCAAGTCCTAAATCAAGATCTGCAACTATGCCTGCCGCTGAGTCCTACTTCACCAAAGGAGATGGCTAGAGAAATAGCCAAAATGGACCCTAATAAAGCACCTGGATTTGATCTGATCACCCCCAGGCTACTGAAAGAGCTCCCTAGGAAGTGCATTGTCTTTTTGACCATCCTTGTCAACGCCACACTGAGAACCTCATATATTCCCGCACTCTGGAAAACATCTCAAATTGTTATGATTCACAAGCCTGGTAAGCCGCCTAACGAAGTCTCATCTTATCGCCCTATCAGCCTGACGCCTGTGTTGTCAAAATTGTGGGAAAGGATCATCCTTGCACGACTAATCCCCTGCCTAGATATGGATCATGTAATACCTGACCACCAATTTGGTTTCCGGAAACGCCACTCAACTATAGAACAGGTACACAGAGTCTATTACACAATACGACAATGCCTAGAAAGGAAAAAATACTGTTCGGCTGCTTTTCTTGATGTACAACAAGCCTTCGATCGGGTGTGGCATAAAGGACTACTTTGCAAAATTAAAAAGTACCTACCACACTCCTACTACTTGCTCGTGGCCTCTTATCTCAGTGACAGAAAGTTTCAAGTCAAGCTTCGTGACGCAAGATCCTCTCTTCTTAGCTGCAGAGCCGGAGTACCCCAGGGCTCCGTACTTGGTCCGGTCCTTTACAATATATTTACTAGTGACCTACCCCAGACACCTGAAACAGCTGTAGCAACCTTTGCTGATGACGCGGCCTTTCTAAGTTGTAACCGTGATCCAAATGAAGCGAGCAGATTGTTGCAAACCCAGCTCAATGCCACTAATGCTTGGCTGACCAAGTGGCGCATAAAAGCAAGCGCTCCGAAGTCTCACCACATCACATTTACCCTAAAACGTGAAACTTGTCCCCCGGTCAACCTAGGCCCTGATACATTGCCGCAATCAACCTGCGTTAAATACCTTGGATTTCACCTGGACCGTAGGATGACATGGAAAGACCATATAAAAACGAAGCGCAATGAAATCAACCTAAGATTTAAAAACCTACTTTGGCTCCTCGGTAGACAGTCTGCCTTATCCCTATCCAACAAACTAAGGGTATATTGCTCCATAATAAAACCGATCTGGACATATGGAATCCAACTGTGGTCGACAGCCAGCAAATCCAACATTATGTGCCTCCAGAGAGCTCAAAACAATATTCTAAGGGTACTTTCATCGGCGCCCTGGTATGCTCGCAACTCAGAAATCTATGAGTACCTGGAAATCCCAACCATCTTGGAGGAAGCAGAACGATACTCAGCCAACTACAAGGACCGCTTGACGACTCACCCAAACCCACTATCCAGTATTCTCCTGCAACCAAATCCGATTAGAAGACTCAAGAGAGCCGATGTGCTAACTTACTAAGGGGGGATATAGAGCAGTGGCTCTGTCTCCCCAAACCCCATCTTCTTACAACTCACCTGATTATAGTCTAGACGACTGATCGCAGGCTTAAAATTATTAAAAAAAAAAAAAAAAAAAAAAATATTATGATCATGGCTATTTTTGCACATCATATTATTTTTTTATTAGCTAAAGGGCCTTATTGCTGTTATAGCGCATAATAAGTGGACGTGTTTCAAAGATAAACGTAATTACAAAACGGATACCCGTATTAACCATAAAAAATCCAAGTACCTTCATACTGACTATAATTAGTTACGTGCAATATTTATTTTATATCTGAAGTAATTACCCATCTATTATTTGACCTGGCTAAGTTCTTATCAGCTGAAAAACATCAAATTAAAATTGTTGATGGCACTATTGGCTCAGTGACCAAGCGATAGGCTTTCTATGCTGCGTGTTACGGGTTCGATTCAGTGCACGGATTAAATATTTATATGATCTACGAATTGTTCGCTGGTTGTGTATAAAATATATATTATATGTAAGTTTACCCACCTACGAGGGTATCCACGAAAAGGGAAAAATCTACTATGCAGCATCTATGAAAGAAACTGAAAAACGTAGAAGATATTATGCTATACAATGCCGTCTCATTAGTATTTTAGCTATTACCTGGAGAAGTGAACATGTGTAGAAGTAGAAAAAAGGCCAAGTAGTCTATGGCTCTGGAAGTTATCCTTACAGACTAGCCAATATCCTGTGCATATAAGGATATGGGCCTTGCTTTTACTGTAAGGAAATTCTCAGTTACAAATGTTACGATCAAGGTTTTGGAATTGTGCCCAGAAAATCGTCGTATTAAACAACATTGCCAAACGATGTGTAGATATAATCAAACAAGTACTTAAGAGACGCTCGGAAGTAATAGATCCACGTGAGTAAATCGCAAATCCTACAACTAGATAACAAAGTATGAACCGGTAATGAGCATAAAAACAAGTCGTGAGAATGCTTCAAATCGTGAAGCAAACACGACGAGGAAGTCAACTACGTCAGTGTGTAAATCTGACACGCCCTGTGAACGCACTTGGACATTATATTAAAGTGGAATATGTAAAGAAATAACATAACAATACGATGTATTCACAACCAGACTGACAGGATTATTAAACAGTAAATCAGGGATTGATTCGTACTTAATGCACAATCGGTTTCTCATTTTTGAAGTCACAAAAGGAGTTCTTCAATTCTGTTGGAACTCTTTCTCATCACTGTTTAAAGAAGGATAAAGGACTAATACTATGCCAACGGTAGCAAGTGCTGTTCTGAAATGGCGATTGGGCTTTCAGTTCTTAATTTCTCCTACTTGAATAGATTAATTGAATTAAAAGTGATTAATGAGCGAGTGTAAACCTAAAACTTCAGTGTTATAAACACTCATTTAAGAATTCATAAATGAAATTAATTAAAATGGTCAGGCGTGATATGAGAAGGGCGGCGACAGCCTAAATCCCCAAATTTGACCTCCCCACTGTTGAAAATCCGCCTCAAAAAATTGGTCTGCGACTAATCGCGCCCGAGGTCAGAATGAATTACAGAATGTCACAATGTACCTCCGTATCTATTTCACGAATGAAACACGAGAAATATAAGTGGGTAGATACTTGAGTAGGTACCTAGGTAGATATTTCTTGTGAACAAGTAATTGATGTAGAATCATTAGTGTCTGCAGTACAAATGGGTTTAGTATCTAGGTGCTCTAATACGACCAGTTTCGCTGTCACTCTGAAATATTTGAGCACTCAACGAACATTTAGCTGGCGGGCCGATACCACTAAACACCGTTCTTAAGCTGATATTTAACACCATTAGCCTGGTAATTTAATCAACGCCTACTTGCAATCGATTAGCGTAATGTATCGAGAATTTATCACTAAGTTAGAGATTAAACACCAAATATTGTATTTCTTTATGTTTCGGTGTTATGATTCGATTATTGAAGCTTTAAAAAGAACAGTAAAATTTCCCTATAATTTTATTCTTAAACTTTTTGGTTGTTACTAAAAACAGAACCTACTCAGTCCATTTATATATTTTTCCGTGATGTCATAAAAATATGGAAGTATTATTTTTACCCATATAGGTATCCGCAAAAAGAATTGTGCAGCATCAACGTACACTTTTAATATCGGTCTGTACGTAGGTCCACTTATTATTATAATAGTTTAAAACCAGCTTTCCCTAAATTTGTTGCAGAGTATAAATGACAGGCGCTTTAGTAGTGATCCCATAGACTTAGAATTTCGCTTAATGAGTGATCCTGTGTACCGGGTTCAGTATTATCTGGTTTGATATGAAGGTGCGGTGTGCTCATCCCAAAAAATAACAAATGAAAGAGCTCTGTTTCACTTGTTATCTTCGAATGACAAAATGGCTTCGAACATTCAGCATAGACGGGCACAGACTATGGGAAGTCTCAGTGCTATCCGCAGCTATACGTGGTCGTGGCTGTGGGTAAAATCCTCGGAAGCCACCTTCCGAGGTGCCTTGCTTCAGCAGGGGCCTTACCTTTATTGTGGATTAGGCATGATCACAGAAAAAGCAAGCCGGGCACAGGTAAGTAGGTACGGTTTGAACTTGCAAAACATAATACATTTTTTTTTCTCAATATTACTTTATGAATCGGAAATTCCCAGTGATTGTAATACTGATTTACCTTACCTTTATCATTATTGATATTTCGGGAATACCCTCAATTACTTATTATTATTTACCTTCTTAATAGTATTGTACTTACATGTAATGAAAAAAACGTGACAGAGTGTCTTGTCATGCGTCTTGATTACAATATCATAATTATAAGGTTCAACTCATTTGAACTCGCACTGAATTGACTCTCCGATAAAATAATCTAAAGCATTTCCTGTTTCGTTTCATAGATATTCTAATACTTTTAATTTAATAACATTTCAAGTAAATATTATAGCGGCTACCTCTACACGATGGTAGAGCAATGATATGTAGACATTGTCTACGTCATCTAACTATCTACTTAAGAAAAATACGACGTCCACTGTAATAGCTTCCATATAAAAGTTGCTCGTGCCGCAGTCAAGTTCCTACCCGGAGACATTACCCTGATTGCACCGGACGTACGAGTACATAGGTATCGTGACTCAGGGAGGCTCTTTTTAAGCACGCCCTATGACTAATCCCAACGCTCGGTCTTTTTTAAGCGCCCAACAAATCGTTTAATAAACCACCAAAAAGACTTTCAAATCTAACACTCATTGTCATCTCACCTAACACAAAATAAGTACTCGTTCATCAAATGTCCGTTGACGAATATTTAGAATCTGGTACTAGATACCTACTGGTTCTACAAAACATGAATGTGCGAAAAAATCGAGGACACGATAGCAAACGGTCATGCGCAAATACTTAATTAGAGATTAAATAGACATTACCATAAGGCCTTGTTGAATGATGTCTTTGACAGATTAAAAATAAACCTGCCGATTGGTCTCACTCAGGTCAGGCATAAAGAAGGGTTCCGTAGTTACTATATAATAATTCATAGAATAGTAACTTAGTTTGATAAATAATAATATACGCATCTCAAAAGGTTCATATCAAATCTAAAAATAATTTCGAAGGTTTTGAATCGACGATTATATCAATGAGTATTATAATTATTTATATCAAAGTACAGGGATATAACGCGATATTTAGTTATACGTGCGTATTTTTAATTACTAGAATCCCTAAACGATTGCAATCAGCAAGGACTAGTACCGCCGGCAAAGTGTATGGAATCGATATCACTCTTTGTAAATTTTGTACATTGCTAGCTTTTACTCTCTAGCTATTTTACGTGTGTCTACAGAAATGAAATGAAATGAAATGAAATGAAATGAAATGAAATGAAATTATTTATTTTGCAATTAGGATTTTTCAATCACTTTTACACGTCTTTTTT
This sequence comes from Shargacucullia verbasci, assembly GCA_947562105.1. Taxonomy (NCBI): domain Eukaryota; kingdom Metazoa; phylum Arthropoda; class Insecta; order Lepidoptera; family Noctuidae; genus Shargacucullia; species Shargacucullia verbasci. Next base: position 2,110,139 of record OX387296.1, read on the forward strand.
AAACTAGATGGCGTCGGCATTTCCTATGACTATCCCTGAGAAGAAACGCCGAAACAAACTCAGGGGTCAAAGTCTATTTTAAAGTCCAGACAGATTGTATTGATGTAAAGGTTTATGTGCGACAAATATAGGGTGGAATAGCCTTTTGAAGAAAGTGCCATAACTATTTGAGCTAACCTGTCGCAACAGAGTGCAAGCATGCATCAGTTATCGTGAGAATTAATGAAATGAAGAGCGCTCAGCCTAGATCTCACTCACATTTACAATGTATAGACAGACAAAGCTACGTTATCGATTGACGCGACATTATAAACTAAGAGATCTTTCCCTACGGAACCCTAAAAATTAAAAAAAAAACTCACCTTTCCGATGATATGCGAGTGATCAGTGTAGCTGACATCTATCTTCATTGTAACACGGTTATTCTGAAATTATAACAAGCATATCATCAATAATATCTAATATAAACGCGATCAACAAGTACCTAATATGTGTGTGCTTATTAACTAATGACCGCGTAATTGAACATGTTGCTGAACTAGTTTAAAAAAAAAAGTGGGATATGTCGACGGGTATTATTACAGGTTTATCTGGGCTAGCGACCGAGAAGCGTGGGAGTAATACGACTAGCCAACTATCCAGCTGTAGGCAAGGGTCTTTAGGAAGGTGATGGAAAAAAGATGATGCGAAATGACTGACTTCGTGGGAATGGCGCACGGGAAGGAACATTGAGACAGCTCCTTCTCGATCATATTTCTACCTAGTAACTGCAAGAGGTGTATGATATGGCGCCAATCTTCATCTGGATGTAGATTACTGGTAAAACCTGGTTCTGCTAAGGACTGTGTACTTGTAAGTGGACAGCAATCGCTGAGCTGGGCTAAAAGTTCCACTGCTGAATATAGGGACCCCCGTAGGCTGTTCCAATGAATGGTCCCAAGGCAATGTTACCTTAATCATCGCGCTTATCAAACCAACTGGAGGATTGAAGGTCCAGCAGTATCATATGCTTAACACAAGAGTACGCTGGTTCCTATATTTTATTTTGGACAAAATCCCTAAGACGATGTAACGGTGTTTTGTCGCCTTTTACAAAATATAAGAAGAAAGCGGCGGTAACTTGTTCAAGTACCCAATACATTAAGTTTTATGTAATAATAATAGACACAGTTCTTCTTCTCTCCTACATTGCTGTGTCCGACGGGGCCGACATTGACCATATTATTTGTAAAATTTACCACATAGATTACAATGTGAAACGCAAAAAAAAAAAAAAAAATACGAGTATTTAATATTGAGAGTGGGTTGTCTATTCTTCAAAAGAAAGCATACGGCTATGCGTATGCGTACGACCAAATCCTAGTAAAACCGACCCTGGACCCCAAAAGCCAGGATGACGTGAATACCTATGGTAAGAATTAAGAGCAGTGCCAAACATTTAATTTCCTTGAACAGAGCCGCGTCGGGATTCCATTTGGTGACCACATGGTTCATAGATAGTGCCCGCGAACCTCGTTGGTTTCTTACAGTCTGATCTCAAATCCCAGAAATAATTTGACGAGTAATTAAGAACAACTGCATGTTATTACCACATGGGAAACTACATATTAGTATGGAAAATTACCGTGAGGGTGTATTACAATGGTAACCATATGAATAGTCAATGCCACGATACCTAAGTGCAATTACTACATAACACGCGACTCTCTCCACATATGTTACGTACCAAATAAATACAATTATTAGCAAACACTCAGTAATATATTTAGAAAAATACGTACCCTTGTGTCTAATAACTGAATTATTTTCTCCCTAGCCAGCTTCACATCATCAGGTCGACCAGCGACTCTCACATGTGGATCTACACACAATAATTCACACTTCAAACACATAAAATAGTTATCAAACAATACACTAACTAGTCATCACTTACCAACTTCGAAAAGATCGATAAATTTATTATCACGTATTTTCTTAATAACATTATAAACTAAATCGTCACTATATTCATTATAAATCATTATTACTTCATTAAATATTACTAAAATAATTAATTGATTGCAAAATATGTTATTTCATGTAACGGTCGCACGCGCAAATAGAAATAAAAAATAAAATTTTGAAAGAGCGCCTGGCTGGCGCCGCGCCGCTAAGCTAGTCTATTTGGCGCCAGCCCGCCAAAATGTACGCCGAAAAATGCAGGTGTTCCGTTTATTTTTAAAATTTGAAAAAATGTTACGTTCATAATAGCGATTTATTTTTTTTTGAAAATAAAATATATTTTTACGCGATTTTAGAGTTGCTACTTTACCTTTTTTAGATCGAGCGCCAATTTTAAGCCGGGCAGGCCAGTTTATCAAGGTGTTAGTTTCAGTCATTACCTGAAAAACATATTTTTATTAGTAATTATGTAATAACTATTATCCTCTGGAAAATAAATAGAAGGATATTTTCCTTACCCGGTGGAAGAATGCTTGAGCCGTTTGTGACTCATCCAAGTTATCTGCAAAAGTAAAAAAAATGATTTTCCCCGTTATTTTAATCTAATCTGTAAGGGATGATAACTTACCAGCAAGCATTGCTTCCAGGCGACGTCGGTCAACACGGAATCTTTCCTGGTATACATCTTCAGCACTGTTTAGCCCCAGAATCACTGCTAATTTCTGTAGGTCTTCTGCTGACGTCACGGAATTACTCGTTCCACTTTCGGAAGCCTATAACGGTCATATGCAAAGGGGTTGAAATACAAAACAGGAAACCTTCATTCATTTAATTGGGTTTTAATAAGTATTGTGGTAAGTAATGTAATTGCAGTTTCTAAGGGCCGACCTTCAAAATGGCGGAAATCTCTTAGATTACTTATGTCACATACATTACTATAATATACGGAGGTTAGCGAAAATGAGCAAACAATTATAAAAAAACTTTAACTTACTTCACTTAATGTATCTTTGTCTGAATTATGTTTAAACTCCGATAAATGTGTTTTCACAGTTAAAAAGTTGGTAGAAGCCATGGCTATGCGCAACGGGTGATATATTGAACAATGTAATTGCAGTCAATTAGAATAAGTAAATCAATCAATTAATGAATAAATTAAATAAATTGTCTAATGAACATAATTATTGCTATCTTAAAGAATTAAAACTTGGTTAGGTATACCAGAACAACTTCACGTATTGCTTGACCGAAACCGAGTAAAAACTTCACTTATAATATATACAGGAAAGAGTCTAAACATAATCGCAAGAAAAAGGGTAGACATCAAGTATTTTTTAAGAATAGATGCACCTACCCCCTGTTTTGATTATTAAACTGATATACCGATAACCGATTATACAAACGATAAAAAGCTACCGTATAATATGTTTTTAAGAATATTTTCTTATTAAAAATATACATAAATTGGAACTCGTAAATAAAAAAAAAAAACAAACCTTAAACGGACACTATTGTAAACATGCATGGTTTGCAACACGGAGGCCCGTCTTGAAACAACCAATAAGAATTCCTCCCGCGCCGCCACATGCTGGCGTCAAGACGGCGCCAACTTGTTAATTTTCTCCGGCCTTACTTGTATTTTTGTGTGCTGTTAAATAGGTACCTAAATGCAAACCAATTTATATTGCAGTGTTTCTCTCGTTTAATCTTTAAAAAATCTTAAAAATTTAAGCTCAAAATACCTAAAAGTTAAAATATACAATGATTTTTTGTAAAAATAAATGGAAGAAGTTATCATAGAAATTATAATTTAATTGCATAATGTTCAATTGGAAATATACATTGGATGCTGTTTATTACAAATTAAGGAAATAAATCACAAATTATCATAATGTAAATGAATGAATGAGACTATTATGAAACGGAACGTTCCATAAACAATTATTTTCAGCGTAAGCCGCGTGAGGTCGCGTCAGTCGGGTTTCTGCGCTAACCGGTGTTGGGTGTGCGTCTTCCTCGGCTCTTGAATTCGTGTCATAGTTTAATTTAAATCGGATATTTATAAATAAAAATAGCCTTAACTACATTTAAATTTATTTAAGGGTATAGTGTTATATTTGATAAGTGTGTTTATTTTACGTCAAGTGTGTATTTTCTATTAATTGTAGTGTTTCTAAAATAAGACGGTGAGTATCAAAAAGTTAATTTAAGTTTCATTTTTGTAGTGTTCCTTATTTCTTCGTAAAATAAAAACTTTTACAAAGCGTAATTGAAATAGCCGTTAAAGGTACCGATCCTTCTCAGATGAACAGCTGTTCGGTCGTCAAACGACATCGACACGGAACGGCTTATTGTTACAAAATTGAATTGAACACGTTTTCAACGCGTTTTATATAGAGAAATTATTTTACGACATAATTTGTGACAGAAATAATTTCTAAGTAGTAAAAAATTACCACGTTTGTAACTTAACAATTACAGTAGGTACCTATAAATACGTCATGGCATTTATAAAAAGTATCAGAATGAGGTCTACGCGTTTAGGAGGGAGTTTTTTAATTTTTTACGACCTAATTCTTTTGCGTGACAATATGGGTAATGCGTGAATGATAAAAGGCTATTTATATAAGTAACAAGTTAACAACTAAGTACACGTATGTACAATTTTTATAAAAGATTCAACGTTTCATGAATTTCTTCTTTTATACATATGGGTTACAAGTTGAGGCGTTATTTCAAGTAGGTATTTTGGCGGCATAGCCATCATCAAAACACATTTGCATTTATTTTTCGATAGGTAGTGATGTTTTGCCTTTGCCTTCTAAAACAAATGTTTTAGAAGGTGTTTTAATTGGCTTTAAGTTACTAGAAATAGCTTCCTGTATGATATTTTGTAAATTAACAGGTATAGATACCAATAAATAAAAAATATCAGGGAAAACAGAGTAGGTACAATCACAGATTACTATATTAGTAGTTAGCTAGGTACAATTATTTAGGGGAGGGATTGACAATATTGACATTCGACCTATCCATATATTTTTTTAAACGGCCAGCTGGAGAAATATTCCGGAACATTGGGGAGTTCTATAAATTGTATAAATTGACCGCTTTAATTTTAATAAGTATTAAAATTATTTTGAAGTTTATATCAGTGTAACTTTTTATATGTCAGTCCAATGGGTACATCATAGACTTAGAATTCCGCTTAGGGAACATAATATATTCTAGGAAACAGTACAGTTAGGTGACACGGAACAATTTATTATTTCCATCCGATTAGCGTCAACGTTTGTTATCAAGACACTGTTTGGTCTTTTATTACCCATTATGCTGATGCTGTTGAAATAAAAAAAAAAAAACACCCAAAATTGCGTCTATCGGCGGTTTTATCCGTTAAGCAATGTATTAAGGGCCTAATGCATGTTGTATGCAACGCATCAAATCATGATTTTGATGTGCTTCTCTGATTGTGTCATCCAATAATCGTTAGGTGTTTCAAAATTTACATATGTACCTTATGTAGAAAGTTTTATGATCTAGCTGACCACTTCCTATCAGACAACCGGGTCAAAAAAGAGACATCGTCCAAAAACTCAAACGGAAATTAATGGCCTATATTTTATGCAAGATTAAAGCGAAATGTTCGTACGTTTTCAATGTCGCGACTGTATTTTAAAACGTCTGATTACTGAACGAAAAGAAAACAATTTGCGGAACCAGCGGAACAAAATAAGGAAGTGGTTCACTAGAGATAAGAGCCGACTTGTTTATTTTTTCTCGCCACCGTTTCAACAATAGACGATAACTTTGCAAAAAGTGTTACCACGCTTTATCCTAGTGATTTTTAGAGTAATGGGAATTATAAATTCGTAGTTTTAATTTTAATGAATATTGCTGAAATTTTAGGTAATGTTGCAAACAAGACGCCGATTGAAAAAAAAAAATCAATTTGTTTCTCATAACGGGCATTTGAGACAAACGTTAAATATTCTATCGTTCTTATGCATGGTGTTCATAGTGCAAATTTTAATGTTGTTTCATTATAACGATGGAATAGGTATTTGGGATCAGATAATGTTAACTATTAATCTAAATACACGATGACCACACTACTCGATCAGACCTTGAATGTTCCATATCAAAATAGATTGAACGAATTTAGTTTTGCGTTAGAATCATAAAATCGCAATACAATAGAGATTCGTCTAGCTATACCCTTTTATGATAAAGTTCAACGACCTATTAGTTAGGCATCAAATTTTCCAGTTGAATAATAAGTAATGGATTATTCTAAGAAGGTTTATGACTCAACTTTGAAATAGTCGATTTTTTATTTTATAACTGGTAACATATTATGTAAAATGAGTTACCCATTTGTTAAGGAGGTAAAGACAATAACAAAATAGAGAAATTTATATGTTACGTGGAACCAGGATAAGGATATTGTAAAACCTTGACACTTAACCGGGGATAATGTTACAACAGAAATGCAATAAAAACAAGTATTGCTTTACGACATGGTTAAGTACTAAACGAAGATCATTGCAATAAAACGTGTAAACCTTTTAGACTGGCAATTCCTTTATTGGGCCAAATTAAACGATATAGAGGTAATCATTTCAGCAACCTTGTTCAAAACTCGAATTTATTTCACCTGAAAAGAAAAGATAAAAATGTTGGTCATCCCGCAGTTGTCAATTTGCTCAGCCCAATGGTAATTAATGTAAGATTTTGCGCCAGTGGACCGTAAAAGGCGAGGGCACTGTCCGTTATACTCTGGCGCCAGGCGATCGTCGCTAACTTGACGTTTAACGGTGAATTTTATCACTCGTAACATGTTTAATTTGATACAATGGGGATAGCAATATCTCTGCTAAGCGCCCACTTTAATCCTTAATATACTGCAAAGAAAACGAGAATATTTGAGGTGTTTCTAAGCTGCAGTTTATGTTTACCAAGAAAAAATCATTTGAATCCTTCTTTAAGGCCGCTTAGTGGTTAATGCTGACGTCTATGGGTGATTCAATGACGCCTGCTTTGTAATTTACATAAGCATCTAGCTAGGAAACTACATAATAGGTATACATTGCCAAAGTTGAATATCCTGCTGTTCTTTTATACATAAAACTTAAGTTTTATTGGTCCTTGTCTACTTTTCCGAAGTTTATTGCGTCGTCGTATTGCGATTTGAATTGGTTCTCGAATAATGGATTTGGAGCGAAAATTTATTCGGAAGTTAGTTTCTTCCAGAATTTAAAGCTGTTCTTCAATCGTTAAAAGAATATCCAATTAAGAAGATATGCTGAAACGATATGCCAATTCGTATACAATACACTTATTGCACACCAGAAGTAAACAAAGATACAAAAATGTATCCTAACCGTGTCATGGTAAAAATGTGTTCAAGAATATTCACACTTCTGGGTCTGTTTATCTTGACATGCATACTTTCCTTCGAATTGCAACGTCATCCGTTCATTAGCAGTATTAACGCATGCTTGAACAAGAGTTGAATGTGTAAAAAACTTGTATGCAAATACTGAAAGGTCGGTCTCACACAGTTAAACCCGCTAGTGTGTTATTGCGAATTAGTTGTCATTTGTTTAACTTTCTCGCCTCACTTGCCTACATGTCGATTTCATTGAACTACAGAAGTAGCCAAGCTCAGTCATGAATGAAGCCGGTTAAAAATAGCTTGTAGTGGAAAAAAATGCGAATTTAATCTCGCGTGTCAGTGCCCGTCAGTTACCTATGATGAATAAGCTAAATGTCATATTTAATGCTGCGTAATGTTTGTATTGAGGTTACTATGGCATTTTTTGTTAATTATATGTGCTTGATTAATTTGTGAGGCATACAATGTCATCTGATTATAATATTTAATGAATGTGGGGCATTATAAATATCCAGTATAATTCTTTTTCTTTCACCATCTTTCATATGAATAAATAAAGTTGAACGTAGGAAAATAATTTAAAAATGAAGTGTGCCGCTTTACACCTTTGTTTATTTTTTTCAGGTCCTAAAGTCATTCCAAAGGCGCGCACCATGGCCAAAACAGAGAAATCATTTCCAAGAAACTTTACAGGTAAGAATCTGCGACCTAACACTTCTTTTTGTTACACGGCTATAAATATTTGAAACACGCCTTTCTGCGGTTAGTCAAAATGTGTTAAAACATATCTAAAATCATCTGAAATTATATGTGTTGGCTATTTATTTAATTCCGATAGTCTATGAAATTAAGTAAGGAGTACTTATTAGCTTTCTGATTACATAATTTTATATAACTAAATTAATACGTCATATTGTTATATGAAAGGTATGACTTAATGCCACAATCAGATGTGATACATGTGTGCATGTTATACAAGACAAACTTTGTGTCGCTATTTAGAAAAATATTCCATAAATGTATGTAGTTTATAAAACCGAACACGAAGCCACCCTAAAAAATAATTTCACTGGATAAGGCACGTTTACAATACACAATTTTTTTTTCCTGAATTACAAGAGGCAGAGTCTGTGTGTGACCAATCCAGTGTTGGCAATATTTAGCGGCGGGTCTGACGTATGTCTATCTCCAACAGCGGGTTGGCACGGCGCCATCTTAAAAATAAACGCGCGAAACTGCTCCTTGTCGGCACATAATCGTATTTCCGGTTAAGACCTCGAGTTTCTTGTAATTTTTATTTATTTTCTGTACGTCTGTGAAGTCGTCTAGACTGAAAATTGATAAGTTGTCGACCTAGATTGGCGGAATTTATTAAATGTGTCAAAAAGATAACACTTCAGGCTCTCCTGCACACGAAGGTACATTCCCTATCCGATGTATAAAAACCATAGTCAATTCGACTATTAAAACTATTGAAAGCTTTCAAACGGTCGTAAATCCAAATATCAATGGCATTTTATGGGTGCTAATTCATATGTCCGTGATATTTATTTACGCTTTGTGATGCTGAATGCAACGTGATTAACGACAGCTGCCAATAGCGTATGCTCTACTAAAAACTGTAATTATTATGTGCCAGCTCGATATTGCAGAAAATTACACGCTGGTTGCACCGCAACACATTTACTCGTTTCTTTTTGGGATGAATAGAAACGCTACTGCCTGGCGCCTAGAGTTTTTTTTTAATGTATTTTTATCTATAGTGGTATCACCATAGTCCTCATATTTTTTCTGACTTTCTCAAAAAGCTCCAAGCGTGACGCAAAGCAGTAACGGGGTTTTCAGTTGTTAAATTAAATTTATCACTACATATTATAAAACAACCCCCCGCCGCCCGCCGCCGCGTCTATCTGTCTGTCAAACTCAAAAACTACTGAACGGATTTTCATGCAGTTTTCACCAATAGACAGAGTGATTCATGCAGGAAGGTTTAGGTGTATAATTCGTTAAGGTTTTGTGTAAATTGGCTGAAATATGACGATGATTGTTGAAGATGTCGGAAAAAATCATGCCGACTGGTAGTTCTACTGGCCTGTGCCGAGTAATTGCTCGACGTAACAGGCTGATACGACACTACGACAGAATAAAAATGAAGGCGTATATGCTCTGCTACCCGTGTGAAGCCGGGGCGGGTCGTTAGTAATCTCTAAATTACTGTGGTTGTCATAATCGTGAATCGTGTCTGTAATAATCGTGACTTTCGAAGCTAATTAGGTTAACGCCAGAACAAGGTTAGCAATAGCGATTACAAGTTTAGTTATTTAGGGAGTGTATCATTAATGCTAAGTGTTGCCAAGTTATAATATCCAAAAGCCAAGTTGCCATTTTTTATTAGTCTATAATAATGAGAGCGAAAGTAACGATCACGATTCACGTTCAATCAAGTAGAAAGTACTTTTCAAGGCGATTAGACAGTGATTATAATTCTCAACAAAATATATGTAATATTTTTAAGTTTAGAATCTAATACGCAGATATTTGTCCGACAAAATAATCCTCCCTTACGGTAAATTACGCGGACACAAGGCGCCAAGCGATAGGAACGGGAGTTACTAAAGTAAAGAAAGTTTTATCATGCCAACACTAAGCACATATTTATTGACCTTCTAAAAAAGTCTGTACTACAATTCAAGATAATTATATCAGTACCTAATGCTGTGAATTTGTGATGCATGATTTCACAAGTATAGCAACGTTAATTGAAATAATAAATGGCTCGAGACATGCCATCATAATAACGGGTATTATTTTAAATTAGATGCTGTCAAAAAGTTAACAAGTTTGTCATAGAACCGAACACTTGGAATGGTAGTGAATATGAAGCACATTACTTCACATAAAATTGCTTCATAACATTTTAGTAGTCAGTAGTCTTTTTTGCCATTAAAATATTATCTTAATGTAAACTGACACATGATAGAACGCGGTACCTACTCTAGGCCGTTGTTATTTGATCTCCATCAAATTAAATTAACGCTTGAATTAGAAACTGTCAAAAAGTTAATTTATCAGCTTGTCATAGAGCTGGAAAATTGGACGAAAATCTTTTACCTTGGCATTGAGTTGTATAAAAATAAATAAATGAGTTGTTGGTTCACTCTGGTACGTACGTACAAAATATGCCGCTCACTACGGTAGCCATTTTATAGTAAATCGATTAAGTGTATAGCGTAAGCGAAATTCCTTTTACGATTAAGTATCTATTCTTTTCTTTTTAATTCTTAAATTAATCTCCCGCATACATATGTAGACTGACTCAGAATAGCTTGCTGAAGAAATCCTCGTGCGTGCTTGTGTTAATGAACTAAACTCAGAAGCTCATTTTATTTAGCCATGAAATTAGCAGCCAGCTTAAGATCACCATTAAAGTCAGCCAAATAACGACTACCGTCAAACGTTTGTTAGGGTCACCATGATTTATAACAATATGCTAAAATATTTACCGTTTTTCATTCATCATTTTCAAAACGTAATTTTGGACGAAGGTTAGACCGGTTTGGTTCGGACCGTTTCGTGTCAATTTAGTGAAAAATTTAAATTTTTATAATTTCTCGACCGGTTTTGATAAAATATTTAACTAAGTCTAAGCGAAATTAATATTATGAAGCTTTCAATTATCAATAAATCTGCTATAATTGATTTTGTCCGGAAATTCTTGAACTACATGGTGTTTCTACTAGTCCAAACTATGAGCTACGATTATGTGTGCTGAGAGGTAAGCAAAGTGCATGCTAATGGCGTTCAGCTAATTGCAGTGGTCATGTGAAGTAGCTAACGGTATACCACTGGCGGCAGATCGGCGGTCAGACAGTGTGCACCCAGAATGATTTATGACCTGTCTTTTCTTAAGATTTAAATGTCGATATCCTTATGAAAATAAAAATAAAAACGGGTGAATGCTTGCCTTGGGTCTGAAAAAGAACCCTATATACATACATATGCAGAATTTGATTATCACTTACGATAGTGGGTAGATCTAGATAATGATACCAGCATGAGGAAACCTGTACACCTGAGAGTACTTACTTATATAAAAATAGCTATCGACTATTTGTCTAATCCGCCAACCCGCAGCAGCTTCTCATTTTGAAAAGTGGCTCTTGACCATCTGTAAGGGGCTTATATTATTATATTTCTGTTATTATCGGCATCGGCGATGTATAATAATAAATAAACCTCTGCCTAACCCAGGAATACAGGCGTTATGCTATGTTATTTCTGTTATTATATGAAAATATCGTTTATGGGCACGAAAGATCAGTGTCCTAACTACAGTTGGTTGTACAGGATCAACAAGTGTCATACTTTCTAGCGGTGACATGAAATCGATCGTACGGACAAGTTTAATGTCGAAACATGTATGAAAATTTACGTACTATAAAAAAAACTTACGAGAAAACAAATCAACGTGTCACCGCCAGGAAGCATACTTTCTAGCGGGCACTATCTATGCAAGTACTTCAATAGGTAGCTGTCCAATTTTTGACTTTGATTAGTACCAGAAAAAATGTTCTAGAAATGTAATTCAGTTTTTAGAACATATATAACAGGTATATTTGTGCTCGTAGTTATATTCATTATCTCATTAGTCTAATCACGTAGTGAAGTCCTGGGTTAGATTCGCGGGTTGTGCTAAGTGTTATTAGGATTTTTCTGTATGGAAATTCTGTGCCCGGTAGATAGCAATAGGTTTGCCCCTTATCAAATAGTACTCAATAATGGCATCGGCAAAATGTGGGTGTACAATATTACTCAACTGCCTAACCCTTCAGGGGTAATGCTATGTTATGTTATTTTTAGCTTCAGTTTAATTGTATGTTCCGTAACTAATTCTTACTATGATTAAGCCAATTTAACCTGGAAAAACCTTCTGAGGATGCTATCTTAGTATGACGCGGATAGATTAGAAACTTCTATTATATTCCGTCCGTCACGACTCGCTGCATGAAAAATCGTGTCTTGTTCTAAGTAAAAAAACAAACAATAAACTCGGTGTTGCAAATTATAAGGTATCGCTGATTTTTTTACGAAGCACCGCGATAGTACCATTATTTTTTCCTAGAATAGGTACCATAAGATCATTATAATTACCTGTCTTTCTTCGGATCTACAGAAAATTGCGTTCTTGCCCATATGCATGTTGTCTTTTACTGCTCAATTATTTTTTTCAGTTACCATTTCCTAGAATCCAATCTTGGAGTCATTAGCTTTAAAAATAAACTCGAAACAACTGAACGGTTGACTATTTTTAGATGAGGACCGTATCAAGTAGGTCAAACAGCTGTAAAGCCGAAGCCAGCGAACCCGGATACAAGCCCACAACGAGCCTGGCCGGTCAAAAAAAAACATTACTATTAGCAACGCAAAGTCAACCCCTCTCCTTTTATACGGCTATCATAGAACGGGAATATGGAATTATGATTTAGAGGATGGATATAATATTATCCTTCTTTTTGGTGATAACCTTTAGTAACATACTGTACTGCATGAGTAAAACGCGCGTTTATGGCGGTACCCCAGACAATATTCCCCAACGTCCGTTTTTAAGCGAAAAATATGTAACATTGAAAGACGATCCTGCAAAGATTTTTTCCTGATCATTAGGGAGCGATCGTAATTATCAGAAAAAATATACACGGTAGCTCTCACTTACGGTTCTTCATTTAGTCTTTCAATTTATTGCCAGAATACAAAGATTACAATTGACGTTACGCGGGAGTCCCGCGGATCGGGAATACCTGTTCCTATCATAGATGATTGAAAAACTCGTAAAACTCTATTTCTAGTATTGTACGTCAATGCATTCATGATCATGAGCCATCCGCTAATTTTAAGCCAATTGCAGACACAATTAACTTGCTCACGACTATGAATAACATGATTCTGTCCTAACAAAAAGGATACTTACATTGATTTAAGCGCTTTGTCTTTCTCATTGAAAATGTCTCCTTTTGTTTTTTAATTGCAAGCAATGACAACGTCACTCGTTAAGACATGGCCATCAATTATAAGTTCAAAACATTTGTCATGTAAAATTCTGATGTATTCTGTGATATGGATGTCCGTTCAATATGAAACCATTCTTTGGCCTCCTCTATCTGCAGATACATAATAACTGACAGATATGAGAGACTGACAGACTTGTGTCACAGGAACACACAAAATTAACGAATGTTTTTGCACACTAGTTTAACTTGAATATATATTAGAGTTGAACATTGTTTGGTCAAAAATATGACGATGCACGCAGTCTAGCAAATCCTACGTTGCCAATAGACTAGAGAATGTTCCATTGACATAAAAATACACGTGTCTGCAACATAACGTTTTACGACTAATACGTAGGTGTAGTGCTATTCTTGAAAATGTCAAATAACATTACTTCGCGTGTCGACCGTGGCATACTTTTTTTTTTCTTTTAATATGGTTTTTGATAATGGTAGCAAGTTAGTGTGGTGTTGTGAAAAATCCTCGATGTTTTAAGTAGCTGTGTTACGTATTTTTTACGGCGTTTCTCCGGTAGAAGAGATATGGTTTATTGAATGTTATACGTTCATAATTGAGCTGTTGCAGTAATGCTTGCGGCAAATTGATTTCTCCATTTAACTATAATCCAACTTGTCTTCATATGTTCGCAGTTTGCGCTTAAACTATAGTAAGACCTGTGTCACTTTAATAAAATACACGGCCTGTAGAATATTTCACTGTCATTTGCATTTTAGCGGTATGATAACAGAAAATCGTCCAATTGGCACACAATTTTACTGCTTTGTATACCACACGTTAATGACAAGTTAGTGTGACAATTACCAATTTTCAGCAGTATTTTCTTCCGACTGGTGCCGTTTTAAATAAATAGGTATGTACTACATCGATTTGTAAATAAGAGATACCAAAAAGACTATTTTTTTTGTATTTCTATTTTTTTTTTAAATATTGCCCCAGTCTAGGAATAACTCCTGTATCGTGGGTGCGTACATACACAAATACCCATACCAGAAACAACTATCTGTAGATCATACAAATATTTGTTCCGTGTGGGAATCGAACCCGCGACACCTAACGGAGCAGTCGATCTCTCAACCACTGCGCCAACCGTGCCGTCGAATCCGGATTTTCAATTCGCCTTGTCAATAGACACGTTATGCAAAAAATAGCTCCAGATAACAAAAACTGTTGTAACGAATTTACATACTTACTATTTACTTGGACCGGTTAACCGGTATTGTTTCGTCACAAACGGTACTCCAGATCTATGCAACATCTACAGTCACATGCCAAACCAGTCTATTTTATTATGTGAATATAATTTATGTACCTCCTCGGTTCCTCAAGTGCATTGACACTGCGTTAACTACACAATGACAGACAATTTCGATTTAATGTTAAATAATAAACGGAACTATGTAATTATAATAATGGCTCGATTGTAACTGTAAATAATAGTTTTGATGAACGGTAATGTCTCTGTTCGGAACTCGCGTTGCGTTACGTCACACTGATTGATTGGTGACGTCATAGGTTGTGTTGGTGCTAATTATTTAAGGGGGATAGCAGCTGTTGTGTTTTTTGCGACTTTATTACATTATTGACGCAGGGCATTTTCAAATAGACGGTGCAGAACTGCAGAACCTATTACAATATCGGTGGTATCAAAACTTATTACTTAACTTTCACATTCTATCGTCGCTGATTCGACATCGCATTAGGTTAGGATGAAATCGCCTATGTCATCGTTGATATTGATAGGTATTTACAATACGAAAACGCCCAAGCGATGTATGATGTACCTAAATTCTCTGTTTGTGTAATGTTTAGTAATTTTCTTTTTGCTCCTACTCGTCATCTGGTAGTCTCTTTTAATACTTACCGTTTTTTACACTAAATAGGCTTCCCTTTGATCACTATCTCTCTTTCATAGGAAAAGTAGGGTGACCAACATATTTCTATTTTTCTCAGGAATCATCCGAAACTGCCCGAATTGTGATTCCCTTAGGGGAAATAGGGATTCCCTTATATCGCACGGTAGATAATATGTACATCGATAGTTGAAATGTGTTTGTAGATTGTGGCGATTTTAGTGGCGCTGTTTACGTTGCAGCCAGGGTCACGAACCAACAGGTGCCCACTGAGAATGCCAGCGATTTACATACGTGCATAATAGAATAACACGTGCTTATAAAATCAGCGGCTTGAGTTATTAATGTTAGTGCCAGCGCGGTAATTTAAACGAATTAATTAATATGCATATGTAGGTATGTATTTTTAATCATTTTTTTTGTTGTATTTTAATTGTGGTCAGTGTTACCGGTGATCGGCAGCCTAATTACCGATGTAGCAACAGGCATAGATCGCACAATACCTTCTGTCAAACGTCATTTTTATGTCATATAATGTATTGTCTGACAGTGAGATTGTTATCGCGTGGCTGTCGCGTTGCTATCGCTTTTTTACGTAAATAGGCCGCGGGACAATTTTTTTAGTTTAACATTTATCAAGATCATTGTAGGTAATCAAGCAAGCAATCATTTTATATTTTTGTTGTCCTTATTAGGTATCGGTGGCGCCGGCGTCTGCGCATTTTCAGTTGCCAACTTTAATGTTCTATGTCGAATTAAGCCGTTATAATTGCGGTGCGGCCGTATGTACATATTAGGCTGAACTGGTTGCGAATTAGTGAAAGTATTGAAGCTCGAAGCTTCAAACCTTGGTCTTGTGGGAGGATGAAAGTTTACAATGCGAGCACGAAGCTAGTTAACGATATCATAAATCGTATCGCTTAAACTTTCAAGTAAATTAAATAATAGTATTCAGTTACAGTCACCGAAGTAAAACGTCTAAAATATCGGTTTTAGACGGTTCTAACAATTATCGCGAAAGAGGCAAGACAGTTTTATTATTATAAAATTAGCGTTTCATCACAGTCATCGGCATAATTTTATCAAATATTCCTTGCTATACTTACTTAATTCACACTTCACGCGCAGATGATGTAAAATTCCTCGTGATTTTATTTTGCGGAATTTTACGTGTCTTAAAACATAGATACGTATCAAATTCCTCTTCCATTAAAATTTAGCAAAAGCTTTCTCCCATAAAATCATTTGTAGCATCCCGTAGTTATTTTTGTTCGATGCTTACATGTTTTTAGCGCGTTGCCAAGTTCTTGAATATTGCGTCTGCGCCGGCCGCGGCCGTAAGATCTTGGCCGGTCAGGGTAAACATAGGCCGGTCAAACACGTGAAATATATAAACGTGACTTCATGACGTAAATTGTCAGTGTAAATAAAGGTGTTGCCTACTTCATAACCAATTTCCAATATATATGGAGAAACGATTATTTTCGTGAGTTACTAATTTTTTATCGTGAGTTAATAAATAAAATGGAATTCGCCAGAGCTCTTGGGTTTCTCCAATCAATAATCTGCATAAAAAAAATGGGATAAGGATATATGATGACTCATGTTGGGCCATGAATTGTGTGATTAGTTTGCGGATCACTATCGAGAGCCACAGCAGCGGGTCAAACAAGTTCAGGAGCAAGTTTGGCAGGTCGCAAATATTCACAAACCACTATTTCGGTTCTGTAAACAAAATATTCTATACTATTAACAACTTGTGCCGTTATAAAACCCTAAAATAATATTTTATAGGTTATAAAAAACCCGATATTGTCCTTGTATCAGATATTAAAATTCGTTGTCTATTCGCGTTGCGTAATGTGAATAATATTCATGAATTTATGGTAATTTTTGGACCGGTTCATAACTGGGTTGTTCAGATGCATTCACCTTGAGTTAACACCTAATTTGTCATAAAATATTGGATTAATGGCATATAAGGTAGTAATGATAGATCGATGGCAAACTGATATGGGCGGTTGTTCGGCGTATTGATGAAAATATGATTTACCCAGACGTTTTTCATTGTGTGGTCTAAGCAGACAAGTGAAATGCTACTGGATTTGTAAGATTTGAATGCCTAGTGTTAGGCACTGGAATTAAAACTGCCTAATCAGTGACATATTCTATCTTCGGCCTTTAGAACTACATATATGTACATAACTGTCATATTAATATAGTAGTAAAGAGACGGTTTGTTTCCTATTTAAAACCAATTACTGGTTTAGCACAGCACCACAATTTACATAACTATTCAGATTTTTAGTAGATGTAAATAAAGCAAAGCAAATATCATTGTTTTATTCACCATATAATAAATTTGATATTTTTATTTGCTTTTTCTATGTTAAAAGGCTTATTTTCCCTTAAACGTCGAAGTTAGGCCTATATACAAACTTCGCTATCAAAAATGCTAACGTTTTGTAATGTGATGCAGCCCTATTATTATAATAACAACTATAAATTAATGATTCACCAAACTAACAATACGAGTATCTAAATACAGAATTTCCCACAGCGATCATATTTTTGTGTAGTGCATGTGATGGTTTAATAATCAAATAGCATGGATATTAATGGGTTTGTTGAAAAAACCGGACATACTCACATAACAATAACAAAACTTTGATCATATGTTACATACCACACACCGTGTGAAATCTAATTCACCAATTTGAATATGTAGGTAAAGGTTATCTTGGTGAAAAAAAAAAAAGAAAAAAAAACACTAATTTTAAAATATAATTCCATTTTTTAAATTAAACAATGGACTGTTTACATATTTAAAATGTACTCGACTTCCTTACTTACCCTTCGTGAGACCACGTTTTATGTTTTTTTTTTTTGGGATAATTCCTGTATTTAATTATAAGTATTGAAAAAATAGTGTAAACATTCTTAATGCGTTTTGTTACATTAATAATATATTGTATATAATTTGAACTTTAATTATTATTTAACTCCAACTACTTATAATTTAACGTTTTATGTAGGTCACCGTTAGTCATCGAGATTCTGAGTAAAACGTGTTGGTGTAATAACGACTGAGCATATAATTTTAATGAAATTACTACTATAATCTTGAAAAGCTCCCTTGATCTTAAACATATTGAATATTTGACGTATACAATACTACGAGCGGATTTAAGATAAATATTCCCTTTAAATTGATCATGAATTCTTCATAACCCTTTCGGACCGGCGCGTAAAGTTTGGTGAAATTCTTAGATTTAAATTTAGAATATGGGTAATTTTGGGCCATAGATTTCGATTTTGGCATAATTTTCCCAATTTTCCGACGCCATCTTGGAAAAATCGGATACCAACAATTGTGTCGTACTGGGCCTATCATTTCGTACGTACAATTGTGAGTGTCACAATTGTATTAAGCCGGGCCTTATCTTTCCGTTTTACTTAATCTTGATTTGGAGTAAATAAATTCAAAATGCATAAGAAATTTATTATATTTATTAAAATATTCAAACAACTTCAGTCCTGCTGGCCGAGGTTTGTCAGGTCATAGCAAAGTGTTCAAAATGTTGTAGTGTAAAATACCGTTCAAAGTATTCTGCGGGGGTCGAAATATCTCCTGGTGAACGAGCAGCATCCTGTGGAATAGGTTTGCTGTTGAAGGGCTTCTTCTGCCATGTTAACTGATTGAGAGGTATGTTGTCAAGATCGCTGTCAATGTCCAAGTCTGATAAAGATGTGGTAGAATCGTCGGGGGCGAATCGGGTTCAGCTTGCAAAAATTCTTGCTCGTCGTCGCTATCATCGTCTCCAGAGTCATTGAGCATTAGTGCGATGGTAGCATCGTTTAATATGTCCGTTATGCGCAGAAAATCTAAAAATATTAAGAATAATAACATATTGCACATAATGTATTAGGTAGTGTAGGGCCTAAGTTAATACAATTGTGACGGAAAAGTTCGTTATGCCATTACATCGAAACTTTTACTTATAAGGGTCTATTATTGTAACTACAACGTTCAACGATTATCTAATTAACTATTAAATAACACATTATTCACTGGTTTTATAAGATAAATCAACAAATAAACTTACATTCTCCAAATCGGGGAGCGCGATTTTTCACCCAATTGAACAGATCGGTACCTGGCCGCCGACTGACAAACACGGCGAATTTGCGCGGGAGGGGAAAGCCCGCTTTACGCACAATCGTGTGAAGTGGGGCCCGTCCACTACGAACACGTAAAACTGATAGCTAAGCTTGATCATACAACACGCACAATTGTATTGGACCGTCCCGTAAGGGATAAAGCTCTGAACATGGATGAGACTGGCGCAGGAACGTGGAAACTGGTATTTTCAAAGAGAGGCTTATGCCCAGCGCTGGGCGAACTCGGGCTGTGGATGATGATGATCATGAAAGTTGTGAAACGTCTAACCCCTTAAACAATAAATTCTAGTCTATTTTGCGTCACTTAACGGGTTAAAAATAGACACATACGTATAGATATAATTCAATTTCATTCACGGTTAACCTAGAATACTATACAAATAGACGCAGCCGTAACTTAATATTTTTACGAGACTAAACTAATAAGTGTGACTAATAGTTATTGGTTTAAACGTTTGACTAATGAGAACATTGAATCATTATTATAAAGATAAGCCTATGCTTCGAATGAAAAGACAACATTTTTTTTTAATTGTAGCATAATTACAAGTTTATACGTTTATATCGTTGAAACTGTGACGACCATGAAAACTGTGACGAACATTGCTGAACAAACATGCGCGAATTGCAGAAAACACTCGTGAAAATAGTTTTATAGTGAGAACATTAAAAATTCACATGTTTCACGGGTTTAATATATTTTCTCCTTGTTTCAGGTTGTCTAACATGTGTCCAAGTCCTGAATATTATGGTCCTCCTCGGCTTCATGTTGAACTACGCCCTCCGAGTGAACCTCACGATCGCAATTGTGGAGATGATTTACGATGATAACGACAACATCACTGCAGTTGCAAACATCACCCATCACAACGTTACTGAGGTAAGATTTATTGCTTGCTTCCATAGCTTTGAAGTAAGATTGAGACTGTACAAGCCACTCCTACAACGATCTGGTGGAATCGTAGCCATCGAAATTTCTAGATTTGTGAAACGAATATTCAATGTTCATATCAATATTCGTGGGAAGTCCGTATTGTATGTACTTTAGACAATCACATGAGTAAATCATCATGAGAATTGAGTGTTTAAAAATTAATTAATCAAAACCAATTATATTAGATTCTTGTGAATAAATAGTTTGTGTTAGTTTATGTTACATAATTTTGATATAGTCCGTTGAAACTGAAACACTTAAAACAATACAGTTTGTGGTTCGGGCTATTCCCGTTTTAACGCAAAACTGATAGCTATTTCCTCCTTTTGTTACCACACAACATATTTAAACAATAGCTTTGTCTGTAACTAAGGAAAGGATTGTAATATAACTTGTTTTTCGAAACAGAAAATATACTTAACCTTCCATGTGCATACGTGAAATAATTATCAAAACCATTCTGCGGTTTTGTTAGTTTTAAGTGATAGTTCAAGATGTATTTCCCTTTCTGAAGTCATATAGTAAAACTTTTTTCTTATAGCACCCAGAACACATAGAGCAAACACGTTACCACTGGGACACAAAACAGAAGAACCACCTCCTCGGGTGCTTCTTCTGGGGTTACGTGCTCACAGAACTACCGGGCGGTCGACTGGCAGAAGTCATTGGCGCTAGGTGAGAAAATACCATAATTTTAGCTGGATTTTATGAAGAAAAAAATATACACTAGATTCTTCTGAATATGGGTATTTTACCAAGAGCAACGGCTTTCCGACCAGAAAAAAATAAAATAAAATCGAAGATTTGTTCGCGGCAACATTAATTAACCTCACACAGCGCTCCTTCTGTGCGTGAGCCATTTGACACTATGTCATAAAATTTCTTAACGCATATAATGATCGAAACAGGTTTGCTCCAGTAAATAGAATTGAAAAAGTAGGCCAAGTTCTTGTAATTACTATTACCATGTTTGATATCGACAAATCAGGATATAATTATTGTTGTGTAGACGACGATGGGCAAAGTATGTAATATATCTATGAAATTGTAATTCTTGCAATGTAAGTCTTTTTGCTGTTATATAACTTGAATACAACTTGTTAACACGGTCTTTCGCGGGTTTGTCACGATGTTATTACATCCGATCTTATAAATACCAGTCTCGTGAGAAAGTCACGTTTTCATTCGACGCGGAGCGACTAATTTTTATTACTGACTGATTTATAAAGAACGTTTGGTAGCTTTAACTGCATTTATACATACCCAGCTTATTTTGAATATTGATTAATTTTCAAATAACTGTTGCTATTATGTCAATTCGCAAAAAAAACTTGCCCCCTGAATAATCAACCTTTACAAGTTACGCCATTCAATGTAAGCAGCACCATGTAATGTGGGAAATTAAATAAAAAAGTGCTTGCATTGCAGAGGGCGCCGACCGAATGCCATACCAAAAATTATCGTCATTCACTTTTGAATTTCGAATTTGAAATATTAGTGACCATGCAATTCTCATTTATCAGGACCGGTTCAGATATTTTATTTTGTATAGAAATTGAAGTTGTATTCGACGTCTTCTTTTCGCGATACAATCAAACATTTTTTGTTTTCTTTTTTAATTAAACGTGTCTGTAGTCGAATATTTTAGCGTCGAACTTTCTAGACCTCTTTAATAGAAGGGTCAGGAGGAGTCATTGAAACTGATTGGCCTGATGCCATTGGTCCTTGCCATCGATTTGAACTGCGATAATCACTCATAATAGAACAGTTGGTTACAATTTAAAATAGTAATAATTTACTTACAAATACATTTATATCGTATGCGTTGCAAATTAATTATGTTCTCATTGAAGCAGTTCTATGTTGGTATTTTTCCTTACAATTTGTGGCTGGTTTTGGGCGCATGCGTCATGCATGTTACGATACTGAAGAGATCTTAGAGTGGGACAGTAAAAATAAAAATTGTTTTGTGAACCTAATTGAAACACGATAGTTGAAATAATAAAAATAGTGCAATTCAAAATAAGTATTGCTTATTGAATTAAATTGCCATTGCGCTTGCGCTCATCGACTTTATCAGACTTAAAGAACCGGTTAGTGACTAATTGTGTGAATAACACTATATTGAGGACGCTGAAATCAAGTTTAACAAGTTCTTTGAGTATTTTATTTTGATTGGAGTCATTATCCCAGCGTGGTATTGTTTACGTCGATTCGAGAAACTTCTGAAAATTGCCTTGAAATGAAAATAGGCAGCGAAAAAGTATAATGAAGTCTGATGATTGCTGATGGCAATTTGCCTTAAAAAAAGGAGATGGCAGAGAATGATTCACGCGGAACATTCTCGCTGTTTATGCGGGCATGAGCTATGATTTATGAACGTTATCGTGTAACTGAGTGTTGTGTGATCATTCGTGAAATGTTTGCGTGTCGGTTTTTGAGACTTCGATGCGGGCGGTGGATTTTTGACGTGCCTCATATTGAATTGCTTGTTATATCGACACGCAGCTTTTATTACCTCCACTGAAGTATCCAACGATTACAATTTATATTGAACTGGAAATATTGATGGCTTCATTTTTCTTTTGCTAGCATTTTTTTTTATTAGGATTACTTTACCAACTTCTTTACCCTCGACTCTATAGCTTTCTCAATTCTCTTATTAAACTATTTATTTTTCGTTACCAGGCGGGTGTTCGGCTACAGTACTCTCTTAGCCAGTATCCTTACCCTCCTCACTCCTGGCGCTGCCGCTATCGGCTTCGGGTGGGTTGTAGCTGTCAGAGTGTTCCTAGGATTCCTCCTCGGAGCAACATGGCCAGCTATCCTACCCATGGCATCCAAATGGATCCCACCAATGGACAGATCGAAATTCATGTCAAACATGATGGGTAAGTGTTCTTTGAAGTAGTAAAAATAATTCTGTTATATAATTATTGAATTGATTAGTTCGTGGAACTTGATTTCTTGAACAATAGTCGCATGAGGATGTTAAATTAGCGTTCGTTGTAATGAGAGATACGACACAATACTGATGACGCTCGCAAATTGTAGAGTTCAAATAGGACACAATAAATCTGTATTACAGTTACAACCAGCCTTGACCGGCCTCTGTACTCCGTCATCCAATGTTTGCGAGATATTGATGTCACAAATATCTACACAGGCATACGTAAGGAGGGCTGGAATTGTTATCGTTCCATGCCACCGCGCTGATATTTCGCAGTGATGCATGCATTTGAAAGCGACAATATGGCGGCGCGACGGAGGCGCGCGCAGGCGTGGTCGCTGACGTCACGGCATTGGCGCCTTCTGATTGGCTGTTATTAGTTGACCGCGCGATTTAACCTTGCGCAACCGTTGCCATGCTGCGGTTAACCAGTTCCGAGAAGCGCGGCTTAGTATTATTTTAGTACGGGATGTGTGGTCACGTGGTGGTTATGGCGACTATGATTGCAGGCAAGGTTAAGAATGAGCTTTGGAGTCTATTCTCGAATGCAATAACAATCACATTGTCCTTTGACGCACTACCATTAATTTTGAATAAATGTTTATTCACATGGCATATTTAAATGTAGGTATTTATTTCTTGTCTTTAATTAAATATTTAATGTGGGAATTGTGACGAGATGCTGAGCTCTGTTTCAGAATGATGTATAAATTTTTCAGACCAGTACATGACTTAGATTCTGATCAAAAACGCCATTATGTTTTATCTGATTACTAATTTATTCATGGTTAACGCAACCTTGGCATTAAAACATGTAGGTAATGCATTTCCTTGTTCGCAGTAAAAATAAAATATTCACACAATCGTTACACGGAACATAAATAGGATGTTATAATAAAAACAATAAACAGTTTATTGTCAACACGATTACTGACTGAGAAAATGTTTGTTTTATTATTTTCCGTACTGCAAACGATCTGATTTAGTTTATGATAATTTAAAAGACAGGTAAAGGCAGCACTTTTTCATATTTCGTAAATTTATTGTAATATTACTTTAAAAAAAAATATTGTAAGGAAACTTAGCATAATATTTTAATTACGACATCGTGACTTTGATTACAGTCGCACGAGTTTCTGCAATCGATAAGTCGAGAGACTTCGTCAAACAACGTCTGTCTAAAATATGGGTCGTGTTATATGAAATCGTTGACCGTTTGCAATAAACCTTTATCATGTTTACTTGATTCGACAAGAGCTTCCTTTCACTGATTTTATCAGTGATAGCTATTACACATGAATGAGGGCCGCTAATGCAATCAAAAATATTTTTTGCATTTGCGCTAAGATGTGGTTTGTATTGGAAATGTTTCAGGGCAGAGGTCGAGCCATTTATACATATTTACTGTTATTACATGAGTAGCCAATTAATAACATTTTATTAATGTGTTTGTAAGATAAACATTGTGAGTTTTTTATGAATCTTACATTCATTTAAAACTTAATTTATAATTTGTGATAGACTTTTGAAGACGCGGTTGGCGCAGTGGCTAAGCGATTAGCTTTCTACGTTATGTGTCGAGGGTTCGATCCTCGCACGGAACCAATATTTGTATGATCTACAGATAGTTGTTTCGGGTCTGGTTGTGTGTGCAAGTGACATGTATGTTTGTAAACTGTAACTGTCTCTTGTACCTACGATATCGGAGAAATCTTAGTGTGGGGTAAAGATAAAAAAAAAAACAACCCATCGCATTTCACTGCTAGCCCCTCCTAATTTTTGAACTTAAAACATGGTCACCTTACTATTTCTAATGCTGTTTGAATAAAGGCTTAGTGCGTAACTGTAAAAACAAAAGTGAAAATAGAACGTGACACGCTTTACAAATCAAATATATACAATTTTGTCTCACATAAGTACTTCACACACAATTTATGGTCAATTATTTTGAAACAGAGTTTAATGCCTAAGTAATAATATCGTAGCCGAAAGACGATGATAAAGTTTCGTACCTCGTTATAAAACAAAAGAAAAATTAATAAAAATACTTGTCTTAGAAAAACAAAAATGTGAGGTGGCCCTACGGTTTGTTACCAACTGATTAATGAATGAAATGGAATCGGTCCACTACGTGCATTGTTCGTAAATACCGGGTCATAAGTTCAACTAGGTTCCAGTCCAGTGCAGTTGCTATGGACCTTATTTGAGGACCATAAACCTCATTATGATAAACCAATCTATTTTTGTATCTTTGTAAAGTAACAGAAATGAGAATCGTACTGGCTTTAAACCACATACTTATTGGTGTTTGAGTTGAGGAAAGTTGTGATTAGATTAAGATATGTACTGTGGATAGTAGCATAGTTCTAGATCCAATTTAGGTACTATAGGTGCCTATTTATAGTCTATAATATTTTACGAAATGACGTTTAATGTTAGTATTTAACTATTTAATTATTCAGTGGAATGACGCATTTATTGAAGTTATGTCGGGCACATGTGAACCCGGGTATGTCCTAAAACTGCGGCCAGACACCGGAGGGCGGGCAGCAGCGTCCTCTCACTAATCGGTGAGCCACTGCGATCCCCAAGCCGCCTGCCAAGCGTGGGGATTATGGCAAACCCCCCCTCTTGGGGGAGGCCTTCGTTCAGCAGTGGACGTTATCTGGCTGATGATGATGATGATGATGATGTCGGGCACAAAGCGTTTAGTAAGCGGTCGTTTTCTGAGCCAAATTAAATACCGGTCAAACGCCGTTTCTTTGCCTGTATCTAACTACAGGATTGCTTCCATTCCTAACTTAACATTGAGTAAAACACTGGTAGCATAGCATAGCATCACGCCTGTATTCCGCGAAGGGTTCGGCACGATTATACCTACACCCACATTTCGCTGATGCCGATTCGCCGTCCATGTAATAGGGGCTAGCCTAGTAGAGTTTTCATACCCATAGAGATTTGTACCCGCCCAAGACCTCGTGATATTCAGTCGCGCCTGCAACCACTACCAATGAAGCAACAAACATTTGTGTTAGTTCATAAATGTTATTGTATTGCATGAGCATCTAAACCTAGTGCAACATTTCCCGCACATAACGTTGAGGGAGCAATGTATTCATAAATCTGAAATGTTACATAAACTGAATTTGAAACTGAAAAAAACGAATCAATTATCACCTCCTTTTGACAGTATCTGTTCTAAACTACTGTTTTTTTCCAAAGCCAACCGAAGTAGTTCTCAGAAAAGCCTAATACGAGATTTGCAGTTACCTCATTTGTCAATAACCTCTCGCAAATGTATCCGGTCGTAAATAATTGTTTTAAATCAAGTCACGCGACACAGCGCCCTTCGGAGCGTCCTTTATCAACTGGGTCTAGGTATTTTGGAGGAAAACTGTATGCGCGAATAATTATATGTTTTATTAGCACTACAATCCACACGTGACTTGAACTTTTGATGATATTCAAACAGGTTCTTTACAGTGTCGGTAATAGGAAATTAGTTGCAAATGCTCGATTTAGATAAGTTAGAAATAAATGTTTTAAATAAATGGTAAGAAAAAAGTTCTACATCGCAATATAAAGTCAGAATAGCAAAACATTTTTTTAATTGTGACTCTTGTGATCAGGGTCGTCTGTGAGTTAGGAAAGTCCTAATTCAAATGCATTAAATAATAGTGTATGAATAGAAACACTAGTATAAGTACTGTGCTGAGTTATTTCCGTTTTATAGATAGTAAAAAGGTTGTAAGTCTAAATTATATAGCAGATACTATCTGGAACGTAGGTACTGTTAACTGTCACAGAACTTTCTAGTCTAGATTTTAGGCCCGCAGTCAAGAACAATATTTTGAGAACACACAGTGAGTTCCTCTGCACGGTGGACGAAATTTCGACCGATCAACCAATCAAATTGTGTGTGGAATTACAAAAAAAAAACATTTACTAGGTTATGGGCCCAGGATACTTTCGCTGCGCGCGGTTAGGGCGGAACGGAACGTGTGAAATGGAGGAATATATTTGTATGCCATATAATTTAGATGGCACACCTGTATTGACCTCATTTTGACGAATAAATTTGATTTGATTTGAAGTGAGCGACAAGGGATAAAGGGACGTCTTATGGCCGAAGACAAGTTGCCATATTCAGACATATGAATGCAATCAGCTTGCATTGCATTAATATATTGTTGTCTTTCACTTTGTCCCATCACATGAATGTTGAAATAATGTAAACTAAGAATGGCAAGTTGCCTGGCAAAGGAAAATAATAGGGTTCCAAAACCCGTAATCGGCTAACACCATAAAAATGTATGGTCGTTCAGAAAAGTTGATTACCCTAAGAATAATTTTAGTTGCTCATCCGGCCCGACTCATTTTCCAGTGGTAAACGATGTAATATTCTCATATCAACTATTATTTTCGCCTGTACAAAGGACCTGTCATAAAACTGGTTATCTTTGTCTGTCTGCGGATATATTGTTATTCAGTAACTCAAACCGTGAATATAGGTATTGTTTATTAAAAGAGGTTGCTAATGTACGCTATGTAAGAGATCTTGTACATAGGCCGATTAAGATTAAGAAGCTATCTTTAGTGCATAGAAAAATCAGAATTCGGGAATCGAATATCGATACAGAGCGAAAGATTTTATAGAAAGTCAATTGCTAACTGCTCAGCCACTACCCCAAATCGTACCGTCATTTCACTATGAAACAGATGTTTCATCAATTTTTTTTACTCACTTAATTTTCTATTTTGACTGCCTCCTTGGTTTAGTTCTCGTAAGCGCGACTGTTGAGCGTGAGGATTAAATTTCCGGGTCAGGTATAGTGTTATTGGGTTTTTCTGTGTGGAAATTCTCAATAGCAGCACGGAGTTTGAAACTATGCCCTGTAAATTTCAATATCTTGCCCCCTATATCAATAACGGCACCGGCGAAATGTAGATGTACTACCTATATTAGTACACGCCTCTGCCTAACCCTTTGCAGAATACAGGCCTGATGCTATGTCATGTTGTGATGATGCTTAATTTTCGTATTCATGTATAAACTTATCTGCATTAATTATAGAAAATACAGTAATAAATCTCGATAAAGTATTCCTAGCCAGCCAGTCCAGTAGGAAATTTCCCAACATGTCATATGAGGTCAGGGCATTAGCATGGCCGCATGACGTATCAACTAGTCTACATAAACTGGGCTAGTTTAAACTAGCTAACTTATAACTGTTTCTAACGACTTTCTTGTATTCCCTAATTTTAGATATATATATGTAGGTATATAAAATTGTAAGCACCATTTCCTTTCCTTATGACCATGATGTTTCGAACTTTCTATGACTCCTTAATAAATTGATGATAACTTAGGTACCATTTACAGTGTCTGCACTGCCTAATTTAGCTTACACATACAGTGCAAGTAATTTATTCGATTTGGAGGGCATAAATGGCATTTTACCTTCCCTAAACAGATCTCACGAGCGTTACCACCAGGGATTGCGAAACGCGGCGATCAAATGGCACATTTTATTTCAGGTTGCGTTAATGCGGCTAATTTTGCTATCATTAATGGACCTTACAGTCAAAACGGCAACAGCCCACCTGGTAACTTAAAATTCGTGCATCACTATTGTTAAGCCAGTTGTACATTGTACATTCTTTTCGTCCCTGTATTACAATGATATACGTCATATATACAGACGGGCGCGGTTGGCAACTCAACGTGACCTACTCGTGACTATTGCCAAGTTCATGATTAAACTCTGAATGCGAACATTTTTGTTCTTACTCAATCGTTTTGATAATAAATCTTTTATGTCAGATTGGAACGACTGATATAAATTCTTCGGCAGTGTTAGTGAGATTTGAATAATGCCGTGGTGTACATATGAGCCCAGTATTTAGCTAGGAAAAAGCACAGGAGGAAAATGCTCACCCCATTATGAGAAGTGGCACTAAGAAAACTTGGCGTATTACGTGATGACTACAAGAACAAAAAACACTATAAGGAAGTAATTCCTTAGATGAAGGAAACCCTTGCGAACTCCTTCATACGTTATTTGGTTAGAGGTTTACGAAAATCGAGTTGGTGTCATCGAACTTTTGTTTTATAAGTCGTTGAGAAGTACTTCAACAAGGTACAACCCATATAAAGTACACCGCGTGTATTATCCTTGAAAAAAAAAATATAATTACGACCGTGAGTTTATCTTGTTCTAAAGTGAATTCAGTTTATTGGTCACAATCAACATTAACCATAATCCGCATAAGATAATCTACTAACTTACCGCAGTAAAGCTTAATACAATTTGCTCTGTAAAACCGTCTATTGTCACAGAACCATTGTGGTCTATTTCAACAATTTGCACAGCAAACTTAGCTAAGCTGGCTGTTATTCTCATAGAGTAATAGATTATAGCGAGCCATATCTAGGTATGGAGTTTTAAAAAAAAAAAAAAATCGTTGCCCCACACTAGGATTTCTCCTGTACAAACATACATGTCACATACACATACAACCAGACCCGAAACAACTATTTGTAGATCATACAAATATTTGAAAAATAAAAAGCTAATCACTTAGCCACTGCGCCAACCGTGCCGACGAAGTTATTGCCGATAAAAAAAACTGACGATGAAAGCTGAAGGAAAACTTTTTTTCCAGTGACAGTAGGTTTACTCTCTCCCGGGTACGCCATTTCCAAGGCGCTTTAGGAAGCGCTATGTTTCATCTTATAGCACATCACATCTAATAGCTATAGATTATCTGTGAAATATCAATCATAACAAATGATTAAATGGTTAATTGTTCAATAACAGGGCAACCGCTGAGCAAGTAAACTTGACACAGTATAGAAAAATAGTGTTCTCTTGCGACGAAGGTTTTATATTTTGCGAATCATCCATCCATCTTTGGCAGAAGCCTGTCCAGCTGTTAACATGACGTAATGGCTCCACCATCTACACACACGAGATCCTAATGAACAAGTCTTATCTATAAATATTATTAACATTAGCATTTCTCTTGCAGCGTCATCTTTAGGTGCTGCGATGACAATGCCGATCTGTGGATTCCTCATAGCACACTTCGGGTGGGAGTCGGCATTCTACTTCACTGGTAATGTATTAAAATACCCATACAATTTAATGACAGTCGCTTACAAGACCAACACTTAGATGATATGTAGACGTTTTCTATCTTTTTAACGTTCAAAAGTTTGACAAATTCTGCTATTACAATTTCCTTATCCAATAAATTCTAATATACTTATAGCTTGTAAACCACGCGTTTTATGGACATGTTGAATTATGTACAAGGCACAAGCAAATAGGATCCGGTAGCTGTCAAGAATTTATATTTCATATCGTGATATAGAGTCACATAAAATTCCTTTCCCCCATTTACCTATTTGTGAGAGAAAGTTTCAGTTACTTGAGACCAATACTTAGGTTATCATGTTTTAAAGCAGAGGTTCCCAGACTTTTTTTCTCATAGACCGCTTTCAAAATTTAGCTAAATTTTAGCAGCTACATTTCTACCATATTATAATTTGAATTGTAAACCCCCATTTTTATGTCACGCCGTCGAGTCTCCCGTGGACCCCTGGGGGTCCATCTGGACTACTTTGGGAACTAATGTTTTAAAGTAACAGTGGTTTTAACTACAGAAATCTAAAATACGCCCGAGCTCTTGTAATTTCTTTAGCAGCAAGAATATGGACCACAAAGTAACTCCAATTAATTCCACAGGTATAATCGGGGTGATGTGGTCAGTGGCATGGTTCGCCGTAGTCTACGACACTCCTGCGCAACATCCTCGCATATCCGAAACTGAGCGCAATTTCCTGCTGAAGGCTCTGCCACAGGACTCCAACAACAAAGGAGTAAGTGTAATATTCGTATTAAACTGGAATTAAATATTAGAATCGGGTGCCTGTTTTCTTTGGTACAGCCATACACAAAGTTTGCTCCGCGGAGCCCTAGGGGTCCGCAAAGTCTCTGTGGGGCTCCGTGAAAATACTGGCCACTCTTCTATCAAGCCTGACATCAAACAATTGATGAAAAGTAAAAAACATTTTCATATCTTCCATTAGATGCAAATGTTAATGTATACACATAAATTACATAGGGCTCCGTCAAATATTTCATTTTCCGTAAGGGTTCTGTCGACAAAAAAGTTTGAGAACCGCTGCTTTAGTAGAACCAAGTTAAAGGTTTTTGGCATCCAGCAATCTACACTAGGCCCAGGCTACCTCTTTGTAAGTTTTATAATATAATCGGTTCAGTGGTTTAGTCGTGATGAGGTAACAAACAGACAGACTATAGGATTTTAATAGTGTGGATACATCAAAAGATGTTTTGCTTTTGTCATTGTCATTGTTATCGATGCGTTTTTTGACGGTCATCAAGGGCGGCGAATTAAAATTCGCGATCGTGTAACAGCGAAAAATTAAGCATACCAATCATTGCTGTTTACAAACTTAAGTTCTATATTAGTTTCACTATGTCTCTTTCTAACAACGAATACGAGAAAAGGATGGAAGATATTTAGTCTTGCCAAATGAGAACACTTGTTATTAATGTTGATTTAGTCTTCATCACCTTTTATCGATGAAATTCTAAATCGATGACCAACTGTAATTTCAACTTTTTAAATTTAATTTTTTAGTACCGTAAAATGCTGTAACTTTGCCTGTACAAATTCTGTAAAGTAGTATAAATCTGTATTCTTAACTAAATTACTAATTAAATATTTATCTTAGTTTTTAAATTATTTAGCATTGCAGATGCAATTTGATATAGTAAGTCATTATGAGTTATTCCTAGGCGAAGGTAGGAATGCAGGCAAAGTTACAAGGGCATAATCTAATTTGACAGTTTTCAATATTGTCTCTTTTTAAAATGTTACTTGTAAGAAAGACATAGTGTGACTAAGCTATGCGCAACAGAATCGGCGCTATCAAACTTTATTGGCACAAGGCTTGTCTCATTTGAATATAATCGATACAAAAGAATGTGTATTTAATTAGGTAGACACGATTATACAAATGGATTTTGAACTTATTTTAAAATGTACAATGTAACTGTTTATATAAACAGAATTGTGTAGTAGAATAGGGATTATTGGCAATATTGTAAGAATACATCACAGAGTCCCATGTAATAAAAAAATCTTCAATGTCACGTAAACGCTTAATTAATATGGACAGCCCCATGGATCGAAACATGAATGTTTTACCATGAAGGGTTTTTACCATCATATGATAAATATTATCAAATGGATTGGAGCAAGCAATAAAGTGCTTTATGACTAATTCTACTAAATTACTCAGTTCCTCTTCGAAACGAACAATAGATGTGCGCACGCGCAACTTTAACAATGTGTTAAGAGCTCCATAGTAACGCCTCGTAAATGTCAGGCCACAGCGTGCTTCAGATTTTAGCTAAATTTGCATAGATTCAGTTTGTACAAATGTTCCGTTTAATGAACTATTATGTTCGCTGACGGTGTTCGCAAAACATAATTTGTGATAATTATAATAGAGTACGTAAAATCAAAATTGTTCCTTTGTTATAGATATTTAGTTTATAGATTTGGATATTATATTATTTATGGAAATTTTCTTTCATGTGTCATGTCGATTTCAGTTTAATTTAAATATCATTCGTTTATTCACTGCTGGGACTCAACCCTATATGATAGGATATCCTATAAGATAGGACTATCGAGTATCAGTGTCTCCTGAATAATTCGGTGACGGAGTACAGATGACAGTCGCTCCGTGTAAAATACTGTTATTCAGCCGTAACCGGTTAGACTAGGAGCCGAACTCAATGTAGTTGGGAAAAGGCAGGCAGATGATGATTCATGTTACCAGTTTTCCTGTTTTATTTCTTTGGTATGCTGATTTTCTCAAGATATTGCCTTCGTGTTTCAAATTTCAAGGTTGAGACTGTTAGATAAGTACCTCGTTCAGTCTGAAAAATCCATAAATATTTAACGATTTCAATGAAAATAATATTCTTATTTCAATAAAATGATTGGCTGGTTCCCGAATGAATCAATATTTTTTTTATAGGTTTTCTCCTATAACTCACTTATTTCCGTTACGAAAAATTCCAAGCGGTACGACATGAATATCAATATTGGCAACACAAAATAGGAATGTTGAAGAACCTCTTTTTGAATGAAAATTTGATGGCTGTACTTTGCGATAGGTTGTTGATGATGTAATTAATGCAATAGGCCGCCATACTTCATAGTTCATACAAAATTATGCCGTCGCATTGGATACAAAATTACGGGATGAGACTTTACTAGCGTCTGGCTATAAGAAAGAGTCATTATTAACCCCTCTGAACTTGATTCATCAGAGACATCTACTTTAATAGCCTGTATTTAATCAATTTAATTGTCTCATGGTCTAGTGGTCAAGTGCGGCTGGTAAACGTAAGGTTTTGGCAATAATAATTAGCCCGGGGTATGGAATTTTGGCCGCTAGATGGCAATACGTTTACCCTTTATT
The DNA here is from genome assembly GCA_947562105.1 of Shargacucullia verbasci. Classification (NCBI taxonomy): domain Eukaryota; kingdom Metazoa; phylum Arthropoda; class Insecta; order Lepidoptera; family Noctuidae; genus Shargacucullia; species Shargacucullia verbasci. Next base: position 2,143,991 of record OX387296.1, read on the forward strand.
TCAGGTGATTTAATAACGAAATGTGAGTGCAGGTACAATACTACACTTCTACCTAACCCTTCGCGGAATACAGTCGTGTTGCTATGTAACCAAATGGTTTGTGGTCGTTACTTATTAAACAAAGCGAACCTTTATCGCCTTCAAACCACACATGACATCAATATGTGGTCATGTTTCTCATCAAATACCAAAAAAATTATTGCTCATGTCACGTTTAATCGCAAATGACAAGTTAAATAGGACGACCATGTGTCTCCATAAATTGAGACAAGTCCCATTAATCTTCCGCATTCTTTGACTATTGTTTTTTTTAATCTTGTCACAGCGCGCGTATAATAAACTTAGGCGTAGCTATTTCGTATTCTCATCGCGTTTTATACGTTGAAATGTGACCGTGAAAAAAGCATAAAAATCCGCACATAGTTCAAGCCGGTGCTACTAATATTTTAATCATTGTAATTGCTGTAAATCTCGTACCCAGTCGTAATGTGGAGATTTATTTAGTTTTTAATTAAAATTCTACTGCGCATTACACTAGTAATTATGGGTGTTTGACTTTTTTTCCTTATGGGGTAAATACCTTGCTATTCTAAGAATTGCGTGGAGATATGTCGATTATGTAGGCGTCGCGTTTTTGTATGGTCGTGCCGTTCACCCTTTTAAGAGTTTACGTGGAAATATTACTATAGGAAGGAAGGTTTATAACTGAGCGGTGTATGTTAGAATGGATAGTTTTGATATGGAATATTTAAGTGGTACACAATGTTGTTTTATAAATTCTATTGCCAGGCGAAGCAGTTAAGATATGAGACGAGAATTATTAGATCTTTCTTTATCTATTTTTATATCTATATCTAGAACTTTTTCTAGAGTTTGCTCATATTGAAATGCATGATCAATTAACTCGTGCGTATTGCAGTCAACTGCTGGACATAGGACTGTCTAGTATCTTTTGACGCTGCGACATTTAAATATGGGAACGATAGGAATCAACTAATTTTTTTTGTTCCCCATTTTAGTATTTAGTTTAGACGATTTTGCTAAGCGCAAGTGCAATGTAATGCATTTCGAAGTGAATAATTATCACCGTGGTAAAGATGAGATTATTAAAAAGTGCACACAATATAGTGACATCATGGCAACTCAGTTGACTCAACTTGGAATGATAAGCAAATGCATGCAATTTTTGCTATGATTCAATTGCTGAGAATATATGCATGGATAATTGATTGTTCATAGTGTAAAATTTGAATATTGCATGTGTTGTAACACTTTGATTTACAAAATCTAAGTAATTTAAAGGTGTATTACTTGTGTGCTTAGTAATAACGGTGATTTTACTCGACTATGCTATCCTTTTCGGCAGAGTCGTGTTACTAAATTAGTTGAATGTATAGGCTGAGAAGATAGACAAAAGCATTTATTTTGTTCTTTCCTGAATTAAATAAATATGACTGTGACTCATCCACAATACTCTTAATAATATAACGATAAAATTTCACATCAGGCCTTATATAATACCTGAATTTTTTAAATCAGTAAGTCTGCATTATCGGCCTAGTGGTTAAGCGATTTGAAGAGTTACGTGTTCCGGTTTAAAAAAAAATATGGGACAAATATGTGTATGACCTTAGGATGTGAGTGTGAGATCCATGTTTGTAAACTATACTCACGATATAAGAGAAATCCCAGTGGAGCAACACTAAGAATTCTCTGAAAATCTGAAGATTGTACCAGTTACTCATAAGGTACCGAGAGCCTAATGGAATATCTTCTTTGTCCGCAGCACATGCCAGTGCCATGGAAAAGCATGCTGCTTTCTGCACCAGTATGGGCCATCATCATCACCCACGGAGCGTCTGTCTTCGGCTACTTCACCGTCGTCAACCAACTGCCCAGCTACATTGAGAGCATCCTCCACTTTAACATCAAGCATGTAAGTTATTATATTATTGTAATATTAGTTTCACTTTTTTCAGGATCGACTTCAATTCTATTTATGACTTTCATTTTATAGGTTTAATATCTATTATCCAGGTATCACTATTTGGGTAGACGGTGACCAAAAACTGCAATAAATTGGGTAGATTTTTTGAATTTGACAATGCTTTGTACTAGAATTTTCAGCATTGCTTAATTAAATTAATCACTGGATTAAGTTATGTCAGTGTAGACAATTAGTCAGTTTAACTATTGGTCGCTTTAACAAGCGACCAAATAACAGCTGTGTTAAGATATTTATCCAAACATACATACTACATATTTAATTAAGTCGTTTTTCTTAGCATATATATGTATAGGAACCTGTTTAATATACGTAGTTGTATGTATAGACAGAACAATATTAGTTTCACAGGCCGTCTAATTATTAGGAAAAATGTTACATCATGTTTCTATTGTGCGCGGGCAAACGACTCAATGTCGTATGCTAATCAATATTGACTCCACTGAGTTTAATGAGCAAGTAATCTTTCAAATAAGAAGTCTAGGTATTTTTCGTAACGACCCCAGTAATTTGTTGTTTTGTTTTCCACCATTGACCTAAAGTTACAATGTGTTATTGGATTTTCCTATATTGAAATTCTCAGTAGCGTACCGGATTTTGGAATATTGTCCTCAATTACATAGGACTCGATAGCGGTATCAACAATATGTCGGTGTACAGCAGTACATCTCTGCCTAATCCTACGAAGACTACAGGCGTGATGCTATGTATGTTATAATGTACATTCTATTTGAGGAGTCTGCTTAACTAAAATTAGAAACCCACTAATAAGAGACCGAGTCCCAGCAGTGGGAATATTAATACGCTTATTATCGGAATGAGTAATGTAATTTCGAAGACTTCTAAGATATGCGAAGCGTTATTGCGTCTGGGCCAGTAAATAGACATCTGTCAGCGTCACAGCCATTGCATAAGATTAATAGCCGTTTAATTAATTAAGTTGTATAAACCGGAAAATATAAACAATATAAAAAATAACAGTTCAACGTCCATAATCACTAGTCCTTCGTGTTACGTCGTGTTATAAAACCTACAGACAAAAAGTTAAATGAAAATAATTTTGAACTTTATGAGAAAAGTTATAAGGTTTATAATAATAATAGCCACCCCACTACGATGAACGTTGCGGCGCACTCGCGATTTGGTACGGTAACCATACTGAGCGGAGCGAAAGGACAGTTCTTACTACATAATATTTATTTGTTTTGCATGCGATTGCACATTTTTGTGCAATATGTACATTTTAAGTTCCTTTTAGAGATTTTTGAATGGTTTTTACAAGTTCTTTGATAGTGTTTTTTTATTAAACAACTTTTTTGTTGCTATGTTTTCAAAAGCCTAAATATTGCGTTTAAGTAAAAGCTGTACATTTATGTTTTGTTCGTACTTAATTTTGTTACGCCTTGAGAACCCAATGTGTATTTACAAAATATTTATTTACATCGATGAATGTTATTTTGCAACTGTTGTTCTGATGTTCTTCAAATTCGATAGATATTTCTTGAATCTCATATCTTCTAACGTGTCGGGGGACGTTCAAATATTGTATAATGCAGGGGTTATTTTATTTGAATCACTTTTCGGGTTACATTACAAGTTCCTGTAACTCGAAAAGCTTTCGCGATCGACAATTTGGGACACGGTACAGTAACTTTATTGAAACTTGGAAGAAACGGACATCAATAAACACGTGAATTAATTAAAATACACGTTTTTAACAAAGTACCTATAGACTACATAATCATTTTGATTCCGAGTTGATTATTAGTATTTATTACCGCACGTGCCTGAACATCCTGCTATTGAAGTGATCTATTGCTAGAAAATTCATTGTTTATGATCTTTGCACGTGTCGGCTATTCAAAGGAATACATTGTTTACAGATTACTAAACTACTGGGAGTATTGCAATTTAAATAAATTAGTTTTGGTCTCACATTTAGATTTCAGCGAACTAAATTATCAAGCAAACACAATGAACTATTAATGGAAATTGCTATTGTAACCACAACTCGCAGCCCATGTGATTGTAGCAACGTAGCTTATAAGTATTACGTCATAGTTTTATTAAATTCCTAACACTTATAATCAGTCGCGTTATAAACCTATAATAACTAAGATCGCTTTAAAATCTGTTGTCAACTCTTCATAATTTATAAAGCATTTATAGAACGCCAGGTTTCATGAATAAGTGGGTTATTTGAGAAAACGTATATTGAGTTGGCCTTACTGACATCGTTTTCCACTTAATAAAGCGCAGAAAATCAATATATCAATTTGGAATAGAACTTATCACGCGAACCTAACGTGATACTTGAATGGCTTTGGCCAAAACATTAACTAGTTCGATCTGGATTTTATAGCATCCTTGCGAATGTATTAGTAAACTACTTTGAATATTAATAGAGTGACCAAATAGCAGATAGTCATTTTTACTGAGCTTAGAGTGTAATGTGAACTATTTAAAAATATATTTGAATATTTTTAAGTATCACAGTTTATAATATTAGGACAACATTGGATTTTATAGTGTTACATGCTCATAAGATAGTAATTAATTATTTTTATTAATGTTGAACTGTTTTTTTTTTGGATAGAATTTTTAAAAATCCATTTTTTGCAAATATATTCAAATATAATATAATTAGGAATTCAATTATAATATATCAAGACCACAGGTTGATATAAAAACATTTTTATTTAATTAATACACCAACAGTATATACATATGTACAGCATTAACTTAATCTAACATAAGGCACTTTTTTATATGTATAGACATTTGTCTTTTATATATGTTATAGGTGTACTTCACAATAAACGATATTTTGCAAATATCGTAGCCCACTGTTGGTCAAAGTCTCTACCCATTACTGCTATAAAATTTTAAAAGGTTATTAGACCTAATTTTGCACGCCACAGTTGCACAAGGCCCTGATAGGTAATTATATAAAATTATTAACACCAGTTATATCACAAACCTGTGTAAGATTGTGATCGAGCTACTGTGAATGTGTGCTCAAATAACACTTACAAACAGGTACTCCAGCAGCAACCTATAGCAATCTTGGATATACCATTTTCACCTTTTTATCAAAGCGGTTTTGATTTCATCTCGCTTGATCAGTAACAAGCTTGCAAAGGATAAATAAGCATAACGCAAGGCAGCCACCCTATTGCATCAGCCAAAAAGTTGACAACCTCAGGTGGGTTTTATAGCAATAAAGGCAGGTTACCACACCTCAAGCAGTGTGGTAAGCGTTTGAAAACCATTGCTCGTGGCTCCTCATGCATATCTTACGCACAAACACTGAAATTAGTTTGTTTTAGAGGTAATTCTATCCAAATGTCATTGCCAAGTTACTAAAATTTTTAAATATTGTGGTATTTGACTCCGTTGTGAAGAATATTTGTTATGATAATCTATAAAGATTATGATTTTTTTGGTGCAGATATGGCTTGTGATGATTTAATTGATTTAAAATAATAATTCTGAAGTCCAAACTTTTTTTGTTGTGGTGAAGTGTAAGTTCGTTACTGTTTTTCAAGTTTCCACCAAGCTAAAACGGATTATTTAATATTTTAATATAAAAAGTGTACATAAAACTGTATTGCATTGGTTGTACTAATTCGAAGGAATAGACTTTATGCTAAGACATTGTAAATGCATTTAAGTGAATGTTTACTGGAAAAATTGTTCTGTGAAAAGGGAAGAAGCAGTCAAACAGGATGTATGTTTTCTGTAAGAACATGAAATGAAATGGTTTATTTTGCAATTATGATTTTTCAATCACTTTTACACGTCTTTTTTTAAAACTAGATGGCGTCGGCATTTCCTCTGACTATCTCTGAAGAGAAACGCCGAAAACTCAGGGGTCAAGGCCTATTTTAAAGTTTAGACAGATTATAGTAAAGATTTATCTTCATTCATTATTCTCCTGCCCTCATGTCATATTATTTGGGATCGGCGCAATATCTATATATAGTAAAGATTTATCAGAGACAAATATAGAGTATTATCTGGAATGGCCTTTTGAAGAAAGTACCAGATTACAGGTCAGCTCAAATAGCTATATTTGAGCTGACATGTCGCAACACCTCGACAAGTATGGATCAGTTATCGTGAGCAGTAATGAATTTAAGAGCGTTCAGCCTACATCTCACTCACATTAACAATATATAGCGGTTATATATAAAAGGTAATTTGAATTTAATCGGCATTACAATATCAAAATCCGCTCTTTTCGCTGTAGTTTTTAGAAATCATACTTTAAGCTGCTACAGTGGTCAAATAAAAAATAAAACAAAATAATTTATTTTACATCACTATAAACGACGACAGGCTAGGCTAGACTGAGATTTTCAAGGTTTCAGTATTTAAATAATGAAACGTACTACAATATCCACCGTGCCCTCTAGCTAAACGGACAAGTAATTTCCTACTTTTCTTTTTATCGACCGTTTAGTATGACAGCCTTTGAGAAATTTCTTGATTTATAATTTTCCTGAAAATGAGATATATTGGTAAGCTTTAGTAACTAGGATGTAAAAGGTTCCTTTCATATAAAAAAAAAAACTGCATCCACTTAATTCTGTCAAACAGTCAAGAATTGTTGGACCAAAGACGAATTTGTACGCCTCGATATGTGGCTGAACATTATAGAACATTTCTGTACTTATTTAATATCTTGCATGCGATGTATGTACACCATGTTTAAAAAAATAAATAAACTTACTTACTTACTATAATTATTGTAAAAAATATACAACAATAGCTTCTTTATGTTTGACCAGCGTCGAATTTAATGTTGTATTATATTTAAATCTTATCATGTTATGGTATACATCTGTTAGCTTCTAAATTTGGTATAAACTCATTTTAGTATTAACGCAGATATATTAATTTCAAATTCGGTGAGTCACCACTTTATTAGGACCGTCCGAAATTTTGTAACAACATGGTCACACTAGCCTGTGTTTTTTTCTCAAAGGTGTCAGTGATACATGTTCGCACAGCCAATATTGATATTTTTCTTTTTTATATAACCACAAATTAAGTTTATCGGATGCGAATCTTTGTTAAAGAATCAGGAAATGACAAAAAAAAAGATTACGTTCGATACGACGCTTGCGATTTTTTATGCTATCGAATCGTGAATTTTTTGTAATACTTGACTAATACAATGATACATTGGCAATGCTCTTAAGTTCCTATTCAAGTATTTACTAAAACAAAGAAAAAATACGCTGTAAAACTAGTCATTACCCTTGCGCGACCTCTCATAGCTTTTACCAGTTCAGACTAGATTCAGCTATTTTAAGGCTAGATGTACATAAAAAGTGTTAAGATAGCACTGTTGATAACGTCCTAGGTTTGACCGGAGGCACTTGCTCCAGACTTCATATAAAATTCTCCACATGATATATTTAATCTTAATGGTTTTATCAGAATCTTAATTTAGTAAACTAACGTCATCCGTGGAATAGGTTTGTAGGTTATTTCTTTATAGAAATTTGTGTGAATAAAACAGGTGTTTTTCATTTGGATCCAGTAAATAGTAGTCAGTCAATCACTCAATACAATCGTATGGTGCTGGAAAAAAATACTTTTCTGCAAAGGGCCAAAGAACCCGGTCGCCAGTTGTATATGAATATATAGATATAAGAATAACGATATATGATCTCAAATGTAGCCTACTTACAGTTTAACTACAAATTCGCGTTATTAACACGTGTGAACAAGAATTGGTAAAAAGGGATAATATTTCTCCTAATCTCCAATGATATTAGATATTTCAGACTATGAAGCCGCTGTCAGATAAAATTCGCGAATAGTTTGATTTAAATGATAGTTTTATTACTAGAATGCGAGCTTTATCACTATGGGTTCAGTTTTTATCTTGGATAGAAACGACGGCTCTTCCGGTGTCGATTTTTATGAATCATGTTTTTTCAAGATAAGCGGTTGCCTGAAATTGCGAAGTGAAGGAGTTGAATTAGGTAGTTAACGCGTAAATTAATGTAATGTTTGAGGTTATAAATTAAATTCGCGTCAAGCTTACAAAGGTTCTTGTCAGTTTCTAATCGGCAAAGAATGAGACGGAATTCAATTTTTTCAAATTCATTGACATTTTGAACTTTTGCTATATAATTTTTCACGTAGTTTCGTCTATAAATTAGTTGGAAGTTCCGGTATTCACTTCCAGTTTCATCAATGTTTGACGGACTAAAATTCAAGCTCGTTTTTGTTCTGCTTATAATAAATAGTGGAAAATATTTTCAATTGATCCTAGGGTCTCTGCAGAAACCTTGCCATTGTTTAATTTCTATTTTTAGTTGTTATCGCTTTTAGCTCATATCCTTTATTTAATTATTTAATAACATCCGTAAAATCAGAAGCAAGTAAATTGCTTTACCCATTTTTTCATGTCAGTATTGTTTTTTGCAATCAATTGTTTGGTTCGGGGTTTTCCATTTGGTACCTAATGTATCTATATATCTTATCGCAGATTACCCAAAAAACAGTGTAATTTTTCATCTGGTTTTACCAATTTTTGCTTGTTCACAAAAATATGGAATATCCCACTTATTGATTGATCATGGTTACTCTATGCGTCATTTACTCGTACATTATAAGTTGTTTTTCAATAATGTCTCGGCTTAGCTTGGCTTGAATGTTGTCCAGGGCCTATTTATCTTGGGATGTCAACACACAAGTCGTAATCCTAATAGTCCTTACCGCTTAGTACGAAGCATCAACGGAGGAAACAACTCATGATCGCAGGATGCACCAGATCTGTGATTGGTAGAAATTGTCGCCACTCAGCAATTTAGACCTATTGTTAACTGTGTGACTTCAAGACTGGGACAAGTTCTCATATGATGCCATATTTAGGGTCCAACCCGATGCAATGAATAAAGATTGGAAATGTTATGTAGGACTAGCTTTTGCCCGCGGCTTCACTCGTGTGTAGATCGGAAAAAGACGTAATTATCCTATGGGAACGCATTACTGGGATAAAAATATATCCTAAGTGTTAATTTAGGACATGATCTATCTATGTGCCAAGTTTTATCCAAATCCGTTCAACGGTTTACGCGTAATTGAGTAACAAACATCCAAACATCTTCACAAACTATCTCTTTTATAATATTAGTAGGATTTTGTATAGGTTTGAATATGTTCAATAGGCCAGAAATTATACTACACTAACTAACTATCAGCCAATAAAACTTTGCGATGAGTTGATTAATCTATGTAAAACTATGGTAATACGAAATTAAAATTGATTATTAAATAAGGTTCTGAACAGAAAATAGGAATATAACTCGTCTATCTCCCGTGCGGTTTAAAACCTGTATCTTTACTCAGGCCACTGGCAGTGAAGCAAATTAAACCTGCAAGACATGAGCGAGCTTTGAAATTGCAATTAATTGACTTTAGTCAGTATAATGTTGTATAATCTCATAGTGTATTTGCATCTTAATAGAAAGTGAAATCAACTGGGTACTTGGATAGTACATATTTATAGCTATGTTCCTAGATAAATTGATTATGTGTCGACTTGATATTTCTATGGATGGAAATTGATACTTAGTTAGTACTTAGGTATGTTATATTTTTTTAGTATTCTACCTTGAGCAAGTATAAAAAAATCTCGACGAACTCAATCAAAGCGTAATCAAGATTAGTTCGCACTGTCAAGCGTTTTTAGGTAGGTACAGGTGCTCACGGTGCACCAATGATTGTGCCTCACAGACATTCAGAATGAGAAGGATTAGAACTTAAGTCCACAACTGTCTGGTGAGGGTTGACGGGTTACACACGTTTGATAAGTAGTTGTAGAAAATCATTGTAGCCATATTACTCGTGATCTGTATTTTTAGCTTTTATATATTATTTACTGACTTATGACTTTTTATTGCCATGATCACCTCGCTACGTTTAATAGGATATCCTACAAAACTGCCAAACGCTGATGTGTTCCGGCAATGTAAATGGTCCCTTACAAGGGCACTGTCTACTAATTGACCCATTTGTCATCACAAGGTTGCTTCTAATGTTAAAGTAATAATTCTAATGCTTACATCACCTTTAGCGCCTACTTTTCTTAGAAAAAGTTTTTATAAACTCTGATTGAAAACCTTCTGAGAACGTACTATTTATCTTTTACTAGCGACCCGCCCCGTCTTCGCTCGGGTGCAATTTTCAATTTTAAATTTCCGATTTTCCACAAATTTTCTTTCATACAAACCTTGTCCTGATAATTAAAAATACAATAAAAAAAGAATTATCCAAATATGAAGCCCTTCTGAAGTTATGCGCAAAAAAGAAAAATGTATTTAAACATTTTTGGCAATTAATTTTTATTTATAAAGATAACGTACGGAACAAATATTTGTATGATCTACAGATAATTGTTTCGGGTCTGGTTGTCTGTGCTTGTGACATGTATGTTTGTAAACTGTACCCACGAGACAGGACAAAACCCTAGTGTGGGGCAAGGTTATAAAAAAAAAAGATGCCTCATGTTTTGTAAAGGACGGCATCCCATTAGACGGTTACAACTAGATATTTTAATGACACAAATCACAGAGCTTAGGGTGCAACGAAAAGTTTCGACGGGTAACGAAACCTGAGGTCTTCTGACGCACCCTGGGTTGTCATCTCCATATCAATATTACCAGTGTTGACTAGCTAATCTTTTCACAACCTTACGGTATGAACGATTCCAATATCGAACCGACACAAGAGCTTAATATTTTTTTATCAACTACATTCTTTTACCTCAGAAGGCATACCCAAATTGTATTATTGCTACGTAAATTTAATCCTGCCAATCTGCACAATGTGCATAATATTTCAATATTATTACCCTGAGCAAGGATTGCGCAATTAGCATTGCCTAATGGTCTTGCTCGCTGCAATCAGCGTAAGTAGAGAAGATTAAAGTTCTAAATGACCACGCACGCACTAACGACTTCGGAGAAACTTAAGCTCTACCGGCTGCACGCAACTTTGTCATTTTATGTGACAGGACCATTTGTATGTGATAGTATAGTAGATGTAGATAGTATTTGAACTCTGACCTGGATATTTTTGCTTGAAGAGACTTACAAACCAAGCTTTTCTTGATTTGTAAGTCTCTTCCTCACTCGTAGCAGTAGATCGGTAATCGTCTAACTTAGAATTACTTTATAGGTATTTACATAATATAACATGACACATAATATAACGTGAACATTCATCGAGGCTACTATAAGTTACATATAATAGGGGGCGAGCCTGTTTTCATTTGCCGGGCACAATTCTGGGCTATAATTTAAAATTTTAGAAAATTCCAATAACACTTTCCGACCTGGGAATCGAACCCAGGACCCACATATTTAATAGCTGCGCATGCGTTCACTAGGCTCCTGGTAATTTAGATCTACTTGGAATAGACTCGTGCGCCAACAAAAATACTCCACACTTACTATCAAACCATCTTTGAACACGTAATACATGCCTATAAAATTTTACAACACGCTCAGAATTCCTGAAGAATCGTGTCTCGTGGAACCGGTAATTTTTCTCTAAGCTAATGTTGTTTAATCTATCTTTAGACGAGAATGCAGTTCTGTCAAGTCGCCAGCTTGATGAACAGTTAGTACTTACGCTACTTAGTTGCTGAGTACGTTCGTAGTAAAGCCACAGGTTTACGTACAGATAGATAGAGCCTACAAATTCATATAAAATCGTAATTATTAAAATTATCAGAATAAAAATTATAATACTATTTTTATTATGGGACGTACAGTCACGAACACAAACTTTTAACAAACTTACCGATAATATCTCTAACGTGTATACCTAAGATAATTAGGTATGTAACACAGATACAAGTTCATCCCTTCTACATATAGACTTACATTAATACTTCTATATTAGGCAGATAACTATTTTTACGGAATTTGTGACTGAACAATGAAATCGTGAAAATCATAATGCTCCATAAATTTTGGGCCAGTTGGGTTCTTTTGTATGGAAACATTGCTGTTCCATGATTTCAGATTTGGTGCTAGAGTAAAAGTTGTGTAGAATAATGTGCAGAATATTCGCCGTTTTTTTTTTATAATTAAATGTATATTTCTGGGAAAACCTTTGTGTTCAGCACTGTACTCTGTAGATCGGGTCATATGATGGCTAAATGAACATTTGCATCATTCTCCATAGCATATACCTACTTCACAGACAAGCAACTGTTTCTAACCCATGGCTTATCTGTTACATGCAAATGGCTCAGAAAGGATGATAGAGTGTATCGAATATGGTACATTTGGTACAGAATTCACAAGAAATCTAGGCCCATTACTCGCGTGTAGCTTTAAATGAGTTACGAGATAAGTGCTTCCGAAGGCTCAAGTGTGTATGTAAACGTATTCATAAGTCATCTTGATCTTGAGGAAGTATATAATCTGATTTATGTTCAATACATATACATATCTCCTATTGCTAAGTGCAGGTATGAGAAATGAAACCTTATTGCATTTTCCTAGCAAGATTTCGAAATGAAATGATTTATTTTGCAGTTACGATTTTTCAATCACTTTTACACGTCTTTTTTAATCTGGATGGCATTGTCACTTCCTATGACTATTCCAAATTCAAGGTCTGTTTTAAAACCCAGACAAATTATAGTAAAGACGTAAAGATGTATGTGAGACAAATATAGGGTGGAATGGCCTTTTAAAGAAAGTGCCATAGCTATTTGAGCTAACCTGTCGCAACAGGCCATCTGTGCATGGACCAGGCATTGGGAGGATTAATGAATTTCGATTAATGAATTTTGAAGTGTTCAGCCTACATCTCACTCACATTATAAATGTATAGCTGTTATATATGGGCTTCGAAACAATTTTCGTTCGATCGCATGCTTCAGTCGCAAGATCGATATACACTTTCATAGAATAGTCCTGCTGGTTATGTTACCCTTATTGAAATTCTAAGAAACCGAAGCTTCGGGCGGTCTCTTGTGGGGTTGTTTGGACCTCGGATTAGGGCGCTGCTGTAGACTGGGGTCGAGTGCGGCTTATGGGAGGGTGACACAATTGATTTTGCACGCGCCTTGGTAAATTTAGGCTGATTTACTTTAGATTTGAGTTTTTATACCTATAGTATATTGTAGATGTTGTGTGTATATGTGACATGTAAACTGTACCCACGACACAGGACAAATCCTAGGGTGGGTAAATGTTTTTTAAAAGAAAAAATATCCGAGGTTATTGTAGAGAAAGTAGAAATCGGTAATTATTCTGTTTCGTATAATGATCTATTGACCTTAGGAAAGTAAATATGTCTTGATCCCATGAGATTTTTTTTAACACTTTCTGTCGATCTGCTTGACAAAGACCTCGTAAGGGATAAACTCGCATATATGTACTACATAAATTCAATATCATCCAAATCCAAAATGTGAACTAATACAAGTTATTAATTTAGCATTCCAACAATCATTAAAGAGGTTTTAATTGTCATATCAAGGTTTATGCGGATTACACATAATTACCTACACATGTGCCGCATCATAAAACAGCCTTGCTTTTCCCATAACTATCCCACGGTCATATCTCAAGGTCTCTTTGTAGTTTATACGTCTATCCTCGTCTAGACTTAATGCTCTTGAGTCTGAGAGAAAGTGAGTGAGATTTCGCTTTTGCTATTTCATCTCGAACTGTAAAGGGTTTGTTGGTATGACGCATATTTAGTTTAGAATTGTGATTATTTGCAACGAATGGCTGCCAAGATAATTTGATATGCCGCTTTGTTGGGAAAACCTATGGACATTTTCAATTGCGCGTTCAAAACGTTCAGCCATTTAGCCTCAAGGATTTTGTATATATATTGTCATATATAGTACCATTTGCAATAGGTGTAGTTAGCATGAATTTTTGTCGATCAATTTCTAGAAGATGAAAAATATCGTAGATCCTAGTTTCAGGGATTTTGACGATAAATGTTAGAAATGTAAATAAACTAATGTTGTTTTTGTGCGCTACGTATTTTACTTCAAATCCAAGTATTGCATCAGTTCCAAGTCTTCAGGATCTGGTCTCCCCCAGCCACTTTTGCTTGTTCTCTAAGTTTATTGCTATCCAATCTGTAACCTTACCTAAAAAAATAATCATAAGCAAATGCTATTGGAACTTGGGCGTAATGAATTCCGAAATATATAGAAACACAAACAATACATTATAGTCGGGTGGACAAATCATATAAAAAAGTCTATGGTTCTCTAGGACATTGTAGAATATGTCTTTATTGTCTATGTCGCAAAACGACGCAGTACATGCAACGCTATTGAAGTTGACCTGCCGAGCGCGACATTGCAAAATGCACTTTACGGGACAATCATGTTTTGTTGCTAACAAATTACTGACAGTACTAGTGTATCGGTATAGGTATAAACGGGCTGTTTTCCGCAAAAACACGCTTAAGCGCATTTTTTGCGTCGGGGTGGGAATACTGTCAGTTTATTCGACCCACCCCAGTTCTTCGAGTATTGCCAGCAGTCGCTTGACGTTGCTGGCTATTTCGCGGATACTGACAGTACTATTGTACCAACGTTTTAAAAAAGAAAAACATTGACTCATGGGTCTAGCGTCACGGCTTAGGTTTAATTCACTGGTTGGGTAGAGTTTTTTGGGATTTTCTGTTAGAAATGGGATGCCATGTGACATGTAACTTAACAATAGCATCGGGGGGAGTGAGGAAAGTAGGTAAACAAAAGTACACCTCATCGAAGTTATAACATAGCATCACGCCTGTATTCCCCGAAGGGTTAGGCAGGGATCATCACAGGTACTATTGTACATCCACATTTCACCAATGTCGTTGAATCCCATGTAATAGGGGGTGGGCCTATTGCCATCAACCGGGCATAGTTCCAGACTCCGTGCAGGTGCTACTGAGATACACAGGCGTGCCCGTGCTACTGAGAATTTCCATACAGAAAACCCAATAACACCAGGCTCGGGAATAGCAACCTGGATTTCACTACTAAACCAATGAGGCACTCATCGAAGTTATTTTAAAAGCATTACTTATTACATTATCTTGCAGCAACTTGCAGTGTTGCCTTTTACGTGTTGTACTTGAATTCGTTTTTGTGTTTATGGACATTAGCGTGTCAACATCGGTATTCCACCTAGTTGTGTCGGAGGTCAGGTGACAATCGCTCCGTGTAAGAAATGCCTTTGGTTACACTGGAAGCCAACCGTTAATATATTAGGTACAGACAGCGAGATAAGTAGATGATTATTGAATATAATTATTGTGCGTAACAGTCGATATAGTTGGAATTCTTTAATAAAATTGATTATAAAAAAGTAATTTAATTAGCAACGGCACGGTTGGCGCTGTGGTTGAGCAATCGATTGCTGCGTTTCTTGTTGTGGGTTCGGCACGGAACAAATATTTTTATGACCTACAGATAGTTGTTTGTGCACGTGAATGTAGTGTTTGTAAATGCACCCACGATACAGGAATTCACAAATAGTGGGGCAAACATTTTTTAAGTAAAATTTTAGAATCTTTTTTACAATGATTATCACCTACTTTTGTCACAGACTGTACCACAGGTTACTAACCGTTACTATAGGCTTAGGATGACTCAGAGCATCAACAACACTATAATTAAATAATCAGTTAGTCTAAATGCACACAGCCACCACAACTGCGGTTAACCGCATGCGCCATTTTTGTCCTGAATGTGATGACTAGAGGTATTAGTGCATTGTTTAGTTTGGCCGTACTCCTTGTAAACAGATAAAAAAGTTACGTCTATTATAAGCGGCTTTACCTACGTATGATTGGATTGTGTGTACATAGTCATGAGTTCATGACTCATGTGTATTGTATGTTTCTTTATGTTTGGGTACAAGCTTAGTGAAACGGTTTTTGGGGATAAAAAGTTGATATAGATTGTGTGCAGCTGCATCTGGTTAGGGTTAGATTGAGACACGACCGCAATATAAATTGTTGAGAAAAGGTGATGTAATCAAATATGTGATGACGAAAGCATAATATTTAATAGTAACATAACATAGCATCACGCCTGTATTCCCAGAAAGGTTAGGCAGAGGTGTACTATTGTACACCCACATTTCGCCGTTGCTGTTATCGAGTCACATGTAATAGGGGGCGAGCCTATTGACATCTGCCGGGCATAGTTCCAGACTCCGTGCTGCTACTGAGAATTTCCACACAGAAAAACCCAATAACACTTCCCGACCCGAGAATCGAACCCAGGACCTCACGCTCAGCAGTCGGGCTTACGACCACGAGAGCAATGAGGCAGTCTATGTATTTAATAGTATATGATGTGAAACGCGAAATCGCGTAGTTACTTCGTACTCACTTGCGTAGTCGAGGAGGTTTAAGACGAAATCATGCGTTTAACATAAATTTTTGTATTACCTTAAAATGGGGCTATTTGGGAAGCGCGGGGCTAATTGAGATTTAGTAAAGGAATCATTATGTGTGCTTCTCATGGAGTAGTAACTGCTTTTAAACAGGGGTAGTGTAGTATGCTTTCAATGACGAAGCAACTTTTGATTTAGTTTAGAAAATATGTCAATATTTCTAAAAACAAATGTTAGTTCCAAATTGCCCCGTGTTTCCCAAATAGCCCCATTTTACGGTAGTAAGTTTTGTATCATAAACGATACGCACCTGTATAATGACCAGCATACTGACTGCGTCAACAATCCT
Source organism: Shargacucullia verbasci (assembly GCA_947562105.1). Lineage (NCBI taxonomy): Eukaryota > Metazoa > Arthropoda > Insecta > Lepidoptera > Noctuidae > Shargacucullia > Shargacucullia verbasci. The sequence continues at coordinate 2,160,747 of OX387296.1, forward strand.
TGCTACAATTTCTCGGAACCGCCACAGATTACTCCTTATAGCGATTATGAGGCCCGCATGTTAAATAGCAGACTTTTACGAGCTGATATGACGTTAGCCATCGTCGGCGCGCCATATAAGGATCATAAAGGGATAATGAAATTCAGAGGACATCCTTGCCGACTAGACGGTTGACTCATCTAAGGTGAATGGTCAGATGAACGCGCATGCGTAAACATAAGTGTTATATCGCATTTAGTGATAGACGGGTTGAATGCGTGCTCTATTCTGGGGCATCTAAAATATCCGTAATGTTTTAATCTAAATAACTAAAAAATTAATAATTTAAAAAATTAAAAAACACTACTGCCCTGCCAAAAAACGAACTAAAAAGTAAATAAAAAACAAGTTGTATTAGGTAAATAAATTTGTCATTGCAGTTGGGGGACCACTTATATTAAAAAGTGAACCACAAAACGGTCCCCCGAAAAATAGGGGCCATATTGATTGCCTAATTGGTCTAGTGGTCGCAAGCGCGACTAATGAGCGTGAGTTCGATTCCCGGGTCGCGAATCTTAACAGCACTGTGCCCTGTAGATGGCAATAGGCTCGTCATATATTGCGTTGACGGTGTCTCAGACGACTCCAAAAGAGATCTCTTGATGGAGTATGTGTTCGCCACAAACACACCAAACCATCGTAATTGAAAGAACTTCAGCACTTCTCTTTCTATGAGTAGTTGTGAACTGTAGGACAGTTATTATGTTCTATGGGGAAATAATATGCATCACGCGTGAGTGGTACTGTAATAACTTATACATATGCAGAATGCACATAGCTTTGTGGAACACACATTAATTATTTATTTATTTGGAATGGCTTTTTCCTTTTGATTGAATGGAATGTCAATTCATTGTTACGCTATAATGTTTTTAACTACCTTCTGGGTATTTTCTACGTGACCTCTTTATATGGTGAATTAATGACTTCACTACATAAAGAGGTCACGTAGAAAATACCATAATAGTAATAAACTGAAAACGAAAATACGTAATTTGTGTTTTTACAAATTACGTATTTTCCATTAGGATGGAAAAATAAAAAAACTACTTATTTCTCAAGATTTTTTTGTTCGATATTTGATTGACATCCCAACCAGCATCTTCATGCCTTAGTCCTCATTCCAAGCAGGTAGTTAATATCTTAGACTGTGGAGATGATTTCTTATTCAGAGTCCGGTTTCTGATTCAGCTCTTTAGCAATTCGCTCCGAGCGGATGCGCCGACGGGCTCCAGTGGAAGCTATTATTTAATTCCGACCCTTCTATTTTTATAAAAAATATCGCCAAAAAGATTAACCAAGAAAAAAATGACGTCTTTTCAATGAATATGCAATGGTTTTGTAGGTTGTTTCCAATTTGTTTTATAATTTTGTTATTGTGAATGATAGGTAAATAACGCTTAAGATGAAAGTATTACAGACGTAGGTTACATAAAACTACAATTTTACACTTATAGATTACAGACTACGTAAATGTCAATTGTGTGCTGTAACAATAAACACTAGACTATCAAACTTTCTACTCGTGTAGGCGTTACGGAACCCTAACTGTGCAAGAGTATGGCGCAACTATCAAAGAGGTGTTGCTACGCAGAAAATGTTTTGTACAAGATACTTTTCTTTTTTAAATTGATAGCCTATCGTTCCGACGCTTGCCTGCTTCCCAGTCTGTACGTGACTTCGAATTTATGAGCGGATTAAAATGGTATTATTAAACATCGTGAGGAAACATGCACACCTTAGAGGACTCCAATAAGTTCTTGATCGTTTGTGTCCGTCAACTCGCACCAGGCCAGCGTGGTGGACTAACGCCATAACGCTCTCATTCTGAAAAGAGGTCGGTGCCCAACAGAGGCTCAATTATAGGCTGATATATTATTATTTTCCTTTACCGTATGTTGTCCTTGGTATTCGTTCGAAGAATTAACTAGCCACACTTGATTATAGACTCTAGCTAGCCGCTCCTATGAATGAATATGTTATCAATACTGACCTATTTTCGGGTACCCGGAATTTCCACTGAATAATATTCTTTGCGGTTATATGAGGCATGCTAAGGTAGGGCCATTTTGAATTTGTGTTTATTCTAAATAATTAGTTTGATCAATAGAAATACAAAATACCTACATTATCAGAACTTTAACAGAAAAAATTAGCAATACCTAGAAACTCGTAGTTTGATAAATCGTCACAAGGAAAATTAAATGCTATAATTTAGCGGTTTTGCTAGTCACATGCATGTGTATCATCAGCCTTTTAGTTTTCCCATCTGTTGGGAACCTAAGCTTCCTATAAAAACAGGTCAGCTGAAATCTGCCATCGCATTGGTATTTTCTTAAGGCCAGTCCAAACGTTGATCTACATTCTTACTAATCCATCTTCCATGATTTGTATCATCGATTTTAAAAGAGTAACCATGGAGTTTCTTGCTGGTTCTTTTCCATAGTATAACGAATGGAATCCGCAAATTATTTGTACACGGGCAAATTGCACAAGCATTTAATTATTAGGTTTTTTACTATATTTTTATCATCACTATTACACATATGTACATATATTAATCCATAGAATTACGTACGATATATTTATTTATTTATTTATGTATAATGGCTTACCAACTAAATACATACATAGCATTAACCCACTATCAGTCTTACAATTTTGAATCTCGCATGTATCTAAATTATAGGAAAGCTCGTCGTTATTAATTATTTAGTTACAAAAATAATATTTTTAAAAGTGGCTCAAAACATAGCACATATTTTTATATTTTTTATTTGAACTTTGCCCCACCCTAGGAATAATTCCTGTATCGTGGGTGAGTTTACAAACACATACATATATTCACATACACATCATTATCATGATTCAAATATTTGTTCGAACCCGCGATACTTAGGGCAGAAAGTTAATCGCTTAGCCACTGCGCCAACCGTGGCGTCAATTCCGTTCAATTCCCAGTTTAATCAATCGGTGACAATGCCAGTCTTGTCACGCAGCCTTGACAATGTAATTTGGCGGTATCCTGTACATCAATTGTCAAATTTTTACGATGCATCGTTATGGTTTCTACAATGTTATTGAAATCATGTTACCGGCTATTGAAGCCATCGCTACTTGATGATGAAGCTTGATTACTGATTGCTGGGTGGATGATGAGTGCCTGTTCACATTATACGTTTACATACCAGTACGTGCGTTTACAGGCACAAATATTCACGTACACACTGACCCGGAACAACAATCTGTAGGTAAAAAAAATATATTTATTCCGTGCGGAAATCGAACCCGCAATACGTAGCACGGCAGTAGATGGCTCAACCAAAACGCCATAAATGTAAACAGATTTTTTTTTGTTCCATGTACAGTCAGCGTCAAATAGTTAGTGACACTCAGGGTATTCAAATAAATAGCCGCAACCAAAACGTCAATAATATCGGTACAAACAAAGTTTCCTTATTTTTGTCAACAATATAGGCGCTCAAAAGGTCGAGACGTTTAAAATGTCACATAGATAGGTTCAGTCAAACCGCCATAAATATGGTTACAGTCATCCCGCCAATGGTATCCAAGCATTCTAAGTGTTCAAAAATATGGAACACATTAGAAAAATAAACTTTATTGCTATATATTTTAAATATTATTTCTCACATCAATTAATATTAATACACTAAATGAAAGGGATAGAAACTATGCTGTCCTTTTCATTTTAAGCATGACGTCATAGACATGTCTTTTGTTTTATAAAGAATTTCGTGCATAGCCATTTACGATACTTATATTGTAAGGATTGAAGTGTGATATGACTGAGAGGAAAGTGAACTCCGATATGACGTCTTATAGAGATGAATGGAAGAAGAAGACATATTGCGCCAACCCCAAATAATATGGGATAAGGGCAGGAGGATGATGATGGTTCGGAACCCTCGGTGGGCGGGTCAGACTAGCACTTGTCCGGTTTTTAATTGCTGGATAGTTTTCCATTGTTTTTGTATCATCATCATCATCATCATCATCAGCCTATATTCGTCCACTGCTGGACATAGGCCTCTCCTAGTAAGCGCCACTGAGCCCGGTATAAAGATAAACAATTTATTTTTAGCTCTAATTTATCTTTATTTTTTTAACTAAAATCGTGTATAGCCACCGTCTGCTAGAATTACATCAGAAAGACGTCTTCGCATGGATTGTACCGCATTGTAGCAAAAATTGTCTCCTCTGATGGTCTCCCAAACTTCTTCGACGTGAGTCCTTAAATTTGCGGTGGTTCGTGCTCGAGTACTGTCCCATACTTGAACCATTTTGCCCCACAAATTTTTGATCGGGTTTAGGTCGGGACTGTGAGGTGGCATCGAAATTAACTCCAGGTCCCTGTTACCTTCCAAGTAATTTTGAACAACTCTGGAGTTGTGCACCAAACTGTTATCTTGGACAAACCTAATCCTTTCATGGGGGAAAAAATCCTGGCTGTTGGAAACAAAACGTCTTCGAGAATGTCCTTGTATCGTCCTGGTGCGCTTTGGGTCATCCATCCCCAAAATGATGTTTTAAGGTGTCGCTTATGCGATATGTCGCCATATTTAAGCATGAAACAATATTATTGCTTCAATAGATGTTATATTGCAATTGACATTGATATGACTGATAGATAATAGAATGATAATTATGCAATGATAGATAAAATAATGACATGCCAACAATACTTGATTGTCTAAAGAGGTTTTCATCTTTGGGAAACCGTTTATTTCTGTAACATGCTAGTTTATTTTTCTAATGTGTTCCACATTTTTGAACACTTACAATGCTTGGATACCATTGGCGGGATGACTGTAACCATATTTATGGCGGTTTGACTGAACCTATCTATGTGACATTTTAAACGTCTCGACCTTTTGAGCGCCTATATTGTTGACAAAAATAAGGAAACTTTGTTTGTACCGATATTATTGACGTTTTGGTTGCGGCTATTTATTTGAATACCCTGAGTGTCACTAACTATTTGACGCTGACTGTACGGTACAGGAATATAAATCAATCTTGACGGGTCAGCTGAAATACTTTGTGAAAGGTTAACGCCCCACCATTAACGATCCAAAGCAATCCATCGTATTATTTACAAATCGTACGGGGTATTGCTATGTATACATACGTGTTGTGCATTAAAGGGATTTTTAGATTAGTCATGAACCTGCTGAAGGAAAAGTTAAATTCATTAAAATTGTGGCGTAACGCCATTTCGTTGGTAATGAATAACCATTCTGGCAATGAATTTGAAGTCGAAACGCCTCCGGCTTCGCCCGCGTCGATGACGAACCCGTACTTTTTTGCGCGGTACCCTAATTCTTTTTCTAAAATGAAAGTAGCCTAAGTTACTTCTTATAACACCAGCTATCTACCAGTGAAAGTCCAGCCAAAATCGGTTCAGCAGTTTCGGACATTAGCCGGAACAAATAGACAGAAATACAAAAATTTAAACATTGTATTTTTGTTATAAGTACCGTATATACTTTCATATGTATTTAGTAAAAAGCTGTTATTTTGACATTTCAAATAGACAGTTCACCGGAGTTATCCTACCTTTTTATACCTGTATCAGCGGCCTATTGGCATGATTTCCAGAATATTAATTGTATTTCTTTTGTTAACAGAACGGTCTACTGTCATCTCTACCGTACCTGGGCAAGTACTTATGTGCCCTAGCATCATCAGTCCTGGCTGACTGGCTCCGACGCAGCGGCAAGTTGTCCACCACCGCCGCCAGGAAACTCTTCACTGGATTCGCTGTAGGACTCCCCGGTAATTATCAAAAACAGTTTCTATCAGAAGTCCTCAGAAGACCTCCGTCTGGTCTTTTTGAGGCACAAATCGTTATTATTACCAGCTTTTCCTAATCTCATTGGTTAGTATTAAAATATAATACCTGTATTCCCCGAAACGTTAGGCTGAGATGTAGCCTAGCGGTAAATAAAATGACTGCAGTTGACGGGTATTAAGTTCAATCAGGCTCGAACATACGCATTTCGCTGTTATTAAGTCTTATGTAATAGAGTTGCCATTTACTGGACACTTTTCCAAACTCCCGCTGCTATTGAGAATTTTAGAAAAACCTATTACACTTGGTGTATCTGAGAACCGAACCCAATTCGTCATGCTCAATATCTGCATATGTGGCCACTAGACCAAGCGGCAGTTGCTTGCTTGTTTATGTTCCATTAATAATTGTAAGGCAAATTGTAATTGTAAGACAAGCAGTGATAGCCTAGCGGTTGAACGCTTGCTTTCCATGCGGGAGGTCTGAGTTCAAACCCGGCCCGCACCTCTGACTTTTCGGAATCATGTGCGGATCAGAATTTGATTATCTCTTCCGTTTACGGTGAAGGAAGACATCGTGAGGAAACCTGCACACCTGAGAGGGCTCCATAAAGTTTTTGATGGTGTGTGTAGTTCGCCAACCCGCACTGGGCCAGCGTGGTGGACTAAGGCCTAACCCTTCTCATTCCGAGAAGAGACCTTTGCCCAGCAGTGGGACAGTAATGGGTTGAATTTATTTTATTTATAATTATTGTAATATAATTTCTGTATCTTCAGGTCTCCTGATGATAGCCCAGGCGTACCTCGGTGGTGACCGTGTGTGGTCTATAGCGATCTTCACGTCAGCGCTCACCATCAACGGCGCCGTCACAGCCGGTTACCTTGGCAACGGACTGGACATCGCTCCTAACTTCAGCGGTAAGTTACTACGTTTATATCATCTCCAAACAGAAGGGATGAATGAGGGGGGAATGTTAGTGGGCATACCGGGCTGGAACACTTGAAGGAATTTTAATTTAATTGGTCATGTCCTTGTGTTAACTGTGCTCTTCCTTTTGTTTGTTTTATAAAAAAAGCAGTGATAAAAGTAGTTACACCTAGCAACGTTAAGGCTTTTAGAAACTTAACTAACAAACATATAGTAAATACATATATACAACGTTTTTTTTATATTCCAGGCACAATCTTCGGCATGGCTAACACACTGTCGTCGTTCGGCGGATGGCTGTCCACTTTCATGGTCGGAGAACTCACCAAAGAAACCGTAAGTAAAATATCTATTTTTTATAAGTTTATAAATTGTGGGTACAGTTTACAGTCATAAATATTATACAATAGTCAAATGCCGAGGAAAAAGGACTTATTTCGTTCGGGAATTAAATCTGCGACACGTAGCGCAAAGAGACAATGTCTTAACCGCTGTGCCAATGTCATCATAAGTTTTCGGATCCCAACTTACTAGGGAATAGATTAGGCAAATAATGAGACCATTGATCACACAATATTATGTTATTTCTTTTACAGAACACGCCCGAACAATGGAAGATCGTGTTCTACATCCTGGCATGCACCTACGTGACTGGCGCGCTCTGTTTCGTGAGCTTCGGGTCCGGGGATCTTCAGCCCTGGAACTCTGCTAAACCCACCAGCGAGGTGGAGAAGCAGCATGAGGAACAGCCCCTCAATGAGGAGAAGGCGTGAAGAGGTGATAGAGTGTCAGACGTACGAGAAAGGTGATTTTATGTTGATATTTTGGTCTCAGAGTAATCTTGGAACCTCAAAAATCTTCGGAATACGTAAAGAACTTAGTATTGGTTTTCTCCACATTTTTATAGTGTTAAAATAACCAATACAGATCTATTATAGTTCCATTCGGTTTTCGGGAATCCATCCTAAAGGCTAGTTTTCAAATGAGCGCGCAATTTTTCTATACACTTCGGTAGAGGTTGGGTTACTTTTCTTTGGTCTTTTCAAGAACCCAAGAACTTTACAGCATGAAAATTAGATCAGTTTACAATTTTGGGTTTTAAGAATAAAAGATTTCTAATGCCTTCCACTCCTTAAAGTATACATGTTGCAGCGTCAGAATGATGGTCAAAATCATCTATATATAATTCAGTAATTCCAACCTTAATACCATCGAAATAAGGTTGCCACTTGTTATTCTAGGCTTTAAAACATAAAATCAATCGTGTTATTCCGACATAAAGTTCCAAATATCTCGTTTCGATCATTCTTATGCTGTACACAAAATATTTTATCACCTGTATGTCTGACAGAAAATATTGTTAAGCTTCACATTGTTACAATTTTCACGTAATATCACAAACGTAACGTAGCGCATTCTGATTCGTGTCGATCTAAACACGAGTCGCGACTAGTTACATTCTATACACATTGTTATTTACTAGGATATTAGCAGTTTTCATTCATGACATCATTAACACACGTACTTTGTAGAGAAAAAAAAATAACTAATAGTTTTTTTTGCCATTGTTTCTAAATTAAAAAACCGAGATAATAATGTGACCGTAAAATGATAATTATGGAAACAACAAAAACTGCTAATTTCCTAGTCCAATTAAATAAAAGCACGAGAACAAATTTTCCCACTTCTAATCAAATTACAAATGAGAAAATATTTTCTTGTGTATTGTTAAAAAATTATAAAGAAAAAAAAAACTCAAAAAAAGGCTGTTTAGTGTGTAAATATGTAATGTGATGTATTTATATGAAACCGGCGCGCCCTCGGACTTTGATGACGGTTGGTTCGTAAGAAACCCGACTCATACGTAGTGTTAGTGTCAGGAAATCATGCGCTTGCACTTGCGCGTTTTGGCGGTCAAATCCCTGGTAGATATTCGTTTATGTAGCGGTTAACTCCGGCAGCGTTATAAAGTTGTAGCGACTACTACTCGCAACATGGCAAAAAGTAAAGCGCCATCTATCGGAGTGAAGATACAACAACAAACCCTGAATCGCACTATGAGAGTTTACAACGATTCTAACACATATACGAATATCCGACATCAACTGTCGGGCTTCGGCCCGCCAGGCTAACCACCTTGCCTGGTCGGAGGATCCTCCCTTTTCAATGGAGGAACACCATACCTCGTTCCTCCATAGTGGTGACCCCTGACAATGAACATCTTCGCAACCTTCGACGGCATCATCGCCTTCACTCCCCTCTCCACCCCTCCAGTACCCTTCGAGCAGCATCAAGCAAGTCTCATTCTGCCAGCCAGTATCCTCGGCCCCAACGGGTAACCACACGCTTGCAGCGACCGCGCAAGCCTGGTTCTTCCCATCGGCCTCTCATCAGCAACCTTGGCACAGCACACTGCACTTCGGCCGGTCAACTAGCAGAGCCCTTCTCTCCTGGTCGACGCAGCAGCCAGCCACTACTCTTCACTGCACTACCTCGACTCACTGAGGACTTCGCAGCATCACTGCACTACCTCGACTCACTGAGGACTTCGCAGCATCACCGCACCTAGTTCCGACTCACTGCGAACTATGCGGCACTCGGTTCCGACTCACTGGAATCATCACTGGCCCTGGCAAAAGCAACCTCAAGACTCAACAGCATCGACCTCCGGTCTGGGGGGGAGTGATGTAGCGACTACTACTCGCAACATGGCAAAAAGTAAAGCGCCATCTATCGGAGTGAAGATACAACAACAAACCCTGAATCGCACTATGAGAGTTTACAACGATTCTAACACATATACGAATATCCGACATCAACTGTCGGGCTTCGGCCCGCCAGGCTAACCACCTTGCCTGGTCGGAGGATCCTCCCTTTTCAATGGAGGAACACCATACCTCGTTCCTCCATTATTTCAATGAATAAGGACCTAATTTCTGTTTGATATTTTTTTATTTTATATGTATAGCTATCAAATAAAATAATATATTGGTTTCCACACGTTTGCAGTTAAATTTGCTTACAATCTAAAGTGGTTAAAAATTCAATTTGTTTGTTGACATGTAATGTGATACAACTTTAAATTAAAATATGTGTTGCTCATATAGCCATTACTTAAGTTTATATCATTTAAAGTTTCGCTCAAATCATTCAAAATACATTTTAAGTAATTCTACCAATATTTGACCGCCACAACGCATACATTGAATACGTTTTGTTGCTTCAACGCTTTTGGTAATGCGAGCATGTTAGACAATTTGTGGGACACGTGATGAAATGTAAACGATACTATATTCGATTTGTTTAGGTATTTAACTAAAGGTAAACAATCTTGATGTGTCTTTTCAATATTTTTTGTTTAAAAACTCAGTTTAAAAATAAAACGCTACTAAAACCCAATGTAAAACAACAATAACGATTACCAAATCAATTGAATCTAGGATTTAAGCAGTAGTTTATTTGTTTAATATGTGTTTGTGTAAGAAGTCACATCAAGATTGTTTACCTTTATTTAAATACCTAAACAAAACGAGTATAGACATACTCTTAGTCAGATGGTTAGATAGGAAACAAGAAAATCAGGGATTTGTTCTCTTATTCACTAAGGCATTATCCCGGCGTGCTGACTAAAGATATTACTTCCCTTTTGATAGAGGCCAATGACCGGAATCAGTCTGTTTAACCCGGCGAGAATGTGGTAGCACGGAATCTGGAACTGTGTCCGGTAGATGACAATAGGCTCATTACATGGGACGCAATAACGGTATCGGCGAAATGTGGTTGTACAATAGAAAACATCTGCCTAACTCTTCGGGGAATACAGGCGTGATGCTATGTTATGTTTAAACATAAAAACAAATTTTGTTTTTTTTTTTTTTTTGAAACATTAGTCCACGCTAGGAATAATTCCCGTGTCGTGGGTGCGTTTACAAACACAACAACATATTCACATGGATATACACCCAAACCCGGAACAACTACCTGTCGATCATACAAATATTTGTTCCGTGAGGGAATCGAACCCGCGACACGTAGCGCAGCAGTCGATTTCTCAACTACTACGCCAACCGTGCTGTCACTTTTGATTAAGGATATGTCTTTGAAAACGTAACAAATCGTTTACATTTCACATGGCTGTGACAACCCAGTGTTAGTATGTGTAGGTTAGCTTACCAAATTGTACTGATAGGTGTAAGGTCGGATCCGATCCGGGGACCAAAGTTGGGACAACAAAATATTAAGATCGTGTCTGTACTTGAGTTTATTCACGTTTATAAGTAGGCCCTTATTGGTTCACTAATGTTTCACCAAAAAACCGTTGAGTAAATAGTCTACAAACAACGTTTCATATACTATTTATTTCACAAACAAGTTATTCCGCTTATAATTTAAGTGAATTATTTCTCAAACTGTTTGTTGTATAATGATGAAATGACAAATCATGATTTTGCCAATCGTTTATTGTCAAGTGAAAATTTGTAAATTAATAGTCGGTGAAATGACAGGACACACCCTATATTTTGTGTGTTTAGGAAGACTGAAATCAGTGTCTACTCGAACTCGTAAATATCTTATATTTTCAATATCCGTTTGAAGTATAGGGACTTATGTTGCCAATTATATATTTCGTGCTATATTTACTACACTAATAAATTATCTAGATCGATTAGGAACAGTAATACTTGAGTATTATTATGAAACTACCTTTTGCCCGCAACTTTGCCTGTGTGAAGAAAACGAAATAAAGTAACGTACTCGAGATAAGAAATATCCTATGTGTTAACTTAGGACATGGTCTATCTGTGAGCCAAGTTTCATCTAAATCCATTTTACGGTTTACGCCTGATTGAGTAACAAACATCCAAACTTCTTAAACTTTCACATACTATAATATTACGAAGTGAAGTAGGATGTTAAATTTTTTGACTTTTCAATTTATTAAGTCTTCGTAAAAACATTCAAAATCAACACTCAAATAATGGTTCTGTTATTAAAGTTCGCTTCAATTTAATATAACAACGATTACCAACCTTATTTGCGGTCCAAAAACATGCCCTCCGTAGATTGCGAAAGTAACGCGACTGCAGCAACGGCTCGGTAATACAAAGTTGTTTTTGCTGTCGCGCCACGTTCGAAATGTAGGTAAGATGTGTTATTAAACCGCAAACGAATTTGTAATCGTTATTCAATTCAATTGAAACTAACTTTAATTCAAATGCATCTCGCAATAGGAATATTAAAAGAGCCTTAACTTTATCGTGTTTTCGCTCAATTACAGACACGTAAATGATTTCTTGATTAATATAATTTTGTAAGTATTTTTATTAAGTATCTTATTTATTTTTCTACGTCGAAAGTTTAGGAAAATTCAGAGCCATTTAGCTTACCAGTGGAGGAAATACTCCACTCGCAACCGACCATAGGCAAGTCTCGTTACTTTTTTACCGTAAGACATAGATATTAAGATTATAGGTTGGTCGTGCTGAGATATGGGATTGTATATTATTTTATCTGAGGATTCATTGACAAAGTCCAAAAGTATATATTAAAAGCCTTGATTCTTTTTGCTGCTCAGATGCTCCTTTAATATCTTTCTAGACTTTTATTATTTATCATTTTATTTTTGTATAAATAAAATAATTATGAATCCATTTTGTCGGCGCGACCATCCGCTAAGCCATGTTCGCACGTAGCTTTATAACAAGTGACAATGCATTGTTAATGTATGCATTTCAACAGCTGTGATAAAGAGGTTTGTCTATGGCCTTACTACGCTAGTGTCCTTACAAAAGTACGCTCTCCAAATTGTATGAAGTACCGAATTAAAACATATTTCGAACTTATACGGCGATTGTAGTTCCTAAATTACGATCAGTATTTCTTAAAGGTTTTGTTTTTTTTGTCCATTTTTTATTTAATGTTGGGATAGACGGGCCCATTTCATGTCATGTCATCTACTTATTAATTTTGTTGAGAATCTTATAGTATTAGTAATAAATAAACTTAAGATTTATTTTTGTAAATGTTGTTTCGTCTATCATATTCACGATCATCTTATGTGTTCAGGCCAGTGTAAGTGCACTGATGTAAGCAATTCTGTACTTAACTGAAAATAACTTAACTCGGTAGGTATGTAAATATATAATACATACTGGGTTTAGGAATTTGTTGTTTGTTGCTTACATGTAACGCTTTTGGCATGGATACACTTCCATATTCGGTCTGACAACCAGTCTAACCTTATAGAACCAGCATCTCGGTGAGACTCAGAGCCGACCCCAATATAGTTGGGAAAATGCACACAATACTTTCCATATTTTCTTATCTTTTATAGTTGAATTCTACATTCTTACCTACGTATGTTAAATATATGTCCGTCTATTCCTAAAATAGATATTTCCACAGACAAACGACCGTATCCTTCCAACTGTTGCAGGGTAACTAAGTCCATAGAGTACATTTTATAAACAAAATAATAATTACGTAAGTTAGTAAGCTTGTCTGTGGAAACTTGCAGTATATGTGTTAGTATTATCCGTATTGTTATATATGTATGAATAATTTCAGACTATATATGACCGAGTGGTTGGCCTAACGAAGTTGTTAAGGTGAACATCTCTGGTCGCTAAAGCACTTATAAATATTTCACGTTACAGTTTATTTCAGTACATTTTACTGCATTTTTATTCTTTGGCGATTGGAGATGCCATCTTGTATAGAGAACAGAGTTTAATATTAACCCTTGTTGCCAGCCAGATGGCCAGATGGCATTTACTGTATTTTTTGAAATAACAGCTTGTGATCGACAATAGGCTGGTTATCACATTTGGTATTCAGCTCCCTGTTCGAACAAATTACAGAATTTGTGTGACACAAACATTTGTTTTGTTACAAAACGTAAACTTGGTTGGGTCAACCATCTCATCATATAGTAGAGTTCTTAAGGTTTCAAATTATTTGTCTTTGATAAAAAACTAAACATCACTATAAACCATTATCATAAAAGCCGCCAATATCATTAAGAATTAATCATAGCTATCAGACAACTTTTAGATAGAGAAAATGATTATGGGTTTATCTCACATCACCATTGGTTGAAATTGGTTTTAATAAAACACTAGTCCTTTTCACAGAAAAGTGACATTATTCGTCAAATATGAATTAATCTTTCGCATAAAGTATTTTATTTAGCTGCCATCAAAATGGAGTTTTTCGAATAACCATAATCTCTTTTGATGTAGTTTTTAAGTTTTAATTAGTGATGTAACTGTATCACACCAGTAGCTAAGGTTCGGAGTTATAACGGAGTATAAACTTTGTTTAAAAAAGCTTCCAATTTCATTTGATTATCTGCCGCATACTCAAACTCATCTTAATTTTGAGTATCTGTAAAGTCACGTGATATCTGTCACTTTGAAGCTATGATTAAAGAGTGTTCTTAAACTTAAGGTGGGTTTGAGTAGTCTTAACCTTCCTTTGCAAGTTATAGTAAGCAAAGCTTGTTATCAAAATAAAATGGGGTTAAGAAAGTCAGTAAATAATTATTTAAAACCAATAAGAAATATAAGATTCGTGTGTGTTTGGCAATAAATAATAATTACTAGTCGACAACTATAATGAGTCACTTGGCGTCCCTATCGATACTGCAACGCTGTGTGTGTACACTGTATCAATAAAGCGGGCGACAGATGTATTACGTTAGAGAAATGTGACAATCGCTGTCGCTAATAAACTGGCTATGATAGCCAGTTTATTAGCGACAGCGATTGTCATGTTATGTTTTCTCTAGAGAAAACATAACTACAAGCAGGAAAGGGACGCACTGTTTGTGGTTCACTGTGGCTGCCGTTCCTTACGTAATCATTGCGCGGGAAATGCGAAGTACCTCATTTTAGTTGTCAATTAGTACTTTAATAATAAGACACAATATTATAATTTATAGGTATGATCGAATGACAAGTTCAGTATACAGAATGAATGTAATTGCATGTGTTCAGAGTAATGTTAGGCAATATTTATGTATTTTCGAATTTAATGCATGTGCATGTGCAAGGTAACTTGTTATGTCTCATATGACAGCTCTGTAATTTTGTGAACCATTTTCTTTTTGAAAATAAAGATTTTACCAAAATAATTTAGTATTTTATTTTTGATCATACATACTCCTATTAGTCTAAATATTCATAATCATACGGTGACATGACAGTTTCCGTTCGCGACACATCTCACCTCTTTATTATAGAGTGCAGTGGGGTCAGTGCCCTCCACACGTAGTAATAAGCACCAGTCTCAAGTCTTCCAATTTTAAATATTTGAACTGAAATAAATAGATCTATACTTTGATGGCTGTATGGGTTCAGCTTGCATGTTCAAAGAGGGACAAATGAAAGAAAAAAATGTCTATGTTTTGGGGCCGACAGTGGCACCATCTATAGAAAAGTAATAAAAATTTCCCGCCAAAATAGCGTGGTTCAGCGATCGCCTCTCTCCGCTATTGAGATAATACAAAATATAAAAGCTGTGTGTGCTGTGTTCTTATTTAGTTCATCAAACCTACGTTCCAAGCCCATTTATCAAGATTCCGTGACTAGTAAAGAACGAGGGCGCTCACATGAAGTTAGGTATTGTACAACCCACCATTCTATTGTCAAATAAAATTCACCTATACTCTATAATTCACATAAAAGACCTAATATGGCCCAGCTATGCATATATATCACCTACTATTTTGGGTAGGCACAACTATAAGGTACCTACATTTCATAAAACTTAGTCCCAAGTGAAAATCATTCATATTATGAGTTAACAATAATATTATGACTGTTCATTGTCCGTGGTCACATCTAGTTTTAGTCAAAAGGCCGTCACGAGTATTTCATTTTTCTGGTGACGCTGAAGGTAATAAATGAGTTAAATACGCAATAAAACGCTTGTGTGGGTAACTTACAATATGTTTATTGAAGAAACATTACATGTTAGCACAGCCTAGCTGTTCCTACGAAGCTCTCGCTCCTCACTACCGATACAAGGCATGGTGACTGATTACAGCTCCGACTTACAATGTTACGAGGGTTTGGTCGCTTTGAAAACAACAAATAAAAAAACACTTTTTTTTAATTTGACATGGTTACTGAGCCAATGACGACTGTTCTGCCAGTGTTCGAGTGGGGTGAAATTTTAATATGTTTATTTAATTATTGACTACACAAGTAGTTATATTTCGGGGTATAATAAAGATTCTCTAGGGCCTTATTTCGCTGATCTGTGTTATTTTCATATAAATTTGATAGATTGTAGCTAGGTAAGAGTGTGATTGTCGTACAGAATAAGGCCCCTGATAGTTTTTAGCCAAACCACAGTTAGGTTGATAGCCGACTGTGTAAACGTCAAACGTTTCTATTATGTTAAAATCGTAGTTTTCTAAATAAGATTTTATAAATGGTTCATGTTCAGTGTTTTCCAAGCGACCAAACTCAACAGTGAGTGTAGTGACTAGACAACGTCTTATCACAGGTTTTATCTATCATTACATCAGTGGAACGTAAGCATTTTTACAATTAATTATATGTTACGCATTTTAAAGCCACTGGAAATAATATTCAACATTCTTTTTTCTATTTTTTTTTTTTGTTGGCAATACTGATGTACACAATATCGAACGAGATAGCATCTAAATTTATTGCTATCTTTTTCAATCATATAATGATAAAACAACAACAAATAGCAAATCTTTCAGACGTACCAAAATTTTTGTATGCATCAAAATCTAATAGTAATATTAAAATGCGTAACAATTAGGAATAAAACATGAATTAAGTATTTAGTGAGACATAGTATTCAGTAAATATCACATGAATGAGTGCATTTTATATTAATTGAATTAAAACCGAAATATTATTAGGATAACTGTGATTTTTATAATGACTTATTTATAAAATTCATGGATGGCAATTGGGGAATACGGCTATAGTATTGATAATTTTAAAATGTTTATTCATTTATTTATACATATTTGTGAACTTGATTATCATTTAACATTGTACAGATGACTATTAGAGACCACAGTTATCTCAATAATATTTCTAATACTATCTATGACTAGGATTTATTTATTTGGGCACAAAAATAAAGCGATGATTTCACCTACAAGGATAAGTTAAGTTAATACCCAATTATCTTTAATCACCAAATATTAACACACGGTAACCTTATCAACCTTAAAAGGCTTTATTACCTAATAGACTGTTACCCCATTGGTACACCTTCGGGCCAGTTTTTGTATGAAGAACCTTACTGTCGTCGAAATACAGTTCTTAATCCAACACCATCAACTAGTACTGGATTAATTTGTTAGTTTATCAATTTCTCTTTAGAATGAAATCAACGCCATACTCAGTGCCCGCTTAATATATAACTAACTATATGTAACAGCACGAACTGACTTATTCTTAGCGATTTGTACTAAAGCATGTATCACCACTCTAAATCCGCCATTAACACCTTCTAGTTAACTGATATATGTATACAGTATTTTATTTTATACATGGGACATTTGTGTGGCTTTATAAATGGCGCGTACAAGATACACCTAAGGTATTATTTTTTGAGGTTATAATAAAGATCTGCTTTTACTCTCAAAAATAAAAATTTGATGATACAGGAACACACATAAAATAAGACGCGTCGATCTTCATTCATATAGAAAATATAATAAGGTACATCGGTGGGCCATATTAAATACAGTGTACATCTGGCGCATTCAGCCCATCAGTCTCGTTGGATCCTTGCCGACTGGCTTATCTTTCCGTTCTAGGTATGGGAAATTTCGTGTGTCGAGTAAGAACGCTCCATTTATAAAACCATAAAATGTCTGATTGACCGACTATAGTTGATTCATTAACTTATTACGCAACATACTTGCATTGTATATTTCTTAAAAATATTCGTCACTTGATTTCACTAAATTTGGGTAGGACTGAGAGTATCATAATTAATGATAATTTATGAATAGAAGCAGTGATTTTGGTGCTTATAAAACAATGAAACAATTTTTAACATATCTCGAAGCATTTTTGACTTTGCTCTTTGATACATATTGTTTTACAATGTATATATTTGTATTGCTGCCATAACCATCTCACGATATCTTCCAGCGACCCTTCCATTTTGTTCCCAACTTTCAATAACACCGAATAATAATGAAAATACCCAATTAGGTTACATTAAAATTTTATACAATTTACTAATTTGGTACCATTTGTGGAGTAAGTTTGAATCCATGGTTATATTTTAAACAAGCGCGTTGTTTGATTTTGGAATATTTCCCCCGTTGTACGCTATCTGGTATTTAATTTATTAATAATGTTAGTTCAGTAGATGGTTACAAAACAATGTTTCTAAAACATTGTTCTCAAGTTTGACTATACTTTCATTTCTTACCATAGAACCAAACTAACCCCAAAATGTACATAAAATAGAACTAGAAATAATATATTACAACAATTCGTTAACCACTTAAACAACAATTTGGTCAAACAACACTTAGTAGACGAATCAACAAAAAAGACGAATATACACGAGAAGAAAATTTGTTAGTTTCTTAATTGACACAATTAACAAGATATAATGAGATAAAAGTAGAATTTTAATGTAAAGGTTTATGCTAAAAGCGAAATATGAGTAATAACAAGCTTTGATTTTTTAAATCTTTTGTAACATTATAATGAGCTGTAACAATTGATAAGAACATTTCTCAAATATAAAATATAGCGTTACGCTTTTTTCTCTAAAGCGTCAGACGTAGGTACTTTGTACATCCACATGTCGCCGATGCCGTTATTAAATCCCAAGCAATAGGGGGGCGAGTCTGTCGCCATCTACCGGGCACAGTTCTAAAGTTTCGGGTTGCTGAATTTTTTGTAGCAGGACCTCACGATCACTTGCAACCATTGGACCAAAGAGGCAATTAACAAATAAAGTAACACTAAACAAAAACTGCCTCATTAGTTCTGGGTCCTGGGTCTGATTCCCGGATCGGGCAAAGTGTTACTGGGTTTTTCTGTATGGAAATTCTCAGTAGCAGCACGGAGTCTGGAACTGTGCCCGGTGGATGGCAATAGGCTCGCTCCCTATTACATGGGACTTAATAACGGTATCGGTGAAACGTGGGCGTACAATAGCACACCTCTGCCTAACCCTTCGGGTAATACAGGCTGATGCTATGTTATGTAAACATAAAAACTGCGTATTTATACAGTTGAATTGATTACAACATAATTATTATTACCCAATATCAAATGTTTCCCACTCATGTAATAAAAAAATACAAAATTTAATCACCAAAGAGATTAGAAAATTTTGGGCATTTAAAAAATGGATGAGCGTGTTCAAGCCGTGCGATATATATATATATATATAATATATACGTAAAATAAAAGCACCGTCTTCGTTACAATCACTATGTATATACCTATATGTAGCTAATCAATCCCATCAGGAACTTTTGCGAAAGTGCAAAACCAATATTCTGTGTTTAAAAGCCTTACTATATGCATTTGTTATTAAACCTATTTTAATATTTTGTATAAGGGTAAATGTAGATATTGCCCGGCAGGTTCACGTGAATCAATACAACTTAATGCACGTTCATTGTCCGAGAAATATCGATTTAATGTAATTATTTTAGAGTATGGAATAGCTTGTGCCTCGATAAACTGATCAAATTTTGTATTCATTCAAACATGAAATTTCATTCATTGATGTATGCAGCTTTCAATATATTGATTCTTTGTGGCGTCTAGAACCATTTCATGCTTCATTATTTCACTGTATAAATTAATAACGAGGCCAAAGCTATTCCATAGACATATATAAGCAGGTCTTAATCTAAATCGAAGGCAATGTCATGAAAGCTTGTATTAACTATAATTAATCATTAACTGCTTTACACTATGACTAGATGTTTCGCGAAACGACCGGCTAATTTGGTATAAAACTATATTTTATGGTAATTAATATTTATATTATTACGCCATGTCCGTATCGGGTAGGCAGAGTACATAAAATTATAATCGTTGTTATAAATTGGCTTTTTAAGCTCAATAATAATAGTTTAAATTTTTCGTGAAGCATAGTGCAATGCACCAAATTATTATAAATATTGACTTTTGATGTAGGAAGTAATTCAATATGTAATATATAGCTTCAAATTAGTTAAGTATAAACTAACTTAATGCCAAGATATTTCGTTAAGAATGATCGGTGGGATTCAAGAACCATGTAGGTCTATTTTTCACAATATCACCGATATTGCCCTAAAACGACTGTTGAAATATAGTATTACAGATTGATCGTTTCAGTATCGCGGTGTGTAGTTTGCGTTTCAGATAAGAATGCAGGTGGACGGACGCCATTTTGTAAATATCTGCTTACTTGAGAAAACTGAGCATTCACTGAGTTTAGTGTTTCAATATGGCTGCCGTCTACCAGTTATAATATTCGAAACGCCAAGTAAATAAATATTATTTTCAATAAAAAAAAAAAGATTACAAATATATCATTCATTATTTCATCGCTCGGTTCAATGCTCTATAAAGTAGCTGTTACTTAAAACAAAAGATTTATTATTTTTAAGATTTTGTAAGCTTCTTAAAACTGATTTTATGTATACAGATGACTTACAAGTTACGTTATAGAATCTAGAGTATAAACATTAGGTTATTTCAGAATATAATGTTAGTTTGAAAATATATTTTGCGTCAATATTTAGTATTTAATTATGTTACAGTATTTTTTAAAACGCAATGGAGATAATAATATTAGGTTAAAGCCTTATGAGTGTGGTGTCTGTATGCGATAAAAAATATTTACAACGCTATCAAAATAAGAATAGGAATAACATTCCGCCATATTGTGACGTCATAGCAAAAAAACCGGATGAAAATATTCATATATATTAGATATTGTAGTAGTAAGACTTACGAGAAATTGTTATGAAAATAAAAACGTTATGTATCGTAAAACGGGGTGGATAGAGATAACATTTTGAAAACATTTCAACCGTTGGATAACTCAGTTTGATGCCAACAAACACTTCAAGATTAATGTACTATAATTAACTAAAAATAATAAAGTCCTTGTAGATAAAAATCTGTGTTCATTCAACGTTGAAATGTCAAAGATTTGATTTTTTCGGATTTTGACGGCTCGCCTGATGGTAAGTGATTACCGTCGCCCATGGACACCCGCAACACCGGAGGAGTCACAAGTGTGTTGCCGGCCTTTTAAAAAGGCCTTCTATTCCTGCATCCCTATTTACCCCGTTTTAAGGTATCCAAAATAATATTTTCTTTGGAAATCATACTTTTCAATACACAACTGACAAGTCGAGGTCATTGTTTTTTCTATTCTTATCTTGATCGGATTATACCTATTCACGTTGTTATCGATATCTCACATAAAGATTTCCCTTGTTTTGTGGGTAATTCCTTCGTAATCACGCAAAATACGCGCTCCGACGTGTATTTTCGAAAATTAGCCCGCCATTTCACACATTTTCTTACTGCATTGTACATTTTTAATAAAATCTAAATAATTATAGCAATATTGACGCATTCGGAAGCATTACAAGGCGTTATTTATATTAATCATAAAAATTGACAAAATCATAAGAATGAGGTAGAATGATAAATACGTTTGATTTCATACAATATGCGATACCATATATGTACTTATTTTAAAATTAAAATTTGTGTAATGGGTTTGACAATATCTGCAAGAGAGGACAATGATAATGGTCTTATTATTTTTCCTGGCAACATTTAATGCTAAATTAAAAACAATAAAACTGTTATTTTACAGAATTTCTTACTTTCTTTTCGTGGTAGGTACAGTCAAAAAATATATAATGGATGTTAATGAAGTTTTGTGACACAGCAATGGCTTCGAGTAATACATCATTTAATTAATAGACATAGTTGAATTATATTTATTTAAAATCAGATAAGCCAGTTCTTTAGAAAACATTTCGTATATCTGGTGAACCTGTATTCTTCTTTGACTGTGCCTTGAGTTTATGAGATTAATAAGCCATCTAAAATAATCCATATTAATCATATTTTGAATCTACAACATATATAATTATCGTCGTATCATTTTGATATTTTTCATTTATGGTGTTGCCATTATTCCAATATAACTTTGCCAGACTATACTCATAATAAGCTCCTGAGAATAATTTTGACGCATCGAATCTTCTAATTTAGCATTGAATCTCGCCAAAAATCAGACCATAATTATTGATGCAAAACATAATATTATGATTGAGCGGTATGAGAGTTCTATCGACCTGTGGAGCGAATTGGTCGTGAATGTACTGAATATATGCGAGTAGAAGTCTGCTGTGGTGTGGGGACCCGCCCCGCTCACCTGTCCTATGGGATGCGCACAGATTGAAGAACTTTGCTAGCCTGCAAATTAGAAAATCACTAGTGAAACTATAATTTTTAGACCCAATCTTGTTGCTTTTAATAACGTTTCGCTGCATAAGGAGTTTTCCTGTATCGTGGGTACAGTTAACATACATAATTATGTACATTGCACATGTAAACTACACACAATTAACTATACGTCATACAAATATTGGTCCGGACGGGAATTGAACCTTCGACACGTGGCAGAAAGCCAATCGCTTAGCTATTGCGTCAACCGTGACAAAATTCTTGACACGTGTCAAGAATTATGTTGCATGGTTCTAAATTCTTGACATTTACACATATACTCGTATTATTAAAAAACAAACCAGATACTTTAAGAATACTCTTTTCAGATATATTTTTCACATAAGTGTATATTATATGATTTATCTGTACATACCTCATACTCGGCGTCGTCGGTCATAACTCCACTAACGCACAGCAGTTGGTACTGTTTGGCTCTAAGCGCGGGCGCACCTCGCCGCAACAACCGTAATGCCGCCGCACACGAGGACGCGCTCCCGCATACTACTTGGCGTACCTATACACAAAACTTTTGTTAGTTAGCTCTATGATAATGTGAAAGTAAAGATTTTTTGAAACAGTGTAGCTTAGTTTAAAATCCAAAATCGAAGGTAAAATCTACGTAAATATTTGGCCAAATTACACTCATTACAAGCATTTACTGAATGTAAATTTCAATAATAATAATTATGATCATAACTGTCCCACTGTTGGGCATGAGTCTCTTTTCACAAGAATGCCTTAGTCCACTACGCTGGCTTGTTTGGCGAACTACGCAAAGCATCGAGATTCTTATGGAGCTACCTCAGGTGTACAGGTTTCCTCACGATATTTTCCTTAACCATTAACGTAAGTCAAATAATACTCAAAACAATACTCACTTGAGCAGGTGAGTGTGAAGGATCTAAAACTAATAACGTAGCTTTGCCATCTTTGTGTTTTTCATAACCTATTATTGTTCTGGAATGACCTGAAACATTGATAAGATCAATGTACCTCTTCACATAATTAAGAGAAGACGCAGGGGATTAGAAATAAGTATTTATGTAAAGCTATAATATAATATGGTGTTATTTCATATGGTTTGTATATCAACAAACCAACACACACTCTCAAAAGTTAGTTTTAGTATGTTGGACAAGTTAGTTTAACTTTCTGGTGTTTCTGACATCGCTCAGCAGCCAGGCGTCAAGACCTGGGAGTGTAAAAAAGCCACACACTCACATTACAAATACTAAAATAGTAACATAATCAATTTTCTTAAAGACGACAATCATTCGCCTAAAGTTTATATTCAGATATCATCTGTTTGACAGTTACTAACGGAGAATCAATTGAATAATGTGGCCTTTTTAGGCTCCCTGGTTTCAAATCCCAGGTTCTGCGCAACCGGTAACATTTTATTGGCTTGTTTTAAATCAATTGGTATAGCACATCCATCGTGGCTTTACCTTGGTGCTGCAGGTACAGAGGGGCCTTGAACCCACTAGGCTCTTCCTGAAAGTACCGTAACACCCAGTCAAACAGGGCGGGGTGGCTGCCGTCCGCGCTCGTCGGCTTGTGGAAGTCTATCAGTTGACATCTGACGATAAAAGATAATATTCAAACAATCTTTAAAAAAAAGTCATTGTCATATTAACAGCCAGTAAACACAGACTGCTGATAATAGGCTTCCTAAAAATATTGGATACTAGTGATATTTTCGATAGAAACTTTGAACCACCCATTTTACTCCCTTGGGGCTTGAATTTTGGATAGTCTTTCCTTAGTGGATGCTTATACCCTGGAACGTCCCAACCAATTTCATTTTGTAGGCCGAGTTTCTAAGATTTCGTGATTAGTCATTGAGTTATAGATAGTCTAGAAATACTTGTCACTGTTTTGAACCGAAATAGTTTGACCAAACAGGATCAGTTAGAAATTGATAAATCCTTCTGCGACTGCTCACCTTATCCTGAGCGATGAGAGTACAGTCACAACTTCGCAGGCGCCGATCCATTTCCGTGTGTTGTATAGCTTTGAGCCCAGCTGTTCTGAACCCTGCAATTATTAAAAATAAGCATTTCTGCCATATACCTAAATTTTAGCCTGTCTACGAAGTTTCTAGCGCGCAGTGAGAGTTCTTTCTGGTTGGTTGGAAAACTGTGCAGGTATATCGGTGGGCCATATTTTATGTGTATATGTATAATAGCAGTGATAGCCTAGCGGTTGAACGCTTGCCTTCCATGCAGCAGGGTCTGAGCTCAAACCCGGTCTGCACCTATTACTTTTCGGAATCATATGCGGATTACAATTTGATTATCTCTTGCGTTTACGGTGAAGGAAAATATCGTGAGGAAACCTGCACACCTGAGAGGGCTCCATAAAGTTCTTGACAGTGTGTTTAGTCCGCCAACCGGCACTGGGCCAGCGTGGTGGACTAAGTCCTAACCATTCTCATTCTGAGAAGAGAGAGGGTTGGATATATTATTATACCTGTGTATCAAACCCCAGTTGCCAGGCGCGCTCCACCAGCAGCTGTAGCCGCGGTATAGAGGGCACGCACTCGCACTCCCGTTCGCGCTCCGTGGTACAGTTCAGTAGTGCGGAGTATTGTGGGTGACGCATTAGAGATGATAGCACCATTTGCATGTTCCTACAAACATTTATGAATTTAGTTTACTCACTAAAGAATATTAGAAGTATTGAGCAAATGAAATCGAAGAAAATCTCACTAAAATAAAATAAATAAATCGTAAATTATCAATGTAAGAATGTTATTTTTAAGCGTACTGTAAACAATCAATGACCACAATTATTGTAGACACTCAATTTTGATAATCACGTAAATTTGAAAAGTTATTATGTTAGTTACCTGTACCCGCAGCCCCACCCCCTGTCCCCGTAGGTGCTCGCGTAATGGTCGACTGCGCTGCACAGGTATGTCTTCACTATGCTCGCGTTCTGAGCATTCAATTGAGCTATCCTCTCAAGGAGGCCTAAAACAACCAAATTATAGCAGCCTGTATTCCGAAGGATAACTCTTCGTTAAGTTAGTTTGAAGTGGGGATAATTTTCTAATAAAACATCTCAATCATATTTAGCCAGCTGAGGTTTGAACCCAGGTATACCAATCAGTAGCCGCGCTCGCTAAAACCATACGAATTAGGGAAATGAAATGGTTTATTTTGCAATTGAGATGTTTCAATCACTTTTACACGTCTTTTTTTAAAACTAGATAGCGTCGGAATTTCCTATAACTATCTCTAAGAAGAAACGCCGAAAAATTCAAGATCTATTTTAAAGTCCAGACAGATAATAGTAAAGATTTATGTGAGTATGTGGCAGTTTAAAACAATAACAAGATTTCTGATAACAAGAATATTAATGTTATGGAGCCCAGTTACTTTGTTAAGATGACAAAACCTTATATAATATTTGTATTACTTTAGCGTCTTGTATTTTGGTAATTTTGATAGACGCCAGTTTGATGAGTGACTACTAACCAGTGGTCCTGGAGGACCCAGTGTCGGTTCCCGAGGCCGCAGCCCTGCGGAGCCCGAGGCTGCGCTCGTAGTAGCCGGCTACGGACAAGGCTCCACTGTACACGGCGCGCTTGAGGCTGTTGGTTGCTCGGTGCGTATAACCTTCGTCGTCGTCTTCTTCCATTCCATATTGGGCCTGGCAATGCAAGTAAAATAGCGACAATGCAACAAGCTATTGACCTCTTTAGTCTAATGGTCCTAAGGATTCCAGGGGCGAAGAGTTATTGGGTTTTTAATGTGGAAATTCTCAGTGAGTTTTATCTGTTTTGAACTGTTTATGCCGTTTTTATTTTTTTATTTGCTACGCTTTTATAACTTTTATTGTATTCATGTATCATTATGCAATGTAACGTTTTGATATATTTGTTCTTTCTTATATATTTAATGTTAAATTTAAGATTCTTAATTTTAAATTTTGAAGAGTGTCCATGGACCTTGATTTCTTGCCGGTCTCTTCTCCATAAGAACCACGCACATAGTCTCGACTTTTTAAAAGAGCCTGCAAAAGACTAGTTGACGTGAAAAACTTTGAATTGTGTCTGGTAGATCATAATAACCTTGCTCCCTATTGAATATGGCTGTTGAATAGTATAACAAGAATTTCCATACAAAAAACCGAATAACACTTGAAACCTAGGAAGTGACACTCAGCAGTCAAAAGAATAAATATGTTACCCGTAATAACTGAAACTCATGTTCTTCCCGATTCCTCTGAGCTTCCCTCTCGGCTGATGACAGACCTGAGGATGCTCCACACTCCTCACCTCTATCAAAGTGATCTTCAATGTGTTGGATCTGCAATTATGTTTAAACTACTTTATGATTCCAAAGTTCTAAACTAATTATAACTTCCTGATGAATATTTTGAGGTACTAGTATGTTTGTTTTATTTTCAGTTTCAGTTCGAAACAAGTAATATAGGGTTTGTTGCCACAAAGCAAATGGAACTCAGGTTAATTTTGATCAAAAATATTTTCAGCCAGCATAAGTAATTTTTTTAAGCCTGCTTTGTCCTACTGTATGCCAAAGGCCTTCCTTTCCTTATTCTACTCTTCTTCTCGGTTTATGTGGGTGAACCTGTCTTTCCAGTGGGCCTCCAGTTTATCATGCCATCTTTGTCTGTGTGTGCTATGATGCTGTTCAATAGCAAACCATTAAACTATTATCATAACAGATTAAATGCTTTTGAATTGTGTTAGAAATGTTAGAGATGTGTTAGAAATGTAATCTATAGTCTTGTAATAATAATAGGAATCTTATAGGAAACTTACAAGTTCATGTTGAGAGAGTGGCAATGGTTGGCAACACACTGGACAGTTGCTGACGGGGCTCTCCTCCATCATCACCACATCCTCATTGCATGATGCATTGTCCACTTGGTCCTGGTAACAGCATATGGTATATGGTCATTTATTGATGGGATGGTTTGTGTATAGGCAATTAGTTCTGTCCAGTCACTGAGATCACTATTCTTTTGTAATGTAAATAGGCAAAGTTGCAGCTTATGGGATTGTCTTAAAGGTTACATGAACCAGTGTCAGCTCATGGGAGCTTAAATAGCACTTTTATAATATTATTTTGTTATGTTGGCTTGTTTTGTATTTCATAGTTTTGTAACAATATTTACGATGGTAAACTTATATTGCTTTGTCAGCAGGATAGCATAAAATAATATATTTGTTTAAGTATACATACAGCTTTCTGCGGACTCAATATGTCTCGATGCTCAACATTGACATGAACTTCAATTTCGGTGGCATGAGCGAACTCTCTTTCACAAATAGGGCACTGATACGACGAGCCATGAGGTCCTGGAGACATGGCCATTGCACTCAGGGTTAGCGTTGGGTTGTCCAGGGTTAATGTGGGGTTCGTAAACCCCAAGGTTGGATTGTCCGAGTTAGCATTAGCATTTATAGACGGCGATGTGAGATCGAAGTGCGCACGATTGATGTGTTCCTCTAATTTTCTCGGACATGTTGACGTGAAATCACACAAAAGACACTGAAAAAAGATTTCGTGGGGTTATATTTGCGAAATAAATCTATTTTACCACTATTTTAATTTATGTTCAGGCGGAAATTTTGAAAATAATTTGAAAATAATCTTGGCGGGTGGATGAGAATGCAGTTTGACAATGACAATGACATTGACAATTTGACATGACATGACAAACATTTTTTTTATGAACGATATCACTAATGACCATGGAAACTATAAATAAATATTATTCCTTAAAAAAGTTTTATTGAAAGTTACCTGTACAGAAGGACTTGGCGTAGGAGCACTTTTTTTTGGTGTGTTAGGTTTTAATTTTAAAGCTAACTGAGATCTAAGAGGCGATCCTTGCCCGGCACTAGCCATAGACAACTGTAACAACAAGCATGGGATAATTTAATTTACAAATGGAAAATCTTAATTTTCTTTCCAGTTAGAAAATAAAGTTTACCTTATTTTTATTAGGTGACCCCTCATAACTACCAGAACTATTATGACTTGGACTAGATATCGCACCTGAGAAATAATAATGTTACTCGTAAAAGTGGTTTCAAAAAAATATTAAACATGGTAAAGTTTTTTTTGGCATAATTACCTTTTTTATCAATGCCATTTACTTCACCCTCATGAGAATTTTGTCTGCTTTGAGCTTTTTTAGGAATTACACCATTACTAATGTTAATATTTTGCAGCCCATTGACAAGATTTATATTTTTTGGCGACCGTGAACACTTTTCTTCTTCTTTTTCACTTCTGCTGTAGCTTTCTTTTTCTTGATAGCCATTGTAATAGTTAATGTTCTTAGATATTGCACCATTGTGGTATTGCGCAACGTTATCTGGACTGTGCCAACCATTTATAGAACCTGGTGTGTTGTAGCTGCAGCTGTCCGTTGTCGTCATTTTTGAGTCTTCATCGAAGCTAAAAATAAAATACCTAAGTATTCTTTAATTCGTCTAGGTTGTTACTTGGCTTCGTCGTTGTATGAAGTTCTGAAAACTTTTAGTTAGCAACTTAAAGTTAGCTGCACAGGCAAGAGGTAAAGGAAACCATAAGTTTCACTTAGTTGAAACTTGGTGTTTTCGTTCTGAAGTTACTACAATGAGATTTCATTAATTTCCAAACTCCCTAAATAATTTATAAAGTAGGGCTCGCGCCTAAATGCTTTCGTGCTTTTTCTTATGGATCCAGGTTATCATAGAAATAACCATACCAGTAAAAGCTTGACAGTCTACAACTGATTGAACTTGGATATCGATCATCAATAATTTCTATTCCGCGTACCAAGTGATTAGGTTATGGAGGTCAGATGGCAGACGTTCCATCTCAAATTCGCATATAATATTTGCTCGCACCTGGAAAGCAAAATATGTTACAATAAGCACCATACCTCGGGCTTTGGTCATCAATGAACGCCATCAGTTCCCTCTCAGGCGTTAAATAGTGTAGATGAGCCTTTTGCACATGACCGACTAACTGTGGTTGAGGCACGGCACAGTCACAGAATGGACATTCTGGCCTACCGTTCACATGGGCTTCTAGGGTGTGGGAGCGCATGCCCTCATCTGTAAGGCCCTCAGCCCCGCAAAGCTCGCAGGTGTAAGGAAAAGGGCTAGTTGACATTTTGCCTGATGAAGAAATTTTATTTGCGTTTGAAGCCATGGCTGAAAATACGATAAAAATATTTTGTGAACTGTTGTCGTACTACTAAATAATGTTTTATAGGTTTTTAAAAATATGTTTACTATGTAATTTCAATTTTATAAGGAATCATAGTTTTCCAAGCATGAAAACCCTACATATCTGAAACAACTTCAATTTTCGAAACGCACGTAAAGTCGTTTGACGCATCGCAATTCAATGTAATACTTGTACTTTATTTATTACGATAATACCTATTTAAAGTCAATATTAAATTCTGAAACATGTCTTATTCATCCACTATGAAAGCACGATTATTATTATAAGTAATATTTAAACAAGAAAGAGTAACAGTCTTGAATACTTTCTAGAGTTCTGTACTAAGTATAGAAATTTTGATCCAATTATAATAACTCTTTTATTGATTACGGGAGTAACTGCTTCATACCCATGGATATCGAATGTTTGCCATGTATCTGCTGAGCATCTTCTGCTGATGTCTGGGACTAGGTAAATCCCTCAATGCAAAATCTGGATTTACCAGAACACTTTGAGCATCGTCTTCCCTTCAGTATGGTATCCGTCTCTTTCTTAGATTTTTTATGATGTTTTGCTTATCAAATACTAAAATTTTTAGCAACCGTAATTAACAAAAACAAAAGTTTTAAAAATTACAATTCCAGAAATTGTTTTGTATTACGACTGTCGAATAATAATGTATTTTTTGCAGAGTATAAAGTACAAGGCATCAAAGTCGAATAATTTACTTATACTACATGAATATTTTTTTTCGGATCCTACAGATTGACCTATATAATTAATCTACGTAACATTTTAATGAACTAAAATAGAAAATATATCGATTTAGTTAAATGGATAAAGTTTCATTAGACCTTGATTCTGACCTCAAGTGAACAGCCTTAATGATAGAAAAATTGATTTATTTTAATGATGAGTTCGCATAGAAACCAACCACAATAACTATATTGGGGCGAAAGTGTCAAATCGATAAAATTACCGCAGTTTTGTTTTCAAGGAAATCGCAGAAACACTGAAGACATGCGAATAAATTAACACCAAAATTGAAACCTCTTTACATACCTTTGCTCATGCTGGCAGAATAACCGCGAGACCATTGCGTAACATGCTTTATTCCGTAATAAAAACATCAAAATAGAAAGGATGTACTCACCGATTTATTTAGTATTTTATTGTCATAGGATAATCCAATTCCACTGTTTTCGCCTGGACACTATCTAATTGGTACGATTTCTTTATAATATGTGATTATTTCTAGCATTTTCTAACATTAAAATTACACATTATATTAATACTACTGACGATAGGTTGTGATTGCCGTCATTCATGAATTTTTTGGACATTGAAAAATAAGGATCGCTATTACGCATGCGTGCATGTGTTTGCCACAGTGATGCCTCATGCGGAAGTTTTTGGAATTATCATATTTTGTGAAAATTATTTCGTAATCCAATCTGAAATATTCGAAATACATTTAACTAATAATTATTTATTTTCTTCTGAACACAGACTACCCGACCGTCCTACAAGCTGAATGTTGCGCCATCTATTTCATAATGTGTGAAGAATTTTCCTTACGGGGAAAAGCTAAAGGTATCCAAGTTGGGAAATCCACGCATGGAAAAGCTTAAGTATGAAGAGAACGCGGAAGATGGAGTGATTTTCAATGGTATGTAACATAAGTAAGTATCTATAGTAACTAGGCATAGGTAACTATACTTTAGTACCTAATAAAGTAAATACGAAACAGCGCTGCGTGTTTTACGTGGTAGGCAGTCGCAAACGAGAGTTCGTGAATATTGCGTCATAATAATGATAGCTTTTTTTTATATATCGTAGAAACGTCGCCATTAAGAATTGTTACTTAGACATTTAGGTACCTTCTTCAGCTTAAGAACTACATATATACGGTAAATCGGCAATATTGCCATAATCGCCACGTAAGGTATTCGTGATCAGATAATGTTACATTCTATTGGCACAATATCATAATTACTTGTTACGATACCCTCGGCAAGGAACACCGTGGCCTAGTATATCTCATTATCCACACGGAATAGTTTCGTAAAATGGACATTCCTGCACCAGATTGGAAACAAGACCACCATTTTGAAGGACCCCAATATTAAAACAGACAAGTACAAACGTAATATTATTATATTCTGTGTAGTATCATTTACTGAGCCCGACACGATTACATATTAAATTCATTTACAAAAAGAGAAAATAATGTAAAAAGAAAACTCAGCGGAATGGCGGGAAAGCGGGCCGCCATTGCATACATAGTAGACGTTTATGCTAAACATCTCTTGTCACTCAAATAAAATAAAATATTGTTGCATTTTTGTCTTTGAAAGCATTCTCGTCGCTCGTACCGACAAGTGACGACGATTTAAATGCAGAATAGTCTTGTAACGGGTAGTACGACTCACGTTTTGTTCCGGTAACACGGTGCTGAATTTTTAAGGCTGGGTTTCAGAGATAATTTAACTTTGGAATAATTTTTGGTTGCTATTTGCATAACACAGGCTGTTTGACGAATAAAAAGGTTGAGAAGCGGAAAAAGAGGTCGATTAAAAAATTTAAGGAAGCGCGCCACGTTTTTTAGATTATGAAAAAAGTTTTTAGCGTAAGCGAAATTCTAAGTCTAAGTAGAAAGACCGCCGAAACGCTAAGCATATACATTTATAAATATTAGCTCGTTGATAGAGATAACGTTGCAATGAGGAGTCGTAAGGAAATATTGTTACAGTAATCTCTTAGCTAACAGATTAGTGACCAAGATATGATAAATAATAATTTTACTACGACTTAAAAGGAGGAGCTATTCATCCAACAGACAAACTTACATCAAAACGAAAAAAAAAAGCAATTGTATGCTCATATTATCAGTACGGCTATAACTTTATCCTCTTTAAGCTAACCATCATAAATTACCTTTTGAAATGCCGAAGGAAACATTTAAATTAAATTGGAACGAATAAAACAGAACGGCCATTTTAGTTATTACCATGCATAAACTATGGGGCCACGTGGCCCAACCCTTTACAAGTGCTTAATATTCAGAGAATTATTTCCAAAGGTCCCATTACCGTTAACGTCGGGTTTGAGTGTTTTACTTAATTTGAATTGATGACTTGTTGAGGTATAAAGACCACCGCTGTATTAGATTTTGGAAAATTAAAGGGGATTGTTGATCGAATCGTTGAAGATGGGGAGATACACAATATACACATGCTACGAGTTTATAGGTGTTAAGTGGTTATGTAAGATACGCATGTACAGAATGATTTGTAATTGTACCTATTTCTTGTAAGGGCTCTTAATAGATCCAATTTGCAACAAAGTTTACCACACGGGCCAGAAGCCGGTTATTTAGAGATGTTGCAGGATTTTTTTTGAAATTTCTTTATCTCCTCCTTGTGAAAAATCTAGTTAACTTCGAGCACTTAGTTGACACTTTTCCAATAGCTGTAGAGTATACATAAATCATAGATAGATCATATTTTTATACTAAAATCATTCCCCAGAAAACCTCAAGCAAATCTCTAACAAGGAGTAGGTTCAATTAGCAATCCCCCTGTATATGTATGGCGGTTGTGTAAGGATAATTGTTTGTTCTTCTGTTGGACAGTTGTTGTGAACTTTAGTAAAGTTTGTCAGTAATTTACTGTGATGTTCTGGTTTCCTTAAGTACCAAGGTCAGATGGAAGTCGTTCCGTTAAGTTAGTAAGGTAAAAAATATATTTGATCAGTGATTAGATTATTATATGATGGTCTGTTAATGTAGGCAGGATCTGCTTAGTTCAAATAGGAAACAAGAATTTATAGGTTCTCATGGTCGAAAAAAGATAGGTATCTACTTATCACAGTTCAACGCCAAGAACTCAATGCCAACTGAAGCGAGAACCTAATATAACTAATTATGCAGTCACATCAGCCTGGATTAACCAACAAAGAAAATACTTAGGTGACAAGTCTCTATAGAAGAAATATAACTTTAGTTATTTGGAAAAGAGAAGCATCTTCATACTTTTCTGGTATTGCATCTCGACTCCTTGCGTCTAATTTTATGTAAATTTAAGCATTCAATTTATTAATATGTATGTATTGATTTTTTAGAAGACTTCAATATAATTCTCTACACTTCGTTCGCTCCTTACACAATACACATGTCATTTCCTTAGCGCCAACTTTTGAAACTACGACTTGGGAGCTCTTTCGCAGTTTCACGTACATATCGGTATGCAAAAGAAAGCGAACCAACTAAAGTAAAGAGAACTGGCTTGGCTGGTGGAACTCGTGCACTCCCCGTATCGCCTTTTAAGAAACACAAATAATTTGCGAACTATGCAGTTGCTAACTTTCAACAACGAGATAAAGAAGTTCGTAGATAGGTCTGGTCGAGAGATGAGCTGGCTTAGCATCGCTTAGCTCGCAGACTACCTAATAGATATTTAGAGTATTCTATATTGTTCACCAAAGGAAATAGTACAAAGCCAAATTATGAGTATAAGACGCCATTGATGCTGAGTACGTTGATGGCATTCCGTTTTTATCAGTAATGTAGAATCTTGAAATAGTAGTAGCTATACCAATAAAAAAAACATAAAAAAATCCTATTACCAATGTTGCTATGTATATATTGCTTGATGAGATAATTTCTATCTTCATATCATTGTCCTCGGTTCGGTTTTCATGTAGCCTTTTGCTTATTGAAGAATGATTGTATTAATTATTTTCATTTAATTTATCATTCCAACAAATTACGTAATCCAAAAAGATATAAAAAGGACTTAAAATGCTCCAATGCGTCATACTCTCAGTATAGAAATCATAATTAACAGTATGATGCAATAAAGGAACAGAGATACAAAATTATCAAGTATGGTCAACAGGTAGTTAATTCACACATTTTGTACTTACTAAGCTTAATAAATGACTCGTTCTCATTCCAGTGAGACCTAGGCTTAATGAAATAAAGCACATAGTTTACCGTTTTAACATCACTTTAGAATTTAAATTATAATTTTAATAGGAACATGGAATGCAGCGAATAGTTGCAATAACTTTTTGTTTTACTCGCTTTGTTACAGCTTTGCATTGCGCAGTTCCCTTTGTGTTTTCTTTGAGCGTGTGCTTACTAACTCTAGACCGCGAACTAAAGTTTAAGTTAATAAGACTTGTCTTACAAAAACATGTCTGTGTAAAAGACGGCTATTTATTATATGTCTTCTCTATCAAATGCTTTGAGAAAGTTTCACATTGTCTTAAAACAATTTAGTCTAGTCCACGACTTGTTCCAAGTGCACACATTTTTTTTTTCGTACTACAGTTTTGACTGTAGTACGTGTAGGCCTTTATAGACCTAAATTACCTTCATGAGCAGTAAAGATGGCCACTCCTGAACACAGTCGAGGTATATTAGATGGCACGGTTGGTGCAGTAGCTAAGCGATTATCTTTCTGCTTTTCATGTCACAGGTGCAGCTCTCGCGGAACAAATACCTATTTGTATGACCTGCAGATATTTTTTGGTGTCTGATCGTGTGTCTATAAGAAATGTTTGTTTGTAAACTGTACTTATGATACAGGAGAAATCCAAGTGAAAGGCAATATTAAAAAAAAACTGGCGCAGTAAATAAGAGTATTATTGAAGAGTGGAGTGTAGTGATGTCTAGTATTTGAAGAGTAGATAAATGATGATGATGATGATGAGTGGAGAAGGGAGAGGTAGGCAGGCTGACAAACTGTTGAAAGTCAAGTGACTACGCAGTTATTCCAGCCTACCTATCTTGGCAAGAGTTTTCTTGATGGCCATATCTTTAAGCTGTATTGTCTTCCCGGGCAAATAACGTGGTATACAAAAAAATAGTTTAGTATCGTGCCACTGGATGGTATACATATTGCAGTCTGCCGCATTGGTCTTGTGGCCGATTCCCGGGTCGGGCAAAGTGTTATTGGGTTTTTCTGTATGGAAATTCTCAGTAGCAGCACGGAGACTGGAACTGTGCCCGGTAGATGGCAATAGGCTCGCTCTCTCTTACATGGGACTCAATAACAGCATTGGCGAAATGTGGGTGTACAATAGTACATCTCTGCCTAACACTTTAGGGAATACAGGCGTGATGCTACGTTATGTTATGATAAATGTTTATTCTATCGTGAAACATAAATGGTATCAATGTGTACAATAGTACACCTCTGCCTAATCCTTCTGGAAAGGCTTGATGCTTTGTAATCTTCGTAGGTACTCATAACGCATCTTTCAATGTTAAACTAGTATACATAGTAACTTATTTATTTATTTATTTATTTGGGACACACAAACAGTTACACATTATATCTACGTAAATAATATAACTAAATATATTATATAAATGTGAAACTCACACCGTTATCCACAGCATATACAATTCATATTATTTCGCTAATGAACAATCTATGCGAATAAGACTACAAAACTGGTAACACTTGTTTATTCACGAATACGTAAACAAACAATATTATGGTGATGACGTTCAGACCTGAGTATGTCTTAAAACTGCGTCCAGTCACCGGAGGACGGGCAGCAGCGTCCTCTCACTAATCGGTGAGCCACTGCGATCCCCAAGCCGCCTGCCAAGCGTGGGGATTATGGCAAACCCCCCGGGGAGGCCTTCGTTCAGCAGTGGACCTCTTCTGGCTGATGATGATGATGATGATGATGATGACGTTCTGAATAGGTTTAATCATCATAAACTGTTATATTACTTACCCCAACAAGAAATATAAGCGTTATATTATCCATTATAAGTATTTGCATGTGATAACTAATGAGACGAGCGATTCGCCCCGGCTTCGTACGGATGCAATTTACTAATGAAGATATTGAGAATTTCCATACAAAATTACTATAAAACTTTCTGACGTTTCCGAGGGATTTTCCAAAAAAAAAATTCTTTCATTCAAATGTTGTCCTGGCAATTATGAAAACAACAAAAAAAAACAGCCCTTTCGGTCGAGCCGTTCTCGAGTAATCATCTTTCATACATGCGGCAATTGATTTTTATTTATTAGATATTGATTCGTCTCGATGCACAAAAAAAACATATAATGCAATTAACGACAATATGCCTATCTAATTTTAGACACCGTTAATAACGCACTGCTGGTGTAGTGGTATCATGCAAGATTCCCATTCTTGCGACCCGGGTTCGATTCCCGGGCAGTGCATTTCTTTTTTGATTCTCATTTATTTTTATTTTTATTAAACCAGTCCCACGGGGCGTTGGTCGCAGGAACTGGTTATTTTCTGTGTCCAGTTTTGTAATCTCTGATTCTTGGGCGCCATTTTGGCTGTTTAGCGGGAAAACCCGTTGAGCCGAGTATTATTAGCGGGCCACAGTTGCGAATGTTGTGATATCCTATAATATGCTTGCCTTTAATCTTGGCGGCACCTAAAATTGGGGTGACGTCACTTTATCCGATTTATGTTACCTTTCCTTAATATTGAGAAAAAATATGCCGTTTTTTGTAGGTACTGATTTAAAGCAAAATACAAGTCAATATACAAATATAATAGAATTGTATTTTTTACATTTTCTGTCATAAGATTTTTAATCTCTGCGAACGGTCACTGGCGACTGATCCATAGATTTTTGACGGTTTAATTAGTAACTTATCATCAGAATATTTACGACAGAAGACAGTCCAATCACATCAACCCATCGCAGTCTACTGCTGGATAAAAGGTCACTCCAAAGATAAACAACACAGATTAAGTACCTACTATTCAAAGTCAAAGTTTTTATTTCAACTGGGCGTTTGCAAACTTTTAAAATGTCGAGACTGTGAGAAAACAGGTAGGTCCTATGGAGAAAAGACCGGTAAGAAACACCGAGAATACTCTTTTCAAATTAAGTTAGTTTATATAAATATCTTCTTAATTCAGTCTACGGTAATTATGTACTTAGTAATAAAAAAACTTTTGTTTCCTTTACGCTTATGCCACAGTCGGTACAACTGTGCTTATCGCCTCTAAATTAACTTTAAATCATGCTTTGAATGATAATGTCCATTCTACCTGTTACCTCATCGGCCAAATGTCTGGATTTCCCTAAGGGTTCGGCAGACGTGTACTATTGTACATCCACATTCCACCGATGCCGTTATCGAGGCCGGTGTAATAGGGAGCGAGCCTGTTGCCATCAACCGGGCATAATTTAAAACTCCGTGCTGCTACTGAGAATTTCCATACAGAAAAACCCAATAACACTGCCCGGCCCGGGAGTCGAACCCAGGACCTCACGCTTAACTGTCGTACCTGCGACCAGTAGATCAAGGAGACAGTCCATTTTATTACTTTCATATTTGCCTTAAAAATTCAAGATAACTCGAAATTGACATTCCCAAAACAAAATAAAGACTTGTCTCAGATTGTATCAACTACATGGAGTCTCTAACATCGAATGCTTATTTGTACTGCCTCGGATGGCCCCTGCCGGACTCGTTTGGGTGATAACCTGGCGTTCTCTCCTGATTTTATATTTGTTTTTCTTGCTGAGCGTCGGTTTTGGGCAAGGGCGGTCATGTTTACTTATTTAAAATATCATTTATATGGGTCCGCGCCCGAATATCAGCGCTTTTCGAGTTTGTTTAATTTAGGAATAAATTTTACCGATTGGATAATTTTGGTGTTTCATTTTGTTAGTCATTTGAGTGTGTCGTGTTTGACATCGCAGAACCTGTTTGTGAAAACTTACTATATAACATATAATATAGCATCACGCCTGTATTTCCGAAGGGTTAGGCAGAGGTGAACTATTTACACCCACATATCGCCGATCCTGTTATTGAGTCCCATGTAATAGGGGGCGAGCCTAGTGACATCTACCGGACACAGTTCCAGACTCCGTGCTGCTACTGAGAATTGCCATCCATAAAACCCAATAACACTTTGTCTGACCTGGGAATCGAACCCAGAACAACACGCTCACCAGTCGTGCTTACGACCACTAGACCAATGAAGCGGTCATACATGAAAGCTGACTATTTGGTTTAAAACATTTTATTTTCAGGAATAGCTGGATTCTAAAATGCATGATGGAAGTCGGGTTGCTGCTTGGAATATTTTAGCAATAACAGCGGGCTATCTTACCCGAGACAATTTGATACCGATGTAGGTTTATACAATACTTTGGTTCTAGTATGTTATTTCGGTCTGAAAGAAGATGTAGTGACAAGGATAGAGAAAAGTATGCTTCGTTGCTTTGGTCATGTAGAGAGGATGGATGACAGGCGATTAACGAAAACGATTTATAACGCGGTTGTTAGTGGAAACGCCAGGAGGGGACGCCCTAGAAGGACGTATACGGACCTTATTGGTGATGTCCTTCAAAAAGGTCAGGTGCGCAGTACCCACAACCGGCGTTCATGTATGAAACGATGCATGAATGTAGATGAAGCAAAAGGGTTATGTAAGGATCGTAGCACGTGGCGTTCTGTAGTTTCTGTCTACCCCCATGGGAAAAAGGCGTGACTTTATGTATGTATGGTTCTAGTATTATGGTTTTTAAACTTGTTTGTTGTTTACATGAAAGCGCTCCTATCTAGAATCATTTTGCCTGACCGAGGCTGGTTAGGCAGTTGTTTTGTTTACATATCATAACATAACACAAAGCTTCACGCCTATATTCCCCGAAGGAATAGGTAGCTTTGTACTATTCAACACGCATATTTCACCGATATAATTACTGAGTTCCATTTAATAGGGTGCGAGCGTACTGCTATCTACTGGATATAATTCCAAACTCCGTACTTCTACTAAAACTGTCCATCGTTAAAATCCAGTAACATTTTAGCCCGACCCTGGAATCGAACCCAATTGACCAATGAGGTAGAACATCATTCTTACATATTATTATATAAAACACGTCCCCCGCCGCGTCTGTCTGTCTGAACGCAATAAACTCAAAAACTACTAAACGGATTTTCATACGGTTTTCATCAATGGACGGAGTGGTTCATGGGGAAGGTTTAGGTGTATAATTAATTAAAGTTTTGTGAAATTGACTGAAATATGACGATGATTGTCGAAGATGTCGGAAAAAATCATGCCGACTGGGAGCTTTACTAGCGTGCGCCGCGTAAACCAATAGAGTTATATATCCTTATTAAATTAAATCATCGTTTCAGGAAAAAAGGTGTAGGCGTATATGCTCTGCTACCCAAGCGAAGCCGGGGCGGGTCGCTAGTTTAAAATAAAGTGTATCATTTATATTAAACTGCATTGTACTTACCACGAAATGAGATTCCGAAACAAATGTCTGTCATTCTCTAGAGAGATAGCACTAAAATAAAGGATCATTATTTAAAAATACTTCTGTGAAGATCACGTTTCTTCCATTCTCCGTTATGAGGGTACATGTACAATTTCACAGTGTCGCCCTCTTGCGTGTGTTCCTGAAATAAAACGTTCGAGACATGGGGCGTAAAATTGTGACAAAGATGGATGAATTGACTTATTGCGTTGATAATTTGCCTGGAATGGAGTATTAGGGGTTTTTAGGTGTACAGGATGGGCCATGTTGGTCAAAATAGAAGTTAATTTATATCTTATAATTAATTGTTGCTGAGCAGTGTCTGGCACTTTCAAAGAGAGGTCCAGAGTATGCCCAGCAGTGGGCTATGTAGAGCTGTGGATGATGATGATGAAGCTATGAACATTTCTGGGTCAAAATTAACCTGAAAAACATTTTGGGTATTCTGGTAGTTCCCTCTTTCCACCCACTGGAACATTTACAAACTAAGGGCTACTTCTGAGAATTTTCTAACAGAATAAACCTAATAACACTTTGTTCGACCCGGGGATCGAACCTAGGACCTCACGCTAAGTAGCCGCGCTTGTTACCATTATACCAATGAGGCAATTAATATTATTATTCTGTAGATATATTTATTACTCGTAGATACTGCCTATTTAAGTAGTGTCATTAGATTGAACCAACCTCTTCACTCAAATACAATGTCGTAAGGCATGATGATTCCCGATTATTCCTAAGATACTTAAGTTTAACACATGTAGAAGATTCCCTTTATATCCACATCAAATTCCCAGCGGCAACAACACGTAACAAGTGCTGAATGTACTTGCTTAGCCAACTTTGTTCTAAAACAGTTCAATTTCTATACAGTTCCATGCAAATGCAGGACTTTGTAAGATGGCAACACAAAGCGCTTTACAATGTTTAAAAGCGCTGACAAAAGTTGGTAAACCAATTTTGATACAAAATATTTTAGAAATTTCACACTTCAGACAGACTTCGGGGGGGCAATTCTTGCACGCTTCGACAAAAATCTCAATAAAGATAGACTCTTCCTCTATAGAAAAAGTCACTAAAATCTCAATTAGTTGTATGTTGATCGTTAGAAGCTGGATATGTATAATGTGATATTACTTCGGAGAAAAGTAAGCGAGCGATATTCGCATAATTTTTTCGATATATCTTGTTAACGACATGATCTCAAATTGGACAAGAATTGCCCCAATTTTTTTTTTGATAGCGTCATATATTTGCGTTTTAATCTGTTTTAGCGTATAACGAATAACCTTTTGACCGTCATCGACAGATAACAGGTTAATATTTAACATTACTTCAAAAAATGTATTTAGGTATATTATACAAATATCGCGACAAACAGGTACACATGTTTTATGGACCCTGAAAGTATTCTCATTCATAAAAATGTCTGGTCTAAAAAAGCTAAGTAAATATGTTTTTAATTCCAATTACCTATAGCGTAGGCCAGGATTAGATGTACACTCGAGTGGTTCGAGTTATATGTATACCATTTATTTAATTAATAGACATTCTTTCAAAAACTTGCCCCAGACTAGGATTTCTCTTACAGGTTATATGTCACACGCACACATCCCGCAACAACAATCATACAAATATTTCGTTTGTGCGGGAATCGAAACCGCGACACGTAAACCAGAAAAGTAATCGCGTAGCCACTGCGCTAAACACATTATTAAAACAATTACGCCTAATTAGAAAAATAAGAAATAACTTGCCGTTAGTCACAAACAGTAGGTACAATTTTCATAATCTTCAGAATAATAAAATAAAACCTAAAACGTCCAGAACTCGCCGAAAAACGTCTAAAACTTATGAATTATGTTATTTTCTGGTTTTTGCGTAATTTTCTACCGTTTTTTTCCATTCGTTGTTAATTTATGTGACAGATCATTTCGATGTAAGGACCCGAGAAAGTAAAGGATGCGTGCAAATACATTTGCTTATTTCGTTATATTAATGAGATTCGCGCGCAAAAATGGCGGTGAGAGGTGAAGAATATTATTTTTTTGTTACATTTTGGAGAGGCGCGAGTTCGTATCTAGCTTGTTTAATGTGATGATGAAAATGGATAACATTTAATATATTTGCTTCATGTTACATGCTTTGGCTAGTCTTAATAATAATATAACACTGCTAAGTATGGACTTATTTTTTATTCAAATGATTCAGCTTGTTTGTACAGTTTTATGGGGTAGTTAATTTGCAATCCCGCGATTTATCCGAATTTTAGCCACTGAATAATAATAATATTAAAACGTTTATTTGCAACCAAATATATCTCAATACAAAAGAAGAGCCCTGTTAAGGTGATAAGGTCGAAGTTTGTTCGTTGAATGTTTTTGAATGAAAAGACGTGTGGTTTATGCAAAGATCTATTGGACACTGCTTATGAACTATTATGAATGAGTAACTTAAACACATGAATGTATATGTAGCTATAAGCGACAGTTTTTTAACCGAACATACCGCCCACCAAAAGGGCTTAAAGGCCTTTTATAACATAATAAACATCATGCTACTTTACACTACAATGAAACAAATAATTAAAACATGCAGCTTGAACAGGTACAAATTATAAGTTTTTGTTACTCAACTTTCTATAACACTTACAAGAATGATTTTAAATTCAGGTATTTTAAAACATGAATTTATGACTCTACTCATAATTATAACAAACCAAACATTATAACTAAAATTATATAAACATGGGCTTAAACAAACAAAGGTAATCAATTAATTTAGTCTTTAATACTAATCGGTAACGCACATAAGTTTGAGATTGATCTCTGTGTCAGTTTACCATTGTAACGTACTGTATATACTCTGGTTATTCCATCTTTTCCAGGGTGCTTTTCCGCTATCCGTGCCAGAGCCCACATGCTAGGAGGCGTATTTACGTTTTTAATTAATACAATGTCGCCGACCTCAAACTCTTGTGTTCTTTTCAGCCACCTTGTTCTTTGGTTCAGGCGCGACAAGTATTCAGTTTGCCAACGTTTCCAAAATCCTTGAACCAGTCTTTGGATATGTTGCCATCTGGATAGCTGATTCATATTGGCCGTGGTATAGTCACGGTCAGGTACAGTAATTAGTGCTTCTCCGACAAGGAAATGTCCAGGTGTAAGTACTTGTATGTCATCAATCAAATCCACATCAGTGTTAATCGGCGTTAAAGGGCGAGAATTGAGGCACGCTTCTATCTGTGTGAGCACTGTGGTGAATTCTTCAAATGTTAAATTCATAGTCAATATTTTTCGTAGATGCTGTTTAACGGACTTAACGCCAGCTTCCCAAAGCCCTCCAAAGTTTGGGCTATATGGCGGTGTAAAGTGCCACTGTGTTCCTTCATTTGCCAGTTGATCAGCTATAGGACCGGGTAATTGTAATCCCGCCTCTTTCCACATTTTACATAATTC
Organism: Shargacucullia verbasci; assembly: GCA_947562105.1. NCBI lineage: Eukaryota > Metazoa > Arthropoda > Insecta > Lepidoptera > Noctuidae > Shargacucullia > Shargacucullia verbasci. The sequence goes on from OX387296.1 coordinate 2,203,982, forward strand.
TTTGTTGGATGCAACGAAGTTCGTGCCGTTATCACTCCAGATCTCATTACATCTTCCTCTTCTGGCCACGAAACGTTTGAAAGCTGCGATGAATGCATCGGCCGTCAGATCGCTTACTAGCTCTAAATGTATAGCCTTTACCGCCATACAAACGAAGATGCAAATGTAGGCCTTGCGGGTTTTTGCCCCTCTTCCCTTGAAATTTAATACATACAAAGGGCCAGCAAAATCCACTCCACTTCGAGCAAAAGGACGCGAAGGAGTCACCCGAGCCTTAGGTAAGTCACCCATTATTTGCTGTCTACTAGCAGCTCGTTGCCGCGTACAGGTAAGACATCCATGAATGTATTTCTTCACCAGACGTTTGCAGCTAACAATCCAGTATTTACTCATCAGGTAAGTAATCATCATTTTTATTCCACCATGCATTGTTTTCAGGTGTGCGTCTGCCAACACTAGTGATACAAAGCTGCTTTTCTTGCCAAGTATCACAGGATATTTTAGGTTCTCATCGGCGTCTGCGTTTCTCAACCTTCCGCCCACCCTGAGGATATTTTGGTTATCTAAGAATGGGTTCAGTGACTTCAGAATGCTAGTGGCTTTTACATTCCCTTTCTGTTTTATTCTTTTAATTTCATCTAAAAATTCTTCTTCTTGTACTCTTTTTATGCAAAGTTCCAAAACATTTTGCAGTTCTTCTGTTGTCATCTCCTGACCTAGTTTGTTAGGATTTCTTTTCATATTTAAAACTCTTTTACAATGTACTATTACTCTCAATAACTCAGTAAGTGTATCATATTCTTCAAATTTTAGGAATTTCTCTTCTCCTTCTGTTACATTTACGTATGACTGTATGTTTTTCTTTCTTTCTAAATCTGTGGTTGACCTTAACGGTCTTGTAAATTCGATATTTTTCTCTACAAGCCAGGCAGGGCCGTTCCACCATAACGTTTTCTGTTGTAGTTCTGATAAAGATGATCCTCTTGACGCTATATCGGCTGGGTTATCAGCTGACTGCACATGAAACCATTGGCTACTGCTTTTGTTTTCTAGTATCTCGACTACCCGGTTTGCGACAAATGGCTTCCATCGGTTTGGTTCTCCGAACAGCCATGCTAAAACTATAGTTGAGTCAGTCCATGCAAATACATTGTGTGACGGAATTCTCATAGCTTGACTCACTTTGGTTAGCAATTTAGCTAATAGTGTAGCTCCACTCAGTTCCAGTCGTGGTAGTGTAATGGTCTTGACAGGAGCTACCTTTGTTCTGGATGCGATGAGATTTATCTTTATGTCACCTTCGCTGGTTTGTACACGGCAATAAACCACCGCTGCATATGCCTTTTCAGACGCATCGCAGAACCCATGTAATGTTGTTCGTTCCTTTTCAGTGCTAATGGTGTTCAACCAACGTCTGATTCTTAATTTATTGACATTTTCGAAATCTTTTCTAATGAACTTCCATTGTTCCTTCAGTTCTTTGCTTATTTCTTGATCCCATCCAACTCCTTCTAGCCACAACCTTTGTACTAGAATTTTTGCTGTTACTATAACTGGTGCTATCCACCCTAGTGGATCAAACAATTTCTGTAAATCTGACAGAATAGTTCTTTTTGTTATATGATCTGATGATATAGGTTGTAGTTGTAATTGGTAATGAAACTCATCTCTTCCGAGATTCCATGATAGACCAAGAGCCTTTATGGTGCCGTCTAGCTTCAAGTCTAGGTTAGCTTTTGTAGTGACTTTGTTGGCATCTATAGATTTAAGAAACTCCGTATCATTAGACGCCCATTTTTGAAGTTCAAAGCCTCCTCGTTTCAGAATGGTAATGATTTGCTTACTAACACGAATTGCTTCTTCTGCTGTATCGCAGCCTGACGTCAGATCATCAACATAGAAGTCTTCACGAATAATTCTGACAGCTTCAGGATATTGTTCACCTTCATCTTCTGCTAGTTTAATTAACGTTTTAATAGCAAGATAAGGCGCAGATGCTGTACCAAACGTAACTGTTTTCAATCTGTAGTCCTTGACTTCAGGTGGTTGGCAGTTTGGCTCAAGGTTGGGTCTGACACTGCCACGCCACAATATTCTATGATAATCTGTATCCTTTTTATCTACTAGTACCATTCTATACATTTTGATGACGTCACTTGCGAAACATACCTTGTGCATGCGCCATCTCATTATTATACTTCGCATATCTTCTTGTAGTACCGGGCCAATCATGAGCTCGTCGTTCAAAGATATGCCATTGTTTCCTTTGCATGACGCATCAAATACGACTCTGATCTTCGTGGTCTCTTTATCTCTTCGAACCACGGCGTGATGTGGTAGATAAACACACCGGTTGTTTACTTCATCTCGTGGAACTTCCTCCATGTGTCCCATTGTTAAATATTCTTCTAGTACCTTTTCGTATTCCTCCCTTAGTGTAGGTTCTTTTTGAAGTCTTCTTTCTTGCTGAATCAAGCGATTCATTGCAATTTGTCTCGTGTTCCCATCCGCTGCTTTTGGTTCATTAGTACGAAATGGGAGTCTCACAATGTATTGTCCATTGCTGTTTCTTCTGTATGTAGTTTCATAGAAACTTTCACATTGGTTTTCTTCTTTTGTGTATATCCTCTTCGAATCTGGTTCTATCTCCCAGAGTGTTTTCAACAAGTCTTCTCCTATAATTTGATGATGCATAACAAGAACCGACTCTGTTTGTGGTATTCTATCTTCTACCTTTCCGAATAAAATCCAGCCAAGGTTTGTTTTATGTGCACATGGTGACCCTGGCGGACCTTTGATTAACTGGTTCTGTACAATTTGTGCATACACGTCGACACCCAGAAGCAAATCAATAGACCCTGGCTGACAGTAGTTAGGGTCAGCCAGTACTAGTCCTTCTAGATGAGGCCAATAGTTTGTGTTGATTCTGCGGGATGGTATTTTAGTAGTCAGTGGCTTCGACATAACATATGTTCTTACTTCCAAGTTGAAATTTTCACATTTTGATTCTACATTGATCTGAACTACTTGTTTGATATCTTCTCTCGTTGATCCTACGCCTACAACTGTACCTTTGATGGGATATCGCTTGGCCCTGAGTTGTTGTGCCGCTCGTTCGCTAATGAAGCTTGCTTGTGAGCCTTGGTCGATTAAAGCTCGTAATATCGTTGTGTAATTGTCTTCACTTCTCACTTTTACGATTGCAGTTGCCAGCAACGATGTGCTGTGTTTCGTAGAAACGTGTGATGTCACCATTGTAATGTCTTCTATTTCTTCAATCTTCTCCACGTTGGTATGTAGTGTAACTTCGGGTTGTTTTGTTTGTTTATTTTCGGTGTTACCTGTTGTGGTTGGTTTTAGTGTGCTATCTTCCTTATTTTCATGAAGAAGTGAATGGTGACGTCTTTTGCATATTCTACAGCTTGTTGGTATGCGACAATGCCTAACAGAGTGTCCGGGTGCAAGGCAGTTGAAGCACAAATGGTTGATTTTGATAAACTCGCTTCTTTGTGTTGGTGATTGTTTTCCAAACTCCTTACAGTGGCTAAGTGTGTGGTTTTCTTTACACATTTGACATATTTTACTGTTCTCCACATTGGTTGCTACGTGAAATGACTTTTCCCGAACATGAACTGAACTTGCCTTTTGTTTTGTTGGTTCTGTAAGCTCTAACGTACGAAATCGGCATTCCAGGAATTTACGAAACATATCGAGGGAGGGGAGACTGTCAGGTTCCTCACAATTGCTGCTCACATAGTCTTCCCAATCTTTGTGGGTTTCACAGTCTAATTTTTGCACTATGACGAATATTATCACAGGATCCCAGTTATCAGTCTTCACATTCATATTTTTAAATTGATGTAAACATTCAAATGTTGTATCCAGTAAATTCTTGATAGAACTGGAATTACTCACACAAATTTTTTTTCAAAGAAAAGAATCTTTTCATAACTGCGTCGACATTTATACGTTTGTTGCCATACCTTGCTTTTAGAATGTTCCATGCTTGTTCGTAGTTCGAATCTGTGACTTGTATGTGTTTTAATATCGATGCGGCTTCTCCATTAAGACTTGTTTTTAAATAATGCAATTTTTGTACATTACTTAATGACGCGTTCTTATGTACAAGTGTATTAAATAGATCGTGGAACGATAACCACTCTTCATATTGTCCACTATATGTAGGTAGTTGTATTTTAGGTAAAACCACTCGTGTTTGTTGAGTATCACAAGATATAGGCAAAGAACCACTAACGTTAACTGGTTGAGCAACCAACAAATCCTTCAAGTCTGTAATCAAACTTATATACAGCTCTTCATGTTCAAAAAATTCTTCATTTACTATGTAAGGTATTTTGTCGCGCTTCTCCATCGGTACGCTTCGCATTATTTCACCGTAAGCTTGTTTATATTCACTCCAGTAATCTTCTACACACTTAATGCGGGCTTCAACATAATTCTTTTGCGTTAATCTAGCCTTCGGGCACTTCTTTAGATTGATCTGGGTCTTCTTCAAAGTATGTGCAAGGTTTTCCACTAAATTCAACGCTTTTTCCACTTCCATAGCCATCGTAAGAATGTAATAACTTCAGTTGTAGCAAACGTTATGATATTAATAAGTTTTAATAATTAAATACTTTGCACTAAACAACTCGAACACTTGGGTCGTCTTATCTTATCGCGATCTCTTTGTTCTCGGGCGGCCGGCGATGTCGGCAGCGAGGACTGGTATCCGGCTCGATTATGGACCATATGTTAAGGTGATAAGGTCGAAGTTTGTTCGTTGAATGTTTTTGAATGAAAAGACGTGTGGTTTATGCAAAGATCTATTGGACACTGCTTATGAACTATTATGAATGAGTAACTTAAACACATGAATGTATATGTAGCTATAAGCGACAGTTTTTTAACCGAACAAGCCCTGTCTCCCGAACTAGGTAAAACCTCTATCTCGGGAAACTGTGCCTTCTCTAAATGTTTAGTTCTTCTTTCTATATGTATTCGGTAAATACAAAACATTTTTAAGGTTATTAAGAGTAAATTATCAAATGTAGATTTAGTTACTTTTCTTCTTCATAAATTTGTCCGGCTCACAAATTGACCACCTCGATAGCTCCTGGATTGGTCTCCATTAGATCTTCCACATTACAGGAGAGTGCAGTCAGGCCACAACAGCAGGTGCTCCTATGTGTGGCGCCGCAGACACACCTATCATTCTTAGAGAACCCCAGCTTTCCCAGTTTTCCTCTTTGTCTCGAGTCTCTCAACTCATCAGCTATTTTTTTAAACTAAATCCCTTGCTTGTTTGGTAAACAAGATGATCTAATTAGAAGCCTATCAATGTAACAACAGTGAAATGAAACAAGGACTGACTGACTAAGCAACTAGCACATATACAAACCGCGGCCATGTTTCACGTCTGATTTCGCGCCAACACGAGAATTGCCTCAACTCCACAGACAACAGTTCACGATTTATGCGCCCACTTGTTTTGTCTTTGGTTAAACTACACCAAAGAGATTGTATATCTTATGCTTAAATGTTATCCTGAGTGTAGTTTGCTGTTTGTAATGTTGCTAGTCTGTTATAAACTTTTATGCCCCTATAGGTTATTTTCACTACAGTTCTGATTAAGATAAATTATAAACTATTTGAATGTGACTCCTTTTGTCATCACTTCTCTATCCTTTTACTCATATATGAAACGAATTGATAATCGATTGATAACCTAGTGGCTGAGCGTGACGTCCTGGGTTCAATCCTCCGGGTTGGTGAAGTGACATTAGACCTGTATGAAAAAGAAATGGTGGTACTGGCTCGGACTTTGCAGATGTGCTCAGCAGACCACAATAAGCTCGCGCTCTACCCATAAAGTGTCCTCATATACCCATGATCATGGTTATCAATACATCTCTAGCCTTTCGGGGGATACAAGCGAGATGCCATGTAGTTACCTGCAAAATTTCTGGAAAGTTCTCCTTGGCACACATACACCATCCTTATAAAAAGGTCGCATACATTTTCCAGTTGCCCGTGTTCCGCAAAAATCAAGCAGGTTGTTAGGAACTCCTATGTTTTTCAAGTGGCCGTGCCTACTGCCTAGCTCCTCATTAAATTTTCACCACGTCCTAGCTGAATATTCATCCTCGTCACTTGTCTACCTTCCCGGTACTATGAAATTTCGATCGCCTAGTTGAGTCTATCTTCGTGTTTGATGTACATTGCCTGTCAAGTTTCATCTGCGGTTTCTTTATTCAAAAATGAATCGTATATGTTTACCAATATCGTATAATTTGTAATACCCGTAATGCCAGACTGTTTTTGTTGATGTTAATTTGTTTTTATTATTCAAAATCCCCTACTGGACATATGGTGTGTTTTAAAAAACTAGAAAGGCGTAAAAAGTTATTGTACAGTTTGCGACAAAACTACAGTTTACAATTATCAATGAAAATAGTTCAGCGTAACTTTAACGTGTAGTGTTTATTGATTAATGAAGAGAAATAATTATTTTGTTTGGGGAAATATTTTCAAAATTATTACTTCATCTTCGCATTTCGTTGACTGTGCTGCTTAATAGGGATACAGAGGTAGAACTACATTATATATCTAAGTTCCTTCACCATTATTTCCCATCTCTCTTGTTGCACTTCGCATGAGTTCTCCACTTACCTAACCCAGTCTACCCCAGCTGTTTCCCTCAGGTTGACACCACGCTCCTTCTCTCTGGTGGAACTATACGCCACCATTACTAGATTTCACAAGACAGTACAGCGTGTCTTTGATGAAAACCGGAAAAATAATTGCCAGGATTTTTTTTTATGGAGGAACGAAGTATGGTGTTCCTCCATTGAAAAGGGAGGATCTTCCAACCAGGCAAGGTGGTCAGCCTGGCGATGGCGGGCCGAAGCCCGACGATTGATGTCGAAAATTCCTATATTATAAGTGTTCGTTCAACCGTTGTAAACTCTCATAGTGCGATTCAGGGTTTTTTGTTGTAGCTTCACTTCGATAGATGGCGCTTTACTTTTTGGCATGTTGGAGTAGTATTCGTTACACTATTTTTTAACAGGCAATGAAATACAACATCCTTTCCGACTAAAACTATCGTGGTAGACGTATTCAAATAGCCAGTTCGTTATATTCATGATCTGAACTAGTTTGTATAGTCAAATGTCTTGTAATTTGGCCGAAAATCCAATTAAAATTGTAACTAGATTGAAATTCATAGGAACTAAAAATGTGTTTACTAAATTTTTTACATAGCAATTGATACTTAAGATACTGTAGAGACTACATTTTTCATTTTTTTAAGTGATTTTACATATAAGTGTGTACGGTCTTAGATATAAACACTGGTAAGTGATAAAAGGACAAGTATTTGAAGGTATGTCAGTGTGTGACGTATTTTTTTTTATCCAGTGATGTATTTAATAAAACGAGAATTTAATAAAACGACGTATTTGAGAATTTGGATTGGGTTAGCTCGTTGGGAATCATACAATGATTATTAGGTACTTATTATAAATGCAGTTTAATTATAGACCTACAATACCTGTAGGTGTGTCCAGTAGTGTGGTCCAAGTTTAATTTTCAGCATTCAGGTAAAGCGTTATTGACTTTTTCTATTCTTAAATTCTTTCTGAATGTTCTAATGTCCTATAGAACCCAGAGTACTTGTAAAATAGTTCACAATCCAATAACTGGGTTCATAACTACTGAATTACAAATTATCTAAGGTAAGATCGGATGGTAGACGAAGTAAAAAATCTTCTTATATATTTAAATAAATGAAAACAATTTTCAAAGTCTGGAAATATTGTCGTCTCGATACTTTTAGTCTACAAAATTAAAATATCTTTCCTAGAATAAGGTTCAATGTCCGCCGGTCATAGACATCAAGTTGTTAACTTTGTTTATGAAATAACTTGTTTTTGCGTCTCGTCTCATCCTTAGACCCAACGTTATATTATTAAGTACCTACATAGACCCACACAGACCCACACTTAATCTAGGTACCTGAAATTACTTACTTAGTTATGTAAAGGATGAAAAAATAAAACAATAAAAAATCAGACACGTTTTAGAGTGGTTATAAAATATATTTTCATGCTGTTTTCCGTGTAAAACATTCATTTAAATTAATCTGCGCAATTACGTTGCTACAATCTTACACTTTGTGCGCCATCTATTGATGAAAACATTATTTCAATTAGTTTTATAATTTTCTTAGTGCCGATAGATGTCGCTAGCTAGGTGACGGGTTTTCTTATTCTACACTCGACATTCTTCGTATCTCTTCAGCCATTTTCTGCCGTTCACTGATCTGTTCAGGGGGGCCGTGCAGCCATAACCACCATTGCCGTTCACCATCATGTAGTCGAAGCAGTTGGTTACTCCGTCGCCGTTACAATCCTAAAAATAATGTAGGTGTACTACTTGACAACGATAATTTCACTTGGCATTTCTATTCTTCACTTGAGCTTGAAAAGACGTACGTAACAGTATGTGTGAAAGTATATAGCGTACTGTACGGAGGGGTGACGAAAGGCCTCCATCAAATTAGCAATTTTTAAACGTATGACAGGCTGAAACGAATCGCTATTTATTATTATTACCGAATACCGAAAGAAATGGCCATATATTCAATCCTTAACTTAGATTAAAGACCCTACACATTTAGGTTAATGTTCACCGACACTGTAACATATGTTTAAAATGGAAAAGGCCGGTTACCCATACATAAAACCCATACCCAGTGGCGTGCGGTTCATGAAGACAAAAAGACACTGCCTATCCTACATAACTCAGATAAATATTTATCATAAAATATTTGAGGTGGCAAATCTAATACATCATTATTTAATCGACAAGACGACGAACCAATACCAACCTGCAGGAGGTATTTTTGGTAAGTAAGCTTTTAAAATTTTCTGCCTGCCCTGTCAAAAAATTCTGTGCACGCCACTGCCTATACCCATACTTAAACGGCTGATTTGTGTCTTAGCTGTTAGGTTGACGGTGAAATTGGGCCTTATTCTTTTTGTTAACATACCTTTCCAAACTTCTGCAGATATCCTTCAATGATCCTTTTCGAACAGTGGTAACTTCTCGCGCAGTCCTCCCAGGCTGAAATACAGATCATAAGTTATAAGTCTAGATAAAAGTTCTATGTTTTCATAAGATATTACCACATGTTGACAGAGACAGGCAATAACAAAAATATAATATTACTGTACCCCTAGTGTAAGTTTCTTTTGACAAATTCGATTTACTACATCGAACGCGTTCGGCTCTCCCATTGGTGGAGAGCACGAATCGGACCAATCCAAACCAAACGGAGCGCCGAACGCGTTCGATGTAGAAAATCGAATTTGTCAAAATAAACTTACACTAGGGCCTCTGTATGTTTGGATATTTTTCGGCTTTTTTCCCCAGAACTGGGAACCGTTGCAGTTTCTATCTCAAGAGTCAGATCAGACCACTAGCAGCCAGACTTTATCGATGTTTTCATGTTATTTAAATAAAAAAATAAAAAAATCGTCTCTTTTCGCATGGCCGTCGTCGTGTATGTGTTAAATCTAAACATGTTCTATCTGTGTACCAAATTTTATGTAAATTCGTTCAAAAATTAATGCGGGATTTATATAATCCCACACAAACATTCAAATATCGTCACAAACTTTCACATTTTTAATATTTGTGACAGAATTTTTAATTTTAGGAACGTAAAAATACTTTATTAAACTATTAACATTGTTTGGGCCGTTAGTAATCATATCATAAAAAAGTTAAGAGAAGAAAACATGATATCTGCTTGTTCAATAATAATTATGTTCAATTGACGACACGGTTGGCGCAGTGGTTAAGCGATTAGCTTTCTGCGCTATGAGTCGCGGGTTCGATCCTCGCACGGAATAAATATTTGTATGATCTACAGATAGTTGTTGCGGGTCTGGTTGTGTGTGTATGTGACATGTATGTTTGTAAAGTGTACCCACGACACAGGAGAAATCCTAGATTGGAGCAACGTAAAAAAAAAGAATTCATCATCATCATCATCAGCTAGAAGACGTCCACTGCTGAACGAAGGCCTCCCTCAAGGGGGGGTTTGCCGTAATCCCTACACTTGGCAGGCGGCTTGGGGATCGCAGTAGCTCACCGATTAGTGAGAAGACGCTGCTGCCCGTCCTCCGGTGTCTGGCCGCAGTTTTAAGACATACCCGGGTCATTATAAATATAACATTTTTAAATATAAAATTTTGCTGAGTTGTGGAATATTCGAGATTATTTTGTTACGACTTTGTCAGCTGTATATTTTAATGTAGTGTCAAGTAAAAGCTAATGAAGAGATTACATTATATAACTTCGGGTTCTTTGCGTGAAAATATGAAGGCTGTAGGCATATTTTATGCGTTAGAGTGACTTGCGACTCTATTACATTTTGTGGAAGTAAAGTAATATTTTGGAGAGACATTAATTTCTGAATATAATATGAGATTATGTAAAAAATTTATCTTCAATTTTGTAAACTATTCTATATAAAAGTATATAAAATAATAATCTGACAACTTCATTGGTCTAGTCGCAAGCGTGACTGCTGACCGTGAGGTATTAGGTTAGATTCCCGGGCCGGGCAATGTGTTGTTGGGTTCTTTAGTATTGAAATTCTCAGTCATTCTCAGCACGGACGTCTAGAACTGTGCCCGGTAGACGGCAATATGCTCGCCCCCTATTACTTGGTACTTAATAACGGCGTCGGCAAAATATGGGCGTACAATAGTGCCTCTGCTAAACCCTTTGGGGAATACGGGCGTGAATCTTGATACCATGTTAGGCAGGGGCGTATTTACCCTAGGGCCAAAAGGGCCATGGCCCGGGGCGGCAAGCTGCGAGGGGCGGCGCAAGCCGCACCTCGTGCTCAGCTTTGTGCGACTTTCTTTTGGACTTTATACGCCTGAAGAAATTTTAAAAAAGGCTACCTAATTAACAAAAACTAAAACTCATTTGGTTGTAAGTTTGATAGACATAAAGACGCGAAGCTATCGTATGCCTGAACGGAGGGCGGCCGCGGCGGGGCGGCGGCGCCGTTTCCGTCGGACTCCATTGCGAGTCGGGACTAGTTGGGATGTTTCGACGTTGCTCGTGTTGTTTTCGTTCATATCCATAGGCGAAAGTGGGTGGGGCGCGGGGCGGCGCAGGCGGCGGCGGGAGTGAAGCAATTCGTGTTTCACTTGTTTCAAGTTTTTAACTGACTTCAAAAAGGAGGAGGTTCTCAATTCGACTGTATGTTTTTTTTGTATGTTTGTTACACGATTATTCCGCCAATTATGAATTCATTTTGATATTCTTTTTTGTTTGGTATGTCATACTTCAGAGGTCAGAGGTCCTCAGAGGTCAGAGGTCCTCAGAGGTCAGAGGTCTTCAGAAGTCCCTTATAAATTTGTCCGCATAAAAGTTTTCGAGTTTTAGGCGAATTGTGGAATGGACACGACAAATGCACTTCGCCAATTCCGTCGATTTATCGCTTTTTATTTGGCACCGACTTCAATATTCTTCAACTACTATATTGTAACGATAAACATTTATTTTTTCCTTTTTTTTAGTGTTGCTTTTTAGTCTTTTGAAGTCAGTTTTTTAGTAAATGATAATCTTACTAATCCCACTAATAATACAAATGAAAGTTTGAATTTTTTTGACTGAATCACACAATCAAACAGCTAAATTTTATTTAAATCAAAGGATTTTGACGAAATTTCGCACACAAAAAGAATCTGTTCTGGATTAAAACAAAACAACAAACAAATTGCAGGGCGGAACGTTCGTTTTCCGTACCTAAAAGAATTAAAAAATACGTTCCCGTATAAGGGAAGAACGATTAAATAGTTTAGCCATTCTTAATATAGAAGCTGACTTGACAAAATCCGTTAACCATGACGATGTAATTGAAGAATTTATTAACCAATCTGTCCATCGCAAAAAAAAATGTAAATATTAAAAAAAACCGACTTCACAAAACTCGAAAAGAAAACTAACTAAAAAGCAAAAAAATAATGTTTTATTATGCAATATAGTAGTTGAAGAATATTGATTTCGATGCCAGGTGAAACATAAAAGTAATTAACATTGCTGCTATAATAGTGACATTAAAACAACGAGTTCACGTAAAAATTGTCGAGTGCGAGACGTCGAGTGTCAGTTTATCATTGCATGTTTTACTTGGCACGGACTTCAGTATTCTTTAACTACTATATTGTATAGAAAAACATTTAATTTTTGCTTTTTAGTTAGTTTTGTTTTTGAATTTTTCGAAGTCGGTTTTTATTTTTTGTTAAAAAATTTAATTATTCTTCAATTTTAAGTGATGGGTATACCTAGTAAGGACGCTTCTCTTTTAAAAACTTTACATAGGTCAAATGTATGTTGCGCCTAGTCGAGTGAAAACCTTAGACGGTATTGCACTTTGTGATTAAAAACCAAATAATTACTTAGCCGACCACATGATGAAAACGCGTTACGAGATATGGAAAGATTAAGACGACTATTGTAACTAATACAGTGATAGTCTTGCCTTTTAGCGGTTTATAACGAGCTCGCTGAACTCGAGGGGTTTACTAGTAGCTACTGAAGAGTTCCACTATCTATCTTCTGGCTCCATCATTAGATCCTCTATACCAAATGTTATATACGGGACTCATCAAAATATATCGAGTGATCCCAAACTCGGAAGTTTCATTCCCTAACTCCTTACCATTGAGGAGTACTACGACATCCATCATCAGCTCAGCATCATGAAATGATGATTATCAGACGCCAACCGCTGACTTATTAAGAAAAAAATATCAAACGCGCTATTCGTCCTACAATAGTTTAGGGTATCCCTCGATTTCCCTAAGATCCCATCATTAGATCCTAATTTGGTGACAATGGGAACAACTTGGGAGCATATTCTATCAAACAAAAAAATATTTTTTAAAATCTATCCGGCATTGGCGGAATGATCGCGTAACAAACATACAAAAAAAAAAACGTACAGTCGAATTGAGAACCTCCTCCTTTTTTTGAAGTCGGTTGATAAATGGTGTTTTTTTATTTCTTTGTTTGGCCTTTTTAGTTTTCTTCATTCTTAGCGCACATCAGCACACTGCTGGATTTTATTTATAAATTGAAAGTTTTTGCTCTTTTCTGTTAATTTATGGGGCGGCAAACCTTACAGGCCCAGGGCGCTGAATCTTAAAATACGCCACTGATGTTAGGTTAAAATAATAATATCGGTAAGCCAAGATTTGGTCTAGGTCTGGGCAAGTCTTGGGTTTAAGCCGTGGTGGTCCAATTTATTATAGGGTCTCCTAATTACGAAACGTAAGTCATGCGTTTAAATATCTTCCCTTCAAACTCTTCCTAAGTACGTTAAGCTCGGGTTCTCACCATGATTTCTTTCTGGATCGTCCTGGGGCAGCGTGATCATGCCAGCATCGATCCAGTACAACTTAGATATGTTGAAGGGGCCGCAGTATCCACCAACGCAATCGTTGCCCAGATCACACTTAGTTGACACGTAACAGAGACATCTGTAGCACTGCTCTGACAGATTGGGGATGAAAAGACCTGGAAAAAGATAGTCGTAGCTTTATATTTTAATAATAACAGATTTTTTGTGGAACGTAAAAATATGACCGTGATCAGGAATCGACTCTGTGACCTTCTGTTTAGTCGTCTTAATCTCAAAAACTCCTATGAAGAAGACCCAGAAACAATCTAGTGATACATAGATAAGATCATACTTATCAGGCAATCATCAATGTTCATACATAACTTAAAGTTATTTAACCCGAGGAAACTGAAGGCAGGCTATGGCAAGGTCGCCATGAAGTAGGGAGCTTAATTAAAACACGTCCGTTCATGACAAGCGTTTATTCCACTCCCCAATGGGTTTATACTTATCTAATAGTACGTGCTATTACTACTAAGAATATTTATCCACTTCACCTGTTTTCATCTGATGGTTTTATTAATTTCTCAATACCGTGTGTTGTATGCACAGCCAGTGTGGTTGACTAACCTTAACATTGCTCTGATGTGGCCACGAGTCAAATTATTATAATAGTAAAATATCCATTATATAATACTAGCTTCCACTCGCGGCTTCGCCCGCGTGGCTTACGAACCTGTACATTTTTTCGGATAAAAGTGGCCTTTGTGTTATTCCAGATTATGATCTATCTCTGTGCCAAATTTCATCCAGATCCGTTCAGCCGTTCTGGCGTGAAAGAGTAACAAAGATCCATCCATCCTCACAAACTTTCGCATTCATAATATTAAAGTAGGATAGGATTATTCTCACCAGTAGATCCAGTTATCCAAAACAGAAAAACGCCAAACAAACATACGGGTATTGCTAGCATCGGCTTTATGTACATTTTGTTTTCGTTTGTTTATCTGAAATAAAACAAAAACACTATGAATTTTATTATTAGGCCCGAGTAGGTAATTTATATTATAAAAAATACATTGTGTAGAAAAATTGCACAGGAGAAAAAAAATACAATAACACATTGTAACATTTATAATTAAAATCAAAATTCAATGATATTTTAACAATATCACAATTATTATTTTTACAATTCATTTATAAACTTATCGATATTATAATAGCCTTTCTTCAATAAATATGTCTTTAATTTGTTCCTAAATAAATTGGTGATATACATTATATGCTTTTAAATTCTATAGGCAACTTGTTGTATAACAAGACTGATTGCAATGAATTTTTTTTTCCATGTGATTTCCATGCAATTGCCTCATTGGTCTATTGAACGTAAGCGGTGACTGTTGAGGAACTGGGGAGTCCCATGTCGGGCACGTTGTTGTTGGGTTTTTCTGTATGGAAATTCTCAGTAATAATCCAAAGTTTGGGAGTGTGTGGTGTATTAATGGAACTCGTTATCGGTATTGGCGAAATGTGGTTTATATTCAGGAGTACGTTGAATTAACGCTTATTTACAAAACTCTAACATAATATAACATAGTATCACATCTGTATACCCCGTAGAGTTAAGCTGAGGTGTACTATTCTACACTCACATTTCGCCGATGCCGTTATTGAGTCCCATGTAACAGGGGGCGAGCAATTTGCGATCTACCAGGCACACTTTCAGACTCCACGCTGCTACTGAGAATTTCCATACAGAAAAACTCGTGCTCGTCCCGGGAATCGAACCCATGACCTCACGCTCAGCAGTCGCGCTTCACTAAACCAATGAGACAGTTTACAAAACTTTATGCTAAAGTAATGACGTCTGTACACATAACTAAATTTTCTGAGATAAGCTTAATGTAACTTTACACCACATCTTTTGGTAAGGGAGCCTATACATATATAGCAAAGCCTAAATTGTTCGACTGCAGAGGAAAAACCTCCTTTCTCTTTCCATTTCTCTCAGTGTAAAAGCCTTTCAACCAAATCCTAAAGGATGCCGTCAAAACATGGAGCTTAGCCCTAAAGTAATCTAACCATTAAGCCGACACGTATCCAGATAGGTTATTTGCGCCAAGTCTGTATTTGGCTTAGTGCCGATGGAACTGGCAGCATTGCTACGTCACATGGCATTGCCTATCCTGTGTAAATACGTAGGGATGGCGATCTGAGATTCATACGTCGAAAGATTAGGACGAGATTTAATATTATAATATGGTGTACTATTGTGTATTTATTTTTGAATTCATTTATAATTAAGTCTCATGTAATAAGGAACGAATCTAATGAGCCTCTAGGGGTGATAACTGAGAATTTTCTAAAAGTAAAATCTGATAAGATCCCTCAACCCGGGAATTTAATTCAGGACATCACGCTCAAGAGTCAAATAATATAGTTAACTAGCGACCCGCCCCGGCTTCGCACAGGTAGCAGAGCATATACACTTTCATTTCTTTTCTGTCGTAGTATCGTATCATTCTATTACGTCGAGCATTTACTCGGCGCACGCCAGTAAAGCTCCCAGTCGGCATGATTTTTTCCGACATCTTCAACTATCATCGTCATATTTCAGCGTCATTTAAACAAAACCTTAAAAAATTATACACCTAAACCTTCCTCATGAATCACTGTCTATTGGTGAAAACCGCATGCAAATCCGTTCAGCAGTTTTTAAGTTTCTCGCGAACAGATAGACGCAGCGGGGGACTTTGTTTTATAATATGTAGTGATTTCGAGATAAAAGTATGCCATTACACCTTTTAATAATTCCAATTATCTAAACTTTACTTATTTGTTTTGACATCAGAAGATTTTATTTCAGAAAATTACAAGCTATATGAATATGTGAAGTTTTAATGTCACGACATAAATATGTACTGCTTACAAACAGCAAGTTTAAAAACTGTTGTAACAACGAAAATCTTTTAAATGGATCTTTAGCCTAATGTGTCAATTTTCATATCCATTTCTTTTGTTCAATAACTTGGTCTTTGATTTAATTAAAGTAATTACGCTATTTTGAAGAGATTGGCAGCCCTAGATAAGGCCTGCAGTGATGCGCAAGGCTTTGACTGACCACTGGTGCAAGCGCTGTTCCAGGTAGCGTATATACGTAGCCCAATGTAAACGAGTTTTCGGGTTAACACGAATACAACCGGCAGGTTGAAATCTAATGAGTTAGGTACGTAGTACGTGATGCTTGGGTGTATAAATTACAACTACCTGTGTTGTCATAAAAATTTGGATCTTTACAGGTATTACATGTGAAATCAAATACCGAAAGGTCACGATACATGAGAAAAATTAGATATTTACGCAAGTTTATATCATATTTCAAATCTAAGTTAATGATTTCTTATTCCTTATGACAATAAAGTGTCTTGTCATAATTAAACGACGCCGATCGGATGCTCGAATACAAAATTTGACTGCAGCAAGATAGAAGCATTATTGTCTCCTTAAGAAAAGCCCAAGCTTGAAGAGTTTTTGAGAACACGGATACTTTTGTTACATTTTAAAAAGTCTGGTGGATAAGTACATCGCACGATGAAAAAGATCATTTCATTCTTAATACTATAGAAGAGCAATATGTAGAATAGCGAACTTGTGTTATAACAACTAAAAAGGCATGGCCATAATGCATGTATTCCTTGAAGGGTTAGGCAGAGGTGTACTATTTTACACTCACATTTGGCCGATACTGTACTTGAGTCCAATATATATAGAGTGAGCTTATTGCCATCTACCGGACCCAGTTCTCTAACAGGAAAACACGATAACACTGCCCAACCCGTGGATCGAAACCAGAATCCCACGCTCAGTGACCACACTTCCTGACTATTAGACCGAAAAGGCAGTTAGCTAATATCGGAAATAACCTAGCAAAAGGTCAGGGTAACAAAGATTAACGCGTAGCAATATTAAAATACAGAATGCCGTTTACTTGATTTCAACAACATGTCATGCCAAAATAACATGTTTGAACAAAAAACCATTTATCATGTCTCTAATCGTTGTAGTACCCGTATATCTACATGAAATCTAGAACTTGTTTTTCACTAAAAGCTTAAAAACAATGCCACAAATTAGTGTATACTTTTAAACACTTAAATCCACAGTATCTAGACTACGTTTAGCACAAATAGGTTAACCCTATTTGTGCTAAACGTAGTCCTAGATACTGTTATCCAATGTAAACTTAATTCACAGTTGCACAGTGCGATTGTACACTGTTTTCAGTTAATTGTAGATTAACTACAAGTTAAGTTACGATACTAATCACTGGTGTAATTTGTTAAGGGATCGTTTGTTGAACTCTAATCGTTACTTCTTAGACTTTTTACCTAGTAAGAAGGAAATAACAATAGGTACAATCAGCGACATACTTAAATTAACTTTTTGTAATATTGAAATCAATTTATCAAATAAGATAATATTATTATTGTACTTAATTAAATATTACACTCGTCGAAAAAGTTTATCTTTTCATTAATAAATAATTACAAAGAGTAATGGAATGTGAAAGGGTACATTGTATAAAAAAAACATGTGTGTGTGTGTGTACTTATGTACGCACGTAAGAAGTTATACTTCTTATTTCCATTAATATGAAACACGTGTTACACCATGCACAAATATTTCAATAACTACCTTGAATATAGCTATCAATTCCCAAGAAAATTTAAGAGACATTTACGAGCCAATTTCATGGTGTCGCTTTTATCTGTCGGTGTGCGCACGCATCGTAAGAATTCACTCTCATCAAGCGCGCCAAAAGAAGTATAACTTCAAAAATAAACCTTTGGAAACTTTGTACAATAGTTAAGAGGCTACTTAAGTATGTCTCAGACTTTATAACAAACAAAAACAGAGTTCTGTTTAGCATAATACTCAGCAGATAATATTAATAAATGATACATTACATTAATTTCCAATATGATGCTTTTAAGACTTAAATACAAAATGTAAGTAATATTGTAAATCGAGTTTAAAGTTGCATGGAGAGGCGATGAATTCACAATGCACTAGAAATGTTTTTTTTTTATATAGTGTGCGTTAAAAATATAACTTTCTCATTGTACTTTTTTAAAGTTAATTATCACTCAGATAGTAGTTCAACAACACTTGTCCCGGAATCGTCTGAAATATTAAGTTGTATTCGGTTTACAGTAAAGGAAGATCTCGCCAAAATAAAAAAATTAGATGCCACAAAGGGCGCGGGTCCCGATTCTATTCCTCCCGTTTTTGTAAAGGCTTGTGGGAGAGTTCTTGCGAAGCCACTGTCCCTTCTATTTAATCGGTCCTTGGAGTCGGAAGTATTCCCAGATGAATGGAAAAAAGCCCGTATTGTACCTGTGCACAAAAAAGGAGACCTTAGCGACATTAGAAATTACAGACCTATTTCCATCTTGTCATGTTTCTCAAAGCTCTTCGAATGCCTCGTTTGTCCAATTATCACCAACTATTTAGATACTAAACTATCAGACAGCCAACACGGTTTCCGAGTTGGGCGGTCTACTGAGACTAATCTAGTTAGATATATATCTGATGTATCTGAGGCATTGGACGACAGGCACGAGGTCGACGCAATTTATACTGATTTCAGCAGCGCATTCGACAAGGTATGTCATTCACTCATGGTAGCTAAACTTCAACTTAGTGGCGTCCATGGATCGCTTTTGAGGTGGTTTGAATCCTATCTAATGAAACGCTCTCAATTCGTTGCTGTAAATGGCTATGTGTCACTTGAATTTCAGGCACGTTCTGGGGTACCACAAGGCTCGCACCTTGGCCCGGTATTGTTTTTGTTATTTGTAAATGACATCACAAGTCAAATTAAACACTGTCAAAGCTTACTGTTTGCTGATGATCTGAAAATTTATAGAAGGATCACAGGAGCAGACGACAGATTGCTTGTTCAGAGGGACTTACAAAATATTGAGAACTGGTGCACTACCAATAATATGACCTTAAATACGCGTAAATGCTTCCATATACGGTTTTCCAAAAAAAAAGTATCTATCCCAATTAATTATACGATATGCAACACCGCTTTAAAAAAGGTTAGTGAAATACGGGATCTTGGTGTGATAGTTGACGATGTACTCAGTTTCAAGCCACATATCAACGATGTAGTTAAAAAGGCAGCGCAGATGCTAGGTTTTCTAAAACGGAACACTCGGGGCTTTCAACATCCAAAGACTAGAATTATCTTGTTCAACACCTTAGTGCGTAGTCGACTGGAATACTCCAGTGTGGCCTGGAACCCATTCTATGCAGTTCATTCCCAGAGATTGGAAACTATACAGAGAGCTTTTTCTAAACATTTAGCTTTCATATCTCAAGATATATGCCATCGCTCTCCGTATGTGCAGCGCTTACATTATTTTAGAATAAATACATTGTATGAGCGTCGCCGCATGCGCGACCTCATATTCCTTTACAAGATTGTGAATGGTCTAACTAAATGTAACGACTTAGTTGAGCGTATTCTATACTCAGTCCCTCCTAAACCTCCTCGATATCCCAACACCCGAGTATTCCATATACCACGACACAACACTAACATAGGTCTTAATGCCCCCTTGCCTAGAATGAGCAGGGAGTACAATCGCCTCTGTAAAGCTACAGACACTGACATACACAATGTTTCGCTGAATGGATTTAGGAAGTCAATCACGGAGGTTCGGGGAAACAACGAAGGTGCATAACTTTAGCTTAAGTATATTAGATTTTATTTTATATTTTTTACAGTTAAGCTTTGCTTAATTTCATTTTCCTGGTTCATTTTCATAACTACTTAATTCATTTCCTATCAATTCCTAACATAAAATAATACATTACGTCATAATCATAACAATTACTTTGTACTTGCCGTCTATTATATGAATGCTGTGTGTACCTGTTATGGGCATACATATAAGACATGTCATTTTTGTATTGTGTTTCCTACTGTAATTTATATATGTATTGCTGTTGGTATACCAATAATAAATAAATAAATAAATAAATTATGTGATTTTTTGTTAAAGTGTATCCTTTTTACGATTTTTTTTTGCAATATAAAACCAATCTCGTCATTTGTAATCATACGCACGTGTACCAATCATACTGAATCATTTATTATTATTATGTAGCATTAGTATCTACTTTATTAGTCATCTAAATGAATATATTACTTAGGGAGGTAATTCTTCCGTGCAGACAGTTGTACAGAAAGAGTCAATAAAATATCGACTGCGTTCACTCGTTGCATGAGGGTTAAAAACTAGTTTTAAAGTAAATATGACTGTCTCATTGGTGTAGAGGTCGCAAACGCGATTGCAGAGCCTAAGGTCCTGGGTTCAATTTCCGAGTCGGGCAGTGTTATTGGGTTCTTCTGTATTAAACTTCTCATTAGCAGCACGGATTCTAGAACTGTAGCCGTTAGATGGCAATAGGCTTGGATATTACATGGGATTCAATGAAATGTGTGCAATGCACCTCTGCCTAACCCTTCGAGTAATACAGGCGTGATGCTATGTTTATTTTGATGATATGTGATATTACGAAAATTCTGGAAAATTTATTATATTCTGTGAGCGATATCAGTGTATGATTTTTCGAACAGCTTTAACTTCGAGACCTTTAATGGCGTGAGAATTGACCCCAGGTAATACAATTACATGTAATGACACGCGATTACAAACGATTCAATTACAAGAAGCGTTATAACTGGTTATTCTTATAAATGCTGATGTCTTTTGCCCTTAAATGAACCCTTTATAAATATTTTAGTGCGCTTAATTATACAAAGATTTAAGATGGTTTCAATAGCCAATAAAACCTTTGTTAATAAGTTATTTTTATACGAAACTAGCGACCCGTTCCGACTTCGCACGAGTGCAATTTACTAATGAAATAAATTTTATTGAGATTTACATTCTAAAACCCCATCCAAATTTCATTGGACACGGTGGATTTTACACAATTTTTTTTTTATTTTTATATTTTATCAAACCTTGTCCTGATAATTAGGAATAAAAAAAAAACTTGACAATCAGCTAAATCAGTGAAGCCGTTCTCAAGCGATGATCTTTCATACGTGTGGCAATTGATTATATTTATTTATTATATTATATTTGTATAGACGATAGATATGATACAAATTTGAATATTTTAATTTGCTTTATTTTATATTTCTTTATTTAATTTTGATTAAAAGCAGCTGCGTTCTGTTTTTTTTTTTATATAACTCGAAAACCTGATTCCTTAATGTCTGGTTTTACCGCAGTGAATATTCGTTCCTTTTAATGAGTAATTTTTAATTTTAATGAGTATCACGCACTAATTAATATGTACCATTGGGTTGTATGTAAATGAAATTAAAAGAAATGATACCAAAATAAATTGAAATGAAATGAAACGACGACGAATTAAACGATTTATTTAATTAAATGATTTATTTTGCAATTAGGATTTTTCACTCACTTAGCGTCGATATTTCCTATGATTATCCCTGAGATGAAATGTCAAACAAACTCAAGGATCAAGGTCTATTTTAAAGTCCAGACAGATTATAGTAAATTTATGTGAGACAAATATAGGGTGAAAAGGCCTTTTGAAGTAAGTGCCATAGCTATTTGAGCTGACTATGATTTAAGGGTTGGTTTTGAGATTATAAGGGTTGATTTTGTAATAGGTGGATAAATCTCAAATAAGTTATTCCACTGATAAATCTTTACAAAAGGTTTCAGATTTTTCAAGCGTCTGATAACGTACGTATATCTAAAGACATGCGGATTGATACGGCGACTTGACATCTTTCCTATACAACAGCTGTCAAATCGCTAAACTGATTCCTCAGATAAAAGTTATATGACGGTTATCAATCAGCCCTTTGTAGGTATATTGTAATTAATCTGTCAAGTGACGTAAACAAGACGGAAAATAAATCTACTGTGTCTTGGTCCGTCTGTTTATATAGGAGTTAAACATTTTTTTTGTACGTATATTGTTACTGAGTGACTCATTGGTCTTGTCATAAGCGCGCGTTTTGAGTGTGACGCTTTAGGTTTGATCTCTGGGTCAGCCAATGTTATTTGTAGTAGTAGTAAATGCACAGTAGCAGCGTGGGGTTTGGAATTTTCCCTGGTTCATAGTAATAAGCTCGACCATTGCATAGGACTTAATAACAGCATCGATCGAAATATGGTGAACAATAAGTACACTGCTTGACTCTTTGGGGAATACAGGCGTGATGTTATTTTATTATTATTTAATAAAGTTTTTTTATGTAACGTAGTTCACAAGCTGTTGGTTGATTTATTGATTGAACTTTGACCCGCAGCCTAATTACGTAAAAAAGCAACAGCAAAGCGACAGCAATCTCACTGTCAGCCAATACATTATATGTCACAAAAATGACGTTTGACAGAAGATATCACGCAATCTACGCCTGTCGCTACATTGGTAATTAGGCTGCCGCTCTGCATATAGCAAGTTTAGTTTCGCCTTCGATGGCCGATGGCTGGAACACTATTCAGATATTAAGAAGAAAATAGAAATAATTGCTTACAAGAAGCCACTTCATTAGGATTTAAAAACAAATGCGTAAGGCTGTAAACTTGTAATGGCTGTCTCGTTTCAAGATAAAACAGGTTTTTATTCGTTAAAATGCAAAGATATGTTTTCAGATTATAATATATAATTGCAGTAGCATCTACCCAAACATTAGATCATATAAGCACGTTAACGTACATTGTTTTATGGGTTTTTACGTTAGACAGTACCGATATCAACACGAATAGGCAACATTGAAAAGTCAAAGTCAAAGATTTTATTTCACCAAGATATTTGCAGGCACTTTTAAAAGTCGAGTTTCTAGGTACACGGTTTCAAAAGTGGTTTCGTCCGATGGGGAAGAGACCGGCACGAAACACCATGGATGATTAATTAATAATAGAGATATATATATATTAGAAAAAGCTAATAATTTTTGTAACTGATAATAACATGTTAACGACTAATAATATATGAAAACGCCCACAGCAATGCCGTAACTAATCGTTAGTTTAACAACCATTTGCCACAATCGCAGATGGGTGGTGGCTCTATATTATTATAAACAGTGAAGAGGCTATTGCTCATCATTGTACACCAGAACTCTCGATAATGGTGCCTTTGCTGGAAACCAAACCAGTAGCAATATATAAAGTGCAAAAATCAGGTTTATAAAAAACTTGCGGAGGTCAATTAAGTCGATGAAACCGGCTGCATCGTGGATTTACAATAAAAAAATAAAAACATTCGCCGTATGAGGATAATCAATGTAGATTTTTTAAATTGAGATGGGCTACGAATCTGTCGGATACGCAATGATTTTTCAATGCCCAGTTAAAAACTAGCTGTTAATTTGAAATTAAAACAGGTTTTGTTAAGACTTATCAGAGGAATAACTGATTTATAATTAATAATAGCTATCGAAAAATTAGCCCTTAGTTGGGCTAAACTGAAAAGGTTTCATTAACGAATCTATATGATTTTGTCGAGAAAAATATTGTTTAATTAAATCGGTTGAGAGCGTGAGCTCGCATTAAATATGATCTTAATGAAAAACAAATAAACAATGTGACCAGATTGCAGATTTTTGGTCTGAACATATTAATAATCATATTAGTCAAATACTGTTGGCCAATGCCATATCAATGCGGAATGAATATATTATTACTCATTGATTATAAAAATATATTTTAAAAACTTGGTACCTTTATATAATTCGACCTTAACGCAGGTGTACACTATTAAACACTATTATTAACGTCACTTAACAGAAAATACTTTCACTTCTTACTATTAGTATAATAAATTATTAAACACCACTTTTCTACCACTACCCAAAATTATTGAATTAAATTTAAAAATATTTTATTCGATCACAAAATGTATAGTCTGTCCTTCATAAGAGTATGGACACTACTGCTTTGTGTATGTGTTGTGTGTATGTATATAAATATATAATATTATATGTATAATAATGGAATCAGGTTTGAGTGTGCAAGTCGACAGTCTTGTTATGGGGCGCTCCAGTGGCTTAATAGTGATGTAAACATTTTTTAATAAAGATTTTTATGTCGATTGTCGTGTTTTTGTAAAATAATAAAATTTTTAGGAATTTCAAAATTCGAATAAATTATTTTTATAATCGGTCTAGAGCTTTGATAATCATGGTTTGTTTGAAATATACAGTTCAAATTATTTCTTTACTATCATGTAGAAGTACCTATTATATAAGAGTTAGTGAGACTTACAGAAATATTCTAGACGTTGGCTGGAGCCTGTAGAAGCTATTACGATTCTGTCCGACTATGACGACACATAACATAACATAGCATCACGCCTGTATACGACAGGTTAGGCAGAGGTATGCTATTGTGCACCCACATTTCGCCGATGCTGTTATTAAGCCCCATGTAATAGGGGGCGAGCGTATAGCCACCAACCGAACATGGTTCCCAACTCCGTACTGCTACTGAGAACTTCTATACAGAAAAACCCAATAAGACTTTGTCCGACCCGGGGATCGGACCCAGGACCTCACGCTCAGCAGTCGCGCTTGCGACCACTAGACCATTGTGGCAGTTGGTGACAACACACTGACCTATTAGTAAGTCATATTATTTATTACTTTGTATTCTGTGGGAACTCCGGATTATGAGCTGCAGGATCTACTTCTACCAAGATATCGACATTAATCAGGTTATAAATCTTGGCCATTATGGCAGGAATCGTTGTAGTGGGCTACAAATGAAATGAAATGAAACGAAACGAAATGAAATTGTTTATTTTGCAATTAGGATTTTTCAATCACTTAAAAAATTGAAAAATTCTAATTGCTTTTCGTGAAATGAAATGAAATTTAAATTATTAATTTTGCAATTAGGATTTTTCAATCACTTTTACACGTCTTTTTTAACTATATGGCGTCGGCATTTCCTATGACTATCCCTGAGAAGAAACGCCGAAACAAACTCAGGAGTCAAGGTCTATTTTAAAGTCCAAACAGATTATAGTGGGATTTATGTGAGACAAATATAGGGTGGAATGGCGTTTTGAAGAAAGTGCTATAACTATTTGAGCTGACCTGTCACAACAGAGGGCAAGTATGGATCATTTATCATAAAAATGAATGAAATTAAGAGCGTCCAGCCTAGATCTCACTCACATTTGCAATGTATAGCGGTTATTATATAAAAGTTCGTTTAAATTTAAACGACATTACAATATCTAAATAATTAAGTTAATAATTTAATAATTAATGCCAAAATTGTATATAAAAAGAAGGAAAGGCTATAGAGCGGCTCAATCGTTAGTCTTTAATCCTAATTTAGATGAAACTAGATCTAAAAAAAACTAGATTGCGTCGGCATTTCCTATGACAATGTGAAGTGTATGCCTTCAATATCTTGTTCTTTGTTCCAGACTAAAGAAAACATGGGACCTTGTGTGAATCATGATATGATTGAGAAAATTCTGAGATTAATGGAAGATATTACACTGATCCTATATAAAATCGGATACGAGAATAAGAGGCAGTGATAGTCTAATCCAGGTTCAGAACGCAGATCACACGTCTAACTATTCAAATTTATACACGTATCAAAATTTGACCATCACTTGCGTTAATGATGAAGGGCAAACAAAAAGGAACACAAAACGCGAGGAAAGCTACACACTAAGGGGTCCATATGGTTCTTGATGGTGTTCGTAGTACGCCAACCAACATAGGGCTAGCGCTTCTCATTCTAAGAAGAGACCTGTGCCTATTGAGACAGTAGTAGTAGTGCTCTGAATGAAATATTATACGAACTGGTCTCCCAGCCTAATTACGTAAAAAAAGCGACAGCAACGCAACAGCAAAGCGAGAGCAACGCGACAGCAACGCGACAGCAACGCGACAGCAACGCGACAGCAACGCGACAGCAACGCGACAGCAACGCGACAGCAACGCGACAGCAACGCTACAGCAACGCGACAGCCACGCGATAGCAGTCTAACTGTCTACGGCCAATACATATTGACACAAAAACGACGTTTGACAGTAGCTATCTCGCGATCTACGCCTGTCGCAAAAGGATTGTTACATCGGTAATTAGGCTGCCGATCCTCCGTCCGCGTACATAGAGTTTGTATACAAACTTTGAACCCTAATTTCGAACCCGGATTGAAAATACCTTTCTTAGCGAATGTTTTTAATCCCAAAGCTATCTGTCCAATTTTATGTTCATAGGTTCATAGTTAGTAGTGAATAAGTGATTGATATTTTTTTTTTATAATATTACCGACCCGCCCCGTCTTCACAAGGGGGCAATGAAAAAAGTAGAAGTGCGCTTATTGAAATTTTCATACAAAAACACCATCTAAATTTCTGATTTTACCAGATAGATTTACAAAAAAAAAAAATCTTTCATAAAAACCTTGAACTGGCAAAAAAAAACAGCCAATTTGGTCGAGCCGTTCTGAAGTGACGTTCCGTCATAAATATGGCAATTGATTTTTATTCATTTATATAAATAGTTATAATTAGATAAGAGCAGGAGAGTGATTGCTTGTAAATAACTCCATTCACAATGCAGTTACATTTTCGTTCAATCATAGCGAGATGAATCCAGAGTGATTAATTGTTTAGTAATACTTATAATTGTTTATTTTCCTGTTCATATAATGACGTACACAGGTCACGTTAAAATGCAATATGCACATTTAATTGGAATTGTCAGCATTGCTCATTAGGATTAAAAATGGTCTTCATATTGCTACTTTAACTTCTATTAAATAATTTTTAGTTGACACAGAAATAGATATTATTATATCATACCATGATATAATAATATCTATTTCTGTGTGAACCCACAAAGATTAAGTTTGATTCTACTTTGGATCTAATAGTTTGTTTATTTCTGAGTTCCCAAGGTATGAGTTTTTTCAGTCTTTTCTGGAAGAACACGTACTTCTCAGTATCATAGTTTCATATTTATTAGTTAACCGTAAGTTATAGTAGCTGTATTATTTGCTGTAAATTATATTCTAGAGCAACTTATCCATGAGCATGAGACAATTTAGAGTTGGTAACTATATTTAATAACAAGATTTTTGACCCTGACTGATAGTTCTATCAGAGTAATAATAATAAAAAATCTGAGCGTGTACTTTTGATACTTGTTATGTAAATTTTTATAAGCGTAATTCTCGTGGGAATTAAAAATATGGTAGGTAAATAGTGTCGTGAAATTTTGTACTAGTTTAGTGTGTTTCGGTTTTTATCAAAAGCCTGGTTCTTCGATTTCGTACTTGGAGTATTCACTAACCTCACTCATTATTTGTCTTGCCTTTTCCCAACTACATTGGGGTCGGTTTCCAGTCTAATCGGTTGCGGCTGAATATCAGTATTTTACACGGAGCGACTGCCATCTGACCACCGCCAACCAATTACTGGGAGACACTTATAAATCTATGGTTAGACTAGTTGTCAGAGTTTTTAGGCTGCTGGCACCCGTAACGACTGTCATACGTATTCGTATGAGACCGGGCATAAACTGTTTAACCGTTGATTTCTGAGATATGGACCATCCAAGCACTGACCGTAACGAACGCTGCTTAACCTCGCAGATTGATGTTTTTGCATGGTAGCTATGTAGCTACGAGTCACTTTGATGAACCTCAGTATTCCTTATTCTTTAACTAGGGGTCTAAAAAGCCACATTGAGCCATCTACGAATGATAACGATTCGTAATCTTCACATTTGTAATGAGTAACATATTAGGTATGATTCATATAAAGATGAACAATTCCTGAAAGAAACCAATAACATTACCCGCCGATCGAACTTATAACCTAACGGTTAGCATCCATGATTCTGACCACTAGACCTAAAACAGTCCTTTAACACGTGAAGTAACGCAAAGAAGACAATATAAAAATGTAGGTACTGTTTGTCCGTTAACCGGTATAAAAAAATATTACTTTTTCTTAGACACCATTCTAAGAAAAAGTAAAAAAAATTATACGACTTGGTACATCCCTACGGTCTTGGTAATGACCGGTCAGAGATGCCATTCTATCAGTGCATCGTTGCAGCATCGATTCGTAAAGTAGCGCGTCTTGTTGTTCCTCTCTTCTTTTTTTATCGGATTCGTTTATTTATGGAGTAGCTTCTTAGATGCTCGTCTTTATGGTATTGTATATTTTTATCACCGAAGAAAAATATTATAAGGAAACCTCCACTTCTGAGAAACTCCGTCACAGTAATACACGCAAGTCCGTCAGCTAGCAACAGCGCAGCCTGAAACATTGAGCCTGAGACATTACCATGCAAAGACAGTGGGACAGTAATGGGCTCTTTTTTGCCAGCCCAAACTGTCCTGTTGGGCAAAGGTTTCAGGCCAGAAATTCTTCCACATATCTCTTCCCTGCATCACCTCGAACCAGTCCCTTGGGTACACGTCTGGGTATTTTTAATTTTAGTTTCATAAAACTAAGTCACGAAGATATTACATTTATTAAAAAATCATAGGCTGTTGGCAATGGATGTTTAGAGATACATTTTTATAAGTCAGTGTACTCGTACCTACAGTAAATTTAGCTTTGGGTTTTAATATAAAACTCGAAATATCATATTCGGCAAGCATATAATATACCCAACCAATTCGAGACTGTTTTATTGCATTTTTGACATTTCCTTATTAACTGTTTTTTTTTTAACGTGTTTTTAGTTCAAATTAATTTATTCTAATATTTCAAAATGAATATACTTAATTATAATATCTGACGTCTGTTTGTAAGAATCCTGTTTCGTTTGAGTTCAATAACCTTGGCAGTAAATTCCATACCACCATTGTTGACAGACTATTCTGGCTAAATCCACTACGGACTACGGCATGAGTGATTCCCATGTGCTTGTGCCACCTCGATAGAAGAACAAGAAGCATTCATAACTCTAAGGATCTTGAAAAAGAAGAATCTGTAGCTTTTTTTCCTTTTCTAAAAACCTTGTTATCGTGGGTACAGTTTACAAACATACATGTGACATACACATACAACCAGACCCGAAACGGCCGTCCGTACGGCTGCTATAAATACCGATGTCCTTTGCTGTTCAGGAAGCTAATGTCCTGGTGCTGGTAGTGCCGACGTCCCACTGCTAGGGATGCCGACCAACTGCTGCTAACAATGGTTCTGGATCTTCGCCCTATGCTGCTAGGGTCTTGCTGCTATAAAGTATTGCTAAAGTTCTATTATTACATGGATGCTGCTAAATTTCAGTGAACGTGACACTAATCCAATGATAATATTAGATAATAATAATAGGTGACCGAACGTGAACAACGACAAGTCTTTGTCACTAACCAAGTGTATATCAAAAACTCGCGAGGTCCCGCACGGTAGCTCGAAGGACCATGTAAAAGTATCAAGGTTGCTAAATTATACCAATGCTTTAAATGCTAATTAACTTGATTGAGTGGACCATAGGTTTAAAATATAAAGGAGCGAGGGAGCACACGCGATGGCCGCTAATTGAGTACTAAAATGATTGAACACTTAGTAAAGTAAACTAACCTGCCTCATTGTGTCAGTGGTCGTAAACGCGACTGCTGAGCGTGAGGGTTTGGGTCCGATTTCCGGGTCGTGCCAAGAGTTTTTGTGGTTTTCTCTATAGAAATTTAGTAACACGAAGTTTGGAACTATGCCTGGCAATAGGCTCGCCCCCGCGGGACTTCATAATTTAACAGCATCGGCGAAATGTGGATTTACAACTGTAGACAAACCTCCGCCTTACCCTTTGGGGAATACAGGCGTGATGCTATGTGCATATGTGTGTGGAGCTAACTTCAGAACAATGCGAAATATTTTCTTTAGGGATTAATAAACTCTTCGGTATTCAAAACCCGATATTCTCGTCAATAGTCTATTATTCAACATGAAACGAAACAACGCTACATGAAGTTTAATCAGTTGGATGTATAGTTCCATATTTGAATTCTTTGGGGAGTTATGGGCGCCATTTTGTAATCCTGTTTACTGTAATTGAACGTCTGTTCTAAATAACGTCTATTGCGTGCAATGAGCTGACCAACTGACCTTTATCATCCAAGTTCGCTAGACGGGGTAAGACTCGCAAACTCCGATATAAGTTTATTTTAGACGAGAAAAATGACGGCTCAGTTGGCGCAATGGTCGAAAGATCGACCGCTACGCTACGTGTCGCGGGGGTGATTCCCGCACGGAACAAATATAGTTGTTTCGGGTCTGAGCCTTTGTATATGTGCATATATGTATGTGTTTGTAAACGCGACCACGATAAGTACAGGAATTATTCGTAGTGTGGGGCAACGTTTTTTAAAAACAAATAATCTCTTCTCATATGAAAAGTCTCTAAAATGTCAACCTTGTGATTATCGTTAGTTCGATGTTGAGGATTCAAAGCGATTATACGAGAATTCGTAAAAAGGCAAGGGAAATCTGTTTTTTGTTTTTATTTTATTAATTCAATTTTATTTTACTGGAAGGCATCCATTATTTCCTGAGATCACTTTCTCTATATCTAGGTACTCTGTATAGTGTATATTTATCTCTTTATTCGACTGTACTTATTTTTTTTAGTCATAGGTCTTTTACCGGCTTAACTCACCATGGCTGTATGAATCGACACAGTATGGTGGGCTATAGGAACTCTTAGAAAACCGCACCGAATCCCACCACGGTGCCACGCCGATTAGGGCACTTCCCGGAGGATGTGACTGTAAAGAGATCCTCTTCATGCAGATCCTGGGAAAGACTGTTGAGAGGTACCCCCGCTGCCCCCACTGTTTCATTCGACTGTACCTGTGACCTATGCACTATTAAGTTGTGGTACAGTCAACATCAAAAAGATGAAATTCAAAACCGATTTTTAGAGAAAATAGTCATTAAAATCTTGATCAATTTTACACTTAGTATCTGCGGATACATAAAAATACATAGTCATTAAAATTTTATGATTTTAACCAATAAAGTATTGGTTAAAATTTCCAAGAACAAGCCTTTAAATTTCGCTACGTGTATATTTTTGATGCTCATTGTGCAATGAAAGAGCCTCCACGAAGTCACGAAACCTCAAATCGTCTGGCGCACCCTGTGCAATCAACCTCAATACCACCAATGAAAGAATATCTAATAATATATTTATCAGTACCTTAACAAACACACTCTTTCCACTGTGGTACGAGCGAGACCCATGTGTTCGTGTCAACACGAAAGACGAAGAATTTCCAGCTAGACAAAGCTTTTCTTCTGAAATCATAACAGATATATCACAAGAATAACTTATCTGCGATTTATTCTGCTCTTGAAAACTCGGTGTTGTAGTAAATTGCTTTATACGCAATTTATCCTTCGATGAGGGCTGTAATCCCAGGATAACCTGCTATAATGTACAAATATGGAAACAAATGCACAACTAGGAAAATGGATGGTGGCGGGGTACTCACGCGTCTTCGCTTTCTTCCTAGCCTGGCTTCGGGACGTCCCGTGACTTCTGGTTGATCTTACACACACTTCCACACACACACGATTAGTTTTAATAGTTTATTTTATGAAAACAAGATTTTTTGTATGCACACGTTTTCTTAGAGTCGAGAGTGAGTTGCTGATTGAGCGGAACGGAATGGAATGATTGGAGAATGGAATGGAATAAGGAAGCGGAAGTTGTGCATTTCGTTGACTATCTTTTAATACTTTAACATTCTTCCCCCCCGCTGGCGAGAAATATTGAGACAGAAGTACTCCAAGGTACAGAATGCTTGAAACTGGTTGTCCATATAAACCAATAATGTGATTGAATTATGCTGTGATTGAGAAACACATACATATATATATATTATGATTGATATTATTCTGTTAAAATGTGTACTATATCACGATTACAAAAATAATAGAATATGATTGGATAAATGTTATTAATTATGATAAAAATTAGTTTTGTCCATCTGGGATGGGACACAACTTTACCAAAGGTCGATCTATGATTCCTTGACCAGTTCTGACGGTTGCCGAACGAGGAATTCCATCGCGACCGGGATATAATTTTATTATTCTACCGAAACGCCAACGCATTGGAGAATACAATTCGTCTTTGATAAGAACTAACTGATCTATACGAACATCACGCGAGGACTTAGTCCATTTTAGGCGTTGTGATAAGCTGGTGAGATATTCAGTGTGCCACCGAGACCAAAAGTCTTGATGCATGCGTTGCAAGAGTTGCCAACGTGTCAGTCTGTTCATTTTTATGTTCGTATAGTCTGGTGTTGGCAATGATGTTAATGGAGCTAATGTTAAAAAATGTCCTGGAGTAAGAACTGCTAAGTCATTAGGATCACTGCTTAGTGAGCACAACGGCCTCGAATTCAGAAGTGATTCAACCTGAACGAGTAACGTATTTAACTCCTCATATGTTAATATTTGAGATCCAATGACACGATAGAGATGGGTTTTAACGGACTTAACGCCCGCTTCCCAAAGGCCGCCGAAATGGGGAGCCCCAGGAGGATTGAATTTAAATGATATACGCTCAGTCTCACAGGCTGATCGCATGATGGTTGATAATTGTGACTGAGCACCTTTAAAATTTGTTCCGCAATCGGAGTGAATGGTATTGCACCTACCACGACGAGCAATGAATCTCCGTAATGCTGCTAAAAATGCTTCGGTGGACAAATCCGAGGCTAACTCTAAGTGCAGTGCTTTTGTGGTAAAGCACACAAAAAGACACAAATATGCTTTAGTAGTACGGGCTCCGCGATTTCTATGTACTGTAATGTTAAATGGCCCTGCGTAATCGCATCCGACTGATTGAAATGCTTTTATTTGTGTTATACGTGCTTTAGGCAAGTCTGCCATTTTAGGCTCAAGTGCTGTGGGTTTGACGCGGAAACACTGGTAACAATTTGATAAGACATTTTGAATTGCTCGTCTAGGAGACAAAATCCAAAAGTTTTGAAGGAGTAGAAACTGTAAGGTTTGTAAACCTGGATGAAAATTTTCATTATGAACTGATTGGATTATAAGCTGAGTTAAACGATTTTTGCGAGGTAGTAACGCAGGATGCTTAGTTTCATACTCAAGATCGGAACGAGAGAGCCTTCCCCCCACCCGCAAAATACCGGAATGATCTAGAAAGGGGTTAAGTTTCCGAAATGGTTTAGGTAAACTTTTTCCTGCTGATAACTGTTTGATTTCATTTTTGAATTCTAATTGTTGCACATGTTTAACCAGCACCATGAGGGCATTGTAAAGTTCGATTTCTGTGAAATGATTCGTTTGTTTATTTTTGCGTAAGGCATTGATGAATCTGTTACAGTATGCTAAAATACGTTGAATTTTTCGAAGTGATGAATACTTATCTATCAGCTCATCGATGGGATTTTTGTTAGTGCAGTTAATGTTGGTTAAAACTGTTGTTCGCCTTTCGCAGGATACGTCAATGTCGCATGGCGTTTCTGTTTGAATATTTACGTTGGGCCAATGATCTTGATCTAAAGATAACCACTCCGGTCCTGTCCACCAGAGGGCGTGACTGATGAGCTCATCGGGTAGTAAGCCACGACTTGCAGCGTCAGCTGGATTGTGCTTGCCTGGTACATGTTTCCAGGTAGCGTTTGGTAATTTTCGTTGGATGTTTGCAATACGATTGCCCACGTACGCCTTGAAATTAGTTGAATTGGATTTGATCCATGCAAGAACTATCATGGAATCAGACCATGCGAACACGCCGTCAATGTTAATGATGTTGGAAAATATGTCAATGATGTAGCTCATGAGATCTGCGAGCAATGATGCACCGCATAACTCGAGCCTGGGTAGTGTTCTGCGCTTGGTAGGCGCAACGCGTGATCTTGCGCTCACAATACAGACTTGATGTTGATTTTTGTTGATGCTGGAATTGGTACAAAGATAGACAACTGCCGCATAGCCAGCCTCACTGGCATCGCAAAAGCCATGAATTTGATAACTGGCAGCGCGATCATGCGTGATACGTCTCGGAATACGAAGCTGTGATAAATTTGATAATTGATGAGTATACTTCGTCCAAATTTGATGAATGTCATTGGGCACTGGTTCATCCCACGACGTTCCCAGTAACCACAGACGCTGAATAAGAAACTTTGCTAGAAATGTTAATGGAGTAAGTAGACCAATGGGGTCATAGATGCGGGCAAGCTCCGATAGCATTGTCCGTTTGGTACAATCGCGCTTGATTTGATTGACTTGATAATTAAAAACGTCTTGATTTGCGTTCCAGGCAAGCCCGAGGACTTTGATGAAATTGGTGTCATTGTCGAACGTCAAATCTGGTACCATCTTGTGTTTTTCAGGTATGTTTCGTAGCACAGCCGCATGGTTGCTGGACCACTTCCTGAGCTCAAAACCGCCGGCCGCCATGATTTTTATTAATTGATGTTGAATATTAATAGCTTGTTCTATGTTTTCACAGCCGGTGACGACGTCATCTACGTAGAGATCCTTACGCAATACTGTAGCTGCAGCTGGAAAGGACTCCTGTTCGTCTTGTGCAAGTTGATGCATAGTACGGATGGCCAGAAAAGGTGCTGACGACACTCCGAATGTCACGCGATTGATTCTGTATTCTTGAATTGATTCTTCGGGTGATGATCTAAACAAGATACGCTGATAATCCCGATGCTCTTTGGTGATGATAATCTGCCGGTACATCTGACGAACGTCGGCTGTTAAAACAACTGCATGGAGTCGAAAACGTAAAATTATGTTATTGATATCCGCTTGCAATTTAGTGCCTATTAGAAGAGTGTCATTGAGTGATTTTCCTTGTTTATCTTTGGCCGAGGCGTCATACACAACTCTAAGTCGAGTCGAAACACTGCTAGGTTTCACAACCGCATGATGCGGTATATAATACGCTGTAGAAGATTGACACTCGTCGGGTGGAACAGGTTCCATCTGACCGCTTGATACATACTCCATGACATGCGTTTTGTACTCTTCTCCGAATGATGGGTGCTGGAGAAGACGTCTTTCAAGCTGCTTGAATCGCCGAAGCGCAATCGAATATGAATCGTTAAACGAAGGTAATGATGAATCACGAAATGGTAGCTGCACGATGTAACGACCGTCTGCATCGCGTCGATGTGTTGATTGGTAGATGTCCTCGCAACGAATGTCGTCAGGGCAGGCTGCTTGATTTAAATTTGATGGTATATTATCGGTATCCCAAAACTTTTGGACCGCGATGTCTAGATTAGCATCGACTGATAAATGATTGACTGATACTGGAATATTCTCCATATTGGAATAGGCTGTTTTTGTTCTACCCATGAGGATATATCCAAACACTGTGTTGATTGCCGTAGCTGTATGATTACCGCCATCAATTTTGCCTGGTAACAAAATTTGCGGAAAGATCTCTCCACCGATTAAGATGTCGATAGGACGAGACTTATGAAACTCTGGATCTGCTAGCTTGAGATTTGATATATGTTGAAAATCTTCGATATTGACTGCATGTGAAGGCATATCGCCACAAATTTTATCTAATGTTACTGCTTCTATTGTGTATGATGTTCCTGATTTACTCATAGGACGGATCTCCAAGAAAACCTTGCTAGACGATTGAGTAGGTTTTTCGCCAACTCCGGACATTGGTGTGTTGAATGGAACACGGGTCAGACCAAGCCGACGCGCACAAGAATTGGTCATGATATTGCTTTGGCTTCCTGGGTCCAGTAAAGCACGAACGTTTTGATAATTGTCTCGACCATCCTTGACTTCAATTTGCACTGTTGCCAGCAATACAAAGGAGGCAGATGATTTTCTTGTTGTGTTTGATAATGTTGTTATCGGTGTCATAACTTGTTCTTCAGTGCTAACCGTACTAGCAGCACTAGCCTCACTTGATGACGAAGTTACAGTAACATTAACTTGTGATGGATTTTGATTTGATGATGCCCTTTTAGGAAAATGTAGTAAACTGTTATGACGCTGATGACATGTTTTGCATGTAAACGTTGAGAGACATTTGGAAGTATTGTGATTAGAACGCAAACAATTAAAACAAAGTTTGTGTTGCCTTGCGATTTGAGAGCGCTCTTCAGGCGTTTTAGACAGGAACTTATTACAAGCAAAAAGAGGGTGATTCTCTTTGCACACTATGCAACTTAATGTGCTCGGCGTTTGAGCCAAAAGCATGGTTGATGGTTTATTTGTTGAAGACTTAAGGTGATTATTATTTGATGTTTGGATTTCCCTCTTGTGTACATTATGATTTTTGTTTATGTTACTGTTATTAGCAGTGGCTACGGGTTGAATACTCGTAAGGGATGAGCGCTCTAATGCACTGCATCTCTCTACTAAAAATGTTTTTAATTGATCATATTGTGGAAAATCACAACTATTATGAGAAAGTTCAAAGGCTTCTCGCGATTTTTTATCTACCTTTGTTAGAAGTGAATGAAATAAGACGAAATTCCAATTTGATGTAGGTAAACCCAATGAATTTAACATGGAAAGGTTTTCTGAAAACGTGTCTAAAAGATTACGCAGCTGTTGCACTGAACCTGTGTTGATTTGTTTTAAATTACATATTTGCTCCCAACATAAAAATGCAAGATATCTTTTGTTGCTATATCTATCTACAAGAGCTTCATACGCACTGATGTAATTCACTTCCGAAATAGTGAAAGCTCTGATGAGATTCACTGGTTCTCCAGACAGGGACGAAATAAGATATTGAAACTTCTCGACATTGGATAAATCTGTCCTAACATGAACTAATGAGTTGTACAAATCAATATAACCAGGAAAGTCTTTGAATTGCCCTGAAAAGGTTGGCAATTTAATGGGTGGTAGTTTTGTGCGTTTTACAGTTTCAGTTGGTGCTGTTGGTGCTTTCACCTCTGCTTTGTGTTCAGGTAAGAGTTTACGTTTTGTTTCTAAGATTTCAAAATACATGTCATCTGCTTTCTCTTGATAATGTGTTTCTTTTAGAATAGAGGCTTCATCAATTTTAAGATTTTTGTATTCAGTTATGAGCTTGACATGAGAGTCATTAAATGCTTCCATAATAGATTCTACCCGTGAACACCATGTTTCGAAACGCGGTAGAATACTTGGGTCACTGATACATTTACGAGCACAGGTAACTGCATCTGATAGTCTTTTATAAGCAATGTTGCGTTTTGATTCATGGTGAGCCACCATTGCTTCACTCATGACGATAGATTAGAATAAAACACTTGAAAAGAGAAACTAAAATGTTTAAATGATATAAATTAACAATCGTTACAACTCTACGTTAATATTAATATGATAATTAACAACTGTAGCAAATTTGAATGTTTAAAATATCACTTGGGAATGTAAGAATGATTATTCTATGAACTAAGTAATGGTAGAAAAGTTATTCCAAAATTATTAACAAATCTACCAACTTGGTAGAAATTTTATTAATATGGTATTATTTTAGAGCTGTTATCCCTAAAATTGAAAGAACGAATGAATGTAAACCACAGAAAATGTATAATGACGTAATGTGAATGCTACTCCGTACGTCCGTCACGTCAAAGTAGTTCACTGCTGAAGGTACCTATAGCAATATGGTACCCAACGTGATTCTGCAAACTTATGGTATTTCGAAGGACCGTATTTTTGTTTCACGAAATTCAAAATATGAATGTAAATAGAATTAATGAATTTGTTTTTGATGTTAGTTATTGTTGTTATATGTTACAACGAAATAACAAAATGTTTATGTTGATTACATTTACTGTTTATGATTGTTTATTTAGCGGTATTTGTTACTACTAAATGACACAAAAGACACTGAACAACTATTGCAACGCTATATGTTACGTCAACAATAATATGATATGATGAAATGTCAAAACGCTATATGTTACGCTTTAACCACAAAATGTTATGATTTTATGCTAATAATATGTTTAGGTACGCAATGTTAATCTTAAATAACACTTCTATAACCTTACACTTGTTAAAACTAACAATGAAAAATGTTAAGAATTACACTGCTCGGAAAACGTGTGCGACGACGCCTTTACCGGACGAACTAATCTGGTCAAAACTGGTTCAAGTTTCAAATTTCGACTTCGAAGTTTGGAAAACTTGGTAAAAGCACTTGTTATGATGATTGATATATGATAATACACTGAAAATATGATATTGTGACTTGTTTTACGTGTAAAGTATGATAAATATGGACGCCAGACGAAAATTATAGCAAATTAACTTTTAGGTACATGTATAGAAATCGGCTCGAATGACCAAAAATGTTGTAGTAAATTGCT
The DNA here is from genome assembly GCA_947562105.1 of Shargacucullia verbasci. Lineage (NCBI taxonomy): Eukaryota > Metazoa > Arthropoda > Insecta > Lepidoptera > Noctuidae > Shargacucullia > Shargacucullia verbasci. The sequence continues at coordinate 2,242,812 of OX387296.1, forward strand.
TTATACGCAATTTATCCTTCGATGAGGGCTGTAATCCCAGGATAACCTGCTATAATGTACAAATATGGAAACAAATGCACAACTAGGAAAATGGATGGTGGCGGGGTACTCACGCGTCTTCGCTTTCTTCCTAGCCTGGCTTCGGGACGTCCCGTGACTTCTGGTTGATCTTACACACACTTCCACACACACACGATTAGTTTTAATAGTTTATTTTATGAAAACAAGATTTTTTGTATGCACACGTTTTCTTAGAGTCGAGAGTGAGTTGCTGATTGAGCGGAACGGAATGGAATGATTGGAGAATGGAATGGAATAAGGAAGCGGAAGTTGTGCATTTCGTTGACTATCTTTTAATACTTTAACACTCGGGTAACAACGATTGGTAGTACAAATTGCCCCTTATTTCCATTGAACGTTGGGCGTGCATTATCTAAAAGTATATAGACTCCGGCCGTTATGTAAATGGCAAGAAATCTAAATACATTAAGTAATTACGCGGGGAATTAATCGGACATCTTCAATTCAACGTTCGTCCGAACAAAACTGTTTTATTATACTTTGCTACTTTTTTGGGATTCCGTATTTTAAAAATCCTGTGTTGCAAATAAAACACGGTAAAAAGTCTATTGTTTCTCGTTGCCGGGTGTCTACTGTCTTGATGAATTATTTGAACTATATAAAGTAACATAGCATCACGACTGTACTCGCCAAAGGGTTAGGCAGAGGTGAACTACCGTACACCCAAATTTCGCCAATGCCGTTATTGCGTCCCATGTAAATTTGACGGCATGGTTGGTGCAGTGTGTTGAGAGATCGACTGCTGCGCTAGGTGTCGCGGGTTCGATTCCCGCACGGAACAAATATTTGTATGATCTATAGATAGTTGTTTCGGGTCTGGTTGTGTGTGTATGTGACATGTATGTTTGTAAACTGTACCCACGACACAGGAGAAATCCTAGTGTGGGGCAAAGTTTTTTAAAGATAAAAAAAAAAGATAAAAAAAAGGGTGTGAGCCTATTGCCATCTACCGGGCACAGTTCCAGACTCCGTGCTGCTATTGAGAATTTTCATACAAAAAAACCCAATAACACTTTGCACGACCTGCAAATTGAATCCAGGACCTCACGCTCAGCAGTCGCGCTTGAGACCACTAAACCAATGAGTTGTTATATATTATATTGTACAATTACGTCGTAAGACTGAATATAGAATAGTTCTTTATAATGTGAAAATAACAGTTTACAAAAAAATCGTCAATTTTCACATAAAAAAACATATAGTGCTATGCTTTCTTTTGCTCGTCGCTTACAAAGAGACAGCGAGTCGCGTAGCTGATGGGTTATCTACTACGCCAGCGTAGCGGTCAGGAAGGCTACAACGTAGCTATACCACAAAATCAAGTCATCTTGCAAACCATACTGGAAGGCGTACGCGATGTTGTACGCTATTATCCAACGAGTAACTATCCGATAGTTTTATCAGATACTACCAGTATAACTTCATAGGCTTTATATTATAAATCTGTGGAATAACGAGGTGTAGTGTTTCTTCATTGAAAACGGAGGATCCCTCGACCAGGCAAGTTAGCTTGGCGGGCCGAAGCCCCGACGGTTGATGTTGAATATTCGTATATGTGTTGGTATCGATGTAAACTGATAGTTCAATCCAGGATATTCTGATGTCGCTTCGCCCCGATAGATGGCGCTTTTACTAGTTTGTTATTGCTCGTTGAAAAACTTATTCAACACTAGCTTCCGCTCGCGGCTTCGCCCGCGTGGTTTACAAACTCGTTAATTTTTCCGGGATAAAAAAGTAGCGTATGTGTTATTCTAGACTAAAATCTATCTCTTTGCCAAATTTCATCCAGATCCGTGCAGCCGTTCGAACGTGAATGAGTAACAAAGATCCATCCATCCATCCTCACAAACTTTCACATTTATAATATTAGTAGGATAACATAACACGCGATAATATTACATGGGGCTCAATAACGGCATCGGCAACATGTTGGTGTACAATATAACACCTCTGCCTATCCCTTCGGGAAATAAAGGCGTGATGCTATGACGGTCCTCATCTAATTTATATGATATTGAACAGCTTTGTTAGATTTAGATTTACTTTCTATGGTGATAATCGTAATACCTTTGTTTCTGATCATCCCAGCTCACCTGAATGGTAAGAACCCTATAGATTAATCCGATTAATACTTACCCGTATTTCCTGAAAGCCTTATGAAAGTAAAATGAAAGAACAATCTCTATAACAGCTTTTCACAAAAGAATTAAAACACAATGAGAACGCCTACCGCGGCACCACTTACCAAATGAAAAAGATTGTGTAAATTACGTTAAGTATACTGGGTAAACTGAAGAAAAAAATACAACTGATTATATGTAATATTTTAATGCAAATATAGTTCTTAAAAACCCGATAGGTGGCGCCGGTGACACGAAAAAAGCGAGAGTTTCAATGTGACATTACTTATAGAAACATCACTATTTTTAAGTTTTCCAATGTGATATTGTTTTATTTCGTTGGCCACCCCTACTGATACAGCGCCATCTATAAACAGTGCTTAAGATTTCTTAGCTGTCAGAAAATACGTCATTATAATATCCGCACCGACAGTAAGTGAGCTTATATTTTAATCTACCCACATTTTTTTCATAAAATTATGAAAAGAAAATGTGGGTAGATCTATTCCGCTGCACTATACTTTATATTCGCTAAAATGTTTAGAACAGTTTGTGTTTGGCCCTCGACGAGGGTAGATTCCGCGTGCGTGGATGTCATTCGTCTGACTTTCCACGTATGATTCCATTGCCTATCTTATAATTTTACCCGTTTCCGAATCGTATTCGTTTGACTCTCGCCGTCGTCGGTGTTATGATGTCCACGTCCGCCACGTGGTTTTACCGCACTGCTTAGACTCTGTGTAGTGTTTTCAAAGTGCTAGTGTCTAGTGAAACAGTGTAATCAAGAGGAAGCAGAGCCCAGCCGAGTACCAGAGCAAAAGGAAACCTGAGGTCAGTGGTAGCGTAGTTTAGTACAGTTTCGTGGCCGTTTTCCAAGGCGCCTATCCCCTTACTTGGTATCACATTGCTAGTTTATATTGCGTGCTTACTGCTTAGCTATTCTATATAGCATCTGCACTGCCACATGAAGAATAGAACGAGGTATATTCATTTAGTTTATTATCAATAATGTTCATTTATGTCATTCGTTCCTCACGAACTATCAATTATTATGATTATATCTTAATAAATCAAGTGTCTAGCTTTCTACGTGACATGATGATTAAGTACGATTTTTAAATCTATCCAGCTTAGCCTATGCAGGTCCTGTGTACATCAACTTTCTTTACGCGGATTGTGTTGGAATCAAAGGCGCTTCGTACGTCGCCAGATTAAAAAAAAGCGTTATCCTCGCACCTAACATGACCTATTATTTTTAGACGGATCTAATTACATATATTTTTTAAAGGTTCTTTTCAGAATCATACTTATAATCATTATCATACTCTTCACTCGCTCCCGACTCTCGCGAACCTACTTTCAATCATATCAAACGCGTATAATTCTAGCATTCCTGTGTTAATATTCCAAGCTTCTTGTATTCCAAGGCTGGTAAGTATACCAATAAATTTCCTGATGTGGTTCCTCTAGACGTTTTAATGTATCCCCTTCGCCCATTACACGCCCATTTATTATGATAATCTTGTAATTTTGAGATCGTAATTTCTGGTTAATATACACCCTTTTTGGGGCGTAATTTTTAAGTAGCTTATTCACTAGGTGTAAGAAAGACTGGTCTAGGATAGCTATATATTAACCGTACGTGGCCTGAAAGATTATTTTAAGCTGCAGGACAGTATAAGTCTATAGCCAAATTCCGTCATAGCCGAGTTTTGCCCATCAGTTTGGCTTCAAGCACGTTCGCTAATATTACATAATGACATGATAATCTTTATACTTACGTAATTACCAACCTCCACTTCTAGCGCCATTAAATTAATTAGGCTGGCTCTACCATCATCTAATGAAATGTGAATGGATCAACACCATACTTATTGACAGAATTCTTTGGAGGCACGAATCTTAAGGTCAGCAGACGACATCCTATCATGTGATGTACCGGTTGCTTTCCTCTTTGGTCAGTGTGACTAGACTAGTCTTGCCTTTTTACTTGTGGAAATTCTCATGCTCACCCACCATCCTGGGGAAGGCGACGGGTAATGCCGAATAAAACCACACGGTGTTCTCACGGCATACCTGTAACGATGGAGACACGGCGTTCACTTTGTATTCGTCGCTTTGCCCAGTGGATAAACAACTTTAGGGTATCGTATGGCCATTGTGGGATAATGTCATATATCTTGAATAAGTGATTGTTTATCATTCTTAAGTAGGAGTAATTGGGTGGGTTGACGAAAATGGGGCGAGTTTGCTGTATAAAGCTAAGTGTATAATGATGACTTATGGTTTTACGATGATTTTATAACTGTCTAGTGGTCGCAAGCGCTAAGCGTGAGGTCCTGCGTTCAATTCCCGGGTCGGGCAAAGTGTTATTTGGTTTTACTGTATGGAAATCCTCAGTAGCAGTACGAAGTTTGGAACTGTTTTCGGTAGATGGCAATAGGCTGGCCCCCTATTACATGGGACTCAATAACGGATTCGGCGAAATATGAGTGTACAATAGTACGCCTCTGCATAACCCTCCGGGGAATATAGGCGTGATGCTATGTTATGTTATGTTTATATGTGGGATGTAGGGGCTGAGGGTTGGTTTCATGGAGCTCTTTTAAGTTCTTAATGTAAGTGGTATTGATAAATTTGTATAAAGTACAAGCACTTAGGTAAGGCCTATATGAAAAGTAGCGCGACAGGATATACTGTTGCAGCATACGCTTAGATAGGGGCATTTTTTGGCCTAGTAGCTACCTACAGTGCAGTTATATTGCTACCTTTTACTATTTGATTAATTTACATATTTTTTTTAAACATTGCCCCAGACGAGGTATAATTCCTGTATCGTGGGTGCGTTTACAAACACATATATTCACAAACACAAAGACCCAGACTCGAAACAACTATCTGTAGATTATAAAAATATTTGTTCCGTGCGTGAATCGAACCCGCGACACGTAGCGCACCAGTCGATTTCTCAACCACTGTGCCAACCGAGCCGTCATTATTCTGCGTCCTCTCCTCCTTAGTGCTATCCCCCGTTTCCAGCATTACCACTAAAACATCCACAGCAGAAGATGCTATGTATGTTCCAGTTTAAGTATAATAAAAGTAGAATTTATAAAATCACTAATTTCATCTCCTCATATCGAAATCTTGGCTGAAGTTACCGGGTAGTTCTAGGGTTCAAACTTTACATTAAACAGTTTTCAAAGAAACTAATCAGCGTACTCTACATAAATGTGAATATCGCAGAAAATGGGATTTAAGAACAAAACCGATTCACGTTAATTAGTTACAAAAAGGAATTTTCATTGGCAATTGTATGAGGGTGGCGACACACTGGAGACGCTGGTTTTATATTTGACGCCATGGTTCGTGCAGTATTGTACCTTAAGGGTATCGTTTTAGCCGGTTTCTGAGAAAATTTCCTTGAAATACACGTAAAATAGGTGTTTGGGCGTTAACGTTGTTTACATCGAAATCTTAACGAATCAATTGATTTTGGTCTCTATCGTTTTGTCAGATTATAAACTGTTGTTTTTTCAAAAATTTTGTTTATTTAATCATAATCACGAGATAAGTATATGCAACATTTTTTGTTAATAAACGCATTTTGATGGTTAAATCCCGTTATAATTTCTCGATTAAATCGAAATGAATTTGATAATTTTTAAGAAAAGAACGGGGAATGCGAAGAAATAATTTTTAACTTGCAGTAAGAATTTTCCGTCACTTTAATAGTATTTTTTTATACATAAGTAGGTATACTAGAGGTTGTCAGTGTACTTTTTAATTTCCAGGAAACTACATAACATATACATAACATGAGAGGTGTACTTTTGTATACCTCTATTTCGCTGATGCCGTTATTAAGTCCCACGTAAAAGGGACACAATCTATCGAATCTATGCCATCTACCGGATACAAATCCAAACTCCAGACTGCTACTTAGATTTCCCAATAACTGTATGCTCGATCTGGGAATCGATCCCAGGACCTATTGTGAGCAGCCGCGCATGCAACCACTAGACCAGTGAGGCAATTATGTTTCCAGGAAACCAACCAATCAATTTTGTTGAATTATAACACGAACATAGAAGTCAAGTATTACTAAGAAAGCTTGTAATCCTAGCCAGCTAGTGGCCAGCGACCCTAAAGGAACGATATCGCAAAATCTCATTAGTGAGAATGCGAAAGACCACAAAAAATAATGAGTCAATTTACCACCCACCTCTACAAACCAATTTCAAGCAACACTACCTTATTCTCTACTGCCTAAGGTTAATTCTCCTCTACCATTTTCTTTTTTGGTTGGCAGATTAATTTTGTGTTCCAATAAAAAGGCTGGTGATACTAAAGTCACGAAAATATGCAAGTATGTTTCGAGTAAGGACAACGGAATGATTTTTCTGACGTAGTTATAAATTTTACCTTTTTATTCCTATAATATAGTTATTGTTTCGGGTCGGATAGATTTTGTTTCAGTTATGAAAGGATCGTTGCTTTTGTTTACTGTAACAAAAACGTAGGGTTGATCTGTAGTACACTCAGCATCAAAAATATGTATACACGTACTGAAATTCAAACGCTTCTTGGAAAACTATAGGTTACAATCATAAAATGATTATGTAGTTTTATGTATCCGCAGATACTATGTTTAAAATTGGTCAAGATTTCAATCACTATTTCATCTAAAAGTCGCTTTGAATTTCATTAAAGTGTATACATATTTTTGATGCTGACTGTATAATGTACTCGGTATTATTAAAATATCTTTGGTAACGTTTTCACTATTCTATCGTGATAAACAGGGTTAACAAGTTAGGTTGGATTCACAAGGTGTTTACGTGATGATATTGCGAACCCTGGTATTACTTGAATGGTGTGCTGTGATGGAATAGTTCCAAATTAGCATATGGCTCAGGATCCATGCTGAAATTCATAATTGGACACAGTGCTCTTTGTGAATATGTGATTCATATTTTTTGGGTTTCTACGGGATTGTTAACGTTTGGTAATCAGTTTTTTTCGAGAATCCAAATTATACCATAAATAAATCGTTACAATCAAGGCGGTTAAAATGTAAACCTCTTTTGTAGTGGACACTTAATCAAAATCTTGCTAGAATAAGCAGGTTAACCTGCACTAGAAAGAAAGAAAGAAAGAAAATTTGTTTATTTCCGCCATGATGTGACGCATAAAATAAAAGCAAATAAACTACATTACTGAGCGCCTGTTAAGTTTTGACGAGCAACACGCTGTCACAACACGTGTAACAAACTATGTCAGTTTTGTAGGCGTATGTTAATTAAAGTCACTTCAACAAGATGAGGTGAAAATTATGTTAAAGTAGAGCTTGTATTAATAAAGTAGCTTGTAACAGTGTCTAAGCAGAATCATGATGAATACTGAGAAAATTATATTATAACTTGCGCTAACGGTGACGGAAAACATCGTGAAACCTGTACACGTAAGAGGGTTTCAGAAAATTGTTGTGTGAATATCCTCAACCCGTACCAGGTCAGTGTAGAGTTCATTGTGGCCCAACTCTTCTCATTCTGAGAAGAGGTCCGTGCCCAGTATAGAGAAGGTAATAGGTCGGAATTAATCTAAGTGGTCATATATATATTTTATATGAATTATGGTGACCAAACTTTTGTAAATATGAACTAAAACCTATTCAAAGTCTGAAGAGTGTCATCAACTCATGTTCCAAGTGAGAATATCAGTAAAACCCGCTAACCCAATTCTTTGGACTTTGATTGTGTGCCATTCCCAAGAGCATAACTTTGTTATCACACAATCCGGATTGCATCATAACCGTAAGCTTCCGGTTTTATTTCCAGAATATAAAAATGTACCTGCTTATGTTTAGACTGAATGTGAGTTTTTGATTTCGTCTTAGTTACATCTGTGATTAATTGATGGAGAGAAGGGTGAAAAGGCAATTATTTCTATGCCATAAGTCGATCTCGTTTCATTTAGGTAAGTAAACATCTGGTAACAGATAAAATAGATCTGAGAAAAAGAATTTGGTCAACGATAACTTTTCATAAATATTGTTCCTACAGCCAGTGCCGGATTAAGCAAGCGCGGGGCCCATAGCGAATTCTGTCGAGAGGCTCTTGATCTGCTGTGGGCTCTTAAGTATAAAGTGACATTTTGTACAACTTGTGCGTATACCGTATGAAATTCTGTGTTTTATTTTCGCCAACTAAATAATCGGTTACCGTACCGTACCGTAATCGGTACCGTTGACCCGGGTACGTCTTAAAACTGCGGCCAGACACCGGAGGACGGGCAGCAGCGTCCTCTCACTAATCGGTGAGCCACTGCGATCCCCAAGCCGCCTGCCAAGCGTGGGGATTCTGGCAAACCCCCCCTTGAGGGAGGCCTTCGTTCAGCAGTGGACGTCTTCTGGCTGATAATGAAAAATGATAATGATTGTCTGACGTGGATTGTTTTAGTCGGAAAACAGGTTCAACGTTTCACGTTTTTGTGACATCAAGTAAATTCAATATATCACGTCTTAATAAGTTTCACTTTGGCATTGGTTACGCGGGGCACGCTTTTGCGCGGGGCCCGTAGCGATTGCTACTCTTACTTCGTGGACCGGCACTGTCTACAGCAATATAACGAACAGCGGCGTGCACAGAACTTTTAGACAAGGTTGGCAGACAATTTTAAAAGCTTACTTACCAATAATAACTACTGTATGTTGGTACTGGTTCGTCGTCATGTCGATTAAATAATGATGTACGTTATTTGCCACCTCAAATATCTTATAATAAATATTTATCTGAGTCATGTAGGGTAGGCAGTGTCTTTTTGTCTTTATGCACCGCACGCCACTGATAAAGAAATGTATACAAAAGTAATTATATATTTGGTAATTATATATTATTTTAGTACTACACGTACATACATAAGTATGTGCAATTCAAAGTTCATAATACCTTCCGACTGACACCAAATCCGAGTACGCTATATATACCAGGCTAGGTATCGAACTGCTACTGTTTGATAATCGATACAATCACGTCTGTGTATTTGATACATCCTCGAACGTGACAATCCGACCATTTGCGGTATTGTGTAACACGTGTTTTGTTTTCACCGGTGTTTCAGTAGAACGTCATACGTAGCGTAGCGGTGGGGCGATCAAATCCTGTGAAGTCCTGTGGCACGTGTCGCGGGTTCGATTGCTAGAAACAAATATTTGATTATGATTGCTAGAAAAAAATGATTTTTGTTCCACGTCTAAGTGTTGGTGCTTGATAAGATTTGTGTTTGCAAATGCACCCACGATACGGGAATATTTTCTAGTGCAGTGTTCAAAGTGTGTGCCGCGGCACACTGGTCATTAGTTGGTGTGCCTCGGAAAAATAAGGTTCATCATTATCAGCCATAAGACGTCCACTGCTGAACGAAGGCCTCCTTCAAGAGGGGGTTTGCCATAATCCCCACGCTTGGCAGGCGGCTTGGGGATCGCAGTGGCTCACGGATTAGTGAGAGGACGCTGCTGCCCGTCCTCCGGTGTCTGGCCGCAGTTTTAAGACGTACCCGGGTCGAAAATAAGGTTAATTACTAATAAATATTGGTTCGTTGATTATTAATAAATATTGTTATGTTGATTAATAATATATGTTGATGAATATCATGTAAAAATTGATCTTTCATTTATGGTGTACCTCCAAAATTTTCCAATTTCCTAAATGTACCTTGAACACAAAAAGTTAACGGAACACTGTTCTAGTGTAAAACAACAATTAAAGCAGATATGATCTGACTTAGAAGTTACTAACAGAATTGACTCTGTAGCTCAGTATCGGCAATTGGTAAAACTAACGATATAGTGTACTTACTGAAATTTCGCAGTGTCATGATAAGCTGGGTAAATATAGATAAATCGCTTGATACATTGAAAATTACATATTTGAACAGTTTTCACATAGAAGCTGCACGTATTTATTTGTATAATTGAAGGGTTAGGCAGAGGTGTAGGTACTATTGTACACCCACATGTCGCCGATGCTGTAATCGAGTTCCATGTAATAGGGGGCGAGCCTATTGCCATCTACCGAGCACAGTTCTAGACTCCATTCTGGCACTGAGAATTTCCGTGCAGAAAAATTCAGTAGGTAACACTTTGGCCGATCCGGGAATCGAGCCTTGGACCTCACGCTCAACAGCCGAGCTTGCGATCAGAGGAAATACTAGTGTACAACGCCTCTGCCTAATCTTTTGGGGAATACAGGCGTAATGCTATATTTTGAATATTAAATATTGGAACTAAAACAGAAATGATTGTAATAGTGGTTTATGAACACCGCAGAGTACGCTTCATAGCTATTATGATAATCCTACTAATATTATAAATGTAAAAGTTTGTGAGGATGGATGGATGGATCTTTGTTACTCTTTCACGCCAGAACGGCTAAATGGATCTCGATGAAATTTGTCACAGAGATAGATTATAGTCTGGAATAGCACATGGGCTACTTTTTATCCCGGGAAAATGTACGGGTTGGTAAAACACGCGGGCAAAGCCGTGGATGGAAGCTAGTATATTATAATAGTATAGCATTTAATTATGAAATTATATCTGTAATCAACTGTGTTATTGGTCAAAATCATTAGTGTTTACCCGGCGTGATTTTGTGCGGTTAAAATACAGGGTGATTAATGGAACTTAGATCAAATATTAGTTTTGACAGTTTTTTCTAAGCATTAGAAAAATTTAAATTTTTTACTTTTTTATAATAATAAAATGATTGGCAACAATAAAATAATTTTCCTGAAAAACAAAAAAGAAATCCATTCAGCGTGTCTACTCATCGAGCTTTAAATACTAGGTATTCTTGTTGCGCCTGTAGATACACAATGAGGAAAAGGGCAGTTTGAGCTGCTTAGTCGCCTAGCGTGTACGGTATCCACTACCTTAAACCTTTATTAGACAACTTTGTGTTCTTATATCTTAATATTTTAGTACTAAGTGATACTTAACGAAACACATGTATATTACTATATTTACCTGCGTTCCGTAAAAAGTTTCCTGCGTTCACTCTAGTTTCTCAACCGATGATTTGGATATCGATGAAGGGAGAGAAGGGGGTAAGGCTTCTGGTACTCATAGACACAGGTCAGACTTAACTCTGGAGTTTTCTTCTTATTTTAGAGAATAAGTTAAAATATGAACAGCTTGGCGCAGTACCCAGCTCATCCTAGGTGTCTTTAGGAATTTCTCATACTTAGTTAAAGTTTAGGGAAGTTCAGAAACAAACATAGAAGCTGTTTGTCGTTAGGGTCCTTCAGAGCTTCTTTAATAAGTAGCAGCGTCTAGATTTGTGCAGCAAAAATGAAGCTCCTAACAACAAATAACAACATAGCTTTTCTTAAAAAAAGATACAATTAGGAACAGCGAACAGAGCACCCCTTATACCATAAATTGGGCTCTATCTACACCATCATAAAGTTGCCCTAAACACAGCAACATAAAACACAAATAAATAACGAAAACGTAAAAAAAGGTTTTAATATTGGCTGAATAAACGGTTGCGTGTGCTATCCGAGCGCGTGGAGAGGAAACTATTTCGTTTAGAACGACGCCATTTCCTGTACATAACAGTCGTCGCACAAAATGGTGGCTATATTTGTAGATATTTGTTTGGGACGATATTGCATTGATAATTTCATGTTTCGGCTCTGAATTGATATTGTATTTTAATAAAGAGTGTTCCCGCATGTAAATGGGTATCAAATAGACAAAATGGCGGTCGTTACGCTGATGCGAAAATTGGCGGGAAACGTTTTGTTTAGTGGATGTAAAAGTTTATTTTGTTTGTGGTTTAGTAAGTTGTGGTTGCTTAATTGAAGTTTTGTTTTTACGTGGATAAAATAAAATTAGCTTAAAATAAGCACTTGGCATCGCGCATCTTGCGACATACTCGTAAGCAACGCCGTGAACAGACTGCGTGAGCATTTGTTTATGACCATATTCGACATTTGCATTGCGTTGTAGGTATATGAAAGCCGTTTATTCCTTTGGATCAGTCTTATAGACTTGTGAAATTCATGAGTGCTTCCAAAATACTAAGTCGGCGGAATTGTTCTGGCGATTTTATGACATGGGCCTCGTGGTCTAGTGGTCGTAAGCGTGGCGCAGGCTATCGGCCATGAGGTCCTGGACTCAATCAATGGGCCGGGCAGAGTCGTCTTGGGTTTTTTTGTTAGAAAAGCTCTCAGTAGCAGCTCGTAGTTTTAAAATGTGCCCGGTAGATGTCAATCGCCGCCTAAAATGTGTGTGGACATATTTATAATACCTACAACTTAGATAGTTTCGGAGTAAATATATATTTGTGCTCATACATACACACAGATACACATACATAGACAAACTAGGACAATATCGAATATCATGTTATATGTTCCATACATCAGCGTAACTGTGCCCAGAGTAATATATTATCGTTAATATATGTGTGAAACATTATTCTTGGACAGAACATTGAATTCAACAAATATGTATAGTTAATTATAGGTACATGTACGATAAACTAGGGAAACACTGTAAATACACGGTTATATCTCCATATTTTTTTTAAGATAGACAAGTATTTGTTTTTTTTTAAACGTTGCCATACTCTAGGGTTTCTCCTGTCTTATGGGTACAGTTTTACAAACATACATGTCACGTTCACACACAACAAAACCGGAAACAACTATCTGTAGATCATACAAATATTTGTTCCGTGCGGGAATCAACTCGCGACACCTAGCTCAGAAAGCTAATCATTTAGTCACTGCGCCAACCGTGTCGTCAGTATTATTAATTGTTAACCCATACATACATACAAATATATATAATGTCACGCCTTTTTCCCACAGAGGTAGGGATCGGCGTAATGTGGATGTACAATAGTACACCTCTGCCCAACCCTTCGGGGAATACAAGGCGTGATGCTATGTATGAACATAAATTTCCAATATTAGCTGAAACAGGTCGCTCCAAAATCTTATCTGTATCTTTAATTCTACGCAATTCGACCTACGGAACCCTATACGTCCATCGCCGGCAGTTACACGAAAATACAATCATTCGTAACACTCGCAAAGGAATCCAAATTGTTCGCCGTCCGAAGTTAAAAGCGTGATAATTAAATTAGCTAACTATTCCAACGAATTTCAGCAAATGAGTCGGCCCACTATAAAGATATTGTTCAGAAGGCCAGCTTATATTAAGTCGTGACGGCAAGCTTACTGTCAAACAAAATTATATGTATACAACATTATTTTTAGTTTATACGACAATCGAAACACGTGTCAAATATTTCAATTTATTATAGAGCCGGTATAAAAGCCGGAACTTTTGACGGCAATATAAGCCACGTTCAAGCATATATGTTCGAAATTATGTCATGTTATGTGAAGTTTCGAACAGACACTGGACCGCAAAAATATAATGCTAGTTCATAATATAACATAGAATCACGCCTGTATTCCCCGAAAGGTTGGACAGAGGTGTATTGTTGTACACCCACATTTCGTCGAAGCCGTAATTGAGACTCGTGTAATAGGGGCGAGCCTATGGCCATCTACCGGACACAGTTCCAGACTCCGTGCTACTGAGAATTTCCATACAGAAAAATCCAATAACACTTTGACCGACACGGAAATCAAACCCAGGACGTCACGCTCAGGAGTCGCACTTGCGACTATTAGACCCATAACACTAGTTCAGTATATTTTTTCGATTAGGTTCTAGTTCACCCAGTGGGCCTTCTGTCATTGATTTTTGTGGTAGAAAGGAACGCGGGAGTGAAATGACATTGTAAAAGCAATCCGCCATTATGGTGACGTTAAGAAATTGTAATACTATTTCAGTTTGTGAACTTCTCTGCTCTTCGTTTTTGTTGATAAGGCTGCGGAAGAAGAAACTTAAAAGTATGAAAGATGTTCTAATAATTTGTTTAAGAAAGAAAATAGTATTTACGTTAACTATGTCATTCATATTAAGTCGTGATGGCAAGTTTACTGTCAAACAAAAATATATGTATACAACCATAGAATTCCGCTATACAACATTATTTTTAGTTGATACGTTAACTATGTCATTAAGTGCCAACCATTGCCCTTTGTATTTCTTCCATGATTCTTTCCATGCACTGGTTGCCTGCAAGAAATTGCTTTTAGCGATTAGACCGCCATTTGTACCCTTTATGTAAAATGTTTATTCGCTTTGTATTTTTTCTTTTGGTGTACAATAAAGAATACTCTATCCATCTATCTAAGTATCGATTTTTCATTTGTCAGATAACTTTAATCTGAAGAATAAATATGGCGGTTAAACATATTTTATATACAATAACTTGCTGTCAAATCGCAATCAGGGCTTATTTTACTAAATTAGCATTTTTAAGGAGCATTAAATATTTATTTTGTTTTAGAAAAAACGTTGCCCCCCTCTAGGAATAATTCCTGTATCGTGGGTGCGTTTACAAACACAAATATTTAAATAGACATACACCTACACCCGAATCTATCTGTAGATCATAAGAATATTTGTTCCGTGCGTGAATTGAACACGCGACACGTAGCGCAGCAGTCGATCGCTCAACCACTGCGCCAGCTGTCTTATATTTAAGCAGTTTTCAGAAGAAGTGTAAGGAAAATGGACAGAGAAATTCATCTGAAGTGTCAAACGATAAAAAAAACAGTAAACGTCTAATTGCCCATGAAACGAGGTAATAAAGGTGAAGTTATGCGCAAATTGGCAGCAGGACCGTTGATGACCATTGTCGTTTCATTTGGTGATAAAATTAAATAGGTTTTTTAATTAATGTTTAGATTAAATTACCTACGGTTTATGGCAACTAAGTAAGTATATCTTATTCCATCACAGACATGACTCCAACACAGAACACGTTCACACGTTTTACTGTGCCCAATTCACGATACAAGTTTAATCTTCAATTATATCTATTCCTAGTATCCGCCCGTGGCTTCGTCCGTGTGGATTACGAACCCGTGCATTTTTTTTTGCGTGGTATCATAATTCTTTTTCTAAAGTAAATGTAGCCTAAGTTGCATCTTATAACATCAGCTAAGTATCTGCCAGTGGAAGTCCTGTCAAAATCGGTTCAGCCATTTCGGAGATTAGCTGTAACAAACAGACAGACAAGTTTAAAAATTGTTTTTCTGTTGTAAGTACCGTCTATGCTTTCATATGCGTTTAGTAAAAAGCTGTTATTTTGACATTACAAATAGACACTTCAATTTTATTTATTTGTATAGATGTAAAACTAATTGATACAATATTCGGAGCTGACTGCCTTTTTGGTCTAATGGTCGCAAGCCAGACTGCTGAGCGTGAGTTCTTGGATTCGATTCCCGAGTCGGGCAGTGTTATAGGGTTTTTCTGTATGGAAATTCTCAGTAGCAGCTAGGAGTCTGAAACTGTATCCGGTACGCCACTTTTTACCCGGGGCTCAATAACGGCATCGGCGAAATGTGAGTGTAACTACACTGTCTAAACTTTTGGGGAATACAGGCGTGAAGCTATGTTATGTTATTCTGAGTTAAAAAGAGTATCTATGGAGTTTCTTGCCCGTTCTCTTCCATTGGAAATAAACACTTTGGAACGTGACAATTAGAGCCTGACTATTCATAAGTGCCTGAAAATGGTTTATATGAATAAAAATATATTTGATTTACTGATTCATTTACATTATATAAACACTAAGCCCATTTTAAAACCAAAGAAATAAAACAGCATTTTTCCAGCACAGTTTAATTCTTATGAACCTTAACGGGTATGTCGACCTGGGTATGTCTTAAAGCTGCGGCCAGACACCGGAGGACGGGCAGCAGCGTCCTCTCAGTAATCGGTGAGCCACTGCGATCCCCAAGCCGCCTGCCAAGCGTGGGGATTATGGCAAACCCCCCCTTGCGGCAGGCCTTCGTTCAGCAGTGGACGTCTTCTGGCTGATGATGATGATGACTGATTCATTTACATTACAAATACTAAGGCCATTTTAAAACCAAAGAAATAAAACAGCATTTTTCCAGCACAGTTTAATTCTTATGAACCTTAACGGTTGATCAAGATGCTAGATAACCCTATTTGAAGTAAGCTTTAGTATTATGTAGTTACCTTTAAAAATTCACCTTAATTCCACATTCCTAATTTTACCAAACCACATAGCCTGGCAATTTTAATACTGCTCATGGCGACCTCGTCCAACAGACTTTTTTAATAATATGGCCCCAACGTTCGCGAAATACTGTCACGTACTAAACGGGGCCCTAATATTGTCGGCCATGTCCCAGGAATGGCCGGCCTTAAGTTCCTATATTTTTAATAAAAAACTTTTATGAATTACGAAGGAGTTTTTGCTATTGGCCGTGACGCTGCGAATACGTAAGCGCGAAAGTTTTGGGCTAGGTTTAATGGAACTTATTAGATTTTTATAGGATATCGTGCTATGAAAAATTTAGGAGCAAGAAAAAAAAATAGGAGTTTTTTTTTTTCACTTATGATAAGAATTCAAACCTATCTACATCACTGCTCCTGCCTTAATGGTCTAGTGGTCGCCAGCATGACTGCTGAGCGTGAGATTCTGCGTTCGATACCTGGGTCGAGCGAAGTGTAATTGGGTTTTTCTGTATACAAATTCTCAGTAACAGCACGAAGTCTGGAACTGTGTCCGGTAGACGGCAATAGGCTCGCCCCCTATTACATGGGACTCAACAACGGTGTCGGTGAAATGTGGGTGTGCAATAGTACACCTCTGCCTAACCCTTCGGGGAATACAGGCGTGATGCTGTGATGATGTTATGCTATCTACATCATTTTTAAGTGTCGTAGTCTACAATGGATACGTATTGTGTTTGCTAGCAATTCTAAAAGCGAATACCATCTGTTCGCCATTCTTCGCCACCCTCTCTTTGTCACGTACCAAACGAACCCAGTTATTGTCAATATGAAACAGATTATTTTGTTTTACTTAACATTACCGCTGTGTGAGGGTTACGGTAATTGCGCTTACCATTGCTTGTTATCGTTGGGTTATTTACCATTTACAGCGGCGAAGCGAAGGCGTACAGTTGTAAGAGTGTTATAGAGATGTTTTTGGTTGGATTTTGTTTTGCTTAGTTTAATAAAGGTTGGTGAATGTTTCGGTGAATATGTGTTTAAGGATTCCTAAGCAATTTTCACATTATTATCTGATATTTCTTGAAGAAATTTAAAGCATTTTTGTAAACTATTCTTATGACACTCGTTTTATATATTTATACATATAATAAAATTATAACAGGCCGATGTCTGTACATTATAGATATTGGAGAAAAACTAATATAGCATAACAACAATTTTTGGAATGTTTGTCTGTCTGTATGTTTATACAGGCATCACGCAAAAACTACTGCATGGAATTGAATGTAGTTTTCACCGATGTTTTGCTAGAGGTCTAGCTTAAAATATAGGCTCCATTTTACCGCAGGAAGATATTACACACAAATTTAATACAAATTCTAAATTCCACGCGTATGGAGTCGCGTGCAAAAGCTATGTGAAAAAGTTTTGTCTATGGGCGGGACGTTGTTTTGAGCAAGTCAAATCATCTTGGCAAACTAATAAGTTACTATCTATAATACGAATTTTAAACAACAATTTTACCATTACTGTACCTAATTTATGATGTTATAAAATATAACATAACATTTTCTGGGCACTGCCGATTGACAGCGATACGTACGAGTATTTTGATGCATAATGTTATTTTTATAATTTATATATTTTTATAATTTTTACTTTTCTAATCTGGGTTAGTGTGTAAAAGTGTATATACATAATAAGTAGTTGGTAGTACGTGTTAAATAAAATAATAATTATATGTTGATTCATGCTCAAACCAAGAAATAAACACAATTTATTTTTACTTTATTGGCAAGAAAGCCGTGATAGCCTAGAGGTTGAACGATTGCCTTCCATGCAGGAAGGGCTGAGTTCAAACCCGGCCCGCACCTCTGACTTTTCGAAATCATGTGCGGATCAGAATTTGATTATCTCTTGCGTTTATGGTGAAAAAACCTGCGCACCTGAGAGGGCGTCGTAAAGTTCTTGACGGTGTGTGTAGTCCGCCAACCCGCTGCGGGCCAGCGTGGTGGACTACGGCCTAACCCTTCTCATTTTGAGAAGAGACCCTTGCCCAGCAGTGGGACAGTAATGGGTTGAATTGATTTTATTTTATTTATTGGCAAGGGTAATGCAAATTCATCTATCTTTATACAGCCATTCACAATGCCAAACACAACAACAGCCTATAAAAACAGCGATATTTTTTATTATTTTTATTATGAATAACAAACAGTTATACAATATGTTTTACATACAAGATTACGTAAGCTATAATACAATTGCATAACCAACTACGTTATTCACAGGATATTTTAGACATATAAATACTAATAAACTACGTCATGCGAATCGGGATGCACGTAATATCTCATAAAAATAAGAAAACAAACAAAAAGAAAAAAAAATGTATTTAAATATTCATTTACGGTAGGTATTCAAGCCATTATGCATCTAGATGTTAGTTTCTTAAAAGATAAAATCAACAGTAACTACTAAGAATCCATAGATTTCAGTGCCCTGAGAACATAATTTTTATATTTTCCTAGAATCCATAGAATTTTGCCGCGTCTGCTAAAGTTGATACTTCTATCAATCACTAACTCTATTATTATTATTTCTTACACAAATTGCTTCAAGAACTTTAAACCTTCTCATCTTTATATAACCTCTATTCGTATTATTTACTACAATCACCTATTTAAAGTAAATAATATGAGCTCGCAGGCAGAACAGTGTATGTAACTGGCTGTCAAAGTCTGTCAAGTCAAAGCTTGGGTTTATTAAGAATATTAGCTGACAGGCTGTCTAAATGTCCGCTGTGTGCCCCTAAATTTGGATACTTCTATCTACATTTTTCGCCCTAGTTTTTCTTTTATCTGTAGTTGGATTTTATGCTATTTTATATCTAAAACGTGTTTCAAAATGGGTCATACTTATATTTCTGCTTTAGTTGAATAGTCTTTCGCTTCTCTCCGGCCAGACACCGGAGGACGGGCAGCAGCGTCCTCTCACTAATCGGTGAGTCACTGCGATCCCCAAGCCGCCTGCTAAGCGTGGGGATTATGGCAAACCCCCCTTGAGGGAGGCCTTCGTTCAGCAGTGGACGTCTTCTGGCTGATGATGATGATGATGATGTAAAACAATATCAAATAATATTACAATATTATTTATAAATCATATTTCGCTTTCATTATCATAATCTTTTTCAGAAAAAGAGGCTCCACGAATGACTATACTTGAGATCGTCTAACGTAACCTGGGCAGCCAGTCTCGTTATCATCATTGTTGACTGGTACGACTTTTCATCACCAAAATGGGAAATTCCAAAAACAGCTCATGTCAACACAAGGCAAAGATCATAAACTTAATTCACTGTTTTTATCAAACACTGCAAGCCTGCCTTTAACACCATTCCTGTCCAGCGGCGTGCACAGAGTTTTTATACAGGATAGGCAGAAAATTTTAAAAGCTTACTTACCAAAAATACCTACTGCATATTGGTATTAGTTCGTCGTCTTATCGATTAAATAACGATGTATGTGATTTGCCACCTCAAATATCTTCTAATAAATATATGTAGGATAGGCAGTGGCTTTTTGTTTTTATGAACCGCACCCCACTGTTCCTGTCCGTTTTGGGCCAATCTTGTGTTATTTTGGTTTTTCTTTTATTGTGTGGACATGATCTATCACATAAGAGTCGTTCATGCCGTGTTGGATATAGTAGCCAGTCAACAATGGCGTTAGCGAGGCTGACTGCCCAGGATGTGCCAGATGATCACAAGTATCGTCACTCTTCACTTATTTTGCTTAGCCATAAATAAAAGCTTGTCAGATTACGTATAATATCTAACCACCTATTCGGTATCCTGTGAAGGAGATACCAAAAAGTAGGGCGCTTAAGGATTTCATTTACAACTTAAAAAAAAAAAATCTTTTCCCCACACTTGAATACCTAATTCCAGTATCGTGGGTTTTTTTTATGCGATATGCGGCAAACGAGCAGACAGATCGCCTGATGGTAAGCTATTAACGTCGCCCATGGACACCCGCAATACCGGAGGAAACACAAGTGCGTTGCCGGCCTTTTAAAAAGGAGTACGCTCTTTTCTTGAAGGTTTGAAGGTTGTATCGGTCCGGAAATACCGCAGGCGACAGTTCATTCCACAGTTTTGTTGTGCGAGGCAGAAAGTTTCGCGAGAAACGCACAGTTGTGGACTGCCAACCATATATGTATGTGCTTTTATAAACACATATATTCACATGGACGTACACTCAAACCCGGAACAACTATCTGCAGATCATACAAATATTTGTTCCGAGCGGGATTCGAGCCCGCGACATGTCACGTAGCAGTCGATCCTGCAACCACTGTGCCAACCGTGCCGTCTTAAGTAATTCTTACTTAATATGTAAATCTATTGGCGTCTGGCGCGTTTGACTTCCACAAATAATCTAGAACTTTCTTTATAAACTAGTTTTATGGCTAACACAACTATCTCTTAACCGCATTACTCCATCAATATTTAGCCGACATCTTGTAAGATGTTATAGTATATAGGTTATAAGCACGGAATTGGCACTTAGGGATACGTGTTCGCTCCCTGAGCTGTAATAAAACGAACTGCCAGTGAAAAGAGGTCGTTTGTGGACTGTGCAGAGAGAAAAGAAGTTTAGCTTTGTTTGAATCCTACTTAATATTATAAACGTGAAAGTTTGTCACGATGGAAGGATGGATGGATGGATGGATCTTTGTTACTTTTTTACACCAGAATGGCTGAACGGATCTGGATGAAATTTGGCACAGAAATATAGTCTGGAATAGCATAGGTTACTTTTTATCCCGGTAAAACGCATGAATTCGTAATCCACGCGAGCGAAGCCGCGGGCGGAAGCTAGTTATAAATAAATGAACATGGCTGGAGGAATAAATGATCGTATTTTGACTTTAGAGGTGTGAAGAGTTTAATATGGCAACTGGCGTGCCTAAAGTTCCGCCATCTTTCAAAATGGCGTCCATGAATCGTACTTTTGTTTCTTAAATCTTCAAATTGGGACATATTAGGAGGCGCCCTCGAAAATATATCTTGTTTGTGTTGATTGCCTCATTGGTGAAATGGTCGCAAGTGCGACTACCAAACGTGAAGTCCTGGGTTCGATTCCTAGGTCGGGCAAAGTGTTATTGGGATTTTCTGTATGGAAATTCCCAGTAGCAGCACTGAATCTGAAACTGTGCCCGGTAAATGGCAATAGGCTCGCCACCTATTACGTGGGACTAAATAACGGCATCGGCGAAATGTGGGTGTAAAACATCGTGAGGAAACCTGCTCACCTGAGAGGGCTCTATAAAGTTCTCAATGGTGTGTGTGGTTCGCCAACTTGCACCGGGCCAGCGTGGTGGACTAAGGCCTAACCCTTCTCATCCTGAGAAGAGGCCCTTACCCAACAGCGACAGTAACGGGTTAAATTTATTGATTTATACCTATGTTACTCAAAAATTACCCAAAAACTCATGTCATGATTATTTGAGTTACTGGGTTCTCTTTTATAGTGTCTCTGTGCCTTTAGAGTCATCGTGAAAGTTGTTGTGTTCAGATATTATACCGTCGGTTATGTGTTTGACAATACGCGGCCGTTCGTACAACCTAACGACTATAAACGAGAAACGACGAAATAGATATACTAACTTTTGGAGCGAATTCTCGAATATTTAAAATTTTAATTATACGTTGCGGTTTTTGTTTGGAGTGTGGAGTGATAGTGTTGAGTTTAAGGGTAATGGAAAGGAAACTTTATTTTATAGTCGTAAAATTGTTAATGTTGATGTAGAGACAAGTGTTTTGTATTGATCTAGTTTTTATTTAGTTAAATTTGGTGATAAGGTATAAGGTAAGGTATAAGGTATAAACGGGCTGGTTTCCGCAAATACACGCTTAAGCGCATTTTTTGCGTCGGGGTGGGAATAATGTCAGTTTATTCGATCCACCCCAGTTCTTCGAGAAATGCCAGCAGTCGCTTGACGTTGCTGGCTATTTCCCGGAGGGTACCTGGGTTTCCGAAGTACTTGGCCCTGTATGTGGCGACCTCAGGGCAGTTCAGTAGCACGTGGGCTGCCGTTTCTTCCTCCTCCATGCATGCTCTGCACAGAGGACTGTTTGTAATTCCTATAACGAAAAGATGTTTATTGAAGGAGCCATGTCCGGTGAACGCTGCTGTGACTGTACGAAGTTGTTGCTTCGTCAGTCGGAGCAGTTGGCTGGTTGTGCGTCCGTTAATGGCAGGGAGAATATCCTTCGTCTGCCTACACTCACCAATACATGACCAGAGGTTTTTGTGTCGATCATTGGTGCGTTGTCTTACCATACTGCGTAGATAGCTGAAGGGGAGTGGCGCTATAGGCTCGGGTCCTACCACGCCCATGCTCGACCCTCTTCTAGCTAGTTCGTCAGCAGCATCGTTACCCCTAGAGCCGCTGTGTCCTTTGATCCATTGAATGGTTATTTTATTATGATTGCCTACCTGATTTAGTCGTTGGTGGCACTCGTATATCAACTCGGAATTGACGGTGTAGCTATTAAGGGCTTGCAGAACCGCCCTGCTGTCCGAGAGTATGCGAATAGGGTATTCCGTGACACCTCTTGCTAAGGCCGCTGAGGCCGCTAGAGTGATGCCCCTGCACTCTGCTTGGAATACTGTGTTGTAGGCCCCTAGAGGTGTAGAGATGTTTATGTTTAGGTCCTCCGAGAAAATACCTGATCCGGTACCTGCGCTTGTTTTGGACCCATCCGTGAAGATTTGAAGTTCTTTAGGGCATAGCCCTGAACTTTGTTGTCCTTCGTGGAGTTGAATTTTGTATTTTTTGTCAAAAATGAACTGTTTTGGTATGCGGTCATTGATTGCCTGCATGATGGGGAAGTCTCTATAGAGTTCATCTAGTATAGAAGTGTGAGTGTTGAGTGTACTACAGTTTCTCCAGAGACCCAGAGACTTTAGTCTCACCGCTGACATGGCTGCTTCCTGCTGTATAAATAGATGTAGCGGTGGGAGATCTAGCATGGCTTCTAGGGCTGCAGTCGGGGTGGTTCTCATGCAGCCTGTAGTTGCCAGGCAAGCGAGTCTCTGGATTCGCTGCATTTTGTTTGCTATTGTGCTTACCTTGGTTTTATGCCACCATACTATGGAGCCATATGTGAGCATAGGGCGGATCACCGTCTTGTATAGCCACAGGATTATTTTAGGGGAAAGTCCCCATCTTTTCCCTATCATTCTCCTGCACTGCCAGAAGGCGATACTGGCTTTGTTTATTTTGTTTTCTATGTGATTACTCCAGTTTAATTTACTGTCCAGAGTGACGCCTAAGTACTTAACTTCTGTGGACAGTTGGAGTTCGGTATTGAACAGTTTAGGTAGTCGGTAGTGTCCCAGTGCTCGTTTTCGGGTAAACATCACTAGTTCCGTTTTGGTAGGGTTGACTGACAGGTCGTATTCTTCACACCAGCGTTCAACAGTCCACAGAGCCTGTTGTGTGAGATCACAGATGGTGCCTGTCACCTTACCTGAGATGAGGATGGCGAGGTCGTCTGCGTATCCTATTGTATAGTCTAGGTTTGAGTTTAGTCTTGAAATCAGATCGTTGATGACCAGATTCCATAGTAAGGGTGATAGAACTCCACCTTGGGGGCAGCCTCTGGCTATTATGGCTGATGAGTCATCTCCTTCAAGGCGGACTACCCGCTTGCTGAGCATGTTTGTTATCCAGTCTATGAGCATGGGTTCCACGCCATGTCTCGATAGGGCTGCGTTGATACTGGAGAAGTTCGTTTTGTCGAAAGCCCCCTCGATGTCTATAAAAGTACCTAGGCAGATGCTTTTTTGTTGTATTGCTTCCTCTATTTTGCCGACCACTAGATGAAGCGCAGATTCCGTTGATTTGCCTTGGCTATAAGCGTGTTGGTTAACGTGTAGTGGTATTGTTTGAAGCGCACCTTCTCTCAGCTCCCTCTCACAGAGCCTTTCCAGGGTCTTTAACATAAAGGAGGTCAAGCTGATTGGTCGGTAGGATTTCGCGTTTGTGTAGTCGCTTTTACCTGGTTTGGGGATGAAAATGACTTTGACTTCCCTCCACCTTTGGGGTACATATCTGAAGGCTAGGCATGCCTTTAGAATGGTGATCAGGTTTCTGGTGATTGCTGACCTTCCCCATTGCATCAAGGCAGGAAAGATGCCGTCTGGTCCTGCCGCTTTGAAGGGCTGAAAGGTGTTTATTGCCCATTGGAGTCTTTCTAGCGTGATGACTCTGTTTGCGTAAACCCAGTCACTTGTCGTGGGTATGAATGGTGTATCAAGCCAGTTGGTTACCTGTGTGAAGACGCATCCTGGGAAATGGGTTTCGATGAGGACGCGTCTGGTTTCCTCTGGCGATGTTGTGAGAGTGCTATCTGGTTTTCGTAGGGTTACAGGACCGGATGAGCTTTGTTGCGCTAAAACCTTCCTTACCCTATTTGCTTGTTGACAAGATTCGATGCTACCACAGAATTTCTTCCATCCCATAGTGCGTCTACGTCTTATGCATTTTTTATAGATGGATTTTGCTGCCCGGTAATTGTCCCAGTCTGCGTCTTTTTTGGTGTTCATTGCCCTATTAAGAGCCTTCCTTACCTTTTTGCGTTTCCGATCCAGTTCCGGCCCCCACCAGGATTGTTTGCCCGGTGTTTTGGCCGGAGTTGTCTCTGGGCACGCTGTGTGGTAACAATCAGTCATATCTTGAGTTAAGCTGTTTACTTGTTCGTCGATTTGGGTCGTGTTCCCCGGGGTGATGGGGTTGATTGTATGGGACAGTTTAGAGACTATAAGTTGTGTGTATTTGTTCCTGTCCGTTCTGCGTGGGTTTCTGGTTGGCGGAGTCGGTGGTGTAAACACCTGAAGGTCGTATCGTATCCATCGATGGTCCGAGCATGACGCTTCCTTGGAGACTTGCCAGTTTTTGATTAACTCTGCAGCCTTTTCTGATGCTAGGGTGAGGTCTATGATTGTGCTACAACGTCTAGTGACGAAAGTTGGT
The DNA here is from genome assembly GCA_947562105.1 of Shargacucullia verbasci. Classification (NCBI taxonomy): domain Eukaryota; kingdom Metazoa; phylum Arthropoda; class Insecta; order Lepidoptera; family Noctuidae; genus Shargacucullia; species Shargacucullia verbasci. The sequence continues at coordinate 2,268,207 of OX387296.1, forward strand.
TCGGACCCTGTGTTTAGTAGGTTTAGGTTTGTGGTGAAGAGATAATCAACTAAAGCCTTACCTCTATTATTTTGTGTGTTCATGCCCCATAGAGGGTGATGTGCGTTAGAGTCCGTTCCGATGACAATCTCCGTCCCGGTCCTTTCACAATAGTTAACCAACCGGGTGAGATGAAACGGGGGCGGGTCCTCGGCTTCAGGCATGTAGACTGAGGCAAGGACGACCGTCGTGTCCATGTCATTTTGCTGTATGTGCAACCTTACGGCAGAGATGTCTCTGCAACAGAAATCTGTTAGAAGCTGTGTTTTGAGGTTATTTGTGACGTAGATGCACGATCTTTGGTGATCGTTGCCGTATGTAGTCATAATCTTACCTCCAAGATTGGAGAGTCCTTGCACGTGGCCGGCCCTAACCCACGGCTCTTGGATTAGGGCGACGGCTGTTTGTTGCACCTCCAGCCACTTGCGCAGTTGAGCCGTCGCGGTGATGCTGTGGTGGAGGTTGGCCTGCAGTATTTTAAGGGGACACGAAGGGGACGCCATCGCTGGTCGCATCCTCCACGTCCCCCTTCAGCTGCAGTCCGGCCAGCAAGTCACCAGACTCGATCCCATCCTCCCCCAGGCCCGAACTGACCGACATTGAGTCGTCCAGGTCCTCGCCCGATGAGAGGGTAGAGATCGAGCCGGCGGTCGCGGGCTCTGGCGCATCTGATGTGCCCACTTGTGGGGCCACGTCCTCGCTTGCCGCAGGTGTGTTAAGAGGGGGAGGCAATTGCTCAGCTACTTCCACCCCTCCTCCTTTCAACTCCTCCCGGATCGTGGCCGTGACAGGGTCCCAGCCTTGAGGTACCTCGGAGAACCTACCATTCCGCCCCTGGAACTTCATGTAGACCGCCCCCAGACCCATTGAGAGGCGGCGTCCATTCCTCATCAGGGACGGGATTAGATCCTCGGGCACTCCGACCGTCACGAACCAGCCCGAAGCTTGCTTCAAAGCGTTTAAGAGCACCCACCGGGAGATCTCTAAACCGGGATTTTGATAGGCCAGGGTACGACCGATGTCCCGCGGTTCCGCCAGTACCCCGTGCTCGTCCGGTATGACGATCCCGCACCGGGCCCTTGTTGGGATGTCACCCTGGTTTTTGACGGCCAGGGGGATGTTTGTTGGAGTGGCCAGGCTCGAGATCGTAGTTCGAAGCCAGGCCAAAGTGTGGTCGTTACCGCACCACAGCTTTAAGACCCCAGCTGCGTATACCGGCTTACCGTTGAAGGTCGGTCCTGGTCCTGTTTTTTGGGCGTCCCATGCTTCGGTTACGATCTTTCGCTCGATCCCCGCCAGCACGTTGTCCGCTGTCTCCTTGCTGATGAACCCTGTGCGGTTGCAAGTAATTGCCACGCACAGGGGCGCCTTTGTGGCCTGGGCGTAGCTGCGGTTGGGCGCGTCGAGCCGCGGCCGCTTGCGCTCCCCACGAGGCGAAGCCGTCGTGTTAAGCGCCCGCTTGGCCGCAGCGGGACACACCCCTCCGGGTTGCTGCTCCGCAGGCTTGTGTGAGGCCGCCGGTACCTTGTCAGCACCTGTTGGTCGGCTGGTACCTACCTCCGTCTGGGCCAGCTTCCCTGCACTGAAGCTCAGCTGGCTACCTGACTGCTTGGTCGGCTCCATGACCGCGGCCTGTGTAGGAGCGGCTGGTTGTGGTTGTAAATTTGGTGATACTGTGCCAATAATTATATAGATATGTTCATTAGCTAATCTGAAAGTTAAAGTCGCAGTCGACGTCACAATTCCTGGATTACAGGAGCAAATGCCAGGTCTATTCAGGCCCGGAGTCGTTCCAATATGTTGTAACATCCCGCCTATTATTTTCCGAAAGGTTAGGCACATAAGCATAATACTATTGTACACAAGTCCTATTTAATAGGTGGTGGGAATAAATCCAATCTCCGGGTTACAACTGAGAAGTCGTATCTTGTGGCAAACATTTTTAGTAATTAACTGCAACTACCCACACCGGGTTTTAATATTATTATTAATTAATAATTATTGTTCTCATGTGAGTAACTAATGTCTTAATGAGAAATAAAGATGTTTAAACCGAAACCGGTATTATAAACAAATGGCGTAACCTACATCGACCGTCGATATAGCTAGACGTTCCCAAGCAACCGCTAAACTGTGATAATTTGAACAAAACTTTTATAATAACTAGAGACCCGGGCTTTGCCCGTTTAATTAATACCGAAACGTTTTCGATAAACGTTTTATGGCGAGGAAAATACCAAAACCCACTCGGTAATTTTCGCTATTTATCCGAAAGCATGAAACTTGGAGTTTCAACTTAAGCAAACAACGCATGCGTAGATCAGTGGCGTGTAGTGCATAAAGACAAAAAGACACTGTCTACCCTACATAACTCAGATAAATATTTATTATAAGATATTTGAGGTGGCAAATCACATACATCATTATTAAATCGTCAAGACGACGAACCAATACCAACATGCGGAAGGTTTCATGTGTAAGTAAGCTTTTAAAAATTTCTGCCTTCCCTGTCTAAAAACTCTGAGCACGCCTCTGGCGTAGATAGACGGTTGCGGATGCTTATGGTTGGAAGTGATTGTTTACCATCTGACTGACAAGCTCGTCTGCCACGCCAAATAATAATGAATAATCAACCCATTACTGTCCCACTGCTGGGCAAGGGCCTCTTCTCAGAATGAGAAAGGTTAGGCCTTAATCCACCACGCTGGTCCGGTGCGGGTTGGCGAACTACACAGACACACACAATCGAGAACTTTATGGAGCTCTCTCAAGTCTCAGGTGTGCAGGTTTCCTCATGATGTTTTCCTTCATATAAATCATGCAAAAATAAAATACAACACATCCAGTTTTTTTGTATATCAGTTTTTTTTAATTGTTGTTCGTTGTTCCTCTCTGTTTTTTTAAGTATAACTTTAATTTGAAAATTATTTTTTCTGCGCTAGTGAAGATCTTTGTTAAAAGAGTATCTATGGAGGTTCATGCCGATATATTGTCCATGGGTTCTGCCAACTTTGGAACCGTATTCTGTGCCGGATTAACCACGCGGCAAGAGTAGCAATTGCTACGGGACCCGCGCAAAATGGGGCCCCGCGTATCCAAACCCTCAGTGTAATTTTTTGAGTGAAACTTATTAAAAGAATATAACACAGAATGTCATACGGTAAACGCAAAAGTTCTACAAAAAGTCACTTTATACTTAAGAGGCCATAGCCCATCAAGGGCCCCCGATAGATTTTACTACGGGCCCCGTGTTTGCGTAATCCGGCACTGACCGTACTCTTAGAATATCAACGTTTAAAAAGAGTCTATACAGACTGACATAAAAAAAACAAACCTTTGTTTTTGCCTTCTTCGAAAAATAATACAGTATTTTTACGTTTTTGGTGCCGTATAATATATTATGTTTTCTCAGAATTTGATACTTATTATAATGTATGTACCTAAATATAAAATTATGTATTTATATACTCACACACAACAAATATACAAAGCAGTAGTGTCCATACTCTTATAAAGAACAGACTATACACTGTGTGATCGAATTAAAATATATTTAAATTTTATACAATAACTTTGGTAAGTTGTAGAATAAAGATGTTTAATAATTTATTATAGTAATAGTAAGAACTAAAAGCATTTCCTGATAAGTGACGTTACTAATAGTGATATCGGTACCAGACTTTTTATATATTCTTCATAGCTTCCACCCGCGGCTTCGCCCGCGTGGATTACAAACCCGTGCATTTTTTGCGCGGAACATTTAGCCGTAGCCTAAGTTACTCCTTAAAATATCGGCTACCTGTCAGTGAAAGTCTCGTCAAAATTAGTCCAGCCGTTTCAGAGGTTAGCGGAACAAAGAGAAAAACAAAAAATTTAAAAATTGTTATTTTTTTTTTATAAGTTACCGTATATACTTTCATATGCATTGAGTAAAAAGCTGTTATTTTGATATTACAAACAGACACTTCAGTTTTATTTTTTTGTATAGATGATAAATGTGTATTAATATTTATTTCGCATTGATATGGCATTGGATAAAAATATTTGAATTATATGAGTAATATTTTCAGGCCAAAAATAACAGGGATTTTAAGGTCACATTGTTAATTTATTTAATGATGTACACGACCGATTAAATTAACCAATCCTTTTTTGTCAAAATTATGTAGATCAGTAATTACGAAAGCTTTTCGATCGGTTGTGTATGCAGGTGACATGTGTGTTTGTAAACTGTACCCACGATATAGGAGAAATCCTAGTGAGGGGCAACGTTTAAAAAAAAGAAAAAGTAAAGAAACGAAAAAAGTGTTTCACCTTACCGACTTAGGGCTGATTTTTCGACAGCTGAATAAAGCTCAGATAAGTTACAAACTATTCTAATTTAAAATGAATAGATAGTTAACTTTTCACTGGGCATTGAAAAATTGGGTCTTAGATATTTTTAAAAAAAAAAAAAAACGTTGCCCCACCCTTGGAATAATTCCTGTATCGTGGGTGCGTTTACAAACATATATTCACATACACACAAACATCCAGACCCGAAACAATTATCTGTAGATCATACAAATATTTGTTCCGTGCGGGGATCGAACCCGCGACACTTAGCGCAGAAAGCTAATCGCTTAGCCACTACGCCAAATTGATCATTGTGAATCCAAGAGATATTGAGCCCATCTAATTTAAATAATCATTGATTTTCCTCATACACGAAACAGCCGGTTTCATCGACTTTAGTGACAGCTGCAAATTTTTTATAAACCTGATTTTCGCACTTATTATTGCTACTGGTTTGGTTACAACAAAGGCTAGGGCCAATGGGTCTGGTGTACAAGGAGGAGCAGTATTTCGATGCTCACAATAGCAAAGAACGACCACCCATCCGTGATTATAGCTATGGTTGTTGAAGTAACAATCAGAGGCCCTAGTGTAAGTTTCTTTCGACAAATTCGATTTACTACATCGGACACGTTCGGCGCTCCGATTGGTCCGTTTCGTGCTCTCCACCAATCGGAGCGCCGAACGCGTTCGATGTAGTAAATCGAATTTGTCAAAAGAAACTTGCACTAGAGCCTCAGTTACAGCATTGCTGTGGGCATTTTCCCATAATATTACTCGTTAACAGGTTATCAAATGTTACAAAAACGGTGCCCTAAACTTTGACGACACGGTTGGCGCAGTGGCTAAGCGTTTAGCTTTCTGCGCTAAGTGTCGCGGGTTCGATCCCCGCACGGAACAAATATTTGTATGATCTACAGATAGTTGTTTCGGGTCTGGTTGTCTGTGCATGTGACATGTATGTTTGTAAACTGTACCCACGATACAGGAGAAATCCTAGTGTGGGGCAAAGTTTAAAAAAAAAAAAACTAGGTATCATTCCTGTATCGTGGGTACGTTTACAAATACAAATATTCACATGGACATATACCCAAACCCGGATCAAATTTGTAGATCATACGAATATTTGTTCTGTGCCTATTCCCGCACCCGCGACACGTAGCGCAGCAGTCGATCACTCAACCACTGCGCCTATCATACCGTTTCTTTGTTTATTGTAAATTCAGTGACATAAAAATGTAGCCAGTTCAGAATTTTTAAAAAGTTTCCATTGTTTTTTTTTTTTATATGATTGAACCATTGCAAGTTCCATTACTTTTTAAATTATCTATACATATAAATAAAATTGGAGTGTCTGTTTGTAATATTGAAATAACCGTTTTTTACTACATGCATATGAATATATATACGGTACATACACCAAAATAACATTTTTTACAATTTTTGTCTGTCTGTCTGTTTGTATAGGCTAATCTCTGAAATGGCTGGACCGATTTTGACGGGACTTTTATTGGCAGGTAGCTGATGTAATAAGGAGTAACTTAGGCTACTTTTATTTTAGAAAAAAATAGGGTTAAGTGCATTTGGTCTCACTAAAAAATACATTGTTAAGTTCCGACATCCACGCGAACGAAGTCGCACAGCTAGTTTATTATAAAAAGAGTAAGCGTATCAACGAATGTAATGTTCAGTTAAGTACAATTATAATATTATATTATTTGAAAAATAAACAGAACATAACACGCCTGTATCCCCGAAAATTTTTGTTTTGTTTCAGACAAACTAACACAATGTATATAAAGCCGATACTAGCACTACCCGTATGTTTGTTTGGCGTTTTCCTGTTTTGGATAACTGGATCTACTGGTGAGAATAATATTATATTATATACCATATTTATTATACAACGACGGCACGGTTGGCGCAGTGGTTGAGAGCTCGACTGCTGCGCTAAGTGTTGCGGGTTCGAATCCCGCACGTAATAAATATTTGTATGATCTGCAGATAGTTGTTCCGGGTTTGGGTGTATGTCCATGTTTGTAAACGTACCCACGATACAGGAATTATTCCTAGTGTGGCCAAAGCATATAAAAAACAACGAAAAAATTTGTCTCTTGGACACGGGAACCTTCTGAGCAGTGTAAAGGTTTGTCAACGAAACTTCGTTGGTTATCTTAAAAATGTATCGGAAATTTCTCTATACCGTGTATAAAACCCGGACTTCTTCCCGGACTTCACATGGACATACACCCACCCGAAACAACTATCTGTAGATCATACAAGTATTTGTTCCTTGCGGCAGCCTAATTATCGATATAGCAATCAGTTTGCGACAGGCGTAGATCGCGCGGTAGCTACTGTCAAACGTCATTTTTGTGTCACATATGTATCGGCCAACAGTGAGGCTGCTGTCTTGTGGCTGTCGCGTTGCTGTCGCTATTTTTACGTAATCAGGCTGCGGGAATCGTACCTGTGACACGTGGCGCCGCAGTCGATCGCTCAACCACTGCGCTAACCGCATTGTCAAGTTGTCTATGAACAGTAATGATTGGCTGATCAGTATGCACTTCTCTGTGTATCACTAGTTTTTTTTTTTGCTGAGTCTTATTCATAGTAGTTTTCGAACTGATAACATCTTCAAGGCTATGTAAGGCACCGCTGCCGTCAACGGATAATTAAAGAAAGATAATTAGAACCGCAGTAGCTTTGGTTACGACCAGTGTACTGAACCAAAAAAGGTTCGATTCCTGCTCACGGTCAAATTTTTGTTTACACAAGCCTCAACGCATAATTAATGAAGAATAATTAGAGCCGCGGTAGCTGAGGTTACAACCAGTGCATTGGACCACAAAGTCACAAGTTCGATTCTTGCTCACGGTTTTTTTTTTTCTACAAGGATTATTTTGAAGTTAAAATACAAAGTTACGACTATCTTTTTCCAGGTCTTTTAGTCCCCAATCTGTCAGAGCAGTGCTACAGATGTCTCTGTTACGTGTCAACTAAGTGTGATCTGGGTAACGATTGCGTTGGTGGATACTGCGGCCCCTTCAACATATCCAAGTTGTACTGGATCGATGCTGGCATGACCACGCTGCCCCAGGATGATCCAGAAAGAAATCATTGTGAGAAGCCAATCTCGACGTAGTTAAGAAGAGTTTGATGAGCCCATGACCTAAGTTTCATATTTAGGAGTCGCTTTATTTGGACCACCACCATTCATACTCAAGACTTGGCAAGACCTAGGTTAAATCTTGTCGACGACACGGTTGGCGCAGTGGCTAAGTGATTAGCTTTCTGTGCTAGGTGTCGCGGGTTCGATTCCCGCACGCAATAAATATTTGTATGATCTACAGGTAGTTGTTTCGGGTCTGGTTGAGTGTGCATGTGGCATGTATGTTTGTAAACTGTACCCATGATACAGGAGAAATCCTAGGGTAGGGGCAACGTTAAATAAAATCAATCTATGCTAAAATAATCGCCACGCCTGTATTTCCCGCAAGATTAGGCAGAGGTGTACTATTGTACACCCACATTTTCTGATGCGTAATAGCGAGTCTATTGCTATCTACCGAGCACAATCCCAATAACAGTGTCTGACCTGTGACCAGTGTGAGTGTGTGACCGATTTGGGAAGCGAACCCAGGACCTCACGCTCAGCAGTCACGCTTACCACCACTAAACCAATGAGGCAATCAGATTATTATTTTATAAACTTATATTTAAAAGTTTTACATCAATCTTTCATCATCAATATTTTATTCTGAAATTAATGTCTCTCCGAAATATTACTTTACTTTCACAAAATGTAGAGTCGCGAGTCACTCTAACACATAAAATATGCCTACAGCCTTCATATTTTCACGCAAAGAACACGAAGTTATATAATGTAATCTCTTCATTAGCTTTTACTTGACACTACATTAAAATATACAGCTGACAAAGTCGTAAAAAATAATCTCGAATATTCCACAACTCAGCAAAATTTAATATTTAAAAATGTGATATCGTCGCTGCGCCTAACAAGTTCCATTTGTGATTTCTGATAGGTTTCGGGAAACAACATAAAACTAATTATTCTTTAAACAATATATTAAATAAAAAAAACTGACAGTGTAGTATTGAAGACATTCATTAGATACACAACTCTATAAAATTATATCAAATTATAAAAACCGGCCAAGTGCGAGTCGGACTTGAGCACGAAGGGTTCCGTGCCATTGACTAGGTAAATTACAACTGAGTATTTTGTGAATATTTCAAGGCCTACCTGTTGCCCTTATTGATATCGAGCAAAAAAGGACAAAAAAATCTTTTTTTTTTGTTTTTAGTATTTGTTGTTATAGCGGCAACAGAAATATATAATTTGTGAAAATTTAAACTGTCTAGCTATTGCGGTTCTTGAGATACAGCCTGGTGAAAGACAGATGGAAGGACAGACAGCGAAGTCTTAGTAATAGGGTCCCGTTTTTACCCTTTGGGTACGGAACCCTAAAAACTACTTATTACAGTTACTTACAGATATTTATTTGGTCAAAAATGCACATATGGAACTTGGCAGGCGCAGCGACAATATTATTTTACAAGTCAACATAATTATTATTGAACAAGTAGAAATAATACTTCATCGTCTTTCTTAAGTTTTTTTTTATGATATCATTGCTAATTGACTCAGTAAGGGCCAAAACAATGTCAATAGATTCATGATGTATTTTTGTCGTTTTTTGTGTGACAGTACCTTGCAATTATTATTAATTTCTTCATACCTATGTATTTCAATATTTTCAGTTTTATTTAAAGTTAAAAAAAACTATTGCCATCTCTAACGAATTTACCCTACCACATGATACTATTAAAATTATCTATATACACTATATTTACACACTAATCAGATTAGAAAAGTAAATTAGTAAATTCTCTTTTGTCGTTTTTTAAAGTCAAAATTCTGTTACAAATATTAAAAATGTGAAAATTTGTGACGATATTTGGATGTTTATTATCACGGATTAATGAACTGAATGAAATTCGATCAAATTTTGCACACAGATTAAAACATTCACGACGAAATTACTGCGGACTGTCCTGGGTACAAAGGCACTTAAACAACTTTTTTTACATAACTAACATGAAAATATCGACAATATCTGGCTGTCTTGTTATAAAAAGCGCAACGATTCCCAGTATTGGGGAAAAAGCCAATTTTTTTTGAAGTTATACTTCTTTTGGCGCGCTTGATGAGAGTGAATTCTTACGATGCGCGCGCACACTGACAGATAAAAGCGACATGAAGTTGGCTGGTAAATGTCTCTTAAATTTTCTTGGGAATTGATAGCTATATTAAACGTAGTTATTGAAATATTTGTGCATCAGTAACACGTGTTTCATATCAGGGGAAATAAATAAGAAGTATAACTACTTACGTGCGTACATAAGTACACAAACATTTTTTTTATGTTCTTTTTCTATCAATATGTGATAATATCTTATGAAAACATAGACCTTTTATCAAGACTTATAACTTATGATCTGTATTTCAGCCTGGGAGGACTGCGCGAGGAGTTATCACTGTTCGAAAAAGATCATTGACGGATATCTGCAGAAGTTTGCAAAGGTATGTTGACAAAAAAGTGTGTGGGGTTACCCAAAGTTAAGGATTGATTTATGGCTATTTCTTGTATCTGAAATAATTCCCGCAGTGAACATCATCCAAGTTTGTTGCATAACACCTACAATACAATGAGCCCCAGTGGTAGCTTCACGGTTGAATTAACCGCAGTTGTCAAGTCAAAGAATCGCTCCTCTGACTTTTAAAATTCATATGTGGACCACAAAAGAAAACTTTCGTGTGGTCCTCCACACCTTAAAAGTACTCCACAAAGTTTTCGATGGTATGTAATCCAACCCACTCCAATGGCCGTGTACCAGGCGAGCGTTACGATGTTAACCTTTCTTGTTTTAAGAAGAGACCTGGGCCTCAAGTGTACTATTGCAATTATGTCAGAATGTTCTCATTGACATCGTAATTGTTGATTTTGATAGTTTTAGTAATCTACTAATTAAAAGGCTATATGGTTTACCGATGGTATGCCATCGGACCACTGACGCTAAATTTAGCAGTAATTTTTCGCCAGTCAAGTGATTAATATTGAACTTTTAATGCCGTCTATGCTAATTACAATACCGACCGCCTTTCTACCACAATTCCAACACAATTATATCAAGAGACTATTGCGAACTTTTGGCACAATGGTCATGGATAGTTGCATCGTGGCAGAATGAAAAATCATGTTAAAATAGCAGATTTGGGCCTCTGTCCCGCGTCCGGCAGGAGAACAATAATATTAGTTTTATAAGTAAACGACTGTCTGAGGCCCTAGTGTAAGTTTCTTTCGACAAATTCGATTTACTACATCGGACGCGTTCGGCGCTCCGATTGGTCCGTTTCATGCTCTCCACCAATCGGAGCGCCGATTGTAGATCCGATGTAGTAAATCGAATTTGTCAAAAGAAACTTACACAGGGGTACTGGAGACATGATAAGTCAGTATGTGTTATTAATTAGTAAACTATTTGGATGGTACGTTTGCCGTAGGAGCTCTTAGTCTTGAAATATTACAAGCTTCATGTATGAGGCATCTACGAGGTACTTGACGTCGGTAACCTGTCACTTCATGTCTTTCGCTTTCATATAACCTCCATCAGGGTGTAGTACTGGAGATAGTGTAAATATTAGGGAATGGTGGTCAGTGGCCACACCGGTGAACTGCTAAGAGAGCTAGCAAACTAATATCTGACTAGAGCCGCAACAGAAATCGTCGCTTAAATTTTAACATCACGTAAGTCAAAAATAGCGATTATATAGGAGAGTGAAAAAACTGCATAATTGTAGGACCATCATTTAATAAAAAATTGTAATTAACCCGACTTTCTCTTGCTAATGGTATCGAAATATTGACGACACGGTTGGCGCAGTGTCTAAGCCATTAGCTTTCTGCGCTATGTGTCGCGGGTTCGATCCCCGCACGGAACAAATATTTGTATGATCTACAGATAGTTGTTTCGGGTCTGGTTGTGTGTGCATGTGACATATATGTTTGTAAACTGTACCCACGACACAGGAGAAATCCTAGTGTGGGACAACGTTTTTCTAAAAAAAAAAAAAAAAACAAAAAAAAAAAAAAAAAAAAAAAACAAAATTGCCAAAATTTACTTACGTGGTGTTAGAAATTAAGCGACGAAATGCCAAGTGAAATTAAACTTTATTACATTATTTTTAGGATTGTAACGGCGACGGCGTAACCGACTGCTTCGACTTCATGATGTTGAACGGCAATGGTGGTTATGACTGCACGGCTCCCTTGAACAGATCGGCGCTCGGTAGAGAATGGCTGAAGAGATACGAAGAATGTCAACTATAGACTATAAAAATCCCGTCACCAAGCTAGCGACATCTATCGGTACTAAAAAAATTATAAAGTTAATCGAAGTGTTGTCATCGACAGATGGCGTAACATAGAATTTAGAATTTGTTTTGTTTTCAAGGATATGGTTATATTACATGTGTGAAATATTTAATTATAATATACCAGTAATTATGTCAAAGTAATGTCAAAAATAATAAATAAAGTAATATCAAAGAGAGCTTTACAAAGTAATCTCAGATACTTTAAATACATAAAATTAATTTGACATCTACACATTCAATTATACTATGATAAGTTTTATCAATTTAAATTTTATATTAATAATGGTAACGGTAGCTTTTTTAGATGGACAAATTATTGCATATTGTAATAGACATGCAAATGACTTTTTTTTAAATATTTCTAGTTTTATACAGGGTAAACTAAGTATATTTTTGTGCTTAGTTCAACTGTTTTCCATATCTCCTAGTTTATTAAAGAGTTCTTTATTGCTTTTTTACAAAGATAGATTTCAGTTATGTAAATACATGGCCGAGCTAAGATTTTATGTTGTTTGTATCAAGGGCGGATCCAGCTTTCAAATCGGGGGCGTCACATGTTTGAAGTCTAGTCGGGACAGGCTTTATTCGATTTAAATAATAAATATTGTACAATCAATGCGATTAGAAATATTATCAGTGGTCGACCTAGAACCAGCCCAGGGGGGTCACGACCCCAATGACCCGCCTGGATCCGCCCTTGGTTTGTATAATGGCTTACAGCTGTCTGGAACGTGGGCCCCACATATTGCTCTGATGTCTGTTTTGCACTATGAGTGTTTTTTTTTCTACATCTGATGAATTGCCCGATAGTCTAAGATTGAAGCAAAGTAGGTAAGTTTATACGGAAAATAGCATGAATATATATTTTTTAACTACTCTCAGCGACGCGGAGGAGTATTTTGACGCATAGGTAATATTTTTATATTTTTTACATCTTTAATCTGTTAAGTGTTTTTAGTAGTTAATAATAATTAGTTAGTATAAAAATGTAAACCATACTTTTTAATATAAAAATACAAAATAGTTAAACACTCTAAAACTTGTCTGATTTTATTTAATACATACATACATAAAGTCACGCCTTTTTCCCATGGGGGTAGGCAGAAACTACGGAACGCCACGTGCTACGATCTTATTTAATGTTTTTTTTTCCCAGTGTTTACACAACTGTAAGCAATTTCAGGTAGTGGTGGGATGGGACGAGACGCAAATACAAGTTATTTCATAAACAAAGCTAACAACTTGATGTTTATGAACTGCGGACATTGTACCTTATTCTATGAAAGATATTTTATTTTTAGACATAAAAGTATCTTGACGAAAATACTTCCTGACTATTTTATTCTGAACATTTTTTCAATTATCAAAATACATAAGAAGATTGTTTACTTTGTCTAACATCTAATCTTATCTTAATAGTATTCAGATCTTACTTAATATAATTCAGTTTCACATAATCACTAGATGTTACCTAGGACGGCACGGTTGACGCAGTGGTTGAGAGATCGACCGCTGAGCTACGTGTCGCGGTTCGATTTCCGCACGAAACAAATATTTGTATGATCTACGTGAGTTTGTTTCGGCGTTTCTTCTCAGGGATAGTCATAGGAAATGCCGACGCCATCTAGTTTAAAAAAGACGTGTAAAAGTGATTGAAAAATCCTAATTGCAAAATAAATAATTTCATTTCATTTCATTTCATTTCATTTCATTTCATTTCATTTCATTTCATTTCATTTCATTTCATTTCATTTCATTTCATTTCATTTCATTTCATTTCATTTCATTTCATTTCATTTCATTTCATTTCATTACGAAATTTGTTTCGGGTTTGGGTCTTCGTGTATGTGAATACACACCGTGCCTCGGAAAGCATGTAAAACCGTTGGTCCTGCGCCTGATCTCTCTCCGGTTGTGTCGGATTGCCGTCCCATCGGACTATGAGAGTGAAGGAAAAGAGAGAGCACCTGTGATTGCGCAAACCCTTGTGCTCTATAATATCTCCTGCGTAACTGGCTAATCTCCGGTGAGATAGGCCGCCGTGACCGAAATCGGTCAGGAGGACATTATTATTAGATGTTACCTGTTACCACAGTTATTCTTCCTCGTCTTCTTTCGTGTCGACACAAGCTATCTGATGGTAATTGCTCGTGTCGTTGTGGAAAGATTAGCCAGTCAGCATTGATAGTAAGTACCAAGCTGTATGCCCAGGGTGCGTCAAACGATCTCGGGGTTCGTCTTTTGTGGAGGCTCTTTCCTTTACGTTTCGCTTTTCTATAGTGATTCAAAAAGTAATGTTTGCAAGTTTTATTTCATACATATTGTAATGTCTTAAACTTATTTTTGTTTTCCTTCAAATAGCTATCAGATAAACCTTCTATATGTGGGGAGTAAAGCTCGTCCGATTAGAGATAATGTCGAAGTCAAAAATCGAAAAATTTAAGTGAATATCGTTCGCCTATCTTTCTCCGAATTGTATTGTAACGTCAGTAGCTTGTAATGATCGACATGCAACTAATGGATGCAATCGAGATTTTAGTGACATTTTCTATAGAGATTTTTGTCGAAGCGTGCAAAAATTGCCCGCCGCAGTCTGTCTGAAGTGTAAAATTCCTAAAGTATTCTGTATCGAAATTGGTTTACCAACTTTTGTCAGCGCTTTTGAACATTGTAAAGCGCTTTGTGTTGGCATCTTACAAAGTCCTGCATTTGCATGGAACTGGATAGAAATTGAACTGTTTTAGAACAAAGTTGGCTAAGAAAGAACATCCAACACTTGTTACGTGTTGTTGTCGCTGTGAATTTGATGTGGAATTGAGTAACCACAGTATTACCCATGGACGCCATTTTGAAAAATGGCGGTACTGTTGTAAATGCTTACGCCATATTAAAACATCAAAGCCTTATGTATTAAAAATGTGATATCTTTTCCACCGCTTATTTATTTAATTTCTAAACAAAACTAAACTTCTTTCCATTCTGCACAGTACACAAACGACCTATTTTCACTGGCAGCTCAGGGAGTGAACAGGTATCCCTAAGTGCCAATTCCATGCTTATTAACCTATATGCTATAACAACATATTAGATACTAGCTTCCGCCCGCGGTTTCGCCCGCGTGGTTTACGAACCCGTACATTTTTCCGGGATAAAAATATAGCCTATGTGCTATTCCAAATTGCATCCAGATCCGTTCAGCCGTTCTGGCGTGAAAGAGTATAAAATGATCCATCCATCCTCACAAACTTTCGCATTTATAATATTAGTAGGATAGGATAGGATATAATATTAGTAGGATTAGTAGGATTAATATGATAGTAGGATAAGATAGTAGGATTGGCTAAATATTGATGGAGTAATGTGGGTAGGAGGTAGTTATGTTGAAGTCACAGAACTAGTTTATAAAGAAAGTTTTAGTTTGTGAACTACATGTTGTTGCGCCTACTGCGCACTTGACCTTATGAAGGACAAAATTGAGGTCAATATAACATAATTCGCGCATTATTAAGGTTGTGTTCAACTGTGCATACTTAATTCAATCAGTTATTCACTGGTTTCGCTGGTACAGTCTGTCTCAAAATGATTTTGTTAGGTGCCTACACTTAGTGAAATTAAAAGTAAGTATATTTGATAAGTTTGTTTTTTACTATATATAATTTGAAATTATTTTGTAATTGTAAATTTCAAAAATATATTTTTTGAAACGAGTATAAAAGAGTTTCTTGCCGTTCTCTTCTCCATAGAACCTATCCCCTTTTGAAACCGTGCGCTTAGAGTATCGGCTTTTGTAAAGTGCTTGAAAAGGCCCAGTTAAAATAAAAAAAACTTTCGACTTAAACTTTGAAAACACTTATGCTAAGACAAGTACCTAGTGATTGAAATAATAAAATTTAAATAACTACGACAGGTATACAAGAATACATAGCTACAATACGACACAACTAAAAAGGCGCATCGGCAAACTTCGTAAAACCGATCATTTCCGAAGTGAGTGCGACTACGAACGTTATTAGCGCTGCAGAAAAAATGATCTTTAGGTAGACGCAATAAGTTGTAAATATTTTAGAGAAATATGTAGACTGCCATTGGTTGTTCGATTCAGGAAAACCGATGGAACTGATTCATTGTGTAGTAGGGTTGTTTTTAAGATTAAACATTTTGCTATCAGTCATTATTTTGCTTGGCGTAGATATACATATGTACGGTTAGTGACACGCATACATAACGAAATTCAAGCGCTTATTCCTGGAAAGGTATTGGTAAAAATCATAAAATTAAATCATCATATATTTTTATGTATCCGCAGATACTATACATGAAATTGGTCAAGATTTCACTATTTCCTCCTCCATTTTTAATTTCGTTACGTGTATACATCTTTTTGATGCAGTCTGTACCTACTGTTGTCTTTAATAGTTTACATAGGTACTTTCTAAACTTCACTCATTGTTGAGTGCCACATATTTCAAATGTGATACCAAGGTTAGGTTAGACATTAACCCTGAAATATTTCAGGTTAATAGTATGCACGACCTCTGGAGACAATATCAGGCGTTCAAAACATTTTTCATTTATTGACAGATTTGAAAACAGTTTTGAAATGGGTGAATAAAATAAGCTTAGTGATAATATTTTAGGTGTTTAAAGTCGTTTTTATAAATATTCAAGTAATCTCGAATACGTGGCTAGGTTTAGCCAGTAAAATTTAGCTCCAGAGCGGGCTCTGTCGGGCAAGTAAATTAGACCTAGTAAATAATACCAATATAAAGTACTTATTACCATTATGGTGCGGCGTTTGGTGACGAGGGTCGAAAGCCCAGCCACTTTCACCTCCTAGGGCTCCACATTTCCCCCTAAAAGATTGACAACGCATCGGCGACTCCTCCAGGAGGACTCCTCAGGTTTTGTGGAAATTTATGTATGCTATCACTTACCAACTGAATCAATGTTTGCTTACTGTCTAATGGATTTTAAAGAGGTATTTAAGATATAATATACAACGTGGAACAATAAACGCAAGTCCTGAAATTAGTTTGTTTATAAATAGACAACTGAATTGATACAAGTATTTTTTTAATATGAATTTCGCCTAATTGGCGGTAGTGTCTATCAACAAACTAACAAATTAACTCTTAATGTAAGGTCATAAGATTCAATTTTAAATGAGTTAGTAATGCTAGGCTATGTTTAATAATTTTATTGTATACTATGTCAACTTTTAACTCAATATTCGAATTAGTATGTTTGAGATCTTGCGTCAATTTAGACACATGTTGTTTTTAATAAAATCACCTATCTGTTTCATATATCCATCGCAGAACTTGGGATATATGAGACAGTAGGTACGTATCGGATTTGTGTGAAACCGTACGAAGTCATAACTCATTCTAACAGCCCATATATACGCGTAACTGTTCAACGCTCAACATAGGCATTTCCTCAGGCCATTACTGGAGAAATATGTAGACCAACGTCCTAGGGGCTGTGATTGCAAGATCCCTTTGTAGCTTCACTCCGATAGATGGCACTTTACTTTTTTTTACTTTTACTTTTAAAAAGTAGTAGTACTACTACTTTTTTTATAGGTCACTAGATAAGTTTTGCAATACAGCGATATTTTTAATTGTGGGTAGATGAAAATAGTTTTACTAGAAAGTTACACTTACCATATGTCGATAGATACATAATATTTTAATAGTCTCTCATTCGCAGCTGCACAGAAAATTTTTGATTGTATAAAAATGTCTCTGTGGTCTAGGGACGAATTACGTGTTATTATTCGGTACAACTTCGCGCGCGGTCTCTCAATCGATGAGTGTATGGAAGAAATGAATTCTGTACTTAAAGATGCTTGCCCTTATCGTACAACGATTTTTCGGTGGTATCGGGAATTAAGTCGCGGTAATTTTGGTGTAGAAGACGCGCCAAGGTCAGGACGTCCCACGGACGTTTGCACTGAAGAAAATGTGAAGAAAATTGAAAAATTGATAAGAGAAGACCGTCGAATAACTTATAGGCAAATAGAAGAGATCTTGCAGATTAGTGCACCAAGCATTTATAAAATTCTGCACGATATCATTGGAGTGAAAAAACATTCTACGCTTTGGGTGCCCCATGATTTAAAAGGAGAACAAAAGGTATGCAGAGTAAATTGTAAGAAAATGTTAAAAGAGTATGAAAATGGAACTTCTAACTATGTAAATAATATCGTCACGGGTGATGAAACATGGCTATATTATTTTGATGTGCCCTCCAAAAACAAGAACAAAATTTGGGTGTTTGAAAATGAGCCTACTCCAATTCAAGTTCGAAAATCTCGGTCAGTAAAAAAGAAAATGATTGCTGTATTTTTCACAAGACGTGGAATTTTAGACAGAGTAGTTTTGGAAAGTCAGCGTACAGTTACGGCCTCTTGGTATACAAAAGAGTGTTTGCCTCAGGTAATCCAAAAACTCAAAGAGCTTCGTCCAAAGTCAAGACTCGATAATTGGCATTTTCACCACGATAATGCTCCTGCACATAGGTCGCATAAAACGGTGAGTTTTTTACAAGATGTCGGAGTAAAATTGCTTGAACATCCTCCGTACAGTCCTGATCTTGCACCCTGTGACTTCGGTCTATTTCCAGTCATTAAGGATCAGCTCAAGGGAAGGAGGTTTGCCAGCGACACCGAGTTATTAGCTGCTTGGGACCAGGCTTGCTCCGATCTCCCAGAAGAAAAATGGAAGGAAATTTTTAATGATTGGTTTAAACGAATGAATAAGTGTATAAGCTGTGATGGTAATTATTTCGAAAGATTGTAATAAATAAAGCTGTATTGCAAAACTTATCTAGTGACCTATGTATTATTGATGGATGATTTTAATTCCACAGATTGGATATGTGATTTCAGCATGACAAATGTGATTTCAGCTTCATAAACATTGTATAAACAAAAAAGCAATGCTAAATAGCTATTTTCGAATCGATGCTGATAGATATAATTTCACCTTCTTCATATCTGGCTATTTAGGCACAGCCAGATAATTAATTAGTTAAATGTATGGGAGTGATGTAATAACCTCCAGATTTTGTTGACTTTACTGGTTGATAAAAGTGAAAAGGAAAAATAAAAGACCAATATCAAAAACACTGAACGCTATATTCGATATCTAGAAACAACATTCAAAGTGGCCTAACGTCAAGATAACTTGTCTAATATTAAAAACATTGTTACATTACAAAATCAAAGAATAACATATAAGGCATTTGAAGAAACTGTGACGTCATTCGTTCTAAAACTTTCTTATAACCGAAAGTATGAAATACAATAGCCTCAGCGGGCTGATATTTTTTTAAATGTGGAGCCTGTAGCTAACGAACCTAAAAATTATTTAAACAGCTTTTAGTTTAGCGCCACTGAAAATGTTCACAGTATTTTGAGATATAAGCCTCAAAAAACTTTGGAAATAATTTGGTATTACTGGCAGTGTCTGGACGACTATAAATTGTGTTTTAAAAGTAGTAAATCCAAATGCTTGAAAACCAATTACAAAGTTGAAATGAAATTGTAATCACACTTCTATAGAACAAGTTGAGATAATTAAATGTCAGTCCACTGTTATTTGCCACAATACATCCAATTCCAAATAATAAAATTCATTTTACAAACAATTAATTGAAACTAATGATTGACATTATTCGTATACAATAAAGTCTCTATGGATGAGCGCAACAATACTTTTTTAAGCAATTTTAAATAAAAGAGTTCGAATTATAAAAACGTTTTGCGTCATTTAAATGACGCCAGAGTTCTTTTTTATAAAAAACTTACATGATATGTACATTTGTTCATAAATAAAAATGTGGTAAATAATAGTTTAGTCCGATCATCGCTTTAAAAGAATGCTACATCTACATGTTTAAATACTTAAATATAATAATAATTAAAGCTAACATTGAATTTAAAGCTTGATATCGACTTACAATACTTTAAACAATTGAAAATAATGTTAATAAAGTAACATTTAATGTTTGTTCAATATGAAGAATTCCATTTATTTGTTAACCTACCTAACTAGAAATGTACTTATTTAAAAAAAAGACCTAATTTAACCAACGATCTTGAAAACGGATACGAACGGATTTTCACACTTTTAATGTCTTTTTTTCCATTATTGTTTATTTTGTAATGTTGACAAAACAAAATCATTTTGAAAAAAAAAAACATACCTACAGAATTATGCCATGAACATAATTATTTCGTTCTTATTTAATTTCTAGTTTTATTTTGCATTAGGGATTACGAAATAATCGTGACTTCGCTGGAGCTAAGCCACGCGTGACTTGAAAATTAATTATTGAATTCAATGGTTGCCTTTATTATTTGGCGTTTTGGATTTATTAATAGAAAAATATTTTTTGCTATGCAACTGACATATTTTGGTACAAAATTCGTAATAAAGTGTAAAAGATTGTTGGCAAAATTAGAGACGTATTTTATACTTTTAAACAATATTTCGATTTCGAAAACAAAAAATCGGACTTTGCCACAATATTTGTAAAGTTGAAAAGTTAAAAGGCTTATGCAATTATTTTTACCACAGTCATAAAGAAAGATGATCGACTTAATTTACGAATGGTGTACGATTTTCCACAAGGAAGCAATATTTAACCGTTCATATTTGTAAACGTACAAAATTCTAACACCTATAGCAAACATGGACGTGAAACTATCTAGCAAATGGACCACCGTAATTTAGTATTGTCCACCATTGTGCATTTTATTTTTATTAATTACATTTACGTATGTATATCACAAAGAAAATGTTCAGCTTGTAGCTTCTAAAACAATAAGCTACCGCATCGAAATTATAGCAACATTGGTCCTACACAAAACAACGGAGCAATCATTACTTCCATTACAATCTGTACATATGAAAATGCTATCTTATAGAAAAACATCAAGTTATAATTAGGTCGTTATGTCAATGTATATGAAAACACGTATTTCTTCCTAACTATTATGATTCTTTACATTAAATTTTAACTGTTCATTGATGATATAATGCCAAAATGAGCGTAGTCTCGCCTTTCTAATTCAATCTAAAACATTTCTATTTTTCTCGCGAATTTTCTATTTTAAACTTTATCACAGGCTCACGCTCCAACCCTGAGGGCTATAATTACATTGCACCTTTATTTTATTTTACTGATACCTTTACCTAAAATCCAAAGAACTTCGTTCCGCTCCCATTTAAAATTTATCGTACATTAATTATAATAGTTCTCTATTAGGCTTTTGATAATGAATCACACTTAAATTTAAATTTATATAATCACTTTGCACGTAGTTATTTCACTTAATACATCTTAAATAGTGACACTTTATACATGTGTCGTATTTTTGTTGCCACCTATAAAAGGGGGAACTTGTCAGTGAAAATTTACGGCGGGTGTTCCGCAAGGCGTATACTTAGGCCCGGGTGGGTTCCTTTGAGGAACGGTTGGGTTCAAGAAGAGGGGCGGTGGTCGCCTAGCAATCGTGCGGCCACCGAGATGGGTGGCCGGCCACGGATCACATGACGCAGCAACTCTTCGCGCGCCCTTTCAGCTCGGCTTTTAAATCGCGCTTGCTTTTGCTGCGGCCCACTTGTTTCTGTTGAAAATTTTAGTTATAAAGTATGCGTCTCATGTGACATAGTTCGGTATTTAAATATTCAGTTTTGGGAAATCGTTTTAAAATTTTGTTTTGCAACATTATCTTTAGTCTTTAAATCATATATAAACCTACGTACCTACTTTAGAATCCGCTTGGAATGCTGTCCAGCACGTAAGGGAAAAAGAGGGGGAATATAAGATTATAGTAATATTATGATGTGTACAGTAATATAGAAGGTTGTATACCTGTTGTTTCATCTGTTGCTTGTTTAGTTTTCCGAGGGCGGCTAAGGCGGCTACTTCGAAGGCATCTTTCACGCCTTTAGTTGAAGCCCTGGCTGAAGTTTCTACGTAAGTCATCGCCCCCAGCTGTCTTGCTACTGATAAAGCCTGTTGAAATAGTTGAAAATATATCATAAACTTTATATTTTCTTTAAAGTTTTTTGTCCGCTGATTTCGTAAATAAATATCATAATTTAATTGCAAAATAAAGAGAAACGCGGTCGGCGTGTATTATATAATTCTGCAGAATGAAAAACTAATGCAAATATTCTGGTTGTGCCACAGCATAATGCTGCGATTCTTCGAAATTATCAAGACGATTGTATTTCAAAGATACTTCAATCATAGACAAGAGTCTTATCATGAAGCTTCACAATAAAATGCTATGAATATAGACGTTTATTGAACAACAAATAGAAATATAAACGAAGTCACAACTCTTCAATTACGGGCTCAATTCACAGAAGACGAACGCTCCAAGGAATTTCAATGTCACACCAATTCGGGGAGTCCATTCGATCCATTCACGAGCGAACCAATTATACCGTTCCCATTCACTAAATGGTAACTAGTTGGGTAAGATCTCTAATTAATAGGGACGTCCAGCCTGAATTGGCGACCGAGTTTTCAATTGCGTGTGACACAGTACGTGTAAATATGTTCAGGATGTTTCAATTTAGATTAGAATTTTGATGAATGAAGTTAAACCGCTTTTAGTTGAGAAACGGTTCGCCTTTCAATTTGAGATGATTCCAATAAGTTCCAAATTGAGGATTGGAAAATAAATTGGGGACCATTGAAGGTGTCCTAAATATTGGGAACATGTGTTCAAAAGATTGGAGTTATTCATGAAATTAGAATTGCTTAGTTCATTTTCGAACTGCGAGGAGAAATATACCTATTTTCTATAAGGACAGTGCCCTGGAGATAAAAATAACATAATTTATTTAGCAAAAACACTGTAAGTATGTACTTTATGTTTCTCCGCTTTACATTTAAAGATAGTATTTTTATAACATAGAATGTCCTAAGTGAAGTAAATGAGAAATGTGAGGTTCATAAGTGGAAGAGCGAATGATTCTGCTTACCTCTTCACTGGTGACTGGATGTGTTCTTAGTTTGGACAGCATGGTGAGCGTCTCCTTGTCATGTCTGAGGTCCGCCTTGCACCCGCAGAGCAGCACTGGCGCCGAGCCCCCGTGGGTTCTGACTTCTCTGTACCACTGGAAACAGAAATAATCGCGATATGAACATTTTTTTTTGAGATTCAATGTAACAATAAATAAACGTATCGTTGTTTACAATAATGGTCTTAAAATAATAGATGTAGCTTTAAACATTAGTTAGTAAAAACATGCAAATATTTTAAAACATGTAAAAATATAATTTTAAATTATGCCAAAACAATAGACAAGTAATACAACTTACAGACAAAGAAATTCAAACACATAATTAATGTTTTAAATACATTAAAAGAATAAAATGTTGTTTGAATTAGCCAAATTCCTAAACGTCTAATAATATTTTATTCGGTAACTTATTGTAGATATATTGTAGATTTTTACACACATAAAGTTACAATAAAAAATGGCTTAAGATACTTTACCCAATACGGTTGGAAGAGGAATTTTGTTTATTACAATTAAATGCACAAGTTAAATACTCTACTAAGATAGACATAATGCCTTGGTCATTTTCTAACAGTCACCTTAGGGTGCTAAAGATATAAAACATGGCTTATTTATTTGGTTTGGTTGCCTCCTTCTAAAGAACTTTATAACTGGCGTAGTTTCTTCATCATGCTGATAGTCTCGTTTGTGAATTTCATTTTGTCATCGTAATATAATAAAAAACAGGTTACCTTTGCGGCGGCGTTGTGCAAGGTCTCAGGTTCGGCGATATTGAAGCACAGCATGAACACTCGTGCATCTTGATACGCGAGAGGTCTCACTGTGTCGTAGGCTGTAGTTCCTGTTGACAACCATAAGTATATGTAAATTGTATTGTATTAAAAAAAAGTTGCCTCACAATAGAATAATTTCTATAATAATAATATCCTCCTGACCGAATTTCGGTCACGGCGGCTAATCTCATCGGAGATTAGCCAACTACGCAGGAGATATTATAGAGCACAAGTGTGTGCGCAAACACAGGTGCTCTCTCTATTCCTTCACTCTCATAGTCCGATGGGACGGCAATCCGACACGACCGGAGAGAGATCAGGCGCAATTTCTATACTGTGTGTGCATTTACAAACACAAATATTCACATGAACATACACCCAGACCCGTCACAACTATCTGTAGATCATACAAATATTCGTTCCTTGCAGGAGTCGAACCCACGACATGAAACCTAATATTTTACTTCGTCATTCGTTCTCCGATCATGAGGACCAAAGTAAACACACTTCACTGTATCAAACCAAAATAAATAAAACAAACTATTGTGATAAACAACAGATATTTAAACAACACAGGTGGGTAGAACGTATTAACTGGTCAATAACCTAGATTGGCTAGTGATATCCTGCTTTTCATGTAGGATGGTACAAGTTCGGAACTGCGGGACTACCGCGAAACGCCTTACGTTCGAGACCATATTTATTTCTTGTTTTTTTTTTT
This sequence comes from Shargacucullia verbasci, assembly GCA_947562105.1. Classification (NCBI taxonomy): domain Eukaryota; kingdom Metazoa; phylum Arthropoda; class Insecta; order Lepidoptera; family Noctuidae; genus Shargacucullia; species Shargacucullia verbasci. Next base: position 2,292,588 of record OX387296.1, read on the forward strand.
TTCCTGATCTAACTTAATTTTGTCTTGAAAGTCATTGCCAGAAGGTAATTGAATTCTTAATATAGATATATGGAATATGGAAATTATTCATTGGTAATGGTATTTCTTTCTGTCTACATGGAAATTCGTAATATGTTTTTAATTAGTTGCGAAGTAAATGAATGTAGTTTCAACGCTAATAATATCCTACTTTTCAAACCGTTCGTATAATATTTTACTTACCTTAAACTTTTTACAATTACAATACATTTTTCTCGCAGTTTAAATTTAAATATAAAGTTGGTGCCTCAATATAAATAATTGATACTATCTCGGCAAAACGTTTGCGTTTACAAAAAATAGAAACGCAAAAAGAACTGCCGAAACCCGGGATTGAACCGGGGACCTTTAGATCTTCAGTCTAACGCTCTCCCAACTGAGCTATTTCGGCGGTGAGTAGGTGTCGGAAATACCTATTCACAAGCCCTTACAAAACGTATGATAGTGATTGCTTCGACATTTTTTTTATATCAAGGTCATCTACTTCATTGAATGAATTTTTATCAATCTTATGTACTTGTCTACCTTGAACATTTGTGATAAGGAGTCATTAGTATGAAAATGTATGTAAGATGGGTATTATTCATTGGCAAACAAAGATATTTCTGTGTTCAAAGTCACCACATTGTCAGACCAATATGAAGATTATTTACATCAGTGTACGTTAAAAGGGAAAGGGTTTGATTCCAACGTCGAGAAAGTTTGCACAGCGACCTTTACATAACGACATCAGTGAAATGTGGGGTCGAATAGTAACCCTACTCAAGAAGACAGGGTGATATTATTTTATTAATAATCCCTATGAACTATGGGTTGCCTTTAAAGAATCCAAGGAAGTTTAGAGGGTTAAAAAGTGCAAGAACTTATAGCTGGACAGTCATTCGGAATGATATGGAAATATTTCTTTGATATGGAAATATGTTACACGGTTTGGGCATAAACAGGAGTTAAAGGAGTACGGAGGAACGAGGCCTGGTGTTCCTCCATTGAAAAGGGAGGATCCGACCAGGCAAGGTGGTTGGCCTGGCGGGCCGAAGTCCGACGGTTGATGTCCGACATTCGTATGTCTTAGAAACGCTGTAAACTCTCATAGTGCGATTTAGTATTTGCTGTTGTTGATTTGATAATGGCATCGGCGAAATGTGGGTCTACAATATTACCTACACCTCTGCTAAAACGTTCGGAAATACCGGCGTAATATTATGTTTATGTAAAATAATCCTCCTCTCACTAATCGGTGAGCCACTGCAATCCCCAAGCCGCCTGCCAAGCGTGGGGATTATGGCAAACCCCCCCTTGGGGGAGGCCTTCGTTCAGCAGTGGGCGTCTTCTGGCTGATGATGATGATGAAAATAATTACAATACAATACAATACTGCAATATGTATAGTAAGTACAAACATAGCAAGTCTTACTTGGATAAATACATATCACGTACCTAAAACAGATGTGACCAGCTAATCCCATATTTCAGACTAACAAAGAATCTAAATAATCAAGTACTTAAGTTCTTAGTCGGTACTGTAGAGGTTTTATATATCGTCGCCTAGCAGTGAAAACCTCGTAATGCCGTTTTTTTTGTTCTTTTGATACTAATCAGATTGGAAAAGTAATATAATTAGTATCTTTAGATTGATAAAATAGTAAAGCACGTTATGTATGTATTAGTTCTAAAAAATCTTTTAATTCAGATACTCCTAGCTCAGCCTATGATGTCCGAGAAACTCGGTAAAGTGTATCGTCGCCAAGTCCAGAAAAGCTGCAGCTTTCATAGGTTTATTTTTGGCCGACTATTTTTCTTTCCTCCCGTAAAATTTTGTGTTTTACACTTAGAAGTTTTTCATGGCTGAGCGACTATATAAGGATACCGTCTTTGGCAGCGTCGGACTGGCCATATAGTCGAGGTGGCGTTTGCCAGCCGGGCCCAAACCTGCGGGACCCCCACGGGCCTGGCTGGCGGAGCTTGCCTCAAGCCAGGCGGTAGGTAGGAGATTCGCGCAGGCTAGGGCCCAGATCTTGTAATTATAATTATTAATTTGTATATTTCATTGTTTTCTGATAGTATCCCATCTACCATTATACAGTCTCGCGCCCTTGTGGGGAGCCAACCGGGCCCTTCCGGCCCGGTCCAAACCTAGTCTTTGCTATGAATGCTGGTGAGCGGTAAAAGAACAAATATTTGAAAAGACGTCAATTTGTGTCACAATTCAGTGATGGACCTTTGTTTTTTGAAGGATTGTATTTGGGAACTTGGATCTGTTCGCTCGTTAGAAACAATACAGAGTTCAAGATTTTATTTGCAGTTTAATTCAAAAGTCCTTATAGTACCTACCGAAAATGATGACAATTTAACCCCAGGCTTTCGTGGGTGGACATGACTGATCGGTGGGCACATAATAGGCGTGAGAATAACATTGCGAAACCCGAGGTGTACAGTAACAGTGGGCACGGTTGCTAAATAACTGATTATATTACTAATACTAATTCTGACTGAATGTGAGCGGTTAAAAGGTACTGATTTATAACTTTATTACTTGAACTAGCTTTTGCTCGTGACTTCGCACGCGTAGAATTTAGAATCAGATATTTTCCTGCGGTAAAATGGAGCCTATATTTTGAGATAGACCTCTAGCAACACATCGGTGAAAACTGCATTCAATTCCATGCAGTTTTTGCGTCATGCGTGTACCTATACAGAAATACAGACAGACAGGCAAAAATTCTAAAAACTGGAACTTTGTGCCCGGTAGATGGCAATAGGCTCGCCCCCTATTACAAGGTACTTAGTAACGGCATCGGTGAAATCTGGGTGTACAATAGTACAACCTCTGCCTAACCCTTCGGGGAATACAGGCGTGATGCTATGTTATGTTATGTTTTACACGTCTTTTTTAACTAGATGGCGTTCGCATTTCCTGTGACTATCCCTGAGCAGAAACGCCGAAACAAACTCAGGGGGTCAAGGTTTATTTTAAAATCCATAGAGATTATAGTAAAGATGTGTGTAAGGCTGATATAGGATATTGTTTGGAAAGGCCTTAGCTGCCACGTACAACATATATAATGTAATCTCGTACTGCGAGGTTAAGCAGCATTTGCTATGATCAGTCTTTGGATGGGAAATGGTTTTCACAGATACCTCTCCTTCTGAATTCTCAGTAGAAACTCGAAGTTTGGAATTTTTAGATAGCTAGTAAAATAGTACAACTCTGCCTGATCTTTCGGGTAATAGGTACAGGCGTGATGCTATATTATTATTGTAAAACAAAATCGATATCGGATGTACTCGATAGCTGGTCAAACATTTCAATTTTCGATATGGCAATATTTCACACAATACTAATGCAGCAATTCTGTATGTAGGTACATACATATACTATTTATATATATTTATATTCATGTATCGGCCAGTTGAAATCACTGACTCGGTATGTAAACTGGAGTGGAGCCCAGATTGTACACTTGAGTACAATTAAAATGTAGGTACACCAATATACGGTGTTATTATTCTTGTTTCAGTCGTAAAATATATTGTTAAGTGTTATTGTGGAAATTGAGAGGAACAATGTATATTTGTACGCTTGTCGTGTGGGCGTCTATGACGTCATGAGATATTCAAAATTCTTTCTGAAGGTGTCAACCTCATTAATTAACGCCTTGAAACGAAATCTAAATAAGCATTAACATAAAAACAAAAAAGAATCAAAATATACAAAAACAAAGAAACGTTTCGCATTATATTATTCCTGTGTCGTGTCGTTTAGTTTACGAGACAGACATCACATGCACTATTGCACACACACAGAGACCAGGAACAAGATCTTACAAACATTAGTCCTGTGGTCGAATCGAATCTGCGAACCCAAAAAACCAAGTACTTAACCACGCCAAGCGTGCCGACAAAAAGGTTTTGATAGTAATCAAATTTTTATTCGATTTTTTTAAAATATTTTTTTATTCCTCTAGTTTTTGCAGCTTAGACACATCTCTACTAAAAACTCTATTAAAAAAACATAAAATTAAAACCGCTTACTCAGTTGCATGCAAATGTTCTTCCATTTGTTACGCTCACAGTGCGTGCTGGTTGAAGATAAGAGCTGTGTGTAACGATTTGTTCCAGTTATTAACGATTTTGTGCTCGAATATTTTGTGAATCCAGCTGACATGATATTATCGGTCGTGTGGCTGTTGGTGCAGTAAATGATTGCCATCCCTAGGGTAAATAGGGGGAGGGACAACCCTAATGAATGGTCCGTTAAAACTGTTAAAAGCTACGTATTCAGTTTCACGTTTATACCCGCTAACAGATAGGCAGAGGTGTGTTGTTATTTACCAACTCAATGATGCTGTTATTGAGACCCATGTAATTCTAGGGAGACTATTAACTACTGTGAAATAATTTTGACGACACGGTTGGCGCAGTAGCTATGCGATTAGCTTTCTGCGCTAGGTGTCGCGAGTTCCATCCCCTCACGGAACAAATACTTGTATGATCAACAGATAGTTGTTTCAGGTCTGGTTGTGTATGCATGTGAAATGTATGTTTGTAAACTGTACCCACGATACTCACGAAATTCTAGTGTGGGGCAAAGTTAAAAAAAAAGTAAAGGCAAAAAAGTACTACTTGTGATAATTTCAAACTTCGGGTTTCAAATGAGATTTTTTTTTTTTTAAGAAAATCCTAATTATACTTTGCCCAGGACCAAGGGGTCACGAATAATGTGCCCACGTTTATGATAAGTCCACATAAATGCGCGCGCAGGATTTTTCGTACATTTTTGGTTAAACGGTAACGATGAACGAGGTCGAGGCAAATTCGTACTAGACCTCCAGGACCACGCTCAGGAACTGCGCTTGCGAGCACGAGACCAATCGGCAGCCTAATTACGTAACTAAGCGACAGCAACGCGACAGCCACACGACAGCAATCTCACTGTCAGCCAATACATTATATGTCACAAAAATGACGTTTGACAGAAGCTATCGCGCGATCTACGCCTGTCGCTACATCGGTAATTAGGCTGCAGGTCAGTCAAACTTTGAATTTAAACAGACAACGTGCGATTATACGCCGTCTAATTAAAAAATGACGTGCAAAAGTGATTGGAAATATCAAATTGCAAAACAATTTAATTTAATTCCATTTCGTTTCATTTCATTAGTTTTTAACTTTAGTAAACAGAGGCGCAAAACATTGGGCACATAAATAAAATATTATCACAGTAAATAAATAAACATAAGTTAACTTTAGCTGCGTTTTACGACGTTGTAAACCCTGACATAGAGAGCCTACTGTTTGATTTGCAACTGAGTGTGGTTGCACGATTATCGTGCGACAGTCATTAGGTATATTGATTTTGTGTAAGCTATAAAATAATGATGTTTATCTATTTTATTAATGATTTAATCATGATTCTTATTGTAAGTCGTGTGTGTTTTTGCATTCATTATTTTGATGAAGATACATTCACAGTTATTTGACATAATATAGTATCACGCCTGTATTCCCCGAAGGGTTAGGCAGTGGTGTGCTGTTGTACACCCGCATTTCGCCGATGCCGTTATTGAGTCCCATGTAATAGGGGGCAAAACTATTGCCATCTAATGGGCACAGTAGTTATTTAATTTTCTTAATAAGTATAAAATTAGTAGGTATATCTTCATTTAAGTTGGTTTGTTTTCGCCACGAATCTTTAATGAATATAACTTGTTAATGTTCCTTGTCAAAACCCATAGTAGGTACTTTATAAAAGACAAAAAATATCAAAAATCTATTTTTTTTTTTTTTTTTTTTTCTTTTATAAAACGTTGCCCCACACTAGGAATAATTCCTGTATCGTGGGTGCGTTTACAAACACATATATTCACATACACACAAACACCCAGACCCGAAACAATTATCTGTAGATCATACAAATATTTGTTCCGTGCGGGGATCGAACCCGCGACACTTAGCGCAGAAAGCTAATCGCTTAGCCACTACGCCAACCGTGTCGTCATTCATAACCAAGTCATTCATTTAAATAATGGTCTATTTAGCAACCACTCTTTAAACCGCAACGATTGCAGACCGCATTTACATCATATAACCACACAGGTTAACAATTCGATTTTGTTGTATATTGTACGACTTTTGGCCCACATACAGCCTCCAGTTTTATCCTTCTGTGTTTACACACTGTATAAAAAAAAAAACAAGCGAATATTAGGTACCTACAGTACAGTAGTTTTTGAACGTAAAATGAAAAGAATAACGTAAAACTAACAGTTTCGTTGCGTTTATCAAAAATGATTTTACATACACATATTATGTATACAGAGTGAATTTTTTCAAGTGGGCGTGGATGTCCAAATCCGAAACTATAATGAATAGCGAAAAATGCTCAAAGGAGACTCGAGCTAGATTTTGATCAAACCTAAACCTGCATCATTGGATTTTTGAAAAAATAATATCCGTTGCCAGCAATTGAATCAGCTGATTTTGGAAACAAAACACACGCTGTATTATTATACCATCCGATAGTGTCACTAATAAGGATCAAATTATGGGAAGTAACGGCATACGACAAACAGTGTATTACACTTCACTACGACCGAAAACACCCAGTCACATCCAAAACTTAAATAAATCTAACGACGGCAGAGATAAAAGAAAACGGTTTGTTCAAATATATTTCACGTTGGAATGTTTCCTTACTGTTCGGAATAATAGTTTTAAGTATTCGTACACGTGTCGCTTTTACTTTGAGATGGTACTGGATTTAACTTTATATTTTTTTTCCTACTATATTATTATATAATATTAGAGGATGGATGGATGGACGGATGGATGGATGGATCTTTGTTACTCTTTCACGCCAGAACGGTTGAACGGATCTGGATGAAATTTGGCACAGAGATACATTATAGTCTGGAATAGCACATGGCTACTTTTTATCCCGGAAAAATATACAGGTTCGTAAACCACGCGGGCGAAGCCGAGGGCGGAGGCTAGTCTTATATAAAAACTAGCTACCGCTCGCGGCGCACAAACTTTCACATTTATAATATTAGTAGGATCAATTGCCACATGTAGGCTGGAGCATCACTTGAGAACGGCTCGACCGATTTGGGTGATTTTTATTTGTTGTGTTCGTAATTGAAAGGACAAGGTTTGAAATTTGAAATCGAAAAATTGAAAAACTATTAGCTAAACTTATAGTCTTAAGACTCAATTGATGAAAGTTACTTATTGAAGTGCATTAGACGGCAGACTGGCTGGATGCCAAAATGGAGTGCATTATAGAGCTTCGTGATCAGTTTCTTTGTTGAAGCTTTAATGTATTCTGCGTTATCAACGGCAATTTGCAATATCTTTTGAACAATCTTGTCTTAGAAATATAATTTAATAAAATATTCCTATCAAAATTAAATCTGCATACAAAGGGCCTCTAACGCGGTTCTAAATTATATTATATGAGCCATATTTTTATTATTTATGTATACAAATAAATAAAATTGAAGTGTCTGTTTGTAATGTCAAAATAACAGCTTTTTACTAAATGCATATGAAAGTATATACGGTACTTATAACAAAAACATCAACTTTTCTGTTTGTCTGTCTGTTTGTTTCGGCTAATCTCCGAAACGGCTGGACCGATTTTGACGGGACTTTCACTGGCAGATAGCTGATGTTATAAGGAGTTACTTAGGCTACTTACAATGAGATGTTAAGAATGAATAATGACTAGGTGATTTTTAATCAATGCGTCTACATATCTTTTGTAAAAAGTAAAAGTAAAAAGTCTTACCGGAGGTATCCCAAACGGAGAAGTTAACCCTGTAGTCGGCGACTGTGCATGAACAGCCGTATTTCTCGAAACCCGTCGGTGTGTAAGCCTGTAACAAAGAAAATACAAAATTATAATCACATAGCTTCCGCCCGCGGCTTCGCCCGTGTGGTTTACGAACCCGCACATTTTTGGGATAAAAAGTATGCCTATGTGCTATTCCAGACTATATTCTATCTCTGTGCCAAATTTCATCCAGATCCGTTCAGCCGTTCTGGCGTGATTGAGTAACAAACATCCATCTATCCAAACTTTCGTTCGTTCGGCATGGATACCAAAATTTCGTTCTTCATCCTTGAAAATGAATCGCATCGCAGTGCATTTATAAATTTGTATTGATATTTCGGTTGGCGCAGTGGTTGAGAGATCGACTGCTGCGCTACGTGCCGCGGGTTTGATTTGGACCAAATATATATTGGTATGATCTACAGATAGTAGTTTCGAGTTTAGGCGTTTGTGTATGTGAATATTTGTGTTTGTAAACGCATCCACGATACAGGCATTTTTAAGAGAGGGGCAATGTTTATGTTAAAAAAAAACATTGATCAATATTTTCTTTCTTTAAAAAAGGTTACTATGAATAAGTCCTGTATCTTCTTCTTTACTTAAATAAGATGGGTTTTAAAATGGCCGACACGTTTAAGTTCTTAATTTGAATACGATTTTGTGGTATACATTTTTTTACATAGAGTTGAATACTTTGTTGCATTTGTTTTTTCTGGATTCACATTTATTTGCATTTGGAAATAGACTCTTGAAGAGAGAAGCGAAAACGATCAGGGGTGCAATTCTGAAAGTAAAAGTGACTCGCCCGCGCGTGTGTCAGCGTCGAAATGTAACCATCGGCATTCTGAAACTTGGCGGTTTTTAGTAAAATCCGCGCCGATTTCGACGAAATTTTAGATTTCAACTGTCAAATATATTTTTTTAATGAAATTTCTTCCAATTTAAATGTTAAATTATGCCATTTCCACTAATTGTGACTATTCCAAGTGTCGTATAAGTAAAATATTCATATGGTTTGCAGTTTGTAGTGTATAAAAGCATATAACAGAGAGAATGACGTCACTCACTCCTCACATTTGGCGTATATTAGGAATTCTGAAACCAATCGAAGATGGCGTGTCGTGGCGTGAGGCGTGAGATGCTAGGGATGGACTGGGATTGTACATATTTTACAATCACAATCGAGAATAAGGTTTTATATATAGTTTTTGTCCATATAACCCTCTAAAAATCATAATATTAATGTTTTAAAAGGAACTTTGATGAGTCTGTTCCTATCAACTGTGAAAGAAAATTTTCAATGGCTTTAGAGTTAATAAAACAACATAATACGCGTATAGTAAATGTCCTTTGCCTTAGACAATTTGACATATTCATTCAAAAATAAGTTTGATCAATCTCGCATCCACACATTTCAATATATATTTTAATTGGAATTGGATTAATAATATTTAGTACAGGGTACACGGAAAGAACCGAGAACCAAGATAATCTAGCGTATCCTGGGCAGTTAGCCGTAATTGATAACTGGTTAATCTTTTGACTACGCCAGGACCGATTCCCACGTATTAGCTCATGCCAACTTGAGCCGACGGGAGGATAATATGTATTATAAACCGAAATCCTTAATTAACAGGTAAGTGGTAATTCCCTTTAGCTAATAGCACAAAAGTATAGTCTCTTTAACATTTACTGCCTTGTCATATAACTTGCACACAATTTACAATTTCAGGTCATGTGTGCATTATTTCGACCCCTTGGCGGCTCACGTTAATGCCTTCACCACTATTACGAAGATGCTTTATTAAACATTACTTTGACTTAAAAAAAAATTATGAAACGAAGAAAGTGTGATAGCTTCTAGACAGCGATGCTGCTAGACCGTTCTGAAGATAAGATCCTAATAAAGGCAGAGAGTGTAGAGGAAATGTGTCATAAAAAGAATTATGTTCCTGATAAAAATAACAGAAAGTACATCTTTTTATTGTAGTTAGTAAAATAATCTCAATTCACACTTACAACTTGATAACAACAACACCACCACACTTTAAGCACAAAGGTATCTTACGATTTATTCTACTCATACAGCATGCTGAGTAATACTCGAACGTATATAAATATTTGGCGGTCTACTACTTATAAAGCTTTAAAAGGACAGAAAGGTCAACTAATCACATAACAGATATTTATTCAATTATAATAGCAATTTAACAAAATCACCATAAAATATAAATCTTAACATGTATCGACAACACTATGACTACATACAGGCAATGATAAAATCATTCTGTAAAAGTTTAGTGCGAAATAAAATGCTCCTTCATCGTTTGCTGAACAGAACTAGATTCAATTTGATCTCAAGGCTCGTTCTTTTCTTCAAAGCCTTTTTAGCCATAATTCTCTCTGCAAGCATCCTCGTTTGCTTTTTTTTTTGGTGATCCTGTATAACACAGCGGACAATTTGGTTTTGACCTTGAAAATATTGTATTATTAATAACAGGGTTTGTCCTTGCGTGGGGAAAATCTCTGGGTATGTCACCATTATAATTTATTAAACTTGTCTTAGAGAGCCTCTACGAGTTGGCTTTGGCCCCACGCACGCCATCCAAAAGTCCGAGACTTGTATGACATACAATAATAATAATTAATCTATATATGTTATCGCACCAATACAAAGCGGCATAATCTTATTTTGTTCTTGAATTACATGAATATCTTATTTGTTTGTGTTTTTCTGACTATGAGAATCACTGACACAAGGCGTCATTAGTTTCGCTTTTTAAAGAAACCGAATTTATAGTTGGCCATCTTATTTAAGTTAATATAAAAAGAGGTTAGTATTGTTGAGGTTTTTCTATATTTCCCTCACCCCGTTTACCTATATATAAGTTTTGTAACTTACGTTTACTCGTTTAATCACTTGTTAACAATAATCTACGCTTCGCAAAACTTCTATTAAATTATTTACGACATAATGCTACTACAAGTAAATATGTTTAAGATATGTGCTTACTTGTTAAAATAATAGACATAATTGCCCACGAACCCCATATTTGCTTTTTTCACTTAAAATAATGTTAAAAGTAGATAAAATTTAAAAATCCGTGGAGAGAAATCGCAACTCACCAAAAAATAGTAACTTTTGGTATGACATAAATTATCGAGTGCGGCGTACTTAACAAGTCAAAATTATGTCAAATTTTGCGCGGAATTTGTTTCAGAATACCGAAAATTGTCAAAAAACAAAGATTTATATGTCATAGACCCTCTCTCTTATTTTCATTTAGGAAGCTTACAGTTTGGGCGACCTTCATACAAGCCGCGCGGCCCGCGCGCTCACCGCATCGCAATGACGACACGGTTGGCGCAGTGGCTAAGTGATTAGCTTTCTGCGCTAAGTGTCGTGGGTTCGATTCCCGCACGGGACAAATATTTGTATGATCTACAGATAGTTGTTTCGGGTCTGATTGTGTATGTATGTGAGTTTGGATCTCCACCAATTGGAGCGCCAAACCCGCTCGATGCGTTTAATCGAGCTAAAGAAATTTAGGCCTCTGGTCGCCGTTTGGTCACAAACTTATACGATAGGTGCTTAATAGTCAAAGGTCGAAAATAAAATGCATAGAAATTTCGCGAAAAATCACATGTTGTAATTATTTTACTGGCGACAATCACGTTGAATAATGAGTCTTTTTAGTATGGTCATACAACTGGACTACTCAAAATTAACATTTCCGTTCTTATATTCAAAAACCTGGGAACACCTACATTTTAATTAAGCGACAAACATTGCGTACTACTATCGCAAAATACATTTTAGCAACTGAACCAAAAATAGCATGAAACCAACTAAACTGAGTAGGTAATGGGTATTCCGATATAATCGGACATATGCACTCGGCCTAAAAGAAAGGGCTCTACTTTTTTTATACACGTCAATTTCTATTAGTCGATGATCACAGACTAACTAAAGAATTTTAAAACTTTAAATTTACATCCAGTATAATTGTTGTCATATATTTTAGGAAGAGATTCAATAAAATTACACTCGAAAAAACAATATTATTATTTTAAAAGCGCCTTATTAATAAAAAAATCACATAAATTATTAATCTCGATTGTGTTTAGACAAGTTTGTCACTTCCCTAGGTTTTTGAACAATACTGCGTCTCTCTCTCTCCCGCGCGATATTGTGACACGGGGACCTGTGAAATCGCAGGCGAAATCGCAGAACGGATCTTTTAGAATTGACTGGCAGTTCATGACTTATATTTAACTAGCTTCAGCCCGCGACTTCGTCCGCGTGATGTAGTACATTATATAATTTATAGCCTATAGCACTCGAGTATAACGTTGCTATCAATCGGTGAAAGAATTTTCAGATTCGGATCATTAGTTCCCAAGATTACCTTCTACATACAAACAAGCAAATTTTACCTCTTTATAAAATTAGTATAGGTAGATATCAAGCGAGCTCAATGTCTTATGGTACACTGAGTCATTCTGATTTAGTAGTAAGTTTCCATATTAGGTAGCTTACTACAATACCATATAAAGTATCTTGTACTGACATGCGGTTGGATTACTTCGCCTGTTTTGACGATCAAGTCCAAATACGAGTGTTTTTTTGTTACAAATTATTTGAACCATATGTTTTCGAGTATTCAGTTGATTGTTTTTAGGTTCTTAGTATAGGTCTGTTCGTTTTTCGATTTTTTCCTCATGTGGGAGACACGACGAAATGGATGGCACAATCACGGATTGACTGGCTGGCTTAGAAGATAGCTAGCTATTCTGGGTCTCGATGTGTTGTGCTCATGTGCGTATTTCTGTATATAAATGACGGGGATTCAGTTAGCTCGATCGAATCATAAACGCACCTAGAGGACCTAGTAGTGTAAGTTTCTTTTGACAAACTCGATTTAACACATCGAACGCATTCGGTGCTCCGATTAGTCGAAAGCACGAAACGGACTAATCGGAGTTCCGAATGCGTTCGATGCGTTAAATCGAGTTTGTCAAAAGAAACTTACACTAGAGCGTCAGATGACATAGATACACTAACAAGGTACTATTTATATATTCTAATGAGCCTAAATTTGGATCTTTCTAAGAAAGACTCATAGATCATTCATTTAAATGTTCAATGAGCCTTCCTTGAAGTCCCAAAAGGCTCGCAATTCAAATTACCTATTCTCGCTATCTAAAGAGGTGTTTATAATAAACAAGTTGCTTTTGATCTAAATATAAAAACTCATTAAGTGCCGAACGGACACTTGTAGATGAGAGCAATACTAATTCGTCACTCAAAACGAAAAATAAGTAAAATTTTAGTTTTGTCACGATCTAGGCCCCATTAGATCAACTTTTAAAAAGTCTAACACATTATCGCTAAATGTAGCTTCAATAAGACCCAAAACTACATAGTTTCAGATAAATAACTAAACTTAAGTAATATTTCACCAACGACGTAATAAACTTAGAAATCTTTCTAGTTCAACAGTTGTGTTGAGAGAGGACCCACATTTTAGCCGCTTACGCTGTTAATCTTAAAAACTTTACCTCTCCGAGGACCGCGTTTATAAATCGGTGTTAAGTTAAGCCGATTTATATTTTTCTGTTAATGTTTACGGACATTTTCCTCCTTTATGTATTTTTAATACTTTCCTTGAACGGTAATGGGCTGTACTGATATAAACACATCACATGAATGCTTTTGGACGTAGTCAGGTGACAGTTTAGTTGAGATAATAATAGTAGGTTTTATAGAACACAATGTGAATGACTGAATTTAATTATCGTCGCGTCTAAGCCCCAGCGGTTTATTGGATCACGTCGGGGTCACCAATAATGCGGCGGGGTTGCCCCCAGAGTAGCTTGATTAAAATGGCTTGGATGAAAGGGATCCAGAAAAGTACGTGTAATATAATTAACACTTTACACTAGTTAGTATCATACAAACAGTTGTATTGAACTGAATATTGCCGATTGCGACTTGCTTAATCATAGAGTGAGAGTCGTCTCTCGTCTCTGGTTTTACACAGATTAAAGATAAGTGTCATCTTATAAGATATGGCAACCACAGATAAATATGTACATGGCGTGGCTCACCACATGCACACTAATAATTCAGTCCATTACTATCACTCCGCTGGGCATGAGCCTCTTCTCAAAGTGATTAGGGTTAGGCTGTGGTTTCTCACGCAGTCCTGGTGCGGGTTGGTGTACTACGCATATCATCGAAGGTCCCAAGGAGCTCTCTCAGGTGACGATCACACGGTATTTCCCTTCACTGTTAACGCAAGTGAAAATCAAATTCAAGTTTTAAGGAACGATTCTTCAACGAGTAATGAAACCTGAGATCATCAAGCCCACCTTGGACAGTCACCCTCGATACCAGCATTGCTGATCAGTTAATCTTTCCTAATTTGATAGCTCGTGTCCATTCAACAGAAGTAGGAGAATCCAATTCTATTACGTGCATGATTTCGAAAAGTCAGCGGTGCGGGCCGGGGCTTAAAACTCAATTTTGACAAATGTCGCTCGTCGATCTGTCATCTAAGGGCCTAGTGTAGGTCTCGTTTGACAAATTCGATTCACTACATCCAACGCGTTCGACGCTCCGCAGCCTAATTATGTAAAAAAGCGACAGCAACGCGACAACAATCTCACTGTCAGCCAATACATTATATGACACAAAATATTTTTGACAGAAGCTATCGCGAAATCTACGCCTGTAGCTATATCGGTAATTAGGCTGCCGATTGGTCCGTTTCGTGCTCTCCACCAATCGGAGCACCGAACGCTATATATTCTATGGTCCTTTTACTCAATTACCTGCACCTATATAATGATAGCATAGACATGTTTAAATAGTATTTCATAGCGACAGCTGTAGTTTATTTTAACGACTTTCTAGCACGATTGTTAACTGTTCGCGTCTAAAGGTACCATAACATTGCCATTTGTAGTTCACGTGGGAAGGTACACCGTTTTCTACTTTAGCTGATTGAGATATTTCTTTACATATAGTGTTATGGTATGAATTGGTTCAGTACCTAATATAAGCTATTTCTGGCCCTTGTAAGCCGTGTTTTTTTTTTAAATCTTGTCTTAACGAACCCAATATGCTACATATTTTTTTCATATACTAAAGTCTTTGGATTCAAATGAAACATTATGAATTAGTATTTATGAACCTATATACGTGAATTTTGTAGAGGTTATCGGTGATATAATACAAGTTTAAGACTCTATTGGAGCCCTTTGGAATATTTCACGATCTCGAGATCTCCTAAATTACTACTCGACAGCTTCTCTTTACCTTCAAAACTGACGTAAGGAAATTGAGGAATGACAAATAGGTGCATACCTGTTATGCTAGAACATTGCCTACCATCCAAAACTTTTCTTCTTTAAGTTGTCTTACTCAGTACTAAGGGGAGGAATAGTAACTCGGCTGGAGACCGTTCTGGTCTCGTCATTAGCCCGGTTTAGCAGTGAAAGATCCCTGAGCTAATTGGGAGAGACAATTTAAAAAAAAGGAATAGGAATCGCTTGTTAGTGAATGATTTTTCGTCATATGTTTCGATTTGTAACTTCAGCAGCTTCAAAAACAAGTCGCCAGTAATGATCGATTTTTATTTTAGAATTACGCTTGATGAAAGGCACATTATGCAGAACAAGATCAAAGCTCGTGAATTCTTTTAGATTAAAAAACTTTAACAATTTTCTCTAAATTTGTATGAAATGACAGACTCGAAATTGGATTCACCGATTTAAAAATATATGTAGATAAAAAATATATGTAAAGAGATCAGTTTTGATAATGTAAGTTTTCTGCGGTATCGTGATGTTAAATCTACTATAACGTGTTGGTTTAAGTGATACGGTGTAGCGTTTTGTAATGACGTTTGATGAAAAATAAACAGTAAAAGATGGGAACTTAACCTCTCCAATGGCGCAATTACAGACACAATAACGTAGATTGTGTTCTATATAGATCAACGTTTAATTCGAGGGGTTAAGTCAGAAAATTAACGCGTTATAAAAAAACATAAATAGCATCACGGTTGTATTGCCTGAAGGGTTAGGCAGTGGCGTAATGTGTACATCCACAAATCGCCGATGCCGTTATTAAGTCCCATGTAATAGAGGACGAGGCTATTGCCATCTACCGAGCACAGTAGTATTTCCAGACTCCGCGCTGCTGCCGAGAATTTCACAATCTCGTGCGTGTCTTACAATATGGCCACAACATTCTACTAATATTATAAATGTGAAAGTTTGTGAGGATGGATACATCCGTATCTTTGTTACTCTTTCACGCCAGAACAGATGAAATTTGGCACAGATATAAATTATAGTCTGGAATAGCACATAGGCTACTTTATATCCCTTAAAAATGTATGGGTTCGTTAACCACGCGGGTGAAGCTGCGGGCGGAAGCTAGTATCTCAGATGTGAGCCCCAGCCACGTGCCTAGCAAACTGGCTATGTATGCGATATGAAAAGGGGCTGCCTCCGATTCACAGCACGACCTATGTCGTCATGCTCCACACCAGTAAAACTTTGTAGGTAACCTATCCTATAGGGTATTGCTAGTTCTTAGTAAAAACATTACTGGAGAAAATTAACTGTGTGTGTTTCCTGCAGGAATTTCACCTTTTAGTTTGAGTTTTTTTTTTTGCATAGGCGGCAAACGAACAGACGGAGCGCCTGATAAGCGATTACCGTCGCCCATGGTTGAGTCAGAATTTTTAACGACACGGTTGACGCAGGTGTTGAACTATCAACTGCTGCACTACGTGTCGCGGGTTTGATTCCCGTATGGAGCAAATATTTGTACGATCAGATACAGATAGTTCTTTCGGTCAGGGTGTATGTCCATGTGAATATTTGTGTTTGTAAGCGCACCCATGATGCAGGAATTATTCCTAGAGTCGGGCAACCATTAATAAACAAAAGAAAAAATTTCTCATCACTTGGACCAAGTCCGAAAGTGCAATGCTCTGCAGTTATTGCCCGGTATCCCGGCTATGTGCAAAGGGCTTTTAGAAAGGCGCTCACACCAAACGGTTATTTGAACGGTCAACCGTTCAAGCGTATATCGAATTTAGCAGGGTTATATAGTAATGAAACAGCGCTTCTGAATACGAAATTACTGGATTCCTAGTAAAATGGTTTTGAGAATATTAACTGTTTATCGTGCATGTTTTTGTCTTATGAGTTTATCGATATGATCGATGGTTACTTGATCCCATTGTGTACTTTGAAGTAGTATACCTCAAACTGCTTCATTAGTTTGATGGGCAGCAAAGTGTTATTGAAATTTCCGGTTAGAAAATTGTCAGTAGCAGCCCGGAGTTTGAAATCTGTGACCGGTATTTGGCAACAGGTTCTGATCTTTTACATGGGCATCAATTGGAGCATAGGCAAAATCATCTGTCGTGACACGAGCTATCACACTGGAATCGCCTATGCCGTGGTGGAAAGAAGAGTCAGACCGCCCAGGGTGTGCTAAACGATCTCGGGTATCGTCATTCGTGGAGCCTCTTTCGTGCATAGGCTAAATTAGGCTGTACAATAGTACACCTCTGAATAATCTTTAGGGAGGGACCTAGGGAGTATGGTATGATGCTCTGTTATATTTTTTATGGCAGGGCAATGGTGACGAATCCAATAACTGGAGACTACTGTACCCCTAATAATTAAGAAACGGCAAAGCATGTTATCAAAAACAAAGTACGTCAGTTTAATATATTCTTCTTCTTAAGGTGCTTCGCCGACTAGCGAAGGTCGGCATCAGCTTCGCAAACTCCTCTCTATTCCTCGCGAGGTGAAACAGTTGGGCAGCACTCGCAACTCCTGTCCATTCTCTTATATTTCCTAGCCAAGACTTCTTTCTGCGACCCACGGACCTCTTTACTTCAACTTTTCCCATCATTATGAGTCGCAAGAGTTCGTATCGATCATGCCTAAAAACATGACCCAGATATGCAACTTTTCTCTTCTTAATGATGTTCCGTTTTGTCCCTATGCGTCGAAATATTCTTACGGGTATATTATTATGTTCCATGGAGTTTTGTCTTTTCCAACCATGGAGTTCTCGGTTCTTCTCCACTGGAAGTGAACACTGGAATGTAGCACCTAGATTCTGATTATTCTTAAGTACTTGTATATGGTCTACATCAGAGGTTCTCACACTTTTTTGGGGACGGAACCCTTTTAGAGAACGAAATATTTGACGGAGCACTAAAATAATCAAAAACTGGTTTAATGTGTATTGTTTATTAATGATGATATAACTTGACGTTAGCATTTGCATCTAATAGAAGGTATGAAAATGTTTTTATTTTTTTATTTTCCATCAATTTTTTGATGTCTTCGTAGAAAAGAAGAGAGAGCTCAGTATTTTCGCGGAGCTCCCACAGAGGCTTTACAGAGCCCTAGGGCTTCGCGGAACACACTTTGAGTATGGCCGGTCTACATGAATAAAAACATATATAATCTTCTTCTCCAAATAAATTCAAAACATTGAAAACGTCGTTATTACTTTTGAAGACATAACACGTCGATTAATTCCCAATTTATTTTATATCAAACATATTCTAGACACATTCACCTATTTTCTTACCCTCTTGAAACATGTCTATGTCAGACACAGGGGTGACACGAGGTGGGAATGTGATTAATTGGCCTTAATATTATTCTGAGCGTGTCTGGCCTTAGGGCACAGATTGTGGCCTCGTTAGCCGGGCAATATCGGTAGACGGATTATAGATAATGCTAATTAAAACATACCTACTTTTATGCAAAGTTATATGTATTACTTATAGTTTTTATGGTATTTTAATTTATTGGTTCTCGCATCGAAATCCGTGCCTCGAAAAGCAAGTTAAGCAGTTAGTTCCAACAGTCATACGAATACTTATGGCTGTCGTTACGGGTGTAGCGACTACTACTCGCAACATGGCAAAAAGTGACGCTATCTGTCGGAGTGAAGCGAAAACAGAATATCCTAAATCGCACTATGAAAGTTTACAACGATTCTAAGACATCTGTTTCAGTCAACCAACCGCCAACCAATATTCGAATATCAGAATTCACTATGCATCACATACGAATAGAAAGATATATAATTTTGATAGCAAAATAGATTTAGGTACGTATACAATACAATCGTAGAAAACAACTTTATTTTCACGATGTATCGGTCTCCTGTTATCCTGTTAGGAGTGTGTATATAACTAACAAACATAGTAAATATATCCAGAGTCCGGTGGGCGGGAGCAAACGTTGACCTTATGCCACAAAGATGTAAAGCGAATGGAAGGGACGAGACCCAGTATCTAAAACGTTGTGTCTACACTAGAAATAATTTCTGTATCGTGGGTGCGTTTACAAACACATATGTATATTCTCACCTATAAACACAACCCGTAACAACTATCTGTAGATCATACAAATATTTGTTCCGTAATGGAATTGAATCCGTGACACGTAGCGCAACATAGCTCAACCACTAATCGTTATATTGCTTAATATTAATTTAGAAAGAGCTTAGACTTTACATTAAAGAAGTTTGAGACGGGGTAGCGAGTTGTATTATTGTTTATCTACACAAGTAAAGCTTTTACATCATTGTAAATTGAGTAATGTAATAGATTTATGGGTTTGATTAAATTTAAATAAAGGTTTGTTTTTAAAAATGTTTTTATACTATTAATTTATTTTTGTTATTAAGTACCGTATATACTTTCATATGCATTTAGTAAAAAGCTGTTATTCTGACATTACAAAACAGACAATTCAATTTTATTTATTTGTATATCTAGATTAGGGATGTTACGGAGGTGGATTTATCGGAGGCGGAATCGGAGTCGGAGGTTCTCGTAGTGACCTCCGCGGAGTCGGAGGTGAATCGGAGTCGGAGTCGGAGCAAATCTACGAATGTAAAATATAAATAAATAAAAAAGAAAAAACTTGTCGCAACTCGTTCACTCTTCGTTCATCAGTTGCAAAGAACACATATACTCCGTCAGTTGTCAGTGTCACGTAGAAAGCGCTCGGTAGCGCTGCAGCGATAGAAAGTCATAACTTGTAACTCCGATATATACCTCCGTTTTGATATATCGGAACCGGATCCGGATTCGGAGGTGTAATTTTAATCGGAGGTTCCGACATATCGGATTCGGAGTCGAAGCTCCGTAACATCCCTAATCTAGATTGAATACTAAACATAGACAGGTGTGTTTTAATTTTCAATATAATTAAGGAACCAATATGACAACTTTCTCCTAGAAAACTGGTACAGGCAAAAAGACTATTAAAGGGAATGAATTGTGAAAAAACCCAATAAAAAATATGCTGACGCCTGTATTCCCCGAAGCGATCAGCAGAAGAATATAAACACTAAACATCGCTTATGCTGCTATTAAATCATATGTAAAGGAATAAGTTCCCCTATTGCCACCTACCGGTCACAGTTCCCATTTCTGGGCTGCTACTGAGAATTTCCATACAGCAAAACCCAAACCATTTTACCCTGGAATTAAACTCAGGCATCACACTCAACAGCTACACTTGCGATCTAGCCTAATGAAGCAGTCTCTTCAATAACCAGTTAGACTTTTTTTTTCTGTTTTATCCGCTTTGATCTGTTTATGCCGTTTTTATCTTATATTCGAAACACTTGTTTAACTCATATTGTATTGCCTCATTATGTAAGTAGCGTTCTATTAAGTTTGTATTTTCTCTTATATAATGCATATTAATTTAAGAACTTAATTGTAAATTAACTTTTTGTTTTTGAAAAGAGTATCCATGGAGTTTCTTGCCGGTCTCTTCTTTATAGGACTTACCCCCTTTGTAACCGTGCGCCTAGAGTCTCGACTTTTTAAAAGTGCCTGAAAAGGCCTACTTGAAATAAAAAACTTTGACTTTGACTTTAAAGGATCTAAGAAACAAACCTAGAAAATTCCAGCATCTCATGCTATTGACGAGCTCTAAATCCAGCAGACAGAGAGCTCTTGAGAAGTTGTTCAGCCTTTCAACCTACACTACACAAAACTTGGAAGGTTTTGTACATCCTTGTTAAAAGCGTTGACCTGCTGTAAGGGCGGACTCGAGATAATACTCGTTACACGAATCCACTCGTAATACTTTATGTTGAACGCTCTAAGACTGGAGGAACTTCAATTTATTACCAACTTGTATGGTTGGAGTTTGAAATAGTATAGAATTTTAGTCTTAAGACAAGATAATTTTTATATTTATAATTCTTCTGTACGTGTGTATGTCACTGAACTCCTAAACGACTGGACCGATTTTGATGAAATTGTTTGTGTGTTTTGAGTTGGTGGTTTAGACCCAATAGGTGGCCTTGCGATCAAGTTCGAGGAATTCTATTGTTTATTTTTTTTAGTTTCAGCAGGACGCTAGCCCGTTGTGCGCGTGTTCGTAATTCTTCTTCTCTTAAACTGGTTAACGATTTGCATGTATTTTTTGTACTTTGTGGTCTCTTGGATGGTTCTTAGCTATAGTTGCAACCGGTGTTGTCGAGATAAAACATAAAATAAAAATAAAATATCGATTTCGTTGTGTTAGGCTTATTTTTCACTTCTGCCAGACTGGGTCAGTGTCTGTCTGTCAGTGGATAAACCGCTTAGATTCATATGATATATCTTTCTAACTTATGAGCAAAATTATCAACTTGTATACCATTTTAGAGAGCTTTCAGAAAAGTATCAATGTATACAATTACCAGATTTTTCTCGCAAGTCGGATATTTCAGAAATATTATTCAAATCGCTTATATTAGAATCGATCTCTGGTTTATGGGATAAAACTGTAATATGTTGTAAATTGGCTTTAGTTTAACCCCTTACAAGGAATAGGGCGGATTGCCGAACTCCACGTTTTCAACAATCTCAAATTGCAGAGAATATTTTCAATGCATTTCGAGAAGCATTTAGCTTCTACAAATGCATTGTAAATCCTATCCTACTAATATAATATTATAAATGCGAAAGTTTGTGAGGATGGATGGATGGTTCTTTGTTACTCTTTAACGCCAGAACGGCTGAACGGATCTGGATGAAATTTGACACAAAGTTAAATTGTAGTCTGGAACAGCATATAGGCTACTTTTTATCCCGGGAAAATGCACAGATTCGTAATCCACGCTGGCGAAGCCGCGAACGGAAGCTAGTATTATAAATATTCCGAGTAATTCTCATTTTAATGGATTTATTTGGTACCAAAATAAAAAAAAAAACGATCTGCCTTTCTATCGTATTAGGCACGCCATATTGTATCGATTCATAAGCTGCTTATATACTTGTTATAATTGGCTCAATGTCAGTTCAAGGTTTTAAAATATTGGCTGAGGTACGCTTTAATAATATTTGTTATACATATGTGCGTTAGTAATCTCGAGGACAAGGCGCGAGAATAATTGAATTATACCTCGGACATAATAATCGAGAGTAATATCGAGTGGTATCGATAACTGTCGGACGTAACAAAAAGGCATCGATACGAAAGAGCTAATGAAGGGCGATAAAATATTTTGTATAAAATCTTGTTTTTGATGACTCAGTGTTAATAAACATATGGTTGTTATTCATACTGCTATTTCAAACATATTCTCATCATCCCGTATGGTCTAGTGGCTAGGATACCTGGCTTTCACCCAGGAGGCTCGGGTTCGATTCCCGGTACGGGAAACCTCTTTTTGTATCTTTGTAAATATTTTTGAACATGTTTCTGTTGGTTTTGTGGGCATTAATTTTGTTTTTTGATATATTTTGTTGCAAAATGTTATCTTTGTTGGATGTAGGTACATTCTATTTACTTTTAATATTCTTGTGACTTTTGGATAAATTTATATTTCACTGTCAATTTTTTTTACCTTTTCATTTCATCTGCACATTCTCACGGGTGTTCGTCACATAAGCAGGTAGATCTTTTTTTGAAGAGTATCTTGGAAAGAGATCCTCGAAAGATTCCGACACAAAAAATTCCAAACCATTATTCAGTTTTACGACAAACCGCTAATTTATTACCAGGCTAATAAATCTGTTAAATTATAATATCATAATGAGCACCCAGTAGGTACTAATTTATTTAGTCATAGCCGTAATTTTGCGACATTTTAATTTTTAGATCAAAATGTTGTATTTTTCCCGCAAATACTTACCAAACATAATTATTTCCTATTTTTAGAACAAATTGTACTTATCTAGATTTGACAGCTCCATTAAATTTAATTCGCGCCAAAACGTTATCATACCGCCACGTCAAGGAAAGTTACTCATTCAGCCTAATAATAATTTTAACCATGAATTTAATTCTGACGCCTAATTATTCAGTGATGTCGTAAATTTCGTTGGAATCGTGTCGGAATATTTATTTACATAATAATAAATGTTACTCTGTTAATTTGTACATTGCCAGCATGAATATTCCGAAGTTCGTAAGCGCGCGAAACGTTCCCTAAGTGCGCGAAAGTTTGTTCAATTTAGTATGTTATATGTACAACCATCTCCATATATTATATAGACAGTGAATGTCGGAATATATTTGTGGTATTTCATGTGGTTTTGCTACCTATTTCAATTACCTGAATTTGCGTTAATATCTCATGATTATGAGGTTGTAAGAATATGCAGAGGCAGTTTTAAAAAAGACTTGTCCAACATTAAAAAAGAAGCAGTGTTTTTTTTTTTGTTATTCAAAAAGAACAAAATAATCAGAGGTATATTAGCATCCAGTCAATTAAATCGGTATTCCGAGAATCTATAAATTGACATTTTATTTACATAACTAGCAACAGTGTCAATCCATGGAGTTTTAAAAATCGTTCATTCGTTTTAAACATTCAATAAATAAAACATATTTTCCAATTTTCATTAATATCACATTAAAAGCACCCACAAAATTATCGAAACCATCCCATTTATATTTAAAGTTCCGTGGCCATAAAGGACAATTTTCAACAAAAAATCTTTGCCGACAGTCCGTCAGCTGGAAGGTGAGCGTCGAAGGCGGTCTAAATAAAACCAGTCTACAAAGACCCTTCGACTTGTACTTTGCGTACAAATTAACAGATCAATGTAAATTGGTGCACAGTTAAATGCAAGTAATGAATGCATTTGACTGAATGGTTAGCGTGGGACCCGTTCAACCATTCAAGCTAAATGAACCGCAGTGGAATGGAAGTAATAAGAGCCGTGTAAACGGAACGTGGAGTGATTTTTATGGAAATACATTGAATGAATTTATAAAATATTTACTGAAGTTTTGTGGAACGCTCGAATTTTTATGTAGACTTGTGTGGTTGAATGGCTTTAAGGTTTTAATAACACAGCATCACGCCTGTATTCCCCGAAGGCTTAAGCAGAGATTAACTATTGTACACCCACATTTCGCCGATGCTGTTATCGAGTCCCATTTACAAGGAGGCGAGCCTATTGCCATCTGCCGGGCACAGTTCCAGCCTCCGTGCTGCTAGTGAGAATTTCCATACAGATAACCCACTAACACTTTCCCCGATCCGGGAATCGAAAGCAGGACCTCACGCTCAGCAGTCGCGCTCGCGGCCACTAGACCAATGAGGGAATCTCTGGGTTAGGCTAGGGTACTCTTTTTTTAATGCCAATTCACATCTAAAGAACCTATTTTCTCATTCATCAAAAGCAAAAACAAAACCCTACACAGATAAAGTTACCCGCGCTTTTTTAGCCGCAAAATCAGTCTGTTTTCATTTACACGTTGCGGCTGCATTCGTGAACGGTACAAGCAAAAAGGCTAATCACCATTGCATGCACCAATGAGAACAAAACAGGTAAGCGAAGACAAACTTATTGTTCACATTAAAAATCCTTATATCTATAAATTTAAAGTCGAGTTTTGTCTAACAAGGGTTGTAAAATAAAATGGCGCTAAGCTCTCAGCGTAGGTAGATTCAGTTCGGAAACGTTGGAGTGTTTGCAAAGGCAATCAGCACGTACGTTGTATTGCAGGAGTTTTTTAAAAGCGATTTTATGTGAAATGTAATTATTTTGTTGGCTTCAGTCGCCTTTTATGTTGTGTATCAAAGGATTTTATAGCAATGAACGTTTTTAATTGAATACAGGCTGTAGTTTCTGTTGATACACTATATGTGGAGTTGCCAATGTTATACTTTAATGTATCGAGTTTTGGTTATTTTATTATTTTTATTATGGTAAGTATTATTATTATTTTATTCTGTATCCTGGTGAACATGATAAACGAGGGTATGATTTCTTTAAGATAGAAATTCGTACAATATGTTATTTTGGCAACCAATCTTGAAAAGCTTTCCAGTCCATAGTCAACAAAGTATCTCGACTAACGACTCTTCAGGACACTTTCGTGTCGGCACGAGCTATCACATGGGTATCGCTCATGCCGTAGTGGAAAGAGTATCCAGTCCGCATTAGTGATATCGTGGCTGATTGCCCAGGGTGCGCCAGACAAACTCAAGTTTCATCACTCGTGGAGGCTCTTTCAAGACTCTAAAGTCTAATTAACATCTCAACTATGGTCTTGTCTATTCATTAGTCTTTCTCTTCATCTTCTTTTTAGAACTCAAAAATAGTTTAAACTTCTTTTATTATTTCATTGTATCCATGAATATCGTAATAAATTTCTTACACACAGTTTGTTATAGAAATATCACCATTCAATTCTTCAATTGTAAATGTTCTCATTCTTGGAATCGTGGCGCCATTTTTTTAAGTGCCGGCTCGCTCTGTCTTTTTTATATTGATTAGTCCACAAATAGATTCTTATTTGTGTCTTAAACAAAAAATTTTGTTCTGTTATGGCGAAAGATAAATGTATTATGGCTTTTGTAGTGCTATTATTAGGACTTTTGAGGGTTAACTACCTGCTTTAAGAAGTATTTATACCAATGAAGTCATTGACTTGGTAACTTCTCACAATCAGATCCAGCAAGTCCTCTCTTGTCTGCCCCCCAGCAACGCCTTAAGCCGAGGTTCGAGTCCCACTATGGGACACCCTTAGCAGTGTTGCTCAGTATTATTTAATTTGCTCGGCTGGAGGCCCTTCTGGTCTCGCCATTTGCCCGGTTAAGCAGTAAAAGCTCCCTGAGATAACAGCAAGAGACAACTCAAAAAAAAAAATGACTTGGTAATGGTATTACGGAACCTAGCTCAAACATAACAATTTTTCAACAAGTTGTATTTTGTTGGAACATGCAGATGATACTTTTTTCTTGTTTTTAGAAAACATTGCCACACACTATGAGTAATTCCTTTTTCGGAGCGTTTACATACACAAATATTCAGACCCGGAAAAATTACAATCTGTTAGCCGAATAAATACTTAATTAATTTTGTAATTATGTGTAATTCAATTCAATTCAAATATATTTTTATTCATGTAAACCATTTACAGGCACTTATGAATAGTCAGGCTCTAGTTGCCACGTTCCAAAGTGTTGATTTCCAATGGAGAAGAACGGGCAAGAAACTCCATGGTTACTCTTTTTAACTCGAAATTAAATATACAATATTAATTTATACATTGATCTCGAACAACAATTATGTGAGTACAATGTAGCTTAAAAGAGTCTAACTTATGTAAGTCTGAAACTCAAGCCTGATAGTTATGAAGAATATATTTACTTTTGATAAAATTGCCATGGCAGCTATGAGCTGACCAGTCCCAATAGACGGCACCCGTGCACATATGTATTCATTATTTCATTCAATTAACAATTTAAACTTACAGTATATTTATTATCTCCTTTATTTATTTAATAACATATTTTTTTAAATTTATAAATATATATAATAAAAAAATACATTTATAAATATAAAAAATAGGGACCAACCTGTATCGGGAATAGGGTCCAAGCTACCGGTGGTTAGGGCTCCAGAGACAGAAACCTCCTCACAGTACGTGCCGTATCAAGGAGTACCGCTTTCTGAATCAGTCCCTTGACCCAGCCGCCCAACGAGAGCTTCTTGAGATACAGTATATTTATATTATTATAATGCTTATATGTTAGAAAAATATAGAAGAATTGACAGCACTTACACATGAATTATAAAACATTGTTTTAATATATTAGTCCTACATAAACACAAGTCGTCAAGTCGTGGACCTCGTGTCTCAAACTACGTAGGTTCGTTCCAAAACGAATTAAGAACTTTCTTCGAACAAACATTTCACTTTGTGCTTTGTCTCTTTCTTTACTCTTTGTTTTGATTTTTTGTCTCTATCTGACGTGTTTAGAATCAGTATCTTCAATGGTTTCTTGTTATTGAATTTTGTTTGTTATTCCGATATTACTGTATTTGTTTGGTGTTTATGTAAATTATGTATGTTATGTGTTTTCTGGTATAGAAGATACGTTATTAGAAGGTAAGACAACAAAGTCTGCTATAAAATGTTAATGACTGTCCCATTGGTATAGTGGTCGAAAGGGCCACTGCTGAGCGTGTGCAGCTCTGTTAGATCTCCGCGTCAGGCTTAGTGTTGGGATTTTCTGTATGGAAATTCTCAGTACCAGCACGGAGTCTGGAACTGTGCCCAGTAGATTGGCAATTGGCTCTACCCTTACATGGGACTTAATAACGGCATCGGCGAAATGTGGGTCTACATAGTACGCCTCTGCCTAACCCTTCGGAGAATACAGGCGTTATGTTATATTATGAAAAACAGTCAGATTCTACGTGCCACATTCGTATATCGCTTTCCGAACATAAATAACACCGTTTTCTTCTGGCTCAATATCTTTAAATCCCTGCTTAGTAACTAACTATAGTTATTTATGTATTTTTGTAAGTTCTTTTATCAAACGGATAGCCAGTAAGAAGCGGTGGCCTCGGACGGAATGTTATAAGAATTTATGGGCACAGATCCCTTAAGAATTTTATAAAGATATACATAATATTATTTAGTGGAAAGGAAAATATGGAATAATATTTTTATTTGGCGCAGTAGCTAAGCGATTAGCTTTCTGCGCTACGTGTTGCGGGTTTGATCCACGCACGGTTAAAATATTTGCAGATAGTCGTTTCGGGTCTGGTTGTGTGTGTACGTGACATGTATGTTTGTAAACTGTACTCACGATACAGGAAGAATCATGGAGTGGATCAAAGTTAAAAAAAAAATCGTATGTAGATGATATATCGAGGATCACAGAATAGTTTAGAGTACGGTAATTGAGAAGAAGCGAGAGAATCGAAAACTGCCAACACGATTGGCGCAGTGGTTAAGCAATTGGCTTTCTGCGCTACGTGTCGTGGTTTGATCGCCGTACGAAACAAATATTGCTATGGCCTACAGACAGTTGTTAAGGATCTGGTTGTTTGTGCATGTGAATATTATATGTAAACGCAGTCACGATACAGGAATTATTGCTAGTGTGGGGCAACGGTTTTAATGGGTGTATTGGCCTGGGAGGAAGGGGGACCCCTCCTCCTTTCCCCTAAAATATTACTCATGGTGCTGTGTGTGTGGTCTGCACTGAACAATAACTGGTTAGTAGTATGTCGCAATAGACTGAATCTTAATAACATCATCCTACGCCTATATATTTGACCCGGGTATGTCTTAAAACTGCGGACAGACACCGGAGGACGGGCAGCAGCGTTCTCTCACTAATCGGTGAGCTACTGCGATCCGCAAGCCGCCTGCCAAGCGTGGGGATTATGGAAAACCCCCCCTTGAGGGAGACGGACAGAATCATAAAATAAAGTGACCATTATGGGTTTTACTTTTCTGGTTATATAAGTATAAGTATGACAACTGCATCGACGTATCTGATCGAAGATACGTCCAATGGCCAATCCAATGGCAGTTGCTACTTTTGATTTAAAACTTATTGCGTCCGTATAAAGAAATTTTTTTGGTTTTATGGTCTTGAACTGGCATTCAGTTCGGAAATGATCGGAGTTACGAAGATTGCCGATGAGAGTTTTGAGTTGTTTCGTAGCTTTTAAGTAAAGGGACGGATACATCCTCAATAGTTCTCATTTCAAGTATATAATCGTAAGTCGAGCCATCAAAATCGCTCCAATGATTTCCGAGATTGTCAAGAACAAACCAAACGCACAAATATTTAGGGTGAATCTAACAATTTTCTACCCCAAAGATCAGTGTCCAATCAGCCATGTTATTGCTACTGACCATCGTTTTTTGTGCTTCATTGGATGTTAAGCCATTTGGGGAACATTTTGAGGACTTCAATGGCGCATTGACGGTACAGCTTTTTGAGTTTCAAGTTCAATTCTTTGGACTGGACTTGTTTGGGAAACTACGCATTATCCTGTTTGAATATTTAATTCACGAACACTGATCTCAGCGAAGACATATTTGAAGAGATTTCTTTTGTGTCTACTTTGCGTCACTTCTCTTCCGTCGTGTCGTAATGAGCTATCCCTTTGGTATCACCTATGCCGTGGTGGAAAGATTAGCTCGTCAACAATTTTGTTAGCGACGTTTTCTGCCCGAGGTGCGCTGAGCAAACTAAGTAGGTATCGTCATTTGTGGAGGCGTTTTCCCTGCACGCCAAATTTTGCGTTACTACGCAAAGAATACGGGCTAAAATGAAAATCTTCGGGTTTTCAATAGGAGCCTTTTCCTAATTATCTAATTCTCATTCTACTATAGAGTAACCATCTTTTCCTTGTTGGAAATATTCGGTTCCTGACCTATCTTATGTAGGTGCCATATTATGATCGTATCTGTCCCGGAATATTCCTTGACACATTTCATCTATGGCCACTTTACCTGTTACTTTCTGAACCCACTTGAACAGACTCGTACGGGCTCACCGCAGCCCCCCGCAGCCCCTTGCAGCCATAACCGCTCACATTCCGTCTGTAAATCTCACTTATTCGTACATCTGCGTGAGAGGGTTACTCAAATTTAACCTTTTATTATAGGTATCTTCTAATGTTTTTCTATTTATTTAACTGGTGTTCCCTGAACTTAGATATTAAAATAGATAAATATGTATCTACAAGCAATCAACTTCAAAAATGAATACACTTAGCAGAATTCAAAAGTGAACTTTAGAAGATATTGATAGAAAGTCCATTAGTCCATATAATTTAACATCTGCGAATACATAAAAAAACAATGGTAAAAATGATTCTTTTCCCAGAATAACCTCTTGAATTTGACTTCCCAGTACTAAAGAGAATAATAGCAGAAGCAGAAGAAGGCCTTAGTTACCTTCCTCCTTATTTTTAGATTTTAGACTAAACATTAAATAGTAGTAGGCATTTTACAAAACTATCTCACAAATATTTTTGATTCAATGCAGAACGGATAGGTTTTCCGAATGCGGTACAGGTAGTTTAATCTGCTATAAAATTCATAGTCCACGCCAGTTCAATGGCGGTACGCGCTAAATTCGATTCGTCCACATAAATTTGTCAGTATCAAACAAAAAGTGCTGTCGAAAGTCCCTATAAAAACTCCGGTTAGTACAAGCCGTGATACAGATTAGTACAGAAGGTCCATACGGGTTAACAGCGGAACCGATTATCAAATTTCAACATCAAGTCTCGTCTCGTCATGGAGATTATGGAAAGATCGTGACATTGGAAGAATATCAAAATATCTATTGAACTGATTCGCGTAAAAGTCATATGGAGCAATCGTTAAATTATTCGTAAAATTCCACAGTAACCCTCAAAGGGGTTACTGTGGAATTTTGTAGATGATTTTGTTCCGTCACATTTTTAATCCACTGTTAGTAATCGGTTCCCTATGTTTTAAAAGTGGTTTTAGTTGGAAAGTAGGTACTTACTTACTTTAGGCTAGACTGGTGTTTTGTGATGAGTGGGAGACACTCACATCCCACAATAGAATGCGATAGACATTTGAGAACTCGTCGAAATTGAATGATTTATATCGCTGGCCTACCCTTTTTACCGTAAACTAAGATTATTAAGAAAATTTCTATGGAGGCCAACTATCTGTAAAATAAACTGATGTTGAGGCTCGTAGGATAGACTGAAACAGTGTAACAATTTATCATGAGCGTTACGAGTTTTTAAGTTTTAGTGTCGCTTCTTATATTTTTTTGAAGTGAGCCTTCTGTGTTATCTTAATTCTTGGCAGGAGGCCGTATAATCGATATCCTCGATACAATGCTGCCCAATTTGTTAGATTGCATTGTAATTTAGTAATTTGTTCTCGTCCACCCATCGATGTAACGCGACCATTTTTATTTGTCAATCAGTGTCGGATAACTCGTTTTAACAGGCTATGAATGGCGACAAAAGTAATTTGGGTGATACAGTTTTGTAACAAAACAAAATAAACAAAAGAGTATGTATATTCAGCACCAAAAAGATACAAAAGATTTTTATATATAAAAATACATAGTCATTAAAATTGTATGATTTAACCAATAGTTTTTCACGAATAGGCGTTTGAATTTCGCTACGTGTATACATATTTTTGATGTTAAATGTACATACATATAAGTAGGTACTTCAATACTTTCTGGGGTTGGATTCAATATCAAACATAACTTAAATAAAAAAAGAGCAGTGATAGCCTAGCGGTTGAACGCTTGCCTTCCATGCAGGAGTTCTGAGTTCGAACCCGGCCCGCACCTCTGACTTTTCAAAATCATGTGCGGATCAGAGTTCGATTATCACTTGCGTTTACGGTGAAGGAAAACATCGTGAGGAAACCTGCACACCTGAGAGGGCTCCATAAAGTTCTTGACGGTGTGTGTAGTTCGCCAACCCGCACTGGGCCAGCGTGGTGGACTAAAGCTTAACCCCTTCTCGTTCTGAGAAGAGACCCTTGCCCAGCAGTGTGACAGTAATGGGTTGAATTTATATAACTTAAATATTAATCGCCAGAAATTTTTAGTTTATATAGAATAGTTTATTCAACACGTAGATAAGAAATCTGAAATTTAGGCTATTGTTTTGCTTGAATTTTTTTACTAAGATTGAGGTTAGTAGATTTAAAAACTAGTATCCTTTTACTAGACTGACATTGTAGCAGGATATTACATCTATCCCACGTATTATCAGTGAAATTCACAAGCCACATGCCATTACCGAATTTGAAGATTGAAAATTTTGTTTTTGAGAACAATATTGTTACTATTTTTTTCGATAGATATACGTGTATTTTACGGTAGTCTTATTGTATAATACAATATTATGGTGTTAAAGAGCATTTAAAGCACTACGACGCTCCACGTATGTTTCTTTGTAGTCATTCAAAACATAATGAGTTACGCCTTCTAAACGTGACAGGATGTTATTTTAGGCCGAAGTAAAACATTGTAAGCGGTTTTTTGTTTTGTCTTTCTCACGCGCTTAAGGGTTATACCGATGAGAACACTGCCTTAAATCATTACTTGTTATTTAAAGGATATTTTGCCGATTGTCTGCTTTATTGCTTGAGAATGTAAGTTCGTCTGTTAGACGTGAGATCTTTAAATTGATTCTCAGGTATTGTTTGGGTGATGTTGTTGATGGTATTCTCAGAAGCAGCGGTGAGTTTATTGATGAATGATGCGCGGTGCATGGCACTAGGATCGTTACCATACATTAAGGTTTAAAAAGATATTGTAAGATGGGTGTAACTGTATTACAATCAAATAGTAAACCTTTGTTTGACACTTCAGAGGAAACAGGCATGTTATCATGTGGTATAACATGATTAAACCACTGAACCGATCGTTATCAAATATTACAAAGGGGTAGCATCAATCCTAAAGAAGGATATAAGCTTATTTTCACTATTGCAGAAAAACACTAATTAGATAATAAAATACAAAATAAACGCAGAGAAAATCGTGGCCAACAACTAGTCATTATAAATAGAAAAGTAAACTAAAATGAAACAAGCAATGGATTTGACAACTGACAACACAATAAGTTGCAATTATCATCAAACATCTGTAAAATAATTACATTTCAAACGTTATTTGACGCGTTATTTAACCTGTATTATGGTACTCGCGTTATTGTATCATTATTCTTAATGCCTCTTCTAAAAACCCGACAGGATGTTGTTTTAGGCTCAAAACGAACCGTTGAGTTTTTTGTTTTGTTTTTATTTTCGCATGTTCTCGTCTTGAGAAATGAGTGTTAAATTGTTTCTCGGTTCAAGCGTGATGTTATTATTAGAAGAGCGGTTTCATATGACTGGGGACTTTTGTTAGAGGGTTAGTCTTAGAAATGTGTGTTCTTAAGAGTAGCGTTCAGATGCTGTCTTCGGACAAGATTGCCTTGAAATACGCGCAATATAGGTGTTTGCGCGTTAACGTTTCTTACATCGAAATATTAACGAATTAATTTGATTTTGGTCTCTATCGTTTTGTCAGATTAGGTATAAACTAGGTAAACATCAAAATGAGTTTAAAAAACGCATTTTGAGGATTGATTATCTCTCAATTTATAAACAATAATCAAATAAACAAAAACGCGACGACCTAGTTTTTACTTGTGCCTATTATATATAAAAATATCAGCAAAATCAGCTCATGTTTAGTGGGGTAAAAACGTCAACGCATTTTGTATGAAAACTTTTAGCTAAACTATAGTTTTAAGGCAGTCGAACTTATAATACTAAGAAATAATTCTAAGCGGTATAAAGGTTTAGTAAAGAGTTTGTTGTTGATTTTTTATTGCTAGAATTGCTGGACTAGAACTGAAACAATACAATAACGCCGGCAAAATCTAAAGTTTGTTAGGCCTTATCTTTTTATGACCGATTTCGACCGGCTCGAACTCACAACCTTTGGGATTTCAGTATGGAAAGTCTCAGTACCAGCACGGAGTCTGGAACTGTGCCCGATAGATTGCAATAGGCTGCCCTTTATTACATGGGACTCAATAACAGCATTAGAGAAATGTGGGTCTACAATAGTACACCTCTGCCTAACCCTTCGGGGAATACAGGCGTGGTGCTATCTTTAGAACATATACTCTATCTCTACATGTTCATACTAAGTCCATATTACAAGTTTTCATATAGATTTATTAATGCAAAACACGTCTTGACAAGCGGCTGACATTTCCTTCATTCCCGCCAAGAAAATACGAGGAAAAGAAAGAAAGAAAATGAAAACAAACAAAAAGATTAATGCCTTGTTCCACGGCAGTTTCATCTCGTGATGTCTAACCATAACTTGTTTGCTCGTTCCCGACAGTTTTCTTGAGCTAACACGTCAAACTGACAGTCAAGACTGTCGGGAATTGCGTGTGTGAAATTTAATCTATGGTTGACTGGCATTATCAACAATTATGTAGATTCAGTTGAGACAGCCAGCGCATGCGCTCTATTCATCGAGCAACTAATTTGTGGTTTTAATTTTAATGAAGTGAAGATGGAGTTCTTGTAATATTGTACGATTCAAAGCGATAGCAATATTATTGAACACTAGCTTCAGCCCGCGACGTCGTCCGCGTGATCTACATATATATAATTTATAGTCTATAACACTCGGTTTAATGTAGCTATGAAAGAATTTTCAGATTCGGATCATTAGCTCCGGAGATTACGCGCTACGCTATACAAACAAACCTTTACCTCTTTATAATATTAGTAATAATATCCTCCTGACCTAATTTCGGTCACGGCGGCCTATCTCAATACAGAGATGCATATCATCATATGATATGTATCTCTTCACGATTACTCTAATATATCAAGAACTTACCTCAATGAAGGTGTCGCTGACGAACCTCTGGACGAGGGACGTCTTCCCGCACTGGGTGTCTCCCACCAGCACAACTTTGATCTCCTCCTCGGCTGAGGGGGTGCTGGCGTTGTTGCCGTCCGAACACTTCTTGCCGGACCACATTGTTAGTTCTGTAACAAGAAAGCGACGTTTAAGGCATCTTCATCATATTTGAACAACGGTTTACTCATATTCGTATCCTCAGTATTCTCTCTATAAACATTCGCGATCTTGTCTAAAACCTTTTTAATAAAACCTTCAAAAATAGGTTTCATCGTAAACATAAAAATAAAGCGTGTACCCACAAAGTGAAGACGCAGAAGGCGAATGCCATATCGCGTGAAATCGCGACGAGATTGGTTCGAACTTTAATTTTTTATCCGCTACACGTTTAATGTTAAACAGGCTTTCTCATAATTTAGATTCATAATCAGGTGGTAATTTGCTTGGGAACTGCTGGAACGGACAGCCAAGGAAGTCTTAAAAGTCTACACAGCGCAATATTCATCTACAGATGTCTAGCAACTGCAAAACTGATGACTGTTGATAATGAACCTTATGTAAACGATTTTAAAACTGCAATTCCATTTTTTTTATTCATTTATAGTGGTTTTTTAAGCCCGATGTAGCTGGCACTTAAAAATGATTGTACACAGTATCTAATTCGTGAAGACTTATCATTGGCAGAAAGCCAATGATAAGTCTTCACGAATTAGATACTGTGTACAATCATTTTAGTTAGTTTTAGTTAGTTATATATAATTTACTGTTAGATGTGATGTAGGTCTTCCAAATCTATCTATATAAATAAAACACAATTGCCAAAAATGTATGTATGTAAGCGCAAACTTCACAACGGCTACACCTATTTGGCCAATTACTTTTTGTTGTGTTTGTAATTGTCAGGACAAGGTTTGTATGTAAGAAAATTTCGGGAAAATCCACCGAAAAAGTCGAAAATTTGAATGGTATTTTTGTATGAAATTTCCCATTTTCTTCATTAGTAACTGCTCCTGTGCGAAGCCGGGGCGGGTCACTAGTAGTAAATAAATATTGTATATAGTATGAAGTAAGCCTTCTGAAATTATTTTTTCTGTGACACAACAATGTTTTTCATCGCTTCAAAACTTGAAACATAATCGTTATTCCATAGCATGCGTCTTAATGGTTTTTATCTCTTGATATATAACCATTTTGCATTCATTTCTGCACAGATTTGTAAGAAATATTTTGGCATAATATTCTTTTGAAGTAATGTTGCTTTTCTGGTAGATATTTATAAAGAATAATAAAATGGAGTCTGCATTTTCGAGTACCTACGTTTACTGTGTTCTTTTTTATTATTGCATAGGTTATAATGATTTCTGAAATTGATAACACTCTTTGGAGACTAATGTGACGTCATTTTTTTTTTGTTCACGTTGTTTATTGCTGACGTTAAGTATTGCTTTAAGCACTCCTACATCTTACTTTATGCAGATGATATGAAGATTCATAAAATCATTCGTGGCATTTCTGATGCACGTCAATTGCAGGCAGATCTCCAAAGATTTGAGGCATACTGTAGCGTTAACAAACTTCAGTTGAATGTATCAAAATGTTTCCATGTAACTTATACACGTCAAAAGTCCATAATTGACTGTAACTACAGACTTTACGATCAAAGCATCGGTAAAGTTAACAGCATTAGAGATCTAGGTATTATACAAGACAGTAAGCTATTATTTGATCAACATATTGAGTACATAGTTAAAAAAGCTTCCAGCGCGTTAGGTTTCATAATGAGGGCATCATCTTGTTTTCGTTCTCTCAAGCCTATCAAAATACTATACTGTTCGTACGTCACTTGGAATATGCATCGCAAGTCTGGAGTCCTCAATACGAGATTTATAAGTCTCGTATTGAGGGAGTCCAGATGAAGTTTCTGAGATATTTGGACTTCAGGGCACAGCAGTACTCACACGATTACAGCCATCGTTGCAGAAGGTATCACTTTCTACCGCTTGACTATAGGCGCCAAATTAATGATACATGTTTCCTATTAAATATCGCAAACGGCTCTATTGACAGTTCTGAACTTGTCTCAAAATTATCATTGCGTACTAATCATGTTGGATTCCGTCAACGAACTCTTTTAGATACACCTTTTGTAAGGACTAACTATAGGCGAAACGCCTTTTTCATAAGAAGCGCATATAGTTTTAACAAGGTTTCACGTGATCTTGACATTGATTTATTCTGTACCCACGCAAGCACAGCAAGGCGAATCTCAGCTTCATCATTTTTTGGTATTAATCATAATTCTTAATTAAATTGATCAATCTATCGAGATTAAAAGAGCATATGCATATGTATTGTATTGCAATGAGAGAAAAAAAAAAAATATTTATTTACTTGTATTGTGTAAATTAAGTTACGTAATATATAAGGGAATCATCTTTTTTTTTCTGTATGTGTACACATTTGTGGAGGCTTGTAATTAGCAACATAGATATTATTTTGTTATTAAATATTGTAATTAGTCTGTAAGCCTTCCTAAGAATAATAAAAAAAAAAAAAAAAAAAAAAATTTGGAGAGGTCTAATAATAGGATTTTTTTATTAGCACATGCGCGGGTTCAGTACGGTAGTTGACTACTAGTCATCTGAGTTACTTTTTATGAACTGTCAAAAATGACATTTTGTTCTAAAAATGTTTGGAATAGCAAGGCGTGATATAAGAAGGTACTCGTATCAATATTGCCAGGAAAAAAAATGAAAATAACTTTTAATGAAAATATAAGTTC
The DNA here is from genome assembly GCA_947562105.1 of Shargacucullia verbasci. Lineage (NCBI taxonomy): Eukaryota > Metazoa > Arthropoda > Insecta > Lepidoptera > Noctuidae > Shargacucullia > Shargacucullia verbasci. The sequence goes on from OX387296.1 coordinate 2,329,974, forward strand.
TGAAAATTTCAGTGGCTGAATAGAGAAGTGGATATTATAAAAGTACGGAGCTGCCTAGTTTATTGTATTCACTAAAATCTGTTCGCTGGAAATGTTACACAGTTTTAATAGCTTGTCTTTTTATTTCATACATTTCATGGGAACATGCGTGTTATAAAGGATGTTGTATTTTGAAAACAAAAAAGTATCTATCAAAAGAGATATTCTTTTTTTATATTTTTGATCGCGGTTTTTCATAGAATCCGATAGTGGTTCCATTCCATTTTTTTGTTTTGTATATTTATTCTAAACTAGCTTTTGCCTGCGACTTCGCACGCGTGGAATTTAGAATCTGATATTTTCCTGCGGTAAAATGGAACCTATATTTTAAGTTAGACCTGTAGCAATACATCGGTGAAAACTGCATTCAATTCCATGCAGTAGTTTTTGCGCGATGCGTGTACAAACATACAGACAGACAAAAATTCTAAAAACTGTTGTTTTGGCTTCTGTTACTTTAATAAAGACCCCTGACATCGGCCTGTTATAATTTTAGTATATGTATAGATTTGTTCATTCTGTTTTTTTACATAGCACCTCATATGATTATACCTCTACTTCTGTGAGGGTTAGACTGAGTGCGTGTTGTACATACACCTACATTCACTTTAATAGTAGGCGAGCCAATTACCATCCACTGACTCCCAATACAAGCTTCGCGCTGGTACCAAAAATTTTCTAACAAATAATCCAATAACACTTGCTCGACCTGGGAATGGAACCTCAAGATCGGTAGCCGCGCAACATTGAACTATAGAGGCTGTCTATTTTATTTTTAAAACTAAAAATATTTTCAAATCGGATATATGGGATCACTCTAGTCTGTACGTCACACGCTTTTATTTCGGAGACAACTTGACGTGGAAAACTGCAATTTGGCACACTTTTAGAACGTAATTCTTTTACCCTTTCCTTCCAATTCAAAATGGCCACCATCCTATCACATTGACGGGAAGGTAGGGCCCCCCAGACTTACGAGAAAGTTGAAACTCGATAGGTAATAGATAAAAAATGGATTTGATTGACATTTGATTGTAAACTGTGAAATTTGAAGGCATGTTTTGCCGCAGTGGCTAAGCAATTAGCTTTCTACGCTACGTGTCGCGGGTTCGATCCGCGCACGGAACAAATATTTGTATAATCTACGGATAGTTGTTTCGGGTCTGGTTGTGTGTGCATGTGTCGTGTATGTTCGTAATCTGTACCCATGGTACAGGAGAAATAAAAGTGGGGGCAAAGTTTAAAAAAAAATCCTACATCCATATTAATCTATTAATAATTTTTAACAGTGAGACAATGTATATTCATCATCATAAATAGCATCACGCCTATATTCCCCGTAGGGTTAGACAGAGGTGTACTATTGTACACCCATATTTCGCAGATGTCGTTATTGAGTCTCATGTAATATGGGACGAGCCTATTGCCATCTATCGGGCATACAGTTCCAGATTCCGTGCTGTTACTGAGAATTTCCATACAGAAAACCTAATAACACTTTGCCCGACTCTAGATCAGGGTTTCTCAAATTGGGGTACGCGAACCCTTAGGGGTTCGCCATTTGATGGTTCGCGAGAAAATTTACGTAATGGCTACTGGATACCAGGCAAGCGCGTACGACACAAATGATGGCGCGTGCGCGACATAGATAAGAGTAGGTATAGAGTAAGATTAAAATTATCTAAGTATACTCTATATTTTTTATATAAGGGGAGTGGGGCCAGGGGTTCGCAGTAGTTTAAGTACTTTAACAGGGTAAATGAGCAGCTATAGATTAGCTGCACAATGGGACGGAGCCTGCCAGGTCATCCACTGGCGGGCTGATACCTGCCGGGGGTGCGGTGAATGCGCGAGCGAATCCCATATCTCTGGCGGTATAACTACAGTTATGCCGCAGGAACACCGTGTGGTTTTAGTCGGTAAAAGTCCAACATCACCCGTCGCCATCCCCAGGGCGGCGGGTAAGCATGAGTATTTCCACACGTAAAAAAAAAAAGTACTTTAACAGGGGTACGTGGGGCCATAAGTTTGAGAAACCCTGATCTAGATCAATGAAACAGATTTTTATTTGTATAGACGAAAACATGTAAAACGGCCCAATCCTTTCATGACTTGATAACTTCTAACTCAGTAACATTAACAGGAATATTTCATTCGTTAATTTGTTAACTAATTTTTGCAGTATCGTTAATTACGAACGAGGAACAACAGACTGTGTTATCTTACTTCGCAAAGATGGTATTGTAATTTAATTAACATTTCTTAGTCACAAATGAAATCAGGAGTTGAAAACATTTTGGACCTTGTTTTTTGATGCTTCGTATTTTATATGGATGTAGAGAAAAGAAAGAAAGAAATGTAATTTTATTGGTTGCAAAGTCATGTCTCATACACCGCATGAGATAAAACAATAAAAAAAATGATATCTTGCAAAATTGGATGTTTCGTAACTATGAAAAAAATAATAATAATAAGCGATAGGTGAGAATGCTCATACCGCCGGGGAAATTCGTAATGTCGGACGTACTTATGTATCGTAACTTGGGGAGGTTCCTTTATGCACCCAAATAAAACAATAGACGTATGATCGCGTGTAATGATCACGAGTTTATGTAAAATAACATCATGCCTGTTTTTCCCCTAAAGTTTAGGGAAAGGTGTACTTTAGTACACCCATATATCAGCGATGTCGTTATTTGATGTTACTGAAAACTACATAGAAAAACCCAATAACACTTTGCCCGACCCGGGAACCGAACCAAGACCTCACCCTCACACGCCTCATTCATCACAACTAAAACCAATGAGGCAGATGAATGAAAAATAAGTACCTAATTTTTAATTCTTACTACTAGCTTCCGCCTGCGGTTTCGCCCGCATTGATTACGAATCCGTGCATTTTTTTGGGTCACACGTAGCGGCATCTAGCGTCCTAAAGCAATTGTGACCGTCGAAAGTTATTGTCCTTTCCCTCGAGAGAAGTACTTTTTTCTGGATGAAAGGTACCCTATGTCCTTTTCTGTACTTCTGACAACACATATGAAAAATTTCATGATGATCGGTTCAGTGGTTTAGGCGTGAAAAGGTAACAAACAAACTTACTTTCGCATTTATAATATTTAAGTTAGGATTACGGGACGAATTTGGTGATTGTACCAATAGGAATACTAACTAGCGCCCAATATTCAGCAATAGACAATACAAACGGCATTAGGTAGTCGTCTGATCTCCTGGAGGTATGAAATAACCACACAACCATGAGAAGAAACACAAAAGATCCAATATTACTACAGGGACACTGTAAATTGCCCTGCTGATCTCTATTGCGCGACGCCGCAATGTGTCGCCGACTTAAAAGGTAATCAAGTGTCGAGCAAAAAATAGAGCTCAGCTTTGTAAGAAGAAAAGGAATCGTGTTATCTAGTGTGGTGCAATATCTGGTCGATTGTGGAGAATTAGGAGATCAGATTTATGGTTGGCACAACGGATAAGTGGTTGACTTTTGCGCTAGGTGTCGCGGGTTCCATTCCCGCACCGATCACGGATAGTTGTTCCGGATCTGGGTATTTCTATCTATTATTACATATAATAAAATTATAACAGGCCGATGTCTGTACATTATAGATATTGGAGAAAAACTAATATGGGGGGTCTTTATTAGAGCAACAGAAGCAGAAACAACAGTTATTAGAATATTTGTGTCTGTCTCTATGTTTGTATACGCATCACGCAAAAACTACTGCATGGAATTCACCGATGCATTGCTAGAGGTCTAACTTAAAATATAGGCTCCATTTTACTGCAAGAAAATATCAGATTCTAAATTCCACGCGTACGAAGTGCGGGCAAAAGTTAGTATGTGAATATTTTTGTTTCTAAACGCACCCAAAATGGAAGAATTATAACTGCTGTTGGGTAAGGTTCCTCTTAAAAAACGTAGGTCTTCTAGGTCTATGTCATATATATCCGTACTTTGTACCTATTACTGGATAATGATATACCTACCGTATTGGCAGCGGCGTGCACCGAGTTTTTAGACAGGGTAGGCAGAAAATTTTAAAAGCTTACTTACCAAAAATACCTACTGCATGTTGGTATTGGTTTGTCGTCTTGTCGATTAAATAATGATGTATGTGATTTACCACCTCAAATATTTTATAATAAATATTTATCTGAGTTATGTAGGGTGGGCAGTGTCTTTTTGTCTTTATGAACCGCACGATACTGCGTATTGGCAATGATAATAATTATAAATCAAGGATAGAAGGACCAATACCCTATACAGGCTTATTTTTAGTGGTCTTTGACACCTATGCTAACTGTTAAAGGAATATTTGCTCAAAAAATCCGATCTAGTACTTTTAAACATGAAAACAATATATTTGATTGGTTCACAAGTGCAGATATCCTGGTTGAGAAGATTTATTAAGTTTCTCTGTTAGAAAAAAAGTATAGTAGCATTTAGAGTTTGAACTTGTGGCCATTAGATGGCAATAGGCTCGCCCCCTATAACATAATACCTACATCAATACATCTCTGCCTAACCTTTCGAGGAATACAGGCGTGATGCTATTAAAATTGCATTCAGGGATTTGTTACTGCTAGGTCCAATTAAATTACAAAAATGCTAGCTAGCACCTAAAACGTAAAATACCTGTTACACTATATTCCACCACAAAAGCAGATTAAATCAGATTTCAGCCGTCCATTTAATAACACGGAGATAATCGCCCATGGCTGTATTTGTGTACAGCGTTGTCGTGTACAGTACAGTACAGTACAGTACAGTGTGTATATATTGTAATAGATCGATGTACATCAGAATAGATCACCTCATTGGTCTATTAGTCGCAAGCGTGACTGGTCCTGGTCCTGGGTTCGATTTCCGGGTCGGCCAAAGTGTTATTGGATTTTTTTTGTATGGAAATTCTCAGTAGCAGCACAGAGTTGATTAAAATAAAAAAATCGTCCAAACATTTCTTGAATCCATACTTTTTCTATTATTTCTTGGGCTTTGGGTAAGATTGGATTTTAAATTGTATTTATAAGTTTTTGTTATAAATAACAACTGTTTCTATTCTAGGCTTTTCAATTATAATTGAAAATTCTAAAGCCTCATTTATTATGAATTTTTAATAACTAAACGGCTCTGAAATCCTTAGTCGAAATAATCGGATAGAAAGTTAACATTTTGGCTGCAAGGCTAAGGATGGTGACAGATCCTGTGAACCTTAATCTTCAGACAATAAGAGTTATTTATGAATGGACGTAATGTGGGCTTCGCGACCCATAGTCGGGTTTACAGGGTCGAAAGATTTTATTAAGTTTCCAAAATTTGGTCTTAAAAGTCAAAAGGCGAATTCTCTATAACTTTAATTTTAGCCATCAATATGATTTGCAATATTATTCGGAATTGTAGAGGGTGTTAGCGCCATCTGGTGACCGATCGATTAATAGGCCGATAAGGGTAACGGAGAAATGATTTACGGCATTTGTGATCGTAGTTCTAGAGTTCAGAGCGAAATTATAATGAAAATAAATGATTTGCGTCAATGTTTTTGTATATAAACTTATATAAGAGAGAAAGTATCACTACATAGCATAAAACAAAGTCGCTTCCCGCTGTCTGTCTGTCCCTATGTATGCTTAGATCTTTAAAACTACGCAACGGATTTTGATGCGGTTTTTTTAATAGATAGAGTGATTCAAGAGGAAGTTTTATATGTATAATACATGCATAATATAGTAGAGAAACAATAAAATGTGATGTCGTAAATAAACACATATTTTTGCGCTTACATTGCAAAAGCTGGCTGAACCCTACGATTTAGATCAAAATAATGTACTACAGTATTGTACACCTTAAAATGGTCTATAAAAAAGTCCGCGGTGGTATATGTCTATCTCTCAGGGATAATCCACAATAACCATTCATAAACCAAGCGGGCGAAGCCGCGGGCGGAAGCTAGTATACACATAAAAGTATGCGAAGATTGCCTCATTGGTCTAGTGGACAAGCGCGACTGCTGAGCCTGAGGTCCTGGGTTCGAATCTCAGTAAGATATACAACTAGAATATTTAGTTTTAATTCCGCTAAACTACTGCAAGTTTGGGTGCATGCACAGGACCGCCCTCCCGCCCGCAAATATATGTACATGCAGGAGGTGTGATAGAAATAATGTAACATGCAACCAAACCGATCCTCGACACGTGTTTCGCCCCTCCACGGAGCATCCTCAGGAGATGTTGACTCGTCGACCGCTTGGACGCGAATGATTCGCGTCCAAGCGGTCGACGAATTAAAACTAAATATTCTAGTTGTATATCTTATATATCATGGATTTCCGCAAAGTAACGCCTGATTCCATTAATTATTCGAATCTCAGGTCAAGCAGTGTTATTGGGTTTTCTGTATGGAAATTCTCAGTAGCAGCACACAGTCTGGAACTGCGCTCGGTAGATGGCAATGGGCTCGACCCCTATTACATGGGACTGAATAACGACATCGGCGAGATGTGTGACAATAGTACACCTCTGCCTAACCCTTCGGGAGATACAGGCGTGATGCTATGTTCCGTTATGTTATAAATAAGCCCTTATATTTTCTGGTATTTAAAAATAGCTGTTTATGGAGCAAACGTAACCATATCATTAGTATTTCTTACACCTAATAACATCTAAAATAAACCATTACACATTCTTCGCGCAGTCGGCTACCCACATGTGTTCAATGTAATTTATTTCAAACTGGAACGAGTAGAAACTGTAAACAATGTTTGACCCGGGTATCGAACCCGGAACGGCGTGAGCCAATAAATTATAAACATTTATAATATCCGGTGGTTTTATGGCTTTATATTGGAATTTTGAAAATGTGATTACTGGAATTTGTGGTGAAATATTCATCTGATACTTTGAAAATATCAATGTAAATATGTGGAGATTAAAAAAAATCTTAGATAGTAATATAGCCAGTGTATAGAATGTCTTGTAAATGGAAAAAATTCAATAAAAGTTTTTCATGGAGAAGAAAAATACTCGCAATTGAAACTGCTATTCGAAAATCAAGAAAAAAAAACATTGAATGCCAATTATTTCTTAAACCACGTCATTAAACACATATACATTTTTTTTTACGTGTGGAAATGCTCATGGCTCCCCCCCTCCGCCCTGGAGAAGGAGACGAATGATGTCGGACTTTTACCGACTAAAACCACACGGTGTTCCTGCGGCATACCTGTAGCGCCGGAGATATGGGATTCCCTCACGCATTCACCGCACCCCCGGCAGATCTCCCACAGTTCTGCATTCTTTGATCCATGACCCGTGAATCACTCTGTCATCATCTACCTAGCCTTTTCACAACTACATTGGGGTCGGCTTCCAATCTAACCGGTTGCGGCTGTATATCAGTATTTTACACGGAGCGACTGCCATCTAATTTCTAAGTAGACACTGATATTCTCTGTTAGACTGGTTGTCGAAATTCGTATGACACCCGGGACCAACTGCTTAACGTGCTTTCTGAGGCACGGAGGGGTCTCGATGTGGTAAAAAATGGTCACCCATCCAAGGACTGACCGCGGCAAGCTCTGTTGATCGACCGATTTTCGCGTTAGCTGTGTAACTACGAGCCGTTCCGTGAATTACTTTATATACGAATTAAATACACAACCTTCTTTCATCTTTAGTAGAGCAATAAATAAAATATCAACCAACACACGCTACGAAGTTGTAAATATTGTTCCAGCCGGGTATCGAACCGGGAAGTCGACGTTAACGTTTCACACCTAATATTTATTGTATCCGCCACTTTAGTTTATTTACGTGTTCGGTTAAAAAACGAACTGTTGCAATAACCTTTAGCATCGGGCAGAGTACCGGCAGCCTAAGGACCGATGTAACAATCAATTTGTGACAGGCGTAGATCGCGCGACAGCTACTGTCAAACGTCATTTTTGTGTCATATAATGTACAGTGACAGTGAGATTGCTGTCGCGTGGCTGTCGCTTTTTTACGTAAATAGGCTGCGAAATTTTGTTTGAGACAAATTACTAAACAAAATACATGCATTCTATTTTTTTTTTTTTCATTTTTTCTTGCCTGTTTATTTCAGTATCAACATCATCTGCCGACCTAGCCATTTTTCTTGACTACATTGTATCTCTTGTCTAATCTATATTGTCCCACTGCTGGGCAAGAGTAGTGGTGCAGTGATTGCTTGCTGTGCCACGTGTCGCGGGTTCAATTCAAAACAAATATTATAAATATTATTTATTACCTACAAATAATAATTATTTCAGGTTTGGGTGTTTGTGCATGTAAATAGTTTGTAAACTCGGGGCAAAGTTATTTTTTTTTAAATCGTCCCATATCTTTGTTTTCATTCTCCGACCAGTGCCTAACAAAAGCATATAAGACACTTCCGCAAAACACAATATCCTTCCACTTTGTTTACCCCGAAACACAAGATAGTACAATCAAAACCTTTTACTTTGTGTCAAATAAATTCAACGTAACACCTCAAACAGTGCCGTCAACCCTTCAAATGCTCGTCACATTTACAGCAATCTAGTAAAAGGGTGCAAAGTGATCAGAGAGATCCGAGCACATTCGGCTCAGGTGGCCGATAACCAGTCGGATAATAAATCATTTCTCGCTAAATTAAAAGGTATTGGCTTCTAGTTTTATTGGTATACTAGTGTTGGCTTTTGCTGCAGTTTCTCTCGTGTAAAATTCGGAAAACGATGTTTCAGTTACCAGTTATACATGATCTATGGATTGTATAGAGGCCCATATGGACGGTTCACGCATCATTCGATCCCCGCACGGAACAAATATTTCTATGATACAGTACCTCTATTATGAGTTTTTTACTATTTACTCTCATAGTAAATGTAAATTTTCATGCAAGCGATTTTAGTTCTTAATTTGGTTACATCGGGGATTAGAGTCGCTAACATGACATCTCTATAATATAGTAAATAGTAAATTAAAACTTTACTATGACACATATGTCACATAAGCGACTCTAGTCCCTAATGTAACCCAGTTAAGAATTAAAATGGCTATCATGAAAATGTACTTTATTACGATAGTAAATAGTAAGAAAACTCGTGATAGAGGTACAGATGGTTGTTTCGGGTCCGGTTGTGTGTGTATGTGACACGTATGTTTGTAAACTGTACCCACGATACAGGAGAAATCCAAGTGTGGGGCAACGTTTTTTTAAAAATAATAAAATAAATAATAAACGTACTGTAAAGGGATCAAGCTATATCTCGGAGTCTTGTTAACGGTTTCAAGCAAGTAAGCAATTCAAGAGTTATTATATAACATAATACATAGCATCACGCCTGTATTCCCCGAAGGATTAGGCAGAGTACTATATAAATACACCTACATTTCGCCGATGCCGTTATTGAGTCCCATGTAATAGCCTATTGCCATCTGCCATTTCCATACAGAAAAACCCAATAACACTTTACCCGAACCGGGAATCGAACCCAGGTCCTCACGCTTTGCAGTCAGTGTATTATAGACTAGTGCGGCAGTGTATTATATTTATATATTATATATTTTATTATCACCATGATTCTATTTTTAATAATTTTACGGCATAAATTTTGGTTCAACTGACCTATTTTCGGCAGTAGAATATGATATTGACTGAACTATACATATTTAGATCACTAAACACATTTACTTGTAATCTCGCATTTTGTCTAAAAAGAAACTGTTTTTATAAATAAAAATTAACAAAATACTTTTATTTATATACTCTGAAAGAAGAGAGAAGTCGGATTTCTATTTAAAAAAAACTATATTTAGACCAATTCTGTCTTGTGACCTTTAAGTCAATTTACGTTATATTGGCTTGAAATGTTTCCAAGTCTATTTTAAGACCGATTGGAGCTTTTTCTGTTGAAATAAAATTCTTTTGATATTTTCTTTTAAAGCCTATTTTCTTCGGTTAGAGAAGGCAATCGATCTTACAGATTATCGGTAGCCATGTAGCCTGGTAGAGGATTTCTGATAACTATTGAAACTCACCGAATATATACGGAATTGTTAAAAAAAAACGTTGCCCCGCAGTATGATTTCTCCTGTGTCATGGGTACAGTTTACAAACATACATGTCATGCACACAGAACCAGACCCGAAATATTGCATCAGTCACGCAAGAAACATCCACTCCGCAAAAGAAAAAAAAATCTTTCATCTGTTATATTTTGAATATGTTCAGTAAATACTCTTGACTTAATTTATCCGTTGACTATCTAGAACATTAGTTCCCAAAGTGGTCCAGGTGGACCCCAGGATCCACGGGAGACTCGACGGGGGTCTATGTTGGCGTGACTAAAAATGGGGGTTTACAATTCAATTTACAATATGGTAGAAATGTAGCTGCTGGGGTTCCACCGGAACCAGCTAAATTTTGAAAGTAGTCTATGAGAAAAAAAGTCTGGGAACCTCTGATCTAGAACGTATTGAGTTTCCAAGACTCATTGTCGTGTAAACATGTGTGTCATGTACCATGAATGGCGATCGAGTGGTAATAAACGGACAAACGGCGGATAGACGGCCTCTTTATTGAATAGGCGGAGCTGCAGATTAAATGAAAAGAATCAGTATGCCTCCTGTTATTGTAAAGATTTTGAACCTTAAATAACACTAAAAAAAACGGAATTGCTACATCAGTTTTGAAACCTCTTATTAAAAACAATTTTCCTACAATAGATAACAAAATCAAAGTAATTTATTTTTTAAATTCCATTCTGTGAGTAAATGTTCCGTATTTTTGGCCTCTTGTTATATTTATAAAATATCTATAAGTTCACCGAGCTAATGCGTAGAGGAAGTGTCAAAAATATACTTTCAAGACTAAGACAACTAAAAATACACAAACTCCTTGCAGTCTGCGACTGGCCGGACACGTCGTCAACGCTCAGCGATACAAAAATAAAACCAGACAGGTCAATGACGTTTGACCTGTTATCCAACAAATAAAATAACTTAATAAATTAGATTACAATGGACATAAACGAGGACAAGATCAAGGAGGAAGTCAGCAGCTTTGTGTCCTCACTGCAAAGACTGCTTCCAAAGAAGAAGGACATAATCGTTATTGAACCAAAACGAGCGAAAATCATAAAGCTATGTGACGTTCACGCTGAGGCAAAAAATGCCTTCCCGAAGTGCTTTGTCGGTGCCAGACTTATCGTCCTCAGAGAGATCATGGAGAAGGTCAAACTCGTTCAACAGTACAGCTTCGGAAAGTCCAGAGAGTCTTATAAGTCTTTTGCCCAGTTAATTCACAAGGAAATGGAGCCGAAGGGAACTGAAGAAGGCTTACTGATTGACTCCGCTGGTTCTGCAACAGCTACGTACAAAGAAGTCCTTGAAGGAGCATACGAGATGCGGCTCACTTCGAGGATCAGAGACTTGGTTTCCTCAGAAACAGAAATTGTCTTCGAGAAAGAAAATGACAAGTCAGTGGGTTCTATTTCATGTTCAGTGAGAGATGTGGACCCAAACACCCTACGTATGGTAACACAGTGGATGTACAAAATCCTGCCAGATGTATGTTTCGGCACCGAGATTGGTTTCAGGCCGCTCGCGTATCCGCCGACCCCGGAATTCTCAATCAGCGTGCGGTACGACAGACCGAGTTTCACATTATCTTCGACAGCCAGCAAAGTCGGATTCCAGGTTTGTCTTTACAAACAGTTTTCCCCAGATCTGCGATTAGGGACGATAATAACCGAGGGTTGCCGAGGCGGGCAGACAACTTTCAGCTTGGCGCTACAAAAGAACTATCAGAATGGATCTGAGTTGAAAATTTTTGTGGACTCTCAGCGCTGCGGGGGCTTTACCTATCAGAGAGACGTTTTGTTTTATGAGCCGCATAATGAGATACGCGTGTTGCGCCTCATTGGAAGCACTCTGATTGATAGACAAAGGCGGGTACGTTTTGGCATTGGATTCAATCTGGACTTTTGACGTGCTTGCCCTCACAGAATATATTGGCTGTTCCTATGAAGGTGGTGTGTGCTTACATTTTTTGTAGATTTATTCGTTTGTATATAAGTATACATAGGTTTTAGTTATTGCTTTATTAAAGTTTGTTCCGCGACTTGGTTTAAAAATGTGGTTAAAATTATTATTCATAAATATAATAGATGGTTTTGTTACGTTTTTTGTTGTTTTTTTTTTTACGTCAAAGTGAGCCTGTTGCACAATACACAATATTATTATTCTTTTGATCTGGGTCCTTAGAATTATGGACCAGAGAAAGAGATTTTAATTACTAACAATAATTATAGCTTGGTCTACTTTGATATCTGAACTAGTATCTAGAAAAAGTTTCCATCAAAGAGTCTAACTCAATTCTCCGTATCTAGAGATGCATGATAAAACTTTGTATCTAGATCCTAAAAAAGTCAGTATTCTTTAGAACTCTAGACAAGTCGACAAGAGACGGATAAGTTTAAGAAACTTGGGCTCCCTCGTTATCTGGTGTCTCGACGGATAAACACGACAAATTGTGTTGTTATAGAAGTTTTGTCTGAACTGTAAAGTTACTGTCATGTTGTATAGCAGTTATTGAATGGCGTTTTTGGAGATAATGAGCTTCGAAATAATATAATTGGCTGTATATCAGTGGTACCTGATGCAATTATTTTCTAAACTTCACACTATTAATGAGAATTTTGTAACAGGTCTCAGATCTAGGTCAATTCCTGTATGGCTCAAATATTTGTTTGGTCTCTTAGTTGTTTCGGACTTAGGTCTGTGAGAGTTCGCACGACACAGGTGTCCTAGTAAACTAGTTAGATTCGAAGCTGCAAATGTAATTTTAAGGACTAACGAAAGTTTATTTAATGTGTTCATAACCATAATTTAAAAGCTTGTCTATCCTGGTTGCGTCCAAAAAGCTCTCTTCTAAGCCACTTTCAATGTACTCCACTGTTCCAATTTTTAACATATTCAAAATATAAAATATAAGGCCAAGAAACTGCGCTCCATCTATGCAGTTAAGTGGGTTTCCTTGTACGTAATCTTTCAGCCTGAAAGTTGTTGAAAACGTGTCATATTTCGGTCGGCTTACATGTGTGCAGACCTTAATATTATAAGGGGAACGTGCCTTTTTCAGGCAGCCCGGATTATGAGAAAGGCTCGAAGCTCGAATGCTCTTTATTTTCGGCGTTGTTTTTTAGATTTTTAGTCCTTGGAGCCGTGTTGGATAAAGGGGATTATGACAGAAATGAAAATGGAGAAAAATAATCATAATTTCGTTTGTGGGTTATATTGTGTGCTTTTTTCTGGGACATTTGTATAAGGTTTTGTAGTAAAAAGAACGTAAATCTTTTATAGTCTCGCATACCGTACTAAATTAAACGCTGAACTTGGGTCTCCTCATTTCTTAAGAGATTTAAGTTCAATGTACGGACACAGTGGTGGAGTTGTCGCAAAAGCGATTGAACGCCATTTTTTTAAAAAGACGATAATAAACTCATATTATAATGGTTGACCAGATAAAAAAAATAAAACTAGGAAACCTTGCAAATTTCTTTCCTTTTTGTAATATTCATATATTAAAGAATAGCGTAGATTGACTGGTCTAATGGTGGCAAGCTCCTCTGCTGAATGCGATATCCTAGTTTCGATCTTCGAGTTGCGAAAAGGCCTTACTTTTCTGTAAAAAACACCTTAGTAGTATGGATTTTGCAAATATGCCTCTTGTAAATAAACTTCATCCACTTGTCGCCGACTGTACCTCGCCGATGAAGTTCATTTTGAACATGAGACTCATAATGTTCCCCACTCGACGTTCATGTTCATATCACATGCTGAAAGCTCTAAGCCGGACTAAGAGACTTATATTGGCCTCACAGAGCGACGGCACACGGCTTTGCGTGGATGCGGTATTTAATTACTCTGGACCATGTTCTGTGTAAAGCACGAATAGTTGTACTAAATAGGGTAAGCAGAGTTTTATAGTAATGATAAAACAGACTAATGGTGGTGCGGCTGCTAAGCGTGAGGTCTTGATTTCGATCCCCGGGTCGGGAAATGTGTTATTGGAAGTTTGGAAAAGTGCATGGTAGATGTCTATAGAGCGCCCCCTATTACATGGGAGTTCATAACGGCAATGTGACTGTACAGCTCTACCTAACCCTTTGGTTGATACATGCGTGATGCTATATTATGTTTCATAAGCAATTTTCCAAGTTTTTGTGTTTATAGTTGATAGGTTGTTGATTTATCATCTGCTTGCTCTTTACCTAAGTACGTTTGGCTCACTTCCCTTTATAGGCTGTGAAGTACAGATAGCCAAATAAGCTTTATGGTTTTGACATTCGGCAACGGAATCTTAAAAAAATAGTAGAAGGAATGGAAAGTGAAGGCATTTAAAACTTGGTTACAGTCGTTGATAAAATTAATTAATTACAAGTAAATACCATTCTAATTGATAACACAGACAACTTCCTAACTGGTCTAGTGGTCGTCAGCGCAAATACTGAGCGTGAGGTCTTGGTTTCGATTCCCAGGTCGGGCAAATTGTTATTGAATATTTCTGTATACAAATTCTCAGTAGCAGCACGGAGTTTAAAGCTGTGCTTGGTTGGCAATAGGAATTACATGAGACTTATTAACAGTATTGTTGAAATGTGGGTGCACAATAGTTCACCTCTTCTTAGCCCGTCGGGGTTACAGCCGCGATGCTATGTTATGCAATAATACAGACAAGTATCAAAGAAAAATCTTTTGGCTGATAAAACCTTGATCTTCGTTGTGTAAAACGGTCCATAACACATCCATAGACTCATATATTCATGTTCAGTAACACAATTTAAAATGTTTACCGTCTCTCAATGTACGCTTTACAACACAGCACAATGTCTCTATAGTAAAGTAATATGTTTTTAATGGAGTCTCGTATGTAAGCCAGTGAGAGAACATTAAAAACATTGTTTTATGAAAACAATGTCATGTAAGTTTGATAGAGATTAATTATGGGTGGCATTTCGACCACTATTTTGCATTACGAAGCTAACTCAAATACGCCCATTGAGAAATTTAGACATTTTAATTTCAGGATCTTTCTTTTCTGCCTACCTATTACTGAATAAGAACATGGTGATTATATAAGTGAAATATTTAAAACGTAATTTACTATTATTGTTACGAAACTAGATAATATCTCGCTTGTAGTTGCAGTATAGGCGGGGAGCTCGCGACATTTATAAAGCGACACTAGATACAATAATAAAATAATGTACTTAATAAAAATAAAGACATATCATTTACTTTTATGAAGTAGGATCACGCTTGTATCTTTTGGGGGTTTGGCAGAACTGTAAAAAACACATTCAACATTTCACTAATGCTGTTGTTTAATCCGGTGTTTAGGCAGCGAGGTTATTGCCATCTACCGAGCACATTTCCAAATTCCAAACTGCTAATGAGAATTCAGTTCTTGAAAACTCAACAACACTGAGTCGAACTCGGAAAATTGACCAACGAGGTAGTTTTATTAAAACTTTCAACGTTCAATATTGTTTTTCGCAACAATGTTATACAGGTTACATTTTTCGAGCTCCCGGTCTATGTTGAAAGAGGGCTAAACTTTTTAATGAAACGGCAGCCGTAGTTAATTTGGAGGAGTAGCTATCAACAGTTATTTCGTAATGTTTTAGAGGTTTTAACAAGTAACAATTATTATTAACAAAGTTAATATTTGGATTTCTCAAGCCTCAAGTTCTTGATTATCATTAAAAGATGATGATTGTTCATGAAAAACATAGTACTACGAAGAAGTTGCGGCTGAATATCAGCATTTTACACGGAGCGACTGCCATCTGACTTCCGCCACCCAATTACTGACACTGATACTCTAAGGTTAGACTGGTTGTCAGACTTTTTGGGCTGTTGACACCCTTATTGTCATAGGTCTTCATATGACGCCCGGGATCAATTGCTTAACGTGCTTTCCGAGGCACGGAGGAGTCTCGATGTATGAAAAATGGTCACCCATCCAAGGACTACGGCAAGCGCTGCTTAACCTCGCAGATAAACTGATCGACGCGCTAGCTATGTAGCTACGAGCCCCCAAAGAACAGGATATATTAATCCTACTAATATTATAAATTTGAAGGTTTGTTAGGATGGATGGATGGATGATTGGATGTTTGTTACTCTTTCACGCAAAAACTGCTGAACGGATCTTGATGAAATTTGGCACAGAAATAGATTATAGTCCGGAATAGCACATAAGCTACTTTTTATCCCAGAAAAATGTACGGGTTCGTAAACCACGCGGGTGAAGCCGCGGGCGGAAGCTAGTCATCTAATATATAAAAATCAATATTTGTTTGTTTGTGTGTTCGTATTTTATGCGCTGCTATACCTTTCATCTGATTGCGATAAAGGCATAGTACACTTAATTTACAGTAGGTGGCGCGCGTGTCGTACCGGCAAATGTATTTGAAAGAGCAAAATTATTTCTTCTGCGGCAGTAATGCGCCGAGTACCAGCTAGTATAGTATAAGATAAAAGTGATTACGAATCCGTTTGCCATGAATGGCGGATATGGCGATTATACCAATATTATTTTATGACCATTTACTTACTGTAGCGCTCAAGTTAACTCAATCTTGTTTTAACTTAATAGACTTTTAGAGAACGGCTATTAGTATCAAATTATGAATATAAACAATTTAAGTATACAGTTTAGAGGAATATGAGACAAAATGTTACTGCGAAAGATATTTAGTACTATGGACTGTAGGTTGACAGAGTCTCTGTGCCACGAATTTCAGTGCGAAAGAACAATTATGAGAAGGAACGTTAGTGCGAAAGAAAGAAAGCATAGACCTCTGTCTAAATTTTCAGTTAATACAGACTTCAGTTTTTCGCAAAGTCGGGCAAAAATCTTGCATCCACAACTGGGTACCTCACCCTACCCTAAGTTTTAACATTCCAAACAGGAGTGTACCATTCATCTTAATAGAGGAAATGAAACCAACTAATAACTTTGATTTAACTTAAATACGTGGAATACTTATGGCAGTTCTACAAGTTTATGGAATTTTGAGTCTTAATACATAGTCATAAATGTCTATTTAAAGTGATGTGTATATTTAGAACATAGAATCTGGGAAGTTTATGCTGTTATTGCGAATCGATAGATCAATTGCATCGTGCGATTGTTGGTATAGTGGTCGGAAACGCAGCTACTGAGCGGGAGGCCCTAGATTCGATCCAGGGGAAATCGGGCCGCGTCGAGACTGGTGTTTTTATCTGTAGGAAAATTTGCAGCAGTAGTCCGAAGATTGGAATTCTGTCTAGTACATGATCATAGACTCACTCCCTATTAGATGGAATTTAATAATGATATTGCCAAATTAGGGACAAAACGTAAACCCTGGAACATCATTAAGAAGAGAAAAGTTGCATATCTGGGCCATGTTTTTAGTCATGATCGATACGAACTCTTGCAACTCATAATGATGGGAAAAGTCGAAGGAAAGAGGTCCGTGGGTTGCAGAAAGAAGTCTTGGCTAACTAAATATAACAGAATGGACGGGAGTTGCGAGTGCTGCCCAACTGTTTCGCCTCGCGAGGAATAGAGAGAAGTTTGCGAAGCTGATTGCCGACCTTCGCTAGTCGGAGACGCACCTTAGTGGCTAACCAATAAATTACGTCACACGAATTTCATGCCCTCACCCGTTCTTGTCACAGTTGGTCACATTTGAGAGACTCCCCCCTCCTTAGCGTGACGTCACATATTTTGCAATTTTACATCTAAAAATTATCAAATTAAAATAGCAGCTCCGAAATTAGTTTTATTTCCATAGGCTCTCGAGAAACTCGCCAATATAACAATTTAAATCTGTATGAATATATCATACAGATAGAGTTGGAAATATTTTTAAGTTAATAGTAATTTTGCGTTTTATTACATAGATATATTAGATTATGAAATGTGACGTCACGAAACATATACCCTATGACGTCATTTATGGATGGGCCCTTAAGAAGAAGAAGAAGAATTGGCAAAATGTGGAGGTAGAACTTACAGTACCTACCTACACCAGCCAATGATGAGATGACAGACTTCAATCATTTTTAAAGTATTTACCTGCTTCCAATTGTTATGAGATTAGTATGAGCCTTGGGTCAGCATGGTCTCACTGTTAGAAAGAACGGTTACCCATCCTTGGCTTGACCGCATCAGTATGCAGTTTCATCTTTATACTGTCATGTGCCAATCTATAATATTCTCTTAATTTCCAGCCATTTTTAATCAGAATTCTAGTTTGTTAAGCTTAGACAGAAATCTCTGGTGAATTTCCCCTCATCTTAAAACCTTTGTGTACCTTGGAACAGGGTTATCTGGACCAACATCTTGATTAGAACCCCGTAACTTTTCCTGGCTATAAATATTAGCATAATACGATCTCACAGTAATTCACTTAGTATTCTAGCTGCCTTTTGAAGAAGCTCTTAGTCTCATAAAATACTAGCCTCTAATTTTGCAACAAGGAAATTATGATGACATTTTAATCTTGCTTTATTTTGCTAGGTAGAAAAAAAATTGAAGCTTTAATTATTTAATAGGTAATATTTGAGAGAAAGAAAGTGTATTAGCTTTTAAACACCACAGGATTGAATTAACCTAATTTAGTTAGGAGATATAGTTAAATGAGGGCCAAATTTCTTTTTATTTTTTTTAAACATTGTCCCTCAATAGGATTTCTCCTGTATCGTGGGTACAGTTTATAAACATACATGTCACACGCACAAACAACCAGACCCGAAACAACTATCTGTAGATCATACAAATATTTGTTCCGTGCGGGGCTCGAACCCGCGACACGTAGCGCAGAAAGCTAATCGCTTAGCCACTGCGCCAACCGTGTAATACCGCCAATAATTAAATAATAGGTTTAATTAAATAATAGGTAATACTTAAGAGAAAGAAAGAAAAAAAATGTTATTTTGCTTTTGTGTATTAGCTTTTAGACGACACACTAATTTAGTTAAGAGATATAGCTAAATGAGGGTCAAATATGGACCTTAACGCACTGGGACTTTGATGGCATGAAACTACATTAGTAAGAATAGGTACAATCATATAGGTAGAAGCCTAAACCAAAAGTGAGACATAGATTAACATAATTATCAAAATAAAAAATTATTCTCTTCAAATTGCTCATTAAACAAGCGCATCAAGACTACAAAAATTGGTAAAGAAAATATGAAAAAATCGTGCGGCTGATTAAACCCAAAGTCAATTTTTTTTTATTTCAACTAAACTTTTGCAGGTATTTTAAAAACTTGTGACTTTAGGCGCATGGTTCCAAAAGGGGGCTCCTATGAAGAAGAGACCGGCAAGAAATTCCATGGCTACGCTCTCCAAAAAATAATTTTACAATTCATAATCTTAAATTTAGCATGCATTATAAGAGGAAAAGTAAACGAGCACACATTATTTTCATATATTTTTGGCTTAACGGTAACGACGACATAGTTCGAAACTTGTACTAGACCCCATATTACGGAATTCTGGACAAATATAAAGAAACATTTTAATATTTCTGAAGCAATCTATAGTTGTCAGTTTGGCATCAACTTTTACAAAGGCAAAGTTTTTTATTTCAAATGGGCCTTTTGCAAGCAGTTTTAAAACGTTATGAATCTACACACGGTTACAGCATACGGTTACTTTATATGAATTGATAGACCTTTGGTTTTGAAGAACTGACTAGTATATCAAATCTCACCCTTGCCTGTGTAACAGTAGAGAATCTTGATATTAGCCAGTTCGTAGAAATACCACAAAACAGGGGTATGTATTATCATCTTCAAGTGGAAGAAACCACGAAAATTTAATTAATAAGTTATGTAGATGAGAATATAATTTAGGATCCAATAAATTGGGATAAAGCGTCTTACCCGACAGAAGGCAAATTCATGTAACATCATCACGCTCGTATTCCTCGAAGGGGTTAGGCAGCAGTGTACACTCACAATTACGGATGAATTTATTAAGCCTATTGCTATCTAGCACAATTCCGAACTTCAGACAGCTACTGAGAATTTTCTAGGAGAAAAACTCAATAATACATTGCTTGATCTGAGAATCAAACCCAGGACTTCACATTCAGCAGCCATGAATGCGACCACTAGACCAATGAGGCAGTAAGTAGGCACCTTTAGATTCTGGTCTTTAGGAACTGGTCTTTTAAACTTACTTGTTTTCTATGTAGATACATCAAAATTCTAGATACATCAAGTTCTTCTATTTTCAAAAATATTTTGACATACTTAAATAAATTTTTAAAACGTGAACCCTCCACATTGAGAGAAACTTTAAGCGATGATAGACGTACATTTAGGTCGATCGTGAGTCTTCGTGATCGTGAGTGAGGGGCGGAACTAGGCTAAGTTTAAGCTAGGTTGACAGTTACGAAGATGGGGTTTATATATAAGTAAAATAGGGTCATTTCTTTGTTAGAATATTTACTAAATCCTCTTTATGGAAAATAGACAATAGACGTATATATAGCATCACGTCTGCATTGTCTAAAGGCTTAGGCAGAGGTTGAACTATTGTATTTGTACACCCTCATTTCGCCGATGTCTTTCCTATCTTCCAGTCACAATTCCTGACTGCATGCTGTTACTGAGAATTTCCATACAGAAAAACCTAATAACACTTTGCCCGACCTGGGAATCTACTCCAGGACTTCACGATCAGCAGTCGTGCTTGCAACCACTAGACTAATGACGCAGTCACATCAGTTTTCGACAAACTTATAATTAAAATGGCACTTCTTATTACTAGGGTCTAGATAACATTATATCTATTTTATTTTAACCCAGTGTGCTAAAACTACCCTCCATAATAATATCCACAAAGTCCCTTGGTGTACTAAAAACATGAAAGAACGGACATAACATCCCAGTTATATAATATTTTATCTTTCACAAAAGACAGTTACTACATATCTTTTGTTCTAACCTCCACGTGAATACGAGATGCGAGACCATAATTTTCTCTTGCACGTTGCACAGTGGGCCGTTTGCCAAAAACGTAAGACAAAATTCGTGACGTTAGAAATGTGTCAAAAAATTTTTCGTGTAACTTGAATTTTGGACGGAACACGAATGGACTGTTCCAGTTTTGTTTAATTTTCTCCACCGACAATGTTAGGTTCACATACATAGTTTAGATAAAGTTAAGTACCTTATTTTCGAACTTTCGTTTAAAACGTACACATACGTGTATGTTTTAAACATAAAAATATGTTTATTATCACACACACAACGAAAAACATCATAATAAAAGTTATAAAAATAGGGTATATATACATATCCATATATGTGATGTGTAATAAAAGGGACGAATTTTGTAATGTTGGCAGTGCGAAGTGATCAACTACACACTGGTCAAAGTCAGCTCTCTTTTTTTAAGCTTTCCACTTTCTATCCAAAATAATCAAACCAACATAATTATCCTATAATACTAAAACATAACATTTAATGTAATTATTATAGTGTAAAAATATAGACCAGGCCATAAATAAATTACATCAGCAGTTAAAACTTTTGTCTATCCCTGGTAGCCGCACCCAATCTCCCATCCTGTCTTTACACATTGTTCCTAAGACGTTTAGTTAATTATTCACCCACAAGCAATCATGTAGGAGCCACTAGAAAGGCATTAACAGGATGAAACAGGACGTAAGGGAAGGCTTGTCCGGACTGGTCCTTAGAGACGTGTGTTGAAAGCTCTGTATACAGGACGTTTACAATTTTGATAGGAATAGAACAGATTAGTAATAAAACAATGAATAATATCAAATAGTTGATGAAAATGTATTTTCGGATCTTTTGACACAAGGCGATATCGACGAAGATGCTCGATTGAAGGGTCATAACGTTTTCAAAATTATTATTTTCTCATTCAATTTGATTACTTTTTTATCATTTAGGTATACAGGTACTGTGCGCCAATTCTAAGATTACTGGAGTTTTCGAGTAGGGTGCTAAGTTTAATTGAGATTGGGCCATTCATATTGGTTAAATAACTACCCAGTAAATGCTAAGTGGCCAAAGATGGCGGCGTGAACTTGACTGTTATCCAAACGACTACGGTTTTTTGACAGAAAACAGAAGCGCTGAACCAACATTTCTATCTCCCGGGTATAATTTCAAACTACGACCTGCTACTCAGAATATTTTAACAGAAAAATCCACTAACAATTTTCTCAACCCGGGGATTGAACCCCTCTCTCACGCTCAGTAGCCGCGCTTGCTACCACTAGACCAATGAGGCCGGTGAAATTATAAACAAAAGACAAGAGTTTTCAGTCAAACCAGAATTTCTATTTTCCCATCTCGTCTCAATCTTGTGAGACAAATACTACACCCTGTATCGTAAAGCACTTCATTACCTGTAGCAAACAGACTTGTTTAAAATCTACATTATTTAGATTACTCGAGCTAACATGTCGCTTTGTCTATTTGAAAGTTTATATATTTGTTTGTTTTCGCGTAACCAAGGACCAAAGGCTGTTTAGTTTAGTTCTGCTTAAATAAATGTTTATGTATGTATTTTCCTTATTCTTTTATGAGAAGAATTTGCTTGTACATATTTCAGGTGAGTTGTATATTGTATGTACATATTTGAATAGGTGAACTAGAAATTACGTAATAACGTGTCGAGATTATTATTAATTTGTTCAATAATTGTCAATTCACGTGTTTTTGGTGATTGCCAATAAAGTCATAGATTCATGAGAATCTGGTATACAGAATAACTAAGTATTTTAGGCAGTTGTTTAGCGTGACAATTCAGTAAATTGTGGCAACCAGGCACAGGGTCTCATACAAAATTTTTGTACATAAGTATAGATGAGACAGAGAGAAAGAAGAAACAGAGAGACAGAGAAATTGCATAACGATCGATTTAGGGGTTCAGTCATGATGAGGTAACAAATAGACAGACAGAGAAACTTTAGCATTTATAATAGTGTACCTATATTAGAACGTGCAATATCCTACGAATTCTACTAATATTATTAATGTGAAAGTTTGTGAGGATGGATGGATGGATCTTTGTTACTCTTTCACGCCAGAACGGCTGAACGGATCTGGATAAAATTTGGCACAGATATAGATTATAGTCTGGACTAGCACATAGGCTACTTTTTAAACGGGAAAAATGTACGGGTTCGTAAACCACACGGGCGAAGCCGCGAGCGGAAGCTAGTTCTTTATTATTTGTTTACACAGCCAGTCACGTAGTCTTTTATTATAAGCGTAAAATAAAAAAATACCGCTATCTTTACCTAATAACATTCCCAACAATTTCTCGGCAAAATAAGTAAAGTTACAATGACTGCTTACGATCAGGTGTGTCAGGCCATTATTGAGCATAAAAAAGGGTGGGTATTCAACAGAATATATTTGCAAGGCCTTACTCGAAATTAGGACGATATATTACCTTCATTCTGTCTAGTGAGCTGTAACTTCACAGGGGAGGACAAGAAAAGGGGGTCCTTTTGGAAAATTACTAAGGAAATGGAGTAGGCACTATTGTAGGCAGGAGACAGAAGTGATAAAACTGTCGCTTCTGAGTACAGAAGATTTCGAAATGAGTGGACTAGGAAGTGTCCTTACTTTAAGGGGCTCGTTGCTACATAGCTACTGCGGAGATCGGGCATTTTGTGAAGTAAAGCAGCGCTTGACGCGGTCAGTCCTTGGATGGGCGACCATTTTTCACATATCGAGACCCGTCCATGCCTCAGGAAGCACGTTAAGCAGTTGGTCTCGGATATCATACGAAGACCTATGACAGTATCAGTATCTCCCATTATTTGGGTGGCGGGGGTCAGAAAGCAGCTGCACCGTGCAAAAAATTGATATTCAGCCGCAACCGGTTAGATTGGAAACCGACTCCAATATAGTTGGGAAAGGCTAGGCAGATGGCAAATGATGAAGTGTCTTTACTTTGGATTTTGCCTTAATGATTATGGATTGGTGATATAATAAGCTAAGTGGAAGATCCTTTTTCAGTCAAGTGGGCACAAGACTGGGATTCGTAATGCTATAGTCTTCTTCTTAGCATGTCGATAGAAAATTAAATTAGTTTGGCTCAAAGTTCCGCCACACGGACTGCGGTTTCCGTAGTGGCCATTAACTCCTCCCGCGAGCAGGTAGTAGGACACGCAGAGCAGGATAGAAGTAGTGATGTAGTGAAAATATTAGATTGTTAGCAATGGTGATATCGAGGCTGACGGCCCAATTTGGGCCAGACGAACTCTGGTTTCGTTACCACTGGAGGCTTTGTTTGCACCCTTTTGGAAGATATTATTATTGAGGCTGACTGCCCAGTTTAGGCCAGACGATCTCTGGTTTCGTCAATAGTGTAGGCTTTCTTTGCGCGCTTTTGGAAGATATTACTGCTAATCACATAGTTACCTTTTATGATACCCTTTGAGTGATGAGAGAATAAACTATATGCTTAATAATATAAAAATAAGAAAAAACGACTAAGTAAGCATAGCTATTTGAATGATTACGTCTTTTTCTACTTCATCATCATCATCAGCCAGAAGACGTCCACTGCTGAACGAAGGCCTCCCTCAAGGAGGGGTTTACCATAATCCCCACGCTTGGCAGGCGGCTTGGGGATCGCAGTGGCTCACCGATTAGTGAGAGGACGCGGTTTCTACTTAAATAACGATAACTATAACAAGTATCTAATATATTTTGTTTCATCAAAAATGTTTTTGTTTTCATATATGTTAGAACATCTCCCAATATGCCAACTTAACAATATTTTAGTCTAGGCAAAAGATAAGACTTAATATAATCTTTGATATCAAACGGGGCACTTAGAAAATTGCTAAATCAATACTTTTGAGTCAAGTTCAACAGTTTTAGATCCATTACCATACCATGAATAATGCATGTTTCTAAAGTAGAAAAAAGTAAATAATGAGATTAGGAAAGCGCCACATTTACATAGAACTTCATGTTCTCGGCTTGAGACGGATATTGTTGTTCTTTTTAAAAGCTCTTGTGAAAAATTTGCCATTATCATGTCTAGAAATAAATAAATATATTTCTAGACCTTTGGAAACGTATTACAGTTGAGTAGGGTTGAAAATTTGCTTTGGTCTTAAGGTACGTTAGGAAAAACCAATTCTTTGATACTATGTATGTATATATAAAAGTTTGTTTTGTTTTAAATTAAGCCTGATTATGTAAAAAAAAGCGACAGCAACGCAACAGCCACGCGAGAGCTCACTGTTTTTGGTCATATCACAAAAAATAACGCTTGACAGTAGCTATCGCGCGATTTACGCCTATCGCAAACTGATTGCTACATCGGTAATTACGCTGCGGTTGGACCTATTGGATATGTTAGAAAATCCTCAGTAGCAGCCCAGAATATTGGAACATGTGCTCCGTAAATGACAATAGACTCGTCTTATTACATGGCATTTAATATCGCCATTACTAAAATATAGGCGTGCAATGGTACACCACTTAATCCTTCAGGGATTACAGGTGTGACGTTATCTACATAGGTGTTAAGTTTTGGAAAATTCCTAAATATTCTTATCATACTTTTGTCCCTCGTCGTACTCTATCAAAGTCCATATAGAATAGATTAAAATATTTTTTATCTCAGGTACTTTTAAAACGTAACAGGGCAGTTGTACTATTCCAAAAATAATCATCAAATGCTCTGTAAAAAGAAAGGCGTGGTCATACAAAACACTTCGATTTAAGAACCTCCTTTATTTCGTCGGTTAAAAAGTTGGTCCTATGGAGAAGAACCGGCAAGAAATTCTATAAATTATCACATAATAATTAGCCCACCCCCGATAAGAGCCATTTTATCTATATTTCATGTTGCAATCAACCTCGCACGTATTGTCAATAAACCATGACGAATCCCTAACAGGTAACCATAGACAATAATTCAAAATATTTCACGCGTAACATTTGTACGTTTTATCCTGTAATAAATTCAGTAGCTATCTGTTTATTTCATTTGCATTTATACCCGTATCAGTCAAATTCGAATATTTCCTACCTTTTGTTTGTGTTTCAATTTAATGGAGGTCTCTTCGTGTTTTGATGGTTTTTGGAGTGTATAAAAATGGTGACTTAAATCATCAATTAATGGTGAGTCCAATCAATTCCTTCAGTCCGTGTATGAAATGTAGATATCTGTACTCATCATCTGCCTAGCCTTTTCCCAACTACATTGGGGTCAGCCTCCAATCTAACCGGTTGCGGCTGAATATCAGTATTTTACACCGAACGACAACCTTCTGACCTCCGCCACCCAGTAACTGGGAGACACTGATACTCTAAGTTTAGACTGGTCGTCAGACTTTTTTTAGGCTACTGATGACTGTCATAGGTCTTTGTATAACACCCGGGACCAACTGCTCTCGGTAAAAATGGTCACCCATACAAGGACTGACCGCGTCAAGCGCTGCTTAACCTCTCAGATCGAAGGATCTACTCGGTAAAATGTAGTTACGAGCCCCTATCATATAGATATCCATACGATGCCCTTGTAACAATCAAATTCTTGTTCAAATAAGTGTTAGTATTTACAAAAAACTAACTTGACTGCCTCATTGGTCTAGTCTTTGTAAGTAGGCACTTAGGCAGACTACACACACCATCGAGAACTTTATGGACCCCTCTCATGTCTGCAAGTTTCCTTACGATGTTATCCTTCACCGTTAACGCAAGTGATAATCATAATATTTTGATGCACACATGATTCCATAAAGTCAGAGGTGTAGGCCGGGTTTGAAATCAGACCCTCCTGCGTGGATGGCAAGCGTCTAACCACTTGGCTATCACTGCTGCTTTGAGGACCATTATTATTCTTAAATTCCCCTAAGCTTTTCTACGCCTTTTACAATGAATCGCCGTCCTACGAACATTGAACAGAGGTTCTCTTCATTTGATGGGAGATCTAAGAGACTGTTGAGAGTATTTATTTTTAACAGTGGGTAGAACCATTTGCTTGTATCAGGCAATCTGTGATAATTTCCCTACGGTATTGTTCATTATATCGGTACCTATGGGGCTCAAGTAGGTACATAATATGATGATTAAAGGGAGATGATATTGTATGGTATATTTTGAGGGACAATTGTAGAATTTTGTGAACTTTTGACAAAAAATAGAACTGTTTTGAATTCAATATCTCTTGGTTTGTTGTAAGATTTTGTCACTCTATATTCTGAAGCCTATCGACTCTTTTATGTTGATGTTAAGTGACTATTTTGCGAAACACTGAGGTGGGCAAAGCTGTGTGTACCGCTAGTATTTATTAAAAATAATCTTAAATAAAAAAAGTTTTTTTTTTTTTTTTACAACCTTCTACCCTAAAATACTTATCTACCTACACAAATAATTTAACCTGTACTGTTCGTACACTTGCAGAGTTGTTGATGTTGGAGTGTGGAGAAAAATGACACAAGTTTGATGTCAGGATAGTAACGTCTAATGTACCTAAGTTTCGTACAATATAACCACAATTGGTGATTCCTTTCTCTTATGCTGTTTACGTAATAATTAGTAAATTCACTATTAATTAAGTGAAATATGAATATATACCTATACTCGGTTTGTTTAGGTAGGTACTTAACTAAAGGTAAACAATCTTGATGTGTCTTTTTAATATTTTTTGTTTAAAAACTCAGTTTAAAAATAAAATACGACTAAAAACCAATATAAAACAACAATAGCGATTACCAAATCAATTGAACCACTAGTTTAAGCAGTAGTTTATTTGTTTAATAAGTGTTTGTGTAAAAAGTCACATCAAGATTGTTTACCTTTATTTAAGCACCTAAACAAACCGAGTACAAGTAAAATGACGCGCGTTCGTGCCGACCGCAGCGTCATCAAAATATGTACAGTTGAAGACTGTACATAACCGTTCTTTCTTTTTTTATAATTCCTCTAGATCGAAAGTTCAAAATCATGGGGGAGGTTTTATGCCTAGCAGTGGGATGACGCAGGCGGTAAGATAATGTATTTGATTTTACTGCACTTGAAATATGGAGAATAATTTCGTACCTAAATCATACATGGTTAGATAACCGTCTGATTAAAAAATAATTAAAAACTCTATAAAAAAAGAGAAATCCATCAATGCGTAACTCAAACTCTAGAGTTTTTTTTATAAGGAAAGGCCGATGCACAGTGGGCAAAACGCCAGCAAATCCAGACATAATAAATGGCACCCCGAATAGAATTAACGTTCGTATTTTGTATAAGTCTTTCCATAACAGATGTTCGTGTCCGGGATTTGTTCCGAACGGGAGCACACTAGCACCCAATGCTCTTACCTGTAACAAAGAGAATAACATCCATTAACATCAACTTTGACATCTGATCTCATCTGAATATGAGTATAAGATTTTACAGAATAACTTGGTTCTTGATTCTTAAATAATCAGCCCGGGGCGCAGGCAAATTTTGCGGCCCCCTTATTCAGGTCTTTAAAGAAAGGGGATTCTCCGGTTTTGTCACAGAATAAAAAGTTTCGTGCTCATTTTAATCGGCTCGACTAGTAGGTGCATAAATATGGAATAAAATGGTTCAAACATTTATAGATATAGCCCTGAGCGGGCTGTCTGTGCCGCCCATGCCACGCTACCCCATTGATTTGAGGTAACAAGTAATAGACAAATAAAAAAAATAATTAAACATCGAACACAAGACCTACCGAGTTTTTGACCATTGATTAATATATCGACATATGGAACCCACGTCAAGTGAAGCAATATAGAGACAACAGAAAATCTATTGATTTTTGATGCCGCCGGGCGCCTACTAGTTCTTAACTAATTAAACGGCAAAGACGTTGACGTAATAATTACGTATCAGAAATTATTGCGTAACAGAAATTAAAAAAAGTAAATACTTCTGCACCATTTTCCCTAATAGCGGTACTTCCTGGTTCCCTAATGTGATTCTTAATGGCAGCAAAATAAAAAAAATTAACGCGAACTTTGGCAGAACAATGGCACTATTCAGGAGAAGACGAACGTCCACTAATGACCCCTAGTTGAAATATATAGGCATCATTACGTGGTTTATGTACAATTTGCCAGACAATAGCTGCTTAAATAACGACCAGCCTTTTAATGAAATCAGCTAAAAGCCTAAATTTATTGCAGAAATAAGTTTTTAGTTCATTTGACAAGTATTTTATGTGACAGTTGTGACAGACTACTTAAATATTACTTCTGCGAATTTCAATCAAAACACTCGAAAATTCACTGTTTTAAATGTCAATTAAAATTTTCATTATGAGTTATATTCGGATTGTTTTCCAAGAGAATCGGTCTGAATACAAATTGATAAAATATTTAAACAGCGTTGTCAATATTGTGACAAAAATAGCAAATGTTATTTTGAATATTTTATCTCCATAAATACAGATATTGTCGCACAGTGGGATTAGTTGTGCTCAAAATGTGAAATTGTTTTTTTTTTTTAAATAAATTTTTCATCCATATTGCATTTAAGTGATCATTCGTGTAAAAACAAAGGAATATAGAAAGTATAGTTGAAACTAAAAAAAAATGTTATGCAGTAACTTATAATTCTTTTTTCATCCAATTAAGTACATATTCACCTACGCCAAATTTTCTATCATTCATTTATCAATAAGATACATTTTTTTTTTGATCTTCGTTGCCTATGAGACTTGCATTCCACAATGGCATCAATGCACCTCGAGAATGATGTATATTAATTTCTTAAAACATAAAATAAATGCAGGAAAAATAATATCAATTACCTACCTATTATTATAAATTAATTATTAAAATGCATGTCAACAAATTATGTGATATTATTATGTTGCTGTACCCTTACTGGGTTTCATGTTGAATCTTATTTTAAAATGTAAGAACATCTATGTAACACATGAATGCACAATAAAGAACTTGAACTATTTAATGATATAACACAAAAACTTAACACAATTTCTAAATATCGTACAACAGCCACAATTTTTCTGTTACCACAAATATAGCATTTGCCACACTGTGTTGTAATGCACGTACACTCAAGTGAAAACCGTTTTCGTTCAAAATGAGCGTCATTAGCAGCGAATGAGCGGCGGGAAGCGATAAAATATAAAGGGAAGTGATTTCTGATGGAATATGACTTAACAAGCATTATATACCGACCATGTATGTATACAGCGAATAGTTATGTACCTATTTACTGCTCAACATAACCATTAAGAAATGGTACGAACCAGGTATGAACCTATAAACGGTAACAACGAATTGGGAGGAGTTTGATATCGGAAAGAGATACCTACTCGCCCACTGTGCTTATGTTATGATACTCATAAACCGATACGCAATATATTTATTGCATATTATTTATATTGTATTTCACAGGGAATTTTTAGATGGTAACAATAAACGTGCGATCAGTCGTGGACCCTGTCGGCCATATTCAAAGTAGAAGAGAAGAAAAGGACATAGTTTAGGTTTTGATTAAACTTATATAACTGTTTGGATGTAGCCGAGAAATAAGGAAAAAAAACTGAAACTATCTCTACGACTTAGCGTAAGCGAAATTCTAAGTCTATGTCTACGACAGATTTTTTTAATAGCGAGAGAATTAACCCTCTACTAAAATTACCCAAACATAAGAGAATCTAATTTTATCCTTAGATCGGCAACGCAATAATCACTAAGTTGTAGATGTTCTGAAGTAACCTTCATCAAAAGTTAAAATATATGAAAAAATAAGAAAGATTTTTGTAGAAAACCGAGTTATGTAAACGCGACACGAGAATGATGAAATAAAGGGAATGTAATAGATGGAGTGATTGTTAACAAGCACTCAAGTATTCTCAATAAATCTTCGAAGTAATATGAAAATTGTGTTACGTTTGATCATGTGAACGGGCTTCGCTGCGAAGTTTATTGGATTTAAACAGAGAATCAGTGTGAAATCATGCGTGTATCTTGATTTAGAACTTTGATCTAGGTATTTTGTGAAGTTTTTGACATCTAATAGGAGATTTGACAGAAGTCTCACATAGAAAAAAAAAGTCTCTACCTCTATAGAAAAAGTCTCTAAAATCTCGACTAATTAATACCCACTATTAATAAAGCGTAAAAGTAGCTGGCAGAAAGTGGATGCGGAGAGCCGAAGACCGGGCTCAGTGGCGTTTACTGGGAGGGTTATGTCAAGCAGTGGAGGAATGTGGACTGAAGATGATGATGATAATTTTTCGTTATCTATTAAATAATTCATTACTACAAATAAGCTTTATTTTGCGTGCGTATAATTAAATTTGTAAGTATTAATTTTTTTTTTTTTTTTTTTTAAACTTTGCCCCACACTAGGAAATAATTCCTGTATCGTGGGTGCGTTTACAAACACATATATTCACATACACACAAACATCCAGACCCGAAACAATTATCTGTAGATCATACAAATATTTGTTCCGTGCGGGGATCGAACCCGCGACACTTAGCGCAGAAATCTAATCGCTTAGCCACTACGCCAACCGTGTCGTCCATTAAAACTTAACTTGTTTTTAAACACTATGTTTTCACCTGTATCGTGGGTACAGTCAACAAACACACACAACCAGATCCATATTTGTAGATCATACAAATATTTGCTCCGTGCGGGAATCCAACCCGCATCATGAAGCGCAGAAAGCTAATCGCATAGCCAATGCGCCAAACATGCCAACGAATTATCAAATCAGTGATCACCTTTGTTTCTGACTGTACCTACTTCGAATATTCAGTTACCGACAAATTTAATAAAATAGACGAAACTAAAGAATAATAGGTATTCTTAGAACAAAGGAATTCTATCTTGAAGGTTCTAAAGAAAATGAATTTAAAAGATCTTAAGTATTTCTCGGAAAACTATTTTCAAAATGTGTAATGATCAAGAAATGGACGGAAACAATGGCTTACTAAAGAGTTTTATTGAAAGACTAAGCTCGGAAATATCATGAGAAAATATAAGCCACGTTATAGTACCATAAATCATTGGGGTGGCTCGGGTTTTTATTTCATCCGTCTGGTAGGGTTGAAACGTTTCTTTTATAGTAATTTTCTCGAACATCCGAAGATTTTGTTTAGAGTTTGGTTTTAAGAAGAAGACACCTGCACTCTTCTTGTTATAATATTAAATTCGATGTGTTTGTTGCATTACCTGTCGCGAGTTCAATTCCCATGCGGACCAAATAATCGTATGACTTACAGATAGTTATTCCAGGTCTGAGTATATGTGCGTGTGAATTTTTTTTAAACTTATTTCAATCCATTACTCCCCCACTCCCTACCCGGTCCTTACCCGGTCCTAGCGTCTTCACAGAATGAGAAGGGCCTAATCCTTCTCATTCATCCACCAAGTTGGCCTGGAGGTGATTGAAGGAAGGCTGGAGTCTGCTTAGGTGTGCAGTGTTCTTCAAGAAGTTTTCTTTCACTATTAAAACAAAACTACAAGCTTATACTTTAGACGGGATCATTAATGTTAGGTGCAGTTTTAGTGTAATGGCTTACATTGACTCAATTACTGACGCTGGTACTGGCGAAGGTGAGGTTAACATAAAAATATACAGTCAGATTACTTGAGTAAGTATGGAAGTGTCAGCGCTGTACTGACTTAATGTTAACATGATGCCAGGACCAGGCCAGCTCAGTCTTGTATTTGAAGACAGTGACTGAGTCACTATAAATCCGCTTTAACAGCTTAGCGATGAATGAGAATGGACCACACCGTTCAATGCGGAAAGCGATTTAAGCTTTATCCATCTCTTTTGCGGGATGATGAGACTGCAAAAATCTAGGTTATCTTAGGATTGGAGAGCTTTAACAACTGTTTATCTTCGTCTAAGATCTTTTTGCTACATTTTCCAATATTTCATAGTGCACCTATATAATAATAATGTCCTCCTGACCGATTTCGGTCACGGCGGCCAATCTCACCGGAGATTAGCCAACTATGCCGGAGATATTATAGAGCACAAGTGTGTGCGCAAACACAGGTGCTCTCTCTATTCCTTCACTCTCATAGTCCGATGGGACGGCAATCCGACACGACCGGCGACAGATCAGGCGGAGGACCAACGGCTTTACATGTTTTCCGAGGCATGGTGTGTATTCACATACACAAAGACCCAGACCCGAAACAACTATCTGTAGATCGTACAAATATTTGTTCCGTGCGGGAATCGAACCCGCGACATGTATCGTAGCAGTCGATTTCTCAACCATTGTGCCAACTGTGCCGTCAGTGCACCTATATAGGTAGATTAGGTAGACAGTAATACATAGCATCACGCTTGTATTCTCCGAAGGGATGAGGCAGAGGCGTACTTGTACTCGCACAATTCGCCGATGTGATAGGGGGTGAGCCTATTGCCATCTACAGGGCACAGTTCTACATTCCGTGCTGCTACTGAGATTTTCCATACAGAAAAACCCAATAACATTTTGCACGACCCGGGAATCGAACACAGGACCTCACGCTCAGCAGTCGCACTTGCAACCACTAAACTAATGAGGCAGTCAGAAAGTAATACAATGTTTTTTTTTTAAATACGTTTCCCCACACGAATAATTATTTCTGTATGGGTGCGTTTATAAACACAAATTTAGACCCCGAACAACTATCTCTAGGCCATACAAATATCTTTGTTCAATGCAAAAATCGAACCCGCGACACGTAGCGCAGCTGACTGCTCAACCAACCGTGCCATCTATTAAATTGAAGTACACGAGTAACCAATAAAGTACAAAAAGTAATAAAAAATAAAAAATCATTCATTTTTTTGCTAACGGTTTAACCCTATGTTACCATACATCTTAGGTCACTACTATTTCTAAGTGACCAAACTATTCTAGCTTCATTTCTACTGTTATAGGGAACTATTTTCTAGGCCACTGGCTAAGTGCTCCATTTGGGCCTGAGAGGACTTAATGCCGCCGTGTGTTTAGATATCGACATATAAATCTAAAAACAACTAGTTTAATGTTGCAGGCATGTTATAAAATTATCTAGATTTGATTTCAAAGAATTTGATATTCAAAGAAAAATTAAGTTTTTCTCTATTTGTCTAGATTTAACTGATAGTTTTTGAAGATTATGATGAAGATAAATATATTATGTAGGTAATGATTCCTATGTTTCTATTTCACAAAGTCAAGGCTTTTAGAGGATAAGCAGAGAAATCTTATCATACAATTTTTTTTAAAGTAATCTTTTGAGAATCGCTTAGCCTGTATTTCCCGAAAGGTAAGGTAGAGGTGTACAATTGTACACCCATTTTTCACTGATAATGTTATATCTCATATAATAATAAAAGAGGGCGAACCTATTATCATATCGTTATGGTCAAACCAATATCTGCTATGTGTACTTCTTGGAGAAAGTGTACATTGCAGATATTAGTTTGACAATGACGATGTACATCATTTTTTTGTATTTAGGAAGCAATAGAGTCAGTATATGTGTATATAAGTATATAAGTCAGGTTTAGGACACCCTGTTACTACATCATTTCCAGCGTAAATTGTTCAAAACATTCAATATTATCGAAGATAGTTCGGCACGTTATCACCCATTCTATAAACAAGCCAATTTCCTTTGAAACCAAATTAACAAATTAACAAATGCTTCACTACAAATACGCGCTGTTTCGCCTGCCAGATATTTCAATAATGGAGTTTAATTTTCCTTTTGGTATATCCTTACTTAACAGACTATGTTGTCGTCGGCGTCAAATCTAACCAATATTGCCGAGTTTCTTGCCAGTCTCTTCCTGAATCGTGTGAGTCGGATACCCAGAGTTTCGATCTTTTAAAAACCTCTGCAAGGCCCAGTTGAAATAAAAACCTTTGGCCTATCGCTGTCGGTTGACTCTTTGTATTTAACACGGAATTACTCGTAGTAGCGCCAGGGTTTAGGAAACCTATAATTTACAACACGGATGGTGTTAGATTGGCTATTTCGTTAAGCAACCAGGACTGACAGCTTACCTACCTTATGTTGTCTTTTCCGAATCGTTAGTTATAATAATTAAATTTAATACAAAAACCTGAAGAAGTTACTAATATAATGATCCTGTATTCTAATAAATTCTACATAAATTCGCAAGCCAAGATAATTTACTGTCATATCTCCAAGAAATCCAAGTTTTGCACCAGTCCATAGAATCAGAAAGATGTTTGCAGATCTTTTTATCTCGCCCCTACACGCCAAGGAATTTTGAAACGTGTCGTTTTTTTTTTTTGTTGTCTCCTCATTGCTAATATCGTGGTTAACACATTTTCATTTGCTAAAGTCAACTAGGGCGTTTCTAAAACATTAAACGGGCACATGTAAACAACGTAGCCGAGTTCAAAAATATTATTAGTATGGATAGCAAAATTGAATGGACAAAGATATGAAAAAAAAAAAATTATTAATACTGGATCGAGGCTTCAAATAATATCATCATAATCATCATCAGCCAAAAGACGTCCACTGCTGAACGAAGGCCTCCCCCAAGTGGGGGGGGGGGGGGGTGCCATAATCCCCACGCTTGGCAGGCGGCTTGGGGATCGCAGTGGCTCACCGATTAGTGAGAGGACGCTGCTGCCCGTCCTCCGGTGTCTGGCCGCAGTTTTAAGACGTACCCGGGTCAATCAAATAATATATAGTAAATTAAATATATTTTTAATCAGACCAGTTAAAGGCACTAATGTGTAGTCAGACTCTAGTTGCCACGTTCCAAAGTGTCGCTTTCCAATTGAGAAGAACGGGCAAGAAACTTCACGGTTACTCTTGTGTCCCCTTCCGTATAACATTGTTTTTCTCTATATTTGTGTACGAACAAACACACGGCCAGTTCTACACTAGAGCTACGAACTAGTGTGTCGTGTCCAAAACCGTTGCTAAAGCAATTATCGTCCCTACACGAGCATCCTCGCTACAACAATGAATTCTGTTATCACACTAATTGATTATTTTGTAGACGCTCTGGTAAAGAGGGACTTGTAGCTACATAGGGTACTAACCAGATCAGTTAAGCAGCGCTTGCTGCGGTCAGTCTTTGGATGGGGAACCGTTTTTCACACATCGAGACCCCTCCGAGCCTCAGCAAGCACGTTAAGCAGATGGTCCTGGGTAAGTCAGCAGCCCTAATAGTATGATAAACCAGTCTGACTTTAGAGTGTCAGTATCTTCGAGTAATTGGGTGGTGGAGGTCAGACAGCTGTCGCTCCGTGTAACATACTAATACGACTGGGAGTCGACCCCAATGTAGTTGGGAAAAGGCTAGAAAGATGATGACGCTTTAGTTAAGAGTTAGTACATGTACGGTAACAGAAAGAGTAAAAAAAAATGAAGTAGTAGATCATTTTTTTTTTTTTGGTTTCCTTGTTCTCATATCAGTATTTACTCAGTGTTTTATAGTATTGGTTGCAGGTAAACTTATAAATATTAATAATTAACGCTTAAAACTCCTGGCAAGAACTCGTTGAATTTTGGGTTTTGTGGCGCAAGATAGATAGATCTATGGGCAATGGAGTAGCTTCATTGTTCTAATGGTAGCAAGCGCGGCTGTTGAACGTAACCTTCTAGTTTCGATCCTCGGTTCGTGTAAAGTGTTATTGGGATTTTCATTTAGAAAATTTCACAGCTTTTGAAAATATATTTCTAAAAGGTGCTGCCTAACTATTCAAGGAATTCAGATGTATGTAAGTAGCTTGCTTGTTATGTTGCAAATTTATCATAATTGCAACATCAGAAATTATTTGAACGAACAAAGCAACAAGCACACCCATTTTTATTTTATTCCCATACTAACATAGAAAAAAACATCTTAACCCGGGAAATGAAGGGGAACCAATAAGGAATTGTTTTAACATCAAATAGAAACTCTCCCATTAATTAATTAGCGCTTACGTAATTGGTATTCGTGAAGCTAGTAACTTCCTAGTCACGGGGAAGGTAGACAACCGTGGGAAAATTCACATAGGAAAGAGATATGGCTGTTTATTTTTTAGTATTTTTACTAATCCTGGGAATCAAAGAAAATCATTAAATTGCATGTAGTATTTGTAGGGTTCGGGTCCCGGGACGTCTCGTGTCTCGAAGTCCCGGGCCTTTGCGTAATTTTAGCTGTCTCGAGTCCCGGGACTTTCGGGTCAAGACTCGAGACGAGACAAGATTGTCGAAATTGTTAATATTTAGATTATTTAATTATGAAACAAATATGTGATTATGAGACTTAACAACAATTGAAATTCTTAAAAATAGGCATAAACCACTTAAAAAAAAATCTTTTTTTTTTCTTAAATGTCACACGAGACTTTGAAATTGTCGGGAATTTCCAAACCCTAAGTATTTGTGTATAAATATAAAAGCCCATTACTGAACCACTGTTAGGCAAAGGTCTCTTAGAATGAGAAGGGTTAAACCTTAGTCCATCATGCTGGCCCGGTGCAGGTTGGCGGACTACACAAATCCTCGGAAACTTTATGGAGCCCTCTCAGGTGTGCAGGTTTCCTCACGATAGTTTCCTTCACCGTTAACGCAAGTGATAATCAAATTCTGATCCGCACATGATTCCGAAAAGTCATAGGGGTGGGCAGTGCCGGATTGAGCAAGCGCGGGGCCCGTAGCAAATTCTATCGAGGGGCCCTTGATCTGCTATGGGGGTATAAAATGACTTTTTGTAGAACTTGTGCGTTTACCGTATGAAATTCTGTGTTTTATTATCGCCAGCAAAATAATCGGTTACCGATTGTCAGACTCAATATACCACGTTTTAATAAGTTTCAATCAAAAAATTACGTATAGGCGGAGGTGGATGGGTTATAGGAATGGTTAGGAACACGCGGGGCCCTCTTTTGCGCGGGGCCCGTAGCAATTGCTACTCTTGCTACGTGGTTAATCCGACACAGGGTGTGGGCGGGATTTGAACTCAGACCCTCTCGCATGGAAGGCAAATGTTTAACGGTTAGGCTATCACTGCTCTTAGTTTGGATGGCTATATAAAATAAAAAGTGGCGTAAACCTGAGCTAGTAAAGATAAATAGTTTAACCGGCACGGCGTGGTACGCAATTGCTAGGCAATTGGTTATCTACGTCACGGGTCGTGAGTTCAATCTCCGCAACGAACAAAAATTTTAGCATTCATAAAAAAAGCTCATCCTTTAAAAATAAAACTGCAGCATTTTCCTCTCGACATTATTACACTAATATGTTTCAAAGTACTTGAAAGTACAATCACAAAATCTTGTCTAGTAATAAAAGAGCAATTTTTCCTAATCTAGGCAAACTTTGTCGGGTATGTCGTTAGGATAGCCCACACATGTTGCGGTCACAAACTACGCGGCGAAGAATGATAGTCGTTCCAACTTGTGTTGATTACCGTACGCAGTCCAAGGATTTGACCTAATTGTAATGTTGTCCTCATTTTCGCTTATACAGGGAGGAAAGTATGAGAAAAATGTGTTGATATTGATATATATAGATGACTAGCTTCCGCCCGCGGCTACGCCCGCGTGGTTTACGAAACCGTACATTTTTTCGGGATAAAAAGCCTATGTACTATTCCAGACTATAATCTATCTCTGAGTCAAATTTCATCCAGATCCGTTCAGCCGTTCTGGGGTGATTGAGTAACAAATATCCATCCATCCATCCATCCATCCTCACAAACTTTCACATTTATAATATTAGTCAATCATCCAACTTTTACATTTATACAATATTAGTAGGATAGGATAGGATAGGATATTTATAAGATGGATAGAAGTAGAATGTCTTTTTTTTTACAATTTTATACCATAACATAGATAAGTATCAGGTGTACTATTGTGCACCCATATTATGAAATCCCATGTAATGGGGGGTCTATTGCCTTCAACCGGGCACAGTTCCAAACTCCGTGTTGATACTGAGAATTTCCATATCGACAAACCCAGGATTTGAACACAAATCCTCACCAGAAAGAGAGAAATAAATTAAATCGCATCAAGTGTAGAAATGACGAGACGACCCGGGTACGTCTTAAAACTGCGGCCAGACACCGGAGGACGGGCAGCAGCGTCCTCTCACTAATCGGTGAGCCACTGCGATCCCCAAGCCGCCTGCCAAGCGTGGGGATTATGGCAAACAATTGGGGGAGGCCTTTGTTCAGCAGTGGACGTCTTCTGGCTGATGATGAAGTCTAGAAATAAAATGGGACATATAGGTACCTATTTCATTTTCATTTTCTTATTTGATTATTAGAAATAGATAGAAATGTCAGCCATATTGCTTTATAAGTAGGTTGAAAAACTTCCGTCACCCGTTTCACTGTACGGTACCATTAGTGAATGAGAAGTGACAGGTTGTTAGACTGTCGGATATCACTACAAATTGTGCCATCTCAGATAAATATATTTACTCTACAAAATATATTTGTCATTCCAGTTCTATAAACTAGAGTTTCTTGCCAGTTCTTCTCTATAAGAACATCTTTTTGGAACTGTGTAACTAAGCATAATAACGTTTCAAAAGTGTCTTAGACAGGTTTATTTTAATTAGAAACTATTTTATTTTATTCTAAACACTTCACAATTAGTTTTGACGTCTGGTATCGTAAGCGTATCGTAAACGTGAGTGAATTTTGAATTGAAATTACTCGTTTCATACGTAATATTTTTTGAGTTGAAATTTTTTATTAATATCTAAGTATGGTACAAATTGTACGTCACAAAATTATAACAAAATCTTATAGGACAGTTGTGTTTTAGATACAAAATTCACTGACATTAACGCTACGGATACGTTTCTATACGTCAAAATATTCGTGTTAGGGCTACTGTTTTATTTCTGGTTATTTCGGATTTAAAGAAAGTATCCAGGCAATTATTAGTTCTTTGCGAGGATCGAGCCCACAACTGGCAGCCTTATTGCCGATATAGCGTAGCGATAGTTACTGTCAAACGTCATTTTAGTGTCATATATTGGCCGACGTCGGTAAGACTGCCAACGCTCCCGAATTTTACCCTCTATCGCACAATTAATGAACTAAAACGTCGCAACCCTTGTACAGGCCTTGTCTAATAATAGTTTGGTATTTCGTAAGCATTTTGAAATTATATTAGACTAAAAGTTATTTAATTTAATTCCACCTATCACTGTTTTTCTTTTTTTGTTATTGGCGCCTCTAAACTTCATCCAAGCGACACGTAGAGAGAGGTAGGCAATGTTATAAATAATACGATTTTTTTTGACACTTTTTTGTACGTAATCCGCCGTTTCGCGATGACTGAGCACGCTGGTCACTGCACCAATCGCAAGAGCCAAGAAAAATCCAATAATTTGGAACATTTCGCAAATCAGAAATCGATCGGTCTCCATATAGTTTTAAAGCGATACCACAGAAGCCACTTGGGTACTAACTCCAACTTTGATATACAAACTTGGACATAGCTCTTAGTTTATAGTTCACGTTACTTGACGACCTCATTTATATAGTGGTTGCAAGGGCTGAGTGACGAGTCCTGAGTTTGATCCCCGGGTGTTATAATTCTCAGTAACAGCGTTCTCGGAAATGGGTATTTGGCAATAGCCTCGCCCCCTAATACATGGTACATCTTAATGATATGAGAATTGATTAAGTATAGAATAATAGATTTATTCCGCAAAGGGCCTAAAGGTTTATTATAAAATAAAACATTGACATATTACCAACGGTGGGCGGCATTCATCGGTCAATTCTCACAAGATTAATCCTGACGTGGCCCGAAATTTATCAAAAGAAACATGGCAGAAATGGCTATACCTTTTCCGTATTATATTAATATAACATTAACGACTGGCTGCCTCATTAGTCTAGTCGTCATATGGAGGAACGAGGTATAGTGTTCCTCCATTGAAAAGGGAGGATCCTCCGACCAGGCAAGGTGGTTAGCCTGGCGGGCCGAAGCCCAACGGTTGATGTTGGACATTCGTATATGTGTTAGAACCGTTGTAAACTTTCATAGTGCGATTCAGGGTTTGTTGCTGTAGCTTCATTCCGATAGATGGCGCTTTACTTTTTGCCATGTTGCGAGTAGTAGTCGCTACAGTCACATGCGCGACTGTTGAGCGTGAGGTCCTGGTTTAAATTCCCGCAGTCTAATTACGTAAAAAAGCGACAGCAACGCGACAGCCACGGGAGAGCAATCTCACTGTCATCCAATACATTATATGTCACAAAAATGACGTTTGACAGAAGTTATCGCGTGATCTACGCCTGTCGCTATATCGGTAATCAGGCTGCCGGTAGTCTAATTACCGATGTAGCGATCTGTTTGCGACAGGCATAGATCGCGCGATAGCTTCTGTCAAACGTCATTTTTGAGTCATAAAATGTATTGGCTGACAGAGAGATTGCTGTCGCGTAACTGTCGTGTTGCTGTCGCTTTTTTACGTAATCCGGCTGTTGGACGGGCAAAGTGTTATTGGGTTTTTCGTATAGAAGTTCTCAGTGGCAGCACAGAGTCTGGAACTATGCCCGGTAGATGGTAATAGATACACCCACTATTACGTGGTGTCGATAACGGCATCAGCGATATGTGAGTGTACAATAACACGAGAATAGCCCCGCTCTTTAGTTCGAAGCCTGATCGATAAGTAACTCTAAAACTCTGCGTATATACAAACTCCTAGAGTAACTTGGTCCTAGTTAGTAGTTAATTAGTGCTTAAATTCAATAACAGTCGGTACGATCAGTTTGCTCAACAAATATTAAGTTTAGCTCGTGAAATGAAGCGGTTGTATGCTCACTGAAAAAAAAAGATTGTTGAACAAGTGCGAATTTTACTTGTTTAAGTATTTCATGTTTAATCCTCAAAAGAAAATTATAATACCTATAAACCATACATGATTATTGGCGATAAAGTCAACATGATCAAAATATTAATAATCACACATTATTTTCCTAATAACTAACTTGATTGAAACAGTCATTTCAATTATCAAGTAAGGTTTATTTAAA
This sequence comes from Shargacucullia verbasci, assembly GCA_947562105.1. Classification (NCBI taxonomy): domain Eukaryota; kingdom Metazoa; phylum Arthropoda; class Insecta; order Lepidoptera; family Noctuidae; genus Shargacucullia; species Shargacucullia verbasci. The sequence goes on from OX387296.1 coordinate 2,372,098, forward strand.
CAACTTCACTGATGAACCACGATTAAGAACTTATTTATTTTTAGTATGATATTTGTTTAAATCAATGATAAAGTTAGCTTTATTGCTAGATAACAAGTAGCTTTATGTTCCCATATATGAACATTTTACTTGATAAAAGCTAACAAAAACTTTATGGCAGCCATAATTTTTTTTTTTTTTCAGTGCTTTTGTACGTTTAATAGTAATAACGCCGTGGTTTGAACTGTACCTAGTTAAGTTTTTTTGATATTATTTTGGTGCACCCTGCCTCATTTGTCTAGTGGTCCCAAGCGTGACTGCTAAGCGTGAGTTACTGGATCGATTCACGGGTCAGGCAAAGTGTTATTGGGATTTTCTGTATGGAAATTCTCAGTAGCAACACGGAGTCTGGAACTGTGCCCGGTAGGTGGCAATAGGCTCGCCCCCTATTACATGAGACTCATAAAGGCATCGGTAAAATTGGGCCTATAAGTCTAGAATTATTTCCCTTTAATAAAAGTCTACAATGCTAAGATTAACTAAATAAAACAATGTTCCCAGTCAGTTCCAAAATTCTTCTTTGGGTACTCAGAGCCAGGCAAATAATTAAGGGTCGTTTTCATAGCTAACATAGAATATATAAAACTAACACAGAGTGTACAAAGCAAACGTTAGTCTCGTCCTGTTTCCTCCCCTCTTAGCTCAGCGAGGACCTGAAAGTGTACACTGTGACATACAACGTAGCTATGTTTTGATTGGTTAAAGCTCTGTGAATTTGATGTGATGGGTGAATGTTTGCTTCATAACACAGGGCTACGTAGACATAGTATCACGCCTGTATTCCCCGAAGGGTTAGGCAGAGGTGTACTGTACCCCCACATTTCGCCGTTTTTGAGGCCCATGTAATAGGGAGCGAGCTAATTGCCATCTACCGGGCACAGTTCCAAACTCCGTGCTGCTACTGAGAATTTACATACAAGATTTTTTTTTTTTTTAAATTTTATTTAGTTAATCTCGTTTTAAAACAGTTTAGTTTAGTTTAACAAAGTCTATTTAAACCCTTAATTCTGCTCATTTAGATGGTTAATTATGCTTAATTACTTTTTTTGGTTCTTCTTCGATATTTTGTCTGAAACATACGATTAAAACTAAAACAACACGAGCTAGAACTAGCGTTAGAGCGCGTCCTGCTTCCGTACACAACACAAAGAGTAACACTAAGTGCACAGTGTGACAAACAAGGTACCAACATGTGTTGTTGCAAGTTGCTCAGTTTGTTGCGTTGATCGTACAGTTGTATGCTTTATATATGCGAAAATATTATTGATTAATGTTTATATTATATGGCTCTGGGGATGTTAATTTTTATAGAATTGATTACCTTTGAGTGGTTTGATTTTTATATATTTTTAGGTACCAAATGAGTTTATTGTTTAACACAACTAATTAAAAACTAAGTATTAGATGAGTCCGTATTTTTATTTAGAAATTGTGTAGATCAAATCAAATAATTTTAAATCAAATCATTTCATTTATCTTTAAATAAGCTAATCTTCTGTTATTTTTTTTTTACTGTTGATAGGCAATCGTTTGACCATTATCTCACCTGATGGATGTGAGATAGTAAATCTCATCTTGTTTCAAATGTAATCATTTTCTTCAATTTTATGTTGTCTTTCGTCTTGGACTTTTCCTAATGTTGAAATTTAACTTCTAGTTAGTTTAAAGAGTGAGACAACAATATAAGCAGAAATTGCAATTTGAACATTTCATACGATACGTAGTACGAAGTAAAAGGAAATATAACGAAGAAAGCAGCCCCAACGACACAAATTACCGAAATATTCAAAAAAGTAGGACGCGTATTTCCGTAGTATGATCTTCCTAATAATAAAGATAATGAAATATGGTCCTTACATACTTTTTCTTTAAATAAATATTCTTCGTCATTAGGGCCCGAATTAAAATGAGCCCTGTTTTCTCAAAATGCGATAACGGGTAAAATACACTCGCTATCACTTATGTTGATAATTGTTGATTCATTCATTCATCATCATCACAGGATGCAATTGATGGTCTTAATAGACAGCTACAATTAATGTTCATTACGATGTTGTGATGATTAGGTTGCTCTCTCATATAGTTTTAGTCTCCAAGCACTGGAGATATCCACTGCTTCTGCTTCAAACTAAAAGAGTTTTGAATATAACAATCAGACAATAAGTAAGTACTAAATAAGTAGGCACCGTAACAGATAAATAGATACATAGAATTGTTTTTATTTCAAATAAACCTAATACAGGCACCTTTGAAACGTTATAGAACTCTAGGCGCATGGTTCCAAAAAGTTGGTCCTATGGAGCAGAACCGGCATGAAACTCCATGGATACTCTTTTGAAGTCTCTTTTAACAATCTTGCTATGTACATAAAATGGGAGAAGCATAAGACAACAATGTAGATTTTGTAAAATAAATACTAAATGGTATCTCATAATTATCATAATAATAATTTTTTTTTTACCAGTCTATGGCTTTCTCCTTGAAAATTTTCCACCAATATCCGAGAAATATATCCAAATGGGAATATTATCCAAAATCTTATTTAATTTATCAACCTTGCGTAAACAGTTTGTCAGGGGCGTAATAAATTATAAGTCTATGTCAGGTGTCAAAGTGATAAATATTATCACAGAATGATAGATCGTCGAGAAAATAGGGAGTCAAATTGAAATTACTGGACCGTTTAATGTTTTCTGTGATCCAACTTGCTTAATCATAAAAATATTTCTTTGGCTGTTATGTAATTAGGTGCTAGTAGTGTGGTTACCACTGCAGCATTTACCGTAAGCGTGGCTGGTTGGCATTAGGTCCTGGGTTCTATCTCCGGGTTTTTCTGTTGGAAAATTCTCATAAGCAGCTCTGAGCTTGGAATTGTCTCCGGTATATGGCAATGGGCTTCTCATCCTATTAAATGGGACTATATAACGGCATCGACAAAATGTGAATGTGTATTCTGTGAACAGTAAAAATTTACCTAAAGATTTGTTGAAGAAACGGAAGCGTAACTATAGAAATTTAACATTTAAAATAAAGCGTAAATCTCTATTGGTCCTCTTTTACGCGAAATTGACTAGCTCTAGGGACGTTTCCCTCATAAATTACTTAATAAATGTCTTACTTAATGTCCTCTCACAAAAACTTATAAGTGCCTATTCACTGAGACTTTCGGGGACCTAAAAAATCTGGGCCAAATTCTATATAGCCTAGCAGTGTCTTTTATTAATTGATCGACGCAGCTGCCTTGGTGATCCAATTACATTTTATTGACAATTCCCGGGAGGACTCGGGCCGATCGCGACGCCTAATGAAATCTACACCCTATGTACTGGGGAGTACAAAAGTGTTAGTGGTTTCAATTATAAATATTAACCTTTTGTATGGGATTTTTAACTTTCTAGGTGAGGTGCAATGGGCGGCGGTTCTTTGTCATTGATGTTTTTTTTCGTATAACGTTTCACAGTAGTAATCATGATGCACAAACAGACACCCAGATCTGTAACAACTTTCTGTAAGTCATACGCAAATTTGTTTCGTGCGGAAATTGACCCCGCGACATGTAGCGCCCGCAGTCAATCGCCCAACCACTGCGTGCCGTCAAGCTAAAGGTTAGTGTTAAGCACTTGTTGTGTAATAAACCTTACTTACTTAGTAATAATTGTGCTATTTTTGTTAATGCGATGATGACCATATCGCTTAATGTCTTTGCATAATCACGTGTACTATATTTATGGGAATTAAATAAGTTATGAACAAGTTAAAAAAACTAAAAAAAGGAAATTTAAAAAAAGGCTTTTTAGAGCTACCTTCTAAAAACCAGAAGAGTTAGTGCGTGCTACTTCCGGTGCGGGATGATGGACTACACACACCATGGAGAACTTTATGGAGTCCTCTAATAATGTTTCCTTCACTGTTAACCCAAGTGATTACTGCTAGCTTTAATTTAGCCTTACGAATCTTTAATTCGTATTTGGAAATGGATGAAAATATAGTAAAGAATATTATTCAACGATAAATCAAGTAAAAATATGAGAAGGTACGATTATTTCCAGAGGTTTGAGTAAAAAAATATATTTTAAATCAAGCGTAATAGAGTTCAAAAAAAAAAAACCTCTGAAATATTGTCTTGGAACAAAAATAATTCAAACTATTTTTTCAACAACAACAATAATTTAAACAAAAATAATACTCATTATTCTTTTTTTATCCGTTTTTTTAACAAAGCACTTGTGTTGCCGACTCTACACGGGTATTATGCTATGAGCTTTATTTATTAGGTCGTATTTTTAAAAGGAACTTAGCTTTCATAAAACCTGAAATCCACTGAACAACTTTGTCTCAGCTTCCTTATATATCAAGGTTTATACCCCAACATAAATACAGGGTGTATTTACAACTTTAGCAACTTTGTTGTCTGAGCTAGATGGATCGTGGATCTAAAGACGGCACGGTTGGCGCAGTGGCTAAGTGACTAACTTTCTGCGCTAAGTGTCGCTGGTAGCGGGTTCAATCTTCGCACGGAACAAATATTTGTATGATCTACAGATAGTTATTTCGGGTCTGGTTGTGTGTGCATGTACATGATGTTTGTAAACTGCACTCACGATACAGGAGAAATTCTAGAGGGGGGAACCTATCTCATTTCACCTCACATGTATAGATACTTATCGGGCTTAATAAAGGCTTCGGCGAAATTAAGGTGTACGGTAGTACGCTTCTGTCTAATGCCTTCGAGGCATACATGTACTGATGCTAATTGTAAGCTTCACATTTCTGGACTTTGACTGACACGATATTTATTTATATGCATGTCCACTCTGTATAATCAAGCATTCAGTAAAAAAAAAAAAATACAATAATGACTGTCTCATTGGTCTAGTGGTCGTAAGCGCGACTGCTGAGCGTTAGGTTCTGGGGTCGATTCCCGGGACGGGCAAAGTCTCATTGGGTTTTTCTGTATGGAAATTCTCAGTAACAGCACAGAGTCTGGAACTGTGTCCGGTAGATGGCAATAGGCTCGCCCTTTATTAAATGGGATTCAATAATAGTATCGGTGAAATGTGAGTGTACAATACACCTCTGCCAAACCCTTCGGGGAATACAGGCGTGATGCTATGTTGTTACAAAAATAATAGTCAAAAAATATGAGAAGCTAAGTAGCGCCATCTGTCAGGTTAAACGTGAGTTACTGGCGCAACTACACATCGAGTGCCGAGCGGTTACCGCAGTGATTAAGTGCCGCTGTTTCCGTTAGTATAAACGGGCCTTGCCGGTTTGCACATGTCAGTAAACAAACTAAGAAGTTAAATACTTTCAGGCTTTACATTAGCGGAGTAAGTAGAACTTAAAGTATGCAAAAACGATGTGGGATCCTGGAATTAATTATTATACTTAATATAACATGGCATCACGCCTGTATTCCCAGAAGAACTGCGGAGGTGTACAAATACACCTACCTACACATACACCCACATTTCGCCGATGCCGGTATTGAGTCCCATGTAATAGGGGGCGAGCCTATTCCCATCTACCGGGCACAGTTGCAAACTCCGTGGTGCTAATGAGAATTTTCATACAGAAATATCCAATAATACTTTGCCCGACCCGGGAATCGAACCCAAGACCTTACGCCTAGTTTGCGACCACAAGGCCAAAGAGGCAGTCAAATTAATTATTATAGAGTGCAAGACAGATACTACAAAGGCTTTGATGAAATGGCTACTGTTGTTTTATTATTCACTTGAATTACACAAGGAATACCTAAAACAGCGGTTCTCAAACTTTTTTGGCGATGAGCCCTAAGTCGTTTACGTGTACCTATACTTTATTAATAATCATATTAATTGAGATTAACATTTGCATCTAATAGGAGGTATGAAATTGTTTTTTTACTTTTCATCATTTGTTTGATGTCAGGCTCGATAGAAGAGAGTCAACTGTGAAGAGACCGGTATTTTCGGCCCTAGGGCTCCGCGGACACTTTGACTATGGCTGACCTAAAACATTAGTAACAAAAATTGCAACCGTAGGGCATATGAGTTTTATATGCCGCACAAAAAAAAACGCATCGTGAAATAAACGATCCAGAAAAACGGTCCGATCGTGTGAACGGGCGGTGAGGTGTCGCGGCGCCGGGCCATTCGTTTAGAATGAAAAATAAAACGCCAAATATGCGAGCAACCACGTGGCACATGGTTTAGCGGGTGACCAACCAACTATTCGTCGGAAAATACATCCATTTCTCGTTTTTCTAAATTCAATACTCATTCTCAAATCATAAAATATACTGTTCGTTGTTCACTTAGTCTTGACTATGTGAGGTATAAAGCATACACAATGGGTGAGAAATATTTGGGCAACAGAAATAATTTTATCATATGGAGTTTGTGCAGTGGAGTTTTACTTGGTATAGAATAGAATATTTCTAAACGTAAACTAATTTCAGGAGCTTATGAAATGTCGAGAAATTGTATAAAATTGTTTATTTTGTAATTAGGATTTTTCAATCACTTTTACACGTCGCCATCGGCATTTCCTTTGACTATAACAGAGAAGAAACGTCAAAACAAACTCAGGAGTCAAGGTCTATTTTAAAGTCTAGAGACTCTAGGCGCACGGTTCCAAATAGTAGGTTCTATGGAGAAGAAACGACAAGAAACTCTGTGAAAACTCTTTTAAAATAATAGATCTTGAACTAAGGCATTGTAGAACGACACTGAGCAGTGATTTCTACTTGAGCAAAGTTTGATTGACGTATTTGTATGAAATGACGAACTTAAATCTGTGCTCAAGTAGACATAACCTCTACGCTGAGCGTCGTTCAGAAAAGTCCTAAGTGAATAGCCGTCTATAAGTACCAATGTAACATCTGATCAGGACACAGACACGATAATCTGCACTGTGTTCCGATCAACACAAACAAGGCATAATCGACGACAAGGTTTTCCACAAAACCTTGAACCAATAATCTCCAAATTCACAACAAAATATTTCTCTCCATCATTGTAGGGCTTCATTTAAAGCGATCCCTCTTCATTGTCTGCACAGTGGGCGGCCTCCGTCTGTCCACTGGACAAAATACGTTAAAATTAATGATGTTTTCGCCCATGTCCGGGACATGTCAAGGAAACTTTAGCACTTGAGCGAGATTTCAGATTTAGATAACGCGGTGATTTTCTGTAGGCGTAGCGTAGCCACTTAGATGAAGTGGTTTTGAAATTAACGGATAATTTGATGTAGGTAATCTTTACTACTACATATAATACAATATTATATTATTTTAATACAGTATTATATGTATAGCAGCCACATAACAGCTTTCTACACTTACCTTACTTAAAATTTCAAAGTCAAAATCTTATATTTTTAGAATATACTAAAAATATAAGATTTTGACTTTGAAATTTTTTATGTATCTTTGTCATATTGCGATAATCTTTGAGTTCCGTGAATAGTTTAATGTTTTTTTCAACTTTTTACGAGGAAGGCTCTATCATTACGCTGGCTAAGCAATGAAGGTTCTGCAGCTAACTATAATAATTTATGTTCAATATTGTGAACAAAATTGAATCTACATAATTGAACATTGATATTGTATGTTTGTTCAGCAAAAATCCATTGATTGACCGACTGACCGAAATTGTGGAGCAGAGAATTTTATGAATTTATGAGAAGTGATGTTTACCCTGACATGGAATGTCAACAATTCGTGAATTTTTTAAACCACTTCAATCTCAGTTCTTCTAGCAAAAACTATTGGAAATTCGGAAAATTTCCGATTTGTTCACGAAAGTAGTTTAATTAAGCTAGCATGACAACTTTTCACAGAGAGTAGAATTTAGGATGTAGTATTTTCAAACCAAGCTGACTATTAAAGAAATAATGTGTTCTCCTTGTTATAAAAATGGACTTACGAAGGGACTGTACTTATAGGCGACTTAAGAGTTGAAGTTGCTAAGTATTGACTTTTGATACATTTTAAAAGCTTTCGTTCGAAGACTATGAGATATCTGGCAAGGAAGGCCACTCATATTTGTCACGCAGATATCGTTAAAAGCGACAATGTTAGTGTTGGTATAGACAAAGCAGAAAATAGGTTTGTATTATACCATCTATGTTCTGATATAATGTCTCTTCTACAGTAGGAGGAAAGCTGATCAAGTGGGAAGGTGTACTTGTTACTAGATGGTGACTCTGATCTCAAGTGTTTAGGATACACATGGAGGGAAGTTGGGAAGTTCAAAGGTTCATCATCATCATCATCATCAGCCAGAAGACGTCCACTGCTGAACGAAGGCCTCTCTCAAGAGGGGTTTGCCATAATCCCCACGCTTGGCAAGCGGCTTGGGGATCGCAGTGGCTCACCGATTAGTGAGAGGACGCTGCTGCCCGTCCTCTGGTGTCTGGCCGCAGTTTTAAGACGTACCCGGGTCACAGACGTACTCGGGTCAGTTCAAAGGTTATTCCGCTAATATTACACTAGGGCTAGAGTATCCTAATCATGTACGCTGATTGGAAGGGAATTCTGGGTGTTATATGCTCCTCTATCCATAACATCATACTGGCTGACATTTTCTGACAGAACAAAAAGTTCTTCAAGCAAAGCGGACATAAGTTCCGACTTTCAAGCTCGTCAAGTTCCTTCTTGATCTCATTTTAATGACAAGCTCCACTAACTTAGTGTACAGAACACTTCACAAAATACCCTTCGTTATTTCTTAAACACTTTGCCTCGGAGAAAATAAACGTCAACTTCGGAGTCTTGGTTACAAATCGCTTCTTTAAACTATTTTAAAGTTTCGAAACGGAATACCTGAACCAAGTTGGAAACCGCTGGAACTCACCGTCAGTTATCTTATAAATATGTTAAAAACTCCTGGATGCCTGCCACACTTGTAAACGACTACAGTTTATGTTGAACGCAGTTTATATGACTTTTTATTAATACTTTTTTAAAGGACCACTTTGGAGTGCGTGCCAAAATTTTGCTTCATATTCGTGTGTACGTTTCCTACGCTTTTATGATTAATTTTCCTTTACGCTTTTAGTGCTGGATTCAGTTGCATTATTTCAGTACATCGTTTTTATAGGTTAGATGTGTTTGGTGGTTTCTAGTCATTATTATTTAAACGCAATTATGAATAAAAATATCTGGGTCTTAGAGGCCTTTGCTCTGGGCAAACAGCAACAAGGTGTCCCTCAGCCTAATTACCGATGTAGCAATCAGTTTGCGACAGGCGCACTTTTGTGTCTTAAATGTACTCGTATTGGCTGTAAGATTGCTGTCGCATGGCTGTCGCATTTTTTACGAAATTAGGCAAAGGGTCCTCCCTCCACTCCTCTTAATTAAAAAATCTGTGGCAAAACCTTTCCAATAGGTTTCTAGCTCTAACGCGACATTGTTTAATGTTGTGTGGACTCCATTCAGTAGTGAGTTTTGGCGAACTCGTTCAACATGCGGTATGTATGACCAGTCCAGTTCCATTTCAGGATTACAGTGCATTGTTTTGGGATCTCAAAATACAGTTTACTTACCAGATACTTGGTATATACCGTGCTATATCTTTTATGAAATTGTACATGTTTTAAAAATAGGAACAGGTTTATAAGTAAGTAAGTTCATAAATGAAAGGTACTGCTACCAATCTATCTAGCGCAGTGTTTCTTAAACTTTTTGCAGTCACGGACCACTTCATGAATTTCTAAAATTCCACGGACCCCTGTCGAAGAATATTAAAGGGGAAAAAAAATATTTGGATTCGTGTAGGTACAGTCCCCCCGCACCTCGGGCCTCAACAGTAGCCAGCGAGAGCGGTATTAAACAAACGATGTGATAGTTTGCTACACAATTTTCTAATTAATGTTAAGGGTTAATTGAGCTGCTGCGGACCCCTACCACACATTTTACAAACCCCTAAGGGGTCCGTGGACCCCACTTTAAGAAACCCTGATCTAGCGGATATAGGATGGCCCAAAGCCGAACATTTTATATTAAATACACCCACAGTATCCTGGATCTTGAAATAAAATATGAACCATATCAAAAACTGCATTGTGTAAAACAATAACAACACTCATATATCATCACACATGACACACAAAGCCACGGTCGCCGCACAGTGTGACGATCTCGCATGTCATGGGACAAAATCTGGCCGAGCACTGGCATAGTTGCCTAGTGGACCAAGTGCGTATGAAATTAATGATCATGAGCGCCGCGTAAACTAGAAAATAATCGTGAGTGGAACACTGTACTATGATTAGAGTAAGTGGTTTTTAGCAGTAATAAAATTGGATTAAAAAATATTTTTGCAAAAAGACCATTAAGGTTCCATCTTTTTATCACTTTCTTTTCATGATCTTAATTCCTGGTAATAAAAAAGGGTCTCAGGTCTGATTTGGCTAGATACTATTGCACTTTACAGGTTACTGTACTAAAGATCATAGCACCTGAGTTTGTTTCGGCGTTTCTTCTCAGGGATAGTCATAGGAAATGCCGACGCCATCTAGTTTAAAAAAGACGTGTAAAAGTGATTGAAAAATCCTAATTGCAAAAATAAATAATTTCAGTAATTTCATAAAGTTGTCCTAGTAGAGAAAGGAACCCGAAAAGTATTGTTTTATAAATGACTGATTAAAAATGTATGAGTTAGGTTTTCTCTTTTACTTGTATAATGGACACAGTGGTAATTATTGTTATTAAATAAACAAATTGAAGCAAAGAAATGAGATCGCTATAATTATTGTAAAAGTTTGCATACAAATATAATTACTATTCGTAATATACATATAAAGTCTCGCAGCCTTCATAAATCGTTCCGTTTCACTTGAAAGGCAATCAACTTCGAGACCTGTTTCATTGAGTAAATGCACGACCCGGACATCGAACTGAATACAAGAAAAATTGCAACAGAGCTATTAATAACTGGGTGTTGCTTACACCCGGCGCACAGTGGAGCGATGCCAAAATTTCGTGGAAAAAATCACATTTTAAAAGTTATAATTTTCAGTTACATTCAAGCGTTTTGCTCGAAATGGATTTATGAATATTTCTAAAGTAAATTTTCATAGATTTTTCTTAGCATTCTTGACGTTTTTGACTGAAATTTATGTTACATATATGTACAATTTTAAGTAAGTATATAATCAATTTATTAATGAAATACTTTGCTGCGTATTCTTCTTTTTAGTTTTCTATGTACATTATAAATCCTATGTGCTATTTACTTTAAACAAAGTGATAATGTGTAAAGTGGGTATCTCCTGCCAACCCCATGTATTTGAAGTCGACGAAAATGCCTTCCTTTAATATTGTAATTTCAATAAAAATAAAAAAGTATTGTATAAAATTAATTAAACATAACGATATTAAATAAACATTTAAAATAATTTTATTATATATGCAGGCGCCAAAGCCTTTTTTTAACGTGAGGAAATGCTCAAAGCCTGCTTATAACGCTAAAACAATGTTTAATGATTTTAGAATGGGATCTAAAAATAATTTAATGTAATTAATAGACCTTTCTAAAGCAAAAAATAGATTAACTACCATGAGTCACGATAAAAAAAGTAAAGTAAAAAAGTAACAATATTCTATTTAAAACAATACGAAGCAAGCTACATTTTTCCACAGGATAAACACTACGGGATATTCGCTGTGATAACTGTACCAGTCAGTGTTGCCAACGGAAATGAGAAGACGCTACATTTGCTGAGCTGGCAACACAAGTTTTAATTACAGTCGAGTACAGAAGTAATGTACAGTTGAGTAGAGACTTTGGTTTTGTTTTGTTTTAGATTTAATTGAAGACAGAGAAATTAATTTTGTTTGTTGGTTTCAATCAGTTGATATTATAATTTATTATAATTGTTTATATAGAATCCTATTCTTTACTACTAATATTATAAATGTGAAAGTTTTTGAGGATGGATGGATGGATGGATGGATCTTTGTTAGTCTTTCACGCCAGAACGGCTGAACGGATCTGATGAGCCTATGTGCTATTCCACACTGTAATCTATCTCTGTGCCGAATTTCATCCAGATCCGTTCAGCCGTTCTGGCGTGAAAGAGTAACAAAGATCCATCCATCCTCACAAACTTTCACATTTATAATATTAAGTAGGATTGTTAGGATCAGTGAGTAGTAGTCAAAGATTAATTTTACCGTTTTAGCTTGATAAGAAATCGGCAGGAAACCGGGGACCGGTTCGTACCTGTAACAAATAAACCTTTATAAGTACAAATAAACTGTATGAACATATTCAATTAAAGTTTCGTTGAATTTTAATTTGTTAGCCATGCCTGTATTTCCCGAAGGGTTAGGCAGAGGTGTAGGTGCTATTGTGCACTGCACATTTCGCCAATGTCGTAAGTAGGTACTATAAAATTAGTCTATGCTACTACTAGAAAAATAGACTTAGTCGGTAGTGGCTATTGGTGACTACTACTTTTTTTTATAACAAGCAATTTTACTTACAGTCCTAAATATCCTACTCCTACTAATATTATAATATAAATGTGAAAGTTTGTGAGGATGGATGGATGGATGGATGGATGTTTGTTACTCTTTCACGCAAAAACTACTGAAAGGATCTGGATGAAATTTGGCACAGAGATGCTAGTCTCCCATACATTTCTCATATTTTCGTTAGTAAGAGTGAGAATAAATTAGTTTAGTTTATAATCAGAAGCTCTAGTGAAATTGACACTACAGTATCTGTTTATAAATTAAACTAATTTAGTCTCACTCTAATTTAGTCTTTTGACAATAGAAATGAAAACATATGATTTAGTCTTGTTTATCGCACTCTGAATATACAATTACAATACACCTACAAAAACCCAAAACATAATATTACTTATAGAACATATTCAAACTTCTGTTGAAATCAAAGTTTAATACGATTGTTCTGCGCGTTTGATCCATCTGAAATGGAACCGATATCTTAATAGAAAGTTAAATTGGATGTGTAGCACTTGATACCTTCTTGGTAGTGAAGATAGGACTAGTGCGGTCCCTGGGAGATCGGCCGCCTAATTACCGATGTAGCGACAGGCGTAGATCGCGCGATAACTTCTTTCAAACGTCATTTTTGTGACACATAATGTATTGGCTGACAGTGAGATTGTTGTCGCGTGGCTATTGCGTTGCTGTCGCTTTTTTACGTAATTAGGCTCAGAGGCGATGATAGAAATAATAGAATTAATACAGGCCATATATAATCCTTTATTATGTATGAAAAATTTGATAGTTGCTGTCCACATTATTATAAATGTGACAGTGACTCTGTCGGTTTGTTTGTTACCTTATCACGTCTAAACCACTCAATCGATCGTTATGTTTTTGTAAATAGGTACTGGAGAAGGACATAGGCTTGTTTTTACTATTACAAAAAACACTTATTAGATAATAAATATTAAATACACGCAGATGCAGTCGCGGGCAACAGTTAGTTGCTAATAAACATGCTATTCCGCATCATCATATGAAAAGACATGTAAGCGAAGAACAGATGCACTGTTTGTTGGTTGTTATGGCTGCCAGACTTTTCTGACTTTATCAAGGTCTGCCTTCTAAAACTCAACTCCGAAGGGGATTAAATGGCTAGGAATAATCTGTCTAGACAGATAAAGTCGTAGGAGCCGTTGCTAATATTGACTATTACACCGCAAACAATACGGTAGATGACTACTAATCATCTGAGTTACTTTTTATGAACTGTCAAAAACGACATTTTGTTCTAAAAATGTTTGGAATACTAAGGCATAACTTCAAAGTTTTTAATTGCCATTGACATAATTAATGTGTGATTTTGATAAATTAAAAATTGATAACGCCAAAGATAAGCAAGAGATTAAGTTTTACTGAGTTTTTAGAAGGAGAACTATTTACCAAACAGGATTTCAGAATTTGTCTTTGATGCAGTCGTCTAACCTATTTCAATCTCTATCGGAAGAAAACAATATAAAGAACAACAGACCAAGACTAAAACATCCCATTCATATAGATGGAACTTTTAAAAACAACCCGTAGCCGCTGGCCAGTTCCGTATTTTCTCCAACTCCTGGCCGCAAGCCAAGGGTGCAGAAATAAAGCCAGCACTTAGGAGATAATGGTGATTGATGGTGATAGACTGTTGATGATTGATGGACAATTTTGTAATTATTATCGCCGTTTAAGCTGTTTTAGTTAATTTGACTTTATTGAGTCTGGCAACATTTTATATGGTAGGCATATGTCAAATGTAGAATTAAAACGATTCGCGGTTTTACGTTTAGTTGTTGTTGCAGATTTTTATGCGTCATTGGAAAAGGTTAGGTCTAAGTTCCAAATTACGTAAAAAAGCGACAGCCACGCGACAGCAATCTCACTGTCAGCCAATACATATAGGTATGACACAAAAATGACGTTTGACAGTAGCTGTCGCTCGATCTACACCTGTCGCAAACTGATTGCTACATCGGTAATAAAGCTGCCGGTCGGGTGGGTAAATCGTTAGTGAGTTTTTCTGTAAAATTTTCATTTTTAGACTCATATTTCGAATTGTCTCTGATAAATAGCCTCGTTGACATGACTTAATAAGGGCTTCGGTAAAATGTAGGTGTACGACTGTACACCTTTCCTTAACTCTTCAGGAATTCAGACATGCAAATGTCTGAGTTCGACTGTACAACGGCTAGGATTAAACCTGTGTTCCAACTTGTTCAGTGTACTTGAAGTTCAACGCAGTACATAAAACCACAAAGCATAACACATTTCAATTAACAACAGAACTTGGCTAAGAGAAACCCATACAAACATTACATACATATAAATTGAGAAGATTTCTTGTATAAATATCCGACAGCCTCATTAGTCTAGTGGTCGTAAGCGCGACTGCTAGCCGTGAGGTTCTGGGTTCGATTCCCGGATCGGGCAAAATAATGATTGCGTTTTTCTGTATGTAAATTCTCAGCAGCACAGAGTTTGGAACTATGCCCGGTAGATGGCAATATGCTTGCTCTCTATTATGTGGGACTCAATAACGGCATCAGCGAAATGTGGGTGTACAGTAGTATACCTCTCCTCAATACTTATCTTCTTGGATAACGAAACGGAACTGTCTACTGAACATCAGTAGCGGTTGTTAAAACGTGCTATTTTAGTAGCGACCAATACCGGGATTAACGCACTCAACTACGGGTCGCGGGAGCCCGATAGTGTTTAGCGATGTTTAGTGTGACGATAATTTCCAAACGTGTGCGTTGTGTTCGAGTAAAATGCAACTCGATCGAGTTAGATGTTAGCGGATAGATGATGAGAGCCGGTTATTTTAGAACGGGGCTGTCCGTCACTCGAGCAGCAGCAGGCCTGAGACGGCGGCGCGAGTGTGTTCCACGCGCGCCCCTCTAAGAAGATGTGCAGCTATAGATTAACTGCACAATGGGATGGAGCCTGCCAGGTCATCCACTGGCGGGCTGATACCTGCCGGGGGTGCGGTGAATGCGCGAGCGAATCCCATATCTCCGGCGCTACAAGTATGCCGCAGGAACACCGTGTGGTTTTAGTCGGTAAAAGTCCGACATCACCCGTCGCCATCCCCAGGGCGGCGGGTATGAATGAGCAATTCCACATGTAAAAAAAAAACAACGGCAAGCAACGACCACCGCTACTGCTCAACCCTTCTTATATATGTTCTTGTATAAAAATGCTTTGTTACAAGTTATTGTTTAACAAAAGTTGACGGGAGGCAGTAAATTTGTCAACGCTTTCCGATCGGACGTTTCCTGAAGCATTACTCACTGAAATTAAATCTGATTACGCATTGCTTTCAGTTAATATTTATTTACAAACGGATATGTTATAGCAGTGATTGTCCATAATAAATAAATAAACGTTAATTCAACCCATTACTGTCCCGCTGCTGGGCAAGGGTCTCTTCTCAGAACGAGAAGGGTTAGGCCTTAGTCCACCACGCTGGCCCGGTGCGGGTTGGCGGACTACACACACCGTCAAGAACTTTATGAAGCCCTCTCAGGTGTGCAGGTTTCCTCACGATGTTTTCCTTCACCGTAAACGCAAGTGATATAATCAAATTCTGATCCGCACATGATTCCGAAAAGTCAGAGGTGCGAGCCGGGTCCGAACTCAGACCCTCCTGCATGGAAGGCAAGCGTTCAACCGCTAGGCTATCACTGCTTGATTGATTGTCCATAAATCATTTAAAAAGTAATTGTAACTGTCTTGTATCTTTGGTCTTATAGACGCATAAGCGGCTGCTAGCATGAGGTTTTGGGTTTTTAGGCCAGGACATATCTACATTGGGAAGTCCAGAATTTTTCAATAGCTGGCCGGAGTTTGGTACTGTGCCTGTTAAATGGTAATAGGCTCGCTCGGAGACTTAGTGTCGGCATCAGTGACATGTTGTTTGGTGTAGTTACAAGAAATCTCTGCCTAACCCTTCGGGGAATACAGCCTTGATACTATTATTATAACGATGAACACAAATGTCGTTAAGAATCTTAGTTACGCACCTAACAACTAAAACTTTCTATCTTTAATCTTAATAGATATAAAATTATACGTCAGAGTAACTTAGAGTTAATAATATCATAAAGTATATCAGTACTTAAGAAATAAAACATAAAATCTACATTTAAATTCCCCTTTAATTTAATAACAGTCTACTAAATTAAAACGACATCAAATCATACGAAATAAATTCGCTCAAACGAGAACTTAACGCCGATACATCCATTGGAATTGGGTTAACCATGATTTCACACGGCACCCTGGACCACAAAATTGATCGCTTGATCTTTGATAAACGCTCAACCAGAAACCAGCCCCCAGGAGACAAAGAATAAAATTCTGATCCGCACATGAATACGATAAATTAAAGGTGTCGACCGGATTTGAACTCAAACCTCCATGGAAGGAAGGCTTTTAACCGCTGGGGTAACATTGCAGCCTCCTAATTACGAAGGAATTAAGGTGTCGTAATTAAAGCCTTTCATACGACTAATTTACCTGGCTTTCATGCTTAAACTCCTGATGATGATGGAACTCTTAATATTGTTGGTAAAGCATTCAAGTTTGCGTTGGGCCAACTCGTTGTATACTGTACGGGCCAACGCCCAACATGTAAATGATTTTGGTTTGATTTGTAAGTATTGTCGTTTTCACTATTTATGTGTAGTACCTACATACGCGACGACTGGACTACCGGCATTTTTTTAACAAATCTGTTCGAAAAATTCATTGCGTATGGTACATTCCATTCAACACTAGGCTTAAGGCACATGAAAAGTGTAGTTTTGGCCGATTCTATTTTGCAGTTGCACGCGGGGCCCGCTACAAGTAGCGATGAGAGTCAATTGCTTTGCCGTGTTAATCACCATAGCATATAGCCATTACGTGCAAGGAAAAAAAAAAAAAACCGGACAAGTGCGAGTCGGACTCGCCCACCGAGGGTTCTGTACAAATTTGTAGGTACATATTATAAATAGTTCAGGTCTACAAAAAGATTTGGTCAATTATGACCGCGAATACCGTTGCTTAACCTCGATGATTGATTACCTACGTACTTTAAATAAAGACTATAAGGTGAGTTCGGGTAAAACCGGCAATCGGGTAAAACCGTACAGATCGAATTTCCGGCTGATTCGAACACTTTTTATATGTTGTTCTCCAGTCAATAGAAGCAGTTTTATTAGCTTATATTTTCTGGAGAACAAGGTCAATAAAAAAGTGCTCGAATCAGCCGGAAATTCGATCTGTACGGTTTTACCCGATTGCCGGTTTTACCCGAACTCACCTTACATATTTTTTATGATTTTATTACAAATGTATAGTTTTCCGATTTTTCCCTGTACTTGTATAAGACGATATTACTTGCCAAATTTCAGAAAAATCCAATAACACTTCACCTGAAGCCAGGACCTATCAACAGTAATGCTTGCAACATTACACCTATAAGGCAATCACTACACGAAAACAGGAACTGTCCATAGCTGATAGCGGTCCAACATCCTGTACTGGCAGCGATCGTAGTTTCACTTCCTCTATACAACGCTACAGATCAGTCTTAAGGAGAAAGTGCTGATTGAATAGCTTAGAAACTGGATTTAGTCTGTGGGATATTGTGGTACTAATTAAGATTTATGAAAGTGATTGTACTAACTATTGTTGTGATTTGAAAGGTGGGTAGAGATTTATTATTAGTTTAAAGTATTACTCTTAAGATACGTATACTGCATGTGCTGAATAGTCTACCGGCGGACCTCAGACATGAAAATAATAAGACAAAATTTATATATATATACTAGCTTCTGTTCGCGGCTCCGCCCGCGTTTTCCCGGGAAAAAATGTAGGCTTTGTGCTATTCCAGATTATAATCTACCTCTGTGCCAAATTTCATCTAGATCCATTCAGCCATTTTTGCGTGAAAGAGTAACTAACATACATCCGTCCATCCTCACAAACTTTCGCATTTATATTTATAGTAGGATAGGATAGGATAGGATAGGATAGGATAGGATGGTAGGATATTGATATAGTTCTGAGAACAAATAATCTTCTTACATCTAAAATCTATTGGTAAAACCTATCTTATAAAATTGCCTTCTATAAGCAATAAGCATAACCGAATCCAGCCAGTCGCCGTGTGGCCGAAATTCGATCGTATCAATTTTTAAGTTTGAACATTATTGATTTTCTTTTCAAAGAGTTTGACAAAGAGTATATACCTCTGTAGTCATTGCAAATATTTTATTTTAAATTTTCTACTATTACGTCAGTTGCGAGCATAGACTTAGGATTCCACTTACTCTAAATCTATGGTTGCGAGCGACATTGATTTGACATTTGACATTGGCGGTATGAACGCAAACAAACTCACATTCGTATTTATAATATTAGTTAGAATTTCCGTTCCCATGGGAAAAAATATAGCCTATTTTACTGGCTGTTAACTTAGCTTTCCACTGGTGAGAAAATTTTGAAAATCAGTTTAGTGGATTAGGCGTGAAAGCATAACAAATAAACAAACAAACAAACTCACTTTCGCATTTATAATATTAGTTAGGATATACACAGTTTATGTATAAGTACACAGTAGAGCCAATTTTCTATCCATAAATATCCCTGTGTTAGGATAATCTTTTACTTTATTCAGACATTTTACACGCACGTCTGTGGAATAAAAAAAGATGTCTTTAATGTGAAGCAAAGGTTTTCATGATGAGATATTTTTATCCTAACAAATGGATGAAAGGATTCAAGTAAATTCGGAAAGAGATTGTGTTTGTTTGGGTTTAAATAGACACAAGATCTTTTATTATCTAAGTACTACGTGTTACTTAGTTCTTTATTCTTTTACTAGCTTCCGCCCGTGGCTTCGCCCGCATTGATTCCGAACCCGTGCATTTTTTCGGGTCACACATAGCGCTGTCTAGCGACCTAAAGCAATTGTGACCGTCGAAAGTTATTGTTCTTTCCCTCGGGAACAGTACTTTTTCTGGATGAAAGGTATCCTATGTCCTTTTCTGTACCCCCGACAACGTATATGCAAAATTTCATGATGATCGGTTCAGTGGTTTAAGCGTGAAAAGGTAACAAACAAACAAACAACCTTACTTTTTTTTTTTTTTTTTTTTTTTTTTTTTTTTTTTTTTTCAACGTTGCCCCACTAGGAATAATTCCTGTATCGTGGGTGCGTTTACAAACACATATATTCACATACACAAACATCCAGACCCGAAACAATTATCTGTAGATTATACAAATATTTGTTCCGTGCGGGGAATCGGGGGATGCGGGGGATCGAACCCGCGACACTTAGAGCAGAAGCTAATCGCTGAACCACTGCGCCAACCGTGTCGTCATATTTATAATATTAGTTAGGATTTTAACAACTGCTTCATTGGTTTAGTGGTTGAAAGTTGCTGAGCGTGAGGTTCTACGTTCGATTAGGCCGAGTAAAATGGTACTGGGTTTTTCTGTACGGACATTTTCAGTAGCAGGACGGAGTTTTAACTGCGTGGGACACGTTCAAGTATTGCTATTGCGTTTACACCATAAATATACACATACACCAACACCCATTTCCACTTGGAACAACTATCTGTAAGTCATACAAATATATTTGTTCCGAGCGGGAATCAAAACCGCAATACGTAACGCAGAAATCTATCTCTTCAACCACAGCGCCAACCATGTCAAGCCGAGGGTTTCATAAAGTTCTCTATGATGTGTATAGTCTCCTAACCCATACTAGATAATGCCGGATTAAGGACTAACCCTTCTCATCAACCAGTAAACGTCCTGCTGAACATGGGCTTTATTTTACAAGTAACAATTAATTCTCTTTTGTATGAAGCCATATTTTACCCGCCAAAGCCTCGGGACATCGCCCTACATTACTTTTATTGTATGTAATACATTTTCACATGTTTAAAACACGACTTTATGATATATTGTCGTAAATTTTACGTGCTCCAGTTTCATTTATGAAATACTAGCGGCCCACCCCGGCATCGTTTTCATTTTTTTTCTGTCGTCGTGTCGTAGCATCCCGGTTTATTCGGCGTACGCCAGTAAAGCTCCCAGTCGGTATGATTTTTTCCGACATCTTCAACTATCATCGTCATATTTCAGCCAATTTACACAAAACCTTAACGAATTATACACGTAAACCTTCTTCATGAATCACTCTGTCTATTGGTGAAAACCGCATGAAAATCCGTGCAGTAGTTTTTGAGTTTATCGCGAACAGACAGACAGACACGGCGGCGGGGGACTTTATTTTACTAAAAATAATACAAACAATACTCTAAGGCAGTTATTGTTTTTTACTCAACAGAACGTCGCTGGAATTGAATCCACGATGTTAATTTTCTTTTTTTATAAATCGTTGCCCACTACGAATAATTTCTGTAACGGCCAACTATTTGTATAATAATAATATAATAAATAATAATAATAATAGGTTTAAGAAATATTTGTTCTGTGCGGGAATCGAACTCGCGACAACCACTCTGCCAACCGAGCTATCAAATGTTTTGCAAAAGAAACGCTGGCGATAGCACTGATACAGTACAGTACATAAATATATACTTGAGTAAATAAGTTTTAAGTAAACAACATAAATAGAAAAATGGTCACCCATCCAATGACTGACCGCGTCAAGTGCTGCTTAACCTCGCAAATCGACCGGTCTGCGTGCTAGCTATGTAGCTATGAGCCCCTCTATGTAAACAGAAATACATTTCGTCGAACATTTGCAAGTGATGTGTAATAACAAAGGCTACAGTTTAAATCGATATCAACTGGATTACGTAGAAACATTAACTTTACATCCTGATGTATTCAGGTTTCAATGAAACATGTCCTTTTACTCGGGACGAAGGGAATGAACCGGAAAAACATTTTCGCAAATATATTACGGCTATTTATTACTCGTAAAGGTAGCTGAGTTGTCTAAAGTTGGGTGAATGGATCACTAATGCATAGACTCTATATCTGGATACGTAAAATTTTATTTATTACAAGGTAAAAAAAAGCTAGCCTCTATTCTCCTTAAAAAATTAAGGATGATAAAAAAATTGCATCATTTGTCTAGTGGTCGCATGCGCGAGTGCTCAGCATAAGGTCTTGAGTTCGATTCCCGGACTAATGGTTTTTCAGTATGGAAATTCTCAGTAGCAGCACAGAGTCTGGAACTCTGCTCGGTAGATGGCAATAGGCTCGCCCCCTATTAATTGAGACTCAATAACGACACCGGCATATTGTGGGTAACTGATATAATTATACTGGCGTTATAAGTCGCTTAATATTATTACTTGCGCAAGCTAACTTTAAGACTGCTTTAGCTGCAAGACTTTTCCTATAAAAGGTTTACAATCCCTGCTGCAGATCACAAACCTTTTTTTTAGAATAGGGGTTTATTTTTTATTACATAGCATGATGCCAGTATTTCCCGAAAGGTTAGGTAGAGGTGTACTATTGCACACCAACAATTCTCCAATACAAAGTCCCATGTAATAGATAGAGAAGCCATTGCATCAGGCTGCTAACTAGAATTTCTTATTTTGAATACCCAATGATACTGACTGACTCGAGAATCGAACCCGAAGTCATGTTCCGCATCTACGCTTGCGGCCAATGAGGTATTCACGAGATGCTTCAATGCCTTTTGTGCGCTGATAAAACCAATTAAGACGAGGCTTAAATCGCGGGCTGCGCGCGCCGTTTTTACCACCCCTCCAGGATTTCGTCCCCCGTCGCCCGCGAACCATGGGAGCGTCGCGAACGAATTTGTACTACACGCTATAACGTGTGTATTAAAGTTAACGAGCGCATTGATGATGGTTTTATTGGATAAGTCATAAGTGCCTTGTTTTCGTACAAGGAACCAACAATCACTGATGATGCCATCCACTGATGCCTGAAATGAAGCCTGGAAAATCCAAAGCGTGAAATAATGATAGGTAAGTTCTTAAACTGTTTTCCAGAAACTGCATCCTTGACGCCCTAGGTTCAATTCCTTGATCAAGCAAAGTAAAATGAGGGTTTCTCGCTAAATGACAATATCATTGCCAACTATTAAACTTGGGGATAATAGCGTTGGCAAAATGTTTTGTAAAGTGTAGACCTCTACCTTACCCCAGAGGGAATTCAGCCGTGATAGCTATTTCCGATAAGTATCAACAAAACATACAATTTCATTCAGCAACATTTCTAAACCTGATTCTTTATGCCACAAACAAAAAAGGATCACATATTCGACCCAATAAAGCCGAAACGATGAACAGAAAATAAAATTTTATTCGACATTTTCACCCTTCATAAAATTGGTGAGTTACTTGTCTATTTGAGTAAAAAAGATATACATAGCTTCAGCGTAAATCTGGAGATAAACGGAATAGGTACATAAAATGTGTAGATTGTAGTTTTAAAGACTGGTTTCAACAGCGTGTTCCCTGTATATATAATTATATTATCATATCTATACATATATATACATATAATAAAATTCTAACAGGCCGATGTCTGTACATCCTACTTCCTATCCTATCCTATCCTACTAATATTATAATCTCTTTGTTCTTCGTTCTTTGATCTTTGTTACTCTTTCACGCCAGAACGGCTGAACGGATCTGGATTAAATTTGGCACAGAGATAGATTATAGTCTGGAATAGCACATAGGCTACTTTTTATCCCGGGAAAATGTACGGGTTCGTAAACCACGCGGGCGAAGCCGCTGGTGGAAGCTAGTTATAGATATTGGAGAAAAACTAATAAACGGGGTCTTTATTAGAGCAACAGAAGCCAAAACAACAGTTTTTAGAATTTTTATCTGTCTGTATGTTTGTACACGCATCACGCAAAAACTACTGCATGGAATTGAATGCAGTTTTCACCGATGTATTGATAGAGGTCTAACTTAAAATATTATACCCCATTTTAATGCAGGAAAATATAATAAGTGGAGTCGAAATGTGGGTAATATAGCATCACGCCTGTATCCCCGAAGGGTTAGGCAGATGTGTACTATTGTACAACCACACTTAGCCGAGTTATTTAGTCTCGTAATAGGGGGCGAGCTTTTTTCATTACGGAATCTGAAACTGTGCCCGGTAGATAGCCATAGGCTAGCCCCCTATTACATGGGACTAAATAACAGCATTGGCGATATGTGAGTGTACAATAGTACACCTCTGCCTCTGCCTCTGCCCCGAATCACCAATAACATAGCATGATGTTATTGGTGACTCGATGCATGATTGGCATTTTCGGTCCCCTTTTGATTCCAAAGCTTGGTCTTAGAAGTGTTTTATAAACATCTTCTCCTCTCGTGTTAGCACGAACATCATATGAGTAGTACTATACTGGGAAGATTAGCCAGTCAGCAAAGCTGTTATCGAGATAAACTGCCCAGTGTGCACCAGAGGATATCGAAGTTGACTCATGTAGACTCTTTCATTGCGCCTCTTTGGACCTTTTCATAAAACTAAACCTCAGAAAGATATGACGTATGTAAGTGTAAAAATAAAAAAATCTTGATCTCAGCTGTTCCTTTTTCCAGACAATAATAACATGAACGCGCTAGACGAGAAAAAAGCCAGCCTTTTTATTGGAGCCTTTGATAAATCTAGGGTTTTACGACAGATCAATAAGGTGTTGCCGGTTTGAGACACGAATTATACTTTGTTACTGATGCCTGTAAATGTATAGGGATTCAATATTTTTCTCCTGTTATTCAGAAACTACATAACATAACATAGCATCACGCCTGTATGCCCCGAAGGGTAAGGCAGAGGTGAACTATTGTACACCAACATTTCGCCGATGTCGTTATAGATCCCTATGTAACAGGGAGCGAGCCTATTGCCATCTACCGAGCATAGTTCCAGACTCTGTGCTGCTACTGAGAATTTCCATACAGAAAAACCCAATAACACTTTGCTTGACTCCGGGAATCGAACCCAGATCGATCTCACGCTTAGCAGTCGCTATGCTTGGTACGTATCATACCTTACGTGCGAGGTTTTCTCTCGACCTCTACCATAAACTAAAACCAAAAAACGTATGAAAATAATGCGGGTGCGCCTTTGGTAGAAGTTTACACTAGTGCGCGCGCACGATGTCTATGTATTGTTTATGTACCTATGGTACAGGAAAACTAGGAAAATGGAAACCAGTCTCTCAAAAACAATATGAAGAAAATATCAACTTTGTTTCTGACAAGTATATACAAAACAAAACAATATTAATTACCTACCCCAGAAAAGAAAAACAAAGGGATTATTTTAGTACAACAAACATGAGACTCGAATTAAGATCAACACGAGCGGTCCAACGTGGCCAACAAACGGTCCAGTTATGAGCAGACCCTTTTAAAATCCTCGTAAAAATGCCCAAATTAAGCGTCCAATGCAAATTCGGTTAAATAAAAGTGCCTAGCATTACTGAAGGACATTGGCTAACTTCAACATCACGCCTGTATTCCCCAAGGAGCAGGGCAGAACTGTCATATTTACATACAATTTTTTTCGATGCTGTTACTAAGTCCCATGTAATATCACCACTCACCAGGTACGGTACCAAACTCCAAGCTGCTATTGAAAATTCAACGAAAAATCTCGAAATTCTGCGTACGTCCAGAAGTCGTCAGTATAATCTACCATGGGATCCAGGGTTTGATTTTCAGGTCAGACAAAGTAAATTACCGTCCTGGACAAAATATAACTCTCGGTTACGGTCCGAAGATTGAAGTTTATTAGGTAAATGGCGATCAGTTAAACCTTTTCATAGAACTTAATGACGTCATTGGCGAGCCCGTGGCAGTATAGTAGTACCTTTGTCTACCCCTTCTGGGATTAGGAGCGCGATAATCAACAACACCCTGGTTTAGTGCAGGTTGGTGGCATACGCACACCATCCAGAGGCCCTAGTGAAGTTGAACGCGTTCGGCGTTTCGATTGGTGGAGAGCACGAAACGGACCAATCGGAGAGCCGAACACGTTCGATGCATTAAATCGTGTTTGTCAAAAGAAAATTACACTAGGGTCTCAGAACCTTATGGAACCTTCTCAGGTGTGTTGTTTTCGCGATGTTTTCCTTCACCTGTTTAATTCACTTCACTTGTTACTGTCTGATCACGCGATTCATTTCTGGTTGAAACTGATAACGGAAAATTTTCCCATTGGACCGGGCGAAAAGAGGCGACTCCAATAATTAAAAAAAAATGGCCCATCTCATCACGGTGCCTAGATTTAGGGATTTCATAGGCGTATATTCAATTGAGTTGGTATGGAATTTATATAAATTAAAAAATAAAGAAACTGTTGAATTTATAAATTGAAAAATAATTAATAAAAAACAAGTGAGTTTCACAACTTAGAATCAAATTCTGATCCGTAAAATAATATCGAAAAGATGGACGTACTGGTCTGGCCGGCTTCGTACTGAGATGCTCCTGCATGAAAGGCAAGCGTTAAACCGCTAGCAAACAATTATGCTAAGTTAAATTAAAACCGTTATATAAAGGCTAAAATTATATCTAAAACGCTCAACACATGTTATGTTGTTTTTAACCACGTGGTGCTTTTAGGCTTAAAGCGGATTTGAGAGAGAAATATCCAATGACGGGTCTCGAAAATTTGGAATTTGAATTTACAAAGTAGGTAGTACCCACGAATATTGTTTGTTATTTTGAATCCCTGTTTTAATTACCAAGTAGGTAAGAGGTGCCTGCTGGTTTATAAGCATAAGTATACAAAGACATAATACTGAACAGACACATGTTATGTTGCCAGTGGCTTTGTCAGACAGCGCGTTTGGACCAGGCGAGGAGGTATGCCTGGTGAGCTGAAACCTGACCGGTGTTTGCGGATCGTTGCATACCCTCATATTCTTCTGTCGTGTCAGCACGAGCTGTCGTGGGTATCGCTCATGCCGTAGTAGAAAGATTAACCCGTCAGCAATGGTGACTGACTGCCGAGCGTGCGCCAGACCTTAGGCCAGAGGTTCCCATACTTTTTTTCTCATAGACCACTTTCAAAATTTAGCTGGTTCCGGTGGACCTCCTGCAGCTACATTTCTACCATATTGTAAATTGAATTGTAAACCCCGATATTTTTGTCCAACGTAGCCCCCGTCAAGTCTCCCGTGGACCCCTGGGGGTCCACCTGGACCACTTTGGGAACTAATGCCTAAGGCCTTAGCACCTCTCATTGTGTAACATAAGACTGAAGTTCTCGATTTATTCCGATAGATGGCGCTGGTTGTGAAGCGCTATATTCAGTAGAAAAGTTGGTTGCAATCTATTTGTGTGCCCTATTGTCTTATTCGACAATCGGAAGTTCGATTTACTACAAGCTATCCAATATAACATTTCGGTAGTAAGTAACTGGACGGGACGAAAAAGGCTTTAGCAAAATGTAAGGACACTGCGTAGTGACTGCGCAACTGTATATTGAAGTCGTTGTTTATTATTAAGTACTAGTGACCTGCCTAGGCTTCGCACGGCTAGCGGAGCATATATGCCTTAATTTTTTTGCCGTCGTAATGTCGTATCAGCCTGTTACATCGACCATTTACTCGGAGCACGCCAGTAAAGCTCCCAGTCTTGATTGATTTTTTCCGATATCTTCAACTATCATCGTCATATTTCAGCCAATTTACAAAACCTTAACGAATTATACACCTAAACCTTTCTCGTGAATCACTCTGTATATTAGTGAAAACCGCGTGAAAATTCGTTCAGTAGTTTTTGAGTTGTAGCGAACAAACAGACAGACGCGACGTGTGACTTTGTTTTATAATATGTAGGAATTTCTAATCTGGTATCAGTAAAAGTAATATGTATATAGGTACCAACATTATGTACCTTCATTTACCTAGTATTTCTATTTTCGACGGCACGGTTGGCGCAGTGGCTTAGAGATCGGCTGCGGCGCTACGTGTCGCCGGGTCTGGGTCTTTGTGTATGTGAAAACACACCGTGCCTCGGAAAACACGTAAAGGCGTTGGTCCTGCGCCTGATCTCTCTCCGGTCTTGTCGGATTGCTGTCCCGTCGGACTATGAGAGTGAAGGAATAGAGTGTGTGCGCACACAGTTGTGCTCTATAATATCTCCTGCGTAGTTAACTAATCTCCGGTGAGATTGGCCGCCGTGACCGAAATCGGTCAGGAGGACATTATTATTATTCCTATCTTCATACTCCTACAAAACTATCCAAAGAGGGGTTTTTGGATCTTATCAAACTAGCGAATCGGAAATATGTGCCCAGCCTTAGATAAGTAGAAAACCCAATAATGACAATGAATAAGTGAGAGTGAGTCATTCAGTGAGTTTACGACGTAACTTACCTAAGTTATCTGTCCGAGAACATCGGTCATTTTCCGGGATCGCACCGGATCCGGGATCCCGGAGCAGTCCCGCTCCGAATACAAATGAAACTATTATCTGTTCAGCCCTAAGGATGGGCCAGGGAAATAGCGGTGTGGGGTTGATGAACTCAAATATTTAAGCATATTATTATAACATAACATAGCATCACGCCTGTATCTCTTGTAATAGGAGGGCCAGCATTGTCATCAGCTAACAAGAGTCCCAAACTCCGTGCTGCTACTGAGAATTTATAAACAGAAAAAAAAAAACAATAAAACTTTGCCCAACTCGAATATCAAACCTAGGATCTCACGGTCAGCAGTCGGGCTTTTATTAATGAGCAAATATTATAATACCTAAGCATTATATTTCAAAGTCAATGAGTAAATAAAGACATTTTGTATGACGATATACGGTGAGACAGCGGGATGTACCAACTTTATAGATATTGATAACTAGTTGCTTGCTGCGAATTCGTCTGAGTCCATTTATTAATTATTGTCTAATTAGTGTTTCGCTGCGACAGTGAAAATATATAATATAATAGCCTATGTCCTTCTCCGGCAGCTTAATTACCGATGTAGCGACAGGCGTAGATCGCGCGATAACTTCTGTCAAACTTCATTTTTGTGACATATAATGCATTGGCTGACAGTGAGATTGTTGTCGGGTGGCTATCGCGTTGCTGTCGCTTTTTTACGTAATTAGGCTGCGTCCCAGGCTACCTCTTTGCAAAATTTCATTACGATCGCATCAGTGGTTTAGTCGTACACGTGTGTCGTCGTTTAGTCGTGACAGACAGAGTTACTTTCGCATTTATAATAGTGTGGAGGGTCCCTATATTATTTCTATATCTCCCATAATTTAGGTACGACATGGATGCTGACAGCTTTCAGTCTGGGTACAACGGAATTGTTAGTTAACCCTGGAAAAAACAGTATTAATTTTGATTTTTACCATTACAATACTATTATTTTGTTGATAGTATAAAAAAGGCTTTTTTTAGTCTATCTAGTTTAGTACAAGTAAATTAGTCAACAGTAGTAAGGTTATACAGCATGTTTAGGTTGGCACGTACGCGCAAAAAATTAGTGTAACAAATTGCTGCGCTTGCGCAGATTGAGATCAAACAAATGAAAGTGAATGGAATATTTAAAAAAAAAGTCTTTATCGTATTAAGTAGGCTAGAACATGGTACTTGT
Organism: Shargacucullia verbasci; assembly: GCA_947562105.1. Classification (NCBI taxonomy): domain Eukaryota; kingdom Metazoa; phylum Arthropoda; class Insecta; order Lepidoptera; family Noctuidae; genus Shargacucullia; species Shargacucullia verbasci. The sequence continues at coordinate 2,401,215 of OX387296.1, forward strand.
TTTGTTCCACAAAAAGTAATCTATGAAAATAGGTACCTATAATACTAAATTATGACGCTTTATAACAAAAAAAAAAAACAGAAACGATGTACAATTTGGAACTGTATTTTATTTTTTAAATTTTCCCTCACTTTTGGATTATTTCCTGTATCGTGGGTGCGTTTACAAATACAAATATTCACATGCACAAATACCCAGACCAGGAACAACTATCTATAGGTCATACAAACATTTGTCCCGTGAAATATATTCGTTACTCAATCACGCCAGAACAGCTGAACGGATCTGGATGAAATTTGGCACAGAGATTATAGTCTGGAATAGCACATAGGCTACTTTTATGCCGGGAAAATGTACGGGTTCGTAAACCACGCGGACGAAGCCGCGTGCGGAAGCTAGTCCTGTATAAATTAAAGATTTTTATTGCGATTAAAATTTATTTACACAAGAATGAAGTTCATTTTCAGAAAAAATATCATAATGAATTGCCTTCAATTTCTTTAGGTCAACAAAATTTACCGCGCCATCGTTTGAGGCCGGTTCTTCCGCCGATTTTGGGGCCAAATAATAAGTAGGTCCGTAAGTACGGCCAACGCTTTGAAAGTGAGCGTAATTTGGTTTTTACCCATCTCTTTAGCGTAAGTCATTTCACGGAATTTTTGGTAGGGGTCATCCATAAAATATGTTATAGTCAGTAGAATAGAAAAAGAGTGGTACTTCAAAAAAATGTAGTGCAATGATTAAAGGTGTTATTATGGATAAGTTACATGAGCCAAATAAAGGAAACGGTTGCTTTCATCTAAACTAATATAATAAAGAAAAAAGATTTGATTTTTTGATGTTTGTTTGTAATGGATAAACTCAAAAACTACTATATAATAATAAATTCAACCCATTACTGTCCCACTGCTGGGCAAGGGGTCTCTTCTCAGAATAAGAAGGGGTAGGCCCTAGTCCACCACGCTGGCCAGGGGCGGGTTGGCGGACTTCACATACTGTCAAGAACTTTATGGAGCCCTCTCAGGTGTGCAGGTTTCCTCACGATGTTTTCCTTCACTTTAAATGCAAGAGATAATCAAATTCTGATTCGCAAATGGTTCGAAAAAGTCAGAGGTGCGGGCCGGGTTTAAACGCAGACCCTCTTGCATGGAAGGCAAGCGTTCAACCGCTAAGCTATCACTGCTAAACTACAAAACCTTGTAAAAATTCTTTCACCTATAGAAAGTTAAATTATCAGCGAGTAAAATGGGCTGCAATTTATTAAAAAAAAATAGAGCTCCTACGAAAATTGCAATAATGTAACCTAAGACACCAAAAATTTGCCTATAAAAGCAGGCGGAAGCTAAGGAGACGAAAGAAAGAAAAATGGAAAGAACTGCATCAGCTAGCACTGACAAGAGCAACGCTATTAGATAAGAAGATGAAGTTCTGTTATTTAAACATGTTTCTAACTTCTGTTTCTTTCAACTTTCATACAAGCCAGGATAGGATATACAAAAACTTACGAATTGATAATTCTTATGTGATGGTTTTTTTGTTTTGTCTTTTTCTGTCGTATCGGCACGAGCAATCATATGGGAATCGCTCACGTCGTAGTGGAAAGATTAGAGAATGATTGCCTAAGGGTGCGCCGGACGATTTCAGGTATCGTCACATACGAAAGCTAAGGAGTATATTGGTTAACAAGTGAGCCTGGTTCAGTTAGTTTTTGTTTTATATTGAAATTTCTATTGTCTGACTATATTTCAATAGACTCCTCATTGGTCTAGTCGCAAGCATGATTACAGAGCGTGAGGTCTTGGGTTCGATTCCCGGGTCGGGCAATTTTATTGCGTTTTTTTAAATGGAAATTCTCAGTAGCAGCACGGAGTCTGGTACTGTGCCCGATAGGTGACAATAGATTCGCCCTCTCTCCGTTACATAGGATTCAAAAACGGCATCCAAGAAATTGTCGTAGTACAAGAGTACACCTCTGCTGTGTATTTATTTCTATACTCTTTGCTCTTTTCAACCTACTATACGAGTACACCAGTGAACATAACAAAATAATTTAATGAAGCAATTATAATTTTACTTTCTACGTTTCATTTCTCGCGTTGTTACGTGGTTAATGGCCGAGCCGCAAAGGCCATAACTCATCAATTCGTAACCATTTCACGGTGATGGCGCATTTTTACGTAGCCTTTTGAGCTTTTTCTTGAAATTGTTAATTTTGTCGATAAGATCTTGTAATTAAATTTTTTTGTCTTTGCGTTTGTACTCTTGCTTTGTATTTTAAGGTCGAAGTATTTTGGAGAGTTACCTATGCAGCTGTCTTTATTTTGATTAAGTCTTGAATTTCCAAAATTCATTTTTGTAATTCTTATGTCCATTCGATGCTTAGGCCGCCCATCAGCGTTCTAAATATTTTTATTCACATGCCCATCGGCGCGCGGCGTCTAGATTACAAACTTAATTATCTCGGCCAAAAAACAAAAAAATCTTTTTGTGATTTGTTTTAAATGATTCATTTTGTTATAGATTATTCGTAGTCAAAACGGTTTGTGTATATCTAAGGTTTTAAAACAAAGCTAATTAAAATAATTCAATTTTCAATTCAATTCAAATATATTTTTATTCATGTAAACCATTTACAGGCACTTATGAATAATCAGGCTCTCGTTGCCACGTTCCAAAGTGTTGATTTGGTTTCCAAAGTGGAGAAGAACGGGCAAGAAACTCCATGGTTACTCTTTTTAACTCGGAATTATATATACAATATTAATTTATACATCGATCTCGAATAACAAATATGTAAGTACAATGTAGTTCAAAAGAGTCTAACTTATGTAAGTTTGAAACTCAAGCCTGATAATTATGAAGAATATATTTACTTTAGATTTTTTTTAAATCTTCGCCCCACACTAGAATTTCTCCTGTATCGTGGGTACAGTTTACAAACATACATGTCACATGCACACACAACCAGACCCGAAACAACTATCAGTAGATCATACAAATATGCAACACGTAGCGCAGCAGTCGTTTTCTCAATCACTGCACCGTTCCGTCATGTAGACAATAGACATATCGACTGTGACCGCGTTGTATTCACAACGCGGTCGATGTTAGTACAAATTGAATTAATTCGATATAATTTTCATTGAAGTAAAATATGCTATTTGCAGCGTTTTTGCGCCAAGTAAAATCTTCATAAAATCGAGATACGACATGTTGCCAGTTCACAGTCGATATACAATAGACGTGTAACAGACAAATCTTATACGATTAGAAATCATGTCAAAATCGGTAGTGGATAGAGATATTTTTATTCTACGTTCGACAGGCTTTTTTTTAAATAAAGTATTTAACGTTTCTTCAAGAGTTTCAGCTGTGATGCAGTCCATCAAGATGAGCTGAAACTCTTGAAGAGACGTTAAATAAAGTTCATTCCAAAAACACTCAAATCGAAAGTACTTAGTCTACTCAAATTGTTTTTCGTAATTATATGTAGAAACTTAATTAGTGATTAAGGAGGTCATAATCGTCTTTGCATATAGAAAGAAAAGAAAGAAAGAAAAAATATTTTATTGCAACAGAACTAGTGTACAAAACAATAAATAGGTGGGTAATAAAATAAACAAAAAAAGAATTCATTGCACGCCGTAGGTGTGACAACAAGACTAACACTCAGCATGATGTTGTGTTGTGACGTGAGCCTCAACACAACGCTGGTTTTCAGTGCTAACCCTAAGTGACGGACAAAGGTGAAGCTAGCAGAATGAATAAATAATTGATAAAAATCTATTATTTATGTATGTAAATTTTCAGTAACAGTCCCGAAGTTTGGAAAAGTGTCCTAGTGTGTGGCAACGTTTAACAAAAAAACAATAACACATCAACTTCTCAAGATCACTCATGTTTACAAATTATCCTTGACATCATCAAGGAAGTGTTTAAAAGATATTAAAGATAATGTGTAGCCACAAATAACTGGGTCCTTCACTATGGCGCTATCTAGAGCTCTGTAAACAAGATTGTTATGGTAATCGCTTGTCGTTTCCATAATCCTCGCTAGTATTAAACCTATTAGGGTCAATTCCCACTGAAAGAGCGGCCGGCAGCAGCCGTAAGAGCGCGGTCCTGCCAGGGGCAGTGCGGCGCTAGAAGGCTCGTGCGGCTTCGCGGCCGCGGCGCCGCGCTGCCCCTCCTTTGTCTTCAAATAACTATGGAATTTTTAATCACGTAGATAAGATTCAAAATGATTTGTAATATTTTGCCTCAAAAAGCCGCTGCCGTCCGCTGCTCGCTCAGTGTGAATTGACCCTTAGATGTCTTATGCTGTTGGCTAGTAGTAGCTAGTTTTTTTGACGCTCCCATCTTCTGTTGTTTAGGTATATTTCTAATTCAAATACATTTTATTCGCAAAACAATACTTCTCCAGACTGGTAAGTGAGGTCCTGGGTTCGATTCCCAGGTCGGGCAAAGTGTTATTGGGTTTTTCTGTATGGAAATTCTCAGTAGCAGCACGGAGTCTGGAACTGTGCCCGGTAGACGGCAATAGGCTTGCTCCCTATTACATGGGACTCAATAACACAGCATCTGCGAAATGTGGATGTACTATTCCACCTCTGCCTAACCCTTCGGGGTATACAGGCGTGATGCTATGTTATATGAAATAAGAAATAGTGTTTTGCTTACTAAAAAATTAGCTTTAAACTTGTGTGTTTATGGTCTTGACATATTCTAGAGGACACAAGCAATATCCGATAATGCAAACTAAACTATAAGGTTAAGTGTCTATGATATTTATAGCACTGCTTAACAGGATGCGGGCACACGAAGCAGTATAATAGCAACATTAATATTTGATTGGTAGGTCATTGTTGAATATGTGGGTAGTTTGATATACGTCGCTATATTTATGTAGGTACGTGTAGTTTAAGATCGCTTGTTTACCTTTGAAGTGTGCATGACCCGCAAAGCGGTGTTGGCGCGTGAATTAATTAGATATTGCCATTTTATAAAAAAGAATTGCTACCATAGCAAAATGAAAAAATGATTAATCTTACATTTCAAAAAAATCCAGCTTTTTTAATGCTTTTTCAATTATTTATTTATTTGAGCTCTGTAATTTTTTTTTACATGCGGGCCACTGAATATGTTTTCATTGCATTACTTTATTTATTTAATACACACTAAGTGCAGCATTAAATTAAAATATCACATAAAACGACACCAGTGGTTGAGCAATCGACTGTTGCGCTACGTATCAAAGGTTCGATTCTCGCATGGAACATATTTGTATGGCCTCCGGGTCTGAGTGTTTGTACCTGTGAATATTTGTATTTGTAAACGCACTCACAATACAGGAATTATTCCTAGTGTAGGACAATGATTTAAAAGAAAATATAAGGCATTTTTTCATATGCAAAGACCTATAATTAAAGCTTTACAGGACATTCGCAAAATACGACATTATGCGGAAACCAGTTATTTAAAGCCATGATCTTGTTTTAGCACTGAACCAAAGAGTTTTAAAAATAACATAACGTAGCATCACGCCTGTATTCCCCGAAGGGTTAGGCAGAGGTGTACTATTGTACACTCACATTTTGCTGATACCGTTATTAGGTCCCATGTAATATGGGGCGAGCCTATTGCCATCTACCGGGCACAGTTCCAAAAATTCGTGCTGATATCGAGAATTTCCATACAGGGAAACCCAATAATACTTTGCCCAACCCGAGAATCGAACCCAGGACCTCACGCTCAGCAGTCGCGCTTACGACCACTAGGCCAATGAAGCAATCTTAAAAAATATAGTACAGAATTTTCCACAAAAATCCTAATCTTTTTCCATCGAGTTTTAAACGAGATAAGTGAGGCAGACAGACTTGATATTGCCCAATAGAAGGTAGTTAGGACTCCGTGAATTCCCCAAACCATTAATATATCGTTGACTTCATAAAACCTTCTATAAATACGTTTTATTGTCACAAATTACACGGCTGGATTACTTACTTCAACTGTTTAGGCTTGAAGCAAACATACCGACTTATGTATCTATTTATTTAATATTATAAATGTGAAAGTTTGTGAGGATGGATGGATGGATGAATGGATGGATGTTTGTTACTCTTTCACGCAAAAACTACTGAACGGATCTGGATTAAATTTGGCACAGAGATCAATTATAGTCTGGAATAGCACATAGGCTACTTTTTATCCCGGGACGGGTTCGTTAACCAAGCGGGCGAAGGCTCGGGCGGAAGGCTGGGGATCGCAGTGGCTCACCGATCAGTGACAGGACGCTGCTGCCCGTCCTCCGGTGTCTGGCCGCAGTTTTAAGACGTACCTGGGTCTAATTGCCATCTACTGGCCACAATTCCAAATGCTGCTACCAAGATTTTTTTAACAAACCATTCTCTAACATTTATTCCCCGAAAGGTTAGGCAGAGATGTACGATTGTACACACACATTTCGCCGATGCTGTTATTAAGTCCCGTATAATAAGGGGCGAGCCGATTGCCATCGACCGGGCATAGTTCTAGAATCCGTGCTGCTGCTGAGAATCTCCATACAGAAAACCCCAATAACACTTTGCCCGACCTAGAATCGAATTCAGGACCACACGCACATCATCCGCACTTGCAAATATTAAATCGATGAGTCATTTTTTTTATACGACTAGTAGAATCATATTAGACTTCGGTTTTTAAAATAAGAACGCTGAGAACCGGCCAGTAAGACCCAATCCAACAAACTGTCCGACTGCGACTTATAATCGCAAGCTCCTACAAAACCCTTATCATGGTTCACTGGATTTACTCAATGACGGATGGGTCCCTCCGTGATCTGTGGCTTGACGAATATCTATTTCCGTTAACGGAAAAACTTTTCCTTGAATTGCTTTTTCCGGAAAATTATTTTTCCTCCAAGCGGAAAAGTTCGGATACCAAGTTACGAATCACATATTATAATAGGTTGGCAAATCTTTCAATGTCATTTCGGCTGATTTTATCTGTTTGGTAAGTGACAAGTAACTTTTGTCGTACAGTATTCGGATGGATGGGACGGCCATTTTGTTTTTGTGTTGTTAGTTCTTTGTTTTTACCGGTTTGAGGATGTTTGTGCTGACTTTTTGTTTGAGAAACACGAAGAATTCTGAATCGTGATAAAATTACAAATTTGCATCTATATAGGTACTTTTTTTACTTGTATAATTATGTATGACTGCCTCAATGGTCTAATGGTCGCAAGCGTGATTGCTGAGCGTGAGGTCTTGAGTTTGATTCCCGGGTCGGGCAAAGTGATATTGGGTTTTTCTGTATGGAAATTCTCAATAGCAGCACGGAGTCTGGAACTGTGGTCGGTAGATGGCAATAGGCTCGCCCCCTATTACATGGAACTCAATAACGGCATCGGCGAAATGTGGATGTACAAAAATTACACTTTTGCTCTATTCTTCACGTTATTGGCCAAATAAACCCGTAACCAAAACTCTACCTTCATACATAATTTCATACATAGATTAAATGCAAGATTTTAATGAAATTCTTGATAACAGGGTTGCATAGGTACATATACCTATAAATACTCTCCAATTACAGCAAACGTTGAAACACGAATCGCTATGTACTAAACCGTTTTATGCTGCAATGGGTGCAATCAGATCCGACTCCTGTGACGTCATACACGTGTGACGTGCATAATTTCATACATGTACATACTTCATATTTACCTATCCTACTAATGCTATCCTATCCTACTAATATTATAAATGTGAAAGTTTGTGAGGATGGATGGATGGATGGATCTTTGTTAGTCTTTCACGCCAGAACGGCTGAACGGATCTGGATGAAATTTGGCACAGAGATAGATTATAATCTGGAATAGCACATAGGCTACATACTTTTTATCCCGGAAAAAGGTACGGGTTCGTAAATCACGCGGGCGAAGCCGCGAGCGGAAGCTAGTATAATATATATGTATAGTGTAGAGATTCAGTATTGACGATTCGTTTGGTGAAATAGGCAATTCATTTATCTGTAGACTCCATAGCGTGGTGTATTCAAACACATAACATAGCATCACGCCTGTATCCCCGAAGGGTTATTATCTGTAGACTCCATAGCGTGGTGTATTCAGACACATAAATATATAGATCACGCCTGTATCCTCGAAGGGTTAGGCAGAGATGTTACTCACCCACATTTCTCAAATGCCGTTTTTAGTCCCATATAATAGGGGACGAGCCTATTGCCATCTACCGGCCAAAATTCCAAATTCCGGGCTCATCATCATCATCAGCTCACGTTCGTCCACTGCGACATAGGCCTGTCCCAGTAAGCGCCACTGAGCCTGGTCTTCGGCTCTCCGCATTCACCTTCTACCAGCCACTTTTCACAAGTCAGACAGAAACTCCGAGCTTTTCACAAAATCTCAATAACACTTCACACGACCTGGGAATCGAATCGTGAGCGTCAGGCCCTGGGAGCCTGACGCTCACCGTTGTGCTTATGACCACTAAATTAACGATGCAGAATAATATTCAATAATTGGAAACATACATAAAGGATGATTTTTTTAAGTGGGCGTGGATGGTCAAATCCGGGACTATAAGGTATAGCGAAAATTACTCAAAGGAGACCCGAGCCCGATTTTGATGAAAACTAAAACTGCATCTTTGGATTTTTGATTAAAACAATATCTCTAGCCAAGAATCGAACACGTTGATTTTGGAATAAAGAAAACACGCTGTATTATTACTTTTTTTTTTTAAAGAAACGTTGCCCCATACTTGGAATAATTCCTGTATCGTGGGTGCGTTTACAAACACATATATTCACATACACAAAGATCCAAACCCGAAACAACTATCTGTAGATCATTCGAACCCGCGACAGGCCGCGCAGCAGTCGATCTCTCGACCACTGTGCCAACCGTGCCATTATTTTGTGCTGTTATTACACCATTCGATAGTATCGCTAATAAGGATCAAATTCTGGGAAGTAATGACATATGGCAAACTGCATATTTATGTACTAGCTTCCGCCCGCGGCTTCGCCCGCGTGATTTACGAACCCGTAAATTTTTCCGGGATAAAAAGTAGCCTATGTGCTATTCCAGACTATAATCAATCTCTGTGCCAAATTTCATCCAGATCCGTTGAGCCGTTCTGGCGTGAAAGAGTAACAAAGATCCATCCAACAATTTCTATTAAGTACCTATTTACTTTGCATCGCTTGTCAAGTTAAAGAATGTTATAATAACAGATAACAAACATTTTAATAATAAACCGTGTACATAACTAGTTATTAATTACCGTTCACCGTGTTATTAACACGCAATTAAATTAGTTGGGGCACCGCATCGCACATCGTACCTGTAACAAAATAAATGAACTTTTATGAGTTACAATATTGTACATACATTTACGGGACGACCTGTACATCTATCACGAGTTTTCTTACTATTTACTATCATAGTAAAGTAAATTTTCATGATAGCGATTTTAGTTCTTAACTTGGTTACATTAGGGATTAGAGTCGCTTATGTGACATATGTGTCATAGTAAAGTTTTGATTTACTATTTACTATATTATAGAGATGTCATGTTAGCGACTCTAATCCCTAATGTAACCAAGTTAAGAACTAAAATCGCTTGCATGAAAATTTACATTTACAATGAGAGTAAATAGTAAAAAACTCATAATAGAGGTACTGGTTTTTACTTGTGTCTACATATAAAAAAAATCAGCAAAATCGGCTCATATTTGTTGGGTAAAAACGTTAACGCATTTTGTATGAAAACCTTTAGCTAAACTATAGTCTTAACAAGCGTATGACCTGTTGCTAGACCCAAGAATATTGTGTATTGAATGGAGGGTCGAAGCTCCACACATAAACCCATGCAACCGTGATCTTCATACTCAATTTACGGGATCACTTCTAAGATATCGCCACAACACAAACACCCAATTTTACGGTTGGAGTGAGATTTTTTCAATAAAGTCTTGGGGATGACTGGGGGTCTGTGGGGGCTGATAGGGACCTCCCGGCTATTTGTTCTTATTGAGCTGAGTACTGAAGATGATTAATTTAGGTAGGGATTATGGTTTTAATTGATGGTAATATGGTTAATTTGGTCTAATTTTTGTGTTATTAAATAGGTTTTACTATTTTAACTTAGCTAATGAGGTGAATTTTAGAGTAAAACACTTAACAGTCAGTCAACTCTCGAATGATTCGACATCAATTTCCGTCAGAGATAATGTTTTCCTAGAGAATTGTTTTACTAAAATCTCGTTTACGTCCAACCACTGGCATATCGAGTTCTATAAATTAAGATATCTTTATCCTAGAATTCGAGAAAAGATAGGCGGTATATCTCGATTACTACTAGTTTCTAATCGTGGCAGAATAAGAATAAATGTATTTAACATCATTACAGTTCCTTAAAATTAGTCTTATTGTTAGGATAAAAAAAATACAGTTATTTTTGTGTATTCCAGGAACAAAACACTAGGTCGAGCCTGTGGCTTCCACACTAGGTCGAGCCTGTCTCGTGGAAATTGACACCTACGCTTGGTTACTCTTCTAAAGCCAGCAACACATTTACCACACGCTACCAACTTGATACACCCAAAAACATACTACTACGCAGTGAGTGTTACGAGTATAATTTTACAACTCCATCACCAGCTCAAAGTGTGCCGCCGCCTTTTACGGTATGAGGCGCCGAAGAGTCACCTACGCAAGTTACTTAAAGTAACACTTAATTGAAGGGAACCGGTGAGTTATGGCGACGTAGGCGATGTATAGCTTAACTTAAACCACACACGTCTCTCACTAGTAAAATATATAACTTTACGAAAGATATTTTCGATGCCTCTTGAGAAGGTAGAAACGTGAATAAGGCATTTTCACGGCTTGGGTTCTGCCACTGATAATAAAATACTTATCTAGGCTAACATTGAGCGCCGTAACTGAATTTTGTGAGGTGTCAGTAGCCCAAAAAGACAACCAATTTAACCTTAGAGTATCAGTGGCTCCCAGTAATTGGGTGGCGGAGGTCAGATGGCAATCGCTCCGTGTAAAATAATGATATTCAGCCGCAACCAGTTAGATTGGAAGCCGATCCCAATGTAGTTGGGAAAAGGCTAGGCAGATGATGATAGTTTTTTGTTTACTTTGGTATGAAACTTTGCTTAAAAATGGTTTCAGGTTCACCCACGTAGGATAGGATTCATTTGCTTGTGATAGGCAATTATGCTCCACTTTAATATGTCTCTATTATGGTACAGTTCACAGATATATATAAATGTCATATGCACAAACAGATTCGGAAAAACTATATGTAAGCCATATAAATATTTACACGTAGTCTCTACACTTCTGCTTATCACTTTCAGAGTGAGAGTGATGACAAAATATAAATACTGTAGCTTCACGTATATGTTTTCCGAAGAGTTGGGCAGAGGCCACAAACATCAAAGAAAGCTTTCATAAACTTTAGGTATTAAATACCTCCTTAGTGCTAATTGCTATTTCAATACAGACTGTCTCATCAGTCTAGCTGTCGCAAGCAGCTGCTGAGTGTGAGGTCCTGGGCTGGGTAAAGTGTAATTGGGTTTGTCTGTATGAAATTTCTCATTAGCAGCACGGGGCGTGGAACTCTGCCCGGTAGATGACAAAAGGCCCGGCGTTTGGGTGTACGATAGTACCTACACCTCTGCCTAACCCTTTGGGGAATACAAGCGTGATACTATGTTATGTCAATACAGAAAGAACACGTCAAAATTGCTCCTCGTGCTTCAGCAATAGATTTCACGATACAAGGAATCCTAAATGCATAGAAGAAACAAAACGTAAGCTGTAAGTTGCGAGGTCTTTATGAAGGGTGATGTACCCAATTTTTAGATAACCTCAACGCGTGCAAAATCGCATAAATTCAAAATGAATTTGCCAGTAATTATACACAGCTATGCAACATGAAATTCTCTACGCTTATTTTACGCGGGATGAGCATGAAGGTAATCTGACAATTGGTGCTCAAGCGCAGATAAACTCGACTAAAATGTGTAAAAAATGACTGCTATTAGAACCTGGATGATTCGTTTCGAGTGAAATAACGGAACGTAATACGTTAAACGCTTTAAGCGAAATTACGTTAAAGGTAATAAGGAAATTAATTGTTTCTAGCGCCGTTTATTAGGCGATAAACGTCCAATGCTGAAAATGGGCCTCTAAAGTTACTAACACTTACTTTTATATGAATATTGCCATAATAACCAACGTCAGTCGAATTAGTTTCGAGTAGGTAGTTTTTAGCACATTGGATTGGCTTTCTCGCTACTGTCGCGGGTTCGATTCTTCCCAGTTTAAAAAACCGTTCTTTAAAGAAAGAAGTATCAGAAATCAGATTCTGTCTGTTTAAAAGTTGAAAGCGCGGCTGCTTCGAATGAGGTAGTGGTTTCGATTCCTAGCTCAAGTAAAGTGTTGTTGGGATTTTCTGTATGGAAAATTCCTATTCACAGCTCCGAGTTCGGAAGTATGTCCGATGGCAATAGGCTCGACCCTTCTTACATAGGACGTATGTAACACGTCTCTGCCCAACCGTTCGAGGAATACAGGCGTGATGCTATGTTATAAGTCATATTTAGGTTGATGTTAGAATATCGTACATTAGATATCATTAATGCTATGACGTATTCTCAACATCAAAATAACGTCGAAATTTGGACTGTGAGAAAGATCCGCTCTAATTTTCTTTTCTTTCACGTTTGCTCTAACAATATAAGTACTTTATTACTTAGATCTGTGATAGGGCTGCCACACACGGGCCACTGTTGACAGCTATTAGGAGTCAGCGAATTTTGTTAGATATTTATTTATTTAATTAGATTAACCAACGATTATTTACACAATACAATACAGCTTACTAACTAAAGAATATTTACATGTGTAACAACCACTTACTGGATAACACCGCATGTTCAAAAACGGCTGAAAAAAAAAAAAAAAAAAAAAAGGTACAAATTAATATTAAAGATAAAATATAAAAAAGACTGTAGATATGGTTAAAACCTACAATGATCCAGTCACTATATGTATATATGTGACTTTAAAGGCATACATCAGGGTATAAAGTATAGCGCAGGTACACCTAATCTAAATGACAACCCTGCCTGCAGCTAAGAAGGCTCTGATGATCGATATAGGACAAAGGGACCGGCAGCCTAATTACCGATGTAGCAATTAGTTTGCGACAGGCGTCGATCGCGCGATATATCCTGTCAAACATCATTTTTGTGACATATATGTATGTATTGGCCAACAGTGGGGCTGCTGTCGCGTGGCTGTTGCGTTGCTGTCGGTTTTTTTATGTAATTAGGCTGCGGGATAGAAAGCGAAAGGACTATCCCTCTATAGTCCAAATCCATTTGTCTAGTGTGGTGACTTCGAGCATCGTCATCATCTGCCCAGCGTTTTCCCAGCTGCATTGGGGTCGGATTTCAATCTAACCGATTGCGGCTGAATATCAGTATTTTAAACGGAGCGACTGCCTTCTGACCTCCGCCACCCAGTAACTGGGAGATACTGATACTCTAAGGTTAGACTGGTTGTCAGACTTTTTTGGGCTACTAACACCCGAAACGATTATATCATAGGTCTTCGTATGACACCCGGGATAAACTGCTTAACGTGCTTTCCGAGGCACGGAGGGGTCTCGATATGTGAAAAATGATCATCCATCCAAGGACAGACCGCGTCAGGCGCTGCTTAACCTCGCACATCTACTAATCTGCGCGGTTACTATGTAGCTACGAGCCCTTTTGGTGACTTCGAGCATAATCCTCGCTTAAAGTTTTCATACCTCAGTAGAGAACTTTAATAGGCTGTATGGTAATGAATAGCAAGACTTCGTTGTCGCCCGTGTGTGGGTGCCTTATCTGCAACAGCGGAACTCCGTGCGTCGAACCCGAAGCAATTTAGAGAAAGTGTTCGCTATTGTATCGCCATTCGTTGCGCAAGCGCACGCACCGCTCGTTCAACAATAAGATGAATCAATTTGGTGTCGATTCGTTCCATAGTGTCCAATTTTATTTTTGAAAGTTTTAATGTATATTTTTTCTTATTATTTTGTTTCTCACCCTGACCTAAGTAATTCAGGACATTGGACAGAAATGTTAAAGAGTAAGTGATTATGTCTTCTTCTCATAGAGTTCAGAAGTGATAATATTTCTTCCGAATCTGCTTACATATCAACATGCCTGTATTCTCCGAATGGTTAGGCAGAGGTGTACTATTATACACTCACATTTAGCCAATGCCGTTATTGAATCCGATGTAAAAGATGGCAAGACTGGCAAGCTTATTGTCATCTACCGGCAGCCTAATTACCGATGTAGCGATAGGCGTAGATCGCGCGATATCTTCTGTCAAACGTAATTTTTGTGACATATAATGTATTGGCTGACAGTGAGATTGCTGTCGCGTGGTTGTCATGTTGCTGTCGCTTTTTTACGTAATTAGGCTGCGGGTACAGTTCCAAACGCCGTGCTGCTACTGAAAATGTTCATACAGAAAACCCAACAGTACTTTTCCCAACCCGGGAATGCTCAACGACCGCTAGACGAATGAGACAGTCACTACATCTGCTGAGAATGGTGATAGTGGCATTTACAACTTATATTGCTCGACAGGTAAGTTTTAAATACCGACGATCAAAAATGGTTCCCTACGAGCAATATGTAATTTCTTAGTGTCAATTGCTGTCTATCGCAGATGGCCATCGTTACCTCAACTGGTTCACATTATATGATGCTGCATAAAAACTATTTGTAGATCATACAAATATTTGTTCCATGCGGGAATCGAACCTGTGACAAATAGCGCAGCAGTCGATCGCTCAACCACTGTCGTGCTGCACTGCTTAATCGTGTCGTCAAGGTAATTATATTTTAGCTCCATCCCCCATGTCACTCACGTGTTACGCCTGAATTTCACCGATCCTTTATCTCAAACGACCCTCCCTTAATTCATCTTACACGTGAATGATATATGTATATCTGTTTATCTAAAGATATAAACTTGTAAGAGGGTATTAACTGGAGTGTCGTTATCACTCGTCAGCGCAACTTTCAGACCGGTTTCAACATGGCTGCCCTTTATTGACATAGGTTCAGTACGTTCATCATAACTTGAAGATTATAAAGTTCTTATGTCGGTGGAGTAACGATTGTTTTTGCTTGCTCTAGAGATCAATTTATAGTGAATGGAGAGTAGCTAAAAGTTTGCTGCCGTGGAATTAAAGAGTTTCCAAGTTGCATCGGGTTTTGATGTGAAGAGTTATTGGAACAAGCTCAATACTTGTTTGTGAAGGAAGATCTGTAAATATTTGAATTAGTTGACGGGACGATTGGCGCGGTGGTTGAGCGGGCGACTGCTGCGCTACGCGTCAGTTCGGTTCCAGTACGGAAAAAGTATTTATATAACCTACAGATAGTTGTTGTAGGTCTGGATGTTTGTAAATGTGAATATTTATGTTTGTAAACGCACCCATGTGTTGGCAAGATTAAAAAGAAAATAAAGCTCCTAATTCCGTTTTGAAATTCATTGCTAGAAAGATTATCCGTTAATACCTCCGGTACGCGGTAGTTCCGCAGGTCTTATATCGTACATACAATATTTTTTCATGAAAAATGTAGCTTCCATTGATTTTATATTGACGGTAATAGACAGAATTCTAGTAATTTTCCTATACAATAGCAAATCTCTCCTTCTTTCTTCACTTAATTCCGTTTTCCAAGAACTACGACGGTATCATCATTGAAACATCGTGCTAAAAACACAGCTATACTGATTGGTACCAAGAACACATGTATGAGAAGATTTTGATTCCCAGAAATATCTTGAATTTGTAAACACGTGCAAATTAAAAGTACTCTGGCTTTATTGTCTGGCAAGGTAACCACTTGAAGTGGACTGTTGACGGATGTTGCTCGCAAAGAGCTTTTTCCAAAAAGTTTTCTAAAGAACTGATGATGGATTTTGACGATGGCCTGAACTATTGGTTATATATAAGTATAAACCCATGGTATAGCTCGTGCTTACACAAGAAAAGAAGAATGATGGATTTTTAGAAAAGGAAGATTGGATTGCAGCTGCATCAGTACCTACCGCGCAGATCAGTCGATTTGCAAGGCTAAGCAGGGCTTACTGTGGTCAGTACTTGGATGTGTGACCGTTTATGACACGTCAAGACTCCTCCGTGACTCGTTAAACAGTTGGTCCTGGGTGTCATAAGAATACTTATGACAGTTGTTATGGGTGTCAGAAACCAAGTCAACAATCAGTCGACCCTTTATGTATCAATGTCTCCCAGTAATTGGGTGGCGCAGATCAGATGCAGTCGCTCTATGTAAAACACTAATATTCAGTTACAACCGTTTAGACTGGGAGCCGGCTTCAATGTAGCTGGGAAAAGGCGAGGCAGGTGATGATGATGAAGTTTTTTAAATCGGGTTAGTTATATATATGCTGCAAGTATGTCTATTTAATAATTAATAATTTCAAATTGTATCTCTCTTTAATACTCTCTTTTTTTGACTGTATGCTTGTTTAATGTAATAGGAGGCGAGCTTATCGCCATCTAGTGAGCTTGGTTTCAGACTACGGGCTGCTGTATACGCCGCTAAGAATTTTCGTACAAAAGGACCAAATAACACATTGCCCAGAAAAGAAGCGAACACAGGGCAAGAACTAGACCAAAGAGGCACCTTTTTAACTTACATGGAAAAATTTTACTGATTTTAAATTTGGGTAGATTATCCGAGACCACATAACTTCAAAGAAATTAAACCAACGCGTGTATTAAAAAAATAACTTGTTTTTATTTCGCAACCGCTATAAAACCGCCTCGGGTTGCAAGAAAAAAAAAAAACACAACTAAACGAAAGTCTTGGAACTTTCATAACATATTGTTTTCAAAGACAATGAGCAAATTGAAAGTGGTGCGGGTACAGTCAGCAACGCAAGTGTAAGACGCGAGACGCTTACCATTACCTAAATATTGTATAGGGAGCGCGGGGGTGGTGAAGGGCGTGGCGGGTGAGCGCACCTTTTTCCAAACGATTTTAGTGACAATACGGGCCCTACGCAAGCCGCACGCTCCTTTTTACAATAATTTTCCGACTGCACCGCCTACAGCAAGTAAATACACTTTTTTAATATTAAAATTAAGTAAAAAGCAGATGGTGCAGAGGTGTGGTGAGGCATGAGATCGTCTGGAGCACCCTCGGCAGTCAGCCTCGATACCACCATTTCTGATTGGCTAACCTTTCCACTACAGCATGAGCGATTCCCTGTGATAGCTCATGATGACAAGACAAACACAGAATAATTATTGTTTTTAAGTTAAAGTTACACTCTTCGACTTATTAAAAAAGTAATTAAGATTTCATTCATAAAACAAAATACACGCAGACAGTCGCGGGCAACAGCTAGTTTACTAATAATTATTACTAGCCTTTCATTCCGAATGAAAATACATTGAATATTATAATGTACCAGTCCAACTCGGCACGTAAATTTAATCAAAACAAATCTACATATTTACGGCGAGCTACTCTGAATATGTTTGTAATAAATTAAATGAAATTAGCCTTTCACTGCAATCATTGAGAGAAAATAATATATTGGTATTAAATTAACATTATTTTCACAGAGCATTAGGTTCATAAATTCCTGTTTATTTACTATTTATAGTAATAACATAGATGCTATGAGCTCAGCAGGAAAATCCAATTTGACATTGTACGTAAACAAAAACGCTCTGCCATCAAACCTACCTTTTCTTATTTCAAATTAAGAACACCCAAATACCATAAAGTGAAGAAAAAATAAAAATAAAATAAAACGGAAGCCGAATAAAAACGTCTAACGAAAGGAGAACACGCTTTTTCGAAAACAGCTCCACAAATCAGCGCCAGCGCCCCGAGTTCGTTAGTCTATTTTCATTTCCCGCGAAAAACTGAAAAAAGGAACGGAAAAGCACTTTCGCGTTCACCAGTACCCTGTCATCGGTATGCAGTTGGTACGTAATTACGGAAGGTTGAAAAACCCGCTAGCGCTTTTAATTTAAACGATTTCATTATTTCAACGTTGTGCCCGACTGTACAGTGCATTAAAGTGATTAAACGTGTAGGGGCACTCGGTGTGGCGTTTTTGACGTTGACGTAATTGTGATTGCAATTGATTGATACTGAAATTGATAAAATATATATAACGTTTAGTTGATGCTTTAATTTTCTGTATTGAAAATTCACAGTAGCAGCACGGAGTTTGGAAATGTGATGTGGATGGAAATAGGCTTGTCTCCTATCACATCGGACTGAATTACATCGGCGGGATGTGGGTGTAAATTGTACACCCAATAACACTTTGCCCCGACCCAGGAATCGAACCGAGGACCTCATGCTTAGGATTACTAAAATATTTTCCAACATTACGGACAAGACACAATTTAGGCAAAGTTATAACTGAAAGATAACCTAAAATGCCTTACAAATCTTTTTAAATAGACAACAATGATAAATAGATTCAATTATTACCTGAATACAACCTGGTAAAGTAATATCTCTATAAATCTTACCAATTTACTTGAAAACTCATTGTTTATTTTAGATTTCAGATTAAACAACATTTTCAATCTAAACCTCACCTTATTCCACACACAAAAGGATTCAAAATCGAGTAACAAGTAAAGGAAGGAAGGTTTCTTGAATAAAAATTATCTTAAAAGAAAAGAGGTTGGTAATGGCTACATTTCCAAAGAGATTTGCGAATGGAGGAAAAAATATAGAAGGTACTTATCTTGTCGGGAAAGATCGACTTCATTCGGGTATTTACGTAAGGTACTTTGGTGTCAATACATTTAACCCTGGATATGTTGTTGTAGAACGTGAGTTCACGACAGACGTTATTGTATTTTTTTATTTTTTCTCTAGCGACCCGCCCCGGCTAGCTTTCGCACGCGTACAATTTACTAATGTTTTTATTGAGATTTCATACACAAATACCATCTCATATTCCGACATTTCCAGTGGATTTTCCAAAAAAAAAAATCTCTCATACAAATCTTGATCTGACAATTACGAACACAAATAAAAAAATACAACCAAATCAGTCGAGCCGCTCCCAAGTGCTCCGTCATACATGTGGCAATTGATTTTTATTTATATAGATACTTTTGATAGTAGCTTCCGCCCGCGGCTTCGCCCGCGTGGTTTACGAACCCGTACATTTTTCCGGGATAAAAGTACCCTATGTGCTATTCCAGACTATAATCTATCTCCTTGCCAAATTTCATCCAGATCCGTTCAGCCGTTCTGGCGTAATTGAGTTACAAATATCCATGCATCCTCACAAACTTTCATATTTATAATATTAGTAGGATAATACTATATCCTAATAAATACTATATAAGATAGGATATATATCTAGGATGGATTTTATAGACTGAATATAGGTGTAAGCTGTTTGATAGTAAGCTCTGGAAGCTTATTATACTAACGCATTCAAAAAAAAATTCAGATAATAATTCTGCACAAAATCTATTAGCAAGTTAACTTCGGTTTCAGTTAACTAATTTTATCCAGTTCAGTAGCTACCGCTAATTCTAAAAAGTTGCTAACTGAAATTCCACGCAAAGAGTTTTTATTCACTGTTTCATCAATTAAATGTAGTCGTATCCTATCCTATCCTATCCTACTATCCTATCCTACTAATATTACAAATGTGAAAGTTTGTGAGGATGGATGATGAGATGGATGGATGGATGGATCTTTGTTACTCTTTCACGCTAGAACGGCTGAACCGATCTGGATGAAATTTGACACATAGATAGATTATGGTCTGGAATAACACATAGGCTACTTTTTATCCCGGAAAATGTACGGGTTCGTAACCACGCGGGCGAAGTCGCGAGCGGAAGCTAGTAAGTTATATTTTTATAGAAATGAATTAATTGCATACATTTACATACCCGAAGGATAAGGCAGAAGTGTACTTTTGTACACCCATATTTGGACGATGCCATTGCCATCTACCGGGCACAGTTCCAGAATCCGTGCTACTACTGAGTTATTGGTTTTTCTGTGCGGAAATGTACAGAAAAACCAATAACGCTGACCCTTGATTCGAAGTAGATGCGTGATCATATCTTAAGTGTAGATAGGATTGTTACTACATACCAATTTTAGAACACTTAACTTTAAAATCTTCGACAAAAATAATCTCACTGGGTATTAAGAAATAGCCCCAGTAATTCCTAGCTGAAAACATTTTAAAAGCAAAGGAACACGAGCTTACGTCCTTGTATCCGAAAGCCAGCAATAATTGCGTACAAAAGGATGAAAAACACACAGTAAATAGAAAAATGTGACTCTCTGCAGTTACATTAAAACAGCTTTGATATTTTTCTAGCGTAGGTTTTAGATTAAGTAGAAATGTACGTGAGACGGTTATTTTCAAATTAAACTGTGATACTTTGTGTGTGTGTGTGTGTGTGTCTGAGTATGGCTATACTCAGACATACACACACTCACACGTAGGTACGTGTGAGTATAACAAGAAAAATTGATTCTCGGGTGGCATTGTTGTTGTTATAAAGTTTTTCTGTATGGAAATTCTCAGTAGCAGCGCGGAGTCTAGAACTGTGCCCGGTGGATGGCAATAGGCTCGCCCTCTTAGATGGGATTCCGTAACGACATCAATAAAATGTGGTTATACAATAGTATATCACTGCCTAACCCTTCGGAGAATACAGGCGTCATGCTATGTAATGCTCTTTGCTTGAATTTGCTATTTCATAGGTCTAATCCATCTTTGATAATTTGCGTAACGTGATTTTAATTCGTGCTCTGACACCTTATCGAAGCATTTTAAACTGCCAGGGAACGTCAACCTTCGTTCGTACAACATTCGTTGCTAGGCAACCTCTACGTACTCCAATTCACTTTAAAACTGTACCTAGATCCTAGCCTAAAGCAAACGAGTAAAAAACACAGTACAACACGCGACCGTGTGGACTCACTCAGCTAAAAACTGACCGTGCAATGAAATATAGGTCCCGTCATGTTTGAAAATGGCGGCCCCATGACGCTTGCTATGCATTTCAGAACGATCAAACTTTTTATTCTTGATCGAGTTCAAAAAGTTTTTCCTTTTTATAGGTAGCTCTATGGTCAGATAAAAGATTATTTTGATGCTAATTTGAAATTGAAACACTTGTAACGTGATTATTTTTATTTTTATTTCGAGGCTTTTACCTACAAATGTATGTCAGCCCCATCGTAAAGAATTTTTACCATACATTTTCGATGTATAAGCTTGACAACTTTAGTCTGGCATTATTAGTAAGTACCCAAACAATATTTAAAATTCCTATGGACTCCAAAACGACTGATTTTAATAAAATTTTTAGGTCATCTTCAGATTAGCCCCGTGGGTGATCCTATGAAGTTTGGTACTTAGCGATCGCATTTTTTTTTTGTGCTTTATGTCATATGTTTGCTAGAAATTATCTGTCTAGATATTAGTGCTACCCATGCAAAGCTGGAGCGGGTCGCTAGTAATCTATAAAACTATATAATCTCCTTTATGGCATTAAATAAGTGTTCCGAAACTAATTTGTATAATTTTGTAACGAAACGTGGACACGGAAAAAACTCAACTTTTCTGCATTAATTTTCTAAAGGTTAAATGCTTTTTAAATGTCATAGTATGCATTAAAAATAGTACATTTTAAAAGGGCATGATGATAAAAATAAGTTTGAACTTTGCAACACGCGCGTCTAACAAGGGCAACAAATATTGCTGGCACAATATAAATTACTAACCAAACTTAAAACCAATTGACGGCCCGTTTACACGTTGAGTTTTTTTTTAATAGGATGCACTTTCGTTTAAAAAAATATATAAAATGGCTTTCACAGCCAAAACGCGACAGACGTAGCAGACAAACGTAACGCAACACAGCGTTACATTTGTTTTTACGGTACCTACGCAACAGATTTCGGCAGGCTTTGCGTAAATTCTGATAGAATTACATTCACTTTTGCCGATTTGTGGTGTTTTCAAACAAAGTAAATCGAGAATTTCACTCCGTGGCTCGTGGACACAGAAAAGACCTTGTCCTTAATACTACAGAAGAATCTTGGTTTAAAACAACACTTATTACTTATTCTGCATTACTCATCAGAAATAATAATCGCTTTTTATTTCCCGTGTCGTGTAAACGACCCTAACTATCCCCTAATAACCCTACTCAGTGCAAAAACTGTATCGCAATAGCGCGTAACAGCTTTTTTGTTGTCAGTTACCAACAGTTACCAACGGTTACTGCGCACGCGCACCTGCACTTAAATGTCACCCGTTGGTAACGGACTAGTTTGAAATACCACGTTACGTAACCAAGAAGTAAAAAGTAAATTATTATTACGTTGATGTAGTACCTGAACATAATATAGCCTGTATTCTGCCAGGGTTAGGCAGAGATGCAGCTCAGTTCTACGTAACAGATGAGCCTATCGCCAGACCCAATTCTAAACTTTTAGCCTATATTATTATTGAGAGTTTCCCAATAGAAAAATACGATAACACTGGCCGAATTATAGATATAGAACCACGACCTTACGCTCAGCACGACGAACGAATAGAAAATAATAATATTCTACCAATCTATTGTGTTGAAATACAGTTCAATCTCTCTCGCTCTCTCTCTCAGAGAGCAAGACTGTATCCCAGCAGTGGGACTAAAATATGCTTATAATGTGATGCTTTGCGAAGGTACTTAATTAATTATCTACATAAATTGATTTCTACGAGCTAATCTTTGAAACTACTCAAGATATACTAAATCAAAGATATCGATTTTAAATAACTACCTACTTTTATCAGTTTTCAATGATTTCAGAGAAAGACGTGATCTTTTATATATTACTAGCTTTCGTCCGCGTGGTTTACGAACCCGTACATTTCCCGGGATAAAAACCCTATGTGCTATTCCAGACTATAATCTATCTCTGTGCCAAATTTTATCCAGATCCGTTCTGCCTTTTTTTAAATTTTTATTTGTCACAAAGACACACGCACAAAGAAAACAAATTATATTTATTATGAATTAAAACTTATTGATAAAATGAATTAAAACAAATTGTTTTCGATTCCTTACTAGGGATATTGTGTTTTCAACAATTCTATTATGTAGTTTTAGTTTTCTTCAAAATTGGGCTCGAGTATACTTTGAGTATTTTTCGCTATTCCTTATAGTTTCGGATTTGGCCACCCACGCTTCGGCTGTATATATACTCGTATATTATATGTAGGCTCTACAGCCAACGTAAATAACATTTAGTTTCTAAGAACAATAACAGAATAAATTTTCCTGGGACCTAAAGTAATCCAGGAAATTGAGACCGAGAGTTTCCGGAAACCATTTCCGTTAACCCTCACTTGTGTGGGACAGTGGTTATTTCATTCCTATAATAAAAAGTATATATTCATTTGTTTCCGAGTCTAACAGTTAGTTTAGAAACGTTTAATCGGTCGGAAACGTAAATTATATTTTTAAAAGTTAAATTAATAATTAAAGTAGAAAAAAATAATTAATAAGCTTTTATTTTAAATTAAAATCATTACCCTCCTTTGGCAGTCGGGTAAAAATACTACTGATACACATGATATTCGTACTAACAGCTAAAAAACTTATTAGAAATCAACCCAAATGTAAAGAGAATTTCGCTTTTTTATTTTTGTGACTATCCCACTATCCAGAACCTACTTTTAATTAACGGAAATCGTATTTCTGTGTCGACTACATTAAACCTTAACTTAGGTAGTTCAAAGTAATATTGTAAGTTATAACGAGAAAGTCTCATTTGTTAGTTTATTACTTAATCACGTTTCTAGAAAACAATATACAACTTTGCGCACAGGAAGCGGTTGTCACGGAAAACGAAGCGGACATAACGATAGTTATCATCGTTGTTTTGTTTTCCTTTGAGGTCCCTTTAGTTTATAATCGTTAATATAAACTTGACTGTAACACGCCTTAGTGGTCTGTGTTAAACTAGATTTTTATTATTATTCGTTTTACTGTAGTGTAATTCTTGATTTAGTTTAGTTTGTTTTAGAATTAAGATTTAACCTTTAAGATGTTGCTAATAAAATATCGTGTATGCCTGTAATGGGCATACACATGGGCTCCTGTACCCGTAAACTTGAATTATGGAATGTATGATGTATATCTTGTTGGTGTAATTTATATAAATTAAATAAAAAAAAAACATTTACTCGTTAAGTGATGTAAAGCAAAAACAATTGGAAATCTATCATTTGTCAGTCACGGATATTCGGCGATCCCAATTAATAAGGTTCAATCTCAATGGTCGCGATGTTAATATATTGCCTTACGCCTGTATTCCCCGAAGAGTTAAGCAGAGGTGTACCGTATTCCCACATTTCGCCGATGCTGTTACTGAACCATGTAATAGCGGGCGAGCCTATTGCCATCTATCGGGCACATTTCCAGCTTCCGTACAGCTACTGAGAATTTTCATATAAAAAAAACTCAATAACGCTTTGACCGACCCGAGTATCGTAAACAGAACCGCACGCCTTGCAGATGCGCTTGTGACTGCAAAGAGCCAGTCAAGTTAACAAAGCATACAATACAATACTATAATAATAGTGTTTGCCACTGGACCAATGAGTGAGTCAATCTAGTCTATTAACTATAATATTGTTCTAAAATAAACAGTAATACTGATGACGAAAAATAAAATAATATGGCCACGCCAGACCTTGACCCCTGAGTTTTTTTCGGCGTTTCTTCTCAGGGATAATCATACGAAATGGCGACGCCATCTAGCTTAAAAAAGACGTGTAAAAGTGAATGAAAAATCTTGATTGCAAGATATATAATTTCATTTCATATAGCGAAAGTTTAACACATTCACTTAAACACCAGGAAAGGGAAAACGGTGACACGTGATATAAATGTAAATTCACAACGTGCTTATGTACGTATTATGTAATTAATTCTCTCCATTACTCAACCATAATTTACCAGAAAAGCAAGTTCGACGAAATCTACAAAATTATGTGAAACACGTCACAACGTAAACCGAAAGAACATGTTGGATAGCAGTGGGATGTATCGGCTTTCTTGGATAACGAAACGGAACTGTCTATCGAATATTAGTAGCGGTTGCTAAAACGCGCTGTTTTAGTAGCGACCAATGGCTCGATTTACGGCACTCAACTATGGATCGTGCGCGGGTCCAATAGTGTTTAAGGAACATTTCAGAACCCCTAGTGTAAGTTTCTTTTGACAAATTCTATTTACTACATCGAACGCGTTCGGCGCTCTGATTGGTTCGTTTCGTGCTCTCCACCAATCGGAGCTCCAAACGCGTTCAATGCGTTAAATCGAATTTGTCAAAAGAAACTTACACCAGGGCCTCAGATCGTTGTGTGCGTTGTGTTCCAATGCAACGTGATCGAGTTGACATGTTAGCGTGTGTTCTGTGGATAGATTGATTGTTAGCAGGTTATTTCGGAAAGATGAAACGAGCTATCCGCTATTGTGACGTTAGCTAGTTTCAATAACCTTTACATCGCGCCACGACCACCGCTAGTGTTGAAACTTTATATTTCGATGAAAGCAAATTTTAATTCTAATATGAACTAATATTACGCAACACACTTAATATGCATAATATTGAATCAAACTGTTCAACTCCTGGGTTCGATATTATATTAGCGTTACATAGGGCTTTTTGGAAATTCTCGGTAACAGTCCAGATTTTGGCATAGGAGGTATAGGACGACACGGGTGGCGCAGTGGCTAAGCCATTAGCTTTCTGCGCTTCGTGTCGCAGGGTCGATTTCCGCACAGAATAAATATTTGTATGATCTATAATATAGTTGTTTCAGGTCTGGTTGTATGTGCATGAACGATACAGCAGAAATATTTAGTACACCTCTCGTTCCTAATCCTTTGTAAAATACAAGGTTGACGCTATGTTTATT
Organism: Shargacucullia verbasci; assembly: GCA_947562105.1. Classification (NCBI taxonomy): domain Eukaryota; kingdom Metazoa; phylum Arthropoda; class Insecta; order Lepidoptera; family Noctuidae; genus Shargacucullia; species Shargacucullia verbasci. The sequence goes on from OX387296.1 coordinate 2,427,298, forward strand.
AAACAAACCACTATGGTTGTTGTAAAACTGGCCAAATCTATCATCGAGAACATATACTTACCTACAGATAATCATTTAATAATTGGGTTTGGGTTTTCTGTATGAAAATTCTCAGTACCAATACGGAGTCTGGAACTGTACCCGGTAGATGGCAATAGGCTCGCCCCGTATTACATGGGACTAAATAACGGCATCGGCGAAATTAAGGTGCACAATAGTACATCTCTGCCTAACCCTTCGGGGATTACAGGCGTGATGCTATGTTGTGTTTTACGCTACGCATAATCATTCGTATTACGCAAGGTACCTACTTAATATTCGAAGTCGATCAAATAGACGCAAAAACTCGAATATGTCCTTGCTAAGTTATCTATAATATATTCTGTCGAACGTCGGCGTATGCGTCGGTATGTGGTTCCACCACTCTGAGAATTTGCATCTACTGTTTATCAGTGAATCACCTATCAGTGAGAGGGATTCTACTGACTACTTATAGGTAAAACAATAATAATAAAAAAGCTGAGAAAGATAAACAAAGTAAATATCTTGACAAACGAGGTTGTCGACATGTGGGATGTAGACTCAGCAATCATAGTGCCAATAGTCGTCTCGGCCAATGGATTAAAAGCAAAGAGCCTCGAGCAATTTCTTCCAGGCAACCAGTGCATGGAAAGAATCATGGAGGAAAATATAGAGGATAATGGTCAGTGTACGAATATTAAACCAATTACTATCCCACTGCTGGAGACGGGCCTCTTCTGAGAATAAGTAGGATTTAGGCCTAAATCCATCACGGTGGCCTGGTGCGTCTTGGCGGACTACACACACCATCGAGAACTTTATAAACCCCCTTTTTTGTTTTTCTTCAGCCTTATTACGAATGTTCAAATTTCGATGCGATCCGATCTGAAAAGTCAGAGGAACGGTTTCGAACTGAGACCCTCCGGCATAGAAGGCAAGCATTCAGTGTTGATCAGTCATAGCCTACCAATTTCCCAAGCATTTCCCAAGCGATTCCCTTCACCCATTCATACGGGTATATCAAAAGACTGCTCAACAATGAAGGTTTAAAAGCTTTTGTTGTTGCATCCAGGCAAACTCCTGGGTGGCCTATTCGAAAGTCGTGTAGAAAGTGGAGACCTTATCAAGTGTATGGGTGGCATTATTTAGGAATCACGCGATGCTTTCATTAGCATCACTTATTTCGCGATCAGCTTCGCCAATTAGCTATTTGGTTGTCGCACCGATCAGTCGATTACCGAGGTTAAGATGCGGTTGTTGCGGTCAGTCTATGGAGGGGTGAGTAATCGTCGTGGTGCTTTGGAGATCATGGTCCTAGCTATCAATTGAATTACTATGGCAGTCGATACGGGTAGGAAGTAAACCGAAAAATCTGACAATCAGTCTTACCTTCGAGTATCAGTGTCTCACAGTAATTGGGTGGCAGGAAAGCTACCTTTGGTTAGACTGGGAATCAACCCCAATATAGTTGGTTTAGTTGATAAGGTAGACGGTTCCGCGCACAGTTAACCTTCCAATTTTTCTTCTAATGGACCGTTGTAATTATTTACGAACGGAAATGACGTCACAAAGCGGTTATTATAACCCACGGTAACACCTTCGCTCTTCGCTAATACGATATAAATGCTCTTCGTGTGATCATTCTCAATTTGTTTCTCAGAATTACTGTGATTACGAGATTGAGGTGATGTCATGTGAATTCTAAAATAAGGAATCGTGTACAAGAATAATCCCATCCTACTATCCTACTAATCCTACTTCCTACTAATATTATAAATGTGAAAGTTTGTGAGGATGGATGAATGGATGGATATTTGTTACTTAATCACGCCAGATCGGCCGAATGGATCTGGATGAAATTTGGGACAGAGATAGATTATAGTCTGAAATAACACATAGGCTACCTTTTACTAGTTTTATACAAGTTCGTAAACCACGCGGGCGAAGCCGCGGGCGGAAGCTAGTATTACCTATAATTCTTGGTCGTTTCGAGTCAGCGTTTCTAACCTTAGATATGAAGAGGGTTTAACTCTAATCAAACGTAGGAAACTTAGCCTCAAACACTTCGTAGTAAGCCCTGTGAAATTTGTTACTAAACATTTTTTTGACTTGACATACACAAACGTAAGAATCTGAATTTGAATTGATGTGTGGATCAGAATTTTATTATCACTTGCGTTAACGTAGAAGAAAACGATCTTGAAAGAACCTGAAGACACTTGAAAGGATTCACAAAGTTCTCCAGCTCGTAGCGTGGAGGAGTAAAGTCTTCTCATTCGGAGAAGAGGCTCATGCTGAGCAATGGGACAAGAGTATGCTGAATTATTACTATTATAATGTATAATAAAGATATCCTATATATCGAGGAACCATTTATTTCTCGTGTTCTCCTTCATCATCACAAAACTAATTAATCCAATATCGTACCTACAATTCAAGCCTACAAATACAGCCATATTTAGTCTCACTAATTCCATTTTCAAATGCAAACTAACCTGAATTACTTAATCTACTTAGAGATAATATCCTTGAAGCTTCTAAGAAACAGTATCTAAGGGATAAACCTATCACCTGGTTCTTAAGATCTTGAACATGTGGAAACCTACACAAGGTAAGCTTAACGTGTCGAGTTATACTCGGTAAGACTGATCTTAAGGAGAGTACGTGTCTAATATAGATATATCCTTGTGGAACAATGGACGATTAACGATAGGATTTTAGGTTACATAATGTTTGAGCAATAAAGATTGGGAGCAAGCAGGGTCTTCTTCAGTGACTGTTGTTTTTTTTCGGTAGATTACAAAAACGTGTATTTTAAAATTAGCAGGCCGACCATTATGTACAGACGTTGATATTTATCATTGGTGGTAGATGGAAAAAAAAATATGTGCATACACAAACTAGTAATAAATAATGTGAGCCGCACCGAAATATATGGACCCGTGTTACCTCCGTGATGTGATATATGTCGCCACTGCGCCGTCTTTGCTTCGCCGATGTGTATCTAGATGTCGTTACGGAACACATAACATAGCATCATGCCTGTATTCCCCGAAGGGTTAGACAGAGGTGAACTATAGTACACCCATATCTCGTTGGGTCCGAGCGTCCGTGGGACGAGCCTATTGCAATTTACCGGGCACAGTTCAAGATTCCGTGCTGCTACTGAGAATTTTCATACAGAAAATCAAGGCCCATAAAAATAACGTCCAAAAAGCACGACACAGGTACTAGTAATCAAGTTATAAGAATGTTTTGAACTAAAATATATACTCCTCCAAGCCGTGACCAATATACAATGATCTACAAAGGAAAATGCTTCAGAAATAAACGCTGAAAATCTGTCGAATCGCAATCGCTTTTAGGCTCAACTGACACTACCCTCCGATATTGATACGAAACCAAACGACGTCGAAAGCACTCACACATTCAATCGGATGCCAATCAATTCAAAAGTTCCAAAAAAATGGAAAAGGGATCATGAAGCAGATACCCTGAATTGCTGCTGAGTGTGAGGTACTGGATTTGATTACCGAGTCAAATATTTTTTTATTGTATTTTCTGGTATAAAAAATTTCAGTAGCATCCCGGGGAATGTTCAGCCTTACTCAATAATGTCATCGGTGAAATATAGGTGTACTCTTCTGCTTAGCCCTTGAGGTTATCCAGGCGTGTTCAAGGTAAGAACTTTGTCAGTCCAGATAATTAGATTAAACAGCGAAAATATATTATCAGCTCATAATTATACCCTAACTTCAAAGTAAGTTTCGTCACCATAATTCAGAGTAATGAACACTTAACATCAACTTGACAGCTTAGGACTCTAATGAAGTTCAAACAAAGCTAGTATATCATGCGAAGTTTAAGTTAGGAGTGCTTAGGAACACGACATGATTGGTTAACAAAAGGAACATTGTGTTAAGGAAGTGAACGTACACTAAATAAGTATATTAAATGGATAAATTTTGTATTTGGTTTTATACTGTGGTAGGTGGGGTTCGGAGCTATAAAGTCATCGCGCATATTCGTCGATCTGCGAGGTTAAGCGCTCCACGCGATCAGTCCTTGGATGGGTGACCATTTTTCAAATATCAAGACTCTTCCGTGCCTCGGAAAGCACGTTAAGCAGTTGCTCCCGGGTGTCATAAGAATACCTATGACAGTCATTACGGGTGTCAGTATCTCAAAAAGTCTGATAACCAGTCTAACCTTAGAGTATCAGTGTCTCCTAGTTACTGGGTGGCGGAGGAGAAAGCAGTCGGTCTGTGTAAAACACTGATATTCAACCGCAACCGGTTAGATTGGAAGCGGACCCGAATATAGTTGGGAAAAGGCTAGGTAGATGATGACTATGGTAGGTGGTTCTTGGCTCCATGAGGGCTTGCCCTCTGTACTTAGCTATGGTCTTCTAAAAGCTTCCGAAGCCCACCATATGATGATTTTATCGTTAGGATTTCGGAACAACCCTTCCGCCTAGGGTCGATTTTCATTTGGTAGCTCTGCACACACATGTGACCACATGAGGGAAAGTTTTCGAAGATGAATGCATATTTTATATATATATATCAACTACCCTGTATGTTTTGTGGCTAATCCAGGGATGGTAGCCTTGACTTTACAAGTCTTTCTGTCCTGATTTCGAATCCAGGTGGAGAGGCACTGTCTTCGTGCCACTAAAACGTCAAAAATGCATTTAAAAACCGTGTTTAACCATTTCGTATCATAAACGATCATGAAAAACGTACCAGAACTTATCATAACAAACAGTAACAAAAACTAGGTCGTTTTTACGACATGGCCGCCACAACTTCGTCCGTTGGGTCTCGCTAACCAAACAAAGTTTGACGAGTTTTCGATAGTTCAACATTGTGGTGTCATGTCATCTGTGATGTTAAAATTGGAGCTTGAAGATAGGAGTCAAAGAGGAATACTGAATTGTCGCTATGAAAATATATTATTCTTAGCCGGGGTTGGCAGGGCTTGATTTTAGGCACATCTTAAATGATAATTAAAATATTTAAAAAAAACTTACAGAGAAACCTTTTTACTTCTTTTTTTAAACGATACAGGGGAAAAGCTAAGACACGTATCGTGGAGACAGTTTACAAACATGACATGTCACATGCACACACAACCAGAACCGAAACAACTATCTGTAGATCATACAAATATTTGTTCTGTGCAGAGATCGAACCCGACACTTAGCGCAGACAATCACTTAGCCACTGCGCCAACCTTTTTTATCTTTTTACCTTTTATTAAATACCTACTTGTGTTCGTTTTCCAGTGCAAAGTTACAAGCAGACCAAAAACCTCAGACCACAGACCACAGAACTGTAATCCTGCAAGGTTTGTGGTGTAATCAGTAATGTTTTCATCAGTCATTACTGGGAATCAGTGTGCGGTTTACTGTAATAAGTTATCTGATATTTTCATATATTCTTTCCATGTACTACGGCCAGGGTCGGCCATTTTGTTTGTTGTTTTTTGGTTTCAAGTAACCTTCAAATCCTTTTGGTTCTGAGAGATTATGAATCTAATAATAAACCTAATCTCCTTATTAATAAAATAACGGCTCAAGTAGCGCAGGGGTTGAGGCATCCATTGCTGTTCTTGTGTCGCAGGTTCGATTCCCACACGCAACTAATTTCTGTATGGTCTACAGACAGTAGTTCCAAGCCTGGCTGTGTTACTTTGTAGATATTTGAATATTTACGAGTATGTTTCTACGCGTTGTAACGCACCCACGATAGAGGAATCATGCTTAGGATGGAGAAACGCTTATTTTTATAAAAAAAAAATCGACTATCTACAAACCCTGTTATTAATAATTATACCTATCCCTATCACATTCAAAGAAATGAAAAGAGATAACAATAGATTTTAGAGCCATTTCAGATACTAGAGGTATCACAATTATCTTAATACCACAATACAAATGATCATCATCATCATCAGCCATAAGACGTCCACTGCTGAACGAATGCCTCCCTCAAGGGGGGGTTTGCCATAGTCCCCACGCTTGGCAGGCGGCTTGGGGGTCGCAGTGGCTCACCGATTAGTGAGAGGACGCTGCTGCCCGTCCTCCGGTGTCTGGACGCAGTTTTAAGACGTACCCGGGTCAAATAAATATGAAATAAAATACAAATGGTGTCTTGCATTTATTCAGTTATCCGAATAAAATTGATCTCAACATCACAAGCTTCAGCACAATATTATCCTAAACAATACCCAACTAACCCGTCCGGCGATATAAATCAATCCTACGACACAGTGAATACTATCGCCATAGATGGCGCATGAAATAAACATTGCACACACCGTCTGAGTTCATGGCACCCTAGTACATCGAACAGGCGGGACGAAGCTCTTTGTGATAAACCTACTTTGCCAATTGCTTCTTCTATGTTTCTATGTTAGATGGTTTACCTTTAAATCTCTCTTACATTTAGTTTAGAGACGTATGATAATACATATATGATAAATATGGTAGATGTCTACTAGTCTACTTCTTATAAACTGTCAAAAATTACATTTTGTTCGAAAAATGTTTGGATTACAAAAGCGTGACGTCATAGGTTTTCATTGCCATTGTCATGCTTATTGTGTGATTTTGATAAATTAAAAATCGAAAACGCCAAAGATAAGCAAGATAGTTTAACTGAATTTTTAGAAGGAAACCTATTAACCAAACAAGATTTCAGAATTTATTCTTGATGCCAAAGTCATCTAGCCTATTATAAAATAGCCAGAAATCTCGGATCGTTTACCCAGAGAAATTGTTGCTTGTATCTGGAGATGGACGGCAATAAAAAAAAACAGCTCGATAACTTTTATATAATATATAATATTAAAATATCGGACCTAAGCCTAATAAATAGCATAAAAACACAGAAATTAATGAGCACCTGTTTCTTATTTAACAATAAACTAAAAGTTTCTCAATGAAAACAAATTCTCATTAACATGATTCATATTTATTTACCAGAGACTAAATAAACAAAAACTTTGAATACCCGGTGTGTAACACGAACCTCAATGCGCCTACATCTAAACCTCAAACATGTGGGTAGAAGAACAATAAAAAAAAAAAACAATAAAAGTATTAATACCCACACCTTTGTGATGATGTGCCCACACATAGGCCGACTGTCAAACCGAAATGACTGAATACAATTTAAATTTTTGATGACATTTAAATTTGTTTTTATATCATTTGCGTGGGAGATGCAGAGACACATAGTTTTTTTTATTTTTATTTCATTTACTTTTAGTATCAATTTGACATTGATTGATGCGTTGGCAGTGAAACTTCATCGCATTTAATTGGCTCGGAACCGACACAGACATTGAACAATTTTTTGTTAATTTTTTCGTACAGGTGTGTGAGATACTTAAATATTTTTCTACTTACTTAATTTTATTACATTACCTTTTGTTATTACAATTTTAAGAGTTCTATCAAATCAAAATTAATTAGGAATCATAGAAGTAAGTTCAAGGAAGGTATTTAAGGCATTAGTCAACAAACTTACACAGTAAGGTAACAATTAAACTACAATTATTAGGTGTATGTGTAGTCTAGGTAATGGCTATATTTACTTGTACTATTTGGGAGTCACATTATTATTATCATTTTTCCCGTCTGTATTTATAAGTTGTTACGCTTCGGTGTGACAGGTGGCCCCGCATCACACGCATCGCGGAACCTGCACTTTATAAGGATTGTTGTCCCTTTGTGCTAAAAATATTGTCCCCCTCTCAACGTAGTGCTTGATACGATTGTGTACTGGAATTTATTCCCTATAGCATTTTCTGACTTTTTATTGTAAATAGAGTTTACGGGAATATTGTTTTCTTATAATGGCTGTCTTTGTTAGAGATTGAAAGGCGAGTGAAGTTGATTATAGTAAAATTGAAGATTCCATCTAATTGAAAAAGGTTCGTTGTGCTATAATTATCTAAATCGTTTTAGTTTACATTAGCGATAATTTTCAGAGTTGATTCATGATTCATTCAGATGCTGCCACAGATAAAATGGTATTCCTTTTTTTTTTAAATTACCCGTTTGAGCATACAAATAAGATTATGCTCAGTCAATAATAAAAAAATTTGACATAATATCACGCCTGTATTCTCAGAAGAGTAAGGTAGAGACATACAATTCACCAATGCCGTTATCAATTCCCTTTTATAGAGCCTGTAACTGTTACCCTTTCCTAACCCGTACCACTATCACGAGTTTTCTTACTATTTACTATCAAAGTAAAGTAAAGTTTCATGATAGCGATTTTAGTCCTTAACTTGGTTACATTAGGGATTAGAGTCGCTTATGTGACATCTAGTCATAGTAAAGTTTTGATTTACTATTTACTATATTATAGAGATGTCATGCTAGCGACCCTAATCCCTAATGTAACCAGTTTAAGAACTAAAATCGCTTACATGAAAATTTACTTTTACTATGAGAGTAAATAGTAAAAAACTCACAATAGAGGTGACTGTTTCTTAACCATTTTACAAAAAATACTCTCAATATTTTTGACATATTCAGTAGATATAATGGATGTTCAAACATATGCGAGTAAAATTCGGTATTAGATAGGTAAGTAAATGTAACATGGGACCATATTTAAGGATGAGAAGGGTTCAATAACATGTTTGGTCACGATAATCATACTCGACTTTATTTTATTTAGCAATTTTAGTTATTTACTTTCTGCTGGTGGACCTCATTGATCTAGCTGTCGCCAGCATGGCTGCTGAACTTAAGGTCTTGGGTTTGATACCTGGATCGGGCAGTATTATTGGGATAATCTCAGAAGCAGCCGGGAATTTGAAATCTTGCCCAATAGATGGCAATAGGCTCGGTCCCTATTACATGGGACTCATTTACGGTATCACGAAAATTTACACTGTGTAGCAGTAGATAAACCTCTGCCCAACCTTTCAGAGAATAAGCGTGATGCTATGTTATATAACCTATAGTTAACTTAATCAGGAATGCAGTCGAGACTGTCATAAACTTTGAATACAAATACCGTAACAAGGAATTCCGATCATTTTTATGTATAGTAGACAAAAATACCGGAACGTCTGGCTGAAAACCGGTTATCGATACCGGTTATTACCGATCTGTATAACTGGCTACCCAACCTATTATAACAGGTCTTCTAAACATCCTACTAATATTATAAACACGAAAGTTTGTGAGAATGGATGGATGGATCTTTGTTACTCTTTCACGCCAGAACGGCTGAACGGATCTGGATGGAATTTGGCATAAAGATAGATTATAGTCTGATGTAGCAAATAGGCTATTTTTTATCACGGGAAAATGCCCGTATTCGTTATCCACGCGGGCGAAGCTAGTAATCTATATGCAGGCCTAGTGTAGCCAAACATGCTTCAAACGTTAAACGAAAGACAAACGTTAAAAAATATGAAACAATAATATTTCTTAACATGTCAGTGTTTTAAATCTTCAGTTTCATTCCTTCTCTCTCATTTGTACATGGTTAGAATAAGATAACTATATAAAATACTTAAGGAACAAAGTATGCCATTTTAAACAAGATCCAGGATAGAAATGAAAAACGTAAAGAATTTCTCAAAATATTCTCTACCAGTAAATTACAGAAAACTGTAGATTTATAGGGTATACTTTCAGGCAATATTCCCAACTGATTGCCGAATCAAACGTCAACTATGTAGCTGATAAATTACCATAATATTTCGACGGCCATCCATCAGGTTCGACGTTCAGAAATTGGGCAAAGAAAACTAGGCACGATAAAAATATATCCGTACGGCAAGCATATTTTCACAACGCTCGTTTCAAATATATAGTTTGTCTATTGTCATGGAAAAGATGTAAAATAATGTTAAGAGTATCGTTTAGCTGCCGGCTTCTTACAAAATTGCCTTGAAATACACGCAGAATAGGTGTTTGGGGGTTATCGTTTCTTACATCGAAATCTTAACGAATTAATTTGATTTTGATCTCTATCGTTTTTTCAGATTATAAACTAGGTCGACACGTTATGTAATTTTCAAAATTTTGATTGATTTAATAATTATCACGAGATAAGTATAAGGAAGACTTTTATTTAAAAAACGCATTTTGATGGTTAATGATTTTTCAATCTATATAAACAATATAAAAAAAAAACGTGACGCCCTAGTTTTTACTTGTATTTATAACATATAAAAAAATCAGCAAAATCAGCTCATGTTTGGTGGGGTCAAAACGTTAACGCATTTGCTATGAAAACTTTTAGCTAAACTATAGTCTTAACATGAATGCTTAACGCCCGTTTATCACAGCGTTTACGTAACATCTTTTGGCGTTGCAAAATAAGTAAGATAGTAAAAATGTCCATTGCTGCCCTTATAAATAAAAACTACACCATTTATATGTAATGTGATTCTTTTAATTATACATAATGGTATTAAAAAAATCATCAACAGCAAAAATACGATCCTATAGTAAATATCTCGAAACACGACCGTATTTAAATAACAGATTTAAACAAAACACAACCGCATCAAAATAAGTGCAACCAGGTAAACATTTAATATTTCCTTGAATAAACGCCATTCCATAATATTCGTTCATATTACATTAGGAATATTCAGAGCGTCCGCGAACTAATGTAAACAGACTAACACTTGGAGGTACCAGATAAGAGGAAACAACAGAAGATGGTCGGTGACAATCTTGCGATATTGTCTTCGAATGTTTTAGGCCGATTGATCGCGATTGCAGGATTTACAGTGTTCAAAATTAGCAACCAAGTTGCACGATATGATTAATCGCTGATCATATCAAGTTGCTACATTCTAAGCTTCTGTTAAGACGTAATTAGACATATTCAGAGTTAAGTCTTCTCGTCTATACTCAGTCCAACGCATTCATTTGATTCTTCAGCCGCTCCTGGAGGCCTAAAACGCAACATTAACTTATTAGAATAAAATAGAAATACTTTTAATTCAAATAAACCTATTACAGGCACTTTTAAAACATTAAAACGGCTCTAATTGCACGGTTCTCCATGGTAAGAATATTTTTTTTTCTAATCTCCATGCTGTCAATCAGATGAATGCTGCATAATGAACCTTATGATGATGATATTAAGAATCGTCGATTCAGTAAATATTTTGACGTTTGTTATGTAAATGATATTGATCCATCCGAAGCGGTTTTTAGTTACTGTTTTGTTGCACATCTATAACATTCTTTGTTCTCCATTTCCACTATCCATAATTAGTCAACTCGGTTGAGTTCGATTTGTTCGTGTTCTTCGTCTAATATAAGACTGTTAGCAAATTATGAAATTCATTTAAAACATCTCAACTCCAGAAGATATTTCATGGCGATAATACTGCATCTGATGCCGCAAACCTAACTTTTGTCAAATTGGTTTTTATTTTCAATTTGAACTAATTTGAATTGAACCACTTTTTACACTAACCTTTAAAGCTTTAACTCAATCCGCAATATGCTCTATATCTATTGCGACGAATGATGAAAGCATGACGATAATATTTTCCATAATGGAAATTTTGCACGTGAACCGTTGCATTAAGCGCGTTATATATACGCGTTGTACTAAAGCTGTGATCATAAGCACGCGCCGATAACTGCTACAGCTGGTAAATATTTGTCTGTAAGCAATCTGCAGTTAATATTCGCATCCTGGCACATGTAGAAAGAAGATAGTAGTTAAACTTTCAAAACTTATTGTTGGTATTCTATCGAATTTTTGCTGCTTATTGCTATGCCGTTTGTTGGGTACACAATGCATAATTTGCTGTTAATTATAACCAATTATTGGCATAAGTCTCATTATCGTAAGATATAGGATTGTAGATGTTAATTTGTTTGTTTGTTTTTGTTTTATTTAGTCTCGTTGAATATTGTTTAAGAGTTTTCTAAACGATTGAAAAGTGATAAGGATGGAAAAAATCTGTATATAAAATAACGGTGTTATAATTTTTATAGTATATAACACATGTTATATAAGTTATATAATATATTTTTATATACATAGACTTAATTTATTAGCATAAAATAAAACTGGATTATCCTATAAATGTCAACGTCAGGTTTCTAAAAAGCATTTTTTATTTATTCAAAAGAGTACTAATTATAATATTCTATTAATTGTTTTGTAACAGTCTAGATCCTGTTATAAAAGAATTAAGTGATACAAGGCCAGTATAGACTTTACTGATACATCAATTCAATAAATACCAAGACAAAAGAGAATCAGTGTCAGAGAATTTCAAAACTTCAACTGGTAATGTGATAAGATTTCCATTATTTCATATTAATTAGTATAATTCTCAAGGCTCAAGTTAAGAAACATTTTATGAATCCATTAGTAATATACTTATGTTCGCGGCTAAGTAAACCAAGTTGCGAATACGTGAGATTAAAGTTGAAGGATTATAGTATCAAAGATCACTTTATAAATCAGAAAAAAAAATATAATATTATTTTATTAAATGTCAATAAAATATTTTATTGATCAACTTCTGTCAAAAAACCAGTATAATATACTATTCTGTGCACTACTAAGCGTTTACGATCAAAATTTACGGCCCAAATCGAGTGACTCATCGTCGAGTTGATAAACAAAAGGGTGAAAACAAAAGTGTAACGACTCAACTCATAACAATAGTAATGGTGTTTGTAATCATAGTTTCAACATCTGTTGGCTATGACTTCGATTCGAATCAAATGGATTTTATTTCTATCAAAGATGTCTTCATGTGACCTGTGAACAGTGGCGTGCAGTTCATAAAGACAAAAAGACACTGCCTACCCTACATAACTCAGATAAATATTTATTATAAGATATTTGAGGTGGCAAATCACATACATCATTATTTAATCGAGAAGACGACGAACCAATACCAACATGAAGTAGATATTTCTGGCAAGTAAGCTTTTAAAATTGTCTGCCTACCCTGTCTAAAACCTGTGTGTACGCCACTGTCTGTGATCTATTGCCTTATTGGTGAAGTGGTCGCGAGTGAGACTGCTGCTGAGTTCGATACTTGTGTCGGACAAAGTGTTATTGGGGTTTTGATGTATGGACATTCTCATTACCAGCACGGAGTGGTGGAAATGTGCTAAGTAAATGACTAGAATAGGCATATAGAATGAAGAATAGGCTCGCTCCCTATTCATCATCAGCCAAAAGACGTCCACTGCTGAACGAAGGCCTCCCCCAGGGGGGGTTGCCATAATCCCCACGCTTGGCAGGCGGCTTGGGGATCGCAGTGGCTCACCGATTAGTGAGAGGACGCTGCTGCCCGTCCTCCGGTGTCTGGCCGCAGTTTTAAGACGTTCCCGGGTCAAGCCGCTCCCTATTACATGGGACCGAATAACGGCATCGGTAAAATCTGCGTAAACACACACACCTCTGCCTTATGCTTCGGGTAATACAGCCGTAGTCCTATGTTATGTTAAATTGAAAACTAATGGCTCTGATTCTGATGGACATCACATTAAACAAATTTTAATTACAAACGGAATTTAAAAAGTAGGTACAATAAATATTTCGTCGTTGAAATTCTAACACCATGTATGTCAAAGATAGCATCTTTCTAGGGAGAAAAAAACTGCATAATTTTACATAGACACCAGTACAATACCATCATTATACCTATTCATTTTATTTTACGAGTTTCTATTGGACGATGCTTGTTTCGGATTGGCTGAAACAACGCGTCTTCCGATTCTCTAGCTAAATGCCAATAATAATTTCAAAACCCCCCAAAAAATGACTTACGTGGTATTAAAACTTTAACGACGAAAAAATACTTACAAACTATATACTACGAAACTTTAACGATTAAAATTAAAAAATAATTTTAAATTATGGCGAAACGATACGATCCTACGGCGACAATTGGATATACTTTTAAAACTTATCGTCCATATATTTCTTGTTTCCATAGTTACACCGTTATGGAGTAAAATGAAGAAAAAAATAATAAGTATTCCATCATAATTCCCAATAGGGCTACCCACCACACTGACCTATGTCTTTCCCGTGACGTTAGTCTTCTGTGAACAGAACCGTCATCCATTATCCATAAGCGGATGACAGTTTTTTGGTAACAAACATATTTGTACGTGATCCTTAGTAATTTGAAAATTATATAGTATGTAGAAATCTTCCAATTTTACATGTCTGAGGATGAGAATTTATACGTAGGTATTTGGTGATATAATGATTTCATAGAATTTATTGATATATAGCTGGATAATAAGTACGGTTGTCATGTAACGCATACAGCTTTGATTCGCTCGCATTCTATATTGTCTATGGTATGTAGTGTAGACACGTGGTGTTGATATCTCCATTTATAATTGACTAGCTTCCGCCCGCGGCTTCGCACGCGTGTATTACGAACCTGTGATTTTTTCGAGATAATAAGCCACTTGGTATAAACATGCAAAAATATTTTTTCAAATCGGACTATTAGTTCCAGAGATTAGCGCGGACAAACAAACAAAAATCTTTTCGGCCTTATAATATTAATATAGTATAGATAGTTGCACTCTGCGGCGTTACCCGAGTTTAAAGTGGCGCTGACCATCCCATGGTAACAGTGTCTTTTCGGGATAAAAGTAGCCTATGTGATAATCCAGGGTATAAGCTATCTCGATACCAAATGTCAATCACATAATTTTTAAATTTCAGCAAATTGTATGAAAGAGTTTTCACGCAAAAACTACAGAGGCCTTAATGTAAGTTTCTTTTGAAAAATTCGATTTAACGCATCGAATGCGTTCGGCGGCGAGCACGAAACGAACCCATCGGAGCGCCCGCCGAACGCGTTTCATGAGTTAAATCGGGTTTGTTGAAAGAATATTACACTGGAGTCTCTGACATACAAGAAACATACATCCTGACGAACTTTCTTGTTTATAATATTAGTAGGATAGGATAAGACCTTAACAGCTGGCCACACACCTTCCCAAAATAATACAGTGTCCAACCATTAAAACCATGGAAAAAGAATAAGAACATGACACATGTACAAATTGGGTCAAACCACACTTAGAACTTATATTTACAAAGCAATACTCCCGCAAAGTTAATTGTTGCTATTAATATCCAAATAGCTCCAGCCCGCGACTTCGTCTGCGGGATCTACATATATAATTTATAACCTACTAGCTTCCGCGCGCGGCTTCGCCCGCGTGGTTTACGAACCCGTACATTTTCCCGGGATAAAAAGTAGCCTTTGTACTATAATCTATCTCTGTGCCAAATTTCATCCAGATCCGTTCAGCAATTCTGGCGTGAAAGAGTAACAAAGATCCATCCATTCATCCATCCATCCTCACAAATTTTCACATTTATACTATTAGTAGGATAGCACTCGGGGATAATGTAGCTATCTATCGGTGATAGAATTTTTAGATTCGGATCATTCGTTCCGGAGATTACCTCCCACATACAAACAAATTTTAGCTCTTTATAATATTATAGTATAGATATCTCTTTACACTATATCCGGACTAAGAACATCTGGCATAAAGTAATATAAAAACGACAATAGATTCGTAATGCTTATTACATTATGTAATAAATAAATTCAAACCATTACTGTCCCACAGCTGGGCAAGGGTCTCTTCTCATAATGAGAAGGGTTAGGCCCTAATCCACCACGTTGGCACGGTACGGGTTGGCCGAATACACCCACCATCAAGAACTTTATGGAGCCCTCTCAGGTGTGCAGGTTTCCTTACAATCTTTTCCTTCACTGTAAACGTAAGTGATAATCAAATTCTGATCCGCACATGATTCCGAAAAGTCAAAGACGCTGGCCGGGTTTGGACACAGACTCTCCTGCATGGAAGGCAAGCGGAAGCGAACCCCTAGGTTCCGTAGAAATGTCACCAGGGTTCCGCGAATTTATTTACTATTGGCTGTTAAATAATACCACAGTTAAGTACAAATATTATTTTGAAATAGCGCAAAATATGTGATGAGAAGAACTCATTACTGTTATGTAAGCAGGTAGGTAGTTAGCGAGAATTCAGTCCGGACTATGGCCTTGATTTGTCATCATTTGATATGGGGTTCCATCGGTTCCATGAAATAAAAGGTATGTGTTTCGTTATCTTAAAAGTTTAGGAACCCCTGCTCTAGGCTATCACTGCATTATCTAATAAAGAAAACAAAACAAAAATGGACTTAATTCTCCCTTCGTTCTTGCTTTTTCCAATTCTTGACATACAAATGTTATCACTTAAAGATAAGGTCACAATAATTGTATATTATCAGATAACAAATGAGTTTGATAAATATTTGATTAACAGTTCTAATGTAGGCACGGCGAGATAATATTATTTGTTTTGATAAACCGGTAGCACTCACGCTGCGGTTGTAAAGAAATTATTTTTGTGTTACGTCGCTATTTGGACATAACATAACATAGCATCACGCCTGTATTCCCCGAAGGGTTAGACAGAGGTGTACTGCACAGCCACATTTCGCCGATGCCGTTATTGAGTCCCATGTAATAGGGGGCGAGCCTATTGCTATCTACCGGGCACAGCTTCAGACTCTGTGTGATTTTGAGAATTTCCATATAGAAAAACCCAATAACACTGCCCGACCCGGGAATCGAACCCAAGACCAAATGCGTAGCGGTCGCGCTTAGTACTTCTGGATCAACGAGGCAGTCAAGACATGTAGACAGTAAAATCATTTCAACAGTTATTGAGATACCTAGTTGACAACAAACTGTATCTTACAGATTTTTAAATATTGCTGTTGAAAATAAAAATGCAATAAGGTGAAATGATCTCTAATTGATTAACATTTAGATTCATATTACTTTGAAGGATAACAATAAATAATAATAAAAAATGTATAGTTTTTACCGAAATAACTGACAGTATACGCATTATCGCGTTAAATATCGCATTAAGAGTATCTTTCAGCTGCCGTCTTCTCACAAAATTGTCTTGAAATTATATGAAATACGCGTAAAATAGGTGTTTGGGGGTTAACGTTTCTTACATTTAAATCTTAAAGAATTAATTTAATTTGGTCTCTATCGTATTGTCAGATTATAAACTAGGCTGACACGTTATTGCTTTTTTTCAGATTTTGATTAATTTAATAATTATCACGAGATAAGTATATCAAGATTTTTGGTTAAAAAAACGCATTTTAAGGTATAATTATTTCTCAATCTATAAACAATATCAAATAACAAAAAAAACGTGACGATCTAGTTTTCACTTGTCTTTCTTTCTTCTTTCTTTACTTGTGTCTGTGATGTATAAAAAAATCGGCAAAATCAGGTCATGTTTAGTGTGGTAAAAACGTTAACGCATTTTGTATGAAAACTTTTAACTAAACTATAGTCATAATTCAAAACGACGCCAATGTGTTTAATCTGATTACCTACATAGGTATTATGTTATCGCTGCAATAAATATATAGACAAGGAGTGGAAGTAGGTACTTAGATATTAAGCGTGAGGTACCTTCCAGTGTCGAAGGTTCACGAATGCACTTGCCTTGATAAAATTTGAAGGGATTAAATCCGATTGTAACGTGACGAAACTAACTAAGCTTACAATACACTGACTGCTGCATTGATCTAATGTTCGCAAGCGCGATTACAGAGTGTGAGGTCCTTGGTTCGATTCCCGGGTCGGGCAGTGTTATTGGGTTGTCCTGTATGATTCTCAGTGCTTTCCGAGGCATGGTGTGCAGCGGCTTGCACAGAGTTTTGAGACAGGGTAGGCAGAAAATTTTAAAAGCTTACTTTACCAATAATACCCACTGCATGTTGGTATTGGTTCGTCGTCTTGTCGATTAAATAATGATGTATGTGATTTGCCACCTCAAATATCTTATAATAAATATTTATCTGAGTTATGTAGGTAGGCAGTGTCTTTTTGTATTTATGCACCGCACGCCGCTGATGGTGTGTATTCACATACACAACGACCCAGACCCGAAACAACTATCTGTAGATCATACAAATATTTGTTCCGTGCGGGAATCGAACCCGCGACAAGTAACGCAGCAGTCGATCTCTGAACCACTGCGCCAAGCGTGCCGTCAAATGTACAATAGTACACCTCTGCCTGACCCTTTGGGAAATAGAGGCGTAATGTTATAGCTAAAAATACACAGAAAAACTCAAAGTAGTAACAAATGAACAAGGCTTAAGTTTATTTCACTCCTTTCCCAAAGTTTGGCAATTAAGAGATAAGTTATCGAGTCTTGCCAACAAACCAACATTGAGCCAACAATCCTTCAAATTAATTCAACGATACCCGACATCACAACTCAGGCTAACAAGGGAACTTTAAATCTAGTTAAGTTTTAGATGTAAGTAGATATGTCACTGCATAACATCACGCCTGTATTCCCAAAAGTGTTAAAAGCAGAGGTGTATTTATTTCCTCGTTGCCATGATTGTCTCATGGTATAGGAGGCGAGCCTATTGTCATCCGGGCTGTGACTGACAATATCAATACAGATAAATCCAATTCTTTTCCTTCTGTCGTGTCAGTATGAGCTCGAATCGCTCATGCCGTAGTGGAAAGATTAGCCAATCAGTAATGGTGATATTGTGGTTGCCCGGGATGCGCCAGACGATCTCAGATATCATCCTTCATTAGGGTTGCCATCCCCAAATTCTGTAAACCAGGATTTTGAAATGAATATGCCAGGACATTTTGGTTAAAAAACAGGACGCAGTATAAGAAAACAGTATCAATGAAACTGAATTAATACAAAATTTTATGAAATAATCTTCAATTAAATTGTATAATATAAGAAATTAAATGAAGGATTAAATTATAAAATAATGCTGATGATTGAACGTAAGGTTCGAGGCGGTAGTGGCGCGAAAAATAAAACACAGGACCTTACGTGGACTCTTTAAAAAACCCAGGAGAATCCAAAAAGCAGGAGATGTCTTGGGAAAACAGGACGGTTGGCAACTCTATCTTTCATGGAAGCTCTTTCTTTGCACCAAAACCCAATTACATTGCCCGACCTGAACGAACCTAGGGACTCAAGATCAGCAACTACGCTATGACTGATGAGGCTGTTATTTTATTGATACATGTATCAATTATTTTAAGGTAACATTTATTACGCATGATGGAAAGCAATAGGTATTTTGAGATGGCAGGTACCTATTACAATGATGAGTGCACGTGACAACACCGATGATGCATTACAGAATGTTCTAGAAACAGTCAATGTATAGGTACTTATGTAAACAATAATTTGAGTGAGGCAAAAAGGTAATTATAATGTAGGTGAAACTGTAATGACAAACACAATGAATCACAAAATAATGACACAACAAATTGCAATCATAACAAAGCAAATTACACGCCAAACGTGTAACTAGAATAAAAAAGTTTGTTTAAAAAGAATTCTGTAAGCAAACACAAATAAACTTTGGTTGGAACCGAGACAAAACAAACATCGTAAATAACAGAATTCCAACAACGAACAAGATATTCATAATATACCTAAGTAATCTAAAATTGAATCCATGAAAACAATATTAACGAGCCGACCCAAACAATGCACCCGATCAGATATAAAATTGCAAACCAAATACCTTCCCACGGTTGACCGGACGAATAACCGGTTGTTGCATACAGAAAGGAAATCATTCTTGTACGTTCCTTACTAGTAATTATTAAAAACTACAGAGAACTGGTTGACATACCTTCGACACAGATATCCAAATATAACTATTCACCTACACAACACAAAAACTAACAAACACACATGTTTTTAAACTTCACTAAAAAAGGTTAAATATGTGAGTTTACTGTCGATAGTCACTTTCGTTTTGATTCAAATGCACACGCGGTCGCCGGCTTTCGGCGAAAATTTCAGCACACGACCACCCTTCACCAAGTCTCAAGCGACACTGACTTTGCTGTTGTGAATGTGAGCGGACCCATTCTCGAATACTACGCTACGGCCATTCAGGTATGTGAACAACCTCTGAGATGGAATCAGTCCAAACAAAAATCAACTATACTCTCTCGAGAATAAAGACAAAATTCATGTATAGGTGTGGCAGTGATAAGGCTGCGTCGATATCAGAGCTGCGTCTAGGATTCCAAACAGAGAGAGATAGGTAACGAACGTGTTAGAGTGTGAAAGAGAAAGAAGTATTTCGACATTAAGATGATTGGAGCGTGAAATTTTTATATTCAGTTTGCAGCAAAAGCGCAGCATCAGAACAATAGTGAGTACTGGAGACTGCAAGGTTTCTTTGTCTCATAGTTTATTTAACGATGAAAAGAGACAACATTATTATTCATTGTTTGAAAGCGACTTTTCAAAGCTCCTGTTCGCGGTCGTCGTTAACAATATCCCCAAGGATTGAAGATGAAAATATGCATTTGTTCGTCAGGATTTTTCTTGTTTGCTTCGATTTATAGAAAAGTAATTTATATGGTAGAATGTCTGGGGAGCATACATCGATAAAATCAGAAATAGTTCTTATCTTATTCTTATGTTGTCCGCCGCATCCGTGATGGCTGAGCATAAGGGCTTGGGTTTGATTCCCAAGTCGAACGGTGTTATTGGATATTCCAGAAAGTCTCAATAGCAGCTCGGAGTTTGGATTTGTGTTCGGTAGATGGTAACGACTCGGCCCCCTATTCCATGGGACCTAATAACGGCATGGAATTCCTTCGAGGAATACAGACTAATTCATATTAAGTTGTCCTAAAAGTAAATCCTTTTACGGTTCTGTTTGATGTTTGCGTTCCAAATTTCATACTTTAATTAATTTTATAGAAATGAAATTACGAATATCCCGATGATTGCATCCGGGCGCCTCGTGAGTGGTAAAAAAATAAAAATTTCATTCCAATGTATTACTCTTCAGTGTTGAATAGGGCAATAAAAATAATAAAACAGTCATAATTGGTCCTTATTTCATACCAATGCATCTGGGATGCATTGAATTTTCTAGTGTTTAAATTTAATATTCTTCAGATGTAACTCATCATTTATTCTGAAGTGCTTCTTGGAAAACATCTTTATATTGTCTACTGTCTGGACTGCAGACAGGAGCAGGTACCTATTTATTCAGTGTGCAGGTCTTTATTGTATCAAATATAATGGAATTTCTAGTGACTAGTATGAAAATTAAATAAATGCTTATCTCCATTTCCGGACACGGATCAAAATCTAAATATTCACCAGCTTAATTTATCATTCTAAGCTTCCAAGTAAAGCTGGAGACGGGGTTTTATAGCTACATAGCTACCGCGCAGATCTGTTGATCTAATTAGCGCTTGATGTGATCAGTTCTTGGGTGGTTGACAATTCTTCACACATTGGGACTCTCCGTGCCTCGAAAACACGTTAAATAGTGGTTCTAGGTGTCAGTTCTTGGTTGGTTGTCTTCACATATCGAGACTAGGTGCTTTAGAAAGCACGTCAAGAAGTGGTTGTGGCTGTCATTCGAATATTTATGACAGGCGTGACAGGTGTCAGCAGCCCGTCAAGTAACAACCGATCTAAGCGTTGACTATCAGTCGCTCCCTATAAAATACTAATGTCTAGGCACACATAGTTGGGAAAAGGCTAGCCAGATGATATCGATGAAATAAGTGTAACAAAAATTTAAACGAAACAGTGAATGCTGCAATTTCTTCACATAACATAGCATCACGCCTCTCCTCCCCGAAGGGTTAGAAGAATGTCTAAAGCTTCACTACCCAAGTACGGGGAGTACATCAGACCAACAATTTAGACCAGCTTGGGGAAACTGGCTTCCCTCGAGGCGACTGACCCCAAACGGATAAGGCAAAACTGTTACATCCACATTTTACTAGGGCCTATTGCCATCAGCCAGACATAGTTCCAGACTCCGTGCTTCTACTGAGAATTTCCATACAGGAAAACCCAATAAAATTTCTTCGATACTTTCAATTCAGTTGCGACGAACATGTCAGTGCATGTCTAAAAGATATTTCGTTTCAATACATCGAGTTCTCGGTTCCCACAATTACATCAGTTAATAGGGTCTTTTTTAAATATTTTTTGCATCCCTTTGGAATTCATCAAACAAAACAAGCGTACCTGTCTCGGAGAGATCCCCAGAGTTGGGGCAAAAAATATTTCGGAGTGTTACCATGTTGCACCCAATTGATGCTTTTGAGATATTTTAACGGTCTTTTTAATAACAAAGATTGTTCTAAGATTAATGAATCAAGGATGTAACTAGGTGTAAGTCTACTTCTGTGACTATAATTTGATTGAGAGAGAAAAATATATTTATGGCATGGTTACTTAAACAAAGCTGTACCTCTATTATGAGTTTTTCACTAATTACTTTCATAGTAAATGTAAATTTTTATGCAAGCGATTTTAGTTCTTAACTTGGTTATATTAGGGATTAGAGTCGCTAACATGACATCTCTATAATATCGTAAATAGTAAATCAAAACTTAACTATGACACATATGTCACATAAGCGACTCTAATCGCTCATGTAACCAATTTAAGAACTAAAATCGCTATCATGAAAATTTACTTTACTTTAATAGTAAATAGTTAGAAAACTCGTGATAGAGGTACTGATTATTTTATCGAAGTCTCGATTTGATAACATTTATGTAGTAATTCGAATTTTTGTATGGACTTATCTGAAAATTAAGTTATCGAAGGTTTAAAGGTAAGATGTTTAAAGAAGGTAATATTGGAAATGATATCAATCGTGAATAAAGTATTTGATAAATTTACTACTTTGAAGAATTCAATAAGCTGTGAATGAGTGCGCGGGCGCCAGTGGCTGTAAACAATAGATTTTCAATTGTGTCTACTTTACGTCGCTTGAGGGATTATTTAAAAAATCAGAATGTCATATATCAATGAAACCATAGATAATTTGGTGTTTACTCCATTTGTAAATTGCTGATTAGCATATTATTTTAAACTTTATTTTAACTTAAACATATCCATCACATTATTACCATCTAATTTAAACTTCAAAAACCACATACTTTACCTAAGTTAAACTGCATATATTTAACACTTAACATTCGTGACCAAACACTTATTGCTCTCGGTCACATAAGAGAATTCCTGAATCACTTAGCGAAACGAAAAGTAAACTTTTTAGACCTACAAATAGGTACCTACTACAAATACGTTCTTCTGTCGGTCTGAGTCTACAATTAAGTGTAATTGAGACAATTGGTCAATAAGCCGCAATGCTACTATACATAGGTCTTAGATTACTTGCGACGATTAAATTGTCAGCTATAAAATATGTCGTATTTTATGCATGTACAAGTAATACATATATGACAGATCGTCGTTGAAGTTCTAACACCTATGTCAAAAATGGCAACTTTTCAAGAGAGTGAAAATCCTACTTCCTACTAATATTATAAATGTGAAAGTCTGTGAGGATGGATGGATGGATGGATGGATCTTTGTTACTCTTTCACGCAAAAACTACTGAACGGATCTGGATGAAATTTCGCACAGAGATAGATTATAGTCTGGAATAACATATAGGGTACTTTTCATCCCCGAAAATGTACGGGTTCGTTAACCACGCGGGCGAAGCCATGAGCGGAAGCTAGTATTGCATAATTTTACATAGACACCATTACAGTACCATTTTATATTCATTTCATTTTACGAGTTTCTATTGGACGATGCTTGTTTCTGATTGGCTGAAACAACGCGTCTTCCGATTCTCTAGCAAATGGCATCAAAATGTCAAAATCGCAAAAAAATGACTTAAGTAATGTTAGAACCTCAACGGCGAAGTGCCTTTCAATGAGCACTTAATAAATGGGTACAGTCACCATCAGAAATAAACACGTAGTAAAATTTAAACGCTTATTCTCGGAAAATTATTGGTTAAAATCATAAAATTCAAATGATTATGTATTTTTATGTATCCGCAGATACTATGTGTAAAATTGGTCACGATTTCAGTCATTATCTTCTCTAAAAATCGCTCTTGAATTCCATTAAGTGTATAAATCTTTTTGATGCTGACTGTACAAGGCATGCGATATAAAAACTTTTGGCGGATATTCTGCTCCTAATTCGAATTAAACTGTTTTTTAATCTTATTGTACCTTTCTCTTTCTTAAAAACACCATAAAATATTTATACCCTTTGCCGTTATGGAATAGGGTGTACGTCTAGTGCCATCTACTAATCTACCATCTCATATATCATCTATTCTAAACTCCAAGCTACCTGAGAATTAAACTTAGGAACTTATGTGCATACGGTCACTTGACCAACGAGGCAATTCTAGACTATCGACAATTCGTGGTCATAATCACTTCAAAAAATCACAAATGCACGTTATTTGCAACTGATCTTTCAGTTAGCAGCAAAAAACCACAGCCTCGATCCAAAACTTTGAATTTCCGCTACGGCTAATCCAGCACACAGAATCCCTCTTTCAAAGCGTCCATTTCACTACCTTTGTGTCGCTAACAATGAGTCGTCATATAGCAAGTACGGACATGTTTGAACACGTCAAACCCTGTTACAATTGCACGTGTATGCGGACACACGCCCGCTTAGCATGCAACGCGTGTGTATTCTGTAGCCGACGTTTTTGCTAGCCGTGCAAAGGGATTTTCTTTGAGCATCAAATTGAATTTTTTCGGTCGATTTCATTTGTTTTCTTTTTTTTAATTGGAATGTGTTTTCCTCTTTAGTCTTTAGTGGAGTTAAAGCGTGTTTTTTTTTCGTTTTAATGAATTCATTGGTGGATTATATAAGTCCGTTTGAATGGGTAAAAATTGTCCCATCAAAGTCCATTCTACTGGTAGAAATTAAATGAAAAAAAGGAATAAATAAAAATGTGAATGGACCATAACACGTAATGCAGGATATTATTTTTTCAGAATACCATATATTCGTTAAAAATATCTGCGGTATGTCAATTTTGAATATAGAAAAGAGATTTCGAATTTGACATTCGAATTATATTCAACAAAGTGTCTTATTATAGTGTCTATAGACATTTGTTCTCTATTAACGCACTCAGAAAAGACACATGGTGATATGCGATATCGAACCATTTCGATGGGAGTCGTTGGCTGCAAACCGTGCCACAATGGTGTGCAAGAAAACGTACAAAAATTTGAGAACAACAGGAGGCTTGATCAGCTAAAAATCCAACCACCTTCCAGCTTGACATACAACTTTGTGGATGGTATCCTGACGTGTCCACACTGCACACGAACTTTTTCGGCCAAAATAGGGTACATCAGCCACACGAGAGCAAAATACCCATCCACTCAAAAGGCTAATCGCCGTAGTCGAAATCGGCTTTAGCATCCATTATTAACGCACTCAATAACGACATCAGTGATATGTGGGTGCAAAATATTACATTTTTGTTCTAACCCTTTGGGCAATAGGATTAGTACCGTATTTTTATACTTAGTATATCGTATACACTCGTTCAGAAATTTCGAACGAGATTACTGGACAAAATAAAATATATATTGGATTTTATTGGCTATCGAAAGCGTAGTAAATATAGCGCAATATGAATTTCTAAACGTAATAAATACCTACTCGTGATATTTCAATTGCTGTTATCGAAACGTATTTTTAGAATTGGCTTAAAATATTCAGATATGTAACAGAAAACATTATGGCGTATTTATTTATTTTATTGTTCTTGAGTAAGTTATTTTTTATCATATTTTGTTATGAAATGGTATTTGGGAGCAAGCAAAGACCCTCCCCGTGTACCCGTGACCCGGGTACGTCCTAAAACTGCGGCCAGACACCGGAGGATGAGCAGCAGCGTCCTCTCACTAATCGGTGAGCCACTGCGATCCCCAATCCGCCTGCCAAGCGTGGGGATTATGGCAAATCCCTCCCTTGGAGGAAGCCTTCGTTCAGCAGTGGACGTCTTCTGGCTGATGATGATGAAAGACCCTCCCCGAGTGACAGGGGCAACCGGGGCAGTCAGCCTTTACAGACCTCATAAGAACTGTGACATTGATATAGTCGTCACAAGCACGCCTGCTGAGCGTAAGGTGTTGGGATCGATTCCCAGGTCGGGAAAACTGTTATTGAAATAGTTAAAGGCGTCAAGTAAATAGGACTTAAGCGAATATAATTGTATACAACTTTTGTTATAGCAAAAAATCAAATGATTTGTCTTTGTTTTTCTATTTACGGCAACAGAGCTGATTAATTAAAAATTTAAATTAACGTCTTACAGAACAGTATTTAGAAAATAATACCAGGCTGATAATACACAGCTTTATCTTTAACGAAGCTATACTGTGCTAGCCATACAAATTACATAGATATCATCACGCCTGTATTCGCGGAAGGGTTAGGTAGAGGAGTACTATTGTACCATTGTACCCACACATTTCGCCGATGCCGTTATTGAGTCCCGTGTAATAGGGGGCGAGCTTATTGCCATCTATCGGGCATAGATCCAGACTCCATGCTGCGACTGAGAATTCCCATACAGAAAACCCAATAACACTTTGCCCGACTCGGGAATCGAACCCAGGACTTTCAGCAGTCTTGTTTGCGACCACTGGACCAAAGAGGCAGTCAAATTCTCATACAAATACATTTTAAATATTCCAGTCGATCTCCTCTTAAATACAACAGAAACGGCGCCTGTGAAACGAGCTCAGAATGTCTCAAAGAACACAAGACTCCCACGGCCAACACTAATGCGAGCACAGAGGAACAGCAGCTTGAGTGCAGAAGCAAGACGCTGGTTCCTCTTCCCGACCAAAGCGGTCCAGCGCGCAACTCCTAAAGGGATATGGGTGGACAGTTATTACATTGAAGATTTTGACTATCCGTTGCTGAAAGCCAGGCAACCCATCCCCAAAGAAGCGGTTGGAATAGGAGCAAACATCGCAGCGAACCAGATGATACCACTTTTGACGCAATTGGTCATAGGTGGTAAAGAAACGGCTAAAAAACGAGGCTTTATACCGGCTATGGGCTTTGAGTACTAAAAAGTAGGATATTTATGGCGTGGATGGCAATAAGATCGCCCCCTATTTATTTATGTTTTGTTTTGTCCTTTCTTTGGAACACTTTTTAATCTAAGAGGTCCCCCGACTGCAATGACAAATTTATTTACTTAATACAACTTGTTTTTTACTTTTTAGAGCGTTTTTGCAGAGCAATCGTGTTTTTTATTATTTTTATTATTTAGACATCTTTATCCAACTCTAGGATCCACCCTGTATCGTAGAAACAGTTTACAGACATTCGGATAAGGAAGAACTGTATTTGTAGACCATATATATATTTGTTCTGTGGGGGAATCGAACCCACGACCCGTAGCGTAGAAAGCTAATCGCTTAGCCTTTGCAACAACCGCGCCGTAAAAATTGCATGGGACTTAATAACAGCATCGGCGAAATAAGGATGTTCACGACCAGTAAATAAAAACTGTTGATAAAAAAAAGGATTTTTAAAATTATTGTTTTTCCAACACCTTCATCATTTTACATTCTAATTATACAGTGTGTAACAAAAATCGGTTTGATCCAAATATAATTTTTATAAAGAAATCAAAATGTTACTGTTAGCCTGTCACATCCCACAGCTGGGTAGAGGGTCTCCCTTGAAAACCAAACAATAAAAAAGACTAACTAGGCGAAAATACAATTTTTGGTCGTAGCTACATAGTTACCGCGCGGATCCATCGACCTGGGAGGTTAAGCATCGCTTGACGCGGTTAGTTCTTGGATGGGTGACCATTTCTCACATATCGAGACCCCTCCGTGCCTCGGAAAGCACGTTAAGCTGTTGGTCCCGGAAGTCATATGAAGACCTATGACAGTCGTTACGGGTCTCAGTAGCCCAAAAAGTCTGACAACCAGTCTAACCTTAGAGTATCAGTGTGTCCCAGTTAGTGGGTAGCGGGGGTCAGAAGGCAGTCACTCCGTGTAAAATACTGATATTCAGCCGCAACCGGTTAGATTGGAAGCCGACCCCAATGTAGTTGGGAAAAAGCTAGACTGATGATGCTCACTGTAAACTTAGATCACCTAAAATACCAAATTGAATTGAACATTGCCTCAACATATCACACAGGGTTTTGGTTTCACCCTGTATATTCAGAAATTCAGAATGTTAATGATAAAAAATTTCTCCAAAATTCACATAAAGACACACTTAATATGAATAATATTTCTAAAGCGACCCTTGATAAAACAGTTAATAAGCATGGGCGACAAAATTAGCAGATTCTCTTACTAATTGCAGGCCCAAAGTCTCAGGAAAGAAGTAAAAACTTAAGATATTTCAATCACACTTTGAAGTCGGCTTTTAACCTTTGTTTAAAGGACTTCGCGCTAAAATGTAATGAGGTAGCGAAATTATTAATTAAAAAAACACTAATTACAGACGCTTCCCGGTAAAGGAAATTTTAATTGCCAAATTTTAAAAGTATGTGCCCGAGATGTGTTAAGTTGAAGAGAAGAGTATTTGATATGACATTAAATGACTTTATTCGATTAAAAATGACAATATTTTTATTATGGAAAGGTATTTAAATATATAAATATTAATTTAATAATAATTTATAATAATTTAATTATTATTAAATAATTTATTTAAAGAATAAAACAAGCAGAATTAGTAACAATTAAGAAAGTTCGACTTCGATAGCCGTTACCGTTAAAAAAAAAGCAATTCCATAAAAAAATCATCGTGTAAAGATTACGTAAAAAAAAAAAAAAAACTGCCTCTGTATTCTGTATCTGCAATCATATTCATCAATATAGTAAAATTGAACAAGTACACCTCTGCCCCAAGACAGGGAAGCTCAACAATTTTCCCTAGAATTATTTTTAAACTTTTTAATAATCTAAAACACTCGGCTATATTCCTCGCAACGAGTTTTCTCACATAATTGCCTCGCAAGTCTTGCGTACCTTGCATCGCAAGAATATTTCCACCAAGACTTCTTAACACTACCTACTTTATATAAACTTAAACTTTATGTATATAATAAAGTAAAATATTGCTATTACCTAGCTTTATACTTGTAATTAACTGCAAGTTGGGGAAATTGTGCAGAAGTTTCTGCTTTAAAGTATACTTACTCATAAATTAAGGATTCTGTAGTCGCATAGAAAAATCGGTTTATAACTATTCCCGGTAAAAATAGGCTTTTTTGTTTTTAGTTTTCTCTCGCAGTTAGCTCAGGGAGCTTTTACTGCTTAACCGGGCAAATGGCGAGACCAGAAGGGCCTCCAGCCGAGCAAATTAAATAATACTAAGCAACACTGCTAAGGGTATCCCATAGTGGGACTCGAACCTCGGCTTAGGGCGTTGCTGGGGGGCAGACGAGAAAGGACTTGCTGGATTTGATTGTGATTATTTAGGGACATTTGATTTATTACTACGTGCGTGGGCTGGCTCGAGCAAGGGTCGGGGTGGAGAATGAACGGGTCTTCGCGACGGGCCTCGCCGGCGAGGACGGTACGACGATCGGTTGTGTGTAGTGTTAGTGTTGGTAGTTTTCCTAACCAATCGGAGCGCCTCCTGATGGAGGGTGATGGCGTCGTCTGGGTACATGAGAGAAAAATAGGCTACCCCTCTCCACCAGTATTTCTATATTATTTTAGTAATATAGGTAGTTGTGTCCACATTTGAGCGAAAGGTAACATACTGTTATTACAAATCCTTATAATAGCAAAGGGTCTAGCGGAATAAGCATTGCGAAGTGGCCCCCTAATGGGAACCTACTGAAACTGTATACTGAAACTTTTGGTGCGTTATCTTTTCGAAGTATGAACAACGTATATACTTATTAGGGCTCAATATTTTAACGTGATTCCGAGATATAGAGCAAAATAGTTTGTATTTTGTTAATATTGTTTTGTTATATAGTATTAATTGTTTGTAATAGGGGGGGTTTATTTTATTTTTTTATATCTTACTAAATATTCCTGTTAGAGAAAGAAAGAAAGAAAGGAAGAAAGAAATATTTATTTGCACAGAATACAGGTGGTACCAGATTTAACAATGGTGCATAGTTCAAACTATATTCTGCCTGTATTAGGCATGCAAATATTTATAATTATATAAATTAATTAAAATACTATTATATTACGTCAAGTTATATTATTATTTTGCATTTTTATTACATAATATTAAATTTTACAAATAATCAGATACATTAGTTTTACGTCCCATAAACTCTTCTATCGTATAAAAGCTTATCTACTAGCCTTTGAGAGAGAGATAAAACCAACGAGATTTGTTAGCTAAAATTTCAAAGTTTGTTCATTACATCAATATTATAAATTGGAAAAAGAAGATTTTTTTTTCATAGTTCTTTTTGAGTGACAACGACCAATTTAATACATGTTATGGTACTCATCGAGAACATATAAAAACCACATTGAAAAAAAAAATCGCAATGCTTATTCCACTAGACCCTTTTCAACAGTACATAGCAGTATAATGTAGCCAGGGAAGAGCCTCAACGATTGGCGAATCATGAGATCGTCTGGCGCACCCTGGGCAATCAGCCTCGATACCACCATCGCTGACAGACTAATCTTTCCACTACGGCATGAGCGACCTCCATGTGATAGCCGACTCGATAGAAAAAGCATAATTAACAGACAGAAATAGTGATAGTAATCACAGGGGCAGTTCTAAATTAACTGGGTAAAAGTCTCGATCCATTTTAGACTCATTACAATAATACTTACGCCTCTGCCTAACGCTTAGGAGAATACTGGTATGATGACATCTGTCTTCTAGTCAATTCCGAGCCGGAAACCTAATATTCTCATTGGTTTTGTCCCTGGCAGTTTATTGGATATTGCAAGCGTCCATAGGTTACCGTAACTGCTTAACATCAGGGGGGCCTCATACTTGTTTGTCACCTTAGTGGTAGCGCGATTGCTCAGCGTGAAGTCCTGGGTTCGATTCCCGGGTCGGGCCAAGTGGTATTGGGTTTTTCTGTATGGAAATCCTCAATAGCAGCACGCAGTCTGTTCTCGGTAGATGGCAATAGCTCACCCTCTATTATATGGGACTCAATAACGGCATTGGCAAAATGTGGGTTTACATACTTTGGCTAACCATTCGGGGAATACAGGCGTGATGATATGTAATGTGTTATTTTGAAGTATTCTCGATTACGAATAAAATTAGGTAGAAACCAAAGAATATTATGTACGATCAAATTCCATTAAAAATTGGGCCTATTATAGAGCATTACGCTGAGTCGCGAGCTTTTCACATAGGTACTCTAAATCATTCGTAAATCAGACATGGGATTTCGAAATGTGGTTGAATAATCGTCCAACCATGACGTGCATTCAGTATTCTGTGTGTAGCGGAAACCGATGCAATTTTACTGAATGTGTGTAGATAGTTGATCGCTTTTATAAAATAACTAGCTTCCGTCCTCGGCTTCGCCCGCGTAGTTTCCGAACCTTGGGAAATTTTTCTGGGATAAAAAGTAGCGTGTGTGCTATTCCAGACTATAATCTATCATCCAGATCCGTTCAGCCGTTCTGGCGTGATTCACTAATAAATATCCATCCATCCATCCATCCTCACAAACTTTCACCTTTATAATATTAGTAGGAATAGTAGGAAGAAGGATAGGATAGGATAGGATTAGCTTGTAATTTTCTAATATACGTTTCAAATAAGAAAATAGATGGATCGACGGTTTATTGTTAACATTTGCTGAAGAAAGCATTCAGTGCAGTGAAGTGAATGATCGCAATATGGCGTCCATTCGACTGTTTTCTAATTTGAAACACATTTTAGATACTATTGACTATTTTAATTACACGTAATGTGTGCTCTCACTCACTGACTGATCACAAAACGTAAGGAATATTATAGCCTAAAATGTTGAAATTTGTCAGATATTATATACGGATCCGCAAGAAAGGGTTTTCCTAAATTTGAAACTCGGTTTCAAAGATTGTATGACATATTATGAAAGTGATCTATGTATGTGTATCGTATACTAGCTTCTGCTCGCGGCTTCGCCCGCGTGGTTTACGAACCCGTACATTTTTTCCGGGATAAAAAGTAGCTTATGTGCTATTCCAGACTGTAATGTATCTCTGTGCCAAATTTCATACAGATCCGTTCAGTAGTTTTTGCGTGAAAGAGTAACAAAGATCCATCCATCCATCCATCCATCCTCACAAACTTTCGCATTTATAATATTAAATAGGAAGCAGGATAGGATGTACAAAGATAAAAAAAATGTATTTAATTCATAATAACTTTAACTGCTTCGTAAGTCTAGCTGTCGTTTGTACGGCTGCTAAGCATGATGTCCTGGGTTCGATACGGTCAGGCAACGTAATTGGCTTTCTTTTAAAACATTTTCAGTAGCAGCCTCGTATTTGGAATTGTACTCGGTAGGTACATTGCAATAGGTTCGCCCCCTTCTTCATAAGATTTTATAAAAGGACGAGCTAAACCCTGTCATGCTTCGCTGTGGCTCAGTCTGCTATTAATTATTAGGGAAGTAAATATCAGATCATCATCATCGTCTGCCTTTTCCCAATTACATTGGGGCCAGATTCCAATCTAACCGGTTGCGGCCCAATATCAGTATTTTACACGGAGCGACTGCCTTCTGACCTCAGCCACCCAATTACTGAGAGACACTGATACTCTAAGCTTAGACTGGTTATCAGACTTTTTGGGCTACTGACACCCTTAACGACTGTCATAGGTCTTCGTATGACACCCGGGACCAACTGCTTAGCGTGCTTTCTGAGGCACGGAGGGGTCTCGATATGTGAGAAATGGTCACCCATCCAAGAATTGACCGTGTCAAGCATCGCATAACCTCGCAAATCAACAAATCTGCGCGGTAGCTATGTGCCTCTCAAAGTAGCAATTAAATATCAGATATTACTTTATTTAAACCTAGTGAAACGCTCGGAATTTCCCGTTACCGTGGAAACTGCGGGATAAAAATATTCTCATATAGAAATGCAACGTTGTGTATAAATTTCAAGTCAATACATCGACTGCTTTTTAAGTATGGCGGACACAAACATATGGAAGCTGAATTTTTATTTATAAAAATTTGCTTAATGTACGTGTATAAGTATGTACACCTCTGCTTTACCCTTTGGAATACAGCCATGATGCTATTAGTCTAAAACTTTCCCGAATGATAAATTATAA
Source organism: Shargacucullia verbasci (assembly GCA_947562105.1). Taxonomy (NCBI): domain Eukaryota; kingdom Metazoa; phylum Arthropoda; class Insecta; order Lepidoptera; family Noctuidae; genus Shargacucullia; species Shargacucullia verbasci. The sequence continues at coordinate 2,460,539 of OX387296.1, forward strand.
TGTATTAATAACTGGTCTTTATTACGAGACTCCATTAATTCGCAACAAAACAAGTTTCATCCTGCCGACATGTTAGTTACCAGTTTTCCAATCAACCAGGCCGGTTATGTCAATAGTTGCACATGTAAACACAAGATTTAATTAAAATCAGCTGCCATACTGAATATGAACCTTGGATACTAGCTTTATGACGCGTTGCTGCACGTGTCCCTACTTTTTTTAATCGTTGCCCCACTCTAATTATATTTCCTAAGTCGTGGGTGGGTTTACAAATAAAAATACTCAAAGTTTTATCTGTGGGTCTTACAAATAATTGTTTTGTGCGGGAATCGAACTCGTGATATATAGCGCAACAGTCGATCGGTCATCAACTGCGCTAACCGTGCTGTGTGTTAGGGTTTTGTTTTTTTCTTTTTTTGGCTCTGTTAAGTAGTTAGTAATATTTAGTTAGTAATATTGTTACTAAGTCTAAGCGTATGAAATAGAGGCTACGTCGAAATTTTAATTTTATTAAATGTAGGTATTTTCTTGATATATTGACCCGGGTACGTCCTAAATCTGCGGCCAGACACCGGAGGACGGGCAGCAGCGTCCTCTCACTAATCGGTGGGCTAATGCGATCCCCAAGCCGCCTGCCAAGCGTGGGGATTGTGGCAACCCTCTCCTTGGGGGAGGCCTTCGTTCAGCAGTGGACGTCTTCTGACTGATGATGATGATGATGAATGATGAATTTTCTTGATAAACATAAAATATAGCAATATTTAGAGGAATAAGTATTTTAAAATAAATATTTTCGATAGATTCGTTGACAATATTACACTATTTGTATAGCGCCGACAGCGAAAAATTATTTGCATTTTTTTTTAACTATACTATACGCAGCAGCGTGCACAGAGTTTTTAGACAGGGTAGGCAGAAAATTTTATAAGCTTACTTACTTAAAATTGGGATATTGCTGTTGGTTTTAGTTCGTCGTCTTGTCGATTAAATAATGATGTATGTAATTTGCCACCTCAAATATCTTATAATAAATATTTATCTGAGTTATGTAGGGTAGGCAGTGTCTTTTTGTCTTTATGAACCGCACGCCACTGACTATACGTAGTTTCAGGTTCATGTGGCGTTCAATCAATGTTGAACTGAATGTCTCTTTTCAATATTAAAATTAGGATATTTTAAGTCACATTTTACGTTTTTGCTTTCTATCTATCGATTTTTGAACCGTTTGCTTATACATTTTTGAAAAACCTAAACAATTTATCCTTCTGATTTCAAAGCAATAGAAATACAAACTCCAATTTCCTTTCGAGCTCGCACACTCTTTGGTCATCTTGAATGCAACCGGTAATAAGCTTTGGTATTTTATTAAAACCTGAGATATTTTTATCTGAAAAGCCGTTGGGTCTCAAAGAGGTCTTTCGTATAACTTCCAAGCCCGTTCGGCCCATTGATCCAATTTTCTGTTGAAATAGTTTTTATTCAGGAGTTCTTGCGAAGGTTTTGGTCCGTTGGAGATTTTTTAATTAAACTTCTGAACATGTTACATTTTATTAATTAAGGGAAAATATTGAGTTTCGTCTGTGACACGGCTTACACACGCTCATGAATTCCGTAAATATTGACAGCTAAGTGTGAGGGAACAAACACCATACTTCATCTTTGTGCGTGTCACAATAGTGAGCCGCTAAGTATAATATTACGCACCCATAAAATGAAAGTGACCTAACTCAAAATTCTGATACTGCTAAACTGACCTTAAAAAGTGTACTTTTTTGAAGACTTTCTTGATGATTTTCCACAAATTGCATTTTTTGACTTAGGTCACTTTTGTTCTGAAGGTACTATATGGAGCTAAGTATAAGTTAACTACAAAACAACACAACTTAAGCTGTCACAGGCCCCCATACAGGGTTACTAGTATAGTGTATTTTAGTGAAAAATCTGGAATTTTGTATGAAGAATGATATCTTGCGACCGGCAATTGGCTGGCATTAAGAACTTATAATACAGAACGAATGGATGCTACTGATAGCGAGTATCTTGTGAGTAACTTTTGGGCTTGGGCTATTTAAATTGCCATCCACTAACCGTGTAAAAGAAGACAAGATACTAAAGTTCAGGCCCATACTGAGAAAAGGAGGTTTCCAATATTAAATATTAAGTATTTCCTTGCGGGATTCGAACCTGTGACACGCAACGCAGAAAACCTCCACATGTTTCATTCACATGGTAATAGATAACATAGCATCACGCCTGTACATCCTGAAGGGGATGGAAGGAACTGTTAATTTCTGAAAATGACGCTGTCAATGAACTTCAACGACCGAAATCCAATGAATTAGTGGCACCGTGGCCAAGGCAGACACACTAATGAACGAATAGTTGCGATCACAGTACGAAGTGTTTATTGAAAATACAAGACGCATTTATAATATAAAAACGTGTGTTATATCTTTTCCTTGCCAATTGATTGAATGAGCTAATCATTCTTTGCCATCGGAAATTGTCCTGTTTTTAAAAAGACTACATACGGTTTGCGGTCTCCTTTAAAATAAATATCTAATAAATCCTTTGTAGTCGTTTCCAACTTCTTTTTTTTCAGCCATGCTTGTCGCCTCTTTATCAGGGGTTCCTTGTTCGGAATATATGGGAAGTAGTACAGTGGTTTTGGTAGTTTATCCGTTTTGATGGTAACAATATCTATTGGCACCCCTGATTCTGTTAGTTTTATTTGTTGGTACACTGTGAGCAAAATGTGTGATTATTTATTTGATGATAAATACTTTTAAATAGAGTGATCACGGGGAGATTGAGTGACTGGCTTTCATGCAGGAGGGTATTGTTTGAACCTGAACAGCACTTTTCAAATTCTGATCATCATTTGCGTTAACGGTGAAGGAAAACATCGTGAAGAATTCTGCGCACCTGTTCTAATCTCTCATTGATGATGATCAAAGTTCTCGATGATGTATATATTCCGCCATCCCAGACAAAGTCAGCGTTTTAAGTTTGCACTAACCTCTAGTAATTATATGGTCGTAGGTAAAGTATACACGCAGATAGGTCTACCAAGGGTCCCAGCGGCCACGCAAAACGAACCAAACTCCAGCCTTCATGATGCCCCAATATCGTTTGCACTATCCCGTATTTTTTATAGGTATTAGGGTTTAAAAACAATTTATTTAGTCTTTTGTGAGATCGGTACACCAATCCATCGAAGTAATGCAAGTGATTAAAGCATTACTCTGTATATACAGAGACTGAAACCGAAAATATTAGCAAGTCTTACGCAAAAATATGAAAATATTTCCAATACTCCATACACACGATCCCGCAGTTACCCAACCGAACATTTTAAAGCCAATCCTAAAAATACATTTTCGATAACGAAATTGAATGAATAATGTTACGGTTACAAATTCATATTCCAAGATATTTTTTTTACAATGTATTCAATAATCCATTATAAGTTTTGTACCTTATCGAGAATGCAGTGAAACCTGAAATCATAATTATCAGCTTTTCTCAACCCACGCCAGATTTACGCCATTTGTCCATATTCTACGCCAATTTGGTCCTTCCCATCTTGCCATTCCTTCAGATGAACATCTACACTACACCGATATCTCTTAAATTTCACATTTTAGTGAAAATATTTATCGAAAAGATTTGTCCCCAAAAATGTATGTACGAAAAGGAGAAAAGAAAATACTTGTTACACTTCATCTTATTTTTTTTATTTAATTCTTGGTAAAACTTACATGTAGGCGGATTCTCAGAAACGAACATTGTTTTACTTATACAAATAAGTGCCTTTTATATTATCTCTAATATTATATACAAAAATACATTAACCCAAAGTTATTGGTTTCGTTTCACGCTTCATAGATACTTCAATGACAAAAACAAAATAAGATAAGACACAACCAAAGATCCAAACGTAGAAAACTCCAACTAATTGCTTGATAGTTATCGCGCAACCAGCTTGGCAACTGTAACTGTTTGATATCATGTTCGTATTAGCACTATCTGCCTTAGCTACCACAGATATACCGATGGCTTCAGTAAACAATCGGCTAGTTATACCACCCTCAAATAAACTCTGTACCACTCTCTGAAATTTCGCCACTAAAGAACAATTTTTCCTTATAATTATTTCATTGTACACCGTCAGAATACTTTCTGTCGCCCTCAGAACCCTCGCTTCATCGTTCACAGCTGTTGCTGCTTGGAATTCATAGAAATTACCTTGCAAAATTGCAGTTAAACCGTTATTTCTAAGTGTTTTTTCAGCGCAATCTAAAAAGGAGACACAATTTTCCGACGTGTTTGCAAACTTAACATACTTTTCATCATTTACAAAATATTTTGATGATAATTTCAAATAAAGAGTTTTGCCTGATGCCATAATATCATCGTTGGTTTTTAACATTTGTGGGGGCGCCCAAATTGTAAGAAACGAATATAAATGCATGCCTACAAATGCAGATAAAAATATGCACATAATTAAATACATAAGGTTCAATGTTTTTTGTTTTAATGATCTTGCGTCCTGTAAAGAAGTTGCTCCGACGAGCGCGCCCCAGCTATACATCAATGTATTTTTCAGTGAAACCATGTCTCCATCAAACAAACAAATTAGATACCAGGTAAATGAATAGCTTATATAAAATATTACAAAGACGTACAGACTATTCATCTTTTTCATTAAATTTTCCCAAGATCTATCCGCTCTTTCGGCATGATACATCCATATGACGGCTTGACTTGCATATGGGCCTGAATATTCAACAATATTTCCGTATATTCGGTACAGACCTCCAGCACACACATCGAGACTTCCATTCCGTACGAATTTAAGAAATTCTTTGTCGACAAATGGATTTTCTTCATTTCTGTAAATGTAATACAAATTTAGTGTAGCGTTGAAATATTTGGCGACGATTTTCATTATTTCATAATCGGATCCCTTCACTTTTTCAATGTGATCGTAATTGTTCAACAATTCTTTGTTTCTTATTCTCGAAAAAGGAAACAGTGTTGCCATGCCAACTTTTAACGGACATTTATTTAGATTCAGTGGATTTTTTATTGGAAATATTATTTTAGTTTGTAAGGTGCCATTAAAGCAAGTGTTGATATGCATTGGCTTTTCTACGGTCTCTTCACATGTATCACCATCGATTTGTGGGAATATAGTAAACATCTTATTTTCCTCCTTAAATAAATCGTGAACAATAAATGTTATGTCATATTTTCCAACAAATTCTCCAATTACTCGAAGTGTTTCATAACAGTCATTGTTTGATGGGTCGGATATTATGACGAGGGTTTTCATTTCTTTATCAAAGCCTTTGAAATCAAAATCAAGTACATCATCACACGATTCAAAAAATGCAATCACCAAGCAATTAATATGTAAGTTATGATGATATTCTGCCATAATATCTTCAAAAATAATTTGAGGTTTGTTATATTCTATGAGTTTGTAATTCAATTCATTCATAAATGTATTTTCTTCAGTTTCTTTCTGCTTTTTCTGCTCTAGTGTTGCAATTGTAGGTCTAAAATATAATACCTTATCACTTATAGTTATAATACAATCAACGATGGAATTATATTTACTTGGTTCTGATCCAATATAAACCGGTACAATAAGCTCTCTGTTACCATGAACATTGTAAAAATTTATTATAAAACAAACGAACAATTTCCACATACTGTCTTGACAATAGAGACAGTTATTTAGAAAATATGATAAAGCCTTCTATTTTCTCTTAGGTTCCCGTTGGAAAATACTTATGAGGACTTATTGAAATTCCTTTATACGACTTCCTTATATACTCGTTCAAAACATTAGTGTACTATTAATATGGCTGTAATGTATATGTATGTGCAAGATTTATTACCATAAATATTTTGTCTGTCGGTTTGATTATTCATTCGTCAGAGAAATTAAACCCAGATAAGGTCAAAAGCAGAGCACTGTTGATTGGCACCTGTTAATTAGAAGCAATAAGTTTACAGCCTAACGTTTTGTACGTGCCTTTTCATGGCCTATACAATGTGGAAATACGAGTACAGGACCTCTAGTCTAGAAGTAAACGTCGAAAAGTTGATTTGCTGTTTACTTTTAATGATATAGCTGCAATATAACTAACATGAACGACAAATTGACACTTTCTTGTTTACTTATAACACTTACAGTTTTTAATGAATAGAACAATAAATTATTATACATTTTACCAACTGACTACGTAAAAAAATCTACTAAAAAAGAAATCGACTTAATAGTAAAGAATAATAACATAGCATGACGTCTGTATTCCCCGAAGGGTTACAGAGGTGTACATCCACTTCGCCGATGCCGTTATTGAGTCCCATGTAATAGGAGGCGAGCCTATTGCCATTTACCGGGCACAGATTCAGACTCCGTGCTGCTACTGAAAATTTGCATACAGAAAAACCCAATAACACTTTGCTGGATCAGAAATTGAACCCAGGACCTCACGCTTAGCAGTCGCGCTTGAGACCTTTAGACCAATAAGACAGTCATAGAAATATAAAAAATATATATATAAAAAGAACAATAATAACAAAAAAAAAGCAACAGTACCTTCACTAAATACTCCTCCATATCACTGTTTACTTACGGACAATGGTAAGAAGACAACAGACAATAGTATATATTTTTTTTTACTCTTGATAGGCACTCCTTTGACCACTATCTCACCTGATGGTAAGCCCTGATGTGATCGAAGATGTAGCACGCTTGCCTAGAAGTAATTCGTTGCTAAAAGTATAATAATGATCTCTTCGATCGAGATTATTATGACTGGTTTATTTAAAAACTGTTTTTTACTATTAATCCATAATATAACAACAAAAACTAAGGTTTATTCAAACATTTGTCGAAACCAAACGCAGCCGCGCACATTTCTTGTATTAAACATAAAGGGTATTAAACTCTGGTAGGCTTTTATTTTTACACGTTTCAACTTTTAGTGTTTCGTCTAATTGTCTATTTTCGCCTTACATTGGTTCTACATTTAGATACAAATCATTTATTGTCACGACGTACATTTTGTATGGCTTTATTTTTATCTAACATATCATCTGTTTTGATGACTATATTTTGAAGGTAATACTGAAATCACCATTAGATGGAGATTTTTATACAGTAATATCGACTTACTTATCACTAATCGGTGAGCCACTGCGATCCCCAAGCCGCCTGCCAAGCGTGGGGATTATGGCACCTCACCCCTTGGGGGAGGCCTTCGTTCAGCAGTGGACGTCTTCTGGCTGATGATGATGATGATGATGATGATCGACTTAATATATATATTTATGGTATTTTTTACATAGGTTAACGTAAAGAAAAACACAGACTGAATTTCATTAAATTACGTTACTTTCATACAGTATACATCATCTTACCTTATCAAAATAGGTATTGAATACATTAAAACATAATAAAAAGCTAATACACTCTTAGAAAATGTCTCAGCTTTTTATTTAAAAAATCCAATGAATAGATCAAATAGATACCAAAGAAGAAAGAAATCATTAACTTTATCGAACAAAATTGTAAGCCGATCTGAATTCATCGCAGATCTTAATGAAGATTTCACTTCATTCCCGTTGTGATCTTGAAAGGTTAATTAAAAAGTTACCACTCCCGGGTTGAGACGTTGAATATTGAATTTTGTTCTCCTTAAAAGCTTGGCCTTTGAACTTGATATTGTTTAAATTCTGACTAAAGATGAAAAAGATTTTTTTGCAATTTGAATAAGGAATTGCTGACCAATTGTTTTTTGTATCTACTACTAGATTAAGATTAGTTTTTAGGCTTTTTTTATACTTAGATTTGACGTTATTTCGTTATCGGTATCATTTAAAATAATTATAATTTCATTAAGATTGGCATCACTAAAGGTGAGGAGCCTACAAAATGCGACGTTTAAATTAAGACGAAACATATATAATTTAATACACATTAGATATTATGTGCGCAAAAGCACACATAACTACATAAGTCATACTCGTATTACAAGTATATTAGCCACGCAGGCAGCCTCCGGGGACGCTCGTGTTTCGTCTCTGAGTCGGTATAAATCATAGCTGTTCACTACCACGGCTGAATACTGAATCATCGGCGCCCATATGTATGTGTCTGGATTAAAATATTTAGATTTCGCTGCTGTTTTCTGAATTCAAAGAAAATCTAGATGGATAGAACATTTTCATTGCTGTAAAGATTTTTCTCGAAGAGAAAAGTTCTGTTTGTTTTTTTTTTTAAGTATTGCTGCAATCTAAGATTTTTTGCTTCATTGTGAGTACAATTTGACGAGAATCTGTAGATCGTACAGATATTCGTTTGAAAGAAAAAAATAAGACGTTTAGTAGACAACAACTGCGCCAAAATGTTGACATAAATATTTGCTGATTGATGAACTACATGTATCCATATTTTTGGTAATTTTGTTGTTTGATTCGCAATAAGCGTATCTAAGGACTGGATGGGATGGAGGATGTTTAGTCTAGATTTTGTGGGTTTTATAATATCGTCATAACATTTTAAACTGCAACTTAAACATAAACACTAGGGCCGTGGGGTCCGAATGCTCATCGGATTTTCCGTGAAATTAGCAAACGGTTAGTCGACTCTTCACGTGACAAGAGGGCTGGCCTCTACTTCGGTCAGAGAATCAGCATTGCCATACAACGTGGCAGTGCCGCCAGCGTTCTGGGCACTTTTCCCGTTGACAGCGATGTGTACGAATTTTACGATGCCCTATGATTTCTTCCTCTCCACGTTTTTAACAGTTTGTACTTTTATTTATATATTTCTAGCTTGTTACTGGTTAAATTAAATTAAAAATAAATACTGATATTGTAATTTAAAAAACATTAACACAATTTGAAAATTGTCTTCTCACTCATAGGTTCCACACAAATAGCTACCGGGATTTAACCCTCTACTGCTTTACCATACGTACTGAGCACTACCTATTATTCTCTACGATCTGAGTCGTACACAATATCATTGATACAATCTGTTTTGTGTGAAACCGACGGCTCTGAACGCAACGCAGATTGTGCACTAGACAAGCGCGTTATCCAATCAGATAGCTACAGCCTGACTGCATTATAGGATCTGGTGTAGGTACCTATAATTCTATTTAGTGTGCCGCATTGGTAGCCGTATTGTGGATGGAGCTCGGGGGCGAAATTATATCGAAATATATGTATATACATGGTGAATTTTTCAAGTGGGCGTGGATGGCCAAATCCGAAACTATATGGAATAGCGAGAATTACTCAAAGGAGTCTGGGTCCAACTTTGATGAAAACTAAAATTGCATCATCGGATTTTTGAAAAATCAATATTTCTGCGGATGCGTTCATAAATACAATTATTCTATACCCAGACCCGGAACAACTATTTGTAGGTTACTTCATCTTTTCAGTTTTACATCGATCATTCTTTGGCATCTTTCCATACAATATAGTATATATAATATGATATCTGCATGTATTTCAGCGTAAACTGAATTCTAACTATAAATTTTACACATTGTCGCCTTGTCATAACTTGCTCATTAGTTTAGTGACGACAAGCGCGGCTACTGAGCGTCCTGTGTTCGATACCCGGGTCGGGCAGGCTTATTAGATATTTTTGTTACAAAATTCTCAGTATCAAAACGAAGTTTGGAATAATTTTATGTTACTTAATACATAGACCACTAAGTTCATAGAAAATGTATGTAATGCTTTTTAATTAGTGAGAATTTGCAAATTAAACAATGCTTGGTGTAATAAATATAACATTTATTTACAACGAGAATACGTAGCACTTATTATATTTTTATTAGGAGACTTCAACAACAACACGTAGGATAGTAAAAATATAAAATCTTAACACTTCTTTGAAGTTTTGTACAAAAGGTGGTAACAACTGTTCATCTCCTGTGAGTTTGGTATTAACAATACAAAAAATGCTTTTCAGTAACAGTTTTGTACGGTCACATTAAAAATAAGAAAAAAATACTGAACAAAATACGTAAAAAAATACAGATCAAACTTGGCGACACACTGCCGTGCACCCGATATAAACAGAAGGAGATGACACGATAAATACAAATACTTTAATTAGAGATACTTAAAGAGAAATGACTAGAATCACGGGTATCACTTTGTAAAGAATTTTGAACCAAAATAGTAGCGAAAAATGGTTAATTTGTACGCAAACTTTTCGGACGAAAGCTATCAATTAAGCGTAAAAATTACAAATTATTGAGTAAAAGAGTCAAAACAAACGTGCATCAATACAAAAAAGGATACTATTGCACAAAATTTGAAAATACCGCACGCGTTATTTAACTCTTAAATAGAAGAGGTGAAATGCTGTAATGTTATTCAATTCTTTGGCACTGGGTAATTTATTACAATATAATGCTGAGTTTCAAGAATTCATAAAGCTACATTTGCAGCAGAATGCTGAGAATTATTACATTTACCAACGATATTAAAAACCTTTCGAGCTGAACTGCAAATATTGCAAAACGAGAATAACATGTAAATTAGTTCTGTCCTTTGCCTTTTTTATTTTATAGGTTTGGAGTAACAAATCGTCAGTTTTATAAGTGGTTTAGCTTAAATATTATATCAAAAATCTTTTTTCATCTTCTTAGTCCTTTTAAATCTTTAATTTCCTGTCAACAATTTGTAAGCACCAGATCTACAGAGAGACTTTAGTATCAAATGATTTAAGCAGAACTGGATGAAATTGCATTTGAAATATCCCAGCATTCACCCCCAAATTCACCATTGAAAGAAAAACCCTATTAATCTTCTTTGTCAGCCCAAATGCTGTCTCCATTCACTTCGGTGGGTGCTCTGACGTATTTCTGGATGAACGGTAGCTTATAGAGGTAGACTGAGAGGATAGATCCCGCGCATGCGCCTATCCAGTAAACCACGGCATGCTCCAAGAGGGTATGCCCTTCGCAGCCAGCCTTGAGGGATGTCGCCAACACTGGGTTGAAGTAGCCACCGGAGTATTCAAAAGCTGGAAAGAAAAGAAAAATTTGCTTTTATTCTGACACAGTAAATCAAGAATTGGTATGCTATTTAATTCTTCATTGAAAAAATAAAGTGTTTATATCCCAATATTATAAATCATAGCTTACAGAAAATACGAAAATTTTACATTTCTACTAAACTACGAACCGAAAAAGCCACAACTACCTACAAACGAGAAGAAAGTATCATTGATGATATGAAAAGTGAAGTATTGTACGGTGATAATGAACATGTCGATGATGATAATGGCAATGAAAATAATTAAAATGATATTGATTCATGCATACCTATTAAAGCGACTGATGGAATTAAAGTTAGCGGACATTTAGTTACACAAGTATGTACCTTTTCCTAAATGTACTTTGCAAAAGATGGACACGCTTAGGTCCGCATTGGCACTATTGTCCTGATAGCGGTAGACGAATACCGTGTGCCTAGTGAGGACCCCTGGAACATTGATAGCTACGCGTGAGTATGTGTGAGTGAATACTGGTGATTGGGCGAGAAGCAAGGTAGTGTTATGGAAAAAGCTGAATTTTGGATTGATTTTGGAATATGTAGTATGTGTAGAGAATATGGCTTTTACTGATGGTCTGTTGTTACTTTTACGAGAAGTAATTACTGTGCGGGATAAGCAATTTACAGTCATTACTTTTACATTTACTTGTATCGTGTATGTGTGTTATTTTAATTATTCGTCTTAAATTTTGCTTTCTGTTTACAACTTCTACAATACCTTTATATAGTAAATTTCTCAGAGTGATTGACGTTGAGTAAACAGAGTTAAACGGAAAATCAGTATCAATGCAGTAAACTTCATTTTTTTAAAAGCCTATTCTGTTTCCCACTGCTGGGCAAAGGCCTGCTCTTTTTTCTTTCACTGTTCTCTATTTTGAGTGACTTGTTGCCATGCTTCCAATAACAATATTGAACTTACCAGCAACGACGAGAGAGGTTCCAATGAAGGAGTCGATGGCTGAGGCAAAGCGAGGGTTCAGGTCACCGAGGGATTTAGAGGCCAGACGACAGAGACAGGTGGCAATGCCTTCAACCACAGCTCCATATATAACTGGCACCTGAAAATATGATAAAGATTATTTATACATGGATAGAAACAGTAATGAATATTATTTTTCATCATAACTACTGTCACTAATGTTCTCTACTAAACCTTCCTTCAATGAAAGTGCTGATTTTAAAAAAGTTTATAGGAAATTTATAATATTAATAGACAAAAGTAGCCTACTATACGAAAATATTTTGAACTATTACTTCAAGTTCAGTTTTCAACTCATCAATTTACTGATAAGGTCCAAAGTATTGTACCGGGATGAATACCTGCTGGATGCAATTCGTGCACAGATTCATCACACACATTTGTTTATTTCTATAAGATACCTCGATAAATTAGGCCTTAATTGTTTATGGTTAAATGTAATATAGCCGGTCATTATTAGTATACTGCCTAAATAAAAAAAACTGTCTCGTAAAACTGAGATTGGCGGTGAGCTTTCCAGAAACCGTTCAGCTGATAATTATAATAGGCGAGATGACTGCATCAAAAATAAATTCTGTAATATTGTATGGTAAATAGTTTTCCTTCTAAAAACTCAGTAAAACTTAATCTCTTGTTTATTTTTGGCGTTTTCAATTTTTAATTTATCAAAATCACACTATAAGTATGTCAATGGGAATGAAAAACTATGACGTCACGCTTTTCTATTCCAAACATTTTTAGAACAAAATATCGTTTTTGACAGTTCATAAAAAGTAACTCAGATGACTAGTAGTCATCTACCAGATTTGAAGCCTATTTGTATCAACAACATGTACATTGCAAATGTCACTTTCAAATATCGAAGCCAATTTTCCGAAAACAAAAGCTTGTAGTAGCGCCATGTATACATGTACCCTAACGGACTCTAGTACTGGCATTTATAGAAATGCAGCCCTGTCTGGAGAGGACAATATAATATAGCACCTCGTTTGCAAATCGAACGTCATGGTGCGAACGATTTTTTTTTTTTGGTGCACGGTGAAAATAGCTGATTACATCATCTGCCTAACATTTTCCTAACTGCATTGCGGACGGCTTCCACTCTAACCGGTTTCGATTTTTAAGATAAGATAAGGTATGTTTTTATTCATGTACACCATATACATAGTACTTAAGAATAGTTACGACTCTAGGTGCCACGTGCCAAAATATTGACTTCCAATGGAGAAGAACAGGCAAGAAACTCCATGATTGATTGTTTACACGGTGCGGCTGCCTTCGCCGCCCAATTACTGGGAGACACTGATTCTCTAAGGTTATACTAGTTGTCAGACTTTTTGCGCTGCTGATACCCGTAACGATTATCGTATATCGTATTCGTAAGACACCCGGGATCACCTGCATATCATGCTTTCCGAGGCACGGAAATAATTGTTTACAAAATGGTAACGAATTTAATGGTTTATTTATTGTTTAAGTATATAAATATATGTAAATAAATTTCGTGTTATCTCAACATAACTATAAATTCACTAACCTGGTAAATGTATTTTTATTTTGAGTCAACTAAAACCTACAGATAACACGAAATTAGACAGTTTTATTGATTCAAGAATTAAACATTTAGACAGTCTTATTAAACCGAAAAATAATATACGCTTCTGTAAACTGAAGCAACAAATTAAGAATGAAAATAATGCTTAGAATGCAAAATCTGCCAACGAATTAAGTAAGAAAATTCTAACTTATACATAAAATAAGTTAGCTTCAGAATGTCTTACGCTACCTTTACAATATACTTCGTGTTTAACTCTAATAGAAGCAAAATATAGCTTTAACCAGCTTAAATATTCTGCAACAATTTAGGAATCTTCTTTACTTAAAGAAATATTCTATGTTAGTCTCCATACAATATTTTTGCTACTACAAAATGCTTGCCAAAACAAAGCAGTAGACAAGCTCGCTCGTAGACAACTTAATCCCCAAATATGAATAGTTAGGCATTCAAGCCGACATCGTGTTAGTGCATTGCGGCCGCCAGATTTCATACATTTAGCTCTAAGATTTCCGTCAGTTAATCTTGTGTTTAATTAATCCACTTTTGCACTACGTGTCGCGGGTTCGATTCCCGCACGCAACAAATATTAGTATGGCCTACAGATACTTGTTCCGGGTCTAACTGATGTGCATTTGAATTATTGTGTTTGTAAATGAAGCCACGATACAAGAATTATTACTAGTGGTCCGAGACAACGTATAATGAAAAAAAAAAACTAAACGTTAAATAAAACTCGAAAAATTATTGAAACTGAAATTAGTGCTTCAAATCAAACTTAATTATTTTCCTTATTTTATTTTAATATTATAAATGCGAAAGTAAGTTTGTCTGTTTGTTTGTTACCTTTTCACGCCTAAACCACTGAACCCATCATCATGAAATTTTGCATATACGTTCTCTGAAGTACGAAAAAGGATATAGGGTACTTTTTATCCAGATAAAAGTACTGTTCCCGAGGAAATGAACACTAACTTTCAACGGTCACAATTGCTTTAGGACGCTAGATGGCGCTACTTGTGACCTGAAAAATTGCACGGGTTCGTAATCAATGCGGGCGAAGCCGCGGGCTGAAGCTAGTAAGCTATAAAAATCATTACCATCTGTAAACATTTTAGAAGCGGCTCACTCGAAGACGAACACATTACAAAAAACAAACAAACCATTCCACGAGATGACATGCAATTCCAACAGTAAATACTACTCAACGTATTTACTCTACATTTCAAAATTGTCTGTAAACTGTACCGTAGGTGGCCCCTTGCTGTAACACCGTGTGTACGAGAATAGGCCACCCACTTACCGTGGGAGCCATAAAACGCTAAATCACATGGGCTTACCAACCTTTTGTCTTCTTTTGTAATTAACCACTTAGACTAGCAAAATGTAAGAGACACAACAGAAGTCAGGGGTAGAAAACCAGGACCATGTGTAAAAATGTACCCACGACTCAGGAGAACTCAAAGTGTGGGGCAACGCTTTTAAAAAAAGAAGACAAAAGAAAGCTATACCCATTACTATAAGTACCAAAGAACAAAACTTTCCACACACATACAAACTCGTCAATGGACCTGTAAATCAGCCTTGCAGTCTTCAAACGCCTTGTCTTTGTGCGTGTCAGAGATTTCAAGGGCCCAGTACATCTGCACGTACTTGAAGACTACGAGACCACCAGCCAGCTCCGCCCAGGTCTTCAGGAAAGCCTTACGGAAATCACCCTTGCCTGGAAGTTAGAGAAATTGACACTAATGAGACTTTGAAGAGAAGAAAGTATTATGAATATGAAAACTTAACCTGGTATGTGACCATAATAAATTATTAAACAATATACCTGACTACTATTTCCTACACACACTCCAGATTAAGTTCCATCTCTCCAGAGACCAGTGACTGTATACTCAATGTGTGCTTATCCAGAGAGTTCAAGTTTAATTCAATTTCGTATAAATTACACAGTATTTTGACGCTTCTAAATTTCACAAAATGTTTAGACCAGGGGTTCCCAATCTTATTTATAATGTGAGTCCCTTTACATGTTGTAGTTTTTTTGCGACTCCCTCGTAAAAGAAGACTTGTCTCTCTAGATTATTTTATTCTAAGAAAACTCCAAAGAATAGAATAATAAATAAGAAAAATATTGTACATACAATAAATGAGGCGGATGAGCTTGCTTTTCTGAGCATAAGTTCTCAAAACGGGGCTGAAGTAGGATATTTTTGGAATACATTGCTCCAAAATTGAATTACATTGTCATATCAAATTGTAGTTTTAGGCTCGTATCACAAGATAGTTCTAACAGCGGTTCTTCCTCGACTATTGAAAGTGCGGACGCTTTGCGACGCCTCGGGACCAGCACTGCGATGCCTGAGGCGTCGCGACGCACAGTTTGGGGACGCCTGGTTTAGACTATAATACTGTGAAACTACATACAATACATAAAGAGTCTGGAGCGCATTTGCCGAAGCAAACGCAGACTAGACCATCAACAACATAATCTAAAATAGCATCACGCCTGTATTCCCCGAAGCGTGAAGCAGAAGTGTTCTATTGTACACTCATTTCGCCGATGCCGTTATAGAGACCCATATAATAGGGGGCGAGCTTTTGTCATCTACCGGGCACAGTTCCAGACTCCGTGTTGCTACTGAGAATTCCCATACAAAAAAAACTCAATAGCTCTACCAAATCCGAGAATCAAACTCAGGACTTCACGCTCAGCAGTCTCGCTTGCGACCACTAGGCCAATGAGGCTGTGCAAATTTCACTTGTGTAAAATATCAGGATTACCTTCAATAACATCTTCTATGTGGGTGTAAGGACAGGCTGTGGCGTCGCCCCAGTTGAGAGACCACCAGATCGTCAGCGCGAACAGGAATATCGCATACGTCGCCACGCCGAAGTTGTCGGCCACTGGAAATTATATTTATATAGCTATAGTACATACTTTTTAGAGATATCAAGAAAGTTAAACATAATAATAATATGTGTATAATTCTTTTTTTAAAACGTTGCTCCCTCCCCAGGTATAATTCGTTAACAAACACAAGTAGGTATTTACATGCACAAAAACTCAGACCCGCAATAACTATAATACTTATTTCGTTCGGGCATCGAACCCACGATACGCAGCGCACCAGTCGATTGCTCAACCACTGGCCAGCAACTTTCAAAGCCCAGAAGTTGTCTACACCAACTGATTGCAACCACCAATTATTTATTTAAACAGCGTCTGACTAGATTTTTTTCGGAATGTGTCAAAAACATACCTCTTGCACCATCTATACATGACATATCGTCGGTGTACAAGCTCGATAATATGCCTATAATAATATATTTATTTGGCAGTTACCTAACTTCAAAATTTCTTCTAGAAACGGGAACACTAAGGAGGTGAAATACATTACTCGTCAGGTAACGAAACAGACATCGCCACTTAATCAATTAAGCATTGCGTAGGTACTCATCCTTTTCTATCCCATAAACTTTATTTCAAAACTCACCCACAATCAGCTCAAAGCAGCAGCCACATAGTTCAGCAGCTGCTATCGCCTCCTCAAACAGAAGTCTGATGAAGGGCTCTTTGATCACTTTCTGGACGGTTCGCCTCGCGCAGTGCGCTAGCAACGATGTCAGGAGGATAAAGAGTGTTGATACTACTAGCGGGGCGAATGTTACCTTGTTTATCTGGAAAGAGAAAGAAGAGGAATTAAGAATGAGTGTCATCATCTGTCTAGACTTTTCCCAACTTCTTTGGGGTCGGCTCATTCTAACCGGTCTCAGTATTTCACGCGGAGTGACTCCTATCTGACCCCCGTCACCAAATTAGTGTGAGACGCTAATATTCTGAGGTTAGACTGAGACGCTCATATTCTGAGGTTAGAATAGTCGTCAGACTTTGGGCTACTGACACCCCTAACGACTGTCCTAGATATTCGTATGACACCCGGAACCAATTGCTTAACGTGCTTTGGGAGGCACGGAGGAGTCTCGATGATGGTGAAAAACGATCACCCATTCAAGGAATGACTGCAGCAACCATCTGATCTACGTGGTAGTTATGTAGCTACGAGCTTTTAAGATGAGTAGAGAGTACCGTGCTATAAATTAATGTTGCGGATGAAAAAAGAAAATCTTAATGTTTTTGTAGGTTTAGGTTGCTTTGTATTTTTGGCATTAAATATTCAATCGTTAGTCAAGTCTCATCTTTTTTATAATAAGTATACAAGCACAAATCTCGGCTAGGAATAGTATTCCATCTCTTTTACGTGTCCTACGCAAACACAGACGAAAGAAATGTTTTGCTACACACGGCGAATAGTTAATGTTATTACATCGCTCTCCTGATGGAGGCTTATTTGCGAAACACCAACTTGGTTTTTGTTTTCACTCCATTTACCTAACCTTGACTATAATAGAATAGAATATATCTTAATTTCATGTTCAAATTCAGGCACTCGTAAAATGTCGAGACTCTAGACGCACCATCCATAAAACCAAGGTAGCAAACGAGGGTACGGTCTGTCTGATGGTAAGCTGTTACCGTAATCTATAGACGCTTATGATATCAATCGCACGTTGCCGAACCTGTCAAAATGTTTTCACTCCCTTTTTGAAGAGCTGCACGAATTCATAGATGACGATAACGCCCGACTTGGTGGCAAATGGAACCTAGATTGATTCGAAATGAGGCGTTGTTCTTTCAGCAGCAAAGGCTTTTAAGGATCTTCTGTAGTTTATTTATTTGAATCCTACATCGAGACTGGAGACTTATTCAGCTTAAGTTTAAAATGGATTATTCCAAGTTTGTTGCAAGTCCGGATGTTTATAATTGCCAAGCACTCAAGTATTATTATTAATTTCTTCCAAAAAGTTTTTAAGCACCTAGAAGCTACTTATTAAAAAGTATCAAGATTGTTAACAACAACTTGAATTTCTTCAATTTTGTTGGAGTTTATTACTGTAACAAACTTTTACATCGCTCTCACAAGTTCTACCCAAGTGGTATTCAAATTGTTTACAACTTTTCAAGTACGTTTTCCAAGAATTTTCTCGTGTTCTTCAGATACGGTAGCGATGTAGACGGATTTAATGTGAAATTTGTTTTGTATTAATTACACTGAAGCAATAGAGAACAAAAAGAAGGCAAGGAAACAGCCTCCTCGAGTGACAAACTCTGCAATTGTCTGGCGCACCCTGGGCAGTCCGCTTCGATTCCACCATTTCCACTGACTAATCTTTACACTTCGGGATGATTGATACCCATGTGATTGCTCTTGATAATACGACAGAAGAAGACGACACAATAGAATAGATACGCCTAATATACAGGGTAGCGCTTTAGTCGCATGTACTATTTTAATGGGAGTGCCGCAGCTTAATTACTGATATAGCAATCCGTTTGCGACAGGCGTAGATCGCGCGATAGCTACTGTCAAACATCATTTTTGTGTCATATATGCATTGGCCAACAGTGAGGCTGCTGTCTTGTGGCTGTCGCGTTACTGTCGTTATTTTTACGTAATTAAGGTGTCGATTACATAAAATATTGTCGCGTTCTGAAGGGCGGTGGGTTTTGGTACATCATCCCGTTGCGCTAAGATGCTTGGTAAACTAAAACCCTCATGTTTACGAGTACTGTACCTACGTATCCATCATATATTATGATCGTTTGGAGTGAACTGTGTAATTGAGGATTAAGACTGCAATAAAAAATAAAATCTATTTTGATGAAAAAAATATGTATCATGTTTTATTGGATTCAGACCCTGTATAATAACTGACAGAGGCCGGGCAGAGTAAAATGTTTAGACTATCCTATGTTCAGTACTCGATAGTGCAGAACAATAGCACGAATATTTCAATCCTGAGTAACATTATCCTACTGTGTTTACACAGGATTTGAATGCATTTACACATAGGCATACACAGGCATCAGAGAGAATTACAAGTCCGCTTTTCTGGGTTGATTAAAAAGTTCAAAGGAATATTTAAATGAAAGGTTAAGTTTGATACGGAAAAACGATAGTGCGGTAGGAAGAGTCATGGCACGGTACACCAAATGTCGTGGGTTCAAATACCACTCACTTTTTTCAACTTTTCTGATATAGAATAGGTAGTTAGTTTTTTTTTATGGCATAGGCGGCAAACGAACAATCGGATCGCCTGATGGTAAGCGATTAACGTTTATCTCAATGTGTTTTTTTAATATCGCACCCTTACTGAGACTCCATGGAGAATATGAAGGAGGTTCCTAATACCAGAGAGATTGCAATATGTAGTACCAGATAATGTATTGGATTTTTAACTTTGGAAGTGTTAATACTCGAACTTCTAGCAATATTTTGTGTTCAGAGGCCCTAGTGTAAGTTTCTTTCGACAAATTCGATTTACTACATCGAACGCGTTCGACGCTCCGATTGGTGGAGAGCACGAAACGGACCAATCGGAGCGCCAAACGCGTTCGATGTAGTAAATCCAATTTGTCAAAAGAAACTTACACTAGGGCCTCAGGTTTTATTACTAAACACGATATAACGCTAAATATTTTGATGAAAGCAAGTTGAGACACTTAAATCAAGTACATAGTAAGTGTAGGTACGTTGGATGTTCTCCAAAAATATTATTTTGTGGAACAATTTTAATGCATTGTGCTCTTTCTAAATACAAACACAAACGGTTTACACAAATATTTTTGATTAAGCATTACGCCTGTACCCCCCGAAGGGTTAGGCAGAGGTGTACAATTGTGCACCCACATTACGCCGATGCCTTTATTGAGCCCCATGTAATAGAAGGCAAGCATATTACCATCTACTGGGCACAGTTCCAGATTCCGTGCTGCTATTGAGAATTTTCATACAGAAAAACTCAATAGGAATTAAAAGATAGAAAAAAAGTTGACGTTCCCTGTCCCGTACCAAAGGTTTACCTTTTCTCATTCTGTCATTTACGCTATTATTGCAGTCTAGGTAGCTCTTTACCAATAGCTCCGCAAGTTTTGTTTAACCAGGGTCAACTGTGAGCTATTGATCCTAAACAATGAAAGCTCCCTTGAGACCTAGGCTGCCTAGAAACTCGCAGAGTAATTAATCTGTTAGCCATTATTCAACCTGCTGTGTGGTATGTTGAACAAATATTTTGGTAAAGCTATTTCTCCAGGGGAAATCCTTCAAATGTTTTGAATGAGAAGTAAAAACAAAAATACTTATTCTGTTTTCGGGTTTTTGTGGCAACTTTGTGCAAAAAGCGCGATTGAATTAGTGATTGCATTTGTTTTTATTGTACAATTTACGTCTGATATCGAACCTATTATAATTAGTTCACTGGGCACAGCAGAAATTAAGCATGATTGTCGAAATCTAATGCAACACAATTTTATCTTGATGTCGACTGAATACCTCACACAAATTAACTGTCAGCATGATATAAAAAATACGTATATAGTAGGTTGATGTACAAATACGAGGTAAATCTGGATATAAGACTCATTTTAACGTGGCCCAAGTTCAGCTAGACACGTAAAAAAGCTGACAAAATGCTGGACAAGGACAAAGAAGAGAAGTCGACTCCATTAAAAATTTCGAACTCATCTAATCAAAACACAAAATACTTTCTCAAGTAATAAATTATCCAATATATATTATATTAATCAGTAGACAAAAAATAGTTATTAGCCTAGATCAGGTTTTACCGACTAACGACCTAAGTTTTTGTGATCTAATAACTAGGACACTAGTTCTTAGTCTAGGCTGCAATATCTAGAGCTCAGTATGTTTATGTTTAAAGGAAATCGTGAACACACGGAAAAATATTGAAATAACGAAAATAAATCTCAGATTTGGATATGTTTTAAAAACTCTAGATGAACTCCGAAGGACAAGACTTCCTAACTCCAACGGTTATCATAGCTAGCAAGAAATGCTAGTTCTTATTATGTAAATTATAGGTTTTTCTCAACTCATAGCAGCTCACAATTGAAAACTCTCTCACAAAAGAAATTATGATGGTGGGGCGAGCAAGTAAGTGATCATAGAGCTACTCCGTCCGACGCCAATTTCTGTTACTACAGTAAGGTTATTACGCTAGCAAGTTTGATTATTTTCCTTCGATATCCGTCGCTATACAGAACTTCTTTTGTCCGGGCTGATGTGTTCACCGCTTGAAGGAGACATTAACTTTGTAGAACTTTCGATAGTGCGATCTGCCCTTTACAGAAGAATTATAAGTTATTTTTTTGACCTGTTAGGGTCCACGATGCTCCATACATAGCGTTATATACTCGATCACACGAGAAGCGATAAACTTGTTTACACTACTGAAATATTGGCTGCTAGCAATATGTGTACTAAGCGGATATTAAATACGCCTACGTTTTTATTTTCGTTCTAAAGCCAACGCTTTGAAATTGTTTACCTACAACTTTCCGATTTTCACACCTGAAATAACATTTTGAAGTACTCCAAGCTGCAATATTTTTTTTTATTTTTTTATAATGAATGAAAGTTTCGGGTATAAAAAACCAAATACATGTTTTTGAGGCACATAAAAATTGCATACAGTAAAAAACCATTGTAAAAATAAAATAAAAAATTCCAATATCCTCATAAAAGTCCATCAACAGTACGTGCCAGTGGTTTTGTTGACAAAAAGAGCAAAAAAAAAATGGCATGGGGAAAAGTTGGTGACTCTTTTTTATTAACATTCAACCAAAAAAGATAAAAGTTTAATTTTTATGCATGCAGTCAACAGTTTGAATAGAGATGTATTTGTCCGATTTTATAAGGTTGGTATACTTGTTGTTTATTGGTCCTTTTGTACGTTGATTTCTAAACTTTTGCGGAAATAAGTAAAGGCCTGTGAAAGATGTGTGAGGATTTGGGGGCAAATCACGCGCGCTTGGACGTAAGATTATTATAAAATAGTACCTTCCTTTATTGATCATAGATTTTTTTTACTAAAATGCATATATCTCTAATATGATATTACGAGAACTCGGAAAAACTTAGACGAGCGATTTCTGTCTCGATTTCGTGATGATTTCTAATTTCGGATCGCTCGAGAATTGGTCCTTTGGTCCTTCGGTCCAAAATCTTTAATTTCTTATTTTTATCAAAATCTGTGAGTTCTTGTCTTTGTATTTTTTCAATGTATATATCATTTACGAAAGTTATTCATCAGAATTACAAAACCTAAGGCAGTCTAACAAATGGTATACCCAAAAAATAACTGTCTATGTTCTGTGGATATACCTACGCAGCCTATTTTCCAATCTCGACTAAACTTTAGTAGGGACAGCATCTGTAGTCTATAGCTACGAGTCTATCTGTGTCTACATCAAGTTGACAAATCTAGTTTCAGTCGCGCTCAGTATGTTTACTAGCCAGTTGAATGATTGACAAAATGTTGATGAAACACGGTACTACATTATGAGCGGTACCGTTGTTATTTATTCAAATATTATAAGAATGAAAATAAATAATTTTCGTCTTAAGCGCAAGTTGTTGTGTTTGATCATTATGCATATACCCGTCTTTATTCTACTCACCAGTTGTAAAGATAAGTATGAAATAACCTACAATAAAGACATTATTCTAAAATTCTAAGAACCTCGTAACATTTTCTTGTAAACTACCAAGTCAAGGAGACATGTTAATTTTAAATAGAACAATGTATATTCACTACTCAAATGATTTACGAGTTGTTAGTAACCATCGAAATAATACGAGTAACAGACATTAATTTTTATGTTTAAAACATAATTAAACCTCATTTCAGAAAATCGGCACATGCGTAAGTATTGCAGAGGTTTCATATAAGAGAGTATAGTCTTTGGTACAAAATGAAATTCTCAGTAGCAGCACGGAATATGGAGCTGTACCCGGTAGATGGCAATAGGCTCGCTCTCTATTACATGGGACTGCGTAACGGCATCGGCGAAATATGGGTGCACTTTTGCCTAAGCCTTCTTTGTTCTTTGTTATGTTTACAGAACAATTAAAGTCAGGTAACGTTTCTTATATAAGTATAGAAGATCTAAACCATAGAACTTAATCGAATAAAATTATACTTATAATTATTAGTTCGCGAATCGTATAATGTTTTATCAACCCACTATGAGTCAGCTTGCCCGCACCAAATAAACCGCTCTATGTTTTCATTATAACCTCATTTCGGTGAGTTCAACACTGGATCGTACAGTCGATGAGATCCGGCAGACCAACTCTCTCGCGAACTGCGTTTATAAGACCGATGTAGGACACAGCCTTAACTGACTCCTATTATTGATACTCTTTATTAATTTTCTTTTCACGCTCGTAATCGGAATCGGTTTACTTTTGATAGTCCAAAAATTAACATTTTTAAAATCACTGCTTTCAACAATTAATTCCAAGTCTAGCCTGCTACTGAGAATTTCCTAAACAGAAATTTCTTGCCGGTCTGGGAATCGAACAAGTTCACGTTCTGCAATCCCACCAGTGACCACTAGACCAACGATGTTTTAAATTTGAAGATTTATTTACAAAATTATTTAAAAAATTATGAGATGTGGTTTATTTTTCTCAGATATCCATTTTCAGTAAATTGATTCAAACTGATTACATAAAGCCTTCACTTCTACGCTATCTGAATATTCTTGAATATTATATAATAATTTCATTTTAATTTTAAATTCAATTTGATTAATAAATAATTGCATTATTTTACAAATTTGATTGAATATAATTAAACAATTTGGTATAATATTCTAATGAATAGTAAAGTTTACCTTTTGCCTATAGTTTTCGTTAGATAACTTTGTAAGTTCATAGATAAATGTGAGAGGAAAGACCCTTCACGAATGACGAAACTTAAGTTCATCTGACGCACCCTTGGCAGTCAGCCTCAGTAGCATCACTGCTGGCTAGCTAATCTTTCCTTTGGAATACTCAGTAGCAGCACGAAATCGGGACCTGTGAATCGGCGAAATGTGTATGTACAATAATACATCTCTGCCTAACCTTTCGAGGAAAATAGTCGTGATGCTATGTTAATGCTAAAAAAACGATTACCAGAGAACATTTCAAAAATAATCAGATTCTTTTATTTTTCTTTTTTTTCGTTATTTTTTGTTTCTTAATAAATTCTACATTCAAATTGTATTATTGATTCTAAATTCTATTTAATCTACATTCACATTTCACAGATAATATACAAAAGCGCGTTCGTTTCATGTGTTGTTCAATTACAACCACCAACAATGTTGCGTTCGGAAACTTTCACCAGCATCCGCCAATTATGAGTACAACTGTGAAGTGCAAGTATTCATTTCGTATTTAACTCAAACGGCTTTAAAGTTGTCCGGACTTTACAGTAGATCCGATTTTAATGCGTTCCCAGGAACTTCGAGCAAGTTGTGTTGCCAAACTAGATGCCTGTAATTACCGCTGGCGCTGCGAGGTATTTTCAGCGTTTTGCCGTTATTGCTAATGTTAAAATTGTTTGTTCAAAAATAAAATAGTATTAACTACAAATCTTCTTAGTTATGCCAGTATTAAACGTAGAAATTAAGTTACAAACAGACCTACAAACTATACATATAAAATATCTTGCATTATTTCACGAATTAAATGTTTGAATCACGAACGGAATAAAATCTTATTTTACATAACATAACATAGATCACGCCTGTATTGCCCGAAGGGTTAGGCAGAGGTGTATTATTCTACATTCAAATTTCGCCGATGCCGTTATTAGATCCAATGTAATAAGGGGCGAGCATATTGCCATCTACCGAGCACAGTTCCGAACTCCGTGCTGCTACTGAGAATTTCCATACAGAAAAACCCAATAACATTTTGCCCGACCTGGGAATGAAAACCAGGACCTCACGCTCAGCAGTCACGTTTGCAACCACTAGACCAATGCAGTGAAAATGTGATTTTACATTTTTAGTTCACTGAATGATACTTCTGTCATCACATGAACAAACTACATGAATGGATATACGATTCATATTTTTATATCTAACTAGCTTTTGCCCGCGACTTCGTACGCGTGGAATTTAGAATCTGATATTTTTCTGCGGTAAAATGGAGCCTATATTTTAAGTTAGACCTCTAGCAATACAACGGTGAAAACTGCATTCAATTCCATGCAGTAGTTTTTGCGTGATGCGTGTACAAACATACATGACAGACAGACCGACAAAAATTCTAAAAACTGTTGTTTTGGCTTCTGTTGCTCTAATAAAGACCCCTCATATTAGTTTTCCTCCAATATCTATAATGTACAGACATCTGCCTGTTATAATTTTATTATATGTAAAGATTCACGAATAATAATAAAAGCTATATAAAATTCATTCATTTTGCAATGAACATTTATATTTATTTTTGACGTAATGCTTGTTAAATTCGGAAACAAAACATTGGAAAGCCAAACAACTCCTACGCCGATCTAAATCAAGACTGGCAACTGAACAAAGTTGCAGATGAATATTTTTTGAAAAGCACTAGTGGATTACTTAACATTTATATGTGCCTATGTAGAACTATGCATGTTGGCGCTACATCGCGTGCGCATAGATCGTGGGGAGTTCGCAAAAACTCGGGATTATGACTAACTAATAAAATTTTAATTATGAATTTGAAAGACCATTTTTTTGGCTCATCCGTCTGTTTGTATTTTTTTTTATATACCTATATATAATGATATCTTTATCTTCGAACTTGTAAATAATGAAACAAGACGTAATAATGTTTCTCTGAAAACACAAAAGATTTATTTAAAACGTGTACGCACAACACTGAACCAATTATACAATGCGTAAAGAAAACAGTTATTTACCTGTAAAAACAAAAGAAACAACATTTAAAGCCTTTATTTACTATCTTGTTAATTCTTCAAATAATTAACACAATATCATAATAACCTCAAAATGTCACTCCTCTCAGTTGTCAGTTTGTAGACTTTATCGATAACGCGGCAAATTCAAACTTAAGAAAAGCGACTACTAGTATGTACAAGAGCGTAGTGATTTTCTTTACATATATAATCATCATCATCATCATCATCAGCCAGAAGACGTCCACTGCTGAACGAAGGCCTCCCCCAAGTGGGAGGGTTTGCCATAATCCCCACGCTTGGCAGGCGGCTTGGGGATCGCAGTGGCTCACCGATTAGTGAGAGGACGCTGCTGCCCGTCCTCCGGTATCTGGCCGCAGTTTTAAGACGTACCCGGGTCGTCATACAACATATATAATAGGTACCTATATTATATATATAGTCATTTATGAACAAACTGACTGCCTCATTGTTCTAGTGGCCGCAAGCCGCAAGCCCGACTGCTGAGCTTGAAGTCCTGCATTCGTTTCCCGGGACATGCAAAGGTTTTTGGGATTTCCTGTATGGAAATTCTCAATAGAAGCACAGAGTCTGGAACTACGCTATTACATGGAACTCAATAACGGCATCGGCAAATGTGTGTGTACAAAAGCACACCTGCCTAACCCTTCAGAAACAAGTTGCTTTGAGGACTCGCCTTTGTATTCTTATATGCTCTGTCTTACAATACCGAAATATTCACGCCCTCATTTATTTATTTTTTAAAGTTGCTCCACACTATTATTTCTTTTGTATCGTGGGTACAGTTTACAAACATACATGTAACATCACTCCCAGACCCGAAACAACTATCTGTAGATCATACAAATATTTATTCCGTGCGGGAATCGAGCCCGCGATACGTAGCGCAGAAAGCTAATCGCTTAGCCGCTCGGCCAACCGTGTAATGATAAGATGCACGACTTGATATAATCATTCATGTAGGTATTATTATCATGATGTAGTACCGACTCTAATTGGTATATATTGATATACATTTATGTATATACTAGTTTCAGACCGCGGTTTAGCTCGCGTGGATTAGGAAGCCGTGCATTTTTATACACGGAATCCTAATTATTTTTCTAAAAGTATTTCCTAAGTTACTCCTCATAATATTAGCTATCTGCCAGTGAAAGTTCCGTCAAAATAGGTCCAGCTGATTCGGAGTAGGGATGTTACGGAGGTGGATTTATCGGAGGCGGAATCGGAGTCGGAGGTTCTCGTAGTGACCTCCGCGGAGTCGGAGGTGAATCGGAGTCGGAGTCGGAGCAAATCTACGAATGTAAAATGTAAATAAATAAGGAAGAAGAAACTTGTCGCAACTCGTTCACTCTTCGTTCATCAGTTGCACAGAACACATATACTCCGTCAGTTGTCAGTGTCACGCAGAAAGCGCTCGGTAGCGCTGCAGCGATAGCAAGTCATAACTTGTAACTCCGATATATACCTCCGTTTTAATATATCGGAACCGGAGCCGGATTCGGAGGTGTCATTTTAATCGGAGGTTCCGACATATCGGATTCGGAGTCGAAGCTCCGTAACATCCCTAATTCGGAGATTAGCCGGAACAAACAAACAGACAGACAAAAAAAAATTCTTTGTTATTTAATACCGTATATACTTTCATATTCATTTTGTAAAAGCTGTTATTTTGGAACAAACAGACACTTCAATTTTATTTATTTGTACCTATAGATAGTAGGTAAACATGAGCTGTATCATGCAACAATACATAGATGCATAAATAATTATGTACTGAGCTATTGGCTATTGTATCACTTGAGTTCAAAGACAAATTAACAAGAGTAAATAATTAAATGTTATGACTGCCTTATTGATCTATTGGTTGCAAGTGCGACTGCTAAGCGTGAGGTCCTGGATTCAATTCCCAGGTCAGGCAAAGTATTATTGGGTTTTTCTGTATGAAAATTCTCAATAGCAGCACGGAGTCTGGAACTGTGCCCGGTAGATTGCCAGAGGCTCGCCACCTATTACATGTGACTCAATAACGGCGAAATGTGGGTACAATAGTACACCTCTGCCTAACCCTTCGGGGAATACAGGCGTGATGCTATGTTATGTTATGTTAAATGTGTAGTTATAAGTACTGATTTGTTTGAAGATGGATGAGCGAAGATTTTGTCGGAGTGTTTATTGTTGTGTGAGTGAGATGATATGTGTGACTAGTTGACAACATTTTAATTATTAACAGTACCGCGCAAGTAAAATTTTATGAGAAGGGACCAAGAACTGTACCCCTAGTGTAAGTCTCTTTTGACAAATTCGATTTACTCCATCGAACGCGTTCGGCGCTCCGATTGGTGGAGATCACGAAACGGACCAATCGGTGCGCCGAGCGCGAATAAAAGCGATTTTTAGAGGAAATAGTGATTGATATCTCGACTAATTTTACACATAGTATCCGCTACATAGAATATATAGTCATTTAAATACAGATTTTAAACAACAGATTTCCAAGAATAAGCAATTGAATTTCGGTACTTGTATACATATTTTTGATATTGACTGTACATATATGAATAAACTCCGTTCTAAAACACGTTCCATTTTACTTCCTAGTATGTTTTGTCGTATATAACTAACATTTTCTCATTACGTAGAAAGGAACTAATTAGTTAATAAGAAACTTACCCATCCATTTATACCACAATTATTTTTGACAGCAAGAACAGTTTGTTGATTAATCTATTGTTCCTGAATTTATTTGTAGTCTAGTATTTGTTTTGTGCGGCACTGGTCAACAAGCTTCATGAATCTTTTGTCAGTGAATTTGTTGCCTTTGAGGTTTATTTCTTTCAATTTGGGCATGCTAGCTGTTTCTCCAGGAATAGTTTCCAGTTGATTATCTCCAATGTGGAAATTTTTCAGTGATGGTAAGCTCCGTACTATTTAACTAGGTAATACATCAATGACATTCCCCTTAATTTTCAGATCAGTTAGCTGAGTGAACATTTGCATTTTCCATGTCCAGGAAATTAATCAGCTTCTTCTCTTTAGGAAGCAATTCCATGTATTTCCATTATATTGTTATTCATCATCTGCCTAGCCTTTTCCCAACTACATTGGGGTCGGCTTCCAGTCTAAACAGTTGCGGCTGAATATCAGTAATTTACACTGAGCGACTGCTATCTGATCTACGCCACCCAATTACTGGGAGGTTTATTGGTTAATTACGTTTAAACAATAGCCGCATATTATAAATTCAATGACAAAGGTATTTGCGATGTAGTTCAGAAAATAAACACATAGCATCACGCTCGTACTCCCCGAAGAGTAAGGCAGAGGTGTACTGTTTTACACCCACATTTCGCCGATGCTGTAACTGAGTCCCATGTAATAGAGGACCAGCCTATTGCCATCTACCAAACACAATTCCAGACTCCGTGCTGTTACTGAGAATTTTCATACGGAAAAACCCAATAACACTTTGCCCGACCCGGGAACTCAACTCAGGACCTCACGCTCAGCAGTCGCGCTTACGACCACTAGACCAATGAGGACCAATTTTTCAAAGTTAGTTCAATTCAATTCAATCATTTATTGCGAATATAGGTATACAGAGGTCTTACATTGATTTTACATTTGTTGCTCAACTATATTCAGCCATTACAGCATGCAATGTAAGAATTACATAATTGGAAATTTGATACATTATAATAATTATTATTAACCATTAAATTTCACATGTCAAATTAATATAAATTTAATACTTATCTTCAATGTACTGATTGACACTGTAATAAGCTTTTTCAATAAGGAATTGTTTCAACTGACCCATAAACATATCCAGACTAGGGCACTAGTTCATAAAATGTATATGTCAAAATATGTACAAAAAAGTACCTATTAGTACCAAATAGCCCTGTGTTTCTCAATTCCGGTTTTATTGTAGGCGAATAATGTTTAACTTGTGTATTATTATAAAATGTAAGATCTTTACAGCACCATATTTCAAGCAAATAAAGATTCTATTCAGTATTTTACAGAACTGCTATCTGACCTCCACCACACATTTACTGGAAGAGATGGATCTTTTTAGGCTGATGGCACCCGTAACAACTGTCATAGGTATTCTTATGAGACGGAGGACCAACGAGATAGGTCTCGGAGTGTAAAAAATGGTCACAAATATCGGTACTGACCACACTAACATCAAATCTTTCTACTTTACCATTTTCAACAGTTAATATTTTCCTGTATTATAACTTCAGCACTAACACGCCACAGTCTAACAAATATAATCACAACTTTATCCTCACTCAATTCACAATACACTGTTGATTTAAAAACATAAACTGCTAGATTCAATGGTCTGTATCTGTCAATGAATATTTCCTCATTGTATGCGAGATTCAATTGAAACGAGCCGGTTGCAGTTAGTATGCATGACACGTGCTTCTCGTTTGGCTAGATTGAATTTGGAGGATGATTTTTAATGCTTATTGCTGTCTTTGGTATATTTGACGACACGGTTGGCGCAGTGGCTAAGCGATTAGCTTTCTGCTGTACGTGTCGCGGGTTCGATCCCCGCACGGAACAAATATTTGTATGATCTACAGATAGTTGTTTCGGGTCTGGTTGTTTGTGTATGTGATACCTATGTATGTTTGTAAACTGTACCCACGATACAGGAGAAATCCTAGGCCAATGTAAAAAAAAAGAAAAAAAAAATGTATTGATTTTTGTAATAACATCACGCTTGTATTCCTCAAAGGGTTAAGCAGAGTTGTGTATCCACTATTCACCGATGGCGTTTTCAAGTTCCTTGGAACACGTGTGGCTATTGGCATCTACTGACAGTTTCAAAACCTGGGTTGCTACTGAGAATTTTTAAACGGAGGAACCTAATTTCACTTGGCACAACACAGGAGTCGAATGCCTTTGATAGAAACAAGAAAACAGTGGACTTTAAATTGAAATGTATGTCTAGTAAACTATCTAAATACCCTTATGAAAGTTCTTGGGATTTCATAGGCCTACATGACCCTAAATTACATAGTTAAGTCAGAATATAGGTAATTGGGGTGCAGATAGTAGATTCTGCGAAGACAAGCCAGCAAGATAAGTACTTCATTGATTAGTAGGGAGCGGGTGACGGGTTATCAGTGTATGTCGATAAGTCAATGTAGGGCAAAGATTTGGGCTAGTCGCGGTGGCATAGTAACCCTTGCCCTGACTTGACTATAATTTTTTTTTTTTTTTTAAAAACATTGCCCCACACTTGGATTTCTCCTGTATCGTGGGTACAGTTTACAAACATACATGTCACATGCACAAACAACCAGACCCGAAACAACTATCTGTAGATCATACAAATATTTGTTCCGTGCGGGGATCGAACCCGCGACACGTAGCGCAGAAAGTTAATCGCTTAGCCACTGCGCCAACCGTGCCGTCAAAATTTGGGCTAGATGATAAAAATGGTGGATTTTGATATTTTTTTAAAGTTGATTCTAATTACTCTGCGTAACTAAGGTCCATATTATAAAATAACATAAAACTAGCGGTCATGTTACCGGAATGGCTAGGTGGAGGTGTAGTCAACACCCATAATTTCGCCACTATTTATAAAATAAACATATCATAGCATCACACCTGTAGTCCCCAAGTGTTAAGCAGGGGTGTTGTATTGTACACCCACATTTCGCCGATGTCATTATTGAGTCCCATCTAATAGGCAGCGAACCTATTTCCATCTACTGGGTACGGTTCCAGACTCCGTCCTGTTATTAAGAATTTCTATACAGATAAACGCAATAACTTTACCCGACCCGGGAATGGAACCCAAGACCTCACACTCAACAGTCGCGATTGTACCCCTAGACAAATGCAATCTATTTACTTTAATTTCTTTTATAGATAGAGCAGAATACTAATCATTTCTACTTTCATCATTATCTAACGCCGAAATTGAGAGATTTTTAAAATTTGTATTTTTAGCTGCCCATTGAAATCTTACATACCGAGAAATCTTAAAGTTTATGATATGGTAAAAGTAAGTTTAGAACGAAATTTGTAAAGAACAATGTTTAGGATTTTTTTACTGCTCATTGTTTGATTTTTAATTCTTGAGATTTTGTTTTTCAGGCTGAAAAGTAATAGACGCTGGTGAAGTATAAGTTTGAATATAGAATTTATAAGTTAATCTATAATCTAGCTGAAGAAATTTGGAAAGCCTTTAGGATTTTAGATAACTAGAAGATCTGATGACCACGAATGCAGCTGCAGTGAACTGGACGTGGAAGGCTGGACTGACTAATATAAAGAGATTTAGAAATACCTAAGTCTAAAAGTAGACTAGACCAGTTTGAGTCGATCGATCGATCGATTGATGATTAATCTGCAAGTAGATCTACTATAAAAAGGTTGCTAGCTCATCATGTGAGTTGCATTATAGGTTTCAATAGTCAATTGGCTCTTACTATTAGTACTAAATAAACAGCTGACTTACTAACCCACGGGTCAAGTAGAAATAGGTCAGCGTCAACAGAATCTGTTACTGATTCTTTCGTTTGATTGTCTTTTAACTTATTTACAGATACTTGCTTCACGATTTATATAAAAGGTGTTGTATTATGTAGTTCAATTGTATTCATAGGCATATGTAGGTTTTCTTTTTGTTCTTCTTTGTCAACTTTTTTTTTTCTCGACTCTACTGCTAGTGTTGGTTATTTGGGAACTCTGCTTATACTGAAAAGCGAGAGCTTAAAGACGGATACGCGGACATAAACTATAGCGTCTCCGTCACACTTCGCAACGAAATTCTCAAATGCAAATCGGTTAATATTCATACATAATTTTCGTTAGATTTAGTGGACTTACAATTTTTGCCAAGATCATATGTTTACACTGTTAAATTCGCCAATGTTATAAATAAATTGAGTTACAGAAATATCTTAACTTACCCTAACAACGACTTTAAGAAAAATCCCCAGAACATCGATTGTGAACTTCATTTTGCCTTCTTCTGCGATAACCACACGATTCTTTTCACTTTATTCACTTTACAGACTGAAAAATTAAGATGAAAGCCAATTAGAACACAGTCCAGTTTATGATAACTGTTACGCGAGCATTTTTATAACGATTGCCTTAAAAATGTCCGACTTTCAAGAACATCTATTTTAGTAACTGCGAACTTACCATTTTACCACAAAACGTCAAAAATATTATCGTATCACAAAAATCACATGAAAATTTATGTGATGTCGGTTTAAGTCGGGTTCGTTGGAAAAATATAATATGTACTACGTTTGGTTTTTATTGTGTGAACGTTTGCTGTGCGCACACGCATCGTGCGAGGCCAGACGAAGGCGTTCTTAATATAGAAGCGAACGAAATCGGATTAGAGATCGGATCACCCAGGGATTTCGTTTTATACCACACAATTGTAGGGGAATAAGAATTAAAAATACAAGCAACGCTGGAGGTATACACATGTGCTATACCGAGTTGTCATGTATAATGAATGACGATAAAATTATAGTTTCCGAGATCTCCGGGCGACATGCGGTTTCACAGATTAAACATTTAAATAGAACGGCCACTCTGTAGTAGCTAGATTTTAAAATAATAAATCACCAACACTTTGTGCAAAAATACGACTAAGTATAATTACTGTCACACATAAATATTATGTTGACGATAGAGACGTGTGGCGTTAAATATCTTCTGCACATGTGGCTTCCCTGGTTATCCATTGTGTCTACTAATCCTCTTTAACATTAGATTCGCTTTACATGTCTGGACAAGTTTGATGTCTCAATATTTTGTATTTTTTTATTTCTGTTTTATCCTATTTGATCTGTTTATCCCGTTTTTAGTTTATATTCGAAACACTTGTTTAACTCATGTTGTATTGCCTCATTGTGTAAGTAGCGTTCTATTAAGTTTATATTTTTTCTTATATACTGCATGTTAATTTAAGATTTTAATTGTAAATTAACTTTTTGTTTTTGAAAAGAGTATCCATGGAGTTTCTTGCCGGTCTCTTCTCCATAGGACCTACCTTTACCCCTTTGGAACCGTGCGCCTAGAGTCTCGACTTTTTAAAAGTGCCTGAAAAGGCCTACTTGAAATAAAAAACTTTGACTTTGACTTTGTCGTATTCAAAATAAAACTATTTTACATTTTGTTTTACCAACTTGTTATGTACTTGTAATTTTTATATTCCTTTGCTGCTTAGAATCAGAGTAGCGAATAAAGAATATAAACGGGGACCCGATGAGAATTTTGTGAATAATTTAACTTTTAGTAAATAAACATGGAATTACATAATGCACACTACACTTTACTAGAGCGTCTTTAATATTTTCACAAACATAAAAACTCTATCTCAGAGCGATGAAGGCACAAAATAAAATTGCACATCTGCAAAACGTCAATTCTGTTGTAATAGGTACTTAATCTTTGGCGTTCCGTGGGTACTAATGCTATAATTGATATTCATTACACGGCTCTGTATATCCGATGTTCCAAATCATATTATACCTATTTATATTACTCTGCCATATTACAATAGTGGTGAAGTATTTATGGATAATTTCGTGTTACTAAACAATAAAGTAATCTATATACATTACATTAGATGTCAAAATGTGTATGCACTACAAATCATAAGTTAGGAGAGTTATAAAGCTTCAATTGCTTGTGTTATATAAAAGACTAGCTTCCGCCCGCGGCTTCGCCCGCGTGGTTTATGAACCCATACATTTTTCCCGGATAAAAAGTAGCATATGTGTTATTCCAGACTATAATCTATCTCTGTGCCAAATTTCATCCAGATCCTTTCAGTCGTTTTTGCGTGAAAGAGTAACAAACATCCATCCATCCATCGTCACAAACTTTCACATTTATAATATTAGTAGGATGAAAGACCCTTATATATTATTACCTTCAGTGTTTTTGGAGTTCAAAATGATATGGTAAAGAATTCTCTTTAAGTAGGTATATTCATCAAAGGTATCGTAGCCCTCAACAGAACTAGTAAAGAACAACTTCCATTGCATTTTGTTAAACTGTTTGTTCGATTGAACGGAAAACAATCCGTTCTGTAAGATCACTATAGGTATATCAGGGCAACACACCGATCCGCGATGTGACACCACTGCCGAAATCTGCGAGATCTTGTCGCAAAAACTTGCGATGTGATTCATTTGTTCTTTTAATACCTATATATAAATAGGAGGGCAACAAGCTTCATACAATCCATGTTACTCGTAGACCAAAATATGTCTGGTACAGTTCACGATCCTAGAAGAAAAAGTCAAGACTGAAAAGCGTGACGCGATGATGCATCAACAAAATCTGCAAGCCTGCATGCTTCATCTTCATCTTGATGAAGCAAGCAGGCCATTGCAGCGTTTCACTAGTTTATCCGATGCAAATTCGCGTCGCGTCACATTCCGGTGTTGTGTATCGAGCTTAAGACAGTTATTGAGCAATCTTTTCAAGAAAAAAAAACAAAGTTACTAAGTATTACTCTGCCTTATTAAATGTTTGAACTTAATCCTCTCAATGCGATCCGTTAGTGTTTACTGTATCTGACTGTTAGTTTATTCGTTGTGGATTAACTTGTATGTTTACGAAGACGCGGTTACCCTCTCAAAAATAAAAGTTACTTGAAGAAGTGTTTATATGTTTATCCTACTGCCTACTTATATAATCCTACTAATATCCTATCCTATCCTATCCTACTAATATTATAAATGTGAAAGTTTGTGAGGATGGATGGATGGATGGATGAATCTTTGTTACTCTTTCACGCCAGAATGGCTGAACGGATCTGGATGAAATTTCACAGAGGCAGGATTATAGTCTGGAATAGCACATAGGCTACTTTTTATCCCGGAAAAATGTAAGGGTTCGTAAACCACGCGGGCGAAGCCGCACGCGGAATCTAGTATATTATATGCAATTTGCCCATTTTCACCTGTCCCTGACATTTTTCCGTGCGGGTTTCTATACGGGACCTTTTTAACCACAGTAGTCTTAAAACTCTAAAAAGTAACCACCGCCTTTGTCTGACAAGAGCATACAGATCACCAATCAGTAGAACGTATTGATTATGGCAATATAATTGATTTTGAGAGGTTCATTTTCAGCAGAGGTAACGTACTTTTTTTCACTTTACCAATCTCAAAAAGCGATAGAATTCCACAACTTGGGTATGATACAATAATAACTAGCTAGGTACATTTTATATAAAACATAGGTATGTTCAATTAACTCTAGAAAACAGTAGCAAGGCAAACGTATCTATTTCAAACCTAATCAACATTCTCCAGAATCCATCCACCAGCTCTATATAAACTGGTGTAAATTTAATAGAACTTGTACTATTACATCCCTAAGGCACCATTAAACTTAAGCTCTCCGTCCAGAGAAACTATTTCCTTGACCCCAGACACCACAAATGCCAAATGGGATAGACGCTAGCCAGTGATAGTGAAGTATCTTGCTTCGTAATAAACAGGTAGCTATATAATTGTATAATACTAGCTATATCCCGCGATTTCGTCTGCGTGTATTTTGTATTTTTATAACCTGATAAGTTTTATGATGCAATATTAAAAATAAGCCTATGTCTTTCCAGGATCCAGGCTACCTTTTCGTAAAATTTCATAACGATCGGTTTAGTGGTTTAGTCGTGATGAGGTAACAAACAGACAGACAGAGTAACTTTCGCATTTATAATAGTGTGGATGGGTATCGTTCAAAGGCTGAGTTTAATAAGTTTTGTTTGAGACGTCGATTAGGGAATACTTATTGCTTTGGGTGCCTGCATTAGTCTAGTGGTCGCAAGCGCGGCTGTTGAGTGTTAGATCCTGTGTTTGATTTCAAGGTCGAGCAGTATTATTGAATTTTTCTGTTAGATATTCTCAGTAGTAGCCTGGGGTTTAGAATTGACCCCGGTAGATGTTTTAATTCATTTTTCTTTCCCACGCTAGGATTTCTCCTGTATCGTTAGTACAATTTACAAACATACATGTCACATGCACACACAACCAGACCCGGAACAACTATCTGTAGATCATAATTGTTCAGTGCGGGGATCGAAACCGCGACACGTAGCGCAGAAAGCTAATCGCTTAGCCACTGCGCCAACCGTGTCATCAAATGAGACAACAACGGCATCAGCGAAATGCAGGTGTACAATAGTACACTTCGTCTACCTTCTCTTCTACCTTTGGGCAATCCAGAGATCTGATGTTATGACTATGAAAATATAGGTACTTATTTCAAGATCAAACCAAATAGCAATTACCATATAACAATAATTACCCCAGATTAAGGTATGCGTAGGTAAATGGTCCTAAAAGATCACCTGGATAGTATCAGGTTTATGATCATCAGCAGTAAAATTCACCTATATCACCCGTATCCGCAGCCTAATTACCGATGTAGCGACAGGTGTAGATCGCGCGATACCTTCTGTCAAACGTCATTTTTGTGACATATAATGTATTGGCTGACAGTGAGATTGCTGTCGCGTGGCTATCGCCTTGCTGTCGCTTTTTTACGTAATTAGGCTGCCGGATACCCTTACTTACTTAATAGCGATAATATAAACATGGTCTTGATTGATTGAAGTCTTATAGCATGATGATCACCCCATTTTCAGAAATAGTTTAACAAAGGTGATGTAGTTTATATAGCAACAAATGTACAGTCAAACAACTATCTCTTTTTTTGGCTACAAATAAATATAGTTCAACTACAATATTGAAGTTAAATGCATCCTTAAAACCATAGTTTAGCTAAAAGTTTTCATACAAAATGCGTTAAAGTTTTTACCCCACTAAACATGAGTTTATTTTGTTTTGATTTTTTAATATGTTGCAGACACAAGTAAAAAAAAAGGTCGTTATGTAGTTGGTTTTTTTGTTTTTTGATATTGTTTAGAGATTGAGAAATTATTAAAAATCTTCCTTATACTTATCTTGTGATAATGACTAAATTAATGAAAATTTTGAAAAAGAAAATCGTTTCGACCTAGCTTATAATCTCACAAAACGATAGAGACCAAAATCAAATTAATTCGCTAAGATTTAGATGTAAGAAATGTTAACGCCCAAACCCCTATTTTGCGCGTTTTTCAAGACAATTTTGTCAGAAGCCGGTAGCTATACGATGCCTTAATTTGTTAAAAAAAAACTGCTTCCCCGTAAACTCATCTCTTGTTTGACTGTATGTCGATGTTCTAATCTACACATCGTCATTTTCTAATCCATGTATCTCTCTCGTCTCTATATCTCGTGTTGTTTAATGCATCAAACTTTATAATCAACTTATTCAGTTTTGACTCCTGCAACTTATTTAAACTCCAAAGCTTCATTTCCAGAAATCGAGATTTTAAAATTAACCAAGTTGCGACCACGCTAAGTAGTCAAAGTTTAAAATTTGCCTTAAAACTACAGACATTTAAAAGTAAATCTCGTATTAAATATTGCCACCGAATTTTAAATCATAACGACTTAAACTATTATAATAACGTGTTTCAAGATCGCTTGCTTGTTAATTACGTTTAAAAGGTAAGCTAGCTAAGTTAGATGTAGCTAATTTATGTTACAAGGGCTACAAAACAATTATATACATAACCATTTACCCTTCGTGTAAGTTTGTATCTAATTGTTTACAAAAAAACGCTTTTCCTTGCGATTTTTGTAGATCGGTGAAAAGCTATGATGTGTTGCATCGCGTTTCCCGCGATCGGCGAAAAAACTCGGAGCGAGCAATCGTCTCGACGTGATCTGTAAATGTCATTCCCAAACTCTAGTGTTTCTATTCTCTAGCAGTCGATTGTAGATAGCAACTTGTTTAGGAGAGAGATAAATTAATGTGGCCAGAACAACAAATTATAACTCAATTGTGGACTCAACTGAATTATGGATAACTAGCTTCCGCTCGCGGCTTCGCCTGCGTAGTTTACGAACCCGTACATTTTCCGGGATAAAATGTAGCCTATGTGCTATTCCAGTCTATAATCTAATCCAAATTTCATCCAGATCCGTTCAGCCGTTCTGGCGTGAAAGAGTCACAAAGATCCATCCATCCATTCATCCTCACAAACTATCACATTTATAATATTAGTAGGATCGGATAGGATTGGGGTGCAAGGAAAAAGCCTCCACTAGTGACGAATCCTGAGATTGTCTAGCGCAGCCTGAGCAATCAGCCTCGATACCACTATTGTTGACTAGCTAATCTATCCACTATGGCATAAGCGACCTCCATGTGATAGCTACTGCCGACTCAAAAAAGTAGAAGAATTATCTAGTATGTACTCACTCTTTTAAACATTGTCGTTTAATTCATTAAGCTAGGTGACGTCCGGTGTTGAGGAACAATAGGTTTTCTGCGGTGTCTATTTTATGTCACTTGAATTTGATTCTTAACAAGGCTGCCAGAGTGCCCGGACGCTGATGTACTTTGTAAAGACACTTGAGGAGGCCATTCCCATACACCCTTAGTTGTAAAGCTCCAGACGATGTTAACAAAGCAACGTCGTACGTCAGTGTAATACATAATACAAGTTAATAAATGGAAGTCCTTCCTGGCGCCCCGTGAAGACTGTAAGCGGGTGTCGGGTGTGTCTGGCACTAATCACATTACTGTCTGTTCCTCGTTGACACCTGCAGTGGTGACACCACGACATTGTAAATTTTGAGGACAACGAATGTGACTTTTTTTAGACAGCAATCATGGATATACTTACCACTCTATTAATAAGTGCTGCATAAAGTTACGTTCAAAATGTATGATTAACAACACATTTTTCATCACAATTTTACATATAAGCGATGATATAGTACATCAAAATTTTATGGATATTAAAAGTTGAACCTATTGCCATCTACCGGGCACATGGTAGATAACTGGGAGACTGTATTTTCACTCTAATGACACAAACAACACAAATGACCCAGCTCGCTGGTGCTTCTGATGTTTCGGAATCATGTGCAGATCAGAATATGATTACCACGGTGGTCCGCCTCGACACCATATGGTGGGCCTCGAGAACTCTTAGAAGACCGCACCGAAGCCCACCACGGAAGGAGTGACTGTAAAGAGGCCACCCCCTCGTGCACGTCCCGGGGGAGACTGTAAAGAGGTCCCCCCGTTACCCTCGCTGGTGCTGTGTGCACGGCGACACGGACCATACCGTGTCGCCGTCTTCTCGGGGGTCGCTAAGTGAGTACGCGCAGAGTCCCCACTCTGCGCGCTCGCGACCCCTAAGGCCCCCCGCCAAGGTGTGTTAGGCGGGGGGGGGGGGTTCGCTAAACCTAACCTAACCAAAACACATTTTCTACCCGCTAAATTGCCTCCAGGTCTAGTGGTCTGCGTAACATTCAGGAAATACAAGTGTGATGTTATAATACACCTTACTTAACATCACTTATGCTCTAATTTACTTTGTTTTCTAGGTGCTGCATGTTCTCCATTGTGCATAATTAAATTCATGTTATTCTAACCATGGTTACCCTATCTTGGATACTTACGCTGCAATTTGCGAAAAGGTAAAATGCAGATTTTGCACTGAATAATAATAATCCTTCTTCAGTTTCCCTCTAGATTTTACACGGAATTTTGTTAAAGCACTTACGTATTTATGCCGAAATTGATTTAAGTAGAGTAAATTACATCAAACAAAAGATTTCGAGAATTCGTATATAATAATAAGGGGCGTTACGTTGAATATTTCATGACATCTGTACCCCTTTTCCGAGATTTACTCGAATTCTAGTAAAGTTAAACGTCAATCCAAAAAGGTTTGTCAGCAATGTGCGCGGTACATTTTGATTTAACGGTAATTTTGACTGATGTCTAGGAAACTTCGGAAGACAGATATAAAGCTATAAAAAGTATTACATTTTTATTTATATTTGTGTAAATATTCATGCTTTGATACAATTTCAATCTACTTTCGGTGCATTAAGGTCTATGTTCCTGGCTTCCTCCTTGGCTTTGATCTTCAATAGCGTTTTCAGTCGGTTCACGAAGTAGTGCGGCGGGTACGTCACTATTTCTGTCTTGTACGCTCCGGGGCCCATCTCTACGTTAGGTCTTATTTGATTCACCCGTCTTTGCATCTCTAACATTTTAGCTAAAGTGCCCAAACCACCCCATATTATCTAATAAACAATATTAAGTTTTAATTATCAATTTCTACAGAAGGTTCTGTGACCTGTTAGGCACCCGTTTCTTAGGTACTAATGTATTTCAAATAACGAAACACATGAACCAGCGCCATTTTATAAACTTCTGCTTTCACTTCAGTGACTGCCTTTTGAAGTAAAACCACTTATTATTGACAATTTCGCTAATCCAAAAAAGTATAACTGTCGATACAACGGTATGTCTGTGGCTGTTGTCAGACAGTTTTATCTTATTTTTGACACAGCTCAATCTGTTCCTTTTAATTTTTTACTATAACACCGTGTCCTAAATAGAGCATTATAGGTAAGGTAGGGTTGCTGATATTGAAAGTATTCTATATTGCAACGAAAAGCAGTTCGGGCGATAAGATATTTTTATTAATATATCGTCAAATACTCAAGTCCTAATAGTGACACCCACAACCTCAAAAACCAAAGTTTAAAGAATATTTAAAACGAAATTCTACCAATTATAATTATTTTACAGCCTATATCTACATATACGCTAATGTAGATGATTATTATGGTATTTTTAAAGTATTTCCATTATGTTATGTTATCATCATCATCATCCTCATACCCTTAGCCCTCTTTGTATAGGCATCTCATTGCCTCACTATCTCACTGTCTTGTACTAGTCTCATCTCTTACCTGAACTTAATCGAATTATACCTATCATCACTTATTCATTAGTGTTCTCATTTATGGATGAATGAGGTATGGTTCCTGCATAGATATGGGAGGATCCTCCGACCAGGCAAATTAGTAAGCCTGCCGGGCATAAATCCGACGTTTGAGATTAGACATTGGTATATCTTTTAGGATAGTTATAAACTCTTATAGTATGATTTTTTTTTTTTAATAACCCTTTGCCCCACACTAGGAATAATTCCTGTATCGTGGGTGCGTTTACAAACACAAATATTCACATACACAAATACCCAGACCCGAAACATCTATCTGTAGATCATACAAATATTTGTTCCGTGCAGGAATCGAACCCGCTACACGTAGCGCAGCAGTCGATCTCTCAACCACTGCGCCAACTGTGCCAGATTCAGGATTTTATACTGTCGTTTCACTCCGATCTAATAAATGGGGATTTAATAGTTGCCATATAGCTAGTAGTTGCGACAATGATTTGATTGCGATATTCTATCTTTGTCATGACATTATCTATACATCTATACATATAAATAAAATTGGAGTGTCTGTTTGTAATATTGAAATAACCGTTTTTTACTAAATGCATATGAATATATATACGGTACATACACCAAAATAACATTTTTTACAATTTTTGTCTGTCTGTCTGTCTTTCTGTCTGTCTGTTTGTATAGGCTAATCTCTGAAATGGCTGGACCGATTTTGACGGGACTTTTATTGGCAGGTAGCTGATGTAATAAGGAGTAACTTAGGCTACTTTTATTTTAGAAAAATTCTTTTATTTTAGAAAAAAATAGGGTTAAGTGCATTTGGTCTCACTAAAAAATACATTGTTAAGTTCCGACATCCACGCGAACGAAGTCGCGGGCACAGCTAGTTATGAATAAACGTTTTGCAATTATTATTTTTATAAGAATCTATTTAAAATTTACTTATCAAACTATTTAAATTTTAGAATAACTATTTAAATTTACTTGCCAAACTATTGAACTTTCGTAACACAATATTTCTGATTTTAATATTCGTCATAATAAATCTATACTACAGGATCATAGCGCCGGCGCCGACGTCGTCGTGCACGTTCCTCATCTATCGTCTTGGCATATTCACCACTGGATGTTGCATCGAATTGCTGCAATTATGGTGAAATAGTGTTTGCTAGCTCACATAATTATCAAACAACATACAATTTACAATAGACTAATAGGCACTTTTTGAACGTCACATAAGGGCATTAATACACATGAAAAATATAAAGAAAACGGCGCAACAAAATTCATATCT
Organism: Shargacucullia verbasci; assembly: GCA_947562105.1. NCBI lineage: Eukaryota > Metazoa > Arthropoda > Insecta > Lepidoptera > Noctuidae > Shargacucullia > Shargacucullia verbasci. Next base: position 2,504,172 of record OX387296.1, read on the forward strand.
TGATCGTAATGATTTTTTGCAATAGTTGCCTTGATTTCCTGAATATCATTAAAATGTAAATTTGTTATTGCTAAAAGTACATGTGAGTTAGCAGATACCATATTTTCACCATATTTTTATATAACAACAATTTCAGCCAAACTTCCATTGTACGACAAATTGGGCATGTCCGTTTATATAAACAATCATATTAGATTTTGAAATAAAATTAAATTGTAATACCTAAAACATAATAAATCATATGAAAACAAAACTTAAATACTAATAAAGTAACCAGTAAACAATGAAATAAGGTTTGTTTTCTTACTTATCTCAACACAAGCTCAGTATTTTTTTCATTGTGGACGTCACTCTTTCTTTTTTAGTTTACGTTCTATATAATTAATATATCAACTGTGAACTGGCAACATGTCCTATCTCGATTTTATGAGGATTTTACTTGGTTATAACATTCTAAATTATTTCATACCCGGCAGCGCTGCAAAAAGCATATTTTACTTCAATCAAAATTAGACGCCAATATATGTTTTAAAAACTATAAAGTAACTTTCGACCGCTTTATATGCACAACGTGGTCGATAGTTTTTTCTTAATCCTTTAATGTTGTCAAAAATGAGATAGTACCAGTTGCCAGTTCACAGTCCATATGTTATAAATTCGTACGCAACTGTGTTCTGTGATTTCAGTCAAGCGTCAATATTTTTTGCTAGGTTACACATACTACGTAACACGTAGATGTTGACTGCACACAATCTTTTGGCTTAACTGTCCCATTCGGCATGCCGCAAGGTACCATTTTAGATCCATTCATATTTTAATTGTTTTTTACTACTTTATATCCAAAAAATACTAATAGTGGAAATGTTTGACACTCAGATTTGTACCGAATAACAGTTAAATATTTTGTATTATAATTAAATACATTATATATTTAATCTGATTAATATAACAAACAAATTACTACTAATATCAGCAACTCAGCCTCACATAATCATTTCATAGAAAATTATCTTAGCAAAGCAAAATGTATAAATATAATGTCATTCAACAAAAAAATTGACTTAATGCACAAGGACTTGCTGTATGAAATTTATTACGCCATTTCTTTGTAAATTATGATAATTTTGACGTTCAAATAGTACCATTTCAATGTTAAATATATGATTTTGCAGTTTGAAATGTAACTTAAAATAATAATTAAGCAATGTGTCTAATATTTATAAGTATATGCAAAAATATGAATTATTATCATGCTGTTTACCTACCTTCATTTTAAGATTTTCCGCAAGTTTATCGCCACCAATAAAATCGATTTCAGAATTCTTGAAAGTTCTTAACGCATTGTCTATTTGGGAGAAGGTCGTCATTATATCTGGTAGACTCAATTCAAATGACAGAACATTATCGTCACAGAGTGTTAGACTAAACAGAGTGCAGGTGAAAATGATTTCTGAAAACAAATACATCTTATAGCCTGGTATTTTTTTAAGGTCAAACTGGGTCTAGAAATAGCTGTAGACATAATGTTTTTATCTAAACAAATGGATAGTATATCTACAATTGCTTTGACTGCAGTACAAAATTCACATCTAGTTCCTTTAGTCACCTCTTATGACTGAAAGATATGTAGTAAAGTTTGCGGAATCTACATAAACAATCTACATACAGAACTTTAAATGCAAATACTATAAATATCATGTTCATACGAGCTTGTAAACTACCACTGTTAACATGAGCCAAATAATTAAATGATTATAAAATAATATTTTTGTTATCATCGAACTTGGCAATTCGTTTCACGGGGGCGTGATTAAAGATCATATCGGAATTGAGTATGTATATAAAAAAAAAACATGCCAAATATCGCCTGCCTTGCTTTTTACGAATTCTTGTATTTGAGTGAACAATTTCTCTACAAGATACCATCTCTATTAGAGATTTATATCGAAGCTCACAATAATTACCCCCTGGTCACTGGATGATGCTGCTGTTAATTCCTAATTCAATTCAAAGGAAGCCACCACCAATATACGAGTAGATAATATTTTTGACAAAGGGCAAACTATATACCAAAGAGTATAAAATACTAAATTAAAAACTCACTAAATACTCCCATTTCAGTCAATAAACGAGATTTCTGCACCAATTTCGTTACTAACAACTAAAGAATACGAGGAATTCCTTTTCAAGTTGCCCAAACTTGTTAAGAGTAAACTATTCTTTTGAAGTTAGCCAAACATGTTCATAGATTGTAAGAGAATAGATAGCAAAACTAATCAAGTGTTCAAACGAGTGTTTTTAATTAAAATCCATTGGCTACGTCGTCCGCAGCAAATTAGTTTCACCATTTTTCAATTTGCCGATATTTTCACCGTGGAATTTCACTTGCGGGACTTTTACAATATTGTCCGTGTGGTTTCGACTTTGAACGTCTGAAACTATTGATTGTTTTATTCATTTTGGAATGCGAAGGTTTTCTGTTTCTCTGTCTTTTGCTTTATACTGATACTGAAAGGGTCAAGTACAAGAGCGTACCAAGGAAATTATTAAATTAACGATTATCTGTTAATAGGTAGTGGGAAACGCAGCTGACAAAGAGTTCTTTTTATTTTTCTTCGTTTTTAAAAAAAACTTTGCCGTTGTTGAAACAAATATATAATTATTGTTAATCCATCGCAGTAAAATTACTATTATGTCTAGATCATAATATTGGTAGATTTGGACCATTTAATACTATTATTATTAAACTCCTGGCCCTATGAAATTTTATTTGAGTCTGTTACGTGTCTTTAGACCATCTCAGATCTGCAGGACATTTAACAGTGATCTATTATTAAGTAATCAATGAGATCATTGTACATGTACTACTTCTTACTTTATTTTAGTAGGTAACAGAAATTTCCTCGTTATCTAGAAACTGCGAAATCCTCAGGTAATTGAGGCTAACACAACGTATAACTTTGTTGTGTCTGAGATTAATGCACCAAGCGCTAATGCATTCCCGACACTCCTGCTCATTAGGTAGGGCATTATATCGAAAGCACTTTAGCTAATATACAGAGCATCACACTTGTATCAAGAATTAGGCAAAGGTATCCTGTACACTAATATTTTTCCGATGTTAGTAGGTCTAATGCGATATAGGCGATATACAGCTGCGACTGAAAACTTATGAGAAAATCTTTCCACGGCCAAGGTTTCAAACCCTCTCATCAATTGCGCTTACAATTACTAGACCCATGGGATAATCTTCTTGTCTCTACTATAGAATATGAGGCACATTTCTCAAATGAATCCTAAACGAAATAAGTAGTCAATTATAAGTCCGTGAATTTTTCGCATAAGAGGAAATAGCGGCACATATGTACTTTTATAAGGATACAATAATCCTGAAGACAAAAATATACACGTGACGAAAACAAATAGCACCAAAGTATTGTCATCGAAAGTGTTACGTTTCATACAACATCAAAGACCTGCTTATCCCTTAGTACATCGCATTTGAAGCCTTTGAAGGATTCGTCTCAAAAGACCACTAGATTATACTCAACCAAGGTACATATCGCCCACATAGAGTAATAGAACCAAAGCGGTTGTTACATTTTTCTTAAGAAGCGAGCATAGTCAGGCGAGGCCACAATACACAGTTATTAAAACAAATATTTAAAATTAAGTGCACACCAGAATATCAACGTGTAAATATAAAATAAATATATCATATACTGTACTATCTATAATGTATTTCGAAATTGACAGGAGTCTATGATTAGGCGCTATCAATGATTTCTTGATGATGATCTCTGGGCAAAATCACCTCAAGTGTCATCTTTCTGGGATATTTAAAGATAAAAAATCACTATTAATTGTTATAATAATACCATACCAAATACCGTATCTCTATATCTTTTATTTATACTTTGGTCCTTGATAATCGATTCAATACTCGACATTACTTATTTTCAAAAACATTCAAAATGACAGCTGTAATCTAATTAAGCCAAATAGCAATCCAAACCGCAAAATCTACTTCTTACTTCTATACAGAACACGTTCTATCTAGGATCCATCCAAACCCGAGAAGCATGTAGGTACATCGAGATAACAAAAGCCAATCTCATGTCGGCAAAGTACCATCCCTTTGGAGACGCAAGTTTGCCATACAGATGTATTGCTGCAAAACTAATCTCAAAATTGGATACGTTGAGGAGTCGCTGGCTGTTATAATCTTGGAAATAGGTTTCTGAACATACCTTTCCTGCTAAGTGCTTTTAGCTACGAATAAGGACTTAATAACGGAAGTAATTAAGGTAGGTAAGATTATTTATAAAGGAGTTCCTACATTTTCTCATTTAGGAATTGAATTCATTCAGCATTATCCTTACTTCCTGTTTACCTCCCGAAAAAAATGATCATAAACGACGTTATTATGATTGTGGAACTATTAATCCAATAGGCGACGCAAAAAAGCACCGGGCGCTGGCAAATATCCTATTGTAATCGCCTGCGCCCGGCCTAATTAATTAAAAACCATATTAGTATGTAGCCCTGAGTGATTCATGAGAAAGGTTTAGGTGTATAATTCGTTAAGGTTCTGTGTAATTGGCTGAAATATGACCATAATAGTTGAAGATGTCGGAAAAAATCATGCCGACTGGGAGCTTTACTGGCGTGCGCCGAGTAAGTGCTCGACGTAACAGGCTGATACGACACAACGACAGAAAAAAAAGAAGACGTATATACTTTGCTACCCGTGCGAAGCCGGGGCGGGTCGCTAGTTATAGATAAAACAGAAATAAAATTAATTTACCTATAAGCACAGTACACAAACACAAAGATTATAAAACATAAAAATGACAACCTGGATCTGTTTTTAACTTCTGGTTCTTGAATTTAAATTTCCGTTCTAAGAATATCTTACTCGCATCTTAATTAAATGTAATATTCGAGGCTATTGCCATCCAAGCACAACCAAACTCTGGGCTGCTACTGAGAATTTCGGAAAATCCCACTAAGGCAAGTGTGTTTTTCCGAAATGCGCACCACACTACCACCATTACAGTGGTTATATAGAATTTTCCATTCTCTTTCCGTGTCCCTTTACCGTGTGCATGCGAAAAGATAACAGCTCAGCATTGTTTGTATCGGATCTATCTGCCCAGGCTGCGACGATCATACCCAGTAAAGGATAAAACAATTTGGAAGCCCCAGGTCATTTTTAATTTAAACTTCCAATTATTTATTAATATCAAAAAAAATCTTGCCGTCTCCTAAACCCGGCCCTGGTAGTACCACCTAAGTTATTATAAAAAAGCTACAGATAAACAGATAAACACTTTATTCATAATTATACATTATACGTCAACAGTCCTCATGGTTACAATTGTTCACATGGTTAGATTTACAAATATCATTTAAGTAAACAAAGAAATAAAACAATTTTCTCATTTGTGAGTTCATCTACTGTGTAAAATACACTACTGATACATGAAGGTGGTAATATAAAGTGACCTACCCACGGGACGGGACCAATTAAGTCATCCACTGGCGGGCCGATACCTGCCAAGGGTACGGTGAATTCCCCATGCTCCGGCGTGCATGGCTCACCAGAAGTATTTGCAAAAGTTAAAATAAATAGTGATCTACCCACATCTCAGAAGCGTTCTCTTCATTATAGTTCGTTGGAATCATCTTGAGCTTAAGCTTGGTCCAAAGCAATTTTGGCCTTAAAGTTGCCCTCTAAATGGCGTCGAACCATTAAATGCTTGAAAAAATCGGCCACGAAGAGCGTCGCAACCATAGACTTAGAATTTCGCTTACTTACATTCTATATCTATGGTCGCAACCAATTTGAATTTAGGCACCCACTCATAAATTCAGGTCAATTATTTTAGAGATGAAATAAGGAATTCCTAATCGTCAGAATTCCTTGAGAGTCATCCGCAAATGCCTTAGAAGATTGATTGATTTTATAACATCTGAATTCGTTATTCATATTATTAAAGACTCGTTTCCAGTTATTCCAAGTGCCTAGGTACTTATTCGGGATACCTATGTATATAATAATTAATCTAATGTGTTTCATTTGCATCACTAGACGAGTTAAGTCCCCTGTAATAGGGTGTGAGCCTAAAATTGCTATCTACGGGGCACAATAACCCAACACCACTTCACTCGATCGAACCCAAGATATCACGCTTAGCAGCTGCGCTTGCAAACACTAAAGCTATGAAGCAGTCATCAGTTAAACGTAACACCTTTATTATAAATACAAACCGGTATCACCACTCTAGATACCTACCAATATTTCAACAACGCGAAACAACGTCACTGTAAACGTCCTCACAGTCGAGATAACGTTTCGTTACAACGAGTAAAGAATCAATTATTAGAATGTCTCACCCCGTTCCACCACTCACATAAATCTTGGATGCGAAGCCGTAAATTCTGAAAGTGCCCTTATTATACTTTGAATACGTAAGCTGAAATTCTTTTATCTTTGTCCCAATTCGTTCTAGTAAAAATTATGTTGGAAAAGGATTTTAATTTCGGGTTCTTTATCTCTGGTTGATAGGTGCACGTCTGACAAATTTAAATAGTTTAATTAAAATGAGTATTTCATTAGTCTAGTGTTCGCAATCGCGACTGCTGAATGTGTGGTCCTGTAAAAGGTCCTGTAAACTGTTAATGAGTTTTTCTGTATGTAAATTTCAAGTCACAATGCGGAATTTGGAACTCCGGTCGATGACAATAGGCTCTCCTCTTATAACATTGGACTCAATAATGGCATCGGCGGAATGTGTGTGTAATATTAATACAAGCGTGATTATAATAATATGTATCTATTGTAATATCTGATTACTGAATTAGTTGTATTCTGCTAACGCACCAACATTTTCAATGTTTTCGTTTCATTAATGCTGAGATGATAAATGAGAAATAATGCGACAGCGGAACCTTCTAAATTAATCGAAACGTAGGTAATATAACACTAATTAATAGTTTGCGCTATGGTTGGTTGGATTATAGGATGGGTCGGTTTCGGCTTCCAGACCATGGGCGACACGTGTCCAGCTTTTAGTCTTGTGTTTAATTTAATAAATATAACTCAAGCATTTACAACAATAATTAAAGGTAAGAGACGGGAGCAGCGCAGGCATTGCAGCCTAAAAAAAATTGCGATACTACTCTGCCTCCAGTACGCCTATGTTGTACTAGACAATCGAGATGTGACTTAATAAGTATTACATAATATCACAATGCTACATGAAGAAAATGCTATAAATTCTTTTAAGAATATTATTTATTGATATTATATTTTGTAAAATAAACGTGTTACCGTTATTGGATTATAATTCTAAGATTTTTAAATACAGCAACATTTTTTTGTAATGTCACTTCATCTTGACGTTGACACTGTTTTAGTCTAAAATATTCAAAAATCATAGCATAGCCGGTCGTTTACGCTAAAGATTTCAATTTATAACAAAGAAAATGTCTGCTTTCCACGGATTTCCCGATCTTCCGGGACCAGACGAAATCCCATTCTGCAAACTAAATGAAGTTTATTGTTGTGGGAACTCACGTTATGGAAATATTACTACGTTTACCAATTCGGTAAGGTTAACTTCTTTCTAGTGTATTTATTTGTAATCATTCCAAAGTTTACTAGGTTATATTTGTTTTAGACGAAAACCCATCCAGTGATCAACGTTACACGAGACATACACCATCATAGAACCTCAGACGAGAATATTTCTATGTACATTGATGTTGACGATAATTTACTAAAAAAAATCACTAGCGTGTGGTACAAACAAGGGTTTTTAGAGGCCCTCAGTGTCGCCGCAGACCCCTCAGTGAATCGAGAGAGTCAGGTCCTCGCGGTCGCCGCGTCATACGTGCTGAAAGTTGCCAATGTGTTCACCGCATTCAGATACTTTTTGCAGCCACATTTAAAGGATATAGGACCTAAAATCGTTGCCAATTATTCTAGAACTAGGAACTGGGGCCATGGCCCTATAAAATGTATAGCATGGCACCCCCACACAACAAAAATGGCCGTAGCGACAGTGGATGATAATGTCAGAATATACTGCTCAGAGGTATCATTTATATCTACATTGAAATGTAAGGCACAAGGACACGTGTCTTCGTTGAGTTGGAGACCATACTCTGCTTCTGAGTTGGCCGTGGGATGTGAGCAGGGTGTGATTGTGTGGACAGTGGACCCAAATTCAATGTTTACAAAGCCATCTTCGAGTAACGCTGTTGTTTTGAAAAGGTATGTGAATCTGTTATTTGATTTGAAGTTGTTGTTGTTACATATACATATTTGTTGTATATAGACTACTTAAGAATTAGCATGAGCTTTACAAAATTTTTAACCATAATTGATAATTAATATTTAAGTTAACATTTCATCCATATTTCCGTTTAAAAATGGATGTTCTATATTTTCTGTTTATATGTTTAAAATGTTTGAACAACTGAACCAGTTCTCTAATTACTGATAAATATAACCTTTTACATGTATAGATTATTCTAGTATATAAACGGTTGGCAAATTCAAGTGCATTCATGAGAGGAAATGCAGACTTATTAAATATTATATACAAGCTAAAAATATATAAATAAAAGTACAAACTGTTAAAAAAGGGGGGGGAAGAAATCATAGGGCATCGTAAAATTCGTCCACAGTGTGTTCTATGTCACATATCCATTCATTTACTATTACAGGCCTGGTCACAGTCCTGTCACCGATGTGAGCTGGTCTCCCAACGGTGATCTCCTCATCAGCTGTTCTGGTGCTGACACATCCATGCTAATATGGGATGTGGCCATGGAAACTGCAGTCCCACTCAGAAGAGTTGCTGGAGGTGGGATTGTGTTTGCTCGCTGGTCATTTGACGCTAGCAAAGTTTTTGCTGCAACTTCTTCAATTATATTTAGGTAAGCAAGCTAACAGTTAAAACTAAACTATAAGGTGATTGATCTAATTACCCATTGGACAGCTTAATAATGCCTTGTCCTTATATTGCCCAGGAAAAAAAGTTTAGCAGTTGCTAATTTTTTTTGACCTGTGGAAATGCTCGTGCATGCCCTGGGGAAGGCGACGGGTGATATCGGACTTTTACCGACTAAAACCACACAGTGTTCCTGCGCCCTACATGCGCCAGAGATACGGGATTCGCTCGCGCATTCACCGCACCCTCGGTAGGTATCGGCCCGCCAGTGGATGACCTGGCAGGCTCTGTCCCATTGTGCTAATCTATAGCTGTACATCTTCCTAGAGAGGCAGGTGTGTAACTCACTCGCGCTGCCGTCTCAGGCCTGCGCTGCTCGACTAATGGACTGCCCCAAATCCACCACCCAGTGTTTCTAATTTCCCAGCAAAGCAAAAATTATTTTATTCTTTAACAATTTTGTCTCTTGCAGAGTATGGGATACAAAACGATGGACGCCGGAGCGTTGGTGCGCCCGCGGCAACCGCGTCGTTGCCGCCTGCTGGGGACCTAAGGACATCCTACTGTTTGCTGCTAAAGGAGAGCCCATGGTGTTCGCCCTTACTAATACAGGACTTATGAGTGGTAAAAATAATAATTATTTTTAGATATAATAATTTGTTATAATTGACAATCTTTTATGGACGGCTTCAAAAAGTTCTTGATGGTGTACAGAGGTCCCAATACAGACTGGGCCAGTTTGATGGACTAAGACTTGACCCATTTCATTCTGATAAGAAGCCTATATTCAGCAGTAGAATAGCAATGAGCTGAAATACTTTTTTTTGTCGTTTATCAACATAGATGGCCTGTTGATGATGAACCAACTTTTTTCATACAATGTAAAAGTATTGATATTCTCACACACCATTGCAATGAATAGAATTTTAATGTTATCCATTGAAATATTTAACTATTTTCTTCAGCCTACAATGTATGGAATGGAAAGTTATCTCTAAAAGTATGTTGCTTATGACAAAAACAAACTTTCAGGATCTCAAACAAGCAAAGCGATCCCAGTCCTCGACGTGACGAAAGTAGAGCTCTCATCAGGGGACTCAGTGGGAGGGCCCATCCTGGACATGTGCTGGGACCCCACGGGACGGTACCTCGCGATACTGTTCGAGGAGTCGCATCTGGTCGCCGTGTTCTGCACCACGCATCTTATGATGCAGCTGAAGATTACACCTTGGTGAGTTAGTTTTTCTTGGCCAAAGTCGAACCTGCCCAGTGCTTTTACCTACCAAATTTCAAGTTATATAGGGTAGTTCCTGAGATATGTGATGAGTAAATGAGTAGATTGCCTCATTGGTCTAGTGGTCGCAAGCGCGACTGCTAAGCTTGAGGTCTTGGATTCGATTCCCGGGTTGGGCGAAGTATTATTGGGTTTTTCTGTATAGAAATTCTCAGTACCAGCATGGAGTCTGGAACTGTGCTTGGTTTGGCAAGGCAATTGGCAAGGCTCGCCCCCTATTGCATGAGACTCAATAACGCGTCGGCGAAACGTGGGTATACAATATTACACCTCTGCCTAACTCTTCGGGGAATACAGGCGTGATATTATGCTATGTCATTGAGTAGTATTTTGCTTATATTTATTCTTTTTTGAATGCTTTTTATGTCTTGCTAAGTAAGGCTTGTCGTTTATTGACCTAAACTTACCTTACCACTAACTTATACGAAACACGCCTGGAGGGGTCTCGATGTGGGAAAAACGGTCACCCATCCAAGGACTGACCTTAGCAAGCCCTGCTTAAACTCGCAGATCCATTGATTTGTGCGGTAGTTATGTAACTACGAGAACACAATAGTATTTAACCATTGATAACGACATCCATTTGTTTCAGTTGCTTCGTCTCCGGTATCGACGCCGAAGTTCCCTCTACAATGGCTTTTCAGTATAACTTCACGGAAGGAGCATGTCTCACCATCGCCTGGTCCAGTGGAAGAGTGCAGCACTTCCCCATCATATACACGGATACCTACTGATATAGGTTGATACTTTTAAACATATATGAGTCCTTCACCAAAACGTGCAAAGAGTTAAAGAAAAAATAACGTATTTTGCAAATGTTGGTATGAAGAAATAAAGCATATCATTGGTGAAGAGAGCTAAGTCACACTTTTGACCGAACTGAGTTATGAACACCACCATATTCGACGTTAAACATCATCACAACGTTTTGGAAGAGCCTGTAAAGGCCTATTCGAAATAAGAATATTTGACTTTGACTTTGTTAAACGGAGACTTTTCTGTCACGCAGCCTAATAACCGATTCTGTCAAACGTCATTTTTGTGACATATAATGTATTGGCTGACTGACATTGAGATTGCTGTCGCGTGGCTATCGCGTTGCTGTCGCTTTTTTACGTAATTAGGCGGCCGGTCAGTTTTCAGGATATTACATTGTTTTTGTTTTCTTTATTATGTAGTGAAAAGAGCTAACCAAAATATTCTCAATAACTTAATAAATATTATAAGAGCGCACTTTAATCGAGCTTCCTTAATTTCAACACATTAATTGTTACCTTCTCACAAAAATTTATGGGAATAGAGATACAAATAGAGGAGGTACAATTTTTTTTTTGTCTGCTCTTATTTTATTTCAATTATCTTTATCTTGAAACCAGTTTAGTGTGGAACTTCGGACTGCTATCGAGAATCTCGTAACAGAAAATACCTATACCAATAACCGATTCAAAGATAAAATCCTGGACATCACGTTCAGCAGTTGCGCTGGTGAGCACTAAACCATTTGGAAGTTGCGACCACGAACACGGCCCTCTTCTATACATATAATGAAATTATAACACGCCGATGTCTGTACATTATAATATAAATATTGGAGAAAAACTAATATGGGGGTCTTTATTAGAGCAGCAGAAGCCAAAACAACAAATTTTAGAATTTTTGTCTGTCTGTCTGTTTATACACGCATCACGCAAAAACTACTGCATGGAATTGAATGCAGTTTTCGCCGATATATGGCTAGAGATCTAACTTAAAATATAGGCTCCATTTTACCGCAGGAAAATATCAGATTCTAAATTCCACGCGTACGAAGTCACGGGCAAAAGCTAGTAACATATTTCTTCCTACCAACGGTTATATACGTTTGGGACGTTTTGTTGATAGTAAACTTTATATATGTTTATTCAAACTAACGCGTCTACCACGTAACATCGGCGGGAATGTATCAAAAACGAAATTGAGAGCTTTAAGTTCGAGCTACCGTCAATTTTTGATGTGAAACATCTAATGCGGCGAGTCAGACCGACTGTTAGCGACGCGTCGCCACGCTATATGATAGTATGAAACAAAAATATAAAATATACATGAAAGGAGGTTTATCAAAGGAAATAAATTTAGCATGATCAATAACCAAATATTCAGGTTTATATTAAAGCAAACAAAAAAAAAATATTAAAAAAAAACCTAACCTAACATCTATCTGATATTTTATTTTTGAGTATGCCATATTTATTTCCTTTCATAAACTATCCTTTTATGCATATTATCTGTACAAAATAATTTCGATGTTTCACATCTGCCAGGCGTCCCGCGAAGGCTCACTTTTTTTTTTAACAGATCTTTCTGTAGTTATCCCCATGATCAGAAAAAAAAATTACATTGCGGCGCTTAATTTCGTCTTGAAATTCATTGCCAGAATGGTTATACATTACAATCGGCGTTACGGGACAGACCTGCAGGTAAGTCTGACTATGACGTCATTGTACAGTTGACTTATTAAAAACTGCCCAATTTGCACAGTGATTAAGCGATCTGTTTTCTGCCCTAAGGGTGGCGGGTTTGATGGCCTAAATATTTTTATGATGTGAGTGTTATATTTACCATTAATAACTAAGATAGCTTTACAATCTGTTGTCTCTTTTCATTTATATGAAAATGACAATGACAGGTATAATATCATTTATGAAGTGTTTATGGTGTTAGTTAATATAAAGTAGGGGGTAGGGGGGTAGAAGGATACAAAATTTATTAAAAATTCATATAGACAGCCCTGCCAATGAAGCAAAGAAACTAAGTCGGTAACATAAAAAATAAAAACCATTTTCTACTGAAGTAACAGCCGAAAGGCATAGTGTACAATAGTATTAAGTCATATAAGTTATAAATTAAGACTGCCTAATATTTTTGTAATTTTAAAATGTAAAAATATTTATCGAACAATAAAATATTGATTCAAAGTATATTATTGTGTACCAACTCTGTCATTCCTTCCGCCGGCGTTACGTTTTCTGGTATTGCATCTGTACTGATAGTTATATTTTCTGTACTCGTAGTAATCGTAGTTCGAGTTACACTTACATTATTATAATTAATATTAACGTCATTCCTAAAATTTTTGACGAACCTATGCGTCATGTCTTGCCCTTGCCAAGTATTCGCAAACATTCCACTTCGGGCCATAGATTCTTTCAATTCATCATCTAAAGTCAGTTGTACTTTAACGTAGATATTATCCGTATCTTTTGGCGTAAATAACCAAGGCTTATCTAGTCTCCTAGCTGCATACTTGCCGTTACAAAGAACAAAAAATGAACAAACCTTTTCAACAAATAGTTTCCTCAAATTGTTTAAATCCACTCTCAAATTAACATTGAGATCGTCCTTAACCGTCGCAAATAATTTATTTTTCATAGCTCCCAATTCGGTGTCTAAGGTCTTCTTTAGACTCTTTTTAACTCTCTCCACTGTTGAATTAACTAAATCGTTGATATATTGGATGTTTGCTTCCTTGATTTTATTCTCATCTAGTGTGAATTTATCTAATTCTTTTCTATATATTTTACTTACTTTTCTTTCCGCGCCCTTGCTTATATTATCTATTACTGATACAACAACATTAATGTCGGAACCTAATTCTACATTGACGTCTCTAATATACATAGCTGCATAATTTCTAAAAGCGCTGACAGACGTGTCGTTCAAGTAAGAATAGAAATTGGTTAAGAAACTTTGTAGTTCTTCTGTGCATACTTTGAAACTATCGCATTGGTCTTTTGCAACAACTTTATCTTGTCTAAGATATGGCTTAGAAGAAGTGTCACCGCCTACTTTAACAAGCTGACATCGAACTTTGTAACGGTTAGACAAATTCCAAGAATCATTAATCACGTTTTTGAAAAAGTCATGGAATTGTCGCATGAAGCTGTCCTCTTGTCCTTCTTTAAAGTTGAGGAAATTCATGTATTGTCTTCTTAAATTCTTCCACCCTTGGTTACTCAACTTGTGTAATTTATTTAATGACTTATGGGTTTCCTTATGGGCTCCCAAGACTTGTGAATGTAAATCTTGTGGACCTACATCTTTCCATGTGCACTGTCTTTCTATTAACTGAGCTATCATTTCGTCCAATGTTTTTGTTATCAGTGTTTTTGTTTTAGTCGCAGTTTTTTCTTTATCGAGCATTTTTTTAATATTTCGTCTTAATTGTTTGTACTTATTGATGTTCTTTTGAAATGAGTCTGTTTCCGGTTTTGCTTCTCTTAGGGCGTCCTTGGTTTTATTTTTCTTTGGATTTGTATAGATTTTGGGCATAAATTCTATTATAGTTGTCTCATCGTTACCTTCTAATGCTAATTTATCTTCGGTTTCAATGTTTTTATTATTAATTTCTTCCTGTTGTACATTATCCTGTAGCATTGGTTTCAATTTGATTAATTTTAGTTTAATAGCTTTCTCTACTTCTGTTTCTTCTTGAGCTCTTGGTATGGCAATGTTTTCTTTTATGCTGTTTATGTAAGGTTTTATGAATTGTTGTAGAAAACTTGATATTATACCTATGTCAGGTAGAGTTCCCTTTATATTGTCTGCATTTGTTGACGCAAGTAATAAAGTCCATAGTAATAGTAGAACTGTAAACAAAGTCATGGTTTTAATATATGTAGTTGGAGCTAAGAAAGCAAAATATATGTAGTTGGAACAAACTTTTATTAGGCTGAATATGGGTCAGAATGCTAAACAATCTAGATAACAGGGTTTATAGTGAGTGCCTTTGCACATAACTGAAGTGTAGGTATGGAAAACGAGGAAACCAAACAAAAGGCAGCTACCGCAACACCGCACTAGGCTCTGCTGCCGACAAACGCCAGCTCGAATAAATTAAGCTGATTACAGGGAGCTGCGTCAACTAATTAAGGACTTTCTCTGCGATTGCCAAACCCTGTATCTAGCGCTGGGGCAGCGGGCATTATTATCTTCTTTTGTTGACAGAGCACCACCAACCAACTCATTCTAAATCGAAATAATTCTAACCTCTGAACGCCGATACAAAATGTACCATGTTTAAAACTTGATCTAGTTCCAATTCATTTTACGAGTGACTTTACAGCGTTAGCTGCTTTATAGCTTCATGTGAATTTAATATTATGACCTGGTTTATGCGCGGAGAAGTCTTTAAATTTATTTTTACGACAAGTTCATTGTTTGAATGCAATTTTGAGATTGCTTCATTGTAGTTAAATATTTGCGCACTGACGTTATATTCTTCAACTCAAAGAACGACGCAAAAAACACTTAAAATATTTAATACATTTATAATCAACCTTATGTAATGCACTATAAAATTGTCGTAACGTCTTTTCTCTTTCACTCAAACGTTGTCGTCAAGTGTGTGGCGAGTAAAGCTTTTGGCGCATAATGACGGTGCTATCTGGTTGGTTGACCAATTCGTGTATATTAAAATTGTGTTGACTGCGCAGGTACATCGGTGGGCCTTATTTAATATGTACTACTCGAGGTTTCTTAGTTTTATGTAACGTTTTCTGAGTTGTTCTCGACATCTTGATTAACGTTTAGTTATGTATATCTAGGTACTTGACGAATTCTGCTTCTAAGTTTGAGTTTATAATTGCAGTTTCCTGGGTAATCTAAACCGACAAGAATTTATTTTTTATATAGAAAATAATTTTGTGAAGTAGGTAGTGATTTAGTTATACTGTCATGAGTTTGAAAAAGATTTTATATAATCCTATAAATACTTCAATTCAAAACTTTCGTCTGTAAAATTCCTTATTTTTACCAGGGTTGACAAAAACAAATATTAAGCAATAGCGTTTTATTTAACAACATTACAATAAGATTCAGAAGTATCTACTGAATAAAATCAACACACGCAACGAAATACACGTTAATAAGTAGGTCACACAAGATTGCAAAAGCCCACTATTAAGCTTAAACACTAATATTGCAACATTGGTATCACTTGCATTAAAAAAATCTTAAATACATTTTTAAATATATTTTTCGTAATAATATCTTTAATATTCGGGCTGAAATTGCGACGTACTTTAAATTCGAAATTATCTAGCTAGTCTTAGCCTAGCGATTTCTAAGTATCGTATAGTTTGAGCAAAGGTTTATTACTTTGACCCTTTTAGGTCTGAAGTTAACTTGATATAGTTTCTATATTAATATTGGACGGTTTGAATATCGACCAGCATTTATAAAGCACGCTCAATGCATATCCTGCTTGATCATGAATTTCCTCAAAATGTTGTCACAATATTTGTTCCGTAGAGATTTAAAATAAGTAGTATAGACCATAATGTTTTACATCGATAACTAGAATATTTAAAACTTGTTTATAACCATCTATAAGTAGATTTACATTTTTACATGACTACAGTAAAAATAAGTACCTACATAAATCATATTTTCATAATCGTTAACGAAATTTTATATACTAAATTTAAAATACGTATCTATTTCGACCAGATACGTATGAAAATTTAGTTGAAAAATAATATATAAAAGTTAACACCAAATAAAAAACACAAAAATATTAATTTTTATATAAAAACATATTACTAAAAATCAAATATTGTTGGAGTTACTACTTTAGTCTAAATCTACTTAGTCGACTCGGAAAAAACTTGTTTTCACCTTCATTCCTTATGATAAATGTCGGTTATCAATTAAATACGATATATGTTCGCTTATAAATCACTTCTACAATTATTTGGACTCGTTATATTAAGTTTATATTTATATCGAGCAACGAACATAACTTACTACACTTAATGGCGTTGCTTCACGAATGCTTCGATATAAATGTTACTAAAAATATTATTTTTAGTCTTAATTTATACACCGCAAGTGAAACCGCGCGGCATTTTTGCTTTGGGCTTGTGTGTTGTTCTTCCTCATACATATTGCGAATGCTCTTTAATAATTTGAGTAAAAAAAATATTAAATAAATAGCAATAATTACAAAAACTAACCTAAATAAATTAAAATTTACGTCGTTCATCGTACTTCATACAGAGAGCAACTGAGCATTATTCTTCCTAATTGACTAAGTCTGACAACCCTAGAGCTAAGGCCCGCTACAGCCGCGCGGTCCACACGCGGCGGCACACCGGCGGGCGGCACTTGGCAGTATCCTATCCTCTGTAAGGTCTATTCGAGGAGGTTCAATTTGCTGTTGGTCTTGCGCAGTTGTGCTCGCCAGGGTATAATATTTGCCTTTTCTTCTTCCTCATCCGCGTGTTTGCCGTTGGACGTTGAATGACCTGCAAGTTATGTTGAACCGTTGTAAAAACACGAAAGAGTAAAATAATAACTAGATTTTTGAAGTCTTAAGAATTTTCTAAATCATTTTTCTTATATGCCTTCAAAAGTGCTTCAAAATAAGATCTTTAGAAATAAGTAAGTGCTTCAGTATCGTTTGCTTGGCATTATAGTTGATACAAACCGTTACAATGATCACTGGAAAGCTTCGCCTCTGAGGGCGCCCGCATCGGCTGCGCGGGAGTGTCGTAGCACATGGAGATGTTGTCTATGGACACGGCGCGCTGCGTCCCGCTCGGGTACGACCGCCACTCCCCGTTGGGCTGTCCATTCGTCTCTTCTACTTTAGGGGTGTACAGCGAAGTTCTGGAATGTTAAGTAGGAGAGTTACGACATTTCTAAAAGGACTTTTGGCGTTTGGAAGATCGTTTTCAAGAAAATTGTTATCATTCCTGGAGACTGAAAAGTTGCAGATACAATATTTTATTTATAACTTTAATGTTCTTTTAATTTTTGCTTTTAGCCCTTCAGCCTAATCTCATGAACTTGGATAAGAAATTCACTTTTGGCATTGAACCAAAAATATTTTCTCTTGCTTAGACTCTGCCTCTATACCCCTCCCAGAGCCCCACCCTATCCAATAAAAAACGGACCTCAACCTGTTTTCAGCCTCTTCTCTCCGCTGCAGCAGTTGTCTCTTCCACGCAGGAACAGCAGCCGCCCTTCGCCTCTCCGCCTCCCCCGCTAGCTCCCTCTCCAGGTCCTTGCGCGCCTTCTCCGCAGCTCTTCGGGCTAGCATCTGTCTCTTCCAGGCAGGGATCACGTTGCCAGCAGCGTCTCGTTCCGGTACCTGCGCATACCTCTGCCAATCGACCAGCCGTTTTGCATCGTTAAGCTTGCACAGTCTAAATTTAGTGTGGTGTGTGAAGGTTTTTGAAGTTGATTCAGACTTTGTGGAGTGTCTTATTTGTGAGTTAACACAGATTGTCGTTTTAAACTCGAGAAGCTCAATCTTAGCTTTAGAAATGCTGCAGGAAACTACACTAGTTAGCCCTAACACTAGTTAGGGCTTCGTTGAATCGACAAAACCAGCGTTTGCAAAATGCTGAGCTCGTGCTGGCAAATGGCTTCCCACGTTCCTCGTTTCAAAAACAATCTTTTTTACAGAACCCTTGATCCATTTACACATATCGAGTCTTTAGTAAAATACAAATCTATAGTAACTAAAATGTGCTGACTTAAATCGTATAAAGGACCGATGTAGTCATTAGAAGTTATCAAAACAGTATCATGACACAACATTTCTGAAACTACAGACTTGTACTTTTGAATCTGAAAACAAGCTATATGGTAGGTCCATATAGCGTCATTTACATTTCTCCACGTACAAGAAAGAGCTTCATTCAAGTTCGAGACAGACAAGAAATATGACTATTCAACTCGATTCACACGGAGTTTGTGAAATATTGAGCAAATATGTGACTAATTGTTAATGAAACACAACTCAAGTCATCAATTTCAAAAACCAAAGATTTTGAATTCAAAGCTGTTGGAATAATAAAATTAGCTTTGCAATGATTACAATGATTGCGCAAGTTAGACTGTGCTTGCTTTTTATAACTTAAGCGGTGCGCACACTTAACGATTGTCGAGCGATAGTTTATTTAGATTTTAGTATGAAAATATATTAATATTAAATTAGTAATTTTATGGAACATGAAAAAACAAAACTACAAAATATCTGCCAATTCGTAGAGCACGCACTTACTTAAAGTTACTTAATTATAACACTAGAGTGGATACCTATAAATGTCATGATAATCTAGGCATCAAAATAACGCATGTCTCGTCTTTTTGTTTCTTTCTCTACTTCTTTTTTATCGTATCGTCACTGGCGGAAAGATTAGCTATTCAGCAATGGTATCGAGGCTGGTGCGCCAGACGATCTCGTGTTTCATCACCCGTGAAGACTTCCTTAAACCTGACTTTTTGCAACTGATACTAGTGTAGCTATCATTTTGTTGGCATATAATCGCGTAAGTAATCTGTTCCGGCAAAATACTAAACAAGAAGTATCGCGTTATATGATCGTAAAAAGCTATAATTCGAATATTTTTTATAGGACCTTACGCTTTCTAACGGCGACATAAAAATTATAAGTATTTCGCAAGTAGCTGGGATACTAATAGCGTATCTCATTATAATGTACGTATAATGCCTTAGTCAACTATAATATATAACGCCTTAATCACCTCTAACAATAATATAAGGTGCCTGTTTATGTGTGAATGAAGGAAAGATTAGATCAGAGAGTACTGTTAACACCAATTGCTAAGTGATCAGCTTTCTGCGCTATGAGCCGTGGGTTCGATTCCCATAGGGGACAAATATGGGTATAATCTACATCTAAATATAGTTGATACGGGTCTGAGTGTGTGTATGTAATATTTGTCTGTAAACTGTACCCACGATACAGGACGATCACTAGTGTGGAGTAACGTTAAAAAAATGGTCATGTAATTTCTATTCGCAATAGAAAATTAGTGTAGACCAACTTTGTTTTATTGAACCACAATCAAGTGCCTTACACTCTAAAAATATGTAGGTATAATTATCTCGAACAATAAATTCACCGCGTCGTGTTTTCTGCGGCATCCACCAATTATATTAAACAGACATGTATATAAATATAGCGGGTGTTCTACAACTAGCTTACACAACACGCGAGGCGGGGCGATGACCGTGACGGTAACGGGATCAGCAGAGTTACCCAGTAATGTTTTGATGTTCATTTTATTACGCGATACAAGGGTTGTTATACTGTGAAGGAAAACATCGTGAGAAAACCTGAGAGGGCTTCATAAAGTTCTTAATGGTGTGTGTAGTCCGCCAACCCGCACAGGACCAGCGTGGTGGAAGGCCTAACTCTTTTCATTCTTAGAGAGACCCTTGTCCAGCAGTGGGACGGTAATGGGTTGAATTTATTTATTTTAAGGGTTTTTATATCGTTTAGATATGATAACATATTGTTTGCCAAGGATTTGGTACAGAAGTTGTTACAAACGTAAATATCAACACATCCGCCTTTAACAGGCATGCGAATATTGTACGACTTTAAAAAGAATATCGACGGTGAAGTGCCAAGAATTACTAACTGACATTTAGACCATTTTAAGCTTTTTACTTTTAGATAGACTTTAAATGTATCTGCCAGTCTCATGCATCCCGATTAACTACACAAAAAGTGTGTATCAGCACTTTTTTTGTAATTTATTAGCAATATTTGTTTTTTTCATACCCTATTTTGTAAAATAATTAGAGGTTTTTTCGTTTCCTGTAAAATTATGTTTTGGCAGATAGAAGTTCTTGTCACTTCATCGTCGATATTACTAGCTATAAAAAAAACTTTGTTTTACAATTTTAAAAAAAGCCCTTTTCAAGAAGCCATGCTTTAAGTTTAGATCTGAATGCTCTTAATAGAATTGTTATGATGAAAAAAGGCCCAGTAGTGCTAAGGTTGGATTTCATTTTCAATTATAATCGGTTAGATTGGAAGCCGACCCGAATCTACTTGGGATAAGGCTAGGCAGATGATAAATTGTAGTTAGTTATATCTATTATTCACTAAAACTTCTCTCTAGAATCAGTATACATACATTGGTAGAAACCGCAAGAAAATCCGTCTATACACAGACCGTCACAGGGGATTGCTCGTTTAAACTATAATTTTAGAAAATGTTTCACACTAGTTGTTTAAGTTACTCTCTACCCCAATTATTTTCAGTTAATACACCAACAAACAAAATGTTTATATACGAGATCTTTTCTTTCTTTTATTCTTTTTTTTAAAAACGTTGCCCCACACTAGGAATAATTCATGTATCGTGGGTGCGTTTACAAACACATATATTCACAAACACAAACATCCAGACCCGAAACAATTATCTGTAGATCATACAAATATCTGTTCCGTGCAGGGATCGAACCCGCGACACTTAGCGCAGAAAGCTAAACGCTTAGCCACTGCGCAAACCGTGTCGTTAGATGTACCTATAAGAAATCTGACCAGTTACTCACAAAGCATCACGCTTGTATTTCGCGAAGTGTTAAGCAGAGATGGACTATTGTACAGCAACATAACAATCTGGAATGGCACCTAAAGTCTAACTATTCTTAAAGTAACTGTATTTGGTCTACATGTAATAGAGGGCGAGCCTATTACCATCTATTGGACACAATTCCTAATTTCGTGCTACTCCTGCCCGACCCGGGAATTGAACCCAGTACCTCACACTCAGCAGCCGCGCTTGGAACTACTAAAACAATGACAACGGGACAGTTAACGCAGTGGTTGGTAGATCGACTGATGCGCTACGTGTCGCGGGTTCGATTCCCGCACGAAACAAATATTTTTATGATCTATAAATAGTTATTTCGAGTCTGGGTCTTTGTATATGTGAATATAATATGTATTGGTAAAAGCCCCCATAATATAGGAATTAATTCAAGAGCGGGGCAACATTTAAAAAAAAAAGAAAGAAAGAACGAGCCAATTACAATTATCATAAGCTAATTAAATTCAAAACATCTCCAATTTCAATGAGTACTTTCATAAACTCATTGAGACAGTATTAGCGCAATTACTAAGCAATGGCAGTGTTTAGTTTAAGATTTCTTTCGAAAGTCGTCTACACTTGAAACTCCATTTCACGGGTGAGTTTGACTCATAACTTTATTGCTTGATTGTTGAAAGTGATCGCAAAGTTATACTTCTATATCGTTACGGTACGATTTCACTTGCAAAGTAGGGAGGCAGATAGGTACATGTTGGTACTGTGCTTTGAAGTTTCTTGACGGTTCTTCTCCATAGCACCAACTTTTTTGAACTGTGCAAGTCTTTTAACGTTTCGTAAGTGCCTATATTAGGTTTATTTGAAATAAAAATAATCCTATCTATCTAAATGATTAATTTTCCCCTTTTTTCAACAAAAAATCGTTGATCTCACTCCCAATTTCTGAACGGTTGGTCAAACTTCATTCAACTGTTATGATTGATTAAAACATTAATGTCAATTCAAAAACGAATCATTTGACATGAGATTTGACGGGAGACGTGACAAGTCTTTGAAAAACCGGGTGCCTATGACAGCAATACAACAATTTTAACGCCAAATTCAAGGAATAGCCGTTTACCGTTTACGTCTTTTATATGGTTAAACGGTTATTTTTAATCATCTGTAATATTGTATAAAAGCTTTTT
Organism: Shargacucullia verbasci; assembly: GCA_947562105.1. Lineage (NCBI taxonomy): Eukaryota > Metazoa > Arthropoda > Insecta > Lepidoptera > Noctuidae > Shargacucullia > Shargacucullia verbasci. The sequence goes on from OX387296.1 coordinate 2,526,970, forward strand.
TTAAAAAAAAAAAACGTTGCCCTACACCAGGATTTTTCCTGTATCGTGGGTACAGTTTACAAACATACATGTTACATGCACACACAACCAGACCCGAAACAACTATCTGTAGGTTATACAAATATTTGTTCCGTGCGGGGATCGAACCCGCGACACATAGCGCAGCAAGCTAATCGCTTAGCCACTGCGCCAACCGTGTCGACAAAACGTCGTTTTGCCCGCGACTTCGTCCGCTTAACCTACGTGTAATATGTAATGTATAACCTATAGCACTCGGGAATAATCTAAAATTAAATGAAATGAAATTATTTATTTTTATTTACTTTTAGACGTCTTTTTTAAACTAGATGGCGTCGGCATTTCCTATCCCAGAGAAGAAACGCCAAAACAAACTCAGGGGTCAAAGTCTATTTTAAAGTCAAAATGTAGCTTTCTACCAGTGAATTATTAGAATCGGATCATTAGTTCCGGAGATTAGCCCTACATACAAACAAATTTTACCTCTTTATAATGTTAGACTTTTTTATAGACCAGAGGTTCCCAGACTTTTTTTCTCATAGACCACTTTCAAAATTTAGCTGGTTCCGGTGGACCCCCTGCAGCTACATTTCTACCATATTGTAAATTGAATTGTAAACCCCCATTTTTTGGTCACGCCAACGTAGATCCCCGTCGAGTCTTCCGTGGACTCCTGGGGGTCCACCTGGAACACTTTGGGAACTAATGGTATACATGAACATGGTCCCAAAATGGATTTTGCCTGAATCACGAGGCTTATTAGACGGTTCGGTGATCACAGGTTTTCTCATAAGCACAAGAGTAGAGGCTGTCCATTTTATATAATATCTCTACTGACCTTTTAACCTACAGTGTAGTCATGTAACAAAAAATGTCATTGTGACATTTTTTTGTGCCTATGTAAGTTAAATTTCTGCTTTCATGTACGTGTTAAGTAAACTATCCACACTATTATAAATGCGAAAGTAATTCTGTCTGTATGTTTGTTAACTCATCACGACTAAACCACTGATCCGGTCGTAATGAAATTTTAAAAAGAATAAGAGATATTTTTACTATTGCTGCAAAACAATAATCCTCTCCTACTAATATTATAAATGTGAAAGTTTGGGAGGATGGATGGATAAATGGATGGATATTTGTTACTCAATCACGCCAGGACGGCTGAACGGATCTGGATGAAATTTGGCACAGAGATAGGTTATAGTCTGGAATAGAACAGGCTACATTAGTCTTATATTTGAACAAAAGATATTTAAATTTGAATACAGATGGAAAGGATTATTCTTTTTCAGTTAAATAATGTTTTCTTTTTATCTTTTTATACGGCCAATTGCAGCGACGCATTCAAAAAGTGTTAATTGGCTTTAATTTTGATGCCAAATGCATTTATTCCGTATCTTTAGTTACTCGTTGAACGGAATGTTGTAATTAGCATAGATCTCTTAATAACAAGCTACTTATCTGACGGAGAGCTTAAAAAACTGAGGAAAAATGTAAGACATTCATTCTTTCGTGATCTTATTAAAATTTTATGCCTCATTGGCTACTGTGACAGATAACAAATGTTTATAATTAACGTTTGTTTATCGTCAATCGAAATCAATTGAACTATTAAAATGTTCGTTTCAAGTCCACTGCCTATCCTTGGAAATTAAAGGCTTTAAACTATACTAGAATTGAAGATTTAATTTTAGGTATTCTTAAAATGCACACAGCACATGATACTGTGATGATAGATTAGAAGGTGTGAAACTGTCCGCTAATGAGTGTGAATGATCGAGAGCAATATGTACTTACATTCGAATGTATAGCTGGTAAATGACTGGTAAAGCAATGAAGAAAAATTGAGTAGCATATTCGTATTTTTTTTATAATACATAATACTACGTTATGTCTCGTACAGCTTGCCAAAAAAGATTATGGAATAAAAAGGGCGCCTGTTTCGTATCATTGGCAACCCGAAATACTACGACTCGAAACTTTTTGATACTTGTTGAGTTTTATTCAAGTTAAACGACTGTTTTATGCTACGATCGTTAATAATTTTAGAAAATCTATGAAAATAACTCGCATGAGCGAACTGTTGACACACAATTTACCTAGCAGTTGAAAAGTACAGTAGTGTTGCCACAAATATAAATTTTTAATTCCCGCTGTCACCGCATCATACCTTTATTTTTTTGCCAAGCTGTCTATGAAGTCAAAACTCAGTAAAAACAAAATAGCACATAGCTTGTATTCCCTGAAGAGTTCGGCAGAAGTGTACTATTGTATACCTGATAAACGTAGGCCCATGTAAGAAGGGGTCAGCTTATTCTTAACTGAGCACAACTCTTAACTCCAGGGTGCTACTGATAATTCTCTAAGAGAAATTCCCCAAAAAATTTGCCCGACCCGTGAAACTAACCCAGGACCTCACGCTCAGAAACCGCGCCTGCATCCACTACAGCAATATGATGCAATAATAACTTCATATACCTATCAAAATGTATTATAAACCACGACCGTAAATAAAGACATTTCAATTTAAAAGATGGCCGAGGAAATGCTTTTTGAAGAATTACAATTATAAAAAGTAGTCAACATTTCAGATACAATTTTAAGTAGCAAAGTGAAATTACATAAAATACAGCTAATTATTATTAACAATATTTTGAAAAGATATAAAACGTGACAGTGCGCACGACTCGGAGCGGCGCAAGCGCAGAGAAAGCGTGAAAACTTATACACCGCTCAGTTTGTATAAAAATAAAACAAATTTATCATTCAAATCTTGCTAATTGATAAATATAGGGTTGCCAAAAAAACCCGAAGATGAGTAATATTATTTATTTTTATTTAATACTTTCAATCTTACTAAAGTGTGATATATATCAGTAGATATATAAATTGATAAGTGCGTGTTTCTAGTCATTAATTTGCATACTCACAAGAATGAAAGCACAACACACAGAGGCACAACACAACACACACAACTCTCGCGCATGGACAAGTCTTTTTTGGTCATAGTCTCTCCCTTTAGGAAAACTCACTCTAAACTAGTTGCACGTGGAGCTAAAGGAAAGGTACCTAACACTCTAGCTCAGCCATACTCAAACACTTTTTCTTGGCCCACTTTCAGATTTAAGCTGTGTCCTGCGGGCCGCTACATAAATCCCAGCATCTGTTATGTAGGTGTTCACGAAAAACCAATTATGTTGAATTTTTTATTTAAATTTTAGTGAGAATGATGATCATGCGTGTGCCCTGCGCCTACTAATCCCGCGGAATTTTAAATAGGTAATTAAGAGCAGTGATAGCCTAGCGGTTGAACGCTTGCCTTCTATGCAGGAAGGTCCGCGTTCAAACCCGGCCCGCACCTCTGACTTTTCGGAATCATGTGCGGATCAGAATTTGATTATCACTTGCATTTACGGTGAAGTAAAAACATCGTGAGGAAACCTGCACACCTGAGAGGGCTCCATAAAGTTCTCGACGGTATGTGTACTCCGCCAACCCGCACCGGGCCAGCGTGGTGGACTAAGGCCTAACCCTTCTCATTCTGAGAAGAGACCCTTGCCCAGCAGTGGGACAGTAATGGGTTGAATTTATTTTTATTTAATTAAGGCTTAGTAACTTCGTTAATAGAATTTGAAGCTACAACGGGTGGGCGACTTTCGAAAGCCTGGCGGGTTGCAGTTTGAGTATGGCTGCTCTAGCGCACCCCCCTACCCCAAAGCGTGATGTTATAATTTTTTTTCAAAACAATGTGCTTGATTTCGAGACACCGTTTAGAATGCTGCCCACCCCATTGAAGAACAGTGATGAAGGTTAGCCTAACGTTGCAGCCGCTAGGAATCCTGATTACCCCGTTATGAAAGGCGGTCGCAACAATATCCCATGTAATTAATTGTTTTTGCGTATAGTGATGTAGGCTTTCGGGGTAAATAGATGCGTCTGATGAAAGGCAATTAACCTCTAGAGCTTTAATAGTCTTCTGTAATGAAGAGACAAACATAGTTTGTCAAAATCATCAGACACGGACATAAGTTTGTCAATCACGAAACATTTTATAATCACGGCGGATCCAGGGGCGTTTAGTTTAGCCCTCAGATTTCGGACTTCGAATAATTCAGAGAAAATGAGGAAAATACTCAAGATACATATTAACATACCTAATTATTCGGTAAATCAATCATTAGTGTAAATATAAAGGCGATTCTGTCTTTATGTTCTTTTGAGGTTCAAAACATGATGAAGAAAAATCATAGAATTCAAGAAAAGAGATATGTTTTTTTTTTTTTATTTGTGTAATGCACATTGTAGTAGTGTTAGTACAAGGTTCAAACTCAAATTAAAAAATGTATGCGCATACAAAGCGTACAATATAGGTGTTAGGTACATAATAAGTTCAGGTACTCAAAACTTCGCGGCCTTTTGAAGATGTTGCGAATTAAATAGCTCCACCATAGTCATCTAATATTATCCTAATCCTACTTCCTACTATAATATTATAAATGTGAAAGTTTCTGAGGATGGATGGACATTTGTTACTCAATCACGCCAGAACGGCTGAACGGATCTGGATGAAATTTGGACAGACGTGGACGGACATGGGTTACGTTTTATCCCGGAAAAATGTACGGGTTCGTAAACCACGCGGGCGAAGCCGCGGGCGGAAGCTAGTACATCAATAAAAGTAAGTTGGTTAATTGCTTAGTATCTATATAAATTGTTGGTTCTCTCTCTACACCAGGTACCTCTGACGAACGGTCCTGCATTGCAGTAATTGCTTCACTTAGAAAACGGGTGTTGACCACAGACCGCGCGCAGTAAGATATTATTTGTGCATAAGTGGGTACTCTTCATCTTCATAATAATAAGATAATTCTTTAGCCTATTACGGCCCACAAAGGTGCCGGGAGATGTCCCGACCACAAGCCTCTATCATGATTAAAATCTAGCGTAGAATGAACTTGGCAGGTTCACGATAAGTAGCTTCATAGATGGCGGGCAGAGAAAATATTGTCTTTATTTCTACCAGAATATTATCAAAGTCAAATGGTCAAATATAAGTATCTATTTGTAGTTGGTTTCTTCTGTTAATTATTGATCCTATATCATTGTATAAACTTTAGAGGTTAGCTTATTAACACAGAAACCAAAGGAAAGGTCGTATTTTTTTTAATTCTGCTCGAAAACCTAAAATTTTCGATTTCACAAATTTAAATTTATGCCTTAGACTTTTTCAGTTTTAAATAAAATAAATAAATTCAACCCATTACTGTCCCACTGCTGGGCAAGGGTCTCTTCTCAGAACGAGAAGGGTTAGTCCTTACTCCACCACCCTGGCCCGGTGCGGGTTGGCGGACTACACACACCGTCAAGAACTTTATGGACCCCTATCAGGTGTGCAGGTTTCCTCACGGTGTTTTCCTTCACTGTAAACGCAAGTGATAATCAAATTCTGATCCGCACATGATTCCGAAAAGTCAGAGGTGCAGGCCGGGTTCGAACTCAGACCCCCTCCTGCATGGAAGGCAAGGGTTCAACCGCTAGGCTATCACTGCTATCCATTATATATTTTCAGTTTTATTCTATCTAAATGGTTTCGTACATATTTAACTTCAAATATAAGTGCAAAATAATTAAAATTACTACGTACATAGTCAACGTATTGTCTTATTACAAGCTACCGATGTTAAAAATGGATCCATAGACCAAAACATTTAGAACTCCAAAGACACTTAATTGGCTCAAAAAGAAAACCATCTGATCTAACATACATGATACATAATACACTTCATACTATCTCATTTCTGGACTCAAAATATAATAGCCCTAATATAACATAGGATCACTATTTTCCCCGAAGTGATAGGCAGTAGTATACTATTGGACACCCAGATTTCGCCAATATCTTTAGAGTCCCGTGTAATAGGGGGCGAGCCTATTGGTGCCCCCGACATAACATAGTATTGTACTTTCACAGTAACAGTATTGTTAACAACAAATGTCTGATCTGCTAATTATTTTGGAGACGAGTCGTGATCATCTGCAGTGAATGGCAGATGAGAATACCCGCATTGTTTGAGTTTGACTAAAAATGTTTTTGCCTTTCAAAAGATTGTTACATCACTATTTAGGCCAAATGACTTTGTGATTGTTTATGTACTGTTTTGTATTTAAGTTTATATACTTATAAAGCCTGTAATCCATTTTTAAATATTTTTTAGGATGTGTTTTTTATTGTTTTTTCAAATTATTGATTTTTTGCACAAGTCCTAATCTTAGAGTAATGATTCTTGAAGAAGGAATTACTCTAAGATTTTAATGGATCTCTATCGTAAATAAACCGCATCTACACGTCCTGTATATGTGTACATAGTACTTCAGGAAGGAAGGCAGCGCTCTTGATCTTTGTCTTTAGGATATAAACCAGTGTGCAAATTTTAGTAGTACGATGCTACAATTGTTTAGGTATTATAACCCTCCGCTAATACTGCCACCAAATCATTAAATAAATCGTTTTTGGATACCTCAAAAAAATCACCCCGTTACAAACTGAAACGGTTGGCGCAATGAATAAGATTAGCTTTCTGCGCTTCATGTCGCGGTTTGGAGACCCACCCGCACGGAACATATATTCGTATGATCTACGGATAATTGTTTCTAGTCTGGCTGTGTGCATGTGAGATTGTAAACTGTACCTACGATATAGAGGAATTCAAAGATAGAGCTGCATCATTTAAAAAAATATCACGTTTGCAGGACGTGAATCAACTTGGACCGCAAAAATTAATTATCATTCGCTGCAATTAATTACACAAAATCGTTATCTATGACTGCAACATGTAATACCGATGCAATATCGACATAATTACATCATGATACAAATCTGTGTCAAATTATTTCACGGTTGGATAACACTGGCTTGTGTCCTACATTGACCCATTGTGTCCTAACTGTGAATGGGTAATCATCCTCCGATTTAATTGATGGAGGTTTTATATGTATTTTGGAGAATTTATGGTAGACTAAAAATATTGGGACTAAAATAACACGGATGACTGTCTCACTGGTCTAGTGGTGGTAAGCGCGACTGCTAAGCGTGAGGTTGAGTTCGATTCTTAGATCAGGCAAAGTGTTATTAGGTTTTTTTGTATGGCAATATTCAGTAGCAGCACGGAGTTTGGAACTGTGCGCAAAAATAGGCTCGCTCCCTATTACATGGGACTCAGTAACGACATCGGCGAAATGTGGGTGTACAATAGTACACCTCTGCCTAACCCTTCGGAAAATACAGGCGTGATGCTGTGTTTTTTAACACCACGGATGTCTCGAATGGTTATTTGCCTGTTTATTAAAATGAGCATTATTACTCCTACTCCTAAAACCCATACCATCTTCTCGAGACAGACTAGCCTTTCATCCACCACGTGGGCAATGCACATTTGTGGATAATAAAAATGTATGGTTCTAGAACAGTAAACAATAAGTAAATAAAGTCGGTCTTCATCGTTAGAGCTGAATTTGAGCTAAATAATACTCACAAAAGGCCCATAAATCTGACCCATCAATGTGTACACACCTGGATTCGAACCTACAACTCGTATTTCATAGCCAACACCACTCGCCCGCATTACACAGATTTTACATACATTTTCAGAATTCAAGATATACTGAACACTTTAAAAATGTTACAGTATTATTTGAATTTCAAATAGTTGACTCTTGTTAGGTGAAGGCTCTCTGGTGCTCCTGGAGTTGGCATATGACCTTTGTGGTCACTAAACAACTAATGAACGTATTAAATGAATGCAGATTAAGCAACACACACTGTTATCCTTCATATTACAGGCTTCATATTATGATTAGATGACCATTCTTTTTATATAAACTAGCCTAACTACTTTTAATGATGAATCTTGATCAATATGTAAAAGTCATGGTCAAAAATTTGACTATAACCTTTATTTTGACCCCAGAATGTGCACATAGTATTTTAGAACTAAGAAGATAAAAATCTAATACGTAGATCCAAAAAGTTGACCTTCTATATAATTTCTTCGCTTAGGTATTATAATCTATTAGGTCTCAAAATCTATTAGAATCACTAGTTTCCATTTCGAGTAGTACATAATGTAATATAGCATGACGACTTTATTCCCCGAAGGTTTAGGCAGAGCTGTACCTACTATTCTACACCTTGATGTAAGAGGGGGACAGCCTATTGCCATCTACCAGACACAGTTCCAGACTCCATGCTGCTTCAGAGAATTATTTGGAATAGTATTTAGTCAATAAACGGATAATATTGCATAGGATATAGGAAAAATTAGTATGTTGTGAGTTTTATGATTTTTGATCAACAATAACTTAAGCAACCTCAAACGTGGCTATGATTCCATGACATTCCATGATCTCCAAAACATTTTTTCCATAATTGGACTCAATTTAAGAGTTATCACAGTATCCTAAATATTATAGTTCAGTGACGAATTAACTTGTCCAGTGATGCAAAAGAGGGACGATAGAAAATCTATTGGTTTTTGTTGCCGGGCGCCATCTTTATGATTAATGAAGGATGGTAACAAAATTGGTATGACACTAAATTATAGTGTAATTACTAATTAGTCTAATAATAAAAACGATGCTGTAACTTAGAATTGCCAAGTTAACTCTACTTGTCAAAGAAATAACAACAACGCGATATTATCAGTCTCATCCATACAATGCAGCATCCAAAAATCTCAACAATTTCTATCCCGACTGTACTGAAAAGCAGTTTCGTCAAAAACGCGAATCATGCGCATTTCACGGCTGTTACACATTAGACGAACGTTTGTAGAGATAGCTCCGAGTGGCGGGGGAAGTAGCTCACTGGGTTACCTGAGATGCAACCACTTCTTGGAAATGCGTGCGCGCATCGTGACGGTATTTTCTTGTTGTATCTTATTGAGATCTATCTCTGTATCGGAATGAGAGGTCGATTGCTGTCAACGATTGTGATAGGTGATTAATGCACTTCTGTTTTGATAATGAGTTTAATTAACGATGTAGTTATTGGTCACAGTTATAGCCTCAAAATATTTGCACAGACCTTTAGTTCCCAAAGTGGTCCAGGTGGACCCCCAGGGGTCCACGGGAGACTAAACGGGGTCTACGTTGGCGTGAAAAAAAAATGGGGGTTTACAATTCAATTTACAATATGGTAGAAAAGAAGCTGCAGGGGGTCCACCGAAACCAGCTAAATTTTGAAAGTGGTGTTTGAGAAAAAGGTCTGGGTACCTCTGGCATAGACTCTAAAAGTCCCGTCATCAAATAAAACCTTGTTCAATTAACCAAATAACCAATATATCGCCAGTCACTGCTGGACTTGGCTGGCCTCTTCCAAGTTGCGCTACGTCAGTAATTTCTATTCATTAAAGATTATTAAATTACGATCTCTTATTAATATTTTAAAAGGCTACTGAAATGAAGGAAGTGTGTTTAAGGCTTTTACTTCCTGAAAGATGCCTATAGTTATGCGCAACCATCCGTGGAATATGGCAAAAATATCCTGTACTAGAGGACGCTCCGCGGTGTTACTCGTAATAAGAGTTCCAGTGGGAATTTCGAAAAATCCTTTTTCAGGGCTCATTAGCACCTTCAAAGGAACACATGTTCCAATTTTCACGTTTCTATCTTCAGTGGTTAAGGCTGTGCGTTGTCAGCCAGTCAGTCACGGTATCGTTTCATAACTACACTAGCGGACCCATTTTCTGGATCTCGATAACAGCACCATCTAACGGGTCCAACTATACCTAAGAACCTTCCAGGAGACCCAATAAGTACAAAAAAAATCATCAAAATCGATCTAGCCGTTTAAGAGGAAACGAATTACGAACACATCGGAATTTTACGTACAAAGATGTTTCACAGTTTCAAATTTATTACAGTAACTCGTCGGTCCAATAAACAAATTCTAAATAACTAACTCAGTATCAAAATAAACAATGTAAACTTTCTTCTGTACAACACATCACTTATGTGTGATGAATAGATGACGGGCAAAATGTATGTACGTTCAGACTTTAAGTTACCTATTTCGCAATTACTCAACTAAATGTTAATTAAGTTTCTAATCTTTCAGTTTAAATCACCTGGGAAAATAGATAAGTTTACATCTCATATAATATATCGCGTAACTTATTAATGATGTTATTGCAACCAGTTTTTAAATAATTTAATTCTAGCTAAGGTTAATTTTTAGATACACCTATCGCAAAATGTCTTTCAAAATGTTAGATAACTAAAGCCTTGATTTGTTACTAATCATAGATTAATTAATTATGCAAATGTTATCTAAATAAAAAGACATATTAATTTCATATGACACAGATTATTTCAGCGAGATTTTCCTTATACATGACACATAAGTTCCACTCTATTGCATATTTCCTACTTATATTAGTTAAGTAACTATGATCTAATAAATATAAGACAGTTCACTGACCTGATCCACAAAGTTCTCAGCGGTGAACCTCTTGGTGAACTCCGTGAACGTCTCCTTGTCCTGAAGACTCTCCCGGCGTGCACGTTCCACTTTCAGCTTCTTTATCCCCGTAATATCCTTGGACATTTTCAACTCTTCGATCAAATCCGTTTTCGCAGTTTTGAAGTCCGCGGCACTGGGCAAGCATTGTAGACTGACTGATCGCGCGGGGGGAGGTGCTGATAATGTCTTCGTTGCAGGAGTTCGGAGTCTGACTGCGGTGAGCTCAGCACTGCTGATGGCTGCGAGGGGCTGGTGCTGGTGCGTCTGGGGTGGCTGCGGCGGCGGCGGCGGCGGCACGCTGTCGGTGGGCACCGGGGGCGGCGGCGGAGGGCGCGCCTCCGCCGCGCTGTCGTCCCGCTTGCACGGCGCCGTGATTGTTTTCAAATACTCCGAGGGTTTGATAAGACGGTCGGGCGCGTTATGCGGGAACGCGGGAGGCACGAAGGGGAGGGCCGCTTGCTTGTTGACGAGGTTGTGCCCGCGCGGTCGGTCGTCGTCTGCAGACGCAGCCGAGCCGCGTCGCCCCGCTGCAAGATTTCAAGATGGCTGTCGTTAGGGGGGAGAGAAAGTCCGCGCTCCGGCGCGCACGCACCCCGCGTCCGAGCGATGCGCTGCGTGTACAGTCGGTGCCGCGATGGTTTGATATATTGATCCGATTATATTTCGATGATGTTTTAATTTTACATAAATTAGTATGATCTTATGTGATTTTGTTATGTGCGGATCCAATTGTACACGCTACACAAACATATCATCTACATAACATAAAGTTTGTATACAATAGTTGAGTGCTTTTGCTAGAATAGCAAAAGTAAAATAGGGACTGCATTTAAAGTCTCATTATGATTAAAAATTGTTTCTTCAAAAGCGATGATATGTGACGACTGCATATTTCCTGTGTGTTAAATATTACAGAGACATCGCTCGTTGACGTGTTACATGAATTTCTAAAACATGTGTTATACACTAACAGTTTTATGCTTATTCCGATCTTTTCGTCGGCAACGTGGAAACTGAGTTGTCGGCAATATCAATGTAAATAGGTATGACTATCTAATTTATTCAACAATATATTCATGGATTTTACGTCTAGAACCAGTGTGGACCATTTATTATCACTACATATTATAAAACAAAGTCCCCCGCCGCGATTGTCTGTCTGTTCGCGATAAAGTCAAAAACTACTGAACGGATTTTCATGCGGTTTTCACCAATAGACAGAGTGATTTATAACGAAAGTGTGGTGAGGTAGATGTATAATCGTTACAGTATTGTGTAAACTGATTGAAATATGACGATGATAGATGAAGATATCGGAAAAAATCATGCCGACTGGGAGCTTTACTGACGTGCGCCGAGTAAATGCTCCACGTAACAGGCTGATACGACACTACGACAGAAAAAAAAATGAAGGCGTATCTGCTCTGCAACCCGTGCAAAGCCGGGGCGGGTTGCTAATATAATTCTATACGTAGTATATCCGATAACTGATAAAATCGACATGTTTATTACATGATAGCAAAACGTCCTATAGAAATTAATAGTCTTATTTCAAGTAAATCCTACCCATCCTACTTCTTACTAATATTATAAATGCGAAAGTTTGTGAGGATGGATGGATGGATCTTTGTTACTCTTTCACGCCAGAATGGCTGAACGGATCTTTATGAAATTTGGCACAAAGATAGATTATAGTCTGGAATAGCACATAGGCTACTTTTTATTCCGGAAAAATGTACGGGTTCGTAAACCACGCGGGCGAAACCGCGGGCGGAAGCTAGTATATATATATCATAAGCACCTTTACCGCAAGGTTTGTTTCGATCATCAGTATAAATCATAATAATACTTTACACACGCCTTGCTACATACGTAACAAGCCAATGTCGTACTTTCTTAAGACTAAACCTTGGGGCAAATTAATTTTTTCTCAAGTTTTCTTGTCAAACATAATCACAGTATTTTACACTACGGCCGAGTGCATCCTATAATTTTCTCGTTAAATGTCTGTGAAGTTTTTAGTTTTGTTTAAAAAAATCACGTTGCCTCTCACTATAAATCATTCCTGTATCGTGAGTGGGTTAACAAACACAAATATTCACATGACCCGGGTACGTCTTAAAACTGCGGCCAGACACCGGAGGACGGGCAGCAGCGTCCTCTCACTAATCGGTGAGCCACTGCGATCCCCAAGCCGCCTGCTAAGCGTGGGGATTATGGCAAACCCCCCTTGAGGGAGGCCTTCGTTCAGCAGTGGACGTCTTCTGGCTGATGATGATGATGATGACAAATACCCAGACCCGAAACGACTATCTGTACATACGAATATTTGTCCCGTGCGGTTATCAATCCCACAACAAATATCGCAGCAGACGATCGCTCAACCACCGCGACAATCTATCTGTCTAAGAATATGATAGATATTCTATAATTTTGTTCTAAAATGTCCTTTTGATATGTTGGCAATATTATAAGTCATCATCTGCCTAGCCTTTTCCCAACAGATGCAGCTGAGAATCAATATTTTATACGAAGCGATTGCCATCTGACCATTCATCCAATTACTGGGAGACACTGATACTCTGAAGTTAGACCGGTTCTGAGACTTTGGCTGCTGACACCCTAACGACTGTCAAAGATTAACTGTTTAACGTGCTTTTTTATGCCCGGAGGGGTCTCGACACATGATGTCTAGTCACCTACGGACGGCACGTTTGGCGCAGTGGCTAAGCGATTAGCTTTCTGCGCTACGTGTCGCGGGTTCGATCCCCGCACGGAACAAATATTTGTATGATCTACAGATAGTTGTTTCGGGTCTGGTTGTGTGTGCATGTGACGTGTATGTTTGTAAACTGTATCCACGATAAAGGAGAAATCATAGTGTGGGGCAATGACTGGCAATCCAAGGACTGGCCGCGGCAAGCACTGCTTAACCTCGCAGAACTGATCTCTGAGCTAGCTATGTAGTTTTAAGCTCCTCTAGTTAATAAGCCGCACGTGCTATTAGTATAATCTACAAATATAGAAACTGCGTCATTGGTCTAGTGGTCGCAAGCGTGACTGCGGAGCGTGAAGTCCTAGGTTCGATTCCCGGAACGAAATCACTTTAAAATAGACTTTGACCCCTGAGTTTGTTTCGGCGTTTCTTCTCAGGGATAGTCATAGGAAATGCCGACCCCATCTAGTTTTAAAAAGACGTGTAAAAGTGATTGAAAAATCCTAATTGCAAATAAATAATTTCATTTCATTTCATTTCAACGAGCAACGTGTTATTGAGTTTTGCTGTATAGAATTTCTCAGTAGCAGCACGAAGTTTGAAACTGTGCCCGGTCGATGGCAATAAGCTCGCCCCTTATTATATGGGACGTAATAACAGCATCGGCGAAATGTGCGTGCACAATAGTACACCTCTGCCTAACCCTTCGGGGATATAAGCGTGATGCTATGTTATGTTATGTAGGTACAAGTAGTACATACGTAATATTATCTACAAATTCTACACTAATGCAAGATTATGGTCTAAACCTGGTCTAAAACGTTATTGTTGGTGGTAGCTTCGAAGTGTGACGACGCTAAGTATTGATACCGCTATCGCCAGCATTTCTGCTCACGCCGTGAAGTTAATGTTAAGATATATCTTAAGATATAACAGACCATTTGAGAACTGACGTCTTATCTGCTTACATAGTGCAATAATGAACAGTTAGATTTATAAATTGAACATTTAAAGTTATCATAATATCATGACTGTTTTTCCCGAAGTTTTATAATGTCCTCCTGACCGGTTTCGGTCACGGCGGCCAATCTCACCGGAGATTAGCCAACTACGCAGGAGATATTATAGAGCACAAGTGTGTGCGCAAGCACAGGTGCTCTCTCTATTCCTTCACTCTCATAGTCCGATGGGACGGCAATCCGACACGACCGGAGAGAGATCAGGCGCAGGACCAACGGCTTTACGTGCTTTCCGAGGCACGGTGTGTATTCACATACACAAAGACCCAGACCTTCGTGTATGATCTACAGATAGTTGTTTCGGGTCTGGTTGTGTGTGCATATGATATGTATGTTTGTACTCTGTATCCAAAGGCGTGCCAAGGTTTTATTTTTTAAATAAAATCTCTCTCTTCTGTTATAAATCAAAAGATTGCTTTTGTCACTTATAAACAGTCAATAATTTTTACATTAAGTTAATAATAAGTTTAATTAACTAGGTTATGGAGTCTCATAAAATTAAAAATAATCGCTCTACTATTAATTCAACAGAAAATCTCCGGACAGTGTTGACTAGGCGAGCCGAATCTATTCACAAAATGTCTGTAAAAACGATGTCAAAAGAAAAAAAAACTATCTAAGAAAGTTCGCCGAGCCCCAAAAATATATTGTATACTTAAAAACTAAGCGTTTAAAAATAAAATTTTGAGGAAATTGTGATTTAAATGTAGGTATTTTTTTTCTTTTATTAAAAACTTTGCCCCACACTAGAATTTCTCCTGTATCGTGGGTACAGTTCACAAACATACGTGTCACATACACACACAACCAGACCCGAAACAACTATCTGTAGATCATACAAATATTCGGAATCCAACCCGCGACACCTATGGCATAAAACCGTTTGTCAATATTGTACACATGTAGGTATCTACGAAGAATAAGAATATTTGTTTATTTAAATTTTACGATTTCAATCACTATCTCTCCTAGGAAGGAGCCTCTACCAATGTCTGAAATCGTGTGGCACATCCTAGGCAACAGCCTAGCTGGCTAATCTTTTCACTTTGGCATGAGCTATTAGCTATATTCCCTGTGATAGCTCATGCCGATTCGACAGAAAAAGAAGAACACCAAAAGTTTAAATTTCGCTAAATGTATTCATCTTTTTGAGGCAACTTTTTTTTTCTTAAAAAATCTTTGCCCCACACTAGGAAACGCACCCACATCGAGGGTGCGTTTACAAACACAAATGTTCACATGCACAAACATCCAGACCCGAAACAACTATCTGTAGATCATACAAATATTTGTTCCGTGCGGGAAACGAACCCGCCACACGTAACGCAGCATTCGATCGCTCAACCACTGCGCCAATCGTGTCGTCAAAAAATGTACCTGTCTGTCTACTTTAAACTCAACAGGTGGTCCTAAATCAGCATTAAATCTAGTTTAGATCATAACACTAAAGACAATCAGTTGCGCTAACATTTCATGGGAAAGGAAACCTGTATATTTCCTAATTTCGCAAAACTATTGAAGGCCGCACATTTTTGAGAGGTGGTGTAGCAAAAACTCTTTTGATCACGATTAGAACCGTAAAATATCATCAGGCTTGTATTCCCCGCACAGATATATAGATATAGATAGACGATACGGTTGGCGCAGTGGCTAAGTGATTAGCTTTCTGCGCTAGGTGTCGCGGGTTCTGTTCCCGCACGGAACTAATATTTGTATGATCTACAGATATTTGTTTCAGGTCTGGTTGTGTTTATCTGTGACATGTATGTTTGTAAACTGTACCCACGATAGGTACAGGAGAAATCCTGGCGTGGGGCAACGTTATATTAAAAGAAAAATGTTATATAATCGCGGTACGCCTTGCAGAAAAAATGGAGATATTATAGTACCAATGTACTAACCGTTTAAAAAAGATGTGTTTTTAAATTCGAACGGTTAATTAAACGTTACACTACATGCTGGCGACTGCATGACGTTTAATTTAAGAAAAAAAATATGCAACTCTCCACTTTTGTAATAAAAAACAGTTGAATCAATGTTGAAATATTTGGACATTCTCAAATTGCTCAGTCATGCGCTTGACATAATCGATTTTCTATTTAAGTGAACAATAGGGACTCGTGTGAACGTCTAGCATATACTGCTATACAGGGTGTTCCACGGCTATGAGATTCAGAGGATAAATATACTGTAAATATTGTACATAGGATATTTGTTTCATAGAGATTTTTTTTGAAGTATGTTTCACTGCGTAAAATATATTTTTTTTAAGTTACTTGTCTCTTCTAGAGTTCTGATTGATCAAATATAAAAAAACATCCTATATTTTGATAATGCCGATCGAAATAAAACAATAAAAAAGAAACGAACTTGAAACTAACATAGTAGGTATATTAAATTAAAGGAACACCGTGAAATTTTACATTTAAGTTTAGGCAGATGATTGAATTGTTGTTGAGAATTGTTTATTATCAATTGCGATACAAATGCAGACTTATTAAATATTATATACAAGCGAAAAATATATAAATAAAAATACATACTGTTAAAAAAGAAAAGACGAAATTTTCACGATTTTTATACTTTAAATATCGGCATTATCATTTCAAAATAGCTTTTATTATTTACTAATAAGTACCCACTTAAAGAGTCTTCCTCCTTGCAGATTTCCTTATTATAAGTGCAAGATAAAAATGAGACAAGAGTATTATATCAACAAGTAGCGAACCTATTAAAAGATTAAGAATTTGCATACAACAGGGATCAAATTTTGAACATTTGATAAATTAATTGCTGGTACCTTAGATGCATTGGCAGATTCAAGTTTGTTTCTTTTTTGAATCGGCCTTATAAAACGTTTTTTTGACATTTGTTCCAGATCTAATTTTTGAAAATCTTTTAAAAATAAATAATGAAACCAAAAAATCCTATCAATAATATTTAAAGTACTGACCCTCCATAGCAGTAGGACACCCTGTATATGTATATACATATTTTGTTACATAACGTAATTGCCGTCTATTGCCTTGTTAAGTTCACAAGTACTACTTGTTTAAATATACTTGCGTTGCTTGTGAATTAGTGTTTCACACTGGGTATTTATAAATATTGAAACTTAAAATTTCATCACTGACAAAAGTCTCAACAATATTATAATCAGTAATCAGTATCAAATATATAACAAATAGGTTATTAACAATCTTTCTAGTCAGCGTCGGCTAGCGTTAAGCTAGACGTTTCCTGGCCAATTTACCTCTTGAAAGGAAACTCCGAAGTCAGGGTAATACAGAAAACAAATATCTCAGAATCGAAGATACTTCGTATTAGATAAGTCCTCTTATGTCCTAAAGAGTATTCAAAAAGACAAACAAAATGTTGTTTATCTCTGAGAAAGTCCTGTCTTGCGTTCCTAGCCTTTAATACGCTTTACCCTGCTGCTCATCTAAGATTAACTGATATTGTATTCCGTTTTGAGAAAAAATAAGGTAAGTAATAAAGCCCCCTAATCACTGCGACCTTAATAATCTATTGTGACGCCTATAACAATGTTAAAAATCTTCTTTAAGCCAGGCCAGCCTTATGAGAGACTATGTCTATATATATCTTACGATGAAAAGATGAGGCAATTATATCTCATCTGAGATTTTGGTCAGTCAATCAATCACAACAGGTAACGCAGCCAACATATTTGAAAAGATGATAGATATATCACTATTAAACGTACCGCAAATAAATCCTAAAACCGCACTATTAGTATAACAATAATTTCAGTTCTCAAACAATTTGTATACTTACCTGATTACAATTAGAAAGCACAGAAATATATTCCACTAGGAAATTTCTTAAAACAGTAAACATAAGTTTAATACATTCAGGTGTTAAGCTGAAACCGTTACACTCTGTTTACTGAAACTGCCTTGATTCGCTAATTTAATGCACTGGTTTCACTAGTGCCGACACTGAACTAAGTCGCTGTCAACTTCATACTAATATCTATGATTTTGTGTTCGAAATAAATAAAAAACACACCTATTGCATATACGCCATAAAATAGGGTCGGCAAGACAATACCCTATATTATTAACACATGAAGCTAAGAGACTTTGTCTGGATTTTAAAATAGTCCTTGAGTTTGTTTCGACACAGTTGGCGCAGTGGTTGAGAGATCGACTGCTGCGCTACGTGTCACTGGTTCGATTCCCGCACGGAACAAATATTTGTCTGATCTACAGATAGTTGTTTCGAGTCTGGGTCTTTGTGTATGTGAATATATGTGTTTAATTATGAAAAATGAATTATTCCTAGTGTGGGGCAACGTTTTTTTAAGAAGATAAGAGATTGCGAACGGCCCACGAACTGCTCCTTGTGGAAATCTATGAAAAATTCCCTTGTATTCCATTATATAGGACGTATTGCGGTTGACTTGTCGATCACGCCTTTTACCGCTGAGAATACATAGAGATAAACTATCCGAAGTGACGAAATACTAAGTTCCTATTTAAAATGCATAGTGTTATTTATCAAATGCCTATTATAAATCGACAAATTATACAAACTGACCAATTTATCCTGGCTAAGTTCTGATGTTTATGGCGTCGACTGAACTGTCAGTTCAGTCAGGGCGAGCCAGAGCACCGCTCCAGACTTCGTGCTGCTACTGAGAATTTCCATACAGAAAATCCCAATAACACTGCCCGAACCAGGAATCGAACCCAGGACCTCAGCAGTCGCGCTAGCGACCACTAGACCAATGAGGCATCGATAATATCATCCATCGATAATAGTTCCAAGATTACGCCTTTACCAATAACAGTCAGAAAACTAGCGGAATGGTTTCCACTTGTGTGATAAATACCACCAAACGAGTATCTTGGTTAAAGGAATTGGTCGTGCGCTTCCTTATAAGCGTGAGATTCAGGGACTGATAACGCGGTTAAAAACAAAGAGAACACTGACAATGCGCCGGTCTACCTCTAATTGGCGGGGCGTGCAGTTTGCTGGAATCGCTTGGAATATTGTTATTTACAATAGAAATTACATAGAATAAAACTGCAAGATAGATACCCTATATTAGGAGGGATAAATTAATTATAAACTCTGGGTAAATAATTACATTTCCAGTATCCATAGTACTCGTGTTCATTTCAATTGTATATAACATTATATATCATCACGCATGTATTTCCCGAAATGTAAAGGGTCATACAAATATTTGTTCGGTGCAGGAATCGAATCCGTGACACGTAGCGCAACAGTCGATCTTTCAACCACAACCGTGCCGTCAACCGTGTGTCTTTGTCAGATTTCACTAATACAACAATCGAGGCCCGAGTGTGATCAATCCTATCTACGGAACAAAATTCGAAGCTACATAAAATTACCATACAGAAAAACCTATAGACACTCTGTATGACCTGGGAATCCCACCCAGGACGTCACGCTCAGCAATCGCGTAGACCAATGCAGATGTCAATCAGTATTATTTGTTATTGAGCCAAAAATTATACATGTCCATGTTACCTCTTTGCGCTTAGCTTTGCTATTTAAGTATGCGATTTTTCATCGATCAATATACAACGTGCGCAGTTATATAAAAGTAAATACGACAAACTTTTTTCTGTGCAATGAAGTCAAGAGCACTGCTCGCTCACGGCCACTTTCTACCAGCGATTGTATGTAGCAACACTGGTACAGACTGCGTCATTCTGTTTTATAATAATACAGGGTGTTACACACTACGGGGTTGGACAAATTCCCTGTTTATCTACTTCTGATCCTCAAAGAAGACTCAAAACACACATTCATATATCGTTGGACGACTCACCGGTCAGCCAGAAAAGCAATTTAAAAAATGATTGTTTATGAGGTACAAGCGTGAAAATTTGCGACTGACTCGTTGGTCTAATAGTCCCAAACGCAACTGAGGGGCGTGTGTCCTGGTCCTATGTTTTTTCAAACAGAAAAATACAGGTACTTGTTTTTCTGTTTGAAAATTCTCTGTAGTAAAGTAAACCTGTAGTAAAATTGTGTCCAGTAGTTAGTAATATGCCCTATTAAATGAGACTTAAACGGTAGTGAGAAATGTGGGTTTACAAAACTACACATCTGCTTGACCCTTCAGGGAATAAAGGCATGCTATTTTATGTTATGATTTTGTGACTTCTAAAACAAAATACCAAGCTATGTGGCAACATTTGTCGTGTCGCACATGCTTGTGTTCAGTACACCCTGTATATACTGAGTACAACTATATTATTTAAGTACGTGTAGGCAGTGCAGTACTTAAAGTTTCGAAGCGGATATGACAAGGAAAGTTGATTGCTGCTGGATCAGCTGCTTGTCTTGACTAGTTGCAAAACCTAGACTCGTAGATGATGCAGTCAGATTTTCTTATAAACATGTATTGTTAAATAATTATTATTATAATCAGCATAATTACGTAAAAAAGACACGCGACAGCAGTCTCGCTGTCAGTCAATACATATATCACACAAAAATGACGTTTGACAGTAGCTATCGCGCGATTTACGCCTGTCGCAAACTGATTACTACATCGGTAATTAGGCTGCCGGTCGCATTTGCACAAAATAGAAGCCCAAATTCACGGACAATATAATAGACGTTTAAGACTTAATTACGTGTTTAACATGAACTTTTGTAATCAGTAAACTGTCTCTTCATGTTAATCCTTTTGTCGCCATCATCTTTAGTTCCTTCTGACATCGCTTAACAGTTTCGACCCAACTTCGGTAATGAGAATTTGCACACAGAAAAACCCAATAAAACTTTTCCCAACCCAAGAATCGAACCTAGGATCACGATCAGGAATCGCGCTTCTATACCAATGAGGCAGTCACTAGAAAGAAGGTTATCCGTAGTTAAGTAGTTAGTTAATCTTAATTCATAAACACAAAGACGGACGCCGGCGACACAATACATTTTATACTGTCTACTTGACATCACTTGATGGATTAATCAAAATCTATTTTAAAGCAGTGACCCACATACTCAAGTCTACACTTACTTATTGTGGTTTACACTACATAAAGCTCGCTTAATACAGTTAATTCTAGTTTCATGTTATTAGACATCGGTCTGGTCTTAATGGGTCGACGCGTTTGTAGCTTTCGCGAGTAATTAATGGTTTTCCACCACTTTCGACATCTGCAGTAAAACTTGGCACTGCACATTGATATATACCTAGTTAATGTTTTAATATGTTTGTATCTGTTTATTTGTTATCGATAGCGGACTGCGGACCTCAGGACCAATAAAATATGGATCAAAAGTTTTGATTGTAGTTCATGGTGTTTAATTTGGTGAATTGTTACTGTATTTTTGTAAAGGCTATGACGAAGGTAATATACCAAACAATTTTTATAATGAAGTTTCCGTACATTGTACAGTTGAACAAAGTTATTTTTAAACATGATAATTTTTCACCGATTTTAAATAAATTTAGTTCTATTATGTTTACTATCCATAAAATTCGAGATCTGGGTGTGCGTGTGTGCGACATGTTTGTAAACTCTACCCATGATAAAGGAGATATAGAGGCAATTTTTTTTATTAAAAATAAAATAACTAACGAAATCTACGGATTTGATGCGTGTAAAGAATTGGCTCCAAGTAGGTTAACATACGTCGAGGGCGCAAATCTGGGCAGTCAGTTCCATCACTAACCTTACTAACTGATTACAAAACTAGTTTCCAACACGACAGAGAAACCCGAGCTTGGTTTTAACTTAAGCCCTCTCGATTTCTTGTTTACCTACATTATAGTTTTGTTCTAAGTAAATGATACTCGTTTAACTCACTCCAACAACTGCTATGGTAACACTGGTATCTTTTGAAAACATAAAGGCGTCACAAGACATTATTAAGGAAAATCCGAACTACCCAACTTAATCCGTACCAACTGGTTATTTTAAAAATGGAAAGTACAACACAGGCTTAAATCCAACAGACTCGTATTTATTTTTATTGTTTCTTACAATCAGAACGTTACTAACTGCCCATTACTCAGTAGAAAGTAAAGCGCATTCGTTACTCAGCTTAATTTCTTCCTATTAATATTAATAGACGATGTCAAATTTTCTAATTAAGACACAATTAGGTATACAATGAGGTTTATGCAAATTTTTCGGTGTTACTGTTGTGATTTTTACGCTGATTTAGAATTGAAAGGGAAAGAGTTTAGGTGTACTGTGATTTAAATTTACGCAATTAGGAACTACTTCCTACTTGCGTAAATTTAAGTCAGCTGAGTTTGGTAGGGCTTTCTCAGCTGACTACAATTTACGCTAGCATTATTTTATAGTTTTTTGTTTAATATATCTATGGGCTGAATTTATAATTTATTTAGAGCATTAAATATAGGACTATTGTGTGTTACTTTAGTTACAAGTCGTTTTGTTTGGGACTATTTTTCTACGTCACTTTTTCTCAGCGTAAATGCTGCAATCCACGGCGATGCAATGACAAAATAATATTTAAGTATGCAAATTGGGTGTTACTGTTATGATGAATTTTCACGCTGATTTAGATTCGAAAGGGAAAATGTATAAGGTTATAATCACGTAAGTTTTAGTGATTTAGGAAACATTCCTCGACCGGGTAATATTATTTCATGTATAATGTTATATTTATTGTTTAGTAAATAAATAAATAAATTTTTGTGACTATAGGTATTTAAATTAAATTAAATTAGGTATTTAAATTAAGTTACTTTGTGTCAGTTTTTATAAATGTAGGGACATTAATTCTGTGATTGCTACTCTGTGAAATATGGCTTGTCTAGCTGGGATAATTTCTTTCAAATATAGCAATTATTTATAGTCATTATGCCATATAACAGTAGTAAACTAAATGGCATTTGCGGCATTGTGAATGCAGCGTGCAGCATTACTTTGTTCTTATCGTAGCCGTTGTTATAAAGGGTGCATCCACATTGTAGTTACTTCTTGTGGAGCAGTGTTTGCAAGTGTTAGTGGGTACCAACCAATAAAAAACAAATTAATGTTTTCAGTCGTTTTGATAAGTATAGAAACGTTATACAATGTTATCAGATATTGCAAAATGATGGTCCACAAAAACTAACTTTAATGTAGATTTAACACTGTGTTCTCCATATACAACGAAAAAACCAACAATTAAAATAAAATTCTATCTACAATCTTTAGTTCAGTTAGTCGACGGACGTCTGTAAATTTACCTGTATATTAGTAATAACGGCATTTAGTGCCAAAAGAAAATATAAAACAGAAAAATATAAAATGAATCACTATAATGAAATGGACTTCATGGAATTTCTTTTATGATAATAATTGCTTGTTTTCTCATAAGAATAATACGATTATTCTAGATGAGCCATATTTCACACAGTGACAATCACAGTATTAATGTCCCTACATTTATGAATTCAGGCACTAAGTGACTCGATTTCAGCAAATTAGAATTTTCGTTACAATACATATACAAAGATTTATTTATTTATTAATCAACTTATATTTACAGTAAACGGTACACATACAAGTTATTGGTCAGATAGAAATAATTAAGGTCAAATGATATGATTATTTATGTTTTCTTTGTCAAAAACTTTGTGCAAGTCTTGGCATTCATTGGGCACAATTATAAAAAATAATTTCGCAGAGACGAAAATTAAAAATCTGATTTTTTCTGTTTGTCACGATGAAGAAAACAATGTTGACGTATATTTTTTGACCGTTACAGATTGGAGTTACCCATAAAATAATTAATTTCTTGTTTTCAACCGCATCTAAATTGCTACATCATACTATATTATTGGCATATGAGACGGCGAATCGGTCTTTGTTAGACCAGACTGCCAATATGACCTGAATTATAAATAAGAACTAATACTTGCCTTTAAAATTCATAAATTCAACACAGTATTAAAAGAGAGAGAGAGAGACACAGTTGGCGCAGTGGCTAAGCGATTAGCTTTCTGCGCTAAGTGTCGCGGGTTCGATCCCCGCACGGAACAAATATTTGTATGATCTACAGATAGTTGTTTCGGGTCTGGTTGTTTGTGCATGTGACATGTATGTTTGTAAACTGTACCCACGATACAGGAGAAATCCTAGTGTGGGGCAATGTTTTATAAAAAAAAAAAAAAAAAATATCAAAAAAACAAAAATATCAAAGATGATAAATTTCTTCAGAAAATTCGTAGTCATCATATATCATCTCCTAATGTCTTATGGCCAGCTTTATCTCTTCTAGGAAATAGGTAGGTACTAAAGTTATCATTATCGTGGGGAAGAAAAGGAAACCGTAGAGCTATCGTAGGGATTTATCCCTGCTTTAGCACGAACATGCAATTCCACAAAAATAAACACGGTAAACCATTCATCGTCTCGGATAAAAAACTAATTTCTTTATTAAACTAAAACTACCACTTACCTAATCTGGACCTCAGCTCCGAAGGTTTCAGCGCCGGTTCCTCTAACACAACCGGCGGGGGAGGTGCAGGTGGTGCAGGGGGCGGTGGAGGTGGTGGAGGAGCTTCGTCACCCGAGCTTCCACCAGAGGACACTCCTGATGAAGCTGATGCTTGAACCACTGTGGCTTCGTCTGAGACGGAGGCTCGACGGCTGCCTGCTGCGGAGGAGAGGCGGCTAGCCTGTGGGTTAGAGGTGGCTGGTTTTTCAAAATCTTTATATACAGCACTCACTATCTCCAACAATTAGGAACAGTTTCCTTAGAAAAAAATCCTGTAGCTACAACGGTTAAAGTACTTGACCTTACTGTCTCGTCTCAAAAATCTACCCTGTAGTTATTAATGCAACTCAGTACGATGAAGCACAATGGCTCAGAGGACCAAAAAGTAACCGATCGCGGCGATAGATTTCGAATAAATGGACACTAGAAATGTTTCAGGTTAATCAATTGGTCGTGGTGAAAATAAAATTTAGTTTTTTATTTTTATTTAAAGTTAAACCGTCTAGGTATATTTTTCCAGTTTCTCTTAGTTCTAGATAATCATCAAAGGAGTAAATAATGTCAGCGGTAAATAATGGTAGCGGGTAAACTTACAAAGTTCTGTGCCTTATGTGTGAGTGCTGCCAATTTCGTGGCGATTGACGACTTGGTCTGCGCCTCTGATACTGGTGACACCTCCTCATACGCCTTGCTTGCGCTGTTTAATAAAAAATAAAAGTTATAGCAAAAAAAAACCTTATCATATCCAGTAGAAAAAAATTGATCCTTTTTTCTGGATGAACTTGGAAATTCAGAAGAAGCCGTTCCAAAGATTTAAAGAAGCTCACATTACCATACCAGACTTTGATCCTTCAAGTAACCTCTAGAAGGAACGGTCATAGAGGCATTGCCATCATCAGGCTTGGCAAACAGTTTTGTTCATTCCAGTATGTTGGTATAAGCAAATTGAAGGCCGCTCGCTGGTGTCAGTTTCCGTTATAAGGAAGGAAGCTCAAATTGTTGATAAAAATATATTAAGTACTTACGTGTCTGTATTATCTTTGGAGTTGTAGTCCACTACGAGCGCGGCGCTGCCTGGTCTGCTGTGACTGCCAGAGTCGCGAGAACTGCTCCTGTAACAAAAATCAATGTTATTTCAACTAAGAACAGCTTGGCTACACCATTTGGGATGAATGGTGGTAAGGGGCGGTCGGTAAAATCCGATATTAAATATGTATAGCCACGCAGAAAGAGATTTGGCTAGAAGTAAGTTATTGGTAATAATAGACAATTTTTGCTCGTAGATGTCACTATCACTAAATCTGGTACTCACTCGACCAATACCGTTAAGTAAGACGAACATTCTAGGACTATTCCAGCAATACATAACGTTGATGAAGCAAAAATTATTACTAAGTACCTATATCACGAAGATTTCATTTCAAGTGAAAATTGTAGGTGTACAAACTCACCTTCGCCTCTGATGCTCCTCCCTGGGCAAGTAGATATCCTCATAGTGATGGTCACGTCGAGTGGCTTCAGCACCGCTGTCGCTGTCCGACTGCTCTTGCGCAGTCGTCGCTTCTGCCGAGCCGTGGATTTCTGCTTTTACTGCACAATAAGGATGGTTAATAAAGTGAACGAAAATTGGTAAGATGAAGCGGTGAGAAGCGTGTCATGTAACCAGATTTGGTGTTCATGTAGCGTCTGCAGAGTTTTGAATTAGTTGGAAATAGAGTCGGTATTGAGATGTTGCTTTATCCACAAAAGCAGTATAAGTCAAAGGCATTGGCAGTGAGTAAAAAATAAAGCTTTCTGAGTTTGAATGATGGTCTTAGTCGGCTATAGTAACATATTGCTGAGTCATGACCATATGAGAACATAAAAGGTGATTATATCATCGCTCGGCTAGACATGATATTACTGCTGATTTGTAACTATTTTATTTAAGGATGGTATTGCGAATAGTCGGTGTATCCAAAAGCGTAAAATTAAATAGAATGCAATTCCAGGCAGTGTTTAGTGGTTTGTCACGACCCAATCCATCAAAAGGCCATTTATTCAAAGCATGTCGGATATGTGAATAAGTGCTGTCATTTGCTACAATCGGGCATATCCCTAAAAGCATATCTATTGAAAAATGTATACAGCAACGAGGCTACTTGCAATGCTCGAGAAATGAAATGGAGCAGAAGTTACAGAAGTGGATGATGAAGAAGCTAGCACCAATTCTGTCACTCCTTACCAGTCATTATGGAGTCTTCCGGCTCCTCAGACTGCCTCGACCCTGGACAGTAACGTAATACTGACTAACGATTATATTGGAAAAAAATGACCTTAACTTATGACTTAAGAATCATTGATGCCAAGAAGTATCAATTCAGGCTTTTTTTCTGTTTTCTCGGTAATATTTTGAAAACAATATCAGTCGATACATAAACATACATATTAAGTCTCGTTGGTGTGATTGATCCTCTTGCTTTTGATTAAATTACTACATAATACATTTTTATTATGAGAAACTCCGCTGCCAAATTTCCAATTTCCTTCAAAGCGGTGTATCTGAAATTCAATTCTACTTGCTATCTATTATCTCTTAGGAAACCATACCAGTCATAGCGGGAGCCTCCTGCCCTTCAGCTGGCACCCTGGGTCCTGGAGAGCGCGTATGGAACAGGTCTCTGACGCGCTGGTACAACGCCGCTGGGGCTCCGGTACTGGCGTTGTTGTGAAGGAACCAGCCACCTGCAGTGTGGTCAGCGTCTGATGCAGAACAGGCTAAGGAAGGAAAACGGTACATACATTATTTTATAATTCACCCATTTGAGCGTATTTGTTTGTTAGATCCACCGAAGCGGATAGCTAGCAGCTCGACGGGTGAGCGTGTATATAACATTACTTTGGACAAGCTTTACCTACCAATAAACCAACTTTAAAGTCCCTATCTGGTTAACAAAAGACAATGAAACAAAATAGGACAGTCTGCCCATAGTCACTATGCAAACAAAGTGACTTCACAAGAAAGCTAAGCTAGAAATTGGAAACGTGCTTTAACTAACTTGTTCAAAGAAAGCTTTAAAGGAAATAAAATGTTACGACATGATATTGTGTGACTGTTGGTTATGCACAAGTTTGAAAGAGCGGCAGCTGAGCTTATAGTCCTGCATTCGATCCCCGAGTCGGATAATGTTATTGATATTTCTGTTAGAAAATTCTTCAATATCAATCTGGAGTTTAAAATTGGGCCCGGTAGATGGTACTCTTGCAGTATTCCATGACACTCGATAACGTCATCGGTGAAAATTGAGTGTCGAATATAGCCTTGCGCGTATGTATGTATGTGTGGTTACTGTTAAATTACCTAGCGTAAAGCTACATTATACCACTTCCATAGTTATATAAAGCCAATAGACTAGATGACTGCAAAAATATATTCTGAAATCTAGTTTGGTAAATAGCTTTCCTTCTGAAAGCTTATCTTCGGCGTTCTCAATTTTTAATGTATCAAAATCACACTTTAAGTATGTAAATGGCAATGCAAAACTATGACGTCACGCTTTTGTATCCCAGACATTTTTAGAACAAAATGTCGTTTTTGACAGTTCAGTAAAAGTAACTCAGTTGACTGGTCATCTACGTGTTATGTGATATAGATTGCTATATATTCCACCAATTCAACAAGCAAAATTCAATGATTTATTAGAAGTAAAAGCATTGCGTAAATCCTTTAGATCTATATGGATTAAAGTATTATATTATTAAATCATTATGTATTATGAGTTCTAAATACAAATTAGGTGTAATTGGCCACTTTAGGTGTTGGTTATTACACTTTACTGTTGGTAGAAATTGGTGTTATTATTCTTTTTGTGAACTGCAACGGGCATTCTAGAAAGATTGTGGAGTTAACGAAATCATTACGTAAAGCAAAGTGTACCTACTGTTTAAAAGATACACCTACTTATAATAAGTGAGATAAGTAACTATGATCCTACAGATTAATTTAGTCGCAGAGAAAGAGGTAGTTACATAAATTTGCAATCGGACACTGGTGATCGAAAATCAATAGATTTTCTAATGTCTACTTTGCATGACTTGACAACCTATCAGCCATCGATTCTGTAACTTTAAAAAAGTCACCGATTACGTTTCGTTTTTTTATCTATTGTATTAATATCATTTTGACTGCCTAATTGGTCTAGTGGTCGCAACCGCGAAGGCTGACTGTGAGTTCATGGATTCGATTCCCGGGTCGGGCAAAGTTTTGGGCTATTTTGGGGTATTGTGTACTCAGTATATGTGTTCTCAGTAGCTGACTGAAACAGTGCCCGATCGACAGCAAAATAGTCTCGCCCCCTATTAAATTGGATTTAAGTAACACCACCAGAGAAAATTGGATGCATATCTGCTTTTCGTATCGGGGTAAACAAGCGTGATGCTATGTAATATTTAATAAGCATTATGGCTCATTAACACGTAGACGGTACAAATGAGGAAAACGGAAGAGCGGTCGACTACGCCCCTGAGGAGTCGGACGCTCCAGCACTCATCATAACTACTATAGCTTTACTGCTTGAGCGCAGGTTTATCGGAGAAACAAATTTCCGTCCCCAGAATTTCGCCGGTCTTTATTGAGTCCCATGTAATAGGGGGCGAGTCTATTGCTATCAACCAGGGCCCCAAGGCATAGTTTCAGACTCTGTGCTGCTACTGAGAATTGCCATACAGGAAAACCCAATAATAATTCGCCCGATCCGCAGTCGATATGGCAATCAGTTTGCGACAGGCGTAAATCGCGCGATATCTTCTACCAAACGTTATTTTTGTGTCACATATGTGTTGGCAAACAGTGAGGCTGCTGTCGTGTGGCTGTCGCGTTGTTGTTGCTATTTTTAAGTCATTAAGCTGCCGGAACCCCAGAAGCCCTAGTGTAAGTTTCTTTTCACAAATTCGATTTACTACATCGAACGCGTTCGGCGATCCGATTGGTGGAGAGCACGAAACGGACCAACACTAGGGGTACGTACGTACACTAGGGGTCCAGATCTCTCGCTCCGCAGTCGGGCTTGCGAACACTAGACCGATGAGGCAGACATATATAGATACATAAACATAATATACATATAAACCACCTACACTTTCTTATCCTTTTCCAAAAGCACAAGAATACATATATAGACAATACTAAGCACTGAACACACCGTACTCATCCACAACATCTACCCAGTCTTGTATCACTGATCTCTTGGCCACATCCATCTTGACGTAATAGCCCAAGGACCAGTCGTGGGTATATTTAAATTTATTCGGAATATTGGCGATGTGCATCACACATTGTTAATATTCTTTTTTCAAATTATCCAATTAAGGAGCGCGTTAAACACGTCCGCTCGCGGCGGTGGTAGGAAGGTAACTGCTCAATGGGGTGCATCAGTTACCTAAAGCTGCGCATACGCTTCCTGGCGGCTCACTTCCGTCGTATAACAATTAGATGCGCTCGATTTTTCACGCGTTTGCTTTGTGAGTGTAATTGTATACCTACGTTGATTATAAATAATATACTATAATACCTATTCGTTTTCCGAAGGCATAAGCAGAAGTAGGTGCCAATAATAAAACTCTGCACATGGTTGACTGAACGTCTAATATGAAAAAGTTCAGTCAAATCAATTTAAATTATTGGAATTTGAAAGTACCAGTGACCCAAATTTAACTTTTTTTTTTTAATAATCCTTGCTCTACCCTAGGAATAATTCCTGTATCGTGGGTGCGTTTACAAACATATATTCACATACACAAAGACCCAGACCCGAAACGACTAACTGCAGATCATAAAAATATTTGTTCCGTGCGGGAATCGAACCCGCGACACTTAGCGCAGCAGTCGATCTCTCAACCACTCCGCCAACCGTGCCGTCACTAAGGCATCGAACCTAGCACCCTCTGGAAATATGCCTACAACTAATAACCCAGTCATGTTTGACCTGAACATCAAACCTGATACCACCTGATAAGCACCCGAAGTCGACTCTACTGC
The DNA here is from genome assembly GCA_947562105.1 of Shargacucullia verbasci. Taxonomy (NCBI): domain Eukaryota; kingdom Metazoa; phylum Arthropoda; class Insecta; order Lepidoptera; family Noctuidae; genus Shargacucullia; species Shargacucullia verbasci. Next base: position 2,557,728 of record OX387296.1, read on the forward strand.
TGCTAAATCACTGATAATTCAATCTTTTTCTGTCGGATTAGGTTGTGTTGTATTGCGTATCAATATTTATGGGCGTCGGAACATTTGTGACGTAACCAATAAGAGTACACGATTATAGTGTTAATTTTCTTGGAAATACCCGCATATTACGTATTTTCATACTTGCTCTGTAACATAATGTTCACAAGAAACGTAAACATTTTCAGGTAACACAAAGCGTATCTATGCTGAAGGGCCAGTAGCTACATAGCTAGCGCGCAGATCGGTCGATCTGCGAGGTTAAGCAGCACTTGACGCGGTCAGTCCTTGGATGGGTGACCATTTTACACATATCGAGACCCCTCTGCGAGTTGGTCCCGGGTGTCATATAAAGACCTATGACAGTCCTTACGGGTGTCAGTAGCCATGTCTGATAACCAGTCTAACCTTAGAATATCAGTGTCTCCCAGTAATTGGGTGGCGAAGGTCATAAGGCAGTCGCTCCGTGTAAAATACCGATATTCAGCCGCCACCGGTTAGACTGGAAGCCGACCCTAATGTAGTTGGGAAAGGACTAGGCTGATGATGACAAAGCGTACATAATAAACGAGTGGTTGGTGGTGGTTGGCGTAGTGGCTAAGCGATTAGCTTTCTGCGTTACATGTCGCGGGTTCGATCCCCGCACGGAACAAATATTTGTATGATCTACAGATATTTGTTTCGGGTCTGGTTGAGTGTGCATATGACATGTATGTTTGTAAACTATACCCACGACACAGGAAAAATCCAAGTGTGGTGCAACGTTTTTTAAAAAAGAAGAAAAAAGAGATACATATATGCTCTCAGTTATACGGTCCAATAAGGCCAAATGCCCGACATTAACTCTATGTATATTACGCGGTGTGAAATAATACCAATAATTTGCAGACCGGTCGTACCGCTAGCCGCGAGTCTAGCCGATAGCACAAAATGCCTCTGCCTTTAATCGATCACGAATACGAGTATCATGACAAACGTGTTTCCGAACGCATCTAAACGTGATACTAAATTCAAAACCTGTTGCGTCTTCAATAACAGTAACATGTTACGTTATTGTAAGGCTGGTATTACACTAATAATAACATAAAAACATCACGCTGGCATTACCTGAAGGGTTAGGCAGAGGTGTATAATTGTAAACCCACATTTTGCCGATGCCGTTATTAAGTCCCATGTAATAAGGAACGAGCTCATTCTCGTCTACCGGGCACAATTCCAGACTTCGTACGGCTACTGAGAATTTCAATATAGAACAGCCCAATAATACTTTGCCTGCCGACCCAGGAGTCATTCTTGGGACCACTGGACTAATGAGTCCTATGTCTGTCTTTGTATTTACAATTTATTCCTATGTCCTCTTCTCCGCATCTTTCTGTCCACTTCCACATTGTCCAAATTCATTTAACGAACAACAGACTTCCTTTATTTTTGGATCTGAAAGTCACTCACGCTGAAATAATTCGCGGGTATAATGTTTAGAGGCGAAAAAATCCATCAGAAATCTTATGTCTTGACACAATAACCATAGCTTACAGGAGGTACATTGCACTACCAAAAAATCACCTAACCCAAACTTTGTGAAGAATATAATGGGATATGAAATTATAATATAATAACATGTTTACGTGTTTTCTCAATTCCACGCAGCTGTTTCAAGTTTAGCATATTAAAGTTATGTGCGTGTGCGCCTATAGAAAACCGGCTTAACTGTCCGCGATCGACCTTGCTACGTAAGACGTCCGGTTCTTACTGTTACTTTCATCTCGTATTACTAATCTCTTATAAATTTATCACACGCATTGGAAAGCAAAAGTGCCTAATATAGCTGTTTTATAACGAGAAATTCGAAATTTAAAGCTATACCGTTGTAAACAGTAAACAGAGATATGTAGCTAATTTTAGTTTTGGATGCAAATTATGCAGTTTTCTTTTTCTAATATTGTCAAATAAAGGCCAGTTATATTGGCTAGGTCAAGAAGCATGTTTGTCTTTGGTAGGCTACAGTTATACACAAAATAACAAGTTAAAACAAAACTAAAATAGTATGAGTGAAGTATTCTAACATCTATTAGAGAATATTAGTGCCTTTCCAAATACAATGTCTTGGGGTCTAGAGACTATCCATTGCGAATTATTATCTATTGAGCTTTGTCGATTTATTTTCAATGGAGTTTTAGCTTTTGAACTTTCATATTCTTAACAATAATAGCTGAAATTTCTTCCTCACAGTAGCTACGCGTCGCATCTCTGAATCGGAGCCATATATCGCTCCCACTCTAGAGAGTAGAAGTCAAGTTCCCATAATTTATATCTATAACTCTTGCAACATATGCGGAAACTAGACTGCTATGTGCTTCCTCGTTTGATAAGTCCATATTTACATGTTTAATTTATACATGCTACGCAACTAAGATTTTTAAAGACAGTCAGTTGTATTCCTCCCGAAGGCGTGCAAAAGTGATTGAAAAATCCTAATTACAAAAAAAAAAATCCATTTCATTTTCTCTGATATATACCTGAGCTTTCCTCTCCAGAGGAGCTGTGATGCGTGACACTGGTCGACGTGGCCCTCTGCATCGGGTTCACGTACAAGCCATCAGCCGGCCCCGACCGCGACGAGCTCACAGATCCCACAGTCGATGGCAGGGAGCCGCGTCGCTCCTGCACAGAGTTGCGTCGCTCCCGCTCCGGAGCGTGCAAGTAGAATGGGGAGCGAGTGCCGTTCGCGTTGATGCAGTTGGGTAGAGCGCACTGGAATTCCAGAGGAGAATACAGTAAGATTAAGTGGTAAATGGGAAACAAAGTGAACAAAAATATATCATATTCAGAAAAAAACATTTACAATTACACTACTAAAAATGTAATATAACTATTCTCTATATACTGACTTGACTAACTACTTCGACTATTTATCTAGGTTTATAACTTTTGGACTAGATTTTATAAGACATTAGTGTATTTTCAAGAATAACTCTGCAATAAATTTCATATAAATAGAAAGTATTATTAATAAATTAGCAAATTAGTTTCCGATCCCGTCTGATGAAATGGAACCGGACATATCACACACTTTCTGGTCAAAAACCGGACACTACTACCAGTGGCGTGCGGTTCATAAAGACAAAAAGACACTGCCTACCCTACATAACTCAGATAAATATTTATTATAAGATATTTGAGGTGACAAATCACATACATCATTAATTAATCGACAAGACGACGAACCAATATCAACATGCAGTAGGTATTATTTGTAAGTAGTCTTTAAAAATGTTCTGTCTACCCTGTCCAAAAACTCTGTGTACGCCGCTGACTACCAGCCTGTTTATATGTATATAATAAAATCTCGTACAGAAATACTTCATGAAACTTGTTCTATATTCGATAATTAAATCTTGATTTTAACTATTACAAAATCATTAACATAATCTAGAATGCTTGTATAATGTAACATTAGAAATTAAAAAGAAAACATTTTGTAATCCGTCGCTGCTGACTGGACTACTTACGTAACTATTGAAAAAAAACTAATAAGTAAAATAAAACAAGGTAAAACAAACAAGACTTGTAACAGTAGAGTCGGTGATCGAAAGGTCGCGAGTTCAAATCTTTCTGTTAAACCGATTGTGGTTAACCGCTTATTGCACAAGCGCGTTTAGCTTACTTATATAAGTTAAAAAAAAATTAAAATCATCTAGTTGTTACTTGATAAATTATAAACTTGGTTTTTATATCAATATGTTACCATATTTAAAGTTATCAGTCGCCGTGAAATCTTTAAAATTTTATATCTTTCGTAGTTAAAATAACGAATTAGAATTACATCTGTTTTCTTCCGATTTTTTTCGTAATCAATAAATCTGTTTATCTTGCAGCTATCGCTTATTCTTTAGATAAACTAGAAATTACACTTACTCGTGCCTCCCCTGGCGCACATGCGCACGAATGGATCGCTTTGTATGAGGAGAGCTGCTTGCTGTCCGCCCCCGCTGCGCCCGCGGCCACTAACACGTTCAGACACTGTGGAGAATGATTTGATTTTAGATGTAGAATATCAGTTAAAATTTTGGAAGGAGGGTAGGTATCTCATATAACTTTATTACTTTTTTCCAAACAAAAACTATTCCTATTTAAATTAACTGCTAGATAACTTTTATTAAGCCATTGAAAATCGGGCCTTAGAAATATAATACCTCCACCAGCTTCAGCCCGTGACTTCGTCCGCGTGATCTACATACATATATAATTTATAGCCTATAGCACTCGGGGATAATGTAGCTATCTATCGGTGAAAGAATTTTCAGATTCGGATCGTTAGTTCCGGAGATTACCTCTACACACAAACAAACAAATTTTACCTTTTTATAATATTAGTATAGATAAATGTAGCGACCAACCCGTCAACAACAAGGGAACAAGGTTCAAGGCTACGAGTGATTAAATTTGCAAAGAAATTATAATAAATATTATTTTGATTACATAATATTAAAAATAATGGTCCCTTTAATAACATGTATGTTACAGTAGAGTGTAAGATCACAGAAAGTGTAAATAAGCCGTATCTACGGCACTTCTGGTACTCCAAAAAAAAACCTACAAATAATTATTTTGACCTCTATTTGTTGGTACTTACTGTCCGACATTAGGCTTAAATAAAGTCACCATAATCTCTAAAATCTATAGCATTGTCAATTTTCCATGGTTTTTTCCTCACACTGATATCATTTCAATAGAAATTCGCACTTTACGCGAAATAATAAGTGACAATGACCTTACTGTTTGCGTGTATGACCAACTATTCGTAACAGGATGTGACCTGTTCCATTGTCTCCAACAACTCCCGTCAGAGGTCATTGGAGGTTGACTTCAGTGACCCGTGAAATAACCATTACATCGGCTATATATTATGTGAGTAGGAATATCGGGGATGAGTATTTTCTCCATAACATCTCATGTCTTGGAAGCATGAGATCCTTAAGGAGTTTATGCAAAAAAGAACTGGAGTCATCCAAATCACTCAGAAGTACCAATAGGTACAAAGTATATTTGTACCCCGATAACAACACTACTCGAATTTTAAATCAAGCCAATAACGACCCAGACTGTCAATATTTTGACGTTTCTAAACGTCAAAATATAATGGACACGTCGAAATACTGTAAAAATCATACCAAATTGGGCAGGCGCCTACAAAGTACCATAGGCATGTTTTAAAAGCCGATAAAAGCTGTACAATCTATTATTTAAATTATCATTTATATTGACTTTAAATGCAAATTGGGTGTTAAAGAAAGTGAGAGCATATCCGATAGGTACCTTTTATATCGGGAGCTGGTCTAAAAATGTCGCTTTCTTATTGTTTTATGGCTAGTTTAGCATAAATAATCGATTTCCTTGTAGACTAAACGCCTAATGCAGGAAATAATTTTTAGATTATATTAAATTTGATCTTAAGGATAAAAGTATAATTATTTTATATCTCTTATTTTATGTATCGTATACGAGTGATGAAATATGAGATCGTTTGGTGCACTCTGGTTAGTCAGCCTTAATCAGCCTGGATAAGGTCAGACTATTTCTCACTAAGTAATATTTCTAATGCTGCTACATTGAAATTATGAAATTTCGCAGTTGGCTCCAAAAATGAGACCGAAAATGAGAATGGATAGTTGTAGGTACCGAAACAATTTATTTTTAAATTAAACATACCCCTCAACTTACAAGTCAAAATTTCACTGCAGTAATAGTTCAGCTGTTAAATATCTGTGTAGACTATGGACGTTTGACTAATCGGTAGATGACTACTAGTCATTCAAGTTACTTTTTATGAACTGTCAAAAACGACATTTTGTCCTAAAAATGTTTGGAATACAAAAGCGTGACGTCATAGTTTTTCATTGACACACTCATTGTGTGATTTTGATAAATTAAAAATTGAAAACGCCAAAGATAAGCAAGAGATTAAGTTTTACTGAGTTTTAGAAGGCAAACTATTTGCCAAATAAGATTTCAGAATTTATTTTTGATGCATTCATCTAGCTTATTATGACTGCAAAAACTACTCGGTCACAATAGTCAAAGCAAGGATCTGTTCTAAGAACTATAAAGTAAAATTAAAAGTAAACAAGGAAATACGTAACGCACACAATTATGCGGCACCAAACACGAATAATTTAGATCTATATCAATGTACAAAATTTTACTTTCATTGACTTGACCGGTGTTAAGAACGAACAATTAATGGCGCACGCGCACCGAAAACCACGCAACGAAGTGTGACCAGTGAAATGTGATACTTTCAAAACGTGAGCTTTGGTGGTGTATGGCCATGTTATGTAGAAAGTAGACGATGTTCAAGTGTGGTCATTTAGTTACATGCATAAAGTGGTTCTTATGTGACTCGGAAATTATGGTGGATAAAAGAATTTAAGGACGTGATGATGTAAGGTGGAGTAATGAACTACAAAAATAGACCAACGGACCCGCGAAAAGAGAAAAAAGATTGCCATTACTTTTGCTTTTATGGACCTTTACAGTTAGTAAAGGTGAACGTTAAGGGTGAAGCCGTCAACCAAGATGACTTGAAACTCTACTGGAAGCTTAATGTCTATTTTTATAATGAACTCGCTGTTGCCTGACTATTCGTCTGCTTGAATTTTGTATTTAATATCTAATTAGTGTTTTGCTACAATATTAAAAATAGCCTTGTCCTTTTCGAGGTACCAGGCTACCTTTAAGTAAAATTTCATAACGATCTGTTCAGTGGTTTAGTTGTGAAAAGGTAGCAAACAGACAGAGTTATTTTCGCGTTTATAACAGTGTGGATTGAGTAAATTAAAACAGTATGAACTTTTACTTGTATATATATTATACGAAGCAATGTTTTTTCCATGTCCAAACATGAAAAATGTAAAACGATCTAAAACTAAGTACGCCATACATTTCGTTTCCACGTACGCCATAGAAAGTGCGCCATAATCACATCAAGTCATTACACATACAATTATGTCGAGCAACTAAGGAGGCAATGTATTAATTACTGTCTCTTTGTTTCAAGTTTTCTTTTGCTTTTTCTATTTCCAAGTATTGTGTAACTTCAGAGATACGACATACCGTAAAAACATAGTATGTCAAGTGTTTTAGATATCTATTGCTTTTGGAACTAGGATGCAATTAAAATTACTTACCTACAAACAAAAACCTGTCTTATATTGCGACAGAATATCAGTATTTTACACGGAGCGACTGCCTCTTACCTCCGCCACACAATTACTTGGAGACACTGATACTCTAAAGTTAGACCCGTTGTTAGACTTTTTGGGTTACTGATACGCGTAATGACAGACAGTAGGTATTTGGATGAAACCCAGAATCGCCTGCGTAGCGGGCTTTTTGAGACACAAGGGTATCTCAATGACGACACGGTTGGCGTAGTGGCTAAGCGATTAGCTTTCTGCGCTAAGATCCCCGCACGGAACAAATATTTGTATGATCTACAGATAATTGTTTCGGGTCTAGGCGTTTGTGTATGTCAATATATGTGTTTGTAAACGCACCCACGATACAGGAATTATTCCTAGTGTGGGGCAAAGTATAAAAAAAAAAGAAAAAAAAATGAGTGAAGAATGGTTACACATCCAAAGACTGACCGCAGCAAGTGCTACTTAACTTCGCAGATCGACTGACATGCGTGGGTATTTAGCTCCGAGCTCCCCATTAGGACACTAAAAAGGCCTTCTATAAACGCTTTTATGACAATAGATTTCAGAGCCATTTTAGTTATTACAGGTGATTAACATTGACGATTCTGATAAGGGTAGCTAAATGAAAGTGTTCGACGCAAAAGTATGTTCTCTTTTCCTCTCTCTTTTTACATTCATTTATAGTTAAAACTGTGCAGTTATCCCAAAATCAGAACTTATCTACGAAATTTTAAAATTCCACTGTTTCATAAATATTTATTTGAAATACTCTTTATTTAAAGACCTGTTTTGCACTTAGTTGTTTTTTAATTCCGACGTGTTTAAGCAAAACTTATTTAAGTTCCAAGACTCACCTCCAAATGATGGTTTTCAGCAGCATCATTGATGGGGCTCTTGCCGTGCCTATCCAGGTGTAACCTGGCGCCATGTCTGAGTAGCCAGCGGACGGTGCTGAGGTGACCCCTGGAGGCTGCGAAGTGTAGTGGAGTAGCTCCGTCTCCATCTCTAGCGTTGGGGTCCACGCCTCGTTCCACGATCTAGAAAAGATAAGGATACAAAATGAAATCTGTTGACTAATTCTCCAGTTATAGAAATAATTAGAGCTATACCCCGCGATGTCAGATGGGCGCGCAAGCGCGGTGGTGTTGCACAGTAATGAAATGTTTGAGGACATTTTTTAAGAAATAACATAATATTTGTATGGCAAGATTGGTGCAGAGGCTAAGCGCTTCGTGTCGCGGGTTCGATTCCCGCACGAAACAAATAGTTGAATGGTCCATAGATAATTGTTTCCGGTCTGGGTCGTGTGCGTGTGACATGTATGTTTGTAAACTGTACCCAGGATACAGGAGAAATCCTAGTGTGGAGCAAAGTTAAATAAAAAAAAAAACATCTTTGCAACACCTGTACTGCCGAAGTACTCATACTCTTGTAAACCATTTCGATGCCGTCACTAAGTCCCATGTGATAGCGACCTTAAGCCATGCACACTGGGCACATTTTCGAATTCCGGCAATTCCAATACCACAAACCTAAGAATTGAAGCCAAAACATCACGCTCAGCAACTGCGGTTAAAAACGTGAGACCAATGACCCTAATTAATACTAATAAATATTAATTTAGAAAATGAACACGAACTTGTTTTACGTTCTAACATTCTTGCTGTTATTTTCACAGACATTTTACGTAAAACGCAACACAAGAATTGCCATATTTTATTCGAATATAGACGTGCGCTCGCGCATTCAAATAAAATTATACGGCGCAAAATTTCACCTCAATACTTTACAAAGACATAAATATTGCTATGAACTGCACAATGTTAAGTGGCCGTCTGTAGTTACAATCAATCTGATTTTGTTACACAATCCAATATATGTATAAAAGTAAAAAAAAAAGTCTATAAAAAATAGGTCTATCAAGGAACAACAATTTGTAGACCATCAAAAAAATATTTTTCATGCGGGGATCGAACTCACGACACATAGCGCAAAAAGCTATTTGCTTAGCCACAGCGCCATCTTGACGTCAAAATATTTATATTAAGTCTTGTTTGCAAGTTCATATAGCGTAGAACTATTTTTTAACTAAACTTCACCTGTTCAGCCTGTTCACCTGTTATGCCCATAAAAACATAACAGCAAGTGGTTTTCTAGTTGAGTAGCGAAGTCAACGGGACGAGAGTATCTAAACGAAAGTCTGGTTATAACAAGACTTATTCACTAATAGATAAATGCAGAAGGTAAAGACCATAGTTTGATAATATACTTTTATATGTTGATGGAAAATTCAAAAGGTTTTTCATCAGCCCGCATTTTTACAGGCATGGGTTTGGTGGCATATGTAATGTCTGCGAAGTAATGCCAAAATCGCAATGGAGATCTGAGTTAATTTTAACACTTTCTAGGACAGACCGCCTCTCGACGTTATCTCGGTATATCGTTACGTGACAGTACGGCTAAGGGCGGTAGCTAAGTAGCCGCACTGTCTCGTTAAATTGCTCATTGTTAGTCATGGTATGACGTTCCGCCCATAGGCTTCAACGCCTATGACCGTATTTGTCCTATCAAAAAATTAAAATATATATATTATGGTAGTACGGCTGTAGACGGTATGATAAAATGTATGGGATTGTTAAGTGTCATATCATGATATTTGCAAATAGTCAAGTGTTCCTTAACGTGTTAATAATGCCGATTAAACACTAAATCACGTCCACATTTCTCAATTCCCCATATAGATGCAGCTAAATAATCACACGTAGAATCTGTCTAGGTGTGGGAACTGATCTGAAAAGCGAGAATCGTGCCTAGAAACGCTCTCTAGGTTAGTAGCTCCCAAGTGAAGTTAGCCCGTGTATTTACTCGCTTTACCATCCAGGAAAAGACTAGACAGTTGAGATAATATGCAGATGGTAGCCTTGATAACTACCCACGTCGATAAGCGTCAGATTTCACCGTTCTCCGAGTATGCACAACCCTAAGGCTGGCATTTGAAAAAATGTGATAATATCCCCTATTTGTGACCACATAGTAGACTTCAACTCGTTGTTTATAAAGCTCATTACAGCCAGTCATACATCACTTTTTATATATTCTTTTGTGTTTTTACTTTGTATAATTTGTAAATTGAAGAATATTCTTAAACAGTTGTTCGAAAAGAGTATCCATGGAGTTTCCTGCCGGTCTCTTCTCTATACGACCAACCCACTTTTGGATCCTTACAACTAGAATCATAACGTTTTAAAAGCGCCCGTAAATAAAAATATTTGACTTTGACTACTAACTTCAGTAAGTCGCACTCCGTATAGAACTTAACCTTCTGCATATTCTTATGTTGTATTGATATAATAAAACCAGTTCTATCAAACGCTTTTTAACTAGAAAATCGGCCTTGTAGTTAAGTCTAACTATGTTTGCACAACCATGCATCTTGGTGTGAAATTGTAATCTTATGAGGTTTTTATGCGAACTAGGTGTAATATAGGCCTTAGGCAGATTATCTTGCTTCATCTAGAATATTTTGTAAGGCTTTCAGATAGCTTTTAAGAATGCCGTAGGCTCGCTTAAGTGGAGATTATTGGCCCAGATGTTTGACGCAAGCGCCAGTAACTTTGACTTTGACGACACTGTTAACGCAGTGGTTAAGCGATTAACTGCTGCGCTACGTGTCGCTGGTTCGATTCCCGCACGGAACAAATATTTGTATGATGTACAGATGGTTGTCGGGTCTGGCTATTTGTATGTGAATATTTGTACACACGATACGGGAATTATTCAATGTGGGGCACCCTAGTTCTTTTTTTATCGTATCTCTGCTCTAGTTATTATTTCTGTATCGCTGATGAGTTTACAAGCACAAATACTCTAACCTTTTTCTGTTTTTCTAGCTGTCTGCAACCTAGCCTTTTTTTTTAAATCAAAACCCATTTAAGAGACTTCCGATTGTAGAATATTTTGAATTTATTATTTATCAAGAAATAAAGAATGCAACAAAATTTGTAATTTCATATAATTCACTACTAATAAACCTAATATAATATACCTTTTTTATGATACCTTCGAGTACCCCGTTACAAATTCTAACTCATCGACATCGTAAAAAATCTAACGACATAAGAGAAATGATGAAGTAAAGTATAAAGTAAGAAGATTGCAGCTATAGAAACTTAATTTCCGATCCATTCATCACAGATAATAAGGAACACGGAATAGTATTGAGCTGCGACTGCGCCGGATCATTGGACGCAGTGTTAATGTACTGCATGACTACTGTTTCCTTGCGCATGCGTGGTATATGTGTTCAAAATTCCTAGTATAATTTTGTATCACTGGCCATAAAAGGAAATGCCAAAATAAAAACAGCCCATTGATGTCCCAGTGAGACTGGCCTTTTTTTCTTTTCAGAATTTTACTTGCTTTATTTAAAAAATAACGTTTATCTCTAGACCCGTTTTCAACTTTCCCGCCAGTTTTTATATTAAAAACCTTACTATGAAATAAAGTTCTTAATCCAAAACCATCAATTTATTACTGGCCTGTTTTAAGTTCTGTTTTTAAAACTGTATTTTGACCACAGACCTTAGCCTTAGTCTAGCATGCTGGCTGGTCAATTATTATTAGGAGGTATCTACCACCAGTACCCCACTATACATCTCATATGCCATGATATACAAGGAAGACGGAATTCCGATGACAAATCGAGTGGTGTGGTAATGCACTCAGTGTCTGCGTGACAGACAGACGTTTCCTAAAACATGACGGTTGGTGAGGTCGTTCAACTCTCGGATCATTTTCATTTGCTCTACAAGAAATTAAAAAGTTAAACTTAAAGTCTGACTAACTTATTGCGTCATTAGTCAGGCAAGCGCGGCTGCTAGGCGTGAGGTCCTGTGTTCGATTGGACAAAGTGTTCTTGGGTTTTTCTGTATGGAAATTCTCAGTAGCACGGAGTTTGGAACTGTCTCCGGTAGATGGCAATAAGCTCGACCCCTATTACATGAGACTTAATAACGGCATCGGCGGTACTGTAAAATAGTGCATCTCTGCCTAACCCTTCGGGGAATACAGGCGTGATCCTATGTTATGCTAAGTTAAACACTTGTTGTAAATTTTAGTTGTAAATCATAAAGAAATATAGCTCTGTAATTACACGTTGTTTATCATCATCATCATGGGGAGGATTTAGACTGGTTATCTTTGGCTCAGAACAGAACGGTCTGGAAATCAAGGGAGGAGGCCTTTGCCCAGAAATGGGATATGACAGGCTAACAGTAACAATAACAGTTACATGTTACGATTTTGCAATCTTAAAGGCTTCTCAATTGCATTGATACCTGAATTTCGTTTAGCGATTGTACTCTGATCGAGATGTGATATAGATTCTAGATGAATCTACTGATTACCTATCAGTTCTAAATAATAAAACCGTCTTTTGTTATGAAATTATTGCTAAAAACTCAAGTAGAGACACTTAATGTGAAAGATTTCTTGGGACTGAGTGATGAAATATGAAAAGTGTAACGTTTGCAATAATTTCAATGGCCTTTGATGTGTTTTAAGGCTGATTTCTCAATAGCTGGATTAAACTAATATAAGTCATTCCTTTGATACGTTCATACAAGAACTGTTCTATTTCAAATTAACAGCCAGATAACTTTTATCCGGGCATTGAAAATTCGGCTCTTAGGGCTGATTTTTCAAGTATCAGTTAGCTTTTATCATCAAAATAATATGTCCTGAACAACTCTTTTGCCTTTTATCCGAAGAATTAATTTTCTGAATTGACAGCTCTTATATAGAAAATATGTATTTATTAAATTAACACGTTAGCTGCGGCGGCGCTAAAACTAAACTTTCTGCACGTGCGGTACGAGACAAATGCCGTACATTATTAGTGTAGAATATTATTATATTTAAAGCACCAATATTGAAAAGCTCACTGTCTCTTTCCTACATGTACGGGAACATAGTTAAATGACCCCCGCACCGAGCGTAAAACAAGGACAACGAGCTGCCGCACTGGCTGATATTCAAATACGGCAAAATACTTGCCGTAACGCAGCGAATGTGTTAACAAATGAAGATTCTAAATTGGAAAGCGCTTGTTTTAGAATTTTAAATTCACTTCTTTCTTGATTGCTTGGGTTTCTTCTAGAACCAGGCACTATTATTTAGACCAGTATGCACTGAGCCAAATGTATGTATTGTATTCTTTCTGTGCGTTTTATTTATAAAACAAACAAACAGTGAAAACGGCATATCTTGGAACCTACGTTCCTCCACTTTTAAAACATCTGGAAAACCGCTATGTGGAACAGAAAAACATTGATTTTTTTAAACTTTGTGCCACACAAGGAAAATTCCTGTATCGTGGGTGCGTTTACAAACATAGATAGTCACATAGACATACACCCAAACCCGGAACAACTATCTGAATATCATACAAATATTTGTTTCGTGCAGGAAACGAAACCTCGACCCGTAGCGCAGCAGTAGATCTCTCAGCCACTGCGCCAACCGTACCGTTGCTGTACCAACAGTCAAAATTGAACCGATTCTGATTCTGAGCATCTATCGTGATTACCCTGTTGGTACGTTGTGAACTAAATACGGCCCACAGTAGGGAAGAGTACACAAAAGATCACACTCACCATCCACTTCACGCAGTCCAAGCAGCCAGTCTGCGCAGCCGCATGTATGGGCAGCATGCCATCTCTCGCTCTAGCATCAAGCCTTCCTCCAGCTTCCAGCACGAGGTACTTCAGGACAGCCAGGTGGCCTTCCTGGGCTGCCAAGTAGACCGGCGTCACGTCGTTGTCCATCGCTGTGTTGGCACTGCAGAAGAAAGAGTACGATCAGCAAGTTTAGAAGAGACAATAGAGTTTATTCTTGCCTCATCACACACGTATCCCCGAAGGGTTAGGCAGAGGTATAAATTTTGTACACTCACATTTCGCAGATGCCGTTATTTAGTCTCACGTAACAGGGGGCGAACCTTTATCCATTTAACTAGCAGAATTCCAACTCTGCTGCTGAGAATTTCAGAAAATCTCGATAACGATCGAATTTTGTCCGAACTGGGAATCGAACCCAGGACCACATGGTCAGCAGCCGCGTTTGCGACCATATATAATAGTATATAAAACATACTTCTAATGCAGTAAGTTCTGTAATGATTACCTTTAGAGCTATGAATTGGCAATCAATTGTCTCCACATATTAAAAAAGTAAAATTTATCACGTCACAATCAACTTGCATATCAAGTATCACATCACACTGTCACCAAATATCCTTTTACATATCTATAACACTTTCAAACTTCCCTAACAAACAGATATCCGAAACAAAAGACACACTAATAAAAAGAACATTTAAAATGTCTAAAATAAAAGACGCTTATTTAAAACAACATTTAAAAAATCCACAAAAATCACTCGTGTCTAACCGATAGCCAGACCGATAGTCAGACTAAATACAGATGTTATAGTAAATACTAAAATGTTGTTCTGACCTCCATAGCCAACACTTTCGAAATTAAGACGATCTAGGTTCCGCCAAACGAAATCGATATCATACTAATTTTGAATACATGCATTAATAATGAATTTTTAAAATTTTGAATGACTTGGAAAGGATTATTGAATCGTTATGTCTTTATTTTTGGAGTTGTTGTGACCAATTAATTTATTTTTGGACTGGACTACTTGTTTTTTTTTTTTCTTTTTAAGTATGTTGTCGTAGTGTCGTGTTTATTTACTTTCATCGCTGATTTGCAAATAGATGAAAATAGAATGTTGGACTACTTTTCTACACTGAAAGTTGACCGAAAATAGAATTTTGGAAGAGATAAATCTTTTAATTTTTTCGATGTTGTTCAACTTTTACCAAAGTTTGGCAGACGCTACTCCAGCACTATCTCTTGGAGTGCAGAAACAACACTAATCATGCAGTATTGTTAACAATACAATAAAATTTATATATTTGAGTAGGTACCTACATAGAGCTTCATACTTCTACCCCTTGCTTCTACCCTTCAAGTGACGAAACGTAGATATTATAAAATTGTTCTCGTCCATATTTCAGATCCGATAGCTTATTAAATTAACAAAGAAACTTTTATCCCAGCAAATGACGCAAAATGACAAAAAAATGTGGATGAAGAACGGGCGCTCGTCATCCAATTCACAATTCCGGGGTTTGAAATCTAATCCAACTCTTCAAGACATGTAAGTAAGGTTCTTAGTGGAAGCCACATCCACGAACGAAAGAATTTAGCCCAGATACATATAATTCAAAATTAAAAACATTGTTTCATAATAAAATCCTGCCTAGACATTTTCCCAACGAAGTTGCCTGAATATTATTCAAATTCAACTGCTATCGGTCTAAACTGCGCCGCCAAAATACTGGCAATGAATGTAATAGTAAGTAATGTGAATGGATGGTATTATCGACTTAAGTTAATTACTAATTAATCACAAAACATGTTTTCGGATGCCAGATAACCTATGGGCCAAATTACTTATAGAATTGTCTCCAAAAAGTGGAACCGCCGAGGAAGGCCGCGCAGAAGATGGCGAGACGAAATTGATGCCTTCAACTTACAATGGCGACAAGCGGTTACCAGTAGAGATCAGTAGAAGTCTCAGGGGGAGGCCTTTGCCCAACAATGGGACACTCAGGGCTAAGTATAATATAATATAATAATCACAATACTGTCTTATTGGTCTCGTGGTCGCGAGCGCTGGTGCTGGAGGTCCTAGATTCGGTTCCGAGGTTTTATTAGGTTTATCTGTCTGATAATTCTCAATAGAAGCTCAGAGTTAGTTAGCGTGAAGTGTGGGTACAATTGTACACCTCTGCCGAATCCTACGGGGAATAGGCGTAACGCTATGTTATGTAGCAACAAAGACTTTTTCCATATTGGACACGTTTTTTTTTCATAGCCAGTTCACATACTCGTGTACACTCAATTGCACCAAACAAAGCCGCCGGCAATGTTAACAAATTGGGTATCATAAGACTCGTGATTACAATCAAATGGTGTATTTCATTGTTGACCCATTGAAATACACCTGCCACTATCTGTATTATTGATAATCAACCAACAATTTAATGCAACTTTTAGTTTCTTAACTCATCAAATCATGATGGCACGGTTGGCGCTACGTGTGGCAGGTTTAATTCTCGCTCGGAACAAATATTTGTATGATCTACAGCCAGTTGTTACGGGTCTGGATATTTGTGTTTGTAAACGCATAAATATAGATTCAGAAATTATTCTTACTGTGGGGCAATGTTTAAAAAGAAGTGTCGGTAAACAGAACAATAGATTAGAATAGTAAACCAATGTTTCCCGCCGCCGGGCGCCTCCTGTGTCTTATGGAAATCCTAAAATGAACATCATTAGTTTTAAATAGTAGAGTAATAAATCTATTTCCAAATGACAACATTTAAACACGTACAAAATGCTCGGATTATGTGTCTATCAGATATTGTATCAAATATCTTGCTTGTATTTTAAGCTCATCATCAAAATGCGAGGAAACAGCTACCAAGAGTAATGAAACATGAGATCGTCTGGAGCACCTTGGGCAGTCAGCCTCGACAACACAGCACCACTACGGCATGAGCAACTTCCTTGACAAGTTCGTGCCGATCCGACAGCAAGTCCAGAAGATAAAAACTCCATGTTTTGACCAAATCAGATGCTTCTAAAAGATTTTGGAACCGTTAACCGTATAATCATGAATTAATTATTTGTTGACGTTGAGTTATATAATTATTTAGATAAGGTCCTAATTTTTGTAGTAATTAAATTACTACGGCTAATTTTTGCTGAAATTCGATTTTTAATTAAGGTATTTGTTTAAAGTGACACTTTGATTAGGTAATCTATATTTTGGTTATCTAATATTATCTCAATTAACTTAAGTATGCAAAATTAACTTGCTCTTTGCTCTAGTAGACACAAGCACGACTGCTGAGCGTGTAGTCTGAGGTTCAATTCCCTGGTTAGGAAAGGAGTTATTCTTTTTCTTTTTTTTTTGTATGGTCATACTCAATAGCAGCCCGGAGTTTGAAACTGTGCTTGATAGATAGCAAAAGGCTCGCCCCTATCACATGGCACTCAATAACAGCATCAGTATCTTTGTAAGATACACCTCAGCCTAACCCTTCGCAGAATACAAGCGTGATGCATAATAAACATATTATATTTTTCTCACCTACTATTTTACAATCTACAACCTGTTTCAATTTAAAATAGCGTCTACAAAAGTGTACCTTATAAAAAAATTTGATACTAAATATCTAGTTCCCTCTTTACGAGTATTATGTTTGTTAAACCCTCGGACTTTGTGAGGGTGGTTGAATGAGACACAGTGTGTGATTTTACGTATGACCTTAGTTTAATACCTCCTTCAAACAACAATTATTGTATGTTATGTATCAATACACGTACTATTCATGGAAAATCTTAACACCGCCATTCACGACGTCATCAGAACTGTAATACCTCATCTTTTAACTAAAACTTGAAACTAATTTATGTCCTGATGACGTCGAGATGGCGGTTGATTCCAAATTACCGATAGATGGCTAAACAATGTTGTTTCAAGAGTATGAAACTACATTTTACCGCATATACCTTACACAAGTACTTGATCAACTGATTGTTATTACGGCAATACATCGATCTCGCGATCTCTCACGTTTCACTTTTATTTTCTCTTTTCACTTAACGTTGCTATGCAACGGCTGACGTCAGGTCGTAGGGTCGGGTTCAATGGACTGTGACTATGTATTACTTATAATGTTAGTGATATATATAGATACATTAATATAAAATAGATAGAATCGTAATTTTTGATAAGTGATTGACTTTAATGACATCTCTATAATATAGTAAATAGTAAATCAAAACGTTACTATGACACATATGTCACATAAGCGACTCTAATCCCTAATGTAACCAAGTTAAGAACTAAAATCGCTATCATGAAAATTTACTTTACTACGATAATAAATAGTAAGAAAACTTGTGATAGAGGTACAGGAGTTAGCAGGTAAATCTTACAGTAGAAATAGCACTGGCTCTACTCACAAAATATCGATAGACTGACGGACCATCTGCCTAGCCTTTTCCAAACTACATTGGGATCGACTTACGGTTGCTGAAGATCAGTATTTTACATAGAGCGACTGCCATCTTACCTCTCACACTCAGTTACTGGAGACAATGATACTCTGAGGTAAGACTGGTTGTCAGACTTTCTTGGGCCTCAGACACCCATAACGACTGACATAGAATAGACTGACAAATCATGGTCTTGTGAACACCAAAATACACAATTCATAGTAAACACTAAAAGCTCCTCTAAGCAGTTAGACTTTGGATCCACGGAAAGAACGTTCAACGTCCCGCTTTGAATTGCTGACTGGCTTATAATTGCACCAAGACATGTGCAATTGGAGCGCATGAATTCTCTTTTCGCATGCGCACATATCCTCATACAAACTAGCCATTTGTCACGACCGACCCTGCTAAATGTAATTCCACCCTTATCTATACTCACGTGTCGTAAAACTATTGAGAAATACACCCTTATAGTCTGTTTTTAAGTAGGATTTATAGTCTGTTTTTAAGTTCCAAGAACTTAAAAACAGACTATAAATCCACACTACTAGAAATGCAAATGTAACTCTGTCTGTCCGTTTGTTACTTCATCACGACTAAACCGAACGTTATGAATTTTTACAAACAGGCAGCCTGGGTCCTGGAAAAGGATGTAGGCTTATTTATACTAGCTAGTAATAAATGTTTTCAGTTAGCAAAAGTCACTGTTTTACCATCGAAAGCTAAATATTTCGTAACAAACTTGAAAACGGTTTAACGCCTGACATTTTAGTGCTAAAACTTACGAGACAGTAAATATTGGTTGCAAGATACTTAACCAATAGATATTTTCATAAAATGCCTATGATATGAACGATTTATATGCAAAACTATAAAATTTCTAACATCGCTTTTTATTATTTTAAGTTTCTTCATTTTTTGTTTATTACTATGCAATATGCGACAGGTATCATCATAATACTTATGAAACTAAAGCAATTGACAGACTTATTAAAAATTCTGTGTTTTTGCCTAACGCTTCAGAAACAGAGAGCATGGAAAGGATCGTATTTTTTTTAATTTCAACGCTATTTATATTCACATAGCATTGTAAATAGACTAGCTAAAGTTACTTTTTGCGTCATAATTTGAACATAATACAGTTTCAAAACATATCAACCATAAATAGTATATTTACTTTTTTTTTTAGCCTAGTTTAGGTAAACCTAAAAAATCTCCCAACCAGTTAAGAATGCTAAGACAAATTCAAAGAATAATAAGTCTAGAGAGGTTTTAAACGATGAGGTTAGTCTTAAAAACCTACAACATTTTCTTCTTCTAACTACCTTTAATCAAAATATCGTTTATAAATATTAGTAAAGTAAATATTTACCGCTCCCTGCCAGCATATGTGCCAGCTTTACTCTTCAGTCGTTTCCCTTTTTTGTTCTTCCGCCCAAATAGTTTGCTCGTCACCCGACTGTAAGGCGGTGTTGCATGGTTTAGTGTCATTTCCAACCCCTCAATAACCCCAATCAACGAGTCAAACTCTCGAAATATTAACGTATCTAAAACTCAAAATTTTTAGATCAAAAATTTGAAACAGCTCACGTTATGATTTCGAAAATTTTGTTAAACCAATCACCTCATTGCACAAATTCACTTTTAACACTCCATAAAATATTTATGAGTTGGTAACTCAGAATTTTGAGAGCCGTTAATTTTGATATTCGATTTTCGAACGCGGTTGAGATTTGAAGGTGCGCGGGTGCCGTTCGCGGTCGCTTCGATCTTACTGGCGAGCTTAAGGCTTGTGCGCGATTTCCACGCGAAAACAGCGAAAGTGCCTATTGTATGGCTGCCTTATTGGTCGATCGATGTGAGCTATTATTGTTTATAGATCATATTGTATATGTAAGCTTAACGGCTCAGCTTCACACAATGTAAAGAAACAGAATAAGATCTTTCTTGAATCTATTTCTAAAGATATACGCACAAATGAGAAAGAATCTAACTCCTAAAGAACACCAAAACTTTAATGGAAAGCTTAGTTGTTTCTCAACGAAGACTGGTTCTTAATATGGGCTATTAGCAGCCCGGAATCCAGAATTGTGTCCGATATACGGCAATTGATTTAGCCCTTATTCCATAGCGTACAATATGACACTTCTGCGCTACTTTTCGGTAAATACAACTACTAGTAAAAAAAAAAATGGTCGTAACTGACGTGTTGTAAAATTGTTATAGAGACAAATTGTGCATCTCAAGGAGGCGGATATCATATTTCATCTTGCGCAGGTAGGTTTCTACTATGAAGCAAAGAAAAACGCTTCAAAGTAATTATCTATCAGATACGCTTTTCTCTTGAATGATTAAGTGTAGGTAATAAATAAAGTTGTGAGACTTGAGCGGTTTAATCGTCCATTATGGAACAGCTTATGGATATTATAGATTATGGAGGAACGAGGTATGGTGTTCCTCTATTGAAAAGGGAGGATGCTCCGACCATGCAAGGTGATCAGCCTGGCGGGCCGAAGCACGACAATTTTTTTTTTTTTATTTGTCTCACTCAGTTAGCTCAAGGAGCTTTTACTGCTTAACCGGGCAAATGGCGAGACCAGAAGGGCCTCCAGCCGAGCAAATTAAATAATACTAAGCAACACTGCTAAGGGTGTCCCATAGTGGGACTCGAACCTCGGCTTAGGGCGTTGCTGGGGGGCAGACAAGAGAGGACTTGCTGGATCTGATTGTGAGAAGCCCGACGATTGACGTCGGACATTTATATATATGTTAGAATCGTTGTAAACTCTTATTGTGCGATTCAGGGTTTGTTGTTGTATCTTCACTCCGATAGATGGCGCTTTACTTTTTGCCATGTTGCGAGTGGTAGACTATGCTAAAACTACTAATTAAACTAATTTCAGAAAAAGCATTTAATTAATAGTTTTCTCAATTTATACTGCCTCATTGGTCTAATGGTCGCAAGCCCGACTGCTGCACGTGAGGTCCTGGGTTCAATTTCTGGATGCGAACAAAAATCGAATACAGTTTACTTAGTGTACGAAATATGAAGAATGCGGGGTTAATTGGTCGATCAGTCAAAATTTCATGCACTGTGGGTTGACGATTACTGTGTGTTCTCAAAGTATTGTTGTTGAATACGGGCCTTAATGTATTTTATTATATAGTATATATTTGTTGGTACGGTGAAGGAAAACATCGTGAGGAAACCTGCACACCTGAAAGGGCTCCATAAAGTTCTCGACGGTGTGTGTAATCCGCCAACCGGCACCGGGTCAGCGTAGTGGACTAAGGTATTCTGAGAAGAGACCCCTGCCCAGCAGTGGGACAGTAAATGGGTTGAACTTATTTATATATTTGTTGAACTAATTAATAATTAAATTGGATGTTTACTTACCGCGTCATGAATAAGGAAGTTGTATATCAAACAGAAAAGATCGACACAGAGCTTCGTTAATAAGCGGTTTTTTAACAAGATTATATAATTGCCTGTTACGTTTATTATCTAATAATTTTAATCCAAAATTTTAAATATAACCGATATGCATGTATTTACAAATTAGATTTTATATAACGGATGCATTTTTTGAATATTCTGATTTAACCCGTGAAATGATGCAAAGTTAACTGAACCAACAATTTTCTAATTAATTACTTGCTAGTTAAACTCAAAACTGCCAAATTGGTCTAGTGGTAACAAACGCGACTGTTGAGATTGAGGTCCAAGGTTAGATTCCCGTATTAGGCAACATTTATTGGGGTTTTTCTGTATATAAGTTCTTAGAAACAACCTGAAGTTCGAAATGGTGCCCGGTAGACGGCAATAGGCTCGCCCCTTATTATATGGGACTCAATAACGGTATCGATCAAATGTAAGCGTACAAAAGGACACTTCTACTCATCCCTTCGCGGAATACAGATATACTATATCATATCTAATTGGTACCTATTCAGATAAATCTTTTTAAAATAAAACTACCAACCACTGCAGAATCTATTGCATATAAAATTTATCAATGTAATACATAACGAAAGTCAAATATATTTCAATGAAACAAGTACATATATGTGATTATGATGTAAATTGACTGTGAATAGGAACACTAAAGTAACATGGAAGCTATAATTATTTCGTCTGGCATTAATTACGTATGGCAGTGTCATTTATATTGGGTTTGGTGTAAGCTGTTAGCAGTGAGCGGTTCATTGAGGAACGTATGAGATTCCTTCAGCTCGCGGCTTCGCCCGCGTGGTTTACGAACCCGTACATTTTTCCGGGATCAAAAGTTGCCTATGTGCTATTCCAGACTATAATCTATCTCTGTGCCAAATTTCATCCAGATCCGTTCAGCCGTTCTGGCGTGAAAGAGTAATAAAGATCCATCCATCCATCTATCCATCCATCCTCACAAACTTTCACGTTTATAATATTAGTAGGGTAGAATTTGAAATTCTTTGGTTATATTAATATGAAATGTATTTTTTTAATTTGTTTACTAATTGTTATAAAGACTATTTGTAACTTTGGTATCGTCTAAAATTACTATTTGTTGTATAACATAACATAGCATCACGCCTGTATACCCGATGGGTTAGGCAAGGGTGTAGTTTTTGTACACCCTCATTTCCCCGATGCAGGAATTAAGTTTCATGTAATAATGCTGTATTTCAAACTCCAGACTGTTACTGAGAATTTCAGATGTCTTAATAACACTTTGTCCATCTTAATAACACTTTTCCCGACCCGGGAATGGACCCCAGAACTTCATGCCCAGCAGACGGTCATGCGTCCACAGACCAGTGATGCAGTTTCTTTGTTTTTATAATATCCTACTGTTAATACTTTCGTTGATAAGCGTACCTTAAGTACTGACTTAGTAGTTCTAAGTCATACGACATATCGCACCCTTAAAATGAAAGTGATCTAACTCAAAATTCTTTAACAACCAAAACTGACCTTAAAAAGTATACTTTCTTGAAGACTTTCTTGCTCATTTCCCACAAACTAAATTTTTGACTTGGGTCACTTTAATTCTAATATATCCCTGTAGTTTATAATAAACACATCATTCGATACCTAACCGCACAGAACTGGCGCGGAACTTTTGCCAGCGACTCTGACGCATTTTAATCGCTCCTATTCGTAATATGCACCAAACTGTGCGTTTCACTAGAACGTAACGCCCCCGGAACATGACAAGCGTTTTGTAAAACACTTTCGCTCACAACACCGAATATTGACAGTTACGGAGACGCGACTTGTGACGACGACACTGTTATGCTATTCTGTTATAACTTGAAATTACGAGAGTGCTATAAGACCGTGTAATAAGTTAGTTTAACTGTGAATGAGCCTAATCCGTAATATGTGTAGGTACGGTATGGGGGAACGAGGTATGGTGTTCCTCCATTGAAAAGGGAGGATCCTCCGACCAGGCAAGGTGGTTAGCCTGGCGGGCCGAAGCCCTACGATTGATGTCGGACATTCGTATATGTGTTAGAATCGTTGTAAACTCTCATAGTGCGATTCAGGGTTTGTTGTTGTAGCTTCACTCCAATAGATGGCTCTTTACTTTTAGCCATGTTGCGAGTAGTAGTTGTTACACGGTTTACACATGTCACATGCACACACAACCAAAGCTGTAGATCACACAAATATGTGTTCCATCTGGAACTGACCCCGCGGTACCTAGCGCATAAAGCTAATCGCTTGGTCACTGCCAACGGTGCTCTCAAAAAAGTTAATTATGACCTACCTATGACTTTACAATTACCTAACATTATGAAGATCGAGAAGTTTTAAGTTTAGGCAGTGGCACACCCACCTTTATTGAGTCACATGTAATAGGTCGCGAGCCTATTACCATCTATCGGGCACAGTTCCGGAATCCATGCTGATACTGAGAATTTCCATACATAAAAACCTATAACACTTTGCCCGACCCGAGAATCAAACCCAGCGCCTCATCATCTCTACGTATGAGGAAATAGAGTACATCATATACGTACATTAAATATTAAACTCATGCCCTTCGTCATTAATATTACACACAAAACTCAATCAGTAAATAGAGGAAAGTAGCCTGATAATGAAGCTATTACAATTAAACAACAAAATCATAACAATAGTGCACTAAACACCAGTTTGCGTGTTAACTGACTACGTTTTTACCGCCGTTTGACTACTAAACGATGCTTTGTCTAATAGAAAATCTCAATCAAGGTCAGAAACGTAGAAGTTTATTCATTATTATTGTCAGGCAGAGAGAAAATCTTGTCACAACATAATAGGTTTTTTCGCAACCCTATTGTTTCTACTCGCCGCTAGATGGCGCTGTAAGAAGTTTCCTATTGTTGGCTAATGAGGCGTCGGAAAAAAGTGTAGGTACATACATAAATATTGTATTAATTATCTTTGTATAGTATTTATTTCAAGCTGATAAATATTAAGAACTTGCTTCTATTTAATTAAGTGAAAATGACGATTGTTTTTGCTGTTTAGGAAGTCGGCAATTGGTCTATGAATTAATGGATTTACTGTGTTTAGTCGTGTTTATGATACGATACATTCCGGAAGCGCTTTAGGAACACGATACATTAGGAAGGAAATAGTCGAAGGACCGGATTTTGCATCCGTGGCATATATTTTTATTTAAATATACATCCGACAATTTCTTATATGCTGATTGCCAGGGGCCCGGCTTTATATATACAATTCCGGCCCGTCCGGCATTTGTTAGGCTTTTGATCAACCCACCCCGCTAAAAGATCCCAAACAAAAGCGCCCGCGTATTATATAATAAAGTGTCTCAAATTAATAACAGTTATAAATACACTAATAAAAGTATGTACCAGGCTTTCAGGACAAAATGTCCGGCTAAATATGAATCTGTGTCCGGCTTTTCTATTTTTTGGCCTGGCAACCCCAGACCCGACTAATTTCAGTTGAACTCTTTGACGTTGATTAACCAATCAACATGAGATACTTATGTTCTTCCTATCTCCTAACTTTTGCGTGCCCAACAGGGTCCACGATGTACTATACAATTTTAGTTACCATCTATTTATACCATTGTGGAAAGCAAATAAAAGATTGAGTTTGATTAGCTTTAACTATCCTTTCAGAAATCGGGGTTAGAGTTATCGGGACTAGAGATTATCAATGCACGGTACTTATGTATTGATATAGCTGTCCCATCCACCGAATGTTATCCTTAACCCTTCAGCTACCGCGGGACGCAGATACATGTGAAACACCATCGGAATTGCAGCATTCCGGTTGAACTTTACTGACAACGATACATGGAAATATTGTTACCGTACTTCGGTACTTATCCCCAGTTCCATGTTCTTGGCACCGTGCACTTAGCCCCCGTTGGTTGGGACTATACAGGTCCACAACACACGATTAAACAGTCCGATATTCCATAATTAATATGCCTGCTAAAATTACCTCAATATTAATTCATTGCAGTAATAAACGAGTTTTGCAGTTTCATTCTATTAAATAATTCATTAATATTTAAAGAAATCACTAGGTAACGAGTACCTGCCCATCGGGGGAACGTACCGTGGCCATAATGAATTAAGTATGTGTTTGATAGTACAGAAACTCAGAAATTATTCACAGTAGCACTGTTGCTGACTTGCCAATGGAGGAATGATAATTAATTCTAGGTATCAAAGGTCAATCGTCTCAATCAATAAAATCGATACGTTTCAACAAATCAATACAATAATATCAATACGTTTCCTTGCTAAAATGAACAATATGTGTCTTTTGTTACAATGTAATATGGAGTATGAATTAGTTAAGTATATGTTGTTAAAATGGGCCCATTGTTACTATAAATAAATAGGACCTATTCTAACAAGTAAACGTAATGAAATAATCTGTTTGCTTCGAACAGGACATCACAGCACCTACCAAATAATCCTTCAAAGCACCTAAACGGTAATTTTGCTGCATCTGGTGATGCTGTTGTCGAGAGTCCAGATTATTTCCAACATTTTTTTATGTATACATATTTTGGATTTCTCACTTAAAAAACATATTATCCCAAATTTTCAGCCTCCTCTCCTCCTCTCAATACTTTTTAAATCATATTTTTTGTGACAGTACAAGTTCCTACTGAAATCTGAGGCAATTGTTTAGAATACAATCTTTATTTAAATTCACTTTCAGTCACATCATAAAAAGTCTATACAAACACACATACATACGTATTACAACAGTAATTTCCCTGTCATATCACTTTCTCTGAGGAAATTGTGGAAATTATCTCGTCTTCCACGACAGGCGACGCCACGGGGAAGACGCTAGCGTACGACACTAATCATTTAATTGGTTATGTTATGAAGAAAGTTTGTCGTTGTGATTATGTGACTGTGTGCCTTTGACGTTTCTTGTAAATTTCGAAAACTAGGATTTCCCAAATTAATTGATTAAGATATGTCGTAATTGTCAGGACAAGTTATATATGAAAACAAAACAACAAAAACTTCTGCCCGCAGCTCCGCCCGCGTTTTCCCGGGATAAAATGTAGCCTATGTGCTATTCCAGACTGTAATCTATCTCTGTGCCAAAGTTCATCCAGATCCTTTCAGTAGTTTTTGCGTGAAAGAGTAACAAACATCCATCCATCCATCCTCACAAACTTTCACATTTATAATATTAGTAGGATTTTTTTTTCGAAAAATCTACCGGATATGTCGGAAATTTGAATTGTATTTTTGTATGAATATCTTAGTTCAGAAGCACCTAAACTGACTTATTACCTAATGCCAATAAACTAAATTAAATTAATTTGCATCACACCTGCGTAACCCAAAAGGTGTGGTAGGTAGAGCTGTGCCTACTATTATTCAACCGACCATTCGACAAATCCGTTTTTACTTCATGCGAGCGAGTCAATTGCCATCTACCGGACACGATTCCAAACTCCATGCTCTTATTGAGCGTTTTCTCACAGAAAAATCTCAATAACAATGCCCTACCTAGGGATTCGCACCGCAGAAACTTGCGAAAACTAGAACAACGAAACAGTTTCATTAAAAAAAAAAAAAACAAAAGATATTCACAAGTAAAACGCAACACTGCACTAAAACCAACGAGTTGCAAGGAACAGTGTTTCAGAACGGAACGGCCCGTTACTATGGCGTGTATCGCTATTATTGCCTCAGTTAATCATTATTATGTGCACTCCATTGAGCTAAATACTTTCGAAGGTGTGAGTCGGGCCATAATGTATCATAACCGCGGCGCCGATTCGGTTGCGGAATCATGTACTACTTTTTGCGTAAGCTTGCGAATACTCAGGTTTAAGAAAAATTTGTCAATCAGCAATGTTTGAAACTACGGCAGCAGCCCAGTGTGCGTCGGAACCCAGTTATGAATCATCATTCGTGGAAGCTCGTTCCGCGTAATACATAAGCTCATTATTGGACAAAAGCCTTTCACAAATGATACTACAAAATCCAGTCCTTCGTCTTCCTCTCATTCATTTTTCCTCCATCATTTTTTTTTTTTTGATTTGCGTGTTGAGAACCCCTCATGGGCTATCCTCCGCCTGGGAGATGCGGAGGGGTGAGCCGCACTCCTACCGGCTAAACTCACCACGGTGGTCCGCCTCGACACCATACTCGACTCGATTCCGCTTCGGGAACTCTTAGAAGACCGCACCGAAACCTACCACGGTGTCGTGCCGATCGGCACTTTCCGGAGGGAGTGACTGTAAAGAGGCCACCTCCTCGTGCACGTCCCGGGGAAGACTATAAAGAGGTCCCCCCGTTCGTCTTCCTCGTCTAGTCTAACCCTCTACCGCACCCTATCTTCAGCTTTTAAGAGTAAAAAACTATCTCTAGATTATAACGTTTTTCTAACTTATGGATTGAAACCCAGACCACAGGATAAACAGCAATTGGTTTGACTTTTAATGATTCCTATTTTCTAGAATAGTAACGAAATATTGTATAGGAAAGAAACTTCTAAATAAGTAAAAATAACACATCAAGTAACCTATATTTAAGTTTTTACGGTAAAAGGTTTATGATAAAATATTATTGATGTATTTCAAAATGTTGTAAATGAACAAGCAAACATGTATTTTTAGCGTAATACTTGGGACCAGCCAGTGTAATAATCCAGCCCAATAGTCCTTCTGCTTGGCATGGGCCTCTTTTCAGAATAAAAACGGATGCAGGATTCATAATATGAAACTTATTCAGGCCCAGACAGATTTCCTCATGATGTTATCTTACACCGTTAAAATGCATGATAAACAAATATTGATCCGCACATGAATTCGAAATGTCAGAGGTGCGGCCCAGCCCCACTCGAGTTTCCCGGCTTCCTGCATGGAAGGCAAGTGTTCAATCGCTAGACTATCACTGCCTAGAGTTAGTAAATAAAAGCAACCCTTACCTGATGGTACTCGCTGGTACCGTTTTCGAGTACTTCAGCCTCGCCGACGCCGACCTCGCGGGCCGCTCCCGTCTCGGACACGTCGCCATCTTTATTACACTATGACGTCACAATAGTCCACTCAATTCATAGTTCGATCGTTTTCGATTATTGTATTGAAACTTTTTCGTTTGAAAAAAGTTCTGCGTATTTTTTATATTTATGGTTATTTTTTTAAATAATTTTGTTAATTAAGCATTATGTTCAGCTGTAGTTTCTATAAAAAGTAGTTGGTAGGTCATTAGTATATTGCACAAGTGTAGAAAATTTTACCGATTGAACCCAGAAGAATTTAGAAGGCATTTATAAAGAAAAAACATTGTTCAAGAAAATGGGTCAGTTTGCTCATCAAAATTCTCTAGAATATACACTAAAAATACATTTAAAAAAGAAGGCGTGAAAATCATAGTTGCGGAATTTTAATTAGAGTGGCGATTTAGTCATAAAAATGAAATGAAAGCAGCATTATTAATCCGAATTGAGGATAAAGTAGATAGATACACACAGTTAAATATTATATTAATATGTAGATATTATTATAATAAATCATATTTACAACCAGACATTCCAATTAAATAAAAAAAAGAATTCTTATATGAAAGATTTTAGAGTAGTCAAATTTTGACAAAAATAAAAATCTATCATTTGAATGTATCTAAGAGATAGTAAACTTTAGTTTATCGCTATCAAAAGTGGTTAACCAATTCCTGTTGTTCCTAAGCAAGCACCTACAAAGTGAATTAGATGATTATCATTGCTATAAAAACTCATCTGCAATAAATAATGCATCATAAAACGCACCAGAAACGCGAAACCGGTAATTACGTCTGTCAAATTATCGGCTCTCGAAAAATAGCTCGGTTTTTGCTCATTGACAGCTCACCCGTCTACATTAGCTGGCAGCACGAAGGAATTGCTCGTACCAGGCCAACGCATTTAATCACGCGATACTCTTAACAAGACGTTTATCAACAGAAATAATCGTTGCAGCTGTTGTCTCTGGATCGTAAATCGAAATTTAAATTTACGAGTATTTGGCGTTGTTTTAAGTGTAACAGATTTAAATTTAGAAAATCTGTGGTATTAAAAATAATAATTTGGGAGAATTTGGAAGTGAGATTTTTGATAACTTCTTAAAAAGATATAATATATCTAATAATAATTAAATATCTCCCTATATATATAGAGTTGACTGATATTGGGACGGTCCCTATGATCGGATATATTTAATTTTGAAATTTGACATCAAGAAAAACAAAAACGGTTTTTTGTCCGAATTTACCTACCTATACTTGAATTAGGAACAGTTTTAAAGACTATTTTATCTAAAACTTTATGGTTTGTCTATCGTAGCGGTTTTTTTTTGTGTTACATAAATGAATTATTCAATGTATAGTCTTGTTCCGCTACTTATAAATTACTTTTACATAATAAATAATTAATGTATGTAAATATTTTAGAAAATCGGAGCATATTATTATATAATCGGATAAATTATCTAAACAAATAGACCATTATTTACCGATCTGTGTCAAAAGTAACAAATAAATCGTTAAGTTATTATATGTAATTAACATTTCTAATTTATAAGCGAAAGGATTAAAAAATGTATACATTTTCCTCTTTTGTAAATGTTTTATTTTATATATCTAAAAAATATCTAAAATTCTTTTATTTTATAAATCGTTATCTGAATTATATGTAATGGAAAGACTTTTAAATCTAATATACTAAAGACCTCAACATTCAACATTTCAAGATTTCAACATTTGGTTGAAAGCTAGCTCCTAGCTTATTGAAAAATATTCCTGTGGTCAAAGGTAAAAGGGTTATATCATTAGTCACCAAAGTGGTCCAGGTGGACCCCCAGGGGCCCACGGGAGACTCGACGGAGGTCTACGTTGGCGTGACAAAAAAATGGGGGTTTACAATTCAATTTACAATATGGTAGAAATGCAGCTGCAGGGAATTCCACCGGAACCAGATAAATTTTGAATGTGGTCTATGAGAAAAAAAGTCTGGGAACCTCTAGGTTATATAACTTATTTTATATTCGATTATGCTAGTTTGAACCACTACGCAGATGGGGAGATGAGTTTGATAAATTAAATAATTGATGGTCCACACTGGGTCTAGAGATGGTGGTAGATGATGGTAGAGATGGTGGTCCATTGAGAGGCCTTTGCCCAACGGTGGGATAATACACCTAACAGTAATGAATAAATCGTTCAAGTAATCATGAATGATACTTGAATATTAACGGCACAGTTGACGCAGTGGTTGAGAAATCAAGTGCTACGTTTCGCGGGTTGTATTCCCGCACGGAACAAATACTTGTATGATCTTCAGATAGTTGTACCGAGTTAGGGCATAATATGTCCATGTGTGTTTGCAAACGCACCCACGATACAGGAATTATTAATAGTGTGGGGAGATGTTTAAAAAAAACTATTTATTACATAGACTATATTTAAAAAAGACGTTATTAATGAATGGATAAAGTATTTAATAAGCATACAAACAATGTGAATGATTGTATTACTATAATTTAGGTCTGAGTTGCATATTGAACCTTATTAGTAGAAACTAATATTTATAAAATGTACGTATTTTGTTTATCCTATACTATTTGTACGAGCAATACTTATATTTGTTTGTTAGTAATCGCGTTCTCGAAAACGGCTCTAACGATTTCGATGAAATTTACAATATACAGGTTTCAGCGTCATAAAATTATCTAGCTAAGTCTCATATGTATATATGTAATAATTCATTATCAGTAAAAAGAGGCTTTGTTCCAAGTCTTTACGCTTTCCGAAAAATATATACATAAAACATGTAATCATTATTCGATGACGTAATCATTATGACTTCTTTAACTTAATACTTTTCTGACAGAGAAATAGACAAACTAGTATGACGACATTCTAAGGGTTTTACGAAACCCAGATATGGATTTCCAAGGAAAATATTTTAATTATAAATCTCAGCACAGAAATAATTAATGTTTTTTTTTTAAGTAACGTGGTTCTTACTAATAAATACTCGTATGAAACAACTCGTTAGGTTATGTTGCTTCTGTGTTTCCAAAGCAAAAACTGTAAGTTATTATCTCATTTATTATCCCGAGCTAAGTTATCTGACGTTTGCAGGTACATAAATAATAGTCTAGGAGTTGTTTCCTGTAACTTTTAAATAACAGTTATTTAAGATATACAGTAACTGTACATCTTGCCTAAGAATTGAGAGAGAAGAAAATCACATTACCAATGTAAGTGACCTTTGTAATCATTTTCTAAGATAAACTAGGATGCTTTTTAATTCATTATTTTAACTCGGCTTTTTCGCTTAGTTTTTTTTTTTTACAAGACTTTGCCCCACACTATGATTTCTTCTGTATCGTGGGTACAGTTTACAAAAATACATTTCACTTAAATACACAACCAGACCCGAAACAACTATCTGTAGCCACTACGCCGTTTCGCTCCGTTCGTTTAGCATGAGGTCTTCGATTCGATTCCCAGTTCGGTTTACTTTTACCGCTGGCCATACGGAAGTTGACGAAAAGAAATTAAAACGTCGATGAAAACCACACTTTTTAAGTTCTGGTTTTCATTTATAAACTAGCTGTGCCCGCGACTTCGTTCGCGTGGATGTCGGAACTTAACAATGTATTATTTAGTGACACCAAATGCACTTAACCCTATTTTATTTTTTCTAAAATAAAAGTAGCCTAAGTTACTCCTTATTAGTTATTTTATTTATATGTATAGATGTATAGATTTAATCACAAAAAAATCTCAGCTTTTATTAATATCATAGTGTTGTCTCTTATAACACACGCACAGCCAATAAAACATCTTAACTCCGTACATTTGTTAAGCAAACGCGCATATTTCGCGCACTGTCTCGCTTTCGTAAATTTCGAGTCTATTATGCTAATCCGAACCAAATTTGATTGCATCTACACAATTAGTCGTTTAGGCTAAATTTCACTGATCCCATATCCGTATTTGTGTTATCTTTGATAATTTTAGTGTTGTAGGTACTTTATTATTTAACATCGTGTTTCAGGTAATAAAATACCTAAGTGCCAGGAAACTTTTGTGGAATGATTTTAATTCATATACAGGGTGGCAAAAATGAACGAGACACGGAGGAATACTACCATCAATAATGGAGATAAGTAATCAATTTAATTCAAAGGAAACAACACTGTATAATAAAATTAATATTTTAGTTTCATATTTCGTAGTGTAAGAATAATTCGCATTTATGGAAATTAAATTAAATTATTTTCCTTTTTGGATTTAAGAATATTATCGATATCGATCTTCGCGAGAAGTTTCGATAAAGAAGACTCCAATCTGATTGAATATTCATTTGCCTTTCTAGCAAAAAATCTAACATGTAATCATCCAACCAACTTATTTAAACGAGTCAACAACCTGTACATGAACACTTTACTAAACAGTTAAAACTTTAACGACTAGTCACAGTAATTTATATCCGGTTCATATAATTTCACATTCCTGTCACCCCACTAGCGAAAAAGAGCGTAAAGATAAAATTCTTGAAGACGTTTTTCAGAGAAAATCAGCCACACTATGTATCTAAGTGTATGCTTGCATGACTCGCACGAAAATGGAATGGAATGAAGAAGACAAAAAGAGACAAATATAAAGATGATGGCCATCAGGTAACTTACCAGACAGATTCATAACATATCGACTGTGAACTGTCAACATATCCTATCTCGATTTTATGAAGATTTTACTTGGTTATACCATTCTAAACTATTTCATACCCGGCAGCGCTGCAACAAGCATATTTTACTTCAATCAAAATTAGACGCCAAAATCGAATTAATTCAATTTGTACAAACATCTTTTTACATCGACCGCGTTGTATGCACAACGCGGTCGATAGTTTCTTCTTAATCCTGTAATGTTGTCAAAAATGAGAGAGTACCAGTTGCCAGTTCACAGTCGATATATCTAAGGGCCTACATTGGCCATAAACCGGGAACAATTCTAATGAAAATTCCAGGAAACCCTGATACCTCTAACACTTGGAATCGTGCGTAGGACCTCGGTAAACGTTATTGCAATCACTAGACCAATGGCAGTCAGTCAGATCAGATTGACAATGTGATAGGTATAGGTATTAGATCACATTGACAACTCAAAATAGAGCAATTAATTAACTGACTATTGATGTTAGACATTGAGCTGTTGATCTTAGAACATAGGACAATACAAATTAGGACGCTGAGTCTAATATGGAGTAGGACATTAGGCTGTAGATACAGTACACTCAAGAAAATAAGTGATTCTCTTGTTTTTAATCTTCTTATGTCGTATCGGCACACATGGAAAGCACAGTACAGTATAGTACAGTCAGCATCAAAAAGATGTGATTGAAATCTTGACCAATTTTAAATTATAGTATCTGCGGATACATAAAAATACATGGTCACTAAAATTGTATGATTTTATCCAATAGTTTTCCAAGAATAAGTGATTGAATTTCGCTATGTGTATACATGTTTTTGATGCTGACTGTACCGTAGTGGAAAGATAAGTCAGTATGCAATGCTGGTATCGAAGATGACTGCCCAGGGTGCTCCAGGATTTCGGGTTTCGTCATTTGTTTTCTTGTTTTTTTTTTATGGGGCTCAGCAATGAACTCTACTTTAGTAGAGTTTAAATCACATTGAATGACAAAATCAAATCTGTGCTCATATAGAGATCAGCCTGAGGCTGACTAAACCGTTAGTAATAGACATTAATTCTCATGATGATGAAGATTAGATAGACTGCTATAGTCAGCGTAAAGCAAAAACGGCCTATTTTCAGCAAAGTTAGTCAAAGTCAAAGTCAAAGTTTTTTATTTCAAGTAGGCCTTTTCAGGCACTTTTAAAAAGTCGAGACTCTAGGCGCACGGTTCCAAAGGGGGTAGGTCCTATGGAGAAGAGACCGGCAAGAAACTCCATGGATACTCTTTTCAAAAACAAAAAGTTAATTTACAATTAAAATCTTAAATTAACATGCATTATATAAGAAAAAATACAAACTTAATAGAATGCTACTTACACAATGAGGCAATACAACATGAGTTAAACAATTGTTTCGAATATAAACTAAAAACGGGATAAACAGATCAAAGCGGATAAAACAGAAATAAAAAAATACAAAAAAGAATAGAAAATATTGAAACATCAAGAATGTCCAGATATGTAAAGTGAATCTAATATAAAATAGAATTAGTAGACACAATGGATAACCAGGGAAGCCACATGTGCAGAAGATATTCAACGCCACACGTCTCTATCGTCAACATAGTCTTTGATCCTATAATATGCTTTCTTTGTGAGAACAGATTTAACGTGGATTTTAAATTTCTTACCGGGAAGATCGGTTACAGTTTTCGGTAGCTTGTTATAGAAGCGTACACCGTGTCCTAAAAATGATTTATTTGTTTTAGTCAATCTAAATTTTGGCACCACTATTTTGTGTTTATTTCTAGTATTAATGTTGTGAACGTCGCTATTGATACTAAACAT
This sequence comes from Shargacucullia verbasci, assembly GCA_947562105.1. Lineage (NCBI taxonomy): Eukaryota > Metazoa > Arthropoda > Insecta > Lepidoptera > Noctuidae > Shargacucullia > Shargacucullia verbasci. The sequence goes on from OX387296.1 coordinate 2,593,116, forward strand.
GTGAAGGTTCTTCCGAACGAACATTATATTTTCAAGAATGTAGAGAGACGGTAGTGTTAAAATATCGATTTCTTTAAAAAAATCCCGTAAAGACTCGCGTGGGCCCATGTTATAGATCGCACGGATCGCCCTCTTCTGTAATACAAAAATTGATTCTACATCCGCCGCTGATCCCCACAACAGAATGCCATAAGACATAATGCTATGAAAGTATGCGTAATATACCATTCGGGCAGTAGCTATATCTGTTAATTGTCTAATTTTTCTGCCTGCAAAAGCCGCGGAACTTAGTCTCTTCGATAGAGCTGTGATGTGCGGACCCCACTGCAGCTTCGAATCTATTGTAATACCTAAGAACACTGTTTCGTTTATTAAATCAAGTTTATTGCCATCAAGCATTATGTTTAAGCTTACTTGGGGTACATTTGGCAAGGAGAACTTGAGACATTTTGTTTTAGTAGCGTTTAGTAATAAATTATTTGCTGCGAACCATTTAGAAAGGATATTTAAGCTATTGTTAACATGTATTACTTCGCTATCTTTTCTACTTATTTTAAAAATGAGGGAAGTATCATCCGCAAACAAAACAATATCAGCTATTCCGCTCATCATATATGGAAGATCATTAATATAAGCCAAGAACAGGAAAGGGCCAAGAATTGAGCCTTGTGGTACGCCCATTTTCACCAGAGACCCTTTAGATAAGACACCATTTACACATATTTTTTGCTGTCTTTGTGATAGGTAGGATAGAACAAGATCGGCAGCTCGTTCACGAATTCCGTAATAGTTTAATTTGCGGATTAGTATAAAGTGGTCGACGCAGTCAAAAGCCTTAGAGAGATCACAAAAGACGCCAATTGCATCCTGTGAGCTCTCCCAGGATTCCAAAATATGAGTGATTAATTTCACTCCTGCGTCAGTAGTAGACCTACCCTTGGTGAAGCCGAACTGACGAGTATGTAATAATCCATTGGAATTAAAATGTGAAAGCATTTGATCAAGCAAAATTTTTTCAAATATTTTACTTAATGCGGGGAGAACGGAGATTGGTCTATAATTGGAGGGATTATTCTTACAGCCTGATTTGAATATTGGTATGACCTTACTATGTTTCATCAAATCAGGAAACGTACCCTTATCTATGCATTGGTTGAATATGCCTGTAAGTATGGGGGCAATAGTATCAATAATATCTACAATAACTCTAACAGAGATGCCCCACAAGTCTTCAGTGTTTTTGATATTTAGGCTTTTAAATGCTGTTTTAATTGTACTTATACAGATAGGCTTGAATTTAAAGTTAGGCACGTCTTTGCAGAAATTCTCTTTAAGTAGAGATTCAGCTAAAGTATAGGATGAGGCAAGAGTTTTTGTTAACTCTATAGGGATATTTGTAAAATAGTTTCCTAGTATGTTTGCGACTTCTAACTTATTAGTTTTAAAACCATCATGTGTTTTTAGAGACAAGTCGGTATCCCGCTGCTTGACATTCCCAGTTTCTGTATTTATTACCTGCCATACAGCCTTAATTTTATTACTAGAATTACCTATTTTATTAGTTATCAACTTAGATTTAGCAATAGTACAAACTACCTTGAATAATTTGGAATAATTCCTAACATATTTATGGAATGCTTGATCAGAGGTGAATGATTTTTGATAGTATAAATCGTATAAATGATCCCTACTTTTCCTAATGCCTTTAGTAGCCCATTCATTAAATTTTGATTTATTAGTAATCTTGATCTTCTTAATTGGACATGTCTTATTAAATTCTTGGCATATTGTTGAGAATAGAGTGGAGTAATTTCTGTTGGGGTCTCTTGAATTATATGAAGAAGTAAAAACTTTGATTTCAACATTTTTGTTTAACGTCTGCAACTTATGTTTAGTTATAGGTCTAAATTCAATGATATTATTTATATTTTTCTTATCATTCCTTGATTCGAACTTAATTAGTTGACCCAAATGATCCGATCTGATACCGCTAATCAATGAGGACCCTTTTATCATGCAATTTGTGAAAACATTGTCTATGCATGAAGCTGAAGAGGCAGTGATTCTAGTGGCTTCATTAAATACATGATCTAGATTAAAAGATTTAAATAATGACAAGACTTTACATTTTTCTGGCGAATTGGCTAAAAGGTCAATATTCAAGTCACCACAAACAAAAATAAATTTATTATTTTTAAAAAGTTTACTAAGTATTTCTTCCATTATAATTAAAAACGAGGAAAAATTTGATGCGGGGGGTCTATACACACACAGAACAGTATGGTTTTCAATCTCCGCACATACTACCTCACACAAACGATCAACAGAGCAAGAAGTGATGTCCCTTCTTTCCTTATGTTTAAAACGACTGTTACACAAAATCAAAGTACCACCACCTTCCGCTGATAATCTGTTGAACGCACTGGCAACTGAAAAGTTATCTACATGAAACTTCATTTTATCAGGTTTTAACCATGTCTCACAGAAACATAATATATCCATTTGACGACACGGTTGGCGCAGTGGCTAAGCCATTAGCTTTCTGCGCTATGTGTCGCGGGTTCGATCCCCGCACGGAACAAATATTTGTATGATCTACAGATAGTTGTTTCGGGTCTGGTTGTGTGTGCATGTGACATGTATGTTTGTAAACTGTACCCACGACACAGGAGAAATCCTAGTGTGGGGCAACGTTTTTAAAAAAGAAAAGAAAAGAAAAGAAGAAAGATACCTATCAACTAACAATTCAATATCCAAAGTTTTGCTAGAGAAGCGATTAATATTTTGATGATAAAGAAGAATGTCATCATAATGCTTCTCTATTGTCGGCTCTAAAAGTTTAAACAATCTATCATAGAATTCTTAGTGGTACAACTTAGCAATACTGACTCATTACCTATCCTAGTCTGCGATATATGATCTATAATAGAGTTAATATTATACGCTATTAGAGTAGAAATCAGATGTTTGGATTTCTTAGGAAGAAATAAGGCATCTTGAGTAAGTATAAAACCATTAACAAACTTATTAGTATCAAAAAACAATAGTTTGTCATTATGACGACATGTCAACATATACATTAAACTATTTAAGTTATGGATATTGTTATTCTCTTCATCTGATAACATGTTTGAATAGGGTAGAGCACATAACATTAGTCTGCCTATATTTAATTTTAATATGGTGTTAATACCACATATAATGTCCCTTTTTAATAGTCCAATACTATTACCTATCAACAATATAACAGTAGTTTGGTCATCAAGGTGTGTATTACTGGCAATTTTATTAATAATATGATTGTAATGCAAGTTAGGATAACAAAAGTTTGTAACCTTGTGACTCAGAGAATTTTGAAGAATAGATCCTATTCCTACACCTATTCCATCTGTGAACACTACAGATTGGTTGCTCATGTTCTTGACACAGCCACTTACAGGTCGAGCTGCCTCCGGTGATCGTGAGAGTATGATAGACTGGGGGTCAGGAGATGGAACGGAGTGGGGTTGAACCACCATTATCAGAATAATGGTGTTCTAGGTTGTTGAGGTTCAGGAGTTGGAGCAGAGTGACTAATGCAAGAGAGATTATTTGTTAAAGACTCAAATCTCTCAGAGTTGTAGTTCACTAAGTCCATCAGCTCACTGGCCTCCACCATGCGCTCACTGAGTAAGTTTTGTGAGGCTTCATATTTGTTAAAAATTTCTCTTAACAAGTTTTCCTTACAGAGTAGCTCGTCCTGCAACCGACCAATGTCCATTTCATAAATGTTCCTACTGTGCTCTAGTTTGTGGTGACAATTATTTAATTGGTTAACAAGATTAATGCGTTCACGTCTGAGGTAAATATTGGATTTAAATAGATTTAATTTTTTGAGAGCTATCCGGGATCTTTTAATAAGATTTTTAATCTTAATGTATTTCCTAAACTTCTTATTGCTTAATAACACAGGACAGTGTGTAATTGTATCGTCGTTAATATAGGTGGAATAGAAGAAATGAAATGGTGATGATAGAATTGAGATTTGAAATGATTTTAAACACAATCAGCCTTTCAAAACCGAGGATAGATAGGGCTGCCCCTATTTTTAATGCTAGTGAAGTTTTAAAATTAGTTATGGCTAATGCAGATTATTAATTATATAATGAAACCACCATAACAAGTAGGTCAGGCCTTAACAATACATCACAATGAACAATGAATATGCATTATATGCACTCTGACACAGATTTATATGCAGAATCAGCTGTGAAATTTGACCCAAAATCATTTGACATTGTTTGACACTGTTTTGACAATATTTCAAGGTCGTGTCATCTTGAGTAAGAGATATTTTGGTTTTAATTTTGGTAGGACTCGCTTTGCGGAAAGCAATGTGTAAAGACTTAATTGGGAAAAAGAAAAATGCTTGAAAAATGTTTGTTAGGGATGTCCGAAATATACAATATTGAACTTTCTCCTAATATTCCCCGAAAAATCAGATTTTATATTACAAAAAAAGAGGTTAATATAATTTACAAATAAACAACCCTTAGGTACAAATAATACACCCCCTATATAAAGCTAAAACTGTACAAATTCAAATAAAATCCGACCACAAGAACACGTTTGCACAATAATCCTCGACACGAACCAAATCACTTGAAAATTTTCATATTTTCTTCCGTATATGAAAATCTTTCATATCACCGACTCACGCGCACACTGCACTCTGAACGAGCACACGCTGAGTAGCATCTCACTCGACTGAGTGAATTACTACTAATGTGTAATATGGAGCTCTACTTATTATTGGTGAAATACTTAGTGATGAGCGGAGCGATAAGCGAGGGTGGTTAAGAGTTTGCTATAATCTTTATAAGAACAATGCTTGGCAGATTTTGGCCTTTTTTATTAATTGAGTTTATTGTAACAGTGTTCTGTGTACTATTTCTGTACAATGACTTTTTGCAGAAACTAATATTCCGGAATTGGCTAGCTTCACCTGACCTTCACCTTATGTTACTTAGAAAAGACGTTAGAGAAATAATTTCATGTAGATGAAGATCACAGTAGTACGGTAACTTTATTCACACGCTAGCCAATTATAACTTCATAAATTTGATAAGAAAGTTATGAATAGGTCTGTGCAATCAACTTTTTATTTTTATATTATAAATCTTTTTGTCCCCTCACCGCTCCCTACTATGTAAGCACCCGTATCAGTGCAACAGACCCAGTTACTTATGGCTGCTTTCTTTGCAGTGTACAATTATGTTTTTATTTGCACTCCGACGAGTTTCCTTAAACTACCCGTTATTTTTCTATATGAGGAAATGATTTGATAATTTGCAATCTTGGTTAATTTAATAACAGTGCAACGTACACACCCTATCGGATAGACACTACACACTACTACTTCTATGAAATACAAAATTGAACGGTTTGTATGTATATAATGGTTTACTTAGCACATACATGAAATCAGAAATCAAATAAACTTAATTAACAATTATACTTTTTAACCATAAACACGACAGAAGTTAACGAAGTTCAGCCACTGTACATTTTCTTAAAAAACGTATCTAAACATTATTAATTATTTATTTCCTATAGCCAGAACAGAAATGAATATCATATTTTATCTAAATTGCTCCAACCCAAATCAGACATTCGACTCAAAGGACCAACAAAAATCTGATAACAAAACACTGTCAACTTAAGGCCCTAATAACTTCACTAAACATAAATAAAGGAGTTACACAAGTGGGCTCCGCTCCGGATATTTCGAGGCATTCGACTTACTCAATAGAACTTGATAGCCGGTACAAATTGTTCGTAATTGTGATATGACTTGCAACATTATCGCTTATGGGACAGATTAACTTATGTGTTACAGTTTCTTAATATTGAACGGCCTTAATGTGCCACTGTGAATTACTTGTTTCGTATGTCCAAACTCCATGTTCGGTTAAAAGAAAAGTATGATATTGTTGCTACGTAGATTTTATTTTGAGTCATCTTAACACCTTTAGGATTTCCTATCAATGTTTTGAATTTGATAAAAATTACTCTAAGGTCTACATCATTAGTTCCTAAAGTGGTCCAGATGGACCCTTAGGGATCCACGGGAGACTCGGAGGGGGTCTACTTCGGCGTGACAAAAAAATTGAGGTTTACAATTCAATTTACAATATGGTAGAAATGTAACTGAAGGGGGTCCACCGGAACCAGCAAAATTTTGAAAGTGGGCTATGAGAAAAAAAGTCTGGGATCCGCTGGTCTACATGAATGGACGGTACCGTCAACCCGTACTTATGTTACTGTTTAACTTATTTTCCATTTTTTATAACAATAAACAAAAGTGATCCACATGGGTACGAATATTTTTTAACCTCTTTTCAAGTGGAGTTTCAGCTCGTCTTGGTTCATCGTTACGGTTCATAAAAGCATTGTACTGTGTTCAATCCCTGATGAAAGCAAACACGTTTCCTTACTAAGTTAGGCCTTATTCTTCTTTTGATAATCATAATAAATAGATTATAGCGAGTTTAAGTGAACAGTTATAAAACTCGCACAAAAACAAACATTTTATACATTATCCGATAAGTACATGACTTAATTTAAACATTTCAAAATCAATGATAAGAAAACTTCGTAAAAACTGTGACTTTAATCATCAAAGGCTACTATAGACTACTATAAAAACATCAACCCTGAATCAAAGTAGAAAACGCATTGCAAATGAACAAAACTCTGGTTTCCGTTAACATAATTTCTTGAATTAGAAACGTAGGCTGCGGTTCCAAGAAATAAAACGAATCGCCAATTGATTTCACTTTTAATTTAAATCATACATATAACAGCTAATAACTATGTCGTTGCAAGCAATTATGTGCAACTAGCTCTCATGTAAATTTTCTTGTGGTCATAATGCCAACGATATCGACCTATTTACTTAACAATACATAAACAACTCTCTATATTTATCAAAGTAAGTATTAAAATTTTCGATTTTATTTTTAACATTACATTATATATTTTTATTCTAAAAAAATAGATGGGAAGGAGGTCAGAATCCCATCTCAGACATGAATGAATAGACTCACAAATTCAACAAATTCACAAAATAAACATTTTGTATCAATGAAGTGTACTCCTTCAATGATAGGAGATCACAGCATGCACGATTAGATTAACAACTAAGCTAAGAACTTATAGTACTAACAAATTTTAGTAACATTTGATAAGTAAAAAATAACAAAGAGGTTGTAAAACTGTTTTCGTAACCTCTTTGCGTTTTTCTTTTTTTGCTAGTTGTTGTTGTAGACCATAAATAGATAAAAAAATAAAAAAATGATGAAGAATGTGAATGTTCCTTGAAACCGAACTGTTCTTCGGTTCGTGGATAACCTATATGAATCAACTCAGAACCCAAGAACAGCTGTTCCTCTAAGAAAAACAGCCCTTTCCACCAGTAAAGGAATATATTGAAGATACAGAAATTATCAAATTAAACCGTATTGACGTAACTTCCTAAAAGTGGTTTAATACGGGGTAGTCAACCTCATCACCTACCCACCTCATTACCAAACCTAGCGTGTATACCCAAGCAATTTTTATTGCCGACATAAATGTGTCACAGGATGGCAGCGCCGGCGCAGGCGTGAAGATCGCAGATGAGCGCGCTAGATCGCGGATAAGCGCAATTAATTCGGTAACGCTTTCTCTAACCGTCTCACTGGATATACGCTTAGGATTTTTCTTTGTTTTGAAGTAATAACGTCTCAAAGAAACTATTTTGGTCCTAGCAGTCGGATGATCCTATTTCCTATTATCCGCATGGTCCTATTTATTAGCAACATTTAACAAGTATATGATTGGATCGGAACCATCAAAACAGCAATTATGTACACCTACTACTCATCTCAACAGTAAGTGTACATACGCATAATAGATGGAAGATGGAAAGTTAAGTCAAGTTGACCACGCCCATAATGTTCTTATGACGATGCTTGATGCTTATCTTGCCATGTTAATTTGATTTGTTTATCAGTTAAACTCCGCCCATAATGCAGTCGGATTAACAATGATATCGTTGTTTTATTTTGTCATCTCTGATTGAGATATATCTATGAATTATAGATCTTTAAGAGTTTTCTCTTTATTATATTTTTGCACACTGTGTCTACGTGTATATATATTTACCGTCACGGGACTAGGTACCTAATGGACAAAATTTCTTAAGAAATAAGTAGTTCCTTTGTTCTCAGTACCTCTATTACGAGTTTTCTTACGATTTACTATCATAGTAAGAAGACTCGTGATAGAGGTACAGGTTTCATTTTCACATTAATATTATCATGTTTCCTTCGTGGATTATCAAGGATGAATTTGTATCTGAGATATCCGTCTATATGATATCTGTGTACTGAGAATATTATTTTTACTTGTTTATTCCTATTTAATAAGGAAAATTTAGCGTCAATACTGGTCACATTGGTTGGTAAAAATGCTAAATCGCTTCCTTAAGTTTTATCTGAGAAGATAATATATTGCTAATAGCTAGGTATATTGGTTTATGGCGATAGATCGAAGGTACCGTGATTGTGAAATCCTGGTAATCGGCAATAGGCTTGCCCCCAATTTCATGACACCTAATAACGGCATCGACAAAATGTAAGTGTACAATTAACACACTATGATGTGATGCTATGTTTTGTTATCGAATGTATATTGTTTATCCATCCTAAGACATATGATCCCCTATTTATAGTATAAGAGAGTGGTAAAAACTGAAACATTTTATATAATTACTATAATACCCAGACATTCCTAAGACTGCATAGCTTTTTAAATGGGCATGCACTGCTGAATACCAGATATAAACGTGCGCTATGGTTTAATTATAATAATTGCCTTCGTTTGCCATGCGTGAGCTGATAATAACTATATTTTGTGAAAGAAAATTAGATAGTAAATTACTGTAATGGTTGGCATTCAGTTTTCATTGCGTCTGTTTTAAAATACAATATTAAATTTTGAACTTTCTAGAATCAGGTCTCTACGCGTGTCTATTTGTATGTTTAGATAAAATAATGTTGCTCACACTAGGATTTGTGGTACAGTTTACAAACATACATGTCACATGCACACACAACCAGACCCGAAACAACTATCTATAGATCATAAAAATATTTACAACGTGCGGGAATCGAATTCGCGACATGAAATGCAGAAAACTAATCACTCCGTCAACCGTGGCATTTTTTATAGATATTATTTTTATAGGTTAATAAAATAGAATGATAATATTATAAATCAAACAAGATTACAAAATGACAATTTACGTAACATCAAGAAAAATGGATAACTAAAATATTTTAGGAATGGTACTGTCTGTAATAATTCCATTTCTGAAGTTATAAACCATAAAGTTGTTCTTAACCTGCGCAACATCAAATAGATTGCATCTCCTACACAAACCTGCGCGTACGCATCTAGTACGATCACTAACAGTAGTTAACGCCGTTAGATCCCGTGACTGGACAGTTACGGACACAAGCTGAAGATCAAACAAAAACTCTTTACAAGAGCTGATTAATATGAAGAAGAGGTTCCGTATACAAGAAACAAACAAACGCGACTATAACAGAAGTATAAAAAGGAAAATATACGCTAACAAAGCAATAGTTACAATGAAGAGATCATTATCAGTAAGATGGTCAATGTAAGTTCTAATTACAATCCTAACTAATATTATAAATTCGAAAGTAAGTTTGTTTGTTTGTTTATTACCTTTTCACGCCTAAACCACTGATCCGATCATCATGAAATTTTGCATGTATGTTGTCAGGGGTACAGAAAAGGACATAGGGTACCTTTCATCCAAAAATAAGTACTCTTCCCGAGGGAAAGAACAATAACCTTTGACGGTCATAATTGCTTTAGGACGCTAGATGGCGCTACGTGTGGCCCGAAAAATGGACGGGTTCGTAATCAATACGGGCGGAAGCTAGTTGTCCATAAAACCTGCTTTCCAGGTCTGCGTGAAATCAAAATCTGTTGCTGACTGATTAGTGAATTGATAATTGATTTGTAAAATTAGTAACGAGCGCGGCTGACTTCAAGCATAGCATGTCTAAGCATAATAACCTATTTTAAACTAATACAACAAACTGACAAGAAAATCTCTGTGTCTATAACGACACGACTGGCGCAGTGATTGAGCGATCGACTGCTGCGCTATGTATAGCGGATTCGATTCCCGCACGGCACAAATATTTGTGTGATCTACAGATAGTTGTTTTGGGTCTGGGTGTATGTCCTTGTGAATATTTGTGTTTGTAAACGCACTGACGACACAGGAATAATTCACATTGTGGGGCAGTCTTTTTAAAGTGTTATTAGAGGCGACTGGTCACACCAAAAAAACCAAACTTTAACGCCTTCATCTCAAACTGAATCCTAACATGTTAACTGGCGATAAGTCTCGCTCAGTTGCGCCCTGATCTCGCTGATCTGCGCAATGACGTGTAACCGGTTAATGAGGCGCGCGCGCATGTTTTATTACCTACTTAATAGATTATGTCTCACTTGAATCATTATCGTCTATGCTACCATTAATCTTTAACTGGTTGGTGGATGGAGGATCGTTTTCACCATACATACATACGTATGCATATACTCTTGTATATTGGTTTGAGGGACTGTCCTTGAAAGTTAAATCTGAAGGTTAAATGACCCTAAATGAAGTGTCCAACAGCGTCATTACGATACACGCTCGTACTTTGATCGATAAAATGTTGACCAATCAGCAATATACATTGCGCAGTATGCTTAGAAATTAAAACAATGCAAGTTTGCCTAGCCTTTTCCCAACTACATTGGAGACGGCTTCCAATTTAACCGGTTAAGGCTGAATATCAATATTTTGCATGATGTATGATGTAATAGCCATCTGAACTCTGCCACCCAATTACTGAGAGACACTGATATTCTAAGGTTAGACTAGATGTCAGACTCTTTGGGCTACTAACACCCGTAACGACTGTCACAGGTCTTGGTATGACATCCGTGACCAACTGCTTCGTGCTTTCCGAGGAACGGAGGGGTCTCAATAAGTGAAAAATGTTCACCCATCCAAGGTCTGACCGCGTCAAGCGCTGCTTAACCTCGCAGATGTAGCTACGAGCCTCTCCACAATGTACGTTGTGGAACTGTCAAAATTGGATCAATTCTAATTACAAGCGTGTATCGTAATATAACCTTTTTCTTATTAGCTTGGTGAGAATCCATCATGAGTTATCCTCTGCCTGGGGGGAGGGGGGAGCGGTGTGCCGGCTAAACTCACCACGGTGGTCCGCCTCGACACCATATGGTGGGCTTCGGGAACTCTTAGAAGACCGCACCGAAGCCCACAACGATACCACGCCATCAAGGGCACTTTCCGGAGGGGGTGACTGTAAAGAGGCCACCCCCTCGTGCATGTCCCGGGGGCGACTGTAGAGAGGTCGCCCCGTTACCCTCGTTATCGTTATATTACCTAGCAAGTTAAGTAAAGTATAAATACTATGTACTCACGACACATCAGGCGTGGTGTTGGTCAGAAGGCGCACACAGTCGAGGCAGCCTCGCGCCGCCGCGTAGTGCAGCGCTAGGGCGCCATTGTTGGCGCGCCCGCCCGCTCCCGGCATAGCGCGCCCACACCACCAACCCTCGACAGCTAGACGACCGCTCCTGAACAAACAATATTATTTATTCATTTGTAGTTAAAAATATTAATAATACAATTATATGTATGTTTTTAGCTGCCTATCTTCTGATTTGGCCAACACCATGATCTATATTTTATCAACGAATACCGAAATAAAATCTATTTAGGCTTGGCCCGGTTTTTCAATGCCGGGATAAAAGTTGTCTAGCTGTGAAATGTGAATTTACTTTTACTTTACTTTGCTCATAAGTAAAAGAAATTTTAAGTTATGACTTATCTGAGGTTCCAGCTATTGACAAATTAGCCCTAAATTCAATAAATAAAATCACGTGATTCTGACGTGATCGTACAAAATAAAAAGATACTAATTAAATATTGAAATAAGAAAATGGAAACATTCTACGCATCTGCGTTGGGTGGATGCTCTTATTTTGCTTTCAATAAAAACACAAATTACTTTAACTTATTCAATATTATAAAAACTGTAATAATATCTTTGTAATTTCACATTTTTTGTACTTAATTAAGTACAAAAAATATTTTCATCCATACTGAACAAAAGACATCAACGAGCGTGCTGCAGCTGAATCGTTACGCCATCTAGCGAACGATAGCAAAACTATTCAGTCTACGACAAGAGAGCGCGCCTACGCGCTACGCGGAGTACAATATCGAGTCGGCTCTTAACGAGCTTCCTCTACTAGGTAACAGGTGGCGCTAATAAAATTAAGAAACTACAAACAAGATGAGCAGTAATATCTTTGTGTGTACTAATAACAATACATTACGATCAAAATATCCGTTTTCCATGTGCCAATTATGACTATAATGTAATTAGAATTAATTTCCTTTAATTTTTTTAAACATTGTCCGAACTTGACTTTCTTCTGTACCGTGGGTACAATTTACAAACATACACGTCAAGCCGCACGCGCACACATGTTCAGTGTGTTCCGTGCAAGAATCGAACCCGCAACACCTAGCGCAGACCGTGCCGTCGTACGTACATAACCTATAGTACCTAGTTACTTAAACATATATTATCGATTCACACGGTCTCGATTTAAAGTTTGATTTGTTTTGGTTAAAAACTAGCACTAGTTTAGTTTTTAGTTTCAACCAAATCAAGTAACCTTCTAAGATGCAATTTATAATTTTCTCATTCGTATTATTATAATTCTGACAAAGAAAGCTTATAAGATACTGGGTAGAGGTGCCGGGAATAAATTTTATTCCAATCTAGATGACCAGATAACCTTCGTACCACCTAAAATGAATCTGATTGTTACTCTTCATCAACGAACGAAGTAATCCAAAGTGGCAATTACCATCGGCTATTCCTTTGGGATATCCTAATTATTTAATTTTTTTACTATTGAGGCGAACAAAACAAGAAAACTCTCAAATTAGTCGAGGCATTTTCGAGTTTTTGCGAGACTAACGGACACGGCACTTGATTTTTATATAGATAGATAAATCAATTAGCTATCAAGCACTCGGTGTGATTAATAATCAAATTATTCGCCAAAATTATTCGACATCTTCAACAATATTACATATTTATTAAGTAACTAGCTGTTGCCCGTGGTTTCACAAACATCCTAAGGAAACTACTTCATGTATTCGAATAAATAGTATCCTATATATTATTCCAGGACATGGTCTGTCTGTGTGCCAAGTTTCAATAGTTTTCCAAATCCGTTCAGTAGTTTTTGCGTGAAAGAGTAACAAACATCCATCCATCCATACATCCAATAGTATCTCTATATCCTATATCTCTAGTATCCATATAATAGTAGTAGGATGATAGTTAAACTGTTAAATATGATCTACCACACCTGCTTCTGAATAGGTTAAATAAAGGTTTGTTCACTTACGTCACACATAAGTAATCATTGATTACTAACATATTACTTACGGTGACTGAAAGGGATTACTGGCGTGCAGTGACGGCAATAATCCCATCAAATAATAGTTACACGTTACACTATCTTATTAATTTAATATTAGCTGGTTTCATTCAAAAGACGCCCAAAATACTGTTGCACATACGACCTTCAAAGGTTTAGTAATGAAGGTCATTTTATAAAACCTTTCAACTTTTATACAGGGTGAAATTTGCAAGTGAGCTTGCTTGGCCAAATTCGAATCTATAAGGAATAGTGAAAAATAGTCTCGAGACTGATTTTGATGAAAACAAAAACTGGGTCATTGGATTTTTGAAAAATCAATATTCATTGAAGCCTATTTTGAAGAAGAAAAAAACGCAGATCTGTGTTATTGTAAGGATCAAATTCTGGGAAGAAATGACATTAAACGAGAACCATATTCACGTTTTTAAGTCACAAAATTACTACAATATGTTACCTAACATAGATTTGTGTAGGAATACATTTAGTTAAAATACATGATCCCTAAAGGATAGGCAGAGATGTAGGTACAATGGTACACCCATATTTTGCTGATGCTGTAATTAAGACCCGTGTCGGCCGGCCTTATGTAAACTTCAACTAGCTACACTAAAAACTCAATAACACTCGGCCCGGGTTCGACCCAGAAATTCACGATAAACAGCTGCGTTTGTGCTTACGAGAAACGAGGCAGTTCAGTAGAAAAGTGTGTACGTAAAAAGCTAAATCATGTTGTAGAATGATCATTGGTTGCGCATGATTATAAATAAAGTCAGTCATTGCGAGTTGATTGTCAATATGAATAAACGTCTCGATAAAATTGACTTGATGAGATTGACGTGTTTGCAATATAATTAAAATAAATTCTATAGCTTTAACCAATCTGCTACAGTTGTATAATTTAACATCACATTATATAACATCACGCATGTATCCCCAGAAGGGTTAGGCAGGGATGTTCCGTTTAAATTTACCAACGATGACATTATTAAGTCCCGTTTAGAAGGCGAAGTTGGTTTCAGAGACCAAGCTTAATATATTACCCAGGTTTTATATACCTTTGTATATGACGACACGGTTGGCGTAGTGGATAAGCGATTAGCTTTCTGCGCTGAGTGTCGCGGGTTCGATCCCCGCACGGAACAAATATTTATATGATCTACAGATAATTGTTTCGGGTCTGGATGTTTGTGTGTATGTGAATATATGTGTTTGTAAACGCACCCACGATACAGGAATTATTTACTAGTGTGGGGCAACGTTTAAAAAAAAAAAAAAAAAAAAAACATATATATCTACGAATCGTACTTATGTCATAAACAATGAGATATAGAATAGTAATAAACGGGCTTCGGTTAAGTACAGACGTGTTTTACTATAACATAACACCTCATGGCGACCCTGCCAGGATTTATAAATAGCATAACACCTCAACAATACTAACGACTAGAAATTACTTTCAACTGACAACGCCGAAATACAGTTGAACAAACTTAATGTCAATGACATTATCGTCTATACTTGATGAAGCAGGGACAGATCAATCTATCTGCAAGGTTAAGCAGTGCTTGCTGCGCTCAGCCCTTGGATGGGTGACTGTTGGGAAAGCATGCTAAGCAATGAGCCCATGGTGTCATATGTTTACGTAGCGGATCGTACACCGCATTAAAATTAAACGCTGACACTTCAGTTACAACTTGGGCCTAAATTATTACATTTTTCGTTTGGAACAATTTCGCGTGACCGCTTCATATTTAGGGACAATGGATGTCAATAACTACACAGCATGCATTAGTCACCTAATATATACTATGGGGGACAGTGGACGACAATGACTTAACGGTAGGCTAGCCACATATCCGGAGCTGGTGCACAATTTCTAAATTGTGACCTTTGGTATCATGACCTCAAAATAGGGAATAGTTATATTTGTTGATTAGATGATTTGGTTGCTTTTTGGTTGGCTATTTTTTTATATTGAGTTTATGAGATGATTTGTTTACCTTTTGTTTGGTAAAATATATTTTATTTTGCAAATATGGGTACAAATACATGTTCATATTGGAAACAACATATTTTACCATTGGACATGCAAAATAACATAATAAATGAAAACTATATACAAATTTTGACTTATAATTCGACATAGTCGTAGAATAGTGACGAATTAAAAGAATACTTTTTTTTGCATAAAATGTTAAAAAAGGGGATTATCACTCGGTAAATTTAATTGGCAAAAATTTGTGATAATGCACTTTTTAAGACGTTTTAAGATAATATATAGGAGCAGCAATATATGTATATCTAAGCTTTAATTATCGTAATAGCATTTTTTAATTATATTCTTTTTTATTATTGTATAATGACAGACATGGGAGTGTTGCTGGAGAGTTTGTTGGGCCGTTTCTTCTCTCCAAGCTAAAACACATAGGAAGCGGTCAAGGGCGGGGTATTAGTTCTATCCATAACATGTTTGACGTTCAAAAAGCACTAGTAATAGTCTATTTTGAATAAATGAATTTTGAATTTGAAAAAGAAAAATTTGAATATAAGAAAACTGCATATTTTTATTCCGTCGTTATTCTACGACTATAACGAATTTTTATTTTTATGTTACCCATTTATATTTAGATTAAGTCGAATTGTGAAATATTTGGGTTATGATTATGGGTGCGGATAAACTAAAAATATATATCAAGATATATATTTTTTTCATGTAAACCACTTAAATGCGTTAACGAATAGTCAGATCGTTAAGTCGATTATGTCAAAATTACAACACATAGTGTAAGATTTTGACAAGCAGACGGATATACAGACTGCTTGGTTATTGTTCTGAGATACAGACAGAACAAGAAGATAAATGAAGATCGTTATAAAGAAATAAATAGGAAAGACATAAAGATTTTTAACTCTAACACAATCAATGAAAACAATAATATGGAACGACAATGATTTGACCAAAAGATTCATTTATTTTAAATGTTCTCAATGATTTACCCTTGAAATTTTAGCTAAGTTCAAACATAAAGCAGTTGTTTATAAAAATTTCTGTCATTATTGTCTCAATGGAGAATTTAATGGCCACAGAAAATACAATGTACTATTTACAATTACTTTAAAATCTAAACACGCGATCTGCGCAAGTAAAATATAAATACTCAGCCGTTCTTACTGCCTACTTTCACTCCCAAATATAATCTAGAAACGTCCAAAAATATTTACCTAAAATTACCGGCGCGTAACGCAATCTGTAGCGTATCGAGGTCCTCCTCGTAATCGTGGCACAGCTCCATGGTGGAATTCCTGGCTTCGTGAATGTCAAACAACACCGCACCATCTCCCAACTTATCCGTCATAACACTCCTATAAGACCGAGTCCCGAAACTAGACGTCACTGATGCTCCTCTCGGAAACCTCCTCGGAGGCACGTTCACATTCTGGGACATCTGAAGACCAGGCTTCTTCATCCTCCTCTTCATATATCGACGCATCCTCAAAGACAACATAACACGAATCCGTATATGCCTCTTAATATTCCTATCGTAACGTAATTGCTCTTTCATTTTCTTATTTCGCTTTTTCCGAGGCGGGATCTCGTCTATTCGTTCGAGTTGGGTGTGGTTCCGCTCAATTAGTCGATGAGAATCGAGGGTAGGGGAGCGGTTGAAGAAATCTGAGTTGTTGTTCCGCCACGCTTTGCTTAGAGACCAGTTCTCGCCGCACGTTGGAGTCTTTACTATAGGCTTTTCGTAAATATCCTCCTCTAGTGCGAACATCCTTCGTGATAAGAGGAAGTTGTCGATGTTCCGCCTGAGGGTACTGCTTTGAGAACTGATCGTTGTGTTCACCAAGTTTGAAGTGAGAGTTTCAGAACTTTTTTGGAAGGTGTTCCCGTAAGTTAGTTTTGGCGGCTCGGGGACTTCTCTGGTTTTTCTTTTCGCGATGGAGATTATTCTGCGACGCATCGCGGACATGTTCGTCAGCTCGCTCTTCAGTAGTGGCCCCTTTCGGCGATCTGACGTCATCTCCGGCGACCACGTGCCGTTCTCCGAACAACTACAGAAGTCCTTAATGAGCCTCGCTATAGCATTACAGTCGCCGTCTTCTGAACGTTCCCTAGGCATTGTTCATGGCCCACAAGCGTTCTTGTTCGTTATTTAACTGTCACTACTAAAGTAAGAGCACAGAAAATCACTGTTACCTACGAGTCAAGGGTTAATTTGGTTACACGGACGTATTCTGTAACACTTCCGTATTCTCATCTTATTGTTACGATTGCGTTGCGTAATTGGTAAAGTCGACCATCTCTCAAAAAGCGGGTCGTAATTTTTTAAATACGTTTACGCGTAATTGCTGAGTTATGGCTGGAAAGCCGGTGAATCTCTGTTTACTATTTGATCGATTACTCAATCGAGAGATGGAGATGTTGATACTCATTAATATTTAGTTATGTAGGTTAAACTGTAGAAACTTGTTAATGAAAGCGTGGTTATGTTATTTAAATGAGTATGCTCTTGTCTAAAAAAGTTTGAGTTATGTCTTAACTTAATGGTAATTCTAAGGCAAGAAGATTATTTATTCTATTTTAAAGGTTTTCTTTGTTTCCGGAATAAGTTTAAAAATTCATTTTCCTATAATCTTAGTATGAACTTTTCCCTCTCTGTAATATAAATCAATAAAAAAATAAATTTTATCCATGAAAAGAGAAAAAAATTACGGATAGATTTAAAAGTCGCCGACTTCTATTTCGTTTACAGTGACACTAATATTCAGTAAAGACATTCCTTTAATAAAACAGCCATTTGTTTTAAGTTTGATTGGTACCTACACTACTAACTACTTTCTTTCGCCAACTAACAAAGAAAGAAATAATTTACGTGGACTTTTTTTTCACAAACATTTTAAGTAACATAATTCAATTAGCCGTGAACCAATTTTCGTATTAATGTCTTTAAAGGTAACAAAACATTTATCACGATACCCAGTGCCTGTCACCAATGAACGCACGGCGACGTTAAATGCAGTTAATCGTTTCCTTCATGTTTACGATATCTCTATCGATTAATAACTAGGAACTTTACTATTATGGTATGTTATCTGGTTTTAATTTCCCTTTGAAGTAGCCGGTTCCTTTGTTTGTTGTGAAGATTGTTGATTTTTATACGGTATTAGTGAGGAAGCTTTGAGTAGTGTCCTTATTTTGTTGGATTTATACACTGAAAAAAATTTATTATGGCTGCCATAAAGTTTTTGTTAGCTTTTATCAAGTAAAATGTTCATATATGGGAACACAAAGCTACTTGTTTGCTAGCAATAAAGCTAACTTTATCACTGATTTAAACTAAAAATAAATAAGTTCTTAATCGTGTTCATCAGTGAAGTTGTTTAAATAAACCTTACTTGATAATTGAAATGACTGTTTCAAACAAGTTAGTTATTAGGAAAATAATGTGTGATTATTAATATTTTGATCATGTTGACTTTATCGCCAATAATCACGTATGGTTTATAGGTATTATAATTTTCTTTTTAGGATTAAACATGAAATACTTAAACAAGTAAAATTCGCACTTGTTCAACAATCTTTTTTTTCAGTGTTCAGGAATGTATGACCAATGCAAGCCTTAGTAAAAACAGATTCATAATAATAAATTCAACCCATTACTGTCCCACTGCTGGGCAAGGGTCTCTTCTCAGAATGAGAAGGTGTAGGCCTTAGTCCACCACGCTGGCCCGGTGCGGGTTGGCGGACTACACACACCGTCGAGAACTTTATGGAGCCCTCTCAGGTGTGCAGGTTTCCTCACTATGTTTTTCCTTCGCCGTAAATGCAAGTGATAATCAAATTCTGATCCGCACATGATTCCGAAAAGTCAGAGGTGCAGGCCGGGTTTAAACGCGGACCTTCCTGCAGGGAAGGCAAGCGTTCAACCGCTACGCTATCATTATAATATAAATAATTAATGTATTTAATTATTAAGAGTAGCCTTCTCGTATTTTCTAAATGTATTATTTAACTCGACTTATCAGAACTTTTTTTTTCTATATCCAAACCTTCTGGTGAATGTTTTGATTTTAACTAACTAATAATTACAGAAAATCTTATGCATGGATAAGATAAAATGGATTAACAATTATCCATGGATCAAAACGCAAATTAAAAACAATAAATATTCCATTCATTTATTGATTCACTTGTAAATGTTTGATGAGATTTAATATAGAGCTTTCTCACAAATTATCGCGTATAAAGCGTATTAATACGCTTGCCAACTATTTATGTCTAGTATTATTATATGTACCAAGTATTGCGTTTCGCTCTGCAGCGCAAAGCGCTTTCTTTGTCATGTTACATGCAAATGTAGTAATATATTTATTATGAGCTCTCACAAAGAAGTCGTATAGAGATTTTGTTAAATAATATTATGTTTAGTTGCCTACCGAGATGATTACGTATTAACATGTTTAGGGGGTGCTTAAGTACAGCGGTTGTGAGAGGCTGAGTACTTGGTGGAATAATTTAGAAGCTTTCTGGTCCTTTGGCTCTTAAATTAATTAACTTTAAGTGGGACAAAACAAGGTCACAAGAACAAAATTATTTCATTTATTTTTTGTTTGATATCTCTTAGCCAGGAAAATATGATGACGACATTAATAAATGCACCTTTTAATAGTCTGGTTATAAAGTGCGTAAGTGACCTTGAATAACTTAACTAATTATGAATAAATAAACGATTATCTTTGATTGAAAATATGAACTCATCAATTCATATAATGAATATAATATGTAGATTTGAATCATTTTTGTTACGTGGCTGCAAATTCCTATAGATTTTTATTATTATTTGAATTGTAGTTTGGCTTTGTAGGTGATATATTATGTTCACCTATAAAAGTAGGCAGTTCAGTTGCATTCGTAATTATAGAAAAAAAACTCATTCCATAGATGATATACGTTTAAACGCAAACACAAAACATCGAATTTCTCCGGAATGACGCCACACTGTTTGCAGAATATCACTGTAACTACTCATTATGCAAACCACGGCCAACAAATTAAGTAATTATCGTAGAAACGAAAGGTAACAATTACTATGCGCATACGCTCATGATGGTACGTCAGATTGGGTTCCCAACTTTTTCTATGCAATTTCTAACCATGTACTTACATACATGTTTGTTTTCTCAACAATCGATCTATAGTCGCATTAATTCCTGTTAGAAAATTATTTTACTGAAATCGAACTTA
Source organism: Shargacucullia verbasci (assembly GCA_947562105.1). Lineage (NCBI taxonomy): Eukaryota > Metazoa > Arthropoda > Insecta > Lepidoptera > Noctuidae > Shargacucullia > Shargacucullia verbasci. Next base: position 2,613,973 of record OX387296.1, read on the forward strand.
ACAATAAAAAGAAAAGTTTGTTAAACAGGTCATAACTCCGACTACTATTTTGATTTAAAATATTTATAATGTGCTATCGATGAGTGTTACAGAATAGGCCAATATAAAGTGTCCAAAATTAAGTGTGAACATCCAAGAGCCTATTTAAAAATTTAATCGTTATGAACTTATAAAAAATAAATTAAGTCATAACAAAACACAACTATTCAGCAATAATTCATCTCAACAACACCGAAGATTTTTTTTACGCTTACGCAATAGATAGTTTCACATTCACTTCAACACGATACGTATACTAAAATGTTAATTCACTTTCATTCACGAAACACGTTTCAATAAATCATGTGTTTAATCTATGGTATCGAAAAGCGCGCGAAAATTTGACATTTATATTTTTTTTCGAGTGACGCGCCGCGTTCGGATACGCGCAATTGTGTTTTGATCACATACGCTCGGTGCACGTAATTATGTACAGTTGACCATGTCGAATTGCGCGTGTGGAGCGACTGCCGCCGCGGGCACCGGCCTCGCTCTTTCTCCCATTCCTACATAAACGATATGATGATCCACTATGCTGATGAAAATTAACGTGCGCGTGCGGTGCATTGTTACTAATTTGACAGCTGTTCGTGTGTCGCACCATGAGTTTCCGAACCGGTTTCCTGCTTAAACAAAGAGTTTTGCTCGCTAAAATGAGTGAAAATTACTAGAAACTGGAAAAGTTGTGTAATTATGGTAATTTCTCTAGTTTACACGCTACATTGGTGTTGAACTTGTGATTTGTTGTTCGTCATGATTTATTTTATGTGCATACAAATAACATAAAGCTTATTTATGATTTATTGTTAATTCCTCATCATTATAATGGTTTAATGTGTAGATTTAAAGACAGATGTATTCGTATGTTATTCAATAATCAATTTCTTATTAAAAATATACCACTTGATATTTAAAGCGTAAATCTTCATTCGCTTTCCCTTTAATCATTTAAAATTATTACAATCATTTTACATAATTCATGAATGATGTGAAATCCCACATTTTTGTAATAAAAAACTCAATCCAGTATAGTAATAAAATGTACCATCACCAAACTAATGAATCCGGAAGCCGTTCAATGGTCTTCACATCAATTTGTAATTATTTTACACATAACACCAACACGCCTACAATGGCAATTAAAATCACAAACAAAAGTTCTGTCCGTCATAACGGCGGCGCTAGTGTCGCAATAATGTCGTAAGATTGAGAATGTAACGATTACCTACATTATGCAAAGATGCGTTTTAGAGCGGAAATACAGGTGTAAGGAAAATTCCAAAATGTTGTTGGAAATATAATATAGCATAACGTCACGCCAGTGAAGCTGTCGCACAGCCGTCCGCTAATGACGATGACAGAGTAAGTTTTACATATCATATAGATTTATATGATAGAGGCGAACTTGTGGCCTTGTAAATGCGGCATAAAATTTTTCGACAAAGTTAAAAATTGGTACAGTGTTTCAAAATACAATGTATTTGCACTAAAACATCAAATATAATGCAGATTCACATTTTATTAATAAAAATTACTTTGAGTTTAATAAACGCAAATCGGGTTGATTTGATATTTTCCTATATAACCCGATTAATCGTTGTCAAATAAGAATTGTTCACTATAATGGCTAACCTATTAGTTTTTACTTTAGTTTGGATATTATGTGATTTCAGATATTACTATCGCCGAAAAGTACCTACACACATAAATGAACAAAAAATAGCAAGTGTTTTTTATTTATTTATATACAACGATGTTGTCGATGTTGATGTTGATGAACAGTATCGTTGTTAAAATTCTGCCTATTATAAAGCAATAGGCTTACTACCCTATTGCTTTCTATGAGGGACAATTTCAAAATCCGGGCTGCTATTATGATTTTTTTACGATCAATCAATCGATTTGGAGATCGAAATCGAATTCTCACACTCAAAAGCCGCGCGTGCAAACACTGTCTTGACTAATGAGTCTTTCATATACTAATTAAATAGTTGTTCATTACTTATCGCCCACAAACACTGAAGCAATTAAGCAATCGACTTCACGGACACACTAAATATATCACCTATCATTTCTCTCTATCTCGGAAACCTAACATAAATCAATGTATATGTCAAAGTCACGCCTAACTTGTGGCAACCACCAATTCGACCGTTCGTGTTTACGTGCAAATATTCAACGACTTTTTGCCATAGCGGAGCAATGACTAATTTATTTAGAAAAAGTGTTTTTCACTACTCAAATGACGTTGTGACGGAAAAAATGTTATGTAATTAATGCTCGGAAGAAATTGTGACGTATATGGCTGTGGATTACCTAAATAATAAAATTGTGTGTTGAATATTTATGCGTTAAACGTTCACCGTTAATTTTTAGATTAGTGTTGTGAATTTTTATTTATTTTGTAATGTATTTCAGGCATTTTTGGCCGTATTACACATTCATTACACAATTAAAGTTGAACTGAATTACAAAAATTATAACGAAGTCAAAATTATTTGCAAGAAGATATAAAGTCGAAAAATAAGTTTTATGCGAGAAGAAGACAATTCACCCACTGCTAAACATAGGCTTCTCTGTAACACTATCTATAACGATCCTATGCTCTCTGCATCTACATTTTTCCAGACAGCTAAACAATGTCATCTGACCAACGGGCTGCTTGTTTATCCACAAATAAACGTAAAATAAAGATTTATGCAAGGTAATAATTAATTGTAAATGTACACTGAAAAGAATAAAATATTCATAAACGTCTTTATCTTAGTTTTTATTAAAAACTAGGTAGAAACAAAAATAAAACTCATCCTAAAAAATCTAACGATAAGATCAAGCGGGAAACTACACACTTGATCCCATAAATATTAATTAATTGAATTGCAAATTAATATTTTGTAATTTTAGCCTGAAATTTATTTTAAATTATTATTTTTATGGTCTGTTTGACATGTACAAATGCTCCCCACGAATCTTTGTGTCTCTGGTAGTTAAAAACACCGGTGCTGACGCAAGAGTCGGTACGAGTGACGAGAAGAGGAGAAACATTGATAAATAAATAGTACAATACTTAATAAAACAGTCCGATCCAAATTACACTGTAACCGCGTCATCATAACTTAATATTATAAATGCGAAAGTAAGTTTGTTTGTTTGTTTGTTACCTTTTCACGCCAAAACCACTGAACCGATCATCATTAAATATTGCATATACGTTGTCAGGGGTACAGAAAAGGATGTAAAATAAATTACCGTTCCTGAGAGAAAGAACAATAACTTTCGTTGGTCACAATTGCTTTAGAACGCTAGATGGCGCTATGTGTGACCCGAAAAAATGCACGAGAACGTAATCAATGCGGGCAGACCCGCAGGCGGAAGCTAGTTCTATATATTTTTGAAACCCGAGTAAAATCCCGTCAAAGTCAAAGTCAAAGTTTCTTTTATTTCAAATGGGCCTTTGCAGGCACTTTTAAAACGTTATGAATCTAGGCGCACGATACCAAAGTGGTCGTCTCAGTTAAAATAACGGCGGACCATTTAATAAATTATACACGCAGCCATTTGAAAGAAAGAAAGAAAAATAGTTTTATGTTTAAATATAACAGTACCTATGTAGAAATAGAAAACCAGAAGCGCAAGTACGTTACGTGAGTACTATCACAGTTCCTCACATAATCTGTTACACTTCCCCGAACGATGTTTATCAAACCGTACGAAGTAATTGACACGATATCCCAGTTAGCTATGTTAAAACGCTTTTTTACCTCTCAGACTAATTTTTGGTGCACCCACCTTGATTTTTCTAAACGACGCCCGACTCTACGAATAATTCCTGTATCTGTGCGTTTACAAACAAAAATATTTGTTCCGTGCGAGAATCGAACACTTGATACGTAGCGGAGCAGTCGATCAATCGAGTACTACGCTAATAGTGCCGTCAGATTGTCTCTGCCTAGCCCTAAAAGACTGTCTGGTAGAAAATTCCAACGACATTTAGACCTCCTTTATACTTTTACATTACATATTTTATAGAATTACGGCTTACCCCAACAGGTTAGGCAGAAGTGTACTGATAGACTCATATGTGCCTATGTACATCCATATTTTACCGATGCCGATATAAAGTCCCATATAATCGCCATCTCTCAGCTCTCCATCTAGCGAGATCGTTGTCAAACTACTAGCTAAAATACAATTTACAATTTCTTTACAGAAAACACAGTGACAATTTTCCCAACCCGGAAATCGAACGCAGGACCTCACTTTCAGCAGCCGCTTACGAGTAGAAGACGAATGAGGCAGCATTTTGTTTCACTTACTAAATTAAAATAATGTATGAATTTAAATTTACTATGAAATAACTTGAGCCACAAATTTGCACGATATACAGTAGGTACCTATGTGGAGTAATGCAAACGCAATGAGATTTATTTTCGTCATTTTTAAAAAGAAAAAATTGCTGTTGAACAATTTTTTTAATTAATTATATAACTTAGTGGGTGGGGTATACCAGTTCTAATCCATTGCTCCATAACACTACCCGACTCGAGTATCGAACCCAGGATTTCATGCCGCACTTCCAGACCAGTTCTAGGGAAATCTGCGATATAAGAGTAACTTAAAGTCTGCGCCTACGTCAATTATTTGTACATTGCCTCCCATATATACTCGAAATAACATAAGTAAAAACGATGAATATTTCATAGCTTCAACATTAACATGTCATTAGGAATCAAATCAATATTAATTTATTGAAATATATTAAAAGTCTTGTTTATAATGATCATTCATGCATCGTTCCCTAATTGCTTATGACAGACGCTGAAACATCTAGCAAATCTGCCTAGCTATGCTAATAGCCCGTCTCCGTCTGACAATAAGTCACGCTTTACCGACTGTTCTAAGAAGCACGACATTTAATTTACATCTATGCGCAAGCGCAACGTAAAAAGATGATTACTTTTTATATGTAAGAGCGGCTGCTAACTTGTTAGTTTTTGAATTATTGAATTGATTTTTTATTTATAAATATTAAATGTTTCTAAATTTTACATAGGGTGGTCGAAAAACTACTTTAAAGTTTAAGTCACAAGAAAAGTAATTTTCTTCAAATGAATTTTGACATGGAAAGTCTTGCAGGTTACATAAAAATGCACATCCGTTACCTACATGGTTTTATCCATAAAATTAAGAATTCTGCGTTTGTACATACCATAAGCAGAATATATTTATCTTGTTCTTATAGGGTGAAGTTTCAACTGGATCCACCCCTGGTGGACTGGTTGTGGAAGGCAAAGGACCGATTTTAGTGGTCCAACTAACGAAAAGCTTAAGTACAGCAATGCTCAGTTAATTGATTGATTGATGTATTGAAAGTATCAAGTAGGCATTCTCCCTTAAACTACTAGAATGCGTTCTCTTTTAATTTAACATCAACAAAGGGGAGACGACACGGTTGGCGCAGTAGTTAAGCAATTAGCTTTCTGCGCTACGTGTCGCGGGTTCGATCCCCGCACGGAACAAATATTTTTATGATCTACAGATAGTTGTTTCGGGTCTGGTTGTGTGTGCCTGTGACATGTATTTTTGTAAACTGTACCCACGATACAGGAGAAATCCAAGTGTGGGGAACGTTTTTTTAAAAAGAACAAGAACAAAGAACAAGTATGAAATAACCAATTACTAATTCATAAGAAAACACGAGTTAATTAATAAGTATACCTATTTATAAACGTGTAAACTGAATAGTTCCTGAAAGTCGCACAAATGAAACATTCTAAAGAAAAAGGCTCCTTTACAAAAATAGTTTAGTATAAATCAGCGTACAATTTGCACATTTTTTGTGACGTGTCTCTATTACTATTCTACTACTGAACTGCAACCATTTTGACCAATCTTCAAGTGACATCAATGCAAAACTCATTCCTACTCTATGGTAACCGAAAATACAGATATAATGGAAACTAATGAATTATATTCTCAATCATCATTGTGAAACGTACCCGCATGAATGATTCTTTCTTGTACACATTGCCTTATCGTACACACCGCAAAAATTCGTTCGAAATACTTCGTTCTTTTTGTACAAGAGCTCTATCAAATGATAAATTATTTATTTCTGTAACAAGGTGTTTCTAATCAGTTTTTAAATGATGTTTTTTTTTTTTAAGAATGTGTCTCTATCTTTTTTCGATTGTTACTTGACAGCCTCCGGAATGTAATATCGTTACATTTAGGATTAAAATGACACTCTTATTGCCTCGAGTGCGTCTTAACTATTTCAATATGACTTTTGCGGTCAACGTAGGTAATTGAAGTTTAGAAAACCTACAAACGTAACATGAACTTTTCTCAACTTCTCACTCACAAGAAATCACATGGAAAAATGAAATTTTGACAGTTGATGAGAGAGAGATGTGTCGAAAAAGAGTTAGGCTGTACCGAATGACCCAAGTACTGTACCAAGTTCAGTCTAGGGAGTCATGTTAGAGCCCACACTGGAAGATCCCATCATCGAAATCGATGAGAACGACATAAAAAACCGATCAGTGCCGACCATTGTCGAAGTATTTAAATAGCTCGTGTTCAATTTGCCGTTTCTTAGAGAGAAGTGTGAATAACATAATACTGACACACGGAAGCCATTTATCTGACCATTAATTATAACAAGCTCTTTGATAAGCCGATTAATTCCATTTTAATTCACTCTCAGAGCATGGAAGTCAATTAATTTATTATCAACGTAATCACTAAAATTAAGTCATAATTCTTCAAAACAATTTGCTACAAGATGTTATATTATGTCAGACACATGTCTTTAATTCTCAGAAGTTAATTAGCACACAATGAAGTGAGACAATGAATTAGAAACGATAGCAACCCAGTTTTTTTGATGTTACTACCTACTTTCATGTTAGTGCTTCAACGCGAGGTAGCGCAATTAATATTGGCAAACAATGGTATTTGACAGATGGCAGGTTTTGTTATTGTTGTGTACTTTGCCGTCTCTTCCATTTTCATTTTTTTTTAAATACTTTGCCCCTCACTATGAATAATTCCTGTATCGTGGGTGCGTTTACAAACACATATATTCACATACACAAACACCCGGACCCGAAACAATTATCTCTCGATCATACAAATATTTGTGCCATGCGGAGATCGAAACCGCGACACGTAGCGCAGAAAGCTAATCGCTTAGCCACTGCGACAACCGTGTCGTCAAATGATGAAGCATGGTATAAACATTTTTACGTATGGCAATGCTTCATACTCTTGCTGCCTTTGGGAAGACGATCAGACGGAGTTCCCGCGACATACCTGTAAAACCAGAAACACGGGCTTCGCGTCAAAAAGCTGTGTGACTGTAAAATGTCTTCCGAACTGCCCACCCCTTTACTAAATATACCTATGTATTGTGCGCACGCATTGCCAGCATAGACATAGGTTTTAGCTATTTTGTTCTTTTATCGAGTTAGAGCGAGCTATTGCGTCCGAATCGCTGGTACCGTAGTAGAAAATTAATTAATAAAGGTGATATCGAAGCTGACTGGCCAGGGTGTACCTGACGACCTCAGATATCGTCAATCATACAGGCTCTAACGCCAATTTAATAGACCAAATGTAAAGTCCCACGTAGATAAATGTCACCATTGACCTTGACGTATATGAAGCTGAATATCACTATTCACGGAATTACTGACTTTACTTCTGCAACCAAATTAGTGCGAGCTGGTAGTGTAGTGTGTACTGCGTCGCTGTGTAGAGCATAGTGGGTAAAAAGGAGAAATTAATAAACAAAAGAAGGAACAGCCGTGGGTCTTGCAAAATTTTTTTAGTTAGTTAGTTACCTTAGTTAGTTACCTAGACCCACGGTCTTTGGGTAATTTTGCATGTAAGGTAACTAATTACCTCAAATGCAAAATTACCCAAAGTATTACGCAAGGAATACAGATATCAAACCCACATTTTGGCGATGGCAAGTCTCATGTTATTGGCGTACACAGGACGCGACTGCCTCGTTGGTCTAGTGGTTGCAAGCGCGACTGCTGAGCGTGAGATCCTGGGTTCGAATCCCGGGTCTGGCAAAGTGTTATTGGGTTTAAGTTTTCAGTAGCAGCACGGAGTCTGGAACTGTGCCCGGTAGATGGCAATAGGCTCGTCCCCTATTACATGGGACTCAATAGTAGCATCGGCTTAATGTGGGCGTACAATATTACACCTCTGCCTAACTCTTCGGGGAATACAGGCGTGATGCTATGTTATGTTAGGACGCGAATGTACTAAATCTCACATCAACAACGATTTGTCCTATTTAAGAATCATATTCAGTACCTCACACTCGATAATCGCGCTTGCCACCACGACACCACTGTGGTAGTTTTTATTGATATAAATTGATTTCAATATATTTATTTCCAGAATACAGAAATAAGGCAAAGGGGACCCCACGACGGGTGTTATATTCAACGAGTTATCGACTAATGTCCCCTTCTAGCCCAGCTAGCACCAAAATGAAAATAAGCGTAAAGATACTAGAATGTTCATACATAACAGTGGAAACAGCACACACAATACGCATGAAATAACACGTAGGTATTTCACATGACTTAGTTAATTACATAATTTATCAAAAACAAAATACGAACATTTTTACGCATGCGTGGGACACAGCAGACGCGTGCTTCCGCCGGATGGTCTCGAGCAGCCATATTAAAAACAATAGCATTAACATAAACCACATCACTGCACAGTTTTTTAGTTCAAACGCTCCGAAATCACAGAGTAACGAATAAATTTAGAAAGTGCATTTTTTCTTTATATATTTTATTTGTAATTTTTTCTAATTTATTAAATAATATTGTGCAACTAATACGCACGAACACTAAGCGGTAACTAAACAAAACAATAATACATAGAATCGATGTAAACAAGTATGCGTGTGAAAGCAAGATACATACAAGTAATGTGCGCAAGAGTCGATTAACATCCGAACGATGGCGCTGCTGTCGCGAGAAATCATAGTATAATGAAATTTCACAAGACAATATACAATGCGTCCTTAAATTAAGTCTTTGAAATCTCTTTGGCTTCACCAAATAGGTGTGAATTGTTAGTGACTGCCTCATTGGTTCAGTGGTAAGCGCGACTGCTGAGCGTGAGATCCTGGGTTCGATTCCCGGGTCAGGCAGTGTTATTGGGTTTTTCCGTATGAAAATTCTCAGTAGCAGCACGGAGTTTAGAACTGTACGCGGTAGATAGCGATAGGCTCGCACCCTATTCGATGGGATGAAATGTGGGTGTACGATAATACACCTCTGCTCACCCTTCGGGGAGTACAGGCGTGATGCTATGTTATGTTATGTTGTTTTATTTTAATATTATTTGATATGGTCACGCAATTTCTCCATAATACAAATAGTTAGACAATCCATTAATACAGATGTAACGATCAAAGTAATAACCGGTTATAATTTTAATAACACATTTATTATTTTACAGTTTTAATAGAATTATTTTCTAATAAAGGCTCTTCGCTCAAATTACTCTTTACTCTGTTTTCTAGATAACGCTGAAACCTTTAGAAAATTGTAGTATGATGTACCTAATTAGGATAATTTTAACTAAAAACATTCGTTTCAGGCATCCTTCTTTATTCTGATTCCTCTGTATTTTTATAATCGGTGTGCCTGTGATCTATACGGAGTGTATATCGAATAGTTTCAATTTTAATACCATACTGTCATTGCCGCCACCTTGTATTAGGTATTAATTTGTAATTATTTTACAGATTTAATAGCATTATTTTCAAATAGAGGCTCTTTGCTGCAATTACTCTTTACTCTGTTTTCTAGATAATTGGCGGAAATCTTTAGGAATGAATAATCTGAGATATGGTGTAATTTATATAAATTAGCATAATGTTACCGAAAAACATTAGTTTCAAGTAGTTTTCTTTATTGTAATTCCTCTGTAGTATCTACTTAAAATATATTTTATAATCTGTGTGTCTGTGATTCATCCAGAGTGGTGACAGGATATATACAGGGTGGTTTCATTTAATTTCGTACCGTCATGGTCGACAACCTGTATTAGGTATTATTATAATAACAAAGATAGGCGTAATTCGGCGCACTTCTGTCTCTCGCAGTCTCTAACCTTTACTTATTATACTAATTTAATATGGTTATGAAAATATATTCAATCTGCGTAAAGATATTCCCATTTGAGAACAAAAACTAATCGACATAAAATACCTACCTACTCATATATCTACAAAATCTCTACATCCAAAAATTAGTACTCCGTGTCATGCCCATGCGCACACATTATACACAAAATCATCAATCTCGTTCGCATTCCTCGTTACACGGTCCTTAATCATTTATTCCGCAATAAACATGATGATAATTATGAATTATCATCTTGTTTCTAGTTGATGATTAATTATTGGATAATCACTGAACAGGTTTTGGGCGTGCGACGGTGTCACTTTCACAGACAACTTTTACTTTTTTTTAACTTTTCGATTATTTTAATGAGTACCGATTAAACTGGAATCGGTTTCGGTTGAAGGGATCGAGTTACTGTTTATGGGCGTTTACACCCTTCACTACAATTCCAGTGACATTAATTTAACCTAACTGTTAAGTAATGTAAAAAAAACTCGTAAGTAGATTGGCTTTAGTTGATTGAATTATATAATAAAAGTTTGTTATGAATACTGTTTTTTTTTTTAATTCAGATTTTTAAATAGGTTCCTACTAGATTGTTCTGTTTTTGTGTACAACTACACACTGTTCACTTTAAATAGTCCCCTAGGACAAGCTGAAACAGTCATTATGGCTTTGACTTAAGAACTTTGACAGGAGACTAGCTATGATGAACGCACTGTAGATACTAGATTATTATTATTATTAGTCCTTTATCAAAAATTACAGATTACTAATAATACAATTAAATCTTAATAAATATACCTATTCTACGATGATACTTGAGATCTTATAAATTATTTTTTACTGGACCAAAAATTGCAAATCATTTAAATTACCCTTCCGACAAACTAGCGCCACCAAACGGCTAGCAGAGTAAACGCAACATAATTTCCAGAAGCGTGAACACATTACTCGCGCACGCGCATAACAATGGCTCGTTACAATTGTTAGCTTCATGCGATAGATGGTAGCTCAGTAATGCATACAATAGTCTAGTTCAGACCGTTCATAAATCCATTTGTATCATAAATTTAATACTACACTTTGTAGTCGTAATAACAAGCTTTAATTAACGAATCACAAAATTGGATTCACGGGTGCTAGAAATTACATTGTGCCAGAAATCGAACCCAAGGCAATAACAAGAATTCATTTTATAGTGCATGTTTGATAAAAAATTAAAATATATCTATCTCTTTCTCCCAATGTAGAAATCGAACTCCCACATAAGAACAAGCGATGGTGTCGCCTATCCGCTTTGCTGTCATAAACGTTCCGAATATTGTATTCTATTTACAAACTATTTCCACTAATTCTGGGGAAAGAAGCAATTTGACGTTTCTAAACGTCAAAATATACAGAAACTGACGTGCAAATAATAATACTGACAGTGACTAAGGCACTTTAGATTAGAAAGATCATTCCAGATTAGAAAACCACATGCCAATAGGCGTAACTGGCGAGTTTACTAAGATAGTCAAAGACATGGCCTTCCGTATAACTCGGTTATAAATGGCGTGGAAAGTAACCTAGCTGCGCCGCTTTTTACTTACTGTCTGGTGCACTCTTGTGTCGTAAAGTTTGCGCACACGATGATTACGAGTGAAATAAAGATGACATTGTAATTTGATAGTGTCGATTTCATAGTCGGAGAAGTTGGTATATATAAAAATAATACACAAATATTAAAATACATCATCACCATCATCATGGGGATATTCAATAGCGTTTATTATATGGCCAACAACTGGGGAGAAAGACAAAAAAGGTAATGAGGTAGGTAATATAGACTCTTTTGAACTACATTATACTCACATAACTGATGTTCGAGATCAATCTATAAATTAATATTGTATTTAAAATTCCGAGTTAAAAAGAGTAACCATGGAGTAATCTGCTCGTTCTTCTCCATTGGAAATCAACACTTTGGAACGTGGCAACAAGAGTCTGACTATTCATAAGTTCCTGAAAATTGTTTACATGAATAAATATATATTTGATTTCATTTGAATTATAAGAACCTGCCACAAAAAACTGTGCTTTTAATAAAGAAACTGGAAACTTATTGTTACATTCATAAAGTATAATATCATTCTGGACATAGTAAAAACAGGAACTTATATACCACCGAATAAAAGTATAATATTTGGACATAAAACCGAAAATCCTCAAGTGTCTGAAACGTTGATGAAATAATGTAAAATGAGAGAAGGTCCAGTCTTTCCCAGCAATTCCCTAGACAGCTGGTAACCCTAACAGATATATCTAAGCTAAAAATATTCCCTTCCATATAAGGCAGCACATAAAAGGAAAGTAATGTTGTTCAGAGACCCTAGTGTAAGTTTCTTTTGACAAACTCGATTTAACGCATCGAACGCGTTCGGCGCTCCGATTGGTGGAGAGCACGAAACGGACCAATCGGAACCCAACGCGTTCGATGTAGTAAATCGAATTTGTCGAAAGAAACTTACACTAGGGCCTCGGATATTTCAAATTCAAGTAGCTTTTCTTTAAATTTTACCAGATAAGACTAGTATTTTTTTGACATTAAAATGGGAAAGCACCCCCTAAACGCCCACTCTTCACCGCTTCGTAGTGTTCTAGCTGGAAAGATGAAGAATTGCAAAACGGTTGGACGACAATTCGCGTGACCAGAGGGCTGGCCTTTTGTTTGGTCAATTTGCCATTCAACGTTGACAGTGATGTGTAGAAGCATTTTACGCTTAAGTGTTCGTTTAGTTTAGCTTTTTCATATTTTTTCAATAGTATTAGATGTATTTTAGGTTATAAATATTATAGTATAATTTGTTTTATAAAATGATTATAGACAAATCATCTGTCGATTAATATCTTGAAAGCAATACGCGTGAGACTCAGCATTGCAGCTATTTTTAGAATTTTAGATTGTATAGTCGTTTTTGCACATAATTATGTAGGTATTTTGAGATACTGATATTCACAAAACAAGATATTTCACTGCAGACGAGCGTAACTCATTTATTTACATACAAAATCCACAATACCGTTTTTATGTTCTCTTGGAAATATTAAATTCCTAATCTTCTTTCACTTTTATTCATTGAGATGTAAGCACTATAATGCGACTATAATAGAAATAAGGCAAATGTTTGCAGTCTAACCTTTTCAATTTTTAACCATCCATACATATAATAAAATTATAACAGGCCGATGTCTGTACATTATAGATATTGGAGAAAAGCTAATATGGGGGTCTTTATTAGAGCAATAGAAGCTAAAACAACAGTTTTAATAATTTTTGTCCGTCTGTCTGTCTGTATATTTGTACACGCATCACGCAAAAACGACTGCATGGAATTAAATTCAGTTTTCACCAATGTATTGCTAGAAGTCTAACTTAAAATATAGGCTCCATTTTACCGCAGGAAAATATCAGATTCTAAATTCCACGCCTACGAAGTCGCGGGCAAAAGCTAATGTTAAATACAAAAGGATCTTGCTGAACTATCCTAAGTGAAAACATAACTCAATATAGCATCACACCTATATTTCCCCTAAGGGTTAGGCAGATGTCCCCACTATTGTACACCCACATTTTGCCGATGCTGTTTTTGAGTCCCATGTAATAGGGGGCGAGCCTCTTGCCATCTGCCAGGCACAGTTCCAGACTCTGTACTGGTCCTGAGAATTTCCATACAGAAAAAACCAATAACACTTTGCTCGACGCGGGTATTGAACCTGGGACCTCACGCTCAGTAGTCGCGTTTGCGACCACTAGACCAATGAAGCTATGTATACATACAGTTTATTATGAATAACTTTTATCAGAACTCACAATTTAGGTCAATTTGGAATTTCCTATTTCATTCATTGTTCATTATGAATGAATGAATTTTACCAACTAGGTACTTATGACTAACTACTAAAAACACTAAACAGATTAGAGACGTAAAAAATGAAAAATTACCTACGCGTCAAAATACACCTCCGCATCGCTGTCAACCGGCAGTGTGGCCAGAAAACTGGCAGCGTTGTCACGTTGTATGGCAACGCTGATTCTTTGACCAAAGAAAAAGCCAGCGATGTCTTTAAACAAGATGCGAGCACTCGGACCCCATGGCCCAAGTGTTTTGACCCCAAACGGCTCGAAAATCTTTCATTCTATTTTTATATGAATATCTTTTGTGATTACGGATAAAATTATCAACTTTTGTACCATTTTATCGAGCCTAAAAACACAGTATTTGTTACGCGAACTGTCATACATATTTTAATTGATAGGGTTTTTGAAATGTCGCTTATGATTTTGGAATTAATTTTTTTTTACCAATTTTTCAGCTTTCAATAGACTGACAATATTTTGTTCATAGTTAACTAGATTTTTTAGATCTAGACCTAAATTAGCAGGTTTTGATCGCAAGTCTGAAAACAGCAAACAATCTTAAAGCTTTCAAATCTGTTAATCCGTTCCCAATTGACTACTGGTCGTGGTCAAACTTGTTGCTAATTGTCAACGAAAAGATCGAATTAGTTTCAAGGTACAATTGAATACAATTTAAGAAGCCGCTAATAAAAACTGCCTACCCAACTTTCGCAGTCAAACACTTATTCTAAAACCACACACATTAACTCGTCTCATACGAGTAAACACAGACCTATTAGTCTTCATAAGCATCATTGCCCCAGCCATCGTATCACAAATAACTATAATATTAGAGTCGGTTTATGGGCTAATGAGACGCTGTGACTATATTAACACTATTCGCCGTTTTCATTGCAACTGACTTGCACAGTTTTTTTTTTCTGTTTCTGCTCAATTGACAACTACGTAATCAGATATAGCTCAATTTTTTTTTGTCTTAGAATATAAATGCTATGTTTAACTCCCAAACGTTGCTTTCAATACTCAATATATGTTTACCACCTAAGTTTTATTATAAAATGCAATAAATATATTGAGTGAATTGTGTTATCAAAAAACTTTATCAAAAGTAAAGTAAGTAATTTTTTGTCTTACTTTACTTTTGATAAAGACTTAAAAAATCCTTTTGTATCGTGGGTGTAATAAATAGACATAAATTTCACATACACCCAACCAACACACAAAGCCATCCAATTTCAATCGCGTTGTAGTCCTTCAAAACAAGTAGCTAACAATTCTAAGCAGTTTAACGGTGAGTCTTTATGAAGTAGCCAGTATGGTCAGACATGGAAACCCGCACCTCCAACTTTAAAAATTAATGAACAGAATTTGTTGCGAACAGTGAAAGAAAACAGCGTAAGTAGACCTGCAGCCTAATTACGTAAAAAGCAATAGCAACGCGAGCCACGCGACTGCAATCTCACTGTCAGCCAATACATTATATGACATAAAAATGACGTTTGACAGAAGCTATCGCGCGATCTACGCCTGTCGCTAGATCGGTAATTAGGCTGTAGATAGGGCTCGATAAAGGTTTATATGCTGTGTGTAGCACGCTCACCTGTACCAGGCCAGTATGGCCGAATAAAGCCTCATTATGAGAAGAAGCACATCGGGCCATTAGTAGGCTTTATTATTATTAAAACATGGTAATCTAGATAGTCCCAGCTCAGAAGTTATCTACAAAGACTGAAAGCGAAGTCCTTGTAGCTAAATAAGATAAAAAGACGAAGAAGAAGAAGATTAAAACATAACTCGAAGAAACCTAGCTGATTGTTTACTAACTGCAACAGTATTGTACCAATCAGAATTAACACAAACCAAATGTTAAGTCAAATATTTCAATTTGACGTAACTATAACATAATTAACACAGTTATTGATGTGGAACCGATGTTATAATTATTATGAAATCACATCTTTATACACTTAAATATTGATTTATTAAATTAAGGTCCACATTAAACCTACCTCAAGCTGTCATTTTGAAAAAAAAGGAAGGATTCAAAAAAGACAGATTGCGTACCAAAGGAAAGTAGGCAATGCAATATTATACAAATACTAGCGACCCGCCCCGGCTTCACACGGGTAGTAGAGCATATACGCCTTCAGTTTTTTCTGTCGTAGTGTCGTATCAGCGTATTAGGTCAAGCATTTACTCGTCGCACGCCAGTAAAGCTCCCAGTTGGCATGATTTTTTCCGACATCTTTAACTATCATCGTCATATTTCAGCCAATTTACACAGAACCACTTTGTCTATTGGTGAAAATCGCATGAAAATCCGTTCAGTAGTTTTTGAGTTTATCGCGAACAGACACACAGACAGACGCGGCGGAGGATTTTTTTTTATAATATATATCACATTATAAAACAAAATCCTCCGCCGCGTCTGTGTCTGTCAACAATCACAATATTAATGGTCATAATTCGAAAATTTAATTTAAGCTTTCACTCTTTTGAAAGCAATGAAAAGAGGTTGCTTTATTTTTTTACCAAAATCGAACTTTTGTAAAACACCTCTACCTACTTTAGAGACAATACATGGTTTAGTTATATAAATACTATTTAAACTTTATATCATAATTAGTCATTTCAAATAATTCTCTAAACATATCTGCCACTGCCACATAAGTCTTCTAATCTATTAATATAGTAATCTCATTACTAAAATTTAATCATGCAAAAACTAATAACAATTATGTAAATAGATAACGTGTATGATAATTATTATTACGGAAACAGACATAGAATGCGCAAGAGCAAGTAGTGGGCTAGGCAAGGTCTGGTTTGATTTAGACTAGCCCACTAGCGCCATTGAACGGTAATTTTTGATAGAAGTGTTGATGATAATGATAATGATAATGATTATAAAGTGAACCTTATATTATATCCGTTTCACATACCAATCATAATCACTTGCATTTTCTACTGAGTAAAAGTCAGAGGTCACCACGTTATAAATAACTTTGGTTATATAACATTAATATTAATAATTCACGGAAAGCATTCGCTAGTGATGATGGGTTAATTATGGTGAGAATGTAACATGGGGCGGCATGGGTTTCTCTTCAATTTATCACAGATGTTGAGCAATATTATAAAAATAATTGGAAAAAGAAACGGAGTGTTAAATATCTCAAAAGTCATCAAAATATACCTACTGAACTAGCTGTTTGTCTGCGTATATTTATTATCTAATTAGAGCATAGCATCACGCCTGTATTCCCCGAAGGGTTAGGCAGAGGTGTACTATTGTACACCCACATTTCACCGATGCCGGGGCGTCATAATAGGGGGCGAGCCTATTGCCATCTACCGGGCACGATTCTGCTACCGAGAATTTCCATACAGAAAAACCCAATAACACTTTGCCCGACCCGGGAATCGGACCTAGGCCCTTAGAACCTCATGCTCAACAGGCACGCTTGCGACCACGAGACCAATGATGTAATTAGAGATTTGGTGCAATAATAAAAATAATCCTATGTTCTATAACCCTCCAAGACCCAGGCTACCTCTGTAAAATTTAATTACGTGGATAGAATGAAATACCCAACACATTTTGCTGATGTTTAAATTCTCCATCGATTTTAGATTGCACCTTCTTAATAGGGGTGATAAGCTCAAAATATTTTCCAAGAGAAAGGCATTCAAAAAATGCAGGCAAGTCAAACCACTTTACTTACCGTGACGGCGTAGCTGCGGTCAGGTAATGGAGCAATTTGGACCAATATCGGCGATAATATAGCAGAAATGTGGGATTTTTGCTTAGAAACCTTGAAAAATATGACTGGTAATACGTGGGATATTACAGGTGCGGGTGTGATATTCAACGAGAATCGAAATATAGTTTTGTTCTATGGGATAAAAGACTATTGGAACCTAAAAATCTAGTAACTGATTGACTGATGAGGTACACAAAAGTGGACGAACACAAAAAGTCCGATTTAGATCAGAAAAGGAGCCATCTAAAGTCCCGACCACCCGCAGTATCGACAATTACAATTTTGTTAACGGTTTGCTAACGTGTGGTCGATGTGGGCACACGTTTACAGCTACAATAGGCTACGCCAGTCATCGAAGAGCACACCAGCGAGCTGAATAGCCTAGTTCCTAGCTACGACCGGACCAGAGTCATTGAAGTAGTCGCTATAGCCGAATCCGGTTGTGAGGTTATATAATTAAATATACATATACAAGAAAGGAGCCTCCATGAGTGATAAAACTTGAGATCGTCTCTCCTGGACGAATCGATTCCATTAAGGAATTAGAGATTCCCAAGTAAGTTCGCGCCGACTCGACGGAAGGAGAAGATCACAGAGAGGTTAATTTTTTGGCAGATATGTAGGTTAATTGATTTGATTAAAAAATTGCTGAGGTAAAGTTGATAGTTATTAATGGCCAGCAAAACAAATTCAACTCACACATATATAATATAAAGGTTAAATTGATGGCACGGTTGGCGCAGTGCCTAAGCGATTAGCTTTCTGCGCTACATGTCGCGAATTGTTCGATCGCCGCAAGGAAAAAATATTTTGTTTATCTGCATATTATCTGTTTGTCTACGCATGTGACATGTATGTTTGTAAACTGTACCCACAATACAGGAGAAATCCTAGTGTAGGCAACATTTAATTTTAAGAAAAAAAAGCTTTGACCTCATGACTGCTCCAATTACACCGCCCTTCGCAGACAGATCACACAAAAGCGATAAAGAATTTACCAATAATATATTAATCAAAAATATACATAAACCTCTCTCATCTCGTTATTAATCATAAGCACAAATCCGATCATCCATATTATATGGTAGCCATTATAATGTTAGCACAATCTCATACGCATGCTCCGCCCCGGAATGCGCGCGCGTAAGTGAGACAAGCATTAGCGTCCGTTATGGTGAAATTGGCGTACGGCGCTTGCGCTAACTGCTTCCACAACATATAATACAGAAGGTTAATAATACTAGACATCGTAAACTCTGAAGATTTTTGCCTCTATAACGCAATATTGCATAGTCGTGAGGGAATATTCTCATAATCACTTGGCAAAGATATGAGGTGATTACAGTGTGCAAGGAATATGTTACATATCTCTGTCTCGTGACATAATTCCTTAGATTTCTTTGGGAAGACAGAGCGTGGGTTTCGGAGAAGGGAATGCCTGCATGCAGAATGACGTTTTATTTTATTTTGTTTATTAATAGAGGTTAACCCAGAACTTTGGAGAAGAGACACTTTAGGCATACATAGGTAGGCCTTTTTTTGTTTTTTTTTTTTTCGCCCCCATATCCGCAGCGGTTGTCTTTGTAGCACTAAATCAAAAGTTTCTTCCTCGGCAACATCACCCATTGACAAGCACCCCACTGCTGATGATCCCGGCCTATTTATTAAACATATTGCCACAAAAATTAGTCCTTTATTAAACTTAACTACCTCATTTGTCTAGTGGTCGCAAGCGCTACTGCTAAGCGTGAGGTGGGTTCAATTCCCGGATCGAAGTGTTATTGGGTTTTTCTGTATGGAAATTCTCAGTAGCAGCACGGAGTCTGGAACTGTGCCACGGTAGATGGCAATAGACTCGTCCCATATTACATGAGACTCAATAATACCATTGGCGAAATGTGGGTGTACAATAGTACACCTTTGCCTAACACTTTGGGGAATACAGGCGTGATGTTATGATGCTATCAAACTTCTGCATCAGTGGAGCGATGGATTCAGAGACCCTGACTGACATCATTGAAGGCTGCTAGGTGAGTGTGGAAGGGGAAGACCAAGAATTGTATGGCGCGGCTTAAAGTCTTCTTACATGAAGAATGTCTAATTATCCCTTAGGAGACAATTATATGCAATCAACCTTAACTAAACTTATGCGAAAAGGTGTCATATCGGCACACGATGAGATTGTGGGGGTGAGCTGGCTTGTCTGTACAAGGGGAACTCGTCTCTTGAGTCTTCAAATATTTTTCAACTTTCCCCCACTCTATATTTAAATCCTGTTTCGTATAACTCAAATATTCACAGGCGCAAACACTAAAACTCAACAACTATCTGTAAGGTCAGATACAATCATTTGTTTGTCGTGCGCGAATAGAACCCGCGTCACGTAGCGCAGCAGTCGATCTCTCAACCAATGCGCCAACCGTACCATGTATATTTCTTCGTTTTTTTATATTCGTCTGATAGTTTTAGATTGCAATCGATTAATACAGTAATGTCCTCCTGACCGAATTTCGGTCACGGCGGCCAATCTCACCGGAGATTAGCCAACTACGCAGGAGATATTATAAAGCACAAGTGCAGTGTGCGCAAACACAGGTGCACGTCTATTCCTTCACTCCCATAGTCCGATGGGACAGCAATGGGATACCGGAGAGAGATCAGGCACAGGACCAACGGCTTTACGTGCTTTCCGAGACACGGTGTGTATTCACATACACAAAGACCTAGACCCGAAACAACTATCTGTAGATCATACAAATATATGTTCCATGCGGGAATCGAACCCGCAACACGAAGCGCAGTAGTCGATCTCTCAACCACTGCGCATACCGTGCCGTCAACTTAATAACAGCCATATTAAACTGTTTTTCTAATCCAAACTGACAGATTAACATTACAATAGTTATTCAACATCAGTCACAGCCTTCAATATACACTGACAATACCATCAAGCATTCACTTCAATCATGATTGGCATCCGATTAAGTCATTTGCGTATACCGCAAGCAATATGCGCAAGTTACAACAGCCTGTAATGTGTGGCTAAGATCGGACATAGACAATTTATGACCATAAAAATGTACCATAGACAAGTCTTTTTTTTGTTAACGTGAGATGCGTATCTAACCTAAATAGTTTTGCAGCCGTTTTCGATAACCTAACCTGCAGTTAGACCCGGGTACGTCTAGACCCGGGTACGTCTTAAAACTGCGGCCAGACACCGGAGGACGTGCAGCAGCGTCCTCTCACTAATCGGTGAGCCACTGCGATCCCCAAACCGCCTACCAAGCGTGGGGATTATGGCAACGCCCCCCATTGGGGGAGGCCTTCGTTCAGCAGTGGACGTCTTCTGGCTGATGATGATGATGAACCTGCAGTTTATCTTACTAGTTTGGAAAAGGCTGTAAATTGTTATCCAATATTGCTGCAGTCTTGAATGGGTGACTGATATTTGGCGCACCGTGTTTATACGAGAAAATTGTATGACAGTCATTAAAGGCAACTGAAAACTATGGACTTTTTTAGGTCTACTATTTATTCTCTCTGATTAGATTTCTAATTTTGAGAACATGGGTGTTTTGCTCTCATGTCCTGTGGCTGATGAACTCTATTTTGGCTGAGAAAGTCCGTGCACGTGTGGACACTTCATGATATCCACAAAGTAGTGTTGCCCAAAATCGGTCTTGGTCTTGCAGTCTTGGTCTTGTTCTTGCATTTTTCCCAAGAGACCAGAGACCAAGACCAAGACCAAGACCGCGTAATTTTAGCAAGACCAAGACCAAGACTGACCGTGCAAGAGTCTCGCAGGCTTAGTCTTATTCTTACTCAAATCTTGCACGGTCAGTCTTGGTCTTGGTCTTTGGGCAACACTACCACAAAGTATGTCACCTAAGTACGTCAGTTTTGAATGGCAGTATCCTTTAATTATATACATATCCTATTTTTTAAATAGGTACTCGTCGTCGCACGTGCAAAGCCGCGGAAGAGTAATGTTAAATTTAGAAGAGATTCACCCTTTCACCAACCTTCTTGTTTTGATTATTATAAATTAAATTATAATTGTATGTAACTTATTGTTGTTACATATATAACGAAGATAATTTTAATAAGGTTCGGTTTATTATTGAAATCAAATCTGATTTCCGGCCTTTCTTTTTTATTATTAGTCATAGATTAGAAGAGGCTAATAATTGCATCGGTAGTAATTAGTTTTATTACATTATACAGGAAATTGTATGCGAAAAAATAGCCGTTACAAAATAACGTTATAAAATAACGTAATTGAGTATTGTTATAAAATACTCGTAAAGTTAGATGGGTGAATGTATTTAATAATTTATGGCCGGCTTTTGGAAGTTGGAGAACCGGATATTTACTTTAATGTATTGCTAGAAGGGTTAGAAAGATTAGGACTTTTTTTTCTGGTATAGGCGGCAAACGAGTAGACTGTTGAACATTTCGCCGATGCTGTTGTTGTGTTACATTTAATAGGGACGAGTCTATTCCCAGCTACACCATTCCAAATTACGCGCTGCTAATGAGAATTTTTAACCTTTTTGCTCTCAAGGTCACAAATCCTGTCAAATCCTGTAAACTTTTAGTGAACCTTAAGCATCCGGGTAATAAGAGTTATTTATGAATGACGTCATATTGGCCCTGCGGCCCATACGTGAGTCATTCGGTCAGAAAAACCCAGTAACACCTTACCCGACTGGGATCGAACCCGGGACGTCACAATCAGCAGCCTTGCGACCACCAGACCAATGAGGCAGTCAAAAATATAAAAGCACTCATTTTCGCAATCGCGACTGCTGAGCGTGAGGTCCTGGTTCGATTCCCACCAATGTTACCAACCCATGTAATAGGGGGCGAGCCTATTGCAATCTACTGGGCACAGTTCCAGATTCCGTGCTATTACTGAGAAATTGTACCTACACAGAAAAATCCAGTAACATTTTACCCGACCCGGGAATCTAACCCGGATTTTACGGTCAGCAATCGCGCTTACGACCATTTAACAGCAGCTTTTATGTATGAAAACTATTCAAAATAAATATTTTTTGTAACAATTTATAATTACATAGCGTAACTTTGTAGATCGGAATTTATTAAAAACTAACGACCCGCCCCGGCTTCGCATGGGTGCAATTGACTTATAAAGTATACTAGCTGTGCCCGCGACTTCGTTCGCGTGGATGTCGGAACTTAACAATGTATTTTTTAGTGAGACCAAATGTACTTAACCCTATTTTTTCTAAAATAAAAGTAGCCTAAGTTACTCCTTATTACATCAGCTACCTGCCAATAAAAGTCCCGTCAAAATCGGTCCAGCCATTTCAGAGATTAGCCTATACAAACAGACAGACAGACATACAGACAAAAATTGTAAAAAAATGTTATTTTGGTGTATGTACCGTATATATATTCATATGCATGTAGTAAAAAACGGTTATTTCAATATTACAAACAGACACTTCAATTTTATTTATATGTGATATGATGTATAGATGAGAAGTTATTGAGATGTTGATACAAAAATACCATCTAAATTTCCGTCCCTCCCGGTGGATTTTCCATAAATTTTCTTTCATACAAACATTGTCCTGGCAATTACGAACACATAAAAAAAATGTGTGTGTGTACTTATGTATGCACGTAAAAAGTTACACTTCTTATTTTTTTTATTTCCACTGATATGAAGCACGTGTATTGATGCACAAATATTTCAATAACTACCTTGAATATAGCTATCAATTCCCAAGAAAATTTAAGAAACATTTACCAGCCAACTTCATGCTGTCGCTTTTATCTGCCGGTGTGCGCGCGCATCGTAAGACATCACTCTCATCAAGCACACCAAAAGAAGAACTTCAAAAACAACCAAATCGGTCGAGTCGTTTTCAAGTGATGGTCAGTCATAGATGTGGCAATTGATTTTTATTTATATAGACATCATCAAATTTCTATGAAAATTTATTCAAACATTTACTAAAAGTTTATACGCTTATGACATTGACTGAACGTATGATATATACAGATATTTAGGTAAACATGTTTTTTACGCTTTCCTTTTCTATTCGCACAAATATTACTTACACTAGCTTCCGCCCGCAGCTTCGCCCGCGTGGATTACGATTTAATAATAATAATAATATATTTATTGGAACTAAAAACATGTTTACAGTAGGTTTATGTACGATAATAGCTACATTAGTTAAATAACTGTGTCGCAGCCATTAACGCCACCTCCAAGAGGTCAAAGGCGACAGCGTTCCAACAGACAGTGAAATTAAAGCTAAGTATAACTATTTGATTTGCGCGGTACTCTAATTATTTTACTAAAATAAAATTAGCCTAAGTTACTCCTTATAACATCAGCTATCTGCCAGTGAAAGTCCCGTCAAAATCGGGCCAGTCGTTTAGTTACGTTAGATTACGTAATTTTCAGTTTGCAATTTACGTAGGAATCTCTAATTTTTTTGAAAATAAAATTCACCCCTTTTTTCTCGCTGATAATGTAGCTTTCTATAAGTGAAAGAATTTTTAGAATCGGATCATTAGTTCCAAAGATTACCCCCTACATACAAACTTACAAACAAATTTTACCTCTTTATAATATTAGCATAGATATATCGTTTAGCATTGACCTTTAGCCCATACAAAGCTCGCGAGATTGTCGCGTGCTAGAAAACCCACATTCGGCACCGCATCTGTCGATACCTATGCACTTCAAAAGCGAGGCGAAAGTGACGTAGTATCGTGGCACGTAGTCACGCGAAGTCATAGCCCATGACATAAAAATACACCATGTATAATGTAAAAAAAACAACGATTTCTTAATCCATGAGAAAGGCTTATTGAATTCGAGGCACTGAATTGTTGGTAATAATGCACTGTTTTGCTATTTTTATGTCTTTATTATAGATTGTGTCATTATTTCTTCTGAAGATCTGTGTTAGATGATCTTTATTGGCTATGTAGCCTTGGTATCGGCAAGAGCGTTCTATCTCTTTCTATGTGTTGTAAGTGATGATAAATGTTTGGAAGTCGTCTTTTTACTTTCTACTTCACTTATTCTTTACGCATTAAATTCATCATCAGCCAGAAGACGTCCACTGCTGAACGAAGGCCTCTCCCACGGGGGATGGGGGTGCCATAATCCCCACGCTTGGCAGGCGGCTTGGGGATCGCAGTGGCTCACCGATTAGTGAGAGGACGCTGCTGCCCGTCCTCCGGTGTCTGGCAGCAGTTTTAGGACGTACCCGGGTCCACGCATTAAATTATTATATTGTAATTGCCCAAAATTAAGACTTTATTTTCACTGATAACTTTCAGTATTTTCTGGTCCGAAATACGGTAACACAAGAAATTTTAAAACAACGAGAATATTGTCTTAACTTCGTGCACATTTGTAAGCCTGTAATTAATAAGACTGTACTGGATTAATTCTAATTTTAAATTAACTGTTGAGACAGTCTTGTCCTATCTATACTTATAAAACAGTACAGTGATTAACTGACTAACTAACAGACAATACACAGCCTAAACCAATGAAAATAAAAACGTGAAATTTGGAACATGTGTTATTTAGAAAGGGATTTTTCGATATTCGCACAGTAATTCCTTCTATCGCGGGTAACACCGCGTGGCGTCCTCTAGTTTGAAATAAACAACTGAACACTTTTACACTGACCTTTCCAACAACAAGCCACCAACACTAAAACAAGCTTGCGTAATCAACCGGATAAGACGACATTGAAAGTTTTCAAGATCCACGCGAATCTTTTTACACATTATGCATAATAGCCGGAGAGCCTTGATGGTATGAAATTCCTTTCTAGAGCAGAACAACACAGTTATGTTGTTATGTGAAATATTATGGTGTGAACACATTAAGTTAATAATTAAAACATTTTATGTGAGCATGTTATGCGGTAATTGCAAGCGTGTTACTGTTGCAATATATACAAGTTTCGAAAAGATCATTATTATTAAAAATTGCGGTACTTTTCTACAGCTTCATTATTCTGTTTTTGTTAATCAATATTTATGTACCAATCGTACTGTTGCTAGCTTGAAAAGTAGGTACTCATATCCAAAATTGCAAGCAGATAATTTAATAATTCGGGGCATCGGTGCCTTTGTTGCGCATGGGCCTCTTCTCAGAATAAGACCGATTAGGCTTTAGTCCACCATATTGGTCTAGTGCGGGTTAGCGGACTACGACTACTATCGAGAACCTTGGACCCCTTACAGTAGTGCAGAATTCCTCACGATATTTTCCTTCACCTTTAACTCTAAAATGATAATTCGAAAACTCAGAGATACGAGTCGAGTGATAAAAATATTCCCATTTTTCTATTCATTAACTTTATGACACCTGACAGTCTCGATGAAAAACCAGCTATATCCATTAAAAATATAGCACTAACTCCCACCGAGCACTCTCTAGTAGAATTTCATAGCAATTAAACAAAGTACGGCGCAGCCGCAGCTAAAAACGTAGCAACACGCTCCAGTTACGCGCCATGTTCTAACACTGACGGCTGAACCAGACGCTGCTCATATTTTTTTAAGTCTTCACTGGGAATCTTGGTTTTGTATTTACATGTCGTGAAACTGGTGGAAAAAGTGGAGTATTTGCTGAGATTAATAATAGTATTATCAGTCTTACTTAAGGTTATTCATATTTTAAATGAGTTATATCTAAGACTCCAGTAATGGATTGTGACTGGTCGGTTATATTTAAGAAAAAAAAAGCAATGAAAATGTTTGCCAAATCGTAGATAATTCACAATGTGTAAATACATACACCGCAGACTAGATCGAACCGAAAACCTCCTAAAATCTATACAACTATAAGTAAAGATACGGTGAGTGAATGGGTTAACCTTAATTCATAGACGAAAAAAACAATTAAGAAGTAAAAATTAACATGTGCGCGCTAATGAGAACACCCACATAACCAACTGACCGAGAAAAGTAGGAGATGCTTCAAAATCTTTCGTATTCGCGGAAAACATACTCTGAAATACATATGGTAGATAATAGTTATTATTGCGCAAGAAGATGCGTTGAAATGCAATTCGTTCCTACTTAATTTTTAGCCAGTGAACATAAAATAGCATCACGCCTGTACCCCTAGTGTAAGTTTCTTTTGACAAATTCGATTTACTACATCGAACGCGTTCGGCGCTCCGATTGGTGGAGAGCACGAAAAGGACCAATCGGAGCGCCGAACGCGTTCGATGTAGTAAATCGAGTTTGTCGAAAGAAACTTACATTAGGGCATCTGTATTCCCCGAAGGGTTAGGCAACGGTATACCATTGTACATTTCGCTGATACAGTGATAGGTAGAAAAATAGCTTACCTCCAAATTAAATGTAAACAAAATATCTATTAAATTTGTATCGTTGTGATAAAATCTAAATTATATGTATAGATAAATTATTAATGTGTCTATAAATATGTAGATACGTCTAATTGACTTAATAAGTTAGACTCTGATGACATTCCAGTCTTTATTCTTCCTTATTAAGACATTACGTGTCGGTTCTCTTTTAAAATTCATTCATCCATTAGTTCAATTTTATAGCAAACATAACTATAGCTCAGAGGCTAGACCGGCTGGTGTACTGAGCCAGAAGGTCGCAGGTTACATTTATGCTCGAGGTCTATTTTTTCTTTCCACAATTGTAACTTGAATGCCGTATTGTCTAAATCTTCCTTTCCACTGTGGTGCATAACTTGGGAATCATAGAACTAACTATCTTCGAATCATGATCTTTTTCTTCTATTGTGTCGACATGAGCTATCAGAGCTATGGAAATGGCCGTTCAGCAATAGTGGAGTTCAGGCTAGCAGTCCAGAGTGCTCCAAAATATTTCAGGTTTAATTCACTTATGGATGCTCTTGCCTTACATCCCATGTGATAACAGTAGCAATCGTTTTAAGTTTAGACGATTATCATCGATGAAAAAGTTTAAAAATTACTTTTTTCTACTGAATGCTAGCTTAACATAATTTAAACAGAAATTCTAGCCTGATTATCCAGTGTTACGAGAACTAAATCAGCTGCCACGCTCTATGATTTTCATCAATACTTGGATCAGTAAGGAAACGATACATTGAACATGTCTAAATTGATTTATTGATTGGCTGCTACTATATCTTAATAACTGATTTCCTCAAGACACACCTACGTCAGAAATACTCCAGATACGTCGATAATTTCATACGTGTCTTCAATAGTTGGTACCGTAAAGATTTTATTATAATCTCATCCAAAGTCATAAGCGTGAAGCTTACCATAGATAATGTCAGCATATTTTTCATATTTATCCGTGGTATGCTACTACGAATTCTTCTTTGTCTATCGGGATCATTATCATATTTAAAATTAGAATATGTCCGATAATCGCATGTTCCGATATCAGTGACATTTTCAAGTTTAGATTTATCAACTCTTCGCTATGTACCTAGATAAATATTTTTTTAAGTGATTGAGGCTTTCAACATTAATATTATCGTAAAATACCAAGGTACCTAGAGATGACTCTTATATTATATATTATATTATGTAATTTGCTCTCTATTGATGTCAGTGTCTTGTCATGTCTTACGTCACATTACACGCAGCTAAATATGCAATTAAACATAACATAACATAGTATCACGCTTGTATTAGGAGCCGCTAACGCCCGAAGGATTAGGCAGAGGTGTATTACGTACACCGACATTTCGTCGATGTCGTTATTGAGTCCCATATAATAAGAAGCGAGCCTATTGCCATCTGCCGGGCACAGTTCCAAACTCCGTGCTGCTACTGAAAATTTTCATACAAAAAAACTCAAAAACACTGCCCGAAAAGGGAATCGAACCCATGACATCACGCTCAGCAGTCGCGTTTGCAACCAGTACACCAATGAGGTACTCAGTAATTTGCAATTGTCATCATCTTATAAATAACGGTACACTAAAAAACATGGTGGACATCATCAACAAATTCTATCAATTAACTTTTACGAACAAACAAACGGAAAATTAAGTACCTTTATTTTCTCACAAAACACTCTTCAAATTAATTAACTGTTTATTTTATAAACGCACTCGTTATTGCATATTTTTTAATGCTAACACGCATTTAAAAGCAACGACTAACTGCCTATTACGTGTAGTTACGTAAATATGTAGCGTGCATGTGAATTGCATTGTTGAGGACGATGGTGACGTCAGAAGCTGTGTCGTCAGGTGTAAACTTTGACACATTTTTGACGTATCTACATATGCAAACGACAAAACCGCATTAGAGGTTGTAGCTTGTTTATGTTATGTAAAATTTGTGGTATGGTAATGTATGTACATACTGCGCAGCCATTTTCCACTTAAATATTTATTAAAATGAGAACCGAAACCCCTAGTGTGCGGTCTTAGTAGCCCAAACACTCAATATTTTTTTACATTTAACCGTACTATTTTTGTCAATATGTCTAAATGTCATATCATTCTCAGTAGTCGGTAAGTATTCTATGCAACATAATGACGTTTATAAACGTCAAAATCCTAACTTAATATTATAAAGGTGAAAGTAAGTTTGTTTGTTTGTTTGTTACCTTTTCACGCCTAAACCACTGAACCAAACATCATAAAATGTTGCATATACGTTGTCAGGGGTACAGAAAAGGACATGGAGTACCGTTCATCCAGAAAATAAATACTGTTCCCGAGGGAAAGAACAATAACTTTCGACGGTCACAATTGCTTAAGGACGCTAAATGGCGCTATGTGTGACCCGAAAAAATGCACGGGTTCACAATCAATGCGGGCGAAAGCTTGTACACTATAATTGTGATAACATTCAGTGTCTAATTTGGAACCGGTAATTGCATCGACTTACGCCAAAAGATTGACAGGTCCACAGGTCAGACTTCTAAGAACGTGACAGGTATTAGTGATGCTATGTATTAGCTAACTGAAATGATGCTAGAACATAAAACACTTTCGATCAGCAAATGAAAGTCCCGGACAAAGCCATACTGCTTTTCATACACCTAATAACCGCTTACTAATAAGCAATATGCAACTAAGCATGCATTACCATGCATTACTAAACTTTTTAAATGACTGTTTACATCCAACTGCAGTGAACAGTCGGATACGAAACCCAAACATTAATGAAAGGACTTTTTCTTGAACAATTTCGCATGGGCCGAAACTCCACTGAAATTTCGTGTAAATACATGAATTTTGTACATGCGCCGTGTATGTTGGCACTTATCTTACTAGGTATTTGAATATCGGTTAAATAGATGGATGCATTAAATGCGTGGGGTCCTGGGTTCGATTCCCAGGTCGGCAAAGTGTTATTGGGTTTTTCTGTATGGAAATTCTCAGTAGCAGCACGGGGTCTGGAACTGTGCCCGGTAGATGGCAATAGGCTCGCCACCTATTACATGGGACTTAATAACGGCATCGGCGAAATGTGGGTATACAATAGTACACCTCTGCCTATCCCTTCGGGGAATACAGGCGTGATGCATTGTATGTATACATTAAATAGGTGGAGTATTAGCTAAGTTACCTATTAGCATATGAAAAGTTACACTTTATGGAGTTGGCGGACTTTCAGGTCAATTGAAAGTTGAATAGATCGCATCTTGATCTTGAGTTAGGTCATTAAACTACGTTTAAATAGCAAAGAACGATACTGTTGGTAACGCAAATCTAAAAAACTAATGCATACCTTATTTATTTATTACTAGATTAAAATTAAAAATATTTTGGATAAAAAAAAATATGACCATGCTAAACTAAAGAGGTTATTTTAATACGTAAACGAATTAACATTCACTAACAGAAAATTAAAATGCAAAACTTAACGAAGCTTCTGCATAATAATCTTACATTATAATTTTAATTACTATAACCCACAGTTATACGGATCTTTTACTAAAACAAAATAAAAAAATATAAACAAATCACTTACAGGCCAAAGTCAAATCCAAAACAATGTCAAATCGATTAGCAACAATTTCACACCACTAAAAAGTTTTCAAGCACACGGCACTATAAAAAAATCGAATCGAAAAAAACGAAAACAACAAACATAGCTGCGGTCGAAATTGCGCGGGAGACGCGTGAACGCGGCGTCAGACGACGTTCGAATGCGTGCGCATGCGCGAACGGGGATTATCTCGCGGTCGTATCGTACTATATGTTACGTAGTTACTGTACGGCTTTGCAGTTTACCGGAGTTACGGTAATATTTGATTTTTGATACACATTATAGGTCATAGTCATGATGAGAGACGTTGATCTCAGAAAGCTGCCGGTGTGAAGAAGCTTTAGAAACTAAGATCGAGAAGCTTATTATTTAAATAAAACTTGATACTCGAAGAGTTGAAAATTAAATACAAAATTTGTCAAAAGAGAAACTTCTTGAAAGAAGTAAAATAAATCATTGATTTTTTTTATATACCATGTGGTTTGGTAATTGTTGAAGCCAAAAATTTGCTACTATGAAAGATAGAGAAAAGAAGAATATATACACAAGAAAATTTAAATTGAAATAAAGGAAAAGCTATCCCTAAGATAATAATCCAAATAAAATACGACAACCTCCAATTATACCGATATTTTTATACAAAAACAATAATATATATACACTCATAAACAAATACTTTCTCTTGAAATTAGAGCAGGTAATAAAATATTGATGGTTGCTAATAAATTGTAACAAACGCACCGATCAAATGGAAGTATTGTCTCGGACCAATTGAATTTCTATCAAACTACAAACCCACATACTTAAATATTATGCTGATGATTGTCATTTTTATTATTATTATTAGTTCCCTGAGATACAGGTTTATACATAGTTCAGGGGATAGTGTCAAAACCTCGTGTTTCTCACTTTAAACACGACAAATTTTAATTTGTAATTCAATATATATCAGTGAAATGGTAATCTTTAGTGGCGAGAATAAACATATTTTTTTTTTATTGAACACTCCTTTGTCAAAAGTATCAAACGTTAGCATCATTTCTTTATTCCCCGACGGGTTACGCAGAGGTGTAACATACACCCATATTTGTATGTAATATGACAAGCCTATTACTATCAACAGAAAAACAGAATAACACTTTGACCTGGAAATGGAACCCAAGGCCTCCTGATCAGTCCCGTTTCGTCGATCTTTATCAAGTCCTTGTTCAATATCAATGAAAATAAATATCAGAGTTACCCCAAAATAACTATTGTCCTTTAGCTTTTTAGGTTCACTAGTTACCTAGACTTA
This sequence comes from Shargacucullia verbasci, assembly GCA_947562105.1. Lineage (NCBI taxonomy): Eukaryota > Metazoa > Arthropoda > Insecta > Lepidoptera > Noctuidae > Shargacucullia > Shargacucullia verbasci. Next base: position 2,646,147 of record OX387296.1, read on the forward strand.
TTAAATGTCTGATGACAAAGAATTGCTCCGTTTCATCATCGTGGTTCTTATTTCCCTACTGGGTAGAAGTATACTATGCGTCAGCATGACGCTCCACGTTCTGTGCAAACGTCATTTGTATTTACCACTTGCCCAATTAGGCAGATGGCTTGATATCACGGTTATTAAAATAAATCAACATTGTCGAATGCTATTAAGGAAGTCATCTATCTCGTATATTTTATTACTTCACTTCATATTATAAAACAAAGTCTCCCGCCGCGTCTATCTGTCTGTCTGTCTGTTCGCGATCAACTCAAAAGTTACTTGAATGGATTTTCATGCGGTTTTCACCAATAGATTGAGTAATTCATGAGGATAGAGGATTTAGGTGTATAATTCGTTAAGGCTTTGTGTAAATTGGCTGAATTATGACGATGATAGTTGAAGATGTCGGAAAAATGTATGCCGACTGGGAGCGTTACTGGCGTGTGCGGAGTAAATGCTCGACATGCAGGCTGACACGACACTACGACATAAAAAAATGAAGGCGTATATGCTCTGCTACCCGTGCAAAGCCGGGACGCTAGTGTAATATAGTTGTCTGTCCGTCGGAACATTTATAACTTGAAAACTTGTTAACCAATTTTGATGTATCAGTATTTAGGTATCCAGCTCTAATAATAAACATGTATCATCACATAACTGTCATTAATCGAGTGGTCGAAAGCGCGTGAGGTCCTGGTTGCAATTCCCGGATTGGACAAAGTGTTATTGAGATTTTCTGTATGGAAATTCTCAGTAGCAGCACGGAGTGTGGAACTGTGCCAGATAGACGGCAATAGGCTTTTCCTCTATTACATAGGACTCAATAACTTCGGGGAATCACGCTATCGCTCATAAACTTGTAAAAACGTTCCCGAGCATTAGAAGACCACGACGGCGATGTCGCGGGCACAGCTAGTGTACCATAGTAACTATTCTGAAAAGTAAAGTCAAGTAAAACCTACACACAGACAAGTGCGACTACTAGTAAAAGTAATTTTACTACGAAACTAGCCATCGGCTTACTAACCTGTCGGTAACTTGTAAACCGTGAAAATAAACACACGTGACAACCCATGCATAACAAGTGTATCATTATTGCAAATAAACATCTAATTATACATAAACCTCATTGGTCTACTGATTCAAGGTTGCCCATCCATGATTCCCACTACAACTCCCAGTTTGGAGAAAGTGGGTTTGGTTTCTATTGGGAAATTATCAGTTATGACAGCTGTAAGATCCGTCATGGAGTAGCTGGAGAGGCAACATGGCAGCATGTATGCGTATGCGCAAGTGAATCTTACCTTCAACCATAGGTTGTCGAAGGAACAGCGTGCTGTTTGAACCGGTAAGAGAGCGGCGTAATCCTTTGCCTTCCCCAGGGCGAAAGGAACACATATCGTGAAGATTTCAGCACGGAAAAATAAAGAAAATAATAAGTTATTTGTTTTACATGTGTATGTAATCTGTGAAATCCTTCACTCGGCTCGCGTGCTGACCATAAATATATTTTTTTTTCATGTCGACTAGTTAAAGGCACTTATGAATAGTCAGACTCTAGTTGCCATGTTCCAAAGTGTTGTTTTCCTATGGAGAAGAAAGGGCAAGAAACCTCATGGTAACTCTTTTAAATCCCTAAACGTTATGTGACGAAAATGTAGTACTAGGTCTAGACTTAACACCCTGTACACTAGTTTGAAGAGAGTGTTTTTCGGTTTCCCTACTAGAATATTTTAGGTAAGTGGGAAATATATGTGTCGGACATCCCAAAAGCTTGATTCCCCTCACAATTGATTTTCGACACCACATGTTAGCTTGTAAACGTCCACGCCGAACATGGGCTTTTTGTCATACATCGCTAAGATTTAACGCAGCTTATGAAAAAATTTCTTGACAACCTAACGTCCAAATTCCTCTTCCATTCTTCAGTAACCGTCATCCTGTAATTGTTAATATTATTGCCAGTAACATCCAAATATGTTTAAAATTAAACAAACAATAATTGGAAGTAGTAGCACGTAATTATTTACAAACTAGTGATGTCCAAGAATTAAAACACAAACAAACAACGAACCGAACCGACAATACCTATTGTTGTAATATGAAATGAAAACATTGCGATTTCCGAACAATACATTGATATAAAGTAGTGTGGTCTCTCACGGTTTATTTGTGTAATAAGTTAACCATCCAGATGTTTCACGATCTGAAGAAAGAAGCAGTAGATTGGATCGAAGCAGAGGACAGACTGTTGATTCGTGACTTAGGTGCTGTGTTATCGAGCCGTGGACGTGTATGCAGCGCCATTTTGTTTCAACATTTGTCAGGCTCGCTTTTGACCAGTAACTGACCTGATGGTAAGCGATGATCCGGTCCAAAATGGTGCACGCTTGCCTAAAAGTTAAAAATTCACTCGAGTCTTGAAGACTCCCATGAAATAGTCAGTCTCAAAAACCTCTACCAAAATCACTGCAAGATTCTGTGGGAGGCAGATATTTCCTTGGGAATATTAAATTCCCGTACATATATTTATTAGGCTTTAGATATGTGACAATTTATGATGTGATATGATAGTTTGATGAGTTGAACTTTTTTCAAAAGGTTTAACCCGAAATTGCAATAGACCGAAAGAAGAAAGGAGGGAAGGGATGCCTTTGCTCTACAATCGCACTCAACAAACTTAAAACAATAATAAATTATCCCAAAGAACCATTCGTCACTCAACTTATTAATTTCAGAATAATAATAAAGTAGATTACCATGACACTCTTACAATATTTAACGTAAATCACCCGATACAACATGTCACAGTGACAGTAATCTCTGAGATGACGTCTGATAGAAATTAATGAAAGAAGACACGTTGAACTTAAACCAAATAAAATGCAGAAGAATCATGAGATAAGAAAGTCTAACCGAAATGGATCCTAGAAATTCTTCTTCATCTCAGTAGCGTTTGGATTTTTCAATTTTGGTGATAGTTTTTTCTTCTTCTATAAACTCAACTATTCTCTCTATATAACTTAATTTATAAACATTTTCCTTTATTCATTTTCCTTAGATTACATATTCCTTTGCGCCTCAATAATACACCATACCTATATTGCGAACGTGGCGCGGTAGCAAAAACAACTTTGCATTGCCAAGCAGTTTCTGCTGTCGCGTTTCTTTCGCAATTTATGATTGGAGTATTTTTCGATAAGCAATAATGTTGGTCGTCGTTATTAAACTCAGTTAAAACGAAATTTACATGTAACCGCTGCTACATTTTGATTGTGATATTACAGGAATTCTGAAAAAGGCAGGCGACCGATATCCGCCTGGTAATTTCGTTTTATCTTGATGGCGACATAATCTGGCCGCCCGAAAATTGCCCCCCAAGGCGGTAGCAGCTTCACTTAAAGTATCCGAACACATCTCTGTTCAGAAAGCGGATACATCAATTGAGAGTTATTTGAGTCATTCAAATTATTCATCTCATAACAGTTTAATTAGTAAGGCATATATTACACATCTAAATAAACACTTCATTATAATTAAGACATATTTTAATAGACCGCATAATACATTGGTTACGTGCCTCTTACTTAAGAAATTCAAATTAAGTATTACGTTTGGACGAAAGAGAAATGTCCGGCGATTTTCTAATATTTCTCCGGTTTATTATTCATAAATATTGAATTGTACAGACAGCGTGAAACTTTCTAACCCTACGACTTTTGCTTTTGTTTGTTTATAGATATAAAGAGTTTAGCTTCCTTTGTTTACGAAGCTCCTTTTTGCTCTCAAGGTCAGCAATAATGACAGATCCTGTAAACTTTTAGTGAACCTTAAGTCTCCGTATAATAAGAGTTATTTATGAATGGCAATCACCGGTGATTGCCGACCTTCGCTAGTCGGACAGGCATCTTAAGAAGATGAAGATTTATCCTTACTCGCACTCAAAATTCAACTGATTTTAGGTCTTTATATGCACGATTTTAAATGTGACTTGTAAAGTTATTTGAATTGGTATTAGTTAACGTATGAAGTTGAATAGGTACATAATTATGTATTTCATTCACGAAAGCCGCAAGAACATTGATTATTTATTGAAGTCAGTACCTATTTTTTTAAATTGATTACGTTGACATTTTTTTTTTTTTTTTGATTCGCCTGGTTAGGACCCGTCATGGGCTATACACCATATACACCATATGGTGGGCTTCGGGAAGTCTTAGAAGACCGCACCGAAGCCCACCACGGTGTCATGCCAAATGGCACTTCCCGGAGGGGGTGACTGTAAAGAGGCCACCCCCTCGTGCTGATTACGTTGACCTACATTCACTCCCACAACAAACGGCTAAAGTTATTCAAATGAAATTTCAGTAGCATATGTATTGAAATTTCACTTACCTACATCAAATTCCTATGATGTAAGGTTTAACTAAAAAAGAGATTTGAAGAAAGATGGTGAAACCACATGGATATTACAAGCGAAATCTACAACCTTTATAAAGGCAGCTTTCGGTTTATAATATTAAATAACTGTACTATATTATCGGTCAAACTTAATTTCAAGTTCAAAAAACAGTATACATACATATGTATATGCATAACCCTGTGAAGGCCGTTAGAGTTCCCAAGATAAACCGCAAAGTAAGTACAGTAGCCACTAGAGAACCGATATGTTATTACCGTACCAGTTCTATGACCATATTCTAACCCAACATCCCATTTAACTCAATTACATACATCTCTACAACGTTTAGCGCGATACTTATTAGAAAACTAAAACGATACGAAGCACTTCTGCGCTCGCGTGTACTGCTGCGAAGAAAGCGACCCTGTACAACCGGTTGCGACGGGATGCGCAAGATCATGCGCCTGCGCAAAAGATACAGTAAACACTTTACTTGATAAGTGTACGTTTATATCAGTAATTTTTGCTTTTATTTTGTTTTACTTGCAGACTAGGGCGGAATTTTTCACCGTCTTTGTATTCGCCATAAAATATAATACAATACAATTACAAATAAAATAATTTCATTATAATGATGCGTCTGCATACTGGTAAAACAGATAAATGCACTTATCTACGAAATGCAAGTTAAATAACTTTTTAAGCTTCATAAAGACTTACATATATTCAAATTGACTTATATTTGACGGCACGATTGGCATTGCTGCGCTACGTGTCACGAGTTCAATTCCCGCACGGAACAAATATTTGTATGATCTACAGATAGTTGTTTCGGGTCTGGGTTTTTGTATATATGAATATACACCGTGCATCGGAAACCACGTAAAGCCGTTGGTCCCACGCCTAATCTCTCTCCGGTTGTGTCGGATTGCCGTCCCATCGGACTATGGGAGTGAAGGAGTAAAGAGTGCACCAGAGTTTGCGCACACACTTGTGCTCTATATTATCTCCTGCGTAGTTAGATAATTTCCGGTGAGATTGGCCGCCGTGACCGAAGTTCGGTCAGGAGGACATTATATTCAAATTTATCTCCTCGAATTGACACTAAAGTATATATTTTTTATTATTATGCCTTTGCATGCACTTTTAAAAAGACTCTAGGTCATTAGTTCACAAAGTGGTCCAGGTGGACCCCCAGGGGTCCACGGGAGACTCGACGGGGGCCTACGTAGGCGTGACAAAAAAAAATTAGGGTTTAAAATTCAATTACAATATGGTAGAAATGTAGCTGCAGGGGGTCCACCGGAACCAGCTAAATTTTGAAAGTGGTCTATGAGAAAATAGTTTGAGAACCTCTACTCTAGGTGCTCGTCGAAAAAACAAGTTAAAACATATTTTTTTTTTTGGACTTAAACAATCTTTTATTTCCATTTCCTAGTATGTCCCAGCCATCGAAATAATAAGTCGTTAACAACATAGGTATAACATATTTTGATGGTCCCAGCATAAAGTTCTTAGACCCATTATACAAATCTAAGCACGCCTAGCTCCCATCAACAAATTTACGTCAACAGAGCTGTAGTTACAACACGTTTCATTAACATTACAGTTAATCTTCTGCCTGTAATTATATAGGCTCGGCTCAAAGTTAACGGCAGGCTGTCAAGTAATTAGACCATATAGCTGGTTTCTAGACGAATAAAAAAAATACAACGGAAGCCGTACCTATATTGGAAATAGATATTGAAAGATAGGGCCTTCACGAAGTATTGATGTGGTATTGTAGCGTAAAGTACGTTATGACTGCCTCATTGGTTTAATGGTCAAAAGCGCGATTGCTGAGCGTGAGGTCCTGGGTTCGACTCCCAGGTCGGACAGTGTTATTCGTTTTCTATATAGCAGCACTATATATCACAAGCAGTGCGGAGTTCGGAACTATGCCCGGTTGATGGCAACAGGCTATCCCTATTACATGGGACTTAATAACAAAATCGGCGAAATATGGGTACACAATAATACACCCCTGCCTAACCCTTCGGAGCACAGCGATTAGCCATTAAAACTAAATATCTCTTGATAAGTAAACCTATCACACTGTCTTCACACAGAACCGAAAACAATCTAACATTATCGTCTTCCATTCATCAGCAAAACAACCAATCCAGGGCAGGTCTCCATGAGCTCGTTGAGCATTGTCAACATGCGCGGTATGGGGGAGATGGATTGGGCTACTGTACGACAAAATAGGACATTAAACAATTTATGTATAATCATCATCATCATCATCAGCCAGAAGACGTCCACTGCTGAACGAAGGCCTCCCCCAAGTGGGGGGGTTTGCCATAATCCCCACGCTTGGCAGGCGGCTTGGGGATCGCAGTGGCTCACCGATTAGTGAGAGGACGCTGCTGCCCGTCCTCCGGTGTCTGGTCGCAGTTTTAAGACGTACCCGGGCCGTACGTTATGTATAATAATGATTATGAAATTTATGTGTATATCCAATAGCAGTTGGAATCCAACACTCGTTTAGATAATAATGATAGGCTGAATATTATTGTGAAAAACTCTCGCAATTTAGAGTGTATAATTATATTACGGGTAATGCTAGAATCATTAGTAAACCTAGGTTTACCCAAGTTTGTTTGGGTAATAATAGATAAAACTAATCTAACCTAACATTACGCAGCCGGCATTGGGTAAACCTAGGTTTACTAATGCTTCTAGCATTACCCGTAACATATACAATGCAAATATATATATGTATCAACCTATGTCTACCTCTTGAAGCAAAACTAAATAGAATTTAATGATCGTCTCGTTGCCACCAAACAAAGAAAATATTAAAATTATATTACCATTTTATCTGAACAGCCTAGTAAGTATAATACACATAACGCGAATGAAAACACTCGATTAACTTAAAACAATAGTTTATTGTCAGAAGTTGAATAACGTATTAGTGTTTATTTATTTTAAACCCACAGTTTGTGAACGCAATGAGAAGATTGTGTGAAACGAGGGAATTTAATGTGATTCCTTATCTGCATACATCTCTTTGAAAGTCTGTTTCTGCCAAGTTTTATTATATGACATAACATAGCAACGCGCCTGTATACAGGCTAATCAGGCAGCGACGTGCACAGAGTTTTTAGACAGGGTAGACAGAAAATTTTAAAAGCTTAATTACCAAAAATATCTACTGCTTGTTGGTATTGGTTCGTCGTCTTGTCGATTAAATAATTATGTATGTGATTTGCCACCTCAAATATCTTATAATAAATATTTATCTGAGTTACTAAGCTAGGGTACTGAGCTAGGGTAGGCAATGTCTTTTTGTCTTTATGAACCGCACGCCACTGTAGGCAGGTGTGTACTGTTGTGCACCCACGTATTACTGATGGTCGTTATTGAGTCCCATATAATAGGCAGTGACCTTATTGCTATATAGGTATCAGGAAAAACTTTAAACTATGAGGTGTTACTTAGAATTTCCTCGCATAAAATCTAACACGACACGAGAATCGGACCCCGAGAACCAACTCAACGACTTTTGGTCAGTTTTTAGGTAAAAAAACAATCCCATAGTCGTTCAGTTAGATCAATTTATTGAGTGAAATTAGCTCTAAAACATCATTCTAAGTAATCCGGTAGATGACTACTAGTCAAGCGAGTTACCTTTTATGAACTGTTAAAAACGACATTTTGTTTTAATAATGTACGGAATACAAAAGCGTGACGTCATAGTTTTGCATTGCCGTTTACATACTTATAGTGAGAATTTGATAAATTAAAAATTGAAAACGCCAAAGATAAGCAAGAGATTAAGTTTTACTGAGTTTTTAGATGGAAAACTGTTTACCAAATTAGATTTCAGAATTTATTTTTGATGCAGTCATCTAGCCTATTGCTCTAGCGACTACTAAACTATTACAATGATAGAGTCCTAACGTTATTTCTTAGCAATATGCTCTACTTCAGAAAATCAAAACAAATCCACTGATGCAATCTCTGATATTCGCAAGTACTAAAGTTGTTCTGAGCCCCCGGTAACGTGGGTTGATAAAATAAACAAATTATAATCAAATTACGTATGATTCTGGAACGCGGAGCGGCTCCTCGTAATACAGTTACCGGAGAACGGGATCCCAAGTATGTGGCCATCCAACGTATACTTATTTATAACATAACATCACGCGCTATTTCACTTATGGGGTGAGTAGAGTAAAGCCACGAAGTTGAAAATGTAATGTTTACTTATATACGGTATTTCAGCGTAAATTAATTGAAAGACGAAATTAAGAGCCCTTAAGTTCGATTTGACATATACATTTTTCCCTGATCTTGTCTTTCGGGAGTGATCGTCACTATCATTACACGGTAACTCTAACTTAGGGTCTTAATATTATTAATATTTACAGGCGGAAATGCAGACTTATTAAAATATATATACAAGCTAAAAATATATAAATAAAAGTACAAACTGTTAAAAACGGGGAGGGGAAGAAATCATAGGGCATCGTAAAACTCATCCACATCGCTGTCAACGGGAAAAGTGCCCAGAACGCTGGCAGCATTGCCACGTTGTATGGCAATGCTGATTCTCTGACCGAAGTAGATGTTGGATATACAAACTTATTTGTATATGAATAAATTTAAATTTGATGGACAGTTTGGAATGATTTTAAATTTTTGACTTTTATATAATTTTATGACACTCGATGTAAAAAGGACCTGAATAAAACAGCAAGATTAAAGTGTAAACTAACATCTGGTTTTCTTCTCCTACGATCCATCCCTCACATTGGTTATGGGCCCAGATACCCAGAGCCCTGGATACGCTACGAGAGAGGATATATAAATAAAATCCAGATTTAGTAGTTGATCGAAATAGGAGGTACGATGATGAGCAACATGCGAATCGAGCCCTTAGGCAAGGACAACTACGACAGTTGGCAAATGCAAGTAAAAGCTGTTTTAATAAAGAGTGATGGTTGGAAGTATGTGAATGGCACTAAACAGAAACCAGCCGAGCCAATAGCGGCCGAAAAGTGGGCAGAGGAGGATGAAAAGGCGAAAGCTGATATAATATTATCTATGAGTGGTAGCGAGCTTAGACATGTACGAAGCTGCAACACGTCTAGAGATATGTGGCTAAAGCTTGAATCCATTTATGCTTCTAAAGGGCCTGCTAGAAAGGCGACACACTTGAAAAGGTTAATCATGCACAAAATGGCAGAATCAGGAAATGTCCACGAACATTTGAATACCTTTTTCGATGCTGTTGATAAGCTAGGAGATATGGGTATACAGATCAATGATGACTTGCTGTCTATAATGTTGTTGTATAGTTTACCCGGAAATTTCGAAAGCTTTAGATGTGCTATCGAGTCGAGAGACGAGTTGCCGAAACCAGAGGCATTGAAAATTAAAATACTGGAAGAGTACGAGTCGAGAGAGGCTAACAAAATTCAGTGTGAAGGCGTTATGTATACTAATGTAATGAAAAACTTCAAGAAAGGCGTGAATAAGAGTACTAAGGCGGAAAACAAAACTGACGGTACGAAGAAAACTGAAAAGAAAGGAGGTTTTTGGTATAAATGCTTCAAATGTCACGAACAAGGTCACAAAGCATCTGATTGCACAAAGAAAGTAGGTAGAAATGCCCTGAAGGCTGAAGAAACACATTGTGTAGATGAAACTCTAACTACTTTTAATGTTTCAGATTTAGAAGTTTCTAATGCTGTTAATGTTCAAAAGCACGATTGGATTTTGGACAGTGGGTGCACGTCTCACTTATGTAATGATGCAAGTAAGTTCGGAGACACTTTGACAATGAGTAGGGGAGATCTAACTTTAGCTACGCATGTAAGTACTGTAATAAAAGGTAAGGGTACTGTACGGTTGTCGGCATGTAACAATCACTCTGAGACCTTATTTGAATTACGTGATACGCTGTACGTTCCGGAATTAAGGACGAATTTGATTTCAGTAGCCAAGTTAACCAACGATGGTTATGATGTTACATTTAAGAATGATGTAGCTCATGTTATTGGTAAGAAAGGTGAAATCATATTGATAGCATATCGTAGGGGTAATTTGTATAGTGTAAATAGGTCTGAGTATTGTAATTTAAGTGATTCAAATGCTGATGTAACTTGTTGGCACGAAAGGTTAGGACATTTGAATAGTAGGGATGTTGTTAAACTTTTAGGTAAATTAAGTGCTAAATTTGACATAGCCGAGGTACGAAACTTACGTGATTGTGATATTTGTACTAAAGGAAAGATGACCACGTTACCTTTTTCTAAGTCCGATGGACCTTGCGCTGAGAAGTTGTATATAGTTTATACTGATATTGTAGGGCCTATGAGATGTCAATCAATGGAAGGTGCTAAATACTTTATAACTTTTATTGATGATAATACTCGTTGGTGTACAGTATATTTTCTAAGGTCGAAAGATAAAGCCTTAGATGCCTTTAAGACATATAAAAGTCATGTTGAAAACTTGACCGGTCTGAAAATTAAATTTCTTCAAAGCGATAACGGAGGTGAATATTGTAACGCTGATTTTGATAATTTCTTAAAGGAAGCTGGCATTACGCGAAGACTGATAGTTGCTCGAACACCACAGCAAAATGGGATAGCTGAACGAATGAACAGAACCTTAGTGGAAATGGCAAGGTGTATGCTGTTGAGTTCAGATCTTTCCTCAGGTATTTGGGCTGAAGCGGTGCATACAGCATGTTACATTAGGAATCGTTGTCCTACGAGCAGTCTACAAGGTGATATTCCTTATGAGAAGTGGCATAACAAGCCGGTGAAAATTGGATACCTTCGAAAATTTGGATCCAAAGTACACATTTTGGATAAAGATCCGAAAAAGGATAAGTTTGCTGCAAGAGGGATCGCAGGTACTTTTGTAGGATACCCAGGTAATGCAAAAGGATACAAAATATGGATTCCAGAGCAAAGAAGATTCATAATTGCGAGGGATGTGATATTTCACGAAAATGAAATTTTGAGGCAAGAGCCGAAACCGGTGAATTTCACGGAAGACAAGGATAAGGATTTTATCGAAATTGAATTTTTGAAGAAAAATTTTACAGAAATTGTAGACGCCCCTATGTGCGAGAATGAGATAGAGCAAGTAGAGACTACTGAAGAAGTATGGAGTGAATGTCAAGAATATCCTGGAAATGGTCAAGATGATTGTTTGTCAAGATTTGCTGAAGGTGAACAAGCATTCGAAGAAACAAGTCATGATGATCAACGGAGATTGATGAAGAGAGCTCCTGGCAGACCTCGAATATTGCGTACAGGAAGTGTAGGCCGTCCGAAGAAAATTTATCGAATGATTGAAGTTACAGAACCGAGTAGTGTAAATAATATTTCTGCTGATGAAAATGAAGTTGAAGATTTTGCAGGTTCAGCTGAAATTACTTTGAAGAATGCCCTAAAGAGTAGTGATAAACCTGAATGGGAAGAAGCCATCTTATCCGAAATCAGAAGCCTAGTTCAGAAAGGTACATGGGAGATAGTCAGAAGACCGCAGAATAGGAATGTTGTTGGCTGTCGTTATGTTTTGACGACGAAGCAAAATGTGGACAAGTCTTTTAAGAAGAAAGCAAGGCTTGTAGCTCAAGGTTTTAGCCAACGGCATGGAGTCGACTATGAGAAAACCTTTGCGCCTGTCGCTAGACTGGATACTGTTAGATTATTGATGGCACTCGCAGTTGAATTGAACTTGGAGATACACCAACTAGATATTAATACTGCTTATTTAAATGGATCCCTGGACGAGGAGATATACATGAAGTTACCAGAATTACTGAGAGAGAGTTTAGTTAAGCTTATGAATCGAGAGGGAGAAGATCCAATAGTAAAGAAGCGCGCGCAGACCATGCTTGTAAAATTGGATAGTGGTTACGATTCATGCTTATTGCGGAAATCATTGTATGGTTTGAAGCAAGCTGGACGTCAATGGAATCTCAAGCTCAACAAGAAGTTGACTAATATGGGATTGAAGCAGACTCTTAATGAACCGTGTCTATATTTTAAACAGAATGGGAATATTTATTTATTCGTTTTAGTGTACGTCGATGACATTTTAGTCGCAAGTCATGAAAGAGGTTTAATCACGGAATTTAAAAATGAGTTGTCGAAAGAGTTTGATTTGAAAGACTATGGTCAAGCAAAATATATGTTAGGCATAGATATTCAAAGACATGACAACGTCATTATTTTGTCACAGCAAAATTATGTCAATAATTTATTGAAACGTTTTTGCATGGAAAATTGTAATAAATGTGCAACTCCTATGGAAATAAATTCCAAACGGAAGGAAGAGGAGAAAAGCAGCGATGAGAGCAGCGAGGCATGGCCTTATCGAGAGCTGATTGGTTGTTTGAATTACCTAGCGAATGCAACCAGACCTGATATCGCTAATGCGGTGAGTAAACTTAGCCAGAAGGTGACGAATCCTGAAAAATCCGACTGGAAATCAGCAAAACGTGTATTGCGTTATCTAAAGGGAACGATCCAACACAGTCTCGTATACAAGAAAACTGGTGAATGTGTACAGGGTTTTTCCGATGCTGATTGGGGGAATTGTTTATTAGACAGACGATCTTACTCTGGTTATGCGTTTATTTTAGGTGGTGGCAGTATATCGTGGCAGTCTCGAAAGCAGCGTAGTGTAGCTACTTCAACATGTGAAGCAGAGTATGTCAGCCTGTCGGAGAGTATGAAGGAGGCTGTGTATCTCAACAGCTTGTTGAAGGAATTAGGAATCATGAGGTACGCTCGAGTGATTGTTCATGTCGATAATCAAGGGGCTATATTCTTAGCTCAGGACCCTGTGTTTCATGCACGTAGCAAACACATTGATATTAGGTATCATTACGTGAGGGAGGTTTTAAGGGACAAGAACGACATTGAGTTGAGACATGTACCCACTGAATCCATGTTAGCTGATGTGCTTACTAAGCCGTTATCTAGTGTTAAACATTATAAGTGTCTAGATGGTTTAGGTGTTAAGGCCAGGCGAGTTTCCTTTTAGATATCTTTAAATTTAAATTTATAGGGGCGTGTTGGATATACAAACTTATTTGTATATGAATAAATTTAAATTTGATGGACAGTTTGGAATGATTTTAAATTTTTGACTTTTATATAATTTTATGACACTCGATGTAAAAAGGACCTGAATAAAACAGCAAGATTAAAGTGTAAACTAACATCTGGTTTTCTTCTCCTACGATCCATCCCTCACAGTAGAGGCCAGCCCTCTTGTCACGTGAAGAGTCGACTAACCGTTTGCTGATTTCACGGAAAACACGATGAGCATTCGGACCCCACGGCCCTAGTGTTTCAACCCCAAACGGCTCGAACATATAATTTCCAATGAGGTTGTTGTATTTACGCCGTTTGAGGTTTTCTGCTCCTACAGCAGCCGCCCCAGCACAACCCGCCGTACTTAGAATGTGGGATGGCGCAAGGGTGTCGACACATGTCGCATCCCACACCAAAGGCCTACCCAACTTCCAAGGCATTATGGTCATCCCATCTGGTCTCTTCCCATCGTCGCGTGCCAAGCCATTGGGTTCTAAGACAGCAGGCACCCCGGCGGTGGCAAAAGCACGACGGATGATGTCATTAATGCTAGCGTGACGTGCTATTCGACCAGCGCTTCTGCTGCAGGATAGGCCATGGTGTCCGAGGCAGTCGACTGTTTCACTGTTGTTTAGGGTCTTAATTTCGTCTTTCAAGTCATTGCCAGAATGAATTTCCATTACTAGCGGCGTTACACGGTAGTCCTGCAGGCTGGCAGTGGCGTGTGGTTCATAAAGACAAAAAGACACTACCTACCCTACATAACTCAGATAAATATTTATTATAAGATATTTGAGGTGGCAAATTACACACATCATTATTTAATCGACAAGACGACGAACCAATATCGACATGCAGGAGGTATTTTTAGTAAGTAAGCTTTTAAATTTTTCTGCCTACCCTGTCTAAAAACTCTTTGCATGCTGCTGCAGGCTGGTTATTAAGATCCTGTTGATGTTACCCAAGGGCGTAGCTACCGCCGTATCAGCCGTATCAAAGATACAGGGGCTACATGGGCCCCGAAACCGTGTCAGCAAAAATTCGTGAAATGTTATCCACAACCTTACTCAAACTCTTAGGCCGTACGCTAAACTTCCCGGGAAATAATAAACATGTCTTATCATACACGATCAATTATATGGATTCATTCACTTACATGATCAATATGATTATACATGAGTTTTAGTCAGTAAGGACCCTTTAAGTGTTTACTAAAGCAATTTGTAATATCTAACATTTAATAACACCTTTGAGAGTAACAGCAGGGCCAATAATTTCATTAAAAAAAAAAACATGAAGTCGAATTACTAGACGGGTGAATTTTTTAAGTGGGCGTGGAAAGCCAAATCCGAAACTATTTTAACGAAAAATAGTTTAGGATTTGAAAAATTCACCCTGTAGATATATCTAACAATGTGTCAATACAAGGTAGGTCAATCCAAATGTCTTTGTTTCTTTTTTGAAAAATCTTTGCCCTTATTTGGGCTTCGCCGTAGTTAGATTGAGTTGTTATCTTTATGTTAGAATTAAACAACTGTCTAAAGTTGTTTTTCTATGTCCGACCATTTTACAGTTATTGCTAATGCGCCATCTATTACCACACCTTAAAACTAAACTACCAACTACATATGTGTTGGTTCATCTATTCGATAACAGATGGCGCTATACACTTGTTTCACAGTTTATAAAATAAAGTTATCTAGTTAAATAATATAATGTTAGACTAGAAAGTGATTGAGTAATAGAAAATAAAAAAATCTAATCAACTTGATAATAATGTTGGTCAATAATACCGCTTTTCCATGTCCCCAGTGAAATGTAATTGAAAATCGAGTGAAAAGTGTTTTCGTTATGGTCTAACAAGTCAACAAACTAGCACTTTCATCGAGTAACTGCCCTTAGCATTATGGGCCATTACCCTTGCGATATTAACCATAAACTAGTCTGCACCAACTGTAAAAGTTCTTTATTACTTGTTCAAGTGTCCATGTTTCGTATAGATAGCAATTGACATAGTTTCAAACAGTTGTTGCTTAGTGTAATATTCAAATTATAATGGTTTACAACACATTCACAATCATCAAGCCATTCTTATTTATAAAATACCTAGTATTTTCATGGTACAGTCTATGTAAGTTCAGATATTTAAAAATTATTGTCAGGTTTTTATAAAATAAATTTTATAAAAAAAAACGTCGCTGTAGATATTACCGTTGAGCATTCATTATCATCATCATCATCAGCCCTTCGTCCACAGCTGGACATAGGCCTCTCCCACTAAGCGCCACTGTGCCCAGACTTCGGCTCTATGCATCCACTTTCTACCAGCCACCTTTTGCAAGTCTTCACTCCACCTGACCAGGTGGCGCCTTACACTACGTTTGCCTACTCGCGGTCTCGGCTGGAGAATACCCGGGAACGTATTATATTTAAACTGGTTTTTCTAATTTCTACCGACGGTAGTTTGCAACTTGTTTAGGGCCGCAGGAAAGATTTATCATTCGCAACGCCTGTCCATTATATTAACAAAACGCCTGATACTACGAAACTGTGTAATTAATACAGTTTTTATCACTCCACAAGCTGGCACCACAAGCTACCCATTTGTAACATACTAATCGATTCAAAGCCGAAGTCGTAACGCACGTAAATAACTGAGTGTCGTTATTTATGGCTTACTAACATGCTTGTTATATGTCAATAATCGGTGTAAAATATGTTTTTCAGAAAGTGAGAAGGCATAGGTCATCATCATCATCAACAGCCAGTCAGTCCACTACTGAACGAAGACCTCCCCCGGGGGGGGGGGGGGGGGGGTGTTGCCATAATCCCCAAGCTTGGCAGGCGGCTTGGGGATCGCAGTGGCTCACTGATTAGTGAGAAGACGCTTCTGAGATGCCCGTCCTCCGATGTCTGGCCGCAGTTTTAAGACGTACCCGGGTCAAAGGTATACGTACCTAACTTGAATGAAGGCACTTTCTGCCTAGCCTTTTCCCAACTATATTGGAGTCGGCTTCCAATCTAACCAGTTGGGGTTGAATATCAATATTTTACACGGAGCGACTGCTTTCTGACCTCCACCACCCAATTACTGGAAGACACTGATACTCTTAGGTAAGACTGGTTGCTAGACATTTTAGGATGCTGACATCCATAACGATTGTCAGACACCAGTCCTATGACACCCAGGACAACTGTTTAACGTGCTTTCGGCACGGCACAGGGGACTCGATATGTGAAAAACAAATCGCATTTGAATGAATTATCCCATGAATTAGGTAATACCATTGAGTATTTTTCTTTAGAATAAGCGACCACTTAGCTTCCTCATAGTTAGCCATGCTTGGCCCTCAGCAAAATAAATGCGATTGAAATTGACTTACGTCAATTTAATACGTTTCTACTTTGACGTTTCTATACTTTACCGATTGTAGGTAAAATTGAAGTAAACAAAGGTAACGTTAATAAATCAATATTAGATAACAAAGTGATACGTTACGTGATTCTTAATACTGTGCTCACTATTTAAGAAAAAGCGGCCTAAAAATAATAGAAAATAAACACAAATAGGTACAAAACGAAAGCTTTTTGTTGCGTTGTAATTGTAATTTATCGCCATATTGATTCTCTTCGATAGGCGCGTCTG
Organism: Shargacucullia verbasci; assembly: GCA_947562105.1. Classification (NCBI taxonomy): domain Eukaryota; kingdom Metazoa; phylum Arthropoda; class Insecta; order Lepidoptera; family Noctuidae; genus Shargacucullia; species Shargacucullia verbasci. The sequence continues at coordinate 2,663,335 of OX387296.1, forward strand.
TTGCGGTCTACCATTACAAGTACTCCATATAATGATAAATAGCCGTATCTAAACTGAAATGAAAAATATTTCCAAACATTCGGACATAATCGTGGTGATTTGATGAGAAAAAATATCTATAAAGTCCGTTAGTAGTATGAAATGAAATTGAAATAAAATGTACCTAGTTAATGAGTTTAGTTCGCCAATCTGCATAATGCCAGAGTCTACTACTAAGGCCTTAATCTCATCTCATTCTCACCTCGAATCATCTCTCATCTCATCGTGAGAAAAGGCTCGTAGCCAGCAGTTACTCGACTCAACTAGTGGATTATGAAGCCGATCACAACTCCAATGTAAAGGAACAAACTGAACCAGCGTCGTGTATACCTTAACGAGAGTTCCCGTACATGAAAAACCTTATTATCGGACCCGGGAATGTGGGAATCGAACACAGAACCTTCTCCTCAGCCAGTAGCTGCGATCACTAAACCGAAACACCGAAAAAAGTGAGCAACACTCATAATGAACAGCACGGAGCCTCAAATCGATCGGAACTGTTGACAACATTGTATAATCGAATAAAATCGATTCGATCAACACTAAGTCGGACAACTTTTCTTTTTTAATTTTGTACGGTTAACAACAGAGATTCGGTATAGTTAATTCACTTTTCTATTGTGTGAAATACTCTACTTTTAATTTTTCAGTTTATTTTTTATCTATCAGCGTCATTGATCTAATGGTCAAGCCCCGGCTGCTAAGCGTGAAGTCTTGGGATCCATCTCTGGATCAATCAAAGTTTCATTGGGTTTTCCTGTCAGGAAATTCTCGGTAACAACCCGGAGTTTGGAATTGTGACCGGTAGAGGGCATAATGCATCGGCGCTGTGGATAAACAATAGGTAGTATGTAATGCTATATTATCGTCTCAGGAAGCCACAAATACTACACAAATTATTGTCACAATCCAACACCAATTTAATCCAACCAATTGATCGAAATCACGACCTCAGCCAAACTATCGACATCGAATGTCTTCTAGCGCTTGTATGGTAGTTGAATGAGATCTAAATTATACGTATATATAATCCCCATCATATCACGAATGTCGATAAAAAAGCAACGTATTCCTCTGCGTGGATGAGTGGCCATTTTCCCCGGAAGAACTTATGATAAAAAGATGCGAGTGTAACGCACTGCTAACAACATTGACAGCTGGCTGACGAACACGCGAAGTACAACTGATGCAACGGAACTCTCAGTAGACAAAATAAAGGTAGGTACGGTTTATTCTAAAGAGAATGTAATCGGAATAATATTTATAGCTGAAATAGTCTACATGTAACTGAAACTGTCACTAGCGGACCCGACACGTTGTCTTGCCCAAAAAGTAAAAAACACAATACCTAGAACTCGATTGCAGCCACCCCAATGAGCTTAGGTTACTCATCGACATTGTATGTCGTTAAGAGACAGTTCTGCAACCCCTGTAGTCTTCCTCTATTTTACTTTTTTAAATTGATTTTCAAGGGCAAATAATCAGGGCCTAAACAATTCATTTGACATCTCGTTCCAGTTGTTCAGGGACTTGACATATTATTTCGATGAGGTTATCCTTCCTTTTTACCCCTTTCTCTCCTTCATTGTCTTTTTTGCCCGCCTAACGACTTACGAAATCAACGCAAGAAAAATGTGATCTTGGAAAGGCGACGAATTAAAATATGGCGTTTATTAATTCAACACGAGTTTCCTACGGACGTTAATGAGTAATCTATCACTTCATTAATGTTAAATACAGGATCGCGTTCTAATGCGTCATAAATCGTGGACAAGTAAAGTGTTAAAAGTAATGCTTTCTTGTGGACATTCTTACGGCTTGGCCACGGAGTTGTCATACTATAGTTTTTTTTTATGTGTTCGCAATTATTTCATATTTTTATACACTTCAGTGGACACGTGAGCGTCCTAGTTCGATGTCTCTTTTGTACGACGGAAATTAAATCTAAATTAAATGACGGAATTATGGACACAATAAAATTTCCAGGTTAAATTATAGTGCCTTTTTCACCGAAGACCTAGCATTAAATCATAACTTTAAAGTACACATTAGGTGGCGCCTCATGAAACCTAATAAGGTCCTAAGTTGGACTCCAGAGTCGGGTAAAATGTCGTTTGATTTTTCTTTATCGAAATTCTCAGTAGCAGCATTAAGTCTGGAACTGTACCCAGTAGATGGCAATAGACTCAACCCCTATTACATGGGACACAATAACGGCATCGGCGAAATGTGGGAGTATAACAGTATCTTCACCACTGCCAAACTCTTCGGGGTATACAGGAGTGACGCTATGTTAAATTAATATGCCTTAAGTCATATTTACAGGCGTAATTTTAGTGAGATCCATATATTGTCCATCACAATAAATATATATTACGTATGTTCTTAATGAGCTCGCCAACACGCAATATTACGGTGTTCGGATACACGTCAATCATCACAACGAATAATTGCGTTCCAGTGTTGCCAGCATTTATCTGCACACACATATAATAAGCCTTAATTTACACCTTCAAATGGTAACACAGCTTTCTATATTTTTTTTTAAATTAAAGTTATATAAATGTGACTCTTGGTTGGTGTTACTTCCGTAATCAATTGTTGGCTTATATTAGAGAGGTGAAGTAGCAACCCAGCTGAGACTTCGGACTGAGGAATGAAAGGAAGGGAGAAGTCAGGAGTAAAGGGAGTACCCCATCCCATCTCTTGCAACCCCATCTCTTCCAATATTTACGTGGACTTAGCATCATATTTTAACATCATCAGATGTGTACCCACTATCGTACACCCACATTATGCCAGTCGTTACAAAGTCACATGTAATAGTGGCGAGCATATTGCCATCTACCGGGCTTAGTTCTAGACTCCGTGCTGTTACTGAGAAAAACCCAATAACACTACCCATTCAGGGAATCAAACCCAGGACCTCATGCCCAGCAGTCGCACTTGCGACCATTAAACAAAATGTTGGCTTCCAATAAGGATTTAACACAATATTATGCTTCATGCTTTTATGAACCTTACAGGTCAATCAAGATGAACTTTGCTTGAAATTCAACGCAGACAAAACCCCTATACACCTGCGTCCTTAATAAATTCAACCCATTGCTATTCAGAGAAGGGTTAGGCCTTAGTCCTCCAGGCTGGACCGGTACGGTTTGGCAGACTACACTCACCATCGAGAACTTTATGGAGCCTTCTTATGTGTGCAGGTTTCCTCACGAAGTTATCCTTCACCGTTAACGCAAGTGATAATCAAAATTCTGATCAGCACATGATTCCGAAAAGTCAGAGGTGCGGGCCAGGTTTGATCTCAGACCCTCTTGCATAGAACGCATGCGTTCAACTGCTAGGCTATCATTTCGTTCTTATGGTAAAATTAAATTGCCGTACCATTGCCAACCATAAACTGCAGAGCTATCTACGTATCCTCCCAATTTAGCAATTTGTTCTTAGTTTCATAATCATAGGATATTAACCTTTTGCAAGAAACGTTCGGTGCATTTGCTGCCCATCAGAGCGTGAATACGCAATGAAATAAAGGCGATGATTGTTTTACGCGATCAACTTAACATACTGCCACAAATAATTATACTGGCAACGAAACAGAATAACACTTTGACCAAATAGCTTTTTTATTAAACTGACAAATTTTTGAAAATAAATATTATTTAATTTTTAAGTTTATACCAATAAGACGGGTTATATAAAAATATATACATATATATTAAATGTAACTTAACTATATTTAAACATAAATAACCTTTTTTGTAAAGTTAATTCAGAACAGTCCTTTTAATCTTATGCATAAATTATTTGAAAATATAAAAGATACATAGATCAAAACACCGAGGCATATCAGTAAATAGTATTTAATAAACAAACAAGTTGCTTTTCTCTTTTACTAATATAACACAGGAGCATAAAACACACTTTAACATACTGTTATAACAGAGGTAAAAAGGTGAGAGGCTAAAATGCTATGAAGAGATGGTGAAATAAGTAATATATATTTTATGTTGTATGAAACATATAGGTTATTACATCAAAACCACTCTATTGGATAAATTATACATTCTAACATACCCAATCATGGGCGTATCCAGGGCATGCCTGAAATATTCAAAATATTATACTAATATTATATTGAAATAAGCAGAGGCGAAGAATATATTTTTTTACATTAATTTGTCGTGCTGCCACCTGTCGCGCATTATCCAATGACATCGCATCGCATTTGATAACGTTCGTATGTTTTTTTTGTTGTTTTATTCCGTAAACCCCTCCCGATACTAAAACCTGACTACGCCCGTATACCCAATGTTGCCACACCCCTAAGTGTCGAAGACTATAAGTAAGATAAGGTGTACTATCATACATTCTCAAAACTAACCGATATAATAAAGAGTATATAACAGTTTGTTTTAGATCGTTATTGTTATTCTACTTGAAATAGTAAGGGCCTCAGAGTAGGTCCTAGAGGTACACCTACATATATAACCCTTAAAAATAGGGGTATCTTAAAGCGAGGTGATTTACTCAAAACGTGAGTGTGAATACTTCGAAAAATGTTCAAATAAAATATGAATTTCGAAGGCTGTTCAAGGGTATTTTGTCACGATAGTTTTAATACTGAGATCAAATTCTTCAGTGCCCATATAAAAGTTATATATCTGAACCTCTATTATGAGTTTTTTACTATTACTTTCATAGTAAATGTAAAATTTCATGCAAGCGATTTTAGTTCTTAAATTGGTCAGAGATTAGAGTCACTAACATGACATCTCTATAGTATAGTAAATAGTAAATCAAAACTTTACTATGACTAGATGTCACATAAGCGACTCTAATCCCTAATGTTACCAAGTTAAGAACTAAAATCGCTATCGTGAAAATTTACTTTACTATGATAGTAAATAGTAAGAAAACTCGCGATAGTGGTACTGTTCATTTGAATTCGAAACAGTTTTTGTTTGGACTTATCAGAGGAATAACTTACGTGAGGTTTAACAAGCTATTAACAAATCGACTCTTAGTCGTATGCCTAATCTAATTAATGGATCTTTGTAAGTTTCTTACAGTTTTTTTTTTTTCAACGCCTTAAATAACAGCTTTCTTTATAAGAACATGTGCAATAAGATGCACGATGAACGCTTTCCGAATACTAATTAACAGATAATTAATATTACAAACTTTTTTTTTTCAATTTGCTTTTATGATAATTATTAGAGAACCGTTGAAGATGGATCAATAACTGTAACGCCTATTTAAGAAGGACACAGAAGTAATGCAGTTTAAGAACTTCGTGATATTGTAATACTGCCTCTTTGGTCTAGTGCTAAGCGTGAGGCTCTGGGTTAGATTCCCGAAACAGCCAAAGTGTTATTGAGTTTTTCTGTATAGATATTCTCAGTAGCAGCACGGAGTTTGGAACTGTGCCCGGTTGATGGCAATAGGCTCGCCCCCTATTAAATAGGACTGAATTACAGAATCGGTGAAATGTGAGTGTACAATAGTACACCTCTGTATGTGTGTAGTATGTATGTAATATTGTAATAGGGGCGAGTCTCGACTTAAAGATAATTAGTTGTTTCCCGCGACTTCGTCTGCTTGTATTTTGTATTCATTATCTAATTAGTGTTTTGCTGCAATAGTAAAAATAAGCCCATGTCCTTATCGAGGTTCCAGGCTATCGCTTTGTAAAATTTAATTAGTTATTACGATCGGATAAGTGGTTTATTCATGATGACGTAACAACAGACAGACAGAGTTACTTTCGCATTTATAATAGTGTGGATAATCTTGTCAATATTGGCAATGACTAAAAACTATTGAAAAAATATAGCATGGCGCCTGTATTGCCGACAGATTTAGGTTATTATCGAATAGAAGATTTAGGTAATTATCCACAAATACATTTCGCTCCGTTATTGAGTCCCATTTAATAGGTGAGAATCCTATTGCCATACGGGCTGGGAAATTCCACCTAACCCAACAACACTTTGCCCGACCTAAAATCGACCGCAGGACCTCACAATCAGCAGCCGAGCTTGCGACCACTAGACCAAAGAGTCAGTTTTATAGCAAAGAGTCCCATCCATCTAAACGATGCAGAAAAGCTACTAAATAAATACCAATGAAATGGAAAAACTTCATAGTCATGTGTCCTACTCCTACTAATCCTACTAATATTATAAATGTGAAAGTTTGTGTGGATGGATGGATGGATGGATGGATCTTTGTTACTCTTTCACGCCAGAACGGCTGAACGGATCTGGATGAAATTTGGCACAGAGATAGAATATAGTCTGGATTAGGATTGGATTACTTTTTATCCCGGAAAAATGTACGTGTTCGTAAACCACGCGTGCGAAGCCGCGAGCGGAAGCTAGTGTATGTATAAATCATTGCATGTCCCTATTGACACATCTACTATATCTAAACAAAGTTGTACAATGGGTGTCTACAATAATTTATTTGCAAACATATAATTGTAGTAAGCTGCAAACTACCAACTCTGCCTCATTTATCCAGTGCTCGCAAGCGCAGCTGCTGAGTTTGAGGACCAAGTGTTATTCGGTATATCTGGTAGGTCTTTTTTTCATAACACAGAGGTGGCAAATAATTATATGAACCTCCTGATGGTAAACGATTACTGTACGCTATGGACACTTACAAAACAAATAACCATGTGATATTTTAGACTAAAAATGTCATATCCTCGCTTTAACTTGCTGATTTAAATCAACATTAACTCCTCCAATATTAAGTTACGTCAGGCTTAAATTTCGCTATGGTTTTATTAAAATTCAACATTCATGACACAACTTTATACGGCATTTATTTTTACCAAAGGGAGAAAGTACACCTATTTATAATAAAAAGGCTGGCTTCAAATTGTACGGGAATCGGAGCTGGGAATCATATTCAGCATCGTATAGTTCTGGCAAAATCAAGCAAACACCTGGAAATTCCTTGGCCTCATGTTCTAATGTGACATGAAAAAAATCATAGACAATGATCATGTGTGTACCGCGCGTTTCCCATAGATTGTTTGCACTGTAACTTGCGATAAGACAGCGATTATATTAGCTTTTTATATAGTAAGTACATTAGAGTACCGTAAAAAGGTTACTTGTCTATCTAAAAACGAGATTACGAAATAATAAGTGATGTTTGTACAATAATAATTGTATGTAGGTAACACAAAACAATGTCAATTATGTCATATAAAATTATAGAACGGAGTAGGAGAAATGTAGGTTACAATTAATAACAAAAACACGTCAGAAATACTCAAGTGGTCAAGTGACGAAATTTGTTAATATCGGAGCATAAAGAAATAATGCGGAAAAGTACTTACCCGAAGTTCCCGGGATAGCAAACAGGATAACGGTGGCAGACGTGCATATTCGGCGTTCTCTTCCCGCTATAATGGTGTCCGCCATTGAAGATCACCTCTGAACAACAGGGCGACGAGCATCTCCCACTGTCCGAGCACTCAGAACTACAGCAGGACCTCGATCCATCCGTACTGCACCAGTGGTCCTCACACGGCAACGAATACCGCCACTCTGGAGACGGGACCCTATAGCTATACCTCCGGTCCCAGTGCATCGAGCTCAAATCAGTACATCTCTCCACATAAGCCCCAGCCAACTGGTCCATGTACTGCTTGTACAAACGCTTCTGCCTCTGGCTCTGCGACACATGAAGACGCAACACGTTCAGGAAACACATCTTAACACTGCGCAGGATTCGGACGAGCACGCCCGCGCTTTCCACCAACCGGTACGTCGGCATATGCTCGACTACCAGAAACGCACGGACCAAACGTCCGCGGAATCTCAGAGAAAACAGATTTTACTGTCGCTATTAGACCGCATTGCAAACGCGTCGTTGAGAAAGAATTCAACCGTGATTTATTAATTTCCCGTTCGCTTTTGTAATCCGCAGACTGTTTGTTTAGGATAAGCTCGATTGTTAATGCTAATTATCATTTGCTATCTTTTGTTACAAAGTTAACAATGATGTTGTTATTTTAGAGTAGTCGATTGGTTTGTTACATTTTAAATTTCGCGCCAAACGTAACGGTTCCATTTGAATGGGCGCGAGTGCGCGGGAGCGCGGTTCGTGTCTGATGGCGTACTGCGCCTGCGCGGACAGCGCGACCGCCATAATCGCTTTACGTTAAATTAACTCGCATTTCCCCAAGAGGTGAAAAAACGGAACAGTTGGAGAAAATACGGCACAACTGAAAATAATTGGGGTTATAAGCCGTATCCAAATGCGAGCCACCGACGTCAACGATGTTATTTTGATTGGATGCAACCGCTTTTTAGGAAATAACACATTTTTAAGTTAATAACAGAGAAGGGAAGGACGAAAAAAGTGACAAAAGTTTTTCTTTTTACTTTAGTTTATAATTCGTCTTATAATACTCTTACGGTACTCTTATAATAAACTTAAAAAAACAATACAATTTTCGTCTATGAAATACCCTCGTTGTTAGAAAACGTCATATCCCAAATAATCTTTTCATTTCCCATATTTTCGTCCTTTCAAGTAAAATATAATAATACTGGAAAACTAATTAGTAAAGTCATAACAATTATACATAGATTTAATTCTAATTATGATGGGATTATTATTTGACATAAAATAAAAATAAATTCAACCCATTACTGTCCCACTGCTGGGCAAGGGTCTCTTCTCAAAATGAGAAGGGGTAGGCCTTAGTCCCTTAGTAGTTATTTGATATAACTATATAAATTATTTATATATTATTCATTGTATTTTGACTGCATAGAGACACGTCTCAAAAGTAGTCACTATTTTTTTGTACTTAAGCAACAATTTTGATCCGTTAAATACGTTTTCTAAATGTTGCATCAGATGATGATGATCTTTATGCCCCATAAACATAAAACTGTTATGAACAAATGTAGCGTTATAAGCTTTGTGGTATACAGTACAAGGGATTTTTTCACCGCACAATTTATTCAAATAATTCATATGTTGAAGGCAATGTTGAAACTCGGAAAAGCTATGAATAATATTGGTAATATATTTTCGTTCAACATCAATACTTCGGAACAGAAAATTCAAACCATTATACATTTTGACACAGTCTTCTTTGCTATTTGAAAGTAATACGTTTTGAGCGTTCTTTTTTAATATATTTAACTCTTCAGACACTGGACCTAACATAAAGTAAGATAGAAGGACGCAATAGGCAGCATCCACAAAGTCGCTATTTTTCTTAGAAATGTAATAAACTAGTGATAGAATAAGTATCCAACAATTTTCAGGAACTGGCTCAAGATATTTATTATAATCAAATCTCGGTAGAATTTCCTCAAGAAAGTTTTGAAAATAATCAGATTCGCCCGTTATAAATTGCGTTCTTTTTCTATTACGGTGTTTCGTAAATATATCTTTATTAGATATTTCTTTCATCCAATATGTTTCTATTTCTTTAACCTGTGTTACAGTTGTATTACACTTCCTCCCTATAAACGTAATCGTTGAACTCCGAGAATTTGTCAAAAGACAGTGGGCATAGGCAATAATATCCTTAGCTGCTAGTAAAGCATCGGGTCGCTCGTCGTTATACAAAAGCCTAGATCCACAAATAAGTCCATTTTCCTTCAGATTGATATACGGAATTGCTATTCTTCCATTCGCGACGCCTTTCGCGAACCATTTCTTGTCATCCCTAAAAAGACCGTGCGGTCGTTGTCTTTGAAAATATTTTACGGCGAGGCTGCATGACGGGTAAAAATATAAAGTTTGGATTTTCTCGTAGGCCTCCAAAAAAGATTTCCTCTCTTCGTCATTCATGCTATTTGATACTTTACTGACGAGGACTTCTTCACGTTGGGTTATAACCAGCCGTACTGCTGAAGGTATAAAGTGGCTATGATCACATACGATTACTTCTCGTAGTTTCTCTAAGTAATCTCCGTTTTCGTTCAATAACGTTAATAATATTGGCATTTTACTGTAAACGCCGAACGCAGTTTTGAATTTCTCGTACTCCAAGATTGTGCATTTTAATGTTTGAGCGTTTTGTTGGTGTTCCACTGAATTCGGTTGGATGCACGATACACCGAACAAACAATATTCGATATTATTACTTAGCACTGGGCATTTAAACTTCCTCGCTACACCGACGATAGCTTCAATGGAGTCATACTCACATACGAAATATTTAATCTCCATTTCATCTAAAACTTGTTTCTGGATGTCCTTAACAAAGAGAGGCTGAAAATGTTCTGCGTTTCCTATAAATTGTTCAACATCATTTCGATTTTCTATGATTCTTTGATGGATTTCTTCTGTTTTCTCTAATTCATGGTTTATCACACCATTAAAGACAACGTAGCATGTAATTTTGTTGTCGAGGAAGCACTTTAGTTTGTTTTTTATGAATTCGGCGTATCGATCGCAGTCGGGTCCTAGGATGAACTGGCAGCCGCTGTTTCTGTATGTGTTTCTGAAGTAACTTTCGCCATCTATGACGAGGTGACAGTTGTCCAGCGAGTGCGGCGATGCCAGGATCTTGCTATGCATGTACTTTCGCAAAGCTGTATACTTAAGCTTCATTTTTATCTGAAATGTATGAAAAAGAAAGGTTAAAATTTGGTTTAAGTTATTGTTATAGCATACATAACATAGCACCACGACTGTAAACTCCGAAGGGTTAGGCAGAGGTTTACTATTGTACATCCACATTTCACAGATGCCGTTATTGAGTCCCATGTAATAGGGGGCGAGCCTATTGCTATCTACCGGGCACAGTTCAGAACTCCGTGCTGCTACTGAGAATTACCATACAAAAAAACATAATAACACTTTGCCCGACCCAGGAATCGAACCCAAGACTTCACGCTTAGCAGCGGCGCTTGCAACCACTAGACAAATGAGGCTGTATATTATTGTCATCAGTCAAAGTCATCCAAAAATTTCAAAGATTTCACGAACTGGTTTCTCTAAAATTCTCTTTTGAATTTCACTACATGTATAAGTACGTCTTTTTGAGACTGACTGTACCATGCTCGCGTACGGTTGTTGGTTATGAATAATCTTTTAAAAGGTGTTGTATTTTTTTTATTGTGTTTAGTTTAATTATTGTGATAACCAACAATTTTTTTTTTCCTGCATTTTTACACTATAAGAACGGGGACGCCCGGCGCGCGGCTACGATAAGCAATCAGTTTCCTACTGGCTACTGACCACACACAGCAGGATAACTATCCAAATTGCCTGTCCAAAAAATTGTATCGAACCAGGATCGAGCCGCTGAGTCAGCTGTGAGACAGCTGAGACAGCTCGTGGTCCTTTAATCACCAGTCAGCTTAACCAGACCGGGGACTCAGAGTATTTACTTCCTTAGAAATTTTAGGGAAGATCCAAGAGTTATGCTCATGCTACAACGTTGAATAACGTGAAGATAATAATATACCTACTGAGAATTTCCATATCGAAAACACTATAACACTTTGCCCGACCCGGGAATCGAACGACCTACAGATCAATGAGACAGTCAAATAATAAAATCATATATAAAAACGAAAATTATTGTACCAGATATCCTACCTTTATTTTTTCGGAATCCAAAATCAGTTATAATAAATTGTTCTACTGTTATGAAGTACAAAACGTCGCGCATTAAAAACCGACACAATCACACATTAAACACACTGACTCATTGGTTTTGGAACCGAAATGACTCGCATTCATATAAGACCGGAATATTTATAGTGCCAACAGTATACATATGCTTATTTATGTAGGGGCAAATGTAGCTGTTGTTGTGTTTATCACCGTGAAAGGATACGAGTCCCTGCCATAGTGAACTACGTTTCTTTTTACGCGAGATGTATTATGAAATCGTAATTAAAATCGGAACATTTTATTATTAAAACATTCTATTATAGAAAATTACAGCTTGCGACTAGAAAATAACGGACAATATTAGGCCCATATTACATCAGGTACATAAACAGCTATAGGTACAGGAGGTGAAAGGCGCAAATAAGAAATAAGTAAGTATTTTAGACAAAATGCTTTTTGGCCTCTGTAATCAGCACTGCCAAAAGCATATAACGGCTAATATTTATAGTCTATATAATATTTAAGTGTAATTAATTATCTCTGAATAGGTGTTAATGGAAATGCTATCTTACAAGCCAGTCCATCCGCCGTGGGTTCAATAAATAAATCAGGCCATAATAATAATCGTGTGGGATTTGGTATTTCGAACCTCAAATTCTGACTGACTGACACCTAATATCAGTACCTACAAAAATCAGTACAAAGTGTTATATAAATCAGAACGTACGGTCAAATAATATATCTTATCGATAGCATTTTAAATTTTTCTTTTATTGCTTATAATGGAATGTAAACTTAATGTTCAAAGTTCAAATAATCATTGGGGAAATCCCATCATAGGAATTGATGGGTGATTTCCTTAGGGATTTACCCAATATTTTTAATTGCTCTTTTTAACAAATCGGATACCTATGCATATTGCATGAACAGTACAAAAACGTCTTGTACGACTAATCAGTAACGTTTTTTTTTTTGTCTACAAAGCAATAATTATATATTTAATTATATATATCTCAGTGCATGTTATATAAGCACATTTTACTTGAAACATAAAAATACATTATATTAATATTTCTAACATTGGAAACTTTTAGATTTTTTATTGCAAGGAATACAAACGCTGTTTGTTCGACAGTATGACATAAGTATCCGAACGTAACAAATGACGTGTGTCATTGCATTTATGACAATCTCTGTTTTTGTTTTGATTGCTCGATTCCGCCAAATTTTAAATAATTTATCTGATAAAATATAAGAAAATATGTCAATAATCTGACAATAACATGTTTTTCGATTCGTATAAAACTATTGATAAAATCATAAATGGAACAAGAGAAGAAAGGTGAGCGGGAAGCTATAGAAAAATTTGATATCAAGCTAAAATCTAAGCCAAAGGACGGCGTCATCCTACAGCTACATCATACAGTTCGGGGTTCAAATGGCGAATGTCGCAGAATTCGGTTCTCCACGGGCGTGTTCGACGACTGCCATGACAAACTTGCGTGTGCTGACAACGCCGGTAATATTTTTATATTGGACTTTTGCGACTTAAAATTTTGGAAGCTGACTGGCGTTGGGCCATGCACTGCTTTACAATTTGTGCCGAACAGACAAGACACGTTGATCGTCGCCACTGCTAAGAAGTATGAGATGAACTTTCTTGACACGGAAACTGGGCATGTCTCTCTGACTCTAGCAGGGCACACGGCACCAGTAAGACACATTTCCTTTTCTAACAATGTAAAAACAAACAACCTTCTAACGGCAAGTCCAGTTGAAGCAATCCTTTGGGAGCTACGTAACTATACCAAGTACTTTACTCTGAACACTTATTTAGGTGCCCAAATTCAACAAATAATGTTCACTCCTGCTGGAGACTATCTTGTGGCTTGTTTTCAAAATGATACGGTGCAAATTTGGAAACATGAAAGTATGAAATCTGTGAAGCAGATCATACCAAGCGAATTAAAGCACATGAAAAGTATTGCATTTACTATGAATGGCCGCGCTATGGCTATGGCAGGACTTGCCCCCATGCTTATCCTGTTCAGTATGGATACTTGGAAGGCCCTAAAATCAATAGACATGTCAAAATACAACATATCTGGTGCTCATCAAATAGCTTTTATTCCACAATTGTTTGATGGAGGAGCAAACAAAATCCTTGCTATATTGAGCAGTGATTGTGTACTTTATTTACTAGATTTAGAATCATTAGCGATAATGCACATTATACATCCTGAATCATCGGGTATTCGCAAGTTTGTTGTCAGCCCTACAGGGAAATACTTCCTATGTATACTGCAACTTGGTGAAGTTAACATCTACAATTCTTCATATGTAATGGATTCCGTCCAGAACTGCCAAAATTGTGTTGTAGAAACAATGAAAAAGGAAATGCCATGTACCTCAACACACAAATGTTCATCTCAGGAACATACTAATTCAAAATCTCAAATTGAACAAAAGATGCGAATTTGTATGGATAGTGCCAGGTTAAGGCGAATATTGATGCAATATGGTGAATATCCGGATAAGTTCCGCTCAATTATCTGGAGATCTCTCTTGGATACACCACGGAATAAGGCTGCATATGCTGCTCTAATTGATAAAGGTATTCATCCTTCTTATAAAGATATAGAAAAGCAGTTTACTATCCACAGTTCAGTTACACTGAAAAACCTGAAACGGCTGTTGTCCTGTCTTGCACATTGGTGTCCATTATTTGGTGTGATGAAGTTCTTGCCTGGTTTTGTTTTCCCATTTGTGAAAGTACTACAAAAGGATCCTCTTCTACTGTTTGAGTCTGTAGCAAGTGTGCTATGCAATTATTGTCAACTATGGTTTGAATATGCCCCATTCCCTCCTATAAGTGTTCTGGCAATTGTGGAAAATATTCTGGCTGAACATGATCAGCCACTTTTGAATCATTTTTGTGATGTGGGCATCACAAGTCAAACATATGCCCTGAAAATACTAGAAACAGCCTTTAGTGAAGTACTGACATGCTCTGAATGGTTGATACTCTGGGATCATGTACTTAGTAATGAACCAGCATTTATTCTCATGGCTGTAGTTTCATACAACATTGTGCAAAGAAATGCCTTGAAGAGGCTGAAGTCTCATGAGCAGCTTGAAAACTTCTTCCACATGCAAAACCCTATTGACAAAAAAACATTTTTGAAGAAGGCTTATGTATTATTAAATGAAACACCAGAAGACATCCACCCAAGGAGATTTTTCAAACCTTTTGTGTCACTTGAAAAAGGAGGATGCTACCAGCAATTTATCGGATACCCTAAAGCAACAATTTGCCTTAAATTAGCGAAAAAAGACAGAAAAAAAACTTTGAAATCTGATAATTTTACTTTAAAGGAATTGACTACAAAAAGTCAAGAAAAGGAAATTAATGAAAGATTAAAAGTTGATCAACCATCAGATCAGAAATCTATGCATAGTGATAATGATAGCTTACATGACTGCTGTATCGAAAAACATAGAAAGTCCAAAAAGAAAAGCCATGACCGCATACAAAATAAGGGAGATTTTTGTGCAAAAGAAACAAGAGAAGAATTGATTGAAAGTATCATATATCCTGCTACAATACATCTACAGAGAAACAAAAGTATTGAAGTAAAAGCTAATAAAAAGGACAAGGAGAGTAGCAAACATTCAAGATCAAAAACAAAGAAAAAGGCTTTAGAAAACAGGAATGAAACTTTAGAGAAAGAAGTTGAGAAATTAATAAGAACTTATACTAATTCTGATATGTCTGACGGTTGAACTTATGTATTCTAAATACGTATAATATAGGAGGATAACAAAAAAACATAGTCTATTTAAATATTAGTTTATTGTATCACTGCCCGCTAACTAGTTAGTATCTGCATAAAATGTTTTAAAATAATTCACTGGATTTCATTCTTTTTTTGAAGGTCTTGGAATAGTTGATTTAACATGGCTGAACTTCTTTCTAGATGAACTGAGGTTAGGGCTTGCTTCCACATTTGATCTCGGGGTGCGAACAGGTGTTACTATTTTCGGTTTGAATAGAACTGAAAACACAATTATTGTAGAAAGTTAAAATATGGCCATGATATAAATAATCCTCAGTTCTAGGTCCTAGATTAGATGGTGCTTAGAAGTACACGCAATAAAAAGTAAAAAAGCGGATTGGCGCATGTTAGAATACTTCAAATTTTTGGTTGTATGACACGCCGGTTTGTTCAGCCTGTTGTCGAATCCACAACCTACGACTCGTCTAGTCTATACCAAGACCACTGAGCAACAACTGCAGGTACTGATTAGACGAAAAAAAATTATTATCTAGCCAATACGTACTGTTAAGTTTGCTTTTCGAATCTTGCGTTTTACCCTTATCTACTTTAACATTTGGACTTTCTTTCTTCATTTTGAATATATTAGGTGATATGCGGCGTAGTCTGGCTGTGATCTTGTTTTCTTTCCCAGTTCCTGGAGATTTGTTAGTAGCTAGATTTGATGTGGAAGCACTTTCAAAACGCTTCATCCTGTTTTTTGTAAAGTCTTCCTTGTTGCTACCCATCCCAGACAGGTTTGGGCTGGATACAAATTGGGATTTGGCATCTGCACACTGTAATAAATTCATTATCATTTTACTGAAAGGACCTTAACATTCAGAAAACTTACTGAATTCTGATATGATTCTTATCGTAATATATTACTAGATAACAGCCTTTTCAAAGCGCAGTATAATGCCTACTTAAATATCTGGCCAAGGCAAGCGCGCTACAGACACTCCTGCTAATCTCCAGTCCAGTCGTCGATAATAGATACTCGCAATACGGTGCGCTAGGAGAAAACTGGAACTTCTACCTAAGCTGGTTGTTCCTGCTATCTCATAAGATTGGTTCCGCTTACCTTCAACAACGAAATCTTGGAAACGTCCAGTGTCAGTGAGGATATCGAGGAGTCATGTTTACCGTCATCCATAAACTCCCTTATGACGTACGCTATTTTACTATGAAGCTCTTCTGCTGCTTTTTCCGCTGCTATCAGACTTTCCAACAGTGTACTTTGGGAAGCTTGTATAGGACTGTAAAAATAAGACTGTGTTCAGTTCCGTAGGTTAAAAAATATGTGCATAGTTCGGTGTCTCTTTTCAATATTGGTACAAGCACAACTAATGAACTGCCAAATTACAGTTCAACGTTCACAGAGTATCTGAGTTAGACCCTCGAGAATACGATATCAACATTTGAACTGAGAGAGGGTTTTACTATAACTGGTTTGGAAGATCAGTTAAATTCAGAATTACCTTGATGTCTTATTTCGTCTCCTAACACTGCCAGGAGTGGAAGACAGTGTGTAAGTACTTTGTCTCCGACACATAATCTGCTGAGTACATAAAGTTTAATAAGTAGGCATACATTTGCATGAAGAGATCAATGAGATCTGTGATATCGTGATATCCCTAGGGATTTTACAAAATCCCTGGTATGGTACACAATGAATAGAAGTTTGGCAACGTAAGTAGTGGAAATCTCGATGGGGACTTAATATTAACTAATAAGATACGAGACTCTTACTTTTTTATCTTTCCCATCGTCAGCTGACGCATCGGTGAGATCGGCTTTCTGTAGGAGTCCTGGGGTAGGGAAAGGCTGTTCATTCTCCCTCTTAGCTGCCGTTAGAGTATCCAGAGATCGGTAGCGCGTTGGTGTGTCAGATTTTATTGGAAAATCTCTGAAAAGGAATGAATAAATTGACGTATTCTTTTAAGACTACTTGCAATGTAGCTTGCACAGTCAATAGGCAACGTGTTGGGTTTAAATTCACGACCACACGGTCGCCATTCTAACGCCTTAGATGTTGGGCTACTACCTGCCGCATATGTATACTAGATTGTTGTTCAAATAATCTATTGTTTCTTTTATTTGGCCCTTAATAATTTTGTAATCCAGCTCGGTTACATAATGCCCTAAAACATTAACTTGGTGAAAAAGTAGATACCTAGTAAATCCTGACAACGTACCGTTTTTCAGGAGTCTTCAATTCCATCATGCTGGCAGACTTATTGGCTATTGCTTCTTTGGGCAACTCGGCATCTGACTCATTATGTTGCTTGATACACCGGATCATCTCATGGAGCTCCTTCGTGAGGCGATCGCGGTGACTCTTCGGTAATGAACCGAGTAAGGAGCACCCGAATTCCTAGAAAAGGAACGTTTTACAGTCTTCAAAAACCTTAATGTAAGGCATTGCAAAGACTTATAAAAAAACATTGCTCTAAATTTTTCTATTAGCGTATCTATTCAAAACTTAATAACTTCTTGAACGCATTTAATAAGGTTTTGAAGTTTAAGCAACTCAGCACATGACCTCAACATTTGCTTTTATGTCGTAAAATACGAGTCCCTTGTTAACTCTAATTGTTAACTCGTCAACATCCGCTATTGTAATCAAGAGCGGATGTTGACAAGTACAATTAAATATTTGGTTCTTCCAAATACACCCGAGCCCGACTAAACATTGATGAAAATCCCAACCATAGTTATGTACCTAACTAAAATCATTGATTAGAGTATTCCCCGCAAAAAAAAAAACATCACGTTCGGGAATTTCCCGCCGACCCAGCTAAATCACAATACGTTTTAGCTGTTATGGATTTTATTTATTAATAGAGGTTTACCCACAACTTGTGTAGGTGCCATTAATATTTTCTGTCCAGTCTACTACCTATGTATGTGCAATAGTTACTTACGTGTTATGTAGCCCAGGCTGAGCATTACCTTCACTTTCCCTCTTCGTTTAGTCTTACCTTGTCTAGTTGTTTTCCGCCAGCCATGCCAGACACCTGCCAAATGCCACTGTTCTGATGATTGGTGGTAGTTGGACAGGAACAAGAAAGGCTGGGACTCTCGAGCACCACGTGGAGACCAGACGACTGAAAAGATTCTCATGTCACTAAACATGTACTATGGTGATCATTAACTGTAGATATTTCAAGCAAAGTGCGAATAAAGTGTTGATTAAGCTCATTCGTGTCCCGAGTTCTGAGGGTAGAACACGGTCTTGTCTCTGGTCTCATAGTAACACGGAGCCGTGTATCTCGCTTCACTGACCGTTGAATCTCACTCATGTGCGTGAGTGCATCTGCTATCTCTAATTGGTAATAAAATTCTAATGAAGTACCTACTTCGTTAAGTTTCACGACATGAACAACATTTAAACGAAATTGTTACATGGATCATTTCACCGCTTACTTATTTGTTTTTTTATTTCGCGGAATATTCTCTCGAATTATCTAAGTTTTTAAAAGTTTGCCCCGCACTAGGAATAATTCCTGTATCGTGATTCGTGGGTGCGGTTACATTTTAAAACCACAAACAGACATCCAGACCCAGGACAACTATCTATCTTAAACGAATATTTGTTCCATGCTGAATCGAACCTACGACACAGCACAGCAGACAATCATTGGAACATTATTATTTTGCCCACCCAAGGGCTTCCAGTTAGCCGACACCTACTCATCTCTGCACGAAACCAATCAACCCAATGTTGCTACTGTATTCCGGTATGGAGCGTGGTAGCCAACCTCTTTTCGAGCTGTCAATTACAGGCAACACCACAATACCTATGCATTATCAAAACTATGATATTGTATCTATTTCTTTGAACTTTTACCTGACAATTGATAACAACACTGCGCACTGCGCCCTCCTGGCTCATGTTACCGTCGCTTGTATCCAGGGACTTGACGCTGAACCCCAAGCACTGCAGCAGAGCACACAACTCCACCACATCTGTGTAAGCTTCCTGTAAAGGTAAACAAACTGTCCGAAAACGTCTACTGAAGGTGAACCTACTTGGCAACAATATTTGGTCGTCGCGAAACAATATTGCCCAATCGGCAAACGCATCAGTAGAACACAGTAAGTTTTTATAAGCACAAAAAACGCTTCTAATTACAATCTTTTAGTTGCTGTTTACGACAGTAAAGCTTCATTGTTACATTAACTTGATTAATTGGTCAGGCTAGCAGTTTTTTTTTTTTTTACGTAAATAACAAGGCACCAGTTGGCCATTTGAATTTGATTGTATTTTCGCCCATTCAATGGCCCGAGATAAGAGAAATAAAGAATTATTTGGTACCATCACAGGTAAGCCTATTACGTAACTATGAAAGTCCTAT
The DNA here is from genome assembly GCA_947562105.1 of Shargacucullia verbasci. Lineage (NCBI taxonomy): Eukaryota > Metazoa > Arthropoda > Insecta > Lepidoptera > Noctuidae > Shargacucullia > Shargacucullia verbasci. The sequence goes on from OX387296.1 coordinate 2,683,169, forward strand.
GAAACAAATGATAGATTTCAAAATATTAGAAAGAGAAAGAAAGAAGAAAGAAAATACGTTTATTTGACCCAAACTATTAAAGTAAAACATGGAAACAAGAACCGGTAAAATTTATTTAAAAAAATATTAAACATGGAATTATTTCATACATACAAAAGAACTCACATTACCCACAACTTGCGCCATCATTTCTTACAAATAAAAACAAAACAGCTGAAATTCCAATTATTTCAACAAACTGGTATCTCTTGTCGTAACTTATTTCGGTTAAACAAATGCGTACAGGGTTCGACTATCACATAAATTTTATTTTTCAAAAAAGTAAATGTCACTTTATTTAATATAACTACCCTCGTATTCAGTTTATTTTTAATAGAAACTTCAGTAATCTGTGGCAATACTAATATGAATTGTATTCGTGTATTCATTTATAAAAATTATAAAACACGTTATATGTATTAAGAATTTTATTTCATTCAAAAATGTAACCTATAAAAATTATTACACGCTACATTTTGAATGTATGATAAACTAAAATCCAAAAAATAATTTACATAAATAAAATTCAATGAGCTAGGTTAAATGAGGTACTGAAAAAAATAAAATACACCTATATTCTACATTTTCATCGTTCATTTAAGCGTGACGTTATGCTGATTAGGTTCTCTTATTAGCCATGGCAAAAATATCACGCAGATAACGCGTACGTAGTACATAAAGCTACGTATTTTTAAAACAAAGTTACTGCGATCGCGAATACGGCGCACATAAAATTCCAGAGGCCCTAGTGTAGGTTTCTTTTGACAAACTCGATTTAACGCATCGAACGCGTTCGGCGCTCCAATTGGTGGAGAGCACGAAACGGACCAACGGACTGGGGTGGCCAACCAGTCGATCGTGGCAAGGCAAAGAAAAATATAATTTTAATATGTGATGTGATTATATATGAATAAATACAGGTAATTGGTAGATCGCACAGTCTTAGTCAGTAAACAGTAGATCTTGAGTCTAATCGAGTTGACCGCTGTAATATACTATCTTGCGTAAACGCATCTTTGTACGAAAGGGAAAAAATAATGATACACCAACAGTATTTTATAATAAACTTTATTACGACAAATTATTCAAATACAATTTCTAAACAGTTCTAAAGTCCTCATTCACGACGCTCAACAGAATGATAAGAATACAGACCGTTCTGCGTTCGTAATGAATAAATCCTTTAATCATTTGCGTGCCTTTATCATTAATACAAAGTAAAATTTAACTTGTGGATTTCGAAAGACGGATCGCCATATTTTGTTAAAAAAAATTGCCTCATAATAACAACACAACTATTTGTATGACAATGAAAAATGCACCCAAACGATTTGAATTATGAATTAGTTGTAAGTCATGTAGCGCGGCGTCGCTGAGAACTTGGCGTAAGACTTGATGACTTTGTTGACTGCCTCCAAGAAGTCCTTCTCGGTGGCCACCTTGCGGCGGGCGCGGATCGCGAACATACCCGCCTCGGTACACACGGACCTGAAAATGAAGTATGTTCAATATTACGGATTCAATCAGCTGTGTATTTCAATATGGGATGAAAGAGCTGATTGAAGCTGTGTGATCCCTGACCAATACGGCATCCCTCACTTCTGAATGTCATAAGATAAAATTGAAGCAGGCAGATCGTCAGCAATGCATCTTGAGCTGCAGTGACCAAACACACCACAAAATCTATAAATACTGATTGACTGGCTACCAGTCAAAATACAACAATAGTATATTTTTTCCCTAATAAAATAAAAAAGCTACAATTCTCATAGTCCACTATTGCGGCAAAAAAAAAAAACAATGTTCTGGAAAAAAAATCATACATATTCAGGCAACAGCTATTCTATATGTAATACATACCTAATTTCAGCACCAGTAGAGTTAGGACACAATCTAGCCAGCAGATCGAATCTGATGTCCCTCTCAACGCTCATAGAGCGTGCATGGATCCGGAAGATGTGCGCGCGACCCTCCAGGTCAGGCAGACCGAACTCCACCTTTCGGTCCAAACGACCGGGACGCATGAGAGCAGGGTCCAAAGTGTCTGGTCTGTTGGTAGCCATCAGAACCTGAGGAGAAGGAACAGTATGCATTACGATGATACAGACTGCTATTTGTGAAAAATAATAAACATTAATTTTAATTAATCATACCTTGATGTTACCACGAGGATCGAAACCGTCCAGTTGGTTAATCAGCTCCAACATAGTTCTCTGGACTTCATTGTCACCACCAGCACCGTCGTCAAACCTTAGAAAGTTTAAAAAAATATTGAAGTATATTATTTTTTCGAAAGAAATTTTTTGTATGTATATGATTGCCTTACCTGGCTCCACCGATGGCGTCAATTTCATCAAAGAATATAAGGCAGGCTTTCTTACTGCGCGCCATTTCAAAGAGCTCTCGCACCATACGCGCGCCTTCACCTACATACTTCTGGACCAGCTCCGAACCTGAAAACAAATACGTTTCAAAATAGGAAAGAAAAGTAGATTTCCCAATTATTCGTAAATTCAAAGGTAGCACTTATTATATATTTTCAATACAAATAATTAATATAAGCTTGATTAATTAATGTAGGCTGATTATTATCTACATTTTTGCTTGAGATAACTTTTTCAACGTTTATTAGTAGAAGGGTTGAATTCTAAAGAAAAATAAGCCAAGAATTTTGTGTTTTACAACCCTAAACAAGGTATGTAAAAACTTAATCATTATCTTTCGTAGCCCTAAACAATCTTGGACAGATGGGTTCACTAATTAGGAAGGACTATTGTCCATTTTCATCAAGGCTAGTGAGTTGACAATATAATAAAACAAAAACAATAAAAAAAAATTAATGGATATTTGTTCTGCAACATGTAGCTTTGTCATAAAGCTCAATTTGACAAAGATGTTCACCGCAGTGTTACTATAGGGGAGTTGTATCAGAAAGCTGCCTAAGTTTGTGGACAGCCTTCTTTCTTTACTCCCCAGACTTCTAGAAGTAAATTGCCAATATTATCTTCCCCTTGAAGAGGGAAAGATGTAATGTCAATCAGAAACATCATTTGAGAAACCAATGTCCTACCTTGCGAGACGACCGAAGTCCAAGTATATGTTTTAAATTCGATGTAAACTTTCATAGCGCGATGCAGGATTCGATTTTTTACTTCGGTCCGATAGATGTCGCTGGGGTACTTTTTGTAATGTATCTAGTCGTCACGTGTACTCACCAATAACTCTGATGAAACACGCATCTGTTCTGTTGGCGACTGCCCTCGCGCACAAAGTCTTGCCGGTACCAGGGGGGCCGAATAGCAGCACACCCTTGGGGGGTTCGATACCGAGCTTCACGAATTTCTCGGGCTGTAACAAACACATGTTTAAAAAGATGTTCTTGTTTTTAAATATAGTTGATGCTGCAATCTAATTAAACAGACTAAAATTTTGCAAACAGACAAGAAATCTTACTATTTTGTATTATAATCTTATTATTCAAAGTAATAATGAAAAAGAAAATCTTTGACGAGACGGTTGGCGCAGTGGCTAAGCGATTAGCTTTCTGCGCTACGTGTCGCGGGTTCGATCCCCGCACGGAACAAATATTTGTATGATCTACAGATAGTTGTTTCGGGTCTGGTTGTTTGTCCATGTGACATGTATGTTTGTAAACTGTACCCACGATACAGGAGAAATCCTAGTGTGGGGCAATGATTTTTTAAAAAGGAAAAAAAAAAAAAACTTGTTTACATTCTTCATACATGTTTATGTCATGCGACGTAAAGTAGAAACTATAGAAAATCTATTGTTTACGCCAGTGACAAGTTAATGAGTTAATGAGACAAGTTTTCTAAGAGTAAGGTACGAATGAATGCTAACAATTAACTGTTTTTAATTAGCCTCTCATTAGTAATTCTGAGATGCAACTAGGTACTTACATGTAAAAGTGGAGTCTCCACCACTTCTCTGAGCTTCTCAATCTGCTCTTTACACCCTCCGACGTCACTGTATGTCACATCCGGCTTCTCTTCGACCTGCATCATGGTGACAGTAGGGTCAATCTTCGGTGGCAGGGGAATGTGGATCTGGTACTTGTTGCGGTCCACACTGAGGAGATGCGGTGGTCAGTATAAGTATTTTAGGCATACTTAATCATGTCTTAACAAAGCATTCTAATGTGAGACAGTTATGAATAGTTTATACTCTTTAAATACTAATTATTTTCCCAAATAGTACAACTATATGACAAAATGCCATAGATTTGTATGGCAGTTTTTCTTTGTATATTATAAAAAATGCCCCTCACTAAGATTTCAATAAGATTATTTGTTCTGATTTGGAATTAAACCCACGACACGTTGCGCAGAAAGCCAATAGCTTAGCCACTGCGCCAATCGCGTCGTCAACTTAATTACAGTGCTCTAAATCTCACTACTATTATCTACTTTAGGAGATATTATATATTTTGTAGTTCAAAGTAATATCCTCATATGAAGGCTCCATCATATCAGACTAAAGCAGTGAACTCGATATGCTATAGGAGAATTGTGATGGGAGTTGCTTATGCTTGAAAGGAACCACCTTTTCACTCTCTCCATACAATTATTTATTACAGTGAAAATATCTGTGGACCTCATTTTTTGATTAAACTAAGTTTCTGGAATCCCGTCCCCCCCCCCCCCCAAACGGACTGACTTTTTGAAAAGGAAGCTGGAAGCTGACGATAGTTTCACTCGCCCGATTGACAGATCTACAGACATTTCCCTCACATAATAAAAATATTTAAAATTAACAACCATAAATCGCTTTTTACAAAAAGAAATCATAAAAAAAGAAATTTGCAACTGAAATTCTACAGAAAAGCAAAATTATCAAATAGAGAATAATAATTTACTGAAATCTAAGTTCTGTTTTCAATTTTTGTTGATGTTCAGCTATGATTATTTTAATAGCGTATGACTGACATGTTTGCATGAAATGAGACACAAATTTCAAGAGCTAAAAAAACTGCTGAAGTTCTGAGAGCCAATCAAAATACAGGTTTAAGTGTTCAAACACAACATAGGTTATAAATTGTTTGAATCCAGTTAGCCTGTATCATTAGTAGACAACAACAAAGACTGGATCTCTGGACGTCCATTTCAGCGTATGGACTGAAAGAATCTTAAGTCATAACAACTTACCCAACCCTCATCCCCTCTTCAATGTCGGTAGGGGCGACAGAGTCGGCGAGGTCAACAACGAACTTGGCAAACTGTTTCACATTGATGATATACTTCGGATCATTTGAGTCAGCATTGATAATTTTTGTGCATCTTGCCACCTGAGGATATAAATATTACTTGAATATTATATTTTTTACTATATATATATATACGCCTTCATTTTTTTTCTGTCGTAGTGTCATATCAGCCTGTTACTTATAGCTCCCAGTCAGTATGATTTTTTTCAACATCTTCCATCATCATATTTCAGCCAATTTACACCAAACATTAATGAATTATACACCTAAACCTTCTTCATGAATTGTTCTGTCTATTAGTGAAAACCACATGAAAATCCATTCAGCAGTTTTTGAGTTTATCGCGTACAGATAGACAGACGTGGCAGGGGACTTTGTTTTATAATATGTCGTTATTAACTGGAGCACTATAATACTGCCTAGGTCCAGTAGTGGGTGAAGTTATGCTGTGAATATGATGATGAGCCTATTTCTGTTATAGAACTTAAGTGCACTGACAACCTTATATGGCATTTTCAAGAAATTCCTATGACATTTAACTATTTCTTTGGTTGGTGAGTTGTTAATGTAATTTGTTTGTACTGCAACATGTACTCCGGTCAATAAGCTTAATTTGACAGGAATATACAATACAGTTGAATACTTTTTGCTATTGGGGAGGTGTATCAGAACAACTGTTTATACATATGACAGTATTCTTTCTTTACTCCCCTATTCAGCCCATTATTATCCCACAGCCAAACAAAGGTGTGTTTTCAGAATTAAATAGATTTAAGTTTATTTAAGCTTCAGTATACCAAACTGGCCAGCTATAGACAGGTGGACTACAAAAACTGCTGATATTTTTTTCTTTATTGGAGCCCTCGCTGATAGGCAGTACATCTTTACACTATATTATGCATCATATTATTTTAATAGAAGTATGTTATGACTTGGCAAAATTATAATATAGTATCTCATGGTCCAATTCTAGTCTTAGTACTGACATATTTTAAAAGTACATAACAAAATGAATTAAAGCCACTTTGTGTTGTTGTTATGTATCTATTAAAAGCTTTATTTATCCACACGTATACTACTACTACTACTATACTGTATGTATTTGCAGACTAATTTCAAATAAGTAAAAAATACCTGTAAAGGCTGTTCATTCTGTAAAGTCTGTTTGTCTGCTGCAAGATCCCATAAGGCTGGTGGTGCTAATCCTGTATCTGATTCTTTAATTCCTGTTAATTCATTAACTCTCTTCATCACAGTCTGTATACCATCTTCGACCTCCTTGATAATCTTTGTGTATTGTCCTTGGCCCTACGATACAAATTTAGAAAAAGATTTATAAATGAAAAAATGCCAGTCATCAATCAATACTCTTTAGAAACTGAAATACTTGTTCTTTTACTTACATATGATTTCAGAAGTGCAATATCACCTTCATCGAGGGCTGAAATACATAATAAATTGTTATATTTAGCGAAAACACACAATTCGGAGCAAAATCAAATGTGGGTTATAGAGAAATCAACAATGGTTGATGTCGATATTAGTACTTACATTTGATTTCTTTTTCTGGCTCCTCTGGAGCATCCTTAAGTTTACGCATATCATCTCCTAAATGGTCAGGCATTTTTACTTATTTATATTAAAAAATCTATTTTCTTGTAAATTGCACCCACAGATGAACGCTCGTCCGTCATCAATCTTCAAAGCAAACAATCCGTTTCACGCTTTTGCGTTATATAAAAATAATTTAATTATATTACTCCAACATAATTTAATCAGCGGTTAAATTATGCGCGTAACGAAACGTGATTCTATCGTTTTCTGATTCATGCAGAGATATTTGTGTTACCCAATAAAAAGTTATTCCTACTCCAAACAAGATATCATCTAAAGCGATGTTAATGCTTCAAAATGTATTTTTTGATACATTTTATCGTTTTTATTTATTTAAAGTAATCAATAATAATAGTTTGTGTATTTTTAAAACAGCTCATGGATATAGAAATTCTAGTTAAAAAGAAACGTAATTAGGGATGACAAGCAAAATAAAAAATGCGTTCAAATTATGAAATATTACGATTATTCTCTTTTGTTTGTTTTATTGCTTCATCCTAAAGATGTTTTAAATAAACTTTTAAAGCTGTAAATTATATACAAAATTAATGGAGGAATAGATTTATATCTCAAACAAAACTATTCTGCATTTTTTGCAAAATTAGTAAAATTCTGTAAAATCAAACGCATGAATGCATTGACAATGTTATGTACCGTGCGCCACCTGACAGTTAATTTCAGTACTAAAATTTTGTATTCGTAGTGCTGAATGGAGAATCACATTTTTTCGTGTTTTCCATGAACATATTCTTCTGAATTAGCGAATATTTTCTTTTAGGTAAGTGCGAAAAACTACGTAACATAATTTTGTCGGAATAAGACGTAATTTATATGAATAGAAATGGCTGCTGTGATCTGTCCCTCCGGTTATGACCCACAACCTAATGTCAAAGCCCGGTTTCACTTATCATTTTCATTATAATAAGCACTGTTTTACATGCAATCAGATTCGGTTATTATGTACAGGATAATTGCTGAACAGAGTTGAACACAGGTTTTAAATATAGGCGGTAAGTGCGTTTGACTGACTGCGTGATGTGCCCGGTATGCAATTGATACTCACATCTAATTTTCAACAAAAATCTTAGTTTTTATCTTACGTTATCTTTCCTGTTATCAATCGATCTTGGATCATCTCGTTTCAAAAATAATGTGTGAACTCCAAGTCTCAATATTGCTATGTTTTGCATACTCAGAAAAGTGAGTATAATAAGCTCTTTGTCTAGAAATTATTTATTAATTTACGCAACGTGCCTTTGTTTCTTCGTTCAGCGTTTTAAAAAACAATACACATTGTTTGTTACATCAGTAACTTTAAATTTTGTATGGTCATTCTTATCAGAACATGTATTGATAACCTTATTTATTTAACCTTACATTAGAAATATTTATATTCAATGACTTGAGGCCTGTTGCCCATACAGCTCTGAATTTCTGGTATGTATTATTTTAATATTTAAAATTAAAAGAAGCAGAATGACAGTGATGATTAAGTAGTTTACTATGTTCCAATAAGAAGAAAAAAACAACATTAATTGATTTTATAATTATTTATTTATTTTGTATTTGGAAGACAGTATTTAACAATATTAACATTAAAATCATTAAAATTAAAAGCATTCAGCTAATAACATTATCCAAAAATAAATAATATTGAATATAGTCATACTTGTGGAAATTATAGATGTTTATAATTATCTCTTTCATGTACCTCTGTAAATTCAAATAATTTAAAAATAATAATTAGAAAATATTTATATGATAACTATAGTGATCATGAACAATTGTTTTCATTCATATTTTTAAGGTCAAACTGTATTAAATCATATTGATTCAGATGTTCCAATTAATAATTTTGAAGGTAACAAAAACTAGGTCAATATATTTAAACTTATAAGCATAGTAATTACAATATAATAATAATAATTAATGATGTGATGCATTTTATTTATAGGTAATAAATAATAATATATTTAACTATATTCAAAATATTATTTATTACTAAATATTAATGCAATTAATATTAATGAATCAATAAAATTGTTATAGTAAACAAAATTAAAAAATAATAGCAATTAAGTATAAGTATTTTGATTAAAAGGACCACCTAGTGCAGTTAAAGCCTCCTCCATCTGACCCTATCTTATTCTATTTCACCTATTTATCATGTATAAATAGTACTGTACATACATACACCACTAAATATTTGTATGTACAACTCCACTTCATGTGGGATGCTTTCTATAAATAACCATTGACAATGCAGACTCAATGAAAGCACAACACAGTTTCTGTGCTCAGAAGTAATTCGTTATTGTAACGTAATAATAATTATTATTAAACTGATAGTTATTTAAAAAGATAATAATTAAAGCATAGTTTTTATTATAAAATGCTTTGTGTTATGTGAAAATGAATTTGCCAAATATTTGTGGATGTTCTGTGGAGCTGTGTTTTTTGCATTGTAATGTTTGGTTTTAGGAACATTTTCTTCAAGGTAACTTTTCTGAATGGTAAATGCAAAGAATATAAACAAATATTAATACAAATAATTCATCATTATTAATTGTATGTTAAGTAATTACTTATTTGTTTCGAACATGACAAAAAAAAATATTTAAGACATTTTTTGTTTCGATTTTCCATATCTACGATTGGACATAAATGTACTGAACACTGTATATTCTGGCAACCTGTAAAACTCTATGGTTTATGTAGTTTTTTTTTTGTAACCTTTTCTTACCTGTTTTGTGGGTTACTTTTTTCTTATTTGTGTGACTAAAAACATTATACTCGCCTCATTTGATGCACTATACACAATTAATGATGGACTGTGTTGTAATTGAGCAAATCATTTTATCGACTCTATGCATTAGGTAATCAGTTATTACTAATTTGATATGGAATTTCTAACTTTCGATTTCTAATAATGAGTACTTGATAGAGATGATACAATTTTCGTTTCATACGTTTTACCTGAAACAAGAGGTAATACAATACAAATTCACTTTATTGCACATTTTTTAGTAATTTTATGCTTGATTGCAATTTGTGCATTTATCAATATGTATTAAGCATATTAACCTATATTAGCCCCGTGTTGGACCCCCAAATGGCACCAGAAAAACAAGGAACAATACGAGAAATAGTTACAACAAAGTAAATAGCTACATACATTGTTCGAAAAACACGCGCGGATTGTTGATCCATGCGGGTCGCAGGCAACTCGCGTGCGTTTTGATGGTTACCGTCAAAACATAGGTATCTCATACCTAGGTATACAAAAAACTTACGCGACGTGTGTGTAAAACATGCTTCGTTTGGCATCTCAATCTTAGGTAAATAACCAACCCTAAAAGCTCAATTTTTGGTATCTTATTTTAACATTGTCCATTATCCTGGTGGGTTGACTAACATTCTACTCGCATTCTCACATAGGTATCTAGATCCGGAACAACCATCTATAAGCCACACAATTACTTGTTCCACACGAGAATCGAACCCGGGGACAGGTAGCGCAAACGTCAATCGCTTAGCCACTGTGCCGATAGTACTGTTAATAACGATTAAGGAACAACAAACTTTAGTCAATAGGTTTCTAAAAGTTAAGCAAATATTTTTTTCTTTTTTACCATAGTGCTGCTGGCGAGTCGGCGAGATGCACACAGCCGCTGCAGATGGTCAGTTCCGGAGTACCAACGGCGCCACACATGGACGTGACAAAGTCGCCATATTGGATGCAGGGTCCCAGTACGGAAAGGTAAGGAAACCCAGTACCTATTTCGCCAGAAAAATAGATAGGTATTATCATCATTTTTGGCAGTTTTTGTCAAACCAGTGCAGGCCATCAGGCTATTAGATATCTATCTTACGGCATTCATCCCTGTTTTGCGCCAATTTTGTCCAGTTCATACACTATCTAAACTATAAAATGCCTCAGTAGGTACGGCAACGTGTATAGTTTTGTACGAAGGATTGAATATTTTGCTTGTGTGAATAATTAATGTTATGTTCACAGTATCAGTTAACTCAGTAGGTATTTGAAATTTAACCTTTGTCTGTCACAGACCGTGCTAAAATGCATTGAACGCCACCAGTTAGAACCTTATGGACATTTTAACAACGTCCGCGGAATTAAACCGGAAGCATTATAATTAAATTTGTGGGTTATATTACTGCCACATATTGTTATCAAATTATTTCACTTCGTAGTAATGTTAAGGTCAATGTCAGCTAATCAATAATTTATAAATGTGTATTTCATCACTCTATTATATTGATAAGTGCCATAAAAAAATCCGGCCAAGTGCGTGTCGGACTCGCGCACGAAGGGTTCCTTACCATTGACTAGGTAAACAACAGTAGGTATTTATTATTAAAGTGAAAATACAACTGAGTATTTTGTGAATATTTCAAGTGCTTACCTGTTGCCATTGATGATATCGAGCAAAAAAGGGCAAAAAAATCGCGTTTGTTGTATGGGAGCCCCTTAAATATTTATTTTATTTTGCTTTTAGTATTTGTTGTTATAGCGGCAACAGAAATACATACTTTGTGAAAATTTCAACTATCTAGCTATCGCGGTTCTTGAGACACAGCCTGGTGACAGACAGATGGAAGTACAGACAGCGAAGTCTTAGTAATAGGGTCCCGTTTTTACCCTTTGGGTACGGAACCCTAAAAATCCTGCATTGCATAATAATTTATGTATTTGCAATTGTTTAATCTTATACTATTATACGAGCAATATTTACATTTGTTTGTAATCGCGTTCTCGAAAACGACTAATGATTTAAATGAAATTTACAATATAGGTGCGTAAAATCGATCTAGCTAGCTCTCTGGATAAATTCGTTATGAGTAAAAAAGATTTCGTCCGATAGCACTAGGTCGCTCAGATGTTAATTAAAATTAGCGATACTTGAAAGCCAGTTTTTTAAATGCCATTTTCTTAATACGAATATCGTTCCTCTCGTTTATATACCAAATTATTCTATAGTAGCACCATATTTGTATAAACACGCGCCCTTCAAACATGAAAATATGAAAATCCATTGTAGTTAATTTGATAATTAATAATTATGTAGATAGTTTGAGCTTGAACGTTTTACGTGCCGTAATCGCAAGATATTGCACTTGCAAGGTTTCACGACACAAGGTATAAAAGACACATTTTTCGTTTATGGAAATCCAAATCTAATTATAATAATGAAAATGATTATTTAATCAATTGTTCAAGCTCGACTGCAAACGCGACTGCCTAAAGTAAAGTCCTAGTTTCGACTTAACTCTGGCATATCGGGATCAAAAATTGTCCATTGATCACTTTCATCGTCTGCCTAACCCTTTGTTGGGGGTCAGCTTCTAGTCTAACCATATGCGGCTGAATATCAGTATTTTGCGCTCCACCACCCAATTACCGGATTACACTGATACTCTAAGATTAGACTGGTTGTCAGACCTTTTCAGGCTGCTAACACCCGTAACGACTGTCATATGTATTCGTATAACACCCGGAGCAACTCCTTAACGCGGTCTCGATATGTGAAACGGTTAACCTCGAGGGTCGACTTATCTGCGCGGTAGCTCTGTAGCTATGAGCCCCGCTCCGTTGATCACAAACGTTAAATTTTCTTCCCGATATTACCGACATTGGACATCTATCTTACAGTCTCATGCATTTTTGCCTTGTCTTCATGATGTCGTCCGACGCCACAATGTTAATTCTTAACAATATCCCCAGGTAATAGACCGTCGCATCCGCGAACTATGCGTCGAATCGGACATCCTGCCGCTGGACACGCCAGCCTACCACCTGAAGGAGGCAGGGTACCGCGCCATCGTCATCTCTGGCGGACCCAACTCCGTATACGCTGAGGACGCGCCGAGATACGACTCCGATATATTCAAGATTGGCCTGCCTGTGCTAGGTTAGTATATTGTTAACAGCTTGTATGCTGCAAATATACATTGCGTAACCGTTCCAACTGTCGAGCAGAGTGATTTTTAAAGCATAGTACTCAATATAATTGGTTGAACTGTCAAAATTGGATCGATTTCGATTACGAGTGTGTATCATAATTACCCTGCTGGCCCCGTGTGGTTATCGAGATATTTTCAGCAGCAGCGATCGGCGCCAGTTCCAAGGATATAGTTATTATTTATTCGGCGAAATATCTGTACAAATCAACCTGTCATTTGGATGCGTCAGCTGATTACCTTACGCATCCGTAATCACGTGTTGTGTGACGACAAGTTTTGGTACTTGGAAGAGGAAGTGCGTAGAAAGCCGAAGTCAAACTATATTTCCGCAATTTTGTATGTAGTCCTACTATGGTAGGACTACATATGTTTCCATACTTTTTCTGCACTAATCGTTTTGTTTTTTTTTTATTTGCGTGTTAACACGAATCTGGTTCCAATTAAATACTGGATAATCGTCGAACACCGTCGCATGTTTTTATAGCTGAATAACATTATCCGAATTGATTTGTTGACATGTAACAATGAAAAACATAGCTACATTTTGTGCTAAGTTCGCCTTAATGTCATACAATACCTCCGTCACCCACTACCGAACCTAGACCCGCTACACTGCTACATTAAAATTTCATGAAGGACAAGTATACTATACTTAGGTAATTTATGAATTAATGAACGCAATATGTAAGAAGATATAGCTGACACAAAACCTTTAGCCGTCTAAGAAATCAACGCGAAGACGGACTGGCTTAAACTTTATTTGGATCAGAAATCGAGTATACCCGACCAGTTTTGGATTCGAACGGATCTCCTAATCATGATCTCTCTAGGCGGCGAAGTCTCGAAGTGAGTTCAGATCGAGTCGAAAAAGCATTTATGAGTAAAACCTTACAATATCTGTATTCCTCGAAGGGTTAGGCAAAGTGATATATACCCACATTTCGCCGGTGCCGTTTTTGAGTCCTATGTAATACTCTATTACCATCTATCTGCCACAGTTCCAAACTCTGATCTGCTATAGATTCTTACCATACAGAAAAACCCAAAACACTTAACCCAACCCGGGAATCGATCCTACGATTTCAGGAGGTAGCTTATAATATCATAATAATAAATATCACTATACATACATGGCTTATAAAATAAAATGTATTTGTCATCAGGAATATGCTACGGCATGCAGATGCTGAACAAGGAGTTTGGCGGGTCGGTGCTGCGGAAGGAAGCTCGCGAGGATGGACAGTACGAGGTGGAAGTGGAGACCACATGCCCATTGTTCAAGTGAGTTGGTGACACTACTAAAATATTAACACTTTGATGACCGGTGACGAGTTAACTCGTCTTTTCATGCCCAAACGTTGTTGTCCAGTGACGAGTTAACTCGTCATTGCACTTGCATTATCTATTTCATTTTATGATACCTAGGGTGATATAGAATATTGCAAAAACTTCGCGTATCGTGTTTAGTCGTGTCCACTTTATAAAACAAAAAAATACTTTTCATGGTATTTAGGTTTTTATCACAATTTTAGTATAATTCCAAAAATTTCAACGAAGAACTTTCAATGAATTATACGCGGATAGTTTATCTGATTGTCATGACCCTAATGAAACCCCCCCCCCCCTGGGGCTCATTCAGTATAGAGAGGCTGACTGCCCAGGGTACGCCACACGATCTCAATATTCGTCACACCAATAATTTCTGCCTAACATATCCCTTGTTGTTCACCAGTCGCTTAGAAAAGCTGCAGCCAGTACTTCTGACACACGGCGACAGCGTCCAGAAGGTGGGCGAGAGGTTCCGTGTGGGCGCGCAGTCTTCCAACCATCTCATTGCCGCCATCTACAACGAACAGATGCGGCTGTATGGCGTGCAGTTTCACCCTGAGGTATTTCATCTATACCTAATATTATAAAGAGGCAACATTTGTATGTAGGGGGTAATCTAAGGAACTAATGATCAGATTCTAAAAATTCTTTCACTGGTAAAAAGCTACATTATTCTTGAGTGATATAAGCTATAAATTATATACTGCACGTAGATTACGCGGGCGAAATCGTGGGCAAAAGCTAGTTCATTTTTAATAATACTTTAGGGACATGTAGCGAAGCGAAACATATTTGCGAAGACAAAGCTTTTAAGATTTTGAATGGCGTCGTCTCTTGTCGCGTTTATATGTATAATAAAACCTATAGTTAGGACAAGTGTTATTTGATATTTTCACATTGCACCGCAACGCGTTATAGCATAAGGATCATAGTTAAAGATAAGCATTTGAGTGGCGCGATATTGTTGAACTGGAAATCTAAGATACGATATTGTAAATTGCACAACAAGCAATGCATAATATAGAAGTTAAAATGTCTGTAGTCAAGAAGTTAAATTCTTTGGGCAGCTGAATCAAATCAGGAACTGCAAAATGACACATAATAGCGAAGTTGAAGGGCATAGAATAGAGCTTATGTAACTTAAACTGCATTGAAACGTCTTTCGGGAACTTTTACTTTCTTTTTTTCTTTTAAAAAACGTTGCCCCACCCTATGATTTCATCTGTATCGTGGGTACAGTTTACAAAAGTACATATTACATGCATACACAACCAGACCCGAAACAACTATCTGCAGATCATACAAATATTTGTTCCGTGCGGGGATCGAACCCGCGACACGTAGCGCAGAAAGCTAATCGCTTAACCACTGCGCCAACCGTGTCGTCGAAACTCATTCTATGCTTTTTTTCTAAACTTCTAAAGAAATTTCAAATTGACATGTCTTTTTCTCAGGTGGATCTAACCCCTAAAGGCAAACAGATGTTATCCAACTTTCTGTTCGACATCGCTGGACTTTCGCGCTCGTTCACACTGCGCTCGCGCCGTGAAGCGTGCATACACTACATACGGGAGACCGTCGGTGATAACAAAGTTCTTGTGAGTATACTTTACATGCCTGCTTCACACCTACAATATGAATATAAAAAATATACAAAGTCGTGTTTGTCTATCTGGTTGTGTTACCCTAAAAACTACAGTTTTTTTTTTTATTTCTCTATGTATATACTTATTCTTATATAGTAAATATTATATCATATTATAGTGGCGATGCTTGGGGGAGGCCTATATCCAGCAGTGGACGTCTTTCGGCTGAGATAATGATACTAATTCTGGAGGAACATTCTGGTGTATAATTCTTGAATGTGTTGATTATATTAGTATACATATGACGCTTTTTCTCAAGACCATCACAACATTAATTGACTTTGGATGCACTGATGCTTAGCCCATAATTAAAATAACCGTTGTGCTAACGTTATCTGGTTCCTAGATCTATATAAAATTATAGATGTTCTCAGAACTTTCTATTTATGATAATAACTCTACAAAAAACCTTTTTGTTTACCAGGTTTTAGTGAGCGGTGGCGTAGACTCCACAGTATGTGCGGCGTTACTTAGACATGCCCTGCGTGAAGACCAGGTCATCGCCTTACACATTGATAATGGTAAGTTAATAACAAATCCATTTTCTTGTATATCCTAGAACTTCTCAGTGGAACCTCTCGCGCTTTATTAGGAAGAGGCTTCTCTTACTCACAAGCCTCCTCAAGCCTCGCCCACGAGTTTTAGTATTGAGATACTCAAAACTCTTGGGCGCAATTTGGTTGAATGCGTGCCATATCGTGGCGTTTGCTAATTTTAATTTTATAGAAGATTCCTACTAATTAGTAATACTATATAGAAAATATGTTTTCTATATGGGCCCACCTTACGCCTAAATACTGTTGAAAATTCCTAATTTTCCAAATGCTGGGTACGCCTATCGTGTATCCGTCCTCTCTAGTCGACAAGAATATTTATAAGCTGATTAATTAATATCTGTAGTTGATAGTTCGAATTAATCACTTGTTGTCGGTTACGACATTGACAAATTATATCTTAAAAGGTTGTTTATAAAACCAGTTCTTTCTTATTCTGTGTCAAACAATGTCACCAATAAACTTTCCCTTGTTATTTTCTTTAGTTATTTGGCTCCCGTTCAAAATTGCGTTTAATCAATCCATTATCACTTTGCGCAGACGCGAAATTAAATAGTAAATAATTTGACAGGTTTCATGCGTAAAAACGAGAGCGCCAAAGTTGAGAGGTGCCTCAGAGAACTTGGCGTACGTTTACACGTTGTCAATGCAGCTCATCAGGTAAGCATTGTTTCTTACTACTTTGTAAGATCATGGCACCTAGAAAGGCCTCATTAATCAATTCATCTACGAATCTCCTTAGTAACTGTCAAACAGATGGTCGTTGAAAATAAACTTAAGAGAATATTTTGAACATTTGTAACGTGAATCATATTAAGATTCTTCTAAACCAATTTTTTAACCAATTATTAGAATTACTTGTATTGGGTAATCTCCATTTAATAATGCTTGATTCAGATGAACAGAAAACGAGCTATCAATCTTAAATTAAACTTTTGAATCAAAGTTATTCCATTTTCCATTCTCCCATTGATTTTCCATCTTCTGAACTATGTACCAAACATGTGTATTTAAGCAACTGTATACTATCCGGTGTAGAAGCTGTACGTACCCCTGTGTTGTAGTTCCGGCAAGGCAGCACGGTGGTGCGCGAGCCGGGCGGCCGGTCCCGGCACACTCCGCTGCTGTGCCACACCAGCGCGCCCGAGGACAAACGCAAGATCATCGGAGACGTGTTCATACGCATCGCGGAGCAGGCCGTGCATGATCTCAACTTGCAGTAAGTACTTCGGGTGTCTGAGCGACTCTAATCTACTTTAGGCAGTCAGCTCTATCGGAGTCTTTATTTCTATCAGTATACCATCACAGCTGTCAGAAATATTTCAGGTTAAAGTTGAACATGGTGTGCTTATTGGAGATACATTTGTGGGACCTAAAACTATAACCAATATTTTCTCAAACCAATTATGGGGAACAAAACTGTATCACGTACGTAGATCACACTGTATATTATATCAACTTTATTATCTTTGTTGATATGAATTCTGGAGTTGTTATATTTGGCCAGGCACGGCAACATTAAATTCACCTCAAACGGTGAAAAAGATGTTCGACTTCTTCGATTATGCAGTCTCATACCTTAATAGAGCCGTTGTTTCCCAGGGAAGACCAAGTGCTCCTGGGGCAGGGCACGCTGCGGCCGGACCTGATCGAGTCGGCGTCGTCGCTGTGCTCCAACAACGCGGCCACCATCAAGACGCACCACAACGACACCGAGCTCGTGCGCGCGCTGCGCCAGCGCGGACGCGTCGTCGAGCCGCTGCGGGACTTCCACAAGGATGAGGTCTGTATTTTTACCATATTACATTTCTGACCAGCGGGTCTACTGTGTAACGAAATTAAGAGCCTTAAGTTTTAAGGATGAGAATTTCCTAGATATTATGCTATTCATGACGTATTTAATTTGTGACATGGTTTCTATAGGTAGTATATATGTTTTGTCTCATATATAGGTGCGCGCGCTGGGTATGGAGCTGGGACTGCCGGCGCCGCTGGTGGAGCGTCAGCCTTTCCCGGGACCCGGCCTGGCCGTGCGCGTGCTGTGCCAGGACGAGCCCTACGCCGAGCGGGACTTCGCCGAGACGCAGGTGCGTGCTATACCTTCCCGGGACCCGGCCTAATCGTGCGCGTGCTGTGCCAGGATGAGCCTTGCGCCGAGCGGGACTTCGTCGAGATGCATCCCCTCCATTATGCGAGGCCGAACGGAGACAACACAGTTCACTAATGGATAAACTATTTCATATTTTGGGTGTACATCAAAATGTTCATCACGGGATTGAGAATTCCAACCCAACTGGAAACAATATCCAAGCGAAACGCAATTGCCTACAAATTATGTACGTCATTACAAAATCATTATTACCTAAGTTTACCATGTTATGAAATTTATCAAAATATAACTACCTTTATTAACATCATTTATTCTGATCACAGGTCATAGTGAAAATAATGGTGGAGTATGCGTCGATGTGTGTAAAATCTCACGCTCTGCTGGGACGCGTGGCCAACGCGAGCACTCCGGCCGAGCAGGCTGAACTCAAGCGCATCTCATCCAAATCGCCCGTTGCTGCGACACTGTTGCCGCTCAGATCTGTGGGAGTTCAAGGTAATAAAACGGACTATGGTTTAAGGCTGAAAGTTGGCCTTCCTCATATCATCACATCATCATCGCTCAAGGCTGGCCAGTGCTGCCTATCATTTTGAAAATTCTAATTCAAATTTTGGGGCACCTGAGGGGAGAGAGAAAGCCATATTGTTTTAGAGAAAAAAAAAACTCGTAAATGTACCGTGATAGTGGAATGTAACTAAATATTCGACGGCGCAATCAATAGCAGCCCATTTACGCTCAGCAGTAGCTCTTGCGACCACTAGACGAATGAGACAGTCCAGTCAAATTCTAAAAATCCTAATTTATTTACAGGTGACGGCAGGACGTATAGTTACGCGGTCGCTCTGTCAACGGAGCGCTACCCGCCCGACTGGAAGGACATGCACTACCTCGCCAAACTCATACCGCGCGTGTGCCACAACGTTAACAGGTACAATTATTACGTCACACATTTTGGTACGATAGATCTGGCCTTTGTTGTGCTAGGTGTGTCTTTACAACGATACAAGAAATCAGTGCACACACTTGATGTGTAATTCGACAAAAATAAGGGAATTTGCTTAGCACTTAACTTTAAATTAGGCGTGATTTAACTTACAAATTAACTTATTTTTTGACACGCCTCGTGTAGATGCGTCTTTCGTTGCTGCCCAAGTTATATGCCTCACTAACAAACATTATTCCCCTCAGAGTCTGCTACGCTTTCGGCGGTTTAATCAAAGAGCAAGTAACAGACATCACGCCGACCTTCCTCACACAACAAGTCATCTCCACTCTACGTCAAGCCGATGACCTCGCCACACAGGTATTGATTACATGTACTATTTATGTACTCAGAAATCAGAGGGCAATCCAACCTAGAACTTTTTAATGTTGAAAAACATCTGACAGTCACATTTTTTTTTAAAGCGTTTAGCGTTTGAAATCACGTTATTAGTCAGCTAGTTTAGTCCCAATTATTCCCAGGCGACTGCACAGATAACCTCGTTACTCGTAACTAAACGACAACCCAATATATTAGACTTATAACGCACCTAAACCTGTTCCAAACCCGCAGGTGTTAGTATCAAGTGGGTGCGCGTCCCGAATCGCGCAGATGCCGGTGGTTATGATCCCGATCCACTTCGACCGCGACGCCGCCGTGCGCGCTGCGTCATGCCAGCGCTCGCTAGTGCTGCGCCCCTTCATCACGTCCGACTTTATGACTGGCATCGCTGCGCTGCCTGGATCTGATGCGATGCCGCAGGATGTGAGTACAAAAACCTTGTAAATATTATATCTTGCAAGATAAGTGTTCCCTATATTGAATTTACGCCTGTGCAAAGGGAAGTAATATCATCCTTAAAATAACAGTTTGGTGATCAATAATTTGGCAATTGGGCTAACAAGTTGTGCAGTTATTAAAATCTAAAGGCACACATTTGCAAATTTTTCCAATACAGCACACACAAGCTCAACTGATATTATTATAAAATCAATATTATGTATGTTATAAAATATGTAACCTATATTTGAATGTTGTCGGCAGGTTGTAGACAGAATGCGCAAGGAGCTGCTGGGCGTGCCGGGCATATCGCGCGTGCTGTACGACCTGACTCCGAAGCCACCGGCCACCACCGAGTGGGAATGATCGCCGCGGCCCACACACTTTTATATATTTTTTTACTGAACGAACGCACCCACGGGCAGTGGTCGCGGCCTTTTGTTTTATTTGATGGAAGGCATCGGCAACGCAACTCTCTGAAGGCAACTACAGACTCGACTAAACAGAAACACTACTTACGGGAAGATTTTACTTATGCTATCGTTATACAAGTGCCTAATTAGTGCAATATCGATCTCGTCAAAGGCCATTTCTGTGTCGCAATACTCCCTGAAAATCTTCCCAAAAAACGAAATGTCATTTCATGAGATCGACTTATTGCACAACTGTTGTTCATTTCTATCTTTATAAACTGTTGTTACTAAAAGGCGTTACGGCCAGAAGTAACTCGCGCTTTTATAATATACGAATTTTCGGTTGAACTAAACGTTGATTTTATTTTATTATTAGTGTTTTAGCTGTATCGAGTTTTAATTTATCATTTCTAAGTTTCAATGGTCGCACCACTGCCCGATATAAAGAAGTTTTTGTAAATACATTGGTGTCACATGTTATACCTATTGTTAGCTCCACTGATCAGTTTTGTAACATGTAGTAATTTATTGTCAAAGGCTGTGTAAAAATTTATAAAAAAGCCCACAATTATTCCGCGCGACAAGATTGTTATAAATGAATCTTGTATGAAATCGAAGACACATTGTGTTTTATGGAATGGTTCAGTGTTATTGACTGGAAGTTTCATAATAAAATTATATTATGCTTTATTTTCATATTGGATTTTATTTTAAAACCTTATCACAAATCTATATAAATAAAATACAGATATACAACTAGAAAATATTAACACAAACTCAGTCATTGTTAAAACATGAAAACATTACTTTAGCTATCAGGAACCAATAAATTGATGTTTTTACCAGCGGACACTTGTCCACCAATGAAGGTTTCCTCTTCACCTCTAATAGACAGGCCCCCAGAGAGTGAAGTCACTTTCTTCTCTCTAAGCATTGGTGCCTTCTCCCAGCGAGAGCCACTGCAGTTGCTACAGGAATGTAGAGGAATAAGCTCTAAGGAAACAGTTCTGTTATTACAATCAGCACATTTGAAGAACCTCTTGAATGAATCCAAGACTTTCAGTGGATGCCTCTCATCCTTACACAACTGGGATGCTGAGAAAGCAGTGTACTTGCATTTCACACATCTGACTGCCTTACAAGCAAGCTTGAATGTGTTTAACATTTTCTCCTCCATCTGCTCTTTCTTCTCAAGTTTGTTGAAGTATTTGTCCTGCTCATCATCCTCATGCTGCTGAATCAAGTTCTGATGAGCTGAAGTTGCTTCTAGAATCTTCTTGAACCTCTCAGACAGAACTCCTTTAGGTTTCTTCATGTCAGGCCTTGTTTCTTCATAAGGTTTAGATTTCTTACTTTCATTCTCATCACTGCTGGAGCCATTTAACTTGTCAAATGCCCTTTTCTTTCCTGCTTGGGTGCCTTTAATATTATTAGGGTCTGCTTTTGATAGACCACCATTTTGCTGGATCAATCTAAATGCATTTGCTTTGGCTCTTTCTGCTGCTTTTTGGCCATAAGTCATGCTTAAGTCGATTGTTCCACTCCCTGTTAAACCAAAAGTACCGGCTCTGCTTAGTTTAGGTGAACTGCCAACTCTTTCTGCTAACGATAAGTTTTGTGACTTGATTGCTTGAGGACTTGAAGTTAGTTTGTTAAGCCTTTCAGTATCACTAGTCCTTACAGCTGCAGGGCTATGTAATATGGAATTGTTCTTCATGGGACCAGCCCCACATGGTACCTTGTTCATCATAAATTTGTCTCCTTCAGACTTGTAGTAGTCAGTCAATGACATCAATCTGTTGTTATCCCTCTCTTTCACTTTTGTAGTGTTGCCAGAAGGCAATGCTGAATAAGCTTTCCCGCCATAAATGACTGTGTTTTTGCCAAGAACTTTATTCTGTAAGTTAACAAGTCCTTTACCCATGGTTGAAGACTGAAGTTCTTGTCTTCTAGAATACTTCTGATACTCTTGTTTTATGTGATAAATACAATGGTCACATTGGCTCAAATTAACAAATGCTGTACAAGGTTCGCCATTTTTCTTTCTACTCTTGCAAACACCAAGATCCTTGGACTGTCCCAAGATCATGACTCTGTCAGGATTCTCAACACTGAGACTTGCTTGTTCATTACTGTTCTGGGATCTATCCAAAACATTTGGATTCAGGACAGCCACCACCGTCCCTTCGGGAGTTTTCCATAGATCATTATAAGCCTTTCGGAAAAGGAACATGGAAACAGATTTTAAATCATCTTTTAAGTCACTCAGAGTCCATATCAGGAATTGGTTGCCCTTTTGTGACTTTTTCGCTGTACTCTTTCTTACTATTACACCAGCAATCACCCAATCTTTGGAGAGATCTTCATTTTCAACATGTCTTTTCACTCTTAGCATATTAATAGCCTCTCTCCCTTGCATGCGGTCCAATAGTGCAGAACTTGATATCAAAGGCTTCGTAATTCTTATGCCAAATATAGGATCAGTGTAAATATCACCAGTTTCTTTGTTTTTCTTAGTTTCTGGGGCGCAAAACGTATTTTTAGTGGCCTGTTCTACAGGTTTTCGGGTTTTGAACGTGTTTCTGGCTATTTTTACATCCATGTTAGTTTGTCGTAGCCTCGTTTCGAAGTCAAGTCTTTTGTCCCTCTGCTCGTTCTCTTGATTGTCCAGTATTTTCTTAACCTCTGAACCATAATCACTGTACTTACGTTCAGTATAATTCCTTTTTTCCTCGTCATCGGAAGAATCTGTGTCGCCATTGTGGATAGCAGAACTCTTGGTAAGCTTATCTTCCGCAGGATTGTCTTCCACAGGTTCCTCTTCAACGTCTAAGTTACTGCTGCCTGCTTGGAAGATATCAACTTCACGAATCGAAACGTCCTTCTTGCCGTCTTTTTCAGCCTCGTTTAAGTCAGCACACAATAGTTCTTCCAATTGAGATAGTTCGTCAATCTCATCCATTGTTTATATTTAAAATTTAGTTGGCCAAGTCAATACAGTATAAAAAATGCATATGTAAATTTGGCGCGAAAAAGCGCAAACTAACTAAATCAGCTGTCTGTCTTGTCTACAATTGACGGTTAACATTGACAAGTTCACAAACGTTCAGAAATTATGAAAATCAAACTCACTATCACATAAATCCACTAATTTAGACTGCGGTAGTCGATTTTTCAAATATTCTTGATCATCTGTATCTGTTATTTTTATATTGTCTTTATTGTCTTTTGACAGATTGCAGTATTGTGTGCTGTTGATTTTTTTCGAGAATTTCTCATAAGCCGTGCCGGATTTTCAAAGAAACTTTAAAATATTAAGATTTACGTATTATATTATATTTTCATGTGTATAAACAGTGTAGTGTAAAGTAATATAATAAAACATCATGGCAGGTACGTGACAAACCGGGTCTTTATTACGAAGATTTTTAGATTTAGTGCTTTATTTACATAAATATTTTCGGTATTCAGACAATCAAGGTGCAGGAGCAGCTGATAATTCAGGGAAAGAGGTTCCAACAAAGGACCCTGAACGTGCAAACGAGCCAGCAATGGAAGTAGATCAAGCCGGTTCAACAGCACCAGACAAAACGCCACCACCTGCAGAAGAAGATTGTCAGGAAATCATAATAGTGAACGAGAATACTAGGGAGCTAGATCTAAACCATGGCAGAATCGGTAAAATTGAGAATCTTGAACCTTTGAAAAACCTTGAGAGGTGAGTCACACTTTTATGTTATGACTTTCGAAAGTTTCGAATAAGTTTTCCTTATATCCTCATATAAGGATAAATTATTCAAAAATTTCGAAAGTCTTAGACCTCTATGTTTTTTATACCTATGTTACAAATTGCTAGTGTGAGCACTCTTTAGTTACATGCATGACAAATGTCTGAGACTAGTTTTAATTGAATTAGATTCTTATCAGTTTATGGAACAATAGTTCAGTGCCTTTCTAAAACCGCTACAACTTTTTACTATTTGATCAATATTTGAGTGTAACTTTGACCTGAGGTCATTGTCATTTGTTCTCATCTATGGTTAGGTAACACTTAAATGATTGATTTAGAACTATACAGTGATTGTCTCTTGTAACATATAAATTCATTATTGTATCATACTGTTACTGTATATTTTGATGCAAAGAGTAATAAGCAAAATGAATATTTTCAATATCTTGGATTGAATTTAAAAAAACCATATGGTTTTGAATAATGTGCATGGCATACCATTTATTTCTATTTATGTGAGCTGAAACATGTTTCAAGCTACCTAAACCCGCTTGCCATGCCTTAGGCCTGAATCACCATTTTTTTTTTATTAGCCTGGTTGGTACATATCCTGGACTATCCTCTGCCTGGGAGGGGCGTGTCAGTCTCCTCCCGGCTAAACTCACCATAGTGGTCTGCCGCAACCCCATATGATGAGGGCTGAACCACCTAGATGCATATGCATCTTCATAAAATATAGCCATTTTCAATAGATAAAATATGAATTGAAGCTAATAAATGTGATTCAAGCATTAGTGTATCCACAAAGGTTAAATTTTACATATTTTTTCAATCTTTGAAAGTGGTCTATGGTTGAGTAGCTTGGGGAGAATCCTGGCTTGTTGTAGTGGTTGATGTCGATATTTTTTCCATTTAAGTGAATGTGTGATACTTAAGTCTATACTCCATCAAGGTCAAATTGATTATATCCATAACTGTTATTGAACAATTGAGTAACAAAATACCCTACAAATACTATTCCTATTTTATTCTATTAAAATTTAGTGTTAAAATTCCTTTTATCTTTAAAATAGTATTTTAACTATTATTACATGTAAGAGCCTCCATGGCAATATGCTTTCCTTGCCCCTGAGAGTCATAGACAGACACACTTATCCACTCAACAGTCCGGCCCATGCGACTGTTTACCTTTTTGGATACTAGGATATCCTTGGTAGGTTGAGTGGCTAAGGTATATGCCATCTCCAACTACAATGTTTTGTGACCTATATTGAACCTAAACATACTGTACCAATGTAAATGTATTGCTCATTGTTTAATACAACACCCTTTGTATATGTCAGATCCTTATTAAATTCCAATTATATTACAATTGTAATTACGTAATATATAAGTTCAATACACAATTTGACCACTATGGTCTGCAATACTCGTACATCCGATATTGAGTTATGTAATTATCACATTGGTATTTATAGCGCTGCATGTGACTACCACCAAGTGAATGGCATCACACATCAATGACACCAGATAATAAATGAAAAAGGTTATTGTGATCCTCTAGATCTGTTTATTACAAATACATTCAATGAAATGTAATTCCCATTCAGCTAGTTTGATGACCCTTTGTTGAAACATTTGTCGAAATCTTAAAATGAACCCAAATATCCTATACGAGCTACGTGTCACGGGTTTGATTCCCGCATGGGGCAAATATTTGTATGACCTGTATGAACCTTTGTGTTTGCACCTTTGATATAGGTATTATTCCTAGAGAGAGGCAACATTTAAGTACATTTTTAAAAGAAAAAAGTGTGTTAAAAAAATAAGAGAAGGGGGCGCTTAGTTTTTTGGAGGGTGGCATAGGGTGGTTTCTACATTTATGGGTGGTCGGTGTCCCCTCCTGCCCTCGATCCTGGTTACGCCCACGCCTCTCCAATAGGGTCTTAATAACTTGTCGCTTCGTGTCCACATACTCGTCCCCCACTAAATTGATAGAGATTATACACACACACACACCGAGCCTAATTTTTGCTGTCTTATTTTTATTACTAGCTTTCCAGTCCAGTTTAGTTATTGTCATGTGACAAAGGTGATTAATCGACCATATGATACCGAGGTCAAATGACTGAACGATTGAACATAGCTGGTAATTTGAGACGGTAGCAAAAAAATAATCATAAATTAGAGCAATGATTAAGAATTACGGAATTTAATTGTTTTTAATTCTACCATCGTCGTTCATAGCTGGCATCTTAGGGAGTCGATTACAATTGAAATAGATTACCAGTTGTGTACATAGTTGGCGGCTATTGACTAATATGTGGGCTCCCATAGATAGAAGATTGATCACACACATTAGGTCAGTCGTAATAAAAAATGTTTGTGTGTACTTATGTACGCACGTAAGAAGTTATACTTCTTTTTTTATTTTATTTATTATTATTATTTTTATTTATTATTTCAAACTATCAATTCCCAAAAAGATTTAATAGACATTTACCAGCCAACTTCATGGAGAGTGAATTCTCGGATCAAGCGCGCCAAAAGAAGTATAACTCCAAAAAGCTTTAAAATGTATATTAGACTGGGCACAAAACAACTCAAATTCTAAAGTTCTTTTTTATATTACGACTGAACTGTTGTATCCGTGATTGGTGGACCATCTGCTGGAGCTCTCATACTAAATATTCTATGAGCTAGCCCACTTATGAATAGAAATACAATTCCTAAAGTCGTAAGGGCCAAGTATAACAACAAACAAACAGTTTAAAAGAAAAACAGCTGTTGGACATGCACGTTCATATTGTAAACATTCATCTAAACATTCACTGTTTATGTCTGTTGCATATTGATACTATCACAAAGATATGCCATCATCTTTTGTAAATCGAAAATTAATTCCTCCTTTTTCCAGATTGTTCCTAAGATGGAACCTGATCAAGAAGATTGAGGGTCTAGACACATTGAGCACACTGGTGGAACTGGAGCTGTATGATAATCAGATTGTTGTCATCGAGAATTTGGATCATCTTGTAAATCTAGAGTGAGTATCTTTTAGGATATAAAAATAGAACATCAGAGAGTGTTCTTCTTAGTCTTAGGTTACACCATTATTAGGGCATCATCATCAGTTAATAAGATTCGTAACGTGGCTGATTGCCTAATACGCGCTGGACACGCTTAAGTGTCGTCATTAGAGGAGGATTTTTCCGTCCATCCATCCGTCCTACATATTCTTAACTAATGAATATTAACATAACATAGCATCACGCCTGTATTCCCCGAAGGGTTAGGCAGAGGTGTACTATTGTACACCCAGTGTTTCGCCGTCATTGCCATCTAATTGGCATTATTCCGAACTCCGGGCTGCTACCGAGAATTTTCTTATAAAAACCCAGACCCGGGGATCAAAAAGAAAAACGATCAAACCCAGGACTTCACGTTTAGCTACTGCACTTGCGCACACTAGACTAATGAAGCAGTCCAATCTTGTTACATGTTTTTACTACCGCCATTGAATACATTTTTTTGTTCACAGAATACTGGACTTATCATTTAACAGAATTAAAGAGATCACCGGCCTGGACAAGCTGCTGAATTTGAAGAAATTGTTTCTCAGCTCCAACAAGATCTCCGAGATAAAGAATGTCGAGCACTTCCCTCAGTTGGAGCTGCTGGAATTGGGCGACAATCGGTTGCGAGTAAGTTTTAAGATGATTTCAGGATGTAAGCTTTGTTAAGGTCTGGGTCTTTGTGTAGATATGTGTTTGGAAATCCACCCACGATACAGGAATTATCACTAGAGTGGGGCAATGTTTAAAAAAAAAGGTTTTTTTTTTTAAAATGGCACCTAAGATATTATTCAGTCTTCCATATTTCACGAAATGTACTGCCTATTTAGTCTTGCGGTCGCAGTTGCGAAAGCTAAGCAAGAGGTCCTGGTCCTGTTCGATTCCCAGGTCAGGGAAAATGTTATTGAGATTTTCTGAAATTCTCGTCTGAAAGGCTCGCTGAAGGCCTTATTATAATAAGGCCTTCAGCCTTAATAACAGCGAAAGTGGGTGTACAAAAAGTACACCTCTGCCCAACCCTTCGAGGAATACAGGCGTGATGTTATGTTATTTCAGGAAATCAAAAACCTGGAAGGCTTGAAAACACTCAAGCAGCTCTACTTAGGTAAAAACAAAATATCGAAAATACAAAACTTAGAAGATTTAACACAACTAGAAATACTCGTACTCCAAAGCAATCGGCTCACAAAAATAGAGAATTTGGAACAGCTAACGAACTTGGAACAACTGTACATATCTGAGAATGGAATCGCGGCCATAGAGAACCTCGACAATCAGGTGAAGCTGCAGACATTGGACTTGGCTATGAATAGGATCACAGTTATTGAAAATGTTAGACATATGGTGGATTTGGAAGAGCTTTGGGTAAGTTGTGGCTTTGGTAACATTCTTCTTCATATAAAGGCCGGTTTGGCCTTGTCAGGGCTGGTTTTATCCCTTACATAGCCAGGCCATGTGTATTTGAATTAAGAAGCTCAAAATTTTAATATTCGTATCTTGAAATGTAATATGCTCTTTAAAACAACTCAACTATTGACGACACGGTTGGCGCAGTGATTGAGAAGTTGACTGCTGTGATACGTGTCGCGGATTTGATTCCCGCACTGAACGAAATATTTGTATGATCTGCAGATATCTGTTCTGAGTTTGGGTATATGTCCATGTGAATATGTGTTTGTAAACGCACCCACGATACAGGAATTATTCCAGTTTTTAAAAAAGAAACAAAAATTATGTTGCCTACTTGGACAGTCAACATGGTTATCTCAGGAAGTGTCAAACGTAATTAGGTATTGCCCCTCGAGCATGCTGTTTCCGCTTGCCCCCTTGATCAACGCCCACCGGAAGAAAACGTAGTTTCCTAATATGAGCATCATGCAGTAAAACTATACAGAAAACCTTATTTTTCCAGCTTAACGACAACCAGATCACAGACTGGTCATCCGTGGAATACCTTCAGCACAACAAGAAACTCGCCACGATATACCTGGAACGTAACCCCCTGGCTTCCGACGCTGCTTACAGGAGAAAACTGAAGCTAACCCTGCCGTCGCTGCAGCAGATCGACGCGACTTTGTGTAGATAAGAATTTTTGTTGCATTTTTTATGTAGTTGGGGTGGTGTTGAATGTTTTTGAGTAAGTTTATTCGTCAATATGATCCATTTATAGCTTTTTGAACTATTAGCAGCACTGTTATTTAACCTTGAGGATGTGACACAAAGTTTAAGGAAAAATTTAATTTTAAACTTGGTAATTTTGTCTATAAGTATACCCAATATCAGAGAAAAACTAATAGCGACATCAGCTGAATGTTAATGTACGACAGTTTGTCGTATTGTCATAATATATCTTGTCGTTGGCAGTGTACATTTGGGTTCAAAACAGTTACCACAAAGAAAGCAGATATTGAAATATATAAAATGAGTAGATTAATTAATAATGTTTGAATAAGTCCTTTAAAAAGCTGTTTTCAAACTAATCTTCACTGTCCCACTGCTGGGCAAAGATCTCCCCCATATTTTTCCACACATCGTTGTATGCCTTCCTCCGGCCAGATCGTTATAAAGAAATCCAAGGAGATATTAAATAAAATTAAAAAACATAGTATACTATAGCGACATCATTTTATACCACCCCAAGTAGTAGAAATCAGAATGTATGTATGGTATATGTATTTTTGTATGTAATTAGTTTTAGTCGTCAATTTAGTGTTGCAGTATATCTAATAGTTACTAAGTAGAAAGTATGATGATTATATTGTTATTATATGTATTTAAACCTTCATAAATTGAAATTTTAATTGAAGTTATGAGGAACACAAAATTTTAAACAAATTAAACATATTTCTTGGCTATACTGGATTGTTGAATGAATATTATGATAAATAAAACGTAACCTTTTTAAGCTTTATGGGTTTATATGAACAGTTTTTCTTTTAAAAATGTCTTATAATGTCGTATCATGAGCTCTGACATCAGAATTGCTCATACCGTGATTCACAGACAATCTACTACCTTCATCCTTGCCGCCTGGTACGCCAGACGTTTACATTTTGGACATAGGTATCGTCCACAGATATTAGTCTATAGAAGTCGTAAAGATGTGTGACCTTGTCGCCGCGTATGAAAAAAATATGAGTATTGCAGGACAACAAAATATCGAGACCGCGCAAGTAAAAATGTGACGTATTTGCACAGACTTCAGTTTAATATTGCATTGGATGCAGAGATCTGTGGTGCCAGCGGTATGTAGTTGATATTTCTATTAATCAATTCTCCTTTCGCATGCGTACGCATCGTCATTGCAAAATGCGGGCCTGCTCGTTCTGTTCTGAAAATAAAACAATACTGTGTTTAGAAATGTATTATAAAATAAACTTACTTAAATTTTATTAAACTCTTTGTAGTAGAGACATATTAAAAATATTGCGTTGCTATTTATTTGTGTTGATGCACTAACAAAATTATTTGACATATCATATAATTTTCAACTTTAATGTGCTTCATTATCGTTACCTGTAATAAGTAGTTACTTTTAATATTTTTACATGGCAACACTATTATTGAGATGAAAAAGTTTGTGTGAATTTAGAAAATGATAATCGATGAAAATGTTGATATGTGTGTTATTTGAATGGTTAACACAGTGCAAGAACGTCACTTGCTATAAGTTATAATTACGATTATTAAAGATAACAAAAAGAGTTATAAATATAAGTGCCTGTCAAAATGTCCACGACCAAGTACCAAAATGGTAGAATTTTAATTACTATCAAAATTGTTAAAATTAAAATAAGTAAATTATTAACACTATTGTAATATTTGCTTAGTATCTACTGGATCGTAATAGTATACACCTTGCTTGTCATCATAATATACTACTAATATTATTTTATATATATGTGAAAGTTTGAGATGTTTGTTACTCAATCACGCGTAAACCGTTGTACGGATTTGGAAAAAACTTTGCACGCAGATAGACCATGTCTTAGATTAACATATAAGATACCTTTAATCCCGGATTTGCATTTCCCTGGGATAATCGTAGCGTACTTTAATTTGAAACTATGTCGTTTTCCATCGTCCACGCGGGCGAATCCGCTGGCTTAACCTTTTTGGTCCAAACTTAACTTTAAATATTTTCTGATCTAGCAACCCAAGCCTTTATAAAACAGTGTACCAGTAAACAAGGATTTGAGCATAGATTTTACACTGAATGTAGTTTGTAATATTAAGTGTTGTAGTAGCAATCATGTATTTCTGACTTTTACATTATTGACAATCATCCATGTATCGAGTTGTGGTTTTAAAATGAATATCTAAACTTCATAAGTGGCCAAAACTGAATTTAAGTTCTGAGTCAGCAGTTTGGCTTGTATAAAATCATAGAAATCAGTCGAAAGAACTATTTTTATTGTTTGTAATTCTTACATTTTGCGATTATTAATTATGCACACCCATCCTACGACGCAAATAAGACAAGGTGTAAAAGTTCCAATAAAATATATAAACGAGAAAGGGATGTGTGGGTCGCTTCGGTTGTCAGATTTTTCTTTGATAATTAAGGCGCGGGAATTGTATAGTTGTCATGTATAAATTATCTTTTAAAACCACACCTTTTATATATTAAACTCCACTTTTATCAAGAAGTTCCTAGCATCATAGTAGGGCATTTAGTTATGAATTAGTTTTTAATTTACATTCTTCTAGAAATATCCTAATTACTCTCAACACTAAATGTAATCTGACAGACTAGTGTTAAATGTTATACAATAAACAATTTAATTTAATTCGTTGGATTTATCGTGATATCCTTACCGATATTTTATAAAATGTAAAATAATTTATAGAGATTTTCACTGTTAATACATTCAATATCAATCTTACGCATGTCACACGAGACCCTGTTTACCCCATAGATTTAGAATGTAAAGATGAACAATGACAGCTTGTAGGAGATACAGAAAAATAATATGCATATGTGTTAGTGACTGATATGTCAGATGAACATAGGGTTGTGTATTTGTATTGTCAATATAGTATAGTATCGATAGATTAAATCTTGCCCTAATGAATAGAGGTATATACGCTACTAATTAAATCCTCTTATTGTAAATTAATAAATGGATAAAATCATTTTATTTATGAAAATACAATGAGTATTAAAAAATATAATGATAAATTTTAAGATGATGTTGAATGCAGCATACAGATAAGTATAGTACAAAGATTTAACCTTGTGCTATCCACTAGTCACAGTTTTGTGCACTGATAATGATAAAATAATGTATGATATTACCATTGCTAGTTCCCTTAGGCCCGATTACTTAATAATCAGATAAAAATCTATCGACTTTTTATCGATATCCGTGAAGTCATTTCTACAGTCAACCCTAGCGTAAACATACATTTTAATATTTACACTAAATATTATTTATTTCTTGTTTTATCTACAAAATATTACCACGTATCGGAAGAAAATGTAATATGCTATGGTAAAATTTGTTTTCTCGGCGAATTAATACTAGTACGTACACAAAATATGGTTTCAAAACGTACGATGAAAAAATCACATTTACCTGTGAAACGTGTAATTATTTGGATTATTTCTCTATGTCACGTTACAATTGGCAAAACAACATGACATTATGACTGCCTAAATTTCACTAATCGCCAATAATTGCACGATTATTTTATAAATTAATAAAATATATTTGACACTAAAGCAAGGGAAAGGATAGATACCGATCCTTCAAAAAAAATTGTATCATACTGACATTAACATCTGTCTCTTTCTTTCTCGGGTAGTGGTCATATTAAAATGATATCTCTTTTCCACGCTTTGTTGGTCTTTTAGCGTAAGCGAAATTCTAAGTCTATGGTTTACCCTATAAAAAATTTGAACATATTGCGGTCTTGTAGTTCACTGATTAAAATAAGTCCTTTCAAAAATGGACTCAAAACCCAGTAGGCGTGGACGGTAAAGTGACTTCATCAAACGAATGTTTAACGGTTTGGTGGTCAACAGTCCCGAATAAGAATTACAGTTGCTTACTGCTAGCCTCTTTGAACGATTAGATTGATGGATCACGTGACTGTGGATACATTTCGGAGTACAGGCGAAGAGTCTGTGGATTTAAAACAGTGCTTATCGCGGTCAGTCCTTCGGTAACCGTTCTTCAGACATCGAGAAGCACGGCTTGTCTGTTGCTCGGAAAGCACGCTAAAGATTTGGTCTTAGTTGTTACACGAATACCTATGACGGTTGTAACGGGAATCAGCACCCCAAAACCGACACGACTAGTCTAATCTTTGAGTAACACGGTGTTCATTCGCATCTCTCTAGACTGAAAGTCGACCCCCATAGTAGCCAAACAGAAATGCAAGGCAGATGATCTTATTCTTCGGGCCAGTCGACCCGAGCTATAACATTGATTCGCTCATGTCCTAATGGAAATATTAGCTTGATGAGGTGTTCGTAAGATCATGACGATAGGACAATGTCATCCTGTCTGGGGCGCTTAAGACAATAGGCTAGATGACTGCATCAAAAATAAATTCTGAAATCTTGTTAGATAAATAGTTTTCGTTCTAAAAATTTAGTAAAATAAATTAAAAATTGAAAACGCCAAAGATAAGCATATCTTTGGCGTTTTCAATTTTTAATTTATCAATATCACACTATAAGTATGTAAATGGAAATGAAAAACTATGACGTCACGCTTTTGTATTCCAAACATTTTAGAAAAAAATGTTTTTGACAGTGCATAAAAAGTAACTCAGTTGACTTTTTTAAGTAAGAAAGGCTTGTCTTATCAAATAAGTGCTGCAGACACATTATTTCCAGGCAGTCGCGGACTCTCCGCACAATGCAGTCCAGATCAAGGGGAGCATTCGAGGGGTCCTCCGCAACCCGACGCTGCTCTCTAAAGTCAACTTCGACATGTAAATATTGTTATAATTAAACTGTAATTAATAAATGAAGATTTTAAATGATTTGCAGGATTTTGTCTGTTCGTGTATTACTTGATTGTTTTTTTAAGAGTAAAAAACACTTGGAACCTGTAAATGTGTAGTAGTATAATAAAAATAATAAATACCTATTTTACTGAATATATAATAAGAAGCAGTGATAGCCTAGCGGTTGAATGCTTGTTTTCCATGCAGGAGAGTGTGAGTTCAAATCCGGCCCGCATCTCTGATTTTTCGTAATCATGTGTGGATCAGAATTTGATTATCACTCGTGTTAACGGTGAAGGAAAACATCGTGATAAAACCTGCACACCTGACAGGGCTCCATAAAGTTCTCGATGGTGTGTGTGGTATGCCAACCCGTACCGGGCCAGCGTAGTGGACTAAGAGACCTTACCTTTCTCACTCTGAGAAGAGGCCTTTGCCTTTGAGACTGTCCCACTGTTGGGGCTGAATTTATTTATATTATAAGTATAAAAATCTACTTGTAATCACAGTTGTAATTGACCAATACATTCTCATCTCTGAAGAATACACAGTTTTTTCGAAAACTTGTAAGTATTTGACTCTTGGCGGACAATTTTCTCTTAATCAATAATCTTTTAATTAGTGTTTATTGGTAGGTGACTAGTTTCAGGCACATTGTCGACTGAAATTAGTCTAGACCAAAATTAGTAGGTACCAACTTGTTCAGAATAAGATCGGTTTACAATTAAATATCTTATAGGTAAGTAGGTACCGTACTCCAACAGATACAACTGATTACTTGTGTAATATAAACAATGTTATCAATTATCACAAACGTTATTTGCATATGACCTTTTTTCAGTCGTTAACAAATCCTAGCAGTTCGTTCTTTTGCACATTTTATAACCTAAAATCGACCAAAGAACTTCTCAATCCGATAATCATTTAATCAGTTATATATTTTTAAATACTTTCCCTTGTTCGTCCTCATTAAGATGTTCTGAACTTGACCTTGAGTAAAGCAAGCCGACTAGTGAACTGTCCCACCGGCCGGCGAGCAAACCGGCTCATGTCATTTCCATAACAACTTTTAAAGTAACAACACTACTTGAAAACACATTCCGATTGCCACCCGACGAACGAGCACGTACCACAATGAAATCTTTCATCGAATATTCTCCGGACTCCGATTTTCCCATCGAAAATTTACCATATGGAGTCTTCAGTTCACCTACAAACGTAAGTACAGTTTTGTATTGTCGTATGATTTTTTTTTTGCATATACCAAAAAAATAGCAAACGAAATTAGACCTTATGCTGTAAGGATTAAGAGTAATTTAGTTGTTTCAGTAATTTGGTCGGACTATTGACCGTAGTCGATGTTTTCCTTTTGACATTGCATGTTGGTATTACTCTACCAAATTACAAAGGTATCATAACCCTATCAAACTGTAGGTTACAAAAACAATTGAATTTGGCAGGATTATATACGTTTTATCATGTTATCAGAATGCTAAGTTTGTTCTGTGCATGTTTAATGATGGTTAATATTTTCAGAATGAGAAGCACATAGGTGTTGCAATCGGCGAGTTGATTCTTGATTTGAACGTGATTTCACATTTATTCGATGGACCCCTACTGAAATCCAAGCAGAATGTTTTTAAGGTAATCGACAATGTTATTCATATAATATCTAATAATACTTATGCATATTTATGAAGGAGTTGTTATTGCTATTTTACAGCGACGTACCGTGTAAACACATTCGATAAATAACATGATTTTTATGTATTGCAAGAATGTAGAAAACAAGTCAATTAAGTACTGCAAGCCCTTTAATCGGCGCCTAATAAAATTTACGTCTATTACTAGAATTGAGACTGCAAGCCCTTTAATCGGCGCCTAATAAAATTTACATATAGTGTAAACAACCTTATACTTTTAGTTGTCGATATCTACTTACCTATGCTAGGTACAGTCGGCAACAAAAGTTAGTTTTTAAAATTTAGAATAGAATACTCTTTATTGAACACCGATAAAAATTTGGATACAACTTATGTATTAAAAGATATGTACAAAGGGCGGTCTTATCGTCTAAATTTAGTAGAATAGAAAACATTTTTTATAAAACAAAGTTCATAGGTTCAGTAACAATTTTCATAAAGCTAAGTGTTACTAAAAATTACTATAATTTCATTTTGATTCTGGAACTAATAGAAGTACGTGTATGCACATTGGACAATGCACTCGGTCAACCGTCATTTTCGGTACCCAGCTGTAGCTGGCCGTTATTTTACCCAGTCTCAGAAAATGTCAATATCACTTCGCCCGACCTGGGAATAGAACAGGGATCTCATACTCAGCAGCCACACTTGCAACTACTAGACGAATGAGAATAACAATAATAAAATACACTGACACACCTCCACGTTTTATGATAGTTTTCAAAGTACAACTAGTTTCATACTTCCGTGAATATCGTGAATATAAATGTCACAACAGGGATATCAACATGTTATTTACGATTAAAATAGATTTCTAGTTTGTAAACCGGTATTAATTTCATATTACGCACTATTTAACGAATCGTTAGATGTATATTTAATTTTGTGATCAGTCTGATGTGGATGTTAAGTAGTTCTACCCAACCCAATATTTGTTTCGCTCGGGAATCGAACTAAGAGTCGTAGCACAGAAATACAAATGCTGCGCTAATCGTGCTGATTTTTGGGCAATAATCTCTAAACATCAGTTTCAAACAACGTGAAGTTTAATAATAAACTTCACTGTATTATCAATAGTTCATAATCATGATGATGATCATCATAGCATCACGCCTGTAATCCTCGAAGGGTAAAGCAGAAAGGTACTATTGTGCACCCACATTCGCCGATGCTATTGTTGAGCTTATTGCCAGCTACCGAGCACAATTCCAGACACTGCCCGACCTGGGAATCGAACCCAGGACCTCACGCTTAGCAGTCGCGCTTGCAAACAATAGACTCATTAGTATTATATTACAAAAATTATGCAATTACATATTGATGACAGTTACCGAATTTTTATAAGAATAAGGCGAGGACGCCATTTTGAAAAAAAATGGGTTGTTGGTAAGTCTATCCTATATTCAATACTTCAAAACCTTGTTTATGACGAAGAACAAAAATAAAGATTCTATTTAATTTCTAGGAAGAAACGCTCAACTCATTCATGGGCCTCACCCGACCGCATTGGCTCGAAGCGAGAACTACTCTACAGAAGCTTCTAGATGCAACTAATCCCACACTCCAGAACGACAGCGAACTTAGGCAAAGGTAACTTAAACTATTGTCTGATGTTTATTCATGATGTTGTCATCAACCAGTGTTGGAATGCTAAAGAAAACACAAACAGTAACAAAGAAACTATTAGGGAAGCCTTGGGAAGATAATAGCAATATAAATGATTGAAGTATTTGTACTCGCCAAATATTATACATGTAACATAACACGGCATCAGGACTGTGTACCCCGAAGGCTTAGGCAGAGGTTTACTATTGTAATAGGGAGCGACCCTATTGCCATCTACCTGATGGTTACCAGGGGGTTGTCCCCGGTAGATGGCAATTGGCTCGCCAGGAAGCCTGGAACTCGAACTGAATCTGGAACTTTTTCCAGACAGAAAGGTTAGGCTTTAGTTTACTTCGCTGACCTGGTGCGGGTTTGAGAACTACACACAAACCCTGCGGACTTCAGGAGCCCTCTCAGATTTTACAGGTCGCAAGTGACAGGAATTCGAAAAGTAAGACGTAGGCTAGTATCAAATTCAGATCCTTCTGCATAGCAGGCAAGCGTTCAACCGCTAACCTGAATTGCTAGGGTTCTTATTCACTAGCGCTTTGTATGACTTATTACATTGACATAAAGTTCAAATTGGATTGATTTTACAACTTTACATAACTATAACGGTGAAGTACTTGTTTTGTTCTGCAGAGCGTTTGTCAAGCAGAGTGAGGCACAGATGCACGTGCCCGCTAACATCGGCGACTACACAGACTTCTACTCGTCTATACACCATGCCACCAACGTCGGCATCATGTTCAGGGGCAAAGACAACGCGCTGTTCGCAAACTGGTATGTAAATATTTTCTTTTGTTTCTTACGTACGTTAGCTCTGTCCTACACTAGCATTGTGACCTGTATCAGACAGACAGATACTATACAGGTGTACGTCACACCCAGACACGGAATAACTATCTCTAGGTGACATAGATATCCGTGTCTGTGTGTGAATCCAACCCGCACAGTAGCACAGAAAGGCGTTCGCCGAGCCAGTGCCCAACAGTGCCGTCAAATAGCAAAGCAAAGAAAAAAATGTCACAATATCGACTCCCAAACAAACAGGTACATAGCTTAGGTGCATAGGTTTAAAAATAAAATCCTACTATCCTACTAATATTATAAATGTGAAAGTTTGTGAGGATGGATGGATGGATCTTTGTTACTCTTTCACGAAAAAACTACTGAACGGATCTGGATGAAATTTTGCACAGATATAGATTACAGTCTGATATAACACATAGGATACTTTTTATTAGCACGCAGGCGAAGCCGCGAGCGGAAGCTAGTAAAACATATTTTTATTAAGTAGATGCCTATCTACGAATAGTCAGACTCTAGTTGCCATGTTTCAAAGTGTTTTTTTCCTGTGGAGAAAAACGGACAAGAAACTACATGGTTACTCTTTTAAATTGTTTTTTTTTTTTATATTTAAGAATAGATTGTTCCTTCAATGTGAGGAAAATGTAGTACTAGGTCTAGATCATAAGTTCCCAAAGTGCTCCAGGTGGACCCCCAGGGGTCCACGGGAGACTCGACGGGGGTCTACGTTGGCGTGACAAAAAATGGGGGTTTACAATTCAATTTACAATATGTTAGAAATGTAGCTGCAGGGGGTCCTCCGGAACCAGCTAAATTTTGAAAGTGGTCTATGAGAAAAAAAGTCTGGGAACCTCTGGTCTAGACTAAACAAACTGATAATTATAATATACGGGAATTTCTGATAGTACTACCAAGACAGCTATGAGCTGACCAGTCCCAGCAGACAGCACCAGCTCACTGTCAGCGTCACTCAGCTCAACCATATTGCAGAGAACCAAACATACAGCTAGGTCAAACTTATAGTCTTAGGCCTACGTTTTGCTCACAATATGTAAAACTAAACTTATAGGAAGCAGCTTCCAGTGGGCTACCACGGCCGCAGCAGTTCAATTGTCATTTCCGGAACACCTATCACAAGACCGTACGGACAAACCTTACCCGTTGAAGGTAAGGTTCTTAAGGATATTTGTGACTCCAAAATACTAGTATGCATTGCTTTCAGAAACTTGAGGGCTAAAATCCATAGAATTTGGTAAACAGATAATTGCAATATACACCTTACTCGCTTGATATTAAGAGTGTTCAAATAAGTTGATATTTTGACATTAGTGTGAATTACATAAAGCTCCGTTTTCAGAACCCTGAGCAAGGGATTTTATGGAGGATGCTTATTTTCATTCAAGGATAAGGTTTAAAAAACCAAAACAGTATATAATTGGGATGATTTTTATAAAGAGTGGCTACAATTATTATGCTAGTCCTTCGGAAGCATGCATCATCGTTTTGTTTTAATGCAGGTGCGGCCCCCCACTTCGGTCCCTCCCGGCTGATGGACTTCGAGTTGGAAATGGCCGCCTTCGTCGGAGGACCTCCCACAGCACTCGGACAGAGGGTCACGGCCAAGGAGGCTGAGGACCGCATCTTTGGATTTGTGCTTATGAATGATTGGAGTGGTGAGTGTTCAAGACCTAAAAGAAGTCTACGTCTTAAAACTGCGGCCAGACGCCGGAAGACGGGCAACAGCGTCCTCTCACTCACTAATCGGTGAGCCACTGCGATCCCCAAGTCGCCTACCAAGCGTGGAGATTATGGTAAACCCCCCTTGAGGGAGGCCTTCGTTCAGCAGTGAACTTCTTCTGGCTGATGGTGATGATGATGATGATGATGATGAATTTGATACCGGTACATTTTTCGTATGAACTTGAGGCATAACTTAACTGAGGTTTATCGAATTGAAAATTTTGTATTTAATGTTATGAATAATTTGATTCTTTAAATATGACGGCACGGTTGGCGCAGTGGTTGAGAGATCGACTGCTGAGCTACGTGTCTCGGGTTCGATTCCCGCACGGAACAAATATTTGTATGATCTACAGATAGTTGTTTCGGGTCTGGGTCTTTGTGTATGTGAATACACACCGTGCCTCGGAAAGCACGTAAAGCTGTTGGTCCTGCGTCTGATCTCTCTCCGGTCGTTCCGAATGTCCGTCCCATCGGGCTATGAGAGTGAAGGAACAGAGAGAGCACCTGTGTTTGCGGACACACTTGTGCTCTATAATATCTCCTGCGTAGTTGGCTAATCTCCGGTGAGATTGGCCGCCGTGACCGTAATCGGTCAGGAGGATATCATCATACGTATCGTGGGTTTGATTCCCGCACAGGTGCTTATTTGTGTATGTGAATATTATTTTAGTCTGTAAACGCACCCACGAATCGATACAGGAATTATACCTAGCATGGGGAAAAGTATAAAAAAAAATCTTTTATTAGGGTAAAACTACCTTCCAAAAGACTTATTCAGCATGGAAAAATATTCTTCTTTTAAAAAAATAATTGTCAATGTACATTCACAGCTCGGGACATCCAGAAATGGGAGTACATCCCCCTCGGGCCGTTCACAGCTAAGAACCTCGGCACCAACATATCTCCGTGGGTGGTGACGGTGGAAGCTCTGCGGCCCTACATCGTGGACAACTTCCCGCAGGACCCCACACCCTTCCCCTACCTGAGACACGACGATAAATTCAACTTCGACATCAAATTGGAAGTTGATCTGATATGTAAGTTGATTAAAATATATTATAATGCAATATTGACATCCTACCTATGTATGGGTTTTAAAACAAGTATTACTGCTCTAAATTATTTTAAATATCTATTTTAATTTCATATATTGAATTATTATGTAAGAAAAAAGCGGGCCTAAAATTAAACCTTGCGGGACACCCATCTTAATTGGTAGCTAATAGTGCCGTATGAAGATATCTAATTGCTTTCTTTTTCGATCTGGGAATTAAAACAAAACCATTGCAAAAGCAGCCGCACTTTGCGATCGCTTAAACAGCTAACATTGTAGCATTTTACTTCTACAAAGTTCTCAATATGATCCAGAAATATTTTTGCTGGAGAGTTTGTTGCGCCGATTCTGCTTCCTAGCTAAACGTGTAAGCTACGCGAAACGTGGGCGTTCTCTGGTACCCGTTTCATACTGACTTCAAAAAATACCAGTCGTAATTCGTAATTGTACATATTTTTTTTGCTTCCCCAAACTGTCGCACTGCTGGGCAAAGGCCTCCCCCAAGTTCTTCCACATACCTATTTCTTTCCTACGCCACCACGAAGCAGCTCCTAGGTCATCTCGTCACCTCTTTCTAGGCCGGCCTCCGCAGCTTCGGCGGCCCATTTTCAGGCACGATTTAATATACTTTATTTTATTACAGCTGAAAAGTCACCAGTAACGACTACAATCAGCCGGTCCAATTACCGCTATCTGTACTGGACAGTGAAGCAGCAATTAGCTCAACAAACTGTCACCGGCTGTAACCTCAGACCTGGAGATCTGCTGGGCTCTGGAACTATTAGTGGCGAAGTGAGTTTGTATTTTTTTTATGATGATTAGAAATGCAAAGACTGCTGAGCGTGAGGTTCTAGGTTCGATTCTCAGGTCGGGCAAAGTGTTTTTGGGTTTTTCTATATGGAAATTTTCAGTAGCAGCACGGAGTCTGGAATTGTGCCCGGGAGATGGCAATATGCTCGCCTCTATTACATGGGACTCAATAACGGCATCGGCGAAATGTGGGTGTATAATAGTACACCTTTGCCTTACCCTTCGGGGGATATACGCGTGATGCTATGTTATGTTATAAATCCAAACTAGCCAAC
This sequence comes from Shargacucullia verbasci, assembly GCA_947562105.1. Taxonomy (NCBI): domain Eukaryota; kingdom Metazoa; phylum Arthropoda; class Insecta; order Lepidoptera; family Noctuidae; genus Shargacucullia; species Shargacucullia verbasci. Next base: position 2,725,606 of record OX387296.1, read on the forward strand.
GGTTCAGTTTGTAAAAACCACCGCAGCCATTTGTTGTGTCGTGATACCTGTCAAAAGAAGATTCAACAATGCGACAATATGCGTTGAAGATCCTGAGGTCAAATCATAACATATTATGCTTTTGAGCGTTTACTGGCTGCTTAGATAAGTACCTGTATTCTTAAATATGTATTAGTGTAACAATTGTTGGTAAACCAATAAATAAATATACGTAGGTACTTATCCCGGGTACGTCTTAAAACTGCGACCAGACACCGGAAGACGGGCAGCAGCATCCTCTCACTAATCGGTGAGCCACTGCGATCCCCAAGCCGCCTGCCAAGCGTGGGGATTATGGCAACCTCCCATTGGGGGAGGCCATCGTTCAGTAGTGGACGTCTTTTGGCTGATGATGATGACTTATAGGTACTTCTAAAACCGGAATATGGGGCACCTAATGCCATCTGCCCATTATGCCCGTGATCCTTGAAGAATACCAAACTCTACCCTGAAAATTTTCTATCAGCAAAAAGCCAACACTTTGCCCTTCCCGCAGATCGATCCTTAGACTTCACGGTCAGCGGCTGCGCTTGCGACTCCTAGAATAATGAGTACATTTGAACGTTAATGTATAATAAATATGCATTTTTACTTTCAACAGGTTGCAGACTCATTCGGGAGCATGTTAGAGCTGTCGTGGAAAGGCACGAAGCCTCTCCGCCTGCTCTCCGGAGAAGAAAGGAAGTTCATACAAGATAACGACACAGTGATCCTCCGCGGCTACTGCGTTGACGACAATGGCCTCAGAATCGGCTTCGGAAAGTGCGAAGGAAAACTTCTGCCAGCCATACCTTTTAACGAATAAAACGGACATATAACCGTGGCCATGAGTAACTAGTTATAATAAATATGTAATAATATTTTTGAGATGTTTTATCAGAAGTTGTAGAGGTATATACGTAATGAGGACACGGTTGGCGCTGTGGCTAAGCTTTAATTCTGTGCTACGTGTCGCGAGTTCGATCTCCGCACGGAACAAATATTTGTATGATCTACAGATAGTTGTATCGGGTCTGGTTGTGTGTGCATGTGACATGTATGTTTGTAAACTGTAAATTCCTAGAGAGAGGCAAAGTTTTTTTTAAAAAAAATTGAGTTCTACATTACACAACGTAGTATCAAGTGTTCCCGGAAGAGCTAGGCAGGTGTGTATTGTACACCCACATTTCGCCGATGCCGTTATTGTGTCATGTAATAGGTGGCGAGTTTATTACTATCAACCGGGCACAGTTCCTGACTCCGTGCTACTACTGAGAATTTCCATACAGAAAAACCGACTTGAAATGTGACGTCACGAAACTTAGGAACCCTCCCACCCCTTGGTACACAATGTCACACTTCGTCGACTCCCTTAACGTGTGACGTAATTTATGGATGGCCCCATAGCTGTATTCTTGGAGAGTAGGAGTAGCCAGTGAAACTACCAGTTCACAAGTTATTCCAACTTTAGCCTTAAGTTGACAACGCATGCGTAATCTAGGTTGCAGATATTCATAGGCGGTGATCGCTTACCGTCAGTTGACACGCAAGCTTTGCTTGGAAGCTAGCTTTGCATGCTTTGTCACAAAAAAAGAGTCTATATAACTAGAGTTCATGGATATAATCAAAACGAGCGTTATTTTGATAGTATTATTATATATTTATGCGATTACATCAATAATAGTAATGAATACAATAAATACACATAAAATACATAGATTCTAGGTTACTTTAATACACATTTTACTTTCACAAATCTTTGAACATGCTCACATAAAATGGTCTCTAATAAAGATCTAGTATTTTATCTACAGTACGGACAGTCAACAAAAAAGTCCATTAATATAGTTTATTTAATACCACACGGCAAACATAAAGATAATAATAAAATAAATTAACTTAAATTTTATTTAGAGGAACGAGGTATGGATGTTTTGTCATTGAATAGGGAGGATCTTCTAAACAAGCAAGGCTAACCTAGCCTGGCGGGCCCAAGCTCGATAGTTGATGTCCGTCATTTGTATGTGTGTATATTCGTATATGATCGTTGTGAATTCTCAGCGTGATTCAGGATTTTAAGTTGTCGCTTCACTCCGATAGATGGCACTGTACATTTGCTATGTAGTAGTCGCGACAGTTACAACAAAAAACGTAAAAGGAAACAAATTATTTGTGTCGTGATTATTCATTCGCGTCAAGACATTTTTTTGCGAGCAGTACGAACTTGTGCGTGTAAAGACAATAATAGTGTGCGAGTGAGAAAGCAATAAGTATCGCCGCTATTTTATATTTATTTCTTTGTTGGAATGAATTATATTTACATCTATTTATTTACTTTAAATATGACATTATACTTTACATCTATCATTTCGTATATTCATTTTTGTTTTTGTTTTACATGTGGTTTATAAAAGTAATACATTTAGGTTTAAAAATAAGTATATAAATATATTAAATCTAAAGTTACTGATTTCCCGGTTTTGAATACTTTGGCAAAACGCAGAACGGGCGCGTAATCGTAACCGTGGCTATGATATTCTGCGCTTGCGCAGAGATCGATATAAAGAGATATAATAAAAAAAAAATGCTTCCTTCTGAATAACCCAGTGTGGCAATTATATCTTTTAATATTTCTTTATCAATAAAGACAAACGGTTTAAAAAAAATTGGAGAAAGAAATCAAGATATTTCTTTAATCGCGCCAGAATTGTTCCCCACGAAATGCTTGATCTCTGGGCGGAAAGAATTGTGCTTGGTGTCCTGGAACTGGGTTATTAGTCGGATAATGGTTGCTGCCTGCGCCGGCATCGTCTGCCTTTATATAACAAACTATCATGTGATTTTCTGCATCACCTCTGCAAAGAAAAGAAAGATTAACACAATAACAATACAGCCTTCGTTACCCTCAAAAATAATTCCCATTGATCGGTATTGTATTAATGTCAGATACAAATCTCACTAGCGCTACATTTGTCAAATTTCGCGGGGATTAGTGGATATTTATTGAACTAAAAGAGATTGGAATTGGATTGACATTTAAATTATTTTCCAGAGTAACCCTCCAGATATTTCCAGAAAAGAACTTGGAAAATACTTGAAATAATAAAGTACTAGTACGCACTAGTAGCAGGAAACTTGGGGATATGTTGTCCTCACACATACGCATTGTGAGGACAACATATCCCCAAGTTTCCTGCTTGAACTAGAGGAAGATGTTAAAGTGCCGTGCATAATATGTTTAAAATTAGCCTCTCTTCGGAGGTACGGTTGCAAAGGGTAAATTCTGATAAGATCCAGGCAGTCTTCTTAACATCATAATTTTATACAAATATACCCATAATACTCCTTTTCTGGACAGATCTGACGGGGTACGAGAAGAATAAAGGACCGAGTTAATAAGTCGAAAACTTTTAACCTAATAATTTTTTAGGTATACGCCTTGGATTTCCTTGAAAAGAAAAAATGTTACTAGCTGTTAGTTTGCGTTCGACGCTGTATTTTATTATTCAAAAGGAAATTTTACCAGGTTTATTGTCCTGGTAAATTCCTATACTGGCTTAATTTTATCATAATTAATGGAATCAGGAGTTACTTTGCGAATAAAAATGATATACAAGATGATAAACATTTAGAATTTTTAGTTTTTAATTCCGCTAAACTAGTTCTGGCTTGGGTGCAATAAGCACCACCGCTCCATCGCCCGTAAATATATGCACATGCAGAAGGTGCGTTTTCTGCAACATGAAACCCAAACCGATTTTCGACACGTGTTTCGACCTCCTGAAGATGGCATTAAAAACAAACAATTTAGCGGAATTCATCATCATCATCCACAGCCCGACTTCGCCCACTGCTAGGCATAGGCCTCTTTCGGAAAGTGTCAGTACTTACGCTCATGCGTCGAAAGGTTTTTGACTTTGGAAAGCGAGTAATGAACTCATGTGGAGTTGGGCAGGATACCTGATAAGGCGTGGTGATGACAGATGGAGTAAAGCTGCGACCGAATGGCAGCCAAGGACTGGTAGAAGTAACGTCGGTCGTCCCCCGGCGAGATGGGTGGACGATATTGTTGCCATCGGGGGTCGGACATGGATGAGATCGGAACAGAAGCGGAATTAAAAACAAAAAATTCTAGTTGTATATCTTGTTAATTTTGTCATGCAGATATTTATATACGATGTCTTACGGAGTGACAAAAGTCCTCGGGCAGGATTTGCAGTGATATTTTTTGGTGTGTATTCGTTGATGGTGTAATTTAACCACTTCTTTGCTGGAGAAGCGGAGTAGGCACACAGGGCATCGATGTTTGCCGTGGCTCTAGAAAGAAATAACATCTCACTCAACGTATTACAAGTAAATGATACAGGTTGTAAAAATAAAAGGTAATAAGAAATTTAAATAGTAAATAAAATGAAATTTATAATCAGGGTGCTCTGTTAAGTATCTGAGCGACCGAGTGCTCGCTCGGGACAAAATCGTTTTTTTTTTTTTATTGATTGTTTCCCGAAATTAGAGCTAGCTAGACCCTTATACATATTTTAAATTTCTTCGAAATCGTTGGTGCCGCGATTACAAATAAATGAATATCATCATTATCATCATCCTGCTCTTATCCCATATTATTTGAGGTCTGCGCAATATGTCTTTTTCTTCTACTTATTCATATCTATCAGACGTCATCTCAGAGTTCACTTTCTTGTCCACCATGACACATTTCACACAATCCATCCACCTTTTCTTGGGTCTACCTCTTCCCTTGTACCCATCCACAAATGTATAAATTATAAATATCTCTCGCTCGTATAAGAGTATAGGATAATTTACTGTGTAGTGTCCCGAAATTGCGTCGCGTGGCGGGTGGGCAACGAGAGGCCACGCTTGCTGGAAATACGCACCCACGACCAAAGGAATAAGTAGACAACTAAACTACTGCGTATTTTATATTTATAAATAAGCCCATGTACTTCTCCAGATCCCAGGCTACCTGTCATCACAATCGGTTCAGTGATTGAGACGTGATAAGGTATCAAACAGACAGGGTGCCTTTCTTCTTTATAGTACTTAGTGTGGATGGATGTTTTTAAACCTAGGATTTCTCCTTTTATTAGGTACAATTTACAAACCCACATGTCACCTACACACACAAGCGGATTCGAAACAAGTATCCGCAGGCCACACAAATATTAGTTCTATGTGTATGACACGTAGTAAATGTATAATTTAACCACTGAGTCAGTTGTGATTTAATGTGTTACCTAATTAATAATTTTAAATACTTACTTGGATGTGCTCAAGGACATGAATGCGATGCATTTTCATGTCTGTAAATATCTTGTGACACGTATCACAAATTATTGACATTTCATCCCTAGTGAGTTGTTCAGCTACATCGTTTTTCCATTCTTCTATTTGATTTAAAATAGACTGTAATGAAAAGTAAAGTTAATTTGTCTTCCTCCTCAAGAATGTTATGGCTTAATTATAAAAAATTAAACAGAAATGTAGAATCATTAAAATATCTTTAAAAATGAAAAAGTTATGGGAATTTGAAGTTGCGCTTGTAATTTCGTTACATGCGGAGCTCCCGCGTGTGACGTCACTTGACCTAGACGACACGAGTAGTATTCGCCGAGTACCTACTTACAAATTCATTGATGTGTAATCACTTGCGCCGTTCGTGTCATATTTTGTTTATTACACGATGGCTGTGGTTAAAAAATACGCCTACAAAGTATTGTATCCTATGTTATAAATTATATAATTACCGATATCTCGTTAACATAGAAATTTTTCCGAATCGCCATTTCTTGTGGTGACAGGTACTGCTTTTTCTTACCCATTTGCTCCATACATTTTTGCATCTTTGCTTTCTTTTGTTCTGGCGATAACTGTTAAAAAAATCATAGTTTTATAAGTTCACGCTGGAGGATGAATATCGAAGATTTAAATCTCTTGTCAATTAGAATTTATAATATTTAGCCCCTCGATAAAATTTGCTACGGGCTCCGCGCTTGCTTAATTAGGCACTGACTAAATCGATTTCATTAAAATCATCATTAAAGAAAGTAAAGTACGTACCTATATAATTTATGTAAGTACTATAAGTATGAAATCATAAGAAAAAGTTTTTTCTTTAAAAAAGTTACTTAGCTTAGCAAGTATTGGTTGTAGTGTGAGGTCACAATCAAATGACACGTAGCCATCGATGGTGTACCCATTCAATTATAAATTAATAACATACTTTGCCGACTTCGACCCCATACGGATTGAAACACATAACGTTCTTATTTGATGTATCATTCAACGTTCGTTTATCACCGATATAATTTGCATTGTTCATGTCATATAGTTCATTATGTTCCATTTTCCTTTTCAATTTTGTCTTTTCAACTTTTATTTTTTGTGTATCAAACTCTTTCGAGTCTTTTTCGAGAGATTCATTCTTAAATTCACTTTTAGGTTTGATGTCTTTCATTTCAGTGCGGTCTACACTTGTCCCCGCTAATGTTGATGATTTGCTATCATCGTCGTAATGAATGTAGGAATAATTAAGTAATAAATAGCTATCTAATTTAGAGAACAACTTCTGTTTAGATTTACGATGATCTTGTATGAGTTCTTTAGTTATCTGCAAAGGATACAATTTGTTTGTTCACACTTTAATTTGAATAACCTATTGCATTATAGAGATATGTGTTGTTCTTACCAGCCCGTTCTCAGTATATATATCGCTGAATGTTTCGTCGGATATCCGAAGTTTCTCCATTAGTTTATAGCATTTTACTACATTTGCTGCACATTCGTAGCATATAAATTTCGGCAGACCTTGGAAAGGTTTCTAAAATAAAAATAATTTATCATTATTATAGAGTTAAAATTTTATAAACGAATCTAGAATTATTCAAGATACTATTCATACGCTGCGCAAAATGGAATCCAGGCACTGCTGAAGCTTTTTATCCACTGTAAGATCATGCATTTTCACATCAGATGTATCCAGGCATATTCTGCATGATTTCACATCCGAACTTTCATAGGAGAATTCCTGATGAAAATTATTCAATTAGTTGAGTGATGGTGGTAGTCCACTTGGACACCTGATGGTGGGCCTCGTGGACTCTAAGGAGACAGCATCGAAATAATACTTTTCTATCGTATAGATTCGAGTTCTGGCGAAAAATTACTTATGCTAAACCGCGGAAGTTTGTTTTTTGGATATTAAAAGGACTTGATATGTACCTACTAAAAATACTCTGCGTTCGACTATCTGCCTGTCAACCCAACATGGTAAGGAGGCGCTATGGAGAAACCTAGACGCCAATACAAATTTTATAAAGCAGCAATGTTAGTTTGCGATTTTGAGATAATAATTCTTTACTCAGTTTGAAGGTCATAACTACCTAGTGCCCGTTGTATTTTTTTTTTTTCAAAAATCAATTCTTAGCTATGCTTCGCTAAGCTGTGCTTGGCTAGGATGCAATATCTTGTCACCTAACATAACTTGCGAATTTTATTTGCAAACAACTTTGAGCTGCGGCAGGTGTCTTGGAACGAGTCAGCAAACATTGCCTGATCCCTGCTGGGTAACTCATTGAAATTATTTTTCAATTAAGATTTTTAAATCACTTTTACACGTCTTTTTTAAACTAGATGGCGTCGGCATTTTCTATGGCTAGAAACGCCGAATCAAACTCAGGGGTCAAGGTCTATTTTAAACTCCAGACAGACTATAGTAATGATTTATGTGAGGCAAATATAGGGGAGAATGGACTTTTGAATAAAGTACTATAGCTATTTGAGAGACATATTTAAGGAAATTTGTCATTGCAATCAGGGAACCTCTTTGATTAAAAAGTTTTCCACGGAAAGGTCCTCCGACTGCAATGAAAAATGTACCTATTTATCTGTTTAGTCAGCGAGTAAATGATTGAATGAATGACCTTTCGATTTTTATATACAGATTTACTTATACAACATGTTTTTTACTTTTCAGTTATATTTTTGGAAATCGTGAGTTTTAATTTTTTTAATTATTTATTCTCATTAATGAGAAGATTATAAACATTGAAACAATGAACTACTTTGAGAGTGCAACGTTAACTTAGCGAAAATCTAGTAACTGTAGACGAATTTAAAAAAATAGAGAAATTTCATACTTTAACAATACTACCTAGTGATTATCCCGTGCGTATTACGGCAAGTCATTAATGTAAACTAGAAGCAAAAATGGACCTAGAATCGAACCCTGCGGGACGCCCACGATGACCTCAGGTCCTGGATATCTCTTACCGTTAATATCGACCCTCTTAATTATATTATTATTATAATATATGAGGAGCGAATTAACTTATTATAAAACAGGACAGCTTAATTTTGATCAATAACTCTAACTGTCGCAGTATTTTTGTGGGTAAAATCGGAAGCCACGCGAGTAACACCATTACTTAAAAGAATTTATCTCTATAGGTACTCACGGGTTTGAACACTGCATAGTCCTTTGGATTCATGTTTTCCTTTGTCTCCCTTGGAAGGTCTAAAATAGAAGACAAAATTACTAGAGTTGCCAGATACCCGGGAAAGTCCAGTAGTTTTGAGTCTGGTCCCGTGTTACTGTCCCGTGTTACTAGTTACGTTTTACTGTCCTGAAGGCTTAAAACTGCGGCCAGATCCTGGAGGACGGGCAGCAGCGTCCTCTCACTAATCGGTGAGCCACTGCGATCTCCAAGCCGCCTGCCAAGCGTGGGGATTATGGCAAACCTCCCTTGAGGGAGGCCTTCGTTCAGCAATGGACGTCTTCTGGCTGATGATGATGCCGCGCCCACGGCGGCGCCATCTTCGCCGACGCAGCTTCGCAGCGAGCGCTCGCCTCTTCGCTTGTTATCTTTTTTTTGCGATAATATCTACGATATTCATCGCTAAGTAACTACAATTATATATAAATGGGCAAAAAGAGATTTACGGGTTTCAATATAGACAAATGATCCTGATTTTTAAAACTGGATAGAGAAAAAATAATACTAAATTTACAATTTGCTTGTTAGTAATTAGTAGTCTTCTTTTCCCTTTAAAAATACCACTAAAATACCTAGTACTTAAAATATATTTTTGTATCATCCGTCTAACAGTTACGACTTGGAATTTGGGTCTCAAAACTCCGTTCGTAACCCCTGAAATGGTGGATATAAGCTTATATCTCAATTCTGGCAATACTTACACCTGATAGAAAAACACGTCCAAATAGGTTTTATATAATACTGACCACGGTCCGTTCGGCCAGTCACGTAAATGAGTTTGGTTAAAGGCCTTTCTATTCTTTGGCAATTGCAGATTGCAACACCAAGTATGGTTTGGAGTGCACGCTAGTTGCTGCTTACCGAGCCTAGATCGATAAAAACACGCACGCGCGCTAGGTCATTCAGTCTACACGTCTCAACCCTAAATGAAAACATAGGAACAGCGTGAGATTTTTCGCGCGTTACAAACCGTACGTTTGCAGGCCGCTTCAAATACGATCACGGTAAAGACAAAATGTAACAAAATCTAGACTCACCTCAAGATTAATGATATTTAAAACGGCTCCGGCCGCGGCGCGTTACACCAGGTATAGATTACTAGTACTTACCTTTATATTTACGACCTATCTAGCTGCTAGCTTCCGCGCAGTCGCTCTCAATTCAACGCGATATATCAAACCATTTCACATCTAAACCATCCCAACCAACTATACTACTGCCCTACTATATTCTATTTACTTAATTCGTTCATCACACATTTTTTTCATGTTTCTTACAGAAATCCTTTTTATTAATATGACAGCGCTAAAACTGCACTTTCATTACGGAATAAGGTTTATTTTTTCAATTGTTATAATAGTATGAGCACTTTGACTGCAACGACTTTGATTACGCACCATCGTAAAATTTGATTACTTTGGCCAAGCTGAAAATAATAAGTAAATACCTACCTAAAATGTTATGCTTTATTTGCACACCTTAGATAGGTATTCGAGGTAGGTATCTGACGCTGCCTGTGTATACCTATACATATAAGTACATAATTATATAAGTACTTTCTAATAAAAAAGAACCTGCTCATTGGTCTATTAAGGTCCTGGCTTCGATACCTAGCTCGGGCAGTGTTATTGGATTTTTCTGTATGAAAATTATTAGTAGCGGCGTGTCTGGAACTGTGCCCAGTTAGATGGCAATAGACTGGCTTCCTATTATATGGGACTCAATAACAGCATTGGGGAAATGCGGGTTGACCTCTGCCTAACCCTACGGGGAATACTGGCGTCATGATGCTATAAAAAAACTCATCTTTAAATGATTGTGTAAGTACGGTACCTTCATTATTAAGTTAATTTGATAAGATTCTAAATAATCAATACTCAGGACAAAAGACAACAAGTTGTTCGTGGTCTACTTATTGGACAAATAAGTTTAAGAATCCCTGCTGCAAAGACTGCGCGCTGTGGTAAAAAATATCGATATTATCGCAGCAAATGTACCTAATGATATAGTGTAATGTTTTCTCTTTTGGTCGGTAGGATCTAGCCAAGTCACAAACATATGTAGTGGCACAGCACAGTACCTACTTACCTTCACCACCGTACCAGTACCAAGCACGTTTTAAGAACACTCCATCAAGAAACAGTGAAGCTCAAGCATCTTGATAAAGACGACAGTACTTGAAATAAGATGGACGCACCGACGCGGCACGAGCGTCACTACAACGCCGCACACACGACGGGCTTCGCTTCGAAAGAAGCGGTTTGAGAGCATGGCAAGCGAAGCAAGCATGCAGCAGCTGGATGAAGCTTCATGACTCGAAGACGATCGCGAGGACACGACGCCGGCGCCGACGACGCGCAGTCTCCCCGTCCGCACTCGACGCCGGCGCACGCAGAAAAGGGACGCGCTTTGGGCGCGAGTCATATTTATGCCCTCGCGGCGAATAGTGCCGCGCTCGCAACAGCGCCCCGCGCCCCGTGCGCGCGTCTCGCCCTACGGCGCATCGTATTGGTCGGTGGAATGTAAATATGAATAGACTAGTGACTAAGTGTAGCATAGTAATATTGTATATAAATAGGCTAATTTTTCAAATATACACATTCCGATACATTTCTTCGCATCCTTCCGAGATCAGAACACGCTGTTTTATTTCGTAAGCTACCCAACGCTTAAAGTGGTGACCCCGAGAAGCCTATACCTTTACGTACCAACTACACGGGAAAAAAGTTTTTTCGAAGCTTGATATGAAGATGGCCTACTTTTCTATACCTATACATGAAGAAGACGCCGCGAAGACCGCCATCATCACGCCATTCGGCCTATTCGAATTCAACTGCATGACGTTTGGCCTACGCAACTCAGGTCAAACATTTCAGCGATTCATGCACGAAGTACTACGCGGACTCGATAACATCGTCTTTTGCTTCGTCGACGATTTGCTAGTCCATTCAATCAATGAAGAAGAACACAAGCGACACCTACATCAAGTACTCGAACGATTGAACAACTACGGCGTCACACTCAACATTGACAAATGCGAATTCGGCACGAACAAAATACAGTTCTTGGGATATGAAGTAACGCAAGACGGAATCAAACCCACAGAAGAGCGCATCGAAGCCATCGTCAAATACCCGAGACCAACTACGATACAAGAATTAAGAAGATTTTTAGGCATGATTAATTTCTACCGCAGCTGCCTACCCCATCAAGCCGAACATCAATATCTACTCAATCAGTACTTACACAACAGCAAAAAGAATGACAAATCTCCGATTGCCTGGACGCCCGAAGCCGAGAAAGCCTTCGAGAAATGCCGCCAAAGCATACTCGAGGCGACCGTACTGACTCACCCGATACCTAACGCGCCGTTATGCTTACTCACCGACGCATCTGATACCAGCCTCGGCGCCGTATTGCAACAGAAAGTCGACAACACGTGGAAACCACTCGCCTACTACTCAAAAACAATGAGCGAAACGCAGCGAAGATACAGTGTGTACGATCGCGAATTATTAGCAATGTACACAGCTGTTAAGAGCTTACGTCGACTGATAGAGGGCAATGAACTCACGATATGCACTGACCACAAACCTCTCACGTACGCGCTTACAAGAACGCCGAGCAGCAGCGACACACCGAGAAGAGAACGACAGCTTCACTACATAAGTCAATTCTGCACAAACATTAAGTACATTCATGGTGATAAGAACGAAGCAGCTGACGCCTTATCACGCATCGAAGAAATCAACTTGTCACACTCCGCAATCGACTACAACCAACTCGCTCAAGACCAAGAAAATGACGAAGAACTGAAAACCTGCATGTCCAACCCAAGTCTGAAATTCGCTCCTATCACATTACCCGGAGGTCAACGACCCATCATGTGCGAAACATCAACCGGCAACGTTCGTCCATATCTACCAGCGACTTATCGTAAAGTAGCATTCAAAGCGCAACACGAATTAAGTCACCCCGGTGTGCGAACAACAAGAAAAGTAATCTCTACGAAGTTCTTTTGGCCGAGTATGAACAGAGAAGTTGGTATGTGGGCGAAAACATGCATCGGATGTCAGCGCGGGAAAATTCAACGACACGTTATCAGTCCGCTCGGCGAGTTTCAAAAATCGTCACGTTTCGAACATATACACGTTGACATCGTCGGACCACTACCGCCATCTAACGACTACAGATATCTAGTGACAATGATCGACCGCTGCACTAAATGGCCTGAAGCAATCCCTGTTCGTGACGTCACCGCCGACACTGCTGCTAAGGCGATCTACGAGGGATGGATATCGCGATTTGGCTGTCCGTTACGTGTAACGACGGATCAAGGTAGACAATTCGAATCGTCGCTATTCAACGCACTGATGAAGAGATTCGGCATCGCCAGGATTCGAACTACCGCATACCATCCGCAAGCAAATGGTCAAGTCGAACGCTGGCATCGAACGCTGAAGGCCGCGCTCATGGCAAGAGGCGCAGGCACACACTGGAGCGAAGAATTACCGACCGTGCTACTTGGACTACGTACAGCGCTTCGTGAAGACACACAAGTCAGCCCAGCCCTGATGACCTACGGATCGACGCTGCGAATACCGTCAGATTTCTTCGCGCCTACACTGCCGAAAAATGATGACGCAGATTTCGTTCGCCAGCTGACTGAAACAATGGCATCACTCACACCAAGGAGCAAGTCACACAGCAACAACAGAAGCACGTTCGTGCACAAGGACCTAGCCACGTGTACCCATGTTTTCGTGCGCAACGATACCGTACGAAGTCCATTGACCCCTCCTTACGACGGCCCGTTTATGGTGATTCAGCGTGATAACAAACACTTCACCATACAGACGCCACTTCGAACTACAGTTGTCTCAATAGACAGACTTAAGCCAGCGCACTTGCTGAACGAAGAAGAATGTGCCACGCCTACAACATGCGTGCAACCTCAAGCTCCGCAAACATCGAGTTCCACTGCGAGCGTCGAGCCACGGTCATCGACCCCCAGCGCACCGCCCGACTCATACGTCACTCGGTCCGGTCGCGCAGTGAAACCCAACGTACGCTTCGCTAGAGGGGGAGTGATGTAGTGGCACAGCACAGTACCTACTTACCTTCACCACCGTACCAGTACCAAGCACGTTTTAAGAACACTCCATCAAGAAACAGTGAAGCTCAAGCATCTTGATAAAGACGACAGTACTTGAAATAAGATGGACGCACCGACGCGGCACGAGCGTCACTACAACGCCGCACACACGACGGGCTTCGCTTCGAAAGAAGCGGTTTGAGAGCATGGCAAGCGAAGCAAGCATGCAGCAGCTGGATGAAGCTTCATGACTCGAAGACGATCGCGAGGACACGACGCCGGCGCCGACGACGCGCAGTCTCCCCGTCCGCACTCGACGCCGGCGCACGCAGAAAAGGGACGCGCTTTGGGCGCGAGTCATATTTATGCCCTCGCGGCGAATAGTGCCGCGCTCGCAACAGCGCCCCGCGCCCCGTGCGCGCGTCTCGCCCTACGGCGCATCGTATTGGTCGGTGGAATGTAAATATGAATAGACTAGTGACTAAGTGTAGCATAGTAATATTGTATATAAATAGGCTAATTTTTCAAATATACACATTCCGATACATTTCTTCGCATCCTTCCGAGATCAGAACACGCTGTTTTATTTCGTAAGCTACCCAACGCTTAAACATAAATTAAATGTGCAGGATTAAGAATAACAAAAAATTTAAGTGTCTACATACTCTTCATCTGCCTAGCCTTTTCCCAACTACATTGAGGTCGGCTTCCAATTTAAGTAGTTTACACGGAGCGACTGCCTTCTGACCTTCGCCACCCAGTAACTAGGAGACACTGATACTCTAAGGTTAGACTGATTGTCAGACATTTTGAGCTACTGACACCCGTAACGACTGTTATAGGTCTTCGTATGACACCCGGTACCAACTGCTTAAAGTGCTTTCCGAGGCACGGAGGCGTCTCGATAAGAAAAAAACTCAAAAACAAAACTAATAACTAAAAAGCAAAAAATAAATTTTTATTATACAATATAGTAGTTGAAGAATATTGAAGTCGGTGCCAAGTAAAACATAAAAGTAATATACCTTGCTGCTATAATAGCGACATTGAAACAACGAGTTCACGTAGAAATTGTCGAGTGCGGAGCGAATTATGCGTCAAACACGACAAATGCACTTCGCCAATCGTGTCGGTTTATCATTGCATGTTTTACTTGGCACCGACTTCAATATTCTTCAACTACTATATTGTATAATAAAAGATTTATTTTTTGCTTTTTAGTTATTAGTTTTGTTTTTGAGTTTTTTGGAGTCGGTTTTTATTTTTTGTTAAAAAATTTAATTATTTTACAATTTTGAGTGATGGGTAGACCTAGTAAAGACGATTCTCTTGGAAAATTTTACAAAGGTCAAATGTATGTTGCCCCAAGTCGAGTGAAAACCTTAGACGGTATTGCACTATGTGATTTTAAAATCAAATAAATTACTTAGCCGACCATCGAATCTGCAATATTACCCATCTCGGCTTAAAGTGCGCATCAATACGAATAAAATAAGCCCAAACACTATGTAGCTGCTATCAACCATTAAGGAGTTCCCTAAACTGTACTGCACCTGCATCACGGACCTTGCAGTGGCAGTCATTACCCATCTCGGTGTAAAGATTTTATCAACACGAATAAAATAAGCCCAAACACGAGGTAGTTAAGATGTACCGTTGAGGAGTTCCCTCGATCTTCTGACGTCTCCATCATCAGATCTGCCCTAAACCTCCATAGTATTGTAGTCTTATCATATATACACATAAATATCAAGTTTTTACCCCATGCTCGCCTACAATTTTCAAGAGATGCCCTCGATTTCTCAGGGTTTCCACCATCAGGTCCTGACCTGATGACAATGGGACCAAATGACAAGCATACCCTTTCAAATAAAAAAAGAATTTTTGAAATCGGTCCAGGCGTCTTCGAGAAATCGAGTAACAAACATAAAAAAAAAAAAAAAAAGTACAGCCGAATTGAGAACCTCCTCCTTTTTTTTGAAGTCGGTTGAAAATGGACACCCATCTAAGGACTGACCCCGTTAAGCGCTGCTTAACCTCGCAGATCGTCCGATCTGCGCGGTAGGCATGTAGCTACGAACCCCTCTACGTCTTAGTGTCTACCATACTTTGAAAAATATTGTAATCTTGTCAGTATTCTTTTGCTACTACTCTAGCAGAGAAAATCATGCATGGGAGTAATTGGAATATTATCGTGATTTTAGATAATATAGTTAGCTTGTCCAACTATGTATCTAGCTAAAAAACATACATTAGATACGTTCAAACTTAGAATGTTGCAATGGCAATGGAGCCTCATCTTGTTTATCACAATATTTGTGAGAATCATGATTGAAAACATCTCGCTATTTCAGGCATAGATACAACAATATTGTGATTTATCGATATTATTTTTGCAATTTTGCATGTTGCATGCCTAGTTGTGTCAAAGAAATGTCAAACTGATTGGGAAATAGGAGGGAGGGGTCAATTAATTTGAGGGGAGGAGTCTCATTTTCGTATCAGACTATCTTTTATTTGTTTTTGTTGTTGAAAATCTTGTTTTTAAACAGGACATTAAAAAAATCTATGAAATGGTATCTTATTGTTGTGTTAAAGGCTGCAGTAACAACAGTAACAATAAGAAGAAGGATCCGAGCTCATTGATATCATTTCACGCGTAAGTATTTATTCGATTTTTAAAAAGCATTTAAATTTTGTACACGTATAATTAATTGTTCCTGTTGTTAAGAATTGCAATAAACAATACATTTTTTTTAAATTGAGTTTAAAATTTTAGCAAAAAAAAATTTACAATCAACATGATAATTAATTAATGAAAGTACATAATTTATTATTAAAAAAAAAAATCGACCTTACTTTTCCTCTACTGATAAACTTCGTTCCTATTTCAGTACATATTCTAACTCGCCATTACAATGTAAAATTTTAATTCTTCTCAAATCCTTCCATAGCTTTCCTTCAAACCAAGAGCTAAAAAGTAAATGGCTGAGGGCTATAGGACGGCCAACTTGGTTGCCCCCAAATCACTCCCGTGTATGCAGTGTGCATTTCAATTATGATCAGATCAATTACGATGGCTGCCGAATAAGGATAAAAGATGATGCATACCCTATAAATCTTTTACCGGTAAGTCATTTCACTTCTATCAGAAGAAACAGTTTTTCTGTAAGCTCAGTCCTCAGACAGAAAAGCTGCTCCAAATACTGATGACATCTCCAATGATGGATGCCAGGAGTAAATTTATTACGAGTATCATAGATGGTGGCTATATTGAGACTAATGTTTGGTGACAATTGACAAGACTGGCTCAGGACTAGTACCAGTTATAAGTAGAAGACAGTAGCTGAGTAAACTCAGTAGAGTGTATAGACTGTAGTTGTAAACTTGTATAACAATCATGTAGGTGCATGTGACATGTTTTCAGATGAATGGACGTCACTAATGTTGGTATGCTTGGAGTACTGTGAGATGAGCATATGAAGGAAATGTTTTAATTGATGTAACTGTCCTGCGGCCGTTTTAATAAAAGCAAAATAAATATATATATATATTTTAATGTATGGTTTAGTAAACTATCCCCTTCAAAGAGATATTGGAATCTAGATATGGGATTACCTATTTGGTCTGGGAATCATATTATGCCAAGAATTTAATAATGATCATTATTTGAAAGATACATACCTACACAGTATAAATTATATATAATTAAACAATTATATGACCTCTCCTAATTAATATTTTCAGCTAAACTCCAACTTTGAGGCGTCTGATGTAGAAGCTTGCAGGATATGTCTGGCTACAGATGTGAAGATGCACAGTCTCCGAGATTCCCACCTAGGCACTTGTGTGGATTCTGTGGCTGGATTTAATGTAAGAATGTACTAATTTTCTTTTTTTTTTCATAATCAAAAACAATACTTCTGAGTGAAGTATTCTAAACATGGCTGTTGGCTATCATAGACTTGCATTCATCATTGGAAGATATCAATGTAAAGCTAATTGCACAGCTATTATACAGCTAAATTGTAGTTACTTTACCAGAAAGGAACATATAAATATATTCAGAGAAGATATTACTGTAAATGAGACATTCTTAATGGTGGGTCATGGGCCTTTCCAAAAATTTGCTTAAAGCAATGAAGGAAGGACATTCCCGAACTTGGAAATTGGAGAACAAGAGGCCAGACACACTCCTTGTTCTGTAGGAGGCCCTCTTCACCGTCCGACAGCTGAAGTGAGTCTCCTAGTGGCTAAGGGAGTTTTGTGTTATATGCCGCGGATTCGATTCCCGCGCAGAACAAATATTTGTGGGATATGGATAGTGAGATGTGAGATGTTTGTAAACTGTACCTGGAGACATTATCGTAAAGGCATCGTTAAACAAAATGTTTCTATTGATTTTCAGCAAAACTTAAACATAGAAGGTCTTCCCCAATTTGTTTGCTACCAATGTGCACCATGCCTTATAAAATGGAACAAGCTCATCGAGAAGAGTATGATTGCTCAAGCAACACTACTTGATATATTTGCGAAAAATGGAAAGGTATAATTGCAAGTGCATATTATAATTATGTATTCTTGAAACTTGTATAGAAATCTACTTTTAAACGACATTTTTTTGTGGAAATATTCTCTTTTCTTGTATTTTTAAAAGTTCTACAATAACATTTAAACATTTACAGATAACAAAAAGTCTGATTAAAGAACTAAATACAGATGACCTGAACTTGAAGACTCCATTAGACAGTTATGTATTAATAAATGATTATTATATGAAATATGATGATGGCAACAATACTTCACAAATTAGTAAAACACATACAGTTGCCAATGTAAATGATACTAACATCAGTTTAAAAAATGAAATGGAATCTTCATACTATGAGATGAAATTACAACAATTTAAATCAGACCCAGAAGATTTTGAAAATGAAAAATATGAAACTGAAGGAATTGAAAGTAAATTGAATGAGGTAAATGAAGAGAGTAATGATGATGATGAATCAGCAACTAGAATGAGTACTCCCGTAGAAGATGTTATTCAAGATAACGATCCAATTGAAGTTTTACCTTTGAATGCCCAGAAGAAGAAAGTATGTTAGTGTTTTGATTTATATTCATTTATTTCAAATTGAAATGGATTTATTTTTATTTATGCTAGACAAATAAGAAAGTAGTTTGATTTCAAAACGAATATTCTTATTGAAGTAAAATAATTTTGTGATTATTAATTTTTTTTTCTTAATGTAATTAATTTCAATATTTGTTCATACAGTTTTCATGTTTTCAGAAACACTTAAAAAAGAAGGTGACCCGAAAGAAAGTCAGCAGCTTGACACCGGATGAAACAGAAATGCTTAAATACTTCGATATTGTCAAATTATCGGTAAATCTCATAGTTATTGTATGGTAGATATTCAAAGGCAAGTAAGAGAAACTAATCTAGGTCCATTGAATGCTTTGATAAATTACTGAATTGGCGGTTACCATGGGTTTTCCGCAGGGTTAAATTCTAGGTCCATATTGTTATATATATAAGTAATTTTTCAATTAAGTGCTTAAAATTAAATTATTTGTGGATGATAAAAATACTATTATTTGCAAAAAAAACCAATAGCATTATTAATATTCGTACAAGGGGTGTTTAAAAATATCCCATAATGATGTTTGGAGCTTCTTTTAAAACCTACTTCAAGAAACGTATAAGTAAATATGTTCTTTTTTCATTAAAATCTTTTTATTGCAGTTACATGAACAAATCCAGGAATGGGAGAAGAGTACGGTGCGGCGTCCTCTAACCAGTGACACTATATACGAATGTGAGATTTGTTACAAAGCGTTCGCCAATGACAACTCATACCGCGCTCATATAATTAACCATAACCCAGTGAGTATAAAACATGATGATCCAATTTTTGTCTGAGAGCTTGAGTATTAAATCTATAACATAACGTAATATAGCGTCACGCCTGTATCCCCGATATGTAAGGCACAGTGGCGGTCCGAGGGGGTTCGTGGGGATCATGACCCCAAATCGTACACGTGAAATAGATTCCCCCCATTAAAGTAAAATTGGAATTGGAGATTCCACCTGACACCTGCACACCCGAAGGGGCTCCATAAAGTCCACGATGGTGTGTCCACCAACCCGCATTAAGCCAGCGTGGTGGACCTAAGGCCTAACCCTTCTCATTTAAACAGAGGCCCTTGCCCATTAGTGGGACAGTAAACAGGCCTTGCCCCTGAGTTTGTTTCGGCGTTTCTTCACAAGGATAGTCATAGGAAATGCCGACGCCATCTAGTTTAAAAAAGGCGTGTAAAAGTGATTGATAAATCCTAATTGCAAAATAAATAATTTAATTTCATAATAGGCTAAATCGATATTATTTATACAAACGTAATTTTAATAACTTTCAAAAATACAAAATGCGCATGAGCATTAAGAAAACTTCTTCTTTTCATTACTTTTTTATAGAGTCTAGGCAGTGCTGAGTGCCCCGTGTGTAAGCTTCGGTTCAAAAACGCGGTGGTGGTCGCTTCTCATGCCAAACGCGCACATAGCAAGAAATTCTACTGCAAATCCTGCCCCAAGGCGTTTAATAATGTGTAAGTAAATTCATATTTTATGTTTTACAAAAATTAAAAAGATTCATATTTATATGCCTAAACTAGCTTTTGTCCGGGACTTCGTAGGCGTGGAATTTACAACCTGTTATTTTCCTGCGGTAAAATGGAGCCTATATTTTAAGTTCAACCTCTTCAACCTTTAAGTTCAACATCGGTGAAAACCGTGAAACTGCATTCCATTCCATGCGTTAGTTTTTGGGTGATGCGTGTACAAACATACAGACAGATAGACAGACAAAAATTCTAAAAACTGTTGTTTTGGCTTCTGTTGTTCTAATAAAGACCCCATATTCGTTTTTCTTCAATATCTATAATGTACAGACATCGGCCTGTTATAATTTTATTATATGTGTAGACGTTATTAGGTCCACACAAACGTTGGCTTGTAAAAATAATCTCGGAACTGACATATCGATCCCCTAGTTCACAATCATACTAATTACGGGAAAAAGGTGGTATAATACAAAGGACGATAGTGCACAAATCATAAAGTTACAATTTAATTGACAAAAAAATTGTAATTAATATGATTGTGAACTAGGGTATCGAATTGCAGAAGTCGGTAGGGGCGGCAAAATTTGAATAGCCTATTAGCGGTAAATGTGGCGCCACTGAAATTAATACATTATTCCTACATTTGATAATATTTTTAAATGGCAACACCCCAACCGCTAAGACATCGGACTGACGAATGAGCGGCCGTATGTTCGAACTGAACTGGTTGGACTATTATTGTGGACCTCATCTTTCGGAACGCTACGTGCTACGATCCTTATATAACCCTTTTTCTTCATCTACATTCATGACGCTGGTTGTGGGTACTGCGCATCTGGCGTTCCGTAGGTTCTGCCTACCCCCGTGGGAAACAGGCGTGACTTTATGTATGTATATCATCTTACGGACCGGGCGAAGGACCAGACTGATTGTTAGCTCAATTACCAACTATGGTTATTTTATTTGAGATTAAATTTACAAAACTTTCTTAGTTTCATACATAGTCAACTAAAAATTGGCTGGCTTGACTAGGAAGAATGTACCACGCTCTCACAAAATATTAGATATAAAGTAGTTCAAATTCTTTATTGTACATTCATGTGTTACTGAGTAAAAGGAGTTTTGTATTAAATATGATTTTAACTTTTTATTAAATGAAATAAAAAGGGGCTCTTGTTTAATTTGCTGCGGAAGTTTGTTAAAGATTTTTATTGCCATGTAGTATGGGCTATGATTTAGCATTTTGATTCGGGATAGTGGGAGGTATAGTCTATTTCTATGGCGCGTGTTTAAATTATGAGTATCTTTTACCTCTGTAAAAATGTTAATATTTTTGAATACAAACTTGCAAATGTCATGTATGTAAATGGATGGTAATGTCAAAATATTTAATTTTATAAAGTGGGGCTTATAGCTTTCTGTGTTATCAATATGGGCCAAAATCCTTACACATTCTTATACAAGTAGTAATATTGTATTGTTGTATTTCGTGCGGAATAATTAATAACCAATTTTTTTGGTTAATTATTTAGCTACTCATTGCACTTATTGTGAAAACCGTCTTTACCCATAGAATAAAATATATGTTATCTTTATTTCATGTAAACCAATTTCAGGCACTTATAAAATGTCGAGACTTTAGGTGCACGGTTCCAAATAGTAGGTCCCATGGTGAAGAACCGGCAAGAAACTTCATGGAACGTCTTTTAAAATAATAGAGACAATTTTTGTTTGGTACATTGTTGTGGTAAATATTTATTGCAAATAAAATAAAATTTGAATGATAAGATGATTATGTTCCAGGGGTGTAGCCAAGAAGCACCAGCGCTGGCACGCAGGCTACCTGTACAAATGCGAGTGGTGTCAGTTCTCCACGTTGCACGAGTCGTCCCTGGGCGTGCACAAGCGACGCGCGCACGCTCACGCGCATGCGTGCGCCGTGTGCGGCCGAGCGTGCCTCACTCGACGAGGGCTGGATGCGCATACGCATACCGCGCATCCAACGGTTAAGGTATAACTTCTAAATCAACAAAATAAAGTTATTTTGTGTAAAATATCTGTAGTTGCCACGATAGAGGCCAAGAAACCATTCATATTATAACGTGAGAAGTGCTTTTATTATTAAACATTTATATATTTTTTTTTATAAAATTAGAAGCAAAAATTGCAGTTTGCACCAAACAAGAATTATTTTTACCCTGTGTAGTTTAGTTATTAGATTATCAAAAAAAGATTTATGTGTATAAAACAAATCGCATTTGACTGTAAGGTTAGCACAGCGGCAGAGACGAGTCGCGGCTTCGATTTCCGCACGCAATAACTTTATTAAGCCTACAGAAACACAGGTATTTATGTAAACTGTACTCAAGATACACCGAGGTATTTGAAAGAAGTATAATTTTGATTCTAAAATCAAATCAATATCTATGCCGGTTTAATGACAATATGTTCCTATAGGTCGGTGTCTCTAGCAGGGCTTAAAGTTTCTGAGGAAACTGCTGCGACAATAGTTAATTTGTTATCTATTGCCCAGGAGACAGACAGCACAAAAGAGTATCGTTGTGAAGAATGCAACATCGACTTTGTGTCTGAGGGCGCGAGGAGAGTACACATACTGACCTCCAGTCAACATAGAAAAAAACCTGATTTGTGGTGAGTAACAAATTATTCTGTCGATCTAATATGGCCTGCTTCAAATTTTCATTTTTTTCTTGGCATTCATATTTATTGATGTACATTGACAGACATACTCTGCTTAGTATGTGTGGAATTTTCTGTAAATGTAAGTTAGTAGGATAAACACTAGCAACTAATACTCGCAACATGGCAAAAAGTAAAGCGCCATCTATCGGAGTGAAGCTACAACGGAAAGTCCTGAATCGCACTATGAGAGTTTACAACGATTGTAGCACATATACGAATGTCAGACATCAATCGTAGGGCTTCGCCCTTTTGGTTATGGAGATTCTCCATACAGAAAAGCCCAATACCACTGCTTACGCATTGATACAGCCAATTAAAAATGTTAATTAAATCCATCCACAAAGACCGAGTGACCTCCTTGTTGACGTGAATTCCTTCCCAGCGATGCCACGGTACAAGAGCCAAGCCTTCGGAATACATGCAACAAATGCGGCGTCGAGTGCGCTTCATTCAGAGAGCTGGTGACACACACGAGGGCGGAGCACCCGCGCAGCATTAAGCATCGTTGGCGCGGCGACACTTACCCTACCAACTGTCAACTGGTGAGAGAATTTTTTGATTATTTTTTATAACAACAAAGCTTTCGAGATACGTCATGGTACCATCCTCCTTGAATATGTCCTGTCTACCGCCATTTTGCAATTAGAAACCTTAGTGTAAAATTGGTGTAAAGCACGAAAGGGACCAATCGGAGCGTCGAACGCGTTCAATGCGTTAAATCGAGTTAGTCAAAAGAAACTTCAAAGTCGAAATTCAAGTCATGGTGAACCTAAAATAAATAACCGGTGATCAAGCCTAAATGACCCATGCAAAAAGTATTACTATTTGACTTTCTTACGCTATAAAATACGAAATATTTGACTTCTCCAAATTACCAAAAATCTTTTATTTAGACCATTAGTTCCCAAAGTGGTCCAGGTGGACCCCTAGGGGTCCACGGGAGACTCGACGGGGGTCTATGTTGGCGTGACAAGAAAATGGGGGGTTTACAATTCAATTTACAATATGGTAGAAATGTAGCTGCAGGGGGTCCACAGGAACCAGCTAAATCCTGAAAGTGGACTATGAGAAAAAAAGTCTGGGAACCTCTGATTTAGACTAACCTGTTTAGTTTCTATCAAGATAGTAGAAAGAACTATGTTCAGGATTACAATACCGCTAACTTTTAGCTCAAAGAGGTTTTAGTACTTTTTTCAATCATGCAAAAAGAGTATACACTCTCTCTTTCTTTTGCATCCTATGAGATAAATGAGGTGTTTACTGGTACTCTCTCAATATAATTAATATTTTTATTTACTTGCTGCAGTGTGGTGAAACAATGAGCAGTCGCAAGAAACATTGGCAGCACGTTCGGCGGCAGCATCCTAAAGAGATTGATACGTATCGGCCTGTTATAACCGCCGTCTGTGACACTTGCGGGAAGGGGTTCCAGGTAAATCTTTTTAGATGATTTTTAAGCATAGCCTACTAGCCAGAAACCTGAGTAGGTCTGCACCTTCGCTGATTAGATTATCTTCGCAGTTTATTCTATGGCATAGGATCGTCAATTCTCGACAAAAGAAGAGGGAACTCTCATAGACGCTGAGGTCCTCGGAGCTCATCTATTCAAAGTCAAAGTCAAAGTTTTTTATTTCAAGTAGGCCTTTTCAGGCACTTTTAAAAAGTCGAGACTCTAGGCGCACGGTTCCAAAGGGGGTAGGTCCTATGGAGAAGAGACCGGCAAGAAACTCCATGGATACTCTTTTCAAAAACAAAAAGTTAATTTACAATTAAAATCTTAAATTAACATGCATTATATAAGAAAAAATACAAACTTAATAGAACGATACTTACACAATGAGGCAATACAACATGAGTTAAACAAGTGTTTCGAATATAAACTAAAAACGGGATAAACAGATCAAATAGGATAAAACAGAAATAAAAAAAATACAAAAAAGAATACAAAATATTGAGACATCAAAAATGTCCAGATATGTAAAGTGAATCTAATATAAAATAGAATTAGTAGACACAATGGATAACCAGGGAAGCCACATGTGCAGAAGATATTCAACGCCACACGTCTCTATCGTCAACATAGTCTTTGATCCTATAATATGCTTTCTTTGTGAGAACAGATTTAACGTGGATTTTAAATTTCTTACCGGTAAGATCGGTTACAGTTTTCGGTAGCTTGTTATAGAAGCGTACACCTTGTCCTAAAAATGATTTATTTGTTTTAGTCAATCTAAATTTTGGCACCACTATTTTGTGTTTATTTCTAGTATTAATGTTGTGAACGTCGCTATTGACACTAAACATGTGAAGGTTCTTCCGAACGAACATTATATTTTCTAGAATGTAGAGAGACGGTAGTGTTAAAATATCGATTTCTTTAAAAAAATCCCGTAAAGACTCGCGTGGGCCCATGTTATAGATCGCACGGATCGCCCTCTTCTGTAATACAAAAATTGATTCTACATCCGCCGCTGATCCCCACAACAGAATGCCATAAGACATAATGCTATGAAAGTATGCGTAATATACCATTCGGGCAGTAGCTATATCTGTTAATTGTCTAATTTTTCTGACTGCAAAAGCCGCGGAACTTAGTCTCTTCGATAGAGCTGTGATGTGCGGACCCCACTGCAGCTTCGAATCTATTGTAATACCTAAGAACACTGTTTCGTTTATTAAATCAAGTTTATTGCCATCAAGCATTATGTTTAAGCTTACTTGGGGTACATTTGGCAAGGAGAACTTGAGACATTTTGTTTTAGTAGCGTTTAGTAATAAATTATTTGCTGCGAACCATTTAGAAAGGATATTTAAGCTATTGTTAACATGTATTACTTCGCTATCTTTTCTACTTATTTTAAAAATTAGGGAAGTATCATCCGCAAACAAAACAATATCAGCTATTCCGCTCATCATATATGGAAGATCATTAATATAAGCCAAGAACAGGAAAGGGCCAAGAATTGAGCCTTGTGGTACGCCCATTTTCACCAGAGACCCTTTAGATAAGACACCATTTACACATATTTTTTGCTGTCTTTGTGATAGGTAGGATAGAACAAGATCGGCAGCTCGTTAGAGCTTATACGTTTTTATAATGGGGTCGGGTTCCAATAAAACCCAGGGGGGGCTGACAACCAGTATCTTACCACAAACACAAGACAACCACAAACATATTACTTCAATCCTTTCAGAACTCAACAAAGTTACGTCTCCACCAACTCCGTCACCGCAGCCCCACCGTGCGGTGCCACAGCTGTCCGCGCATGTTCTACGACAAGTATGCGCTCGCGCGTCATGCGTGTACTCACAACGCAGACAAACCACACCAGTGTCGCACTTGTGGCAGAACGTTCAAACTGCGCAGCAACATGGAGAGGCACTCTAGAGTGAGTGGCAAAAATAAAATTATTTGTTGGTTAAAAGACTAGTAGCCAAGGCGATGAAAATAAATTAAAAAATATAATATGATTTCTGTCAGGGAAGTCCCCATTAATTTCCAATAATAATAACCAACAACTTTTAATTCAGTTTTAAAAACTTCATGGCTGTCAAATCAATGGCACGCGGCCGCATTGTCTCTAATATTAAATAAACTAAAAACGTTATTTTCAATAAATAGGCATAATCATTTATTTAATCAATTAGTTGTAATAAAATAATCTTCAGTTCTATTCCTCCACAGGTCCACACGGATATCGCACCATATGAATGCACAATGTGCGGGAAGAAGTTCAAATATTCATCAAGCGTGAACTTGCACGTGCGGACGGTGCACTATAAGCTGCCTCATCCGCCCCGGAAGAAAAGGAGCAAGTCAGTAAAGGATATAGACTTATAAAGGGTCTTTAAATAAATAAGTAAATGGATAAATTCTTTTTATTTATAAACCTTGAGTAATCATAGTCTAAGAACTTTAAGTCAGTCGCTTCTTTTTGAGAGTGGTACTTCTTTTAGTAAAGTTTCGGATGCTACCGATTAGGAGTTCAATATTATTCTTTTGGCGTGCGCATTTCTCATGCGAAAGCTCGTGCAAAGAATCATTATTACGGCCGAGTTGAAAACCACAAAATAAATATCTCTATAATGCTTAAAAGGCTGGTGTTCATACATAGTACAAGTCATTGACTTTCGCATTCGCATAATCTGTGCGCAGAATTGTCATTTGTCATTTTGCTACGGTAATCGTTTCACGACTTTTGTTTTCTTGTCTCAAAATAATCCCGATTAAGTTCACGTGTTCCATTATCTCTGCAATAATCTGGTTGCGCGTTCGAAATAAATAGTATCTTGTAGGAAGTTTACAATTTAGCTGTGGTACATGTGTGTACGGTAACAACAATGGAGAACCTTGATCTTAGCAATAACAAAAACGTGTCTTTGAGTTTGATAGCGGAGTACGGTGGTTCGGATTCGGATTCCGATGATACAGAGACTCGTTCGAACGAAAATACGGGGAACGATGATTCTGATGCGGCGGAACTTAGTGAAATGGTGTTGAAGAATAATATAATAAATGCGTGTGCCCACGGTCCGTTGTCGAGGTCGGGCGGCCGTGACGATGCGGATGTCAGCAGGCATATGATAATCGACAGTGCGGAGAGCGGCGTGGTGGAGTACGAGGTGACTGAGTACCGGGACGCCGACAGCGACTCCGATAGCGACTCGTCCAGCGACTCCAGCGACAGTGATGTGGACTCTGTTAAGGATATTGAAGAAGTGTCCAGTGGGTCAGTACCTTTACTTTCAACAGTAATGTTTACGTGTTTTTTTGGTGTAAAACCTTTTTGTGTAGTCTAAACCTGGAGTATATTGTGGATATTTGCATAGTTGTTTATTGGTTCTATTCAAAACAGGGTAGGTAGTTCTCAATTTGTTTTTGTAAGCAGGTATGATGAAATATTCATATGAGATTAATCAATCCTATTTTCAATGTTGCATGAAAAATATGGTGTAAAATTAAGTTAGTAAATTGCAAAGAGAGATAAATGAGAAAATAAAGTTATTGAATTGCCCTCAATGTTGAACTCATAAAGATATTCAATATGATTTACATAAAATATTGAGTAGAGTCCTTGAAAATGACTTCACATACTGTACATTTGTTTACATTGGATTTATATTGAAGATTAAACTCACAAAATATATAATACTGGTCAAATCTGCTTATCACTAATCCATTTGATAATAATGAACAGACCTGTAGATGAAAGTGATAGTAACACCTATATTCCATCACTTGATAGGATTATGCTGGAAAAATCATAGGATCTGTGCTTATAAAAAAGTTGCAGTTTATGTCATGGTGAAAAATCTTATATTAAAAAGCTCTAACATCTGGACACTAGGATCCAAATTTTGCAAAGGTTGTGGCTGCAGCGATCAAGTAGTCAAATCACATCTTCCTAGACATGGTTTCCCCCTCCACAATCCACATGTAATGGAAGATTTATGGGCATATCTAGACCTGACCAGCCACTCCCGAGCTCTTCTATGTTTTATAGATTTAGCTGGTTAATTTACTATCCATGCCTAGATATCTTGAAATTTTAGATATGCTCCCCTTTGCAACCAATAGTTGGGAACATACTTCCAATATTCATTAGACTAATTATAAAGTGATGTTTATTTGTTCATCATTCAAATCCTTTGTTCAGTAAATACCTAAAAAGATTTGATTCGTCTTTAATCCAATCTCCCAAATTGTACATTGACATCATTTCATGTGTGAATGTGCTTAAAAGTGAGATAAGAGCAAATTGCATGTTTACATTATGTCCGTTTATCACTAACAATGTTGAATGTCATTGTTGTTGGCTGAATTGATTAGGTATCATGCTAATAACCTAGCTATTCTAGCGTAACTTGAGTGTTTATGACAAAACATTTGGTTGTAGTTCAAGCATATGTAAATTTCATATTTGTGAATATTTTGAATATTTTATTGTTTCAAATTTTTTTTTAACAACGTTGAATGTAACCATTCAAATTTTGTTCACAAAATCATGAAACCAGAGTACACAACTATGTATTATTTAAAGAAAGAAATCTAGCCTCACTTTTAGTAGGCCTTGCCCTCCTATTCCATGGGACTTAATAATATCATCCCCGAAAAGTAGGTCATCAGGACACCTCTTCAAGATACTGTGAAAACTGACATTGAGATCCCTATATAAAACTCACTCACCTTTATAGGTGTGATTTTAAATATAATAAATAATATTATATTAATGATTTCCAGAGAGGAATATGAAGGTAACAGCAGAACTGGAAAGCCGGAGACTCCCAAAGTGAATGGTGAAATGGGCCTAGATGACTTGCCTCCAATAGAAGACCTAGCTATCAGCCTGCCTGCCCAGGAAACCACCAAGATCGGAACCATTGCCAGCATAGTTGATAGATTAGGTAAGTTTATATACATATATTATGTAATAGAATTTATATACTGTTTAATGTTAAAGCATAGTATTTTTAAATACATAGATTATATTATGAAGGACAAGGATTTACAATGTTCATTTGACTTTTATTATCATATCTGTCTGTCCAAAATAAGAAGAAATTAATAAAGAAAGTATGGTCATCTATGAATCGTAAAACTTGTCAACAGAGCTTTAAGAGGTTTAACATCGACTTTTTTCTTCAGAAACATAAAATCTGACCAAATATGGAAAAACAATTATACACCTTTGGAAACGGCACGATACGTCCTGGAAATCATGTTAGGAGGCCTTTGCCCAACAGTGGGATCTGACAGGCTAACAGTACACAGTAAAAACCTCAGGTTTACCCTTCAGAGAATACAAGCAGGATGCTGTTAAATCCATAAAAGGTCAAAAAGGCTAATCAAAATTGCCCTGACTGAACCAAAGCTATAAAATCCATAGCTTTTTCTTTATTCTA
This sequence comes from Shargacucullia verbasci, assembly GCA_947562105.1. NCBI lineage: Eukaryota > Metazoa > Arthropoda > Insecta > Lepidoptera > Noctuidae > Shargacucullia > Shargacucullia verbasci. The sequence goes on from OX387296.1 coordinate 2,755,462, forward strand.
TTTTTTTTTTCAAATCTTTGCTACGCACTAGGATTTCTCCTGTGTCGTAGGTACAGTTTACAAACATACATATCACGTACACGCATGACCGACCCGAAACAACTATCTGTAGATCATACAAATATTTGTTTCGTGCGGAAATCGAAACCGCGACACCTAATACAGAAAGCACTTAGCCACTGCGCCAACCGTGTCATCAATGATTATACAATGATTATCGATTAATCAAAGGCATTGCGTACAAGTCACGGTGGCTGCCCTTGACAGTCGCGAGCTTTTCCATGACCTCCATTGATTTCCGTATGGTTTTTACAATCGATGGCAAGACGACCTTTCTTTCTTTATACAAGTTATTTGATCAGTATTTCCGATTAATACCTTTTTTGTCTAATACTTGAACAGTTGATATCACAAAGATTAAGGTGTATGCTCTTAGCAAAATTCAGAAATTATTCTTTAGAGAAATCATGGTAATATATTTAAATTTTTAGATTTCACTCATTATTTTTAAACTTGATGTTTAAATTTTGAAGCTGTACATTAATATTGCGAATTAGTAATTTATTACTTGCTTTAATTAGTTAAACAATTTAAGTAGATGGACAATCTGTTTTTGCAAAACAAATAATCAGTAAATATGACTATAACCCTTCTGGAGTATTTATGTAAAAGCTTACACTCTGTACATCGATTGAATATCACATGCCTCATTCGTTGAATTTCATACATTCATCACAAGCAGTTTCACCAAACAATCCTCAGTTTCTGGTCTGAGTATGTAATGTATGTTTAATAATATATATAGTGTATAATTAAGAAAAGAAAAAGAACCATATCCTCGCCAAGACTTTTTTCATTTGTTTTTGCTGCCATCTCACCTATAAATTCACTGCTGAATAAATCAGAAACCTCATTAAACTCAAATATGTTATTAATCATCATTCATCGATCAGTCAAAATTAATAATGTCCTATTAATATTATCTCCAGTAATAGTTCGTGCACTCCCCGAGACCCCAGCTGTGGACTTGGACAGCGTGTTGTTCTTGGACAATGGCGCCAAGGCGTTGGGACGAGTCTTCGATGTGTTTGGACCCGTAAGTACTAACTGCAGGCCAATAGCACTATATTAAAATACTTTATTTCATATTGGAACACTGTCCAAAAATGTTGGAGTTATGGTCAGCAACGCGCGAGGGATGATGATACCCTTGGTGTTGTGTGCAAATTTCTAAAGTTACCGCATACCCATCAGAACCCTAAGAAATATACGGCCTATATTTCTTAGGCACATTATTGGTATAAAAGAGTTCGAAGAACAGGCAAACTTGCAGTTTTACTGATAATAATCTTACTATATATTATATTAATCCTACTAATATTATAAATGTGAAAGTTTGTGAGGATGGATGGATGGATGAATGGATCTTTGTTACTCTTTCATGCCAGAACGACCTAACGAATCTGGATGAAATTTGGCACAGAGATAGAATATAGTCTGGAATAGCACATAGGCTACTTTTTATACCGGGAAAACGGGTGAAGCCGCGGGCGGAAGCTAGTAATATATATGGAACTAGGTAAAGTTTTATAGACAAAGTTGCGGTATTTGACTGTTCGTAGTTGTATATTGACGGCTTTAACATATGAGGCCGTGTGCCACCTACCATCACTTGTACCGCTGGCGCCACTTCCATAAAAGTCAAGTTTCTCATGTAACATACGCCGCATTAGTCCCGCTGTGTCCGATGCTGTCTCACGGTCGCGCAATGCGTGGCATGCGGATTGCGGTACTAACAGCGGCCGCGTGCCACTCGCGGCGTCAAGAAGCATGTCGTGTTAATTATTTTCCATTTTTACGGATAATTGAAACGTCTTGTGTCTTTAAATAATAGAAATCTTAAGTTTATTTGCGTTGTTAAAATATTTGTAATATAAGTACAAGCATTGAAATATTTTGTGTTTTGAATTCTTAGAAAAATAAAATATAATTACAAAAATCACCAATTACCAACCCGAATCAGGTCAGCGTGGTGGACTAAGGCCTTAACCCTTCTAATTACAAGGCCCTTGTCCAGCAATGGGACGGTAATAGGCTGAATTTATTCTTCCTTTATCGTGTGTGCGTTAACAAACACAAATATTCACATACACAAAGACCCAGCCCCAAAAAACTATCTGTAGATCATACAAATATTTTTTCCGTGCGGGAATCAAACCCGCCGATCGAAAGTTCTATCAACGATTGCGCCAACCATGTCGTCATCAATTATTACATTTGGCTTAATTTCAAACTTACACTAACACAAATAAGCAACATACAGTCACAAAGATATCCGTGGGGTCAAAAAACTGATTAGGACATCAGCCAATTTGCCACCCTCTTAAAAATTGTATGACCAAACTATAGGATAGTCTAAATATGCTTGGCTCCAATCCAACTGCAATATTATTATGGACTACTAGTTTCAATACTTAATGTAACTTTTATGTCTACGAAAATTCTTAATGGTGACTAATAAATATAATGTATGTTCGCAAAAATCCCATAAAATATGAATATATTGTGCTAAAGTTCTCAGTGACTTGTCATAGGTATTTTACCCTTGAATAAATAAACTGATATTTATGAATGAGATTTATTTTTATGGCTACCGATTACTATAGATGATCTTTAATGGTTGTTATTAGCATAATGATGATGGGATAGGCTTTAAAATTACTGTTTTAAGTGCGGTAGTGTGCGTGAATGACTTGGCCTCGGATTCATGGCGGATAAACCAACCAGTCTAAATATTCCAAGCTGGTAGTGAGCAGTGGGTTCTATGCTGTCGGATATTTTGGGACTGACTAGCGAGGGAAAAATTGGCTTAATGTACTTGTATTGTACCTATGTACGTGTTTATATAGGGTGACTTGTAAATAGTAGTCGACTCTAAAACAAAACATATGATTGTACACATAACAAGGAACTTTTCCGAACAAATATAAAAGAGCTAATTTTTTCCCCAATTTAAAAAACTTAATTACTTCATTGGTCTAGTGATCGCAAGCGCAACTGCTGAGCGTGAGGTCCAGGGTTTGTTTCCTAGGTCGGGCTAAGTGTTATTAGGGTTTTCCGTATGGGAATTCTTAGTAGCACCACTGAGTCTGGAATTGTACCCGGTAGATGGTAATCTTCCCCCATAACAACAACAGTACGCCTCTGCCTTACCCTTCGTGGAATACAGGCGTGATGCTATGTAATGTAATGGTAGTAATAATAGTCCGTTATGTGTTGAGGTGACGGAGCCGCACTACTGCGTACGCTTCAACTCGCTGGAGCACGTGCGCGAGCGCGGTGCGCAGCCCGGAATGGACGTGTTCATCGCGCCCAAGAGCCAGCACACCAACTACGTGTTCCTCACTGAACTTATGAAGTAAGTTTTTTTAACTTCTAATTTGAGTGCGTTTGACAGCACTTCACCTGATGGTGAGTGATAATGCTGCCGAGGTTGGATCACGCAAGCTTAAATAATGCCTATTCACTCTCGCCTTGAAAATACAATAGGGCCTTGTTTCAACACTTAGTAAACTAGCAAATTGATAAAATATCTAAGAAAACAAATATAACCATACAACTTGGGCCAGAATTTTCACAGTTTCTGTACCAATTTCTCCTTACTAAATATAGTAAAAAATAATACTTGCGATTGTGTCAGAATTCTTCTCGTATTTCATTTTCTTTATTTTGTATGTTGTATTTCATTTCATGTTTTATTAATTGCAGAATAAAAGGCTCTGATGCGTCATGGCTACATGATATAGAGCCTCCGCCGCATCAGGTTGAATATTCCGACGACGAAGAAGAACGAAGAGCAAACAGAGCCAGGAAAGAGCAGAGAAGATCAGAAAGCAGAACCGAAGAGTCAGAAGACGGAGAGACCTCCAAGAACGCGAGGAAAGTCCCCGAGAGACGTAACCAAAGACCCTCAGAGTCCAGCAGCCGGTTCGGCAGCGGGCCCAGCCGGGGACGGAATCCGTTCTGTGCGGGCTCCCGCAGGAACAACAACCCCGCCGCCTTCCCACGCGGGGCGCGCGCCTGGCCCCCGCCCCCCGCGCCGCCGCCCCCGCCACCTGCGCCCCACGCCCCCTACAGCGCGCCCCCACACTTCACGGGGCCTCCCATGTTCCCGCCACCCTTTAACCCTTCCACACCTCCCCCTTTCATGGGCAACATGTTCCAATTCGGAGCGAACAGAATGCCCGGCAGCCCGATGCCCCCTCCGATGGGTGTGCCCCCGTTCCGGCACAACCTGCCGATCTTCGGCTCCAACTTCTGCAGCATGCCGGGCCCGCACCCCCAGTGGGTAAACAACGGCCCTCCTCCCCCTCCAGGAACCTAATGCGCAACAATTTAATTAATAAGATCTATCTCATAATAATTAGTCGATAGTTAGTGCAGTAACTTGTCTAACAATACTAAAGTGTGGTTATCCAAAAATAAATTTATATTTATATGGAATAAACAATGATTATTACAGTACTTTGTTTGTTTTAATTGAAAATTAACATGAATTATCAGAATTTGTGATCATGATTATTATTATCCTGATTGTCCAGGCCAGGCAGGAGTATAAGTGAAATGAATATATTACAGGCAGACAATATATTTGTTTATGAAGTAGATTATTGCTTAAATCCGTTTTATAAACAAACTGAGACAGACAACACTATGGTTCACAACACGGTTGGTGCAGTAACTAAACGATTAGCCTTCTGTGCTACGTGTCGCGGGTTCGATCCCCCCGCACGGCACAAATATTTGTATAATCTACGGATAGTTGTTTCGGGTGTGGTTGTGTGCATGTGACATGTATGTTTGTAAACTGGGGGCAATGTATATTTTTAAATAAAAAAAAAATAACAATCTCCCAGTAAAATATTATGATAATTCTATTTATTATAAAAATAGAATACATTTTAGTAAGTAAGAATGCTTTATGAATGAACAAGCTTCAGGGCCTCTAAACTACCAGGATCACATAAAATGATAATGGCTATTCTCATTAATATAAATAATATGCAGAGATGATTCTGGCATGCTCCTTCCTTCACACCTGTGTAGGTAGGCAGATAGAAGATGTACACCGTTGTCCGTAATTTTAAATTGCGGGATGCTACTTAGAATAACCATGCATCACGGACAACCCTAAGTATACTTTGCTCGACCTGGGAATCAAATCTAAACTCGCACTCAGCAGTCGCGCTTGCAACAAAAACACCTAAATAAATAGTTCATATTAATAATACAATGTGGGTAAAGCAATATTTTATTTAAAATTATTCTTAACCGTTTCGCTTGCCGCTGTATAGTTGCATGTACCAGGATCGCATAAAAGGACTGGTATGTTCCGTACCCGTACGGTTGTACTCATCATACCAAAAGGATACGAAGATTTGTGAGCATTTTGCCTTTCCCATCGCAGTCCCGCAGCCTGCAGTATGGCGAGTATGACCACATGTACCAGGATCGCATAAAATGGTAGTAGTATCTATACGTCACCAAAATAGCTATCTCGCTCACACGCTTCCTGTCACATAACACTTGCTTTCTCTTTCTCACTTACCGTCTTTTTATGGCTATCTCTTGTACAAAAACTTCAATGAAGTTTGACAGTATTGACACTTAATGTCAATATATTATCATAATACCTACGTTGAGACATTTTTCGCGACTTCCTACCCCCTATTGAGGAACAAAAAAACAACCTTACCATCTCTTTTTATGGTGGCCCTTACCATCTCTTTTCGAATTTATTTCATGTAGGATACATGTATTCTCTAAAAATTAAAGTTCTGAAATGAGATCATCATTGCTCCTATAAAATTGTCCCAATATATAAAAGTTGTTTGTTTACTCACAGAACAAACTACTATCTAACGTAACGAGAGGTCCTACTGCCTTGTATTCCTGTAGTTGTAGGTTGATATATATAATATCTCTCAAGGAGCTTTTCATGTGTGTTGCATCCTAAAATAAATAAAATGAAAAATAACATCAAATCAAACACACATTAATTTTGTGATTTCTTTATTAAATATTTCATGTTAGAAATTAACTAACGATCGAATTTCATAATGTTAAAATAAAAAAAAGTTTTTAATAATAAAGATTACATCTAAAAAATACTGCTCTCGGACTATGCAAACATAAACGTATATATCTGCTGCCCTCAACGACGATCCGCCGAAGTAAACTGGTTAAACATATAATAATTTTGCACTCAAATGATCACAACGTAAAATGATGAACATTTCACAAAATACAGGAATATAAAACGTTTTTATAACTAAACATAATATACTATTTGTCTAAAAACTATCCGGCCGTAAAATATTACACGATTTTACGACAAAATCACTATAAATGGATACATGCTTTGATTATTACGTTACGGATGTACTAAACATAGCACAATTTGCGTGACATTTCTTGGCTCTCATAAATAGAAGTGGTAATTCACATTTACATACACCGCTTCGTTCTCAGGCTTTCATCGCCTTCAATTACTGTAGAAATGAAAGCGGTTGAGATATTATTAGTCTACAAACTGTTAGACGTGAACTCTCACTTTCATTTTTGTTAGATTGCTTGAAAGCGTCTTGATTACAAAGCCATATAGGCACTATAGTGTGATTTTAAATCTTTAATTTGTTTTAATAAGTACCACATTTCAGACTTAAAATTACTGCCAAATAGCTGCTAAAAATCGCACTTAATTATTGAACACATTGAAGAGTGTGGTGGTAGCACTTTATATTAATTGCTAAAATGCATTGAAAAGATATATTCATGAAATGCAGCCGAAATCTGGCGGTTAGTCAAATATAGATACTTTAGAAATATCATCACCTATGTGCTATGTATAGTACAGATTACATACAAAAACTGTTTAGACCAAAGAAAATAATGAAAATTTTCAAGGGGCAATGAATATTAAAAATAATCTCATGCTATGTCCTAAAATTATGACCATAGCGATAGAGAAAAGCATAAATCCTTCTATTGTCAAAGACAAACAAAATTGATTAAAAAAAGAACTTGCATTTCCATGTACATTAAAAAATATTTTTAGACAGCGTATACTTTTAAAACAATACAATTTCTCCAGATATTCGTTTACATCTAAATCATCTCAATAATTTTGCAACATATCGCACCAATACACAATAAATATAAATGCAATTAATGCTCACAATTCTAACGTCCGATTAAAACCATCATATTGCCAAAGAAAAACGTACCAATCAGTATCTACATATATTAGTTTAATCTTTCTTTTACCTTAGACTGAACTCCAAACTTCGCTTGGCACATCCCTAATAATACAAAGCCAAAAGCTTGCAAAGAATATACAAATTAATTGTTCATTAACATTTATGATTGCTCACAGTTTAATCGATGGTTAATAACTTGACATAATTTTTTGAAGATAAAAGAGTATAATAATTTCAAGCCTAAATTGATTGCTATTTCCCAACCCTAATTTATTTCAATTCATACGAATCAATCATCTAATTATTATTGCTCTATATCTTAACAGTACCAAGTGCAAATATATGTAGATAGTGACTTTCCAACCGCCTTGAAGGGAACATAAACTTAACGACAACGGGGCCAATAGGCGTTTGTAAAACACAACTAAACACAGCTTACTACTATTACATGTGACATACAGGAGTAACTGATTACTGTATCAACTTATCTTAGTTTCGTTATAAAAATACAGATTCCTATATTAAAATAATTCTCAATAAGCTTAGCTTGCCGCCTGAGACTCATGATTACATGCCTCTTCGGGGCTTCATTTATGTCAAAATGTTCACAATAATAATTATAGAGCTAGACTCGTCGGTGCGACATTTCATGCACTGCGATTGTGCTAACTGCCGCGTATAATGTCGTGGCAGTCGAGCATAAGTACGCGAAACTGTATTTACGACGTGTCAGGTCGCAGAAGCAGCGTCAAAAAATCGCTTACGATTTGTCGGACCAACGAATAAAGCCTAAAACGATACACATCAACAGAAAACGAATCCGAGCAGTCTTCCATTAAATACGTAAAAATATATCGCAATTGATACTTAAACAATTCGACGACTATCACTAATAGTGAATACTAAAAAAGATATACTCAAAATTTGATCATAATATAAACTTATTCTAAATGATTAAAGAAATATTACGTGTCTACTTCATTAATTCAAGGGTTATAGTTTTGTATCGATTACAAGTTAGGAACTATATCTACTACTGTACAGATTATAAAGAAAATAATGATTATGATTCTCCATAATAGTGAGTTTAATACTTTTATTACACCGACGTTATAAATATGTATGCAGACTTCTACAGTCACTATCGAAAACGAGGAACTAAAAAGTGTGTTTGTTCGAAAAATATGACGTCGATGTGGGCTGTCTCACAGCTCGCTACCATCGACCTACAGCTGTCTTTAATATATGTGGTTATACAATATTGCGTTATATTAATAATATATAGACTACGATACGTTATCCATTGCTTTTACAGGCAAAACTATTAAAGAAATATATTGTTATTATGTCCATACAATATGTTTCTGCTAAAAATATGTAGCTTATTCGTATCACTTGTTCGTGTGGTGTTGCCGAGTTAATATTTAGAATATTAAGTTTTATATTCATCTAAGACACTACGTTCTACATCTAATATTCACAGAGATTGATACAGTTAAGAATATGGAAAAGGCGAAACAGCGTGTGCCCTGCTACACAACGACTAACTATAAAATTAAAATAGAAAATAAACATAAAGTAGACAGCCAATCAGATGCTAAGTTAACAGGAGCACTGCTCAAAAATATTTCGAAACCACGTAATGGAAGTCAGTCTCTCGTAATATTAAAAAAAAATCAGATCATTCGAGAGATTTCGCGTGTAAAAATAGTAAGAAATACTTTTGAGGAGTGTCTAATAAAAGTCGATTTACACATCACCGCGACGGTTATATTGGTGGGTGGGAATCGTGGCTTATACGATGTGCAACGACTTAGCCCCATCATAAGGGGTCGTCTGCGGTGATGTGTATGCCGTCCCTAAACGATTAAAACAGTGAAGGCAACGTTAAGTGCACATTATCATAAACATCGCGTATCTAAATAGTGTCACTGTTACATTATTACTCAGTAAATATGCTGCCTCTATGTAGATATTCGCAAAATACACATCTATACGTAAAACTTTATGTTATTTAGTGTACCGCGTGGAATACTGCGATTTTACGTGAACACTGAAGTAAATATTCCCTTTATTAATGATACTTCATATTGTTACTGTAATCGCGAACCTACTTTTTCCTCACATACCTTAAATCATTCATAGCAAAAGCTCCCTTTGATGCAACTTTAAATAACTTATCCTGCATTTGAGAGCGTTAAATTCTTGATTTTACACTGTATAGCTGCAATATAATTCTCCAGTAAATTGGTAAAGAAAGGCATCTTTCTCAGACACTATTTGCTCAAATCATGCTGCCATAAACATTGTGTACAATAAAACACAATATATACTCTGTGATGTGTGTCAACCACGCAGTACACTACAAAACAATATTGTGACAATTAATATTTTGTTCTGATAAGTATACAAGTCCTCTAATTGAGTATCACGATTAAAATTATGTAAAGCTTATGGCATTATGGTACATTAGTCGACCAATAAAATAAATATTTCATCACCACCAATTCTAAATGCATTTTTGACAGTCACTTGAATATTTTTTTTTAGTTATTTAGACGATATCATTGTAGCAGCATCACCGTGTGCAGGAAGACATTGATGAGAGATTTAGCATTAGATTTTTTTTTTATGGTGATGTCTGAATGTCTCTTGAAAGAAGAATTGATATGAGAGCACCATTCCATCTGTCATAAGTTGTGATTAATTCATCATTTCCTATGAGTGATTTTTATACTTAATTGTAGACATAATTAGGAGGCCTTTCTTCAGCAGCTGATATACTTATATTTTTAACTAAAAGATTTGATTACATACGTATTAAATCCAGAAGAAGGGCATCGGCAGTATACTAAACAATATACTGGCTTATTAATAAAAAAATATAAAAGTGTGTATTCTATCCTTTTTCATTCTCAAACAAATGACAGTGACAGTAGCGAGCTAGTTTATTAATAAGCCTGCTAAAAGTTTACACACTTACATTTCAACCGAAATTTTGAATAGATTAGTGAACCTTAGTGTAGAGTTTTTAGCGTGTACCTGGTTTAATTATGTATTCAAATCTTTTAACATGCGATCACTTCAAAACATCACCATGTATAATCTTTTCAACTAATTCAGAGGTAAATGCTACCACAATAATATAATAAAAATGTCTACCCCATATTGTTTTGAAATCTTTTCAACAACACCATAAAAAAGTTGCAATTTAGAATTTTCCAAACGCAGATACATATTTATCGAAAAAAGAATAACCTTTTAACACAATACAGTGTTACGTAAAACAAATATAAACCGCACATGATTTACCTCCAAAACTTGACATATAGCTAAAACTTGCATTGATCCTCAATCTGAGATCTCGCAAAATAGAAATTATAATAACCTTCAAAGTACTCACTCACTCTTCGCTAAATAACAGTCTGCAGCGATAGGCTCATATCTCCTCCATCAACCGAAGTATACGGGGTAGACTATAAAGGCTGTATAATTTTATGTATTTTCCACCGGCCTGATAGTACAGTCACCGACAGTCGTGATAGCCGTGATAGTCACAGAAGACGGCGTAGACGAGGACACAGTGCTGGTTTCGACGACTTGATCCATTTTCTCTTCCTTTTCCTCATTATTGGGGGGTAGTTTGACAATCTGGCAGTCTCCTACGGTCATGATCTGCGTTTCCATGGCGACGGATGGGACGTTCTCCTCGGGCTCGACGCGCGAGTCGTCGTCGTCGGACGAGGAGTCGGAGACGTCGATGGTTCTGTCGTGGGAGGCCTCCGTGTTCATGCTCTGGTCGGTGTCCACGTTGCGATCGGGGTCCACGCTGGTGACGCCGTACGAGCCGTAAGCCAGCGGGTTGTATATCATTTCAGTCAGGTAGGAGAAGTCGCCGAAGGGTAGATTTGTTGCGTTGTAGTTTTCGTTAGGTCGTCCATCTGGAATATTTACGTTTACATCAGTAATGTAGAAAAGCGTTTATGTACTCGGATATTAGTTTTAATACGGGTGCAAAAACATATTCGTTCATACAAACATTCAGACATTCAGTCAGAATTTTGTGCATTTGTTAAGATTAGAAGCTGCATGCGAAAGCAAATCATACAATAATTACCTATTTATATAGTTCTTTCATATGTTAATTTTTGTTAGTATTCAATTATTTCAGAATTATACTTCTGTATAATGAGTTATGTTAAATTCTGTCATTTAAATAATCATAACATAATTATGCTCGCTTGCAGTTGTGCTGATTGCATGCTAGCATTACAAACTCTTTTCAATTAGCTTCTAATACCGATTAGTACCGAGTTACCGACGAACGTTTCCCAATTTTGTGTTGTAACGTGGTTCATGCCAAAAATGTTTATACTAACAAAACTTGTTGACCGCGAGCCCGTACTGCATGGGTATTGACATATCCATATCCGTACCTAAGGAAAGATTTGCGTTAGCGGATCCGCGGTGACGTTGAACCCAATCTCTTGAACTCTATTCAAATTGTAGTTGATAAGCCTTTCTAATTTCCCCCGAAAGTGTATATTATTAACCGACTTCTTGTTCTCGTCTTTGTGAGGTAAATATTTAAGTAAGTTTCCCACTTTATAACTGTATGAATTAGACGAAAAAATAATAAAAGTATATACGACTTTGTTTCAATGATTTAAATGACATTAATAATTCGATGAACTATCAATTATTTGATCTATTTTGTACAATATTTTATGCGTTGAAATATATATGTTACAGCATTGTAATTAAAGTAACAATACAATTCATGTTCTTCAACATTGTCTTACTTTTTGTTCAATTATAAAAAATAAAAAACAAAATGGCCATGCAACAAGAACCAGGCGGATATAATGAGTACAGCCCCAAACAAACGGAAACGCTAATGATCCAAGCCAGAGAATAGGTCCAACGCAGCGCAACAAAAAGCATAATGCATAAAGGCAACATTGTGTGGACATATCTAGAAGTCACCGTTTTATAATATTACTCGGATTAACATTTTATACAGTATGAAACATTGGCACTTCAATTCGTAAAAGATCGAAAAAATTCTTTTATGCTTGCCATACTGTCATTTTTTTGCCATTCTTTGTCTAGAATCATCAATAGAAGACAATAGTATGGAATCAGTTTTGCATTTAAATTATCTATACACCATCATCTCACTTATCTTGTATAAACATCAAACAAATTGGATTATGAAGCGTTTTCTACACATAACTATACCAAAGTGCACCTCTTGACTTTTTGAAAGTGCCTACAAAAAGGCCCAGATGAAATAAAATCTTAAACTTTGACTGTAACAGATAGTTTATCGAAATATTTCGCCTTCATATCTTTTTTTACACTTGCTACTAATTGTATTTTCCTATCTAGATAAATTCAAAACGTGACGCAATCTATGACGCAACTAAATATGTCCAAATAGCACACACACATAATAAAATTGCAATAAAACACACACATAGACAAAAATTAAAACGAAAACACGTGTGGGTGAGTAATACAATAACAGTGGGATATTATTCATGGCAAAAACATTCCGTCCATGACTCAATACAAATTGTATGGGCTTAAATAGATTTAATTGTGTCTACAGACTAGCTAATGAAAGCAAAAAAGACGTTTGTGGGGGATTTTATAAACTGGAAGATGGACTAGACTGAAAAATAACAGCATTACTAGGCAGTAAATTTAAATGTATACACTATAATATTCTATGACATAGCGTATTTATATATCTGTTAGAACAGCGTGTACTCAACTTTCGGTCCAGTTTATCGGCAACATTTACCCCCTAAATGTAATATTTATAATGTAACGACCAACAGATGTATAGTGGCACATGCATAGTATATGAGTGTGTATGGTGAGTTAAGTGTGGAATCGTAGGTAATTCTAGCTCAACTTGAACTTATTCTTATCAAATACCTTGCCGACTGGGGTAAAAGAATAATTTTACACTGATACAAGAAAATAAATCTAGATCAATTCCATATGGGTGGTATCCGACTTGGTTAGTTATGACGACACTGAGTTTTCAAGAAATTAAATAATTTGAGTATGTACATAATTATCTAGTTATTATAGACCCAGATTCAATGACATTTTGCACATCTCCAAAGCGAAATAACAACATACCTTGCCACAGTATATTTAAAACAAGTCACTCAGAATGGTACATACCTTGCCGTGGCAGCAGATAGTTCTTGGGCGGGCGGCCTCTCTTCCTCTTGAGGAGCAGCTGTTGTCCGGAGGGCGTGAGGTGAGACATCTGAGGGCTGGGACCCATCACTGGTGAGCTGGTTAACACGCAGCCTTCCATACCATCTGAGGAAGTCGGAGGATTTAGCTATAGTGACTGACAATCTTCGATCACATTAAAGAAACGCTGACAAAATGTATGACGATTGGGATTAGGGAAACACGAGACTGCAGAAAATGTTGATCGATCCCATTTTCAGCATAAGCGTAAGTATAGACCTGCCTAGCAACTGGTCGGCCAGCAGCTCGTTGCGAGGAGTGTACCTGTGTGTATAACGTACCGAGCGAGGTCTTGGGCGGGCGGCCGCGCTTCTTCTTGATCTTGGGCGTGAGCGGCAGCGGCGTCTTCCTGGGGCGGCCGCGACCGCGGCGCGGCGGGTCGAGCAGCTGGTCGGCCAGCAGCTCGTTGCGAGGAGTGTACCTGTGTGTATAACGTACCGAGCGAGGTCTTGGGCGGGCGGCCGCGCTTCTTCTTGATCTTGGGCGTGAGCGGCAGCGGCGTCTTCCTGGGGCGGCCGCGACCGCGGCGCGGCGGGTCGAGCAGCTGGTCGGCCAGCAGCTCGTTGCGAGGAGTGTACCTGTGTGTATAACGTACCGAGCGAGGTCTTGGGCGGGCGGCCGCGCTTCTTCTTGATCTTGGGCGTGAGCGGCAGCGGCGTCTTCCTGGGGCGGCCGCGACCGCGGCGCGGCGGGTCGAGCAGCTGGTCGGCCAGCAGCTCGTTGCGAGGAGTGTACCTGTGTGTATAACGTACCGAGCGAGGTCTTGGGCGGGCGGCCGCGCTTCTTCTTGATCTTGGGCGTGAGCGGCAGCGGCGTCTTCCTGGGGCGGCCGCGACCGCGGCGCGGCGGGTCGAGCAGCTGGTCGGCCAGCAGCTCGTTGCGAGGAGTGTACCTGTGTGTATAACGTACCGAGCGAGGTCTTGGGCGGGCGGCCGCGCTTCTTCTTGATCTTGGGCGTGAGCGGCAGCGGCGTCTTCCTGGGGCGGCCGCGACCGCGGCGCGGCGGGTCGAGCAGCTGGTCGGCCAGCAGCTCGTTGCGAGGAGTGTACCTGTGTGTATAACGTACCGAGCGAGGTCTTGGGCGGGCGGCCGCGCTTCTTCTTGATCTTGGGCGTGAGCGGCAGCGGCGTCTTCCTGGGGCGGCCGCGACCGCGGCGCGGCGGGTCGAGCAGTTGGTCGGCCAGCAGCTCGTTGCGAGGAGTGTACCTGTGTGTATAACGTACCGAGCGAGGTCTTGGGCGGGCGGCCGCGCTTCTTCTTGATCTTGGGCGTGAGCGGCAGCGGCGTCTTCCTGGGGCGGCCGCGACCGCGGCGCGGCGGGTCGAGCAGCTGGTCGGCCAGCAGCTCGTTGCGAGGAGTGTACCTGTGTGTATAACGTACCGAGCGAGGTCTTGGGCGGGCGGCCGCGCTTCTTCTTGATCTTGGGCGTGAGCGGCAGCGGCGTCTTCCTGGGGCGGCCGCGACCGCGGCGCGGCGGGTCGAGCAGCTGGTCGGCCAGCAGCTCGTTGCGAGGAGTGTACCTGTGTGTATAACGTACCGAGCGAGGTCTTGGGCGGGCGGCCGCGCTTCTTCTTGATCTTGGGCGTGAGCGGCAGCGGCGTCTTCCTGGGGCGGCCGCGACCGCGGCGCGGCGGGTCGAGCAGCTGGTCGGCCAGCAGCTCGTTGCGAGGAGTGTACCTGTGTGTATAACGTACCGAGCGAGGTCTTGGGCGGGCGGCCGCGCTTCTTCTTGATCTTGGGCGTGAGCGGCAGCGGCGTCTTCCTGGGGCGGCCGCGACCGCGGCGCGGCGGGTCGAGCAGCTGGTCGGCCAGCAGCTCGTTGCGAGGAGTGTACCTGTGTGTATAACGTACCGAGCGAGGTCTTGGGCGGGCGGCCGCGCTTCTTCTTGATCTTGGGCGTGAGCGGCAGCGGCGTCTTCCTGGGGCGGCCGCGACCGCGGCGCGGCGGGTCGAGCAGCTGGTCGGCCAGCAGCTCGTTGCGCACGGGCTCCAGCGTGGCGTTGAGCACGACGGGCGTGCTGCGCGGCGGCAGCATGACGTCACCGCTGGCCGTGAACACCAGGTGCCCCGACTCGCGGTGCGTCGTGCGCACCATGCCCGACATCACCTCCGAGTTGTTCTCGCGCTTGGTGGACGCCGTGTCGTTCGCCATGTCTACTGTGGGATCCTCCTGGAATGGGGAGAATGGATGGTAAAAAAGACATTCAAATATTTAACACAAATATTACAGCAATATCATATCAAGTTGCTACTGACGCTGCGATATGGAACGTTTTCATGTTCCATCAAGGCGCTTTGGTCAACTAACTTGATGTCCTAAGGGGCTATATAACGGTGAGAAAACGACAGGCACGTCGCCGGCACTAGAAATTAAAATAAGTATTCGCTGGCACTCTAGAAGGTGACGTTTTAGTCACCTGCATTACTTCAATAAAGTGGAGTACCGTTGTCATAAAAAATAATAAATTGATTTAAACTCGTACTTATAAAAAGTCACGGAATTTACTACGTCATGCGCAGGCTCAAGGGTGCTTCGTAAACCTACTAACATACTTACTCTACCTACGCTCCGATCATATGATCGGTTGGAGTCAACGGTCTGGTGACTGTTTAATTTAGACTATTAGAAAATAAAATCGATATTTTTGGGAGAAATTACGGTACATTTTTTTTTTCCCGATATCTGTGGGACTTGTAACTTCTGCAGTGTACATAAAACGTTAATAACTACAGTTCAGTGACTTTTAATTTGGCAATATGGCAAAAAACACAGAGTTAAGCTAGTTACGCAACTAGAAATCGTCAACATTTCGTATCAATTCATTGTTTTCTACATAAACCTAATGAAAAATAAAAGTGTTAGTAGGTACTTTGACTCAGTTTTGACATCAGACTTCAGAATGACCAAATGTACTCTCATTTTGAGGCTGTTTAAGTAAAATTGTAAAAATCAAAAGTATCCATATAAAAGAGTAGTGACAGTGTAAGTAATTAAAAATGTTATATGTTTAGCGACAACTGCGCCATCCAAATAAATAAATTACATGTACCTGCCTGGCTAAGGCGTATCGATGCCAGTAAATGTCTTTATACAATAAATACATACATAGTTTACTTAGTTTACTCTGCCAGTGCAATATAGGCGTAGGTATATGCTGTGTTGTTATATTTCTTATATATTGTGTTAGCGTAATGCTTATATGAACAAGTAGAACTTGTACACAACTTGAACACGCAATGAACATTAGACACTCAGCGCTTACAGTCTGATATTAAGATACTGGGGAGTCACTTAATTCCCTCTGTAATAAATATGCGAGCTCACAAAAGCAAATTGACGAGCATATCCTTGCTGCAAATAGATTAGTTGATATGTGCAAAAATAATGCAGATCAAGTAGACTCATCAACACACAACTTAATATGTATCTGCATGAGTAAATCAAACCATAATGATTTATCATCTGAGGTTACAGAGGTCCCGGCCCAGGTAAATGAAAATCTACTGGTTGAGAATTCACCACAAGTAGCAGAGATTCTTACCAGTCCTGCTTCATGCAGCAGGAAAGTCTGTTACCATTCCATAATGTATTTAGATAGCATAGGACAAGATTTTGGGTAATTGTTATGTAGCGGCCTGAGTCATTCCTGTCAAAATTATTGTATGCCTGGGTTTATATAATTTAGTGCCTTTACTAACTTAACTGTATTTGTAGGTAATAGCTTAAATGTCAAGAAAAAGGACATCACTGACAGTGTTGCTCAAATGTTAAATTTAGATTGTCACAAAATAATATTGTGTGCTTTTCCCTATTATAACCACTTTTCAATTATACAAAATAATTATATACATATGCTAAATAAGCGGGTACATTTTTAGTGTGACAAGTTTATGTTTTTCGATACCAACAGTTTTGTTGATAAGTTGTCACTGAGTAGGGATATTGTATACCTACTTTTTAGATCTAAGCGTGAAATTACTAATCTGCTAGCATTCAATATTAACTCAGTTATAAGTAGTATGACGAAGTCTTCCTTTACGTCCACTATCTTTAGTAATAGTACTAATGAAAAGGTGGTTAATAATAATTTAAACACCCTCATTGGTCTAGTAGTTGCAAGCGCGACTACTGAGCATAAGGTCCTGGGTTCGATTCCCGGTTCGGTCAGTGTTATTGAGTTTTTCTGTATGGAAATTCTCAGTGGCAGCACTGAGTCTGGAACTGTGTTCGGTAGGTGCCAATAGGCTCGCACCCTAATATATGGGACTCAATAAGTGGAACTCGTGGAGTTCAGACGCATACAGCCTTACACCCTTGTAGATAAAGCAGTTAAACCTTATTCATATCTAAAAAAATATGTATCTGTTACCTTCTCGCATATCTTGGTGTGCACGCGCAGCTTGTCGGAGCGCGCGAAGGATCGTCCGCAGCCGCCGCACGTGAAGGGTCGCTCGCCCGTGTGCGTCAGCTTGTGACGCGTCAGGTGTGACGAGCGCTGGAACCTAAGGGAATATTCATTGTTTCATTACTGTTATATCATCTACGTATGACCGACTCATTCTGGTCAGTCAGCTGACTGGTTAATTTTCATTACAGCATGAGCAATCACTGTGTGACAGAAGACGGTACATTTACGAGCACGCCATAAATGCCCTCTACAAGTTGTAGCTAGCATTAGAAGAGCTTGCGCGTTCGCTGGATTGTGCGCAATAACCCGTTAAATTAAAAGTCGACACAACAGAAAATCTAATGTTTGTCTGCGTGACTGAGCATTTATTCATTTATGATGAAGCTTCCTGCTGACGGACGCTTAACTGACGACTTAAACCTGTCTACCGCCAACATAACTGAGGATTTAGAACTAAATCAGCCGTTATATTGTCTTATTTACCAAATGGGCTAGAATCGGCCTATTAAGTAAGTAGTACGAAAGAAGAGGATCTCTCACTCATGCGGCGAATGCAGGCATTACGTTTGTTACCTATTTGGAAAGGCTTTTGGAGGATAATCAAGTGTGTAGATAGATAATTACCTAAGATCACAAACATCACACACGTGTGGACGTCCCTCCTGCGCGTCGTTAGTTGCCGAGTCTGATACGGAGCCACTTGAGTCTGTCTCCTCGTCGTCTTCCATATGCTTGTTGCCGCCTTTTTCTGTTGAAAAGATTTAAGAGAAGTTTTGAGTTACTTTGAAATCGATAATTATATTTTTTGGGGTTTTTATGAGTTTAACATACCTATATATCATATAATATAATTAAGATATAAATGAGTATAAAACCAAATGTTTTTTTTTTTTGGATTAATAAGACTAACTAGACTTACCTATATATTATATAGGTTAGTCTAATGTTATTAACATTAGTTTTTATAATCATGTATAACTTGATTCTATGCATAGGTCAATATCTTTAAGTGCGATACGATAGTCCTTTGAAGAACTTCTTTAAAGGGATAAAAGGAATTGAAAGACTTATGTGAAGTTACCTAAATCAAGTCAAGAAAAAAATAATCTTGTGTCGTACCAAAAATCCAAAACGCCATCGAAAAACAGACAAGAATCACGATGTGAAGTAAGAAAAAATAACTCTTTAAGAAGCATGTACGGATTGACTCTTTAAATAATAAATATATATTATAATGAATCAATGAAGTGAACATCGAAGAAATGAAGAAAACATCGTGAGGAAACCTGAACACCTGAGAGAGCTCCATAAAGTTCTTGACGGTGTGTGTAGTCCGCCAACACGCACCGGGCCAGCGTGTTGGACTAAGGCCTATCCCTTCTCATTCTGAGAAGAGACCCTTGCCCAGCAGTGGGACAGTAATGTGTTGAATTACAATGAATAATATTTTTTTTTTGTAGAGGATTTGTCTTCCTAATGCTTTTCTGTGCTATAAGTTTAATTAGTAAAACAAACTTCTGACTTAAATTTATGATGAGGGTGATGATGATGAAGTGGTAAATTACTTACCATCTGAATCATCCTGGTCGTTACTGGTAGGTTTCTGCAGCACTGCTAGCTGCACCACTTTGATGCCGCCTGGCTTGTTGTCCTCGTGTTTAGACTCAATGCTGGCAATGCCTGCAGACAATAGTACAACTTTATGCTATTATCAATTAATTCGATTTGAACTGGTATAGTCTACTGGTAATAAACGCGAATGCTGAGCGTGAGGTCCTGGTTTTAATCTCCAGGTCGAGCAGTGAGTATTGGGTTTGACTGTTAAAAAAATCTCGGTAGCAGCCCTGAGCATTCTCTGCAGATTAGCTAGAGGTCCATATTTCGCCGATGCCGTTATGAAATCTCAAGTAAAATCGAGCCGATTGCCATCTACTGGACATTGAACAGAAGTCCAATCCGGCATGCTCTTGAGAATTTCAGAAAGTAACAATAAGACATTGCCCGAACTCATCCAGGAGCTCATCGTAATCAGTTGGGCACGCGAACTCTGGACCAATATGTTGAGTTGACACCTGAGCTGATAGAGTCATCTACAACTGTCTTCAACCGACAGCAAAGCACACAGAAGACAACCTATTCTGGGCATAAGACCAGGCAACCTGGCTTTGCAGACTGTGATACAGTTGAGTAAATCTAAGGGCCCACTACGTTTTGCAGCAGCAACGCACGTTATAACGATTTTTGTTCATTTTTTTTTAAACAAAAATACAGCCAAACGAACGCTTTACGCGTACACGATTCTAATGCGAAAAGCTAGTCTGCTTAAGGCTTAAGATAAATATTTTAATCCACGCCACGTGTTTAACAACCAGTTTCTACTATAATGCATAATTGTAACATTTACTTAGACTGAATTCATTATGATGTTATCATAATACATGAATGAATCAGGAAGTGTCTCGTTTCGTTTCGCGACGACAAATGTATTTGGATCATTTACGAGATTTTTTTAAAGGTGATTTGTTAATGAGTTACACATTACTTTAGATAATAAATAGTGTAATATTACTAATTAAGCCCTCTTCCTCTCTCCTAATTTGCTGTGCCCGACAGGGTCCACAATGATCAATCCTTGTAAAACCTACCATTAAGTTCACATCTCATACACACAATAAATTTATTGTAGAATGCAATAAATGTATTGAGTGTAATGTTTGGGTGAACACAACTTTTCGATCGACACTCCAACACTTTAGGCATTGGTTGTACTGCCGCTTTCTGAGAAGTATTTCAAAAGATATATTTAAAGTGACTTAGGACCTATCCTTTAACACGGGTACGTCTTAAAACTGCGGCCAGACACCGGAGGACGGGCAGAATCGTCCTCTCACTAATCGGTGAGCCACTGCGATCCTGAAGCCGCCTGCCAAGCGTGGGGATTATGGTAAAATCCCCCTTGAGGGAGGCCTTCGTTCAGCAGTGGACGTCTTCTGGCTGATGATGATGATGATGATGATGATGAGGACCTATCCTAAGTCACTGCCGCCAGTTGTACGAAAACTTGGTGACGCATTTAATAATGTGGTATTTGATTGATGGTGCTGGGCCTCCTCTCAGATAGAGAAGGCAGCGTTCAACAGCTATCAACTGCACCTCTCTGTTCATTAAATATTATATTGAAAAATAATATAAAGATATTAGTATTTTCGGAATTAAGTCTGTGTTCAAGAATAACGAAAAAACATGGTTACATAACTACTTTCTTAAGCTAAAGGAAGTCCTTTAGATAAAGTAATAGAATATTTAAAACGACTTTCTCTTTTTACGGCAATTTTTATCAAAAAAAAAAACAATTAATGAAAATCGTAGGTAAACTAAGTTACTTTATTCTTGATTCAACAAATATGTAAAAGAAACCTAATCTAAATATGAATGAAAGGAAACGAGTTATTATCACAGGTGAACACTTTCAATTAATTAACCAACAAATGCATTTGTGCTTCACTTCGTTAAAATTGTTTGAGACAAAGTCAGACAGAATAAAAAAAAATACACAAAGAGATTTTTTCAACGTCTGGATTTTACAAAATTGTACCGTTCCGTGCAGCTTTTGAACCCGACGAACTTACATAAATTGTTATTCATGTTATTAAATGAGTTTTTACCGAGTTTCAAATTTCCTTTGCCAATTTAAAAAGTAAGATAAAACTTATTAATAAAAATGAAAAGTTGTCATTAATATTAAAAAATTAAAATGTTGACATATCAAGATTTCTTTGGATACGATCTTAAAACCAAGAAAGAATGATCACAAACAACAATATTGGTGTTCAAACTCATCTAAAATAAAAATAAAACTATTAAGTAGTATATAGTCTATTGTATATTTATCTTATATATCTTCGCGCGCAATTTGTACATGACAGATACAAGAAGCATACAGATTATGATGACGCTCATTGTTAATAGCCTAACTACCTGTTTAAGTACCATAATCATTTTAATTTAGATCTCGGCTCTCTACTCTAGGTCGTCCGTCGCCAAAAGGACGAAAACCTGTTTACTCGTACATTTCGACATACGTATTCCATTGCAATAATTTTACAACAAAAGACAACGCGAACATAATTATTCTAGCGTGTTAAGTAGACCGTACAAGTAATTTTCATAGAAAAATTAATCAAACAGAACTTTGTTCGAGTCATCATAATTTTTTAAAGATAAAAAAACTTCTTTGTTTGTCTCGGTACGTTCACACGGAGCGAACATTTTTTATTGTCTATTTTATACATACTAAATATTATAATAATACATTTGCAACGTCGGGTTTTACATTGTGACTCATAGTAAAAAATAACTACTAGATTTTAGCATAGGTACCGAAAAAATTGTAATATCGTTGTAATCAACATTTAAATGACTCATTAGTACGACCAAAAATTATTAAACGTTTTGTAGAAGGATTTATAAACGGCTTTGTTAGAAATTCACTTTTCAAAATAAGACATAAAATGTCTACCAAAGAAATTCTCTTGTCAAAATAAGACGAAAAATGAGTATGAAAATTGACGAGTAAATCCGAACGAATAACATAGTTATAAAATAATGAAGGCATGTAAATGCGAACAATGGTAGAGTTAAACAAATAAACATATACCACAATGGTTTATAACAGTGTGGGTTCGTGATTGTGCAGAATGCTGTGAAAGGAAATTATACTAAATTATTGTCTTGCGATCTATCGTCCGGTTTCTTACAATATCGGCTGATCTCGGTTTTATATAAAAACTTTTTGTTGTGGCATTACTATCTTGATTTATTTTTACTGAGTATATTTTTTTATAGTCTGCGTCTGCGACTAGAAATCGTAAGCGCATTTGCCGAGGGGTTAGGCATTTCAGTTAGAAAAAAATTTACAAGGGACCTAACACCGTCCCTGGAGACTGAAGATGTAAAGTGTCAAGAATCCCATCTTTTGCTGTTAGCTCTTTGAGAAGCACTGATCATAAACAGCACGATTAGTGCAACGGCTAAGCGAGTGTTTTGTGAGTTCGATTGCCACTCGAAATAACTATTTGTACGATCTACAAGTTTTGCATGTATGTTAGACCCTAAACTAACCCAAAATAAAAGACGAATTCTAATGAAGGGAAAGGTTTAAAAGAAATATTGATGCACTGATTATTCAGACGGACGACCAAATCAACTTTCGGGCAAAGTTAAAGAAAAAGGGTTTAAAGTTAAGTTTAAAGTATTGTTTTATTAAATACGGAATTGTTAACTGGGTACTATGGCAACCATACAGAAACTATAACATTTACAATTTATTTGATTTTTTTAGAATTTCCCGATCGATATGCTAATGATATCTCTTAGGTAATTTTTACCGGCCAGTCGCAGCATGATCCTGCATAAGTTTATAATAATTACGTGTTTATAGAATTCTTATTCCAATAAAATTAATAACACCCAATATAATAAAGGAAATTAATGAAATTTAGTCTTATATAAAAAATAATAATAACACAAATATTTAAATCGTAATGACAAAATTAAGGAAACCGTATAATCAAAGTCGAAGTTTTTTATTTCAAGTAGGTAGTATAAAAGAAATATTATATGACCTTTATTTAGAAAAAAAAAAGCAATCAACATTTTTGTAATAAATTGTTAAGTACTACAGGTTTCTTGATGAAATGTATTAAAAATATAATTATACTGATAATGATCAATCAAACGACAGCCACAAAAAAAAAACAAGAAATATTTGCATAATAAAATCGACAAATAAAATCATCTTAAGCGTAATTGAACTACAAAAAGAAAAAACCTTTATAATAATTAATTATTATCAGGTGACATTTCAAAATTAAAAAGTTAACCACAAATAAAACAATATTACATTCCACATTACCTTTTTTTTCCAATATTTCTCGAAATGACAAGGTTTTAATTTCGCAAGTTGATATTCCGCATTTTTAAATAAAGAATCCGTGCTTTTACAATTTAAATGTCAACTTAAAAAGAAATCGGATGACTAAGGGCGGCAGAATTCGTTTTATATAATTTTTCGAAACGTGTTTCTGTTCAAAATAATTTTATACGTTAACAATTTTCGACATATCGAGCTACGCCTCTTCTAAAATTAAAACAAGAATTCGTTCGAGAACTTATGAATTATGATGGATATTTTAAAATAAAAAGTAGCATTTTGCTTTAAATACGCAGGTGCGCACTCATTCACATTGTAATGTTTTCATTATGTGGCCGCTGAATGAATAACAAACATTGTAATATAAATAGTTTAACTTTATAAATCGTATTGTGATTCGACGGAAATAATTATTAACAATGCAATCTAAAACATATGCATGGTTGCGTAAGGACCAATGCAATTCCTGCACATACCTCTGGTCAATGATCAGTCTAAAATTAAATTGGTTAATTAAAATCTCTTTTGACGGATTATATCAGCACGAATAAAGTAACACAATGGGTTTAAACATAGACCAAAAAGATCTTTATAAAAAATGCAAACATAACTTATTATTCTGAATAAAAATAATTATAAAAAAAAAATCATTTTAAAAACAAGATGGCTAGATCACTTTTAATAGGCGGAAACGGTAATAAATGATAATTGGGTCGGAAACTTTACATATTTTTTATAACAATAGGAATAAATTAAATATTATACATAATATCTAGAACTCTATATTTTAAGATAGTTTCGTAAATTATTTGCCATCGGTTTTAAAACGACATCATTAAGTATTATTTTCTCAATAATTATAACGTATTTTTATTAATTAAAATCTAAAAATTATTTTTAATATTTCCATTTTAATTAAGCCAAAATTGGTAAGAATCACAGCGGAAACAAATAAAATTTTGATTCAAAATACAAATTTAGGAGTTTTAATAAGTTTAAAAGACATTCATGAATATTTATGACTATAAGCTGCAGAAATTATTTTATTATATCATATTTTTTATTATAATTTAGGGTTCCATTATATGAAAAGTAAGTATGTTATAAGATTATAATAATCAATAATTATACATAGTATATGAATGTCTAAATAAGAATAATAAAAAATAACAAACGTAATGCGTGTGTCAATGACAATTTCAACATTTCACATAATATTATCCCATAGATAAGTTTTTTTTTTATCAATATAAAGGAACCTACCAATAAAATTTGATTCGTTTAAAGTACTGGCCATTTTCTACTGACTCACCACGCATCAATCATTTTATATCACTTTCCGCGCCAGTACCTACTCTTAAAAACAAAATAATAAAAAAGTATTTCCAAGAAAAGGATTTTAGCTTTAAATAAAATATGGAGATAAAAATATAAAGTTTTTTTTAAAAACCTGCATCTTGTTATCAAGCGCAAAAAAATAATGAACCCATATACCGGGAATCGCGTTTTGCCTTTTTTATTTTTTTTAAGTGAAGGGAAATATAAATCACGATTTTTTATTACCGTGCCCGACTGCTGACTTTGAGACAGCATTTATTTTATTATTAGTCGTGACATTCAAAATTAATTAAAAATATAAAAACAAAAAAATACCAACGTCATAACTTCACATTAGAGCAAAAACGTTATTGTTTTTTTTATATCTAATATAGAAACATGTTCTTTTGTTCGTACCGCGCTACAATTTGTACATTATAATGTTAAAAATGTTGCCCGATATTTTTTATTATTAATATTCCATGTAAATCCGCCTAATTTGACTTTAATAGCAAAGACGAAGGCCAGACGTAATATTTTATGATAAGGTACTTAAAACAATTTGAATACCCGTAAAATAAAAATAATAAAACATCTTTATAGGCCGAGGCCTACAGTGAATATAGGCCACCCTGTAGCCTAATATAATCATCGATAATAATAACATGGGGCTTAATAACGGCATCGGGGAAATATTCATGTACACGTTTGCGTAACCCTTCGGGAAATACAAGCGCGATCTTATGTTATGTTTATAATCCTTAAGCTGACGATTATGATACCCAAGGTTTAAAATAGGTGGCCTATATTGAGCATAAATACATATTTTAATATTGGAAGCACTAAGCCAACTTCAAAGCTGCATTAATACTACTTTAGTTTAATATTTTGTGTTAAAACTTCAAGTTACTGTTGAATATTGATAAGTAAATGAAATCAGACACATTATACATGTTTTTTTGCATGTAAGCTACATGCAAAAAACCATGTACAAAGATAAAAAATGATAAAGTTTTTTGAAAAGATTGTACTGCATTTTAGATGAGAAGAAATGTGGGCAAATAAATTCGGCTCTTTTATTTTTTAAGGCTGGCAGGACAAAGCCTGCCTTACGAAGGCTTGTAACTATTTATATTGGCAGTTTTTACGGGTTTTACCCACAACCTTGCTTTGAAACACAAGGCTTTCTAACTAACATCTGAGGTTGGCAACGCAACGGTAAACATTAGTTTGTAGCTGATGTTCGCGGGTAGCAGTATCAGCTTACGGTAAAGGGCGTGCTCGCTCGCTCTCCCATATTTATTTTATTACGATCTCCAACAAGAAATACACATCACATCTACTTATAGTTTAAAAATATTATAACATTTCCTGTGCACCATCAGTTACACAAGAAACATAAGCAAGGATAATGTTGTTTAGCGATTAACGAAAGAAATTTATATCGCGAATGTAAGTGGAAATGCCGTGTTGCCGTAGGACACAATAAATACGGACCTCGTTGATGATTTGCTTGAAAGAGTACAAGTGTGCAATATCATAAGCATAAAAAAACTGTAGTTTATGCCTAATGCTACTGCACTGGATAAAATCGTGTTGTTATACAAGACAAACTATACCAAACCTTCTGGGCTTAAGCTCACTAAGTTAGGCCCACCTCATTACTAACTTTTGATCTGTGAAATGACAATAGCGATCTAAAAAAGGACGACTTACCAGGCGACGTGAGCTTATGGCGCTCAGGATCAGTCTTATTATCGTCTTGGAAGCGTACAGTCATGGGCTTCTTCTTGGCCCTGAGCCTATCATCGTCAGGAGACAGGATTGAAGTGCGTTTCTTTGGACGCTCCTCTTCCACGTCGCGTTTGACATCCGTTGTTGAGGTTGCCGCTACTGTTGGAAAGTTTTCGCTTTAAACCTAGTATGTATATTATAACTTTTTAAATAATCGACATATTTAAGGGTCATTTAGTAACCCAAATGTGAAAAGGCTTGTTATTATAAATGTTAGATTATTATTAATTTAATATTAATTATTGAATTATTTTCTTCATCATCATCAGCCAGAAGACGTCCACTGCTGAACGAAGGCCTCCCCCAAAGGGGGGGTTTGCCATAATCCCCACGCTTGGCAGGCGGCTTGGGGATCGCAGTGGCTCACCGATTAGTGAGAGGACGCTGCTGCCCGTCCTTCGGTGTCTGGCCGCAGTTTAAAGACGTACCCGTGTCGTTATTTTCTTATCAAAGTCAAACTCTGTAATATGGTTTGGAAAATAAATATCTACAATGTTGAATTAGATAAGAATACAACATCGAAAAAACATCGATGCATCGTTGTTGCCAGGAGAATTACATTACTTAACGCTCTATGCAAAATTTGGTACTCTACCCAAAGAAGGGAAACCGGTAACTTTTTAATCTCCTAATATTCAAAAGAGTTACTTATTCGTATCTTTACAATAAGACTTTCTCGATTGAAGTTTAACTGGAGCACGGCTTTTTTACAAATTGAACGTGAGTGATATCCGGTTAGAATTTCTTAGCAGTTTTGAATTATGGCAATGGCATATAGAACAGTAGACTTCTGCCAAACCTGGTGTTATACGATGGTGTTATTATCTGAGATTATTTGAGGTTCGTTCAGGTATTGAAAATTCGACCGTAATGTTAGATTGAACCAATCATCAAGTTTCCAACTCACCCTGATCATGCTCTGTCTGTATACTGGCAACCACTCGCTCTCCCCCGCGGGACGCATGCATAGCCTCTTCCATCTCTCTCGCAGCCGCCGCCAGGATATTGTTGACAGCGGTGTGTGTTCCCGGCCCGTCTTCGCGACGACGTCGGCGAATCTCCTCCGCACGCATCATGGATTGCTGGTACATGTGTATCTAGGAATTAATGGTGATGTAAGGCAATGTTTGGATGAAGGTTAGTTAGCGAATAAGGGGCGGGGCGTTAAGTAAGGGTTGGACAATGGGACAACATTAAAAGCGGTGATTTTTTTGAAATACGAATTTCTTCTGAACTCCTCCGGATTTCAGCTCGAGATGTTTATGGAAACCCTGACTGAATTGAGAGGTAGGGTCATAATCTTGACATTAAACGTTGAATTTGACAAAAATAAGTAAAACCGGTATATATCAGTCATGTCTCAGTTTTGATAAGACCGACATTGCAGATCCTAGCACGCGGAATTTAAATGGTGATTGATGAGTGTGGTAAAGCCTGTTTCTAGGCTGGTCCCTACTGAAGTTAAAGCAGTAAATATTTTGGCTTAGTTTACTCTGACAAATAGGAGTCCAGACAAACAGTAGTGTTGAGTAGATAGTTGTTTAGACGAACCCATATTTTAGACAACACAACTGATGAAACAAGCCTGTATACACGATGAAAAAACAGTAAATACGATAAGGAATGATATACTTCAAGATTTTTTTATCTAATCGTAAAAAATCTATTTAAGAGATGCTCATGATATGAATATTATAAATTAAACAAAACTAGTTGTGATTCATCTATATTTAACTAATTAACTCGTCAATTGGAATGGACAGGACACCTAAATCATTAATTTTAAAATCTCCACGTTCAAGTCGCTCCGCAACCATTTATTAAATAAAATATGTATCACTAGCTTCAGCTCGCGAGTTTGCCCGAGTGATCTACATATCATTGTTGCGCGTGCAAAAGTCGCTATGTGTTATTTTGTTATTTTCGGTTTTTATGCAGTTTTAATTGTTATTTCATTACGCACATACTGTAAAAACAGCTATATTATAAATGCAATATTTAAAGAGTTACGGAATGTGAGCTATCTCTGGGTATTTTTCGAGAAAATCAGTTTTATGCATCTCCTGTAAAGTGTGTAAAAAACACATAGCGATTATGGAAATCGCAGCGATGATATATAATTTACTCGGGGATAATGTAGCTATCTATCGGTGAAAGAATTTTCAGTTTCGGAACATTAGTTCCGGAGATTTCCCCCTACATACAAACAAACTTTACCTTTTATACATTACATTAGTATATGAGTAATAATACTTTATAAGATTATTATGAAATGGATCAAGAGTAAAAAAATAAGCGAAAAAACTGTATGTTGTGTAACTACAAAATTGTTTAACGGAAAAGGCTTTCCGTTATCTTTTCTAATGAATCAGAATATATAATTATGTAACACATTGTTCTGGGATTTTTTTCCCTTTTTATTCTGTGAAGACACCTTTGCCCAGCAGTGGGACGATAACGGGTTGTTATTGATTTATGTATCAGCGGCTATTTATTACGTTAGTAACCTGACGGAAATATCTGTGGACCTCAACAATCCTAACAGTCCTGACTGACCCTGACATTTCACCATAGCGGAGCGAAGCGAAAACGAGAAAACTGCATTAAAGACAAGATATCACACACGTGTGTGTGTGTGTATTGAAAATAATATAATTACATAACGTAACATAATATCACGCCTGTATTCCCCGAAGGGTTAGGCACAGGTGTAGTATTGTACACCCCATTTAGCCGATGCTTTTATTGAGTCCCGTGTAATAAGGGGCGAGAATATTGTTATCTACCGGGCACAGTTCCAGATTTCGTGCCCCGAAGGAGAATTTTTATACAGTAATATCCAATAACACTTTGCCCGACCAAGGAATCGAACCAAGAACCTCACGCTCAGCAGTCTCGCTTGTGACCACTAGACCAAAGAGGCAGGCAATATGATTATGAAATCATTAATATTCTTTAAACATACCTTCATGATTTACTTACATATTATTTTTTAACATATAATTCTACGAAAATATCAAAACATTCTAGATAAAACGATATAACGCTGAAAATAGACTTATCGCGAAATTATTACAAAATTTTATTTCCATAGCCAAAGTTATCTGAAAACATTATTTATCTTGAATTTTAATATTGTTTAATTTTATTCAATGTTGATAATATAACGATTAATATTAATAATGCCTACAGTCCATTTTAGCACATTATTTTTTAAAGGGCGATAATATGAAACACTGTGAAGCCATTGTAGCGACTACTACTCGCAACATGGCAAAAAGTAAAGCGCCATCTATCGGAGTGAAGCTACAACAACAAACCCTGAATCTCACTATGAGAGTTTACAACGATTCTAACACATATACGAATGTCCGACATCAACCGTCGGGCTTCGGCCACTGTGGGGGACCGAGGTTTGGTGTTCCTTTCGAGGTAGGGAGGATCCTCCGACCAGGTAACGTGGTTAGCCTGGCGGGCTGAAGCCCGGTCGGAGGTTTCTCCCTTTTCAATGGAGCAATACCATACCTTGTTTATCCACACCATGTTAACAGGCCACATCGCCCACATCACATCACCTGAGGTAATTCGTGTTTGCTTTTAAGCTTGAATCACCTTTTTATATTTCACTAAGGTCGACGACACAAAAGATGAATCAAAACTTTTTTAATCTTCTATATGTCCTGTTCCGAACTGCAGTGTAGCAGCTCGGGTTATAAGGTCTCCCTATTTCTGTCTGGCGATTGCCGTTTTAGCTATATGGTGTTAGACAGAGATGCGGTTTAATCAAATGCTTCAAAAACTGCAGTTTTCTCAATCAAGACTATATAGTTTTCTGTGGGAATAATGTTCATTGTGAATTGAATACACTAAATAGTAATAATAATAATGACCTCCTGAACGAATTTCGGCCACGGCGGCAAATCTCACCAGAGATTAGCCAACTACGCAGGAGATATTATAGAGCACAAGTGTCTGCGCAAACTCAGGTGCACTCTCTATTCCTTCACTCTCATAGTCCGATGGGACGGCGATCCAACACGACCGGAGAGAGATCAGGCGTAGGACCAACGACTTTACATGCTTTCCGAGGCACGGTGTGTATTCACATACACAAAGACCAAGACCCGAAACAACTATCTGTAGGTCATACAAATATATGTTCCGTTCGGGAATCGAAACCGCGACATGTAGCGCAGGAGTTGATCTCTCAACCACTGCGCCAACCGTGCCTAAATAGTATAGTTTACGTAACTGTATCTATAATGAAAAAAAAAACATACTAGGTACACAAAAAAGTAAAACATCCATATTCCTAATTTGAAACGTACATTTTAAATTAACGATGTGAATTGGCATAAAATACAATAACTGTTCGCGAATGTACCGCACATCATGTACAGTCACAGACAATGACGTCACGGCTAAATAATATATGACTAAGATTTCTCGTCATTAGGAATACATGTTAATTTTAATTTGTATTTTACAACTTACATGTGTTACAATAGAACTCAAATGTCTTAATTGGGTCTCTACATTACAAATAATAAATGACCATGTAAGTGGTTATAGTCGCGTCAATCTCGAGAACAACTAGACCGGTTTTGTTGCAATTGTCACTGACACTGATAGAAAGTACATTGTTAGAAGAAATCATTGACCGCGTAACTTCTTCCTCGGTTGCATCATCTATCAATGCCTAGCCTTTTCCCAACTAGATATTATCGTCGTAGACTGTCTCTTTGGTCTAATGGTTGCAAGCGAGACTGCTGAGCGTGAGGTCCTTGGTTCGATTCCTTGGTCGGGCAGAGTGTTATTGGATATTTCTGTATAGAAATCCTCCTTAGGAGCACAAAGTCTAGAACTGTGCGCGGTAGATAGCAATAGGGTCGTCCCCTATTACATGGGACTTAATAACAGTATCGGCGAAATGTGGGTGTAAAATATTATACTACTGCCTAACCCTTCGGGGATACAGGCGTGATGCTATGATGATGATGACTGTCGGAAGTACCAAATATGTTTTTACTGAATTTTCTATGTGTATTAAAATATCTTATGGATTTAGTCGCAAGTGAAGTTACTGAACGTTAAGGTCTTAACTCCGATCTCTTTCTTAGTCGAAGAAAGAATTACAAGGTTTTCCTGTTATGAATTACCAATAGCAGCTGGAGCTTTGGTATACGCCCGACAGATGGCAATATACTGTGTGTCTATTGCATACTATATGGGACTTATAATATCATCGGCGAAATGTGGGTGTAAAATAGTACATCTCTATCTAATCATTCAGGGCATAAGAATGTTTCCATGAAATCTAACCTGGCAGCATTTATTGAAAGAGTTTTTTATTATTATTATTTATTTGGTCATGGATCACATAGTCCTAGTTTCAGTTATAGTAAAAGAGGATGCATTTAAAAAGTTATCAAGCTATGAGGATCATTGTGACTAAGAGTCCCTGAACTGAACCAAACTACAGACTAAAATGTCGGTCGATAGAGGCCCGATTATATTTTTATATGAGAAATCGAGAAGGATTAATGTGCGCACTCTCTTGTGCTTATTATCTCACCAACTAAACTATCAGCCGATGAAAAGTCTATCGTGTGTGGGTATCAACGCTTAATTCCTGGCCACACGAATTACAACAGTTTAAACTTTTTAAATTAAGAATAATATTTCATATAACCCCGAGTCTACATCATCTTTTTTGTCTCAACTGCGTCAAACGCATATATAAAAAAATATTACGCAAACAAAATATTATTTAAGTACCTACCTATAAACAATATTTATTCAGTTTAATTCGAAATTCAAATAACTATCGATGATTAAGTAATGGAATAATTTCAAGGCGACTTTTTTAGGTAAAATCAATACCTAAATCGAATCAAAAAATGTGTGGGAAATACCCCAATAGTCAGCATTATGGTAAAGAAAAAATGTTTATTTAACATGACTAAGTAACTTGGAAATGTGATCACGTCATAATGTTTATTTAATGATAAATTATCTGATTAACCATAGGTGAGTAGGGAAATTCTAAAATTATTTCATGTACACTTAAATAAAATTATCTATAATATATAAAATACAAAATGATAGCATTTTAAATATAGGGTAAAAGTAACTGTAACTGTCCAAGCTTCTTGTACTAGCTCTTAAATTTTTAGCAAAAAAGAAAAATCATGGTGCAGTTAATTTTTTTAAGAGCATTAATTTTAAGTGACCACAGTGTTTTGTGGAAGCACATAAACATAACTTTAAGAATACACAGTAAATATTTATCTTATTAGGTATAGGATAAGTAGAAACTACACAATACCAAATGTATATCTGAAACTTGAAAGTAAACTGCATACAACAACATAATCCGACACCATCTAGTTTAAAAAAGACATGTAAAAGTGATTGAAAAATCCTAATTGCAAAATAAATAATTTCATTTCATTTCATTTAATAATTATAGTATGCAAGTTACAAGTAACACTTTTCATACACCAAAATTAGCCAAAGCTTAAATAATTTACACACCCGGCAGATGTACAATTAAAAAAGAGTTATAAAACAACTGAAGGAATAACCCAAAAAAACTCCCCAGCTACATTTTTTATACACGGTTTTCACTGTCTACAGGAAAGTGATTTTGTGAACAACTACACACTCCTTTTGGGGACACAATCCACTTTAACTCAACAACCCAGTTACTATATAAATCAGTAATTTAGATTAAAGTAAATATTTTCTAATGGCAGGAAATACAATAATAAACATATACACAATATTCTTAATTTTTTTTACGAAAACAAAAAATTATTTAAACCTTCATTGGACTAGTAATTGGTTGTTCACCCTGTTAGATCAAAACATTCACCATTTAAATGGAAATAGGTAGTTTGATTTGATAAAAAAAAAAAAATACTATTCTATAGGCCCTCACTAGCAAAGAATTATATATTTCCATATGTAAATGTGTATAATAAACATTGATTGATATAATTATTCTATACTTAATAATTCTTATTTATAAACCGTTAGTTAGCACTGTTAAAACTATGGAAAATATTTTTATTTTGTCCAATTAGCGCCTAAAGTAACAACATCATGAGAAAATATCTACTAATTTAAAAGCTTGAAGAAATATTTATTCACAATGGATTTTGGTTTTAAATATATTATTATATGTATATACACATTATTACATACAAAAATAGCTATAAACAGTAGATCAAAGTAGAAACAGGTAAATGATACGCCAATAATGTGTCTCATATCAAAGAAATTGTTATGAAGACACAATGCAAAACAGTTTGTGTTAGGTTTATATTTTTCAATTTTATGCATATTCTCTGAGCTAGACAGCCTGTTATCTAATTGTTAATTTGATTACAAGCCATAAAACTCACAGTTTTAAGTTTTCTTTCAACTTTAATTACTAGCATTTGAATACAAATTACATAAATGAAGAATTTCATTATAAAATCTAATTATGTCATTTATTTTTTCTGTTTTTTTTTTTTGTGGTATTACAACTTTATTGCAACTAATTATGATGTCAAATTCAATGTTTAATGCCATATGTAAAGCTTGCATGAACCATACCAAGATTTTAGCATACCAGTGACCTCAACCTTTTTAATGGTGTAAAGATATTAGAATGGCTTTGATGATATTTAATTAATAAATAGAATCCTCACCTGTTTCAGCCTCTCCACATCAGTCCTTGCTTGTGAATATGTTGGCTGTGCAGATACAGATGTTGCCGGATATGATGGATATTCCAAATTCACATTCAACAACTGAGCAGCATTGTCTCTAGCCTCATATGCTAGCCCCCGGATCTCTAGCTCTGATGCTGTGTGCATCAGAGACTGCAGATCCAGTTCTTGGACATCCACCGATCCCTTGTACATAAACTCTACAAGGAGGTTTATCTCCGAGAACGGAATCCCCTTCAGGATAACTATTGGATGTTGACATGGGTTGTCCCTAGTAAAAATTACAAACAGTTTTATCACACACAGTACTGTAATTTAAATAATACATTATCTCATTATTTATTGACCATACATATTCTTTTCTGTTATCACAAGATAATATAAGTAATTATTGTGTATATTCGACTCCTATGACATTTATGTAACATTATTTTGTACATACATAAATTATATAGAAATATATTAGAAAATTTACTCATAAAAAACTCATGCTGAATGCAAAATATACTTTGCTCTTGTCTGTATATATTACATGGTAGTAAAAATAACTTCACTAGAAAAAATAATGATGTCATAATGACCAAATGGAACAGATTTAAAACTGATGTGTAATAAATACACATTATTGTAAATGGAAACCTATTGCAAATGGGTTTTACCTTATTGAAAACGAGTACTCACTTGAATATCTGTTCGAAATACGGACTGCATGCTGAGAGCACGAGCTTGTGCGCCTTGAGGGTCCCGTCGCGGCAGGAGAGCGTCACGTCCGCGAGCGCCGACGACGAGTAGATGGTCGTGAACAGCTGGCTCAGGTTCTGCAGGTGGTTGTTCCACTTCAAGTGGAACGTCTTATCGCTCACCAGCCCCTGCATCTGCACCACCACATACACTTTTTTAACACAACTCACACTTCTTCACGACTGATGGATAATCGACAGAAAACCGACTCTGCTGCGACCGCTACATAAAATTATAATTATTACAACTTATTTTTAGAACGATGCCCGTAAAAAACACTATACGTACGCGGTATGACAGTGTAATATACCGTAGGTACGCGCCGCCGACGGAATTTAGAGCTATAAAATTTTATATTTATATTTTATTCGGCAAAAAGGAATTTTCGTCAAAATCAAGCCGGCGAAAATTTCTTACCTCGTAAATCCCTTAACCGACTTCTCGATTTTTCACAAATAACACCGAAACATTTCACAAAATTAATACAATAATTATGTTACACAGAAAGCCGTGTCGTAAAAAACAGAGTGGGGCACGCCGTGGCCCCCTCCTTGCCCCGGCCCCCTCGCACACAATCAATATACGGAATATGAGAGCGCGGCGCGCCCCCTCGTCCCCCGCATGCTTTATTATACCGTAATTAATATACAACTTTATAAATTGTATTATAGCCAAGCGGCATATCTTCTGTTTAGGAATGTGTATAATTTTATAGACACTTTTTAATATCAATTACATAGGTGCGCATATACACAGATAATACGCCAAAATATTGTAACATTACATGAATAAAATCGGAAATACACTTGCACGTACCGTGGTGTTTTATTGACATAAACATTGAAACAAAAATGTATCTGGATGACTTATAATTTTGTTTCTGGTTTTAATTAAGCAAAGGTAACATATTAATTACTTAATTTCGTGTTTTTCAAGATTTCCTGCTTTAGTTCCCTTCCTTCCTAATAAATTACGTAGGTATCTAGGTAGTAGGTAGGTAGATAGTACATCTACATTGTTATTAATAGTGCAAATGTGTGCGTGAAGTACTTCAATCTCTTTCACATCGGTATACACACACACACTACTACCTACTACTACATGCGCATATAAGAGAATAGAGGTTGACGGATTCGGATAGTTTTGTTTTTATTAGATTCCATCCTTCCATCTACATATACATTGGAGGAATGAGTAATGTATTTTATAATTATTCTGAAACGGTAAAAAATGATAACGACTTATTAAAGACTTATAGATGTCAATGTAAGTATCCTATACGAAACGATCTAATATGTAATAAATATATCACATTACGTAGTTGTCGTACCTTTGGTACTCGCTACGTAGGTAAGTAGTGTAGATAGATATATCAAGGAGGTAGCTGTAGGAGCGTGGGTGGGGTTTAATAAATTAATAATGAACGATGTTGTGAACACTGTACAGTAGGAATGCTATACATTTTCAAGTCTATAGAATTTTATACATTGAAGGTATAGTGCAAAAATGTCGTCGTTTCTCATGCCAAATTTAAAATTTTATATATAAAATAGTATTTATTAAAGCTACCCACCTGTGACTGGCAAATCCACTACTCACCCCTACTCGTGGGGCCTATGTGCAAGGGAGAAGAAAATAAATATAACAATACCATTCAAATTTTTTCCCGTTTTTTAACAATAATGGTGTTTATTACTAATTGAAATAAAATTGAGCAAACTACAGTTTTGTTATTAAAATCATCTTTCGATCTTAATATGATAAAAGTTTTTATATTTTAGAGCAATAATTTTAAATTTCGACCAGTTACAGGATTTCGTTTTTAGTAATGAATATGAGAATATTTTCTTTGAAATTTGTTAAGGTAAAAACAGACTTTAAACATGTGGTGCGCGTCATAATCTTGAGAAACACATTGGACTGCTTGTTTCAAAAGGAAACAAATAGACAAGCACTAAATTGTGAGACAAGTGCAAAATTTATCCGTTGATTTCCGGTTCAACATTGTTCCATATTCCGACTGAAAATATGCAATAGCAAGCAAACGTGCACGATTCCGGTTTGAAATTGTATCAATTTCAAGTGTACGCTGCAGTAGATAAAGTGGTAGATAAATCTGTTTAAAGCCAGCCACACATGGTATACTAGGGTAACCTCTATTATTCTATACACTGCACTCTCAGTAGTCGCAATGATTTAGGCGTATAGCGGATTCTAGTTTATCGCGGGGATGGATGATACTATCATTATCATGACAGATAAAAAGTCGCCTTTTTAATAAATTCATTTACGTACGTCCGAAAACTGTCAAATAACGTCATTCGATTTGGCGAGAATATCTGTTATTCAATGTGAAGGGAGCGTGGTAGGTATTCGTGGAAAAAACTCACTGCAATCCGTAGATATTCACGCTGGTAATTCTTAACGCTTACGTCACCGTCACGTCACGTCAAGATTGTCAAACATATGTCAATTTCACATTGTGACTGTGTTCATGTGTTGCCGGAATCGTTTCGTTTCAATTTTCACATCATACTCGATAGTTGTTGGTATCAGCGATTCCATAATTAATTAACATTGGAACTTTATACCGGCGTGACGTATTTACACGATCTGTCTAAATAAAATAAATAGTTATTTTCATTAAGTTCGTTGTGTAAATCTAATACGAAAAGGATTTATAAACTGAAAATGGAAAAATCACCGTCTTTGGTTATTTCCAGCCCTAATATCAAATATACTGACGAATATATTTATTCGGACTACGAATATGACGAGACTCTGGTCACCAGAAACGGCGACGAGCTAACGGTGAGTATATTTTTGTATTTTGAGATGTTATTGCGTTTCGCGGCATTTGCAATATCGATCTGTTGTGTATGTTCCAGAAGAAACAGGTAGTCACTAGTCTGTTCGTTCTATAGATAGATATACACGTACAGTGATTACTAAAGTGGGTTCAACACAACCCTTGGGTTCGGATGGAGTGTCGACAGGGTTCGGCAAATCGGCTATTCATTGTTTTTGTTAGTTTTGGGGTTCCATAAAATTATATATTTTCCAACTGCTCTCTACTGTTCAGAGAAGTCTCATATGAATTTAAGTCATTGTTTTGAAAAGATACACTTAATTTTGTTTGATATTTGTGTTATGTTAATGTTAATATTGGCCCAGTGTAACCCTGTGGAGGCAATTTCAAACTTTCATACATTTATATTATAACTTCTTGCAACAAACATTTTTTTCCTACGTTTTATGCTAAAAGATGATACCATATGACATTAAATTGATAAAATAAATCAAAACCTAGGTACACCCAGACTGGAAAATAAATAAATAAAAGTCATGTCCTATATAAAATACATTATAAGAATTTTATATTCAAATATTATATGATTATAAAACTGTATCTTCAAGTGAATTACTGATTAATTATTTGCTAATTCAAATGAAAATATCTATTTGCCAATTAATAATCACACAATTATAATAAAGATGTCTGATTCTTACAAAAACAAAATCAGAACTTGTGATTTTTGGGTGTGGGCTGTGAGCTATGCAGATGACACCCCAAGATATTGTTAATTGCCTTTAACAAACACCACTGAATCCCACATAACAAAGACAGAGTTCATCCATCAGATCTTCAAATATTGCAAAAAACTTAATAGATTATTCATATCATTGATATGAAAATCATATTTGACAGCATAGTTGATGCAGTAGGTATGCAGTCAAATACTGTGCCATGAGCCGCACATTCTGTATGTATGGCCTACAAATAATTCTTCCAGGTGAGGGTGTTCGAGTATGTGAAATTTTGATTGTAAATGCACTTACAATACAGGAATAATTCCTAGTGTGGGACAACATTTTTTTTGTCAGAAGATAAACATAGATGTCACTAATATCTTAATGACAAGTGTAATAATTCATGAATATGTAGTCAAACTCCACAAATAATAGATTCACTATTCTATCTACTTTGTCTACTACTGATTAAATTGAATTGTACTTTGGCCATGTAATTATAAAATGTATATTGTGTATATTTATGTGATGCCTGTGCTCTGATTATTAAACAGTCATAGTTGCTTTTATTAAAGATGCATAGAAGAGCCAAGTACTCCATAGGTACTTGCTGTGGGAATAGAATCCTACCATTAGTAATCTCCGAAACATTATCACCAATGTTAAATGTTAGCTGTACCAGACAAATATTTAACCTACAATTGGCAGAAAATAGAAAGCCCAGTCTAAAATAGAAAGCAAAGCCCATGTCCCAAATTCCCAATGACATCAAAGACTTGTCCAAAATGTAATACAGCTTCCAGCTAATTACACTTGAAAACAATCTAAGTCCGTTAAAATAGTCCATCTATAAATCTTAGCATCCATACTAAAAGCCAATTTCTCCAGGCACGACCGGTTCGCAAATGTCTGGGAATTCGCACAGAACGGCGCGTCGGCAAAGTGGGCGTGATGCTGGTAGGATGGGGGGGAAACAACGGCTCCACCTTCACAGCAGCCGTGCTCGCGAACCGCCACCAGCTGTCTTGGAACACGAAGAACGGCAAGATGGACTCCAACTGGTAAGACATATGATAGTGATAATTCTAGGAACATGGGTCGGTAACGCAGTCTAAAAATACTCAGCAACTGTGCTTGCGAACCAGCTTCAGTTGTCCTGGAACACCAAGAATGGCATAGGTATTAATTTCTCCTTGATATTGCATCCAACGTCTATTACAGTCAGTTGTGGGCTTCTTACAATTTATGGTGCGGAGCTTGCGGGGACAATGAACGCGGTCCATTGTCCCGACCTGCTGTACTGCAATTCGGGACGTGATATTCAGGCTGTCATTTTGATAGACATACAACTACATATTTGAGATTCAAAGGTAGTCTTATCTCAGTGAAGACAATATTAGAGTACCATTATTTATTCTGTTCTATAGGTACACTGCTTCATATTTCTGCTTCTTTTGGTCACATATGTGTATATCCACTCTTCGTCGTTGAAGAACCATAGTAAATTAGATTTGTCACTGGCTAAGATCTTTTGATTGAAAGTTTTTATATTCAGTTTTATTTTAATCCATTTTCCGTTGCTAAGAGAGATATTCTAACGCAATTAAAACTAGGTGCATCAGCGGTGCTCAAAGCAACGTAATTAAGAAGTAACGAAGCCGTACGAGATATAATAGGATTTAGAACTTTCATTGGAAGGTTAGATCTTGGTTCAAAATGGGAATGAAATAATTTTCATGCTATCTTTTTAATTACAACCTTATTTGTAGTTTGTATATGACCTTTATCCATTGTAATAGAAGAGCATTCTAATATAAAATCAATGTCTTCGTGACTGTTCCTTGATTATGGAACATATCCTTTTGCTTTGTAATAATGCAATCGGGTATTTCCATATTTAAAGGTGAATTAGTGCCCTAACCTCAGCTTGTGTCAAAATGGAGATAAAGTGCACTAATATTTTTTTAGATTATTCAAAATATTTGGCTGCTAGGTCAGGGATGATGACAGATCTTGTGAACCTTAAGCATCATACAATAAGAGTTATTTATGGATGGACTTAATGTGGGACGCGCGGCACATAGACGGAAAAAAATTGATTTTCTTTGTCCTCGGCAGAAAAGTATAGTAAGGAATATAAATTTATTTAGCTCTTCAATTATTTAGATCTCAATACTAGAGTACTGGATATTAAGACAGGTCTCCAAGACAAACAAGCTATAATGGCTGATGTTTCAGGTGGGGTTCAATCACGCAAGCGTCAACAGTCCGCCTTGGGATCGACGAGAAAGGCAACGATGTGCACGTGCCCATGTGCCAACTGCTCCCCATGGTGCACCCAGATGACCTGGGTAGGTTCACATACTTGTTGTATAGCCTAGAAATGAGATTATTCGGAGATATTGGAGATGTTTTTAAAGAACCGATAGCCCTGCGTGATGATGTTCAAAAATCCAAAAATGTTCAAATTCGGAGATCTTTTAGATGTTTTTAAAGAACCGATAGCTGTCGTGATGACGTTCTTTTTTTTGACGATCTTAAGTATCCTCGAAATGGTTGAATCATATTTTCTCTGAAATCATAATGTCAATAAAAGTAGGCAACCTAGTTGCATGGTAACTCTAAGGAGATCAGGCGTATCATGGTGTCAAGCAAATAAAACAGGCACGGAAGCGAAGTGGCAATACCTAAGTTAGGCGCACCATAGGCAGACACGAAACATACCAACTGATTTTTTTCGAACACGTTTTATTTCAAGCAATTCTCATGAGAAAGCTCACACGACAAAACAAGAAGCAAAATTACGAAAAAGTTCTAAAAAAGTTATTTTCCCTAGTGATCGACGGATGGGACATAAGCCCCCTAAACTTGGCCGAGTCCATGGTGCGCGCCAAGGTGATCGATTTCGATCTACAACAGAAACTCAAGAAGGAGATGTCTGCTATGAAGCCCAGGCCTGCCATATACGACCCTGACTTCATTGCTGCTAACCAGGTATGTGCTTAAAAACACTTATTAAAACTTGTCTGTGAAAGCAAAAATGTTCCATTTCCGGAATTAAATAGCGGTACACTACCAAGCTTACCAAGCATAGAAGTTACTTCAAGACTCATTGTAAGCAGTCAAAGTTTCTGCGTCCTTATCCGCGTACGAAAGATTTTCGGTGTAACTTCTAAACGTAGTTACATTATTATTATAGTTTAGTATGTAGTACAGTAATAGCGATAACCGCGTAAGTCGGACTCGCGTAAGTCAGGGTATAATTTCAACAAGCTTACACTCCGTAGTTTAGAAATAAATAAGACAAAATAAATTATAGCTAAGCGTTGATTCCGCGCGAAATGTTCCGAACATCATATTAGCTGAACAATAATGAGTGATTAATCGAGTTGCGTAGCTCTCAAAGTAACGACGAATCGATGAGATTCGAAAATCGCGTAACTCCTGATTCGCGTAAGTCGGGGTAGCGTAAGTCGAGGTATTACTGTATAGTCCTCAAATTCGACGATATATTAACATAACATTAACATAGCATCACGTCTGTATTACTCGAAGGGTTTGGCAGAAGTCTAAGAAGTCACCCACATTTCTCTGATGCTGTTATTGAATCCCATGTAATAGGGGCGAGCCTGTTGCCATCTACCGGGCACAGTTCCAGACTCCGTGTTGTTACTGAGAATTTCCTTACAGAAAAACCCAATAACACTTTGCCTGACCGGAAATCGAACACACCACCGCCCTCACGCTTAGCAGTCGCGTTTGCGAATACTAGCTCAATGAGTTAGTCACAATATATCGATTTATATAGCCATGTGTACATTGGCAAAATTGTGCGATTCAGCAATTCTATATCGAATACTTTCGGTTCAGCAATTAAAATGATTGTAGATTCTGCGATTGTAATCATACGTCACTGCACGATGGCGCTTGGGACCTTTGTGCCAAAGTATTGTTGCTACGTGAAATCCTATAGTTCATTGACTAGCTATTATAAACCGTTGTCTGATTATGCTGACATTTTCTCGGTCATTTGAATACTTGTGAAAATCAGCGATAAAATAGGGTTGGCACATCACATTGAAATAGAAAAACGTAATCGTGAATTAGGATTTGCTTTAGAGTTTAGATAGGTATTATATCCTATCCTACTAATATTATAAATGTGAAAGTTTGTGAGGATGGATGGATGGATGGATGGATGGATGGATCATTGATACTCTTTCAAGCCAGAACGACTGAACGGATCTGGATGAAATTTGCTACAGAGATAGATTATAGTTTGGAATAGCACATAGGCTACTTTTATCCCAAAAAAATGTACGGGTTCGTAAACCACACGGGCGAACCCGCGGGCGGAAGTTAGTACATCATAAAACATGCTTGCATGTATGCAAATATTGCTTTGAAGTAAAGCGAATCACAGGAGCAAGACGATAATATCCTCAATGGTATATTTATAGCACAGTTTACGGAAACAGTACACATAACATACAATTATTACGAGTACATAGCGGTTAGCGTCAACCCTGAAGATCGCACCAACTGGTATTCGCTAAAATAGACTACACTTACGTCATATGACGTGCAACGCGTGAATCGCGTCACGTGTCACGGCGTGACGTCTGTTGACGTCATATGGACGTGTATGGCTGGTTTATGGTATTTGTACTGTTGGTTTAGTTCTTCAGTAGTGGAAAGATTAGCCAGTCAGCAAGGGAGGTATCGAGGCTTACTGATCATGTTATGCCAGGCAATCTCGCGTTCGAAGGAAAGAGTCATTGAATTGGTATAGTTGTAAAGTTTTGGCATATTTTCATCCTAATGTAATATTCCACTAAAAAGTCTCGTCACGTCTCAAGCAACAACTAACATATGAAGGATACAAGGTGGTCTTTCGGAAAATATGTCAATGCCATCTTTTCAGGTCCAAAATCAGTTTGATATGATCTATCTTAATAGTATATAATTCTTCTGTACGTGTGTTTATCATCTTACTCCTCCTAAACTGCTTTACCGATTGGGATGAAATTTTGTGTATATATTTCAATGGGTTCTTGGACGGTTTGAAAACACAATTGGACCGGGTAGGTGGCGCTGCGATCGAGTTCTAATACAGGTTCGGGCAGGACAA
Organism: Shargacucullia verbasci; assembly: GCA_947562105.1. Classification (NCBI taxonomy): domain Eukaryota; kingdom Metazoa; phylum Arthropoda; class Insecta; order Lepidoptera; family Noctuidae; genus Shargacucullia; species Shargacucullia verbasci. The sequence goes on from OX387296.1 coordinate 2,799,576, forward strand.
CTTCTGTCGGGTCCGCTAGTTTCTTATACTATAATTTGTATTAAAAATTCCGGTGTGCGTGTTCGTAATTCTTCTCCTAAACGGTTTGATCGATTTTGATGTTTTGTTTGTACTTATGGGGTCACTTGGATGTGTCTTAGTGATAGTTGGACCCTGTAGGTGGCGCTGTTGTAAAATACACGCCGACGAACTTGTGGGCAATTGGCCGTTCTTTATAAAGAATCGTATGGCTAATAAACAATGTATGAATTCAAAGTCGAGGCTATTTCTAAAGGGCGCCGTCGTCAAAAGGGGACGGCTGTCCACATTTTTTTAATAACTGTCAACCGCATAAAACCGATACAACATGTATCAGTATTACAAATTGAGACGCGAGATGACGTCATTGAAATTTGTGGTAAACATGAAGATGTGACGAGGGTTAAAAGGAAACTTTACTACGAGCTTTGTTCATTGAAAAGGTTGAATGATAACTGTTTAAATGAATGGAACTGTCATGTATGATGCTGAATACTGCCGGCAATGTGTTTGAGACTTGACGTACTTATTTTACGTGACGTTATTATTGTTTCCCTTCAATAGGTGCATAGTATTCTCAACTTATCATCATCTGCCTTGCCTTTTCCCGACTACATTGGGATCGGCTTCCAATCTAACCTCTTGTGGCTGACTATCAATATTTTACACGGAGCGACTGCTATCTGACCTCCGCAAACCAATTACTGGGAGATACTGATACTCTTAGACTGGTTGTCAAGTTTTTTGGGCTGCTAACACTCGTAACGACTGTCATAGGTCTTCATATGACACTCGGGAACAACTGCTTAACGTGCATTCCGAGGCACGTAGGGGTATCGATGTGTGAAATATGGTCATCCATCCAAGGACTGACCGCGGCAAACGTTACTTAACCTTACAGATCGACCAATCTGCGCGGTATCTATGTAGATACGAGCCCCTCCTTGCATAGTATTCGCAATTGGTGAAGACAATCTGTTGAAAACTGTCTATGGAAAATGCATTTGACAGAATCAAAATATGGATGTGGATTGTAGTGGTGACATGTAGCGTGGTTAAGCATTATCTCACTATGAGATGAAATGAGAAACAATAGAATTTCTATTGTTTGCATCACTTGACGGGTCTCATTTTGTCATAGAAGGCGCCTGGCAGCGAGAGACAATAGATTTTCTATTGTGTCTCTTTTGCATCACTTGGGTTAAAGTGAATTTATAAATAAACTAGTCTAGTTGTGACCGCGACGGCATCCGCGCGAATTTCGAATCCTCCTGAAAATTATAAAAATCCTTTGAGCGATAGGGTGAAGATACATCCTATTAATCCTACTAATATTATGAATGCGAAAGTTTGTGAGGATGGATGGATGGATGGAAGGATCGGCTGAACGGATCTGAATGAAATTTTGCACAAAGATAGACATATAGTCTTGAATAGCACATAGGCTACTTTTTATCCCGGGAAAATGCACGGATTCGTAATCCACGCGGGCGAAGCCGCGGACACCTAAATAATGTTACAGTGTTCAAACAGACAGACAGTGTACAGTTTTGTTATGCAACCTGTTTTCCTTCGGGTACAATTAAGTTATTTGTATTGTACAATTAAGCGAATCGGTTTCAGCAATGATTGAGTCAATTAAAGCCATGCCTTCCTCTAATTGATTATGTGCCAGAACAATCTACCTATCGCTACACAAACATTTATAAAGCTTCGGCCCGCGGCTTCGCCCGCGTGGTTTACGAACCCGTCCCGGGATAAAAAGACTTTAATCTATCTCTGTGCCAAATTTCATCCAGATCCGTTCAGTAGTTTTTGCGTGAAAGAGTAACAAACATCCATCCATCCATCCATCCTCACAAACTTCCACATTTATAACATTAGTAGGATAGTTAATTTGAAAGAGACAAAATGTTTCGAACTATCTAATTAGTCTATGCCATCGTTATTTACGGAAACATAAATGTTATTTGACAGGATTATTAAACAAATCCTTGCCCCACACTACAATTCCTTTTGTATTGTAGGTACAGTTTACAAACAAACATTTCACATACACCATACAAATATTGGTATCGCGCGGGAATTGAAATGGCAGTAACGTAATTATATTAGCCGTTACGCCAAAAGTACCGACAAATCTTCCATCCTTGTCTCATCTCATTGATAAGAAAGAGACATATTGAGAACAAAGTTTAGTTTGTTAACAAGGGAATCAACTCAGGTTCATTGTTACGTGACCTAAAAGTGCACAAGTATTGATTTGAACGCTTCCCAGGGGCGTGTTTATGTTCTTACAGTAATTCGTATAGTCTATTAGCTAATGTAAGACTACATAATACAGTAACAATTTTCTGCCTATGTACTAGTTATTTTCAGGTTTTGCGTACAGGAGCTATTAATTCCTCTATTATGCATTAACCATGAATATTTTAACGTGAAAGATGAATTTGTGCGACTTTTTAAATCCGAGACGATATAAAGTCTATATCGCCACCTTGTATGTATGTTTTGGTTTTAGCACACACAGCATTACGCCGAACGGTTAGTTAGAGTGAACACCCACATTTCGACGATGTCGTTATTGATTCTCATGTGATATGCGAGTCTATTGCCATCTACCGGCTAGAATTTTACACGCCGTGTTACTGAGAATTTCCATTCAGAAAAAACAAATAACACTGAACTTTGGCCTGCAACATAACAGCTTGGAAATCAAGGAGTGAGGCCTTTTCCCAGCAGTGGGATGTGCCAGCTAACAGTAACAAAAATTATACAATGCGATCAAGATAAGAATAGGAACGTCAATGACCTCTACCTGTCAACTGTCATTTGAAAAATACGATTTGCAAAGAAATCATTTTACGTACATTATGTTTTTTTCCACAGTATTTATCTTACACATAGTATTACAAAGTTTATTAAGTTTTAATTGGTTTTAACAATGATTTCATTAGTTTTTTTGTCATATACGTCACAATATGGCCGATATTTATTCCTGTTCTTATTTGGATGGCATTGTATGGCTTAGCACCAGGTGGGGTTGTGATCATATCCAACGCAAGGGATAAAAAAGTTGATTCTTTGTTGGTGTCTAAGAAAGTGACTCAATTTTGTGATTTTTTAGTGATTTTACTTTCATTTCATTAAACCTAACTCTAATATAATAAGGCAAGGTTGGTGGTTGAGAGATCGATCGCTGCGCTACGTGTCGCGGGTTCGATTCCCTCACGGAATAAATATTTGTATGATCTACAGATAGTTGATAGTTGTATTGTAAAACAAAGTATAGCCTGGGCAATTTAACTACGGCTTTGCCTTTAACAATGCTAGCAATACGCACTACATACCCACTTCACATAGCTCAGTTAAATCATAACACGCTAAAGATTGGTTATTATTATTAATCATTGTCTATTATACTGCTGACCTTGTTTTCCTCGTAGTTAACTGCTTATATTGCTGACATACTCACCATACTGACTTGTTTCATTATATGGTTTTGCATTTGTACCAACTCGGTAATTTCCGCGGCTATCAATGGGGACTGAAATCTAAATTCATCTGCCTAGCCTTTTCCCAAATATATTGGGGTCGGCTTCCAATCTAACCGGTAGTGGCTGAATTTCAGTATTTTACGGAGCGACTGCCTTCTGGACTCCGCCATCCAATTACTGGGAGACGCTGATACTTTTACGTTAGACTGGTTGTTAGATTTTTTGGTCTGCTGACGCCCGTAACGACTGTCACAGGTCTTAGTATGATACCCGGGATCAACTTTTTAACGTGCGTTCCCAGGCCCGGAGGGGTCTCGATGTCTGATAAATGGTTACCCATCCAAAGACTGACCGCATCACGCGCTGCTTAACTGGTAGATCGACCGATCTGTGCAATAGCTATGTAGCTACGAGCTATATATATGAAATCTGAATAATAAGTCAAAATGCGCTTCACAGAATTAACTTGGCGTCATGCCTGTATTCCCCGAAGAGTTAGGCAGACACGACGTGTACAGTCAGTATCAAAAAGATGTATACACGTAGCGAAATTCAAATGATTGTTTTTGGAAAGGTATTGGTTAAAATTATATAATTTAAATAACCATTCATTATTATGTATCCGCAGATACTATGTATGAAATTGGTCAAGATTTTTATCTTTATTTCCTCTAAAACTCGATTTTGAAATTCGCTACGTGTCACCAAAATGTCGCCGATGCAGTAAGTAGGTAGTCCTAAAAAATAGGAGACCAGTCTATTCCCATTTATCAGGCACTATATCAGGCGTTCCTAACTCTGTGAATGAAATTACCTATAACACTTTGCTTGACCCTGGAATCGAACCCAGGATCTCACGCTCAGTAGTCACACTTATAGTTAGGAGACCCAGGAGATCTAGGAATTATTCCTGTATCGTGGGTGCGTTTACAAATACAGATGTTCAGACACGTACATCCAGACCCGGAAAGACTATGTGTAGGCCATATAAATATTTACTTCGTGCAAGAATTGTACTCGCGACACGTAGAGTAGCAGTCGATCTCTCAAGCACTGCGCCACCCGTGCCAAGCTATTGTATTAAGTTAATTTAAGTGAAGTCACTAAAAAGGTCAAAATTGAATCACCTCTTTAGAGACCGACAACGAAACTACTTTTTTTTATCCCTTGGCTTGGGTTTGACCTCTTCCCACCAATACCCCAACGGTGCCGTCAAAGAAAACTTGGTCAATCAGTAGAAGCAGTAGGTACAAGAGAACAGGTCCATAAAAATTTGTCAAGGAGTGATGAACGACCCATAGCTATCAGCCAACACGACACGGAGACAGTAGAAACATTCATATTCGTATTCATATTATTTATTTGCGTTCCACAATGTAGGTACAGTAGGTGTTATATAATAGGCTTAAAGCTAGGCACAATCATTGACCCTGTAGGGCACAGCAAAAATTACTTTCAATAAATCTATAGGTAAGAATAATAATAAAATTTGTAGTCAAAGTCAAAGTCAAATATTTTTATTTAGTAGGCCTTTACAGGCTCTTTCAAAACGTTGTGATTCTAGGTGCACGGTTCCAAAGTGGGGGTAGGTCCTATGGAGAAGAGACCGGCAAGAAACTCCATGGATACTCTTTTTAAATAATAGTTTTAAACTGGTTACAATCTTTAACGGTAAAGACTATGCGAGTACAATGCAAGCCAATGTGCGCAAAGTGTAAGAATAATAACATCATAATTTACATAAACGCTACTACGCGTCCAGACGGAGTTTACATAAACAGTATTTTGTTTGTTGTTTGTCAGTAGACGCAAATTGAGTAAATTACTACTATCATACTACCATTGCTATAATTGAGGCCATGAGAACCATAGTGGCCTAACTAAATTTTTTACAATATTGAGTTAATGATTTCTTACAGTTAAATCATTTTGGTTTCTACCAAAATGGTTTCTCCGGGATGGCCTAAAAGTGATTCAATAAATATTCAGTAGATTGTTAATTTTTTTTTTTTTTTTTAATTTTATCTGTATGAAATCATAAATTCAATATTGTAAAAAATGCAGTTAGGCTACTATGGTTCTCATGGCCTCAATTTATGTATATCCGAAGGGCTAGGCACAGGTTAACTATTGTGCACACACATTTCACGATTCAGTTATTAGGGGGCAAGTCTATAGCTGTCAACCGGGCACAGTTCTAAACTCTGTGCTTCTACAGAGAATTTCCGTACGGATCAAACTCAATAATACCTCATGCTTACCAGACGCGCTTGCGACCACTACACCGACTGTTACCAAATACATCTGCCAATTAATATCAGGACTAAATTAAAGAGCAAGAGCCATGTTCGACCTACCGTGTAAACATCAAGAAAAAAGTACACGCTGGCTTGAAATTACGGAGGAAACTTTATTTTTTTTAAACTATATTTTTATATACCAAGACCCTTAGTACATAAATCTCTTAGAAACTAATTATTTATATCGTAGTAGTGAAATATAACGATAACTATAACGGAATTTTGTCTTTTAGCGGTTTCTAAACTGGCAATAGGCCAGAAAGAAAAAGAAGATGTATACTGCTATTATGATTTAGTACCGTGTTATTTTATCATTAGGATCATCTAAATAGTTTTAAAAATAATCATATAATACAATATTTAACGGCTACTAATCGTTTTGCGCTATAAAACCGTTTTCTAAGTGTTATTTTATTCTCACTCAGAAATGTAATTCAAATTTGTTTATGTAACATTTATAGCTACTTAAATATTATTACTTCAGTATAGTTTAATAGTCCCGTAAAATTAATCTCCAAATGGAATGAAAAGTGATTCTAATATCTTTAGATTTGACTTTTCTTTTTTTCTAACGATGTCCCGGGCTTTGTGCCAAGATTCACTTTCCGACTGTAATTTATCACTATGTACACTGAATATAGGTGCCTGTGTATGTAAATATTTGTGTTTGTAAACGCACCTTCGATACAGGAATAATGCCTAGTTGGGGCAATGATTTTTAAAAAGAAGGAACGGACAGACTGACTGTTATTAGAATACTAGCTTTTGCCCGCGACTTCGTCCGCGTAACCTACGTGCAATATATAATTTATAGCCTATAGCAGTTAGGAATAATGTAGCTCTCTACCAGTGAAAGAATTTTTAGAATCGGATCATTAGTTCCGGAGATTACCCACTACATACAAACAAATTTTACCTCTAAATAATATTAGTAAGTATAGTATATGGGTCCTTCAAGTTGATGAAGAAGGCTCATATGTACTTAAAGGTTTTGTTTACCTTCGTATACATACCATAATATACTTAACAGCATACATGCTGTGTTATGTACAGAAACTTAAACAATTCTATTCACAATTTATAAACATTATTAAATAGAGCGTACGTGGATTGCAAATTATGGTGTTATATTACTAATTCCAGTGTTTCGCGTCCACGTGTCGCACTCCTGATGTACTCCAACACGTGGAGTGTCGCCATTGTGTAGAAACCTTTCTTTTTTTTCAAAACACGTGGCCGCCTGTTGATCATAACCGGCCAGTATGTTTACAAAGACCGATTGTCTATGAATGGGCCCACCGTGGAATAATAAAATGTTCCATTGCCTTCGTCGGCCTGTTTATAAAACAGTGTCAGTTGTCGGTTTCTGTTTCTTCCATATTTGAAAAATAACCTGCCTATAATGGTATTTTATTTTCAGAATATAAATACACTAGATATAGACATAATAAATAGGATTCATTGTGTTGTTATATACTTGTGAGCTATTGTCACAAAGGCTTCGACATCGGTTTTGATGGACTAAGAGAAAACTGACCATTTTTTAATTGAAGTCTTATTTTGTGCGTGATAAAGTTCTTTTTCCGCCTAATAAAGCCAGAAAAGCTGTGGACCTTTACTACCGGCGTCAAGTCTTTAGAAACAATAAAGTTTACTTTACTTTATTTCACCTACTTAGTCGTCCTATTGATATTTGCAGTGAATATGTTGATGCAATTTTCTATAAATATTTTTTTGGCGTCAGGTGTCCGCTTTGGTTTGATTATTTGAAGATCAGAACTTAGATTTTCTAATGTGGAAAAAAAAATCAATATTTGACTTATATTTCGCTTATTTTACATATTTATTTCAGGTAACAAAGACCCATAGAACATAAATAACTGTTCTCTTAGATCAAAGCCTTCCTATACCTACTATAAGCAAAAGAGAATCAATCTATTCAATATACGCACAATGAAATAAAGTATATAATTTACTACAACATTAATCTAGCTCAGTATAGCCAAATATAGCCCAGTAATTGGCACTTCTACAAAAGAGATTGCCAATAATCCCGCGTTGCTATGGTACAAGCGTTATTTATGATGAAAACGGGTAAAAATAGCACGTATAGCTAGCTATAATTATAATAATACAATTATGTGCCAGTTATGTCACCTATTTGATTCCGAGCGTGCATCTGATGATTGATTTTACTTGTTACAATGTATCTTTTATTGACCGTTGAAACAGTTATTGGCAAGTAATGTAAATTTTTCCAAATTTTACCTTCAGAAGTGGGACTAGGTCAGATAAGGCCGAATTTCCGGATAAAATTGCTATTAGTTGGGTCTTCTAAAAGCGTCTAACGGCATAACGGCATACCAAAATGGTGGTGAAATGAGTTCGATGCCTTCAGAAAGGATTGTCTTCGTGCCTTTAAGCTTTAGTTAGTCACATTTTTTTTTACTCTCCCTAGGATGTCTTCTGTATTGTGAGTACAGTTTACAAACATACATGTCACATGCACACACATCCAGACCCGAATCAGCTATCTTTCTATCTGTAGATAATACATATATTTTTTTCCGTGTGGAAATCGTTCCCGTGACACCTATCGGAGAAAGCTAATCGCTTGGCCACTGCACCAACCGTGCCTTCAACATCGAATTGCAATTCACTGCTGGAGATAAGATAAGACGGCACGGTTGGCGCAGTGGTTGAGAGATCGATTGGTGCGCTACGTGTCGCGGGTTCGATTCCCGCACGGAACAAATATTTCTATGATCAACAGATAGTTGTTTCGTGTCTGGGTGTTTGTGCATGTGAATATATGTGTTTGTAAACGGAACCACGATACAGGAATTATTCTTAGAGTGGGGGCAAAGGTCTAAAAAAAAAAACAAATAAGGCTAAGGCTCTTCCAGATTGTACCACAACATTCGGTTCTATGTCCTTAGATCATTTTCAATGGGACTAAATATAATGATTCATAGCACTCGAGAATATTATGGGTTTAGTGTAATAATGCTCCGTATCAACATTTATATGTACGAGGAAAATAATTGGTTGTTTGCATTGTAAAATTTAACGGTTTATCGAGGCATGAAACGTGTTGTAATATAAAGAATGTAAATTGTTATGGATCAAGGTTCTGTCCTTGGGTTTCTGAACTTCAAATTTTTATTGATTTACAGCGAATGCATTCTATAATATAAATTTCATTTTGCAATTTGGTTATACATTAGATGGCGCTGGAATTTCTTATGATTACGTCTGAGAAGACGGCATTTCTTCTCAGACGTATCTCTCTAACGCTCTCCATATCTCGCTCTATACATATCTAATCTCCCCCCGCAATGTCCCTTTACTTAGCACTGTTTCGGGCTTCGGTGTGGTATCCTAAGTGTTCTCCCACCCGCAGGTGCGAAGGTACGATAGTCCATCGTAATGAGTTAAGCCGGTAAGAGGCACAACCCTCGACCGGCCAGCTGGACCCACGAAGCCCACGGGGGTGCTCGTTGCTTGATGATTATTAAATTATGGGAATATTGCCACAACCTGTCTCATCTCCGTTCATTGTAACGGACTAGGTTCAGTAACACCATCCCACCTACTCTCAAATCCTTCGACTATTCATTCTAACCTTGTTTGCAGGCTGATCGCGCTACCAACCTGATCCGCGGCACCAGGTACGAGCAATACTTGCAAGTCCGCGCCGACATCAAGGACTTCCGCGACAAGAATAAGCTAGACAAGGTCATCATACTGTGGACTGCTAACACTGAAAGGTAGGTTGCTAACTAAGCCTTAATCTTACTTACTGTTATAAATACGAAAGTTTGGAGAGATCGATGTTTGTTACTCAATCTAGCCAGAACGGCTGAACGGATCTGGATGAAAGGCACAGAGATAGATTATAGTCTGGAATAGCACATAGGCTACTTTTTATCCCGGAAAATGTACGGGTTCGTAATCCACGCGGGCGAAGCCGGGGGCGGAAGCTAGTACTATTATCAATGCGAAAGTTTGGATAAATAGATGTTTGTTACTCAATCACGCCAGAACGGCTACACGGATCTGGATGAAATTTGGCACAGAGATAAATTATAGTCTGGAATAGCACATAGGCTATTTATCATGTAAAAATGTACGGGTTCGTAACCCACGCGGGCGAAGCCGAGGGTGGAAGCTAGTTTAAAATAAAGGATATTGTTAACCTATTTTATACCACTGCTGGGCAAAAGCTTACCCCCATGATTTCCAAGCTGGTTGTGATCACCAAAGATGAGCAGTCTTTAATAGGCTCACTGGTGACTGCTTCATGAGCTTACTGTACGCAAGCGCGGCTGCTGAGTTTGAGGTCCTGAATTCGATCCCTGGGTCGGGCAAAGTTTTATTGGGTTTTCAGTATGGAAACTCTCAGTAGCAGCACTGAGTTTGGAACTGTGCCCCGGTAGATGTCAATAGGCTGGCCTTCCTGTTATATGGGACTCAATGACGGCATCGGCTAAATGTAGGTCACCACACTTCTTCTGCCTAACCCTTTGCGGGAATACAGGCGTGATCATATTTTATGTGTGCCAGCTGAATCCCACTAGTTTAGCGACTCTAGTTAAATCAGTGACTTGCATGTATTGAAAATTTCAGTGTTTTGTCTATTTCAGTGAAATAGACAAAACAAAATAGTACTTTTGAACAAAAGAATGTCAAAAGCGAGCAATTTGGATGTACAAAAACTTCAAATATAGCAAGAAATTGGGTAGTTCAAACATTTGACGTCACTCGTCTTATACTATCAGACATTTCGAACAAGGACATTGAACTTAGGAATTCTAAGAAAGTGTCAAATGCAAAAAAAAACTAGCCATGTGTTTTTTACTTCACGTTCTGTTTAATTCTGTACCATGTTCATTGAACTCGTTTACAATGTTAATAAATTTCCATAAAGGTTGTCATTGACTCGCCAAGTTGGTATTAAGTATGAGCCAGGCCAGGCGGCAGATATTAACAGTAATATTATGGGGGGGGGGGGGGGGGGTTGAAGTTGAGCAAATAAGAATTTTATTTCACAAAAAAAATTACTAAAATATCACCTGTTTTTGATAATATTTAATAATTCGTTTAAAATATTTGTAAATTGTCTAGGTTTTTCAATTTTCCGTGTATGATTTGGGGGGGGGGGGGGGGTCATGACACCCATGATCTCCCCTCGGACCTCCACTGGTATGACCAGAATAAAACGCTATTTGCAGTTACTAATTTGAAACGAAAATTAGAACGATTTCTTTTTTTAATGAATTTATGAAAGAATTCAGCTCTTATTGTACTGGTATCCCTATTAGCTCTGATTCTATTCCACATCGGACTAAACTAAATTAAATCACATTTTATCTCTGCATTAATATTTAGAGCTGTCTTTGTCACCTTTATGGTAAACCAGCTTTCGTCTGAGGCTTCTCCCGCGTTGATTATGAACACGTCCATTTTTTCGGGTTACACGTAGCGCCATCTAGCGTCCTCAAGCAATTGTGACCGTCGAAACTTATTGTTCTTTACGTCGGGAACAGTACTTTTTCTGGATGAAAGGTACCTTATGTCCTTTTCTGTACCCCTGACAACGTATGTGCAAAATTTCGTGATGATCGGTCCAGTGTTTTAGGCGTGAGACGGTAACAAACAAACTTACTTTCGCACTTATAATATTAGTTAGGATTACGCAACCTGTGGCGATGTGGGAAACATTGAGTGCACTGTGATTAGCGTTAACGATACTTGGCTAAATTATTAAAATGGTTGCAATATGACACCCGTTCCACTTTAGACTATATGTACAGTCGCAGTCTTAAAATATTTACCACCATAGGGTCTGTTATTGCTTGCACATTGCATTTTTATAAGGTCGCTCGGTTACTCGCTAAGAATTGACATGGCAAAGATATTTTGGTCTTAATTGACATAGAAAGGTTCATATAAAGAGGATTTATGTGTACTAGGTAGTATAAAGAAAAGAAAAAAAATGCCTTTTTTGTTTTATTTGTTTGTTTTTTTAAAGACGTTGCCCCACACTAGGATTTTCTCCTGTATCGTAGGTACAGTTTACAAACATAGATGTCACATGCACACACAACCAGACCCGAAACAACTATCTGTAGATCATACAAATATTTGTTCCGTGCGGATATCGAACCCGCGACACGTAGCGCAGAAAGCTAATCGCTTAGCCACTGCACCAAAGTGTCGTCACATTGCAATTTGCTATAATCTTTGAGTTGAATTGACATAATTAAAACTTATTGTTAAAACGTGAGACGGAATCGAATTTTATTTCTGATAAACATTTTAAAACCGCGACTGTAAAGACGTGTAAACTAGAGTTTATGCTGTTTACACTATTTGGTAAAATACACAACTTTGTCCCAGGTTCTGCGAGGTGCTCCCGGGCGTGCACGATACTTCAGAGAACCTGGAGCGTGCCCTACGTGATAACAACTCGGAGATATCGCCCTCTACTATATTCGCGCTGGCCGCTATCGATGAAAACGTGAGTTAACATATATAAGCCTTAGCACAATAGCAACTTTTTGTCGTAGAAACCCGCGTTATAGTGATTGGTGTTTGTTTTTTAAAGCAAAATGCAGCCAACGTACGCGTAAACGCGTGCTCTTGTTGCAAAGAGTTGTTAGTATGGTAGAGATTGCTTTAATCAGCAAGATGTGTAACCGTTTTGTATGTAAGCTCTGATAAACACATAATATACTTTCTATATCTATGTATATGTCTGCCGCATTGTCGTGGTAACAAGCGGGGCTGTCAAGCGTGAAGTCTTCGGGTTGATTCCCACATCGGGTAGCGTTCTATGCAAGCATGCATTATGTCCCCTATTACATGAGACTTAAAAACGGCAATGTGGCTGCCCTGTTTCTGCTTAACCCTTTGGGGAGTAAAGCATTATGATATGTTAATTAATCGACTTATGGTAATGTATTGTTATTCCAGTGCATATACATCAACGGGTCGCCACAGAACACGCTGGTGTCGGGCGTGGTGGAGCGCGCGGAGAAACGCGGCGTGTTTGTGGCGGGAGACGACTTCAAGTCCGGACAGACCAAGCTCAAGTCTGTGCTCGTCGACTTCCTGGTCTCTGCAGGTTGGTACCATAATATGATTCCACTGTGGCAATAGTCTCAAAATTGAATCCTGATTTTTTGCTGAGATAAGATATGCGTATATGTACGACACGGTTGGCGCAGTGGTTAAGCGATTAGCTTTCTGCGCTATGTGTCGCGGGTTCGATCCCCGCACGGAACAAATATTTGTATGATCTACAGATAGTTGTTTCGGGTCTGGTTGTGTGTGTATGTGACGTGTATGTTTGTAAACTGTACCCACGACACAGGAGACAAGTTAGAGTCGGGTAACGTTTAAAAAAAAAATGTGCTGCGCGGGTGGTGTAGTGGTTGAGTGAAAGATTGGTGCGCTACGTGTCGTGTTCGATCCCGCACGGTGCAAATATTTTTATGATATACAGATAATTTTTTCTTGTGAAGATTTGTTTTTGTAAACGTACCCACAATACAGGAATAATTGCTAGTGCGGCGCAGTTTAAAAAAGATAAAGATGTTAATTTTTGTGAGTTTTACATTACTACATATTATAAAACAAAGTCCCTCACAGCGTCTGTCTGTCTGTTCGCCATAAACTCAAAAACTACTGAACGGATTTTGATGCGGTTTTCACCAATAGAGAGAGTGATTTATGTGGAAGGTTTAGGTGTATAATTCATTATGGTTTTGTGTAAATTGACTGAAATATGATGCTGATTGTTGAAGATGTCGGCAAAAATCATGCCGATTGGGAGCTTTACTGGCGTGCGCCGCCTAAATGCTCGACGCAAAAGGCTGAAGACATTCAGATAGAAAAAATAAAAGGTTTACATGCTCCGATACCCGTGCGATGCCGGGACGGGTCGTTAGTATATTATATTATTCAGACCAGTCCAGTCCAGTCTCTGTTCTAAATCTCTGCTCTAAATCTTTGCATTAATCAAAATATGATAGAAATGTATGATATTATGCTTTTGTAGGATACTGTTTGATAAAAGTACATAATGATTAAGTCGATAAAGTCGTAAAGACATTAATAAAGTCACTTTCCCATGTTTTTATTCCCAGGTCTGAAGCCGGTATCGATCGTGAGCTACAATCACTTGGGCAACAACGACGGCAAGAATCTCTCCGCGCCCAAACAGTTCCGATCTAAAGAGGTCAGTTATCACTAAATATTATAAAACAAACTCCCCCGCGTCTGTCTGTCTGTTCGCGATAAACTCAAAAACTACTGAACGTATTTTCATGCGATTTTCACTAATAGACAGTGATTCATGAGGAAGGTTTAGGTGTATAATTCGTTAAAGGTTTGTGTTAATTGGCTGAAATATGACGATGATAGTTGAAATTGTCGGAAAAAAACATGACGACTGGTAGCTTTACTATCGTGCGCCGAGTAAAAGGCTGATACGAAATTACGACAAAAAAGAAATGAAGGCGTATATGCTTTGCTACCCGTCCGAAGCCGGGGCGGGTCGCTAGTATAATATACATTATACATAGTATAACCTGAGCGATGATTTGCAAAAGTTGCGGCGATTACTGGGAGAGGCCTATGTCCAGCAGTGGACGAATGTGGGCTGATGATGATGATAGCATCACGCCTGTATTCCTCAGACTTTCAGAGGTGTAGTGTTGTATAATCATATTTCGTCCCGTTTTTGAGTCTTACGTAATAGGGGTCGAGCCTATTGCCATCTACCGAGCACATTTCTAAAGTACGAGAAGAAACGCCGATACAAACACAACGGGTTTCTTTTTAGGAACGGAATAGTCATGTGTTTGACGGCACTACTGGCGCGTGTTCCGGGTTCGATACCCGCACGGAACTAATATTTGTATGGTCGTTACAGATAGTTGTTTCGGGTTATGTGTACATGTGACATGTATGTTTGTAAACTGTACACCTGTACCACGATAAAGGAGAAAAAAAGTCAATCACATACATTAATGTCATCAATCCCATCCAAAATATTTTGATGGCGTTTCTGTTCTGTAGCTATTGTAGACTGCATTTGACTGATCCAATGATTATATCCATTATAATCCCACTGTTGGGCAAGGGCCTCTTCTCAGAATGAGAAGGGTAAGGCCTTAGTCCACCACGCTGGCCTGGTGCGGGTTGGCGGACTACACGCACGATCAAGAACTTTATGGAGCCTTCTCAGGTGTACAGGTTTCATCACTATGTTTTCCTTCACCGTTAACGCTAGTGATATTCAAATTCTGAACCGCACATGATTAAATAATTACGATTAGATTACGAAAAGTCGCGAGGTGCGGGTCGAGATTGAACTCAAACCAAACTGCAGGGAAGGCAAGCGTTCAACCACCAGGTTGTCACTGCTTTTATCAATAACTAGCGACCCGCCCCTGCTTCGCACGGGTGCAATTTACTGATGAAAAATATGAAATATTTTATACGAAAAATACCATCCAAATTTTCGACTAATCCGGTGGATTTTCCAAAAAAAAATCTTTCGTACTAACCTGGTTCTGACATTTAGGAACACATAAAAAAAAATCTGCCATATCGGTCAAGCCGTTCTCAAGTGATAATCTTACATACATGTGGCAATTGATTTCAGATAACAAAGAGCAACGTAGTGGATGATATGGTGGAGTCCAACCAAATTCTGTACAAGCCGGGAGAGAAGCCCGACCACGTGGTCGTCATCAAATACGTGCCATATGTTGGTAAGTTCTCGTGAACCTGACGTATGTGACTCTACTGTGAGTTGCGACGGTAAAATACATTACCTAGAAAATATTATGCGTGTGTAGAAATGTATGAAAACAATATGCGCGCGCGTCACAATGTTCGTTTACGCTAATCTCCGAAATCGCTAAACCGATTAAAACGAACCAACCATCATGACCCCTCGATCCCCCCCACCTCGGACTGCCACTGATCGAGTTTCAAGTTACCTCTTATATTTTATGTTTACATCATAGCTTGGTACATTCAACGACATAAGTTGAAGACTGCTCGTAATTTTCAAATCGATTTATCAAAAAAGATAATTATTATTCTTATCTATCTCACTAGTTTATTTATTTATTTATTTATTTACAGCTTGGAAAACCAACAGCTATACAAAAGTGGGTAATAACTAGCATAGGTTACATTTAGCCAATTACAGGTTTTCACGGATAGCAGTAGAGAAAAAAAATATAGATGATTTTTTTACAATCACAAGCACAAACATTACATTAGAATTAATCTTATAACCTGAGTATTAACGAAGAAAAAAATCAAGATTCAGCCGATTGCGTGCCGTAAAGCTTTTAGTAGTGAATGGGTCTAATGAGAAATCTTTACATAACTTATTGAAGTCTTTGCTCGCTCGCACAATATATGAATTTTGCCTATAGTTTGAGGATACAGAGGGGATGGAGATAGGAGGATTGAACCTAACCAATTTTTGTGGAACATTAAAATGTAGTTTACGCAGCAGATCCGAACAATCAATCTCATTAGATAGTATTTTTAATAAAAATGTGCAGTCAGCTAGTTGACGGCGATTTATGAGTGGCTGTAAATGAAATTTTTTGCATAGATCTATATAATGTTCGGAACGATACGTTATCCGTAAGCGAAAACATAGAAATCGAATAAATCTTTTTTGTATATTTTCTATGCGATCTATATATTTAATATAACAAGGATTCCAAATTTGCGATCCATATTCAAGGTGGCTTCTTACAAATGAGCAATATAAAATTTTAAAAGTTTTGGCTTTTTTAAAACATCTCGCGATTCTCATTATAAACCCTAGTGCTCTGGAGGCTTTAGCCACCATTTGATCAATGTGTACGTCAAATTGAAGTTTGGAATCATGATGAACGCCTAAGTCTCGTACTGTATCACATCGAGGTAGTAATTGCCCCTTCAGTTTGTAATTAGTCGGGATTGGGTGGCGTTTTCTACTAAAAGAAACGATGGAACATTTAGTGGGATTTAAATCCAATTTATTAATCTGACAGTATTCATCTAAACAGTCCAAGTCAGACTGAAGGCCCTGAATGTCATCAACCGATGATATGGAAGAAAAAATCTTCATATCATCCGCAAAACAAAGGAGGTTAGAATTATGAAAGCAAGAGTCGATGTCGTTTACATATATAATGAAAAGTAATGGGCCCATCAGAGATCCTATACCATTTATTATATATTAGATTATAAAGTTACACTATTCTACAGTAATTAATAAAAGAGAGAAATGAAATTTGAAAGTTTTCATTCATAAAAAAACTTTTGAAATTTTGTAAAGAGATCAGCTACTTTTTACGCTGACCGTACACAAATATTTTTTGTACAGGCGACTCCAAGCGCGCAATGGACGAGTATACTTCAGAGATCTTACTACATGGCACTAACACCATCGTGGTACACAACACCTGCGAGGACTCCCTGTTGGCTGTGCCTCTCATCTTGGACCTGGTGCTGCTGGCCGAACTGTTCGCCAGGCTCTCCTTCCGCGAGGGTGACCGCTGTGAGTAATATACCATCATACTTGGAGAGATACCGTGGACTGTCATTCGTCGTCGTACATACGATTAATACGTCGTTCGTGGTACGCAAATATGTCACAAGACTATGCATTAAAGTATGCTATAATCCAGCCTAGATAAAATGAACATTTTCACCTCCTTCTCCAGTTGTATTAACGAGAAAAGTTGAGAAACTCTTATGCTACGTTTGCAGGCGGGCGATACACTCGCCCGCCTGCAAACGTTACTTTTTGTATAAGCAATTTGAGAAACTAGTTTGTTCAGAATCAGTAACAGAACTGATTGTAATTTTTATACCGTGTTATATTTTGTCCAAATAATATTTAAAAATTCCTACAAGTTGACACAGTACGCGAACTTTCACCCGCGCGTGCCATCGGCGCATGACCAAACACGTGACAGCGACATGCCCACCGCACTCCCCCCCTCCTCACACGGAAGCCAGGGGTCAATGCGCACGTGTCACTTGCGCCCGCGTTCCGCTATCCTGTCGCGATATTATTTGAGTGAAAAATGAGCTTTCAATACGTGTATTTACAAAAAAGGAGATACATAATAATATCTACGCCTAACCATTATGGCAGTCCAAAGCCTGCAAGTGTGATGGAAAATTTTATCACTACACTACTTACAAACTCTGTGTACCTATTGGCAACGTTATCAATTGACGTGAGGCCCCCCCGCTCATTGGGAATTTTTGTCACGGTGACTTTTTGTTACCAAGTCGAGTGCTATGAAGATATAGGCGGGCAATCGCGGCAGTGCCACGTCCGGCGCTGGTGCGCTCGCGATGTCCATGTTTATGGGAGGAAAACGAGACAACACAACAAGCTTGTAACTTTGTGAGTTGTTATTATACATTTTTGATTTATTTATACGAACTCTATAATTGAAAATATTTGACAGGTGTATCGGGTTTTGCCTATACTAAAAATAACTTAGATCGTATAGATACTGTCTTTGATGTGGGCATTAATGAACTTCAAGTTTAACAGTGAGGTAACCGGCATAATCTATAAAAAAATTCAAACCAGATTCGAAAACTTCCAAAACACACGGGGTCCGCACTGGTGGTCCCCCCCTCAGACAACCCTTTGTCCCAGCTGGAGGAAAATTACTTTTACGATGTTCCGAAATTATTTCACCGACACTGAAACCGTTGTTGTTACCCGCAGCGTATGAGAGCATGCACGCGGTGATGTCGCCGCTGGCATACCTGCTGAAGGCGCCGCTGGTACCAGCAGGCTCGCCTGTGATCAACGCGCTGTTCAAGCAGCGCGCCGCCATCGAGAACCTGCTGCGGGCCGCGCTCGCACTGCCGCCACTCAACCATCTGGGACTGGAGCATAAGGTAACGACCATACTATTTACTTTAATATTGTACAGTGGATTGGAGGGCGTGAGTTCAAACCCGACCCGCACCTATGACTCTTCAGAATCATGTGTGGTTCAGAATTTGATTATAACTTGCGTTAAAGATGAAGGATAACATTGTGAGGAAACCTGTACACCTGAGAGGACTCCATAAAGACAGCGTGGTGTGTGTAGTCCGCTAATCCGCACTAGGCCAGGCGCGGACCTAAGGCCTAATCCTCATCTGGGAAGAGGCCCTTGCCCATCAATGGGACATTAATGGGCTGACTTATTATTAATTTCATTGTAGATTCTGCTTTATTGGCCTATTGATCGCAAGTGTTGCTGGGTATAGGCTTACCTCCTATTAGACATCACTCTGTAACGGCATAGGCGAAATGTGGATGTAATAGTACACCTCTAGCTGCTAGTTAGTTCTGAGTTTCAATACTCAACCGCCTGATTCAGTTCAATTTTCAGGTACGTTAAGAAGTATTATGCAGAACAGGTTTTGATATAGTGCCTTTGAAACTATTACGGCCACCGGTAAAATGTAATACTCACCTTGAATATAGATGTTAATACTTTTAATTAAATTATTTGCGTTGTATTTTTTTTTCTTTTTCTGTCTGAAGTAAGTGCGATAGTTATATCTTGAAGAAACGTCTGAGATATTATTTCAAACGACCCGTCTCGGCTTCGCACGGGTGCAATTTACCAATGAAGAAAATGAGAAATTTCATACAAAAATACTATTCAAATTTCCGACTTTTCCGGTGGATTTTCCCAAAAATTTCTTTTATACAAACATTGTCCTGATAATTACAAACACAACAAAAAAAGAATTAGCCAAATAGGTGCAGCCGTTCTGAAGTTATTTGCTTACATACATTTTAGGCAATTGATTTTTATATATATAGCTTAGGCGGACTCACTAAACCAGTCAAGAAACTCAATTTCATAAATTGTAGCACACTTACTTCATTTGTTACGTTTAAGTATGAGCGGTCTAACTCTGAAGACTTTGATTTCCCAGGTACCTTTCCTGATGAAGGATCTTCACAGTGGAGTGCTGTTCTCCTCACCGCCCAACAAGAAGCAGAAGCTGACACACGAGAATGGCGACCAGTAAGCGCCAGCACCCGCCATCGTGCACCACTCACCACTATCATCTACCATCCACCACCTCGGCACAAAACTGTTCAGGCGCAGTCCTATCTCATAATTAATCTTTCTGAATATTTAACTTGCCGTAGGTAAATAATTCTAAAATATTTTAGAATAACTTTAGTATTATTATTGCACGCTATTATGAGTGCTTTCGGTGCTTCTAATTTATTTCTTAGAAAATTGTATTTTTTATTTATCGTTCTCACTGCTCTGAATAGTATTATTTAGTTATTTACTGCACTGTCGCACTATCGGTTTAGTTTCAATTTTATTATTTTGGTTAAGTTCTGTGATATTGTGTGATGAGCATTCGCACTGATAATTAGACAAATATTAATTTATTTTGAAATTTATCAACGATGTATATGATACATCTCTGTACCAATGACTAGTGATTATCCCTTGTGTCTTAAGCCAGCTAATTTTTGGAATATTTACAAATTTATTTGTACCTACCTAGGTAGTCCTGATATCATTGTGTCATGTATCTTTGGAGTATATTTACAATATATAAACATATATGTGTATTATCTGATTGTTGTGATTCACAAGCTTTTCGCCCATTCTGTCCTATATGGATTACCTATTGGTAAATGTGTCAAAGTTATTCTAAAATTCATCTAAGTATGACATTCCTTTGCTAAGTAGAATCTCGCATTTCAGTATTATAGATGCGTTAAAGTTCATTAATATTGTACACCGGTATTATTAGAATTTCATTATAATCTCAGTATTCTGCTAAGTTTACGAATATATTGTATGAAAGTTGCATTTATTTAGTTATTCGATTTTCAGATTTTAAGCACACTGTATATGTTCTATATAGGATTGAACATTACGCGAATATTAGCTGTGTAATGTTCCTATATAAATTAGATATCAATGTTCAATATTTTGCTTTCTTACTTTGAAATAAATTCAAATTAGGAAATCTAAATTTGTATTATTGTATCGTGTGCGTTTATGTTAAAATAAATGATTTTGTAATGGACGTTGGGTTTTATTTTTAATAGGTTAAGTACCTTTAATATTAAGTGGAGATAAGGCTTTCTTGTAATATGTTCTGAATAAAGGACCAGGGACCAGTGGGGGGTCTGTTTGCTATATTTCAAATTTACTGGTCTGGGAATGATCACATTTTTTTTTTTATAAAAAACATTTAGAATGAAGGTATTCGAGAATACGCACACGACACCAAAGCAATTGCCGAGGTCATTCATTTCGACTTAACTGTTGTGTAAATGATCAGTTCGTTGTCTGTTGGAGCCTCAACTCTAATGATCAGCGATAATAATGGTTTTCACTTATATTTAAGATCTGTATTAATATATTACGTCTACGTCACTAAGTTTGTTAAAGTACCCACAGTCAAAACGAAGAACTTGCTTATATACTTACATTTTTTTAGAATCCGAGTTATAATTATCTCTCTCCGATTTTACTTAAATATAATTTAATTATATTTTATCTAAAGTATTTTACGGTTGTCGACCACAATGGTAATTATTTAAAATTTAACGTCAAATCTGACAGTTCTTTGTTGACGTTAAGTGTGATAGAGAGATAACAATAGAAGTGTATACTAAGTGTGAAAGAGTAAGCGAATATGATATGACAGTGTGTGAGCGAGATGACTATTGTCATCTCCCTTTAAACGTATACTCTTACATTTAAATCTCTTATGAACTTCTAACTGCCTGGTACTTTAGAATCAGGAAGCTAACATTCTTGGCAGTGAACTGTTATTTCATCAGATTTCTATGGCGCGTAATCCAGTATCGCCGCCCGATGTTCAAAAATAACAGATAACTGATCAGATAACTCTTCCAATGGTTTTCCCACCTATGCACGCACTTAATGAGATTTCATGTATTAAGGTCAGGTCGTAAGTCAAAGTAATCGCAATCGGGATATATTGAAATATCCCGGACATCATCCACCTTTTTCCCATTACTCGTAAAATCACATTACACGCTCTATTACACATTACACATCTATTTACATTAACCGCTCGAAAAATGCTGTCGATATTTTATAGAATATTTTTGTTTCCGATTTTTTTTTCATTACATCGCTATTCCGACATGATCGCTAATTGTGCCTAGGCTGTTGGCAATACTGCTACTCTTCTGGGCACATTGTTGGTTGACAGCGATGTGGAGGAATATTTAGATGCGTAGTGTATGAGTGTTTATTTTGTAAATATTTAGATTATAATTGTTTGGTAAATACGTTGTCGTATTTTGATAAATACTCCCTTTTATATCACAAAGCGGTCCCTTTTATACCTATAAAAATATTAGTCTTCCTTTAGACTATTATTTTATTTTTAAACTGAGAGCGTTACTGGCTTACGAATGTTAGCTTCTTGATTCCAAAGTACCAGGCAGTTAGAAGTTCATAGGAGATTTATTATGAATTAAAGAGTATACGTTTCGCTATTCCATCTCTCTTACTCTCAGTTAAGAGTAAGAGAGATGACCATTGTTATCACGCTCACTCCTTTTCTGTCACGTCATATTTGCTGACTCTTTCTCACGTATACACTGGTATTACTATCTCTCGGTCACACTTACATAATATGATAGCTGAAGTTATAAGGAAGAGGGTAGGCGGAGACCCGAGACAGTGCAATGAAAAAACGTCATCCAATAACTGTCAAATTTGACATTTAATTCGAAATAATGTCATTGTCAATTCAAATAAACGCTTCTAATGCGTTTATTTGAATAATCCCCGTCGATATACACAGAATTCAGAGCGAATTTAGTATTTTCCAAAACTTGTACTTCACGTAGTAATTCGAAGTTATAATTAAATAAATTTGACAGATTGTGATTTTTGTGTAAATATGAATGATATAATAATACCGGACTTTCAATTCAACGGAGTTTAAGATTAATGATTAATTTATAAAACTATCAAAAGGCTTCGACGCAGAGGTAATAAAACTGAGACTGCTGGCTACCCACAAGGACTAGACTCGACGTAAAGGTGAAATTCAAGTGAAACACATAATCTGATTAATCTTCTTTATTTTCAGTTAAGCATAGAATAGTTACAGTATCCCATTTTCTCCAGTCTAATTAGACAGTATGTCTCAATCACGCACCAAGTATTTCACAATGAAACCTTTAAGTAACGAACATTATTGGTGTTCCATACAAGTATACGGCCGAAATTAAATACAATAAATCAACATACCTTATGTAAAAATCTATGTTTTATCATTCCTTACCGTACACGGGGAATATTACATGCGAGTAACTAAAAAATACTTAAAAACTAAGATACATAGTTTTGTTCTAATTTGCGAAATGTAACTATTTAACAAATCCTCTTATAACTAATTATAATTGTTTAAATGTCACTTGTCATGCAGTTAGTAAGATTTTATACATATTACAATTTCTTTTTGGTAATAAAACATTTCTCATAGATTTGAAACTTAACGTTTGACAATACAACGTGCCGTTATAATCGATAATATTCAAAATGACAAAAGTATCAGAACATATTTCAACAATGCAACATTTATCCGCTGTGATGTCTGAACGGGACTCTCTCAGATACATGGAATGTTAACTAATTACATCTAAAGCGTTAATAGTACCACAATACTGTCGCTTATGAATAATTAAATACTTAATGATATAAATTATACAAAAGAACCTATACAGGCAGGCAGCGACGCCGCATGCCGCCGACGCGCGACAACACAATAGCACAACGTACATCATTTGATATCGGCATAACACATTGAATACAATATTATGGGCAACGACAACACAGATATAGTTAAGTCCGGCCATTAAGTCCCGAGCCACGACATCGTGACGTACTCATATTGTGATGATATCAGGTGTACAGTCAGTCACGATGTTCCGTGGTCGCTAGTGTGACTGCGGTGGAGACTGGCCGACAGGAACACGTCGCGGAAGTAATAGCGGAGACCGACGCGTGTTATTATAACTATAATAATAATATCGGTGCAAAATGTCTAATAGATAGGTACTACGCACTATTTAGAATAGTTTGTGGACACTTGAGCTCTCCGGCGCACGCGCACCGCCACACGATTCCGTTACGATAATATTT
Organism: Shargacucullia verbasci; assembly: GCA_947562105.1. Classification (NCBI taxonomy): domain Eukaryota; kingdom Metazoa; phylum Arthropoda; class Insecta; order Lepidoptera; family Noctuidae; genus Shargacucullia; species Shargacucullia verbasci. The sequence goes on from OX387296.1 coordinate 2,823,615, forward strand.
TTTTTTTATATAATAAGTCTTTTCTTCTACATTAACAATAATTTGTTATAATATAACCGATGTATTTTAGAGTTTTTTTTTCATGTTAATTTGTTTATAATGTACACAATTTTAAATTTGTTTCAGTGCTCAATATTATATATTTTTTTATAAAATTCGTTGGCTACCTAAACGAGTGGTTTAGCAATGAAGGACAACAGAATCTACAATAGGGAATGGAATATATTATACAATCAGTGGCACATAATGCTAGCTTAACGTACACTTGGAGAATACTAAGATAAATAAATACAATTAAGAGACTGGTAACTTTTTGTGCCATTAATTGTATTTCAATAGCGATGAAATGGTGCGCGGCACACACTGGGAATAAAATAAAATATATTTATGTACATGCTGTTCTCATCATTTTATGTAAATTCAATTGTTATGTTATAATTATTATTAATTGCATATTTTTATTGGTAACGAACTAAAACACTGTACAAATGACACAGAGTAACAGAATGGTGTGTTCATATAATGGCGCGCACCACTCCACGCGTATCGTAGCTACGAAACTAGCTTATCTCTAGGTATCTAGGGAATACACTAATGTTTGATAAGGGCTATAATACGATCCTGAGACCGTCCGGTCGTCAAAATGTCAACTACTTTTAATTCCTTACGTGCCTTTCATTGAGCAGTTCACCTGTCTCGCATAATTACAATATTACTACTATATATTTTATTGCTCAAAAACAATGATTTGATAGAAAACACGATCGATGTTACAGCGGGCTCGCGGTGCCATAATAAGTCCCGGTTATCTTACAACCGCTCGATCGTGTCACCTTCCTTACAGAAAGGGTTATAGATAAACTACTACAATAGTTTCAAAAATATTAAGTCTTATAATATTTTCTCGTATAGTACATAAATGAATTTGTTTAATTTATGTACAGAAGCGTATGCCCCGTCGCTAGCCCGGGGAGTAATTATATAATAAGTGATCTAAATTTTAGTAATAGGAAATGAGTGTAGCTGCTCCCTACATATGTTTTGAAGCGATGTGTTCACTGACGCGCTTTGTGTTATGAGCACCAACATTGGCTACAATATATTTGTTGTCTGCTCAATTTTTTAAATTTAAACAATCAACCTTCATTTAAATCATTGTTTACAGATGAAATATATAGTCATTCATTTAATGGTGTTTTCAATTCCTTGAATGCGATAAATAAAGTCAGATCTATGTGTTTATATATTTGTTAGTGATATGACGTGGAATGTTAATACTTATATAGGATAAAAAATAAATAATTACCATTATTAAGCTATATTAATCGTTTTTTTACGTAAATAATTCTTTTGAATACTCAAAATCGTGTATTTTGGACTAATTATTAGGAATGTTGTAAAAAACGATTTTCTATAATATTTATCTCGATATCTATGTGAAAATACTATTGTGGTTTCTGTGTTTACGTTTAAATTAATATACTTTTTAATTCCATCGGTGGATGATAACAGCTTGTTGACAATGACTTGCTATCAATGTCACAAGAAGTCTGTATTATAAGTAAAAGGGCCCTTTGAAGCGATTCTGATCAATTTTATACATTTTAGAGTTAAACGTCTCAAACGTGGTATACGAAGCCATTGATATTTAATATGATTGTGCTACAATAATTGGCACTTTATGTGCGTTTCTTTTCCTCTAATTCCCGGTACAAATGTACCACATACTCATATCAATTAATATTCTGGTTTAGATTATTTGACCGAAGAATTTTGTGGAATTATTAAACGTCAGTGTCGAACAGCGGTACATTGCAAAAGATTTTTGAATGACACTGAATTGTCATAAGGTACAAAATTGCATGAGCATCGGTGTTGATATATGACATCTGGATATGGCTCATAAAATTTCGATTAATTCAGTGTTAGCAAAAATCCTTCTTATTGAGCCACGAATTGCAGCAACGACTTCAGGATGTCAAGCTAAAAAGACCTTCAAAGACCAAAATGATCTGAGGCATATAGCTTATATCGTTATCTGAAGCAGAGCTTAAAACAATGATTTTATACCAAAATCTTCTGTTATTATAATAATTTATGTTTAATAAGATATTAACCGGTTGAATGATAGTAGGCACAATAAATCTTCGATCGCGTCTCGTAGATCATTCGATACAACGAGCTAATCATCAAAATACCAATGATAAAGATACCAATGGCTTCACATACTACTAAGTTGTTTCCTGGTGATCAGAAGTGTTGTTGGTTGTGATGGTTGTGCTTGCGTCAGTTGAGCGGCAGACAGAACATGTGCTGCAGCAGGGTGGGCTTGCGCGCCGGCAGCTCCGAGCACACGCTGTCGTAGTCGGACGACGACGACTCCGCGCCGTAGCCGTATGCCTGCGGGAGTACGGTACGGGGTGAGCTACTGTTGGGAAATGGTGCTTAAAATCATTCGTCATTTGTTTCAACTGCCCCACTGCTGGGCAAAGTCCTCTCCTAAGTTCTTCCACATATCTCTTTCGTATGTCATCTTGAACTGGCCACGCTGGTACGCGTCTAGGTCGTCTCGCCACTTAAACCTATTGATATTGTTTGTGCAATGTCCCTGGTGTTGCAAGTGTCTATAGGTTACGGTAACCGCTTACCCTCAGGCTGTATGCTTGGTTACCATATAGTGGTGATTTTTGTTTGTTCGAAACAATAAAATACTAATGTTTCATTGTAATACCAATAAAATTTTGTAAATATAACCACTTTAAAGTTGTGTCCAAGTTTTTTTATTTTTTTTTATTTTAATCTTTACCCCTCACTAGGATTTCTCCTGTATCGTGGGTACAGTTTACAAACATACATGTCACATGCACACACAACCAGACCCGAAACAACTATCTGTAGATCATACAAATATTTGTTCCGTGCGGGGATCGAGCCCGCGACACGTAGCGCAGAAAGCTAATCGCTTAGCCGCTGCGCCAACGGTGTCGTGATTATTTTGATGAATAGATATTTATATGTAGTGTCGGTAATGACGCGTAGTGTTACCTGCAGAGGGTCGTGGTAGGGATGCAGCAGGCAGGCGTGTTGTCACACGCAGTCCTCCAGGGACATCAGGAGCGGGTTCACGTATTCGAAGCCCTCGAACTCTGACTGGTCGATGTCGGCGATCACCGTGCTGAAATTAATTAAATCATATTGAATTTTAATAATAACTATAATATTTAAGGCCTCTCTCTAGCAACACCATCGGATGGTGTAATAATATAGCGTGTTTTTTTTTTCCAAAATCAACTGGTTGATTTCTGGTTAGGGATATTGGTTTTCCAAAAATCCGATGAAGCAGTTTTAGTTTTCATTAAAATTGGGCTCAAGAGCCTTTTGAGTATATTTCGCTATTCCTTATAGATTCGGATTTGGCCATCCACGCCTACTTGAAAAATTCACCCTGTATATCTTAGTCGACGAAGGTAAATAAAGAAATTCTTTAAGCCGTACTTTAGTAAGTTCACTGTTACATGACACATTGCATTGAAAAGGGTTCATAATATAATACATTTTGTACCCCTGACGTCATTAGACGTTAATAAATGATTAAATGAACGGTACACTAACTCATTATCAGGCGTGAGGTGTACAGGTTCATCGGTGAACTCAGGCGGGAAGTTGGCGAGGTCTCGCTCTCCCTCCAGTCGCGGCTTGAACGGGGGGACCACCTGCTTCTGCTCTAGCTGGAAACGAATAACAAATTATTGATTTAAGACATCTGAAGAAACTATGCGTCTGCATGCATGCATGCTCTTTCTTAGAAACAATTGAAAAAGGATGGAGATATTGGAATTGTTAAATTTAGTTTTTAGGGAAAAATTAAAAACCTATCGCTATTCCGATTAAATTCATGTTGCAAGCTACAGGACTAATTTGATAGGACTATATATCTTTCATGCTGTTTATCATGGCTTTATTAGATTCAGAGATAATGATACTGTAAGGGTTGCAACGTGGTATCTAAGTTTGAATGGTAAAATTCGCAGTAAACAGGGACAAAGTCACGGGCACTAGCTAGTATAATTATAACTTACTAGCTAGTGTATTTTATACTTATTATCTAATTAGTGTTTTACTGCAAAAGTAAAAATAATATATATAAGCCTATATCTTTCTCAAGGACGCAGGTTACCTCTTTGTAAAATTTAATAATGATCGGATCAGTGGTTAGTCGTGATGAGGTAACAAACAGATAGAAAGAGTTACTTTCCCATTTACAATACTGTGGGTGTTATCCATATTATTAATATTATATACTAGCTGTGCCCGCGACTTCGTTCGCGTGGATGTCGGAACTTAACAATGTATTTTTTAGTGAGACCAAATGCACTTAACCCTATTTTTTTATAATAAAAGTAGCCTAAGTTACTCCTTATTACATCAGCTACCTGCCAATAAAAGTCCCGTCAAAATCGGTTCAGCCATTTCAGAGATTAGCCTATACAAACAGACAGACAGACAGACAAAAATTGTAAAAAATGTTATTTTGGTGTATGTACCGTATATATATTCATATGCATGTAGTAAAAAATTTCAATATTACAAACAGACACTCCAATTTTATTTATATGTATATATATTATATATACATAAAAATGGATGTTCGTATATATTAGATTGATAAAGTTAAAGTTGGCACATCTAAGTGTTTTTTGATTGAAAAGGTTTTAATGCTGTTCATTTTGCTTTAATTTGCCAATAGATGGCGCTGCATCATCTCAACTTCGATACTATTCAACTCTGATCGCCATTACGACAACTTCTGACGGATTCTGCTAGTATAATATAATAGTCACCATCTCCCATTCGATGCTCTTGAAGAAGGGATGGCTGACGATGTCGAGGAAGCCGTTCTCCCCGCAGCCGAGCCGCTCGGCCGGGTTCTTGTTGAGGAAGCCCTTCAGCACCGACGCCGCCTTCACCGACAGCGAGCGGGGGATACGGATTGTCTTCTCTAAGATGACCTGTAATGTTAAATTGTATGTTTACTTACGGTATCATTGTGTATTAACTACAAAAAAGTCAGGTGCGTAGTACCCACAACCGGCGCGTGTATTAAAAAAAAAAGTTTCTCCATACTAGGATATCTCCTGTATCGTGGGTACAGTCTAGAAACATACATGTCACATGCACACACAACCAGACACGAAACAACTATCTGTAGATCATACAAAGATATGTTCCGTGCGGGGATCAAACCCGCGACACGTAGCGAAAAGCTAATCGCTTAGCCATTGCGGCAACCGTGTCGCAACAATATGTAACAATGCATGAAAGTAGATGACGCAAAAGGGGTACGTCAGGATCGCCTACCCTCATGAGGAAAAGGTGGTGGTATTACGTTTGTATATTTACGGCCATCTTGATTGGCGGTAATGATTTTCGTTACTAGCCGGGTACATAGACTATACTAGCATATCAAATATATCAACCCATGCGAAGAACATAGTTACATCTGCAAACTAACAAGTTGGTAGATGTAACTATGTTCTTCGCATGGGTCGATATCTTCATCTTAACCCTTTAACCGTCAACGACGATTTAAAGCGTCAATCAGGATTTCAATCCAGACGCCAATGCCGCCATCAAGCGTTATTTTCTAGCCTTACGTTTGACAGTGAAATAAGTAATAAACGCGAAAATATCGCATTTATGTGTGTATTGACGCTTGAAGGCGGCGGCATCGGCGTCTGGATTGAAATCGTGATTGACGCTTTAAAGCGTCGTTGACGGTTAAAGGGTAAGCTTTAGACGTAGTGACGCTGGAATTCAGCTTGATTCCATGTACTGCAGTTAATAATTTTTTAGATGATAGTGGGTACCTGGAAGAGATAGTCTTCGGTGTTCTGGTCGGGGTTGTCTGCGGCCTGCGCGATGTCGAAGGGCGATCGTCCGGCGAGCATCTCGTAGGTGAGCACGCCCAGCGCCCACCAGTCCACGGAGAAGCCGTACTCCTCGCCGCGCAGGATCTCGGGCGCGATGTAGTTGGGCGTGCCGCAGAACGTCGACGTCGTGTCGCCCGGACGGACTCCCTCCTGCGACACCAGGGACAACATGCGATATTAAACGGATTGCCATTGCTTTATGTTTAGTTATTACATTACTTATTACATTACTAGAGCTATGAGATCGTAACTTAAATAACCTTATGTTTATTCGTGAGTGAAAATCTTTGAACAAATGTAGAATCTTTAACAAAATACATAAAAGATCAGAATATGCTGTAACAATACCATATTCAAGCAAATTGACAATTTGATTCGATTTGAAACGATATTATGACAACGTGTGTGTGTGTGTGCGTCAGTTACCTTGCACATGCCGTAGTCAGTGAGCTTGATGTGTCCCTCGTGGTCGAGCAGTACGTTGTCGAGCTTGAGGTCGCGGTAGATGACGCCGCGCTCGTGCAGGAAGTGTAGCGCTAACGATATCTCCGCCGCGTAGAACCGCGCGTGCTCTTCTGGCAACCGCCGCTGGCGTTGCATGTGGAACCTGAAGATGAAACAGGAATTGAGAGATTTCTTCTTAAAAAGTCGCTGACAATCTAATAGTTTAAATCCAGAAGTTAGCTACTAAAACAGCGGAGTTCTAAGATTCCAGACCGACTTATGTGATTGTGTTATTGCAGTGAAGAATAATGGAAATAGTTGGTTAGGTACCTATCAGTGGTCAACTGAGTATTTACTTTAAAAATACTCTTTGGAACTCCTCAATGATGAACAGCACACATATCAGGATTTGGCTATTGTATTGAAGATAAAAAAGTAGCTCGTGATAAGCCAGTTTTAGGACCTATGGATGAACTTCCATTACCCCCAAAACTTTGTCCTATCACAGATGAAGGGCCCAAAATATTAACGTTCTTCGAAATGCACCCAATACACGTAAAAGAACAAATAAGTCTCTATAACTATAAATAATGCATATCATTATCCGATCCTCACGCACAAGGACGTTACTCGTTCTATCCTGGGATTATTTTGCTGTTAATTCAAAATGTTGTCACGACATCTATCTTGGAGCTACTATTGCATATTAAGAGCATTCAGCGCATGTGCGATAGATGTTTAGAAGTCGTTGAGAGTTCTTTAGTCTTTCACGCAGCCGGATTTCTTTTCGTTAGTTAAGTAAACTCACATGAGATCCCCTCCCCTCACGAACTCGATGACGAAGAACAATCTGCTGGGCGTCTGGAAGCATGAGTGCAGCCCCACGAGGAAGGGGTGGTTGGAGGCGGTTTCAAACACGTGTTTCTCCGTCTGCACCCAGTCGATGTCCTCGTCGTCAGTCACCAGCGCCTTCTTGATCACTTTCATGGCGTAAACGCGTTTTGTGCGCTTCAATTCTACCATCAGGACCTGGAAATTGACACAGAATATGTTATGTCAAACAAGGTTTTATATATTTTGGGACTTTTAGTTACATGGCTATCGCGCAAATCGATCGATCTGTAAGGTTAAGCAGCGTTTGACACGGCTGGTACTTGGATAGGTGACCGTTATTTCCACATCGAGACCATTAGATAGAGAATTATTAAGGAAATCTTTGACGCGCCTCGGATGCAAAGCTAGTCCATAACTTCGATAGTCGCGTAAGAGTATCATTAATAACAGATTTTAGTAGCAGTGCATATAATGTTTTATTATACCTTAGCGTATGAGCCTCTTCCGATGACCCTGATGAGCTCGAAGTCGTCCAGCGAGTACTGTCGCTGTGAGCCAGGTTCCAGCTCGTCGGGACGAGGTGGCGCAGGCGCAGGTGCAGGCGGTGTCTCCGGTAATGGTGGCTCCACTTCCGCACGGGATCTGAATAGGACGAAACCGTTGTAAAATAATTTTTTTGGTACTTTAAATATATTTTTCAAGCAAGTTAAGTTGTTTTTATTACAAATATATTAAGTACATTGCCATCCGATCGAATTCCAAGTCTAACATTACATAAGTATCAACAAATACTAATACTAAATCATTGGTATCTAAGCCTATGTTACTGGCATAACTTTGCCAAAACTTGTGATGTTTACAGACAAACGATACGCATGACAGCGCTAATCATCAGTCCATATCAACCGGAAGGTTGGTGCGTGACAAAAACTGAGATTTATCGTCTATTCATATTCGTGGAAAAACCGTTATTAAAACCACCAATAAGAGAAGTTTTATATACACAAATCCAGTAGAGGATTGTATTAGGCTGTAATGTTGATTATAGATTGAATTCGACGAATTCGAATTGAAACTCAGGCAGCCTGAAGTATGTAACAGTACAGACACGAGTTTTTAGGAATCTATACTATTATAGTATAGATTACTATTATATAAAGAAGACTAAGACTAAGACTAATTATAAAGAAGTAAAATTTGTTTGTATGTAGGGGGTAATCTCCGGAACTAATGATCCGAATCTGAACATTCTTTCACTGATAGATAGCTATATAACACTATCTCCGAGTGTTAAAGTCTATAAATTATCGCGGACGAAGTCGCGGGCTAAAGCTAGTATTGAGTAAAACCACTTTTTTTAAAACGTGTTTCGATTTTTTGTAATAGAATACTCAGTAGCTGCCTGGAATTTGGAATTGTGCCCGGTAGATGGCACTAGGCTCGCCTATTACATCGGATTTAATAACGGCAATCAGCGTCAGTGAGTGTACAATAGTACACCTCTGCTTAATCCTTCCTTGGGAATACAGGTGTGATGCTATAAACCACTAAAACATACCTGACGGAAGATGCCCGTCCCAAGGTGCTCTCTCCGTTGGCATCGTCCTTGACCTCGATGGGGTCCACGTGTTCATTGGAGCAGGGCTTCTGCACCAGTTTGTGGCACTTCTTGTGCACCAGCAACTTGCACTGGATGCACTTGAAGCCCTGTCGGCCAAGGCCCCAGATGCGGTCCTGGCAGAAGGCACAGAAGGCGCGCTGGAAGAAACATTCAGATAATTAGTACAGTTTAATTTTAATTGGAAATCAGCTATTTTAAGTAAAAGAGCCAGTTTTTTAATATTATGAGGCACTGACGGTGGACACCGAAAATATAAATTGTTGTAAAAAAAAAAAAATGGGTATGTATACCGCGAGCATAAATCGAACCTGCGATCTTCAGTACACCAGCACCAGCCGCATTAGCCTTTGAGCTATCGCGATCTCTGCTCGCTATCCTTTTCCTATCCAAAGGCTAGAGCGTATGGTAGTGTGGTATACGACACCAGAAGGTCGCAGGTTTGACTCTCATTGTAAAATTTTCTTACCACAGTTTATATCTTATGTCATAGAATCAATAGAATACGGTAGATGACTACTAGTCATCTGAGGCCCTCTCTCTCTCCAATTTAAGTGCCAGGCACTTGTCGGTGTAGCATTTTCCATCCTGTTCTGTTCAAAGCTAGTAAACCCTAAACTCGATTTTACGCATCGAACGCGCGAATCGAGAGCACGAAATGGACCAATTGGAGCGCCGAACGCGTTCGATGCATTAAACCGACATTGACGAAAGAAACTTACACTAGGGCCTCTGAGTTACTTGTTATGATCTGTCAAAAACGACATTTCGTTCTAAAAATGTTTGGAATACAAAGGTGACGTCATAGTTTTTTATTACCATTGACATACTTAAAGTGTGATTTGGCAAATTAAAAGTTGAAAACGCCGAGGATAAGCGAGTGATTAAGTTTTACTGAGTTTTTAAAAGGACTTCTGTTTACCAAATACGATTTCAGAATATATTTTTCATGGAGTCATCTAGCCTATTATAGAGTATAGAGTATAAATCCATACGTTTTTGTACTTACTCTATTAAATCGTTTAGCCTGGAAGATGTGGCCATTGACGCGGTACAGTTTTCGCCACCGCCGCGCGCCTCTTCTGTATATGCTTCCTGGAAATTAAATAATACATTATGAGTATATCTATGTCATAGATTTAGAATGTAAAGATGAACAATGACAGCTTGTAGGAGATACAGAAAAATAATATGCATATGTGTTAGTGACTGATATGTCAGATGAACATAGGGTTGTGTATTTGTATTGTCAATATAGTATAGTATCGATAGATTAAATCTTGCCCTAATGAATAGAGGTATATACGCTACTAATTAAATCCTCTTATTGTAAATTAATAAATGGATAAAATCATTTTATTTATGAAAATACAATGAGTATTAAAAAATATAATAATAATTTTAAGATGATGTTGAATGCAGCATACAGATAAGTATAATACAAAGATTTAACCTTGTGCTATCCACTAGTCACAGTTTTGTGCACTGATAATGATAAAATAATGTATGATATTACCATTGCTAGTTCCCTTAGGCCCGATTACTTAATAATCAGATAAAAATCTATCGACTTTTTATCGATATCCGTGAAGTCATTTCTACAGTCAACCCTAGCGTAAACATACATTTTAATATTTACACTAAATATTATTTATTTCTTGTTTTATCTACAAAATATTACCACGTATCGGAAGAAAATGTAATATGCTATGGTAAAATTTGTTTTCTCGGCGAATTAATACTAGTACGTACACAAAATATGGTTTCAAAACGTACGATTAAAAAATCACATTTACCTGTGAAACGTGTAATTATTTGGATTATTTCTCTATGTCACGTTACAATTGGCAAAACAACATGACATTATGACTGCCTAAATATCACTTATCGCCAATAATTGCACGATTACTTTATAAATTAATAAAATATATTTGACACTTAAGCAATGGTAACGATAGATACCGATCCTTCAAAAAAAATTGTATCATATTGACATTAACATCTGTCTCTTTCTTTCTCGTTGAGTGTTCATATTAAAATGATATCTCTTTTCCACGCTTTGTTGGTCTTTTAGCGTAAGCGAAATTCTAAGTCTATGATCTATGTACATAGAGGGGCTCGTAGCTACATAGCTACCGCGCTGATCGGTCGGTCTGCGAGGGTAAGCAGCGCTTGCCGCGGTCAGTCCTTGGATGGGTGACCATTTTTCACAAATCGAGACCCCTCCGTGCCTCGGAAAGTAAGTTGAGCAGTTGGTCCCGAGTGTCATATGATGACCTATGACAGTCGTTACGGGTGTCAGCAGCCCAAAAATCTGACAACCAGTCTAACATTAGAATATCAGTGTCTCCCAGTAATTGAGTGGTGGAGGTCAGATGGAAGTCGCTCCGTGTAAAATACTGATATTCTGCCGCAACCGGTTAGACTGGAAGCTGACCCCAATGTAGTTGCGAAAAGGCTAGGCAGATGATGAGTATTATGATTGTATATGTCTAAAAATGTGATAAAAATGGAAATGAATAACCAAATGCTTCACTAGCATTATAAACCGATTTTATATAGTATTCGAAGTGTAGGTACCAACGTTTTTAAATATCACGAATTGCCAGATTGAATGTATAAATGACCATGGATGGTTGGGGAGAACCGGGGCCTCAGGTAAAACGGCTGATATGACAGAATTATAAGCTCAAGTGGAGTCTAGATTATCAGAGTTGGTGTGAAAACAAAAATATTATTTTACGTATTTATCGATTTATAAATTGAAATATAAAAAAGGTTTTTATTTTTTAAACTTTGCCCCGCTGTGGGATTTCTCCTATATTGTGGGTACAGTTTACAAACATACATGGCACACACAATCAGACCCGAAACAACTATCTGTAGATCATATACATATTTGCTTCGTGCGGGGATCGAATCAGCAAGACAACGCAGAAAGCCAATTGCTTAGTCTCTGCGCCAACCTGTAAAGTTACAGTTCTTATTTCTATACTTGGGTAAACAATTTCCTTGGAAGCCTTATTGTGATCAAAGCTCTTTGTTAAAACAACGTTTCCTAAAGCCTCTAAAGGTATATAAAAATTGATAGAGTTCGGTATTTTTGCCTAAAATGGGCCAACACGTATGTCACTTCAGGAATCCATTAATCTTGGAACACGCGATCTAATTGCGATTTAGGGGATGGCATCGAAACCGGCGTTTTTATATCCATTTGTACCAATAAAAATTAGGGGAATGGTGACTTGAGTGTTTATTAGTAAAGTGCAGTTCAACGAGAAGGTTGCCCGGGTTATGCAGGTAAAGTTGTTAGCAATTAAAAGTAAACTAAAGCTGATTTATCATAAACTGATGTTTAAATGTCAACCTCTCGAGTAAGTGAAATCGTCCATGGCTTCACTTATGGATGATATTAGGTCAACCTGAAAATCAGCGGTTCAATTTTATCAATTGCAGGGCAATTATCTTAATCTTATGATGTTCACACATTGTACACTTTTTCTCTTTTAATCTAGGCGTGTCTCACAACTAGAGTACCTACCTATATTAATCTCGCATCTTCTCTGATTCATTTATATATCAATCACAAGTTAGATAACAATTTGAGAGTGTATTGTGCGCGTCTGTGGTTCCCCTGGGGTCATAATTCAGCAAAATAACAAAGTTCAAATAAAGAATATTACTTTTTCTTAAATAGAACAAAAAATTAAATTGACATTACAAGAAAATTACATATTTTTTAATGAAACACTTTCAGCGTCACGTTTCCATATCAAGACACACACATTTTTAAAAAATAAGGAAAATAAGTCGAATAACTAACAGCCATTTGTCAATAAAATCGAATGGCCTCTACCTTAATCGCGCCCGCTATGAAGCCACACCTTACCATGGCGAATGACCCAATTATCGACCACTTTGATATTATTTTCTTACCTGTTAAAAACTTGGCAATTTCGAAAGAGCAGTACATTTGAGTGTGGGGGCATAGTATTGAATTGACACTGCTTGGGCCGTGGCCGCGGCGATACTGAAACTTATCACTGGTATCTTATCAAATGTAAAGAAATTATTGAATCAAACTGCTAGTAAGCCGATTTCAATGTTTTTTTTTGCAAATACATACAAGTGCAATATCTATTTTGAAATGTTACGTTGCTGCATGCTCGTTTTAGATTAGCATTGTAATCACGATGTAATAATGTTTCAGATAGCGCCTGTTTATATTTTAAAGAAATAGTTTTAGTTTTTCGTTGTTCGACGACACGGTTGGCGCAGTGGTTAAGCGATTAGCTTTCTGCGCTTCGTGTCGCGGGTTCGATCCCCGCACGGAACAAATATTTGTATGATCTACAGATAGTTGTTTCGGGTCTGGTTGTGTGTGTACGTGGCATGTATGTTTGTAAACTGTACACACGACACAGGAGAAATCCAAGTGTGGGGCAACGTTTCAAATAATAAAAAAAAGTTTTAACCAATTATTAGCAGGGTTTACTTCTCTTCTGGAAACTGCCCGTGTGCTCTGAGGATATAGTCTCCACGCGTGAAATATGAGACTGCTTAGCGTACTCTTTTGGCAGTCAGCCTCGAAAAACGATGTCCATCCCATACATTCCATAGTGGAAAGATGGAACGACCATTGCTGACTGGCTACTCTTTCCAATAATATAATGCCTTTTTATTAATTACATACGATTAAGTTAGCGTTTCAAGAAAAATAACAGTCCTACTTCCTACTAATCCTACTAATATTATAAATGTGAAAGTTTGTGAGGATGGATGGATGGATCTTTGTTACTCTTTCACGCCAGAACGGTTGAACGGATCTGGATGAAATTTGGCACAGAGATAGATTATAGTCTGGAATAGCACAACGGCTTTTTATCCCAGCAAAAAGCACGGATCCGTTAACCAAGCGGACGAAGCCGCGGGCGGAAGCTAGTTCTTCATAACTGCACAAACACACACGGTACAAAAAGCCATGTAATCTCCATTGGAACTGCTATTATGCTGTTAGTAGAATGTTGTCTTGGTAACGAGGAGTTTGGCATGTTTCTTCTAACAAACCATATACAAGATTAAGATCCCTTCGATATAAAAGGGACAATTTTATAATTAGCAATAATACAATCCCGTGTTTACTAGGTGTTATACTTTTTGCCCAATTAAATGTCCAAAGGGGAATATTGTTAAGCCAGTGACATGATGCCAACAATAGCCATCAGTTTAGTCCCGCGCCGGGACAGCGCGGCCAGACGAGAGTAGACTCAAATTGAGCGGCCATCCACTTCAACCTCTATGGACTGACTTTTTTTATTGTTCAGTATGGATAGCGATCCTAAATGTTCCGACAAATATAAAGAAAATACGAGAATACTAGACTTGATATTTGAGTTTGTATGTCAAGGTATAAATGTCAAGTTATTCGTTAATATTTTTACTAAAAAGAAAGTTTGAGAACTGCTGCCAGAATACTATGTAAAGCCAAAGGCAAAGACAGAAAGGGAAAATTACACATTACTGTTTTCACATCTATCAGTATATCAATTCCGCTGCTCAAAACCACGACGACACATTTGACGCAGTGGTTGAGAGATCGACTGCTGCGCTACGTATAGCGGGTTCGATTCCCGCACGGAACAAATATTTGTATGATCTAAAGATAGTTGTTCTGGGTTTGGGTTGGGTACCTACAATACAGAAATAACTGCCAGAGTGGAACAAGGTTTTTTTGAAAAAAAAAAAAAAAACTAAAATCATAACATTCCCTTATATTGAAAAAACTTAGTATTGAGTAAACCGAATTAGGAGGACAAAACTTATGTGGCTATACCTACTTATCGTGTACCTAATCTTTAACTACTAATCGAATGAAAGGTTTTGTGTTTTAACTGTAAACAAATGCGTATCTCATTAAAATGCTAATCCACGTTAAAAAGAGCTGCCTGCAGTCCAATTTAAGCGCAGCATTCCTAATATGCAAGTACGACATTGGTATGCAAATGTGGAGGACAGTGCGCGCCGGGATTTGAGCAAATATTGCCTCGCACCGCTCGCTGTAGCCAACAGAAAAGCATTTTACACAGTGAATTACATTTACTGATGGAACAACTAGATTACTAAGGATTTAGATGTGTGTGCTTTAGGAAAATAAGTGACAAAAAGATGGGACGGACTAATTGTAAACGATAGCTATGTGATTTAGGTAGGCCGGTCTCTGTTTTCCTGTGGATGTCGTAAGAGGCGAGTTTTAGACAAACCCTTAATAAAATACGCTGAATAAAGTTATGTCACGCTGTCAACGTCAAGAAATGTGTGGATAAAATGTCTTTATATATGACTAGCTTCCGCCCGCGTGATTTACGAACCCGTACATTTTCCCGGGATAAAAAGCCCATGTGCTATTCCAGACTATAATCTATCTCTGTGCCAAATTTCATCCAGATTCGTTCAGCCGTTCTAGCGTGATTGAGTAAGAAATATCCATCCGTCCATCCTTACAAACTTTCACATTTATAATAAGGATAACAGTAAGTAGGGCTCATTATTTTTTATAAGAAAAAAGTTTGAACACAAAGCAAATATTCGATAATTACACATCTACGACAGTTTCAACATCTACTGCATATTAATAACTAGTTAAACGAGTATCTACGTTGAATCCGGGTTAATTCCAAGCTTTAGATGACCCAACATTCTGAAATACTCGAAATTCGTCGAAGCGATATTGACATGATTCGACGGCAAATATGACTGCAGCACGTGTGTACGAAACTACATATAGGACACAAAATTGCACCGGACTTAATGACGACTGGACTGGACGTTTGCCGGAGTTCGGACTAATGTGCCTGTTGACATACTGAAGCATATGAGACTTCAGAAAATACAGCAAATGCTTGTATGACAACAGCACGTTTACGGAAAATGACATAACCGCTGTTAGAACTACTAGGAACTGGACGTTAACTGGCGTTTGGAACTTCCCTGTTGACGCACCGAAGTAACGTGTAAGGTTTCCATAAATATAACAAACTAGCTTCCGCTCGCGGCTCCGCCCGCGTGGATTACGACTCCGTACATTTTCCCGGGATAAAAAGTAGCCTATATGCTATTCTAGACTATAACCTATCTCTGTGCCAAATTTCAACCAGAGCCGTTCTGGCGTGAAAGAGTAACAAAGATCCATCCATCTATCCATCCTCACAAACTTTCACATTTATAATATTAGTAGGAAGTAGGATGATCGTTTCTTGAAGCCGTATCATTTGTTAGTGTCGGGTATATTCAAATATTACCAGACGGCTCAGTGTGTTATTGTATGTATGGTTGTCTGTACATCTCCTGCCCGGAAAGTCTTCCCTCGGTTTCCATCAACTAAATGTGAAGATAGGCCAAAAAAGTAAGAAATAATCTAAGCTTCCGACTCCATTTGACTACTCACAAAACTGCTTGTACCACACGTACAGGTGTCGCGTTCGTGGAAAGTGCTAGGAAATAGGATACATTGGTAGTGGGTACTTCGCTGGAATCCATAATGTGCATCATTTGGATGTATTCACATGGTAATGCAGGGCGTCGCGGCCGCCAACAAATATTGCTTCCCGGCTTTTATGTTCGTTTGGTGAATTTGTATTTACAG
Organism: Shargacucullia verbasci; assembly: GCA_947562105.1. NCBI lineage: Eukaryota > Metazoa > Arthropoda > Insecta > Lepidoptera > Noctuidae > Shargacucullia > Shargacucullia verbasci. The sequence goes on from OX387296.1 coordinate 2,840,083, forward strand.
TTGAAGCGATGACTTGTTTGAGTTACGTTTGTAAAAGTGGTACAAAGACCCAGATCCGAAACAACTATCTGTAGATCTTACAAATATTAGTTCCGTGCGGGAATCGAACCCGCGACAAGTAGATCAGCAGTCGATCTCTCAACCACTGCGCCAACCGTGCCGTCATCAAGTGATATTTATTATAACTAACCAGACAAACAAAATAGTAATATCATCAGTATGTAACCTACCTATAATGCCGTTAGTGATTAGGATAACTTAATTTATACACTATGACGAGTTCACACGTAGGTAGGTAGCAAATCAGTGGAGGTACACCGTGTAAAACACAAACCAAGTAGACAAAAGTACAGACAAGTAATAAGCTTAGCAGTAAACGCCAAGTGCTATAGCTAGTAACGTAAAACGAGCTACTTACTGTCTTCACCGGCGCACGGCATGCCCGGCGCGGCTGGCACATTGGGGAATACTGAAACAACAACAATATCATTAGTACAAAATTACACTTCACCACAACCCTGTGCAAAAATAAAAACAAAAAAAAATCAAACTCTGTTTCGTTTATTTCCGACGGAACGAAATTGCAATGCTTACGGAAAGAGAAATAAGCTATGTGGTAGGAACGTCCGCGCTCATTGTGTCGCCGACAGTGCGACACGACACTGCGACAGTACGACAGCGGCGCGACATTCTGATGTCCCAGCCACAATTGCGCCTAACTACATTATTTGATGAATTCTCTAGACGTTTGTTGATGTTACTTGTTTGGTGGAACTGCGACATATTTTGAATTGGAATGAAGAAGAATTGAAGATGAAGTGACTGAACTATTGTTTTATATTTATTGAAAGTTCTTCTATCGTTTTAGTATCTTACATGATAATTGTACGGCACAGTTGACGCAGTGGTTGAGCGATTGACAGCTGAGATACGTGTCGCGTATTTAATTCCACACGAACAAATATTTGTATGACCTACAGATAGGTATTCCGGGTGTTTGTGAACATGAAAATGTGTTTATAAACGTACCGCTGATACACGAGTAATTCTTTTTGTAAAAGTGGTGTAATTCTTTTTCTTTTTTTTAACGTCGGGAACGTACTTTTTTATTTTGATTACTGTCCTAAGAAGAAGAAGAAGAAGGAAAAAAACAAAGATTTGTGGTGGATAAGAGAGAAGGCTTGAGTCTTAACAAAACTAGTTAAAAGTCAGTTCAGAAAAACTGACCTACTTAGGTAGTAAGGAAAGAAATATTTTAAACAAAGAAATAGATTATCTTGATAAGAGTATTATAATTATTCACATACGACGTACGATAGATGAAGCAAAACGATACGTAAGGATTGCATCACGTGGCGCAGTTTCTGCCTACCCCCATGGGAAGCAGGCGTGACGTTATGTATGTAGATTTATTACTTTGAACATAAAGTTTCACGAAGTCTTGTTGTAACATTTTATTGCACATACGGGTACGGCTGTAACGTGGCGAGTTGCCACAATAAAATAGAATATTAACGCAGTCTGAGACCAGAAATTACACATGTTCTGTAGTCTGTAGAGATAGTACCACTTTATTGTGTACTCAATATTGTGTAAAAGAACATTCTGACATAGCGATGCTCGTTCCCACTCGATAGAAGAAGTAAGAAGAAGAATATCAACATGTTAATGTTATCAGCATCACAGACGGAGGTGTACTTTTTTGTACACCCACGTACGCCGACACCGTTATTAAGTTCCATGTAATAGCCTATTGCCACCTATCGGGCTCAATTCTAAATTCCAGGCTGCTATTGAGAATTTCAGTTTTGCCTCAACTCAGAATCGAACCCTCAACCTCATGCTCCGTAGCGGCGCTTGCGACCACTAGACCACTAGAAGAAACTTACTTTAGTGTATTTTCGCCATGTACATGTTTGTTTATTTATCTAGATAAATGCCAATATTTCTCTTTTATCTAACAGACAAACTAACTGGCCATTATACATGAAGTTGAATGTTGACGACCCAAAACAGAAAAGCTACCGGACGTTCCGACAACACACCCCTTTGTCTCGTTTAAAAAAGAGCGGGAGCAACCAAACAATTTCGGCTATCGAACCGTACTCGATACCGGGACTTCAAACTGAAAAACTTGCGGGTGGTTATTCGAAATTCGAACATTCAGACACCGCGTTCGGAAATCCCCAGCCTAATGTTTGTGGAATCCGGTATTCGGGCTGCGGGATGAAAGCTGGAGGGCCTGGTACACTTGTTTTTGTATTGGAAGGGTCATTGAAACTCGTATATCGAGGGTTTTTCTACGTGTTACAAATTCGGCACGAGCGAGGCTCTATTGGTGTTGTGTGTGTGTGTGTTTTTTTTATATAATTTTAACGAAGCTCTTGATTCGATGGGTTTTAATAAGCTTATACCGATTATTTTTCTCTTTAATATTTTATTGTATAAAATGAGCAAAATTACCCTATACTTATATGAAAATTACTCACATTCAATCTTTATTAAATTGTATATTAATGTTTACGTAGGTATATGCCAATTGTCATATCATGATTAGCCAACCGACAAGATTCCTAATGGGGCTGACTCTCCAGAGTGCGCTATACTAAAGGGCCCGACACACTTGTCACACTCGACGCTATTTCACCCGTCACCATTGGCCGCTTGGCAAAATTCAGCACGACACTATGGAATACAGCTAGCACGCAATATTCGCGTCGCGTGGTGTAGCGTGTTACAAGTTTGGTATCGGCTTAATTAAGGTATTGTGACACGGTAATGCTCTTCTTTCATTGAGCTGTTTAGCATCAGTTCCAAGAACCATGATTTTGTAATTATTAGTTATTCTGTGTTATGTAGCGTAAATCATGTGACTTTTTATGCATATACTCCTTTGAAACTATCATGCTTTTCTACATTATTTCAAGATATACCCCTTATCGTATTACAAAAGATCCGGATATGTCTGTATCCGTAACGGATGTGTCGTCAGTAAAGTTAGTGGCAGTCCCCGCGTGGACATACAACGGATTTAACGTCACGCGTACTTCCGATCATAGTGTGGGCTATTTAGAATGGAGAGGAATATGAAGTTCTCAATGTACTGCTTCGTAGATATGAAGGGACAACATTTTTTGCTCGATCAGATATTCTACGAGATAAGCCTCGATAAGATTCTACTATGACTGCGTTGACATTGTAAATATGATAAGACATGTGTCATATAATCACATATTCATTTAAGGTACAGATAATCTAGCCCTGTCTATGTTTAAAATCTGGAAAAAAAATATTCAGTTGGGGTTAGTTTATGACATGGCCCAGTCTCTTAAGGCTGCAGAAGTGGTTTTTAAACATATAAGTGTGTTAAGTACATACGTGGTGAGCGTCCTCACAGACTATCCGCCGCTTGGGGTAGACGGAGAACTGTGTCTCTTACTTGCTAAATTCATCAGAACATAGATGCGTTTACAAAGAACTAACCAGAGAATATAAAACAGAGATAGGAATGGAAGGCTATGAGGGAAACATTTGCAGATCAGTGATAAGATATGATATGTTTTTATTCATATAGACCATATTCAGGTACTTAAGAATAGTTACGACTCTACGTGCCAAGTTCCAAAATGTTGACTTCCAATGAAGAAGAACGGGCAAGGAACTCTGCTTACTCTTTTAAATTCAGGATTTCTTACAATATTTTGTAAAAATATGTACATTGTTCTCGAAAACTTATGTGAGGACAATGTACAAAAAGTCTAAACTAAAAAGGCCTGATTTCTAAATTAATAACAAATAATTTGATAAGATTGCCATGGCAGCTATGAGCTGACCAATCCCAACAGACGGCACTCGTTCACGAGTATGACGCAAAGTTGATTAAAACCAAAGCCTTGAAAGTAAACACCACAGTGCCACATAGTCGAGGAGTCTACTAACATCTTTCAAGTAAACCCTCACCTACATTGGTCACCGCCCGAAACTAAAAGGACCAGTTACATTAGTTTATTATAAAACTTCGTATCTTACTTAAAACTTTGTCCAACAGTGTACAAACTTTCTGTAAGTCACTGTACAGACTTAGCAAATTATGTTATCCATTGCACACAGAAGAAAAACAACATTGACTAAAGATGTGCCAATGAGGATATGATTTTCGTGCGAGTAAGGAAAAATATATTGGTCCTAGAATACGGGCGCAATTAATATTACTAAAGATATGGGTATTTTTGGAGTAGCATCGAGTGAGAATGGCCTTAGCTCAATTAAGTTCAAAAACAGACTTGTTAAGCCAGCGATGTTTCTTTTTGCGGCACTCTGTCAAGTACTTTGTAAAGTATAATTTGGAGGCATTGTCTTCTTAAGTCTTAAGTTATTATTTGTGTTCGTAGTCAACACGATGAAAAACGACAAAATTTTCTGAATGGTATTTGGGCTTCCGTTATTTGTTAAATATGTTATGTCAGTAGAAGATTTAAGTGAAATATTTGAATGTTATTGTTAATTCTTCTTCTTTCGAATCGGTACCAGCTATCATATGCGAATTGTATATGTCATAGTAAAAAGATTCGAGGGCTGACTGCCCAGGGAGCACTGGACGATTTCGGTTTCATAGCTCGTGGAGGCTCGAGGCATCGACCTTAATGATATTACTTAAATTATAATAAAATAACTACCTCATTGGTCTCATGGGCGCCAGATTTTATTTGAAGGATTTCGCATAGCGAGCAAAGATCGCTGTAGATCAGAGGCTTGAGTCGCTGATATACTGAATCAGAAGCTCAGGAAGGTTCGATTCCTGCTCGCGATCAAATTTTTCTTTCTATGTGTGTGAATATTGTTTTTTATTTCTGCTAGAAAATTCTCAGTAGCAACTCGACGTTCTGAATTGTCCTCGGTACATAGCAATAGGCTCTTTATTAATTGGGACTTAATAACAGCATCGAAACGTGGGTGTAAAATACTACACGTGTTACTATGTTATGTTTAAATAGAATAAAAAGTTAAAAGCGTTATTTGGTATATAGTTATTTTAAAGTATTACTCATAAACTTATCTATGGATCGTAATCACACCGCGATGATGATTCAATCCTCTCATATCGAGTACCACTCAACACTTGCATATTTTTACGATAATTTATATATATATATACAGGGTGGAAGGGACATCGACGCGCAAACGTCGAGGACAGGTCACACATGATGCCTTAATTCAAATTATTAAAGTCATTAATCTCGCTAATGATCGGTTACAGAAATTGTTATTTTTGAGCGCGCAATGTATTGCAAACAACGCGATCACATCGCTCCGCAGTGAATGTTGGCGCGCGCGGCCGCGCGCACTGTACATACCTAACTAACTAAGTACCACTCACACGTAAGTCTGCCGCGGCCGCGGGCGTTCGAGAACGTACGCCTAACGACAACATTAATACCACATAAAATCAAGTTTGATTAGTGTTGATAACCGATGATAGATACTTATTAAGTAACAAAGATAAGGAAAAAAAAAACAATTAATAAGATTATTCCCATAAAATAGCGATTCCGATGAGGATTTAAAATAAAAAGGTTGCTTGCAAGTACATAGCGATCCAATAATGTAGGCATTAAAAAATGAACTTACAGCTCCGGGATATCTCTCCACTTAAATACGAAGTGCCTGACGCGCGTCCCCACGTACTACACCATTGCACATGAGCATATTCCCGTAGTCACGGGCACTAAAGTATTGTTCACCAAAGCATTTTAAAAGTCTGATTGACTTTGTGACTCAAACAAATAAAACACAAGCACAGAAAATTACTTTTAAACACGAATTCACGACAAACAGCACACCCGTTTGCGCTCAACGAAAACTAGGAACTGGCAAAAATTTGATAAAGTCGGCGACATTCAAAAGAAATTTATTTTACCGACGTTTCTTTGAATTAAACCGAAATTTCTTTTAATTTGCCGCAGCGGTGCCTACAATGCCTAGACCAACCACAGATCAATAAAATGATAGACTTTACAATCACATTAAGTTGTACGTACTCACAAAATAATTACGAAAATAGATCTATTTTTTTATGAAACAATAAATTAGATTGTTGAATAGCATTTAAAACTAAGGTTAATGTTGATGCCAAAAATTGATTGAAAAATACAATAAACTTATTTAATCTTTCTTTAAATCTTCTTTACTTAAATCGATAAAGGTTTAGGAAAATAATGATCCCTCATAATGAGTTTAAATAAAAGTTGTAAATAGGACTTTAATAGAGATTATTACAGCATGAGGTACTGTGTGACGCGTCTATTAGATTCATCGGGACTGTCGAAATAGCTTTTTGCGAGACCGCTTATCGCCGCGGCCCTTTGTCGGCGCCTTTGAAGAGAATAAGTGCGCGCGCGCCGCCCGGCGTGTGTAGGTACTAGGCGGGTGTTGACCTCGCAAGTGAACTTTTCGAAACAGCTGATCAGGTAGCTCTTTCGAGTTTTATTTGCATTGCTGTTTTTTGTGAAAATAGTGAATTTATTATTTTTTAATTAAAAATGTCAATGGGTTAGATGGAAATAATGATTTTATACAGGTTGAAGTAAAAAAAACTGCAGAAAAAAACGTAAAAATTAAGGAAAAGCCGACGAAAAATTTCAACGCTGAGGGGTCCAGAATCATGTACTGAATGCATGGTAAACGTTTGTGCGTCGATGTCCCTTCCACCCTGTATATATACGATAATTTATTTATATCCATTTTATAATAATATTATCGGTTGTCATTGGAGTAACATTGTCAAATTTAATATTTAAAATTGGATTTGTTTTTATGTTTTTATCGTGTTGAACATACCACAGGGAATAATTTCGTTTTTGTTGATGATGATTTAAGGCCGATACAAAAGCTTTTTAAATTTTTAGTTGTGTGTAAAGTGAAAGTCTGTGAAGTCTTTTAAGCTGACTACCTACTATCTTGCCTTTCCAAATAGCACGAGAGCTTTGCAACTACCCAATAACCATCTTGTACAATAATGTGTAACACAAAGGGGAGAAAGCGAGGTGTACACGTAAGTTCCGAACAGTTAAACCGATCAATTGGATCGTCTAATGCTATTATGGCCACTAGGTTCAGCTGTGTTTACTTGTCTGTGAAATGATTCTAACTGCTTCATACGGAACATATTGGTTTTAAATCTTCTATATTGTTGTGATTTTGTTTATAAACAAAACTTGTATTTTTTTTTGTTTCTTTCTCGTTGAAGAAGATTACTTTTTCTGTCGTTTCTGTCACATGGTCGGTTGACGGCTGACTGGCTTATCTTTCATCATCACATAGAACATAACCATTTCTCATGTCGAGATCATGCAAGACACGAGGATGATGTTGCAAAATAAGTTATATTTATATAATCATAAAGTATGTTATTGGAATTGAGACTATTTCATTAACAAAACCAGTGGCTGGTATTCAGAAATTTTAATACTTTCACATTAACCACATTCTGAGTTAATTATAGTGAGATATAGTATTAAATAAATAAATACAGAATTTCTTTTTCTTTACTTATCTACCCCGCTTTTTAAATTAAGCTAATTGTATTGTTCTGAATTAATTCAAAGCACATTTTGCAATGACTTTATTACTTCAACCCGACGAGCGTAAACTTTTGAAAACCATCTTCGCTGCACTTAATAAAACCGTCTCTACTAATTTCCGCGCCAGAAAGTCCACAAAGCGTAATGCAATTTAATTTAGTAAATAATTTACTTGTATAAAAAAAAAAACAATGGCCAGAAAAAAGGAAGTATATAAAATGAAGAGACAAAGGGAGGACGGCGTCAAATCCAATCTCGTTGGTCGTGGATTGGAAGAAAACACTGGTACACTTGCCTCCAACACCCTACTATTGTGCTGTGTTTCACTCCAATTCCATTTCTTTGTAAAACACAATTACTTTTGGTGTTCAATTGTTTTGTTGGACAATAGAAACGAAATTTTCGCGTTTAGAGGGGCTGTCGTATTGCAGGTTTGTTATTGCAATAGAATTATCAGTTATTTGGTAGTTTTTACTTAGAGGCTTTCAAGCTAGAAAATATCTTATACAAAGAACGCCCATTCTATTTAGCATGGTACGGTGTGCTTTTATTTCGTTACTGTTGTAAGAGTGCATGAACACATCTGTTACTCATCTATGCAGCTATGTTGGCAACGGCTCCCGTCAGCGTTCGGTGACTGCCATCTGACCTCCGCCATCCAATTAAGGTTAGACCGGTTGTCAGATTTATCGTGCTACTGACACCCTTAATGACACGTTAAGCACGTTAAGCAGTCGTGGGGTCATGACCCCCCCCCCCCCCCCAAGATCATACTCGGCAAATTGACAAACCTCCTAAAAATAGACAATTTACGGAAATTTAAAATAAATTGCTTAAGACCCCTACAACTGGCTACGACCGCGCCTAACATTCGAGACCAACTGTTTACCGTGCTTTCAGAGTCATAAAGGTTACTCTAAGTGTGCGCTGCTTAACATCGCAGATCTGATTGTTAGCCCCCGTCTGTGCTAACACCTCCAAATGACAAAGAGCGGGTTGAGGAGTTCATTAGGTAAAACACTACAAATCCCACTATCCAACTATATTTGGGCTCGTCATCCAATCAGGCGTAGCGACATAAGCCTAGTTCCGAGAAGTTATTTCCACCGAGCTGTAACTTAGTTTCCCGGGATCGAGTTTAAGCCGGTTCACTTCACATTACTTAAACAAGTCTATAGTAAGGGCTCGCGCTCATTGTTACTAACTTTAGTCTATACACGAAAAAGTTGGGCTTCGGCAATGGTAGTATTTGGTTTATGTTATACAAGCTCCTAATAATAGCAGTGAATATAACGAGTTATCTAATGAAGATCTCATTGATGGTCTTGTGGTCGCATACACGACTGGTGAGCGTGAGTCCAGTGTATAATTCACAGGTCGGGCAGTGTTATTGAGAGAGACAGCAGAGAGTCTGGAACTGTGTCCGAAAGATGGCAATAGACTCACTTTCTTTTACATGGGACTCAATAACGGCATGGGCGAACTGTACTGTACTAGTGCACTTGTGCCTAATCGGTTATGTTATTTAAATAAAAGTCAAGTGCAAGATCTTCAAAATAACCTCATATTTTGAAATCGTTATCATATTTTATTAAATTAATCTGTAACTTTACAGGCATCAGTCATCAAAGTGGAATATTATGAATGTCATCTTGTAACATGCATTTACCACAAAAAAAAAACATGCTTACCAACTACAGAAACACGTAGTAATTCAATCAGTCTCTACTTTCGACTTATATGCCTATTATAACCATCACTTAAATCGTTCTTATTTTTCAAACATATATATCAGAGCTACCCTCGCCGTTGGATCACTACCCAATATATTGTTTTTATGTAAAAAAACAGTTTGTGTGCCAACATAACCCGGGCCTTTGGGTACGCGCGATTGTTTTGTATTGTTGACCCTTACCTGGTTCTTATTATTATTTATTATTAATATATATTTCCTGTTGAGAGTTTCTTTAATATTGCCGTGAACGCGCGGAATGGAATGAGTCTGCACGCTTGGCATTTCTACGATATAATTATAGGAAAAATTGACGTTTGGAGTTAGTAGAAGCAGGTTGATGTCTTATTTAGAAAATATTGTGGACTAACTGAAATGGCTGGATAATTATGAAATACATTAATGTTTGCAAAGAAATATTAAATTTCATCGCTTTTGGTCTTTCGGTACTGTTGGTTGGTTCATATTGTTTGCCAATACTGGTAATTTATTTTTAAATTCCTTTATACCTCGTTCATTCTAACTAATTTAACAGTGAAAAAACTAATATGATAAAAAAAGTATAATTCCTACCTATCAAATCTACTAATCTTTAGTAGAACTAAAAACGAAACTTTACACCTAATTTATATCTCCTAACACTTCAATAACACCAGAACGAGTTATTTGGTACAGAAGCCTTCGCTCATGTCTGTTAGCTACATAAAGTAGTATGGTAACATTTTCAACTGTTAGTAAAATCTATTACATCTTGAGAAGTCAATCGTTTGATGTAGCTATAACAGTAAACACAAAACAAAGAGATAATTATATTAATAAGGTTCAAAACGATCTTCTAATTAAACATGGCATCACATCTGTATTCCCCGAAGGTTTAGGCAGAGGCGTATTGTATATATATATTTGGCTGATGACGTTATTAAGTTTCATGTAATAGAGGGTGAGTCTGTTGGCATTTACGAAGCAAAATTCAAAACTACAGGCTGTTATTGCGGATTTTTTTACCGTAATGTCCAAGAATACTTTGCCCGGATCGGGCGTTGAATCAATCAAACCAACTGGTGTAATTCTTTTGATGATTTTAATTAGTTGATCGACTAGTTAAGGAATAAAAATCAACATTAACGGAAAAACCGTCAACAACACATCACGAGACTAACATTGAACATACGCGCTTGCGACCACTAAACCAATGCAATCAACACTAAATTTCAATGAAATTCAAAACCAATCTATGTATCTATTTATATCTTTTGTAACACAATAACAAATACTTGAACAAGTTATTTAGTGCGGAAGCCATCGCTCATTGTTGCTTCACAGAGTACACTAACATTCCCAACTATTAGTGAATTGTATTACATGCCGAGAGCTCTCAAGTGCTGTTACAACTCGATCCCTCTTAATAACAATAGTATATAGTTTGGTAAACGCATCAGTATAAATAGTACCTTGTTATGTTAAGGGTTGTTTGGTGGAGTTAAGTTAAAATTAGAGAACAAATAGAGACTGGATGCGGAAGACTGAGGATTGGGTGTAGTGACATATCTTGGTAAGGGCTTATGTGCAGGTTCTTACTGATCGAGACAAAGACTAAGGTCCATCTGAGTGCGGACTGTAGGACCAGACTTTGTCCAGCAGTATACTGTGAATCAAAGTAATAGTGGGACTTTATACGTATTTACTTCTATACAATATTGCAGTTATAATAATGTACACACATGACAAAATACTTTCTGTACCACGCTGCTAAAAGGCAATGAAAGTTCCAGATATCAACTATGAATATAGACAGGTTTAGATACCAAAATAGTAATTTACTCCGGTGGTATCCACAGGATGAATAAATGAGAGCGGCAACCGCAAGACAGTCGCCATCAAATATTCAGACAACTGCCTTGCAACTTATATCGCATGCATGTGTATATGCCCTTTATGGCGTATACAGTCAAGGTCCAAGGTCAATCCTTGTGAAAATTGTTTGGGAGGACCTTAGAACACGGCAGAAATAAAGGATAGTGTTATTAGGGTAGGTTATTGCGTAACCGTTATTTTACATAGTAAATGCTACAACATAATACAGTTTAAATATGGAACATTCGAGTCTTATAAAAAGGTTTTCTCAAACACAAACTCTTATAAATACATAACGATTTCAAGAATGGTAACTTCATTCAGTCTTTTATAAATTTTATTAACTAACTTAGTACCTTTGTTAATTGCAGAATGTTTTGTCACAATTGCTATGAAAGAAAGAAAGAAAAGTATTTTATTAGTCAAGAAAATTGCCCAAAATATATTGGTGCTAATAAGGCTATCAGCCTAGCATGATGTTAGATGGCACTACTATCTAACGCTGATTTTCAACTACAATCCATAACATAGCATCACGCCTGTATTCCCCGAAGGGTTAGGCAGAGGTATACTATTGTACACCCACATTTCGCCGATGCTGTTATTGAGTCCCATGTAATAGGGGGCGAGCCTATTGCCATCTTCCGGGCACAGTTTCAGACTCCGTGCTGCTACTGAGAATTTCAATATAGAAAAACCCAATAACACTTTTCCCGTCCCGGGAATCGAACCCAGGACCTCACGCTCAGCAGTCGCGCTTACGACCACTAGACCAATGAGGCAGTCAACTTATTATTTTTATTAAAAAAAAAAAATATTTGCCGCTCACTAGAAATAATTCCTGTATCGTGGGTGCGTTTACAAACACATATATTCACATACACAAAGACCCAAACACCACCAACCACTGCGCCTACTTTTTGTATTAACCCGTTAAGTAAAACTAAGTAAACACAATAGAATATGTACGTCGGCGTCCCTCTGTGTATTTATGAATTAACTAGTTCATGCACCTTAATAGAGACACACACAGACTAGCACTTTTAGTTGCACACAATGCACACACACACACAGCCCGCGGTCATAACTCACAAGTCATAATTTCATGCCTTACGTAATATCGATGACTATGGTTTGCCAGTTCGATTTCCGTACGTTTGTGGGCTAGGCATTAGACTAGAATATTTATGCGGTAAATACTGCGCCAGCACATAACAAGAAGACGCAGAAGGCCCATTAAATATCTTAGGTTAAGTAGATTTTTTAAACATCGCTCAATGTCAATGAAACTATGAAATTGACATTTAAGTTATGAATAGTTTAAGGTGACGATTTCTGAAGCATAGTCTGGTATCACATACATATTTAGTATTATGGTATATATCAGTCAAAAATTAATATTTAAACATGCCTTTCATTTTTTTTTAAGATCTTTGTCCTATAGGTTTTTCCTGCATCGTGGGTATAGCTTTATACACACACCCAGTCCCCAAACAACTAATTGTAGACCGTACAAATATTTGTTCCGTGCGGGAATCGAACCCGCGAGACGTAGCGCAGAAAGATAATCGCTCAGCTCCCGCACCAACCGTGACTTCAAATCTTGAATTGGGATAACACCCCGATCTTATTAACTCTGCATTCGCAAACACTGGCTTCATTTTATTTTGTCCATGTTTTGTTCTGATGTGAAGTGGACCTTCTCTTATCTTTTGTACAGCGCTAGGCTAGTGTAGGACGCTTCCGAGTCATTTCCGTTACACACCTCGTTACACTAACTTCACCGTTGTGTGCTATTACGTAAGTTTGTTACTTTAAACAGGTTACCGACTTGTGGTTAGGTGTGAGGAGAAAAATATGTCTACTATAGGCGCAGAAAAGTTTTGTACATAAAATAATGTATGCGGAATGGTGATTATTCATAATTTTATAGAGAATAGGTAGGTTTAACTGCATTGAGTGGTGACAGCTTTGCTTTCCATTAACTATACTATATATTTCATCTATATACAAGATGTATTTTTGGGATATTAGAGAGAGTATTTATTTTGATAATCCCGGACAAAACAATATGAGTTTTTTTCTATTTGAGTATTATCTATTATTTCTACATGTATGTAGTGCCAAATACGGTGTGAATATTTAAAAGCGTTGCAAAAATGTTTTTCCCGAAAATGCATTACAATATTCAAGACATTAAAACAAAGAAAAGCGAGGGACGTAAAAGCAAGGAAAAATAAAACAGTAGAGAAGCTTGAATTAAAACAATAAACAAAACAAAAATAAAAAAGAAACAAAAGAATGGCGGAAAAGCTTTGCGTCCAGACAATCATGTACGAATTAAAGCGTCCAGTGCAGGCTGTCTGTTAATATTTCTACATATGAGACATACATGCGACTTTTTGCATAAGCGACTAGCGGTCTTATTCAGGCACTGAATACTGAAATACTTATCAAATGACTGACCAGTACATTTACAGTTTTAAGTCATAATAGCTATTATGTTTATTTAACAAAATTCAACCAAACAGACCACTAACGCCATCTATTATTAATTTCGTTAAGGAACTGTCATTATCCCTTCACATTAAGAAATGCAATTGCATAGAATTAAATTTGCTTTATTAAATTCAACCCAAACATAGTCGACATAAGATTTGATTGCCGATTTACAAATAAAGGGGCTATTATATTGTGGCATCAGTATTTCTAATCATGCACCGGTTCTGCGGTGACTGACTGAAACTAAAAGTCATTCGAAACAGATAATAGCTAGTCATTTTGATTTCATCAAAAACTGCCATTCACTAGTAAGTTCAACAGAAACAATATTGATAGTGATAGAGAAGGTATCATGTGTGCGCCGGGCCTATGCGAATCCACATACATTGTATTGTAATATGTGTATGTACAATACAATTTCTCTGTAACCGGGTTAGTTATGTCCATGTCCTTTGATAGATCACAAGTTCTTGTGGATACGGATCTTTTGTGAATATATTGTGAGAAGCATTGAAATTAATTAAGCTTAGTTACATAGTTGGTATGTTCTCCCTTTGTTACAATATGCGGAGCTTTATGCCAATTACAGTTAATGTACATGTAAGAACGGTGACCAATAGTTGACTTACTGAATAGAGTTGTTGGTCAAAAAGCTATTATTTAAAAAAGAAGTTGTCCTTCTTTAGGGGTTTTCCTGTATAGTTGGTACAGTTTTGTTTTTTGTGCGAATTAAAACCAAAACATAGTAGAAACCTCTTCGCTTAGCCAATGCGTCAACCGTTCCCTCTGAAAACTTATATGTTGAGTTGGCAGGTTTAACCTATGACTATGAATATGAATCAGACTATGTTCAATATATTTATATTAAAGTCGACGAAAGCGGCCAAACTCTTTTGGATGTCTTAAGCAGATGCAGACAAACTATAAGTGAATTTTCATTTGTTTTTCACTATAGGTATACACCGGGCCAGCGTGGTGGACTAAGGCCTACCCCTTCTTATTCTGAGAAGAGATCCTTGCCCAGCAGTGGGACAGTAATGGGTTGAATTTATTATAGGTATTATCTGTTAACACTGTCAAAGCATGCGTATTTGTTAGGTATACTCGATTCTCCATGATCCTCATATAAAGACAGATAACAATCTCTTCTAGTCGGCTTTTGTGATGAAAGCATCAGCTAACACCGAATGTTTATGAAGTCCCGAATCAGGAAGCGTTCATTACCAATCGCATATAAACTATTTTACGATAAGAACTTAATCTAGTTTTTATTTGTACTGCCAGTAGAAAAACAAGGTAAAGCTTCGTTCACATTAACAGATTAATGTATTGCGGAGTTAACAACATCTGGGGTAATGGAGGAGCTCGCAAATAAATATTATATTAATAATATTATTAGCTGCATGTCAGACTTACAGACCAAGGATAAAAACTGAAAATTGTCTGTGAGTTTTTACATTAATTCGATATAATAGGTTTTTCAACGTTTCTCCGATGCATATTGTAAGTAAAAAGTTATATAGACAATGTTTTTTTTTAATGAAATTAATATTTGAAAAACCAATTAAGTATTTCGTGATTTTAAGAATTTGTTAGCGAATTAAAGAATAAACCTATCTTATTATCTTGTGGTATAAATGCTATTTTGGTTGAACATTTATTGAATAAACTGAGTTACTTTTATTTATGTAGTATGCAGGATAAAAATAAAGCCAAACATGATCTATTCATCGTGTGTGTTGAATAAACGAACTTTCTTTTTAGAAACCAATATGCAGACTAAACATCATCCTTTTTAAAAATCTCATTAAATATTGTATTTCGGGCATTCGCGCCAATACTAATTTATTTTTACTATCCACAAACACTCAACCGAGACACGATGAAGAGCCAATAACATCACGTTCATAAAAAACTTTTCAATAAAAACAGAACGATTGTTTACGGAGTTTCGTGTGTGGCTACACTTAAGACGGCCGCCTAAATACTCCTCAGCTAATAGATTTACTTTTAACAAGTTTTCTTTGGGAGTTACTGTTGGCGGTTATCGCGGATGCCCAATTACTTTGTTTACCGAATACCTGACTTGAATGCAGACGTAGGCAGAAAATAAGGCAGTGGAAGTGAGATGTGTGATTCAGCAATGTGGATCATATAAGGATACAATTATTTTTGTTTTTTCTATCTGAAGCCAATGTCCGTTTCAGGTGCATAACAGACAATATTTTTTTGTCTTCCTCAGTCAATTACATCACACAAAATGTTGTAGTTACTTAGTTTTTTAGTTCTTGTGAATATAAGGATATATTACTAATACTACTGTAATATTATAAATGTGAAAGTTTGTGAGGATGGATGGATGGATTAATGGATATTTGTTACTCTTTCACGCCAGAACGGCTGAACTGATCTGGATGAAATTTGGCACAGAGATAGATCATAGTCTGGAATAACACATAGCTACTTTTTATCCCGGAAAAATATACGGGGTCGTAAGCCACGCGGGCGAAGCTGTTGGCGGAAGCTAGTATATATATATATATATATATATATATATATATATATATATATATTGAGACGCCTGCCTTTCTCTTTAATCAAAGTTTAGGGATGTTCTCTATCAATAATATGGGGGTTTACCTAGGAACGATTGGCTATTAACGTGTATAAATTTGCAAAGTATAATTCCACTACTAGGTTTTACATGGCTTGAAACCAAAAAAATTCAAATTCAACCTGAATGTTTATTTTTTAACGCAAAAACGTATGTTCGATTTTTAAATATCATTATAACAGGTACAAAATATATGTCATCGTTTTTTTTATAAGCCAATCGTTTTGTGCAAACATCAGCAGGGGTTGTCAAACTTTCTTGTTTCATATTGAAACATGACTCTGTCTGTAAGACTTATATTGAGGGTAAGCCCATGAGAACTTGAGCCGATCGAATGAACAAGTTCTTGTTTACTTATTTACTCAATATTCACTTGACATATTGAGCTTTTTATTAACTGAGTATGAATTTATTTGTGAAAAGGGCAACTTTTTGATATTCTGAGAAGTTACCAAGTGTCTCCTAATAAAATAAAAAAATATCATACTAAAAATGTATGAGCTACTTTTTTACTAAAAATGTACTTATCAGGGCTAAATTAGCTTAATAAGTAATGTTCTAGTGGTCGCAAGGTCGCTACTGCTGAGCGTGGGATCCTGGGTTCGATTTTCGGGTTGGGCAAAGTGTTATTGGGTTTTTTTCGTATTGAAATTGTCAGTAGCAGCACGGAGTCTGAAACTGTACCCGATAGATAGCAATAGGCTCGCCTCCTATGACGTGGGATGCAACAACAGCATCGGCGAAATGTGGGTGTACAATAGTACACCTATGCCTAAACCTTCGGGGAATACTGGCGTGTTAGGCCAACAGTAGTGTAGAGAGCAACAGTATCTTGATGTATTGCTAATCTCAATACCGCAATCGAACTTAAAACTGAAAACAGTAAACCGTAAATAAAAAACATCACCAAATAAGCCAGCTGTGCTCAAAATCATGTTATTAGCAAAGTTGGCGGGTGTTGCCGGCAATTTGGCAAGCGCCCCGAGCACCCGCCGTGATGTATAGCGTTCAGCCTCCCCAATACTTTGAATAGTTTGAAAAAAAAACGTTTGCAACAACTGCCTTCGCGAGTCCAGTTGAAATAGCTGAATTTGTTTCTGTTTTCAGATGTTTTTTTAATGACTCGTTATTTTGTTAAAATCTTTTATTTAATTTCAATTTTATTAAATGTTTCCTTCAAAATTTGTAAGACAGTTGTATAGTACTTTGCATTATTTGTATTCGCGTTAAGTGTCTCAAATCACACATACACAAAGACTGGATTCGGAATAAAATTCTTGAAGACCATACAAATTTTATTAGTGCGGGGTTAAATTCGTAGAAACTTTAGCCAATCAGGACGTCAAGCAATACATTTGATGATCCGATGGTGATGGAGAATGTACACATTCATTTTACTGAAATGTATAAAAATTATAAAGCAAATATTCAGAGTAATAAAAATCATGTTACATAAATGCCTTAATAAAGAAGAGACTAACAATATAACATGTCATTGTAACACAAGTCGGTAGATTTAATAGTGAACTGAGCACTGTCGTAGAATTTGCTACGGAATCGTAGCACTGTAGCGGTCGTAGGCGTCTACTACATGTGGCGCTACGAGCTACAACAATTCTAACTATCCTGAATTCCGGGTTTAGTATCGTATCTTTGTTTATATTAAACTTAGTATTGACACAAAGTGAAGGGCTTCAAAACGTTCATTCATACTTGGATAACATTTTACGGTTCCCAAAAATAAATTTAAACGAAACCATACTGTATTAAGCAAGAATATAGCCACCATATACCGTACAAAACACAAATTCTCAAGTTACCACTCAGTTTTTTTCGACATATGCATTGTAAAACATGGTAATCGAACCCAGTTTACGCTCAGAACGCTCCTTTCACAAATATGTAGAAAATTACACACAAAATTGTTCCTGTGATTATATCAATTATTTTATAAGAAGACATTCCTAAAGTTAAGCTATCTGAGACGAGGCCGCGGAAATTGGTAGATTAAGTAAGGATAAAACCCGTCGAGAGCCGATCATTATAATCCGTTTAAAAGGATGCCTTGATGCAAAAAGTTGTCATTGGAAGGATTAAAATTTGAAGGAAGATTATTAGCGTTGTTAATTAAAATCTTAATTTTGTTTATTTAAAAATAGCTATGGGTCTTGAAGAAAGAAAAATGTGCTAAACTATGGTATTTTGCAAATAATCTATACTTATAATAAATCTGTAGAGAGGTCAATTCTGTACATGAAATATATTTTCAAAATAACTATCAGGGGGGGTGATTAGTGATCGATACTGATGCCAAAAATGCAATCAGTAAAATTTTTGTCTGTCGGTCTGTCTGTATGTTCCTTATAGAAACAAAAACTACTCGACGGATTTTAACGAAACTTGGTACAATTATTCTTCATACTCCTGGGCAGGTTATAGTATACTTTTCATCACGCTACAATCAATAGGAGCAGAGCAGTGAAGGGAAATATTGGGAAAACGGGAGAAGGTACTCCATTTTTTAAGCTTCCGTCGCGTGTGCAGCCTTAATGGTTAAAGCTACATAGAAATCATATACGAAAGTTAATCTGTCTGTTACATCAAAACCATTGAACCGTGAGGAAGGACATACGCTACTTTTTTACGAAAAACGACTGAAACGCGGACGAAGTCGCGGGCAAAAGCTAGTAGTAAATAAATATATAGTTCGATATTCTTGAAATGCTTCGAAAGAACTAATCTTACTTCCTACTTTAATTTAATATTATAAATGTGATAGTTTGTGAGGATGGATGGATGGATGGATCTTTGTTACTCTTTCACGCCAGAACGGCTGAACGGATCTGGATAAAATTTGGTACAGAGATAGATTATAGTCTGGAATAGCACATAGGCTACTTTTTATCCCGGGAAATGTACGGGTTCGTAAACCACGTGGGCTAAGCCGCGAGCGGAAGCTGATATCCGAAAACGTTGATATCTGAAGGGCTAGATAGAGGTGAACTACATTTCGCCGACATAGTATTTAATTCCCAGCGTATTGCCATATTTTGTACAGTTTCAACACACGATAGTCCTACACTAGCAAAAACACCCAAACTTTGATCTGTAGGGATAAGAACATATCTATTATCACGAGCCTGTAAAACGCGCCTATCAGGACATCTACTTAAAAACTGTCTTAAAAGCGGAGTGATTTACAAACGAAAGTGTAAAATTGTGAATTAACACTTACTCAACCTGCTTTATAATCATTTCATTAAACAAACTTGTAGTTAACAGCATTAATTTTAACACTACATCATTACTGAAATCTCTTTAAAGGTAAATAAAATAACTCCATACAATTATCGCGTTAAAATTTTAAACCTGAATAAAACTCGGTTAACTGGACGTGTATTTAACAAATGAGGTAGAACGGTGTTGTTAAAACTAACGACGCGACGGTAATCGGAAACGTTGGCAATTTATATTAATTTTGTATGAGATTAACTTGTGAATTGGTCAAATGATAATGTGTTGTGTGATAATTGAGACGTTTTTTCGGATTTATGTTTCAATTTATATAGAACAACTGAAACTCCAATTTTAAGCGATTCAGTACATGCCTTAACTGAAATGTAATTCTGTACAGTCGACATAAAAAGTAAATTATGTTGAGTCAGACATCAAAACTGGTAAATCCTATCCTACATCCTACACTTTAATATATGGTAAAATTTTGAAATTCGAATAATTATCACTTAATTTTGACTCAACAAAGAAGAATCTAGAACATAAAAATACAATGAACGGTCTTATCTTTACATTGCCTGTAAGTAATGTCTCACAAATCAACACGAACAACATTACACTAGGATTTCTCTCGTATGCTACTTATGTACAGTTTTACCACATGCATAAACACGCAGACACAAAGATCGAATCGCGCCCGTAGCGTAGAAAGCAAAGCTTCTATAGTCATTGTGTAACAGCATCGATTCGCTTTAATGCATTGTTCTCAGTGCTTCATGCATTCCGACAGAATCGTCTTCATTGCATCCGCAAATAAATCAAAGTCTGGGCATCCAGGAGAACGTTAAGCGCAGTGAAGTGACTTTGTATTAAGGCCACTGCATTTCCTCCCTTGTCTTGGAAGAGGCGACTACAAGACCAATATATTGTATGAGGTGTCTCTATCTGCCTGAATATGAGCATAGACATATCGTTAATCCTTCAGCCATAAGCCATGATATGTGTGCCTATGGCGCTATACAGACAATGCAGCACCTGCTGTTGTGCCCTTACTGCCTTGTTTCCTGTAATGAGGGTCTCATGGAGGCCATCATTGGGTTTTAGGCCCGATAAATTTAAAATTAGCCATCGACTCGAAAAGAAGAAGAAATCCTCCAGCCAAACTTTTTGAACAGTGCCTGAATATGTATTAATATTTAATCAGTCTGTAGTAAAAACAGTTCTGAAAATTTAATAACATTCAATATTCAGGACCAGACAAATTAATAAAAGAAAAAACATGACAGGTTCACAACCGTCGATTAAAAACAAATTACTACTGGCAGCACGAAAAAAACCAAAGCCTTTTTTTTATTCGCGCACCGCGCACCGGCCGGGTCCCGTCGGCCTACCGTCACCAATTATAACTTTGATGATAAAAGAATAAACTTTTGATAGCGTATATCCTTTATTTACCTTCACAAAATGGCGAATGTCGAGTTTTTGAATTAATCACTGAAGTTCGCATAACGTGTAACTTTTCCTTAATTGCTCACACCTGCTAATATTTATATCTGGATTTCGCGAATGTGATTGTTTGACTGAAGTTATAAAGCGGCGCTGGAATTCTAATATGTTAAGGCCTTTTACTTGATTCCTTTGTAAAGCTGGTTCGCTAAATTGAAACAACATTTGAGTTTTTATTTATTGGGATTAAACAGAGTTAAGTGATATGACAACATGTGATATTTCAATAGTTCAAAATTTTTTTGCTTATAGGAGAAAGCGTTTATGTTCACAATGTTCTTTTTATGAATAGCCAGGTATATAACAAAAACAAAAAAGAATCGAAAATAATATATTTAACGCAATAGTGATGTGCAAACACCAGAATTATAACTCGATTAAACCAAAACCTACCGCTCGGTTTGTGTAACGGCATGTAATAATAAAACTATCTGCATTTCAGTTTTGTCAACCGACACTGCGGGATAACATGTCAATACCGGACATTAATATTCACAATTTCGTGGTGCGCGTCATTTGTAACACAACACAGTTATGTAGATGAGTTATACAGATATCGTGTTTTGGATCGAAATCATTTTGTGTATCACGAATGATGTCATTAATAAAATTCAAGCGTGAAAAGAATAATAAAATCCTGATTACATGATAAAGTAAAGTTTATGTAATCATTGAGGATACTAACAATGTGAGGCGTAAGAAGGAGCTGCAATCACAATATCCAAATGTGGATACGGCTGGGCTAGCAGGCTTTGAGCCGCAGCGAACTTCTCGCACACATTCAGTCCGCAATAAAACGTCTGCCACGCGCACTCACGCATACACTCCACCGTCTGAGACCACGACACCGACGGCATTCTCATATCGATTAATTATATCAACGTCACCACACTATTACAAAACCAGGTCAATTCACAACCACACAAAATTAAAACACAATACATTTTCATATAATTATTTACATTATTAAATTAAATACTAAAACACGTACGATCAGCAACGATAGCATTACTTTAACTACATAAAAGATTAGATAAAGAACAACACTGTCCAATAGAAAACGTTCATTGACGCGCGTGATTTCGCTGAGGTATCGATATTTTTTATATCGATAAGATAAACCAGATGGCGCGAAGCGAGAGTGCTCATCTATGTGGAAAACGGTACACTGATAGATGGGGTTGCTCTTTGTGAAGATCAGGTGCGTTGTGTAGGCGTCACGGTGTCTATTATCTCAAATTTGCTGATAAAGGTAATCGAAGCGATAGCGTTTGCGATAACTCATCGAGTGCGCTACGGTCTATATGGAAAAATGTAAAAAGGAATATATTTCAAGTCGGACCCTAAAGGTCGCGTCCCTTTGTTACTGTAATAAAAAAACAGCGAAGTCACTCGTGCATGTCGATTTAATATGGAGTGGACCTTTCTGTTTTCCAAAAATAGAGATTTAATTAAGAATTTCGAAGGTTGAGCGATCAAAGAGAAATATCGATGGGGAAGTCGGATAAACTGTTTTACTTTGAAATAAACGTAAAAGCTTCAGGGATTAAAGTAGGTTTTGTTTTTAAAATGGAAATACTGTGTTGTCATGGTATTTTACAGCTAGTATTAATTCAGCAAGGTACATAAGGGTCCAGGATCCCTCATTCAATAGATTTTCTTTGTTATATTGCTTGAAGGGTTAAATTTAAGTGAAGATTGGTAATGAATTATTTGGACACTTTTTCATATAAAAAACAAAAGTGTGAGTTTTTATTTGACTGTAATTCACATGAATTGCCGTTATATGAAACCTACACTGCTACTAATTTTATAAACAAAATGAATTATGCAGACCTCCAAAACAACCCCACAGTAATTAGCAATTTAATTAAAAAACAAATAACTTGGCAACATTATAGAACTGTCTGTATTCCGTAATTAGGGATGGGAACATTCTTGTTGCGGACGACAGTTTGTTTAGGATTGTTGTTCGCTGTTGTTCCGAACGGTCTTTGGTCAGAAGATACACAACAGTATCTTGCCAACTTACTGTTCTTACTTGTACGGCTTTATCATTAAGGACGTGGGTCTGAGGGTACATAGTAATATGAAAATATGTATGAGCTTTTCTTAGTAGAAATATAAAGTATTAAAATTGGCTTCTACTCAACTGCACGTAAAAAGCAATTCCTTTGAAATTAATGAAGTTGTAATCCCAAATATACTCGTATTAAAAAGATCAGAAAACTTGGAGTATATAATAAGTATTTGTGATAATTATAGTGCTTTAAACAAAAGGTATCTGATACCAAATTTATTACTAATATGCATATATATACAATGACAGTTACATAACATATATTTTGATGTCACAGATAACATTGGCGGACCAAGTATTTGTTCAGTTTGATTTACGTCACACATCCGTTAATCTGGATATTGCACGTCAGTTGAATCAAAATTGATAAACGCGGGCTAAATCGATAGTGGAATGGATTGTGTTTTTCCAAATTCAATTTGAAGCTATGTAGGATTTGTTTTATACCAAAAAGTTTCAATAAAGTAATTTTTTGGGGTGCAAAGAAAGAGCCTTTCTCGAGTGACAAATCCTGGGCAGTCATCCTCGATACTACCATTCTGGCTGGCCAATCTTTCCATTACCATGTGATAGTGTCGACGCAATAGAAGAAGAGTAGTTTCACAGTTGCCGTCTGGCCGTAAAAATGAAAATAGATAAACCTATATAAAATCAATGATGAATCATATTAATGACACATCACTCTCACTCATTCAATATATCGCCAAACCGCAATATTAAACAACAAAACACTTGAACTATATAATAGTCATTATTAACAGACAAGTGGCGCAGTTGTAGACACAATAAAATGATTGTCTCGTGTATATCTACGTTCCGGCCTATACGGTCTTATAGGTATGGGTGATTCTTCAAAATTTGGTTAACTTGGTGTTAGCAGCAATTTTCACATATTTATATCAATTTTATCCAATATTTGCAACTACTAGGTGATATTATAAAGTCCATGTTAGTTGGTCACTCACTTTGATTTATATCACAGTCCTTTTTATTTCCGAAAATTACTTCTTTCTACTCCAAATATCAGTCCCTAGCCATGTAAGATCTCCCAAATTCAGTAAGCATTTCACTATTATTCTAATTCTTTAAAATAATATTTTAATTAACTCGGCTTAAACTCGTTGACTATTACATTACTAACCTTGTCATTGCGATTAAATTTTTAATAACAATATTTTTTATCAGATTATTTCAAGTCAAAAAGTGTAAGCGTTAAAAAATATCAGGCCCTAGCCATTTGCAAAATTCAAAAATACGCGGCATCTAATGATTAGATGTTTTTCATAACTTACTCAAGCGAAAGCATCGATGTAAAGTAAGTTGTAAAAACGACCAATACCGCGTCAGCTATTTTATTTTTAGTGCGGTCGCCGATTTTGTTGCGGAAACACGTGCTGTGCCAGTCAAACTCTCAGGCCCTAGGTAAGTCGTTTCAAAGATAATTAATTAATAATTGATCTCCTTACTAATTGTAAATTTGAGCTTTGTCTGTCTTGTTATTTTGATCACCTGCTGGTTTTGATGTTTATTTTAAATAATAAGTTACGTTTGATTTTGCTTTGTTTCGTCAGTCCCTAGACCGTCAGGCCCTCGTCGTAAAAGTGACTAGGGCCTGACGCCGCACCTAGGGACTGACAGTCATACTGTGTGATCCATGGTTTTAAGTATAAAATCCGTGTACTTCTTGTAGAATCTAGCGGCTAGAAAGAAAACATTATTGTCCAAAGAGGAACTTGTAAGAAAAAAGTCTGAACAGGCAAAAAGACGATTGGAAAAAATTAAAAATGACCATGTTTTGCTGGCAGAGTACAAAGAAAAAGAACGATAGAAATGTCTAACGAAAAAAGAAAAAGGACACAGGAAATGTGTCAAGGACATGGAGAATGACTCTGCGTACTCATCAGATTACAGAAAAAAACAAAGGATTCGTGGAAATTCTAATAAATACATTAACCAAAATACGCCTCCGTCATCGGACGAGGACAATATTCCTGAGGTTATTGTTATAAATAATGAAGGAGATAATGATGCAGGAGATGATGATCAGCAAAGGAGAGTTGAAGCTAGAAGAAGGAGTATTGTTCAACGGAAAAAAAAATAGTATACAGAAAAGGAAGGACTTACCCATTGATAATTCGAAGAAAAAGCTTGCCAACGATCAATAAAGAAACAGAAGATTGAAATGTAAGATGATGAAAAACAAGAAAGCACTTATACCAAAAAGTAAAATTGAAGCCATGGCTAACGACCCTAACCAAAAAGCAAAATTGGTATTTGGCGAGATTAACCAGACGCAACTTTTAGATAAAAAGACTGACACGCACCAGAAAAAAACCTCCTTAAAAACGATGTGGTCCAGCCCACTGACTAAACTTCTCTTGAAGTCACTAAGTTGCGATACAAACCGGCTTCAAGTTCCAGATATTTTCACGGATTCTGAAGATGATGTGCCGCTAGCTAGTATAAGCCAGGATGCGCAGGAAAAGTCTAAAACGAGCTATCGCAGGGGAGATTATGTTCTAGTCAAGTTAATTATGAGGAGAAAAGAATATTGATACGCCGCAATTTGCTCCAAGAAACCTGTTAACGTTTACGAAAAGTAGAACAAATAGTGATGTCTTTGTGATTAATTAGAGAAAGACTGAATATTACGTTCAAATTTTATTTTTCTTACTTACAATGCTGATTTGTTCAAAAATATTGTTAATTACTTAAAGATTATTAGTTTGTTAGTACTAAACTCAAAATACAGTTTAATTGCTAGGAAAAAATTTAGTTAATAAAAGAAAGCCTATGATTGAAATTTTTACTTTATTCAGAGTTCATACAATTTGTTTACTGGAGAGATAGGTAATAAGTTTCACTAATATTAAAAAAAAATAGCTTATTAAGGTAACTATTTATCAAAAAACTAATTGTCTACCGCAATATGTTGAATATTCTTGAGACTGAAACTAGACTATGATACTAAATTTAAGATTGTAGAAAGACAATACTACTTACCATACAAAATAACTTATATTTTGACTGTGTGTTACAATAATTAGTGATAATATGTAAGTTATTTGATTTTGTTAAAGTTAATTTTGCAATAAAAATGTAATTAAACACACTAACCGTGTTTGGCGTCAGTCCCTATCATGTCTCGTCAGTCCCTAGAAAACTGATTTCAAAAAAACTTAAATTTCTCTTAAAATACTTCGTAAAGTGACTGGTCCTTTTAGATACAGTTAAGTAGATATTATACCCGCAGTATAGAATTAGAACTTTACTGATAACCATCAAAAAACACCTTTGTCAAAATTAGGCCATAAGTTAACCAAATTTTAGAGAACCACCCGTATACAGTTTATGTACAATATTTTATTTTCGTAACTACCAGTACAAATACGAGTTGAAGTGTATTTCAGTTATTCAATAATAAAATCAATGTGAATTCTTTGGAAAAAATAATACTAGTGAATAAAATTTTGGTGAAACAATTGACGTAGTGGATGTTCGATCGACTGCTGCGCTACGTGTCGTGGGTTCGATACCCGCACGGAACAAATATTTATATGACATACATAACATTTTTCAGAGTCGGGGTGATTGTGCATATGCATATTTATGTTTGTATACGTACTTACGATAAAGCGATTATTTCTAGAGTGAGGCAAAGATTTTTATTAAAAAAATCTTAGTTGAAAACTGTATTTACACACAGCTTGAAAAAATTCAAGTACCTAGGAATATGGAAATATGGAAAGCAGTGTACAGTAGAAAGTACATAAACATACACATAAATACCACTTCAGTTGCATTCGGTACAAATACAAATGTTATCATCTATAAATTCTCTTAACCTTATCAGTGTCGGTGAATCAGTTCCTTAGTTCGTACGAAGTAACACGGCGGAACACCACAAACAAATACTAAATTCTAATTTGGCAACGACGGGTGCATTTTAATAGGATTACACATGCATCCACGTACACGAGTGAAATGTTTATTTGCTCTAAACTAGTGTAAGAGGATTTAGGACCGGTTAATTTATGCAATGAATCCGATTGATGCGATACCGCTTGGTTTAATTAATGCTTACACCAATATGAATTGTTTAAAGCTTGGATTATGCAGCTGCAAATATAAGCTGTGGTTGCTTATGTTGTTTTAGGTTTTGTTGTTAGAGCATACGTGGAATTATAACAGAACAATCGTTCCAAGGAATATCAAATGAGTTTTCGTAAGGTTTCGGATATTAACACATTAAAAATAAAAAAGATCGTGACGCCGATAAAAATCTGATGCGCGACAGTCTTATATGTTAAGGACAATGTGGACATTTCGTAATTAAAAGTATACCGTAAACTTAATACAACTAGAAAGCAAAACAGTTTTATCAAACAAAGGTTTTTCTTGTTATCGTACATTGGACGCAAAGCTAGAATATAATGTCAAAGTATAAGATACAAACAATCATCGTTTCCATGTAGATCAAAAGGCGACAGCAAGTCAATAGGCATCGACGGGAACGGATGGGTCGCAGCCGCGTTCAGAAAATCACTCCAAAACGTGTTCATTTTCATTGTTTATTCAATTTATCGATAATACCAATCGACATGGTCACATCACTAAAACATATGAATACTGTTCTAAATTCAAACGTTGTTACCGTTTAGGCGCGTATTTGCAGTGTAAATATTATTTTATGGTATAACTTTGTTTTTTTGGCACGGCGAGTAGATTGACTCGGGGACGCGCGACCGGCAACTGTTTCAGCGTTATCAACATCGCGTTGTCTCGCCTATCGCGTTGATAAGCCTCACCCACAACAATTAGGTGAAACAGCTGATAGTGCAACACTTTGTTAGTCATGTGTGTGATTATTTTGACAGCGCTGTGTAATTAAATGAAAGTCATAGATTTGGAACAAACTGAATATTTATATAATCGCATCCAAAATATTTTTAGTTTTGTTAATTAAAAAATAAAATCGGTTGAATAGGTGCAAATTTTGGAAAATAAATCAATAAATCTTCCAAATGTAATATTAAATTATAGTATCGTTTCGGAATACCTATGCAGTACGTAAGTATTCCGTGTGAATAATTCGGCGATTCAGAATAACGTATTTCTGCGTAAATATGTTGTGATAAGCTATTGATGTACTTGTCGAAAGTGGGTCAAAATGATATATTGGTACTAATGTAGTAAATTTTATAATTTATGTACGCAATTAACTACACCTGACACTGAAAGATAAGGATGTTGATTAGAAATTAACACATACTTCGTGCTATCAAACGGTTTAATAAATCATTGAAGCGAAGCGTTATGTCAAGTGATTTTTAATTAAACAAACTACTATATGCGTTTGATTTGTCAGAAATAATACCAGTATATGGCCACAATCATTCAATTTATGACGCAAAAAGTAGGATAAAGGACGAGAATAAGGAAATCCCAAGCCCAATTTCGGCATGATGATACGGAATCGTATGAAATATGTGATAATATCAGCAGCCGTTGAATCGGGTCGTGGCGAACGGGATGGCACATACCCGATGCGTTGTCATTTTCAATTTGAATGTAACATGACAACTGAGACCAAGTGACACCCGCACGAGTTTAATTAACCTGTGCGTCGAATTTCCAAATGTGACATTCGACGGCTTCGCCAATATTCCATCCGCATATTTGTTATGACTTACGTCAAAACGATTATCATACTGCAAAACGGTACTCGATATTATATATTCCCAACATTACGCTCTGCATGTTCGGAAATTCGAACTATAAATTCAAAAAGAGAACTTAAAAACTCCCATTACTATAAATATATTCGTGCATGCTCGTAAATCCGAAAGTTTCCAAATTTCAGTCTTGAAAATAGAATGACGTCTTACCTCCTTTGATCTTCTTTTTATTTTTCACTGATCCTCTTTGGTCACATAATAAACTAAGGAGATCTAATAAACAGTCTTGATCTTTTTTGTGCACCATTTTTGTAATTATTAAAACTTTTAACACATCACAGATAAAGTTTTATACGTTTGTCCTAATAACACAAGTAGAAAACTAACTCTTATGAACACCTATTTCTATAAGGAAGTATGAAGAGTGGTATACTAACGAGTAACAGGAAACCGCGTGGGTGCTGTTACTATACATACTTAAATGATACTAATTGAATAGTGTGCGGATGGGACTCAATTCCGGTTGGAACATACCGTAGATAAACAGGTAAAGTCAGGTGTCCGAACTATGCAGATAATTTTCTGGGCCCCGAAAATGGACTGTTGTTCCTATTAAGGAAGAGACTTGATATGGGCACAGGGGGAATGGAAACCTATGGCAAATGTTACATTTATTTTGTAAGGATTGTTAAGTATGTTGACAAAGAGTGAACATAATATTTTGTTCCTATATAATTTATTTTTTGTTCCTCTACGGTTGCAAACAAGCATCTTCTTTCTAACGATAAATATAACAGTTCTGTAGTTCACTTTCATTAAAAAAATTCAAACAGTATCAACGGTAAAATATCTAGTCCTGTATATATGGTAAACAGGATACTTATATAGTTTTCATTTCAAAAAAATCTCGTAAAGATTTTTAGCCTTTCCTCGTTTTTTTATTCATAATACCATTTACATTACATATTATACATATACATATTTTCTTTTCATAATACCTAGTACACCAGGCAACTAACAGAAATAGGCTTTTATTAAAAATCTAAAGTTAAAATAACTCGGTCGTAAATACAGGCTGCGTCAGAACGGCGTGGAAGGCGAGCAATCCGGTCGGCCACCTACAGCCTATCTGATTTGTGGGTGTGCCAAACACTGCTATACTACCCACTGTTGTTAGTGTGTGTTCTAGTTTCACGTGTTATAAAAGGCAGAAGGTAAAAGTCATAAAAGTACTGATGCCAAGTTCTGAAGAGCTTATTGGTATTCGAAGAGGAACAGATCTTATAATATAATCTGAAAGTGTACCAATTAACGTTTTGTTTAAACCACAAAATAGAATACCCGTGAAAATAAAATGTAGTTGACCTTTGCCAGAAGAAAGAAGAGTATTAAAATACACCAAAAATCATACAAATCATGGAAATAAAGTTATGAATTTGCTCACTCAAAAGACCTAAGATAAGAATAAAATCTAAAAGTAAATCACATCACAACAAACACAACATCAACAAAAGTACTCTAGCAAAACTTGACACTTCACAAGAGTCCTAGAGTCCACGATAAATTCAATTTCCGTACACAAACACCGCGTAACACAGCACAGGCACACCAGAATAACAAACAAGAAAAAATATATATTTCATACTACTTGGGCGAACAAAAATAAAAAGACAAATGAACAGCGATCGCAAAATATTGGGACAAACATATTCATATGTGGAAGGTATCAGTGGCCTACTTTCCGTCGATATCTTGCCAAGGCCACGGAAGAGAGGGGAAGAGGGGAGGGGCTTGTCTAGTGTTTATCAATGATCGGACACCTGCAATCTGATTTGTGTGGGCATAGATAGGGTTAGAAGTGTCAGACTGTTAGCTCGATGAGCTGGAAGTGAGTTATTTGCGAGGGTAGGTAAAATGATATTGTGGCATAAGAAGGTTATTTTGAAGATAACTAAGCGCGATCTTTTTTAGGATATTGAAATTTACAGTAGGAGTGAAATTTAGGTCTTCTAATTTATTAACAATTTACGTACTTAGGTAAATTGTTCCATTGAATCACTTGGTTCGATTTATGTTTTAATTGTAGTTACGATCTTATATAAAGCGGCTATTTTACTTCCACATTCCTAATAAAGAGATACAGGGTGATAAATGATTTTAAATTAATGTAACTCAACTATATCTATTTTAGAAAGGTGTGTAAAAGTACACCATGAACAAATCAAGTAAATTAGCGAGCCTTGCTCCTCGCGTCTAATCCCTAACCAAAATAGTAGCGTTTTCCTGGATTGAACTATGTACCTATACACGTTACTCAAACTTTTGACATTGACATCTCCCTTGCTTGTGCGTGTCACACAAAGATCACAGCAGTTCATTGAAGCATTTAACGAGTGGTCGGGTCTACACGGCACTAGGTGCGATGGTAAATCGGCCGTGAAATCTAATCATTGAACCTCCACTGGTGAATTGTTCTCAGTTTTATGTGGGATCATGGTGTATTTGCGGTTTATAAGCTGTTGTTTTGTCTAATATATTTAATCAAAAGCTTTATTGGAGTGACAGTTCAGTTTAATAATAATAACAGTAAAGGCCTATTTCAGTGGTTGCTGGTAGACTAGCTGATTACCTGTCTACAACTTTACGTTTCATAAGTGAGAAAGCTGGAGTTCCTTTGATAGTAGCCCCAGCCGATAAATTCTCTGAATCACATACAAAACTCAAAACGAATAATGACAGCTCCTAGTGTAATTTTTTATCTAGCTGATAATTTATCTGTTCGCTAGTTTATCGGTAAGTGGTAGAATAGGCCCTGATAATGTTTGTTTGCAAGAAATATGGTAGTTTTATAAATATTCGTAAACAACATTTGTTTCATATACTTCGAATAATGAATTGGACTGTGTCATCAGTGACACGCCGGTCACAATATTAAATTTTGTGCATCATCTAGTGGTACTGATATAATTGTTTATTCCTTTTCAACGGACTCAAGCAAATCTCCATACTTCAACTTTTTTGGTATTATAATGATCTCACTAACTACTCTGCGACGGAGTAGATCAATATAAAATTGTACCAATCTGATTATTTAAATACTACAGGTATTTCACACTTTATTTTTAGGTTTTCTGTAAGAAGCTTCCCGGTTAGTTCGGGAGTTTGTTGTGGCACACAGTAGGGTAATTTCGAACTGCTGATATATTTAGTATATATATATTTGTAGTTTTATAAGTGTGGCTTTCATCGTAAGCACTTATGTATTTATTTCCTCTAAACTAAATCGATTGTTATGAAATTCGATAAGACTTAATAAGTGCAATATTACCTATTGATAATTACATGATGGCTTATCTCTTGTTGTAATTTTAAGGATTATTGAAATTGGAGAATAAAGAATAGCTGTTCTTTGAACAAATACAAGTCGTTCTGTATTTTAAACTGATATTTATTCCTTTGCAGCTTACAAAGAAAGAAATATGGGTACTGATTCATTCGATCAGAATCCCTATCTGAGCCGTAACTGTAATTTATAAGGTATAAGAAAGTGTTTAAGAATGTCGCTCTTTTGAACTATAGATACCTTTATCTCACCTGTGCCGAGCTGGGGGGTGGAGGTGCGGAAATGAGGAGAGGGAGGAATAGGGCTGTTACATATAAAATAAGAAAAGAATTTCAAGAGCGTAAAAGTGAAAATTCAATATTCTCTAAAGCTTAATATCACGCGTTTATCGTCTTTGCCTTTATTATAACTAGCGCACTGCATCTGTATCAGCTGTACATAGCAATCGGAGCTACAATTGGAATACAAAAGTATAAGGTAGGTACTGTCAGAAATCATTTAGAAGAAGCTGTTAATATGAATATGATGGCTTATGTACTATAATTATTGGGGGATAGTTTATCAAAACGAAATTACTGCTTTTTATTATTAGAATCGATAACTTTATCCACCTTCAACCTTTTTATCGGGTGACATAACTTGCTCTCAATCCTAAGACGTATAACACTCGCAAATTGGTCTTTCAGGTGGCAACCCTAGGCGTGGCCCAGATTATTGTCGCCGGATAGAAGTTGCCGATTCTTTATTTGCCGATTTGTTAGACGCCCGTATCTTCACGACGTCTGCTGCGAATGGGTGTCGGAGGTGGGATTATAATTTGGTTTCTTGAATTTAGTTATTGACTGTATAAAGAAGTGTCTTTCATTGGATTTATATTATTAAATTGCCTTCTTGAACTTTTGATCCGAAGAAACATTTAGAGATAAAATATTTCAGGTGGTAATACGTGAAACTTGTGAATATCTTTGTATCTATTTTATTAATTTAATACACTTTAACGATAAGGTAGGAACTAAGTTACAAGCGCTGGAATTCGTTCGACTTAACAAGTTTTAATATCGAGAAGAAGTACAGAATAATAGTATTTGCTAACACTATGTTATAGAGTAACAGGGTTGATGAAATATGAGACAGTTTATGATATGGAGTATGTGTACAATAAGTACATACACCTCAACCTAAATCTTTGATGAATATAGCCAGCTAGTGATAAACAATACATCGACAAAGGAAATGGGTTTAAAAACAAAAAAAAAAAACAAATGTTAATTGATAATGTTTTTGTATGATCTACATGAGATTTATAGTAATTATCCTAACTTCCTACTAATATTACGAGTATAAATATGAAAGTTTATGAGGATGGATGGATGGATCGGGATCTTTGTTACTCTTTCACGCCAGAACGGCTGAACGGATCTGGATAAAATTTGGCATAGAGATATAGTCTTATGTACGGGTTTGTAATCCACGCGGGCGAAGCCGCGAGCGGAAGCTAGTAATATTATAAGTGTGAAAGTAAGTTTATTTGTTACTTTTTCACGCCTAAACCATTGTACCGATCATCATGAAATTTTGCATATACGTTGTCAAGAGTACAGAAAAAGATATAGGGTACCTTCTATCCAGAAAAAAGTGCAATTTTCATGGAAAATAACAATAACTTTCAACGGTGACAATTGTTTTAGGACGCTAGATGGCGCCACACGTGACCCGAAAAAATGTACGGGTTCGATATCAATGCGGGCAAAGCCGCGGGCGGAAGCTAGTTAACAATAAAAGACTTTAATATAACAAACTATAAAAAACTGGCTGTAAACAACCAACACCAATAAATGCTTCTACCGATCACCATAGTGCCTTGGTGATTTAATAGCACGCTTTATGGTTTAAATTTACGTCACCCCCACGGTGTATTATGTAAATAGCATGAACGATACGGGGTTTACATAAGCTTGTGTTATTTTGGTATAGAAAGCTTGAGGAGCTTGTTCGAACAGTTGATGAAAATTTACATTCATATGTTGTGACCTAGTTTCTTTTTTATCTTTATTATAACACGTAAAGTCTATTATAACTGCTTCATTGGTCTACTGATCGCAAGCTCGACTGCTGAGCATGAGGTCCTGTGTTCGATTCCCAGGTCGGGCAAAGTGTTATTGGGTTTCTCTGTATGGAAATTCTCAGTAGCAGCACGGAGTCTGGAGTTGTACTCGGTAGATGGCAATAGGCTCGCCCACTATTACATGTGACTCAATAACGGCATCGGCGAAATGTGGGTGCACAATAGGACACCTCTGCCTAACCTTTCGGGGAATACAGGCGTTATGTTATTATTCTATTATAAAAGCAATAAAATTGGTGTTTAGATAATATTCAGTGTAGATAAATAAGAATTGAATGTGATAAAGCACTTATTTATTTTTACTTCGCATTTTACCGATGCGGTTAATAAGCCCAAAAGAGCATATTGCCAGCTACAGAACACAATCTTAAACACGTGCCACTGAGAAATTTCCAAGATAAAAACTCAATACCACTGTCCAACCAAGGGATCTAACCAAGGACCTTACGTTCAACAGCCACGCTTGCAATCACTAGACCGCTTAAGCAGTAGGAGAGAAGAATATCTGGAAAAATAAGGCACTATTCTTTGCTGCAACGCCATTAGCGCGTCAATAGCGTAATTAAATCTTCTATTCCCCATTCCCGCATCCCCGGGAATGATTGAACCACCTAAATGAGCGAGCGTACCCTAGAGCAACTATTTCATATCGGCGTCCCCAAAGACCAATATGTTATTATTATTGCACCGACCGCTGCTGTCCGTCGGCGGCTTCGGTGTGAATAATGAAACGACTCGCTTTGTTTGTGTAGCTTTATTAGTTTCGAAGGTAAATTATGCTAACACCTGGCCGCGATAGGAAATGCGAGGTGACAATTTCATGTTTGATGACAAAATCCTGGATAATATTACTGAAATTGAAAATGTGTTTGCTATTCACTGGTGTAAAAATGGACTGTTAAGTGTGGAGCATGAGTACGTATTATGTAAAGGAGGGTATTATAATAAGCTTGTCTTGAGAATCTATTCACGTAGCTGGCAACGTATCGATATCGTTTGAATAACGTCTTATATGTTTACTATGAACGCGAATATAATTATTGAGTTCGTACGGCTCGTAAATACACTTGGAGTTGATGTTGAATGTTATGTAAGTTTAATACAATATAATCATAGCTGACGTTTCCTTTCCCTAATGTCTTTTAAAGATTTGTTAATGCAATATACCTACATTGATACAGATCTGCGATCTGCGAGGTTAAGCAGCGCTTGCTGCAGTCATTCCTTGGTTTGGGGCACCGTTCTTTCCTTATCGTAAATCCCTTGCCTCGGAAAACACGTTAAGCAGTTGTAGTATCAGGGTCTGCTAGTATTTGGGTAACGGAGGTCAGATGGTAGACGCTCTTTTTAAATTACTAAATATTCATCTGCATCTGGTTAGATTGGGAGGCAGCCCGATGTTGTTGAGAAAAGGCTAGGCAGATGATACAGGTAATTTTGTAAATTATGGAACTTATAGTTAAGTAAAATGACGCGCGCAATGTACAGTTGAAGATTCTACTTCTACTAATAAATTCACTTTTATGGCCCTTTGCAGGAGCACGAAACACGCACGTAGTCACATGTGTCCTTTCTTAGCGTTACTTCATCAATCTCAATTTACAGAAGAGAGATCGGCGTTACCTTCTGAGACACCTCCATCAATCTAATCATCGCAGTCAAGAGCTACCCACTCTGTGCTCACATTAACGCAATTGAACAAGTGGAACAAGTGACCAAGCGATATTGGCGATATTCTGTTGTTTAAAAATTTATATAACATAGAGTTACAGAGCCTCTTTAAAAAAAATGGATGTGAAAAGGTTAGATGATATTTCAAGATATTAATACGTGTCCAATCAGTCCAGTTTCTTGTTACCACCATGATTTTAGTTCCATAGAGGTTGCGTCTATTTTTTCATATATGGCAAGGGCATATTTTCTGTCCTTTTTCAATTATGTTTGGTATAGTGTGTGCTGTGTGAGCCATTCACTCTCGAGCTTTAGTAGTACTAGACCATATTCTGGTCTAACTAACGCTAGTCGTTAGAATGACCTATGTTCAGCGGAGCTATTATGATGGTGTTCAATTATTTTGTTTTACTTATTTGTTGCAGCGATTCCTAGTAAAATGACCAAGAAAGACCAGACTACCTATTACATCATCTGACTCTAAAGGTTCCAGAATTTTTTAACTTGAGATGACAGTATCACGCCTGTGTCTCCACAAGTGTACAGAGTTGTACTACGGTACACCTACATTTCGCTAAAACTGTTAGTCCCATATGATAGGGGTTGGCTTAAAAAAATAAAAATACATACAGATAAAGCGAAGAAAAATATGTAAACATATTCTCTGCAATAATTTCATAGCCGAAAACAAAGTGCCTTATAGGTTGTGCCTACATAAGTATACACACAGACTATCAAAACATCCAACTTGGACGCCCAGCTTGTGCTCACGTCAAACTAACTTATTAATCACATCTGCCACACTTCGCAATGACTTGAGCGATGGCCTTCTACTGTGACATACTGATACTGCAATCTGACTTATCTAAGAGATAAGTTTGGACACTGAGTCGGTAAATTGTGGCAATGTATCGATAATATTATTGCAAGCTACCGTAAAGCAGATATGACTTACGGCATCCTCCTCTGGGGAAACTCTGCAGACATCAATACTATATTCGTCTTGCAGAAAAGGGCTGTCCGAGCTATTTATAATCTTGGTCCAAGGGTGTCGCTGAGACACAGATTTAAGGAAATTAATATTCTAACTGTAGCGTCACAATATATATTTGAAAATTTAATTTATGTTTATAAAAATATCTCTAACTTTGTCAAGCTCTCTGATACTCATTCTTTGAATACTAGGAATAAACACAACCTTGCTGTGCATGCTATGCGCCTCCACAGTATTAGCAACTCGTTCATGGGACAATGTATACGCTTTTACAATAAACTTCCCAATGATATACGTAATTTAACATTAAAGAAGTTCAAAATTGTAATTAAATCTAAACTTTGTAAAAAAGGATACTATAAAATTTCGGACTATTTAGATGACAAAAACGCTTGGGATTGAACCGCTCTTTAGCCTTTCCTTTTTTTATATACAATTTTTGCCATTAATTATTATATTATTTACTTCATTATTTTGATATTGTAATGTCGTTTAAATTGAAATATATAACCGTTATACATTGTAAATGTGAGTGAGATCTAGGCTGAACGCTCTTAATTTCATTAATTCTCACGATAACTAATGCATGCTTGCACTCTGTTGCGACAGGTTAGCTCAAATAGTTATGGCACTTTCTTCAAAAGGCTATTCCATCCTATATTTGTCTCACATAAACCCTTACATCATTACAATCTGTCTGGACTTTAAAATAGACTTTGACCCCTGAGTTTGTTTCGGCGTTTCTTCTCAGGGATAGTCATAGGAAATGCCGACCCCATCTAGTTTTAAAAAGACGTGTAAAAGTGATTGAAAAATCCTAATTGCAAAATAAATAATTTCATTTCATTTCATATAGATGTTTCAAATTCATCAGCCAAGTAAAAAATGTCGTTACTGTAATGGAGGGAAAACGGGCTCATAACCTAAATGGACGGTATTATAAATCCATGTGCGAGAAGAAAGTACAAAATAATATCATACCACATAAAAAAAAAGTTTTACTTAAGTAAATATCACCTAGTTACACAATTTTAAATAATGGCCTTGATTGATATGGCACTGTGAAAGATGAAAAACTTGATTAGTTAGTACTAACTTACGTGACTGCTGACACTAACACAGGTACTGATATAGTTCGATAGATTTGCTTACCTGCAAAGAAAGAAAAAATATCATAAGTATTTTTATAACTATTGAAACCAAATATAATATCATACGCTAGCACAATTAATGCAAATAAGGATTTTAGACATCACACTATTTGGTATCTCTTTTCAGTTCTTTAGAACGTTGGCCATTCGTTAGGTCCGTGTGTCCATTGCGTAGAGGAACTTCAGCCCGCAAGTTAATGGATCGCTCGCGACGCGTTTAGATCCAGAAACCTATTCGAGCATGACCACTTGCCGTGTTACTTGTACTTTGCGTGTGTATTATAAGTGTGACGTAACCGGGAACTGAAGATTATTGTTTCAGAGAAAGTTATTTTGCAATTCATTATGTTTATACGATGAATTGGTTACTGGAATTATCATAATATTCTTACTATAGATTTCAATTAGAAACTGGTGTAGTTTAATATGATTAATGAATTATATAATAAACCAGAAACATTCTAACGAAGCAAGCAAGAATCAAACATACTCCTTAATTTAAAAAAGGACAACTTTAGAGATGACATCAATGAGACCGTTCAATAAGCTTTTCATTGAATTTCATCCATAAAACAAAAACAAAACAAAAACCACGCAACTTTATTCTAACTCCAAAACAAAGCGGTCAAAGAAACCGCAACCGAAAACTGTCGAACATACCCGACATCAACCGAACGTTTGCAACACAGCTAATGAGCAAATAAAGCAAGCTGGGTGATTAGCAACGCTGATGGATGGCCAGCGCTATCAAAATTACCTTTAGATTGTTAGACCTAATTCCGTACCAACGTGAATACGCTTTTTAGTGGTTTAATTTATGATTATTGGGGTATGGGATACTCAACAAATTTATGAATGTGTAAGTGAGTCGCCTGGCCATATCTAGATATCTCAATTAATTACAAATTATGTAATAACAAAACATATCAAGAGCATTATGAATTCGGTTCATTGAAATGTAACCAATTTGGTGATGCCATGGTTTGCCAGAAGACATGGATTTGAGTCCCACTATTCTCAAAAAGTATTTAGAAAACCTGTCACCAAAAAATATGTTTGTATTAAATTTCATGGCTTCAATTTAAAGCTATTATGTCAAACTAATATACATATAGTTGTATGGCGCCTACACATATCTTAATGCTATCAAATATAACCTCGAATTAGTCGGTTAATTAATTTCCATTCGAAGCCCTAGCTCATATAGGACATACAACTGACCTTAGCACCAAAGGATTGTGTAATGCCTATAGACCGCACGTTCTCGTTGGCAAGACCTAAATATTCAAGGAGCTCACGCAACGAGCATCGATTATGGCCGCCAACACGCAACTCGACGTGTTATGACTAATATCATGTGATGTCACGGACCAAGGGCTAACTAACGAGGTAGGACAATGTTTTTTAAGTAATCAGTAAATCTAAGCCAAGAGTAGATCGTCTTCTGTGCAAGTCTCTCTCAAGTTGAGCTACAAGGCCCGATTCTCAGTAAAAAAAATATACATGACATCATTTGTCCTACAGGATTTCTTTATAACCAGTGTGTAGTTCTTTTGTCATGTCCTCTTTTGTCAGATCATACTTAGGAGTACGAATTTCCTTGTATTTAAAAAAGAAAATTTTCCATATATAATGGGTCATTTTCATTGGTCGATAGGGCTCGTATGCGGCGTGCGGGAGAATTCTGTAACGCATGGCATGGAGCCCGCAAGCCGGGAACCGTTTTCATTAGTCGATCGGGCCCGCATGTGGGGTGCTAGATTTTTCTGTAAAGCATGTCATAGTGCCCGTATTTGGGGAACCGTTTTATAATCAAAGATGCTGCGTGGGCGGCACTGGGTGAGAGACATGTACTAATGCAAGAAAATGCACTTTATATTAAAAACTGTGTGTTTCTCGCGAAACTTTCGGCCTCGCATAACAAAACTGTGGAATGAACTGTCGCCTGCGGTATTTCCGGACCGATACGACCTTCAAACCTTCAAGAAAAGAGCGTACTCCTTTTTAAAAGGCCGGCAACGCACTTGTGACTCCTCCGGTGTTGCGGGTGTCCATGGGCGACGTTAATCGCTTACCATCAGGCGATCCGTCTGCTCACTTGCCGACTATAGCATAAAATAAAAAAATAGATTTCATCTGTGTATAACATAAACTAAAATTTGCGCGCTGGTATTTTTATCCTATATAGGCCGACGAGTATGCAACATGCAAAAGGCTCCCTTAGAGTTGGCCAAACTGAATAAAAAACAACCAGATTTAAACAACCTTGTATTCAAATTGTGAATCCGAAATTAACTAGCAGAAGTACTCTCCATCACCATACCAATTCCATCATTAAAGTAACGTATATTTAAAGCAGTGTACTTATGTGTTATTAAAGGTAGTGTATTTAACTACCGATCTATTTTAGGTTCTGCGTCGCGTGCAAGCTAAGCTATCGCGATAATACCTATTACGTCCATAGTAATTTACGTGGGACATCGAACAGCCTTTAATTACCAAATCAAGTATGCACCCAGTTAATTATATGTTTACATAACAATCAATTCGATTTGTTGACTAACTGACGGGCACAGTTGACGCAGTGACTGAGCGATACAAAGATTATTATAGTCTGGAAGATTATTATAGTCTAGTACATAGGCTACTTTTTATCCCGGGAAAATGCACGGCTTCGTAATCCACGCGGGCAAAGCCGCGGGCGGGAGCTAGTCAGTCATAAATGTTAAGTAGGGAAAAGGGTTTCTACAGCTATCACTTTTGGGCGAAAATTCAATTACTATTTAATGCATTATTGAAATCATTTACACCGCCATGCTATTCAATGACAATTTTTCCTTGAAACTCTGTTTACTTATCAGTGGAAATGGGGATATATTAAGCCATAAATGTTCATTGCTGTGCATGATATCCTTTAGGGTGCAAAATAAAATTATACTGCATGCAGTAAAGAATGATGATCGAATAACAATATAAAAAAAGCAATGGGATGCCTATCCCTCTCTCTCTCTAATCACCGAACAGAACAGTTCTGAAGGGATTCGTGGACACGATGGCGTCATTTTTGTATTACAGTACAATGACTGAAACATCAGTCGCGCCATATCCATCCCTCATATTTTCATCACCAAAAGGTAGATAGCAACTTCAACAAAAAAAAAAAGGAAAAATGATCCTATTATCGATTTTTTATTTAAAAATATAAAAACTTGCTCCGCACTAGGAATAGTTCCTGTATTGTGGGTGCATTTACAAACACAAATATTAACATAGACAGACATACACCCAACCTGGAACAACTATCTGTAAATCATATAGATATTGGTTCCGTACAAGAATCGAACCCGCGACCCGTAGCGCAGCAGTCAATCTCTCTAACGCGCTAAACGTGCCGTTTATCACAAAAAACCAAAACCGAAAAAATATAACAATGTTTAACAAATAGGTGATGACGTACATTCTTAGTTGATAGATAAGATGGTACAAGAACAAACGAGAAAATATGAAGACATCGTATGATCAATAATGGTTTTTTAAGAGCCCACGATGTCTCAAACCCTCTTTACTCTCTTTTCAATTCTCTCTATCAAGGACTAGTTTTTCATCAACAAAGCTTATAATCCTACTAATATTATATATGCGAAAGTTTGTGAGAATGGATGGATGGATGGATTTTTGTTACTCTTTCACGCCAGAACAGCTAAACAGATTTGGATGACATTTGGCACAGGGATAGATTATATAGTCTGGAATAGCACATAGGCTACTTTTTATACCGGGAAATTTCACGGATTCGTAATCCACGCGGGTGAAGCCGCAGGCGGAAGCTAGTTTTATTATAAGTAAGATAGTCAAAATTTCCTCCCTAAATAGAGCATCTATAAACATTAATTTTGTCGAACTACCGTCAGCTAACTGTTAGTTATTCGATGATTGATTAGTTTTAGTGTCAATATGTAATTTACTGTAGATGAGGAAATGTTCCAAACTGATAACAATTCTATATTTTTGTTTATCATCGACGGTTATCAAGACAGGTAAGGTAATTTTATTATAGAAAAATACATGTAATTAAATTATATGTTACATGGAAAATTTATCAGTACTTACGTAATAAAAGACAACGTGAGGCATGTATACTTCTATAAAAAGATAAACCCATGAATCCCTCAAAATACAAGCAGGTACATCTATCAGAATACTGGGGCGAAACATCGATACAAAAACAGAAGAAAGCCTATAGATTTTCGGGATTCAACAATAAATACAAGAAGAGCATTTGGGGTCGAAACGCGGGGCCGAAACGAAAATGATTTATTCGGCTTTATTGTAGGCTGAAAAACG
The DNA here is from genome assembly GCA_947562105.1 of Shargacucullia verbasci. Classification (NCBI taxonomy): domain Eukaryota; kingdom Metazoa; phylum Arthropoda; class Insecta; order Lepidoptera; family Noctuidae; genus Shargacucullia; species Shargacucullia verbasci. The sequence continues at coordinate 2,882,491 of OX387296.1, forward strand.
CTGAGAAAAACTTTATTTTTGTGTAAATCCGTCATACGGGCTACATGGATAAGAAAAGATTCCTTGGATTATTGTAGTTATTTCAGGATACAAATATTTAGGAAACCAGAAACATGGAATTAGTAAGCCAAATATCAGTTATGTAAATAGGTCAGCAAATTCTGTTCTCAAAACGTCCTCACGTTTACGGCTCAGCCGATTGGTTTATAATTGGAGATCTTTCAGTCTAAAAATGCACCCCGCTCCACATATGTGAAAAGAAATATTTGCGCCACAATCGACGCATCCCGCTTCCATGTCTAGCTGGTGACTAAACAACTAATGATATTGACGAGGTTGCGTGTATTGCGTATATACACTATTCTGCATGTGGCGGGGTAGACATTGACGGGGTTTGCATTTTTAAACTGAAAGATCTCTAATCTAAATATTTCCTAGTAAATTAGAACCGTCCATCATTACCTTAGAAGTTAGACTAATACCTTCATGTTATTAGTTTGTTACTTAAAACAATGTAAAATGTTAAGTGTTCCAGTAAAACATTTCCGCCATTTGTTAGCGTCGAAACAAAGTGTTTTGACAAAAGAGTAATGAATTGTCAGATGTTGCTTAGTGAACTCGCCCATCACTGAATTAAATGATGCCAACGTTTTAGCAGTTTCACAAAGTATTTCGGCCATAGCTTTGTTTTGATGTGTTTTCTGGTTTAGTGTCTTGATATAGGAAGTGACTGGTTTTAAGATTAACGCATATGTTTGAAGCTTTATAAAATGTAGGTTAAAAAAAAGGTAAGTATCCCTCGTTCAATATAGAAACTCAAGCATAATATAAAGCTCGCGCCAACTCCCAGCTATATACTGCAGCGGAGCTCTTCCTTATGTATCGTTGAACATTGAATGATAGCCGAACTTGTCCAAACGGGATGATGGATGGCAATGTCCTCTTATTACATGATTATTTGTTAAATTTCGATATTCGACAGCGTGGTGGCTGCTATAAATCTTGGCTTTTTAGGTTGACGTCAGTAAAAAAATATGGCGGATATTATAGCTAAATATGTTGAGGATCATTAAGCTTGATATTATTGATACGTGTAATTAAGTTATTCTGGTATACATTCAACGAAGATATACTGTAGATTTGTCACACCATGGCCATGTAAGAAATAACATGAGCGGCAGGATTGGCGCAATGGCTGAGCGTTGGTTTTCTCTTGGTCGCGAGTTCGATTCTCACAAGGAAAGAATATTAGTATTTCCTATGGGTAATTATTCCGGGTCTGGGTGAGTGTGAATGTGCATATTTCTGTTGTGTGTAAATGCGCCATTTGGGTCAATTTAAAAAAAAAACAATAAAATAATGCTTTTTACGAATAATTTAATCGGCCAGTTTATAATTTATTAACAGAGAATCACATAGTCTGTGTGTGATCATATAAAACTATGTGATTTCAATACCTACAAACGCATAAAATAACTATAGCCAAGTTATTTGATCATGCGGCACCAATATCCAGCAAGATCCCTAAATAAACTCACCGTGCGTAATTTAGGCAGCTTTTTTTTAATTGACGCGATGACGCGCCGACACGAAAACAATTTCGCGTGGCCCCTGTATCGGCAAATTGACTTGGTTATTTATGAACCGATCGGGATCACTTTTAGAGAGGCAGCCCTTTTGTGCTACGGGAACATGGAGTATTTTTAGATAATTAACTTTGTTAAGTGTTGATTTGTGCAGTTATTAACATAGCATGACGCACTTGTTCACTGAAGGGATAGGCAGAGAAGTCGCCGATGTCGTTATTAAATTCAGTGTAAAAAGCAAAACTATAGCCATCTCCTGAACAAATTTCAAAACTCCGGGTGCTGTGTATTTTCTGACAGAAAAACTGTCAACTTTGCCCGAATCGGGATAGTACCCAGGATGGTCTACAGCCGCGCTTGGGACAACTTGACAAATGAAGGAACATTGATTTGGAGTGTAATTATTTTATTATATGATCTAAAAATAAAAAGAATATATGCGTAATAGATACAAAACTGGTGTTAAAATCTACAATACCAGTCTTATGTACAGTCGAGCTGTCTAGATAAATATACTTACAGGGTCTCCAGTTATAGAACTAGTTTCCTGAACAAGTCTCTTCTTCTTCCGCCTAGCCTTTTCCCAACTATATCGGGGTCGGCTTTCAGTCTAACCAGTTGCGGCTGAATATCAGTATTTCACATGGAGCGACTGCCACCTGACCTCCGCCACCCAATTACTGGGAGAAACTGATACTCTAAGGTTTTCAGACTTTTTTGAGGTGCTGACATCCGTAACGACTGTCATAGGTTCTGTCATATGATATCTGGGACCAACGGCTATGTGTTTTCCGAGGCACGGAGGCGTCTCGATGTGCGAAAAATGGTCACGCATCAAAGGACTGACCGCGGGAAGCACTGCTTGACCTCGCAGATGGGCCAATCTGCGTGGTAGCGAAGTAGTTCTATTTTTAAAATAGGGCATTAAATAAACATAATTCAACGCTCTACTCGAACGCATCCATAATTTTTTGTACCCTGTAGGTATACCTACTACATCTTTGTTTCACTGTACTAATAACAAAGACGAATAAGGCGCATTAGACATAGCAATATGTCACGAGGTCACATTATCTACACGGGCTCATTCGGCGCGCATGTTACCGATGATAAATCTCCGCCATCACTCTATGATACGTTCCCCAGGGAAAGCCTCTAATCTAAAAATGACTTCTGTCTGAAGCTTCACAGTTTTCTTTGTTTCGGTATGGGGAATATTATTAAAATATATATAACTTGTGTAATCACAGCCGCATGCGTGTAAGTACGTAAATATTATAGCATGTGGCATTCTTTAGTTTCTGTCTACCCCTTATGGTGAAATGGCGTAACGTCTAATTATAACAAGGCAAAGAAAAAAATAATAGTCAAAAGGAAATAATTCCTGCCTCGAAGATGCACCAAAAACATTGCCAACGTATTCGTATTTCCATTCCAAGTTTCCTGGCGAGTCAATTGACTAGCTACAGTATTCGGTGAGTACCACAGAACTATCCCCTTACCCCGGATTACCTCAGTATGTGGGTAAAGCCACACGGGCTGGCTCCGGTAACTTAGTGCTAGCTTAGAGCCCTCCAACTTACTGCCTGCAGATAAAGACCCGCTTGGGGGTAAGCCTAGCTCTTGTGGCTTTTATTAGAACTGCACTTAAGATGCTATCCTCTTGTGATTTTTCCAAGGTAGTTCAATCACAGAGTAAGTGGAGTGTCGGTATCGTAATGGCATTCCTACTATAGTTCCGAACAGATGAAAAAATAGTACTCACTTTCGGAATTCGCATTGACACTTAAAACTATAGCTAAAAGTTTTCATACAAAATGCGTTAATATTTTTTACCCCATTAAACATAAGCTGATATTGCTGATTTTGATGTTATAAACACAAATGAAAACTAGGTTGTAACGTTTTTGTTTTTTTTTATATTGTTTATAGATTGAGAATTAATTAACCTTCAAAATGCGTTTTTTAACTAAAAATCTTTCTCATATTAGAGATAAGCATCTCTAAATAATTATTAAATTAATCATAACCGGCAACGCTCTTGTGACTCCTCCGGTGTTGCGGGCGACGTTAATCGCGTACCATCAGGCGATCCGTCTGTTCGTTTGCCGGCTATGACATAAAAAAAAATAAAAAAAAACAAAACGTAACGACCTATTTTATAATCTGACAAAACGATAGAGACCAAAATCAAATGAATTCGTTAAGATTTCGATGTAAGAAATGTTAACACCCAAACATCTATTTTGCGCGTATTTCAAGGCAATTTTGTCTCAAGTCGGCAGCTAAACGATACTCTTAACAACCAAATATAAACCAACAACCGTCAAAAAATGTGTACAAACGTTCGTTAAACTTGGAGATATTAAAAACCATGTGTACAGTGTAAACACATATTTGTTCTACACTGGCTGAAGTTTTAATATCAATATTATTTAAATATTTCTGAGAAGATAGACTAGTTTCCATAACCAAATAACAAACACATTATCAGGTCAAAGGCATTCCCAAAGGTGACATTTATCATTGGTAACGCGCAAAATGAGCGTAGGCAGATAATATGAACCTTTTGAAATTATAATACGTCATAGAAACAAGAGGAAATCTTTCTCAAATTCATATTTCTTCTTTCTTAATACCAACTAAGTAATTAATATTCTTCCTCTCTCATAAAATAGTTTGGAGCAGTTCCCTTTGCTTGAAGGCTTCAGTCCACTAGTATCAAGAACCGGGACGATATTTAAAAAGTTGGCAGCTAAAGTTTGTGGCAATTCTCAAAGGCGACCGATGCAACTAAGTTATGAAGTGCACACGAGCGGTTTATATGCAGAGATAAAAATATCTAGTGTACTATTAAAAAAGTTTCCTGTGGAAATGAAGGTACTGTTTTATGGGGTTATGGGTAATTTTACTGACATTTTACGGGTAAAAATACGAACAGATAATTTTCTAATAACATCAGGTATAAAACTGGGAGGTATTCCTCCCTATATCTCACAGGTACCACTTACATATTATCACTTTTATTATTGATTGAGATATATAAATGTGTTTAACATTGTACTATTCCCACAAACATAATCCCACAAAACTGTGCAATCGGTTTGACCGTGGGATCTTAGTCTCTAAACATGTTAGTATAGCTATATTAAGGCACACTAGTAAGTATGGTAACAAATAATTTAATCGTTCTGTAGTGACACTGAGATTACCAATGAGATGATCTCATCACTTAGAAATATAATATTAATTATAGGGTTCAATACACAGTTCTATGTAGCAGGCAAGGTAGGAAAACCGTGATGATTATGAAATAAGTACTTTCTATCATTTACGACCTTTTCTTCATAGGAAACCAAACAGAACGGAACAAATTAACCAAAGCGTTGTCTTAGATGCTGACGGCACGGTTGGCGTAGTGGTTAAGAGATCGACTGGTGCGCTAAGTGTCGCGGGTTCGATTCCCGCACGGATCAAATATTTCTATGATCTACAGTTAGTTGTTTCGGGTCTGGGTCTTTGTGTATGTGAATATATGTGTTTGTAAACGCACCGACGATACAGGAATATTCCTAGTGAGGGACAAAGATAATATCTTGGTAAATAAAGTATCAAATTGTTCTTCGACGCAAAAAAAAACTTCTTTTTAATTGCATAGTTTCATTTCACATCAATGTCATAGTTTGGGCTTCTGTAAACGAAATATAAACTAATAAGTCGCCGGTCGGAGTCCCGTGGGCTGAGCACACCAGCGGTTGAGCTGAAATCAAAAGTTCGAGTAAAGAATAATATTTATGTTTCAACAGCGACAGGCCAAGTAAAGTTTTATAGACTAAAATGGTTGACTCTGAGTAAATCGTTTGTTTGATGTTACAAAATTAAACATAAACTCAGGAAATGGGGTATGAAAGGATTGTTCGTGGCGTTTTGTCTACACGACGAAAGAAAGACGCGATTGAATAGATGTAAGTGGCAGTGAATATTTTATTTTATTTATAGCTTTAGTCAATTAAAACTGAGTTGAATTCGTTGCTAATCTAGAAAAGCAATATGCATCTCACTTTATTAGAGAACAAACTCAAATCATCGCTTTCAAAATTATTTTAAACAGCTTCTGATGGTACTGCCCGTGTACCGAAGGGGACGGGGCCCCGTCGACCTATTAATTTATGTTTCATTACGCCAGATCAAGGCCTTTAGGAGCATAACAGGACCCCACTACCACAACAAATGATTGTTAAGAAGGTATACTTTAAACAATTCCCGAAAACGTGCCAGATGGTGATTCAATTGTTGCCTCACTGTCCGCGAAGCCTATCACAATTGCGGACGATCTGAGGCCCAGATTGGTCGGGCTTTCTGTACTTTTTTGTTTAGTGTAAATTGAATTACTTAGTGTGCGAATAGGATGGCCGATTGGGTTTGTTTTTCATAGGGCGTGTTGTTAGTGTCACAGGATGGAATGCAAAGACAATAATATTTGCACCGTGTCTGTATTTTTTGGAAATAGAAAGTGTTCGTGTAAAGGCAAGGCAAGACGAAGAAAAAACGCTCATCCACACGAGTTATATTATAACGATGGCAAATAATAATGTCTGATGCACCTACTAAGCCTTTTAAAACCATGAATACTATTTCTGTTCAAATATACGTATTTCATTGATATTCCGCAATATCTAAATACTCTGACACATTTAACTATTCCATTTAACCCCGGGCGGACATTTCAATAATTATAACATTTCAAAACCGATGTCCGCCAGCCAATTAATATAATATTAAATTTAGGACAAATGGAAGCACATCGATATCCAACCAATAATCAGCCATTAACTAATTAGGGGTAATATACAACACTTAACATAATAACTGAACAGGACATTTGTGTATATGTCCTAATGGAAGCATATTTTGGTGGCTATTGGACAGCATCAGAGCAATTACTAAGCAAATAATGTGATTAGAGGTTTTCATCGTAGCCGACAATGAAACCACACGGTATCGGCAGCAGGGAAAATCTACTGATAATATCGGTGTCAGTAACCCTATATACAGGTGAATTTTTCAAGTAGGCGAGAATGGTCAAATCCTAAATGATAAGGAATAGCGAAAAATACTCAAAGGAGTCTCGAGCCCGATTTTGATGAAAACTAAAACTGCATCATTGGTTTTTTATAAAATCAATATTCGTAGCCAAGAATCGAACCATGAGAATTTGAAAAAAGAAACCATACACTGTTTTATTACACCATCCGATAGTGTCGTTAATAAGGATAACATTTTAGGAAGTAATGGCATACGACAAACTGGCATACGAGGGATTTGGCTATCCACGCTCACTTGAAAAATTCACGTATAGTGTGAAAATAGTATAAGCAAATTTTATGATTCTACTCCGACTAATCGGCAATGACGTACAAAGGACTAGCAAGAGAACTAGAACAGTATAAATAGAGGAAGATTATGGGGAAGATGTTTGCCTAGCAGAAGGGATAGCTTGGAATCGATAAAATTTTAACAGTTTTTGAATGTTCATTGCGTTTTTTCAATTGCAGGGGAATTAATTTTAAAGCTACTATATACAATACAGCGCAATGCACTTCATTGTAAAGTTAAATTATAATCGATTTAAAAACTAAAAATGTCGATTTTATGCGCATTCATCATCGATAAATTTCATCAACGGATTATTGAAGTGATATCCGGACGCACCCGTAAAACTCTTGTCCAATATTCGAAATTGGAAATTTCATGGTTTTTATAAATTGGTAACGAACGCCGCCGAAACAAATATACCTACATCAGACAAATATCATCATCACAAACAGAAATACGATTCTTCAATCAAAAGCTCAAAGATCAAATTACAATTTTTAAACGAAGACAGCGGATTTCAACTCTAAAATAACTGTAGGTATAAAGTTCTTTTTTATGAATGGGAGATTGAATTTGTTAGTTTTGTTTTATGGAGAGACAATTCAATTGATTTTCATGTAATAAAATACCAATTAAAGTGAGTGGACATGATGACATGACATGATATTTTCTTTGTGAAGTCCAGGTAATTTCCCATAGCTTGACAAAATTCGTACGCTCAGTGACGTAAACAGATTAAGATTTTGTTATTTTGAAACTGGTTTATCAAAGAAAATAATTACTGTTCTTAACTAACCATTAAGTCAATAAAGTTGTGCTAATATACATATATATAAAAACTCTTGCATCTTCGTGCTTTGATCTATTTTTATCGTTGACTGTATAACCAAAATGTTTGAAACTAGCCTATCAGATAAAATAGCATAAGCAAAAGGCCATATAACCAAATATAAAATGACTAACCAGTGGGTGTTCTCGAGTTATGAGTAATGATGGTCACACAAGAACATACTACGCGGGTAAAGTCGCAGACAATAGCTAGTATGATATAAAAACAAACAGTGAAAAGGCAGAGGAAAATCACTGAAGCGGATTTATATAAAGTAGAGGTCACACTGTTAGGAGACGAGGTCCGCCTGTCAGAGAGGAGCGAGAGCTAGAAAAAATATGGGTAACCGAGTTTAATTTATGTAACATAATATAAAGTGGTGCACCACTTTACAACATAATATTGCAACATTTTATGTTGTATATAGTCTACAAATTCCGTGTCAACATATTAAAAACAAACAACTGGTTACACCTGTTCACACTAACGAACATACGCATCTACGCATTATATTGCTGAAATAAGGTGTTCAATTGCTGATATAATTTCCACGCAAAAGGTAAGTTTGCTCATTACCAAAATGAACCCCCCACCCGCTCCAACAGTGACTCCACCTAATAACTGAGACCGGCGCCGCGCCGCCGGCGGCACACAGCGTTGCCGCATTTGCATAATAATGCATACTGCAGCTCGCGGCTATTTAATGAAATCGCTGTGCTAGCCTGTACCTACACAGTCCAACACAATAAGCTACTGCATCGAAACACTTAAGAAATGCAATAGAGCTTACTTGGAGAAATTTTGACGGACTGAACTGATATGAGGTTTATTTTGCAATTAGGATTTTTCATCACTTTTACACGTCTTTTTTTAGATGGTGTGTCCTATTACTATTTCTGAGAGAGAAAAAAACTGTGTGCAGTAAGTGGAAATATCTTAAATACTGCACGTATTGCATGCATTAATCACTGTTAACTTTTTATGAGGCTTTACTTATTTTGAGATAGAAAATCTTGTTAATTTTCAATAAATAGCAGAAAATATGCGCATCATGGTATCAAAAATCTCTTCACAAAAGTATGTCACAAATATCATTAATATGCTATGAAACTTAACCTTCAAATGTCACAGCGGGGTCTCTGAGACCCCAGTCCCAATTTATGAGCTCATTAGCCAGTGTTACCTCACACCTGCTCGCCGGTAATACCGCCCGGGTAATTACCACCGCACATTCTTTGTTCCAAATTATTAATTATTAAAGGGTTTCGTATCTAATTGCGTGTAAACAAAAAACAATAAAGTTTAATTACGACATTAATGGCGGACCTCGATGATATTATAATTTTTTAAGGATTAACGCCGAGCTCGGTCTGATTAATGAAAATTTTTATTTTTTACAATCTTATTATTGTACTAAGGATTTAAGTTGTTTTTGCTCGATTAAATAAGCTTACTTTTTTACAAATTAGGTAGTCGACCCCATGAAACCAATTTATCATCAAATGTAAGAAAAAATATAAAACTACAGTAATATTCAAAGTAGCAATATTTATTGTTGTTTGCAACGCACAATCGTTAAAATCTATTTAGTTCTCGTGTAGTCAATAACGCCGGTAATTCAGGATGATTTACAGTTAATTCTACCAAAACTTGGAATAAAGTTTCGAGTGGTATTAAATTACTTTTTGATTAGTGCCATTTGTTTATAGCTGTAATTAGATTTTATCACTAAATTAAATTTTGAATGCCGATAAGTTGGAAAGACTAAAATAATAGAGGTTACAATTAACCAATGACAGGTAGTAATACAACTACAAAGTACGTGAAACTTGGAATAAATAAACTGATCAAATAAGATTATCGTCACTTTATGAAACATTTCTGGCCTATCCGTAGAGAATTTAGCAATGAACTCCGAAGGCCGAACAAAGCCAACAAGATCGCGTGCACCGAAACAATATCCTTAGACCAAATAAGTATACCACAAGTAATTTAGTTATTGAAAATTTCCTCTTGGGGCCCGATCGACCCCGGCTGATTTCTCGAAGGGTTTTAACTAATGCGCTATTATTTTCCTAAGAAAGTAGGCTAACGAATTAATACAGCAAAAATACATCAAAAGACTGGAGGTCCAAACAATTTTTATTAGAAAAATTCCATTTCCAATGTTTGAATATGAAAAGCGTTCGTGAAATAGCTCGGGCATTCTTCGTGTTCCATTACGTATCGAGTAATATGGTTCCCTAGTTTGGTTATACTGGGTTTTTTTATATCCCCGTCCGGGTTGGGTTTCCGGAGCGAGGTGCAGTCCCGATGTACGTCGTACTGTGATGATTTATGTACAATGCTTTTAGTAGGTTCAGTTTTGTTGTTTTAGTTAGTTTAATTCTGCTAATGTATTGCACACAGCGTGAAGTTGTGAGTCATATTTTAGAGATGCTTGCGAACCTAGTATTGTGGTTGTTTTCAATGGATTGATGCTGTGTTGGGATTATAATAAATTGTTTTATATATACTGACTCATTGGTCTAGCGGCCGCAAGCGTGACTACTGAGCGTGAAGTCATGGGATTCGATTTTCGGATCGGACAAAGTGTAATTGGGTTTTTTCTGTATAGAAATTCTCAGTTGCAGTATGAAGTTTGAAACTGTGCCTGGTTGATGGTAATAGGCTCGCTTCTGTAAGTACATGACACTTAAAAATGTAGGTGGACAAAAGTACACCTCTGCCTAACCCTTCGGGGAATTCAAGCGTCAACCTGTGTTAAGATATATTTTGTACAAACGCATGTATAGTAATCATTTGTCAAATCAAAACTGACGCAGATACATTTGTAGAAGATATAACCTTCAATGTCCAAATCAGTTTAGGTACAAATAGTCAATTTACCTACTTCCAAATAAAAAATGCCGTCCAATATACCACACAATAATATAAGTCGTCAGACGTCTGCTATGTCCGGGTGTCCGGGTGTCCGGCTGTCCGGGGCCGGACGCGTTTGATTCATGATGTTTGTTGATCTTTGACCAGCGGCGCGTAACTAGGCTTCCGAAGATACTAGCTAGTGTCGATACAAAAGCTATATATGTTTCAAGATTCTGTCTACATTTTACGACATTTTTCTTAAATTTGATGCTATCATTCGTTCAAGTAAATAGATCTCGTAAATTACTGTAAATATGGTAGGTATTTCATTGGCAGGCCATAAGTCGTTGTTTAAACATTTTTTTTTAAATCACATTGCATAGCATCACGTCTGTATTCTCTGAAGAGTTAGACACTGTACTGATCACTGATCACACCGATGCCGTTATTGAGTTCCATGTAATAAGGGGATGCGCTTATTGGCATCTACCGAGCACAGTTCCATACTCCGTGTTGCTACCAAGAATTCCTATACAGAAAACCTATTTACACTGCCTGACTTGAGAATTGAAGCCAGGACCTCACGCTCAGCAGTCACGCTTGCGATCACCAGACGAACGAGGCACTTGATCAATAAAATATAGCACTTATCTCCAGATTAAATATAACGCTTATATTATACTTTTCATTGGTCTAGTGGTTACAAACGCGACTGCTGAGCGTGAGGTCTTGAGTTTCGACTCCCGGGTCGGGCAAAGTGTTATTGTTTTTTTTTTTTGTATGGAAATTTTCAGTAGCAGCACGAAATCTGGAACCTTTTCCGGTAGATGGTAATAGGTTCGCTCCCTATTATATCGGACTCAATAACGGCATCGGCGAAATGTAGGTGTACAATAGTACACCTCTGCCTAACTCTTCGGGGAAAACAAGTGTGATGGTGTGTGTTATGCTTATAACATAGCCTGCACACATCAAAAACAATGCCGCGGACAAATGCTCGATTCTCTTGCCGCGAGTACCATTTCCATACACAAATTACCTTAATACAAACTACCAGACTTAGTCGTCTGGTTGGTGAAGCCACAATCATACTATAGAGCCTCTGTTTTGTCCGTGCATCTTGCTAAATGTCTTCTGTACATCTGTTCATTGTTTGTGTGCGAAGGGCATCTGAGGAGATAGCCTATTCAACTGGACAGTCCGTTTGACAAACAAAGATACGACGACACGGTTGGCGCAGTGGCTAAGCCATTAGCTTTCTGCGCTATGTGTCGCGGGTTCGATCCCCGCACGGAACAAATATTTGTATGATCTACAGATAGTTGTTTCGGGTCTGGTTGTGTGTGCATGTGACATGTATGTTTGTAAACTGTACCCACGACACAGGAGAAATCCTAGTGTGGGGCAACGTTTTTAAAAAAAAAAAAAAAACAACAAAGATACAGTACAGGTACGGAATACTGCCTGAGAGAAACCATTTGCTTTATTGAAAGATAAGAACTGAATGTGTGTGTGTGTATGTGTAGATATCAATTAGCGACTTCGTCTGCGTGTATTGTGTATTTATTATCTACTAAGTATTTTACTGTAATAGTACAAATAAGCCTATGTCCTTTTCCAGACCCCAAGTTACCTCTTTGTAAAATTTCATAACGATCGGATCAGTGGTTTAGTCATAATGAGGTAACAAACAGACAGATAGAGTTACTTTCGCATTTATAATAGTGTTGAGGAGGTTCCTCTCTCTAGAGCCCTAACCGCTGATAGGTTGGACTCTGTTTTCGATATCGGGTGGTCTCTGTTTTTTTATATGTATAAATGATTTTTTTACAAATATATTTATAATAAATTTAAATTAAATAAGATGTATAAAATGAGTAAAGGACTTAATAAATATTTCATCTACATGAAAATATTAATTAAATCTTTTGCCTCCGGCTTGGTTTTTTCCTGTATCATGGGTGTTCATTCATCCAAACCTGGAAGAACTACATATCTGTACCTAATACAATCTTCTTTTGCGAAGGAATCGGTTCCTCGTCTTCTAGAAAGCCTGGCCACTGAGCCAATGGCACCGTAAAAATATATTTGTCATACGATTTTTTTTAGCGAAGGAATCGGGCCCTCTTCTTCTAGAAAGCCTGGCCACAGAGCAAATAGCTCCGTAAAACTATATTTACGTATTTATGCCTTTGACAGCGGCTTGGTATTATTATTATCATAACAATAACAAGTGAAAGAAGACTCACAAACTTACACGGATCCATTACTTGCGTACTTTGATACAATAGTTCTGTCATGTTGTGGTTGATTGATAGCCGTACCAGCACCAAGTCGCGAAGTTTTGACGAATCAATCTTATGTGAAAGGGTTTGAAATACATCGTTTATGTTATATTATTATATCGCAATAGATGACAAGAGGCTCCTCCCCTATTATATGGGACTAACGGTATCGGTGAAATGAGGGTGTACAATAGTAGGTACACCTCTGCTAACTCTTCGGGGAATACAGGCGTGATGCTATGTTAGTATTTTGCTCATAAATACGAAATCTATTAAGATATTTTCACCCAATAATTAAAAATATAGGTTTAGTGGTCGCAGACCTGAGTACCTATCTATAGAGCGTGAGGTTCCGAGTTAGATTCCTGGTCGAGCAAAGTATTATTGGGTTTCACTATATGTAAATTCTCAGTTGCAACCTGGAGTTCTGAATTACACCCGGTAAATGGCAGTAGTTTTTAATAACCACAGTTTAAAACTGCAAACGGTCGCCGGTGCCCAAAAACAATACATTTTCCATTGTATCTACTCTGCATCGTTTGACAGGTTAAATTCAACTCTAAATGTTATTATTAAACGTGTTGAGTACAGACAATCTGTTTGTCTGTCAGTTATTCGATTGGCAGTTAATGGAATTACAATCAACGATACAACTGCACGGAGGTTACTGACTCCAAACCGGATAGAGACATTCCCAACTCCACAGTCCCTTGGCACAATGGAATATTCTGTTGTCCAATTAACAGTTTGATATTTTTTTAAACTAAAATCCACACGGTGCACTCCAACTAAAAGGTTTTGCGCTTTCCTGTCAATTTTTTGTGGATTTAATATTTTAAAATGTTTTTGTTCAGGTTGAAATTAAAATATCTAACAGACAAAAATGGTCATCACTCAGCGGCGTGCACGGAATTTTTAGACAGGGTAGGCAGAAAAATTTAAAAGTTTACTTGCCAATAATACCTACTGCATGTTGGTATTGGTTCGTCGCCTTGTCGATTAAATAATGATGTACGAATAGTTGATGATGTTTGTGATTTGCTACCTCAAATATCTTATAATAAATATTTAGGTATTTGAGATATGTAGGGTAAGCAGTGTCTTTTTGTCTTTATGCACCGCACGCCACTGTCATCACACTAATAAGTTATAATAAATCTTTGGTGCTCGGTCAAAGGCGGGATTGTTGAGTCAACATAGTAGCCCGAGTTAGGAATTGTACCCGCTAGATGACAATGAGCGAGACAAAGTACAATTGTACATCTCTGCCTAACCCTTCGGGTAAAACTAGCATGATACTGTGGTATGTCATAATAAATCATATAATGTGCACAAGGCTTTGTTTTCTTTTCAAGATTTTTTCCCACCGAATAGCCAATTTGAGCCAAAGAACGACAGGCAATCTTGAAAACATAAAGAAATCTAGACATTTTCAAGACAGATAGACGGAGAAATCCCCAAAGAAAAAACATTCACGAATGACTACAGTTATCTACAAGTGCTATATTCGAATCCACATTATGTAACCGACACGGGAGTTAAGGCGCGTTTACATTCGAAAGTCTTCGGTACAGTATAAACTATCCCTTTTCTACTAGGTATAGTAACTGGTATTGTTCAAGCACACTCTACAGACGTCGCGGACGACATACGGCACCTCTACTAGCGCCGCGCGCGCCTGCACGTTTTTGTTTTTCTCTGACCGCAAATTCATTTTGATTCTCAACTAAAAACCAATTTAATACAAGCCAAACGCTTTTTTAAAAGGATAACCGGTATAATAACTGATAATTGTATGAACTTGCAAAAAACTTGTTACAGTTACAAAAAAACGAAAAGCTTTTTAGATAATTAGTTTCACAAGTTACGAAATAGTTGTCGTCGACATTTATGTTACGAGAACTGGTAAAGTAAACTAAAACTGCTATAAGGAAGCTAGTGTTGTCGGCTACTTACTCTACCGATGTAAACGCGCCTTCAACCGTGGTGTCACGAAACATTTTTCTCAGCAGTTCAAGCTTTGATTGATGTCAGGATCCGAGGTCTCAGCTGACGGCGACGGGCAATCCCGATGAGGGTCGAAGTGATACATAATGTAGACCAAGATGTGATTTTAAATGAAAGAGTTTTGTATAAGGGCTTGGAACGTAGTGCTATTTATTAGATTATTCAGATATTTAATGCCTCTCGGATGAAACCCTTTTTCATGTACCTATAAATTTCGTTTGAGTTCGTTTCGTTCGTTCGATAGTTACTAGATTGTCTGTTCAGTTAATATAGATAAATACATATTTTTACAAGTCTTTAAGGCCGTCACGGGCTTTTTTCTCATCGAACCCCTTCCCGTTTAACCCGTCAAGTGACGCAAAGTACACATAATGGAAAATCTATTTGTTGGTCGTCGCAGTCCGACAGCAGATTCATGAATTAAAGATTTAGTTTAACAAAGAAAAGAAAAAAACAGAAATAAAGGTGGAAACGGCAAAATTACAATTTAGTCTGCAGGATTAAGGGCGCAACATTTTATGGGTGTTCGCAACGTCTAAAAGCACCTTAAGGGTTGAGCTTGAAAATCCCAACTGGCGCGGTTCACACGAAAAAACAATCTGCATAAATCCTTATACAACTTAAAGGGGAGTTTCTTATCGGGATCGATAAAACGTGGAATGATTTACGATTACGTATGGAATGGAAACTCTTGTTTATCGCGTCACATACCTCAGCAGTCTCCGAGGCGAAGTATTGTCATGTAAACTTGGCGAGAGTTCGGGAGTAAAAGGTCATTTGCAGTTACACTGAAATCTTTATTTGTGTAATAAATGTTATGCTTGTCTTTTACTTCGATGAAACCTGGAGTAAAAGGAGGAAAACAGTAAACGAAGAAGACCTTCAGAAATCGTCTGAGATAAAGAATATCAGATAGGCGTTGGACTTGGAAACGCGTCATTAGATAATGCAGAGTAGTAGTTTTACCCTAATAGTCGAATATAGTTTCCAATCGTATTCTGTTTACTTACACATTTAGCAGCACGGTTGGCGCAGTGAACTCTGCTCCGTGTCACGGATTTTATTCTTATACAGTGTGCACGTGAGGCAAATATTAAAAAAATAAATGTCAGCCTGATTTTGTAAAACTTTTCTCAAGATTTGAAATGTTGCCAGTATCAATTGTGTAACGTATTTTCGTATTATTGAACACAATATAATACGCGTTTTACGGCGGTATCAAAACGGGAAAAAATAAAGGAAAGGGTCGAACGAGATGTGATATAAATTGAGATTTGATATTACAAATTTCATACTTACATTGTAAAAGTATCTATAAGCTCGTTAAGTGCAGAGGAACAAAGAAGTAGGTATACGGAAAGAACCGACAAGGATTTTTTAAATTAGTACTATGGTTGAACTATGTATTTTTTTGTAGATAAATAAATATTAACCTTACTTTCTTGAGAATAAATTCTACAATATATCTGGTACCCCTGTATATGAACATAATACTAAGTTCTTTGTCCGACTGTAAATTAGTGTAGGACTAAGTCTTATTTCAGGCCGTTTCCCTACTCCAACAGCTTTTTCAAACATTTTATTTCCAGTAAAACGAGCACAAAAGCACATACTTTATTTCTCTCAACTTTTTACAGCCTCTTGGCTATAAAGGACAAAAGATAGTTCCCCATTAAAACTGAATCAGCGACATTTTCAGGTATTCAGCGGAGTGCCGTCAGCAATTTATTCCGCGCCGTCCTTTTCTGATTAAACGTAAATATTTACTCGTTTGTGCTACACAATACGCGTTCTTCTCTATCTTCTTCGTATTGTTGGGAGATTTTTTTATTGAATGCCGTAGAAGTCTCTAGAGATCTCTTGGAGATATCAAAATAAGTTCGCTTGTGTGTAATAAACACAATTTTTTTCTACTCCATAGTGTTGGCAAGTGTAACACTCGTATGTATATGTATATACTCGTATGTATTATTTTTTATTTAGTACAGGCCCCAACTGAAAATCAGCGCTGCAGCTATCCAGCAGCAGCATCATGCTGAGTTGGGGACCTATTTTTGATCCGTACCTTTGTAAGTTTGTATGTTTTTTGTGTTATTATTTTTGTTATTATAATTATTTCTATTTTTGATATTTTTTGTGGGTTCAAAAATAAATAATTTTCTTTCTTTCTTTATGTATCGATACCATTCTCATTTCTAAATGAAAACACATCAACATAAATTGCTACGTGCTCATGACTAACTATGTATTAATTGATAATATAATTATGTAATATACATAGATAGTAGGGTTATTATACAATATAATGCAAGTCTAGTGAGGGTTAAACATGAACTACAAGCATAACAGACTAATTCAATTTCTATAAGCTATAAGAAAAGCCATTATTACTTTGTTTCCCTTCCATCACCACATCAAACAAGCTCAAAGTCCCTCAACGATAATATAGCTATAAAAACGCTGCAATTTCTTAGAAAATCTCTTTTAAAATCGTGTGTTCAGCTGGTAAGTGTTAGTGCGTTAACATCGCGGCTTTTAATCCCTCTACACGAAGCACATTCACGCATAGTATGAAACAAAGCCTTTGAAACTGGGGCAGGGTATCACAAAGAGTTTAATATTACTAACGCGTATCAACAATGTACAGGTTAATATTTATTTAATTGTGTATAGGAATAGCGATGAGGCTATGAGAATAGCGAAACTGAAAGCGGAATTGAATAATTACAAAATTGATAAATATGTTTTATTTGCCTACATCAGTAAAAAATTACCTCATCGGTCTAGTAGTTGGAAGCGCGACTGTTGAGGGAGCAGACCTGAGTTCTATTCCCGGGTCGAGCAAAGTGTTATTGGGGTTTCACTGTATGGAAATTGTCAGCAGCAGCACAAAGTTAGAATCTGTGCCCGGTAGATGGCAATAAGCTTGATTACGCCTATTCCTAACCCTTCGGGGAATACAGGCATGATGCAGTGTTATATGCAATTTGCTTATCTCTGATCAATCAAGCAAATCTGACCTGAGCATTTCTGATTATCTGTAAAAAGGAAGCCGAAATCCATTTCGAACAGTGCGTAATTACGCTCTGTCTGCGCCCGGTTAGTGTAAACGAAGCTTTAATGAACGAGCGATAATTCTTCGGAACAATACAAGCGCTGAAAATGCAGCAAGATTACACTGTAGTTTGTATTTTATGATAGCATTAATAAAACCATTAATTCTTGATAAATTACTGTTGCCACTTGTTCCAACTTTAGTAAAGTTGTTGCTCTTCCAAACCATTTGTTTGACTCAAGTAGCACTTTTATCCAAGAAGCTTTGTTTTATATTTTCCTTTTTTGAATCCCTCAACTACTTTGTGTTTGCAGTCGGCACGGTTAGCGCAGTGGCTAAGCGATTAGCTTTCTGCGCTACTGTGTCGCAGGTTCGATCCCCGCACGGAACAAATATTTGTATGATCTACAGATAGTTGTTTCGGGTCTGGTTGTGTGTGCATGTGACATGTATGTTTGTAAACTGTACCCACGATACAGGAGAAATCCTAGTGTGGGGCAACGTTTTGTAAAGAGAAAAAGAAAGTCATAAACTGTTACTATATTGGAGTAGGTTTTATATCAATTTGTTTTAAAACTACAGTCAGACTACTTGATTGAATAATTTGTTATTCCGCAAAGATTCAATGATATATTTAATAAAATATGGTAAACAGTGGTGTTTAGGCATATACATTTAGTTCAACATTTTTTGTCTTAATAAAATGGTACGCAAATATTATATTTTAACTTAAACTACGTCCTTAATATATATTTCTAAACTGAACATACTATCACGCTTGTATTCTCCGAAAGGGATACACAGAGGTGTATTATTGTACAACCCCTTTTGCCGATGTCGTTATTGTGTCACATGTAATATGGGGCAAGTCTATTGCCGTCTACGGGGCACAGTTCTAAAATCCATGCTGCTACTGAGAATTTCCATACACAAAAACCGAATCGGATTTAACGGGATCGAACCTAAAACCTGACCATACCACAACCATTAGGCAAATGAGGCATTCACAAAAAATAAATGTGTGTATGTATGTTCCCTATGGACTTTGGCGATTTTAATGAAATTTTTTGATATTCTTCAGATTAGCCCACCGAGTGATCCTGTGAAGTTTGGTAGCGATCGGATTAACAAAATTTTGGCTTTTTGGTAATTTTGTGTGCTACCTGTGCGAAGCCGGGGCGGGTCGCTAGTATTATAATAATAGGTTATCATCTTAGCATAACATTATTCTAAATCAAAATGACACTGCGATAATCATATGAAGTCAATACAATTGTAATTTTCGCATCGCAATTATATTTCTCCTCTGCTACAGTTATTCTCGTGGCCCCCACCGAAAAAGGGCCACTTTTACAGCAATGTACCACAGTACATACCCTGTCATTACGTGAAGGCTTTATCAATTGTAGTATTATACAGTGACAATCATCACATCACCCTTGAACGCAGGTATTAATACAAAACAGTCCACTAGTATGGTACAATTCAAATGTTCCTGTAATTATTGGTCCCCATCT
Source organism: Shargacucullia verbasci (assembly GCA_947562105.1). Taxonomy (NCBI): domain Eukaryota; kingdom Metazoa; phylum Arthropoda; class Insecta; order Lepidoptera; family Noctuidae; genus Shargacucullia; species Shargacucullia verbasci. Next base: position 2,902,011 of record OX387296.1, read on the forward strand.
AAATGAGTCACTTTTACACGAACTGTGTGCCACAGTTGTGTTTTGAAATTATGTGTGTTTATATATACCTGTTATATTGTAGTTATAATTATCATATACTAGCTTCCGCCCGCGGCTTCGCCCGCGTGGTTTACGAACCCGTAAATTTTCCCGGGATAAAAAGTAACCTATGTGCTATTCCAGACTATAATCTATCTGTGTGCCAAATTTCATACAGATCTGTTCAGCCGTTTTGGGGTGAAAGAGTAACAAAGATCCATCCATCCATCCTAACAAACTTTCGCATTGATAATACTAGCTTCCGCCCGCGGCTTCGCCCGCGTGGTTTACGAACCCGTAAATTTTCCCGGGATAAAAAGTAGCCTATATGCTATTCCAGACTATAATCTATCTCTGAGAAAAATTTCATCCAGATCCGTTCAGCCGTTCTGGCATGAAAGAGTAACAAAGGTCCATCCATCCATCCTCACAAACTTTCACATTTATAATATTAGTAGGAAGTAGGATTAGTAGGAAGCAAACCAATGTTATACTTAGCTAACAAAACAGGCTTTTTGTATACCAATGATACAACACGAATTTGAATTAACCTGTTTTCTCTTGGCCTTCATCTAAATGCGGCACTTTTACACCAGTGTACTACAGTTCCCACCCTATCATTACGTGAAGGCTTTATCTATTTCTGCACTGCACTGTGTACACTCAACCACGAAATTAATTAACGCAAAACATTCGTGCGTAATATTAGCACTCAATATTTGGGACCGTGTGTATTTATGTTAAGAGGATGTTTCCACTTTACTGAGTTAAGTCTAAGTGGTTATTTTCGGTTAGTGATACTTTGGGATTCGTCTAATTTGAGGCTTTGATGATATTGGTTTTTGGGAGTCCCGTAAGCTTCGCGTTTACTTTGAATTAGGTGTAATTTGATTGATCTAAAAATAGTAGTTGGTTAATGTAGGCAACTGTGCAACATATGCTCGACTTAGGGAAATTTTCGATGACCAAAAATCGTAAAACACTGTAGGAATATTTACGTCATACATGTTTCAGAAATGCAGTGGGATTAATTGATTATATAGTGCAATGTGTAGGTATTGTTAATTGTACATGTGTGTCTTAGGTATGTGCTATCTCGAGTGTTGTCACAATCTTGTGAAAGCTTACCTAAAGCGAATAATTGAATGGTGGAGGATGCACAAAAGCGGCACTGGACTTTGATACAAAGCTATATTCCTCAAAGCCGATTTCGACGGCGGCGATAAAGCTTCTAATTTTGATACAAAGCTATGGCTATGTCAGAAGAGTTCATACTCTACATAGACATAAAGATATTTAAAAGTCCTGTAACTAACTAAAACTTAGTTAAAACTTTAGTAAGAGAGGAGATCATGAAGAGGGGAAGACTAACTTAAAGCATTTAGACTAAATCCTTAGAATCCGGGAAGGATAACAATAATTCCCTTTACTGGACACAAATAGTGATTCAAAAGTCACTCTCAATAGTGTAGTGGTTGCAAGAGCGACTGATGAGCGTGAGGTCCTGGGTTGGTTCCCGGGTCGGGCATTGTTATTGGGTTTTTTGTATGGAAATTCTTAGGAGCAGCATGGCGTCTGGAATTTAGTCCGGTTGGTGGCAATAGTTTCGCCCCCTATTACACGGGATTCAATAACAGTATCGGCGAAATGTGGATGTATAATAGTACACCTTGGCCAAACCCTTCGGGGACTACAGGCGTGATGCTATGTTATGTTATGTTACTTATTTGAAAAGGAACGTTCTTTACAAACGAACAGATACAGAATGAACAATGGACTATATATCTTCTTGTCCGTCAAGAAGATACATACGTCCATTGTCCAATATCATATTCCTAAATCAAAGTCGATAAATTATGTATAGATTTTAGTACTAAGTATCTATCATTAATTCTGTATAGGTACAGTTGGTAAAATAATCATCAAATATGTATAAGCTGTCTGTGATTTTACTGTACGTGTCCATAATTTATGATTCTGATTAAATTTATTATAAATTGTCTTATTATGAGATTGGTTTTATAGATAAATATGTTTAGTGATGAAAATTATTTGATACTAGCTTCGGCCTGCGTCTTCGTCTGTGTGATCTACATATATAATTTATAGCCTATAGCAATCGGGGATAATGTAGCTATCTATCGGTGAAAGAATTTTCAGATCCGGATCATTAGTTCCGGAGATTACCCGCTACATACAAACAAACTAATTTTACCTTTTTATAATACATTTTAGTATAGATTGATCGAATTCAGATCTTGAAAACCAAGTATTAAACTAAAATATGTTACATGATTTTATCTTTCAACTATGTATATATAACTTACTACTACGTTGAGTGTTTACCTCATCGCAATATTTATGTTTAAAATCGGAATACTGAAAAGAGGAATGTACGAGTATATTGCTTCAGTTTTGTACTTTCGATTCTAGCTAATAAAGTAGACTTTATAATGCTCATATATGTACCCGCTAGGTATATAGCAGTACATTGACCAAAACTTAACGAGTAAATGAATTAAACGAAACGGGGGTTCAAGGAAAGCTCCTGCATGAGTGATGATACTTGAGACCGTCTGGCTCATCCTGGGCAGTCAGCCTCGCTCACACCATTATTGACTGGCTAATCTTTCCGCCAGTGACGATTCCAATGCGATAGCTCAGAAGAAGAAGAATAAATAAAATTAGTTACGATGTGACCGTGGAGTGTCCTGGCTTCATAGCATTATGCCTGTATTCTCTATTGTATACCCACATTTCGCCAATTATTAAGGCACATATAATAGGTAGCCTTTTGCTATCTCTGGTATATGGACATCGGACCCATACCCTCACGCTTAACAGCTCTGTTAATGACGTAAAGACAATTCCTTTTAATATCATTTTTAAATTGCCATTAACTGCATTCCCAAACAAATTCAATAACTCAGAAGTAGGTACATGATAGGTACGTTTAACAGTTCCAATCTGAGCAGAAACGCCCAGTGCATGGATTGCAATGCCCAACTTTGTCTTCAACAGTTCGCCTAAGAAATGGAGTTATGAGGGTGTTCTCAAACTGCGTTCAGAAGCTTGGAAGCGATCGGTAATTGGCGAATCGCACCAAGTTTACATGAACAAAACTTTAATGTACTTGGCTGAAATTCATTCAGGATTTTAATATGGTTGCATTATCACCAACCTGTATTCCAAGTTCCGTCGATAGGATCGAAGACTTACCTGTAAAGAACAAAGTTTTATTAATACAATGGAAATTAATGCTCGTCCTTGTTAAGAGCTTATTAGTTTCGGATTAATGAGAGATGTTAAGTACTTGAGAGTGAAGTAAGTAGTTTCAAATTATAAGTTGTTAGCTTCTAAACATTTCCTGGCATTTAGATAGGTACAGTCGGCGATATAAGTAGAAATTGAAGTATCGATGTAGGTAATTATTATTTTTAATTAACCATTGGACTAGTTAGATAATGTTACAATATTCCATAATTAATTTAGTAGGTTTTCGTTCATAAAAACATTTTTGAAACATTATACAATGATCAGCTAGTTTTGTCTCTAACTGTACAAAGCTGTTAGCTTTTGAAGTCAATAGTCAAATTGCATTACCCTTTCAGTTGCTTTTATTAAGTAAAAGTCTCTAAAAGAAAACAGACTTGTATTAATCTAGTCGAATTTTTTTATCTTCAAGAAAACTGAAATATTTTTATCTCGAGCCGAAGCGGCTATTTCATAACGTCTGATAGAGTTTCTAGTTAAAGTCCATAACTCGGCTAATAGCTGAGTAATATTCCATAATTCCATCAGCTCTGAGCCCGGCTATGAACAAAATTCTATTTTTATTCACCTTCCCCTCGACCACAGCTTATGAAAGGAACAGCTAGTTCACTGTAGGGGCGTAACAGCGATACTTAATTTACCCGCGATTAATGCAATGGTGGTAGCGTGCTAAGGTAGCTATGTATATGATAGCTATGCTGCTTTAATAGAGCAATATGTCACAGTTATGGTGGTGCTTTTTTAATGCTGTGTTCTTGCCAAGATCATCATGCACCGTGTGAAATGATCGAATTATGTCATAATGCCACATTTAACAAACGCTAAGTCATCGCAAGAACTGTCACATAAGAACCAAAGCCATTCTATCAAGAGTGCACGGCCAAGGAGAACACAGCGGCAGCTATACAATATTATTTGAGACAATATCGTTGCCCGACTGGGGGAAGCCCCGTGGGTCGACCCAGATATTGCTGGAGCAATTCAGTGGAAGCTGATCTTCGGGAGCTTCGAGCTTTCTCTACCGAGTTGCTTTCTCTAGTATCAAAGGCCAAGACACACCTTGGGTCAACGGAGCCAACGGAGTAAGTAACATCGTTGGTACGAAGTGAGCTAGCTGTTCCCTCTAAGCTGCGTCTCGGCGGGGGTTTTTAATGAAAAACACGGCGGATTTCAAACATAATTACGCGGTTGTAAACGGGTGTTGTTCGTGTTATATTATTAACGTAGTGTCATCAATCAGACCGTTCGTGATTTATCGTTATGCACGGTCTCGTGTTTAATAACACATAAGCTGTAAGCGGGTTATGTTTATTATAAAAATGAATGTGAAACTTGCTGAATCGATACATTGCTTCATTACATGGGACGTGCACATAAAGAGCCTCTCCGAGTACCTATTTATGTCCGGATCAATCTGGGCAGTGAGTACCAGACGAACCTTTTTGGCTAACCATACCACATGACAGGAAAATCGCATGGGACCACATACTATTAATATCAATTAGTAGATTTCCAGTGCTCCTATTATGCTAATGCTACTAACTACGATTTGTTGGACGAAGGTTTCAAAATATGGCGTTAATGACGTTTGGAAGAATATTGTTAACTAATATCCCAGGGTAGGTTACCACTACGTTTCAGGAATGTATTGTCTCCAGCTTAAAGTTATACAACTCAAAGTAGTACCATGTCCTACCAAGAATGAGATAGCATTATATAAAGTAAATTAGAATGAATGTTTAGGCACCCATTCATTTAGTCATTCGACACGGTTGGCGTGCTTGAGAGATCGACTATTGTGCTACGTATCGCAGGTTTGATCCCCGCACAAAACAAAAAATTGTACGATCTACAGATACAGTTTTAAACCACTTATCGATATTACTTACGGACTTAAGGACGTTGTAGTACGCAACGATGGGAGAATAAAACCATACAGCTTTAATATATGTATTTATTTATGTAAATTAAACGATACAAATAGCACTTACACTATTCACTACAATACAGTTTTTACACATAAATCATTCGCCTCTCTCGTAGAACCTCATACATATAAGAGATGGTGCTAGGCCCCCCGATATGTATTTGATAGCTTAGTCTCTTCTAACATCTTGGAACTTTTAAACAGCTATATTTAAAATGACATTCATAACTTTAAGTTGAAACAGAGTGACGAATATCCTTTACAGTACTGAGGTTTAAAACTTCCTCTTTTACTGCACGCTAAATCGTGGAGAGATTTATAAAACGGGTAGAGATGGAAAATTTTCAGTTTTTCTTCGATACAGCGCTACGTTTCCGAACATAAAACATTGGGCGATTGGAGTTTTTACGAGTGTCGGCCGTAACTCGGTGCTTTATGATTGGGTACGAGCAGGGTTGCCAGAATGTCGGGTACTATTATTGTATCGAAATATCAAGAATTGCACTTGTAATACCAACAAATAGCTTAACTTACTGTTCTGCCTACTCAAAATAACGCTCATGAAGCGAACAAAGAATTTTGGGCTCATTTTTTTATGCAGATACCTAAGAGTCATATGCAAGAAGTGGCCATGTGATTATAAACGGCCAGGACAACTTGGCAGCTTGAGCATTCAGACCCGTTATGAATCTTGGAGACTTTCCACAATGATGTAGAGGTAAGCTTTCCATTCTACTTCTTCTAAAGAATTGACAAAAGCTAACACAGTTGAATCGCTCATGCCATAGTGGAAAGATTAGCCAGTAAGCAAGGATGCTACTGAGGCTGACTGCTCAGGGTCCGCCAGACGAACTTAATTATCGTCACTCGTGGAGGCTCTTTCTTTTGCATCCCAAAGCTTTCCATTAGGTATGCGCATTTCTTATGTTTTCGTTTGTTAACGTAGATAATTACTCACTTATTCGGATAGCCTGTAATCACTGGACAACCCTAGAGTGCGGGACTAGCGTGCGACTAAGTCTTCGTATGTGTACAGTCGCAAAACATAAAAGCGGCCGTGTGCTCCCGTGATACGCGAGTCTCCTCGCATTATTAAGGTGTAGCGCATATTTTACGTACATATTGAATTTCCATTCTGTATTTCGTTGGCTGGTGAAGTGTTTTTTTGTTTTGTTTGCGAGATATATGAGTTATATGAGAAAAACAGCGAGAAAAATATGAACACAAGCTTCTCAAGACTGTTTATTTTATAAATGACACTAATTATAATGTCCTCCTGACCGGTTCGGTCACGGCGGCCAACCTCACCGGAGATTAGCCAACTACGCAGGAGATATTATAGAGCACAAGTGTGTGCGCAAACACAGGTGCTCTCTCTATTCCTTCACTCTCATAGTCCGATGGGACGGCAATCCTCCACGACCGGAGAGAGATCAGGTGCAGCACCAACAGCTTTACGTGCTTTCCGAGGCACGGTGTGTATTCACATACACAAAAACCCAGACCCGAAACAACTATCTGTAGATCTGTAGATCATACAAATATTTGTTCCGTGCGGGAATCGAACCCGTCACTATCTATTGTGTTGATCTAGATATCGCTAAAGATAATAGAAAAAAGGCAAGATGTTGGTAGCAAAAAAACCTATTTAATATAAAAAGAACTATGAAACTGATATTCGATACTTTTATTTATCATACTATTATCCATAATACACTCATAACCACAAAACAAAATAAACACGCCCAAATAAAACACGACTGCAGCTAAAATCGGATTTCCACTGCGTACCACGCACACTGGCCGGGTGAGCAAATAGCTAATTTACGGCCGCATCGCCGCCCCAGCATGTAAGTGGCTCCGGGAACGGGGTACTGCGCCACCAATGTAATGCGCACTGCGGATGCCAATGCAAAACACTGCATTATTGTTCGTCGCCAATTGCGGTCAATGTGGGGCGAGTTTTGACAATAGTGATTGTCGTTTATTTTATCATGCGATCGGGAAAATTGGGAGCTCATCCAACTAATGTCCGTATACGTAATGAAAAGCAAACATAATATAATTCAGTTAAAGATAAAGCCTTTTAATAATCAACATATATTTTCAACTACTTAAGTCTTTGCCCATTCCACCATCCACCAGTATGTATCTAAATGAAATACACATTTTAACACTTACAAAATTTGTTTATTGATATGGTGACACCTTATTTCACCGTTCTAACTAAATTTTCTTTCTCTAAATTTTACCATGCTAACTTCAATACGCGTTTTCAAAGAATATGTAGCGTATGTTACAACGGAGAAGATGTACTTTAATATAGGGAAAGAATTTCTTAATTCAGTTTTGTACTCATGATAATACATCAAAATTCACAAACAAACTTCACAAGCAATAGCGCATATTTAGTAGAACTATAGCTATACAGTATCAGGCCCCAATAATACAGGGTGGCAATAAAAAAAACCCACATCTGACAGCACAAAGTCGTAAGAGGTCACAATTCAAGCCGAGGAAACTTGTTAGAACGAAATACATCGTGTTCACAACAGTGTAGTATTGTGATCTAAGTCGCGCTCGTTATCGGCGCACGTGACTACAGGCGATACCGATGCAACTTGTGATCAGGAAAAACGACAATAGGTACTTTTTATGCTGATTGTACTTATGTAAAAATGTAAGTATATTTTTATATAAGTGCTGGAGTATAAATTTCTAATAACTAAATTGGCTTTAAAGTTTGTTGTTTTGTCTTTTTATTTGTGTGAATCGTCATCATCATCAGCCGGAAGACGTCCACTGCTGAACGAAAGCCTCCCCCAAGGCGTTTGCCATAATCCCCACGCTTGGCAGGCGGCTTGGGGATCGCAGTGGCACACCGATTAGTGAGAGGACGCTGCTTCCCGTCCTCCGGTATCTGGCCGCAGTTTTAAGACGTACCCGGATCGTATTTGGGTGAATATGACAATATTGTTTATGAATCGGTTATAGAAGTCAGTTTTTTATGAATAAAGGGGAAAAATAACATCATTGTTTCATCTATGTATATCTAAGTTATTTGTCAAAGTATCGAAGTCGTAACGGATATCCAAAAGCTAATTATAACAGGTATGCATACAACGATACAAAAACGACAGTTTGATGTTTCTACGATATTATATCAATTAACAATAGCTCCGTCTGTCTCATTGGCCCAGTAGTCGCAAGCGCAACTACCGAGTGTGAGGTCCTGTGAAATGTGTCGGAGGCATAGTTTTATTCGGTTTATCTGTATAGAAATTCTCAGTAGCAGAACTCTGGAACTGTGCCCGATAGATGAAAATAGGGTCGAGCCCTATTACATGGGACTCAATGACAGCATCGGCAAAATGTCGTTCGATTCACGGTGTTATTGGGATTTTCTGTGTAAAAATTCTCAGTTGCAGCACGAAGTTTGGAACTGTGCTCGGTTGATGGTAATAGACTGGCCCCTATTAGGTGGAACTAAATAACAAAAATGTGGGTGTACAATAGTACAGTTCTGCCTAACTCTTCGGGGAATACAGGCGTGCTGCCATGTTATGTAACAATAGCTATCAGTGACATGTTGTGACCAAAAATCTAAAAGTTTTCAACGAACAATGGCCTGTACAAAAAGTGTAACCTACACGATACCTTTCTACGTTTACAGTTAATATTTTGAACGGTACTTTTGAGCTGTTTAAGAGACACTCATGGATAAGGAGCAACTTACGCGACTCACCCAAGTACCACTTAAATTAAGAAGTCGTTGTAAAGTTTGCTCTCGGTAAGAAATCTTTTATTTTCAGTAGTAGTATTTTTGTACTGCAATTACTGGCGTCAGTTGCGTATTGTTCTTTCTTGCTATTGTTGTTCTTCAGCGGATAACAAGTTCAAATGTTGTGAACCAATAAATTATTTAACGTTACAATATTAGAAAGATAAATAATTAAAAACGAATAAATAATTGATAGCGAGAAAAATATTTAAGACATTTTTTTTTTCATTATAAATAATGATCAAAGAATACACCATTATATAAAAACAAAAACAATCCGAATCAAGCTCTATAATGTTGCACAGCTCCACAAGAACACTAAACTTTTAAATAAGAGAAAAAAAAAAAAAAAAAAAAAAAAAAACAAAAAATCCTGCCTAAAGACACGTAAATGTCCAACAATGATCCTTCATATCTAAACTCGCTCTAGCTTTAGTCACAGATTGAACAAAAGTTACCAGCTGTCTCCTTAGCCCACGTAATGCCAATCGATTTCGTATCAAATACCTGAAAAAGCTCAACAAAAACCGTAGCAGTTTGTCGGCCGTACCGCACTTTTTGCTCTCCGACAACGAAGAGGCGTGGCTATAGATAGATGAATGGACGATCGATGGATCAATACCGCTAAACAGATTTGGGATCGAGGGTACCGGATTATTTTAAAAGGTTCAGATCCTACTTTCAATGCGTTTGATGTATGAATTATAGAGACGTACCTGAATAATATAAACTGTGGGACCTTTTCAATCTCATGGTTGGGTGTTATGGAAATTTGGAAAACCTTATCCACATAAAGGACGTCTATTCATGGGGCCACCTATGCATAGATTGATAATAATAAAGTTATGTTTTCGGATAACGCTAGTCTATTAAAAAAAAAATGCTCCACAGTGTTTCTTTTTTATCATGATTCATGTTTACAGTTTAACGATAAAAATCTCACATGCACATAAAGCAATGATAAATAATTTAAATATTTTTTGAATCTGAAAATTGTACGTAAACTATAATATATCTGTACCCTCTGAAGCTTGCCAAAAACACCCCCAAATTTATTTTGCTTTTAAAACAATACAAAATTACCTCCAAGTATTCATACACTCTAGCTCAAAGTATGAGCTTGTCGGAAGAACCAACTAAATAATGGCTCGGTCTCTGACTTTTAGCAGATGTGGCACGAATACAATACCGCGGCGAAATTTGACTAATATTAGAACCGCGGAGTAAAGGCCACTGTCCACTAACTAAAGCGAACTGGACCAACTGGGCACAGTGTGTCAGAAGCGAAGAGATTAATACGAAATCTAAATAAATAAAAGCGAGATACCACAACCTTATGGACATATCACAAAATCTTTTGTAGCTTCTATATAGAGTATAGGCAATTGCTATAGATTTTACAAAATAAATTTCAAGGGGGAGAAACTTTGATAAAATTATTTTTACTTCGGTGGAGTTGCAGATGTAAAAAATTGTAATGACATTTTTCAAGAGTAGTCATTTTACTAGGGTTAGTAATTTAGATTTTAGCAGATAAGTATCTGGCGAACCTGTAACGTAACATACGCATATAAGGGCAATTGGGAAAGAACACACCCAATAAATATGACAGAAATAGCAACTGGGACGGTTTTGCGAATGACTCAATCGCAAAGTATCAAACATGTAGATTGTGCCGGTGAAATATACATTAATTTTCCTCACTATTTATTTAAACAGGACATATTTGTACATAGTGGGAACCGGGTCACTTGCAGTAAATACAAATTATTATTGCACCAGTCTCATTTTATTTAAATCCAAATTGAAATAATATTAATAAAATCTCATCATCATAATTGTCAATTAAAAATCATATTAATAAACGCTTTATGGAATGCACAGTCATTATATCAATTTGATGTTTACTTCTGATTTAAATGCCGAATGTTTTCCAAAAACATAAAAAGCAATATACGTGAAATCTTTGTACAATGTCTGAGTTTAACGATTCTGAATAATGTTCATATAATGAAAATTCTATATTCATGTTACGTTGTGTTAGCTACCGATATTTTTCATAGCTTTTCAACAGACTTATACTATCTCCGAGTGAACAAGGCGCCTACTTGCGACCTAATAGATTTCGCCATTGATCATTTACAACACTTCTTCAACTGACACTTCTAAGATCAGAAAACATATTCAAGACGTGTGCTTGTCAAATAATACATATATAAGGCCTATAAAATACCTACAAATGTCCATTCTTACGGAACATTTGTAATATTACTGAGGTTACAGACACTTTCTTCCACTTGTGCCTTGTTCTTACAGTTGATAAATGCAGTTTCATGGAACAAAGCCGTAACGTTATATGAAAGTTGATATCGTGCGAAGGGATGCGCGCCACCGTCTACCACAGTATGAAGTGCTGAGCGATTAATATCACTAAATCCTATAATGAAGCTCACGAGCGTGAGACACTGCTTTGTACAGTTAACTACTTTATATAGTCTATGTTTTTATTTGTCTTCGTAACTTTGTCACTGTTGTGTTCCTTTCCGTCGGTAAAGCCTCGATGTGCTGGCGATCAAATGTCGAAATTTAATAAATTCTGCGCATTTGATTACCTATCAAAATAATAAAGTTTGTATAACGAACACGCATGTTTCTTTAACAAACAATGAAAAACAAACCAAACTACATCCCATTTACCAGACCATACGCGCACAAATGTTATGATTAGACACATAAACAACAAACTTAGACAAGAATAAACGCTAAAACTATTTGCTAAACTTTCTTGGAGTTTCATCTTTCCACGGAGCGTTTGGGGAAAATTAAAAAACTTGTATCCAACTCGCATTTAAGCTAGAACAAACGTATAGACAAAGTTAGAGGAAAATAAATGTAGCCGGACAGTAGATACAGACAATCTTGAAATTGTTTACGGAAAACCGTAGTGGTAGAATGGGATTAAAAAAGTTCTGTTGCGACACTAAAAATATGGTCAATATGGACAGTAAATACGATCGTAAGTTTTTATGATGCGTAACCAGAGTTTGTAGCTTTTTAGACATAAAAATAATCAGATTTTCATTTTAGATTCCGAATGAAGCTGCCATTTTTGTAGCTTCTTCAAATACGTTAGCAAAAGAGAATTTATTTTCACAGACGTCAACGTTCCTTTTAATCCCACACAAATCTTATTACTATTAATAAAATTCCATACCAAAAACTAAACCTAGCAAATAAAATGATTGATTACACAATATCGGCAACTAAGACGACAGTCCAACTATAGTATCATTACCCCATCTACCCATTCGGCTCTTCCGGGGGATCTTGACGGATCCTTGGGATTACATAATTTCCTACAAATACGCGCCGTGTTGTATTTGGGTCAACGTTGTATCTCGTCCATAGAATGTCAATGTCTTAAAAGGCTTTCCCTCAAAAAGTTCTTACTAAGAGGCGGTTGGGGAGAATTTTCACAGAGACCTTTCGGAGTGAATAGGGAATAGATGCCATAAATGGTTTTCCAAAGTAAAAAGCATCTGACCGGATTATTTAATTTGGTTGTGAATGGATGGTGGAGGTCGGATTAAGTTTTATCGTCTATAGACATCTCACAGTATGATTTATACCTTAAGTAGGATTTCCTTTTAGAACCTTATATTATGTTCATAATATCTATCTATCTATATAAACAAAAATATAAATATAAACAAATTGCCACATGTATGACGGAGCATCATTTGAGAACAACTCGACCAATTTGGCTAATTTTTTTTTGTTGTGTTGATAATTGTATGAAAGAAAATTTTTGGAAAATCCATCCTAAATGTTGGAAATTTGGATGGTATTTTTGTATGAAATTTTTCATTTTCTTCATTAGTTCTTTTCGACTTCTTCTAACTGATTTAATGTATTACCATATCTATATTTCAGTAATGAATATCAAATATTTATAAATTGTGCTATCAATATTTTCTATCGGTTTATCGATGAGCTTGAAAAACACGGCTATTAGAGGACGTGGCGCTGAAGAGCAATAACCACTTGATGGGTGTCGGTCGAGGGCTATCGAGCACCAGTTTTTGCCAAAGGGCGGGGCGTGTCGATAACTACGCGTCGACGCACCACACTGCACCAACCTATTAATTAAGATGAGAACGATGCAGGTTTTTTGTGACGTAATAAAAAAGTTTGCGTTGAAAGGGTTGACATACATTCTAGTTTATCGTTTTTGTTTACTACCTAAGCAAACATTTTCCAGGGAAATTTATATAATTAAATCTATTGTACAACGGTACAAATTTAAATGATGTTTTTACGGCATCGTTAACGTCGACAATATTTAAATTTAACAGCTTACAAGTAATTCCTTACCATTACCGTAACCGGTCTCAACCCTTCACCGGTAATAATAGCGTCGATTATCGTCCGCTAATTAGGTATCCCATTTCGTCCCAATAGCGGTCCGATTTCCCCCGCTGTCCTCGTCGATGGGGAAAAACCTACTCATTAATGCTTTGGACAAATAATTCCTTCACAGTTTCAAATAGCATTTTATGACCTCTCGGGGTCTTTGAATTTTGTTGCCCTTAGTGCTAACGTTTTATAATTTTCTAGCGAATTTCATTGTTCCAATAAAGTATTCCGAACTTTTTATTGTTATTAATGAATTCTTGGAATTCTTTTGTTCTAAGTTATTTTGGTACATTGTTAACATAAAATTTGTGCTGTCGAAATCATCTGAGAACTTTTTGAAGTTTTTTTTTGTGAAGCTGTATTATTAGTTAATTCCCATTTCGTCTTTTTTTTTTTGGAGTTCTGAACGTAAATAAGGTTTGGCAAATTAATGAAACCTCTTTTGAAGGCATTAGCTAGTACTCTAGTACTTAACCATGTTACCGGCGTTGCAGTGAAAATCTCAATCAAAGCAAAACCCAAAAGAAAAGTCTACCATTTAACTTTATAATAATTATTGTCTTATTGTTAAATATTGTCTAAACAACATTTTCCCTATTTTTTTTTAACACTCAACGTCGTTATTTTCGCCGAAAATCATGTTTCAAATGTGGCATGTATTCAGCTCTCGGATCGCCGGTTCCAAGCCTCGCACGGCGGGGAGTAACAGTTTAAAATTTTAATCACATTTCTACTCCCAAATTTATTTTCGTTGTGCTACGAGCGTTGCCATGATTTTGGACTGAAAATGGGATTTTAGACACCAGGAAAATTGAAATAGTGTATGGATGTACTTTAAATTGAAGTAAACTTCTGGAAAATGTTTCACAATCTGTTTATAATATTCATATCGGATACATATTAATATCGGATTGTAGCGACTGAATTATTTATTTTAGAGCGCTTTAGTAAAAGCCCTTTGCGTATTCAGGGTTAAACATAGAAGAAGAGAAGAGGAATAGAGAGAGGAGAACCGGAAGCATACGAGTACATGCTAAAATGTCATAGCTCTACCTATTTCTTAATCCTCTCCATGATCTAATAAATCAATGTTTATGACATCAAAACAGCAAGTCAACTGTAAAGCTAACCTTCTTTGTCATTGCAAATCTCAAAGGTGATAAATTAATATGTATGTCTAATTGAATTAGTTCATCTTCATTGATTAAAACCATTTAGCTGTATCCATCTTTGCTTCTTGTCAATCAACAATTTAATTTCGTCTATCATAAAAATTTAAAAAAATATCATATCATTGAAACTCTTTGTGGAGATAATCTTTAAATAAATATTCTGTCTGTCTTACACTTAACCCATCGAAGCTAAAAGGTTACATTCCTAAACAGGACTGTTCCACCAAATCAGTCCCTTTTGGCCACATTAATATGACGTAGGTAGAGGCGTCCTCGCCTCATCGCTGTGTAACAGACTAGAAAAGCTTGTATATTTATAGTGTTTTAAAAATATTCCTCTGTGCGGACACGTTTCATACGAGGGAAAGGTCAGGCACAGTTGCTGGTCGCTTGCTTTGGGATTAGTGAGCTTGTCAAGTCTCATATTGAAAATGTTTTTATCATCATAAAAAAAGCATTTTTAATATTAACCTGCATTGATGAATTAAAAAATATGATACGAATTTTATAATTTCAGTCTCAAATATATTAATTAAATACTATTTGATGCTTTTGAAATGTCAGCGTGAGCTTATGAACCTTTTAGTAAATATGAAAACGCAAACCGCATTCACAATTCAAAAACATCAAAAGCTGAACCGACAATAATTGACTCACAATGAACAAATAAATAAGTATTGAAATAATTTGCAAATACCCTTTATTGAATCCCGTTCAGAGCGGTCGGCAAACCGTTTAGCGCATTTATAATATAAATTTATTGTCCATAATAGAGCGATAAATTGCCAGCGTCCTCGACACTCTCTATTATTAATTTCAACGGAGCGGTCGGCGCAAATTTATATTCTTTTACCAAATAATGAAGAGCTATCTTGGTTAAAAAAGGAATTAACGAGAGCAGTAGACAAAGCGCTCGGCGGCTCGACAATTAGACCTCGCCGCGGTAGGATACCGGCAATTTGCAAACTCATTTGCGCTATTAATAAGTTGAGTCCGAGAGGTGGACTCCAAGTGATGGACGAGATGTCTATGTCAGTGACAGTCAGAAATAAATAAGGACTTCGAACTGATGGTAATTATTGTAGCTTCTGAAAAAGTTTAAACAACAACAGATTTTAGAGAAATGGAACTGCTTTCTGCAACATGTTACCGTTGAACCTCTTCACTGCTGGATATGGGATATATGCAAACTTATTTGCGCTATTAATAAATCTCGACCCAGAGGTGGGCGTCACTTGAGGGACAAAACTGTTCTATATCGGTCCTTTATTCAGAAATAAAATAGGTAATAATCTTTCTCAATGGAATTTCATTGTAAAATGTATTAAAAAGAATAATAATAAAATAGCAGCTGAATAATAATAATTTCTTTTCATAATCTATGGTTCTATGTGAAGGAAAGACAAAATATATTATAATATAAAATTATCAACAAAATCTATAACAATTTATCATACATTTTGACAGTTAAACGGCGAATTTAAAAAAGCCAATTAAATGAGGACCTTTTGCAGTCAAGTGTCCGGACATCAACTCAGGACAAGCGCGGGACTCAAACGTCCCCCATTCACGTTATCAGCAACTTTTGAGCGGAGTTCACAACAGCGTTACCGCCTGTTCCAGATAAGGCTTCGTTTACACGGCCAACAGGTGTCGGCAGCGGTGATAAACGTTTGAATAGTTTTTGCACCGGTATTGAGCATTGTGGAACCAAAGATAAAACCTCAACCGTCTCTTTCTTTCATACAATTCTTAACGCAAACAACGAGGGCTCTTTAGAAGCTTTTCCGTGTAATGTCCTTAATATTTCGTAAATGATCCCATTGTTCGGGAGGTTGTCGGGTGAATAATGTCCGCAGTCGGACTTGAATGCCGCCTACCTTTTGTAAATGGGGACGTTTTGGTTGTTATGTAAGTTGATATCAAGGCCTCATTTCTCATTAATGTTTTTTATAAGAAAACTAGCTGATGCTTTGCTCGCGTGGAAATTGTATTTTATACATGTGTGGAACGAAACTTAAATTTCCAATCTTTATTTAGTTCTTGAGAAAATCCTGAAATAGGTGTTTCTTAGTTTTTAATCAAAGAAGTTTTATGATACCAAGTAATTTGTATGTGTGAATAACTAGAAACAAAATATTAGCTACGGCGGCTTGCTACGGGGGCTTGCTACGGCTGCACGTAGCGCTACGGAAATTCGTAGCGACTAGCGTAACTATTATAAATTTTCGTAGACTTTCATTTAATACGTTATCTTTTTCATGAAATAATTTAAGCGAAGATTTTATACTTATTTATTACTTTAATTTTTTTTTTGAGGGCAGCTAGGTCAATTTATATTACAGTTATCGACGCATATGTCATACATATGTTTTGATATTAGATTTTTTTATCGAAAATATATTATATTATACATATAACAATTTGGTAACGCCATAATGAGAAAACAAAAACCATCGACAAATACATTGGTTCATAAATTTTCTGTTTTAAAAATTCAAATAAAAGTCGTTTCTATTTGAGAGAAGTTGCTGCATTAAAACTGAAATAAGTAACATGATTGCAAATAGTTTCCCTTCTGTACAAGAGCTTAAAAAAAGAAAAATCACCGCTTTCATAATTGCCGGCAAACCGAGAGGATCTCTTGGTGGAATAACAGAATTTTATTAAAGTCCCCCGCATTCGCAATGTGGCGTTTGAACTTTTGTTATTGAATACTGTATTTTATAACAGAAGGAATAAGGTTTTTTAACGCTCCATAATAAAATAACTGATGTAAAATAACGTTTGACGACCAAAATCCGACTTTTCTGTATAGTATGCCAATACAAACTCGTCTAATTTATTTATTGCAAATCATAATTGTTTATAATAATACCGTAACACAAAAAATAACGGACTGTGTGTAAACCGAAACACAATTATAATATTGATCGTTTTAGTGTAAAAATAATTTACTAGTCAGTTAAATTAGTGAAAGAAAACTCTTTTAAATTAGTATTTGACTCACACATTTCTTTGAAAAACACATACATACAAAAATGACATCATATCTAAGTATATTTTTATTATTAGTTGTAATTGTTCTTAGGTATATAATAAAGAATTCTCTATTCATCTATCACGCCTTTTTCCGATGTTGGTAGGCAGTACTACGACCGCGTGCTACGATCCTTACCATATCCAGACCATAACCTTTTAATGATGACGCCAATATAAGTCCTTCAAAGCCGCTTGAAAATCCTATTAAATATCTCTTAACGTTGAGTACCCCACACTCGTAATTATTCCTGTATCGTGGGTGCGTTTACAAACACAAATATTCACATGGACATACACCCAGACCCGAAACAACTACCTGTAGATCAAACAAATATTTGTTTCGTGCGGGAATCGAACCCGCGACACGTAGCGCAGCAGTCGATCGCTCAAGCACTGCGCAAACCGTGTCGCAAACTGCGCACTTGTAGGTAATAAAGCTAGTATCTATCTACTGATTAATTGTATCGACAGTGTAGCCTCTTAAACAACGTAAGGTAAGAACATGATTGCTAAAATACCTAATACACTACACTAGTATACCGTACATAAATATTTACTGTAACTTTGAAACAGAACTTTAAAAAAACTAAATAAAAAAGGTGCGGTTCACAGAAAGTATTCCGCAATCGTATACAATCGGAAAGTTACCGCAGGTACTCCAAGTCGGCGAACACGAAACCGCAACAACTTACAGCGCTACGCTTTACTGAATTTGGTACTTTAAGGTTTTTTAATCTACTCGCTCTGCCCTCGACTTCGCCTGTATATTTCATTCGTTTATTTATTTTTATATTCTTCTGGGTTTGAAGTTAATCCCGTACCAAATTAGATTAAAATCTGTGTAGCAGTTTAACTGTGAAGAAGTAATAAACATGTTTGAAATTATGTTAACGTTAATCATTTTTTATTTGTATGAACTGGTTGCTTTCGTTGAAAACTGGCCAGATACAGCGTGAGATAGCGAGAAAAGAAAGCGAGACGTTTGCCTAGGGGTAGGACAGCATAGGTTTTTAATAATATTTTATATTGTTACGTTACCGTGTTTGTAATGTTACATGTTTTATCTGTTTTTTAAACATTGCCATCCTCGGCAGCAGTGGCACTCACCATCAGTTGAAGTGCTAGCAAACGTATTCGAATTAGTAGTAAAAAAATGTATCTTTATTTATAACGCCTTTAATTTTACTTTATACATAGTCGTTCCAAAAATAAATTTATGCTGCTATCACTTTGTGTTCAAATACAAATATACATACCGCTTCAGTATAAAAGTTTAATAGCATTACTGTACGTACCTCCAATGGTTCGTGACATTTAAGCTGCGAGCGATCCGAGCGCGAAGTTCGCTCAATAGAGCGGAAATAGAGCGATGCAACATAGCGCCCGCGCGACGTTGTACTGTGCTAGTTTAGATATATTGTTATTTAAATACTTGTAGGTGTTTTTCTAAAGATAAACGGTAACGTAACAATATAAAATATTACAGATATTGCTGATCTCAGTGTGTGATTTGGTCCAAATGCTGTGCAGAAATTAAATTATATGCGTTTAGTTGCTAACTTTATTATAAGCGCATTTAAGTCGGCCTGAAGATATCCCTCTAATTATAATATAAAGTACGTCAAGAGATAAAAATATATCTAACCATGTTACTTAATTATTCTTTAAGCAAAAACAGGCTCTATACGTACAGTCACCTATTACCTACAATGCAATACGTAACATACATAAATAGTTGCCATAGATAAAATTAATAATCAACTTATTACCCATATACTATATTTGAAGTTTCTATTATGGAGGAATGAGGTATGGTGTTCCTGCATTGAAAAGGGAGGATCCTCCGACCAGGTAAAGCCTGGTTAGCCTGGCGGGCCGAAGCCCGACGATTGATGTCGGAAAATTGTATATGTGTTAGAATCGTTGTAAACTCTCATAGTGCGATTCAGGGTTTGTTGTTGTAGCTACACTCTGATAGATGGCGCTTTACTTTTTGCCATGTTGCGAGTAGTAGTCGCTACACTATCATATAATTTTAATCTAATTCACGTTTATCTTTTTTCAAGGTGCAAATTACTAGAATTTTATCTTAGAGGTTTCATCAACAATGCATCGAGTGGGCTTCTAAACTTCTCAGCTACTGGGTTATTATTACTATTTTTGTTCTAGGTCATGTTGAATGAAGCCATATGTTTTAAACTTATAAGCACTAAGTGACATGGGACACAAATTACAGTCTGCAATTGCATTGTTCTCTCATAGATATTAGATTAAATTCTAGAGCCAAATAAAGTGTTATTGGGTATTTATGAATATGAATTCTTAGTAGCAGCGCGGAGATTCACATTGTACCCGGTCGGTGGTAATAGGCTCCATCCCCTATTCCATAGGACGGAATAATGGTATCAAGAGTACAACTTTGTCTAATACTTAAGGGGATAGACGTGTGATACTATGCTGTGTTCATTCGAACATATATATAATTTCCCAGTATTACACAGGAATATATGTATGATAAATGTTATACATTGCTCCAATAAAAGAACCACGTACCTGTGATTGTAATTGCAATTGCACGGTTCCGGTTCTATTTTTCAGCAATTAATTTCAGAAAATTGTCCACAGAATGTATTTCAAATAACGTTTTTAAAAGTACCAACATTCTAATATTATACATTCTATTTAAAGTAGAATGGGCTAAGATATAAACAGCATACAGTTAGAAATTTAAATAACATTAAAACAAGATGATTCCAGAGCCCAAATAAAAAGAATCATACAAAATTGGATTATAATCACTCTATTTAAAATAAAGTGTATATTCGGAAAAAAACGTCCCAATATTATTATTAAAGCCAAATACCGGGTACAACGCAACTGTACCGCCTCATTACTAAAACAACAAACTAACAAACCATCGTACCGGGTTCTACTAAAGGTGTGAAACTTACTTCACCACTCTATTTCTAGAACAATAAACCATAGATACTAAAGACTCTCAACATTTTAAGTAACACGTCTATCCATCCGGTGCTACAGAGTAGCAGTCCGTCCGAGTACTTAACTTAGAGCATATCTGCTATATTGAGCGAGATTCACAGAACCATTTTTAACTTGGCCAATCGAAGGGCGAAGTGTGCCATAGTTGTTACTATCTGGCAATTTATCTCATGTACAACAATATTATTACGAATGCTTAAATATATACACATTGTTTACTATTATTATCTTGGCTTAACATGATTACATACATATGCTGTGGTTAAATTCTAGTCTAATTAGACGTAGCTGAATATTTATGCTTTTTTTGGGATGCAATATCCTATGTTGAAACCGTTAGTCAAACTTTCGGGTTTCTGTAGACGTACGTTTAACACCTTAGGCGCCATGTGTATCTTTTTGTCACACAGTGTCTGGGAGGTATGAATTTCAAATGAACTATTTCCCAGACCACGTGTATCTAAATGTCACACGGATAAAAATCCAAGAAAAAAGGGGGAAAAGGGGGGTGAAAAACAATATATGATTATTATGCAGTATTAAAGACTTCCGAACAAAAAAAAATTGTATTTTTATTTTTTTAAACGGTCACTTAGGGTCTGGTGCTGAGGGTGTTAAAACGGCATAGCATGATCTATAAGGCATGGGGAAGTCTCAACTCGAAGTTTAGAAATGGTGACCAATCTAAGATATGATTGCGTCAAGCGTAGCCACGAAGAGAACAAGCATTATGAGAGGAAAAGTAATAAAAAAGTAAAAGAACGTTAAGTGTAAAATAGTTTTAGAAAATGTGAAACTATTTTCCGAGCTCACATTTCTTTAATAGCTGTTCATTATAATGAAAGATGCTTAATTAACAAAATGTCACACTCATTTTAAATCAACTTTACGTGTTATTTAGAATTTTATCTCGTCCAGAATTACGGAAGTTTGATAATTAAACGGCAAAGCTCTCAAGTTTGGTCTAATTATCGTATTTTTGAATGAATTGATGAGAGGGAATAAAGTAATTAGGCTTTGACCAAATAAAGGATTTTGAGATTTGGGAAGTTTGATTTGAGCAACCGTTAATCGATTTCAAAATCGGGAGGGATATATTATTAGTATTTTAGCTAATATCGTCCTACTGCAAGACACAGGTCAAAGTTAAGACCCTTCTTTTCTTCTCGGTTCAAAGATCTCTGCAGCTACTCCTTAAATAGGTGATTAACTGTGTGTTCCGTCATGCCCTTCTAACGAGTTATATAGTATATAATCGCTCCATGGCTGTGGAGCAATATACAGATGTCAGAATGATACCGTTTAATGTACAATTTATGTTTAGGTATTAATTGCATTAATCATATAAGGTCGGTTTTAAACATAAGAGTAGTTTAATAAAACGTTTTACGTTCGTTAACGTGCAGCACTCCAGACGAAAAATTTCATGCATTTTTGGCTGTATGGAACTTTTAATTAGATAATCGGCAACCGGCTATTTACAATATGCAACGTGGAAGCAACAAAACTTGCAAACATGTCGCCTAAACTTGGGAACCATACCCCGGACCTCCTGCCAACATTTTTGCTAAAAAGTCTTGCGCAATACTCTGTCGCAATATGAAACAATTATTATATCCTGGAATAATACACGGGAAAGAGCACCAGTTACGTTCCAAGACATCTGTCTCATGGTTAATTCAGGCTCATGCCTACAGCCTGTGTTTACTAAATGAAAACCCTCATTTTATGCTTACCTACCTCTTCTTTGTTTCGTTTTCTGACTGCAATTTAGAAGTGCTCGTGGTAATAAAAAGAATTTATTTAGCTTTTTTTTCTTATTATGAGAGCTAGTAGCGCTGTGAAAAGGTCGGAGAAGGCTTTGTGAATATTACTGGTAATGCTGTACGCCAGGGCAATATGTTATATGAGTATTACAAAATGAGGACCTAATATTATACTGTACCTTTCTGCAATCATCCATCGCCACGGGAAATGTGGGTATTACGAATATTAAACCTTATACCACTTGATTTAAATTTTATATCTCTAAGATCCATATTTTATGCTTCCTACATAGATGAACGTACTGTAGAGGTTTTATATATTAGGATACAGTCTTTGATATAAAGACTGGTGATGGTGACCGATGAAAAAGAATAAGTATTTGAAGGAACGTCAATATTGATAATTGAGTGATGGACGTTAAATGAAAATAATAAAAATTGAATTTCGGAACTCGTAGCATTCAATACAGTGTTAAATATTCTAAAAGCAGTTTTATTCCCGGTCCTTACAGTACTTTTCTCGTAATTCGATTTCCTACTTCTCATTTTGAGAAGAGGCCTATGCCACCAATGGGACAAAAATTCCCTTACTAATTTTTATTATTAATATTTTATATTGACGCATTATCGTATGTGAAGCGAATTCTAAACTTATTGAGTATGTGGAGGAAGAATTCAGCATAGCGACCACAGATTGCGGTAGCTCAATGGCAAGAGCGGCTATCTTCGCAGGTTCGAATCCTCGCGGTCGAATTTCCATTACACAATACATAACTTTACTATTAGCTTTCCTAGCAATCCGATATAATAACTTTTTCTACGAATTCCCAGCTAAACAAGTTACCAGTTAGCAACATATAAACAAGTGCCAACTCTCCGAACACTCGCACTAATGCCGAACGTACTAGAAACTTCTAAAGAGCTTTACGACCAATTCGTTTGTACCATTCAGGTACCAGTAAAATTTATCGTATTTCTGATGGATTGGTAGCTCGTGTGTCCTCGTAATCTTTATTACTGCTTGCTTGCGATATATAGTAATATGGTAATGGATTATTTTAGAAATAGGTATATCATTTATTTCATGGTCTTAGATAGACGGGATTACCGAGGTTGAAGTGCGATTAATATCCATATTATCAAGTTATATTTTATCAGATGTAACAATATTATAAGCGACTTCTACACGGCTATCATTTACTAAGAAAATACCCGTTCATTCTTCTTTAACAGAGAGGGAAAGAAATATTAAAATTTAATAATACATATTGAGATCAAAGCCTGACAACTGTTAGAGGTCAATACTGAAGCGAGCACATAATGACTACTATATAAAATAACATAACATCACGCCTGTATTCCCCGAACGATTAGGCAGAGGTCTAGGTACCTACTACTGCACACCCACATTTCGCTGGTCCCGTAATTCAGTCCCATGTAATAGAGGATGAGCCCATTGCCATCTACTGGGCACAGTTCCCGACTTCGTGCTGCTACTGTGAATTTCCATACAGAAAATCCCAATAACATTTAGTTCGACCCGTAAACCTAGGACCTCATGCGTAGCAGCCGCGCTTGGGACCACTAAACTAAGGAGGCAGTGTTCAAAATATGTAATATAAACAAAGATAAAAGGATTACCTATTATGTTTATTCAAATATAAAAACAATTGAAAGCTATCATCGTATCGCTAGATATCATCATTCAAACGATAAATAAATACGGCCATACCTCTCCATAAACTCCCAAGCTAATTATTTATTCACCTCTTTTCATCCGCCATGAAAAAATTTAACCGCTCAATTGACTGTATAATAATATTAAATTAACCGGAAAGATACCTCGAACGGAAATAACGCTCAACATCGGAAAAAAGCAGAACTTCAGCGTTTTTATGAAAACGAGAATGTTTAGGAGAAAGGAAAATGTTTTACGGTATCATAGGGGTGCTTTCTGAAAATAATTGGTTATCAAATGTACCTATCTATCTATACATATAAATAAAATTGGAGTGTCTGTTTGTAATATTGAAATAACCGTTTTTTTACTACATGCATATGGATATATATACGGTACATACACCAAAATAACATTTTTTACAATTTTTGTCTGTCTGTCTGTCTGTTTGTATAGGCTAATCTCTGAAATGGCTGGACCGATTTTGACGGGACTTGATTGGCAGGTAGCTGATGTAATAAGGAGTAACTTAGGCTACTTTTATTTTAGAAAAAATCTTTTATTTTAGAAAAAAATAGGGTTAAGTGCATTTGGTCTTCTTAACTTCACGTAACTTTTATAATATTAATTATTTTTTTCAATGGCGTTTCGCTCTAAAAATACATTGTTAAGTTCCGACATCCACGCGAACGAAGTCGCGGGCACGGCTAGTCTATACATATAAAAATAAATATGTGTATATATGTTCCCTATGGACTCTCAAATGACTGAAGCGATATTAATGAAATTTTTAGGTAATCTTCAGATTAATCCAGCGGGTGATCCTGTGAAGTTTGGTAGCGATCGGATCAACAAAAATTGTTTTGGCTTATTGGTAATTTTATGTGCTATCCGTGCGAAGCCGGGTCGAGTCGTTAGTATGTTTTTATAAATAACGTCAAATAATTTATTATTTTACTCTGAAGTCCAAGCCGGACTAGGTAAGGTAAGATAAGGAAATTTTTAAATCCCGATTTTTTAAATTTAATTCAACAAGAAACAGCTAGATACTGTCCTTAAGGGATTGTGAAAACCAGTACTCAAAGTATGTATTTAAACCCGCAAATGTAGAAAACGCGTGTATTGCGTATGCCTTTCTATATGTACATAGCATCAAGCTTTTTTCGCATGGGGTAGGCAGAAATTATGGAACGCTACGTGTTACGATCCTCATACACCCTTTTTGATTTCATCTACCTATCTACGCATCACTTCAAAACGCACACCAGTTATGAGCACTGCGCACCACCTTTCTTCTATTCAAAATCACAAACGCGGTACCACGGTTTTCCTACTACCTACAAAACTTACACACTGGGTACAGATAGCGCTCGTTATTTAAAACGAAAGCGGCCATATCATTCATTTTTACGTTCTTTTTGGCTAGCGAAAAGCTCTCGTAGTTTTTGCAACTGGCCGCCAACTAATGGTCAATGAAATCTCCATTAGCAAAAACATTAAAATCCACTCACTCATGATAATAAAATGTTAATTATCATAAATACATATGCATGAATAAACGGCACAATGAGGAAATTTCGGTATATTTTTTGTCAGTCATAATTTAAGTCAGAAAAACCGTTCGCGAAAATGTTAATCTTTGGTGGAGGTTTATGTTCATCTTATAGCTAAGCTATAATGCTGAAGTCTCCAGCAGATAACAGAGTGAACACTGCCACAACAGTATAGTCCTATTGAAAAGCTATCTATATAGAGTTAGTTACGTGTGTGCATTCTCATATATATGTACATATATTCGTGTTTTATTACGAGGGTACACGAGTGACGATACCCGAGATCGTCTGGCGCACCCTGCGCAGTTGCTGTCTGGCATTCTTCTGCTAATCTTTCCACTACTGCCGGAGTAATCCTCATGGGATAGCTCTTGCCGATAAGACAGAAAAAGATAACGAGAAAACTGTTAGGTCGGTGATCATTCGTGTGTTTCTGACTTATGAGATTTTCAAAATCAAACAATAAAAACAATTGAATAAGTTTTAATAATAGTAATGAGACATTGTATTGTAGTGTGATTTTTATAGTAAGCCCATATCAATCCTATTATTATATTAGAAGGAATTAATCTTAAATAATTAAAATTTATCGGGCAACCGATGGATGCAAGTGGCGGAATGTCGTTCGATGTCTCGGTCTAAGGGGGAGGCCTTCGTTCAGCAGTGGATGTCTTCTGGCGGATGATGATGAATTAAAATTAAATTAAAAATCGCTTATCATCGCGAATTATTATGAATCTACAACAGAACTTAGTTTTTAACCTCCGAATTAAATTCATACATACATAAGCCATCTATCTACATATCTAAGCCTTCACTTTACACTACCACGTCAAATAACTTCATGCCGTTTGCAGCCAACGACTGCCCCCAACCTCCCATCTTATCCAATCTTAAATTATTTCAAAAACGAATAGGAGAATTACTTTCTAACAGAAAGTAATCTTTCAATGAAACGTACCAGCAATTCTGAAACTTGTATAAAGAACGTCTACGTACAGATTGTTAAGTTAGTGTAAGTGTGCGAGACGGTGTCGAGTACTCGATCTCTCCTTCAACTGAGTGTATCGACTTACGAGATATCCTGCGCTCGTAACACCTAGATTATTTTATTTACTCTTCGGAAAGTCTTTGAGCGTCGGATTGGACCAGGAAATAGGTAAGTAATTATGGTGGAAATAAGATTGTAGTGTAATGTAATGAATGCTTCATTGGTCTTATGCTCGGATGCGCGGCTGCTTTAAATTGTAAATTTAGGATTTCGTGAAATCCTCAGTAGCAGCCCGGAGATTGGAATTGTGCCTATTAGATGTCGATAGGTTCGCCCCTATGGGACATGGGACCTAATAACTGCATTGGAAATTTGGGCGTACAATAGTATACATCTGCATAATACTACTGGGAATACAGGCGTAATGCTATGATGTTTAATGTTATATAGATGTGTGAATGCATTCTACTTCATGTCGAAGTTGATGCCAAATTGAAATGAACTCTAAACAACTTGCTCTCGTCAAAGACTATAAAACCAATTAAAATAGGTTGTTTTGCATGCTACTACTAATAGTGATCACAATGCATATTGCACTAATCTCTACTTACCTTAAAATTTGTATGAATTTGATCCTCTTCATTTAACAGAGCCTAAATTGCATTGCCCAGATACAATTAAGCACAGAATGTCTTATGCAGTTATGGAAACACGTTGCTAATGCTAAGTAAAACATTATAATTTTATCAAACATTGGTATCCACAAACACTTGTCAATTTTAGTTTGAAAGACGTTTTAAATATCTCTTAGCGATAGATGTTTGTTGGTGCGAGACTAATATTTTAATATCTATTATGAAAAAAAAAAAAAAAATTTACGATACATCCATAACATGTTTTGAAAGGAAACTTCCCCGAATTCAAAACCAAATTCTATTTTTATAAAGCTTTTAGTGGCGGATTCCTAGTTTACTTGAATGTGTACGTAAACAAAAAACCGCTGTTGTATTTTTAACGGAACCGTTAAAAGGTTAAAATAAAAATTGGAATACAAGTTTAAAAGTTATTCGCTACAAAATATCAGGTCAAAAACATTCACTGATGAAAATAGACTATTCAGTTGATTTCTGTAACGGACAGTTCTGTAGGCATTGTCGGATTGTCTATGCCTCGAAGGTGAATTTTTGATACCATTATTTCGTATCAGTACCGAGGGAATTCCCTCTAATTTTAGAGCAATGTGTTAAACAGTCGACTGTGAAAAGTTGAGTAACAAACAAAAATGTTGCCACTTCAACCTTTTTCTTGAATTTAATTCTTACAACACTCACAAGAAGACAAAGAAAACATAAGAACACACACATCTACACAAATACCACGAAATATTACGTTACACGTGTTCATTAGGCTCAATTTTCTCGGTAAAAATATTACAACCCTCGTTTTATATCTTATTTCAAGTGGGTAAATTGCGCCGGGCGTCCATATTACGAAGTGGCACTGGATCCGAGGCTGTAGCTGCAATTTGGCAAGGGCAGCGTCCACTCATCCAAAGTCTTGTTAAACGCAGCTTGGCTTGGCACATACTTTTTATTTGCTTTAGACTTGGATATTGGAGAGATAGTTGGAATTATTAATAGTTTAATTAAAAAGGCTAAAGCCTAGTCTAGCCTAGCTATTTAAATAAGAATCTGAGGTTCGTATTACCCATTTTTATTTCGAGTTCAAATGGCTTTTACAGTTCAAAAGCTATTTAATGCTAGGTAGCTAGGTATGTTGAAAGTATTAATCTGGAGAGATTCTTGGCCTAGACAGGCCCGTAGAAAATAATTAGATATTAACTATATCGACATACATATATATAGACAGAAGATAGATTAATTCAGATTATCGTCTTCTGTTGTGAGTCGAAACTCACAGAAGACTCCGATAAGCTGAATTGATTGATATTTGCTCTCAAAATGTAGTTTAGTAATTTATTCTGATGGTATTAAAGTGTCATGTAAATGTAGAACACAATCAAACAAGTCAATACATTAACACCAACACAAACAACTCCTAACCGAGTGCTCAAATATCCCAACTAATGCTATGCGGAACCACAAATATCCTGCAGCCGATGGTTTGACCAATAAACAGCCAGGAAATACCTCGCATTCGTATCCATATCAGACCGAAAATATGCTACCGTGAATAATAACTTTCATAGCATCAACACAATCGAGTGTTATATCCGAGAAATGAAATCGAATCCCCTTCGAATGTAATCAGAGACCGCTGGGCAACCCGCCAGGAACGGATACTGGCCAGATCCAAAGACTTACTGGCACCGAACACGACTACACATAAAAAATGATAAAAACGAAACATCTAAACGAATGGTCGCCAGTGCAGAAAATGTTTTAATAAACTAAGTTTTGTATTACTCGATTTTATATTTATTTTAGTCGCAAAAAACGTATTAGGTTGTTTATTTAGTAATAGTGAACACGTAATGGCGTTTAAGCTCATATAACATCGACTAAAATGTTACTGACTGCCTCATTGGTCTAGTGGTTGAAAGCGCTACTGCTGAGCGCAAGGTCCTGGTTTCATTCCCGGGTCAGGCAAAGTGTTATTGAGTTTTACTGTATGGAAATTCTCAGTAGCAGCACGGAGTTGATGATGGCAATCGGAAACGACATCGGCGAAATGTGGGTGTATAATAGTACATCAATGCCTAACCCTTCGGGGATACAGGCGTGATGTTATGTTATGTTGTGTAAAATGTTATTAAACTGTTTATATAATAGTTAATCAGCTTATTCAAATAGTAATATGTAAAGTAAAATCGATTCGATGCATTCGCACTAAAAACAACTGAAATTTGTCGATTATGCAAATCCCTAGATCTCCCTCACTATGATGGATGAACCACATTCACGTTGCGTATTGAAAAAAAAAAGGCAACATTTTCATTATTTCGAGAGGATTTTAGATGATAAACGACTTACCTTTTTTGCTGTCTATCTATTTCGGGACCCGCACGGATTTTCTCAGAAATTAATTTTATTTGTGGACTTACCTAGAACAAAGAATGTTTATTGTTAGATTTAAACACGTTATGAGAAATGCTATTGATGTTTAAAGTGTTTTTAAACATATTTGCTGAGAAAAATGTCTTAAATTAGGTTTTATATACCTTTAATAAACCAAGTGTTCAAATAGAGACTTATTTATGTTACTCCGTAGATAATAAATGCGCAGTTTTCTGTGAAGTAGTATCTCAGCTTTTTTTTTCTTATAGAAACGTACTCCACGGTAATATAAAAATAATAAACCCTCAAGTAAGTCCAAATCGTAATACAAAAGTTCGCTGACTCAAAAATCGGAGACTCCTAATAAAGGTCAAGGGTCCCAAATTACAGCGCGGCATACCATTTCAAAGTGCAAGGAAAGGATAATATAGAACTCTCACTTGCGTTTGCCGAAAAAAAATAAACGTTTCGTATTTCCTTTGGAGTTCACGTAAAAAGGTCCCGGTCTGATAAAAGATAAATAAAACGGCGCTCTGGGGTTATCTTTCACGGGGCTGTTGTAAAAGCGTGGAAAAACATTGGCGTTGTAGAATTGCATATTTTTATGTGGGTACCGTTTTAGGGCTTTTAGGTACAAGATAATCCTGTTTTCGTTGAAGGTTATTTCTTATTATACAGTCGTGTTGAAAGGTAAAATGTTTCTTCTGTAATATTACACCTACTTTGAAGATGAGCTTTATTTCCAAGTGATGTATATTAAAGCTGAAACAACAAGTTTGTTCTCCTTATTTTTATTTTTTTATATAAGAGGTATTTTTACATGTAAATTGTTCTTCAAGTAAAATTAATAAAAATGCAGATAATTCAGTTGAAGTTCAATTTTCAACTAGATAAATTAAATTTTAATATGCAACAAGAATAAGAACATCCCTTACTTACATTAAACATATAATTTCGCGAACACACCGTTCAAGCAGCTACAGTGTTACAACAAAATTTGTTATACTTTAGCCGGCAATTACCGCTAAAACTAGCACTCGGGCGAGGGTAGCGTGTGCCCACTTCTGCTGAACTCCTACCTGCTCAAATTATCCGCTATCGTATGCAGTTCCGCGACTTTCCGCTATAGTACGAAATTGCAACGTTTTTGGTACATTTTTCTAACAACATTCGTGGAAGCGTGCTTACTTAAAATCGCTATCGCTGGAAATGGGAAACATTTGGGTTGGTGTCCCAAATTTTTCCCCTTTCCAGCGATTACAAATTTTGTACAACTTTAGGAGAGTTTTTTTTTGGGTTATTTATCAAAGCATACTTGGAACTCTGTTGTTTTGCGTGTAAATGTTTTGAATATACTCGTCAGTCGGTTGAGGTATGTGAATGTCAAAATATTTCCATGCTTTTAACCATCTTTGGTTGCATTCCGAGTGTGACTTACGGAAGAATGCTGATGTTTTTGTTTTATCATCTATGTATGGAAAAAAAAGTGAAACGTACCTACGCCAAAATTAAAAAACATTAGGTCGAAATTGAGACTTGTGTACTATACTTGTTACGGCAAATAATTATAAGATGTAGGTATTAGCAAACAAATCCAGATCAGCATTGTATTCCTAAAAGTTAATGTTATTACAGTTAAGAAAACGAAGTGTATCATTTTCTCCTCAACATACCTATAAACGTTTCAAGCGCAGAGCTTCTTAAAATACGCATTAAAACCTGCATTACTAAAATCGAAGAGCATTCATTTGAGAAAACGTTTCAAAGAAGCTGGCAGTCAAATGGAAGCGACTTATTTCTTTATTTCACAAAGCATTCAGTCGACGCCAGGACATTCCCTTGGCAAACCATTCGAGCCAGTTCTCGAGGCATCCGCTATTAAAGATTTTACTTTTTTTTAAACGTCTCCAAGTGTTAGCGGGTGTAAAATTCAACTCTTGTACTGGAGTGTCTACTGCCATTCCGTTCAATTCTTGGATTTAAATTCAACTTAAATGCTGTCTCTGTGGAGATAAATTGGTTTAAGTCACGGATTTTCGCCCATTTTTTTGGTGAATGGATGGATGTTTGTATTTATGGAGTACTCAGATTTATTTTGTGATTAGTGAAGTCTATTTGGAGATGACATCTTTGTAGCTGTTTCTAAGTCACTTCGCGAAATGAAATTGTTTATTTTGCAATTAGGATTTTTAATCACTTTTACACGTCTTTTTATTGGAAATGTCTTACGATTTCTTGAGGTTTTTATTGTAATAAATATGCTAGCAACGTTATTTCTAACAAGGTATTAGCATTGCCTATCTGTTTTGCATAACAATAAAGTTCTAAAAGTAAAGCTTATAAAATTGCACAGCATAATGACGAAAGTGGAAATTTTTGTGCAGTCTAATATGCTGCTGAGCATAAGGTCCTAGGTTTGATTCCTAGGTCGTGCAAAGCGTTATTGGGATTTTATTAAATTCTCAGTAGCAGACCGGAGTACGGTACTGTGCCTAGTAGATGGCAATATGCCTGCTTATTAAGCACTTAATAACTGCATTGGCGAAATTTGAGTGTTCAATACATCTCTGTTTAATCTCTCAGGATTTATAAGCGTGAGGGTATGTTATAGTTCACCGTAGTAGTAATCAAAAGTTGTT
The DNA here is from genome assembly GCA_947562105.1 of Shargacucullia verbasci. NCBI lineage: Eukaryota > Metazoa > Arthropoda > Insecta > Lepidoptera > Noctuidae > Shargacucullia > Shargacucullia verbasci. Next base: position 2,934,305 of record OX387296.1, read on the forward strand.
TAATCGGTAAAGAAAATGACATGTAAGTACCACGTATCCACAGGTGGTTCCAAGCAAGTTTTTCGCAGGACAAAATCAATATTTTACCGTAAGGTGCTATTACTTGCGTACATAAAGGCGTCAAAGAGTCGTCACTTGTATTATATTTATATTTGAATAAGACATATTGTGGACAATGCAAGTTATTATTGAAGGTGCGAACATTGATTGGAGACTTCAAAGTACTTTGAAACCGTTGTTGAGGAGCGGGACTCTATTTTCACGGTAAAAATATTTGCTTTCAGCCCAATTTTTAAGCAGATATTTTCTGCCTTTATTGAGGCGCATGTAATACGGGGCAACCCTATTGATGTGGTGTAATAGTGTTTACTACTGATAAACTGATGATTAATATATATATATATATATATATATTAAGAAGTATGTCTGTCGCTTATGTAGGCTAGTTCTTTTAGGCAGAGCAAGTGGTTGGAAAACCCCAATACTTGTACATAACATAACATAGCATCACGTCTGTATTCCCCGAAGAGTTAGGCTGAGGATATATGTTCACCCACATTTCGCCCATGCCGTTATCGAGCCCCATGTAATAGGGGGCGAGCCTTATAACGTTAAAGTCAAATTTTAAAAGTATGAGCTAAATACTTTACGTATTTAGCTCATACTTTTAAAATTTGACTTTTTGATTTCTTAAATAAAAAATGGATGCGGCAACAAAAGCGTATTGAGAAAGTATAATATCCAACAGATTATTAAAAAAGAGAAAGCAAGAAAGAACGGAAATATCCACGCAAAATTATCTTAATCCCGTCGGCAAAATTAAAATCGGGTATCCATTTTTTTTCAAATTACCATGAAAAGCTCTACAAGTTCTTAGTTAAAAATTGAATTATACTTGTCTCCTTCAGAAAATTATTAGCCCACTCAACTGGAGCGAGGGGAGATTGTATTAAGCAGGATGCAGGAGGAGAATGAATTTGCATGTTAAAACCTGGATAACAGCACTACAATCTTAGTCGGCAAAGTTAAGTGAAGTTAAAGGTACAATAGATTCGGTTTAAGTTTCATGTCAGTTGGTGTTAAGAGCTAGTCAAGTTATATACCATTTAGTTATGACTGTTCTTAATTCTGAATGGTATAAATTTCATATTTCAAGTTCTGTAACATCATAATATTGTGTGGACCGGAAAGTTTTATTTTAATTCGAAACGCTCGTCCTATTTTTTTAAGCCTTCACAATTTTCGCTGTAATGAAAAGGAACGGATAAGTAAAAATCAGACTTTGATTGATGTAGCGTTATAATATCAAAGTGCAGTATTTAGGTATGCGGATTTTTGAAAATTATATGCACCTTTATAATTATGCATTCTGTAAGGCCTGTGGTTCCTTTTAAAGAAAACACTTTGGTTGCTACTAATCAAAATGTTTAATATATTTCACTGCACAAAATTTGGACAAGACTAAAAGATGGTAATCGGACACAAGTTGTAGGTTGACTGTCAAAAATATAAATTAAGATAAATAAACAGTTTTATAATACCCATATTTTGTTACAACAGCAATTACCTGCTGTAACATAAAACTGTACATAACAAACAGTTCATACACGTGCAACATGTAATGAAATATGTGGTTATAGCAACACTATCCCACTAACTTAGAGGGCTCTTGTTTTTACTCACAATGTTGTACAAAATTGTAGCATAGGTTCCATTACATATTTCAATTTTGCCAACAAAAATATCAACATTTTTAGGCACTTGATAAAACATTTTTAGGCACTGTATTACAAAATGAAATAAAGCAGAAATACTCCAGATATTTTAATAACTTAACAGGCACTTATCTATCTTATTTAACGAGCTGAAACGCTTTTAATCCGTATTAAAGTACTCTTAGTGCGACGTACATACGTATAGAAATTTAAAATTTAATTAAGTAATATCGGATAGGCACTCCATTCGAGAGTATTGATCCACTCTTGGTACATTTTCATTACTATATTAGCGAGATTAATTTATTTTACTTACTTAGTATTTTTCAACGTAGTGACATCGAAGTATGTAAATGTTACATTATTAAAAAATACCCGCAGTCTTTTAAGAAGTTAGTATTTAAGCTCTGAAATCATCAAGCAATAATCAAGGGCCGCGCCATCTAGATCTAAAGAAACTTGTTAAACCTTCCTGTAAGGAATTATTTACAGAAAATTTGTTTCATCATTATCTAACAAAAGTTGTACCCAGCCAGCCTGAAGACATTGAGTAAGGCTTGGATGCAATCCCATTCGAGCAAAAAGTACAACCAGATTCTTCTTTAGAACATGGAATTGGCACTATGCCTGATAAAAGTGACAGCACGCATCGCTGAGGACCTTGAGGATTTGGATTCGATCCGAAGTCGGATAAATAGTGAAACTGGATAGTTCTCGTAGAATAATTCTAGAAGAAATCCGAGTTTGGCATTGTACCTACCTGTTCCGGCCTTGAAGCCTATTATCCTAAGTTGGCCAGAAAAGTGCAATTGGATTAATCTAATAGAAAGCTTCTCATCGGCACTGCGTCCTATAATAATGAAAGCAACCACCACTTAGGATAATTACGTCGGATTAAAACAAAATTGGAATCGGTTAGAACCAACAACTCGTATATGCATTTTGTCATATAATACGAAAAACAATTAAACATCAACATACGAGTACATATTAGTATCATTAGTGCATTAAAATACTGACCTCAAATCATAGTTAATATTATAATACCTGCTATTTTTTTTTATCGGTGCCCTAATTCATCAATACAATCACAATATATTCGTGTCGTGAGTGCTTTCACGAACGCAAATGTTCAGGTACACAGGCATCTAGACCCAGGACAACTAGCCAAACAAATATTTGTTCTGTAGTAAGTATCGAGCCTCTGACGCGTAAAGCAGCTATCAATACCGTCATTGAGTCTCATTAACTTATCGCAGGGAACATTTTTAAAGTTGCTTAAGGAATAAAATCCGTGGTGGTGGATTAGTAAGTCGGAGTCGTTGAGAGAATCCACGGAGCATTAGAGTTATCTAAGGCTCCGTGGATTCTGTTAAGAACCAGAGTGTTCTGAGGCGCACTGATTGAGTATTCGACTGCCGCGCAACGTGTCGGGCTCGATTCCCGACTGAACCAATATTTGTATGGCCTACAGATCGTTGTTCCAGGTCTGGCTGTTTATGTACGTGATTTATACGTGTAAACGCACCCACGATACAGGAATAATTCTAAATGTGTAATTCTTAGTGACGGGTATAGTTTTTTATTGATAAAAAAAAAACCTTATTTCATGCACCCGCTGTCTCAGTGACCGAAAAACAATACAGTTTCGATCGGGTCGACCGTGGCAGGTTGAAACCAATATACCTCATACTCAGTTAATAAAACACATCATAAAGTATCGATACGCTGTTTGCACATCCTTATGCGAAATTGTTCCGAGTTCTATTAACTTGGCAAGTTAGCGAACATTTTTCTTGAGACTGAGTTGGGATATAAAACGGGATATTTGAGAATACTCCGAGCCCCTCAGTATTGAATCAAAAGATTTAGAAGAATGTTTATTTATTGTCTCTTTGAGTGTTGTCTATCATTCTGCTTTCGTGTTTAAGATGTTGATTAAATTATTTGGTGAGTTCCTGAAAATCATTTGTCGAAAATAGGCTTATTCATTTCATGTCTTAGATATTAATTAAAAAAAGAATTGCATTGCGTGACTTGATAAAAAAAAACAGGTCAATCATTAAAATTGTGTTGCCTACATAAAAATACGATTTTCCTAAAGGATTGGGATTTTCCGGTAAGTCCCGGATCTTTTGAATAATATGTACACAGCCATATTTGTTTTTAATTATTATGAAGATTATTCTAAGTCGAAACATTGAATTAGTGTCTCATAGACACAGCGCTCACAAGTGCGATTGCTGTCCGTGAGGTTTTGTGTTTGATCTGCGGTCGAGAAGTGTTATACATATTTGTTTGTACGAAAATTCTTATTACATTACAGTACGGAGATTGGAACTTTGCCCAGTAGTTTCCAATAGGCTCGCTCCCTATTACATGAAACTCAAACGGCAGCAGCGAAATGTGGGTGTACAAGAACACCTCTTCTTAACCCTTCGGGAAAACAGGTTTGATGCTATTTGTGGCAACACTGAAATCCATTGCGGTATACATATGAGACTTGGTATTCTTGTTACGTAAATCAAATTGGATATTCGTATCCTATTTGGCAGGTGACACTAAATATTCAGTGCTCAGGGTGATTAGATGTCTTCGATAATATAGTACATAGTTACACTAAGCTGTTGAATTCAATCATTAATTATTGATGATATGGTAAATAAGTCTTTCTGTTCTATTAAAATCAATTACATTTACAGATTGAACCATATCTACTGATATCCACGTGAATTGCTCTCGAGTCAAAAACTCATCATAATTCAAAAGTATGGCAGTTAAAGCCAAGCGTATTAAAAGCTCGCCTTGCTTTTTGAAATTCATCTATATTATACGCTTCTTTTATTATATTATCTCTTTATTATACTATATATTATACTAATATTATATAGAAGTAACATTTGTTTGTATGTAGGGGGAAATCTCCAAAACTAATAATTCAATTTAAAAAAATTCACAAATACATTATCTCCGAGCGGTATAGGCTATGAATTATTACATAATAGGTAACGCGGACGAAGTCGCGGGCAAAAGCTAGTGTGTACATAAGAATTTGATTATAATTTTAGTTTACGGTGAAGAAAAACATTCTAAGAAAACCTGAACATCAATGAAGGCTCCATAATGTTCTCGACGATGTGTGTTGTGTGCTAGCCCAGCGTCTTCAACCAAGGGCTTATCCCTTCTCATTCTGATAACAGGCCCGTACTCACTAGTGGGGCTAAATAGGGTTACATTAATTTTAATGATTCAAAGAGCTTGTTTTAATTTTTTGAATATAACACTGTTATCACTACATATTATAAAACAAAGTCCCCTGCCGCCTGTCTCTCTGTTCGCGATAAACTCAAAAACTACTGAACGGATTTTCATGCGGTTTCCACCGATAGACAGAGTGATTCATGAGGGAGTTTAGGTGTATAATTCATTACGGTTTTGTGTAAATTGGCTGAAATATGACGCTGATTGTTGAAGATGTCGGAAAGAATCATGCCGATTGAGAGCTTTGCTGGCGTACGCCGCCTAAATGCTCGACGCAACAAGCTGATAAGACACTACGACAGAAAAAAAATGTAGGCGTACATGCTCTGCTACCCGTGCGAAGCCGGGACGTGTAGTGTTAATTATGATAAAAATAATTACATGATAATAGTGTTATATGTCCGTCAATTTACTTTTGATAGAAATCACTAGTTACCAATAATCTAATAAAATCAGGGACACAAGTCTACCATAATACAACTTAAAATGATCGCCGAACCCACCAGCCGCCAAACCGCTAACAAGCCGAGTACATCAGATAACTGACTAATTATCAAACTAAAGTTCACTGATCCAGATCATTGGTAAACCAATACATTGGCCATTAGCAATGCGAGCTTGTTCCTATTAACATACATACCATTACGCTTTAATAGCCCGAAGGGTTTGGCAGAAGGGTATTATTTTACACCCACGTTTTTCGATGCCGCTATTAAATACGTCGATTCGAAAATGATCTTCAGGCAGCAAATTTAACTACGCCACTGCCAGTATTGGATTTTGTAATTACGTGTCTCCTATCCCATCGTATGCAGACCAATACAAAGACTCAATCGTACTAGTTATATAGAATTCATTTAAGGGTTCCCCTCCACGGAAATCTTTAGTAAACGGCGAAAGATTTTTGCGTTTTGAAGGTAAACCAGAGATGACTGCCTCATTAGTTTAGAGGTTGCAAGCGCGATTGCTCAGCGTTAGATCCTGGGTTCGTTTCCCGGATCGGGCAAAGTGTTATTGGGTTTTTCTGTATGGAAATTGTCAGTAGCAGAACGTAGTCTGGAACTGTGCCCGGTAGATGGCAATAGGCTCGCCCCCTATTACATGGGCCTCAATAACGGTATCGGCGAAGTGTGGGTGTACAATAGTACACCTCCGCCTAACCCTTCGGGGAATATAGGCACGATGCTATTATAAAGAACTCCTAGTGTTGAAAAACAATAACCATTGAAGTTTATTTTTTTTTCATAATCTATTAATTTAAGTCCGTTTTAGTTAATGGATATAACTATTTATGGACAGTGATGAACAAGAAACAAAGCCTTATTTAGCTTCAATGCAGGTACAATAAGTAGATATATGTATGTGCAGGTACACACGATAACGAATGTGCATCGTTTCCACAAACCGAAACTACGCAAACTAACCTAATTTGACGCTAATACGTCCAATTTCGTTTCAAACCTAGGGGCTATATTGCGTTGTTGGAAATTTCCTGCGGTTGAAATTTTATAGACACAATAACAGAAATATAAACTACTTACAGTTAGTTTATGAGCGTTGCAATTTTTTGCTGAACTACGTATGTCATTAGAACTTTGAACGTGCTTAACGTTCGCTAAATTGCATTCGCATTTCAATAGGCAAAATTCGATTATGACGGAATTTACCGATGGAACCTTTGGCGTTTGTTGAAGCATTCCATATTTGGAAGTTTTCCTTTTTTTTTGCAGACGTCATTTTCATATTTTCGTTCCATAACTATAAGTTCATTCGCGTAGAGCAACAGTCAGACTGTGATTCCGAAACGGTTCGATGTAATTTGTGAACGTGCCTATACTTCACATCACACCTAACATGTTTAAGTCACTTTTTTCCTGCCACCAACTCCATTTTATCTGCCCTTTATTAATCATTATTTCACTCTAGTAAAATCCCAACAACCCCAATTATACAAGAACAATCTAAACCTAATACACAACCATCTATTCTCCCAAAACAATAATTCAGGGCTTTGATTACGATGCGAAATGGCCCACGGATATTAGACGCAATAATGTACATGTCAATGACTATTGTCCCGTGCATTGTGCAGGACATTCCGCTTATATTAACGAATGCCTGGCTGGCTTCCAAGCTGGGCATAATACTGGTCAAGATGTATTAGAGGTCAGGTGCAGAGATTGCAGGCACGATGAGGGCAATACCCGTTATTAGATTAAGAGCGTTTACGCCGCGCGGTGGCGAGCGAAATTAGGTATTTACAGCGCTCGACCGCTCATCCGCTTGTGTGTGTGCGTGCGGACTGTGAGCAGGCAATGCTTAGAGCGCGCGCTGGTGATGTTGATCCTTTTTGCCTTTTTGGTATTTTTTAATTTATTATAATTTATTTTGTATTGTAGTTTTTAGTATTTGTTTATTCAGATGAGCTAATAATTATTAGTACCTAGATATTACGATAAATTTTGATAATACGATAATATCGTCACCGGAAATATGAATTAATGTAAGGGACAAATTGTCGAAAATTAGATAAATATACAGTTTTACTCAGAAAATTCCGCTCTATCGATTGGTATATTTATTTTTAATTTTTGAGATCTTTAAAAAAAATATATATAATAAAGCAATTGCATGGCATGATTATAAATACTCATGCAGAGATACATCAAAGTCACCCTTAAGTACAAACAGCAAGCATCAAATTTGTATATTACATACGTTTAGCGTAACTCTAAAACCGAAATAAAATAGTTATACAAAGTTATTATACCCTAAATACAAAACTTAATAGCCTTTATTTACATTTTTAAACATGATTTAAAGATTTTTCTGATAATAAATTGGCTTAATCACTGATGAAAATAATTTTTCCCTTACAGTAATGGCTATATCTGAAACTAAAAGACTTATTGAAATCCTGTTTTATAGGAAAAATAGAGCGCAAAAATATAAGAATAATGGTATATTTACTATTATGATACCATTAAAGTTGAAAGAAATACATTTTTTAAGTTTTTTTGCGATTTCCTAAAACTTGCATTTTGTCCCTTACAGTAATTATTCATATTTCCGGTGGCGAATTATTATATCAATAATCAAGATACATATTGTGTACATTACTTATTATTTTAATTATTTTCCCGAATAAAAAAAAAGCTCTTTGTTTCCCAGACCTGATTAAATTAATACAAATTCCTAAACTCAAACACGGTGGATATAGTTTCTAAGAGCACCTCACAACCTCATCATCAGGTTATCGGCACTATACTAAATCAGACAAACCTAAAAACCGTGGTTCTACTGTAAACAATAACCGAGATCCTGTAATCACCTCCCATCATCATCAGGTCATCAGCATTAGTTAGGATAAAAGGACCTATCGAGACAAATTAAATAAGCCTAAACACGATGGTTCTACTATAAACAGTAACCGAGTTCTTGTAAACACCTCCCATCATCATCATCATCATCAGGTCATCGGTACTAGTTAGGATAAAAGTATCTACCCAGACAAATTAAACAAGTCTAAACACGGTGGTTCTACTATAAACAGTAACCGAGTTCCTGTAATCACCTTTCATCATCATCATCATTATCATCATTATCATCAGGTCATTAGCAATAGGATAAAAGTACCTATGGAGACAAATAAAACAAGCCTAAACACGATGGTTCTATTATAAACAGTAACCGAGTTCCTGTAAACACTTCTCATCATCATCAGCATCATCAGGGCATCAGCACTAGTTAGGATAAAAGTACCGATCGAGATAAATGAAACAAGCCTAAACACGGTGGTTCTACTATAAACAGTTACCGAGTTCCTGTAACCTTCAAGATCCATCATCAGGTCTTCGATGCCATCGGCTCCACCACCATGGCTCCTCACCAAGGAGTATAAGAGGACTATGAACAATTATTGTACAAATTTTCATAAAAAGTCGTCAAAAATAATTCAACTGTTTACTTCTACCCAAAGTATCAATATGTTTTGGACTAGATTTATTCCAATTTATTGATTCAGAATCGTAATATTTTCTTCGAAAAACGGAGCGCAGAGCGACACGTCCCTACCCTAGAAAGCCTCGGCGGGCACTGATCTCGCGCCGAGTTGCGGGTCAGTTTATATGGTACTTTTAAAAATTCTTTTAAAAATAGTTTATTACATTTTTTAATAAAAAATTTTTTGCCATATTATTAAGAACATATTCTAGTAATGTAAAAAAATTATAATATGTAATTTAGCCATCATTAAGTTTGTCAAAATTGGCTTTGAAAATGCCTAAAAATATATAATTAACGCTATGTTGTTTCGTAATTTACTTTAGAATAATAATAATTATTTGAAATTTTGTCTACTAGATTTGTACAAGAGTATATATGTATTGTAAAAACCGCTATTTATTGCTTTTATTTCATATACTTTGCCAGGTATCGAAGGATGAAGTAGTCACGTTTCGTAAATTTTACGAAACATGGTGTCAAATAATAGCCCTAGTACACATAATTACTAAAAAAATTAAAAATGTTTTGTATTAGATTTGTTCTTTACAAAATTTCCTATTAAATGGACAGCAATTTTGATATATGATCTATACAATTTAACGAAGTAATTTCAGGATGAACAATGCCAATAACGGACCGTACGGCGTAAAGGCTCTTAAGGATACTAATTAAGATTGTGAAACGCTTATACCAAAACCAGACAATATCCATATCAAAAAATATTTTTAGTGAGTTGATATTTGTTGTGCTAATAATTAATTTGAAAACTAACTTTATGTTGATGATGATGATTCTTAGTCAACCAAGAATAAATCTAAAAAGTCTTAAGTGAAATATTCTATATAAAAACCGTTGTGACTGTAATGTGTCTCTTTCTAACATATTTAGTCTTCCTTACCTTGACAGTTAACTGCACCCAGGAGGAGTTAAGGAAGACGGTGAATGTTCTTGGAACCTATAAATCGCTTGCGGAAGTGGTAGCACAAGTAACAGATTTACGATCATCCGTATATTGGGTAAAGAGAAGGAAATATGTACTACGTGTTCCAGTGTTCTATAGAAAAATCTTTCCATTATAGAAGATAAGATTTTAAATGATTTTCTGACAATTTTTTGTACATTTCTTGGTTCATTACTTTTTCAAAGACTAATTTTGTCCATTGTCATTGTTTACTTATGCTAAACCATTTTCATTTAGCATAGGTAAACTGTTAGTTAACGTTGATGAAATAAAAAGAATTTACCAAATCAGTTCACTCAAATTCTCTTATATTTAACCAAAATTTGGAAGAATCTCGTAAAATGAAATTCTAAAAACTGTGTTAGCCAAAATACTGTCAAGAAGCGACATAAGGTAAAGTGGCACTAAAATATCAAAAAGCGAATATCAGCAAACAAAACAAACAGTAAGAAGAGAGAAATTACAGGACAAACAATAAAAAGGAAGACCAACAATATAACAAAACACCAAAGCCACTCGCTTTTTCCGCCCAATGATGATAAACGATCGAATTAACACTCACGAATCCTAACCAATATTGCAGCTGACACTTCTATAGACGCTTCGGTTTTATTCGTGCCTTTTCGGCGAATCATTTCACCAATTCGTTTTGAATACCAAACAAAAACGTTAGTCAATCCATGCCTTGCTGCCAACACCACAATTGTTTACGTGTTTGGTATTCATTAGTGTGGTGATTGCTCGCTATGAATATCTAAGGCACAAGACTCGGGTTTAATTGAAATCGACTTGAAATATGATTCGGATGTCTGTTTCACTGTTTTGTGGCAAGAAACATGGTTTTGTTAGTGTTTACTGTTTAATTTAATTTAATGTCTTATAATTCAAGATATATTTATTATTACGGCTTAATGCAAACTATTTGCTGTTATCTATTGAGAATCTTTTTCATTAGTGATCTAGAAATACAGCTCAAAATCGTATAAATGTGAATCAATTTCCAATTTTTCATTCTTATTGAATGATAAAACACCTGGCGTTAACAACGTATAATTGAGCAAAATTATCGGGCCAGCTTTACTGGTTTTAGTATCTTCAGTCATATTGCACTGTTCTTTCTTATTATGTGGGTCGTAGTCGATTTTCTGACACCTTTTAACCTTGGATTTGTATGAATGTTGAACGGCGCCAAATTTGTGAAATATTTCACTATCGGTAATTTCGGCACATTTAGCGGAGTGAGCTTTAGGATTCAAATTAAACATTTAAGTAGGTCCCAAAAGCCGTCGGTATACAGTTTCTGCTCGATACAAACTTTACTTATCGCCTTGAATAATTAAATGGGATCGTGGTAATCGGTTTTTACTTAGACACTTTAAAATGTACGGGATTTATTACTTACTTTGTGAGTCTAAGCTTCGGTACAGAATTTTGCAACATACAATGCAATGTAAGTTTAATTTCAACTAAATTCAGAGATGTTATGATTTCAACTGAAAAATTGATTAAGTTGTACACAGTTCAAATCGAATAATGAACTTTAATTGTATTGTGTTTGTTCCAATTCATAATAGCAAATGCAACGTTGCGTTACAACACTGGCTACATTACATGTTGCACGAGAATGTTTCCACAAGGCGCTGATCGCACTATCTTGTTGTGCGGTTCCGGGACTCAAGCGACAGGCAAATTACATTCCCGATTGGGTTTAGTTTAATCCAATATTATTATTTTTGAATAATAAGACAAAAATCCTTGAGTAGTATCAATAAATGTTTCATATCAATATTTTTTAATAGAGAACCGTTTGCATACATTGAGTATAATAATATTATGATTACCTCATCTTAGTATTTACAAAAACACCTGTATTGCCCGAAGGGTTAGGCAGAGGTGATACTAAATCCGATACATCACCGATTCTGTTTTTACGTCCCATGTACTGGAAGGCTGAGCTTAGTCAATTCAGTGCAAGTCCGGGCTAGCACTGAGAATTTCTTAACATAAACATAACTTACCCAGATGCCATGGTAATCTTATTTAGAGGTAATCCTATAATGGTTTTCTTTTTTTCTCATAGTATTTTATCTCACAGATTGAATTACATTATTCTCAGGTAGACAGTAGTAGTAGGTAGAGGAAATTCTCCCTGCCATTAACGGACGCACAACCAGCCAACTGCTCCGACTGACGAAGCAACAACTTCGAACAGTCACAGCAGCGTTCACCGGACATGGCTCCTTCAATAAACATCTTTTCGTTATGGGAATTACAGACAGTCCTCTGTGCAGAGCATGCATGGAGGAGGAAGAAACGGCAGCCCACGTGCTACTGAACTGCCCTGAGGTCGCCACATACAGGGCCAAGTCCTTCGGAAACCCAGGTACCCTCCGGGAAATAGCCAGCAACGTCAAGCGACTGCTGGCATTTCTCGAAGAACTGGGGTGGATCGAATAAGATGACATTATTCCCACCCCGACGCAAAAAATGCGCTTAAACGTGTATTTGCGGAAACCAGCCCGTTTATACCTATACCTACATTATTCGTACCAAACAAAGATTGTAACATCTATTATTTGAAAAGAGTTTCCATGGAGTTTCTTGCCGGTTCATCTCCATAGGACCTACTATTTGGAACCGTGCACCTAGAGTCTCGACATTTCATGAGTGCCTGTAATTGGTTTACATGAAATAAAGATATATTCTATTTTATTCTAAACGACTGCAAGCAACCCTTAGAGAAATGATCTATTTTTATTCAAATATGATTTTTCCTCAATACATTGTATCTTTATTTTTCATAGGGATATAAATAGATCCTTGGCAAACAACAACCCTTTGAGATATTTGCCTAAAATAATAGAGTTTGGCGTATATCTGTTTACTCTGGTTTTCGTATGTTTTTATTCACTTAAAGGGAGACTGGGGCACCATTGATCGCGACGTAAAAGGAAAAGTTTGCAGATGTTACTCAGTATTTTTCCGGACTCTTCTGATGATAACGTGATCTACGAAAAGTCTACGGACGTTCTACGAATTGTCTACGTGAGGTCTACGGTTAATTTAAGAACATAATTTCCAAATTAATGAAATGTTGCTTGGGTATAGTTGATATAAAGTTCTGCTGGTCAAGACTTAAAAGTCACATAATTATTTGTGTGGCTATCTTAGTTGTACTTTAAAGTAATTCATCATGTTTTAAGGAAATTTAATACAGAGTATCAACAGTTTTATAATATAGTGGTAGTTTTATTTTAAGAGTCTTTGTATTAAAGTATAAGTTTTTATGACTGAATTTTTTCTCTCGCTATTACATTGGACTCAATAACAGCATCATAGAAATGTGGGTATACAATACATCTCTACCTAACCTTTGATGCTTATGATATTTTTTGTACGATAGCAAGTGACGATATTACTGAGGTTGGATCACCCAAGCTCAAATAATGCTTATTCACTCTCACCTTGAAGATTCCTAGAATATACGAATCGGGGCACACATAAATCCACTGATTGATCGGTAGGATTAGCAGAATCTCACTACTTGAGCGTACACATGAGAAACGATGAAGTAAAACCATTATGATACTTATGAGAATTCTAAAACTGCGAGCTTCGGTCGGTATTATCTTACGATTCACGAAGCACTATATCATACATTACGTTGTGGACCAATCGCTTTCAATCTCAAAAATAACAAATAAACATTGGTATGTTAAGCAAAGCTATCACAAAAGCCACTTAAAACAACGATACCATTATAACATGGCCGAGCTCAAAGCTAGTTGCTATCCAATTTCCAGAAAACATTGACTTTTATTATTAAAGCGGAGCTGAGGACGGGACAATGGAGATAGAAGCGCTATTGCGATAGTTAAGCTTTCCTCTAAGATATATAGAACAGTTATCTAAAATACTACACTTGTATCAGACTGTCACGTTAGTCTAGTGGTCGCAAACGTTACTACTGAGCGTGAGGACCCGATTCCCGGGTTGGGCAAAATGTTTTTTTTTTATGGCATATGCGGCAAACGAACAGACGGATCGCCTGATAAAATTAACGTCGCCCATGGACACCCGCAACACCGGAGGAGTCACAAGTGCGTTGCTGGCGTTTTAAAAAGGAGTACGCTCTTGTTGTTGGTTTTTTTCTGTATGGAAATTCTCAGTAGTAGCACGGTGCCTGTAAATGTACCTGGTAGATGGCAACCGGCTCGCTTCTTATTACATGGGATTCAGAAACGGCATCGGCGAAATATGAATGTACAATAGTACTCTTCTGCCTAACCTTTCGGGGAGTACAGGCGTGATGCTATGTGTTCTTACACAGCATCACGCATGTAATCCCCGAAGAATATGCAGAAGTGTACGATTGTGTACTCATAGATGTCGTTATAAATCCCATGTAGAGGGCGAACCTGTGTCCATCTACCCGGGCACCAAACTTCGGGCTATGGTTGGTAATTATTCTACTGGGAACCTAATAACTTTTTACCCAACCCGGAGACCTAACCCAGGACCTCAAGCAGTCCTCAGCAGCAATGCTTGAGAACACTAGACCAGAGAGGCGGCCTATTTTAAGCATTTTATTAGTTCTCAACACGTCGACACAAAGTAACACAAAATAAACTCTTTTATGTATGGCCGCCAGTCGCCGGTTGTGTCATAATCAATATTTTATTCATTTCACAATTATGAGGTTGAGGGATACGATCAAACTTGCTGAACTGACTGTTACAATATTTAACATAAAATTTGATGCCGCTTTCAGTGCTATGACGTGACTAACTTCATTGGGGAAATGTTTTCTTATTTAAACTTATCATTAACAAAGTTTATTTTAAACAAATTAAATACTTATTGCTTTCTGACAAATAAGGCTCTTTTATACTTTGATATTCACGCGAATTGCACTGCATTTTTCAGTACTGAAAATTGCACGAACGTCGGAAAATACTCATTAAAGTAATTTTATTTAAACTGTGAGGTTTTTTGTATACTAGCAATCATAGTCAAAGCAATTTATTAGCAACTAAACAGTAACTGATAAAAGAACCAAAATATCAAAACTTTAATAAATCACCCTGTATTCCTTTTTGAATTATGAAAAACAAATGTAACATTTCACCCACTAACACTATGTACTGCTAGTATTCGCTTATTAGATCAGATCGAAGAGACACTATAACTTCCAACATTCTGCATCAAACCATCCCCAGACCAACTATAAATCACATCCCAATTCATAGCCAACCTCATTACGGATTCCATCCATCAAATATTACCTTGTAGGGCAGGTTGGCGCGAATTACCTATGTAATCCCGCGCTGTCCCTCAGCATACATCGCGATAACACCGTAGATTACGTACCCTTGTTCGGCGCCACGTGACGTCATATCACGTCAATCATTAATAACGCCCGGCGAGCCGAGATACGTACGCGAGGTCCGAGTTATGAGAGACGGGAGCGGGATTTGTTTTAGTGAAATATTCAGTATATTGGTGGGAGGCCCTTGACATTATGTCCTCGAAGTAAATCTTCGTGGGTTTAATAAAAAAGTGAGTGTCTGAGTGGTCAGATAAATAGTATCTGTATTTATCTATCTATTTATTTATCTATCTTGCGTGATCCATCCTCGGCAGCATTGTCACTCACCATCAGGTGAAGTGCTGCCAAACGCACTCAAATTAGAAGTAAAAAAAAAAACTAATAAATCAGTATTTTGTTCTGGTATTCTGGTATGATAGCAGTAAAGACATAACATGCATAGCATAGCATCACGCCTGTACCCCCGAAGGGTTAGTCAGAGGTGTACTTTAGTACACCTAAATTTCGGTGATAGCAGTAATAGACTAATAAATACCTACATGATAATATTTCCTGTTAACCAAGTTATTTTAACTTCAAAAATACTTATAAGTCATCATATTACCACGCATATACTATATGGACAATTTACTTGATGGCTGATGGCCCTTGAAGTTCAAATTGAATAAAAACAGATAAAGCTAAGACTAAGTTTCCACTTTGATGTTCCTTTACAAAAATGAATTAACGAGATATGTCTATGCGCGAACGCATCATAGAATACTTAGTACTTATTGCTATATTGTCATGTCCACGTCGTATATTTGTCAGCTTCTACTCGCTGTCTTCCACAATCTTAAACACACAAGGGATAGTCCGGGACTACACACTAGTGTAGTCTTGTTTACATATTGCGGACGTAGCCCGCAGCTAATAGGCGGGTAATTTGTTGTGTCCCAACACTAGAGATAACGGTACCTATCGGTCTATGGTTTGCCAATTAGTAACCGTGTATCGATTATGAAGCAAATGTTATGAGTATGATAAGGAAAGAGGCTTCTTGGGAATATTTTCTGACTTATTCTCAAATCTATACTTTCAATTCATATTTTAATTTGTATCTTGGTGAAGTGTGTACTTGATACTTTCTGATTTTTCTTTTTGTCTGTTTGTGAGTATTATGGCTCCTAAAAGCTTATAGAGATGGAAATAAATTGTGAAAAATTTTAGAATTGATAAATAATAACTAAAAACTTTTGATTGTTGGTAGTGCTACGAGCGTAGGCACCCAGCTACGTTCGTAGCAGGGCGTAGCGTGCAGTCACATCTACTATTTGTATTAAAGAACGTCGAATAGCCAGGTTTACCTTATTCAACCAATTACTTATGTAATATGACGAAATAATGAAATGTGGGTTTACAATAGTACACATCTGCCTAACCCTTCGGAGAATACACGCGTGATGCTATGTTATGTTACCATAACCTTTCACCAAATTCTAACACAAAATCGAACTCCATGTATTGATAACCTATCAGTTTGTCATCCAGCACTTAAGTTGTGAACCATCGGTGCCATGGAAGTAAACAGAGATGCTATGTGTACATTTGTACTCGTATGTCAACAGCGAAGCGGTGGAGTTTGGCTACGATACTAAATATGTAGTAGTTTGTGTAAGAGTTTCTAGTTTATGTTTGTGTTAACGAGTGGTCCAAGTGGCCGAAACAATATTTTGTATTGGCTTTTTCTAGGACTTGTTCGGCATTTATGTTTCATAACGATATTTTGATAGATGTGAAATATTATTCGACTAGCTTCCACCCGCGGCTTCGCCCGCATTGATTACGAACCCGTGAATTTTTTCGAGTCACACGTAGCGCCATCTAGCTTCCTAAGAAAGTTATTGTTCTTTCCCTCGGGAACAGTACTTGTTTTCTGGATGAAATGTACCCTGTGTCTTTTTCTTTACCCCTAACAATGTATATGCCAAATTTCACGATGATCGCTTCAGGGGTTTAGGCGTGAAAAGGTAACAAACAAACTTACTTTCGCATTTATAATATTAGGATAACCTTAAACTAATTTTGTAAAATAGTGCATGAATTTTGGTAATTACGTTATACGAAATTTACTTTTAATCTTATGTTAAAAGTTATGATAAATCTACGCAAGATTTTTATACATAGCGACCTGAAAAATATCAGTTTGTCAAGCCGTGAATAAAATAAAAGGGAACATAAAAAATTGTGTCCTAAGTTACAAATATCGACAAACTCTTCATCAATCCGAATTATAACCAAGACAGCTAACCCATCAATCTTTTATACACATTTCCTTCGATTTGACGTGAACGTAATGACGTTTCATTTCTCAAGTTACAGCGAAAAAAATCTCATGTAAATCTTATTCCCGCGACATCACTTCAAAATTCACCAACACGGAGAGGCACCCTCGCATCGAGAGGGTTTGAATATGCAAATAGTAAGGTGGCACTCTCACAGCCCTCCATCTCGAATGGCAGACTTCCATCTCGAGAAAAAATATTATCATTGGAAATACTTTTAAACCTAATATTTGGCGAAAGAAGATTATCGGTAAAAGGTAGAAGATTCGTATGTTAATATGGAATCGTGTTTCCGAGTCGATCAAAAGCTGTATATCAACATTATCAACACTGCTTACTTACAATTTGCAACTCGTTCGCTTGAAGAAAATTCAACGAACATTGTGAATAATTATGTATACGATTAACCATTTTGCAATGTTTCTTATTAGTCTACCTTCACGCTCATAACTGACTAAGTATATGCTACCTAAACGTTTAGCTTGCTAGTTAGATGTCTTAATCGTCATTTGGATCTTTGTTAAGATTTATTTTAAACTAAAAAACGTGACGACTCCTTATCGACTACGAATTTGAATCCCGCATAAAACAAATATTTATATGGCCTACAGATAGTCAATCCGCATCTGAGTGTGTGTGCATATTTGTGTTTGTTAACGCACCCACGATACAGGAATAAATACTAGTGAGGGGCAAAAAAAAAATTACTGTATGTATAAAAATAGGGAATGAGCATACCTAGAACTCGCCACAAGACAAAAATTACTACAAAGGATAAACAAAACAAATATAAACATCAACCCCCAGGCCTGTTGAATCCCAAAACGTTTCAGAATCCGCATTCCGCCCGTCTTCGCACTTTACTACCCACAAAAGTAAAAATATTTCACCTTAACCCTGCGGTTATTTAAAAGGTAAAAAATGTTAAAGGTACAAAGGTCGACGTTAGGTTTACGTGAATTCAGTGCACGTACCTTGGGGAATGGGGCGGAGAGATTGGCTCGTAAAGACACGACGTGGCTACCCCTCTAATTATAATCCGTTAATTGTGAAAAATCACGACCCACCCACTCAGGAGTTAAAGGGGAGAACTCTGTAAAAGTTCTGGAAAGGTAGGGTTGATCTGCAATAAAGATGTTAAGTTTAAATTCTTAGAATTTTATTTTATTTTTTTAAGATTTTATCCATGTTAGTTAATGCGCGACTTTGATAAATTTTAGTACTCTGCGCATCTTCAGTGTCGTCAAGGAAACAGTTGCCAAAAAACTTA
Source organism: Shargacucullia verbasci (assembly GCA_947562105.1). NCBI lineage: Eukaryota > Metazoa > Arthropoda > Insecta > Lepidoptera > Noctuidae > Shargacucullia > Shargacucullia verbasci. The sequence goes on from OX387296.1 coordinate 2,953,170, forward strand.
ATGGAATACGAAATTTATCTCGACACGTTGTATTTCATATTTTCTTAATTCCTCCTTCTTGTCGCCCGGACGTAAATCTTATACTTCGTGCCAAGTATTCTACGTTCAAAATTGAATAAAGAAATGTCGTTTGCGTAAGCGACTTTGAAAAATGTGTCAATTCATACCCACAATAATGTCGTTACTATTGCGCCGTCGTCGCTCCGAAGCTGGTTCCTCTAGAAAATAATTTCAACGTCAATTCAATTTCAATATTTTTTAGTTCAACAAATACCCGTTAATCTTCTCAAAGCTTTAACAAACGTGGCGCTAGTGACAATTTAATCCGACATTAATCAAATAGCCGTCGATCGAAATTATTTTTTAGAGTACCTAAGAGAGCTGAAAGTCGTTTAGAATTATAGAATAGTCTAATATTTTTTTTTGGATTAATAGTCACAAGCGCGACTGCTGAGCGTGAAGTCCTGGGTGTAATTACCGAGTTGGGCAAAATGAAAAGAAAGTTGGGTGTGCTGTAGTTTACCTCTGCCTAACCCTTCAAGAAAAACGGGTGCCATGCTATAAGTCTATAAGTACTGAAACTGCACTGATCGATTAAATGCACTATTTTGTCTTCAAGAGGGTCGATAATAACATGTGTATCATACATCAATGATTTAACTTAGGTTCATGTTATGTAACCATAATTGTTTAATGTATTTTATGGGTATAGCTTCCATTCAACGTTCAGACCCTCGTATCTACAGCAACGGTAATGATTCGATCGCTAGGCCTTTCGTATTATCGGAAAAGAAATAAACTTTTATTGTAACGTCTGGAAAACTATAACCTTCAATGTTATTATACAAATAAAACTCATCTTAAATAACATACAAGATATACTTATAGATTACTAAACTAAAGTTAGAAAAGTGATGAGTTTGAAACCTACAGGAATGATTTTTGATCTAAAACTGAAATTACGGGTGTGATGCAATTTATCGACTGTGAACGGGCAACATGTCCTATCTCGATTTTGTGAGGATTTTACTTGGTTTATACCATTCAAAATATTTGATACCCGGCAGCGCTGCAAAAAACATATTTTACTTCAATCAAAATTAGACGCCAAAATCGAATTCATTCAATTTATACTAACATCAATAGTTTCTTCAATATTGTCAAAAATGAGTACCAGTTGCCAGTTCACAGTCGTTATGTCGATATCCTGTCAGTCAAATATCTAAATTTTTATTTATTGGTTGCCATGCCAATGATTGACGTAGCTGGGTTGGACCATGGTTGAGCTGAATGACGACGGCGGATGACTAAGCACGGAGGTGTGGTGCAACTTGGAAAAGGCCTATGTCCAGCATGGTCTTTGTTACAAGTTATTGTGAGTATTTATAGTAAACAGTAAATATCCTTCTTCATATAGGGTCATGTTTTCAATACATTACCCTGAATTTGTGATCGTATTACAAAATATAGCCAAAGAAACATTTAAACTGTTTGCTTTCATAAAGACTATATCTATGGTAAAACCTTATCAAAACATGTCACATGTAACCTTTCCAATAGTCAAGTAAATTCCGATGGGTGGCCTATAAAAACAGGTATGTCAACCATGCGAGTAACGGAACGACATTGGAAGGTCACGGAGACAAGGTCAAACCAAATGGACTGTACTACCCTCTGAATACGGAATAAAGTTTCGAGGTTTATGCTACCGCCTCCCGACTCGTTTAAAATAGTCGTTAAGCTTTAAGGATTAAATTAGACTTAAATCACCTTCTGCTGGTGTCTTATTTGGTAGTATAATAGATCTTCTATTTTAACAAAAATGTAATAATGTCTCTTGCTTAGTTCCTTCATAAACTTGATCAAGTGTGCGATCAGGGATTCGTCCATAAAGAAAAATAATTCTGAAATCTAACCATTCTTATACGAATTCAAAACGAGGTTCTCAATTATTCTTTTTAGATAAACAACAAGAAAAACTTAATTATAGGGTTAATACAGAACGTAAACTACGTTTGAAGCAGAAATGAAAGTCCACAGCAAAATATTCTTTTCTGGAGGTTGTTCCAATTTACAACCCACTCAATACTCTCCAATTTGCTCTAAATAATAAACAAGTTTACAAGTTACAAAACCCAATGGAAAATGCAGTTCAGAAACCAACCCATAAGTTCCAAATTAGATTTTGCAAAGTTAGCCTTTCAGATCTGACTTACAATTAAATTTCGACTCTAACTAAAGGTCAGAGGGTTGTAAATTGCATGAGGAACTTCCACTAGGGTCAATCAGTGGGACATTTTATTGTAGGAAATAGTAATTACTTCTCAACAAATTTGTTGTAAAAACACTAAATTTTTTCCGATATCGTTTCGTTAATGGAAAAAATGGTATTGGTGCCCCAATTGAGGCAATTGTCATTTGCTAAATTGCCTATTATATTATCCTCATTGGTTTCGATCGGCCTCAATTATGCAACGAATTAGCCAATGAGGGTGATCATCTATAAATTCTATAAAATATAGGTACTCGAATAAAAATACAATGTCAACGTTTTGAACTTGTTTGTAGTGTCAAAAGCAATAATAGGTTTTAACTATTTTATTTTAGTAAAGACTATTAAGACTGGTACAGTCGCGAGAAAAATCGTTAAAACTATTAATAAAAGTCACACAATGAAAATGTCCTTGTAAACATGTCACGATCACGGTATAAGCCTATGGGAAACTACTAACCATGCTTCATAACAGCACAACATTGAACGATAAATGTTTATGTTAATTAAAAACATAAAGATCGCCCATGGGGAATGGCCGCGAACACGCCATAGACATTGTTATAACACTATACTTATGTTTTTGTTTCTAATAACTATTTTTATTCTAATGAGAGGGTATCACAAAAGCATTTTCAGTTAGTTTTCGGTTCAAAGTTGAGTGTGGAGTCATTTTAGTGAAATAGTAAACAAACTGTACCCGACTGTACAGTATACAGAGTGTATATTTGGACCCAGGCAAGCGTGAACGGGGCGATTCTGAACCTGAAACAATAAAAAGCCTCTTAACCTTGGCCGGCTTCTCCATGAAAGATGTCAGTAAAGGTTAGGAATTTTTCAGGGTGTTCGCTCGAGTAGAAGTGGCGCGGGCGAGGGGGTTGGCCGATAGACGAGACGCACAAGTCTATTGTGGTCATGCGGTATACCTACTGCTTTGTATGCAACTGCACAATAATATTGACCCCTGATATATGAGTGTATGTGAATGAATTACCAGTAAACAATGCGTCATGCAAAAATGACTGAAAGAATATTTAAATAGCATTTTACATGGAAAATATAGTGAAAAACACTGCACAATAAATCTTCATATCTTTTCAGTCGCATAAAAATAATGCATGCATTCCGCTTAAGTACGCACACACTTGATGGACGCGTAATTTGTGCGTAGTTGAACGAATGAATGAACCCAGAATGAATGTAGGTCTGCCTGGGTCGTTTGTTAAGTTACATTCGTTGCCAGGTGAATGGGACGTATAATTACATTCGCTGTAAAGCATTCTCGACGTTTTCATTCATTCACTCGCTCTTCTGTTCATATCTCGGCTTGCAAATGCATCATTGCTGTAGTTTATATTTATAGTAATGTAAATTTATATTGTTGCTTAATGTTCTTGATGTATGAGAACCATTATTTTAAGATTTATGTGACATTTACAGCCAGTGATGCGTTGGTGATACAAGCTTTTAAAAATATTGATATTTATGGTCTCTGGTTTTTGGGGTTGAGCAAAGTAACTCGTTTGCTATCGCACGGTCAAATCTCAATGTCGTTGTGAAGAGCCCTTAGAGTAGACGACATGGAAAAATGTTACGTTATAAAACAAAGGACGATGCGTAGGCACTCCATCAAGATGTGACACGACACGAGTCACCGCGAGCAGAATATTTAACAATATAGCTCACGTAAAATTAACAGTGTAGGACTCATTTCACAAGTAACTAAATAAAAAACGTACCATTTAATACAACCAACTCGAGAAAAGAGAATAAAAAAAAACAACTCGGTTCTCGGTACCAATTTAAAACAGTTGTAAGAATTTTCCGATCGACTGTACCAAGTGCGGGCAAGCGACACTTCAATAATTAGACGCTTGCTCTCGTTAACTTGTCTCAGTATTGAGACATCGTACAATGCCGCAGTTACGGGTTGAAACAAAGGAATAGTTGCGAACGGCCGTACTCATTGAATAACCGTTTATATTATGTTTAGATATATGCAACTACGATGATTCATTTTAGTTCTATTGTTTTGTTATTGATTTGGAATAGTTCTGCGCAGGTGTGCTGGCATAAATGTGACGATGATATAATTATGGACCTTTTTTTTTTTTTTTTGGGTGGGAAATCATCCAATGACCCCCCTCCGCCCTGGGCAAGAGCGAAGGGATGTGTCAGACTCTTACTGACTAAAACCCACCCGTGTCCCCATGATCGCCCTTGGTGTACCGGGGCCGCGATATCTGTTATATTGGCTCGCAGCCCCGGCAGGCGTTGGCCCGCCCTTAGCCCAGGCGGGCCCCACGACATATAATTATGGACCTAATTTCAAGGCAAGAGAAATGTAGTGATTAATTCAGTTAGATAATATGATGCTACGAATTGTGAAATGTTGTGTTACGAATTAAAATTGAAGAAAGGCAGTAAACATTGCAGATTTTTATGTTTTACTTTAGAATGTTTTATAAGTTCGACCATACTGTTCCTCTGCTAGGCAATGGTTTCCTTTAAGTTCTCTACATAATTTTCCGCCTCAAACCACCCCCTTTTTCAAGCGTCTACCTCGTTCCGCTTTAGAATTAAATATTCTTAATTAAATCACGCTTCATAGATACTAACAACCAAATATCGATACACAGCCCAAAATAGCACCCTATTTCACGACAATAAAAATAAAATCCAATAGCTGCAGATGTATCCGAAACACATTCACTCACGAGCGTTTTGATGCAAAATACTCACTCTGTATATACACGGTTAATCTCCCGCATCATCCTGATTACCATCAGTAAAAGGTTGCGAGCCAAAGTTAGGAGAGATTTGAGCGCGGGACGCGTACGGGACATTAGGCGCCAAATGAAAGTACAACGATGGATGTCCCGCTTGTGTGACTTCGTGTAAATAATACAGGCGAAATATCATTCACTTACTGGCTAATCACTAAACAGGTATTACTAAGCTTATAAACTTGAAATTTGGCAGATAAGTTTTATGTATGTGCTACGAAAGGATTTTTTCAAAACTAAACTCTAAGGGGGCGAAACGGGGGTACAAAGATTGCATTTCAAAAAGTATGCCGACGGGGACCAGGAACCATTAAGAAATAATAAGGATACATCAGTAATACGCTGATAGTCTTATGTCAAAGGTTGTAGTTAAAGTTAGGAGATTTTAACAGGTACATTAGATGCCTTTAAATATGGCTATCAAGTCCCAACTGTATTTAAAACGAGCAATTTATTTACATAACCGCTTAACGTCGTCGTTCAGAAATTACAATATTCCGAATAACGTTAAGTTATTAGTCTTGCTATTTTTAAGGAAAATTTAAGCCACAGATGTCCTCAAGCTCGACATTTTGCATAACATTGACCAATTTTTCAACTAAATTCCGTTTTAGTATCACATAGCTGGATATTCCCCCTCTGAAACGTATAAGTAATGTTACGAAGTTGGCAACACTGACCGGCCGCGATGAATGCTCAGACAGAAAAGTAGGTCGCCACGAGAGCTACAAATACATTAACGAAATAAGACGGAAAACTTTTATAATTAATGTAATACAATGCCGGAGCTGCGGGGAAATAATGACTAACTCCTATCCGGATTATATTTCGTATTTTGATTGCTAGCAACACAATATCGGGAAACAGTAAAAGTTAGAACAGATGATAAAGGCAATCGATTTAATTGAGTTAATTGAAGATATAAAAAATACACCGTTCAGTGTACGGTCTTTTATATCTTCAATCCACTAGCGACGAATAAAATATTGAAGGCTATAAAACTGTGAGTGTTGCCAGGCTTAGTTATAGTAATAGATAGCGTTTTACGATCGTTCGATGTGTTGCAATATAGTAATACTAAAATAAGAAGGCGAAGAAGGCTCACCTATCTTGCGATAAGGAATTCAACCATCAAGTTTCTATTGCAAAACAGAACGTTCCGAAACCACGATTAGAGTTGTAAGCTGCAAGAGTTTTATGCTCGATTGGAATGGCTGGCATACTTCTACTCAGATCTGCCCTTATGCCAAAAGGTACTGCAATTAGTGTAATGCTGACTTATCTGACCCCAAGACAAGTAGCAATCTACAAGAGAATAGCAACACCAGGAAAATATACGGGGTTGATATATAGACGAGTCACGTCACTATTTGACTGTTTATATCAATTCGGTACATTTTGACTGCCTCATTAGCCGAGTTTTTGCAAACACGACTGTTATACGCGAAAGCCTGGGTTCGATTCCGGGGTCAGGCAAAGTGTTATTAGGTTTTTCTGTATGGAAATTCTCAGTAACAGCACGGAGTCTGGAACTTTGTCCGGTAGATGGCAGTAGGTTTTCCCCCTATTACATTAGACTTAATAACGGCATCGGCGAAATCTGGGTATACATAGTAGGTACACCTCCGTGTTATGTAGAATTTTTTTCTGAGGTTTGACTACAAGAGAATCAATTAGTATTTGGAATGTAAGAATCTTCTACCCTTAATTGTAAACTTAAGACGAACATACCTGTAGCGTAGGCCGGTTCAAGGTCATCCTCGTCGTCGGTGTGGTGCCTGCTGGAGGCGTGCGAGTGGGAGTGATGGGCTACCCCCACATGCACCGGTTGTATAGGCTGCTCGTAGTGTTTATGATGGTCCACGTACACGCGATGGTGGTGCGGACACGGCGTTGGTGGAAGATAGTCCGCTAACGTACCACCGCGCGTTAAAGTCGAACCCGCACTTAATGTTCCACCACCCGAGCAAGACGCCAACGCACTCCGCACTGATCCGAGGTCTAAAGACGGTCGTCTGGATAGTTCACCGTAGCTTTCGCCGAATAACGCGCTAGCTGGTACTGCGTGGCGTACTTCGTGCTGATGGTGAGAGTGTCCACCGTTTGATGACGAGTGCGGAGACGCAGAGTGGTCACGACTGTCGCGTGACGTGGATGCCGTGTGGATAATGCTCTCGTCGTGCGTCTCCATAACCTCCCTAGCGGTCGGCGGGTTGGGGTGCACGTGCACCGCGGACGTGCCCGCGCGGCGCGGACTCCGCCCGCGGTCGGGCAGCACCGACGACGCCGACCAGTAACCCCACGCCATTTTTATTCACTGTTTGTTACACTATTATAAATCAACCGCTTGCCATAAACACGAAGAATTGGAGACCCTGCAAAGGTGTACGTTCAGATTTGAAGTGTCCACGTCGGCACACGAAGGTTTTAGTGTGTCGGGGTCGCGTAATCCGAGCGTGTGGCGGACGAGGTCGCGCGGTGAGCTGGACGCCGCCGGGTCGAGGGGACGCGACAATTGTGTAAACGAACCTAATCTCCTTTGACGTCGCCGCCCGGGGCCCATCGGGACAAAGCTTCGTGACCGCACACAATACCGCACGTGATACATCCCAAAATATTTTGACAAGTGCCTCAACTGAGAGTCATGTCAACGTCAGCGTAGGATCGGGAAATCGTAATCCTGTTTATATCGTGGCCACTGAGCTTCATTTCATATCTCATTGCGCCGATAGGATCGGGCGCGGTGACGAGGCTCGGCGGGCGCAACTAATTCGGGTTGATTCAACTCAGACCAGTTCGGAGCCCACTAAATGAGATGGAAACTCCGGTGATATATAACGATAAACAACGGACGCCTAAAGCGGTGAACATGCATTACTGGCTCAAAAATTTGTAGGTAAACAAATACATTTGCAGAATGATTTATGTATTTTTGATTTGTGTTAAAAAGGAAGGAGTTCATAATGTGATTAGCGTTGGAGCGTTCCAATTAGTCATTGGAAAAATGCAAGTCATTTTGGAACATTACGGCACACTACTGAAAACTGGCTTCACATTATTCCTTAACCTATAAGCTGGCCTTTAACCACGCTTCATTAAACGGTAACCTATTTAAAGTGCACTAGTGACGTCAGAGTAGAAATAAGCGGCGGTGTCGACGTCTATTGCTCCATGGGTCGGAAACCGCGGCGATACAGGCCGACAGTGTAAGCCCCTTCAGACGAGGGGTGCGTCGCTGCGGTTCCGCTGCGCCACTTTTAGCACTCGCTATAAATTAAGCGCAAGCCAGATCAATGGCCAACATAACAATATGCACGGTATACAATAAATTTACTCCTTGTTATCTCGAACATAAAACATTGTCACATTGTTTGTGCTGACATTTATAACTCCGAAATGGGTGATGTAATTCTGATATGCTTATTCGTTAAACAAATTTAAATGAGGCTGCGTTTATTCTGGGTGTGATATTAAAGGGCCTTATTTGGAACATAAAAAACGAAGCGTTCTGAACTAAATTTTAGTCAGCATGCAAATATATGCATTATCTTAGCATTGGTTGATACATCATCTGGTACATTGTATTTATACATACGAGTACATGAGCCTTGGAGCTTCTGCCGTAGTAAGCTTTACTGCATAACCATATACATAAAGTTCACGTTGACAGTATTTGAAATTGTACATGATATGTGTCCGGGTGCATACGACGATGTATTAGAATTAAGCCATGTCATATATAAAGCTTAACATGAGCGAAGAGCAATAAACATTCTCTGTGAGAATTGGACTTGCAAGAAATTAACATAAGCATTGCATATTGCAATGTTTGCTTCCCCTACAGAAATCAACCATTGCCAGTGTCGTACCTACACGTACGTACATATATATTCCTAACTATTTTTACAGGTTTTATTTCTAACTTCACTCTATGTAAGCTCTACAAACGTAATGGCGCAAAACAAAGTAACACACGAAACTTGTTCCACAATCAGACAGTGTAAAGGCATCTTTGCACAAGTTCGTGTGAAAATAAGACGGACCACAAAAACTGGTGAGAACGCGTTGGACGAAGTGAACTTATTTCATTATGAGCTCTTTGACGCCGGCTCGACTCAAAGTAGACGCCCGAGATATATTACAGATACATATCTTACGTGTTCGGTAATTAAACGCTGAATCTTGACTAAGTCCGCCGCTTTTAAGAGATTAACTTTTTTAGACGTTTATTTTCCGAGAAACTTTGCTTTTGAGTATTTTTACTTCGTTCATAATCTTCTCAATTTTTTTATCGGGTTTGATTTTAATGAAAGTATGTATTCTGAAGAAGATTAATTAATACTCTTGAATATTTATACACGTATAACTACTAACAATATTTCAGAAGCTATGTGGAAGTCAATTTCAACCTGCAATGCGATTTACGTGTCGATGTTATCACATGCTACTTAACATTTCAAAATACGTCAATAAACCCGAGTCCTGACTCAAACTACACACTTGAAGCCGCTCGAATAACGAAACGTTTCCGTAAATATGTCGCGATGCCGTGCGGATCGGAAAGTTTATGTGTATCCAATCCCTAAGGAGAGTTACACAATTTATATTTCTGGTTACTGACAGGTTCAAAAATAATACTATTATTTCAGACGTGTTTAGAAATCAAATTTTTTTTTGCATCGTGTTTTTTTATTTTGCCAAATATTTGTTTATAAGGGTGCTGTTGTCTTTAACACTAAAATATTACTTTAGTAAACCTGCTGTTACCATTTATTATTGCAACTCGAAGCCTTGTGTGCACCTCGTTCAACAATTATTGGAGAGACTGACGTGCAGTACAATTTAGAGTCCATAAAGTGTGGAATAACATTAGTCCGTGGACTAATGTCTATCTATATATCATGGTCATGGTTATCAACAATCTTGTAAAGTAGGTATTGGCAATGTACACTGAATAAAGAAAAATAATTACAAAGAGGAATAGAGTTTGCAAAACCTATAACAACGACTATAAGTGTCGCATAAATGCGGCTTACACGAAATATAAGACAGTTGGTACAGTACTACATCACTAATAACTTACAGTGATGTACCTGATCGCTCAACCAAAATAGCAGTCGCTACATTACAATATTTACAACATAGCCACAGGTCAGCGTGAATAAAGATATTTATTTACTGTATTACACGAGCTTTCGTGGTCTTGAAGTCACACTCAGTTCGGAAGCGTTCGGTTTTACGAAATATCCCGATGCGACTTTAATTGTGTTGTACTGTATATTTTTGTTGACGGCACGGTTGGCGTAGTGGTTGAGAGATCGACTGCTGAGCTACGTGTCGCGGGTTCGATTCCCGCACGGAACAAAAATTTGTATGATTTACAGATAGTTGTTCCGGGTCTGGGTCTTTGTGTATGTGAAAACACACCGTGTCTCGGAAAGCACGTAAAGCCGTTGGTCCTGTGCCTGATCTCTCTCCGGTCGTGTTGGATTGCCGTGCCATCGGACTATGAGAGTGAAGGAATACAGAAAGCACCTGTATTTGCGAACACACTTGTGCTCTATAATATCTCCTGCTTAGTTGGCTGATCTCCGGTGTGATTGAACGCCGTGACCGAAATCGGTTAGGAGGACATTATTACTGTATATTTTTAGTACTTTGTAGTATCCAAAAAGGAACTGCGATTCAGAATAATACAATTACAATAATACTGATATATCGAGAAAAACGGGAACACACAATTCTACGAATCGAATGATCCCAATGCAATCACATTTACATACTCAAACGTATATAGAAGGTATTCCATCGTGAGAGCTGAGCAATTTAATTTAAAATTTATTTTGCTCATAGCCTGTATAAAAAACGAAAATATTTTTGCACGTGAAATTTTAACAACACGCATCGATATTGGATAACGTACATGCAAGCAATAAAATTCTCAAAGATATTTTATTACGTACAAAATGGAGGGTATTTCACAATGTTTTCACAAACATACACTTGGTGCTTTTTGATATGAAAATTTTGATCGTTTTAGTGAATGTCATTCGTTATTCGTTAAACTGGTGCATCGGTTTGATTGCGCCCCAAAACGTTATAAATATATATGTACATATTTTAATTCTAGAGGCAATAACACAGTATTTTATAACTTGGTATAAAACAGATCACTCATTGCAAGTTTTAGGAACATTGAGATGATTCATGATTGAAAACTCTTACTTAATTATTCCTGTGATACAATAAATAGCTTAAATCTGTAATAGACTTTCTGTTACTTTGATACTGCTACAACTTTATGTTCGTCTGTAAATTCCATCAATAAATATATAAATTGATGGCATAGTTAGCGAAGTAGCTAAGTGATTGGCTTTCTACGTGACAAACAAACAAACAAACGTATGTGCTACTTGGATCCCAGATACAGGAGAAAGGCTAATATGGGGAACATTTAATAAAAACAACAACTCATTATTATATAATAAATAGAACCAACGAAAACTTAATACTTATGACAAAACAATGTCAGAATGAGCACACAATACAAAGACATAAAGAGAGGTCTACACAAACAGAATTACGCAGCCATTCTACACAGATTACGTATAACCCTGGCTTAATAAATAGAGGGGGGACACAACAAATCCTGAGGAAATATGACTGTCATATAGTGAGCCCTACGTGGCACAGGGAACTAATTCAACAGTTTTATGGCACAATACGGATCGTAAACTAGTCTAAAAGCTTCCGTCACTTTATTTCTACGGCTTTGCGTAAGTACAGTCGGCGGTATAAAGGTTTATGTCTGTTTATGTGCGTTTTAATAATATAAATTGGAGTTTTACTTAAATATATGGATAGTTACCATAAGACACGTAGGATGTTCGATGTAGATAAAAGCATAAATATTGAAAACGATTGCGCTAGAAAATGGGTTCTAGATAAACTATTAATCGTCACGTCAGGTGACGATACAATCTTTAACGTAACTTTTTAAAACTAAGTGATCTTCACCTCTCAACGCGGGTATTTTAAAGGATTACACTAAGTTCATGAGTTATGAATATTGGCATATGACGATACGGCTGGCGCAGTCGCTAAGTTATTAGCTTTCTGCGCTACGTATCGCCGTTTCGATTCCTGCACGGAAAAATATTTGTATGATCGACTAAACTGAAACTTTATACAATACACAACCGAGTTATCCATAGTTTTGCCCATAACCGGCCAATACACGCCCAAGCTTTGCCAGTGCGTTGGCACTATAAAGGCAATATAAGCGATTAATTGCAGAGCTAAACGGCTGCAATGCTACATAAATAATGTCAAACCGGCCTATCCCCTGCTGCTACCATAAGTAACGCTACCCGTTCCGCTCACTTGGTTCTTTATAACTTTTGCACGAGTTGTTTTCCTTTCGTGTTTTTAAGGAAAACAGGAAGAAATATTTATGTTTATCTTCCAACCTAGAATTAATTTAGCGAAACGGTGAACGTTTAGGAAAAAAAGAAGGAACTTTTAAATTTTCAATAAGTTATTAGCACTTATGTTTCTAATATCAAACACACTCAAATTTACAAAAAAAAAATCTAAACTATGTTTATGTTAAATATTAACAATTGTATCGCGGCTCTAAAAAAATCACTACACAAATATTTAATCTATATTTTTTATCATATTTGTACATAACACGCTCACCGTTGCCTAAACTTACAAAAATATTACGTATGCTAAAGGCATCATCATCATTTAAGTACCGTCTATCTATTAACATCGACCCAGAGGCATAGAGAAACATTTTAAATAAAGAACGGGTACCTACTGTACATAACAAATGACTATCAGAAATAATTTATACGTTTTGTGGGGTTCTGTATGAAAAACAATTGCCAAATGTTCTACAAAAGTTATCATAAAATCAGAGGGTTTCAAGAAACAGCACTCAATCTTTGTCGTAATTTAAGAAAACAAAACGTTTGTCACTGTCTCTTTGTATCTTTTGATTCGAGGTAAAAACATCAAAAAGGTATTTTATAAATGTCTCGTTTCAACTGGTTCACGAGTCGCCACCTGAGAAGACTATCTAAGGGTTGTTTTAAATAATTTAAAAGGGCTTTGATCATTTTTTGAAACAAAATTGTTTTGTCCGTTTGTGCCAATTTGGTAATCTAACCAAAATTTAAACTTTGAAATTGAATTCAGATATTTGAATTTCTAAAATATCAATTGCCTGAGGTTGTTCTGTTAGACTATTCTTAGTAGCTCTGAGTTTAAAATCGTGATAGACTTGTCCCCTATTACATGGGGCTTAATAACGCCATCGGCGAAATACGCCCAGCCTTACCTCCACGGAATAAAGGTATGATGCCATGAAGCTTAAAAATCAGTATTATTATGGATCCTGAATAAAATGTTTTCCCTCTAACGTCCTATTCTTACTATAGAATCATTTTCACAAAGTATTTTCAACCTAACGTGATTCCAACTTATTCTTTTAGTTAACTCACGCGTCCTGTATATAATATCGAACGACTTTATCTCACTGCTAACAGCACAATAGCTGTCACAAGACATGAAGACGTGGGCTAGATACGAATGTCCCGCTAGCCGCCACACGGCACGTCATACCACATTAAGTGACAACCTAGCTGCTGGGACGTGGCCTTACCGGTTAGTGGACACACCTTTGTTGTATCGTGCTATTTCCGTTAGAAGATGGACAGAACTCAAGCCAGCAGACCAATCAATAAGATACCTGCTGGAAATGATTCTGAAAAGCAAGGGGCCATCACCAAATCTCTAGATTGTTTATCCTTAGTACTGCTTACAAATGTTAATTAGAAAATGAAGGTTTTATTATACAGCGAAATATAACTATATTAAAATTTAAGTTAGAAATATAAAGTACCATGTAACACGTTTTATAGGACTCTAATTTACTGTTACTGCCACTACAGAAAGTTGCGGCTAATTTCACAAAATTATCAAAATAATATACAGACACGAAATAGTCCCAAAAATTTACAAGCACTTAAAGTACCTATTAGAAAATGAAATACATTTTTATAATATAACAAGTGTGCTCCTAAATTTCAAGGTAAAGCTTTTAAATCTTCTATTAATACCGACCGTAATATATTTACAAAAATATAAAAGTATAATAAGAACAAAATATAATAGATAAAGTAACATAAATTTTGCATGACACAATAGACTAAAGACTGGCAGTGAGCAAGATTTATGAACAGTCCCTAACTTTATTTGTGCTCGACTGTATCGTGTAATGTTAAACGAAATTAATCCATAAAACATTGTTCTTTTGAATTACTTCACTATTCTACAGTACTCGACATTAAGTAAAAAGAAATGCTCATGACTGAAAATAAATTCACGGATTAATTGAAATTGTATATAATAGATCAGCTTTCTGTTACATTAAAATATTAGAAACAGCCGAGGTAGATTATTTTTTAATCTTCAATTTAATCAAAATAATTATACCAGTACGCACATTTCAACTAAATACAAATCGCAAGAAAAAATAAAGTAAAAACAAAGTCAATTAAAAGGTTCCCAAGCAATTAGCCCTTACTGAAAGACATCTTCAAATAAAAGCCGTCCGACGACTCTAACCAGACCGTTAAATAACATTTCAAGTCCTGATGAAAAACAAGCACAACTTTTAATGGAAAGGTCAGTCAAAATTAGGCGATGTCGCAAATACACGACGCTGTTTAAAACTACTTACCTTTAATTTAACACATAATCCAAATGGGTCAAAGACGTATTTTTTAAATTACAATATGACTCGAAATTTCATGAGCAATGGATGGTTTTTGTATTAGATTATTCGAAGAAAAGCTTATCCGACAGTTATTCAGATAGAAGAGTGTTGAATGTCAATGAGGAAATAAGAGAGAGATATCATTACAGACCTGATGATTTACATAACTAAGAAATATGTTTGCTTGGACCTCGGAGAGAAATTGTTGGAAATATGAAAAGTATAGAGACAAAACCTTGGAGAAGGATGCGCACATGATCACACCTGGTTGGCAATCCTAGCTAATAAGCGTGTTAAGAGTCACCTCAATGTCACCAATGAGAACAAATCCATTCTAGAGTTTGCTGTCTTTGTGTCCCTTTCGCTTTGGACTGTAAAGCTACTGAAAGAAGACTTCTTCTATCTAAGACATTGTCTACAGTGTATGCTATAGATAGGTGTAAAGGGCTAAGCTGATACAGTCTTAAAACCGGCAAAAACCACAGTATTCCTAAAAACTAACTTTAAATTCATAGATATACCTGTCATATCATTCATATAAATGAAAAGAGATTTGAAAGACTTTAGAGTTTTATATGTAGAGGGATAATTGACACAGTCCCAAAAAAAAAAAACGGCCCTCTTTCATTTAATATTAATGATCATTCATTACTTAGTGCCCGTTCCGAGTCTGAGGCTGGTTTAATTTTGTTTGGGGCTAAATCCATTCGCTCCAATGGGTCGCGAGCTGGCTCACATCGACAACTGAACGGCTGCGGTTTCAACGTAGTCTTGCACCTTTGTTTTAATCCACTTTAGGGTTAGAAAGCGACTATTTTCGACTACTTCGGCTATTTTGACGACACGGTTGGTGCAGTGGCTAAGCGATTAGCTTTCTGCGCTAGGTGTCGCGGGTTCAATCCCCGCACGGAACAAATAATTGTATGATCTACAGATAGTTGTTTCGGGTCTAGTTGTCTGTGCATGTGGCATGTATGTTTGTAAACTGTACCCACGATACAGGAGAAATCTTAGTATGGCAACGTTTATTATTAAATATATATATATATATATATATATATATATATATATGTTTCATCGACCAATAAATAACAGTAGAGTCTAGTTCAAGATTTCTGTTTAGTAATTTTAGTGGTTATCTTAAGTGCCTATCTGCGTTATTCCGCTATTAAAAGTTGTCGTGACTACCGCTCATATTAAGTAAACGTTTTACTTCCTAGTTTTCAGTCTACAAGTCGCCCTACTTAAGAAATATTAAAATGATAAGGAATTACTCGGTAAACGAGCCGCTTACGGAGAAACTGGATAAAAGAATTAAGGCTAAATTAAATAATGTTGGTCACATTTTTCTTAGCATAAATGATTATTTATCGTCCGCTATTAAACTGGGTTGGACTAGATTATGTATGGAAATAAAGCATGTAAGACATAAGAGGTACATTGTCCCCACAGTACATTTGATACCGTTGTTATCGAAGTCCTATGCAATAGGGGGCGAGCCTATTGCTATCCACCAGACACAACTCAGAACTTCTACTTATAATTTTAGAATACCCTAATAATATTTTGGCCAACCTAGGAATTGAACTTAAGGTCTCATGCTTACAATCGACTACAAGAGGAATGAGACAAGACGCAGTTTAACTTTAAAGAATTCATGACTTTTTTCAATTAAAAACTATTCAATAATTATTCGAGTTCCTGCTTGCACTGTTCTTATGGAAATTCTTAAAATAACACAGTATTCAAATCTAATTATGGACTCAAATAAATACGTTCAGTAACAAAAACACTAAGTATAATTTGCACAAACTAGAAGAGGACAAAACTAATTCAAAATGACCCTATGTAAATTTCAGCTGGGGTCCCTTAAGTTTCACCTCTCCCAATGTAACAAGTTAGTCAAGTTTCAGCTTTTTAGGTCAACCGAGGACTTTTGGAGGACGTAGGTTTTAAGGCAGGAAGGATATTTTAAAGTTTCAAGTTAATTTGCTACATATATACTAAAGCAAAGGGGGTACGAAAGGATCTTTGCACGTGGCGTTTTGTAGTTTCTGTCTACTTATAGGATAAAAGCAGACGAAGAGATAGAAAAAAGTACTTACAGAAGTATAGAAAACAGGCTGCCTTATAGGTCTTTTAGTCACAAGCGCGACTGCTGAGCATGAGGTCCTGGCTTCAATTCCCAGTTTAGGCAGTTTTATCAGGTTTTACAGTACGGAAATTCTTAGTAGCAGTCTAGAGACTGGAACTGCACACGGGTGATGGTAATAGGCTCGCCCCCTATTACATGGGACTTACTAACGGCATCGGCGAAATGTGGGTGTACAATAGTAAACATCTGCCAACCCTTCAGGGAATACAAGCGTGATGCGTGATCTCAAAATAGAAATGGTTGGTGGTTGAGTTAGGAAAGTCGCGGTTGAAGTTCCCGAAACCTTAGGGAAGTTAAGGAGGGTTCTGATGGATGGGAATGTTGGCTGAGTGATCACAGATATATTTGGTATTACCTTATGTGTTCGTTTGGTTTCAGGGAACTTGTAAGCAAAACTTTTTCAAAGTAAAGTGTAATTAATTAATCTTGGGATCAAAGGAAAATATTAAAATATTGGCCAGTAATTTTCAACAAAAAGATGCCAAATAAATAATTTGGGTCCACCGTTCTGAGGGTCAACAACAAGATGAAGGGCTTTGATACGCAGTTCCCAGTTCAAACGAATTATAAAATTTGGAAAATAACGATACAATTAATGAAAGGGCAAGTAAATAAGGTAGATTTTGTTAAAGGCAGTCGATCTTGGGCTTTGGTCCTTTTGGTCTCACTTTTGAGAAATCTCATGTGAAATGCTTTAAATAAAAGAATCACTCGCTTCTACAGCAAGTTGAAAGGCTAATTATTTGTGATTGTACAAGTGCCTAGTTTTTACTGATTCAATTATAAGAAAAATATATTTTCGTCATAGTTTGTAAGCGTTTCTGACTAATCCTGGTGCTTTTTTCCTCTACCCCCATTTTAAGAGATGTCAAATTAGAATGTTTATCTACATAAACATAATAAGTTAAAGAAATGCTTTTTCTACTGTTTCAAGTAAAAGAGAACGAAAACTACTATTGTTATGCTAAGAAGAGTTTCAAAAGATATTCAGTGGTGAGATACTGTAAAAAGAAGACCGATGCGGGAAACATGGTACTAGATATCTCAAAGATTTCGTTTAGAAGTGGTTAGAAATATGAAGAGCAATAAATTATAAAGGGATTATGTAACATAGAATGATAGAATGTATAAAATTCGATGTATAAAACTACGACTTCTTACTTTGTAAGTGATAGAAATCGCTGTAATAATTCAAATGAGATCCGTCTTTTAGCGTAATTTAGTCTGGGAAATATGAATGTTCTTGTAGCATAAAAATAAACCAAATATATTTAAAAACAAATTGTTAAAACCAAAGTAGCTATTACAAAACTAGAAATCAATAACAATAAACCTGGTTGGTGGTTGTTGTTCCGTTTAAAATTCTTAACCAGGTTTTCGTTAAAATACCAATTCGGTCACGTTATGACCTCAACTGACCATGAATTTATTTAATGGTTCGTGATTTGACGTTTTAGTTTTCTGTAATATTCTAATACCGAGTAAATTCGTTACTTGCGTAGAAACATTGGTTTTTATACCTACCGATAGCTTTCAAAAGCAAATGATAAAAATTTGGTAAAATTTCTAAAAGCTAGGACGAAATTTTCCGGAAAATTCTAATTTGTGAACTGTCAAGGGCCATTAATTAGGGGGAGAAGTCATTAGTGGCGATTAAAAAAAAGTTGAGTGCCTGCCTCGAATATAAATACGGCGAAACGAAGCAACAGTGCAAATACTACGTTAGGCCGGGAATAAAAAAGTATAATGGTAAAGTCAACGTTTGAAATACGAGTATGTACGCGTTGTTACCACGATTAATAGCGAAATAAATTATGCGTTACTGTTGAACAAAACTCGGCGCCATTTGAATATTGTTGCCAAAGCTACACATGAGCGTTTCATAGAATTAATATGAAGACGTATCTAAATACACTTAGTTCATGGTTTGGCAGGCATTTCCTCGAACATATCTTATTAAAATAACATTATAAAACATTCTTTATGGCTTCATAAACAAACAAGCTATCACGTTGGAACTTTCGTCCCCGAGCCGCGGTTTTAAGGTCAACCAGCACTTGCGTACTATAGGGTTAAAAGACCGCGGGCGCGGTCCGGATTACCCCATTAAAAAGAAAGCCACTTCTAACCTCGCCGACACATCCAATACGATACACTATTTACTTCAACCGCGATATAAACACACATGGAGTGCTCCCGATTTTCGCACGCCATGGCAATGATAAACACGGTGTGATCGATATTCAAGTACGTTTGTTTTTCTCGCGTGTCAATAGGAGAAGAGGTTCGTTTTCGGCGAGTTTTCGCATTCCCGACTTACGCAACGGGATGGGCACGTGGACGACCTTCGTGGCTCGACAGTGGACACTCGGCGTGTTCGATCCAGCGTCGGTTGGCGGTGGTGACCGGGAGGTGTACAACACTCGTATTTGTGGGGGTCGTAGAAAAGGCAGCGGGCGAGTCGCCGCCGGGTCGAGCGCCCGCGAGAGCGAAGTGCGGCGGGCAGCGCGGCCGGAGCGGGACTGGGCCGACGACGGCCGCGCCTGCGTGCGCCGCGCGGTCTCCTCCCCCGATTGATGTAATATTTATCTTGGATTAAGAACTAGATAAGGAGCCGTGGCGAGACACGCGCCGAAAGCGCTTCTCGCTCCCATATTTAAGCTCGCAGGGAATATGTTTTTGAAAGAATATGACAGCTTTATTTAGTGGTAGGTCTTTGGTAAGTTCAGGATATCTAAGGCGAAGTATTTTCGTACAAACAGCGATTGTTTCATTTGATTAGCGACTCGCGGAGGCTCGCTCGGATCAATCCGTTGCGGTCCGCGGGTCGGCGGCGTTCGTGCGAGCCCGGCGGTGCTCGGGCGGATTCGCGGCGCGCGTGACGTCACCGCGGGACGCACGCGCGGCGACAGGTGGGCGCAATGCGCCGCACCTATCATATGATTATGACGTTTCCTATTGGATTTGGTGCCGGGACGTTTGGCTGGAAATTGGTTGCGGCAAGTTTGCACACAGCGATCGCCGTGTGGGGGTCGGGGTGTGCAATTGATTCGGTAGGAGTTTTCAATTATGAGACAATTTTTTATCAGAGCTTCGAAGTGGGAAAATATTGTTATGAGTGGCTAGATATTTTACTGAAGTTTGTTATTATGCAATTCAGAAGAAAATAAGCTTTTTAAGCTTATTTTACAGTAAAATCTGTTTATCTGGCTATCTATAGCCAGATAAACAGATAGCGTTTTACTGTTATATCAGCATGGGTCATATGAATCTAAAATAGAGCCATCACATGAGTCATATGAATCTAAAATAGAGCCATCACATGAGTGATATGAATCTAAAATAGATTTCCAACTTAACCATATGGAATTCACACAAATGTTCGCAGCCTTAGCAGCAACGGCAGTCATCTAAATACTTGCACATAACGTTTTATTACTACGACACACAAACACGCTACTGTCTACTGCCTTATTTTTATTTAAAGTTGTTGTTTAGAAGAACCGTCATTGGCTTGTTTCGTTTTTCGTTCAGGAGCACTCGATTTTTCACCTGAGAGAGTGAGCCTCATTGATGATAAAGGTAAAACTTATTTTGATGTCTAATCTAACCGATGAAGATGATGCAAAGAGCTATATGGAAGTAGAGAAGAAACAAATTGGGATAAAGCTTTCTGTAATATACGTTTGTTCATCAGTTTTCAAGTTTAGAAACTACCTTGTCATCGGAACTATAATTGAACCCGTACACATAAAACCGCTCAATAAAACAACATAATTCCGTAAACAACACTTCACCAACTCATACAAAGTTGACTGACCATAGATAATTGTTGGGCTGATAAAACAAACTTTCGTAGACAACATCCGGGCCCAAAGAGAGGATTAAAAAGTTTAATCAGTTTTAATTTAAACCGTCAAGCCTGTCACTCACAAAACGATAGGCAGAGGCCTAGTTTGTCGAAGACGAAATCTCAATATAGGGGGGCGATTATATTGGCATTTACCGAGCACAAATGTTTATCTATGTCTGTCAAATCTAAGCTGTGTAGATCGAACTAAACACAACATTTCCTGACAGAAAACACACATTGTCTCAACCGGGACTCAGCTATCACGCATTGAAGTTGAAGTTTTAAATGTCAATGTAACTGAAGATCTAATAATATAAAAGCGTAACTACGCTTAGTGAAGTACGTAAGAACTAATCACGATATATCAGGAACTAGGTACTAAGCTTCGAAACTTGACCAGATTTCAACCCCTAAGGGGGTAAAATACGTACAAAGTGCCTACAAAGTTTGTATGAAAAATCATTATACGTGGTCGCGGGCACCGCTGATATATTGAACCTTAAAATACGATTCCAGATATAATAACGCGATGTTATTATTATAACTGGCATGGTATTGATATATAAAAATAAAAGAAAAATCCTCGAACTCATCTCTCGCATATAAATTTGAGGTTATAAATGTAATACCACAGCATCGTGTGTACGTCACTGACGCAACGATCTCATTGATTAGACTGAGTGACGAGCCCTTACTATTTCAAGGAAGGTATTTTTGCATATCTTTTTTTAAATAACATGACCCGTTTTCGAAACCTTGAACGGTCTGTTTGTCGTAGAATATTTTTTTTTTATTATATTATATATTTTTTTGCCAAATGTAGATAAAAAATCCAATTTACAAAGAACTCACTTTTGTGTGGTATTTCGTTTCTATTCACGACGAATTAGCACATGTACGTCCAAAAGAATATAAAAATGTATGTAATGCACTCATCGAGTCGAGTCGCCACGAGCTATCACATGGAAATCACTCATGCCGTAGTGGCAAGATATCCAGCAGTGATGGTAGGTGTCTGTCCACTCGGGGTGCGCCAGACGAGGTAATGCTTTGTCACGCGACGTCTGTTCTTTTACACCCCTTTCTGATAGTAGATAGATAGATATACCACCTTATGGCATACCACAAAGTTAGTCAAATGTATAGAATGTGGAACAGTGCTACACATAGTGCTAACATGTGCTTATCGCAATTAAGAATCTCTTCCAAGCTACCATAATCTAGTTTACTTCCCAAATGCTTAAGTTAAAAATTCTAGATGATTCCATTAAGTGCAAGTGCAGTTATCTATTCAAACCACTTTCAGTATTAAAGTGTAAAATTCAGATGTTACAATATTGCACTAGCACTTACATAGGTAATTTATTGAGGATAGAGTGTAGTGTAAATCTTGTTTCCTATAAGACTCGGTAAGCTTTCACGAAGAGCCTTATATCGGCAAAGATGTGTTCTCACTTTGATGAGCTGTTATTCAAAACTACAATACATTGAAGAATTGCTTTTTGTTCTTTTTGATTTAATGTTAAATACGTCATTGTTTTAAAGAGAACGAAAGAAAGGTAGAAAATACGTTTATTTGGCCCAAACTAAAGGCACACAATAATAATATGTAAAACAGAACAGAAACAAAAAAGAAAAACAAAGAGAATAAAGATAGTGATACTAATACCTACTAAGCTTTAGAGCTGCATTGTGTGCCTCTTCAGCTGCGACAAATAGGTCCATGTTTTTACTAGTGAAGCAACCGACTTAAACGTATCATGTGACACTTAAATGATCATCAATGGGCCTATTTACAGACTCGAATGATCGTGCCTTTTATTGGACGTTGGCGTGATCTCCTAGGTTTTCTTCAGGCCCATTATCAGGTGCCGAAGTGGTAAAGAATAATGTGAGACACCGTAGTCAGTTGAGACGACTTTGCCCAGCAGTGGGTTGCGACTGACCACAAGTAACATGTTATTTCGACTATCCTTTACGGAGGATAGTATTTTAACCACGTAAAACAAAAGAAAGACAAGCAACGACTACAACATTATCGACAATATAATGCAATTATAAATAACTGCTCATTCTGTAGTAGTTTATTTTCCTCTCGCTTGAACACATGTTTTGTAAGCTAAAAACGAATATTCAATATTCAGTACATAACAAGCTCCATAAATTGCAGTAACAAAATTATAACTTGCAAGCTTCATAGAACACATTCCATCCACCTCAATTACAACTTAATAATGTCATAATCAAACAACCTTGACAGTTTTCAATGTTTATATATAGGGTTATGACAGGGGCATCCACAGAGTTTTTAGACAGGGTACGCAGAAAATTCTAAAAGTTTACTTACCAAAAAATACCTACTGTATGTTGGTATTGGTTCGTCGTCTTGTCGATTTAATAATGATGTATGTGATTTGCCACCTCAAATATCTTATAATAAATATTTATCAGAGTTATGTAGGGTAGGCAGTGTCTTTTTGTCTCTATAAACCGCGCGCCACTGGGTTATAATGAGTACCTCATTGCTCTAGTGGTTGTAACCGCGACTGATGAGCGTGACATCCTGGGTTCGATTCTCGGGTTGGGCAAAATTTTATTGGGTATTATTGTATTGAAGTTTTCAGTACGGAGTCTGGAACTGTGTCTGGAAGATAGCAATAGACTCGCTCATTATTACATGGGCCTTAATAACGACATCGGCGAAATGTGGGTGTACAACTAGTACATCTGCCTAACCCTTCGGGGAATACAGGCGTGAAGATTTACTATGTTATATTCTATACGGTTATTTACAACTAGCTTCCGCCCGCGGCTTTGCCCGCGTGGTTTACGATACCCGTACATTTTTTCGAGATAAAAATTAGCCTATGTGCTATTCCAGACTATAATCAATCTCTGTGCCAAATTTTATCCAGATCCGTTCAGCCGTTCTGGCGTGATTGAGTAACAAATATCCATCCATCCATCCTCCTCCTTATAATATTAGTAGGATTTAAATATTATTCTATAACCGTTTACGAAACTATTCAAACACGTAATTAAGCGAAATATTATAAAAAGCGTGACCTATATGCTTTAATAACGGCGAGCGATGAAGGCAAGCATTTGGGATGTTGTTTTTTGTTTGCACAGTTTTAGCTGACGATGCCTCTGTGATTAAGCACAGCCTGTTGCTCGATTTAAATGTACAACCGACTGATTTATCGCGGAAAGGATTCGACGATGTTTCTGGGTTTACGATTTATTTAATGTATGAATGGGGAAGATTCTGTATGATATAGTTAGTATGGTGTATTCATCCACATGTCTACGTCTATCGTGTTGTACTAATACACATACGTACGTATTGTATGTGTCCTGGTATTGTACTGTTCAAAGTCAAAGATTTTTATTTCAACTAGGCCTTTTCAGGCTCTTTTAAAAAGTGCTAGACTCTAGGTGCACGTTTCCAAAGGGTAGGGTAGGTCCTATGAAGAAGAGACCGGCAAGAAAAACCAGGGATATTCTTTAAAAAAAAAAAACTTATATTTACATGTATTATATAAGAAAAATAATATAAACTTAATAAAACGTTACTTCGTTCGTACGTTCAGCTCTAATAAACCAATCCAATGAAGAATTACGTCATATCCACTATAAAGGCACAATTTTGGTAGTTTTACAGCCATAATAAGCAGGATACAATTGTTTATGCAGCTCATTTTATATAACCAAAATGCAGAATTAGCCAAATATTAAATATAATTAAAAACTAATGAAAATACGCCAGCTATGAAGAAAAAAAGTACTGATTTAAACAGATTAAAAAAGAGCTTTTTTGTTACAAACTAATATCATTATAAATAAATATAAAGCCTCTGTATAGCCCAAGACGAGTCGCTTAATAAAAACAACATCATATAAAACCGTAAATAAATATTAAACGTAATCTATTCCGAGTGAATTCCGTAACGATTGCGTTCTAAGCGGCCGTAGACGTGCTACGAATGCTACGCGCTACGTGCTACGGTCGCTACGAGTGTGCTGTTTACTGGTACGGTTTATCTCAAGGGCGATTTTCTTGAGCCACCGAGCGTATTGATGTGCTTTAGAATAGCTGTTAGTGAGTCGAAAGTATTGGAACACTGGGATTGTTTCAGTTCCAAATATTGTATCGTACAGCAAATATAAGATTTTGTGTGCTACATTTTATTTCAAAGGTGATATTCTTGAGTTACCCAAGATAATGATGTGCTTTGGACTTTAAAGTGAGTTTAAGAGTATTCTAACACGGAAGCTTTAAAATATCTATATCTGCGGGTCTATTATGAGATTTCCTCCATCGCCTCCATAGTTATCGTAAGCCAAAAATTTATGAAAATAATGCGCACGTTTACGGTAAACGCACGACCAATTTTTTCTAGAAAATGTCTTACTATATCTCCTGTTCTGGTTTTGCAAATATAACAGATATATTTATTTACAGATACATATATATAGGAAATATAAGAATGTATATTTTGCTTTATCGCATCTAGTTCTTAAAAACGGCGTTTTGGCTAAGACAATAACCTATACATATTTGCTATAGTGCAAATGAACGAGTCTTTAAAATATTTAAGTAGTAGATTTGTTTTTCAAGACAATATCACGAGAATAAATATGAATAAAACCGTTGCGAAAATCAAAAGACAGTTGGTACCCACAAATGAATTAAATTAGCAAACACACATGTTTTAACATTAACTAAGAGCACATCGCACAACGTAGAACGAGGAATTTATCACAAACAATTCCAGACTCAAAACCTACACGCTCCACCACACAACATTAAATAATTCTCATATCTCGGTTTGATAATATAATTACGAAACAATTGTGGCTTCCAAAGCGCAGCTGCATTCAGCGGCACTTTTGCGCTCAACATTCACATTTGCCCGACGCTCGGGTTGAGCACATCGCTTTTATGCTCAAACAGTGTACAGAATCACGCTCGGTTCGGACAGCGGTCATTGTGATGGGATTATGAATGTCATAATGATATTTGCGTGCCATTTTCGGGTGGATTGTGGTGGCAGTGATGTCTGTAATGTGGGTAGTGTGAATTTGATTTTGGGTAATTGAATTGTTTTAATTTTAGGTGTTTGCGTTGTTCTTTTGTTTTTACAGTCTGTTTAGCTACTTATATTGCTGATGTTAAGTTAAATAAGGCCACACTGCGAGTTATGAGAAGCTTAGCATTCCGTAGCAATTTAAACTTGTGGGAAAATGGAGCACCCTAAGACTGCAGCAACAGAAAACAATAAAAGGGATATTTCAATCCATTATCTATTGGGCAAAATGGGTGCACCTGAGAATTTCCATCCGGAAAATTCCAATAAAACTTTGCCTAACCCGGGAATCGAACCCAGGACCTCAGGCTTATCATTTACGCTTGCGACCAACGGACTAATGTGGTAGTTAAACACTAAATGATTAACCCCAAAGTAAAAAATCACCACATACTATATACCAGATTAAAATTCACGACTCACGTAATTAAACACATTTTTCTCTACCTTCGCCCTTAAAAGTTGACAAAGGCGTCAGTTATTAGTCGTCTAGACCAAAACTATATAGCTATACAAGATTGCCCCGCGCCACTCAAGGAGCTTCTAATGAACAGGCCTTAATGAGACTCGTCGAGAGGCCCGTAATTATGGGGCGTAACACCTGACGCTCAGATAGCAACATAATATAGTAGGATTTGTAAATATTTGTAAGTGAAGGTGTTATGTATTACAAATAATATAAGATTTGTTAGACCATTTTGAAATTATCATAAAATGACATTGCTTTACACTAGGAATGATTCCTATCTCGTGGTTTTACAAACACAAATATTGACATGCACAAACACTCGGAAAAGCGGGAACAACTGTGTACTGTGACTGTAGGTCATACAAACATTTGTTTCGTGTGGTAACCGAACCGGCGACACGTAGCACAGCAGTCGATCGCTCAACCATTGCGCCCGCCATACCGATATTTGTTCGTGTAGAATGTGTTATGAATCGTCATAGTAATCTTGATCTTTTTAAAAAAGCATTTAAAATGTCACCACAGTTTTTCTAGTGTATTTTCGTAATAGGTACTATATATCAGGGCTTTGCATAGATAACATGTACTACGATCAGCATAAAAGAATATTTCATCGAAGAATTTTAACCAAAAATATCTTCTAAACTGCATTGTCACCGTTACGAAACTGTATTTTCCTCTATAAACACCTTCTGATGCTTCCTACACTCCTTACAAAATACCTTATTCAATGGCAAATAGTTATAGCCGTCCATTATGCCGCAGGGCAAGTTAAATGAGCTGGAAATGACCGGTTCCCAAGTGTCGCTGCAACTATTTTCAACTTGCCGACGCACACCTAGTGGGTGACACGCATACATTTTACCTTTAGTAACGATACTAGGAAAAAAAATACAACTAACGTAACATAATTATAACGTAGCAACACGCCTGTATTTTTGAAGGCTGTGTTGTTGTACACTCACATTTCGCCGATGCCGTTATTTAGTCTCATATAATAGGAGGCAAGTCGCCTTATCCCGGGCATAATTTTTAACTTCAGGTTGCTATTGAGAGTTTTCTTGACAGAAAAACCGTGAATATTGCAAGATGGCCTGCGGCCGAAATAAAAAAAAATGAAATTTGTTTTTTCAATACATTACATACACACAAACAATACATTTTATATTATATCTACGTTACTTGAAGGGTTAAATAATTTTTGTTACATTTTTATTTAGTAATTTTTTCGCTAATAATACCTAATATTCAAACAAAACTCTCTCCTGTCCAAATCTTGAATACCTCCGCGCAAAGGCAAATACTTACATGCATACGTATACTACTTTTTTTCTAGAATTTATCTAAACTAACTTCTAACATAATAAACTACACACTTCAAATTCTCAAGCCATAAAGCATTTTAAAATCCTCCTTCACATACCCCGTACGTTCTCTTACGCCCGAGGATATGAACTGACGACGTTTCAGTCGTAAAACGGGGCTTAAAGCCGCCGTGCCTTCGCAAGTATGCAGTAAAGTTATAAAACACAGGTTTCAGTTGCATTAACGAGGCGAGGCGGCAAGCCCTCGTTAAAACTTGTTCATTGGCCACAGATACACCATTGTGGCACAGGTTTTTATTACCTATGTTGTATTTTTTTACTTTTATATCAAAAGAAAAGAGTGCGAGTGTGCTTTCCATAAAAAAACAGCTTTTATTAAATATAACGCAAGATATATTGCTTCTTTTCAGAAACTTGCCATATCTTGGAAAGAAATTTAAGCTCGATTTTATGTAGTGCGATAGTGATGCTATTAAAACGCGGCGTATTTCGATCACAAATATTAGTTCATATAATATCTCTGCCTCAGTACTGGAGATGCAACGAGAGGTTGCAAGCAATGGACATTTCAATAACTTTTTCTCTATATTAGCACGGACTAGATACAATCTTTAATGCAACGATATCAAGGCCCGAGAAAATCCCCAAAGCAATTTTTAAGCAAAATTGATATCGGCAACTATCCGATACAAAGCTATGATGACCAAAGACACAAAAGAAAAATATCAATAGTTGTTTACAAATGGTAAACCACTAAGATATTGTATAAATATATCATGTCGGCAATATTCGGGCTCCGTTAAATGTATTTATGTGATTTATTGTGAGCTATTTATTTCTACGATGATACATTTCAGTTAATTTTGTCTCGACTACAAATCACATCTTCATAAGTTGCAAAGGCAACACTAATAAAGTACACAAAACATGTTGCTAGAAAAATTAATCATAACGTTTGATATAGAATAATTAAATAAAAGTTAAGTATTAGCTATATCTTATTTCATCTTAAATCTTATTAGTCCAACCCACCAGTTCAAAACACTTAACAGATTTTAAACTAAACTTTGTCCATTACAGACTTAAAAGAGTTGATCTGCAAATAACCTAGAGACTCCAAAATATAATCCCAATTGGCGAAAACTGAGGAGTTGGGAAGGCGTCTGCAGGGGTGAAATATGAAATTAAAGAAAATAAAAGCGAACGGCTCATCTTGAAAGTTCGCCGAGTTAAAGTTTCAGAACTTTGCTTTCCGAAATGGATTTAGAAGACCCAGGAGGGCTTTGAAGTGTCGGAGATAACTCGGCGCTGGAAAAAATATGCCTTCTACCTTCACCTGTAGTTTAATGTAGTAAGGATAGCTTTTATGTAGTTGTAAACATATCTACTTAGAACATGTATGTTGAGATATGTTGGTAAGGCTACAAACACTACAGTGAAAATGTTATTATAGGTAAGCCGTAAGATTAGTTGTAATCTGCCTGAGATTCTGTGTGCCTATATTCTCAGTCAACTTTATACATACCTTATTTATAATGCCAAATTCTTATTGAGTTTATTCTCTGCTCATCATTCTACACAACTTAGATAGATGTGTAGAATTGTTTTTATTTCAAATAAACCTAATACAGGCTACTTATGAAACTTAACTTATAGGACTCTAGTTGCACGGTTCCAAAAAGTTGTTCCTATGGAGAAGAACCGGCAAGAAACTCCATAGATACTCTTACTTTTATTATTGGACCTACTCTAAAATCGTGAAAAAAAAAAAAAACAATTGTTCCATACAAAAATTCATACTCATTACATCTAAGCATCTATTTATGAAAATTCGCTTGTTATTTTCTCCACAACTCCGACTAAATTTGTACCACTTCATGTAGCTATACGAAATGGATCAGTCTTTTTACCTTATAAATCCTCAAGATTTAGACTTACCTGCGTACTTGGGCACCGAGCAGTTTGACAAATCGCCGGTCAGTCGGTAGTATGGAAACAGTAACTTACCTGAAAAGAACAGTTGATGTATTAGTCTTACGCACAAAGAAATCGAGAACATTTTCAGGTTATATAGAGTTGCCATTACCAGGTTTTATGGAGTTGCTAAACTATAAAAATATAATAAACTATATTTGTTGCAAACCTACTTTTTAAAAGTTACACTACTGAATCTTTCATATTATGTAGAAAATGTTGTCTTTTTAAAATATGACACCTTATTATCCATGGCTGTTTTCAAATTCAACTGAAATTTCATGGTATTCTTTACCATTTGTAAAGGAATTATAATCTTGCATACTAACAGCTCGTACCAACAAGCTATCAAATGCGGCCAAACAGCTTTAAGCAAAGTGAACGCTGTCGGGGAACCGCTGAACTGATTGCTTCTGTCTATACGTACCTAAAACTCCATATTTGGATCAAACAGTCAGTATAAGCGAATACCACAACTCGCCAATAGCCCAATTTGGTACTGACGTTCGATGCGGCAATTAAACTGATTGTGAATGGCCGCCTTTTGCCGGGCGAGTTGAATGAGCAGTCCGCTTTGGTCACGCGAGGTTTCACTGTTGTTGCTTTAACACAGTTTAACACCCTATTGGCATTGTGGTTGGAACAGCGGTAGCTGAACGTAAGGTCGTCAGATAGTTTTCTAGTCGAGTATCGTTCGTAGTTGCAGTCCGATATTTTGAATTGTGCTTGGTTAATTGCGATTCATTTGAACTTTTACAAGGACAACGAGATCTCACATAATACAGCTCACACAACATGGATTTCAGGTATGAGGGAGTAGGTAGGTAGGTTAAGAAGTAAGCTAGAGCTGGAGAAGTAAGAAAAAACTGCATGCGGGAAATACTGGTTCGACTGAGACAGAAATACGCGCTTCATCTATTTGTTAAACTGACAATAATGTGAAAACTTATGTGGGCCAAATTAAATGGAGCAGCACTGTTCGGTCATGTGAGATGAAACCCATTGAGGTAATAATGGTATTGTTACACGACTATTAGGTAACCAAACATTGGCTGTAATTTACTAAACGGTATAGTTACATACCGTATTATATAACAAACCAGTGGCCCACTAAGGCACAAATCTTTTCAACCATTTCTTCAAGTACAGTTTTTATCTCATCTTTGTTGTTTACATAAAAGCATTATACTCTGATTGATTCCTGCTTGAGGCAGTTGTTTCTATACATTTCCTTGCTGAAATGGCCTTTTATCTGTATCGTTATACATCGAGTATAGCTTTTCTAGTGATGACTGTTTACATTTTCAAATATCTCGCTTTTTTTCGGTAAGTAGAAACAATACAACGCCACGTGAATACTTTTGATTTTAGTATTATAAAAGTGGAAAGTTCGACACGTACGAGTATATTTCATTCTAGACTACACTGAGTTTAAAACAGGATAATTTCATATTTTAGTGTCATCAATGAACCACCGGGTCCAACTATAATTAAGAATCATCTAGGTGACGCAATAAGTACAAAAAAAATAATCATCCAAATCGATCACATATAAAGCATTTACACCCATCAATTCAAAAGTCAACAATGAATTAATAGCACTAGAGTATAATATGTGAATAGCAAAAAACACCCAGACAGAACCGAACTTCAAAATAATTACTTTAGCCAACGTCGGCTCGCTATGCGAAAATACATTAGGCAGCATATACACTGAAGCTACACATGGATGGTGTGAATGCATGCGTTGTGTAGGTACATATTCTTTATAAAATTACATGTTAAGAAATGTCTGTACTGAAACAAGCCTGAAACCTGGAACTGGTGTGAGGGAAAAATATTGCACAAAACGAAAAGTATCAACCGCATAAAGTTTTAAGTCCTGTCATCGTTAAGATATTAAGCTATTCATGTAGTCAAGCATTTATTGTAGTTTGTTTCACGGAACAGTGTGCGATTGACTCATTAACAATATGAAAATATTCGTCTTCAAGAAAGATGATCTTCGATCTTTTATCAAATCTAATAATCATGTTTTGGTATCACAAACTCAATGGCATACATGTCAATGTTCAAATTCTATTGCAATCAAAATTCATTTAGGACCATTTTATTGCAAAAAGTCACTCATAATCAAGAATGAAAATGCATTTATCGTCCGCAAAATTTCCTTGGTCAGTCGATATTGTCATCTTGTATAAGATACGGCAAATAACCTCCTCAATGGAGCCACTACAGTGGGCGCCGAGCTTAATACTGTTGTTTTGATGCGGGACCAAAAGACGTAACTTTCAATTTGTCCAACAGTAATTTTGTTGATGTAATTTTAACGGCGGCAACGCAATGTGTTGTAATAAAGAGCGAATACATTTGTAAAGAGGAAAGCGACCAAACTGCCGTATTTACGCGTTTCAGCCGTAAAACTGGATATTTTATATTAGAGTTGGAATTCAGTTGGGTTTCGAACTGAAAACGAGTGCCTATCAACATGACAAACAGTTATTTATTACTCACAAAAACTATGAATGCGTCGAAATAATCGATTTTGCGTAACTTCGTAACAAGAATGTTTTACGCAAACCTAAATTTGAGCTAAAAATAGCTGCGGAATTCACAGTTCCTATTCAATAAAGACCTCTCCAGATTACGCATCACTTTAAGACAGACAGAGGGTTGTGGTAAATAAGCCATTTTCTTGTTAACGCTCTGGTGCGTATCTTACAAAGATACGGCGAAAGAGACTGACTGAACCGAAGCGCATAAAAAACAAACAATGCCTTCAACATAAACGTCTTAGGTAACAATCCACATCCATTATAAACTCACAAACTGTATGTAGTTTAAGTACGATTGTTTTTATTATACAACATGTCATATCATCACCCCAGTATACCCCGTAGTGTTAAGTATTGACGTACTGTTTTACACTCACGTTTCGCCGATGCCGTTATTAAATTCCATGTAATAAGGGGTGAACGTATTGCTATCTACTGGGCACATAACCAAACTCCGTACTGCTGCGGACAATTTCTACACAGAAAAACTCAATCACACTTGCCCGACCCAGGAATAGGACCTAGGACTTCGCACTCAGCAGTCGCGCATGCAATCACAACACAATAGGCAGTCTTATAAACTTAGCGTCACTTTTACGGTTTGAAGTTTCAGAAAGAAGTATTATTTAATAAAGACTTCTGATTCCACATTTCTATGACGCAAAACACTTCGACAGAGATTTGTGATATAGTAGGAAGCTAATGAAGTTATACCGATTTTTTAAATAAAAAACGTTGCCCCGCACTAGGATTTATCCTGTATCGTGGGTATAGTTTACAAACAACTATCTGTAGATCATACAAATATTTGTTCCGTGCGGGGATCGAACCCGCGACGCGTAGTGCAGAAAGCTAATCACTTAGCTATTGCCAACCGTGTCGTCGCAATTTGCACAAACAATGCATATATCGCTGCGAAATACGTTCTATGATACGATTTCAATGATCGTCAAATTGTGATTTTCCCCTCAGGGTTTTGATAAAGAAATACACGTATGGACACTCCATTTCTTTAGTTTTCTGTCCGACAAAACACGGCTTGCTCCACGAAGCGAATAGAAAACAAACATATGGCTTAAGACCGAAACCTTATTCGTTATCAGCTCCACACAAACAACTTATAATAGCTTCACGTCTTTATTACAAGGCAATACGAACGAGATTCCAACGTGACGGTACGGCAATTCGGATTTGATGAATGCCCTCGGCTG
Organism: Shargacucullia verbasci; assembly: GCA_947562105.1. Lineage (NCBI taxonomy): Eukaryota > Metazoa > Arthropoda > Insecta > Lepidoptera > Noctuidae > Shargacucullia > Shargacucullia verbasci. The sequence goes on from OX387296.1 coordinate 2,986,647, forward strand.
CGATGCGAAATAATTTCTTCTATTCATCCGCTAAAATATTACGCTGACTCTCTGACTAATGAATTCATTTCAATAGAGACTGAGGCTCTTCAATCCGGACTGAGGCCATCGATAAAGATGACGAATAGTCAAATGGGCGGTTTAATTCTGACGGCAGATTAGTGTTTGAGTTTGGGATGAGAACTAATAGTTTTAATCAATTATATTAAAACTGGAACAGAATTATATTATATATTATGGCTGTGTAAACGACACTCTAACGAGTATGACCTAGTTATTGATGTATGAGCCAGTAGTGACGTAATTTGATGTTTGACTAATTGAGGACTTAGAAACTCAAAATAATACAGAACAAAAAACGACGGCAAGTTTGGCGCATTGGCTAAGCGATTAGCTTTCTGCGCTACGTATCGCGGGGTCTATTCCCGCACGGAGCAAATATTTGTATGATCTACAGATAGTTGTTTCGGGTCTGGTTGTGTGTGCATGTGACATCTATGTTTGTAAATTGCACCCACGATACAGGAGAAAATTCTAATGTGGGGTAAAGTTTAAAAAAAAACTATTTATTGACGGCACATAAAGATAAAAACAAATTTATAAAAAAAGTCACATACGAAAGAAAAAATAAACACAGTTATAATAATATTATAGTAACAACAATGGGACCCCTCGTTCAGCTTTATGCTACAATACGGCTTATTAAGCAGTTTAGCAGTGCTGTTTTTCAATTTGGGACCCAAAAAACGCATGGGCATTGAATCGGCCTTCATTTGCTGACAGAGACGCAGAAACACATAATAGTTAACTTATAAAAATACAGTTGTAAAGTCAAATACACTTTACATCTGTATTTTCATAAGTCGCACCTGTTTATGTACATTCGAAGATCATTTTCATCAATATAATATAGACCTGTATATGTAGATATTTGACTGCCAAACAAACTCCTGAAGAGGCTTCACGAACAAAAGTTAAACGTTTATATTAATTGTCAGTTTGCCAAGCAACGCCTATATTCTGCACCGAACATTCGCCGTATGATCTACCGTCATAATACGTCGCAAGTGTCGAGCGATATTTTACCGCTCTCGAGTACCATTATCTGCGAAACTGGAGCCAAGAAAATTTCGGAACATTCCCGCCCGTTCCGCAACTCCGCGATAAATATCACCGCAGAGGTAATTATTAAGCCAAATGGATAGTAGCAACTCCTAATTGCTGCTAATAAATCTGTATAGTGCATAAGAAAATTTACTCGAGTTTCGTGTGTTAAATGGTGAAAATAGGTTTAAGTGTGATTAAGGACAGAGTGCCGCTTCCTACGATACAGACGAGTGCTGCATTTCGCAGTAAATAACAGGGAAACGGAAAAACTGCAGCAATAAATTTATCTGTCTTAGGACTAGTCTTGGTAAATAAAGTAAGAAATAATTAAGTGTCGTCTGTTTCACATCTTGTGCAGTACGAATCCTTGTAGTTAAATCCAAAGTTCACAGACGGAGAAGTTAAATAAATGTGGCCTAAGTCTCAGCGACTCTTGTGGCCAGCCGGGTGTAACAGCCTCGATACGACATGTCCAAGTCTTAGTTTCACGGTTTAGTTCCGAAAATTTGAACACGAATAAATAGCGCTAGGTGAAATGTGGCGAGACTTTCTTCCAACTTTCAGGACGATATACGACGTTACGATCAAAAATTTTATGTCTAGATTTACATACGTCATTGATACGATACATTGTCGTGTCAATTGAAGAATAAAACTATAAAAGTTACATTGTAGTACTTTAATAAAGAGAACAAAAGTATGGAGCAGAGAATCTGAGCGTTTACGTAAGTTACGATCTGCAATATAAGCTAATATTGCCTCGCGAGAGGTGCGCATAAAGAATAATGGTTTTTGAATATCAAACTAGGTATTTCCGAAGTACCTGAAGTACATGTTCCGATGCTACCCTCGAACGTAACATTTTTCTTTTCGACGAGAAAATATACGTTCTGTTGATTTACGAATAGTGTGAATGCGGCAACGAATGAAATACAGACTTCATTTTGATCCGATGTTATCTGTCCGTCTGTTACTGTTGATTAGATGACCCCTTTGTATTTGTGTTAGGAAGCGTAAATCTAGCAAGATTACGATAATAAATTGCTGTTGGGTCAAATTACAGATGTATTTGGGATTTCTTTCGCTAGCTTCTTAACCGCTATTCCAGGTCAAGAAACGCACCAACTACGAGTTTTTTTTTTTACTCGCTTTAGTAATACTTTAGTTAGTTAGGGCGAGATATTTTCTGTTTGGGCATAACCCATTAGGATCCTGATGCAGGACTTAGTTCGTAAGAAGTCGTCAATCGAAACAAGGCTACGCAATATTGACTCCACATTTTTTAGAAAAAAATATCCATATTTTGTTCCAAAACATGCCACGTCCAAACAAGAACGTTTCGTTCATGAAGCGGCTTCGTCGTTAGACTACCAACTAGGTCTGGCTAAATGTAGGTGAATACGGAATTCACCGGAGTACACCTACTGGGGGATGCGACCACTCGTGAACCGTGCGTGCTAAGAATATTTGACAACACTACTTTATATTTGGTTGCAGTATTGAATTACGAGGGAAATTTTCCGGTTTGAAACTGTGAAGGGGTACTGATTATGTTTTAAGGAATTGTGCGATGCGGTTAGAGTAAATCAAGGGTTGTTTTATGTAATAAGTGCAGATACGTGGAATTTCCCAACATATTCAATTGTTTGGTTCTAATTATTTTATTATTTATTTAATGTGCTGTCGAGTGTCTTGCTAAATAAATTTCCTTCTATTATTTATGATACATAACATGGATCTGATGGTATCACTGCATACTTATCAAATAAATAAACGAATTTATTCCAACTCACTCTCAAATTAACTTGTCACATAATATTTAAAACCTGTACATCATTGTATTAGTGAGGAGTGCATTTTTTGGGAAATTTACTAAAGATATTTATATGTTTTTTATTGAATGTTGTGTCAATGAAATTATTTTTTGGCTTGTTCAACATTTTAATAATCTTATCCAAGTATGTTCATCATCATCACCATCAGCCAGAAGACGTCCACTGCTGCACGAAGGCCTCCCCCAAGGGAGGGTTTGCCATAATTCCCACGCTTGGCAGGCGGCTTGGGGATCGCAGTGTCTCACCGATTAGTGAGAGAACGCTGCTGCCCGTCCTCCGGTGTCTGGCCGCAGTTTTAGGACGTACCCGGGTCCAAGTATGTTGCATATTTATAAAAAAAAATCAAGAAAACTATTCTGCGAGTAATAATAATAACGTTTATTATTAACACCGACTCTATTTCTTTAATTGGCTTAAATTATCATGATAGTTGCCAATTGAGACAAATACTGTATTAAACACGGCTATTTGGGTTAAGTGCTCTAACTAAAGTAATTACAATTATTTCACCAATTAGGCTCCGAATGTACTGGAAGCGCAAGAATTGTTCGCTTATAGCACTTACAGTCCACTCGGGGCCTTAAATTTAATTCTATGCTAAACAATTGGTCTTCCTGTACAGTTAACAGAATATTGCTATAGTTATTACATTTTTAAGAAAGTGCCGTTACTATCTTTAGTTTTGGACTGTGTAACGGGTGTTTAATTATTGCGTGTTATTTTTATTATTATTAGATTCTTCAAAGTTTTTAAAACAACGAAATAATACTGTGTACTTTCAACCGTGACTCTAAGCATAAACGAAGACATTCGAAATCACTGAAAGTTGAAAAATTACGCACAAATTATAACTCATAAGCCCTGAAATGAGCAAATGTAGTAAGATCCATTTAATATTCTATGAGTAATGAGCATTTAAGTACTAATATTACAGTTAATACGTAAAAAAATGTAAGGTCTTCCTAAAACAATTAACAAAGTCAATTCCATCGATTCAAAACATTACGCTCCTGCCATCCATCTGTTCTCCATTTAAAAACTTCCAATAAACTGCTATGAGAATAGGCACCATTTGCGCAGCATTCTTTTTTCAGTCGATCGGAATTCTGGTACAGATCCAAATAGGTCGGATCAGTCCTTTGTCGGGGGGCGTGCGGCCATTGCGAAAATCGCGATGGCGATGCACTGTGTGATTTATGCTTACAGTACAAGCCTGTATATGCAATATTATTATGTGCGGTCAAGCTTGTCAAAAGCTATTGTGAAGACGTATTATGGATTATGTATCAACTAGCTTCCACCCGCAGCTTCGCCCGCGTGGATTACGAACCCGTGCATTTTTTGCGCAGAACCCTAATTCTTTTTATATAATAAAAAAAGTAAAATAAAAGTAGCCTAAGTTACTCCTTATAATATCAGTGCCAGTGAATGCCGTTTCTGAGATTAGCCAGAACAAACAGACAGACAAACAAAAAATTATTATATTATATTAGATTTACTTTCATATACACTTCAATTTTATTTATTTGTACAGATGTTGTGCAACATTTTAGAAATGCAAGAGTTAAGTTAGGTTGAATGTGCTGGAGTCAAACGGGGGTTCATAGTTTGTATGAAAAAAATGTTCTACATAGTGGAAAACGCGGAGACGACTACTATATAAATATAAAAGAAAAATTCAACTCACTCACTATCACAAAATCTTAGTAACTATAAAATCTACTAACTTGAAGCAGAAGGTTTAGTATAGGATGCTAAAATTTGTTTGCTGTTTATACTACTGCATAATATCTATCTCTCTCCATTCTGTATTGCCTCGCAAGTAATATAATCTAGTTAGCTGCTTATATTAATATAAAAACTGGCGTGCCAGTCTAACTTATAAAGGCACAGTTGGTGCGACAACTTGCTAGCTAGTCGAAAATGTTCTTGTTTTTGTTGGCCCAAAGCTAAAAGAAAGCTGGGCTGGAATATTGTTACGAGTTGGTTTATATTGTGCATGGTTTGATGTGGAAACAGAATCTTCTATCGTTACCCTGCGATTCAAGTACAGTATAATCACATTTAGAAGTAACACTGCATATTTTTGTATTTGTTCAGCTTACGACTGTCGAGTTTTTACGAATGCATAACATCACCCATAACACCACACATAGCATCACCCCTGTTTTCTCCGAAGGGTTAAACAGAGGTGTACCATCCTACACCCACATTTCGCCGATGATGTTATTAAGTTCCATGTAATTGGGGGCGAGCCTATTGCCATTTATCAGACAGGCACAGTTCCAGACTCCGTGCTGCTACTGAGAATTTCCATACAGAAAAACACTTTGCCCGACCCGGGAATCGAACCGAGGATCTCACGTTCAGCAGTCGCGCTTGCAACCACTAGACCAATGGCAGTCTATACGATATAATTTATTATAATCCCAACACAGCTTCAATGCATTTATAACAATCGCAACGCTAGTTTCGAAAGCATCTCTAAAATATGACTCACAACTAACGCTGTGTGTAATACATTAGCTGAATTATGATTATTATTATTATAGTTGAATGATTTTACCTATTTAAGAGAACACCGACAGTCGTTCGTGCAGTTGTTACAAGTGGCATAATATACTCGCAACTAACTGATCCCTACAATATTATTTGGGGTAGAGATGATTAATTAAACTTACAATTTCATGTAACATAAAAATTGAAACACGGTTTGAGAAAAGCAAAGGTGCTTTATAATAAACACCTGCACCTTTATAATAAAAGCCAAACCAATATAATATTTTGAGATTTTGTAATTAGTTAATGAGTGACTATGCTAATAATACCATAGTCACTCGTTAACTAATTACAAAATCTATTAAAATATTATAATTATATCTACAAAAATATTATAATTATATTAGCGGACCAGATAGACGTTTTCCTGCCCGAACCTGTCCTAGAACTCGATCGCAGCCCCACCTACCGGGTCCAATTGTGTTTTCAAAACATCCAGGAACCTATTGAAATATACACACAAAATTTCATCCAAATCAGTCCAGCCGTTTAGGAGGAGTTAGGTGACAAACACACGTACAGAAGACAGCGTCGCGGGAACTGCTAGTAGCTTGTAATAACATTAAAATCATATCACATATTCAACGTTCACAGCAGAAATATTATGCTCTAGGGTAAGATAAACAAGGTAATATTAAAGCGTCATTACGATTTATTTCCGTGAGCCTCCGGGAATGAAACTGGAGTAGTTGGACATCCCACGCAAACTAAGAATAAACTGAGGGAAACTAGATACACACTTCGTTTGAAGGCTTTCGAACAAGTGACTTATATACACGTAAGTATTGCAATACGATTTGATAGGTCGGTTGGCGCAATGGATGAGCGATCGACGTCGCACTAAGAGTTGTGGGTTGCACAGATTAGTTGCGAGTCTGGGTGTTTGTGTGTGGAAAGTCGTATGTTTGTAAATTCAACCACCATACAGGAATATGTAGATTCTAGTATACAATATATATTTATATGGCACTATAATGCTCGTGCAGAAGCCATAATAAAACGGCCTCATTGCTTTAGAAGCCGCGAGTGCGACTGCTGAGCATGAGATCCTTTGTTCGATTCCCGGATCGGACAAACCGTTTATTGTTTTTTCTGTAATTAAATTATTTGTAGCAGCCCGGAGCTTAGAATAACAAGGATTCATACGATGACAAAAGCCTCACCCCGTATAACGTGGACCTCGGTAACAAAATTTATGAAATGACATTGTACCTACACCTCTGCCAAACCCTTCAGGGAATACAGGTGTGATACTATGTATGTAAAATACAACTGAGTGGAATAACTATCCAAAATTAGCAAGCCACAATGACATGAAGCCAATAAACCTACATGGCCATATATCTCAAAGTTATTCAAATTGTAAGCGAGCGATACAAAGTTGGCAAGCGTATCTGTTCGGCCGATAGTTTGGACTAACTTTGAAGGCAAACATTTACATTCCCGTATTTTACAATGCTACTGTGTTGCTATTCTGAGCTCACTTGAGTTTAAAGTGCATTTTTTTTTAACTGTAGAACTTTTTCAATTATCATGTATGGAGGAGGCATCATTGAAATGGGAGGATCCTCCGACCAGTGAAGGTGGTTAGCCTGACAGGCCGAAGCCCAATGGTTGATATCGGGAATTCGTCTGTATTAGAATCGTTGTAAACGTTCTAAGTGCGGTTCAGGATTTCATGTTGCCGCTTCAATCCGATAGATGGCGTTGTACTTATTGCCATAGCTACATGGTAGTCGCTATAGAAGATTGGTCACTTGATAAGGCATGATAAGTTTATTACCAATTTTCATAATTTCTTCAGTTAAAGTTTATGTATGTGTATTTGAGATCGGTAATATGTCTTCTCATTACATTTCTCTGAGATCATGATTTGATGATCTCAATCAGACGTCATCTCATAATTTATTTTCTAATCAGCCATGTCACATTTCACAGTCCATATAAGGAAAGAGTAAGACCCAATAAAAGATGGCTCTTTGGGGTCTGACTGGTCCCTTATATCCACCCAGATTCATACTTAAAACTCTTTTCTATTGTAAAACTTTTCTATGCATATAATATAATGGACTAAATTTAATTCTTAAAGTAGAGTTTCTCTATCTTGGTCGACCGTTATGGTCAAAAAACGCTAAATGCCTGATACAAACACATTTTTTACTTCCATAAATTTCCTTGCTGAAATGGGCTTTTTTTGTTAGTATAGACTTTTAAATTTAAAATCACTTCATGTTAAACATTGTTTGAATTGCAGCAAGGACTTATCTCTGCAGTCAGTAACATAAACAAATCTCTCATATGAATGCCGTACGTTTAAAAACATAACGAGTTTATCTTTCTCCCGCATGTTTGTACATGAAAGTTGTTACGGCGTTCTATTGTAACAGAGTATTGTACTTGCCGTTAATCTTATAATGTTTCAGCTTTATAACAACTTAAAACAATTGTACTGTTTCTTTGTTAATTAAATAATACAACTGCATCTTGATACAAACGCTACAGAAGATTAAAGCAAAATGCGGATTCTAGATTGTATATATGTCAAGCAATATAAACAAGTCTATACCATTTGAAATGTAAAGAAAATTGATATTATTACTTAGTGTAGCCATACTCAAAGTGTGCTCCGCGGAGCCCTAGGGGTCCGCAAAGTCACTGTGGGGGCTCCGCGAAAATACTGGTCACTCTCTTCACAGTCGACTCTGTTCTACCAAGCCTTACATCAAACAATTGATTGCACCTCCCATTAGATGCAGATGTTAATGTCAAATAATATAATTACTAATAAACTATACACATAAACTACTCAGGGCTCCGTCAAATATTTTGTTTTCCATAAGGGTTCCGTCGCCAAAAAAGTTTGAGAACCGCTGACTTAGTGTATCACTCCTGTATTACCAGAAGGGGTACTGAAAGGTGTACTACTGTACGTGTACACCCACATTTTGCCAATGGCCGGTATTAAGTCCCATGTAATTTGGGGTGAGCTTATTGTTATGTACATTCAATTACCATCTTAGGGTTCCTGCTGTAGAGATTTCATGTAAGAGGTAACTGTCTTTGGAATAATGACTAGCATACCTTCAAATCCTCGTTCTTGAACCACCTGGTTTAAGAATGAGGATTTGAAATTTTGTTAATGTGTGAAAGTATTAATTTTGTGAAACTGATTCAATTTGCTCGTGCAAACAATACAGATCATGACTGCAGTTTTATTCAACCCCCCGTCCCCTCCCGGGCAGAACACAACTGACAATGTTCTAATAGAAAAAACCCAGTATCTCACACAGCAACTGCGCTTGCGTCGACTAGACTAATTAGATAACGTAACGACAAAATAAAAAATGTTCTAATTTTTCAATACCACATAAATTGAATTGACGAATACTTATTCCATTCATATTCAATAAGGCCAATAGTCTCTTCTAAATACATCGTAATATCATTTTATACTTCTGCGAAAAATTTTCATGATCCACCCGTAATACACGGTCGAAGAAACTTGAAAGTAATTGACCAACGAGCAAATGAAGGCTTCTAGAACTTATATCTGTTACTAGCTTCCGCCCGCGGCTTCGCCCGCGTGGTTTATGAACCCGTACATTTTCCCGGGATAAATAATATACATATAGCTAATGGTTACGTAATATATAGCTAAATGGTTATTGTGGGTTATCCCTAAGAGATAGACATATACCATCGCGGACTTTTTTGTAGACCTTTTTAAGGTGTACAGTACTGTAGTACATTATTTTGATCTATATCGTAGGGTTCAGCCAGCGTTTGCAATGTAAGCGCAAAAAATGTGTTTATTTACGACATCACATTAGAAACCTCTAAAATTATCAGTGTTTCTCTACTATATTATGCATGTATTATACATATAAACCTTCGTCTTGAATCACTCTATCTATTAAAAAAAACCGCATCAAAATCCGTTGCGTAGTTTCAAAGATTTAAGCATACAAAGGGACATAGGGACAGAGAAAGCGACTTTGTTTTATACTATGTATGTTTTATACTATGTAGTGATGATGTAGTGATACGTAGTTCTAGATATATTTTGTTACCTATAGGTTAAGTTCATGTTAATATTTCAAAATGTTTTAATTATTGCGGCGTCGTATGTTTCGTTCAAATAATGTTCTGTCTCAATAGATCAAGTAAGTATCAATATAAAAGCAAGCACTCGAGACATGGTAATTGCTTACACGTAGTTATGCAGAGGCACGCACATTTTAAAACAGTCTTCCATAACTTAACTTCAATTTTGTGGAATATCAAGATATTTCTTTAACTCATATGAAAAGCTTAAAAACACACATGTAATGTTTTCTTGTACGAGGTTTCCTTGACAGTGATCGTAGTTACCGAATAAAAGTCATATAAAAGGACTCCGACTCGCGCCTCCGATCGGTGCGGACGTGTACAAGTGATAGTTATTCCCGGTCGCTCATTAATTGCGTGCTAATTCGTGATTGGTTGTCTCGCAGAATTGCGATTCCTTGTTACTCCTTAGACTTTTTTATGGACCGGCTCCGCCCAGTGGGTGGTCCTAAAGTGAGACAAATATATATCAAAGTGTTACACACTATAATTGGGTGCATCAAACTGTCCGTGGCGCGCGAGATTTGAGCCGGCAACGCCTGACACAGCGGCCGCACGCTGTGCCACCGAGCCAGCGGGATTAGTCATCGAGTGGCGAAGGAGACGACCGCTACGTGCGCGCGCACCTACGTCACTCACCGCGCTACGCCGTGCTACGAAGCGCCTACGCGCCTCTGCATGTGCTACAAAAAATAGTTGCTGCCGCGCTCCGCTCGTATGCGCTACGACTTTAATGGTGAAGCTACAAACATAGAATACGAATTAAAATGCAAGACACGCCACCGAAATCGCCACCTAAATCCGTTACAAAGGGAAAATCACCCTCCGCAACCGGTCCAGCTCCGCCAGGTATTAGTAACAAATCTGAAAATATCACTCTCAGAAACAAACAAGCGAACAAACGCCAGCGCATGGAGGACTCCCCGAAAAACTCGATAAGCCCAATCAAGCAATCTGCGTGCGCATGTGAAGAGTTAAAAACTGAGCTATTAAAAATGTTGTCGTCTTGGAAGGCTGACCAAGATGAGAGACTATCAGCCTGGAAAGCTGATCAAGACGTCTTATTGTCATCCTTGGTTAAAGAAGTGTCCGAACTAAAGAAAAAATGTCTGGAGATCCAAAACAAAAACATTGAGTTAGAGAAAAGCATGTTTTTTATCAATAAAGATTATGAGGAGATAAAAGGCCGGGTACAAGAGATAGAAAATCGTGACAAGGAATACAAAGAATCCCTGAAACAATATGAATTACAAATTCAGGATTTAAGTCTACAGTCACGAACAGCTTCAATCGAACTACGCAACATCCCGCAGAAAGAGAATGAGAACAGAATTGATTTAGTTTCCATTATGACCGGCATTGGAAAGGCTGTAAACTTGGTGATAGAGGAAACCAGTCTACGAGACGTATACCGGCTTCCCGGAAGACCAGGTAAACCTAGACCAATAGTAGCAGAGTTTATATCAGTCTCCCGAAGAAATGATCTCTTATCCAATATCAAGTCTTTCAACAAGGAACGTCAAGTAAGTGATAAGCTCAACTCTCAGCAGATTGGATTACCTGGAGAAAAATCTCCTATATATGTGGCAGAATACCAGACTCCATCAGTAAGGAAATTTTTCTATGAATGTCGTCAATTTGCAAAAACACACAATATGTCTTGCTGGTATCTGAATGGAAAAATCTTTATGCGGAAAAGTCCGGATGATAAACCTGTACAAATTAAGTCTGAACACTGTATGTCTAAGTTAGTAAATAACAAATGACAATTATTTTTGCCCATTACCATTTTTTGGTTTTTTAAATATTTGCATGCTTTAATTATTCCTCTCCTTTCTTGTATACTTTTTTCTGATCATACATTAAATTATAAACCTGTGACACATGGTTTGTTCGTGACTAATTTAAAGGACTATGGCTAAGAAACGAAAAATCAATAACCTAAAGCTAGGTCTGCTTAATGTACGGTCACTTAATACTGGTCAGGATGACCTACAAGCTACAATACAAAGCCTGCAGCCCGATATTTTGGCCCTGAATGAGACATGGCTCCGGGAAGGTGCGGAAAAACATGCCCTCTCTGTATCTGGATACTTCCTGAAACATAGGGCCCGCCCAGGGTGTAGGTCGGGAGGAGGAGTAGGCTTCTACGTGAGAAGAGGTATTCGTGCACACGTACGCCCTCATCCAGACTCGATGCTAGAACAGCTGTGGCTTGAGGTCACTATGCCTGGCTACAAAGTGGCAGTGGGTACTGCATACAGGTCCGAGTCCGTTATTTCAGTGAGTAAAGCAATTGACGCATTAGCGGAATCTGTGCAACTTTTCACGTATTGTAAACATATCATTCTACTATCGGACTTCAATGTTAATATGTTGGAACCACTGAACAATTTTACTAAAGAGCTAAATACATTCCTCACTCAACATGATCTCGTACAAATGGTCAAAGAACCCACCAGAATCACAGAAACATCTCAAACTCTCCTTGATCTAGTTATAACAGACTCGCCCACTCGGTGTTTGAACGTCAGTGTACACCACAACCCAAATATAAGCGACCACGCTATGGTTGTTGCAAATTTCGATATAAAAAAGCCTAAACCGGTGCCTCACTTCAAAACAGTTCGCTCATTCAAAAATATAGACTTAGCCTTTTTTAATCGAGATTTAGACAATATTCCTTGGGAGAGTATTGCGAAACAGAATAACATCGACGAAATGGTGTCTATGTTTGATTCGCACATAAACAAACTATTTGATACCCATGCTCCTTTTCGGCGAATAAAAATATCTAAGGCCCCTACTCCTTGGATAACTGACGTCATAAAAATTATGATGCAGCATCGTGATGAGGCACTGACGAGGGCACATAAAACCAAGTTGCCGTCACATATGGACTACTATAGGCAACTAAAAAACCTCGTCATATCTAGCATAAGAAACGAAAAAAAGGCTTACTTTACATACTATGTTAATGATAATGCTAAAAAACCTAAAGACATGTGGAAACACCTTAAAAGTACATCTACATTTAGCGATCCTAGTGAACCGTTCATCCCAAATGATCTGAACAATCCCGATGACATAAATAACTTTTTTTTAGATATACCGGGAAATCCGGATCCTGATTTAGAAACTTTAAATTATTTTAGAAACAATATTATTGGCCAAAATTTATTCGAACTCGAAAAAACAACGGATAAAGAAGTTCTGGAAATTATAAAAGGCATAAAAACAAAGGCTTATGGACATGACCTCATAAACATTGATATGATCCAACTTACTCTCCCTAATACACTGCACACAATTACTAATATTATAAATAAATCTATTGAATCGAAAATATTTCCCGTTTCTTGGAAAATAGCATTAGTGAAACCAATACCAAAAACTAAGAATGTTAACCAGCTTAAAGACCTGCGACCTATAAGTATTCTTCCTGTTCTCTCTAAGGTCATCGAGAGAGTCGTCGAAAAGCAACTTAAAGTATACTTAAACGTTAATTCTATTTTGCCTCAACATCAATCAGGTTTCCGTGCAGGTCATGGTACAGCAACTACGTTGGCTCATGTCACCAATGATATTCTGTCTGAGTCAGATGCCGGCAAATGCTCCATGCTTGTTTTGTTAGACTTTTCAAGGGCATTTGACTGTTTAAATCGAGAACTTCTACTCGCCAAACTAATGTATTACGGAATTTCTATGGATACATGCAAGTGGTTCAGATCCTATCTTACGAATCGACACCAACAAGTAGTAACAGATGATGACAAGGGAAATGTAACTACATCAAAAAGGTTGCTAGTTGAAAGAGGGGTCCCACAGGGTTCTATTTTAAGTCCTATTTTATTCATCATCTTTACGGCCGACTTACCAGATATTCTCCAACACTCTAAGGTTCACCTATATGCGGATGATACCCAAATCTATAAGTCATTTAAGCCAACTGAAACCAGGCAGGCCATGGTTAGCATATTGACAGAGATTAACCAAATCCTCAACTGGTCTCAAAAAAATACATTAGTACTTAACACATCCAAGACAAAATGCATGATACTGGGTACCAAATCACAGATTAAAGCTGCTGACAGTTTGTACGAGCCTATGCATGTGAACGGAGAAATACTTGAAAGAGTGAAAGTAGCAAAGAATCTGGGATTGCTTATGGACGAGGAACTTAGATTCGCAGAACACATTAATAGCCGTATTCAGAATGCTTTCTATAGGTTGAAGGTCCTCTACGGTATCCGTGAGTACCTCTCCGAGGATATTGGGAAACTGCTTTCGGATCTACTAGTACTTTCACCCTTCAATTATTGTGATGTCGTCTACGGCCCCAGACTCTTACAAAAGACCAAACTATGCATACAGAGGGTTCAAAATGCGTGCATTCGTTTTAGTTTTACAGTGCCAAGAAGAGCAAATATCTCCCCTATTATAAATGAAAAGGAACAACTTAACATGGAATCACGACGCAATCTACACCTGTTATGTTTCACACATAGAATTATCGCAAGCAAAAGTCCTGCATACCTGTACAATTTATTATCTTGGTGTAAAGATGCTCACAATTTGTTTACCAGGTCAAAAGTAAATAGCACATTAACGATACCAAGACACATGACTCAGGGCTATAAGGGCAGTTTTAAATACGCAGCGTCAAAGATTTGGAACAATATACCGCCACCCTTACGTTGCATTAAAAATATATTTACTTTCAAACAAAAATGTAAAATATTAGTCTTCGACTACCAAAAACAATATGCAAAGTTGCTATAAAAAACTGTCCAAATATTTGTTTCCAAGATTTTCTTTTTTTTTATTGTTTTCTTTCTTCTTATTTACTTTTTTCTTTGATAAAATAGCCACACATGTCCACAGCAAAATTGGGTAAAATTATTTAGGTTTCCTTTTCTTTTTTAATGTATGATCATGTCCATTGTTACTGAATACTACATTTTTTTACTGTAAACAGGAGTCAAGGGTTTAAGCTGAAAACCAGCGCTTAGCAACCCTCCAGAGGGGACCTAAGCATTATGCTGACGCTTGAACCTTTTGCTTCCGGTATTATAGTTCTATGTATGTAATACTAATAGCTGTAATACTGGAGACAATAAACGTTTATTCTATTCTATTCTATTCTATTCTAAAAAGTACGCAAGAAGAAAATAATTTAGACAAAAATCGCGTGGTCGCATGCTTGTATACCAAGTGGGTGCCAGGAACACCTCCAACTGAACAGTCCTCCGGTAATAAGTGGCATAGGTTCTTACGCATTTGTTTAGTTTGGTTTTTTAATTTTATTTGCTTACATACGGAGCACACTTGATCGGCTACTTGTGAAATCGCATCGAGGAATTGACCATTATAATTTTGTAGGTGTTCCAGACTTTTTGACAGTTTTGGCTTTGCCGTAGTCGGGTAAAAATGTAAGAAGAAGTCTTGCGCGCGCATTTTTGTGAACTTATATATCGTAAACGCGCACACATTTACACGTACGTCGACGATTCAGTCTACAAATAACGTCACCAAGGACGCACTCCGTTATCCGATCATCATAACCGCTCCATACCGCTATTAACTAAACCTACACTAAAAACAACGATGACGATGACGCAACACCCATCTAAAATCATTGACATATGTACCGACATTAATTTCTATCGTTAAATTTTATGCCACAAATAACGGACGCGCGAGTACAGTCCGTTACATTACGACTTTATTCACGATAGCATCGTTATTGTTAAAATGCGATTTATATTTCAGTTAACGATGGCACACTTAATATTGTTATGCAAAGTTAATGACTGCAATGTTGGAAGGATATAAAAGGCGTTTTTTTAAACATTTTAATATAGGTATCATTTGAGGTGAGCGTGCGTACTAATGTAAAATTTAAAATGAACTTTATGTCCTATTAATTCGAACTTCAATCGCTAGTTAAAGCTCTGAAAGTTTAGTAACTTATAAACAAGGATAGGTATTAATTTTCCGATTATTGAGATTCAAGTTTCCCTCTAATAATGGGCCGTAAACCACCACGATGGCGCAGTGTGATGTATAGTGTATATCATAGACCTTTATGTACATATGTTTGGTTCTACGGCATGTGTCTACGCCAGCTGTTTTCTCAAGATACTTTCCCTAATTATTAGAGCAGTGCTTTAAAAATATTGCCCTACACTAGGAAATTCTCCTGTATCGGGAGTACGTTTTACAGATAGGTACAAATCTCATCACAAAAAATACATCCAAACACGGAACACCTACATATAGGCTATGCAAATATTTATTCCGTACATGACCTAAACCAGTTCCGAAAGTTCAGTTCAGCGACTGCGCCAACCGTGATAACCATCAAGAGTGGTGATAATTACATTATTAATTTATAATTATGTTTAATAATGTCCTTCTGACCGATTTCGCTCACGGCGGCCAATCTCACCGGAGATTAGCCAGCTACGCAGGAGATATTACAGAGCACAAATGTGTGCGCAAACACAGGTGCTCTCTCTGTTCCTTCACTCTCATAGTCCGGTGGGACGGCAATCCGACACGACCGGAGAGAGATCAGGCGCAGGACCAACGGCTTTACGTGTTTTCCGAGGCACGGATAATTATGTAACGTGTCATCTAATGAGTTAATGCAAGGTATTCCCACCCTAGAATATATTGAGCACTATAAGACATGCTTCGATCTTATTATAAAACAATACAAACAACTAAATATGTTGCTATAACAAAACCAAGACATCAAAAACTCAGTTTCAAGTTTCACAAAACAACAGCAGCGCAATGTAATTAGCAAAAACTGGGAACAAGCCAAACGCTGCAAGTTTTCTATCCGATGATAGGTTTTAAACAAGTTTAGTGCAAAGTTGGTGCAATACAACTGACCCATATTGTAGTACATACCTACTTATGTAGTTACGTAAACGTGTAGTATGGACTGTTTATGTACTTATGTGCAAACGATTAGGTGAATGTTTTGTTGGTTTGGTACGCTCATTTGAAAATGAAATGTTAAGTATAAAACGAATTTTAGCAATTGGGATAGAGATCAGAAAGAAATTAATGTATGTATTTTACGGCATGTAATAATATAGAAAAACATTAATAGTATGTAAGGATCTTGGCACGTGGTATTGTGAGGTTTCTGCCTATTTCCGAAAGCAAACGTCGTGTTATTATTTATAGATGTAAAGAGGCAGTAAGCCCTTTTAAAATTGGTACTAGTTAACTTAGAAGTACTTTCATGTAAATAAATTATATAAAATAAATTATAGTCCTTTTTTATATTGCATAAACAAGAGACGGCCTGAAACACAGGTTGGTAAAAACCTAGCTCAGGCAGGCTGCTTCTAGTATAATTAGAAATAAGTATTTTCTTTTTGTAATATAACTTCATATTTTAAAATACACACTAGCCTCATATAAGAAACTACTAACATATATCTACCTAATTACTAAATACTTTGAAATTATTATGTAATATTTTTGTGAAAGTTTCTAATAAATTTATTATTATTATTTTATTTTTTATGTAAAATTTACTCGTTTAAAATACGGTTAACTGTTTTATTATGAAATTAAAATTATAAGCTTAGCCTTCAATAGTGAAATACTATTAAAAAAGAATTATAAAGCCGTAAAAACGATTGTAGTAACCTACAATAGCTATGTTACTAGTTCGCTTGTACAATTCTATTTTGCCGACTCATCAGGCTTTAGTAAATCCAGACATGAAACCCCAACGGCAGAAAGGGCTACCCAACCAAATAAAGACAGGAAATTCCAATAATTACGACATCATTATTCTTTCAAAATCTCCCTGGACCCTACCTACTTCTTCACCCTTTCGCTATTTTAGAATAATATAATAAAAAAGTGCCTAAGGAGTGGTCGCTCCGGAAGGGTGCAATCAGGGCAGGCCCAAATTACATGGCAATACAATCATGATTCGACCGCCGGCAAATTGTTAAATAACGCCCTCTACCGGGACCAATTCGTATTTATTTTACGACTTTCCTACAAGAATATCGTTATGACAAAGAGTAAAAGCATTGGGTAATTTAGGTTTGAAGACCTTTGTATGGGTTGTATTGTGTGGGGTTAAGTTGATTGAATAAGTCTAATCTTGGCTAATGTTTAGCGAAAAATCACGGTGGCTAGAAATTTACAATAAAGACATCAAGAAAATCGCAGATACTGGATGTAACCAGCACGGAGCACACAATTGGCATTAACTTAAACAGGCTTACAGTCAGGTATGCATAACTAGAAATAACGTTTTTTTACGTATGTGTCTTGCAGTTAGCTCAAGGAGCTTTAACTGCTTAGCCAGACTAATGCCGAGAACAAGAGAGCACCGAGCCAGGAAAATTAAATAAATTTAAGCAACAACACTGCTGGGGGTTCCCCATACTGGGACAATGATGATGAAATTGATGATGTAATTAAAATAAGCCGAATGTTATTTAGCGAATTAGTTGGCGTGGATTTCGAATGCACGTGAAATTTATTAAAATTCTATTAAAGATGATACTATGTATATTCATGTTTACGAATGCCACAATTTCTGAATTTTACTCTTTAACAAATAACGATTATTTCAAACAATTAATCCCAAATATTGGACCAAAAACTTCTCCAAATTACTCATTAATATGACTAAAACGGCAAAAACTATGTTCCTACCAGCGAGTTAATCCAAAACTCGTCGGCACGGTCAGCTGTTTCATAATGGGGCAGTAAGTTGGCCGCACTTGGCACGGGCGGGCCATGCATTAGTGGCATCGGATTTATCGTCACACCCTGGCCCCAAAAATATACGATCATTGGACCAGGCTGCTCACAATCCATGAATTGTTCGTGAATCGTTAACGGGAGAGCACTTATATTAATCCAGGCTCACATTTTAGGGTTTGTTTATAATCATTTAGGGACTGTTTCACAATCTTTTATTGATAATCTAGCTTATCCACAACTTACTTATATAACAGAATACGTTAAAATTGTACTTGTGTCTCAAGTGTATACACACTTGTGTGTCAAGTGTCTGATACGTAAATATAGATGAAAAATTACAGCTACTAGTATCTTATCTACTAGTTTCTAACTGACATTTTATCTGTGAATTAGTAAATGGTGGGTAAGGAGGCAAAACATTATATTGAAATCAATTCTACTTTTACTTCACTAGGAAAATGACTGCCTTTGGTCTAGTCATCGCAAACGTGCTGAGAACTAGTACAAAGTTTCGATTCAATCATTGGCGAAATGTGGGCGTACAATAACTACACTCTGCCTAACCCTTCGATGAATACCGGTGTGATGTTATCTTAACAAGTGGACTATGTATTAGACTTTTGTACAAACGTGTCAAAATCTATTGAAGTAAATTCGCGAAGTTTTCCTTCGATTCGTTGAATGGCGCCGATATTTGAATACACATGCAGTCCTCTTTCAATCTCGGCGTATCTGGGTTATAGCCGTTTGTTCGTGCGAGCATATCAAAATTGCAGTGTTCATATTCTGAGATGCACTTAACCTTGCTCCAGAAACATCTTCGCGGAACAGGTTGGATATTTTATTATTATACCTTCACGAAATTTGCGACCTCATTTTTTAAATGTTCCTACTTTTATTCTAGCTTCATGATCCTGAAATATAATATAGCATCACGCCTGTATTCTCCGAAGGGTTCGGCAGAAGTGTACTATGGTACACCCACATTTCGCCGATTCTGTTATTAATACCCATGTAATAGGGGACGAGCCTATGGGACCGGGGACAGTTCCAGACTCCATGCTGCTACTCAGTTTCCATACAGAAAAACCTAATAACACCGACCCGGGAATCGAACCCAGGACCTCCCGCTCAGCAGTGGCGCTTGCGACCACTAGACTAATGAGGCATTCCAATGAGTAACTGGCTATGTCTTAAGTTCAGCAGCTTGACTATAGCCAGTATAAGAGTTCTGTTATTATCAACTCACTGGACCAACATAGTGACCAAAGGTCGTTAGTTGAGCGTTAGTTCCCTGATTGGAAAAGGCATCCAGAAGTATAACGACAATCTAAATAAATTACTAAAACATATCTACGTCACTAAAACAAACTTAACCTACTTTTCCTAAGTCAGAATGTACAATGTCGGCCAAATAAATTCGGCCACCAATTGTGAAGGAATAAAGGCGTTTTACGACAAAAGTGCGGCTGCCCAATTCATCCGAGGTCCCCGTAGGCTTTCCATTATAGTATTTTGGATCGTAAAATTTTAATCGATGAAAATTCGGAACACCGGTGGCAAGGTTGGAAATTAAATTAAATTTCTGTGCGTACCGTGTTGTGGAGGTTGTTTTACAGGTAGGTTATTTTAACACGGTTTATAAAAAGCTTTTAGCTTTTTTTACTATGAATAAATATGAATATTTTACTCTTTCATTCTAAAAATTAAATCTCGCAAAAAAGCGTAGTAAACTTTTATTTGAAATCGTCAGGCCTTTTGAGAGCGTTATCCGTGTAATTCAATTTTATTTTTATCAGCATTATTAAGGCTCCTAACGAGCTTTGAACATGGGCTAACGACAAACGTCATTTAGCTTCGTTTGTGCCTTAAGTTGGTGTTCAAAATGGAGTCCTGAAGCTGAAGTGAGCTGATACACATTCACTGTTATGGAGGATGAAATATTGTTAGCAACAAGGTGCCTCATTAAGTGATAACACAATATGGTGAATTAAGAAAAAATACAAAGAAACGACTTTCAATACTGGCCATTCAAAACTTCAAGCCAGCTTAATTAGGTGCCGAAGCTACCAAACATGTATTTGAGTAAAAACGTTAATTACTGCAATGGAAGCAATAAAGAAATGTAACTTTTCCTTTTGCCCTTGAAAATGAGACACCAATTAAACCAATTCCGATTAATCGCCTCACGTGCTACATACAAAAAGAAGCTGCAAAATTGTTTCCTTTCGTCGTGTGACACGGAAATAAAGCAATATTTAAAAAATAATGCTCCAACATTTTTCAGAGTTAAGTTGAACGTGAAATCAAATGGGGCTTCATTAGAAAGTCGATTCAACGCGGAGGCATCTCGACGTTCATTGTCACCTGCTTCCGTTGACTACGACTCGAGGGAAATTCTATGGCTTTGTGGCTATATACAGACGTAGAATTCAAGATAATAGAGAATATGAAGGTGAATACTGAGTGATTTTGTTGTTACTTGTGACTTTAAAATTAAAAGCGTACCTTATTTGTTCAACTACTATCTGGAAATACTAAATGAATTTTGGTCTTTTGATACGATGTTTATGCACAGCTATTCCAAAGGTGAGAAACAGTACTGCAAGACATAGTCACAGATGGCTAATTTGTGTCTAAATACTCAGCCCTTTGGCCTTCTCCAGCTGTCTTCTTTTGATCTGATGTATGCAACATATCTAAAGCTAATTCATATTATATGGTTAAGTAATCAACGCGTGCAAAACTATTAAAGGTTCGCTTATATAAAACAAACTATATGTAGGTCACACTCCGTCTTACAGAACAAATACGTCTGCCTATATCACTTTGCGCTCTCACAATCTTAAGAAAAGGTGCACGATACATGCATACAAAAACAGGGAAAGAAAGAAAGTTACAAAGTTTCATTCATTAGTGTTCGTTTCCTGTATTCTGAACAGGATTCCCGTGAGAGGAAAGAAACTAAAGGCTCTCAGAATCTTATACAACTTTATTACTTTGATGAACTCTAGGAATAGTACGAACAGACCGACTATGACAACGATATTTTGATATATTAATCCATATTTTGGGGTGAACCTATAGCAAAAAACATTTCATAGCCGGGAAATTGCCACTATAGAGTATAGATTGTCCAGGAGTAGAACAATAAATACAGAATGGTTTGAAGTTTTCACCCAATCATATTGCTGATTTGGTTACCGTGACGGCAACTACTATACTACACCAGATTACCATATAACCAGGAAAATCAACCTATGTTTTATTGATATATGTATAATTGGTCACCCTTTAGATAGTAGAACTATTCGCTTTACGTAATAGAACATTGACTAATTAGCTAAATTACTACCTTAGATAACCCAACCATTATTGACATGTGATAATCAAGTTATATTGTCAATAATCAATTGACCTACTAATGGTGCACTTAGGAGCAAGATGGAGGGTCGTGACGTCATTAGATACAATTAGAGAGACTTGACCGGCGATAAAATGTTTTATTAATTCGTTTTATGGCTATGTTGGTCTTTCAGTACGCAAGTTATTTTCTTGTTTTTCTTTCAACATTTCTGTACTACAGATCTGGTAAAAGCTAGAGTGTACATATATTTCATAGAATAATAAATTTAATACATCGGTGAACCCAAAATGGCAACAATGTTTTTTTTTTAGGATTGTAGGCAATTAATTTTTGTACCTTCAAATTTTTTTCTTCTCGTGATACAGTCGTAGATGATTTCTTTTACAAGTATTTTTAAATGTTGTTTATCGATTTGTTAGTTAATTCAGTTGGGGAAATTTCCTAATGGAATGAGTAAAAGCCCAAGTTAAACGGATACGTGCCCCGGCAATTTCTATTCTGTTTCACACGTCTTATAATTACTGAAAGGAACAAAGGAGGTTCTTGACTAATTTCCGTAATTATTTAAGGTTAGTGGTAATTAATATCAAGAGAAAATGGGGAAAAGTGAGTAAGTTTTAATAATTTCATAGAAACGTTTAACTTTCGCAGTGAGAAAGCACATATGGACGTCTCTCCTATCTATATTATGTGGTGTACAATAAAGTGTATAGTAAATAAATAACGACTATAAAAAACAATAAATAAGTTATGAAAAATACACTAGATAAGTTGGATTGCTTTTTTCTGTAATTCTTTGTAATATAATTAAGTCAAAAGCAGATTAAAAAAACAATCAACTGACATTTAGAAATGTCTATATTGGTCTTTTAATTACGTCTCATACAAATATGGCTCCCACATTTACTTCAATGACGTACATATCTAAAATTGTCACTAAATTCAATGAACTCATTTGTTGTGGAGTGTTGAATTTTCATCAGGCATCAGAATGATTCTCAAATACTATTTTATCACTAGCGGTTGAACACTTGCCTTTTAAGCAGTAGGGTTTAAACTCCGAGTTGGAACCTAATCCACACATCTGATATTTCTAATTCTTGTCCAGATTAGAATTTATTATCAATTGCGTTAACTGTGAAGGGAAACATCGTGAGGACACCTGCACAAGTGCACACCTAAGTGCCTCGTAGTGAGATATATGAATACAGAATTGGGGTAAATTAAAATCATATTTTTACTAATTGCAAGTAAAGGGTTAATACACCACTGGTTATTTTTATAATAAGAACACCGTATACCGGACTAACAACAAAAAAGGAGGTCATACTGAGTTGAACATAGAATAGGTTGCAAGTTATGTTCTTGCGTTTATTAAAATTATGTACACAAGAGTGTTTATTTTTAAAATAAGCTTTACAGAATGTTTTGTTTTCTTCATATAACTTTTCTTTGAGTAACGCAACACCTTTATCCAAGCTCTATTTTTAGTGCAGGTTCTTAAAAGAACTGGAAAACATGGCAATACGGTCTCTGGAATGTTTTTCAAATTACGTCACGAAGTAGAATTTCGGTAGATTTTCTGTTTATTCAATTGTTATTTCAATAAACTGTTCCGAAGCAGGTTTTAATAAACCAGACACCTTAACGGTGTAATATCAGCAAATGACGCTCATATCGTAACCTTTTGAAAATTTAATTAAGAGAGACTACCCTCCATCCGTAGCGTAAAGTTCATTAAATTTCTATGTGGATCCTAGATTTTGGCGTTAGTGTTAGATACTGGTCGTATTTATAGTACTGCAGGACTAAAGCTACTGTGCGGTTTGCCTCAAAGCTCTGAAATACAACCTCATATTTAAGCAACTTTAATTGTCTGTGAAACAGTGGTGTCAGTTTGGATAGCCACACAGTATAAAATTAAATACAGTATTTATGAGTTTCATACGAGGTTCTGTTTTCGGAATAAGATTCCTAAACTTATTTTTTACTTAGAGGTGTACACCGACCGTTCGTTGATACCTATATTTAGTTGAGTCGAGTTGATTCCAAAATATGAGTAACTACTAAGATTTTTTAAATAAAATCCCTCGTTCACTTCGCCCGATCAGGTAATCAAATCCAGGACCTCACGGTCAGCATCAAGCGGTTGGTGGAGTTGATAATTTTAAAAACAAATTGTTTGTATACATTTTTATTTGTAAGTGTTGATTGCATCAACAATAGATGTTTTAAAAAGAGCAAAAAAAAAATTTTGTATCAATTTGCTAGGATTGAATGACCTTTTGGCAGCAAACCGTTTTTACTGTTCGCCGATGAAGTCAGAAATATAGAATAGAATTTCAACGAATGTTGAAATTTTACTGTGGCTCGTATAACAATGCAATTTTTGCCTATTCTCTTTTCAACCCTTTGTATACCTAAAATAAATAATGTCCTCCAAACCGATTTCGGTCACGGCGGCCAATCTCACTGGTGATTAGCCAACTACGCAGGAAATATTATAGATCACAAGTGTGTGCGCAAACACAGGTGCTCTCTCTATTCCTTCACTGTCATAGCCCGATAGGACGGCAATCCAACACGACCAGAGAGAAATCAGGCGCAGGACCAACGGCTTTACGTGCTTTCCGACGCGTGGCATGTATTCACATACACAAAGACCCAGACCCGAAACAACTATCTGTAGATCATACAAATATTTGTTCCGTGCGGGAATTGAACCCGCGACATGTAGCTCAGCAGTCGATCTGTCAAGCACTGCGCCAACCGTGCCGTCTTTGTATACCTCCTGTGCTCAGTAATACAGAAAACTCTTTGAAAGTGGTATCCGTACATTACATAAATTAACATTTTTACACACTACAAAGGTAATTCCAAATAAAATCACGCAGGCACCAAAATACCAATGCGTAGGCCACAAGAGAATTAGGTATTTTCAGCCTACGCTATATCAACCAGAATTTCAGTCTACACAGCGACATTTACGAAAAAGACAGAAGCTCTCAATTTCCACGCCTGTCTCCTGAGTATCATGTAGTTATGCATACAAAGTATAAAAAAAGCCACGGCACGTAACAGCAATGTTTTTTATTCATGATTATCTTAACAATGAAAATCTCTTTATTTCGGCAGGCAATTGAGATTGTATGGGCAATGTTGCAACACAAAAGTAGTGTGAAGTCATAGAGCAGACGTTTGAAAATTAGAAGGACACACTTGCTGGACGCCGATAAATGTTATACGATGAAAAATATTTATTTCATCCAAATACATTATAATATTTAAAACAATAAAACCTCTTTCATACTAAGATTTAAATTTTTGACCACAATTCTCCGTCCACACAGACTGTTTATATCTCAATAAATAGCAGCAAAGGGAAATTGAAATACCACACAAAAAAGGGTGGTTAGACAACAGTTGAATTTCATTTTAAAATGACGCTCAAAATGAACCAGCTCCGGCGGGGATATCAAACACTTTTTTTCAATTACGCAATTTAATATAAATAGAGAATGCTACAAAAAACGGACCGTCAACATTTTTTATTTTAATAAAAAGTTTTTCCTCTATTTTTAACATTTGATATTTTGCCACAGGAAAAACAATATTGTGTGAATACACAGAAACTTCACTTGATTACACAACGGATATTTTTCAATACAGTTTCTGGCAACAATGTGTTTTCACGAAGCGAATAGATTTTGAAATGAAAAGTTTCAATTCATTGAACGCAAACAGCGAGTGTGGGAATGTGCGCTATTTCCTTTGGGTAGCTCGCCTAACACAAAACATACCAACTTCAAGTTACGATATTTGAGACGAGTAAACCGAGTCAACCAAAACCTAGAGTAAAAAGTACACAAAAACTTCAAGTGCGGTGAACTCCTAGCCTATTCTCGAGTATGTTATAAATAACAGATAACCTAATGTCACTATCGAAATATTTCTAATGAAGGACCGGTTCGACACCTAACTTGAAAAAGCAAGGAACGTGCTCAGTAGCTGCACTTACGACGAGAAGACACCAAGACACCAGAACCAAAAAGATAAAACAGAATCTGTACAATATGTGAACATGATCATTTAGTTATTTATTTATAGTTTGGAAAATCAACAGGTATACAAAAAACAATTAACAAATAGCATATGTAACAATTAGTCAAATGCAGGTTTTCACGGATAGCAGTAGAATAAAATAAAGCTGAGATTTTAACAAGCCCAAAAATCAGAATATGTACGGAGCATTTCGCAGTCAGTTTCCATAGCAACAACAACATATAAAAGAAAACCTACACAAACCCCACTACGGTTAAACTAAATATTCGGCAAGAAAACATCGCATCCCTTGAATACACAAAGGGATTACTTCGGATTACCTATCACGTAGGTACACCGCAAGAAACTGAAGCCTAGCGTAGCGTAACCGTAGCGTTACTAACCGTAACTTTACCAAATTTCAGTTCGTACATATTTTTTTAAATTACGATTTTCAAAGTAAGATACTTACCTGAACAGTTTAAGATTCGTAATTCTTTTTTTTATCGGTCCCATGGATATGAAACTAGAGAAAGACGGTGCAGATGGCACATGAATAAGTGTTTTCCCTCCAATTGGCAAAATTGTCTTAACCTCTTCACGAGAAACAACGGCTTCTGACAGTACAACCGTTTGTAGCGACGATTGTTTGATTTTTACGGCATGAAATATACAATTCTCACACTCTAGAATATTAAACAATATTTTGCCTACCGTCTATACAATTCCCTATACTTATTTAAGACTTTAGGTCACAGTTCATGGCGTATTTCCAAAACCAGCTCTAATAAATACAACAACTATAGCCAATTACAGCCACAGACACACCAACTATACAATACAAAACAATACAATACATAACTGAGCTGACGTTAAAATTTATCTTTATGATATTTTCATTACAAAACATAATATTCGAGCGCCCGCGCCGCTCGCTCGGGTCCTCGCTTAGAATATTCAATTCGCTTGAATAATGGCACAACACAGCCTGAATTATGGAAGTGAGGACGGCCACTTTTACACAATGATTCCCGCTAACATACCGTTTATCTGCTCAACTTTTGTTATGCTGGACAGTCGGACTCATGAACGAGACCTTTGAGTAGAAATAAGACCAGCTCCATATTTTAGAATTATACGAATACTGTGTGTGATTACTGACATAAAATAAATAGATCAATTCCTTTTTTCCGTGGTTATCGTAATGACGATTTAAATTAATTATGCCAAAAAGAAGGAAATTTTAAAATATTAGACATACACAGACAGTTTTATTATAAGCAGTATGATCTTGAGCAGGTGGGTTGCATAATAGTTCATAGCTCTTTTTCTTCTGTCATTTTCAACATTTTTTTATCTATTGCAAAGATTAGGTAAGACACTTACTGACTTTTAAAAATAAATGATTTATTTTGGTGTCCGTTGTGTCAGACTTCGGTACATAACTCTCCAAACTTCCGTAGGCGCGCTCTATAGCTGGCCATTCATACGCTTACAAAAACCTATTGTGTACCGTTTGTCCTGATTTACCAATGCAAATCTCAGGAACACAGTATATTAGTTTTGTGACGCAAACACACTAAGTAGCGATTTATCGTGATTTGTCTAAGAATAGATCTAAGAAAGATATAAAATGTATGTAAGGCTACATGGATATAAGGACCAAATTTTTATTTTACTGTCAGTAACATAACAGCATCACGCCTGTATTCCCCGAAGGGTTAGGCAGAGGTGTACGATTGTACATCCACATTTCGCTGATGCCGTTATTGAGCCTATTATATGGGATATAATAGGGGGCGAGACATCTACCGGGTATAGTTCCAGACAGCTGCTAGTGAGAATTTCCATACAGAGAAATTCTGGCAGTAAATTGTAGTAATATCGTAATACAGTGTATACATTTCGAGATTTACCCGGAAAGACAGTAAACTGATACTTGAAACCCGCGAGTATAAATATGAAAAGTATAAAATATACCTATCTTAAAAATATACATTTCAAATCAAATACAAAACACATAAAATAAAGGGCTTCTTCTGTCTTTTATAAATGCATAAACCATAATACGGTAGGTTCTGGTTGTTCTAAAAGGTCGAAGGGCATAGGCATATAGATTTCACATGATTTATGACGCCAGCAAACAGTTCAGTATTCGATCTCAGGCTATGTCGTGACTCGTGAGGTTAGTTAGTTTAAAAACAATATAATTTCTCGCGGGAACGACGCCTGTCATAACTTTGAAAATTGAGTTTCGGTTCAATACGAGAACAATATGTGAAATTTTTAGATTAAGCTCTGATTTATTATTAATCAATTTACTGGATCTATGTTTCGATTCTCTAAGAGTTAGTCGATTAATAAGACAATTGTTTCGACCTAAATATATCGTCTACCATTGCTTGGTGTTAATTGAACACGGACAAATCATATTTACTGCATCAATTAAATACCTACATTACCTACGCACTTCAATACTACGCATAATCAATCCATCAATAAACTCACGTAAACGCTTACACAGTAGATACGCGTATACTAGCAGTACATTTTACCAATACATTAGAGCTTCATTTCACAAAGTTAAAAGAGACACAGATCCAAACATAAAACGCAGACAGATCAAATCTGTTATGATTTTATTTTCTACTTTATTTTCAACTTCACACCTTTACAGAATCCTAAAAAGTAGCATTAACTATATCCATATTTAATACTCCTGTCTGGCTGTTTATAATAGTATGAAGGCAATAATAAATGGCGGCGGACGCCTGTGAAAAATGCACGAGGCGTCTCACGCCGGCGTAATGCGCTCGAACTCAAACTAAAACTTTTACACTTTGGTCCTACGGTACAGAGTTTATCTTTGAAAGTAGATTTATGGGATTTTTACAACGGAAAAGATCGCATTATTCAAAGACTTTGTACCAGCTTTATGGCGAAGGTAGTTTTATTAGAAATAATAAAGTTTAATGTAGGCAGAGGGCTCTTTTTTACTTTTCTGCTATGGATTTAGTATTAACGCCTATGAAATTATAATGGACGCCCTGAAAGAGCTGGTTCGAGTGGATGATGCGGCAGTAGTGTAGGTACTATACTAAGGCTTTAATTAGGCGAGACGTCGCACAACATCTGAAAAGTAGATGGGATAGCTTGCCTACCTTTGCCCAGGACTGGGACCATACAGGTTGAGAATAATAAATTTGAGAGACATTTATGACTCGAACACGTCATAACGGGCGATCATCGCACTTGATGAACAATTTATAGATTAACACATTCAAGTCAAGGACTTTTCCCTCAACATTACCATACAATGTCCCAGTTCACTACAATCACACACCGATGTATAATTAAGCAACACCACGTGTATCCGAACATATCCGCTAATACGTCACGACACATCTTCAGCTACCTCCTACCTATACCTATTCCCCTTCACACTTCCCAGCATAATCCTCACCTGACCTTACACGTTAATTCATGTTCCATGTAACACGTACCTCGTATCCAGATTGATTAGGCCGTGTTCAGGTGGCTATTAGGCGCGTCTGCGTATTATAATTATAGGACAGATCAGTGCAGAAGTAACACTACATGCGGGCACTTGTAAGCTTTACTATGCTCTCAACATAATATCCCAATGTATTTCCTGAAGGGTTTAGCAGAGGTGTACTGTTGTCACTTATATTTCGCCGATGCTGTTGAGAATTTTCTAGCAGATAAACCCAATAACATAACGTCTGATTCGGGTATTGAACCCTGGACTTCACGCTCAGCGGTCGCGCTTGCGGACGCTAAACCAGTGAGGCAGTTAATATAAATCTTAAGTCGTAATCAAAATGTTTATCTTACTTGCTTTGAAAATACAGACGTCAATGCATCTTAAAATTCTTCTTCGACCAATTCTCACTTATTGAATCGCCATCCCAAGAACCTCCCCATGTAACTATAAGTACATACCTACGTACGTCCAGTAACGAACCTTGCTATCAGACTAATATATCCCCTATGGCGTGAACATTACTCTGGAAACAGTTGAACCCAACACGTCACAAAATCTACTATAGCTAACACAAAACATCGCTCTCAAATCCGAACATTGTTTATTTCAAAAGACTATAGCCGCTGATCATTTCAAGCTGACAACATG
Source organism: Shargacucullia verbasci (assembly GCA_947562105.1). NCBI lineage: Eukaryota > Metazoa > Arthropoda > Insecta > Lepidoptera > Noctuidae > Shargacucullia > Shargacucullia verbasci. Next base: position 3,016,570 of record OX387296.1, read on the forward strand.
CATTTTAAGTAAGCCTTTGCAGCTACGATTTGCCCGATCGGACTATAGAGAGGTACTTCTGGGTAGTCTGTATGTCTATTTGTGATATAATGTCACAGACTAAAATAGACTGTGATCGATCTTCCAGTGCGATGTGATCTTTGACGGTATATTTTTAAATAAGGAAGAGTGAAGCGTGTGCAATTGGAGCAGGTTATTTTGAAACGATGATATTATAGACTTGTAAAGATTATGCAGAGGAAGCTAATGCAATATTATGTTAAACCAATATATTCAATCGTTAATCGGATCGATTCCCCCGCGGAACAAATATAAGTTTGACCTACAAATAGGTGTTCTGAATCTGGGTACTTGTGCATGCAGAAATACTAAAGGATTGTTTAAAAAATAAAAAAAAAATGTGTAGGTACCGTGAGAAGAAAACCACGTTTGGATTTGCATACAAATCGTCCAAAATCAAGTTAGGGACGTGATGGTTTCAAAATCATCATCAAAATGTATAGGAAGACAGGAAAATTCGTCTCTCAGGATCTTAAGTATCATGTTGGATTTTTATGACATGGTTGGGTATTAATTTATGCGAACATGTTCTCATTGCTATTTCGTAAGCTTTGATATTTCCACTGACAGCCTTTTATAGTGAGTAGAACGAACCGCGGAACCCACAACGCAGGACTTTTAATAATAAAAATTGATTGTCGTTAAAAAGTTTCAGATTAACGGCGCTCTAAAAGTAATTTATATACGCTTTGGGGATCTAAACTCAAAATCTACTTCCCCGGCAAGTTCAGATACATTGTGTTTTGGCCCCTCGCAGATCATCGAGGATATTTTGTTTGATAGAAGACTAGATTCATAGAAGTCGCAGAAATCGGTCATGTCATGACACATGCTCAGATAGGGCCGTATTCTGGCGTCGTACATTTTAAAATTGAAGTGTTTCTCTGCTGTATGTTTTATTTTTATTTTTAACTGTGCGTGTCCAGAATAAACACTTTTTGGTTTTTTTCTTTCGACTGTCGCTCAGTGAAACCTGCTAGTGCCAGCCACGTTCCATTTTGAAGACTCGATGCTAATTAAAAAGGGAGTCAGCATTTGAATGATTTTGAAGAGTAGTTTTTGAGATAGATGAGATCAAACCCTGGAACTAAAAACATTACTATATAAAATGCTGGTTAATAAATAAATCTCAATTAGTTCCCCGATATGATAATAAGGCAATTAACAAAACTGCAATGTACTCATTTTTAACTTTCTTTGTCCCACTGTATGTATATGAATAGCCCATGCGCTTCGTTTGTCTAAATAATTGATGACAATAGACGATCGAATTACGAACGTATACGTAAGGTTTATTGCCTACCGTCCATTTTGGTCCGGCCGGGCAATCTAATAAATAATAAAAAATGTCACTCGTACGTCGTTTCTGCATATTTAATCTGTGACCTGTGCTTGTTTCAATTCACTTAATTTAGTCAGTACATAGAAACTTTTAAACATAATTGCTTGTACGAATTATTTTTATTTCTTTAATCAAGGAAAGGAACTTCTTTAATAAAATGTGTATAGTTTAAAATAACGTAAGTTAAAGTAATGTGACAAAAGGAATGAATTCATGACAATAATTCATTCGTCCGTACATGGTTTTAGAGAATTCATGACACTTACAAATGTACACCTGAAGTGAACCTACTTGATACCTCACGTTGTGACGTCATCGATGCGAGTACGGTACTTACCTGAAATAATAAAAAATGAAAAATTAGTTATAAGTAGAAAAAGAATACTGGATTCAACGTTTAAAAAAATCATCGTTTAACACAATGATCATTGCATGTTTTACAAGTTCTTGGTAATAAAGCGATGCAAGTACATTGTACATTATTCGTTGGGAAACGAGTCTGCGTAACAATAGCATCACGCCTGTATTCCCTAAAGAGTAAAGCAGTGCTGTAAACCCATATCTCGCCGGGGAGGATTGGTAACTGACTAACATATAATATTAATCATAAGAAAACGATTGTATCGAAACTGGCTGCGTTATAATTAACAATGAAATATAAGCCCCGAGTTCAAATTACGTGACTTTGATTATAAAAAGTGTACCACATTAAACGTATTTCATATCTGTGCATCTGTTTAAAGAAAAGAACGTGACTATACTCAATATACTAGTTTAATAACATTAGTTGTTATTGCTACATATTAAAAGCAAAGTAACCTAATTGGTCTCTAAAAGATGTTTACACGTGCCTAAATGATACACTCTTCTTAAAAAAGTTGTGATTCAAACCATAAATTAAATCACTATGTATTCTTATGTAGCCTGTAAATTTCTATTTTCTAACAACATCAATAACGAATTCTTCTAAAATTCACTTCTGAATTTCGTCAAGTGTATACCCTACATTTACCCTTACCCTATCCGCGGCGAGATGGGCGGACGATATTGTTGCCATCGGGGGTCGGACATGGATGAGACTGGCGCAGGAGCGTAGAAACTGGCACTTTCAAAGAGAGGCCTATGCCCAGCAGTGGGCGAAGTCGGGCTGTGGATGATGATGATGATGATGATGATACCCTACATTTCTTTTAGGCTATCTGAACCAGCGGCAAAAGAGGTAAGCAGGCAAATAAGAGACGTCTATGCACTACAGCGACTGTGATTGTGCGTACCTACCATGTCGTATAAAATGGCCAATCGCCTAAGTTGAACTACATTAATCAAAAACCGCATTTAAAAAAACATTATGAGTGACCCCGTATACAAACTTTTAAAAGATAAAAGATATATTTATTGCTTAACTGTGTACAAAGTTCTTACATTGAAAAAAAAAAAAAAAATTTTTTTTTTTTAGGCTCAACAGTCTTCCCATGTCGGATATGCAATAATACAAAAAATAATAATAATTGTAAAATAACTACTTTACTCACATTATGTTTTACCAAAAAACTCATGCAGATTATAAAATACATTATCAATTAACATCTTTTTTAATTTAGTTTTAAACATATTTCCATTTAATTCTTTAATAACTGGTGGTAACTTGTTGTATACACGAATAGCAGTGATATAGGTACTCTTATAATATATCATATTTCTAATAATAGGTAAATTTATATCATATTTATATTGTTTGCGAATGTTTCTTTTTAAATCAGATTTGAAATTAAAGTATTGCATATTATTTTTTACAAATAAACATAATTCTAGTATATAGATGCCAGTCAGCGTAAGGAAACCCTTCGTTTTGAAAATAACTCGTAACGATTCAGTACTATGCATGTTATATATTGTCCTAAGACATTTTTTCTGGAGAATGAACGTAGATTGTATGTTTGTCGAGTTGCCCCAGTATATGATACCATAAGTTAAGAGTGGATAAACGTTTCCAAAATAGGCATTTCTAGTGACATTTACATTTGTAGTTTCTGCTAGGATGGATAATGCATAACAAGCACTGGATATTTTTTTGTTTATTTTTTCAATGTGTGCCTTCCAATTTAAATGTTGATCTATTGTAACTCCTAGAAAATTTATGTCTTTTACTTCTTCAATCGCTACATCAGTCACGGTTATATTTAATTTTGTAGGTTTACATTTGTAATTTCTAAATTGGACTAACTTAGTTTTTGAAAGGTTTACATTTAAATTTACCGTCTGCAGCCAATTAGTTACGGTTTTTAAGGTTTTGTTTATTTCATTTTCATAGTTAAAATCATTTGAATCATCATTAGAAATAAATATAGTTGCATCATCGGCATACATTACGCAAAGGTGTTTAATTATGTTTGGAAGTTCGTTAATGTATAACAGAAATAATGGGGGCCCCAATATACTGCCTTGGGGTACACCCAGAATTACATTTTCAAATTCAGTTTTAACTACCTTCACCATTTTAGTAGATTCATTATATACTTCGATAACAGTTGCCTGCATTCTTTTATTTAAATAATTTTCTATTAACTTTAGAGCTATACCTCTTATTCCTATACCTTCAAGTTTATTTAACAGAATATCATATTTCACACAATCAAAAGCTTTTGACATATCAATGAAGAGTGCCGCACATTGTTTTTTATCATTGATTTTTTGCCAAATGGTATTAAACATTTTATATATTGCCAAAGACGTAGTTTTATTCTTTTGGAATCCGAATTGATTTTCATTTATAATATTGTTAATTTCCAAAAACTTGATGATTCTAGTGTATATAACTTTTTCAAATATTTTTGAAAAACTTGGTAACAGTGCAATTGGTCTATAGTTGTTTATATCGTGTCTCGACCCCTTTTTATATAATGGCTTTATAAGAGCTTTTTTTAGAGTATTGGGGAATTCTCCCGTTTCCAACATTAGGTTTAAGATATGTACTAACGGTGCTGCAATAAAAGGAATACTTTCTTTAATAATTCGAATAGGTATATTATCATGACCATAGCTAGTTTTGTTTTTTAATTTTTTTACTATATTTACTACTTCACTCATATCCACTGGATAGAGGAAAATACTATTTGAGTTAGAGATATTATGTGTTTTATAATTTTTTGGTATTGATCTGTTGCAGTTTTGGTTAATATAGAAATGATTAAAAATACTTGCTAATTTTTCAGGTGACTTTAAGACCTTATTATTTTGCACTATATAGTCTATTGTGGGTTGAAGAACATTTGTACTTTGGGTTTGTCGTTTAATTAATGCCCATGTAGCTTTCGTTTTGTTGGTACTACGCAAGATAAATTTTGCATTAGAAATTCTTCTTGACTCCTTTATTACACGTTTTAGGATTTTACAGCTGCGAACATATTTTATTTTCTGTTCCTGAGAACTATTGCCTTTTGTTTGAAGGTACATTTTACGTTTATTTTTACTAGACACTATAATACCTTTGGTTTTCCATGACGTATCTTTTTTATACTGCATTTTAATTTTTTGAGTTGGAATACAGATGTCGAAAACTAGTTTAAATAAGTGAATAAATTCTTCATAAGCTGTGTTTGCATCCGTATGATGATACACGTCACTGAATTTTATTTGAGAGATGTATTTTAAAAATATTTCGATGTAATAATTTATGTTACGTCGCATTTTGTACCAGTACTTTTCTTTGTAACTTACACTACACGGTATCTGTATAACTTGACCTGTATGGTCTGACATACCTAAGTCCCAAATTTCAGCTTTGTATTTCCGATTATTTGTGATGATGTTATCTATGCACGTTGCAGAATTTGATGTTAATCGAGTTGGCTCGTTTAGAGTTAGGTGTAGGTATTTTTAAATAACTTACTTTTGCTGGTACAGTTTAGTATGTCTATATTGAAGTCTCCCAAAATAAATATTTTTTTATGAATGCATCTTGATCTAATGGTAAGTTTAAACAATAATATCTCAAGTTTTTCAATAAATAAGTTAATATTACTGTCAGGTGTTCTGTACATACACAATATATACCAAATTGTTTCGGGAATTATTATACCACAGCACTCAAAGTAATTTTCAACTGACATTTCAGAGATCCAGTCAATTTTTTTGTAGTTAATTGAATTTTTTATATAAATACATACACCACCTCTTGATTTATTTTTCCTTGAAAAATATGTTGCCATTGTATAGTTAGATAACTGTACTATTTCTGCATTTTTGTCTCGAAAGAATGTTTCACTTAGGCAGATAACGTCAATGTTTCTTGACTCCACTAACAGTTCTAAATCACTTATTTTTGACCGCATACCTTGTATATTGTTATGAAGCACCGTAAAATTATGTTTAGTCTCGAAAAAAAATATTTTCCGTTTGAGTTTCGACTGATATTAAATTATCTCGTAATAACAGATCTTTCTGCGGGCAGGACAACTCTGTATCTTTAATATTTTGAATGTTAGAATCAAGGTACTGTTTATAATTATATTTATAGTTAAGGTGCAATATGTCTTTCAATACTAACCTGCATAGTACCACGAAGAATGAAACGTAGGGGACTCTATAATCTATGTTTACAAATATACTGTAATTAAACTGGGAACAGATATAATGAAATGTTTCACGTAGTTTAAGTTCACATAAGAACCTACTACTTTTTGTATTACAGAGTAATACATTCGTTTTTTTGTTCGAGTATCCGTATATTCAACCTGGTTTTCGTAGAATTCTGTCTAGCATTTAGTAGGATTTTCACCACACAAGACAGAGAATGAGTGGAGGTATTAAATTTCTTAATGCACCGCGTAGCGCTGGCGCGACTAATTAGACTTAATTTATAATCAGGTAATCATATTCAGAGCATAAGCGCCTCCCATGGGTATCACCCATAGTATCTCTAGAGGCTTAATTATATACGAAGTACTATGCACAAGATTGTTAACAGAATAAATATTATGCAAAATGGGCAATCTTATCGTATTCAGCGGATATCTTAATAACTCTTCTTAATGAATTTTCTTCCAATTATCATTGGGCATGCCGAGCGCTATCATTATCGAATCATATAGAGACTAAACCCAGGATCGATAGTGAACATCAAGACTTCGAATGACCGGGATTTTGTTACTCATTTAAAACTGCCCAGCCTTTCTCAACTACATGAGGGATGGTTCCCAAGCTAACCAGATAGCCTGAATATCAAATATTTAACGCGGAGCGACTGCCATCTGACCAACACGATCGAATTACTGGGAGATACTGATAATGTAAGGTTAGAAGGGTTGTTAGATATTTTGGGTCTGCTACCCGTAATGACTGTCATAGGCATTTATTATTAGGAACGGAGGGGTCTCGATGCGTTAAGAATGGTCACCAGTCCAAGGACTGATCATAGCAAGCGCAACCACGCGTATCGATCTTTTCTGGACCGTAGCTACGAGCACCTCCGATTGCGGATATAAACCCCACAATATGACAATGCCTCAAAAGCCTAGTTGCGTAAAGCGCGTCGATAGAACGGTTCGATTCGCTTTCGCCCATTGTTTTAGCTGTAGAACAATGACGTCGATCACCGTAACTTGCGACTTTTACTTACGGTTAATTGGTGCACATTTACGGGTATAGTATAAAGTAGTAGGTAATAAAGAGGCGATCGACTCGCGGTGCAGTTGATATTGGTTGAATTAGGCATGGGTGGAATTTTATACACCTACATTTGCCACACACAAGGAACAACTCCATAAAAATGTTCTAACAGAAACGCCAAATGACTCTTTGTCCGCCCCAAGAATGGATCCTAAGATCCCAAACTAAGTATTCGCGCTTAGAACTAAACAAACTAAGCAACCTTATTTAACGTTACAGTAGAAAACAAAAGGTTGATAATCGTTTGTATAAAATTAATATTTGTTCACGCTTATAAAATCCACGCAAAATTTAAAACAAATACTACCTGAAACAAAAATATGTAACAGTTTGCAGTATGGTTTCTTTCAAGTCAGTTAAGATTCACGCGGCTTAAAAAAGTTAATAGCACTAAAACAACTTACATTTAAGTGATATACGATATGTGTATGTTGTCAGCTCATTACAAGGAAATTTCTCTTTATTGCTTTCATATTTGAGTACCTACCCCTGAGTTTGTTTCGGCGTTTCTTCTCAGGAATAGTCGTTGGAAGTGCCGACGCCATCAAGTTTAAAAAAAAACTTGTAAAGTTTGTTGAAAAATCCTAATTGCAAAATAAACAATTTCATTTCATTATCATATGTTATTTCACATACATATCTTGTTTCAAATATGAACCCTGCAAGGGTATTTTCTCGCTTCATAAAGATAAGTAACCCAAAAATATTAAAACTCGGTACACACTTTCACCACCATTTGCGTCCATTCACTTCATCTGTTAATTTCCTCGCCATGTAACGTTCTGACTGCTCGCCTAATAAGGAAGCAGTGGTCTGCTCCGTAGTCGACGGACAATGGACCGAAAGTCCGGATTGGACCACTCCCCAAATTACAATTGAAACGTCCCTTGATGGAAGCATGAAAGCCGTCTCCTGAGATGAGAATCGGCCATTGAAATTATGGAGATATTGTCGCTATTGTAGAAATGGATGTTAGAATTGAATTGAATGCGTTCTACTTGTTAGTTTGGTGCCTGTGAATGGTGAAATCGAGCGTGAATGCAAATTCATCTGAGTGTTTTCTATGCCCATTGCCGGATCTTCCATGCTTAAAGGAACTCTTTTCCTTGTTGTGGAGGCGTATTATAATCCCACATATTGCCGATGCCGTTATAGTTGTAATTTGTAATAGGGGGCAAGCTTTTCGCCATCTACCGGGCACAATTCAAAACTCCGGCCTCCTGAAAACCAATAACTTCACCAGGACACTATAATCCTAAAGCGGATTCATATCACGTATTTCATCATAATAACAAGAATAACAAGCAAATCGTCCTTCTACAAGAACAGTATGACTGCTCTGATTAATTTATTTGCAACTGACGTACGACGCTCCGGCTTGGTCTTTGAGATTGTGCAAACATTGTGTTGTGTGTGAAGGCTGAGTAATAACTGTGTCTAGAACACAGAGTGATGATATTACCTATGAGTCTCTAAGGCTCAAGCCTTAGAGATTGCAATGAAAATCTTATTGAAACATAAATATAGCATTAGCTCTATTATGCCTGTATTGCTCAAGGGCAACAACTTCAATATTCGTATAACGATTCTAATAAAAACGAAAGAAACATTTATTTCATACGTTTAATCTATCTGGTTTTCGTTTAACCCGTTAATAATGTGTGTTAACCCCAAACTTTTCTCACATACGCCGTAATAGCTCCAATAATGTTTGTAATAACAATAAATCATATCTCAATAACCTATAAATTTAATCGCTTAGACAAATATGGGAGCTCGTGGAGAAATGATCGTATATCAACGGTATGCTATTTAATGAGGCTAGTTTATATTTTTGTATAAGAAAATGGAAAATGAAATGTGTCTATGTTAGTTTAATGTGACGCATTTGCCTAATGAGGCAAACTCATTGAACAGAAAATTTCCTTTTTTGAAGTTGATTCAACGCGTGGAATTTGATGATTATTTATCATTGAGCGCAAGTCATACAACTGAACGAAAGAATTCGTTGCTTTTCAACCTACGCAACGCTGAGAGAAACGGTAAATATAGGTGCCTAATTACTCAAGCAAAAAGTGTGGAAAATTGCTATCAAAAAACCATCGATAACCAAGTGAAACGGTATATTAATTAATTAATATAAAAAAATAAACAACTTAAGTATCAGTTAATTAAGATGTTCCGTCCGCTTACAGTAATATATCTAATAAAAATGTCTTGGGACCGGTAAATACAGGATACGGGTAATTCTATTGAAAGTGCAGCATCCCGGCCTAATGGCTAGCTGTTAATCTCTTTAAATTCAGATCAAGTTTATTATTCAAGTATTTACTCTTTATTAAGATATATGTGTGGGAAGTTTAATTAATATAGACATGGTCAAGGGAAAGTTTCAATTATAAACACAATTATGGCGTACCAAAAGCCTTCCAAGTGACGATATCTGAGATTGGCTGGCGTACCATGGGACGTACCACCTTCGATACCACCACTGCTGTCTGATCTTTTTACTAGCGGCGTGAACAACTCCAATTTGATAGCTTGTGCCGACACGACAGAAAAAGACGAGGCCACAAACCCATCAAATTACTAATCAAGCAGCTATAGATGAAATAATAAATCGGCAACTTCGTTAGCAGTAACATTAACTAAAATAACTCCATTATATCGGAGCCATAACAAAAATACACGGATTAAATTTTCAAATGTCTGAGTCAGGTCATTTGTCAACATACAAGAACATTTTTAATGAGCCTTAATAAGCTCATTACATATATGATACGTAATATGGATAATCAGGATATGTTTGCAAAACTTGGAAGTAGACTTTGTTTAATATGACCGAGTCATATTTTTAAAAACTCCTGATAATCATTCAGAAACATATACACGTAAAATCGGTACTTCAGTCATCTGTTTTAACGGCCTCATCAAACAAAACCGATTTATGCAAAACTTGGTGATCTCAAATTTAATTAGGCTGCAAACTGATGGTTAAACCATCAGCTGGGCGACTCAAATACGGTGTAAAAATTAATTTCTCATTACAGTATGCTAATTTATTCGAGGTCAACATTATGTCCGCTGACAAAAGGCCCGGAATAATTTACCGAGAAAGACAATGATATTCGGAAACAAATATGAGAATTGAATGTTTTCCTAATTGTGGACTTTTGTATGTTTTGTTTTAGGTTGTATGTAATTATAGCGATTTCAACATATCTACATACAATAGCCTAGTAAGACCAAATTACACAACAAAGTTCTAAATGTAAGTTTTATCCCTTGGACCAAATTTCCAAGTGGATCAAAATTAAGTTACAATTTTTTAAACAAAGTTCGTGTTACAAAGTTCGCCTTAAAGATACAAAAACCGCGCTTCAAATCAGCTCCGCAGTTCCGGCAACCCAACCGCATCCCAAAAAAACATACAAGCAGTCCAACTTGGGGATATTCCATCAAGCGCTTCCACTTTTTAGTTCCACTTTCGTCCAAACTTGGTGTTCATTATTGCGACACACCCGAATGACATAGTCAATTTGGCTGATGGACCGAATCGGTGGCAAGAGGCGTGGCCACAAAGGAGTTCTTACACCTCAGAGCGGTCACGCATGTCAGTCCAGTGAAATTGGGAGTAGAGTAAAAAATACAGTAGTTTAAATTCATACGTATCGTTTACGCTTCCATAGGCAAGTATTAGAAGCAGTAAGCGATAAGTGGGGCATAATTGGTCAAGCGTGTCTTGTTAATCCGTTGTGATTATTGGACTAGATGGCTAAGAATCTCTCATTTTTTGTCTGTGTTCTCTGATGGGGATTGTTTTCGATATGTATACCTACTCAATGCGTAATTGCACCGATGGGGCCTCACGTTAACTATAGCGTCAACATCTGTATGAACAAGCCTTTAAGTAGGTTTTCTCTTAACGGGGCAAAGCTGTAAGTGGGCGATAAAACAAATTGAGTTGCCTTTACTGAAAGATGCACTTAGTAGTAAGTGCTGCATTAAGGACCACAACATGGATTGTCGGTTTATTGATTACAATACCTATCCAATCCCCAATGAACTTTCAGATACTTGGCTACAGCCAGTGTCTAGCTGCTTTAGAATAGCAAATCCTGTCTCGTTTTAGTTGCTGTTAAAAAATATTTTTCATTCATTTTTAATTTAACCATCAAAGTGAAAGTTTACATTTCCAAAGTTGTATAAAAGTTGTACTACCAACATTTTCTTTTACTTTGCACCAAACAAATGATTTATACTACATCGCTTATGTAGTTTTTGTTGCTATTATCGTTGTGCGACACGACACGGATTATATCGTTACGTATAAATGGCCTTAGCGGGCCATTACGGCGGTATTTTGTGGGCATTCTGCTGTTATAGTCAATAATGTTCGCTAAAATCGAATTATCGTTGATATTTATAGCAAAACACGCATGAAAATATGGGCTGAAGGAAAATTTCTGGACCTTATGAATGTAACTAAATATAATTGAAGTATAAATACAAATGGGAACAGATATCAGGATCTTGTATTTCAAGTTGTAGAAATTAATACGTCGAAGGAAATGTTCTTGGAAATGTTGTTTTCTTTAAGGTTGAGTAACATGTAATGTAATTAAAACCTTTCTCAAACAACTTATAATTGGTGATGAAAACTTCACTTGGCAATATTGCCATATTAGAGATTCGGCACAAATTACATACAAATACATAGAGATGCCAGTAACTAAAATAATAATTCAACCCATTACTGTCTCACTGCTGGGCAAGGGTCTCTTCTCAGAATAAAAAGCCTTAGTTCACCACGCTGACACGGTACGGGTTGGGGGACTACACACACCGTTAAGAACTTTATGGAGCCCTCTCAGATGTGCAGGTTTCCTCACGATGTTTACATTCACCGTACGTACCGTACGTAGTAAAAACTAGATAATATTAAATAGTTAAAAATATACACGGAACAAGAAATAATACTGAGCAATACTCAAAAAATTCAAGCCAGACTACTTCAAGAAACTTAAACATTTTACGAGTAACAAATGTTAAGGGCTTATTTCGTAGGTACGTTAATTACGATGTTTTAGAGTAAACACTCACAAGCGCCGCAGTGTTATTTAATGACTGTATTTAACAAGCGGCATGGACTTATGGACTGTTTCGACTTTCCGCAATATTGCTGTACTTAGTTACAATACAGTTGTGGTGTGGTCCAAACTATGAATAGAACACCAAGAATCAGTTATAGCTGGGAGAGCCGTAACTCCTAAATGCTATGGATTTTCAATTTTGTTTTTTGATCTTTGCTTCACAGGAATAATACCTGTATCGTCGATTCGTTTACGAATACAAATAAAAATATGCACAAATAGACTCGGGTTAAGCATTTGCAGGTTTATACAAATATTTATTCCGATCGAGAATAGAATCTGCGGCATGTAACTCAATAGTCAATCGTTCAACCTCTGCGCCAACCGTTCATTACAATTTAGGCAAATAACTTGTACTAACGAGACGTCTATAACAATCCATTGCTACCAATACGCCTGTATTTTCTAAATGGTGGGACAAAACCTTAAAAGAAATTTTCACTGCTGTTCTCTGAACAAGAGAAAGAATGTACAACTGTACAGGCTGTATTTATGGTCATTACGTTCGGATCTCACGCATTAGCATCATCAAAGCATCACGCTTGATTTACTCGAAGGGTTTACTACTGTATACCCACATTTCGCCGATACCATAGATCCGAGTATTAGGGGGCGATCCTATTACCATCTACGGGGCACAATTCTAAACTACGGGCTGCTATTGAGAATTTCCATGCTGCTACTGAGAAAAACTCAACTGCTGCGCTTAGGTGTCGGGTTCGATTCCCACACGGAACAAATATTAGTATGATCTACGGATAGTTGATTCGGGTTCGGGTCTTTGTGTATGTGATATATGTGTTTGTAAACGCACCCTCAATACAGGAATTATTCCTAGAGTGGGGCAACGATTTTTATTACATAAAATAACCTCTGGTTACAAGGCGACCATAATATATTTAACAAGAGGCTTAAAAGAAAAAGATATAGTTATTATACGTAGGAGTACGGGTTAATTATCGTACAGGTAAAATGGCCGATACAGGCGTTCAATGAGGACCGGAAAACTTCAGGTCCAACGCAACTAACGAGTTTTTAACTTTGGCGGTCACCCTATTATATTACACTTTAGCGTTATCGCCGTAGGAAGTTATATTGTAATCCGGTAGGTAGGTTGATAAGAAACGGAATTGGTAAAACCTCGTGTTACTTAAATATTGGCCAATAAAATACAGTACGTAGTGGGTAATTTAAGGTTAAGAATATCTTCATTAACAGAGAGTTTATCAGGCGGGTCGGTAACACAGTCAACGAGGAAATAGATAAGTTTTGGTAATGTTATCGATAGAGTTACGCAATCCTATAATAATAATTTCTCAGAAGAATTGCAACGTGAAAGTCCTCGTATTTAAAAAAAAATCTTATACTTTGTCTCCATTTTTAAACTAACAAGAGTATATTCCGATTATGAATTCCAGAATAGATAGTGTTCGAAACATTTTCTCTAAGAAAGTTCAATATAAACAAGCTGATGGGGAAACACATGATCGGTAACGAACGAAAACGAAAAACGAAACAAAAAGGCTTGCGTAGGTAAATATTACGTATATTTACGCAAGCCTTTTCTGTTTATGATTGATGAGTAACCTTTTCACAAATCTTAACAATGAGCCATATAAAGAGTTTAAAAGAAAATGCCACAGCAATTCTCAATCTATCATTGAAAACTAACATACATAACAGACTGTAGAGCTCCAGTCATTCTCGAAGTGCATACGTCACTATTTCAATCTTCACCAAATTTACCAGGATACCAATAGCTAAATGCTGAAAGGAATTTGTATAAAGCGAGCTGAATTCGAGCATGACACAGACTAGTCATAATATTTAGCTCAAACCAGACTATGCTAGTGTAAAATAAATGGAGGGGACTAGTTGAGTAACTGCTTTAGATGGCTTGTCATCAAATTCGTGAATTTTAACTGTATTTGAGAACTGCCCATGAGATATAAAGATGCTTTAAAGTCCGTGCTTTGGTCGAGCGTCAGCAAATAAAAAGGTACAGGGATATTAACAAGCGTCTTCTCGTCGTTGGCTACACAATAATTAATTGTACACTTTCAGCACTTTAACAGGTGGTACTTTATCAATGTGGTATTAGGTGGACCACAGTAATGAAGTCTCGCCTTTTAAAATAAAAATAGTAGGTAATCTACGAACAAAATTTATTAATTTATAATTTTGAATATCGTTGCTAAAGATGCAGGTTATAATAGACAATGGATTACAATAAAATTATTTAAACTAATATTAGTTTGTAATAATGAATTTGAAAAACAATATTATTAAGATGCTGAAAGAGATTTCTATGAAGCGAGCGAAATTCGAGTAGGATACGGACATCGAGTCGTAATATTTAGCTCTAGCTAGACTATGATAGTACAAATTAAATGTTTTGTCAAGTTGAGAAACTACTTAGGCGTATCATTAAATCTCTTTACATACTTTACATTTACTGTATTTCAGAATGAAAAATAAAGATGCTTTTAAATCTTCTTTGCGTTCCCACAGTGCATAAAAAACTACTTTACGACTTTTAACTAGCGAGGTGTCGTCGGACTTAATAATTATTTGTTCACTTTTAGCACTTTAACAGGTGGGACTCCATTAAATGTCCAGATTGCCACATTTTTCTTTTAGATTTGGCACTATAAAACGATTTTTGTTGTTGTTTTTATGAGAAAGTGCAATATAAATATCGAGGTAGCTTGCGCCATGTTTTAACGATAAAATGTAGGACAAAGGTATTTAAAAAAATCATAGGTCTTTTATTGCGGTAGTCATGACAAAGCCCATGTTAAGCAAAAGCGGTTAATGGAATAATGAGATGATGTTGCAAGAGTTAACTGAATGTTTCATCGCCACTTAAATCAACAAGAAATACACCAGCTCAGATAACGGATCCAGAAGAAAGAACTTAAAATACTAGTTCAAAAACATTAAGCTAAAACAGTTTTAATACTTAACCAGAAAACAGCTGTTACCGTATTTACAAACGTTAAACAGGTAGCGCCGACGCAAACGTTATTTTCTAGAACAAATAGCGATATCGCCACGTAAAAGTTTCCTGAAAATTACCGAACTACCCGCTCTCTCGCTGTTAAGATAACACTTTGTACTTACCGGTTTTTCAGAGTTGTTGATACTATTTGTAGGTAAATGACGATAAGTAGATTAAGTACGGTTTCATTTTGAAGAGTCTGTTAAGTTTCACTTTAAAATATAAGCCTTCGTAATTGGTTCTGGAATTTATCGCTTTGGACAAGGCTAAGGTGCTAGTGTGCGGCGGGTAGTTATTTTGTTATTGCTACTAAAGTGCACGTTACTGACCATTTGTCTTATATAATACGATCATGGCTTGAGGAGTTACTAGTTGGTCTACTTTGACTACATTCTATATGAAATAGGAGCTTAGAAATACAATAATAATATCATAATAACATCTCAGTTCAGGACTGCGTTATTGGACTAGTGGTCGTAAGCGCGATTGCTGAGCGTGAGGTTCTGGGTTCGGTTCCCGGGTCAAGCAAAGTATTATTGGGTTTTCTGAATAGAAATTCTCAGTAGCAGCACGTCAACAGACAGCAGTTTGGAAATGTTCCCGATAGATGGTAATAGGCTCGTTGCCTATTACATGGGATTCAATAACAGCATCGCCGAGATGTAAGTGTACAATAGTACACTTCTGCCTAACCGTTCGATGAATTCAGGCGTGATGCTATGAACTCAGCTCATTAACAGACTCTTTTCTTTGGCCTTAGTCCACCACACCGCACGTTGACCTGATACGGTTTGCCGGACTACACACCATCGATAACTTTATGGAACCCTCTCAAGTGTACAGGTATTCACATTCTAATCCGCACAAGAATTTGAAATTTTTCGAGCTAGATATGAACTCAAACTCTTCTGCGTGTAAGACAATGCTAGGTAATATATACAAGCAGTAATAGGTTAATACTGTTTATACTATCTATCATCATCAAGGTCTTTTTGTTCCGATTTATAGCATACTGTCTCATAGATACAGCATTTGATGGCTAAACCAACCGATGTCAGAGCAACATACTATAATAATACAAAAAACGAGACAAAATCTCTACTATGTATCCTTGAATTAACCTTAGTATATATGAGACAAAACTCATCAAATACTCTTTAATACGATAAGTAGCGCGAGCCAAGTGTACTTACATAGGATTTTATAACCACATTTAGCCATAACACAAGGATTTGCACATATTAACTGTGTATAATGAAATTCGAAGGTCATGTGAGCGGATTTGAGGGCACTACATGAAGCAGTACGTTCCACTTGGCTGATGTAGCTCATATTAAGAAATCACTAGACCGTGCAAATTATCCAAATTGTATTTACGGTTTTTGTCAATAATAAATTTAATTAAGATGGTAATGTTGATAAAGTTGAAGTCAATATTAAATCCTAAGCTGTGGATCAGAAGTTCGTGTGTTAAAATAGCCTGGTCCTTATAGGGAGGACTCGATTAGATTTTTTTTGGTACTGTTAACAATGGGCTTTTTGCACGCAGAGCACTACGTCCTCATTCAGACTATTTTATGTCCACTGTTCAGTACCAAATTATAGAAACAAAAGCATTAATTGAATAATTTATTAAAGTTAAGACAAAAGTATCTTAATTTATAAGATCGGCCACGTTATATGATAGCAGACTGCTCTTCAGAAGAGACATTGGCGGATTCAGCTCAAATGGTGATCGTCAATTGTTTTTATGGACTCAACATTGTGATCTTAGAAATGGCGGAAAGTTCTAAATATTTCTTTATTAGAAATGAGGCACTGATCTTTTTCAGTATTATATATACATAGATTCATGGCTTTGTGCATGCACATTGTTACTTAACTCAAATCACTAAATAACATAATTCCAGTTACAACACAATTACCAACACAAACGTCGCCTCGCCACGTCATAAAATGGAAAGTACACACCGGAAAATTGCATAAATGTCTACCCACTGGGGTTTTAATTTTAGTTAGTTTATATGCACGTATACGTTCTACAGAAATGGAACAAAAATCTTTTGAAATTGAACGCGAGCTCTTCAACTTTTTATTTTAATGCTGCACTGAAAGAGTTTTCTGTACGTGATTTATTTCTGGTACAGCCTGATGCTGGGTTTTGAAATGCATTATTTGAGTAGTTCAGTTAAACGTAAAATAGGGTAAAGATATAAGACTCGGTACGACTAATAGTTGAAATTCAAACTTTGAGAAAATTACCATTACTTTTTTTATGCGATTGGCGGCAAGTGAGTAGACGTATCGCCTGATGGTAAGCGATTACCGTCGCCCATGGACACCCGCGACACCGGAGGAGTCACAAGTGCGTTGCCGGCCTAAAATTAATATACGCATCCATATCAACTGGTTAGCTAATAATTTTTAACAATTGACGGCTTGCAAAGCGATTTAAGAACCCAAATGAAGTATAAAATAATCAACCTTTTATAGAATAATGTATCCTTAAAAAACTATTAAGTTTACAAACACGATTATGAAAGAGGAGTATTTACACAACTGAGAAAATATTATTTGTCAACATTACATCACTTTTCAGTTTAGTCCAGACTGAACCAACATTGGAAACCCCACACGTAATACTGCCGATCTAGTGCCCGAATCAACTGCACATATTTCCTTTTCGGAACTCATCATATCATTAGCAGTTCCAGTTATTATGCGATTCGTCATCTGCGAACATCATAACAACTTAATTTAAGTCCTTCAATTGATTGAGATAACATTCGTGGAAAATAATGAAAAATATCATTGAGTGCGTCAGAAACCTTTAAAACTCCAGTTGATTCATAATAACAATAAATCTAAGTGCTTTTTATCTATAATTTCAATAACATAGCATAACAATTACTAATTTCCCGAAGTTTTAGGGAGATATGTACGCAAGACCCTATGAGAGAATCTATACATTTAAATAAGTCTTACTACCACCAGAAAAAAAGTTGCAACAAATTGCATTCAGAATAATTACGATCCTGAACAGCAAAATTTCAATCTCCAATCTCCTTAAACTAATCCTTTCTCCCGATCGTCGATCGTTACCGCGATTTCGTGTGATATTGATGAGGCACTCCGGCTCCGTATCTCGTTGACTCTATTAGCAAACGAACCACGCAGCAGATTGATGATATCGAGCCCTGATTGCTACCTGCGACGTTCCGATTGGATAGCTACATGTGTTTAAAGATTAAAATAGCTGCTACTACTAAAGGAAACAGAACTACGTGTTTAATACCTGTGTTTATGACTTACTGATTCTAGGAATAGCGAAACATTAACGCTGAGTGCCAAAAGAGTGATGCAGGAGTTTTATAAGTGCCTCAATGGTTGTAGACAACAGTAAAGCGTAAAGCAACCTTAAAGAAATGGCCAGACAATATTTGCATAGGTTAAATATTTGAGCAACGGAAAATTGCAGATAATCATTTCTAATGCTCTTATTATATTATAGATTAAGTTTAATCATAAAAACGAATCCACTTTTACGAAAGCTATTACACAAAATCCTACAAAGTATTACACGAAACGAGCGCAAAGCTCATAGTAATTACTAAAGTATTGACGCAAAAAGAGTTAAAAATCAAAGTCTGCTCAGACTGCAGAATTTTATGGAACTGCCATTAGTACCAATCGGAAACTGCGGGAACGACAAAGATAAAATTGTAACGTGTAACAAGATTTTACGACGGTCATCTCAATCAGAGCAGCAGCAATTTACTACAATTGAAAACAAATAAATGACCGACGCCATCCCAATTCGTGACGCTTCCGACCTCGATGTTATTATATAAAAGTGAATCGTCTTTAGATTGTTTGTTGTAGGTAATTTATCTTTTTAAAGTGAGTAACGGAAAGTGTGGCTTTACCAAATAAGACACACCCTGTTGTCGACCCAGTGAGTGTTGAGGGTCTTACGACCGATAGGCAGCCAGACGGCAAACCAACTCGCCAGCCTAAATATCCTAAGCTGTGATTAGAAGCGAAATCTCCGCGAGAAGAGAGGCTATTCCTTTACCAAACAGCTTTTCGTCAAGATGATGATTCGTCTTACCATTTCTGGATATGACCCTCCGCAGCAGATGACCGATGCGTCGAGCCCCCATACATATCCTCTGTTCCCGAACCACTTCATCCGTGCAATCACTATCACTTGCTGTATCATCATCCGTATCATACGATGACACGAGAGATTCACGCTTGACAGCTTTGGAATTATTGTCACTAAAACTTAATGTCGGTTCACTCGCACCTAAACTCTTTGGCTCCACATTCCAACCATCCAGTTTTTGAACATCGTTGAAAAGATCGTCTAAATTAGTTTCTAATAAACCTTTGGCACTACATATCACTTTACTTTTGGCATCATTATGTGCAACGATCGCATCGACGCTGCTTGAAAGGCATTTGTCTCGCCTCGCACTTTTTGCGTCATTAGTATCGTCTGTCTCATGGCTGACATTTATATTGTCATGAGTTTTCATTCGTTGTTTTATCCTTAACGAATTTTGTGACACTATTTTTGATTTTTCCATTTGTCCCGCACTTTTTTCCGTCGACAAAGAATTCAATTCTCTCGGCACTATCTGATTCTGGGGATGGCTCGCACGAAATATATTCGAGAGCACTAACATTTTCACTGTTTTTAATGCACCGACACTGGTCAAATATTCCATCACTGCATTCCTTTTTCATTTCACTGTTTCCGATGTGTCGCACTAAACGAAATATAAAGTGGTTTTGTGTTTGTTCGTGCCACATACGAGAACTGCCTGTTGCAACACAACAACGTACATATATGCAGATAAATGCATTCTTTATGGAAAACTAGACATTATTCAAGCGTATAGAATATTCTGGGGCGGTCGGGGTTTGTGTGATATTTCGCTGGGACCGACGTTGGAGGACACGATACGACTGAATAAATAAAATATCAGCAGGGAAACAATCCGCCAGCTTCGTGAAGGTTTTAGGGTTTTTTTAATGCATACGGGAAATTGGTTTAAAAGTGATTCAAGATTAAAGAGCAAAAATGTAGTAGGTCATTTATTTCTTGGTAGATTTAGTGAGTGTCTGGCGTTAGGAGCTTAGCTTATCTGTGGTAGGATTCTCTTTATGAGATTGGTAGCGTAGTCGCATCTGTCACCTAGGAACAAAGCTCGCTGGACTGCGGCGGCGACGTGATAACATTTCTAGCCACGTTAAAGTCATCAACGTGAGCGGCTTTGGCTTCGTAGTAAATCAAATTTACTTTAGACAATGTGAGTTAGAAGCTAGCTGTGGTGGTGTTCGTAATTACATTCATACAGTTAATGTTTGAGAACATTTCGCTAGAAATAACTTTTGTTTATTAACGCGTAAAACAAGGTTATGTTATTATTCCTGAATGGAGTATTGTCAAAAGTATATTAGTATGTTCCAAAATCTCAAGTCATTATATTAGCTCAGAATGTGCTCATATCTAAATCTACAATCAATTTTAAATTTATTTTGGCATTGATAATATAACCTTGATAAGTATTCAAATATGATGACATGGCAGAGCACCAATTTGTGCCAATAAATGAAATCGACATTGAAACAATCATAGGATAATTATCTATAGACAATTTGGATTGTCTATTCTTGTATGTAGAAACATGCTTACGTCTATTATTTTAGTAATACCTGGATTACATCATTTTTTACAGAAATTTGTAAAACTGGATTTTGATTTTTTTGCCTTAATAAAAATCCGGATTCCGAATTCGTTCGAAGTTCAATATTTGAGCTAATACATTTAAAGCTCAAAAATGGACACAAATAGTGGCATCTCTCATACATCTTATTAAATGATTGTATGCATTTAGAGTTACTTTTTTACATAACGCATATTATGTACCTACTGACCACATTCTCATAAACCAACACTGAATACGGAAAAGTTAAGCTACAATAAAAACCATTCACTGTTCAACCACAACACAAAACAACATTCCACGTCATTCTAAAACCCTTTCGCTGTCGAGTATCAAGTGAGTTAACCCTAGTAGTGTCGGCCCGCTTGTCGAGGAGAGGTGTACCAGCACCTCCATTATGCAGTGGCTTACGGCCGCCGGCCGGCTTTTTGTCCTAATCTTGTTTAACAGACGTGTTTCGCATGCGAAAATTTTAAACAACTATTTTTCTCGTGTCCCCGGATTATGGCGATGACAGCGCTTCAGTTTTAAGCGAAAAATGGAACGTGAGCCGATTGATTTGTGTTGTTTGCTGGATATTTTTAAAGTGAGGGATTTAAGCGCGAGGTTTTGCGTAACAGTTTACTTTAATAAGTATTAAAACCTTCGTAAGAAACTTCTTTGAATCAGTAAGTTATCTATGCTCCTTATGGGAAGATGTTAAAGTGTATTTTTCTGTGTGTCAAATTAGATGAAAAAAAAAAATAGTTCTACGCAACCAAAACTTATTCTTTCCTGTTACATATTAAACATTTATCTGTTTACATAGAAACCAAGAAAAACATATTAGCTATATCTGCATAATTTATGGAATAAAGTCAACATATTATACTTCTAGTGGCCACAATAAAGTTCGTATGACGTACGATGACGTCATTGCAAACAAACATGGCGGTATACGAATTTGACTTTCAAATTCACACAGACAATAATAAGCACGAATTATATGTTCACACAGTTTTAAATACGATGTTAATCGTTTGGGCAATCAAAATGTATTTAAAAAACTCAAGGTTTCGGACAAGGCGAAGGCGAGATAGTTACATCATAGGCCCTTAGGCGGTCGTTACACCTACCAACTATATCGTCACGAGACACAAAAAGTGATTATGTGTGTAATAACAAAGTTGAAAAAAAAAGTTAAATGTGCTATTACACAAGGTCATGTAGCATTAGCCAATCTTTTGTTAATAATTTTAAAATTTAATTTAAAATTCTTCATCACAACTTCACGCTTAAAATTAGCGAACGATCTGTGACAAAATGAATTATATTTAAGTCTTAACTAGTTAATTTTCTTTTTAAAATAAAAACAAAGAGTCAACGTCTAGCTTTTTTGTTTCTTTTCATATGACAAAAACCGTATTTTTATGTCGTCATAAACTCAGGAAATCTTATTCCTCACTATGCCTTAGTCTAAGTCTACAAACATATCCAAGAAACAATTAGAACACCTATCCGGGCCAATTTCGTTGCTTATGACATCTTTACAAAATTAGACCAGACTTCCTTCGTCATCGAAATTATCTAGTCGCCATCTAGTCGTCGAGTGTGTAGCCGGCCTAAACGTTGTGTATACAATACAAATCCAGTTTATTGCACATCAGAACAGATGATATGCATTAGCTCATATCCTGGGTTCCTCGACTTCCCGAGGGGACTGCGTCTCCCCTGACTAGCGTTTATGATTGTTTAATCAATCGACGCATTTCCGACTCCCGATAGAAGCTAACATGGACATAGACTGCGCCGCCAACTTGGAAATAATAGCGATCGTTTTGATTAACATAATATTTCAATTGGAATTAGCTTTACGCTCATCTTTATTCAAACCGTTATCCTTTTTCATTTGACATTTTCTATTTGAAATCAAGTTCTAGATCAAACGGTCTGGAAATCATGCGGCCCTTTAGCAGTGATGATACAGGCTAAAAGCAACAGTTTTTTCCTTTAAAATTATTTCATGTATCCATCATAAAACAACATCGAAATATATCCATTTTATTACCCGTTATAGCCCCAAACATGGACACAGCCTAACGTTTTTTACAGATTGATTTTCGAACAGGAATTTCAAAACGTTATTTTTTACGCAATAAATTTGCACTTGGAAAGCAAAGGTATGTGTCAAATCTGCCTAGTGTTGGGTTGTTTACATACTGGCGCTCATAAATCGTCGCGATATTTGCGCGATCCTCGCGATCGTAAATACTGCTTTGATCTCGAGTTTTGGCGTGTCGATGCACGAGTTGTTTTTACCAAACGTATTTTTAAAGTATCTGTGCACCTTTATAATTTAAATGTTAAGAGTAGTTCTTAAGTAGTGACTTTGGAAATGTGGTTGATTAAAACGACTTTTTTTGGAGTTGGGTCAGTTTCTTGTAAAACTGTGCGACGCAAAATTATATTCTATAAAAGTAAATGTGCAATGTCCATTATAGTGCCTCAGTGTTCCTTCTCAAGAATCCATATTTGTACTGCGAATTAATTGAACACATCAATGTAGGCATCAACCGGTTGTAATTCCGCAGAAGTTATATTAAGGCGAACTGGCACACGACTACTTGGTATTCATTATTTGGCTTTGATCTCTTTTTATTACAATGACTTGACCTTAATTGACATTATCACTAAGAGAAATATCAATGAAACAAAAAAACTGCACACAAATAAACTTTTTGTTTTCGGAGGAGTAACCGCCACTGGTCTCTATCCTCTGCCTTCGTTTTTAACTCTTGATACAACTCGACCCCTACAAGTCTAGGAGAAATCCTTTACTTGTTATACAAAGCCTCGTCTAGGTCTAGGCCTTCCTCTTTTTCCTTGAATTTTTCATTCCAACGTCGTCTTAAAGAAGTAGTCAGGGCAAGGACAAGGGGCCGGGTGAAATAAGATCAGCATAAATTTACTTTTAATTTTAGAGCACACAGCCTACAAGATTCAGATCTGACATTCCTAACAAGCGCACATCTCGATCTTGATTTATAATATAAACACATAACCGATGTTAATAATACACACATGGAAATATCACTCACCGAATTTCATAATAACAATTGAACAAACACTCTCAAATCAGAAAACAATCGTAGGTACTTGTAACTCACAGACAAGAAAGCCACTGTACTGTAATATTAAATCAGACATTTCGGCGAACCACCAATAATTACGTTAATTACATGTTCACGTTTCTCAATTAACAGCTTACGTAACGTTTCACATTGGAGCGTTCGAATTCTTGTTTACAATTGTTTACGTTCAACACTTCCCGATACAACCACTAACGTAAACAAAACAGGCGCCGATTCTGGGCTCCAAGTGAAACCAGAAAGAAATGGAAGAATTAAGTTTTCTTTCAACTTAGACTAAATCTAAGGCCCGTTCTTTGTGAAACTGGCCACTTAGCCGAACTGACTGGAAACCGTGCAGAAAGCACTGTTTAGTGCCATTATAAAATACAGGCTTGAAACTTCTACAAAAAATCTTGCTTTGGTATAAAAAGCTGTAAAAACTGAAACTGATATACGGATTACGAGAAAACATTTTGAACATTTAATTTAAACAATCAGTTAAGAAACCTAATTTGTTCAAGATAAACTCATTTCAATGATGCAACTTGTTGCCAAGACATCTCTATTTGTTTATGCATTCTCGTTTACTCACGATTACATTAAAATTATATCTACACTACACATCAACGGTGAGACGCAGAAAGGAGTTAATTTTATGGGAAACCGCCTGACACCGTATTGGATGGTCGTTTAGACAAATATAGTAATATAAAGAGACTATACAAGATATAAAATCATCGCGTATTCCATGTGCAAAAAGCCAGAAGCGTGAAATTTTAATCACAAACAACATTTGCTGCATCAAATACGTCCTAACCGCAATCGACGTACGTTTTCCTTTTAAGTGGTGTTTGCGTGGATTTGCTTGGTGATACACACTGTATATATTTTATATGGTCTTATAGTTAAATTAAATTGTGCGATAAAATGATGCTCGTTCGAGTTGTGCGGCTAAGTGTGGACTGGGCCTTAGTTGTAGCAAAGGGCCTTAGGATGAAAGTAATTTAAATAAACATTATCAATTGAACCGGTAAGCGCCGTTTAGAAATTTAGAAGCAGTTTGCACCGCCTGTTACGCTTAAATGGAACTTGAGAGATAATAATAGTTCCTTATATTAAAATTGCCATTGTTATTTCAAGTGAAGCAGCCATATTGACTCTAAATCAGCAACGGTCCCGTCCAATTGTGACCAATTATATTCGCGAACTGTTAGGCCCAGAATGTACAGGCCGACTCGCGACAAATTCAATAGCTTTTATTCTCGACTACTTATGTGCAACTGATCCTTAGCAACACAAAAATTAAGCATGAAGTATATAAAATATTGCTCAGCAATGCATTTTTATTATTAACGTTTAAGAATGCATTCTCGCTATACTACTTTTAGGTTCAATAAAATTCTCACAAAAGTAAACTAAGGACGTGTAATCAATTAAAAAATACGAAAACAATATCTCCACGCTTCAATAGGTCTGTTTAAATAGCCAGATTTATTTATTACGTTCCCCGTAGCCTAGCAACGGGCCACAGAAAATCGCGCAAATGACTTTCGCGCGTTTATTTAACGGGAACCAGTGGAATCGCGGTCACGACCGCCCGGTGCGTCGACGCCCTAATAAAGACTGGTCCAGCGTCGCGTTAAATGGTCGCATTAACTGCAAGTGTTATGATGTGGGCTGTGACGTCATCAATATTCTCGAGTACCACTGAATATTATACGGTGTGTTGTCATATAAAAATATTGATATATTGGACGCCTCATTGTCGTCGTAGTGCAGAAATAGAGGGTCGTGAATTCAGAACCTCAGTAGGTACCAGTGGCGTGCGGTGCATAAAGACAAAAAGACGCTGCCTACCCTACATAACTCAGATAAATATTTATTATAAGATATTTGAGATGGCAAATTGCATACATCATTATTTAATCGACAAGACGACGAACCAATTCCTACATGCAATAGATATTATTGATAAGTAAGCGTTTAAAAATTTCTGCCTACCCCGTTTAAAAACTCTGTGCACGCCGCTGGTAGGTACCAATCTCTTGGAGAATACCTCAACTTTTTGGTCTGCTTAATCACCTTTAAATATGTAGGTGTCAATGGATCTATCAATAAGCGTACAGCAGCATCGCCAAACTGACGCGTGCATCTAAAAAAGGACTAATTAAATAACATAATTATGTAACGATTCCATTTAAAAAGATTTTCCCGGGTATGTTGCAAAGATAAAGTTTTTTCCAAAGTTCATTACCCGAACTTAAAGCATACCTACATTTTTTCATATTATTTTACTTCTGACAAAAGACTGTTATTTGTTATAACCACCAAAAAGTTCAACGCGCTGCGCGTACGCATCCAGTTCCGAACGCGAAACAAAAGAGTTAAAATAATGACATAACTGTGTGAAAATTCACATAAGTGACATTAAAAACATTGTTATTGTTAGGTACATACGTTTCTAATACACTAAACGAAATATGTAGTTATAATTTATATAGTGTTCGTTAAAGATATAATGGAGGAATAATGGGTGTTAGTCTGTTCACACGAGCGTTAGCGCTAAGACCAACGCATTAAGTTGGGGGTGGTTGGGGGAGGATTGAATGCTACTTTGACTAAATTTTAATGGAGTTTTATTTCATATAATTTCCAGCTGAGATACAGAGGTCACCGCAAATCGTCTATTTCCAAAGACGTTCTTGGAAAAAAAGCTCCGTCACCGGCTTGATTGTCGATATTTTCGATTTAAAAAAAATACTGAGTATTGTTGAAATCTTACTTAATAATGTACAAAAGGTTTTAAGAAATTTGCACAATCCATATTTCTAAAAAAAATCGCAAAGAAAAGTGATTTCTTTTTCACGCTGATACCCTTACGCCCCCTTAAATTCTCTTTTCAAAAAATAAACGGATTCATTTTTTAAAGGGATTTTTATCGACGGCACAAAGGGGCATTGTATACAAGCCCTTATATAAATGATTTTGTTGTCCACGTCAACTATTTCACAATTTATTGTATAAAATGATTAGTAGTTAGTTCTTAGTACACAAACTTGTGTAAGACCAATATACTTTATAACAGGCTAATTAATTACAAAAGAGAAATGCGGCGTATCAATGGTTACACAACATGGCGTTACTAACGATACATGTACAATAATGAGTTACAATTTATTGTTTACTTGTAACCGTTATCGATATCAATAGGTACCTTTCAGTACTCGCTATCCAAATTACTTAGTCTTAATATTTGATACACAGAGTGATTTATTTAAATGCTCCAGTACGATGAAAACTCAAACCAAAAGGCTACCTGTAATATTTGTTTATTTTACATAACATAACACAGCATCACGGCTGTATACCCCGAAGGGCTAGGCAGAGATGTAATGTACACCCACATTTCACCGATGCTGTTATTGAGTCCCATGTAATAGAGAGCAAGCCTATTGCCATCTACCGGGCATAGCTCCAGACTCCGCTGCTACTGAGAATTTCCATACAGAAAAACCCAATAACACTTTGTCCGACCCGGGAATCGAACCCAGGACTTCACACTTGCGACTACTAGACCAACGAGGCAGTCAATTTGTTTATTTTCTATGAAATTAATTTATCTGTATCACTTTACAATTAAGAAAAATGGGGTTTAAGTATATGGAGAGATATTTGTCTAAATTTTTCAAGATTTTTGTCTAAAGTCTACTAATTACCAACAAGATTATCACCGCCAATAAGCCAAGTTACCAAGCATCGTGGGACAGCTATTTACCTACATAAATAGCTTACATCCAACCACAATACATACTTTCTCTCGATCAGACACAAGTCTAGATTCTGAACGGCTAAGTTTTTCATCTCGCTCTGCCATTGATGAATTAACATTAGCTAGAAAGTGACACATAATCGCACGCATGGTAAGTGAGCCAGAACTAAAACCGTTGTACGGCAGACACAGTAAGTAAAGTACGTTATGTCCTTGGAATGGTGGCTTTTGAATAGAATCAGGTTGGGAGTTCGACGTCCGTTACGGTCGAGTGCACATAGCGATGTTGTCATTGAGATAATCTTGGATTTTTAGTTGTTTTTACTTCTCTGCCTTAGATTATGTTAGACAAGTTTTTAGTTAAATTAAACGATATTTATAGGAGATCTTATAATGAAGATTTATCTTAATAAAAGGGTTTATTTGTATCTTTGTTTTTAATTACCTACATTATCATAAAAATGCGTATATTTTTTTTAGGAAAAGACAACAATAAAGTAAAACTATCAACATCGTAATCCACATTTGAAAAGAGTTTTTTAAAACTGAATGGCGCTATTTTACTCTATAAATTATAACACGAATATATTAAAATTGTTATATAGAGTCATTTATTTCGGAGCGTGACTTATGGTAACAATTAATTACGGTGAGTATTCTGATAAAACTGGCTTTAATTAATCGAGAACAACACATTGAAAGCTTAAATATTACATATTTTAATAAATAAACGACCAAAATTTTAACAAACGATAGTAGTTTGTTTTATTTGTAACATTTTCTTGCATTCCGTTCGATTTTCAACTTTCAAATAAATCCTTCTCGCCCCTTTTTAAAACAAATGATTGATTCACTGTAACCTGTTTCACAGTGGCCCACACGGTTTATTGGTTATTTTCGGCCTTGAGTGAAAGTGCGCTTACAGTTGCGAAACGAACAGACTACGTATGAAACTGATACTTATAGGTAACTTGGTTTGATAATATTCGGTACTAAGATCGATTGGCTAGTTTGGACAGTAAATACTACTGGTACCTACTTTAATTGTTGAAAAAATCTTTACACGTACATAACAGCATCACGTTTGTATACCTCGAAGGTTTAAGCAGACGTGTACTATTATATACATTCACATTTCACCGATGTTATTATTAAGTGCCATGTCATAAATGGTAAAATTATCTACCGGCCACAATTCTAAACCCCGGACTGTTACTAAGAATTTTGTAATAGCAAAACAGAATACCATTTTTCCCACCCGGGGGTCGAACCCTCACTCTCAGCAACCGCTGCAACCACTAGACCAATTATGGGTTTGCCGAATACACAAAAACAATATTTTCTTCAGAATATATTACATTTAATGAATACAATATTGTCACGTAAAAGTCATTCTGTCCAATTTCATCACAATTTCTTTCACACATTTCGCTAAAACAAATCTCTACGACAAGACACGATGTTATTACATTTTTACTAAACCTACGTTCATATTAAATATGTAGGCAAGTTATAAAGCACAACGTGTAGGTAGGTACACATACTACGGCCAGTTACAGGAAAAAAAGAACCTTATCTCGACCAACTACTGTTAAAACAAATAAATTCACATAATATGATTACAATGTCGCCATAACATTAACTTGTTCGGAGACCATTATAACTTATACTGTGCTGCAGGCTACCATCGCTCTATCATTAGCTCTATCATCGAGGAATTATCACCTTTATTAACAACAAGATAATGTTTATTATCGCACAAACAACACACTGATTGTAGCATTTGTATCATGTGTATGTAAATACAGCATAGTCTGTGACTCATACCGAAATATTCCGAGTAGAGAGATCAAGGCTTCAGAAAGGAGGCTATTGGCCTATCAATATGTTATATCACAGTATACGCATGAAATAGTTAACCCTATTTCTTTGTAAGTAAAGCCGTAAATCGATTAACTTAAGGCGTCCTTTGTGGCTGCTCTGCATGAGTTTTTATGTCAGAAAGCTCTTATACTAACACTCGATACTGATATCCTATCTATCGCAAAATGTACTACAACATTCTTTTAAGTAAATCAATTTGTTTAGCTTCCAACGCGGCTTCCATGCACTCAGAAAATTAATAGCGTTTTTCAACAGTGAAATAGGAAAATACGCTTTAAAGCTGCTTAATAATTTAGTAAGTTAGCGCCGACTAGAGGGCTATTTCGGTCTCATATCGTCAGCCAGTTATTTTGCGGAGGAATTAACAGACTGGTAATGAGTGTGTATTCTACTATTTTATACCAAAAAGCTCTCACAATCCGTGTCAAAAAGTTGAATCACATACGTTTAACAGTGGTGTTTAATCCTTTGTGTCCAGTTGGCTAATGCGAACAACACTGCAGACATGTTTTATTTAATCCGAACTCCGCAGTCTCAGCGTGTCGTCATAATTTTTTGTACTTTTAGCACTCACAGTAAGGTCAACTTATATTACTCTTATAGTGTTGTGAGACGGACAAAGAATTTAGCTGTATTCAAGTCGCGTACACAGCCCTATCTGTTTTCTCCACAGCGGTAAGCCAGATAACATAATAGAGAAATCCTTTGTTTGTTGCTCAACGTAACCAAGATAATACAATAACACAGATCGAGACAGCCACTCACGATGGAATTCGATATCCATTCAATTTGCAAACTGACGATTGTAATCGGAAATATATCGCAAAGTTGACGGGCACAACACAAACACGTGCACAATAGGAGGCGGTGTTATCGGCGCGTGTTTAACGACGCCCGGCCGGCACTACATCCACGGGTGAAATTTCGAAATATCCGCACACACCTTGTGCAAACCCGGGCCTGATGTGGGTCAGCCGCACGCGACGTTATCTCGGGCGCCGGTGCCACACACGGATAAACAAAGAACAAGGCGACTCGCGGAAAAACTGAGGCAAATTCCCCATAAAACTTCACACAAAAAATGCATCGAACCGCAATCGACAGACGAAAAACAAACACAAAACCACCTCATCGGTCGAACTGTCAACATTATAGCCGGACGATGGTATCCGCGGCGAGGTCATCGCTTCCATTCTAGCCACAAGTTTCACGTAACCACTGGTACTAAACGCGTAAATATTACGGCCGGCGGCAGCGCAACGGAACAACGTTCGCTGCAATCGCGTGGAGATTTCGAAATGCGAAATTGTCACCGGTGCGGCGCGCGCGCATGCTATATTATCCGTCTGGGAGATCGCGCACAGATGGCGAGTTGCGTCGCCGCGCGAAAAACACGCGTACGCGCGCCGGTTTTCACAATGCCACTGTTTCCCGCGGCTGCGACGGCCACCGGCCGAGTCAATTAGCCGCCACGACCTCCACTCCACTCCGCGATTGAAACAACAGTCGGACACCCGGCACGAACAATCGGCCACAATGAGATGAACTGATGTGAGATTTACATAACTTAACGCCAACTTCATAACATTTGCAATGTGGATGTGTTGTAGATACCTCGGTATTATGCGTGCGATGCATCAGTCCGGTCGGTAATCATATCGAGTAGAGACCGGATCGTAATTTTTATGATGAGTTGAATTGGCGCGGGCGGCATGACGTCACAGGACTGGTGCGCCCGCGCACACGCGGACATTGCCCGACATACATTAATAACTTGTTGTTTACTTTGATCTCGGTTTTTCTGTACATTAAGTGATTAAAGAGAAGCTCGAAAGCAAAAAAAGTAGGTCAGAACTGAAACATGTTAATTTAAAATCAGGAAAGATAAACTTGGAAACCGGGAAACAAGGAAAGTGTTAATATTTTCCTTGTTCCCCGGTTTCTTAGTTTATAAAAAACAAGAACTCGTAACAAAGTTATTTAAAAAACGAAATACTTTGCTTTGTTTCGAATCAACTTGTATCCCACAGTCCAATTCAAGTTAATCATACGTCCAATTGATACAGCCACGTCACTCGATCTGACGGACGGGCCCGGGCGGGTCATCTGCACCGAAACAGAGCAGGCTTGTCTATTGGACCAATTACACCCACTTCTTCCGCAATCCATGATACATACTTATAAAATTTATAAACATTGATATAAATCAGCCCATGTAATAAACTTTTTAGTGTATCTATGATTTAAATATAGCCAGATTGAGGACAAAAGTGGTACCAGTTAAATAAAGAGTTAGTTAAATAAAGAGAGAGACCAGTTAGAAGTCTCTAGAATAATAAAACTCTTCGATATATTTGATCTTGCCTCTTTGATTATACGATAGCCGTTGCTTCAATGAATTAATTATTGAATATCTATGAATTATTAGATTTTGGCAGCAACGGTATCATATTGTCTGCTTCTGACAATAAACGCCAAAACAAACTCAACGAATTATTTTATAAAGTTCAGTTTTCATTCTGGTAAAATTGACAGCCCACATGCACGATAAATCACTGAGGCTTAAGCAAAGACTAAACCCTAGTTTTGTGCTAGAAATTAAGACAAATTATGTTTTATTTTCACAACCCCTAACCTCATGTTAAAAAAAATAGGATGAAACCCATGAGCGTGAAAAAAGAATTCGAGGTGTTTTCTCGATATAGGACCACATACGCCTCTATATCCCATAATATAAATAAATTTATACAAACATATCCCAATTATTCCGTATGATTAAACTTGCCCCTACAAGGCCAATTAATTGTTTAAATAGACACTAGCCCACATAACATGAAGCCGTTGTCATTCTTCATTGCCTTGACAAATAATTAGCCGTACATTTATCTTACAAAAAAAATATGTTTGATATTAGAATGAACCAGTGCCTAAACATCCAAATCGGTAATCAAATATAATGGTTTTCCCGAACTTATTTAAAATTTCGAAACGAGACTAAAAAATATGAATCTGATCAACACGAGTTCGTGTTAGTAGAGTTCCCATGCAATCATATAGCCTGATATCGAAATTTACCCAGAAATTCTTATTACATTGTTTTACAAACATTAAAGAATGTACATTATTTAGCTTATCAATTAATACGTGTTTAATCACGTTATACGTTAATTATTACTTGAAAGACGCAAGACAAACTTCGCTAGAGGATTCCACTATTTGACAGTGTAACTATGAATTTAATATAGCGGTACACGAAAGTTGCGCGGCGCGAAATTACACTGGGACACATTAATTAGGGTAGAAGTTCGCGACGCCATCTTGCGACCCTGCGGTCCCCACACCTGTGTGGAGAAAACCCAATTTTGTTATCTTACATACCGTTACAAAGATGACTGTTAATGAAACCTTCCCTATAATTTCAACCGTTTCAACTACGTATTTTGTCGAGTGAAAATGTTTAAAGGAAAGTATGTGGTAGTTAACTTTATATAACTAATAAGTATTAGGTGCTAAACAGGCACACCTTGCATCGTCAGAAATATCAATTAACGGCAGGCGGACGTATTAAACGAATAGCCGTTAGGAAACAACAGCAATCCCATTCGAGGGCGGGCCACGTATTCAATTAACAGAATAGGATTCTGAATTGTCGTTCATAACGCTCACAAAGTTAATTAAAATATCCCTAATTGCGCAGCGACTACAGGCGGTGGGACGAACAAACCAGGCCCCACGGTGGGCGCCAAATTTTCCCGCAATGTTTGTACTTTATTAGAGCAAGTTCCTCCACCCCTGTTTGCATACAAGTTTGGGCCGCTTCCGTTTTATTTACAGACGGTTAGGAGCGTACGCCAAGTTACACGGACGCCTCACTAAATCCTCGCGGGACGTGTGTGCCTTCGGACTCCTGCATCGGAGGGTGCCCTCCTCTGGGACTTGTGCATGTATGAATTGTTAGCCGCGATTATATGAGGAAACTAAGTTGCTCCGCTCGCTGTATTAATCATGAGTCTAGCTGATGAATTGTAATACTCAGAAGTCCTAAATATAATACTATATATTTTGAATCTCAAATATATTCTGACTACAGGAACAGGTTAGATAGAAATTTTGGGTTATGTAACTGAATATAAAGTAGAAAATAGAACGAATTTAAACTGCTATTCTATTCTGTATCCAAAAACGTTCTGTTAAGGAATGGAAAACAATAATAGAAACCGAGACAAAGCTATCACATATCCGAATCCGCCGAACGTGACTGGATACGTCTGATCGCTGCGGCGGACGGCAAAAAAATGAGAAATATCGCTGTCGACGAAACGCCAATCTGAATATGGAAATGGCCACCGCCCGGATTCGCAATGCGGGCAGATAAGAATTTTATAGCAAAAGTACACCCGGCCGGGTAAACATTGTGCGAAATGTTGGCGATAAGTGAACGCTACCGAATCGTCATCGACACAATTCGACAGATAAACTCCTGCATAACGTTTTGTATTCGACAAACGAGACACGTCCCTGCTCGGACATACGGCGATAAATTATTTACGAATAAATTATTCATTTATGTTAATAAGTGAAACGACGTCCAAACTTCGTGTTTTCTTCGAGTTTTCGTGAAACATATTCTCATTTGAAATAGAAACACAGTTTGTCATTTAAATGGTGATTGATTGACAACAACTCGCGTGCTTTACTGTTAAATTAATATCGGATGATGTAAGTAAACAATGACATTTAATAACTTAGCCATTTAATTATTTATTATCTGTAACATGTTGTTTATGGCTCTCCTAAAATATAATTTACTGCTAGTAGAGTTATTATCCTATTATTTTATAATTAATACACATACATGTTATGTAAGTACGTAGATATTGTTACGCTAAGTTAACGATAAAAAGTTATTTTAATGAAGGAAAACTGGATGTAATGTATACGATTACGTTGATGCCTAGAAATCAGTAAATAGTGTGCTTTTTGGACTCATAACTTCAAAACGCAAACCGGACACCTACAGTGCGAATATTTATGAAAGAAGTTACGGGTAGGTCAGTCCTTAAAATCTAACTAACTTAAGTATCTGAAGATAATCTTTCTTTTTTTTATCTACCCCGTCTTCTCATCCCTCATCCTAATTTGAAGATGTCTACAATATGTATTGGTGCGGATCGCACTAAACTAATTTCAATCAGAATTATCTTTTTCTTATAAACATAATTGAAACAGGGCAGAAAACATTTAGACCTGTCAAATTATAGTCTACAAGATTAAATATATACTATAACATCACGACTGTATTCCCCGAAGGATTAGGCAGAAGTGTTCTTTTTGTATATCCACATTTCGCCGATGCTAATAACAGTCGTATGAAATAGGGGCGAGATTATTGCCGGACATAATTGAAATCTCCGGGCTAATAATTCCTAGAATTTCAGAATATCCCTACAACACTGCTCGACCTGAGAATCGAACCCTCATGCTCAGCAGCCACGAAAACGACAGTTAGGAAATAAAAAAATCAGACCAAATTTGAGTTCGTATATGTTTGAACCTACAACAAAATGAACACCAATATCAAGTATCAAAGGCTGCTCTTCCTTAGTCTAATTAAAATTATATTAAGTAATGTGACAGGATATTCAGAAAGCAATTAAACTGCAGATATTGAAACTGTACCCTACTTTGGGCCCGTTGTCATGTCACGTTTATCGATTAAATGGACGTTATGAGGCGGATGAAGATTAATAATATTTGGCTTTTAGCCTTATAAATTTGGAACATGTTGAACGTAAATATTCAAAAACAAAACCAGGTTCATTATCTTTTCTACAACGGAAAACCTCCGTGTAAAGTGCACGGAGTCCGGAGGCCCCAGTGTAAGTTTCTTTCGACAAACTCGATTTAACACATTGCCTTGGCGCCTTGGGCGCTCCGATTGGTCCGTTTCGTGCTCTCCACCAATTGGAGCGAAGAAACTTACACTAGGGCCTCGGAACCTTGTCAGATGGATGACAGGCGTGATGCTATGTTATATGTTATGTTAAAATGAAAATGTCCATGCATTCCTGTGTAACAGACCATCAAGCATTCGTTGTTCAGTAACTTTTTTACTTTGATTACTATGGATATGGATATGGATTACTATTACAAAAGCTTCTGTGGGCATCCTTTGGGCCTCGACTATGGCAATATTCCATTAAGACAGTTTCCGCGATGTATGAAAACGTATATTGAGTAGTAGATGTCATCGGGAAGATGAATATAATATAAATGGCTTCTTAATTGCCCGGAACATCTTGATAAATAGACTGAAACAACAATCCTGTGGGAGAGCACGATGTCAACAGCGCCATCTATTACATTAAGCGCGAACTGCTACACCAATAAAACAGTAAGGCAGACGCTGACAATGCGTCTTAGACCGAAGTGATTTAAGAGCTTCAGACACTTTGTATATTACTTCATTACGCTACCTAAAAACGCTGTAAATACTTTTTTTTATAGAAAGTTTAAATCTTGTCCAAGCAGAATATCACTATAACTGCAATAAATGCTGAGTTGTGAATTTCATATTTATTGTTTGCGGTTTTGGCCGTATTTCTTATATTGAGTTAGCCAGACATATTTTAATCTCCTTTCGTTTTAGATCAACTGAAAGCCTCTCGTTGGGACAACCCAAATTCAAAACAACTATCAGCAGATCATACAAATACTTATATGTTTGCCGATAATATAAGCGAACCAGCGACACGTAGTGCAGAAAGCTAATCGTATAGCCACTGCGCCTATCGATAATCGTATAGCCACTGCGCCTATCGATAATCGTATAGCCACTGCGCCTATCGAGAGTTGATCCCTTCTCATTGATATAAAAGCAACATGCAAGGCTCACCATGCACAGTCAGCTCGGAGTCCCTGTTCAGCTCGTAGAGGCGCAATGCTTCGTCCAGCTCCAGCTGCGTTGATATCGTGCAGGGATCTCCTTCCTCGTCCACCCACTTCATAGTAAAAACCTACAAATAGAAGGCTTATTTAAGAGTTTTGACATCATTAATGTAACAAATTTAATACGATAGAAAGTAACTTAACATGCTTCATGATATGTTTCACCTAAAGGGTTAAGTAGAGATGTACTATTGACAACCCACATTTCACCGATTCCATAATTACGTTCCATGTAATAGGAGGCAGGGGCTTACTACCATTTAACAGACACAATTCCAAACACTGGGCTAGTACTGATAATTTCAATACAGAAAAATCCAATAATACTTTGCTCGACCTGGGCACCAAATACATCACACTCAGCATCCATGGTTGCTACCACTAGACCAACCAGCTATTTGGAGGGGCAACTGTTAACTGCCGTCCTCTCAGTACGACCATCATACCAGCATCATACTTTAAACATCAAACATTCTGCCTTATATACTGATTATTAGATTGACAGTCATGATATATAAATATTGAAAATCTTAATGAGCCTGTCATTAGCATAACAAACCTGATCAGGCAGGAAACGGCATATCGCCACCATCTCCTGGGTAAACTCCTCAAAGTTGATATTGTGATTGATGTACGTAATCATCACATCTCCATTATACACTGTCTTGACTCGGACATCGTTTGCATGGTTATCTTGTTGCACCAGTTGGGTCGGCATCATGACAAGTTTACGTCACTTTACGTTCACTGCTATGCCTGAAAAAGTTAAAAATAAGATATATTTAGATATAGAACTACTCACAATAATAGTAATGCTAGCGGTATCACTCTGGAATCTTGATCACTGTTAATTTTGACCGTTACCAGTGGGGTACTAATTTTTGTATTATTTTTTAATCTAAATTGTACTAAACACATGTATATAATAATAAATAAAAAACTATGATGAATATAACACATGGCTTGCTTATCAAAAGCCAGATAGGTGGTATCAAATATAATATTTCTCAGCATAATATATTTTCAATATTTGTCAAATCTTTCTACAGTAAAGTCTTCTGTGATAATTAACATTTATTAGCAGCTATTATAAACAAGGAAATATTTAAAGTGTAAACATGTTTAGAACTGAAAATTAACACTTTACTTATGTAAATAGTATAACAAATTTTATATACATAGTATGGCAAAAGCAAGAACTATTAAAACTGAGAAAAATCAACAATAACAGATATAAATCTATAAGAAGCTTATTATGGTCAAATTCTAACATGGTGATTGATCATAAATATTTACATGACCTATTAGTTTTTTCTGACTGATATTTCTAAATGTGTTATTATTTTTAAAACCACAAATGATTACAAGGAACTTATACAACTAGTCAAACATACTCCTCTGCCTAACCCTTCAGAACATACAGGTGAGATTCATGTTATAAATTCCTAGATCTAAAACTTCAACAAGATGTAACTTTTGATTACAAAATTATCATCGTCATAAGCCGATTTGGAGTTTGAAAAAAAAATCAATTTGGCTTTTCAATATGACTTACTTATATTTTTGCTTTTAAAAATAACACTTCATTCATTGTTAGTGTCACTGCTCAAGGCTTCTCATGCAACAACAAAGATTGTTACCCATTAAAACTTATGATAAATACTTCAGAAACATCCTGCCATCAACTTTTTAAGTAGGACACTAATAAAGTCATAGATTTTACCCATAATTAAACACAACACACCCAAACGTTATCCACGGAACATGGTATTGTAGGTGCAGTTAGATATTTGAATACAATGCAATATTACTTCACAAAGCCCTATTGTTTCTCAATTATTGAGTTATTAACAGATCAATCAGACTTTTTTATTATATTAGTGTCATGTTTCTCTCAATACCCCCCTACAAATACTCGTAATACATGATTTATGACAAAGAAGTGCAGTAGCAACTATCGTAGGGTTTCTAGATGCCACTACTTGGTCATAACCTAGAGTAAATAGGATTACTATATTAAAAATCTCTGAAGCACTATATACTTAACTAACAAAAGCTAATTGCGGCCTCGCTACACCAACTTCCCGTTTAGGCGCGTATAATAGAACCTTTATAATAATAACTGTGATAACATTCCCATAACGTGAATCATTTGAATAAGTATAATTAAGTACACAATGCAAACCTTTCCGAGAAATCACGGTTCCCGTATCTCTAATAATTTGGTGCTGGTACAATACGGGATCACAATCCCATTGATAAAAGTGTTAATTTATGTAATACACGATAATTATCGAAATTATATGTAATAACAACAAAAGTTTGACACACACAACATTATTCACAAACTGACATTTAACAGGAAACAGTTACATGTTTTCATTGAAGATGACGCTTTCTTTCTTCCTATAGGAATTTGCACAAGAGGGAGTGAAATAGATATACCGGCGTCTCATAATCTAAAACACTACATTCCATTGTAAAGTTTTTAGTGACGTGCCAGCTGTTTCCGGCAGTAAACCAATCAACTTATTTTTGACTTTATATAAATTCAATATATATATACCTAAAGATACTCAGCTCTCAGCGACTCCCAAAGCTTTGAAAAAAATTGAATAACGAACGAATATAACTTAAACAAGCATTTCAACTATCGAGAATGGCATTCCTGAGACAACATTCAATTTCGTTCTAAAATAGCTTTATAGTTCACACTCTATCAATAAATTATTAACCTACATTTTAATTTCTGAACTGAAACTATTTCTGTCAAATTACGTCAAGTTATCAATCGGGGTTGGGATTGGATTTCCTGTAATATTTTGTTGGAATTTGGGATATTAACATTAGAAACTCTGTGAATTAATTTCTTATATTTATTTGCTTTGTCTCCATTCTTGTTTGATCATGGTAAGTTAAGTTTTTGTTTACTACAGTTGTCATACCTTTCTAAAACACTATTTGTTATGATGACTAATGCACAAAAATTAACGGAATTCACAGTTCTGTGATATGTTTTATGTTGATTGCAGACTGACCAACAAATGGATTGTGCGTTGGACCTGATGCGGAGGTTACCTCCGCAGCAGATTGAGAAAAACTTGACAGATTTGATAGATCTAGTGCCGAGTATGTGTGATGACCTGCTCTCATCTGTAGATCAGCCGTTAAAGATTGCTCAGGACCGCAGCACGGGGAAGGACTACTTACTGTGTGATTATAACCGAGATGGAGACTCATACAGGTCACCATGGTCAAATACATACGATCCGCCTCTTGAAGATGGGTCAATGCCTTCTGAGAGGCTCAGGAAATTAGAAATCGACGCTAATCACGCCTTCGACCAGTACAGAGAAATGTACTTTGAAGGTGGTGTTAGCTCTGTGTATCTGTGGGATATGGACCATGGATTTGCTGGTTTGTATATTCATTGACACTTTATTGGAGGTTAGAAACAGGAAAATAATAAAGTATTCATTTATTACTGTCTTTTATAACTAATAATAAGATAGTAATTTATTTTTCAAGATGAGTTGAGCTTTTTTTGTTTACAACTAAGCTTAATTTAGCATAGTTTTTATCCACAAACAAATTATGGTCAGCCATTCAAAATAAATTTACTATCATAACAATGACATCATTTCCCAACTTTTCCCATTAAATAAGCAATGTATATAACAATTTCCAGGTGTAATATTGATAAAGAAAGCGGGTGATGGCTCCCAGAAGATCAAAGGTTGCTGGGACTCTATTCATGTGGTTGAGGTGATTGAGAAGAGTTCCGGGCGCAATGCTCACTACAAGCTCACATCTACAGCCATGCTGTGGCTGCAGACTAACAAAGAAAGCAGCGGGACTATGAATCTCGGAGGCAGTCTTACAAGACAGGTATAGGGGAATGTTTTATAGTTAATGGTGACATATTTGAATACTTCTATACTGCAAGTATAAAAAAGTGCCTTTCTCTTCAAGAGGAATGTTATGCAATGCTCATTTCAGGCATAATGCTTCCTTCTTAGTGTGAAGAGGAACAATTTTTAATATTATTAAAATTTATGACCTATATGGCCTACCATAGATTCATCATAGATTTCTTCTAACTGATAATGAAGAAGACAGCAACAGAACTCATTTATTTATACAAATACCATACCACATGTAAATACATGATAATATAAAATAAAATATATTTTTATTCATATAGACCAGTTATAGGCACTTATGAATAGAGTTATACTCTAGTTGCCACATTCCAAAGTGTTGTTTTCTTATGGAGAATGGGCAAAACACTCCATGGTTACTCTTTTAATTTCTGATTGTTTAACATTTCATACTTATGAATACATTGCAATTGTTTAGCATATAATGACTTCCATTTGTAATCAATTCCAGGCAGAACAGGACTCTCCTGTGAGTGATGTGACACCCCACATTGTGAACATTGGCCGCATGGTTGAAGACATGGAGAACAAGATCAGGAACACGCTTAATGACATCTATTTCGGTAAAATATGCTTGTGATTGAGAGATTTATGTTGGTAACTGTTCCTTGATGTTATTTCTCCCTGTAACTTGACAGGGGTTTAGTTCACTGATGAATTCAAACTCTTAATTAATTGCTACAATGTACAGTCCCGTAGCCAGATGAGAAATGTCGTAAGTAAACATGCAATATTCCATTTTGGTACTGAAACACAAGTGGAATACGCATTTGAGCTCATTCAAGTGTCTTATTATATGATCACAAGAACATAAAACAAAGTAGTTTAAATTCAGTTGCCACCTTATGATTAGTTAATATTATAAGAAGGTCATCAGAGCTAAAACAGTCTTATATTTGAAGTAATTTAAGTATGTTATATCCATTTCGAACAGTTAAGTTACTCTCATATTAAACTTATTTGTTTATTATTTCAGGAAAAACAAAAGATATAGTGAACGGCCTCCGGTCCGTGGTGCCGGCGGAGATCGTACACCGCCGGGCGGCGCTGCAGCATGACTTGGCTGACGCGCTGAAACGTCGACACGTTGCGCGCGATGACTGAGCGCACGCCTGCGCTTGCGCATCGCCGTGTTTACGTAAGTTCTAAATCATTCTTTTTCCGTTCTACTTAGTCTCAGAACAAATTATTCCGGTTTTCATAAACTATATAAATTGAGGATTTAATTTAACGTTTTGTGTATTATTTATAAACAAATCCTTTACTTCTCCTTTGAGAACTGGCGTCGCTAGAACAGTATGGTGTTGTCTAAAAAGTCGAACA
The DNA here is from genome assembly GCA_947562105.1 of Shargacucullia verbasci. Lineage (NCBI taxonomy): Eukaryota > Metazoa > Arthropoda > Insecta > Lepidoptera > Noctuidae > Shargacucullia > Shargacucullia verbasci. The sequence continues at coordinate 3,058,503 of OX387296.1, forward strand.
TAATTTTTATTAACGTTTAAATCTTTTGATTTCAGATGAGGTGGAGATATTGGGTAAATTGTGTTAATTAAGGATCGCTCACGGAAAAGAAATGTGAACTAACGAAATTGTGGAAACTTATGAAGGATAATTTAATAAAAAATATATTTCTCGTCTATTAATAGTGTATTGAATTTAGAAATAAATCAATGCGGCCAGTATGGTGCTTTGAACAAAATAGTCCTTATATTTATATATTTTGTCTTCATAGATATTATTGGAATTGTAAGTTATGTAAACTATGTAAAAATCGTCTCATTATGTATAGATTTTGGAATTAAATTCGCCCAAGTATCATCCATCTCATTTACAGTTGCATTTTTATTGCTTAGTATTTTCTTTTATTGTAGTTTATAATAAAACTGTATTTTAAAACATAAGGTTCTGTGTAAGATACGGCATATATTATTATAATAATGTTTTTGCAACAAGCCAATTTTAATGTTGCAATTTATTTCACATAATAACAATAGTTTTTAATTGGCCTCTCTAAATATATATTTATCCGCATCTTGACTTTTTATTCTAACTTGCAATCAACTATTGTAGTGCATTGGTAAACATAGTCCTCCACTGACCTCTAGAATATAATGGAATTATTTTTATTTCAAACTAGCGCCGGCGTTACACGGATACTATTTACTAATGAAGAAAATGAGGAATTTTATACGAATAACCACCTAAATTTCCCGGACTCTTACTGATTAAAAACCACACGACGTTCCTACGACATAGCTGTTACGCAGGAGGGATTCACTCACGCTCTGGCCGCACCCTCGGCAAGTATCGGTGCGACCACGCGCTAAATTGTGTGGCTAACTTACAGCCGGACATCTTGCTAGATCAACTATACATACTTTAACAGAATTCTTAGATATTCTCAAATTGAAAAGTTAGTAAAACTGTACCTTCTCAATTGACTTAAAATATTAATGAATAGTAATTTTATCATAAATGTCAATCCCATACATTGTGCTAGTATTTATATTCTTTAGGGATATTAGATGGTATACCAGCTAGACGTAGGTGCTGGATGAGAATTGCTACAGGTAACTTTTTTGGCGACGGAACCCTTTTGGAAAACAAACTACTTGACGGAGCCCTAAAATAATTAAAAGCTTATTTTATGTGCACTCTTTATTAATAATCATATTACTTGACATTAAGTTTTAATGGGAGGTATGAAATTGTTTTTACTTTTCATCAATTGTTTGATGTCAGGCTTGATAGAACAGAGTTGACTGTGAAAAGAGTGATCAGATTTGATTTTATTAGATTGAATATGGCTGGTCTAAGAGAAGGGTTGCCTATCGCTTATAAGCCCAAGGTCTTAGTTTCACACAAATATGTGAGACGCCAAGAACGTTTCAGGAACGTCAACGAAACTGTTTAAAAAATAATTTAGGATTACTCTTGTATCGTAGGTACAGTTTATAAACATAAATCTCACATTGTAAAAGTACTGTACAATTTGAGAGAATGTCGTATAGCATTCAGTGTTGTTGGACAACTATCTGTTCTGTAGGCCATCACTAATACTTTTTCCTTGGCCAGATGATGGTTCCGTGTGGGATGGAACCCAGATCGTCCTCCTTTTATCCGATATTTATAACTGAAAAAACTACCTCATCCACCAATCGGTCAAATGCGCGGCTACTACTAGAAAATTTGATTTCGGCTAGTTTGAACCTAAGCGAAATTCTAAGTCTATGGTTTGAACTGTTTGGAGGTTGTAGAAGTGAATATGATGCTTATTTTTACTGGACCGTATCACCCACTGAATTTCCTAAACGTATTCCAAAATGTCAGTTACGTTGACGTCACTGTCAGTTTAACATTTAAGTGTCAATGTCAAGTCAAGTGAATTGTTGTTGAATTAGTTGAAAGAACTTGAATGTCTTGAATACATTTCTTATTTCTTTTATTCGTTGAGAATTCATGAGTTTCATGTATCTCTACCGTTTTTCTTTATACCTTTAGAAGTGAGTGATTACTACAAAATGAATGTAGATCCCGTACTAATAGAAGATGATGATGTTGATATGGTGGGTTACTAGCTTATTTTATTACTATAATATCAAGGAATGGCGGGAGCGGGTGTCCAGCTGTAGGATATGATACAGGGTACTTATATAGTAGGTATCGTATGTCAATTTACATAAAGTTCAGTTTCACCTGATTGGTTGAATTTTTGCAGTGCTCGGATTATTCACCCTTCTCAGCCACAAGTAGGTACTTATTAATTTGAAAGCGATTTTACATAAGTATTACGTGCCCAAAGGTGGTCTGGCATAAATCCCCAAGTGCCATATAACCACTTCTCGTCGTTAACGACCTTGGTTTGCATTAAGTATTGTAATGTTTAAGTTTTTCCTTTGCATATGGTAAGTGAAATCAAACCATTTTCAAACACCAATACTAAAGGTTACATTTTGATATATCTGCAACAGTAGGCATATAAAAAAAAATAAGGTAAGTTCTGAGATAAGACTTCACCAGTATTCATACTGTCAACCTCCAATGATGGAGTGGCTCTCACAGAAGAACCATACTGTGGGAATGGAACTTGAATATCATCATCATCATTATCCACAGCCCGACTTCTCCCACTGCTGGGCATAGGCCTCTCTTTGAAAGTGCCAGTTTCTACGCTCTTGCGCCAGTCTCATCCATGTCACTTGAATATACATAATTCAATTCTAAATCATCAAACATCTCTTTTTTTCAGGAACCTGTTTTGATTATTGATGATGATGAAGATTTTTATGCAGTACAAAACAATGATAGACAAGCAAACAATAATGATGTAATCATAATTCCTGATAAAAATAAAAGAAAAACTAGGAAGTCTGAAAAATCCTTTATTAAATGTCTTAAAAGTAATAATCTTATGGATAAAATAGTTAAAAAATGTTCAAGCATGGAAAATTCTTCTGGTATGCAAAGAGTCATAGATAAAACACTGTTACCTTTGTACAGAGATGCAAATAATAGATATAAGGAATCGGCAATATTCCGAAGATTATTGAAGAAGACATTTAAACTTCTAGTGAGAGACCCTGATCATAAGTTTTTGCATATCAAGACATTGTGTGAAGAGTTGAAATCAGGAGGATTGAGAAGGAAAGTGCCATTTGTCACACTGGCGACAAACCTGAAACATACCGATGGTAGAGGGAATAAAGGTTTGTTGCAAATTCTATGACATTTTAATACTTAACTGATAAATAGTGATACATATATTTTTTACTTCAATGCATAAATATTGATATTTGAATTAATAAAAAATTTAAAATAAAGAATATATTCATTTATACCCAAATTAATGTTTATATTTTTAATTGCAGAAGTGAATAGTAGCAGTGGAACAAAAACTACTGAAGAAAAAAGTGTGAATAATAGAATTGTTGCTGAACATTCTTATAGTGCTGCCAATACTGAAAAAAGTTGTTTTAGTACAGTAATTAGTCAAAATTCTGAAATATCTATTAGTAGTGAAGTGGTTATTACTGAAAGTGACAAGAAAAGTGAAGTGTTTAATAGAGACATTAATGAAGAGGTAAAAGAAACAAGAGTTAGTGATACTCATCTAATTGTCACCAGCAGAAAAGAAAGTAGTTGTCACACAAATGAAAATGAAAAGACTGATGTTATAAATTTAGATAATTCTGACAACGAATCTGTAATTAATTTAGATCACGATGAAGGCAAGAATGAACTAATAATCATAGAAGAAGCAGCACCAAGTGTCCAAGCAAGTGATTATTCTAACAAAGAAAATAAATCTGGGAATGAAAAATGTAGGATTGACTATGAGAATTATAAATCATATAATGATTTGCCATTTGGTCTTTTAATTCCTCAAAACCACGTAGAGTTGGAGATTCATGAAGTTCCAAGTCCCAACTTAAAAGATAAAATGGTATCAAACATTGAACAGCAGATTGCCGTTTATAAAAGATTGATTGCTGAATTAGAAGAAAAAGAGGTTACTAATAATAATGCAAGTTCACCATACATTCAATGTTCTAAGTGAGTTTGTTTTTTTTTTGGCGTTTTCTGTTTGCTCTACTTATTGTAACAACTTAATGAGATATTTGAAGTTTCTGTTCCTGGAAATTACTTTAAAATATGACAGTCTGACTATGTATGGGCCTGTAAACTGTCTACAAGGATTAAAACCTACCTGATCTCTCTAATGTAAACATAACCATTCAGTAAGGTACTCGAAAACTGCTGCTACAACTGGTGACACCTAAGAATGTCTGGTTTTGCATCTTGGGCAGTTAGCCCTGTTACAAACCTTGCTAGTATATTCATTTGTGTAATGGATTATTACTAGCTTATTGCAGCAGATAGGCCTCTGTGCCAAAGCCCACGATCCGACTCCAGCTACCTTCTTCATATCCATGGGCCATCCGTCATGTAGTTATAATAAATTAAAAAATACCTAAAACCTTTCACTTTCAGATTGAAAAAGAAAATAGTGGAATGTTACAAGAAATTATGTAAAATTACTGGCAATAGTGAACATTTAGTGAAACGACGCGAGGTTCGACTGTTTGTGGCCCAGGGTCATCCATCAGGGCCAGCCAAGAGGTTGGAACACTTTCTCAATGCAACAATAGACAGTACTGGAGCAGTGGCCTTCCCTGACTTCCACGATGTATTGCAGTGTGTGATCCAAGCAAGTATTCATGATGGACTGGGCTGGGACAAACAGCAGATCTTCCAAGAAGGTCAGTACTGTTAATCTAGTAACTGGACAATTGTAAAGTCCAAACCTTTTAATGCATAAAAGGTTTGCACTAAGCTTCATCGATTTGGTTGGGCATAATGTTTAATTTTCTCACAAGATATTCTGTTGTTGAAATGAATAGACCAGTTGTATACGAAAGGGATATGCACTTATTGTCTTATTTGAAATTTAGGTACGTTTACGTTTACTGATACTACGTAATTCGCTCTAAATACCCAGTTGTTTGATTCCTGCATTTTGATTCCATACTCGTATGATGACGTCGAGGTCAGATGACAATTTTTGGTAGTCTTGGGAATTCAACTTCACACTCAGGCGCCGCGTTGTCTACTAGAGCAGACTTGTTCTATAATACTGAATTCTCGAAATTCCAGCGGTCGCGTTGTTTCGTTATTGCGGGCAAGCGTTGCGCAAGCGCCGCCAGAAGCGAGAGTACAAGGACCTGCTGAGCTTGGTAGAAGACAAGACACTAACTGACGACCCTGCGGAAAAGGACCCACTTCTACTCGCCAAGCTGGAGGAGAACAAATTAATCGCTAAGGTGAAGGAAGAGGAAGTTATAGACAGGTAATGTTTTTATCAGTTCTACAGTGTATAGACTACACATAATACTACTCTTAGTGGTGTATGTTAATGCTAGTTAATTAAACACTCATTAGAGAAATGTAAGCAAAATTTATGGGACATTTACAAATCATTTGATTATTTCTTTTCTATCATTGCCCCACACTAGGATTTCCCACATTAGGAGTTTTAATTCCGCTAAAGTAGTTCAGATGCTCCGTGGAGGGGCGAAACAAGTGTCGAGGATCGGTTTGGGTTGCATGTTACATTATATCTATCGCACCATCTGCATGTGCATATATTTGCGGGCGGGAGGGCGTTGCTACATGCACCCAAACCTGAACTAGTTTGGCGGAATTAAAACTAAATATTCCAGTTGTATATCGTGGATTTCCACAAAGTAACGGCTAATTCTATTAATTATCTAAACATTTAGATTTTTTTCAATGTCTATAAATTAACTTTATCGAATAACCCTTGGCTATATAATAATGTAATACTAACTTAATTGTTTTCAGATACGTAAACTTGCCAACCCACGAGACAATACCATCAGAACAAGCTTTGAATCCTCGTCTAGGCAACATAGTGGAACTTGATTCTAGTGATTCAGACAGCGATAGTGACTTAGATTCGACGTCAGCAGATGAAAATAATAGCAATGTCACATCTCCACGAAACCTATGTGAAATAGGAGAGAGTTCTAATAACAAAACCATTCCTGATTGTGGTGATACAGAAGAGATTACAAATAATAATCAAACTAGTGCTGATAATAGAGTTTGCTTATTAGAAGCGAGTACAGTAAAGAATAGTAAGACCATTCCTAATGCTCAACCTGCAAAAGGGGCACGTCCGAATAATAATATGATCATTTGTAATAGTCCACATTGCGTAATACCAACCTGTTCATCATATAATGAAACCAAACATAATAATGAAAAATCAGACAAAGTATTAGTAATTAACGGGTCATGTAGTTTAAATGATTTACAAAATTATATCTCTTGCACGACACATACTGGTGTTGTACAGAATCATGATCCTAGTAATAACCCAGAAGATCATAATGTTGAACAAGTAGATATTAAGAAAGAACCACTGGATGTTCAAATTATGTTGGACGAATTGGGAGATAACTTTGAATGTACGGTATTTGACATTGAAGACCCGTTTTTAGTCATAGAAATATCGTCCGACGGATTTTCAGACGATGATTCGTGAAATTAATGTTATTTTAGATTTTTAAACAACTGATACAATAATTTAATAACTTTGTTTTTTATTGGAATAGTTCTATTCGAATGTTACTCTGACAGGATGATTATATGTAACATAGATATTTAAAATTGTTAACATCACTATTTCGTGTGTCAACTTGTGATCAAAACATAGATTTTAAACTTACGGCTACTGCCTGCACTAAGGTCTACTAGAGGACCGTTAGTGATTTATTTGTATGAAATGAGGGACTTAATATGTGCTAACCTGAGATACCGGTCAAACAAGTCAATTACAGTTATAGAATGTACCCGTACTCAGCTTTCAGTACATGCAAAAACTTCAAGATGACAATATCCGATCTTTAGATGTAAAAATTAAGAGATGTGAATTTACATTCAATAGCGGCGCGGAACGGAAATCCTTGCTACCAGTTCTTTGTTTTCACACAAAATTACAAGTTATGTAGTCAAGATAAAGTTCAATAAGTAGCTAATAATTTTTTTACAGAAACTGGTCATTCTTACGAGGCTTAGGTACTTGTAGGTACAAATATGACCATTGGTACTTTCTAAACTCGCAACAACTGTCTATTGGTCTGTGGAACTTTTGTGTGGAATTAGTAGAAATACTAAAAAAGGACGGTAGCGCCCTCCTCACTATAATTGTTGATATCATATCATGTTCAACATTGATCATGATTGAATGTAATTATTTTACTCAGTGGAATATGAGTTTACTCAAAGTAATAGAAGATGCCTTTGATAATTGAGAACATGTTCAAAAATTATATATTTCACGTTCATATTTTTTCAAGTCTACAATATTTATAGCTTAATGCTTAGAAGCATTGTACACACAACTAACGTTGCTGCATACTCTATAATGTGTACTTATTCCCATTGTATAGGGATATCGTGATCGTGGGTTTTTTTTTTAATTAATTAAACCTTATTCAGCTGGTAAAAAAAAACTAATTGTTTCCCCATTATTATGACCACTGGCTGTTATGCTCTACGTAAGTTTAACAAATTTTTTGTGAATAGACTGTTTGGGACTTGCATTTTAATGTTAAGAATGTAATACTTACCAAAACTTAATTAGTGTGTATGTCATCTTCATCACATTATGATAAAAATAAATTTATACTTTATACTGTTAGACGAGTTTCACTGTTGCCTTTCATTTGTTCTACATACATCCTTTTTCATGTTCAGTAGTAGTTTCAGTAAATCATGTATGTAGTGAATGTTAATTGCAAAATATTTTCAGTACTTTAGTAACTCGGCCCAATCATAAAGAAATCGTATTTTACGATTACTATACCCGTAAGTAAAAAAATAAATAAAAAGGGTGTAAAATAAAATAAGATCTAAAATAAACGAAACTACATAAAGGGTGCTATGAATCACAACGCACGATATTTCATTTTGTACAGATTTAATTCGACAGACTGTTAAATAGGTACTTATTACTGCTTTACATTTATTTATTGGCCGTTGCTATTAATTCGGTACTGCTTGTTCATACAACATGACAAACATGAGACTGCATCAAGAGTGGGTTATTGTAATACTTTGTAAACTAGAGTCCATTATCCATCGATTTATCCAATCTTACGTATATACAGAAGTTTAGCACTAAATACCGTCACATTAGTTATTCAACCTGTCCTACGCCCCGATATAAAAAATAATTTTAAGTTTCCTAAATTAAAATCCGCAGATTATTGGATAATTACAATTTTAAACCATCTCTTCTTCACAAGGTCTTATGATAACGACCTAACAGTCAACCGTCTCGTACAGCGCAATATTATTGAATCGACAAGCTATACACAGGAGTAGCGGCGAGTCGCGGACTCTTGTAACTGATACAGAAAGCTCAGAAAACATGCCCGGCTCCAGTGTTATAGCTCGTTTCACAGAATCTACCTAGTTCTGCTCTAATGTAAGCAACAGACCATGTGTGCAAGAGAATCAATTCCTAATAATAACTTATAGGTGCACCAATTAATTAATTCTAACGGTTATGAATAAATTCACATTTAAATCCGCAAACGCTATTCTAAGCCACGGATATTACAAGACATCCAACAAGGAAGGAATACATCGATTCAAGGTTCCATTGGGATACAACAGCTTATCTTTACAGAAAGAAAAGTTACCTTTTTACTAAAGTATTTTATTTTACACCTCCCGATGTCTTTACATATATACCTTAGGTTTTTTATAAAATAAAAACCTGATTACAAGCTGCTAAGTATAAAAACTTTACCAACAATAACGATTATGCAATTTCGAAAAAAAAAAATGTACAGAGAAAATAAACTGTTATATTTAAACAGCCTAAACTTTTAGTCTACAACCTGCGATGTACGAATTTTGAATGCAATAAAAAAATATCTCTCCTATAGGGCCTTACCTTACATTCTTACATTAATTTTCGTATATCATATCGTCTTTGACAATCTGATGTTAAAAGAATATTGATAAGTCCACTAACATACAAATGAATGGTATCCTATCTAGCCCTTGAAGGCAACACTTGCTAGAGAGTGGCCGTCACGAGTCACTACACTTAAAACATGGAATTTAGGCAATCTTAAGCCACTCGATAATGTGTAACAGCTCATGTGTTCAAATTAGCAAATAAAGAGAGCAAGGAAAGGCCAAGTGAGCACAAATTTACATAAAAAGAAAACAACTATTTCTTCTACAAAATGCATCGTCAGTCTTGCCTGAAGATATTCGTTATCAGGAGACATTCTCAAGTCAGTCTTCAACGTCACGGTTAAAACGATAGGAGCAGAACACTGCACGCCATGGAATGCACACCACAAGTGTCTGTAGTGGATGTTATTTGAACAGATGGCAAGTGTTACACATGAAGGGAGGCGGCTCGTAGCGCGCGGCGCCACTGCACGCCGGCACTGCGCCACCGACGTGACGCGTGCCAATAGAGGACTAATCAATCACACACCACATTCAAGAATTTTTCTTTATTTCTATTTTTTTGCGCATTTTCTCGATTTTTTATGTATTCATTAATTTAGCATTAAAATATGGTAATAACTTCAAGTTTGCGTCCATCTCTTTGTCGGATTATATACCGTTATAAAACTTTAATATCCACCACGGGAAATTTTATTACACCGATGTCGATCAACAAACCTTCGGCGGCTCGCGGAGCGCAACGTAACTTTAACGTTTAGTAGACGTTGTAAGCGAAAAGAGAACAAACAAAACAAAAACAAACGTGAAGTTCCGGCCGGTCGCACGCGGCTGCCAGTCGCCGCCGCACGCTCGCACTCCGGGGCACACTATTACACTTAAGTATAAATAAATTAATGCATCAGCGTCCCACGCAAGGGCTATTTCATTACATTTATTGTAACCGTGTCCAATTAACGTGCACTCGTACATGTAATGCTGGTCGGCCAACAATTCACTGTACTAAACATTCAGTCGCCAAAACCCTGTGGTCCCACAAGTTTGTGACAAGGTGGCAAGGCGAAGAATATTCAGTACAGCGACTAGAGACCCCACATCTAATTGAATATTGACACATATCTCTAGAATGTTATCCTTAAACCAATGGGACCGCATCAATGGTACGGGCTAGCACTTTGTAGACTAGTGCCATATCGTGAGCAGAGCCCCCGGGTACGGAGTGGACGGCGACAAGCCAGCACCACGTCACACCATAATATTTTATGTTAAATTATACATAGTATTATGTTTTACATTTATGTAAGAGCTGTTGATTGTAAAAAAATTATATGTATGTATATCCCTATAAATGCTGAGTTGGTTTATTTGTCGAGAGCTGTGTTTGCCTTGACTGCGATTACACACTCCTCACCGCAAGACTTCAGCACAGTGCACTGAAACAATATAATTGGTACATTAGATATTAAGGCAAAAAATACCGAAATATTTTTTTATACAGATAAGACATAGATATTCTAGTCCGATTCATATATTAGATTGTTAACATACACTTGATAATGACCGACTCACATTATATTTTTCTTGTAAAGACATGAAAATCTCCTAATCTACGTACAAGTCAGTTAAGGAAACATTTATTTCCCCATGACTCAATTAACAAAATCGATACAAATACGAAGATAAGAAATTGATAAAAAAAAGCTAAGTAAATAATTCACCAGACTTCACTCGATTACATAAAATATGGATTAACTATAATCTAAATTAACTGAATAGAATTTAAAATCTTATCAAATGGTAAGGTAAAGGATATGATATGAAAATCGATCCTTCATGATAAGTTGCTGCTGACATTAGGCCCTGACATCACCGTTTAGTATTTAAAATGGTCTGAATAATGAATTGACTGCGATCGATATGCATGCGAAGATATAAGTCATGTAAATGCACTGGCTACATACGTATTCTTACTAAAATATCGAGAGCAAAGTTGGATTCGGCCGCATAGCAAGATTTTGCATAAAAACTTTGCACATCCACATGATACAATACTAAACGAGTGTATAAATACTAATACTGTTCTGATTATATTTATCAACCCACGAAATTAATTACATTTCTTATTATTTTATAATACTATATCGTCACACTTGTTTTTTGCCCTACTGAGGTAAACAGAATTCTTACCGGCAGTATCGTCACTTCGTGTGAGGCACATGTTGGCGTGTCTCCAAACCACGTTATGACTAACACGTGGCGTATAGGTTAGATATCAGAACACAGCATAATCAGTGACATTTTTCGCCAGCAAATATTTATTGTAACCCTTTGCTTTTACATAAACTCAAAATAGGATTTTCTGTAGTTGGAAATTCTATAAAATATTAGTTTCAATTCGATATCAACATCACCACGATACATGAAAAAGACGTTTCATATTCATACGATTGTTTAAATTTAGAAATTGATGGAGTCCGATTAATCTAGTGATTATAGCTTCAGAATTAGATATTATTATATTATTGGAAAAAAGGCGTGACTTTATGTAAGTATGTAATTAGATATTACTTGTACTCAAAACCCACTGTCCATATGGCAAGCAATAAAATACTAACCCAGGTAAGGGGCGGAGATTTAATTTACGAGTGGATTTAGCACCAACACATCAAAAGAACGTGTCGGAGACTCTATACTCGAAATTGTATCTGGATAATAGACCCTTATCTTAACTTTGTATCTACGAGAATGTTAAAGTCAAACCCGAAAAAACATTGCTTAGAATCTCAGAGACAGTCTTATGAAATAAGGCGCGCTAAAATTTTGAAAGTTTATATTGATATTACTAAGATCTTCTTAACAGAAAAACTCATTAATTTTGCCCGATCTAGGAATCGAAACTAAGACGTCAAGCTCAGCAATTGCCCTTGCGACCACTTAGCCAGAGATCAAAATTCTGTTATCTTCAATTAAAAATAATGTTAATGAGTGTTAATACCGCGGTGTTAGAGATTATCATTTATTACAATATGCATGTAAACACAACAAACTTCTCGCTCATAAACATAAGAACATACAAATAGATACGCTACGTAACGCCGTTATGATCTCAGAAATCATATTGATATAGATGTATTTACAATCAGCTTGTGCCACGTGTTGCATTGTTCGGAGTCAATAACATTTGTCGGCATCGCACTTGTTCTCCGAAGATACGCAGATAACTTCTGTCGTACAATCCAACATTACAGTACTAGGTCCCATTGGATTTAGGAAGCAGTCAAGGGCGAAATCAGCCGATCAAGCCGATTTTAATGTCCAGTTTGTAAAATAATGATTTGAATTTGATAGGGGACGAGTAATAGTGGGATTTACGTGGTGTCAATGGTCAGATATATTTTTTCCTAGTATATGGCCTCGCCTATTGCGTTGTCGGTAGCAGGGTAGAGGAATTCTATTGTGCAGATTTTTGTTGGGGAGACAATTTTCTTGTATCCCCGACAGTTAATATTATACTTTATGAGATTACTAGGCTTTGGTAGCCAGTAAAGCCATTTTTTTTAGATTTTAATATAGTGTCAAACTATACTGGATCTGTGCTAAATTGCGAAATATCAGTAATAATCTAATATCGCTGAAAATTGTCGTGTTGAGGCGTCGTAATAATTGCAGTAAACTGTCAAATAAAATGCGAAACAACCCATCATGAGCGTGCTTAAAAGCCGTTATTATGGTCGAGTAAGGTTCAAAAGTATGATTAGTTCAATATACGGGTATTAGAGCTATTTAGTTCAGTTTACTGGTTCTTTGGTAAGTCGCAAGCGTGGCTGCTGCAGGTGAGGTTTTGGATTTGATTCCCAGATCGTGCAGTTATTTTTAAGGCTTCTCTTGTCAAGATTGCTAGTAGCAAATAATTCTCGGAGTTAGGAAGTGAAGCCTTTATTACATGTGCCTCAAAAACGGCACTGGCTAACCATGGCTAACAATATACTTCCGTCTGACCCTTCAGAGCATACAGGCGTTGTTATTTGTCGTCTTTTGGTGACGTCATACAAGTGTTAAATGTCTTATATTGAGTTGTTTTTTATCAGTAATTTCAGTCCTCAGAACTTGGAAACGACAAATAGAGAAATGTTTACAAAGTTGTCTTATCAACATATTAATAATACAATGTATTTCTTTAACAAAATAAGGTCATTATAATTAAACAAATGAACGAACTTCTAAGTAGTTGTCTTAAAAAAGGCTTTATCGTAAGAATACAGCTTCCCTACGGAAGAAAATCATTATTCTTCTTCTACAGAAAAAGCTCTTATCTACTGCCCAAATATTTTTCTGGTAACAGAAAGAAACCATTTTAGCCGTTATGCTTTTCCTACAGGCATGTAAAAGAAAACGAATATATCTTAACAAATATCGCAATGCGATGAACTAGACTAGAAAAAAAAAGAAGCAATGTTACTTACCAACAGCTCTTTGCCGCTATCGAAGTCGGAACGCAACTGAGTGCCGAGGTCACCATCTGGGATCTTGAGGTCCTCACGGAGGTCCCCGTTGTCAGCCATGAGCGTCAGGTATCCGTCGTCAGAGATGTCGGTCAGCTGGTAGTCCTCGCGCTTCACGTGGGGTACGTCCATGTTGTGGGTAGATGGACAGATGTCCTCGTATCTGGGGCAAGGAGATCCTCATGTTAAATGATGTGGTGAAATTTAGCCTTAAATGTATCAGGTCAAACCAGAACCAAAAAGGGGAAGGAACTTTTATTAATCTGTTTAAAATATTGTTTACTCGAATTCCTGTACCACCTATTTACGGAAAAATAACGATAACATTGTTGAATGTATGATCTCAGATATCCTAAGAGAATTTAAATAACAGCTCATAGTCCTAATGAAAACAGTGATTCAGCTGCTTGAATAAAATTGACGCAAGTTCGCTTAATGATTTATGAATAAGACGCTTAGTAATATAGTTATAAGGTTTAAGGTTAATAAAAAGTAACTATCGTCCGTTAATTTATCAGTCTCTCACAATTGACAACAAGAAAATAATACCTACAACTTTTCTTTAAACATAGAAATCGGAATGTCATTATTTTTATAAACATTTATTATCAAAGGTCAACACTTGTTCAGATTCAGCATTCTTAAGAATTTAAGAAATCAATAGTGAGCGACAAAAATAGAATCAAAGAGGATGAATAAAAGCATTATTGGATAATAAGCAGCGGCGTGCACAGAGTTTTTAGACAGGGTAGGCAGAAAAATTTAAAGGCTTACTTACTAACAATACCTATTGCACATTGGTATTGGTTCGTCGTCTTGTCGATTAAACAATGATGTATGTGATTTGCCACCTCAAATATCTTATAATAAATATTTATCTGAGTTATGTAGGGTAGGCAGTGTCTTTTTGTCTTTATGAACCGCACGCCACTGATAATAAGTACCTTCTAAGCTAACATTAAATATTCATAGCACAATACATAAAAAGTAATAAATAAATAATTAACTAACTAACGTAATTTTACTCTATCACCTGTAAGTGCTACTTGACATTCTGCACGCGCTTTAAGACAGCGAAAATTGAACGAGAAAAAAATATTGTAATTTTGGGGCACAGTAGGTTTTGTATCCTGTGAATCTGCCAGTAACAGAAATATCAATTTAGTACTGAAACAAAAACAAGTGAAAGACCAACAAATTAGTCTTAACCAAAAAGGTTTATAGATTTTCGTAATTTAATTATATTTAGAACAGTAATCTAATCGAATGACGCAATTTTCCGTGACGAGCATTTTGCTATGTTTACCGTATACTCATTATGGTTGGCAAGTTCACCAGCATTAGCTTGGAAATCACGTTTCTTTTGAACACGTGGGTTTAAAGTAGTCAGCATTTGCTGTTTTAACACGTTGGCTGACACATAAACTAGTCAGAACTCCTCCCAAAAAGAACGGTTTAAAGGAATTTCTGTTTTAGTATGAAATTGAAAGATGGGCGATAATCCATGTTAAAATGGCCCAACATAGGCAGTGTTTGGTAAGCTTGTGGCCTTGGACGGTGATCTCAAAGCACAGTCGTGGAGTGAGACGCATAGTCGGGCCTGGTATATGCTGTCCGAGTACCCTCAGCACGAACAGGGTATGGGACCGAGTTCGCGACTCTATGGGCTCGGCTTGTGGTTTGGACAGGAATTCACTAATGTAAGCATGACTGATAATGAATTGTTACTATGTGATAGACATTATTAATACCAAGGTCACGACTATGAACATTTGATGTAAATGAAATTAATACTGGTTTCTCAAAATCATTAATTGGTTGATGAATTGTCAACTAATCACAGTATCTAAAATTAGATATCATACCTGGATTTGAATATGTCAGGATACAATTTGAAAATTCTCTGTACCAACTTAGGTATGTACATGAATTTAATAAAGATTTCAGATTACAGAAATATTTACTACTAATAAGTACCTGATATGATAAATTAGACTAAGAGATCTCTGTAACACTATAATACAACTTAGCAATACTTAAATATTGTAGTAAAAAGATTATTGCCTATAAATAACACCTTAAACCATATGACTTGTTATTTACAACACGACTGTGGTGAATGAATGGCAAGCAGTTAAAATACAATAATTTTGGTAGTACATAAGTATAATAAAAGTACTTACTTCTTGCCGTTAAATATATCTATTCCAACCAAGTGAACTTTAGCGTGGCCGTGCTTGCCAGTTTTGGAAGTTGACATCTCGACGATTTTGCAGGGGCGACCCTTGAGCATGACGAAACCGTTCTTGCGCAGGGCAGAGCACTGCATGGGGAAGGTGGCGGAAGCCCCGGAGTCCCCGGTCTCGAAGTGTGTATCCTCGATGTCTGCCATTGTGTTGTGTGCCGAGTTTTAGATACGGTCAGGAGTGATCTGGTAAAATTAAAGATTTTTGTCAGAATGTTGGTCTCAGAATAAAATTACCTAGAAAAAAAAAAAAAAACACGTCACTAGTAATAACAATATAAGCTGATAACATTTTGACACAGTTCTATAAGCATCAGAAAGTTTAAAGATCACTGTAACACGACAATCACCTCGGAAAAAGAAACATGTACCTATCAAGTGAAGACAAACAACACTAATGTAAGAAAAATAAGCTCACAAAGTCTGGTCTAGCCTTCACTTCTAAATTAAACAAGACACTGAACTTGACCACTCTCTAGTTTCTTCTATGAACCATTGACAGCTACTTAGCCAGCCATGCTAACCAATGGAACCTTGGCATTAACTCTCCAATATGATTCACACTCAAGTGACGAAAAAATTAGCACAAGTTCATTGACCTGTATGTCAATGAACTCTCTTACCTACATGTGAAAAGTGAAAACCACATATTTGACTAAAGTAGTTCTACAGGGAAATATTTTATCAAAATTTCTCTCTGTAAAGGCTTTTGTAGTACTTAAATAAGACCAAAACCTGATAATTAATTAATGACGCAGTTTTAGTCTGATAACAGCTGATTTAAGCATGAGTAGTTTGTACTGACATTTTGTAGCCCTGGACGGTGATCCCAAGACACAGTTGTGAAATGAGATGCATAGTCGGGCTTGGTATATGCTTTCCGAGTACCCTCAGCACAAACATGATATGGGACCATGTTCGCGACTCTATGGGCTCGGAATGTGGTTAGTAGACATTTTCAAATTAATACTATAAAAAGTAGGTTGTTATTCTCAAACATTACACAATCAGCTGACTCAGGCTTCCTAAAACTTTCCATTGCCAGGCTTCTGACATCATGTCGAATACTATATTACATAAGCTTTTATCTTAACGTATCAGTGAAAGGTGATATTTACAATATTCTTTGTATAAAGAACAAGACAAAAGGAGTTTTCTGTTTACAACTTCATGAGTTATGGGATTGTGCTAATTCTATTAATTTAGTAAAAATCACCTATAAAGTAATACAACCAGAAATTACAAATGATTCATTGTAATTCAAACAATCTTTTAAATCAATTTGAAGCAAGGCAATTAACTGATATTTTATTCCCATTTAATTACACACTTGCAACAAGTGTTAATTAAAACAAAAACTGTCAGTAATACAATATTGTGATATAAATTGGCATAGGCCTTTTTCAAGCAGTTGATAGGTAGTGTTCATTGAATTCAGTAAAGAACATCTACATGACACATACTAAAAAAAGGAAATTTAATTGCAACAAATGACTGGTGTACAAGTGTGCAGTTATGAAATGATTCATACAGATACAAATAAAAAAAAAAACAATTGCATACTATTTAAACCTGAATATATAATTTCTATAGGTTTGTTAAACAGGTTATCAAGTTCACTGCACTATTGTTATACTTTGATGGTTTTACAAGCTAATTGTTTATGTCAAAGACAAGAGAAGAAAAAAAAAAAAATACCTGAAGCAAAAAGATTACACATCTTGATGAATAAAATCAATCTGGTATACAAATAACTGCTCATTATTGGTGATTTACATTCCAAATGAAAGTCATTGATCTATATATAAAAAGGTTATAGCTTGACAATTAATTGAGAGATGAGAACGTAGATCCAAGCTCCGACATATTTGAGTATTGTACAACATGGAAATTATGAATGAACAGTCTACTTTTTATAATTTACACTTGCAGTTTATACAGTTTGCTGCAAAGCTTGGCAAAAGAAACCATGTTTACTAAGTACTGTAAGAACAAAGAAATCATAATACAACTAGAGCACTCATACAACCACTACCTCAGTAAGGATTAGGATAGGACAGATGTACAAAATGTATTGTACATAATTATGTACAAGAATTGTTTCAGTGTGTACACACAACAATACAAGAACATTTTAATTTGGTGTTCCTGACACAATTTCTTCAGAGTAGTCACAAATATCATGATAAATCAAATCGTTTCAGGCCTTGAGGCCTCTACCTATTACTTGGGAGGTCTGAAAGAATTTGGTGATATAGTAGGCTAAATGGCCATAAACAAGAAGACTGAACAGTTCAATACTTGATATTCAAAAGTCAGACACAATTCAACTTATCATACCTGTTTATTACCTTGTTCCAAATAAAAGTACTGCAATTAACACTGTAAAGCGAAATAAATGACTCACGCTACTTTTAGCAACATTCAAAAATGCATTTCTAGTGCAAATCTGTCAAGTCATACATAGGCACATAGCTATAAATATAACCTATACACAACACAATACTGAACTAAAGGGTGAAAAGAGTCTAGACTTGTTATAGCTATGTTTTTGGAAATTTTGACACGACCTAACCCCACCTATAGTACAGCGGTGCGGCGAAAAACCTTTGTGGGAGGATGTACTTGACATCCACCATAAGGTGACGAATATTAGCGATAACATAAGAATAGGGTGATAAAACAAAAGTTACTGAATGAAATCAGGCCCAACACGGTGGTGATGACGACACGAAGTGGATGGTGCGGTGTCCGAACATGTGGTTGACGAGAGACATCTTGACCATCTCATAAACAGGACCAACTCACGAAAATAATAAAACCACAAACCGTTATATCAACTAAACACCAAATTAAACACGTAGAAAACGCAGCAAAATGTGAACTTGATCTTAATTCCGTATCTGGAGATAACGAAAAAAAAATAGCGATTTGACAAACGTGCCGGCGCCGCGGCACATTACATTTTTATAGATTACACAAAATCCACATCGCGGGAACGCCGTATATGCACAAATTTATATTCACCATATAAAATACTTACGAAAACAATAATTACAACTAGTAATAAAGGATTCACGATAAAACTAAGATATTTATCGACACTCACATGTGACCGACGGGTTCTTCAACCGAAAGGTCAATTTGCGCCTGCGTAGCACCTATAACACTCACTTCCTGTCGCGGGGTTCACAAAATGGCCGAAACGCCGCCGTATCTTGGCGCCAAATACGAAATAATAAATTTATGTATCAAATAAATCCTTATTACTAATAATTACAAATTGATTGACTCATATGAATATTATTTTAGATTTATGAATATAGTTTTAGTTATAAATTTGCATATTTTCTTACAATATACTTTAAAAGATTGCAATCGTTAGAACTGTTTTACTGAGAAGTATATACTGTTACTTTTTATTTCTGAAAGATGGCGCTGCTATTAGCTTTTGTTCAACAGATAAAATATAATTTGTGGAACGGTTGTTTTATTTATTTCTCATTTAACATTATTATTTGATGATTTTAGTGCTCCGACAATGTTAACGTTCTAAGATATGAGCAAAATAATATATTTGATGATGCAGCAAAATTTTTATGCGAAATGTATCAACACAGATTAAAAATAACTATAAAGTTGGATTAGTACTTTCACAGAAAACTAGATGGTGCTAGTGTCTATAAACAAATCCTCAGATAGAGGATAGTAGGTAGATAGATTATATTAAGCAAGAGCCGGAGACATATCACTATTTCCTTCGCAACACAAAAAAATTACATATAACAGAAAGAGAAAGTGATAGTGGCTCAGGATATGCGAAACAAACGCAATGTCTCCATTTTGACTATACAATCCTAACTATATTTATACTGATCAATAGCGATGTTCATTTTTAAAGGATTTTTGTCGGTATCGATAAAAATCGTAAAGCCAATACCAAAAGATTAAATTACGTTCAGAAATTACGTATAATTTCAATAATAACTTCGGCCTGCGGTTTTGTTAGCACTTTAGTTAATGTCATCTAAATGAAATTTTGAGACCGGTTGATTCGTGATCGTGAGTCGGGTTAGTTCAATTTCGACTTCACAAATTGATTCTACAGATTGAATAGCCTGTAGCACGGATTAGAGTTCAAGCTATCAAGCTGCATCTATTTATGCAATTTATGTATTCAGTGAAATTCTTTTTTGAAAAGATACCATAAATTATATTTTTTTACCCAAAAAGTATAAGATACTGGGTAAAGAGAGCCCTCTTGCGGTATTTTTATGTAAACAAGCGCATTGGCGCCGTCTACAATTTGTTTCCGAACTAATCAGCCTATATCTAGTTATAGATAGTGGTATTGGTGGTATATTTTAGGTACTGGATGGGACATTCATTGGTGCAACCGCATATCAAAGGTAACAAAACCATTTTCAGCGGACAGTGTTACAGAGGAAAGGATCTGCTTTTACTAGTTTTGTTACCATTGATATGAGGTTGACTTATACATGTAGGCTAGTCTTTCATAGAAATGTGAAATAAAACAAGTCAAATATGTTAATCACTTTTTATTTTAACTTAAAGCTCAACTCGACGCACTTTCTGGAAAATTTCACAACCGAAATACAAATGAGAAATGGAAAAGAGCTACCATATTTAAATTTGAATTAACATCTCTTATTCTGACTGTCACCAGTTTAAAAATGACCAAAATTAATTTTATTTTATATAATCAAGAAAACATCCACTCTAACAAAATATTAAAATTATCGATAAATATTCTGATTCTGATTCACAACACTATAAAGTAGGTGAAATGTCATACATACATACCGAGTCAAACTTTTTAATGTTTTTTGTTAAACACTAACAGCTAGAATCATAATGAAACTGTGTACGCACTAAACACATGTATTACTTTTATTTTAAGTGAGAATAAAAAGCAAGATTTACAAGTTTGCTTCGTAAAGTTCAATAAACATGAATTCGACTTGCCTATGTAAAGATAATTTTGCATTATTTTCAGTCAATATACCCGCTCGGCTAATACAATCGGGAACATTACACGCCATAACTAATTTATAATATATCCACAGTAAGGAAAACTTCAAAATCGAGAAGAAAACCACTAAAAAGTCCAATTATCGTAACGACACATTGTTAACCAGCTGGTTAACAACAAATATGGCTGCCCACGGCTGGTGGCGCGCACTGATTCAAGACGTGCATAAACGGCTCCTGCTTTCTCTTTCTTTCACACATAAACTGATATTAGAACGAAGAGTGTTGAGTATAAATAAATTGTTCAACTTATTATGCTACATCTACCTACTATTCTCTATCTGAGAACAAATCAATTTCTTTTTTATCGTTATATATCCCACTTCAGGATACTCTGTAGTTTAAAAAAGTTTCACTCAACTATCTGCTATTTAAGAAAACCGATTCATCTTAGCCATAAAGAAGTAAAAATCAGAGTGACGAACTGACATATATCTCCACGACTTTTTCCGATGGAGGCAGGTAGAAACTAAACTGCTAATGCTTCTCATTAGCTAGGTACTTACTCCTTACAGAACCCATCATGGGCTATCCTCCGCCTGGGGTGGGTGCGGAGGGGTGTGCCGGACTCACCACGGTGGTCCGCCTCGACACCATATGGTGGGCCTCGGGAACTCTTAGAAGACCGCACCGAGGCCCACCACGGTCCCATGCCAAACGGCACTTCCCGGAGGGGGTGACTGTAAAGAGGCCACCCCCTCGTGCACGTCCCGGGGGAGACTGTAAAGAGGTCCCCCCGTTACCCTCGCTGGTGCTGTGTGCACGGCGACACGGACCACAGCGTGTCGCCGTCTTCTCGGGGGTCGCTAAGTGAGAGCGCGCAGAGTCCCCACTCTGCGCGCTCGCGACCCCTAAGGCCCCCCGCTAAGGTGTGTTAGGCGGGGGGTTGCGGCGTGTTGCGCGCCGGGGCGGTTGCTCCCCGGCGCCTCCTCCTCCATCGAGCGGGATCGGCCCTCTCCCGTTCCCGCTCATCGGCCTCCTTCTGGAGCATGACTGCTTCACAGAAGGAGACCACTGCCCTCCAGTTTTCCGATTCTGCCAGCATAGCCGATACTATGGCTGGCAGAGAGAGATCTTGCCCGATCTGGTCGACCAGAATCTGCCGCTCTGCGGCCCACGCAGGGCACGCCTCGAGCGTGTGCTGTGCAGTATCCTGGCCGCCTCCTCCACAATGGTGGCAATCAGCCGTGGCCTCGCGGCCGATCCTATTCAGGTATTCACCGAAGCAACCGTGCCCGGTGAACACCTGCGTCAGTCGGTACGTGACGCGCTCGCTCCTCTTGAGCCAGGCTCCGAAGTGCGGCACTATCGCTTCGACAGACTTCTGACCTAGGGTGAGAAACAGCTCCCTGAGTCATAAAAGTCAATTACATTCAAGGCAACGACAATATCCAGTAGTGTGTGCTCGTGCTACCCTTTCGTAGAATTGATTGCATTGCGTATGTAATTCTATAAGCATCGATATTGATATTCAGTATGCGTGTTGTTTCAGGAAAATCGCTGCTATTATGTTATAGTCAATAATAGTTTCATTGTCATCATGAAGTCAATCTTGTTTTATATGAAATTAAGGTCCAGGTTAGGGCACCAGTGGAATAAATGATAAATATTAACATGTAGGTAGTCTATCACTTTTCTGTGGTACAGAAACGAGACACGGTTGTATCACGCTTAGACAAGTATAAGATGCGTTGGGGTAAGATCAGCAATGGTGTAAGATCGGCAATGGGGTGAGATTGTACCGATCGAATTTCCCGCTGATTCGACCATTTTTTATATGTTGTTCTCCAGTCAATGTACTTCGGAGAGTGTGCGCAGGAGCTCCATGAACTGATTCCACCATCGCCCTTTTACTACCGGACTACCAGACGCACTGCAGGGTACCATCCGTACTTGGTTGATATTCCGACCAGTCGTACTCAGCGCTTCTCCTCCACATTTATTATACGCACAGCCAAGTTGTGGAACTCTTTGCCTACGTCTGTGTTCCCTTCCACATTCAACCCGTCTACCTTCAAAAACAGAATTAACAGGCATTTTCTGGGCACGCTCGATCCATCATAGACCTCATCAATCGCTTGTCATCAGGCGTGATCGAGGTCAAGAGCAGGCCCATATAATAAAAAAAAAAAAAAAAAAAAACCCTCATCTAATGATTTTGGGCTTTATTTCCTATGACTATAACGAGTCTAGTCACAGTTAAACAAGGATAACACAAGTAAACAAAAAAAAAATTGTGCCATCCTTATTGCGTTATAACTTCAATATCTACTGCCTTTAAATGCAAAAAGTGGTATTTAAACGTCAAAACTACGTGTAGTTTTAGAAGTACCCTCACTAATTTTTTTTTCGTACAAATTACTAATTTTAATAGTTTGTTTACATCATTTCGTTAATTATTAACGTTTTCAATCAAAATTTTCAATATGTTTTCGTCGAGGAGAAGGTGTTTAAATAATCCAAACACATTTTGTTACATTTGCGGGGAATCTGTAGTGAAAAAGTGTCGAAAAACTATATCTGACTTTGTGAAAAATGCATACTTTGCTTACTTTAAGATTCATATTACGGACCTTAAAAAGCCATGGATTCCAAATACGTTTTGCAAATTGTTTTGAGCATTTAAGGCAATGGGTAAATGGAACACGAAGCCAATTAAAGTTTGGTGGACCCATGATTTGGAAGGAACCGAAAAATCACTACAATGATTGTCGTTTTTGTGCCGTCAAATTACATGGCGTTAATCGAAAATAAATGACCTACCCTTACCTGGAGTCCGCTAAAAGGCCTGTGCCCCTCTTAGCAGATATACCATTTCCCATTTTTAGAAATTCGCCAGTTATACTGGACACAGAAATGGATACTATTGGCGCTTCACAAGACAGCTCTGAAGTTAAAAGTGATAGCGATTTTGAAACGACATTGCGATCGTCAGAGCCTTTACTTTTCACCCAAGATGCGTTGAATGATCTGGTACGAGATTTAGACCATTCAGAAGAACGATATCAATGAATGACTTAGAATCGGTGGCCTGGATATCTTTAGTCGGTGTCGCGAAAAACTTTTTAGGGAATCATAAGTCAGTAAATTACCAAGAATTAGTGCTGGACCTGGTGGAAAAAATTAAAAAGCTTAGGTGTAATATGAGTATTAAAGTCCACTACCTTCATAGCTGGACAGATTTCCTGAAAATCTTGGCTCTTATAGCGAAGAGCAAGGAGAGCGATTCTATCAGGATTTGAAAATCATGGAAGATTGATACCAAGGTCGATGGGATGAACATATGATGGCAGATTACTGCTGGAATATCACCAGAGAGTGTTCCAAAGACATCCATACGAAAAAGTCTCGAAAAAGAGGCTTTTATTGTCTAGAATAAAATAAACAATATTAAAAAATAATTAAATTCGTATTATTTCGGTATATGCTATATCATAAAAACTACACGTAGTATTATTTTTTTATATATACAGTTAGAATCCATAGAACTAACAAATAAGAAAACCACTTTAGTCAAGGCGGCACCAAAACCATTGTAGACCTGTGTAATCTATGTCATTCTTGTACAAAATTTGACAGATTAAGGAACGTTTTTTCTTCCCAAGCTAAAACATAAAAGCGGTCAATCAATATTCCTCATATTATTGGGTTGTTTCAAAAGTCTTTTCAGTGATAAAAAATATTGTATCTTTTGTTCCAGGTAATTATTAAAGACAAATAGTGATGTAATTTATAGCACATACAGTTAACGTTTAAAAGGTAATAAAGTTAAAATAACTTTATATTGAAAATGTCTAAAGAAGAAGCAAGAAAGCAGATAAGTGATAGTGAGCAGAGAATTTTTGTTAAGTTTGGATGGCTTCTTAACTGGGATGGAGGAACGATCTATCGATATCTACGACAAGCTGTGCCATCTAGAGTTCCAACAGAGCGCACTGTGTATGGCTGAGACGCCTCAATGAAGGGAAATTAGACGCAGAACCAGATTCCCGACCAGGACGTCCGCGAACTTCTCGCTCCGAACAGAATATAGAGAAGGTTAGGAAAGCTGTACAAGGAGGTGTAGTGAGGTCTGTTCGAGAATTGTGCGCCCCAACTGGCCTGGATCCTTTAACTATATACCGAATTTTGACTCAAGATTTAGGTTATGTCAAAAAGTTGGGCGACTGGTTGCCACATGTTCTTACAGAAGAACAAAAAGAAACGAGAGAAAACATAGCGTATGCAAATCTATGTCTTTATAGAACACAAAAAACATGTTATCAAAGATCCTCGCTACAGACGAAACTTGGGTGGGGTTATACCGAGCGCCCTCCAGAGGTCGACGCGGAGCCTGGGTTCCAGTTGAGGCTGCAGCTCCAAAAGTACCCAAGGAAGAGCTTCATCAAAACAAGTTTATGCTTTTGGCAGCACAGGATTATTCAGGGATAGCTTTTTGGAAGCTTTTACCTGAAAGAGTTACTGTCAACCAATCTGTCTACGCTGACTTCTTGGAAGAGTTTGTACCTGAGTGGGCTATGCGAAACAACGTATCAGCTCCTTACATACTCCATGACAATGCAAGACCTCACAGAAGTGCCAAAGTTCGGGAATTATTCGAACGGAGCGGTTGGCGACAGATAGCACACCCTCCTTATTCACCAGATATGAACCCTCTAGACTACAACTGCTTTCGCCATCTAAAAGAAAAACTAAGCAGTGTACGTTACCATGACTTCGACTCCCTCAAATCTGCAGTCAAAAAGGCCTTTGATGATCTTACAGAAAAAGGTTCACTAACTGGTGTCCAGAAGCTCCCAGAAGTTTGGAACTCTGTTGTGTTAAAGGGAGGAGACTATTAATTAATTACATATATTAGTTAACATTTTTTCATACATGGCTTAACTTTAATAAAGATTTTTTCCACTGAAAATATTTTTGAAACAACCCAATATTAGAGCAATCTTTTGCAGTGGTAGCAGTATAGATAATATTATAATGTATCTACTTACTCACTATAACAAACGTCGTGTAAGTTAAAAAAAAATTACCCTCTCCCCAACCTGTAGATAGATAGATACCTACTTTGTATAAACCATGCATGAAAAATAGTTATTTTTTTATTTGCTGAAAAACGTAGAGCCCCGCTATAGAATCGCAATGTGTGGTGTGTTACGGGCCCAGGTGTGGTTTATGTAGTAGCTATCGCTTGGGTTGCAGTCGTGCAAAGCACATTGTAGAACTTAAGCCCTAATTATAGATATACAAAAAAACCTGCGCCAATTTCAGTGCTTAATGCAGTCGTAGTTGTTCATATATCTACACGAGGTTTTAAATGCGGAGTGTGGGTATAAATTAATTCAAATGCCTATGCCTAAAATATCTCCCATAAAATTAGTAGCGGTCATTATTAAACCAACTGACTTATTACACAAAAAACATGGAATTATTGAGCTACCCACAACCAGTCCACGATATAATAGAAAGACAAAACAACAATGGACATTGCAAGGGTTTAAGAGCTTTCTTCAATAAATCACGGGGGACGGCGAGGGTTGAAAAAACCCCTACATTAGGGGTTGTACTCACAAAAGATAGATATAATTACGCAACGATTGTAGTTATTAAAGGTCGATTAAGTGTTTCGCAAAGTCACTCTGCTTTCTTTCGATGACATTTTAGTAATTGTTTTCGGATGAAAGAGGAGCGTGCGAGAGTTGATTGATGGAGATGATAAAAAATGTACGCTGTGGTGGAGTGATTTCGTGTTTCATGTTGACCAGAGTTAAGTTGTCAGCAACCATGCTTTTGGATTAGAGGCAACGAGAAAATTGACTTGATTTCCTAAAGAAAATTCATGGTCTTGGATTTGCAGCTTGGATTGGGACTTCTACATAAGCTTAAGCTTTCATATAATATGTTAACAGCATGTTAACAGCATGTATGTGGCGAGCAATTTAAGCATGTTGATATAATCAGAGCAAATAATATTATTATCGGCTATTCAGATCGACTAAAGTAGAAGAGTCTTGACTTGGCCAAAGCCAGTAAGTGGAGTCATTCTGTTATCTGGAGCTTTCAGTTATTATTTCAAAACAGAACAAATAGCTGCTTTATTATAGGCATCGAATAGAACATTGGTTTTTTTAGTAAATTATTTTAAAATTAAATTCTGTAAACATGTTTATAAATCATTTCGCAACCAATAAAAAGCTGAGGGTGTCAAACGAACATAGTTTTCGTCCACCAGACAGGATGCAGGGAGACATTGAATATGTATGGGGCCGCCGTAAACGACGATAAAACCCAAGTGGCGCAATAAACCTAGCAAAATAAATTCAGCGAGTAAATGAAGCCAGTGCGGACAATGGGCCGGGACTCGCCACGGACCATTACTTGCCCCGGACGATTACGCCAAAACGCCAATTCAAATGAAATCATTTACCATATTATTTTCATTTGGTAACACCGCCCCACCCCAGTAAACTCCATTTCGCCGCCTAAACTCGTACGCGGCTCAGCCAATTTTTTAAATGTACCCGCTCAAAATAAATTATGTAGCGAACTGGGAAGGCGCTGCGGACAAACAAGAAATAAAACGGATGAGCGCGACTCGCGGCCAGAGAGGGACGACTAGAGTCGCTCCTCCCCCGGCCCCCCGCGACGCCGCCCCGCACCCCGCGCCGCCGTTCAACTTGAAGACGGCCCCGAGAGCTAAGCTGCCGTTTTATTGTCACTTACACCTTGGCTAAGATTTGTTTACCGCTCAAATCTTCACGGTCGCAATCTTCTTAACTATTCTTTCACTCATAAGACTTAAAATCCCGTGGCAGTAATTTGGAATCCGCACAATTAAAATTGCGCAGGAGTATACAAGACAAGTAAATTTTGAATCAGAGCTCTGATTAAAGAATCAGACGCAGAAACGATTGCTTATAAAGTATTAAGATGCTTATTTTAGAAGGTCCGAGAATATTTGATAATAATATTGTTGTCTTATTGTTTGTTATAAACTTTGGACGGCTTACGCAAAGAGCATTAAATGTCTGAGTAGGTATCTAGTTATATATTTCTTTAATGGAAAAAGCTCACGTACTTGTTCGTATTAGAAATGAAAATAATTTTATTTTCTCGTAACGAATATCGTCGTAAATGAGTAAATTAGATGTTATACCAATTACAGGAAAACAGGAGCTACTACGAGTTTTAGAAAATAAATCATTTGTATTTATCGAATATAACTTTCAGGGATAGGAGGTAGATAATGACAATGAAAATTGGAACTTAAGTTAATATTCAAGATAGTAATTATAAACAGACGAAGGACCTAAAAATACAATTACTTCTAGGGCTTTGGCGCCCAAACAGGCCAACTTGGCGCCCAACGTGGGTTGCCGAAGAAATGTTTGATGTCTTGTTTTAGAACCTTCCTGTTAGATATTTCTACGGTAAAACTACTTTTATAAACACTACACTTCACTTTCGTCTCACTAACTGGTTAGGCTTGACTTCGGTATGAGCAATGAGCTTGGATAAAATCATCAAACAATCGTCATTTTTATCTTTTTGTAGTTACCGTCATCATTTCATCATCTTTGGAATGAAGCCAAGTCACTACAGGCTGTAAGCATTATGAAAGACTCAAGCGAGTAGAGTCATTCGGCAGCGCTGTGAATCGATGCATGCTACCGGACACTGCGGTCCTGGGTTCGATCACAGGTAGTGCTGGATTAACCACATAGCAAGAGTAGCAATTGCTACGGGCCGTGCGCAAAAGGGGGCCCCGTGTATCCAAACCCACCTACCTCCGCCTGAGCCAAATTTTTTGAGTGAAACTTATTAAGACGTGGTATATTGAATTTACTTGATGTAACACCTGTATTCCGACTAAGACAATCCACGTGAGACAATCGGTAACCGATTATTTTGTTTACTAAAATAAAACACAGAATTTCATATGGTAAACGCACAAGTTCTACAAAAAGTCACTTTATACTAGAATTTGCTACGAGCGCCGCGCTTGTTTAATCTGGCACTGATCACAGGGTCGGGTTAAGTGTTATTTGGAAGTTAGTAAATATTTTACCATCCCGGATTTTGAAATTGTACCCGGTAAACAGCAATAGGTCCGCTACTTAATCACGACATTGACGAAATGTGCCTCCTACGAATAAAGGCGTTAATATTTCAGCAACTCGTAAGTTAATCGAAATTCAGAATCCCAAGTAACCAATGGTAGGGCCCAGTAACCGAGCACCAACTGATTCAAGAGTTAGTAAAGGGGTCACGACCAGCATTAGAAGTTAGTTTGCCACAGATAACCCAATGACAGCTAATTGGATAGCTTAGCTGTGCTGCTCGGAATTAGAGGAATTCGGATAACTATAGTTAACTACCCTGATAGATAAATTACTGGTTTTATTTGTTGAGGAACTTTGAAACTGATAGGGTAGAAAAAATGTAAGGTAGCCTGCGCCTTGTCCGAACTGATCCACAGTTGGTAAATGAGCAAATTGATTATTTCTTCAAAAAAACATAGTGAATACAAATGGAATTAATGAAATTCTATTATTATTACTAGTAATTAGTATATTAATTTGTTGTTATAGCTTCGTAGCTTGACAGAAACAAAAAGAAAAGTTTGCGGTAAACCACCAGGAAATCTCTCTATAGAAATATTAAAAATGTATCTCTTTATGGAAAATCTACGTCTGTAGTGCTTTTTTTTTAAATTTAACATAGCAATTTTTAGGATACTTCGTCGAATTTTTTTTCTTAAGTATTTAGGAATCTAGATTCATAACATAGTTTAAAAATAGTTATTGTTTCCAGTTGAAATAATGAACCTTTTAAAACTGGCAGGAAATAATTGATTCGTCTAGTTTTTGGGCGATGGAAATTAATA
Source organism: Shargacucullia verbasci (assembly GCA_947562105.1). Classification (NCBI taxonomy): domain Eukaryota; kingdom Metazoa; phylum Arthropoda; class Insecta; order Lepidoptera; family Noctuidae; genus Shargacucullia; species Shargacucullia verbasci. The sequence continues at coordinate 3,088,222 of OX387296.1, forward strand.
TAAATTAATTTTAATTATTGCGAATACCAAAGATAACTTATTTTCCGGCAAAGTGTATTTGTTTTTATTTATGTGGTTTGTTTAAATCCGACCTTACTGTGGAACTACCATGTTCTCTAAAAGTTCTGTTGAGTTTTTAATTGCTACGGTGCTACGCGGCTACTCTGCACTTATGCTTTTTTAAAACAAACTTTTACTAAACCAAATCAATCAGAAACACTCTATATTTCGAATATGTTTCTTTTATAAATCTAAATATGATATTTGTTGGACGATCTTGTGTTTAGTCAAAAGTAAACAAATTTAGAAATAATATACCTACATAGATAAAGTGCACTCATTGCAAGCAAATTTTTATCACCGGTGCTCCCTGGTCGTATAATGTGTCACCAAGTTATCGCTAGATCATTAATTTAATTTATAAAAAATGCTTTTAATTGAGTACCTGAATCTAAAACTCTCTAGAAGTTTTAACAATTTATATAAAAAAAAAAATATCAAACGTTAGCAATAAATTTCACTGGAAACGTATTGTGGATGTTGGCATAAAAATTCAACGGTACTAATATCATGAGTGTTTGAGTGAACAAGATTAAAGTGATTAGCGTGGTCGCCTCCCGCGCCGTAATGCCGGTCACTCACTTAATTCAGCTCGTTTTAAAGCAATCTTTTTCAGCAGTCGAGCATGCCGTTAAAAGTATTTCCAAACGTATAAATAATTTACGAAACGAGGACATAAAGTTTGCGGAGCGACCCCCGCTCGCATGCAAATCGAGTTGGAAGAAAGAAGTGTCCGCGACCGCGGCACCATCTCTTTCCTGCGTTGAATATCCGAATGTGTGCGAGCAGGAGAGAGTATGTATAGTGGATTACCGTTTGAGCGGGAGCGAGAGAGAGGCAGTCGGTAGTTGCGTTCGGTTAAGTGAATCAGTGCCCGCGCTCGCTATTAAATCAGGGCGCGGGAGCGGGGAGGCGCGCGTGCTAAAATGCTCTTTACGGCGGGTGGGGTTTTGTTTGCCGAGGGCGGTTTCAGAGCGATTACTCGCAGTTGTGTCGCGGCGAGTGCGGTGTCAGTCGCGGCGTGGCGCGGTCGTGAGTGCTCGCACGTGTATCCGAGCGTGATGTCAGTGTCAGCGCGGTGACCGCGCTTTCTTACACGCGGAGTTAGGCGGGAAAGTTCCCGCCCACAACAAGACAACATATTTTCGGACGCTAATAAGGTAATTAAAGTTCTTGTTATCTTTTTCGGTGTTTTAAATTGGTTCGGAAAGTTGGTTTTCAGTTTCCGAACTTATGTATTTGGATGCATTTTGATTGGTGTCAACTTTCTTGACATGTTACATTCAAAGAATCATTCTACCTGGACAAGCTAATAAATATCAAACTAATTTATTTTGTTTTCAATATAAGTTTTATTATTACAAAACAAATCAAATAACTCGTTATTTCATACGACTTATATAAAATAACATGATATTGTTGCAGTTACAAAAATATGGACTGTGAAATATTTATAAAGTTTTAATTTCGTCTTTATCCACCCATTTTTCGACGAATAAGCTCTAAATATTATAATTATAATTAATAGTAAATTAGATTTCCATAATATATATATATATATATACAACCTACTTATTATTACTAACTACTAAAACACTAACAGCTCTACATTACATAACGGTATTTTCTAAGCTTTGTCAAGAAATAGGACTTCCTTCGGTATTATTTATAATATATTAATAAGACGTTAATCTTTTATTGTAGATATTTGTTATTATAAAACTAAATCAAATCAATGCGATCAATCAATATTATCAGAGAATCAAAATATAAATCATGTAAAATCCAAAGAAGAGCAGTTGATAATCTAAAAAGTTTTTACATTCTAATAATATATTTGAAATGAATATTGCAATATGAAAAATATAATTACTTTCAATTGAATTAACGTTTCATAACTATACTCATAATGCAGCCTCGAGCAATTTCAGTGGATTCAGAAAATTGCGATGCGTTCACAATTTTAAGACATGGAAAATATCCGAGCAATCTTAAAACATATTATTATTAATAATAATAATATGTTTGAAGATGTGATATTTGTTCCGTCGATATTTCTAAGAGAGAGGGCCGCTCGTTGTTTATATAATTTATATGCTATTGATGGGTTAAAATGAATTGAAAGGATATAGATTTGTGTATATCTAAGCTCTACAATAAACTTATTTTTAACCCGTCAGAAGAGACAAGAAAATCTTTCGTTTTTCGATTGCCGGCAACCGGTTGCAGTTTTCATGTCAAAACAGTTCAATTGACAGTCAATGAAAAACTAATACATAGAAACTTTTTATTTTTAAAAGACATCCTTTCAACAGATAATTCGTACAGAAATTATTAAGAAAATTAAGAAATCCAAAACTTAACCTAAGTATTTTTTATAAGAAAATTCTGAGTAGCAACCCAATTTAAAATTGTGGCCGGTAGATGGCAATACTCGCTCCCTATAAAATAGGACTTATGACCGGCATTGCGATGCGATGTGCTGATCTTACGGGGAATACATGCGTGATGCTATGTTGCATTGTATATTATATATTAAATGTAGATATAAATTAATTTTGATTTAATTTACCGAATCACCGCGTGCAGTTAATAACTATCATTATCCTTTTAAGAGTATATTATAAGCAGGGGTAACTTGAATCGTCAGATTGCAAACGGAATATAAAACATTTATTTAAAGCCTTCGAATCCGCGTCTCAACAAATACATTACAAAAATTATAATAAATATAAGACTAAAAAGTCAAAGAAGTCGGTTTATAAATGAGTATAACTCAACCACCGTTATTTAAGGACAAAATGTTGATACTAGAAATTATTTATAGGTATAGCTATCTTGTTAATTATTATTGGTAGAATCTTAAAAGTATTCAGTCTATATACTGATATCAATAATAATTATTAGAGCTAAGTGTATTGGCCAATGTCACCAGTAACGAGTACCGACCATCTTCAAAAATAAATTAACCCGTCCAATGATGCAAAGTAGAAAAAAAACATATATTTATTGTTAGACGGTCGTCAGTGCCGGCTCCGGATTCATCTTTGATTTTTGGGGGCTTTAAATACACAGTCACCTGTTTGGAAAATCTTCAGTACTCGACTAATTTATATTTTTTATCTATCTAGAAATGCTTTACACAACAAGTAAAGGAGAAAGTAGGGGTAGAGTCGTATCAAAAGGTCAAAACGAAGGCAGAAAATAGAGAGCAGTTGCGATAGCTCCAACGACAAGAGTTAAGTTAAGCTCTTAAATTAAAAAAGAAGTATCTAGAAATGCTATGACACTTATACCATGTGTACAAAGTCTGGATAAATACACCACGCAAAGAAAGAGGCCTTTGAAAATGAATATTACTCTATTGAGTGTCTTGACTCACTGCATTACCAAAGACTGGCGTTTATCTAGAGCATTATTACTTTGAGGATTATTTATCATTGATGACATAAGTTCAATAGATCAATTAGAAATTCATACCACCTGCTGCTTACTCATTATTTAGTCTATCTATAGGTCTAAAATTTGACTGAACCCTCTGTTTATAAGTGTATACAGGGTGATTGTGAATGAGAAAATAAGTTCTACCTATAAAAAAAATCTAAATTTTGAGAACACTGAGTTATGTAATCTAAAAGGATTCATGATTTGCTACGAAAGCACTAAGAGACTGTAAACGCATTCTTTCTGGGCATTGGTACATCAAAAAATCGTACATAGAACATGCATATTTACAGTTTTTCCCAGTTAATGAAGAACTAGCAAAAATCGAGCAATTTTCAGCTGAAGGGGAATTTTTTTTTTTTTGGGTAGCATCCCTTTTATATTTGTCGTTAAAATACGCACCATGTATAATAATATAATCAATTGGCACATCACAGACGTCACGCTGCAAGACGCTCGTCTCAATCAGTTGGCTCCTAACACAATAAAGGCCAATAGCGCTTGGGCAATAAGCTCAATTACCAGCAAATATGAGCATTGTATTGATATGCAATCGTGGACGGCGCCCGCAGCAATTATTGTGGCGCTATGTGATATACATACAATCAATAGTATATATATGTGTGAGTGGGTCCTGATTGAATTGTCAAACGACAGGTTTAGAAGCTTAGGTACGAATAAGAGGGAAATTTTCAAAATTTTGCTAACTTTTAAAATAGGTAAATGCAATCAAAGGTTGAGAAAAATGTATTAAAGAGCTGGTTATATTTCGGGTAAAATCCTAATAATGAGTGTACGAGTACACTGTCTAAGCGTAAGTTTCTATGTTTTTCTGATTTTTCTAACAATTTAAAGAAAAATATTTTTTTGCAAATCAAAATCATTTAAATGGTTACAGCTGTAATTATGAAAGTAATAAAAACTTTAAAATCTAATACATTGAAACGGAGAATTCGTGTGCTACGAAGCGGCTACGAAAGTGCTACGAAAAATTAAATGACATTATAATTTGACTTTTATTTTCTTTTGAGAATCGAACAAATATGAAAACAATATTTTATTATCAATGTCTACTGATAGTTTGTTTAGGTCAAAAAGAAAGGAATTTATATTAATTATATCATTATTGGTAAATATGCAATTTTTACACACTTGCACTATTTTATTACGTGAAACTGTTTGGTCCTTTGCATTTTGATTAACTCTGCTATACCTGTAATGCAAGCGAACACACGACATGAAACTGATTTTAGCTTTGATCCATTCTAAATAACAACGGCACTATCTTTACACGACTGCCTAAAAAAGGAGTGTAAGTAATGTTTTCAGGGTTCATGTATGTGTGTGAATTTCTTTGTTCCACCATAACTTCTGAATGCTTGAACAGATTTGGATGTATGGGGTATCGTTCGAATCCTTATATCATCCCGAGTGACACTGGCTTTTTACTTTTTAGTTCGTTTTTTGACAAGGTAGTCGTATTTTAAAATTTAGTGATGTGTGTGTGAGACCACCTTCACCAAAAATAATGAACACAACATTACACACACAGTTTATATTAGTAAACAAATATATAGTGCAGAGCTCACTAATAGTCCATAATGAGTAGTAATTGAATTGAGAGCCCGGCCGAACACGATCGCTATCGATTTGAACAGTTAACCGACATTAGTTTCGAGTCAATTTTCAGATTTACTAACTGTTAGTGAGATTGGTTAACTAAATTTTAGTTTAGAGGCATTTGGGCGGTTCAACTTAGTGGTTTAAGTTTGGTTGTTTTAACTTTCTCGTTGTATTTAAAGTTCGAAATATGTAGAATTTATTTAAGGTATTTAGAATAAACAGATAAGTTTATTGTCATAGTTTGTATTTCAGTTAAGCGCTAGAACCTATTTACACGCTGTTTAGCCGGATACTTGATTATGATGTATATCCCCCTCTTAACCGTACACGGACAGACGGCAACACAGACTATGAATATAACATCGCGCGTTGTCGTTAATCAGTGCTAGCATTCGTATGTAGCCCCTTAGTGATGACTATGATGCAGAAATAAATAACTAATAGTTAGAACGTAAATAACAAATATCTACGTTTTATCAAATAGTTATATGAGTTTAATTAGCTTCCGCTCGCGGCTTCGCCCGCGTGGTTATCGAACCCGTACATATTCCCGGGATAAAAAATCTATGTGCTATTCCAGACTATAATCTATCTCTGTGCCAAATTTCATCCAGATCCGTTCAGCTGTTCTGGCGTGAAAGAGTAACAAAGATCCATCCATCCATCCATCCTCACAAACATTCACATTTATAATATTAGTAGGATTATATCTCATATAAATCTAGCTCGCTCTAATCTAGTATTGTAAGCCATCAAAACCAAATTGTGTTACAACACTTTTAGTCCTAACTTAAAATCTATGGAGGATTGTAAGTTAGGACCAGTTTCAGTGTTTAAGAAAGGGTCGAGAACCGAAAAAAAGACGTACAAGCGCACAGCAATAAGCGAAGTTTATTCGATATACTGATATCGACGTCAATTGAGTCGCGACGCCGCGTCCTCCCGATAATTGTTCGTAATTGCTCGACCAAAGGGTACACCAGACCGGCGAATTGTTCTTCGTAAATGCAGTATTCTTGGAAGAGGTTAAAGGTGACAGGATATAAGACTAATGGTTTAACTGGTGATCAAGAGATTACTATAGGGGGCTCTCATCACTCGCTGCAGCTGAATATCAGTGTTTGATGGTAGTTACTGCCATCTTGTATTACGCTGAGCTGATGGCCCTATGATACCCTACGCCAATATTTTGTAAAAGAAATTGCTAACATGGGAACATGGCTAACAGGTACTGCTTTACTGGAGGCACTGGGAAGCCGCTTTACACTCATGTTTTGTGAGTGCCGCTTAATAGGGTGCCACATTCACATTTAATAGGGGGGCGAGCCCATTGTAATCTAAGACATATTTCCAAACTCATGATGCCACTGAGAATTTCGTAACAGAAAAACCCAATTAAAATTATACGCAGATGTTCAGATGGTTTTCTCAGAAAACAAAGAGGGCAATGTGGGTTTTCTACTAGGATAAAAGTCTAGAAATGTGTAAGCATTACAATCATCATAACACTCTTTAGGCTTCATAACATAAAAGTATGAATAAGAGTTCCTTAAGCTTAAAACGCTAAAGGTTCGGTAATTTTTAGAATGATCTTAAATACCTTTGAGGAAATGCCCAAGTGCAGCAAGCCAACATCAATGAAAACGCCGGGTGTCTATAGTGTATTTCTATCAAAAACGCATGACTGTAGTTACTGTCAAGCCAAAACATACTAAAATTATTGGCTTGCTTATTATTATTTATCTTAGCTGAAGTTGAAGAAAATTCTCACTTATAAGTATTAATAATTATTAAATTATTGGACAAAATGATATAATTATATACTAAATCTGGTCTATAATAATTTTTTTTATTTTTACTATTCTTTGGTTTACGGCATCCATTATGCTATCTTGAAGGATAGATTAAATAATTTTTAAGAGTGTTTAATCAGAAAATTAATGCTTCATTTACCAATTGGCTGTCGTTACGTTACTCTTGCGAAAATGTATATTTCTGTGCAGGTTCTGTTTAATTTGATGCTCAAAGTTCTCAGTAAAACGCTTTCGCCGCGAGAAGGAACACTTCAAGTTTTGCACCCCACAATGTAGGGTTGGTTGTGGCTGTAATATTACAACTGACATGATTCTTTAAAAAAAAGAACGTTTATTTTTGCATGCTTATTTAAAATGCCTCACTAAACTGTTAGACTAAACGTTTAGTGTAAAACCCTGACTGGTTTAAATGAATTGAACTAAGAATTGCCCATAAGCAATCATTTCAGTGACCAACGAATATTTTCATTACCAAAATAGTAAATAGTTTAATATATTGTTTTGCAGAATTATAAATGGTAATAAATAACTTTAACAGTTCTTTTTAAACAGATCCACTTTAATATTTAAGCCACTACCCAGAATTGCATAAAAAAAGAAAAAAAAAAGCAACAAATTGAATCAAAAGTATGAAGTAGCGAGTGTGTATCGTCGCTTAAACCGATTAAAGGCCAGATAGACCCGGTTACGCAAATGATGACTGACAGGTGGCAGTAGGGCTGTACCGCGAACAACATTTTATTATTTTTATATCAGGGTGTTTTTGTTAAGTTTACCCGTTTAGTTGTAAACTTTAGCAATAGATATTGAAACAATAGAACGTAAACAAAAGAAAACTGTATGAAGAAATCGTGCGCGCGCATTTGAGTAAAATTCCTATTATAAATGCGCACACATTACTTTCATACTTTTTTGGTTTGCGATAACTATGGTTGAGGAAAACTCGTACTTAACTCGTACGTAATATTTGTTTCGTATGGCAAGGTTGGCGCAATGATTGAGCGATTAACTGCTGTGCTACGTGTGGCGGGTTCGATTCCAGCACGGATTAAATATTTGTATGTTCTACAGGTAGTGTGTATAAGTGACATGTATGTTTATTAACTCTACCCACGATACAGAAGACATATAAGTGAGGGAAAATTTTTTTAAGGCCCCATAAATCTCATGTGAATTAATATAATATAATTCACAAAAAAAATTAAATTAAAAGTATTTTTTACTTGTAAAAGTAATTATTAGATCATATAACTAAAATCCAGTGTATAAAAATAACTTTAATAAAAACCTCTTTACAGTTTCGACATTATTTCATTTCATTTCCATCATTATTTTTTATTCCATCGATTGGATTGTCGCGCCCCGATTGAACCATTGGCCACTATTAATAGTTAATTTAAACTGTTCAATTGATCTCCATTACAGTTGGTAAAAGTTCGATATCAAATAAACCAGCAGAGGCACTGTGATTAAATATTATTGATTGTTAGTTAGCGCCAAGCGGGTTTGAATCGTAAAATAATTTGTTTCAATTGAATTGAATTTTTTATTTTTATGTTCGTTTGTTATCGGCTTAGGTTTGTTTATTTTGTTTAAAAATTCATTGTGTTTTACTTTTGAACAATACAAACTAGAGGCTGTGTTGTTGAATCAACTGCTTCTACTTATTTCTAGATTTAATTAATATCATGAATATTTACTTTAGAATAGAATAGAATGTATCTTTCATCATCAGCCAGAAGACGTCCACTGCTGAACGAAGGCCTCCCTCAAGGGGGGGTTTGCCATAATCCCCACGCTTGGCAGGCGGCTTGGGGATCGCAGTGGCTCACCGATTAGTGAGAGGACGCTGCTACCCGTCCTCCGGTGTCTGGCCGTTTTAAGACGTACCCGGGTCATGTATCTTTATTTCATGTAAAACAATTATAGGCACTTATGAAATGTCGAGACTCTAGGTACACGGTTCCAAATAGTAGGTCCTATGGAGAAGAACCAGCAAGAGACTCCACGGAAACTCTTTTAAAATAATAGATCTTACAATCTTTGTTTGGTACATTCTTGTGGTAAGAGAATGCGAGAATAATGTAATTTTATGGGTGAAATAAAATACTAGAAAAAAAAAAAACATAATAAGATTGCCATGGCATATACAAGCTGACCAGTCCCGGCAGACGGCACCCGTTTATTTTTAACGCCGAGATTTAAAAACGACTGTGTACAGTCGTAACCCTACCATACTTATATTATTGTATGTAACACGGCAATTGCGACAGCCCTGAGCATGGATGAATTTCAGTAAAATTCAATAAAGTGTACTTCGACGAGCATCGCGATTCCAATTCACTAGAATTTCGCTCATTAGCATTTAACGTTGAATTCTCCATCAAATTAGACTACGTAACGTCTAAATTATATTTCTTGTAACCGAATTAGGGCCTCTACAGCCTCGTGGAAAAGTTATTATACGCAAAAATAGCTACTCATTCACATGTAAGTGGACTTAAATCGAAGTGAAGAAAAGCAGAAATAAAATGAATTTAGTTGTCGCCATCCAAAACGTCTCAAGGGAAATTGGACAGATATAAAAATATCTGTACTTCATTTGCATTTAAACGCCATCATCATAATCATCATCTGTCTAGCTATTTTCCAATTACATTCTGGTCGGCTCCCAGTCAAACCAGTCGCGGCTGAATATTAGTATTTTACAGAGCGAGCGACTATCATCTGACCTCCACCACCCAATTCCTGGGAGACACTGATGTTCAAACGTTAAACTGGTTGTCAGACTTTTTGGGCTACTGACATCCCTAACGACTGTCCAAAACTGCTTAACGTTCTTTCCGAGGCATGGATTTTTTTTCGATGTGTGAATATTGGCTACTCATCCAAGATCTGACCGTCGCAAGCAGCTCGCTGATCGTCTGATCTGTACGGAACATATGTAGCTAAAAGCCGACAGTTATTTTTCCTGCACATTAAAACCAAAATAAACACAATTCAGCAGACTCATCAATATATTAACAGCTAAAGGTATACCGATACTTAATTACTCGATTTGAGTCGGTTAATTGATTAAATCGTAGTCGATTCCGAATTAAACGGTACAAATACAATTTCGGAGTAAATTGTGTTTGCACACGATATTGAGCTGTATCGATGTTTACATTGGAAAACGAAGCAATCCCTTAGTCGGTACATTTGATACTTGGCTCAGGTTTGAAGGTGAAATAAATATGTCCGACTAAATAATCCACTTCGATTTGAAATAGTCATATTTTTAGTAACTTTTAAACTATCAGGTTGTTGGCGCTAGCATTATTATTTCGTAATGATCAGTGCAACCTGGTCGAAACGTGGAGTGTTTTGGTAATTTCGCGTTAATTTACGTAAAAAGTATTATAAGTAATTGGTTATAATTTTTATTTTATTGAGAGAATAAATATGTTTGTATATGTTAGTATTCATAGTTCCACAAAACCGTTCCAAATATTTAATTTATTGCAGACAGACGAACTTTGTTGACTTGGTTAGGCAGTGGTGAACTATATACCCACAATTTGAGAATTCCGTTATTGAGTCCCACGTTATCCGTTATTGAGGGTCAGGTTGTGTAACGAAGACAATTCCGGACTCCAGGTTGCTTATATATTGAGAATTTTCAGAAAAACTCAATAACACTGCCCGACCCTAGAATCGGACCCTGGAGTACACGCTCTACAATCACGCTGGTGTCCACTAGATTATGCAGTTCATGTTCAATGATATAGTTCACTTTAAAAATTATTGGTCGCTAAATACGTATTATAAACTCTATTTAATGCATCTTGGCATTCAACTATAAATACTTATACATAAGATTCCTCATTTATCTTTAAATCCTTTCCCTTGCGCGGTTGAACTCCAAACCAATTCAACAATATCAAGGTCTTCTATTATCCTACTCGTAGATTTAAAATAAGCTCTTAATATAATAAACAAGAAAAGGTTTACGAGATAAATCATCAGTTCCCACATTTGGGGGCAACTCACAATGGGCCCGCGACCCTCTTACCTCCTCCGTGTTATACGAGTGACGATAATCTCACCTCGACAAGACGGGAATGCGAAATGAAGTGCCTTTGCCATGGCAAAAAAAAAAAAAACCAAAACACCTTTTGAATTTCGAATACTAATTCCTTTGGTTTTATTTAAAATTCTATTATTTTAATGAAGTAAGTGGCTGAATGTTTTTGGTTTGGTGAAAAGGGCAAAGTGAATTTGTTCTTTTTTTTTTAAATATGTGGTTATTTGGATTCAGATTATATCAGTGTTGGTCATAGAAATCGCCATGTCGACATGGTATTATTAAATAATGCATCATTTGATAAATCTCAACGAGTACTTTTCTCAATAGAGGATTCAAGATATAGTCGGTTTACTCTGACCTAGGACATAATGCTTAGGTTGTTATGAATTGTGGAATAAGTAGATGATTGGTTAATTTAATTCTAGTTAACATTACAGAATTTTAGCGAATAGATTGGTAATTTCTATTTTTTGTGTTTTCCATTGATTTTAATTATGGTTTCTAAAAGAGAACATCGCATAAAATGGGTTAAGTTTGGTTTTGTTTTCTGAAAACGCCAGAAAATTATATATTTCTTTCTATATTTATTCAGTTATAATTAATTCGTATTTTAAAATAAATCGTGTAAAAAATAAAATAAAACTATATAACATCCATTATTAGAGACAACCTTATGTTTTGCTAGACAAATATTTTAACGTATTCATAAATCAGTTTTTAATAAAAAAAAAGTAAAAAAAACTGCAAAATCATACGAAGGTTAGGTTGCAGCGCGGATGCGGTCGGCGGTGGGTGTAATGCGGTAATGACACGACAATATAAATAGGATTAGTGTATCAGGACCCCACGCGCGCAGACAGGACGAGCCAATACACGCATTGCCACTGTGCTCCATCTACTAAAATCTGGACAAAAGAAGAAATGAAAAAAAAATTGGCAAAAGAAAATTACTAGTGTTGCTCCTAATTCGTGTAAATAGAATGAATCGATTCAACGTTAGACGATCGTCATTATGAGACATCACTTTTTTGCGAAAAAATGACTGTCATAGGACATTTTTTCTATGAAAAATTAAGAATATAGCAATAATTAAGGAAAAAAAAAATTGCAGTGCAATGAACAAATATGAAAGATCAGGCTTTATAATTTTTTTTTGGTTTAATTTAATCAAGTAGCATAACCTCACATAACGCTGAGGAAACAATGTATTCATAAGTATGAAATGTTAAACAATCAGAATTTCAAAGAGTAACCATGGAGTCTTTTGCCCATTCTTCTTCATACGAAAACAACACTTGGGAACGTGGTAACTAAAGTCCTGAATATTCATAAATGCCTTTATTTTTTTATTAAAAAAAAATATTAAAATACTTTTTTTTCTTCGTGTGATGTGATGGTATGTCGCTATATTTTATCAGCCCAAAACACTTATTCAAAATGTAAATGTATACAAATTATGAAAGATTTTATCTCAGTATAGCCAAGTGTCGAGTTTCGTTTGTAGACACTCCATCGTGTTATCCCTTAATGAAAAGGTGTAACCGTTAAGTAGATTGGCCATCTGATGTTTTATAATCCAACCCAGATTATCACGGAAAGTTCACTTTAATGTATGTAGTAAGCGGGTGTTTCTACGAATTTTAGTGTTAACAAAATTACGACGTTAATGGGTTAAAATTACCCTTGTGTTGTGCAACTTTAATGATTTTGATTTTGAATTATGAAAACGAAAGATTAAAGTATTAATGAAAATGGATGAAAGTTTTGACATAAACAGCTACGTGGAATAATTGTATGTTGTTATTTCATACTTTTCTAGATTTGTATTAAAAAGAGTAATAAAGTGTATATTAGATGAATACTATCCAAATAACCAAAATATTTTATTACGTCGAAATAAAAGACACCAAGTGGGTATGATTTATGAACATAAAAATAAATATTTTTTTTATAAAATATCTTTGTGCATTATTTCCAAATTGCCAGAAAATCAATGTTTTAAACCACAGTGTACTGACGTCACTCGCAGCATCGAATGCGCCCGCGCATCGTTTAGCCGATTCATTGCTCCATTAATGTCATTTATACCGACGGCTCGTCTACACGTGGGTCTCTAGTTATATGTGCAATTGAATTTCATTGCCATTTTCCTTTCGCAAATAAAGTTATGTTAGTGTGTGGATTATGAATAATAAAAATGTTTATTTATTAGATTGTTAGATGAAAGTTAATTAATTTACTTAGTTACGACGTCAATGTAAATCTGGCTCAAAATATAAAGTGAAGTGGAAATCGAACTTAATACTACGTACATATTATATTGTTCTTCAATTGCGGATTAGAATAATATTTATGATTATTTATAGTAAGGTAGGCGAGTTATATAAACGTATTTTGTAGTTCTGAATTTCTTATGCATGCAGTCTTTTTTAGACTCCCTCCTTAAACATACTTTGCATCACCTGTGAGCACACATCGATCGATCGATCTTTCGATCCGATTCAGTCCTCACATGATCATTTTTATTTTATTCTATTAGAACACCTCTATCCACCATTATCACCGCACCACTGTCGGTGTAGGTGCAGTGTATGCCATTGGATTTCTGCTATGTGAAGAGGTTTTGGTTCCCGGAATAAAAATTGTCATGGCTTACAGATAGTTGTTCCGGGTCTGGGTGTGCGTGCATGTGACATGTATGTTTGTAAACCGTACCCACGATACAGGAGAAATCCTAGTGTGGGGCAATGTTTTTTTAAGAAAGAAAATAAAAAAGATTGATGATTACACTAAATCACCTACCTACAGAGGTGATGATGCATCACCACTAACCTGCGTGCAGCGCACAGTGGTCGGAATGTCGCACGCTGCACTGCAATCTAGCAATTTATTCATCGAAATTAATTGATTTATGGCCAACGTGTCCTTACTTCTGTCACACTGTGCGCTCACGCTCTCCGGAACGACTGTTTAATAAAATTGCTTATAACCGCGCTGGTTTTATTTGCACAGTGAACAGAAGCTGATAAGATGCAAGCAAGCCTTGTTTTTAGTCTTGTCTGTAATTTCCCTATCCATACTATTATAAAGCTAAGGCAACTCTGTCTGTCTGTTTGTCAAAATTAGTTATTATGTTCTATATTATTCGCAGAGTTTGTCAGATCACAGATATCTTATTATTATTTTTTTAGACTTTAACGTGACTGACATTGGCCATTATTTACAAAAGCCTTAACAGAAATGCATTAATTTGGTATCTACATATATATATATATATATACACCTATAGTCTACATATACATATTCTAGAATAAAATATATATCTATAGAAAAAAGGAATAAAAAATCGTGTTATAAAGAACTGTAAGTACACGTTTAAATAAAATGACAGCACATTATCATTCCAGAACGCTTAGATCGTTTATAAATAACAGGGTTAAGAATCGCACCTCTCCATCACGATTAATATTGGCATCACACGCGCCGCGCGATCAACATTCCGTTTTCACCTGTTCATCTGACACAATTCATACTTAATACACGATCAATCGGCGCTCGCGCAGGTTAAGTAACGGCCCATGATCACAAGCGAGCGCCGCGGCCGTCTCAATTACGTCACAATTGCATAGACATGGAACTTTAAATTCATTGCGCATGCGACGCTGAAGGATTCGATTCGTCGCCTTATTATTACGCGGTGTCATTCCTATGTTAATATCGATAGTATTAGATCGTTGTAATTGTTGTTTGTGATATTGTTCTGATTGCGTGTCGGTGTCCTTTGAGTTCGTGTTAGACTTTCTATGCTAACGTATAATGAGACTGGGTATAACACAGCATCACGCCAGTATTCCCCGAAGGGTTAGGCAGAGATACACCGACAATTCACCGATACCGGGGCGAGGCTATTTTCATTCACAATTCCAGACTTCGTGCTGCTACTGAGAATTTCCATACACAAAAACCCAATAACAGTGCCCGACCCGGGAATCGAACCCAAGACCACACGCTCGACCACTAGACCAGTGAGGCAGTGAAATGCTAATATTAAAGCACGAAAACATACTAGAATAGCATGTTATATTTTATTATTTTCATTTCTCATCCTCTTTATGTATTGTTTCAGCTGGCGAGCGGTGGCGGCGGCGGCCGTGGCCTGTTCTGCTACCACTGCCCGCCCAGCCTGCCGCCGCACCAGCACCGCCTCCCCACCTTGGAGTACCCCTTCACTTCCTCACACCCATGTAAGTATATACATAGCCGTAGGTGAGGAGTATTAAACCTGATTTCATTGGCACAGTGGCGCCTGCGCTGCGGGTCACAATTTCAATTGCTACACGGAACTGTACCTATATATCTTGTTGTAAGGACTGTTTAACGGTATAAATATAATTGAAAATGTAGTAAATAATTAGGATTGAAGCTGTAAGGCCTCCCGTCCACTAAAACGAAGCGCAGTGGTTAGGAGATAAAAAAATATCGAAATGTTTAATATTATCTATTAGTATTTTATTAGAGATTAGCATCAGCGCGCGGCTTTGCCCGCGTGGTTTAGGAACCCGTATATTTTCCCGGGATAAAAAGTAGCCTATGTGCTATTCCAGACTATAATCTATTTCTATGCCAAATTTCATCCAGATCCGTTGAGCCTTTCTGGTGTAAAAGAGTAACAAAGATCCATCCATCCATAGGTCCATCCATCCTCAGAAACTTTCACGTTTATAATATTAGTAGGAAGGATAGGATAGGATAATATTAGTAGGATAGGATTAGTATTCTATTCGTTATATTTTCTCCGGTACGCTTTACTGGTTGCTTTTGAGGGGTGGAGGAGAGATATATTTACTAATAGAATAAATACTAATTAATTTATTCTTAATTGACGTTATAATAACTTGTTATATATTGGTATTATTTCTCATCTTCGCTCCGCTGTTTCGATTGAATGTCAGCTTAAAATTGGTCAGGCATATAATGTCACAAATGTATTTTTGTACATATATTGCAAAAGGATATTGACGGAACGGATGGCGCAGCGGTTGAGCGATTGACATCTGCGCTACGTGTCGGTTCGAGTCCTGCTCGGTAACAAATATTTGTATGGCCTACAGATAGTTGTTACGGGTCTGGGTATTTGTGAATAATTGTGTTTGCAAACGCACCCACGATACAGGAATTAATATTGTGGGGCAACGTTTAAAAAAATGTAAGTATATAGATAATATATGATATTCTTAGATAATATAATTCCAATGGCGCTTAGTATCTTATGAAAAATGTTGACCTAAACGTTAATTTTTATACTCTATATAAACTAATCGCATCATCAGCCAAAAGACGTCCACTGCTGAACGAAGGCCTCCCTCGAGGGTGGGTTTGCCATAATCCCCACGCTTGGCAGGCGGCTTGGAGATCGCAGTGGCTCACCGATCAATGAGAGGACGCTGCTGCCCGTCCTCAGGTGTCTGGCCGCAATTTTAAGACGTACAAGGGACAATCGCCAAATTTGTTGCTAAGCGCATAACTTCCGAACGGCTGCACTTATTTGGCTAATTATTTAATTGTTGTGTTTGTAATTGTGAAGAGAAGGTTTTTATGTAAGATTTTTTTTTTGGTAAATCCTCCGGAAACGTCAGAAATTTTAATGGTATTTTTGTATGAAATTTTAATTTTGTTCATTAGTAAATTGCACCCGTGTGAAGCCGGGGCGGGTCGCTAGTTTATTAATATAAAAGAATATTATAGCAACTTCATGTTTATAGTCCATAAACCGACTTATAATTTAAAGTTTCAAGTGGCAACATAACTGTATAGTCCAGGAGTCGCGTCGATTTCACTTATCGGCACAAACTTGAGTAACTCAGTTAGCGGGCGGCTCCGGGCTTAATAGCGTTATTCTTAGTTAAAGCTCTTGTCTCGTTACCGATTTACAACTCGGTTATGGATATTTGATTCGATAACGATTATCGATACTAGAGAATCAGTGGTTTTCGCATAAGGAATTTTTTTAGCTAGATTTTTTCTTTCGATTTTTTGTATCTTTACGTTTTCTTGTTATTTTTTCTGGTCGTAATATCGTCAAAAAAGTTTCAAATAATTTAAAACCGTTTAGTTGTTCGTTGTATTAGAACCTAAGTACCTACATAAGCTTACTTTTAGCAACATAAACGCGCATTTTCGCAATTTTTTATTATAATTTTAATGGGAACGCTATCGGCTAAGCTAGATTAAGCTTTTGTAAAAATGATGAATAAAAATGTAATTCTTTGGCTTTAATAATTAATGATATCTACGTCAAATTACAAGCCTAAAAAATCTTATCGAATCGGCGAACGGGTTAAAAAAACCTCAAAAGGCAAAAATCTGTTTCTTACCCCAACTGACTCGCGTGCCTAAGGGGTGGTAATGTGCTAATGAATAGAGAAGGCAGGCCGGGGGTGTCGCGGGGTTACGCGGGGGCGCGGGGAGCGCTCGGGGGCCGGGGGTGCCGGTGGGCGGTGCTCCCCCGGGATTGGTCGCCGGCGGCGCCATCTATTATTCATAAAATAGTTTTTGAGTCGCGCCGCCGGTCGCTTTAACACGGTTATTTCAACTAACTTAATAAGTATCATGTCACTTTTGATTACTCCCTGAGCGTCACAATTTTTTACTTAGCACAACAGCGATCAAAGGAACCTTAATAAAGTTACGAAGTACCGTTATTTTATTAGTGCCGTCGAAAATGACAGTCTGCCCGTCCGTAATTGTGTAAAAGTATTAATTTTTAATATCTATTAACGTATTGCGGGGACGTTAGGTGCTTAAGGAGTGGGGGTTAAGGGGAGGGGTGGAAGTTTTAAAGCGCTGAGGATAAAAAGCTAGTGGATAAAAAAGCGGCTTAAACGAATCTATTAAAAATGTACAAGGCAATTCCAGTGCGATGTCGGAGCCGAGCGCTCATTAGCGCGCAATCACACCGCGCGGCGCGGTCGACGCTCACCTTTATTAATTCTACATTGCACATGAATGTGTGTTTAATTACCTGATGAAAGGGTTGTGTTTTACTGCGTCAGTCATATATGATACGGATAAAATAATAGCCTTTATTGACTAATATTATACAAATAATCACGCATTCCTATAGTTATTTTAATTGGTTTCCGTCTGATCCTCTTAGCCTTTGAATTAGGGCTTCTTTAGTCCCTTTGCCTGTCTTATGGCAACCTGTGACTTTCTCATCAATGTCTAATAGTGCCTACTTATTCAATTTGAGATATGTAATTTACAAAATTACAATTTTGTTGAAAGGTAAATTCGACGGCTACCAAAAATCGAATATGGGACCTGGTTCAGTACACCAGCAGCTCTAACATCTGAGATACTGCAACCTCTGCTCACCACACAGAATCCTTCTTCCATATTCAACCATCTCTAACTTTGGAATTAGCTTCACAATCATTAATCAATCAAAGAGTCAAATGTAACACAAGCTGTTGATAAATTATAGCTTAATGCTAATTAGATCCATACCAAATGAGCCCTAATTAACTGATATACCTTGTTTGCGTCGCCCCTCCATTATTATAATTTTAGACACGTCATGTGGATCTCCATTACATATGGAACCCGCTTAATTCCTCGTTTCGTGGAAGCTATTTAGTTCGTACTTCATAACTATTTGATATGTTAATTTTGTAATGCATACCTAGTTTCAAAATAATTTAATAACTTTTGCGTCAAGGATAAAAGGGAATTTTCGTATAGAGTATGTGCGGAAAACGCCATCGTGGCGTAAAAGGGAACTAAAATTATTATTAGAAATACATATACATTTAATTGAAACACTACAAAGAAACTTGAAGGCACGGTTGGCGCATTGGTTGAGAGATCGAATGCTGCGCTACGTGTCACGGGTTCGATTACCGCACGGTAAAAATATTTGTATGATTTACAGATAGTTGTTTCGGGTCTTTGTGTATGTGAATATATGTATTTATAAACGCACCCACGATATAGGAATTAATATTGTGGGGCAACGTTTAAAAAAATGTAAGTATATAATTCTTAGATAATATAATTCCAATGGCGCTTCAAAGTATCAAGATGTTTACAGTCGACCTATAATGACGTACCAGTGTTTTCAACATGACAAATACATTAATTAAGCACCCGCGCGATCAAATCTTAGTGCGGTTATCTTCCCGCACAGACTCTACTACACATGATGTGTGTGTATACACACATCATCGAGATGATCAGCTTTATGATTATCTATTATAATGGATATGTCAACCGGGATGAAAAAGTATAAAATATTTTTGTTTTTTTAAAAAGGAAATAAAATCAAAAACAAGTAACTTATAATATAGAAACACAATTTAAATTTCATTAAATTTATAAATATCGAATTATTTTTAACACAGCTTCCCATTAAATGGGAGAGCTAGTTAATCCGCCCGGTTTCGCCCAACTTTTTCCGCTGCACTCAAGCTCAGACCGGACCCACTTCCGGCGGATGTGAAACACTTTTTAATTTCCGCTGCGGAGGGATTTTTCTACACCGAACTTGATGGGCACTCAATTATTAACATTCAATTAATGAAAATATTTATAATCTGTGTAATCTGTACGCTAAGGGAATTTCATCTTGTGGTTAGTCGAAGAATTATAATTATATTTGAAATAATTATAGTAACGTGAAAAACTCTCTATCATTTTAATCACAGCAGTATCAGTCAGAGTGATCTTAAATTAAATCATTCAAGTTTTGAATTTAACTTTAAAATAACAATTTTATATGCGTATGAGTTTCTTAAATTTATGGATTATTCTAGACAGATCTACTCCTTTTTTTTTTACGTGTGGTAATGCTCATGCCTACCCGCCGCCCTGGGGATGGCGACGGGTGATATCGGACTAAAACCACACGGTATTTCTGCGGCATACCTGTAGCGCCGGAGATATGGGATTCGCTCGCGCATTCACCGCACCCCCGGCACGTATCAGCCCGCCAGTGGATGACCTGGCAGGCTCCGTCCCATTTTGCAGCTAATCCATAGCTGCACATCTTCTTAGAGAGGCGCGCGTGGAACACACTCGCGCCGCCGTCTCTGCTGCTGCCCGAGTGATGGACAGCCCCAAATCTCCCAGCCGCAGGCCGGGCAGATCTACTCCTAGTACATTATGATTTTGCAATAAACAGTATGAATAATATTTTATTTCACCATACAGTTTATTTCATCATCACCAATAAAATTTAACAAAGAAATGCTATACAATACATAAGAATAGAACAAAGCACACATTACAATTAAATATAGTATCACGCCTGTATTCCACGGAGAGTTAGGTGTACTATTGTACACCCCCCGATGCCATTATTGAGTCCAATGTAATTCATCATCAGCCAGAAGACGTCCACTGCTGAACGAAGGCCTCCCCCAAGGGGGTTTGCTATAATCCCCACGCTTGGCAGGCGGCTTGGGGATCGCAGTGGCTCACCGATTAATGAGAGGACGCTGCTGCCCGTCCTCCGGTGTCTGGGAGCAGTTTTAAGACGTACTGGGGTCCAATGTAATTAGGAAAAGCCTATTGCAATCTAGCGGGAACAATTATTCCAAACTCCGTTATTGACATTATTTTAATAAAAGAACCTAATAACGTTTTGCCCGACTAGGGAATACAACCCAGGACCTCACGCCCAGTAGTTTTTCTTGCGACCCCTAGACCAATGACGTAGTCGAGCACACATTGCAACTATAAGCAAATAACAAAATTAACTCGCCGAGTGAATCGCTTCGATCCAAATTGGTCCAATTAATACAGTCCATTTGTTGGGTAATCATAGTATAGTAATATCGGTACTCTGATTAACAGTATGCCAAGCTTAGAATATTTTATCGTAGATCTTGGTGACACGTGGAAATCTGCTATTCTACCATATAATGGTCTATCAAGATGTCATACGGATGACAAATACGACCACTTTTTAGGGTTTATAAGCCATCTAATTGTATTGATTAGTGAATACGAAACATTATTACGATAATCGGTATTTTCTTGATATTTAATACATACAAGCACAAGATTAAATATAAGTGCAACTAAAGTATATTAACATAAATAAATAATAATGGCTCGTTATTGTCCTACTGCTGAGCACAGACCTCTTCCAAGGTCGAGATAGTTCAGACTTTAGTCCACCATCCTAGCTTGGAGTTGACGGACACACCGTCGAGAACATTATGGAGCCCTTTTAGGGGTGCAGGTTTCCTCACGTTAAAATAGACGTAATATCTATGTTAACAAAATAAATTATAAGGATAATGTCCTCCTGACCGATTTCGGTCACGGCGGCCAATCTCACCGGAGATTACCCAACTACGCAAGAAGTATTATAAAGCACAAGTGTGTGCGCAAAAACAGGTGCTCTCTCTATTCCTTCACTCTCATAGTACGATGGGACGGCAATCTGATACGACCGGAGAGTGATCAGGCGTAGGACCAACGGCTTTACGGTGTGTATTCACATACAGAAAGACCCAGACCCCAAGCAACTATCTGTAGATCATACAAATATTTGTTCCGTGCGGGAATCGAACCCGTGACACGTAGCTCAGGAGTAGATCCCTCAACCACTGCGCCAACCGTGCCAAGAGTTATAATAAGGATATAAATAAATTGAACCGGCTACAAATAAAATAGCAACGTGTGCAATATTGCGACTTTAAGCGAATAACAAATTAAATTCGCCGAGTGAATCGCAACGGTACAAATTGGACCAATTAATTCGGTCCATTAGGTCGTCGGTACCGCCTTGCTTTGAAGTCGTACAAACAAGTTTAATGTGCGCTTTTTATAATCAACGAATTGATTTTTGTGGTTGGTACATTGAACAGGTTCAATAGCATTAAAAAATGATGATAATATGAATTGGGTGATGGTGAAAATTTGTTTTAAACCAATATTGGGAGTGATGGAACTTCCATTGTTCTTATTAGGAGGATGCTCATCAAACTAGTGAGGCTGAGCTGACCATTGAATGTTAGACATGGTATCAGTCCAATCCAATCAATAGATATTTTGATTTGCACTGTCAATCCCATTAATCCGAGGTCACATATTGAATTGCTGCGAGATTTAATGGTCACTACGGAGTGTTACTGCAATCTTAAAGTTAATCTTAAGCTTCCTGGAAGATAAAGACTTAAAAATAGTATATCTTTGAATATTATATAAATATTATTCAAGTCTGTTTTCTCAATAGTAATACTTTACAGCAAAGCAGTGATAGCCTAGCGGTTGAACTTGCCTTCCATGCAGGGGGGTGTGAGTTCAAACCCAGCCCGCACCTCTGACTTTTCGTAATCATGTGTGGATCGGAATTTGATTATCACTTGTGTTAACGGTGGAGAAAAACATCGTGATGAAACCTGCACACTTGAGAGGGCTCTATAAAGTTCTCGATGGTGAGTGATCTGCCAACCCAGACCAGGCCAGCGTGGCGGACTAAGGCCTAACCTTTCTCATTCTGAGAAGAGGCCCTTGCTCAACAATGAGACAGTAATGGGCTGAATTTATTATTATTTTAATACTTTACAGTAAACCACAGTATCCTGTACTGATCCTAAGCGTCAATTATTCCAAAACTACAAAAACTATTACCAGTCCAAATAAAAGTAAAGTCATCCCCAGTAATGCGGCTATTAGGGGCAATTCTCGTCAAGTAATGTTCGCAACGACATTATCTTAGAATAATAGAAACGTTAGGGTGGCAGCCCTAGCGATTGTCACCCGATATATTGCGTCACTGTAGGGTGACCATGGGTTGAAAGACATCACGGATTTTATGTTAATAAGATATTAACACTATTATTATATAATATTTTAGTTACGGGTGCGTTACCGGCTTAGTGCTTAAATTAGAATGTCTTTTGATTTTTGATATATTTCAATTTCGTCACTCTATTTCTAAACTATCTCTATTAGGTTAAGGATAGTGAAGGCAGATTAATTTTACAAAACCAACACTATAACTACTTTTTTTGACCAACGCAGGCCAAAGTGAGTATTCACAAATAATAATCAAATTGACCAATGTCGTAGACGTGCTACGAAATTCGTAGTACTTTAATGCAAGTATGATTTGCTCAAGTTTAGTATCGAAACATATTTCATTTTGTGCTTTTCTGTGTATGCACGATAAAAGTGCCCTGAAAATGTTATTTGTTTATTTAATTTTTTTATGGAAAGATAATTCTGAGTTTGTAAAGTTCAATATAACGTTAATAAGGTTATTGCTATGTTTAATAATATTAGGTTTAATACTCTCTCATTCTATATTGATTTCATAGATAAAAACTTAGTCTCTTATCCCGCACAAATCTTGGTGACCACACAGTGTCTCCACCTCATCAATTGGCCCGGACAACGTTCAGATAACTATAATAAATGCTGGGGAGGCGATTTGGCACTCCCGGTGTAATGGACCGGTACTTCCTGGTACCACTAGTGATTGTGTAGGCAAACACGAGTGCAGTGCAGTGTTTTGGAATTCAGAAAATAAAGGAGAAGTAGAAATACCTAAATCATTTTAGATCGACTTTGCAGTGAAATAAATATTATTAAATTAAACAATTAATAATTGAGAAATTTAACATTTTTTAATATGAAAGAGATATAATTTATACATCAAATTAAATAAAAACTGTCTATCGGGCGCAAGCGCGGCTGTTGACCACGAGGTCCTGTATTCGATTCTCAGGTCAAACAAATTGTTATTGAAATTTCCTGAGATTCTCAGTAGTAGCCCAGAGTTTTGAATTGTGCCCGGTAAATGGCAATAGGATCCCTATTTTATGGGAGTTAATAACGGTATCGACGAAATGTGGACAACAAGTACACCTCTGATTACCCTTCGTGGAATACCGGCGTGATAATGATTCTATGCTAAAATTAAATAACAAATAAAAAGATTTGTTCCACTTGAATGCAACCACCCCTTTTCCCTATTGTTTAATACATGAGTGTCAAAATATACTTATTGATATATTTCTTCAACAGACACAAGCTACTCGTATCACCCGGCGATACACGATGACACGTTCGTGCGTCGAAAACAGAGGCGCAACCGCACCACCTTCACTCTGCAACAGGTAAATATGTACTGAAGATCTTTATATTAACGATTAATACGCACAGACGGCTCATAGCTTACGTATTGCATTGAAAGGAGATGCGCTGCCAATCTGTAGAAAAACAAACAGTTAACTAATAAAAAAAACGATATAAAGACAGTCTACAAAATATTCTTTTCTTTACCAATTTGTAGACGATTGACAATCTTCAAATCGCTAACTAATTTTTTTTTACATAACCTCAGTTTAAAGAATTCGAACAAATATGAAAATAAAGGCAGAAAATAGAGAGTAGTAGCGATTGCTCCACCGACAAGAGCTAAGTTCTTAAATTAACGAAGAAGGAGAAAAATAAAACCCGACTTCAAAAAACTCAAAAATAAAACTAACTAAAAAGCAAAAAATAAATATTTTATTATACAATATAGCAGTTGAAGAATACTGAAAAAAATCTTAAAATAATAAAAAGAACAATAATGTAAATATGATAATTAACTCTATTTATCTTGCAGCTGGAGGAGTTGGAGACCGCGTTTGCGCAGACGCACTACCCCGACGTGTTCACGAGGGAAGACCTCGCGCTCAAGATCAACCTCACCGAAGCCAGAGTACAGGTGAGACAGAAATGTTAATACTGAGAATTTTAAGGATACTGACAACTTGAGTGATATATTTTTTTCGGGGGCTGAGTGTTTTGAGGTGAACTAACTCTCAGTATAGAGACATCCGAAATACAATCCGTTTAAAAATATCACTGAAGCTTACTTTTATGAATGGAATTAAGGTGAACATAATAATAAAAACTAACTTCTTTTCATAATATTACTACTGAAAATATATTTTTCTTCTTTCCCGATTCCCGAGTCAGTCAGCCAAATTACATACTATTGGGTTTTTCTGTTAGAAAATTCTCAGTAGCAGTTCGGATTTTATAACTGTTAATGGCAATAGGCCATCCATGGCCCCATGGTACTTGATGACGCATAGTTAAATGAGTTCTTCTGATGACTGAAGATAGCCACGCTACGAACCTTGAAGTGAGAATTCACGTGGCTTGATAACCAACAAATTCGTGTGGTAAAAATAAATAATCCATATTATACACTATCTCAACATTAATTCCACTCGAAAGGTAAAGGTACTCGCTACACGTACATACCATCCACTCTTAATCCCATCCACAAAATCATATTCAACTTCAACCCTCCAAGTCTACATAAAGTGCAGAATTTACGCGCGTCGCCACGCCGCGACATGTCTAACCTGTCGGCTTCAATAACATTCAGTGTAACGTCGCCTGCCTCGTAAAACATGCCTTTATTGCGTATAACGTCGAATGTGAGGGTTAAAATTTTCATATGTCATATACTTTTATCGTGAAAAGGAATGACGGTTAAGATTTTGATTGAATGTAAATAGAGTTTATGTAGTTGCATAGATAAGTCTTTTATTTTTATGATTTCACTTTGGGTTGCAATTCATAGATGATATGATGTTTCTTCTAAACTTATGTCACAACATTAGTTCATGGTCCATCACCACACATCTATATGCCGAGTTAGGACAGTTTTTTACGCAAGCTAGTCGCACAATTTCCTCTGAATTTTTTAGTTTTCTCTTATATTATGACTGTTCAAGATGTAAAATATTATAATTAGAAAGTTGAAACCATAGCTAACTAGATGGTGTTAGTAGTCAAAATAGAAGTCGCTATGGTTTCGTTACCGGCAT
Source organism: Shargacucullia verbasci (assembly GCA_947562105.1). Lineage (NCBI taxonomy): Eukaryota > Metazoa > Arthropoda > Insecta > Lepidoptera > Noctuidae > Shargacucullia > Shargacucullia verbasci. Next base: position 3,114,078 of record OX387296.1, read on the forward strand.
TTTGTTAGGTATTTTGATATCACATATTAAATTTGTCTCGTACTGAAGGAAAGTTGTTTTAATCAGTTACCTCCACACGGCTTTGAACCATAATTGTACATGGTCCTAGCGAGCCGAAGGGTGAATTTGGTGTGAACAAGAAGATCTAGAAATTGGCGCTGCAATCGCTGACAGCTGAAGCGACACAGAGCTAAGAAGAAATTGTTGCTGACAGGACGGATAAATGAGTAAGTGAGAGCAAGTTGGACCAACTGTGAGTACATAAGTCTGTATTACGTAGACGTCAGAAAGATAGAAAATTCTGCGTAAGTAGATCTAGGACTTAGAATAATCGGGCAAAAAAGGCGAAGACGGGGAATCTATGCCCGATTTCAGAGCGATGACAGTTGTGTCAAACACATAGAAAAATTTGCTCTTCACAGGACTTAGAATATTTTAATCAACTGGACTTGTAAAATTTTACGAAATTGATCAAAGTTGAACAAAAATTGGATACAAAGGATACATATTTGACTTTTAAGATGGATAAGGACCTGAGAATTCTAGAAGACCTAAAGGTACAAATAGAGAAGGGGCATATTAATTTTAGAAAATCACCCAAAGAGAGAGTCGACGAACATTATGTGAAGGCAAGATTGGAAATTTTAGAAAAATTATATAGAAACTTTTCCGTCAAATATGAAGCCATGATAGGCGAATACGGGAGTGGAAAAATATCAAACTATTTTCAAGCAGACGTCTTTGAGTTGGTTTCAGAAATTTATTTGAACTACAAGGTCGAACTCAACAAAGCTGCATCCAAATTCATAATTGCAGATCCTAAAAGCGATGTTTCATCTGAAAAGTCAAAGGGGGGTGATTCTCTGGTCAAATTACCAAAAATTAAAATTCCGACATTCAGTGGAAAATACACAGAATGGTCGTCTTTCAGGGATCTATTTATGTCACTTATTCATAACAATTTAAATTTAGATGATGTTCAACGGTTACATTACCTTAAAACTCAATTATCAGGTGAGGCAGAGCAACTAATTCGACATGTACCTATTACTGCAAATAATTATAAACAATGTTGGGACCTGTTGAAGAGTCGCTATAATAATAAAAAGTTTATGTCCACTTGTATATTGAAACGTTTGTTCAGTCAGCGCAATTTGATGGTAGAGTCAGCTAGTGCTATTAAAGAACTTATAGATATAACATCTGATTGCTTACATGAATTATCAAATCTTGGTATAGATATAAGTACGTGGGATGTCATTGTTATTTATGTGGTAAGCTTGAAGTTGGACGCAGAAACTCGGAAGCAGTGGGAACTGCAGGTAAGCCAATCATCCGATGATTTGCCGTCTTTCAATAGTTTTAAAGAATTTCTAGAGACGCGTTTTCGCGCTCTTGAATTTATCGAGCCTAAGGTTAAGCCAAGGGTTACGCACAGTGACACATCTCACCCTAAAGTTATGCATAGCATTACCAAATTGTCATGTCCGCATTGTTCCGAGGATCATAAGTTGTACAATTGCAAAAAATTCTCCAAGGAGGATGTTGATCAGCGCCGTGATATTGCCCAATCTTTAGGTGTATGTTTTAATTGCCTAGGTAATAGTCATACAGCCAAACAATGTCGAGTTTTCACCAAATGCCAGATATGTCAGCGTAAACATCATAGTTTATTGCATACGAAAAGCCCGAGAGTAACTAGTGCGGTTGTTACTCCAACGGAACTTGCAACCACACATGAGGAAAATGCAGATTTTCCACAGCACGAGATCACCACAAATATAGCAACCCATTTTTTGAAACGAAAAGGACAAGTCCTTCTAGCCACAGCTCTCATAAAAGCTGAGTCAAAAGATGGGTCCTCTCAAATCTTGAGAGCATTGTTGGATCAAGGATCACAGGGATCCTTTATAACTGAGGCAGCAGCGCAGTTACTTTGTTTAAAAAAGGTAGCATCAAGAGTTAAAATAGCAGGTATAGGAGGAAATCATGGCGACATCGTCTCTAGACATGTAGTAAGGATAAATATTCAGTCGTTGCATGATCCTTCTTTTATCTTAGAAGTAACCGCGCATGTATTAGGCTCACTGACTTCAGTTATGCCAGATACAAAGTTTGAAATTGGCAATTGGCCAGAAATTCGAGGTATTAAATTGGCCGATCCTAAGTTTAATGTCCCTAACAAAATAGATATTTTGTTAGGAGCCGAGATTTACTGTAGTATTTTAAAGGCAGGTTTGATCAAAACCTTAAGAGGTCCAATGGCACAAGACACCCATTTGGGGTGGATTGTCTCTGGCAATGTAGGCGGAGAGGTTGGTTCACATAATGTTATTAGCACTATGTGTGCTAAGGTCGAGGAGTGTGACATGTTGAAGCGACTGTGGGAGCTGGACTCAGAACCACTGCTGATCAAACGGCCTCTAACAACAGAGGAACAGGCATGTGAGGACTACTTTGCAGCTTCTACAAGAAGAGATGAAAATGGTCGCTACATTGTCAAACTACCTTTCAGATGCGAAGACCCGCCATGCAAATATGGCAATTCAAAAAGCATTGCCATAAAAAGACTACAAAGCCTTGAGCGTAAGTTGTCCAGGGACACAGAGCTCAAACAACAGTATTCCGAAGTTATTAATGAATATTTGACACTTGGACACATGGAGAAGATCACTGAAGAGTCTCAACGTAGTCGGAAGGATGCAGTATACCTTCCCCATCACGCAGTTGTAAAAAAAGATAGGTTGACAACCAAGGTAAGAGTGGTATTTGATGCATCGTCCAAGGGAACTAATGGCGTTTCTTTGAATGACACCTTAATGGTAGGTCCCACTCTACAAGCACACTTACGTCATATTGTAATGAGATGGCGGCAACACCCTGTATGTTTGACAGCGGACATCGTAAAGATGTACCGTCAAATAAAGGTTGCCGAAGAGCACGTGGATTTTCAAAGAATTGTCTGGAGAGACAATGCTGTGGGGGAAATCCATGATTATCGTCTATTAACTGTTACCTTCGGCACATCCTGTGCACCTTATTTGGCTGTCAAGGCGCTGCAGCAAACGGCTTGTGACGAAGGACATAAGTATAGTTTAGCGGCTGAAAAGGTTAAAGATGATTTCTATATGGACGATTTGATGACGGGCTGTCAATCTGAAAAAGAGGCTATACAGTTATACAAAGAGTTAAATGAGTTATTACAAAAGGGGGGCTTTATACTACAAAAATGGACTAGTAATAAGATTAATTTACTAGAAGGTTTAGAAGAAGATGTTAACAGAAACCTAGAAATAAAAATGGATACTGTTATCAAAATCTTGGGACTTACCTGGAACCGGACGACCGACGAGTTCGACTATTCCGTGAAGATGTCACCTCCTGCTACACCTGAAACGAAAAGAACTGTAATATCAGAAATATCGCGTCTATACGACCCTTTAGGGTGGATAGCACCTTGCATTATCACCTCAAAGGTTTTTATTCAAAAGCTGTGGATTGCGGGTATAGGATGGGATGATGAATTGCCACTGGAACTCCTGCAAGAATGGAAATATTATAGAAAAGAATTAGAAAAACTTGTTAAGTTTCACATTCCAAGATGGATAGGCAAAAGAGATGATAATGTTACAATCGAATTACATGGATTTGGTGACGCTTCGAATGTGGCTTATGCATCTGCTGTGTACTGTCGAATTATCGATGCTGACGGCAACATACATTCTAATCTCATAACAGCCAAAGCAAAGGTAGCCCCAATAAAGCAGATATCTATCCCTCGCCTAGAGCTCAATGGTGCGGTTTTAACAGCTAAGTTATTGACTGAAGTAGCTGAGGTGATGAATATTCCAAATTCAAACTTACATGCATGGACTGACTCATCTGTAGTACTAGCGTGGTTAAGCGATCATCCAAGTCGATGGAAGACCTATGTCGCTAATCGTACTTCGGAGATTCTGAATTTATTGGACAACGCACAATGGTCTCATGTTGAATCAAAAGAAAATCCCGCTGACATCGCTTCACGAGGAGCATCTCCAACTGTTCTTCTTGAAAGTGATCTCTGGAAACGTGGTCCAAGTTGGCTAAGAAATACCCTGATAAAGTACTCAAGACCTATTTCTATATGTACTAACATAGAGAAGAAGACAGTGAAGGTACATACAACCAAAGTGAATTCTGAAGTTGATTTTAATCTTTGGTCAAAGTTCTCCTCCCTTCGAAAATTAGTGAGGGTAATTGCGTTCTGCAGAAGGTTTTTGTTGTTGACCAGACGTCGTAAGGCTAATGTTACTGTAACACCTTATCTGTCAGTAGTAGAGATTAAAGAAGCTTTAAATCTTTGCATCCAGAGAAGTCAACAGCAATGGTTCAATGAAGAAATTAAATCTTTAAAAGAAAGTCAGCCTTTAAGTAAAAAGAGCCCATTGTATAAATTAAATCCTTTTATTGATAACAGCCAATTATTACGAGTTGGTGGTAGAATCAGATATTCCCAACTACCTGATGATACAAAACACCCAGTTGTCATACCTCATGACTCAAGTTTGGCTAAATTAATTGTAATCGATGCACATGAAAGAACTTTTCATGGAGGTCAACAACTGGTACTCAATTTCATACGCACTAGATATTGGATAGCCAGAGTAAAAAATATAGTTCGAGCGCATATACACAGCTGTGTTCCCTGTATTAGATACGCAGCCTCGACTAAACATCAGTTAATGGGTGACCTTCCAGCTTGCAGGGTAACACCCAGCAAACCTTTTTTGAATTCTGGTGTTGATTATGCAGGCCCCATTAACATGAGATTTTCTAAGGGTCGCGGTCAACGATCGTACAAAGGGTATATTTGTTTGTTTGTATGTATGGCCACACGCGCCGTACATATTGAGGCTGTTTCGGATTTAACGACAGAAGGTTTCTTGGCAGCATTTAAAAGATTTGTCTCCAGACGTGGTCACTGTCAACACATCTGGAGTGACAACGGTACCAATTTTATTGGAAAAGAGCTGAAGGTGTTATTTACTCAAGAAAGTGCGATGTTAAAGAAAATTGCAACTGCTTTGGCTAATTCTCGCACAGAATGGCATTTCATTCCTCCGCACGCACCTAACTTTGGAGGACTGTGGGAAGCAGGCATAAAAAGTGTGAAGCACCACCTAAAACGGGTAGTCGGAGATGCCAAGCTCACGTTTGAAGAAATGTCCACAGTTCTGTCACAAATAGAGGCATGCCTTAATTCTAGGCCATTGTCTGTGGCCAGCAGTGATCCAGGAGATCCTGTACCTTTAACACCTGGCCATTTCTTGGTAGGGCATCCGTTAGTCGTACCACCTGATTATAATTTCGAAGATTCGAAAATGAGCACGCTGCGCAGGTGGCAATTGGTGCAGCGTATAATACAAGGTTTCTGGCGCAGATGGAATCAGGAATATTTGACGCATTTCTTTCAGAGACACAAATGGGCTGATCGAACTCCTGATTTCAAGCTTGGTAATATAGTATTAGTTAAAGAAGACAACTTACCTCCAGCCAAATGGTTGTATGGTAGAATTGTCCAGCTGCATCCAGGAAAGGACAATATCACGCGCGTTGTAACTATTCACTGTAAGGGAACTACAATGAAACGTCCAACTTCAAGGTTGTGTTTAATTCCCTTGACAGATTAAGTATTTTATTTTAGGTTTATAGCATAGGTACAAGTTGTTTAATTTTATATTGCATGTGTTTTTATAGGTACATCTTTTGATAAGACCTAAAAATTTAAAGTTTAACAGTTTGTTTTTTTTTTACTTGGATTGCACATTTAGTTATTTGTTAGTATTTTAGACAACCCCACGATAGGATTAAGCGCATAGAGCACCGTTCATTATTATTTAATGTTTTTAATTTTATACAGTCCACTATTTTTTTGTTTAAGTAATCCTAAGTTTGTTCATGGTGGGCGGTAAGGACGATGTCCTTGGTGGGCGGAATGTTCAAGATGTAAAATATTATAATTAGAAAGTTGAAACCATAGCTAACTAGATGGTGTTAGTAGTCAAAATAGAAGTCGCTATGGTTTCGTTACCGGCATTTTGTTAGGTATTTTGATATCACATATTAAATTTGTCTCGTACTGAAGGAAAGTTGTTTTAATCAGTTACCTCCACACGGCTTTGAACCATAATTGTACAATGACCTTCTTTATTTCTTTGGTTGAATTACATATAGTAAAATGTATGTTTTGACATTTTATTGTATATAGTTTTGTTATTATACAGAAGATATTATATGAGATTGGGCCACAGAGATAGGATGGAGATTGGGCTGAAGTATGGCGGCCTTTTGAGGCATATGTGATAGCAACTGGCAATATTATAGTAGATGGCACGGTTAACGCAGTGGCTAAGAGATTAGATTTCTGCGCTACGAGTCGTGGGTGCCTCACGGAACAAATATTTTTGTATGTTCTACATAAAGTTGTTTGAGTGTGTGCCTGTCACATGTATGTTTGTAAAATGTATCCACCACACATGAGGAATCGAGATAATATAATATATATAATAATCGAGAGTTATAGCAACTTATTAAATAAAAAACATAGTAATTAGTTGATGCAAAATGCAGAATACGGTCCTTTAGTGTCAACAGAACCTCAAAACTTCAAAGTATTTACTCATGTTAATTTTACGAAAACTCAATGTTTCAGATTCCATATACATATATAGTTTCCAAGATAAAATTCATTTTTTCGCCAGCGTGCACTGCGGATGGAGTGAATGATATTGAACTAGACCGAATGTAATGCGAGTGCTCGGTGAGCCCGGACGTGAACGGTATTGGGTCAAAAAGGCTTTTTGGAAATTGATCCTTATGAATGTTATTTTTTTATCATACGGAACTATTGAATTTGGCGGTCAATTTAAATATATGGATATCATTTTTATCAATACATCAGTTTTATTGTGGGATTCGATTATAAAATTGTTTCAAAATAATATTATATATCAAATTTTAGGCCAGTTAAAAGTAGGTTTAGTTTACATTTTTGTGCAATTTCCTTCTCGTGCTGGTCTTAATTGATTTAATAGTATGATAAAACCAACAGCATGGTTTGACCTAAAACGGCGTTTAATCGAAACATTCATTTATCATTATTATTTTGAGATTAGAAACAGATTTTGAGCTTGGAAAAACGTTTCAGTCTTTAAGTCTTGGTGTCACCAAAGTAAAACACATAGTAATAGATACACAGTATACACACAGTCATACATTTAATAACATAACATGTTAAAAAAAAACTGCATATATTAAATATTACGTTAATATTAAGTATTACCTTTTAAGTATTACAGTTTCTTAATCGACCAATATTCAAAATACTTGAGCATCTTACTTAAGTATTGAGCCCTCACCGTCGGCAATACACCCGGTTCGTGAGCCCGACGCCGGTTTTAGGCAAATTGCTCGTCGCAACCGTCCCTGTTTTATTTATGCCGAAATAAAAATTGCCCAATACCGTCGGCTGCAAGCCACAATTTAGTGGCGGGCTGTCGCTCGGGAGCTTCGGGTTTTATAGCATATATGTGCTGAATGATAATGTTCGTTAAGTGGCTGCTTATTGTGTATCGAGAGTAAGACTTTAGACTTGAGTGAAAGTTTTAAACAGTTCTTGGGTTTTTTTTTAATGTTTATGTTTCGGTTTTATCTGAGACTCTTCAACTTAGTTTTATGGTGTCACCATGAGTATTATTAAATTGGTCAATTAATTATTGTACACCCATTAATTGATTGGACAAAGTGACATGTCAGAATTGAATTTGGCCATAAAAGGGTACTCAAAAGAACCTAACTACTTTTTTCATTAAAACGTTGCACCACTTTCTTCACTTTCTGTTGTACATGTACTATATGAACAACATAAACTTGACTCCTGAGTTTTTTTCGGCGTTTCTTCTCAGGGATAGTCATAGGAAATGCCGACGCCATCTAGTTTAAAAAAGACGTGTAAAAGTGATTGAAAAATTTCATTTCATTTCATTTCAATAATTTCATTTCATTTCATTTCATTACATCTCGCGTGCATACACACCTAGACTCGGATCAACTATCTGTAGGCAATACAAATATGAATTGTTCCATGCACGAACCAAGGACACGTAACGCAGAGCAAAACTCAATCGCTGAGTTACTGCACCAACAATTCCGCCACTGACTTCTGCTACTTAATATAAAATTTCCTCAACATAGTCTGACTTTATCCTCAATATACTGGATCCTTATTCGTATCCACAAGTGATGGAAACTCTAAAGTTACCAACGTAATTACAATCACATGTCAAACGTCAGCATTGACCGGCCCATCTCGGTAACACGGCCAATCGACGTAACGAGAAGCCACGTAAGACCATATCCAATTTCATTCAGCCGTCGCGTCGAACCATCCACTTCCATTAGTTAACTACCATTGTCAAAACCCACTCTACTCCAGTTCGTTGCCAAAACCACCAAAACAGTTGAGAATTGAACATGTACGCGTCCATTTAAGATTGGTCCTCGATAGTTCATTGGATTGTTCGGATATCGGTCGAGTTGTGAGTGTTTCGGGGGGCGGGGGAGGTCAGGTAGCGGCGGTGGTCTGTAACGCGTTTAAGTCGCTCATCTCGGAATGGTATTACGGTATGAGGCTGTTACCCCGCGCCCGCCGCACCCCCGCTCACACCTAACGGCACGTGCTACTGGGATTAAGGGGTGTCACTTGTAGGTACTGAAATGTGGGTTTGGGTACAGGTATTTGATTGGTGCATGGAAATGGAAGCAAACTTTGATTAATAGAGAGTCGAATAAACGATGCAATATCATAAATTATCAGAAAGCCTTTTGATTCATTATGCAAGGAGATCTTGCTAGATAGATGCTTCATGATAATTATAAGTACTATGATCTATGTACATACATAATTATACATTTCATCAATCTTTAACATATACGAAAAATCACAATATCATCCGTGACAACCCTGCAGAAGCTTGGTAATATAATTGAGTCGGCTTTCAATTTGATTCGCATCCTCGTCCGGCTGCAGAGTGTCGGTGATAATTCGCCCGAAAAATATAAAAAGGAAGCTTTTGGGAGCAGCTGTCCGCCATATTGGATTACGACGAGGTGGGTGAGAACGCGCGGCGCCAAGTGGAATGTACCTACGAATGTTACCTAACCGATAAGTGATTGGGATGTAACCGTTCTATTTTTAATTTCTTTGGGTAATCATTTTAGTTTTGTCTAGAATATTTTTACGCGTTTTTTAATATTCCCAAGCGTGACGCCTGTTATACACAAAGGCAGCTGTGGGCAGGGTAGCCAGAAGAGTGCCATTGTATATCTAGACACTGACGTTATTAGGTCTTATGTAGCAGTGGGCGAGCTGATTATTACCATTTATCGGACATAATTCCAAACTCTTGGCTACTGCTAAGAATTTTCTTATAAAAAAACTGAATAACACTGCCACACCTGGGAATCAAAATCAGGGCTTTCCGTTCAACAGCCACTAACTTTGGTTTTGGACGTATTCAGAATAACCTAGGTTGCTAGCTATTCTAAAGACGACATGGTCTATGAACACCAAACCGAACTATAGATAAATATTAACATTAGAATTTACATGAAAAAAGAGAACAATTTATGATCATATAATACACATCTAAGTGTTTTCTCGTCCCTCGTTCTCACACCAAAAATAAAAAAATAATTTAACTTGTAAAAAGAATCACTCAAAAAAATTATAACTCCCCCCAGTGACGTGTAGAGGCACTCATGTAAAACAATAGGGTTGTCAGGCGTGTAAACAACATAGCATCACAATGGCACTTGAACAGGCGACGCGAATAGGGCTGAGTAACGAGTACTTAATTATTATTTGTTTCTAGTTCGAGTGGTAAGATGAGTGGTGTTTATGAAAGATTTTTAATTAGAGTTAGTTTTAGTACTAAATGAGGGAATTAATTTAAATAATAAAGAGGTAAAAAGTCCGTGTGAGGCGTATAGCGGAAAAAGATGTAACCATAACGATCCTCTTCAATTTACTCACATGACGTGGAACTATTACTGACGGTAATCTGTGTCACTGTCACTTTTATCATATAAATAGAGGCGAAATTACATAGCATTTGTCAAATATTTTAATTTTAACTTCTTTTATGTCATCCGGTTACGCACGTTTTCCCAATAACAGTAATTACGCCAAATGTTTGTTAAACAATAAAAAAACATTCAAATAGTGGTGTGTTTATAATGAAGCCAATTAGCCACATTCCCGGGGGCGCAACCCTACCGCCGTGCGAAAGCTAACGACGCGTCATATTGAACTCTTGTCTACACAAAATTGATGAAACATACGACACAAATTTACGTACTGTAGCGTCGTGTTTTTAGGCTTTCAGTATCAGACACTGATGTCTTATAAATATGTATATCTACTAGGCGGATGTTATATACTGATGGCAGCTAAACGAGATAATTAATTGATTTTACTGTTGTATACGAGTTGCGCAGTAAATTAAGATGTTTTGACAGTTCTTGCTGTCTTAAATAATTACGAAATAAATCTTGTATGACCAAAACTTATTTTCTTTTGTACTCGTGATATTTGAAATTAAAAGCGAGTGAGTAGCAGGATCAAACTGAACACTGATACATAGAATATTGGGCGATGCTCTTCGTGTGTTGTTTAACTCATAAGGTGTTATTCTCAAGTCATAATTTCACCGGAAAACAGAAAATGACCTCGAGTAAAAGAACTAGATGTTACCTTGCTAATTGCAACAAAAATAAACCACAGTAATAAGCTGCGAAAATCTTACTGAAGAGAAATGAGGAATAAGGGTTGCTTAAACCGCTTCGGCCCCTTACAAAACACTCCGCCCTGTGTTTCCACTCATCTTCATTTTTGTTTTTTGTCACTTGAGCCGCGGCACGCACTCCGCCCGTTGTACTTTATCAATCATTTTCCAACTCAAATCAAATCAGGGGTGAAAACGAAATACGTCACAATCTTTACAATTGGAAGCTGGATTTAAATGCTGCTTGAGTGAGCAGGCTTCTCTGTGATGTTGGAAATGGAAAATTATAAAAAATGTGAAAAATGGTTACGCTACTCATATTTCAAGTTATAAGCCGTCTGCAATTAATTCCTAAGAACCATTCTTATAAAGCCTGTGTTCTTGTTATAGCAATACAATTTTTTTTTATCTGTTTTTAAAAATATGTGTTAAATCTTATTGTATTTACACCAGTTCTATAGATATCTCGATCGAGACCAACTAAACTAATCGTAGACTGGGAATTAGAAATGCTAGTACTCTATATCCATATATATGCTTCCTCTCTTCTTCATACCTACGAAGAAGAGAAATGATGGAACGAGAAGAGAAGTGATGGACTTCTAAAGTATGAAGGAAAGGATCATTAAGAAAAATCGAAAGTAGTAGAGACTTTCCGACAGTACATCAAATAATATGGAGATAATCAGCCCTTGACTCTCATAGTAGTAGCTTCTGCAAATCCAATTTAAGTTATGAAAAAACTCTTCTACTTTTTGTCATCTGTCATAATAGCGTAATAAGGAATTAATACAATTTGTCGCAATACTATACCCGTGCGATGAGACTAGTGGGTGCAACCCCTCGCGGCCCTGTGTGTAACCCCTTCGCGAGTGTCATACAACATGAAATTACCATTGACAAATATTTGCTGTATGATATACAGTTTTGACAGAGGAATAATTGGAGTAACAATTGGAGTAAGTTTAGAATGATACATGACTTTATCTTGCCTACAATAATGTCGAGACAAATGATATTTGACAATTAAAAAAAAATTAGATCATTGAGCCTGACAGTAATAGCTTAACGATCCTATTGGTGAACAATAAAAATAAAAACGCTTAATACTGTACTTATCCGCGTTAACTTGTGTTCTAAAATAATTTATTTCCCTACCTCAGCTTCAATATGATCCTACTCTACAACAAAGACGAACTTCAAAAAGCCTCATGCCTGTATTCCCCAAAGGGTTAAATACAGGTGATAGGTTGTGTTTCATACATAAAAACCCGATAGAACTTTTCTCGACGCGCAAAACGAATCCTTGGCAGTCTCGCTTGCGTTCACTGGCTCAAGCATGGAAACGAACGTTGAACCTACGTACCAAAGTTCGTACACCGACACATCCCAAACTATCCAAATGAGTTAACCAACTAAACAAGCAAGAAATAGTAACTGTCATAACTGGGTGCAAGATAAGCCAGTCGATATAATCCGAAAGATAATTTGCGCGTAAACATGTTATATGCGATACGTCTTCCATTTTGCGCGAATTACACCACTCTCGCTCGGAATCTAATTACATAGCGGTTGGGCCGCGAAACGGATTAACATGGAGGCGGCATTTGGAATATGGAGTTTATGAAGCCTATTTTGTGTGCGCGTGTGTGTGTGTATGCTTTTTTTGATGCAGAGATTATTTGAGTGGTAGAATTTGTGAATGGAACATTTTGGTTTAACTATGTATATCTATTGATAACTCTTTCTGTAACAGTAAAACTGCTTATACGCTTTCTCTTTATACTCTAAGAAGTATTATGAAAATTATTGCTAATACAGAACTCTGTCTTTAGGATCATGTAGTTCGGTAAAAAGAACAAACCTAATAATTTAAGACCCATGTCACACAATCGGGAGCTTCGCTTCCCTTAGAGTTATATTACGTGCTAGATGACATACGCTATCGAACCAACATATGATATGCTGTTGCACTGACCGAGTCTTGAAGGGAGTAAACGGACGCATCGGGGTGTCAACCAGATGAGCTATAATAGGTCAATTGTGATACCTGTGAAGATTGTAGTGCTAAGATGAGCGTGGCATTTAGCACCTACATGCTGCGCACATCAAGGGTGTAGCACCAAGCGCTACTGCTGTCTGTGTGACCTGGGATTTTTCTACTCTATGGCAATTGGAGTTTTTTATAATAGGTATTATCAAAGACAGAGAACTTTCTCTATGGATGTGGATGGAGTGATGTGCAGTTATGTTATTCCTATTTTTTAAATTTTGATTTTGTTATTTTATTTTAATATGCCACATCACATCTTCACACATCATATTATTCTAAGAAAGCTGGGGGTCTTAGCGGGGATAACGGTAGATTTGTCGGATCCCCAGGGTGGTATGGGGGGAGCAATTTGCCCCTAATCATGTGATGAAAAACTTAACACATCTACCGTGTCTATGGTTCAAGAGGATTCAATTTAATCAGTTTAATATTTCGGAGAATTTATTATGTTAATTTTAATGTGTAGATTAATGCGTTTGAGCATGAATTTTGGTATTACAGATCGAAATTAGAGCTTAATTTTGTAATTTACGAATATTTGCGTTTAGTGATGCTGTTTTATTAAGACAACATTACTTTTTATTGACTAATCTTTCCACCACGGCATGTGCAATTCCAATGTCATAGCTCGTATCGAGACAAACATTAATACACAAGATAAAGATTATTTGTATTTTTTGGCCCTCTCATAATATCACTACATATTATAAAACAAAGACCCTCGCCGCGTCTGTCTGTCTGTTCGTGATAAACTCAAAAACTACTGAACGGATTTTCATGCGGTTTTCACCAATAGACAGAGCGATTCATAAGGAAGGTTTAGGTGTATAATTCGTTAAGGTTTTGTGTAAATTGGCTGAAATATAACGATATAGTTGAAGATGTCGGAAAATATCATGGTGACTGGGAGCTTTACTGGCGTGCGCTGTGTAAATGCTCGACGTAACAGATTGATACGACACTACGACAGAAAATAAATGAAGGCGTATATGCTCTGCTACCCGTGCGAAGCCGGGGCCGCTAGTAGTTATTAAGTAAATGCTACCCGCACCTTCTTGTTGGTAATCTAGACAACTGGCTACTATATTTCCACATCATAAGGAGTCAAATGACAACTCATGTCAGAAGAAGAACGTTATTTGTTCCACCTGCAAAATTGAACAGTCTTAAACTTAAGTAATAACTTAACCGCACAGCTAAGTGATCGAGTGCGCGGGAGATTGGCAAGTTGTCCAAATTAGCGGGCGGTGCTACCATAAGGCACTTTTAATAAACTCAGACACACCGTGCCCTCCGTATATCTTACATTTTAAGTCTTTTAATTTTGTTTTTGAAAGTTAGGAAATTTCTGTTCTAATTATTATTTGAGAATGGTTCATAAAGAATGGTCCATACTGGCTCTAGACCCAAAATTTTGGAAATCATGGGAGGCCTTTACCAAACAGTGGGATGATGCAAGCTAACAGTACCAGTATTATTGTTTAAAAATATAACAGTACCTCTATCACGAGTTTTCTAACTAGTTACTATCATAGTAAAGTAAATTTTCATGATAGCGATTTTAGTTCTTAACTTGGTTACATTAGGGATTAGAGTCGCTTATTCAACATATGTGTCATAGTTAAGTTTTGATTTACTATTTACGATATTATAGAGATGTCATGTTAGCGACCCTAATCCCTAACGTAACCAAGTTAAGAACTAAAATCGCTTGCATAAAAATTTACATTTACTATGAAAGTAAATAGTGAAAAACACATAATAGAGGTACTGATTGATTAAAATCTGTTGTGTCTTTCAAGAATACATTTATAAAAACTCCACATTTAAAACATCGATTTCGTTATTGATTGTTGTGTAGAATTATTTTCGGTGACATCTTAGAATTTCAGCTATTGTTTTGCGTATTTAAGTAGCATCACCGTCAAAACATCGACGTTACACATCAAACAAAAACAAACCACCGTAGCGTATAATCACTTAACGTAAACCTCCCCTTAACACACGAGCTGTCACTTAAAACGAGTCGCGAAAACATTCTGCGCTACTTAAACAGTTTCCCCGCGGTTTCTTAACATATTTCCATGAGTCTTTAACGCTAACTTTCACGTTAACTCCTCGTATGAAGTGTTTTAAAACATTACTGTTGGTGACGCAATTAAGGGGTAGTAACTTTTAAGTAGGTGATGCATGCGAGCTATGTTTGGAGTGGCGAGTTTGAATTAACTTTTCATGTTTGAAATTAAATTTTGTTTCAACCTGTCTGCGCTTGGGAAGTTGTTCGTTGGGTATTTAAAGTATAAAGTCGTTGAATACGTTACGGGGCTTTTTTTATTTGTGGAGAAGCCTATTTCTCTTGAGGAAGGGTGAAGAATAATGAGACTTAGACCAGTATCATAACAAAACGATCAGAGAGGATCAGATGTAGCAGCCTGTACATGTACATTTTAACATTTGCGATGCACGAATGCCATGATAGCCATCGATGTTCATCACTTCAAACTCAGCGACCACACACAATGTCATCGAAAACGAAGCCGCCGTGGATGTCGACTTGCCCACATCCACGACGAGAAAGTGTGGTGTCCACTCAATTGGTCAGTGCTGCATCGAAATATAGACAAAAATCGTTACCACTTCTCAAAATTATTATTAAATGATATCAATATTTCAAAGCCAATTCACGAGTATTCAGTTTAGTATTCACAAGTGCTGTTACACCACCCATTGTTACTCACAAAAGAAGTAATTAAACTGGCCGCCCTTAAGTATCGTTCACACCAAACAATATTTGTTATTATTCAAGGCAAGCACACTCAATGTACCGTATAAAGGAGGACAAACAATCCACGTTTAGCAACAGAAGGTAATTACCGCTCCCCTAGTGTGCACACCCCTTAATGAGAACATTCACCAATTTTAACTTGACCCCTCTCGATTTATTATGGTCCCCTTTTATGAAACATTTTGTTTGTGTTTTGGATGGTGCCGGAGGGTGAGGTAGGTCTTTTTATGTTGGATTTGGACCAGCGACATGTGTTTTTGGGCGACAATAGTGTTTGTGGGGTGAATTGGTTTGTAAATCATGAAATTGGTAATTTAGTATTTAGGAATAATTAGTGAGTGTTCATGAATCACTTGTTAGTGTTTTAGAGTGCCTTTTTTATGCTTATTCTATCGTAATAATGTCATCCTGACCGATTTCGGTCACGGCGGCCAATCTCACCGGAGATTAGCCAACTACGCAGGAGATGTAGATACAGAGCACAAGTGTGTGCACAAACACAGGTGTTCTCTCTATTCCTTCACTCTCATAGTCCGATGGGACGGCAATCCGACACGACCGGAGAGAGATCAGGCGCAGGAACAACGGCTTTACGTGCTTTCCGAGGCACGATGTGTATTCACATACACAAAGACCCAGACCCGAAAAAACTATCTGTAGATCATACAAATATTTGTTCTGTGCGGGAATCGAACCCGCAACACGTGCCAAACCGTGCCTTCTCCGTCCGTTATTCCATCGTACTTGTATATCGTAACTATAGCCTCTTTTAAGGTCAAGAAAGTACGTCCATCTATCAATCATCTTAGTTCAATGTAGACCACTGGACACAGGGTCTTTTCTGCTTTGGAATCTGTCTTCACTCATATGACTGATATCTAATCAATTTATGAACAGAGAACTTATTGTATCTTGTGTATTAATGTTTGTAGACGCGAACTATGACATTGGAATTGCACATGCCTTGGTGGAAAGATTAGCCAGTCAACAATAGTGTTAGCGAGGCTGACTGCCCAGGATGCGCCAGACGATCACAAGTATGGTCACTTGTGGAGGCTATTTCTTTGCATCTCTACCTTACTTTTTTACCTAGCTCATATAGATTCTTGTCTCCTTATACGCCATTCAGAGTGAAAGATCAGCCGGGAACCGTCGATGAAATTAAAATACATAACATTAAACATACCATCATGCCTGTATTCCCCGAAGGATTAGGCAGAGGTGTACTATTGTACACCATCTTTTCGCCGAAGCTTTTATTGAGTCCCATGAAATAGGGGGCGAGCCTATTGCCATCTACCGGGCACAGTTCCAGACTCCGTGCTGCTACTGAGAATTTCCATACAGAAAAACCCAATAACACTTTGCTCGACTCGGGAATCGAACCCAGGCTCACGCTCAGCAGTCAATAAGACAATTTGTCCGTCGATTAAATCATAATAATAAATAATTATTTTTCTTTTTATCGTATGAAGAATAGTGTTACTTTAATTTCCATGCCCATTTTCTTATCTAAGAGAATTCATTCCTAAAATTGCCCAAAAAAATGAATAACTTGAGAATACCACAAAGTCCTTTTACCTAATAACAATAAAGTAAAAATCAACATCACGAGGGACACCCCTGTTTCAGTAACAGGGGTGTCCGACACGTTCAAATATTAATTCCACCCTCGCAAGAGATAAAAACTATTAGGGCGGGTCCCGGATTATGGGCAGATTATTATTTTAACCAAATTAGCTTACTGTCGTTAAGGGACTATGGTGCTTTTAGAGGCCAAAGATTAAGTCGGCGAATAGATACTCTTTTGTTTTTTTTTTTGGTATGTTTTATGATTTCTCCGTAACAAAAAAAAATTACAGTCGAAACATGTAATAATCTATTCATTTTTTCCGAGCAAGATGTCCTGGGTTCGATTCCCAGGTCGAACAAAGTGTTATTGGGATTTTTTGAAATTATAAACATCAGCCTGGAGTTTGAAATTGTGCCCGAAAGATGGCAATAGCGGCATCGGCTAAATGTAGGTGTACGCCTCTGCCTAACCATTCGGGGAATACATACAATGCGTGATGCTATGTTATGCTACGTTTTTTGTGTAATAAATTAATATTATTATATATTAAAAACCTAACCAGTAGAAAACAATTCACAAACTACGGACAATAATAAACAACTTATTAATTTACATAATTAACTTTATCCTATATTATTGAATATAAAAGTTACCAAACATTTAAGTTATCAAGGTTTAATATATATTTTCTTAGACTTGGCAAAAGCCTTTGACACTGTCTCCGTACAAATCCTTTTGAAGAAATTAGAAAACAAAGGTATAAGAGGCTCTCCTTTAGATTGGTTTAAAAGCTATTTATCGGAACGGACCCAGTGTGTAAAGGTCTCTAACCGGCTAAGTAACTCCAGATATATAAGCTTTGGCGTTCCTCAGGGCAGCATTTTAGGACCTACCCTGTTTAATATATACATGGATGATATTCACAATTTACCCATACAAAATGCAGAGATAATTTGCTATGCGGATGACACAGTCATTATTTTTCATGGTTTGAACTGGAATGAGGTACTCTCTAATGCGGAGAATGGTATGACCACGGTAACTAACTGGCTAAACAATAATCCTTTAACACTTAATGTAAAAAAAACTAAGTTCATCTGCTTTCATAAGACAGCCTCTTCTGCTCCTCCACCCACAACAAAACTTAGATTGCATGTATGCGACAATCCTCTCAACTTTGATTGTTCTTGTAGTAGCATGGAAAAATCCTCTGAAATTAAATACCTTGGGATCTTAATAGACCAAAAGCTTAACTTCCAGCAGCATATTGAGTTTGTCTCAAAAAGAGTAAGAAAAACCATTAATGTTATCAGACAGCTTAGGAATGCTGCCTCCGCAGAAACACTGAAGATGACATACTTTGCATTATGCCAATCTTTGCTGAGTTACTGTATACCATGTTGGGGTGGAGCAGCGAAAACACATATGCTGCAGTTAGAGCGCGCACAGAGAGCCGTCCTGAAAACCATGCTCAAAAAGCCAAGAAAGTACCCAACGCATAATCTATACGAGGACTCTCAAGTTTTAAGTGTCCGCAAGCTCTATATAGTTTTAACATCACTGTCTACTCATAAAACAGTTTTAAAATCTCCGTCTTATGATGAAATAGCAAAACGTCGTCTCTTTCGAATTCCAGTTCCTTCCAGTCGCACAAAATTTGGACAACGTTTTCATCCCTTTCTATCAGCTTTCATTTATAACAAAGTGGCCAAATTTTGCAATATTCAGAAATGTTCAGTAACTGAGGCAAAACTTAAATTACATAAATGGATTATTAACCTTACATATGAGGAAACAGAAAAGTTGATAACTACGATATCATAGAATATTTATTATAATTATATTTATAGTATATATTATTGCTTATTATATACATATATATATATATATATTGATATTATTATATAATTAATTATAACTATTAAATACTAAATAATTATATATATAAAAGATAAAATATTCTCTTACACCTAAACTTACAATTAAAAGTTACATAGACTGAAACCAATGTAATGTAATGTAATTTTGTAAGAAAGATTTTTAGACATTAATGATATTTTTGTTACTTAAAACCTTAACTTATTTAATTTGCGTAGTGCTAGGGGCAACACTGAAATGTGAACTCGTATTTCTGGGACCCCACGATACAGGCATGCCTAGTGTGGGGACCACGTTTAATAACTACTGTGCTCAACTCATAAAAATGTACAAATTCTATAAGTTTTCTTTTTTGATCTCATAGGTTAAGTTAAACATTTGTACTTTTTTTTCAATAAATACTTTTTTCATTTTTCATTTTTTTTTCATAATATTATTTATAAGCTGCCAACAATTTATATTAATACTCATAAACAGTATAACAATATGTTTAAAAAGCAAAAGCTACTTTAATGCCTACTGCCACAACCGCACAATTTCCCCATCTGCCTGAATTTCGTAGCACTCACCGAACATGGCTTATTAAAACTAAATTGCGAAAATTGCAGTGCAAATGTGGCCCTGACGTATTTTGCTAACCGGCTTACATACCCCAAAATAACAAGATCTTTCGTAGCTTACACTTTGTTTGACAACCGAGATCTTGTTAAATTGGACCATATTAGGAGCTGACCAGATTAGTCGGAGCTCTCGTAGCAAGTAAATTGTGGTGTTGGGTGGGTTTTGTTAGTTGGTTGTCAGGGTGCCCTTATGCGATAGAGTAGCGGGCTGATCTGTAATCTTTGGAGTTATAACAAGCACAAAATGGGGTGGTAATGATGTGCTGTTACTGGGCCCAGTGTTGACAGCTCGGCTATTGAGGATTACCGCCGCGATGAGTTATAAATTTCATTTACCCATATTTATTATGAGAATAAAATTTTATTAGGTTTATGTTGGTTTAGTAAAATTACATCGTAATTCAAAATGTGTGATTGGTTAATAGACAAATGAGACACAATCTATTGCTTCCCGTTGCCGGGCGCCTACTGTGTCTTATTGAGATATCTAGATGAGATGATGAGAATTTGTATGATTACAAAAAATAAAATAAATAGATAAATTTTCAGAATTAAGGTTCGTTTACGTTATATTGGAAACTTCTATGAATAGGTAAACAATTGAAGATTTTTTTTAAACGTTGCCCTCCTCTTTTATAAATTCCTGTATCGTGGGTGCGTTTACAAACCTCAAATATTCACATGGCGCACGCGCATCACGCACCCAAACCCAAAATAACTATCTCTAGATTATACAAATATTTATTCCGTGCGGGAATCAAACCCGCGCCCCGTAGCGCAGCAGTCGATCTCTCAACCACTGCGCCAACCGTGCCGTCATGACATGGTTTCTATAAAAAGCTATTTTACCAACTTTTTGCACATAAGCAGATATAAATTTAAGGAGAACTTTTCGTGGAAATAATTAATATGTTATTTTCCTTGTCACCAGGTGTGGTTTCAAAATCGGCGAGCGAAGTGGAGGAAGGCTGAGCGCTTGAAGGAGGAGCAGCGGAAGCGGGAGGGCGATGTGCTGACTAAGAGGGACCCTGCCGATGATAAGGTACGATAACACCAACTGTATATTTATCAATGTGTTGTGACTTGGTTGGTTCGTGTTTTAGTATATATTTGCAACTAGCTTTTGGCCCCGACTTCGTACGCATGGAATTCAGAATCTGATATTTTACTGCAGTAAATGGAGCCTATATTTTAAGTTAGACCTCTAGCAATACATTGGTGAAAACTGCATTCAATTCTATGCAGTAGTTTTTGCGTGATGCGTGTATAAACATAAAGACAGACAGAGAGTCAAAAATTCTAAAAACTTTTGTTTTGGCTTCTATTGCTCTAATGAAGACCCCCATATATTAGTTTTTCTCCAATATCTATAATGTACAGACATCGGTCTGTTATAATTTTATTATATGTATAGATTCAAAGGAGTTTTATGACATTCTCTTTTGTGGATATTATACTGACATGTTCAAAATTATTTGACCGTCTCATTGGTTTAGTGATCCTGGGTCCCTGATTCCCGGGTCGGTAAAATATTATTGAGTTTTTCTGTATAGAAATTTCCAATGGCAGCACGGAGTTTGAAACTGTGCCCGGTTAATTGATGTTTCGTGTTTTCATCCAATCTTGCGCGCCTGATTTGACAACTCTAGGAAAGTATATCTACATTTGGAGCGTTCTGCAGTGCGGTTCAAATAATTATGTCCATTTAAATTGTAGAAACTACAGCTTAAATATCTGTACGAATTATTATATCTATGTTTTAAAATGCAGGGCTCATCAGAATGTGGCATGTCCCGTGGCTCGGCCGAGGCGTCACCCGTGTCGGGTGCAGCGGGATCGCCTCGCGCCTCGCCCCCCGTCACCCCCGGCTCGCCTCGGCGATCCCCGCTCCGATCACCGAATCGTTCGCCGAACAGGTCACCGAGACATGAAAGGTATGAACGACATCGCTTACGACATCACTTCAAACACGTTGTACTATATAATGTTATAATACAAATAATGTATATGGATTATAGACTACTAGAGCTATGAAGCTATATCACTATAAGTCACATCGTTTGTCAAGTCATTTCGTTGAATCATGCGCTGAAGAGATTTAATCATATTCAAAATCATGTACTCTTAGACCTGTTTCAAGAACTATCCAACATGGTGTACGCAATAATATTAACTTTGTTGTTCTGTACCTTAGGTCTGAGGCCAGTTGTCCGTCTCCAGCGCCATCTGTGGGCAGCGCTAGCTCAAGAGACGGTGCCATGGAGCAGCGCCCGCCACATCACATCTTCTCACCCTTCGACCAGTAAGTTCCATTATACTTTCATGGATAATACAGATCTTAAAGAGAATAAATTTGAGGAATAATTTGTGCAGATATATATAACTTTACCCCACTTCAATTGACGGTTATTATTATTATATTTTAACGGGTTAAATAAATAAAGTGCGTGTGTATGAATTCATCGTAAAGGAGGTAGAGATATCAGATATCGATTTACACATAATAGAACTAAGCATCACGCCTGTATTCCCCGAAAGGTTAGGTAGAGGTATACTATGTACACCGACATGACGCCGATGCCGTTATTGAGTCCCATATAATAGGGGGCCTATTGCCATTTACGAGGCACAGTTTAAGACTCCGTGCTGCTTCTGAGAATTTCCATACCAAACCCGGGACCACGATCAGCAGTCGCGCTTGACTTTATGACGCCATATATCCTACTCCTACTAATATTATAAATGTGAAAGTTTGTGAGGATGGATGGATGAATGGATCTTTGTTACTCTTTCACGCCAGAACGGCTGAACGGATCTGGATGAAATTTGGCACAGAGATAGATTATAGTCTGGAAAAGCACATAGGCTACTTTTTATCCCGGAAAAATGTACGAGTTAGTAAACCACGCGGGCGAAGCCGCGCGCGGAAGCTATTATACATATATAGCCTTGTTCTTAAACAATTTATGTAATGTAATAACCACAAACTTTGTAGGTGTTGTTATTAATACGACTATTATCTAAACATGTAGCTCAACCGCTTCAATTAACCAATCAACGTAATGCTTTATTTAAATACACAGAAGTTAAAAGTCCTTACAACAAGTGTTTAACCTGCCACAATAAAGCAAGATTAAAAAGGTCCACTTATTTAAGAGTGGAGAATAGGCAAGATGAATGCATCAAAAATAAATTCTGAAATCTTGTTTGGTAAATAGTTTTCCTTCTAAAAACTCATTAAAACTTAATCTCTTGCTTATGTTTGGCGTTTTCAATTTTTAATTTATCAAAACACACAATAAGTATGTACCTAAATGGTAATGCAAAACTATGACGTCACGCTTTTGTATTTCAAATATTTTTAGAACAAAATTTCGTTTTTTAAAAAAGGAACAAAACAAAAATCAAAAACAAAAAGTAACTCAGTTGACTCGTAGTCATCTACCGTATTAAAAATTCACGCATAAAATTGTTAGTTATAGTTTCTTAGTTAATCCTCATGAATTGTACCTTACATCATTATCTATTTCTATAATCTATATAATTAATGTTTTGGAAAGCTGTTAAGGATCCGATAAAACCCATACTATTGTATTCCTTTTTAAAAATTACCATTGTACGTCCATTTCGCTCGCTAATAAGTTATATAGCATCATACTTGTATTCTCCGAAGGGTTAGGCAGATATGTACCATTATACAAAAAGATTTCACCGATCCCATTAATGAATCTTGTTTAATAGAGGACAAACTGGGCACCATTCAATCCAACCCAAACACTGAACATCGGGGTTCAACAACTGCGTTTGCAAATACTAGACCAGAGGCAGTTTCGTTAATACGCAGGGCATAGACAAAAGAAAAATAGAAAAAGAGGTTTCTCAGCTCGAAAGCGATTGACGCGATCTTGTCTGTAACCAAATTCGGGCAGGATTATACAGTAACAGGAAATTTCCATTTTGTAGAAAAGAGTGGATATTCTGTACAATTTGTGTGTGTGCGTCTTCGGTGGTCTTATGATGTGTGTTATGACGAGTTGAGTTTATGAAGGCAATTACTCGATTAGGGGCACGCTGCCTGCCCCGCGCTAATCAAGCGTAATTATATTGCGCTGCCATGCTCACGTATTAAGACGAACTAGTTATTGTACTAACAGTTTGAAGGAATTGTTTTACTGGATAGATGATCTTTTATTGGTGGGAAATTTTATAGACCTTTCTTTGAAGAGGGCAGTGAAACAGAGTGTCTTTCACATTCCAAATTATGTTCGCGCAGGAAATATAATAAAGATTTATCATGCAATACTTTTAAATATTTTTTCTGAAAAATAAATTTCTTTGTAAAGGTCACGTTCGCGCGTCTTCGAGTGGATTTTTATCTTTAACGCGCTCGCATATTGCATTTGACTTAGTGGAAGCAACGCCTGAAACTCGCACTTAGAAGACAGCCTAATACGTTCATTGTGCTATAAGATCAAAAAAACATACATAAATATACGAAACGCGATGGTTTGTGTCATGTTCCTTCAGAGTTTGATCAAACGTAAACGTAATAACTTGAAAGTTCCTTTCCATAACGAGCGTGTCGCCGCCGCGCCGGTACGATTTCTGCACGGAACAAATATTTGTAAGACCTACGAATATTTTTGCCGGGTCTGGGTGTTTATAAATGTGAATATTTGTTTGTAAATGTAATGAAATGAAATGAAATGAAATTATTTATTTTTGCAATTAGGATTTTTCAATCACTTTTACACGTCTTTTTTAAACTAGATGGCGTCGGCATTTCCTATGACTATCCCTGAGAAGAAACGCCGAAACAAACTCAGGGGTCAAAGTCTATTTTAAAGTCCAGACAGATTGTAATTATGTAAAGGTTTATGTGAGACAAATATAGGGTGGAATAGCCTTTTGAAGAAAGCGCCATAACTATTTGAGCTAACCTGTCGCAACAGAGTGCAAGCATGCATCAGTTATCGTGAGAAATTAATGAAATGAAGAGCGCTCAGCCTAGATCTCACTCACATTTACAATGTATAGCGGTTATATATAAGAAATCATTTCAATTTAAACGACATTACAATATCAAAATAATGAAGTAAATAATATAATAATTAATGGCAAAAATTGTATATAAAAAAAAAGGAAAGGCTAAAGAGCGGTAACTTATACGTATAAGTTTAAAATTAAAAAGAACATGAAATAACAATAGTATGAATACTGCACACTGTTCTGCGATTTCACCTTCAAGTTGACAGATTTAACAGCCAGGTTCTGCTCGTTTGTTTCACTACTTATACTACAAGTACCTACCTATGTATACCCCCAAATCAAATTGCATTGATATCAAAATTAAGAACACAGCATCAGTGTCTGATTGACATTGATTCAACGTTGACCAATTTAAATTAATTTGAAGGAACAACTCGCCGGTAGAATTTGGTATGTAGGCCACAGACTAACAACGTTTTGGTAATAGAGGTGTCAGTACAATTGATTGTGTATTGATTCCTTAATTAGCAAGAGTAGGTTAGAGCCTATATGACCATCTCCTATGGCCCTTCTCACAGCCATAGCTCTGGTTGGGAACAATTGTTTGTTTCAAACCAGGGGAGCAGTTCTCATGCGCTTCGTCATTAATACCTACTAAAGATAGTCGCTCCCTCTATAGAAAAAGTTACTAAAATTTCGACTGCATCCGACTATTAGGAGCATGTCGAACGTTAAAAGGTAAATATGCAATTATTCATAAATCAACAACGTTTTTCTATTAGTCTAATGAATATCTTTAAGATACTTATTACTTTAAACAATAATCGAACGATATTTTATTAATATTACTGCTCATCTGCTACTTTATTCTGTCTTACCTTTAGGGTGTTTTTTTTATATCATCCTCACCTTTTTTTATGTCCTTGAAATGCTAAGTCCTTTGTAGAGACGAATTAAAATTGCCTGATTGGTGTAGTGGCCGCCAGCGCATTTGCTAAGGTCCTGTATATATCTGCCTAAATCTTTGGGGAATAAATGCAACAAAAAATTTAAATACTTCAGTAACTTTAGCTTCGGTCTTCGTGCCACATTTCAAGAGTCTCGAGGTCCCGTCGAACTCCAAAGATTGAGTTTAATCAAATCAGCTCGAGTTTAATTGTCAATAATAATGATCTTGGGTTAACTTGGTTTCACTTGAGAAATTAACTTGGAAACTTCACGACTTAATTTGTTAAGTATCGATTAACTTAATTATGGATTCATAATAATTTTGTAAGCTTTAATGTTATGATATCTTAGTTTAAGTAATATTGAGTTTTGAATATTCTTTCTCCTTATAAACTTATTACCGTCTACGATTTTGATTTAATTTAACTATAAATGAAATGAAATTATTTATTTTTTTGCAATTAGGATTTTTCAATCACTTTTACACGTCTTTTTTAAACTAGATGGCGTCGGCATTTCCTATGACTATCCCTGAGAAGAAACGCCGAAACAAACTCAGGGGTCAAAGTCTATTTTAAAGTCCAGACAGATTGTAATGATGTAAGGGTTTATGTGAGACAAATATAGGGTGGAATAGCCTTTTGAAGAAAGTGCCATAACTATTTGAGCTAACCTGTCGCAACAGAGTGCAAGCATGCATCAGTTATCGTGAGAATTAATAAAATGAAGAGCGCTCAGCCTAGATCTCACTCACATTTACAATGTTTAGCGGTTATATATAAGAAATAATTTCAATTTAAACGACATTACAATATCAAAATAATGAAGTAAATAATATAATAATGAATGGCAAAAATTGTATATAAAAAAATTGTATATAAAAAAAAAGAAGGATAGGCTAAAGAGCGGCTCAATCCCAAGCGTTTTTGTCATCTAAATAGTCCGAAATTTTATAGTATCCTTTTTTACAAAGTTTAGATTTAATTACAATTTTGAACTTCTTTAATGTTAAATTACGTATATCATTGGGAAGCTTATTGTAAAAGCGTATACATTGTCCCATGAACGAGTTGCTTATTCTGTGGAGGAGCGTAGCATGTACAGCAAGGTTGTGTTTATTCCTAGTAAAAGGTAAATAAATAGGTTCCCATACTATGATAGTTTTTCATATCAAGTTGTTAATGCAAATTCGGAATTTACATTACAAACATCTAGGTGTTGTTTGCTGTCTCATTTGTAGGATATAATGTAACATATAATTTTAATCTCTTCATTGACTTTTGCCAGTCCAGCATATACAACTTATAAATAACTTTGGTCAATATTCAATACCTTATTAAAATAGTTAGCATGTATTATGCTTTGAAACGGCAATTAAATAATGAAACGTTTATTTACTCCAGCAATTAAAACGACAATATAAATATATTAAATATACTATATTCCATTTTATCTCATAACAAGTAGTTCTTAGTACTAAACTCGCTGTGCACTCAAATCACACTCACACCGAAATCCCCAACACTCAAACAGGCGAGGCGAGCCTTACGGAACTTACGCTTCATCCGGCCGGACCGGAAGCGCTCTAATGCGATATGTAGCGTCGAGCCAGGCTTATAGCGCCTACAGAGTTATCGCGCCCGGCCCGTACCCCGCCCGCCCTACACTTCAACGCTGGCGTATTTGGTGATTTTTGGCAACAGAAAACAGTAGGGGGATGAGAATCTTGATCAATGTTTATTTGTGTTTCTCCATAAAGTTATTTACAATAGTTATATGAATCAGTGTGATAATGTTTTATTAAATTCCTGAAAATTATATTTGTTTTGTGATATACATATATGTATTCAACCTTATTTTGCAAGAGACTGATATTTGACAGTAAAGGAGATATACAAATTTTTTTAACCTTTGCCCCACACTATTATTTCTCCTGTATCGTGAGTACAGTTTAACAAACATACATGTCACATGCACAAACAACTAGACCCGAAACAACCATCTGTAGATAGAGATACAAATATTTGTTCCGTGCGGGGATCGAACCCGCGACACGTAGCGCAGAAAGCTAATCGCTTAGCCACTGCGCCAACCGTGTCATCAATATGTATGTATAAATTTAATTCGTTGCTTATAAAATGCGTGGAGGTCGAAGATTTTTATACTTGACATATGACCCTAATCATAAAATACTGACAATCTATTAACGCTACATAAATTATACCTGTCATTATCACTATTATACAAATAAAAAGAGATAATAATATATTTTTTAAACGTTACCCCACACTATTATTTCTCCTGTATTGTGGGTACAGTTTACAAACATACATGTCACATACACACACAACCAGACCCGAAACAACTATCTGTAAATCATACAATATCTAATTGTTCTGTGCAGGGATCGAACCCGAAAGAAAACTATATTTAATTACTAGCTTCCGCTCGCGGCTTCGCCCGCGTGGATTACGAACCCGTCCATTTTCGGGATAAAAAGTAGCCTATGTGCTATTCCAAACTATAATCTATCTCTGTGCCAAATTTCATTCAGATCCGTTCAGCCGTTTTGGCGTGAAAGAGTAACAAAGATCCATCTATCCATCCATCATCACAAACTTTCACATTTATAATATTAGTAGGATTTATTTGTGGTACCTGTTATTGTTTAAATAAACCTTAACCTATCTGTAATTAAATAAACAAATTTTGATTCCTGTAAGCCAAATTTTAAAGCGCTTATCAAAATCCTTTGTTTTTACATCATACCATCTGACTTTTATGAATGCATCAATTGAGTCCTTTTATTCTGAACTAATTTAGGTTCTCTTATTTACGTAGTCAAAGTTTGTGTCAGCGACCTTTGTGACTGTAACCCTAATAACAATACATTCGTCTGCTATCACTTATAACGGCTATTGTTTGAATTTCGAACGAATGGCGGCTGGCGCGTGCGCATACGATCAATTATTTAATGCTGTTGGACATGGAGGTATTAAGGTTTTTTGGAATGTCGTGTTTGATAATTTTTATTATTATGCTTAGTGATAAAAAGAGTCATTAAAATCTCCAGAAAGTAAGAACATGGCTTTTTTTTCTATAGACAAATAATAGATGCCTTAACTCACATCATTCTAGATAGTATAATTACTATCTTTAAAAATGGAGTACAAAATTGTCACAATAATTTTGTCTAGGCTGACAAATCATATAATAATAATAAAATTATAAATTTAACCCATTACTGTCCCACTGCTGGGCAAGAGTCTCTTCTCAGAATGAGAAGGCCTTAGTCCACAGTTAGTGACAAATCAGACATGAAATTATTGTAGTAACGTTACTAATCTACAGCGTGCACGAATTAAGCCAATAAAACACCAAACAACAAAAAACAAAAAAAAAATGATTTTGCCAACAAAATAAAACCAACCCTTAAATTCCACTGCGGGTACAAAATACCGCATCCACGTTTTACATTCTGTGACGGAGCACATTCAATTACCTCCGAGTATTCACACGCGCGATGCATTATCATAATAAATGTATCAACGCGACGCCGAATCAATTGTGCTTTACTTAAATTCAATTATATTATTGTTATTATGTAGGAACATTGTATGATATGTAATTGATATGTTTATGTTATTCGATTGCGAAGGTCGTATAGCTATTCTCCGTCTTGAGACTTGCTTTTTACCAACTGCATTAGGGTTGGTTTCCAGTCTAACCGGTTGCGGCTGAATATCAGTATTTTAGATGGAGCGACTGCCATCTGACCTCCGCCACCCAAGTACCTACTAGGAGACACTGAAACTCTAAGGTTAAACTGGTTGTCAGATTTGGGCTGCTGCCACCCGTAACGTAACCCGTAACTGTCCTAGGTCTTTGGACGCCCGAGACCAACTGCTTAACGTGCTTTCCGAGGCACGGAGGGGTCTCGATATGTGAAAAATGGTCACCTATCCTAAGGACCGACCGCGTCAAGCGCTACTTAACCTCGCAGATCGACCGATCTGCTACCGCGCAGATCGGTAGGTACGTAGCTTCGAGCTACTTGCATACCTATTCAAAATATCTCTTAGTTATGTAGGTATATTTGTTCACTCAGTGTACGAAAAGTGAAGAATTGATTGGTCGGTCGATAGTACTTTCGCTCGAAGCTTAATGTGTGGTGTCAAGGCATCGATCTTGAATACCAGAATTATAGGTACTGTAACGACATAAAAAACATGATTATTTTTTCTTAATGTCCCTATTTTTTTCCTGGAAAGCATTGTATTTCGATCGCGGATTCTTATATAAATCATAATAGATAAACAGATTTTTTTTTTACAAATAATTTATCAAATATGGCATAATGGACACGCCCATTAATAAAATTATAATGACAACTATTTTGGACTTATTTCAGAATGTAAAAGTTGTGCAGAAAACAGCCATGATCTATATTTATTTATATATAATCGTGACTCATGCGCACAGTAATTATACAACTAGCTCAATATACAAAAAGCCAAATTAATCTAACCGAGCAATGACAAAAGTAATGACACTCGTTTTTTATTATATTATATTTTTAAAACACTATCGTCGTCAAATCTAATTAGATGCGATTAAAACGCCATCAGAGTGTACAGTCACATAATAAAAACATACAAAAGGTTCACTGTCATACAATACGCGATAATGTAAACTACGTCACATATTTAGTTACGGAAAATAATCGTAGGCTCATCGTCACTACCGCCATGCGCCAAGTCAAACGTGTCATTTTGTTATTTCCACTCATTTTCATGTGTTGTTGTTGTGTTTGTTTAAATATCGGAGTTCAGGTTTAAAAAAAAAAAGAGATTATAGCAATGCGAAGCGCGAATGATTGCTAATAGCGGGGAGGCTTTGGCGCACCACATTATCCTTGTGGTGCGACTATCTAACCACCGGCACCAACAATCGCTAATAGATGTAATGCAAATTAAATGCAAACTATACAACACTCAAAATGTTGTTTAGTTTGCCAATGTCACGTTTGGAACAAATTGCCTCCTCTGCTTGATTCTAATTACAAATGGGTCTTCTGTTTTTCTTTTCAAACGCCAGTCGTGTGCAGTGTGGTACAATTGGGCGGTGTAATGAACCCCGCGGCGGTTTCGCGCGCAAGGGTTGGCGCCCGCATGCGCTCTAATTGCTCACATTAATATGACAAATAGATTTACATCGGTCGCTTGTACCGAACACCGGCACGGGTAGGTTCGATGGGGCAGCAGTTTTGATACTGATTCATTGATATTTAAAATGAGTATTTTTATTAGAGACTATTTATAATCAAAGTCAAAGTCAAAGTTTTTTATTTCAAGTAGGCCTTTTCCGGAACTTTTAAAAAGTCGAGACTCTAGGCGCAACAGTCTTTCTTTTCTTTTTAAAAAACGTTGCCCCACACTATGAATAATTCCTGTATCGTGGGTGAGTTTACAATCACATATATTCACATACACAAAGACCAAACCTTGGAACAACTAAGTATATGTAGATCATACAAACATTTGTTCCGTGCGGGAATCGAAACCATGACACGCAGCGCAGCATTCGATCTCTCAATCACTGCGCCAACCGTGCAGTTTTTCTCCAATATGAAAACTTTCTTGCATCATAGTATATATTGGAATATTTTAATAGTCATCTTTGACAGTTGACATGACCCGGGTACGTCTTAAAACTACGGCCAGACACTGGAGGACGGGCAGCAGCGTCCTCTCACTAATCGGTGAGCCACTGCGATCCCCAAGCCGCCTGCCAAGCGTGGGGATTATGGCAAACCCCACTTGAGGGAGGCCTTCGTTCAGCAGTGGACGTCTTCTGGCTGATGATGATGACAGTAAGAAGATAGTGTTCTTTCTGTTCATTGGCGTCGTCTTGTGTTGTTACACCTCATTTTGCCATATTAAGGTTCTAGCCGCATCTTTGTATACATTGACCACAACACAATCTACCATTTTGTGGGACTCACTTGTAAACGAATATAAATTGACTTAAATTCATTAACAGTATTTCTCTAGTATCAAAACCCGTGACATGGCAGTACACAATGAGATTGTCGTCGACATAAATACGTTAGTCGTCCATTTGTCGACGCGCTCGCTAATTCCCGCCTTGTTAATCCTATGTCGAGCGACAAATCGCTTTGTCTGTTTGTGCGTTTAACGCCTATTGTGGGGCGTTACATTTTAAATGTTTGGTTGGCAATCACTGTATTAGTATTTATGGTTTAAGACATAAAAAAAATGATGGGGTATATTGGATATTAGCAGCCTATAAATAGTTGAACACAAGTCTGCCGCAAGATTGATACGCCGCCAAACAGCCCTGCAGCACGTTCAATCAAATACTCCACATTTAACCATCAATGATTATAGAACATTTTCATAAATTATCATATAAGGAGCCGTGAGAATAGTGCCCTATTCACCACACTCTAAAACAGAACTGCTAATAGCAGTAGGACATTAGAAGACAGGATCTGGGGCAATTCCTATCGCGTTAGACTCGTGTCCAATAATATATAGAAACAGATTCCGACAGACGTTGTCCTGACAGTGTATTTTATCTCAGTTGAACGGTATAGAAATTGATGCGCTGCAGCGCCATCTATTGGCGAGTTAAAGCATATTGGATAGCATAAAAACCTTCTGCATAAAAAACATTTCGATATCTCAACTTTTATGGTGATTTCTTAAACGGTTCTGGAATTGGAGTATTAAATATAGATTTAATTAACTATTGGTCTCCCTACTTGGCACACAATCCAATGTCCTTGGTATAAGTCTCAATAATTATACACACTCGTCCACCGCGTTGATTGTCGCATTGCCGCGCAACTAATCGCATGTCTATTTAAGTCAATTCGACGCTAATTAACTAGTAATTAAACGCTGGGACGCACTCCCGTCTCAGATGTACGCTTCCTTGTCACCATGAGTTAGGAATGGGAAAGATTGGCATGTTGATACATCTTCGGTATAAATTCACCCCTATTTTTTTAGGATGAGTTTTGCGCATGCCCAATGTCATAAAATAATGATTAATTACGTAATTAAACTATCAGTTCTCGAGTTATCTACAAGGTATTTTGACATCAAAAATTAAATATTTATGGTTGAGCGATCTACTGCTGCGCTATGTATCGCGCGTTCAATTCCCGCACAGAACAAATATTTGTATGATCTACAGATAATTGTTTCAGGTCTGCGTGTATAATTATCCATGTGAATATTAGCGTTTGTAAACCCATCTACAAAACAGGAATTATCTCTAGTAAAGTTTAAAATAAAAATCAACATGATCACGGCTACACCTTCAATTCTATAACACGAAAATCAGATTTTCAACTAACTACGCTGAGCTTGTTCACTCGTAGTGAACGTTTAGTAAAATTGCATTGTTCAATAAATCCTTCGCCACAAAATGGCTACAAAAACACGCACATCCCAACACTAAGTACATCGCGGCGTGCCGGGATGCATGATCCAATTGCCGTCGCTAAATTGATACTCTATTTGGTTCAATTAAACATTAATTAATACCATTAATGAACACTGAGCCGGTCTATTGTTCTGCGTTGAGTCAGACGTACTTTTGCGTGCAGTATGTTAGTTTCGTTGCCTATTTTTGGTGTGATAGTCGTTTATATAAAGGGATGATTTTAGGTGATTTTGTATAACTAAAACCGTATAGATAATGAGACATTACTCTCATCTGAGATGCAAAGAATTGCATAAATACATTTTTAACATTAAGTAACATCACATATGTATTCCCCGAAGGGTTAGGCAGAGCGATTGTGCACTCAAATTTCACCGATGCTATTATTAAAACTCATATTTATAACAGAGGGCGAGTCTATTATAATCAATCGGGCATCGTTCCAAACTCCGTGCTGGTACTGAGAATTTCTATAGACAAAAACCTAATAACGCTTTGCCTGACCCGGGAATCGAACCCAAGACCTGAAGCTTAGCGGTCACGCTTGCGAGTACTAGACCAATTGGGCAGTGTTAATCACAAATAATCAATTATTTTTTATGTAACTCATTAAGCTGAAATTGTTTATTACATAGGTAGGTACTCTAGATAAACCTGTGTCAAGGATAAAATATTTTTTCTTTCCTATATTTTTTTCTTTTCCTTTCCTATATCATCCCATACAAGTCGTATACACAAACTTATAAAAAATAATTTCTACAATAATTAAATGAAATAATCAACAAATACACAACATTTGTGTCAGTTGCAGTTTTTACACCTGTTTCTCTTATTCCCACTGTGCTTACCCCTCTTAGCGCGATATATTCTATGTAGTATGTACCGTAAGGATTTTAGAAAGATTATAATTTGAGTAATTTCTTTCTTTATCAGCACACAATCGCCCAGCGTTGGGCAGACTCCTCTCCAATGCTTCGCCACTCTGTTTGATATCCGGTTTGTAAATTATATTTAATTTCTTATATTATAATAATTAAAATAAAATGCAAATTAGCCTAGATAGAAGTAATGTAGATACGGTATATACCGCTTTAGTATTTCTTTTATATCAAAACGCCAGACGTACAGTTCTGTCTAGCTCAAGCACAGTTGCAGATCATTTAAATAATAACCCATTTTCAATATCTGTACACTGACCAACATATTATTACGTAATTAAAGTACCACGACATCAAAAATCAAAACCAACAATCAGATTAACATCATTATTTATTATTCGAAGTATTTTAAAAAACCATTAACACTAATAGTCCGTTTATCATACCATCGTTTATAAATCAACACGCCTCCATGCGCCCGCCCAAAAGACAGAAACTATAAAAATAAAAATGTCACACAAACAACGCTTTAATAGCGGAACCGATCTCAATCAAGTACCAAAAATCGCTCGGACAATAGGGCACGTATACACTGTCCGTAATAAATCGCGGCGACCCGTCGCGACGCGATTAAAAAAAGCGGAAAGCCGAGGGTGTGCCCCTTCAGACGCAATAGGCGATCACTTAACGCTATATTGAGTCGAATCTGGTGGATAAACAAAACACAAACGCTCGCCACGTGTCTCCGAGCGTGTGAGCTCAAGTGGAGCCATTCATGCTAAATGTACCGTAATTGGATCTTGATTTTGTTGCGAAGACTAAATTACGTTTAATGACTCATTTAATGTCTTATTGATGTTGTCTTGATAGAGTAATCAAGTGTATCACATAAACTTATTTGAGTTTTGATCGGCATTTATCTAATTATTCTTTAGATATATTTACACACTAACCATTAGAAAAGTAAAATTATAAAAACATGTATCAAAATATTCGTCCGCATCGCTATATTAGTTTAACTTTACATATTGTTTTCTATATATTTATATTACTAGCGTCCGCCCGCGACTTTGCCCGCGTGGTTTACGAACCCATACATTTTTTCGGGATAAAAAGTAGCCTATGTGCTATTCCAGACTATAATCTATCTCTGTGCCGTGATTGATTAACAAATATCCATCCATCCATCCTCACAAACTTTCACATTTATAATATTAGTAGGATAGTAGGATTTTCTTACCAAACTAAATAACATCTAATATTTCTTAGATTGCATTGTCTTGTTTGCAACATTAACGATTTTTCGATAATTAGGCACTACAAGAAGTATTGAAATATTGAAGTGCCGTGACTTTCAGTGAAATTTCAAAAACGTCAGTAATGTCAACTAATTAATCTTTTTCACTAGCACATATTTTTAAACGAACTTTTTTTACACTAACCACTGCCACTGAACAATGGACACACTACACTCCCGCTGTGCGCTGCGGGCAATTGACAATATTTTGCGATAACACGCGCGTGCCGTAGCGATCAGTGACAGCGTGAAGTCGCCTTTATAATGTAAATCAATGGATAGAAAACGACTTTCTTTTGTAAATATTTTTGTTTGACGGGTATGATCAATTCTTTTCGTATTTTACAGATGTGCAATTTCTTCATAAAATCATTGTTGTTAACTTTCTGTCACCACACAGTATTAATAATGAATTAGATATTAAGAGATATAAATATAAGTATACAATAATAAAAGAATAGGTAGATATAAAATATATAGTGATACTACTAACTAATCACTTACATGTCCAAATAAATCAGTGACAAATGCTATAACAACAAAACATTTTTGTGGCCTTTCCAAAATCACCACAATTGTACAATTCAATGAAACATAAATACCCTTTCCACCGATTAGCCACGCCTGCATAAAACCCATACAATCGCATAGAGCCATAGACTCAAGTGGTCATAAAAAATAAATCAAATAGCCCACTGATGGGCGACGGGTTGAGAGAGTGCCGTAAGCTTAACCCTTTACTGACCGTATGCGGGCAAAATATTATACCAGGGTAATTAGACACTTTTTTATACACTTTATGGTTTTCGATTCTTTTGTCGTATCGGCACGTGCTAGATGGTAATCGCTCAAACCGTAGTGGAAAGATTGGCCATTCAGCGATAGTAGTATCGAGGCTGATTGCCCAACGTGCGCTAGGAGATCACAGGTTTTGTCGTTAGTTAAGTGTCTTTTTTGCACACCAAGATTTTTACGCTTTTTGGCTGAAAAAGTTTGTTACAGATACTCTCTCTGTCTTTTGTATGAGAGAGCTATAGTGGAAGTCTTTTGGTTTGAAATAATGGTTGGTCATATTTTGTTTGAGTTAAACTTAACTGTCTGAAATTCTTCCAAAATGCAAAGCCATCCAATAAGCTTTATTTTCTTGTATTAGCTATTTTTTTTCTTATTTTCGGTATTTGTCAGGACAAGGTTTGTACGAAGGAAATTTTTGGAAAATCCAAGGGAAAAGTCCGTATTTTTGTATGAATATCTCAATGAAAGATGTGACTTTTAGTTTGACAGTTCTGTTGTCATATGTGACATGTTACAAAATAAACATACTTTATATTTTTTTGCTAAGCGCACTTCCCATTATCTTCATTAGTAAACTGCACCCGTGCGAAGCCGGGGTGGGTGGGTCTCTAGTAAATTATAAAATCTATAATATTAATACAAGATTTTTATATTAAATAAAAAGAGAACAACGTATACTAACTGCAAGATTTAACATCACTAACTAAACAATGAAAAGGCCCCAATCTACAGCTAACTCGCTAAACTAATATTGTCAAAACGCTAAATTCCAAGTGAGTTGCCAGTCTGGCTCGTTACGGTAACAAAACTAACGGGACGACACCGACACGAGAACCTAACGACTTTACCTTCGTTTGTAGAGTCTCTTTTTACCATTACCTGGTACGGGAATCGGTACTATGCTCGTAAAAGAATAGAGTTCAATTTAGTTGGGAAAGTTAGACAGTGGGGAGTGTAAACGGTTGTCATGACAACGCCGCAATACCTACGGGTTAAGTGTAGGTATCAGAGGGGTTAGAGGGTTGTATGTTTGTCTAGGTATTGCAATAGGTTTACGGCGGAGATTAAAGTTTTTTTTTACAGCATAATATGAGCAGTTAGCACGGTAAAAATTATAACATAACATAATATTACGCTTGTATTTCCCAAAGGGTTAGGCAGAGGTGTAACTATTATTGTACACCCACATTTCACCGATGCCGTTATTAAGTAGCGCATTAAGTTACGCATCAAAATACTCCTCCGCATCGCTGTCAACCGGCAGTGTGCCCAGAAGACTGGCAGCGTTGCCACACTGTATGGCAACGCTGATTCTTTGGCCAAAAAATAGGCCAGCCTTCCGTACCTCTATTATGAGTTTTTTACTATTTACTCTCATAGTAAATGTAAATTTTCATGCAAGCGATTTTAGTTCTTAAAATGGTTACATTAGGGATTAGAGTCGCTAACATGACATCTCTATAATATAGTAAATAGTAAATCAAAACTTTACACATGTCACATAAGCGACTCTAATCCCTAATGTAGCCAAGTTAAGAACTAAAATCGCTATCATGAAAATTTACTTTACTATGATAGTAAATAGTAAGAAAACTCTAGATAGCGGTACAGATAAGAAAAGTTGAAAATGCTCCTCCGCATCGCTGTCAACCGGCAGTGTGCCCAGAAGACTGGCAGCGTTGCCACGCTGTATGGCAACGCTGATTCTTTGGCCAAAAAATAGGTCAGCCTTCTGGTCACGTGTAGAGTGAAGAAAGAAGAAGAATGAATTCTATTTTGAGAGAGATTGCAAATATGTACTCCATTCATTTTAAAAGACATTTTTGTTGTATTTGGACGATGCTGTTGTTAGGACCCGTTGAATAGGGAGCAATGGTCTCTACCAAGCAGAATTCCAAACTTCAGGCTGCTGTTGAAAATTTCAGAAAATCTCAATAACTCTACCCAACCTGAGAATATCCTTGCCATCAAGGGCTTCATGCTCAGCACCAGACCTCATGCAAGACAAATGAGGCTCGAAGAGTTCCGTTTTGGGTCGGGTCTGATCATATGGTGTCGAAGATGCAGTTGTGGGCATGTAGTTGGAGATTTAACTGCTCGCCCATGCAGAAAATCTGCGTGGTTGTCTAAACCTGGATACCTTCTGGATAACATGTCTATAAGAGAAGATGTCTATGAATATTCAAGATCAGACTAAGTGGAGAATATCGAGAAGGAAACTGAACCCTGGCTACAGTACATATCCAAGATAAACACGGCAGAAATAAACTTAAAAAATAGATACTCTGCACTGAAACTGAATAAACAAAACAATTGATTTAGCCTAACTTTAGTTTTATCTAGTTTAATGGATCAAGTTAAATATTCATCGGGGTTATATTAGATTGTTCACTTATAGACGTAGACAGACACACGTATCACACAGCGGGGTGGAGTGGGCCAACAAGCACCGCTTCAAACGGCAAGTCGCGACTCACGTCAAAGGCACGAGCGATTCCTTGCAAATTGTATTTACGCGTCCCGCGGGCGTGCCCTTATCGAGTTTGCTCTCAAAGAGCCGCCATTTTTAAAACTTCCATCGACTCAGGTAGAGGATCCACGGCCAATTGTGGTTCCGCTTTGTTCTTTACCTCCTTTATAGGGTTGACGAAGTTAGTCAGTTTCGGCGCACGAATAATTTGTGTTCCCGGCCGCGCGATGCGATTACGCGAGTTTCGCCCGAATCCGATCCGCCGCTTGTCGGAATCGAATTTTACCGAGCCGCTTGAGCGAAGCCGGCGAGCGAGAACTTCGTTTGTTACAAACATAATGTCCTACAGTAACAAATTATATTTGGGCGAGTTTGTCAGAGCTATGCGAATCGAGCGGGAATCTTTAGACCGTTATTAATTTACCATTTATACATAAAGCTGGTGTATAAATAAAAAACAAATAAGCCACACAACACACGGGCGGGAAACATGAAATGAGCTCATTTCTATTCTGCTCGCAAACAAATTCATAACTCGCCGAAACTCATAAAATCATCCGCGAAACACACTTTTATTAAACGAAAACAGAGCTAACGCGGTCTGCGCATAAGTTAACATAACATTCCATTCCTTGTTAAAAGATAAATTAGAGCGGGCGCGTCCGGCGTGGAAATGTATTCGCGGAGGCAATCTCTCGCTCCCCGGCCTCCCCGGCCTCCCCGGGGCTACCGAGTAATTGCTTAAGAGAAAAATCCAAATGAGAAATGAAAAGGGATTCCTTTTCAGAGGAAAAATTATATAATTGAATATCTTTTCGTAAGTATTATGAGGTATAAAATATGATAATTGAGTTTTTGCTTACGGTGAGCGGAGCGGAGCGAGCGGCTGCGTCGCCGCCTATTACTGTGTACAGTCGGATCATCTCGTTTACTTACGGTGCTCTACTTTTATAATGAGCGTGCTGTGTTTGTGTCGCTTGCGCTTTGTCAACTGGTATTATTGAATAACCAGATCAAGGGTATTAAATTGATCGTCAGGATTTTCAATGTCAAATAATTGATTGGTGTAACCAGAATAGCTGTTATAAAAGCATTAAAGTAACTGTTTTTGAAGTGAAATGATTCTCAAGCGAGCTCTTGTGTAACTAACTATTAATTTAATTGGTTTACAAAGTAAAACTTTCAATAAGTTAATTTTAAATTTAATTCAACTATTATTACCAATATATGGTATACATAGATATAATAGCTTGTAAATATCAACGAGTTATGTCATAATCATCATGAAACATACACAGAGGCATACAGAAGGTGTAGTAGTATATTGTCAAAACCAGTATATTTTCTTCGTTGCTGGATATCTGATATCTACAATATGTTTTGAAAAGTTAATGCCAATACTGACACAGGTCAAGTGCAGCCTATACAGTGATCTCCGTTAAAAACTTTGCTAACTGTCACAGGTTTCCACCACAGCATGAGTCATTTCTCATGTCAACGAAAGGAGTAATTTTCAAAGAGTATCCATGGTGTTTCTTGCTGGCCTCTCCTTCTTAGAACCAACCCACTTTTGGAATCATGCAACTAGAATCACGACCTTTTAATTCATTGAGACATACACGGCGCCTGGCAACGAGACACAAAAGATTTTCTATCGTGTGTCATTTGTATCGCTTTACGGGTTAAAAGCACCTACAAAGGGCCAGCTTAAATAAAAATCTTCGACTTTAATCCTTCCTTTCAAGAAAAACGTTTCATTTGGTGACTTCGATTATCGTTAGCAATTGGTTGTTTCTGACAAGATTAAGACAATGTCTGTAAGTCGCTCTAGACCGCAACAAGGCTTCTGAAGTAGTCTACAAAATTTACGAAAACACACACACAATATACATGATAGACGATGTATAAAAACACAGTACAATCATATCTAAACCTCTACAAAGCCAGAGAAAAACGTTTGATTCAATTTCCCGTGTCGTCGCGCCGCCGTGTCGGTATCGTTAGCAATCACGAGTGTTTGTGTCGTAAGTGCGTTAGGCTGGCGACAGTCGCTAGATCGTGACTCGATTGCTTATGGCGCATGGCGTGGCGTGGCGACGCCCTTACCCGCGGACCAAGTGGATTTAGGAAATATTGAAGCTGGAGTTGCTCTTTGAAAAGCTTTGGTGTAACGTTTGGTACGTTAAGTTTTTACGATTTCTACGGTGGTTTCCGTATTTTTCTAAAAAATAATACAAGTTTAGAGCGCGTCAGTATTATTTCGAGTAGGCCATGCAAAATATTCAATTGATGGTAACCATGGAAACATACAGAACCTTTTATAGCGGCTTGCATAAGTCAAGCTAAGACAACGCTCAAGTATTTGTCTCCTTACAGTTGGCAAGAGTCTGGATTTAGCATAGCAGCGTCACGAACAAACAACCTACTTGATGTTAAGCTATTTTTGTGCAGTATTAAAACAAAACACCCACTATAAACATAACGTAAATTACCATCACACTTAACCTAACTTTTTGCACATCGAATAGGGCGGGGCTTACACCCCAATAACAGTTATTATCCGGAACGGGTGTAAATAACAGCTCCGTTCACAGGTAGCAGCGTAGGAGCAATTTCACTCATGAATAATGTAGCGGAGTCCGCCCAGTAAACGTGTTACGATTTTTCATAATAGCCCTCTTTTGATGTTAGTAACGCTTCGAGTTGCCTCCTACTCGAATAATTCAAGTTTTATGTTATGCAATTTAGTTTTATATTCCAGTTCTTGAATAAATCGCTTTGGAAGTTGAAGTTTGTGAATTTTTAAGCGAGTTAAGTGGGATGTGGCTGTTCTTAAGGTTGAATTTGATTTTGACTTATAGGTTTTACTTAATCCATTATAAACATATTAAACATTTCATTGAAAAGGGAATCGCTCAGTATCTATATTTATTTATAACTAGCATTAACATTTGGCATTTTAACATTTGGTCCTCGTGATAAGTCCCCTACCTCTTTCGGAACATATTTTCAGAAACCCTTGCTTAGGTTAAATGTTCTAAATAGAAAACTTGAACTAAAAAGTTTCGAATTGTTCATTTGGATTGCAAATTGATTGGAAAAACGTCTTAAAACCTATAATGATATTAATACCTATTAAATCTACTGTCCTAATTCCACGTTACAAGATTAAATCATACTTTTACTGGTTTATTAAATATAAAGCGATTGCATTTTGATCTCCGGTTTTACAACCAACAGTACCTACTAAAACTACAATATTTTGGACAAATACGCTACCAATGTGCCATCACATTAATTTCATCACTTATAATATTAACATGATATCATAACACTAATTAACAAACAAAATTAAAATTATGCTAATGACCCCCATACTGGCACAATGGCGGGTTCCGTACGCAGCTAAAATGCCATTTAATTGTGACGGAACCCTTTCAGTTGCGTATTAATTAATACAATTTAAGCGCGTAATTAGAGGGAACACGTGTGATGAGCTATAGTGATGGGAAACAACTTGTCGATGTTTTGAAGCTGTTTTCATTTTGTTAAGTATTATTTCATATTATTACGTAATAAGTTATGTAAAAATATAAATTAGAATCACACCTGTGTTCCCTGAAGAGATAGGCAGAGATGTACTCTTACACACCTTTATTTTGCCGATGCCATTACTGCCATCTACCAGGGCAAGTTCAAAACTCCGTGCTGCTACTAAGAATTTCCATACATGAAAATCCAATAACACTTTTCTCAATCCAGGTACTGGACTTAGGTTCTCGGGCTTTACAATATTATTGCAGTCATATAATTTAAACCCACGTGAATCCTAGCTAAGAGGCCAGTCTGTTTTTTTGTGATAACTTTACTTACCTGTTTGCTTTAGTACAGATTTTTATATCTTCTGTATTAACTACGACTACGTCTACACTACATCTTTATCCAATATGCAAAATTTAGGTACTTTAAACAGTGCAATGCACTAAAGATATTGCCTTTAGCACATTTCTATTTAAGTGTACATCCTTCATACCAATAAAGTTAGACAATAATTATAACGCATACCTATGATTGTTGTATAATAGAAATTAGCGCAACTAGCTTGGGAACACGATTGGACGATATATTGTCGACGTTAGCATGCGAATCATAATGCCGTAA
Source organism: Shargacucullia verbasci (assembly GCA_947562105.1). Taxonomy (NCBI): domain Eukaryota; kingdom Metazoa; phylum Arthropoda; class Insecta; order Lepidoptera; family Noctuidae; genus Shargacucullia; species Shargacucullia verbasci. The sequence continues at coordinate 3,156,827 of OX387296.1, forward strand.
GACGTAAGTGGCTACATGTGCCTTTTATTAAACCTAATTTTATGACTGGCCTGAGTAATACCCACTTTGGTATGTGCATACTGCATAAAAGTAATTATACTCGTAGTTTACTTAGGAACTGTTTTAGAAGGGAATTCTAGGAGTAAAATCCACATTTATACAGAACACTGAAGGGCGCCGAGGAATATTTTGCAATGAGACCATAGGCCACAAAAAGATACACAAAAGATTAAAAAAAACGAGTCATATCTTCATGTGTATTTAAAATACCCAACTAGTTTCAATACCGAAGCTATATTATCATTCTTCATCACAAAAAAAATATATAAACATTCAAAATATCAACATTCACATAGTGTAATTCGCAAAAATCTCGTAATGTTTTCATAATTGCCATCACTACGTCACTTGACGTTGTACGTCACGTTTTTCCCGCCAGCCGACTAACGCATTAATTTATGCCTTTTTTACGCAATAACGCTTAATTGGACTTTATTTATCACTTTTAATTTTTCTAATTTGATAACTCGCGATGTTCTCATTGAAATTTATGAGTCAGGACGACAATGCTGTCTCAATTCATATGCGTAATTTGAACGAATGTGTTTCGATTTAGTTTTATGAGAATCGCCCCACACTCTGGTTGAGAATAATTCTGTATTAGATTAATATGTTTGAAGCTTTATTTGTATTGGCTACGGTTAAGTTGATCGGGCGTTGGCATTTGTTAAAATCGTACAATCTTAGTTAATGGTATACGTTTTATAAAGTAAAGGATAAACTAAAAAGGTCTTTAAATGTTACCTAAGATGGCGAGACAATATCTAACATGTAATTGAATTTTTAATTTTAGGATTATATGTAAGTGTAATATTATATACTTCTTACATCGATTTAGTCTTCTGAAACGGTGCTTTAGTTGGGTATTAATAAATAAACTAATTAATAATGTGACTTTTGCGTCAAAAAATATTTAATTACTAATTTTCGTAAAAGCAATCCATTGATTACAGTAAATGTAGTAGGTAGGTAATAATCTAGTAGGTAGGATTTAAGAACCGCCGACGTTTTCTGATTTTATTTCCCTTCCACAGATTCAATAAATAAATAATAACAAGTAAATTTTTAAGTCACATATCCTTATTGTTTCCGAGAGCTCTTACCGAACGGCTTATAAGCTCTATTGGGGAGGTCGGGGATTTTTAAACCAATGTAAGCAGTTTAAAGTCCGCGGGGAGACGCGGATACATTAGCGGTGGTGGTTTGGGCAAATGTTATTATTTGCTTCTGACGGATTAGCGCTTATTGACGGGTGCCGAGTGAGACTTACTAGAGTACAGCGGTTTCTCACGATTTGATTTTTATTAAAGTCCTGAAATAAAGAGAAAAATGATTATTAAATTCCAAACTAGTAGAAAAAGTTTTATTTGAAGTAATTGTATGCATAAATATAGCGAGCGTGATCCATCGCCTACTCAATAGTGAAACTGTAATGACATTCTGCACGACTATTACAGTAGAAGAGCGCGATAAATGACAAAAAACTCATATTGACAGTATTACCATGCAAAAAAAAAAATAGTAACAATAATAAATTCTGACAACCCAACTGGCATAAAATACATCAGTACAAAGTAGTAGTAGGCTTTTTTTTTTTTCAACCCCTCGCATTAGCTGTCCTATCGACTTTTGATATGACCTCAAGCGTTTTAGGGTTGGCTGCGGTTTGTTACAACTGTTGCAATCAAGTGGACCCTCGCTCAGTCAGTTTAGATTAAATACACTTGTTCAACTAATATTTGTTTAATTTTTTAATATAGTTCGAGTTAAGCAAATAAGATTTTAGTAAAACTTCAGTTTTCCGTTATTTCGCATTCTGATTTTCATTGAAAACAATGATTTTTTAAGATTACGCTTTGATGAAAAGTTTTTCAAAATAAAAATTATACTAATTTCTTTAGAATGATTTATCTACCCTGTATACATAATTATATAAGAAATGTGCAAGCGTCATAATTTGAAACAAACCTGCTTATTTCACTAGTTCAGACAGAGTAATTTATGTGAGTGCTTCGAAGAAAATTCTTCGTGTAATGCAGCTTTATCTCGACTTCTACATAATACAGGGAACCCGCCAGAAATAATAAAAAACGTAGCAAAAATACAACAAAACTCAAGTCAAGACGAGTGCAAAAGAAACCTTGTTTATTTATCAGGTCGCGTCGCGAACGCATTACCAGATTACCCCGGTCTACCCTGTATACAGACCCTACGCGTAATTCCACAAATGGGTGTAACTTGAACCGGCCCGGTTTAAAATTGAAATTTATATGCGCGCATTATACATGAGGCGGGATTATGGCCAACTCAAAGAAAATGATCGCGGACCCACGGCCCGGGCCCTGGAGAGATAGTGAAGGGCTTCAATGTCGCGGGATCCGGTTATATCTCTAGATTATCGGGAGATAGTTGATGCTCTCGCCTTGAGAACTAAGCAAGGGACTAATAAAAATTGATAAGAAGTCTAACAGTGATATATATCGTCGTTTTCGTGTTATGCGATGAAGAAATTAAGGATATGATATATACAGAATGAATTTGCAGGGGTAGTTAACCAAGAAAAGGACAAAACGGGTACTTTATAAGTTCATGAGACTTCAAGAACTTAGAAAAGTGCCCGATTTGCTCCTTTTCCTGGATACTTGAATAAGTTTACTCCGGCATATTCATATTTGAAGTCTTGCTATACGTGGATACAGGTAATATTCGTATACCGAACAGGAACACACGACGACCAGAGACAATAGAGGACAGAATAGAGAAAGAAGAGATAGAATTATGACAAAGATATTATACTGCACAGTTTGTACATATATCATTTTTCGAAAATGGTTCATAAAATAAATGTTATTGGTATAACAGGCAATCAAAAATTTTCTTTGATGTTTCTGAACTCAATAATCTATTGTTATTAAATAACCAAACTGTCAAGTGGGATCATACTATTTTTAAAAGCCCCATGCTGTGAATATTTTTCACTGGGTGGATCCGATACACGAGTATTATTTATTAAAGCCCTTATAATTGACAATGGTAAGCGAATAATTTTATATGGTGATAATTAATCTGTTTTATTGATTGTAACCCGTTTCAAAAGCTTGTTGACAGGAACACCTTCGTCAGTTTGGAAATCAAGCACGATAAAAATTATAACTTTAATTCATTGTTTTATTAGTGATCAACAAATGATAGGTATAGCAAGCTTTTACCCTCACTTTTAATAAAAAAATAAAGATGTCATAAACAAAGAAAATGGGAAAAGGACTGCCTCATTGGTCTAGTGGTTGTAAGTACGACTGCTGATTGTGAGGGCTTGAGTTTGATTCCCAGATCAGGCAAAGTGTTATGGGATTTTTGAAGTTATACTTCTTTTGGCGCGCTTGATGAGAGTGAATTCTTACGATGCGCGCGCACACCAACAGATAAAAGCGACACCATGAAGTTGGCTGGTAAATGTCTCTTAAATGTTCTTGGGAATTGATAGCTATATTCAAGGTAGCTTTTGAAATATTTGTGCATCTGAAACACGTGTTTCATATCGGTGGAAATAAAAAAATAAACAAGAAGTATTATTTTTTACGCGCGTACATACTAAGTACACACACATGTTTTTTTTTTGTATAGAATTTCTCAGTATCTTCATGGAGTTTGTAAAACTGCCCGGTAGATGGCAATAGGCTAGCCCCTATTACATACGACAATAACAGTCCACTAAATGTGGCTGGAAATACCTTTGCCTAACCCTTCGGGTAGTACTGGCGTGAAGCTATGTTATGTAAATAAAAAAAACTGACCATTACTCACCAAGCAGATTATGAAATAATAAATAAACAAATTGTATATCTTTAAAAACATACCGCTATATTTAAGAGCGGGCCTCGGTGGCTTGTAATATCTTAAGAGGGAGAGACGATTACGGCTATTAAATATGCATTAACGAATTTTTCTCCTTAAAAGCTGAAAAAAAATGGCGTAAAGAGAAAATTGCCAATTAGACCCTCTCTCCCCGAAACGCCTCCCACCTTCGCAGAAGAATTAAATTTGCTCCTTAAAGATATACATAAATTGAGTGTTAGGATGCTTTAATATTTTCCTTTGGCGAATAACGCCGTAAATTAGGTAATTTAAATGTATACAGTGTTCTGTGGTTACAGTGTTTCATAACGGCGTAAGTGATTGTTTATTATCTTTGTCTTTGTATTTTTACGCAACTATTTTTGAGATATGAGCTTTGAGTATTCTATTAGCAAGTAAATAAATGAGTGACCCTAAATTGCCTCATGCGTCTATTGGTCACGAATGCGGCTGAGCGTGAAGTCAGGTTCGATTCTCGGATTGGACAAAGTTTAAAGGTTTTTCTGTGATAAAAATACAGTAGCAACCTATAGTTTGGAATTTTGATCCGTGCACCTCAGCCTAACCCTTCAGGGAATACAGGCGTGATGCTTTGTTAATCCTTTTATCTAGATGTGGCTTTTTTATTCCAGGCGTGCATCCCAAATTTTCGTAAAACTCAGGTCAGTTTTAAATAGTTCTGCTCCGCGTAACTTAAAAATCACCGTAGGTATCTAGTAAATCACCAATTAAAGCTTTATATCTATCGTTTCAAAAAGAAACATGAACGTATGAGGTCAGTTTTATGTAGCTAGCTCCGCGTAACTCAGAATTCACCGTATCTTTTAGAAAAACCAATAAAAGTATATCTTAACTTTCCCTATAAAATAAATAAATAAATAAATTCAACCCATTACTGTCCCACTGCTGGGCAAGGGTCTCTTCTCAGAACGAGAAGGGTTAGGCTTTAGTCTACCACGCTGGCCCAGTGCGGGTTGGCGGACTACACACACCGTCAAGAACTTTATGGAGCCCTCTCAGGTGTGTAGGTTTCCTCACGATGTTTTTCTTCACCGTAAACGCAAGTGATAATTAAATTCTGATCCGCACAGGATTACGAAAAGTCAGAGGTGCGGGCCGGGTTCGAACTCAGACCCTCCTGCATGGAAGGCAAGCGTTCAACCGCTAGGCTATCACTGGGGTTCCCTATAAATTCAAAAAATAAACATGACCATTTTCTAGTGCCAAATAAAAATAACATCAAAAACAACCGTATCTCAAGATACAACGTTATGAAACAAAGCGCGCGTGTCTCGCTCTGTTATTTGATTGTCTATGCCTTTGATATTCAGCATCATGAAATGCCTGACACGTCTCTATGAATAAATGATCAAAATATAGTCGGCCCACTAACTGAATACACACTTAGCTTCTCACTGGTGCACAAATGAAAATTAATAATGCAGTATGATAAATTGACACTAATTATGTGATACGGGGCGGTGACGGCCCGTACTACCATGTTGGTAAATTTTCTAGTGGATGCTTGGTTATTCTGTATCTAGTCGTGTTAGGACTTATTAATTCTTCTATAGTTTTCGGAGGCGGAAAGTTGATGTGTGAAGATTTTGTAGTTATCGTTTTTTTTTTAAATAAATTTCTGGTAGTTTTACAAGCAACACTGTATGTTGACCATTGTTTGTATTTAGCATCACGCGTGCATTCCCCGATGGGTTCGGCAGAGGTTTACCTGCGATACACTTAAATTTCACCGACGCCGTTATTGAGTCCCGTGGAGGTTAGTTTATTGCCATCTAACGGGAACAATTCCAATTTTCAAATTTGCCCGACTCGGGTATCGAAACTAGGACAGCTCAGCAGTCATACTTGCAACCACTAGACTAATGAAGCAGTTACAAATGATTGTACGTCATGACTAAACTCAACGTTACAATTATTATGTACGTTAATATTAAATAAACCTTAAAATATTTCATTTATATCAAGATTAATAGTCTACACATTTTACATAAACAATTCATATTTTACTGTTAGGGTTCTAACGTAACAAAGGCAAAGGTATTTTTTGTAGTGAGAGTAGCTTTAATCCTAATAACTAAAACACGGCGTCTTATAATTTATTTGAGCTTAAAGGAATATATTACTTTACAAAGCAACCACTTTTTGAGTAAGAGATATGCAACTAATAAAAAAAACATATTTTATTGATTTGTTTATCAAATACTGCGTAACGTCGCGATTTAACGATTAGCTTTCTGCGCTATGTGCCGCGGGTTCGATCCCTGCACGGAATAAATATTTGTACGATCTATAGATGTTTGTTTCAGGTCTGGTTGTGTGTGCATGTGACATGTATGTTTGTAAACTGTACCCACGACACAAGAGAAATCTAAGTGTAAGGCAACGTTTTTTTAAAATAAATAAGTATGATGGTCCGTCTCTCTCCTCATGATCCGTCTTTTCGTAAACACACTGAATTCGAGTACGCTCTACTACATTCCTAAACACGATATAGTGTACACTAGTACACTAGCTAACTTACAGCGGGGGGTGGGGCGGGCAGAGTGTCGCTATAATCAGTTAATTGCATGAATAATTGAACGTAGTCATTAGCCGCGCCGACCGCGCCACGTTACACCCAACTAAATATAGGTTAGAGGACGAATTCCTGAATACTGGCGCTGGATAGTTAGAAGGATAGTTTCATGGGAGATTCAGGGGGAAATCAAAATCGTACCTATTAAACAAGAGCAGTGGTTGAGAGATCGACTGCTGCGCTACGTGTCGCGGGTTCGATTCTCGCACGGAACAAATATTTGTATGATCTACAGATAGTCGTTTCGGGTCTGGGTCTTTGTGTATGTGAGTACACAACGTGCCTCGGAAAGCACTTAAAGTCGTTGGTCCTGCGCCTGATCTCTTTTCGGTCCTGTCGGATTTTCGTCCCATCGGACTATGAGAGTAAAGGAATAGAGAGAGCACCTGTGTTTGCGCACACACTAGTGCTCTATAATATCTCCTGCGTAGTTGGCTAATCTCTGGTGAGATTGGCCGCCGTGACCGAAATTCGGTCAGGAGGACATTATTAGTATGTGCTCATTTAGTTGCTCCCACGCTTAGCTGAAAAAATATACAATAGCAGCATAACATCACGCCTGTATCTTCAAAAGGTTAAGCAGGGATGTATTATTATGCACCCACATTTCGCCGATGGCTAGTCTCATGAAATAGAGGGAGCGCGAGGATGAAGTAAGTAATATACAAATAAACTGTAATGCGTAAGAGTAATTATATAGTCATATTTTCTGCTTATACCCCTGACACCCGTTTACGAAAAAATATAGTTAAGTAACAATTTGGGTATTCGTCTAAGACCATAGGTTCGAGATGTCCAGTGAACGACTGAAGTAAATCTGTGAACTTGTCCTATTTTTAAATAAATTTAAGGCGCTGTATGAAGACATATTTTAGGTAATTGAGGGGGGTAAAGATGGAGCGCATCGCGGCAACGAATAAGGTTCAAAATAGCAATGCGTTTGATGTTAGTTGAATCGAACGACCACCAAAATAAAAGTAAAATTGCAGTTTTAATTAAATTAAAAAATAAATGCACGGCTCAGTGGCATAATTTTTAGGTATTTCTTTAGTTGATTGAATTCCCTTTATTATTATTACATAAAATATGATATTTTACGCTCAAAATTTTGAGAATTATGCGACGAAAAATATTTTTTGAGCTCTATTTTACGATTTTTTTATTATGATACTATTTTATTTTTATAAAATATTTTTTAATAAGTCTTTCCTTTGAACACTTGAAAATACACTCCATTTTTTTCTGGCTTGTAATATGTACCATCACGCCGAATTGTACGACAAAAAACTTCGGTTTACGGTGTACTACGTTTGGGCAGCGCCTTAACAATTTTTTTAACTAACCACCAACCATATTATTTTTTTCAACTAACCATTTCACTAATATATAAAATGACACTATACCGTCGTAATTAATAAAAAAATAAGTTATTATTCATAGAAAATTTTACTAAACTGCAGTGATGAGCTACTTTTGTCGCTAAGTGCCTAGTGTGGTACATACGTACGATGAACACCAAATTCTAATCACGGACAATTTCAAAACAAGCGGTGTCAGAACAAGCCTCCATCTACAAATAACTACTTAACATCGTTTATGAATATTACATGCCACTCAATTTCAGCAGGCACGTCTTAATCAAAACATTAACGCTATTAAGTGTAATATTAATTCTCTTTGTTTGAACCACCCAGCTTGTACTCTAGTTGAATATTCATATTAGTCGGGACTCAAGGAGGACATTTTCCAAATGTCCCCCGCCTCCCCCGGCCCTCTAAAATCAATTAATAAAGGCGCGCTTCGTTACACAATCCTAACTTGACCCCTGTTGTACATAATGTAATTTTAGGCTGCAAGGAGAATCATTGATACTGTCAAGTTTGTGGACGAAAAAGATTTTGTTTGGGTGATTTAAAATATGGGAAGGGTTGTTAATGAGTTGTAGCTTGAAAGTTTTGAAGCTAGAAGCTATTTTTGTAAACGCTCATAGGTTTAGGACAGATAAAAATATTAACCCGTCGTGATCTAGAATTTATTTAACAAGATAAATGTAATGTTTTTCTTAAAAAAAAAAAACAAAAGAACATTACTCCACACTATATAGAAATAATATCTGTATCGTGGGTGCGTTTACAAACACATACATTCACATTCACAAAGACCCAGCCCCGAAACAACTATCTGTAGATCATACAAATATTTGTTCCGTGCGGGAATCGAACCCGCGACACGTAGCGCAGCAGTCCATTTCTTAACCACTGCGCCAATCATGCTGTCAATGTATAGATTTTATGCTCGTTATATAGGAGAGAATCCAACAGACTCTGAACTTTAGGTTGTGTTAAGCCATAATGTGAGCACAATATCCACAAAATGCGTAGCGATGTACCTACTCAAAGTATAAAACTATTTTCGCAAACAATGGAGCAAATAATATCATCAATTCCATTCAACCAAAACTCCTTTTAAAATCCTAGATTGACCTACCTACGTATTATTTATTCCCAATCAACATCGATTGAATGTAGTGCCGATGGAGTACGGTATGGTGACAAACAAGTAGCCGTCACTAAAAGCGTTAGTGTCGCGAGCGGCCATCAATTATTAGCGCCTGTAATGAACGCAAATCCTTTGATTCCATTGAACGAGTGCCAGAGGGAGTTAGCGGGCCGAGCTATAAGCGGAGAGCGGGGGAAGGAGATATGAATTAAGTTCAAAGCGGGTTGAAACAAGAGTTATTTTGGTGTTTGAAATATTTGCTCTTTGAAAGTACAAAATTAAATAATTTGGAGCGAAAAAAAAAGCAAAGCCATTCAGCATTTAATTTCCCTGAAACGGCTATCAAAAAGATATAATTATTATTTAGCTATAGTTGAAACCGTTAGGTGGCGCTGTTGTCAAGGTCCAAAAAAGGGTCCGCCAGTTTAGATATAAAAGTGCAACACAATTTATCTGGCAAGCATTTGCTGCATTAAGTTAGGTTTGCCAGAGGTACAACCATATATTGCCAATGCGAGAGCTAGCACATTGCCATCTGCTATCGGGCACTATTCCAAATCCCGGACTACTACTGAGAAACAGAAAAATAAGAGCAAAGATAATGGTTCAAGAGAACTGTGCTCTATTATTATTAGTGCTTTGGTTGGCCACTTTGTGGTGTTATAGGTAATAAGTGGAGTATAAGTGTATCTATTCCGTTCGCACCCGCTGCCGCTCGTGGCTTGTCCCGTCCTCCGTCGCGGTACATCAAGTATGCACTGAGGGAATGTGGGAGCAGCGCGACACCTCGGCCCAACGTTCATTTCATTGTCTCTGTCCCTCCCCTGTGCCGCCTAGCGCTGAATTTTCAAATAGTTTGTATAAAGATGCGCTGTTTCAGTTTGTATTTATTAGACATAATATCTTTAAACGCCTTAGCCCATGTGAAGCGCATAACTCATAGCAGATCAGTTGATCAGTAGATCAGCGAGGTTAAGCAGCGCTTGCTCCGGTCAATCCTCGGATGGGTGACCGTTCTTTATACATCGAGACCTCACCGTGTCTCGAAGAGCAGTTAATCAATTGGCCCCCGTTATCATACGAATATCTATGACAGTCGTTACAGGTGTCAGCAGTTCAAAAAGCCTGACAACTGTTCTTGCCTTACAGTATCAGTGGCTCCCAGCAATTGAGGGATGGAGGTCAGATGACAGTCGCTTCGTGTAAAATACTAGTACCTAGTCGCATCTGTTTAGATTGGAAGCCGATCCTGACTAGGATGATATGATATTTAGATGCACTGAAGAAATGTGGAAGCAATGTAAAATCTTAGGATAGCGTTTATTTTACTGTCTATCTCTCTCTTGTACCAGTAAAATATCCATAGTTTTTAAATTTGATGTGTTAGTTAGTTTTTCATTACATTCATTTTTTTAGTTTTTCACGTACGGAACGGCACTTAAACCTACGGTTTAATCTTCTTTGAAATTTTAGCGGTACCACCAACCCAAAGCCAAAAAAGTAACGTCAGCGAAAACTATGAAATGTAAATAGCTCCGGCGGTTGACGCACCGAACAAGATCAAATCACATTAAAATACAGACTAAACAAAATTGGAAAAGTATCAAGAAAATTAATTTATCTTATTACTTGTTTCTTGTAAGTAATTGAAGGCGTCGAGTCACCCCGAGTGAGTCGAGTCGGCGCCGCTCGACTGCCCACAAACAAGGTTACTGAGATCAAAGAGAGTTCTATCCCATCGATATGCACACTCTCAACGTAAAACTTATTCAAATAAAACATTTTATTTATCTAGACATGTGGGAATTTTAAATGGATGATTTTTAAAACTATATTGAATATGTATTTTTATTACATTGCACTCGAGAGTGGTATTTTTAAAGTTATGCAAAATTCATTTCAATTTATTTTTTGAATATTATCAATAAGGTTTGAATAAAATATTGATTACTTTGCTCAAATAGGTTCGTTCGTTCACAAAAAAAATTAAAAATGTAGGTATATATTGAGAATATTTTTTTATTTTAAGACCTCATACTTATTTCGCTAATAAGGCTACAATTAAAGTTTTCCTCTTAAATCATCACCGGCCGTTGATATGACTGTGACGCCAGCTAGTCTTAAATAAAGCTATAAGTTCAATGGCAATTTTCAATATATATTGAAGTTATTATAAATCCACTTATGTTTATATTGTCATTTCTTTGTCGTAGTACCGGCGCATTCCGCACGTCTCCCGGCGGCGCGGGCGAGCCACCTCCAGCTCCGCCTCCGCCTCTGTTCCTGCCGCCGCATCTGTCGCATCTCTCGCAACACCTCAATCACTTGTCGCAACCGTTCTTCCCGCTGAAAGGTAAAGTAAATCAGAATTATAAGACCGGGTGCTCTGGGAATAATGTCCAGATGGCCTAAGCGAGAAGGGGTTAATATTGTGGTCGATAATGAATAGCAAAAGGTGAACTGAGAATTTTGGAAGTATCTTGCATACAAAATGCTAACCCTCTCGAAAAGACAGCAGTGTTTTTAAATCATTTAATGACCAAATATCTTGAAGAGACTTTCTACCTAGCAAAAAACGTTGTTCACTAAGAAGTATGTATTCAACTCCGATTTTTAATACGTTGTTTAATCCTCAGGTTGGGGCGCTCCTTGCCCCTGCTGCCCCAAAGAAGAAGCTCGCTCCTCCAGCGTGGCCGAGCTACGACGCAAGGCTCACGAGCATTCTGCCGCGCTGCTACACTCGCTGGCAAGCTTCCAGTCGCGCGCGCTGCTGCCGCTACCACTGCCCTTGCCGCTCCCACCGCTACCGCTCTTGCCGCACGACGCTCCGCCCACGTCGCAGGCGCATGAACCGCCGAAGCATCTTGAGTAAAAGAAGGAAGATGTGGTCGTGAAACGTCAGTGTTAATAAAAATGTGATCGGTATAAAGTGTTACCATTTTGTAAGGTGTTTATAATGTGCTAAATGATGATAAAAGATTAAATTGTGAGTACAAGAAATTTAATACACATCGACACAACGCTGTAAGTTTACATAGAAGGAAATTATACATTTAACACCATTATCATTAAAGTATGTATTGCATATCGATTGAAAGAAAATCGTTTGACATTTGCAATGGCAATCATCGGATAGCACAACATTAAGAGTATAGGTCATTATATCTATCTAAGTATGTCAATAATATTATACAGATAGCAATAACACTTTGTGAATTCATGTGCCATAAATTAGTACATAGATATTTGTATGTTCATCAGTATTAAGGAGAGCGATTGTTTTAAAAAACGACGAAAAAAAACTATAGTATTTTAAAAAAACACTTATGATATTATATATCTACACCTAAAGTATTATTCATTCATTCTTGCCAAAAAAATATAATTAGTTACGAAAAATATCCTTCTTACGTTTTTTTTTATCATAGCAAAATTCATAATATTATCTATTAAATAAAATATTTATTATTTGTAAATAATTTGGGTACATCGCCGCCACAGTATTCGACCAACTGTTGTGAATATTTCGTTTTCTTTATTTTAATATTAAGATATTGTAAATAATATAATTAATTAAATATTAAAAGTTCAATGTTCGTACGTTGTAGTTGATCACAGATTGTATATAGCAACACAGGTTACATAATGTAGTTAAGAATTGATAAGGAACACAGAAATATGGCAAATATTTGTTATAAAATTAAGGTTATTATATATTATAGATATCACACATTCAATTATTTTATAACTTTCATATTCTTCAGCCTAAATCACACAGGTATTGTTGCCTTTCAAAACGAAAAATAACGGTAAAGCGTTTGTGAAATGACTAACTTTACCGATATCATGAGTTTTCTTACTATTTACTTACAAAGTATAGTAAATCTCTATGAAATAGTAAAGATTTGATTTACTATTTACTATTTTATAGAGATGTCATGTTAGCGACTTTAATCGCTAATATAACCAAGTTAAGAACTAAAATCGCTATCATGAAAATTTACTTTACTTTGAAAGTAAATAGTAAGAAAACTCATGATAGCGGTACTGTACCGCAATGAATACGCTTCTTAATGGATTTTTGTTTTGTTACTATTGCCATCTACCAGGCCCAATTTCCAACTCCAGGCTGAGGATGTAGGGAACGAAAAATATTCTAACATAAAATCCAATAACATTTTGCGCAACCCAGGACCTCAAGCGCAGCATCCGTGCATGGAACCACTATCCCAGTGAGGCATTCATGGTCTCTTCATATATTTCTCGAACTTGTTTTCAAAGAGTAGGCAACGCATCTGTGGTACCGCTGGTATTGCAGATGTCCATAGGCGGTGATGGCCACTTACCATCAGGTGGGCCGTCTGCCTGTTTGCCACTCTATGGCATAAAAAAAGAAAGACTTAAATTTGAGCCGTCATAAAGTGTTACCAGAGGCCTTAGTGTAAGTTTCTTTCGACAAACTCGATTTACTACATCGAACGCGTTCGGCGCTCCGATTGGTCCGTTTCGTGCTCTCCACCAATCGGAGCGCCGAACGCGTTCGATGTAGTAAATCGAATTTGTCGACACAAACTTACACTAGGGCCTCAGTTAATGAATGCTTCGTTAGTAAAACCTATGATTTAAATTATATACATAGCTAAGTATATGCATTCCTCAACAACCTTGAAGCATTCCATCATCCTATCCTATCCATACACTAGTTATATAAGTACGTATACATAAGCAGCCCGCGCCAAGCCTGTACATAACGAGGGGTCGGTATAACTGCACTATGCACGAAGCGTGGAATTGTCGGCGCGGGCGTGTAAATGCGTTATACATATATACCACATAGAGATGTACCATTAGTTGTTTTAATTATTGCGAAATATAATATTACGTAATGAGATTTTGTGATTTTATTTTACCTGCTTTCTTACCTTGAAATAATGGTGTTTGTCAATAGACAAATGCAACAATATGATATAGCAACGCGTCTGTATTCCTCAGAGGGTAAGTGTACCTGTACTGCTGAACCCCACATGCTGTTATTAAGGCTAGTGTGATAGAGAACGAGTGTCTCGGAATTTACCAAACTTTAGAGTAAATCCAAATCACCAACAAAACTGCCCAATAACATTTTGCCCGAACTGGAAATCTAATTCATAACTTCACGCTTAACGGCCTTATAACCACTGAGGTGGCAGTCAATAAAAGTTCACAAAATATTACTTAGGAACATGGTAAGTATGAAAATACATAAGTACTTAATAATAACATAACATAGCATCACGCCTGTATTCCCCGAAGGGTTAGGCAGAGTTGAAGGTACTATTGTACACCCACATTTCGCCGTTGCTGTTATTGAGTTCCATGTAGTAGAGGGCGAACCTATTGCCATTTACCACGCACAGTTCCAGACTCCGTGCAGCTACTGAGAATTTCCATACAGAAAAACCCAATAACACTTTGCCCGAACCGGGAATCGAACCCAGGACCTCAGGCTCAGCAGTCACGCTTACGACAAATAGACCAATGAGGCAGTCAAGTCAAATCAATGACTTCATAATAAGTAAACAAAACATGCTCTAATGATTGCCTCAGCCAACAGTCAGCCGTAGCGTAAGACACTGCAAGTAAACTGTCGTAGAAAGATGTTGACGACACCTACATGCCGAAGTATTGCCATCGACATAGCTAGGAAGAAGCAAGGGGGCCAGTAATCGAGTATGTCTGTAGCCCCAACAAAACTGCACTTCTGAATATGATGACTTAACAAGAAAAAAGCGTTCTTACAAAATCATTCCTCAGCTCAAAAAGGAAAGCCCTAACAACTGATATTTATATCGAGGTAGTGTGGTTATTGGAACTTCATTTTATACAGGATACAAAGTTCTAAACCGTTAAGAAGTGCTTCAACAAGATATGATCTGTAAATAATTGCTAGCAGCTCCGATGCGGATCTAAGATCGCAGTTCAATGCAATTTGAGGCCATAGTGAAAGTCTCGAACGTTTTCAAACTCTATTTTACGCATCGCCCGAGTTCTGTGTGCCGATTGGCCCCATCTCAGGTGTCCAATCGAAACGTCGAAAAGGGTGGAAGTTTTGAGATTGTAAAAAGAAATTAATACAAAACGGCTTCATCTAATCGAGTTTCTAAACAGAACATATGTTGAGAAGATAATTATGTTCTGGTCTCATTAATTTTAAACAACAGCCGGTTTTTTTTAAACTTCATTTAGTTTTTCATCATCATGTTATGGAATTAATAAACAAAATTACTCCAAAATTTCTATATATATTTTTATCAACTGAAAATTGACCATTTTAATTATACTTTTCCGTTATACTGTTACTTTATACGAACCCGTGAAATCTTTTGTTTAGAACAAACCGTAAGCGTTCGGGCCGAGTGTGGGTGCGTTTATATTTAGGTACCCTCTATTTTTTCATATTTTTATCTATCTGTCATTCACTAAATCTTTGTTCGATTTTCAAACAGTTTGCGTTTGGTACTCGTCAAGGGTAGATTCACCGCTCGTAGTCTTCAATAGTCTGACTTCCACACCTTTTAATCCGTGCATATTGCATCGTTTGTGATTCTCGTCGTTGTCGGGATTGTGGTAGTCACCTTTGACCATCAATTGAATCCCGTCCGCGTGTGGTTCTACCGTATTTCCAGACTCTTAGTATTGTTATCAAAGTGCTAGTGCTTAGTGAACTTGTGATCTGAAGGAAGCAAAGAAGCGTTGTCGAGACTAGAACGAGCACGAAGTAACCGCTTCAGGTCAGTCATAGCATAGTTTAGTGTTACCTCTCTTAGCATGCCGTACTCTGTTGTGATAGCTTTGCCTTTAGGTACTTGGTATCACGGCAGCTCTTCTTGTGTTTTGCGTGCTTATACATACTTCTTGACTGCCGCGCTGACAGAATATTTTTTGATTATAAGCCTCAATCAAGGCCAATTGAAGAACATATTCAATCGTACCTAGTGTTAAAATTTACATGTAAGAGCAGATTTATTGATAGCTGGATAAACGTCAGTTAAGTTACCTATTCCTCTAATAAGTCCATACAAAAATTGTCCCAAATTCATGTTAAAAACTATATAATTTTTATCCATGCATTGTACAATCGGGCCTTAATGTTTGTGGTACGCTGCGAAGGCTTTAATATACTTGAGGCTTTAATGATGGTTTTTCAATTAAACCATGATATGGACCAACCCGGCACGGTTAGGTTATTGTAAAAGTGAGTTATGATTACGGAAGACCTTTGACAGTAGTGGCCTAATCGTATAAAAGACGTCTCTACACATTTGAAGAAAGATATTATTATCTACATTACTTTCGTATTGATTTTATCTTGCTTTGGCAGGCCCGTATGAATTTTAAATTAATATAATAGGTAATAACGGATAAGCAAAACAAAGTATTGATTTTCAATCATTTATTACAGTTTTCCACAGATTTTATGATTTCAACGTTTTCTCTTAAATTAATTACTATTTACATTAATTCACAAGCTTAATTAATAATATGTAAAGCTAATTTGGCCGAGACTGGTCCCGCAGACCTAGGTTTGATTGTTATACCTATAGTGAAATTTCGTATTTTCGATTATATACGGTTTTTCTGTTGTGAATGGTTCGGAAATGCTCGACAAGTTTCGGAGTCGGTCGTGAGCTGAACTCGTGGATTCCGACTTGTTTGCGCGAAGGGATCATGGTTAGGAGCTTCGTGGAGTCTGAAAGTAGTCGGCCTTACCAAATATATACACGTAAGTAAATCTTTTCTGATATCATGTATATGAATATTAGAAGAATATTATACAACTGACCTTATAGGCCTGGTGTATCTAAAAGAACAATAGATATTCTACGAATCCCACACATTGATCGATGTATTGGTTCAATCTCCGATTTTTTTATTATGTTTAAAGACAAATTACAATATGCATTGCTTATTTTATGAATATGAACCTTACTAATCATATTAAGAGCCTGCTTCACCTTTTACTGATAAACTAGCAAACAGATAAAATATCAGTTAGATAAAAAACGACTAAGTTTCATTTAAATGTGAAAATCTATGAATCTGTAAGTTTATCAGCTAGATTTACGACCTACGTATCAGAGGCTTATAAAACCGAAATTTTAACCTGTTAAGTTCTGGATAGGCAATCACCTACTTTATCAGTAAGTGGTGAAACCCTATGATCAATTCAGTGGATATTAAGACATCATCAAGTAAATCATATTATGATTTATCTACAACTGCTTGTGTACACCCATAGTACTGTAAAACACAACAATTTTACTCTTCCATTAATATTTCCCAACAGTTCCCAAGATTGCTCCATATTTTCCGATTTTCCAACAATTTCAAGTTGTACACTCAAACTTTTATACTTAATCATTGCATTTGACATGAAAACGCTTACAACAACCGTAAATTATACTTGTGATGTATTTATGAATCAAGTTTTAATAAAATGGCTTTTATCACGATGTCTTAAAAGCGTTATTAATATCTCCTGAGTGCGTTGATACATAAGAGTGTAAGGAAAGGAAGCTTCATATTTAAAGGACAAATGAACTATTGTTCGTTAAATCGAAGGTGACTTTAGCACCGATCAGTGCTTCCGCATACCAAAGGTTAGGAATCGTTTTTATTGGCCTGTTTATAACCTTTAATTCTCTGGAGGCCGGGCAACGTGAAACAATATATTTTCCATTGTGTTTCATTGCATCAATTGATGGATTAAACAATGTATTTTAAGTCCAAAAAATATTGACATATAAAAAAATAAACGAACTAATAGGATGTCCTCGAGTTTGACTGATACACGTGTCGCGGGTTCGATTCCCGCACTGAACATATATTTGTATGATCTACAGATAGTGGTTCCGGATCTGGGTGTTCGTCCATGTGAATATTTGTGTTTGTAAACGCGCCCATGATACAGGAATTAATCCAAGTGTGGGGCAAAGATTTTTTTTTAAAGGACAAATATACATATTCAAAATAAAGAGTTAATTAGTTAGTTTATTCCAAATAGGAAATTCTCATAAATCGCGATCGCATCTAAAGTATAGTATGGGATCTATTTTGACAAAATAAAAATTAAACAAAAATATACCTATTTCACACAATGTTTGTTGATTGAAATATAAAAACATTTTTTAATAAATAACAAAGAGGAATTAATCTTAAAGTACAAAGATAATAATCTCTTAACAAATGTATGGAATATATTAACAAGAAACCTTACAGATTTATGTTCAAAGTTATCATCTCAGGTGGTGAGCAGACAAACGACACAAGTTTACAATTTACTGCACAAGTACTATAGTTTATTAATATTTATTAACTTCCAAGTTCTGTAGATTAGAATAAGGGTCTGTTTCACCACTTGCTGATAAAGTGTCTGATAGTAATCTAACAGATAGTATATGTTAGATAGTAAAATGTCCGCTACATAATCTTGCTATTAAAAATTTACTTAGACACTTGTGAAACAGTCGAACGCATTATGTCAGGTAGATAGGTTGTCGATAGATAATCAGGCAGTTTATCAGCAAGTGGAGAATCAGGACATAAGTATCTCCTGATTTACTGTTACAGCTATTTGTATTTTCTTATGCAATGGCCATCGACTTAGGCGCTGCGCAAACGTACACTGCCCACTACGGGATATCGTGTGTGTGTGTAAAAAATCGTGGATTTCATAATAATTACCTATCATCATCTGCCTAGCCTTTTGCCAGTTACATTGGGGTCGGCTTCCAATCTAACCGGTTGCGGCTGAATATCAGTATTTTACACGGAGCGACTGCCTTCTGATCTCTGCCACCCAGTAACTGGGAAACACTGATACTCTTAGGTTAGACTGGTTGTCAGACTTTTTGGGCTACTGATACCCGTAACGACTGTCATAGGTCTTCGTATGACACCTGGGACCAACTGCTCAACGTGTCCGAGGCACGGAGGGGTCTTGATATGTGAAAGCGGTCACCCATCCAAGAACTGACCTCGTCCAGCGCTGCTTAACCTTGCAGATCGACGGATCTGCGCGGTAACTATGTAGTTACGAGCCTCTCATAATAATTATATAAGTATATGATAATAAAACATTCACTGATAGTTACCGCTAGCTTGTATCCAACATTAGATGCTTTAGTCTACGACTGCGCAGCGCCGAATAAAAAAAAAGTTAATCCAGTATTATTGATCAATTGTATTGTCATTACAACTTGAATTCACGTCACTACACTCTGCACTATGGTACAGAACAGGTCTGACGCGCACATCTCTCCGCTTTACATTACTAAATCACTCCTAGTACTTGCTACTTTATAATACAATTATAGATTTGCTAATACTCTTTTAGAGCACCACACTATAGTATATTTACATACTTCAGAACAATTACAGTATATCTCTCACTCGCACATTTCTTCGTACGGCGTTGTTGAACCCTTCCTGGTACTGATAGAACACGCTGCTCGATGATATCACGTCAGCGACGGGATCTGTGTAAAATAAAAAACATAATTTAATAATATGTCTGCTTGGAACTCCGTTTGCGTTGAATTCGGAGGTTGTAATTTTTTTGATGACCCGGGTACGTCTTAATATATATAGCACCTTTTTATAGACCTTGTTCTCCAGGCAATACAAAATAAAACTGCTTCTATTGACTGGGGAACAACATATAAAAAGTGGTCCAATCAGCCGGAAATTCGACCTGTACGATCTTACCCGAATGCCGATCTTACCCGAACTCACCTTATAGATATGAATAAATGGCGTTCTAATTATTTTTTTCTAAATTATTAGTTCTTTTCAGCATAAACTAAGATAACCAAACTAACATAAACTTAGACTCTAAGAAATTGTGTCCCGAACACGATTATTCCGATTTCATTGCACATGAACATAGGAAGGTCGATGACATTAAAGAGCTTGTCGGAAAGCCTTAGACAAAATATGGCGAAGATTGTTCGACAATGGATTAAATAAAGACGAGTCATGGTGATGAATTGCCGAATATATTATAAGAACGGAGAGAGACAGAAATAGAATCAATGTAAATTAAATTTTTTGAAGTGAAGATGAACGATAATTGACATCTCTCAACAACAAAAGTAGGTAATTTATACAAATATACACGTACATAGTATAAATGTACGTACATTGCGGGGCGGTATTCACAATGGCGGTATTTGCCGCCAGTAATTAGTGCGACTAGACGCCTCCTCACAACTGTATTATATAGATTCGTGTTTATGACAAAGGGATTCGTTTATCGTCACATCTAAATATATAATACCTTGGCAAAATACCTATTAGTGTTACCAAGTAATGATTAGAGCCTTCCCGACTGAGTTGTAGACAAGTGTACGATTTACAATCGCTTAGAATAAAAACGCCGGAATAATATATATATTGCTAAGTATTGTCGTAAATGATAATTTCTTACTATTCCATTATCTGGAGATGTTAGATTCCGTCTTGTCTAAAGGAGGTGGGCAGTACGCAGTATTACCATATCTTAATTACAATAATATTAATCTACTGACGAATTTAATTTAAATTTAATTATTATGGCTATTTGAAAATACCAAGTATATAGAACCAAAATATCACTCACTCACTAAATCGGATATCTCAATAACTATAAGCCCTAAAAACGTAAAATTGTACCAGTTCCTCATAAGAAGGAGCCATTCACTAAAAAAATATTTTACAAAATTCAACTCTAACGGGATTTCAAGTTTATACGAAATATCTTTCCACGCGGTAACCGTTACGGGTTTTTCGACTAATAAAAGCACTGACATTAAAACCTAACAGCCATACACAAAACAATGGAGGTATATTTGCAATAGTTAACTACTTCGTCTAGACACCGCCCCGTACCTATTAGGTATGTACATAAATTCCTAATTACATAGCATTTAGTTTGCGCTGGCGACCACCAGACCAATGAGAATGAGGCGGTAATATTAATAAGCTAGTTAATTAGTACAAGCTTAGACAAAATGGTCGCCATTTTGTTTGTTAAGCTAAACAAGTCGGTATATTGTGTGTGTCGCTATAGTGTGAACATTGATGAAGTATTGACCCTGGTATTTGTCCTTTAATGTGGGTATCACACACACACTCCCAGACCCGGAAAAAGTAGCTGTACCAATATTTATTCCGTGTGACAACCGAACTCATGACCCGCGCACAGAAAGTCAATCATTAGACAACGAAATGAAATTATTTATTTTGCAATTAGGATATTTCAATCACTTTTACACGTCTTTTTTAAACTAGATGGCGTCGGCATTTCTTATGACTATCCCTGAGAAGAAACGCCGAAACAAACTCAGGGGTTAAAATCTATTTTAAAGTCCAGACAGATTTTAGTGATGTAAGGGTTTATGTGAGACAAATATAGGGTGGAATAGCCTTTTGAAGAAAGTACCATAACTATTTGAGCTAACCTGTCGCAACAGAGTGCAATCTATGTTACTCTTTCACGCCAGAACGGCTGAACGGATCTGGATAAAATTTGGCACAGAGATAGATTATAGTCTGGAATAGCACATAGGCTACTTTTTATCCCTGGAAAATATGCGAGTCCGTAAACCACGCGGGCAAAGCCGCGCGCGGAATCTAGTTGACAATATAAACGTGTGAATTTTATAAGACTTTATTTCTCATTCTCCGTATTCCAATTCAGCGCCACAACAATCACGTCTGATCACGATGAAAGATTATTTAATATCAACTCCGAAATATATTTATACTAGCTCCTGCCCGCGGCTCCGCCCGCGTTTTCCCGGGATAAAATGTAGCCTATGTGCTTTTCCAGACTATAATCTATCTCTGTGCCAAATTTCATCCAGATCCGTTCAGTAGTTTTTGCGTGAAAGAGTAACATAGATCCATCCATCCATCCATCATCACAAACTTTCACATTTATAATATTAGTAGGATAAGATAGTTGGATTATAAATAGAAAACTCTATAAAACATTATCCCAAACTAATTATCCACAATCAACATAACTGGTTAACAACCAATCGTCTACAATATAACAACTGGGAGCCAAATCAAACAGCCAAGTCGATTTCGTGGCTCGGCGGGCACACACTGAACAATTAGTTTAAACAGTACCTCATTATAACTTCGCACCGTGATGTACAGACAGACGGTAACAATGTAAAGGATTTTTGTGGATGTGAAAGATAATAAAAACGGATTTTTTTCGAAATAATTGTGACAACAGATTTTCTTTTTGAATTTTCTTGTGATCACTATAATATAACATAGCATCACGCCTTTCCCGAAGGGTTAGGCAGAGGTTTACTATTGTACACCCACATTTTGCCAATGCCGTTATTGAGTCCCATGTCATAAGGGGCGAGCCTATTGCCCAAAGTGATCACTATGTACCTATACTAATCATTCAGGCTTTTACTATCCCACAGCTGGGCAAATTTTCTTCTCAGAAAGAGACTACTATCTGATTTATCCCAAAGTTGTGTTTACTTTATTTATACATAAAACAAATGAACTAAAACATCTTCTAAATTATAATTGCATAATAACGAAACAAAAGAGAAATGAAATCAGTATCATTTGCCTAGCCTTTTCCTAACTACATTTATAAGAGAAAATAATTTCAATCAAATATTCCAGCGAGTTATACCCACTGTGCAGATGCCAACTACATGTTACAGTATGAATATTATGGTTTTTATACTATTTAGACTATCGTGCTAAGTAGATCTCAAAATTACCAAAATGCATGTTAAGATTTTAACATTAAAAAGAAATAAGTTTTTAATTCAAACGATACCTCAAACTAAATAAATTCAATAATTTCCAAAACACAATCACAAAACTGGAGAGATTTATTTAAGAAAATAGCACTAAGGAGTTAACATCTCTACAATAAATCGTAGCGATTTGTAGACCGTAGCAGATTCCGTAGCAACTGCTACGGATGCACGTAGACTTCGTAGCGCTTACAATGAATTAAATACGAAGTTAGCTTTAAGTTATTTTTCTTGTTTTCCATTCTAGAATAATAAAACCATTGAGTGTATTAGCTGTTTATATATTATTTTAAATGGGTTAAATAGGCGGTACCTTGTTTTTATGCACTTGTTTTATTTTGTACGAGAATAAGCATAATTATTTTCTGTGCCTTTTTTAATGTTATCAAAGATTAATTAAACTACTTTATTTACGTACAAAATTCCCCATAATCCTGTCCCCCAAACTTTCAATATTACATCAAAAACTCAAGCCAACTCCATACATTTTAATATTAACACAAATTTGAATAATATAAAATCAAATTCACCGACGGTACTCGGTTGTAGAAACAATAATATAGCTTTAGGGACGTCTCCTACGAATTTCAGCTCAATCCCATTAGAAATCGCGTTGAGATTATTAAACAGTCACCTTAACGAGAATTGTGACGGCGGAGGGGGACGCGCGGGGGCGGGGGACCGGGGGCCGAGATGATCCTCCTTTAGGATGAATACACAATAGAAGATGTTCGCCTTTTGAGTCGGATTTGACTTTACAGTAATTGAAAGTGATAAAACAACTCTAGTGGTTTGACCGGCTCGTTTCTGTGTGATTTAAGAGAACATAAAGTGATTATTTAGTGTGAATAATCAGTAGCATTAAACTTAGGCAAAATAGACAGCCACAACTAAATAAAGAAACCTATTTGGACTTGTAGCGACTACTACTTGCAACATGGTAAAAAGTAAAGCGCCATCTATCGGAGTGAAGCTACAACAACAAACCCTGAATCGCACTATGAAAGTTTACAACGATTCTAACACATATACGAATGTCCGACATCAATCCTTGGGCTTCGGCCCGCCAGGCTAACCACCTTGCCTGGTCGGAGGATCCTCCCTTTTCAAAGGAGGACCATCATACCTAGTTCCTCCACAAACTTGTACAAGAATGAGACTGGTCAACCAATTCGTTTTCACGCGACACACACAAGTATCAATTCCAAAAGCTAAATAGCCCTTGGTCTGAAAACAAACAACATATTTTACTTCTCAATTTAACAAGCCTGTACTATCCCAAAGCCTGCATTCCCCGAAGGGTTAGACAGAGGTGTACTATTATAACCCCACATTTCGCTGATGTCGTTATTGAGTCTAAGTAATAAGGGGCGAGCCTATTGCCATTTATCAGAACGTTCCCGACTCCGTGCTGCTACTGAGAATTTCCATACAGAAACACCCAATAACACTGCCTGACCCGGAAATCGTATCCAGGACCTCACGCTCAGCAGTCAGCACTTGCGACCACTAGACCAGCGAGGCGATCGATTTAGTCAATTATTATTTTTTCAGCCTATATCAATACTATTCAAAACCTCACCGATAATCCCAACCATATCTTACGACCAAATTATATCATTATTCTACAATATAAAAAATATATCGAAACCTCAAATTAATCTAATGTAGACCCACCTTAAGTCTACTAAAACACAATTCGCAATCTATTAAAATTTTCCCATCCGTGACAAAATTACGGCGATTAATATCACAATGTCAGACAATTGGCGAGGCAGTATTACATCGGGGGGTTCAGGTGTTCTGGCGTTCGCGTGTCGGCCAAACGAATATTAATAACCCTTTAGAAACGGGTGTAATTGAAAATAATAGAGGATACGACACATGATTAACGTTATGTGATAAGCGAGACTGTGGACTGTGTTGGTTGTTGGATATTAAATTGGTTGTGTTGGATTATGTTATGCGATGGTAGATTCCATTCGTGTATTACGTTTTTTTTTTATTTAATTTTTCAAAACATAAACATAGTATCACGCCCAGCGGCGTGCACAGAGTTTTTTTTATACAGGGTAGGCAGAAAATTTTAAAAACCTTACTCACCAATAATACCTACTGCATGTTGGTATTGGTTCGTCGTCTTGTCGATTAAATAACGATGTATGTGATTTGCCACCTCAAATATCTTATAATAAATGTTTATCTGAGTTATGTGGGGTAGGCAGTGTCTTTTGGTCTTTATGCACCGCACGCCACTGATTACGCCTGTATTCCCCAAAGGGTTAGGCAGAGGTGAACTACCATAAATCCCTATTTCGCCGATGACTTTTATGAATCCCATGTAATAAGGGAATAGCCTATTGCCATCAACTGGGCACAGTTCCAAACTCCGTGCTGCTACTAAGAATTTCTATACAGAAAAACCCAATAACATTGCCCGACCCGAGAATTGAACCTAGGACCTCGCGCTCAGCAGTCAAACATTTATTGGTTTTTTACCTGGCCTTACGCCATACTAGGTATATTTTTTTTTATCGTGGGTGAATGATTCGCTTGTACAAACACTCAGACCCGCAACAACTATCTAAAGTCCATACATATATTTGTTCCATGCATGAATTGAATCCGCGATACGAAGCACAAACAGTGGATCGAGCCTATAGTGACGCCAAAACTTAATATGAAAACTGAAAATATGAACTTATAGACGTTCTGTAATTTTCTGTGACACATGTAAGAAATATGAAAGTAACATTCTTACCATTTCGATGTACTTGCGATAGTGGAACTATGCGACCAAAGAAATCCTTGTGTACCTGTAACAAAAATAAAGGTTATTCAGAAGATATCATAACATAACATAAATTCACGCCTGTATTCCCTTAAGGGTTCGACAGAGATGTATAGTACACCCACATTTCACCAATGCCGTCATTGAGTCCTAAGTAATAGAAAGCGAGCCGACTGCCATCTACCGGGCACAGTTTCAGACTCCATGCTGCTACTGAGAATTTTTATATAGAGAAATACTCACTTAACATAACCTGACCGATTTGCCGATCCAGCAATTGAATCTAGGATCTCGCGCTTAGCAGTAGCAGTGAAAGATGTTATTGGTCAATTTATCAATCGTCTCCAGAACCTCGCAACCCTCAGAAGACTTGGATATCTAAGGTTCTTCATTTGTCACAGTTTACAGTGCAATCGCCTAATATCCTAAGGCTTGACCTGTTGATGACTAACACGTCAAGTAAAAACAAAAAAACGCCTTCAACCACAAAGACAGTAATGGTCCTTAGACCACGCACACGTCCTTTGTCCCCAGTCACGTTAACGGCCGTCATTACCCGGGTGTTACGCCATCTCTACAGGTACAATTAAAAAAATAAAACCGCATTTTGTCGAGCCTAGCTTGATGAATCTTGCACTGGAGGCGCCATCTCCAATTAGCGACAACACTTACAAAATAATGTACTAAGTTTTGAGGGAATCTAGCCTTTGTCGTGTGAGATATAGAAGTTATAATGACTTGAGTTGCTGAGGTAGTGTGAGGATTTGCATCGATTAATATCATGCGGTATAGTTAAAATATTTGTTCAGTGCATCCATTTTTAGAGAGAAGTTATTCTCGAGAAGTCGTTCGTCGTAGTCGTTCGTAAAGAAACGCTCAAGCCGGCTAGCATAAGTGACTTATAACAAGAATTGAAAACAATGCATTTAAAAATGACGACACGGTTGGCGCAATGGGTAAGCGATTAGCTTTCTGCGCTACTTGTCGCGGGTTCGCCCCGCATGGAACAAATATTTGTATTATCTAGAGATAGAGATAGTTGTGTCGGGTCTGGTTGTGTGTGCATGTGACATGTATGTTTGTAAACTGAACCCACGATACAGGAGAGATCCCAGTGAGGGACAACGTTTTTTTTTAAATAATTGTCCCTCTGCTACGCCCAGGTCTCTTCTCAGAATGAGAATTATAAATATTAAATTTTAATATAATAGCACCACGCCAGTATTCCCCGAAGGGTTAAGTGTACCTACTATTTACACCCACATTTCACCGATTTACAGAAGAACCCAATTATACTTTGGCCGATCTGGGAGTCGAACTAAAACATCACGATCAGCAGTTGCTTGCGACCAATGAAACAGTCATATTTGGTTTTGAATTGACTATTACTTGAAATATATTACTATAATACTATTACACGAATACGATCGAGATCCTTTTGATGTCCCTTCGCTAAGAGGCACTGGGCTGTAACGCACGGAGGCCTACAAAGGAGGGTTGCAGGAAGGTTGGTTGTTACCTCACGATGACAGAAAATTTCTTAAACAACTTAGTTCGACATTCCCTTAACCAACGCGACTCGTAAACTATCGTTAGCTTGTAGTTAAGTCTCGGTGCATGTTAGTAATGACGGGTCGTTGTCTCGCCGCAGCCCTCGTTAGCGATGACGTCGACGTTAACAACACATCTGTAGCTCTAACGTGGAAACGTGCGGCGGTGATGAGTTTTGGGTAAAAAGAAAGAAACGCTTTGTGTTAATTGGAAATAACTCTGGAAAGAAAGAAAATAGTTCTGGGTAATGATTTGTTTAACTTTTCTCTCTAGTCTGATTACCGTAATCTGTCAACGTAGCAAGATTTTTTTTGACCTGAAATTCATTTATTAGGTATTTTCGTACCCAAATGAGAAAAATAAGGTAATGTTCACACTAAACGTACCGTCTAATATCCTTAGTAATCCGTTGTCCACTCACAAAAAACACACACAACAAAACAAACAAAATTCGGAAATGTAGCAGCGTAGCACGAGTCGTAGCGCTACGAAATCTTGTAGCACTGATCTGCATTTTAGATGATGTAAATAAAATGGGTTCAATTTCGTTATTATCTCTTACGCATTTTATAACAGATAATACAAATGAATTAGTCAATCGACACCGATATTCTGATCACCTAGTATAAAAAATCACATGGACAAGTTCACATATCAAATGAACCAAAAGTTAAAATAAATATCAAATATATTAATAGCCTGATATTACAAACAGTATCAACTGGCAATAGCAAACCAATTACTAGTTTGTTACAGCGAGCATAGTGAAACTATCGACAATATCACCAGATGCGGCCTTCGTGGTAGAATTTGGTCTAAGTCATAAGCAATAGCCTGTCACTATGCCCTTTGCCCCTGCTAGGGATTGGCCTAGCCTTAGGCATATAAGAGGTAGGACATCGGTTTACTTTAAGAACATAGCGCGATCTGCGTTTGCGATTCGTACTAGTAACGTCGTGCCATAAGGGGCGTTAGAAGAATCAATTTGGTACAATATCCCAATACAAGGAAAATAAGAACAGCGAAAAAATAATAATCATGTGTTTCCCATTCCCTTGTGCTTAATGTCACCAGAAATTTAAAAAATAATGAACTATCCAGCTCATTACTGCCCCAATAGGTACGGGGCTATTCTCAGAATAAAAAAGGTTAAGGCTTTAGGACACCACGCTGGCCTGGTCTGCGTTGGCGGGTACACAGTCGAAAACATTATGGGAGGGTTAATGTGTCCAGGTTTCATAGCAAGTGACAAATTTTGATTCACTGAGAGGTGCTGGCCAGTTTGCTCTCAGATCCTCCACATCAGAAGGCAATTGTTCAACTGCTACGCTATCATTACTTCAACAAAACTGTTATTGTAACAAATCAAAGTCAATAACGCAAATAACAACCAAAACATTAGCTATTTATTCATATTTGATATACAGAGATGGTACCTAAGGTTGACTCAATACCTAAAGGCCTCTTCTGCCAGTCAACCATTGGGTTAAAGATAATATTTTTCTTCTACTTACATACATCCATATTTCTATCTCGCCGCCACTTTATATAACTCGAGCCATACCCTAACTTCGTTCTCGTGCAATATTTCCGATTACGCGGTCGTCGCGCGGCGCGGCGGCGGTAAATCGCGCCGCGGCACCGCATAAACACAATTTCGTACTCATAAAAGTTACCGTCGGGTGTCACCTTATAGAGGTGCGGTGTTACACAGATGTGTCGATATTGTCAATTACTGCTCGAAGTGGTTCGAAGGGAGGTTTGTTTTGATTACTTGATATCGTTTTGATAGGTTGCGGATTTTTTTATGATAGGGTGGGTTATGAGGAAGAACAATGTTAAGGTAATATTGAGTGGGTTTATGAAAAAGATCTGTGTGTATTATACAGATTTTTTTGGTTATTTTCACGTTACCATTTTTGACTTCAGATGATTTTGACGAGTATGACCATCTTCATACTGAAATTAATTTAAAAGCTACTTACATAACAATACATAAAAAGAAAAATAGATCACATATTTATATTCAGAATTATATACCTCCCGAGAACCCCGACCGCAAAACTAATGTCCGCACGAAACAAATTTAAAAATCCATTCTCCTATCAAATATTTATCGCAAACATGCGATATTTCACGTTGTAGATAACATTTTTCCGCTCGGCTGCACCCTGTGGGGCGGGCGGGGGTTACCAGGGGGGCAGGGGGAGTGGGTCCTGGGTATCAATGCCCCGCCCCGCCGCAAACAATACAATCAGAGCCAATCTGCCGCGCAAATAGGAAAATAGAGTGCGCGCCAGCACAGGGTCGCCTCGGGCTATCCTACAGACGTGCACTGGGCCCTAGTGAGGACGACGACATGAGACAGACGATTTAATATAATATGGAACGTAAAATGTATGATAGAGGGGACAAATTGAATTGCTGATCAATCAAAACCTTTTCGTGTTTGGAAAAAGAGAAGGCAACTAGAAACTTCTTGGTGCCTGTGAAGATTCTTACAAAATCAGCAGTTCTCCAAGCCAACCGGTTTTACTTCATCTGGTGACAATAATTGACCACTTAGGTACCTTTGCCACGTATCGTAGGGATCTATAAATACTTGTGTCACTGATGCCAATTGTGTGCAAGTTTAATTTTCAGTAGGCTTCTGATGGCCCCTTTTCATTCAAAGCGCTTCGTTTGAAATACCTATAATTGAATTACCAGAAGAACCCTTGGGCTTTCGCCTTGTGATTTTGTCATAATCAAAGCCTTACAAACGATATTTAAACACGTGATCTTCTAAGTTGATATTTCTCACATGCACACAGACCTGGAACATTACTCCTTGCGGGCTATATAAATATTTGTACCGTGCAGGATCGAACTCTCAACACTTAGTACAGAAAGCCAATCACTTGGTTACTTCGCCAACCGTGCTGTTAAACTCAGACACTTGCCGTTCTTTACTACACTTACTTCGTTGTACTTATGATACGAAAAGAAAATCATAGCGGACTTGTTTTTTTTAGGATACCATTCTTTCGAAACTAAATCATTTAGAAACAAATACATATACGTCACACTTTATATATAATTAAAATCGGTTTGTTTTTTAGTGTAACATGTGATTCAATTGAAAAAATATTGTAAAATCTTTGCCTCGCACATGCCAACGGCAATCTTATCAGAAAACTAGTTTTAAGACATTTTAAAAAGGTCTCTTAATTGAATTTTCAGTCCTTTTGTTTACTTTCCTATATTTGTGTAATTTTTACGAAGAAAAATCTCTATAAAAACAAAGCGACCCACTCCGTCCCTGCACATTTCTTAAGCAGCGATCGCATCGTCTCCCGCTCGGATTCCGTTCAGAATCCGCGCAATTTTCCGCCGGTCATTTCTCATTGTTTCGAGTCCTCTTGCCCCTCCTCCGATACTTATTTGTTCTGTATCGTAAATAGAGCAGGATAACGGCGAGAGGTTGTGTTTACGACCCACTGAGAACTACGATATGAGATAGAAAAGAGTTTGTAAGGCTTTATCTTATGATTGCTTGTTAGATGGTGAGAATGGTGGGATTTGGTTTACTGGGTTTCGGTTATTTTGGGAATGTTGGCAATATTAATTGAATTCGTCTGTTTATGGTACTAAATCTGTTGTACGAATATCATAGCATTTGCTCGCGACTTCGTACGCGTGGAATTTAGAATCTGATATTTTCCTGCGATAAAATGAAGCCTATATTTTAAGTGAGACCTCTAGAAATACATCGGTGAAAAGTGCATTCAATTCCATGCAGTAGTTTTTGCGTAACGCGTGTACAAACACACAGTCAGACAGACAGATAAAAATTCTAAAAACTGTTGTTTTGGCTTCTGTTGCTATAATAAAGACCCCCATATTAGTTTTTCTCCAATATCTATAATGTACAAACATCGGCCTGTTATAATTTTATTATACATATGTATAGTATTATCAATAAGAAGCTATTTCAAACCCACAAAAAGTAAGAAGTCTTATATTTAGCTGCGAACAACACGTCAACCCAATATCAACCAACAATCCATAATATATACTTGTTATTGTACTATGTAATACGCCATCGATATCCCAGCACGATATTTCACGTTGGCAGATATATATTTATGTACAAATTGCCCATTTATTTGGTAATGCCGCCCATACATCGTCTGCCCATCTAACTCTAACCTATTCGATATTTATTTAATGGCGTATACATGTAGACGTTGGAACGTTATATGGTGTAGCAGCATAAATAAATGAATTTACTTAACCCAATTTTAAAATATTTTGTGCATCTTATATGTTTATTTGTATTTCATGTCACGGTAAACTATATTACTGACCAATTATCTTGGATATGCGATAGTTTTTTTTAACAATTTCTATTGTCTAGAACAGGGACAGGTTAGATTCGTATGAATAACAATGATACTGCAGATATCCTTGTGATTATCGTAATTTTAGAGATTAGTAAGATTCTTTACTAATATTGAGAAAAACGTTTCACATAATATTTATTTAAATCAATATATTTTATTCCACACCATCTTCTTATTAACTTTCTAACTCCTGGCAAATAGGCCGATTCTCTGACAAAAAAATATACCGTAAAATGGATACATTTGGCAATGTCGGAATTAATTGGAATATAATAAAGTAATAATTACGTCTCTCCTATATTTTCGAATTTCTCAAATAGACCCATTTTAGCGGTACACCAATATCCATAAATAATAACAATAAACACCTCTTACACCACCTAGCATATCCAACATCATTGTGTCCTTTGTTCTAACTAAAAGAAAGCCTTATTGATACAGTTACAATGATAGTGGTTTTACTTTTATTTCATAGTGGAAGTAAAAGAGGACAATAAAAGTAAGTTGACGGCGAATAAATAGCCCTTATGCGCATAAACTATTCAGAGAAGGTTCCTGTCGTTAGGGGAGAGTAATGTCTTTGGTACACTTTGTTGTCACAAATCTGTTTGTTTTAAGTGGTGTTATGGGTGTTACATAATGGTCAACGTGAGCAAATGAGCCTATGTATATATGAGGCCATAAGAACCATAGTGGCCTAACTACATGTTTTACAATATTGAGTTTATGATTTCTTACAGTTAAATTTGATCATTTTGGTTTCTACCAAAATGGTTTCTCCAGGGTGACCTGAAAGTGATTCAATAAATATTCAGTAGATTGTTAAAATTAATTTAGATTTTCAATTTCGATTTCAATTTTAAGTGTAAGAAATCATAAACTCAATATTGTAAAAAATGTACTTAGGCCACTATGGTTCTCATGGTCTCATATGACATCCCGCTTTATTTCGACGTGCTAGGACTGTTAAATTCTTCTTTTGCTTCATCTACAGGGAGGGGGCAATTCTCACGCGCTGTGACATAATTTATTTTCATAATATTTTCACACTTTTTCCTATGTAGCGACCCGCCCCGGCTTCGCACGGGTGCAATTCATGTGACAGCAGAACTGTCAATCTGGACGTCACATTTTTTTATTGAGATTTTCATACAACAATACGATCTATATTTCCGACTTTTCCGGTAGATTTTCCATAAAAATTCGTTCATACAAACCTTGTCCTGACAATTACAAACACAACAAAAAACAACTACCCAAATAGGTGCAGCCGTATTGAAGTTATGTGCTTACATAGATTTTGTTATGCGCTTACATAAATTTTTGGCAATCGATTTTTATTTATATAGATTTATTAATTAGTTTATACAATATAAGGTGAATTACGAACGCATCAATTTGAAATATAGTTCGGCGTTTTCATGCTATAGTATGATGACTACAAATCCTACTCCCGAAACGAAAAACACGCTTTAATATACCAATTAGTATACCCAATTAATATACCCAACTTCGTAAATAGGTACATAATAAACGACGCGATCCAATGCTCTCACGCAAATTACATTGGAACGATTTGTTAAACTTAAAACTGTATTGATACTCCCCGAGGACGCTGATCGATCGGCTATCACTGTCAATAATGGGAATTAACATGTAATTTTAAGAAAACAACGCGGTGAGGTGGGGTAATATGATAAGAAACATGGTTTTTAGAATATAGGGAGATATTTTGACATTTGACATAGTACGACCCATGTATTGCCCGAAGGTAACATAGAGGTATACTAGTCCATTTGTCTTTTGTTTTTAGAAACGTTGACCCACCCCACCCATGACGACAAGGTTGGCGCAGTGACTAAGCGATTAACTTTCTGCGCTACGTGTCGCGGGTTCGATCCCCGCATGGAACAAATAATTGTATGATCTACAAATAGTTGTTTCGGGTCTGGTTGTTTGTGCATGTCACATGTATGTTTGTAAACTATACCCACGATACAGGACAAATCCTAGTGTGGGGCAATGTTTTTTTTAGAAGAAGAAGAAGAAGACCACTAGATTAATAAGGGTTAATAAAATTTGATTAGTTCTTTTGTTAATGTAGGGCAGCCCTACTTTTCCATGGTGATGGTATAAGGAAAACAGGTAGCATCTGTCTCCAGAATGCACTAGTATTACTAACTTCGATTTTCAATCCGTTTCCGAAGCGTAGTTATTGTGACAAAGTTCTCTTTCGACCGTTAATTGTAGTGTATAATCCTAATTGCCCAGATTAAGATAATATGGGCCATGGTCTGATTATATAAGATACGTACATATGTTCTTTGTAAATCGCGTAAATAAATTGCTTAGTGCTAGAAAGAAAGAAATACGAGGACAAATTACTTTAGGCTTGAGCTGTTGTCAGATAACGAGTTGCAGAAATCTCAGAAAGATAAGCTACAGACCTCAGCTTCTTTAAGAATTAAACACCTACACAAAACGTCAATCTATGCTGAAAGGAAAAAAAAACACACACACCAAGGATCTATTCTCAAACCCATCGCGATTAACCCTTACATACGCGTAGAGTCATTTGGCTCGCGGGTACCCGAGTCAAAGCCGCAGCGGGGCGGGAGGGGGCTTCGCAAATTGTTTGCGTTAATCAGATAGGGCTCCGCAATATGCCACATGTTTGTACTGCGCACAAAAGATGATTACCACACAGCTTTTATAAGCAAATGTCGAGTTTTATGTGTTTTTTTAAGTAGCCCGAGGTGGATGCTGTTTGTTCTTGTTTGTGTAATAATGTAACGAGTTGATATTAATTTAACATATGGAAGCTTTGTACTGAAAAAAAGATAATCAGCAATGGAAAAAAGAAAGAAAAATATTATTTTTGAACGAAATATGAGTTTATTTCTTATTGATTATATCAAATCGCACAATTGTCAATTCAGTTCTACATAAAGTAAGACGATGACATGACATTCGCTTATGAATAACGACAGCTATAAAAAAATAGTAAAAATATCCGAACGAATACACTCTATCAGCCAAAATCCACTAATAAAATATTCAAATTACTTTACCGAAAAAGAAACCGAGTAACAATGTTGGCTCAGGCTCAGACACAACGGGATAAAGCCAATAAAACCGTTTATTATCCGCTCACCCCACTCGTGAATACATTTGTGTTCTTAATGCTCGTTTAACGGGTGTCAGTAGCGCGTATCCGAACGGGTGCGACTTTGTGGCGCCAAAAAAATAAAAGCCTCGGGCACCGCATATGGCATCCACTCTTCCAATTTTGAAAATTATACGCGTGTTTAAATTTGGAACCGCATTATTTGAGCCTATTTGCTGCGTTCGGATAATCGGACTAGGGTTTAGTGACAAGATTAGTTACAATAATGGAGTGGGGGCGTAGGGAAATTGGGAACGTAATCCTTGTAATGCGGAGTGAAATGAAAATTACTGTGTTATTTATGTTCCTCGTAAGTAATTAAGGAAGATAATAAATTATTGCCGTTGAAATAAAGCGGCTAATAAGGACCCAGTTCCAAATGTTTCTTAGTCCTCCTTGTAAATGAAGTTATGATGTTCTAAAACTGAGCCTGTGGCTTATGTTAGAGAGCGTAAAGAGTATCGATGGAGTTCCTTGCCGGTCTCTTCGGTCGGAACTACCCCCTTTGAAACCGTGCGCCTAGAGTCTCGACTTTTTAAAAGTGCCTGAGAAGGCCTACTTGAAATAAAAACCTTTGACTTTGACTTTGAGGTGCAACGTCGGTGGAGATTCCAAATGATACGACGTACTTTTAACACTTATCATTTATTTGATAGAACAGATGATAGAAGAGAGATGAAAGCTCAAGCATACAAAGTACGGATGAAATGGAAACTGAGAAAGAATGTTATATTATAGTTAAGGTTACCGAGTAATTAGGAGTAGGCTTTAATTACTTGAGTAAAAAAGAAGAGATAATAATTTAGCACATCGCTACTTATTAGTAATTAGGCCTTAATCCACCACGGTGCAGATTGGCGGACTACACACCATCAAAAAAATTATGGAGGACTTTCAGGTGTGCAGGTTTCTGCAAAATGCTTTTCTTCGACGTCAACGCAGGGAAAATCTAATTCTGATAGTCACATGAATTCAAAAGGTCAAGCCCTTCCCGAACTCGGAACATCCTCCAGTCTAGGCTATCACTTCTTTACGAAAAACATTTTTATTGCTAACTGTTAATGAGACTCTATGGTGCTTAGAGAATCATTAGCATTGTGATTGCGTCGCGGCAGGATACCAACGCCCTCTGAGGGCGTTATATTATATGATTTGAATTTCGAAAACGAACGGCCCATCACCCTAAGGGCAATTAGTACTGTACAGTATAAAAAAAATAATGTGTATAAAAATAATGACACATATTATTTAAAAAAAATACATTAATTTTATGTTGTCTTGAAAACCTATTCCATTTTAACATCGTACATGTAAAACGACTGAACAACAAAGCAAATATGCAAAATATACCCATAAAATATAACCATAAAATTACGAATTTGAAAACCGCAATAAAAGGAATATCATAGCAATCTTTCCGGTTGGTCTAAATAACCGACTACACACTGCAATACGGCATTGATGCAATTTCCCTGACAAAGGGGTTGCCAGCGTAAAAACTAGCTAACAAGCGGTGGTGCGGTGCGCCCGCGGCGGTCTAATTCACAATTTGCCGCGGCGGCCCGCGCTCCCCGAACGCGTTCTAAATTCAAATTTTCCAACGTGTTGCCAGCCACAAATGAATTCGTTCGAAAAAGTAAATTGTGTTCAAATGTTATATGCTTTGGGGAAATGTAATTTTTTTGAAGTTCAAATTATTTATAATGTAATTTTTTTTTAATTAAGGTCAGTATAGAATCAGATAGTCTGAATAGAATTTAAATATATTGGGCAATAGCAAAGTTCTTTGTAAAGGTAGGGACTAAAACCTACCGGGAATAATACCAGATTGTTCTTCTGTTGTGCAACTACAGAGTCCCTGATTTCGACCTCTATCTCTACCCCACGTAAGCCTACACCAAAGTCCAAGGTTCCTTCTCGCGTAGGATTTATGCTCATACTAAGGAATTTGACTGTACGCTGATCGATATTATATCTTATATAATGCACTAACAATTAGTTAAAAATCAAAGTTGAAATTAATCTCTATTTGTATATTGTAACATCTCACGATATCCAATAACATAGATAAGACCACATTCTATAAAAAAAATCAACCAAAAAAACCCAAAAACCAATTTGATATGAACCCGTGAACTTATCAATATAAATAATTGGAATGAAGCCGTCACATCAGAAGCCATTACGCTATCGCTGCTAGGAGCTTAGCCGTAATCCTCAAGGATGACGGACGACCAGCAAGCGGTGGACGGACGTGGAAAAATCTCACCCTTAACCGAATAACTTAGGATCGAAAGGGGAAAGAAAGGTAATGTAAACGATGCTTGTGAAATAAAGGCCTTTGGGACTGTTATCTTGTAAAAACGTATAGCTATTCGAAGTAAAAATAGATTTTTAAGTAACTTATATGTATGTAACAAAAAGATATTTATTTATTAAAAAACAACTAAGCCACCATTACAGAGGACTAATTCGATGCTTCAGATATATGTATGTATTATATTAAAAATACGCTTACGAATATAAATTAAAAGTTAAATTAAATTAATAGAGGTTTTGATATTCGTAGTCAACTAGTACCGAAGTGATCTTACTACTCACACACATAGAATATAAGTTGTTACTGACATCTTAACGCACCCCACAGGTGCATAGGTTCTTCATGAGCCTTCTTCATAAAATGCATACATTTTATATTTATTTTTATACATTTCCAATCAGGCAATCATTTCTAGACATGACTTAATATCGTTTACACCTTGGCATTAACATCATGGAATTGTCCAGCTGCCTATCAGAAATGAAATAGTTTATTTGGCAATTAAAATTTTTCAATAATTTATCGTCTTTTTTTAACTAGATGGCATTTCCTATGACTATACTTGAGAAAAACGCCGAGACGAACTGAAAATCGGTAACGCTGTTTATCTAAGTTAAATTCTATAATCTTCAAACGTTAGTCACCTTCACAAATCCATAGCATCACTGACCAATTACACCGTATCTCCCCTTAACACAATCCAGAGCTAACCCTTCCTACAGAGGGGGGCACGACGCCGGCTTCCGATTGGCCGAGCCCCGGAAGGATATAAACCTATAGTTTTTCTTCTTAAGAACTTCCCCGGCTATTGTGCGCGTGATTTACGATCTAACCGGGCTAGGGGGTAGATTGATGATTGCCCGTATCCGGGCTCTCTCAATCGCATCTACGCTCGCTCCGTAGCAATTTCCCCACATATTCGTTTACCCAACGCATTATAGAG
This sequence comes from Shargacucullia verbasci, assembly GCA_947562105.1. Classification (NCBI taxonomy): domain Eukaryota; kingdom Metazoa; phylum Arthropoda; class Insecta; order Lepidoptera; family Noctuidae; genus Shargacucullia; species Shargacucullia verbasci. Next base: position 3,194,813 of record OX387296.1, read on the forward strand.
GCACTCTTTCCTATTCAGAGTGTTATTGCTTTTATTACGACCGAGCCGAGTGCTTAATGCCCGACATAAGTTATCAGACGTAATATAACGCATTTTTTTTTGTTTTAGAGGAGAATCGGGTTATCGTTGATTAATTATTTGGAATGGTTTTTGGGGTTAATGTTAGGTCGCTGATTACTTAAAGGAGGAGATTATTTATTTTTTCTGTAACATGATTATTATTTCTGGAACGTTTCACACATTGATCTTCGAATTAATCATTGCATTATGTTGTTCTATTTCAAATTATGTTCTGTGTAAAGTTATAAGCATTTTTAAATGGATGTTGTTTCGACGAAGGAGCAATCGTTTAGCAGTCTTACTCATAATTCGCCATATTTCAGTAAAATTTTATCGATAATCGATTAAACCTTGCTGACATATGGCGAACTTTACAGAATTCTCGAGATCTAGACTAATTAATAATTTATAGTCTGAATCTATCTTTTTTTTATTAGCGTGGTGAGAACCCGTCATGAGCTATCCTCCTACCGGCTAAATTCACCACGATGGTCCGCTTCGACACCGTGTGGTGGGCCTCGGGAACTCTTAGAAAGGGCACTTCCCGGAGGGGATGTCGGGGATGACATCCTGAATCTACCTAGTGTCTTATATGGCCTTCTCTTTGTTAATGCAGCAGAAAGCGGGAAGTAGAAGCATGTGGCATTTTCTTTAACAATATCGATATATATCTATTAAACTATTTAAATTAATATTAAAAACTACAAGAAAGAATTATCATGCAACACCCAATATACACTTGCGTCCATTTAATTGCCCCAGCTTTTACTACAGTGTATTGCATCAAATGCCCTAATCGCGGAACATAAAATCCGTACAAAGCACTCAACGGATCCCGCTAACCATCCACTTTGGGTCGCGTGCGCGACTTAACTGCCGGTAAATTTATTAGGTGGGCGTTACACATTTTTGTGCTCGCCAGTGTAATGGGCCGGCCGGGGCTTGGTTTAATAGATGCTAATACTTTGACCGAACGAGGTTTTTCTTTAGTATTTTCTTTTTTTTTTCTTGGTTTTCGGTAACAAATCAGAGGTGAAGTCTCTAAGAAGTCCCTTTGTAAGAGGCTGATCAAATCTCTGACAAGTTCAATCTCTCGTGTTTAGTTGATGTAATTCAAAAATCGAACTAGTGAGGTCGAATTCCGCGAAAGAAAGTTATTGTTCATTGTGGCAGGATATACAGTCGAGCATTTAGATGAGTTATCATGGTCACCAGATGAAGATAAAGTTTTGTTAAGAAAATAATGGGTGCATTCTATATATTATTTAAGAAGAGCATATATTATTGAAATACATATACCTCATCATCTGCCTAGCCTTTTCCCAACTACATTGGGGTCGGTTTCCAATCTAACCGGTTGCGGAATATCAGTATTTTACACAGAGCGACTGCCTTATGACCTCTACCACTCAGTAACTGGGAGACACTGATACTCTAAGGCTAGACTGGTTGTCAGACTTTTTGGGCTACTGACACCCGTAACGACTGTCATAGGTCTTCGTATAACACCCGGGACCGAGGGATTTTGATGTAAGAAAATGGTCGCCCATCCAAGGACTGACCGCGTCAAGCGCTGCTTAACCTCGCAGATGGACGGATCTGCACGGTAACTATGTAACTAGGAGGCCCTCTATATGAAATGAAATACATATACCTATGTATTTTAAACTTTATTTTAAAAAGTCCAATAAAATTTCACATTTCTTTAGAAATTTTCATCTGTATACATTTGGTGCCCATTATCACTTATGTCTTTGTCTGACTGTACACATAGTATTATAAGTTTAATAACAGAGGGGTTAATTATTCAATACATAAAACTCTGATCAATGTCAAGTGATAATTCACAACATGACCGCTAATCTAATTTAGAAAGACGTGTAAAAGTGATTGTAAAATCCTAATTGCAAAAATAAATAATTTCATTTCATTTCAATCAGGACACGCGGAGGCTAATATTCAACACTGGATGTTTAGGAGTTCATTTGAGGTTTAAACTTCATTTTAACCCCATAATTCCCACACCAACTCAAAATACTCACAATTTCAGCTGAAATAACTGTGTAGTTCGCAGTAGTAGCACACAAAAGTGGCTAAAAGCGATAGTTAGCAATTAGTGCGGGCAGACGCACGGCACTTAGCCGCCGCGGCGCCTAATGTTAACAACCTATTTATTACGCAGATGCCCAGTGAATAGATGAGCTTTAACAATTTTAGCTGCGGTTGTACCTAATGATATATTTTCTTACTAGCTTCCGCCCGAGGCTTCGCCCGCGTGGTTTACGAACCCGTACATTTTCCCGGGATAAAAAGTGCCTATGTGCTATTCCAGACTATAATCTATCTCTGTGCCAAATTTCATCCAGACCCGTTCAGTCGTTCTGGCGTGAAAGAGTAACAAAGATCCATCCATCCATCCATCCATCCTCACAAACTTTCACGTTTATAATATTAGTAGGATTAACAAAAATATTATATAAAAAATTTGCTACAGCAAACAACTAAACTTACCTGTGACCTATTTTTTTTTTTAAACATTGCCTCTCACTCGGATTCCTCCTGTATGGGTACAGTTTACAAACATACATGTCACATGCACACACAACCCGAAACAACTATCTGTAGATCATACGAATATTTGTTCCTTGCGGGGATCGATCCCGCGACGCGTAGCGCAGAAAGCTAATTGCTTAACCACTGCACCAGCATGCTGAATTGCTAAACCAGTGGCCTGCACATAGTTTTTAGACAGGGTAGGCAGAATATTTGAAAAGCTTACTTACTTCAAAATACGTACTGCATGTTGGTTTTGGTTCGTCGTCGTGTCGATTAAATAATGATGTATGTGATTTGTCACCTCAAATATCTTATAATAAATATTTGAGTTATGTAGGGTAGGCAGTGTCTTTTTGTCTTTATGTCTTTATGAACCGCATGCCACTGTCACAAACGGATCTTTTCACCGCGGGTAAGAATTGCCGAACCTGGTAACATAAGGGCGATGAGACAACGCTATAACATGATAAATAATGTAACGGGAAGGGATTGAGAATGACGCAATGAATCGACGCCGCGGCCCGACGGCATCGCAACGCCATTAACGGGAGGAAAAGCCGAGAAAAATCATAATAATAACGCGCAACTCACACTGGATGGGTTTGACATCTATATTTTATTTTTATTCAGTTTTTTGAGCCCAGATGCAGAATTTGAGAGCAAACTAAATTCCTATTTAAATCCTCCGCGGTAATAATATAATTATTGTAATTATTAGATTAGGTTACGATGAGGCTGACATACCTTTGTAAGGTAAAAGCCTCGAAATAAATTATAAATCAATATCCATAGCTTTTAAAACATTTGAACAGAATGGATTTAAATTTTCAATAATTTCTAATAGTATATTATTATTTATAGAACATTTTAGTACAGGAATTCGTTTTCACTTTTCCCTTAAGTAATCGTTGTGATTTGTTTGATTGTGAGTGATTGTTGCATTACACACACCGTGATTAAAGTCATAATACCAGTTCATGTTACAGTTACGCACTTATAGTGTGGAATAATAAAGCAGGTATAAGTCATTCAACAGTTTCACATTTTATAAAGTTATTAACAAGCACAAAGCACACTGACTAATAAAATAATTTTCACAACAAATGACATACTAATTGTTATAAAAAAAAAATAACAAACAACTGATATTAAAATTCAATTTAAGAAAAGACTGACCAAAGAGTCTGTATAATAGTTCAGTTTATACAACACATAAGTACATCTTATTAGTCTAATCCTGCATATATCGAAATAATTACAATACTTTGGCTGGGGCAATGTTTGTAAGACAAATGATTATTATTATTCTATACATATACTGATAGAATTTCTTAATTCATTAATTTGCCAGCAGTCGTTGGCTCGAGCAAACAAATAGATTTTCTATCGCGTAGATTTGACGTGTTAATATACTTGTCATAAACTAAAAGACTTCAACGAGTATGCGTTGTTCCTAATCACCCCTTCGATGAAATTCTTAGCGAGTTTTTAATAGAGAGACAGCCGCAACCCTTTTATTGTGATTAGTTATTGTATTTACGAGGGGAGGCTTGTCCGTCCGGAGATATTGACGGAACTGCTGGAGAACGGAGATCTTAATGGGAATTACTGTGGGGGTAGTAAGTTAGCGATAATATGTAAATAAGTGTTTTGCTGCATGCGAATGACAGAAGAGTGGTTTATCCTCTGAGTCACGTTTCTGTTCTCCAATAAATGTAATCTTCAAGGCGAAAGTGAATAAGGATTATTTGAGCTTGCGTTACCCATCTTCGGTTGGCGATGCTACTCACTTGATGGTAAGTCACGATTCACAAAAATCGTGTTTTAACTCGCCAAGTGACTTCGGCCACATGAATATGTATGCAGCTCCTTACTACATGCAATAAAAACGCAACCTTGTCTCTTTAAAACCGGAAAGCTATATAAAAATCGTCAATTTTCGCTTTTGACAGCATTCGATGCATTTGTTGCGCTCATAAAATCGCTAGTTTTAAAGCCCCACATGTAAAAAATTATAACTTTTAAGTTTGACACTGAGACCTTTAGGAAATTTTTGATTTACGCTTCTTTTTGAAGGGCTTTTTAAATAATGGAAGATTTATAATTAGGAAAACAACTTGACTATCTCTTGGAAACGAACATCATTTTTGAAGTATCTAAAAACTTTTGACGTTAACTTTACCTTATTTAAAATTTTACTTCATTACTTTTGTTTAAATTAGGAATATTTTCCTATTTATATTTTTCCCTATATCAGTTTTGTTATTGTATAGTACGTAGAGAAACGCACGGATTTTAAATCACCTACTATTTAGCACTCAGGTAGTTTATCTTATGTTGGTAGATGCAGCGTGACAGTGGCAACATTAAAAGTTGCGACATGACGTGACAAGTGCAGCGATGTGGATGGGTTTATTGTTTTTAAAGGTATGGTTACACTCATGTGAGTGTTACATATGCTTTACCATACTTACTATGTATGTACATAGTTTACTTCTGTAGGATAGCGCAACGTGACAGCGGGCAGCATTAAAATTGGCGATATTACGTGATATATGTAGCGAAACTGAATGGTTATTGACTTTTAGCAGTAAAGTTACCCATATTTATCTCTTACATAGGTAGTTTACTTCTGTTAGTAGGCGCAGCGTGACAGTGGGCAACATAAAAAGTTGCGACAAGACGTGACAAGTGCAGCGACGCGGATGGGTTAATTATTTCTTTTTGTGCGAGCCCTCGCTCCGAGATTGCTGTGATTACGTGACTTCACGCTGCGAACGTGTTTAGATGTGATAAGGTAATATAGACATGACACTTTATCATATGGAAACGCGGACGTCTCAGTGAGGAAATATTTGTGTTAATACAAGTTTACGAATTTCCAGCCGAATAAAATCTCTGACTCCGATAACATTTGTTCGAAAATAAAAAAGAAGAATAACAAGGTAAAACGACAATCAATCGCAATTGATAAAAATTGATCGATACCAGAAGACGAAACGTCGTTGCCGACATACATAGAATATTACAATCGTCAATATACTTTGTATGCGCCGTAGTCGAAAAATTTATACGCATACATACACAAGTAATAGACAGAGAAATACGTAACATTAAAAAACTAAAAAATAAAAAAGAATAATGTGTCTAACATTAAGTTTACAGTACAAAACAGAACCCAAGCCAATTTATAGTCACTAATAAATCGGAATATAAAACACAATATAATATTATGAATATCAAACAGAGGTCTATGTATTCTGCAACTCTGTTAATCTATGGCAGGTTGCTCTGGAGCGCTTTCACGCTCTCACAATACGCGATGCGGATTTAGCAAACACAGTTTTAATTAGCGAGATTCGCAGAGTGCTGCCGACTACCTATGACGTCATTTCTATTACTTGCAATACACAATGAACTACTATGTAGAGACAAATGCTTGTTTAACTTATAACGCTAGTTTACCTAGCGAGATCTCCTAATAAAAAATAATATTAAAACTCGTCTACATAACCAGTATTCATAATTACAGGTATTTGCCAATATCCGACAACCTATTCCATATTCCTCTAATTTAATACATTATGATAGAAATATCACATCATAATAACCACTTTTCACCCCATCTACGAGACATGTTTGTCTTTTAACCATCGCTTCTGCCAACCCCTCTCAAACCACAAGGTCTCGCCACAAAATTCATTGCAATTAAAAAGCAGTATCAAATCCGGTGGCGAGTGTTCCGTACACAAACGCTAATTTATTCCATCATAAGTGCAAACTTCATCTGCGCGCGTCCCATTCATGCGGTAACGAGTTCTTTCGAGCACGGAACCCTGTTAGCAAGTCATACATTGTGCCGAGTGATGATATTTTGATTTGTGATATGAATTTGTATGGAGTTTTTATTCCTTTTTCTTGGTTGAAAGTGTAGAATGTTAGGTGGATGAAATAATATATAAGTTTAAGTTTTTTATTTAGTTGGTTATAGTAGAATCCTACTAATCCTAACCTATCCTACTAATATTATAAATGCGAAAGTTTGTGAGGATGGATGGATGGATGGATGGATGTATCTTTGTTACTCTTTCACGCCAGAACGACTGAACGGATCTGGATGAAATTTGGCACAAAGATAGATTATAGTCTGGAATAGCACATAGGCTTTTTATCCCGGGAAAATGCACGGATTCATAATCCACGCGGGCGAAGCCGTGGGCGGAAGCTAGTAATAAATATACAGTGAATCTATCTAATTGTATAACAACGCCGGCTATCACTGAAAATCTTTTATCACTGAAAAACTGAAAAGTTTTTGCGCGGATGTGGCGTATATTCTCCTCAGTTGTTTTTATTTTCATTTTTTTTTGTTGCTTTTATTTTATGCGTCACATCATGGCGGAAATAAATTTTCTTTCTTTCTTTCTTTCTAATTTGTTCCGACAATAGTGTTAAATTCAGTCAAATCGATAGTAAAAAAATTGAGTTAATCGTGTACTGTTGTATATCAACTAACAAATTATAACAAAATGAAGGCATAGCATAGATTAGCCTTGAAAGATATTGGTTTTTACGAACTAGTTTTTGCCCGCGACTTCATACGCGTGGCATTTAGAATTTGTTTTTTTCCTGCGGTAAAACAAAGCCTATATTTTAAGTTAGACCTCTAGCAATAAATACATCGGTGAAAGATGGATTCCATTCCATGCAGCAGTTTTTGTATGATGCGTGTACAAACATACAGACGGACAGACAAAAATTCTAAAAACTGTTGTTTTGGCTTCTGTTGCTCTAATAAAGATCCCCATATTAGTTTTTCTCCAATATCTATAATGTACAGACATCGGCCTGTTATAATTTTATTATATGTATACAGATAATTTAAAATAAGATAAAGCTTGTGGTGGCAATGATTGCCATCTTCGAAGTTCTTACGCAAATAAGTCTTGGTATAAAAAATGCCAAATAAATAAAACTATCCGTCTTTTGTTTTCACATTACAATATGAACACGAAAACTTCATGTAATAATGAAACCACAAGAAAACATATTCTCCCGTGTAATACATACGAGTATATACACGTAATGTCACGCCTTTTCGCTATCGGGGTAGGCAGAAACTACGGAACGCCACGTGGTACGATCCTTACATAACCATTTTGCTTCATCTACATTCATAAATCGTTTCATACATGAACGTCGGTTGTGGGTACTGCGCACCTGGCCTTTTTGAAGAACATCACCAATAAGCTCCGTATATGTCCTTCTGGGGCGACCTCCTAGCGTTATAAATCACTTTGGTTAACGCCTTTCATCCATCCTATCTACATGACCAAACCAACAACGCATACTTTTCTCTATCTTTTCACTACATCTTCTTTCAAGCCACAACGATCTCTTATCACGCTATTTCTCACTTTGTGTAGAAATAGAAATAAAATCTCTTACCTGTGGTACACTCTTGGTAACTGCTTTAGGCTGCAACCGTTGCAAATGGTTCGGTAGAGGCGCGTCTTTTTCTTTGCTGGTAGAAGCTTCCTTTTTGTCAATATTGGACTTTGTGGTATCGCTGGCTTTGCTTCTGACTGGTACTTTATTAGCCTGGACAATGAAACGGTGATGAGTCAAAGGTCTACGCAGTTGCTACGACGAATGTGATGGCTACGCTGTAGCGCGGTTACGCAGACGTAGCAGATTATTGTTTGCTACGAATTAGAGTTACGGTCTCATTTAAATAAATATTATATTATGTATTTTTAAATATTTTGTATTTATCATTTTAACTTTTGAAAACCAATCATTGATTTTTTTATTGATATTCGATATTCCAGACTATCATACATAGACATACTATTATACATTTGACGACACGGTTGGAGCAGTGGGTAAGCGATTAGCTTTCTGCGCTACGTGTCGCGGGTTCGATCCCCGCACGGAACAAATATTTGTATAATCTACAGACAGTTGTTTCGGGTCTGGTTGTGTGTGCATGTGACATGTATGTTTGTAAACTGTACCCACGATACAGGAGAAATTGTAGTGCGGAAACGTTTTTTTTTTTTTTTATATGCCTAGATACGAAAGGGAGTCATGTAATAGACTGTATCAACTTGTTCTATGAGGAACAATCACCTATGTATTAGAATTTACTAGCGACCCGCCCCGGCTTCGCACGGGTGCAATGCTGATACTAAATACACTACAGAAAAACTGTGAACGTTGTATATAAAAACATAGCGGCCCGCTCCGGCTTCGCACGGGTATAAAATATATAGCCTATGTGATTAAAATCGATTCAGTAGTTTTGATTTATTCATTACTGCCCGTGGCCCGCACGCGTTAAATTTGGAGTAAAACAATCCCCCTTTCCCTATACCATGAAGATTTCCTGCTATCTTTGGAATATCTAAATTCATACACTACATTTTTACTTATTTACTTTTTACATTTTTAACTATTTATTTTATTTTTACAACATATTACAGAATGTCTTTATAAACAACGTTCACAGCTTTCTTGTCATTAGACAATACAAACATGTTTTCTCTGGAGGTCACTCTTGAAAGAGCGACATACAGTTATCCATGTGAAAAACAGTCAACGCTCAAATCTAAGCCTGCAACGTTGAAGGTTTGACCCTGCGATTTATTAATGGTCATTGCAAAAGATGTCTTTACCGGAAACTGTAAACGTTTAAATTGGAAGGGTAAATCCGATGGTATCAGAGGGATTCGGGGAATCAATACATCTTCTCCGGTACCACATCCTGTGAGTATTGTGCACTCTATTATGAAAGTTTTCAATGATTTTACCAGCAAACGCGTGCCATTGCAAAGTTTAGGTGGATTCAGGTTTCTTAATAAAATAACAGGACAACCTACTTTCAACACCATTTTGTGAGGAGGGAGTCCAGACGGGTTCAAAGAATTTAGAAATTCTGTAGGAAAATGAACAGCTTCTTCCAAATCGAGAACAGTATCGACCGAGTAGTATAGCTGCCGGCCGGTACCGCCGCAAACGCTACGTCCCGCAATTTTTAAATCTGTAATATCTTCGAAAATATTCACTTAAATCATACGGTGTAACGGCCATATAGATCTATATTAAATGAACAATGTATTCAAGGTATTTAATTGGTTAAGGATTAATGCTGTATTGGTTAAAATCGCTTCGAAAATTAGCCATTATTTGTCGTAAAACGTAAATGACAAAAAAAAGTTATTGTGGGTTATCCATAAGAGATAGACATATACCATCACGGACTTTTCTGTAGACCTTTTCAATGTGTACAATACTTAGTACATTATTTTGATAAAACTCGTAGGGTTCAGCCTGCGTTTGCAATGTAAGCGGAAAAAATGTAATTATTTACGACATCACATTAGAAACCTCAAAAATAACAGTACTTCTCCACTATTTAATGGATGTTATTATACATATAAACCTTCCTCTTGAATCACTCTATCTATTAAAAAAACCGCACCAAAATCCGTTGCGTAGTTTCAAAGATTTAAGCATACAAAGGGACATAGGGACAGAGAAAGCGACTTTGTTTTATACTATGTAGTGATTAATCATTGTCCCATACTAGGAATTATTCCTGTATATTATAAATTTCCCGTTTACAAACATAAATATTCACATACGCAATCATCCCCACTCAGTACAAATATCTGTAGTCCATAAAAAAACTGTGCGGGCATCAATCTCACAATACGTAGCGCAGCAGTCGATCACTCAACCATTGCGCCAACCATGCCATCAAATCTAGAGGGAACATATTTACTAAAGTTGGCAAACTATTATTTACATCCCTTTCACGGCTTCCTTAAAAACTCACTAATTTATCATTAGTTATGTGCTCACCATTTCCTCGTTCCGTCTGATAACTTCAAGCTGTTGTTCGCGAGATATAGCTTGTCTGATCGCCGGCGGTGGACGCACCTTTTCTTCAGAACCTAAAGAGCAATCATTTTATTATATTATAAAACTATTATATTTTAAATAATAAATTTTACCCTAGCAGTTTCCAGACGAGTGCACATGAATATGTGTTTTATTGCTTTAGAACAAAAATCACATATTGCTTTACTAGCTTCCGCTCGCGGCTTCGACCGCATGGTTTATGAACCCATTTTCCCGGGATAAAAAGCCTATGTGCTATTCCAGACTATAATCTATCTCTGTGCCAAATTTCATCGAGATCCGTTCAGCCGTTCTGGCGTGAAAGAGTAACAAAGATCCATCCATCCATCCTCACAAACTTTCGCATTTATAATATTAGTAGGATTGCTAACTCTTGAAATCTGCTTCAAGCCACACTGGTTGTTCTTATTGATGAATTTGTTGCAATTCTTAGAACGTTTATTCAGTATGTACTATATATTGGAGCACATTGAGCCTTGAACATAATGGCAGATGATCCTTCTGTAAAGCATACTTAAGTGTTAACGAATATCTTGTTGACAAATTGAAAGCAGTATTATAGACATAATAAATAACCTTTGATATTCACATGTAATTATATATTTTTAGGGACATATTTTTTAAGTAATATGCCAATTCTAGATATAATTAATAAAGCCTTTTAATATTGTTTGTTGTGAGGTGTGCGGGATTGTTGAAGATGTCTATCACTTGTTAGTGGAATGCGTCTGGTACAAAAGAGAGAGAGAAATATTAATGACTGAAATAAATATTAATGTTACAGAGTTAGGTGTCTTTTAAAGTATTTTGTCTAATAAAATTTATAGATTCGCGGGAAATTTAAATTGAACATAGTATTTCTCTCTATATTTTGATATTTAGGGTATGATGAGGCTGGCATAGTCTTGTAAGATTAGAAGCCTCGAAATAACAATAAATAGAAAAAAAATGTTTGTTGTTTTCAAAATGAACATAAAGTTTACTTAAACTACTGATAATTTTTGCATGCCAAACGGCCGAATGTAGCTGTAGGACAAAACTACTTTACTTCAATTGCAACGTATTTACCTATATTCGCAAATAAACGATTTGATTTGATCTGTCGTTCCGGCACTTTCTATCAGATAGGAATTGCTCATGTCACGCCGATGATATCATGTTCGTCACACGTAAAGAATCTTTCTTTGCACTCCTTGACATCATGAATTTGTTTTGTTTTTTTTTATCGTTGCCCCACACTACGATTGCTCCTGTGTCATGGGTACAGTTTACAAACATACATGTCACATGCACACACAACCAGACCCGAAACAAACATCTGTAGTTCATACAAATATTTGTTCGGTGCGGGGATCGAACCCGCAACACGTAGCGCAGCAAGCTGATCGTCGATGATGAGACGTCGTAATTGTGATAATAATGTACATTGAAGATAACTGACCGAAAAATGCGATTCTATACACTGGCGGCTCTAGAACAAAGGCGTAAAGTCCATCTGGAGTACGTTGTTGTACGTATTGAAGTCCGTAGTCGTACATTGCGCCTGCACATGTACGTAACGTCTTGCGTTCGCTTTCACTGCATAGCTGAGAATAAAACATATTAATTAGCATATATTTCTATACATCTACTCAGTTTTTTTTTTATGTATAGCCTGCAACAGACGCGCTTTAACGAAGAGCGAAATATTTCGGGTACAGTCAGCATCAAAATAATCGGAATAGTAGTAGTCAATAACATCTAAGCAACAAGCCATTTTGAACTTTATGTCAAGACAGGATAACAAGATTTATTTTAGGTTTTTATATATAGCCATCTACCAAAACAAATCTTATTTCAGTCGTGTTAAAGTTGGAATTCCTAAATTGTATAGATTATTTTGGCCACTCTGCACACTCCGATCATTTTGAGGCTGGCTGTACTTAATGGGCTCAAAATTATTCAAATATTGTAGAACGAATGTCATAATCGAATTGATCAAAAGTTTGGTAGTGTAAACTCACCTGCACATTGGCAGTGCGCAGGTTCGGCGCTAGTAAGTACGGCAGCAGTGGGAGTACATCCAGCGTCAAGGCAGTTCGGTTACTGCACACTGCAGGAGAACTCCCGCGCAGGACTGATGACACTATGCTTTCCAGTTCCACTTTTTTGCGGTACATCTGACGAAGAGGAAGTTGGTTTAAATCAAAGGTTCCCAGACTTTTTTTCGCATAGACCACTTTCAAAATTTAGCTGGTTCCGGTGGACCCCCCGCAGCTACATTTCTACCATATTGTAAATTGAATTGTAAACACCTATTTTTTTGTCACGCCAACGTAGAGCTCCGTCGAGTCTCCCGTGGACCCCTGGGGGTCCACCTGGACCACTTTGGGAACTAATGGTTATGATTTTCATAAAATAGCAAGGATTTAGATGGAAAATATTTTTGAATGGAACTAAATATATGTTATAGTTCGAGGATCTTCGTTTGAGAATCACCTACGTCAGTAAACTGCACCCAGACTACAAAAAAAAACTTAAAGCGGTGTTAATTTAAAACAACATTCAATAATAAGAATTGAGTAACTGGAATATCATGTCCCCACCTGTAGTATTGTAACTTGGGACTTAGACATTGCAAATTTCTTTTGTAACACTTTTTTTATGCGTGCTTGCATTACCTTTGGCGAATGAGTGTATGACACAGTTAGACTGTACTAGCTTCCGCCCGCGGCTTCGCCCGCATGGTTTACAGACCCGTACATTTTTAAAAAGTGGCCCTTATGCTATTCCAGACTATAATCTATCTCTGTGCCAAATTTCATCCAGATCCGTTCAGCCGTTCTGGCGTGATTGAGTAACAAATATATCTATCCATCCATCCATCCATCCTCATAAAGTTTCACATTTATAATATTAAGTAGGATTATTAGACAAACTCAATACAGTAGAATACTTAAATAAGTCGCGTTTCAATCTTCGTTCGCGCCGACATAAATAGTTGGTCGACAAAAGCACCCGAATCATTACATAAATTTATAATTAATCTCATGTAATTCCCGTAAGGTGTGAAAATGTATTACCGTACCGTCTTCTTCTATTTTGTCGACACGTTCGTGTCAATAGAGCGTAAACTTTTGGGTAGGGATGGTCTTTTCTGATTGGTAGATCAATTTTCGGGTATTTAAATTGTGTCAACTATGCAGGTACAGTCAGCCTCAAAAAGATATATACACGTAGCGAAATTTTAGAATATAATAAAGAAGAAAAAAAAACAGAATTTTAGAAGAACTAGTTCGTGAAATGATTAGAAATGTTATACAGGATATCTGCGGATATAATATATAAGAGCGATTGGCTACAATTTTGTCAATTAAATAAAGACTTGGCAAAATTCACTATTGAATTCATCTTTTTGAGGCTGACTGTATATCGGTGGGGTATATCAAATGTGTAGTGTACCTCTTGTGCCTGCCAGGGGAACTTGATCCTGTGCGGAGTGCGCGAGGCCAGCGCGGCGTGACAGCGCCACACGCACAGCGGCAGCGCGCCGTACAGCGAGTAGTTCTGGGTGCGCACCGTCCAGCTGCTGATCATGTCATGCAGGAGCAGCCACGATAGCGTCTCACACGCGATCAGGAGACGACCGTCTACTCGGGCCGTTAGGTAGTTCTCGAATATTCCGTCTACGAGTCTGGGGAAAGACAAAAACGAAACTGGTTGAAAATAAAACATGCGTTGCATTTTCGGAAGTTAGTGATAACTAAGAACATTAAGAAGCTGATTTCGAGGCAGGCTTTGACCGCCTGTAGACGTTTGTATTCGTTCGACAAAAACTAAAATATATCTATAAATACTAGCTAAGCAATCAAACATCAAATTCTGTAAATACCTAGTGAATAAAACACATCTTTTCATCGTGCTAAAGTTACAATAGGCCTAGTCCGTAATTTTGACGTCTGTAACATTTTTTCAATTGAAAACTTTATTCATATCTAAGTATTATACAAAATTGTGCATAACACACATAAAATGAATACAAAATCTTATCAGACAGCTGTATTTTCTATTCAAAATTCACTAACGTTAATGATACGGTTACAAAAAAGAAAGGGAAGAATAATTGGACATTTGATAAGACACGATCAATTCATAACAAACATAATAGAAGGACAACTGGAGGCAAAACGAAAGAGAGGACGGCCACGAATGAAGTATGTAGACCAACTTAAGGAGAAGGCAGGTGCAGTGACATATAGAGAAATGAAGGAGCTATACTCGGTTTGTTTAGGTACTTAAATCTTGATGTGACTTTTTACACAAACACATATTAAACGAATAAACTACTGCTTAAACTAGTGGTTAAATTGATTTGGTAATCGTTATTGTTGTTTTACATTGGTTTTTAGTCGCGTTTTATTTTTAAACTGAGTTTTTAAACAAAAAATATTCAAAAGACACATCAAGATTGTTTACCTTTAGTTAAATACCTCAACAAAACGAGTATAGATTTGGACAGAACAAATGGAAAATACACCGACAAGTGCCTAGCACTTAAATTGAAGAAGACGTCAAAATATTCGTGCTAAAGGCTGCAGTATATCAATTCCAGTCTTACTTCCTAGCTTTGCCTGCCGTTTTTAAAGAGATACAGGTTCAGTAGAATACCTGTCATACTCCCCAGCGGCTTGTATAGTCTTGATAATGGCTTCTGGTTCTCGGTCGTTAGTTGTGAAGATAGCCTGTAACGCCTGCATTAGACTCTTGTTGCAGTCCTTAGTGCCGATCGCTACGTTCTCCACATCATCCATGTTTAGCTGAAAAGGCAGGAAAATATTCATGAACCAAACTTAGAGAGTCGTTGGCACATTTTCTTTGTAAAATTTTACAGGTGTTACTTTGTCCTGGTGGCGCAGCATCAAATAGTGGTGTGTTGGATATAACTTATATATTGTTGTGGATTGTGTAAATAATAATGTCTAGACGATTCTCCTTACTTTGTTTCATTGGTATTATTTTATTACATAGGCAAAATGGACAAATAACTTTAAATTAGCTTATTTGATGCGTTCTTGGTGGCGGTTTTGAGAGAATGGCTGGGCGGCGCTTGCCCCCCGCGCCCCGCGGTCCCCTGCTGCTTCACGTGATCGGCGCGTACAAATATATATATATTTCAGGTAATACCTACTTAGATCTTAAAATATTTAATTTCATTTAAACAAAACAAATGTAAATATGAAAATTCTAACACAGACACACACAATTTTTTTTTTAAACTTGCACAACATTATTACATCGTACACATATCAACAACAACGTTTAACACTAGGAATAATTCCTATATCGTAAGTGCTTTTACAGACACAAATATTCACATGGCTATACACCCAAACCCGGAACAACAATATGTAGATCATACATTTAATATAATATTTGTTCCGTGCGGGAATAGAATCCGCGACACATACCGCAGCAGTCGATCGCTGAACCACTGCGCTAACTGTACCGACAATCGTAATACCTATCGTTTGCCCAACGGTGGGCGATTACGTGCCAATACAAAATAATAATTATGTTAATAAGTACCTGTGCTTTAGCTCTCGCTTTGATGAAGCTCAGAACTTGAATAGCCGCTCTCACATCGCCTTGAACACGTGCAGCTAGTGCAGCGGTCACGTGAGGACTGACAGTCAAGCCCTCACGCTGGCAAACTAAAGACAGTCGCGCCGACAGCCGGCTGATTGACACGCCGCCTACTTGCACGATCAGAGCCACGGGCCTGTACATAGTAAATATGAGTTATTATTAGAACACGACTCAAAAATCGGATCCAAGAATTTTTCGCTCCCTATATGCTGACTATGAGACTCAGTGACTGCGCTCCTTTTTTTTTTATAAAAGTTGCCCTATTCTGTGTATTCCTCCTGAGTCGAAGGTACAGTTAAGACAAAAACCTCACATACACACCCAGACCCAGAACAACCACATACCGTTTTTTTTTTTTAAACATTGCCCCACTCTAGTTATAATTCCTGTATCGTGGGTGCGTTTACAAACACAAATATTCACATGGACATAGCCAGACCCGAAACCACTATTTGTAGATCATACAAATATTTGTTGTGTGCAGGAAATCGAACCCGCGACACGTAGCTCAGCAGTCGATCTCTCAACCAGTGTGCCAACCGTGTCGTCAATTGACATACTGTGATCACCAATAACCATCTACATACATCATATTCGCTATTTCTGGACAATAGATGTGGCAGAATTATTTATTGTATTTTTACCTTAAAGGCCTCAGTGACGTGGCATATAGATCATTACATATAGCGATGACAGGCCTCTTCAAAGGCTGCTGCTTGGCTTTCTTCTTGCCTTCAGTGTCAGCAGCTGTACACCATCGCACTAACAACTCCACTGTAGGGAGGGGAGCACCATCTATTTCATCTGTAAGAATACATAACGAGTATTTTTTTATGTATGCATCAGTTTTGGCAATTTTAGATAGTCAAATTCATAATTTTTTGATCATGAGAGTACATTTCATCACTTCAGTTGTCTTGTTATGCACCCAAATGGCACAATTTTAAACATTAACCTGCTAATAAGATTTTATTCAACAGAAAAACTCAATATTGCTATATTTGTAAAATCAAACCCAGTATTTGATTGTTTTGAGGAAATCTTTTTTTTTATCTTTAGCTTCTCAAACATACCTTGTTTAATTACATCCTGTTATTGCTTTGCAAAAGTTAAATTATTATTAATAACAAAATTATCTCAAACTGTAAATATAAAAAATCTGATTAAGGCAGCGCTCATTCAGAAGATTTATTACTAGATCTGGGACCAATGCCACATGACATACTTACCCAATATTAAGCAGTTAGGTCGTTTCTCCGCATCCAACACAGATCTCATCAGTGTTGCACTCTGTAACGCGTTGCGAAACGCATCTGTGCTGCGTTCATCTGATGCATTTAGTTCTACTGGCCTATAACCTGTAAATAAATAATATAACAATCATTAGCCTATTTAAGTTCCCGCAACTGGGACTCAGAGAGGCTATAGAAAGTCACTGAAATCTCGACTGCATCTAACCAATGTTGCATATCGAGCGTTTAAATCAGCCATGTCAAACTCAAAGTCACTGGTGGGCCAAAAGTATGAAGACCGTAGACTAGAGAGGGGGGGAGGGGGGCAAAACCTAATCTTAAAGAAGACAAAGTACTGAAAATCTTAACGAAAAAAGTACTATTATAGAACAAGTATATTCATGAAATCAAAAACGGTTCTTAACACGCTCGCGGGCCGCATTATCTGGCCGATTTCAAAATTCGGGCCGCAGGAAAATGCTCAATGGGCCGCAGGCGTTTGACATGGCTGGTTTAAATGAATGATACTATTAATGTCTACGAGAATCCGGAAAAAGGTAGGCGAGCACTATCCAGCTTCGTCGATATATCTTGATTTTGACTTGAACTCTATTCACTCGAAAATTGCCCCATTACATTTTGCTGACGTTTCGTTTAGCATTTGTAGATGGTACACTTGGTCTACAGTAAGTACGAGTTTCAATGGCATGCAGCATTTTACCAGCTATCCTTGCCAGCAGATGGGCCAGGGTTGTCTTCCCAACGCCTGGCGGTCCGCACAACAGCGCCACCTTGTGGTGAGGCCTCCCATCTTCATCCATCTCAGGTTCTTCCTCCTTCTTCCCTTTCCACTTGTTGGTCAACTGGAACTGACCAGCGCGCTTGCTGAACGTGGTACGCTGTTGCGGTTCTTTGGTCTTTACTTCTTTTTTGAAGACTATCTGTGGAAAGATGGAAATGCAAATGAATTGAGGTGTGACCAGTCGATGTGGCAATACTTGGGGGAGGCTTATGTCCAGGAATGGACTACTTTCGGCTGAGATGATGATGATGATGATAGCAAAACCATTTTTTGAATTGATAAACTACTCAATTTGCTTTTTACAAGAATGAACATTTTATGAATACATTTTCTCTTACCTTATCCCACAAATGCAGCCAATGCAGCAGAGACCTATTCACAGGCTCGTCAGACAGTAGGTCTAGATATGACTGCGGCCTGTACTTGTCTACCCAGAGTATATTCCCATTAATATCAGTGTCCATATCGGGCAGGGGTTGAGTAGATACTGCGTACTCTTCTGATATCAGTCTCTGTTGTTTTGCTTCCAACTGGAAATCAGGTCAAAACAATTTAAATGAGATAAAAATATGGTTATAAATTAGTACTACTAACTAATGGACGGAAAATCGGTTGGTATTGATTGATGGCACAGTCACCAACAAAACTGTATTAACACATAGACATATGTGTAATATAATGTCATTTAACTATGCCAAATTCCCAATTTTATAATAAACTAGCTAGTACTGGCGCGTTGCTGCCGCAGAAGAAATAATTTTGCTCTTTCATACACATTTGCCTACTGTAAGTCAATTGTACTATGCCTATAAACTTTGCGTAAGTGCAAGCAATAAGTTGACAAAGATTTATCGCAATCAGATGAATGGTAAAATACGAACAAACAAACAAACATTGATTTTTAAATATCGCTTACAAATAAACAACTCGATTTATCACTTAATAAAACTATATTGTTTTAGCGATTGTTATAAAATCGAGGTTCAGTTTTAATAAAAGTTATCATCAAATCAACTTCTGTAGCTGACAGTACAATCAACAAAACTCTTCTTGTGATTTTGTGAAATTCAGTAATGAAGTTAACACACCGTGTTCTGCTCTCATAAGAATAGTAACCAACAAGTATTATCGGAACATTGGCTGAACCACTCCATTGAGTCTTGACACCAATAAGTGATTCTATTATATTTTTAAATGATACATAGTCATACCATACTATATGCATCGCAACAACTTACGATTTTCCTAGCCTCTTCCCAAGTGCTGGCGTACGTAGCATGTAAGGACATCTTTTCAGGTCCTGTGTCCAAAGAGCTTTGCCATGACTCCTCAGACTCTAGTCTCACATACACACGGTCACCATCGGAGTTGGTAAGAGGAATGAATGCCCATCTGGAAAATGAACACAGGAATGATGTTGGTTATAGGTTTTAATATAAGTTTTTACGTTTTTAAAGTTGGATTCAATGAGTTTAAGATACACAAATTATTCCTAGTGTGGGGCAAAGATTTATAAAAAAAAAAAAATCATAACAACTGATGCATTTTGCAAAATGTTGATATTGGACCAAGGACTGTGCCAATTCATCATCAATTTGCTAGACATAATCTGAAGCCTGTAAACTGTAGCAAAACAACATAAATAATCAAAAATTTTCCCTAACTGTATCTTTTTACTTTCATTTCCATCATTATTGTTGTGCATCATATGTGCACAAATAAACTATGTTCATTCTTCCCTCTTTCAATTATCAAGTAATTTTGTAGCAGTACAGATGGTTTACATCAGAACAAACTGTAGTCTGTACAAAAATGATATCAGTATCCTCACTAACGTTGCACTAGAACATACAGAAAAAACATTGAAAAAAATCATATTAAGACATTATAGACGGCACAGTTGGTGCAGTGGATAAGTGACTAATTTTTATGACCTACAGATAGTTGTTTTGAGTCTGGGCGTTTGTGCATGTGTCATGTACATTTGCAAACTGTACCCATGATTAGGAAAAATCAAAGTGTGGGTCAAAGTTAAAAAAAGTTTATAATATTTACCTTGGTATATTTAATGACAAATTATCCTTAGCTTTAAAGCTAGATCTACTTCCCAGCATCCGGCCGCTGGGCTCCAACAGACTTCGTTTTAACCGCCTGCCCTCTAGGATCTTCTCTATCAAATCCAAGTCATTCTCCTCATCAGTCTTTTGTCTTTTGCTGGGTAACTCTAATTCATTAAAGTCTATGTCCCCGATGTCCCCAAACAGTTCATCTGCTGTTCTCTTACTAGATACTGGAGTTAAGTCTTCTAGAGGTTGTAGACTTGGTGTGAGTGAGATATCTGTACATTCTGGGATAGGATTTGTTATAGAGGTGGTGACTGTGGAGGCTGCTGGTTTCTGGGCTATAGGGCTGGAGAAGTCGAGACTGCGTTTTGCTGGAAGTGATTTTTTCTTAACTACATTTGGCTCTGAAAATAGGTTTTATTTGGTGAATTTAGAATAGTGGTGGAAGATAAGTTTATAAACTGATATATAGTTAAGTGTTATTGTATAATACCTCTTTACCGTTGTTTCTAAGTGAATACTTCTAAAGAAATTGACTAATTACTACTTTATAAGTTTGACAACAAAAGATATACAAAACCTAACCTACACATGGAGATACTGATAGTTTTAGAAATAATACTTTTCTTGACGTCATAACGTTTATATTACCTGTATGCTCTTCATCATCTCTCAGCATTTCCAGTTCATCAGCATACATGAGCTCGTACTCTTCATCGGGATCTGGATAATCGCTCATTTTGCCGGTAAAAAATTGAATAACGAAGGAAATAAACAAGTAAATACTGTTATATTTAACTTGTTTCTTTATTCCCCTCACAAATAATGTTCTTTTATATTTAAAAGTGATATTATTTATTTAAATTATAATTTCACATAAACATGAAAGCAATTCAAAACTTTGAATTGTTTTGACTAGTTTGACGTTGTCAGTTACAAAGTCAAACGAAAGTAAAAGACAATTTTTAATATTGCTCAGTGTAGGATCTAGCCTTTTCATCACCGATATTTTTTCTACCATACGGTAGAAATCTGTACCCGTCTAAAATTAACGATTCCGGATTATCAATCACAAATGTAATTCCGGAATACTGAGTAGTGTATCTTTTGCTGTGATTCCATTGATATCATCATTAGCTACTGCTCTACCGTCGCAAGTGCTCTAGTTATATAGTTTTCTCCAATGAAGTTTATTACCTTGCAATCCATCAATCGGCACGATTGATGCAGTAGATAACTTCCTGCATATATATAATACTGGTTCACAGCCAGCGCTGAATAAAAATTATTATAACCTCTAACTATTATAGCCTACATCTGAGTCAGGGTTTTTGTGTCAGTATTTAAGCATTTATGACTGTAAACTGACAAACTGAAGAGAGGGGAAATGATGTATTTAAAAATAATAAAAATAGATAATGGAAAAAGATACCTTTTTGGACAACTTGTCGAACAAAAGATTGACGTCATCACACCATCTTGGGGCTTGGGTGTGCCAGGATTACGACAACCTTCGGGCTTGGCTTGAATTAATCGGCTTCAGTCTGATTAGCTTAAATTTACACTGAGTGCGATCCTTAGTAGGTACCGAAAGTTTGGAGCTATATAGATAATCTACCTATATTTATTTTTATTTAATTTTATTATTCACTTTATTCTACGCTGCACAGTGGCGTAGCGTGGGTAACAGCCGCCCGGGGCGCATGCCCCCTATTTAGGCCCCTTATTTAGGTCTTTAAAGAAAGGGGATTCCCCAGTTTCGTCACAGAATAAAAAGTTCCGTGCTCATTTTAATCGGTCTGACTTGTAGGTGCGACATGAATATGAAATTAAATGGTTCAAATATTTATAAGATATAGGTATTATTTATTGCTAAATCTTGCCGCCCCATAAAAGTGCCGCCCGGGGCGGGCCGCCCCTCCTGCCTCCGTCACGCTATGCCACTGACGCCACATAACACATAGGACACATATTAATAATGATCTATAATGGTGTATCTAAAATAGGTGGTCGTATCGCACAAGGCGATCTTACCAAAAAATCTTTCCTATGTCGTAGGCAGGGACCATTTTGGTTACCCATTGAAAGGGTTTTCGATAGGGTTTTTGGAAAGGGTTGTTAGAGAAACCACTTCGTATGTGTTACCCTTTTTTAAGGATAACCCACTTCAATGGATAACCTCTTCAAAACCCTTTCGTTTGGGTTACCCGTTCAAAGGATTAACCCTTTCAAAGGCTTACACTATAGAACGGTAACCCATTCCGAACGGGTTACCCCTTCAACTGTTGTAACAGGGTAACACTTTCCGAGCCCGAGCACTGTAATATGATCTCTCGTAGCTTCACATTAAGTGTAAAATAGCATGAATTTGGACAGAACGTGTCTAGTCGCCATTGCGCCATTTATGCAGAGCTCCGTCACTCGCTCAAGGTCGCGCGTTATATGCCTACCGGCTAGCGTACTCCCGCGAGTAAGAATCAGTGGAGTGCACACGCAAATTTAAAGAAAAATGCCGAAATTACGATTTGATTTCTGAGCAGCGCATGGATGTAAAAACATAACTACGCAAACTTTGATGTCCTGTTACAGGAGAAACCTAATTTTGAAGAAACCGAACTATACAGTCACTTTAAAAAACTTATAATAAAGATTCATCATTTTATGGTGGATCGAAAGTCCCAACAGAGACCTTTAACAATTATATCGAAGAACTAGCTGTGCCCGCGACTTCGTTCGCGTGGATGTCGGAACTTAACAATGTATTTTTTAGTGAGACCAAATGCACTTAACCCTATTTTTTTCTAATATAAAAGAATTTTTCTAAAATAAAAGTAGCCTAAGTTACTCCTTATTACATCAGCTACCTGCCAATAAAAGTCCCGTCTAAATCGGTCCAGCCATTTCAGAGATTAGCCTATACAAACAGACAGACAGACAGACAAAATTTAAAAAAAATGTTATTTTTGTGTATGTACCGTATATATATTCATATGCATGTAGTAAAAAACGGTTATTTCAATATTACAAACAGACACTCCAATTTTATTTATATGTATAGATTAGAAAAAGCATTCTTAAATAATTTTGACAGTGTTTTGATGAATCGGCCGGGAAGTACCTACAATTAACGATATGTTGAAATTAATTGATTTTCCTTTACTTCTCTCGTGTTTTCCATATGAATATTTATTATTTATTTAATTATTAAAATTATTTACCAGATTCAGAACGATGTTCAGAATGTTGACGAATAAATTTTAAAAAAAATCTACCTATTTTTGATTTAATTGTTTATACTTTAGGCAGGAATTTAACGATTTGTTTAAAATTTTCGTAAATTGACTATTTTTAGAAGGTTTGTAAATTGACGTGTCGTGTACCGTGTACGATCACGATCCGCCCCTGGGACCGCCACTGAGTGCATGTGCGAATATAAACAAAATGGCGGTCGTAAAAATACAGAGTGTATTGCACACCCCCGAAACGTTTGATCTTTATAAGATCGAATGTTTTGAGGTTTCTCGGGGTGCTGTAACACGAAATGAAACTTATAAGACATTCATTTTCAAATCCTAGATGGCGGACTAGTATTTTTGTTTTGATAAATATAGATGTGGGTGTCATTTTCGAGGTTTCTTAGGGTGATGATTATTAAAATGACATCCATTTTGAAATCAAAGATGGCGGCCATACATTTTTGATAAATATAGATATGGGTATCGTTTTCAAAATTTCTTGGGGTGCTGATTATGAAAATGACATCCATTTTAAAATCCAAGATGACGAACAAGCATTTTTTTTAAATATAGATATGGGTATCGTTTCCAAGGTTTCTTGGGGTGCTGATTATGAAAATGACATCCGTTTTGAAATCCAAGATGGCGGAAGAGCATTTTTTTTAATATTGATATGGGTATCCTTTTGAAAATCGACTTTTATGGCTTCCGTGCGTCCTTTCCTTTTTTCCGTACGAATACGTTGAATTGACGACTTTGGTATTATTGGGAATTCATCAATATTATATCCAAGTATTTCAATAGTAGCTTCAAGAATGGACAAAGAATCTCTCATACTCAGTTGACACCTATCTAACGCTACTACTAATTTTGGCGTAGTAAAATCTTACCGCATAGATGTTTTACTTATTTCGTGTTGTGTATTCTCTATTAAAGTAGACAAACCCTCCTGTAACCCCCATCTTTCTGGTAGCTGTCGGATACCACGTCAGAAGAACTCTTCATCTTTTGAGGCTATCCACGAATCGACCCAATATTTTGTATCTTCGTATGATGTAAAGCGCTGCTCAGACAGATCATGTGCCATCGACCGGAATAAATGAAAATCGGAAGGAGCAATATCTGGTGAATATGTCGGGTGAGGTAGGACTTTCCCACTTAAGTGTTTTTAAATAGGTTTTGACTGGCGCCGCAACATGCGGACAAGCATAATCATGTAAGAGAATAATTTTGTCGTGTCTGGAGTGGTAATGGGTGCGTTTTTCTTTCATTGCTCAACTCAGTCTCATTAATTGTGTTCGGTAGAGAGCTCCAGTAATGGTTTCGCACGGTTTGAGCACCTGATAATATATGACACTAAGTTGATCCCACTAAATGCACAGCATGACTTTTTTTTCATGAATATTTGGTTTGGCTGTTGATGTAGAAGGATTTCCAGGTGGTACCAATGGTTTCCTCTTCTTTGGATTATCTTAGTATATCCATTTTTCATCACCAGTGACAATAAGACGCAAAAAATGACGAAAGCAACATAGATCCAGTAACTCAGTGTGCTAGTGCAGATCGCAGATGCATGTTTTTATTAGAATCAGATGATCAGTCGTTTTGTAACGGTTTATAAGATGATGACGAAGGAATTGGTGATTAAGTGAAGCACTCTGTCGCTCGCTGCAAAAAGATTCTATCTTCATTTATTTTCATTAACTGAAACGCATTTGATATTGCATAAATATTGATGTATGCAATATCACAAAAATTATCTAAGGTTTCGACAAACTCTTTTTGGCATTGCTTAAATACTTCTTGCGTTTTTTGTGATCTTTTTTGCAAATCCCTCCAAACTTGATGTAGGTTCACAAGTTTGTTCACACAATTAAATAAAGCTTTGGTAGATATTCGTGCCTTTTTCTTATATAAAAAGCACTCGATGGCATTATTGAGTCCGATGAAAATGAAATAGGGGCGAGCCATACCATCTACCGGGCACAGGTCTAGACGCCATGCTGCTACTGAGAATTTCCATACAGAAAAACCCAATAATACTTTGACCGACCCGGGAATCGAACTCAGAACATCACGCTCAGCAGTCGCGCTTGCAACCACTAGACCAATGAAGCAGACCAAAAACGCGCCATCCATAAATTGCGAAAGCGACGCGACGACGCGGTTTGGTGATAGGTATAAAGATTTTGCTACGCCGCGGCCCTTCGCAATATAGGTACGATGTAGGTATTATTGAAACGCAAGGAATTTGTAATCTTTTCTAGATCATTTGAAAGGACATACAAGCAGGTAGGTATACAAAGCACGTTGTTTCATAAGTTGCATAATGCAACTTAAAAGCAGTGCAATAAGAGCCACTTTACGAGTAAAAGTGTTGAAAAATAATACTTATTATAATATTTTGGCTTCAAGGTTAGCAACAATGACAGATCTTGTGAACCTTAAGCGTCGGACAATAAGAGTTATTTTTGAATGACGTAATGTGGGACGCGCGGCCCATCGTCGGCTTACGCTGTACCTATGGGTAGATCGGGTAGATGTCGTATTTCATGAACGCACGTCAATCATTCCAATTTATACCTTATCACAATGATATAAGTGTCAAATGATGCGCGATCTTGAATTGCAAGAATTGTACAAAACACTCGAGTTAAAAAAAATGTTAGTATTTTAAGCATGTTCAAACACATGTATAGTTAGATAACTGTGAGATTATATCCTAACATGACCTATAAGTGATTGAAAAATCCTAATTGCAATAATAAATAATTTAATTTCATGAGTCCATGTCAAACACCCAACCAAACCGTAAACAAAACAAAAGTCTTAAGTACTAGGTTATTCAATTCAAATCCGTCAAAGCTCCGTAGAGTCCGGAATATTACAAACGATTTAGCAAACAAATACCTACGCACGCAAACACTACACAGTAAAATACACACTAACGTGACCAGTGCCTGCACGCACACACTAGCATTCAAAATGTATGCCTCCTCTATGCGGCCTCTTAAAAGAATAACCATACGGTTACCCTGTAAAACCCCTTCAAGAGAATAACCTCTTCAATTGGGTATCTCAAAAGAAGGGGTAACCCCTTGCAACTGGTTATTCATTGAAAGGGTTACCCTATCACTGGTGTTAGGAAAGGGTTTACACGACCAAGAGGTTACATCATCCATAGGGTAACCGAATGAACGGGTAACCCTTTCGAATGAATTAACCCATAAAGGGGGTTGTACGGTCCCTGGTCGTAGGTATCTACGTGTTACTAGTAGGTAACTGTTATATAATATATTTTTTTAACGGTATCTTTTTCTTACCTACGTGAATGTGATCATGACATAAAGATCAACACCTAAATGTTAATTCATGCAATAATTATAGGTAAGTAGGTAAGTGCTGTCAGTTACCTGATATAAGTCGTGATAAAATACGGCAATTTACAGATATTGTAGAACAATCAACATAAACGCCAGTATTAAATAGGTCTACATAATATTGCTTGTTAGATAAGTAGGTTGTTATTTAAGTACTCGGTACTTATATCTACGAGTGGTCTACATATATTCACCGAGGAAGAATGACTTGTGATATCGTTATCATAACCTTTTGGTCGACACGGGAATCGAACCCTCGATTGGCAGCCAAGCTTACGACCATCAAACCTTTTGTGAAAATTATATTACTTTGCTGGAAATAATGCTCTATCAAGGTGCAATTCACATTTCCACTCATATTACGTTAAATCTACCACCTTGTATTTTAAAATGGGGAACAAGAAATAAAACACACTTCTATATATACGAAAGTTTTTTTTAATAATTGGGTATATTTACAATAGATTAATTAACAAATGTGAGTTACATGAATAATGTTATAAGAGGTATAGGACTTGGTATACCTTCCGAATAATGTTACGCACATCCACACTTCAAGTTACCAATAACACTATAATATCTTAAAAGAGAGCATCGAAATTCGATTTAAATTGTATCTGGGCTTAACTGACTTATGTATTAGTAATTGGAATGCATCCACGGCTATATCGAAGGCTTACCCAACTTTAAAATCGAGATCAATTAAAATTAACACGTACTACATACTTGTACTGCATAATAAAATAAATAACTCAATAAAACGACAACAATAAATTATTCATCAATTTTTAAATGTCTCATCAATTCTCAAAAAGCATTTTCAATCCAATTATATATTATACTAGTGATTATTTAATTTTTTACTTTGTATATCATACAGACGGCGTCAATATCGTGCTTCTCAGATTCAAGGAAATATCCAAAAAAATATTTAACTGTGTTCACAATAACCTTCTTATACAATAATATAATAAATAAACATATTAACAATTCATTGTAACGAAATAAAAAAGTAACAAAAACGAATATTATTAAACAGAAAGCTAAGATTCAATAAACATCACAGACAATCTACCTTTACCTAATTGTTAATGACTTGGAACGTAGTATGAGATTCTTTTTTTTTAAATATTATTAAATACTTACACTTCATCACCCGACATTCACTCGACTAAACAATTTATCTTAACTACGGCACTCGGTGTGGCCGGTTGTTTAGTAAAATTTATACCTAGCTGCGTTGTTTAGGCTGTCCAATTATGAACCTGATTCCCCTTGAGAGCAAAACCTAAGCCGGATAATTAGGACTTTCATAGTAAACTAAGCTCAAAAAACCTCGTTCCATTCGAATCGACTAACCAGAACAATATTGATGAATGTATTATTTAATTTAAATGCGAAAAACGTTTTACTACTGGACTGTCTTACGGACCGAGTGCCACCCAGACATAACGCCTGCCGTCCATTTATCTAGACTATGCTAACGGTTAAGACTTAGGTGTATTATTTTATTCGATTTTACTGTACAAAACGCTTAATCCTTCGCAAAATTTGACCTACATATTTGTTAATACATTTCATCGCCTCCATATAACAATGAGTCGTCCCGCTTTGAGCCGGCCATTAATTTATACGTACACTTCATAGAAGGGTTTACCGGATTACATAATGACGGAATTTCCCGCTTTATTGCATCCTCCCGCCTGCCAGACATTTCTCTAATATCTTCTAACTATATGGCATTACGTTCATTTTACTACGTTTACGAAACTCTTAGACTTACTAGCTAACCGCTGTTCTATTGGACTAAAACACCGCTTGGTCCAGCGGCACGAGAAAATAACATTACCAGACAATTACCTACGTAAACATTACAAACATACAAGAGAGTGCAGCAAACTACAACGTGGTTTACATCAAAACACCGCATGTAACAACGAAAATGTTGCACTTCAATCAACAACTGACCGACATCGGCGAGAGGGAGCGATCTGCGATTGGCGTCCTCACCATCTGCTGTCATTGACATTGCAATATGAAACTGTGATAACACGTGTATTCGATGTTGATCTAAACACCACATCAGCAGCGTCTCACTGCTTGTAAACTCGTCTTTTCATGCAGTCCACAAAAAACCTTATCTAATTAATTCATAAAAGCCATATTTCGCCAGTCCCAGTCATAAATCATGTTTAATATCAGTGTTGCCAGTCCATAAAATGTCTTGAAATAACGTGTTTTCCACTAGATATCACATTGTTTACGAGATTAAGTCGATAGTGAATTATGTAGGTATATTAATAATTCGTTAATTATACCTCTTACTCGTATATGTATTACAATGACATTTTAAGTCTTGGTCAATCGTGGCTATTTCATCTTGTACATTCTTTCCTTCTTTCTTCGAGGAAAAAAAAGAAAAAACGGTACTGATAAAGTTTGCAACGCATTCAATTTGCGTTTTGAGCAATCACACCTTGGGTTATCTTTATAGTTGAATATAAATAATACTAATAACTAATGAGTTCATAATTAGTTGATATTCCTAAATACTTCAACTAACACAACGTGATTCAAAATGGGTTTACTTGGCCGAAAGGATTGGCTTTTGTTTAATATCCTTTCGATCTAGTATGTAACCCTTGTTGAATCAGATTGTATGACGATAAAATTAATAGTAACAATGACTAGATAGTTATATTGCACTCAAGAGAGGAAAATAAATCTAAGTTAAGTCGTTGGGGAACGTCGACAATTCAATTACGACCATAAAGCTCTGCGACATAGAAGGACTGTACGTAGAAAGTTAAACTAACAGAATAGTTTAAAATGTGGACACAACACAACCCTCCACACTTCAAACTCGGCTCTGAACACTAAATGATTGAATAAACATGCTACTACTTGAAACGCTGAACCCTGGACGATTGACCAAGAGCTTCGACTGTCAAAAGCCGACATCAAACACGACTAGGGCGGTCAGTGAGCGCCAACCTGAGGACGGCCACCTCCGTGTGTCAGGCGGCGCTGATGGCGAGTGGAGGCGCCGGCGCAGGGTGCGCAGGCGCTGGAGGGGGGCTCTCCACCGCCGTGCCACACGCCTTCAGCTCCGTGAACACTTCAGTGAAGAAGCCAGGCTCTGAGTTGATCCTCAGCATGTTGAAGGAGAGACGGTCGACAATGAGGAGACATCGGTCCCAGAACTTATCTTTAGAGTCTTCAACTAGGAAGGGTTTGAGCGGGTAGGAGATCTCGTTGCCCATGTAGGAGTAGGAGAGGTAGAGGCAGGTGAGGACGACGGCCTGCAGCTCCTGAGGACGGCCTATCCTCTCGCCATCCACCAGCTCGCGGACCAGCATGTAGACAAATACGACGTTCGCTGGGTTTATGAACGCCACGTCCTGGAAACGAAAAGTTGTTTACGTGAGACAAGGATTATTATTTATAAAGGTTTATTGCAATTTTTGAGGGAACCTTGTTAAAACATACCAAATAAAGGAAAAAAAAACTTCTAAATAACACATAGCATCACGCCTGTATTCCCCGAAAGGTTAATTCGTGATGTACTGTAAGTTGTACACCCACATAACATTTCCTCTGATCAAATGTGTCAGCCTCTATAATGTTTTTGTTCAAAAAGATCTAAAGACGTTTTGAGTCCAATATGTAAAGAATATTTAATACTGGGTATAGGAAAGATTGACAGGTCACAGTGAACAGGTTGCTATAAATGAGTATGACTCACCGTTACCTAACGGTTACCTATCGATTCTTCCATCAATGCCGATGCCTTATAAGTTCCAGGCTAGCCTATTATATAGGTTATATTAATATGAAACTAAGCGTGGTGCCTGTATCGGCTACCTAAAAATTCTTATTGTGTTCTAATATTATTCGATACTCGAAAGCGATTCTCTCGATTTGTACTATTTTTTGTACACGAAAAGAAGACAATATCTGTACATGTGTGCTAGCAATATCTGTAGCCTTTGCAGCTTTACAAATCGAGAGAATCGCGTTCGAGTATCGATTAATTTTGGTACCAATTTATTTAATATAAAACAATCTCTCGAAGAGGCAAAAGCATTTGATTACACAATCAATTCCGAACATATTATCCCAACATAATTCAGTGTTACTCACTCAATTTGTATCAACACCTTCACAGAGTAATTAGAAATCCATCAAGAACCGTTCGTTAATTTTATTATGTTGGCGTCTGAAACTCGGCTGCGTAGGTGCTACGAACGATTAGCCAACGAATTGCTACGTGCTACGGATATCGTAGCACTATCGATTTAACTAAAAATAGTCGGTTTATTAAACTATTTCGTAACCCGCGTAGCATATCAGTGACCACGGTAATAAGTGCCTTTCACCACACAATGTCGGTAATAGAAGGAATCGTGAACCTTTTAATATACCACCATAATAAAAAAAAACACTTGAAATAACGAGGACGTGGTAATAATAGTATATTATATATTCACAAAATATACGTAACATAACATCACGTTATTTCTTTGAAGGGTTAGACAGAAGTGTAATTATATAACAAGATTTCGTTTATACGTCTATGAAATCCCATGAGTAATAGATACCAATAATCAAAGAACATTTTTCAGTAACAGCGCGACGTCTACAGTCTTTGGTGGATGTATTAACTTCCATCCAATAACCATTTTCCGATCTGGAAATTAAACTCAGGTCCTTAAACTCAGCACCTGCGACCACTGGACAAATAAGACACTTATGGTCTCATAAAATATGTTCGTAATAACATCAGAAATATTCTGTAATAAATCCCTTATGTTACGTCTAGTTTTACACCCCTGCTATAAGGTAACTCTAAACTAAGGCAAATATTTCGGAAAAGAACTTTCATTTACTGAAAAATACCAAAAAATCTGAAGTCCAATGCTCACGAGATTTGTTTATGATATCGCACTTAAACCATTAACCTTGATGCGGTACAAATCCGTACTTTTACAAAGCGGTAAAGTTTTGAGAAAATGAAGCGTAAACTGTTGACCTTGGGGTGATTTTTGAACACCAACTTCTGCCATTAACCTTCGCTTTATCGACTTTGTTGACCAAGTTAATTAAACTGTTAATCTTTAAATAGTAATCTAGAATTGATTCACTGACATTTTCTACGTCTTATAGTCTTGTGAACTTAATGTTTTTAATTTATTTTGCCTTTGTTGTAATATTTACTTTTTTCTTTCTTTAAAAAAAAGCGTTGCCCCGCCCTAGGAATAATTTCTGTATCGTGGGTGCGTTTACAAACACATATATTCACATACACAAACACCCAGACCCGAAACAATTATCTGTAGATCATACAAATATTTATTCCGTGCGGGGATCGGACCCGCGACACTTAGCGCAGAAAGCTAATCTCTTAGCTACTGCGCCAACCGTGTCGTCATATATGTACCTATACAAATATTTCTTCCGTGCGGGGATCGGTCCCACAACACGTAGCTAAGTAAATCCCAGCGACAGTACCAACTTCCAAGGCATTCATCCGTCTAGACAAGATACATTTTTGCGTCTATATTTTCATTC
The DNA here is from genome assembly GCA_947562105.1 of Shargacucullia verbasci. Lineage (NCBI taxonomy): Eukaryota > Metazoa > Arthropoda > Insecta > Lepidoptera > Noctuidae > Shargacucullia > Shargacucullia verbasci. The sequence continues at coordinate 3,227,264 of OX387296.1, forward strand.
CTGTTCAGCCTTGGTCGATAAAATGCGCCGAAAACAACTGCGTGATTTTAAAGCTAATGTAAACATAGTGTGCATTTCATTTCTCGTGGCAATTAATAAATCTAACAATAATAAAAATACGAAAAAAAGAATGGTATGTGTGTATATTAAATATGTATGTATGCTAAAACTCATTCTCGACCGAGTTACAAGGTAGTAATTTTGCCGTATTAACAATTTTAATTTCTAATGTCTTTTGTTTTTTTTTTATTTAAGTCTATTCTCTATATTTTCGCATTTATAATATTAGTAGGATAGTAGGATGCATATAATAAATCAATGAAACAACTCAGCATTTATCGATAATCACAATAAATGGACGCACTTAGGTTTTCCCTCGATAGATTACGAACTTAATGGCGTTAGCTATCAAGTGGTATAGGATAAAGCAATTAACATGACGCTGTACGGAGATCAATCTCTTGAGGTTGAGTGAAAAGTCGGTCCAAAGAAAAGTTGAGTAAAAAGTCAGAATGTTCAAGAAATCAAGTTACTGGTCATTTTGCCTTTACAATCCTACTTCCTACTTATCCTACTAATATTATAAATGTGAAAGTTTGTGAGGATGAATGGATGGATGGATCTTTGTTACTCTTTCACGCCAGAACGGCTGAACGGATCTGGATGAAATTTGGCACAGAGATAAATTATAGTCTGGAATAGCAAATAGGCTACTTTTTGTCTCGGGAAAATGTACGGATTCGTAAACCATGCGGGCGAAACCGCGAGCGGAAGCTAGTACTATTATAAATGCGAAAGATTGTGAGGATGGATAGATGGATGTTTGTTACTCTTTCACGCAAAAACTACTAAACGGATTTGGATGAAACTTGGCACACAGACAAACCATGTCCTGGATTGACACATCGGATACTATTTATTCGAATACATGAAGTAGTTCCCCTAGGATGCGAGTGAAACCGCGGGCAACAACTAGTAATTAATAATTCAAAGGATAGATCAAGTAATCTCTAATTACCGTCATAGCTGAAAAAATCATTGAAGAAAGCCAATTTTTCTTATACAAAAATATTTAATACTATAAAAAATATGGATAATTTTGAATAGGATATGAAATAGTTGTTCTTCCCTGATTTTTATTAATCTTTACCTACTCGTAATAATGCAAACAATCATCATATCCAAAACAATATTTATAAGGCCTATTAATATCTTAGAGTAATTAGAAGTGACTTCACTTCTAGAGTTCAATCTAAATGTGTAATTCAAACCACGACATATCAGCTTAACGCCCTAACCGAAATCATGGACAAATTGGTTTCATTTCCTGCGAAATGGTAAACTAATTAAATACACTCTTGTCGAAACAGTTTACAAAATGAAACCACACTGTCCGAATAAATAGTGAATGTGACCTACTGGCCGTAGTAGTAAAAGGTTTGAACATTTCAGTCTCTCAATAAATGCAATACAAGTAACAAGATATCCTTTTTCCCTCCTTTTAGAATCTTTACCCCACACTAGGAATAATTCCTGTATTGTGAGTGCGTTTACAAACACAAATATTCACATGCACAAGTACTCAGGCCCGTAACAACTTTCTATAGGTCATACAAATATTAGTTCCGTGCGGGACTCTAACCCGCCAAACGTAGCCCAGCAGTCGATCGGTCAATCACTGCGCCAACCGTGCCGTCAACTTACAAATACAAAAATTTCGGTGACTTTCAAATTCACAACCGTGGTTAAATTTGTACAGAAATCTGATTTACTTGGATTTGTATATAGATGGAATCCACTCCAGTCGCAAAGTGGACAACCGAAACCACTCAAACATCTCTGTCCTAAAAATGGGAACTATTTGAAACAGTAAAAGGTACATCCATTTTAAGTGTCTAACATACAAAAAAGAATCGGGAATTCGAAACCATTACACAATGTGCAAATTGGATTGTATATACGAGTACCATTTATTTTATTTGTTTAAAAAAAAAAGTTGCCTCACACTAGGATTTCTCCTGTATCGTGACTACGGTTTAACATACATGTCACATGTACACACAACCAGACCTGAAACAACTATCTGATCATACAAATATTTGTCCGTGCGGGGATCGAACCCGCGACCCGTAGCGCAGAAAGCTAATCGCTTAACCATTACGCCAACCTTTGCTAAAGAGAGCAGATTAAACCCACTCTTGTCCAAACCCAAACCTTGAACATTACTGTCGTGAAAATTGAAATAATTTGTTGAAGCAAAAAATGTAACGCCATTATACGTGTCAAATTACTTCTTAGAAAAAATAACAAGTAAACAAAATAATAGGGCATTATAAAACGTGACCCATCCATACAATATTGTACAGCTTAGAACGAATTGGATTTAATTCACCTTTAGCAAATTTGTAAGCAAATACATTGTTATCTTAATGCGAACAAACAGAAACAATGGATAAATTGGACCCGCTCGCTTCTACCCAAAATAGTGTAATGTCGCACCTTTTTCGTGTCTAATTAAACACGATGACCTGGATAGTCGAAACTTGATCTAAACCAAACCGTGTCAGAACCTTGTAGAGACCTAGATTGCCCTACGGAATTTGGGTTAAGTTGGCACTTAAATCTGAATATGAAAAACTGTTCTTCATTGGGCCTACTGAACGTGAATGTGTGTTGGAGCTTCGAGAATTAGGTCTCATGATATTATGTATGGACTATCTGACAACTTTAACATATAAGTGTGGTCACGACCAAAAATATATTATAATAGAGATACTAATATAAATATAGATACTATTTACTAGCTATGTAAACGACGTATGTTTGTAGAGCTAGGTGAGAGACCGTGCAAAGGACATAAATATCGGCAAGTAGTAGATAAATATGACTGCATTTCCGTTGCTGATCTTGTAAGCTTGCTATGTAGATATGTTGAAATCTTTCAGCTTCACAATCCAATTCATGTGTTTCAGAAGCATTATCTCGGCGAGCAAGCGCCCGTTAAAGACAAAAGCTCTTTTTTTCGGAGATGAGACTTAGCTAGACAGATCTGTCGCCCTCGAAGACTCCTATACTTAAATTGTATCGAAATCGTTAGAGCCGTTTTCGCGAACGCGATCACAATATACTATATGATATTGCTCGTATTGAATACAATATCGAAACATCCACACTTTATAAAAACCACCGAAACATAGTACAATTTAGTATTCATAGAACTATGTACAATTTGGTGGTGTTATCACTACACGGCGATTTCTTCCACAGCCATTTCATGTATTGAAATGTTCATAAAACACAAAGACTTGGTTAAAAAGAGGAATTTTATAAATACATCACAAATAATTACACTTGATGTTGTAATGTTTCTTGATTCTGATGTTGTTCGGATGACGCTGATCTCTTTTTAGCGCTTTGTTGACATATAGCACCGTCTCACTCGGACATATTGATTTTATTGCAAATTAGCTTCTGCCCACGCTTCGCCCGCGTGGATTACGAACCCAAACGATTTTTTTTGCGCGGAACCCAATTTTTTTTATAAAATTAAAGTAGCCTGCGTTTCTTCTTATAACATCAGCTATCTGTCAGCTAAAGTCCTGTCAAAATCAGTACAGCCGTTTCGGAGATTAGCCGGAACAAACAGTCAGAAAGACAAATTTTTTATAATTATTTTTGCGTTATACGTACCGTATATACTTTCATATACATTTAGTAAAAACGCTGTTATTTTGCCATTACAAACAGACACTTTAATTTTATCTATTTGTACAGAGTATATATGTATAAACAAGTCCCTGTAACTCAAGCATTATTGCACATTGTTGTCTTGCCTGTTGTTTTTGTTTCAATCCATCTATTGGAACTACCTTTTCCATAGTTAGACAGAGACTTCTCCTAAACAGTTATTAAGTAAAACAAGATGAGTGATCATTAAAATTATACCTACAACCAATATCAACCATTTGTAATTTCGACACACATATAATTTTCCTTAATAAATCTAGGTCGATGAGTTGATACCAAATATAAAGATAGAAAGAAACAAAAGAATATCATTAACATTTAAATACCTTATACATTAATAGATTTTAAATTGAATAGGAGCTACGAAATAACGTAGCGTTCGTAGCCGTTGTCTACGACCTCTACGCTTCCGGTTTTCCTTGACTACGCCGCCCACCCTGCATGGAGGCTAACACGGACAGCATTGAATAGAAATATATATCTTTATACTGTAGAAGCTGCCTATAGTAGCCAGTTATCAAGATAATATATGTAAAAAATCGTTAAATTTTGAAAATATTTTTATATAATTTCATGTAAACTTTAAATTTAAATTACATATTAAAAACATGTGCTTTGAGATTTCCCATACCTAACTTTTTGTCTTAATTATATAACAATGTACCTAAATAAACACCCAATTACAATAATAAGCCTCAAAACCTATTTTTCAAATACATATCGAAGTTTCTAAAACCTGCCTTTTAAGTTCAAATCCTGTAAACATAATTTTACAAAGCGTCATAACGCGTATTTCCCTGTTATTAAGTCTGAATTACACCGTAATTAAGTTTTCAACAGAAGGCGAGCCTATGATAAAATACATAAAAAAATCACGAGTTCACGACACTCAACACTGCATCGACTTATTAAATGGTAGTCAACAATAAAAGCTTTATTACCCGCACGCGATCATAGTCCGACGGCCATATTGTCAATGTAGAATTAATACGATCGATAATGCTAATAAAATAGAAGAATAAAACAAATTTCAATAAAGTGAATGCGTAAATGTTACACATTTCTATTTTTAAATTTAAATATTAAAGAACATGGCAATATCGCAGTGAAAACCTCCTAAAGCCAATCTTTTTGAAAAATGATTTTTTGTTTTTTAGATTGACAAAATCGTAAAGCATGTTTTAGTTCAAAAAACTTTTAATTCAGACACTCCTGGCGCCGCCTATGATGTGTAACGAGAACCTTGTATAGAGATTCATTCAGCCATTGTCATCTGAGAAACTTGGTAAAGTTTATCGTCGCCAAGTCTTAAAAATCAAAAGCTTTCATAGTTATTTTTTTGGCCGACCATTTTTCTTTCTTCGTGTAAAATTTTGTGTTTTACACTGACAAGGTTTTCATGGTCGAGCGACGATATGTGAAAGAAGTTTTTATATTGAAAGAGAATTTAATTAAAAAAAATAAACAAGGTTTGTTCTTTTTTAAATTAGCTTCGTCATCAACTTGAATGTCATTGTCAGTTTCTTTCGACAGAAAGGCCTTTGCACTACCTAAACATTCGCTATACTTTCAAAGGCTATTCGTAAACAAGACTCGTGTTACCAACACTACAATCTACCTGGCTTCTTGTATAAAACTTTCAGAATAGTCATTTACTATGCATGGAATACGGAGCCTTCGCTCATGCACAGGAACCGTAACATTCCACCTCCTCCCCGGAAATTACAATATGGCGGCCGTACACCGGTCATGAGGGTTTTATTGACGACCGTATTATCCAGTTCAAGCTGACCGTTACAGAGAACTTTTCCATTTGGAGAATCGTATTGACTTCTTTCGATTAAGAATGTAAGTACCTATAATTAATACAAATTAAAAAATAAATAGAAATTTCTCTAACATCGTTATAAACGAGCTTTGCCAAACAAAAATATTGAACTATTGCGTCACACGTTCCTAGCAAATTCCAAATTTGAAATCAGTTGGGAATAGATAAGGGCAACACCTCAATGGATATCGCCATCTCGCTCTAAACAAAGCCCAAATCGTTAAAGAAAGGCAAGGGTATAAAGTTCTTGATACCATAACGTCGATCGACTGACGTACGCCTAAGTTCCCCCATTTATATTGAATGGAGTTACTATGTACTATTTGTGTATCATTACAACTTGATGTACTTGCGTTGCGGATGAAATACCGCCATGTTTGGCCGAGACGTGAATATTACATGTAGCTTTTAGCATATTGCGTAGGATGGGGTCTTAAGGATAAATTGTAGGTGTTTTGAGAAAATGGTGACTCCATGATGCTATTTTATACGACATGCGAATACTTAAAGATGGCGATGCATCAAAACATTTAATATGACAGATAATTGACAGTTGTATTCTTGACTCAAAACTATGAGAAAGCGTTTAGTTAATTTTAAACTTAAGCCTCTCTATTTATAAGCTCTTAATTAAGTTAAAACACCGTTATTCATGACATAACTTCATCCATTGTTTATTAAGGGGGTAGGTCTATAACTAGATCGTAAACTTGATATGAAGGGGTTTTAAAAATGTAACATTGTTATTTTGACATCAAAGGAAAACTGGCTTTGTTTTCACGTTATTCCTTGATGTATTATGTGCAGTTTTGAGCATAATTGGGCAGTATTCGGATTGCAGTGTCCAGGCTTGTCACCCGATCTAGATGCGAACTCTCAAATTGTTCGACGCTATATAATTGAAGCAAGGACGGCGTTGTGTGGTGTGCAGCATGAATTAACTAAATGGAACTGAACACGGGTAGCCGCTCGCGGTCATTACAAACGTGTCGTGCAGAGATGCATGCCAAAATCCAATCACTATTGATCCCAAAATTGGTTAAGTGTAATGCTACAGCCAAAAAATGGATGGTATTGATTCTGGTTTCGCTATCATAATTTTTCGCATAATTGCTTTTATTACGGCTGCTTTGCTGTGTTGCCTGATTTCGTTGTGTTGTCCCCTACGACATCTTGTTGTTAGCCAGCTGTGAGATTATTTACCTAGATAGGACGCGTGTTGTCTTTACCTGCCATCCTTGCAACAGCAGCGAGCGGTCTACAGTCCGCAGCCACATGACAGCGTCGCCCGCCTGGAAATCACGTAGGCGGTGGCAGCGCGTGTGCAGGAACAGGCCCAGGCACTTGAGCAGCTCCGACGTGGAAGCCTGGATGACGGTCTTGCGCGGCGCGACAACAGGCGGCCCGGAGGTGGGCAGTTTGTCGTAGCACACCACATTGTTGTTGAGCGCGTTGGCGCGAGCCACGTCGGGCGGCGGCGCGGGTGCTGGCGCCGGTCGCGCGTACACGCCCTGCTGCACGCTCACATTCTTGTTGCGGTCCAGCGGCGCGTTGTCCGTCAGCGGCGCGCGGAACGTTGCGACGCTCTTGCTCTTGCATTCCAGCTTCTTCTTGTTGTTATTCGCCGTAGAAAACCGCTTCCAGGAAAGCGCGTTTATGAATAACGAGTGCTTCTTGAGATTCTTCTCTAGGGCTGTCTTCTCGGATATAATCTTGGCGGCGTCGTCGAGGGTGGCGCGGCGCTCGTCCCGCGGCACGTCGCGGTTCTCGCGATTCTTGGCGTTGTTGAGCCGCTCGTAAGAGTAGGCGAGCGCGGCGCGGTCGGGCGGCGGAGCGGCGGCTGGCGGGCGCCGCTCGCGCGGGCTGAAGCTCAGCACGGTGCCCATGAGGCCCGCGCGCGTGCAGCCGCTAGGTGCCCGCATGCATCACGTTCGCGGCCGGCGACGGCGGCGGCCCGTGTGGGCTCGATAGCGGCGCGCGTGCGCGGTGCGGCCGCCGCTATCGACCGCTGCGCGCGCCGCCAGCTGACGCCGCCGCCCGAGCGCGTGCCGCCCGCCCGCCAGCCCTGCCCGCCCCGGTAAACAAACCCCGGCACGAGCACCACCACGGAATTACTTATCGGTTATTAATTCCAATTAAAACCGACGCCTCTCACTGGAGCTGTCGCGATTACCTGCTCAGATCATGAGTGACGACTACGCATTAAATACGTTATCGATACAGCCCTAATTGAAAAGCATTTCAGTTTAATCGATTTATATAATATAATACCTATGTACCACCTGTATGCAATTGCAATTATTAATATATGAATGCACGTCCGCTCTCATCGATCCAGCTCGTACAGTAGAGACAGTTACTTACAGTCATAATTTATGGAGTCGCGCATCTCGACAAACAAGAGCTACTTTATAAAACTGCGTCATTTTTCAATTTGCACAAGTACATTTGTTAGGACAGGAGGCAGGTCGGGATTATTGCGGATGTTACATAATAATGCGGCGGCGCGGTCGCTCTGGGACTATAATCGAATCGCCAAAGTTCCGGCCGACTGATGCCTTTGATAGGCTCCGCGTTCGGAACGACAGTGCCAAATGCAGTCTGATTCGAGACTGACCCATTTTACGTCATAACCGCAACGCAATTAAAATCTGCAGCCTGAACGAGCTTCATGCGGTCTTGTTATCCTGGTACCTACATAACAAAGCATCACGCCTGTATTTCCCTGAAGGGTAAGGCAGAGGTGTACTATTCTACACCCACATTTTACCGATTTTATTGAGTCCCATGTAATAGGGGGCGAGTCTAGTGCCATCTACCGGCCACAGTTCCAAATTCCGTGCTGCTACTGAGAAGTTCCATACAGAAAAATCCAATGAAACTTTTTCCGACCCGGGAATCGAACGCAGGACCCTCAGCAATCACGCTTACGACCATTAGACCAATAAGACAGTAATGAGTAAGATCACATTTTCACATCACATCACAAAGGAACTTTCACTGCACAATGCATTATAGTTTCCATATAAAAGATTTATTACATCAATATGTTAATCGCGTAGTCTGAAGCTAAATTCCTAGAAAGACGCGTCACCATATAAGTAAGGCTTTGGTTATATTCGAGGCATGGCGCCTAATAGCTTTTCCCAGAAAATGTGACCATTAACCGTGTACTCAAGCTATTTCACTTTGTAAGGTATTTATAATTTCATGAGATAGATGGAAAGTTAAAATGTTTTTATCAATTTGTAAGCGTTATAACATGAAAAAGGAGTGATGTGGTATATGATGAATTTGGTAGGAGAATAATTTTAAAAGAGTATCCATGAAGAGACTTGCCGGTTCTTCTCTTTAATCTAACTTTTTGGAACCGTGCAACTAGAGTCCTGCTTTCCCTTTAAAATTATTTGTTACCTGATATGTTTATTTGAAACTAGCTTTTGCCTGCGACTTCGTACGCGTGGAATTTAGAATCTGATATTTTCTTGCGGTAAAATAGAGCCTATATTTTAAGTTATACATCGATGAAAATTGCATTCAATTCCATGCAGTTGTTTTTGCGTGATGCGTGTACAAACATACAGACAGATAGACAGACATAAATACTATAATTTGTTATTTTGGCGTCCGTTGCTCTAATATTAGTTTTTCTCAAATATCTATAATGTACAGACATCGGCCTGTTACAATTTTATTAAATGTAATATAGATAAAAACATTTATACTCTGGGTGTCGTGATGAAAAAAAAGGCTCTAGGGATATAACGCCTCTGACTCTACCAATCAGGGCAGGCCCTGGAGGCCCGCTCAGGAGCGGTTGTCAAAATTCATCCAAATCCATTAATACAATGACATCTTTTAGCCCGTGCCTTTCCCAACAGAGAATAGACCACATCAGCGTTCGGAACCGTACGATAATTATCGTACATGTGCTTCACACATCTCGCATATTTTGTGTTCGAGTGACAGCAGTTATTGTCTGGAATCCTCATAGTCATTATCCTGATGGATACGATAATTTTGATCCATATACGATAATTCTACGCCCCTGGTACGATAGCTGCCTCGCTTCAGGGTGTGAATACTGGACCACATCCTTTTCACTTAAGACGTGACAGGTGAATACGAGGATGGGCAGTAGTTTCGGCGTCCAGACAAATTCTATCACCAATTTGTCTGCCAAACGTGGTGAATGTGGCAAGAATAACATCCCCTGTGACCATCAACCGTAACGATCGATGAGAATCTCAAGTTCAACAGTGCTCTTGGATTGTCATACTATAATGAGATTATGATAACCTCAAAATTATATAATCCATACATAAAAAATACTACAGCTGTTAAAAATCTACGATATTTAAACAATCAGACACTAGAATGTCTCAAATAATAGGGTTGTCAAATAGAAATCAAAGCGTATCAAGCATGACGGTTGTCCGTGGCCGCGCGAGGTCGCCCCTAATGTATTTAGCGAAGCCCTACAGCGAGTAGCGACATAAGCCGTTGTTTATTTACGCGCATGAATGTGTTTCAATATAGAACCTGTTTGGGAATTGATGAGAAAAACGCACATATATTATGGAATTTTATAAATTTTACAGGTTTTTTATAGGTATAAAGACGAAGCAAAATCCTAAGTCTATGATAATACAAATTTACAAAAATGTTTAAAAACAATATTTGCGCGCATTTGAGAGAATTTCTATCGCAAACGCATGCGCACTTTTCATACATAAGTATTTAGTTTGACCGTAAACTACGGTCAATGTACAGTCAGCATCAAAAAGATTTAAAAGAAAAAACGTTGCTCCTCACTAGGATATCTCCTGTATCGTGGGTACAGTTTACAAACATACATGTCACGTGCACATACAACCAGACCCAAAACAAACATCTGTAAATCATACAAATATTTTTTTCGTGCGGGGATCGAATTCGCGACACGTAGCGCAGAAAGCTAATCGCTTAGCCAATGCGTCAACCGTGTATATATTATACAATGTATACATTGAAAGAAATTCAAAAGCAATTTTTGTTGAGATTTTTTTATTGTATCTTCAGTTGTTTACGTAAAAATACGTAATCATTTTAATTTTATGATTTTAATCTATAGTTTTCCAAGAGTAAGCGTTTGGATTTCGCTACGTGTATACATATTTTTGATGTTGACTGTACTTATATTGTCCAACCCAGGATTGTTACAAGACAATATTATTCGCAAATAATTTTAGTGGTATTTGGTATTTTCAAATTTATCAAAGCTAGAGTTTGGTCCACTATTGGTATCATTTAAATATTATATCCCTTTAGATTAAGCAAATATAACATAAATTCTCCGGAATCGTTACGTAAAGGTTACCTATAAATACTCTTATTATCCGGGTAAGGTTCGAGTTCACCAACAATTAAACAAACGTTTAAACGAAATCAACCTTTTAACATGAACTTTTGAATGAATAAACGGTATTTTTAATTTTACACATCTGGTGTCGGCGTTCATAGTCGTAGAGTTGAATTTAAAATGAATAAATTGAACAGTTTACTTAAATCGGCATTAATAATAATAATTACCAGGCCATAACTACATAATAAAACACCATTGAAAATCAAGAAATAAAGAAAATACGTTTATTTGGCCCAAACTATAATATTGGCACACAATAATAATATATAAAACAGAACAAAGAAAAAAGGAAAACAAAGATAATAAAGAAATTGATAATAATACCTACTAAGGTTTTGAACTGCATTGCGTGCCTCATCAGGTGCGCGAAATAGGTCCAGTTCAACAAAATGCCAGTATCTGACACTCGCGAAACGTAATGAAGGGATACGGATTTAAATCATTTTTATAGTGTGTTTGTATACTTAAATAAAATAATATAATAAATAAAAAATGAGTAATAATTAATAATAGTTAAATGTCTATTTATACATATTTTATATTTGTGTACCTACCTACGTGTAAAAAGAAAAATGGGTACCATCGCATACCAATAGTCTGTCGTCTATAAGAAATACACACAGTTGAAAATTTAAAATTACAAATATTATTAGAAGACAAACAAAAAAACATAGGTAGGTACATTTTATTTAATATGCTTGAATGACGCTCGGTGTATCGTCATCCAATGCCACATCATTGGCCTGCCATTTTGTTAGCTACAATATAGGCTTGGGTAATATCGTCTTTACGCTGTATTGAATCGTATCTATATATCGGTTTTGAATATCAGATATCGAATCTATATATTTCAATATCTATATATTGGTCGGAATCTATGATACTCGGAAACTAAAGTAGTACCACATGTTACTGGCGTATTGCTTGAATCTATGATATTCTGAAACGTAAATGGTGCAGCGGTTCGGTCGAATCTATGTATTCAGAGTATCATAGATATTTTGCGTTATTATTATTATGTGGTTCTGTGCAGTGCCACTCGAGCGATATTGTAATACATAGTTTGTACGTCGTCCGATATATAGATATTGGATATTGTGCCGATATATAGATATTGTATCTATATACGATTTGTATCGCCCACTCCTACTACAATAGCTTCTAAGCTGTTGGAGCATTGAAAGTTAGGTCCTTAATAATAAAATAGGATGCCTTAGAACTAACAACCTTGTGGAGCAGTCCGTCAATGTTAAGAGGCTACTTCAGATCATCAGGAGTAGCACTTGTGTTCACGTGCATCTCATTTGTGGACGTCGTTCGTGCCACCTCAGCTCGGATGTAACCTCTAAACTAGAAACTTCTTTCTTATTGATTTGTGGGCAGATTCAAGTGTACACTCCTACCTAAGTTATGTTATTAGTTAAGTTATGTTCTTGGCATATCGTCACTGGAATCGGTCGCGGTGCTGGCCATCTGACGAGCAAATTTCATTTTATTCGTTTCTATATCCTGTTTTAATGACACAGGTTTTAGATTTTCTCAATTCCTATTCACTGTATCTAGAAGACCAAGGAAGTGTTCGTCTTCTGTATACTTAAATCTTGAAAGACGATAATAATACAATCTCCTCATAGACCCATACAAACCCGACAAGCTTCCAATTGCTTGCTAATTGCGTTAACTTAATACCGAAAGAAATCGGACAAACTTAAGCTTTGCCAGGGGATCCAAAAAGGCCTTTTCAGTCATCTTCAGCAGTATATTTCACACATCGACGCCGAAACGAATTCAATAGAATTCGCTTTAAAAGCCCATCATAGGGCTGAACCTCCACCTTAATTGTTCATTTATTAGTTGAATTCTATGAAGAGGTAACAGTACACGTGCCAGTCTTTTACAGGGACTTCTACGTCTAATGCCCTCGCATTCTAGCTGATTGATTGAACTAAACGAATTGCATTCGTGTTACGTTGCTACTATCGCTAAGGGGCACTCCAGTAAATGGCTACTTTTATCACATTAGACACAAACATTACATTTATTTTAATGTCAGTTTCTTCTTTATTGTGATTAAAAATTTAAGTTCTTCGAACAGAAGGTAAACGGGTGATCCCCAATTCCCTAAGGTGTCGTGTGACATACTTAATAACAAAAAGGACACTAAATGTACAGTCAAACAAAGAGCCACCAGAACATGAAGTTTTCTCAGGTAGTACCTACCTATTCAATATATTAATTTATATACTTAATGTTAAATTGAAGAATTTTAACCCTTTAAAAACCATCATCAGTTCTTTATCTTTAAAAGTATAGGATCACCATCATTTTGTGTGACTGTACAAGCTGGCCCCCGAGTTGTACCTAAGTACATCCTGCGCACTCTAGGCAGACACTCGTTACGATCTATGCTGACTGGCTATTCCATCCACCACTTCGGGCGAGGGCCCAGCGCGTGAGCAACTTCAATATAGGCGGTCATGTCTACAAGACACAATAAAAGATGTACATATGAACTATACTTGAATTATTTAAATCAATGGCGAAGGCCAAATAAGAGGGCCGTACCGAGCAGAGGGACATTAATGGGCTTTTTTATGTTCATTAAATTAAAACGCAGCGAAATTTGATTGATACGAAACTGTTGTGCAGATAATAGGGTATCATGGTTATTAACGCACACCCTGCGCGGTGCGGGGATCATCGCCGGTCTCCATACTCCATGGTGCCGAGGTTATATAAGGCACGCGCACCACGCAGCAAGTCGTCATAATTATCATAAAAAGGACGGACACCTTATCACGCATTACTGTAGAAGTGTAGATAACTAGCAAAAACTATATATATATATATTGTAAAAGTTACAATAATTTTAGCAGCAAAATTTATAGTTTAGTATTTCAGCTCCTCACACTTACCCGACACCACACAATCAAGTTATAAGCCTAGACAGTGGTCCTTTACTTAACCCAAATTCCTTGTCAGTTTCAACGAGCGAAAATCAAGTATAGCAGCATGTGAAGCAACATTCTATTTTTATTATATTTCAATGTGAAAGTTACAGGTTACCAATACCCAAAAAAAATGTTTGAAAGTAAAGAACGTGCAAACTTCTACGAATGACGTCATCAGTGACGCACTTTGTTTATGTATAAAGGCTTTTGTGTAATCTCAAATATTTCAACCTTAATAATACAAATAACAATGTAAAAGAATCATAACTATGTAGCAAAAGATTTTCTTTCAAAAAACAAACTCACTAACCATAAATTAAAATGCCAATGTCCCTTTTAAGAAAGTCACCTTTCGCGGACCTTCAGATTTACAAGAATTCTTGATATTATTGAACATACTTACACATGTGACTTGCCTACATTTAAAAATATCTAATCGTGTTAACGTTATGAACCGAACAGAGGCAAATATCAGAACCGATTAGTTCCAGACAGATTATAACGTCAAGGGGAGAGGGTGAAATAGGGGCTAAATTGTGTTAGTAATATCAACCTTATTTTAATAGCATAAATCACAAAATTCCATGCTGAATTGTCCATACTATTGTGCTATATGCAGATACTGCAAAACAAGGGTTCGATGACCCTTGGATAAAGGATTTAAAGAATGTAAGGATTTTTAATTAAAATGAATGTTTATTAACCATTCGGAGGCTTAAAAAACTTTGGTTAATATTTTTATAAATACGAGCTTTGACGAGAAAAATGCAAAGAACGCCATATTAAAAAGAAAAGCTTATTTTTCTTTTGCATAATAAATGGCGTTTCAGTTTTTTTTTATGATATACTAGACTGTACTTTTTAATACTGAAATAAACAAACTAACGGGCTGGGATGATACGTTCTTAAAAAACCGGCCAAGTGCGAGTCGGACTCACGCACGAAGGGTTGTCCATTGACTAGGTAAATAACAGTAGGTATTTATTATTAAAGTAAAAATACAACTGAGTATTTTGTCAATATTCCTACCTGTTGCCATTATTGATATCGAGCAAAAAAGGGCAAAAAAATCGCGTTTGTTGTATGAGAGCCCCCCTTAAATATTTATTTTATTTTGTTTTAAGTATTTGTTTTTATAGCGGCAACAGAAATACATAATTTGTGAAAATTTCAACTGTCTAACTATCGCGGTTCTTGAGATACAGCCTGGTGACAGACAGACGGACGGACAGACAGCGAAGTCTTAGTAATAGGGTCCCGTTTTTACCCTTTGGGTACTTAACCCTAAAAACTAAACACTAATGTATAAAATGAGTGCTTTACTGTCGCATGTGAATATATCAATATTATGCAAAATTAATACTGGCTGCTTTTATAATAAAATAGAAACGTGGCCAACATAAAATAGCAAGTGTCATAGGAAAAAAGAACAATTTTTTCGGAGTTGTGAATTGATTATGGAAAAGCGTTATTTTATCGACAGCTTTAATGTTTAATCACAATAACTTACATTCGAGCATTCTTCAATAAATTAATTTCTAAATAACGATCTACATATGTCGCTAACTAGAATTTACTATTCAAGCTAATGTTTTGTACCGATGTTACATCTGACAATTGATAAACTCTATTTTTATCAAAGTTATTACAAGATATTCATCGATGTCCATAAGGGAAGTTAAAAAATATCAGATATTATTTGACGACGATTCAAATTTCAAATTGATCTTCTTAGTTTATTTTTAAATCAATTTTTGCGTTATTTGTAAACAGTGCAGCACAGTTTATTTCATTCGTTTATTGTTTTCTACGAAATTATGACTGCACACGGTGACAGAGGCCCTAGTGTAAGTTTCTTTCGACAAACTCGATTTACTACATCGAACGCGTTCGGTGCTCCGTTTGGTCCGTTTCGTGCTCTCCACCAATCGGAGCGCCGAACGCGTTCGCGCGTTGCGCCGACTTGAATCTCTACGATTTTTGAGTGCACAAAACGTGACTATACACATTGATGATAATAATATTATCCTTTTGGCCTTCTCACTAGTAAGTATGGATTCCAGTGACAACCTGCCTTTGAAAACTATCCATCAGTGCTCCGTATCTAAATAAATTGCCATAGCGAAATCTTTCCACACCAATCCGACATGCCAACTATAAAGTTCTTAACTAACATAATAGATGGCGCTGCCTGTCGCAAATCTTTAAATATTATGCCGAATTAAAAAGGTTATCACAGTCCATTGAAAATTGCGCCACAACACCAGGTCTACCGTTTACCACGTCCAGGCTACACCAGCGGCCGTTTTCCAGATGTCCGGTCCGTCTGGCTAAGGGGCGTATCGCTCTACACTGGTTGAACCGCAATCTCTACTCGAGTTCTCATCTGCTCCAACGACCATCAGTTCTTAGACCACACTGTCAGCACGCTGCCACTTTAGCTCGCTGATTCTGCAAGGTCGGTGACCCCAGTACCTATAGACAAGTCTAAAATATACTAATTTGACTTACATTTTCGAATAGCAACGTGATTCATGAATGTTAACGCCATACTATTGTGATGTTTCTTTTCAATATCGATTGTAGATTGCAACTCGTATAGGGGAGCTGATATTATGCCCATTAGGTTAATATTACAAACCTATCAGTCTTCATTACATTAGGGGTTGGATATCCATTTCTGATAATAGGCCTTCGCGTAGACGTTATGCCTACAATGTGGCATTATAGTGGCATTTGATTCACGACTATGCATTATAGAACCTACAATGAAGGGTCATGAATCACGAAGTAGTAGCCGCCTACAGGGAGCCATATTTCGCCCACATTATGGTCATAATTACCACGGCTAACTGACACTTTACAAACATTGCGAAGAAGGTTGCGAATCGAAAAATTAAATTTCAAAATTAAACTTCTCGATTCGCAATCTTCTTCGCTTTTCCCATTAAATATGTTTTGCTCGTAGAACCAGGCCGACAAGCGTGAACTATATCTAATCAACCCTGAATTTTTGGCAGGGCACAAGCCCAAACTCCTGGCTGCTACTGAGATTTTTCTTACAGAAAAATACAACTATATTATTATAAACTTAAGAATATATTGATTGATGACTACTTCAATTTCGACTCTAGCTATGGGGTAGCTACAATCTAAAATTAAAAAGAAAAGTTCTACTAGTAGAGCTACAATAAAATCAACCCACGGGATAATACGTCTAGTTCTGTAACCCCCGGTCGCGTGCGTGCTGCACATTAGTTACTCACATACTCGAACCATTAAAACTGAATAGCCCAGCTTTTACGGAGCTTTTACGAGTACGAATTACAGTCTATTTGTTTCGTTACGCGCCGCCTAGTGAGAGAATATGGAACTAACTGTTTTTGATCTAATGTGTAAATGCTATGTACACTTATAATTTGTCTATACATATGAAGGAAGGAAGGCCTCCTACTAGGTGGACCGACGACATTGTGAAAGTCGCGGGCAACCGATGGATGCAAGTGGCGGAATGTCGTTCGATGTGGTGGTCTAAGGGGGAGGCCTTCGTTCAGCAGTGGACGTCTTCTGGCTGATGACGATGATGATGATACATATGAAAAAGTATCTAATGTTAGATTAAGTTAATGCCGTATGTATAAACTGTTGGTGAATTAATAAATAAATGTTACACATTTAATGGTGGTAGATTTAAAAACCAACGGATTGTTGCAGTGTATTATGATGTTCTTTCTGAAAAGGCTCGATATAGCTACAGTGTAGGATTAAGCAAGCGCGGGGCATGTAGCAAATTGTAACAAAGGGCTCTTGATCTGCTATGGGCTTCTAAGTATAAATCACTTTTTGTTGAACTCTTGCTTTTACCGAATGAAATTCTGTGCTTTATTTTCGCTAACAAAATAATCGGATACCGATTGTCTGACGTGGATTATAGTCGAAAAACAGGTGAAAAGTTTCACGTTTTTGTTGCATCAAGTAAATTCAATATCTCTTAATAAGGTTTTAATAAGTTTCACTCAAAAAATTACGCTCAGGTGGAGGTGGGTTTGAATACGCGGGGCCGATAGCAATTAATACTCTTGCTACGTGGTTAATCCGGCACTGTATAGCTATTATAATTAGGCGTACTTGGTGGATTAGTTCGCAATTTGTTGGTGTATAGATTAGTTGGTCGTAGTATTCGCCATTTTATTTAAGAATCCATGTAGCTTCTAATACGGGTTCCTATTTCCGTCAATATATTTTAAACACTTTTCTACTTACCGATTTAACGAAATTATACAATCAATTTTCATGATTTCCTATGTTAAATATATGAACATATTATAATTATCTTATAATCTATTTTATAGCCTACCACAACACAACATACCAAATTACTACGGAACATAAAACTGCGTGGCTAACGTGGCCTTGGGCCCGATATGGCTATTGCTTGGGTATGAAATCATAACTCTATTGCTGATAACGCAAAGGTTACCTTCCATGTGGCTAATTAATTATGTACGTTTTTTATCGACACGTCATATAAAATCTAACGCATTCGTCACAATTAGAATACCTACTTAATTAGGTACTGAAGCGGTTATAGCGGTTTGGCAAAGTCCAGTTGATGTTAAATATTCTGAAATAGCTCCGGTAAAATAATCCAATTCTTGACATCTCATTAATTTTGACAGATGTGTCTACGTATCATCATGTGTTATTTCGTAATTTATAATTAACTAGATGACCCAGGTGAACTTCGTACCATCTAAAATTGATTTGATTGTAACTCTTCATCAATAAAAGAAGTAATCCTAAGTAGCAACTTCCATACAAAATTACCAATTTAGATTTTTCGGCTGGTCCTTCGGGTTTTTTCTAAAAAAAATATTCACATCTGGCGAGCCATTTTCGAGTTTTTGCGAGACTAACGTACGGCAATTGATTTTTATATAAATAGATTATATTGATGACGGTACTCTCCTACTTCAAAATTGTAGGTATATAATATAAATTACAGGTAGAGGCGACAATAATCGCTGCTTATACTATAGATACTATATAATGCAAGCAACCAGTATGATTGTTGTATTATCAATATCAAGAATTAATGGATTCTATCGTTTAATATCAAATCTAATTATATTATTATCATTACTTTTGTACTCTACGAGTAAATGTAAAAAATATTCAAAATTGGTGGTCCTTCGAGCCGCAATTTTAAGGCGTTATTATGCTCAGATTGTGCTTTACAAAGATGTCACGTAAGTGTAGATTAACACATTTTGTATCCTCATAGCAGGTAAATGAAAGAATAAAAATTAAATTTAAACTTTTTTATTTTCTTATACTGGCAGTCGTATTGTAATATCAGCAGTACACACACACTATACTGAAAGCATCCAAGAACATTAACTTACATTAACAAGAGATATAATGGACATTAGTGGTGTCCACCATTACAACAGACATAATTATTAAATGCTTTGGAACAACATTTTAATAGGTAAGTCCTTAACACGGGGCTTATAGTCAATAAGTCAGACTGAAAATACAATGTACTTTTTGTAAGAGCTCATCAATGAAAATACTTACAAAACTACGCAATGTATTTCAATCGCTTTCATAACCCCTTAGTTATAAAAGTAGAAACTTTATTTTATAACTATAATATTCAGATTCCTATCGTAATAATACAATTTGACTTAATAACAAAATTTATCATAATCTGTGACCGATTTTTTCTACAAATTAATATCGCTAAACCCAGACAACATTAAAATCTGAGATTTCATAACAATGTCAGCAAAACCAATCGGAAGCAAATTATTTGACAGGAATCAACTTCCACTAATGGCACTTGCTTTTAATATAAAAATACTAAGCACCTACAATGTGCGTTACACGCATAAAACTAACAATTATTATTTACAATCATCTTTTGCCACATTTTTTTAACAATAAATACATTTTTGGTCTCATACTATTACAACGCAACCATTCCATTAAGAATTGATTTATATATTTTTTTGTATTTTAATCTATAATGTTTTTTTTATTTTTTATTGCATTTTTGGCGGGCGTGGCAAAGGACCGCGTTTTGAACGCTATTAAAATGTTCAGTCACGCATTTTAAAACTAAATTTAAAACCTATCGATAACTACTTCGGACATGAAAAATTCAAATAGAAAATTTTCCTCATCCTAAGCTTAACAAAACTGACACTTAACATGTACGAAATAAGACATAAGCAAGCGGACATAGTTAAGTCTATGTATTACCTAACAAATATCAAGAAAATGTACAGTAAGCATAAGTTTTTTGTAATGACTTAAATCTTAACCTATTAGAGATCCATACTGAATGTTTCCTGTGACTCGTCGAATGAGATTGAGTTGGACCGCGCCTTTTGCGCAGGGGACGGTTGTATTACATTCGGGACGGAATTTGGGTTCTTTAACAGGGCAGCAGGCAGCGCGCACTTCGGTGGGGTTTGTGAGATCGGTGATTGCCGTAGCGACATCATAAAAGATCTCTCGTATACAATCCGTGTGCCTGTAACAAGAAAAAATTGGCATTAATAAAAATCAAAATTACCTACCATAATCGAAAATATAAGTACTAGTGGTGTTTTCAGATATATCGTAGGCTATTCAAGTGTCAAAGCTACTAATTAATTATGCCCAAAAGTTTTTTTTCTTACAGTGCCTAGACAAGTGTTTAAATACAGGCGAATTTGTCTTTAGATAGCTATAAAGTAAGCCTATTATAAAAAAAAAATGTTTTGCAACTTGTTATGTGAGTTAAATTATGTATTTACGAGGAGAAACAGTTGCGAAGTTTGGAAGAAAATTTGTTTTCAATTCTATTTCTATTTTATATTTCCGTGCGTCAATCCAACGATTTACTGTTTTACTTTTTTAAATTTTTGTCGTAAGACGAAAGCACGTTTTCTTAAAACTAATAAGTAAAATGGAATTGTATTTATATTTATAATGTATAATATTTATATCCATTTTTAATCGTAGAAAAATCTTGTTTTGTTATTCGTTTTGTATACGTTTATTGGTTTTTAGGTATTTTAAAGAATCAACATTGATGTAAATATCCTTAAAAAATAAGCATATAATTCTACCGGTTTATCCACTCAGACCAGTTGCTTACTTATGTGCCATAATATTTAAAACGAATTCTTGTCGGTGTAGGTACCTATTGCATGACTGGACACGACTCGAGTGTTCGATAAGACGATAACGAACTTTGTAAATAAAATAGTTTAAACATCAATGATTACCCAAGGGCATTTGCTAATGGATAAATAGAGTATCATTTTAGAAAATTATATAACCAGGTTTTCTTATGGATAATCAGAGAAACTCAACGTTTCTGATTTAGGTCATAATCAATATGATGACAGTGTGATTAACCAGGTAGTGTAACTTATTCAAAGACGAAAAGGTACCTAAACAGACCGCTAAAAATATTTACTTTTAAATAATATTCCGTTTTACTTTGGTGTCAACTAAAGTAAAAGGGAATATTTTTCCGACTGACTGTTTAAATGTAAAGATATAAGCATAGCCAACATGCGCTGATATTTCCTGCGATTCTCGAGATAAGTACACTCTTAATGACGCTTAAGCCCCTTGGAGCACACAGACGCGGTTCTTTTGAGTCTTCATTTATAATTGTCTTTAAATCCTCAGCTGTGTGCCTATAAAATAATTTTGCGAATTTTTCAATTTTTGCGAAGAATTGATAAGTATTCATCGAAATTATTGAAAACTTTTTGAAAATTTCGTTTAATCAACTGTTTACATTTTTGTATCATCCATATCATCAAATATAGCTTAGAATTTAGGTACCTACTCAAGGCATGTGACCTATTTTAAAATTTCATTATTAACAGCATAATCAATATCGATTGAATTATAAAATATATAATTTACATTAATTACATAGGAGATAATAAAAAATAAAAATACAATAATATTATACAAGTAATAATACCAATCAAAGAAGCGGTCACAGATTACGACTATGACTGTGTACAAACAACATGCTAAATGAACACAGTACCTCCATTATCTTAAACAAACACAGAATGTGTACAACTAGTTGCCAAGTGGTTATATAACAGAGTCAATACTGCCACATGGCATGTTTACGTAATGGAGTCACGTTTTCGTATAGGTTAGGTCTTTGCTGGATATGTTTATGTTTGTGTAATAAGCGATGATTTATGATCTTATGTTTTTTTTATATTATCATAAACATGCCTATCATTCGTAGGGTTAAACAAACAAAGAAAATATATTATAGATTGCTTGAAGATAACAGAGCTATAATAGACGTTATTTATGCATTTTTATATTCTTTCGATTCTTCATAGCCCTTTGATACCGTTTAGCACTTCTTTGTGGATTTTTAGTACGTATTATTTATTAAAGAACTTTGAATACGAATAGTACGTATGTTAAAGTTTTAAAACTATTATGTATACAAAACATAAGTTTTTTTGCAATTTTATCAACATGATAAATATAATATTATTATGTAGAATCATATAAAAAATAATCTTTACGTTCTTTCACACAATTTCTTCGACATTCGTCATTAACTTCATCGATAAGCAAATGTTTTTCATATGACTTTTTTAATTTCATACTCTTCCAACTTTTAGGAGGAAAAAATGAAATGAAATATCTTTGTTTCGCTAATCGTCTTTTCTCTGAATAAATAACAAATGACTGGATTTCATTCATAATCACATTGAATATGTAATTATTACTAAGTATCGTAATGTATGAACCAATTAAACCTTTTCAAGGTTCTCTTCAACAATTGAGCTCACAACCGGTCATTGCCGCTTCTAAATTTAAATTACAACTGCCCGAGTTGAAAGCGAACTTGTTTAAGTGTACTGGCTGAATAATACAAAAATTCTCAAAACAAAAATGATTGTAAGAAAGAAGAAAATATTTATTTATGTTTGCTTAGCTCTGTTGTCTGTAGACATAATTCCTATCTCGCTATTGTCAGGCGTTCATTAAGATAATTGAAGGCACTTATAACCTGTTTTAAGGTTGTTGAACCTAAGGGCTAGGGACAATAATATATAATAGTAGTATAATATAATCTGTGAAGACTTTTGATATTTCGGCATTATAAAAATTGATAACAAGTAGGTCAGATATGCTATCATTATTTGGGAACAAGGTCGTTATTACCTAATTATCTCAATAGTCATATGACCTAATTACAGGTGAAGTTCAATTACCTCCTGGGGTGGTGGAATAGACTGTGCCTCCAGGTGTGCTGGAGTAAACATCTGGCATCTGTGACGGATCAGTGATGAGAACCCTCCTTGAAGGAATGGCCTGGACATTGGTGGCTTGTCTCGCAATAGGTGATGCCGACATGATTCCAAACTTTTTTTTAATAATTTCACAAAGCACTGACACTCTTGGTCGCTCAAAAAGACAAGGAGGACTGAACCGGGTGTAGCCGATGCCTAAAATAAATACGTTTACCAGCTACACGCACACACGCGCGCTTTGTGTATTGTAAACACGTCACACACGAGCGAGCCACATCAAAACATGCATAGATTATACCGCAGATAGGTTACTTTGTTGACGTTGTTTTTGTCACCTTGGCCTTGAAAGTGATTATGAATTATGAATAAAGAGAATGCTTTGTAAAATATTTATGACTTACTTATCTCTGCAATATTATTTTTGTGAAAAATATTTGATAAAAATAGGTACAAAAATATTTTATTGCTAACAAAGACAGTCGTTGCTAGGAAGAAGCACAGAGGGGGAGAGGGTCAAATATTTGTTCTGTGTGGGATTCGAACCCACAAACCTTAGCGAAGAAAGCCAATCACGAAACCTTTGCCGCGACCGTGTCAAGTGAAAATCTGAAGCAAAAGCTATCCCCTTAAAACCTGTGAGCAGTGATTCATATCGTCCCCGAATTCTTGCAGCCACCACACACTTAACTAATTTGTCTCGCACCTATAAACCTGCAACAAATATTAGGTATTTCATCATCCACTCATAAAAAAAGTCAACTACAACGACTCTTTACCTATTCTCCCATCTTATAAACAATGTTTAAACAGTCTATGTTGACGCACACATAGACATCCAATCTTTATCGTAATACACCACCCACACTACCGCGCTATGTTTTGTGCGTAGTTTAGCGTATAGCAGTCGATATGGCGACTAATTTATATTCGTGAAATGTTTATCTCGTACAAAATCGAGTTAGCAGTAGACGAAGGAATATCAGGAAGTAAATAGTTGTTTTTAATATTGGAATACTTTTGAACTTGACTGTTTACGAATAATCAGAAGAACTTAAAACTGAAGGAGATCGCTAGAAAACTGGTATGTTAATTCATCGACGGGCCTGCGTGGTCAGTTACGACCCAGTCCGATCCCAAAAAGGGGGCCTAAGAGGAAATATTTGTAGTAACTTTACCTGTTTTGTTTGATCTGTTTTTTACATTATATTATTGGGAAACTAAGAGCTCCACCGTTGTAGGTACGAGGTATTTACTAAATAGAATTACGTACATACGTAAACCGGTATACATTAAAAACGAAAATTTAAAATAAATAAGGTGAGTTTCTATGGAAATTTTGTAAACCCAAATTTAAATAGTTTGTTACAGGAAAATGGTCTTAATATCTTATCTTTAATTCCGTTTTTTTATCCCTAACATTGAAGACGTCTGACTAAATATAAAACAAAAAAAAATGATATATGATACTGTTCATTACAGTGTAATTATATAAATCGATTTCCGACTTCTCGAGTAAATTGTTTCGATGTAGTTGTAATTATAATCGATGTTCCCACGGCTCTGATTTCTCTTAGTTAACTTTAATCGATTATATTTTGTATTATGAATTATACACAGTCATCTGTTTGTTAGAATCGAATATGATAATTTTATGAAAATACCAAACTTGTTTTGTATTTGACATTTAGAACGGTACAATAAAAATATGATTATATTCTTCGTTATGTGATGTGAGCTTAGCATGTAGCTATTACATAAACGTATATAGCATCACGCCTGTATTCTCTGAAGGGCCTAGCAAAGGTAGGAGACACGTTATTAGGGTCCATTTATTGAATCGGGAAGACTCTGGCAATAGGGGGCGTGTACAAGCGATTCAAAATTCCAAGCTGCTACTGAGAATTTTCCATAACCTTAATATACTAGCGTTCCAAGAATTTTCTAACAGATAAATATAGCTACTTATGTTACAAATTTTGAACTGCACGTAGGCACAGTATTGGCGGAAACTTTTCAAACATCTTTATCTCATGCTACATTGCTATGTAACTTCCCGTGAAGAGCTGGACACCCAAATTATATATTATACCCAAATTATAATAAATAGAAAGAAATGTATCATGTACCAACCTACATAACATCAAAAAAGAGGAATTTCGAAAAAGTGAATATAATGTGTCGAATTAAATCATCATTCATTTGTTTTATAGCCATATTCCCCTCCTGTTCTAGTTGTCTCCGTAATAATCAGCTCATTGGTAAATCTGCGATGTTAGGTAACATACTATGTTACCTAATATCACACTTAGTATATTTAACAGTACATTATAGCAACCACAAACATAACCTCTTCGCCACGTGGCGCCACCGCATGGTTTTCATCCAATAACAAAATGTATGTGCAAGTAAATATATAGGTCAAGAGTGCGGTTGCGAATGTTGGCGGTGGCCTCGGATGCATGGCCAACATTGGGCCATTATTCAGGGTATAAATTACTGTGCAGCTGTTCTATTTGGGGAAAATAACCTGTTGGTTATTGAGCTTATTTTTGCAAGTAAATAAGGAAAATTAATTTTAAATATAATTTGGTTTTTCATACATGTGAGGTCATAGGATTTTTTCAATGATTTTTCAAGTTCTCTATGTAGATAATAATTCTACAAAGTTTAATTATATCATGATAATGACGCCTATATTCCCTTTACAGTTGAACGGGGACGAACCTATTACGATTTACTGGGCACGTATCCAAACACCAGGCAGCTACTCAGGATTTAGTAATACTCGATAAGTAAACAATAAATTATCCGTTAATCAACTCTATAATTATTTTTCTCAACTGATTTGATTGCATTGGCCCATTACTCGCAAACGCGACTGCTGAGTATAATTTTCCTAGGTTTGACTCGGTCGGGCAAAGTGTAATTGGGTTTTTGTGGATGGAACTACTCAGTAGCAGTCGGAGTTTAGAACTGTGCCCGGTAAGCAGATGACTATAGGCTCGCCCCCTAATTACAGACTTCTTTTTTTCTTTTACTTAACGTTACCATATAAGATAATGACAAAGGGATGGTTTTGGTCGGGATATTGTAATTAAATGTACCGATGATCGTTAAACAAACAATGCCCTTCATAAACAATACACGCCTTCACACTTCGTTTCCATGGAGATAGGTGAAAACAGCTACTCTTACATTCTGAGTTTGCTTACACTTATTAAAAAAACTTACGTATATTTTATAAATGGACACTTCTTTTGAGTATCAACCACGTGACCTTTTTGGAGCGCATCACCTCAATTCTTTTAGGCTTTCTAAGCCCTTAAATGATTTATTTTGACCTAGAATCTAGCTCGTCCCTTCCCCGAGGGTGCAAGGGGTAGATTCTAGGTCAGAGCGCACAGTCTGTGCGTAATGGGGAAACGCCTCACGCATTTCCACTTACGTCGCAAACGCGCTATAAATACTTTTTGTTAAGACTCTCATGAGCGATTTAAGTATCTAGGAAAATTTTGTAATTTTGAAGTTAATGTATCATCGACAATTATTGTTTTATTAAACTAACTAATTAAACCGACTAGTGTGCGGTAAAGTTACAAATCTATAATATTGCTAGGAGTTCCGCGCGACTTGGTCCGCCTTCGGAACAACACTACACTACAAAAAAGTTTCCTCGTCATATAGACATTCCCTGGACTTCCACAAATATTTCGAAAGCAAAATTAGCCAAATATATGTATATATATATATATGTTTTAGCGAGACAAACGAAAAGCAATTCATTTTTATATATATTGACTAGCTTCCGCCCGCGGCTTCGCCCGCGTAATTTATTATACATATAAACCTTCCTCTTGAATCACTCTATCTATTAAAAAAAACCGCATCAAAATCCGTTGCGTAGTTTCAAAGATTTAAGCATACAAAGGGACATAGGGACAGAGAAAGCGACTTTGTTTTATACTATGTAGTGATATTACAAAAATAAAGAAATTTGCGATTTTTAATAAAAGTTGCCCCAGACTTGGATTTTTCCTGTATCGTGAGTACACACACA
Source organism: Shargacucullia verbasci (assembly GCA_947562105.1). NCBI lineage: Eukaryota > Metazoa > Arthropoda > Insecta > Lepidoptera > Noctuidae > Shargacucullia > Shargacucullia verbasci. The sequence goes on from OX387296.1 coordinate 3,254,556, forward strand.
CCCAGACCTGAAACAATTCTGACCACGCCGATCAAACAAATAATTTGTTCCCTGTGGAAACTTTGGACGTAGACTAGGGAACTTTGGTAGGTAGGTACTGTTGTACCAGGAGGGGGCTTTGAATAAAACTGCAATTTTAAGCAAGCAAATAAAGACCTATTCTATTCTATTCTATTCAATTTATTGTACTTTGTATTGTTTGCACGAGCAAACCTAATATTACGAATGTTTGAATTTGAATTAGGAAAACTAATAATCCATTCCTGAATACTGTCACAAATTGATATACTTTCAAATTTTTGTTCTTAAACCACCTGCCAGTCTTTATTTCAAAGACAGTAACTCATATGAAACCTCCACAGTACCATTTCACAGACAATATTAAAACTGTATCGTTTATTCTTTAATGTTACAATTTTTTGTATACAATGAATTACTACACAGTCAACCTCGCAGCTTGCTTAAAAAAATGATAACACAGACGAGTCAATATTAAATAAATTAAATGGTTGAAACGCTTCAAGGATAGTGATAAATGTACTACATCTATTAGTTACTATGACGTTTTAAATAAAACAAAACATAATAGGTGTTTACTGCTTCTTTGATCTAGTGGTCGATATTGAGCGGGTCCCTGGATTCAATCTCCAGGTCGGGCAAAGATACTAGGGTTTTCTGTTAGAAAATTTTCATTAGCAGCATGGTTGATAGCGAAAGAGTTAATAACGGCGTTACCGAATTGTGGATAGTACTTAGTACTCCTCTGCCTTACCCTTCGGGGAACACAGGCGTGATGACAATACTATATGTTTAATATCTTACTTGAACCAATGCCATGAATAATGTTCTCATACATTAAAGCACGTAGACATTTTGCTTTCATAGACTGATTAGGTAATTTATATACAACAATATGATAACACCGTCTGAAGTCTTTTTATCTATTAATAACACATAAAGAATTATATTTGAAATTTTTGTCAACCCTAGCATGAACATATCAATCCTTATGTTGTAGAAGGGTGTTTATCAGGATTAATGTTCGTGCACAGGGGATACTACAGAGGATTACTTAACGCAGGAACGCAATTTTCTTGTTTTTCTTTAATTTAAGAGCTTAGCTGTTGTCGGTGGAGCAGTCGCCACTGCTCTCTACTTTCTGCCTTCGCTTTTACCTCTTGATACGACTCTACCCCTACTTTCTCCTTTACTTGTTGTGCAAAACTACGTCTAGGTGTTTCCCTTCCTCTCTTTGCTTCAATCTTTCCTTCTAAAATTGTCTTGAAGAAGTGATCATGTCGTATCACGTGGCCGATCATTTTTTATCTCCTGTTATCTATGGTTCTCAACACCTTCTCTCTTCATTAACCATTAATAGTACACTCCTCATTCGTTTTCTTTTCTGTCCAACTGATCTTTTCCATTCTTCTCCAGCACCACATTTCAAAAGCCAGTCCAAACCAAACCAATGTCTTTCTCTGTCCCTTTGGTACATCGTTCTTAATACGTAGATTTATTATTATCAAGTGAACACAGTTGAATCACTGCGATTAGTATTGGTGCAGGTGTTACGAACTCGGCGCAATCGCATCATTTGATAATACATATAATAGAACCGATCACAATAGATACGAACATGTATGTTCGATTTAATTCAGTTAATTTTCCTTGCGTTTTTTTTTATCTAGCGATAGTGGATGGTCCACACGTCTGCAGGTACACTTATTTGCCCTCTGATAACGGTGAAAATTGGCTAACTGTTGGCCTGATAGTATCGGACATCAATACGCAGGAGAAGAATTCAAAATACATATCTTCTTCGGCGACTTCAAAAAGCTGCCAATCTCGAGGACCTTTAGGTTGGGAAATGTGGAATTTTTACCCACTAACACATACCCTGGTTGTTGGTTCGAACAGGAAAATCTCTACTGGTCACCTCGTCTTACAATAAATATTGTATCTATAGATTAGTGGCTCACATTTTGATTATATTGAAACAACAAATTATGCATCTTGTTTGCTAATACCAATACAATAAAGTCTTCAGAGGCCCCAGCGTAAGTTTCTTTTGACAAACTCGGTTTAACACATCGACCACGTGCGGCACTCCGATTGGTGGAGAGCACGAAACGGCCCAAGAAAAAGAAACTTACACCGGCCCTCAGTTAACAACTAAATATAACCAAAATAAACTTCTGACGTACGTAACTTCTTCGTTTGGCCTGTTGAACCCACGGCCTTGTGTATTTATCATTACAGTACTTTTCGTTTCCAAGATAGCAAAAAATGGCTAGGTAGGTCATCAATGTCAACTTATATACTTACAGACTCAATTTACCAACTTCACGATTAAAAATGCACTCCTCTAGTGCGTTTGGTACATCCATTAAAATCTACAATAAATTACCTGAATACATAAAAAACACAGAAACAAATAATATATTTACCAATAAATTAAAACGATTTCTCTTAGATAAAAGTTATTACACAATTGACGAATACCTCAAAGATAAATTCCAACTAGGGTAATAGGGATAAACGAGGATAAACAAGCAGTACTTAAATATATTTATTTACCTTACTTACCGTGCAATATCTTTAACTACTTACAATTTAGTTAATTAAAATTACAGCTAATATATAAATAAATATATAAAATAAATAATAAAAATTAATACATAATCTAGAATAAAATTATAAGCAATAAATAAATAAATGAATATTATAACAAATAAAATGAATATAAATCTACACAATAATAATACCTACTTACTTAAATATATAAATATCAGATTTTCTGCCTTTTTCAATATATTATGTTTTAAAAAGCGCTCTTCATCCTCTCCTCTAAAAAAACTAACTTGCTGTGCCCGACAGGGTCCATAATTGTTTCTCTTTAATTTTTACCCACCAGCCTTTGTATACATTATGGGATGCAATAAAGTTATTGAGTATTGAGTATTGAGTATTATGAAATACTTACCAAAATCCGCTCATATACTCATTGAGTTTATTTTAATATACGTATATGTCATGTATTATAAGAATACACAAACACAGCCCATTCTAATTAGGATATATATATACAAGTATTCATCACAGTATAATGCTTTTAAAACCTTCAGACTGAGTCTGGGTGTGTCTATGAGATGTATTCTTGTGAACCGCACGATACGAGACGATACCGATAACGATACGAGAGAAAGCCTTGTGTGACAAAGTATTATACAAATGAAGAAAGAAAGAAGAAAGAAAAAGTATTTTATTGCAACAGAACTAGCGTACAAAACAATAAATAAGTGGGTAATAAAATAAACAAAAAAAGAATGAACCCACTATTAATAATAATATTAGTACAATACCGAATACATAACAGTAGCCAACATAAACTTATGATTTCCTTCCTCTAGCTTGAAGTAGCCGCACTGTCTCATTACATTGCTCACTGTTAGTCATGGTATGACGTTCCGCCCATAGGCGTCAGTCTGTGGCCGTATTTGTCGGATCAAAAAATTAAAAATATATGTATTATAATAGTACGGCTGTAGACGGTATGATAAAATGTATAGGATTTTCAAGTGTCCCGGAGCGTGTTTATTTGTCTTTCACCCTCCATAAAGTATAAAGGACGCCACATCAATTTTAAAACCACATAACCAAGTTTAAACTGTCACTTAATTTTTACGATCAGTTTTCCGGCTGAGCAATTTTAATTTAATTAGTAAAGTAATTTTTTAAATTGTCAGCAGCCAAACAAATAGTAAAATTACTGTTACTATTAGCCTGTCACATCCCACTTGGCCTCTCCCTTTAATTTCCAGACCGTTCTGTTCCGTGCCAAGTTCTGTGACACAGTAAAATAAACAATAAATAATAATTACAATTAAAATGTCTGTTCAGTTAAACAAATTCCAATAATGATATCATTGTTTGATCTTTACAATTTAATTGTACGTTATTTCAACAGAAAACTACTGCACCATACATAAAATATTACGCAGTTGTTTGATATTTTAATAAAATTATACCAAAATAAGGATAAGCCTATGGCGTTTTATGGTTTCTGCCTACGCCTAAGAAGAAAAAGGTGTGATATGTGATAATTAGACTGTAATTAGAACCCCTATAACGCGTAGAAGCAGGTATATTCGGTGTTATAGTATAGCTATTTGCCTTGCATCTTCCATCTTCATTCATAGCATCATGTCTGTATCCCCCAAAGGATTAGACACCTACATCATAAAGTCTTATACGGTACTGACAGTAGCAATTCTAGAAACCCATGTTCAGAAGTGAAGTAACTATGAATAGGCCCGCCGCCATACATCCAGATTTCCCCAGATTTATCCTAGTTTGAATGGCGTCCGGGTTACGTGGAGATTTTACACCTCCCGAGAAAGCCCGTGGCTGTTCATCGGCTGATACGTAGAAATCATTCTAAAATTAAATATGAAGTAAATGAAATGTAATCAGATAGAAATTTCCGCAGTTTGAGCCGTCTAAGGATTTGAGTCTTGTTGTCCTTGTTTCGTAGTTTTGTTGATGGCAACCCTACCTATGAACAAAAAGAGCTCAACATCCAACATGGCTGTTTCCAGCTGAAGAGGATATCATAAGCTATTGATACGGCCTTCAATTTGTGTTATGAAACGGAAATTGCCTACTTTCAGTACGAAAACAGAAAGTAATTCAGCAAAACAAAATGCATGACGAAATTATGCGATTGCGCCGAGTTCGTAACACCTGCACCAAGACTAATCGCAGTGATTCAACTGTGTTCACTTAATAACATTTATTACTTCACGAGAAACGTAATAAGTAATTATATTATGTTGTTTGTCTAAGATGTTGAAGGGCATCGCCAGCTCTCTCAACATTCAAGCCCACATAATAATTGGGTCCGGCTTTTTTATCTTTCTCCTCCACTTCGCTCTATCATAGCTATATCCGCATCAGAAACCTTGCATGTCATAATATCTCTATACACTGCACGTACCATTTGGATTTAGTTTTTTAGTTGTATATGCGAAACAATGCGAATGGTCCGGTCATGATAGCCTGGTACCAATAATAACCTTTTCCTTTTTTAAATATACTAATTTCTTAAGCGTTATTTATAGTATAGGTTTTATTAACTTAGGATGGAGACCTGTCTCTGTATTATAATGTAAAATAGTGCATGTATTGTAGGAGAAGTAAATAACGTTTCAATTAATTCTGTCCAATATGTCGTCAAGTGGCATCTATCAGTAATGGCATAAATCTATGTATACTAAAGAGTGAGTTAATGATTGACTCAGACGGCCGAACCTTAAGTATCAGAAATTAAGTCCCGTATTCTAGCTTGAAGTGCAACAGTTGTTCTGTGTTTGAGTTGAGTGACGTAGTTGTATGAACTGACAGACTCAAAATCTGTGTGTAACCTAAAAGTTATCTAGCTTATTTTAGTTTACCGTTTATTTTCTATAACAACATTAACCTAGACCTGTTTAATCTATTTTAATTGTGTCCACATCTAGCGCATGCGTATCTAATTTTAATAAATGCGAAGTATTTAAAGACACCTGTTGGATTATATGTTTCCTGACTCCCACTTCAAGAGAAAACAGGGAAAATATTTTATGAAAATAAATTTTATGAAAAAAAGTAAACATCTGCCGCTTTGCCGTCGCAAGCGCTGCTGCTATTATGATCTATTGATACCAGGATACTATTCTTAATACCAGGAGTTTGGAATTGGGCCTGTCTGGTCAAGTCAATAGGCTCGCCCCCTATTACACGGAGCAAACCCAATGGCATCCGCAACATGTTTGTGTGTGCGTGTATGTATTATAAAATTAATATACCTCTCTGTCTATACTTTCGAGGAATACGCGACGCTATGTAAAATGAAAACTAGTGAAGACATAAAAAGTGTAACGACCCATCATTTATTTTGGGCTTCGAAATAATCTGAATTTACGTAAGATCAGTTTATTTTGATGGCTCGCGACCAACGCAGACCGACTAAAATAACATGCCCAGATTTAACAACAAATCACGATTCAATATCACATAATATTTAGGTAGGTACTCAACATCATATTCTTGCTTATTTTAAAAGCACTAGCAACTACTCCAGTGAATGATATGCCACACAATTCTTTTAAGTGAGCAAATAAGCGAAAGTCAGCTCTCAAAATTCGTCCCGCTGTTTCAGTTCTTCGTCGTTCGAAGCCGATCAAAGTGCTGGATTATTGTTTTCAGGCCGATCTGAAAAAAAAGTACATATGTAATCATTTTTAGGCTAGTAGAATTTCACAATCTGATATTTCGCCTCAATTTGAGAAACCCAAGAAATAGGACACCCCCAAGCCAAGGATTTATAGTACTGAAGGTGTAATCCATTATAGAAAGACTAGCTTCCGCGCGCGGCTTCGCCCGCGTGATTTACGAACCCGTACATTTTTCCGGGATAAAAAGAGCCTATGTGCTATTCCAGACTATAATCTATCTCTGTGCTAAATTTCATCCAGATCCGTTCAGCCGTTCTGGCGTGAAAGAATAACAAAGATCCATCCATAATATTAGTAGGAAGTAGAAAGTAGGATAGTAGGATAGTAGGATATTATGAACTTTGAAGCCGGGTACCAATATTTAATTGAATGGGATAAAATGCCTATTAATATCAAATTTTTTATCACTTATATCAATGTAGGATGCGAACAGATTGGAACGTAAGTGGTGTGAAATGGAATGCAATGTAGGATTTGTGCGAAATGGAACGGGAAGATACAGGTTTGCAACACTGAAAAGAGGAAGTGAGGGAGAAAATGAGAGGACAGAGTGAGCGTACATTTTTAAAAGGATATTATTCGGGTGAATTAATAAATAAGAATCTGTAAAATGTTCGAAATTTAAGCAAGGGAAATAAAAATGCATTGTTTGAGTACATCTTAATCTCGCAACGTTCCCAAATAACGAATCATCATCATCGACGAACCGAATTTTGTTGCATTTGCTGTGACCGATGATATGTCGTTATATTCTTTCGAGAGGTTCCCTAGAAATTTTCTCCTCGTAGTAACAGTCTACGTACTGCGTAGCAAAAGCCTAGCACTACACAATTTGCCTTTAGTATATTTTAGTACGGTGTCGACAGTTATGTTGGGTCGAATATGGAATGGCCTCCAGGCGAGCAGATATAGCGGGATTCGGACTTCGACTTAAGACTTTTCTAGGGGGGAGAGCTACCGAGCTGCATCTCGTTTTGAAAAGATACCAGATGATATAAATGTGTATATGATATAAATTTGGCGCAGTGGCTAAGCGATTAACTTTCTGCGCTAGGTGTCGTGGTTTCGATTCCCGCACAAAACAAATATTTGTATGATCTAAAGATAGTTGTTTCGGGTCTGATTGTGTGTATACGTGACATGTATGTTTTTATACTTTACCGTAACATTAATTTTACCCTTCTCTTTTTACCTGCTATTCTGTCTATCCTAAGGTTGTCTGGCAGAAATCGCTAATTTCGATAAGAGATCCCTTGAGTACATCTCTATTGGTTTCCATTGTTGTATATTTTTTATGTTTCTGGTGTGCAACAAAGCATATCGACTGTGAACTGGTACTATCTCATTTTTGACAACATTACAGGATTAAGAAGAAACTATCGACCACGTTGTGCATGCAACGCGGTCGAAAGTTACTTTATAGTTTTTAAAATATATATTGGCATCTAATTTTGATTGAAGTAAAATATGCTTTTTACAGAGCTGCCGGGTATGAAATAATTTAGAATCGTATAACCAAGTAAAATCCTCATAAAATCGAGATAGGACATATTGCCAGTTCACAGTCGATATTGTATTGTATTAATAAATAATTCTGTCGTCAACTAAACGAATATTTGATTCAGAGGCATAATCGCCTGACCTACTTAGGTGCGTATAAAATATGTATGTTCAGTAGCTTATCTCGACGGGTCTCGTGTTGTAGATATACTATACATTGTAGAACAGTACACCTTTGTATGGATTAGTGCGTGGCGCAAGCGCGATCTGATTCCATTATGTCTCCGGTGGAAATCGCTCATGGTCTCCGGAAAAGATTGGCCCGTCAGCAAGTTTCGTAATGGGTTGATCCTCGTGTCTCGAGGACTAACATTTGACAGCACTATAAACGTATCGAATTTTTGTATAGGTGCATAGGTTACACCTTAAAATTTATTTTTGGATTGTTTTTTTTTCCACACTAGGATTTCTCCCACAGAACAGATAAATCTGTTCTGTGATTTCTCCTGTATCGTGGGTTTACAAACATACATGTCACATGCACAAACAACCAGACCCGAAACAACTATCCGTAGATCATACAAATATTTGTTCCGTGCGGGGATCGAACCCGTGATACGTAGCGCAGAAAGCTAATCGCTTAGCCACTGCGCCAACCGTGTCGTCATTTGTATAGGAATTTAGTAAAAGAACCACAAATATTAAAATTCCTATGATAATTGGTTCTAAGACTGCCTCATTGGTCTAGCGATCGCGATTGCTGAGCGAGGTATCCAGGGTTCAATGAAATTCTTAGTAGCAGCACGGAGTCTGGAACTGTGCCCGGTAGATGGCAATAAGCTCGCTCTCTCTTCTATGGGACTCAAAGAGGCAATATGGTAGTATCAGGCATTTATTGCCTCTCTTTAACCTTTTACTTTTAGGTGAATGAACGACCATTTATAATAAAAATTCCTTAATAATCACGTTTTATTACTCCGCCCATAACTTATAACTTGTTCACACATATCGCACCACTTTTCCAATAGTAGGTATATAATCATTAGCTTACAATATATTATTATTTATTTCACTATCAGCAACTGCGCAGCAGGCTACCGTGGCAGAAAATTTAAATACATTACGAAGAAAAATACGATAACAATGAGAAAATATTTTATCATTTTGACTGTTTGCTCTAAAGTAGACATTTTAATGCGTCATACTTTTATTTTATTTTTATCTATATCTATGTTGTACGTAAAGAAAACAAAGAATTAAGGAGGATCTAAAGAGACGTATAGAAGCATTCGAAATGTGGGCCTACAGACGCATGCCGAAAATAAGTTGGACACAGAAGGTAACCAATGATGAAGTCTTGCGACGCGTAGGGACAAAACGTAAACTCTGGAACATCATTAAGAAGAGAAAAGTTGCATATCTGGGTCATGTTTATAGGCATGATCGCTACGAACTCTTGCGACTCATAATGATGGGAAAAGTTGAAGGAAAGAGGTCCGTGGGTCACAGAAAGAAGTATTGGCTAGGAAATATAAGAGAATGGAGAGGAGTTGCGAGTGCTGCCCAACTGTTTCACCTCGCGAGGAATAGAGAGGAGATTGCAAAGCTGATTGCCGACCTTCGCTAGTCGGAGAGACACCTTAAGAAAAAGAAAAAAGAAAAGGTCTGATACTCGCTTTATTTTGTCACATTAACTAAGTACTCATATTTTAAATTTATAAGTACTTTTTCTAAAACTGTTTCTCCCATAAATCTATATAAATAAAAATCAATTGCCAAAAATGTATGTAAGCGCATAACTTCAGAACGGCTGCACTTATTTGGCTAATTCTTTTTTGTTGTGTTTGTAATTATCAGGACAAGGTTTATCTGTATATGAAAGAATTTTTTGGAAAATCCACCGATTAGTCCGAAATTTGGATGGTATTATGTATGAAAACCTCAATAATAAAAAAAAAATTAACCCGTGCGGAGCTGGGGCGGGTCGCTAGTTATTAATACATATATTTGCGTATAGTATATTAAGATTATGGTTTTTCTTATTGTTCTATCACCTAAGACCTCTTTCTAGACTTGATTTGCCTTCAAAAGCTTCTCGAATTGATAACAATGACATTGAACCTGTCATTTGTGTATCTGGTAATTAGCCAGGTGGGTGTGACGACTGGGGTAAATACTTTGACAACAGACACCTGACAATGGCGGCTACATTTTCAAGGATGACACCTGTCTGTGATATAGAAAACAAACAATGAGAAATATACGAGAAAAACACATAGCTTGACCTATTTGGATTCTTGTTGGACGCATAATTCATAATGCTCCACCCTATTGAGTCTAATCTAACTGAGCAATTCCTGGTCCTAATTTAATTAAGTTTAATTCTTGGATCGGTCCAAGTGCTATTGGGAGTATCCTGTATGGAAATTCTCAGTATCAACCTTGAGTTTGGAACTGCAATGCCATAATTGAGTCTCAATAACAGCATCGATGAAATATGGATGTACAACAATATACCTCTGTCTTACCACGCGGAATACAAGCGTGATGCTGTTTGATAGCAACCTATATCAGCCAAATATGGCACATTTATTAGCCAAATATATCTATGGTTTATCTTTGTTTGTTCTTAATATTATATAAACAAACATATTATTTATACAAACAACAAAGTTTGCTTTGCGGGTTATCTAAACGTTAGCAGTGACATGTTTTGATAGATCGAACTCTTTCCTGACTGATAGACTAACAGCACGTGCTGATTTATGCTAAATATGTCTTACTAGCGACCCGCCTCGGCTTCGTACTGGTGCAATTTACTATTGAAGATTTTATTGAGATTTTTATACAAAAATACCATCCAAATTTCCGACTTTTTCGGTGGATTTTGCGAAAATTTTCTTTCATACAAAACTTGTCCTAACAATTACGAACACAACAAAAACATACTGCCAAATCGGACGAGCCGTTCTCGAGTGATGATCTTTCATACATGCGGCTATTAATTTTTATTTATATAGAAAGATATAATATTAAAGGTGGAGAAAGGACCGGTTAACCTCAAGGGACTAGGCAGGAAATAACATTTTAAGAAGCAAATGGAGAAATTAAGCTCGATTATAGGAAAATCGATCAGGTACGAGAGAGAGTGTACTTAAACTTGAAGGGAGTGTACTTAGAGAGTAGATAATGATGACTCCGAACTTTTTTCTTCCCAAGTCAATATTATTTACCTCAACTGGGCAAATACAGGCTCTTTTAAGACGTCGAGACTGTAGATTACGGAAAACCAGATCACAAGTTAAAGGTAAAGCATTTGCAATAAAGCATAAAAGCCATGAAAATCCTTTGGATAGAATATAGAAACTGAAAGAAAGAAAGAAAGAAAGAATATATTTATTAGGCTTCACAAACCACACCATCAAAAAGAGAACACGTAAATAAGTAGTAATTACAGGCATTATTACAACAAAATTAAACAAAAAAAACAGTAAAGAAGCTTAATAGTGCGAACTTGATGCGGGATTGTGCGCCTAAAAGGCCACAGCTCAGCAATGCTGCAGGTGAGTGCAGCGCTGATTTTCAGCAGCAGCCTCAGAAACTGTATGTATTGTATATATTTAGGAATATGACGAGGCTAGATCACAGTCGCTCCGTGTAAAATACTGATATTCAACCGCAACCGGTTAAACTGGGAGCTAACCCCAATTTTTTTATGCTATTTCGCTATTCTGTGTGACAAAAATAGATCATGAATAATAGATAATTACATATTTCATACAAACGATTGAAAAGATAATCGTATTTCCTATGAATTTTGAAATAAAACAATAGCCAACAGAAAGTACTCATTAGTCATACAACACATACATTCCAACTAAACAATACACATATATTAAAGTACATCTACATGTATAGGTATTATGTATATTTATATAATGGTAAGTACATAGCACGAGGCTTCGTAGCCTTGACCGTGTACTCTTTTGAATGTGGAGTTTCAAACTTACATAACATAATTATGTGTGTGTGAGTAGAATAAATACGCGATTAAAATCCGAATTCGTGTTTATTACACCAATTAACGACATATAAATACAGAACTTATAAAGTATGCCAAGTAATAAAGTATGAAAGCTATTTTCGGAGCTAATATTTAACAGATGGCGAGAACTTTAGTAGTAATTTAACGAGGATGTAAAAAGGATCGTAGGTATATTTGGTCTGTGGTTTTAGAAAACTTACCGACTGCGTCTATGGTATAGTAAACATAAGCGCAGCTAATGAACGTGAGGGCAAAGGATTATTGGGTTTTTTCTGTTAAGAAATTGTAGCTTAGAATTTGGGTTCGCTCTTATTCCGTGTATATCCTTCGACGCATCCGTGATGGTATATTTTGGAAGCGGCTGTTTACCCAAAAAATAAAAACTAGAAGAAGTTAAATATCTTCGCCCCTTATTCCATGGAACTTAATAAACAGCGTTGACGAAATATGAGTATGTAAAACACCTCTTCCTTACCTTTCACTACGATGAAAAATTCCTCCTTCTGTGATATAGGTGATATATAACTGGGTGATGCGGCTACATAATCTTGGGAAATTCTGACTTCACAAAAGTAGGTTTCTTTAGAACCCTCTAATAAGATGAAGTGACCTAACCAGCTCTTACAAGATAGATACAATACCACGCCACGGATCTACGTTGTGACTGAAGTTAACCAAAAGGCAATAGACTAACTTTAACTTATACACTTCCGTACCCTGCTCGTAGTCTTTCGTCTCTTCTGTCTGAAGCTTGGTGCCAAGTAATTTATTGCTAACTTCAAAAACGCAAAAATCCATAGTGAGTATTATAACTTTGTTAGTTGCCATATTATACTCTGTAATATAATCTTCTCATTGTAATGCTATTTAATTAAACATTATCATGAATGCTTTCATTTAGCGTAACGTACGTAAAGATAATTAAGATTAATTAATTACGATTACAGTACTGTAAATAGCGCTGTTTAAGGTCATCTGTTGTGTCTCACTCAAATTGCAATATGATTATATTTAATGTTTTAAAATCATAAAACATGGATGGTGCGGATCGGACGTAAATTATCGCTTCATCATCAGCCAGAAGACGTCCACTGCTGAACGAAGGCCTCCCTCAAGGGGGGGTTTGCCATAATCCCCACGCTTGGCAGGCGGCTTGGGGATCGCAGTGGCTCACCGATTAGTGAGAGGACGCTGCTGCCAGTCCTCCGGTGTCTGGCCGCAGTTTTAAGACATACCCGGGTCAAAATATCGCTTGCTTTAACGAAAACATCGCGAATACTGGTCCGCAGGTGAACCAGAGGTTTTTGATGATGTGTACTCCGCCAACCTGCATAATGGCCTAACCTAAAACCTTTTTGATGTACAACATGTCTACAATACATCTAGAGTCCTTTAACATTTCATAAGTGCCTGTATTAGTTTTCAACCGACTTCAAAAAAAGGAGGAGGTTCTCAATTCGGCTGTATTTTTTTTTTTTTTTTTTTTTTTTTTTTTTTTTTTTATGTTTGTTACTCGATTTCTCGAAGACGCCTGGACCGATTTCAAAAATTCTTTTTTTATTTGATAGGGTATGCTTGTCATTTGGTCCCATTGTCATCAGGTCAGGACCTGATGGTGGAAACCCTGAGAAATCGAGGGCATCTCTTGAAAATTGTAGGCGAGCATGGGGTAAAAACTTGATATTTATGTGTATATCTGATGAGACTACAATACTATGGAGGTTTAGGGCAGATCTGATGATGGAGACGACAGAGGATCGAGGGAACTCCTCAACGGTACATCTTAACTACCTCGTGTTTGGGCTTATTTTATTCGTGTTGACAAGATCTTTACACCGAGATGGGTAATGACTGCCACTGCAAGGTCCGTGATGCAGGTGCAGTATAGTTTAGGGAACTCCTTAATGGTTGATAGCAGCTACATAGTGTTTGGGCGATTATTCCGTCAATTACGGACCGATTTTGAAAATTCTTGTTTTGTTTGAAAGAGTATGCTTCCCATTTGGTTCCATTATCACCAAGTCAAGATCTGATGATGGGATCCTAGGGAAATCGAGGGATACCCTCAAATATTGTAAGACAAATAGCCCGTTTGAGCTTTTTTTCTTAATAAGTTAGGTATTAGCGTCTGAAAATCATCATTTAATGATGCTGAGCTGATGATGGATGTCATAGTACTCCTCAACGGTAAAGAGTTAGGAAATAAAACTTCCGACTTTGGGATCACTCGATATATTTTGATGAATCCCGTATAAAACATTTGGTATAGAGGGTCTGATGATGAAGCCAGGAGATAGATGGTGGAACTCTTCAGTAGCTACTAGTAAACCCCTCGAGTTTGGGCTCATTTTAAACCTCTAAAAGTCAAAACTATCACAGTATTAGTTACAATAGTCGTCTTAATCTTTTCATTTCTCGTAATGCGTTTTCATCATGTGATCGGCTAAGTAATTTATTTGATTTTAAAATCACATAGTGCAATACCGTCTAAGGTTTTCACTCGACTTGGGGCAACATACATTTGACCTTTGTAAAGTTTTTCAAGAGAATCGTCTTTACTAGGTCTACCCATCACTCAAAATTGTAAAATAATTAAATTTTTTAACAAAAAATAAAAACCGACTCCAAAAAACTCAAAAACAAAACTAATAACTAAAAAGCAAAAAATAAATCTTTTATTATACAATATAGTAGTTGAAGAATATTGAAGTCGGTGCCAAGTAAAACATGCAATGATAAACCGACACGATTGGCGAAGTGCATTTGTCGTGTCCGACGCATAATTCGCTCCGCACTCGACAATTTCTACGTGAACTCGTTGTTTCAATGTCGCTATTATAGCAGCAAGGTATATTACTTTTATGTTTTACTTGGCACCGATTTCAATATTCTTCAACTACTATATTGTATAATAAAAGATTTATTTTTTGCTTTTTAGTTATTAGTTTTGTTTTTGAGTTTTTTGGAGTCGGTTTTTATTTTTTGTTAAAAAATTTAATTATGTTAGAAATAAAAATAAATCTATCTATCTATCTAATGAAATGATTTGATTTGATTTGACCTTTCTTATCGTGCCCAGCTGTGAGACAGAGATGTGCTGAATTGTTAATTCTTTTTCCTCTGCCGTATCAACACGAGTTATCATCATCATCATCAGTTATCATCACATGGGAATCTCTCGTACTGTAGTGGAAAGATTAGCCAGTCAGAAACGGTGGTATTGAAGGTGACTGCCCAGGTTGCACCATACAATTTCAGGTATCGTCACACTCTGAGGTTCTTTCCTTGCATCCAATCATTTATTATTATTACATTTTAATTACGTTTGCATTTTTAATGAGATTGATTGTGTATAGAAAAAAACGCATACGCATTTACGTAATAGAGGCTTAACAGTATAAACTACTGATATTTCAAATTGAACTGGCAAAGTCGAATGCAAAGCAAGTGAATTTACTAAACAATGTTGCTGATTACACCCAAGGGCAAACACTTCGATAGTTAATTTTCATACAAATGGATGATTCTCTGAAGTTCTGTTGGCAGAATGAACAACAACCGGTTTATATTCAACACACCAAATCAAAGATACGACTTATGAATTTTGATTGGTATTTCTAAAGAAATGTTAATTCAATTCCTATGCAAGTGTTTATTTTTGGCACCGTGCTCGCTTCTTGATATTGAATATTAATGGTAATCATTTTGCATATATTATTGGAAAATTATTCACACAATAGTTAGCTGTTGTCATTTGTCAAAGTTGCACTTGTCCGTCTGTCTCTTAGCACGAACATTTCAATCCTACGTACCGTTATCGTAGCGTGTTTACACAGGATTTAAATATTCGTGCTAGGTGTACAGACCAGGGTAAAAATTTCTGTATTCAAAAACAAAATACCATACCTTTACAAATTCTTGAACGAAGAGGAGAGAGAAGAAGAAAAAGAGAGTAGAAGCGCAAAGTTTATTGGTACCTACACTATTATAGATCCCTATGATAGGGTACCAATAAACTCTGTTGTCTCTCTTTAATGAAGATATTAAACAAAGAGAACGGTTGCAGTGCCTCATTGGTCTAGTGGTCGCAAGCACGACTGCTGAGCTTGAGGTCCTGGGTTCGATTCCCAGGTCGGGCAAAGTGTTATTGGGTTTTTCTGTGTGGAAATTCTCAGTGGCAGCACGGAGTCTGGAACTGTGCCCGGTAGATGGCAATAGGCTCGCCCCCTATTACATGGGACTTAATAACGGCATCGGCGAAATGTGGGTGTACAATATTACACCTCTGCCTAACCCTTCGGGGAATATAGGCGTGATGCTATGTTATGTTATGTTATGTAGAACAGTTTTTATCGGTGTAAACAACTATTTCTCAAAACCTGCTTCACCTTCCGTGTTCAGTCTTTCCCAGCTCAATTAATCTAACTCTTTACAAGAGTCTCTAGAGTCTACAGCTCCACAACTGCTTCTCTATCGTATCCCCAATTTAAATCATCATCATGCCTTCCCTTTCCTAGTCTAACCAGATGTGGCTGAATATCAATGTTTTATACGGAGCGACTGTCACCATAATAGTTACTTTAATCCTTACGACTTTTTCAGACGTTACTTTGGCATCATCATCTGCCTAGCCTTTTCCCAACTACATTGGGGTCGGCTTCCAATCGAACCGGTTGCGGCTGAATATCAGTATTTTACACGGAGCGACTGCCTTCTGACCTCCGCCACCCAATTACTGGGAGACACTGATACTCTAAGGTTAGACTGGTTGTCATACTTTTTTGGGATACTGACATCCGTAACGACTGTCATAGGTCTTCGTATGACACCCGGGACCAACTGCTTAACGTGCTTTCCCAGACATTGCTTTGGCATACCCGCATACGTAAGTAAATAAATAGTGATTGAGTTATGGTATATATTTAAATCCTGCATTGTACTATAAAACGTGACTTCTCCTAGTAGTAAACACATTTATTACTACCGGTTTTCTGTTTATACATATATATTAATTAGATATGTTTTTGTCTAATTAATATGTATTGTGGGATGCAATTCACATACTCAGTTCCTTCTTGAGTCTTCCATCTTTAAAATACCTAAGAATTAACGATTACTTATAATAAACTAGCTTCCGCACGCGGCTTCACCCGCATGGATTAGGCACACGTGCATTTTTTTTTACTCAATAAGCTATTGGTTTACTCGGCGCACGCCAGTAAAGCACCCAGTCGGCATGATTTTCTCCGACATCTACAGCAATTATCGTCATATTTCAGCCAACTTACACAAAAATGCACCTAAACCTTCCTCATGAATTACTCTGTCTATTGATGAAATCCGCATGAAAATCCGTTCAGTAGTTTTTGAGTTTATCGCGAACATACAGACAGACAGGCAGCCGGACAGACGCAGCGAGGGACTTTGTTTTATAATATGTAGTGATTCCTATTGACGACATTAGGAAAAAATCTTCGATCAATTCTTGATTAAAATTATCTATTAAATCATTCTTATCTCGGAATAACGCTAAATATATTATTGACAGCACATTGATAAAGAAAAAACGAATTATGCACACACATGATTCTTGTCTTAACCAAAACTAAACCGCTGTTGTATACCAAGTCATCGCCAATATAATTGCCAAAGACCGTGTTCATTTCATTCCGCAACACCTAACATATAGCAAGCCAGTCTAGGCAGCCATTTTGAAACGTCACTTGTTGTTTAGCATTCTCCGACTGGTCACGCTCACGCCAGTAATCGCGCGATAAGAACCTTGGATGTGTTTACAAAAACTGCGTTTAAATTTTCAGTTACATAAGTGCGCATGAGTGAGTCAGTGGACACGCCCCCTTTGTTTAGTAAACACACGTGGTTGTGTTCACGTGGCCAATGGATAGGTAGTGACATTGAAATGTTTTGCCAGTTTGAGTGATCGATAGCATGAAGATTTGAAATGTTGTTTTGGGTTTTCGGAATTAAGTGGAATTTTTAGGATCAATATTTGCACGTTACGATTTTGCTACAAATCTATTATTCTCGAGGTACTCAACTGTTAAAGTAAAACGCCTATTTGAATTGTATTTTTGGCGACGCAGACGCTAGACTACATTATATATGTATATAGATATATTTTTGAAAACATTCCAACGAGAATACCTAATCAAACAAACAAGACTATTCTAGAACTGCAAAAATGTTAATATCCATTGACAATGTCTACAATTAATAACAATAGTCTTAACACGTGCATATACACGTGTTTTCAAAACATATGTCCACCATATTTAATCAAATTTATCGCCTTGTGTACTGTACGGGACATAACAGGAAGACTCCTACGCGGTCATAGTTTTAAAGAGCTGACGGCGCGGGCGCCATGTGTCGCACCAAGTATGAATTATTGATGCAATTCAAATTAATTATAATTAACGTTTATAATCGTAATCTTTCTGTCCCATTGGTCTAGTGGTCGCAAGCGCAACTGCTGACCATGAGGTCCTAGGTTCGATTCCCGATCGGGCAAAGTGTTATTGGGATTTTCTATGCCTATGGAAATTCTCAATAGCAACACAGAGTCCGGAACTGTGCCCAGTAGACTCTATTTCATCGGACTCAACGACAACGTCTGCGAAATATGGATGCATAATAGTACACCTCTGCCTAACCCTTCGGGGATACAGACGTGATGCTATGTTTATACTCATTGACCGATATACAAAAGTTCCTAATAACGGCATGGTGTACAATGTACACCTCAATAAAGGCGTGATATGCTATGCATGAAACTACGTTTGAGCCTGAAAATTGAACTTAAATAAATTTATAGATAAAGGGGCATTTCTTTCAGCAATTGACCCGCGTATTCATTACTAATATAGTCAAAACTAAACATAGCATAGAACTATCAATAATATCACACTATAGAAACTAGCAAACCAGCCAACCGTTTAAATCTATGAAGAGTTTTAAGTGGATGAAAAAAAACGTGCGCGCGCATTTGAGTATACATACAGGCATCAAAAACGCGCACGTTGTTTTCATACATTTTTGGCATGACGGTCACTTTGTCGATGTCGAGTACTTAAGATCTTGAAGTACAGTTTTTTTTTTTGTTTTTTTTTTTTTTTTTTTTTTTTTCTTTAAACATTGCCCCACACTAGGATTTCTCCTGTGTCGTGGGTACAGTTTACAAACATACATGTCACATACACACACAACCAGACCCGAAACAACTATTTGTAGATCATACAAATATTTGTTCCGTGCGGTAATCGAACCCGCGACACCTAGAGCAACTGTCGATCTCTCAACACACTGCGCCAACTAAAATTCATACTAACAATTGACTTGAAGAAAAAAAAGTAAGTATTTGACTGCCTGCATTGGTCTAGTGGTTGGAAGGACAACTGCTGAGCGTGAGGTCCTGGTTCCAATTCTCGGGCCGGGCAAATTGTTATTGAGTTTGTCCCACTATTACAAGGGGTTTCGCCCCCCTATTATAGGGGACTCAATAACGTCATCGGCGAAATGTGGGTGTATAATAGGACACCTCTGCATAAACCTTGGGGGAATACATGCGTGATGCTGAAGAAGTAAACATAAACAGCGGGTCAACCGCGGAACGCCCCGCCGTCGCCGGCGCCGCCAACGCTCACGCATAACAATTCTCCTGAACTCTATAAATCAAGACAAACCTTACTCGTTAGCTCAGCTCATTTCTGTCCCACAGCTGGGCAAGAGCCTCTTCTCAGGATGAAAAGGGCTAAGCCTTAGTCCACGCTGGCCCGGTGCGGGCTGGTGAACGACACACACCATCAAGCACTTTATGGAGCCCCCTCAGGTATGCAGGTATCCTCACGATACTTTCCTTCACCGTTAACGCAAGTGGTAATCAAATTTTAATCCACACATGATTCTGAAAATTCAGCGGTGCAGGCCGGGATTGATCTTAGACCCAGCTGCGTGAAAATCAAGCGTTCAACCACCAAACTATCACTGTTTTTTAGCTTGAACTTAAAGAACTTAAATTCATTTCGAAATTCATCGCCAGAATTACAGTTGACCCGCCGTTCTGACGGAAATAAACTCAATTGAAAGTCCAAACAGTTACGAAATTTCTCAAATGGTGCACAAGGATAAAATTTCAATAATATGAAATCCAGACGCGATATAGCATAATACATTGATATTTATTCATGAGCCAAGTCCCGTGGTATTGTTGGGTTACGTGTAAACAAATTATTTCAAAAGAAATAATTTTAGGTATTGGATTATTTATATAGGATTATTAATATACTATTGTTATTATACCTATGTATAGTACCTAAATTTGCTGCGTCCTAACAGGATTTCATATTGATACGCACCAATTTTTTGTCAGCCTTATTATGAATATATGTATGCAATAAAGATTTGAGTTTGAGTTTGAGTTATTTTAAGTTTATCAAATTTATCACGCCTGTGTTCTCCGAAGGATTAGGCGTACATGTACCATTGTACACCTACATTTCGCCGATGACGTTATTGAGTCCCATGTAATAGGGAGCGAGCTTATTGCCAGCTACCGGCACAGTTAAATTTTCGTACAGCAAAACCCAATAACGCTACCCTTGGAATCGAACCCAGGTCCTCACCCTCAGCAGTCGCGCTTACGTCCACTAAACCAATATAGCAGTATTTTAAGTTTTATAAAGTACATTTTATATGTATTCGCAAGGCCCATTTATAGTATTGTTAATGTGTATTATTAATAACAGTGTTACTTATTTAATTGTATAGCAAACCATCAATTGGGTTACGTTAATAAAAAATCCAATATTGCTACTAGGCAAAGTCAATAAACGAATTAAACAGAATTATATATTGTTTGCTTAGCCTTGCAACTTAATACACAGTAGGTAACTTTAACATACTTAACCTTACACAACTTTAATCAGCAAATAAAAATGTAACAAAATATAGAACGAGACAACGCAATAATTGTTCCTATACGTTTATAAGCTAGCTCCTTCATTTCTCTATATGTCATTGCATCTGCCATCTACTGAAGGTGATCTACATACTTCATTCGTGGCCGTCCTCTCTTTTGCCTTCAGTTGTCCTTCTATTATGTTTGCTATAAATAAAGGAGCTAGCTGTTAGCGACGCGAAACACCACGATCACAGATGGGTGCCACGCTACATACCTATATTGTCATAAACTATCTAGAAAATAAGCTGATTGAATAAAATGGTCATTTCACTCAGGTGCGTGTCCGAGTGATCCGAGCGAAAGAGACGGATAACTGAAGAGCGGGACGCGCGGTATCAATGCTCCCGCGCGGCGCGCCGCCGCGCCACGTGATTCGTTCGCGAGCGAGCAACGCGGCGGTTTACCTCGGACATGTACTTAGTGTTTGACACAAAAACGTAACGAAATCTTTCATTTTCTCCTGCCTATCGTCTACATACGCTGGTCCTTCGAGCCGGATTTATTGAATCTACTAGCAGATATCGACAACACCGGAATGTTCACCACTCCGCCGCCACACAAAATGGTACAAACACGTGGCGCAAAGAAAAAGGAGAAGTCATTGCAAGAACAATCCGACAAGGCAGGACCCTATGGTCAGAATGATATAAGATCTGAAGGTGGCAGTCGCAAAATGGAAGCCAGTTGCCACAAATCCGTCCATTCATCAAAAAAAGCGTCCGTAGTTTCAAGCAAGTCACTCGAAGCTCGCAAGAAACAACTACAGTTGGAAGCAGCGGAAGCTGTTGCGAAGATTCAACAGGATATTATTGAAAAAAAACTTGCGGCAGATATCGCCGCGCTTGAGGAAAAGTGTTCGCAAAAATCAAGTGACACAAGTGGTGAATCGTCGGTAAATGTGTCACAAAAAGTAGAACGGTGGCTTAATCACAGTCAGCAGGAGGTTAATGAGCCTTGTGCCGAGGCATCCTTACCGCGCCAGTACTACACAGAGGAAAACCATAACGCCATCGCCGTAGTTCAACCCTCAGCCATGCCCGGTGCGACACCTTCGGATTTTCAACAGTTGGCACAGGCAATTAAGGATATCGCCGTAGCAGCATCCTCGAATGCTCCAAACGCCCAGATGCTCAGTCGATTGTGCACACCAAGGGATCTACCTACTTTCTCTGGGGAACCCATGGAGTGGCTGAACTTTAAACATGCGTACGAGGAATCCACAGAGGTTTGTCATTTCACTCCCAAAGAAAACATGTGGAGGTTGAGGAAATGTCTGAGAGGATCAGCCCGAGATTCTGTCACAGCTCTTTTAGTAAGCTCCGCCACCCCCGAAGATGTTATGTCTACCTTGGAATTACAGTTCGGTCAACCAGACGTCATTCTACCTAAAATTATACATGAGATCAAGAAGCTGCACCCCGTGAACCCCGAATACCACCGAGATATTCTGCCGTTTTCAGTAAAAATCAAGAATTACGTAGCTGCTGTGTTGGCCTTGGGACAAGAAGAATACCTACGCGGGATGAGTATCACGTCGGTTGTGTTATCGAAGTTACCGCCGGTGCTAATATCCAAGTGGACTGATTACGGGTTTCCGCGAATCGAACGAGGTACTAAGTCACGCCTTGAAATATTATCTGACTTTCTAAGTGAAGAAGCTATAAAAGTAACAAAAACATCTGTGACATTAAGTGCGGTTCGTAGTGACTATAAGCGTAAACATAGTGATAGTTATCAATCCGTATTAGTGCAGGATAACAATATTGATGACGCAACAAAGTGTAGATTTTGTCGGGTAAGTAAACATGTCTTAACTGAATGTAAAAAGTTTAAAAAAGCCTTACGGAAAGATCGTTGGAATTATGTTAAACGCTGTGGCCTATGTTATAAATGTCTATTGTCGCGTCATAACAAAGAAACTTGTCCGGCACCCACCTGTGACGTTGACAATTGCGGTCAGTTGCATCACAAGTTATTACATTATAATAATAACGCCAATAAGTCTTCGCAAAATAGTGTAAAAATTACGCCGCTATCAGAGCCTAATGTCGAAAGTGTCACGAATGTCAATAATTGTATGGCAAAAGTTTTGTTAAAAGTAGTTCCAATAAATATTCATAGCCCTAAAGGCGTACTTCAAGTTATTGCTTTGTTAGACGACGGATCTAGTGTTTCTTTGATAAGCGCCGAACTGTCGGAACTATTGGGGATTCGCGGAAATAAGGAAACAATGCGTGTGTGTGGCGCGTGGAATAATACGGAGCTAGTGTGCGATACTGAGGTATTAAGTATGTGTGTGTCCAGCGTAGAAGGGGTTAGATTTCAGTTTGCGGCGCGAAGTGTTAAAGAATTAAATTTACCGGCACAATACATCTCATCCATAGATTTGGGAAAATATAAACACTTAGTTGAGGTTAAAAATAATTTTATTAGCGGTCATTGTAAACCCGACATTTTAATAGGGCAGGACAATTATCATTTATTATTGCCGTTACAAATAATTAAGGGGAAACCGAATGAGCCTTACGCTACACTTACGCCGTTAGGGTGGTGTATTCATGGTTGTATGTCGAACTTACATCATAATAACTCGTCCTACTCTTCACTGCTTGTCTACGGAGAACCGGGTGCTGCCTCGGAGAAAGTACGTATTTTACGTGACTTGCAGGAAGAAGTGCGTCGTTCGTTCACTTTAGAGTCAATGGGGGTCTCGTCCAAACCTCGAGAGAACATTGAAGACGTTCGAGCTGTTGCACATCTCGAGCGGACGTCCGCATTAGTAGAAGGAAGGTGGTACGTTGGACTCCCGTGGAAAAATGAAAATAGCAAAATGCCAGATTCATTGCCCAATGCTACGAAGCGTCTACATAACGTGGAAAAAAAGATGAAATCCAGCGAAGAATTTGCTGCCAGATATGCTGAAAGGGTTCGTCACTTACTAAATAACGACTTCGCCCATGAATTAATCGCGCCAGGAACTTCCCCACGGACATGGTATCTACCCCATTTCGGAGTTGATAATCCAAATAAAAAGAAATTGCGCCTTGTGTTCGACGCCGCTGCCAGGAGCCATGGTGTTTGTCTAAACGATTACCTGTTGAAGGGGCCCGACTTATTGATGTCACTGTACGGAATAATGCTACGTTTCAGGGAAAATAAGGTTGCCATATCCGCAGATATTAAAGATCATTTCCTAAGAATAAAGATTATTCCTGAAGATCAAGATGCACTCAGATTCATATGGCGAGAGAATCCAGGCGATCCTATAAAAACGTTCGTGATGACGTCACTTATTTTTGGCGCTAACTGTTCCCCTTTTATCGCACAATTCATCAAAAATAAAAACTCACTTAGGTTTCAAACGACAAAGCCGGCCGCAGTACACGCAATATGTAAACAACATTACGCCGACGATTATATAGACAGCATAGAAGACGAAATCACCGCTATTCAACTTGTGAAGGATATTGTTTACATTCATAGTCAAGGTGGGTTCGAAATAAGAAACTGGACAAGCAATAGCACTGCTGTTTTAGATTGTTTACCGAAAGAATCACTCGGTACGTCGGCTGTAAAGTTCAAAATGGATCAACAAGATGAGGGCGAACGCACTCTCGGCCTTATTTGGTTTCCAAAGGAAGACTGTTTAGGTTTCGATGTTTCATTTAAGCGTATTCCTGAAAACATTGTGAATGGATCTACCAGGCCCACAAAAAGGATAATGCTACGGGTTATTATGTCAATATTTGATGTATATGGTTTTCTGTCACCATTTACTATTAAGGGAAAAATAATGCTTCAGGACACCTGGCGAAGTAATGTACAGTGGGATGACGTCATACCAGATAATGTTTTTGACAAATGGATCGAATGGTTACAGATATTAAAGGACATTGCATCATTACGTCTGCCACGTTATTATCAGAATTCGATGCGAAGAAACGAAACGAGATGTGCACCGAATGCACTTAATAGTGAGTCCGTACTGACGAGCGGGCCGCTATTTGCGCCGCTGCCCCCCCCGCCCTTGGTACCTACCGATCGTGAGTCGTACTCGCCCGACTCGCCGCCGCACAGTGAAGTCGCTACGTGCAACATTATGACCAATGGATACACAAACCTACAGTTGCATATATTTTGTGACGCTTCAACTCAAGCTATGTGTGCCGTAGCTTATTGGCGCTGGGAAAATAATGGTATACGTACGGCATTTATATCAAGTAAGTGCAGAGTCGCTCCTTTGAAGCACATGTCAGTACCGCGACTGGAATTACAAGCCGCAGTTCTCGCTGCTCGGCTCGCTGACACAATTCGAAAGGAACATAAAATGAAACCTGAAAAAAGGTATTTTTGGTGCGATTCTAGTACTGTGTTGCACTGGATAAGGAACGATGCGCGCAACTACAAATCGTTTGTTGCTCACCGACTAGGAGAAATCGATGAACTTACAACAATAAATGAATGGCGATACGTACCGACCAAGATAAATGTTGCTGACGTTGCAACAAGGGAGGTTTGTGATTTCTCCGTCTTTGAAAATGAATGGTTTCATGGGCCAGCGTACTTACTCTGTGATGAAACATTGTGGCCGAAGAACTTTCAAGTACCTAAAGTAAACAAATCTGATTTAGAATGTACTCTGATACTTCAAACAACCGAAGTAAAAACACCTGTTATACCTGATCCACTGAAGTTCTCGTCGTGGCTACGTCTAGTTAAATCAACATGCATCATGTTATCATTTATTGATAAAAAAATTAGGAAACTTACTGGAATTATTAACGGCAACATGATGTCGAGAGCTGAAAGATTGCTAATCAAATACGCACAGGCGCAGAGCTTTTCCAGTGACATAAGGAACCTGAAAAATAAAGATAAATTAGAAAAGAAAAGTAAGTTACTTACCTTGTCTCCAGTTATTGATGAGCACGGACTCCTGCGTGTTGGTGGACGTATCGACGCTGCTCGCGAAGTTCCCGTGGACACGAAGCATCCCGTTATCCTTGATGGTCGTCATCACATCGCCCGCTTGATAGTTTTACATTTTCATATTCGAGCTGCCCATGGTAATCATGAAACGGTCGTCAATGATTTAAAACAAAGGTATTGGATTTTGCATATTCGACCAACTGTGAAACGAATCGCTAGGGATTGCATGTACTGCAGGATAAGGAAAGCTCAACCTAGACCACCCAGAATGGGAGACCTGCCAGAAGCAAGGTTGGCTCATCATCAGCGTGTATTTACGTATTGTGGCCTTGACCTCTTTGGTCCTATGGAAATCTCTAGTGGAAGAAGGAAGGAGAAGAGATATGCAGTTCTCTTCACATGTCTGACAGTAAGAGCCATTCATATTGAGTTCGTTGCTAGCCTTAGCTCAGATTCACTGATCATGGCTCTTCGGAGGATGGCTGCAAGACGCGGTTGGCCCCTACACTTGTACTCAGACAACGGGACGAATTTACGAGGTGCCGACACTGAAATTAGAAAATCAGTCGAAGGATTAAATCACAATGTTTTGAAATCTGAAGCCATTAACTACGGAACAACCTGGACTTTCATTCCACCGTCCAGTCCACACTGGGGTGGGGCGTGGGAGCGCCTCATACGAACTGTCAAAACTTCACTTAAGGTCGTGCTGAAAGAGCGCGCTCCCCGCGAAGAAGTACTTCTTACACTGATAGCGGAGGTTGAACAGATTGTGAACGGCCGTCCATTGACTCATGTAAGTGTGGAACCGGGTACTGATGAGGCTCTCACGCCAAATCACTTCCTTCTAGGGTCTTCGTCTAATCTGCCGGTATTAGGAGAATTCAATGACTCTGATTGTTTTTTGCGAAAGCAATGGCGGATTGCACAACGTCTCGCAGATATGTACTGGTCTCGATGGGTAAAGGAAATGTTACCAGAGTTAATCCCTAGAAGAAAGTGGACAGAGGAAGAAAGACCCTTGCAAGTAGGAGATCTTGTTGTAGTCGTAGATCCAAATGCTCCGAGGAACATGTGGATGCGGGGCAGGATCGAGGCAGTTCTTCCGGGGAAAGACAAGCGTGTGAGAGTGGTCGATATTCGCACCCGAGCGGGTATGATGGGACGTCCCGCGACCCGCGTCGCACGAATTCCTATAGGTTAGGAGTGCTCTTCAGCACTAGGGTGGGGAATGTTAGCGACGCGAAACACCACGATCACAGATGGGTGCCACGCTACATACCTATATTGTCATAAACTATCTAGAAAATAAGCTGATTGAATAAAATGGTCATTTCACTCAGGTGCGTGTCCGAGTGATCCGAGCGAAAGAGACGGATAACTGAAGAGCGGGACGCGCGGTATCAATGCTCCCGCGCGGCGCGCCGCCGCGCCACGTGATTCGTTCGCGAGCGAGCAACGCGGCGGTTTACCTCGGACATGTACTTAGTGTTTGACACAAAAACGTAACGAAATCTTTCATTTTCTCCTGCCTATCGTCTACACTAGCTTTAAACAAAACAAAATGGAAAATGCTACACCGACAAGTGTCTAGCACTTGAAGAGAGAGATACCTATCTCTCTATGAAGTGGCTTGATGAAATACATAAAAACATATTTTAAGCTACATACATAAAAACATATTTAAGCCACTACATAACATAAGAAAAAACAGCGAACCATAAAAACACATAGGAATTTAAAACGCAATAAAATAACAAAATAGAACGCACCAAGGTACCTACGATAACAAACGAAAATAACTGTTTATTGTTAAACCCATTTGAATTCCTTCCAAATCGGAAACGGAATTGTAACGTTGTAAACAAGTCAGTATCAGCATCAGTAACGCTAATTTAATTTACAAGTAATCCTATTCTTTTACGTAGTTATACATACAGTCTAAATTATTTGTTTGTTCGGTTTTATACTTAGTAAGTATAAAACCGAACAAACAAATAATTTAGACAGGTTCAAGATATGGTAAATATTTTAAATATGTTTTGACATAAATAAAGTTCATCTATTAAAAAATATAATACTCAGAAGCAACCATAATTTCCTGAAAAAAATATTTTTAGTAATTCCTGTCTCACTGAATACTTATTCTCTATATTCGATTGTGCGTGTCGTAATTCTATATTATGTGAACTTATGTGTTATTTACTTAGGTATTATCCGTAAAAAGACAATACCTAACCAGACAGCAACAAAAGAAAAAATTAAGGACGTTTACAATGCTTTTAAAAAATAAACCATATAATACAATGCTTTTAAAAAATAAACCGTAGAAACTGAAAAATCAGACAATATTTTAGACTCAATCATGTCATGACATCATCACACGACTCTGGGTTATAACTTATACATTTTAATAGAAAAACAATCATTTTAAAAATCTACATCTCAGTACCTATTTTATGCAAGTTACCTAAGATATCTGAAATGAAGTTTCAGCGTATCTTATTAGGAATTCAAAACAAAGAGTTACATAAGTCGGTCATTGCCAAGGTCAGAAATGGCGTGACTAATTGTATTAAACGCATTCTTATATAAACATGTCAGAGTAATTTCTATTGTATTCTCCAAATGAATGGAAAATAATTGCATATCCGTTTTCCTTGTTTATGTAGGTACATTAAGTTTTGCGTTTGTTTTTTTAATGATAAGAAAATTTCTTTTATATCTATATCTTTTGAGGAAAATGATGTAATTCTTCTTATAATAGATGATAATTAATTTTATGATAATAATTAATTTTGACGACACGGCCTGTGCAGTGGCTAAGTGATTACCTTTCTGCGCTTCGTGTCGCGAGTTTGTTTTCCCCGCACTATACAAATGTTTGTATGATCTACAGATAGTTGTTTCGGGTCTGGTTGTGTGTGCATGTGACATAGTATATTTGTAAATTGTTCCCACGATACAGGAAAAATCAGAGAATGAGACAACGTCTTACTTAAAAACAAAATTAAGCTATATTTTGCTGACGTAACTGACGGAATTTTGGATATCTTGTGATTAATATTAATACATTCATAACTCAACTCAACTGTAGCATTTCTAATGAATGAATGAATGAAATGAATCTACATTCTCGTATTTAATCCCAAGAGTGACTGACGTATTTTGTATGAATTGTTAAAAGTCCGCTACTGAATCGATTTCAGCTGTTTTATGGAGTAAATCACCCCCTTCGTTGAACAATAAAAACACGTTTCACGTGTGCGACTGTATGTGTGCGTAGATTTGTAATGTGTCCATACTATTCGATCGCAATGAATTTAACTAATTTCCCAACTATACAATATTTAAGCACATTAAAACATAATCAGTATTCTAATCGGGGTGTTTGAGGGACATTTATAATGTAGGTCATTTCTGTTACGTGTTGCATACAAAAGTCAATTCACTCCACAAAAAAATAACGATTGACATTGTGATGCAAATGATTAGAAAACAAATGACAATGCCAATTGCTATTGACTTTTGTTCTTAAATTGTTTTAGTTCGAGGGTCTGCTCCACAATTTTCAAGAATATCTAAAATGTACAATACTATCCTACTATCCTACTTCCTATCCTATCCTATCCTTCCTACTAATAATATTATAAATGCGAAAGTTTGCGAGGATGGATGGATGGATCTTTATTACTTTTTCACGCCAGAACGGCTGAACGGATCTGGACGAAATTTGGCACAAAGGTAGATTATAGTCTGGAATAGCATATACGCTACTTTTTATCCCGGGAAAATGCACGATGCGGGCGGAAGCTAGTATAGTATATTTTATGGTAGGTACATTAGAAATATATAAGTATAATGATGACATAGGTACATTTATTTCAGTTGTAAATTCTTCATCATTGGTCAAATCTCAAATTGCACAGCTGCCTTTTGGTTAAATTTGTCTAACACTTCAGGATCTACCAAAGTCCACCTTTTTTCCGAGAGACATCTACAGAAACTGACAGAAGGGTTATATAAAAAGGCTTAACCTTTCTAGTGGTAATTTAAATTTAACTATAGACCTTTGTATAAAATTTCTGTCGATAAAATAAAGCTATTATGAGATTAGTTAGGGAGTTAGGCAGGCTGCCAGGTGACTCGACACAATTTTTGCTACTCAGCGTAAGCAGTCGATGCGGTCTTAATTGGGTTTGGCATAACGCCGAAAATAATAGAAATAAGTTCTCTTACTTAATAGGAACACAAGTTATGATGAGAATGGTATTTAGTTATTAAGTAAATTATTATATCTCAGTTGTACCAACTTAATTTTGTATGCCAAAATGTTGAATATGATGATACATATATGCTTTAAGATTAAATGATTTAAATTTTTACTCAAGCTTGACATTGGCAGGATCATCGTCATACTATGATGGAGGACACCATGCGTCGCAACTGGATCGCTTTCCACGAATTTATTTACTAGAGCTATATCACATTCTTATTAAATTTTCTAGAAAAATAAATAAAGATACTGTGAAATGGCGTACAGAAAAATCATCATTCTCCTGCCCATATTATTTGGGGTCGATGCAATACTTATGTTTTTTTCTTCCATTCATCTCTATCAGATGTCATCTCAGTGTTCACTTTCTTGTGCACCATGTCACTTTCCACACAACTGAAAGTATAGGTAATTAAAACAGACGTGTAATTCAGTTTAACTTAATAATATTTACAGATTGATTTTGATTCAACTTAAACTGTATTCAAACCATTAATCGCATAAGAACTATCAATTAAATCCACCAAATAAAAAAAAACAAACATATAAACCACATAAAATACTAATAAACAAAAACACAATTAAATAACAAACACAGGTTACGCCGCTCATACGTATTGCGTCTTCCATAAGTTGACTGGACTGTAGATGCCAAGCATTTCACTGCCAAGGTTGGCCAGCTACTAGGCCAAGGTCTGAGTTGAATAAACTTCACATCACGAGCAGTTCCTCACGATGGAGGTCGGTAAACAACCTCCCGTCATTTTATTTGGATCGTGAGATATTTTGTAATGTATCATTCACAGTATGTGGCCGATACACACCGTTCTCTTTTGAAATTAGGTTTTGAGTTTGATCTTATTTTTAACATAACATAACATAGCATCACGCCTGTATTCCACGAAGGGTTAGGCAGATTTCGCTACATTTCACCAATACCGTTATTGAGTTCCCTCTAATAGGGGGCGAGCCTATTGCCACCTATTGATATAGGTTCGATTCCCGAGTCGGGCAATGTGTTACTGGGTTTTTCTGTTTATAAATTCTCAATAGTAGCATGGAGTTTGGAACTGTGCCCGGTTGATGGCAATAGACTTGCCCCCTATTACATGGGGCTTAATAAATACATCGGCAAAATGTGGGTGCAAAATTAAATAGTACACCTCTACCTAACCACTTGAAGATGTTATATTATTTCATGTGTTATAAATATCAATTTACTATAACACGTATTCGTGGTAGAGGCTCCAACAATCAATATATTTGGCCTTCATTCCATTTTAACTAGCAGGAAGGGACGCTGGATATATATAGATAGGCCAATTTAATGTATTTACGTGTAGGTACACAACTCACGAGTCAACTTATACATTGATAGTACCCATGTCACGTGTACTACTAAAAAAACCGGCCAAGTGCCAGTCGGACTCACGCACGAAGGGTTCCGTACCATTGACTAGGTAAACAACAGAAGGTATTTATTATTAAAGTAAAAATACAATTGAGTATTTTGTGAATATTTCAAGTGCCTACCTGTTGCCATTATTGATATCGAGCAAAAAAGGGCAAAAAAATCGCGTTTGTTGTATCGGAGCCCCCCTTAAATTTTTAATTTATTTTATTTTGTTTTTAGTATTTGTTGTTATAGCGGCAACAGAAATACATAATTTGTGAAAATTTCAACTGTCTAGCTATCGCGGTTCTTGAGATACATCCTGGTGACAGACAGACGGACGGACAGACAGCGAAGTCTTAGTAATAGGGTCCCGTTTTTACCCTTTGGGTACGGAACCCTAAAAAACTATTAGAAAAAAACATTTGTTATCTACATATATTTTCATAATACTATATTTGTAAACTCGGAAGGAGCTCGTAGCTCGTAGCTCATAGCTACCTTCTTCATCAATATGTTCAAATGCAATGAAGGAATAAATGGCCATTGCTAAGCGTATGACCCTTTGATCTAATGCGGATCCAGGAGGAAAAGCGAGTGTACAGAAGATATTCTACATCCAATATCTTGTCCAGTTCACTTCTGTCCATCCCATGATTGCCTGGAAGAGATCGCTGACTGCGATAAGGCCGCCCATTGTACATGCTAATTGTAATTTTTATATGTATATATGTTGTTGAATAACTGTGTCGTGTGCAATAAAGCGTATATCTATCTATCTATGCTCATACTTCTAATCAGTAATTTCTTGGATTTCTGTTTTTTTTTTCTTATGACGCTAGATTTAGGATTTCAAGGTTGTTCTGACGAAACAAGTAAAATTTCAGCGTGAAGCGTTCTTTACAGACATTAATCTCACATGGACACACACCCAGACCTGGATCAACTATCTGTAGATCTAGTATTATTATTTATTGCACTGTAGATCATACAAATGTATATTTAATCCATACAGTGCTTAATCGAACCAGCTATTGGCTGGTAACCAGGTATCTGGCTAGCCAATGCACCAACCTGCCCTTTAAATGTAAAACGCACAATAAACCCCTGAGCAATAACAAAATAACTTCAAACATATCCTTTAAATAAATTCAATTTCCACGGGGTTGCCCGCAAATAAAATAACGAACAGTATTTGTGCGGACATTTTTATGTAAAAAGTTTTATGCCAAAAGGTCTCATTAGACCGAAATTGGAGCTGCACTCGCGGACCCTCGAGAGTCGCCCTCTTTCAAATATAGAACACTTATTATCTGTTTTAGTAAGCACTTTTAATCTTTTTTTTTTTTGCGAATGCCTTTCTAGTCCGGCAAAGAGTTATTAGGTTTTAGTGGAGTTCGAAATTGTTCATGCTAGATGAGAACTCAGCATTAAGGGAAAGCAAAAAAAAATGTATGTTTTATGTCAAATACACCTATCAAAATACTTCTGCAATGTTTATATAAAGCCCCTTCATCATAAGAGCAGAAATAACGAAATATGTAATAGATTGTAGTGAATAAGTACTGCCAAATGTATTTTTTGGGGACTTTTACGAACTATACTCGGTTTGTTTAGGTACTTAACTAAAGGTAAACAATCTTGATGTGTCTTTTTAATATTTTTTTGTCGCGCTAAAAACCAATGTAAAACAACAGCAACGATTACCAAATCAATTGAACCACTAGTTTAAGCAGTAGTTTATTTGTTTAATATGTGTTTGTGTAAAAAGTCACATCAAGATTGTTACCTTTAGTTAAGTACCTAAACAAACCGGGTATAAGTATAGATATGCCTCTTCTTCTCATTTTTACACAATGACCACGTTTTGCGTTCCGATTGACCGGCTCCGAGCTTTTAGAGCGTGCCAAACACGGTTAATATATGTATAAATCGAGTTTGTTAGATATAGACTGGCTCATTGGTTTAGTGGTGAAGCGCAACTGCTGAGTTTGAGGTATAAGAATAGACAAACAGCGCGGTTTTATCGTGACAAGAATAAGTCACAGAGACTAAGATGTTATAGACAATAGAACTATAAAAGTTGTCAATGAATTCCTGTGACCCTCTGACCCCAATATGCGGATACTTTTAATTTAAACACGGCGTCGCATCCCCTCGATTTTACATAAACACAAACTAAGAAAACGAGACATCTAAATAGGTCAAGGAATTCATCTCAATTACTATTTAGACTGGTCTTCCAACATTTGAAACACCTAGCCAACTTGTTTCAACTTTGAACTTGCCCCAGTTTTGAGACAACGAAATTGTAACATCGCGTCAAAACGTTTACTTCCTCTATGTCCCATTAAAAGTTTAGACGAAGCAAGAAAATTTAGTTAATATGGATCGTTCAGATATAGGTAGGAACTTCATTGTTATAAAACAAAAGAGGTACACCGAAGTACGAATATCTTTTGAATTTTTTCTTCAAAAAGTTACAACACATCTTGATTAACCGTTAAAGTTCATAAAAGCATTAGGTTGATGACCTACTGATGATAGTGTGTTGAATTTCTGCTGAAAGAACACATGTTATTGATTTCTAATACCTTGCTTATTTTTCTGTCGCAATATCTAAATCCTCTGACAAAAAGGACAGCTCACATAAAAACTAGAGTGGGCCTGTAGGTACCTACTTCCTTTCAAAAAAATAGACCAAGTTTCCATACATACTTTACAAACGCTAAGTAACTTCATAATAAGAATTTTCGTTAAATATTTTATCCTATCCTATCCTATCCTACTAATCCTACTTCATACCTTTAATATTATAAATGCGAAAGTTTGTGAGGATGGATGGATGGATGGATCTTTGTTAATCTTTCGCGCCAGAACGGCTGAACGGATCTGGATGAAATTTGGCACAGAGATAGATTATAATCTGGAATAGCACATAGGCTTTTTATCCCGGGAAAATGCACGGATTCGTAATCCACGCGGGCGAAGCCGCGAGCGGAATCTAGTTGGTCATAATTACATAATATAATATTAACCTACAACGACCATGCGCCCTAGACCTTCCACGCAATCGTCGCCTAACAACAGCTTTCCGTTTTATCGTCTCACAGGCCATTAATAAAATAAATAAAAAATATTGTAGTGCACGCATCACGCATCCACGATAGCTGACCTTGGTTGAACAACTGCGTAGTTCGCCTCACTACCGAGCGATGAAAACAAAACAGATACATGCCGCGTATTCAATCCACTGCCTCTTACCTTAGATAATGTAAAACACCTCCCAACTGAACCGGCGACTTATATAGAACAACTAGATAGATCTATCAGTTACTGATTACGAAAATGTTGGTCTCTTTTACATCATTCTACATAACGCGGAGCTAAAATAGGTGTGTTGTATGTATATTGGTAAAGTGTTATCATTGTAAAAATAAGATTTTCGATAAGACTTGAGATCCTTGAGAATGATCATATTTTCCGGAAATGTAGTGTTTGTTGAATTTTCGTCTGGGATGTGTTTGCATAACTGCGCACATGCATTCGGCTAAGGAAATATTGTCATTTGATTAACAAAAAATATTTAATGACGCCATTGACGTCATCGGTTTTTATGAAATGTGCTTAATTAATTTAATATCTCGTGACGGCACGGTTGGCGCAGTGGTTGAGAGATCGACTGCTGCGCTACGTGTCGCGGGTTCGATTCGCGCACGGAACAAACTTTTGTATGATGTACAGATATTTGTTTCGGGTCTGGGTCTTTGTGTATGTGATTACACACCGTGCCTCGGAAAGTACGTAAAGCCATTGGTCCTGCGCCTGATCTCTCTCTCCGGTCGTGTCGGATTGCCGTCCCATTGGACTATTAGACTGAAGGAATAAAGAGTGCACCTTGTTTGCGCACACACTTGAGCCCTGTAATATCTCCTGCCTAGTTGGCTAATCTCCGGTGAGATTGGCCACCGCGCCGTGACCGAAATTCGGTCAGGAGGACATTATTATTATTAATTATCTCGTGAGAGTAGACTCATATCGAATAACTTCGGATAAATACGATCTTCATATGCATATTAAGTAAATAAGAAGATTTATGAACCCTCTAAATTATTAACGATATCTTACTAGGGCCACAGAAATCCTAATAGATTCAGATCAAATAACAGGAAACAAAATAAGGATACGAATAACCAATAAAGTGGCGTGCAAGAAAAGAACCTTCACGAGTGACGAATCATAGATCGTTAATAATTTAGAGGGCAGCACCTTGGGCAGTCAGCCTCGATACCACGATTGCTGACTGGCTAATCTTTCCACTACGGCATGAGTGACCTAAACATGACAGCTCGTGCCGACTTTATACATATGTATAAAAAGAAGACCGATGAATATCATTGCATGCAATGATTGATCCATTGGTTTCCGAAGTTTGGCTCTCTTGTACTGCTTACTTTACTGACACACCATTTTCCAGAATGCAAACCCAAAGGAACCAACAAAAGTATGAGAACATAGTCCGCAGTGCAATGTTGCAAACTCTTTCCACTGCAGTTCAAATTCAAATTCAAATTCTTTATTGCATTCATGTGTAGTATAATATATGTTACATTTTATAAGTAGGTATAATACTTATATGGTTCCAACATGAAACCCAGTAAGGGCACAGCAACATAATAACAATAATATCTATCGTATAACATCTCACTGCACTGTAGAGAGAGAGAGAGAGAGAAAATCAAAATATCACAAAAACACCAAATAAAAACTAAGTCGGTGCAGGCCATCGCTAAATTTAGAATTAGTAATAAAACAATCAAAATAAATTATATTATGGCCCACGTGCGACCGACGGCGCTTGAAGGACGATTGTGGAATATAATAACATAACATTTTCCGTCTTTATTGACCTACATCATTTTGTTTTATACTGTTTGTGGAATTATTATTACATAGTAGAGTAATCTGTTAAAAAAGCAATCTTATAGATACAGATGACAGTCAGCTGAATGCGAAATTTAGATCAAGTTGTTACACTTTTAGAACACTATTTTTCGTGTTAGGTTTTTACCAAAAATTTTATACAGACCTATATCGAGCATTGGCTCGTGATGATCAATCGATGAAGTCTTGAGCAAGACCGGGTGCTATCGAAGACCTGAGACCGTATAATCATGTGAATGATGATAAAATCACCGGTGAATCAATGACGTTTCACCTAAGTTGCCTCTACGCTACGAGGATATTGTAGAGCGTATATTAAGTATCAAGATAAAGTGCTAACGTCCTGTTACGTCTGATATAATACGATGCCTTTGACCTATTACTATACACGTGCTTCAGATACGCGCCCACGCACACAATTTTGCTGAACTACTCTCCGTAAAAATTGTGGACTACACGTTTACTGTTTGACTTATATAGGCTGTAAACAGCCATACCTAAGCCTGTATCTCAGTGATGTTTGCATAAAATATGTCTGTATTGTTCCGGTTCTTTTAATCTATATATACTTTGATTCCATTTAGCAGCACCTCAGCTGATGGTAACTGACAATGCTGTCGATGATGGATCACACAAGCTCAAATAATGGCTCATTATCATTGGTCGATAGGGCTCGAATGCGGGGTGCTGGAGACTTTGTAACGCATGCCATAGAGCCCGTATTCGGGGGACCATTAGTCATTAGGGGTTTTCATTAGTCGGTATACGGAGAAGTTACTTTGAAAAATTTGCTTGTACGCACTTTCTCTCGCATCTCGGTTTCATATTCTCGATACGTTTCTACGAGTCTTAGCATTTGTGAATCAGTAAAACGATCAGCCATTTCGTTCCCGCGCAGCGTTAATTCACGTCTAAGAAAACACTCGTAACCGCAGTCAGACGTGTGCGAGTCTTCGCACGCTTAATACCGACCGAGTTATCGATTAATGAAAATGAGCCATAATTCCTATTCACTCTCGCCTCAGTACAGTCCAGTACATAATACGTCCCACAATTGACTGTATTAGACAAAAAAGCCTCGCACTAACCCGAAATGCGACTAGATTCCGAGGATCCCGACTATATGCCTCCTTCGTAAACAATCCGGGCAAAAACAGCCGCACCCTGTATCGTCAAACTCCCACACTGTTTCACTTGCAGTAAAACATTTGGAAATATGGAAGTTGGCATTAAAATAACAATATTCATCTCAACATCATTATGATCATTATGGTGCAATTTCGAAGCTGGGCACACCTTGCTACTATCCCTTCAAAATGTGCTCCAACAGCATATTTTTGTGAGGTGGAGCTATGCTTACCTTGGTTTGACGCCCTATAGCCCTGTGTTGCAAAACTACTCGCCTGTTCATGTTTAGAACTTGCATTGTCTAATAAATCGATTCTATGAATCTAAATTTTGAGTTTAGGTACCAATTTGGGTGTGGAAATTGCGAAACTGAATATATTATGTGGTTGTTCTTCATGACGTTGTTTTTCATGTCTATTGCTATCCCACGAAGCTGGTCACGAGATCATGAACGACCAACCCCTAGACCAAGTAGCAATCTGAAATCATAATGACCAATTTACTTCATATCTGCAGGTGCAGCTCATAGCCCATAAACACTCAATAGGTACTCAATATTTTAATGCGTTTCATAATGTATTATAGAGGTGGAAATATAGATGAAGTACATCATTATGGACCCTGTCGGGCACAGCAAAATTAGGTTAGAGAAAGAAGGTTAATTAGCGATTTGATTGATCATCTATTTATTTTTACAATTGTAATATATTGTATTATATGTAACTGTATTTATTTAGACACATATAAATATCAATGTTTTATACATATGTACAGTTAGCATCAAAAATATGTATACACGTAGCGAAATTCAAACAATTATTCTCGGAAAAGTATTGCTTAAATTCATAAAATTTAAATGACCATGTATTTTTATGGATCCGCAAATACTATGTATGAAATTTCTCAAGATTTCAATCACTATTTCCTCTAAAAATCGCTTTTGAATTTCACTACGTGTATACATATGTATATATTTTTGATGCTGACTGTACCTTTGTGTCTGTTTTTTGTATGTTGTATATTATTTATAAAAAAGAAAAAAATTCTAAAGAATCAAGTGGATTTTCCAAAAAAATAATTCATGCAAACCTTATCCTGATGATCTTAACAAAACAAAAAAAAAATCACCTAAATCGGTCGAGCCCAAAGTTATTAAAAGGAACGAGTCGTTCTCAAGTGATGCTCCGTCATACATGTGGCAACTGATTTTTGTTTATATAGACTATAATCTTCCTAACTAAAACAGAGATAAATTAGAAAAAGAAGCTGAAAGATAACTTCTCGCGCATAGCATCACGCCTGTATTACCCTAAGGGTTAGGCAGAGATGTACTATTACAACCACATATCGCCGATGCCGCTATTGAGTCTCAAGTAAAAATGGGCGACACTCATGCTCTCTGTTACTGAACATATCCATACAGAAAAACCCAATAACACCCATTATGCGACTAATAGACCAGTGAGGCAGTATCCTTCTCAGTTGGTCAAGAAATTATATTGATGAAGAAAATATAATAATCAGCAGAGCGAAGTATTGCACGCAATCATTCTCTCAGCAAATCATTATTTTACTTATTTATATCGTGTATAGCCAAAAACAATAGAGCTAACGTTGCACCGGTCACGTAGCTGACTGTAGTGCTGTGCTGTGTGTAGATATATTTGTGTCTGTCCGATATTCTGATGATGACGGGTTCATGGGCTCACGGAATAACCAAAAGGCTGCCGTATGGAAACGAAGTAAAATATTGCTTCTGACAGCCGTACAATGAAGGTATATTTTAAGATTCCGTCTAGCTAAAAATATGGCGTGCCGAAACTAGGACTAAAATAAAAATTATAATTGCACAAATCGCCTCTAACAACACCCATTTCCGAGTACCCAAGGACCAAAAGATTATGATCAAGAGATAAAGGCACTTAAACGCATCACTTAATCAATACAAACCACAGAAACCTTTCATTATTATTCTCTCTTCGGTTCATCATTAAATTTATTTATATCTGTCGGCTGTATTGTCAACAATAATAGCGCCAAAGTTGACGGTACTATCGTCACGTAGACGACCAAATGCGTGCACCTACTCACCTACATAGCTGGGGTGAGTAACCGGCCGGTATTTTCAGCCTTGTACACTGTTCCGAGTCACTCAGTCATCACAACAATAAGAACTTTTATATCAAAACTGCCATACAAGAAGTAGACTAGTGCCCTTTGAGATCTTTTAGCCGGAACTGTAGTTCTGGGCCCAAAAATGGGGCCTAGATAGATATATAGATAGATACATAGAATTGTTTTTATTTCAAATAAACCTAATACAGGCACTTATGAAACGTTATAGGACTCTAGTTGCACGGTTCCAAAAAGTTGGTCCTATGGAGAAAAACCGGCAAGGAACTCCATGGATACTCTTTTAAAGTCTCTTTTAACAATTTTGCAATGTACATAATTTGGAAAATGTATGGGAAAACAATGTAGGATTCGTCAAATAAATACTACTGCCTGTCTCGTATCTCTTTTCTTCACGTGTTATAATTATTTCTTTATATGTATATCTTTATTTTGATAACCTTTTTTAACTCAATTAAAATAAAAATTACCCGTTAATATATATTTTTTTCCTTATTATCTATAAAAACATGTTCAAGCCTTTTTCTTAGACAATAAAGCTTAAAATGATGCCAGAATTAGCGGGACTTCGGTCCTGATAATCCGATGAGTCTAATTAATTCCGTCATACATTTAATAACAACAATAAGGCACTATGGTAGAAACATGGAAAGGGAAGGTTGGACCCTGTTCAAAAAGAGTGATGGAACCACGCTGATAAACTGCCATCCATCATAAAAAATCTTATTTTAAAAGCCACGTTAGCCTCGTGGCGTGGAACAAAATGTTGCCTTGCTTTTATTAAACCTTCTTAGTTAGTCTATGTCTCGAGGTTTTACTTTTTCATAAAGAATCGATTACCAATATTGGAGTAAACGTCAAAGTTAATCAGATGTCGATGGTCGG
Source organism: Shargacucullia verbasci (assembly GCA_947562105.1). Taxonomy (NCBI): domain Eukaryota; kingdom Metazoa; phylum Arthropoda; class Insecta; order Lepidoptera; family Noctuidae; genus Shargacucullia; species Shargacucullia verbasci. Next base: position 3,295,044 of record OX387296.1, read on the forward strand.
TTCAGTATTTCCATTTCCATATTCGAAATTATTTCAAACACTTGACGTTTAGCTATGGCTCTGTCCTTCAATGGAAAAGATTGCACTGTGGCTGCAATACTAGCGAAAAATTGTTCTACGTCATTCTTTTTATTTGCTAAACTACGAGTACATTTCATTAAAGCCGCGGAAAGTGATTCCTCAGACCTCGGTCTTCTGGCTATTAATTTTCTTCTTTTAGGTCTTCGGGGGTTCAGTGATGTAGTATTCGTTATAATTGGTAATATTTCTTGATGCCTGTCGGACATTGGTGAATTTTCTCCATTTGACTGCAATACATCGTCAGGAAAATTTGACTCGTCGCTGTACTCTGTTTTGATGGCAGTTTCTATATGAATGGGATCATCACTTGCTGGAAGCAAGGTAATTTTAGTTCTCGCTCTAATATAAGGTAACAGGAAAGACATTTCGTCCGCATACCTCCACCTTTTTATTACAACTCCATGTTCACTTATTGATTCTTTAGCCTTCTTTATGGCACGTCTGTAAGAATCCCGTAGCAAAGCCCACCCTTTCTTGCACTGAGCTTCTGTAACAAAAATACAATAAGACCAGTTGAAATTGCGCATTGCCAATAACAGTAACACTACAGTAGATCGACCTTTACTCATTTGTTTCCCTAATAAAAAATATCTTTAATGATACATAATTATGTACCTTAATAATCCATATCTATATTTTTGTTTTATTATATAAAATAAAATGATGTTGTTACGCACCGCACGAGTCTACGAGAAAGCAGGAGGGGGGGGGGGTCCCAGCCATCAAGTGCATATAGGCAATAAAAACTACTAACCAAGTAGTTCATGTCGTTACTATAACGGGACATATTTCGTAAAAAATAGATAATTATCTATAATCAATAATATATATAATCACAGAAGTTTGTGTGAAAACTAAACTTCACATTACATTACGTCATACAGATTATACTGTATAGTATAGAGTTAAAATAAATATAAGTACACTGGTAGGACAATGTCTGCTAGTTTAATGTACTTAACAAATGTTGCCCACTTTCTGTATAATACCAGCAAACCAACTCACCTGTGTTACCATACCTGGCATCTCCTACTTAAAAATAATGTATAAATATATACCCAAACGCTTTGCTTTTGCGACGGCAACGCTACGCTACCTGAGCCCGTCATGCTACACGAGTATCGCACCCGCCGGGCGGCCGCGACAACGAACGTAGACTTGCGCGGCCTAACAATGCAAAATAAATAATACATACCTCTCAAGCGCATTTGCTTTGAAATCTCCTTCCATGCCGCTTCCTTCTTTGGATTGTCGTTATAATTCTTGTCGTTTATATCATAAAGACATTTGTAGGCTTTTACTTGTTCAATTAACTTTTCGTTATCCATATTAGGAGGCGAGTTACAGCTTGTCTGCGGTGTCTGCGCGGTGCGGTCCCCGCGGCTACACTGCCAGACGCCGACAGACGCGCACCGCGCAGACCAAAGAGAAGGGGGTACACAAAATGGAGTAGCTAAAACAAGAATGTTGCCCAGCCAAGCAAACGTGGCATGGTACGTGTCTGGAGCTGTCTGTGGGGTTTTTTTTTTTAATTAATTAGGTTCTTGTCTTTCACATTTTGTAGCGGCTGCCACTGATGCGTTTGGTAGGTCGACGTTTGTTTAGATTTGAGATATAAACGGACCTTAAAAACACTTGTAGACAAGTTGGTGTACAAACTAAAATGGCTAGGGAAAAAAAACGCCAGGAAATATATTGATTTTATTTTTATATACATATATATATTTAATACTATGCATCATAGTCACGTGATATGTAAATGTCGATCCCATAATGTTTGCTGGCGTTTCAAGTAGGTATCTAGTGGTTGTATTGTGATTGCAACTTGTTCAGGTGGGCTGAATTAATCACTAATACTTTATACGAAAATGAATTTATTATTTATTTATTTATCTATCACAACTATCATTACGGGATATTCCTAATACGGTAATGTGGTCCTTATGCAAAACATAACACGTATAATGTAATTTGGGTATATTCATTCAGAGAGCAGGAAAACAAATCAATGCTTTCAGCGACTTCATTGAGTGTATGCAAGTAAATACTTAGTTACTACACGTAAACACATGGGTACTTAAATTAAAATTAATACGCAAAATACCTACGTACTATTGTGTTATGAACGATAATGTTCTATTAGATCCAAATAATCTATTTTAGACTCATAATTATAATACCTTAGTATATTAAGTGTGATTTATTAGATGTGCGAGTAAATAAATAAATATTTAATGTGTTTATTTGCTCCGTAATACGATTTACTTGTATCTATTAATAAGGCCATATAAGTACAGCTAACAGCTTCTGGTTAACGAGGTAGATTGTTGCAGACTTAATCCTATCCTACTAATATTATAAATGTGAAAGTTTGTGAGGATGGATGGATGGATCTTTGTTACTCTTTCACGCCAGCACGGCTGAACGGATCTGAATGAAATTTGGCACAGAGATAGATTATAGTCTGGAATAGCACATAGGTTACTATATATCCCGGAAAAATGTACGGGTTCGTAAACCACGCCGGCGAAGCCGCGGGCGGAAGCTAGTCTATCTATCTATATAAATAAAAATCGATTCCCAAAAATGTACATATGTAAGTACATAACTTGAGAACGGCTCGACCGGTTTGGCTGAATTTCCAGATTTTCCGGTGGATTTACCAAAAATCTGGAAATTTGGATGGTATTTCTTCTCATTTTCCTCACTAGTAAATTGTACCCGTGCGAAGCAGGGACGGGTCGCTAGTATCAAATAAAGATTAGAAGATTAACTATCACATTCATACATAACATCACGCTATTCTTGCTTTGGGCATAAATTGAAACTACAAAACGTTTTCCTATGAAAATTAAGAAACTTATTTGTAGGAATTACGCGCCCACATTACGTCCATCCATAAATAACTCTTATTGTCTGATGCATATCATCTAGGGGATATATCGCCATTCTTGACCTTGCAGCCAAAAAGTTAATGGAAAGGTAATCAATCAATCAAACGTGTATTTGCTAGAAATACATTAATATTACAAAGGTAAGATCTTATAGTCTAAATATCACTGTATTCTGCCTGCAAGCAAGCAGCATAGCAATAATGTGCAGTCCATATTGTATTAATCCATCGCTAACTGTAAACATAGGTTAGGTTTAGGAGTTATACCTATAATAAACTCATTATACCTAAAGGCACCATAGAGCTGCCGTACGCAACGTAACTCCTACAAGAATAAAAAAATCAACGGATGTATGTTGATTGCTATAAATATTTCTGTAGGCGCGCTGATCAACTTATTGTGTTACACAACCATTTACCACTAGTATTTTTTCGATGTGTTAACGTTCAAAAGATACTATGGGGAAGGTCTGGAATTATTCACATAGCATCACGCCCCTAGGCATTCCCTGAATGGATAGGCACTTTTGCCTATGCCGCTATCGAGTCCCATGTAAAAGGGGGCGAGTCTAATGCCGGACACAAATCCAAAAATCCGGCTGCTACTGAGAATTCCACTTTGGTCGACCCGGGAATCGAACCCTCGAACCCTCGATCGAATCGAAGATTCCGTAATAAACCCTTGATTGAGGTCACCTCAATCAAGGGTTATTACGGAATCTTCCCTTGACTCGTACATACAATACCGTTTGTTGACTGCTGTTAATAAGATAACCATGTTTCACGACCATATTCGGTAGCGATCTCTAGAAATTTCTAGAAGTAGGTACACTCGGCGACAAAAACTGTTCGTCGCCCAAAGTTTCATATTTTTTATGTATGAAAACCATCAAACTCATTCTTTCCTGTAATCAACTACTATAGAATAGCGTGACTTTATCGACGCAATAATTATTTATCTTTATTGATAAATCAATTTCAATATTACGAAATCTTAAACTTATGTAGCTGGCTGTACTATCCAGTGAGCGAATGAGCGAATTGGGTTGCTGAAGACTCCTGTGAAGCTGTGAAGTCTGATTATCGTAAAAGAAACCCATACAAAAAAAAAACAACACAGGATTGAAACAGTTTTAATTTTTAGTCATGTATGTTCTGTAATTATGTAAAATACATTAGTTCTAGTAAATTGCGTCTATATAGAGAAAGTGACATACATTTAGTAGATGCGTTTTCCAGCAACTAGCCGGGTAAGAAGCCTCCACGAGATTCCCATGTTATAGCTCGTGCCGACCAGTCAGAAAAAGAAACTACATAAATACATACATATGTAGATAGATACTATTACATATCATTTTGTGTCATCATCATCATCATCAGCCAGAAGACGTCCACTGCTGAACGAAAGCCTCCCCCAAGGGAGGGTTTGCCATAATCCCCACGCTTGGCAGGCGGCTTGGGGATCGCAGTGGCTCACCGATTAGTGAGAGGACGCTGCTGCCCGTCCTCCGGTGTCTGGCCGCAGTTTTAAGACGTACCCGGGTCTGTCATTTTGTGTACACTAGTCCAATCAACGTCACCATTTTATTTTAAAATAAACCCAAACATTAGTAACTGGAAAACGACAAAATAAAACCTCATTCATTACTGCTTACATATAAATAAATAAAATCAAATACACGATTTTATAAAAAATATTAAAATAACACAAAATTCTAAGTGCAGTCTTTTCAATTTCCCTCTTAATTATAATTAAAGTATCTATGGAGATATGTAAATGGCGTTGGATACAGTCGAACAAAGAGACTGGTATACAGGGTGCCCACATATAGATCAGGCAAGTAATATATTTATTCATTACACTTATCTCTGTGTTTGACCGTAGAATCAGTATCATTAGTGAATAAATATTGCGAGATATTTATAATATTTAATTATTTTTATAACTTAGCATCATGCCGCATTCCCCCAAGGGTTAGGCAGAGGTGTACTATTGTACACCCACATTTCGCAAATGCTGTTATTGAGTCTCATGTAATAGGGGGCGAGCCTATTGCCATCTACCGGGCATAGATCCAGACTCCGTGCTGCTACTGAGAATTTCCATACAGAAAAAGAGAAAACCCAATAACACTTTGCCCGACCCGGGAATCGAAACCAGGACCTCACGCTCAGCAGTCGAGCTTACGACCACTAGACCAATGAGGCAATCATTATTTTTATTATTTATTTTAATTATTTTTAATTTGATATATTCAATTATGACTAGCGGCTATGCCATACGAAAACAAAAACCAGCCCACATCGTAGGGAATATAGTAGGGCATCTGGGACGGAGCCTGCCAGGTCATCCACTGGCGGGCTGATACCTGCCGGGGGTGCCGGGGGGGCCCCAGGGCGGCGGGTATGCATGAGCATTTCCACACGTAAAAAAAAAAGGGCAGCACAACTATAGCTACTGTCGATTTGTGTAAACAAAATTTCGGCGCTGACGCTGTCTGTTTGTCGGAATGGTTAATTTGGTTTCTATGACTGTTCACTTTAGATTTCTTACTTATAAAAGAAGTAAACCCATATTAATAAGTGAATTTTCCAGTAATCTAACTCCACTGAACAAAAGTTAACGAGTATCATAATTCATAATATAGCTGCCATTATCAAACATATTATTAATTACTACATTTATTTAATTATGTAGTTACGTACTCGTATTTGTGCGTTTTTCTATGTATAACACGTGTTAAGCAATCCAGTATCAAATCGGTGGGACTTTTTGCGCTCGACGAAGCGGGAATATTTCGTCATAGTCGTAGAATAACGACGGATTAAAAAAATTGCTATTACCTTTTTTATTTATTTTTGCATAAAATTTCTTAAAACAGGTGCATTATTACTCGGCAAATTTAATTGGCAAATATTTATCGAGTTATAATGCACTTTTTAAGACATTTTATGATAATATATAGCAATAGCAATATATATAAGAAAATAGCATTTTTTTAATCCGTCGTTATTCTACGACTATGACGATTTGTTTATTTTAAAATACGTTGCCCCACACTAGGAATAATCCTGTATCGGGGGTGCGTTTACAAACACATATATTCACATACACAAAGACCCAGACGCTATCTGTCTATGGCCCTATTTGAACTATCTGTAGATCATACAAATATTTGATATTTTTCCCAATTATAAATTACTTTTATAATAGAATGGGTCGCTAGAGGTCGTTGGTTGGCATTCCACTCGTGTCAATTATTTATCAAGGTTTCTTTTTAATATTTCTACTTGTCCTCATTTGGTACCGACTGCTATCGCGATTTTTAATGTTTAACAAATATTTAGCTGCCGTTTATCACATTAATTCTCCTTAAAATGCAATTTAATCGTTTCCATTCAAACACTAATGATACCAACAACATAAAATTAAATTGTACAATATTTACTTAACCTATTTAAATAAATAAAATTGTAAATATATCTTGAAAACGAGATCCAATAAAGTCTAAATTGATAAAAATAATCACAAGGATATAAATTAGTCTTGTTAAGTTTTTATAATTAAATTGATATGCCTCTAGTAGCTAGTACTCTCAGCTCTAGTACTCTAAATAATCTCAATAATATATAAAATAAAATAATCTCATATTAATTTCTGATGTACTAAAACTATGTACTAATGAACTTGTAAGTATCATTAAAGTTTTATTTGTGTATTCATTTGTAACTTTTTATTTTCATTTTGATATGTTGAATTCTTTTGAATTTAAATTCGTGTCTGCACTAACGTTTAAGGAAAACCTCGTGACGAAACCTGCACACCTGAGAGTTCTCAATAGTGTGTACTATCGGTCAACCCACACCAGACTGACAAAGATTCAACCCTTCTGAGAGTCCCGTGTCCAACATTAATGGGCTAATTATTCAATTTTATATTTTAACCCGATTAATTATCGACCGCCTGCACAAAACTATTTAAAAACAGATGCTTGTCAAATGTCAAGTACATTTTTAACGACACGTTACAATTGAATACAGAAACTTTAGTCTCCTCCGTCAAATATATTAAAAAAACAACCCTAGATAAGTACTCGATAAATAAATAAATTGTTCCTCTATTATTATTAGCTAATTGATCGCAAATGATTAATCCAAATTCACAATCAATAAATATGTTTCGAGTTCCCGTAACTTGCGCACGCGTCTTTAAAATTCGTAACATTGAATGTAGCGAAATAATCGTCATGTATAAACCTGACAATATTTTCTATAGAACACAGATACGTATTGTAAATCTTAACATCATCTAACGGATCAACCACTTTCATGACCACATTCTGTCTGGATTTACAAAAACTTAACTTATTTGTGACATCTTCGCCGTTGTAAACTACACGAAAATAGAAATCTTGTGCGATTGCTTTTCGTTTTGTAAACTTGAATTCGTCGCGTAAATCTTTCTTTCTGTAAACTTCAAATATCATTCTGGATGCGTATTGTATGTTGTAATGTTGATAGTTATTTAGTCCTAATGCCAGAATTAACGCTTGCAGCGTTTTGTCGTGTCCGGAATAAACGACAAATTTGGGTTTGTTCTCTGAGATCATTCGTATCATATTCTGTACTATATTATGTATTAATCCGTAAGCTACTAACAGTCCTCGGCGTCTGTTATGTATATTTTTAATTTCCTGTCTGTAGCTCCATTCTAAGTACGCAAATAGAGACATAACATGTTCCTTCTTTATACAAAAATCTTCTGAACTTTCTGGGGTCGGTTCTTTGTAGTCTTCGTCAAAGTCCGTGTCCATTCGGGCGTCGTTCGGGAAATTGAAATCGGCATCGAGATTCTTTTTGACGATAACGACGTCTTCGTAGCCGTCCGCATTGTCCAAATACCTTTGTTGGTAGTAAAGTAGTTTTTCTCTTTCCATCTGCGCGTCGAAATCTAAGGGCGGTTTCTGTTTACTATCATAGTATTTGCCTATAATATCTCTGGCTTTTCTCCCGATTTCGTTATTGAAGTCCATTTGGTTGTTTATGTAGTCGAGTTCCATATTCAACGTGTCTATATCAACATCAAGTATCTTTCTGGAAGGGACGGTGTTAGGGCGAAATTTTCTATGTTTTTTGTCTAGAGATAGTTTGGTCTTACTTGGTGTTTTCGGCTTCTCGGAGCAGGGGAGTGGGGCTTCATGGCACATGTAGGCAAGCAGCGCGTCTCTCACGACGTCTGCGTCGGTATGTTCTTGAGACTCGAATAACACTTTAGATAGTTTGTTGACTAGCTCTTTGATCGCTGGATGGGATTCGAGACGGTTCTTTGCTTGCGTGTTTATTTTCCTGTAACAGAAAAAATCAAAAGATACTATACATCTAGGAATAACTGAGTCATAAAATGATGAGGAGTATAGTGACTTGTTGAGCGCGTGGTGTGCTGCGCAGGCGCAGTCCCTGAAGCAGAAGGCGACGCTGTGCGCCTCGCGCGCGGCAGCGAGGCGTGCGGCGGCGTGTGCGCGTGCGCCGCCCCACCACAGCGCCGCCAGCGACTGGTACGTGCGCCGGTAGCGCGTGCTGTACGACACCACCTCGCCTGCGACACACATACAATCAACCATTTTACATTTAACATGTTATTATATCCTGAGATCATAGTAGGTAACTAAAACCGTGCATTACCTGTATCTTTCTTTCCTTGTGGCTCTACTATTTCTAGGTTCAATTTAGCTCCATACGCTTCTCTCAAAATGTTACCTGAAAAAATGAATAGTAAATATTACTGAATTATTTATTCCACAATACCATAAAGTACTTACATGAATAAGAAACAGCCATAGACAGTGCCGGATTAAGCAAGCACGGGGCCCGTAAATTTATCGGTGGCATTGATCTGCCATGGCCTCTTAAGTATAAAGTGACTTTTTGTAGAACTTGTGCGTACTTTACCGTATGAAATTCTGTGTTATATTTTCTTAATAAGTTTCATCCAAAAAATTACACTCAGGCGGAGGTGTGGGCGGGTTTGGATACGCGGGGCCCGTAGCAATTGCTACTCTTACTACGTGGTTAATCTGGCACTGGCTATAGAACAAATGCTCAATTATTCGCGTCATGGCAATACGGCGGCCAACATAGTAAAACTTGTCAAAAAGATCTGGACATGGTTTCAATAGGTGGAAAAATCCTAATGAAAGGGGAATCAAAGCTTACCGACAGTGATCATCTGCAGTAGCCCACGAGGTGTAAGCTGTCCCAACGCGCAGCGGGTGCCGGGAGCACGCGCCGGTAACGATGGGAAGTTGTGGAACGGACCAGCTACTGAGACCCACCACGCACGCCCGGACGAACTCGCGTTCGCCACGAACTCTTCGTAGCTATGAACAAGACGACAAAATACAATAAAACACCTTAAAGTTATATTAGTCTAGCTGCACCGCACCTACGAGAAGCATACACATCCGCACGCTGCGACGTCAGGCGCTCCACTGTTCCGTGGCCACTTTTTTTTTTTTAGTTGTCTCTCGCAATTAGCTCAGGGAGCTTTTACTGCTCAACCGAGCAAATGGCGAGACCAGAAGGGCCTCCAGCCGAATTCCGTTCGGCTCGGGCGGTATCGCAGCCCGACATCTCGAGCGCCCTCTGCAGTAGCACGCGCGCACTAATTTAGTTATTAGAATTATATACATAGGTTAGGCTAGTAACTACTTGCGGTGTAAATTTGTAAATATAAGTAAGTCATTTTTGTACATATTTTCATAGGAATATACGACATCAATACCTTGTAATTGGAGTTTTACTTGAAGAGTCCTACAATAGAATAATGAAAAAACAGAATTTTGTTAAAAAAAATACGGCTTATTTGGAGTCACTTTAAAAATTGCTCTGTTTGCAATTCCCCAACATTATGATAATGTGATTCCAGATTATATTTTACCATTATCCCCTTTGACGCTAATACGGGACAGCGTCTGCGTGTCGTTAACAACAAGTGGTCAATTTATTTTTTCTATCTGAAAATAAAATATTCACTGGTCTTTGTGTATGTGAATATATGCGTTTGTAAACGCACCCACGAGACAGGAATTATTGATAGTATGGGGCAAGGACTTTAAAAATAAAAAAACAAAATTGAAACTGAAAGGTGGGTGCTTATATCTAACACAAAACATTTGCGCAGCGCCTATATCCCAAGTTGGTTATGGTTTAAAGCTTGGATGCAGTGGAATGTATGGGATGTCCAGTAAGTAGTACACGTACTTTTGTTTTATCATCTCATCAAATACTCTCTTCACCAGACCTTGTCAAATTACATGCAGTACTGAATAGTTCTAGTTACTTTATAAAACAAGAGAAAGCTGCAGAAGTAGTAACCCTAATATGAAGAGCAAGACATTAGTAGCCTGTAGCATCACTTTACCTTTTCAGTAGAGGCGAGACAGGCTCAGCATCGCAAGGTAATTTGTCTCCGTTTTTAAGATGTGTTAATGGTCCTCTGTCACCATGTCTTGTCACAACTAGAGCTCCTTGCAGCAACCATGTGTCGCTGTCCACAACACCTGTGAGGGACAACTTGGTACATTAAAACTAGATAGGTAAGGCTAGATAGGATACATTAAAACCAATTAGTCACCCTGTGACTACCTCTCGACGCACATAACACAAATAATGGTAGTCGAAAATCTATAGAAACCAAACCAAATTTTGTCGAGTAAATATTTACTGAAAAGACACAAGAGCTGGAATCTTGTAAATATTTTAGGGCTAGAAAGACCACATTAGTTTAATTCATCTACTACTAAGACTGCTAAATATGAGCCTTACACAAGTGGTATTAAGATATTTAAATTATCACAATTCATCTAAAACTGCCTTAGGCAAAAACTGCATATCCACAGTAGGTCCCAAATAGTCGGAAAGGACCAATAACAGGCCTAGAACAGGGATGAGTGTTGAACTGGAATCTTACCTATAGTACTGGTCCCAAATTGCAATAGACTGGGACAAATGTAAGGAGAAAAGGGAAGCTTATGCTTTATAGGCTTATATTAATTAACTAGTTGTGCCCGCGACTTCGTTCGCGTGGATGTCCGAACTTAACAATGTATTTTTTAGTGAGACCAAATGCACTTAACCCTATTTTTTCTGAAATAAAAGAATTTTTCTAAAATAAAAGTAGCCTAAGTTACTCTTTATTACATCAGCTACCTGCCAATAAAAGTCCCGTCAAAATCGGTCCAGCCATTTCAGAGATTAGCCTATACAAACAGACAGACAGACAGACAGACAAAAATTGTAAAAAATGTTATTTTGGTGTATGTAGTAAAAAACAGTTATTTCAATATTACAAACAGACACTCCAATTTTATTTATATGTATAGATAATAATATCCCTTCATTTAAGCTTATAGTAATAATAATATTTATACCTTCAGATCCTCTCACAATACTGTCAGGGGGGTTACAGGCTCTCAAGTATATCTTCCTAAACTTTGCATCGCTTTTTGATATGTATTCGTTTTGAACAATTTTCTTTACTGCTATTGTCTCCTCACCCAATGACATGTACTTATACATAACTGAAATTTTAAAATATTCATTATTTGCTTTTTCGGACATCCATAGCTACGTAAGGAGGTGGTGACTAGGAGCCGGTCTAATTCCTTATCATTAGATATGTCGAAGCGATAAGTAATCACATGATGGTAAAAATCTACTACTACTAGCTAGAAGTTTTTACTAGAATGTTTTAAATATACAACCTTCCAACCTTGTTTCAGATTTAGGATTGGATTTTCGTAAAATCCTTTTCAAGCAGACTGTTTAAAGATCCTATGTGCCAAATTTCAAGGCTTTGGCTGTCTGTTAAGATTATGATATTTCGCTTTTATATATACCGATTTAAACCTTGGTAGGTTCAGATATGGAAAACCAATGGTTATTCTATATTATAATAGCCATTATTATAATTACATTTGTATCTTGTACATAATCAATTTAACGATTTATAATGTATTTACTTTACTTAGGTATTAGAGAAGGAAAAAGTATAACATAAACAATTGAAAAAGGTTGTGTAGAATTTACATGCAGGTACTAATGATAGAGTATTTACCTGTTATTAGAAAGAAAATCCAAACACTCATGCCAAGGTAACAATAAAATGCTCTGTGATGGAACGAAAACTTCATCATTTCTGTTATAATCTTACTTCTATTTGTGATATTTGTAGACATTGTAGAAGATAAACACGAATTCTAATATGATTATGAATTTCCTTCACATTTTTGAGGAAACTATACAAATGAAGTTATATGTACTTATAACCGACCCACAAAATAAAAGAAACCAAGCAAATATATACTATCATTGTGATTGTAGATTCTAATTTGCGTTTTTATTTTTGTAAACACTTTTACGATTCCAATTCACATCACAACAACAATCGATCAATGAATTGTCATGAATTTGAAATATTGACGCCTACACTGACATTAGTAGAGGTGACCTACAAACAGCCCACAGATATTCGACGACACGGTTGGCGTAGTGGCTAAGTGATTAGCTTTCTGCGCTAAGTGTCGCGGGTTCGATCCCCGCACGGAACAAATATTTGTATGATCTACAGATAATTGTTTCGGGTCTGGGCGTTTGTGTATGTGAATATATGTGTTTGTAAACGCACCCACGATACAGGAATTATTCCTAGTGTGGGGCAACGTTTTTTTTAAAGAAGAAGAAGAAGAAGATATCCACATTAAAAATTCCTTAGTGTGTTCACGTTTTTATTATTCACTATTTCTGGATTTCTGGTATCTATATTCAAACGGAAATGAAATAAACTTGTTTTCCACCTTTTCCATTATTGGAATTGTCTTTATTTCCCTATTTTATATTACTAGCTGAATGGTGATTTTTATTTTTATTATCTTGGATGTAAGTAGTACATTTGATCTAATCAACAAAACCAATACTTATTACAGAACGAGCGTGGCTTAAAAGATACTTTCTCCAATCAGTTGATATGAATAAAAAAAATCTATATTGTGATTCATTGTCAAACTTGTCGCAACTTGTTTTGTTTGTGTTACCTCTTACCGGGAAAAAGTACGTAAAATTATAAACGAATTTCTCAACCTACTAATTAGTTAAAATAGTGTGTACCAGTCGAAAATGGCTCAAGGTACCTTGTTAGTTTTGGATGTAGGCCGCAACGTTTCTTGTGCAGATGAGAAAGATGAAAAAAGCTTTTTTTCCAAGGCAAAATCATGCACGGCTCGTATCATAGAACGTCAAATATTGAGTCAGAGTAAGAACTTGGTTGGTGTAATCTTATTGGGGTCCAAGAAAACTAAGAACAACATGGCAAAGCAATACGATGGAGCCTTTAAAAATATTGAAGTTTTAAGTGAACTGCAGACACCTACATGGAAAATGATCAGGGAATTACCAGAAAAGGTAGCCAAATCTCAACCTTTCCTATGTTAGTATCAACTTACCAAGAAGAGAATATCAACTTCTCCTAAGTTTCTCATTAAGTTAAAATGTTTAATACACAAAATTTACCTCGCCCTTCTCATCTGTAACTTCTCTTCAATTCTAAAATTACATTCTTTGATAGGTAAGGTCCACCAGAAGTATCCATTGTGCAGCTTGTTAAAATATCTGACAATATTGTAGAAATACCCACCACATGCAATATTTCTAATTTTCTGTTTCAGCCTTCAGACAGTAAAGGAGACTGGTTTGATGCCCTCTTAGTGGCAGCAGACTATTACAAAAATGTAGCCTCTGGTACAAAGTTCTCTGATAAGAAGATTGTTCTGATGACCAACTTTAAGAGACAGCCATCTTTTGATCCTGATAGTGTTGAAGAGGTAATGAAAATATGATTTTAAATTTCTATTCATTATTTGATACCAATTCACATCAGCTTAGAAGATATCCACTGCTGATCATGGGGCCTCCTGATCAACAAACGCTTATGTAAGATTATTATTATAAACATTAAGCTTAACAGATTTATGACCACAATATAAAGTTGTTATTAAAGCAGCCAACTTTTTGAAAATTACACTCGGGAAGCACTTGCAACATGATCATGAAAGACCAAATTTGGTTTCTCCACCCATATTCATGGTCAAGGCTTTGCCAAATTCTTTTTCCTCACCTTTTATGACATCAATTTCACTCTTTCTCACTGACAGAAATGACACAGAGGGCAGAATCTGTTGATTGTCTTCTTAAAACTATGAATGGAATTTCTAAGAGTTTCCTCTTGTCTCTTATAATCTCTTTTGTGCTAGAATGGTGTGTGGTGCTAATAATTAATATAATGTGCTCAATCCATTGTAAGGAAGGTATGTTATACCCTACAGGCCTTCAACATATAACAGCAGTGTAACTGAAGGTTGTTTAAATTTGATAAATAAATTTCAGGTACTTAATGGATTTAAAGAAGAAGGCTATGAAGTGGATGTAATTGGTCCAAATATATATGCTAAGGAACATCAAAGTGAGTCTACTGATCTAGTAAAACAATTTGTTGAGGCTACTAATGGTGCAACTGGAACATTGGAGGACATGATGAAGTATTACCTACTTTTCCATAGGAAGAAGACAGTGAAGGTTGTACCATGGAATGTGGAATTAAGTATTGGTCCAAATATAAAGATCCCAGTATCTGCATATGTCAGACTAAAAGATGAGCCTATTGTTAAGAGTTGGCAAAAAGCTGTTAAGGATCCTATAACATCAACAGCCAGCAAGTCAGAAGGTGTGTTAAAAACAAGAGAATTTGTTAATCCCGAAGATCAAAAACCTGTTGAGGAATCTGAAAAAGTTCAGGGACACCTTTATGGACAGGAAATTATTCCATTTGCTGACTGTGATAAAACAATGCTTTACCAACCTGGTGTTAAATGTCTGTCTGTGTATGGCTTTACATCAGCTGATAATATTAAATGGCAAAACCTAAATGGTGATGGCTTGTCATATGTATTTGGCAGGAAAGGTAATTTAAAGGCACAGCAAGCTGTCAGATGCCTTGTAGAATGCCTTCTTGAACTCAAACTTGTGGGTATTGTCCGGAAAATACATAACAATAACAATGCTCCCAAAATGTTTGCACTAATGCCTGTTATTGATACAAACAACTATGTGTGTCTCTCAATGACAGCTATTTGTTACAAGGAGGACATAAAACAAATGTCATTCCCAGCAACTAATTTAAAAAAGTATAAATGTTCATCAGAACAAGTGAATGCTTTCAAGGAACTAATCAATGCAATGGACTTGACTAAAGCCTATGATGGCACTTATGATGATTCAGAAGCATTCCCCATTGCTGAATGTGTAAGCCCTTCCGCACAATATATACTGGACTGTTTAGCATACAGAGCCATGAATCCAGACAAACCATTGCCAAAACCAAGAGAAGAAATAATGAATCTATTCCAAGTACCACCCCTGCTTATGAAGAATGCAAAGGAACCTTTGGATAAATTGAAAAACCTATTTACTCTAACCAAGGTTGAAGTTAAGAAAATGAAAAATAAAAACATTCCACTGGATATTGATCAATTCAAAGCTCCTCTTGGAGAGTTACAGTCAGATAACCCAGAAATTCCCAATATGCCCAAGATTCACTTGCATACCAATGACGCTGCAGAGGTAATTAAAAATATAAGTACTGTGAACCCTATTGAGGACTTCAAAGCCCTCCAAAATAAGAATATATCTTTATCAGAGTTAGCCCCAGGAATGATCAAGGCAATAGAAAGCTTGATTCACCACAACATTGATGGGAACTATTCTAAAGCACTAGATGCTATGAAGCACCTGAGAACCGAGTTTGTGAACACTGATCCTACTGATTACAATGACTGGATAAAGAAATTGAAAGTAGAACTGGTGGAATGTGATAAAAGGATAGTATTAGATTTGATGATAGAGAAACATGTCAGCTTTATATTGAAAGAAGAAAATAATTTGAGTACATATGAAGATGAACATAGTCATGAAGAAAGTCAGATGTATGAAAATGATACAATACCAAACTCCACAGAAATGACCATTAGTACTGATATCCAAAATATGTTTGATGATTAGTTTATCTAAGAAGCAGAAACAATTTCTTTGATACATATATAAGTTAAAATTATTACATATATTCTTGCATTGTTTATTATTCATGAATAAAATATACATATTTTTTACAAGAACAAGTTGTTAATTATTTATGGAATGTTGATTAACCAACATATTGAAATTATACTACAGTAATTAGGCCTGAATATTTTTATAGGTTTTCAATAAAATCTAAAATTCAAATTTGCACACAGTAAATTCATGTAAATTTTGTCTTATGAGTAAGTTTATTAGGATGGTTGATTGAGCAATCATTGTACACCAGTCGGACTTATTTTGTTTTGAGAGTGTAGCAGCTCGAGGAATTCCTGAAGTGACAGATCCTCCTGGCAATCCGTGTCTAGATCGTGCTCTAGTTGCGCCTCCATGGAGTTAGCCTCGGGACTAAGAACAATGTTTTCGTCCAAAACGACATGATTGAGCCGCGACTTAAGGCTCTGGAGGATCTCTTCCAGTTCCAAGCACTTGTTCCTAATGGACGTGCCGAGATCAGATGAAGGGTCTATGTCATCCATAGTAGCGTTCTCGGAAAAGGAATTCGCTGGAGTCCGCGTCCGCGGCGGCTGTATCATGTTGAATAGATTCTCTGGTATACCGTTCCCATTTCTCGCTGCGTCAGGAGACCGCGACTCTGTAAACTCTGCGAGTATTTCATCAATAATTTCCTCGGCGTTTTGTCGTGGATCCACTACTTCTTCAGATAGGTCGGCGCCACTCTCACTATTTATCATTTTATTATTCGAGTCCAGTTTCATGATTTCGTCGCTATGCTTAGCTCAATGTATTGATTCGATACCAAAATAAATAATAAACCAAGAAAGAGAGTTGTCTAAGAAAGTCAGATGATTGTTTTTTTTTTTTTTTTATAATTTATTTTACCGGCTCTGGCTTCTATGGCTTTTAGCCAAAATAGCCCTAGTCTAGTGTTGCTAAACTCAAGAAACAAATTACTTCTATAGACCTAATGACTAAAGATAGTAATGCAAAATAGTAATATAAAAATAACGAGTAAAATTAATTGTTACAAAATCGACGTTGTGGGAAGAAGAGATCGAGGTACGCTTCCTTTCTCAACTTCTTTACGATCTCTTCGCTCTTCATTATCTTGAGCGCAGCCTTGCAGCTGTTGTGCGCATGCGCGAAGAAACAATCCCTCACCGACTGTACACAAACAAATATAAATTAGCATATTCTCAGTACCCATATAATTAGCATACATGCAATAGCAGTAAAATAATATATACCTTGAATTCCGCAAGTTTAGCGCCTTGGAATTTGGACAGGCAATGTTTGAATAATCGAGTGTAATGTTTTCTGCAGAGAAATATTCTATTTTCGTATTGCCAGTAGTCACCCTGTAGTGAACATGAACAGCCGCAAAATCCACATTCATCCAAATTGTATGGCACGCATTTTATCTAAATAAAAGAAACCATAGTTATAAGGTATCAATGGAATTGGATGTAACGATAACCAATCGAGTTATTTGTTTACAAAAATGCTATGCACATCTATCAAAACAGACTTAAAACGATACTCAGTAAAAAATTTATTCATATCATATCAATATTTTTCTGAATGACTCCAAAACCGTGGTATACTTATTTTAAAAATTTTGTTCAACAAGGGGCGCCGATCAAGAATATCGAATAATGAAATGATTCTCTGAGTAGCGTGTTACGGAGAAAAGTTGAAAAAGTATGCATTGACAGCTCCTTATTTTTATTTGATTACCTGTACAGCACATCTCAATGTCTTTTTCCCAGAAAATGCGTAAGCGAATTTCATCTGTCTTTTTATATATTCAGGACAATAATCGCAGGGTCTGTGAAAGTCAAAGTTAGAATTAAGGACTGGTATAAAAGGGAATAAAAGATAAAAGGGATAAGTAAAAAAAGGGACAAGTTTTTCTGCGCCATGCGCCACCTCGATCCAGCCCTTATTGTACTAGTGTAGGTCATCTCGTCAGCTATTTTTGGGCCGGCCTCGGTCGCCTATCCTCAGGCATCATTGTGTGGAAACATTTGTCCAGCGTAATTTGAGGTTTCATGTCCATATGTGCTTTTTGAGTTACACTCCCACACGGGTTTTCTATTTCGGAAGGGATGGCAATAATCTTGCCCAATTCAACCATAGATAGGTAAATTAAAAAGTATGCTCCTCTTACGCTGGATAACTGGCAGCAGAAAAGATTCCCTTTCTCTTGGAGGTTGCATTGAAAGGAGCGCAGTTCTGCTTGAATGGCTTCTCTCCAGGAGGCTCCCTTGGTGGAGGCTGGTATTCGTGTTTCACCAACCAGCGTGAAGTTCTTGCACCTAGACCATATTTGCTAATAATCTGAAAAAAAGAAGGCTTCGTTTCTAAAAAATCATACTTAGTGTTTCGGGGCAACTCTGACTGGCGAAGCTCGATATAGGTTTACCTGATTTTACGAACTATCATATAGACCATTAGCGTGCAGTATTGGAGTTCTCTATGTGCAGAGGCAAACTCCTGGCGACGGCCCTGGTGATGGCTTTGCGTCTTTTTTACGGATGTTTTGTGATAGCTTTCACCTGTCGGTATACACGTAACTAAGATACTCGCAACTTACCTTGTTATTAATATTATAAAATACATTACGATGATCTTCGTAAGAGCCTGGTCCTACGTTGTCTCTCACTTCCGCTGTTTGTCGTCGCATAAAAGGACTCAACCCAGGTCCTTTAACAGGCAACACATGTCTCTCCAACGCAGAACCAAAACATATGCGTGGTGGGGGCTTTTTCGTAACAACATATTCGAAATCTAAGGATAAAAATAAATATATTAGTACTTAGTTACTGCAGAGTAACTAAGTACTAATTTATTATATTTTTATATTCTTTATCAGGATCGCAAATTAACTAAATGAATTATTTAATCCCATTACCATAACAACAGAGAGATTTGCACTTTCCCTTATCTAAGGACCGATATCTTTCTCATTCAACCTATCATTCTCGTATTTTTTTTAATAAGTTTACACTACTATAATCTGGAAAATACGTGAAAGCAGTAGTACCGTTCAAGAACTCCCTCCCAATTAGTAATTAATAAAAGTCAAAAATAAGCTCAAATTATTTTGCAACACATTGCTTGGGTCGTTTCCCTTTTACTTTTGCACTTTATTTTCCCTTTACATTTTCTGCATTGATAAAATTAAAAAAAAATATTAAATCCAATTTTTTTTAACTTTACCGCCATGGAATGCTTCTCGCATATTGTTGGGTTCCAAATACCGGCGCGCGTACGGTCGCTGCATCTTTGTTTACTGCTTACACTACACTGCCTACCGACTAGATTCGCGGAGCTTTCGTGATTGTTGGGACGATAAAAAAATATCACATCCAACCATATTACGCTTTATTGGGGCGCACGCTCACTGCCTCGGTAAGAGTATCCATGTTGCAAAGGAATGTAGGATATTCCTTTTTTTTTAGATTAATGTATTTTATTTTATTCGCGTTCGTAATGATGCTATTATGCAAAGACAACTGACTACCGCAGTGGGAACATTGTTCACGGAATAGATAGTAAAGAATCAAATGAACAAAAATGTAGCGAACATTTGATAACACATGTATTTGTCTGTGAAGAAATGATTGGACATCCACTGTCTGCGTAAGGCCTAAATCACTATTTCGGTGATAACGTCACCACACGGCATCGTAGAGTACTATTTGGTTAAATATAAGTACCGAAATGCAGTTTAACATTTTACATGTACAAGAAGGCTTTAAATTACCCAGTACCCAGATGAATTTACAAATGAGGCATAATTATAAAAACAAAAAAAAAGACTTCAAAAACTAAAAAGCAACACTAACTAAAAAGCAAAAAATTAATGTTTTTTGTTACAATATAGTAGTTGAAGAATATTGAAGTCGGTGCCAATTGGCGGAATAATCACGTAACAAACATACAGTCGTATTGAGAACCTCCACCTAATTAAAGTCGGTAAAAAAAATTTGGTCACATAATTATATGTAGAGTTCAAGCAATCAAATAAAAACTAGCTATCTTTAACGTGAGCACATGTGGTCACCCTAAAAAATCAGCAATTGGAACGAGGGAATCATTTGTTTATGACATGAAACTGAAAGACATGAAAAAATGGCAAAGGTCGTGTCGATGCAGAAACATAATAAAACGGTTATTTATTACGTAAGATATGAATAACTTTTATTTTTATGTACAGCTTCATTGGCCTAGTTTTATAGTTGCTGTACAATAGTTACCGTTTTCATGGTCTTGGATTCAATTCGTATGAAGGCCTATGTATATTTATTTCCAAAATACTTTATATGGGCAGTCTTTGGCAAGAGCAGCTGCGTTGCCAAACATAGTCCTTCTTTGAGTGGTAATCAATGGTTTTTCTACGATGAATTCTGAGGTCCATGTTCAACTTTAGCTATAATTTTCATAATGTGTACAAATTATTTAAAAATTCTTCAATATATTCGAATACTCAATACTCACTTGATAGTGAGTATTCTTTTTTGGAATTCATCTGGTAACTGGTGTTATTATGGATACAAAGGCTAAGTTTTAATAAAGTGTACATCTCATTTCAAGTGGAGAATGGAGCTACGGCGATTCGAATTCCGTTACCAATGTTGGAACACCGAAAATATGAAAAATACAACGACTTTGGTCTTACCTAATGTGATATCCCAAGTCATGTTTTTATTGTAAAATTATCCAAAAGTGATTACATGAAAAATGCCGCAAGTCCTAGAACCGACAAAAGCTGTAAACGAAACATTAATTCGTTTTAATAACTGTGAGAAAAAGGCAGGTGTGTCCAATTTGATGTAAATGGAGTTATGAACGGCGAACAAAGCTAATGCATGAGGGTTGATCGAATAGGTTAGTACCATCGCATCGTAGTCACGCGATGCAAATACCATCAAATTACTTAGTTTCCAACTTGCCATGCTCGCTTTTCATAACTGTTGATACACTTTATGCTGTGTAAATACAAAGGTCTGAGCCAGTCAACTCAAGACTATTACGTATAAGTTTGGGAGAAGATTATCCTACAGTAGGTAACGAAGGAGTTCGCTCATGGAGGTACCAAAAGGGGGAACGGCCCTTCTGCCCTTGAGCTGCTACCCTTGAACCCTTCCTATCTCCCACATATTTAACTGGTTAATTATGTGCTTAAACATGAATAGTGCACATTCCAGATTTCTAGCGCCCCATGAAAATACTAGCCCCACCTGTGCTCCCAAGCCAAAAGCTGTGTTTTTCTAACTATAAAAACATCAGAATTTTATGGAACCATGTGCGCGCGTCTACGATATGTGAGTAAAGGATGACCCCTGGAGTAAAGGATGCTATCCACGAATAAGCTAATTACCGAGAGAACTGGCTGCGGTCACTAAACCTTCTGGCTTAATAGTAAGTTTAATTCAGCTTAACGACGTTCTCTTTTCCAAATTCCAGATTTCTGGTGATATTTTAGGTTGCGTTTCTTCAGAACACCGATTTTAAGTTATTATTAGCAATGTAAACTTGGTTGTGAAGATCATGGTCTAATATGGTAAAAATATCGCGATTAGATCAACATTTTGTACAAACCTGTAACTATAAAACCAGCACATATAAAATAACGACCTGTCTGAGGCACCGTTGTAAGCGTAGGAAATTCAGTTTTAAAACTGTCAATTTTGATTTTCTATATTTGATGCCAAAATAAACTTTTAATTTTTGCCCAATATTTTCTATGAAGGTGTGAAAAGTTTTCGATCAAACCTCTCTTCTCTAATCAGTATAGCGTTTTGGTATGTTATCTGGTTCACACGCACATATTTCAAGCAGCTGGTTTTAATAATCCCTTTTCAACTGTGGCGAGGGTGCTGTTAAGGGCAACTAGGACATTAGCCGTGTGAAAAAGATAGCAACATTCTCTTGTGCAATTATAATATTAGCAAACACCTATAACAGGGAAATTATAAAATATTTTTAAATTCTGTTCGTTGTGTTTATGTCGTTTAGTTGTGTCGCTATCATTTTCTACCAATTCCTTTTCTAATTTGTCCTGGCGACACTGACTCTAACAATTTTTTTTACTCCATTCTTCGCTCCATTCATTCATTATTTTATTTCACAGATAATAAAAAATACTACATTCTGAATCCTATTTTTTTGTGATCTGTCTGTCGAAAGCTCTAAAATGCCCAAGATTTGTTTATTGAGATAAAGAAATACACGTGAAAAATTGGTGTGGAAGTGAGACTGTCGGTGCATTTTATTTTTAGCGGGTGTTGAAGGCTGAAGGTAAATAAATGATATAATTCGTCTGTACGACAAAGTATCATATTACTTGTGCAGTAATTTTTACTCTCGTTATTATGTCATACCTGCTAATAGATTGTTTTATGTAAAATCAGCATCGGGACAAGGTAATTTGCACAACTGTAGATATTAGAATATTTAGTTTTGCACTTTACTTTTTATTGTTGATTGTTTTCTAACTGCTTCAAGAGTTACCCACTATTGAACCTGAAAAAAGAGAACAATATCTTTCTTAAATAAAACCAATTTTTCCCTATAAATACTTCTAACCATATATTTGTGTTGTTGTTAATAATTTTATCAATAGAAATGCCTATGGCCTTATGCCTTATCCCAACTTTGCAAACTTTATTTTTTATTTACACATTATATTCTAGTTAGATTGAAAGTGAAACCAGATACTATTACAGCTATGCTCATTATTAAACCTTATAGCATATTATCAGCTGGATTCTTCAAAACAAAAGGTTAGATGAATTCACTTAAATTAAACATATGCTATAAAAATAGACATTTATTTTTATTTTAGTTGTATCAAAAATATATTTGAATGTTTTAAGTCATTTTGTATAGAGCTCTGTAACATATTCAGCTATTTTCATAGTTAATAATTTCAAATATTTTTCTCTGGAAACTAAAATCTACCCTCATTTAAAAGAAACCTAAGTAGCAGCTCAAATGTTTCATGCTCTACTATTTAATAGTAGAAACAGGTAACAGTATCATAACATTGTATGTTTCTATTTTGTTCTAGCGAAATGTCTGTAAACACAAAGTTAATATTACCCATTGCATTGGGTCTGTCCTTAGTGACGGTCAGCGCATTCGTAGTATACTACGTATTCAAGAAAGATGAGGAGGATGACACCAAAAGAGTAAAGAGTTCGAGAGTAAATGTTATTGAAGTGTCCGTGCCGAAGAGCATTGTTCCTGCTTTGATTGGTAAGTTCTTGTTTTACACATTGATGGCCAAGCAACATTTATAATATAGAATCCATTTTTTGCACTCGCCAGTGAACACTGCAGTGCCCAAAGGTTATATTGATTTGTGTAATATCTTGTGTTGGCAATTAGGTTTCCTTTGCAAGATTGCAACTTATGATTATTCTATATAATGCCTAAAATGTTTATCCTGTAAGGCAGAAACCACGTAGCAAGAATAGCAATTGCCACAGGCCCCGCGTATAAACTCGCCCGCCTCCGCCTAAGCGTACGTCAGACAATCGGTAACCAATTATTTTATTGGGGAAAATAAAACATAGAATTTCATACAGTAAACGCGCAAGTTCTACAAAAATTCACTTTATACCTACCATAGCAGATCAAGGGCCCCTCGATAGAATTTGCTACGGGCCCCGCGCTTGCTTAGTCTGGCTCTGAGGCTAATGATGCCTTTGTAGTTAACATAATGTAAATTAAACTCATTATGTGTTAAACATAAAGCAAACCGGCCGGTAATTTATGATTAATTTTATTATAATAGTTGATAAGTACAAGTACTATGTTTAAGGAGTCTTAGTTTATCTAAAACATTAGGTCATCCACCACTTTGATGAGTGAGGTCGCTATCTTATCTAGTCATTCACGTTTCGGTTAATTTATAGCATAATTCAGTCCATAAATATCTCAATGAACTAATTGTTTATTATTCCTTATCATAACATTATTCTAAAATTGAAGGAAAACATTGTGTGGAGACTTCATGTCATAAAACCAAAAATTAGAAGATTATTTTGTGACATCCTTAACCCAAACTGGGCCCGCGTGGATAACGGCTAGTCGATCTCTCAGAGAGTAGGTACTGTCCCATCTATTAGCCAATTACGAAACTTTCGTATTAATCAAAATAGGATTAGGTCTATTCTACAATCCAGTCCAGTCTGTCTACCGCGTAACACCAGTGTTAATACATAACCATTTTGGGAATAATTTGCGAGATTAATTTCGTCTGAAATTCATTGCCATAATGGTTATTATACCATCAGAGTATCGCCGTAGACTCTTGGTCAATGTGTCCTCCCGGAATTCGGCTGCAGGGGCTTCCACGTAGTTTCGATAATACTGTTAAGTAATGGGTATACTTTAAGTCTCTCAGTCAACATATTTGAGACAAAGCCAGTTATAGTTTAAAGTTTTCAAAGATCGAACTTTAATACAGCACGTATTAAGGATGCAATTGAGCGAAACCAGGGCTCAAAAGTGTTCGCAAAGAATTCGTCTATTGGGCAAAGCCAAATGACGAAGCTGAAGATCGAAGATGGCAGTATCATCTCGTCGAAGCCGGAAATTCTCAGGGAGCTTGAGAGGTTTTACGGACAGTTGTACACCTCAACACGACAACCCGCTGTCAGCACAGCTCAAGACACCAGAGCTAAGCTGATCCGACACTACACTGAGGACATCCCAGACATCAGCCTGTACGAGATTAGAATGGCTTTCAAACAGCTTAAGAACAACAAGGCGCCGGGTGATGATGGAATTACGACAGAACTTCTGCGAGCGGGTGGAAAACCGGTACTCTTAGTCCTCCAGAAGTTATTTAATTCCGTCATAGCCGAAGGTACTACGCCAGAAGCATGGCACAGGAGCGTGGTGGTGCTCTTCTTCAAAAAAGGTGATAACACCTTATTGAAGAATTATAGACCCATCTCGCTCCTGAGCCATGTGTATAAGCTGTTCTCGAGAGTCATTACGAACCGTCTCGAACGCAGGTTTGATGACTTCCAGCCTCCCGAACAAGCCGGGTTCCGTAAGGGCTTTGGCACCATAGACCACATACACACGCTCCGCCAAATTATACAGAAGACTCAGGAGTATAATCGGCCATTATGTCTAGCGTTTGTGGACTATGAGAAAGCCTTTGATTCTATCGAGACCTGGGCGGTATTGCAGTCCCTTCAGCGATGCCATATCGACTATAGGTATATCGAAGTGTTGGAGTGTTTGTATAGAAACGCCACCATGTCAATCCGATTACGGGACGAGAGCACGAAACCAATCCAATTGCAGAAAGGCGTGAGACAGGGAGACGTTATTTCTCCGAAACTGTTCACGAACGCATTGGAGGACGTTTTCAAGCTCTTGGACTGGGACGGATTTGGCATCAACATCAATGGCGAATACATCACTCACCTTCGTTTTGCCGATGATATAGTCGTAATGGCAGAGTCGCTGGAGGACCTCAATACTATGCTCAACGACGTCAGTAGCGTTTCCCAACAGGTGGGTCTTAAAATGAACATGGACAAGACGAAAATTATGTCAAATGTCCATGTTGCACCCGTACCGGTCGTCATTGGGAACGATACGCTCGAAGTTGTCGACCACTACAACTACCTTGGACAGATTGTTCAGTTAGGTAGGTCCAACTTCGAGAAAGAGGTCGCTCGAAGAATCCAACTCGGATGGGCAGCGTTCGGGAAATTGCGTGATATCTTCTCGTCCAAAATTCCACAGTGCCTGAAGACAAAGGTCTTCAACCAGTGTGTGTTGCCAGTGATGACATATGGCACTGAGACGTGGTCGTTAACTGTTGGCCTCTTAGAGAGGCTCAGAGTCACACAGCGGGCAATGGAGAGAGCTATGCTCGGAGTCTCTTTGCGCGATAAAATCCGGAACGAGGATATTCGCCAAAGAACCAAGGTCACCGACATAGCTCTCAGGATTTGCAAGCTGAAGTGGCAATGGGCAGGCCACATCGCTCGAAGAACGGACAACCGATGGGGAAGAAAGGTTCTCGAGTGGCGACCACGAACCGGAAGACGCAGCGTAGGAAGGCCTCCTACTAGGTGGACCGACGACATTGTGAGAGTCGCGGGCAACCGATGGATGCAAGTGGCGGAATGTCGTTCGATGTGGTGGTCTAAGGGGGAGGCCTTCGTTCAGCAGTGGACGTCTTCTGGCTGATGATGATGATGATGACAGTTATGAGCCAAGATAATATTTAGACAGTACCATATCCAAATGAAAACCTGTTTCTCTTTGCACTAATAATATTTTATTATCATTAATTTATAACCACTCATATACTTAACTGATCTATTAATATCTGTCTGTAAACATCCGTTGCGCGTAGCAGTGTTGCATGAATCCTCTTAACGACTAAATACATCATATAAAATGCAACACCGAAGCCAATATTCATCTCGAGTCCACACGAGCTATATTTCACATGAGAATCATGCCACAGTTAAAATATCAGTCAGGTGGATGGCAAATAGCAGTGGTAGTGACCCTATACTCGTGACCCCGAATCAAGTGGTGACTTCGATAACAGTTCGCGCGGAAAGGTCAAATGTCCTAGTGCAAGTCTCTTTTAATGAAAAATTGTTTATGTGTGAGAGGAAAATCCGTCAGTCGAATCTTGAAACTTCTGAAAACAAGTCTACAACATTTTACTTAGCTTCAATTCTGGAAGCAGGAGCCTAAATTACGTATAAAGATATCAGTGAGTCAGTTTTGCATACGACGATGCTATCTCAAAGACTCAATATATCTTCTCCGTCTGTAGATTTGCTAATGTAAATGTATGACATCATGGTTCAATGATCATCGCTTTTCATGATTGGTGGTCGCACGTGGTCTTAACGTTTTCTTGTGTCAATATTAGGGTAGATAATGCAGCACAAGTGTAAACAAGTCTGTCGAATAAAGCCAGTCTGATGGCATAGTTGTCGCATTAGCGATTAGACTTCCTTGTGAATGACAGATTTTCCTTACGAAATTAAGGCGCTGGAAACCCTACACAGAACATCAACGCCTGGCAACGGCTATTACGACTATTTAAGTGTCTAATCTAATTGTATAAAAGATTATTATGTGCGACGCAGTGCAAAGGTTTCTCGCAAAAAGGCCAATCTGTTATGCTTACCTGATAAGGACTGGCCATACGCAAAATTTTACTTTCTTGTCGTGTCGTAGTGTCAAAGCGATTTAAAAATATGGGAATGGCACTGTGTGTAACATAGATTTAGACTGTAAAGCGAAATTCTAAGTCTATGGTGTGTAACGAGCCTAACAACTTACTCGTTATTGAATTCGTGCTCTCGCATAATATTGTATTGTCATTACAATTGTAAGGATTCTTTAACAATGGCTAGTAGAAAACAGGAATAACCTATTAGAAAGTTAGTTGACTTATATAGACTTATATAGTTCTATATAATAGGTATATTGGCATGATCATTTACCTATATGAAAGTGACAAGGTCAGGTATAATTTATGAAGTCGGTTAGAATTCAGCTGCTTCTACAGCGTCCGCCATCTCACAAATTAGCTGGAAGAACATGTACGCGCTAAAATTATTACTGAATAAATATTTGTCTGGTCTATAATGAAGTAAATAGACTAGCCGCTGTCTTAGATGATGTTTTAATACCATTATTAATAAATACATCAGTAGTAGGTACTATAATATATCTTACAATGTTAAACGTTGCGTAGTTATGATGTCAGATGCTCATTGAAGGTTGAAGCAATAGAAATTCGATGTTATCCTGTGTTGTATCATTGTATCGCATTCTGTATTCCACGAACGTAAAAACATTTAATGTTTGTGAAAACAAGATTAACGTTTGTTTCGACGAATTTTCTTGAGCTTTAATTCATGGTGTGACGTCATGCCTTTTTTTAGGACACTTGTCATAGCTTAGATTGGATTTGAAACTGTTTCATCACCATCGATAAACTCGCCCCTGACACAGATGTTATGTCATCGTACTGATCATTGATCAAAGAGGATGAATATGTCATCATATATTTATGATATTAGCAACTGTCTACTCATAAGGGGAATCCCCGGATATCAAAAAGCTGGCAGTTACAAAATATAGATAGATAGAATACTCTTTATTGTAAAGCAATAAAATTTGGATACAAAAAAAAAAGAAAAGGAATAGAAAACTTATGTATTAAAAGATATGTACACAGGGCGGTGTTATCGCAGTCGGCGATCTCAACCAGACAGTATTATACTGCATACATGACTAAACAAATGGTTTACTACCATTGTTATGTATTGTGCTCATAGTCCCAAACTCAAATCAAAGTCAAAGTGTTTATTTCAACTAGGTCTTTTCAAGCGCTTTTAAAAAGTCGAGACTGTGCGCACGTTTCCAAAGGGGTAGGTCCTATGAAGAAGAGACCGGCAAGAAAATCCATGGATACTCTTTCAAAAATAAGTAATAGTTATGTAACAAACTTCAAAGCCGGGAATTACGGTTTTAGCACTCATGTGACGAGTCCCACGCAATTTTTAACCCGAACCTACAATGTTCATGATAAAACCCAATTACACGCTCGCAGTGCTTGGGCTTGGCCAACATATTCATATAGAAATCATGTTTTCCAACATGCTAAACCTAGCATATCATTACGACATATCTGGACATTCTTGATGTTTCAATATTTTGTATTTTTTTATTTCTGTTTTATCCGCTTTGATCTGTTTATCCCGTTTTTAGTTTATATTCGAAACACTCGTTTAACTCATGTTGTATTGCCTCATTGTGTAAGTAGCGTTCTATTAAGTTTGTATTTTTTCTTATATAATGCATGTTAATTTACGATTTTAATTGTAAATTAACTTTTTGTTTTTGAAAAGAGTATCCATGGAGTTTCTTGCCGGTCTCTTCTCCATAGGACCTACCCCCTTTGGAACCGTGCGCCTAGAGTCTCGACTTTTTAAAAGTGCCTGAAAAGGCCTACTTGAAATAAAAAACGTTGACTTTTGACTTTGACTTTGACGACTCTACTCCCCGAAGAGATAGACAGAGGTGTACTATATTGTAATCCCACATTTCGTCAATGCCGTATTAAGTCCCATGGAAGCGGTGACCCTATTGCTAGGTATCGTTCACAAATTCGAATTCAAGGGTGCTACTGAGAATATTACAAACACTTTGCTGGAGTAATAAGGTTCTAAAATGACCTTTAATCCTTTGTCTGCCTGAATTTCTTTTTGGCCTAACTTAGCTAGCTTTACGAAGTATAAAAAGCAAGCCTATGTAAATTTGAGGCATTAGGTATCTGTGTTATTACGTGTCCGCGTGTCGTTTAGCATGGCGTGCCAAAACCTTGCCCTTGTACTTTCACCCCGGCCTTCAGTGACAATCGATATTATTCAACAAGCTTAAATACACAAATTTTAATAAAAAGCACTGTTTAACCTTTTAATATTCCAGCTGAGTCATGCAGTACCTAATATTCTATCCGAACATTAAATCTTGGCACAGATTGAAGTCACGTGAATTTTGGAATGACACTATTATCAGCGTCTTTCGTGTTACAAATTCATCGTGCATTTAATAGCACGATAGCTTCTTTATTAGTTAGGTATATCGTCCGTTATTACGCGAAGCTACTGCATTTTGGCTAGTTCTTCGTCGTAATACTCTTGGTAGAGGTCGTTCCGCTATCCCTCATGTACTGTTCACCATTGATTGCAGCCATGAATAAGTCAGTCCAACGCATAGACGATCTGCCGCGTGATCTTTAATTTAATTACGCCTTAGGAATGGAAAACCTTGCCATTCATCTGATTCCCTGATGATTTTAACCTAGGTATTTTTAAGACATGAGTGAACATGTATAGTAGATTTGGTCAATAAACATCATGATTTTGAGATTGTGGCCAAACGCACTACTTATGAAAAAAAAAAGTCTGATTTTGGCTGTAGTATAGGCCCAAACTAAGACTTCCGGTGGAGACCAAAAGCTCGTAACGGAGCAAATTTCGTAGTAGCAAACTTCAATAAAGACTTCAAAAGATTTCATTCAATATAGATTCTAATATTTCGATGCCCACAGCACGCTTCTCCGCCGAAAACACACCCAAAAGAAAAGGTTTTCGCAGTCCCTATAAGTGTAAAAGTGCATGCTGCCTTTTCACTTGATATATTTACTAGACATGTCTAGATGACGTCTACGCATCGTGATAAGTAGTCTATTTTTAGTTGAGACGTATTGTCTATAAATAATCAACGGGAGAAAACGTCACATGTTACACATAACATGTGTATTGCATTCGTGATTATGCTCTGGTCTTTTCTCTCGTGCGATCATGGAAGGTTGGCTTCTATATTTTATATGGGCGCACACGCCGGCGCTTGAACTGATAGTAAGCGATCACAGGCAGTAAACATCCGTAACCTAGTAATAACAGATGCGGTATCTAGTGATTACTTATGTTTTATGGAGACTTACATCCACCATCTAGCCACTTTCGTATTGGGCTGTGCAGTCATGAAAAGAGGTGTTCGTCTACTTGAAATGTTGACTTAATCGGCTATAAATTTGAAACAGACGTAAAGGCCTATGTATTATGAAGTGGACTTAATTTGAAATCCCTCGTAACATAATATAACATGTTAGTTCAACAAGACTCGGGATTTTGACAGAATTCTCTTCATCTAAGAAGCCTTCTCTCAAGATGATTGTGTAAGCTTCAAAACTATCTGTTGTAGCTACCTTGAAATAATTTTGAATAAAGATAACACAAATTAGAAAAGTATGAAATTCGCTGATTGGTAATAATATTTGTGTATCACGTTGCAGAAAATTGATATTATTAGTTACGATCGTAATATTGAGAAACTTTTGTCATGTACATATATTGTGTATGTAATCTGAGTTTTAAGGCAAGGACGTCCGTAAGTCTAGAATTAGTATACATTACATTTATTATATTGTCATTGATATTTAAATAAATTTGTAAGAATCATGTTCTATTTTCAATAGGGAAAAATAAATACCTATGCTTCAGAATCAAAATCATTAATTTCCAACAAATGTGTACGTTTCTGGGCTAGGCCTGTATCTTGGGCATCTTTTAGTAATAGTTCCAAATTGTTTTGTTATTTATAATTTTAGTATCTAAGTTGCTTCTCAAACCTATAGATAAATTTGTTAAGTCTGACGTGTCTTTCAATTCATGTTTTAGAGGAAGCGGTATTACAATGGTTATATTATTTACATTGTGTTATTATACCGACTCCATAAATAAAACTGTATTCCTTATTAAAAACATCTGATAATCACAACTCATATAAATCCTCACTTTACAGGCCGCGGCGGCTCCAACATAAAAGAGATCGAAAGGACAACAGGAGCAAAGGTCAACGTCAAAGAGTTCAGCGACAAGGATTACGATGTGTGCGTGATCCGAGGACGGAGCGACACCACGCAGCTGGCGGAGACCCTCATACACGACTTCATCAACCAGCAGCCAAAGAACGTCGAGGAAACCCTTAGTGTACCTGCCTGGGCGTGCGGCAGGATCATCGGTAGGTTGATTAAAGATTGTTTTACCTTGATGAAAAAATACTGCAATTAACTTGACAACTATCCAAATGAAGTCGTGAGAAGCAGCGTCAGCAGTTCGGGGGACTCCATCTTCGTATCTAATCCGTCCATCCAATGTGGCTATGGTTTTATTTTAATCATAATCAACCAGTTTCTATGTTAAGTGACGATGTAAGTATTTTCAAATAAGTCCAATTGTATGCCGCGATGTCCGTCAACATTGTGAGTTCGCATTTATGGAACCTGGATGTCATACACTTCTCACCGACCTACCCTGTTGAATTCTGAACCATATTATTTATTTAACTAGGAACTCAAGGCGAGAACATAAGCTCAATAAGCCATCGCAGCGGAGCGCGGATAAAGGTCTTACAAAGCGGTGACAAGGCAACAGAACGAACGGTCCAATTCTGGGGCACCAAGGAACAGATCAAGATTGCCAAGGAGCTTATTGAGAACAGTGTAAGTAAACTTAGTTATTATGTTTAGACCATTGTTCTTAGAACAATATTGGAAATAACTAAGGACGTCAATTCCAACTCTTGTTGCCAGTTAATTAATTCAAAATGTCAGCTTATGGCTGGGCAATTATAATGCTGTTAAACCTCCGAGGCTTTTCATAGTTCCGGCTGCCAGTTTCCATGCCCGGTAGTGTTAATGGGTCATCAAGAATGACCAGGTTGAATATGGAAAGATAAATTCAATCAATGTCCATCAGTCGATTATAATTAGGACCTGTTTCACTACTTGCTTGTAAAGTGTCCTATAGTAAAGAATGACAGCCACAAGATTGTAAGAGAGAACGCATTCGGTCCGATAAGTTGTAGATAGGCAATCAGTCCGTTTATCAGCTACTGGTGAAACGGGCATAATATTCAGAAAACACATCACTTAATATCATCTATCTGTATTGTAAGGTGGCCCAAGAAAAATGTCGTCGTGAAATCGAGCAATCAAAACGCAGTCCGCGCCACGTCCAGTCGGCATCAAAGTCTCCGTCACCGACGCCCTCCGTGACAGCCAGCGAGCACGAAGATGTGTCAGGTGACTCTCAAGTGCACAGGCATGTCAAATATAAGAGGCCTGGTAAGATTTGCTAACAGCATGGACCATTATTTATAGTCGATATCGGTTGAGTACCCGCCAACCCTTTGTCCTAGATGGGCTGAAATTGACACGCGACCAAACAATGAAAGATATTAAGTTGAATAACAGTAGCTGTTCAGCAGTCTTTGCTGTATTGCGAATTTGACCGGAACTAATATTTAGACGGGAAATGTATGAAAAATGTCAAACTATTGATACTACGAGATCACATTAGCGTCCAAGTATAAGTTGTCAAACATTACACAACAGTTTGTTACTTAACTTTTTTTATCGTAGGACGATCTAAGGGTCGTAATAATAAGTTATCAGTTTCCGGTACAATGGATGCTCATCAAGGACAAGGGTTTAGAGTGGACTACTATAGTTGGATATCTATTATTTGAGCCTTGAAATTAACCTTGAATATTCTAGTGTTTTCTTACTTCAAGGAGTGTGGTCTCCTCGAATTGTGTTTTGTGATTCAAGGTCTTATTATTAAATTGTAGTATTATTCAGAACTTTCGACAGTTTTTTATTCTAAATTCAATGCAATGAAAAATATCAAGAACTGTCAGTTACTAATTTACGAAGTAAACAACACTGACCTATAGATGTTGCTAACATGTCCTTAGTCTATTTGAAGGTAGCGCACACAATGGAGTTTGCATTTGTTGTTATACAGGCTCACAAATTACTATGGTAACAGTTTTTATAAATATAATTTGCCATCAATGTTTGGCTTACAACATTTGCCTCGGTCCACCTCATGAAGGAAAAAAATCAGGTTAGACTTATAAATGTGGTCCTTAGAAATGGATAATGGGCATGACCAGGAAATAATGTCAATAAATATAAACTGTAAGTTCATGGTCATCTTATGGCGCATGTAACATGTGCAACATGTAATACAACCAATAGTGCAACAAAATTTTACTGATTTGAAAGAAATTTTGGTACTTCTTATTGCCTGCACTGCAACTGCTTGCATATCACGTTGCTAATGTTTGTGCCTTTAGCGTTTCGCTCTTAATATCCTGAGCATATTTTACTATATATATACCATATTAACAAACGCTATATACATATATTATTACAGTAGGTGTTACTTGTGTGAAATATATCATGTTTACGTAATTGTATTACTGTTAGAAGTGTGTGTATGTTATGTGACGTCCGAGTGCAGTTTTTGTGTGTTGGGTACTTTTTGTGGAGGGTATTTTTTATATTTCGAGTTTTTTTTGTATGGTTTATTGGCGTTGGTTTATACCTTTGTGGGTAGGGTTGTGAGATTTCAGGTGGTAGTCAAATTTTAAGCAAAAGTGCCTAATTAAATAAACATGCTAAAACTTTGAGCAATCAGCATGCCTAAAATATACAAATCTCTCGCTGAATATGAACCTTACTACAATCATATTATTAGTCATCCATTAAGTGGCCATTTTGTTCTTTTGCAATGTAAACCATTCATCTAAAGCTTCCTTTTTAGAGCTTTGGTACATAGACATTAAATTGAACATATATAAAAAAATACGTTCTTTCGGGCTTCGAATCGTACAAGCAGTATTTATTTGGTAGAGTTATCAGGAAAATTAGTAAGTTGAAACACACGTTGCTTGTGCCTATTCTTTATTTAAACTAAGGATCACAATCTGATTATACATAAAATATATTTCACAGAGAACAGGGGTACTCCGATCGAGGTGTACGTATCAGCTGTGTCGTCTCCGTCTCGCTTCTGGGTGCAGTTCGTGGGGCCACAGGTGACACAACTGGACTCCTTGGTCGAAGAGATGACGGAGTACTACGGCAAAAAGGAGAACAGGGAGGCTCATGCGGTTAGTATAACTTTTCTTGTTGGTCTGGGTCGACTTCAACCACGTGTTACAGAGTTACAGCAGTGAGGGTCTACAATATCCCTCCCTCCCTTGTTATTGATGTAAAACGCATGAGAAAATAATGTAGGCTTCAAGTGCCAAATCCGCTGCGCATACGCAAACAAGAATTCTCATCAATTAAGAGCCCAATTTTAGGCCCTCTGAATTATATAATAACATTTATTATTTCAATTCCAGTTGGCGCATGTTTCCGTCGGTCAAGTAGTAGCCGCAGTTTTTAGACACGACGGTCGCTGGTACCGCGCGAGAGTTCACGACATCAGAGCCAACGAGTTCGACGCGTCGCAACAGGTGACCTATATTATTACAATATCCAACAATTTGAAAGAGTAAACTTACTCGAGCGAACATGACAGAGTACTCAGTGGCCATTAGGTTAACAGGAATAGTTAACAGAAATAGTAGAAGATTTACGGAGTGTAATAATCGAAAACTTTTCGGTTTAAAGATATTTATTTTCTCAAAATAGAGCACGATAACAGTTTTACTTATTTTACTGTTTATTTTCTAGGTAGCGGACGTATTCTTCCTCGACTACGGCGACAGTGAGTACGTAGCGACGCATGAGCTGTGCGAACTGCGCGCTGACTTGCTGCGACTGAGATTCCAGGTACGTGCCGCCTTTTGTGAAATGATCGGGCAAGCTGAGCGTCACAGGTGTACATAAGTTTGGTATGTGTGCAGGCTATGGAGTGTTTCCTGGCTGGCGTGCGGCCGGCCGTCACTGTGGACTGTCCTCAGGAGCGCTGGCATCCGCAGGCTATCGAACGGTTTGAAGAACTCACACAGGTACGTCACAGATACAGTATTTATCAGTTCATGTGAAATAAACTGCACTGTCAAAGTTAAAAGCGCTGGAGACAAACATAAAAAAGCGTTATGTACATTTTTAGGTGGCGAGGTGGAAGCCATTGATGTCCAAAACGTGCACGTATAAGAAGACTGCTACCGCCGAAGGCGAGAAGGAGAAAGAAATTCCTGGCATCAAGTTATTTGACAACACAGATGGTAAAAGTTGCCAACGGTATAAATTATATTCTTGTGACTTTATGGCTTGAATCTTATTTGATCTTTCACTATTCCAGTTTACTGCATCCCTGGTAAGAGCATTCCTCCACCTCGAATGTAGTAAATTTTAAGCCAAAACGTACGAAAAATACATTTTTGGCTAATTACTATGGTCGAAATCCTCATAGAACTTTCATACTAGACTGCCTGCTTAATGTTAGGAATTCTATAAACGTTTGAGATTTAGCGCAAATATTTATTGTTTGTGTTGCAGAAGGCGAGCTGGACATCGGCGGCGCGCTGGTGGCGGAGGGCTGGGCGGCGCCGGGCGGGGCGCCCGAGCGCGCTGCGCACGCGCACCACCCGCCCTTCGGGGACCTGGGGAACTCACGGTAAACAGTCCCAGCTGGACATCGGCGGCGCGCTGGTGGCGGAGGGCTGGGCGGCGCCGGGCGGGGCGCCCGAGCGCGCTGCGCACGCGCACCACCCGCCCTTCGGGGACCTGGGGAACTCACGGTAAACAGTCCCAGCTGGACATCGGCGGCGCGCTGGTGGCGGAGGGCTGGGCGGCGCCGGGCGGGGCGCCCGAGCGCGCTGCGCACGCGCACCACCCGCCCTTCGGGGACCTGGGGAACTCACGGTAAACAGTCCCAGCTGGACATCGGCGGCGCGCTGGTGGCGGAGGGCTGGGCGGCGCCGGGCGGGGCGCCCGAGCGCGCTGCGCACGCGCACCACCCGCCCTTCGGGGACCTGGGGAACTCACGGTAAACAGTCCCAGCTGGACATCGGCGGCGCGCTGGTGGCGGAGGGCTGGGCGGCGCCGGGCGGGGCGCCCGAGCGCGCTGCGCACGCGCACCACCCGCCCTTCGGGGACCTGGGGAACTCACGGTAAACAGTCCCAGCTGGACATCGGCGGCGCGCTGGTGGCGGAGGGCTGGGCGGCGCCGGGCGGGGCGCCCGAGCGCGCTGCGCACGCGCACCACCCGCCCTTCGGGGACCTGGGGAACTCACGGTAAACAGTCCCAGCTGGACATCGGCGGCGCGCTGGTGGCGGAGGGCTGGGCGGCGCCGGGCGGGGCGCCCGAGCGCGCTGCGCACGCGCACCACCCGCCCTTCGGGGACCTGGGGAACTCACGGTAAACAGTCCCAGCTGGACATCGGCGGCGCGCTGGTGGCGGAGGGCTGGGCGGCGCCGGGCGGGGCGCCCGAGCGCGCTGCGCACGCGCACCACCCGCCCTTCGGGGACCTGGGGAACTCACGGTAAACAGTCCCAGCTGGACATCGGCGGCGCGCTGGTGGCGGAGGGCTGGGCGGCGCCGGGCGGGGCGCCCGAGCGCGCTGCGCACGCGCACCACCCGCCCTTCGGGGACCTGGGGAACTCACGGTAAACAGTCCCAGCTGGACATCGGCGGCGCGCTGGTGGCGGAGGGCTGGGCGGCGCCGGGCGGGGCGCCCGAGCGCGCTGCGCACGCGCACCACCCGCCCTTCGGGGACCTGGGGAACTCACGGTAAACAGTCCCAGCTGGACATCGGCGGCGCGCTGGTGGCGGAGGGCTGGGCGGCGCCGGGCGGGGCGCCCGAGCGCGCTGCGCACGCGCACCACCCGCCCTTCGGGGACCTGGGGAACTCACGGTAAACAGTCCCAGCTGGACATCGGCGGCGCGCTGGTGGCGGAGGGCTGGGCGGCGCCGGGCGGGGCGCCCGAGCGCGCTGCGCACGCGCACCACCCGCCCTTCGGGGACCTGGGGAACTCACGGTAAACAGTCCCAGCTGGACATCGGCGGCGCGCTGGTGGCGGAGGGCTGGGCGGCGCCGGGCGGGGCGCCCGAGCGCGCTGCGCACGCGCACCACCCGCCCTTCGGGGACCTGGGGAACTCACGGTAAACAGTCCCAGCTGGACATCGGCGGCGCGCTGGTGGCGGAGGGCTGGGCGGCGCCGGGCGGGGCGCCCGAGCGCGCTGCGCACGCGCACCACCCGCCCTTCGGGGACCTGGGGAACTCACGGTAAACAGTCCCAGCTGGACATCGGCGGCGCGCTGGTGGCGGAGGGCTGGGCGGCGCCGGGCGGGGCGCCCGAGCGCGCTGCGCACGCGCACCACCCGCCCTTCGGGGACCTGGGGAACTCACGGTAAACAGTCCCAGCTGGACATCGGCGGCGCGCTGGTGGCGGAGGGCTGGGCGGCGCCGGGCGGGGCGCCCGAGCGCGCTGCGCACGCGCACCACCCGCCCTTCGGGGACCTGGGGAACTCACGGTAAACAGTCCCAGCTGGACATCGGCGGCGCGCTGGTGGCGGAGGGCTGGGCGGCGCCGGGCGGGGCGCCCGAGCGCGCTGCGCACGCGCACCACCCGCCCTTCGGGGACCTGGGGAACTCACGGTAAACAGTCCCAGCTGGACATCGGCGGCGCGCTGGTGGCGGAGGGCTGGGCGGCGCCGGGCGGGGCGCCCGAGCGCGCTGCGCACGCGCACCACCCGCCCTTCGGGGACCTGGGGAACTCACGGTAAACAGTCCCAGCTGGACATCGGCGGCGCGCTGGTGGCGGAGGGCTGGGCGGCGCCGGGCGGGGCGCCCGAGCGCGCTGCGCACGCGCACCACCCGCCCTTCGGGGACCTGGGGAACTCACGGTAAACAGTCCCAGCTGGACATCGGCGGCGCGCTGGTGGCGGAGGGCTGGGCGGCGCCGGGCGGGGCGCCCGAGCGCGCTGCGCACGCGCACCACCCGCCCTTCGGGGACCTGGGGAACTCACGGTAAACAGTCCCAGCTGGACATCGGCGGCGCGCTGGTGGCGGAGGGCTGGGCGGCGCCGGGCGGGGCGCCCGAGCGCGCTGCGCACGCGCACCACCCGCCCTTCGGGGACCTGGGGAACTCACGGTAAACAGTCCCAGCTGGACATCGGCGGCGCGCTGGTGGCGGAGGGCTGGGCGGCGCCGGGCGGGGCGCCCGAGCGCGCTGCGCACGCGCACCACCCGCCCTTCGGGGACCTGGGGAACTCACGGTAAACAGTCCCAGCTGGACATCGGCGGCGCGCTGGTGGCGGAGGGCTGGGCGGCGCCGGGCGGGGCGCCCGAGCGCGCTGCGCACGCGCACCACCCGCCCTTCGGGGACCTGGGGAACTCACGGTAAACAGTCCCAGCTGGACATCGGCGGCGCGCTGGTGGCGGAGGGCTGGGCGGCGCCGGGCGGGGCGCCCGAGCGCGCTGCGCACGCGCACCACCCGCCCTTCGGGGGCCTGGGGAACTCACGGTTAACAGTCCCAGCTGGACATCGGCGGCGCGCTGGTGGCGGAGGGCTGGGCGGCGCCGGGCGGGGCGCCCGAGCGCGCTGCGCACGCGCACCACCCGCCCTTCGGGGACCTGGGGAACTCACGGTAAACAGTCCCAGCTGGACATCGGCGGCGCGCTGGTGGCGGAGGGCTGGGCGGCGCCGGGCGGGGCGCCCGAGCGCGCTGCGCACGCGCACCACCCGCCCTTCGGGGACCTGGGGAACTCACGGTAAACAGTCCCAGCTGGACATCGGCGGCGCGCTGGTGGCGGAGGGCTGGGCGGCGCCGGGCGGGGCGCCCGAGCGCGCTGCGCACGCGCACCACCCGCCCTTCGGGGACCTGGGGAACTCACGGTAAACAGTCCCAGCTGGACATCGGCGGCGCGCTGGTGGCGGAGGGCTGGGCGGCGCCGGGCGGGGCGCCCGAGCGCGCTGCGCACGCGCACCACCCGCCCTTCGGGGACCTGGGGAACTCACGGTAAACAGTCCCAGCTGGACATCGGCGGCGCGCTGGTGGCGGAGGGCTGGGCGGCGCCGGGCGGGGCGCCCGAGCGCGCTGCGCACGCGCACCACCCGCCCTTCGGGGACCTGGGGAACTCACGGTAAACAGTCCCAGCTGGACATCGGCGGCGCGCTGGTGGCGGAGGGCTGGGCGGCGCCGGGCGGGGCGCCCGAGCGCGCTGCGCACGCGCACCACCCGCCCTTCGGGGACCTGGGGAACTCACGGTAAACAGTCCCAGCTGGACATCGGCGGCGCGCTGGTGGCGGAGGGCTGGGCGGCGCCGGGCGGGGCGCCCGAGCGCGCTGCGCACGCGCACCACCCGCCCTTCGGGGACCTGGGGAACTCACGGTAAACAGTCCCAGCTGGACATCGGCGGCGCGCTGGTGGCGGAGGGCTGGGCGGCGCCGGGCGGGGCGCCCGAGCGCGCTGCGCACGCGCACCACCCGCCCTTCGGGGACCTGGGGAACTCACGGTAAACAGTCCCAGCTGGACATCGGCGGCGCGCTGGTGGCGGAGGGCTGGGCGGCGCCGGGCGGGGCGCCCGAGCGCGCTGCGCACGCGCACCACCCGCCCTTCGGGGACCTGGGGAACTCACGGTAAACAGTCC
This sequence comes from Shargacucullia verbasci, assembly GCA_947562105.1. Classification (NCBI taxonomy): domain Eukaryota; kingdom Metazoa; phylum Arthropoda; class Insecta; order Lepidoptera; family Noctuidae; genus Shargacucullia; species Shargacucullia verbasci. The sequence continues at coordinate 3,335,149 of OX387296.1, forward strand.
CAGCTGGACATCGGCGGCGCGCTGGTGGCGGAGGGCTGGGCGGCGCCGGGCGGGGCGCCCGAGCGCGCTGCGCACGCGCACCACCCGCCCTTCGGGGACCTGGGGAACTCACGGTAAACAGTCCCAGCTGGACATCGGCGGCGCGCTGGTGGCGGAGGGCTGGGCGGCGCCGGGCGGGGCGCCCGAGCGCGCTGCGCACGCGCACCACCCGCCCTTCGGGGACCTGGGGAACTCACGGTAAACAGTCCCAGCTGGACATCGGCGGCGCGCTGGTGGCGGAGGGCTGGGCGGCGCCGGGCGGGGCGCCCGAGCGCGCTGCGCACGCGCACCACCCGCCCTTCGGGGACCTGGGGAACTCACGGTAAACAGTCCCAGCTGGACATCGGCGGCGCGCTGGTGGCGGAGGGCTGGGCGGCGCCGGGCGGGGCGCCCGAGCGCGCTGCGCACGCGCACCACCCGCCCTTCGGGGACCTGGGGAACTCACGGTAAACAGTCCCAGCTGGACATCGGCGGCGCGCTGGTGGCGGAGGGCTGGGCGGCGCCGGGCGGGGCGCCCGAGCGCGCTGCGCACGCGCACCACCCGCCCTTCGGGGACCTGGGGAACTCACGGTAAACAGTCCCAGCTGGACATCGGCGGCGCGCTGGTGGCGGAGGGCTGGGCGGCGCCGGGCGGGGCGCCCGAGCGCGCTGCGCACGCGCACCACCCGCCCTTCGGGGACCTGGGGAACTCACGGTAAACAGTCCCAGCTGGACATCGGCGGCGCGCTGGTGGCGGAGGGCTGGGCGGCGCCGGGCGGGGCGCCCGAGCGCGCTGCGCACGCGCACCACCCGCCCTTCGGGGACCTGGGGAACTCACGGTAAACAGTCCCAGCTGGACATCGGCGGCGCGCTGGTGGCGGAGGGCTGGGCGGCGCCGGGCGGGGCGCCCGAGCGCGCTGCGCACGCGCACCACCCGCCCTTCGGGGACCTGGGGAACTCACGGTAAACAGTCCCAGCTGGACATCGGCGGCGCGCTGGTGGCGGAGGGCTGGGCGGCGCCGGGCGGGGCGCCCGAGCGCGCTGCGCACGCGCACCACCCGCCCTTCGGGGACCGGCTGGGCGCACCACCTGGACAATCAAAACAAAACCATCGCTTATTATGCTAAATCCGAAAGAAAAGTTTATGCAACCGGCAAAACGCTACATTCTGTATCGACATTACATAATCTTTGTAAATCATAAAAATCTCAATCATCAATTTTGTATACAGGGTGCTGGGAATATTAGAAGGCGCGCGCAGCTCGTCGGTGCCCAAGGACCACAAGGACGACCGCATCGAACGTGAACCGACCACCCCTGACGACTCCGACAAAGGTTTATAGTTAATGTTTACAAGTTCATTAGTTGTCTTTTTAAGGCTTGAAAGATTGATAAAATGCAAAAGTAGTGATACAGATTAAGTATCAGTAACCGTTGGTTTTAAATTGCAGCTACTAGATTTAAATGTCAATGAAGTCAAGTGTATCAGTTAGATTTGGTTATCAGACATTAAATGAATAAAATTTGAATGTTTTCTGTCAGGTAAGTCGCTGCTATCGGCCAGTTTAGGCCATTAGTAACATTTAACACTTTATCTTGCAGATAACGACCGAATGACGTTTTCGAAATCTGTGGGCGCAGGCCTCGGGGTGGCCGACAAGCCACTCTCCATCTCCAACTTCGACCTCTCGTACCCAGACAATTCTATGTCCAGAGCTCTCAACGGCTCCCACGAAAACTTCCTCCACATGGAAAAACAGAATGTAGATAAAGAAGGGAATGATCAAAGTTCCATAGAAACCTTAGTGCCCCACACCCCTGTGCCTTCTACCCCCATTCTGTCCAAATCACCTCTAGACGAGTTGAAAGCCAACATGAACAGAATAGATTCACACCATAATCTCGAAAATCTTGCGCGAACGCAACATGAGACGAATAAGTAATTTAGTATGTAAGGATTTTTTCTACATAGAAGTCGCAGTGATTATCTGTATTATGCGATAAATTGTCTAAAATTCAGCATTATCCTACTTTGTCTGCCTGCCGAATAGTAAAAAATCTAATTGTTAGTCGATGCGACGAACACTAGTAGTTGTGTAAAATAGGTCCAGATTAAAATAACTGTTGTATTAAAAGTAATTTAAGTATATAAACCACTAAATATTGTATGTTGTCGTAACTTTTTTGTCCAATTGAACCCGGTGTGTCCAATTGTAAGTGATACCAGTCTCTTATTTTAATTTTTTTCTTATATACACAAGTTATCTTTGAAAAAGATATTATGTCGCACTTGTTAATAAAAACTTATATAAAAGTCAATGCCCACTGAAACTTCCTTATTAGGTTATAAGATGAAGTCTTAAAAAATTACATATAAATTATTTTTTTATGTAATAGTTAGCCCTAGTCTGCGAATTATAAAAGAAAAGCTTTAACTTTGTACTAAAATAAAAAGAGGTTTTATTGCAAGCAGGTTGTGTATCAAAGCTACTTATTTCTATATGGACTATAGAGAAAAGTAGATGTTTCTATTCATTTGAACGATTTTGATAAATACTGCTCGACAACGATAACTCTCGTTTCGCGGTTCCACATTCGTAGCCTCCCAATATTTTTATAGGTGTGCGCACACACACAAATACATAGCGTCGCGTACGCACCTGTCGAAGCGAAAAGGCGTGTAGAGAAGTGGACTGCAAACGACAAGTTATTGTTGGGTTGAGTAGTCTGTTCCTTCACAAATATATTTACACCATTTATTATAACAATAGTCAGAAGTGATCTTTTGAACCATTTCAAGTCATAAAAGCTTCTATTATGAATCCCAAACAGTGGCGTGCGGTGAATAAAGACGAAAAGACACTGCCTACCCTACATAACTCGGATAAATATTTATTATAAGATATTTGAGGCGGCAAATCACATACATCATTATTTAATCGACAAGACGACGAACCAATACCAATATGCAATAGGTATTATTGGTAAATAAGCTTTAAAAAATTCTGCCTATCCTGTCTAAAAACTCTGTGCACGCCGCTGATCCCAAGCATGTAGTTTATTCCTACGTATTTTCTTGCTAAAATGGATCTTGTTTTAATAAGATCTATTTTTATACTAAATGGAGTATTGTATAATTGCTTTCTGTCTGTATAGTTAGTTATACTTGAGTTTTAAGAATGCTAAACGTTGCTGGGATATGTATGGTGCAGATAGTAAAAGTACCCTCATTTGCGTGGTTTTGTTTCTGGCTAGACAAACTTGAAATGAGCTTATAACGTATATTTTGATTAAAAATTATCTTTACATGTAGCTAGTAGCTATTTGGTGCATTCTTTCTTTGAATTTTTAACCAAAAAGCAATTTTTGTTTTGCGTCCATTCATTTTTTTTCATGTAAAGATAATTATTTATGAACAGAGTATATTAGAGTAACTTAAACGTTGTACCTATTTAGTTTATATACTGTAGTAAAATATGAGTGTTTGGAACACTATATTTTATCTGTGTTGCGAGTATGGTGGAACCCTAAAAAGGTGTCTTGCGATTTTGAATCTTATTTCTAAGTAGTACGTTTGAATTATACTTAGTGGTAATTCTCCCATTTAGCAGTCATAGTATATGTGAATTATGTAAATACATATATTAAATATGTTGGTCTTTGGTTTTAATACTAACTATCGCAAACAATGGATTGTTTGAGTGTATTTCTATTGTATTACTTTGCAGTTTTCTACCTTCATAGTATTTTTCTTTTCTACCAAATAATGTTGCCAGTTTAAAATGTTCAGTATTTTTCAACTTCCACTTTGAAATTTAAATTTAGATCACAGTTTTGAGGCCGCTTTTGAATGCCATAATTAATTGTTCTCACAATGGACTCGTACTCGGTAGATATAATTCTGTGATTGTAATTAACATAAGCTTAGTAGGCGCTTAAGTAGGAATTAAGTTAATGTATTTAAAATATCGCTTCAATCCTCATTAATAACTCTGTTTGCATTGTGTGTCAATGCGCTACATATTTCATTAACTACTTGATTAGTATCTAATAACTATGTCATTATAAAAAAAAACTATAAAAAGTACATCGTTTCTCAAAATAATAAAAAAGAAGTAAAAGTAATATTTTTCAGATGTATATTTTAATATGATATATATTTCTAATTATTTTTTTACTATGACACGGTCTAGAAACGACGTCTTAGACGAGATTAACACTAGCTACTTCTACCAACGGCGATCGCCAACTAAATTAATTTTAATATAGCGACAGATCGCTGAAAAATTGCTTGACACGAAACATGGTTGATGTGGTCAGGAAATTACTTGTTGACTTAAAACGTAGCTAGTTTAGGCCCTAAAATACTCTAAATGGACAATAAAGTGTAATTACTAGGAGAGGATTAAGATAATCTTACAGAGTATTCGGTAAGCGAGTAGAGAGGAAGAGAAAACTCTATTGAAGAGAGAATACTAGTATAAAGTGAAGTTTTTGAAACATCTTAAGGTGCAAATAAAAAGATGGTGCTACAAAGCTTTGGTAGGAAACGGTATTTGTGGAATTTCCTGTGGTAGGTTTATTTATAATATACAGAGACTTTTATATATCGAACCAGTACTGAAAAAAGGCCCTAAAACGTATTTTTGAAAGCAATTTGATATTTTCCTATATGTCGATAAGTAAATTAATTCCCGAATATAATATGTAAGCACGTTTCTCCTTATCAATCTGCCACTTGAAATAGGATTAAGGTTAAGAATGTAACTTTTGTGTGTGTAATTCTACTATGTACTTATTAGTTGAAAGTGCTCAATTTTCTGTTCGTAATTTTCGCTTTTAATCCTATAATCACGATTGGCAATATGTGAATCTTATTTCACACATTTTTCGTCGAAAAACTATACAATAAATCTTGTTACTAATTACGTGTGCTATGAAAAATTCATGTATAATTTCGACGTGATACGTGGACGTCTAAAAACTAATAATCACGGCTAATTTAGAATGTATACGGTAAAATGTCTACCAATGTTAATCATTAAATAAATTTACGCCCCTAAAGTGTTACTTTGCTTTGTTTTTGGTTAGAAACTAAAATATATTGGTGCCATACCATTCTAGTACAAACCTGCAAGAAAAGTATTGATTTTCTAGTTTCGAGCAGTCTTCGAATTTAATTATAATTGTTATAACTTTGTTTTTTTAGATTTAGTTGTCTATATGTGTAGACTTTTGTTACAACTCGAATATATCTTGTAAAATGTTGTACTTTTGTAAATTCCTTTTCAACATAGAAATACATTTGTGGAAGAATTTTGTCTTTTCTTATACAGCCAAAGGTCATCCTAGCCCAATTCCCAATAGCTCAGGTTAGAATGAAATGAAACGATAAACGATCGTAATTGTTTCACTGATACGATAGATAGTTCTAGCTCAACAAATAAAAAGGACCCATATTTCTTTTTTTAAAAATTCATTTTATTCTAAGATCTGTATTTTGTCTCTTATCTATACTTGTGTGCCTGTAGCAATATGCAGTACCCTGCTAGTGCCGCTTACAAGTATGCCATTGAATGCCACCCTGAGCCTCCTGATAATTAATTACGGTAGTATAATCATATCGTTATTTGACTGTTGAATCCAAAATGATACAAAAGAATCTGTTGTAACATGTAAGGTTAATTAAGTCGTATTTTCTGTTGACGAATCAATTAAATTCAACATCTTGTAAAAAAACGGCAAAAGCCAACGTCACGCGGTGTTCCCAGGCGGTCACCCATCCAAGTACTGACCGCGCCCGATGTTGCTTAACTTCGGTGATCGGACGAGAACCGGTGTATTCAACGTAGTATGGACGTTGGCGGTAACATACCAATATTTTACACTTATATTCCTGACTAATGACATCATTTTGATAACATTTGCAGTCATCTAAGTTTTAAACAACTGTTATTCAATTAATAATCTTGAAATTATTCAATAAACATTCTACCCTTCGAGTATTAAACCATTTTAATACTCAAAGATTCTACCTATGTGTTTTGTAGCTAATCTACTCACATAATATTATATTGATACATAGAAAATAATGGCCACAAAACTTTGTCGCATTAATTAATTGTGTAAGTACATAATACTTGACTATCATAGAGCTAACTATTAACTGTGGTACGACTGTGTGAGGAAATGGTAGTATGTCTGCCAGCCCCTGTTCAAAGTGAAGTTTACTATTCGCTTAACTAGATGGCGTGGTACCGTCTAGTGTTTCATCCTGAATTGCCGCGAATTTTACTTATGCTTTGAGAAATTAATATATTTTTGTACTCGCTGGGAACGCTTGTTTTATTTAATACCCTAACACCCTCTGAGAAATAAAAGCGTGTAGTATGTGTTAGTTTGTAAGATAACTAGATAAGCATGGGTTCTTGGTTTGTCTATGATGTATGACGAACTAAGTGTGTGTGGGTGTGTGTGTGAATTCACTACTCTGCAAGCCCTATTGGGAAAAACAGACGTAAATACTAAAGAACGTGTTGTTGTAGCTTGTAAGTTGTACCTAATTTTCTGGTATATAAAAGATACTCACTCTTGCAAGAACAACTCTCATTATAACAACACTCATTATAAACGGATTCAACGACGAATATTGAATACAACGGTTGTCGTCAAATAACAAAACTAAAATTTAAAAAAAATCGTATTACTCTCTAAAGTGATCTATACTTATACCTAAATAAAAATTAATGCTGTTCATTGGCAAGCGCATCATTTGAAATAGGATGGACCGATTTGTAATTTTTTTTAAATGTTTGTAATAGTCCGAATAATGGTTTTTACGGAAACAAAAATTGGAAAAGTCTGGAAAACTGAAAGTGCAAGAAACAAATTTATTGACATTTGGACAGGACAACGTCTGTAGGGTCAGTTAATAAATAATAAGGTTTCAATAAATTTATATTGGTATCCAGTTTATTTTTTCATAAGTAATTAAATTTTGTATTCCTAATTCTACAGTGGATACCTTGTATCGTGTTCATACAATCATGCCTAAAATTCGTGAGCGCTCCACAGTGGAGCCTCCGCTGTCAGCTATTCGTCCAATACAAGTAAACAATTGTTATACTTAGTTGAACAAATGTCTTGAAAGCGTATAGTGCTCTCTCCTCAAATTGTTATCCATTTTGCGTTTGAAACGGTTCCGAATTACTGTCGTTAAACCAAAGTCATTGTAGTTGGTACAAGCGGAGAAAATTGACGGAACGAGAACGAAAAGGTAATGAATAGATTCTCTAAATAATAATGTGAAGTGTAAGCGTGAGACTTAGCAACAGGATACAGATTCTATAGTTAGTTAACGTTAGTGATTAGTAATAACTCAGAGGCCCTAGTGTAAGTTTCTTTTAACAAACTCGATTTAACGCATCGAACGCGTTTGGCGCTCCGATTGGTGGAGCACGTAACGGACGAATCGGAGCGCCGAACGCGTTCGATGCGTTTAATCGAATTGGTCAAAAGAAACTTACACTAGGGCCTCTAATTTTGTTTATATTTTCCGTTTCCTATCATATCTGTTTTGACAGCACGGTTGGCCCAGCGGTGAAGCGATCGACTGCTTAAACGTGTCGCGAGTTCAATTCCTGCGTGTCCCAGTTTTCCCAGGTCTACGTATTTGTGGATATTTACGTTAGTAAACACACCTACAATACAGGAGTTATTCCTAATACAAAGCAACGTATTTTTTAACAAACAAAGACACCGAGACCTAGATGATAAGGCACCATAACACGCTTGTAATCTACGGAGATTTACGCAGACACACACACACAAATGGGCTTGAATTCAGAAGAACAAAAAACTCAAACATCCCCACTATAATACTGAAAGGTACCTTACCTCGTAATGGGCAGGGCAGCTGCGTTTGCGACCAAGTAGACCGATGAGGCGGCAGAAAAACGTTCCGATGAATCCATGTTCACCAAAGCTGAGCGAAGCGGAGATGTACTCAGATGTCAAATTTTCCCAGCACCGCTCCTAACCGCAGCCAAACGGAATAAACCTGTAACATTATAATTAAATAAGGAACGATACACGAATTAAATCAATTAACTTATCATGTATAAATTAAATAAAGTAGGTAACTGGAGGAAAAATTATTTGACGTTTGCTAATGTAAACGACTCACAAAACGTGCCGTAAAGGGAGCTACAGCCTTGACCGATGGGTCAGTATGTCTCGGCGAGCAGCGGGTTTATAAGGACAAAACCTTAACAATAACACGTAAAAACTTTTAAGAGTAACTACTTACTCTAAAAGATTTTACGTGTTAGTAGGTACAGTTAGCAAAAATATATGTATACCTACCCGTAACATAATTCATACGCTTATTCTTGAAAAGGTATTATTTAAAATCGTAAAATTTTAATGACCATTTATTTTTATGTATCCGCAGATACTATATATGAAATTGGTCAAGATTTCAATCACTATTGTTTCTAAAACTCGCTCTTGAAATTCACTACGTGGATACATCTTTTTGATGCCGACTTTACATTTAATGTCGAAAAACAAAGCCTTTGTAATCAAGGTTTCTATATGTAACCTATTTATATGGTGCAAAATGGGGTACCTACAAGCAGGGGCGCCTACTCCGTGGGTGCTAGAGGGCTCCAATCATGTCCATGACCATAGACATAAAAACTGACCAGTATCGGTTACTACTTAAGTTGGTTGTATCCAGGATTATGTAAAATATTTACTCGACGGCCAGTGTGCATTATTTTTCCCACTTTTCGCCAGTTATTTTAAACGAGCCATCAAATGGGCAGAAGCACCCAGGGTTTTATTAAAGCCTCTGGGAAGGAAAGAACCTCTACGACTGATGTTGAGTCAACCACGGTTTTTGTCTGGCTAATCTTTCTAGAACGGCATCGGTGACTCCAATGTCATACTTATAGCTCGTGCCGATACAACAGAAGGAGATTGATAAAGAACCTAACACCTATTATTCAAAGATTTCTTTAAATATTGGTTGGGTTTGATAACGCATTAGCTACGTAAGATCTTTCATGAGTAACATCTCAGTACTGTTGACCAGGCTTAGCGTGTTAAAAATACGGATAGCGTGTGCCGCAAAGCACGCGTTACATTTCCAATAACACGCCAAGCGTTATTTCCTTCAACTGATGTAGGTCAACACTAGTTTTTGATAATAAACATTCAATTCACTGTTATAAATGTTTCAATTAGTGACCAAACCACTTCTACTGGCGAGGCGTAGGTACAGCTGTACTTATTCAATCTGTAAGATTCGTCTCAAATAATCTATCTAATGAACCGAATAAATACAGATTCTTAGAAAACAAATGACGTAACCAGTTTGCTTCTTGAACCAAACCAAGTGTACAGAGTTGGTACGTATTTGGTGGCCGAACAAGTCACCAACCACGGACGAAAGCGTTTTGCAGAATTATATAAAATCTATCGTCGAAAATGAGACAGCGCAATTATCGATGAAATTAAAAAATATTTAGTAAAAAGTAGTAGAGTAGTAGTATAAGTACAATAACTTACCGAGAGAAAAACCTTTTGAGCATGATCATGCTATCGAAGATTTAGGCGTTCCTTTTCAATCAGCTTCGCCTGAACCTTGTATTTGTTCAGCCAGTCCCTCACACTACTCACAGCCGGCTATTTAGAGGCCTAACGTTTAAGACTCGCGTTTATAAAATAATATTATACGGATATTAACACTAATGTACCTTTGAATCATTGGGTTGAACTGATCGTGGTCACAAGCTGTCTAAAGAGAAATAATACGAGGTACTTGAACAAACTGAATTTTACTAAACTTTTTCTGAGGTAGTCTTCATCTACCTTCGTTTTTTTTTTCTTTTTAAGTACGTGAGACATTACCTACACTCATCCTATTATTATATTGTTAACGATAATTCGCTTAGATTATAAAATATTGGTGAATTTTTGTTTTATTTAAAACAATTTAATTTTATATCTATTATGTCTGATCTTTATTTCATCTAAAATGTAATAAATGGATCCGTGTTTATAGAGAGATATAGGTATAAACATATGTAGGCAACTTTATGCAAATATAGTATAGTAAGAAGGGTTAAGAATAGTTTGAAAGTAAGGCCAAAAATTATATAATAATAACTACAAGACTACAACGTATGGCGGACTGTGATCATAATAATTTTATGAGCCAGGATTACCAGTATGACGGTGGAACTTCCGGCTGCGTAGAAGGAAACGCGTCGAGAAATTATTCAGTGATCACACATTGTTTATGATAGGACAGTGCCATGAAAAACCTTCATAATAAGAATTACTGGGTTTTGTTCGTAGTTAGTTTTTTTTTGTCTCTGGCGCTCTTAGCGTCAAATGATGGCAAATATGTATCTATAATATTTTTTGGTATTTATATACTCTTTGGTGCACCAGTTCACACAATAGAAAATCCTTTGTGTTGCCAGGCGCTTAATTAATTAAATGCCAAATAGTCTACACCCACTAATTTCATCATACTGTCTGCCAAGCGCCATAAGCAAAATGAATGCGCTGCTTTGATTATAACATTATTTTACAAGTTATTATTATTCAGAGCCCGAGTGACAGTCCAACCGTTGCGAAACAAGAGTTCAAAAGTTTCCAATGAATTTGACATTAATTAAAACATTGGATCCTAATCAGGTGTGACATTAAAATTATAATTAAACCACGCTCGCGTTATATATCCTTGACCGGACTGTTTTATTGTCAGAATTAGGTGCATTTGTATTTTTTTTCTCATAACGAGTTGGTTACAACTTTAGGTAGACATTACCTAAAACATAGATGTATGTACTTACTAGTTCGTATTTATCAGTGGACGTAAAGAGCCGACAGGTGTAACAATTTCTAGAAATCATTAGTATCTTGTCAACTTTCTTTAAAATTGTTTTATTTGTTCTTCAGATTAATAAACTTGTACACTTCTTCTTCTTACAAAGTACTCTTCTGCGGTGTTGCACGCGCAACGACGAATTGCGATGGTAGTCAAAGTCACAAAGAATTGTCGTCGAAGTTCTAACACCACGTATTTCAAAAATAGCAACTTTTCAGGAGAGTGAATGAACTGCATAATTTTACATAGACACCAGTACAATACCATTTTATATTCATTTAATTTTACGAGTTTCTATTGGACGATGCTTGATTGGCTGAAACAACGCGTATTCCGATTCTCTAACAAATGACATCGAAATGTCAAAACCGCCAAAAAACGACTTATCCTGCGTTCATTATAGTTAGTCTCCTGTCAAAGTTCTTATGTCAATGTAATAATGTCTGTTTTAGTATGTCCCAGGGGACTACTTGAAGTGTATAGAATGTACGTGTTGTTAGAACTTCAACGACGATAAGTCATTCGTTAGTTCACCGCGTTACTTCTCAGACGACGTTTTCCTCGACAGACTCGGATGAGAAGTACCTATCATCAACAATCATGTGATTCAAAGGAAAAATAAAGAGCATACGGGGAAATGCTGGTTTTTCTAACTTGCTAAAATGTATTTAAAATTTCCTGCATTCCTAAAAACATGTACATTATATGTACCTATATTTCTTCACCTTCATTTAGTAGAATATAGGTAATATTTCTCCAATTCCAACTAACTGCAATTACTGGGCTTAAATAAATGCACTGTCTCGTACTTTCCCTTTGCAATTACAAGCTTTCCAACAATACGAGTGTATATCTACTGCCTTAATAAGTGTATAACGAAAGGCTTTCTGGTAGCTGGCTCACTTTCACGATACCTAACGCGATCTGGATCTAGGTGAAACAAGCCCTGGCTGGGAAGGAAATGGTTGCAATAAAGAAAACTGTGTCGATCAGACCATTAGCCGTCTTACTAGTAACTGGTAATTCTTGCTACTTTGCTGGTTACCGCATCCTGCCACGATCGCCGTGAAATAGTCGCAAGCGCAGCTGCTGAACGGCGGATCTACCGCGTGGTAATGGATATTGGAATTCTGACAATGAATGATAAAATTATAACCCCTTAACTTCGAGGGATCGTGTATATTTTCCTGATCATGTCTGGGAGTAGTCATCATGATCTGGAAATAAATTACATGGTTTTTTAAATGCACCGGAGTACCACTGGAGATTCTCGATAAGTCCGCCGGTTGGCCTATAGTTTCTGTGTTGAATTACCAGGTCGGGAAGTATTATTTCTCAGTAGCTGCTAGCAGCCCGACTTTTATAGTACATCAGTCAAATATGGACGTATATATACACTTCTGCCTAACCTTTCGGAGAATACAGGTGAAATACTATCGCAAAAAAAAACCTGTTGGCGACATTAAAAAGATATGGAAATGCCGGTATCCGTTACAGAAATCCGTAGATTGAATCACACAAATTAAAATGTGAATAATATAATCATATTTCTTATATATCATTCTCATCAGCTAACAGCTAAAGCGTAGGACTTATGCAACTCTGGCAATAGACAAATGATATATATATATGATATATATATATAATATATGATTCTATTAAAATAAATGTTTTATCAATTTTGGTCCTATCATTCTTCTCAACCCTATTTGCTTCGCGCAGTGTTTATTGCCGTAGTGGATCGCGGGTTCGATTCCCACACAAAACACATATTTGTGTGGCTTAAATATAAGTACATGTTCCCAGTTTTGGACATGTGATATTTATGTTCGTAAAAAGAACCTACAATACAGGATAAATATTTGTTTAAGCCTTAAAATCCGCTGCGATTAAAAGTCGCCTATTAAAAAATGGCGGCGATTCTGAAACTCCTATACCGCATGCTTCTTTGGAATAAAGCATCATCATTCAATTACAACCCTATAGTCCTACACAAACACATAAACAAAACACTACTGTTTTCATTCGCCGTGCCTAATCGGCAAAAAGTATTTTCGATTATAAAGATTTCAGTCTTTAACGACTGGATTATCGAACCGTTATCGATGTTACGTAACATCGAGATTGTCCGAGCGAAAACTATCTAAACAATATCACAATCGAGAAATAAGCATCCGATAGACCGATACCAATAAACGGATGATTAATCTAGATTATATTCTAGAAATCTAGAGGGTTATTCTTTAATATCTTGCTTTAATACTTTGCGTAGATTATATCATGATTGTATATGATCTGTTTTTAAGTTTTTGGCCTTTCTCCGAGTTTTTGGACTTTCTTCTTTAGACGGGTATGTTTCGGCTTGCGGTCATCAGTTGATTGCCGTAGAAATAGACATAGGAGACTGCTTAATTGGTCTAGTAGTGGCAAGTGCGACTGCTGAGCGTGAGGTACAGAATTCGACTTCTGGGCAAAGTGTATTGTGTAAGTGTATATATTTGACACTTAGGAAATAACGTATTATGCTGGGTTTGGCTCGTAATGTTAAAGTGTCAAGTACACTCCAGGCTTCTGGTCTCATACAGGACCAAGTGTTCATAAAATTGTTCATATTCAATAAAGAATTATAATTAAGAAAATATTATTTCTTAATGGACCTATTTAAAAGTTGCGTGCCTCAACTCGTGTGTAAAATTGATAATAGTGGGTTAATAAAGTAACTTAGGTACTTATCATCGCGTCGCAAGCGCTAATTATAATGCAATATGCATTGTGCATATTGCGTTTCTTACGCGCATTATGTACGAATAAAAAAACAAAACCATTTATTAATTAATATTCACATGCATCATAATAATTACCGTGTTATCAATTATATTGGTACCAACAACATAAAGGGCTACATGAACACCGTGTAAGTCATTTTTTGGCGCTTTTTTATGGCATTTGCTAACATTTGCTAGAGAATCGAAAGACGCGTTGTTTCAGCCAATCAGAAACAAACATCGTCCAATAGAAACTCGTAAAATGAAATGAATATAAAATGGTATTGTACTGGTGTCTACGTAAAATTATGCAGCTTTTTCAATCTTCTGAAAAGTTGCTATTTTTGACATACGTGGTGTTAGAACTTCAAAGACGATGTGATACGTAAATGTCAATTCCACACATTTTGCCTGTTTCTTTTTTTTTTGCGATTATAGATTGCCGCTTGTCTAGGAAGGTAGGGCTTGCTCGAGTCCTCCTTCAAGAAACCATAGAAGGAAAGGCCCAAAACATCAACAGATCGAAATCGAGACTCCATACGCATAATTATAACCTGTACCAAAACTGCCTTCCCAATCAGTAAACCTGCTACCTGATGACGTGATTATAGAACTTATTTCCTCATACCGAGGATGTTCAGATGTGGATGTTTAGATAATTCGGCAAGCGGAGTTCTTCCAACAACTATTTCATCATCAGCCGGGCTAGGCAAGCGGATTGAATCCATGTTCACATGTTCACAGTCTAGATCACCCCCGGGGTCCACGGGAGACTCGACGGGGGTCTACGTTGGCTTGACAAAAAAATGGGGGTTTACAATTCAATTTACAATATGGTAGAAATGTAGCTGCAGGGGGTCCACCGGAACCAGCAAAATTTTGAAAGTGGTCTATGAGAAATAAAGTCGGGAACCTCTGGTCTAGATGGTCATTCGTAGTTCGTCAGTACCTCGTGCAGATGACGCACGAGGAAGGTAAAGTTTTGTGCTAAATTTGTGTTTATTATATATTTGCTAATACACAATGTTCTTATTAGGCATTTTCATGCGGATAGAGGATAACAAAATATCAGTACCTACAGTTTTGCTTCATGGGATTTCTGCACACGCGCATCATTTGAGTCTAAGTAAAATATATCTCTGAGAATTATTCTTTTTATTATTGAAAAGCAGCCAACTAATAAATGTACTTTCGATTATATTATATATTATTACGATCTTTTTTGTAAAGGTCACAGGCCTTTTCCGTTCCAGTTCTCTAGTTGTTCCCCAGTTACACCCCAAGTCAAGGCCAGAATCCCGCAAGGGGAGGCTGCTCGGCTGGAGGCACTTTAAGCATTAAATACCTATCACTTTCGTAAACTGCGAAAACCCTTAAAAAAGATAAGTTTAAGCGTTTTCTTTCATCGACTTTTAATGTTCCTTTTGCTTTCAAATAATCCCGGAAGCTTGTTTAAAATATTCAATCCTTTCTCGTCACCATCCTTAAAAAGGTTAGAAATCCATAGCGGTTGTGTAAGAGGGTAAGCGGGTACTTTATATGCAGCGTCCGTGGCGCACACAGTGTGAGAACTTACTCGGTTATATTACAGTAGGTGACGAAATACTTTAAATACACTGCCAACCTTTACCTGTTAACCATCTGTGAAACAATCAACTCAGTATGACAGTATAGTACCTAAATTGCATGACTGGGCTTCTCCCAAGTCCCAGGCTCTCCACACTAGGTGATTAAGTGATCGGCTTTTACGCTAAGTAGCAGCCGTGAGTTCGACTTCCACACATTACGAAGTACATGTAAGATACACATAAATGGAAGTAGGGGAATAATATAGTAGGTATATAGAGATTTATTATGGACTAGCTGTGCCCGCGACTTCGATCGCGTGGATGTCGGAACTTAACAATGTATTTTTTAGTGAGACCAAATGCACTTAACCCTTTTTCCTAAAATAAAAGAAATTTTCTAAAATAAAAGTAGCCTAAGTTACTCCTTATTACATCAGCTACCTACCAATAAAAGTCCCGTCAAAATCGGTCCAGCCATTTCAGAGATTAGCCTATACAAACAGACAGACAGACAGACAGACAGACAGACAAAAATGGTAAAAAATGTTATTTTAGTGTATGTACCGTATATATATTCATATGCATGTAGTAAAAAACGGTTATTTCAATATTACAAACAGACACTCCAATTTTATTTATATGTATAGATGTAAGATTCAAAAGGAGGTTCATTTGGGAATGAAATAAAATAAATTATCTACTTACTTGAATTCTATGGTCTGGCCGGCTAAAGGGGCAGACTTTATTTGAATAGTGGTCTCCACTCAAATCTCCGTCTACACCAACAGCCACCCGTCCTTCGACAGGCAACTGCAACGCTGCCTGTGACTCCATACATAGTTCATTATTTCTTCTAGAAGCTTCGACGCAAACTAAAACTTCTAAGTATGGTAAAAACGTTAATTTATTTATGAGAATCATATAGATGAATATTGTTATGTCAAAATGCACTTCCTTCATGGAAATGTCAACGAGAAGGTCACCCACATAGATTTAGAGCGGAATTCTAAGTCTATGGTCACCCAGTTAGGTTGTGGAGCATTTTCGCTGGCATGCAACTCATGCATTCACTTTTGTATTAAATTAACGATATTTATGTATGTATAATGATTGATTTTTATTATTAACTTAATTAGGTACCTCCAGTGTTATTTTCCACTAAATCCATTATCACGGTAGTTACTTTATTCAGATCATAGGCAGTATCTAAGCAGTGATAGCCTAAAATTATAACAGGCCGATGTCTTTACATTATAGATATTTGAGAAAAACTAATATGGACGGGTCTTTATTAAAGGAAAAAAAGAAAAATCGTTTTTAAAAATTTTGTCTTTCTGTCTGTATGTTTGTACACGCATCTCGCAAAAACTACTGCACGGAACTGAATGCAGTTTTCACCGATGTATTTCTAATGGTCTAATTTAAAATATAGGCTCCATTTTACCACAGGAAAATATCAGATTTTTAATTCCACGCGTACGAATTCGCAGGCAAAAGCTAGTCACTAATAAAATCAAACATTGAATTATAGTACGCAGAAATATATAATGTACCTATAAGTAATTTTTTACTACCTAGCATGAAGCCTCTGAATAAATATTTTAACCGCATGCTGCTTTTTCTCATAACTCCGTAAGTTTTGTGTTCTCATGCAAATATAAGAAGTTTTCTCCTTACCAAGTCGGATTCAAGCGTGAGAAACTAACATTCAGTCTCTTTCAACCATTTCTTGAAACTTTATTCAGTGAGTCATATGAATATGAAATAAAGGCTAATATATAATACGTCCTTCTCTGTGAGGCGTAATTCCAGGCAGTGCGAAATAATAAGCCGATATTATAGTCCCCAAACCATGGGCGTCTTCTCCTCGCTGCCAGTCCCGCAGGACCAAGGAATTCAACACGTTGCAACTTTCAAATGCATGACACTGCATGCAGATCAGTCGCTTATCAGTAATTGTGTGCCTGTTTAACATTTTGCTTCGTAAAGGGGCTTAGAATACCTAGTGACATTGCAAGCCTACCACAGACCTATTACCAAAGATTACATAATAGTTCAACCTATTACTCGTAGTTACAAGTTGCACGGAATAACAAAAAGCAACCACAAATCTATATATTTATTTCATAAACAGTTCAACATGGAAATCGCCAGAGAAATCTCGTAATTACCTAACAATTTTCTAATGCGTGCATTATTAAGTGCGTGTGTAAGGACCAGATAACCTGGCCGACCCTAATGTACAACAATGGCTTTGCAATGTTGTAACTATTACAATAACTTACAGAACAACTAATTAATTTCAAGATACTTATCTATTTGACTAATTCTGAAAACAAGGCAGACTATACTTATTTATTTGCCTTGATTGCTCTTGATGTGCTTCTATGAATTTTGGATACATTTAAATAAACTTACTCTTTGGTTAGAATGCTTCTATTCAATCAATAAACAATAAATCCCATTTCCATATCCGAAAGACCATAATTATGTCAGCGAATCTTATAATTGTAATTTATTAAAAACGGCCGTCTAACAGTTCTAATTTTAAACACCTAGTTGCGTCCAGGGTCAGTAGTTACTGATCTGGAAACCTTAAGGTCAAAATAACGTAAAAATTTGAATTTGGAATGGTCGCTTTATTTTTTAAAAGAAGATAACAGGGCACAATACTTCGTTTCTCTAGGGTAGAAATGATCTTATACGCTTATTTTTTAAAGTTCATCACTAGGAGGGAGATAGCAAGCTCTCTTCTGTGAAATTTTAACGTGACTATAAGTTGTTGTTACACTAAAACTGTATTGTAATTATCTTAAAGTTAAATCCTGCTTGCTAGGAGTCCTGTCATTTCCGAATTAATATGAAAACAAGGAAGTAGTATATGATAAATCTTTATCAGAGATGGCTCGCGCCCGATACTTTCAGAATAAAAGGTTTCTTGCAGTATGCTCATACATAGCTCTAATGGCAACCAGCGCGTCTTGGGGGTAAGTTGCTTTGGGTTCGATTAGCAAGTCCTGCCAATAAAATCTCACGGTTGGAACTGTGTTCTAACCCCTTTTACCCAACCATCGTGGAACTGAGAACTTTTCTATGTACCAGGCATCCTACCCTGGCCTCTATCCCTATTTTGTATTTAGAACAGAAAAAATCAAGTCCTGGGATAGTTGCACGCAAAAGCGGTTCGGAAGCGCGCTTGTTTCCACTAGAGCCCAATGAGGCAACACGAGGCACGCAACACATCGTTGAGTAAGTTTATCAAGAGTTGAAGTTTATTTTTATTGACTCACACCGCATGGCGTGTCAAGTTCGCTTCGTATGTAAATATTCCACTTTAGGACACGTACTACATCGATTAGTATCATACCATACAGCAAACGGCTCGAAGGACCAAAAACTGAAGCACATGGTAATTTCTCCTGGGGGTTCAGACGCTCTTTGTTTACCATTAAAGGCGTAAGAGTTATGGCGGCCGTAAAAAAGTGGATCATGTTCGACCGGACTCGAGTAGAAAGTGAAACCGCTCCGTGTGGATACTATAAAGTTTGTAGCAACGCTTGTAGCGAGCTCAGTCGAGGTAACCGTGCCGTGCCGCGTCAGTCACGCCATCTCTGGACGAAAATGGTCAGTTCTCAATTCACTTTCGATTTGTTTCGTATTGTGTTTGTTTTCTTATGTAGATTAATCACGTAATATCTATTATATTTAGTGTATTAATTATATTTAGTGATATCATAGTGTATTTATTTTAGTGTCTTAGTGAAAGTATTATGATTATTTCAATTATTTTATAATTAAATACAACATAGGTAATACGCTTATATTTATTTATAACGAAGATCACCGGCTTGTGCTTTTGAATTAGATGAAGCCAATGAGTTCTTTTTTTAATCAACTGATTGACAAATACAACTCAGTAAAACGGAAATAACTGATAGGAACAAATAGGTACCAAATATGGGTATATTACTACCTAACAACACTATACATATTACAAAATCTAGCATTTAATAGCAACTTAATTAGTTGCTCATCATATAATTATCAGAGCACAAAATAACAGAAATTGTGATGAAATAAGTTATTATAATAAATTAATACATTTTTACAAAACTCTATAATTAGTGAGCTCTTGATATTTATTAAGGCCTGTGAATTTTCGTATCCTTTTTTAAGTTTATTTTTTTAGGTTTGGTTGGGTGGTTAAGTAACGAAATAGTTATTATTATACCCTATCGTGCAAAAAGTATATACTTAAAATAAAATCGTCACTATTTCACAATAATTGTAGACAAGAATGATTCATTTGTAAATAATAGGTTCCAAATTGAGTAAGACTGAATCAATTCAGTTGCCCATTCAAAATTAAATTAATTTTGCACACTTTTACATTTGTGTGGACTGAGTCAAACGTCTGTCTGTTCACACAAATATTTATTTTACGTCTACAAGCTTTTTCTGACATCATGATTGACAAAGATTTGATTTGATTTGTGTGATATAATATGATCAATTTGTATGGCCGATAATTTTCATTGTTGCTACATTGCCAGTTATTCCTTGAAAGTATGTGTAGTAAAATTATATTAAAACCACATATACCTACTTTTGACTATAGATTGTAGAGTATCCTTGTTGAGCTTTAGTTTTAGCAATCGTTCCTAGGAAAAGTTTCCTTTGTGTCACAAAATTGCAATCATATCAATCAGCTTTTTGACTTACCGACACCGACCTTGATACAGTGACAAACATGTTACGTGCCGGTAGGAAAGGCATTATTTGTTATTTAAAACGTTACACAAAAAGCACATGGCATTGAAAAACCTTTCACCCGCGGAAACATTGAAGGCGAGCAGGAACGGGCGAGCTGGCTGCTAAGCCCAATTCCATTCAGCCGGAACTTAATTATAAACTTATTTACTATGTAACTATAAATAAGTAATAAGACGAATGTTTGTTGACTAAGTCTTGGCATTTTGTGTTAATGCAAAACTTGATTTGCATTTCAGTTATGTTCATTTAATTATACCTAATTAGTTAACTTTTATATGCATACAGAGACAAATAAATTTACAATTAAATTTATCTATTGAGAAATTTTTAGACTGTTTGTGAATAAATATACCTACGGCGTTTTGATATTTAGACATTAAGAAAGAAAATTACTAAGGTACAAATGGACAAAATTGGTATTATATATTGGTACTAGTAGTGTTTCAGCTCATCTTGATTGATCAATAAGGTTCATAAAAGCATTAACACTATGTTGAATCCTTGCTAGTAGCAAACATTTAGTTTATTTCTATACATACATTTTATATTAATTCTAAATCGAACGAATTATTAATAATTTGTTTTAAAATAAATTAATATCGGGCGTCTCCCGCGCAAGAGATAGAATTTGACTTATTCTTATTCAGGTCTTTGTGATCATGTTACCGAGCTAGAATTAATATATCACATTATACAATACAAGTCGTCCAATCAAAATTGTTATTTACGTAATCTTTTGAGAATAAAAGCATAATTATCTACTTACGTAATATTTTAATTCTAATTTAAATGTTGAATAACTATCAAAATGCAGTTACTCTCCCACGTTGATCTAAAATCATAATATTTTTAATGCGTTGCCATTCAACTATCATTTTTATATAAAAACCGTTACGAACTACACTACAGGTAGCAAACAAGACAAGAAATCGATTCTTTTCCGGTTAAAAAGAAAGGAAAAAGTAAATTTTCTTTCATTCGATTCCAATCGAATCGGTGCAAACAGTTGTGTAATTGATCCCAACTGGTTCATAGAGCCATGAAATTGTATTTAATCTACTTTCTAAATGTAATTCGGTAACCGTTGTGATTGGGTTAATTAACTTGGCTTTGAATAAGAGATAAAAAATTCTATTCTAATTAAAATTCCGCACAAGAAATCTTAACGAGAGTATTGTTATTGGGTCAATTAGAGCACTGCGATTGGGATAACCAGACATGTCTAAATGAAAATTGTGAGAAGAAATATTTAGATTTGTTTAAGCCAAATCCCGCATTTAAAACTCCTAAGTATTCATTAAATGATTGTTTCTTAGTCTACTTATAATCCTTTATTACAGTAAAAGATTTTGGCATCACATGCATTTTTGTAGAACAATGGATCTTCAACAAATCTGTTAACATTCAAACAATGTTGACAAAATCTTGTCAGTATTCAACAACAAATGAGCCATGAGAATGTCTATTACATAATGTAATTTCGCTTTTCGACACGGCCATTTGAAAGTAAATCGTGAGTACCTAGTGCCAACATGAGACTTGTTAAAAGATAACCTGGTATACAACCTGCCATGACTTGAAAGTACTGGAGAGAATGATTTAGAAATTTTGAAGGGTGGTCTAGTAAAGCAAATAAATTATTAATTTAAATTCAGTATTCTCACGCACTATCACATTGGTCTTAACAACTAAACCTTTCGAGACTCATCATCTGCCTATCTCTTTCACAACTATGTTGGAATCCCTGCCAGTTTAACCAGATATGGCTTTTACACAGCGCGACTGCTACCTGACCTGCGTAACTGAATAACAGGGAAACGTTGATACCCTACCGGCCAAACCCCTTGACACTATATTAATTACATCTATTTCGTTAATAATATTGCGATACCGTGGCAATTGATTTAATGGTCTTATTGATAACATCTACTTATTAGGATAAACGCAGCCAAACGTGTAATTTAAATTACACCAAGATAGTGTTGCAATTGCAACGGATATTTTGTACATAGTTTTTCATACTTAGATACAGGTATTCCGGTGTTAATCTTGATTTTACAGCTGATACATTAAGTTATTTACGAAGTTCGATTATTTATATTTTGTACTTTTATAGTCCTTATAAAAGTACCGCAGATTCTAAAATTGATTTCTTGGGAGTAGGTACCCAAAGGACCAATTTTAGGACCGTTACAAATGGTCCTTTGAGTTAGACGGGTTATAGGTATTAAAATTAATAGTCCGTATATTATAAGCTCTATTTCATTGTCCATTGTTTTGTTTCCTCATCAACTACTTAGTGTCTAAGTAATATGTCCTCGCACTTAGAAATACTAAATGATCTAACATTAGCCAAAAAGACCGTAAACAAATTACGAAAAAAAACGATTAATAAGTGAACTGAATACTCGAGCATTGAGCAAAACAACTTTCAGCCTTGTCCTACAGATAGTTGCACGTTCACAAATTCGGCCAAGCATTGTTACCACAATGTGTGAAATTTTTAACAACAAAACATGTGAAGAGTCTCAAGCGCGTAATAAATGTTACATTGTTTGATGCTAAAGTGTCAAAACGACTACAACCATTATAATTTACCTAACTACCTTGAAATCTATTAAGAAATCAGATCATATAAATATACATTTAGATGGCTGTAAGGACATCATAAACATGACATGAGTTTATATGTTTATTAAAATAAAATTCTGAATTAAAATCCAATAAACAACAATTAATAAAAGGCCGCTTCATATATTAGCTTTCTTAATTAAAAGATTCAAATAAGTACTTATAAAACATTAAGTGCAACAGAATAATAATTACGGCACCTAATTCGGAGGACTTTCACTATGAAACTCCTCTAGGGACCTGAGAACTTATACGAGTACACGTCAGAACTGTTGATATTTCACTATAAATACCACAATTTGCATTATACATAATATGAACGTAGCGCTCACATTTTTCTTGTTATTCACTGACCAGTGACCATTGAAAAGCTTTTGTAGCGACAATTGTGGAGGTCGATTTTGCCTTAAAAGGCAATTCCAAGGTCTAAATCGAAAGTTCAATGTAGGCGTATTTGTCCACCGCCCACTGTATCGGTTCCTAGTTAATTAATTTTACAGTTTACACCCACTGTTCAGCCAACACAAAATATGTAGATTCCATTACGTCATTTCTATCAGTAACGACAGACATAACTCTATTAGTGTTCGATTTGATGTCTCGTAACTTATTCGTGTTTTAATGATGACTGCCTTTACCTAACTTGTTATCATCTAACATTTATTGAATGAAACTTTCAACAACTTTTTTAACGATGTACATATTTTTTTATTGATTGAAATGTTATAGTCTTGAGTTATTTGCTTTTTAATAATGGTAGTATGTATAATGTGTTGTCCTTGCCTTATAGTCATGTAAACTCAAGCTAAAGTGGGTTCACAAATACGTAACGGTTTATCACCAGTCGTTCTGTTTGCGAGCATGCAATCCCTTTGTTTGACAATACAAATTACCAATTTTGTATGGTACCTCCGGACCTTAATAGGTAGTCACTGGTAGGTTCACGGTGGTTGTACGTGACACAACCTCTCAAAATCCCGGTCACCGGTCACCACCTGTTTTTGCGCATTCGGAGTCGTCGTTTGTTTTACAATAGCAATTACCAATTTTGCATGGTAGGTAGTTACTTGCTATTGAGTCAGTAAACACAAACGGCGGAGCATTGTGGATAAATTTCCAGTTACGTCAAAAATACCTGTCGTAAAATTTTACAAAAAGTGATCATTTTAATCTTATTCTCACTAATTGTTCGAAATTTCGAATCTGAAAGCTTTCGTTTAAAACAATGAACTCTATGGTCCAGTGCGCATGTCTTAAGTTACGCAACTGGGGCGGGCTCCAATTACTACCGTTGCGCAAGCGCCGCTAAACGTTAAGTTACTGCGAGTTCCCTTATTGCACTATAGCGTGTCATTTATGAAGCAATGGCGGTAATATTACACATTTGTAACATATCGTGATCAGCGCGGATCTTTCGACAAACTCGTAAGCTCCTTTTATGGTAGCGAATAGAATGTAGATTTTAAGTAAGAAGTAGGAATTTGAATCGCCTCGTTTACTGAATAAGTTTGTGGACTTATTGGATTCGAAAAATTGATACCTTACGTATCATTTCATACATTTTAATATACATTCTATAATAACCGAGTAAAGTATACAAAATGTAACGTTTGCGGACAGCGGCGGCCCTTCGCACTATAATGAATTTAAAACACACCTATAAGCTTAATTTTTATCACACAAAAGATAATTTCTTTTATCGTATAAAAAAATTGAGTGTTATTATTGACGATGACATCTCATAAATTGATTCGTTACTCCCAATCTGCACTTGACTTTCAAACATCACAACTTAAAGTGAAAGCAAAACGCTTCGTCATCCCACATACAAACTTACAATGTAGTAGAGACTAGCCACTTATAATTTACCATCGTAATTCACAGACAAACATTACCTAACACGGTGACAAATGACAAAATGGCCGATATTACGTGATGTAACTACATTATAATCACTCCTACTGCTTATATTATGGCACGACAATCACAGGCTATTACTATATCTACTGTTTATGAAATAAGCCCGCGGATAAAGACATTTAGATTGGTTTGATACACACTTTCCCTCATGATAGGCAAGAAGCATGACAATTTCAGTCGTAAGACTTACGATGTCGTCCCTGAAGGGTATGTACTATTGAATGTACACAGTTCAGCGAACTTACATTCATTTGTTTAATAGAACTGTTCATTAGTGCATGAGCTTTTTAAAAATAGTCCTACCGTATAGGCAGGGCTACAACTGCCATATAATTAGATGAAATGTTGTGAGCTGCAAGTACCTATACCCAGTTTACCTTTCGACACTGAAGCTAGAGCCAGAGAACAGGTGATCTATTCTTGATCAGAACCACACGGCACACAACTTGCACAACTATGCAACATTTGAAATATACCCGTAGAGCAATAAGAACCGGTCTAAATGTATCTCGGCGATGATAGACGGTGACAGACCGACCCACATTTTATTTTTAAAGGCATAGGTAGATTAGTGGCGTGGCTTCCATCCGCTGCCACTTCTGAGAATCTGATTAATATTCTTTAGAATTTGGACTATCTGAAGAATTATATTTTTTAAAGAAGTCGTTTTTATTTTTTAATGCTTGAGGTAGATCTCTTACATTGAAACGCTTTCAATCAGTAACGTGTGTGAAAAAAATCAAGATAACTAACCAGATATTACTTCATAAAATTTCTTTATGCATTTTCTGATAGTTTAGTACATATTCATTTGTTCCGCATATTAATGTAATCTTCCTCTTGCAGCACGTGCTAATCCTGGCTGCTCTGGCCGCCGTAACCACGGCCATGCCTTCCTACATCGCGGTGCCGGCCGACCAGATCGCGTTTGTGGATCTATCGGCGTTGCACGTGCGCCGCGTGCCGAGACAGACGCTCTCGCCGCCTCCTCTGCAGCAGCTGCCACAGGGGCTGTATGATCAGGACTACCAGCCTGTTCAGACAATACCGCTGCAGCATTATCAGCAGCAACGTAAGTTTGTTACTTTTATATCTAGTATTAGCGAATTAATCGAGCTACAAAACCAAAATAGATAAAAGACGACAATTATGCCAAAAACCTGGATATGGCAATACGCAGAGAGGCAATAACAAAAACCATAGATAGATTGTGCTTATTAATACTAACGATAGCAAAAGCTTTCAGCTTCGGTTTAACCCTTTAATTTTTCGATAAAAGCACAAACAATAAATTTAGTCTGTATTTATTTTCCCTATAAACCGGCTAACTACGACATTAGTTAATAGTTTGTTTACTATCGTTAGATAGAAGTAAACATAGAGTATTTATTTTAAATTAGTTTTCACACCATTTTTTATGACCGAAACTTTCAAAAACAACATCATCTTTTTCATTTCATTTTATTTAACGGTTGATGATATAACAACAATTACAGTAAGAAACGGCAAATGTATTTTTTATGACTCAAGCAAGATTTTTACCGGTTTAAACTAATAGGGTAATAGTTCCGAACAGATTGTTACTCAGCCGTGACTTCCACAGCCTGTCAACAATTATCACTTGTTGAATGTCGAAAGCACTTCCTGAAACCTTTCGTCATACTTGACGGCACGTTGTGAAATGTCAAAAAGCTAAACAGATCCGTAATGTCGATTCTTACGGCCATCAATCAAGATAACTCCGACCCCATCACTTTCACTGCAGAACAAAGGATACAGCTACTTTCTATACAACTAAACTGTTTAGCGTTTGCTATAACTTGTTTTACATTCAATGGAATCGTGTCCGTTCATTCGAACAAATACGTTTGAGCTTAAAATACCGTTTACTATTCACCATTGTTATATCTTTTAAAGTGATTTACGTAATCAGCAATACGTATTTTCACAACTTTTTTTATAGCGTTGTAATTTTGTAACAGGGACCACTTTCGATTTCGGCGTGATCTGAATAGACTATTTAAGTGCTGCTATAATGTGGTTGATTTACGAGTTCGTGTCGCTTGTCGGCCATAAATCATTGGAGTAAGTGACTCGGGTACGTCAGCATGTTGCAATTCTTGCAGCTATTCTACTCCAGTACCTACGAGCGGGTCAGTGTTGCTCAATTAAGTACGGTCACGCACGCTTAATTCGATGATTGTGCCGGTTTATGCATGCTAAAAAAATCTATTACCATCTATTTCGTAAAGGATATTATGCATGTGCATTTCCTTCGGCACGAGTTATGAAACTTTTGCTATGAAAATATTAGCCGTGAGAATCTAACTAACTCGGTCTGCATTCAAATATAAATCAAGATAGCAACTTATAAAAATTTCGCTTTTATATTCTGGTGTGAATAATTTTAGAATGATTCTATCTTCAGTTTGCATTCTTTGTTTTAAGGATCTTTACGAAGGCAGACAATGACTTTTTCTCTGTATTCTTGTCGACTTCTCCAATTAAACAGTAACATGTGATATTCGATTCCAAGTTTGAATTATCCAATCGTGGCCAACCTTTTCCTTTTAATTGGGGATTCAGGTATTCAGTCAAGTTTCTTTATTATTACAGCATTGTCCCTCGCCCCGTCCTCTGAGAATGAAACCCCAGCAAGACTACTAAGAGCGCAGCAGCAGCCACAAGATGCGTCAGGATCAGCTTCATACGGCGGAGCATCTGAATATGCGGAAAGACCGCCAGACTTTGGGGAGTATGTGGACTTTGGAGCCCACACTGGTGACAACGGCGCTTTCGGCTGGTACGCTGACTACCCAATCAATAACCAACATGATTCTAGCTACAGGAAGTAGGTAAAGCAATGAGCAAAAAGAGTAAAATACTAGCAAACTGGTTGGATGTTAAACCCACTCGAACGTGTGATTTTAGGGAGCATCGTTAACAATAACTTCAGGTTTTGTTAACAGATTAGGCTTTTGATAGCAAAATATTTTAGAATAGGTTCTATATTAGAGAGGGGGTTAACTTTCCTTCCAAATAAAGAAATTGAAACAACTCTTGCTCACAAAATCTTGCCAATTTAGAGGCGCAATGCACTTTCTTGCCAAGCACTTGTTATCGAATATGACCAAAGACAGTATTATTTCAAGTGATATATTTAGTAGTTTAGGTTCATAGCTGAATAACCGCACATTTGTTACAAACGGTTCATTCCGCTTAACGTTTTCTCAATGCACTATCAACGTTAGTTCCTTTTTTGATAGACTTAAGTTTACAAAGTACACTGTGATACGTACGAAGGTAGTAAGTACTTAGGTAGCTTTTTTCTTTTTCTTTCTTTATCTTATGTTCTATCTCTTCTTGCACTTCACTTTTTATACCTGCTTTTTCACGCTTTTGTCATACTGAATTGTTGTACTGAAATACATATAATACTATGTTCACAAGTACAATATTACCACTTAACTATTCTTAAATCTTATTCATATCTCAATTACTATTTTCTTATCTATCTGTCACTGCTATTTCTGTATCGCTTTCATAATTTATTTTGTTTGTTTACAAATATAGTCTGTTACATTCTTCTTCGTTTCATTTCATTCTATCACTTGTATCATCACATATTTTATATTTTATTATATTTTCATCATATTTTCACCATCTCATTCACTTTACTTAATTTCTTATTACTTGAGTTATCTAATATCTATAATATTTAACTTGAGTTCTTTAATCTGTCATCTTTTCTTGCATTTACTTCGTCTTCGCTTCCATTCGATTACATATGAGTTAACGTAGTTAGATTTCGATTTCTGCCGGGATGCTGGTTAAAAGCTGTCATCGATCATTAATCCTTATATCAGCAAGGAAACATTCACATTACGAATCAAATTGTATTTAAGCATTTGATGCTGTATTTTTATTTTTCAATACAATATTTTTATATAACTATGTTTTACTTTCTCTATCTATTCTTAACTATTTTCATTGTTACTGGTTATATTATGACTTTTTCAAACATTGCTTTATTCTTCAGTATTATATTTCTTCTGGTTTATATTTCTTGTACACTATTTTTTCAATTCACTGTTTTACTTTATTCTTCAACGTATCACCTTTGTTTTACTTTTCAGTTAAACAATTCTATAATATATTCTCTATAAACTAAAATATTTATTAGTTTATTCTTTCATCTGAATACTACTTTATTCATTTACATTTTCCTCTTCTCTATTTTTTCACTATTCTATCATCAATTCTTCAGTATATTCTTTCATCTTACGATTTCTTTATTCTTCTACTTCCCATCTTCTATACTTTACACTATTCTTTCATCTATTCTTCAATTTATTGTTCCATCTTATTATTACTTTATTTCATCTACTTTTCTTCTCTTCTTATTTTTTAATTGACCCTGTTTTATTACTACCCTTTACTTTGTTGTTTCTTCAATATATTCCTTTATTCTTATACTTATATACTGTACTTTACTAGTTCCACAATTCTATTATCTATTCTTCAGTTTATTAGTTTATCTGAAAATTACTATTTTCTTATATTTATATAATTTTCTACATAAGCTTTGGAAATAATGTAGTGTCTATTATTATTCCATCTGGATATTACTTTATTCTTTTACATTTTCCTCTTCTCCTATTTTTCTTTAACACTATTCGATCACCTTAAATCTACTATTTATCACCTCTTTCTTACACTGATTCTTCTTCATAATTTTTCTGACACTTCTTATCTATTCTTCAGTTCTATTATTTCACCTACTTATTTTATTTTTCTACTTATCTTCTCTTTTCTATTTTTTTTTTCACCAACTTCAGTTCATCTATTACTCTTTTAATAACTTTCTCTTTTTTTTAAACCTCGAGTTTTCTATTCTTTTGTTTGTATTCTATTTTCGTCTCTGTTCCGTCTTTTATTTTTATCACTCTGATCCTTGTTATTCTAATTTAAATAGGTGAAATGAACTTTGCAATAACATTCTATTTTATCTTAAATAAAATATTTTCTGATTTTTTTCTCTACAATTACCTTTCTACTTATTACATTATTACTATTTTCAGTCATCCCTCGTCTCCTATCTGTTTTATTCTTAATTCTTATCTTATATTCTTCTCTATATTCCCTCATGAGATATAAGTAGCTTACTTCTAAACTGGTTCTTCCTACTGTACTTTCCTATCGTCTTTATTTTCTTCATGGATTTCCCAAACTTTAAAAAATATGCATCTATCAGTATCTATTACTCTATTATTCGATATATATCTATCCATTTGATTCTAATATTTTACTTATCTTTTACCTACCTACTACTTTACTTTTTCGTATGTTATATATATATTTTCTTTTCTTTTTAATCTTGGCACCTTTCACAGATATTTTACATCGATTATATTCCCACTCACTGCATATAAATCATCAAACGTATCAGCTTCGCGACATTACTACATACACTACCTTATTTGTCATACCACTTGTATATATAATCCAAATATTTAAAATATGTTTTATTTGGGTTTAAACTGATAAATCCCTGATCATCCCTTAGGTTTTCTTGCGATTCTGTTATCTTGTTCTTTTCTAATATCATTGTTTCTTCATCTATCTATTGACGAAAGTAAGTTCACTTCAATTTCTTGAAAATCACGAGAATCATTCATCTAATATTCATTTTCTATTGTCAACGCTTACTTTTTTCTGTCCTTTTAAATACTTTACTTTTCTTTTACATCTCATCATCGTCATAAATAATAGGCATTTAATTTTCACGCCTTATTAGAAAAAAAATATATCTTTCCTATAACTTCATTATATTTCTATTCTTCCAGTCTTGTTTCTAGTATTTTAAATAAATGTTATCTTCTGAATTTCAAACCTATCGGCACTCTTTATTTGAAATTCAAGTTCCTCACATACTTGAATTTTAAGTTCTTTCTATATTTTCTTCTATTCGAAACTAATGAAAAGCTTCCCTAAACTTACTTCTTATCTATTTCTACGCCCTTTCCTTCTTATTTCTGCCAGCTTCTTACAGTCTACTGGACATAATCCTTTCCCAAACAGAGAGATGATGTCCGTATTACCCACACTGAGCAAGTGCGTTATAGTTTTACTAAGCCACGCTACGTTACATAGAGAAGACAACAAGAAAAATAGTGTTAAAAGCAGGAACGTGGGCAATTCAATAAGATTATCGTGACTAAAGTAGGCCCCGGAGAAAACCTAGATCATTCCGGAATTCACTCTTAAGTAGACAACGCTGCGCTATACGGAAAGTAACATGGTACCTAGAATTAAGAATGATGAATTTGACAAAATAAGGGTGAACGATCCATACCCTGATCCAGAAAATTATTGAAGGCAATGGACAACAAATTATTATTGGAACGAGAAAATATGAAAATTTTTATATCTTCTTTCACTTTCTTTTTGTAACTACGCCAATCTTTTTCACCTTTACACTTGTAAATCTGTTATTTCTTTCTGATTTTATTCTTGACTTTTCTAAACTATCTTTTGATCTTAAAAAATCTTATCTGTCCTATGTTACCTTGTTTTCACACGTTTCCAAATAGTTACGCTTCTATCTATCTAAATTTCAATTACTTTATCTTTATTTCTTCATCTCAACGCTTGAATTTTACTTAGCATTTCACTTTAAATCCTTCTTGTAATCTCTTCAATTTTATCTTTCTTATTTCCTCTTACTACAATGCATCTTATTCTATATCTTTAAAAAACTCGTTTACTCTTCACTGTCCTTTTATCTGCATCTTTTATTTTTTGTTTCACTCTCTTCTTTTAAATCTTTCATATTACGTATTTTACTTTACAAATCTATCTTTTTCAATTTCTATTGCGCAAACTTAATTTTTATCCTTTCTTTAAATCTTTGTGTCTTTTTCTATCATCCTTGATTATTTAAAATTACATTCAACTTAACACACTGCTTCTAGATTTTAACACTTCTTGATTTCTGCTTTTCTATATATTTTCCTTAAAAGTTTTATCTTTCGTTCCGCTTTCCTTCTCTTATATTTTTACCCTTTTTTATACTTCTATCTTTCTCTTCTTTCCTTCTAATCCTTATTTCTTCTATCTTCTCTCTCTATCTCAATTCTACTTTTCTTTATACCAAGCTACCTGGTGCGATTTAGAACAAATTATTAATAAGTTTTGTTGCACGATTTGATGTTTGTTTCTCTTAATTATATGATTGTTAATTACTTAATTTGTGTTTGTTTTCTATACCCTTTTTATGAATTGACTACTTAAGTTAGTTACATAAAAACGTTTAAAACACATTACTTGCATTTTTATTGTATCACTGGAACTATAAATATTATAATGAAATTGAAATATAATTTCCAAGAAAGGTAAGGAAAACTGGATGGTTCATATGCGCTACATATACACTACTGAGTACCTACTATGAATCCGAGGGCTAGTATAAATAGAATTTATACAGTAGTTACATACTTTTCAAATCTGTTAATATTATTTATTTAATACAAAAGCCATACAGATAACAAAAAAATTATGAAAAATTAAAATGGTTGAAATCCATAAGACGCACATATTTTTAATACTTTTATTTCTTACACTTAACATATAATCTCGTACAATGATATTTAAAATAGAGTTCTTTGATCTCATCAACAGCACAGATAAAAGGTGTTTCGATCTAAGATTCTACTTACATGTATGACATAGACTACCTATACATACTTATGTAACAGGTAAACACATACATATAATCGTAGATGTACACTTTAGAAGTTTTATATCAAGAGATAGGGTTGTTCATGACGAAACTTTAGAAGTAAAATCAGGCATCAATTTTTAGATTGCTGCGACAACCCTGTAGTGACCTCGTCCGTTTCAAGAACGTAGGGTTGCCAAGTTATTTTGTGCGGGAAAATTGTGATTATTGATATTATTATATTTAAAAATAATATTTTGCAGCAAAGGCTTTTGTACAGACAGATGCTATAATACATAGATTTTATGACATTCAGCCAGTGTTTGGCACATTTGATGAACACTATTTTTCCACTGTAAGCCCATTTATAGCCATTTTTACAATATAGATAGTACACATTATTCAATTAAATAATATGACCAGTGTTTTAAAACCACTACAATTAGTTTCTTTCTTTGGTATTAACAGCGTAAAAATAAAAACCGGTTCATGTAAAACCAATCAAATTTTATATAAGAATTCACAATCAGTATTATTAATATTGTATTTTGGAAATAATATGACACAAAAAAAAAACAATGTTCTTTACCTGTAACCATTCACTACAAACACGTAAAACAATAGAGAACAATAATAATACTGTTAAACTCAGTCCAAATAAATTAAAAATCACAGAATTAACTTACAGATATAAATAAATATACCGAAATAAACATTTGAGATCACAACTTAGGTATATGTTTGAGCTGTAAAGATTATACATATATATGTATTATATATAATTATTATATGTATTTTTGAATGAAGAACTAGAGCTCATGATAACAAAGAGATCTTGCGATTTTTATGGCTGCGCAAAAAAAAACATAACTATATATCATTTCATTCATTCATGAAAAAATTGCGATCTAGTTATTTTTTCGAGTCGATTCAATGTGGAAAACGTTTTTTCAATCCTACGCACATATGCAAGTATGTATACCATTGCACTAACCATATCTTAAGTACCGTATATAATAAGACACTGACAGAAAATCACATCCATTTCTTTCCTTCTATCAAACCTTTATTAACAGCTGCTTTTGTACGAAAATAAATTAATGAGAAAAATTACTTCACAAGTAAAATACGCTATAAAATCAGCAAAAATAAATTATGTAATATAAATAAAAAATATTATATACATATAAATACTATACCCTATTTAGGCCCAGATCTTTTAAATGTCGGATTAAAATAATGTTACAGTAACATGTCACATTTTACGTAACATTGCAATAACATGTTACAAGTTACGATAACAAGTTACATTTTCAATTATATTTTACTGTGATGGATATAAAATTCTAAGCAATATTACGCTATGTATGTATATTACGCCAGAAAATAGAAGGCATAGTTTTATCGAGTTTGCTCGAGAGTTATATATTAGTTTGGTATAGAAATATATTTTTGGTATAAAACTACATATCCACTGTGTTTGAGAATCAGTTCCTATTTCAAGTACATCGAAATACTTCACCAACTGGTGACAATTTCATCTCGAGTTCTTTTTTTTATATTTGCAGTTTAGTTTATAATATAAAGTCAAAAAAAAAACAAATAGTAGCAATATTTTGTTTAAATATTTAAGTTTCGGTATTACACAGATTTGTAACATTCTTTGTCGAATGTTACAACTACAATTACTACAATGTTATATTAGTCCAGCCCCATTGAATTTAACATATATAAACACACTTCTTCCCAAACATAGTGGATAACAAAATAGTCGAAGTTATTTTACAAATACGTTATATTACATCAAATACACATTAAAAACGGCTAAGCTAAGCTTTCTAAAATATATTAAAAGTTTCGCAGACAGAGTGTCGCCGGGTTAAGAAAATATAAGCTACATTTGTTTTGATATGCAATAGCGGGCCAGGCACTGTCAAGGAAATAAATCCGTTGTTCAAATCAAGAAACAAACTTTTTTTTTTTTCAAAAATGTATACTTCTTTATTAGATGCTTAAAAAATATTAAAATATGTCCTTAAATACTTGACGAATAAATTAAAAATACGAAAATGTTTTTTAATATATATTTTTTAAAGAAATATTAAGGATTTTTTCCTTGACTGTACATCCAAACAGAATCCAAAATCTCTTCTGGTGACCGCATCAAACTTTCAACTTTGATACAGTACTTATAAAATTGTAGAATTGCATAGAAAAATAAGTATATATAAAAATATGCATAAATAATTTTAAAATCTGTTTTAGTTACTTCAAAATCCTGAACTAAGCATGTAATAAAATCGATAAAAAGCAAATGTTTTAAAATACAAAATGTTATGAAAACTGTACCCAAATTTTCAAATCAATGACTTCTAAAAAATGTCAAAGTACAAATCCAATTTATTTTAAAAAAGGAATGTACAATTTTCATAACACCCTGTATAGAAAAGACAAACTAACAGAGCACCATTGTAGAAGTATGAGCAATATTTAGCCATACACAATAATTAAATAACACTACATATTAATATGAAGTACTTCGCCGCTAGACCACATAAATATCTACACAGTTAACACATTAACTAACCATTTTAATATTAATAAAAATGAATCTTATATCCCTATTACCTTTATATCAAGTTAAATATGAAGGAAAGAGAAATGCAAGTTATCAAACGCCGTTTATATTGACCACAGACATTGAACAAAATCTATCTTCTATATCTGACGAACTCATCGATGTCACTTATAATACAGGAGGTTAGGTACAGTATGAGGTCTAAATATTGTTATATAGACTGTGATCACTTCACTAAAGTCTGGGTGAAACATTAAACACCTAAACATCAATCATTTAGCCACCGATCAATGTGTCCATATTAGGAAATGTCCATTAATATTAGCACTTAATCTCTCATTGAATGATCACAAGATATGAAACAGATTTTCATCGCATAGAAATACACATTTATTATGCGAGTCTGATTCTTAAAATTAACAATTAGTATATAATCTAACCTCCGATTACCTAAAGACGAATAAATGGCGCTTTTCTCCATAAACATTATTATATTTAGGCATATATTAATACACACATATTATGCATATAACTAGCCTATTAGAAGTGAACACAATCCATTTGAGTTCTATGTCCTTTGGTACAGAGTGCATATTGCAATAAATACACAAATAAAAACGTTTGAGATCTAACTTGCGGTGGTAGAGACTTTACTTATTATAATTTGCGGTCAAATATATAGCTTTAAAGTCGACTTTCGTTTATTACCTTGTGGACTTTAACAGAGGCTTTAGTGTAAGTCAGTTTTAACAATATCGATATTACCGCGTTCTGCGTGCTGACTGGTCCTTTCCGACCTCTTCACCAATCAGCACCCCTAGTACGAGTTTTCCTGGACGTAGATCGTAGTTACAGTTAAGCCAAAAATGTAAGAAAATGTCGTATGTAAGTGAACTCATACCGTAAATGCCTGCATATAATTTTCATACATTTTTCACTTACATTAATTATAATGACTGCCTCATTGGTCTAGTGGTCAAAAACGCGACTGCTTAGTGTGAGGTCCCCAATTGGATTCCCAAGTCGCGCAATGTGATATTGGGTTTTCTGTACGGAAATTCTCAGTGGCAACACGGAGTCTGGAACTGCCCGGTAGATGGCAATAGGCTCGCCACCTATTACATGGGGCTCAATACCGGCGAAATGTGCATGTTACAACAGAACACCTCTGCGTAACCCTTCGGGGAATACAGGCGTGATGCTATGTTAGCTATGATCATGACTGAGACTCCAAGAGATAAGGACGCCAAATGTAAAAAAACTTACACTAACGCCTCTGTTTGAGTCCTATTAACCATATAACTAGTAAAGCCCGTAGATAGAGATATGATCTCCCAGTAAAATTATAAAAATGATCCTCAATATTGTTGAAAAACCTACAGTATAATTTAATAATAATTTAGCATCTATGCCAATATTATCTCGTACTAGAATATTCTATTAATTGCGAATGTCTCAATCGATATCGGGTATCGGACTCGATTCGATTTTGACACTTCATGAATGTTCATTGCGTTGTTCAAAGTGTCGAACTTAATAATTTTGAAACCACACTGCGCAACATACAATAAATTCTTCAGCTGTCAAAATTGTATTCATTCCGATATATAGCGTGTATCGTAATCACTTTCGGTTAAATCTTGATTTTATTTAAAAAATTACGTCGCAACGTAAATTGTCTATTTTTTTTATTCACAAAATTCTCTCAGTTCATTATCGGCAGTGCCAATTCTTGCTTAATATTTAGTACCTTTTTATATATACCTATAAATTGAGAAAAACATACATATCTACAAGTTCACTATGTGTTTTATATATTTATATAATATATATTATATCCTAGTACTCATCATTATATCAAGATAGATATTTAAGCATAGTTAGGCATAACAGTACATTCAATTCCTTACAAATTTTATCAAACATTTAAAATGTCCTTAATGTAGGAGAGTTTTCTAATAGTAATTCAGAACAAGAAATTATTAAGACATAAGATCTGTTCTTCTTTGATGTCTTATAATATAAAGAATGATCACAAGAGCGGCTGCTGAGCCTGCTGGATTCGATCGTCGGGTCGGTGTTATTGAGTTTTTTTGTTAGCCCGGTAGATGGCAATAGGATCGCACCCTAACGCCATCTACCGGGCCTACAGGTGTAAAACAATGTTA
This sequence comes from Shargacucullia verbasci, assembly GCA_947562105.1. Classification (NCBI taxonomy): domain Eukaryota; kingdom Metazoa; phylum Arthropoda; class Insecta; order Lepidoptera; family Noctuidae; genus Shargacucullia; species Shargacucullia verbasci. The sequence continues at coordinate 3,372,193 of OX387296.1, forward strand.
TGTTTAAACCAATAATAGCTTTTGCATTTAACATTTGGCTGCAAGGTCAAGGTCGGTGATAGATCCTGTGAACCTTAAGCATCAGACAATAAGAGTTATTTATGAATGGACGTAATATGGGCCGCGTGGCCCATAGTCGCGTTTACAGGTACATCACTTCTATATAAAGCAGCCATACCAATATTGTTTACATAATAAGACAATTACAAAAAAAAATGGTCTTTAGCTCCTAATACCGATAAGTACTAAGAGCATTTTTTAATCCACTTGTTCCTTATAATATACAAAACTTCAGAAACTAAAACATGCTTAAATGTAACATTAACACATCGACTACACCGTTCTAATATGAATAATACTAGTAGGTCTCGTTTCTAAAGTTCTTTGATAAAATCTTATTTTGTTAGGGCCGATGTCTTCTCTGACTTCACATTCTGAGCATTCCATACCTTAGACATAAAGCCTTGAACCGTAAACCGTGCTAACTCCATTACCGTAATCTTTCCTATATTCCACTTAAAGTCACAAGAAAATCCGATATAGTAAAGCAGAACCTTGCTTCCACCAATTGAATCAATACATTCTTTAGCCAAAAATGTCGTATTACGCGTGCGCGTGAGTTCTTATCTTTTGAGCCATATTATAATATACATGCTCTATTTGTGCTTAGCATGCACAGCTGATGTTAACGACGATAATATTCACTTGCACAAGTATACACGTCACTTGTTCAAGTGTACGTGATACTTGCACAATTATACGTAAGACTTGCACAAGTATACGAAAGACTTGCAATACTTGCACGATCATACTTGTCAAGTATGCAATAATGTGTATAACCGTCAGTAATTCATGAATCGTTTACCGTTAATTGGCCCAGGCCATGACTATCTTCGTGAATGGTACGAAGAGCGCCGTGTGTTGCGGCGGCGCTAAGAAGTACCGCCGGCTGCGGTAGGTGCCGTCGTTGCGCGGCAGGCCCGGCTGCTGGCTGTGCAGGATCTCCACGCCCACCACCACACTGCTGCTGGCCGCGCTGCCGCCCGCTAGGCCCACGTATCTGAAGGTACAACGGAAACTAAAGACTGTGTGGAGACAACATGGTAGTAGTCTCCGGAACAAATTCTTGGATTACCGGATCAGAAAATCCGATAGATAAGTTCGTATAGACTATTCAGGTGCATTCCATAATAGCACAAACAGATTTAACTATTATTTCACAGGCTAACAACACTACACAAGACTTTTCTGCTCATACTAAGAAATAAAGAAAGAAAATACGTTTATTTAGCCCAAACTAATACTACTTATAGGTCCAATGGCTCTACCACGTAAAGTCTGTATTAATGAATATTTTTTTTTCCTGAACATTCAGATGTCATCATTATACTCAGAAAAAAATATATGGTAACACTAATTTAAGCCCCTTCATTTCGTCTTTTAATTCATTGCCGTTAGAGTTGGATCCGAAAGACCAATTATTGCCAAGCGCATGTATAGTACCTGACTCGTCCGACAGCGATGCGTCCATGAGGCGTGATGACCTTCACTGTGTGTCCCAGTCTCAGATGTCGTGGCTCAGCCGGAATGTACGGCTGACCGGTCACACCGCTAGATTTCTCCACTGGAAGCAGAATAATATAGTTATCTTTGAACATAGAAGGCCGCTAAGTATATTATAAGAACTTTTGTACACTTGATTCATCAGATTCTCGTCGCTACTAGCAGTCTTAATGGAAACAATTAGGAGTTTTTATATGGATTCGAAAATGCGTCAATATTGGTCCTAAGGTACGAAGCACACTTACAGTCGATAGAAGTGGATGCGGACTGCAGGTTATCGATGGATCGCCTCACGAATATCTCGGCCTCTTCCAGCAGCTCGTCCGTATCGTCACGCCGTACGTCCGGCAAGGAGCTGCGCCAGGGGCGGAGAGCTGACAACAAGCAACATTACAAAATGCTCATAGACTTTTTACACAAAACATATTGATTTAGGAGTGTATATTTTTCTTATTACCCCTTCCCCAGAATTTGCAACACTAAGGAGAGATGATCTTTAACACGATCCTTGTCTGCTCAACCACACGTGGCTCAGAAAATATGTGCTTGGAATGTTCATGAGCCATTATGTGTGTAAAAGGACACTCACTACTTCAGCAAATATTTCGCGAAACGTATCAGAACTCAGCTGTTCTTGTATCGGACTTACTAGGATAATCATGATTTATTATACACCTTTATAAATATTTTGATTGCTTTTTTTTTTCTAATACCTTACCCGGGTTTTGGACAAAAAATTGTTTGGCTATTTTGTTCGGGACCTATTAAATAACGAATATATTACTCCTCTGTATATATTCTATCAATAACACAATTCCTTCGGGATAGACGATAATAGGCACCCACCTCCTCTAGTCGACGGTACGTAGACGTGCTGTGGCGTCCAGTCGTTGCTTCTGTCTATGCTGAGACACGGCGAGCGGTAGGATGAACCGCGAGACAGAAATCTAAAATAACAAACATACGTTCAATACTAATATATGTAACTTAAAAACTATTTTCTTCACTATATTATAATTTCTACGTATCGTGGGCCAATTATACAAACATTTTATAGGCTGAAAGACCCAGGCTGGGATCAAAATTATCAAATATGAATAGGATTTAATTCTGGGCTTTCGGCATCTCGTTGAAATTACTCAACAATGCACCATTTTTGCCTACCCATACTTACTTAGACGTGGATGTGGTCGTGGAGTGGTCTGGTGCTGGCTGTTGCTTGCCTAACGCCCACACTGGGTCGGCGGAGCGAGAGAGCTCCGGTACCATCGATGTGAAGCCTGAGAGCCAAGCGGAACATAATATAAAACCGGAGTCTCTAAATCCAGGACACATGGGATTGTCCTCCTCAAAGAATGAATAAGAATAACACACTTCTCTTCTAGTTTGTCCCTTGCGTCATACCGAATACCTATGACAATCGTTAAGGAAGTCAACAGCCTAAAAAGTCTGACAACCGGTCTAAGCTTAGGGTATCAGTGTCTCCTAGAAATTGGGTGGCGGAGGTCAGAAGGTATTTGCTTTGTGTGTGGTTAGATTGGAAGCCGACCACAAAATAGTTGAGAAAAAGCTAGGGAGATGTGTATTTAGCAAATATCGGCAACGTGCAAGTCGGAAAGTTTTAAATGGCATCTGTTAGGTATATCTTACCGATGTCACTCAGTAGCACTCGTCTCGTCTCGTCATTACGTCGTGCGGGCGGTGGAGGTCGCGCGTCCGGTACAGTGAGGCGACGCGACGCGGGAGCTCCGCGGGATGGCATGGGCACGCTTGTTGGCGGGACCGGCAACTACAGAAAAGGAAAAACTATTTTAATTTTCGATCACTGTTATATATGTTATGTTATCAAGCAAGAATTTGTTTATAACTACGTCACCTTATGTGCGAGGTAGCCGTCGGAACTCCACCGCGGCGGCAACGCACACACATCGGTTTGAGCCGAGTTCTCCCGTCTAGCTTGCGCAGAGTCACGGAGAACGGGACGGAGACGACCCGTGCCCACCTTGAAAGGACCGGGAGGGCGGGACACACCACGGTAGTTTGATGGTCTATCAATGAAAAGTACATCTATTACGGTCACACTTGAATTTTTAAGCGAAACTGCCAGAAAAGTTTACACCAAACGAGTTTTCACAGTTGTAAGCATGGCAGAATCTCATGGATACTTTTCATTCCCATGATATAAAATGAAAACAATACACGGTTCGAAAGAATTAGAAAAGTAGTCTCTCTAGCTTACCTGTATTGAAAAGGATTGGGGCAAGTATTCCTCCTAACATTCAAGTTGGCAGCCAAATCATCTTCCGAGGTCCCGCACTTCGAAATATCCGTCTCAGCGAACACCGAGTACCGATGCCCAAAATGTATGTTCCTTTGGAAACTGTCCACACTCTCCTCCCTGTGCAAGATATCCATACTGGAACCAAGCTCGAAGCTCGAAGACTTGGTGTTGTCGAAACTGTAGCCTCTGTTGTACTCGCAAGTTAGGCTGTCAATGCTGTCCAGTCTCCTATTGCTTGTATTAGGACTCTTCTTATACAGCATATTATCGGATTTATTATCGTAACTCTTTGTTATATTTTGACCTGGTAACGAAAGGTTCCCTTTACCGTTAAAGGCGACGTGTTTAATTTCCTTGACATTTGGTAAAGAAACTCTTTTCTGTTTCGAAAACTCTGTGACTTGGTCTTTGCTTTCCTGGTCCTCTGTGGACGTGGCTTTAGTTTCGTCTCCCGGTTGAAAGTCAGGGTCTAAGGTGTGGAATTTGATGAGTACAGGCGTGGAATGTGTTGTTGATGCGGATTGGGGAGCCCATTGCTCCGTCTCACGTATCGAGACGAGATCCTCCTGGATAAAGGAGATTGTAAATTAAGCCTCTGCATCAATTGCTATACATTTTCAATAGGGTTCTAGCACGGGTAAGTACTTTACGCGAAATGTACTTAATTACGCTCGATGTGGCAATGAAACCATTTCTAAACCTGCGCAAAAGTTTCCAAATATACTACTTCCAATCTGGGACTAAATCATAAAATCAAACCAGGATTTATTTAAACTGACTGTACCAGCTCATGCATGTTGGGACTTCAGTCGCTTTAAGCGACACACCGTAAATGTAATACCTAAGAGTTGATGCTTCAAGGGGATTTTTCGTAGAGCTTAGAGTTGACAAAAAAATAAGAAAATGAACAGAATCATAACTAAATAGCAAACTACAAATTTACCTGCAAATTCATACTCATATCCTTAGACTCGTCGGTCGTAAATATGAGCTCTATATCATCCACCTCCTCAGATTCATTGCCACTAGCGTTGTCATCTTGTTTCTCTTCGCTCACCGCTGCAGCGTTCGGATCCATTGGAGTGGTGCCTCCTTCGGAGAACACCGAATTGTCACCTTCAGACATCGATCTAGGAGCAAAAAGCAACAGCAAATGATTGACTTAATTCGGAGATGGTGGTGGTGGTGATAGAATGGTCTTGTATAATCTTCTTCATTGGTTAAGACCAAATAACACTAGACGATAGCCTAACGTGAAGTGTTATGTGGCACTTTTTATTAAGGACTTATCTGTAGCTAAGCAGTTCGGAATTGCACCTCATAAATGGATATTAGCTCGCCCTCTATTATTTCACTATCGAAATGTAGGTGCATCTTCTGCATCTGCTTTCCTTCAGATAATACAAGCGTGACGCATACTCAATTTCAAAAATTCTAGCCTTGAGACACGGAAAGTTTGACCTCTACAGTCTACACCCTCATCGAAAATCAAGAGACCAGCGCAATACGAATTCATTTAATATTCCATTTCAGTTTACGAGAGCACAATCGTCATAAAATAAGATGCTGTGTTATGAATAATAGAATTATGTTAATCGAACCACTTAATATCTTTGCAATAACATTATTCATGGCTCATTAGCTTGTCGAAGCTTTAATAGATTTGTATGTAAATGACTTCATGGTCAAAGTTAAGTTCTGGCGTGAGCTGGATGATTAAGCAACTACATTTGAGCTTGCGTGATCCACCCTCGGCAGCACTGTAACTTACCATCAGGTGAAGTGCTGCCAAAGGAACTCAAATTTGTAGTAAAAAAATCATTATTGTATGTATACCTAAAATTAAGTATTCTTGAGGCATCCGATTTTCGTCAGTATTCATAATATCTAAAATTCACCCAAAACATTTGAAATCGAGAGTCTACATCTGTATGTATCTGCGCGCTTATACAAAATTGCCCTTTCAAACCGTAATCCTTCATAGTACTAATTAGCAAACAAAGCAGTCCATAATCGTTTAAACTGACAAACAAATACGTGTGTCTGTAGCGAATTAAAATAGCAGCATATTCACTGAACAGCTTAAGTAAAACAAAGTCATACAAACAAACATGGCCCCGCTCTGTTTGCATGCTAACTTCTGCACCAGTAGGTTTGCTAGCAGTAAAGCAAAAGTCAATGTTTATTTTAGGTCTCATATTCCCTAGTCTAGAATTCACAGAGAAATTATTGCGTTTCCCCAACACTTTAATTGGTAGATATACACTTTATTGTACACCACAAAGTTATTCAGATTCATAAATATAGAAATCACAATCACGGCACGGTTGGCACAGTCGTTGATAGATCGACTGCTGCGCTACGTGTCGCGAGTTCGATTCCCGCACGGAACAAATATTTGTATGATCTACAGATAGTTGTTTGGGGTCGGGGTCTTTGTATATGTGAATATATGTGTTTATAAACGCACCCACGATACAGAAATAATTCCTAGTGTGGGGCAACGTTTTCAAAGAAATAATAATAATAAACAAGTAACGTGTACAATGGGCAGCCTTGTCGCAATTAGCAAACTCTTCCAGGGAACCATATTAATAATAGTGTGGTCTTAAAAGATGGATTTGGTTCCATTAAAAATACTTTACCAGTCCAGCCCTCTCGCGATGCACAGCTGGACTAAGGCCTATCCAATAAGGTACCTGCAGTTATGACTCAAAACGCTCAAGAAGTCGACATGCTGTTACCGAGCCAGCATAAGCTCGATAAAACGATTGTCCCAGCAAAATGGAAGGCCTTGGAGGATATACTTTAATACATATACTATTTAGAATTTTAAGTGGAGGACGAAGACTGCGTGCTAAAAATACTATGTGGGATTTACAGTAAGGAAGAGATGGGAGAGATTTGTCAATATTGTATGTGCAGTGGTGTATCAAATCATTTGAGCCACTAGAATCTTAAGAAGTGCCTGAGATAGCTTTGTTTGTAATAAAATCAATTCATTTGGATTCTTTTTTAGATGACAGACGAAAAAATCTCATTTTAACAGTTTTTCAATCAAGCTTTAATTAGTTTTATCCAAGATATAACGGTATTTAAAAATGTACAGAATCAAAAACTCATATTGTGGAACCGGTGTGTGTAGTATACATAGATGTTATAATGATAATCCTACTTTCAAAATGTGAGGCATACGTAAACAAGCTATTTTATTTGCGTGTTAACTTAGGTATATACCTACATATACAAGTAATTATGTTCGCCTGTACTCCCTATAGTTCTAAGTCAAATGTTTAAATGTCTTTTTTTTTTATTCTTGTTAGGCACGCGTTTTACCACCATCTCACCTGATGGTAAACGATGATGTGGTCGAAGATGTAGCACGCTTGCCTATGTCTACTTTTATTTAGTAATCAAAACACCAGGCCCCAATTTAATCAAACGGGTAAGCATAGGGAAATGTCCTGAATTCACGTTAAAAATTTGATGTTTTAATTATGTGATTTGAGGGTCATATATTTGTGTTAATTAGGCCCATAGTCGCTAGTACCACAGTCAGGGGGAGCCCAGAGGGCATAATGCACATGATCGTCACGCCTCAAGAGTAAGTTAACCGCAGAAACATCAGTCACCCAACGGTGATGCTCCATCCGTCACCGGCAAATGAAATGAAATGAAATGAAATGAAATGAAATTATTTATTTTGCAATTAGGATTTTTCAATCACTTTTACACGTCTTTTTTAAACTAGATGGCGTCGGCATTTCCTATGACTATCCCTGAGAAGAAACGCCGAAACAAACTCAGGGGTCAAAGTCTATTTTAAAGTCCAGACAGATTGTATTGATGTAAAGGTTTATGTGAGACAAATATAGGGTGGAGAATAGCCTTTTGAAGAAAGTGCCATAACTATTTGAGCTAACCTGTCGCAACAGAGTGCAAGCATGCATCAGTTATCGTGAGAATTAATGAAATGAAGAGCGCTCAGCCTAGATCTCACTCACATTTACAATGTATAGCGGTTATATATAAGAAATAATTTCAATTTAAACGACATTACAATAACAAAATAAATTACTTCAGTAAATAATATAATAATTAATGGCAAAATTTGTATATAAAAAAAAAAGGAAAGGCTAAAGAGCGGCTCAATCCCAAGCGTTTTTGTCATCTAAATAGTCCGAAATTTTATAAAACCTAAGCCTAAGCTCTTTATTTTACGTAAAAAATTATAGTAATAATCCAAAAATTCGATGTCGCTGTAAGTTTGCGTGTAAAATTCTACGTCGTAAAATATGTTTAAAATGTGTATTTTAAACAGTCGACCTGTCATATAAAGTCTAAAGTTCGTATAACGAAGAGCGCTCCATTTTGATAAAAGGTAGATATTTCAAAGGTTTAATAGAGTTCGGTCCTATAGATAACGTGGTATTTTACATAAAAAAGCTATTTAGTAGAAACATGGTCGCGGTCTGTTTATACGAAAGCTCCTATAATCATAATAGATATTAGAGTAGGTTTTGCTTGCCCTATAGCAAAACACGATAGGCATTTTGGACTATAAATCATATGGGAAAATGTTTTAGTACCTAACGCGAAATACATGCAATAATATCACGTTCTTTTCCCAATATGAGAATAATTAAGGGAATAATATGCTCCACAGGCCACAGCACAAATGCTCGATAAAAAACTAGCCCTCACTCCCTCTTCTGAACTACAAGTTAATAAAAACTAAGCCACACAAACAGTCGGGTTTGTTTGATGTTGAATGCTAACAGAACTGATACGAGTGCCTACCCTTGCATGCACAGTCCAATGCATAGTAAAGCTCTCGTGTTTAAGACCCGTGATATTAGCCTAGAATCCACAACAGACAGCAGTAGATGCTTTTAAATACTACTTTTATTCATAAACTTTATTGACCCAAAAATGCAGCACTACAGAGAGTGAATGTTCCTGAGTATCTCCTGGCGCTCACTTGGGTGAAACAAGAATTGGAATTCTTTGTACAAGTATTTGGCGTTCACTCGGTAATTATTTATATACAAGTCTAACTGAAAAGGGAAGCCACCAACAAAATCACGAGTATAGGGCAATCAGATCCAAATATCTGGATTTCGGAGCCTGAAATCAGGAAGTTTGCGTGGGAAGGTTTCACGGACAATATATAAAACCGCCCTAGCAAAATCCGGAGTCAATCTAGGAGAAATCTATTGACTAATAATAACTTCTTACTTCATTTTAGGTTCGTGTAAATCTACAAGCTGGACCTAGAGAAAAATCTGACAAGTCCAAACAGAAAACCTTGTATAACCTTTCTCGGTTCTCCGTCCCTTCTTGAATACAAATCTCTATATACGAATAGACACCCATTCTAACTAGACCATCCATAAAATCGTGAGTCAAAGGGGAGCCAACGAGTTCCAATGGCGAAGTTTTCCGGCGTTTAAAGTTAACAAATGGCGTATCTACACAATACATATCTACATACATAGATAACTTGTACCGTCGGGTTCGTCGTGATATCGTGTTTCTTTGCAATACTGCGCTTCATAAATAAGGAGAGGCAGTCAGAAATGCGTATGATATCGCTGAAGTTTGAGACAAGCGATGGAAACGCGATGTCGTGTCATTTTCGTGGCACAGGTATTTATTCCACGGGTAATTTCAATTATGGCAGTTAATTTATTTCTTTCTTTTTTTAATATTTTTTTATTTCTTTTTTTAATATTTTGTCCCACACTAGGAATAAAACCTGTATTGTGGGTGCGTTTACAAACACAAATATTTATGTGCACAAAACACCCAGACCCGAAACAACTATCTATCTGTAGGTCATACAAATTATATTTTCGTGCGGGAATCGAATCCCTTAAATAATTTTATTATATATAAGATTCAATACTTTTAAGTACCTACTTTCCTATACACTAAATTTGTTGATAACATCAGGTTGTTGTACCCAATATTTATCGTAAAAAACGGCATAAGTAAGGCACTCTATTTAACCAACATTCAAGAAGCTTCACGTTGACGATGAAATTAAGGGAGCGAAGATGGCGAACGAAAATTCAATACCTACCGAATTAACGTCGGCATTGAATTATCTTTCGTCATTTTCGCTTAGGCGTGAAAGGTCCCTGATGTATACTTAATCCTGATAAGCTAATCAAGACGTTTGTTTGACAAAGATTTTATACTAATCCAGATTTGCTTATGTATGTTAGATTGTTCGTAAGTAGGTAATAATTTGAAAAAGTATTAAGGCATAATAATAATAATTCACTCATTACTGTGTCCATTGATCGAACCCGTTCTCTAAATGAGAAGGGCTAAGCCTTAATCAACCATGCTGTTTACACAAGTGCTATTAAATTCTGATTCGCATAATTCGAAAATTAAAAGTGCGGTGTGTTTACCGCGTAACGCCGAAATTAAGAGCCTTAAATTCAAGCTACATTTAAACGGTAGCTCGAACTTAAGGCTGGCACGGTAGACCCGCGGGTTTCGATCTGAGACCCTCCGTAAGACAGGCAAACATTCAAGTGCTAGGACATTACATACTGCTTCGTAATTTACTAAAAAATTGTACATTCTAAGATTCACTTGCACGTAGGACATAGACAAAGTATATGCCACAAGTTCGAGGCAGGAAGTATATCGTCCTAGGTTAAAAACACTTACTGCCCTAGATAAGATGATAATCTTTTGTTTATGGGATAGGCGGCAAACGGATCGCCTGATGGTAAGCGATTACCGTCGCCATGGACACCCGCAACACCAGAGGAGTCACAAGTGCGTTGCCGGCCTTTTAAAAAAGAGTACGCTCTTTTCTTGAAGGTTTGATCGCCTAGGAATAGAAACGCTATTGTATGGTATAAATTTCCAATATAGATCGGAAATTGTCATCTTGTAATAGAAGTGGGTGGACTGCGGCGACTGTGGGCGTCGAAAGGGGCTATCGAGTGGGCACAGGCTGTATTGTACCTATATTAATAACTTGATTGGTCTTTTGTTATTGAAGAGGTCAGACGAAGTGAGGCGCTCGGAGTAACATCAGAAAATGTTCGTTTTATAAAATAGTCAAGCGTTACATTGAAGTTATGTACATCTACCGACCAAGACATCTTTCAGTTGTGTTTCACAGAAATGTACCTAAGTACAACTCCAGTACCTAAGTATGTCTAGGTGCACCATGCAGGTAGCGCTTTTACGAAACTGCTACCTTATCTTTCCACTACGGCATGAGACACATACTTACTTGTAGGGAGTCCTTCTTTAAAATAAAAATAATTCATAAAGTTATATCAATGCAAACCATAATTAGTACAGGGCTACCGCGCCCGCCTGACTGAGGTGCGTACGCGACCGAAAAGCATTCGGCCAGTTTAGGGTACTCTAGTAAAATAATGTATAATGTTACTTCATACCTATTACTGTCCTTTAGTTTGCCATACACTAAAGAACGTTGACACATACTATCATACGTATTAAAGAACATCGGTATTATCCATTTTTGTCCAGCTAAATCGTCATTTCTGCCGTGTGTGCAACGCGGTAACGATAATACAAGTCAGCAAGCCATCGATTGCCAATAATGACAATCAATCAACTCCCTATAACGGTCCATGCTGAATATAGGCCTCGCCTGTGGTTACACTACAATGACCGCTTGTCCAATAAATCCGTCCATCAGACCGATCTTACAGACACATAGGAGTCTCTGGCGTTTCTGCCAAATCTTACTATTCAAGTAAAACTATAAAATACAGTACAGAAATAACATCACAACTGTAATGCCCGAAGGGGTAGGCAGAGGAGTACTTTGGTTACCAAAATTTTACAAATTACTATATTAGTCCCACGAGTAAATGAATAGGGACAGTAGCACAATTTGAAAACACAGACTGGTAATGAGAATTGATCACCATGCCCCAGAGAATCGAACCAAGGACCTCACGCTTAGGAGGCGCGCTTGCGACTAGGATGTGATGAGGTGAGGTATTTTTCCTTTCTGTTACGACCTATCTGCAAGAAAGTATGTTATCCCAAAAAGTAGCTATATATTAAAATAAATAATATTTCTTCTCACCTGAGACTCAGATCATCCACATCCAGGTTGAGGGTGTCCTTCCTTCTGCTTCTCTCTACATTTTCCTTCACAACCAGATTCTCTTCAGACGTAATCCTCACTTTAACATCAAACTTGTCCGTTTTGGACTTGACGTCTGCCTCATTAGGCACCGCCATCTTTATGTTGTCAGTTGTATATGATTTTATATTTACAATCTTATTATTACCGTTTTCCTTAACGTCAAACTGTTCTTCTTTTTCTTGAAAATGTGCACTAATCTTGGAGTCCGTTGAATCCTTATCAAAGCCTTTCCTGTCTTCAGATGAATCACTTTCCGATGTTGTGCTAGAAATAATTGTTCCTTCTTTCAAAGTCCTTACTTTTATTCTGACGTCAAACTTAGAGAGCAGTTCAAGCTTTGTTTTGAAGCTTGGCTGATGTAGACCGGCTGTTTCTTCGGTCTCTTTGGGTAAACTTGTGATCCGTGAGAATTCTTCTACCTCGGTGTTGTTGTTCTCTTCATCAGCTTGAGATAATTCTGCAGACTCATTAAATTCAGGTGACTCGGATTTTTCTTTGGACTCGGATCTGTCTTCAGGGATTTCATTCAACTTGTCAGTGGAACAAAAATTTGTATTGTCTTCTGATTCTTGTGGAATGGGTTCAAATTCATCTATAGTGCTGTTTCTATCAGTAGCAGTTGCAATGACAACGTCACTGCTGGTGAAATCTTCAATATTGTGTGAGTGAGGGCTGTAAGTGACTTCCAACTTTATGTTCTGTGCATTAGGGTCCTTTTCTTCATAATCTGTATGTATTATTCTACGCCTTAAAATGTGGTTCTCTAAAGTCAATTTCTCTATAACATCAGCATACTCTAAGCAATGGGAGTGCTGTTCATACTTCTCTTTCAACTGTTTCAGTTCATTCTTGGATATTTCAAGTGCTGTCCTAAGTGACACTACAGTCTGGTGCAGGGCCCTCACTGTGTCCAAGTGCACAGCCCCGGAAGGGGCCGCCTCCAGCCTGCCACTATCCATTCCACCTTGTTTCCCGCCAGTGATCCGACATACAGCATCCCATACATGACTACTGTTTTCAAATACACCTCAAAACACAATCACTGCACTATCCATTGCCTGGGAGACGAAATTACAGCTTGAATAAATAAACAACCATTATTCGACTGTTCCGCGCGAATACTCCGCTTCTACAGAGAGAAACTCACCGATGACCCAATTCGTGAATAAAACCATTGACATACATCATTTCGTCGCATTCTTAGATCTTTATCAAGTCTCGCAGCGGTTAGGAGAACACCACAGCACCGGGGCACGGGAGGGCGAGTGATCGATAAAACAACTCGCCCCAAACTCTTGTAATTGGCTTTTAGGCTGTCGGAACTCGCGGGGAGGCTCACAGCTGGCACCGACCACTGATAAAGTCAGACACGGCAAGCAGTAATTAAGCGGGATATTATCTCCCAATCGGACTGACAAGGCTATAGCTATTATAGTGAAAGATACTTGAAAAATCTCCGTACACTCCTACTTGTAATTTGTAAACAAATCAATACTTCAATTTGGTGTTCGCGGGCACAAGTGCGAGTAAATTAGCATGCTATTCCTTTTTCAGTCAAACGTTGTCAGTTTTGACAGTTTTACTACGTCCAAAAACACAACTTTTTTTATTTCACGTGTTTTGTTTAATGTTATTATAAAATTGAAAAGGATTTAGACATTCGCAAAGAACTTAAAATGAAAGTGCCAATATACAAAAAAGTTTTATTCAATTTATCGGTATTTAGATTATTTGAACAGTATTTATCACTATATAGATAGATTGTTAGCGGTCGGCTCTGCAACTGGATAAAACGATACGTAAATGTCAAAGTCATACGGCATCAGATATAACCTCAAAATTGGTTTTCATTAAAAATAACAATATTTACTTGATTCAAAATGTTTAATATATCAAGTGCATACAGAAATACATGTGTTACTTCTTATTTAGTACTGCAAGCTCGATACAAAACGAAGATACATTGGGTAAATACTTTGTAAATGCCTAGTTTTTAGATTCCATTTACAGGTTTATTTATTAGTTTTATTTTATATATTTACAGGCAAAGTTAAAGAAAAAAACAAGTCCTAAGTATAAGGCATTGAATCATTTCGATGAATTTTACGGGTCTGTATTCGGTGACCAATGGAAGCCAATGCGAGAGGCAATGTTGCGTCGGTCGAAGTATGTCGCTGTTGTGAACAATTATGGAGATAGCGACGAAACTATCGAAGCACTTACAAATAGAGGTATTAAATTCTTCAAACCCCTTTCTGAGTCGATAGAAGCATCAACTCATTGTTCTCAGTTCATGGTCTGTTGCTTGGTGAAGTGACCCTACAATTAAGCACTAGGCAGGCAAAGAATTATTCTGGTATCCAAATATTTATGAACTCTTAGCTTTTCAGTGAAGTCTTATGTCTCACTATATGGTTATATTTACTTTCAACATGTATACATTTCAAATTTAGTAGTTAAAGCAACATTTGAAAGGGGAAAACCTTTCAATAGACAAAATAATGGACATTTGACACAATCTTGTTTAAATTACATTTTTTCCTTAGCACCAAAAGTAACAATAACCATTTAACTGTACTTTAAAATATGCATTCATTAAATTCACAGGAGCACACTGCCTAAAAAAGTTAATATCAATACAGCAGGAGTTCCACAAACAATACAACCCTGCCACCACACAAACACAAGAACCTACACAGACAGACCAACGATCAACCAGAATAGAAGAATATTTGGAGAAACAGTACACAGATGATATATCAAGGATATACCCTGACTCTGAAAATCTACCAGAGAGGTTGGACATGGGGGGTGGTGAAGAAAGTGGCAATAAAAAGAAGAAGAATGAACTAGTGTAAGTATGGTTTAATTCTTTTAGTTATTCTGTACAAAATTGCATAGATTTTATCATCAAAAGTCTAGAAATTGTAAAGTCAAAGTACTTTATTTCAACTGGGCCTTTGCATTACTTTTTAAACATTGAGACTGTAGTGCTTGGTTCTAAAAGTGGGTTGGTACTATGAAGAAGGCCCCTGCAAGCAAGTCCTTTGATGCACATTTAAATAAAAGTGGGTTTCAGTTATTGTTGATGGTTGTTGTTGACCAAAAGAAAAGTTCTAGGTCTGATTTCTTGATTTGACTATTATCAGGGTTGTCAGTAATGGTGCAGATTGGTCCATCTTATGACCTTATACTGTCAGTCCATCTGATGCAATACCTTGAATATCAAAACTGTTTTAATACTGTTATAAAGAAGGATTCATATAATTTTTGATCTAAATTCTATCTATCTTCCAGGACCTACCCAAACAAAACACTTGAAGAATCAATAGCAGAAGCCAAAATAGATGAATCCAGGATCATAGACCCATCCCTTGGAATGACATCAGAATCCCTGTATCAGTTCCTGCCGGCCACAAAACTGAAGGGGATGGATGAATGGGTGCCGGAGTCATTGCATTACTCTTATTATTCTAGTATGTACTGTTACTTTATTTAATGTTAATATTTATAAAATTCTACAAAGATCTTGGTTATACAATAAAAACTACCTATGGGATAATCTCTAACCAGAGCTAGATGTTTTTAATTCTACCTGGACACAGAAAGTCTGTGGTGGAAAAGTAATAAGAGGGCTAACTCCAACTAAATTAGCCATAATACCATAGCATAGACCATAGCCAGAATAATTATGATTAAATACAGACACATAACTAAAAAATTAAATGTAGCTATTTGACTTACAACCCGGGTATGTCTTAAAACTGCGGCCGGACACCGGAGGACGGGCAGCAGCGTCCTCTCACTAATCGGTGAGAGTGGGGATTATGGCAATCCCCCCCCCCTTGAGGGAGGCCTTCGTTCAGCAGTGGACGTCTTCTGGCTGATGATGATGATGATTTGACTTACACCTTCAGACAAATACACACAAGGCAGGCAAATAAATCCATCCTCCAGGCACAACTGTTTAAAAATGTTAATGTATTAATTTTACCAGTATGCTTATCTTTTACATGTGTACACCAACATATAACTTTCTTAATAATAATATGCACCTTTATATTTTCAGAGGACAAAGATTTCCCTTTAGTGATAGAGCCAGAACCGGCACTGACTTATCCCGAGCATTTGAAGGTGTACACTTTTGAAATGGACAGTGAATCTACTAGTTTTCCCGAACCGAAAAGATGTCAAACAGGTAAATGATCAGATTTTATGCTAATATCACAGAGAACTTGCTGCTCGTCAAAGAAAAAAAATTTGCTTACATTTTATGTACTGTAATAAACAATACTTAAATCTTTATGATCATCAAGAGAAATCAACTGCTGCACTACGTGTCGCGGGTTTGATTCCCGCACGGAACAAAAATTTGTATGATCAACAGATAGTTGTTTCGGGTCTGGGTCTTTGTGTATGTGAATATATGTGTTTGTAAACTGACCCACGATACAGGAATTATTCCTAGTGTGGGGCACGTTTTTATTTTTAAATTTCAAAACTTTTTTTTTTAATCTTTGCTCCACACTTTGATTTCTCCTGTATCGTGGGAACAGTTTACAAACATACATATTGCCACATACACACACAACCAGACATGAAGCAACTATATGTAGATCATACAAATATTTGTTTCGTGGGGGGGTCGAACCCGCGACACGAAGCGCACAAAGCTAATTGCTTAGCCACTGCGCCAACCGTGTCGTCAAATGTGATGAATTTCAGTTTAGTACAGTTCCACATGAATATTTTCAGGTGTATATAACTACTATCCTATGGACTGTGGCAGTGTCCTAACAGTGCTTGCAATGGGGCTCAGCGCCGGTGACAGGGTGCTCGACCTGTGCTCAGCCCCCGGGGGGAAATCCTTGGTGGCGCTGCAGACGTTACTACCAGATGTTATTATATGCAATGATATTTCTTTATCCAGGTCCAATAGGTAAGCTGTTATTGCCACCATGCAGCTAAATCTCTAGTTAATCTTTCGAATTTTCCGTTTTAATTGTGAGACCTATATCCTGAGAACCATACAGGGTGAAGTACTTTGGTGGCTTGTCTCGAGTTGTAGGGGTATTATGAAATAAATTTTAATATTTTTATTCCCATTATTTCAAAAGATAACCACTTTGTCGTAGATTCAAAACAGCCCTCCATACCATACCATACAAATTGTGGGACCTTTTAAAATGTAGATAAATCCATAATAAATGCCCATCAAAAATCGTCGATTGTATTCCTATGCTCATAAAACACACAAAAATGAGGTTATACATACTGCAGTAACCAATCCATCTATCAGATGGGTAATTTACCTTCTCCACAAATAACAATCCTTAGTATATGTATGTATATTCGATGTTTCAGAACACAGCGAACATTCCGCGACTATCTGTTCGACTTTGAGACCAGCAATAAATGGCGTGAACGAGTCATCTTCAAGAAGCTCGATGGCCGGCACTTTGTTGATGACGAAGGATTTGACAAGGTATGCTATGTATTTGCATTTTACTGTTATATTGAAACCAAAGACCAAACCAAAACTGCGGTTGATGTGTACATATCCAGAAGCCAACCAAAACAAACAGCAGTTAAGTGTGCATTGTTTCTTAAAATTTATATTACAGTCACAATTGATAGCCACCACTTTACACCAAGTTGTTTGATGGTAACGGAATGTGATGAAAGAAAATTAAATCTTATTTCAAGGAAATAAGACTCAATTTAATTCTATTTTCTGAGAGATTAAGATCAGAAAAATTACACTTTATTTATTTTTGATCAATTCAGTGGCGTAGCGTAGTGGGGGCGCCCCGGGTGTCACTTTTAAGGAGCGGCAAAAAATCACAATACATAATAATAATATCTATATCTTATAAATATTTGAACCACTTCATTTGAACTTTTTAGTCCTTAATATGTGACGAAACTGGGGAATCCCTTTCTTTAAAGACCTAAATAAAGGGACAGCGAAATTTGACTGCGCCCCGAGCGGCTGAAACCTGCACTACTACGCCACTGGATCAATTTTTCAATGCTTATCTGCTCATCGTCTGCGAGTTCAAGCCGCTCAAATCAGACTACAAGCGAATCTGTTGTTTTTATTCAGGTTCTAGTAGACGTTCCCTGTACGACCGACAGACACTCCATGAACGAGGATGAGAACAACATATTCAGACCGGACAGAATCAAGGAGAGGCTCCGGATACCTGAGATGCAGTCACAGCTGTTGGTGTAAGTAACATCATTCTTATCAATCATATTAATATCCTGATGATTATAACCCATTATTTATTTATTTATGTAAATAGAATGGTACCAAAAGCGAAAATAAAAATGTACACAGAAAGGCTTGTACAGTAAAATATAAGAAAATTTAAGTCATTCGACTCACTCGCAAACCATTCATTCAGCCAAAAACATTCTTCTATCACTCGCAAATACAACACACTTAGATTACAGCTGGATTAGAATTCAGGCATCGGTTCAACATATTAAGAAAGTGAGGCAATGGAAATTTGGTTCTGACTACCGTTCGACGTGATGGTATTGCAAATAAGTGTGCTGATTTCGGGTACGAAAGTTATCGGAAACGTAAATGCGAATAACTCCGTTACGTAAATCGGATGCGTCTATGAATGACTTGTGTTATTATTAATTGAGGTACTGAATACTAACGGAATATATCGCATTTATTACACCTACACTAAACAACCAATCGAGCAGCAAAATTTATGTTTTCAACTCTCGTGTACAAATTAAATTATTCTATTCTACTCGTAGTAACGCGTTGAAGCTGGTTAAAGTAGGCGGCACTGTGATCTACTCGACGTGTTCGCTGAGTCCCATACAGAACGACGGCGTCGTGCACATGGCGCTCAAGTACGCCTTCGAGACACACAGCCTCGTGGCCGCTGTCAAGTGAGTACATGACCATGTTAGCCTGCCACTGATTGACATTGGACCTCACGGAATATTGGCGGTGAAGAGTGGAGGTGGAACTTTGCTATATTTATCAGACTTTCATGGAGTTTCTCGCCTGTTCTTCTCCATAGAACAAACTTTTTGGAACCGTGCAACCGCCCAACTGAACAAATTCTATATTAATATTGCTTTGACATGGATTGGTGATTGCACCACACTTATTAGCACACAGGCTACCCCCATTCTTCGTATGTACATTTATGCCGTTATTTGGTCTATTGTAATAGGACGGAGGCTATTGCCTTCCACTTGAAATTCCCAATAACACTTAGCACGAGCTGGGAATTAACTCAACCGGTCTTATTGCTCTTTACAAAACCTTACGTTTTATTAACATCAATTGTATTCCAGGGACATGTCAGCATCGATGGCTGGTCTGAGCAGCACGCTGACCCTAGGCACCGGGTCAGCAGCACCTAAGTACGGGCAGCTCGTGACGCCCTCTCTCGGCGCCAACTTCGGCCCTTCGTATATCGCCAAACTAGTGCGCGTGCGGTAGAAACGTCTTTTAAAGACGATCGTGAAGTGTTAATTGTGGTGAAATATTGAATGGGATTATGTGAAAAACTCCTAAAGTCCATAAAGCATAACGTCCTTTGAACGACTTGTCGGCCGTCAGTTTAAATAGTCCCTTAGGCAAGCTAAAGCAGTCATTATTCCATTGACATAAGAACTTTGACAGGCGACTCGCTATTATAAACTTTTTTGATTTTACTTTAGATTTCTTTACTGCCCTACTGTCTGTTGTCACAGATCAGATGATTTTACTATCATTTATGAAACCTTAAATAAGTTTTCTTACAATCCATTGAGATGTTGCTATTTTAAGAACTACAAATTAATTGAGACCTGAATTAACTGTTTTATACACAATATAGACAAAATGTTATGAATCTGTAAATATAGTAATTAAGGATTTAAACCTAATAAAAACAAAATAATTAATCAAAACTTTTATTTCAAAACATCGCATAAGTACAAAAAAATGTCTCTGGTAAGTGAACTTACGATAAAAATTAAGTTAAATTTAAATACAAAGCTTTTACTTACATATGTATAGCAATGTACTAATTTATAAATATTTCATTAAACCTATATAATTCATAAAATGCTTAACAATATAATTTAATATCAAAAGATTAAGAAAATTGTTTAAGTAAATATTTTTCGAAGATATAATGTCTTTGTCAGTCATCCATCACTATTATATGTATCTATTCGGAAAGGAGTAATTTAATAATATTGTTATTACGAGTAGTTTGTAAACTTCAATAAAATTGCATTGTATAATATTATTAAAAATACTAAGTTGTCTTAAATATCTCCAACAGTCAGTTTTCCATCAGTCGACTTTAAAGACTTGCGTGAATTGCGTAACGAGTAAATAATTACATATTCGCTGAAGAGTTACACAGAGGTGTACAGTATAAATACAGCCATATTTCGCCTACACCGTTATTAGGTCGTATGTAATATGAGGCGAATATATTACCATCGACCGAGCACAGTTGCCAACACCAGGCTTCTTCTGAGAATTTCAGAAGATCCTAATAACATTTTGCCGGTATCGAGCCCAGGACCTCGTGCTGGCATCCCCATATGCTACCACTAGGCCAATGGTGCAGTTACATACTACTCCCAGATTGATGTGGGATTACAGCTTTATGTATTCCCAAAAGAGATTCTCTTGTCCTACAATACACTCTACTTAGCATGATTTAGCACATTTTTACAAAAATAAGTACATTTTATATCAAAATAATATACAATAAAGTACAACCAACAAAAGTACTTAGTACTTTTAAAAAATGGATTATTATCAAAACATAGGACGAGTATTTCTGAAATGTCTGATGTCATTACAATAGATACATTATTTTAAAAATATTTAAATGCAATACCTACACACAAATGTTATATATAAAAATCGCACATCAAGTTTAGTTTAATTATTAATAACGATATTATGGAGATCTAAAAATACATTTTCCTTATTAATTCTTCAATGTTAATAAACTTTATTATATTCTAAAGGTAAAATTATAACCGTTATAGGTATGAATATGCTTCTAAATAAATCTATGACGTGATATCACCTATGTGATAGGTTTTCTGAATACCCTTCATACATTAAAAGCATTTATTATTATTTTAGTATCTTTATACCTAAACTATTCATAGTAAGTGAGACAAAGTTTTAGACGATTTATATGGCAAATGAAACACGACACAATGGTCTAAAATTAAACAACGTGAGAAGATCGGATAGGTCCCAACTTAATACCTATAATAACCGCATATTGCACCATAAACCTTGGACATACGCCTCGGTTTTTGTTTATACTGTAAACTAAAATGGGACAGTTACTTAAGCCTCGTAATCTTGCATTATTGATTAGGTTGTCGTATCAGTCAGATACAATATTTTGTTAACAACCTGTGCCAACAAAATGTTGTTTATTACTGAACATTCGCTATCACCTTCTCTTACTCTCATTATCTCTATCCTTTTCATACGTTAGCTTGAGTATCACCATTAGTTTTATTAAGAGGTTTAATGCTCTCCATTTCCTCTTGTTCGGTCTGCACTTTATTCCAGGGCTGCTCCTCGCCAGAACCGAAGAATGTGTACGCAACTATCTCTACGATGTACAGCCCTATTGTGCAGAAGAATATCTGGCGCCACGCTGATATTGTTTGCTGGAAAATGAATAAAAATTAGTAACAGATAAAATAGTGCATATTCACATTTTATTGTAATAGGGATTAAATTTCAGTAGGCTGGTCCCCTATTACGTGGGACGCAATAACGACATCGGCGAAATGTGAGTGTACAATATTACACGTCTGCCTAACCCGTCGGGGAATACAGGCGAGATGTTATGATTGAATTTATAGTTAATGCCTAAAGGTGATAAATAAACATCGTAAGGATATCGAAATGTTTTAGAATCAACAACTTGAAGTCCTGTGAGCTCTACCAATCCGCATTAGGAAGGTGGAACTGTCTACTAATTGCGATACACACTCGTAATCAGAATTTTGACGTTTTAAGATTTTTTATTCTTTCGTGCAATGGTCAAGAGGAGTAATTTTTAACCATGTACAACATTATTGAACAGTCCAAATATAATTGACTCCGATATCAATTCATTCTCTCAGGTAAAGGCGGTTATTCAATAGATTTTCACATCGATCCATTTTTGTATGCACTCCGTAATATAAAATTATAATTATTTACTTACATTTCCATGAGTAACATGGCCAACATAGAGGGGCACCACTATGCCAGGGATTGTAGCAACCGTGTTGGTTATAGCCATCAACGTGCCTGAGAAGTACAAACAGTATTAATACACCTGCTAATAACCGCAGGAGTTTATTATAAGAGGAGTGTGGTCACAACTTACAAGGTTCACACGGAGCAAAAACTAATACAATGTAAATAAACTCATTTCTGCTTCGAAACAAAAGTCTCCGGAGTAACATGTTTCAGTTGATCGGGTGTCTCAGTTTTGCCAAATCGTTTGCCTAAGTTTTGGGGAGCTTGATAATTACCCGTCTACCCTGACAAGCCGGACTTGGTACAAAATGGTTCCGGGTCACAGATTAGTGAGTTAATGGAGTGTTAAAGTACCTTCAAGAAATAAATTATACTGAATTTCATCTTCTGTAGAAAGTCTCAAAAATAGTTTCGTTGCCTGAAAAATAAAGTTTCAATGTTCTTACCAGCGAAATTAGGTGATATATCGATATGATTGGAGAGGAATCCACAGAACATGCCTCCGATGCAGGTAACGGCTATGGCCATCAGGGCTACGGCTGCGGAGCGGTTGCAACCGATGTAGCAGATCGCGAGGAGGCAAGCTCCTGGCACTACTGACGCTGAGGGGTGAAGGTTGTGTAAGATGCATGTTTGGAGAGAAAAAAATTAAAACAAAAATCTCTATAAAAAACACTCTCGTCGCCCAAGAGGCGTTTTAACGACAACTATGACGGTTAAAATGTAGTCCAAAATGATGGCGGGACAGACATCAGCGTAAAAGTCCACTTTTCTACTACTCAACTTGAGTTTTCTAATAGACTGCTACTAAAAGCGCTCGAGAATGAATCTCTGGTGTCCAACCAGATGAGGCTGATCGGAATTTACAAGACCAACTGACCTCAACCCGTTTAATGTAATAAATTAATCTCAAAAGCTAGGTCAGTTTCCTGCAGCTCATAAGAAATCTCCAAAATAATCTCTTACCAAACAACGTTCCAACCTTCCTCGCCGTAGTAGTCGTGATTTTACCCTTGCTGCGCAGCCAGTCTAGGGATCTGCTTAAGGCCATGCTGAAGATCCATAGAGACAGGAACGGCATAGAGACTGCTAATGCATTCTAAAACAAAAGAGCATCCCACTGTGAGCGGTTCTGATGAAAGGGATTAGGAATGTTATTTATTTGTATAGGTTAAAATAAAGACGTAAAGCCTCTAGCTACACAATAATAAAACCATGAGAAGATTCCACCCTGGAAGCACGCAAGTGATGATCAGCAGAAAATTATATCAGGCGGTTATTCGAAGAGTTAAGACTCACCTCAGTCATATTGAACTTGAGGACCTGCTTCATGTAGAAAGGCGTCTCGATGAGCAGCATGTACCAGCCGAAGTTGGAGCAGAAATGTGACACTAGGATCGCCAGGAAGGCTGGTGATGTGAACACCGCTTTCCAGGGAACAGGTAGGTTTTGCTGTGAACAAGATATATTTAAGTCTAAAGAAAGTATTGTCTTGTATCTCTTTATCCCTCCATTCGTAGGCTTGTGGTCGTCAAAGTTATTTGAACAATTATCGGTACATTTTCTACTCTGCAAAGGTAACTCATTGTTACTCCGTGTCTTCCACTCCGTTGCCCTCCTACTCTGGGTGTGTCCAGGAGAGACGAGTTGAAGTTATTGAGTAGTTCAATCAGCGACAAAAGTAGCTGATCATAGTACAAAGTTTAAAATGAAGACTTGCAAATTAAGGCAAATTTTATTTCTTTTCGTCATTAATAATTATTATATTATAGCGTAACTTTATGGTCTAGTGCATTAGTTCCCAAAGTGGTCCAGGCAGGACCACCACGGATCCACGGGAGACTCGACGGGGGTCTATGTCGGCGTTACAAAAAAATGGGGGTTTATAATTCAATTTACAATATGGTAGAAATTTAGCTTTTTTTTTTAGGCTCCACCGGTACCAGCTAAATTTTGAAAGTGGTCTATGAGAAAAAAGTCTGGGAACCTCTGGTCTAGTGTAATGGATAATATTAAGAATAATAATTATCTTCTCTGTAAATATCAAACAACCCTTATTACCTTATGTCCTTGCTGGCCCTGGTTCCCTAGCCCAGTGACGATCATGGTCCTCTCATCAGCAGTCATGAACGGCTGCTGCTGCGGCGAGTCCTGCACCAGCACGACCCACAGGACACACCAGATTAACGACAACCCACCCATCACGTAAAATACGCTCTCCCAGCCTGTCACAGAAAATGAAAATATTTTCCACGATATGTATGCGGGTAGCTTACATTGAAAAGCACTTACTGATCTTAAATACCTAGTGCGATAAAGCAGAATTAATTGTTGGAGGTCAACCTATATGAGGAAAATAAGTAACGAGTGTCAGTACTAAAACTCAACTATCGATGAGAGGCCCTGAAGCGTCGCCAACAATTTAAAAACACAATAATCACATTTCTACTCTATGCCAGTATTTTATGAGAGCGTAATTCCTTGGTAAAATCAGCCCTTATTTGAGCTTTAATCAGTCTTCTTAACAACAAAAAAGATGCAGGAAGCTGCCTACCGGTTTCCCATTATACAATCACTAGAGTGAGTAGTAGAGGGGCGTCCCCCCTCTACTACTCACGATGGAAGGACATCCCGTGAGAAATTCGAAAAATCCTTTATCAATGTTCATTTACACCTTCTAAGTAACACATGTTTCAAATTTCACATGTCTATCTGCCGTGGTCCAGGTTGTGTGTTGTCTGTTATTCAGTCAGTTACGATACTGATGTTTTTAAAATATATGTAGAAGTTATCCTTTAAATAGGAACCACACAGGAACATACAAACCCTTGCACAAGACAGTACATTTCATAGTCTCTTACCAACGTTTGCAGTGAGTACCCCAGCCATCAGCATTGAGATGACAGTCCCCAGCGAAGTTCCCGCGTATGTTAGCGCCGCCATGAAGCTGCGCTCCGAGGGCGGGGCCCATTTGGATAGCAGCGTATGCATTGCGGGGAATGTCACGCCCTGGACATGAGATACGAAAAATATTTTGATTACTGAGCCAATGTCAGAAGGTGGCTGTTAAAAGTGAGAATTGGGTTTAGTCTCCAGGTAGGGCTGATTCTCAATTCTACTTCAATAGATCATAATATTGTAATATCGTTGAGTTTGCAAATAATTATTATACGTTCCTATAAGACAAGAGGGAAACCAATTGTAATCTCCATAACTACCTATATTAGAAAAACTGTTTGTTGAGAAGTTTTCCCTATAGACTTAGGAATTTGCAAATTTATGGTTTTCCCTTTTATGTGGTAGATAGATGGATGAACAATAAAGACAATATAATAGCCAATAGTTTTATTATTAATACCTACCTACTGTTACAACAAAATACAGAATTGTCACCCTATTTTCCTTAAAAGTTTTGATGTCATACAATAATTACCTAAGTATAAAATATGACAATCAATTATACATAATAGGGCGCCAATGAGTATAGAGAGTAAAACCCATGAATTGAGTTGAAGTCAGCGTGGAATTGGGTATGAGTCTTATGACATAACATAAAATAGCATCACGCCTGTATTCCCCGAAGGGTTAGACTGGACCAATGACTCTTATGAGTGGTTCAAACAAACTTTTATGATTAAGAGACTGGTTTTTTGCTATTTATTGCTACTTGCTCGTTTCCTTCTTTTCTGCTAAAACCCAGTCGTTACCTCATATCGGAACGTATTTTATTGAAACTACGGAACTTCGAAAATATGTTACATGTCTACATGTCAGCGGCGTGCACAGAGTTTTTAGCCAGGGTAGGCAGAAAATTTTAAAAGCTAACTTACCAGTAATACCTACTGTAGGTTGGTATTGGTTCGTCGTCTTGTCGATTAAATAATGATGTATGTGATTTGCCACCTCAAATATATTATAACAAATATTTATCTGAGTTATGTAGGGTAGGCAGTGTCTTTTTGTCTTTATGAATCGCACGCTACTGCTACATGTAGATACAGAAACTTCATACCTTCATATTTTTATATTTTTTCGGCCTTTATAAAAAAGGTGTCGTGGTTCGTGGACGACCAGAAATACAGACTACTCAAAGGCGAAAGAAAATCATTGAACAGGTAATTCCTCTCAAGGGTTTTGGTCCGTTTCTTCCACTAAGAGACAATGGTTTGAAGCTTTGAAGTCCAATTACAATAAAATAAATTTCTCACCCCTCCAATGCCCTCGCCGACCCTCATGACAACTGCAGCCATGTAGTGCAGCTCACACATAACCGGGGTCAGCAGAGTACACACTACGTTGATGAACACGCTGAAGAACATCACCCATTTCGCTGAGTACAGCTCCGCAACACGGGCAGCTAGGAAAAAAAATAAGTACGTAAAAAAGGAATTACAGGACCACACCCTTTGCTTTTGTCAAGCCTTTGTTTTAGATAGCCTTAATGAAGGATGTGGACGTTTTGGTACGCTACCATTTAATGACGTTCTCAGGAACATAAAGTCAATTATATAGAGCTGCTCATCTAACTAATAAAATCCGTTAAGTAGTCTCTTGCGACACCATTAGAGATCAGATCTGCATAGCAAACGTCCACAATACCTTACAATTATAATGATTATGGCATAAACTTACCAGGCAACTGTGAGACGAAGTATCCCCAGAAATAACAGCTGAGGACAATGCCTTGTACATCGGAAGGCCACTCGAAGGGGCCGTCCAATTGCTGAAAACATCAAGAATGTTACAATAAGAATATATAAATCCGTGCCCTGCTGCACTGGTTCTCACGTTATCCTTTTGACTATCCCATATATGTACTATAACTAAGATCTCTGATAGACCTCATTTTGATTCCATTTTTCATCAATAGCTGGTCTATCCAGAAGATAAGTATGCTAAAATCATGCAGTCAGCATCCTTTTCACAAAATTGATCTATAAAACGAGACCTCTATGAGTGACGAGGACTGACCTTCGTCTGTCCCTCTGGTATTGTAATTCAAGAAATGAAACCTAACGGTAAAATAACACGAAACCCTCTGTAACTTAAAATAATATTGATAAAACCGTATTATAATCATATGTATGTTGTGTGAATAGGCACATTCTTTTTCCAGAATTATTTCGACTATTTGGAATCGGGCCAATAATATAATCAACGGGGTTATGATCTTATTGAAGGTCGATTGTTTAAAATTCAACCTCGGTTGCTAATGCCAATGGTTTGGGTATAACCATATGACGCGCCCTTGTTTACCGTTTTCAAGTGTAATCGGTTTTTTGGTAACAAACATAAATTGCTCTATAAGGTACAGAGAGGTGTAAATATACAAAAAACTGTTATCCACATTGCCCAAGGTTTTCAACAGACAATACGAAAAACAATTAAATTTGTTGAGCGTAAAGTATTAAATTATCATTACCGCCGTCCACATTAAAAATGTTAGATCTGTTGAGATTTTACGTATGTACCTAATCATTACGAAGAAAAATTGAAGTAGGTAGGTAGGTATAATTTTTTTACAAAATTTTCCTCAATGCATCACATTTAATAATATTAAACGAAAAAGCTTTCTTGACGTCTTTTACGAGTAAGAAAGTAATACTTACACATTATAATGATTTAAGTGAAACATTGACACCACCAATAAAGATGCATCACGTATATCACTGTTTACGACCATACCAATTGCTGTTTAAAAACAACTCAGTTTATATCAGGGCGCATTTAAATTAGGTCAGTTTGAGAAGACACTGGGACACTGTAAATGTAAATAATATAATGGAAACTTTTCCTTATTACCAGACAATTATTGAGTGAAATTAAAAGTGAAACAATGTAAATGAGCTATTTTCGTTAAGGATATTCGTAATGCATCTGCATCTTTTTTGACTTTAGAGGAATATAGGTATGTAATAACTTTCAAGACTTTCAAGACGAGAGAAAAGAGTTAAAAGAGAAAGCAGTTGATTAACGTAGACAATATTTGGAAGGTGAAGGATCGAGTGTTGTCACTGGTGGCAGAACTTGAGATACAAGTAAATCTAGCTATACAAAAATATCAAGTTTCGGAGCGAAATATGCCCATTACACTGGCCGAGTTACGTCTTTGTATATCGAGCGATATTTGGTCCTATTTAGCGGTCTTGTGGTACATAGTGAGCAGTTTTTTTGCATGCTTTGCTTTGTTTTGTTGTAATTTAAATTGTGAACATTTTCTTTTCTTTCTTAATTCTTCTTAAATACCAAAATAAAGAGCCGAGGGCGAGGTTCGCAGCCATTTTAGTAAAATAATTGGTAGACTACTTAAAAGCCAAGCCTTCAGGTTAAGAGTAGGTAATAACCGCTGTAATTCGTGGTCGTTTAATATCTTTATGGGACAGCAATATGGCGGTGCAATTACTGGTAAAAGCAACCTCATAAATTTTAGTAAACAAATAGCGTCACATCTAGCTATGTCCATGGGGGTTAAATAAATTTGAAGACAATTAAATGTTTACTCAGGGTACTATACTAAGGGTACAGAAATATACTGAACTGCAGTATGAGTCAAAATATGTAACAAATATAAAATAACTAGTTTCCGCTCGCGGCTTCGCCCGCATTGATTACGAACCCGTGCATTTTTTCGGGTCACACGTAGCGCCATCTAACGTCCTAAAGCAATTGTGATCGTCAAAAGTTATTGTTCTTTCCTTCAGAAACAGTGTTTTTTCTGGATGAAAGGGATCCTATATCCTTTTCTGTACCCCTGACAACGCATATGCAAAATTTCTTGATGATCGGTTCAGTGGTTTAAGCGTGAAAAGGTAACAAACAAACTAACTTACTTTCGCATTTATAATATTAGTTAGGATACTATTATGTACCTTCAAACATAAATCAGCTGAAGAAATTCTTCTTTAAAGGATTTTAATTCTCTAGAAAGTACTTCCTTCACATTATTATATTTATTTTCATTTCACAAGAGCTCGTGCAACATGAAGTCACAGTCCACATTTTATAGGAGACGCAAGCGCACTCTTGTTTTGTAAAATAAAATAGGACCAGGAATACTCACAGAATCATTACTGCTTCCACCAGTTGGTGCACACTCTTCATCGCCAGATGGCAGCATTACACTTCCATTCAGGTTCTGAAGCTGTGATTGGGACTCCAAAGTCTGTTTGATCGCAGTATGGTTCAGCATCCCCACCATAGCCACAGAGAGGTTCACCTTCAGGCCATAGATAATAGCAAAGCCTATAGACCCAAGGACAGCTAGTATGTACCGCGCCGGGAAAATACCTAGAAAAGACAAGATGAACATTTTTTGTGGCGTTTTTGAAATAGATCCAAAAGATTTAGCCTAATAAATATTTGAAGAAAAGATAATATTGGTCCCAGTATACTGCCTTGAGGTACACTATAACAACAAAAGAGCACAAAAGTGGTTTTAAACTTACTATCAGAAAAGTAGTAGCTTATCATTTGATTAAATATCGATTAAATTAAATATATGTAATTCGATTTTTTTTTTTTACATTTAATTACTTTGCCCCGCACTAAGATTTCTCCTGTGTCGTGGGCACAGTTTACAAACATACATGTCACAAGCACACACAACCTGACTCGAAAGAACTATCTGTAGATCATACAAATATTTGTTCCGTGCGGGGATCAAACCCGCGACACGTAACGCAGAAAGCTATTATTTTTTTATTTTTTTTTATTAATCTTTATATCACAAAGGTAAGTATCTTATATTCTAAGCCCCACAAAACCGTTGCAATGGTTTGACTGTGAGGTCAACGAGTATTTCGACTCGGGCGTTATGTATTTCAGTTATCAAAATCTAGATTTGTATTCTAGATACCTATTATAATGTTGAACAACCCTACTATCGAGAACAGCAATGACCTCTCAAGTCTTAGTACTCTATTAAACTGAGTCATATCAATTGTCACGGCAATGATATTCTAAATTGATGTTCAAAATAAACTCAACTCAATCGTTCATATTCCAAGGGCTTTTCACAATCAATTTGAATCGAATTCGATAACAACTTGAATTTGTCACATAATAAATTCAACCCATTACTGTCCCACTGCTGGGCAAGGGTCTCTTCTCAGAATGAGAAGGGTTAGGCCTTAGTCCACCACGCTGGTCTGGTGCGGGTTGGCAGACTACATACACCATCGACAACTTTATAGAGCCTTCTCAGGTTTCCTCACGATGTTTTCCTTCACCGTTAACGCAAGTGATAATCAAATTCTGATCCGCACATGATTCCGAAAAGTCAGAAGTGTGGGCCGGGTTTGAACTCAGACCCTTCTGCATGAAAGGCAAACGTTCAACCGCTAGGCTATCACTATCACATAGCCCGGCTGTATTCCCCGAAAAGTTAGCCAGATGTTTCCCCGATGCAGTAATAAAGGCACAAACTTCGGAATGCTACTGAGAAATTCAGAAAAATCCCAATAACACTTTGCTCGTATTAGGAATCGAAATCAAGATCTCATGCTCTCAACTTCCAAAAAAAGGACAGTTTATCTTTTATTTTTATTCTATGTATTGTTTGTATATATAATACATACCGAGTTCATGTAACAATATAATGTGTCAATATAAACAGCACACCTACTAAAGTATCCATATTCTTAAGTGATTGGATGTTGGCCCACCTTCACCCAATATTGTCAAAGCTATCGAGTGATCGAAGTCACGTAAGTAGGTAGCTGATAATGCTAATTATTCGTTGGCGTAACATTATGACAACAACAGCACCAATGACGAACGCGCATTTTACTTCGTGGGTTAAAAACCAGCTAAAACTAATCCTACTAATATTATAAACGTGAAAGTTTGTGAGGATGGATGGATGATAAATTGATAATCTATCTCTGTGTCAAATTTCATCCAGATCCGTTCAGCCGTTCTGTCGTGAAAGAGTAAGATCCATCTATCTAACCATCCATTCATTCGTCCTCACAAACTTTCACATTTATAATATTAGTAGGATTTATGTTTACACTAGTTGCACCCGTGACTCCGTTTACGTAGAGATGAAATTGCAACCCCTAGGGGTTGAGTTTTGTAAGATTTGTAAATTCCTTTCTCGAGATGCCTACGCCCTTTAAGAACCTTCCTTCAGATATGTAAAGTTTGTAGACTTTATAATTCCTGAATATTGGTGATTAGTCAGTGGGTCAATGACAAAGATTATAGGATGAGATAAATTTTATACCTACTATCTTTATATACATACATATATAATTCTTCTATACATATGTGTATGTCACTGAACTCCTAAACAGCTGGATCGATTTTAATGAAACTTTTTGGTCTGTGTTTGAGTGGGACCCTGGATCGAGTGCCGCGATCGAGTTCTAGGACAGGTTCGGGCAACATCTGTCGGGTCCGCTAATTATTCTAAAAATAGGTTTGGTACACAAGTGTTTTTCTTTTGTTTTAATATTCTGACTCCATTTATCCGACTGCTACTTACGTCCGCTTGTAAAAACCACAACAAGGTAAAAAAATAATTCATACAATGCATGTGAATATGTCGATTGTTTTTATAATAATATTTATACCTAAATAGATAACGGTATATTTAGTATTTCTCAATATCGGGTATGCGGTATGCACAGTGACGTTGTCGGCCGGTTCAACGCCGGTTGATGCGACTTTCGTCACGTCTGCATCTTGCGTATCTATTCGAAATATGATGTTTGACACAGTAGCGGTCCGAGAGGTCCGGAGGGGATCATGACCCCACCAAAATCGTACAATTTCAATTATTATTCAAACATTCCAAAGCTCTTATTGAATGACTTGATTGAGTATTTCGAGTTCCGATAAAATGGAAACACAGTGCAGAATAAGATTATCACTAAATAATATAGCGACATCTGTAATGCACAAAGGGTTAGGCAGCAGAAGTTTACAGTGGTACACCCAAATATCCCCGATGCTGTTATTAAGTCCAGGCTGCTACTGAGAATTTTGTGTAACAACATAAAACCTTACATACCCGACTCAGGAATTGAACCCACGATACAACGCTTACCAGCCGCACTTGCGACCAATGAAGCAGTGTATCTTCAAGCATATAATATGTATAAGTATAAATTATTGAAATCACACTACTATTATCTAGGGTATTTATGCCGTAA
Source organism: Shargacucullia verbasci (assembly GCA_947562105.1). Classification (NCBI taxonomy): domain Eukaryota; kingdom Metazoa; phylum Arthropoda; class Insecta; order Lepidoptera; family Noctuidae; genus Shargacucullia; species Shargacucullia verbasci. Next base: position 3,404,616 of record OX387296.1, read on the forward strand.
ATGTGTAGTGTACATAATGAGTCGACGACTAAATATAGCATTGTAAAGTAAAATCTTATGACAATTCTTTGTTCTTTCTTTTCTTTAAAAAACGTTCCCCCACACTAGGATTTCTCCTGTGTCGTGGGTACAGTTTACAAACATACATATCACATACACACACAACCAGACCCGAAACAACTATCTGTAGATCATACAAATATTTGTTCCGTGCGGGGATCGTACCGACACATAGCGCAGAAAGCTAATCGCTTAACCACTGCGCCAAACGTGTCGTCAATTGACCCGTAAATCCTGAGTCATCATTATCAGACGTGAAGGACTAATATTCCACATGCAGTCTGTCAGGTACACCTAGGATCTAATTCAAATCGGCCTGGAAATTATTATTATTCGTATGTCCTTTCCTTGCAAAACTTTAATAGAATGTAATGGTGACAAATATAGTTGCTCGGGTCGCAACAAGAACGCGGGCGGCTGAAGGGTGAAGAGGCTTCGCGGGACTTTAAACTCCTCCTGACTGAGGGTCCGGCATCACTAGCCCACCGCGGGGTCGCTACTACTTGTCACCTAATGCCGGATTAAGCAAGCGCGAGGCCTGTAGCAAATTCTATGTAGGGTATGTATGGGTATAGGATGGGAGGCGTATGTATGGGTCCCTTGATCTGCTATGGCCTCTTAAGTATGAAGTGTAGTTTTGTAGAACTTGTACGTTTACCGTATGAAGTTCTGTGTTTAAATTTCACGCAAGAAATTACGCTGGGGAGGAGGTGGGCGGGTTTGGATACGCGGGGCCCTATATAGCGCGGGGCCCGTAGCAATTACTACTCTTGCTACGTGGTGAATCCGGCACTGTCGTCACCTCACCTGAAGGTTATTATTAATTCAACATTTCGTCTCACACAGCTTATCTAAGGACGGTTCGTCCGCACAGTAGGTATATCCAACAAGAGACACACAACTATTGATACGCATAGGAACCGATATTAAGTGCTTAATGTATTTTTAATTACTTTTCGTAGGTCTAATGGGACGGAGGAATGTAATGTCGAACATCTTTTCCATAATAATGCAAGGTTGATTTTTCTCATTCTTCAAGAATACGCGAACGTATCACGCACGCTACATACTGGTGTACTGTTGTACACCCACGTTTCGCCGATACAGTTATTAAGTTGGGTATATTAAAAGGAAGTTATTAGCAAATAGCATAAATACTACAACTTGACACCCTGAAGACGGAATCCATACAAAGTTGCCCAGTGTCCTTTAGGTTGGCAGCTAATTCAACCTATTTACGTTTTTTTTTTATTATTCGGACGAATTCATTCCCACTCAATGTTAGTTATCGCAGTAATATTCATTTTATTTAACATTTCGAATTTCCGAAAATCTTATGACGATAAAGTGTGCAATGCGTATGAGGAAAATATTGCAGTTATATTTACTTTATTGACTCATCTAGAACGTCTCAGATATCAAACATAGACTCTAAACTAAAGATACATGCAATTAAGAAGTATGTTCGTATATAATAGTAGAAACAATATAACATAGCATCACGTCTGTATTCCCTGAAGGGTTATACAGAGGTGTATTATTGTACACCCACATTCATCATCAGCCAGAAGACGTCCAATGCTGAACGAAGGCCTCCCTCAAGAGGGGGGGATTTCCATAATCCCCACGCCTGGCAGGCGGCTTGTGGATCAGTGGCTCACCGATTAGCAAGAGGACGCTGCTGCCCGTCCTCCGGTGTCTGGTCGCAGTTTTAAGACGTACCCGGGTCAGACCCACATTCCGATACCGTAATTGTGTTCCACGGAATAGGGGCGAGCCTATTGCCATCTAACAAGCACGGTTCCAAGCCGGGCTGCTACGGAGAATTTCGTTACAGGAAAATCAAAGTAACACATTGCTTGAACCGAGAATCTAACCCTGCGTATTAGCAGTGGCGCTTGCGATAACTGGACTACGCCCAATGATTTACGTTGCTAACCCCTAATATAATATTGCGAAGATATAAAGTTATATATATTTAAAAGAAATATTTCTGCAGAACAGAACAAAATATAATAACAACACTAATTACTTGAGGTAAATGAAAAAAATATAACAATAAGTAGGTATTCATTTTCTTTATAAAAATATCAGGTTAATGACCCCTTTAGCAACATTACGGTTAGTTGAAAAAAAATACTATGAAGCGTCATAATATTTTTATTGAGCCTGGATGCTACTGGCGCTGGGGCACGGTGACTAGTGACTATCAAAACCAAGGGAGTCCCATGCACAACAATGGATGAAGTCGGGATGTACAGGATAATGATGTTAATGTGCACCAAACGCATTTTCATCGTTAAATCAGATTGAAAAGGTCGTTTTTGAAAACAATAACGATAAAAAATTCGGCCCCAGGATGCTGCCTTGCGGTACACCACCGACACAGATTAGATAATAGCTAGCGGGGTAAATGTCCTAGTACAAAGTTCTGAGTAAAACCAAGAAATAAAGGTTCGTCAACAGGAAAAAGACCGGCCTCTTCTTAATTACTGTGTTAACAAATATAATTTAACGTTAACGTAAGAAATAGATAATATGCGCGGAAGACATAAATAATTATAGAGTAACCACCATAAAATATAAATAATTTATATAAATAAATATCAGTTGCCGCATGTATGAAAGATTAAGAACAGTTCGACCGATTTTGCTATTTTTTTTTTTTTTTGTTTTGTTGTGTTCCTAATTTTTTAGGAGGACCGCCTTTTAAGACGGAAATTTGTATGGTATTTTTGTATGAAAATTTCAATAACTTTTAGCTTTTCTCCATTAAATATATTCACATAATAACGGGGAAATAGGTAATGATACCGAAGAATTAAGAGTTAACGCCCTATTGATTCATGTGAAAATATATTTTAGCGAACATTGCTGACGATCGTAAGGTCCTATCGAAGTTTCATATGCAATACACTACAGAAATGTTTACCACTGTCTTATTAACCCAATTAATCACTAAACATTTATATCAAGAACTCAGTAGTTCGCAAATGATTTGCGACAGTCACTCTATGTATATTACAGTCTGCTATACATATCAAAGAATTCATGGTATTGTATTGGTTCGGCATTTTATTATTATCAAAGCCAGCCAGTACCTATATCTTATTTTGATATCACCAAAATCTACACTAACATTATAAAGAGGTAAAATTTGTTTTTAAATTTGTATGTAGCCGGTAAACTCCGGGACGAATGATACGATTCTAAAAATTCTTTCACTGGTAGACAGCTATATTATTCCTGAGTGATATAGGCTATAAATAATATATTGCATGTAGGTTACGCGGACGAAATCGCGGGCAAAAGCTAGTAACTAAATAAAGTACCAATACCTGTGGGTTTAAGATTGTAGCTATCCCAATACACTGCAACTAACATGACTTTTTCTTAGGATAAAATGAATGCGATGAGATACAATAATGTAATTTATCATTGCCTTGGTATACCTATATTTATCTTTGGGGTTACTACTGAGCTTATCACAGTACACAGTTGACCATACCGCAAGTGGGACCAAAAAGGAAGATAAGGAAATTCCCATAAACACTACCGATGATAACCACCAACCGCAGATTTAGTAGATAACACAAGGGAACAAAATTAGACTTTTTTTTTGTTGCATGGAATTTTATGACTGTTGTTTACTAATTCGAGGTCGCTGATTTCAAATCTACCCTCAATTTTTCTCTAACAGCTCTAGTTTTTGAGATACAGCTATAGGTCATATTTTTGTACTAGTTACATTTAACTATCGTAACACCGAGCTGTTGTTTATTTTTTAAGATTTTTTTTACTATGTCTACATCGAGAAATATCTGTAAAAGCGATCACAATCATTTCTGTAACATCTGTGGTGATTATACATTTAAAAATTGTGAATGAGTGTGTCCGTATTCGTAAAAAAAGTGTATTTTGATTACTTTAGATTTCCTTTCGACACCCGTGACAAGTACTGGGTGCCTTATATGGTATGTAAAATATGCGTGGAGTCTCTGAGATTATGGGCAAATAAGAAAATACCCCATTTCAAGTATCAAACACCAATGATCTGGCGAGAACCTTCAAATCATCAGGATGATTGTTATTTGTGCGTGCTTAATATAAGCGGGATTAACAAAAAAAAACTGGTCCAAATGGTTTTACCCTGATTTGTTATCTGTTAGTCGACTAGTCCTGTACTCCGGCGATGCGTCAGTATCACAAGCGTCTTCATCCACACCAAATGATCAACACATAGAAGAAAAAAACTCTTCTTTAAGTGATGAAAGTGGGACATCTGATTTTAATCCAAATATTTCTTCTGATTTCCCCGGCCCTTTAATCAGGAAGAGCTCAACGTATTAGTCAGAGATCTTGGCCTTTCTAAAAAAGCATCGGAGATTCTAGCTTCTCGATTAAAGCAAAGAAGTCTTTTAACCCAAGATACAAGAATTTCATACTATCGTAACAGAGAGACAGAATTGCTTTCATTTTTTTCTGAAGATGATGAATTTGTTTATTGTTCAAATATTCCTGGTTTATTGAAAACAATGGGAGTACAAAAATATGATCTAAATGAATGGCGCTTATTCATTGATTCCTCTAAACGGAGCCTGAAATGTGTACTTATGCATAATGACAATAAGCTGGGTTCGTTACCGATTGCACATTCTAGTAAAGTCAAAAAAGAATACGCTACTGTAGCTGCTGTTATGGGTAAAATTAAGTACAACGAACACAAGTGGTGACTGATATTGAAAAAAATGCCTGGAATGAATTCGTTTGGATTGTACAAAATTTTCTATGAAACAAAAAGGATGAAAGCTATGCGGAGCACATTGAAGAGATGTTTTCGCACTTCCAGCAGCTTGGTTGTAATATGAGCATCAAGATACACTTCCTTCGCAGCCATTTGAACCGTTTCCCCGAAAATCTTGGTGATCTGAGTGAAGAACAAGGGGAACGGTTCTATCAATATATTCGGACTATAGAGGGGCGCTACCGGGGTTACTGGATCGCCCATTTGATGGCGAACTAATGTTGGAGCATTAAAAACAGCCCCTATGAACCAAGCCAAGCAAGAAAATCTTATAAAAGAATTTTTTTTGATGAGTAGTGTTTGTTTTTCTTATGCTTTTTTAAATAAAAATATTTTTTTTCTTGAACATCACGTTTTCATTATATCTCAGAAACTAAAGCTGATACGAAAAATCTGACTCCAGATCTAAAATCAGCACCCCGAAAATGTATAATGTTAGTCATAATATTTCATGCAACAAAAATGCTGTTCCCTTGTGTAATTATTGCCGTGACCTGCCCACATCAAGTAAATAAATGATGTAAACTATGGGTGCCAACCGTCCTGTTTTCTCAGGACATATCCTGCTTTTTGGAGTTTCCTTGTTTGTCCTGGATAGTTATTAAGTAGTGTCTTGGTTTTTTTAAAGGGTCCTCGTAAGGTCCATTGTTTTATTATTCGCGCGCCACTACTGCCTCGAACTTTACGTTTAATCATCGGCGTTATTTTATAATTTAATCATTCATTTCATTTCTCATATTATATAATTTAATTGAAGATAATTTCATAAAATATTTTAATTGCAATTCATTGGCACTGTTTTCTTATACTTTTCTTATTGCATCCTGTTTTTAAACCGAAATGTCCTGGCATTTCCAATTCCATCCTGGTTATTAAAATTTGGGACTTGCAACCCTAATGTAAACAAACTTAGGATAAGCCGTATTTATTGGTACCTACCTACTGTAAAGCTGTCTGAATAAATAATTCCTAGTGTAAACACGTGAATTTTATTACACTAACAATCCATCGGACAAAAATAATTTAAAGTCCCCGCTCATCCCCTAATAAAACATGTTATTCGAAAAAGGATAATGACCCCAACAAAGTCGCGCGCGTCATCCTGTGACCTTCTCCATTTCAAGGACGGGTCGCGGGACTCACTCGCGGGTTCCACAATTGAACGATCTTTTATTTTTATTCATACTAAACACACAACCAATCATGTAATTATATGTAGGCACTTTATAGTTAATAAATAATGTACTATAATTAAAATTCATTTATTTTACGACTACTTACTAATATTAACACTAACGTGTGCATTATTTTATTTCGGTAAATAAAACTAATAATATATTTACTTACGCCACAATACATTTTCTTTTACGGGCACCTCCATTTTCCAGTCTTTATTTTTACTTAAACACTAACTTTAAAATAACTTCATATATTTTTCACAAGAACACGTCTATAACGTTGACCGGTTTTCACGCTCAAAACAACGCGCGCATCTCTCGAGGGCTAACAATATACTGGCGCGTGTACCACGCAACGCGTTCGTTTCATGGCGAAATGATCAGTAATGCTGGTGCAACAACGTCTTATTTACATTATTTATATTACTAAGGAGGAGCACACGTGCTTAGCGCCATGTACCAAACGATTTCGGCGTCACGTCATGCGCGTCCTATTTGAGCTTTCGCGCCACAAAAAGCTTCAAGGTGACCCCCAAGTCGAAATCGATGGCAGGACATTTATGTGAAACGCAATGAAATGCGCAAAGTTATTTATTAGCCAGTGTCTTCAGACTTCATGCTTCATATTAATTAAGACTTGATAGAATTATTAAATATAAACTTACTTCAGTTTTCTAATAATCGATTAATTTTTAGTTACCTTTTTTACTGTATTTGCCTCTATGTAACAACGCAAGCGTCGGAGAGGAATGCTCCTTGTGTATCCATGAGGACACAACATAGCATCACGCCTGTATTCCCCGAAGGGTGAGAGGCAGTGGTGTACTATTTGACATTACATACATTGTGTACATTATTTTAGGGTGGAGCGAAAAATATTATTTTCATTTTTTTTATTTCTGTTTTACCAATTATTGATCTATGGCCTAAGATGTATAAGATGTATAAGAGTATGTATAAGATGTATAAGAGGCGCACTTCACTCGAAGTTTTTAAAAAAAAAGGTGGTAATAAAATATACAATTTATATATATATATATAAGTTTTTTTTTTATATTTTAGTAGTTTAATATTTTAGCATTAGTAAATATATTAAATCAGAAAACATGAATGTAATAAAAGTATCATAGTGTAGTTTTAAGTGTCTCTACCAAGAGTCACCAGACCTTCTTTTCAACCGACTTCAAAAAAAAGGAGGAGGTTCTCAATTCGGTTGTATTTTTTTTTTTTTCATTTTTGGACCGATTTCAAAAATTCTTTTTTTATTTGAAAGGGTATGCTTGTCATTTGGTGCCATTGTCATCAGGTCAGGACCTGATGGTGGAAACCCTGAGAAATCGAGGGCATCTCTTGAAAATTGTAGGCGAGCATGGGGTAAAAACTTGATATTTCTGTGTATATCTGATGAGACTACAATACTATGGAGGTTTAGGGCAGATCTGATGATGGAGACGACAGAGGATCGAGGGCACTCCTCAACGGTACATCTTAACTACTTCGTGTTTGGGCTTATTTTATTCGTGTTGACAAGATCTTTACACCGAGATGGGTAATGACTGCCACTGCAAGGTCCGTGATGCAGGTGCAGTACACTTTAGGGAACTCCTTAATGGTTGATAGCAGCTACATAGTGTTTGGGCTTATTTTATTCGTATTGATGCGCACTTTAAGCCGAGAAGGGTAATATTGCAGATTCGATAGTGAAGACAAAAACAGTTTAAGGATATCCTAAATGGAGATGTTTTCCGACGTTCAAGTATTGGAAGGAAGATTTCTTAACCTCGTTATTTCTTAATAAGTCAAGTGTTGGCGTCTGAAAATCATAATTTCATGATGCTGATCTGATGATGGATGTCATAGTACTCCTCAACGGTAAGGAGTTAGGGAATAAAACTTCCGAGTTATGGATCACTCAATATATTTTGATGAGTCAGACCCTCTATACCAAATATACGGGACATTTGGTATAGAGGGTCTGATGATGGAGCCAGGAGATAGATGGTGGAACTCTTCAGTAGCTACTAGTAAACCCCTTAGGTTTGGGCTCATTTTAAACCTCTAAAAGTCAAGACTATCACAGTATTAGTTACAATAGTCGTCTTAATCTTTTCATTTCTCGTAATGCGTTTTCATCATGTGGTCGGCTCAGTAATTTATTTGATTTTAAAATCACATAGTGCAATACCCTCTAAGGTATTCACTCGACTTAAGGCAACATACATTTGACCTTTGTAAAGTTTTTCAAGAGAAGCGTCTTTACTAGGTCTACCCATCACTCAAAATTGTAAAATAATTAAATTTTTTAACAAAAATAAAAGCCGACTCCAAAAAACTCAAAAACAAAACTAATAACTAAAAAGCAAAAAATAAATCTTTTATTAAACAATACAGTAGTTGAAGAATATTGAAGTCGGTGCCAAGTAAAACATGCAATGATAAACCGACAAGATTGGCGAAGTGCATTTGTCGTGTCCGATGCATAATTGGCCTCGCACTCGACAATTTTTACGTCAACTCGTTGTTTCAATGTCGCTATTATAGCAGCAAGGTATATTACTGTTATGTTTTACTTGGCACCGATTTCAATATTCTTCAACTACTGTATTGTTTAATAAAAGATTTATTTTTTGCTTTTTAGTTATTAGTTTTGTTTTTGAGTTTTTTTTGCCGATAATATTGAGATTTCGTCTCAAAAAGTCTTGCTTACCTTTTATATTGGTTCTTATGTAACCACCTGTCGCTTTTGACCCACAGACAGACAATGTAGCCTCTGTTACAAGCTTAACACCGTTCCACTGCCTGGGTGTGGCAAGAGAACATCTGAAAATACAGTAAAATTTCCCCTGAAGAACTCACGTTTGTTGTTTCTGTGGCAGTTTATTTCATTGTCATTGGTTGTTTAGTAAGTTTTTGTGATTCACCAAACACAAAGGAACGCAAATCTTTCCGAGTTTTAGCCGTATTAATAGTTTTAGGTAGCCACAAGAACACTTAATTATCAGGTCGATTTTCATGAATTTAGCTCAGTGTTCAAGCCTTATTACGATAAATCTATCTATATAAATAAAAATCAATTGCCAGAAATGTATGTAAGCGCATAACTTCAGAACGGCTACACTTATTTGGCTAATTCTTTTTTTGTTGTATTTGTAATTGTCAGGACAAGGTTTGTACGAAAGAAAATTTATGGGAAATCGGAAATTTGAAATTGAAAATTGCACCCGTGCGAAACCGGGGCGTATCACTAGTTTATAATAAATTTGGCAAGTAATAATTACGAAGGCAAAACAGGACTTCATAAAAAGTGACAATAACATACTACAGTTATAATTGTATTAATATCACTCTGGATTGAGGGAAAAAGCAAGTAGTAATATTTTTATGTTTTTTTAAATCTACCCAATGTGTGCCATCTGAAGATAAAGTCTCAGGTTCTTGATATTTTACATAGATGATGTGCGATAGGATCAACAATTAATAACAAAGGAGAAAAGAAATTGCGAATCAAAAATTGTTTGCCCTTTTCGCTCCTTCATATTGTACATCAACATTTCGCCGATGCCGTTATTGATTCCCATGTAATAGACGGTGAGACTATTGTCATCTACCGGGCACAAAACTCCGTACTGCTACTGATAATTTTCATACAAAAACACCTAATAACACTTTGCTCGACCCGGGAATCGAAACCCAGGTCCTCACGCTCAGGAGTCGCGCTTGCAACCACTAAACCAATTAGGCAGTCTTAATGAGTAATTAAGGCTTCATATTTATAAATATAAACTTACTTTCATCATCATCATCAGCCAGAAGACGTCCACTGCTGAACGAAGGCCTCCCCAAGGGGGGGATTTCCCATAATCCCCACGCTTGGCAGGCGGCTTGGGGATCGCAGTGGCTCACCGATTAGTAAGAGGACGCTGCTGCCCATCCTCCGGTGTCTGGCCGCAGTTTTAAGACGTACCCGAGTCACAAACTAAACTTAATTTAGTTTTCTAAAAATCTAACCTTTTTTAACTGTACTTGCCTCTATGTAACTGTAACAACACCATCGTGGAAGAGGTATGCTCCTTATGTATCCATGATTACATCGTTTATAGGAATATTGCATCAAGCAACAATCAAGGATAAATAATTACATTGATTATTCTAATAAGTCTGTCTGAGTGGGATTTTGTTGTAAATAATGCCGGATTCTGTGCCGTCACACAACAAATAATAAGTACATACGAGTAGTAGTACAGCGCTGACTACTTGGGAAAGTTCAGGCTGTAAGTACAAATTATATATAAAGAATTCTGCCCATTAGAGTCAAACTGCTGGACCGTCGTAGGTCTCTTCTCAGAATACGTCTTAGTTCACTACGCTGGCTTGGTGCAGATTAGCGGACCATCGTGCCTTTTTATATATCCGTTTCCACGACATATTTTCTTACGCCGTTACCGCAAGCGTTTATGTAAGTGCAATTACATTAAACCTTAGATATTATGCTAACTACTAACATAGACTTAGCTCAGTTTTGAGGTCTAACATTACGTAAGACAAATAGAAAACCAAGAAATTAAAAACATGTTACAAACAATCTCGCCCGCAACGAAATTAAATCCTTGCTACAAAACTTTTAAGCCTATGGTACATTTAAATACAAAAAGTAACGTAAATAAACAAGATACGTGACTAATTAGAACAAAAAAAAAACAGTGACACTAAAGAAATTCGATTTATAATCAGAACTGATTAACTGTATAAAATTTATTAGATACAGCAAAAACATTTAGTACATGTAATAAACTGGTTAAAAATGAATAGCTCACTTATTAATAAATACTATTTTTAATAAATTAAGGAGTATCTAACATACCTATACGTATTTGAACCTAAGTTCAAAAGTTGTATCAAACCGAAAAAGTAGGGAATGGGGGTAAGGTAGGCATGTCCTGGTTTTCCGATGAAAAATAAAGTCGGCGCGAGGATCATTCTGCTGTTGGACACACATCGTGCCATTCTAATTGTATTGTTCAATCCACATTATATTTTTTTCTTATTATATGGTCCGTTCATCGCACAAAATACTATTACACCAATGTCCAGGTAAAATAACTCGACATATTATTGAAAATTAAACTATTCCGAAACACACTTCGTACAATTCCCATTAAGGTAACCCTGAGGTTTGCAATTCCGTCCGTACTGTCTACACTTTGTTCCAGGGCTGCTCCTCGCCAGAAGCGAATACTGTGTACACAATGAGCTCCACGATGTATAATCCCATAGTTGTGAGGAATACTTTTCGCCAGGCTGATATTGTTTGCTGGAGGGAAAGAAGAGCACAAATTAGTGGTGACGGATTTTCAGCTTCAAGTAGTAGTGACTACAATGTAGCAGTAATCCTTGAAACAGATAAAAATATGTGTTCTCACTCTTTTGATGAAGAAACAAAAAATAACGCACGTTTCTCTGGTGTCACACATTTTTTACAGGTGTCGGAGCAAACATGCGCAGTTACTTACATTTCCATGAGTTACATGGCCAACGAAGATGGGCACTACTATGCCAGGGATCGTAGCGACAGTGTTCGTTACAGCCATCAAAGTACCTGTGAAGCACTAACAATAATTATTATACCTAGACGAAGCAGAAATTAAGTAGCTTGTTGCAGAGTTCTTTGTTATGACCTCGATAGGGGCAAAGATTCTACGTGTAAGAGTTGTACTAGAAGTGAAGAGTAGGAACAACCTGTGAAAATACCGGTACACGAGGCATTTCAACTTCAGTCTACGGTCGGTAACGCATCTGTTATCACTAGGTTACGGATATTCATGAAGGGCAGTGTTCAATAACCACAAGATCACCGGCAAGCTCGTTTGCTATCTTATAAAAAAGGTAGTGGGCTTACCAGCATGATTCGGGGAGATATCAATATGGTTGCCGAGGTAGCCACAGTACATGCCGCCGATGCAAGTGATGCCCACAGTCATGAGGGCGACGGCGGCGGAGCGGTTGCAGCCGATGTAGCAGATGCCGAGCAGGCAGGCTGCTGGCACTGCTGATGCTAAAGGAAGAAGATGGAGTCAGTGGAATGTGCAAATCTACTGACTTATGAATATCACAGGGTAAAGCTGGGCAAATAAATTTAAAAAAAACTGAATTCGGTTACGGTCGCTAACTCAACTCTTTCGCATCATGATCAGTGTCCGCTAACGCTGCCAATTAATGGGCTATGATATTAAGGCAAGTTATGAACATCTCCGTCACCTAGAGGTCAACTTTTCAATGGCTCGTTAATTATAAGAGATGAAGACCTATTTCTCATAATATGAGTATCATGAGTAATAATTACCGTTAATTTGTCAGCTCATGGGATCTACCACTTTAAATATTATCTTACCTGACATCGTTCCGATCTTTCTTGCCATGGTTGTGGAGATGATACGTTTGCTGCGCAACCAGTCCAAGATTCGACTGAGAACCATACTGTAGAGCCATAGAGACAAGAATGGCATAGAAATTGCCAAGGCGTTCTAAAAGAAATAACACATGTGACGTTTCCTTCCACAGTCGGCAAAATTATCCCCGGGTGGTACTTTTTAATTTCCAGTCAAGAGGAAAAGTTTTATGTATCCAAGGGATAGGTCCTCGTGAGTGCTTTAGTTAGGGGTCAAGCGTTGTAATTATACAAATTCTGTCTTCTCACTATTATGTTCTCATTATCATATTATTATACACATATTCTGGCGTCGCACTGTATTATATAGTCCAGTCAAAATAAACATAAAAAAGAGGGTTAAATAACAAAAATTCACATAGAGCTGAAAATTGGTGTAGGTCTTCAATAATGGTGTATTGAAGACCTCCACCTTTCTCTATAGAAGAAATGTCAAAAGTCCCCATCAATCGGAAATGGTAGCTCGTAGGGAAAAAATGTTAAGACATTTTCGTAGATAATTTTATGATCTACAATTTTAGTCTAAGCTAGTTTTGCGATAACACTCACCGTTACCGATAAAAATGCGAAAAACTGACAGTCGCGACCTTGAATAACTTTTTTAGCACATATGGGATTGATGGGACTTTTGACATTGCTTTTATAATGTTGTATTGAAAACCTCCACCAATTTTCAGCACTATGCGTTTTTTTTGTTATTTCAAATGTCTATTTCGACGTGACTATATAGGCCCAAATAAGAAATGATAAGGACGATGATGATCTGACATAGAAAGATCTAGCATCACTTACTTCAGTCATGTTTAACTTAAGCACTTGCTTCATGTAGAAAGGCAACTGAATGATCAGCATGTACCAGCCAAAGTTGGAGCATAAGTGCGCTATCAGAATCGCTAAGAAGGCCCATGACTTAAATATGGCACGCCAAGGGACGGGCATCTGGAAACAATTTGTGATCAGGAGGCAATCTGGAAGTAATTAATTTGAATTCAAGTTGTTCATAAATTGGCATCAATACCAACCAAGAATATCAAAGTTTGTTGACGGAATTTTTCTTAGTGTTTTTTTATTTATTTATCAGGCGTTTCAAGCGCATATATACGTAATTCTCATCGAAGTTAACACTGGCAGGGACCATGGTCAGCCATCGGGCCGGTACAGCTACTGAAGTCCCAAGTTACTAGCTGGACTTACATTATGTTTTTGGTTTCTAGAGTCTCCTAGCGCAGTGAGTATCATGGTCCTCTCCTGGTCGGTCATAAGTTTCTGCTCCAGCGGCGAATCCTTCACAAGCAGCACCCACAGGACACACCATATCATCGTCAGTCCACCCATCACGTAGAAAACGCTCTCCCAGCCTATCATAGGAAAAGGGTCATACAATATAATACCGTGTATTGTTTCCATATATCTTTTCCCATATTCATACATTTCGTATTGCAAGTTCTGCACACCAACCTTTTAGAAGTACCATAAACATTTCAAAAAATTTGAAAGAGCGAAAACTTGTACAAATAAACAACAAAGATCCTGTTTTTTTGCAAGATGTGATGCAAGATTTTTTTGCAAGATGTCTTAAAAGACGTTATAATTGCGTTATGCTACTTTCTGTTTCCAGGCTGTTCGGTCTTGTGCAAGAATGGCTATCTGCTTTCCAACCCCGATCTCCTCTTTTTCCTTAACAACATAGTAGGAAGTATGTTTTCATGGTCTTACCAACGTGAGCAGTAAGCACGCCTGCCATCAACAGGGACACGACCGTACCCAGCGAGGTCCCTGCGTAAGTGAGCGCCGCCATGAAGCTGCGCTCCGAGGGCGGGGACCATTTGGATAGCAGCGTGTGAGTTGCGGGAAAAGTCATACCCTGGATATGAAATAAAATTTTACTTTTATACTAAACTAGCTATGATCACTGAAGTCTTGAAGTCACTCATCAGTCAGTCATTGAAGTGAAATCATTGTATATTCAATCGGATGTTTTTAGTAAAAGTTTTTTTTTTTGGAAAATACGAAGTATTTTAAGTTACACTGATTGATGATTAGGGATTTATTTTGCATACCTACATATATTTAAACGTGTTTCATATCAAGGTATTTTTCGTCCGTAATTGCGCCACTGGATATTAATAGCTATATTTTTCTACGAGATAATCAACACTTACTGCTCCGACACCCTGGCCGACCCTCAAGACTACTACGCCGTAGTAATGCACCTCACACATCACCGGGGTCAGTAGAGTACACAATGCGTTCAAGAACACGCTAAAGAACATCACCCACTTCGCTGAGTACAGCTCTGATATTCGGGCAGCTACGTGGATAAAACAAAAAGAAAATAAGTGAGTTCCTCACAGTTAAATCTTGACTGATAAAAATTGAAGAATCAAAGATATTATTACTATTTTAATCGTAGTATACTTAGAAACCATCAAACCGCAGGTATCGGGACGTCTTCAATATATTTATGTATTACATTACTTATGGGAAGCGGAATTTAACTAAGGATAAAATAATCTTTCATTATATTATAACAGCTCCAGAACATCGACCTACATATAATATAACTTACCAGGCAACTGTGAGAAAAGATAACCCCAGAAATAACAGCTGAGGATGATTCCTTGTACATTGGAAGGCCACTCGAAGGGTCCATCCAATTCCTGAAAACATCGAAAATAAAATACTAACAAAATCGCCCCGTGTATGATTGAATGGCACTTGGGTAATACCTACTTACAGTAACATTACCACCGGTAGGAGTACACTCTTCATCAGCCAACATAACGCTTTCTTGTGTTTCCTTGAGCTTGGCATCTGAGTCTATGGCCAGTCTGATCGCAGTGTGGTTCAACATCCCCACCATAGCCACAGAGAGATTCACCCGCAGCCCGTAGATAATACCTAAAGCGGCAGAGCCGAGGCCAGCTAGTATATACCTAGCAGGAATTTTACCTAGGAAACACAGAATGCTATGGAATTATAGTGTTCATAAACCTATTCATCGGTCTCAAAATAAAGCCGAAGACCACAGACCAGCATTTCTGATATTCACGTGACCTAGAGTAACCGTCAATCCCGATTAAAAGAATACTTCGTTCCATGTAGAAAACGATTCATCATCAACGTACTATCTCATCATCTGTTTCTTTGGTAGATGGCAAAGAATTGGCACTTTTTTAACGTACACCAACTCTCGAGAAATTATATAATATCCCGTCGATTTATTTAGTACCAACATGGAGGACAGAAGCTAGCGAAAGGGGCTTGGCAGTTAGGGCTTTCAGATTAGGACTCTCTAGGTTGGAAGGGTGTGGCAGTAGACTCCATAATAAGTAAAACGACGGAACAACACCTCGCATTCATTCATAATCTTTATTTGCATTCCACCATGTAGAAAAATAAAAGTAACATTTTGTGACAATTATTGACCTTGTGCATACCAAAACCTCTACCATACCCATTGTTTTGTAATAGGTTTTCTGCGCATCACTTCGTTTTGTGTTCAATTGTCTACCACTGTATGTAGGTATCCATCCAACCTGGGGTTCTATGGGGTTTCAGTAGAGGTACACTAAACTTCCAATTCCCTAGATCGATCCATTCGCTTTCACCCTCCATGTTCGTTCTATAAAGTCGAAATTTCAAGGTTTCCGTTTGTTATGGAGTATGGCCAATTCTTTATCGGGACCCACCACAAAGAAACAGCTAATTATGTTTTATGCTGAACCACATTATGTTGTATGTACCCATCACTCATAAAAATATATATCATCACACCCGTAAAGGTTTATTTTACTTAATATGATAACAACCACAGAGCACTTTTGTATGATAATCATACATAATAAATTATCGCATGCACGATTAAAATGGCATAAGTCTGTTCACATTTCTTTAAATTTTTCTATAATTCTAAAAAGCTTTGATCTGTAAAAAGGTTATAACAGGGTGATGGGCAGAGCTTAGAGAATGTAGTAAGAGCTCTCTATGACGGTTACTTTTCGTCTTTTAACATTAGTTTTGAGAGAAAAAATATCTTAATACCTCGTAAAAATCCACTGCTAAACATGGACCTTTCACTTCGGCTCTCGAAGTGGAGGCATATAACCTCTACTTTGCGTGAAATGGAACTACTTGTTCGAAAACCATTTGTCAGTGTTAACTCGATATCTGTCACACATCTGTCATGTCAATGTCATACGGGAAAATAACAGACTATTTTCATTCAAGGTTGTTTCAAAAATGAAAATAATCTAACGCTAATTTCATTTCAGCAAATTCCACGTTGTTTTTGAATGGAACATGCACAAAACCCCTAACATATAATTATTCTTAGTATGACATGTAAACAATAACAAATATTGGTGCAATTTGTAAGAGCGCATCAACAGCTGACTGCCAGACCGACAAGCAATAATGATAAATACGGCTTCTGAACATTCAAATCGGAGTCTGGTTCGTCCCGTCAGGCGTGGCGCTCGCTCACTTGCCCGCGGTCTCGGCAAGCGGCTCATGTGTGAATGAAAAGTATTCTATTTTCTAATAATCATTGGTGAAAGTTGGCGTAGATGTCGCGTGAACAGTCGTTGTGATATGTCCACCGTCTGCTTGTACTTTGAATAAATTAATTTGACAAATTGGAAAGCAAACCATGGTGTGATAGTGATTTTCTAGTTAATATTTGCATGCTAATGTGAAGTTCTTGTGAAAACCATTATTACCTGAATTTATTGTGTAAATAAATAATTATTGCATTATTTGAAGTGAAAATGGCGTTAACAATGGAACAGAAGAATGATCTTGATTTTATACTCAAAAACTTGTTGGCTGGTGGTAAGCATTTATCATTGTTGTCATAATTCTTTGATTACATTGTTGATTTCAAACCTAATTGATTTATTTTGACTAAACACAAGAAAGTTCAATACAGGTCAAACAGTAGATAAAATATTAACACCACAAATATGGCAGTAAACCCATGATAAATAATATATTAGTGTTTTATATTATCTTCAATTTGACACAATTTCTAACAATAAAATTATTATCTTTGCTATATTTTTTTACTATTGCAAACATTAGTAGTAAAATAGTTTTCCACAAAACTGGTTTAGTGGTTTGACTGTGGGTGAGTCACATTTTATATTATATATTAGATATTATTTACTTAACTATGTATATATATATTAAATACTTATAAGGTATTTTTAGCTTGTTTTTAATCTTTATAACTTGGAGTTTGAATTCTTTTCTTTTTTAACTTTTTTTAATCATGAAAATCATAGTATTAAAACTAATTAATCATACAGATCATCTTTAATTCCTTCTTTTAGTCTGAATATTTTTTTAAATATTTAATACAAATACAATAATGAGGCTACACCAACAAGAGTGAAACTTTACCAACAAACAATTCTATATATTAATCAACAAACACATCCACAGTCCACTGCTGGAGTTTCCCCCCACTATGCTCACCTAAACTCCAGCAAAATACTGGTAGCAAACCTACTACTCACTAGCAGTCTAACCAAATACAGCAGAACATTGCTTTTTCTATTTTGACTATTATAAAGATATTTATATTCAGAAATGTTAGTTGACCTATTTAGTGTTATACCAACAGCATACATATAAACAATGGACAAAATTAAACAAAAATAAAAGTTCTTATATGTATGCCCATTACAACATTCACAAGGCTACAACACCAGATTATATTGGTGCCAATCTCCACATTTGTTTTTGCTATTAATATTACTTCTGTTGTTTCATATCTTCTAATTTAATTAGTTATAAATGTGTGGTAGTTTCTACCTACCGGTGTAAAAAAGTATGATGCATATTTATGTACATTATCATATATTATCCGTGCTCAGTAAGCATTTAATTAATTAAAATACAATGTTTTTTTTAAATAAAACATTGTATAATGTACACTATTTTCTGGACTAAGCCAAAAACATAATTAACATGATGTTAATCTGCAAATCTGCTTATCAAAATCTTTATAACAATGTAATATAATTATGTTACATTCAAACCAAAATATTCAAAAACAAACAATTGAAAACACATTTTTATAAATCATACATATGTTCATAACATTACACTTATGTTTTCTAAAGGATATGCAGAGCCACAAGTGGGAATTAAAATGGCCACCAGCAATGAACAGCTGCTAGACACACACCTGTCTGCACTCTTTGTCCACCCGCAAAAAAGAAGTATTGTAGAGTAAAGCAGAGCACTCAGGCACACATAGAGAGGCCGATCTGGCGCAGTTCACCTTGTTTGATTATGAACATGTGCTGTGCTGCTGAAAAAATACGTGGATACAATCACGCCACTTTTGTTTTGCTTGAGTCGCCGAATTCCTCCCTGGCCAGGCGCATTCTGAAGGTAGACTGATCGTATTTAGGTACTTTCATTCTTCTTCTTTTCGACGGCACGAGCTGACATGGCATTCGCTCATGCTGCAGTATTAAGATTAATTAGTCTGCTTTGATTCTTATCTTGTACACCACCACTTAAACAAGATCATGGAAAAACAAACATAATAACAAACCATTAAACTCCTACAGACACATAAAAATATTACAGTAATACACCAAGGACCACATCTACCAAGTTGCTCTTGAAGACTTGACCCTCTGCATCTCACTGAAACCAACCACCACTATAAAAAAAATATTTCTAGGTGTGGCGGGAATGTGCGCCAAAACCACAGTGGCTCCCCTGGATCGCATGAAGATCCTGTTGCAAGCCCAGTCATCCCACTACAAAAACCACGGAGTTCTGGGTGGGCTCGGTGCCATAGTCAAGAAGGAGTCCCTAATAGCACTGTACAAGGGCAACGGGGCACAAATGGTCAGAATATTCCCGTACGCAGCCACACAATTCACCAGCTTCGAGATTTATAAAAAGGTAAGTTAGTTTTCGTTACCTCTATTTTTTTTTTCATCTTGTTTTTGGTAGAAGTCCGAAGAAATTAAGCACGTAAGATAAAAGTTAGGTCATAATGAATATAAAGAAAATTGTCCAATTATTTTAATTTACAGCGAATCAAATAGAAAATCAATAACTAAGTTTTCTTTTTTATGTGACGAGTTGATAAATTTGGTCTTACACAATAATAATATTGTCATGAAAGCCGAATAAAACGGTTCTATCGCATTTACACATAAAGTAGACTTAGGTATTGAAAATGGACTAGTTCCTTTTTTATTCGTTCTTATTCGTAAAGACCAAACGAATAATATTGTCGCTGTTGAACAGATAAATTAGATAGGCCATATTCTGTTTTCTAAGAGTTGTGTTATACTTGGTTATTTTGCGATAATCCTTAAGAAATGGTATTTGAAATCCTCAGATTTCTCAAACCAGACATTCTTACCGGTTTATAAACATTACCTGGTGTAAAATTAACCTTTATCCGCCAATCTGTATTCTCTATACACATTAGGTGATTTATCACCTAGATTTTTCCAGACGTAATACAAAACTGAAATGTAAATTTTAGCCTACATTTAAAAAATAGAATCAGATTTATTCTCCCAAAAAATGTTTATGTGGATTACGTCTAAACATCACTAAAGTTTCCAAACGTTGACGCGACGCTGTTAATATAATTGAAAAGAAAGAATTTACACTTTCTGTTATAAAAAGACAATATTATCATTATAATCTAACTAAAATCAAAGCGATTAATCCGTCAAACCTACTGCTAAATGTTTCACTGCCCGACTGGATGAACTAAGAATCTCCCGCTGTAAGTACATATTTAACGATATCGACTCGAGAGGGACGTGTGGTCGTTTGACTGACCCACCGCAGTGCGGTTTACGCTAGTATGAAGCATTGCTGCACTGCAACATGATTCGGAATGAGCATGGTCACTGATGCGCGTGTGCAAGCGAGGTTGAGCGATGCCTGACCACTATTGCAGGTGCTTGGGCTCGCTGCTGCCTTTTCTATTGTTATTATTTTTATTTAGTTTTTGTAGTGTCTTTGTTTGTTATTTTTACGTGTGTTACGTGTTTAATTGATAATTTGTCCTTGTAAAGTGTGAACTTTCTTTCTTTCTTTCAATATATCTTCGTATAATAGTCAGTAGGCAGTACCAAAGTTTTGCGCATTCTAATTTTCTTGTCAAATATCTAGTACAAAATCACTTAGTTGGCCTCCTGCTAGTACTGGCACCCTACATCAACGGTGTGCTTATTGAGTAGCGGCATTCACTCGCCAGGTCACAAGGTCTTAAACTTAATCAATAATAATAAAACAACGGTACTAACAGTCGCGTTCTCTCCATACGTTTAAGCGAATTAATCATACCTTTCGGAAATTGTCCAAGATCATGAACCGGGAAGTACCTAGGTACTGTTCTCAGGTTAAATTTTTATTGGTTTGTCAAACCTTACTATCCGCCATTCTCTTAATTTCCAAGGGTGTCGAGATAAGTTAATATATAGGCTGTCTAGTCACTGCAAACAGTTGGCTTACAACCATATTTCACTTATGTGGAAGGAACTCCATCGTTTATTTAAGGTTAGATATTACTAAATCTAACGCTCAAACACTATATCAGGGTGATATTTAACCGAAGTAAACGAAACTTTTATTATACTTCTAATTATAATAAAAGCTTAAATTCTATCGAGGGGCCCTTGATCTGCTATGGGATCTTAATTATAAAGTGACGATTTGCCAGAACTTGTGCGTACCGTTTGAAATTCTGTGTTTTATTTTCGCCAACAAAATAATCGGTTACCGACTGTCTGACGTGGATTGTCTTATTCGGAAAACAGGTGTAACGCTAGGCGGAGGTGGGCAGGTTTGGATACGGGAGGCCCCCTTTACCGCGGGGCCAGTAGCAATTGCTACTCTTGCTACGTGGTTAATCCAGCATTGGTCCTGCGCAATCATAAGACCTATATTTTATTCTATTATGACTTCGGGTACCACCAATGATCACACACTCATGTTTATTAATTTTACGGTCACAATAGTAATTATTGCTACAATAAACAATATTCTAGCACCACTGACTATTATAAAGTGGTCATTTAGTCCACTTCATCTTACTCGTAAAAAACTACAATCGATATTATTGACGGCCTTATTAAACTGTGAAGAGGCAACCTATATACTCATACAGAGTTAATATTTATTATTATATGACAATGCATTTAAAATGTCTGAAGATTACGGATAATTCAAAACAGTTTTTGATAGCATTTCTTTCTGAAGATTTGATACAGCAATAATGTGTCAAACACGCATCGTTGGGCGCCACCGAGAAGAACGATACCTACTAAATAATTTAAAAAAAACCTTTGTTTAAAATAATATCCATTTGCCTCATTGGTGGCACGCGCAATTACTGTACATAAAGTCCTACAATTCCGTTCTGACCAACTGAGATAATCATATTAAAACGGTAATTTGATGTTATACTGTTGATAAATAACTGATTTTTGTGAATATCGAAATTCTATGGTGGGCTCATAACCTACTATCAAACATGACGATGAATCATAAGTATCTAACAAAACAAATGTAGTCTATAGTTTCTATGAATTCGATGTCCAAGTCATTACAGAATTTTAAACAGCTTCATTAGAATCAATATGTTAGTACAAATAGGAATTTTGATGATCATGATTTGCATACTTAAACAAAAATTTTACGGATGACCTGACGTCCTATCAACGAAGGAAACTGAGCGAGTGGAGGTGCTCTAGGTGGCAGGTGAGGAGTATTGCCAAAATCTTCGAAATTATAACATATAACAAGGCATGATGTCTAAATTAGACAGAGGGGTACTTATACACCTACATTTGACCGATACGGTTATTAAGTCTCATGAATAGGCAAGCCTATTGCCAATGCCATAAGCCATATCTACTGATATCTACCGGCCAGAATTACAAACTCCGGCTGCTACTGAGAATTTTATAAAATCCCAATAACACTACTCAACTTGGGATACGAACCCAGGACTTCATTCTCAACAGATTTATGTCGTAAATGTCTGTGATATTGTCACTTTCGTAAGCATTTTGTCAACAGGATGCGCTGTAGCTTCCTCTGTTGTGCACAAAACATACTGTGACTGTCATTAGTCGTGGTCTGTTGGTTTGTCGTGGTTATAATGGCTCTTACCCCTTGCAATCGTTCATTCTATTAAGATGTATGAGGTCAGTGGACATTACTGTATGTTATGATTGTGAGTCACACTCACTGGATACTCACTTTATAGGTTCAATTTTCTGTTCTCGCGACTCTTTCCGTGCAGAAGGATTTTTCATATAAATTTAAAACCTCAATTCACCCTAATCTACCTACCTGCCAAATTTCAAGTTTATAGACTTTACAATTCCTGAGACAAGGGCGGCGCGCGGCATCAGCCTACGTAGCGCCCGCGTGCAAAAAATACTCTGGCGCCCTCTAGAAGGCGCGCAATCGAAATGTCATCAAAATTCGGGTGTAATTATAAATGACTAGCTTCCACCCGCAGCTGCGCCCGCGTGGATTACGAACCCACACAGTTTATTTTCTAAATTAGAACAATACGCTGTTTTTGTATCTAAGTCCCGCGAGCGGCGCTCGGCGCCCCCTTAGACACTGCGCCAGTGTGCACTGCACACCGTACACCATAAGTAAAGCCGGCAATGTCCTGAGATTTTGTGATTACTCAGTGAGAGATTCGGCATCGGTACGGAAATACAATCTCAATAAAATAAAATACAGTAAATGTGTATTACGTATACAGTTATAATGACCTCGTCCGGTCTTGTCGTCATACTTTGAGTGCCAAGATGAGCGTTAATATAGAATATTTTAAAATAACACACTATTTTGATCCATTACCGGTCAGGACCAAGTTCAGGGTAGCAGGTGTAACATTTGCACGATTACGATAACGACTTGGATCTCAATCTCATTCATTGTCATATTATTTCGGTATTTTTACTGTTCCTGTTTTTTGATACTCAGTTTTTTATCATGTCCATGTCCAAATTATCCTGTGGGCCTAAGTTTTCTTCTTCCAGTTATCGATTATATATATTAATATTGGTGCTAACTCCCAATTGCGAGTCCATTGTTCCTTGTTTATTATTATACTTGTATTAATATTCCTAGCTAAAAATCTGAATTACTGGTACCCAATTTTGGCCCAAAAAATTATCAGCGCTTATCCCAAAGAATATGGCCTCACAGTTAGTGAAACACACACAAAAATCACATCAGTCATTGGATCTACGTACGTACTGTTACTCACAATATTATTTCAATAACACTAGGAATTTGGCAGACACAGGTGAGACAGTCTGCGACGGCTGGATATGATCGGTTTTTCATCTAATGTTACATTCTCACTCACCTGAGATTTTCATACACATACATTTAATAACAGAAATTCTGTTTCTTAAACTGTCATGTGATCATGTCAATCAAATGAGTAAAATGCTTTAACCTTATGATATTGAACCTTGCCATCATTAGGACTGAAAACTTCAGATGGTATACTTAAGGTGTAAAAAGCTTTTATACATTAAATCACATTATACATTACGGTTAACAGGCCTACACAGGCCTAACAGGTTAACCTACGTCTGTCGTGGCTTGATATTAATTGCATTTGTAAGCTCCAGACAGAAATAAAAATACTCGCCACAATATCTTGTGACATCCAAATTTTTTTAGATAACCTTTTGTATCGAATTATCAGTACAAAAGGTATTGTCTGCAAAGTCGTTATTATTTATGATTCACGTGACCGTGAGAACCAATGTGTAATTTAAAAAACCCAGCAGACCCAGTGACAGAAACGAGAAATTAATATGACTGCCCAAAAATGTAAGGTAACCTGCCTTAACACGTAAAACGCCGTGTAGGTCACCGGCGACCTCACCTGCCCTGTATTTAGGCGTAGCATTG
Source organism: Shargacucullia verbasci (assembly GCA_947562105.1). Lineage (NCBI taxonomy): Eukaryota > Metazoa > Arthropoda > Insecta > Lepidoptera > Noctuidae > Shargacucullia > Shargacucullia verbasci. Next base: position 3,429,049 of record OX387296.1, read on the forward strand.
GCCACCAGTGACCTCAAGAAGTTTTTTTAAGATTCTCTAAAGTATGCTTCAACAGTACGAATCTCGACTAGCTACACCGCCTTGCAGCAAAAAAATTAAAAAGTAAATTTTCACGTTTCTTCTATGGCGTTTTACCTGTTAAATTATCCTCGCAATTGTCAGGAGTTTATGTTCACCTGTTCCGTGTATAGACTAAACATTTGACTGTATGTACTCTGAAGTTATCACGCTATTGCTTCGTGTCGGACTACTCCAAAGACGAGGCAATTTTTTTTAAACTAACTTTTATAACTGTGGTTCATGGCTTATCTCTAAGAAAACACAATCGCGGATGCCGACAACAAAGTCGCGGAAAACTTCGCGATCACCGAGACCGGAAATAGTCTAAAATAAAAAGTTGGGAATGAAAATAAAGAGAAAAGAGTTTCCATAGAAATGCTTAACTTATTTATGGACATATTATGTGTGACAGTTAAACTCGCTCTTCGAAAAACCCCATGACATGATATAACGTTTACCGAAGACATTCTTTGCCTTCCTTTAACCCACAAGCCCAGCTTCACTTTCAAAAGAACCGGTGTTCGGTCCCGGTGGGGCCGCCGACCGTTAACTGGCACACCGGTGCGCGCGCGCCGCTGTTATGATGACAGATTGTTCGGACAAGTGTAGACTTGACCTTGAATGTGGTTTAGTGTAGGATTAATTTTAATAGTTTCTTTCAATTAACTAACTGTTAAGCTTCTTAAGTACTTACATGTTGTATTGAAGGGCTTTATGAGGTACTTACTACTTACTTACAACGTACTTATAACTTAGTATAATTGACCGATGGATAGTGTGTGTTTATACAATTGGAAATAAAATTATCATCATTCGATTACAGGAAGCCAGGTTGGCTTTCTGTTATCGAAGTTTTTTTTTAAACACCTTATCTACTCATGCAATATAAATGGGTATCTCTACCCGATGATTCACGATAGATTATGGCGCCACCAACAGGCGACAAAGTTTAATTTGTACATCTTTTTTTGTAAGGACTGATGTACTACGACATGTATCCGTGTCTGCTTTGTCGTCCCATTAGCCTTAAAAGGCGTGACCGCTACAAAAATGCTTACCTGCAACTCTCTCCTAAATACACATCTCTTTATGCAAACTTTAATGTTTTAGAATTATTTGTCTTTACATCCCCATTTTCCTTGTTTTGAGTTTAGAATCATGACTGAGCTGAGACAAAAACGTTGAAAACAAACAACTACGTTATACGACGTTACTGCTGGGTAAATAATATTTTATGAAAACAATTCAATTACTAGTGAGGTCTTTCAATATTTAATTTTATTGAAAATTTACAAATCGGGTGTCGGAGGCTAAAAAGTTTTACATCGGATTGACGGCAAGATCTTCTACTTAAAATAAAAAACAAAGTCGTTTAGTACTCAACAAACAGGTACATACATATACATTACATACAGAGATATATACATTCTTGTTGTTTAAGTTCTAGGGAAGAGCCTCCACGAGTGACGAATCATGAGATCGTCTGGCGCACCCTGAGCAGTTAGCCTCGATACCACCATTGCATCGCTGACTGACTAATCTTTCCACTACGGCATGAGCGACCTACATGTGATAGCTCGTGCCGACTCTATAGAAGAATTTCTAGGAGAACACTATTTTGGGTAATAGTACAACAACAGTACAGTACAGTTACAACAGTAGTATATCAGTGGCACCTACACATATATATACAATATATTTTTTGATTATCTTGTTGAGTACCCATCATGAGCTATCCTTCGCCTGGGGAGGGAGCGTGCCGGATTCCTACCGGCTACACTCACCACGGTGGACCGCCTCGACACCATATGGTGAGCCTCGAGAACTCTTAGAAGACCGCACCGAAGCCCACCACGGTGCCATCCCGAAGGGCACTTCCCGTAGGGGATGTCTGTAAAGAGGCCCGTGCCCTTCCGGGGGGAAACTATACAGAGGTCCCCGTTACCCTCGCTGCTTTGCACGGCGACACGGGACCACGCCGCGTCGCCGTCTTCTCGGAGGTCGCTAGACGAAAGCGCGCAGAGTACTCTGCGCGCTCGCGACCCCTGAGGTCCCCCGCCAAGGCGTGTCAGGCGGGAGGTGGCACCTACACCTACACTAGATTTCCCTGTATCTTGCGTCTTCTCGGATCTAAGTTTATTTGTAGGAAGTTCAGGCTTGCTTCGGGTTTACCATGATGCATTTTAACTGAGACTGAAAGAAAAAGAAACGAATTCTAAAGAATAGTCAGACTGTTTCCGTTGTAACGAACAATACGTCATTTGCGGTTTTGCGACCTATTTCTTATTTCCTGTAAAATGAATATGAATACTAAGAATGGATACGAAACTGGTTTGCGGTAATTATGCGTCATTACGAGGTTTACTAGTGAAACTATTAAATCATTAACAGATAGAATGTAGTACATACATATATTGTATTACTCAGCTGGCGACCCGCGGAAAATCGATGAAGATTGAGGTGATGTTTAGGAAATATTGTTTTTTATTTTTATTTTTATATGGTGACCATGTTTGGACAATAGGTTAGTTGTTAACCTTTTTTGACCTTTCGGACTGGACCCTTTCTGACCCTTACATTTATCTGGCAATAGAATAGAATACTCTTTATTGTACACCGATAAAAATTTGGATACAACTTATATATTAAAAGATATGTACAAAGGGCGGTCTTATCGCAGTCGGCGATCTCTACCAGACAACCTTATATATATAGTTAGTACCTCGACGGCACGGTTGGCGCAGTGGTTGAGAGATCGACTGCTACGCTACGTGTCGCGGATTCCATTCTCTCACAGAACAAATATTTGTATGATCTATAGATAGTTGTTTCGGGTTTGTATGTGAATATATGTGTTTGTAAACGCACCGACGATACCGGAATTATTCCTAATATTACGTTACGGTACTTTATTATACGTTTTAAAAAGAACAAGACCTCCTGGTGATATTCCTCATTCCCCCACGCCAAAAGCTTAAACTAATACTGAACTCGAACAAAATGAGCATAATAACATTAATATTTAATAATGATTGGTATAGCACAAACGAAATCGAAACACCGGTGACCTTATGAAAGAGAGAGTGTGGAAGCGAGGCGCGGCTGTATGTGGCTGTATGCCGAGGCGGCACGACCCACTGGGGACATATATACACGGAAGTGAGAATTTATGAACCTGTGCTTATATAATGCCAAGGAGCTCCAGCGGGTAAAGGATAGGTATACTTAGTGTTAGAAAGTTATCTTTTAGTGCTACAAACTATCTACGTTTTGCGCAAAATACAGAAATGTGTTATTGGGATTTTCTGTATGGAAATTCTCAGTAGCAGCACGGAATCTAAAACTCTGCCTGGTAGATGACAATAGGCTCGCCCCCTATTACGTGGAACTCAATATGGGTGCACACACTTCTGCCTAACCCTTTACGAAATATAGGCGTGATGCTATGATAATGTAGACGGCCAAGTATTGAAAATGAAGTTTCCGACCCTCTCTAATCGATTAAGAAAATCCGATTATACTATTACGCGCATATTTACGAAAATAAATGGAAGTTGACTCTTACTTATAACGATGTTTGTTGACCATCGTGAGTAAACAATCTCAATAATATGGCAAATGTAAATATTTTGGCGCTTACAAGTTAAATGCGGGTTCACGATTTAGGTAATTATTATGGTGGAACGAGGTATGGTGTTCCTGCATTGAAAAGGGAGGATCCTCCGACCAGGCAAAATGGTTAGCCTGGCGGGCCAAAGCCCGACGGTTGATGTCGGACATTCGTATATGTGTTAGAATCGATGTAAATTCTCATAGTGCGATTCAGGATTTTCGGTTGTCGCTTCAATCTGATAGATGGCGCTTTACTTTTTGCCATGTTGCGAGTAGTAGTCGCTACAATTATCACTGATCGATAACAACCACAGTTCTTGTTATCTGTCTCTAGAATGGCTCGCTCATGCTCTAGTAGATTCGTGTTGAGACTGAGCATATCCTATAGTTAAATTCTCCAATCCATAAGTTGAAATGAATATTCAACCATCAATCAATATTTTCCTTTGTACTTGAGGAAACTGAATAAAATACTTAATCAATATAGAAACGTTAACAAAGAAAAGGACTAGGATTAATCGACTAGACACTAGACAAGCTTAATTACCATTTCAATATATATATTTTTTTTCAAATTCTTTCCCCCCTTTTACATGGGACTTAATAAATAACGGCATCGGCGAAATAGGGGTGCAGTAGCACACCTCTGCCTAACCCTTCGGGGAATACATTCGTGGTGCTATGTTATATAAAACATCGTTTTTATCTTTCCAGTACCTCAGTGCTGTCCACATACCGGTAGTGCAGCACGGGGACAAGTTTGTCGCGGGCGCAGCGGCCGGTGTGACAGCTGTCACTTTGACGTACCCGCTCGACACGATCCGCGCGCGCCTCGCATTCCAGATCACGGGGGAGCATAAGTACACCGGTATCGCGCACGCTGCTACCACCATGTTCCGCACGGTATGAATCTTTTTCTCAGTCTACTGCTAGACAGGCTAGACAAGACAAGTGTCGGGTTAACAGCAAACTTTACTGATACTGTGGACGTACTAACGGCTTTACACCTGGCTGTCCTACGACTAAAGGAGCACGTGAGAGGGAGAGGTGAATATCGGTTCGGTGCACTACGTCCTGCTAACCAACGAGGTCTGATAGCCGACAGATAACCTCGCAGGCTACTTGTCTGGCTCTGAAGTTATGAATCCACATAATCATGTTCTTAAATTAAGATTCAAATCTGATAAATACCAACGCCGAGGACCTATTGGAAACTGCCCTTAGCTGATGGTGCTTGGTTATAAGTTTTATTCAGCCCTCTTTACGTGAGAGTACCTATTTTAAACTACCTACGTACTCCTAACTAGCATATTCTCTAATATATGATTAAATTTTTATCTTCTCTCTGACTTCTTATTTTTTACTATACATACTAAAATCAAACCACATCATTTCCAGGAAGGCGGTATTCGCGCGTTGTATCGCGGCTTCGTGCCGACCATGATGGGCATGGTGCCGTACGCTGGGTTCAGCTTCTACTGCTTCGAGTCGCTCAAGTTCTTCTGCATGAAGTACCTACCCACCTCGCTATGTCGGAAGTGCGATAGGAATACGGGTAAATACGTTTTCATTTGACGACCTCTTAACAAACTATATTCTAACTAGCTTCCGCCCGCGGCTTCACCCGCGTGAATTAGTCTCCCGTGCATTTTTTCGAGTCAAAAAGCAGCGTACAACCTTCTTCAATAATACGGATATAAGTATAACTATTGGATTACGCGGCGCACGCCTGTAAAGCTCCCGGTCGGCATTTTTTCCGACATCTTCAACAATCATCATCATATTTCAGCCAATTTACTCAAAATCTCAACGAATTATACACCTAAACCTTCCTCGTGAATTACTCTGTCTATTGGTGAAAACCGCATGAAAATCTGTTCAGTAGTTTTTGAGTTTATCGCGAACAGACAGACGCGGCGGGGGACTTTGTTTTATAATATGTAGAGTGATGTTACGTGTTGCGCCCAAGATTATCATTCGCCTCATGTCTGCCGTTTTCTTATATAAAAATTGCAACCCCAATGCAAATCTGATTATTTTAGTAAATAATAACATGGTAACACTTTTGTCTGCCCTTGAAATCACCTGCAGCCGAATATACAAAAAGAATCGAAAATATATCGTATCTCCTTATTAATTCGACCTTTGTAACATTAGATGCACTGAAATGGAACACCTTTTTTCCGTTTTCTTTTTTAAACACAAAACGCTATTTTAAAATTCTAAGATCGCACATACCTGAACGTAAGTGCGATCAAGTTCAAAACTGAAACGTGAACAGCACACAAATGTGCTCATAGAGTTCATATTGTGAATTGCAACGCGATATCTTACATACTAGGTACATAGTACCTTTGTGCATCTTAGCATTCAATATGGAAATGCAATGAAAAACTCAATTCGTTTCGTTTTATTTTACTATTAAAATAAATTATGTATTCAATGTTGCCTGCAATTACCTGTTTAGAGGTGAAGTTGGTACTTAGGATTTTTGACAGACATTTTTTTTAAAGGGTTATTTTTATATGTACCGCATATGATTTTTGATACTTTCATATGCATGTAGTAAAAAGCTGTTATTTTGTCATTACAAACAGACAGTTAAGTTTTATTTATTTGTATAGATTATACATGAAAATTTGGAAGTCGTTCGGTCAGTCAGCAGGTTAGTCTGATAGTTACAACTTTAGGATATCGGCAGCTCCCAGTAATTTGATGGCGGAGGTCCTAGGCTCCTTGTAAAATACTGGTACCCAACTGCAACTGATTAGATTGGAAACCAGATGGAAAAAGGTTAAGCAGATTATATCAATATCTTTGTATATTAATACCATTCTTCTCACATTTCCAGGTGGTCTAGTACTAACGGTGCCAGGCAAGTTGGTCTGTGGCGGGCTAGCGGGCGCGGTGGCGCAGTCTGTGTCGTACCCGCTCGACGTGACACGACGACGCATGCAACTCGCTTGCATGGACCCGCAAACAGCTAAGTTTGGGTATGTAGATATATAATTAAGGGATATAAGGATAGTAGGCACAGATTTCTCACACGTTCTTCTATGTCTGCCTGTTGATATCTTTCTCTCACACTGGAACTGCCAGGCCATGATAGAATGATAAGCTATTTAAGGTTCGATCGCTTGATTTAAAATGACATGATCACTTTACCTGGGAATATAGATGAGGAAAAAAGTACAAAAAATTTATTGAATTTGACCAAGTTCTAAATTAGTTAACATGAAAATTTATTTACTAGGTAAATTTTATGTTTCAAACAATAGTCACAATGCTTTGGTATCCTGCAAAAAGTATGTATGGAAATACCAATTTGTGTATCATTGTATGTAATTAAGTTTAGTGGATGTAATTAATAATTGACTAACTATATACTTGTATGTTGATTTAATGATACTATTTCATATATAAACAGCACTATGTAATTAATGTAATAATTTCACATTCTTGCCTTTCCTATAATATTATATTGTATTGTATTGTAATGTATTGTAAAATATCGTCGAAGCGCCTGCGAAGTTTTCGGATCGGTTTCTAATTATTTTTTAAACAATACATTAAATAAAAAACTGACAATGCAGTACTGAAGACATTTATGATATACACAACTCTATAAAATTATATCAAATTATAAAAACTACTTAAAACGAGAGAATTTTTTTCGTTAAAAAATGCACATATGGTACTTGGTAGGTGCAGCGACGATATATTGTATTCTATTCCTAATGCAAGCATATTTCTGATTGCATGTTATTTACACGTGGTGTTGGCAACACTTGCAGGAGGTTGGTTGTTAATATTTTTGTAGATTTTATTATTTATAAGTAAACTGAAATTAACTTGCTTTATCTTGTAAAATAGAACCCATCAAGGATTGTATGTAGTATTCTATGTATTGCACTCAACTTGTAACTAACGTAACATTATAAACGGGTCACTTCTAAACGTGATAGATTTTGGCAGAATTTCCACTGAGATGTGTATTTTACGACACTATTGATCATGCAGAAATGATTCGCCAACGCTCTGGGCATTGGCGAATATTTGCCATGATTTTTACTTTTATTCCCATGACAGAAACAAATTTTTACATACTTACTTCCTAAACACATTAGAACAGCTTGGAAATCACAGGGAAGGCCTCTGCCCAGCAATCAGCCCAATGCGACAGGCTAACAGTAATAGAAACTTCAAAAGTAAACTATGGTACCCATTAATTTATACCTCCTCACGTTTGCAGCACTGGCATGGTCAAGACACTGACTCTCATATACCGTGAGAACGGTGTAATGAAAGGTCTGTATCGCGGCATGAGTATCAACTACATCCGGGCGATCCCCATGGTCGCCACCTCCTTCTCCACCTACGAGCTGATGAAACAACTGCTGCACCTGGACACTGGGATGAAGGTCTCGTAATAAATGGCATGGTATGAAGGTTGGCAGGCTTTTCAGTGATTTTATTCTTTACTTTGTAACGGAAATGAGGGCTGATTCTGCGTTAAAGCCCATTTTAGTAGTGTTTGCCAGTGAGGTTACATCCTTAACATGAGTATCTAAAGTCGTGGTCTCACTGGCAAACAGTTTGCGACTAATTGTTTGTTGTACAACTGCAAACGGTCGATCTAGTGTCACATTCAATGATAAGGAATTCAATAATATTTAAACTTAGTTAATTTCTCTCCATCTATAGTCCAAATTTTAAAAAGCAGAATGATTATTTTTGGCCATTTTGCCCTAACAATCTTAAATAAAACAATTTAGAACTTACAAATCTCATAATAGTAGTAGATAGTTACACATCAAAGTCTTGGTAAACCCGATTTACATTTGATTATATTTGCTTGTTGTAATTTTAACCAACCGCCGCAGAAAGATAATTTCCCAAAGAATTTTATACTCTGTAGGCACCTATTAGTTCATTTTTACTATTTAAAGAAGGAAGAAAATTATTATGACGCTCATCGTTTCTTGTTTACTGTACTTATAAAATCAGTATTTGAAACTTGTAATGCTCACTATTATTTGTATTTAGCTGGAATTATTTTATTTAGCATGCACTCGTTTCGGTAAGAACCTAATATTTAGTAAATATCTAAGGTATGGATTTGAAATACTTCTCTTACCGAATCTGTACTGCTACGTTTAGTGATTGCAACTTGGGATGGAACTAGTTTTATCATGTGAACGTAGCGTTGCATTCATGATTTCCAATGTGTATGTCCTATCAAATATTATATTAGAAAATTATGTTAGTAAAAAATAGCTTTAAGTATAAATTACGTGCCTTTGCTACTATTTCCCAGAGTGTACCTAATTTAACATACGTATTTCTGTCTAAGTTCTATCTCATTTTAATTCCTAAAGAGTTATTTACAGAACACATCTACGATATTTTGAGGCCACATTTCTAATATTCTTTTACTTTATTTAAATCTTTGGTTGTTGCTTGTTCTACCCAGTATACAAGCTCCAGCTACATAAAAAAAAAAAATAGAATATATAAATCGTCGCTGCGCTTTCATAATCGCTATGTGTTTTTTACACACTTTACAGGAGACGCATAAAACTGATTTTCCGGAAAACACCCAGAGATAGCTACATTCCGTAACCCTTTAAATATTGCATTTATAACATAACTGTTTTTACATTATATGCGTAATGAAATAACGATTAAAACTGCATAAAAACCGAAAATAACACATAGCGACTTTTGCATACGCAACGACGAAATGCCATTAGAAATTTCGAATGACAGCTCCAAACTATTTACTGAAAAGGTATTTTGAAACGATTGTATTACGAGTATCGATAAGTATCGTCAAGTATCCTAGTAACTCGAAAATCAATGTAACCATAAATTGGAGGTTACATTAATTTTTGAGTCGGTGCGTTGAACACGTATGTGATTACTGCATAGTCAGAATCAAACACACTTAAACAAAGCTACGGATGATGAATGAATTGTTTGATAATCGGATTGCGGGTAAAGAATTAACCCCCCTAATACTCAACACTTTATGATGCACTACAGTCGTTCATAAACAGGGCTAGATTTAACACCTACTTAAAATTAACGTACGTTTTGAGTATTTGGCGGTAAGCAGTCAACCCGATAGTTGGAATGTCGAATATAATTTAAGGTGCTTGAAAAATTGCTTTATAAGAGTGGTGTTCAAAACAGGGTGTCAATATATAGAGGCTAGCATGTAAGGTGATTCATTCCATGTGTATATGATGCGTATATTATACAGGGTTGATACGACCGAGGGGCTTTCCTTTAAACTGCATATACTAGGTACCATTTTCAGGCTCTATACCAAAAATCAATTAAATAGGAGCAGTAGTTTAGTCACAAGAAATTTTTAAAGTTTTTGCTCGTTTTGAACACGATGTATCTGTTCTAACAGCTGTTTATGTGTATACGCATAGGTATCTAGGGTCATGTACCTTAAAACGATAAATCTGAGTAAAATGTACGGTACGTCGTTGCCGCTCTGACATAACACAAGGTCACAACCAAATATCACACTAAAAAGTTAGTAATACAACAAGGATGCAAGAAATACACACACTTGCACTTTCATTACTAGAGTGACATATCATAGTAAAACATCCCGCTCTAACGTAATAAAGGGTGAAAGAAAAAGAAATAGGTCAGTGTGTTGCTATTGCATCCGTGCGATCGGTAAGTGGGGCACCAAAAAAGCTTTGATTTCTAATGCGACGGCGCTGTTCCTCCGGGATGCACATTACGCAACGCGGAAGCTCCTACGCAGCTTTGTTATTGTCGGACACGCGCGCCGAAAGTGATTGTGTTTTGTTGTTTTTTTTTTTTTTGTTATTGTGATAGGGCACCGATTAAGGTTATTATTAGTGATAGTATTTCTTCTTTCTATTGTGACAGGACACGGAACTATGGATTATTAATTAATGTTAGTGTTTTTTTGTGATCATGACTGTTTTTTTATTGTGATAGGACACGTTATTAAAGTGTGATCGTGCGCGTTAATCAATTAATCAAAGACATTCACAACAATGCCTCGTGTTACATACACGGCGCGGGCGTCAGAATACACTGACATGGTTTTAATCTACGGTGAATGCCATGGAAACGCGGCTTTAGCTCTGCGAACATACCGAGGAAGGTATCTAGGTACCTAGGAACGCCCGTAATATACTATTGGCAGTACTAAGATTACGGGACAATAAATCTATAGTGCCGTAACAGTGAAGTGTATGCCACAGAAGTGAATGCCATTGATGAACTCAAAAATACGATAATTTTACCGTTTAATAAATTAAAATGTTTAGCAACGAACAGTGACTTATAGTCGGTATAATTTGTGCATTCGTGTAAGTGGGGAACACATCGAAAATTTTAAAATTTACAGTGCTTTATTGTTGTGCCCGAATTTTAAAACTTTACCTACTTATCTACATACATGTGTACACGTATACATAAACAGCAGTGCCTTAGGCAGCCGCCGCGCCGCCGCACGCCCCGCTACCGCGGCCGCCCGCTACGATCGCACGCGCCGCACTTCGGCGTGCGACGTTGCCACTTTGTTACCTACCTAGAGGTCAGTGTTTACAAATGGTGTTCACATTTTCCTTTGATTTTTAAGCTATTTAGTTTGTTTGAAAAAAGTATTTTCGTATTTTTCACGTGATTAATTTTTTTACCGTTTAGAATTAATACTGAACACGCATAGTATACGTGGTGTAATTTAATGCCCATCGGTCGTATCAACCCTGTATATAGGTAGATCACAAATATTTACACTTATTACTATTAGTTCTATATGCACATTATATGTGAAATTAATACAGTACAGTATATTATTATACAACCAAATGTTTCTGTTGATAGAAATATCTCATTTACATATCCTTTTGCATTTTCTTAACAGATGTATGATTTCTGGCATTTCTATAATATTAACATAAAAATATTAGGTTTGTTGTGATGTTAAATTAAAGTTTGTTTTTGGATACATTTTAATTATAATATTTAAGTTTCCTTTCCTTAAATAATGTTGCAATTGTATGTTGACTGTTACAATTATGTTATATTTAGCACCAAAGATGCAGCAGAAACCTAAAAACTAAAGTGAAAGAAAGCCAATTATAAAGAAATCACTGCTTTTAAAGTGTAAAATGAATACTCGACGTAGCTCAAATAATAATAAATATTATTTTTTTATCTATCAGTCTAGTGTCAAGGGCATAAGTTGGTAAGAAATAATAATAACGTATATTTATTATTATAAATAAATTATTTTCAAGTAATATTGACTTTCATTTCTACTTCGGAATGGTGAAAGAAAAATCCTTAGTTTTATAATTAATTTTATTTATTATATCTAATTCCTATCAACAGGCATAGTACACGTTGCAAGAATAATTATTTTACCGTACTGTGTTTACATTTTAAATTATTGCCATTGTGTAGCGATTCCAGTTGGAAGTATGTTGTATGTATATTTATCTGTAGTCGGCGCATTATCAACTGTATCAAGTCCCATTTATACATGAACACACTATGCTTACAAAAGATCAAGTTGTCTCAATGTTATGATGTCGATCGCCTATGCAGTTTGCCAGGAAAGCCTTAAGTTTAATTTTACACGAGCTTCGATTGGGTGAAATAACGCCAAAAGCGGAGAAATTAAACTTGTGCTAGTGTTATTCTTTGTTTTATTTCACGCGAACGAGGCTCGCCATACATTCTCATTTTTTTGTTATTTTTTTTTCTTTAAGGTTATTATATTTTATTTTTTATCTATAACTTACATACTTAATACTTAGATCAACGAAACGTGTGGCTTCAGGTGTCATTGGTGGGTAAGGTCTTTGTATAATTAGTACGCACGCGTTTAATTAGGAAATAAAAAAAATATTACAATTATTTTATAAATCCGAAATTTTATTTTAAATCGAAAGATGGCACTGACAAAAGAAACTGTCCACTGTTCAGATTCTAAAATAAGTACACGCTTTCTACATGGAAAATGGAATATAAAATTGCTTTTGTCAGTTATTCTATAAATAGAAAAATGCTTTGTATCAGGAAATCAGGGCTTATCAGTGAGTATGTAAACTTAAAAACATGCTTTAACACTTTTCAATATAACCCCCTGTTATAAATTTCTATCCTAAGATGTTATAAAACAATTTCCCAACTCGCAGTGATCTCATATAAAATTGTTATTAATATATTTAGTTACTTACCTCTTTTACGAATTGAGTACATTAAAGGGAAAATATTCGACACTTAGTTTAAACAATAACAACCTATCGGGTGCCTTGATCTTTAGGTATGTACACATTACCTAAAATTATTTTATAATCATATATAGAACATAATATAGAATAAAAAGAACTTAAAGCTCCACTCTTGTGAAACACTATTCCTTGTTATACAGGTACTGTGGCACAAGAATAGAAGAATTTTGAATAATAAATCTCAAAATGCAAAATATGTTCTCGACATTTCATGACAGAATGATTGCACTGGTTATAAACAATAAGGATTCCTAATACTTTTTCGCAGACTTACAGTCGAACTAGATATTATGTATAAAAATTATATAATAAAAATAATATTACATAACTCCATTCTGTCATAAATTAAATGCTTGCTATTTCTTTGTAGACCTCGGCAGATCAATACCCCCGCAGTGTGTGTAGTAATTGTGTAATGTAAATATCAAATTGTAAAAAAATCTTTTTAATGTTTCATTGTAAAGCAACTAAAAATAAAAATTATAGGATGCACTTTCACAGATTTTGATCTACAGTAACTTAACTCGAAAAACATCATATATTTGCTAGAGTGACAATAATCATGTTGTTTTCACTAATTATAAGTTCCATTACTGCACATTAGATGTAAGATCATAAGCTTTATGGGAATCCAATAGGGCGCACATTTAGTCACCAAAGATTGCATTATGATGGTATGTCCATTGGTCGCCTGTCGATCCATGGTGACACGAGACGAAAGCGAAATAAAACTACCGTTTTAGTAAATGTACGAGTTTAATGAGGTCCAATCGTCTTCGGTACATCATAATATTGTATAGAATCATAATGTGAGGGACGTCGCGCTCCGTCCGGCCGCACGACATGAACATACCAGCATAACTAGCGCGGAGCGGATGCACAGTGAACGGCAAGAACCTAACTTTGCGACTGGTGACAACCACTTACAATTTAAAGCGCTCGCGCACCGACGCGACGGGCGGCGGCGCGCGAGCGCCAGCGGGCGACGGACACGTGCACGCACCGGGCGGGGAGGCGCGGCCCGCACACTCGTGCACGCGCCGCCACACGTGCACGCGGCCGCACAGCTACACGTGCGCCAGCCAGTGCGCCACGCGCACCAGGCTCTCCAGCTGCGCGCGCTGCGAGCGCCGGGCCGCCAGCGCCGACACGCAGCCGCGCGCGCCGCGCCGCGCATGCGCACGCGCACGCGCGCCGCGGACCGCACCTGTCGCCCGCTTGATATGCGCCTCCTCTGCCACAAACAAATACATTTTTCAGATAAAACTCTATCAGCATGCTTACTATGGATGTCAACTTTTCTCATCAATCATAAACTTTAAACCCCCAGAAAGTACAATCCCTCTAACCAACGTAGAACTAACACCGATCCAGTTTCCCACTAAACCACTATTCTAAATGGACTGGCACTGTTTTGAACCGAATTACTTTCATGTATAGGGCTTAATATTACCTTGCGTGGAGACTACAGATATTGTTTACCAGAGGCCAATGTCCAGCAGTGACTAGTGATAAGCCCAAGTTGTGACATGTCTAGTCAAGCGTAATCGACCGATAAAATCGCTTGTGAGCTTTATCGCTATCCATGATAAATCTGATTGTATATTATTTTTATTTCAAAAACAAAGACAAGGTGGTACTTACGTGCAGCCTACATGAAATAATCTGGCGTCCGTCGCGTAACGTGTGGTTCGCCGCGTCGGGGAGCCGGGTCGAATTGTAGGCTAAAGAAAACGAATTTAATACATTAGTAATGTTCTAAAACAAATTACGGAACATCCATCGAAGTATGTTAGGTCATATTTTTCCAATATCCATGGTAAATAAAATCGACAATGTCGATTTGTTTATTTGATTGTTAAAATCAAATTTCTGTCATCACTTTGCGCTGATAATCATTCCAGAATACCTTAACATTTTATAGCCCTGTTTTCATTTTTATCATTGATATTATCTATGTTTAAAATCAACTTTGTGAAGCTGTTAATCTCTATGCGGATACGACATGCGGTGGGGTTGATAAGCAGAAACACACGACAAGTTCTTTTATTCTGACATATGAGCAAGGTCAAATACATTCTAGTGAATCATTATACCCACCGCGAAGTGAAGCCCTAAAACATAAGCTCATAATACAAATATACAATACTCTACAGACAATTGTAATTATTTGATTGAGAAGCCTTTGGTAGAGACTTAGTAAGGAATATTGAACATACAGGGTGTTACGTTTTTCTATTATGTTATCAAGACTTCAAAAGAGAAATTTCATGAAAACAAATTTCTCTCTCCAAGTAGTTTATAATAATGTATAATCGAAAAATAGAACAATAATATAATTCATACTTACAATGAGTACTTAAGCGCATCATCCAATTCCATTATGGCGGCTTGGTTACCGCATCTGTAACAATCGTGTTTACGTTATAGCAAGTTGCGTAAGGACATATTGTTCACAGTGACGCTGAACGAAAGCTTGTCTAATCAAATTACCATAACAGCATCATGCCTGTATTTCCTGGGGTAAGGCAGAAGTATAACGTCGTACAAACAACAAGTTTTGTTTCTGAAATATTTAGGAACAATTCCAAACAACTATGAATTTCAGTAAATTCCAATAATACTTTGACTTGGGGATCAAACTCAGGAGGTTACGTTCAAAAACGCTCTAGTCTAGTCTATTTGTTTAATGAGACACCAATTACTATCTAATCAAATTATTTCTGGTGTTTACGTCAAAGGCGTGACAACGATTATAAAAAAATCATGTTGACTTTCACCATTTATTTTCAGTGAGATGAACACCGCATGTTTTGCAAATGTATTTTTAATTAAAAATTTTTTTGTGATTGTCATTCATTATTCAGATTTAGATACGTAGAGACTAGCTAAAAATATGTTTATGACATACTAGAGGACGCTTCTCGGTGTCACCCGCAATATAAGAAGTTCCTGTAGGAATTCCGAAAAATCCTTACTTAGTACTCCATCTACATATTCTAAGAAACACATGTTGCAATACATATAATACGTTTCTATCTTCAGTGGTCTAGGCTGAACATTGTTAGTCAGTCAGTCAGTCACAGAACTGCTTTATAAGTAAAGATTTTCTCATAATTGTAAGAAGCGATAACTGACAGCACTATTTCTCTGGTCTACCTTTTAATACCAATGGAGATGAATAAATGAAAGGTCAAGGTGCAGCACTATATGTCTCCAAGTTGATACCGAGTGCTTTTGTAAACAAAACGATTAATTTAACATTGCGTTCAACACGGAACTGTACTATAAATACCCACAAAAGGCAATATTCGCGCCTTATCTGAGAGATATTGGGGCTCATAAAAATAACAGTACATGTAACGGAATAGATATCCTCTTTATAGACGCAGACATCAAAGAGAACGATTTAACGTATGTTAAATCTAACATTGTTGTGAAAATTTAAGTGTACGCAATTTGTATTGGATATGCAAAGTAGACAATTTTGTTCATTGTTAAGCCTCGACGACCTCATTGGACGATTTGTGTTTGGTTTGCCGTTCTCCTTACCCTAAACGAAGGTTAATAGTTATTGTTACGTTGGCGTATATTTGCAAAATATTTGTGATGGTCGTTATGATTTTGAAAGTTTATTCAAGGTTCCTGAATACTGGTACGTACTACCGATAGTACTTCTGAAGAATTTTATATTTTTTCAAAATTGAGAGAATATAGTAAGATTTTGCAATCAATATTGAATTGCATTGAACTATCAAGGAAAATTTGATTGCAATTACATCAACGACTATGATTTACTATTTATTGAACCATTTAAATTGCACCTAACAGGTTTTTTTAAATACATATTATAGCCCTAATATTCGGGAACTCTTCGTCTTGGATGATAACAGTAAATTAACTTACCTATAGCAGTAATTGGGTGCTGAGAATATAGTGACGACGTTTCTATCGTGGCACCAGTTGTAGCCCTCCATGACGAGCTGATGAGCCCTGGAGACCAGGGTCAGCCCGTTGCTGTGGTTGAACGTCTCGGAGATGTCCTGGCCGAACGTGTAGCCGGCGCCACGCGGCGATATGCCCCATCCGCCTCTGTGGCAATAAAAAATAATTATTAGTACTGCAGCCTTTCACTAGACCTAAACAGGTGTGACCTACCTGTAGAAATCATTTGGGGAAGACAGGATGCGGAACGACAACGGATGTTGCATGAGAGACTTAGATACGGCTGATGGGCGAATAATATTCAAAATGGAATCCGATCCAAGGAGTTTATGAAGCTGAAAGTTCAGGTTGACAAAATGTATTGAGACCAGTGAAGGCTCCTTAAGAGTGGATAATATTTCAACGGCACTTCTGCTAGTTTCAATATAAATAATAGGTTCCAAAGAGTTCGAATAACTTCAAGTGTCACCAAAATTCAAAGTAAATCTCACATGTGACATCAGTGTGTGAAGTGAAACCATTTGAACGTCAAGATGCAGATGGCGTAACAATAGATTAAACGCCTAGTTAACTACGTAGTTAGCACTTTAGTCTGCAGCCTTGTCTTAGTAGTTAAGGGAGACAAGGCTGTCTTTGGGGACAGGACAGGATACAAGATGATTATTTTCTGAACATCGACAGCGACTAGTGCGATTACACATCGCATTTCTAAAAACCGTTGCCCCTCATTAGGATTTTTCCTCTATGGTGGGTAGTTTATAGACATCAATCTCACATACACGCATGCCCGAAATATTTAAAATATACTTTTTGTTCCGTGCCGAAACCAAACCCAAGTAGAGTAGACAGCTTACACACTTACAGCACTAAACCACTGCCCCGACCGGGTATATTTATAAGTCATTTTCAATATTAACTTCGGGAAACAGAATTCGACCATGAAGAATAATTTCTGGTCCTACATTGATCAAATGTTCTACAACAAATATTCCGGGCCTTCTGTCAAATTCAGATCATTTCTGTTCAAGTAAATAAAATAATCTATCAACTCCCTAGCCGAAACCAAAGTCTGACACTTCGTAACAGTTACGAAGTATCAGAATACGGAACGTTAATTTAACACATAAGATTTTATTAGAATCCAGCGCCACCAGTACGCATAACCCCACTTACTAAACAACAAAGTGATAACAAGTTGTTTCCCCCCTTAATAAAGTCTCTCAATAAATAGTGTTTATCTCATTTTTCCGGAACTCGAACGGGCGCCCGGTCATCAGCCGATATCTAATTAACTTTGAGACTACAGTCATGAAACTATACTCTATTCCAATCTTATCAGAGAGTATTTTGGTGTTTTCAAGGTTGAAAACCGAGTATGACCTTCGAGAAGGTACATAACATGACACATTTTTCCCATGGGGCAAGCTGAAACAATGACACCCCTCGTGCTCCATTTCTCTCATTCATTCATCTGCGCAGTCTGACGCGTGCGAGTAGTACGTACTTAAAATTTATGACGTCACTAATAGGTCAGCGAGTCCTAGGTACACCCTCCCGGTATTTGCACATCCACGTAAATCCCTCATTTATCCTCATGATTAAACCGAAGCACAGTTTTCCTGTTTTTATCACTATAATATGGAGTTAATATCATAAAATCAATAAAATAACCTAGTTAATGTCACTTAGAAGATAAGGAGCACACACACATCGTGTCATCATTGCGACTATAATTAGTTCACGAACGGTACTAAGTTCGCCCTTGACTTCTAGAGGTGTTAATTTTTGTACACTTTATTTTTGTTATCGAATGCATGCGTTTCCTCCACGCATCATCTGAGTGTCTGCACAATGAATAATCACAAGGTAAATATAAGACCGTGGCCCCACGAAGCAATCAGTTTGCGGATGAGTGTAAGCCGTATAAGCGCCCACTACTATTTTTGGAGCCTTCACACTGCGTATACGTTACATGGTTTTAAGTTAAGTAGTACTTAAGTTGGACTAACAGAAAGGACCTTTTATATGGACATTAAGTAAAAGACAAGACTGACGCTCCAATAACGCGGCGTGAAAAATTCATATAAAATGTGACAAAAAGGAGAGTTAGCGTTAGAGTAAACGCTGATGCTGACGTCCGTGTGAACAGGGTATATAATTGTTATATAAAACGCAATGACCTTATGTGAACTTTTGTTTTGTAGCACATACCCGTGGTTACACGTAAGTACATGTTAAAAGGTTTCGTGACAATTTCCTGTTACGCACCCTTGGCTTCTTACACAATTGGTACAGAATTTAAAACATTTATTGTATTACGTCAGGCAATTGTGACAAGTTTACTTAGTGTTAATGACTAAGCCGAAAGTATTTATAGGCATATAATATGTAGTATAGTATGCAATATTGACGCCGAAAATATTATACGGATATTTGCATGTTTTGCCGTTTTATTTACGTATCCAAAAGACCAAAAAATAGGGGGTCAAAAGACCAACGTCTCCAAGGGGTGGATACGTGTAATTTTATGATAATTTGACTGAATGATAATTGATAATCTTGGCCAGAACATTATACTTTTTATTTTCCTGTAACGTATGAATATTTTAGTTTTAGTAGCCGTACCCAATTTCTAAACGATCATAGCACATTTTCCTTACCTGTCATCAGGGTCACTCCACAGCAGATCGCACATGGGTCCTTCATGCGGCACCTCTTGCAGACGGTCAAGGGCTCGGATGTGGTCGAGGGTATCAATAGACGGGCTGAGGCCGCCGTGCAGGCAGAAGATCTGGCCGTCCACCAGCGCAGTCAGGGGCAGGAAGTCGAACAGGTCGGTGAAGTGCTTCCAAACGGACGCGTTGCCGTATTTGCGGAGGCATTCGTCGTAGAATCCGTATACTTGAGTGATCTGTCTGGACTCGTGGTTACCGCGGAGGATTGTTATTCTCTCGCGGTATCTAACCTGTAAGTGGAGAGTAAACCTGTTATAGTTGGAGGTAGTAGTATTATGTTAATGAATATTTCAACACACAAAATGAAAAAAAAAAAAAAAGAGTACTGATTAGCCAGTCAGCAAGGTTCTGGACTGATCTAACGTCTGACTGATCGGAGTGCGCCAGAATACACTACCAGTATCACCCCTCTGGGAGTCGGTTTTCATGCAATGCACGTCTTGCAGTAAGCAAAGTAGGTTATAATTACCAATTCCAGATTTGCCTTTCTACTTTTATTAAGCCACAAAATGAGTGGTAGTAGTTTGGGTTTCAAAAGTTAAATTGATTTACAGTATTACATTCGTGTAAAATAGTTTTGTCCTTGTAGTCACGAAAGGCGACTAATTTTGTAAACGCATGTCGCGTTTCTTTCATAAATCGCTTCTGAAAACATTATTTCTACACGTATCTATCTGTAAATGATAATTTATTGCCTAATTTACATGAAGGCAACTTTACTATGCATACTGTTAGTGTAGAAACAGAAAAATAACATAAATTCTAATAATTGTTCATTTTGCATTCAGTAATCATTTCGAAGCTCAAGCAACAAAGGTCAAGATAAATGTCTATCAAATATAAAAGTGACAGACATAACATTATCGTGGTTGATGAGACCAACGAATAATAAAAACACTGCCTAATTAGGAGTGACTCATACTTTGATATTGTTTAACAGTGTAGCCCTAAACAATACAAACAAACAAGGTACAAAAAAATATCTTACTTTTTACCTTCATTCAATGCAATAAATAATCGTTGATTTTTATTTAATTTGGAACATAGGAAATCCTCGCCATTTCCTTATTTTCGAAAACAATGGTATAAATCATACATATTTTAGTCAACAAACAGAATATACATAAAAAATAATATGATAACGTAGAAATATTGTTACATTATATGATATTTGCGGAAACTACAGGAATTTATGTTTTTGTTTTTACATTTGTACTGTTTTGTTTGCAATACTTTCATACATTCTTCGTACACTGAATTGAGGTTTTAGTGCAAAGATAATGCTCCTCGTTTACCGAAATTCTGTTGATAACACACTATGTAAACAGTGGCCGAACTTTATCAAAGATACCGGGTGATAAACACCCTCCTCTCACGTACCGAAGTTGCGGCAAACAAAGAAATTGTTTATTATATTTACTTCAATGTTTAGAAGAAATGTATGTATGAAATAACTAAGACAGACCTGAAGAGATAAATGAATTGTTTACAACAGGATATGACTGAGAAGAAAACACCTGTCTACAAATGAATGGAAGAAAAATTAATTGTCTAAATTCCTACACAATACCAGCAAACGACGAATTAGAATCGAGAGGCTCCTGAATGTGTTTTTTATCGATGCTAAATCGATTTAGCAGCGACTCACAGTTCAGATCCAATTGGAGCAGTGTGGACTGTTTATACAGGCAGGCTACATTTGCTTTTATTGCGTTTATCAAAGCAAATTATACCTCGCTTCCAGTCACGTCAACATTTCAAACAACATACAATACTATACAGTTCTTTTTCGTGAAAAATCACGCCCAAATGCGTGCACTTGGACGAAGGTGACTTTCAACATGTTCTTGGTATTATGACGAAATAGCTCAATAGTATTGTAATAGCTGAATATCTCAGGTCGTGTAAGCACATATGCAGCTACTGTGTATCATCCAACAGCTTTATGTAATAAACTGTTATTTCCATCATGACTGTTTGTTTATTACATGTTACTTTACATTTGACCACTAACACCCCAATATTACATTTCAATCTCGTAATCGGAATAGCTTTGGAATTCGATCAGTTGCCTAGAAGAGTTTTGAGTGATTAAAGAGAACTGATTATAAGGGTGTAAAGGCTAGAGAGCGTTGCTATTATCGATGAAGTACGTCTAGAAGATACATTCCAATTGTAGCCAGTTTTTAATGCATCAACAATAGCGAATATGACTCAGACAGTAATATAACCAGATAATGTTTAACACCCTGCATCGTGGATGTAAAGGAATATAAAATTTATTTATAGAATAAGGTTTCCGGTCTATGGAAATATTGTGGACTGTAAGCGAATTGGAAACGTCAGCCAAGCAAAACGAACCCGTGTAGGAAAATACATAAAAGTAATTTTTAAAGTTCTGTACGTTGTCTAACGAGAACTTGAAACGACTATGATGGACGAATGAATCCATGTCACATACATAAGATAACATCCCGCCTGTATTCCCCGAAAGGTTGGGCAGAGATGTAAGTACTGTTGTACATCCACATCGCCGACGCCGTTATTGAGCCCCAAGTAATTGTAATCTATTGCCAACTACTGGACACAGTTTCAAACTCCGTGATTCTACTGAGAATGTCTATACAGAAAAATTCAATAACCCTTTGCCCGATCCAGGAATCGAATCGCTCAGGAGGCACGCTTCTCACCACTAAACCAATGAGGCAGTCATGTCACATACAGTAAGTAAATAAAACAATGAGCAAATCGTAACCCTTGTCGTTTCGTCACCACACTTTCACTGACCATATTTAATTACTCCTTATACATCGCGTGTTTTTTACACACAGTTTACACTCACCTTAAGCGCAACGAGCAATGTGACAGTCTCCACGCTGTAGTACCCGCGGTCGACATAGTCGCCCATGAATAGGTAGTTGGTGTCCGGAGAACGCCCGCCAATACGGAACAGTTCCATCAGATCGTGGAACTGCCCGTGGACGTCCCCGCAGACAGTCACCGGGCATTTCACCTCTTGAACGTTAGACTCCTTCGTTAGGATCTCCTTTGCCTGCAAAACAGAAAAAGATATTTAAACTGGAATTCAAAACTCAATTGACTGTTTCGCTCAATGTAGACATTTGATAATACACGATTTTTGCTTATGAGGATGATGCAAGTACGAATATGTTCGAGAATCCTAGTTGATTTCAATAATGTTACTAAATCTAATACGAGGGACAAACTGACAACCCAAAACATACTTTCAAATACAGTTAAAAACCCTAAGCGTTCGAAACGACGATTCATACTAAGGCGAATAGAAATTATAAATAGCTTACATTATTAATTTCACTTTTTACGTAAAAGAAAGTTAACCCAATCTTTGTGATTCATCACTCGTAAATGTCTTGATGTACATAGGCCTACCCCCGCAGCGATATCATAAACAAAGCAGGGAGACATTGCTAAAATCAGAATCAGAAGAAACAATGATGATTCTATTCAATGTTATTACTTCGTCTTTGTGTAGTTGGCAACAGAGCTTAAATGTTGATAGGAAAAATGTTTCATTAGAAACACTACAAGACCGACTTGCTGAAGCCACATAAAATAACTTCGAAATAAAGCTCCTTCATATCCGACGTTGACAACGAATCAATAAAGTAATTATTTGTTACGAAATTCTTTATAGATAGCTATATAAGCATTTATGATTGATTTGGATTCCATTTCTTTTCTGTCCACCTTGTTTTTCTTTAATTAATCTTTCTACGACACAAGCTTTCTAACAATAGGCCATTCGGCCGAAATGGGCTATTTAATGTATGCTTGTGTTATAACGTTAACATCTATTTGGTATGGACATACTGAATAACGGAATAAATCTGTTAATTCGTATGTCGTATTGTTTCTTTTGCACTTCCATTCCTAAAGGTAAGTGCACATTATTATTACAAGGGTAATGTGCACTAGCTTTAGAACAAAGCGCAATAAATATAAGCGTGTAAGTGGAATTCTATGTTATTTAACTCGAAGCCCACCAATACCAATAGTATAATCTTTACTATACACTTCTAGGAGCTTTAGATTACGTCAATTGTTTAATTCCTCTTCTGTTCTCAATGGCACACCCGGATATATCTATCGAACTCCAGAAAAGGAGTACTTTTCATCGTTAATATACATAGAACGTAATTTCGCAAAAATGAAGAAAGATATCATGATCGTGCTGAGTAAGGATATCTTAAATATTTTTTGAAAAATGTATCCATTTATCGTACCTCTAAGGACTGAGCTATACAATGTAGCCATCATTATATAATAGCGGACTGGGGCTACAAGAATTATGCCTATAGTCGTCGAACACGATGTGTAAACAGATAACCTCCATCCTTTAGACATTTACAAATTACGTAGAATGACTAGCAACCGTTGATACGGTTTATGTTATTATTTTAATACGTCAGCATCTAAACCACTTACTATCTAGAATAGTGAATAGCGGCATACCCAGGAATTTACTCGCTATTTGTACGGAGACAATCTAGAATCGCTACAATTTTGCAAGCAAACAGCCTATCACTTCAAAGGCTGATCAAATCTCTGATTAATAAATCAGCTGTTAAATGTATGCTGCTATGATTGGCTGGGGTATTCATTGTCGATTTTGGTCAACCAATAACAGCAGCTGATGTCAACTGTTCAGATTTCGTCAACCTTTCTGAACCAAAGGGTTTATATGAAATTTCAAACTATGTAGCAGATTTGTTTTGAAGTTGACGTCATAGAGTATGACTAGTTAAACGAAGGATATATTCAAGGACATGATAATTCATGCTACATCAAATACAAAAATATGAATCACGAAGAAAAATATTGTAATAGGATTCGGAAAGTGCGCACGCGACTGCACCGGACGATGTTTTGTATTCTATTCATACTTCAAATCTGTAGAGGCGAAAACATATAATGATGTATTTCATTAGTAGTAATAATATAGTGAGTATGTAAAGATCGTATTTTTTATATTTTATTCGATTAGAATCGAATACTGAATGTCCTTCAATATGTCAGTTCTTTAAAGAGTGAACCTTTACAAACTAACAGTACCTATCTATTTATAATATCAATACAGATATAAATAAAACGGGTAGTACGCTTGACAAACAAATAAAAAAAATATTAGACGAGCTAATGACGTTTCATTAAGGTTTCAAAGGTAAAAAGGACAGGTCTATCTCGGGCTTCAAGCGTGGGTATAATGATATAATTAAAATCACGTTTGTCGCACACAAGGGTTGTTGTGTGGTTCCAAATTGCCCGCTTTCTGCACGTAGGTGTCGCATGGTTCTTGGCCATAAATAGATACCCCGTTGCACACCCGTGGGTATCGTAAAACTATACCCATTATAATAACATACTGCGAACACACCAATTCAATCGTGCAGGTGTCATAACTCTTTAACCCGACAAGTGACGAAACCCAGAAATTAGTACTGTTCTGGCTGCAAGTCTCTCTCAGCTTAATTAATTCATTCATGAAGTGGCAGACGGACACTCAAACCAATAACAAAAAAAAAACCGACTCCAAAAAACTCAAAAACAAAACTAATAACTAAAAAGCAAAAAATAAATCTTTTATTATACAATATAGTAGTTGAAGAATATTGAAATCGGTGCCAAGTAAAACATAAAAGTAATATACCTTGCTGCTATAATAGCGACATTGAAACAACGAGTTCACGTAGAAATTGTCGAGTGCGGAGCGGATTATGCGTCGGACACGACAAATGCACTTCGCCAATCGTGTCGGTGTATCATTGCATGTTTTACTTGGCACCGACTTCAATATTCTTCAACTACTATATTGTATAATAAAAGATTTATTTTTTGCTTTTTAGTTATTAGTTTTGTTTTTGAGTTTTTTGGAGTCGGTTTTTTTTTTGTTAAAAAATTTAATTATTTTACAATTTTGAGTGATGGGTAGACCTAGTAAAGACGATTCTCTTGAAAAACTTTACATAGGTCAAATGTATGTTGCCCCAAGTCGAGTGAAAACCTTAGACGGTATTGCACTATGTGATTTTAAAATCAAATAAATTACTTAGCCGACCACATGATGAAAACGCATTACGAGAAATGAAAAGATTAAGACGACTATTGTAACTAATACTGTGATAGTTTTGACTTTTAGAGGTTTAAAATGAGCCCAAACTCGAGGGGTTTACAAGTAGCTACTGAAGAGTTCCACCATCTATCTCCTGGCTCCATCATCAGACCCTCTATACCAAATGTTTTATACGGGACTCATCAAAATATATCGAGTGATCCCAAACTCGGAAGTTTTATTCCCTAACTCTTTACCGTTGAGGAGTACTATGACATCCATCATCAGCTCAGCATCATTAAATGATGATTTTCAGACGCCAATACCTAACTTATTAAGAAAAAAAGCTCAAACGGGCTATTTGTCTTACAATATTTGAGGGTATCCCTCGATTTCCCTAGGATCCCATCATCAGATCCTGACTTGGTGATAATGGGACCAAATGGGAAGCATACTCTTTCAAACAAAACAAGAATTTTTAAAATCGGTCCGTAATTGACGGAATAATCGCCCAAACACTATGTAGCTGCTATCAACCATTAAGGAGTTCCCTAAACAGTACTGCACCTGCATCACGGACCTTGCAGTGGCAGTCATTACCCATCTCGGTGTAAAGATCTTGTAAACACGAATAAAATAAGCCCAAACACGAGGTAGTTAAGATGTACCGTTGAGGAGTTCCCTCGATCCTCTGTTGTCTCCATCATCAGATCTGCCCTAAACCTCCATAGTATTGTAGTCTCATCAGATATACACATAAATATCAAGTTTTTACCCTATGCTCGCCTACAATTTTCAAGAGATGCCCTCGATTTCTCAGGGTTTCCACCATCAGGTCCTGACCTGATGACAATGGGACCAAATGACAAGCATACCCTTTCAAATAAAAAAAGAATTTTTGAAATCGGTCCATGCGTCTTCGAGAAATCGAGTAACAAACATAAAAAAAAAAAAAAAAAAAAAAAAAAAAAAAAATACAACCGAATTGAGAACCTCCTCCTTTTTTTTGAAGTCGGTTGAAAAAAACATAGATTTTGTATCGTTTCTACTTCTTGCGTCAATTGACGGGAACAGGGGAAGTCAGACCTTTTGACGAAGGCGAGAAGTACCCAGAAGATGCTAAGAACAAGCAGAAAATGACTACATGGATGATCTTTTGTGTCTGTCAAACTCATTTTAATGTGCTGCTTTGTGAACATAATGGGGTTCAGCGATAGACATTAACTACGTACGAATATGGCAGCGCAGGGCGTAACTGATTTATATTCATAAATAACTTTAAAGTTATTGCTCTTATTTAGGTTGATGCGCCAGGTCACGTAATCAATAGAAGGGCGGAATACTTTCCGCTGTTATAAAGAACATTCAGAAGAGTTTTAGTACTAAAATTATGGAATTAAATCACAGAAATTTTAATAGCATGCTGTTAGAGTTGGAATCGTTGGTGATTAGATAATTCTTATGTAAGTAATTACTAAGTTATTGGTGGTTTCGTGTTAAATAACTTGAAAATTTAGGTGCTATAAAATCTTGAAATGGTCGATCAAAAAATATTTCGTTTTTTTTAGACACATTGTTTCCTACTTGGACAGCATAAGTATTTCAATAGAGAACACCGTATTCGTCTGAAAATATATTATCTAATTGTGTTGCCAAAAATAAACAAGGTTAATTTGATCACGATTACGCTCCCCAAAAGGTAACTTCCAATATAGGCAATCAAAACATTTGAACTGATTGAAATTAATCTAAATTGTTCACATACGTAATAGGGACTGGATAGCTCCATTCAAATCGCTCGTCGATTTCTATTCATGAACACAAATAGCATCTGTTGATTTTTTTTTACGAGTTAATGTGTTATCTGTATTCCGAAATTAGCATACACCACGTCGAAATGATATTAACATTCAATAAATGTATGAAAAAAACTGCATTTATGTAAAGTATGTATTCCGTCAGATCTAAGGCAACATATTTCTGTTAATAAAGGTTACGACTGATACGAGATGAAAGGTAAAAAATTAAATAATCCAAGGATTTTAACCAGTATAAAGATTATTTTATTTAAATCAGGTATGCTTTGCATATCTTCGATAACTCAGCCCTTCCACACGTATTGCTATCCTATTAAAATGTCTATGGTAGAGGTGAAAGACCTGACGATACCAACCAATCCAGTTATTTTTCTTTTAGTAGCGGTAGCACAAAAATGTTTTACTTTAATCATAGACAACGCGTGTTTTATAAAGACGATAACATTGCAAAATATGATATAAAATATGATCTTACATCT
Source organism: Shargacucullia verbasci (assembly GCA_947562105.1). Lineage (NCBI taxonomy): Eukaryota > Metazoa > Arthropoda > Insecta > Lepidoptera > Noctuidae > Shargacucullia > Shargacucullia verbasci. The sequence continues at coordinate 3,457,087 of OX387296.1, forward strand.
TATCTAGTCTATCTAGTGGTTGCAAGGCCGACTACTGAGCGTGAGGTCCTGGTATCAATTCCCGGATCGGGCAAAGTAGGATATGAGGATAAGAGCAAAAATTTTAAATAGGCGAAATTTTCGGAAATAGGATATGGTAAAATGTATCTCAGTATACGTATGCTCCTACACTAAACGACTCCTAATCCTGATGCATAAATAGGGAACATTTACCTATCCACAGTCGCTCAAGACGACGCGACATCAGATTTTCATTAGACCTACATATTTGAACGTATAAAGCATTAGGAAGAACAATTGCATGTGACTATGAAGTGATCGACGTGAATTTGGATGGTCATGGTGTTCGTAGGGTGAGCCAAATTCTTAACGACGCAAGCGCAACACACATCTACATACCTACAATACAACATACTTAGTAAATTGTAAATATTAAAACGACACCACGGACACACGAAGCCAAAACATGTCTTTTTAAATTTTAAATAGTCTAGCAACTAGGTGAACGTTAATTTACATAATGTATTTAGTAACAACGAAAAAGGTCATTTCTGTGGCTAGTCTTTCCTAGACCTTGACGAAATTGATAACAACAGTATGACTACAACATTGCAATATTTTGAAACAATAGTGGCACATAGTAGAATCTTTTTTTTTTTTAAGTTGCTGCACATAGCTATAGCTCCTCTATATACATACACCTAAGCCCGGAAATATTCTCCGTAGCCCATACTATTTTCCTCCGTGTAGGAATCGAACCCGCGACACATAGCAAAGACATCCAAAAACAAGCTGTACTTTGGCAAAAGATAAGCTTTGTGTCCCACGTTAGATGCGATAGATAAAGATTTTAGAAGTACCCATGAAAGGCGATTATTACCAGACCCATTTTCAGTAGTAGATGTTAACGAATGAATAAGCAGTGAGTTGCCAACCACCACACAATACAATGTCATCAAATCTCTTTGTTTCCTCATCAAAATATAATGAGCGTCATTTGACGTATGAAAATATTGATGATGTTACAATGATTCACTGATAATTAATCATCAAATCAGCGCGCGTAACATTTCAACAAGAAACAAACGAACGTAATTTAAGCGTTTCGTCAATTCAGTGGGGAGGCTCAATGCTAAGCAATTGCAGGTAACACACGTGTGGGTGGGAGAAATAATGTTAATATGTGTAGGGCACGTGCAGTGATAGAACAAGAGATAGTATTGATTGCATATTTTCAATGCATTAATTTATTTGTAGGTATTTGTGTCTACTAACTAGCAACTTGTATGGTGTTGCGTCGTGACTACTAACATGAAACCTTCTCCTCTCCCCAAACAGAGTAGAATACATTGACAGGTAATGGGTCCTAATTATTATGAACCATATAAAAATAGGTCCTAAAATAGGTCCTTGAGCTACAATAAAATTCGAATTCTCGTGTTTATTTAACCTTCATACATTAACCGATCGGTAGATTAGCTGGTACTTTAAACACGAAGTTAAGAAGTATATTAATTAAAATATAGATTGTTTTTACAAAACTAATTAAAAGAAAGAGAAAGGGCAGTAGGTATGTAAAACTGTAACTACAACATGGAGGATGATTAAATAATCATGTGAACTTGCACTTAGTGCATAATTTAACATTTTGATGCAAGTTGCAGTTATCAATAATGTGTTTCAATCGATTTGATTTAAAACAAGGGTATGAACTTTTTATGATTCTGATTGCTATTCAAGGCTCAATGCATCTTAGTTATTGAGTGATACTTTTCTTTTTCAAGGATGAAACTTGTGTTAGCTACCTATAATGGTCAATACTATTTAAATGGTTAGTCTGTTGGCAGACCAAAAAGGAACAAAAATGATCTTTTGATATGAAATGAACTTTCTATACATATTTACTGTTACTTTTTTATACCTAACATAGCAACATTAATTATGTAATAAACACTTAATTAGTAGTGATTAACTAAGCTTTCATGTCAATAAAGAAAGTGATGGCATTTTAACTGGATGGTACTATTTACAAAATAAAATTAGTAAACCAAATTCTCATACATAGACAGGATGGATGGTATATCTGTACTAATTAGCACATGGCAATGTAACATCCTTTTAGATAATTGTCACTGTCATGTCACAATACTATGTAGTTGTAACACAGGATAAATGATGTCACAATAAATATCCTACCAGGAGAGAAATTTCTCCTTATTAAAACAAATTGTTTATAATTATTATTTTTTTAAACCTGTAACACCTATTTTTTAATGGTTATCAATTTTGAATCTTATGGAGAAGGCAGGAGGCACCACTAGAAAACTCCATGGATATTTTATCAATTCAATATGTCTGATTATTATAAAGGATCTCAATATTGATAAAACACATGTTTTCAATGTGTATGTGATTGTAATATACATTCAAACAATACTTAAGTACATTTAAAGTACTTCTCTAAGCATATTAATTAGATTTGTTACATTTCATACTTGAAATAATATTATAATCATAACCTATTTACTTCAGGTAGCTAAATATGAGCATTGAAATGATAAATATACAATTACTTTATACAGTGCTGGCTGTTTAATTTTGTCCTTGCATTTACTTAATCATCAATGCCCTTCATGGCTTGTTGATTAATTACCTTATTCATCATTACCATTAGCTTCAATTTAATGTGCTTTTTAAATGGAGATTTTAAAAGAAGCCCAAAACAGATGTCCCTTTTCAAAAAACTATGATAACCAAGAACTTTCATTTTTACAATAATATTTTTGTTTAAGAAACAAACATATAAACATAAACAGTACATGTGTCATACTGTGATAATGTAATTCTACATTGACTGACTTGTTTCATTTAATAATTATTAATCATAATAATGGAAATGAATGTTTTGTTTGTAATTTGAGTTTAACCCACCAATTTACAGAAACAAGTATTCTTACACTACAAATGTTATTGTTAGGTCATCCCAAAGGAATAGATTATTAATCTATACCCGGTAAATAGTGAGTAATCTTATATATAGGGGTATATATTATAACATTGTTCAGTTTGATAAATACTCTTATACTATGACAATCCATCAGAATCTTGATTGTAGAGTGATATTTCATTACATTAATTGGCAAATGAACATAAAATACTTCATAATATTCGATAAATAAAGTAATTACTAAGAGTATCTCTACAGAATCTCAAAAAACATGAGAAGCGCTATCCCGGTCGCGAGACCCAATCTCCTCTTAGAAAAAATCAATGAAAACATCCATGATAAACATGTACTAACCAACAAGTCTATGACTTACGGATATACAACTAGTGCTAATTGATTATCAGAATATCCGCGCCGCGTCTAAAAATATCTTCTAACCAACTAAGCTATTATCAACTTGAAAGATTGATAGCTGGGTGTGGTAAACAGAGCAGCGAACAAGTTCAACTACAGAACTCTCTCCAACCCCCGACATCCCGGAACGATTAGCGTACTAACGGCGGACAGCTTCCATCACAACCTATATCGATGTACAATCGCGTTCTTGTAACTCGCTATGTAGGTATATGAATCATACGACATATAGCTACCGACCCAATGAAAATGTATACAAAACGTATGAAACAAATCTCTAATCTATAATACTCATTATCTAATATTGAATTCAAAGGTACATTACCTTGTCGCATAACGTTTTTACTTGATTTTCTGTCAATTGCTTGCATTCGTTTAGTTGTTCTATCCATTGATCCAGTTCTTTTAACGACGCCTTGTCCTCCATACTTTGTGTCTGTGAGATTAACGTACGAGACGTTAACTTTGATTTTGACTGTCTTTATGTTTTAAATGTACACAAAACCATGCGAATTACGTATTTTACACTGTGCCCAGAAAACTGACTACGGCGGACACTTTACAAAATGGCGTTTGCGTGACGTCAATTTTCGGAAAAGAAATCCACCAAGCGGCTTTTATGGGAACTAGATGATGATGCCACTTAGAGATGCGTTCAGAAAAATATATATTTGAAAATATTGAAGTAACGTATAAAATATTAAAAATTAAGACGTTAATTATTTTAAAAGCACTATTAAATATTATAACATACCTTTAATATGGGATAATAGGAATAAATGAAACAGTAGGTAGGTACATTCACATTATTAACTCACATTTTCAATGATAAATTAATCATACCTACTTAAAATACAAGCAATGATCCTGTAATATTAATTATTCCTATTTCGGTATGAACATACCACATATTGACTATATAACAATCATGGTGAGATGTTATGAAATTAACGTACTTTTATCGATCCTGATGGTACAATTTTTGCTTTTGCCATTGTTTGCGGTGCTTCTACAATAAAATCCATTTAGGAGAAAATATAATTCCTAGTAAGTAATTCCTGAAAAATCTTATATATTAGCATATAAATGCCAAGAATTTATCAGTCTTCTTTCAGTTTATTATGTCAAGATGAGGTCAAGACATATATTTCAACTTCTCAATTTTCTTTTGAATTTTGTTGAAAACTTGACACTTCGTTTTTCAAATATTTTTCAGCAACATGTCTATAGCATAGTGCCGTAATATTTTAATCGATACCCTAGAATTTAATTCATATAGTAAAATTAATATACAGATCAAAAAATTCATTATTGACTCTTGATTGGTCAGTGTCGTCAATGCTGGAAGCTCTCACATTAAACGACTCAATATAATATTCATTGATCCAATAACTTTTATCGTGTTGTGAAAATGTATCATCCGTACTTATGTAAAGCCACAGCTTTTATTTAGAGTTTCTTTTAGAGTAGAGAGTTAGAGTTAGTTTAAATCGGTTAAAAGCAAATTAGAAGAAGGATTAAGTTATTTTATCATCAATTCAAAACCGCTAAAGGGAATAGGAATTTCAGAAGTATAATTCATCCATCCTTACCATAGAGTAGGTTCATTGGTTTATCATTCATGTCTAAAAAGCCCGTGTCTACATTTACCGATGTGATTAAAAAGAATAATCTCTGTCTTTCTGCCAAAACTGAGTTGGGAATTCCGTGTTCCGGTCTTTTTACTTTTGAGCCGGGGCTGGTGCGTTGGTGCTTCGCCGCTCAACTAAACTTTGTGAAAATGACTGAAACTTTGAAGCTGAGAGGAACCCTTTGTGGTCACAATGGCTGGGTTACCCAAATTGCGACCAATCCCAAATACCCTGATATGATTTTGTCGTCATCTCGAGGTAAGGTTATATTTTATGCCTTCATACATCGAAATCCATGTTCATCAGAACTTTTTCTACAAAATATTGCATTTAAATACGAGTTTCTTTTATTTCCATCATAATAGAATGTTTATTTCTATATATTTACGTGATGACACAAATCTTTGCCACGCGATTCCTGAGCGGCAGCGGATATGGGGCTGATGATCTCTTATAACCATTTTCTATGCCATTTAAACTTTTCTTGTGTAACACGATTTGAATGGTTTTTCAGACAAAACCCTCATCGTATGGAAGTTGACCAGAGACGAAACTAACTACGGTGTCCCGCAGAAGCGTCTCTACGGTCACTCTCATTTCATCTCCGACGTTGTGCTCTCCAGTGACGGCAACTATGCTCTGTCCGGCTCGTGGGACAAGACCCTGCGTCTGTGGGATCTTGCCGCCGGGAAGACCACCAGGCGTTTCGAAGACCATACTAAGGTGTGACGGAACTTGTGATTTTGGTAGGGTTGTAGTATAAGTGCCGATGCGCGGCAGAAGAACAAGTGTGTTTGTGCCTTTGCGAGGCAGAAGATACCGTAATGCTGCTAGCATTGTTGTGAACCGACTAGGACTCTGTGAGAGGTAAGAGTGTGGTTAGTCACATTTCATGTATGAAACTAACACATATTATTGCATCTGCACATGTACAAACAGCTAATTTTGAGTCATTTCTGTAGTTATTAGCTCTATAATTTATATTGATAATTATATGAGATCACTTAACCGTGAGGTAAGTATGTAGTTAATAACACAGAAGATTAAGGCACAAAATCATACTAATATGGATTCTATGCTATACAGGATGTGCTCTCCGTGGCATTCTCAGTGGACAACCGTCAGATTGTGTCGGGTTCTCGGGACAAGACCATCAAGTTGTGGAACACACTCGCCGAGTGCAAGTACACCATCCAGGATGATGGCCACACTGACTGGGTGTCCTGTGTCCGCTTCTCACCTAACCATGCCAACCCTATCATCGTTTCGGCTGGTTGGGACAGGACCGTCAAGGTATGTATTATATTATTTCAAAACAACTTGGATTTTAATACATTTTGTTTAACAGTCTAGCTGCATTATTCAGGGCAGATTTTTCTAAAGCTGGATAAACCTCAGATAGTATATTCCTCTGATAAGTCTATACAAAACCTGTTTGTGTCATATAGCTTGATAACTTTTATATATAAAAAATCAGGCCATATTGTTCCAGTGTATATTCAAGTCTTTTAAATTAAACAATTTATAATGATCCAATTATTTAATTTTTTACCTCCTTACTTCAGGTCTGGCATCTTACCAACTGCAAGCTGAAGATCAACCACCTTGGTCACTCTGGATACCTGAACACAGTCACCGTCTCCCCTGATGGTTCTCTGTGTGCATCTGGTGGCAAGGACATGAAGGCAATGCTCTGGGACCTGAATGATGGCAAGCATCTGCACACCCTGGACCACAATGATATCATCACATCACTGTGCTTCTCGCCCAACAGATACTGGTTGTGTGCTGCCTTTGGACCTTCCATTAAGATCTGGGTATGTGTAATCCTTATGATACCAATTTTATTCTAGATTTTACAAATAAGGCAGATTTAAGTTATGAATAAGTTTTGTAACATTTATTTCTTTTTTTCAGGACCTTGAAAGCAAGGAGATGGTTGAAGAGCTCAGGCCAGAAATCATCAACCAGACCCAGACCTCCAAGTCTGACCCACCCCAGTGCCTGTCTCTGGCCTGGTCCACAGATGGTCAGACCCTCTTCGCTGGCTACTCCGACAACATCATCAGAGTCTGGCAAGTGTCAGTATCAGCACGATAAGGAGTCTACGAAGCTTAGTTTCATTTATTTTTGTGCTACTTCTTATGTATGTAGGATACTGACTGTATGGATAAAAATAAATGAAATTGTTTGACATACTTTAGCAGTTTCATTGTGATCTCTCCTTGTAAGATTAGATTTAAGGTATAGGTATTTAAGCATTTTAAGTTATTCCATTTTTAAATGGTTACGTATGTAAAGTCCTTTGTATCAAGATGTAATTTATTTATATTTTATGTAAATAAAATTCATTTATTATACAGAATCATTTTTCTTCCTCCAACTTAAATATAATATATTCTAGTAATACAAGTAAACAATATATAATCTTGACAAAAATGCACAACAATTACATAACAAGATTTTTAAGTATGATTAGAAAACACATTATACACATGTGTACCTCCACCTCACTTCCATAAATATCCCTAGTCCTTCATACATACTTCACAGTTGGAAAAGAAGTTTATTAAGATTGACACCTGTCCTTACTTGAGAACAACAATATACACTTCTAGCAGATATGGTGACCGTGAGGCGATTGTCACACTGTGTTAATTGCTTAAACCATTATAAATTGAACTACACAGTACCTATGTACTGTCTATTTTCTTCCTGAATAAAACTAGTGTGTTACCATTAAATGATCAGCTTACCCTTACACAAAGTCTGTAAAGGTTTCATATATGGCAATATTGGTGTAAAATACTAATAAATCAACAAAAAAATGGAACAATCAACCATACAAGTTTCTTTTTGTTCTGCAGCTGTCTAGAATAAGTTATTATTCCCTTCAAAATTATGCATGCCTACATGATTGACAGATTACATTCAAAACTTGGATACAATAGCTTCTAAATATAGCCTAAAGCTTTTGTATTGTATGGTTGAACTTTGATCTACTCAGTCTTTGGAAATCCTGCTTCATTCAGGAGATGTGACCCATCTGTTATTTCTGTAGGTCCTTCACCAACTTTAGTGTGAATTACATATTTAATTAAATCATGAGCTTGTGGCTTGCAAACGTTTGTGAATTCTGGACTTAGGACTTCTTCATTACTTTTGAGCCCTGTTATAAATGTTTCTGGAGTCGATGAAGGGAATACATGCCTTATTAATGAAATTATTTTCGGGACATCCTGCTCCAATAAGTAGAGGCAAGCGTTTGGTCCAGCATCAAATGTGTATGCCACTTTTATGCCTCCCGAGAGTTCATTATACTTATGAACGAGATCAATAATAAGATGAGACACATCTGTCATGTATACAAATGGTGGGTATGAATCTAAACATACTGCATGGAATTGATTACTGTCCTTCATAGTTATCTCAGCAAATGTTGCAAAGTCTTTCTTTGTAATAGCTTCAATGATTTCATTGGTTCTTTGTGGTACACAATACTTTACCCTATGTTTCAACAATTCTGATGTTTGTGTGGATATCCTCATGCCAATGGTAGAACTAGTTTTCTTTTTAGTTTCACCAACAACTAGAACCAAAGCTCGCATTTCAGGCCAATGATGAGAATCTTCAATTTGAGTTGCTATAGAATCCGAGCCATCAGGATTAGTGCCTGCGTGCCATCTAACAAAACCACCATACACACTTCTGCAGGCACTGCCCGAACCCAATCTTGCAATGGAACTGACATCAGATTTTACCTTGTATAGTTTCGCTAAGGCCGTAACGAGGCACGCATATCCGGCAGCCGAAGACGCTAATCCTGCAGCAGTAGGAAAATTATTTTCTGAACATACACGAACCTTCCACTGCAGAAAGTTTTCATCGACGCTATTTTCGGCGGCAGCTCTGGATTTAATTTCCCTTAGACAGTTCTGAAGTCGCGGGCTGGAAAATGATTCTTTTTTTCCATTCAACCATATTTCATCTTCCTTGAATCCTGGTCTGGCACAAACTGATGTTTTAGCGCACATAATACTCGTATCCAAAGTAGCACTAACGGAATCATTTAACGGTAAAATTAATTCCTCGTGTCGTTTGCCCCAATATTTAATTACAGCGATATTAACCGGCGCTATAACAGTGATTATCGCACTCATCTTGGGTAAATATTATTTAAAATATTTAAAAATTACTTCTTCAAAGTAACTTTCTCTCCCGCGAATATTTCATAAAATGACACAGTGAAATGAATGAGGACAAAATTTGACTGCGGCCAAGTTGATTTTGACGTAATTGACATTTTGACATAACACAAGTCTTGCCCTCTCCTTCTCTGTTTTTCAAATAAAACGAGACAGAACTCTTGCCGGATTGGTTGAAGCAATCAGGATGCGTTCAGTTAAACCGTGAACTTTTGTATTATAAGTGAACTCATTTCGCAGTCAGAAAACGATTGTTAATAAAAGAATATCCGCTTTTTAATATTCAGTATTAAGACGTTTATCTATTCAACTGATTGATCAATTAAAATTAATATTCATAATTATTTATTATTTTGTGTTACTGAACTTGTAGATGCAACTTCAACTCTAGCGACGTTTTTTGGAACTACAATAACCCGGCAAAATCAGGATGCTCTCTCAAAATTTCTGATGCGGTTTTCGATGTAGGCAAAATGGTCAAGTATGAGTGTGCGAGGGTGTGGAGGTAACCTTCCCGTGAAATTGGTCAGATTATACAACACATTTCAATTCAACGCTGCCATTTTCGTTTTGTGGCACGGCTATAGCGGCGGTCTAAATGTGAAATTGCTAAAATATCTGGTATTTATTTATTTACCAAGTGTAGAAAATATATTATAGTGCGTTTGTTTTCTTGTAAAACATCAAGAAGTGGCGATTACAGTGTTTATATCACCGGATAATTGTTGACTTCTTTGGGTGGAGAGGGTGAGTAGGTACTTTATATCAATATTTCGGGGTTTTACGGCTTAGTAATCTTTCCTTATACTCCGATACCTTTCTTACAACATTGACTTTACCTATCTCATCGTCCTCAATAAAGTTATTTGCTATTTGAAGATACTTTGTGGTGTTCGCAATTGGCTCGGTAAAATGGGCGTTGTGATGAAGAGTGAAGGTTTATCATGAGTTATATCGTCACCGCGGTTTTTTACTGATGTTATTTACCCAGTAAGGATTCGTCAGCAACGTCTGGCGTTATCATATCGTGTATTTTGTCGATTTATTTGGCATACATTTTAGTTTTATCACTGCAAACAATTTATAAGTGTAGGATGAAATTGTTAAGACTGGTTGTATGTATGTGTGTATTTACTCTAAGATCCATGTAACTTACAGCATCCACACCATTATCTAAAGCATGTATCATCAAAATAAACATTGTTTTTATATCCCTATTCAATACTAGCAGCAACCTATCTATGCATGGCACATTCCCACAATTGTCTTATTCTGATGCTGTATTAGACATTTTAGTTTTGATTCACAGTACATTGAAATATATAGAGCCTATTTAGTATTTCTTATTGATTTCCTATTAGGAACAATCAATAATGGCAATACTTAATTATTGTGACATAGGTTTATATGGGTGGCATCTTTTCATGCTAGGTAGTTGAAATGTAAAAAGATAAAAAAAAAGAAATAAAAGATAACAAGAAATTCAGAGCAGATAATGTTATGTTACAGTTTAATGATCATAAATGTATAGATTTTTTTTCTACTTTTTAATCTATTAACCATTCTCTATAAACCTTTATGATATGTGTACAACACCATATGTTGACACAGTTACTTCAAGTATAGTGAATATTGGCAAAAAGCCAGTCAACACTGGACCGAGAAATCCACACCTGCAAAATAACTTGCAAGTCCGAAAATGCATTACAATTAACCTTGAGAAATGCTATTTGAAATGCAACCGTTATTAACATGTGTGAAAAATAAAATTGCATAATAACTACATACTGATTTGTGTGATTTGTTTCCATGCCATTCATATTTACATTTTTATATATTTCTAGCAATTCTTTGATGTCTTATATCCAAAGAGTAAATGTGTATATGTATATAATTTTATGTTTACATGTTTTAATAAATAATTTTTCAATGTACATACACAATTAGCATACTAATTAAAACAGCTTGTGTTTATCAACCTATATGGTAAATGGAAATATAATACAGATTGTTTACTTTTGAAGACAAACAAAAATAGACCTTGAGAAACTTATTATTATGTAAATCATTATTTTTATAGCAGGATTAAATATTATTATCCTCAAAGTTTTTAAGATAAGTATTTGTCATTGAAATCGTAATTGTTCATATTTGTCAACATTTATTTTAATAATAATTCAGCCCATCAAGTTATGCCTTAGTCCATGCAATCAAAAACAATATGGGACCCTCTCAGTTGCCTGAATTCCTCACCATATTTTCCTTTATTGTTAACATAAATAATAATCAAATGATCTGCACATGAATTCGAAAAGTTTGAGAACCAGCTAGTCTTGAACTGTGGCCCTCATGCATGAAGGCAACCATTCAACAGCCAGGCTATGACTACCCTTTTATTGTAATTTAATTAAAGTGAATAAGTTCTAATTATTCATTTCACTACCACATTCTCTATTACCTATTAACATGCAAACAGCTTGTTAATGTGTATTTTTACCAAAGTCATTAGCAGTGAACAAGTTTATAAATTTGTTATAGAGCTTTGTGTAGGTAAAGTACACACAATTTTAATTATAAGCGTTTATATGGTTGGTATTAGTCCAGCAATTTAATGAAATTGGCTTTTTATGGTGTCAATATAAATATGTGGAGTTCATACTGTTTATTTTCAAACTCTACATTTCTCATTTACACTGTAAAATAGCAGAATTGCAGCTATTTTCAAACACATCATCAACACGTGAGTGATGCCCCTGGCATAGACAAGCGTTACGGTAACCACTTACCATCAGGCGGGCCGTACACTAGTTTACCACCATAAAAAAGGAGTACGTTCCTACCCGTTTCTCGAAAAATTATAGCCAGCCAGCAATAGCTCAAGCTCAAGGCTTGACCGGTTATAGTTCGCTAAACAATTTCAGACTTCATCACTCGTGTAGGCTCTTTTCTTACACCCTAAGACTATTTTGAATATTCATATCATTTTGCATTTAAGCCTATTAAACAAGTTATTTACTAGCCACTAAGATACGGCCAATGGCATGTCCACACTACTCCACACGTTGCTCATTATGCGCGCTAGTCGACATCCTCCCGCGCCCGCGTGACACAGGAACGGAAGCAAAGCATTCACGGGCTGAGATGCGCGCGCGCCAAGCCGACTCATTCGGATGAAGATATCGCTGCAAATGCGGGAAATGGTGAACTATTGAAGGTTTTGTTGGTTATGAGCGCGATAACCGAAGCGCTGGTTTCCGCTTTTTGTATTCATAAAACGGGCATTCCCCGCGATTCCCGCTATGTGACAATCAGTCTTTGGGCCGTATATCTAGATATAAGTAGATTCTAATATACTTCTGTGTGTGTGAGGTCTTGGGTTCGGTTCTCGGGACGGGCAAATTTTTATTACTGGGTTTTTCTGTATGGACATTCTTAGAAAGACCACGGAGTCTAAACCTATATTGATGCTGTCGTTAAAAGAACGGCAAGGTTTCAGAAAATAAATATTCCTACCAGAAACTCGTTTAGAAATATGGAATAATGGACAATGGTAGTTTGGTTATGACAAATTTATTATCTCAGCAAACCCTTATCCAAGTTTTACCGAAACCATAAAGTTTCAGAAAAGTAGAACTAAGTTCAATAGTTCTTGCTCACACTCTCTTGGCTAAAAATCCCACTAAAACCTCTACCTGTACCGGGAATCCACCGAGAGTGACCGCGGTACTATAGATGTCGACTGCAGTCAAGTCTGCATTACTCAACCGCAATGATCTATTGATTTCCGCAGACACGCCTACGCTGTGACACGAATTTTGCTAGAAAGTTACGAAGAAATGGCCATTCAGAGAGCTCAATAGGCATTATAATAAACTGCACCCGAGATATTATAATCACCTTGCGCTTGACTGCTCTTATTACCCACAACAGCTATGTAACAGTATTGGACAAGAATCACGCCACCTATCGACAGAATTATTCACTGTCGATGCGTGAAATCGTAAACGATGCTATACGACAATTAAGGTACCGTAAGACTGAATAAAATGTAACACGAGGATCTTTATGCAGCCGTAGACTGAATAAATAAATTCAACCCATAACTGTCCCACTGATGGTGTAAGGGCCTCTTGTCAGATGAGAAAGGTTAGGCCATACCACGCTGGCCTGATACAGGATGGCAGTCTACACACACCAGACTGAAAAGAGTGTAGGGGGTAGCCTTCTCCTTGTGTGTCAATAACAATTTCTTGTAATCACCAATCAGTCCGTTTGTCAGGCCTGATAATGACAGCTATATTCCTTCACAATCGTTAATTAGTGCTGTATGAGGAGACCTGTTTACAACAGTGGAGTTAAATTTCGTCCGTGGCTAAGAGTGCATTGGGCTTACTTACGTGTTTTGATAACATGCTCACTTATCAAGCATACTTTATTAAAAACACTGTCATGCGCATCACGAAAATACAATAAAATGAATATTAATGAATCATTTAAATGTCAATACAATGCAGGAGCAGTTCTTTGTGCATCCGTAACTACGTTGGAATAACTAAAATAATTTGACCAACGAAACTGTAATTCTGCAGCTAACCAGTAGAGCTACCTTGCTTGAAAGTGTGCTGATTGGTGAACTCCAATCCAATAGCCAACAAAGATAAATTCGGAAAGTTTAAGGGCACTGGAGTGGCACTACCGTATCGACAATATGTAAATATCCACTTCCTCAAGTTTTTTTGAGTTTCCGAAAACTGTGGTACCATTGCATGCAATAATCATCAATGTTAATCTTATAACAAACGGACGGAATAAATATTTGTATGGCCTACGGATATAGATGGGCAATCCACCGGGTTTAAACCCGGTGCTTTGATAAACACCCGATAAACACCCGGAAGCACCCATAAACACCCAGAAAATTGGGTGTTTACTTGATTTGACGAAATTACATTAGTGATGTTAAAAAATATGTTTTAAAAGTGATTTTTATTCATATGAAAATCACTTTTATAACAATATTTATCTTACATCTTTGTAGGCAACATTAGTCAGATCAGGGAGGGTAAAATAAAATGGAACGAGATAAAAACGAAATTTAAAAAAATCACATTTTCTATTATTTCTACTTTTGAATAGCTTATTTTATGTTGTAGTGTGTAATTAGCATTGAAGACTCGAGCGTTAGCATGTTAGTTGTCATATTCTTCATTTGTAAGTTGATTTACATGATACCCCTTAGCTTCCTGTAAATACTTTAACATTTGTTCATAGCATTTGGTGCGCACACATGGCTTAATATACTTAAATTCCTCCGCCACTAATTTTCCGAATAGCTCATTTCTTTTGTCTTCTCTATACAAAGCACATTCTGAACAATTAGAGTTCTTAACTGCGTTATCTTTTAATTCTTTCCTTCTTTTTATACCCGTGGGGACAGAAAGAATTGATGGAGAACTTGGTCTGGGTAGCTTTTTTGGTGACTGTAAATCATCTGAACATTGTGTTTCACTATCTAAAATGTTTGACGAGCGGCTCCTAAGTAGACTAGAGTAACCTAAGAAATGAAGGAATAATACACTTTCTGATATCAAAACCTCAACCTTCATATATAAAAAGCTTGAACACAGAAACTAATGCTCACACTAGTGAATACCTAAGCCAAGAAATTGAAAAAGTAATGAGAGTCATCATCATCATCAGCCAGAAGACGTCCATTGCTGAACGAAGGCCTCCCTCAAGGGGGGGTATGCCATAATCCCAACGCTTGGCAGGCGGCTTGGGGATCGCAGTGGCTCACCGATTAGTGAGAGGACGCTGCTGCCCGTCCTCCGGTGTCTGGCCGCAGTTTTAAGACGTACCGGAGTACGAGAGTGTATGGGGTAAATAAGTTTCTTGTCTTCATAGGTGACAACGCCAGAAATATTCAAAAAGCATTTGTATTAATTAAAGTTAAATATCCACATGTTGTTCCTCTCGGTTGCTGTGCGCATTTTTTAAACTTGTTATGCCAAGATTGCTTAAAGGTAAAAGACATTAAAATGTTTGTAATGGAAGCCTTAAATCTAATAAAAACTTAAAAAGAGCCAGCGACTAAATTCGCTACTGACAAAATTGAGTCAAAACCAGGATTCTGCACGAACATTAAAACTGCCTTGTGTTACTAGATGGGGAAGTCACGTTATTTCATTAAAAAGTTTAAAAACAAACAAGATAGCCTTGCAAAGAATGGCAGTTAGTGAAGATGTGCTGATTGCAATGGATAATTAAAATCTAATTTTAAATGACGATTTCTGGAGGAAGACCGATGAATGTATAAGTATTTTGGAACCTATTACTGAAAGCATATTTAACTTAGAGGGCGATCAGTTCGGTATCTACAAAGTATACATTACATTTAAAGATATACTGGTGAAAATACGTTTCGCATTGCCTTATATTTCAATGTTGAACGAAGAAGGCAAACAGCAAATTCTGACAGCAGCCGCTGAAAGGCGCAAAATGTCTATTAGACCAATTCATTTGGCAGCGTATATGCTGGACTCTTCAGGTCAGGGTGTGTACTTACTCAAGATGAAGAACTTCAGGCTATGAAGTTCATGCACGATTTAGGCCAGCAACTAAGTTTACATAATGTAATCGCCGAACTGGCTTGTTACAAAGCTAAATAAAACTTTTGGGCCAGACAATTTATATGGAATTCAGTGCGTAGCATTGAGCCCATTGTGTGGTGGAAAGGAATCTGTAGTTCGACTGAGATAAGCAAAGTAGCGGTACGTATCCTGTCAGCTCCGTGTACATCAGCAGCAACCGAGCGTTCCTTCAGTATTCAAGGATATATACATAATAACAAAAGAAATCGACTTTCAACAGAAAGAGCCGCAAAAATTTCATATATTTGTTACAACTGGAATCTTAAACATAAACTTAACATTCAATTAGATGAAGAAAATGAAGACGAAAACATAATAGAGAGTTTTATAGACCAACTTAATGAGAGCTATCAGTTAATCGAAGAAAATGAAAACGGAATAGAGAGTTCTATAGACCAGATGATATTTTACGACTACAACGAACCTATACCTTCAACGTCAGGGGAAGCCAGACAACCTTTACATTTTGTCGTCTGTGACGATGATAATGGAGAATCCGATAGTGATTGATTGATAAGTAGGTACTTTGGTCTTTTCTTGCATTATTTGATTTCATCTAATTATGTATAATTAAATAAAAGAATAATAATTAAAAACTAAAGGTTATTTATATAAAAAAATAATTTACACCCGAAATTTGGGTGGAAATCGGGTGTTTATCCCAAAACACCCAAAACACCCGGTTTATACCCACCTGGGTTTAAACCCGGGTGGGTGGATTGCCCATCTATACCTACGGATAGTTATTCCAGGTCTGAGTGTTTGTGTATGAGAAAATTACTAGAATTTCTCTTGTATTGTGGTTGTACAAACATACATGTCACATACACACACTACCAGACCCGAAAGAACTATCTGTAAATCATACATATATTTAATCCGTGCGGGGATCGGACCTGCGATACGCAGCGCAGAAAGCTAATCGCCTAGCCACTGCGCCAACTGTGTCATCAACCACGTTTCGTTTGTAAACGCACCCACAATACAGGAATGATTCCTAAAATAGGGTAACGTTTTTTTAAAACGGAAAAAAAAATCGTTGCATAAAAGTGCGTTTATTTAGTATTCCAGATTGCATTAAGAATTTCATTACAGTACCTAACAATTATCTAATTGGGCTATTCTACATTTCTTGTACATTCAACGTGTGCTAAATTATCTGTGGCCTGAATCTTAGTGAGATTATTTCTGATACTGGCCGTTTGTTAGCGGTATTGTATCATTGTCTGTCGAGTTCCGTATAGTCTACACTATGTTATACGTTCATACCATATGGTTTGATTGTCCCAAAAGCATTCGGTATCTATCTGTATTTTTCATTGGTTCTAGGATGAGCATAAGCAGTCAAAACACACACGTTTGACACATGTTTGTAGTCAATGAACTTATTGTTTTTGTGTGGAGCACATGCAGGGAACTTTATCAAAATTGATACTTATCTTTACCCATCTTAGTGGCATTTTTTCTGGAAAGTCGTGGGGGTAATTCAATTCTGTTCCTATCCTAAATGTGGCTAGACAAGGCCAGGGAAAGGAGTGCATTATCTCTGCAGTCCATAATTTTTTATGGATTTCTGTAATATTGGCTCTTTTAAGTTCGTGATATTATATGTATGTAGAAGCGATGTACATATTTTTTTACACATGAATAATGTGTAAAGCGTTCGTGTGTGCTCAATATTGAAACACGACATGTAGAATAAATTAATTATATCTCAAAGTATGCTCTAACACCGACGCCTGTAGTAATCTAATTAGTCTTCGCCAATTTGACAAGCAATTACTTTAAAACTGACTATCAAATGTACAGAGGTACATTCTCTACGATACTTTTTTCTGTGGATGTGAAAAAGCGCGAATTAATTCCTCCATTGACCCAATGATCCATTCACTATGCCAATATTATTAATGGTTACGTTAAACTGTTGAATTAATTCACCACTTTCCAAAAATTAACGCTATATATTTTCTCTTTTTTAAAGTTCGTTATTAATGGGTCCCATCAGTGTTGAACAATTTTGACTTGTGGACAGTTCTAAATGAGGAAACATTTGTGTTTTAAACTATGAATTAATCACTGAATAATATGCTTAAATAGTTATTTTCCTGTAGCGATCTGCTAACAAAGAATCAATATAATAATACATATTAAGAATGAAAAATCTGTATTATTTGCGAAATATACAGGACTGTATTAGTTTAGGTACTAGGTAGGGTAAGTTAAGTATAAAATTCAGAATCGATTTATTTTTGAGTCATTGCCCTTGCTGAATATTTTGACTATTACCTGTTTTCGTGGGAACACGGCGCCGAATCTAAATGTTTTGGATCCTGTAATCTGTTTGCGACAAAACTAACAATGTCACTGTCTCTTGCGATCAGATTCAACGGTTTCGTCGTGAATACTAAGATGAAGATATCATTTAGAACACCGCAATTTATTACATTGTAGGTAAGATTACTCCAAGGCTCTTAGATCGTTTATTCTTGATTGAGGTTATCCATGTTACATTTTTCATACTTCTTTGCATTTTATGCCAGATTGACAAGAAAATATTATTTAGATTAAAATAATATATTTGTAATTAATTCTTCTGTACAGGATTTAATACTTGCAATCGCACGAGACGGACTGCTCTAGTTAGTGACGTATCAGAGCGGTATCAACGCACGCCATAACACAGTAGGTTATGTTATCTATGCCTTAGATACACGCAATAATAACCTTTATTTATAGCTTTATAATACCCATAATAGCTTAGTTTAACTGCAATGGCGCTAAAGGTGGGGCATCACAGGAAGCGATGTGCGAAACGAAATTGCTTAGCGATACTGCTTGGTTTGTTTGCAGTTGCAAAAATGACTATTGCTATATAAATAGTTAGACAAGAGAATTAAACAATTACGGAAGTATGCGGAAGATTCTGCAGTTGCATATAATTTGTAACCTCACACATAAGATATTATATTCATCTACCTCAGAAAGTGGGTGTAGTAAATACAGTTACATTATGACGGAGTACATGTTAATTCCAGTGGCCAAGCTTCATAACTCAGAAGACCTATTAAATTTAATGGTTTGTAAAGTAAAAGCTTCTAAGCCGGAACCCTGAGTGCGACACACTGGGTATACTCTATTGGGAGACATTGGCAGCAAACAACTTAAAACCCGGACCCGTAGTCTAGAGAAGAAATTTATTCAATCAATATCCGGTTATCCAGGCATTTTTTTAACCGAGCCTATTTTCAACGTTTTTTTTCTGTCTCGGTCAAAAGACATGTTTGGCGATTACGCTAAATTAATCATATTAATTTTTTTTCGTGTACAAAGTGCCTTCCAGATTGCTTTGTTGCAACGAGCAAATTTTTCCATCACGGCAAATACATAGATACGATATATGCGGTGTACGCTTCTATAACAAGCTACCTAAAACTGTAACCGATCTTACCGGTAAGAAATTTAAAATCCACGTTAAATCTGTTCTCACAAAGAAAGCATATTATAGGATCAAAGACTATGTTGACGATAGAGACGTGTGGCGTTGAATATCTTCTGCACATGTGGCTTCCCTGGTTATCCATTGTGTCTACTAATTCTATTTTATATTAGATTCACTTTACATATCTGGATATTCTTGATGTTTCAATATTTTCTATTCTTTTTTGTATTTTTTTATTTCTGTTTTATCCGCTTTGATCTGTTTATCCCGTTTTTAGTTTATATTCGAAACAATTGTTTAACTCATGTTGTATTGCCTCATTGTGTAAGTAGCATTCTATTAAGTTTGTATTTTTTCTTATATAATGCATGTTAATTTAAGATTTTAATTGTAAATTAACTTTTTGTTTTTGAAAAGAGTATCCATGGAGTTTCTTGCCGGTCTCTTCTCCATAGGACCTACCCCCTTTGGAACCGTGCGCCTAGAGTCTCGACTTTTTAAACGTGCCTGAAAAGGCCTACTTGAAATAAAAAACTTTGACTTTGACTTATGAAAACAGCGAGTTATGCTCCATTGCTCTTAATTTTTCACTTATCCTATTGCCCCAAATGCGTGCAGAGAAACTGGTCAGAAATTTGATATTTTCAATTAGTCAACGTCGATGGATTTGCACGTCACCTCAACATTTGGTTGCGTGTGCGCAGACTGTTCGTGGATTTAAACTGTTCATTTTCTATGTGACCGCATTGACAGACTTTCGGCTTAGTTATTTAAAAATCTTAAGCTGCTGTCATACTGTCTTGATTAGATCTGGAGGTAAATTCTAAGTTAAATTGGTAAAGGTGCAAAAATTTGCTGACATTTCGCGAAAAAGAGCACAAAACGGTAGAAATTATAACGAAAGGTTCCTTATTTTCGTATTATCGTTATCTTTTGCGGATCACTACCTGATAATATTTTATGTTGTTTTCTTCCTTAATACTTGAATGAGCATGAAAACTACAGTGGCTTCATAAAAAATGCATCGTGTAACGTTTTTTAATAGTCCATTGAATGTGGCTCGTGCTTTATAATGCAAATTGATTTTTTACGGCACAGTTCTGAAATTAAGTGCCTTGTTTTTTATTTCGATATTGTTTTCAGTTATTGAAAATATATTTTTGCTTTAAAATAGGAAGATTGTTGCTGTGAAAGAAGTGTAAATTGAGCTCGTTAAGTATTCTTTTAGTTCAGTAGTTTATCGAAAAGATATCTTAAAAGATTTGCAAGATGAAACAGTTCATTACTTGGACGTCGTCCCAATAGGGTTTCTTTGGTACTATTTTGGTACGGTACCTTAAAAGGATATTAGTTATTCGAAGTTGCTGCCTGTTTGACCTCCACAACCCTTAGGGAAAGCCTTCTATGCCATGCATGCGATTGTGGCAATATCCTTTTAAGACTTCGTTTTATATTGAGCAAGAATCGTTTGATTTCGTACAATTGCCTAAACTAAGACTGGCTGGCTGGCGTGATGATGATGAAAAGGAGGAGTACTTAGTACACATTGTCTTTGTGTAATACATTTGGAATCCTGAATATCGTATCATAAAAACATTTGTGTGAATATTAACCAATGAGAAATATTTTAGCTATCTAGGTTTTACAGTTATCTGATACTCTTGTAAATTATCATCATAAATCGTTAAAATTATCTAATGAGGTAGGACGTATAGCTTCTCGCCAATCTTTGTTTATATGATAAACATAATTTCAACTGCTTACACGAGGTACTTCAGATTTTTCAAATCCCAGCTGTCCCAACGTAAATAACTTAATTCAAATGTCATAGTCTATAGGACCATAACGTCCATAAACGACTCTATGGCTGCACTTAGGTATAATATTATTACCTAACCCATTCGCTTTGAAGCTTAGATGCTGCTTACAAGTTTTATAATTCACGGATTTGCTGTTTGGTGCCGAAGTTTCGCGACAAAACTTGTATTGTTGGATCATTATAATGTTAAAGATGTTTACCATGAATTTGACGTTGCTGTGGCTCAACTTATTGTATTACTCCATCTTCGATCATACTCGATCTTTATAGTACTAAAATTTATTTTTGAAGTCGTGCACTAACTTTGTATTGTGGAGCCGGTAGTGCATTGTAATTCCAGACCCATTTCTGATAGTATTGTTAGTATGTTGGCGTTCCTGGATAGGAACATATGTACTTGCACATTTCGTAGATAGTTACGTTCATACTATTACATACAGTGATTATTTTCCCATTGACATGAAATAAAAAATTATCAAAGTAATGTATGTTACGAATACGACCATAAAATTGCTTCATAATTTTGTCACTTCATTAGCTTTAAAGATAAACTTAAGCTGATACGTAAAAAAATATGTCGTTAAAAGCCCGTTATTTATGAGATAACGTACATTTATAGTCAAGAAGAAACACTTGTACAGTTATTTAGTTCATAATGACTATGTGGTGTTATGGTGATAGTATAAGATACTGCTGCCTATCAGCTTGATACATTCCCTCGGGTCTCGGAAACGATGAGTACACCACGGTTCAATGCCTAATAAAAAAGACACATCGCGGGGATGACTCTAAAGAGGTTACGCTCAAGACACCTAAACTATTCTTTGCCGGAGACCATGATCCTCATATGATGATATTATCCTGTGATGTGTGAGTGTGAAGTATTTTGTTCTGTCCCGTTCATGAATGCATTATAAGGCGGATATGTCAATTTGATCCCGCACTCCACTCGTGCCGAGTTTAGTGTCGCCATGCCGTCTGTTCGGATTACTGTTGCACGGTTAGAAAGGATTGTCGGTCGTAAAGTTTGTTAATTTATTAGGTTGATTGAGTGTATGCTGGTTTAAAACAATACCGGTTAAATTGCGCTTGTGGATACAATTAACAATTCAGCATTTCTACCTGTATACATAGATGAATCTAGTCTATGTCCTTTCGCTTGCTTTTGGGGGCATATAAATCTACTCGGCCTATCGCATATTCTCTTGGAGATAGGCTAATACATGATTGAAGGAGCATATCCTGGGGAAATCTGCTCCAATTAAGATCATACTTTTGCTGTTGTACATCATTGTATATTGTCGCTTCGATGTACCTATAGGGCAATGCTATGGTCAATAGCAAACCTATCTGCTTTATTCCGTACTGAAACAAAAGAATGGACAGGTTTAAAGAAACCACGGTTCATAATGTGTTTTATTACCTAAGTACCGCTATTTCAGAACATTTTTGCAATAATATTTATCGGTAATTGCTTCGACTGATATCACGTGCCAGTTTTGTTGCCTCAAATTCAACGGACGTCTTATTCATTTAGTTTTCGTACAGACCTCCGTTATGCTATCGGTACAATTGTTTACAATTAGCCTAATAGTATTTGATGATCTAACCTATTGACTATGTGCGAATAGATATTACTATACTATGTATATGTATGTTGTTATAAAATGTCCTTGTAAAACGTGTCTTGACTATGACATCTAGTTCTGTGTCGTAAAAGATGACTCGTCGGACTGATGAATGGCAATATTTTGAGAACAATACGTAGAATTATTTGTTCCATAATCTTATGTCAAGAGCATCTTCTAACACTAAAATATCAAAGTATATCGCCATTCTCCGAACTGCTTTTTCAGTCTAGTAGTCGTAAGAGCGACTACGGAGTATGGGATCCTGGGTTGGATTCCCGGGTCGAGCAGTGTTATTCGGTTTTTCTGTATATTGTCAGTAGCAGCAGGGAGTTTGTAACTGTGTCCGTTTGACGGCAATAGGCTCACCCCTTTTACATGGGAATTAAAAAACAGCATCGGCGAAATGTGGGTGTACAATAGTACCCCTCTGCCTGACCCTTTGGAGATACAGGCGTGAGGCTATGTAAATGTATTCCTTCATCCGCTGAATTTATACATTATCATTTTAGAATACTAATATATGTAAATCTATCTTTTTTTAACTGTAGATCGAGCAATTGTTTAAGCCATCCGTTCAGAGCTCCACTATTAGCATGACATTTGATATATCCTCATTGCGGGGCACCAAGACAGCGCGTCTAGACTACCCGCGACTAGCGATGTCAGCGCACCTGGCGCACATCGGTCACCACTAGAAATAGCGAATGTCTATGTTCCGATCATTCGTCACCTGAAGGATTAATAATGTCCAAATAGAATGAAAGCAAGGCTTGCTTTGCGGTGTGTGCCTACTTCAAGACTCATTTTTCGAGTAGCCTTCAATGGGGTTACCCCATGGGCGCCGGGAGAGTGGTGCAAGTAGGTGCACTTGCACCCCCCTGGCTTGGAAGAAAGTACATATTAAAAAAAACTAGAATTTATCTCTGAGGAAATGAAAACTAATTTTATCGTTTACACCAAAACAGCAATAAATAACGAAGCTCTTTGCTCTTATTCTATTGATAGTTTTATATCCGTTTGGTCTAAACCCATCTTTAGTGCACCCCCCTAAAAATAATCCTACCGGCGCCCATGGGTTACCCTAAAGTTTATGGAATATGCTAAGTCCTTGGAAAATATCGAAAGGATAAACAGTATATCTACAAACGCCCAGGTATTTTATTCAATGACCTTGAGAAGTCTTCAAACAGGCGTTTTGTTGCCCCAAAAATATAAATGGATGAACCAAGTAATGTGTCAGTTCCGTTAGTTTCGTATATCGCAGGATAATCATATCAGGCACAGGACACGCGTCATGCTCATGCGCAGAAAATAACTCGTGTGACAACTTCATGAATTAATTTGTTGTTGATCGGATAACGGTCGTTGTGCGGTCATTCATTATTGTATAGGTTTATGTAATGTTATGATAAAATTGTAGATTAGTGGTGCAACAATTTAAATACTTTATTGTACATATGTAAATATACTTTTCCTTCTAATCATAAATATTTAAAGCGTGTCAATGTGCATTTCAATTATTCCAATAATCTAATAGAGAGTAAATACCGGTTAAAGTATTTCATTTATAGGTGTAACAAACACATGACAACATAAGTACATAATAACGTCATCTTCATACAGACCGACCTTAGCACAGTAAACCAGGATTATGTATAATGGATGATCATAACGATCAAATATGTGAAGACAATATAAAGAGATAACAAGACCAATCCCTTATATAAAATAAAACGTCAAATAAAACAAACATTTTCTTTCTAATTTTCACCTACTTAAATTCTCATTGAGGTATCAGTGTTAAAATAATTTAAATTTAGATATTACAATATGGTCCCTCAGAACATAAACACAAGCTGAACAAAAAGCTATAAGAAAAACGATTAGTCGTATGCTAGGGTACATACAAAGGTTTGCAATTACGATTAGCAAGAAGTTACTTACGGGACCGGTAGAACGGCTTCTCAAGTATATTTATTTAGTCATTACATTCAACTAAGCACTTATCTGCGATATGACCGACCTTCTTTATTTTGAACCCAGAAATGATTTTTGTTAGTATGCACCTATCAGTTATCAATATCACACCATGATTTGTTGACGATTTTTTTCGCTTTTAGATAGTTGGTTTGGGAACTATCCAAAGCCCCGGTACCCAGTACATGATCGCCCTTCTAGACCCTTCCTAACTCGCCCTCGTTTTATAGTTTTAATTTATGATCTTTCATTACGACATCCACTTTTAGGGTTATCTTTTCTGAGTATATGTAGAATCTAAATGTAATCGGAATCGTAACTAGATATTAAAATAGTCACGACGACGAAGTTGGGTAATATTTATATTATAGTCTGCTTAAATAAAAGGTCAATGACATGGGCGTGCAATTTTGGCGAAGCACACACGCTGTCCTAATTAGGATTTGTCCGATAAGAGTATCAACTGTCAAGTTAGTTTAAAACTATTTAATCGGATTACTTGTGCAGCAATTAGCGTCGTAATTCCGTTTGTATTTAAGGTTGAAAATCGCGTGTTGGGTTAATGACGTAAGTGCTTCTACAAGGCGATGATGTCAATCCTTGTTTGATAGGAATAGGCAAGTGAATGCAACTCCTGCATGTTGATGCTCTTGAGCTCGCGTACGTGTACGCGTACGTTTCCGAAGTTCTACGATCGATATCGGATAACTTCGTGATCTATCGGCATTTTCTGAACTGAGATAAAACACGATCTAATTGCTAGGTCTTTTGAAAATGTGATGAATATGCACTTATTGGGTCTAACTTGATTCTTAGGAATAATTAACTCCAGTTAACATCAATCGGTCAACTCGGCCTATCATAATCCATTGATGAAGAAAAGAGTCACAAAAATTACGCTAAGACTAACTCCACCATCTTTGGCAACCAGTCTACTGTCAGCTCCCATCTTTAATTACCAGTAAGCAAACGTTTATATGTCACAGCCACAATTCTTTCGTCAATTGATATTCAGTAGGAGTTCCTAAGAATTAATTGTGAATCAGATAATAATATATTCGTCACAATTGCCACAGATGAACTTGATAGAATATATACCATTGGATAGTTACTCCGTAATCATTGCACTAGTATGCTCTATTCAATTCAGGGCTAATCGTATGACATTCATACCGATTGTTTAATCGATTATTTCTATTATAGCTAGATTATATTATATAAACGAACATTGTTCATTTATATTGTTATAGATAGTTTTTACTCGCTGAGTAAGCACAACTGATAATCTTACAATTTTTTTTATGTGTTTATGTTCATGCCCATAGATTGTCTGTATTTTAAAACAATTGGTTAAAAGCTAGTTGGACTACACCCTAAATATTAGTAGCTATATATTTAAAAATCCATTAAATTAAGTAAAAACCATAAATTCATTGAACACAACATTGTTTGTTGCTAATTTGCGATTAAAAGTGTTAATTTGTCACCAAAAATACATTATCTCTGTTTTCCTGTGATTCATCACTGTTATAACGGTACACATCGTATGGTATCTAATCGGCGCGTGAGGATTGTGTTCTAAATTGCAAATGTTACTAATTACTACTATGGAACGATAGTGAACGTGGGAAGTTACTATTACATGAACTCGATCTTATTTACAGTTGATTTTATCGAACCAATAGCTACACAAAGCAATACTGTGGTTTAATTAGATAACTACTATATTTACGATAAAATAATATATGTACTATAATTAATTAACAAAACGGTAAAAAAAGCTATATTTTTATTTAGTCCGGTCAATATTTTAATTAATTTTATTTGAACACAATTGCTTTACATAAGCCTTCTCGTTACAATGGTCGTGATCCGTGTTTCCTTATTCATAATATTTGCTTTATGGATTGGTTGATTTAAAGAAGGTATGTTTTCATTTGTGCATTCGTTGAAATTCCATTAGTCGCGTTTAACGACATTCTTACGAATATATCTTTCGGGCAACCAAAATTCCTCCAATCCCATTTAACGATTCATGCGAAGAGAGTATTCTTTGCCGGGAAACATATTAGCATTTTTCTGACCAACAGTTGGCGAGAAGACAACGTCACACGAATTGAACCAGACAAAGGTGCGGGATTGTTCTACAGTTACAGTTAAATTACTAACAGTTAGCATTATGATTTAAATCTGCATTGCTACATACCGTTCGGTTCAATATTGTTTTGATTCGGCACGCCGCACGCCACTGACATTTCGTAACGACGCCATTCATTTAATGCCATTATTCTTGATGCAAGCCTTTGTAACAGGGATAATCGCTGCTGTAACACCCAATTATGTTAAGACTGCATTGCGAGGTTTTTGCCTAGACATTTCTAGTTCGACTGGGGTGAAAATATATGTATATATGAGCCAGGTATACCGGGCAATTTTAGACTTGCTGGACCATACCGAGCATAAGATAACTGACAAAACCTTGCATAATGTTCAATTGTTTAGCTACATTTAATGTTAATTCTTACAAAATAGAAGAAGACTCCTTGTCACCACACTGTTCAAGGATTGGAAAATGCGAAACCTCTTCTTTCCGGTTATTGGATTAGTGACATTTCTAGTTCCCTGTTATTTATAAGAAAAACAAGGAAAAGATAGGTAACAAGGAAAACAAAAGATAGGTAGGGTTACAATCCTCAAATTTTGAAAACCAGTATTTGAGCGTGGAAATACCAGGACATTTCGGTTTAAAAACAGGACGCAATATAAGAAAAGTATAAGAAAACAGCGTCAATGAAACTCAATGAACAGCAAATGTTTTATGAAATTATCATCAAATATATTATAAGAAATGAACTGAAAAATTATTAATAACTCCGATGATTAAACGTAAGGTTCAAGGCAGTAGTGGCGCGCGAATAATAAAACACAGGACCTTACGAAGACTCTTTATAAAATCCAGGACGCTACTTAATAACTATCCAGGACCACCCAGCACACTCCAAAAAGCAGGAGTTGTCCTGGGAAAACAGGACGTTTGGCAACCCTACGATAGGTCCTAGTATAATACTTTTTTATTATATTACACCCGTTCGATCCGTGAAAGTACTAAAAGGCCGTTGGCCTTTACTATTCAGATGTGACAGCTACAAATTGTGCTTTTATAGCACTCACTCGTGCTGTCTCAAGTATAGTGCGGACAAAAGACATATACGACCACTTTAGCTATTTTAGAACTTCCCGGTCTCTTTCTTTAGGCATTGTGCGACGGAGAAATTTTATCAGAAATGCAGAAGACATCAAAGGTACAGCGGTCATAAAACCAGACTGCCTGTTGGAATGATTGTGAGAATGCTTGAATCGTAGGTTCGCTAGCAGTAAATATTTCATCAGTTGCTGTTTGTTGGCCAATGTGTGCCGAATATTGCGGGGTTCAGTTTTAGCGTTTAGACATAAAAGGTGTTTTAACATAGCGACTGTGATGTCTATCTCATTTATCTTCAGAACTAGTTGACCTCTGGTATTTTGGATAACAAAACTCGGTAGTTTGAAGTCACGAACAGTTAGTACCTAGTGACGTGAAGGGTTACAAGGTCGTTTAGCGCATTAGTCGATATTTGACGCGGGTGTTTGAAGTAGGCCGTTTTCTACTGTATAAATAGTTCACTTTATCTCAGAAAGTAAACCTTCATGTAGCCAACATTTTTCTTTAATTTCATAGCGTTACCAGGATTTCAGTTCATGAGTGTCCTAAGTGTTAATACTGCTGCAAATCCAGCTGGTGGAATCTCATAAGCTATAAATGCACGCTTGTCAAAAAATCTAGTTTGCCATTAGCGGTTCACTGCTGGTCATTCTCCACTAATGCTCGATACAACCTCCTCCGCTGTACACGTCTGCTTTCCCTAGTTCGTCGCGTCATCCGGCTGAGGGTCGTCCTTTTCATCCTTCACCTTGTATCGTAATGTCCTGGCTTACTGAAATTGTTTACAAGTTTACACACAGTGAAACTGATAACGGAACTTAAACCCAATTCCCACTTCCACGCTAGCCACTCACACGCACGGCCGTCACGGCACATGAGCGGGCGGATCACTTAATAACGCCTAATTGTCTAATTACCAGGAACATATGACGGAAAGTGGCGAAAAGCCGGAATTTGCTCAGTATTGTAACATCGCATGACGCTCGACCATCCTATGGACGCCATGTTATATTTTTTTGCTGCATTTTAATCTGTGTTAATTTAATGTTCTTACTTGGAATACTTATGTGTTTTTGTGAGACATGTTTGATGCATGTTTTTGAATTCATGAAGGAATTAAAGAGATCTGACTCTCTCGACTATGTAACGGGAATCGCAAGAAACAAACGAGGAAACGGGTAATTTTAGCGTCATAGCATTGCATAATACCTATAGGTTTGCGAATTGGCAGATAGAAACTGAATGAATGAATGACTATTGAAACATCGTATTTTCGTTGTATTTTTGGCCCGTTATTATTTGGTTTGTTGTAATCACTTAATTATATCCAAGTTATTTCCTTCGATTTCTATTTGTTAATTTTTATTGTAATTAAAATGCCAGTAATATGGATTACTTTGCCAATTAGGAGTATTCATTAATAAGTACCCATGTATAGTTGTTTAGGAAAACGTAGTTTTCACCCATTTGACCATTACATACTGAACAAATAGGTGGAAACTGTTTAAACCTCGTACCCAAAAAAATACCTAAATATTTTTTATTCAGTGATACAAAAATTGGAAAGATATTGCAAAATTTACGGTGCTAAAATAGCTTTATAGAGAACTTATAGCCTTATCTATAACTCAATAATTACGCGCATCATTATCTAAGTACCTGGCTGCTGACATGTATTCTCTTGAAGACTTCTGCAATTCTTGTGAAACCTTTAACTTTCCTCAGCATGAAATACCCATAACTTGGCGAATAATATTAACTTTATTTCTCGTTTGTTCCAGTGATGTACACAAGGTAGCCGTGCCGCTGCGCAGCCATGCCGCTGCCGAAGCGCTGCGTGGAGCCGGTGCACGTGTCGCGCGGCACGGTGCCCGAGCGGCTCGCTGTGCCCTCGGAGCTAGAGGCCGTTACCAATGGCACGCTCGCCAATACTGTCAGGTATATATGGCAGTGTAACCAAAACCGAAGTTTACCAGAACAATAATCTCAACTTTTCAAATGGGATCAAGTTCAAATTCTTTATTTGCTATGAATAGTGTACTTACAATGGTTATACGATAGGGTTCAAACCCATGCAGCCATCATCAGCAGCATGCAAATTTTACTTATAACTTTTTACTTCAATCTCATCTTTTCAATCAAACTCTTTTGCTGTGTGAAACAAAAAATGAATCGAATCCATAGGAGTTTCACCTTTTTTTAGTATGCAACTCCTTCAAATAAATTATTCGACTCTTGTGGTTCCTCTGAAACCTAGGTCAGCTCAGATATTCCAAGGAAAATACTATGGTGTCTCTCAAGAATGCTCGTATCTATATAAATAAAAAGGAATCGCCAAATGTGTTGCTAAGCGCATAACTTCAGAACGGCTGCATCTATTTGGCTAATACTTTTTTTGTTGTATTTGTAATTGTCAGGACAAAGTTTTTATGAAAGAAAATTTATGGAAAATCGGAATTTTGAAATTGTAAATTGCACCCGTGCTAAGCCGGGGCGGGTCGCTATATAATAAAATCTTCGAATCAGCTGATCGCTCCACAGCGTGTCAGTGTGCGACACATACCTAATGAATTGGAATTTCTATAACAGTGATACAGTTTCCTTTCCTTGTCCAATGAAGATCACCAATAAGGTTAGGGGTTATTTTTTCACCTCTTTTGTTTGCCTTGCTTTTATGTTGTTGTTCAAATGTACACCCTCAGTGTCTTAGTGCCCATCAGAATCGCAACACGAACTGTTGGATGTAAATATAGGAATCGAGTTAAGAGTCAGGCTGTTAGCAGTGTTAACCAATTGCGTATATCACATCACAATAGGCAGTCCGTTCGTTACTGTTGCCTGTCACTGCATGCGTGGGATGATAAACAGCTGAGACGTACTTTAGCTTTCATTTGTTATGTTATGCTATTTTCTCTACATATACAATATATCATAGATAAGAAGAGAGTCAATAGTATTATTTCTTATGCCCTTGAGGCGATTGGTCTAGCGAGAACGAAAGCAAACTATGTTTATAGATTTTCAAGTCGGGCAAAATTTTAATCGATGTTGCAGTCCAAAATTTGGTCCTGATAGGTTTATATATATATGTAAATAATTTGCTTAATATATCGGGGACCGCAGCCGTGATTTGTATTTATTTTATATTAATTATTCATTAATGTTTTACCGAGTTATTTTTAGACCAAACCGCTAGTATTGTGTCTGACACACAGGTCACATATTTTCCTTTTACGTTGCCTCTAACACATTCCATTCGAAACGTACAATATTTTAAAACCTTTTTGCGATTTTTCACAAAATATGATCGGTACGTACTAGCTTGATTTACTTATTTCGACAAATCTTTTTATAACCTGTTGTTATTATTCTAGATTGAAAGGAAATCCAATTGGCTAATAAGTCAAGGACTTTTACTCTGTTAATACTTAATCAATATAATATACTATAATATCGTTGCTTTTATACATATAATCATTATCATTTATTCAAGTACAACGTCAAACATCATAATTGAGTGATGATCAGCCAAATAAAAAATAAAAGAAACTGCTGAAGTATATTAATATTAATGTAAGCATGTACATGACTGACATTTAGTCTGGATATGCTTGATAATTTATTTGAAAATTCTTTCATGATTTTGTCATATGATAACACTTATTGCAAAACAAAAATAAAATATATAAAAAGAGATGTACAGAGTGGCGGTTTCATCGTACTTGGCGATTTCGCCAAACAACCTTAGGATGAATAGAATAGCAGATGGTATTGAGATAATCCAGAACAATGTGATCTGCGAAAATTTATAATATTCTGCCTTCTACAGACAGTTATCGTCCCTATCTAAACATGCGGAGGACATGTTTGGCGAGCTGACGCGCGAGGCGACGAACCTGGCAGAAAGAACGAATGTGCTGCAAGCCAGGATAGACAGGCTGGCTATCAAGGTCACGCAGCTCGACTCCGGCGTTGAGGAAGGTGAGAAACAGATCTATTACAAAAATAATTTATTACAGCTGAACTACTTCAATTTAATTCTAAGAAAGTCAATCAAACTCATGCCAACAGTTACTCCTTTCTAATCTTCTTCTTCTGTCGTGTTGGCACGAGCTGGTATCACTCATGCCGCAGTAGAAAGATTACCCACTATTGTGGTAGCGAAGCTGATCGTACAGGGTGCGCCAGTCTCAGATATTGTCATTTGTGGAGGCTCTTTACTTGCACCCCAATTCACTTGATCTGTAGTTATATTATTTTTTTGTGTATATTTCTGTTTATCTATGACGACATCATCATCTATTTCCAATGCTATGTATAGGCGTCCTTTTACGCTACCTTTGCTGGTCTTGAGCTAGTGTCTACTTGGGATAAAATATAATTCTGTGGTCGTCCCAACTTTTCCACTTTTCCTGCCGCAGTTATTTTTATAATTTTATTATTGTGCTTGTTCCGTCGTGACAAAATCGTCCCACTATTATTGTCTGGGTAATGACTCCTCCTCGCCGATTCCTTCGGGAACAAGTAGTCATACATTATGGCGTAAATAAATTGGCTAATATGCTGCTATGTCAAATTTATTAGTCGACCCGATGATTATTGAATTGTTGAACAAGTTATCAGTAATGTGATTAGAGGCGTGGTTTCGCATGTTTGCTCCAAACATTTTATTACCAATGTAATATACCAACCTTAGTTATTTCTAGACTCGAATAAGTATTTTATTTAAATCTCTGTTCTAAGACAAAAAACATGATGTCATTGAGATCATTATCCTTATTTACTATCCTCAATTCCAATAGATCATTTAATAACACG
Source organism: Shargacucullia verbasci (assembly GCA_947562105.1). Lineage (NCBI taxonomy): Eukaryota > Metazoa > Arthropoda > Insecta > Lepidoptera > Noctuidae > Shargacucullia > Shargacucullia verbasci. Next base: position 3,489,820 of record OX387296.1, read on the forward strand.
AATATTTAAATTCATTCCAGTGTCCCTACAAGACATCCAGATGCGCAAGGCGTTCCGTTCGGCGCGATCATTCCAGCAACAGTTGTTCTCTCGCAACTCCATGCCGTCAGCCATGTTGCTGACGTACGCGAAATGCGATCGACCGCCGCCGCTAGAGATGCTCAATGAGTTCAGAGATGATGGCAGAGACGCGAGAAAGTTCTACACAGATCCCGACTACTTCTTCGAGCTGTGGCGACGAGAGATGCTGCAGGATACGGAGCGCATTCAACACGACCGGGGGAAGAAGGTAAAATCAACATAGATCTAGTAAAAATTCTCTTAGATTAGGCATTTGAAATGCTTAACGAGTTCAAGGTATTTAAAGTTTTAAATAGGGCTCTATTTAAACGAGCTCTTTTTCGAGGTGTAACGATACGGCTAGAAGAAGAGAGTAAGCGTCGTAAAATAACAAAATAGTGTATTCTCATAATAATTAGTACCAGTGTTAATGATGCTCAGTGCTCTACAGAATTAGTGACAACCCCACAATTTTATAAACCTACAGAGGATTGTTACGTGTCTGTTGCTTGAGAGTTTTGTGTCTATAAACGCGCCAGGATACACCCGAATATCTTACTGACCGAGGTAAGGGAACAAAAAAGTACAGGAGAAATCCGCTGAACATATGTTCTAACTAAATTCAATGACGGTATTTTTCCCGCAGGTGCGTCAAACACGAAGCAGCAGCGGCGCGGAAGGCAGAGGCGCGAGACGTGTACGACCACCGCACTCCACGCGAGACAGACTCAAGGAGGCCGCCGTCACCCGCGGGGAACATATCATGGCCCCCAATCAGCTGCGACATTACAACATCGAGCCGCCGTACAAACCGGACCCCGTTTATCAGAGTGAGTCCAATGAAACAAAAAACTGAGGACGTGTGAAGGTTGATTTGTGTTGATGAGTCTATTAGTGATACAAATATACTGAAATACATAAATTCTCGAAATCACAATAACCAGAGTGTTACAGTACGCTGTCCATTCTTTGACGAAGTAATTGTAATTTTTATTGGTTTTCTTGAACACGACTTTTGTCACCAAGAAAACTCGATATTAAACCGTCATTGCCTACTTGTGTGATAACAATAGTCCTCTTGGGCTTGATGGTACTTATACATTTAAATGGCTCTTACGTGGGTTTACTCAAAAATGAATTCCTTGTTTTAACCATGATTTATTTGTTATAGCGACAAACGTATCGGACGGCGGCTACAGAGTAGGACAGAATAGACCTCCTTCAACACAACCAGCTCTCAGACCCAACTCTATTGAGATAGAGAACACGCAGAACAGAGCTCCCAGGATAACGGGCAATGGACATGGTAAAATATTTTTCTTGTTGTCTAAATATGTAGGAATTTTATGACATCACGGTGATTTTGATCATTTTTGAGACCAGAGAATGTGTGGGAGAAATATATTTTTAAGTTTACGTATTTTAGTGCGGAACGACTGTGACGTCATTTCAACTAGTCGACATTGTCGCGCTACAAATTACCCTAATAGTTCCTAAGCCGCGCCGTCATTATTTTACGTACAACTGATTAGTCTTTATTTATAGATCGTGTAGTTTTTATTTCATCATAATAAAAGAAGGCTTCATAAAAGGAAAATTAAGTGGTAATGTTCCTAGAATTGACATATGGGCGTATTTTTTATTCTAGGTAATCATATAGTCAGCTCTTCATGTTTTATATACTCTATAAAAAAAAAGTTCTCCATTATAACCAACTGACCTACTTCCCAGTGGTCACCGATGAAAGTCCGTACGGCTCAGTGGGAGGGGAGCCGATCTACGGCGGCAGCTTGGCGGGCACGCCGCGCCGCCCGCGCCCCTCCGTGCCGCCGCCCGCGCCCCCCGCGCCCTCGCACGCGCCGCACCACGTGCCCGTACTGCCGCACGTGCCGCATGCGCAGTCGCCGCCGCCCGTGCACACACCCACCAGGTATGTACGGCGAAGTGGCCGGGCACCCCGATCCCAGCGTGAGCCTAGCGCCCACTACCGGTCATACTATCAAAAATGATTAATTCCTAGGAAATAAAAATTTTTCGATCTTCACTCTTCTTTGTTTTGATTTAAAGCACTCGTCGTTAAAATGTAATGTATTGTTTTTTTTTGTTTAGATCGGCACTGCCACCACCTCCGCCGCCGCCAGAGGGCACGGTGTCTCCTCCGATGATGAACGGCGCATCGCCACCACACCGCACCGTGCTCGACGCACATCTTGACCACATGCACGCCGTTATCGGTAAAAACGCGTTTTTTTTTCTCTCTCTTAACTCGTATGTTTATCGCTGGACTATGAAACTTAGTTTAGAGCGTGTGCACGCAGGTATGATGTCATCAGAAGAGGCGGACGGAATGGGCGCGGTGCCGGCGCCGCCCGGGCCCCCACTGCCGCCGGCCGCGCCGCCCTCGCCGCCGCCGCCGCCGCCCGCCGAGGAGCGGCCGCGCCCGCCCTCGCCCGGCGCGCTGCTGCGCGGCGCCTCCGCGCTCAAGCCGCCGCGCCCCACGCCCGACCCGCAGCCCGACCCGCGCTCCGACCTGCTCAAGGCCATCCGCGACGGTATGTACCTACCTCACATATGTATGCCGAGGGGCGGCCGCGCCCGCCCTCGCCCGGCGCGCTGCTGATCTTTACTTGACTTTTGAAGATTTAGTTCTAATTTACGTTTCCTCTTTCAGGAATAAAACTTCGCAAAGTGGAGAAACGGTGCGACGAGAACACAGGTCGGTACGATACATTACGCGGCGCGCCCGTGTTCCTGGATGTGGCGTCCATTTTGGCGCGCCGCGTGGCCGTCGAGCTCAGCGACACTAGCTCCGGCGCCGACTCCGACTCCGACGACTCAGATCAGTGGACCGAGTCACGCGCGTGACGTCGCGCCTCGCCCCGCCCACAGCGCGCACCGCCGCGCCGCCCGCCCGACCCCGTGCCCGCGCCCGCCCCCGCCCCCACCCCGCCCGCGCCCGCTCCGCCCGGCGAGCCCGTCGTCATCACGCTCAAGGCCGAACGCAGCGTGCCCGAGCCGGCTGCGCCTATACCTACGCCTGCACCACCTCCACCCACGCGCGACGACACGTGCTACGTACGCAACTCTTCGTTCCTCAGCCGTGACATCGAAGCGCAAAAGACACGCGCGGACGCCCCGGCCGGGCGGGCCAGCCGCTCAGTTGAGCCGCGCGCGCTGCCCGATCCGCCGCGCAAGTCGTCTACGTCGAGCTCATCTGGCCGGGACCCCGCCCCCACTAAAGAACGTCCACCCTCTCCCCCGCGCCGTGCCTCACCCCCTTCAGTAAAGACCCCGCCGATCAAATCCCCGCCAGTCACTTCCCCGCTGGTGAAGTCTCCACCGGTGAAGCAAGCCGCGCCACCCCCCGTGAGCGGAGTTACTTCACCCCCAATGAGGAAGGCGACTCCACCGCGAGAAGTGACATCGCCACCGGCACCAGCTAACCACAAACCGGTAACGGCTATTTCGAAAAGCGAAGATAGTTCGAATATGCCGAGAACTCCATGGCGGGAGTCACCAATAGCGCGCGAAGGTCCCGCCCGAGTTGAAAAGTTATCATTGGCGGCGAGCGATATGGATCACTCGGTTGTAAGTAGCGAGGGTGGAAAAGTGGATGAGGAGAAGATTGACAAAGGCACGGGGGTGAACGGCGACGGCGAGGCAGCAAAATCAGAAGAGTCGAACGGGGTCGGCGACAAGATAAAAAAGTTTGAGAAAGCGGCCGAAGACGCGAGTGGCACCACGGGGCGCCAGTCGCGGGCCGGCTCCGTGCGGCGCCGCAGCGAGCGGCTGGGCTCCGACAATAGCCGCGACGATCTACCGCCACCCGCGACGCCCTTTAAGGACGGCGTGCACTTTGAGCTGCCACCCGCGCCCGCCGAGCGCGCGCCCACTGTGCTGGAGCGCCAGCAGAGCCTCACCAGGAACGCTGCCGCCGCCTCCGCCGCGCGATGGCAGCGCTCTGACAGCACCACAACAGATGGGGATAAAATACGTCCCGAACCCCAAAAAATCATCAAACCGGAGTTCAAGCCGATGCCGTCGCCGGTCGACTTGACCATCCGCTCGCCCAGCCTCGGCGCTAAGATCGCCGACCAGTTCCCGTCGCACGGCACCGCGTTTCGGAACGTCGCCTCCCCCGATCCCGCCCGCTCCAGGGACACACACAAGTTGAATGATGATGTAAATACTCAGAATAATTTTAAGACTTGTAAAAACTTTAAAACCAAGGACAAGTATTCCGTCAGCAAGGGATCCAGCTACTTCACGAGGGGCTCCGAGGAGATCTGGCTCGTGAAGAAGAAGGACATAGAAGAGATTGAGGAAAGGGTTCTGGACTCATTCAGACGAGCCGGTGGGAATATATGCATGCGAAGCGAGTCGATGCGTCCTTCCTCCGATAGCGGAGGTCAGAGCGTGTCATTTTCCCACGCTACGATGGGCCGCAATAAGCGTCAGATGTACGCGCGCAGCGAATCGTTGGACCCGCAGTGGGCGGGCGCACGTGCGCAGACGCTGAAGCGACAGTCATCGGTGGCGTGTACGTGCGGACACGACAAGAAGACTCGCGCCAAGAGCGCCGGCGCAGAAACCACTCCCCGTCCTCGTTCCCGCTCCCATGGCGACGAAAACAATCAAGCTCACGTCCTAGATAAGTACGAAACACTCGTGTAACGTCTTCGCTGCCTCACACCGACCTGCCGCTTCCATTCATGATTATTGTGATATTTGGCTTTGTGAAATGGACTCGACCTTATAGACTTATATCTTGATGGAAACTAAAATCAATATTTGTAACCTTTCTTCAAGGGAAGTATCTTTCATATCTATGTTTGTCCCATTTACGGTATTCTACGTATAAAGTATAGGCTATTAGGTCACAGGTCGATATTATAAGTGAAACATGGTGCATTGCATGGAATATCGTTTTTATCCATATAATATGATGCATAAAGTGGTGTTAATATTTATCAGATGAAAGGATTATTGGCTAGTCTAAGGGAAAGTATGGATGGACGTTAATATATATTTCATATAAAACCAAATATATATACGCGATATTGATTACTGTAGTGACGAGAATGGATAGATAGTAGTATTAAAAATTAAAAATATCTACTCTTATAAAAGTTATGGAGGCAGAAGGAAGTTTTATTATGTTGACAATATTTAGCCGTCTTTTGAGTAAATATTTTAAATTATTTCACTGCTACAAATAATGCCACCTTAGCACAAAGGCATATTACATGGTGCTTAGCTTGTTGATAAAAATTTAATATTTGTCTTGATCCACAAAACTGTTTTCATAAACGGTTGTGAAATTATGTTTGAGATTCTTCATATTATTTATATTTTTATTATTTATGAAGTAAAAAAACGCTTTAATAAAACAGGATTTATGAAGTTGCTAGTCGAAGTTGTGTATTCAAACAATATAAGGTGCGTTTATGATTTAATGAGACAAAGTTCTGTCTAGTATTTGTATAAATAATGTGTTATAATATTACTTATGAACAATTATTTCCATTAGGCACGTTGGTTAGGTGAAAGGAAGTAAATTAGATGCCTATTCCTACATAATTATAATATTGCAATGTCTAAAGTAAATTAAATTAAATGTTTTTTGTAATTTCGTATAATATGTGACCTGCGTATGTAGTGCCAATTACATAATACATATAATATCGATTGTATATTTTCGTCAAAGTAATACAATAAACTTCCATTTTATACATTTGTATCACCAGATAGTGGGAAATTATACTGGAAATTGTTTCATGTACTCTATCGTAATTATAGGTAAAAGAAAGGAATCTCAAAGTTTTCTTTCAACTATCTCTCTCTATACATTATAATATTCTGTGTGAGCTATTTGTATTTCCTAAAATATACATTCCGAAGTGTTTAGTTGCTCACTCTTCCCGCGCGACTGTTTAATACGTTTAAATGTTAAAATGAGCAACGAATGTGTACCAAATTTTCTAAATATGTAGTTGTACCTAGATAGACATAAGTAATTCATTGTGTATGTACCTTGTCTTATGATTTTTTATATAGTGAAGGTGAACATTTTTGCGATTGCTTTTTGAAACGATATTAGGATATTCTTATTTTATAATTACAATTGATCCTAAATTTATACCTGTGCAAAAAAGTGTCTACCTGATAATTTAAACGTTTCGTAAGTTATTAAGCCCGCCATTTTTGTAAATAACAAGTCTTGTCTCTTATTGAGTAATCGATAATATAAATTCAGATGTATCTTGTATAATCCAGAAATAATTTATACTATGCTATATGGAATCTTGAAAAGTCTACTTCGGTTGCGTAAATATCAGTATGAGCAGCATGTAGAATAGTAGTGTAATGTACGTAATGGTCACGATAAAGTAGTAAGAGATGTAATTATAGCTCTAAGGAAATGAATAAAGCATGTTTTATATTATGTAGAATACGAACGCCTCCTTATTTTGCCGTAAATGGCAATTGCTAATTATTTATTTGCATTTTTTCTTAAATGTTTATAATTTTTAATATTGAAATCGGAAGCAAATTGTTGTAATCGCGAATAGTCCACTAAAATACGACTTCTGCCATTGGTTACAATATGATTGAACATTTTTCTTGAATAAAACTTTATACAATTTATGACCATTTGAAAGCAGCTTGTAGCGATCACTTGGTAACTAATGGTGTCGTCGAGGTAAAGTGCTTCGTATCCTGGACTACAACGTCATTGTGTAATAAGAATTATATTTTATAAATTGTTTATTTGCTAATACAATATAAGTTAAAATATGTTGTTTTATTTATTATCTTCCTGAAACACTAGTTGTGAAATCCATATTTTGTTTCATTTGTCCACGCAAAGCATTTATGATAAATGGGGAGTAAGTATGTATTCGAGATTGTTGCGATGTCTGGACTGCAGTTTGGACCAATCCAATACTTAAGCTAGCTATTGGGCCAAACCACGCGTCACAGACGATAGTGGGCGAACACAGCGTGTCTGTGATGCGGTTTAGCATTTGAGTGTTTTTAAGGGGAGGGAAATGATGACCTATCATTCTTTACGTTTTCGAGGCTTTTCTATGGCATTCGTCACTAAACATTCCGAGATTCTTCAGAAAGAACTATTCCAGGTAGATTATTATCATACTATCTTTGTTAGTAAATACGTTTTGGAATAATTCATTGAAAATGGTAATAATAATTTGTTTGTACTTTTATTTATATATTTCTAGCTTGTTACTGATTAAATTAGATCATGTGTTATTTGAACTAAAATAAACTTCTAAAAAGATTCTAATCAAATAATGTGGTGACCATTGAAAATCCTTTGGAGTAGTCAAATATCAACTGTGAACTGGCAACATGTCCTATCTCGATTTTATGAGGATTTTACTTAGTTAAACCATTCTAAAATATTTCATACCCGGCAGCGCCGCAAAAAGCATATTTATTCTGTAATCACAGATTACTATATTAGTAGCTAGCTATTTGTAATAAGGGTAATCAATTAAGGGTTAATAAGGGTAAAGATTTTTATTATCATTATTATTTTCTTTATTTATTTAATTACTTTTTTTTTTAATTTATAAATATAATTAATAATAAAATACATTTATAAATATAAAAAAAATAGGGACCAACCCGTATCGGGTATAGGGTCCAAGCTACGGGTGGTTAGGGCTCTAGAGAGAGGAACCTCCTCACAATACGTGCCGTATCAAGGAGTACCGCTTTCTGAATGAGTCCCTTGACCCAGCCGCCCAACAAGAGCCTCTTGAGATGTTGGTCGAGGCTCTTAGCCATCAGGCCATTGGCCGTCACAACAATCGGCACGACGATAGCCGAATCGACATTTCACATGTCGACAACCTCGTGCGCCAATTCGAGATACTTCATTTGTTTCTCTTTCTCAGCTTTCACGAGATTCTCGTCATGCGGGATGGTGATATCGATTATCATCGTGCGGCGCGCTAATCGATCTATCACCACTATATCAGACTTATTGGCTACAATAGTCCTGTCACTCCTGTCAGTGACGATAGACCGATCCCAGTACAACGTGACATGGTTATTTTCGAGAACTGGGTCGGGCATATACTTGTAATACGGCAAGTTGCTGGTGGATGATCTTGGCCACTTGGTTATGTCTGTGTAAGTACTCGCCGTTAGCCAAACGAGAACAGCCAGATATGATATGTCTGATAGAGAGACTCACTTGGATGGTGACATGCTCGATATATGTCAACCGTCCCGTCTTTCATGATATATCTCCGGTAGTTATTCGTCAAGATAACTTCGTCCATAATTGCACAGACAAACCCTTCGGTTTCCCGAAAGAGATCACCGAAGCGTAGCCAAGATATGGACGCTATGAAGTCTACATCGGGCCCATGAAGAATCCGGAAAAAGCGTTGTCCATTGTTATTATTATTATAAACATTCAACGGTCACATAAACACGCGCCAAACACCCGTATGTTTGGTTTTTTCAAATCGATGAGACATCGCGCCTTCACTTTTCTTTGAAGGAAAATAATTTATCAGAATAACTTAAAACCTACCTTTTGGGTTAAAGTTAACGCTCCAATGACGCTATTATTGACATCGGTTTATATTAATATTATTTTCTTGAGGACTTATAAAATCATAGACTTAGAATTTCGCTTACGCTAATATAAAATCGTCTAAACTAAACGTCAAACGGTCAAACCTTCGTCTCACCTGAGGCCTTAGTGTAAGTTACTATTGACAAAATCGATTTAACGCATCGATCACGTTCGGCGCTCCGATTGGTGGAGAGCACGAAACAGACCAATCGGAGCGTTCGATGTGTTAAATCCAGTTTGTCAAAATAAACTTACACTAGGACTTCTGGTCTCAACGATCTCACCTCGCAGAGCACCTCAAATATAGCCTTTTTTCTATTTTATTTGTAAGTACATTATTACAATTTATTTGTAAGGAGGGACGGTGTACTGCCGATGGCTGTACAAGTAGTTTTTTTTGATAATATTTATGCCAGGTTCGTTGTTTATTCTTTTTAAAAATATTCTTACCTGGCAACACTTTTATTCGCTTGTTTGAGCTTGTACGAAATTGTAAAGTGCTTATCACGAAATTTTTAGTTTTTTTCTTGGTTTTTATGAGTTAAATTAAATGAAATTAATTAATATATCTAGTTGAATGTGTTTTAAGTGCAACAAGAGTAGTTTACTAGTAGTTTAATAGCGTAACATTAAGTGTTATTTACAGTGTATCGCACTTTCATTTTCGCATAGTTACAAAATATTGCAAAATGACTTCTGCACTTTATTTAGAGCATTATTTAGATAGTCTCCAGCATCTACCGATAGAACTGCAGAGAAATTTCAAATTAATGCGTGATCTAGACGACCGAGCGCACGGGCTAATGAGGACAATCGACCTTATGGCTGACGAGTTGCTACCAAATATTCCTAAAATGGACGAGGAGACTAAGAAGGAAAAGGTAAATACCATACAAGGCCTGTTCAATAAGGCAAAAGAGTACGGCGACGACAAAGTGCAACTCGCGATACAGACATATGAGTTGGTTGACAAGCACATACGTCGCCTTGACTCTGACCTCGCGCGGTTCGAGTCGGAGATACAGGAGAAAGTAATGAGCGCACGTGCGGCCCAGCAGGCAGCCGCCGATCAGGAGCCAAATGCTGCGACAGTCAAAAAAGGTAGGAAGAAAAATAATAAACTCAATGACAAGACAGCTGCCACTACTGGGAAAAAGAAACGCGCTGGAGCGTCTAGCGAGGATGACGCCGTCGCGTCAGGCAGGTCTGCTGCTAAGAAAAAGGCGGTACGCAAAGCAACCGCTACTGCTAAAGCTGCTGAAGAACAAGAAGAAAATGCTGACTTGGATTCAGTGGCTGGTATGGCACACCCAAGTGATGTTCTGGACATGCCTGTAGACCCTAATGAGCCCACATATTGCCTCTGCCACCAAGTGTCATATGGAGAAATGATAGGCTGTGATAACCCTGACTGTCCTATTGAATGGTTCCACTTTGCCTGTGTAGATCTTAAAATCAAGCCCAAAGGCAAATGGTACTGCCCTAAGTGTACCCAGGATAGAAAGAAGAAATGATCTACGGTTAAACCTTCTGTTAAACAAACAGATAAGACTGTGACTGTTAAGAAAGAAGTGAAGTGACTAACTATATTATAAGCTAGGTTTATGTATATTGTAATATAGCCCCAAGACGTCGAATGTGATGGTATTATAGTCTATGTCGCTACACTAAATTATAAGGAAACTATTTTACAATAATTGAAATGAATGTGCAATAATTGTGAAAGTTTATTCATTGTATTTTATTTCTATTATTGTGTCATACTAGCATGTGATAGGAACTTAAACAATGATAATGTTGTGTTTTATTATGTATAACAAGTTAACATATGTTTATGCATAGTTACATTATTAAATATACCTTTTATGTGAATTGTGCGAGGCATTCACAGGACACAACTACTTTTCTTACAAATGTTGGATATGTCATTTCAATATTAAAAAAGAAGCTATATAAAAAATGTACAATTGCACAAAATAGTGTTCAATTAATAGTGTTATTTAATAGCTGCCCTACTAATAATTTAGTGATACATAAAGTAATATATTAAATGCTAGGAACAATAATAGCAGCTTGTAACATTAAGAGTAATCTTATGATTATCATATGCCTTATTTAGCATTTATTTATAAATGGCATAATGACGCAGTCATAGTATTAGGATGTTTTTGATGTGTGAAACAGTTAATAGTTATTTATTGTAAATAATATGCATGTATAATACGTTGAGACTTCCCTAAAGGTTCCCTACAAACATTCTCTGTATTGTTATTAGTCTCAATTTAATGTACATGCATAATTTGTGTTGAATATTTTACAACATTTGTATGAGGATACAGCTTTTATAATGATTTGTGTGACACATATATAAAATAGTCTGAATAAATACTAAAGTAAATGTATACTTAGTTAATAGTTTAAGTAGATGACTGGAATTGATTGTCCACACAAAATAGGTAATGGAAAGATAGTTATGAAGGCAGACAACGAGCAACAAACTTGATACTTTACTTGATACTTGGTACTTGATTGTAGAAAATTATTGTTTCCCATCTTATTCTATTGCATATTTTATATTTTATGCAAGTCAGCTTTGCATATAATATATGATTAAAAATATAAATTTGGAGTATTACAATGGTATTCAAATTCCTTGGATGATCTACACTAAGTTGATTTCCTCAGTTTTTTCTGTTATAATGTGTTGGTTTCAAGATAGCTGAGCTAAGAAACAATTATGTGTGTCATTATTCTAAGTATGTTTATAATATGCTAAAGGATTGATGTTAGATTATGAAATGGACTAAGATTTTTTATAGGGATGCTAAAGTTGAATTTAAATAAAGTTAGGTGGACAATCATAAGGGTGTGTATATCTATTTATTAATTATTGATAAAAATATAAGTTAAAGAGAATTCATGCCTGTAGATAGTCATAATATAATTATAATCACATACACAAGATAATTATTAGATTTGAGTTCTGATTACTGATTTTTGATGTTACATGTTAGGTTGTATCTGTGAGATAAAAGCAATATAGTAATAATTATAGGCCCTATGACTGTTTTATTTAAATATTACGATATATTTCTAAATATTTGAATAATTATTGCAGTTATTGACTTATTATTTACTAGATGGCAATAAATATTATAATCAACAAGTACACCAAATATTATTAGTATTGTAACATAATATTATAGATAAATTTTATATGATAATGTTACTTATAACTTCCGAAAGATGTCTATGGCTCTTGTATATGGAAGTGTGCTGATGCATTTTCTGTTCATATTGTATAGAATTATATAATAACTAAAAAAGCTAGTTAGTTCAGCAAATATTGTTAAAATGCATCTATCAGAGGCCGCTATGTACAAGTGTCATAAGTCATGATACATAGGGAAAATGGGTGAATATTGCCCTGCACTTTGATATATTTTTAATTATGAACATAAGACAAACTCATACCATTGCATTTATATGTAAATAAAACTTATGTCAAGGTGAAGAAGATAAGTTTTTACAGACTTGTGTCCAATTTTGCACCTAAATGACGCGATAATATTGATTATATTAATATAATTATTCTTCTTTGTGGCTCACCAGCAGTTATACAGTAAAAAAGAAAATAAATGAACTACTTACATTTATTTTTAAATCAATTATTAGCATTCTAAATATTGTTCCTCAAATACAACACCAATAGGAATTAATGTTTTGTTATAGCCATTTTATTGTGTTTAAATAATATTAAATATTATAAACTATATTTTTTGTTTTATCTTGGTGTGCTGCACTGCCTTAACGATACTTTAAGTCCACTCCAGTCCAGCGGATCACTCATTGGCCTAATCATAAGAAACGACGCTGCAATGCATAATATGATGCAAAGGCTGACAATTAGTAAGTATATAGACCCTGCTGAAGTAATCGTTGGTGTCGATACTTGACATATTTGTACTAAATATTAGTTTCGATAAAATCCGGAATCAAAACCGTTTAAGTATACCACAGGCTTTACTTTTATAGTAGTAGTAGCTGTACCTATGTTTAATTAGCAGAGTAAAAATGCTGCGGCCTATTCTCTTGTCGCCTTTTTCGATACTGTTGCAGTGTTGAGTGTCGCTTGAAAATAAGCCTAGGCAGCTAGGTTGGGAACTTCAAAAACCACGAATCAATTAATAGTTGATGTGGATTACGATAGATGGCGTAAGGTGCGTTTGGGAACCCCACGTTCAGTCGAATCTAAACATCAGTGGATGTTCTCAAGCCTTATTAACATATAACTTATATCAAATCAAAGTATTTAATAATAGATTTTAATTATTTAACTGAGATCATTGTAATACTTCATGTACATAAATAATAGTTTGTGTTTAATGCGATAGATGGCGTTATACGTTAGGGTTGGCGTTAATATATATTTTAAAATTAATATTTCCAAAATATATAGATTTATGTACAATATGAGAATAAATAGCGATACAAATAAAGATTGAATGGCGAGTTAATTATTGTAACAACTAAAGAATGTATTTTTTCAATGTTTTCCTCATTGATAAATGTTACGATAAGGTCATGAAGCCAATTTATTTAAATTATTTCAATGTATCCCATTTTATATAGAATAGTAGCAGTAAGAAACATTCCCAAAAACTTATCTATAGCAACGCGTAAACGTGAGATGTTTCGATACAGATTACCACAATTTAGAATGTATATAGGTACTTATAATGACTCCTATTGGTCTATCCGGTCTATCCATGAGGAGCACGTTTCACCTGGGCAAGACAGAGGGTTATGTCGGACTGCTATCGAACTCAACCACGTGCGGTTACTGTCTTACACGCGGGTTCCAGGATCTCCGGGTGGAACGACCGGAGCCCGGCCTTCCTCCGGGAGATATCCGCGGCTGATAATACGTCACGCCCACAGTAACGAATCCGCGGCTCTACCGCATATATACAGTTGCTTGAACATAAGGCTCTAAATTTATTTATTGTTTTGTCCATTGTCATCCTTCTATTTAATTAATAAGAAATAAGGGTCGCCCTAAGAGCAGTTTACGACACGGAATAATTGCCGATCACCGTGTCTAGCTGGTCGATATATTATGGTCAAGCAAAAGTACCTATAGCTAAACCTAATCAGAAAAACGAGATGTTCTATTTACGTCTATTTTTTACTATCCTTTGGTACTTGTGTCTTCTGGTCTACACTAGGGCTTCTGTCCACATTTTGTCGATTTCGTTACTAAGTCTCATGGAATAGGCGGCATCTCTCCAATATTAACTTTGCTTGACGTGTTCGAACCGACGATTCAGCTCAGCAGTCACGCACGGAAAAAAAAGACCAACAACAAAAAAAAAAAAAACACTTCCTTTGTAATTCAATGATAAGTAAGTACCTACACTACACGAGTATGTATTTTAGAAAGGCGCATATTATAATTAAGTTTCATACTCGAGGCAGCATATTTGGAACGATAAAGCTAGTATAATTATATCATTACACTCGTTGCCCGCATAATTACGGTTTTCCAGCAAAAAAGCTTGGTCGGGTGCGCCAGGCGGCTGTGAGTGCAAAGCCTTCCATATTGCATCAGCCATGATCGACAAATGTGCAGGCTTGCGTCAGACTGTCAGGCTTTAGTAAAATGAGCATTAAGCTAACAGGACACGTGCATCATTATGAGCTTAAAATAGTATTACGTAGTATGTAACTCACTTACACATAAATGGAAAACTGAAATAACTTTACAACAAGGATACATTGGTACATAAGTCATATGCTTTTCATTTTCAGAAAACCTAATTGTAGCATATACATATATCAAATAGCAAACAAATGGCGGGAAAATCAGGAACGTGAAACCAAGGCCTTTCTTTCAACACACAAAATAATGTTCTATGTCTTTTGACATTTTAAAATAGATAGAAATAAAAACAGATTTTATTTGGGTTTAAAAAATAAAAATCCCCGCCGTTGTATTTCTCCTGTATCGTGACTTATCGTGTCCAATGGGCAACCTTATCGCAATCACCGATCTCTTCCAGGCAATCTTAGGAATAGGATGGACAAAAATGAGGGACAAGATAAAAAATACTAAGGTCGGTACTTTATAAACAGAATACACTATAGGTAATTACTTTTAATTCATTGGAGCATTCAATTCTATGTCCATCGTTATATTAGTAATATATAGATTTGTTTAATTATGTGCAAATAATTTATTTATCGTAAGTATTATTCCTACTTTCACGCCCAAGGATATCTGTTATTTGTAATAGAACCAAATATCCCAAGACTGACATCTAGTGATCCGGAATGTGGAAGATTTAGAAGAGCAGGTAACATCATGCTTGTTTTCCCGAGAGGTTAAGCAGATTTGTACAATGGTTCACCCTATTTTCACCGATGCGAATATGAAGTTCTATATATTAAGGGGCGAGTTTATTGCTTTTTACCAAATTCCAAACTCTTGGATTGCCCAACTTGGAAATCGAACCCAGGACTTCAGTAGCCGCACTTGCGACCAATGGACCAATGAAGCACTAAAAAAATGTGATCGATTTTCTATTTTACTCAATTACATGGTCTAGTTTATTACTCTAAAAGCAACCCTTCCTAGAAATGGGAAGATTAATTATAAACTAATGATAATACTTTAAGTAGGTAACTAGCGTAGTCCGCGGTCGAGATCAATCTGTCTCGAGGTCGATGAACCAACTATTACATTACTATTTTCCTTTGTGGCCCTTAGAACTGATTTCATTAATAAAACATAAGTACCTACTTATTATGTGTAAAGGACATGGTCTGATTTTCCCTACTCAGTGTTATCTAGATTGCATTTTGCTATATAAACAATATAGACGTATTATGTCTATTAGCGTATGCAAAATATTTAAATACTTATTTGTGTTAATTGTTATAAACAATTTTTTATACCTCGTCGTCCCCCATTACATGGGACTCTGCCTAACCCTTCGGGGAATACAGGCGCTATACTAAGTAATTTTTAATATCAGAAGTGGTACTTACGCCAAAAATATAGGTAGATATATTTTGTACGGAACGTGTACTTTAGGACCGCAGAGATAATGGAAATTATTATAAAAATCATAATAATAATACTCATAATTATTTTATACGCATTAATCTCGCGTCGTTCTTCATACAGGATAGGGTTGGTGTCGAGATTGCATGTGTTGGCCGAGTTTGCACTGCAGTTGAACAGGAACCACGCGCGGGAAAAGTCGCTCCGCCATTTAAATAAAAAAAAAATATTAAGTTTTTTTTTTCGCGTTTGGTTTAGAAGCTTTCGGAAAATGACGATGCTTTTAAGAAAAATGTGGAAGACCCATTCAAAACATAAAAGTGAGTATGTTTTTATTACAAATTTAATTATTATAAACTTTAATATTACTGAATAATTTTAATATTTATGCAAGTGGTCATATTTCATAGGAAGAAATAAATTTTAAGATATAAAAACATATCACGTCTTGATTATTTCATCTAAATATTTTGTTTTATAATAATACCATAACAAGTAGCATTAAGTATTATTATTTTTGTCTTGGAAAGTAACTTGTTTCATTAGAGATATATTTTTTTTTATTAAATATGGTCCCTGCAGCTGAAAAAGGTAATTCATAGGTATGAAAATGGAAAATAGCTCCACGCATTTTCTTTTTTCATTGATCGACTTATAATGGCCAGTTATACCGTATTATGAACCAGTTTGCGCGCCCATTTTCAAATTGCAGTAGACAGGTTGCGTTCACATTTTATGTTGCACTCAATCATCTGTCTTTATCTTTTTACGTCTTCATTAAAGGCTCCTACTTCGGAATAACCTCGCAAGAGGCCGTGAACATCTCCGGGGGCAAGTTTCTCTAATTACTGTGGAATTAGGAGCTCTCGCTAAGCCTTAAATGGTGCCGTAAAAAAAGTTGCTTCGTGAGTTGTCAGGCTCTATTTTATACATGATACGTTACGTTGTGAGTGTATTAGGAGAGGTAGATATGGTTGTACAAATGCAGCTATGTTAAGTGAAGTGATAAGTGAATATCGCGCGCCTTTTCTAAAATGACGAGTAGATTTCTTTTAAAAGGGCTAAGGCAACGGGAATTGATTAGAAAGTATTGTAGGTTTTATTTTTATAATTTAGAATTTTATTTTTTAAGAAATAACTTATCTTTGAAATCATTTGGTAATCTATGCGAAATATTATTATTATTATAGGTACTTATGAAAGGCTATCATGGTGAAAGTTCAAGCTATATCCATCATTTATCAGTGTTATTTGATATCAGCCGCACTATAACATCAACAAGATACACAATTAGTTTAAGGCTGTTTCCGGCCTGATAACATTAATTAGATTTTGTAAATAATTAAGATTTGAATTCGGCTTTACAACTGAATGTTGAAGACATAAAAAAAGGATTTCGTTTCGGTCTGACTAAGAAAAAGTTATTAACAGAGAAAGAAAGAAGCGTAGTAACTCCTCGCAGTGATAGAAGATTTAATTTATAATCAGTGATGTCAGCATGAGGTCAGGTCACTTAAAAATAAAGTTCCTCATCTCCCAAATCTATGAGATAGCTGTACTACACTATACTGTGACCCGTAGCGCAAAAAGCCAATTGCTTAGAAACTGCGCCACTATATTTGGTTTTAATTCCTAAAAAATAACTTCGAAAATCCGGGAAAGTACTAGAACGAAGATCGAGGAAGTTTGCAAATCGTCAAAGACCGTCTACGTTTTCAGAGGGCCTAGTGTAATTTTCTTTTGACAAATTCGATTTACTACATCGAACGCGTTCGGCGCTCCAATTGGCGGAGAGCACGAAACGGACCAATCGGAGCTGTAGTAAATCGAATTTGTCGAAAGAAACTTACACTAGGGCCTCAGGAAGTATCATGGCAACACAAAGTTTTCGATAGAAAAGACGAAAATAGGAAGACAATTAATCTAAAGGAGCTTGTAACTAAGCATCTTGACTTTACACTAAAATAGCAAAAAGATTAATGTCAACCGAAGCCCGGAACTAATTAACGCGCCTGACTTCACCTTGACCAATATTTTTTATCTGTAATTCAGCTATTAATAAAAGGAGGTTGCATCGCAATATTTCTTGATAAGTGATAAATTATTAATTGGATGAAAGGCTGTGATCAAATAGAGAACGAGCGGCTGGGCTAAACGGCCGGCAGCATTCTTGCTAAAACGTTGCAGTTATTTAGCCCAAAGCGTACTGCGCAAAAACTAAACGTGAAAGCTAGCTGGAAAAGCAATTAATTGATTTTATAGCGCTTTAATCGTAATGGAGCGCTTAATAGGTAGCATTTGTTTTAAACAAAACTTTATGAGTCAATTTCTGGATAAATGGTATTAGGCTTAACTTCGTTATTTTAAAGGCGTTGAATGATGAGGACGCTTGAGAACGGGTTTTTCAATTTTTTACAAAGCAAATTACGGAATTATTTTTTAAAGGCTCTCTTTTTGAAAAATAATAGTAAGTCGTATCGTATAGAGCTTGCCTCACATATCTTTGTCATATCTGTAACCTCTACTTTTCTTCATAAAATTGGTTAAAGTACCTAAATATAAAGTTTTTATTATCTTGCAGTTAACTTTTAATGCAATGCAATTACACATTAGTTTCCGTCACAGATCTAACACGCCACAGAACCGGTTCAAGCTAGTTTCAGAAGCGCATCATAAGTTTATCAAATGGTCGTACACACATCGTGTTTCGTTCAACTTATTGCGCCTAATAACTGACCTATGGCCTAGTTAACTATCGATACAACCCGTCTGGCCTAGATGAAGCGAGATATTCTTAAAATAACGGTCTGATTGCGTCTATATTGTGATAATTGTTTCGCGTACTCCAGCCGTCCTTGCGTGACGCAGTTGGCATTACGATGGTATTGTTAATAAAAGTTTGGATTACTTTATTATGTTGCTTTTGTATATTTTGTTTTTGTTTTTATTGCGTAAGGTTTCAGTGTGATATGTTATTGTCCAGTCGTTGACACGTGTTTTCCGGTCTTATCTGAAAAGGAAGTTAAATAAATAAATCTATTATGCAGATTTTTTGAGAGATCTAGAAGTATTTTTATTTTTGGAAATACAAATATTTTGTTTTGTTTTATTTTGTTACATATTATGTATATTATGAAATGTTTCTCGATAGATGTCGCCCTAGTAGCGAGTCGCCGATCTGTCGCAAATGTTTTGACTCATTTTGCTCATTCAAGATTACAATGGAAGTAGCACGTTTACTGAATATAATGAATCAAAAGATGCTAGCTAAAGTAACATGTTTTATCTTACATCTTATGAAGTTCCTGTAGGTAGGTACTTTGAAATATAAAGTCATGTTACATCAGCCACTAAAAAACCGACCCAACCTTTACCATGGTAGGTTCATACTAGGGTTACTACCATTATTAAAAAAAATATTGTACTTTTTTCAAAAAACTGCAAAATATATAGGTACCTAGTACGTTTGGGAAAGTCAGGAAAAATTAATGTACACTTTTGTTTGTGCATTTTTATTATTCTTTGTTTCGCTACCAATCAGTTTCTAGTTCTTTTTTTATTTTTATGGCACAAAATAAACAAACACGTATAAGTTTAACCTCAAAATTCGGGCGGGGTTCATCAATATAATAACAAAGTATATTAAGTTTATGTGTGGGTGCTTTCCAGTTAAACATAATATAAAAACAAGCCCGACATTGAATTAACGATGAAAATATAGTATTTTTTTGCACTATATTATTGTTCTATAATATATAGTATCTACAATTGACTAAAATAGAGCTATATTTATATAAACCATAAATATAAGCGTAATAAATTAATTAGAAATATGCAGATGCATCCAGTCCATCATCTTAATCATGGCTATCACAGATTATTCTGAACGGTTCCAACGGACCGAGGTGGTCTATGCAAATTGTCGGTACCTACAGTCATCTTTAAATTAATTCAGCAATTTCCTATGATTTAATCAACGTCCATGTTTTATAGCTACATGATTCCTATTTATATGGAAGTTTATAAAATATATAGGTACCACATTAATTACTGTAAAGAGGCCGGTGTACTAAGCTTAGCTTCCGCCCGCAGCTTCACGCAGGATTAGTCACCCGTGCATTTTTTCGAGTCAAAAAGCAGCCTACAACCTTCTTCAATAATATGGATATAAGTATAACTCTATTGGTTTACGCGGCGCACGCCTGTAAAGCTCTCTGTCAGCATGATTTTCACCGACATCTTCAATAATCATCGTCATATTTCAGCCAATTTACACAAAACCTTAACGAATTATACACCTAAGCCTTCCTCATGAATCATTCTGTCTCTATTGGTAAAAACCCATGAAAATCCGTTCAGTAGTTTTTGAGTTTATCGCGAACAGACAGACAGACAGACGCGGCGGGGTACTTTGTTTTATAATATGTAGTGATATAATGCATTAATGCATTTTATTGTACCGTTTATCCCGTGCTGATTCTTAAAAGATAGGTATCACATAAGCCTAGGATTTCGTCGCTGCGCCTGCCAAGTTCCATGTGTGATTTTTGATAGGTTTCGGGAAACAACATAAAACTAATTATTTTTTAAACTATATATTAAATTAAAAAACTGACAATGTAGTTTTGAAGACATTCATTAGATACACAACTCTATAAAATTATATCAAATTATAAAAATTAATTATTACAGAGATTATGTTTCGTCAAAAATGCACATATGGAACTTGGGAGGCGCAGCGAAGATTTTCCCAACTATGATTGGGTCAGTTACCCAGTCTATCAGTATTTTACACGATTATAGTATGGAGTACCACAATAGCATCACTAAAAGCGCTCCATTTAAAGATGCCTGGACCTGGAATGTCAAGGTCTCAGCCTAGAAAAGGTTTCAAATCAAATAATTTATTTTACGAATACTTAATAATGGTGTTAATGTCCCTATAGGTAGGTACATAAAAGTTCCAAAACATATCCAGCCTTTAGGTGTTTTGCGCTCATTGACGAGTCTGCGAAGATTGAGAAACCTTCATGACTCAGAGAAGTCGTACAGTTATAAAGGATAACCATGTCATACGAGTACCTCTATTTATGGGTTATCAGAAGCCTAAAATTTATGTAGGTAGATAGATAGCCGGTAAGATGTCGGTATTATTCGTATTATGAAGTGGTGGGCGATTGAACATGACTTATATTTTCTCAGACGGATTATATATTTTGCGCTAAACCGAAAAATGACATAGTGTAAACTCCTCAGGATGAAGCCAAGAATAATAGTCACAGTATACGATTCAGCAGTATTAATGTTTACTTTTATTATCAGATTTTACAATTAATAAAACACGAGACACCGGAATGATCGTCCTCCTTCGACGGTCGGTGTCGGAATATATCACCGCCGCCGTTATACCCACAAAGAGGCTTTATGCATTTTGTTTATTAATACTTATGTTTTATCAAATAACGTTTTAAATAAGGAAATCAGTACATAAATTAATAGATATAGAAATATTCTTAAAGACTTACTCTTACTAATACTCTTAAAGGCTTTAATGCTAACAGACGGCCATTCTGCTGCGGGGATGTCCCCATCCCCGAATTCAGCTCGGCCATTCGTTAGGTGGGTATGTCCTCAAACCATGTACTGTCCTTATAACTACATCAAGTACCAATAATTAAATTAATGTACAATTGTATCAACTTACTAACTGACAATATAACATTCTAAATTAATTGACTGTAGCTTTGTTTATTATATTATTACATAAAATACTATTCAGTGCCTGGGCAACCAAAGGTATAAGGCGAAGTAGAGATGTCTTATACAAACTATATGATAAAAAGTCTTATACATCGAATAATGATTTTCATGATTATGTTAGGAGATATACTAAAATTATTAAGAAAATTTGTGTTCAGGCTAAAGCCGCTTACATTAGTAATCAGATACAGAAATCGAATAATAAAACCAAAACGACATGGAAAATAATAAATAATGAAACTGGACATCGTAAAGTTTCAGACTTACATAAGTTAGACCCCTTTAAACTACATTGTACTCACATAATTGTTTTTCGAGATCAATGTATAAATAAATATTGTATATACAATTCCGAGTTAATAAAAAGAGTAACCATGGAGTTTCTTGCCCGTTCTTCTCCATTGTAAATCAACACCTTGAAACGTGGCAACCAGAACCCGACCATTCATAAATGCCTGTAAATGGCTTACATGAATTAAAATATATTTGAATTTGAATTTATATACCTTAACTCGCTTCGAGACTGCCGGACTGTCCATGATTCAGCTTTTTTTTGTACAAAATTGTCAATGGTTTGGTCGAATGTGAACAGCTACTTGGACGTATCAGGCTGTCGGTTCCATATAAGCTTCCTAGACAGCCAATATCCAGACTTTTTCAGCCACCTACCTGTAGAACTAACGTAAGAACTCACCAGTTTCTAGGATGTGTATACAGTACAACGAATTTAGCTCTAAATTGCCGGAGCTGGACGTGTCTCCCGGTTCCACTCATAATGTCAGAAAGACATCACGCGACCACCTCGGTGGCCAGTGTCAGACTAAATTTCTATTTTTTTTATTTATTATTAATTTTATTTTTGTTTTAGTTTAATTTATATTGTTATAGAATTAAAATTTAACATTTCATATGTTGCTAATAAAATGTCGTGTATACCTGTAATTGGCATACACATCAGCTCCTGTACCTGTAAACTGAATTATGGAATGTATAATGTATATGCTGTTGGTGTACCTTATATAAATAAATAATATTAATTTTCTTTCTTTTTCTTTTCCATAATTATTTAATCATCGATTCATTTCTGCCACGCTAGAGGCCATCACATTACACGTTTTGAATGACCACGCTGGGGGTAAGTACCATACATGCCACACTGCGGGCTACAATTCACAGGTGCACCACACTGGGGGATACATTTTGGCTGAAACATAAAATAATAGTAATTCACACTAGGGAGTTCATACTGCTGTAGATATTCAATTTTCACACTAGGGGCAATCACATTACACGTTCTGAATGACCACACTGGGGGTAAGTACCATACATGCCACACTGGGGGCTACAATTCACAGGTGCACCACACTAGGGGATACATTTTGGTTGAACCACAAAATAACAGTAATTCACACTAGGGAATTTATACTGCTGTAGATATTCAATTTCCACACTAGGGGCAATCACATTACATGTTTTGAATGACCACACTGGGGGTAAGTACCATACATGCCACACTGGGGGCTACAATTCACAGGTGTACCACACTAGGGGATACATTTTGGCTGAAACACAAAATAATAGTAATTCACACTAGGGAATTCATATTGCTGTATATATCTCAAATACAAAATAATAGTAATTCACACTAGGGAATTCATACTACTGTAGATATCTAAAACACAAAATAACAGTAATTCACACTAGGGAATTCATACTGCTGTAGATATCTCAAACACAAAATAATAGTAATTCACACTAGGGAATTCATACTACTGTAGATATCTGAAACACAAAATAACAGTAATTCACACTAGGGAATTCATACTGCTGTATATATCTCAAACACAAAACAATAGTAATTCACACTAGGAAATTCATACTACTGTAGATATCTGAAACACAAAATAACAGTAATTCACACTAGGGAATTCATACTACTGTAGATATCTAAAACACAAAATAACAGTAATTTACACTAGGGAATTCATACTACTGTAGATATCTAAAACACAAAATAACAGTAATTCACACTAGGGAATTCATACTGCTGTAGATATCTGAAACACAAAATAACAGTAATTCACACTAGGGAATTCATACTACTGTAGATATCTAAAACACAAAATAACAGTAATTTACACTAGGGAATTCATACTACTGTAGATATCTAAAACACAAAATAACAGTAATTCACACTAGGGAATTCATACTGCTGTATATATCTCAAACACAAAACAATAGTAATTCACACTAGGAAATTCATACTACTGTAGATATCTGAAACACAAAATAACAGTAATTCACACTAGGGAATTCATACTGCTGTAGATATATCAAACACAAAATAGTAGTAATTCACACTAGGGAATTCATACTACTGTAGACATCTGAAACACAAAATAACAGTAATTCACACTAGGGAATTCATACTACTGTAGATATCTGAAACACAAAATAACAGTAATTCACACTAGGGAATTCATACTACTGTAGATATCTAAAACACAAAATAACAGTAATTCACACTAGGGAATTCATACTGCTGTATATATCTCAAACACAAAACAATAGTAATTCACACTAGGAAATTCATACTACTGTAGATATCTGAAACACAAAATAACAGTAATTCACACTAGGGAATTCATACTGCTGTAGATATATCAAACACAAAATAATAGTAATTCACACTAGGGAATTCATACTGCTGTAGATATTCAATTTCCACCCTAGGTCATAAATAAGCCAAATCCAATCAGTTGAAGTCGTTCATCATGATAAATAGCAGTGGTACTCTCCACACTAGGAGAAAGCATGGATGGACCGACTGCTCAGTCATCACATTTAAAATAGTCACCTTTGTTCCAACAGGCACCTAGGCTGTATCGTCATCAGTGTCCGAGTTGATGAGTATTCTCAGGAGAAGGTAGATTATTCAGGGCTTGATCTTTCTTAGATTTGGTCTTAACTCACCAGCAGTGATATCATAGCCTAGGAACTCAACACGAGTCGAATCTTTAGTTCACAAGTTTTAAAACGTGTATGAGGGAATCCAACAATAAAAATATGCGATCACTTAAGCAATGATATTAACGATTCTTTGTTCTGAACTTCATTTAAATTATGCATCTATTTAGGTAGGTAACTACAGACGGCAACCGAGTTTTGTTTTGAAAATAAACAAAGATGAACTAGTCGTGTGAATCGTGTAAGCTCGTTTTACAAAAATTCTGCCAATCGTCACATTGTAAACCATTGTCGGGTAGTACGTGAAATAAAATAGCTAAACTATGACCATTAATAAAAACATCACGAAAAATGTGTTCAGTACAGTCTACGTCTGCACAACCTATATCCTTTATACGAACGTTTGTGTTAAGCACGTTAGCCTATAAAATTACGACTAATACTTTGCTTGACAAGAGAGCATTCAGCACCGGAATCAAAACAAACATCATACGACTCACCAGATTGTTGTAACTACCCGGTAACATAAGTTATTGCGCAAGCATCTATGCGTCGCTCGTTTGTCACTTCAGCGACACCAGCGCGACCCGCGCCATTGCTGCAGTCGGCAGAATTCGAGCTGCTCGTACTGCTGCGACGACAATGCAGTGCTGTGTCCATTCTCGATCAGTTGCAACATGTTCCGCTGTTGTACCTCGTACATTGTGCGCCAGTGGGGGACAGATCCCGATCCCACTTCTGAACTGTAAACTCCTCAGGATGAAGCCAAGAATAATAGTCACAGTATACGATTCAGCAGTATTAATGTTTACTTTTATTATCAGATTTTACAATTAATAAAACACGAGACACCGGAATGATCGTCCTCCTTCGACGGTCGGTGTCGGAATATATCACCGCCGCCGTTATACCCACAAAGAGGCTTTATGCATTTTGTTTATTAATACTTATGTTTTATCAAATAACGTTTTAAATAAGGAAATCAGTACATAAATTAATAGATATAGAAATATTCTTAAAGACTTACTCTTACTAATACTCTTAAAGGCTTTAATGCTAACAATAGGTAGGTACTAATTGCCGTCGTGGTCACTTTTTTTACAGATAAAGTTGATCGAGTATTATTTAGATATTTTCTCGTTTTGAACGTAAAACTTCAACACCTACGAGTAACTTCGATAAGGTTTTTAACATCTAATTTACCGAAACATTAAATGCAGTATATTTACGGGTTTTATTACCCTATTAAATGGCGACAGACGGCCATCAAGATTCGGTGCAATTTGCCTGATCGATTTCCTCGCAAGCGTTTACGAAACCAGCCTAGCCTATAATAAGCTAATGAATCTAGAATCTAAGCTAGGAAAATTGCCGCGTCGCGTTGCACCGGCAATATTATCAGCTATAACTTGGTGACAACGCCCGTTTTATAAGCGTTCGTATCTCCGCGGAGAAGTGTTATATACTTTTTTTATCTATTGAGCGTTCACTCCACGTTGAGTTTTAAAAATAGAATGTGTTTAACAAAACATGCGTAACATTTTTATTTTATTTGATCTGAGTGTAGTACAGTAAATTTATGAATTAGTCGTGCCGCCTCATTTGAGTGAATTATCGTAAATGCGTACACATTATTTTCGTAAATTTTTGACTTACGCCGTGTTTGAGATCCCCATGCCGCCTGCCAAGCGTGGGGATTATGGCAAACCCCCCCTTGAGGGAGGCCATCGTCCAGCAGTGGACGTCTTTTGGCTGATGATGATGATGATGATGTGTTTGAGATCGCGGAATTTTTTTACTAGATTCCTTACTCGTAATTAATGCACTCAGCAGATGATCTGCGAGGTTCAGCAGCGTCATTTCTTAGATGGCTGACACAATTACGCACACATTGGTACCTCCCGTCGAATTCCTCTTCTCCCTCATCATAGCTAAGAAAGCAGTTGGTGATGTGTATGACAGTTGTTACGTAAATAAGCAGCCCAAAGTCTGACAATCTTAGGGTAGTGTCCTAGTATCCTAGTAATTAGGTGGCGAAGGTGTTCTGTGTAAAACACAAATATTCAGTCGCATCTGGTTATATTGGGAGCCGATATCAACATAGTTGGGAAAGGAGTTCCATAACTTATAAATATCGAATTCGGCCACTGTTTACGCCACCGTCATACAAGGAAAACATATATACCTACGAGTATTTTAGTTTTAATAAGCTGAATAGAAACAGCCATTAAAATGTAAATTAATACAAAAACTCTCTGAACAACCCGTTAGCGGAATAATTAATATTTACGAAGTTATCGGACTTGTTTCTGGGGGATAGAACAGTCCTTTTACTCAACATTGAGAAGGTAATCAATATGTATATATGCAGTCGAATCTTATAATATAATAAGTTAGGCCATTACTGTCCCACGGGTGAGCACGGTCCTTCGCAGAATGAGGAAGCGTAGACCTTAGTACACCACGTTGCATTGTTCTGGTCCGTCATCTTCTCTCAGGTGCATAGGTACTTCACGATGATTTCCTTCACTGTTAATGCAAGTATAGAGTATTTAGATCGGCGCATGAATTCACAAAATTAAAGGTAGTGGGCGGATTTGACAGTCCTGCATGGAACGCACGCGTCCAACTGCATTGTGAATAGGCACAAACTCTACTCCAGCTCACCAATTATTCTATAGTGAAATTGTAGGACTATCAAATATAGTCGGGAGATGGGTTGACATGTCAAGCTTTCTACTGGTCATACGATGCGATCGGTTTAAAGTGCCCTATACAAGGATTTATCCGGATTTACATGCAGTCAGAAGATAACCTGTACTTTCTCCGCGGACTACTAATGGTCAATCCAGTTCAACGTAGCAAAAGTATTTTTTTTTTGTACAAACCGATTGGGGTAGTTCATATTGTAGCCTGCTACAATTAGGACTTGTTCTAAGCAATTTCAACTAAATTGCTGAATGTAGAAAGAAAGAAAATAAACTTATGAACAATGAAACTTTGATAAAAGTCGGTGGCACCGAAAGCCGACCTGAATATACCTACCAGTGAAAATATATGGCTGGTGATGTTACATTCTAGTGTCCTCTTGTTTCCAGAGTTAAGCGAGGAATGGGCGCTGGCTGAGTGCGAGGGTGAAGGCTGGTGGCGCGAGGCCCGCGACCCTGGGCACGGTGATGTGGACGTGCGGTACGCAGGCGCGGCACCAGTCGAGCGAGCAGCTTCCGCCCCGGCTACTGCTCTAGCTGTCAGATCTGCTCTGCATTCTGCTAAGCGTATGTATAACTTATAAGTCCGATTTACTCACGTGATTTTTGCTCAGAATACCGAAAAGTACCTCTGTTGGACGTTTCATCTAAAATATCGGGGATCTAAAGCTAATATCGAAGCGCCGTGTGAAGCAGACTTGTGGTACGTTGGCACAGCACCTGTTGAGCTGATCAAACGGTAAAGCTTCTCTACATTGTGTTCCAGCTTAGCCAATTATAGACAGCTGTTAGACATTGGTCTCTGTCAAACTAACGAAGAGCTCTTATTCAGATTTTTGATGCGCATGTTAGCGCTGCAAAGACTAAATGGATTTAGTGGTGGTCGAGTTCCATGTTACAAACTCAACTGGAGCGGTACTGCATAGGGTTGCCACCCATACTATATTATATAGTACCTATGTATGTATATTTTAGTCAAGTCAATTGTACTACTTATATATTAAAGAAAAAGAATATAGTTAAAAAAAAATCTATATTTTCATCACTAATTCAACTGTCGCGCTTTTCTTTATATTATGTATGACTGGAAAGCACTCGCACATAAACTTAATATACTTTATGTTATTATATTAAGTTTATGCGATGACCGACGACCGAATTTTGAGGTTAAATTTATAGTTCGTACAATTGGTAAAAAAAAAAATGTGTTTGCGAGGCGAAGAGTAATAACAAATACATAAAAAAAAATATTTAAAAAAAAATGTGTACTCTTATTTTTCCAGACTTTCTCAAATTTACTGTATACTATATTGCAGATTTTTGAAAAAAGTTCCTTTTTTTTTCAATTGTGGCATCCCTGTCACTGCACACCCGTCGTAACAAATATGTAAGTGTATTTGTGGCCCAGTAAAGGGTAGGAAAAGTTAAAAGGTACCAACTTTATAAGCGGTAGGTCATCGCGTCGTAAAGTTAATTGTTCCTAGCAACTAGTAATATTGTGAATGAAGCCCCCGGGATGAGGTTACAAAGGTGGTGAGGTTTCTGCGGTCGAACATAATAATATTATATCATATTAATGATTAATGGCTGTATTTATATTTATAGCACGGTCCGCGATATCTCGGCTTCAAATATTCCGGTCAAGAACATGATATGGGAAGGGTCGAAAGGTCCATACTACATTGTAATCGGTTTAGATTGATTAATTATCGTTTTCCGAAATATCTGCGCAATTTATTTTGTGTATTTTTTTAATAAGTTAATTACGAAATTATTATTTTTATCATTTGAATGGTAAGTATATCCGAATTGTTACATGGAGCTGAGTGGAAAGAGACAAAAAGAAATCTTTTTTAAAACTTTCCGGGACAGACCGCCTCTCGACGTTATCTCGGTATATCGTTACATGACGGTACGGTTAAGTGCGGTAGCTAAGTAGCCGCACTGTCTCATTACATTGCTCATTGTTAGTCATGTTATGACGCTCCGCCCATAGGCGTCAACGTCTGTGGCCGTATTTGTCGTATCAAAGAATTAAAAATATATATTGTGGTAGTACGGCTGTAGACGGTATGATAAAATGTATGGGATTTTGAAGTGTCATATCATGACATTTGAATTACCTACTCAAGTGTCCCGGAACGTGTTAAGAATCAAGAAACGCAATATTTCTTATAACATCTTTATTAGAATTCCAGTTTCATGAGAATCAATCATCCACCCAATTTTCGATTTAGAGCAGTCTTTCCGGTTATCCTGGCGTTAATTTCTACCAATATCATTTTATTTCTCAGCTTTTTCTCTTTTTCTTTATCAACCAAACCTAACACATCCTTTGAATATATATATATTCAAACGATGTGTTTGGTATAATAATTTAACCGTCAGTAAATTACTTTTTTTTTTTTTGAAAAAAATGCTAACTCATTAAAATATATTTACACACTAATCAGATTAGAAAAGTAAAAAATATTAAAACATTATCTTATTAGAAGTAAATAATAAAAGTCATTTGTTTCAGTACTAAACAAGAAGCTCCAGCGGGTCAATTTGGACATAAGCGCGAAGGGCATCATAGTGACTGACGCTGATTCACAGGATAATGTTATCAGCGTCTCTATTTACAGGTATTACAGGTATTTTGTATCATCAACTTCAAAGTCCTATCATAGTCGATAAAGAGAATTTCCGAAAATGAGTGACGCTGATAGTGTTCACAGAATCACGGGCCAATTCTTGCGCGATTTGAGATTATTTCGAAATTAAGATCTATCGAAAAACATATGCGGATATCATTCGACTACCTTTTCCTTCCATGTGAGGTAGGTACTTTTATTTATTTTTTTACAAAGGGAGATGTTTTGAGAACAAGTTCTATAGAGGAAGAGATATCTAATAGAACTTGTGTCGAAGCGCACGAGAGTTGACCCACAGGCCTTAGATGCATTTTCTCATCGCTAGTCCCTTTGCATTATAGACAATATTACTCTACCTATTGTTTGTTTGGTAATTTATTATTGACAGTTACGCGACAACTACACAATATTTTCAAATGTCATGTCAGTGGCTATCTGCCATGATGCATGACTGTATCCGAGAGATACAAGCTGGTACGGGAAGAAAAAATAATGGATTGATTGCAAGATATATTGTGCAAATGTGACCTACAAAATTATCTCAGCTAGGCAGACAAAAATAATTAATTAATAAGACGTTGACAATACAATTACATTATCAACTCTAGTAATGTCGTGTTTATTATATTAATGTAAAAGAATAACGGTAAGAAACAAACAGAGTCACTGACACGGAAATATTCTAAAGGAAGATGGCTTTTTCCATAGTTATAATGTTTATGCATCAATCTTTTTCCTATAACAACAATCTTTTCTGTGTATAAGTGAGCATTGTTATTAGAAAAACGATTATATATGTGTGACGTAACCCATACTATTATAAATGCGAAAGTTACTCTGTCTGTTTGTTTGTTACCTTATTACAACTAAACCGATCGTTATGAAAGTTTACAAAGAGGTAGTTTGGGATCTGCAGAAGGACAGGCTTATTTTTACTGTTGCAGCAAAACACTAATTAGATAATAAATTAAAAATACACGCAGACGAAGTCGCTGGCAACAGATAGTTTTAAATAAATACACGTGTACGGTATTAGTTTGAAGGTACATTTATGCACCTAGTTTGTATAGAGTTTATAAGCCCAATATTATTTTCATTAAATAAAAATATTTAAATGTGGACAAGTTTTTTACACCAACACACCTTGATCTAGGATCTACATTTAATAATAGTTACGAACGAAAACTGACAGCGAGTAATCACGCTCACTCACACTCTCACGCAAGTATTCTATTCAAAGTCCTCTTTTCGGAATCGAAAGCCAGTCTCAGTTGCGTGACAGGAAAGTCTTGGTGTTCCAGGATCTCATACTGCTCGGCGGATGCAGCGAACGCCCGTGTCTTCGCAGTGGTGGAAGGGAAGCCCATGAGTGGATCAGCCGAGTCCCACGTGGTGCATGTCTTTGTATGCACTAGGAGGAAGCATGCACGGGCCCTGGCGCTCTCTCTGGCTCATGCCTTCAATGATGCGTACCAGGTAAATATAAAATATATACTAGCTGTTGTCTAGGCTCGCCGTCTTTTCCATGGAATTAACGTCATCGGTGATATGTGGGTGTATAATTTTATCTCTGCCGAACCCCTTAGGGGGAATACAGGCGTGATGCTATGATATGTTTTTTTTTTTAAATAAATATTCAGACCGTGCAATTAGTACTTCATTTCAGAACTGTTAGAAGTTAGTCAGAGTAAGACTGCTCTTAACGTAAACATTTTTATTTTTTTCGTGATCACTACTCTTTCGTTGCCAATCATTGCACACACATGATGACGACCGATCTTGGCTCTTAATCTAAAGTTAGACTGTTACTTAACATTGTGATATTCATTGTATTTGAAATGTTTTCAGGCATGGCAGGCAAATCTCAACCAGGGCAGTTCATTGACGTCAGGAGGCAAACGTTTAGCTCCGTGGGTGAGTAAACTAGGCTGCCGTATTTTTTTTATAGACTAAACACAGTTTCTCACTTCCTAATAGACGTTCTAGTATTTTGAGAACCGAAATAGAAAATAGGTAAAGATATTTGAGTCTGGTCTGTGTCCGAAACAAATACGTATCGACTTCTCAAAATTCAAATTCGTATCTAATTGTTTCCCTTGCTATAACGGTGAAGGAAAAATGCGAGGAAACTTGCACATCGAGGATTATATGGCTTTTGATGCTCTATATAGTCACTATTCAGTTAACCAGCACAAGGCCAGCACGTTGAACTAAGAACTTTTTTTATTCTGATGAGAGGTCCATGACAG
The DNA here is from genome assembly GCA_947562105.1 of Shargacucullia verbasci. NCBI lineage: Eukaryota > Metazoa > Arthropoda > Insecta > Lepidoptera > Noctuidae > Shargacucullia > Shargacucullia verbasci. The sequence goes on from OX387296.1 coordinate 3,521,883, forward strand.
CATATTGAATTAATAATGGCATTATCACCCTTAAATTGATAATAGAAGATTTGGAAATTAAATTAAATATTTAATTATTTCCAAGGTTCGGTTCCAAGAGGAGTCAGACGAAGAAATAGACACAGAAGATTGGCAGTCTCCCGCTCCACTGGTAACTTTTGCGTAAAGCGTAACAACACGTAGCGTAAGCATAGAGTATAATATTCATGACAATATTAAGGCTACTTAATTATAAGTATTGTACAATGGAGCCCTGAAGACAAATCATTTGATCATATTTTGATATATTTGTATAGATCTACTCTTGATATTAGATCGTCCTTGTTTTGGATGTAATCTAGAAAATTGCTGAAATTACTGAGGTTGTTTTCCACATTCAGGTAGATTTTCAATGTAAATCATTGAAAATCTTCCTGTGATCCTATTTTAGCGACTTTTTTTAAAGCTTACAGGTGAAACTACAGAAATAAACAAGTTTAGAAAACTGCCTGATGCAATTTAACGAATAAAAAATAATTTTTATCTTGGTAACACTGAAAGAGGCTCTCTTTGACACATTGATTTATTATTCAATACTTCGTAAGGCTAACGTCAATACCTACATTAAAACATAATCCATATATTATGAACTTACATTAGAGTTACGGATTTTGGATCCGGTCTCATATATCGAGAGTAGATTTTCTGAGTGACGAGGCTAAATTCTTTAATAGCTTATTTTATCCTATTACAATTAAGTTAAGTAAACGTAGCTTTAAGTTAGTATCGACGGAATGGCGGATAAAAAGGCGGCATAAATAATGTTGTTTTTTTTATTGTAAAAAGAAAAAAAATGACTAAATTAATTGATAAATAAAAATGAGACAATCCTGAGTCAAAAAAATAATTATATTCTGTTGTTGTAAATATTTGACTTAGCAATAATTAGAGATTAAGGCAAAATGAGAACAGTACGTAAATATCAATAAGGTAATAACTAAACTTTAGATAAGGCTAACCTAATATTATTATACTTTATTTTAATAAGTGTATTTTGACTGATATTATGTATTTTATTTACAAATAAACTTATTATTACTTAAGGTTATTTTTCTTATTAACTTCCATATATTTTATGGTAATGATTTAAAATAGTGTCAGTGGCAAGTTTGTTTAATTATGTTAGAAGATTAAAACAAGCTTGGGATCTCGCCTGTATTACCCGAAGGGTTAGGCAGAGGTGTACTGTTGAAGGCGGATCAACTATAATTTATCTGAGCTTCACCCACATGCAGAATGCAATGCAGTGGGCTTATATTATAGTCCTCATAAAACCAAAGCGAGTGACAAATTAGATTATACAATAGTGTTAATATCTAATATACTAAAATGAAATAACATTAATGTTTGTTTGTGAGTTCGTAGTCGTAGTCTACAGAACTGATTTTAGAAATTATAATATTCTACGTGGTTGCTCCTAAAGTTGCTGTTTGTAGGGAATCCACGAGATTGTTAGTGTAGTTTTACATTATTCCGATGAAACCACATGTTGTAACCAACAGTTTTCAAAAGCGACATTGTTGGTACGAATTCAGCCACCTTCTCCCTGACTGAGTGAGGAACAGGGGCTTGGAGCAGGCGCGCCCCCCGTGGTAGTTGATCATCATGTAGTCAAAGCAGTCAGTCACTCCGTCGTTGTTGCAGTCCTGAAATATAACGGTTTATATTGATTATGGTAATTAGAGATCTCTTTAAAGTATAGATTGGATTCAGACAGTAATATTAGTGTTGTTATATAATTAACATTGATGGAAAATATATGAAAATTCACGGATAACCTAAAATGATACTGGTGACATCAACCTGCCCGCCCGTATGTCAATGGCAATGAAAAACTATGACGTCACGCTTTTGTATAACAAACATTTTAAGAACAAAATGTCGTTTTTGACAGTTTCAAAAAAGTAACTCGGATGACTAGTAGTCATCTACCGTATTAAGACCTTAATTAAAGAAAGTCTCTCCCTCTAGTCCTTCAGTAAGAGTCACTAACATCTCTTTACTTAAGTAGAGCGTATTGAAAGTTTCAATAAAAACTTAATCTTTTAATCTAATTTGATGTCAAAATGAGCAGGTAAAGATTATGTAAGTATTATACATACATGTGAAGTATACATTTGTATATTTTACTTACCTTTCCAAACTTCGACATATAACTTTCGATGATTTTGAGTGAACAGTGATAATCTCTAGCGCAGTCTTCAAAAGCTGCAAAGAAATAAAATAAATGAAATGAGTCTTTCTTAGAAAACCATAGTAATCTTGGAAATTGTATAAGTGGTTCAATTTTAAGATACCATTTTCTCTAATTATCTTGTAAATTAGCTCTGTTGTGTGGAAACTGAAATTCTAGCGTATTTAAGTAGGATCACGCCTGTATTCCCCTAAGGGTAGGTACACCCAAATATCACTGACGCTGTTGTTTAAATTAGTCCCGTGTAATAGGAATGAATCAAACGACATTTAACTGACATAATTCCAGATTACGGGCTTCTGCAGATAAACCCAATAACACTGCCCGACCCTGGATTCAAAATCAGGTAAACGCTAAACTGGGGAAAATATCATTACCTTCTTTCCGATCTGGTACGTCATCGGGTAGGGTCGGTTTATCAGCATCGACCCAGTACACCCGGGAGATGAAGAAGGGTCCACAATAGCCATCGCTGCAGCCTCTCGCTACGTCACATCCGGCCACGTGGCAAAGGCATCGGAAACACGACTCGTTCAAGTTCGATATCTGCACTCCTGAAATTGGCAGCATTGTTTGTCAGCCTGAGAGCTTAGTAATAATAAGAAGCGTGGGCAGCTCACTACCTACTGTCTCACTGCTGAGCACGAAGCTCTTCTGAGAATGATAAGGGTAAGACCTTACTCCACCACTCTGGCCTGACTGGCTGTTTGTTTTGCCAGACTACACACACCACCAAGAAGATTATGAAGCCTTTTATTTGTGCAGGTTTTCAAACAATGTTTCATTCGATGATAAAAAAAAAATGATCACAAATGATTATTGAATAAATATACAGAAGTGTGGGCTGGGTTTCAACTCAGATTGTTCAAACTCGGCCACACCTCTAACTTTTCCTGATTCTCCTGCATGGAAGGCAAATGTTCTGCCGTTACGGTATAATCAGAGACCTACGCAAGAGGCGTTATATACCGTCTATTAAATGAAATGAAATGAAATCATAATCAAAATATTATGAGGCCCATATTTAATTTAGCAGCGAACATATTTGCTGACTGCATCTTGTTCTTTTTTCTATTTTGTCGATAGGTTTTTGCAACTATTGGAGCAAAAAGTTTGAATGCATTACGTTGTATAGTTTTTTTTTATCAGCCATAATTTGTCTGTTCTTCACCCACACGCTAACCCTAGTAGGCATGTCAGTGGCAATGACCTTTGAATATCCATTTGTCCTAAACAAAAGAGTATTTTGACAGCTGGAGTCGACTAGAGGTGGAGTATGTTCAGGAACTGACTGTAATAGGCGGCATTAGTTGAAACCACAGAAAAAGGAATTCCAATATCTTTGGTTGAAATCTAAAGTTAGTATACAGTATTTAAATGCACTTTGCATTGATGTTCCAGTTTGTTTATATGCGTCTTTTGTTAATTATTTCCCTAATTACTTAAAAATAAGATATATTTAGCTGGAGTCTACGAAATAGACAGTTAACATGTTAGATGAAGTTCGTCTTAGTTCCTAAAATTGTAAAGGTAACCCTTACTATGCCAAGCGTAGACCAACTAGTGTTGGTGTTAATACTATTCTTTAACCCCCCTTACTCGTCATAAGCAATAATATATATTAGTAATCTGTAATAACTAGATAGGTATCTAAATAACAAACTTTTATAATCGATTGAATCTAAATATTGACGTAAAAATAATCTTCAAAACTCTCGTGTAAATGCATTAAATCATTCTTCAGTACAGCGAATTTAATTTGTCAAAATTATCTTTATTAACATATCGCAAAGCGATTAGTCGACTCTACGCGTGACCAGAAGGCTGGATTATTCTTTGGTCAAAGAATCAGCATTGCCATACAGCGTGGCAATGCTGCCAGTCTTCTGGGAACAATGCCGGTTGACAGCGATGCGGAGGAGTATTTTGACGCGTAGATAATATTTTTATATTTTTTACATTTTAGAATATGTATAAAATATCCTATTATCGTACACATTTAACTGATTCGTCTTTATTAATACTTGAACAAGAGTATTAATATTTCTAATCGTCATTATAGAAAATCAAAACAAAAATAACTTACCAGAAACTGTACACAGAAAGGAAGACAATCCGAAAAGCGTCGCCAAAAACAAATTGATTCCCATTTTCTTAATCACTACTAATTTATTTTCTCACACTAATTCTGTCTTCACACACATCTTTCTATAACCAAAGTACATCCTACAATAACACAATCATCGATATAAACTAATACATTATATGTCTAGTTGTTACGGATGTTCTTAGCTTCTGAGTTATTTACAAAGGTAATGTACGTACATACTGATTCATGGAACCGAATCTAAAAAAGTTTCGATAAAAAACCTATTGTTCGTCGGACCACGCGCAATCCTCTTTGCTCATCGCGTTTCGTATTAGTAGGTACTTAGTAGGCTATTATTAGACAAGTTGGATGAAACGAATTTTGTTAGATATTCCTAGAAAATTATAGGTTTAAAGCCGCGTACTTAGTACTATCAGTGGCGGTCCGAGGAGGGGGGGGGGGGGGGGGGTCGTAGGTGTCATGACCTTTAAAATCGAACAAGTCAAATTCTGAAATAAATTCTAATTTGCTCAACTTAATATTACACCCCCCTCCCGAAGTCACTTTACTGTTAATATGACCCCCCCCCCCCCAAGTCTAGCTGCGACCGCGCCCGAGTACTATACATTAAATACATATTTTTACAGTCGTATCAATAAAATAAAGTATATAAGTAGTATGCAGTGCCGAAAGTGTGAATTTTTCTTCACCTCGACAGATTTACCCGCAAACAGCAGGCGTATAAGTTTAAATGAACCTCTATAGAAAGTTTAAAGCTATGTAAAGGGCCTATACGACGGCGATGATGATGATATCAATGATCACTCTTTTTGATCAAATTGCGCTAGATTGCGTCGAGAATCGTGTCTGTCAGCTTGGCAGGAACTAATGATTTGTCACGATATAACTAAATTATTCATAGTTAGTAGAATTTTAATTAAAGTGACACCCATGAGCTCTGGTTTTCCATATCCTGTTCGTGTATTTTATATGCATTGAGTAAGGTATTTGATTTTTTTTGCAATGTTGTGATAGTAGACGCAAGCGCCGCTGAAGAGCGTTAAGTCGCTTTCCGATTAAGTAGGTATGTGTATTTCTGTATATGAAACTTTTCAATAGCATCTTAGTCTTGTGCCCGGATGTAGGATGGCAATAGGATCTACAATACATATATTATATATACCTATAACAATACATTCTTACTTAATACTATTCTAAGGAAAAACGCGTGATGCTATCTTATGTATACTTACTATGCAGTGGCGTGCGGTTCATAAAGACAAAAAGACACTGCCTACCCTACGTAGCTCAAATAAATATTTATTATAAGATATTTGGGGTGGCAAATTACGTACATCATTATTTAATCGACAAGGCGACGAACCAATACCAACATGCAGTAGGAATTATTGGTGAGTAAGCTTTTAAAATGTTCTGCCTACCCTGTCTAAAAACTCTGTGCACGCCGCTGTTACTATGTTATGTATGTATATGTCACCGTCATAACATGGCCCAACCTGGCAGTCTTGAATTCTCATCAGCACCTCAAGATCAGTAATCGCGCTTGCGGCCATGAGACCAATAAGGTAGTAGTATTGAGGGAGTATTTAAATTTATATGAAATAAATTTGATTTAAAATCATGTTTTATTTAAGCATTGTCCCACACTAGGATTTCTCCTGTATCGTGGGTAGTTTACAAACATACATGTCACATGCACATACAACTAGACCCGAGACAACTATCTGTAGATTATACAAATATTTGTTCCGTGCGGGAATCGAAACCGCGACACGTAGCGCAGAAAGCTCATCGCTTAAATACTGCAACTTAGCCAGTGCGTCAATACTTACTTTTGTCCAAACAATATCCAGTTATGATGGAACCAGTTCCTATGCAAAAACTTGAACTTGTTTAACAAGTGTTTGAAAATATCTGAATAAATATTATATTTAATTAATGCATTAAAATGTTACCTCTTGGCGATATTTTGTTAGTTTCCTTTGGTTGTTTACATTACAACATTAAAAATTAGGTTAAAGGCGTGTTTTATAACAATAGTTTAATTTATTTTTAGTTAAAACCTTAACACTGTTAGTAAAAAACTCTTATAAAAACTCTTTTTGGTTAAATGTTCGTATAAGCGGCTGTCGCCTAAAGGTTTTTAGGTTCGATTTCTATATATGTATTCGCAATCCCCGGTTCGAATAAAGTTTAATTAATTGACATTTTCATAGATTCTCAGTAACAACCCGGTTTATATTTGTGCCCGGTAGATGGCACTACTACTAGTAGATGGCGCTACGTGGACCCCATCGGGGTCGAAGTCGGATAGGTAGTACAGGTGTGATGATATGATGATTAAGAAATACTGTTTTTATATACCGGTAGGGTTTCTTAACAAAGTGGTTTTTAGCTCATATTTTTAGCTCAAATTTTGTTCTACTGACTACTTTTCGTGCTCCCGAAGACACGAAATATGATGAAACCTCTGACATAAATGCGGATGTTCTGGGATATTACAAGAGGGATACTACATAGCCACAGTATAAGTATTCCAACAGTAGGCTGACGCCTTTGATGTCGGACGATGCCGCCGCCTGTGTAGGCATTTACGCAACTGCGGAAGGGTTGTCACAAATTGAAAAAAATACATATATGCCTAATCATTAACATCATGGTTTTTTTTTAAGTTGTGGTATTTTTAGACTGTTTTTGTAAACTCTTTGCATTTCCTTTATTTTTCAAATTGTATTATAAGTTGTTAGCTGTTGAAGAAGTGCACTTTATTTGATACCGTATGTTTGATTTATGCGTATATTTGTTGGAGACCCTTAAATAAATAAAATAAAAATAAATCATTACATATTATCAAAATGCGACGTCTGCCTACCTGTTCGTTAGCACGCTTATAACTAGAGAATCACTTAAACAATTTACATCATTTTCTTAGGTATTTCGTCTGGCCAACTAGACAAAGGATTATTATGCCCTACCCCCAGGAATACTCCATATTCCATACGTAGGAAGATAAAAGTATGTTTGTCTATTTGTCAATTTTTGATGAAATGGCTGAACCGATTTTGATGAAATTAATATGGAGGTCGACTAAATTCCTTCTTACTTCTTAATCTGCGGCAAAATATTTTTTTAAATGCTTGTACGCCTTCTTGGATTTCAAAATGAATATCATTTTCATCATCAACACCCCAAGAAACCTCGAAAACGATACCCATATCTATATGTTTCAAAAAATGTATGTCCGACATTTTGGATTCTAAAATGGACGTCATTTTCATAATCATCATCCTAAGAAACCTCGAAAATGACACCCACATCTATATTTTTCAAAACAAAAATACTAGTCCGCCATCTAGGATTTGAAAATGAATGTCTTATAAGTTTCATTTCGTGTGATAGCACCCTGAGAAACCTCAAAACATTCGATCTTATAAAGATCAAACGTTTCGGGGGTGTGCAATACACTCGGTATTTTTACGACCGCCATTTTGTTTACGTTCGCACATGATGAAATGAAAAATAGGTAGTTTTTTTATTTATACATCTACAACCCCCCCCCCCCCTCCCCCTCCAGTGACAGTACATGTTGTATGCACAATATTAATAATAAATTGAAATAAAATATCTTAAATATCAAATACTCGGTAGCCCTGAAAGTCGTGCTACTAAGTGCGGTAAAGTATGCAGCTGGGGCTCGCCTCACCCGCGTCTCACCCCTCACGCCCCGCACGATTGCCCTGTCTAGACGTCTCCGTCGACTGACTGAAGGGTTTATAGACTGTGACATAGCTATCGCGCAGATCGGTCGATCTGCGAGGTTAATCAGCGCTTGACGCAGTCAGTCCTGGGATGGGTGACCACTTTTCACACATCGAGACCCCTCTGCGGCTTCGAAAGGACGTTAAGCAATTGGTCCCGGGTGTCATCAAAGACATGACAGCGTAAACTTATCACTTCTTTTATGTCCAATGTAGTGTAAACGCAAACATAAGTATATTTGTTTCTTCAATATGTGAGCACGAGAATACGAGAATACGAGAGGAAAAATGTGGATCGCTTTTTATTAGTTATGTCTAAGTGCTTTTAATTGATTTAGAAAAAGCACTCCACACTTTTTGAATTAGTCATTGGACATAAAAGAAGTGATAAGTTTACGCTGTCATAACTAGGTACTTAGCATATCTATTGTCCGTCACGTATTGAATAAAATAAAAGATATCCTAACAAATAAAAGTTAATTTTTAGTGCTTCATAAAAGCGTGTTTTATATATTTTTTAAACTATAATATTTTTTCAATATGAATATTGAATATGAAATCGGAAGCATTGCGTCCAAAACAATATTTTGGGTGGCTATAAGCAATCTTAATCCTCTACAAATCAGGACCAGGAGGACTAAACAAATTATAGGAGTTTAAGGAAAACAAAAAATCAAATTCGATCAAATCATGGAACACGCTTTGTCCATATTATACATGAACTTGTGTCCATATAAACTTGCCAAATGAGATGTCCAATTCCAATCGTGTTCTGTGCGTTAGAAAACACGCTACGATTTTTAGTATTTTTTTGAAATTAAATATTTATAAGTAGTAACTCGTTTTAAACGCCAAGATGGCGGCTGTGTTTAAGTTATGTGTGATATGGATGTTAGTCGCTGTGTGCGCCGTGGATGTTTGTTAGTATTTTTTATTATGATTCGTGTTTTTACTTTCGCCCTTTGGTAAAGGTTGGAAAAGGGAAAGCCGAAATGTTGATTGATAACTCTTATTCTTAGAATTAGCAATAGTTTTTTTAATAAATAAATAAATAATGCCCCTTTGTTACTCCTGTATCGTGGTTGTTTACAAACATACATCTCACAAAATCACTCATTTGTATATTTATGTTTTGCGGGAGTTGAACACGTATCGTTTAGCACCTGCGCCTGCGCGAACCGTGCCGTCAATTATTGGTTGTTGCTAATCCAATCCCCCCTTGAACTGTTAAAAGAAAAATCAAACTTCGAAACTAAAGTAAGTAAGTGATCATTACCACTGAACCGATTGTTATGAATTTATTTGAATGAGGTAGCCCAAATCCTAGAGAATAACATAGGATTATTATTACTATTGCAGCAAAACACTAATTTGATAATTAATACAAAATACAAGCAGATGAAGTCGCGGGCAACGGCTATTTGAAAGAAAAACTTTTTTCTATTTTAGTATAAAAGTAACTTTGAATAGTACCTTTATTATTTACTATTCAGATGCCTTTATTAAGTTTAAGTTTAAAATACGTTCGCATATATTATATTACACAATATTTAATATTTTTTTGGGTTCCAAGTAAGTAAAGAGGCTCTTCCACGAGTGACGAATCTTGAGGTCAACTGGCGCACTCCGAGGCCCTAGTGTAAGTTTCTTTTGACAAATTCGATTTAACGCATCGAACGCGTTCACCGCTTTGATTGGTCCGTTTCGTGCTCTCCACCAATAGGAGCTTCGAACGCGTTCGATGCGTTAAATCGAATTTCTCAAAAGAAACTTACACTTGGGCCTCTGTATAATACATATAATCAGCCTTGATAGCCACCACTGGTGACTGGCTAATCTTACGCTACGAACGATTGCCATATGATATGTGAAAGCTCGTGCAGAGTGGACAGAAGAATGTGGACATTCCAATTTTCTGGGCGGAAGATTGTTACCAAGTCATAATCCCGGGAAAATAGGATTTCGTATTGCATTCACTGAGAAAGAGTAAAGAAATAAGGACCAACAATTCATTATTTTCTGTTCATGATAAATTGCCCGATGGGCATCCAGAATAATTTGAATTCCAATCTAGTCAAATTGGTTTTCTGTAAAGGTGTTGTTTTTTGTTTTTTATAAATTATGTTTTATTTTCACGTCATTATCTAGTCATACACGTGAACATAGCTTTGTTACGAATCTTATATTTGTTATCTTAATTCCTCTATAACTTTTAAATGCACTAACCAATAGTGTTTGATATCGTTATAATTTAAATGGGTCGTGTTTATTTATTGTATACTGTAGAATGCTGTAACTTTGCCTGCACTCCTAACTTTGCCTAGGAATAGCTAACATAATGAGTTACTATGTCATTTGCAATGCTAAATAATTTAGGAACTAAGATAAATATTTTATTATTAGTTTAGTTAAGAATACAGGTTTGCCCTACTTTATATATTTAGTACAGGCAAAGTTAGGAGTGCAGGCAAAGTTATAGCTTTCTATGGTAGTTTATTACTTACTGATTGCCTCATTAGTCTAGTGGTCGCAAACGTGACTGCTGAGCGTGAGGGTTCGATTCCCAGGTCGGGCAAAATGTTATTGGAAATCCTCAGTTTCATTCTCAGCACGGAGTCTGGAACTGTGCCCAGTAGATAGCAATAGACTCGTCCTCTATAACGGCATCGGTGAAATGTGCGTGTACAATAGTACACCTCTGCCTAACCCTTCGGGTTATACAGGCGTAATGTTATGTAAATAATTATTTTCTTAATTTCCCCCTGAGCTAGCCGCAAATGTTTCGGGTAATTGTCTGGCCTGCATATGCGAGGCAGTGTCAGCGTCCGGCTGCCACCATAGCCGGTTCTGTGTTGGGTACGAGTGCGGCCTGTTTAGCATGACCTGGGGCTACTGGGCTGATGGAGGCAAACCCACCTTGAATGGAATTTCTCCTAATGCGGAAGAAGGTAAGTAAATCCTAAAGCATCCTGAGATCGCCGCCGCACCGACCCGAAAATTTCGGATGCGTTGTCAATCTAAGGTTAAAATTGGAATGCTTTGTGTTCTGGTAATTTCATTGGCTACCACCATGGTTGCATGGCATTAAGCGCCATAACTCTAGTTCCCAAATACAGAATTGCTCAATTTGGGAATTACTATTAAACCTCAAATGGAGCAAGAAGACTGGTAGTTAGTTACTTTTGAAAATATTCGTACGTATACGTACTTACGTAGCTACCGTTATGATTTCTCGCGTCATGTAAATATGGATTTACTTCCTTTAATATAAGTTCTAAACATGCTAATAATATAATAGGTACCCAGGCAAAATAGAAAACATGTTTCATTAATCTGATTAACCTTGATTTTAACAAAACATGATTTTATCATCCGTTAAGTATGTTTTGATTTCGAAAAAGAAAAACTATCTTTAGGATTCCGTACCTCCTACTAAAGCCTCAGTTACACTCGCTGGTGTATAAACTGGCTTTCTGTGAAGGATGGCTTATATGATTATATCATAATGAAGATGAGGTGCCGTGGCATCATCAAGATAATTTCCAGCTTATCAGGAAATTATATCGAGCATATGTTAAGACATGCCCTAGTGTTCACGCAAATCTATCCACGTCCTCAACAAGCTTCACGATGTCATCGACCTTCCTTATGACATATTGTTTTTTTTTTTCGACTAAGCAGGTGATATTCGAACGCTTTGCAAGAATGCCAAAACAAAAAGGCGGTAAAATACTGATATAATTTAGCCACATCTGGTTATATTGGATTAGAGGAAAAACCTAATATTTTTATGAGGACTGGTTTTTATTAGTGTGTCTGTTATTGCTTTCCAGCGTACTCGAGCTGCGCGAATGACCCGCATTGCGCCGCCAGAGCTGTGAAGAATTACATGCAGAAATTCGCCAAGGTAAGCCTTTCGTCTGTTTTGTATATCGCCGTCTACTGACTGAACACAACTTTACTGCTGGTGAGCGATAGCCACCGCTGATAAAAATCTGCAACTTATTTAGTGATTAGGGATGCGTTGTTGATCTTAGACTAAAGCTGGAATGCATCAGTGTTCTGCAGTTACACATAGTTATAGGACCTCCCCAACTTGTTTACAACCAGTCATGCATCTCTCACACAACCATATCGTTGTTGCGCGTGCAAAACCGCAGAAGAACATTTTGTAAATACCGCGATTCTGCATTTAGCGCGGACGAAGAAATCTTAATATCTTAGCCATTTAACTATATTTTACCCACTGAACTTTGTAGCTAGTTCTTTGCAACTTACTTTATAATTGTGTTAGATTCGCGAATAGCGAATTCGCCTTAAGGATCTGTTGACGCGATATTTAAATTTTGCTATTACGCGGTATTTACAAACTGCTCTTCCGTTTCGTTCCGTTCCGTCCCGTCCGTCTTCTGCACTTCTCAGAATTCATTAATTTCTATTCTTTTATATACTAAATTAAAAAAAAAAAAAATTAAAAAGTTGCTCCACACTTGGATTTCTCCTGTATCGTGGGTACAATTTACAAACGTACATGTCACATGCATACACAACCAATTAGGAATAGATTACGTGAATTCGAAACAACTATCTGTAGATCATACAAATATTTGTTCCGTGCGGTAATCGAACCCGCAACACGCAGCGCAGAAAGCTAATCGCTCAGCCACCGCGTCAACCGTGTTTACATAAGTAAGTATTAAATTTTATTAAACCTATTCTCTGTTCCTAGGACTGCAACAATGATGGTAAGATCGATTGTTACGACTACATGGCGCTGCACAAGAATGGTGTCGTCGGCTGCTCGGATGGAGTGTCTTACAAATACGCGGAGGCTTTCAAAAAGTGTGTCGCTGAAGTGGGACTATGATATAGAGACATAAATAGTAGATTCATCAAGCTACACGATGGTCTCAGGATCTCCAAACCATAGATTTTATATTTTGTTCTGTTTTCGCTGCTGCGGTTGGAGAGTTTAGAAGTTCTCTAATGTACGGTTTCTGAAGTTTATGGGAAGCTATTCTTCGAGCATATTTTATCGAAAACTGAGTACGTATTCTTTATGTAAACCACGCACATATCTTGCTCAGGTTTCTTTCATTTTCTGTGACGGTAAAAAGTTATAGGATTTAGGGTCCTAAAAAGTTGTAAATGGTCCTAAGACAAGCTACAGAGGGCCTCCCATTAATAGATAAAAATTAGATAACAATATAATATCAGAATTTATTCAAATAAAAACATTTTACACCTATATGTATATAATTTATTTCTATTAAGAAACATATAAAAAGATACATAAGTTTTTATTGTATTCCGGTAATAATTCTTGATGTTTTAAGGACAATAGCTGACAAAATCTTTGATATGGCAAGGCTTGGCGCAACATTGTTCAGCCAAGGAGGTGGACGTGTCTCTTTTCATCGCGTGTCCCTTCCATTCGTGATGATCATGGCCATGTTGGTGATGATCTAAAGTTAAGATTATGTTTGGTATGTTAAGTTCTAAAGTTTAAAATTCTAAATCTATGGTTCTAACAGACATTTAAAAATGTGTTTAACGAGTTATTAATGGAATAAAAAGGTGCCGATTACTTAATAATCTGGCTAATGTCGAGTATCTTCAGCGGGCTTTAAGCAAAGGCGTCACCAAGCAATGGACCAGAAAGATAAAAGAATACATACTTCAACAAAATCTTTACGGTATTTTTGCGAACTTCTTGACCACTTTAACTATATGCTAGGTCGTATATAAAAATAATAAAAAAATCTTCAACCTATAGGGGCAGAAGTATCTTTACGAGTTTACATGAATGTGAACATATATAAATGATGTTGGTGGATCGAGTAAGGGCTGCGCACAAAGCTAAGGAAGTATTACTTACGCTGAACATGTTGAAGATTGAAGAAGTCGAGGTCTCCGTCTTCACAGACACGTTTGACAGCCCTAGCGAGCTCAGCTCCGCACACCTGGATCATCTTGCCGCGGGGTTGCTCCTCAGCAGACGATATAGCCAGGGTGCATACCACCAGGGCACAGAACAGTTTCATTTTCATGCTGGTTGAAGAAGTTAGATTATAATGGGACCAGTGAGATGTTGTCACTTCTCTATCCCTTTCTTTTCTGGAGCTGACATAAAAGGCAGTAAAACGAAGAAAGAAAGTGTTTATTCTGGACTCGCACAGAATAACACAGATATATTTTACTATAGGTACGTTTCAACGCCAAAAGAAAAAGGATGTCTTAGCATTATGCAGTAAAATTTCAAAGGTCAAGGAGTCATAGCAGTGCAACCTCCTTACGAGCTTCTTAGAACAAACAATTAACTGCAATCACCATTATTTTAGTTATTATTTAGTGATGTTTTTATGTCTCGCTATTTGAGTTTCCATGTTCCATCTATACGTATAAATAAAATTGGAGTGTCTGTTTGTAATATTGAAATAACCGTTTTTTACTACATGCATATGAATATATATACGGTACATACACCAAAATAACATTTTTTTCAATTTTTGTCTGTCTGTCTGTCTGTCTGTTTGTATAGGCTAATCTCTCAAATGGCTGGATCGATTTTGATGGGACTTTTATTGGCAGATAGCTGATGTAATAAGGAGTAACTTAGGCTCCTTTTATTTTAGAAAAATTCTTTTATTTTAGAAAAAAATAGGGTTAAGTGCATGTGGTCTCACTAAAAAAATACATTGTTAAGTTCCGACATCCACGCGAACGAAGTCGCGGGCACAGCTCGTAGTAAATATGTTCAAGTGCATGATGTTCAGCTGAAAGCACTCTGCTTTTGTTCGGTTATGACTTTACGAGTACAAAAGTTCGATTGCTGTTCGCGGTCGATATTTTCTATTTACTAAACTTTCGTTTCGTTACGCCGTAATTTTTGAGTGCTTCTGGCAGTACTACACTTGATGGTGAGTGACAATGTTGCCGAGGATGGATCACGCAAGCTTAAATAATGCCTATTCATTCTCGCCTTGAAGATTCTTAAGTTATACGAATCGGGGAATATAGACGCCGGCAGAGAATTCCATTCCCTAGCCGTACGCATGAGAAACGATGAAGCAAAACTTAGTGCGTATAAAAGGAATATCAACGACATACGGATGAAAGCCCATACGGATGAAAGCCCCACCCAATTAAAAAGTAATTAATATGGATAAAATACGTAATGACATATTAAAGTGGTCTTACCTTTCAACACAGCTTAGAAACCAAGACTGACTTCAGTAATTAGGTCTGTCTGTCTTAAATACGTCTGCTAATTGCTTCCCTGTTGATTGAATAACAGGATGCTCCAATTAACCCAGAAAGACTAATTTTTGTAATAATTGCTTATTAGCAAATTTACTTTGGGGATACCAAGAAAACTTATCAGGTATAGACCTGATATGTTTGACTTGGTAGAGGGGCTCGTAGCTACATCCGCGCGTACTCGTAGATACACCGCGCAGACCGGTCGATCTGCGAGGTTAAGCAGCGCTTGACGCGGTCAGTCCTTGGATGGGTGACCATTTTTCACATATCGAGATCCCTCCATGCCTCGGAAAGCATGTTAAGCAGTTGGTCCAGGGTGTCATACGAAGACCTATGACTGTTACGGGTGTCAGTAGCCCAAAATGTTTGACAACCAGTCTAACCTTAGAGCAGCCATACTCAAAGTGTGCTTCGCGGAGCCCTAGGGGTTCGCAAAATCTCTGTGGGGGCTCCGTGAAAATAATGGTCACTCTCTTCACAGTCGACTCTTTTCTATAAACCCTTATATCAAACAATTGATGAAAAGAAAAAAAAAAAAACAATTTGATACCTCCCATTAGACGCAAATGTTAATATCAAGTAATATGATTATTAATAAAGTACACACATAAACTACTTAGGGCTCCGTCAACTATTTCGTTTTCCATAAGGGTTCTGTCGGCAAAAACGCAAACCGCTGCCTTAGAGTTTCAGTGTCTCCCACTTACTGGGTGACGGAGGTCAGCAGGCAGTCGCTCCATGTAAATTACTGATATTCAGCCGCAACTGGTTAGATTGGTAGCCGACCCCAATGTAGTTGGTAAAAGACTAGGCAGATGATGATTCCGCCGTTGTACTGTAGGTACACCTACATTTCGTGGAAGTTGTAATATCGTCCCATATAATAGCCGAGCCTATTGCCATCTACCGGGCACAATTCTAAACTCCGGGCTGCTATAGAGAATTCCATACAGAAAAACACTTAGCTCAACCCGGGAACCAGCCAGTGAGTAAATCATTTTAGAGCTAAAGTCTATTTACAAAGTTGAGTCTTCAGTCATTCAAGGAAGGGAAAATAAAAGCACAATATAATCCTAAAGACTAGTTCAATTTTATTGTTTTTTTTTTTTTACAAAAATATAAATATAATGTGTTTCTTATCGTTGGTTAAAACTAATAAGGCTCCTTAAAGTTCTAAAATGCTAGGAAATGCTCGAAAAGCATCCTTATATATTCACTCCACCTCAAACTAGACTACAGAAGTATAAGTTCGGATTACTACTAAAAATATGTATTGTATTGTAGACGAATCTGATCGCTATAATAGCTTAGATAAAGCTGACAGAATTGAAAAAGCTATAGTTCACATTAAACAATGATGGGCAATCCAGGCCAATTTCAAGACGAATTTGTGGTATTAAAATATTTTTTTGACATCCTTATAATTTAAAGACAACAAAATAATATTATTAAAAAATCATCAATGCGTCTCTCGAGACGGGTATCATAATTAAACGAGGCGAATCAACAACTCACGAGTCATGATATGGATTGCTCATATAATAGGCGCTCATCTTCGCATCACATACTTCGCTAGCCTCGCTCATCTCCAGCTTATCTTAGAGCCTGAGTTCTGTCAATTTAACCTTGATGCGCGGCCACAGCTGCGACGCACTGGTTGAACGCGTTGACGTAACTGAAGGGAAGTTCTCCAGAGCACCCGTATCCACCCTTCTTGTGTATGGCCATGTAGTCGTAGCAGTCGACCCTTCCATCATTGTTGCAGTCCTGAAAAGAAAAAGAAAACTGTGATATTACGCTGCGTTCAAACTTATGCAAAACCGGTCGAATACGAATAGTAATGTCTCCCACATTTCTATAGAAACAGCCAGCACATCCGCGTCAGTTTGGATGGACACTTTAAATGGATTACTTCTTTATAAATGGCAATGGGTAAAAAAATGTGGAGTCTGCTATTTAAAATAAGACGCTGCGCATTTCCGAGTCTACTGCATTCAGGCAGAGGAAACAATTACGAAATTACGTTGATGGATTGGAAATCAACACTTTGGAACGTGGCACCTAGAGCCTGACTATTCGTAAGTGCCTGAAAATGGTTTACATTAATAAAAATATATTTGAATTAACTTGAATTGATGTACTTTAAGTAGGGCGATAAAGGGCAGCAACTTGACGTGATTGCTCTCCTAATCAAGGCATTTGTTAAAATACAAATATTTCGGACATTATAAAATAATTGGGAGGATAACTGAAAATAAGAAACCAAATAAAATCGGGAAGAAAAAGATATTGCTTTTTTCTCATGTTCCCAAACTATGATTAACTGGCGAATATACTATACCATCGCCATAATTATGATGTTTTGAAAATAACTTATTATGTATTAATTTAAATAGATATACTTAGTAATATAATATTCCAATGAATCCATAATTTCCTGTATAATCTTTGTACGAACACAAGTAGGTATTAGTTACAACTTTGCACTCCCTGTGGGTCAGTGACACACATAGCAACAAGTTGTAATACAAAGATACAACAGGATATAATTAACAAATCTTATGACGTTTGAATTAGATCTCTTTGACAACCAACTCCATACTTATGCATAAATATTTAAATTGTCAACTGCTCTTTTGTCAGATGTAATTATGAGCCATTGTGTGCTACAACCATGAGTTTTGGGTCACGTCTATATATCGCACATCGGCAACTAGAGAGTCACAATACAAAATACGAAGTTGAGATGAGTATCCCATGAGATAGGCAAACACAAATTTTATCTGCTAAAAACGCCCTAATTATATTGCGATTCCTCGCCAAGAGGTGGCATGTTTTTCTAAATACTTTCTCAGAAAAAAAATGGAATTATAAGTTATAAAAAAAAGAAAATAGTGATTTCTCAAAAAGTACATTTAACGTGTTGTGACACTCTTTCCGCCGATGTGCGATATGTATCACTAGCTTCCGCCCGCGGCTTCCGTGCTTCCCGTGGATTACGAATCCGTGCATTTTCCTGGGATAAAAAGTAGCCTATGTGCTATTCCAGACTATAATCTATCTTTGTGCCAAATTTCATCCAGATCCGTTCTGACGTGAAAGAGTAACAAAGATCCATCCATCCATCCACCGTCACAAACTTGCGCATTTATAATATTAAATATTAAGTAGGATAGCATAGCATCACGCCTGTATTCCCCGAAGGGTTAGGCAGAGCTGTATTAGTACACCCACTTTTTGCCGATGTTGTTATTAAGTCAGGATTATTCAGTAAATTATTTGACAACTATAACGGGTCACTCTTTGTATTGTAACAACACGTGTCTGTTATGTACTAATCTGATAATTTGCATTAATAGCCACACTCATACTAAACTTAAAACGATGTAATGTACATTCATTTATAATGTACATTCATTTCTTATTATCTACTAGCTTCATACAATTCTTAATATCTATTAGCTTTTGCCCGCGACTTCGTCCGCGTTTCAGTCATTTTTCGTAAAAAAGTAGCGTATGTCATTTCTCACGGTTCAATGGTTTTGATGTAACAGACAGATTAACTTTCGTATGTGATTTCTATGTAGCTTTAACCATTAAGGCTGCACACGCGACGGAAGCTTAAAAAATGGAGTAACTTCTCCCGTTTTCCCAACATTTCCCTTCACTGCTCTGCTCCTATTGATTGTAGCGTGATGAAAAGTATACTATAACCTGCCCAGGAGTACGAAGAATAATTGTACCAAGTTTCGTTAAAATCCGTCGAGTAGTTTTTGTTTCTATAAGGAACATACAGACGGACAGACAGACAGACAACAATTTTACTGATTGCATTTTTGGCATCAGTATCGATCACTAATCACCCCCTGATAGTTATTTTGAAAATATATTTCATGTACAGAATTGACCTCTCTACAGATTTATTATAAGTATCTATTGTTACTAATAATAGCAAAAGCTTAGGTGCCGGAGCGAGCGGACAGGTCGGTGAGTGTAGGGTTGTTGTTAAGTCACTGATCTCGCTTTTGAACTTGCCTGCGCCATTGCTTCCTTGCCTTCGTATAGGTAGCTGAAGGCATAGTAAGGCATCACGCCTGTATTCCCCGAAGGGTTAAGCAAAGGAGCTATAATTATTGAGCACTCATATTTCGCTGATGCCTTTATTAAATTACATAATAATCACACAATCACAATCACAAATAAGGGGCGAGCCTATTACTTTCTGCTGGGCACAGTTCCAGACTCCATGGTTTTACTGAGAATTTCCATACAAAAAACCTCAATAACACCCGGGATTCGAACCCAGGACCTCACGCTTAGCGGTCTCGCAACCACTACACCAATGAGTCAGTCGATGCATGACATGAGTGATTTAATTCTGGAATTACGTGTCCTGTGACGAAGAGATGAACCTCCCTTAGATGAAGCCTTTACCCAACCGTAAACTACAATAGGCAATTGAATATGTGCCTCTGCTAATTGTATTTGGAAATCATCATAGTTCCAGTCACGACTTGTTCGGAGATTATCATAAAACGTGCGTAATTTCGTGTTATTATAGTTTTTGTTCGTAACGTTTTCGTTACGGTGATGTCATTTGTCTCGGTATGTAAATGGCGTCCACAATGTCAACGCAGCATTTGCATGAATGTCTAACACCCACGATTTTGGAATAACCACGGACCTCGAATCGACTTCTATGAGGAAAGAACGCAAACAAAAAATGTTTAGGTAATTCAATTGATGTTTTTAGTATTTGTTGTTATAGCGGCAACTGAAATACATAATTTGTGAAAATTTCAACTGTCTAGCTATCGCGGTTCTTGAGATACAACCTGGTGACAGACAGACGGACGGACGGACAGACAGCGAAGTCTTAGTAATAGGGTCCCGTTTTTACCCGTTGGGTACGGAACCCTAAAAAGGAAGGCATTGTAAATTTTATGAGAATTATTTTCCACAATTATCACTGATACAATTGCCTTATTAGAGACGGTACAAAGTAGCAAGAGAAACTGTAAAAAAGAAGAAACTGAGAATTCCATTGACTGATTCGTTTACCGAAAGCCGAAACAACTGAAGTCAGAACCAAGAAATTGGGAGAGAGGTGATACAATAGTTCGGCAATACACATATTATCCAATACAGTTGCCAACTTGACACCAGGCATGTTGGGATTATAATAAGTCTAGTTGTAGACATATATAGGATAAGCAGAAGTAAAGGTTTACCTGAGCGAACTTCGTCATGTATCCTTGCACAGCAAGGGCGGCGCAGAATGGGTTGTTTGTGCAGTTCGCGTACGCTGAAACATTATAATACATGATTATTTAAACATAATACGCACCCTCAGAACGAAAGTGACCTAAGTCAAAATGCAATTATTGTCAGAAATGATCAAGAAAGTCTTCAAAAATATTTATATACTTTTCAGTTTAGCAAAATCAGAATTTTGCGTTATATCACTTTCATTCTAAAGGTGCGAATATTAAATTATATTAAGGACCATGTAATAGGTGGCGTGTCTACTGCCATCTCCCGGGCATACTGGAAATTTTGTAACAGATAAAATAAACCCCATGACACTGCTTGACCTTGGAATTGAATCAAAGATTTCGCGATCAGCAGCCGCGATTGAGACCAAAAGACCAATGAAGGATTTTATATATATAAATTTATATTATTCAATAATGGGTGTTTTAACATAGGTGATAAAATCATCTATTTGTTAAAACCAAGGTCGACCAGTTTTAAGAAACCAGTTTTTAATTTCACATAATCTTTTATTAACATATTTATCTAACTATTATGTGATTTATGTTAATTCATAACAAGACAGTCGACAGGCATCAAACAAATAAAAATCAAATTAATAAAAGAGGTATTAAGAAGATTTAGTAAGTATATTTTATTTAATATATGTAGATTTCTTGACCCATCTTACTGGAAATAAACTTATTAAATATAGGAAAGGGATAGATATGAAGCATCCTTGTGATGACGTAAAGCGCCTTCACCAATTCGTTTGCTAGCGAGGTGATGATGGCAATACCAGTATCGCTCATTGTGGCAGATATTTTTACTAATTTGGGCCTATTAGATGCAGCTGCAAGGCACAGGTATAATCAGCATTAATTTATTAAATAAATTTTGCCTAATACTGTGCGATTTATTTTTATTTTATTTTTGGCCTCCACAGTTGTTCCGCAGTGAACAACTGAGTTCCTATTGTTCTTATAATTTACTCACCATCAGGCGCATCAGGAGACTGTCCCTTCAAGGTAGGTTTGCCAGCATCAGCCCAGTAGGCCCAAGTGATGCGGAACAGGCCGCACGCGTCTCCCTCGCAATGCATCTGCGAACACCCAGAGATGGCCTGACAGATGCATCCTAGACACACTTCTGTCACAGGCGGCGCTTGTCCTGCTAGATGAGCTGAAAATAATCAAAATTATTTAGTTATTATCCAGAGAAAATGTTCTGTGTGGTTTTAAGATAAAGATCCTGAACTGCAGGCGATGTGTCGCGCTAACCTTGTTATGACGTGACCAAAGGACAATTATTTTAATCCTACAAAAACATAAAATCTTATGTTTAATCATTTGAATTGTATTTAAAAAACTAATCGAATAAAAACGAACAACATGCACAAAAAACCTGTGAATACCTAATTTTTATTACAACTGTATGGTTTTTTTTAATTCGTTCTTTTTTAAACGGTCAAGCGGACCATAAAAGTTTTATACGCGCACTTATTTTAAATTTAGAATAAATCAATAAAGGTTTTAGTGGTGCTCTGAATCCTACGGTCAAGGCTGCATACCTTTGCATGTGGTGACGAAATGTATGTAAATACGACCGCAATATGTAAATATAGGTCCTGTTTAATGTCAAGGCTCCGAGTGGTGACCCTAGCAGAACCTTGTAGGTACAGTGATGTACGGTTTGTTTACTGTTTGTTGTTGCCAGTGTGGCTTTTTAATTCATTAGGCAGCGACGGATCTACTGCAGCCGGTTATTTTTTTTAAGAACGTCCCCTCACTAATCAATTATTATAGTTACCTCTGAGAACACGACGTGTTTAAGATTATTCTTCAAAACATTGTAAAATTGTGAATAATATTTGTGGCAATTACTTGATAATGTGTAAAAGGACTTATTTTTATAGTTACATAAAAGTTTATGGTTAAACTATGCTATACACGGAGCTCTTAGTTACAGCGAACCATGCTGGGGCTTAATGACTTTAATCGCCATTTCTTGGACACAATTACGAAAGTTGAATAAACTTTAATATGTTGATCCGTCAGAAAAGCCAGCTAATATTTGCATAGAACGTTTGAGAATACCAATTATATTAGAATAAATTTTTTTAAACTTGTGATCAATTTTGAAGATGCAATTCACGAGCAAATACCTATTTCACAAGATACATATTTTCCCGCTACAGGTATAGAAAAAATAACTCGTCTGAAATGTGTAAATTTTTATTTGTGACAAAATTTTCTCGGTTTTACCGAAAGGCTTTCAGGCTACATCCGCGTGAAAAAAATCTATTGTCATTTAAAACTCACGTGGGGGTTTACCATATGAATGGTAAACCCCCACGTGAGTTTTCGTCTGAAATGTGTAAATTTTTATTTGTGACGAAATTTTCTCGGTTTTACCGAAATGCTTTCAGGCTACATCCGCGTGAAAAAAAAATCTATTGTCATTTAAAACTCACGTGGGGGTTTACCATATGAATGGTAAATCCCCACGTGAGTTTTAAATGACAATAGATTTTTTTTTTAGTTAGAAATCTGGTTCTTTTTATGCTATTACATATGATTATTGTTATTACATATAATTTAAACGGATGTTACAACACCATTGTTCTTACAGTCAGCTGAGTCATCGAGAGATGCAAATTATTTTTTTTCCGAAACTTATATGTCGAGGTCAAAGTTTTTGAAGCATAAACTACATATAGATAAAACCCAATATTTCAGACCATCACCAAACTGCGGATTTTATTGGAACCAACATACTCTTGGGACCTGGGTTCGATCCGTGGGTTGGGGAAAGTGTTAGCGGGCTTTTAAGTTAGAATAAATACCGGTAGTACCCCGTACTTTGAAATTGTGCCCGGTAGATGGCAATAGGCTCGCCCAAAATTTCATGGGATTTCATTACGGCATTCGCGAAATTTGGGTGTACGGAGGCGTCATGCCATGCTATGTTATGAAGAAAACATCTTCTTTCGTGTTACATAGATTTTCATATGACGACAGTCAAACAGTTCTGCTAACTCTATCAAGGAAAAATCATAACCCTCCTTTTTGCTTCGCCGTAGTCGAGTAATTAAGCATGTAATACTGAATAAAATCTCCATACTGACTGTGACGATAAATCATCTGTTTCCAATCATTAAATCTACATAAGATTATAAAGGGAGTGAATATAGAATTAATAAATAATAAACTAATGTTAATAGTGTTTAGCATCAACGCGGAACCATACCTATTTATTGTTTATCCATCTTTGACACTGACATAGAAGGTTCCACGGAAGTAATTACGTATGACAAATATCTATGACATCTAATCGACATTACAAGGAGAGAAAGGAAATACTCTGAGAATATCCCTGTTAAAGTTCAAGATCGAATGCGATTCCTATGTGGATACGTAATGAGCCACGTCATGTTAGTTATGTCAAATTTGGAATGCAAACAGATTGAACAAATAGAGCATACTTTATATAAACAATTGCATGTTGAAGAAAAAGAGGTCGATGAAAAAGTTTTGTCAAAAGATAGACACAAAAGATAAGAACTATCGAACATTTTAATTCTAGTAGAATGGGCTGTCCTATCCACCCCGTAGCTTGGACCCTGATTCCGATTCAAGTGTCAGTATTTTCAAGGTTCTTCTTGCAAGATTGTCTATTGTTTTCTATGAATACTTTCTACTCGATGTTCTAGAAATTCAAGCTTTACTCTTCAGATCTACGTGGATTAACAAGTCTAAGGCGGTGCAACGAAAGAGCCTTTATGAATGATGAAATATAAGATCGTTTGCCGCACCGTAGGTAGCCAACCTCGATACCACTGACAGACTAACCTATCCACTATGGCACGAGGGATTCCTATTTGATAACTTGTAACGATATGACAGAAGAAAAACAACATGTCCAAGGATCAATTACTTGATAAAATACGCCTCACGTCTCAATGAGAAATGGTGCTCATAAATCAATAATAAATAATAGATAATAGTGCATTACAGACATATTACTTGTCGATTCTAATCACGCTGCAATAGTTGTGTTGCATGACGTCACAATTTGACCTATTACGGCTGTTTGCCATTTAACACACGGATTTGAGTGATGTCATACATAAGTAAGTCACTATGTTATAGCCTTGTCAATAAATATAATTTTAATTCTCTTTACAGCAATGCTCGTGGCCTTCTTTACATATACATAGATCGAACTACGAAGCTAGTTAGAGCATAGGCGTAGCCAGGGGGAGGATTTGAGGGTTCAAACCCCCCCCTGAAATATTCCATTAATATTATATTGAAGTATTTATGAAGTTGTCCTGTATTAGAATGTCTCCTGTGTCGTAGGTACATTTTTGCAAACATATGACATATATCACATGCACACACAACCAGACCCGAAACAACTATCTGTAGATTATACAAATATTCATATCATACCTATACATTTTTGTTGTTTTATTTCCTTAAACCCCGATACTAAAACCTGGCTACGCCCGTGAGTTAGAGTGACAATTTTGAGACATCAAAACATCTCCATAGAGGAGAGTATGACAGTCAGAGTACGACAGTAATTTTGAAAGCTCAAGTATCAGCGGTGCAATCTTAAGATTGGACAGAATCTTACATACTAGTCGAGGGTACTCAGCTTTTGATCTAGGGGCCTTCAAAATAGCCTTGGCCAAATTATGAGTTTAAAGCAGTACTCAGGCCCATAGTTATCTCCCTAAATGCATCGGAGGCAAAACCTCATCGACCTCCTATCTGCCAACCTCCCTGAGTAGGCTTATGGATTTTAAGATAGTAAGCCTTCTGGCGTAATACTATTATTTATTCTGTGGTTCTGGAAGTCAACCCAAATTATGAAAAAAAAAAATTGATTATGAAATTTATACATAATTTATATAAAGGGTAGAGTTAACTTAGTATATATTATTTATAAGACGACACGGTTGGCGCAGTGGTTAAGCAATTACCTTTCTGCGCTACGTGTCGCGGATTCTATCCCCGCACGGAACAAATATTTGTATGATCTACAGATAGTTGTTTCGGTTCTGGTTGTGTGTGCATGTGACATGTATGTTTGTAAACTGTACCCACGATACAGGAGAAATACTAGAGGGGGGCAAGGTATTAAAAAAAAAAACAACTCTAAAACAAAAAACTTGGCTCGAAGGATGTGGGCAGTTATGCGTGAACAATTCCTATCTATTTAGCATGAGTGGATCCGGTTGAAGACCGGTTCGTATACATGGATGGGTGAGCCGTACCTGTGTAGATACTCGACCTGTTTGGCGACATACTCCTAGGATATTGCATACAAATTACGGTTTTGCTCGCGTTGGCGGGAATATCGATACAAAAGCGTTGTTATCTTCGAGACAAGAGATCAGTAAGTAATGTTTGTTTATAAATTAAAATAATTGCCTCACTTTATGTCTTTACAAAATACAATGAGAAACGGGTTGATGATTTTTGGTACTATACTCTGTGCCGGATTAACCACGTAGCATGAGTAGCAATTGCTACGGGCGCCGCGCAAAAAGGGGCCCCACAAAACCTCCGCCTCAGCGTAATTTTTTGGGTGATACTTATAAGAAAATATAACACAGATTTTCATATGGTAAACGCACAAGTTCTACAAAAAGTCACTTCATACTTAAGAGGCCATAGCAGATCAAGGGCTCCCGATAGAATTTGCTAGGGGCCCCGCGCTTGCTTAATCCGGCATTGAGTATACTACATGTCTTTGTCCATTTGCTTGTTATCAAAGAGAATTTAGACGGCATCCCAGTTAAAGCTTCGCCTTAGCGGCGTAATGGCGTTCTTATAGCATCAGTGATACTATTCGCGTCTATCTTTGCTGACTAATTTCATATTTGACAGTACTAATCTTCTGTCATATTTCAATGTTAAAAATAAAGATATCCTCAGAGGGTATCTTCAAACTTCATTAACTTTTTACATTGTACTAATAAATAACACGCACAGGTACATATGCGGAATTCTTTTATTCCTTATTTCCTCGAAAAATGTATCATTTTTATTAAGCAACCGAACATTGGCATCTAATTGTAAAAAATTGTAAAGCCTTACGTTTTGAACAAATCGGTTGTGATTAAAATTGGTTAAGTGCGATGTGCAACAGAATCAGGGCCAGTGACTTTTTACTGATCTTTCATTTAATTTGTATAATTAAGTACCTACGTAAGTAGGTAGAATGTCAGAAGTAAAAAAGTACCACTTTTAAACGTAATAAGTTTTTTTTTCAACAAATCTAGCATATTCGCTAATGAGCCATTGGTCGAGTAGCCTCGTGACATTGATAGCGATGGCATCTTCGTTACGCAAGAGAGCACAAATATTTTGTTGGTTCATTGGTTACACATTGCGAGAGTAAAGAATGAAGAAATTGCCGTGTCGTAGCAATATGTGTACTTACCAAATGGTACTTGTTGATGGAAAGTTAAGCAAGATATAAAAATGGAAAATATTTTGTATCACGCAAAATTTACAAAACAGATTCATTTTAGGTCCAAATAAGGTCGTTCTTAATGAGACCGCTCGGTTAAGTTGTTCATTGTATCAAATATTCCTGATTCTTCACCTCAGACAGAGGTGTATGTACTATACTGAACACCTCCATTTTGCCGTTTTTTTGCAGTTTCTGGTGAGCCTATTGCCATCTATCGTGCAATATCAAGCTCCGAGGTGTTACTGAGAATTTCAGAAAATCTCAACACTTTCCGATCTGGGATTCGAAAACTGTAGAAGATACAGCTTGTCAGTAGTAATTAGTCAGGCACACAGGTTTGAGAAGATAATAATAATGTATACTAAGAATCAAAACGAGTAGTAAATAAAAAAAAATGAAAAACCTACTAACAAAAATGTATACTTATTTGGTACTCTTCAGTTAAACACTATAATTTGCAATCTAGTGGGTGTGAATCCCATTATTTTTCCAATACCATTAAACAATCAGTTAAACACATTTTAATTGCGCATAGGAGAATTAATATTTAATTGCTCATATCGTTAACAATGGCGATATATTTACAATTAATTTCCAATACACTGCATTGTTGCAACACTTCTTATATTAACTTTATTAATTGTTAATTACTATACGATTTTATTATGGGTATAGTAAGAATTTGTTAGGGGACTAATAGCTGTGAAGAGTCACAAAAGCATTTGTATCTCGATTTCAAAGCACAGCTGCTAGCTGATGCTGATGGAATTAATCATAGCTCTCGATTCTGTTCTATTCTTTACAATTGATTATATCGATTGTGAACAATCGATTGAGAAGAGTTGCTCTCGAATACTCCACCTAGTGGCAAGGATGTTCCCAATTTCTGTGCTCGATATGGTTTTAGCAAAATTCGAATTCTATGACTTCTGTCATTAGTCTGACATTCGTTGCAAACGCTACAGTTGCATCGTAGGTGTTTCCCAGCTGACCTAGAACTTAGCAAAAATAGGTTCGACCATTAATTATCATGGACAGTTTGTATGGTAACCATAATTCATTAATCAAGTTTGAAGATTCCTAATATTTTGTGGAGACCTTTTCAACATTTCCATCTTTTTAGTATTCCTTTATCGTAACTCGTCGTACTTCATTTTTACAAAATCCAAGCTGCTCTCTAAAGTCAAATCAAATTCAAAAGGTCATTTTGGTAAGCTGTATGTTTTTGGTTTGTTGGTGGTCTACAGAAACGACATAATTGATTCTTCATCAAAGATGCTAGCAAACATGAATCCAAAGATTAGTTCAAGAGGAAAAAAATATTCAAGAAAAGTCAACAGTAATAATAAAAACAATAAAAGAATGCAAGTTAGAGGGACACACATGCACAACATGTTTTAATTGAAATAATAAAAAATACCATTCTTGAAAAAAAAAGACCATCTGCATAAACTTCAGCACATAATTAATTAAGGTATTGCAAAATAAAGAATGAAGTAAAAACACGTTAAAATCGAGGAAGCTAGTGTTGTTTATCAGACTTTTGGAATGATTGTTTATATTTTTTGTTAACATTGTAATGAAAAATGTGGAATTTTAAAGGTCAGTTGCTTTTGCTTATGCGTAAAGTAGAATATTAATAAAATATTCCAGTAACCCGGTAGTGTGTTGTATCGGTTGCATATAAATGGTTATAAAAACGGTTAAATAGCTCTGTCTTCTTACTTGTTGTGAGTTAAAGATCATATATTATCATCTCTTAATAACATTGATGTTTACATTACACGTAACGGCAAGAGCAGTTAATTATTAATTCTGAGAATACTCGTAAAAAATGTATTAGCAAATCTATTTTAGTTTATTTTTCTTTAACCCGTATTCATTCAATGCTGAATATTCGTTTCCTCGAATGATTTTTAATTTACTGTAACTGTAATACTGTGTTGAATCCGTTTCTGAATTTATCCTGTTTTATTTATGTTAAATGCTTTTTGTACATTTATGTATTAAGGCGGTCTAAATGCCGCAAAGTATTTTTTTGTTTTCTTTTAAAGTTTCGGAGCTTTCAAAATATATATATTAGTAATTCTTTTATTATCGGCATCGCTAAATATGTGTGTACAATAAATAGTACGTAGGTACTACTCTTAAACCTTTTTGTACAGGTGTGATGCTTTGTTATGTTATGTTATATTTTTTACTAATAATAACTTGCACAAGCACATAGATCGTATTGTAACGAACTTATTTATCTTTTTCTGTGATCTATTAACATTTTTTGAAGACAAACATCTTCTGTGTTCATTTTAATATCTAGAATGACTATATTACAATATGTTTGCATAATGAACTCCACAATATCCCTAGGTTATCTTCATAATTTGTTTACGTATATTTTATCGCACTTACAGTATATAATACAAATATATAACTGAGGGACTTGTAAGGAGATCGATTATTTATAAGTATAGATAATTATATCCTGAAAAAATATAAATTAAAATCATATAAAGTTTTTTTTTATGAAAATATTATCACAAATCCATTCAATATTTTTATAGTTCTGTGAATAAGCAGAAAAACATATATAAATTTATTTTAAAAATGGCAAAAAAAAAATCAAACGGTACCGCTTAAGCTACATGCCCATCATTGCCGATATCCTAATCGTTTAAAACTTCACATAATAATATATTCTGTAGGTAGAATGGAGGAAAAAGAAGTATCAAGTTAAAAAAATACTAACAAACATCAGCGATGCACACAGCAACTAACATCAATATGGCACTAAACTTAATCACGGCAGACGCCATTGTGGCGGATAAAAAAACTTAAACAAAATAAAAAAAATACTAAAAAACGTAGCGTGTATTCTCACGCGCAGAACTCGACTGGCATTGAACATGGCCTTTGGCCAGTTTATATGGCCAAGTCGGACGGCCTGAATCATTGTGTTCCATGAATATATCGAATTTTGATTTCGTTGTTATTGATTGTCAATCGCATCCGTGTAGGCTTTGTTTTATTCTCCTTTTGGTTATTAAAATAGGTGAAGGTTGGTCCAAAGTCCATTCGGGACTTTAGAAAGCTGAAGGAATCAATGTTCTGTTCCTATTTATTTCTTTGTTAATTTCATTTGCAATCTAAACGATTCATATAAAAAAAAAAAACTAGTATTTGTTAGGTTTTTTCTGTGTTTGCAAAATGAATGTTCATGTGTTTTGTAAAAAAGACACTATTTAAAGAAACCGATTATCAAATTGTATTACTTGTATAGTTTATATTTTATTAATTTATTTTAAGCCTATTTAACATAAGTATCAATCCAGTGAGGCTCGTGTAAAAGATTATGGAAAATCATTAAAAATATTTACAATTTATATACATATACATATTTACCTACTGTATAATTGTGTAACGTGACTACTAGAGATATATGCAAAAATGCTTTAAACATTTATATACATCAATAAAAAGGATTGATCAAAAATGGGATTACCATATTTTATGATGTTACTAGGACGACGATTGTATAAGTATTTATACTTATATATACATGGTCGTATCTTTTAGTCCTGATCCCTTAAAGGAACTCCTTTTGGGACCAAACCAGAGAAGAAAAATTATTCAAAATTATTCGACTTAAAGCTACTGAACAGTTGTTTTTTTTGCTTTCAGTGTTGATTCCATCCTAAGAGCTGCTAATAAGGGGCCGTCCATTAATCACGTGATATTTTTTTTTTTAGCATTTTAACCCTTCCCTCCTCCTTGGTAATACTTGGTGAGGCTTGAAACTACCTCTTCCCCCGCTACCCAAAATCACGTGTATGTTTTTAAGTACCTAAGTGTCTATTAACAAGTGAAAAAATAAATACACGTGATATCTTACTAACCCCCCCCCTCCCCCTTGTGATATTTCGTGATGTTTGCCAAACCCCCTCCCCCCTTTTGAACCTCACGTGATTAATGGACGGCCCCTAATCACTTAAAAGGATCGGGACTACAAAGGTAGGGCCTAATATAACATTATTTTTAGTATATACGAAAGCCCAAACACGTGTCAAATATTTTCATTTATAGAGTCTGTATAAAAAAATTCAAAAATGTACAATGTAAACTCACAAAGTTACATGCTTGTTGTTTTGCCTCGTTATATTTCCGTAAAAATGGTTATCCCTATACTCGTTTTGTTTATGTATTTAAATAAAGGTAAACAATCTTGATGTGACTTTTTAGACAAACACATATTAAACAAATAAACTACTACTTAAACTAGTGGTTCAATTAATTTGGTAATCGTTATTGTTGTTTTACATTGGTTTTTAGACGCGTTTTATTTTTAAACTAAGTTTTTAAAAAAAATATATTGAAGACACATCAAGATTGTTCACCTTTAGTTAAATACCTAAACAAAGCGAGTATAGCTTTCTGGCGTGGGATAGAAGAGGTTGTATTAAGTGCGCTGGCGCATACCGCCGTGTCACGTGTGTGGCCATGCGCCGATGAAAGTTCAGACAGTTTTTTTTTTTTAAATATTATTTGAACCAAATATAACATGGTATAAAAATTATTACAATCGGTAGTTAGAAGTAGTTTTTTTCAGATTCAGTAGCAGAACCGCTACTGAATCTGAACAAACTACTTTCAGGCTTAGTATATACTAAAAATAATGTTGTTAGTTGCTAGTTAGCTATTTTAAGTAGCACAAAAGATCGCGGTTTTGATAGCATCGCTGCATCATGCTTCTGAAAAGTGTGAAGTTCTCTATACTGTCGTTGTCATTTAGGCCTAATCTACAGCTTCTTCGGGCCAAGTGTAAGGTTAGCCTTACCGTCACCATCACGTACTCGTCACGTACTCACTATACCGTTTGCTTGGTTTTTGGCCAATTGGTTCTAAGTGTAGTCTTCGATCGAGATAGAAATCATATAAAAATTTGCGTCACATTTTTCCTAGAAATACTTAAATGTTTTCGCACCTATGATTGCTAGTGGCTACTTAAGACTAGCATTGCTTGATTATTGTAAATTAAATAACAATGATAATAAATATATCCCTCACGCCAGTAATAGAGGGAGATTCCCCGAGGAAAAAGTATAGTACCGGCACTAGAATATCCGTCTTTACCATCTATGATGCACATACTATACATTTTCTAGAGCTGTATCTACTGTTTAGCTTTGATAACTTGATTCGATCTAAATTTGAATATTATGTATCATGATTCATGATATATTCCTAAATCAGGGGGATATGTAAGGGAGTCGGCGTGTTATATCAGATTTCTCGATGGTTAAGTGATTTTAAATTTATTTATCTAAAAAGAGAATGATTTTAAAGTTCCATAAGTTACTTCTAAGCAAGCGTGCTACATCTTCGACCACATCATCGCTTACCAGCAGGTGAGATAGTGCCTATAAAGAATAAAATAAAGAACGAAACCTTATTGTCTGGCGCACCTTTGGTAGTCAGCCAGATACCATTGCTCACGGGCTAATCTTTTAATTACGACAATTTTTCTTTCAATATACATTAAAATTTGCTTTAACATTAATTCTTTAATCAATGAACTTACCTTACGACATTGATTAAAGCCTACTCGCGTAAAACTTTTTAATTTACGCGAAATCCTCGTAAATCCGAAATAATGGCTACCCTAACCCGGACTCATGTCACTTAGTAGATTCAAGTTCAAGTTTATACATAGATCTGGAACTGGTTCCACCACCAACTAAAACTGGATGTGTAGGTATTTACATTTTAATGTTTAGGCAAAAGTATCGACGCAGACAGCCAGCCGGCAATTTGACGATATAACGGAGAATTTTTATCTGCCATTTAATCAACGTTCCTAATTTTTAATTGAACAGACGGAATAAGATTTGTTAGGATAGTAATTAAGTTTGTTCCTTACTAATTGTTACTAAACTTGTTATTTGTTAGCATTTTTATCGAATATGATACCTGATTTATTAAACTGTTCTTTGTAAATTTTTAATTTTACATATTTAACGACTTTGTCCGCGTAAAAATATTAAATATTATCTCCTTAGGTAAATTCAGCGATAGTACTCAGAACCGATGTTTAAAATGAAAATTGCCGTTTTTCCATTTATGAAATTTCATGTCAAATGGCTGATTTCCTAACCGTCGGTTATATTGTCAGTGCAATTTTGCCTACTTATGTGGTTGAGTTTTGGTTGAATTCTTTGTGAGCGAATGCATGGCAAAGCCTATCTTGTAATAAACCACCTTACCTCAAACTTGTAGTGAGTGGTTGGTATCGATGATGGTTGGTATATTTACTTTATACGTAGGTTTTTTAATTATTTAGCTCATAAGTTTGCTTCGCGAAAGTACCTTAGTTTTCCGGTTCAAAATCTGTAAGTACCTATTTTCTTCTGGATGT
Organism: Shargacucullia verbasci; assembly: GCA_947562105.1. Lineage (NCBI taxonomy): Eukaryota > Metazoa > Arthropoda > Insecta > Lepidoptera > Noctuidae > Shargacucullia > Shargacucullia verbasci. The sequence goes on from OX387296.1 coordinate 3,555,398, forward strand.
GAAAAATGTATAACATTATTTGGTGATAATTACGTTTACATTTTCCGAGGCCCTAGTGTAAGTTTCTTTCGACAAACTTGATTTAACGCATCGAACGCGTTCAGCGCTTCGATTGGTCCGTTTCGTGCTCTTCATCAATTAAAGCGCCGAACGCGTTCGATGCGTTAAATCGAGTTAGTCAAAAGAAACTTAAACTATAATAGGGCCTCAGGTAAGTAGGTAAAAGTACAGAACGCCACGTACTACTACGAGTTACTTTACTTCAAAAAACTTTCCCTATAAACGTGAGTGTATACATACTTACCTACGCTTTTCACACACTCAATTTCTGCCGTTACCACGATAAAAGGTATTTTTAATAAGCGTACTCAGAACAGCAATTTGCGGAAATGCGCGAAAGTCGAAAGTCTCAACCCTAGCATTACTATGTGCATCTAAATAAAGTGGACTTGGAATAAGTTTCCCTAGTTCTCGTGGGAAAATCTGAACACCAGCCTATCTATACCTGCTTTTCCACTTTTACCAATAACGTCAACTCTTTATTCAATAAGATTGCAAATTAATTTGTCAGTAATTTAGGAAAGTGGTTGCAAAAGCGACTGCAGGTTTGTAGATTACGGGCAAAGTGTTATGAGGTTTTTCTGTTACATTATTCTCGGAATACTGGCCGTCAGATATAAACGATAAATAGACTATTCTACCTAGCTGAAGGTTAGTAGCAAGCATTGTATAGGTATCTTATACTAATAAAGAGCCTCCGTTACTGCAACATGTTAGTTAATCAAATATAAAAAAGTAATTTGTGAAAATTAACGAATGCCAATCAATTGTTAATACGTGTGACTGATTGGGAATCAATCCGAAAAAAAAGAAGCAAGGCTCGTTCAATTCAAGGTTAATCAAAGACAACTTTTTTTTTTTGATAATATTAAAAAATAACCCAGTCTAATTGCATATCCGCGATCGAAGACCGCATTCTAATTTTAAATATGAATTAGATTCCCGCCCTGATATTATCTTCTAGTAAAGAGATTTATGAACGCGTTCTGATACATGTATCACGATATGTTATAGGCATCACGATTTAGGACCCCGGATTAAGAAGAGTCACGATTAGATGGCAATATTAGATATTTGGAATATAAATAATAATGGCGATTAAACTGTTTAAGGTACACGACAACTACAGTCAGTAGATATACCTAGATATATGAATAGAGGCCTGACCTATCCTTTGGCCAAAGAATACGGCTCCTGGGCACGTATTCATAGTGTAGGTACAGGTTTTTGTTTTTTTACACATTGCATAGCATCACGCCTGTATTCCCCGCAGGGCTAGGCAGAGGTGTAGTGTTGCAGTAGGGGGCGAGCCTATTAACATGTACCGGGCACAGTTCCAGGCTGCTGCTACTGAGAATTTCCATACAGAACAACCCAATAACACTTTGCCCGACCCGGGAATCGAACCCAGGATCTCAGCAATCGCATTACGACCACTAGCCCAATGAGGCAGTCTTTGTTCTTATATTTTGTAATTTTTAGATATAAGTAGTTGGTAAAATGTATTACTATTATAACTGTTCTGTTAACCATAGATAGATATAGGTAATCCATCTGTCTCTATGCGTAGTATTGCGTAGGTGGTATGGGGACCACGAAAAGAAGCACTATCTTCACCCAAAACAGTCACAGCAACGTACAAATTATACAGGTTGTTTTTATCAGTTCATCTCTTGTAATTTTATTTATGAAGTTTTTATTTTTCATCGTTATCCTCATTCAGCCAGTCTACCACGGGATCGCTCTTGCCGAGTAGATAATAAGGAATGCGAGAGGCACAGACTAAGAGGTTCTCCTTGTATCCGACAGCATTTTTCACTTGGTTCCTGCTTGCATCAAAATACCAAAGTAAATACTAAAAAACAAAAAATACTGAAATACCGAACCGGTCTAAACTAAGAATACTTAGCCATTATTCGGCGTAAACAACTTATTTACATACTCAAAGCTACTCCAGCAGGAAAATGCTAGGAATGAAAAAAGAGGAACTTTGCCGGAAAGGGGACACCACTGAACAACGGTTTTATGGTGACTGCGCTGAGCCAGACTTCTCGCACTTTTTAGATGGAGTTATGGACTGTTTTAGACTGGCCAATCGTTACACCATGAAGACCTCTATGCTAAAACTATGACTATTGTCTATGGTGAACAGCGGCGTGCACAGACTTTTTAAACAGGGTAGGTAGAAAATTTTAAAAGCTTACTTACCAAAAATACCTTCTGCATGTTGGTATTGGTTCATCGTCTTGTCGATTAAATAATGATGTATGTGATTTGCCACCTCAAATATCTTATAATAAATATTTATCTGAGTTATGTAGGGTAGGCAGTCTCTTTTTGTCTTTGTGAACCGCACGCCACTGATGGTGAACAGTGTGTAACACCTGGCAACACCTATTAGTTCTGAATTCTTAACTTAGATATAGGTCCTTTATCTAAGATTCTTAATGTCAGGTAGGTAGTTATTTTTTTTTTTGATAAGGGCCTCTCCATCTGTCGTTAAGGTTTTTCATCAAGCCAGTGAACAGAATAAGACTGATATTACCCTTTGGCTCGGCTAGGGGACAAGTTTTCGCTGACAAGAGAATATGAGTAATTCATTTTAGTGTTGCGAAATCCACTGCGCACAACGCAGTGTGCAAAAAATCTTTTACAAGAAATGCTGACGCACATAATTAATATTACGGTAGGGATTGTTGTAGATGTGTTTTTTCTGTTACATTATATGCAAATGATTTTCATGGTATTGCATTACGTAAACTGTAAACCTACCATTTCATTATTTACTTAATGAACACCTGTCAATGTAATTGGAGGAGGTGTCTACTTGAGTAATTCGCGGGAACACGCTTAAAACTTATATAACGTTACTTATACTGAGCGTGAGGTCTTGGGTTTGATTCCCGGGTCGGGAAATTAGATTTTTCTGTTTAAACATTTCTCAGTCACAGCCCCATCGTTTATAATTTTGCATGATATAAGATGATTCCTCGATTCTAAATTTCGAACGCTACTGAGAACTTCCATACAAAAAAACCTATTAACACCGCCCGATCCAAGAGTTGGATTTCAAGTTAAGAGTATCGTGTGGCTGCCAGCTTCTGATAAAATTGTTTTGAAATTGCATAATACTCGCAAAATAGGTGTTTGGGCGTTAACATTTCTAACATCTAAATCTTAACGAATTAATTTGATTTGGTCTCTATCGTTTTGTCAGATTATAAACTAGGTCGACACGTTTTGTTTTTTTCCAAATTTTGATTAATTTAATAATGATCACGAGATAAGTATAAGGAAGATTTTTAGTTAAAAAGAAAAAAAAACGCAATTTGAAGGTTAATTATTTCTCAATCTATAAACAATACCAAAAAATCAAAAACGTGACGACGTAGTTTTTACTTGTGTCTATAACATATAAAAATCAGCAAAATCAGCTCATGTTGAGTGGGGTAAAAACGCTAATGCATTTCGTATGAAAACTTTTAGCTAAACTATATAATATTCTTAACTAAGTATTATGATTCCGTATTCTCACAAACATACGACCTTGCATCAAATAGCCTGATATAATAACAATAAAAATTAGATTAATTACTCACCAAGTCCGGTTGTAATTTGTTACGATTAGGTATGACCTACATCTATCTATACTAATATTACAAAGAGGTAAAATTTATTTGTATGTAGGGGTTAATCTCCGAAACTAATGATCCGAATCTGAAAATTATTTCATTGATAGATAGCTACATTATCCCTGAGTGCTACAGGCTATGAATTATATATGTAGATCACGCGGACGAAGTCGCGGACTGATGCTAGTATCTTATATTTATCTAAATACCTACAAAGTACAGCACCATGAAACAATCAACAGCAACATAGTACATCTGTGTACACATCTTTCTCTTTATTAAGTAGGTAACTCCTAATAAACGAGACTTTTGCCATTTACCGGACATAATTCCAAACTACAGGCAGGTCTAGAATAATTCTAATGGAAATAGCCAATAACTCTTTGCCCAACTCGGGAATCGAAAATAGGACCTCACACTCAGCAGTCGCGTTTGTGATCGCCGTGAATTAAACACATCGTTCTATTTAGTCGACAATAGTTCTGCTGTCGCGGCACAGTTACGATTATTATACGGGATCCACGTTGTGTAGGGGGACATTTATTGGTTACCTATTACCCAGTTATATTAGATGATCCATCCTGTGAACTAGGATGGGAGCGGTCCCAGTCTTTATGGGGTTTCGATTTTAGAAACCAAACAGTTACTAAACATCAGTAAAATTAGATGTGAACGTACCTTTTCAACAGTAGATGAACAAGCTCGACCAAGCTCGTCTATTCAATTGCATTTCACATAATTTAGTTTTTTTTTGTAGGTAATTAAAAATTCCAGCATTCCAGGATAGGCAAAATGAAAGTTAGAGCTGCTGTAGCACCGTTGACATGTAAGTATTATTTGTCCCTGGCAAAAAACCACGACGCTTTTTTACTATCTACCATTTTATTCCTGCCGGAGAAGAGGCGTGTCTTAGCAATGGTACAATAATGAGCTATTTTTTTCCAAACAAGTCAATGTCCTTTAGTTAATACAAGATACAACAATAAATCCTGAATTATTCACTGATCAAGATAGAATCAGCATTCAATGAGGCTACGATGCGGATTTACGCGGTGGTTGGCCTCGTAATCTTCGTCCGATGACGGCATCGCGCTGTGTCATATTGCAATTATTTCCTTTGCTTTTGTTTTAGACTAATGTTGTTTCAAATAAACGAGGTATTGTTACCTACTCTGAGCTAGCAGGTTGGTGACCGTTCGGTCGCATTGGTATCATTGCTTAATTGGAACAGCGCAAACAGGCAATGATCATTTTGTCAACTGTCAACACTAATGTCGACGCTAATGCCGGCTCCCGCAAACCATGGACTTTCTTTAATGTCTACTTTGCGTCGCGTTACAGGGTGTAATGCAAATTAGGGAGCAGGCTAGCAAGTTGAATGACTTAATGTATTACGGCGACGAACTGTCGATCGTCAGAGCTTTGTCATTCTCAGATAGCGGCATGGTGCACTATAGAGTATACTCGGCTGCTTGGGACTTGGTTTGTGTTTCAGGAAACACTAAGTGTGCTCTAATATAAGCCGATCACTGCACGACTGGAAATTAGTGGACTACCTGTTATCGACACATTGTTGTTCTTCATGTTACAACTACGTCATACTATTTCTATCAACTTATTAGATCCAAATTATGAACTACGTTAAAAGGTATTTTTTTGGTGATCATAAAAATGAATTTAGATTGGGAAGCGGAAATATCAAGTCACGTGTGATTAGCGTGAGGTCATTGTATGCTAGCAAGCAGTCAATTATTACACTACTATCCTTGAACTTTTCTTTATAACAGTGCATAACTATTATACTTATATATATTATATATAATTTTTCTAAAGTTAGTCTTTCTACCGTTGCTTATAGTTACACAGCGGAAATGGTACAATAAAATATTTTACTCCAGCAACTCTATAATCTAACTGTCATGTGACGTGACATTAATAAGTATGTTTTCGTTTACAATTCTGTAAAATTGTTTAAAATATTGGTATATTAATAGTTTTGATTGGAGGAGGATAAACGCAGCTTAGTTCAACCAGTAGTTTAACTAGGTTTAACAAATTATTCCAACGAAAACATACTGTGTCAATCCCGCATTAAAGTAGGTGAAATGTGATTGAATTTGTGTAAAATAATCTAATTAATAAGTTAATGAGCTAGTTTAGTTGATAACAACGTTGAGAAATAGATAACAGGTAACTAAAAAACTGTGTTATTCATTATTATAAGAAATATATTACGTGTTAAAAATTGCACAGTCAGCCGTGCAAATCCATGAAGTAAAAATAAAAAAATATAATTAGATCACCTTGATGCTAATACTAAATAGGCGACATCGATTCAAGAAAAATAGCAAAATAATTTCATAAGATAACATACAAGTTGCATAGAACTTTTAATTTGCGTGGAATGCATATCAATTATGCTCAATTTTATTTCTTCTAATATAGCATTCATTATAACTTTGAACTGGCAAAAGTTATTGGGAACACTACTAGAACTGTACTAACACAATGATCCTCACCAGAAACCTTACAAAGAACCTTACAAACAACCTTGAATGATAAGATTACCTTCTACTTGTGTAAAGTATTCAGATCTCTCTTTACATAAGGAAAAATATGTTTTATATTCAGTATTACATTAAATAAACAACTCATCTTTCCTTCTCCAAAATACAGACAAATGTATTAACATTTATGATAGAGAAATTGGTCTGTTAGTTTTTATGTTATGTTATAAAAGTCAACATGGTTTGACCCTGGTTTCCCACTTATCTGGCAATGGTACATAGCACATGGCTTTAGAAAATCTTGCACTATCTTCTAAGGTTTGGAAAATAAATGCCAAATAAGTAATAGTAAGTCCATTACTGTCCCACTGCTTGCTAAGGGCCTTTTTGGAGAATGATAATAGTAAGGCCTTAGTCCAACCACACTTGCCTGGTGCAGTTTGGTGGACTATGCACACCATCAATAATCTTATTGGGCTCTCAGGTGTAGGGGATTCATTAGTTTTCCTTCACCATTAACATAAGTGATAGTCTAATTCTGATCTGATTATGAATCCAAAATCTCACGAGGTTTGGGCTATGTTCGTACTCAGACCCTTTAGACTAAACTTTGGCATCAACAAAAATTTTTATTCATAACTTTAGTCTAAATACTGTTTTCTAATCTGTACAGGTACAAAATGCGGTGGGTGCTATTATCAATAGTTGTGCTACTATGCAGCACCTTCGTGGCTCAGGCGTTTGAGGACCAGGCCTTGGAGGATGATGACTTTGCAGAGTTTGAGCAGTTTGACGCTGATGATGAACCTGCCAGTGGTAAGATTTTGATTATGTACTCTATGAAAATTATGCAAGTACTATGGGCCAATACCTAGTGAAATACGCTTGAACAAGATCTGGGGTTTGTGGCACAACTTGTGAAAGGTATTGGGCATAGGTAGCTTGGCTATCAACAAAGACAAAGGTTTTTATTGCTTGAACTGTTTACATAGTTGCTAAACAAAATTTGGTATAAAAAGCCTATCTAATGAGCAGCGGCGTGCTCAGAGTTTTTAGTCAAGGTAGGCAGAAAATTTTAAAAGCTTACTTACCAAAAATACCCCTGCATGTTGGTATTGGTTCGTCATCTTGTCGATTAAATAATGATGTATGTGATTTGGAACCTCGAATATCTTATAATAAATATTTATCTGAGTTATGTAGGGTAGGCAGTGTCTTTTTGTCTTTATGAACCGCACGCCATTGCCAATGAGGTGTTGTAATAGAAAATAAAAGAGAAAATAGTAACTTTTAAAGCAACTTAAATAAAATACACTCTATTAATGTTTGCCAAAATATTAATTCAGAGTATAAATAAAAATTAAACTCTATAGGATAAGAGGAAGTGGTTATTTCGTAAATTCGGTAGTCAATAATGCAGCTAGCTAGGTGTGACCTAAACAGACAAATATTGCAATTAAATCAAAGCTTGTAAAAATACATATTGAATTTGATTATAATTATATAATTTCAATTAAACTCAAATTAAGATTGGTATTTACAGATGAGGTTGTAAAGAAAAATGCTTAAAAATCTTTTTTTTTATGTTAAAACTTTAGTTCTTTAGTAGAAATACAGGTAATGTATATTTCTAATGTTATCCTATGAATATGTTAACACTTTTAACCTTGTTGTTCTACTTCTTGAGTATTACTCATTTAAATGGAAGTGTTTTTGTCATGTCTAATTATATCTTCAGAAAACCTTAAACACATATTGAACAAAGTTTTTACATACATTAAAGTAGTTTTGTGGATTCATAAAATGATAATTTCCAGATTTCAATGAAGAGAAGGAGATGCTTCCAACAAAACAAAAGGTGTCATCAAAAGAACAGTTTGAAGCTGATGTGGAGACAGAAGATGAGATTTTAGTGGAAGTGAGTATCATTTGTATAAAGCTGCGCTCACGCTGACGCGAAAATGCTCGCGTGCCGCTCGGTCTAGGGATTCATGTCTATTGGTCCTATAAGAATATCACGTACATTTTTATAAAATCAATCACAGTACGGTTGGCACGCGGGCTGAGGCCCTAGTGTAAGTTTCTTTCGCATTCAAGCATTCAAACTGGAACGAACGAATTCTGCCGGAACAGAGGCCCTAGTGTAATTTTATTTTGACAAATTCGATTTAACGCATCGAACGCGTTCGGAGCTCCGATTGGTGGAGAGCACAAAACGGACCATTCCATTGGTCCGTTTCGTGCTCTGCTTACGTCATTACTGAATATTTTTGTGACTTGTTAGTTACTGACAGAGTTTAACTTCATTAAATTGTAAATTGATGTGTTAGTTAGTCATTTAGTGTGAATGTGTTATATTAATAGTTTTCTAAATTATTTCATTTTGTCACTTTCTCAGGATGAAGACAACGAGTTTGAGCACTTCCAAGACCCTGAGGAGTTTGAAGGGTTCCAGGACAGTGCGCCGCGCACTTCCGAACAACCAAAGATCACTATTTCTAAGGTAATGAGAATGATTTATTATTGGATATGTAGCGACATCTAGCCCAACAATAAGAAACTACTGAGCAACATAGCGAAGTAAGAAACATTTTGCAAGACCATTTACCAACGGACTAATTTGATCACGAAGCCTATAATATCACACAAGTAAAAGATGGTCCTGAAATATCCATATATACAGACTCCTAACATCAGCCATTGGGCTTCGCAACTTCTCGCCTGATAGGAGCATCCTCCCTTTGATAGGATGAAAAATCTTAACTTCGTTTCCTTACTAATTGACATCATTTCAAATTCTCTAAAAACGTTTAAACTATATTTATGTACAGTAAAGTGCAATACCAGTTATTTCGTTTCTACCAGGTTCCTATAATGATCCGTCCCCGATGGGACGCATATTGGCTGGAAGGCATCCTGTGCTGCTTGTTGGCTGCGTACGCGCTGGCGTATGCCGTCGGACGAGCGAAGAACACTTCCATCGCTACTAACTTCCTCAAGCTACATAAACCACTGCTCGAAGATAATTTTACGTTAGTTGGTAAGGAAAAGAACTCTGAAAAAATGAATTTTGCATGACAGAGACATGCTATTCCGTATCCTCGTATAAAAAGATATATAAGCGAAAAAGGGATGCACTGTTTGTTTGTTGCGGTTGTTTGGTTTTTCGTTATAACGTTTTTTTAATACATTAATTTGTTAAATTTATGATTTATAATTTTGAACGAAGTTTTTTTTTTTTAAAAGAGTATCTTTAGTACTGAACCACTTTTGGAACCGCGTACATACAGTCTTAAATTTAAAAAAAATACTTGTAATGGTCCAGTTGAAATAAAACCTTTGTGACTTGACTTCTCGGGCAACCAACCTCGGACTTCCGAAGTTCTGAAGGGTTCGCAATTCAGGCAATATTGTAATAATAATAATAGTAGTTTGTAAAGGTTCATCTTCTATCAAGTAGGCGCATTCCATTATAGGAATCGCGCTTACTGTAGAGGAATGTTTACCCACTGCCCATGGTGCCATAAACGATCTAGTTCAAATACTTGAACACAGTATGAGATTTTCATAATATTATTTCTCACGTAGGTGAGTCAGGTTTGGACGTGGTGGCGGCGAGTGACGAGCGCGGCTGGCACCGCGAGGCGGAACACTGCTTCACTATGTGGTGCAGCGGCAGAGTGTGCTGCGAAGGCATGCTGCTCACACTCAAGCTTATTAAGGTGCGTATTACATATATGCTGTGTGTTTGCATTTGATTAAATGTTAGGGAGAGGTTTTTTTATTTATAAAACGTTGCCCCACACTAAGAATAATGCCTGTATCGTGGGTGCGTTTACAAACACATATTCACATACACAAAAACCCAGACCCGAAACAACTACCTGTAGATCATACAAATATTTGTTCCGTGCGGGAATTGAACCAGCGACACGTAGCGCAGCAGTCGATCTCTCAATCACTGCGCCAACCGTGCCGTCAACAAGGTGTATTATAAATTATAGCTATACATACATTTCGCTTAAGTCATTATTTATGTTTCATAGGCCTGAGCCTATTGCCATCTAGCGGACTTTATTTTAAACTTTCAGGCTTTTTCTAACAAAAAATCCCAATAACATTTGGCCCTTTCTGCCTTGATGAACTGGTTAATTATACTATTCATAAGTGCCATTGAAATTTCTGATTTGTTCCATCAATAAGTTCCTGATTTACCCAAAGGTTTGTTACATTTATGGTAACTTCTGTATTTGAACTGTGATAATCGAATCAAATATTCAATCCTAATATATCATCACAATGTTCATAAATCAATATAAAATTTATATTTACCGAAATAAAAATAAAATACTTTATCTACGTTCAAGAAGGTCCGAGTTCAAATCAAGCCCACACCTCTGACTTTTCGGAATCATATGCGGATCAGAATTTGATTATCACTTGCGGTAACGGTGAAGGAAAACATCGTGAGGAAACCTGCACACTTAAGAGGGCTCTATGCCGTTGTCGATGGTGTGTAGTCCGCCAACTCGCACTAGGCTAGCGTGGTGGACTAAGGTCCAACCCCCTTCTCATTCTCAGAAGAGGCCCTTGCCCAGTAGTGGGACATGGGGAATATATTATTATTATCTACTTTCACTTTCTGTTACCCACAGCGTCAAGACTTAGTCCACGTACTCCTGGGTGTAGTTAGACCAACTCCGGACACGCTGCTCATCCGGGTGGAACTGGGCAAAGACGACAGTGATCCGTTCGTGCTGTGTGTCGCTCAGAAGAAGATCGCCACGCGCCTCTCCAAGGAGATGCAGGACTTGGTACGAACATACATTTTTTTAATTTTTCCCCATACGAAGATTTGTTCTGTATTGTGGGTACAGTTTACACACTACATCTCACGTGCATTTGCACACATAATTAGACCTGAACTATCTGTAGATCATACATATATTTGTAAAAGTTTTTGGAATACTATAATATAATAAATAATAATCTACATATATGATATTCTAAAGGGCTCTGTACGAAAAAACTTTTTGGACAAATTTAATCTTATCTTCAACTTTACATTTTTTTAAACACGACTCCACATGTTCAAGCTTGCTCGATTAACTATCTTTCAATCAAAATTTCTCTCAAACATGTTGATTATTGGATATACACTTCAAACACGCACACAGACAAACAAAAAGTTTGACAAATTATTTGTTCGTTTAGTTAGGATGCTATAAAGACTACGATCATTTTATTTTTAAAAGCAAAGTGTATACCGAATGGTGCTTAAACGGATAAGACGAATGAAAGACTACTGACTACTAGTTAGTAATAATATAATGTTTGCAGAGCGTGTTCTGTCCGGAGCGTCGTCCGGGCGACAAGCACGGTCTGCCGAGCGCGCTGTCCGTCATGTCGGAGACGGCCGAGGCCACGTCGGCCGTGCTGGACGCGCGCGTGTGTGCCGCGCTCGCGCACTACCACCACCACGTGCAGTACATACACATCTCCGACAGATACTCCGGGCCCAAGCAGATGGAGTGAGTACTTTCACCTAGCTCGACCTATCACCTATTTGGACTAAGGTATTAGGACACATGAAACTAAACTTGCCACTGCAAATAGTGGGAGCTGGCAATATTAAGGTGATCTTATGAGAGTGTAACTTTATTTTTTTAAAGGGACTAAGTGAATAATCTAATAATAAATCTTTTTGGACTTGACACTGCCGACTGTCGCTGTGAAAATTAAACGGGACTTTTAACTTTTATATTATTTCAAGCAAATTAAATTAGATAAAATATTTGCGACACCCGTACAAACATATGGTGTTGCCAATGTACAATATAAAAAAAAGAACCATTTTCAGAACTCACAATTTTAATCATGACCAAATTCTTCGTAGAGAAGCAGCAGTGACAAAGCCTCCTGACACGGAGCGCGTGATGCTGATCAGCTTGGCCCTCGGCCCTGATGGCGGCGGCGATGAGGTGCGACCGCTTCTGCAGCTGGTGTTCCACCTCATGGACAAGCTCAAGAGGCTGCGGCTCAGTAAAGAGGTATGTTGGAACTCTCAAACAGTTATATAACATAAGTTTAACAAACACTATTTTTATAACTTATAACGGAATATTCAACAATATGTTATAATTTTTTAAATAAATGTAAAAGAAAAATATATAATAATAGATATATACTAGATAAGTCAGAAAGCAAGGCAAAACGGGCTGATTGCAAGGTGGGCGAGCTTATTGTTCCGATTGTGTGAACCGATCGTGTGTTTTCATATAAACTTCCTCTTCATATATGATTGTTTCATCAATCATCTTCATTTCTGCTAATTCAAAAGAATATAATATGAATTGCCCATAATCGTTGCTAGGCTCACAGCTACTACTTAGACAATTTCGAATTTTATTTGGCTTTATGTACCCCGAGTATGTTAATTAAATATATAGGTATATCCACCAAATATATCTAGAATTATTATAGTACCTAATATGTTTGGTATAATGGTTGTGTAGGCTCTAGCGAAGTGTGAGAAGCGTCGTCAGAAGGTTGCGGAGGCGTGGCTGCGCGGTGCGCACGCGGCGCGGCAGGAGCAAGCCGCCGCACGCCGCGAGGAGAAGCGCAAGCAGGAGAAGGAACGGATACTGGCGGTGAGGCGCGCTCCTACTTTATGTACTACTAACAACAAACACTCTTGTGGTCCTTAGTCCATTGTTTTATTGTTGGAAAGATCGTCCTCTTAGAATGAGACCACAATCCACAATCCACCAGCCAGTGATCCTGGTGTAGGTTAGCGAAGTAGTCTTACCATCGAGGATTTAATGGAGTCCTTGGGCCATCAGATTTCCTTACGATATTTTGAAGTAGGTACATATTCCTTTACCGTTAACTTTAGAGTACCCAAAAGTCCGCAATAATGATAGTCCATTTTGCATACCGACATGCGAAACTAAGGCCGAAAATATCTGATACTAGCTTCAGCCCGCGACTTCGTACGCGTGATCTATGTATATAATTTATAGCCTATAGCACTCAGGGATAATGTAGCTATCTATCGGTGGAAGAATTTTCAGATTCGGATCATTAGTTCTGGAGATTACCCCCCACATACAAACACAAATTTTACCCCTTTATAATATTTACCATAGATACAAAAAATCTGTAAAGTTATCGGGAAATAAATATATTATGCTTGATTACGTAAAATAAACTATATTTTAAAAGTGTATTTGTATTTCAGGAGGACGACCCCGAAAAGCAGCGTCGTTGGGAGTTGAAAGAGCAAAAACGTCAACAGAAGCGCAAAACGCCAAAAATGAAGCAATTGAAAGTGAAAGCCCTTTGATCGTGGATACGCTTCGGTTTTTTAACCAGAAATCAGTCACTTGCAATATTATTTACAATGAACTTTTGTTATTTATCTTAAGTGTTACATACTCAATGGCTGCGAATAAATGAATTTTAAGTTATAATTACTGTTTGTGTACTTAATACTCAAAGGTGTGTACTATATTTTATTTTACTTAAACCTTATTAGTTCATACCATCAATGTTTGACATGCTACAGAGGATTAATTTGATACAGGACTCTGTATGTGACGTCTTTGATGGAATGAGCACACCAGTGCACCCAGATGTCCACTCGCTCTTACCTTATGTGGGTTATAAGTAGTAGGCAACATGGACACTGGAAGGGAGTTCAATAATTTTGCTGCGAGTTAACTTTTTATTTTGATATAAAATTTCTTTGAAGGTGAAGTTTCCAGACTAGTCTCTCAAAGGGTATTCTCGTTAATCATGGCAGTCACAGTTGAAGACCTGAACTATGAGGTGTTATGGCGTAAATTGTGAGGTCTATATCCAGCAGTGGACAGCGATAGGGGCAAAGACAGCAAACTGACTTCCAACAGCCCCATATGTTGTAGATAACAATATCCCAAGTTCGAAGGCCTGAGCCTTGAAGCACCTGAGTGCTAGGTGCAATCTGAAGAATAGTGGCAGTCAAGAAGTTGAGAAAAGGTTGAAAAAATGGTCAATAAAAACTTCTCATTTGTATGTACCAGTTGTTTCATTGTACATTCTTTTGATAGTAGGTACTGATAAAGTTGTTATATGACTAATTCATTTACCAACACGCTCCTAACAGCAAAGAAAACGATTTAATAAATTTAGTAAATGTTTGTGGAAAAAAACCCTTACCAACTTTACCTATCCCTTTAAATTAGTAGTTTGTTGGTGATAATGGGCCATTTTTTTTTATTGAAACAATGTTATGAATTAATCAAAGCAATATTTATTTCAAATATTTGTGTTATTAAATTAATAAGAACAAAATAACAAAATATGTTAACAAACATAAGTATCTATTTCTAAGTCACAAAAGCGTTGTATGACAAATAAATTATAATATTATGTTGTTTTAAACACAAGTTTTGAATGGCATGAAATATGTATGTATGTGGGTGAAATGAGATCTTCATACAGTCTTATTCATATTTGCACAATTTTACAGTGTTAAATGTACTAACATTTACACAAATATATTTATTTCAATATATAGTGTTAAATATGTATTTTTATTTCATTATTCACAAGAATTACAAAAGTGATTAATTAAAATTGTGAGTGCATATATGTGACTTAGACAAAACAAAATCAATTTGTTCTCAACAAACACTATGGTGCTTACTTTAGGGTAACCATAAAAATCATTAAAACTCTCACAGTTAACAAACATATCAACTTTTCAAACAATTGCCTAATTCAGATACAAACTGCATCCAATATTTTGTACCAATTCCAAACATTATTTGAGCAATTTGCCTAAACATTAATGAAAATAGCTGCACTATCATTTATCGTTGGGGTGGATACTTAATACATGCAAAATTAACTCAATTACACCGACGAGCTAGGAACATTTAGAATTAGCATCTATACTTTATATCCATGCATCGGTATAAATACACTGAAAAATACATTATTCAACATTCATTAGATCACTTGAATACTACTTCTATTTGCTAACCTCCGCCACTCTAACTTAGAGTAAATACGATTCGAAGGTCATCACACTAGATTTCGAGGTATTTGAAGGTGAATGGGTGTCATTCATCAACTTGTAACTTCTGGATGCGTGTGGACACGCAATCCATATCGGGCGAGCCGTCGGGGCCGGGCGGGGTGTCCACGGCCAGGTTCAGGTTTTCCAGCGACTGGCAGCGCTTCGCCGGGCTCTTGATACACTCGTGGTTGTAACCGCTCGTGGATGGTTCTAACAAACTGTTTTTGAACTCGCACCCGTTATCGCTCACGTCACTACCGATCGCATCCGAGTTTTCACTCTTAGTTCTGTGTCTAATTGGCAATACGTAAGGGCAGAGTCTGTTTTTGTTAGTTGCTCTCTTCATACAATAGCCCACAGTCACGTTAGATACGTACCGCGTGTTGAGCCGCATCACGCTGTAGTTTGACTTCGACTCGCGCAAATAGTCGCGGCGCACTTCGGTTATTGCACTTAGCATGCCCAAGTCGTGCAAGGCTTTATCCAAATTCTCCAAGTTCATGTGGCGTGATTTCTGTGAACAACGCAACAAAATTATTAACTCGAAATTATCTTCTCGTATCATTCATTACGCAAGGCTCCTGATAATACATACACTTTTTTCGAATTCATTACATTTCATCCTGGATTAGATCTAGGCAGAATTCAAAAAATATACATAGAAAACAGTGAAAATAAACATTACAAAAAAGTCATAATAAGGAATGACAAACATAAATATGGGTTGCCAGTCATTTTAAACAAAAAAAAAGTCTCAAAGATATTTATGGCGGCCCGGAAAAAGGAACGACCGGGAAAAGAAAAAAAAAAATCCTGTCATTTTTGTATTTTAATTTCTTATCATTGTCAAAACTGTAATCAAATTCATGAATTTTGTTATATATGAAAATAACACATTTTATTTGAGTAATTATGGCTGAAATATTGAAAGAATGGTTAACGGAAAGATTGCAGCGCACAATATCATGGGAGGCTGAAGAGTTTGGAAATATGATGAAAAATGGACATGTGATTGCTGGTGTACTCTATAGCTACCATGTCATTAATGATGAAAAAAATTTTCTAATAAGGGCTAGTATGGCGCAAGAAGATATAAAAAACAATTGGAGATATTTATCCGAATGGTTGACGGAAATAGATGTGTATTTAACTGCTCCTGAACTAGAAAATATAATGGATGGAAAAGGTTCTTCAATACTTCGTCTATTTTATCAATTATTTCTTCATTTAGACAAAAGAGACCGTACAAACTTTATTAAAAAGGAAAGAAAAATGGTATCTAGTCTAGTGGAGAAACTGGGACATAGGTTCAAAGTGGATAACGTCCCTGAAGAAGAAGAATCATTTGTCGATAATCTATCTAAACCTCTACTTAATGAGAGACATTTTATAGAATGGCAAAAAAAGAAAGCCAAACAGGTGAAAGATACTTACGACTACATTAGACATAAATACTCAAAAATGCTCAAAAAGATTACAGAGGATAACACTCCGATACAATTTAAGGCTACAATATCGCCAAAATTAACAGGCACAGAACGAAAAGATATGGAAAAATTTGCAGTGAAATATCCTTGTAAATTTAAAAATTATACTTATGAGGAGCTTCTTACTTTAGAACAAAACGCTTTAGATCAAAGAAGTTCAATTTCAGGTTCAGAATGGGCTAAAAGTTACATGGATAATCTTTATACCAGAATGCGAAAAAAATCTGATTCCGAAGAGTTTCAAAAACAACTTAGAAATGTTCTTAGTTGTTCAATGTGGGATCAATCTATTGCTGAAGAAGAAACCAAGCTTGATACTGAACTCGCGAAAAAGGTTATGAAATTATCGCAATTTGAGAAACAGATGTGCACGCAGATAATGGAAACAAAACAGCAAGCACGTAACTTGATCAAGAATAGAGTCCAAGCTGAAAAGGAATTTGCAGAACAAAGAGAACAGCAGTTTGATCAATTTCTTGATAATGTCAAAGAACAAATTCAATCAGAATTATCAGAAATTGATTTTGAAAAACAAAGACAAAACTTGCTCCATAAGAAATTGTATGCCGAAAAAATGAGAAGAAAACGTCAGTATTATTATGAAATTTGTTACGATACGATGTTATCAATCGTGGATTACGCAACTAAATATGCATACTATAAAAAACTAATAGGGGACGTTATACCAGATCATTTTATTCACGAATGGAAAATTTTGTATTATAAACAACAGGCAATATTTGATATTCTCGATCCTATGGAAGAACTTTTGAAAGATCGGATCGAAGAGGAATCGGCTCCTATAGAAGAAGAAATTATAAGGCTGGAATTAGACCGTCAAGAAGCTTTGAATGATAACGAATTTAAAGTATATCATGATTATTCATATCCATGGACTTTAGATTTATTGATACCAAACTATGATCCTGAATCAGAAGAAAGAAAATATGAATACTTAGGGACTCGTATTTTAGGCCACATGGTTTACACTTTACTTGGCATGAAATATCCTTACCCACCACCCTTGCCACCTGCTGAACTGCCAACTTATTCAGCTAAAGCTGTAATACGTGGTCTTCCAGATAGATCCATAACTGTAGCAATGCAAACCTTGCTAAATTCACGTAAAATACACGTTGTTCGCCTAGAAGCAGCGATAAACTTTTGTCTTCGAAAATTTAAATATGAACTGGTAGGTTGTACTGATATTGAATTGTCCTTTGATAAGTTTATGTCGGCAGCTCCGGAGGAAGAAGATAAAGAATTAATTAAGTTAATGAAAATTGATGATGACGCCACGAGTAAAAGCTACGACTTAGCCATTTCTTCTATGCTCGGGGTGATTGCGGCAAATACTAAACAAACACAAACTCCGAAAACTATACCAGAAGAAGACATAAAACTATCTAACGCTGCTGAACTCGGTAGATATGCTTATGAGTCTTTAGGAATTGGTGATTCTCTAACTGATCATCTTTTAGCGGCTATGGTAGTTGAATATCTGAAGGATCGTCAGGACATTAATGGATTCGTTATAATAAATTACCCAAATTCTTATAGAGAAGCTCAAATTTTGGAAGAAACTTTTTCTGGTTATGCGCCTCCTAATGATGATGAACTAGATGATAGAGATGATATTTATTTAGAAGACAGTATTATAAAACATCGTAAGAAAGAAAAAGATTGTCATAAAGATGTAAGAGTTTCTAGACTTGTGAGCGATCCTCACAAGAAAAGATCTGACAAGCCCTTCGAAAGTTATTTTACAAGTTATATTCGCCTTAAATTCACTGAAGATATTCTTCAAGAACTTGTTATATGGGATTTAAATGAAGAGAATTCTGAGCTAATTGACCGATTTTACGCTGTCCTGGGTCTTAATTATAGCATGTACTATGAGATTATTGATAAAGAGTTCTTGGCCCAGCTTTGTAAATATATTATTGGTGATTTCTTACTGCCATTACATTCATCTGATACACTGTTTGGAGATAATGTTTTAAGTCTTCTTGAATTTCCATCCTCCGACGATAAAAGAACAAAATCTAAAATTGTTAAGCCTGAAGTCGCAAATGGAAAATCAAGAGATAAATTACGTCGTAGTTCCAAAACAAGTAAAACTTCTGTTGATCCTGATTTGGAAATCGTGAAGGAGCCTTCCATGGAAGAACTTCCTGATGACACTGTTGACGAACCAATAATGGAAGAAATGGGTGGGGAAGACAATATAAGCAAGTCAATAAGTGTGGAGGAAATAAAGTTATTGGCTGGAGAGGAAGATTGGGAATACGGCGATATACCTATTGCTTCTTTGATAGGTGTAGCATTAGCGACTTGTTGGCAGGAGATAGAAAAGGTTTATATTCATGATATGCAGCAACTATTATTCGCAAAAAGGTTACAAATGAACTGTTTGATTCCCTATGCAAGATATATCAAAGATAAAATGGAACAGATAATTACTTTACCGTCATATAAGCAAGATTTAGTGTCTCGATTTCAAAAGGAATACAATGACTTTGAAAATGATTGGCGAGACGTCAATTTGACTAAAAATGAATGGCATTGCCGGGTTAAAGAATTACAGGATAGGTTGTATCATATTTGTGATGAGAGAAAGTTACATGCCGAGCAGCAAAGATATGCTCTTATATGTGACAACTGGACAATGGAAGAATTAACTACTTTAGTGAATACCTACATATCGTGTATGCAAACGGAACTAAACAGGTAAACCACGATTACAATTTGTAAGTTTATACTAATTGAATCATTTTTTGCAATTTAGTGTTAATATTTCAGATCCATTTTGACGTTTCAAGCACTCCATGATTTTTACTTCGCTATGATAAGACACATGCCACCGAATGATAGACTGTCATCCAAAGAATTAAATAAAATATACAGGGAGTCTGAAGACACCTCTGGGAGTAAAAGAGGTGGGGAAGATAAGGTGTTTAGACAGCTAAAAGCTGGATTCCAAGAATTGCAAATTAAAAATATCGAAATTGACTTTAACAATAATCCTTTTAATTTTGTTATTGAGAATAATGTAAAGTACGCTCTGAAAGTAATTAAAGAAACTAATGATTCTTATCGAAGTCTGATAGCAAGAGAATATAGCGAGATTGCTAAAATCCAACCGCCAGTTAAAAAACCAGATGACATTACTGGTGAAGGATCGATAAATGCCGAAGAAATTTTTAAACAGAATGCATTGAAATGCATCGAAGAATGGACAATGGGCATCAATGGAGAAATGTTTAGAGCGAGTTTGCGAATGCAAGCCCTTCAGTACAAATGTTACCGTGATATGAAATTATTTAATGACCACATTTATTCAGCGTTTATGGAAATACAAAACGATATTAACACTTATTATATAAATGAAATCAAATCTGTTGACAGGCTTTGTAAATACTTACAAATGGCTGTTGAAAATGGCAGAAAAATTCCTGAAACGCTTGTACTTGAACATGATACATTTGTCATTGACCCTAATCTCTTGCAATTTGCTCCGCCAGAGCCCCCGCCTGATAAAGGAGAAACAAGTGAGATAGTTGGGGATATGGACTTCAAAATCAGCCAACTAGCTACTTTGCGGTCCCAATTTAAGATTGTTGCACCCACTGGAATAATTATAACACAGGCATTCATTTACCTACTGCAAGATTTTGTTTACTTCGGAAAAGAGTGTTGTGATGGGCCTTTATTTCCAGAAGCTTGGATAAGTATAGATCCCGAAAAAATATCCAAATTAGTGTTTCTAATATTTGGTGATACAGTATATGTTGATTGGCGAGATTTTCTTATTTATGGACTTAATATTAGATTTCCTACAGTGGAAGAGTTATTGGAAGTTCGCAAAAAATTTAGATGTAAAGATCTCTTGTCCACAGAGCTGATAAAAAGGGATGATTTTATCAGTCAAGAGCTTTGGTTTGAAAACGATTTTGACCAAGAAGATAAACGTGCACAATTGAGAATTAATTTGATTAAACATTTCTTGTTCGAATTATTTGAAACTAAGGAAGACATGATGAATTACCCTGCATTTTTGTTAGCCTTCTGTAAAAGACCTGATCCCATTGAGGGCTTTGTTACAGCGTTAGCTATGGCTATAGGGAAAAAGACTTGTTATGCACCAGAAGACTGTGAGGATGTAGTTTGTAATTTAATTAAATTCAAACAGTACAATGATGAATGTTTAGCTTGCGCGATGAAATGTACAAAAGAATTTATGGACACTATCTTGGATAAAGTTGTGAACTATTGTGAAGGCACTGCTATTATAGAATTACAATATGTCCCGCCAACTGACGAAAAGAAAGGTAAAAAAGGAAAAGTTTCTAAAGCTCAAAGTACGAAGAAAATTGAAAGCTCCCAAAGTGCACGTTTGCCAAAAATGCAGAAGAGCTTGATGTCTAGAAGTAAAATAGCACAGTCCGACACAAACGTGAAGACAACATTTATCTGTCGCCCTTGTGAAGGCGAGGCAGAAGTCGAAGAAAAGCCACCGGAAAAAGAAATTGTTGTTGAAGAATATAAAATCGAACCTCAAGAAGATCCCAACTTAGCATATGCAGTTAGTCAATCAGTTATATGGAATGTTTTGCAAATTTGCCTACCTTGGCATTTTGTGTTGGTCCCAGAAGAGAAGAAAACCCCTTACATCGATCAAGTACAAGAGGTAATGAAGCGTTTAGAAGTGGATACGGATAATGGCGACATTTACGTTTGTAGATTCGTAATTGATCCTAAAATATGTAAATTATTACACAAAGTGAAAAAATTCAGTGCAATAAGCCTTTCCGACGAAGTAAATAAAATTTTCGTGTAACATTTTTGCTAATAATTACTACTCTCTATTGTTAATAATTTAATTTGCCTGTTGCATATATTATTATTAGTATTTTCATAACTTACATATATACTGTTACAATTAATTGAATAAATGTTTTTTTTCCAAATGCTGTGTCTTTCCTCTACTTATAGTTACTGTACTTACTGTAGTTTCAGCTTTTAGAGTAGTGTTATCTACAATTGCTAGATAATAGAAAGTATAGAAAGGAGACGATTTGACAGAAGCTGTCGAATAGTCACGGTCGTCACGGTAGTGTTTCGTAAATAGGTTCTTTATTTAAGGTAAACGTCAATGCTATACCATTTTGTTAGTGTATCTAACCTCATGTGAGTGTTGCGAAATTTTAAGTCAATGGTTGATCGCAATTTGTCTATAGCTGTGCTTCCAGTGGTTCCAATGTAGCATAGCATTGAAAGCCATCCTTCATAACGCAGATTGCCTACCCAAGAAATCGTTTATTGTCGACGTACATCTTCATTAACAACTTGTTTCATGTTTAATGACATTTTTAACAAGATTGTCGTTGCGTTGCCAATCAGTTAAATTCGTTCAGTTCAAGTAGTATTTTTAATTAATAAAAGGTCCGTCACTGATTCAAAATATGGTTTTTCAACGTTTTTTTTTTTGATATATCGCTTTTACTTTTTTTTCTCCGCTCTCTATTCGCTCAGAAATCCTGTGCATAGAAGCACTGTACCGTCGTAAGCCATCTTGTGGAACAAAAGAGAAATCTCTGGCCGCGCACGTGTCATTAAGTGCTCTTCGATAATCAAATCTGCATATTTGCACATATGTATATTTATGGAATATCTCTTGAGTTATATATTTGTGATACTCAAAAATAAAGTGCATGGTGAGCTGTGGAATTCCATAAGATTTGAAGAAATTTAAGACCTACCTTCACGACCAACGCAACAACACACAACGCACAACGCACAACAACGAAGTCGATACCGCAGTGCGCCAGGCAGTAACACCAGGTCGGCCTTATTAAGACCCTTCCTACCAATGAAATGCTTTATCCACAATAAAGACAAGGTAACTTTTTAGCTTTTTAAGTATTTATTTTGGAAC
This sequence comes from Shargacucullia verbasci, assembly GCA_947562105.1. Taxonomy (NCBI): domain Eukaryota; kingdom Metazoa; phylum Arthropoda; class Insecta; order Lepidoptera; family Noctuidae; genus Shargacucullia; species Shargacucullia verbasci. Next base: position 3,578,086 of record OX387296.1, read on the forward strand.
CATTACAACATAGGAGGATTTGCTAATTTATATTCTTTTTGTCCATACTCAAAAGTTTTTCCATTAATATGAATAATGTGTTGCATCAGACTTTTCGTGTCCAGTTTCATTTTCGTTGGATTGACATCGGCTAGTATGTGGGTGTACAATTTTTCTTTTGTGACTCCGATTAGATTGTACTTCGTAGTTATAAGGCCTTCTGTTTGGAAACGTAATCTGGACAATGTGAGAAGTAAGCTCCTGTAACAATTATTTATTTAAAAACATAGGTGTAGATTGGTAATTGTGGAGCAGTAAAAAGTAGTTTGTACTTACCGTTCTTTTCCAATTTCATTCCTTGGATGAGGCAGTGTAGCGTATCGAGCGCTAGAACTGTTATAACGTAGCACGGTGTAGTTTTTCGACTGAAGTCTGAAGAAAAAACATCACTAGATTAGGCCAAAATATAAAAAAAACAGACCTAATTGAGTTGATATATTAATTTTAAAAAATGATAAGTACCTAACGATATATGATAATTGTAAAATGTTTTATTGTAAAATTGTAAAACATTGGTCTATCACCACATAATAGCATGTATTATTTACACATATTTAGTTATTAGTCCCACCTGCCATAAAAGTCATCGTCTTCAGCGCCCCAATCCCAATAAAAATTAGAATAGCCGTTGACACTTTCAAATTGCGCAGGAGTGAGTGCGGTGACACCTCCGAATAAACTTTTGTATGGCACACTGAAATAAATATTTATTCAATGTATGGCAAGCGGTAACCTCTACGAAAGTCATGGGCGTACCGCTGGAGAGTACCCACTTGACGCTTCTTTTCTGCCATTTAGCTAATTTATGTACCTATATGTAAATAGAAGTACCCCATGACCGAAAAAAGTCCGAAAAGTCTGACAATCTTAAATTATCTTTATGGAAGTAAGTTCCAGTGGTAAGGGGCACTCCGTGCAGTGCCGCATGCAAGTTATAGGATGGAGCGAGATATAATAATGGCGCTCCGCTTTCCATCTTATAACCAGTTATGCGTACAAGCATGGAACTTGGAAGATATCGAAAAAATGTTAAGTCTAAAAAAAGGACAAAGAAATAACTAATCCTTTATTTTTTATACTGCTGAGGCGCCCGGCGCTTGCTGGTACTCGGCATCGGGAGCGGCCGCTCCATTCGCTCTATAGTCGGGGGCCTGACTTTGTAATCACTCCGAGTAAAATAAGACTATTATTATTGCCTAATTTGCTTAGGAAGCGACCTGGTAGTCTAGCACGAGATTTTCCCATCACGTTTGTAGTTACCGTTAAGCCAATTTATGACAAAATCGTAGAACTTTAGTCAGATAAACTACAAGTCCTAAGCATACGTAGGTAGAGATCTTTCAGTCTAAAAATGCACGCCCCTCGAATGTCTTTAACCCATCATCATCATCATCATCCGAAGACGTCCACTGCCGAACGAAGGCCTCCTCCTTAGACCACCACATCGAACGACATTCCGCCACTTGCATCCATCGGTTGCCCGCGACTTCCACTATGTCGTCGGTCCACCAAACTACATGCAAAATAGTGTATAGACGCAATACACGCAACCTCGTCAATATCATTGGTTCTTCAGTCACCGGCTAGACACGAATGTGATGTGATGTGATGTGAAAATGGGATGCGTCGATTGTAGCGCAAATATTGCTTTTCACACATTAAAATAATTACGTTTAGTGTAGGAGCGTGCTTCCTTAGACTGAAAGATGTCTGTCTCTCTCTCTCTTACTTATAACCCAACGACTCCACTGCGGATGACATGTGAGTCGGATGCTCTGGACAGGAGTACGAGATCCTCTCATCCTCAGGGATCAGGTCCACGTCGTGGAAGATCAGACAGTCCCAGTTTCCGAACCGCTGAGTCTCCAGAAAAGCGATATTGTATAAAGTACCTTTATTGAATTTTTCTGTACCTTTAATTCAAGAAAAAGATTAAATAACCAAATTATATATAACATAACATAGCATTACGCCTGTATTCCCGAAAGGGTTAGGTAGGAGGTACTTGTATACCCAGATTTCGCCTATGTAATAAGGGTCGAGCCTATTGCCATCTACCGGACATAGTTCTAGACTCGGTGCTGCAACTGAGAATTTCCCTACAGAAAAACCTAATAACTCTGCCTGACCCGGGAATCGAACCCAGGACCTCACGCTCAGTAGTCGCGTTTGTGACCACTAGACCAATTAAATGAGGAATTAGAGATGTAATTATCATAATACCACAAAACAAGAATTCAGACCCTACTTTTACGTTTGAAATGATTCTACAGAGAAGAAACTATCTCTAAAATAGACATATTGTCGAAGGTCGTCGGAATTGCCCGTCGATTCACCTTACCATATTGTTCAATGACAAATATCCTGTATTCCAGCAACTGCTTCCTTAGTAGTGGATGGAGGTAACGAAGGAAAATAGACAGATTTACGGTACGGTTCCTGAAAAAAATATTTTTTTACACGATGGGATTAGGATTTCTCCTGTATAGTGGGTACAGTTTACAAACATACAAAGAGACCCAATAAATCTATAGGTAGATCATAAAAATATTTGTTCGAACCCGCCACATGAGGCGCTGAAATCGAATGACATAGCGACTGCCCCAACCGCGTAAGTCCAATATCCTAGGGGCGAGCCTATTGCCATTTACCGGGTACAGATCCAATTTCCAGGCATCTGAGAATTTTATAACAGAAAAAACCAATAATACTCTGCTCGACCCGGGGATCGAAAATGCAGGTCGCCACGCTCAGCTGCTGCTCTTGCGACCACTATACCAACTCGACCAATTTTCAGCATAAACTCAATGGGTCCTTTGTAACATCTTTCAGTTCATCATCATACGTGTTTGCTTGGTTCTTCTCCATAGGACCAACCTTATGGAACCGTCTTTCTAGACTCCTAATAACGTTTTAAAAGTGTCTATAATAGGTTTCATCTATACTAATATTATGAAGAGCTAAAATTTGTTTGTTTGTATGTAAAGGGTTATCTCCGGAACTAATGATTCGAAGATTACGCGGACGAAGTCGCGAGCTGAAGCTAGTCTTATATATAAATATAAATGAAATGCTGTTAGTTGGTAAGCGCATCATTGAGAACGGCTGGAACGATTTGACGTAATAACACAAATTACTTGCCCGGAAAATTGGAAGATTCGGGATAACTGAGAAAAATTAAACACTTTTTTTCTATGGGATTTTTGTTTGAACTAGGAAGACAAGACAACGTTTGTCGGGTCATTAAGTTTGAAATAAAAATAATTCTATTCATTCCGTAACTACTGACTCCATATGTATAACAACCCGATGTCTCTCATAAACTAGGCCTGAGGAGTTTGGCAAAATAGTTTACTGATAATGGTAACATATCGTATACATACCGGTAAGGAACAATAACGGCGACCCTGTGCGTAGGGCGGCAGTACTTAGGCGCATAGTACCCGCCGAGCTTTACGTCGCCATTTTGTTCTTCTATCCACTCAAGCTTCTGTTCAGTTTTGTTCACTAGTATGGGCTCTATTAAATAGAAATAATAATACATAGAGCTGTGAATTATGTGCAATGTTTGATAGCTGGTGCGGGAAGCACTCAGCAGGTCTCGAGTTAGATTTTCGGATGGAACATATTTACACAATTTATGCTCATAGAAGCTAAGATAGAACAGTTGTTAAACCGGGCTAACATGAGCGCCGCGACATAATATTGTCGTCGCATTACCTCGCGGGGAAACCAGTTATTAAAAGCATGATCACGTTGTGTCATGGTGACAAAATCTGGCGAGGTAGGTACTCATGTTACCTAAGCTGTTCGGGGGGCCGATTACACTAACTTCAGTCGAAACGCAGCCTATCAACGAATTTTGGACGGTGTTAATAATAAACAGGCCAAAAGTCTAGAAAGAAGTCTTGGCTAAGAAATATAAGAGAATGGACAGGAGTCGCGAGTGCTGCCCAACTGTTTCACCTCGCGAGGAAGAGAGAGGAGTTTGCAAAGCTGATTGCCGACCTTCGCCAGTCGGAGAGGCACCTTAAGAAGAAGAAGAAAACCCGTTGATCGTTTGCGTTTCGATTTCGGTAACAGTACCCTTGGGTGTGTGGTTGTGTGTACAACATACAGGAGAAATCATAGTAGGATGCCACAGTGTAAAGAAATGGAGCTTAATAGGTACGTCCGTGAACATAATATAAATATATTCAACCTACATCACCAAAAATTCGAAATTTCATTATTTAATTACTCTATGTACCGGGTGATTTTATTCTACGTGGCTATTATATACGGAATATAAGTATAGAACAAGGAATGTCCAGTGTTGTGTTAGTTACAGAGAACTTACCTAAAGATATGTCCTTCGTGTTGCAGAGGGGAGTGTCTTCCTGATATTTAAGAGCTTCGTTAACGCCTTCAACGGAGAAAGTTAGAAGTAAATAGTTAGCCCTTTGGTCAGTGGCATAGCTAGGCGTGGACGAAGTGGGCCCTCGTCCACGGCCTTGCACTTAAAGGGGCCTCCCGAGGCCTCTTTAAATGCGATGCCCCCAGACTTTACCACAGATGACTAATTAATTTGATCACTTTTACTCTCGAAAAAGAACGTCACAAATTTAAAAGGGTGTTTGTTTTGGGCCTCGCAAGAAGTCCCTCTTGAGTGCGACTGCGAGGCCGTTGTAACTACCTTCAAAGACCGCGACCGTTAGGTTGACGGAATTATCATGGAATACTATCATGAGTAGGTATGTCGTGTCATGTTTGGTAGGATAGATCTATTGGTTAGATCTTGGGAACGAAGGAAAAGGGGCCTCGCTGATGAGACTTCGTCTATGTCTATATTAGTCCACGCTACGCCTCTGGTCTTGGGCCCCAGATAGCCAGCTTAGTCTAAGATGGTGGAGACAACACTCCCTGTGTCACTCATGGGAGGATATTTATAATATATACTCGTACATTTATAATATGCGGTTAACTCAGTGGTTTAGCGATCGACTGCGCCGCTACGTGCCGCGGATGCTATTCCAGCACGGAACAAATATTTGTTTGACTTACAGATAGATATTCCGGGTCTGGGTGTTCGTGTATGTGAACATTTGTGTTTTGTGAACACACTCACGATACGGTACTGATAGATGGGCAAAGTTTATAAAAAACGTAACAAAATTAAAAATGTATTCAGAAAAGCATGGTAATGAGGGATAGTGTAGAGCGTTGACTTTGACTTTGATTTTAAAAGGGTACGGAACAGGGCTTCATAACATAACGTAGCAACACGCCTGTATTCCCCGAAGGGTTAGGCAGAGGCGTACTATATACACCCACATTTCGCCGATACCGTTATCAAGTCCCATGTAATGTAATCTATCGGGCACAGTTCCAGACTCCGTGCTGCTACTGAAAATTTCCTTACAAAAAACCTAATAACACTTTGCCCGACCCGGGAATCGACCACTAGACCAATGAGGCGTGAGTACGAACAAAGGGTCGGGAGAGCGCTAGCAGTTAAAGTTATAATGTGATATGGGGTACATACCAATTTTTAAAAAAAGATGTTTCTTTGCCATGAACCAGTAATATGAAGAGCTATATTCGACTGTATAGTCTGCAAACAGAAGACATTAGGTTAACATAGATTTTGATTGCTTATATGGAAGAGGACTTTTGGCCACAGGGCGTGGTGTTTCGTCGCTTCCGTGGACATGTGCCACACGATCGCAAAATAACAGTGCATTAGTGAAGTTTTTTTTTACTAACACTAGCTTACGCCCGCGGCTTCGCCCGCGTGGTTTACGAACCCGTTCATTTTTCCGGGATAAAAAGTAGCCTATGTGCTATTCCAGACTATAATCTATCTCTGTGCCAAATTTCATCTAGATCCGTTCAGCCGCTTTGGCGTGAAAGAGTAACAAAGATCCATCCATCCATACATCCATCCTCACAAACTTTCACATTTATAATATTAGTAGGACAAACTGTATAGTATACATACATATATGTTAGTTTGTAAGGTATATGTCCATGGGCCAAAGTAGCGTGATAAAGAAATTATTATTATATATAGCACAACTTGCCGAACCAATTTTATGGTACGATTTTCGTTTTTTTTCCCAGTTTTTCTATTGTTATAGCCTTTAATAAATACTATTAACTGTTTATGCTTTTTATATTCTACACTATTTATGTAGCGTTTGAGTAACATGTGAGAATTAAAGCGTTTAAGTTAAGTAATGATCTCCGCCCGGCGATATTCTAAAATACAAGGATTATTATGCTGCCATAAATAAAATAATAAAACTATTATTTAAGATAAGTTTTCAAACATAAAGCACTGAGCAGATTTTAAAATCATCAGATAACTTTTATCTGAAGAATAAATTTTACGATTTGACAGCTATTGTATAGAACACTAGCGTCCTGCCCTGGCTTCGCACGGGTGGAACTAATAATCTATAGCCAGATAATTTGTGACCCGGGTTCGTCTCAAAACTGCGGCCAGACACCGGAGGGCGGGCAGCAGTGTCCTCTCACTAATCGGTGAGCCACTGCGATCCCCAAGCCGCCGCTATGATGCCGCCGGATTATGGCAACCCCCCCCCCCCCTTGAGGGGCCTTCGTTCAGCAGTGGACGTCTTATGGCTGATGATGATGATGATGAGATAATTTGTAGGAAGCATGAAAAAAATATGGATTAAATTCACAGGATTAAATTCATTAAAATCTCTCCAGCAGATTTGGGGTCACTAATATTATTTATTATCTATAGCCAGACAATTTTTAGGAAACAAAAAACAGCAAAAAAAAAAAAAAATTGTTGTTGATCCGATCGCTATCAAACTTCACAGGATTAAATTCATTAAAATCGTTCCAGTAGATTTGGAGTCTATAAGGGAACATAAATGCACACATTCATTTTTATATATATAAAAGATAGACAGATAGATATCTCAAACCGCCATATTCATTGATCAGTTAAAGGTTATCTGATGATTGTGAATTCGCCCTTTAACTAAAGGCCGATTTTACAATCAACATCACTTACCCATAGAGATTTCCTCGGAGTTAACTAGCGGATACTTATAATAAGTTACAGTTTTGTTTCGCGTAATATTAGTCCCCATGTAATCCAAATAATTCAGTTTTCTGTTGCCGGCACTGCGCACAATGTAATAATAAACGGACACATTGAAATACCAATCAAACATGAACAGTATTAATATAACGATAAGCCATAGTTTCCGATTGCACAGAAAGTGATAACCATCCATTTTTTCGTTGGAACTTGTACTTCTTCATCAGAGACAGTCAAAGCAACATTAATGTCAGACTTAGGTAAGCCTTGATTGTTCGTCTCGAAGACTGTAGAGGAGATAAATAATTAAATTATTTTGTCTTTTTATAATTTTATATCAAATCAGTATAGAGGGCAGGCAGGTGAAAATGGAAAGCTATTAATAACATAACATAGCATCACGCCTGTATTCCCCGAAGGGTTAGGCAGAGGTGTATTATTGTACATCCACATTTCGCCGATGTCGTTATTAAGTCCCATGTAATAGGGGGCGAGCTTATTGTCATCTACCGGGTCATTGCCAGCTACTGAGAATTTCCATACAGAAAAACCCAATAACACTTTGCCCGACCTGGGAATCGAACCCAGTACCTCACGCTCAGTAGTCGCGCTTTCGACCACTAGACCAATGAGGCAGTCTATTAATATTTTAAGTTAAAGTGTATTTATAATTCGTATGTGCAAATCGTATGAAAATTGAATGGCAGAGTAATAAATACATTGGCAGTATCATCGTCACACCACGATGGAGCCATATTAAAATTGGAATTGGATTTGAAACCCTACACTACAACACTAGGAATAATTCCTGTATCGAGACTGAGTTTACAAACACAAATATTCACATGCACAAATACTCAGACTCGGAACAGCTATCTTTAGGTCTAACAAAATATCTGTTCGGTGCAGGAATCGAACCCGTGATAGTAGACAGCAGCATTCAATCTCACAACCACTGCGCCAACGGTGGCGTTAGACACGACAAAAGGAATTTATACATTTAAATATAGCAAATGAACGTCAGAATTCTCATTGTGATAGCTCGTGTTGAATTGGCAAATGATTCCATAGCAAGGCCGGAGAAGCTTCCGATATATATCTCTACTAGCTTCCGCCTGCGGCTTCGCCCGCGTGGTTTAAGAACTCGTACATTTGTCTGGGATAAAAAGTAGCCTATGTGCTATTCCAGACTATAATCTATCTATGTGTCAATTTTCATCCAGATCCGTTCAGCCGTTTTGACGTGAAAGAGTAACAAAGATCCATCCATCCATCCTCACAAACTTTCACATTTATAATACTAGCTACCGCTCGCGGCTTCGCCCGCGTAGTTTAAGAACCCGTACCCTTTTCGGGGATAAAAAGTAGCCTATGTGCTATTCCAAACTATAATCTATCTCTGTGCCATATTTCATCCAGATCCGTTTAGCCGTTCTGGCGTGAAATAGTAACAAAGATCCATCCATCCATCCATCCATCCTCAGAAACTTTTACATTTATAATATTAGTAGGATACCTGAAACAAAATCAGTAAGTCCGAACCTCTAACAACTACTAAAAATTGGGATCAGAGATACAAATAAGACTTACAAATGGACGTCTCTTGGAGCAACAGAATAAATTAAGTCTTCAGTTTTAGTTGAAGTAGGTTTTTAAAGAACGCGATACGAAATATAGAAATTGTGACCATTCAGGTGCTATCAGGCAATACTTTTAGGAAGCATAGCTTAGAACCAGCTACTGGAACTTCAGGAAATTATTTCTGGAGAGCAAAAGCAAGTGCACTCAATTTTCGGACCTTGTACGGAATCTTATGAAATCCCGAGCGGTCGATTTTCTGTTCGTAGTTTGTTGACAAAATATTATAAAAAAGTGGTTTGCAAGTAAATGTGACATCTGCCAATTATTTTCAGCCACTGCCACAGAACATACCAGTGTTCGTTTCGTTGTTATCTGAAAATGACGCATAATAAGTAGGTATTGTAACAGAATTGAGTACATATTATTTCGATGCAGAAATCCGAATTTAAAAATCTTTGTAAAATTCCAGTTAAAATAAATTTTGTTGTGAGCGCTATGATTGATGGGTATTGAAATTTTAAACAAAATATCAAAACGCCGCTTTGACGACAATGCTGCAGATTATGTCAAGTCTCTTTAATGCATTTCTTGTGCTTATTTCACTATCTCATTGGTCTAGTAATTGCAATCGCGACTGCTGAGCGACAGGTCCTGGGTTCGATTCCTGGTTCGGATAAAGTTTATTGGGTTTTTATGTACTGACATGTTCCTTTCCCTATTTGTAATTGTTTTGATATAATTTATTGTATATTGATTGAACCTAATTAATAATTAATAATATTTTGCATGCCGATTATACGGTGAGACATGATGTACCTGTCAATATCATTTAACATCTTTGTAAAAAACCAAACATGGTTTTTTAACAAGATGCAAGATTAGATTGGCAAGATTTGCAAGATTAGATTTGCAAGAAACATCTTGCAAATAAAATTCTTTATCTTTATCTCTTTATCTTTCTGTATGGAAATTCTCATTAGCAGCACGGAGTCTGGAACTGTGCCCCCACTGGGCACTGGCAATAGGCTCGCCTCCTATTACATGAGGCATCGGCGAAATGTGGGTGTACAATAGTACACTATTGTATACCGATACAATAGTACAAACTTTGCCGATGCATCTCAAAAAAAATCTTTTCCCCGAAGGGTTAAACAGAGGTAGGGTACTGTTTAACCCTTCGGGGAATAGATGTTTTTTTTAATTATATGTCTACCGACTAATGATTTGGAACGTTCTCTAAGAGCTAGTAATCGTTGTACAATTGTAGATGTACCATGAAGACTTTTTGTTATAGAAGAACATACCTCGGGTTATTACAGAATTTCTTGTAGAAAAACTCAGTGACACTCTACTCTACACTTCATGCATTGAATAAAGCATTGCTTAACACGTCGAGCGTCAAGCTCAAAAAGCGTTTTTTTAAATTTTATGACTTTGCATTTTCTTTTTGCCTAATTCGTTTTCTAATGCTAGAAAAGGTCGTACAAAAAACCCCACTTAGACCGAAACAACTGTGGAGGCCAGAGGTATTAGAATTCATAGTAAAATATATTAAAATGTGTTTCCTGGCGGACACACTGGTCTCCGAATAAGGCACTGCCTGTGTTTCCCAAAAGAAACACACGGCTTCTGAAGATGGTATTTTGTGTTTCCGGATCCATCGATGTCCTTGATCACTGCGGCGTATCAAATTAACCTTTGGCCTAATGGTCGCAAGCGTGGCTGTCGAGAGAGGTCCCGGATTCGATTCCCAGGTCTAGGAAATATAAAAGTACCTTGTGGGCAGTGTTATTAGGATTTTCTGATGGTCATAGGATCGCCCCCGATTACTACGATTATGGGACTTGAAAACGGCAGTGGCCAAGTATGGGTGTCTGAGATACTGCTTATAACGATTGATATCGTTATAGGAAACGAGGCAGATAATTAAAAACATTTTTATATTAGGCTTTAATTTTATCGGTTCATTCTAAATGCATAGGTATTATGAATTATAAATACGTTACAACAGGGATGGGTTTGCCAATTTAATTTCATTTTGTCCATAAACAATAGTTTGTCCATATAAATTGATAATATGTCGCATCAGACTTTTCGTGTCCAGTTTCATTTTCGTTGGATTGACATCGGCTAGTATGTGGGTGTACAATGTTTCTTTAGTCACTCTGATTACATTATACTTTGTAGATTTTAATCCTTCTTTTTGGAAACGTAATTTTGAAATCACGAGGAGTAATACCCTGTAAAGAAAGCATTTTAAAAATGTATTGTTTCGTATTGTAAGAACTATTCGAAATATGGCACTGCTGACAATATACATACAGCGCCATATATCCTATACCCCAATCCTGATTCTCACTATGAGAGTTTACAATGATTTTAACACATCAACCGTAGCGTTTCAGCCCGCTGGACTAACATCTTGCCCGGTCGGAGGATCAAAATGATTGTAATATTATTTAATACCTATTAGGGATAGTTCAATTTGGCGAGAAATTGCCCACGATATCTGGTAGTCCTAGTACAATGGCGTTCTCGCGTATCGGAGGCCAAGACATTATGGGTCGCTGAGCCATCAGATTATAAGTATGTTAACGATAAGCCATAGTTTCTGATTGCACAGAAAGTGATAACCATCCATTTTTTCGTTGGAACTTGTACTTATTCATCAGAAACAGTCGAAGCTACATTAATGTCAGACTTAGGTAAGCCTTGATTGTTTGTCTCGAAAACTGTAGAGGAGACAAATAATTATTTTGTCTTTTATAATTTTATATCAAATCAGTATAGAGGGCAGGCAGGTGAAAATGGAAAGCTATTAATAACATAACATAGCATCACGCCTGTATTCCCCGAAGGGTTAGGCAGAGGTGTACTATTGTACACCCACATTTCGCCGATGCATCTCAAAAAAAATCTATTCCCCGAAGGGTTAAACAGTACCGTACCTCTGTTTAACCCTTCGGGGAATAGATTTTTTTTAAAATATATTTTTCTACTTACTAATGATTTGGAACGTTCTCTAAGAGCTAGTAATCGTTGTACAATTGTAGATGTACCATGAAGACTTTTTGTTATAGAAGAACATACCTCGGGTTATTACAGAATTTCTTGTAGAAAAACTCAGTGACACTTTACTCTACACTTCATGCATTGAATAAAGCATTGCTTAACACGTCGAGCGTCAAGCTCAAAAACCGTGTTTTAAATGGTTTAGACATTGATTTTTTTTTTTGCCTAATTCCTTTTCTAATGCTAGAAAAGGTCGTACAAAAAACCCACTTAGACCGAAACAACCGTGGAGGCCAGAGGTATTAGAATTCATAGTAAAATATATTAAAATGTATTTCCTGGCGGACACACTGGCCTCCGAATAAAGCACTGCCTGTGTTTCCCAAAAGAAACCCCTGCCTGTTTCTTCTGAAGATATTTTGTGTTTCCGGATCCATCGATGTCCTGGATCACTGTGGCGTTTCAAATTAACCTTTGGCCTAATGGTCGCAAGCGTGGTTGTTGAGCGAGGTCCCGGGTTCGATTCCCAGGTCTAGCAAAAATAAAGGCACTCTGTGGGCAGTATTAGGATTTTCTGATGGTCACAGGATCGTCCCCGATTACTACGATTATGGGACTTGAAAACGGCAGTGGCCAAGTATGGGTGTCTGAGATACTGCTTATAACGATTGATATCGTTATTGGAAACAAGGCAAATAATTAAAAACATTTTTATATTAGGCATTAATTTTATCGGTTCATTCTAAATGCATAGGTATTATGAATTATAAATACGTTACAACAGGGATGGGTTAGCCAGTTTAATTTCATTTTGTCCATAAACAATAGTTTGTCCATATAAATTGATAATATGTCGCATCAGACTTCTCGTGTCCAGTTTCATTTTCGTGGGATTGACATCGGCTAGTATGTGGGTGTACAATTTTTCTTTAGTCACTCTAATTACATTATACTTTGTAGATTTTAATCCTTCTTTTTGGAAACGTAATTTTGAAATCATGAGGAATAATTCCCTGTAAAGAAAGGATTTTAAAAATGTATTGTTTCGTATTGTAAGAACTATTCGAAATATGGCTGGCACTGCTGACAATATACATACAGCGCCATCTATCCTATACCCCAATCCTGATTCTCACTATGAGAGTTTACAATGATTTTAACACATCAACCGTAGCGTTTCAGCCCGCTGGACTAACATCTTGCCTGGTCGGAGGATCAATATGATCCTAATATTATTTAATACCTATTAGATATAGTTCAATTTGGCGAGAAATTGCCCACGATATCTGGTAGTCCTAGTACAATGGCGGTCTGGCGTATCGGAGGCCAAGACATTATGGGTCGCTGAGCCATCAGATTATATGTATGTTAACGATAAGCCATAGTTTCTGATTGCACAGAAAGTGATAACCATCCATTTTTTCGTTGGAACTTGTACTTCTTCATCAGAAACAGTCGAAGCTACATTAATGTCAGACTTAGGTAAGCTTTGATTGTTTGTCTCGAAAACTGTAGAGGAGACAAATAATTAAATTATTTTGTCTTTTATAATTTTATATCAAATCAGTATAGAGGGCAGGCAGGTGAAAATGGAAAGCTATTAATAACATAACATAGCATCACGCCTGTATTCCCCGAAGGGTTAGGCAGAGGTGTACTATTGTACACCCAAATTTCGCCGATGCATCTCAAAAAAAATCTATTCCTCGAAGGGTTAAACAGTACCGTACCTCTGTTTAACCCTTCGGGGAATAGATTTTTTTTTAAAATATATATTTCTACCGACTAATGATTTGGAACGTTCTCTAAGAGCTAGTAATCGTTGTACAATTGTAGATGTACCATGAAGACTTTTTGTTATAGAAGAACATACCTCGGGTTATTACAGAATTTCTTGTAGAAAAACTCAGTGACACTTTACTCTACACTTCATGCATTGAATAAAGCATTGCTTAACACGTCGAGCGTCAAGCTCAAAAACCGTGTTTTTCATTTTTTTGACTTTGCATTTTTTTTTGCCTAATTCGTTTTCTAATGCTAGATAATGTCGTACATAAAACCCACTTAGACCGAAACAACCGTGGAGGCCAGAGGTATTAGAATTCATAGTAAAATATATTAAAATGTGTTTCCTGGCGGACACACTGGCCTCCGAATAAAGCACTGCCTGTGTTTCCCAAAAGAAACACGCGGCTTCTGAAGATGGTATTTTGTGTTTCCGGATCCATCGATGTCCTTGATCACTGTGGCGTATCAAATTAACCTTTGGCCTAATGGTCACAAGCGTGGTTGTCGAGCGAGGTCCCGGGTTCGATTCCCAGGTCTAGCAAAAATAAAGGTACTCTGTGGGCAGTATTAGGATTTTCTGATGGTCATAGGATCGCCCCCGATTACTACGATTATGGGACTTGAAAACGGCAGTGGCCAAGTATGATAACGATTGATATCGTTTTTGGAAACGCGGCAGATAATTAAAAACATTTTTATATCAGGCTTTAATTTTATCGTTTCATTATAAATGCATAGGTATTATGTATTATGAATACGTTACTACACGGAGGGGTCCATAATAAATAGTTTGTCCATATAAATTGATAATATGTCGCATCAGACTTCTCGTGTCCAGTTTCATTTTTGTTGGATTGACATCGGCTAGTATGTGGGTGTACAATTTTTCTTTAGTCACTCTAATTACATTATACTTTGTAGATTTTAATCCTTCTTTTTGGAAACGTAATTTTGAAAACATGAGGAGTACTGCCCTGTAAAGAAAGCATTTTAAAAATGTATTATTTCGTATTTTAAGAACTATTCGAAATATGGCACTACAGACCATAGATTTAGAATGTAAAAGATGAATAATGACAGCTTGTAGGAGATACCGAAAAATAATATGTATATGTGTTAGTGACTGATATGTCAGATGAAAATAGGGTTGTGTATTTGCATCGTCAATATTGTATAGTATCGATAGATTAAATCTTGCCCTAATGAATAGAGGTATATACGCTACTAATTAAATCCTCTTATTATAAATTAATAAACGGATAAAATCATTTTATTTATGAAAATACGATGAGTATTACACAATATTATAATAATTATAAGATGATGTTGTATGCAGCATACAGATAAGTATAGTACAAAGATTTAGCCTTGTGCAATCCACTAGTCACAGTTTTGTGCACTGGTAATGATAAAGTAATGTATGATATTACCATAGCTAGTTCCTTTAGGCTCGATTATTTAATAATCAGATAAAAGTCTATCGACTTTTTATCGATATTCGTGAAGTAATTTCTACAGTCAACCCTAGCGTAAACATAGATTTTAATATTTACACTAAATATTATTTATTTCTTGTTTTAACTACAAAATATTACCACGTATCGGAAGAAAATTTAATACACTATGGTAAAATTTGTTTTCTCGGCGAATTAATACTAGTACGTACACAAAATATGGTTTCAAAACGTACGATGAAAAAATCACATTTACCCGTGAAACGTGTAATTATTTGGATTATTTCTCTATGTCTCGTTACAGTTGGCAAAAGAATATAACATTATGACTGTCTAAATATCAGTTATCGCCAATAATTATACGATTATTTTATAAATTAATAAAATATATTTGACACTAAAGCAAGGGTAACAAAAGGTAAGGATCCTTCAAAAAATTTTTATCATACTGATATTGACATCTGTCTCTTTCTTTCTCGGATAGTGTTCATATTAAAATGATATCTCTTTTCCACGCTTAGTTGGTCTTTTAGCGTAAGCGAAATTCTAAGTCTATGCTACAGACAATATACAGCGCCATCTATCGAAGTAAAGTGCCAACAGAAAATCCTGATTCTCACTATGAGAGTTTACAACGATTTTAACACATCAACCGTAGAGTTTCAGCCCACTGGACTAACATCTTGCCTGGTCGGAGGATCAATATGATCCTAATAATAGTAGTAATAGTTCAATTTGGCGAGAAATTGCCCACGATATCTGGTAGTCCTTGTACAATGGCGTTCTCGCGTATCTGAGGCCAAGACATTATGGGTCGCTGAGCCATCAGATTATAAGTATGTTAAGGACTCGGCTTCTGTCGAATGAGACAAGAAATTAATAGCCATAAAAAAAAAAAACGATTTTTAGGCGCAAATCTATTTTGGGAAAAAGGTGAAATTACCAGTACCTTCACAGGGCATTTCAACTTAAGCCTTACGTTAACGCAGTAACAATTATATTTATGTAATCTGTGCCTAGGCAACTTATGTTTAATGGTCCATACGTTACTTGTACTTATCACAAATAGCATAAATTAGGCTATATTGTCATAAAAGAAGTGATGGTGGAGCCTCCATGGGTGGCGAAACATGAGATCGTCAGGAGAGGAATCCCCCCCCGCATAAAATTTTAAGGCGTTATATTGTTTTCGCATAAATTTTATTAGCATAATAATATTGTGGCATAATAATACTTTGACATAATGCAATGGTTAGCATAACTGTCTTTTGATCTAATTTGTTTTGGCATAATTTCGATTTCATTACATTATTTATTTTAATTTGGGAATTACTCTATTGGATTAGGTTAAGGTGCGGCGGGGGTGGCCCTTAGGCCTCCTATGAGCCGCGAACAGGTTTGTTTTTATATCAACGTAAACAGTATTATGCTTCATTATTATTATGCCAACAGTATTTATAGCAATAAACATTATGGCAAAACATTTATGCCTAATAATATGATGCGTAATGATCATTATGCTGAATTTTGTTATGCCAATGTAAATTATGACAATATATTTTATGCTTATTTTAGTAAACCTGTCAGGCGCATTCTGGGCAGAGTTGATACCACCTTTGCTGACTGGCTGATCTTTCCACAATGGCTTTAGGGATTCTGATAGAGCGACTATGTTAACTAGACAGAAGAAGAATAAAAAAATATTTAAGAAATGGGTATTGCTTGAGGAGGAGTTACCGTTCATTTCCAAGTTGGTTGCGCGGGTGTGGCAGTGAGGTGTACCGGGCAATAGAAGTCTTATAGCGCGACACGGTAAGGTTCCTCGATTGAATTCTGAAAGTCAAATTATATACACTTTGAAATAATTGAAACCCAAACTCAATGAATATTCAAGAATTTAAATCATTGTGGAAGGAGGCCATTTAACTGTCAAGTTGGGAAATGGGCTGTTCTGCATCTGTTTGAGGAGCTTTGGACAAAAGCAGCGTGATGACTCCTATCTAAAGGATCGGTCCAAAATTGCAATATACCAATAAAAAAAGAAAGAAAGGTCATCGGTCTTACATGGCACTTTACCGGTGTAGAATATATGACGGTAGTTACTGGTCCCAAGCTGTCATTTATTTGTCATACAAATGGACATCCTACGACTGATATTATGTGCAGATTGGTTAGTCTTACCTGAAATAGAAGTCATCGTCTTCAGCGCCCCAATTCCAATAAAAATTAGAATAGCCGTTCACACTTTCAAAATGCGCAGGAGTGAGTGCGGTGACACCTCCGAATATGTTTCTGTATGGCACACTGGAAAGATATAAAACAAATGAAATTGGAGCAGCCGTTGATAGCTTGGTGTTTTTTCGACGTGAGTCGAAGTGTCAAAGTCAAAGTGAAAAAACAGTTTCGAATTATGAAAAAACGTAGAAAAAACATTCAGGGTCGTGAATACAAAGTTAGAACTAATAGGTTCCTGGTATCTTCTCAAATACCCTGTGTAATGATCATAAATCCCCCTTTTTCTAATTATACTAAAACGGAACTGTAGATAATAGATGTGCAACAGAAGTAATGCCATAAATAAAATTATATACGTAATAATCAACAGTACAGTCAAAATCAGTAGGCCTGAAGAATGTAAATTACACGACTGCCCAAAAAAGGTGTGTAATGTTTTTATTTTTTATTAGGGTTCATGTATGTTTGTGAGTTTCTTTGTTCCACCATAACGTTTGAATGCCTGAACAGAAGGATGTGTTGGGTATCGTTAGAATCCTTACATCATCCCAAGTGATATTTTCGATAATTTTTTGAAAAAAAAAAAAAACTATTAGGCGGCAGTATGGCTCAATTTTTTAACTTTTTAGTTCGTGTTTTGGCAGGGTAGTCGTGTTTTTTTTTTTTTTTTTATTATTACCACTTAATTGGAAATAGAGAATATTCACAAAATAATCAGTTACTTACGCGTAACCAAAAGAGTCCACCGCGGGTGACATGTGAGTCGGAAGCTCTGGACAAGAGTACGAGATCTTCTCGTTCTCAGGGATCAGGTCCACGTCGTGGAAGATCAGACAGTCCCACTTTCCGAACCGCTGAGTCTCCAGGTATGCTATGTTGTACAAGGTTCCTTTATTGAATTTTTCTGAGCCTGAAACAGAATCATGTCAGAATTATTGAGTAAAAGAGGAGAAAGAGTAGAGAATCAATTAAAGGTTCTCTCAAAATACAGATGCATGAATGTTAATCATGACGACACGATTGGTGTTTCGATTTTCTCCGTGCCATATTTCATCCAGATCCGTTCAGCCGTTCTGACGTGATTGAGTAACAAATATTCATCCATCCATTTTCACAAACTTTCACATTGATTATATTAGTAAGATCGTTGGTGCATTTATATACACAAATATTCACATGTATAAACAACCATAGCTGAAACGACTATCTGTAAATAATACAAATATCTGAACTGTGCGTGCATCGAACCCGCGACACGTCACGCAGAAAGCTAATTTAGCCACTGCGCCAACCGTGCCGTCTAGAGATACGGAGCGTAGTAGCTAACAAGATGTAGCTTGGATCTAGACGGTACTGTACTACCAAAATATGCTATACATATGTACGTCAACGGCGTGCACAGAGTTTTTAGACAGGGTAGGCAGAAAATTTTAAAAGCTTACTTACCAAAAATACCTAATGCGTGTTGATAATGGTTCGTCGTCGTGTCGATTAAATAATGATGTATGTTTGCCACCTCAAATATCTTATAATAAATATTTATCCGAGTTATGTAGGGTAGGCAGTGTCTTTTTGTCTGTATGAACCGCACGCCACTGATGTATGTTACGTATATATTATATTATCTCACCATTTTGTTCAACGACAAAGATCCGATACTCAAGGAACTGTTTCTTCAGTAGTGGATGCAGGTGACGCAGGAGAATCGCTAAATTCTTTCTGCGATCTCTGAAAATATATTCATTGATGATGAGTGATAGTTTCGTATTGCTTTCATTTTCATCATCAGCTCATTGTCTTTGAGTCCTGGTTATTAAAAACCTGACTTGCAGTCGTTTATAGGAGAGGGTAGGTGACGACAGTAAAATAAATTGATAGGACACGCATACTTACAGAACTATATCATTAGTCTAGTGGTTATAAGCGCGACTGCTGAGAGTGAGGTCCTGGGTCCGATTCCCCGGTTGGACAACGTGTTATTGGGTTTTTGTGTATTGCAATTCTCAATACTATTGCAAAGACTCGCCCCCAAGATATAAAGTAACTTACCGGTAAGGAACTATAACGGCGATTCTGTGCGTAGCGCGGCAATGCTCAGGCGCATAGTAACCGCCGAGCTTTACGTCAGGATTCTGTTTCTCTATCCATTCAAGTTTTGGTTCAGTCTTGTTTACTTTGATTGGGCCTAATAAATATATATAAAGGTTTTGTTTGAAATTCGGTACAATATGAACTACCTACTTTTAAATTGTCACTAGTTTTTAAAGAGAATATTTTTTATACCACTAAGGCAACAAGAGGCCGTGTACAGGTTAAGGGTTGCACAAAGAGCTATGGAGCGATCCATGCTTGGAATAAAAATTATTGAACGAGTTCCAAACGTCGAAATCCGAAGACGCACGAAGGTTTTTGACGTTGGAAAGCGAGTAATGGAACTCAAGTGGAGTTGGGCAGGACACCTGGCAAGGCGCGGTGATAACAGATGGAGCAAAGCTGACCGAATGGTGGCCAAGAACTGGGAGAAGGAATGTCGGTCGTCCCGCGGCGAGATGGGCGGACGATATTGTTGCCATCGGGGGTCGGACATGGATGAGACTCAGAAGCGTAGAAACTGGCATTTTCAAAGAGAGGCCTATGCCCAGCAGTGGGCGAAGTCGGGCTGTGGATGATGATGATGATGAAGGCAACAAAATGACACATTGGGTCGTATCATGTGGTTAACACGAAGGCAAAGGGTAGAGATCGGAGGTGAGTGTTCCACCGACAAGAGCCGAGTTCTTAAAGAAGAAGAATAGGCGAATAATCGGATGGCCCGCCTGATGGTAACCGGTTACCGTACCACTATGAATGCTTGCAGTACCAGCAGGCGCAATCAAATGCAATTTTGACAGTACAAGTATGTTCATTGCGATGTTTCTAGTATTAAGCGGTGGGATTTTTAAAGCATTAAGCAATGTACATTATTGAACCTGAAAAATTGAATCAAAAATCGTAATCCTAGCTGGGCAATTACGATAATCCGTAAACCTTACCATACCAGCCAGTTTTCAGGAAATCTTCGTTATAAGTTTTCTATTTTTAAACGTGCAAGTTTTGTCTTGTTTGTTTTTTTTTTGTTTATTCATTAAATCGTTGCCCTACATTAGGTATTATTCCTGTATCGTAGGTGCGTTTACAAACAATATTTTTTTTTAAAAAAGCTTTGCCCCATACTATGTTTTCTCCTGTGTCGTGGGTACAGTTTACATACATGTCACATGCACACACAACCAGACCCGAAACAATAATCTGTAGATCATACAAAAATTTGTTCCTTGCGGGAATCGAACCCGCGACACTTAGCGCAGAAAGCTAATCACTTAGCCACTGCGCTAACCGCGTCGTGTATTTACATTGATTTACTAATTCATAAAAATAACAAACATATAATAATTTTGAAGATGTTCATACGAAACTTACCTAAACACGTCTTGTTTACATGACAGATGGGTGTGTTTTTTGGATATCTAGAAGTTTCATCTTCTCCTTAAACAGTAATTATAAAATTAATATTACGATTATTGGTCGACAGTACTCACGACCAGAGCTGGCCTGTTCTTTGGTCAAAGGATGAAACATCGCTATTCAAGGTGGTCAGCGGCGTGCACAGAGTTTTTAGATAGGGAAGGCAGTATTTTTTAAAAGCTTACTTACTTAATGATACCTACTGCATGTTCGTTTTAGTTCGTCGTCTTGTCGATTAAATAATGATGTATGTGATTTGTCACCTCAAATATCTTATAGTAGATATTTATCTGAGTTTTGTAGGGTAGGTAGTGTCTTTTCGTCTTTATGAACCGCACGCCACTGAACGTGGTGATGTTGCCAGACTTCTGGGCACGCTACGAGTTGACAGCGAAGTTGAGGAGTACTTTGACGCCTAAGTTTTCGTTTTGGATAGTTTTTCGTTTATGTTACGACTAATTATAATGATGATAGACTTTAAATCTATTATTGGTTGTAGCAGAAAAGAATTGGTGGTTTACTTTTATGCCCAAAACTTGTTTCTAGATGTCTGATGTTACATTTATGGTAGTGAAGTCGTCTCAAGGAGTGTGGAGACTGGTAGATTCAAAGAGAGGCATTTGTCCAGTAGCGGGTAAATGTGGATTGTGATGATGAAACCTATGGTCTAGTAGTATTTTCCTGATGAAGATCTAAAGAAGAAAATAGAATAAATAGAAAGGCTTACCTATATTCTTAAACCTGGGTTTCATTGACATAAACCAGTAATATGAAGAGTTATACACGCTTTCATTATCTGCAACACAAAACAACAAGTTTTTTGCAAATTCCAGAGAGTGGAAGATATAACAACATGCACAAACATCTAGACCCGGAACAACTGACGACACGATTGGCGCAGTGGCTAAGTGATTAGCTTTCTGCGCTACGTGTTGCGGGTTCGATCCCTGCACGGAACAAATATTTGTATGATCTACAGATAGCTGTTTCGGGTCTGGTTGTTTGTGCATGTGACATGTATGTTTGTAAACTGTACCCACGATACAGGAGAAATCCTAGTGTGGGGCAATGTTTTAAAAAAATAAAAAAACTACTTATCTGTATATTTGTTCTGTGCGGGAATCGAACCCAATATAGTCGCGCAGCAGTCAATCCCTCAACCGTTCTGTCAAATATATCGGCGATGCCGTTATCAAGTCCCATATTGTACGGGACGAGACTAAAACTAACTTTAATAATAACAATGAAATCTCACCCATTTCGACTTCCACGGAATTTATTAACGGATACTTATAAGAGACAACAGTTTCATTTCGAATTTCCTTAGATGTGTTTGTCGTCGTGTTAATGTTTAACACATTCCTGACCTCAGCACCAGGCGGTAAATCGTAACGAACGGAGACATTAAAATAGCACTCTAATATGAACAATATCGATAACAATAATAGCCACCGCTTTTGTGTGCCGTAAACGCAGCAATCCATAGCTTTGTTGGAATAGAAACGACTTCTAAAGAAACAGTCAAAACCGCAATGGATACCACAAATTTGGTATATCAGACAATTTTTGAAATTATGATTACTCATTGGGTATCGTTAGAAGTTTGCCGTGTCTTGACAGTTGTTTGATTTCATGTCCAAAGAAAACGATTACTGTTTTTGGGACTTGTGCTTGGGCCGCTGCTGCTTTGGATACTGCCTCTTCGATCTTTTGGGCACGTGTTCGGTTGTGAGATAGCTGTGCGCTTTTAATAAACAGTTGGACGGATACAGCACTCAGGCTGTGTGCCTTAATGACTTTCCAATTTTTGAAACGGAACATTTGATCTCTAGTATTGATTTCATTGAAAAAGATAAAATAATTTCAACTATTGTATTTTGCTGTGTGAATTAATGTGACATCTGCCATGTTGAACACAGCAAAAATCATAAGATCGAAAAAGATTGAAAGATATCTTGATGTATAAATCAAAAAGCTAAACATCGTTAGAGGCCTGGCTATTTAAAAAATAAAAAACTTACTGATAAAAACTTCTTGGACAGGTCAGTTTCACAAAAACAACTGCACATAGGACATTGGCTCTACCAAATTGCATCACAACGACATATTATTTCGATGATCACAACACAAATGGTCCTTCGCCTTCAGCATCCAGTCTATCGACCACCTTGACAACTAAGAGAGCAAAGGGCTTGCTAAGGGGACGTCGCTATGTTTGCTATTCCGCGGTCTCCACTATATTTGCTATAGCGACATGCAAGGCCAGCCAAATCAGCATTTATTTAATGGTTGTTTAATAACCGCCTCTTTTTCTGGTATTTTTAAAATGATTGGTATATACTAGTTGGTTTCAATTAATTTAATAACAATTCTAAATTCATTTGCACGTTTTCGTGCCTACATTGAAAATATAGGGCGACTGCAAAAACAACTTTCTTTCGCAATCTATGGTTGGCGCGTTTTTGAACCGTAAATAAGGTTGGTCATCGTTATTAAATTCAATTGAATACTACACTGGGATTTCGACAAAATATTAAAAACAAATTGTTTTTTTATGGATTTATTTTTATAATTTTATAAGCAATGTTGGTTCATGTAGTAATACAGCTTGATGCCATTTTTATGTGTGTTAAAAAAGAATAGGGTTTACAATCGTTCATGCGCTTCTGATGAGACTGTAAGTAGCATTTCTGGATTGGCAAATCGGGCTTGCAGCAGCGGGTTACGTAGATGTATTTTTAATGTCCAGTTTGATTGCCGTTTGGACATTTGAATATGCCGTTGAGCTCCGTTGAATTAAGTATTTCCGAAAAACGTTAGCCGGTATTCCTCTTAGTTTTAATTCATGACGTCCATACTCAATACTTTTACCGTGCAAATGAATAACGCGTTGCATCAGACTTTTGGTGTCCAGTTTAATTTTAGTTGGATTGACGTCGGCTAGTATGTGGGTGTACAAATGTTCATTAGTGATGTTGATTAGATTGTACTTCGTTGTTGGCAAGCCTTCTTTTAGGAAACGCAATCTGGATAGCATGAGGAATAATTTCCTGTAAATAAAAAAAGATTTCATGTTTGTCTTTGTTTTGCTTCAGCAATGTTTATCTAGTTGTGCAAATAACATGTCATACAAAAAATATATTATTACACAAGTCAACTTCTATGAGTTTTTTTTTTAAATCTCTATATTATTTTACAGTGAAAGTCTCATCAGAACCAATTAAATGCTTCCTAAGTCATAAGTGTTCAAGAGGACAGATAGACAGACAACTTTTCTAAAAAATATACATAGTTCGTCTGTATCAATAGTAGAGTACAAC
This sequence comes from Shargacucullia verbasci, assembly GCA_947562105.1. NCBI lineage: Eukaryota > Metazoa > Arthropoda > Insecta > Lepidoptera > Noctuidae > Shargacucullia > Shargacucullia verbasci. The sequence continues at coordinate 3,602,079 of OX387296.1, forward strand.
ACAATATTTTTTTTGTGCAAATATCCAATATATACCATATCTAACGTGTACAGAACTGGTCCCTCTAGATTTTTATAAAAGTAATATATAAAAGAAGAATACGATGACGAGAAATGTGTATTACCTCTCATTTCCATATTCATTCCACGGGTGAGGGAGTGTAGTGTATCGGGCTATAGACGTGTTATATCGTACCACGGTGTAATTTTTCGATACTATTCTAAAAAACAAATAGCATAATTAGCTCAACAAATCAGATTGTTTAACATATTTATTAAAAAGATAGCTCGAATTCAAATAAAACGACGCGTGTCAATGAGCAGTGATAGCTTGTCTTCCATGCAGGAGGGTCTGAGTTCAAACCCGGCCGGCACCTGTGTGTCAATGAGAAGACGATGGTTGTGTAATGGTCGCCGACGACTTATAATTAGGTTGCAGATTCGAATCCAGGTAAGCGCGAACCAATCCAATTTAGTTATGACTTATATTCATCATCATTGCTTTAACGGTGAAAGATACCGCGAGAAAACCATTATGTCTTAGAACCAAACATTTGAAGAGCATGTAGCATTCATTCATCACTCGTGGGCCCGCATGGTGCATCGTAACCACAGAACAATATTCTCTATGATGAGACATTATGGCCTCAGATATCAGGCCTGAGCCCCAGCAGGAGAACCAATAATAGCCACGTCCTAATGAGGTCACCGTGGGTGAATCCGGGAGTTATCGGATACCTTTGATACATATCATCGTCTTCTCCGCCCCAATTCCAATAGAAATTGGAGTAGCCGTTCACCGCTTCATATTGCGCAGGAGCTAGGACAGTCACTCCACCGAATATAGTGTTGTATGGCAAACTGAAATGGATGAATGATGTTCAGCATTAAATCTTCTAAAGTGAAGAAAATTTTGGAAAACGATTCGCCACTCTACGGGAATCTCTATAAGGGAATCATAAAAGTCAGAACTCCTTTGGAACATGTCTTTTATGACTGGCTTGGTCCTAGAGTTTTTGAGGCCTACCACAAGTGGAGGCTAGTATATGGCGATTCTCAATAAGTATAATAAAATTTGGACATGTCAAAGCCAAAATCTATTCGACCTGTTAATCAAATCCAAAGGATTACTGATACTGGACACTTTCGTTTGTCTGCCGCGGCATGCTTGCGTCGCTACCTTAGCTCACGGTTTGTCGTGATTACAGTTCCAACCTATTGCCGGAGGTAATTGTACATTTGTTGCACAATTGCAAGTTTCGGTACTTAATATCTATACATGTAATAAAATTATAAAAGGCGATGTCTTTACATTATAGATATTGGAGACAAACTAATACAAGGGGTCTTTATTAGAGCAACAGAAACCAAAACAACAGTTTTCGGATTTTTTGTTTAACTGTATGTACAAGTGTACAAGCATCACGCAAAAACTACTGCATGGAATTGAATGCAGTTTTCACCGATGTATTGCTAGATGTCTAACTTAAAATATAGGCTCCATTTTTCATAAGACCCATACGTACCTATAACCCCACGCCTGCACCGCGGATGATATGTGAGTCGGATGCTCTGGACAGGAGTACGAGATCCTCTCGTCCTCAGGGATCAGGTCCACGTCGTGGAAGATCAGACAGTCCCATTTTCCAAACCGCTGAGTCTCCAGGAATGCAATATTGTATAAAGTACCTTTATTGAATTTTTCTGTGCCTTTAATTGAAGAGTAATATTAATTTAGTTATTATGAAGCCATTTTTTTTAAATTCTACCCCTGAATAGTAATATAGGGGATGAAAGCAAGCAACAAGTAGTTGTTCAGACAGTTCCTTTACATTTCGAAAACTTATGTGATAAGTTGGTTCGATGAACTCACCATATTGTTCAATGACAAATATTCTGTAATCCAATAATTGTTTCTTCATTAACGGGTGTATGTAACGTAGGAAAATAATAAGATTTGTTTTACGATCTCTGAAAAAAATATTACGCTTGTGAGGAAGTGCATACATTACGTAGAAGATTTTTCAACAATTACTATGTAATGTGACGGCACGGTTGGCGCAGTGGTTGAGAGATCGACTGCTGCGCTACGTGTTGCGGGTTCGATTCCCGCACGGAACAAATATTTGTATGATACCATGAATACACACCGTGCCCCGGAAGGCGTATAAAGCCGTTGGTCCTGAACTCTTTCCGGTCGTTTCGGATTACCGTCCCATCGGACTATGAGAGTGAAGGAATAGAGAGTGCACCTGTGTTTGCGCACACATTTGTGCTTTGTAATATCTCTAACCTAATTTCCGATGACCTCGGCCGTCGTGACCGAAATTGGGTCAAGAGGACATTATTAATATGTATTTGTGTATGTAGCTATTGTGTCGAATTTAAATAACTTACCGGTAAGGAACTATAACGGCCACTCGATGTGTAGAGCGGCAGTGCGCAGGCGCATAGTAACCGCCGAACTTTACATCAGAATTCTGTTGCTCTACCCACTCAAGTTTTAGTTCAGTCTTGTTGACTTTTATTGGACCTAATAAAATAAACAGAACTTAGAATTTTAGACTGATTGATTTAGTTCTAATGATACAGAGAAGGATGATGCAGGAAAAGCTAACCGAGGCTTTAGTGTCACATGGGCAAATATTAATAAACATAATGCCTTATTAATGAGCCCAGTTACGGCAAGCTGTCACTTTAATCAAAGTCACGCAATTTCATTAATGTGCCGCATAAAATACTGCGTGAGAGCACGGACAATGTTATCGACGTGGCGTATTCCTAAAATAATTTGGAATTAGAAAAGTGATTAAATCTCAAATGGACAAATATGATCAAACTTACCCAAAGTAGAATTATTTAGCTGACAGACAGGCGTATCTTTTGGATATTTAGGAGTATCTTCGTCACCTAAAACAAAAATCACAATTTTCATAGTCTAATTTAAACTCTACCTGATTTTAAAATCTAGGATTGTTGAAATCGCAATCAAATTAGAAACAAGCCTTTTTATACGTAACATAACATAGCATCACGCCTGTATTTCCTGAAGGGTTAGGAAGAAAAGTACTTTTATACACCCCCATTTCGCCCAACGCATAAAAATGAATAAACGCGCATGAGCATATCCTTTGAACAAATCAAAAGCCTAAGAAGAAAAAAATAAGTTTCAAATTAGCCACTTACCTAGATTTTTAAATAGATGTTTCATTGAAATGAACCAATAATATGAAGAGTTATATCCGTGAGAGTATTCTGCGAACCAAAAAAACAGAGATTCAGATTGATAAGACATGTTTTTATTTACGTAGACCACGAACGTTTTTTATCTAAAGAAAGCAAGTGCATGCTTGTTGTAAAAATATATGCGATAGTGCAATGATATTAGAGTTACACCCTTCAAAATCAAAATCATTGGGAAACACATGTTTACAAATAAAAAATACCTTTATCTTTATCTTTAACGAAATATTCAGACAAAATCATCATCCACGGCCGAATCTACCCACAGTCGTGTATGGACTCTCTTACACAGTATAAATTTAAAATATTCAAATTCTCAGCTTCTCTCTTGTCTAAGTTAAGACACCACTCACCCATTGTCACCGATGTGGAGTTAATAAGCGGATACTCATAATAAGTAATAACTGGTTCAGTACTTCGAGAAGACGCTGTCGATTCTTTTTGAGTGACATTAGAAGAGTGTAGAAATAAACACTTCATTGTGCATCTGGATGAATTAATGGCTTCACTACCATTGATGTGATACATCATTTTCCTGTCTTCGGCGGTGTGCACAGCTTTGTTATAGATAGACATATGTATGTAGCAGTCCATGACGAATATTATGGCTAGCACGAACACCCATCGGGTGCGTGTGCAGTTGATGTAGTCATTCATCCTCTTTTGCCCAGCGTGATTACGGGCAGCTCCTCTTTCGTCATTTGTTAAAGGCATTTCCAACTAGCCAGTTAAGTTCAAATAGTATGGGTAAGAACAGAGATAACAGTATGTATGTTCCTCGACTTGTAAAAGACCCAGTCTCGTAAACCCTTTGGTAGGTGGTCCTTTTCGGGAGATAGTTTTTTAACATAAGTTCCTGGGGTGGTTAAATACTTGCTGTGTGCCTCAATGACTCTATCCAACATCTAAAATGCAATATTGGTAGGTACATTTGACGATTTTTGTATAATAGATAAAATATTATAAAAAATTGTAAAAGAATAGTTGACGTGACATCTGCCACTATTAGTATTTAGTTATCTGTGATTTGCCTTCTGTTTCAAGATACGTTTTGTTATACCATTCGTGTATTGTTACTCTAAAGGTGCAATTTGTTGTGCAGTTCAAGTGCCGTTTCTCAGTTGCAAAAATCACTCATTCTTCCGTCATCCACAAAACGTTGCAGTGCAAGCTCAATATTTTTACAATTTATACTAATTTCAATTCTATAAACGGATCAAGTGACCTTTAAGGTCGCACTTTCGTAATTTATTTTTAATTTTATTGTTATTATAACAAACCTGTGGAAGCGTGGTTCCATGAATCTGTGCGTTGGATGCTCAGTTTGGATGTCTATTGTTTGGCAGATGACACTTTTACTGTTTTATGAAAATCATTTCTGTTATAAAATTATTTTTCCAACGAAAATAGTACCGAATATCAAATGATTCGTATTAAAAGTTGGAGTATTATCAAGGTGCACAGCCTGCGGCAGTGTTGTGCCTGTCTCATCGTTACTGGGATCCACACGCGGCATTTTCTGACCCCCGTGTGTCGCTGTCCTAAGATCGAAGCTGTGTCGCAGAAATAAATGATTATCAATTACAAAATTCTGAATTCGTGCCTAAATCTTGGACAAAATGTAGAAATAACATGTTCGCTTTTTAAATGTATTTTGGAAGTATCTCTGTTTTGAATGTATGTAATGTCCTTTTTGCAAGAAATATCTAAATACCTGGGATGTATGCGAAGTTGGTACAAGTGGAACTGCCTCCGTTATGTTAAGTTGCGGTAACATGTGAAGCCATTGCAGGGTCACCACTTATTGATTTTTTGTAAGTGTTATATGCATTCCTAGTCTCACAACTATAGTGAATCTTCATTTTTCAGTTGAAGAGGTTGCATGGTCAATTGATTAATGACGCTCTGAATCTTTTTAGAGGTGTGCGAAAGAGTTTCAACGAGATGATATGCTTTGTACGTCTGAGACACTCCAGGGACTGTCTGGGGTGCGTTGGACGTACATATATATATACACACACAAGTTTCTAAAGTATAATTCTCTTTTACAAATATTTGTAAATTTTCACTGTTCTCAGAAGACTAGAAATTTTTAAATCATTTCTAAAAGATTTTTCAGCTCTCGGTCATTTATTTAAGGTCATGATGATGTAAAGTTACTCGATCTATCTATTCAAACCAGTCTAATAAAAATAGCATGAGCTTTTATTATAACTATGTGAACAAGCAGCGTCATTATAAGGGTATAGATATAATATTGCGTATCACTAATGTCACCATATAAATACTGCGAAGACTTGGATTGCTATTGAAATATTTTCTGACTACGTAGTAATTTGTTCTGTCTTCCTTTTTATAATAGTACGTAGCAACAGTAGGTTACGAGACGTTATCACGGCAGCGGCTACATCAGCTACGATCAAGGGCTACGCTCAGAGGCTACGCTGTCGTAGCAAACTAGCTACGCGCTACGTCGACGTCTCCTAACTCTGTTATTATTTGCCATAGCATTTAGAACTCTGCAGTGTATTGGACGTGGATTTAAGCTATTGAGTAATAATGATTTTTTCTGGCTTGTTTTATAAGAAAATAATTTATTATATAGGTCTGTAATTACTCTTTTTATATTACGACTAGCCTATGTGCTATTCCAGACTACAATCTATCTCTGTGCCAAATTTCATCCAGATCCGTTTAGCCGTTCTGGCGTGATTGATTAACAAAGATCCATCCATCCATCCATCCATCCTCACAAACTTTCACATTTATAATATTAGTAGGATACCCAAAAGTGGCTTACAAACACACGAATATCTTCTGAATTATTTATTCAAGAAGAGATACGAGTTCATCTTGATTGATCGTTTAGGGTAGAAGCAAACATGTTGTCCATTTCTATACATCTCCTGACTAAAATGGGCCTCTTTCGCTTATAGTTATATGAAATAGAGTATCTATATATATTATACTAGCTGTGCCCGCGACTTCGTTCGCGTGGATGTCGGAACTTAACTATGTATTTTTTAGTGAGACCAAATGCACTTAACCCTATTTTTTTCTAAAATAAAAGTAGCCTAAGTTACTCCTTATTACATCAGCTACCTGCCAATAAAAGTCCCATCAAAATCGGTCCAGCCATTTCAGAGATTAACCTATACAAACAGACAGACAGACAGACAAAAATTGAAAAAAAAAATGTTATTTTGGTGTATGTACCTTATATATATTCATATGCATGTAGTAAAAAACGGTTATTTCAATATTACAAACAGACACTCCAATTTTATTTATATGTATGTATAGATGTATAGATAAATAAAAATCAATTGCCAAAAATGTATGTAAGCGCATAACTTCAGAACCGCTGCACCTATTTGGCAAATTCTTTTTTTTTTCTTGTTTTTATAATTGTTAGGAGAAGGTTTGTATGAAAGGTTTTTTTTGGAAATCTACCGGAAACGTTAGAAATTTGGATGATGTTTTTGTATGATAATCTCAATAATCATTTTCTTCATGAGTAAATTGCACCCGTGCGAAGCCGGGGCGAGTAGCTAGTTTTAAATAATTATATTATTATAATGATAGCCTAGTAGTTAAACGCTTGCCTTCCATGTGAGAGGGTTCGAGTTCAAACCCGGCCCGCACCTCTGACTTTTCGGAATCATGTGCGGATCAGAATTTGATTACCATTTGCGTTAACGGTGAAGGAAAACATCGTGAGGAAACCTGCACATCTGAGAGGGCTCTATAAAGTTCTTGATGGTGTGTAGTTCGCCAACCCGCACTAGGCCAGCGTGGTGGACTAAGGCCTGACCCCTTCTCAATCTGAGAAGAGGCCGTTGCCCAGCAGTGGGACAGTAATGGGCTGAATTTAATATTATTTTTTAACGAATAAATCATTTATCATAAATCATTTATCATGTCCACAGGTTTCGAGATTCAATAACATTTATCAGTACAATGATTGAAAAAAGAGGAAACGATGCGAGATGTCTTTCGTTTGGTATAGATTGCGGTTTAAAATGCTTCTATCGAAAACCTGACTCAGATGAAACTGAAGGTTCCCAAATCCACTGTACACATCGGCGATGGCTGCTTGTGATAATAATATTGATAATGTTGGAGTGTTATTACAATGTGTTGACTTCTTGTGAACTGTTGAGCGGTAATAACAGAAGACTTAATTATATTGACACGAGCACTGACAGGCCGAATGTTACTAGAAAACGAGCTGTCGTTTATTATAAATATCCGTTAAATAACTCTGCGGAAATCTCAATGGGTGAGTTTTGTAGTATTATTGAGCATAGCATAGCATCACGCCTGTATTCCCCGAAGGGTTAGGCAGAGGTGTAGTATTGTACCCCACCTCTTTCCACAACAGAAGACCTAAGCGATGCAAATGGCAAAAAAATAACAACGTGGCATCATGTCAGTTTTCCCCGAAGGGTTAGGCAGAGGTGTACTATTGTACATCCACATTTCGCCGATGCCGTTATTAAGTCTCATGTAATAGGCGGCGAGCCATTTCCATCTACCATGCACAATTCCAAACTCCGTCTTGCTACTGAGAATTTCCATAGAGTAAAACTTAATAATAGTTTGCTCGAATCGGGAATCGAAGCCAGGTCCTCACGTTCGGCAGTCGTGCTTACGACCACTAGACCTAGGGCAGTAGTAGTTGTAGTATTTTTAGCTGTTGTCTTTAAATGTGAACTTCAGCAGTTACAATACTCGCTACGGATCTTCGTGTATCTGAAATTAGCAATAAATTGCTGCACACCAAGCTTAAACAGACGCAAGAGACGAAACACTACAAACGGGACTCTCCCCTTCCCGTTTGTAGCGTTTATATACCTACTTAAAATTATAGTAATAAATAAAAAAATTAAGTCAACTGTGTTTTTGCTGGGGCTGTATGAATGCGCCTTCGAGGAATACAGATGGCATGGTTGGCGCAGTGGTTGAGAGATCGACTGCTGCGCTACGTGTCACGGGTTCGATTCCCGCACGGAACAAATATTTGTATGATCTACAGATAGTTGTTTCGGGTCTGGGTCTTTGTGTATGTGAATACACACCGTGCCTCGGAAATCTCGTAAAGCCGTTGGTCCTGCGCCTGATCTCTCTCCCATCGTGTCGGATTGCCGTCCCATCGGACTATGAGAGTGAAGGAATAGAGGGTGCACCTGTGTTTGCGCAAACACTTGTGCTCTATAATATCTCCTGCATAGTTGGCTAATCTTCGGTGAGATTGGCCACTGCGACCGAAATTCGGTCATGAGGACATTATGAATACGTAAATCAAATCTGCAGCTAACTTCAGTGACATAAAAATATTGTACATAGCTAGCATAGCTTCCCTCGTTTAGTGGAGAATTGTTTGGGAAGTCATCATCATCATCATATCTCTTAGGTACTCTGTTGCTCACGTACTCTGTTGGGACAAGAAGCACCTGAAGATCACTGTTCTCTGAATCACTCGATTCAACGTTTGGGTTGGCCCACGGGACGTCGCCCCAGTTGGTCCAAATTTGTTATCTTACCACTGTGATTTTCTTCTAAATAGAAAAATAGATATAAATACAGTATAAGTACTTTTATAGATACCGCTCTTAATAATAATTAATCACGTACTAAAAGTATTTAGTTTAATTAAGAATTTTGTTTTTTCAGATTACAAAAATGCATACAACTCTTCATATTACTGGTTTATGTCAATGAAACATCTGTTTAAGAATATAGGTAAGTATTTTAATTGTATTGTAAAACTGAATTAAATACCAATTTACCATATTTACCCTATAAGAAAATATCCCTCATTTGTAAATTATTATAATTTATGTAAGTGTAAAAGTACGTCTTAAAACTGCGGCCAAACACCGGAGGACGGGCAGCAGCGTCCTGTCACTAATCGGTGAGCCACTGCGATCCCCAAGTCGCCTGCCAAGCGTGGGGATTATGGCAGCCCCCCCTAGGGGAGGCCTTCGTTCAGTAGTGGACGTCTTTTGGCTGATGATGATGATGATGATGATGATGATGATATAAGAAAATCTGCCTCAAAAATATTATTCACTACTTTTCCTAAAATATGCTATTTTCGTAATTAATAATATTTTTGAGGCTAATTGCACCAGTAATAACTATAGGTACCATGAAAATCTTGTTTAAGGTGTTGGAGAAATTCATTATTATACAAATGAAACGCCTATTTGCCAGTTAAATGAGATTTCTTTAGGTAAGTTCGTAAAAAGTCTATTGTATAATATAAAAAAACGAAACAAAAAATAATAAAATGCTTGGAACTAATTGGTGCCGCAATTTAGGATGATCCTTAGTCGAGCAGTGTACTGAGTTGATGGAATAAGTAGCCCTCATCTTTTAAATACCCTTAAGTGTGCAGGTTTCCTTAAGATGGATTTAAATGAGTATCCACGGAGTGTCTTGCCGGTTCTTTTCCATAGGACCTACTTTTTGGAACAGTGCAACTAGAGATCTAATAAAGTTTTAAAAGTAGTGTAATAGGTTCTATTCTAGTCCATATTATATGAAGAGAATAAATAAGTGATAATATATTTATAATAACTAACAATCTTGTCAAAAAAACAGGAAAATTATTAAAGCGTTCTTCCTGTCTCCTACTTATTGGAACTTTTGCTGTGCCCTATAGGGTCCATAATATTTTCTATATTTAATACTTACCACCTGTATGACTGTGTAAATTATGAATTGCAATAAAGATCTGAGATTGAGATTGAGATATATCGTTAACGCACGAAAGAATGAAATTCCGTCGAACACATATTTCTGTCGGCTTCTCAAAGTTTCTCGGATAAATAATACATTTTTGTCAATTTTGATAATTCCTAAAATATATATTCTCATGTCAAAACAGTAAGGTAATGGAAATCAATAACATTTTCTTAAAAATGTTTGGACGGAATAAGTATTTTCAATATTTTGTTTTTGGCTTTAAGATTTTGACGTGTATCGCAACTTTTACTCTGATTCCTGATGCACGTAAATACGGTCTATTTTATTAAACGACTTCAAAAAAAGAGGAGGTTCTCAATTCGACTGTATTTTTTTTAAATGGTTTTACCTGAACTCGTTGTGTCAATGTCGCTATTATAGCAGCAAGGTATATTACTTTTATGTTTTACTTGGCACTGATTTCAATATTCTTCAACTACTATATTGTATAATAAAAGATTTATTTTTTGCTTTTTAGTTATTAGTTTTGTTTTTGAGTTTTTTGGAGTCGGTTTTTATTTTTTGTTATTTTTGTCAGGTCCGATATTAGTGAACAAAACAGAACCTACACTTGAGTGGGTAGAGCAACAAAATCTCGATGTGAAACTGGGAGGTTACTATGCGCCTGCGCACTGCCAATCTACACATCGAGTTGCCGTAATAGTACCTTATCGGTATGATAGCTTCTTAAGTTTTTTTTTTTTTGACAAACGTGGTTTTTTGTAAACATTAATTACATTATAAATATTTGTGCCTGTTACGGTCACTTCAAGATAGTTTATTGTTATATTAAACAGAGTATGAGAGAATGCAGTTAGACCAGAATTGAACAAATTCATAGAAACTAGCTTTTTTTTGTTTTTTAATACCTTGTCCCACACTAGGATTTCTCCTGTGTCGTGGGTACAGTTTACAAATATACATGTCACATACACACACAACCAGACCCGACACAACTATCTGTAGTTCATACAAATATTTGTTCCGTGCGGGGATCAAACCCGCGACACATAGCGCAGAAAGATAATCGCTTAACCACTGCGCCAACCATGTTGTCGATATTATTATTAAAAGGCCATGCTTTCCCCACTCCTGGGCAAAAGCCTCCGTGTCTCGCGATCCCGCTATGTATTCGGCCAGTCTTTAAGGAAGGCATCCAGTTCATTCCGCCATCTCCAACGAGGCCGCATCTGCCGCAAACCTCCATCTTGTCGTCTCAGAGCACAAGTTTTGTACTTTTTGGGTCCATAGCTCAAACGGCATCCGGCATGTCCTGCCGTCTTTTTCAGCCACGTCAACTATCTGAGATTATGAAATTGTTTTTTTTTTTTTGTTTTTAAAAAGAACTTTGCCCTATACTAGGATTTCTCCTGTATCGTGGGTACACCCATGATCCCGAAACGATCCAGAAATCCTAGCGTACCTTTGTAAACTGTAGTTTACAAACATACATGTCACATGCACACACAACCAGACCTGAAACAAACATCTGCAGACTTACAAATATTTGTTCCGTGCGGGGATCGAACCCGCGACACGTAGCGCAGAAAGCTAATCGCTCAGCCACTCCGCCAACCGTGTCGTCAACATTTTATAAAATAATATTTTCAGGGATCGTAAAGCGAATCTTGCTGTGTTCCTGCGTTACCTCCATCCTTTCCTGAAAAAGCAGCAATTGGAGTACAGGATATTTGTTATTGAACAATACGGTAAGTATTGTACACGATAATTTTAAACGTACAAATGGACGTTTAAGCCAACTTGACATGATTAAAATTAATATGGTTAAGGGTTAATTCACACTGAGCGAGCAGCGGCCGGCAGTGGCTTTTTGAGGCAAAATATTCCAAATCGTTTTGAATCTTATCTACGTGAATAAAAAGTCCATAGTTATTTGAAGACAAAGGAGGGCCAGCGCGGCGCCGGGAAGCTGCACGAGCCTTCTAGCGCCGCACTGCCACTTGCGCTCTTACGGCCGTTGCTCTTTCATTGGGAATTGAGCCTAAAGAATTTATTTTCTCAAAAGAATTACAAATTTACTTACAGAGAAAATGTGAATCTAAAACAATTGTTGCCGTCGAGCGTGGCTTGATTATAGATTAACATTAACATAGGGATCGCTTAGACTAAATTATTATAAACTTATTTGCTATACAAATTGGTAGCGAAGGTTATTTCATATATTAAAATGTGTGCATTACCTACTAATAAGCGCTACCGAGTACGCCGTGCTGTTATGTTTAGTAAGCCTTATACCACAGTCGGTGGATAGCAGTGAGATTTCTTTGCTAAAAATTAACAAGTGAGTTTTGCGAGAGAAGAGTGTCGACTTCGAAAAATATCGCTTTAGCAACGCCATACTTTTGCTGCGTATGTTGCAATAGCTTGAAAAAGTGCTTTCTATGTTTATTGATAGCCGAGTTCGTTTCTCAAAAAGTTTATATTTATACAGGAACAGAAGAATTCAACAAAGGCACATTATACAACATAGCATATTTGGAGACTCAGCGCTTCGGAAAGTGGGACTGTCTGATCTTCCATGACGTGGACCTGATCCCTGAGGACGAGAGGATCTCGTACTTCTGTCAAGAGCATCCGACTCACATATCAGCCGCAGTGGAGTATTTTGGTTATGTGTATGTATTTCTCCTTTTGGATTTTGTTGTTGAGAATTAGAGCGTATCCTAATATTCTACTGCTGGATAAAGAACCATTCTTTTCCCCCTCCCCTCAGTCTCCCCCTTTATGGTCCACCACGTTGCCTTCTTGCTATATCGGATTTCCTTGGACTATTTAATTTTTTTACGTAGGGACTAATTCTAGCCTAGGGAAACAAATCGAGAATTTCAACAGTACTTAGGCATAAACACATAGCTAACAGCTAAATATGTGGGTGGTAGGAACAGTCCATAAGGAAGAGGCAGTGGCTATGGGGAGGACTCCCATAACCCAGGAAGCCCATAGATAGCAGTATATTGTCTTTCCAGTCTGCCATACCATACCTTATTCGGTGGCGTGACATCTTTCACACCAGAACAGTTTGTGCTTGTCAACGGCTATTCTAACTTCTACTGGAGCTGGGGTGCTGAGGACGATGATATGTATGTCAGGTAAGAACTATAGCAAACAGTAACACTATTAGTTCCCCAAATCCAAAAAGCCGGTAACAGACTGGCAGACGAAACTCTGACAAATGACAGATGACTGATGATAAATGTTGATAGTACGTAGCACAATTGCTTACTCATATACTGCATGTATTGTACAGTAATAAAATTCTGTATAATTTGCTACTTTTCAAATTCCGATGGTCAAATACATTTAGCATGCGGAGCGTGCGCTGCTTCATCAACATTAACTACGTTCACAGCCTCACCAGTGCAACAGAGTTGATTCTAGTGTCACCTTTTAAGCAACCTGTTTCCCCACCTTGGACATTTGTGCAAAACTTAATTCTAGCTTAGTTTCCAATCGGTGTGATGATGGTTTAAACTTAATCTGAGTTCGTCTTTGTTTTCAGAATAAAGTCCGCAAAGCTTCCAATGTTGCGATATAATTTTTCGATAGCCAGATACGCAACCCTGCCTCATATGCGCAATAAATTTGGAAAAAATCGGTATGTCTATTCAAATTTATAATTCAAAAATATAAAATCAGTACTGGCCAGCAGTATTTTTACAGTGACAAACTACTTAGGATATTCCATCTTATTTAGAAAAAAGACTAGTTACACGGTCAATGCAAATACTGTTACTGTTAGCCTGGATAATTCCACACCTGGGCAAGGATCTCATGATTTCTAGACCCTTCGGTCAGGAGCCAGTGTGTGTATGACAAGCTCGTCATCTCGTTCGTGGTCTGATGCGACGCCTTCTCGCCGTATCAGGACTCCAATTAGTGATTACCTTGACGTACAGCTCAGCAATTAACGAACAAAATCCTGCAGAGTCTGTGTTTCCTGATAGCTACAACCTGGGAGTCTTTAAGTCAAGAGTGAATAGGTTATTTCTAGGCAAGCGTGTTACATCTTCAACTACATCATCGCTTACCATCGGGTGACATAGTAGTCAAACGCGTGTCTATGAAAAGTAAAAAAAAAAACAACTTGAAAACGTCATTATTCCACAGATATTTCTTCCTCGACCATTCCAAACTTCGCTACCGAAAGGAAGGTTTAACATCAACGAAGTACAACTTGATCAGTGTGACCAAAGAGAAACTGTTTACTCACATCCTAGCTGATGTTAATCCTATCAAAATGAGACTGGACTTCAAAAGTATGCTGAGGCAGATAGTGTACTTATTTGACAATAGTATGACATATGCAGGTGTCGAGATGGTTGATGAAGGGGGAATATTGCACGTAGACGAAAAACATAGTCTTATTCACTTATGAATTATATAAATTAATTCGCGGTATTTCTGTAAAGTTAGACTATTAGATTTTATTTGCAAAAATGTTCTTGAAATAACGTCTGTTCGTAAAATATATTGAAGAAAATTAGTTAGTTATATTGGATGAATTTAGGCACGTTTATTTTTACTTTTGTTGTATTTATTTTTTATTAGATTTTATTATTATTTTATTTTGTAGTAGATCCTTAGATTTTAAATTTATCAAATGTTTGTTTCAAATAAAATTACACAAATGTTCTGCATTCTTTTTTTTGTAGAGTATGGAGATAATGAAAATAAAGATATTAGTAAGTTGTAGAGCAAGAGCAAATTAAAGACAATGAGCAGATAGATCTTTTTCAAAATTTTCTTGCAGAATGGCTACGGCAATTATTTCTCCACAGCAAAGACTACAATAGTATGCTGGAAACTCCACAGCATTAGCAATTCTCGTGCCGGAGAGCCATTTTCTTCAACATAAACTTCTATTAGAGATGAGATGATTTCTACAGAAATCAAGATATGTATGTAATAAAAAGGCAGATATAGTTCGCGTATATTTTTCCGACTTTTCGTAATAACATATTATGTTTATATTATTTTAAACGCTCTTCTTCTTCTGTCGAATTGGCAAGAGCTATCACAGGGGAATCGCTCATGACATAGTGGAAAGATTAGCCAGTCAGTAATAATGGCACCGAGGCTGACTGCCCAGGGTGCGCCAGAAGAACGACATTCTCGAAGAGACTATCTCTTATGTCGAAAGGAACGAGAATTGCATCCCCGAGCCTACACTGACGCTAGAGAACAACGTTTATTTATATGTATACATGATTTTCAGTCTACTGCCTGTAATGATGAACTGGAATCAATAGTTTATGCAGTCTTCCATTAACAAAGCATGGTGGTCACCCATCCAAAAATATTCCGCTGCAATAAATCCTGTTTACAATGTTTGCCGATTTACTAATTGCAAATACCAGGAACAAGTATTAAATGGAGTAAACAAAGAAAGATTATGTACAGGAAAAACATTTACAAGACGCTTATCATTATCAGCGACATGTTTACGAATCTGTATACAACGGTCCACGTCAAATTTTGCCCTGGAGGTTATCAGTTTGAAAGGAGAAATGGCCAATTGGTCCAATTAAGAAATAAAAAAAAATCTACACTTTAATTTTAATTGAAATGAATGGTTTATTAAACAACAGATCATTGTCTCAACGTCAGTATTCTATAGGTATTTGTACTATTCCGAAGCTTTTAAGACCGAGAGGATTGTGAAGGTTTTGGGGCAGCCTGTGCATCCTTAATTCCTGCCCAGGCAGCGCGGCGTTTGTGGACATGATGAGGGGCTTCCAATCTTAACGGTTGCGGCAGAATATCAGTATTTTTACGCGGAGCGACCGCCATCTGACCTTCGCCACCCAATACTGAGAGACACTGATACTCTAAGTTTAGACTGGTTGTCAAACTTTTTGGGCTGCTGACACCCGTTACAACTGTCATAGGTATTCGTATGACACCCGAGGGGTGTGAAAAACTGGCATCCATACGAGCACTGACCTAGATCCACTCATCTGCGCGTTAGCTATGTAGCTACAAGACCCATTTGGACAGTCCTGTCCGGTTTAAATTTGCATGCAACTCTGAACACGTTATAAGATGGAAAAATGGCGCGTCCACACTACCAAGCAAACCAAAGCAGATGTTGCCGATTTCGTCGCAAAAACACAGCATTGCGGGCGATCAGGCTCCAACTCGTTATTAATTTAGGTTTGGGAGTCGAACAGCTTTTACTTATCATTAATCAGTCACAATGAATATGTATATCACAAGCCTATAATTTCCACAAATGTATACAACATTACGAAAATAAAATCTGAAAAGAAACCAACCAGAAATCTGATCAACTGTAATTTTTTTATAATACGGATTGAGAAGTAAATATGAGATTATTAATAAGGTCATATTTAATTATTCCAGCGGAGACTTATTACTTATTTATTTGGGATAAGCAAACAGTTACACTTGTGTCTTGGCGACTCGCACCGTATCCACAGTTTATACGTAACAAATTAGCGGTCCACATCTTAGAGTTCGATTCAATTGAAGTTAATAACGATTACAAATCTGTTGTCGCTTCAATAACACATTGTACCTACATTGCGAACGTGGCGTGGCAGCAAAAACAACTTTGTATTACCAAGCGGTTACTGCTGTCGAGTTGCTCTCGTAAAATATGGATAGCGTGTTTTCCGACTGCAAATAAGGTCGGTAATCGTTATTAAATTTAATTGAACCGAAATTTCGAAAGGATGTCCGAGCGGTAAGACTGCACAGTATATACTACCGCACCGTAGCTTAAGCGACGAGAAGCCAGATATTAACCAATGTGCGGTATTAATTGCTATGGTAGCTAAACATATTATGTAATATATATTTTCTGTTTTGCCCGCTCTCCTGTACACGCCAATCTCTATAGGTATATTTATAAGGAAATTGGTTGTTTACGTCTCAGTGTCTGTTCAAACATTGATTTGAACTTATTCCAAATTTGTAAGTACCTACGTTTTCCTACGTATTTTGTAATTTTATTTTACGGGTGATATATCAGGAGTTTATTTGGCAGGGAGCGCGCGAGTCGAATTTTGTTAGAGATATTTTTGATATTATTTCGCAATTTTTTTTTTCAGTGCAATCATGAAGTCTCTTTGCATTTTCGCATTGGTGTTGCTGGCAATAGTAGCTGTTGCCTTTTCAAATGAGGAAAAATTTCCAATCGGGGCCCTCTGCGGTAGAAGACTGTACCAAGCATACCAGATCATCTGCTCTTCAGACAGTTATAGTAAGACTTTTTTAACCTTCCTTGTCCCAGCTTAGCAAAGTATTTCACATATTTATCCACGCATTTGTTTAAGTAAGTCTAAAGTTTACAACTAGCACCCAGGATAAAAAACAGATTGGACTAATTTACTTGGATTGGACTTATTTTTTACCGAAACTCTCCGATTATTTAGGCGCCTTGATTATTTAAGAAAAATTTGACAGCCACAGCGACCAACAAACGTGAATCCGTTTCTCACTTGACCTCCTGACGCCCTTTCTTCTCAGTCAAGAACATAATCAAGAATAGTGATTAAAGCCCAAGTGTAAATAGCGAATAGAAGCTCTAGTGACCTCACATGAGAACGCTTTAGTTTTTTTCTGGCGTTACCTGATAGGTCGTTAGATCGACGACATTGTTTGATTTTGATTGAGTGCAACCATTTGGGAGTTGATCTTAATTCTAATTTAAGCCTATGTTATATTACGTAATCATGGGAGCACACTGGGCAATGTTTAGAAACTTTCTAAATTTAGCTTGGGCCTCAGGAGGATATGTATGTTTTCATAACAGTATACGGCAGGGGTTCCTAAACTTTTAAGATAACGGAACACTCACCAAATACCTTTTATTTTATGGAACCCCATATCAAATACCTAAAGTGCGGAGTACGCCCGGCCTGGCCATAGTCCGGGCTGAATTCTCGCTAACTACCTATCTACTTACATAACAGTAACAGGTTCTTCTCATCACATATTTTGCGCTATTTCAAAATAATATTTGTACTTTACTGTGGTATTATTTAACAGTCAAAAATAAATAATTTCGCGGAACCCTGGTGACTTTTTTATGGAACCCACTTTAGGAATCGCTGCTATACGAAATGGTATGGTTTTTAATAACAGAAACTGCCACATTATTCTTAAGTAGGTATATATAGTAAGTAGGTATACGGGTGGGGGAAGTGTTTATACTACATCTAGTTTTGCGGAATTCACTAATATATAATTATTGTGTTCAACTCTATCAATTGAACCTCGGCATCGACTGTTAAAGGGTCACCAGCAGGAGTTTCTCCCTACTTACTTCTCAAAAGGCGGACCTGTATTCGAACCCATGACTCGTAAGTCGGCTCCACGAACACCACCACTCCAAAGTATACTTAATTTATATCTTTTCATATTTCAGTTAACGCTGACATCCCTCCGAAGGCCGACAAGCAAGTCGGTCTCAAACAAGAAGGTTCTTTGTTTGAGACCTGCTGTATCTTAGGAGTTTGTTCAGCAGAAGATATTCTCAGCTACTGTTAAAAATGATACATGAAGATATAGCAATTTTATTGCGAAAATATATCTACAGTTGAATTGTTTTCTTTTCTTTCCTATACTTGATTTTTTTGGCTTTAATATAAAATGATTGATGTCTTGTCTATTTTTTAATTATATCAAATAATATTGCAGTCGTTTCTAATTAAGCACGCCTGCAACGGGTGGCTGGAACGCTAAATCTTCTATTTCCGGGGCACAGCTTCGATTCCGGGACGACGGCGCTAAATGCCGGGAATTAATCCCGGAAACAATTGGACAGGCACAACACTCCCGGTGTTCGCCCTCGCCTTGATAACTTTCCAACTCGGAGACGAAGTCATTTGTGATGCTTGCTGTTATTTCTAAGAGAATTAATTAACTGAGGTTTGATATTTGCCTGCTTAAACAGGCAACGAGAGACACCTTAAATATTGGAGAAAGTCAATTTAAATCAAAGTAAAATTATTACCTGTATATGACAAACGCCATTCACTCCCGTGTTGTTCTCCTGAATTGATATTCAGTATTTGAGCAAAACTGAGTGAATGATTTCATTGTCCGCGAAGAAAACACTATAGTCAATTGACGGAAATTTTCTAAAACTAAATGTATGTAGTACCGTTTACAGTACCGAAAAAGCCACTGGTTGTCAATCAGTCGTCGGATTTAAAAACGATTTTAAAATTTGATTGAAATACTGGTATGGTTGAACTGGAAGCCTGTAGCACCTATACCAGCTACTTGATTCAGAGACTGGGTGCATTTTGCTCTCAAGAAGTGAACAACGATCGCAAAATGCACGTTTCTGTTGCAAAAAGTTGCTACTGTGCTCTTACTTAAATGAATACGACTGTCGGAAGGTCTTGTTTATCAATAAACATATGTAGAAGAGAATAATTTATTGAATGAATGATTCAAACACATTTTTTCACCAAAATCATGGCGCGGTATGTGTAAACATCCTACGTTTACATTCACTTACGACCGAATTGTAAATTTAGTGTGTAATTATCATTCAGACTGCTTACTATGAACACCTACGTGCCAGTCAGGAAAATTATTAAAGTAGTGTCTACACATCGGACTCCCAGTAAGTTTAGAAATTGATTTATATTTGTGTTGCCTGTTAAGCATTTGTAAAAATACTATTACAAGAAAAAAAAAACAATATAGAAAATTCGAATTTACGATTCTAGAAATCGTCGGTCGTGGGTTTAAATTCTTGTAAACTAAACCTTCTGCTATTCTATCACCTTATGATATCTGCAGGGGCAGAATATATTTTTATAATAATCATTTGAGGTTTACTCCATTTCTTGCCTATTTCTTCTTCATAGGACCAACCCACTTTTGGAATCGGGCAGCTACATTTTCAATAGTTTGAAAGTGCGTGCAAAGAACCAGTTGAAAAAAAAAATCATGGCTGATTTTTTAGTACTAATTATTTAAATCTATATAAATAAAAATGCCTGCATGAAAGATCATCACTTGTTATCGGCTCGACTGATTTGGGTGATTTTATTTTTGTGTTCGTAATTATCAGGATAAGACTTGTACGAAAGATTTTTTTTGGAAAATCCACATTAATGTTGAAAATTTAGATACTATTTTTGTATGAAAATCTCAATATTTTCTTCATTAGTATATTGCACCCGTGCGAAGCCGGAGCGGGTCGCTAGTATATATTTTTTCAAGATAGGCAATCTATTGCTTCCCCCGAGCGCCTGACGATGCTTTTTATTTATTTAAAATTCTTTTTACATAAACAGAACGCGAACGTCATTCGTCCCTGCAAGAATGTCTCGATTCTTCTAAGGAGTCTAGAAGGAAGCGTTGCAGGTGGAAACCCTGGATCATACTGTCTCTGTTCAGCTTAGCTCTGTACTATATATACGTTCGTAGAGCCCACTTTTTTCCTGAAATGAACGAACGTACTGGCAATACTGGTAATATAGTTACGTATGTTTCAGAGACAAAAACACCAATGATAAAAGGTAAGAAATTATTATTATTTTATAAATTTATTTTATAGAAATAAAGAAAGGAAGAAATAAAAACATTTATACTGTAGCAGACAGTCACGACAGCATAAAAAAAAAACAAAAAAATATTATGTGATCTGTGTAAGGACGGTTGATAGATATTTATTTTTATCCAGTTCACTGCCTCATCTGTCTAATGCTCGCAAGTGTGGCTGCTGACTGTGATGGCTGGGTTTGATTACCGTGTCGACCAATGTGTTTTTGGAATATTTTGCTCGGATATTCTTAGTAGAAGTCAGTCGGAAGTTTTGATTTTTGTTCCTTGGGGGACGTGGAGCTTTTAATGGTTTTTTAACATTGCATTTACAAACCGCTCTTTGTAGTATATTGAAGATTTAAAAAAAACTCTATATAAATATAATGTATACCTAAATGTCTTCTACTATGTTTACGTTTTTAGTGTATGCACTACCAAAGAATCTAAAATCTTATAGAAAATCTATCGCAAAGAAGCCGGAGAACCGGAACGATACTTTAGGTAAGTTTGTTATTATAGAACAATTTTTTTACCGCGACATCACGGGAGAAAAGTAGTAATATTGTCGGTTTCCGCGATTCCAACACATTTTATTACTGAAAAAACTTATTAATTACTACTATGTATGTATATATTAAATGTAACGTTACGAACGTCTGTAAGGACAGGTCTGCTCAAATCTGTCATAGCACTGATACTTTCTTCCAAAAGCCAGTCCAGACTTTGACCTCCATTTGTCTTACACGTCTTCCATATACTTACTGTGTTATAAACAATAATTTAAAAGAGTAACCATGGAGTTTCTTGCTAGTACTTCTCCATGAAATGACTATTTAAACCAGCTAAACGATTTGTAAGTGCCTTATATGGCCTACACGAATAAAAAGTTTTTAGTTTGAGTTTGACCGTTTTACTTTTCTTTATGTCCACAGACGCAGCAATAGAGCTTCAGTTATATTCTCAAAATATGCCGTTCTGTTTCCTGAAGAAAACTGATTTTAGTAAGATACCGATACCTACTCTAAATACTTTGTTTAATACGCCAGTTAGTCAGAACTATATCTCTTATTTTAATTTGTTAATTTTATAATTATTTAAAACACAGTCAAGCACGCAATGTCTTAAGGAGGAACGAGAATTGTAATGAGCTTGTAAATTGCCCTTTTATGTTATCGCACGCAGATGGCGCTGTATTTTTTAAGCCATAGTCAAACTTTCAATGGCAGACAAAATAGACAGCAGACTGCAGACGCTCAAATCGATCCTGCACTAGCTTACTAACCTACCTTTAGTCCAGCTATGTCTACTCCCGTAAAAGTGGCAAATATCCAACAAAGCCACAAATATCTTTTGAACAATTCCTACAAGTATGGTGTCAGCTCATCTTGAATGACCGTTAAGTTTATTGCATTATACTGTATGAAGCCTTGCTGGAAGCAAACACGTTGTTTATATATACATTTCCGTGCCAAAATCGGGTTTGTGTATGTATCTTTATGACATAACTAGCTGTGCCCGCGAATTCATTCGCGTGGATGTCGGAACTTAACAATGTATTTTTTAGTGAGACCAAATGCACTTAACCCTATTTTTTTCTAAAATAAAAGAATTTTTCTAAAATAAAAGTGGCCTATGTTACTCCTTATTACATCAGCTACCTGCCAATAAGTCCCGCCAAAATCGGTCCAGCCATTTCAGAGATTAGCCTATACAAACAAACAGACAGACAGACAGACAGACAAAATTTGTAAAAAATGTTATTTTGGTGTATGTACCGTATATATATTCATATGCATGTAGTAAAAAACGGTTATTTCAATATTACAAACAGACACTCCAATTTTATTTATATGTATAGATATGCAGTATAGCTAATGCTCTTCTATTATTGTTGTAGGTGACGTAGTGATCAATAAGACGAGTGTGAACTTGTCCTTAAACAATGTGTACCCTCACGTAAAGAAGGGTGGCTACTATCGTCCGCCGAATTGTAAGCCCAGGCATAGAGTCGGTATCATAGTTCCCTACAGGTTTGTGGTTACATTAAATGTATGAAAAGATTGTGCGCGCGCATTTGATTGAGCTCATATCGTACAGTGCGTTCATCATAGCTAGTCTCCTGTCTGTTTTAGCTTGTCGCAGGGGACTATTTAAAGTGAACAGTGTGTAAACGCGTAATCATTTTGATACATTTTTGGCTTATGGTTGACTTTGAGAAAAACTCCATTACAATTTTTTTTTTCTATTTGCTTTATTTATGTCACTAGACTGGTATGAAAATAAACTTTATGTATAGTTTAAATTTTAAACAAAGGCCAAGAGTAATATAATCGTTTAGGCACAATTTTCTGCTCTACTATCGTTTTGGTCTCTATTAATTTAAGGTTGAGTAATGATTGAATTCTATAATGATTGCTGAAAGATTTTTACCTTTTAATAAATAGGTCTAAATTACACAGCTATCCCACAGATCGGACGATCTGTAAGGTTGACGCGGTCAGTCCTTCGATGGGTGATGAGTTTTTACATATCGAGACCTCTCCATGTCTCGGAAAGTACGTTAAGGCAGGTCCCGGGTGCCATACGAAGACCAATGGCAGTCATTAGTAGTCATGTCTGTAGCCCAAAAAGTCTGACAACCATACCTTAGAGTATCAGTGTCTCCCAGTAATTGGGTGACAGAGGTCAGAAGGCAGTCGCTCCGTGTAAAATACTGATATTCAGCCGCAACCGGTTAGTTTGGGAGCCGACTCCAGTATGATGATTTGCACTAGTAGTATTATAAAAGATATTGACACGAACAGGATTTTGACTCACTCACTCACTCCATGACGGCAAGGATTCTAACTAAACATTGTTTCCATCTTTTCAGGGACCGTTTACATAATTTGGGTATATTCTTGTACAACATTCATCCGTTCTTAATGAAACAGAAATTGGAGTACCAGATATTTGTGATTGAACAAGAAGGTAAGTCACGGCACAGATATTTTTCTAGTGAAGTCATTGACTGACCGGAAAAATCTCTGCTAGGTTTTGAATTCGCTTCCCAAGACGGTTTGGTTCAGCAAAATTAAATTCGGTCCATCGGCTGGGCAAGGGCCTCTTCTCAGATGAAAAAGATTAGGTTTAGTCCACCATACCATGGAAACCTACATATATGGAGCCCTCTCAGGTGTGCAAGTTTACTCACGATGTTTTCCTCTGTTTACGCAAGTGATAATTTAATTCTGATCTGTATATGATTCCTGCATGGAAAGCAAGCGTTCAACTTCTAGAATATCACTACTACAAAATTTCAGTACCTGCTTCATAGTTTGGGATTGTGAAGTTCGATGACGTTATCCTCGCTCCTTCTAATACCTATTGGAGTTAAATAAAGGAATTTGCGAAATGTGGGTGAACAACTACAGCAAATCTCTAGCTTACGAGGAATGAGGGCGCTTTATATTTTTTTAATTTCAAGGATACGAACCTTTCAATAAGGGTCGAATATTCAACGCTGGATTCAAGGAAATGATGAAGTTCAATACATTTCACTGTTTGATTCTACATGACCTGGACCTCTTGCCCACGGATCCACATATCCTGTACACTTGCCCAACGTTGCCCAGACACATGTGCGCGAAGGTTAACGACACAGATGTCAGAAGAGACTATAAGTAAGTGATTTGTGGATACCTACACCATTTTATTGTAAAGCGCTTAAAGTAGGTAGGATTTCACAAAGCTGCTAGGGACCATTTCTATCAGTCGTAGCTTTTGCCCAACCGTGTCCATGTCTTTCCGACTAGCTGAATTATGTCACCGGCTCATCTTGCCATTAGTCTTCCAACGCTCCGTGTCATCCTATCAACGATGTACTCACCCTGCATGATGACATAGCCTAGTATCCTGGTAATGGCACCAGAGAGAACTCAAGCTGTGCTTCAGCTGCTGGGGCAGCAGTCATAACAGTGCTGACTGCACAGGGAGAACCAGAAAAACATATGAACTCTAGAGACTCCGCTGCTCCAACCTCCACATGTGTACCATTCTGCTAAGTTGATGATGCGTGTATATAGATGATATATTTGTTGGATTAGTAACCAAATAAGAAATATTAAAACCTTTGTACTCTGCATAGGTGTTCGTATTTTAAAAATCTGATAATAATAAATTTCTCTTGTTTTGTTTTATCGTCAAGTTACCACGTGTTTTATTAATATTGGTTACCTATACTGTTTCAGCATATCTTATGAATACAAGTCGATATTCGGAGGCGTGGTCGCGTTGACTGTGGAACAGTTTGAGAGGGCCAATGGATACTCCAACCTGTACTTCGGCTGGGGAGGCGAAGACAACGATATGTTTTGGAGGTGAGGCTGTTTATGGCTTAGAAAGTTACTTCAACGAGAAGTTATTAGAATATATTCTTACATATTATTTAATAAGTGACATCATAATTTATTTTTCAGTAAAAACTCGTTAATTTATAACTCGATTCCCAGGTCATGGTTATTGAGTTTTATTGTATAGATTTTGTCAGTAGCAGCACGGAGATAGGATCTATATCTAGTACATGGCAAAGGCTGCCTATAACTTAATAACGGCATAGTGAAATGTGGGTGTACAACAGAACAATTCTGCCTAACGGGTAATACAGGCGTGATGTTTGTTATGTAAAAGTACCGTTCGTTTCAGACTAAGTGCATCCGGGTACCCTCTTGTGAGGTACAAAAACGTTGGCGTGTATACTGTGCTGCCGCACAAGCGTGACACGCCCAATCCTTTCAGGTAACTTACCTATAGGTCAGTGCCGGTTTAACTACGCAGTAAGAGTAGCGACTGCTACGGGCCCACCGCAAAAGGGGGCCCCGCGTATTCAAACCCGCCTACCTCCGCCTGAGCCAATTTTATTGAGTGAAACTTATTAAGACGTGGTATATTGATTTTACTTTATGTCACAAAAACGTGAATCCTTACACCTGTTTTCCGTCTAAGACAATCCATGTTAGACGATCGGTAACCGATTAATTGGTTGGTGAAAATAAAACCACTGACTTTCACACAGTAAACGCACAGGTTCTACAAATAGTCACTTTATACTTATGAGCCCATAGCAGATCAAGAGCCTCTCGATAGAATTTGCTACGGGCCCCGCGCTCATATTCTTTTGCCGTACAAAACCTATGGACGGCACGGTTGACGGAGTGATTGACAGATCCACTGCTGCGCTACGTGTCGCGGATTCGATTCCCGAACGGAACAAATATTTGTATGATCTACAGATAGTTGTTCTGGAGTTATTCCTAGTGTAGAGCAACACTATTTTTTTTAAATTGTTTCTTGATGGCGCCTTTAGCCATCTGCCGCGCACAGTAACAAGCTCTTGAAAATTCTATTAAAAAACCCCAATAACACTTGCGTCTACACCAAAGCCAGTTTACAACAACTGAATCCGTATCTATAGGTATATCTGACAGTTACGCAATTACCTGGCAGTCGGTTTGCCGCAGTACATATTTGGAACATTCCTCCCTGTATTATTATATGCGAGAGTTACTATATTGATCAGCATAAACTTAATTATGGCAACACACACGTATGTGTTTAGCTGGTGCCTGCATCTAAGGGTTCGTCCACACGTTACGTCTTTTCCAACATTTGCCACAAGTTGCGTTTTGTACGCAACCATGTGATTTTAACTCGGCCATAAACACACTGATATCTTACCTCTGTGCATTAGCCTTTCCCAATTTGCACTATATTTATAAGTATTAAACTATTACTAAGAATTTCATTGAGTTTGACGGCACGGTTGTCGGTTGGCGCAGTGGTTGACAGCGCTATGTGTCGCGTGTTCGATCCCGCACTGAACAAATATTTATGCAATTTATAAATAATTGTTTCGGGTCTAGGTGTTTTTGTAACTTGATAGGTATGTCTTTGTAAACGCACCCACGATACAGGGATTATTCCTAGTGTAGGGCAACGTTTATTTAAAAAAAGTAAAGTACTCGTACTAGTAAGTAAGTACTATTACTAATTTAAAAATAAGAAAGGAATATATTCCTACCCCCACGGGAAAAAAGTAACTATATAAATAAATGCTATTTCTTAAAATAGTTATCAAATGAGGCCCATTTCAGCATCCAGCATGGATTTGACACATTATACCTAATACTTTTACTAACGGACAATTAACATGAACAGAACCTTTACTTAAAGAAATGTGAGAACCTCCTTAAATACTTAAATATATGTGTATATACTTATATATATACACACACACATAAATATGTATAAAATATATATAAATATAGAAAAAGTATTATAAAAGCAAATGATACTAACTAATTACTAAAATAAAACTATAATTATTATTTATTTTTAAATACTTAATTTTCACCTAGCTATTCAATGTAACTCAAAACTATATTTAGTTTTTTTCAGATTTTTTTTTAGAGCTTTCGTCTTCCTCTCCTCTATATAAATCTAACTTTGCTGTGCCCGACAGGGTCCATAATTGTTTCTATTGTCCAACATTCCAACTGTTATATGTACACATTATGGAATGCAATAAAGTATTGAGTATTGAGTATTGATTCAAAAGTTATTCGTGCTTTAGTGGGCATTTATATTTTTATGATAAGTAGATTATAAATTGTCTAATGTTCGCAAGTGTTATTGCGATTTTCTGTATGTAATTCCTCAGTAGCAGCACGAAGTCTGGAACTGTTTCTGGTAGATGGCAATAGGCTCACCCCCTCCCTATTACATTAGACTCAATAACTGCATCGGGGAATGTGTGTGTATAATGTCCTCTGCCTAACCCTTTCAGAGAATACCTACATGCGTGATGTTATGTTATGGATTGTAGTTTTTTTTAATATGTTTTTTTTTTGTTTCCAGGCATCACCTCATCAGTAGGTCTGTGGATAGATACAAAATAGATGGGCTGTCAAACATTGAATACTATGTAATTTCTACAAAATTCCGTCATCTTTACACACATATTGTGGTCAATATTAATCCCAGACAAGACAACATAACAGAACTAAATAATAAGTTTGGGACCAGTTTATACAAAGTATAGGTAGATAACGAAGTTTAATTTAGAACATTTATCAGTGTGCAAACGCTTTTTGACTTTCAACTAGCAATTTTTAGTCTAACGCAGTCCTGCAGTAAATTATAGGCCTCTCCTTTACAAGATCCAATCACAATCACAATCACAAGGAGGTCGCAGGTCTCAGATAATCTGACTCCTCCGATTTCTATGTTAAGTCAGGCAAGTGTTAATGAGCTTTTTAGACTATGTAGTAAATTCTCCACTAGAACTGTGTTTGGTAGTCAGTGGATGTCGATAAAGTCGCCCTTTATTAAATATGATCATTAGCGAAATGTAGACGTGTAATTCAATGCATATAAATATTGTATTTTATAAGAAATCCTAATATAAAAGACCCATAAAGATTTAAAACCACTTAACCTCTTTCAGATAGAAAACAAAATGGTCCCACGTTTAACTCGAAATAGTTTTGTCCGAGGAGGATTTTTCATTGAGCGCGGGCTTACCCACAGTTTTTAAAAAAGAACAATATTGGCTATGGCTATGTGTAGGTGCCTCGTTGAGCCTTACGCCCGTATATCATTCGAATTGCTTGCAGCAGCGTTCACTCGAAATATACTTTGAAATATCGAACGCGCGCTAGGAATACAATATGATCTGTGGTCTATTGTACTCGTGTTTGTTGGTTTTGTTTGCCGGTTTTAACGTAAGGAACTTATACCACCAAATTTAATATCTACTATTAAATTCGTGATCTGAAAATATTTATTGATAATAATAATGTTTGTGAAGATCATATATAATTACTTATATGTATTTAGGTACTTCGGACTTGTACAAGAAGTGATGTTCATCCAAACGGTGGGTCCATGTATGAAAAGAACCATCCAAACAGATGAAGCAGTTCCTAAGCAACTTAGCACCCACGGCACTCCTTTGTGGTGGTGTTTTTAAATTCCGTTCGCACCCAGTAACAGATGAAATACGTACATCGTTATAGGTACCGTAGCGTATGGGGAATATTTGTAGAACTGGATAATTGCAGTTTCACTGTAGAGTCATAGGTAGGTATCTGGCGCCTGCACCAATTGTAGCGTATGGGGATGACTTCCTCTTTTCTCGCCGTCTTCTAACTTCTCCCAGTTTTTTTTATATTTAAATAAATAACCGCATTTTATACTATGTTATCAGAAAAAAGTAATTCTGCTCATATCGTAAAGGAAAGAAGTACCTGAGCGTAACGATTTAAACCGATAGATGTCGCCATGTGTATTGTTTATGTTCTGAAGACTAATAAGTGTTTAAAATACAATAATTAATCATAGAGTTAAAACATTAACTAAATAATAAATTAATCTTATTATATAACATAATAAAGCATAACAATAATAAATATCTTTTTTAGATTCCGCTACAGATTCTGCGTAATACGTACCATTTTTCGGTGTGCTGCCATACTTAGAAAGCATTCTTGAATTATTGGTAAATTTCAAATCGAGTGTAGAAAATATTGAAAAGCATTTAAAAACTAAATATAATAAAAACCTAAGATGCACTTTCAAATTTTTATTATTATTGTGGAAAGTTTCAGCAACTCTACTGTGGTATAACAGTTACTTTTACTTACCAAAGGTTAGTTTTCGTAATCTTCCCAAAACATGTTCCCCGCTAAATATTTGTACAGATTTTTTTTTATACAATCAAGAACACATACTGTTCGCTTGTCAACATGGTTATCTATCGAACTTGACACTCACAAACCACAATTTAAATTTGAACACGTATTTTTGTCATGTTTTCAATCGCTTATCACTTTGTGTTATTAAAACTTAACATATAATGCCTGACTGAAATTAAAAATGCCTGATAATATTTCAAGAGACAATAAAATATAAAATATTAATGCTAAGCACTCATTTTATATTTTAATTACGGGAAGTTATATTCCCGTAACTGGCAACACCGATGTGATCTGACTTTCCGAAAAAATGTCAGTTGAATATTGCGGTTTGCGGCAGACAGTGACGAGTTCGTGTGGATTTTCCGCATTCACAATATTTCTAATTTTCGCACTTTCACCTATTTGTAATAATCGTATTGTGTAATAAGTTACATCTGCGTATTAAAGTAACTGTAACATCGTTGTTGTATAAAAGCCGCCTGTTATGTTTGTCAAAATCGTGTAGGCAGTGTTTTTTCGTCAGACTTGTTTTTTTTTTGTGATATTCGTTTCTGATTTTTGGCGCAAGTTGTTCGGAAATTATAAGTGGAGACTCCAAGGTAAGATCTACTCTCTCGTAAATTTTTGCATGTACAATGTTTGTATAAAACGCGGTAAGATAGTAACACTGGTCTAATTATAGAAACCTGTTTTACAGATATTGTGTTTCTTAAAGTAGTTTTTCTCGAACTCAATGTATTATTCTTACAGGATATAAAGTATTCGCGTGCGTATCAGCATGGAAAATTTTATAGCTTTGAATATTACAATGATTTTACATCTATGCATAACAAAAAAAGCCATAAACATTCTCCTATTGCCAAGGTACTTGGGTACTTACAGTTTTATTACAGTTATGAGACGAAAATACTAGTATTCCAATAATTATTCTGAGCACCATAAAATAATGTAAAATTATAATATTGTGGGCTAATTTTTGAATATAGGTATATAAATGAAATCAAACAATTTCATAATTATGATAATTATTTTTATTAGTTCTAATGTCTATAATATTTTGATAGTCCTACTTTTTATGGAAACCTCAAGATTCCAGAATAAAATAAACCTTACCTTTTTAAATGTTTGTAATTAAATTAAAACAAGCTTTAATATTAATACTGAAAGCATTATTTGTTGTAATTTTCTTAAATCAGACACATCATTGTTTAATATTTACAAAAAGACGGTATGCACTTATATATTTCGGTATAAATTAAAATACAGTCAGAGACTTCATACATGGATTGAAAAAGAAAATTATAATTTTTTGAAGATCAATACAATTATATTTTTTCCAATAAAAATAGCTGTATATTTAATTATTTACTCAATAAAAAAATCTACATCTCAATTAAATATCTCATGTTTTTTTTTTCTATGTATATATGATATATTTATACTTAAACATTTTTTATAAAAGTTTATACATTTATTTGACCTTGTTGATCATATAATACCTATTATACTCAACAGAATATTCCCAAAGGTTTCGTTGTCTATGGTTGTTATGTAAGATTACAATAATTTAGCACTCCAATATTGATATGACCTCCACAAGGCAAGTCTTATTGTCTTGAGGATGTGCCTATTGAAGTGATTGCACTATAATTTCATTTAAATATTTCCTATGTGTATGAACTTCTACGGGTCTAATTTTTCTATTTCTTTGTTTCATTGGAGATTATTGACATAAGCCTGATATTTTTAAAAACCAAAAAACAAAAGACATGTAATTCCATTTTTGAATATATTCAAATGTTTAATTTTTTTCCAATATCACCTTTTTTTTCTTTAAGGTCATCCTTTATGCCAACATAATTAATTGTAACCAATTTTTACACCAATAAAATGTACTAAAATAGATATCATTTAAATGGTCAATAAACTTGTCTCTAAGTAATGTTCAATTACATAGATAACACGGTCATGTCCATTCACAACTAAATACAAGTTATAACTTTGCCTTTAATTGTTATACAATATAACAATATTCTCTATTACAAATGAATAAGGTTCATTTTTATCGTTATGACATTTACTCTTCTATAGATTTATTAAAAAGTGTATTCCATTAACTAGATGATAGCATTTGTATATTATGTCTAGCTCGAAATTATACATTGATAATTTTTTATCTAGTTCTGCTATGGCATAATGTTTAAACAATTCATTCCTTGTTATTAGGGACTTCACATCCAATTAAGACTTGTCAGCAGAATTTGTTCCTGACATTATTATTATAAACTTAAAACAATACGGCCATAGTTTAGTTAGGTCTCATAACCTTCCCAATGTAGATTTGTATTTTATAATCTCCATCCACGAAAAATGTACGCACTCAATGAACTTTAAACTCTATTGCTACACAATAAAGATTATTTCTAAACAAAACAATCTGAATAGTGTTAATTTGCATAATAATATTATTACTACATATATAGTTAATGTTTGCAGACTTTGTTTTGACCTCGTCTTACCTGTCGATAAGCAGCTACGTAACTATAGGCAGTTTTTATTGACTTAATTTTGGTAAACCATATTTGACATGGTATTACCGGTTTAGCGCGCCTGTTACGAATCACCGTTCGGAAATGATTATATGCTTGTATTGCGCATAATAAAGTTCAGTTCCGAATCTTCACTTTTATGTTACGTATTGTTATTCAATCGAGTTTCGCACTGCGTCTGTTTTTGTATTTATTGTATTAATAATTTAGCCTGAAAACAAGCTGACTAGACAAGCGGGTAGATGATCATAACCTAAATCTTCTACACTGATTTCTAAAAACGTTGTTTAAGGAATTTTGGGCTTATTAAGGTCTGCACACCACCCTTGGGTAACCAACAATATAGCAGTAAAAACAAAAAGCAGCAGATAATAAGAAGCTCAAAAGGCGCACGAAATGACGCACGGTCAAAACATCTTTCATTTTTTCATTATATACATATATGTATTACCTATATTATCCGGAGGTATTCTTATGGCCTAATAAATTTATGCATGCGGAACCACCGATAGCCAGTTTTTAATTAGTTCTTTATCTACATTTTTAATGCATCTATAATTTTCATTTCCTCCTAGTAATGTTCTGTTTCTTTTCCAGTTCCTTCTCCCTTCCTATCCACGAGAAAGAAGCACGTTAGCCCCTGGATCCCTTAATTCCTCACCTTTTAAGGCCGTCTGGTTGCATGGCTGGTTTTAAATTTAAAATGTTATCGCTATTTATAGTTTTATTTTCATGTTTACTCACTTACAGCATGTATTTGTACGTGTTTGAACGATTAAGTAACAAAAAGAATGTGTTTCTGTTAGGTAGTATGTTCACCTACTGAACCTGGAATGTTAAGTTATTCTTAATGTAATAAAGACGTAATTTATAACCTTGATTTTTTATTCTTTCAGTAAAGAAAGTTATGTTGTAGAACATAAATAAGCACCAAGGGAAATTAATTTTCATGATTCAGTAAAATCTGCATGATTACGTGTAGGTTTTTTTGAGGGGCGGATTCGGATATGACTGCCTAAACAAAACAGTGATTAACAATCATATTATACTACATTATTAAAGTCACATAATTTACTCAATCGATACGGTTTCGTGCCTAACAAAAAGGTTTTTATATATATTTTATTCATGTGCGAAAGACACCATGTGTGCATGGATGGTAATGGCGCATCTTAATGGAAGCACGCGGTCCCACAGTTGTTAATGTTATTTCGTTCTCCTATAACTGTTCGTATCATTGTTTCGGATACGTGATTTTTATCCTAATGACGCCACAGCAGTGGTTGGATTCGGATACGAACGTGCTAAACGTCCCGTCGTTTTATTAGGGAAATACGAAACTTTGGTTTTTCGATCCCAGTTTCCGATAATTCTGATAACGAACTCGATTATCTTTAAAGGCTAGGTAGAAATCAGGGTCGTTTTACTCGTATTTTTATTGCAGAACTATAAACGTAATCGGTAGAGATCTTCGAATGATAGCAGACGATATCAGTGATATCTAAATAAAATAATAATTGGAATGACCCAGATTTGAATATGGAGAATATGGACTAATTTCAAGTTAACAAATCCTGATTAGGGATGACAGAACTAATTTCGAAAATTTTAATTGTCATCAAGATTTTGGAAATCCGGCGAATAACTTAAGTATTACGATATAATTTTCCCTCAGAAGTTTCAAAACGATTCAGACGATCCTGATTCGTCACGATAATTATATTTATAACTATCTTCAGTCCGTGACTTCGTCCGCGTGATCTACATAAATAATTTATAGCCTATAGCACTCGGGGATAATGTAGCTATCTATCGGTGAAAGAATTTTCAGATTCAGATCATTAGTTCCGGAGATTACTCCCTACATAAAAACAAATTTTACCTCTTTATAATATTAGTATAGATTATGATAATTTTACTTTTCTTATATCTGTTTTGGATTTACGTTTGATAACTGAAAACTAGGCACGTAATTAACTTTTTGCAAAGAGTTCTTTAATTAACTTTGTCTTGCACTGATTATAAAGCCGGCCATAGTTTTTTACAGCTCAGTTCAATCTGGCGGCGTTCGAGACCTTTCGTGTTAGATACCAATTTGCATACAGGACGTCCTGTCCTAAGACTAAGCGTTGTACCAGCGGCCTAACTAAACAATAAACTGCAAATTGCACGCCATGTTGCTAGTGCTAACTGGGATTCTATTTACGTGTTCGGTAGTGTCATGTTTTGCTCCTGGTGTGTTTCACCTTGACTTCAATCTGCTCGCTTTTTTTGCAGTTTATCCGTTTTTGATAGGCTTTGTTGTATCATAGGAATGAAGACCCTATTACATGGACTAAATAACGGTTTATTTATTAGATCCGGATAATCTATTATATTTTCTCGAAAAGTTATTTTCCTTGATGACGCTACAATACCTACTTACTAACTAACAACGCTTTCAAAACATACCACCAAAGTTCCTTGCAGCAAATTAACATTCCCATTGTCTTTAGTTATTACCGCATAGAGGTTAATAGAGAAGCTGTCTTACATGCAAACTGTTGTATAATTAAATCATTACCACCACGTAGGACTAATGGAGTCTTAATGCTTTTACCAACGCTCCTTAGGCATATGTCGCGTTTATCTTCACGGTCCAAAGATGATGGCGTAACGAGATGAGGTGCTTTATCCTATCCAGTACCCTAATGTACGGCGCCTTAAATGGAGCAACCTGCAATATCTGTAGAAAAAGCAAGATTACTCCAGCTTCGGCTTGCAAGGGAGCTTTGGGTTCTCGAAGACTCCTATTGTTATTTTGTAGGTGAAGCTGAACTTATAAAGTACATGTTCTATCCAGGCATTCGTTTAGTCGAGGCTATAGTTATAAATGAAATCTTAGATATAGCGTTGTGCATCAGTAGATATCCTTTAAACGATGTGGATACCGCTTGTAGATTTTGTATCGCATAGATTTTTTTCGGTTCTTTAATACCCTATTGAAATCCTTGTAAAATATCATGTGTTATGCTCTTACTTGATATTTTATAGACTTCCATGTTTGGCCATTATGGAGTAATTAAGTATGCAAACGCACATTTCCCTCATTAAATAAAACGACATTATTTCGTACAATGATTTTTATATTGTTTGTGTAGGCAGTAATTGTTTTTTTTTTTTTTTACTTCATATTGCCACGAATCCTTCCAGTATTAAAGGTAATTAGTGACGAGGAAAACACTATTTTCCTGTTCTATAAGGAAAACGGTTCGATCACAAGACCCGTATAAAAATATTGACGCGCAGCATACTCTAAATATGTTAAAAAAATAACAAACTAGACTACCTACAATACAAGGTTGTTGGCAAGTGTGAATAAATATAATGAATACGACACGAAATGTTACATACAAGTTTTATGACGTAGCCAGTTCTATATCTCGACTTTGCCCGCATTGAAGCAAGTTGGCGTTTAGAAGCTGATCTTTTGTTACCTAATCTGGCAGTGGAGTTTAGAAAAATATGCAGCGCTCTAAACCAGTGTTAAATTACTTTTATTTCGATAACTTACACTAAATTAGAAAACAATTATGTTCGAGATCTGTTTTGTAAATAAATCAGAAATGTTTGTAAATACTGTCGTTAATGTTTACGGAGCTAGTTTACATTTTGGAGGTCGAACTTCGTGTTCATAATGTCAAGATTGTGTTTACATGTTAGAAAATTGGGCTACTTTTAGCAGCTTATTCAGTTGTTGTTTTAACAAATCATTGTGTGTGTAGACTGATCGGTTTAGTTTTGTGAGCTTGAATAATATTAAGAGAAGAGTTTACGGAGGTCGTTATCAAATATGTGTCGATAATAAAACATTTGAAACTCGTTATACACGGTTTCTCTACGTAACGTAGTATTTAATGCGGTACTGTCCTGCATAAGTGTTCACGTAACAATGAAATGTAAATTACATTAATACAGGCGTTAATATGTGTAAATTCCTCAGTCATGTGTCAGAGAAAACAAACGTCTATGTAAACTTTTTATGTCTGCTTCCTCGCATTGTTCCGATGTTTTCGTAGTACTGATTTGCACCGGCATTTTATATTATGTAACTCTATGCTTTATTACTTCGCTATCAATCGAAGTATCGAGACTTAATTTTTTCCTTTTTTATTTAGGACACTGTTTATCTGAAAAATACTATTTTTTCATACACACGTACTAATTATTCGGTATACTTACTATCGATGTTATTAGTAAAAAACATTAAAGAAACACCCAGTACCTATAAAATTATTTTATTTTTATTAAAAATATTTAAGGAAAACCGAAGAATTAAATCTTTTTTAATATATTTGCACACATTTGTAAGGTTCAATGGATATATGTTGTCGCTTTAAACGCCAGCAGTAATCGCCTAACATAGCTGAGTCCCAAAGACCTTCCGAAGAAGCCGTTCCTCAAGCTTTTTTACATCTTTATGAAACCTCTCTCTGTTCGTCACTCATAGCTGAAATGAAATGAAATGAAATGAAATGAAATGAAATGAAATGAAATGAAATGAAATTGAAATGAAATTAAATTATTTATTTTGCAATTAGGATTTTTCAATCACTTTTACACGTCTTTTTTAAACTAGATGGCGTCGGCATTTCCTATGACTATCCCTAAGAAGAAACGCCGAAACAAACTCAGGGGTCAAAGTCTATTTTAAAGTCCAGACAGATTGTATTGATGTAAAGGTTTATGTGAGACAAATATAGGGTGGAATAGCCTTTTGAAGAAAGTGCCATAACTATTTGAGCTAACCTGTCGCAACAGAGTGCAAGCATGCATCAGTTATCGTGAGAATTAATGAAATGAAGAGCGCTCAGCCTAGATCTCACTCACATTTACAATGTATAGCGGTTATATATAAGAAATAATTTCAATTTAAACGACATTACAATAACAAAATAATGAAGTAAATAATATAATAATTAATGGCAAAATTTGTATATAAAAAAAAAAAAAAAAAGGAAAGGCTAAAGAGCGGCTCAATCCCAAGCGTTTTTGTCATCTAAATAGTCCGAAATTTTATAGTATCCTTTTTTACAAAGTTTAGATTTAATTACAATTTTGAACTTCTTTAATGTTAAATTACGTATATCATTGGGAAGTTTATTGTAAAAGCGTATACATTGTCCCATGAACGAGTTGCTTATTCTGTGGAGGCGCGTAGCATGTACAGCAAGGTTGTGTTTATTCCTAGTGTTCAAAGAATGAGTATCAGACAGTTTGACAAAGTTCGAAATATTTTTATAAACATATATTAAATTTTCAAAAATATATTGTGACGCTACAGTTAGAATATTAATTTCCTTAAATCTGTGTCTCAGCGACACCCTTGGACCAAGATTATAAATAGCTCGGACAGCCCTTTTCTGCAAGACGAATATAGTATTGATGTCTGCAGAGTTTCCCCAGAGGAGGATGCCGTAAGTCATAACGCTATGAAAATAACTGAAATAAACTATTCTGGCTGTATCCACATCAGTTAAGTGCCGAATTTTTTTGACAGCAAACGCGGCAGAACTAAGCCTACCCGATAATTTGTTTATTTGCGGGCCCCATTGCAGTTTGGCGTCTATAGTGATGCCTAGAAAAACAGTCGAATCCACAATGTCCAGTTCCACTCCATTCAATTTAACATTGATTGGTACTTGTCGGCTGTAAGATTCGAAGGGAAAAAAGAGAAATGGGAATGGAGAGAGTTTAAAGCATTTAAAGTCCGTTGGTTATCCTAACTAATATTATAAATGCGAAAATAAATTTGTTTGTTTGTTCGTTTCCTTTTCATGCCTAAACCACTAAACCGATCATCCTGAAATTTTGCATATACGTTGTCAGGTGTATAAAAACGGACACGGACCTTTCATCCCGAAAATAAAGTAGGTACTGTTCCCGAGGAAAACAACAATAAAGGTCTTATGATAATAGATGGCGCCACGTGTCTTTTACAAGCAGACTACAACCCGAATTGATTGTCAAATTCTAAATTAACGCGAGCGAAAGCCGCAGGCAAAAGCTAGTTGTTTATATTTTAATTTTGTATTCGTCGGAATATCGAAAGATTACACCAACTACATACTACTTCCATTGATAGAAGTTTGCTTGCTTTACGAATATAAAAACGGGTGTCAGTGTTTTGGTAAGTAATTCAATAAATGTTTCTTTCATTCAAGTGCTCAACAGTATACGTTATTATTTATATAGGAACGTTTACAGATTGAGTGTTAATTCAAACGCTGCTTAACTTGCAAGAAAACAAAGACCATTATATTATAACATTACGTCTTGAGTGAGCCGTTAAATGCTTGATGCATGAACGCCACGCTTTACAACCACAGACAATAAAATGCATTATGCACAATATTATTGCAGGTGCATAGCATGCATAACATTAGTATTGTTATTTTGTGATGATAGCTGACACAAGACTGAAGACATGCTAATCGTTTGAGCGTGATTTAGCTCATCACGTGCTTTTTCTTCTCTATGCAGACACATCTATTATAGTTCGTGGACGTCTACTGCAAATTTTGGGCCTCCGATCGAGCGCTACAAGTGACCTTGGGAGAATTGAGCCAAAATGAACACTCGTTTTATGTGGAATTCTGATTAAGAAAATGTATCTACAGTAAATCTTTGAAACGAGATCGATTAGCTAATTTTCTCTTTATATTTCATTCTAATGAGCGTTCTATTCATATAAGAAAGAAAAATATGTATTTCAAACAATTTTTATGTCTCCGGCTGATGCATTCTAATCAAATTTTTAAAGTTTGGTTGAAAATTAATTCAATCTAAAGACAGCGTGGAACTTTATAATCCTGAACCTTCTTAAAAGACTAAAGTTGAGAGTGTGCGAAAACCCCATTTAATTCAGTTAAGTAGTTATCCCATTAGCAGCTGTTAACAGAACACGACTAACACCGTCTGATATCAAACGTTCACAAGGCTGTTTCTTATTAGTTTTGACCCCCTGATTGAAAAGAACTTTTACATGTAATAGGCATTCAGTATATTTTATTTTCTTTTCATTATTAGGGTCCGCTTTCAAGAGCTCCTAGACAAAGGATATATAAATACAGATACAATTTATTAGGCACTGTGTAGTCACCATTGTGTTGGCGGTTTGATTAGGGTTTTGTAGCTAATATTTTGTACCGTGTTATTACCGTCAATATATAGAAAATTTATTGTAGTTTGGACCTTGATTGTTACAGCCTCAGAAGCTATAAAATGGTGCGGTGGTTCATTAATTGTAAAAGAGCTGGACGTGCTTTACTTACAATATTATTGTAGCCCATTCAAGTACTTGCATTAACCTTGGTCACTTAATGTAATTTGTCTCAAATTAATTAGGAAAATAGAATATGATTTCGTGTAATTGTAAACCAATTATTTTAATTTTGAAGTATCATTGTTCATTTCAATTAAGGCGCGTTGATACTGTGCGTGGAAAACCGTGATAAGAGTGAAACGATTCGCAACAATGTCGTAATCATTAGTTATGGCGGCGTATTATAGAATCTGTTTAATTTAGAGCAGTTATTTCTTTTGCAGATGTTTATTGTTAATTATTTGTTGTATAATATTAATTTATTGACAATTTTTCGTGTAATAGCATGGAGCTGAAATTAGTTAATTAGGTTTTTTGTTTGATAAACAAATATCTACAATAATTCTTATCTTACACGTCAGGAAAATGGTGGTTATTTACAACAGGCATTGTATATTGAAATAATGTTTCTATGCAACTGATGAATAAATGACGGCTAGCTCATTTAAAAACGGGTTTCCCGTGTTTGTTTATTTAATCATTAAAACACAATACGTATGGTACGTACCTACTTTGGTAAAACCAGATTTCGTCATAGACTATTTCAGTTCTTTTTTCTGGCTTTGTGCATGATTGACGTTGGTTATATGTCCTACCTATTGACTAGCTGGTACCTGACGCGTTGCTGCCGCAAAATAAATAATTGTGTAATTGCAAAAAAATATACACAAATACATATGTTATGTACGACACGCGCGCCACTTACTGTAAGTTAATTGTACTATGCCTTATAACCTTCGCGCAAGTGCAAGCAATAAGTTGAAATTTTTTATCACAATCTGATCTGATCACAGCGCATAAAATACGAACTAACAAACAAACATTGATTTTTGTATATTAGATTAGATTATATACTTATTAGAGGATTAGCCAGTCAACAAGTAGGTCCAGACGCCAGAAGTGTTTCTTTCGATTAAATGAATAGGTATTTTATACAATCGTAAACATAAGGAAACATCTGGAATTATTCTTCCTGGAACATACCAGTTACACTATGATCGTTGATAAATTCTGAATACAATAATACTTTGAATTTCGAATCTACTCATATTCTATTCACATGTTTTAATGCAGCAATATGAATTACGTGTGTGGCCAACCCATTCCAATAATTTACGATATACCGACGCAAAGCCGGTCAAGTTTAGAGCACCGTTACTAACCAACGACAAATCCCGAATAAATCCAGCTACGGAAGCTGAAATGGACGACTTTCGAAGGAATATTCATGCAGTGGTCAGCCAAAAATATTTTCATATTTTGATTACTTTACCGAGTTTTAAATAACTGAATAAAAATAACGTATGATATTTTTCTTTAGTATATAAGACATTGAAAATATTAGGATAACAAGAAGGGTGATTGTGTATTTTTTACGTTAACTTTGAAGTTCGATAAAAGATTACACAGAATCACAAAACTGAAACATCTTTTCTATTGTATTGCATTCCAGTGGGCCAACAATCTGATAAGAACGTAGAGTTGACGACGGATACCAGCTCGAAAAAGTTCATTTGTTATGGACATCTACATAGCTATGGGAGACCCTATACTTGATGATGATTTGGCAGCCACATATAACGGAATGACTTTTTTTTTTCGATTTAGTATGCCACCAATTTCTCCCAATTACGAACCAAGAATGTTGCCATTTCGGCACAATAATATAAATTGCCAGTATTTGCTCCATTTCCGATGAGGTCACATGTGTACAATTATTATGCGCAGAACCGCCGCACGCCATGATTCATTTTACGTACAGAATTTATTAAAAAAGTTATACGCGCCCCGCATCTTAAGAAGTTTCCTGTCTATAAATCGATTAGGAGAATTAGGTAATTTTAATGTTTTATGAGTCTTTGATGTTTCAGTTAATCAATTAATTTTTTATACAATATCAAAGTGCTTCTATGAAGCATAAAATTGTGTTCCAAACACCTTTTTTTAAACTTTGCTTTTTCTTCTTTTTTTTTCTTGTATTTTGCCGAGCAACATAGGCTCTCTTGGAGAATGTGTATTATGTTAACTCAAATTTGTAAGGAGAATGTGTATTATCTGTAATAAATGATCACGCGGAACCCCTTCCTAAGTGGGTATGTTGTTTAATAATTTTCCGATATAGCCACACATTTTCTCTCATAAAACAGGTAAAAGTACAGACAACAGAAATTATGATCTATAACATAACAATAAAATTTACGCTTGACTTAAGAATATTCTTATAGATGTGGACTTCATACCTAACTGGAGCGCACAAAACAGAAACCGAAAATAAATTGAAATTGAATTTGAACTGCTATAAATCTCTAGTTTAACCGTTTCAAACAGGAAAACAACGTTGGAAGTCTACAGAAAGTCATCCGAGTGTAATTTTGTGCAGTCAATCACAGCTGCCTATTTCACTTCGAAATGTTTCCGTTGTTTTGAAAGAAAACGGTTAAAGTTTGTATTATTTATGGTTTGATATTGCTTATGTGTTACAGATGAAGATGTATTTTTCATATTTTATAGTGCGTAAGATTCGCTAGGACGATTGATTGCACGGTTGGCGCAGTGGCTAAGCGATTAGCTTTCTGCGCTACGTGTCGCGGTTTCGATCCCAACACGTAACAAATATTTGTATGATCTACAGATAGTTTTTTCGGGTCTGGTTGTGTGTGCATGTGACATGTATGTTTGTAAACTGTACCCACGATACAAGAGAAAATTCTAGTGTGGGGAAAAGTTAAAAAAAAATTAAAACTATTGTAACAAAAACCTTATTTCCTTCATAATTATGATTTCTCTGTCTAACACAGCTCTTAATCCATATCGTGCCTATTGACACGTATTTGTGACAGAGTTCTTACACACTTTTTGACGTAAGAACTTCTTTCACAACGTTTTTTACGACACGGACTTAAATCTTAACCGTTGATCACACCGGCGAACTCACCTGTACCAAGACATACTATATAATATAATTCATAGCTACGCGTATATTTTATCACGATCTTCCGCATCACGCGTGATCTCCCGTAAATCCGGCAACATTAGTGAGATATAAAAAATAAAATGAGAGCGGGGTGTAATTCGCATCTTTTCTGCCCCCAAATAATATTTTCAACGACACGTCTGCTTGGAAAGCACCAAGTAATGTAATAAGAACCTGTATTGAGTATGACGTAAGTCGCGGCGTGTGTGAAGAGAATTTATCATCCCCTTTTCAAAAATAGAATATGTCACTTCTGTACGTGGCGGTGTTTGAAACGATTTTGTTACGTAGATGATGTATTTACGTAATATTTGATCGGTTAGAATTTGATTCTGGCTGTGTGAATTCCCTGTCATTTTACTTCTTGTTGTGGAGTATCTTGTAGAAGAAAAAAAAATCACAAGAAACTACATATTAGATTCAGACATTTTCCACCAGAATCTTAATTGTTTATAGCTATGGTGGTTTATAGTTGTGAGGCAACAGTTTTACTTATAATCATGTATTTCATTGCATACAATCATCATGATCAATCTGTAGTAAATGAAAAATATTGTATTAAAAAAATTGAAATCATTTTTATTATTATTCACCTTGCGCCAAAATCAGGTTCAACTTATCATTTCGCGCATAGAATTGTTATTACATTATCTACAAATTGTAAACAAAAAAGTCAATATTGTA
Organism: Shargacucullia verbasci; assembly: GCA_947562105.1. Lineage (NCBI taxonomy): Eukaryota > Metazoa > Arthropoda > Insecta > Lepidoptera > Noctuidae > Shargacucullia > Shargacucullia verbasci. Next base: position 3,644,930 of record OX387296.1, read on the forward strand.
TTACTACTTGTTTACAAACAGATAAGTTTGATAGACTGTTGTCAGTGTCGGATTTACGATAACAAATGTAATCTCTCTGTAAATAAGGCTTTGTATGAGTATGCGTTGATATCGGATATATCTTGTTCATTGACAAAACGCGATAGTCATGGAATATGTTCAAATGACTCAAAATCTACTGTTTACTGATTAAGACTGTGCGATCTACCAATTACCTACATAATCAGTACTTCTTCACATATATATATTCATATTAAAAATATATTTTTCGTTGCCTTGCCACGATCGACTGGACTAATAGCCACGATCGACTGGTGTACCCCTATTGTAGGGTGTTAGTACGACTAAGAAAAATATACATAGAGATCGCGCGGTTTGAACGGTAGTCGCGTTAGAGATTAGGGTCAGATTGCAGAACTAGGTTTGGATCTTCTGAAGGAAAGCTATATTGTAGTTGGTTATCTGAAGGATGCAAATTTACGACGTGTTTCCCGTTCTGGGTGGTCTAGTACGAGTTTTTTATCGACCTGTATCGTCGTTGTCGTCAAACCAAAAATGTATCGTGTAAACGTGCGCACAATCGTTTTACACATTTTTGGCTTATACGTTAACAATGATCTAGATTGAGGAAAACCCGTATGACTCCCTGACTTAGTTCTCATGGTTAGCTTTATCTCAATACATCTTTAGCATTCACTTTTTAACATTTACGATTAGTTAATGTGACAGTTATCGTAAAAAAGTAAAGCACCAATGAGTATACGTAAGTACTAACTTTAACAATTAACTATGTAGTTAAGTGTAGGAATATGCTGTAATTCATAAATATTTCATGACCTAGGCGGAATTTCAAAACTCGTCCGCGCGTCAAGTCTGAAAGGAGTCAAAACAACCGTTAAAGTTTCTCAAGGACTTTCTAAAGTTGAACAAAAACTCGTGTGTGCGTCCAATATGGCGTCGCGTTCACTGCACGTCGCGTCAATGTGTTCCGCCCTAATTCGCGTATCATAAAATCTTAGGCTTCGTGCAGACAAAGTCATTATTATTCATAACAAGCATTCAACGCACTGTTATAATGTATTATAATTTGTAAAGTGTGACAGTTTCAGACTAAAAGAAATTATTACGCATGTTTACGTTTGGCGATATGCCGTAACATCATTGTCATTTGTGTGTAAATGATTGATTCATGCTATTTTAGGGTTGCCAACTGATTAAGTGCGTAAGATTGTATGAATTGGTCTCTATTTGCTATCTGTAATTGATACTTATTTATAATGATTAATTGCTATATTTAAGTGGTATAAAAACCTTTAATATTAATTCAAGTTCTTTGTGATATGTAAGCTTTTAATAAAGAGATTTTGATATTATTTAGATACTAACTACTACTACTTAAATTAATAAACCAGGAATATATATACCTATGAAAATTAAAAAATATAATTAAAAACATGTTCGTTGTTACAAAAAACAAAATGGCCACCTATTTGATAACTGTTGTTAGGATTCCTGTAAAATTCATATTTAGTAATCACCTGTTTGACAATTACATGTTAAAAATGATAAATGATTGCTCAATGTGGCTTTTTAGCCCAGCTGTGTAATTTTAACGTCACTTTGCTTCGACTGTTTGCTTGTTTTTATCTAATCCTGGCCGTAATCCCAAAATTAAATATGTTATAAACAAGAAGTAAAACCTAATATCTTAATTTATTAAAAAGTTCATAAAGTGTTTCTTATTGGACCGTTCCTTTTATATTTTTTTCTTTCTTTTATATATTTGCAGAATGTTGAATGCTCGTTACTGTACGTATGAAATCTGTTATAACATTTTTCTATCTGATGTTCAATCAACTAAGTTCTGATCCTTTAAAGTTACGAAGTGTCAAAGCTTGTTTGCTACAAAGGAAATGGTATTAGTCGAGGACGGTTGGGGAGAACATAGAAACGAAGCGAGAACTAAGAGATTTTGTCAAAGAACACTTTGTTCCTTTAGCTTGGCAATACAATCTCGGAGACAAACATTTCTTTCCAACTTTATCTATGCAGTCAGATCTCTAATGCTAGATGTTATTGGTTGCGAGGTGGAATCAGATGTTTCAAATAAAATGAAAGTGCTTATTACACATTTTTTCGAAACACATAGTTTAGACTGCATTACACAATGGTTTAGTTCATATTCAATATTTACCAGTATTGGTAAAGTCAAAATAACCGTTAATCTTTTTTTAAAGGCTGTTAATATTATTACCTTTGCCACTTTTAGGGTTGCCACTATGATATTTAGTTTTAAGAAAAATAAGACACGATGACCAATGAAAAAATGATAAAAAAAACCTACGTTATAGCGTTGAATCCTCATCGTTATTTCAGCGGCAGCGAAATGCTAACTAGCACACTTCATTGTGAGATCGCTTGCCCGACTCTGCTCTTGTGCCAAATCGTTAAAAAAAGTCCTGAATCAGCCGCTCAAAGAGCGATGGAGTTGCTTTGAAGCCATTTTTCACGTCGACTCCCATTTATAGGTCAAATTTCCCGTGTCTAATGTTTCTGGCTTTCGATTTAATAATGGACAACTTTGAATTTCGAACGATTGGACGTCGTTTTTGGGATTAAGTAACGTTAATAATCTTGATTTGAATATAATGAATGACGATGTCGTTCATGTTAATTAAATATTAATAAAAAAACAGATACCTATAGAACAACTTAATTTCACTATTATTCGGTATTTCGACTTGATGTGGCTGAATGGCACCAGCTTTTGCATTTAACCACAAAGTAGTTCAAAATTGCAAAATAAAGCTATTTAACGCGCTAAATTGTAACATTGCGAATGCTTTGTGGCTTTAATATTTACAGAAAGTAATTACTGACAGGCGGGAACTGGAAAAGGGAAATAAAGACCTTTTAAATAAATTTAGCAGTATCTTTTTTCGCATAAATATTTTTTATTGTTAGTTCCGAATGGTTTCCGAGTAGTTAATGTGGAAGTCTCGTGTTTTGGTATATGTACATGTTTATAAAAACAAATTCGGAAACACACTATCAAATATCGGACTTAGCCGCAACCACTTTAAAAGCTATTCCTGCGGCGAGATCTCATAATCCCTATTATGTTTATTCGCATATAAAAGGTTTATACTTTCTTATAATGCTGTTAACAGCGAAGTAGTGCGGTGTCGGGTGTTGGATATACTACGGTACTGGTAGATCAGTGCCGTGGAAGTAGAAACTAAAAACGGACTTGGAATATTTTATACGTCTCTATTGGGCCGTGTCACATTTAACGAGAGAACAAAGTTGCCAGATTCAATATAAAAATTACATTTAATGTAGGGTGTTGCAAGCTGTCATAAATAAAATACCCAAAAAAATCGAATGAACAATGTTCATTACAGTGTTGCCCACACTGGATTAAAATGACCTCACAGACTCCAAGTTTCTCTTATAACAACGACTCATAATCCAAGATTATATTCTATTACTTCCTTTAAAACTTTTAGAGTATAAATTTTCTCGTGGTGCAGATAACGCACGCGAAACTTGTGCCGTTAAACAACTCCAAAGAATTATACCAGAGTTGAAACAAAGGGCCTTAGCACTTGACGGCCCAAGACATAAGTAGACGACAGACTTGTAAAATATTCAAATTTCAATCAAAAAGGTAGGCTTCTGCCTTAATTTGAAGCGGAGCGTACGAAAAGGAGTAAAAATCACTCGAATTATGCCCCTTATCCATTTTATAAGAACTGAGTGTTATTTTTAGATTTTTAGATATTTATCTGGACTCTTTGGTAATTTTAGAGGTATAGAGGAGGCTTTTTATTGGAAATACTTGTATAACTCATATTTTATTACCTCATTATATAAGTAACATTTCAATAAGTTTGTATTTTTAATTTAAGATTTTTAATTGTAAATTAACTTTTTCGTTTTTTTAAAAGTTCCATGGAGTTTCTTGCCTGTCTCTTCTCTATAGGACCCACCATGGAACCATGCGCCTAGAGTCTCGACTTTTTAAAAGTGCCTGATAAGGCCTAGTTGAAATAACAAACTTTGACTTTGACTTTGACTGGTAAAGATGGCCACAAACATAAAAAAATAAGCTAACAAAATAGGTTTAACTAGTTACTTACTGTAGGTTTTGAATTTAGTAAATAAAATCACAAAGTACCAAAAACATATGTATTTGCTCAAGTGTGCATGAAATACCTACACCCACACTATTATAAATGCGAAAGTAATTCTGTCTGTTTGTTACCTCATCATGACTGAACCACTGAACCGATCGTTATGAAATTTTATAAAAGGGTAGCTTGGGTCCTGAAACACATAGGATTATTTTTATTATTGCAGCAAAACACTTATTAGATAATAAATACAAAATATACGCATGATGGATGGATGAAGTGGCGGGCAACAACTAGTAGAATTAGAACTAATATTTTATTATAATAATCTTCTATACAATATTAAAAAAAAAAAAAGAAACTCTAAATTTGACTCCTACGTGGGGTCCTAATAACGGCATCAGTAAAATGTGGGTATATGCTAGTGCACCTCTGCCCCTTCAAGCGTAATATTTATATTTTCAGAACTGTGTGTTATTTACTTAGAGCTGTTTATACAGCTGTACCTACTTATATTGGATGGTATGTCAAACGATGAGTCATTGGTTGGTTGACTTGGGTCAAGGTTGAGGATCTGTGATTGACGTATTATTATCTTATTTATTTATTATTAACCAACTGATATTTACAAGTTATTGTTTGCTTATTAAGTTAAATAAAATAAATGTTTAAAGCAATCCTTTATCGTTTAAAGAGTGTTGTTGACAGTGTTTAACCGAATGCCCCATTGGCCTAATAGTCAAGCGCGACAGCTGAGTGTGAGGTCCTGGGTTTGAATCCTGGGTTGGGCAGTGTTATTGGGTTTTATGGGCACGGAGTTTAGAACTGTGCCCGGTAGAGGGCAATAGGCTCGCACACTATTTACAAGGGACTTAATAACGGCATCGGCGAAACATGGGGGTACAGTAGAACACCTTTACCTAACCTTTCGGGGAATACGGGCGTGATACTATGTTATGGAAGTGTTCAAAAGATTTTGCACGGTAGCTCAACTTGGGTGTCTTAATTTCGTCTTTCAATTCATTGCCAGAATGGATAGCCATCACCATCACCATCACCGGTACACCCGTTGATGCACGGGTGATGGTGACGAAGAACGAAGTACACACATCATCGAGAATCTATTGGAGTTTTAGTAGTGCAGATGTCCTCACAATGTTCTCATCCACCGTTAACGATGGTAACGATAACCTCGTTAAAAGTTAAGATATTGGTGTAGCCTGTACATTAATAGCTGCGGTTTTGTTATCAAGTTACTAACAACTTGAAATTTACCTTTGAGGAGAACTTCGTACGTACTGCCGCGTCGCGGCAGACGATAAGTTAATCGTACACAAAAGAATTCAAATGAGGAACTCTCACTGACAATAAATTGGGTTACCAGGTAAAAAAAAATATTATAAATATGGTAGCGTACGTTAGCAGCAACATTATTTTTCTGTAAAATTTACAAACTGGTAATTAAATAAAGCCATAATTATTGATTTATCGAACAGGCTTGTGAATTGATATCTCTTAACATGATACATTTTTTTAGGGCCACATTGCCGGCAGTTAACACATGTTTAGTCAAAAAGCTTTCACAATCGTGACCGTTTAAAAAAAAACAATAAACGCTCTAAGTGGGCCATCTGTTTGACACTCGTAGTCTGCTATAACTACGTATAATAATAGAAAATTAATACATCATAGTATATATTGACATAATTATCATTCTATAAAATAATTTCATTTATTTTTGTCGTTGATGTACTGTCAGTGTATATATAGAAAGAAAGAAAGAAAGAAAATCTGTTTATTTCCGCCATGATGTGACGCATACAATAAATACACACAAAATTTAAAAAAAACAAAGGATATATGTAGAAACTATAAATTTCCAGTCATTGCCAGTCATAGATAAAGGATATACGAGTACCTAAATTATGACAGCTGCCAGCATTTATCGATTTAAGTGTCTTCTGATCATATTCATTATTGCAGATTTTCTAAATTGTATGAATTATAAATAAAAATACCGTAATAATATATGAAATACTGTAACCTACCCCTTAGATTTTACCCTGAATAACGCTGTTCTGTCAGAAATTTCATTGAAATCTGTTCAGACGTTTCACCGTGGTGACGTAGTCAATTGATGTGACAAAAAAACAAAATGTACTCTTGAATAAGGTAATTATCTTCACGAAAGTCATTCAACTGTCAATTCAATTTTCGAAAAAGGAAATCTAATTCTTATTGGGTAACATGGTAACAAGTAGACGAGTCTGTCCAATCAATTCGCGAGCTATCCCACTGATTTATCGAAGGAATTTGAGATGGAATGAGAACGCAACGTTCAACGGCATGCGCACATTGTTATCCGACTGACAGGCGCCATTTTGTTATTAGATTTTTAAAAATGGAATGAGTATTATATCCTTGATGTTGGGGTAAACATACTATAGACACATTAGAGGTACTTTGGATATAGAATGAGTATTCTTAGAATGTATAATATTGTATTATTTACTTCCTTTGCCATAATCAATGTTTACATTAATAACATATAGAATGCTTTGTTTAGGTACTTACTTGGTTAAGTTCACTAACCGAGAGGTAAAGTTGGTTGAGTAGAGGTGACTAAGGGAATAAATCAATAACATAACCTTTATAAAACGATAAGATATGTACATAATATGTTTATTATTATAGCAGAGTACTTATACCCGAGATTAACGTTTTGGAATTACTGGGAACTCATATTTTATGAAGTAAATAGCTCTGCTACCGCGAGATCCATTTTGCTGCCTCAATTGTTATCATACATTACGATAATCTAGATTACGGCTACTAAATCCATCTATTCTATGAGAAAAATACTACTTATTAATAAATAAACGACATAATGTAACATAACATGGCACCACGTTTGTGTTACACGAACGGGTAAGCAGAATTATACTCTTGTACACTCACATTTCAAACGTAACAGAGAGCGAGCTCAATGGTATCTACCGGCCACGCCTCCAGACTTCGGGCTGCTACCGAGAATTGTCTTACAGGAAAACCCAATATTTCTACCCGACCCGGTGATCGAACCCAGTACCTCACGCTCAGCGGTCTCGCTTGCGACCACTAGACAAATGAGCCAGTCTTATCCTGTGAAACCCACTAGAAGATCTCAGTGTAATGGTGGAGATGATCCGTTGTACTAATGTCTGGTAATCTGATGGTCATGCCTGTGTGTCATAAATCTGGATTACGATGTGCTTATGTATGTGACGACATTAACCGATTATCTTAGCTAAGGCTTGCCATATGCTGCGACAATGGCATCCATAATATCTCTACAGTAAATCAAAGAGATAAACAAATTATTCTAATTTCTTTTTTTTTTAAGTTACTTTTTTATACAAATATTATTGTAATTTTATGATGACACGGTTGGCGAAGTGGTCGATTGACTACCCAAATCGTGTCGTGGGTTTGATTCCCACACGCAACAACTATTTGTATGGCCTACACAGTTGTTCCGGGTCTTAGTGTTTGATCACGTGAATATTGTGTACGTAAACGTACTCTCTACCTATAAGTATACAGAAATTATAATACGAGTTGTGTAACGTTTAAAAAAAGCTACGTTTCATTACTTTGACGACATGGTTGGCGCAGTGGGTAAGTGATTAGCTTTCTGCGCTACGTGTCGCGGGTTCGATTCCCGCACAGAATAAATATTTGTATGATCTACAGATAGTTGTTTCGGATCTGGTTGCGTGTGCATGTGATAATGTTTCAAAATTGTACCCACAACACAAGAGAAACCATAGAGCAGGGCAATGTTTTTAAAAAAAAGAATTAAGATGTATACGACGCAAACAATAGATTTTCTATTCTGTATAACGAGTTTCCGTCGCTTGGCAGGTTAATTAAACAATATATTAATACCCTTTGTAAGGTGTCCTGAACAGATAAATAAGCACTAAGAACCTTTATGTGTAGATAGTAGGTATATTGTTGTTCGTACTTTCGTAGAAATATTTTTTCTTCGGATTCTGATTAGGATTTAAATGCGATACCATGGCACCAGAAAATTCAAACTGCAAGAAATAAATTGAGCTATACATATTGTCGACATTTACCGTCATTAAAATTAAAAAATAGTAAAATATACCTACCGGAAAACATCATGAGGAAACCTGCACACCTGAGAGGGCTCCATAAAGTTCTCGACGGTGTGTGTAGTCTACCAACCCGCACCGGGCCAGCTTGGTTGACTAAGGCCTATCCCTTCTCATTCTGGCCCAGCAGTGGGACAGTAATGGGTTGAATTTATTATTCTTTTTATATAATTTATGACCCGGGTAAATCTTAAAACTGCGGCCAGACACCGGAGGACGGGCGGCAGCGTCCTCTTACTAATCGGTGAGCCACTGCGATCCCCAAGCCGCCTGCCAAGCGTGGGGATTATGGCAACCCCCCCCCCCCCCTCTTGGGGAGGCCTTCGTTCAGCAGTGAACGTCTTCTGGCTGATGATGATGATGATGACCTATACAATTTCTTGGTTACATATCTACAATAAATGGATAAATCTTTTACTCCCACATATAGGAGTGTTAACATATTTACTTTGATATGTATAAGTAGTAGTAAAAAGTAGTTATATTTTTAAATTTATGTGTTCATAAATAGCATACATAATTGCCATAAAAAGACTATCTAAATACTTAAAATGAAGAATGAATAAACAGTATGTAGGTAGCAATTAAAGTGGTCCCATTCGTATTTAGATTTTTTTTAAGGTTTGCGATTTTTAATAAATACCTTTTAAACTTTATTTCTTTCTATGCATATAAATGTCAATGTAAGAACGAATGAAATGAAAGAATGTCAGCGTTCATAATTATTACATTTTTATTTAATTACTTCGGATACTTATAGGTAAAATTATCTAGATTTTTTGTGATATGCAATCACAATTTAAGCCAACTGAGAACTAAACATTTATTTACATAAAGAACATGGAATAAGTCTCCTAAATCTCAGGACTTTTGTCATAAAGCAAACTAATCGCCTCATCATTTTAGTCGCTGCGATGTAGCCTTCCTAAAGCCACAAAATAAATAAGTACAGAAGGCGCATGGCACGCACACATACACACTTTCGTACGGCGATTTTAAACTATCTCAAACAAATGCCAGTCGAGTCGCGAGTGCCCACGTTTAGGCGTACGTCTATGCGTGCGTGGGTTTTCACTCGCGGAAACGCACGGAAGCCGGCCTTCAATACCTATTTATTTTCTTTCTTTTCTTTTTCTTTTCTTTTTTATTACGTTACCCTACACTAGAATTTCTCCTGTATCGTGGATACAGTTTACAAATATTTTTTCCGTGCCCCCGATCGAACCCGCGACACGTAGCGCAGAAAGCTAATCGCTTAGCCACTGCGCCAACCGTGTCATCATTTTGTGTAAAAAACTTGCCACTTGCTGAGCTCATCATGACTAATTATTCCGCAGATCAAGATATACTCGCAGTATTATCACTTTGGACATTAATCGTGGGCGCGAGATATTTTTTCTGACTACGTCATGCTGAAGGGTCGTAATTAGGAGCTTACTTAGATTGGTTTTGGATCATTATGTTAGGTTACGATGATCCATATGATAATGATGAGCATGCATGAAATAACATCACGCCTATTTCCCCAAAGGAAGGTTAGGCAAATGTACAGATTTCGCTGATGTTGTTATAGAGTAGTATGTGAGCTTATTGCCATCTCCCGGGCATAATACCAAACTACATGCTACTACCTCGATTTTTTTTCAAATGCTTTAGGTATAAGACTTAAATATGCTTGTCTACTGAATAAATTGATTATGGTTTTATAGGACCTATTACTTTGATACTATTGCCGGTTTTCTCGTAGGTCTTTCGCAAGTTACGGGTAAAATGTGAAGTAGCGAAAATATCGAACATTACCTCTATTATAAATTTACGAGTCTATAGCGATTTACAACTTTCGCATTTATATACATATTAAGTAGTATAAAACTAAATACGGCGCCTCTGACTGGGTGGAAGCCGAAACTAAAAAACATACAATTTCTTTTTACACCATGATAGCTTAGTAAATATATATACATATATAGGTAGTATTTAACTTAGTAAAATAGGTTCGAAAGCTAGTAGGTAGATTATCAATGGACTCGGTTTATCCATCACGGAAAACCACATAAGTACAAATTAGCAAAACAAGAAAAAAATATTACAAATGTTTAATTAATTATGTATGCAGAAGTCGAGACTAGGGTTCGCAACTTTTTGTACGAGAAACAAATTATATTAAGGTCGGAGAGCTAAAATGAACAGTATTATAGAAAAGTAAACAGTATTTTTTTTTTCACGTTTTAAAAACATTTTTTTTGAGCTTGCACAAAAAAAAAAAAATTAACAATTGATTATCATTTTTTAAATATTCATAAGCCTGAATCAATAATCTCAATTTAAGTTAATATTAAAATAAATGAGGCTCCGTATACCAGCGGTCATAAAAACAGTATTTTGTATACTTTTTTTTATAGAACGGTAAAAAGTATTTACGAGCGAAAAAAGTAGAATTAATACTCTTTTTATTAACAGTATGGTTGGGAACCCTAGTCACGACAAAAACAAATACCTACTGAAAAAACAAAATATAAAATATTACGAGTATTTTCCTTCCTCAAGATACTGAGATCCAGAACCATTTTCTAACACCATAACGAAGTTGAAAGGGTAACAAATTGCCGCGGAAGCAGTCCGCGACTAGGCACAAATATACCAATTAGACGCAATTAAGGGGTTGAAATGTAGTACGTTTTACAGACAGCGCTTGATGATTCATTGCAGCGGTTAGTTAGATTTGTTGTTCGTATCAAATTGAATTGCCCGGTGATTTGATGCGTTTAAGGGTTTGTGTTGTTTATTTGGCTGAGTGTTTTATTAACTGAAAATGTATCACTGGTAAACTCTACGTCAGTCAGTGTAAGCTTTTCGACATCAAACTTGATTGATATATAATTTGATTGATATATAATAGGTAGTAGCTATTTCTGTGGCTTTACGCGGGGAGCCAGTTAATTCTCGGGATGTAAAAGAGTATCATAATTATTATTTTCGTGCAAACTGAAGAATTATCCTTTGAGAAATATTGTATTCTATATACATACATACACACGGTTTAATCACGAAATCTCGGGAACTATATGCTTGAAATTTGCTGAATTTTTATAGGCAGCCTTTCAAAACTCAACCCCCAAGGGGTGAAATGAGGGTTCTAAGTTGCTATGAAAAATGTTCCCAGGCGGACGGAATCATTGATTTTTTATTTTGTAAGTACGATATGATATGATTGTTTTGTTATTTATGCAATACCTAATTCTAACTGGCTCACTGTAGGTGTTGAGAAACAGTTTGTGCAGAGAATATTACTATCACTACATATTATAAAACAAAGTACCCCGCCGCGTCTGTCTGTCTGAACGCGATAAACTCTAAAACTACTGAACGGATTTTTATACGGTTTCCACCAATGGACGGAGTGATTAATTATGAACCTTTAGGTGTATAATTCATTATGGTTTTGTGTAAATTGGCTGAAATATGATGATGATTGTTGAAGATGTCGGAAAAAATCATGCCGACTCGGAGCGTAAGTGCTCGATGCAATAGGCTGATACGACATTACGACAGAAAAAAAAGTTATCGTATATGCTCTGCTAGCCGTGTGAAGCCGGGGCGGGTCGCTAATGTGATATATAATTCATTAAGTTTATGAATGTCAGTAAGTTCTACTCGAGTCTAACTTGTAGTTTAACTTAACTTTATGTAGGCATGTAGGATGACCACTCGGCTAATTGTTTCAAGTGTTGGTAAGTTGTTGACTCGACAAGTTTTGTTTCGAGAACCACTTAAACTAAGACTAGCACTTAATTAATTTCTCTTGTAAAGATAGCTTTTTATTGTGGTGGACTTTTTTGTAGTATTTGTATTTTATACTAGCTTCCGATCGCGGCTTCACCTGCGTGGATTACGAATCCGTGCATTTTCCCGGGATTATTATAAATGTGAAAGTTTGTGAGGATGGATGGATGGATATTTGTTACACAATCATGCCAGAACGACTGAATAGATCTGGATGAAATTTGGCATAGAGATATATTATAGTCTGGAATAGCATATAGGCTACTTTTTATCCCAGGAAAATGCACGGATTCGTAATCCACGCGGGCGAAGCCGCGAGCGGAAACTAGTCATTTTATAAAGTTTTGAATATTCCATTATAGTTATTATAGAATAGCGTAACTTTATCACTAACTGTATAGTCCCGGAAAAATGTACGGATTCGTAAACCACGCGGGCGAAGCCGCGGGCGGAAGTTAGTTATATATAAATTAATAAACTGGTAATTAAAATTTAGTGGTGTATAATCATCAAACCAGTTTGTAAGCGAACATTGTTAAACATGTACCATGTAGTGATGTACCTGTGGGCAAAATAATAATAGCATTAATTTGTTTTGATTTCAGGTATGTTTCGAGTTTACATATAATGCATGAGCTTGCCAGACACAGGGTGTGTTAAAAAGTAAGTTTCAATTATATTTAATGTGATATGTGCATAACACCATCGGTGTCAGCGGCGTGCACAGAGTTTTTAGTCAGGGTAGGCAGACAATCTTAAAAGCTTACTTACCAAAAATACCTACTGCATGTTAGTATTGGTTCGTCGTCTTGTCGTTAAATAATGATATATGTCTTTCTCTTTCTCAAACTTTCTCAAACTTTTTTGGCGACGGAACCCATATGGAAAAGGAAATATTTGACGGAACCCTAAGTAGTTTATGTGTATACTTTATTAATAATCATATTACTTGACATTAACATCTAATGGAAGGTATGAAACTGTTTTTGACAAACTTTTATTTACTTTTCATCAATTGTTTGATGTAAGGCTTGATAGAAGAGAGTCGACTGTGAAGAGAGTGACCTGTATTTTCGCGGAGCCCTTCACAGAGACTTAGCGGACCCCAAGGGCTCCGCGGAGCACACTTTGAGTATGGCTGATGTATGTGATTTGTCAACTCAAATATAGTAAATATTTATCTGAGTTATGTAGGGTAGGCAGTGTCTTTTTATCTTTGTGAACCGCACGCCACTGATCGGTGTATATTTCGAAGGGTTAGGCAGAGTTGTACCTGTAGGTACTGTTGTGTAGTATACGCACATTTTTGATTCCCATATAATACCTGGATCAGTTCCAAAATCCTGGCTGCTACTGAGAATTTCCGTACAGTTGTACAATTTAATCACAGAACTGCCTTATTGTTCTATTGCTAGCGCGACTGCTGAGCATGAGGTCCTGGGTTCGATTCCCGGGTCGCGCAGTGTTATTGGGTTTTTCTGTACCTATCTATGGTAATTCGATATAGCAGCACGGTGTCTGGAACTGTGCCCGTTGAATGGCAATAGGCCCGCTCCCTATTACATGGGACTCAATAACGGTATCCGCGAAATGTGGGTGTACAACAGTACACTTAACCCTTCGGGGAATACAGGGGTGATGCTATGTTGTGTTAAAAATCCAATAAGACTGCCCGACCGATGCATAAAACCTAAGACCCCACGCTTAGTAACACTTGCGGCCACTACACCAATGGGTGTTAAATGCCTGTGTTTTAGCCCTGGACATTTTTAATCAAAAAAATATCATTTTGATCACCCTTGCATTTTTAATAGTTGCTTGTTACATGAAAACCGTGTATATGCGTGTGGAATACCTATTATATTGCGGGTACTTAATTAGATTTATGATTGTACAGTTTCAAGTGTATAACGAGGCGACTTGGCCATTAATCTATGTACCTATATTGTTTCGTCGAGTGCCCACTATAAATTATTTGAACAGGTTAACAGGTAGGCGCGGTTATATGACTCTATTTTTATATTAAATTTTATACGTTTTAGAGCTAACATTAGCTTTTTGTTTCATTTTTGTTTTGTTTCGTAAGAAATATTGCCCTTCACTAGTATTTTTTTTTTAAATTTTGCCCCATACTAGGTATAATTCCTGTATCATGGGTGCGCTTACAAACACATATAGGTATTCACACGCACAAACACCCAGACCCGAAACAACTATCTGTAGATCATACAAATGTTAGTTCCGTGCGGGAATCGAACCCGCGACACGAAGTACAGAAAGCCAACCACTTAGACACTGCGCCAATCGCGCCGTGGATTACCTTATCTGTAAAAATAAATAAATATGTCGCAAGGAAATGAGTATATCCCTGTTATCAAATATAAAAAAAAGCCGTAATATGGTGAAACCACGGTAGGTTGTGGATTTTTAAGAATTTATATATTTTGTTTTAATGTTAATAGTGATGATAATGTGTAATAATTGTGATGTACTACAAGTTATAAATATATTATCATCATGCCTGTATACCCCAAAGCAGTGGTTCCCAAAGTTGACTGGACCGCGACTCACCGAACAAAAAGTTCCAAATTCGGGACTCACCTATAGGTTTTCATGAAGCAAAAAGGTGCATAAACTATGTATATGAATGAAAAACTGTGCAAACAAGAAAATAAAATCACTCTGTTCCGATCCAGTGTTAATATTTAAATACAAGGAGTGCTATTTTTTTATGAAAAGGATGCATTTGTTTCCTATTTTTTATCATTTTTCAAGGCCCACACAATATTCGCTCACGACCCACCAGTGGGTCGCGACCCATACTTTGGGAACCACTAGCCAAAAGGGTAAGGCAGAGGTAATATTATACAACCACATTTCGCCGAAGCAGTTAACCCATGTAATAAGGGGCGAGCCCATTGCCATCTCCCGGGCACAATTCAAGTCTCCGTGCTGCTACTGAGAATTTCTATAAAGAAATACCCAATAACACTTTTCCTGACCTGGGGTTCGAACCCAGGACCTCACACTCAGCAGCCACGCTTGTGACCACTAGACCTATCAGGCAGTCTATTACATTATTTAACGATCAGCATTTTTCAAAAATTCTCTGTGATAATAAAAATTACAAACTTTATTATATATGTACATAATACAATAAATAGCATGTCAGTATAAGGGCTTAAGCACACTGGCAACTTGTGACAACGGAAAGACAAACTTACGCGTTGGTTGGCTGCATTTTAAAAATACGCTCGTTTATGTAGGTACCTAGTGTGCTAAAGCCCTTAGACTGAAGTTCTGGAAACAAGTTGTGTTGAAGATCAGTCAGTAACAGAGACGAGTCCTGTCGAAGTTAAGACTTGTCGCAGTTCTGTCTTTCGGTGTAGAATCCTGTGTATCCGAAATTCAGTCTTACACTGTTTCAGTGGGTACACTCACACCTTTCTCCCTATTTTTTTACTGCACAGAAATTGTGAACCTTTTGGGTTAAAGAAAAATGAACTCGTACCGACTACTAAGTAGCGACTTAAAAAACTTTATCGTGAAACTTTGTTAATTAAAGTATTTAATTTATAACATCTTCTATCACGTTGAAAGTTGAAGGTAAAAAAGCACGAAATTTTCTTTTAAAACTTTCATGGCGAAACAGTTAGAAATTAACCTGTCTTATAACTTAAAAGTTGAATTAGAATTGTTTTTTGTAACGCGATTACGCACCTCTGAAAGTTTTGTAGTAAAAACATCACACTGTATACATATAAAACATTTGTTTACGTATGGGTTCCACATACTTTTAATTCTGAGCGATTTTTCTCTTTCCCGGCCTCGAATTGCGTAGGACAGTAAATAGTGACAGTTGCAGTCAGTAAAATCCCCTAAAAGAAAAATTATTATAACCATAGACTTAGAATTTCGCTTACGCTTAATTATAACCGATGCATTTTGGGTTAATCGTTGTGGCTATCATATTTTTCTTGCGTTAGCAATGCTTTCTTTACTTTATCAAAGTCTGTTTTCCTTCTGAGTCTATTCTCCTTTGAATCCTCAGTTAGGTGGCCTCTTTATTTTCTTATACATCGTTTATTCGTTTTGAGTGATATTCCACAATATATCCGCAGTACGAAACCCGTCCGCGAGACAAATGCCTGCAATTTACTACAGATACACCCACGACTCAACAATATTGATACTCGTGTTGATGTCACCACATTTGCTATGCCCGATTATACAGGAATATGAAAATGAGGATCTTGTGAGTAGGGTTGTCCCCTTTTCAACCGAATGTTTATATGGATAGGTATAAAATAAAAGTTTTGAGCGAATATCAAAAATTGGCAATAAGTTTCCCTCCTAATACATTAGCTTCAATAACGTCATCGGTTTAACTTAGGTATTCACATGTTAAATTATTAAATACTTTAATCCATCTCACCGTTGACGAAGTAGTTCAAATTTTTCAAATTAATTTATCTTGAAAGTATAATAGGTTACATTTTCTGATTATTTTTTATTTTTGATTAAACGTAGCAAGTGGAAACCCTGTGAGTATATTTATGTCCGTCCTCAGGTCATTGAGTAGTTTTTATTATTATATTAGAATACTTTTACTCCGAGTAATAAACTCATGAAGACATAAAAAAGTCATAAAAAGAACCTGTACTTGATACACATCACACGTAGGCGTCCATTAAAATATGACCTAGCATCGTTTATAGATCGTAGATGGTTCAATGATCATTACATAAAATGATCTATAAGCGATATTACTAGAACTTTGCTTGTCTGTATTGGTTACTGCACATGCGCATCAATATTATGATTCCTCTTCACACATAGGGTGATGTCTATATTCCGCGACGGGTTAGGCAGAAATGTACTGTTGTGCACCCTCATTTCGGCGATTCTAAACTCGGGAATGCTATTTTTACTATTTATTTACTATTAATAAAGTTTTACAAAAGAAAATCTTATAAGTAAAATGAGGCCCCACAAAACTGTTTTCACGGTTTGCCTGTGGGAACAGATACAATTTGTTTAGCGGTAACCCCTATCCACATTCCTCCATCGCATTTAGAAAAGTACTGTACTTCCAAAGTATCAAAGGCCCTAAATAAAAAAATACTACCACTACAAATAGCTTCTTATTCAACAAAAAATCTATTTATATTTTTCTCCATCCGGGAATCGAATCCACGAATTCACGCTCAACAGTAATTCTTGCGACAACTACACCATAAGTCAGTCATTGCTCAGAATTAGACTGACATTGAAATTATTTTCGGAAGTAACATCGGTTATTTTGAAACACGCATGGAACATTATAGACATCTCCAGAGATTTGCCATTTCATTGCTCATTATGACGAGCAAATCATTGACGCACGAATATGACATAACTCGTTTGCCATTCGCGCCATAAATGTGTCAGACAGTCTGTCTGTGTCAAGTCGTCTTTATGACATTGAGATTAAAACCTCTTTTATGTTATCTTTGGACTTGATTTTATAACTCTTTGTTTCTGTTATGCAAGATGTAAATTATGTTACATACTTATGCAATTGTGTTGTGCATAGATAGGGATGTTCTTTTACTCTATTTATTATAACAATATATTTTGAACATCTTTAAGTAAAGTTTCAGCTGATCTTGACTGCCCTTTAAGATTCATAAAAGTATTAATTATACTGTATTGAATGCCTGCTCTCTACAGACAATCCGTTGTTAATTTCCATACAGATAGACCTCCTAAAAATATAAAATTTATGAAAATTTTAAATAATTATTATGTTCCTGTTTTAAACGCTTGCCTCAACTTTAATATTACCCCCCCCCCCCACTCCACCCCCAATTCACTGTTTACTGTTAATATTACCCCCTCAGAGTTTTTCACTGCGACCGTGCCTGTCATACATACGTACTGAGATGATCTTTGACAAAGGCTTTGAATGAAATATTGGCATTTAACAGACAGCGGAATATACTTTTAAGTATCGCTTTCTCCCACCCCTCTTGAGTCAGTTCACACACTTCCGACAGATCTAACAGGAAGAATAACTCAACCCGTCAACGGTCCACAATGAAACCATGATTTGTAAATGACTACAAAAAAACAACAGTCATTGTGATTGCACATAAATGCAATATGTATGTCGTACATACTTAAACAGATATGCAGTATTTTCATACATACTCGTACATATTTATCGTTTACGACAGTGCTATGCAAAAATCGTTGGCACAACTAGCGTGCGTAACATTTTTGTTGCCAAATACGAAGCCTAGATGGCGGTCCAATCGGGAGCGGGAACAATTCCCTACAAACTATCTACTGGTATACAAGTATACAACACGTGACGTGAATACTGAGTCCTTTGTACATAGGCGGCTTTCAAATTAAACGTATTGTTTTGAAGCCGCCTTGTTTTAGGGGTCCAAGCTCTATTTTAATTTTTAACCGACTCCCGAAGGACGGTTATGCTTTTCGAGTGTATGTATGTTGCAAGCTAATATTTCATGTGGTGGTGTTTAAGTGCAAATATTTAAATTTTTACAACAAATATAATTTTGTACATTTTACTTAATTACTGTAGATTTAAATAGAGCTTCTTTTTTCGGTTAATATTATATATAAGGTTTTATTTATTTCATATTTTCTTATTATAGACCAGTATTAAGATTGCCAAACAATGTATTATGACAGAGGAAAGGCAAACGTGTACCTACTGTAGGCCTTCCACACCTAGGCACAATATACTCTTACGGCTGCTACTGAGAAACTTCATACAAAAAAAAAATGAAATTCCGGAATAAAACACAAGAAACCACGTTCGGCAGTCGCGTTTGCCATTAGACCAACAAGGCGATTCAAATGTAATTAACTTGATGTTTTTCCTATATCGATGGGTGCTTTCAGCCTTGATCTTTAAACCCAGTAAGAAACTTACCATAATAATAGGTTTGTTGATCTTAATACTGCAATCATAACACGTCTCCATCGATTGTTTGTCGGTGTCATAGGACAAAAGATATCTAGAACTTTCTGTCTGTGGTTGGTATAATATACACACCGTTTTGTTATTGAAATATTATACTAAGAATGGAATTTCAGCGGTTAAAAATGTTAAGTATCTTGTATGTGTGTTGCAGAATAGTATAATGGTACTAGTTTTGTAAGTAGCACCACGGTTTTAACTGAAATCTAATATAAAATATTGTTAAAAGAAACATAGGTACTCTAAAGCCTCTGCAGATCGACCACGTGACACCGGCACCGGCGCCTGTGGTAATAGATAAACATTCTAGTAATCGATTTCGACGCGAAATTCAGCGCTAATTTCAAGTTACTGTGTTATTTTCTTCCTGATCATGTCGTCATCGTCATTTATTAACTACCTTGAACTTAAGCGTAAATGCGTCTTCATATCCATTGCCGGACAGGTTCTCTGTTACCACTGGTGTTACGCTATAGATCGGCCGATGTATCTATTTATCTAAATCTAGTCTTTAGCGACACCAAACGGATTCCATTCTTACGTGATCCTTATTTTTATTTTTTTAGTCTTTCGTGGCATCTCCTCTGACGGTAAGTGATGATGCTGCTGAAGATTGATCACGCAAGCTCAAATAATGCCTCCAGAATCTCGCCTTGAAGATTCCAAGATATATCCTCGACTTAATCTTAGTAGTCTATACTATATTATCTCAACCAGTACCTAACTATTAATTGGCCTCCATAATAGTAATCCGATTATGTTGGCGATGTCGTTAATTTCAAGTGTAACAATCGAGACTTAATTTAATAGCATGTCTAGAACGTAAGCCATTGTCCCTAGTACTTTGAATTAATGTTCTTATCACGTAATCTATACTTATAGTACATTACCTTAACGAAGTAT
The DNA here is from genome assembly GCA_947562105.1 of Shargacucullia verbasci. Lineage (NCBI taxonomy): Eukaryota > Metazoa > Arthropoda > Insecta > Lepidoptera > Noctuidae > Shargacucullia > Shargacucullia verbasci. The sequence goes on from OX387296.1 coordinate 3,664,906, forward strand.
AGCTGATGATAATTTTTGTAAATTATTTTTCAAGTTTTCTTTAAGATAATGTAATTTTTAAGGATTTAACCTATTTATTTTTCCACTAAAAGCTTTTTGAAAGCCCAAAGACAAGAAACAAACATTTTCTTAAAGTAATTTGACTACGTTATTTTATCGGGATGAAATTTAATTAAGAAATTAATGTTTGGTAAACTTAATGCGTCTTTTTTTTACCAAAATAAAACGTATTATGCCATTAGATATAGTAATCACAGAGATTGTAGCAGAAACAGGCTCGGCCTTTGGGGCTTTTCGCTAATAATGTTAATAAAACTTTTCTCGTTTGTTCTCTGTATTAGTTTGAACAACTCGGCAACATGGCTGCTATGATAAAACCCATTGTAATAATAATATGGAGGATGATTGATGAACGTCCAATGACGTTCGATGTTAATCTTGTCTACGATTTCATTAATGCAAGCTTCACATAAATATTTATGTAATGTAAGTAATTTAAATAAGATTATTCGTATATTTTCCTGTTTGTGGCTGCTTTTAGGTTGATTTTAGAATACTGGAATATTACCTCGCCATTTTAAGTATTTTACATTCATTTTTGTGATAAACCGTCATATGCCGAAATTTTCTTGTGCACTGAGATACGCATAAAACGATAACCTAAAAATACAATAAGAAACGGTCTTATTTTTTATCAAATAAACCAACACATACTTATCAATAGATAACAAAAGCTAAACAGTACAAACTATTTTTGGGAAAAAATCCATAGAGTCGAAATAAAACGTGTCTCATCGCCAGAAGGGATAGTCGTATTCTATTTATTTTTGGGGCAATAACATTTGACACAGGATGAATAAATGGCCCGTGAATACACCGAAATATTTCTATTAGGGCTAGAGTTGTGTGATGTTTTGAAACGTGATCTTTTATAATCATTTCTCAAATTACATCATTCATGTTTTGGTTACGTGACTTTATGAACAGTCATAAACAATTATGTAAGAATATTTATAGAATACACGACTGTTTTCATTACCTACAATCAGATCCAGCAAGTCCTCTCTTGTCTGTCCCCTTGCTGGGCCCTTAGCCGAGGTTCGAGTCCCACTGTGGGACACCCTTAACTGTGGTGCTCAAAATTATTTAATTTGCTCGGCTGGAGGCCCTTCTGGTCTCGCCATTTGCCCGGTTAAGCAGTAAAAGCTCCCTGAGCTAACTGCGAGAGACAATTCAACAAAACAAAAAAAAATACATTTTCATTACCTGATTTGGTAAAAACAACATATATCCCGCATGTGTATTACACTAGCATTTCGCCGATGCCGTTATTGAGTCCCGCATATAATAGGGAGCGAGTTTATTGCCGTCTACCGGGTACAATTTCAAAATCCACGCTGCTACTAAGACACAATAAAATCAGTACTCATCGCTTGTTCTCATTCAAAGTGCTCTTTATTACATAATGTATGTACAATGTTTTTTTGACTCCTTAAAAAGTAAACGCTGCTATAAAAAAAAGATTTCAACCTAAGCAGCTGATTAAAGCACTCCAAATTCATTACCGTGACCCGATAAACGGTAATGACGTAATACCGGGAATGATCCATTCAATTCTATTACACGTCGCAACGTTGACGCTGACTAAATATACAGTAACGTGCGTTTCTACGTAATTTCCTTGTTTAATTTGACACGGAAATGAGCAAGGCTTTATATCGTGTGAGATTAATTCGCGTTGTTAATTGAGCGGTGTAAAATTTTGATTAGGATTTTTATATATGTACACCGTTATCGAAGCATAGCGATGAAAATTAAACGCGTGTTGAAAGTATCTGCTATATTTTGGTTTTAGTTTAACTCGAATTAGGTAAAAAATTATATATGAATAATAATTTTACTGTCCTACTACTGGACAAGGGGCTCTTCTCAGAATAAGAAGGGACGTCTTTAGTCCAGTTTTTAATATTTTTTTGTGTAGATAATTAACATTTGTGATTAGTTTGTCGTGTCAGTCATGATATAGTCAGTCTTAATATGTGAGATGTTAATATAAAACCATAATGAACATTATGGTAGTGGAGTACCGACCTAGATCGAGAATCGCTGTAATGTAACATAGTAATTGAATCACTTAATCCTTGCGAGATAACCCAGCACGTGCTGTTTTCTTTAATTACCAGATAAGCATGGAAATACTCTTTTCATCCCACCATCTCGGAAAGAGTATTTTTGCTCTTCGATATCTGAGTGCAAAAGCCGTTTTTATCCGCTCGAGGATAAAGTAAAATTGAATTTGGAACATCGTCTGCACTAAGTTTGTGAATTCAAAACATCATTAAACCTATTTACTTCTACCTCCATGGTGCCGAATTTATCATATAACCTTTTTTAATTTGTTAAAAACTCAGACTCGGAACCTTCTTGGTGTACTTTTTTTTTAATTTGCTTTGCGCGCGCCCTTTTCTTTTCACGTCATATTGTTAAAACCTATTAAAAACAAGAAACTTGAAAACAAGTGAAAAACCTAAAATGAGTGATTCTAGCGACGAGGAAGTTTATTTGACGCCAACAGAATTGACTGAAACTGTTAATAATGCGCAAATGAGCTTTCTCCCTCAACAATCACGCGAGAAGTATTTGAAACAGTACGATATGTTTAACACGTGGCGACTAGGTAAAGGAGCAAAAACTTTCTCAGAAAACGTTTTGCTGGCATATTTTATTGAATTATCCGAGACCAAGAAATCAAGCACTCTATGGAGTATGTATTCAATGCTAAAAGCAACAATTAAGATGAAAAAAGACATACATATCGACACCTATCCTAAATTAGTGGCATTTTTAAAAAGAGCCTCATCTGGTCATCAACCAAAAAAATCGAAGGTTTTAACAGCATCTGAAATTGAAAAGTTTCTTAACGAAGCACCTGATTCCGTATATTTGGCGGCAAAAGTAAGTCAGTTGCACATTCAGTATCTACTTAAGTATATTAATCAACTAATTAACATAATCTAATACGTACTTAGTAGATGTTGATAGGCATAATTATGCATGCATATCATCATCTGCCTAGCCTTTTCCCAACTACATTGGGGTCGGTTTCCAGTCTAACCGGTTGCGGCTGAATATCAGTATTTTACATGAAGCGACTGCCATCAGACCTCCACCACCCAATTACTGGGAGACACTGATACTCGAAGGTTAGACTGGTTATCAGATTTTTTGGGCTTCTGACACCCGTAACGACTGTCATAGGTATTCGTATGACACCCGGGACCAACTGCTTAATGTGCTTTCCGAGTCACGGAGGGGTCTCGATGTGTAAATAACGGTCACCCATCCAAGGAATGACCTCAGCTAGCGCTGCTTAACCTCGCAGATCAATTACTTATTCTACGCAGCAGCTATGTAGCTACGAGCCCCTCTATTATGCATGCATATCAATTTTATTAACTTATCTACTACAATACTCTTTACGTTACAGGTTGTTCTTATTATTGGTATAAACGGAGCATGTCGAACTAATGAACTAACACAACTTAATGTCAAAAACATTGAGAAACATTCAGATGACTTACTATTAATTAATTTACCTAATACAAAGACAAAAAGAGACCGCAACTTCGTCATTCGCAAGAAATACGTAACAATTGTTGAGAAATATCAAGCCTTACGCCCGCCTAACACTCCAATCAATCGATTTTTTCTACAGTATCGCAACGGAAAGTGTGTTAGACAGCCTATGGGTGCTAATAAAATTGGCAGTATCCCACGAGAAATAGCAACATTTCTTGAACTTCCAGAACCCCTGTTGTACACGGGTCATTGTTTCCGACGAACTTCAGCCACACTTTTGGCCGATTCAGGAGCTGATCTCCTGTCCCTTAAGCGCCATGGAGGCTGGAAGTCCAATGCGGTTGTAGAGGGATACATAGAGGATTCCATCCGAAATAAGTCTAAAATATGTAAAGGCATCGTAGGAGCCATTACACTGAAAGAGCCTCAGTCAGATCCTTGGACTGGTCCTTCTACATCAAAAAGGAGCCGTTACGAAACACCTAACCATCGCCCTCTCTCGCCAACATTTACGCCAAGGGAATCCGATGAAAATCCGGTACAACTATTAAGTATGACAGATAGTTTACCGAAAAACAGTACACAAGTCACTAACACCAACATTACAGTACCTAACAAAAATATTACACTCAACATAAGTAACTGTAGCAACGTTACTTTCAATTTTTCTTAATTATACCTAAGTGTTATTTGTTATAACTTAAAGATCATTCTGTAATACTTACCTATCATAATGTAGTAGTTAATACCTAAATTGAAATAAAAGTATCTTGTGATTGTAAATGTTTTTTATTTTTGCATTTAGTCATTTCCTCGCTGAGGTGGGATGAAAAGTTACGTGTTGCACTCGAGTGCAAAGATTTTTCACCTCGTGCTCTTTTGATTCCCTCGCTAACGCTCAGGATTCTAAGTTTTGAATCCTTCGCTTGCTCGGTCATCAAAATTGAGCACGCGGTTAAAAAGCAACTTTGCACTCTTGTATAACAAATAACTATTGTTCTCCCGGATTAAAATTGTAAAAGAGAAAATCCTCGATATCAAAGTTCGTAGGAGCCATATTAGCCGTTCACAGCTTAATTGTATTACCTGGATGTTTCGCCCGAAGCCAGCTGAGATCTCATTACCGAGTTCCGTGGCACATGTCATTACCGTAGCTTAAAATGTCCCAAGTCTCGCGATACTGTGACACTCAGACTCCTAATCTACATATTGTCGTTTTAATACAAGTAGAAATGCTTTTTGTTAGGTAATTTAAGCTTTGAGCGCGCTTCAGCGTTTAATTTAATCTTGGCTCTAGGTGCTTGGTGCGCAGTATACGAGAGGATTTTGACTTTGTAAATGGAGATTTTTTCATAAAGTGAGAGAGTTGTTTGTTTCTTTTTTCATAACGTTTTCCACTTTTTGTTTTTATATTATATCAAAATTAAAGTTTTCGTAATCAACCTTAGATATTAATTAAATTAATAATGTTGAACTTGAGCATAGGTAATTATTAATTAGGTATACAATCGTGCTTATAAAACGGACTCATTTATTTTGAGTAAATAAATAAATATATTGTTTCAGCTCCAATATAAAAAAAAAACTATTAAAAAAAAAACTGTTTTATTGGTTTTGGTACCAACTCATATCTTAATTAATTACAGGAACATTTATCCATTCCTTATTAATTTCAACCACTTAGGAATGCTATTAATAAAACTGGCCCATAACCGACGAAGTTGTCCTAACTAGACGGGCCTTATTTAGCATTCTCATTACGTACCGTTTTTCAATTTCTTTAAGAACAATATCTCGCAATATTTTATGCAAATATTATATTACGCTGCTGGAAAACTAACAAACCAAATAAAAAGTCTCACAGTAAGCTGTTATCGTTTTTTAAAAAACGTTGTCTCAGTCTTGTCGTGGGATACAGTTTTAAAACATACATCTCACTTGCACACATCCAGACCCGAACAACTATCCTACTTCCTATCCTACTAATATTATAAATGTGAAAGTTTGTGAGGATGGATGGATGGATGGATGGATGGATCTTCGTTACTCTTTCACGCCAGAACGGATGAACGGATCTGGATGAAATTTGGCACAAAGATAGATTATAGTTTGGAATAGCATACAGGCTACTTTTTACCCCGGGAAAATGCACGGATTCGTAATCCAAGCGGGCGAAGCCGCGAACGGAAGCTAGTCATATTATACATCAATAGTTCCGGGTGGGGATCGAACCTGTAGATAACTTAGAAAACCAATCGCTTGGCCACTGCCGATTTTAAACCTCTTACGACTGTTTACCGCCACAACTGTTTAATTGTAGGTAATGTAAAACATCGGAAATTGAATTAGTGTCGTGTGCGCATTCTTAGATACATTCTAAAGATTTTCATTGCGACTACACGGTTATCGGTATTAGTCGGTCTGCACGAGTCTTTAGAGTTAGTTGAAAAAGAGCATTATAGATCTAAATCTGCACTTTTCCCGTCTCAGTTCCTTTATTAGGTATTCAGTCATTTCTGTTACTACGTAAGTTATAAAAAGCTCAATGAGTAATGGCCCTAGCTCCTTTTTATACGTGGAGCGCTCTTTAGAAATGTTCGCGAGTATATAAGACTCGGAGATTTAAAACCATTTATTTCTGAGATAATATTTAAAACTAGATTGCGCAAGCGGCTTCGCCCGCGTGACTTACGAACCCGTACATTTTCGCGGGATAAAAAGTAGCCTATATGCTATTCCAGACTATAATCTATCTCTGTGTCAAATTTCATCCAGATCCGTTCATCCGTTCTGGCGTGAAAGAGTAACAAAGATCCATCCATTATTCATTCATCCATCCTCACAAACTTTCACATTTATAATATTAGTAGGATAGGATTAATTATTCAAATTAAAACAAACAAATTAAATATATTTATTTGAATGTGCTATAAAAATGAAACCAACACTGCTATACAATTTCAAAACAAAACATTATCCCTCCCCAAAATAATTCCCGTTTCAATATACTGTATGAAACTTTGAACACCCGTGTTGTGATCGCTTAGAAACATCGATTTCGTTTCGTAAACATTACAAGTTCTTTGGGAACTTATAGAAATGGCTGCCGCCGAGCCCCCCACAAACGAATCCCCTGTGCACGATCACTGTGCCCTCTAACACAAGTTAAAACGTTATGTCATTACCATTATTCTTGTCCGTTCTCTTCATTAAAGAAAATGGAACGTCCTCCTTTTTTTGTTAATTTCTGTGTGACTAAATTTTGAACGAGTGTCATAAAAGGGGATCGTATGTTAATATTGTGTTATGTTATTAATTAACCTGCCGTGGCCATAAACGGTTGACAGTCATTTTCGTGGCCATTAAAATAGTTTGAGGTTGTGATGTGATTTTTATGCGGTCAAATTAGCTGGAATGGCTTTATTAGCCGCTTTCGTGCATTCAGCTCGATGTTAAGCATTTGCTGTATAGCTTTTTTCCGAGGATTTTAATTCTGTGTTGAAATTAAAGGAAAATGCCGCGCTTCAACCGTTTACCATCCTACGCAAGTATTGAAAAATCCTTTGAGGGATTAAATATTACTTCGTAGGCGTTTTTGGTGGCGTGGGTTGTATTGTAACCTGCCATTACCTTATAAGCCCATACTTAATTATTTAAATTACGACGAAGACGAACAAACACGCCTCTAACATCTAATGGCATTCTATAACCCATACTTGTAAAAGAAAAAAAGCTGAGGGATGGATATACACAAACTTTTATGGACGATATAACACGACAAAAATATGTAGGTGAGGGCATAAACCGCTTGAAATAAAGGAAAATTACCGTAACTGTCAGATCCATAACGCCTTTTACATTTATCAGACATATAGCGTTGAAAGAGTTCACGGTCCTCTCACGCGAATCATTATTTTTATGGACAAAATGTATTGTTGCCACTTGCTAGTCTAATATTTTTATTTCACTACTTTTATAAATTGGAAAGTTTGTAAAAAGAATCTTATTCTTTTAGAAAATAATATCCATTAATTGTTTCTTTTTTTTTTAAGAATGTGAAGGTTTTCAGCCTTTATGTTTTACTGTTGATACAATTAGTGTTTTTTTATTCTATGCCATATTCTAGGTTTTTTTTTTGTGTATAGTATACATACTAGTGATAGCATAGCGGTTGAATGCTTGCCTTCCATGCCGGAGGGTCTGAGTTCCAACTCGGCTCGCACCTCTGACTTTCCGGAATCATGTGCGGATCAAAATTTGATTATCACTTGCGTTAACGGTGAAATAAAATACATCGTGAGGAAACCTGCATACCTGAGAGGGTGACATAAAGTTCTTGATGGTGTGTGTAGTCCGCCAACCCGCACCGGGCTAGCGTGGTGGACTATGGCCTAACCCTTCTCATTCTGAGAAGAGACCCTTGCCCAGCAGTGGGACAGTAATGGGTTGAATTTATTATACTATACTAGACTCACAACTTTTCCGATATAAATTACTAGGGGAAATCTATTTTCTATCTCGGAAAACCCGGAGCGATATATGTATAATCAAACAAAATTGGCGATTAAGATATTTTTGCAGATTAAGTTAATGACAATTTATGTTAAATGTAGTATAATCAAATTACTAATTGTATTATATACTTCCTAAAAAAATCCTATAACATTGCACGACGTGGGAATCGAACTCAGGGCCTCTTTGTTCTACAGCCTGCATGCATTAGACCAAAGGGGCTGATTTATTTAGTAAATTATTTTATCAGGATTTAACCCTTTAATTATATAAACCATACTATACCATATTTAATTCTTTATAAAACATCACTGTCGTGTCTATTAAATAGGCACGCGATCCTTCGTGATTTATTTCATGACGAAAACACTTATATTTTGATATCCCAATCAAGCGCGCACATTATACTGTTTACGAAACTAACAATGTACACTCGTTTTAATGTGTTATTTTGTATTTAGTTTTAGTTTTTAGTTTGAATTTTTGAATTTTTCAACTAAATATTCAAAAATTCGAACACTATTTCATGTAGTTGACATTGTAACAGCCAGGAATATTTATGGAATATAAATACATGTGTTAGAGGAGCTCATAGCTACATAGCTACCGCGCTGATCGGTTGATCTGCGAGGTTAAGCAGTGCTTGCCGCGGTCAGTCCTTAGATGGGTGACCATTTATCACACATCGAGACCCCTCGATATCGAGACGATATAGTTTGATCTTATGTTTCAATGCACGAGGCCGATTCTCGCATACTTCGACATAAGAAGTCTATTCTACAGATAGTCTCTTCCACTAAAATCTCGACAGCGTCCAATCAGTGTCGTTTTTAGAGCGTTTTGAGTAAAGATATTTTTAATATGATATTATGAGAAATCCGAAAAGAGTAGGCGAGCGATATAATGATATATATCCGCTATATTTTTTCGATATGATCTCCAATCTCGCCAGAATTTCCCCTCAGAAGCCTTACATCATTGAGGCAACTTATCACACAATCTCAATGGCGAAGGGAATTGGTTTCATTTGCCGTGTCTCTGTCTTATTACGTTCAATGAGAATCGATTCCTTTGAAGCCAAGATTATACTGTGGATTACAAGATGAAAAGCATTCGGGGGCCAATAACATGAAAGACCTCATTAAATTTCTCATTTAGAAGAGCCATTCATTTTAATTAGAAAAATAATTATTTTTTGTTTACAATAAAATTGTATATGCTTTGTTTCAGGTAATTAATACATTTTTCTCTCGACCCAAACTTGTGGTAAGTACTTATTTGACATTTTGTAACCCATAATATTTATTCAAGCATTTTTCTAACTTATAGCGTTTTAATATTACCAACACTGTCTTAATATCATACAAGCAATTAAAATTCTTCGTAAACCAATTGCCCGGTCGTTGGTATTTTATCTTTTATAAAGAAAATCGTTCAAGACATGGTTTGCCTGTTTTTGTAGGCTACATTTTTATTACATTAAATAACGGAGAATTGTTCTGAAAACGAGTTCAAGAAAAATATGAAAGAACTTCGATGTCTAGAAGAAATATGGCTTTCTGTGAAATTATATTATCTTTCAAACAGAACTTGAACTCCAGTCGGAGTGATTGAATGTAATATTGGCCTTTTATATTTTTACAATGCCATTTATACAAGCCAGGTGAAATGAAATACTTGTAAAACAAGATGTAGAACTCACTAACATACGTAATAGTATGTGATTAAACCGTCCAGGAAGATTTTATTATGACGCAAATATCGTTAGTGATAATGGCGCCAGAGTATTTTTATTGTAGGATTATATAAAACAATCAAGTTATAATGTAATACAATACTGTCATATAAGCTACTACAAATTAGTGTAACTGTCTGACATTAGAGACCCGCCATTTTTTATCGTTCTTCTTTCAAATTTTTTAGACTTTTTATGGCGTTCTCTAAAATATTTTCAAATACTATTATAGTGCCGTTGTGAACAAAGAAAAGCGCTGTAAACTAGTCTCATGAAAGGTATTAAACCTTCATGCAAGTCTCGTTTGCTACATTTTGCAAAGCACGTTGCATTAATCTTGTGTTTAGAGGAGTTTAGCGCGCCGTGAAGTGTTGCGCTGTAGTCTGTTGTCAGCGCTTTATTAGCTGTCTACCATGACTGAGTCATTTTTGAAACCTGACTTTTGTGGTAGACGAGTTATACCATTTTAAGGTTAGCTTTTCGATCATTAAGCCATGCGTTGCTTTTTTGATTAAAGATTGCAGTAATATAATATTGACTTATCCCACTAACTCAAAGATTAAGCTTAAAAACTTAGTCGAGGGGTGAATGATTAATAATGAAACAATAACTTTCAGTCTTAAATATCCAGTCCAAATTGTATGTTATTTATTCGAATAAACAGAAACCTCTTATTTCAAAATGCTGCGTCTACAAACTCGTAGGTGAAAATATATCTTTGTCTCGCTAATCTAACCCCCTCGATGCGCCCGCTGTAAATCTCGACCAATACAGTCCACAGATTTCAAAAATAAAAAACCTCTATCTCACGTTCTGCACATAAAATGCATTTTTGTGTTGCTTGAGGTTTCTCCGGATAAAATGTTGGCTAGTCTCTATGGAGCTGAAACATGTACACGGTGGGTTACATCTGCAGTGTTTTTTTACATCACATAAATATATAATAAGTAAAGGTAATAATTGCAGCGTAAATTATCTAATCATTTTCAAGATTAAAATATTTTGTTCTTTTTTCATTTTATAATTCTCCTTGTTTTGAAAATTCCTCTTTTCTTTGTAAAACAGTCGGCAATATCAGTTGAAATTACTCTGTCGTGTAAGATAAGGTTGTTATGCAGTTATTAGGCAAGCATTACGTATTTACAACATGTATTCATTATCTATTCCGCTTACTTTTTCCTTGTCTTAATTTACATGCTAATTTTTGAATAAGGAGACATGCAATATGCAATACGTTACATCCATATGTCAGGTTTATGAAACACTCAGAAGTAAGAGAATAACTGTGAGTAACAAAGCACACACTATTTGAAATTGAGTTACATTTGCGCTCGACTGAAATGTGGTCGGTAAATATTTGATAAAATTGCTCTATTAGACTGTTTGACAGTCCATTGTCTACCCGTTCAAATATTTCACTTACGACTTGCGCGTCGCCTTGAAAAATAGGGTTATATATAAATATATTTTTTTTATTTACTTTGAACTTATTTGGGGTGGTAATGTACACTATTATAAATGCGAAAGTCTGCCTGTTTGTTACCTTATCACGAGTAAAATATTGAACCGATCGTTCTGTAATTTTATAAAGAGGTTGCTTGGGTCCTGGAGAATTACATTGGGTTATTTTTACTATTACAGCAAAACACTAATTAATAATTATGCAAAATACACGCAGAGGTATTAGCGCAAATCAGCTAGTGTTGAATAAATAAGACATCTGAAAATTATCTAAAAAGGAATTTGAAATGTTTTTCATATCAGTTGTACCTTAGATCGTGTACATTTTCTTCATACATCTAAAACCTTTAACAAGTACAATGATTCAGAAATAACTGTAACTACTTCAAGCTGAATTTCACCTGAATAAACCCCTTACCCACCGATTCACATTTACCATTACATAATACAAATCTGTCCTTTTCAAATCCTTGTATGAATTTTAAAGTCTGCCAAGCCTGCAAAATGCATACACAGCGGGATGGGAGGCGTAGTTCTTCACAGACAATAGATAAGAGCAGAGGCTGGAGTGCCCGGGGGTTTGAAGAGGGGGTTGGGGGGTTCATTCATCAGACCTCAACCCCGAGCCAAGAAATATGTAACTACAGAAGACCCACCTACTCTAAATAATTCCAATATCAAATGGAAACAGTTTTAAATCTCCAGACCCCCACATGTTCTCACATAATCTAAAATAAATGTCTGGACCTTAAAAAAGAAACCTTTGAGTTTGTTTCGGCGTTTCTTCTCAGAGGCAGTCAGTAGGAAACGCCGGCACCACCTAGATCTAAAAAAATACTTGTGAAAGCTTCCTATACGGAATTATTTACAGAAAATAAATCATTATTTCATTATTTCATTATTATAAATATAATCTTAACTTTTTTAAGCGTACTTAGGTTTAAAAACTAACGTTTATTACATAATTTCTGCCTTTGTATTACGCATTAAAATGCCTCATTGGTCTAGTGGTAAACGCAAACGCAGCCGCTGACCGTAAAGTCCTGGGATGGATTCTCGGTTAGGGTAAAGTGTAATTGTGAGGCAGCCCACTGTTTGTAGTTGTGTCCAGTGGATGGAAATAAACTCATCCCTATTACATGGGATTTAATGACAGCATCGACGAAATATATGTACAAGGGTAGCTACACCTCTGCCGAACCCTTCGGGGAATATAGGCGTAAACAATGCACGTGGTGTTACGGAAAAAGAATCAGAAAAAGATTGAGAAATACTTCAGATATTGCACATGGAAAACTGAAATCTTTAAATACTGCCGTAGATTTGTAGGATACCTACATATTTACGTAAACTCAGTTGTGTTTGTGCGGAATGGATTTTCTGTCTTTCGCTTCATCCTGAGCGCTCGGGCCGGTTTCACAAGCCGCAGTCCGAAATTCTTCGCCAGTTTTAATGCGCAGTGTTAGTTTTCGAGTTAATTAAAAAGTAAACGTTCAAATGTTTAGAATGTAATGTAGGTTGAAAAGGCAGTTTGTTTTATGTAAATATATTTTTGTATTACTTGCTGAAACTATAAGGACTAGGTACTGAGGTTATAATTCAGTTGGTACAGATAATACCATCCACGAAGAAGCGCCCCACTCTTCTTCCTAATCGCTTACAGTACAAGTGTGCAACCTTCCGCCAGTGTTTTAGTTCTGTCGATACACACTAATTACCTATGAGTTTACACGCACACTACGATGAATTGACTTATCACGAGAGAGCGTAACGGTCAGCTGGAAAGCCTCGGCCAAAAAATAGTGGGGCGCGTCCTCGTGGATGGCACTATCTATAGTGTGATTATGAAGTACTTAACAAACAATTTTCGAAGTAGCTTTTCAGGGTTTTATTTATTTATTTTATTTTGTAAACTATGTTCGTTATTCCGTATCGTACTGAATGTTATTCACGGTTATTATTAGCTTGAATTCAATTTCAATTGTGACAGATAAGCAATGTACATTGCGCAGTAATGTAACAAAATTACTCCGCTCGACAACTGGAGCAACGCAATCAACATTCTTGAAGTGTCAAAATTTAAGCGATTCCGATTGCAAGTGACAGTTTCTGTTAGTGTTACGGAAAAAAATTGTAATGGATAGTATGTCTCGTGAGCCATCTCCCCATGCCATGTTGTTTCTAGATATTTATTTATGACTATTATGGTATACCAATTTTATAACCTAATAGGTTAAGGTTTTATAACCTCATCATCATCATCATCAGCCAGAAGATGTCCACTGCTGAACGAAGGCCTCCGTCAATGGGGGGTTTGCCATAATCCCCACGCTTGGCAGGCGGCGTGGGGATCGCAGTGGCTCACCGATTAGTGACAGGACGCTGCTACCCATCCTCCGGTGTCTGGCAGCAGTTTTAAGACGTACCCGGGTCTTTTATAACCTAATAAATAATAACATCTATAGTTTGAATATTTTATTTGGATGTATAGATCTGTTAATTAAAAAAAATCTACCTGACCGCAATTTAAGAGGCCCTAAAGATCCATAATTAGCTACATACCTACTGGCACAATTTACATCGATAATAAGCCCGCCTCTAATTTGCAGCTCCTTAAAAAGCTAGAGGACCGGAATTAAAAGCACTTGTAATCAAAGCGCGTATGAGAAAATTAGGGAGGGGGAAAAGCAAAATGGCGGACTAATTTCGGTGCTTTACTTTTTTAATATTCCGTACGCTCATTAAGAAATGTTGGCTGTTTTTAAAAGTTCAACTGATTTGTTTGTTCTCGGTATAAACTAAAAGCAAGACAAGGAAATTTCTGAAGATATGTATATTGATTTATCGACGCATAAGTTGCCGCACATTTTGCGCCATTAAACAAGTTTCAATTTCTTTCCTAGGAACACTAGATAGGACCTTGTAGTACCAAGGCTGTCAACAAGTAATATACCTAGCAGCTAAACCTGTGACTTCTATATGCACAAGAGATAAGCAATCAGAACAATATTTTTAGTACGGCACGGAAACTTTTTCAGGCCAACTAAATATTTACCTACATTTTAGATAACATTACTCATATGGCCTTCACACCGCGTAAATTTAAATAATGTAATTTACTAATTTGATATTCAAGGCCCCACAGATAACAGATCTGTATGTAATGCAATCCAGGGCCGGATTTAGAGCGATAATGGCTGAAGCCTACAGCCTCCACAACTGAGGAGCCTCCAGAATATGTTTTTTTTTTTTTAATCTTGTTTCAAAAATGTTTCATCGTTGCCCCAGGACTAAATCTGTATTACTATACTCTGCACCAGGGCCTCTCAAACATCTAAGTCTGGCCCTGATGCAATCTAGAATTGTAAAGCGTAATCAGACTATCGCAATTTACAAGGTTTTTTGACATTACAGATGAAACGGAAGCGTGGTTCCGTGCTAGATTGGTTATCTGTGAACCATGCAATTAATTATGATTATGTGTTTAAAACAAATTACTTTAAATACTTCATTTTTAGACATCGCTTTTTCAACCGATTTCAATTTTTTAATAGCAGAAGTTGATGACAATTTCGGGAGAACACCAGAGTATATGTACACTATATATATAGGGTGATATAAAAAAATCAGGAGTTTGTTTGACTTACATGAAGTATTGCTTTTTGTCTAAAACTGCGTAAGTAGGTACCTCTATCAGCTAAGATTTTTTTACTTACCAGTCTTGGTAATTCCGTTTGGTATTTTTATTCAATGTAGGTATTTTTGCTTTTTGTAGAACATTTCAATAACTATTTTATTGTTTTTAATTACGATTCTGTTATTCAGCAATAACAAACTCATTTATCTAAAAGCTTTGAGGCTTAACTCATTTTCCCGTTGGTTTCAAGTGAAACGTATATTTTTCATGGCTATCCTTCCTTGCCATAGATTACTTGGGAGTAACTAATGAGTTTCCGTACTCCGCACTCGCTTCTAATTACCTCGTATTTTATGTTTTAGTGCGAAAATATTCGCTAAGTTTATTTGCACAGGCGGTGCATAGTTTTTGATAAAAATAGCAAAGTACTCGGATTTTTTTATTTACGAAAAACATTTAATGGTATTTGTTTCATAACAACTATTGAATTACTATTATAAGAACAATAGATCTCCTGCAAACAAAACAACACGAAACATGTTGAAATAACAATTACAAACACCTTGTATACCTCCTACACAGCAACATATTCCTCGACATAAAAAAAAAAACAGTCTAAATATTCTGGGTATCATGTATAGAATTTTTCGTGTACTGAACTAGGCCAGTTTAATTATAATAATTTATATTATAATTTGTTGTTTAATTTAAAACTTGTTTAATTTATTTATAATATTAACAGAAGTTTACAGTTAATCGATGCTTTACCACAAGTTGTGTTCGAGGAGCGTGACAAATAGCCTTTATTGAAATGAAATGAAATGAAATGAAATTATTTATTTTGCAATTAGGATTTTTCAATCACTTTTACACGTCTTTTTTAAACTAGATGGCGTCGGCATTTCCTATGACTATCCCTGAGAAGAAACGCCGAAACAAACTCAGGGGTCAAAGTCTATTTTAAAGTCCAGACAGATTGTATTGATGTAAAGGTTTATGTGAGACAAATATAGGGTGGAATAGCCTTTTGAAGAAAGTGCCATAACTATTTGAGCTAACCTGTCGCAACAGAGTGCAAGCATGCATCAGTTATCGTGAGAATTAATGAAATGAAGAGCGCTCAGCCTAGATCTCACTCACATTTACAATGTATAGCGGTTATATATAAGAAATAATTTCAATTTAAACGACATTACAATAACAAAATAATGAAGTAAATAATATAATAATTAATGGCAAAAATTGTATATAAAAAAAAAAGGAAAGGTTAAAGAGCGGCTCAATCCCAAGCGTTTTTGTCATCTAAATAGTCCGAAATTTTATAGTATCCTTTTTTACAAAGTTTAGATTTAATTACAATTTTGAACTTCTTTAATGTTAAATTACGTATATCATTGGGAAGCTTATTGTAAAAGCGTATACATTGTCCCATGAACGAGTTGCTTATTCTGTGGAGGCGCGTAGCATGTACAGCAAGGTTGTGTTTATTCCTAGTGTTCAAAGAATGAGTATCAGACAGTTTGACAAAGTTCGAAATATTTTTATAAACATATATTAAATTTTCAAAAATATATTGTGACGTGTGTGTGTATTTATTGATAAATCGATATTAACACGTCTGTCGTTAACTTCCTCGATATTGATGAGCTTGTTCCACTTACAGGACCAGCCCTTAGATTGCGAAATCCAGTGCTATCATTACATACCTTAGATTGCGAAATTCATTGCTATCATTACATACCTTAGATTGCGAAATTCGGTGCTATCATTACAACCCTTAGACTACGAAATTCAGTGCTATCATTACATACCTTAGATTGCGAAATTAAGTGCTATCATTAATACCTTAGACTGAGAAATTCAGTGTTATCATAACATACTTACTTTAGACTGCGAAATTCAGTGCTATCATTACAGCCCTTAGACTGCGAAATTCAGTGCTGTCATTACATATCTTAGATTACGAAATTTAATGCTATCATTACATACCTTAGATTGAGAAATTCAGGTATCTTAATACACCTCTATGAGTTTACAAGTACTTGCAAACGAGTATCGAATAATGTTAGTATGATTATTTTTAGTTTAGTTATTTGAGATTCGCTAGCGAACTGTAAAATCATGCTAGAGATACATACCTATTACTAACTTTGTCGCTCGACATCTAGACAAAGCGAGTAATCGGACACCTAGATTTAGAATTGTGTTCCTATCAGGGTTTAATTGGCTGTGATAATATTCAACTTCTTTTAATAATAAGAAGTTCTAAAAGGATCTTTTTTCTAATTTTACTAATATTAGCCTATTGATTTTACCTAATTGAACACCGTCTTCTAATTTAATGAATGGCTGTCATATTATGTTGCAGTCTTAGTTACCAAGCTTCATATAAAATTTAAATAGGTTGAAACAGCATTACCTTTGTGTGGAGCAACCAACACGCTGTCCAAACGCCGTCTTGTTTGAGACTCGGTTTTAGGGATTTTACAGGCAAATGATTACCGCACGTACAGTGTTGTATTAATTATTTATTCTTTTGTCGTCTGCATGAGCTTTCGTATGAGAATAGCTTATGTCATCGTGGCTAGATTAGCCAGTTGTTGACTGGCTTGGGTCGTAACTGAACTGTCTGTCACGAAGGGTACCGTCACTCGTGGCTGTTTCCATAACATAACATAGCTTCCGCCTATATTCTCGAAGGGTTAGGCAGAGGTGTACTATATCCACCCACATTTCGCCGATGCTATTATTGAGTCCCATGTAATAGCAGGCGAGCCTATTGCCATCTACCGGGCACAGTTCCAGGTTCCGTGCTGCTGTTGAGAATTTTCAGTGAGAAATAACCCAATAACACTTTGCCCGACCCGGGAATCGTACCTAGCACGGCACTAGACCAATGAGGCAGTCGCCGTTTCCGTACACCCATTATTTGTGTATTAGATACTGTTATCTATGTATGTACATTAATTTCCTGATAAAAAAAACGTTGGCACTGTTGCAATCGGTGTAGTTCATATTAATTGGGAATAGATAAGTACGATAAGTCGCCATCATTTTACCACACAATTTTTTGTTGCCATTAAGTTTCTAATGTCAATAAAGAGTGATTGATTGCTGATAGGCAACTGTTATATGACACGTGAGTATTTCAGCATGGCGATGTTCGACAAAAACAAAACATGGCGATGTTCAACAAAAAAGTTGTGACGTAGCCATTTTGATATTAGTAGGATAATATTTACTATTAATGACGAATATGTTAGCCTAGGGGTTGAACGATTGCCTTCCATGCAGCAGGGTCTGAGTTCAAACCCGGCCTGCACCTCCGACTTTTCGGAATCATATGGGGATCAGAGTATTATTATTATCACTTGCGTTAACGGTGAAGGATAACATCGTGAGGAAACCTGAACATCCGAGAAGGCTCCGTAAAGTTCTCGATGGTGTGTAGTCTGCCAACCCGCACCTGGCCAGCGTGGTGTACTAAGGCCTATGCATGTAAGTGAGTTACTCCAAGTAAAAGCATGTAAGTAAGTTACTCAAAGTATTAATGAAACAGAAACACCAGAGTGTCTCTTTTGTTTGATTAAAAATCGATCGTCTCTGGCCCTTAGCCGTCCGCTATCTCGAACAGGAGCAAAAGTAAGTTAGTATCAATTACGGGGGCTATAACCCGGTTACGACAGTCATAACTTAGTTCACTTATTACTACATGTATCGTAGTCAGTTGTTTAATATTATTATGTTATTGTGTAGCTTTTATCTTTCGGTCCGCTCGCGTGTTATTTTCGATCGGCACAATAGGTAAAATTACATATGACTTATATCTGCATCGGGGACATGACAAACTATAGTACACCTCTGCCTAACCTTTCGGGAAATACAGGCGTGATGCTATGATGTGTGGTGTTATAATGGCTAAGTGATTGGCTTTCTGAGCTGACGGTCGCGGGGTCGATTTACTTGTGGATTTACTTACAGAATTAATGTATTGCCGATATAGAAGTGCTTTTTTTGGTCGTGACAGTGAGATTTTATAGTTTCTGAAAAGAAAATAATAATTTCATATTTGTAGTTCAGACATAAATTTTCATAGTACCGTACTTACACACTGGGTATTTACACTCCTGTGTGTACCTACAATACACACATGTGTACAACATTGACTTTAACTCACACGAAGTCGTGTGCTAACATCGGATTACACTAATGCGGTTAGCTATCCATGTACTTGATGATATGAACATTGGTCAATGCTGTTACAGTAGCCACAATGAGATTTAAGCTTAGCAGTGTGTGTGCACTCACACAAACGAAATACTTATTTCTTGTTGCAAGTCGTCACTGCGCCTGCCAATTTCCATTTATGATTTTCCGTTTCGGGGAACAACAAAATCCTAATTATTTTTTAAACAAAACATTAAATAAAAAAAAACTGACAATGCAGTATTGAAGACATTTATTAGATACACAACTCTATAAAATTATATCAAATAAGAAAAACTGCTTAAAAAGAGAGATTTTTTTTCGTTAAAAAAGTGAACATATGGAACTTTGCAGGCGCAAGTGACGAAGTGCTGTTTGAGTTATTATAATAACTTGCACAATTTTTAATGTTTTTTTTTTTTTTGTTGATGTTACAGAGTCAATCTGTCTGTCAGTTCTTCCTTTCTCTCTTTATGTAGGTATGTCTTAATATAGGAAATCTATGTTAATCCGATATTTATGAAATTGAAAGCCATCGCCTGAAAGTTGTAAATTACGAAAAATCCTAACATAATGATGTATTGTTACAGGTATGTACGCAGTTTTAATCGCACTACAAAAGTAACTAGGATGAGCCCGTGGACTCGTCGAACTGAATAAGTATGTTTTTTTGCTTTGTCTACTATCTATCTATCTATACTATCTATACTAGTATCTATCTATACTAGGAATAATTCCTGCAGCATGGGTGAGTTTACAAACACATATTCACATACACAAAAATCAGAAAAACTATCTGTAAATCTTACAAATATTTGTGCTGTGCGGGAACCGAACCCGCGACAGGTAGCGCAGCAGTCGATCTCTGAACCACTGAGCCAACTGTGTCCTCAGTATTATGTCACATTCGCCTATTAACCCATAAAATACATGTCACTTACCAACGTTTAACATTGCAGTTGCTATGTCTACTAACACATAATTAATTAAGACTTTAATTATGAAGTTATTTCTGAAAAGTTACCAGTTCACCAGATAAATTAACAAACTTTTGCTGACATCATCACATTTTAATTTTAAAAAGTAATTTGTGTTGTACTTAAAGATGTTACAGAAAGTTTGGATTCTTTCTGCTCCGTATTATATTTATAATAAATTTATGAATTTACATAACAATTTTATAGATTTATGATGTCCTCTTTGTTTTCTTTACCTATATCATTTTTGATTCGATTATAAAAATAACAATTAATTATTGTACAAACAATCGATGAAATCACTGTATATCGCCAGCCGTTTTCATTCCCGCTATTCTTCTAACTGACATATGTCAAAATGAAATGTCACCGATCTACTTAAAGATATCCTGATATTCTCATCGCGATCACTAAAGGGTTGTTTAGTACTCGAAACTGAAGAGACTCGTCGACGTTTGCTAAGTGCCACTTAGACGCAGCCTTGATCTACAGTGGAATTAAATAAATCTCGACTAGTAAATCTTTATGGTTTTTTTAATTGTAACGTTTGTGGGTTAATAGTGGAGTTCATATTTAAAAGTTGTTTGTGTTTTAGCATTGAAATTAAGCGTTTATCGCCATTCCATTAGGTAAAATAAATTATCTTTTATCTTTATCTTTTATGCCATATAACTTATATTCCAGAGAAAACTATAATATATTTATATCAATATAACAATAATAGTCGCGATTGCGTGTCAGCTCGCATAAAACCACTTTCATTGTGAATTTACTACTTACATATAGTTATCAAATATATTTCAATTTAACATGTTCACTGTTCCTAGCTATTTTTAAGGTAAGAGCAACAGGATGAAACAGTAGGAAAACCACAAATTAAACATGCTTGTCAATGAACGACCGATGAACATGCTTGTCAATGGACGACCAATGATCATGACTAAAACATGGATTTGTGTTTCCTTATCGTATGGCGCACGATATCGTTCGTGTATCCCCGCACTTAACAATTCACAAAACCCAACTAATCAAATACGGATACCTTCCTTAGATGATGAAGATTAATTATTATTATAGGAGGGATCTCTAGCGGTTCACTAAAATTACCTTTGCCTCCAATATCGTTAGACTTTGTACCTGTATTCTCGCAATCATTATCGATATTGATAGGACTGTTATGGCGAATGGAATAGCATGTGTCAATGCAAGTATAATAATAATTATGTAACTCATGTCACTATTATAATACGGAAGTAGGGATGATTTATTAATGGTTTTGTTTGTTGGCATTAATTTCCCTGAGGGCGGACTCTGTTTGAGAATGATGTACAAAGGAGTTAACTGGCGTGATAATTACATGATACATTATTTCATCATGTTGTCCGTTACTATTATTGTGTGGGTCTTATGGAATGCACAAACATGTTGTGGGTATGAGTGGATTGTTGAGATTTTATTGTCCTTCTTTGAAAACATATTTCAAACTGTGACTGAACTAAATCATCCGCAACATGAGATCTTAATATACGCCAATGTTACTTATCTATGTTTGCAAGTTTCTAAGCTAATCATCCACGAGAGATCTAATCGTTACGTTGCTGATAACCGTCATTCATTCACCCATCTCTAGCTGAACATGAACAATGGCTGTGAATGTCAATCATAATCGAGTTGAGCAAGTTATCAATACGCACGGATGTCAGCATCGACTGGTGGGCGTACTGACACACAGTTATCGGTAACATGACACAACCACAGAATATGTACAGAATGTCTACTACAAACATGATCACGGATAGACGACGAATAAAACAAGTACTTACGTATGGCTTGAGTGTATATGATATGGCACATTTTGGCAATAGTTACTGCTTAGGGCTTAATCTAGCGTAAGCGTTATCGTGATATAAAAAGCCCGATTTGTAGTTGCGAAACGCTGCCAAAAATTATGACGCCGCGTTTAGTGACGTCAAAATACGATTCATCATCGTTATCCATCGTTCGTTAACGTCCAATATTGCAATTAAACGCGAGTTGCTGAAACTCGAAGGTTTCAATGGTAAAATGTATACTTAATTAGGTACAGTCACGAGCACAAACATTTAAACACAAACTTTGTCAACTCTGACGTGTAGTACAGATAAAAGAACAATCCCAATCTACATCATCATCAACCAGAAGACGTCCACTGCTGAACGAAGGCCTCCCCCGAGGGGGAATTTGCCATAATCCCCACGCTTGGCAGGCGGCTTGGGGATCGCAGTGGCTCACCGATTAGTGAGAGGACGCTGCTGCCCGTCCTCCGGTGCCTGGCCGCAGTTTTAAGACGTACCCGGGTCCCTTCTACATATAGAGATACATTAATACTTCTATTTCAGTTATACTCAACCATTTTTCCATAAGGGCCACAAAAACGTATTAGTTAAGGTGCCGCGGGCCACAACACAAAATTTAGGTGTTAATAAAAAACGTTATATTTAATTACCGTAAAACAACGTAACGAAAAGAAAAATAAATGAAAAATTATTAACAATTCATCTGACTGGATGATCTTATAAGTCTTATAATGTGAGGTTATCATGCAGTCACATGCGATCTTGTCAAAATTTTGAAAGAGCTTTCACAATCCAAAACTTTCCTATACAATCCGTGACATCGATTCTATAATATTTGGGTTTAAAAGGTATTTATTATGGCTAAACGTGTCAGGCGTTGTTAGGAGCGGAGCTTCTTTTCTTTCTTATTGTATGGCATACATACATTATAAGCCTGTTATCTGCTGTGCATTTTCTGCTATGCTTGTTTATGTTTGACATGATTTCAATTACATTTTATTGCTTATATTATTGAAATAATTTATAAGATTATACATATAAGCAATCAAACGCAAAGCCTGTCGCGTTTTTCATGCACTTTTAATTTTTGGCCAAAGCCGTCACGCCATTTTTTCTTATTTATATATTTATATATTATAGTATTTACCATACCTTTTCGTTTCAATACCTGTGGGTGGAGTGAGGTGTGGCAGAAAATCCCAACAACACTTTTTTCGTCGCTGTGATCTAATCCTGGGCCTCACAGTCAGGCAGACCAATAAACTAACTTGGATTTAAACCTACCTCCACCAAAATCAAGATCCGATCACAACAATGGCCAATCTCCTGAAACCAGACGCTGTGTAGAGGACTTATATCTCCGCAAATCTCTTGCCAAAAGTTTAATTAACTCAGGAATAAGATTGTAAACAATATTCCTAGAGTTATATTATTCGTAAATTATTCTAAGTACAATAATCTGTTTATTTAGGCCGGCTTAGCGACGGTTCTCCTAATCCTGAGCCCGGAGCCCATAATCTGCTGCAGTGGGTGGGTTAAATATATTATTTTGGATTGCGTCTTGATTATACGTTTTCCTTGGGTTTTAAATTATGATGTAATGCGTTATCTGTGGAGGTGTTTTCGATTTAGTTCGACTTGACACACTTATGAACAGTTACTTGTATTCACAAAGGCGTTTTGATATTAGTAAGTCGACACAACTCAAAAACCTAACCTTAACCTTCAACAGCGCAGATAAATATTTTTCAAGTTGGAATATTATTTTATCTGAAGTGTGTGTGCCATGGCTCCCTGTACCCACGACACTGGCAGTCACTTAAACGTTACTCAAAGTGCTCAACAACAATATTTTTTCCAAAAAAAAAATATCAGTACAAAATAATTGCTTTCAGCAGGGATCAATATAGTTACCATAACGGTCAATCAAAACCAGATGAAAGTCTACGTGAAATAATGGTTGAAAAAAATTTCCTAATTAGACCACTTTTGTCTTTGTATTAAATGTGGTAACCTAATACACACAAGATTTGAAAATGGAACCCAAAACTGGCTATTCAGTGTTCAGTAAACTAATAAAACCGTCTTTACACTTAGATGACGTATAGCGTAGGTACGGTTGAACGCGCGTGACGTACTTATCCGCCGACTATGAATATTTAACATTGTGTGGTAAATTATCCTGAAAACTGTATCACGATAATTTTGTTTGACATGTCAACAGCAATTATGTATGACGTTACAGTCTAAATTACTATATTTGGTCCAAATTGAAAAACCAAAATCTATGTATGAATAAATTATTATATTTTTATATGTTTTTATTAAAAAACGAAACTCGTGTTAAATTAACGACAAAAATAATCACAATTGTAAATTGAAATGTCAGACAACGTTCATCGAAATCTAACCGTGTAATAAAACACATTTTAGATTTAGAATTGAATTCGAATTTCGAATAGAATGGAGCTATTATTTTTAGGAGTAAGGATGTGGTGACTGTAATTGACTTTTAAACACGATTAGTGGCAATCGAGATCGCCTTTTAGAGATGATTTGGGGGAACGTTAGGTTACCCCGAATAAACGATGGTGCGTCGTTATGTGATCTCTTTTATCTCGGGAGATTTTCGCCGTGTGCATTTGTTGTCTAAAGCCTTGCCTTCTGAACTGAGGATACGGTCGTTTATTTTTTTCATCGTGTGACATCACTATTTCTTTTCCTACCCTATTTTTATTCCTACCTTTTTCTGTAATCTTGGCATTACCGAATTTATTTATTTATGAGAAGGTTTAATGTATCATGGAAATAAGATATATCATTTTTGAATTGACAAGGATTTATAAAAATACACATATTTCAGTTTGGCATACCTACAATTTCTGAATACATTAAGTACGGTTGTAAAATTATTAATATTACAAAAGTAATCTCGAGGGACCTCATTTCATATTTTTTGTTCAGTTTCCGTGAGAATTTCATAAAACCTCGTAGGCATTATCCCTTAGTTAAAATTCTGAAAAAGCCGCTGCGCGCGTTTCAAAATTTCGTCCACCATCGCGGACGTTCAACAAAACGCTTAGGAGTTTTGTACACTGCTTCATATCGCAATAGAGGCGGCGTAATTTTGAGGCCTTTATTCACTGACTGATGTTAAGCCGTTTCCAAGCCCTATACGTTGTAATACGTCTTTTAAAAAATATTCACTTTTATATTATTTCCTTTTGCAAGGACGCGCCTACTTCGTATTATCTGTGAGTTACGTAGTTCTTTGCTTCAGTCTATGGGCTTTGACTTACGATCAGATTGAATGGCTTTGTAGTGTATTTTAGTTATATTCTAAAAAAAAGAAGTGCCTTTCTTATTTATTTACTTTTGGTTAGTAAGCAGTTAATGCAGCGGTAAGAGTTAATGAATGACTTTATTCAATGTTTAAGTGTCTAGATATCCAAAAAAAAGCATTATTAATTTTACGCAAACGAATTACAAAACAAAAACCACTCTGACAACTAAACTCCAATGTTGCCATTGTTAAATATAACAAGCGGACATACCATAAACAAACAAACCTCGTTTTTAAACTCCACTTGAACGCAGTGACAATATTGAAAGCTTTTTATGTCACTCGTCGCGAGTACTCTTGTCAAGTATTTGCTCTAGTACCGCGTACGTGAAGTTCAAAGGGCTACGGATTTTCATTACAGGCCGCTGTGTTACTGCGGGCAGCCTAAATATGAGTTTGCTGCGTATTTGAATTTTAAATATTAAATGCATAAAGGTCTGCCAATAAATTCCCTTCTGAATATTGTATGCGTGTTTTGCGTGCGGAAATCTAGATTGGGTTTTTAGGTGAACCTTATCCTTGATTTTTTGCGTTTTTCATAAGATTCGCCCGGAAAAATATGGATTGATAAACACTTTGGTTATTAAAATAACAAACAAACAAAATATTAAAATATGTTTTATTCTGTGTCTTTCACTTTATTTTATGATACACGTAAACTACACTCTCAAATAAAACGAAGCCAAACTTTTCGTAAACAGATAGGACAATCGATAAGTAACAAAGGCACGCCAAAGAAAACAGATACCTACCAGTCCCGAAACTACTCCTCCACGGTAAACCAATTACTTTGAGGATTTAGTCCGTCCATGCACGTCATCGTACTTCACAAACTTATATCAAATACTGCTATTTTTCCGCGAATTTACCCGCTTTGAGCTGGACTGAGGAGTTTTTAAATCAATGAAAAAGTTTCGAGCTAATCTCCCTTCAGCCTTTGAGGCGACCGTTTCTCTAAAGAGATTAAATTGGTATAATAATTATAGTAATTTTTAATGTTATACCCAGCTATGCTTTCGACTTCGTCAATGTGGGTAAATGACGTGATTAGTTCCTTATGTGCTAAACCAGGATTTACCTTTGTATGTTTAAATGTTTCCTATGTTTTTAATGTGTTATAAGCTAGATGTGGTTATGATTGGAGTGGGTTATATCATGGTGGGATTATCAATATAAACATACGTATAAACCGATAAAATAATAAAGTCATGAGTCATGATCACCGGTCAAAGACAAATTCTTTGGGCTATTGTTGTTTAATGAAATGACATTGTCAGTACAATGAAACCTTTTTGCTAACTTTTTCTTATAGGAGCGGTATTTTAAGCCTTTTTGATTCACTACCGGTCTTATAATCTTCTTGTACAATATTTCTCTTTATCTATTAAACAATGGCATTCATTTTGTATACCCCAGCTTTTAAAAGGTTGAGTGCCAACAGCGTGAACATTATTAGGCTAATTATGGTTCAGTTTGGATTGTCCATTTACTTTCTTTGTTTTACTTGTAAAACGGTTCCAATAGAGAACGTAGATTCATTAGGAAAAGTGGATTTGTCAGCCAGTCAGTAGCGGTAGGGCGAAAGTCGTAGGCAGTTTACAAAATTGGTAACCATAGATATGTTGGCTCAGTAAATTTCCATTATTCATCCCACGTCATCTTCCTGAAGCATTACGTGTGCTAATAATAAATGAAGGGCGAGCACAATCATCGGAAAATATAAACGGTCATGAAAAATACAAAACAATTGAGGGCTCGAGTAATAATAATTATGTATTATCATATTATGATACAATTAACACAGTTACGACTGAAAGCTAAGCTAAGTCTAACTAAGCTAAGCTATTTAAAAGCTAGCTATCTCTATGTCATAATCTTTTTTGGAGACGAAAAAGTATATTGGTTCCGATAATCTGTTCTTCTCTTTATTGGCAGACTAATATATTCACTTCACCGTCTATACACATATTAATTCAACAAAACTACGTGTAAATACAGAATATTCGGAATTCAAAGTGCAACACAAACGGTTCTTAATCTCCTCACAAAATTGGCGCTATCTACACAGAACGTGCACATTTCTCTAAAATATTCGGCTTGCTGTAAAGGAAGCGAGTACAACTGTTATTTGAGCTGGCAAAATTGTTCAGCGTTCGAAATTTGAAACTTCAGTTGAATAGTTTCTGTAACTGTATTGTGATGTCAATATGATTTGGCTTTAGAGGATTAGGATCATTCTTGGAAAGCGGATATTGTTGGAAATTATATGCTTGTTGAGAAGCTTTCGAAGTTTTAGGCTTAGCTAATAAACAAATAGATAGTCAACGGTATTAGAGTAAGAAATGTATGTTTAAATTGTGTAGATACTTATTGGTTCACTATCACTAAACAGCAATTTATGAAGGATGTGATTTTTAAATGGTTTTGGATTCATCATCATCATCATCATCATCATCAGCCAGAGGACGTCCACTGCTGAACGAAGACCTCCCTCAAGGGGGGGTTTGCCATAATCCCCACGCTTGCAGGCGGCTTGGGGATCGCAGTGGCTCACCGATTAGTGAGAGGACGCTGCTACCCGTCCTCCGGTGTCTGGTCGCAGTTTTAAGACGTACCCGGGTCATAGACGTACCCGGGTCATGACCTTTGGTTTTGGATTGCCTTTAAATAATTATTTATTGAAAGCTTTTAGAATACGAATCTATGGAAAATTTTCTATAAATATTAACCTTATTTAATCTTAAAATCTTGAAGTTCATGCTTGTTGGATATTTATAGCCTGTTATTCTTAAAAGGAAAGTAGGCCACCTTTTTAAAAAAATGATATTTTTTCCTGTGTCTTCGATTCCCGGCTTGGGCAAAGCATTGTTGGGGATTTCTGTGTAGATGTTTACACGTAGCGAAATTCAAACGCTTATTCTAAGAAAGGTATTGATAAAATCATAAAATTTAAATGACTATATATTTTTATATATCCGCATATATACTATGTATGAGATTAGTCAAGATTTCAATCACTATTTCCTCTAAAACTCGCTTGAATTTCGTTACGTGTATTTATCTTTTTGATGCTGACTGTACAGAGGGAATGGAAAACTAAAACAGAACAACAAAGCCTGAATGAATCGACTTTTAATTACTGCACAAGTTTTCCGCCGAAATAAACGGTCGTTAACACCCAATTTGTAAAACGTTCATGTACCGCGTAATTACCGTTTAACTTTCTAATTCATATAAAATTAAACTGAAAAGCGTAATCGAAATAGTTCAGTTTGTACCACTATTAGGTACACAGTGACCAAATTTTAATGACGGTACGGTGCGTTCAAACTTTAAATACAGTCTAATTGAATTTCATCCTACAAGTTTAGTTTACAACAAAGAACTGATAGTTGGACCCAAAAATACACAACTAGCGTGAAAAACATCTATGATATTATGTTGGAATCTTACTACTATGGTGGAATGAGGTATGGTGTTCTTCCATTGAGAAGGGGGGATCCTCCGACCAGGCAAGGTAGTTAGCCTGGCGGGCCGAAGCCTGACGGTTGATGTCGGACATTTGTATAATTATGTCTACGAATCGTTGTAAACTCTCTTTTCTCTCTCTATTTGCGTCCGATGAGATTGAAGATTCACAGCCTTCCACTTCGAGCCAATCGCGGAGCTTTGATGACGACGATGGCACTGAGTTTGATGAAATCTCAACCAAGCCACATTTGATAACTCATGGAGACCTAAACGACCTAGTTCGCGACTTGAATTTATCAAATAAGCAGTCAGAACTTTTAACTTTATTTGTTGCAAATTTTCTAGGTAACCATAAGAATGACAGCTACAGAGAGTTTGTTAGCGAGCTGCTATTGGCTTATCAAGCATTGGGTTGCAACATGTCACTCAAGATTCATTTTTTAGACACACACCTGGATTCTTTCCTGAGAATTTGTGAGCTGTGAGCGATTAGCACGAAGAAAGGTTCCTTCAGGACATTTCACAGATGAAAAAGCGCTGTTAGGAGGATTACTGCTGCACAATGAAAAGGGACCGACAAAGAGTAAATTAAATATGCTAATTAAATATGCTAGAAAATCTTAAATCGTAAATTCATAATGGGACGCATTTTTTTTTGTATCAGACGGTCAATATTTGTTGAAATATTTAAATTACATCAGTAATATAAAATTCTTGGCCAATAGATTTTATTTAATTACTTATTTTTACTAACAGTCACTCATCAAAGTAAAAAATATAAGTGAAGTACGTGTGGGACAACAAAGTTAAAATTTTGCTAACCAGTGTAATTTCTGCATGCCATCAATCTAATAAAAAACAAATTACACGTGATCAAAACACGTTCCATTTTTATTTTACTCGGTTACAGTCTGTTAGCAACCATTTTGTATTTCTGGTATAACGTGAAAGGCGTGTTAATATACCTAAATGTGTTGCCATATTGGTGTGGTTTCTTATTTGTTTGCTAAATGAATTACTAATATTTTTAAGAATTAATGTTTTATTGTTTATTATAATTATTTATTCGTGTACTTGATGATGTGTATGCTATCTATGATAATTTTTATTACTGGCAACACAATGGACGCGGATATAAGGCTTGGCTCTAACTCTTATTTCAAATCCCATTTAAGTTTTTGTGTCTACTAAACTGAAGCAGTTTATTCGCATTTACACTGAAAGGTAATAACAGTCCATCATTATAAGCCCTGGTGTATACGAAAGGAGAAATTGTCGTTTAAATATGGTTACCATGCGTCATTATGTAGGTATAGAGGTTTCAAGAAAATACCTTAATGCGGTTAAACACCTCTGTAAAGCAAAAATATGCTAAGCGTGTGCCACACGTGTCCAAGTTCATTACTGATAATTATAACAGCAACGCGTCTTTCTTTGTGTTCGTAGGTAATTTAGGTAAGAAGACAATTAGAAGGTAGGCAGAGGTGAAATTTTAAGCTACAACATTAACCAATACCAGAGAGAGAGTTGTTGATGTGTAATTTCAATATTAATAAATATGATGTTGGAATTTTCGCAAGTTTGTTAGCGGAGCCCAGATCTAAAACAACTAAATTCATATTTAAAATGGTGGCTGCATCAAAATCTCCCTCCTCCGCAGCAATAATATGATTATATATTATTATCGAAATAAATAAGAATAAAAAAAAACATTAACCAATTTGCAAGTTATTGTCTTAAATATCGATGCCAGTCTAAGATATAAGATTTGTTTTTACGCGGAACATTATTTCTTGGCTTACTGTACGCATTGGGCAACTGTAAGTACAATAATCAGTTGTTTAATAAATAAATTGTACGCGAACACCGCCAGTGGAAACAGAGCTATCTAGAAATACAGACTTTATTCAGATATCTGTTATTCTGAGTTGAATCAACATAAATAAGCGGCTTGATAAGCCGGTCTGTTTCATTTCCATTAAGATGAGCGATTATTACAATTTATTACAACCGCATTGAGCTCAGTCCGATTTGCGAATGAAATTAACACGAGCTGCCTCGATTTCATATAGACTGACATAAATACTATGTCACAAGATATATTCATCTGTTGTGACCATAGACTTGGAATTTCGCTTAAATATGGTTGTGATAATAGGCGTCCCCATCGATCACGAATAGGGTCATTGGGTATTACCAAGTTTGGGGGCCAGATTGGTAGTCTATGGAACGTATAATCTGATTTATTTACACAGTTACATCGTAATGCAGCATAAATCCAGTGTGCTTGATTTGCGTCTGCGCAGACGATAGGCAAAAAAATAGTTAATCAAAAGACTGCATTATTGGTCTAGTCGCGCAACTGCTGAGCGTGAGGTCCTGGGTAAGATTCCCGGGTCGTGCAAAGTTTTATTGAAGTTTTTCTGTATGGAAATTCTCAGTAAAAGCACGGGGTCTAGAACTGTGCGTGGTAGATAGCAATAGCTGGCTCGCTCCTATTACATGGGACTCAATAACAGCATCGGGGAAATGTGGGTGTATAATAGTACACCTCTGCCTAACGCTTCGGGGAATATGTTATGTTACAACAAAGTCGAGATCCGATACGACACATTCAAGGTAAATCTACGTACCGTAATTAATTTATTCAAACGCGATTTCGAGGAACCAGGAGGCTTATCGATTTTCACGTTACAACACCAATTAGAATAGATGACCTCGTCAAAAGGAACATTCCCAATAAAGCTATTATACCAAGACCCTTTGTGACTATTGTTTGATAGAAATAAAAGACTATTGGGAGATCGTTGCGGTGCTTGACGATGTTTTGGTTAGAAGGCATTGTCTAGTGTTTTGATACTTAAATCGTTTGTTGAACAAGGGATTTCATAGAACATTTGTGCGCATGCTCATTAGAATTACGAGTTTATAAGGACACCGTACTCATATGTTTTTAAGGATAGGCAGTCGAGAAGTCATGAGCTGGATCCCACGCTATGTATTTATTACCAAACTTTTTCAGAGAGAACCCACGATTACGATAGATTATACGAAACCTTTTTGAAGGAAATCACAATTAGTTTACATAAATGAGCTTTTTCCACTTCAAAACTAATAATCATCTTGCACCGTTTAGATGTTAATTTTCGAAGCAAATTTTTTTTATGTTACTATAACTATAATTATGTAATTTTTATTGAAATTGTCCTACTGCCTCATTGGTGTAGTCGAAAGTGCGACTGCTGAGCGTGAGTTCCTGGATGCGATTCCCGGGTCGGGTAAAGTGTTATCGGGTTTTTCTATATATGGAAATTCTCAGTAGCAGCATGGAGTCTGGAGCTATGCCCGGTAGATGGTAATAGGTTCTCCCCCTATTACACGGGACTCAATAACGACATCGGCGAAATGTAGGTGTACTCTACCTAACCCTTTTGGGGTATACAGGCGTGATGCTATGTAATTGTCCCAAACTTATACAAATATACATGTCACATGCAATCACAACTAGAACCGAAACAACTACCCGTAATATAAATGCCATACAAATATTTGTTCCGTGCGGGAATCTAACCCGCGACACTAAGCACAGAAAGCTAATCACTTAGCTACTGCGCCCACCACGCCGATTTCGTAGTTCATGAGATTACGTAAATTTTATTCCAGAGATCTGAGGTTAAATCTGTTCGATACAGAAACTTTATTGAATTGCTAATGATTTTAATCGGTTTATATCTGTTAATATGCATGCACTAACAGCGGCTGGTAGTGGCGGATATCCGTGCTAGCTGGAAACCCGTATGAATAATATTCTGAATCCGCTACCATTGTTTTAAACAACTAATAGGAATCAATTTCTATTGTCAGACCCAACAGTGTTGTTAACAGACAGTTTTGGTTTCATTCGGTATTGACGTTGTATTTTCATCTTTAAGTACATTTTAGTGATTGAGGTCAGCTTCCATGCTAACCGGTTCTGATTGGATATGAGTATTTTACACGGAGCGACTGCCATCTGCCCTCCACCACCCAATTACTGAGAGACTGATACTCTAAGGACTGGCTGTTGCTGATACCCATAACGACTGTCATAGGTATTCGTATGATATCCAAATGCTTAAGTGATTTCCGAGGCATGGAAGGGTTTCGATGTGTAAAAACGGTCACCTATCAAAGGACTGACTGAAGCAAGCACTGCTTAACCTCGCAGATCTGCTGATCTAAGAGGTAGCTGATAATTTTATAGTATACTAGCTTCTGCACGCGGCTCCGCCCGCTTTTTCCCGTGATAAAATGTAGCCTATGTGCTATTCCATACTATAATCTTTCTCTATGCCAAATTTCATCCAGATCCGTTCAGCCATTTTTGGGTGAAAGACTAACAAACATACATACATCTGTCCATCCTCACAAACTTTCGCATTTACATTTATTATATAGTAGGATCGTAGGATAGAATAGGATAGGATGGTAGGATATTGATATAGTTCTGAAAACAAATAATCTTCTTAGATCTAAACCTATCTTATAAAATTGCCTTCTATAAGCATATCTAACCGAATCCAGCCAGTCGCCTTGTGGCCGAAATTCGACCGTATCAATTTTAAGTTTGAATATTATTGAGTTTCTTTTCAAAGAGTTTGTCAAAGAGTATATCCCTGTTGTCATTGCAAATATTTTATTTTTAATTTTGTTTTATTATATCAGTTGCGAGCATAGACTTAGGATTCCGCTCATCGAAATAGTATGTCGGACATATTATTGATTTGACATTTGACATTGGCAGTATGAACGTAAACAAATCACATTCGTATTTATAATATTAAGTTAGAATTCCCATTCTCGTGGGAATGCGGGGATAAAATATAGCCTATTTCACTCGCTGATAACGTAGCTTTCCATCGATGAAAGATTTTTAAAAATCGGTTTACTGGATTAGGCTTGAAAGCGTAACAAATAAACAAACAAACAAACTCACTTTCGCATTTATAATATTATAGTCAGGATAGTCAGGAAGTTAGGATATAAATAATATAAAACTCTTCTCTTATTCTTCTCTTAAATATAAAACTATCTTCATTTCACATAAGAACGTTGCAAAAAATAACACTTTCTTCCCCAAGAAACATCATCACTATAATTTTCCGGAGCTCTGCGGAAAATTGTTCGCGAAAATGGCTACGATTTAGCTCAAATAGGATGTTTTAAAATCTTCAGAAGAAACTTTTTCGTCTTAGTGCTGAGCCAAAGTTGGGAAACTAGGCTGTATGGAGTTCTGTCAAGTGTCGAGCATAAAGAAATAATGGTTTATATTGATCTTTTTTACCGCCTGGAATAAGTTATCGCTTTTGACATGATCATAATATTATTAGTTTTACTTTATTCTAAGTATTTCATGTCATATTTTGTTAGATATTCGATTAATTATAGAAATGTTAAATACTTACCATTTCCCTTAAGAAATTTTGACATAAGAGGGGTATAATATTCAGCAATATTTTGCTAAATCCTTATGAAATTTCTAAATCCCCTACTAAGGCGGCACTAAAAGACATTTATATATATAATTGTAATTAGTGTTGTCACGCTGTCAGACTGTCTACAAAGCTGCTGTATATTTAGCAATAGACCTATCTTTTGCATCTACACAGCTACGAGTTATAAGTATCTACTTTAAAACTAAAAAGACAAATAGACCAAAATAGTTTTCATTGCAAATAAAAGCATCTCTTAGGATACGACTTTTAGAATAATTATAAATAAAAAAATAAAAACATAAATCCTGAAAGAAATTGAAAAATAACAAAAAATAAAAAAAGTTTGATTATTATAACAATTTCGAAAAGCCAGAAAATTAAAAGTCACGACTTTTTTTGTCAAAAAACAGTCTGCATAGTAAAAAGCAAAACATCATCGCAAATAATAGGATACATCAATGAAAATTCAACAGAATCCCTGAGATAACCGATGATGGACATTCAGTTCTGTAACTCGTAAATTCTGTATAATTTCGTCGAAATAATAGTGGAAATCGTATTTCATACTGAAGCTTTAAGCTGTTGAAATTCATCACCGTGTTCAATATAATTGAAGTTTTCTTTTGACACATTCAATTTTGAGAATTGTGTTTTCGTAAATCGATTTCTGATGACGGTTTGTATTTACGCTATTAGTGATTCTCTTTGAAAACGATAAGCAAGATATTGCTTCATTAGTCATAGAATATTCTCCCGACTTTTCATCAAATTCCGCATAACTCTTCAAAAAATATCTTCATTTCTTTGAAAATCTTTATTTACATTTAGCAACTTATATAATACGATGTATTTGTCAATTGACATTTATCAATTTCGATCAACAATCCGTCTAAACCATATGAATTTACAGATATCTATATTAAATTGTATATTAAACCAATAAATATTCATATGTCAAGCTTTAATGTATCTGAATTGATTTATTGGACGATAACACAGCTATTAATACAAGTCGAATAATTACATTTAACAGTCATTTGGACAGTTAAATCGAGTAGTTAACTATAACCACGAGTAATTATTCCAGGGTTGATGATACTGTTTGGATGTAGTATAAACTGACCGTAAAGGATAAGTAAGAAGATGGACGAAAACTATGAAAATTTAGAAGGCATGTGCTGTTAACTTATGGCCTGGCAGAATTAGATACATTACTGAATACTATTTAGAAAGGAGATTTTTTCTACTTGTGCAAATTTTAAATATCATGAAGTAATACAAAAATTAACTAAACGACAAGCAAACGAATCCAAAAAGAGCGAGAGTAAGCCTCTGCCCGAATAGACAAAAGATATTTTAAGAAAGACAAGACATTGATTATTTAGGAGTCGCTTGGTAACAAAAACAGCAAATGAAAATTACCTATTATTTAGGATTTCGCTTACATAAAAGACAAAAATCTGTGCGAAGACAGAAAAGTATCGTGACTTGACATTACGCTTCAACATTTTAACGCGTCAAGTGCATCGAAATAGGTCTAGGTATAGGAAATCTTCTGTGGTGTTGTTCTGGTACTGATGATACTGATAACATCTAAAAAACTTACTCCGATCAATCTTTTCTGTTCCCACTTACAGCTGTACTGAAAAAGCTAAGACAATATCAAAAGCCGTAATAGTTCTAAGATATCAATAGTACATCTCTGCCTAACCCCTCGGGTAATACAGGCGTGATGCCGTATTATGCTCTGTTACAATACTGATTTTTCAATAGGTACTAGCGGGAATCTGTGGTCATACAAAAATAGTTCCAATTTGTCAGTAACAGTTTAATATATTTTGTCTCGCCTCTGAATATCGAGGCCCATAAACGTGCCGATGGATGTATCAGACATATTACATTCTAATCATGTAATAAACACCCAAATACAGTCTGTTATCCGTAGTGTAAACCCGGCGCTATCCTCGGATTATAGGCTTTTCGTCGCGGGAAACAGCGTTGTAAATAATGTGGACCGCGCATGTGCAACAAATAGATTCTAAATTCTAAAAATACTGATTACTCGTGTTTAGTTATTCTAAAAAACATTATCCCTTGTATCTTCAAACATTAAACGATTAAAAAGTATTTATCCTGTAGTATGTATCTCAAAGTATGATCTGTCATGTAGATTCTTACGACGGTTGGCGCAGTGGTTAAGCGATTAGCTTTGTGCGCTACGTGTC
This sequence comes from Shargacucullia verbasci, assembly GCA_947562105.1. Classification (NCBI taxonomy): domain Eukaryota; kingdom Metazoa; phylum Arthropoda; class Insecta; order Lepidoptera; family Noctuidae; genus Shargacucullia; species Shargacucullia verbasci. Next base: position 3,701,361 of record OX387296.1, read on the forward strand.
GCGAGTTAGATTCCTACACGGAACAATGTGATATTTGTTTCTGTGCTGGGTGTGTGTGGGATGATGTGAGATGTTTGTTTGTGAACTGTACCCACGAAATAGTAGAAATCCAATAGTGGGGTGACATTAATAGAAGGTTTAGGAACCTTGCAATTTTCTTTAAACTTGTTTGAATAACAAAAACTGTTCCAAAAGCAGAAAAAAAAAATGGTGTGATTTAACACAAGACGCTAAAGATTTCGGTCAACAATAAAATCTTAAAAGATAGGTCCTCTAACCGTCCCCTGTGTACTTTTAGTAATTTGATAGACTCTCAACGAGTACTTTGCGGTCCCTTGGAGACTTGAGGGCCCTTTCTACGGCGGAGAGCCGAGAGATCTCAGATGCGTAAACTTATAGGTGCTGACTTTGTGCTACTTTCTGTGGGTTAAGTTATTTTTTCGAGGGTTAAAAATATATTTAAGCCTGTAATAATTAACCTCTATTATGTTGCTTTAAGCTCTTTTGAATGATGTCTATCACGTAGTTAATATGTAAACGTCATCTTTGCTCTAGTAGTCGCAAGCGCGGCTGTACTGGGTTCAATACCCGAGCCGGGCACAGTGGTTTCTGTCACCCCCTATGGGGGTCCCTCTATTACTTGGGATATAACAACAGTGTCAGTAAAATTATACAAAAGTACTTACACCTCTATCTAACCCTTCGGAGAATACAGGCGTGATGCTATGTTATGTTTTATATAGAATGGAGATAACACCAGAGCACGCAAGAACAAAGTAGACATTATCATCTTGAAACATAAAATGTCTGTTTTACGGTTTCACTTAGGCTCTACAGTTTCAACCGAAAGACTAGTCTAGGCGTTAGACCCTTGAATAATTTAGTAAAACATCTTTACGGGACAAAGTGGAGGCAGTAAATTTAGAGACGAAAGCATCCCAGTGCCAACTGATCCGCGATGAACGAAAAATGTCTGGCGGCTGATAGATGGTTATATGTTATGTGAACTGCGTGGAGACATGGGTAACTTACGTCTCCTTCTGTCTTAAGTAAGCGTCGCGTGACAATTATATTGTATATATATATTTTTTTTTAATGTTGCCCCCCTCACTAGGAATAATTCATGTTCCGGGTGCGTTTACAAACACAAATATTCACACACACAAAGACCCGAAACCCGAAATCTGTAGATCATACAAATATTTGTTCGCAGAAAGCTAATCGTTTAGCCACTGCGCCAACCGCGTCGTCAGTAACTAATATTATAAATACGAATGAGAGTTTGTTTACGTTCATACTACTTCATACCGCCACTGTCCAATGTCAAATCAATGCCGGTAAAACGCGGGCGGAGCCGCGGGCAGAAGCTAGTAATGTTATAATTAATCCATCCAAACTATTATAAATGCCAAAGTAACAAGTCTGTGATGTTTGTTACCACATCACGACTTAACCACTGAAGCTGTCATAATGAAACTTTACATAAAGTTAACCTGGGATCTGGAGAAGAAAATAGGCTTATTTTTACTATTGCAGCAAAACACTAATTAGATAACAAACTTAACGGCTAATTATATTTAATTTGTTACCAATAGCGTTACTACTTTATTACTATTCTGAAGAAATAGGGTATCATTACATTTCATATGTAACCTATACTATAAGCCTGCCTCCTGTGACTTGCCATCAAATAATCCCCGTGATCGCTTGTCGTGAATACTTAATTACGAGAACCCGAAGGTTAAAACTCACGTCCGGGTGAGAATATCTTGTAAGATAATAATGCCACGTGGGCAAGCTTTAATAATGAAGGTACGGAATTATTTTGTACTTGCGGAATATTCGGTAACCGCTATTAAGTTTGCACATAGTATCATGTACACAAAGAGATAAGAAATATGGAATCGTTATACTAGAAAAAGAGTAGTTTAAGTTAAGCTAGCTTTTGCAAAAATTATCCCACGGGATCGTACTACCGGGATAAAAAGTATCCAAGATATGGTCTATCTGTGTGCCAAGTTTCATCCAAATCCGTTTAACGGTTTACATGTGATTGAGTAACAAACATCTAAACATCTTCACAAAATTTCACATATAATATGAATATAGTAGGAATAGAAGGATTAATAATACCCTCCTGTTACTCTATAGCCGTAAACCATTAGGAAATGTCACAATCAGGCGACCTAGTTACAGACAATACGGAAATTAACTTGTTTCGTATACAATATAGAAAAAAAAAAACATTAGTGAGCAGTTACGAATCCATTTTCATTGAGATTTTTATGATCATTACAACATCATTACACTAACTCGTACAGACTGATGTCGATTAAAATTCACAGGATTTTACTCTTTATTTCATTAAAAATAAATACTGTTATTCCATGTGCTGATCTTATGTCCTGGATAAAAATTTGCTCAATCCGTTTTGTGTGAGGATGTTAAGATGATTGACAGGCTTAGTGTGATCTCATCCTTCACTCTTGGCTTATGTCGTTAACTCCGAGATAAAGGCAACCTATTTGATAGGAGAAACTCATTAGCGTTGTCCTTATTTTTGGAGATAATTAGGACAAGGACGCCAATGAGGGCTAATGTATCCCTTTAGGGTGCTTACACACATGGTGTGATTTTACGCGCGTAGACGCGATCGAAATAGAGGGAAGATTTGGCTCTTAGCCCAAAAAGCCTTTTAGGTAAATCTGTGCCCAAACTTACTGATTAAACAAAACTCTATGAAACATCAATTTGACAAACTACCGTCCGTTTCTTAACATAAGCATGCCTCCCTACTCAACTTTGAGAACATAACTATTATACTCTACTTTGGAAAGTTTGAACAATTTGTGTTTCTAAGAGGCCACTTAAGTTCGAAGTCGTTTAGTGGGAAGTACCCTCCGAGGTGCGGTAAAGGCACATAGTTTGAAGCTCCCGGTCACATTTGCTCCCAAAGACCTCTTTTATTGCTTGTAAAAAACATTTAGAGAACTCTTATTTTGTACTAAGTGTTTGGAAGACATCAGTGCTTGGTACGTAAAGAAAAAATGGAATACTGTATGTTTTCATGCGGGTTCTTTTTAGTTAAATAGCTTACATTTTGTCTAGCTTTTACTTGAGATTACAGTCGGAATTTAGGTCTACGTGTTTTGTTTTATAATTTTTTAAGTTACTTTTATCTTGGTACGTCTGAGATGCCTATTACTTTTGTCTAGAACTGTACCGTGTGTTTTTACTCGATAATTAGGCACAATAGAAAATATATTGTTCCTCGGTACGAGTAGTTTTTTTATTGTTCTGACTTGTTGGCATTGCTAGACACAGTTTAAAGTCAATTCATGAATCATTATACCTATATGTAAACCTCAAGAGACTATGCCGATGTACACTACGAGAACTTTCCTCCTTTCTCTTTAATCCTGATTAATCATGAAAGTATGACGTAATTAAACTGTCTTATTGGTTTAGTGGTCGCAAGCGCAACTTCTGAGTTCCTGGGTTCGATTCCCGGGTCGGGCAAAGTGTTATCGGGTTTTTCTGTATGGAAATTCTCAATAGGAGCATGGAGTCTGGAACTATGCTCGGTAGATGGCAATAGGCGAGTATATTACATTGGACATGTGGATATACAATAGTACACATCTGCGCAATCCTTCGGGGAATACAGGCCTTATGCTGTTATGTAATTAAAACTACCAGTCAGCTCGCTACTCCTCAGTATTTCTAATTAGTATTCCTGTATCCTAATCAGTCCTCTCAAAGAAAACGTCTGGTGTATTCAATACTTTCGGTCTCGACCTGATTAACAGATGCCCATTCGTTTGCGCCAGCTGCGTCACTGAATCTTAAGCCCATTAATTTCCAAGACATCTCTTAGTTTAGAATTCCATCTAAATGAAATATGAATTCACGCAAATCTTACTTTTAGAGCCTGATGCTGGTACATTGTTTATTATTCGCATCTTGGCGTCTAAGGGAAATTGAATTGTATCAAGTGGTATTATGGTTTAAATTTCTTTGGGCAATTGAGAATGCTTTCAGTGTTGCTATTTTTTGAGTGAAAAATACAGGATTTGTTCGGGGTGTGAAGGAAATCTGGATGTTTAAGATTTGTGTTGATAAAGAATGACTTTCGAGTTATTTTTATAGGTTGGGATATAATTCTGAGCATGCACTAAGAGATAAGTTAACATATACAGGTATAAATATCCTGACGTTTGTCTTAGAAGACGAATGAAGAAAAGGGTTTCTTTAGGTGCAATTCATAATGCTTTCTTTCGTATATTAACATGCGCAACGGCAAGCGATTAAAGAGGTAAATTGCGTTAATTAGCGTATCTGAATCGCGAAAGTTTTAAACTACTAACTAAAGTTTTGAACTTTAGGATAGCATATTAATGGTGAACGCGATTTTGGACTATGGTCGATGACTCATTAAACTGCTGGTCACGTTGGGGTTTTAGCGCCATAAGTATCGCCCCAGCATATTGTTTACGATATTTTTTTGATTAATTGGTCGTGTTGTCGCTAGCACAATTGCCGAGGTCTTAGAATCGGTTACCGGGTCGTGTAATGTTATTGGGTTTTTCTGTGAGATAACTCTTAGTTGCAGCCCGGAGTTAGGGACTGTGGCCAGTTGATGGCAATAGGCTCGCCCCTTATTAAGTTCCATGTAATAACACGGGACTTAATAACGGCATTGGCCATGTGGGTGCATGTACATAGGCGGTTCTATACAATGTAACATAAGAATTTTATATCAACGTCCCCAGTTTAACGTGGGCTTCTCCTGTTTACCGGCGCAAGAGTTATAATTTGTTAATTAATATAATTACAGAAATATTAACTTAATTTTAACGAAAGAAAAAGTGCTAAACAAGGTTATTGCCAAACAAGCTTATCAGCGCTCGGTTATACCCACATCCTCAAAAGCTAGGTAAATGGAATAATATTTTTGTTACCTAATACAAAAAATCTTACACAGCTCGCTATTACACGGATGGCAGTAGGCTAACTCCCTAATTATTAAATAAGATTTAATAATCATCATCAGCCAGAAGACGTCCACTGCTGAACGAAGGCCTCCCCCAAGGGGGGGGTTTGCCATAATCCCCACATTCGCATTGGCTCACCGATTAGTGAGAGGACGCTGCTGCCCGTCCGCCGGTGTCTGGCCGCAGTTTTAAGACGTACCCGGGTCATCTAGACTTAATAATAGCATTGGCAAAATGTGGGTGTATAATAGTACACCTCTGCCTTCCAACAATACAGAAATGTTATGTAATAAGAAAAATAGCCCTATTTTTCAGTTTTCTAGTCATGTATGTGTATGTAATGCAGCGGCCATTGTAACTGTCAACGCGTAACAAACAGACAAACTAAGTTTGGCATGAACAATATTAGTTGGGAGCCAAAGGACACTTCACACCTTAACAACCTGAATAGATTATCCAATAAACGCAAGTCCCTACCGAAAACATGATATAGTTAGAATTACCTTCATAATGTAAGCCTTATGAGAGGGATTTAGCGAACTCCTCTCTTGAGCACCCTTCAAGCGTAGTGTGGTCTTATTGACGGCCGACGGCCCCTAGTTCAGCGCACAAGGTTGTGTACTCAGGATGATATTAAATAGTTACCTTGAATGTAAATTGTGTGCGACCTATATTTTACAGTACCTCTATTGTCTTGTTTTAGGCGTGCTACCAGTTAGGTACTGCTGCTGCATTTCCAGCGTACTAGCTGATTGCATATCCACAACTTATCTGAAGGAACGTATTGATCGTAAATCGAGCTGATAAACTCTCTGATACACATACATTTAGATGATAACAAAAAATAAAAACCGACTCCAAAAAACTCAAAAACAAAACTAATAACTAAAAAGCAAAAAATAAATCTTTTATTATACAATATATAGTAGTTGAAGAATATTGAAATCGGTGCCAAGTAAAACATAAAAGTAATATACCTTGCTGCTATAATAGCGACATTAAAACAACGAATTGTCGAGTGCGGAGCGAATTATGCGTCGGACACGACAAATGCACTTCGCCAATCGTGTCGGTTTATCATTGCATGTTTTACTTGGCACCGACTTCAATATTCTTCAACTACTATATTGTATAATAAAAGATTTATTTTTTGCTTTTTAGTTATTAGTTTTGTTTTTGAGTTTTTTGGAGTCGGTTTTTATTTTTTGTTAAAAAATTTAATTATTTTACAATTTTGAGTGATGGGTAAACCTAGTAAAGACGATTCTCTTGAAAAACTTTTTACTTAATCGACCAAACGACGACAGGGAGTTGGCAGAAATAACGAGGTTAAGAAATCTTCCTTCCAATACTTGAACGTCGCAAAACATCTCCATTTAGGATATCCTTAAACAGTTTTTTGTCTTCACTATCGAATCTGCAATATTACCCATCTCGGCTTAAAGTGCGCATCAACACGAATAAAATAAGCCCAAACACTATGTAGCTGCTATCAACCATTAAGGAGTTCCCTAACTGTACTGCACCTGCATTACGGACCTTGCAGTGTCAGTCATTACCCATCTCGGTGTAAAGATCTTGTCAACACGAATAAAATAAGCCCAAACACGAGGTAGTTAAGATGTACGAGGTAGTTGGGGATTTCCCTCGATCCTCTGTCGTCTTCATCATCAGATCTACCCTAAACCTCCATAGTATTGTAGTCTCATCAGATATACACATAAATATCAAGTTTTTACCCCATGCTCGCCTACAATTTTCAAGAGATGCCCTCGATTTCTCAGGGTTTCCACCATCAGGTCCTGACCTGATGACAATGGGACCAAATGACAAGCATACTCTTTCAAATAAAAAAATAATTTTTGAAATCGGTCCAGGCGTCTTCGAGAAATCGAGCAACAAACATAAAAAAAAAAATACAGCCGAATTGAGAACCTCCTCCTTTTTTTTGAAGTCGGTTGAAAAATTACAGCTACTAGTCTAATATTTTTTTATCTAAGTGGTATTTTATCTGTTTGATATAATACTATAACGCTTCGTCGCATAGCAACGATATCAATACGTAAACACTTACACTTAAAAATGTATGATAAGAAATACGAGAACTATTAGGGGTAGGTACTACTTATAAGGGTTACAATCAAACACAAAAATTCTCTCATTAAAGTTTTCTTGGGTTCATCAACAACCAATTGAATCCCAAAACCGTCCTAAACATGCAAATGCGAAGGCAATTGATGGACGAAGGATAAATCAAACAAATCCAATTTGTTCCATTTAAACATGTCCATACTTCGGTGCTGACTTAGGACTCAAAGAAAAACACACAGTCCACCATCGGTTAAGCAAATTAAATGAGAGAGGCAATGAATTCGCAACAACTTCCCTTTAAATTAATCCTTCGGGTGAAAGGTCGGCAATTTTAAAATAAAGACAAATTATGGACTCAAATAGTGGCTTGTGGGTTTAGTGGTACGCGATCGCGGTTGGGGAGGGTTAAGTCTCTTTTTTGATGGTGAATTGGGCCGTGTTTCGTGGATTTGGGGTGAACGAAAGAGCCTTTTCGAGTAGTCATACCGAAATACATCTGACGCACCCTGGGCAGTAGACCTCGGAACGAACCTTTCAAACATATATTTTTTTTTTTTTGTACACCCACATTTCGCCGATGTCGTTATTAAGTCCAATATAATAAGGGGCGAGCCTATTGTCAGTTCTAGTCTCCGTACGGCTACTAAGAATGTCCCACCCAATAACACTTTGCCTGACCCAGGAATTGAACTCAGGACCTCACGCTCAGCAGTCGCGCTTACGACCATTAGAACAGTGAAGCAGTCAAAATTGTCATTACTTAAACTGCGGTAGGCTAGCCTGGTATCCATTATAGGTACTAACAGACCATAATCAACTGCAAGTTTACTACCAATTCAGCGTACTTCTTCGGACTAAAGGTCAAAACGATGCGACGTCGCTTCGTAGAAATCGAGTTCGCACGATGCATCGCAAGAACTTGCGAATTAATTCGCAAGTCTTCTTTGTTTCTTTTTCCTATATTTTCTTATCAATAACGGCAGTGCGCAACTCTTTACGATCCATGTCACTACCTAGTTTACAAAATACGTTCAGAGGCCCTAGTGTAAGTTTATTTCGATAAACTCGATTTAACGTATCGAACCCGTTCGGCGCTCCGATTGGTCCGTTTCGTGCTCTCCACCAATTGGAGCGCCAAACGCGTTCGATGCTTTAATCGAGTTTGTAGAAATAAACTTACACTAGGGTCTCAGTACGGTTGACGATCGTCAAAGGAATCGTGGAAGGGAGACACCTTGCCGCATGAAATCACATCGCAGCAATTCGCGTCGCAGTTTTATGTTTTTTTCTGACTGCCAGACGACTATTGTCTACCATCAATTTTCCTTAAAATAGTTATTTTCGTCAGATTTCCATAATTCTAATATCTACGCTACTAAATATGGGTTTTTGGAACAGCACTCCAGGCAATTTACACTCAGAATGTTATGTTATATAAAGACCATTTTACCTTGCATGTATATGCTTTACGGCTCTGTATTATAAGACCCCTGACACACCCCTATCAAAAGTTAAAGACTCTTAGAAGGGTCTTTCCGTACAAATATATTGTATCTTGCAATAATTAAGCTAGTGCAGACGCCGTAGAGATTCGTCTTGATTGTAGCGATAAAGTAAACAGCTTCCTTTATAGAGGTCTCTTTTATTGCCAGGGTATTTACTAAGAGGGTCCCCCACACACTTATGAGATGTGTGAAAGACATTGTTGTGCCGATGTTTGATATATTAAAGTGTGGGGCAAACTTTTGTCCTTTACGGAATAGGAAATGTTGTTTCAGACTGGATGAGATTGATAAGGGTGCGAAAATTCGCTTTAATACCTGACCTCGTGGCTCTCAAGGTCAGCAATAATGACAGATCCTGTGAACCTTAAGTGAACCTTAAGCATCGGATAATAAGAGTTATAATGTGGGCCGCGCGGCCTATAGGCGAATCACGCGGTCTGTTAACAGGAACGTAACCAACATCGTTCGCGTTGAAACGATTTAACAGATTTTGTATGACAATTCAATGCGCAGTCAGCGGTTATGTATGGATGATTTTAAGCGGTTTCATAGTAAAGGCTAGTTTCTTCATCAATAGCTAAAACTAACAGTAAAAGTGGATTTTTTGTTGCTTTTAAATACTTTAACTACTAGCCAATGTCTCATTAAGGAAAGTTGTAGCTTAACGACCAGCAAGCTTGCGCTAAAGTAACACTAAAATAATAGCGTTTCTTTTACTGTTATTTTAGCCTAAGCTTGCCAAATTAACTTATGAAAAAACACAACGAACTAACCTTTCCTTTAAGACATTACTTTAGCTGTTGCCGGCCGTAAATAATATTATTGTTGTTTGTTTGTTTGTTTGTTGTTTTTTTTTTTTTAAAAAAACATTGCCCCACACTAGGATTTCTCCTGTGTCGTGGGTACAGTTTACAAACATACATGTCACATACACACACAAGCAGACCCGAAACAACTATCTGTAGATCATACAAATATTTGTTCCGTGCGGGAATCGAACCCGCGACACCTAGCGCAGCTGTCGATCTCTCAACACACTGCGCCAACCGTGCCGTATTGCGTTATCGTTAACGCTCGTGTGTACAGGCCTTTAGTATGATGATACAAATCTTAATTACCAACATTTTAGGGCTAACACTTGTCTTCTCACATGTCGATATACTTGAGATATAATAAGCTTGTTACAAAAAAAGCTATATCATCAGGTACCTAAATTCTTACCTAATATGTGTTCTTTTGATTTTTTCGTACAAGACGTGGGAATGTTACGCAATTCTTGGAGGTTGGTATACAATTCCTCACGTGCTGGTTTCCACCATGTTGCTTGGATTGCTTTTTATTCAATCTAATCACTGTCACAGTACATCAGTGACATCTATGCGAGCACGTTGATAACTTACTCGTCATATTCCGTGAACCTGCTGACCCAAAAATTTAGTTGTCGAGTCTTATACCGGGTGTTCAACTTATGCAATCGTTAAAAAGTAAGTCATTGTGTTATGTAATTTTTAACCCAACATTGTAGCAGTCAAGATTTTAATGTTAATCTTTTAATTTTAAAAACTGTACATACATACATATATAGAATATATCAGAAGTTGATTTTGAGTATGTCTTCTACAACGAATCTACTTTTGAAAACATGCTGCATATACCTAAGCTCTTTTAAACACATCGACACTAAGAATAAGATATTTTTTATTCGTTTTTTAAATTACAAATTAATGTGTCTTATAAATAAATTACGAAATGAAGAAGTCTTGGGCTCATCATAATAGTTTACCACATTGTGTATTGTAACGTTTTTATAAATTTGGCTTTTTTTATTTTCATTTACATCAGCATCAGCCAGAAGACGTCCACTGCTGAACGAAGGCCTCCCTCAAGGGGTTTGCCATAATCCCCACGCTTGGCAGGCGGCTTGGGGATCGCAGTGGCTCACCGATTAGTGAGAGGACGCTGCTGCCCGTCCTCCGGTGTCTGGCCGCAGTTTTAAGACGTACCCGGGTCATAGATATATATATATATTACATAATCATGTTAAATTTAAGATTATTCATTGTAAATCAACTATTCTTGTAAGAGTACCCATGGAATTTCTTGCCGGTCTCTTCTCCATAGGACCTACCCCCTTTGGAACCGTGCAGTCTCGACTTTTTAAGTGTCTACAAAGGCCCATTTGAAAAAACAAAACGTTGACTTTGATTTGGCAGTGCTAGGCACGTTTTGATAAAGGCTGCAAAAGCCCTTTTTGAAATAAAAAAAAAACCTTACATAAACACAGACAGGCGATAATTTTTTATATTTATCTCTGTTGTTCGTAAAAATTACGTCATCCATTACGACTAGCATTTTCCGTGATGAATAGGGTCCGGGCAGCCGGATTACTTAGTCAAAATTTAGTTAACCTCTTAGTTATTTCGCTTTTTCCTTGTTTCTCTGGTTCTCGTTAACACTTAAATAGGGTTGTGTTGCCTTGTGGCAATGACATTTGTGGCTTCAAGTTTTTTATGCAGGATTTTTCGTGATCTGTTGTGTTTACATCTTCAGTTTGGTTTGATTAATCTTGGCCGTTGGAGGCTTAAGATTAAATATTGTGAGATGTACTGCAGCTGTGATGTGATTACTTGCTGTCGTGGCTATTCGTGGGTTTCACATTAGGAAGACACTTGCTGATCCCTCCAACTTTGGCACATTGACTGTCATGACACAGACTTAATAGAAAATCTATTGGTTGTCTGTACGTGACTGAAAGTTTAAGGGTAGCGTTTCTGGTGTAAGGAGGTCCACGTCAATAGTGTGTTAATGCGCAAAACCTTTCGCTCTTCAGATCAATCAAAACAGTTGTATAAATTATTACCGCTTAAAAAAATCCTCAAAAACTCGGTAACAATGATAGTCGGTATTTTATTTTAATTTAATCGATCACTTGATAGTATTTTGATAAGCTACATTTGTTTCCCATATTACTAAAATGCATATAACAAAATTATTGTATCTGGCGAGGCGACAACCCTGCGGACCGTCTGTCTACCAAGCATCCATTCTGCGCATGAGCAACAATGGAAATAGTTTTCTATACAATAATTCGGCAAAATTATAAGAATAACGGGCCTGAATGCCTAACGGTAATGTGTTGCGAATTAAGTAATGCTTCATCCAAGATGGTTGTGTTTGAAATAACAATAATCTACAATAGAATATTGTTAAAAACATAATATTGTATTTAAAAATACGTTTGATCCAAACAGTGTCTTACCGGCTTGAAATAATTATTTTTACTACATAAATGGAGTATATAATAAATTATAACAATAGATAAAAGTAGCCTAGCCAGAAAATCGAATAACACTTGACCTAACCCGGAATCGAAAGCAGGACCCCACGGTTAGCAGTATCTCTTGCGACCACTACCGATGAGAGGCAATTTTACCATTATCACCATTTTTGCCAAATGGATTGGTACACAAGAAGTACGTGATTATGGCGCCAAAGCTGGTCCTGTCATTACTAAATATACAACAGATATTCGGTGTTAAGTCGGATACATATTACTATACTGTCGGATTCCGAATTTCTCCACTTTATAGAATCCTCACACACACACACACAAACCCACCCACATATAGTTATAATATTTTTTGTAAGATGATAGTATGATGATGATATTTTGTATCTATTCTACAGTTTCACGCCACATCTGCTGTGGAACGTACAAATTTTTTGCCGGATATCCCGTATCCGGCCAAATCCGTTGTATTGCTACTCTTGACTGCACGGTTATCACTGTTTCTCTTATTTCCTTGATTGATAAATACTGGGAAAACTACCAGCCAAAATTGATAAAAAATAATGATTAATTAACATTACACAATTGTTTTTTGTTTCAGGTAAGGAAATATATATAAATTTACGAGAACTAGACCACCAGACCAGGAAGTTAAGTGGCCATATTAAATAACAGGACAAATAGGTATGGTAAATTTCTGTGAATGTTAATAAGAAATAATGAAGTGAAATGAATTTCGATCACTTTTACAAGTCTTTTTTAAACTAGATGACGTCGGCATTTCCTATGTCTATCCCTGAAAAGAATCGCCAAAATAAGCTTGTTATAACAAATCATCACGCCTGTATTCCCCGAAGGGTTAGGCAGAGGTGTACTATTGTACACTCACATTTAGCCGATACCGTTATTGAGCCTCATGTAATAGGAGGCGAGCCTATTGTCATCTACCTGGTACAGTTCCAGACACCGTGCTGCTACAGCGATTTACCAGAGGTACAGAAAAGCTCAACAACACTTTTCGACCCGGGAATCGAACACGCAGATCTAATAAATTGATTTCGTCTTCAACAACAACAATATCAGAGGATACCATCAAAACACAAGACAGGACCAAAAGGTTGACCAAAGCGCCAAAATTCTGTGGTTCCTAAAATAAATCTACGCATCTTAAAAATAAAGCTTTCATTTAAACGTGTCAAGAGCTCATTACACAATACTCATGTCCCAGTGCTCCACGAAAGAGGTTCTAAGTGAATCGGGTGCATAGGACCATAACATTACAAGGGGTGCAAAGTAAGGGCGACCTTCGCTCTCTGAAGGTCGAGAGCATGAGAAGGAGCGACGAAGCGAGACGTTGGCCTACTTTCCAAGTGTAGGGGGAGGGTAATGGAACGAATTTTGTTTAGACTTAAATACATATGATAGACGCGTAAGTTGTCACTACCTATTTATGGATTTCTGTGGTATCGGTACGATTATCATCATCTATCTAGCCTTTTCCCAACTACATTGCGGTCGACTTCCGATACAACCGGTTGCAGCTGAATATCAGTACTTTACACGGACCGACTGCCTTCTGAACTCCGCTACCCAATTACTGGGAGACACTTTGTCTGTTTGTGTCTGACAAACAGACAAAGTGTCTCCCAGTAATTGGGCTACATACACTCGTAACGACTGTCAAAGGTATAGATCCTCGTATGACATCCGGGACCAACTGCTTAATATGCTTTCCGAGGCATGGAGGTGTCTCGATATACCGATCTACGCGGTAGTTATGTTGCTACGAGCCCCCCGGTGTCGGTACGGGCTATCTCATGCAAATCGTGTCAATAGTAGAAAGATAAGCCAGCCAGCAATGGTGATATCTAGGCTGACTACCCAGGATGCGCCAGATGATCTCAGGTTTCGTCACTTGTGGAATCTTTCACGAGAGACGAAACCTGAGATCGTGTCTAATGAGGTCCTCATTCCCCAAGCCTCTTTTGTTTAACCTAGTTTTGTAAAACATTATACGAGTATAGCAGGAAGGTCAAGCGCTCATCTGGATTTGCAGCTCCATCTCATTTGCGGTTTTTAGTTGCACGATATTTGACCCATTCACATTCCGCCGTTGGGATTTCCGTGGATCCAAAAGCCAGGTGCTGTAAATATAATAAAGAAATTCGCTATTGCCTAAATTGCTGATATGCTACATTTCGTGATCAAGTCCCAAGTTCGAACAAAAATTGATCAAATAGCGAGCCTTTATAAATAATTTTTGCTCCCCTTTTTTCCTATCTTTAATAGAAAATAGTTTCCTCATTTGTTGCATGACCGACTTGACATGATTTAGCTATTGCGGATTACTTCATGTAGAAATACCATTACAAGGAAAATCCCTTTTATAAAATATATAGATATGTTTTAGAACATATGTGTAGTTTCACTCGTAAAGTTTCTGCTGCTGAATCGATTTCTGGTCTCCCGATTAAAACGTCATCTATTTGAAGTCGAGCTATTAGCATTAAAAAACTGTCCAAATACCCCATATTGAGGCCGACGTTTCAGGTGAAGTGTGAACAAACCGACACGGTTTGTCTACTCAGTACTTTTTATAAAATGGTTTCTACTTTTTATAAAATGGTTTCAGTTCAAAATATGATACAAATTTCTCGCCACGGGTGATTTAATAAACGATTATAGGATCACGAAGATATATTGCATCTTGTAACAACATCATAAATTCAAATTTTGAACATATCAACGTCATTTCACTGACTGATTGAAAATATGCAGATAAGATAAGATTTATTGCGGGTACGAATGATATACGCGAAATATCGAAATAGTCTCGAACTATTTCGATCAGATTCAGCCATTATTAGGTTTTGGTCGGCTACGATTTCTAAACTATTCTGTAAGAAATATTTGTATTCTTCTATTTTGAGAGGTGATGATAAAATCACCTCGTGAATGTATGTCTCAGGGCCTGTTTTACCACGTGCTAATAAAATGGCTGATTCACAACTTATGACTAGATGCGTCTGTATATCAGTGTTTCATGAGGACCGACTGCCACCTGACCTCTGCCACCTGATTACTAGGAGACACTGATACCCGAAGATTAGACCAAGACTGATTGCCATATAAGTACATATATTCGATTGACACCCGAGACTAAAACTGCTTAACGTGCTTTCCGAGGCACAGAGTGATCTCAATGTATGAGGATTGGTCACCAATTTAAGGATTGACTGCAGCAGGCGGTAGCTATACAGGTACCGAGCCCCACCTTAAAATTATATGATAAATTAAAAGTTTGCTCATATTCAAATAACAACAACCGTGTATCCTTCGAATATCCATATAATCATTATCCATAAACATTTCAAGTCATTTCTATCCAAAGTTTCTGAACATGTTTCATATTTATTTAATACCCAAAGCGAGATATTAAGCAATGTACATAATACTTAATGTGTTACCAAACTCCTTCGACTTGTTACTTTACGTATCGAAACTGATCAAGTTTACTGATCCGTGTTTTGTATTAGAGGACGCACTAGGTAGCTTAGCCGTGACGGTTATGTAACGGGTTTGTAAGGCACAGGTAAGTAGCAGCCGTGAAAATCTTATGATCTCCGCCTAAAAGACAAGCTATAGATTCAAAATAAAGTTGCATTGAACGCACACAACTAGCCACAATTTAAACGACCATATTTTTCCCATAACGATTCTCTTGCAGCTAAGTCTTATTTATATGATGTGTTATGTAGATGCCTTTCGCATGACATAAACATTACCTAATGTTTGTTTAATGAGAAGAAAATAAATGCTGGCAGAAAGTTCTAAACGATTTGCAAATCGGTAATCTTAGAACTTTCTGCCAGCATTTATTTTCTGCTCAAAACAACAGCTGTATTACGCTACATTTAATGTTTTGAACAGAAAATAAACCGTATGTGTACCGCCGCGGTTAAAGAGCCTAGTGCGTTCCATTTCAATTCTCAACCGATATGGATATGACCAAGTTATAATCAACATGTTATGTTTTGATTGAGACTGGTCATGCGTGTATGTCGACTATGCTATACCACGATATTGATACGGGAAAGAAAAATATACGCTCTATATATATATACAAAGCGGCCTATCGGCTATAGGTAAAGGTTTGTCCCACTAGATGGCTATGACAAAGCGATGGCAAGGCAACCTGATGCGATGAATAACAAAAAATAAAAACCGACTCCAAAAAACTCAAAAACAAAACTAATAACTAAAAAGCAAAAAATAAATCTTTGATTAAACAATATAGTAGTTGAAGAATATTGAAATCGGTGCCAAGTAAAACATCTGGGTCAGGGTTTCCACCATCAGGTCCTGACCTGATGACAATGGGACCAAATGACAAGCATACCCTTTCAAATAAAAAAAGAATTTTTGAAATCGGTCCAGGCGTCTTCGAGAAATCGAGTAACAAACATAAAAAAAAAAAACTGCCGAATTGAGAACCTCCTCCTTTTTTTTGAAGTCGGTTGAAAATATCACAAATTAATGGTAATTATACTTACTGTACTACGAAGTCACGACCCTGGATACTTGTGATGTTTATTTATTTAACCGTGTCGAATCGCATTGTTGTGGCTGCTTATTGCTTCAGTAAGACAGGGCGTCAGACATTTCCTGTTATTGGCAACAAAACAAAGCGAGACTAAGCAGTGCTAATGGTCACGCATAGTACTGGTGACAGCTATTGATATATATATAATATATATAAATATATTTTTATAAATCTGCTCCACACTAGGTATAATTCCTATATCGTGGGTGCGTTTATAAACACAAATATTCGGACTACCATACTCGAAACAGCTATTTGTAGATCATACAAATATTTGTTCTGTGCAGCAGTCGATCGCTCGACCACTGCGCCAACCAATTCGTCATATTATACTATCTTATCCTATCCTACTAATATTATAAATGTGTAAGTTTGTGACGATGGATGTATCTTTGTTACTCTTTCACGCCATAAAGGCTGAACGGAGTTGGATGAAATTTGGCACACAGATAGATTATAGTCTGGAATAGCACATAGGCTTTTTATCCCGGAAAAATATACGGGTTCGTAAACCACGCGGGCTAAGCCGCGGGCGGAAGCTAGTATAATTATATATTGATTAAGAAGGATTAAGTCTGCGTAGTCCCCAGATGTATTTGGCGTAGTTTCTTGTCCACATCACATCCTTCACTAGTATTAGATAAATGTGCCGAGACACCGCTAATTAAATTAGTTAGTTCAACTTTGGTGATCGCTCATCCGCTATCGTTATGTTAACGAACAGTTTTGGTCCCTTTTTGTTGGTCAAACTTATGGTGGTTCATGATTAGAATGGCTTTTTGAATAAGGGCGTGTATTTTGACATCTTTGCTGAGTTAGCTTGCGCTTGGGTCGTAAAAATCACACAGCATTAATTAATGAGTAAATATAATCAGTCATTAATCAGTATTATAGGGTTGCGAGAATCAAAATTACTTTTTAAAATTTTATAGTCTCACTTTCTCTCTCAGTCATGGCGAAATAATTTCGTAGTCTTACGCTTGAAAAAACCTTTAGAGTTTGCAGAACACGAGAATACTGCACATGCTTAATGTTGTTTGAAAAAGGTACCTTGATCGTAGACGGAACTAATTTTCATGACTGATTTCCAAAACGTTCCCTTTCAATACCTTGCTAATATTTAGGAGACTTCAAGACATCACATTACCAACTGCTTGGCTGAAACCAGTAACTTAAATAACAACTTCATCTACCCAGAACTTTAATTAATCACAAAGAAATCCCAAGAATACAGCCAATTTCATTGCGCTCACAAAATTTGGGCTCAACATCCCGAGCCATCTCATTACCATCGCAATGACACTCGGTTCGCCGAACTTTTCACATGTAAATAAATGTTCTAGAAAAGGACCTCGATATCTTAGAGATAACAAATAGAATAGACCTTGATTATACTGTGGCTTCTGAACTTGGGAAGTTTAATAATGAAGGCACTAGAATACCCATTGTATGATATTACACAAGTTTCCAAATTGGGTATGTGGTCCCTATCTAATTTCGTGCTTGGGTCAATACTGCGTAAGTAACCTATGTACTTGTGACAACTATAATGAGTCACTCGGCGTCTCCCGCTTCAACATTCGTCAACTTTCTGTGGCCCGAGGAATTTGTATTCACACATAAACGTCACGGACGCTCCTGCTTCCCGCCCGCAGAAGCGGTGGGTACGAGTGGGTGGGGAGACTATAGGCGAAGTGACTTGTTATAGTTGTCAAACTTGTCAAGTTTCGAAGTTTCGTCATGATAACTCTCAACCTGATATGAAATTAAAGTCTCGTAAAGTAGGACGTGACTGTATGATGTTGGATTCAAAGGAAATATCTATAATCGTGCGCGATAAGCTTTTACGCTAATTAAAGATTATGGGAGTTTTGATAATTGATTGAACCCGTTAATCTGCAGGGAATCAATATAACGAATCATTCAACTGATTACCTTTAGGGCTTATTCTTCAATTATCAGATAACTATTATTTGAGGAATGAATTTTGCAATTTGACAGTTATCGTATAGAAAATATATCAAACGGCTATATTTATTCTTCCAATATACGTTATTTGACGATCGAAAAATCGGCCCTTAGCGTCTTACTTTACAAGTTGTTGCAGCAGCCTAATTACAGCAAGCAGTTTGCGACAGTACGCCTATAGCAGACTGATTGGTGATCGCGCGGTAGCTACTGTCAAAACGTCCTTTATGTGTCATAATATATTATTTTTTTTTAAAAAAAAAAAACCTTGCTCCACACTAGGTATAATTCCTGTATCGTGGGTGCGTTTACAAACACATATATATTCACATACACAAAGACCCAGACCCGAAACAACTATCTGTAGACCATACAAATATTTGTTCCGTGCGGGAATCGAACCCGCGACACCCAGCGCAGCAGTCGATTTCTCAACCACTGCGCCAACCGTGTCGTCCGTATTGGCTGACAGTGAGGCTGCTGTAGTGTTGCTGTCTCATTTTTTACGTAATTAGTCTGCGGATCCGCTTACAGAGTTATGTATTTTAACAGTTTACAACTTCACAAAGTTAACATCAACTTCGTAATCAACTCTTTTACATCAAGTCACATCAAAATTTTCCTGAAGACGAAACGAACGAATCTCTTCCTAATATTGCTAAAATTGCTTTCACATCGGTCATCCAACTGACAGAATTAATATTCCGACGAGTCCTCAAAACCGTTTCCCCGATTTAATCTCAGATGATCCATTACTTCGAAACTTGATTGAATCTAAAACGTAACTTTTTCATACAAATGTATGGGACGATGGAGATGAGAACAAGTTTGTTTCTTATTCACAAAGTCAAGCTAAAGAACGGATTACAAGAGAATTAATCTTGCGACAGAGAGGACTTTCAGGTTTCTTTTTTTTGTTTTTAAATTATGTAAAGAACTTCCTTATTTACAATCTAAATGAGCGAGGAAGTGCACAGAAGATTTTTTAAACTGATGCGAAGCCCCTTTTGTTTACAAATCTCGGATTGGAAGAATATATTGAAACTGTAATTTAATATATTAGCCATTTTCTAAGATTCATATTAGCCAACTCTTGGGTAGTCCGGAAAAAGAATAGTTGTATTTTTGTGTAGTTTCGAAACAAAATATTGGTGTATTCAAATAGCCGATTTTTTTAAAAACAAAAAGCTTTCAGATATTCGTCTAATTTACTGTATGCATGTAAACTTAGATGTCAAACTGAAAACTTTCGGTGGTAATCCATTTTTTTTTAGAAATTTCTAATTATTTACTTTAAGATTACCATGATAAGTATAAAGTATGCGTAGTGTAAGTACAAAGTATATTGTAAAAAGAAAATAAAGTTAATTGAGACCGGCTTAACAGACACAATATCCAAACAATGGCCGAGAACATATCTTCACCAGATATAGAAAGGGTTAATTTTGTAAAAACAAGTTCGTTAATTAACTATAAATTGCAAGCGAGGTCGCGGGCGAAGCTCGTAATTCCAATTTCCTAGCCTTATATAAAATGGTCTAAGATTGCCCCGTTTGGTTGACAAATGCTTTCAATATGCCAGGTAGTCCCAAGAGCTCACATCAAGGTAATCTTCGTGAATGTGAAATTAGATGGGTCTGTTCAAGCGACATGTGAATTATGATGGCCACAAATGAGAGAAGTTGGAATGCTTAAGCTTCTAAATATAGCAGGTTTTAGAAGAGCGAGGAACATTTTGAGCTTGACATGTTTACTTGATAACCCCCCCTTGAGGGAGGCCTTCGTTCAGCAGTGGACGTCTTCTGGCTGATGATGATGATGATGATACGATTGATTCAGAGGCGTCATAAGATAAGGCATAATAAAATAAATATATTCAGCCCATTACTGTCTCACTGCTGGGCAAGCCTCTTCTCAGAACGAGAAGAGTAAGGCCTTAGTCCACCACGCTGGCCCTGTGTGGGTTGGCGAACTACACACACCATCGGGGAACTTCACGGAGCCCTTTCAAGTGTGCAGGTTTCCTTCCGATTTTTTCTTCACCATTAAGGCAAGTTATCAAATTCTGATCCGCACATGATTCCGAAAAGTCAGAGGTGCAGGCCGGGTTAGAACTTAGACCATCTTGCATGGAAGGCAAGCGTTAAACCACTAGGCTATCACTGCTAGCGAGGGTAACGCGGGGACCTCTTTATAGTCACCTCTTTACAGTCTTTATAGTCAAAAAATAAAGGCTATCGCTGCTGATGATAAGGCCTAACAATTTCAAAACAAGGCTGTAATAAGCCATCCCAACAACTTCATAAGTTACGTCCATTCTTTCACCCCTCCCTTCGAAAGTCCCTGTGCTAGTCTAAAGCAAGCTATTTGTTAACCAAATACTTTTATTCAGCTAAACAATTCTACCCACAAACTAAATGTGCAAGTTCCTCGTTCAAATAGCCATTTTGATTTATGTTCTGGTTTGGAACTCAACACTGGCAAAGTTTTGCTTTTAGTCGTAGTTGGGAACAAACCATGCAACTGTCTCGTTCCAACAATGTTTCAGCTTAATTAGAATATTTAAATTACGTTCGCGCTCTTAATGATGACACCATTAACTTGTTATATATATATTTTGTAGTTAGCCGGAACTTTTGGCTAGGTGGAGAAATGTAATTTTGTTGTGAAAGAAAGATTTATCGAATTTCACTGTCTGTACATATTTAAGTTCTGTTTAATTTTGTATGATAGTTCATCTCGCTATATAAGAGCATGCTGTGACATCCTTTATTGGAGGGGCACAAGCCCAAATACTACCTATTTTTGATATGCCATGTATTTGTATGCTCTGTTAGAGGTCCGTAATAAATAATAATCTTTTAAATGTAAAGGTGGCTAGATTTTCAGAACAGTAAATAGTGCCATATTACTTTATAGTTGGCGAGTCTTTGGCCATCTGAGGCCCTAGTGTAAGTTTCTTTTAACAAACTTGATTTAACGCATCGAACACAATCGGAGCGCCGAACGCGTTTGATGCGTTAAATCAAGTTTGTCGAAAGAAACTTACACTAGGGCCTCTGTACGGATACCTTTCCAAACTTGCTGTTGCTCCTAATTAATATATATATAACCAAACCCACGTCCGGCAGATGCGCTGGGCTCAAGCGCATTAGACCATTGAAACCGTTTAGATAAAGTTAAATAAGGCTATTTAAAAACAAGTGAAACAATTCATTGTGGACTACAGTGCCTTAAAAACTTGAACACTATGCGCTTGCATGTTAGCCCAACGTGAACTCGAGCGACAAGCTCACGGCCGAGATTGTAAGAGATTGCCACTACGTTGCCTAAGGCAGGGTAAATGCAATGAAAGCACGCCACTTTTTAAAATATCGTTTTCCGCGTTGACATTTATTTAGAATTAGCTTACATTTGGTCATTGCCTGATAACTTGGTCTAGTGGCCGCATGCGCGTACAAGCACGAGGTTCCTGCATTAGATTTCCTCGGGCAGTGTTGTTGGTATTTTTTTAAAGTTTTTCTCCTTGCTCTTGATTTCGTCTATTTACAACAGAAAGATTTGATGAGAGTATTGACTGTAATCAAATTGGCCCTTGTTTCACTATATCTGAATATTTTTGCTGAGAAGAACATAACGAGCGCACTCACATTAAACGTAAATGATGATGCTGAACTGCATGACGAATTGACCCGCTTATTTGTCCCCGACAACTCGACCGTAGCAGGAGGCACAGATTGTTTGCCGTACCGGGTGTCGCACCGTCTCGCGAGCTCAGTCACCCGTGCCTCGTACACTGTCCGCCCTCAACGCCCTCTTGGAAGTCAAACCTGACTGTGACGTGTTTGCGGATGAATGGAAGTCACTAATGTCGGTATGCTTGGAATACTGTGAGATGAGCGTATGAATTAAATATCATTAATTGAAAAAAAAAAAAAAAAAATAGTTTTCGAATTTCTGAATTACTGAACTATTGATTAAAGTTTATGTATGAAGCACATGATTTTTACTCGTTTCTATGTACCATTTAGTTTTTTTTACCAATATATTCACCACTTATTAAGGCGTTTTTTTAGAAACTTCGATTTGTTGCTTTTTTTTTCTGAAAATTCGATAGTAAATTGTCTGACCGCCGCCATTTTGTTTATTTTCAAAAATTAGTGAAATCAAGTTGCAACATGACATAATGATGTAGTATTGTTACTTTTATAAAATAAATACAATTACTGATAAAAAAAAAACTTATATTTTCGTGCCTCTGACTGCCCCTAAGCTCTTAATGTTGATTCTGAGACGAATCGCTTATTTACACATCTTACGTTCACCAGTGTTTCCAACTGTGACTCCACTTACTTTCAGTAGGATGTATCGTTGCTTGCGGAGGCTCCATGATACATATTGAAAAGGACCGCTTAGGTTGTTGACAGTTTTTACATATATCGAACACACATCGACAAGTTCCAATGTTGTCATAACTTTTGGATTGTATTGGCGTAGCCTGACGATAGTGTCAATGTTATGGGCCCGAATGTTGTCTAGATTTTTTGTAACACAATGTATCAGTGTCGTTATTGTAATCTATACCATAAGTTTATATAACATAAGGTAGCATCACGCCTGTATAGCCTGAAGGTTAGTCTTATGGTCGTGCACGTGACTGCTGAGTGTGAGGTCTTGGGTTTTGATTCCTTAATGAGACGTTACTGGGTTTTTGTTTATTTAGAATCCCGGATTTTGGAATTATTCCTCTGTTTCGTATTTGTGGATGTACAGGAATACACCTCTGCCTACCCCTTCGGGGAATAAAAGCTTGAGCTTTATATATTCGTCTCAAAAACGCTGACAGTTGACTTTTTTCATAAATCTCAAGATAAAGTTAAGTATTGTCGTGATAAAAGTAACGAACTCCTTCTAACTCTGAATATAAATATTATTCTTTAATTTATTTTTATGTCTCTAGTGGCAGCCCTGCTGACTTTAATTTTGGGCACAGAAATTAAACAGAAAAGTTTACGTATAAAAGTACTAATTTTGGAACCTAGGCTATAACTCGACCTAGTAATATTTTAAAATGGCCTTTGCCTCCCTCTAAATGTCAGAAGTTAAGTCCATTTGGGGACAGGTGTTCTGTGTTCTGTATAATTAAGGTCTTTTTGAGGTCGGCAGAATTCTTAGTGTAAGGCAGTGTTTTTGATCTTTATATTTAGTTATTATTAGCCAGTCTGTTGGCTATTCGTTATTTGGTATCTATCAGGCGTATATGAAGATCCAGATAACTTTCGGTATCGCTGTTTGCCCTAAGAATAAAAAAAAAAAACATGAGGATCTTGAAATGTCAGCTGACCTCTCTTCTAAAGTGAGATATACTTAGTAAGTTACAAAAACCTCACAGAAGTTTATGAGATTCTTATAGCTACTCTCTTATCCAAGATTATAATAATATGACGCGAAAAAAAGTGAAGAAAGTGTTATTGGGTTTTTCTTTATGGAGATTCTTGGTAGCAGCACGCAGTCTAAACTGTACCCGGCAGATGCAGAGTAGGATGGCAATAGGGCCTATTGCCGTCTACCGGGCACAGTTCAAATTAGGCACGCACCTATTACATGGGACTTAACGGGTTCGGCGAAGTCGGTGTACAATAGTACACCTCTGCCTAACCTCACAGGAGTGATGCTGTGTTATGTTATTAGAAAAATGTGTGTGTGTATTTATTTACGCACGTAAGAAATTATACTCCTTATTTATTTTTTTATTTCCACTGATATGAAACACGTGTTACAGATGCACAAATATTTCAATAACAACCTTGAATATAGCTATCAATTCCCAAAAAAAAAATTAAGAGACATCATCACTCTCATCAAGCGCGCCAAAAGAAGTATAACTTCAAAAAAAGATTTCGAGGTCAAAATCTTTAATTGTATTTCGGCGATTGATCAAACAAGCCAACCTAGCTTAATTTGGACACCATATTAATAATATTTGGTAACATCGGTTGCGATTGTTTAAAGTCTATTGAAGTTCTAATAATGATTGTGTCTCACTGGTACTTTCCAGACATTGCTCCACTATCGTATTTTAATATTACATGCAAACGAGTAAAACATGACAAGAAATATGCAGGACAACATTAAAGACGGGTATTTAGAGCCAGACGGAATATTAACCTATATTACAAAATTACCCCATAATTTATATTTTCCCATCACAAAACACATGTACACAATTGAAACAAATACACTGGAATAATTCCTAATTTTATACTCTATATAATTTGTGCCTTTTGTGCCTTTTCCGCCTGATTTAACTGTTTACCATGGTAATGTAGGGGTGGCCCCTGGATTTTACGTATACGCAGCCGGTGCTGATTTATTACCGGGTTTTCGTAAGGCTGCCTACAGACGGGCGACATTGCGATGTTCTGTATCGTTTTATCCGGCACAGGTAGCCACAAATCGCGGCAAACTACTGAATACTGATTTGTTGGGAAAAGCTTTTGTTGTGAAAGTTGTATACGTCTATTCTGATTTAGTTCCTATTGACAAAGTTTACGAGATTTTCCTTATCGCGTTTGTGCGTTTTACCTTTTGTGGTCACTGAGAACTGTAAACTCATTACGATGGATGAAAAATCGTTTTTACCGCCATTATTTACCCAGAAAAATTAAAAAAGGAATGCTGTCGTATAAATGTATAAGCTAATCGATTTATTATTGCAAATTAAAAACTAACAACAGGCTCATCAAGGTTGACATCGCCACATAAATTCAATTAACTTTCAACTTGCGGGAACCCAACCAGGTGATATACGTACTCACTACATAATTACTTCAAGGACCAGCAGTGCCACAGTCTAACTATACACAGTAGAGCAACGCCTGCATTTTCGAACACCAGTTTCAGATCAATATACATAACATAGCATCACGCCTGTATTCCCGAAGGGTTAGGCAGAGGTGTACTATTGTATACCCACATTTCGCCGATGCTGATATTGAGTCCCATGTAATAAGGGGCGAGCCTATTGCCATCTACCGGGCATAGTTCCAGACTCCGTGCTGCTACTTAGAATTTCCATACAGAAAAACCCAATAACACTTTGCCCGACCCGGGAATCGAACCCAGGACCTCACGCTCAGCAGTCGCGCCACGACCACTAGACCAATGAGGCAGTCCGATCAAAATGACCGGCGCTAATCTTTCGAGCGAGCTACCACCGTATGATTATAGTCAAGATTGTCGCTAATCGTACTACTCTCACAGTTTTTGTATATTAGATGTCAACTTCCCAACCATAAATCAGACAGTTTAAACAATTTCGCATACACATAATACAATTTACCATATTACGTGTATATGACGTCTTATGGCAAGTGTGTATCTTCATTCGTTTCATAGCGCTATAGTATAATTGCATTATCGACTACATCGAGATATTACGTTTAAAACAGCGCATTCTCATTTCAAATCATATATTGTATAATGAGAGGACTCTGTCTCGAACTTGTGCAACTGTTACAATATGTATTAATTTTTTATACTGTGGCATTACCTAGGGTTGCATGACAATTCCACGTCCATGCAACAAGTAAAATACCAGTTATTATGCCACAACGCGATCATTTATAAGTCGTGCAAGTTTACCAATGGTATTTGTCATAGTGGGGTAAAATGGGTCATTGCCGTGCCACTATCGTGACCTTTAATTCGATAACTTTTTACTGTAGCATGTTCCGGCCTCTTACTGAGGTATACTTTGGTAATAGCCGACACTTAGGTAACTTATGAACAGTTTATTTGGTGTAATGCGACAAATGGTTAGATTTTTATGGAGAATTTTTTGACTACAATAGTCCTAAATCTTTTGGGTGGGTATTCCAAAACCTGATACAAAATCTTAGTGGCCCTTACTAAGTGTACTAATTGGGGTTATTTTAAATAGGGGAAAGAAGATATCTTGCATTCAAGTTTGTGATGGTACAAGCCCTAAGTTTCTCAACTGTGACAAACATACTTTAATGGAACGATACCACAGTGACAATGAGAAAGGGCCTTTAATTTTCTGTAGTGTCTTGTTCGCAAAGTGTGTACGTGAAAAATCGTTAGCTTTCAGCCGTCCGTATGTTGTGAATTTTATTTGTATGATAAAGTGCGTAAACTCTTTCTTGTAAAAGGGCGTTTTGTTTCTCGCATGCGGTAAGGGTACGTAATGATTTTCACACTTCTTTCCCCTGTGTACTGTTATCCTTAGCGATGTAGGCAGTTTAGATATTTGGTATAATTTATTTTTCTTTATTTGGAGAAAGTAGGAAGGAAAGCGACTGTTTTTGAAGTAAATTGAATTGATTGTTTGAATAATAGATAATGGTTTGCAATTAAGGGTCTTAAAAGGCCTCTTTGGATGGCCTCTTAAATTATGTTTGAACTTAATATTCAGCAATCATCTGTTTGACAGTTATTACGGTGAATTAGATAGATGAATTGCCCAATGTGAACCATTTTAGGAGTAAGACGAAAAAAGATGGTTTCTGACTGACTAGCTTAACCATGGCTTTGTTCAAGCGAAAATTCGATTTTTTGATAAAGTCAAAGTCAAAGTCAAAGTTTTTTATTTCAAGTAGGCCTTTTCAGGCACTTTTAAAAAGTCGAGACTCTAGGCGCACGGTTCCAAAGGGGGTAGGTCCTATGGAGAAGAGACCGGCAAGAAACTCCATGGATACTCTTTTCAAAAACAAAAAGTTAATTTACAATTAAAATCTTAAATTAACATGCATTATATAAGAAAAAATACAAACTTAATAGAATGCTACTTACACAATGAGGCAATACAACATGAGTTAAACAATTGTTTCGAATATAAACTAAAAACGGGATAAACAGATCAAAGCGGATAAAACAGAAATAAAAAAATACAAAAAAGAATACAAAATATTAAAACATCAAGAATGTCCAGATATGTAAAGTGAATCTAATATAAAATAGAATTAGTAGACACAATGGATAACCAGGGAAGCCACATGTGCAGAAGATATTCAACGCCACACGTCTCTATCGTCAACATAGTCTTTGATTCTATAATATGCTTTCTTATAGGTTGTAGGATAGGCTACGTAACACAATACATTTTTTATAAACTAGCGGTTTCCCAGAACCTCGTCTGCGTATATTTTGTTTTCTGGATCTCGACAACAGCGCCACCTACCGGGTCCAAGATGAAAAACCATCCGGATAACCTCACAAGTGCAAAAAAAGCATATAAATCGATCGAGCCGTTTGAGAGAAGAAGAATTACGAACACGCACACCAGAATTTTATATATACCTAAAGATAAGCAGATTCGCTTTTATTTTATCATTGGTTTAGAATATTTATAACCATAGTGTTCGAAATACAAACTAGAAAAATACGTTGGCGTAGCATTCGTTTTTCGTGGTAGAACTGGCAACAATATCGAGCCATGTTGCCAGTAATAAATTATGTATGTTGCGGTACCAAAGAGTTGTGCTATCTCCACAAATATCTAAGTATATAACATGATTCGCTTGTGCAAGATATATGACTTTCGGTAACCGAAATACTTGAGCGTAAGGTCCTGAGTTCGATTCCCGGCTCGGGCAAAGTGTTGTTGGTTTTTCTGTATGGAAGTTCTCAGTAGCAGCACGGAGTCTGGAACTGTGTCCGGCAGATGGCAATAGGCCTCCTATTACATGGGACTCAATAACGGCATTGGCGAAATGTGAATGTACAATAGTACACCTTTGCCTAACGCTTCGGTGAATACAGGCGTCATGCTATGTTATGTTAAGGTAACCGAAATAGTCGCTGTATCTGCTGTTAGAACATTCTTACTGACCAGTGGTTCCTTAAAATTGTCTTTTAGGGCCTTAAGCATCACTTATAAAAATTAGTCTAAAGGAAAGTACTTATGGTATACCTCCATTGAAAAGTGATGTGGTCTTTTATGTTACCTCATGTACCACTTATATATACCCTAGCATCGGCCCGCGACTTCGTCCGTGTTCTACATATATAATTTATAAACTATAGCACTCGGGGATAATGTAGCTATCCATCGGTGAATGAATTTTCAGATTCGGATCATTAGTTCCGGAGATTATCCCCTACATACAAACAAATTTTACCTCTTTATAATATTGGTATAGAGTATCGATAAACTTTTCACTTCACATTTTACACAAGCTTAAATTGAATTCTTATCCACTCATGATTCAGAAAAGACAGGGGCAGGCTGGGTTCTAGAAGCTAGAGCCTCCAGACTAGGCACTGTTCACTAACAGCTAACAGCATTATAAATTAAAAAAAACTTTCCTTAATACTGCAAGCCTATGCCATTTCTCCTGTATCGTAGTGTAGCGACAACTACTCGCAACATGGGAAAAAGCAAAGCGCTATCTATCGGAGTGAAGCTACAACAACAAACCCTGAATCACACTATGAAAGTTTACAACGATTCTAACACATATACGAATGTCCGACATCAAGTTTCGGGCTTCGGTCCGCCAGGCTAACCACCTTGCCTGGTCAGAGGATCCTCCTTTTTCAATGGAGGAACACCATACCTCGTTCAACAGTTTACAAACATAAATATCACTATCTGCAGATCATACAAATATTTGTTCCGTGCGGGGATTGAACTCGCGACATCTAACACAGGAAGCTAATCGCTCAGCCACTGTTTCATCTGTCTCATCTTTCATAGTCATGTGCAGAATCAATTCAGCATATATAATATAATAAATATTAGAATTTCAGCATACTCGAAGGGATCAGATAGTACGTGAATATTGAAACCGGTCCGAACTTACTCTCAACTAGCCTAGGGTTGCCGTTCCCAAATTTTGAAAACCAGAATTTGAAAGTGGAAATACCGGGACATTTCAGTTTAAATACAGGACGCAGTATAAGAAAACAGTGTCAGTGAAACTCAATCAATAGCAATTACAATGTTTTATGACATTATCTTCAATTAAATTATGTATATAATATAAAAAATGAAATGAAGAATTAAATTATAAAATAACGCCGATGATTAGACGTTAGGTTCGAGGCAGTAGTGGCGCGCAAATTATAAAACACAGGACCTTAAGTCGATAGAAAACCCAGGACACTCCAAAAAGTTGGACATGTCCTGGGAAAACAGGACGGTTGGCCACCCTAAACTAGCCTAACTGACTAATTGTGTAAAAGTTTTAAATCCCCGTCAGAGATACTGAGCTTTATAGGGCAAGTTTTTAACAAAGCTTTTCAATTAAAAATTCAATCTTCGTTAGTAGCAAACGTTTTGTCTGTTCCTATGTGATATTCTGTTCTGCTAACTTTTCAGCGCAACCTTTTAGTAGAATTAACGCTTAACTGATTATGATTGCGCCATAAGTATGAAGTTCTGATTTAAGCCTTTGATAAACCACCATTTCTTTTTGAACGGGTCTGTTTCAATTAGCAAATAAACTAGCCGATTGCTTATCCAGAACTTATTTGATACGTTCATTTCTATAAGTGCCTGATAAGTGTCACATTTTTACAAATATCTGTCAGATTACTAACGGACCCTTTTACTATCACGAAGTGGTGGATTAGGTAAACAACACCAAAATCAATGTGTTGCTGTGCGTGAAGTCCTGGGTTGGATCCTCGGGTTGGGCACACTTCGCCCAACCAGAGGAGGTTCTTGGGTTGTTTTGGGTTTTATTTAAATGTTCGGTAGAAAATAAATAATAATTAATCTAATTACGTACTGCGTCTTTTCTTTTGTTTGTGTCCACAAATGAAATTATGTAAGAAATGAATCAACAAGAAAATGCTGTTCGGTTTTCTGGTCACGCGCTGCCAGCTAAGTGACGATGTTAAACAAATAAGCAGCATCACGCCTGTATTCTCCAAAGGGTTAGGCAGAGGTGTTGTACACCTACATTTCGACGGTGCCGTTATTGAGCCCAATGTAATAGGAAGCGAGCCTATTGCCATCTACCGGGTACAGTTCCAAACTCCGTGCTGCTACTGAGAATATCCATACAGAAAAACCCAATTGCACTGCCAGACCAATCGAACCCAGGACCTCACGTAGCAGTCGCTTGCGACCACTTGACCAAAGAGGCGGTCAATAAATAAATAAACAGGTATATTACAATTTTGATAGTTCAGGTTGCTATAGGTATAGGTGGTCCTCTTCTCGTCTCGTTCCTGAAGCCCACCATAAGGTTCGAGGCGGGCCACTGTGGTGAGTTTAGTCGGTAGGAATCCGGCACACCCCCCCACCCCAGGCGAAAACTAGACCATGACGGTTTCTAACTAGGCGAAAAAATATATATATCGACTGTGAACTGGCAACCGGTACTATCTCATTTTTGACAACATTACAGGATTAAAAAGAAACTATCGACCGCGTTGTGCATACTACGCGGTCGATGTGAGTACAAATTGAATGAATTCGATTTTGGCGTCTAATTTTGATTGAAGTAAAATATTCTTTTTACAGCGCTGCCGGGTATGAAATAGTTTAGAATGGTACAACCAAGTAAAATCCTCATAAAATCGAGATAGGACGTGTTGCTAGTTCACAGTCGATATGTTAGGTACAACGTGCTTGGCAAGTTTTATGTATTCTCTACACATTTTCATATTGCGAAGCTGTGTTAGGATTTTAGCAACTGGAAACAAAGTTCTGCACTCGTATTGTGTATTCAGTAAGAACCTACTTTCAGGAGTGCGTGGGTAACATTTGTTTTCTGAATATTCTCTTCTGTTTTCTAGATATTAATGTGTGACGTGTACAGACATACATAGACTAAATATGAATGTGCTGAATATAAAAAGTTGATTATAAGTATATTGATTGTTATGATATGTTTTGTATTCAAGATTTTAAATGTTTATTTAATTTTAAAAGATTTTGTAGTGTTTTGTTTGTAATGTATAAAAAACAAACTTTTTTACTAAATGCATATGAAAGTATATATGGCATTTATAACAACATTCTGTTAGTTTGTTCTGGATAATCTCCGAAACGGCTGGACCGATTGTGACGTGACTTTCATTGGCAGATAGCTGATGTTATAAGGAGTAAATTAGGCTACGTTTATTTTAGGAAAATAATTAGGGTTCCACGCAAAAATGCACGGGTTCATAATCTACGCGGGCGAAGCCGCGGGCGGAAGCTGATAACAAATATAATAATCCGTAAAATTTAAGTAAAGAACGCGGATATGTAGGTACGATTCTTTTTCTAATTAAAACGAACTTAGAAAGCAATGTCAGGCCGCTTTTCTAAAACAGATAATCTATTCCACTAAGCAAATGAGCTAAACCATTTACTTTACCATTTCTACCTAATTCCAGCCGTCTGCCTTCCTAACTGGAACCGTCGTTCATAGAACATAAAACACTGTCTAACTAATATGGCCGGGATGTCAGATTAGCCCTGCGAGACTTCCCTCGGAGACAGCCGGCGATAAAGGCTGTAAATCTACTGGTTTAACATAATTACTGTACTGACTGTACTGAGCTCGCATTGTAGGGTTAAGTTCGGAATTCGATTACACAAAGTTAGAGTTTGAAGGTTGATTTATGGATATGAAATAGTGGTGAAATAGTTTAGTTTAGGTTGAATGTACAGAATCTTTGATCAAAAGCATGATCTTGAATAATCTTGGCACTTTAGTCGTGTCGTCAAGATACAGCGCAAGTTGAAGAAACGAAGCTAAAGCAGCAGCGGACAGTGAGTACCAGAATTATCTAAATGCCCCATATGTACCTACTATATAATATTTTTTATATCGACTATTCTAAAAAATCAACCGATATGACAATCTTCTGCTTGTCGCACTAGCGTGTCACGAACTTTCATTTTCATTAATGAATTTTTTCCACTATTCGCTGTTCCCTCTGCCACACTCTCTTAGTCCAAATACTAAAATCATAGCATATATTGGCAAAACATTTCTCTCACATCCACGATTCACATAATAACCCAACAATTCCACATCCCACATAAAAATAGAAACAAACGACCAACTCGAAGTATTATTTAGAGGAATTGGGCAAAAGAAAAATTGTGAAGCTCCTTTGTACCAAACACAAATCTAATAATACGGTACAGTAGAGGTGAGTTCTGCTCGGTGCATTACGTATGCGGATGGCGTCTGAACCAATAGAACTTGCTTTGCCAACCGAAGTCTTGGATATCGTGGTCCTGGGAGACATTACGATTATTTACACCTACATGTCAAATATATATGGTATATTCTGAAATGTGGTTTAAAATCTGGTTATATGAGTTCGGCTCTCATATTTTTTGATGCAAACTTGATCCTTTTTCTGGTAGATATTTTAACTTGTGGCTAATAAATTATACAAGCTGTGCCTACGACTTCGTCCCCGTGGATTTGAAATATTCATTATTGAAATCCTATCAGACCCAAACAGCTTTCCACTGAAATTCTCATCACAGTCAGTCCGCCGGTTTTTCAGTTATATGTGTTCAAACAGACGGACAGAGCACAGAAGATAGAAGATTTCTATCCCAAGTCTGATACAAAAAGTCCTCGAAGGCATTTTTGTAATCACCGTGCCATTGAATCGGTGATCAAAAAATATATATATACACCGTATTGTCAATGTATTAGTCTCCAATTGAATGTCACTGCCTGTCGACACGAAATGACGTAAGCCATCAGTCGCCTCCTACAACCCACACGCAAACTGCAATTTATAAAAAAAAGTAATAGCATTCTAAAAATAAACTTAATAAAAAAAAGAACATCGCATTTTAAAATCGCAGTTTAGTTTATTGACTCTTGCAACTTTATTTTATCTACCACATCAAATATATCTCGTAAATATTATTCATAAATGTGTTATATGGCTTCGAAACGAATAAAAAACTATACGAAATTCCGTTAAGGTGAAATAAGCCGTATTTTATTATTGTCGGGAAGGGAATGAGATGCGAATGATCTATGCGAACATCTTGTATTGCTTCCTAAAGGCGCATGTTCATAGAACATTTGTTACGTAACATGTTTTCTGAAACATTGTTAACAACAGAATGCCGCGGTCAAATTGTAATGAATTTTGTATAGAGCATACGTACGGGCGAATTACTGAGTACCACTTCCTACGCAAAGATATTTATGATGAAGGTGCCCGTCTGACGTCATGATGGCGGTCGTGGCGGGTGTACCAATTAACTAAGGTACCTACGTATTTTATTGAACTACTTACCTGCAATTAGGTATGTATGTTAGTCCCCAACAAAAAATAGTTTTCAATGTGTGTCTGTCTCAACATATAAACTCTTTTGCTACGGCGTAGCCAAATAGCTACGCAGTATCAATTCCATTAAAGTTCTATAAATAACATTGCAATAATGGGAGGGCTCGTAGCTACCGCGCAGATCCTGCGATTTGCGCGGTTAAGCAGCGCTTGATGGGATCACTCTTTAGATGGGTGACCATTTTTCACATATCAAAACACGTCCGTGCATTTATAAGCACGATAAACAGTTGGTCCCGGCTGTCATTCGAAGACCTCTGACAATCGTTGCGGGTGTCAGTAGCCTAAAAATCTGACAACTAGTCTAACCTTAGAGTATCAGTGTCTCCCAGTAACTGGGTGGCGAAGGTCAGAAAGCAGTCGCTCCGTACAAAATACTGATATTCAGCCGCAGCCGGTTAGATTGGAAGTCGACCCTAATGTAGCTGGGAAAAGGCTAGGCAGATGATGAACTAACATTGCAATAAGTGTACATTCTACTTTAGCAAACAGAATATCAACTTAATGTAGAAAGTTTGTAGGCTCAATATCGTCAGTCTTCGCAAAAGATTTTAAAAAGAGGTTGCATAACTTCAAATAGCCTCGACAACATAACATATTATCACGCCTGTATCCGCTAAGGGATAGGCATAGTTGTACTATTCTGCACCCACATTTTGCCGATGCCGACCCTATTGGCATCATCAGGACACAGTTCCAAATTCCGTGCTGCTACTAATCATTTCTATACAGAAAAACTCAATAACACTTGGCTCGGGAATCGAATCGGACCTCACGCTCAGCTGTTGCGCTTGCGACCACTAGACCAATGAATTAGTTCGACTCGAAAGCCTCGAGTCGACGTCGATTAGCCTCGGAACTATGTCACAATATTTTGTTATGCTGACTGATAATAGCAAGATAGTGTTTTGTTTTATTATTTAGCACATTTAATTTGATCACCTAGTGCATCTTTATCCCTCCGAGTATTGTTATTTTTGATGCTGATTTAAAGAATTTATGGTTAGTTATTTTTGGTGTCTGGCGATATCTGTGTGTCATTGATACGACTCAGAGGAATTAAAATAAATCGATTTGTCATGCCTACGTTGCTCGTGCCAAATCTTAAACTTGCTATGGTGCCGATATGGTGGGTCGATGGGTCGGGCGATGCCTGTAGACTATTGCAGGTGCTTGAGCTGGTATTGCGCTACCTATTGCATTGTTTTTTTGTATAGCCTTTTTTGTTGTTTTTTTACTTTACGTGTTTAATTGATAATTTGTCCTTGTAAACTATGAGAGTTGTTATATGGTGTCGTTTGTCGTCTAATAAATCATTTTTCTTCCTTTCTATACTGAACATGAGCCTGCTAGTAGACTGCTGTTCCAGTGAATAATAATATAATTATAATCATTCAGTCCTTTACAGTTCATCTCCTAACTTAAACTAAAAGTACCCTAAAGAGGTTCGTGCCTCTTTAAGCCGGGTTGTACCATAGCCCACCACACTGGCCATATATGGCCTACCATGTGTACAGGTTACCTCACAATGTTTGCCTTTACCGTTATCCCAAGTGATTATCTAGTACTGATCCACACATGAATTCGAAAAGTTTATTGGAACTCAAACCCGCTTGCACGGAGACAAGGCTTGCTGATTCGATCAATAATATGATAACGATAATCATATTCTAAATAGCAAAATTGGAGAAGCATTCAGTATATTTCAAACTAGTATGTAAGCATAATAATTTGTATAAAACCAAAATACAACTCACTCATGGACGAGACAAACTAAAAACTTCGCAGGTAGGTTTCTAAGAAGGCGTCCGCTAAAAAAGCATTTTCCTAAATTTAACCCATAAAGTGGTGAATATATGATAAAAGTTTGTATGAAAAATCCTTCTACGTTGACGGAGTAGCTGGAACAGCTAGTATTCTATATTTACTAAAAGTATACATAATGGTGAATATCTGTCATTCCCAATAGGTATTTTTACCGATGTGTCTTTGAGACTCAACAAAGTATCAAAACAAAGTCGTTTCATCATCTTCACGTAAATATAAGTACGAAAACAACCATCAAATGGCTCGCTCTTAAAAAACATCTTTAAAAGCAAGCACTAGCAAGTGTATCCTGAAAAACGACTTTATATTCCTGAGAACATACTTTTGAAATTAGTATTACCGACAAAATAACAGATGTTATTTTGTTTAATCATCGTTCATCATCATAATCATAGACTTAGATTTTACCTACTGCTGGGCATTGACCTCTCTTTGATTGTGCCAATCTCAATACTCCTGCGCCATTCTCATTCAGGTTCGACCCGCGAAAAAAGCAGCCAATAAATCACCTGTTACCCATTGAGCGTCCTAAAGTAATTGTGACGGTCGAAAGTTATTGTTCTTTCCCTTGGGAACAGTACTGTTTTTCTGGATGAAAGGTACCCTATGTCCTTTTCTGTACCCCTGACAATGTATATGCAAAATTTTATGATCATCGGTTCAGTGGTTTAGGCGTGAAAAGGTAACAAACAAACTTATTTTCGCATTTATAATATTATTATATATATAGTTAGGATAATATAACAAACAATGATTAAATTCAAAATTGCACTCATTAATTCATTCTTTATGAACTTTTCACACTCCACACGAGGGCACACATACAATTTTTATAAGTTTATTTACTGCAAAGTTTCCACTAAAAGTATTTCGCTTCGTGTGCGGGCGGTGTACGGAACACAGAGAATCTCAACGAGACGCAATGCGGTACTAACCGCCAAGCTTGGTATACCTCTATTCTGTACATATATTTGGAACAGGCCTTTGTCCATGACTCGGTGTGGAAGAACCAACTTATAGTGCAGGTTCCTTTATATACGACCACATAATAAAGAGAGCAAGTCATACATAGTCACGAAGTCAAGTCTCCGTTTTTCAGGACGTCCTAAAAGGAATTATTGACCTCATTGGTCCTTCAAAAAGATCAGGTCCACTCACAGTACTCTCAATTGACGTGTTGAATGAACTGATGCATAAATGAAGAAATTTAGATGAAGCAAGCTTTATGTAGTGGTCGTAGCAGGTTCTATAGTTTCTGCCTACACACAGGAAAACGGCGCGGGTGTTATGTTTTTAACATAACGCCGTTTTCTTATGGTTTCCGATGGTATATATGTATTTATAAAAAAACATTGCCCTACCTTAGGAATAAGTCCTGTATCCTGGCTGCGTTAAATATAATTATAAATATTTACACGGATAAATACCCAAACCCGGAACAACTCTCCGTAGATCATACAAATATTTGTTCCCTGCAGAAATCGAACCCGCGACCCGTAGCGAGGCTGTTGATTACTCAACGTCTGCGCCAACCGTGTCGTCATGTCGGTATGATGTCCTATACAACAAAATATATATATGTATAGTAGTATACACAAATGTATAAACTACCATATATTTTGTTGTGTAGTGTTGTATGCTCATAATATATTTGTGGGTAAATAGATGTGTTAGCGGCGTGAATAAGAGGGATAAAGTTGAGTATTAGAGGGGTGTCCTAAGTTAGAAATATTTCGGCATTAAATCCACAAATTTAACCTTACTTTCGCTTAACATGTGTATTATGAATAGGGCGAGGGATTCCTCTATTTAATATACATATTTAAAAGCTTCACGCATGAGGAGAGCTAAGCTAGCAGTAAGGGGAACTTGACGACACGGTTGGCGCATTGGTTGAGAGATCGACTGCTGAGCTGCGTGTCGCGGCTTCGATTCCCGCACGGAACAAATATTTGTATGATCTACAGATATTTGTTTCGGGTCTGGGCCTTCGTGTATGTAAATACACACCGTGCCTCGAAAAGCACGTAAAGCCGTTGGTCCTGCACATGATCTCTCTCCGGTCGTGTCGGTTTCCGTCCCATCGGACTATGAGAGTGAAGGAATAGAGAGTGCAACTGTGTTTGCGCGCACACTTGTGCACTATAATATCTCCTGCGTAGTTGGCTAATCTCCGGTGAGATTGGCCGCCGTGACCGAAATTCGGTCAGGAGGACATTATTATTAAGGGGAAACTGAATTAACCGAATATGACGGCACAGTGGGCATAGTGGTTGAGCGATCGACTGCGCTACGTATCAAGAGTTCGATTTCTGCACCAAACAAATATTTGTACGACCTATAGATATTAGTTTGCAAGGTATTTTTGGACTAGGGTGTGAATGGTGAGTACCTAACATATTACCTACCACCTTTACTAAATATTGTTCTCGTTTTTTTCAGGTAAAAACTAAACTCATACTCATATTGTGCACCGGAGTCGTCCACGAGACAGGTAACAAGTAACAAACACAGTAAAAGTATTTGCACACTGAAAGTCGGGACAGCTGCAAGCCGGTTACAAAATCACGGCGGTCAAAGACATTTAAATATTTATGGACTTTATCAAACAGTATACAGAGTGGAAATTATTACTTAATATTTGTTTTCTTTTTAGTAGATTAAAGACATTTTTGCACCGATCCCTAATTAAATGGGGTAAGGGCAACAGAATTATAAACAACTTCCTGTACTAGTAACACGCTCTAGGTCTTTATAAGAACCTGCCGATCACCCTTAATCTACATCAACCAATATTCCTACTCAAATACTGCCTTCGTTTCAGTAAACACCCAAAATATTAGATAATCAGCTAAAATATATACCAAAAACTCTATTTATATACGAAAAATTCCCAATCGTTCCATCTTTACGAAAATAAGTATCAATTTAAGCGCTTTCGACGCTGTTTAGGGGCGATAAATGCGGTGATTTTTGGCCTTAATGTGACGTCAAAGGTCACAAACGCTAGTCGACGGCAAACTTCAAATATTACGGGTCTGCCACTAATGGTACCTTATTGCTTTTGTAATAAAGTACCGTTGCAATTTCCGGAATATGCCTTAGGAGTTAGACACCTTTTAAATTATGACGAAGTTGAAAAGATTTATTTTTTGGAAGCGTTACAACGGGATTTTTGACAAATTGTATTTTTAAGTCGCTTCTAATTTTGTTTCTCAAAGTAATTTGTTATCAGGAAAATGGAGAAAGAGAAATTAACGGAAAATAATGAAATTTATAATTGTAAGTGTAAATTGTAATTGTAAATTACAATTTACACGTACAATTTCATTACATGATGTATCATGTAATTAAATTTTTTACCCATAAATAAACCTACATTGTATGACCAAATGTACCAATTCATTTCTTATTAACACTAATAGCTAAAAAAATAAACATATTACCTTTATAATTTAAAGTTCTGTTTTTAAATTAGTCTTGAATCTCGGTTGCTTTGTATCGTCTACAATACCTCTTGAAGCAACTACACTATACTTATGTTTTTCGAAAGACGAACTTCAGGGCGAATTTCACGTCTTTTTACGCTTTAGAACTTGGTAATTACTTTGCACAATGTATTTGGTGGGATGACTAATGTCTTTAAGTATAGTTTTCTTTATAACAATAGATCATTCCATTTAGCTGCATTTAAAAAGTCCTTCATGGAATCGAAGCATTTCTCAACAGCCATGTGAGTAGGTAGTTAAATTACGATGAAATATTAATTTCTAGAATATAATATATAATACTTAAGGTGGCAGATTATTCACCGCGAGACTTCGCATCTACTGTTTCAACATGATTTAGTTTACCACTATAAATATTTCAGATTTACAGCAGTTTCATATGAAAATGGAGGCTTTCGGTAGCGCCATGTGAGACCCTTCAGAATGAGTTACTGCTTCACAAAGGTGTTAACCCGACGACTGAAAATAGTGTCTTTTACACTATTTTTTCTTATTTATGCGTGGAGATACGTGTGAAAATTTAAATAATATAATATTCAAAAGACGTAAATTTTATGTAAAAAAAATATATATATATTTTCACTCGTAGATTTTCCTACGTTGCCGGCCCGCAAGCCTTCTGTTTTCAACATAGTTCAAGACTGACATTGAAACATAGAAGGCTGGTTTGGCACCTCTATTAA
Source organism: Shargacucullia verbasci (assembly GCA_947562105.1). Lineage (NCBI taxonomy): Eukaryota > Metazoa > Arthropoda > Insecta > Lepidoptera > Noctuidae > Shargacucullia > Shargacucullia verbasci. Next base: position 3,741,121 of record OX387296.1, read on the forward strand.
AAATGACTTGACAACATTATACAGGGAGGCATATTGACAAAACACTTTTAAACTATAACAGTAAGTGTTATCGATGTGATGATATAATATTATGAATATAATTGACTCCTCGTTTTATTACAATACAGTGTCAGCAGCGTCGCAGAAAAGAAAACATATATTTTCGTTACCATTATTATAACTAGTTGTTGCCCGCGATTTGGTCTACTTGTATTTTGTACTTATTATGTAATGAATGTTTTGCTGGAATAGTAAAAATAAGCCTATGTCCATCTCCAGGTCCCAGGCCACATCTTTGTAAAATCTCATTATGATAAATTCAGTGCTTTAGTCGTGATGAGGTAACAAACAGACAGACATAATTACTTTCGCATTTATAATAGTGTGGGTTAGCACCGACGTTACACGGTATATCCGCAGGCCATCCCTCTGGCCATGTCTCTCTCATACCAATTTTGCGAAGTCACTACTAACGAGACGTGCATCTATTCAGTTATTTGAATATTCTTTGAATTGATTTGATTTATTTGATTTGTTTTTTAAAAATTCGTTGCCACAATCTGTATTTAAACGACTAGTCAAATAGAATGTAACATATAACTTATATGTATGTGTGGAATTCTCTATTAATGTAAGTTGGTTAATAATATATAAATAAATAATGTTCTAGGAGAATTCGTTAAAAATAAATTCCATCAAAAACACTTGAACAACGTGGCATGTAATGTAACTAATTAAAACTGTATAAAAACCTCGCAAACACTTATGTAAGAATTAAGTTTGAAAATGTTAATTAAAAAGCTTTTCATAGTTAGTGGCTGACATTATTAGAATTCCTAGAGGGTTGAAACGCCAGGAGTTTGTAACGTTACATTAGCCTGATATTCTATTGAAATTCTCGTATATGAAGTGGATTTTTATCCAATTTGATATTTGACGTCAAGCTTGAGTGCAGTGCGTTCTGCCTAACCCTTCGGTGAATATAGGCGTGATGCTATGATACTACCATCTATATTTGAATACAGAATAACTCTATTCACGAGTAATATAAAGGCTAAAAAAAATATAAAACGTAGCAAATATTTATTAACGTGCGCATAAAAAATGCCGTTTTATAGCGAAAACGAAATGAGTATAAAGCGTTGAATAATTTACAGGGGAGCTCGGGCAAATATGGAAAGGCCACGATAGCTTAGCCGAACTTTTTTGTTTGCTCGCCTTGACAGGTGCGGTAACACCGTTACATCTGACTTGTGCGACCGCAATGTTACGCGGGTACCACAAAGTGAAGGGTGGAAAAGGTACACTCTGTATAATAGTACGACCGGGGAGATTGCTGCACTGCTAATCTTTACCAACTTTTGTTTTCTTTTGTTTATTTTCGTCTTGTAAAGGTGGTGAAAAAAAAAGAAAAAAAAAAACATTGAAAATAGTGATTTTTTTCTGTATCTTTGGTCTAATGGTCACATGCGCGACTGATGAGCGTGAGGTACAGATTAGGCATCATATATAATTCTGGAATTTGGAATGAAATGGAATAGCTCCAAGGAAAAATAACCTCGTCCGCTAGTATTTGGAACTTAATACCAGCATCGGCAACAACGTGTATATACAATAAGTACACCTCTATCTAATCCTTCGGGGAACTTAGGCGTGATGCCATTTTGATGTTACTGTACAGAATTAACCAACTGAACATCGACGCTTAGTCAATTCTAAACCATCAAATTAAACTGCCAAGGTTAGTTCAACCGACTTCGTTACAGTTTGATTACGTTGCTTGAAATCGCTTCACTGGCGGCAAATCAAACACATCAACAACTCTGAAATTAAATTAATTCTCGACTGTATTGATTAGCTATAGTGTAGCCGACGCAATCAATTTGACGATAGCCAGAAGTTCATGGTACATGCTTTGCACTTATTATACTGGATTAAAATGTTCTCGACTACTGTAGGGACCGAGGTAACTCCGGCGGCGCAGGGCAACTTCGTCCGCGAACCCTACGTGCAATATATTATTTATAGCATATAACGCTCAGGAATAATGTAGCTTACTACCAGTGAAAGAATTTTTAGAATCGGTTCATTAGTTCCGGAGATTACCTTGTAACTAACTTGTACATACAAACAAATTTTACCTCTTTATAAAATTATAGTATAGATGAAATAGAAACTGCGTCAACTTACTAAAAGTATTTAAAAAATATACGCCAGGTGTTTGAAATCTAAACTTTTCTGTTTACAATTTTATTAGAAGTTCTGAATAAGAACTCTGGATAGAAACTCCATGGAAACTCTTTTAAAATAATAGGTATTACAATCTTAATCAATACAATATTGTGGCAAGGATTATACTACTCGTACATAACGTACATTAAATTACAATTACTATTGCGAATATTAGTTTCGGTACCAGAATAAATCTTTTGAATATATCTTTAATTCACTGAATAAACACTTGAGCATACTCACTCCACCCCGTATAGTAAATTAGTGAATTACATTAGTTGCGCATGCGTTGTGTCTTAAGTCATTAATCATTATCGTTATTTTATACAGTGGTACTTCTGCAACTACTCATATATTGTAACCCTATATCTGCCACGCTTACCTGTGTTAAGTGATCTGTCTAACGGAGGGTTAAACGCGTGTTATGTGGGTATGACTTCCCTAAACCACCTTGTGTGATTTATTTTTGTTTTTTGTGACATAAATTCCTCCTGGCAAACTTTGTAGAATATAACTTAAGTTCAATGGATTTCCTTTTAAGATGGAGTGAATACCCTCCTGTAATAATTCCTTTTTTCATAATACCTTTTTCTTCTTTTGCGATTAATCACGATTTTAACGAGAATCACTTATGTCATAGTGGAAAATTTAGCCAATTAGGAATGGTGGTATCGAGGCTGACAGCCTGTATGTACACACTTAATTATAGTATCTCGGGGGTACTTTTTAAGTTCAAATCCTGAAAGACAGAAATCTCAAATATTTTGTAACAAGTTACACTGGATGTCTCATTGTTCTAGTGGTCGCAAGTGCGACTGCAGAGTTTGAGGTCCTGAGTTCGATTCCCGGGTCGGGCAAAGTTTTATTGGGTTTTTCTGTATCTAAATTCTCAGTAGCAGCACGGAGTCTGGAACTGTGCCCGGTAGATGGCAATAGGCTCGCCCCTATTCTATCTTAATAACTGACAAACGACATCGGTGAAATGTGGGTGTAGGATAGTACAGCTCTGCCTAACCCTTCGGGGAATACAGGCGTGATGCTATATTTTATCTTATGTTACACTAGTTCTTACTTAATAAAGTAAGTTAAAGAAGCAATTTCCGTATAAATACTGGACGATAGAAATATAAATATAGTGTTGTAAATTCCAGTAATTCTTACTTAATGAAGCCTAATAATATGCTTACCTATGCAGTATTCAGTGATTATTGGACAGGTTAGGAACCGTCTCACGGCTATTTGGCCCCAATTAACACCAACCCTTCAAACTTTCCTCTCCCTGCTTAAGAGGAAAGAGGGTGGAAATTACAGTCACTTTATGTGTAGAGAAAGTCGTTGTTTTATCTCTACGATATCGGATAATGTGCCTAATACTGGTGATTCTGTGTATCTTTGAAAGCTTTTAGGATTTCGAATACATGTAATAATATCGTTAGAATGTAATTTAGCAAATGGAAACGCCCACACGCTAACAAAAGTAACTTTGTACGAAACATTTGGATTAATTATTTTCTAGAACGGAAAATGCTAGCTTTGAAGCCCAAAATACAATTAAAAATCGCTTGTCTCGTTTCGGCTCTGTATGTGCTTAAAATAGAGTACGAAATATTGAGAATAATGTCAGATGATGTAAACGTTAGTAGATAAATATTGTTATACTGTGCGTGATATGAGAAATATTGCTATGTTGTCTATGAAACGGGAAATATTATTATACTATGTGTAATACGGGAAATATATTTGTATAGTTTATATTGCATTAAACTGAAAAGCTTGAAAACTGCTCACATCGATCCAATTTTGGAAGACTTTGAGAAAGATAGTCTTCATCAATTTCTGATCGACCAAGATAGGCTAACAGAAATTGTCTTATAGCTTGTCAAGAAAATCATAAGGCCATATTTGGGAAAAGTAGAGTATTTAGATAGTATGAATTAAATCATAATATTTTAAGTTTTGTACATGAATAAATCGTCTTCGGATAACGTAGACGATTCTGTAGCATGTGTCTACATTTAGAATAGAAGCTATGAAATTCAAATCAACATTACACCCCAATTTGGAATTTTCAACTTCTCGTGTTGCTGTTTTCGCAATAGTTTCGCAAGCTGTGAAATTTTGCACAGAGACGTGTTTCGCTGTATGTTTGGTTTTTGTATTTTATTCACGTTTCGTGTGATCCTAAGTTAACGAGTGTAGCGCCAGTGTTGCATGTAAATAAACGATGAGAATCTGATTTTGGATGGCTTTGCGAATCATTAATTGGAAAGAAACTTGGTTTTAAGTGTCTTTTTTGCATCAGCTTTTGCATTATTTCTGCTTGCATTTTCGCTTTTTTATCTGGCAAATTATAAGTAATATTATTACATTCAAGGAAAACTTGAATAGGAGATTTCATAATCAAAGTTTTTTTTTTTATTATACCTGTGTGCATTGTCAATTCCATTTATACTTTAATCCTGCCGGGAAATACAAAATAACTCAATAACAAGTTCTCGAAGTTCAAACTGAGCGTCACTCCGAACTCCTTCCATCGACAACAATGGATCATTTGAATCTCGAACGGACAAGGAAGTCTGACTATTTCGACAATGTCCCTATCCATCCAAGTAATTGCGTTTTATCTAATAAAAGCCATTGTTCGGCTGGTGTTTGTCCAATACGGGCAAGATGGTAGACTTTTGGGTACTCTAAAAAGCGGGTTTTTTTTTTCTAGATGTTTTTTGTGGCGTTAGTTAATAGTGCATTTGACATCGTTTGAGACTTTCGTTCATAAGTTGTCAAATGTACAAAGTTTTGACATTTAGGTAACTTTATTTCGACAGTAACTAGAAACAATAGCGTTCTATTAAAAAAAAAATACAGTCGAATTGAGAACCTCCTCTTTTTTTTAAGTCGGTTAAAAAATGGGTAGGACCACAGACTTAGAATTTCGCTTACGCTAATAAATTTGTGGGTAGGGCGATGAACCTCAATAGGATGTATATAGGTATTTTAATTTAGCGAAAATCTAAAGTAAACTTTAGTAGCAATAATTACTGAAGATAATTTTAGAACAACTTGAACTTTAGTAGAAATAGTTACAAAGTTATTGAAATCTTGACAATTTTTACACATACATACCTATTATCTGAGTTACATACACATGGTAATTTAAAATGTATGTTTTCAATTACTGCTTTTCCTCTAATAAGCCTGTACTATTTATTAATTCCGTGATAATGGACTTTACAATCATCAAAGGTCATGTCGACAAGTATTCATTAAGAAACAGGAGGTGCCCGGCGGGCGGCGAGAAACAAGGGATTTTGTATTGTCTACTTTCCATCACTTGATGTGTTATTATTTTGACGATTTTTTAATTACGACGTAGGTATTAAAAATAGGATTTCCTGCAAAAAATAAAAGCCATTGTGTTGCGCAATTGAGCCAATGTTTGTGTTTGTCCATGGCCAAGATATTGTACTCTCGGGCCTTATTTGGCGTCAAATGAATCGTGTGTTTATATTGCGGTTGTGTGGCCGGTTTTTGGGGTAGTCCGGTGTTTTCTCAGGGGAAACATTTCGAAAGTTTAATCGTGTTTTGGTACTAAACATGTTTGTTTCGGATTCTTATTAACTAGGTATATAGAATGAAATGTCAAACGTGATCAAAACACGAAGTCGACGCGTTTGTTAAATTTTTTTTTTTTTGACTACGTATTCATATTACGACACAATTTGTTGGATATTCATATGCGTATCTCGTTCACGAGACTACGAAGTTGTAACACGAAAAAGTCACAATATATCTCCATCAAAAAATATTTTTTCGTACACATCAAATATACTTTGACGTCGTGTGTCGCTTTCGAGAATCAAGGTTCAAAACTGACGTGATTGGTAATTGTGTTCTCAATCAAATGGCGAAAGATAATCAATTCTGAATGAGATATTCGATACCACAGCAGTCAGATCTCGATTGAATTGCTAATGAATCGATAGGCCCTCTGCTTGCGAGGTTCATGTTCCAATTTCAAAGGGAAAGGAAGTATTTGCATTTTTGGGCAAAGGAAGAAATGTATGTATATTTTTGGTTGACATGGATATTTTATGAATATTTTTTTCGTAAGCTGCTTGTCTACTAAGCTTACATGATGAGGGAGTACCTCGACTGTCGCATAAGACGAAATAACGTCTTTGATGTAGTATTATCGTATTGATTCGCCAGTACTACATCAAAGTAAATAATACTTTGTATTAAAATAATACTTATTTAAGTAAGTAATACTTTGTATTAAATTTCTGTACTGGCGTAATGAACATAAGCTCTTTCCATTGTCCTCAAAAGTTTTTATTTATTAATTACGAGTACTATGATGAAAGAACTTTTATTTTCTTTGTCTGTATTTGTTAATTGACATAAGTCTTCAAATAAACCTTTAAATATAAGGAAAAAGGTTTCTTTGCTGTTCTAAAAAAAAACCTTTTTATCCAAAAAGTAATATTATTATTATCTAATAAAAAAAAAGAAACCTTATTTTGGTTGAATATTTTGTATAGGTTATATAGCATGTATATAGCAGCTTCATCCGAAATAAATTTTCTTTCAAAATAAGAATTAGTTTGCTGATGAATAGATGATACTGTTAGAATGTTTGAAGTATTGCGAGAAGATAGAGTGAAAGAGTCTTTATATTGTTTAATTTTATAATCAGTGTAAGTGATTAGATGTCGTTATGATTTTAATAAATCAGTATATACAGTAAATATTTGTTCACTGCAAAAAAAGAACTGTTTTAGCAAATACCGCGTCACGTTACATTGTCTCTTGAAATGACAGTTCTTACTACGTTTGGAAATTATATCATTCTGAATTTAAATATGTAAATGTAAAACGATGTCTGGTACTTTATTAATATTTATACGGCTTGTCTTTCTCCAATATGTTGTGTATCATGTCCTAGGGTAAACGAAGCGAAAGCTTGGAGTTTCCATAAGTCATACCGAATCAGGTAACAGTCACACACGCGTCAGTAAACAGAAAATCAAGATGTCCGTGTTTTTGAAATATTGTCGAGATGCGCAGGTCGCGTTGGTCTGCAGTAGGGCGCCTATTTTATTTTTTAATTCTTTGCCCACGCTAGTATTTCTCCTGTATCGTCGGTACAGTTTACAAACATATGTACATGTCACATGCACAGACAACCAGACCCGAAACAACTATCTGTAGATCATACAAATATTTGTTCCGTGCGGGGATCCAACCCGCGACACGTAGCGCAGAAACCTAATCGCTTAGCCACTGCGCCAACCGTGTCGTCAACTGAAACGTGTCGTCTATTGAAACTTTAAATAAAATACCATACAGCATCACGCCTGTATTCCCCAAAATTGTGTGCTATTCTTGATCTACATTCACATTTCGCTGATAGTTTCGTTTCGTTGTCAACTACGGGGCACAATACAAACGGGCTACTGCTGTGAATTTCGCTACAGAAATACCCAATAACACTTTGCCGGACCTGGCAATGGAACCTAATACGCTCAGCAGGCAGAAAATATTTTTTCTCATATACTTAATAAATAATTTTATACCTTGGAAATCTTTCGATTTTCGTCATTGTTACTTTCGATCGGAACTAATACACTGTTTTTCATAAAGACATACCATTCCTCTTTTTCTGCTTGCTTTTGATAATAATTGAATCATCAACCTAATCAATTACACACATTCTGAACGAATTTTTTCAATAATTTACACTGTGTATCAATACAACATAAATTGGATTTCAATTAATCGGTGGTGAAAATTATGCGGTCTTATGTGCAATGCAATAACATGTAGGTAGTTAATTATTTCGCAATACAAATTGCAATATTGCACTTAAAAATTATCCTTGAACCGAATAAATATTCGAGAGATTAACAAGAACATTCATGGAAACTCTTTCAAAAATAATTGACATACATACAATCTTGTTTTGCACAAAACTTTATTATAGAATTAGCTAACAGTATCATTACGCCTGTATTCCTCGAGGGGTTAGGCAGACATGTACCTACTGTATACCTACATTTCGTTGATGCCGTTATCGAGTCCCTTGTAATAGGTGGCGAGCCTGTTGCCATCTACCGGGCACAGTTCTAGACATTTCACTGCTACTGAGAATTTCCACACAGAAAACCCAATAAAACTTTGCCCGAAACGGGAATCCAACCCAAGAAGATTTGACGACACGGTTGGCGTAGTGGCTAAGCGATTAGCTTTCTGAGCTACGTGTTACGAGTTCGAACTCCGCACGGAACAACTATTTGTATGATCTACAGATAGTTGTTTCGGGTCTGGTTGTGTGTGCATGTGACATGTATGTATGTTTGTAAACTGTACCCACGATACAGGAAAAATCCTAGCGTGGCGAAAAGTGTTTCAAAAAATAAAAAATAAAAAGCAAAACAAAACAAGACCTCATGATTAGCGTGATCATGATTTAACAACGACTAGATACAGCATGTTACAATGTGTTATCTGTCCGTTGTTATAGAAACCAGGTGCGAAGAACAGTTTGAACAGTTTTCAAATAAATCCATCTCTTTCAAATGTATGGTGCAATATTTCATTCAACGAGCTCCGAGTTGCACCGGACGGAATTACGACCACAATATTTGTGCACTCATGTTGACAGATACACGAGTGAATGCCAATTCTGAACCCGCAGCTACTTTTGGAAAGAAAGAGAAAATGTCAATGACCATGACAGATCACCAATGACACTGTTGGCGAAGTGGGTTCAGTTTCTAGGTTCGAGTCCTGGCCAAAGTGTTACTGAGTGGTTCTCTTTTGTTCGTAGATTTTGACGAAAAATGAAAACGCTTTATTCGTATTCCAAGGTACCTAACCTGACTGTTTTTGTCTAATGTTTCCAAACCAGAACTTCTCTTTGCTTGAGTGCAAAATCATATATGTTGCTTGCTTGAAAATGAGTAAAAATATTCACCGTATACAATTTATTTGCAAAAATACAAAAGACATCTTTGCTGCCAAAACACCAATTTTTTCGGACCATTTCCGCTCCGTAATGTCCCATTTGTGCTTAATTAAAGCTTCCTCGCGTAAAAGAAAGGCACCTTTACGCCGCGCGCCGTCGATGTGATTCCTTACGATGTCAAGCATCATTGGAGTTTACTACCAAGACATTACAGCCTTTCCACTGACTTCGTGCCAAGGGCTCTGCACACACAGCGCGGGCAGCGGGCAAACCGCTTGGAGCAAATATTGCACATATGTATATATATAAATATGACGGCACGGTTGGCGCAGTGGTTGAGAGATCAACTGCTGTGCTACGTGTCGCAGGTTCGATTCCTCCACGGAAAAAATATTTGTATGATCTACAGATAGTTGTTCTGGGTTTGGGTGTATGTCCATGTGAATATATGTGTTTGTAAACGCACCCACGATACAGGAATTATTCATAGTGAGGGGCAGTTTTAAAAAAAAAGAAAAAGATATTTAGGTAGAATACAGAACGCACAGGCAACGACCAGTGTTATTCGTGTTATTGCTGCACTTCCAGCTATGTTAAACAAATGAAAAGCAGGGTCAAATCCCACTGCATGCTGCAGCTGTGTACAGCAACGTAGACAGTAGTGGGATTTGGTTGCTCGTGCCGCGCTTTGTGTGCCGATGTCTCTGAGCAAACCTCTCGTTGCCCCGAATCCTCGATTTCAGAAGCTAGTTTGGATAATTTAATTCTACAGTCAGTTCGGGATTTACCTCTACGCTCCAGTATCCCAAATGTAAGTTGATTAGTTAGTCTAATTGGAAGCGTTTCGTAGCGTTCGATGGAAACTTTAAAATAATTACAGATAAAATGCATCTAAAGCAGCAACAAGTTTCGTTCGGAGTAAAAAGAACTTTGAAGTAGATAAAGTAGTTCTTTGCAGTTCGGGCGTCTTTAGTTTGAGAGAAACGCGGAAGCACTAAAAACTACACCACTTTTGTCGTTTTGTACGTAACGTACTTACTTATTTTAATTCATCACTCGCGGCGCTCACCTCGCTCCGTTCATCTTTCGTTTCACCGCTCTCCGCTCTTCCCAACCGTCGTGTCTCCGCTTTCCGCATATCCGCATTCCGCATATCTATGTAAACTTAGCCTAATAGAATGTCAAAACGACCTCGTTATGTGCATATCAACGTGACGTTTTATATAAAAGGTCTATATTTTACAATTTATAACTCAATAGAGCCGATAGTGGATACCCTGGTACGCCATCAATATTGATATTTCAAATATGAGTTTTTTAGATAACGATTGTTGGGAAAAACTGAGAGAACACATGTTAGTTTCCAAACAAATATTGCTACGAAATTTAGATGGTATTGGAACGACAGACACATACTGAATTAATACCTTGCGCGGTTCGTTACATTGGTTCTATCAGAAGCTTTTGAAACAGTAAATTACGCTTTAGTAATGAATGGTTCGGCATTCGATTGGATCCGTCCGTTTTATTATAAAGCTTTAGTCTGATTGAAAATAAATTCACTGAGAACTGAGACATCAATTATAATTATGTAGATATAAAACGGATTTTCATTAATGTGTTCTCTCTTTACAATCAGAAAGAGACCAGACGATAGTTTTTCGGTTATTTTTTACCATAATAGTTTGGTTATTACCAATCAAATTGATTTTAGGTAGAATATCCTTCAGTAGTCTAGTAGTCGCAAGCGTGCCTGCTGACCGAGAGGTTTTACGTTTGATTCCCATGTTGGCAGAACTTGTGTTATTCGTTTTTCTGTATATATGTATGTTGAATATTCTCAATAGCAGATAAGACTTCTGAAAGATCAGAAAGACGGTAATAGACTCGCCCACTATTACACGGGACTTCTGACGACATTAGCGAAATGTGGTTGTACAAACAGAACACAACCTATTCCTTCGAGCAATACAGGCCTGATTTTTTAATGAGAATTCTTTCTCAAAGACTCGTCGCTATCGTATTAAAGATCTTCGATTTTTGTAGTAAATATTTCCAATCAACGACGTTTGCTAAAAGCAGCTTTATAAAAATCGTGCGCAAAACATTCGATATTATTTTAGAGATTTTACGTCATCACATGTTAGGCATTAGGAATGTTATTTTATTGTGATACACCAAATTATCTCTATCCACTTTTTGTGTGCAATATTAAAGTTGGGCGCTATCACTTAATCCCCAAAGGGTTGTTTGGAAGTTATATCTTGCGGAGATCGCCTGTTCAATCTGAATAACAAATAAGGATCTACATATTTTCGGCCTCCGGCTAACTTATAAGTTATGAGTTACGAAATTGTTGAACTATTTTCTTAAAAGCTTCTATTGGATGTGAAAGTCACATTGAAAAGGCTTCTAACATATAGGTACTTCAGTGAAATCATAATCAAAATCAACTCTATCTGCAGATACGTAAAATACAGTATTAATAAATAAATAAATGATCACTCAGTTTCCGAAAAAAATCCCACAACTATATAGAAGAAAGATGGAAAATGGCGTCTAAATATCCAAATTTAAATTTGTTTAACGTAAAGCAATTCTAATGTTCGGTTTACAAAAATGAAAAATGACATTGCAAATCAGCGCAGCTAACAAAACCAATTTGAATAAAGAAAACTCCACTGACCGCGCAGAAAAAAGTTTTATTACAAATTACGAACATTCGGGAGAAATGACAGTCAAAATGGCCGTTGTTCCTTTTTTATTATTCCGTAATCTGCAATTACATTTGTTGTAAATTACGTACACCGAAATTGCAAACGCTTTGATTCCGGTCATGTTTTGGCAATACTTTGTGATGATTGAATTAACAGGTGTAATGAAATATGGGGGAATAATTATTAAGAATTTAATTATTGCGGCGTTGTCAGAAAGTACCTATTTAAGCTTCTTAAAATTACCTAACAGAAAGCCCAAATTAACACTACCTGACTCGTGAATCGAACGCAGGACCTCACACTTGCGACCACTACACCAATGAGGGAATCAATAACTACATATTGCAATCACAAATCCGTTTGACAAGCGAGATGACTACGACATTATTCCCTACGTTAATTCACTGTAACGATCTACTAGATCTACTGGCAGTTCCAAACTCAACAGTGGGCGTTTACTGAATTATAATGATGATGGGACATCGCCAACGTCATTAGCACTAAGTGCTTTGTTAGTGGGCACTAGTTGACGCATTGATAATTAAGGAAGGGTCAAATAATTTTAACTATGTATAAGTACTTACAATTTAAGCCCATTGCCAGCACCAAATGCTTTTCTTAATTATTATCGACCAAATTACGGTTCGCAAATTTATGGGCAGCTGTCAAAGTGACAAAGAACGGGGTACCAGGTACCATAGACTAGGCGAGTTTTACATTGACTGCAAATCAACGGCTAATTAAGAAGCTGTCAAACCCTCTTTCGATTTTGGTTCGTTTTACGGTTTGACGTTTGATCTTCTACTCTGTAACTCAGTTTTATGAGGCATTATTAGTTGTGTTTTTAGATCGATCACTTTAGTTTAAGTTCTAGTCTTTACATCCGTCTAGCCTTAATTCAAAAAAGGTATTCAGCATGATATCAGGTCATGATGTAACAGACTGTAAGCCCAATAATAATATGGCAAGCGTCCAAACTCGCATGACATTTTCTGAATTACAATGGCGAGTTAAACGAATCAATTCCGAACGACGATAAACATTTTACGATCTTTTGTAATTACTACAAAACGGATGGCCTTTTAATGACTTTAGTACATAATTTCCAATGTTTACCTACTACACTATATGCGGCCTTCGTTTCTTTCTTCGAAGAACGCTCAAGTAATCAGTTATCAGTAATGAATAAATGATGAAGCTGTACTTACATTCGACATTGTCTATGCATCCAGCTGCTATTATGATACAAAATACATCTGTAAAATAGTTTATGGCTTATTGAATTTAACATGATGTAATGAGAATTTTAACTGTTTACCTATATAAGTCAAACATTTTCATATCCAAACATCCATAGATTAACAGGAATAATAGGAGTAAAATAAATTAACAGACACATTTGTATTTAACCATTTTGAACGGTCGAATAATTTATTCAGTGGATTGTCCAACCAACATTTTAATATGATACATCAATGTGGAACTAATGGACTTAACTACAATGATTTTCACGTTTAAACAAACAGACTGGTTTAAATGGGTTATTATCAATGCAAACGCGATCGACAATGATTGGAGGGGTTTAATATCGAATCGACGGACGCCAGTCCAATCTGTTATCGCGATCCAAGTTTTATTAAATTTTGCCAGAGCGGCTAGAACGCAAATTTATGCGAAACTTGGTTGGGTGTTTGCTTAATAAATTGGACTCGATCCAATAAACATAGAATTAGAATGCGCTGTTAATAGTTTAGGTAAAATGTGGTTTTAATATTAATTTCATTATTTATGTATAACTATGGGTTATTTGAATTTAAATGCAATTTAGATGTACTTTTAGTTGTGGTTTTAATGCATGGTTAAAATTATCGTCGCTGGCGAAAGCGAAAGGCGATATGAGGCAGAATGCGCTGCATTAATAAAAAAGAAAATAACTGACAGCTTTAATATTTTTGATATCTTTAATCTCGGTTTGTATTTTTGATTGATGCTTTTCAAAGTTGTGGATAACTGATTTTCAAAATTATGCTAATATGTAAATTCACTATTGATAAAGACCCTCTATAACTACACTTAAACCCTAAAACTTAGACGTTATAACTCAAAGTGTCAAGTTCATTATTTTTAATAAATAAACATAATCACCGACACGTACCTAAATATAAGTTTTCTATCATTAAACAGGTATTGCTGGTACAAAACATACTTCAAAACTAATAATGTGCCATAGACAATCGCAAACTGCTGAGCAAACTCGTTGCTCGACAACTAGTCTTGTCTATGGTATGGTACGATAAACAGCAGTTCATTTGTGGCCTGGCAGCGTCCGCCATCGACCGGCTTAGCTGTGAAATCCCAGGATATTGCATCTGATGACGTTTGCGGGTTAGAACAATGTGTTTCATGTAGATTGGCGGCGTTATGGTTATGAGATGTTTTGCTTATTGGTATTTGAATATCGAATATTTTAGTTTTGTTTTTATTTAATTATTGAAGATGTGATTAGATTAGTAGATTTATTGTATTGAATTGAAGACGTGGACTTGGTCGATGGGTTCCTTTTTAATATTGATCCTTAGAATGGTATGTCATCACGAAACTACTTACCCATCAAAATACTGTCAACAGTACTCGCTAAATATATATTCAATCTGATAGACAAAGAAACAACACCATCCATAAATGATTATTATATTAAGGCTGCCAGAATAGTAAAGAAGGATAGAGGTTCCATTAAAAATGTAAAAGACATATCAACGACCTACTTACAAAAAATCTTATGGAGCTGTCGACATTAAACATTAATACTGTTCGATGCTGACTTCGATATTTACGTGACTTGTTTTCGAATGGATTTTCCCTTTTTTAACAGACTTAAGTTAACTTTGCCTATTTCTCCACTTCGTGTGAACGCGATTATTTTAAAATTATGGAACTATAAGAATGGTTTTTGAAACATCCTGACAGGGTTAGGGCCAGGGTGTGAATTAATCGTGAAGCTGCTTAAAGCTGCTAAAAGCATTGCTTACATCAATGAATACTTAGTTCTAGCACAGAATAACTAATACTTATTACGTTATATCTGGTAGGATTACAACGAAAGCCTGGTTACAAAATATATAGCGTCTTGAATACATTTTAACACTAATCCCCGGAGGGAAATCTCGGCTTACAACAATTTGTTATATTTTGTAGCGTAGTATGTATTTTTTCCTATTTTCGTCTCATCCTACAGCTGTGTTCGTTTACCCCATCGTATGCAAAAGATACCTCACAAAACCTGCCTAGGAATCCGTATTCATAGGTTCTTCTTTATTGATTTGTATGATCACCTAACTAAAGCTAGGAATACACTTATAATACACCAAGCTACGCGCTGTGAGTAGCGCGTGCTCAGTGGCTGTAATCTGTTGTGTTGTGTCAAGCTGAATTTCATTCAGTAGCCAAAGAGCTCGCGCGGTATGGCGACGGGTGTCATAAGTATGTCGGACCCTTAAAGCATACAAATGTAACTCACTGTTATAAAATATTTCTCAAAACAACCATAAATTAAGTGTTATTTGAGAAAGTTTGAGAAAAGTGTTAAGTTACGATTTAAGACCTTTAAAATAACAGGGATTTCCGTAATTTGTGCGCACGTTAAATTAAGTTGAATAAATGTGAACAATACTCTGTTTGTAAATGTAAACAATGCTTTAGAAAGATTAAAATAAATCTTGCCGGCACTCAAACATTGCACACACGAGGTGTCCCAGGAAATACTTAGTGTTGAGAAAACGTATAAATGTACAACAACAAAATCAAGTTCGTGATGAACAGACAGATGTCTAAACTGGGAAATTTTATGATGAATACTTTAATGGAGAGTTTTTTTTTTATTCGACTTTTCCAACTGGCTGCCTAGTCGCAAGAGCGACGGTTGAGCGTAAGGTCGTGGGTTTGATGGATAATATCAAGCTGTTTTCCTAATTTTTTGATTATTCGGGCTTTCGGGGTTACCAGTGTACAGTCTACAATTGCTAAAGAATAAAAACACTACCCTAACGTACAGAATTGAAATAAATGCTCTCGATTAGTCATTTGATTGTAATTCCCATACATTTTGCTAGGCTTTCTATTCTCAAGCGATTGTAGATTACGACGTCCTTTCATCCTTATTTTCACTAGAAGTGAGTTGGTCTGTTGCGTCATCACGTCACAGCTAAATACGAAACGAAATATACCAAAGAATAAAAAAATGTAGAGAAAACCCAACAAGTACTTACTTTCGGGCCGGAATGTTCAAAACTTTTCACTTAGGAGGAGCCACAGAATAAATAATAGTACTTACAGCGACCGCTCAAGATACAAGTCTGTTATTTTATGTGGCAACCCTATGACGATAATGATAATTTTATATTACGATGTCGACGCGAAATATTCTACCAGTTCATCGCGTTAAATTGCATCCGTTTCCTTGAATTAATTTAAACGTAGAATAATACATGAAATTCTTTCATACCGAAGTGATCTGAAATCTTTATAACGTTAACCTTTGCATGTCGACATACTGACAGTATTCTGTAACCAGCGTATTAATGAACTCGTTGCAGGAAGCCAGACAGACTGACAGACAATCCAATTGCCCTATATGCATTATTCACAAGCAAAAATTACGTAGAAACTAGATAGTTCGGTGAGAGCTTGGTAACAATGTGTTCTCGGTTTCATTAAAATCGAAATATGGTTAAATTTTAACAAAACTTAGCTTATAATTTTAGTAACTTCAACAGAATTCTACTATATTTACAAACTAAATAGCTTAAAATAAATTACCAAAAACAAAGCTACATTTAAATGGCAACACTTGTGTTCGTGTTCGTGTAAATACATCGCAGGTTGTTAATAAAGGTGAGGACTATCATAGCAAATTAAAATTAAGTGACCAAAATAAAATTTAACCTTTCATAGCCTTTTTTAATGATTCTGTTTTTTGCTAGAGACCATCTAAGTACATTTTTTGTCTTAGAATAATACATAATTTGCCGTTAAGTCTTAAAACTACAATCAAGAGGCAAATTTTTCAGTTTTTATTCTTCGTTGGTTGGCCCTCTGTTAGTTAACTTGATAAATTATTACTAGCCAGAAACAAGTGTAAAAATCGTTGTATTTTAGACGTCGCACTTCCATTTCAAAAAGAATTTATTTCCCTCCGTTATTTCTAAACCAACACTCGTTCAGAAAGCTTCTCGTCTAAATCAAAGCGCAAGAAAGAAAAATCTTCTACGGCCTCAACTGTACGGTGTTGCGTTTTAAAACAAGGGAGAAAACATGTTATTTTCTTTCCATTGTAGGTCGGTCGCCTCAGGTCTTGTGCCGACGTTCATTGTGCGACTGTGAATAGTGTTATCATTAAAAATAGTTAGTTTTAAGGGACTTTACTTGTTTTATATTGTGAGGAAAAGTTGGAAGAAAATTGTGGTTAGTTGCGGTGTAAATGTTGTTGTGTTATGCTAAATTAAAGCACTTTTTTTCTAAACAATAGGAGACTTGAACTCACGTGTAGCGGTGAAATAATACCAACATCTTTATTTTTATGGTTTCCTTTTCATAGACGTTTTTAACAGATAGGTTACTTTCATAAGCTTTTCTTTTCATTTTAATACACAACCGGTACTATTTCTTTTCGCGATAATTAAAATATCAATGGTATTTACCAGATTTTGTAAAAATAATGTGCATTCTATATTTATATTTTACTCTTTGCTATATACCAGCGAAACTTGACTGGAACCATCTGTCAAATTCTTCCCTGACGTTTACGATTTTCTTTTGAAAATGGAATGTTTTTTTTTTTTTGTTTAGGCTGTTGTTAAAATACGAAAAAATAAAGATTTTACTATTTTCTATTTCAGAGCATTTTAGAAACATTAAATTTTTAAGAATAATAATATAAAATTCTGGTTATTATGTCACATGAACAACACCTACTATTAATAAGTAATCCCACTATTAAATTACCAACCTAATTCTAATTCCGATACCATGTTAGGCGAGCCACATATGAATAATAAATGGAATACGTTTGTATGTATGATCCCTGTGAACGGTAGAGGTGACGGCACCTGTCACCTATCTATCCTTCCTCATACAAATAGATACGTAGAATTTCTTGGGTATTATGTTCCTTGTTCCTACGGCAACACATTTGATCATACATTTAACAAAGAAGGATCTCAAGGACCTTTAAGGGTTTGTGTATGCGTGTTGGTTATTTATAATACGGTTCGGGGTATTTAGATTTTTCGAAGGTGCTTTCTGGGAGAATAAATATTATTAAGGAGAATGATGAGTAGGTATTACAGTGAGAATTTTGACAGGCTGGAAACACCAATAATGATACCGCCTTGAGAACGGGCGCCACCGCCGACGCTCGCGAGTGTTGTGCCTATGTACTTTACGACGCAACGCTTGACGGTTTAAATGAAAAATAATGGCTACGTTTCAGACATAATTATCTCTTACAATAATGTATTAATACCTATATGTGTATGAACATTATTCATCCTTCAGCAATAATTATACGAAGTTAGGACAAGTAACTTTACCATTTGAGGTCGGAATTCAATTTCACATAAGTAGTTATTAATTTTAATTACTGATACATTCGCAGATGTCTTATTCATTAGCGAAGTTTGATACAGGCTTGAGACAGATGAATAACGTTTTAATAATGGTCTTTATTTAATTATTTCAGTTGATTAACTGTGTTGATAATAAAACCTTCATCGTTTAAATTTGGTAATTGATGGTCGTGCAAATGCGGCCATGATAACACCATTTTATACTTCTCAAGCATGATTTTGACTTGTCCGCAATTCCCTTAAACTTGGACTGTTGTCTCCACAAACGGATCCTTTAAGATTCATTGCAAAGAAAAGAGAAGTAAGTATTAAAAATACTTGAAATAATTAAAACGACAACAAAGTATCTCCACTTTTTATTGTCCCCAAGAATGCGCCTTTACCCAAAGAAATACCTCACCTTTGGTCGATGCTTTTTAATGAAATACCGATCTTTATTGGACTTCACTTAAGAGAACCACAGTGTAACTCTATTGCTATTAACAACCACATCGAAATTAACTCTAACACGTTAAAATAAAGTCCAGTATCCGTTGACGGTGGTTTGGACATTTTATTACGGCTCGTCAAATTTATTTGCGAATTCCGTGTCTTTTTTTTTGTTGTGTGATTGATGGGTACTTGTTATGTTATAATGAGATTCCATTGTTGATAGAAATATATCTCACATGTTTTCTGTTATTTTTACGATTGATTGTTTAATAAACAAATGCCAAAAGCTTTGAAGTTGGAACTACACCGTTTTTCTCTTTCAACTGTTCGTAGATTTCATCACTGAGCGAAATTTAACGTAATATTATTTATTTAACGTCCTTAAATTATTAATTTAATATTTTTTTGAATTTTAAAGTACTTTCGTACATTGTTTAATGACAAGAATATCTATTTCATTATTATTTTTTGGAATCATCATCTGATATTGAGCGATAGATTAGTCTATGGACATAAATGGTGATTTATTCTACACAATGTTGTAGAGTTAATTAGATTTCCCATAAATGTCTGACACTAAGTACAGGGCACACATTGTGTGGATTTTGTAGTGTCATAGTGTTAGCTTAGCTTTACACTAACAGTAATGATATGCGTGCACACGCTAAGAAAGTTCTGAGAAACATTTAACAGGCACTTAAATTATACGAAAAAGGCACACATTATATAACTAGTAAATAAATAAATTATATTTCTATTCATGTAGAGCACTTATGAACAGTCAGACTCTAGTTGTCACGTTCCAAAGTGATGTTTTTCTATGGAAAACGGGCAAGAAACTCCATAGTCCATGGTTACTCTTTTAAATTCAGTTTCTGTAACAATTCATTGTTAGTGCCAAAGTTATTACTTAGAATAGAATATAAGTTCATCAAAATTATAAATAATAAGTATACCGGGTATTAAATAAGTACCTACATACATAGTGGCACGCGAAATGTACCTATAGAAAAAGTCGAGATAAATGTTGCGATAACACTATTACATGAAATGGCTTTTTTTATAATTATTATAAGCATGTTATAGGAACAACATTGTCACACTGAAAAGTCATTTTTATAACATATACTGCAATATACACCAACTATTGTACCTATTAAAAATTAAAAGCAACGAGTTACATAGCGAAAAGTATAATAACACTTTAATAAATATTTATGAGAATCTGTGAGAGAATTATGCCGGCGTAGTTGTATGGCGACCATAACACTGTGATTAACGCAAATGATGGCATAAAACAGACAATACCATAATATTTATGGCGACTCATAGCCACAGTATGGAAAAATAAGTCAGAATAATAATGGCGATTCTGGTTTAATATTCTACTGATGTATTAATCATATAATATTCTTTACTCCCCAACTTATTGTAAAATGGCATGCAAATCACTGTAAAATAATCAAAGAACCTTTATAAATTAACGTATATTTTGAAAAAAAAAAAACTCGATTCACAGTAACGCCATCTTTTGTTTGCAAATGGTACAAGATTCGCAAACGTTTGCAGCATTCAGTTCTCCGCGCTAAGGAGGTCGATTGTCCTTCAGACCGGAACACTGTAATGCAGTTTTATTTGGCTGCAGACGTAATCCCAGCGTCGCCAGCCAGCCGGAGCTGATCTCATTTCAGTGCTCACTCTGTAACATTGTTCAAAGGATTCCGTTTAATTTACATAATGTTATTTCTTCAAAAAAACTTTGTATTTTTTGTTTTTAAATTGATTGCAAAACGAAAATCCTAGTGTATAATGGCAAAAAGAAAAATATATACTCTATGAAAAAAAAACAAATGCTTACTACATTGACATAATTTCACTAAAAAGGCGTTCGTTCTCAATTTAAATGGCGTTCAATTATTTTGGCGCTCTTTCCAACTTTTTCTAGCGTGTCAAGGAAATAAGGTCGTACAGCCAGCAAGTTGGCAAAACGTGACCTCCGCCGTACCTGGACAGATATAAATAGACTTTATATAGGTACTTTGTGATGTTCGCTATAATGGTGGACTCGCTTCCTAATTGGACTTTCTTCTCGCTTAACTTTTGATGGTTTTTATTTGTAACTTTCTTATTATTTGTCTGTAGTTAGAGGTTGTTCTTTTTAGACGTTTTTAAGGTTGCTATGCTTATGATAGTGTTATCAAAAAATATTTTGTTTACCTAATTCAAGCTGTAAACGAGCAGTATCAATAGTATAATGTATAATCACCAGCAAACTATAGAAAATCTTTTTGTGGTTAATTTATTTATCAGTTCAATAAGTTTACATCAGAGATTATTTTTTCAAATCTTGATAAGGAATTTCGTCTGTTTCAGGTAAATTACGCAGAGCGAGCTTTTGACGGAGACAGAAGAATCGCGCGAAAGGTTTATATAGTGTTATTTTTTATAAATAATAGCTTCAGCGCGCGACTTTGTCCGCGTGATCTACATAATTATATAAATTATAACCTGTAACACTCGGGGATAACGTAGCTATCTTACGAAGACACAATTTTCAGATTCGGATCATTAGTTCCGGAGATTACCCCCCCTACATACTCGTACAAACAAACACATTTTAACCTCTTTATAATATTATTATAGTACTTATAGATAACATTAAAACAACAGCAGTATTATCATGACCCCTACGAGTTCATGACCCCTCACAAGTTTATTTATAAACGGAATAATAAATAAGACCATAGTACTGCTGAAAATAAACCTTTTTATATAAAATTCTGTGATATATCGAAAAACAAACTATTGCCTACTGAATTTTACACTCAAAATAAGGCTTTGTCGCTCTTTGCCTGTGTACCTACATAATTTCCAGAAACATGTTTCAATGAAAACTAACAATGAACGCTGCCAAAACCTGGCATTATTTTACAATATATTTTGTTGATATGTACTGTACTTAATAGTTACCTTTTTAAACAACTATAATAGGTTAGGTAGGGAAAAAAATACTTAAGAAACACACCAAGAAAGTGAAAGTTGCAATAGATGACGGGAAGTTAGTTGGCTGTTTATTACTAAACGGGTTTGGATGAAATTAATCTCACATGGTACTTTTTATCTGTGTACATATAGTAACTACTCAGAGATGCCCGAGGATGAAAGAGATATCGCTGGCAACACTTAGAATAGTTTCACGGTTAAATACCAACATTCTTGTTTATTATTGATGAACTATGATAAAAATGAGTCTCATTATTAAAATATAGAAGTTTTGTCAAACATACATATATAATGTCAAAGGACAGAAACTACGGAACGCCAATAGTAGTAAGCCCCGAGTTGGGTAGTACAATACTTTAGAATGTATAGAAGTGGCAACCATATTATGTAGCCAAAATATCTCGGGCATAAGATCCCACTTAATTACGGCGTCCGCTTCTACGAAAGTCCACAAAACTTGTAATAACATAAATATGTTCTCTACAGTATGTACATAATGCCAGATTAATAGTTAGTTGGAAATTTGCCGCTTTGATGTCTGCAACTGGCCAGGATGTGCAGATTTTGAAGTCTGTTTCTACATTACTGTGTGCTGTTAGCAGCGGCTTGCACAGAGTTTTTAGACAGGGTTGGCAGAAAATGTTAAAATGTTAATGATTTGCCACCTCAAATATCTTATAATAAATATTTATCTGAGTTACGTAGGGTAGGCAGTGTCTTTTTGTCTTTATGAACCGCACGCTACTGGCTGTTAGTACCGCACGGAAGTGAGCCAGAAGGTTCGACTAAACCACAGACTTGGAATTTCGTTTAACTAAGTTTAGTTAACTTCACTGTGACTTGACAATGTATGTCTGTATATTTGTAAGTAGCCACATCAACTTTGATCAGTTAGGTTAGAGCCAGAATGATGGGCCCCCAGATTTAAAACTAAAAAGTTTTCATTGGTGTAGTAGTCGCAAGCGTGAAGTCTCGAGTTAAAATCCCGGGTACTGAGTTATCGGGTTTTTCTATTAGAAAATTCTTATTACATGGCATTTAATAACGTGGGTAAATGTGAGATGTACGACATTTACATCTCTGCCTAACCCTTCAGGGTATACGGGCGTGATGCTTTAAAATGTAAATGTTGAACTTTCGTGATTCGCAATATTGATTTGTCACGTGTATCAATAGTCGTAAGTCTTATCGCAGACACGGCGTCCAAGTCCAACACCGCTATTTCAAGATTAATCCGAAAATAAGAGACGATTTCAACTTTAATTCTTTAAACGGTGATATTTTAATCTATGTTAAGACACATGCCAACATCCTGAAGTCACCACTTACCTTAATACGAGCACAAAGCTAAACACAAATGTTTAAATGTGCCTTAATGACGAAACTAAGCCAAAGTGTAGCGTTAATGAGAGTGCTGCTTTGTCTCTAAAGCCAAATCCTTTACCGTGAGCAATTAAAAGCCCATTTATATAAGACAGTAAACAACTACACATATTTTATCTTTGTCTACTGTCTTTCCTCGACTATTGTCACTCATATTATTTGTCAAAATCTATGAAAAAGTCACATTGTTTCAACATTTTGACACTTATTGTGAGTGGATACGGTCGATCAAACTTCATGCATCATTCATATAGGCTGGTGCCATCCAAAAACGATTCCTTTAAGTTTCCAATGCAGTGTTTGCAGTGTACCGTAGAGCTTTCAAAGGAGCCAATTTTATCTGCAGGTCCATCGGATCAAAGGGTCTTCTACGCTGGATTATTTGCAGACAAACAAGCGTTACTACTTTTAACCGATAGAGATCGCTAGGATATGTTGTAGGTATGAAAGAAGGGTAGAACACACGTCTATTTTGTTAATTAAATATACTCATATCCTTCTTCCTACTAATATTATAAATGTGAAAGTTTGTGAGGATGGATGGATGTTTGTTACTCTTTCATGCAAAAACTACTGAAAGGGTCTGGATGAAATTTGGCACAGAGATAGATTATAGTCTGGAATACATTTTTCCCGGATAAAAGGTGGCCTCAGCACATAGGCCACCTTTTATCCGGGAAAAATGTACGAGTTCGTAAATCACGGGGGCGAAGTCGCGGGCGGAAGCTAGTACATATATAGTTCTCTTAGAAAGCAAAAGGCAGTGGAAGCCCAAGTGTCCTGCTGCGCTACTTGTCGCGGGTTCAATTCCCGCACGGAATAAATATTTGTATGATCTACAAATAGTTGTTCCAGCTTTGGGTGTATTTTCATGTGAATATTTATTTTTGTAAATTATTTCTAGAGTGAGGCAGCGTATTTTTAAAGAAATAATGAAAAAGCAAATCCATACTTGCTTGCACCAATAGCTCAGATTTAGTTTCTTATTTATGTCTTAAAGAAATAATATAACGACTTTGCTCCATAGTTAGTTCTCACCATTGCAGCGGGGTTTTCTAGTGGCACCTCCACCACAGTTTACAATAAATAAAATGGATGTTCCTCCCTTAATAGTAGCGATAAAAACTCCTCTAATATCCGACTAAACTTCAAAAACGTACGAACAGCGGGTGGGCAACGAATCGTTAAATTCTTCCGATGCATGTGGGTAGTTGGGTAGTTGGCGAACAGACCGACAGCTGTGACTTTTAATATAACTTAGTGCAACGAATGGTGTGTTTCGCTTTGGCGCAGCGCTTTAGTCGCCCTTTGTACTGACGTCACTTTTTAATGTCTTTCACAGCGAATAGCGATGACGTATTTTCGGCTTATATTGAAGGTTTTAATTTAGATTTTACGGATGTGTTGTATGCAAATGTAGTTATGTATGTAGGACTAATTCTAGAGCCGTTCACAAGGCTTTGGCTTCTGATAACGTTACTTAACTTTAGAACATTTAAAATGAACTTACAGTTGATAAAAAGAAAGCGAAGACGGGCGTTTAAATAAGGAACACCAAATTCAATAAATTTACAATTTCCTACAATCCTTTCTCATGCTCAGTTTCTTACCATTGGGACACTGGTGCAAAATGGTAGTATTCTAAAACGATGTCATAACTCAAAGATACGAAGCGCGAACATCACCATCGTAACAACATCCAAGCCGCTTTAATTGTATTTCCAAGAGGTGCAAAGTTCATTACAATACGAACTTAGTCTAGACAACTATCTAACTTGTTCCAAGTTGAACTTGATTGTGATAAAGAGACACGACATTCCCTCATTTGATAGTTTACCTCTACTCTACGGAAATGTTCTCACAAAATTTTCCTTTTGCGCAGCGAAAATATTACAGTCATAATCTGTCAGACCAAAGTGGAAGACACCAGCAGTGGAAAGCCCTCTAAAGTTTGTCGGAAAAGGACCATTTTTAATGTAGCCTCTTTTTTACGAAGCTCTTATAAACACTTATGTTGGTTGATAAATTACTTTCCTTTGTAGACGCCATGTGCTAGCAGAGTGGATTGAAATACTTTTGACTTGTTTTTCTTGAGTCTTTGATCAATGAGGTTTTTGGCATTAAGAAGCTAACGTGTGTATGTATGTATTTCTTTAGGGATATAACGATGCAATGTATTTTTTTATATATATATAAATAAGTACACTCTTGCTGTAGTGGACGGATTACAGGGTGCACTCGACGATCTCATATTTTCTCGCTCGAGGAGTACACCCCCACTAATATATGCAGAATAAAGTTACGTCATTATTATAGTCAGTATACATTATTATAGTATATATATTATTATAGTAGTAAAGGGATTAGAAAATTTATTATTAAAAGCTTATCCACGATAACAAATTGTGGTATCATCCCGCCCTCACAGAATTATTATTCATATTAATTTCATATTGAGGTTTTATGACACGATAAAAACATAAATATGTCGTCGTTCATAATACGAGTTCTTAATAGTAATAACGCCAAATGTGTTCAAACTTCGGCGTCGACGCATTATTATGTAAATGGTGCACCAGTTCCGCAGTCACCTATTTTCTACTAGAATATAATAAATAATATAATCACGCCTCGGTCGCCTAGAAGGCCACATTATTATCATGCACTATGCAAACCGGGTTCCTAATTTTATAGCTATACAATATACATATAGATTGACGTTTTCTCACAACTCACAATGGCTGGTACTTTTAGGGATCGCGTAGGCCGTAGGGCCTATAAACTGTATAGTGTACTCAGACAGGATCGATTTTACTACTGGTACTTTGGGAAACTATAAACTCGAGGCCAAACTACCGCTATAAAATATTATGCAGACTTAAACCATAGAAAGGTACCTATGAATCTCCGTTAAAGAACTTTTGGAGCCCGCATAAAATAAATATTTGAAGATTGCAATCAAGTGAAATCACAGTGTCAGAACATGCATCGTATTAAGGTTAAATTTGGAAATAACGAAGTTTTAAAGCAACGGGATTGGTTGAGAGTCAATCATAGAACTGTCGAAACTTTTACTCTGAATTTAAGTTTCAGGCAATTAGTATATCGTTACGAAAACGGTATCGAACCTACATAGCATAGCATCACGCCTGTATTCCCAAAAGAGTGAGGCAAAGGTGTACTATTGTACACCTAAATTTTACTTACAATGAAAAACCGAATAGCACTGCCCAACCCATGAATAGGACCCAGGACCACAAAAACCACAGCGTCCAACGCACAGTACATCCCATTCCCGTAAGGATACGGAATTTACCATGTTTATCAGCGAAAGCAACTGTCAGAAAATTCTTGCGCAGTCGCAGTCTGTTTCAGTCCGGTCACATCTAACCCGCTTTCAACTGACGTCATTGGTTGGACAACTGAACGTCTTACTCTGAATCTGACCATCCTTTTAGAAGTCTAGATTAAACTCTTAGACCAACAAATTCAGTCAAGATAAATTAAATCAGGTTGTATTTTGCTGACCTCAAATGCGGCAATATTGTAGTTTGTCCGTAGTTTCGAAGTTTGGCCATCAATACAGGCTGCGAAGTCCTGCGAAGTGCTGCGAACAGTTCCAGACAGCGTCGATTCGATTGTTACATTTGATACAAAGTGCGGTCTCTGGATTCAATCAATATAATGTTGGAATGGCGAAGATTTGGGAACTTTGTTTCGCAGACAAAGACGGCTAAAGATTCTGAGAACAGATGATGAAATAACTTCATTCAGAT
The DNA here is from genome assembly GCA_947562105.1 of Shargacucullia verbasci. Lineage (NCBI taxonomy): Eukaryota > Metazoa > Arthropoda > Insecta > Lepidoptera > Noctuidae > Shargacucullia > Shargacucullia verbasci. The sequence continues at coordinate 3,768,254 of OX387296.1, forward strand.
TTAGTTATATACCTTTGTGTCATGCGAATTTAAGTCTTAAATGCTTTGGTTATGGTTACGGAAAATAAACAACCCAGTCTTTGCGAATTTTCCTCAAACTCTGCCGTGTGTGCGATTTTGATTGAAATTAATGAATATCCACTTTAACAATCCGCAATTTAAAAAAAAACCGTTTCATTATTTAGAAAATGATTTGTTTATGTCAATTAAAATCATATCAGCCATAAGTCATTCATTTTTGCAATTAACGACCATAAACGTCAGGGTTAATTCGTAGAACTAATTTAATGTAAGATTTTCACAGTAATTACAAAAGTACCTAATTAACTTCACACAGTAAAAAGGCTACGTTAAAATCGCTTTTAAGATCACTCAAAAATAAATATAAGTACTAAATGAACACGGGTGCAAAACACACAAAACATAAACGTTAATGGCCCCATACTCAAAGCGGTCTAGTTATTTTAACACCGCGAACGTCCGCAGCGAATCGTAGCAAATCGCTGCGACTGCAGTTGTGACGTCATCGTTGGCACGCGGCTAAGTTGCAGTCAAACTAATCTCAAGTGTATTGTTTTACTTAAGTTAAAGCGTTTCTTTCAGGACTGAAATATTATATATTGGAGGTTTTTTCATCAAGTTGTTAATATTTCCTCATCATGGTTTTTTACGAAATTAATATTTTTATTTTATAATTTTCTGTTGTAAGTTATCGCTTTCATAAAGAGCTTATTTACATTATAGATGTGACTTGCATTGAAGACATACACAATTTTTTCACAACTAAATAAAACTTAGTAAAAATAAATGTACTACATAAAGGGCTCTTAGGGAAGGGTTCTGCAATCTCAATTCTGCGATCTGCAATCTGCAATTTGAAGAATTTTTTAAAACAATATTATAGTAACGATATAATTTTATTTTTATTTTATTTTATTGCGAGTATTGATGTATAATAATATGATTGCGCTGAATCGAACACAATGAACTATATATTACATATAATATCTAAGGCTAACTAACAGGTCGCACCTTTCAACGTAATTAATTCCTTTCGGTGCCTATTACCTAAACGACGATCCCTTTGCAAAAGCACTCTGCACACAGTTGACTAATAGCCTGCACTGGACACACAGCCGTGCTATTTCCCAGATTAGCTGTAAAATCCGCCTGATAATATTTCTGCATTTGAGGGTTAGACTAATTCTGCGATGAAAACTGACCTGGCAGATAGCCAAAATATATAAAAAAAAAATTAAATTGTATACTTTCATATTTTTGTTGGAGTCAGGTCACAAATCATAACTTTTCTGGTTCTCTGAGAGATTCTTTCGTTAATGTAACTTATGATTGTGTGGCATGACAAGAAAGTTTTCTTTCAAGCAATAACCTCAAAATAATACTGTCATAAAAGTTGGTGGTAGACCAGCTTGAAGCTGTCACAATGACTGCTAAAGACAGTTCTTGGTTGAATTTCGTAGTATATCTTGCCGGTGTGGTCACATCGTTTCCTTTGTGTCATAAAATGTGGCAATAGACGCTAGAAGGCGAGCTTTGGGTGCTCAAATGTCTGTGCTTGTGGCGACTGACCGGCATTCACGTGTTTCCTTTGGTAACTCAGTTATACGGCGGCTTTGCAGACACAGCTAAAATTGTTATGCATAGCGTGCATGGATTATAATATTGATATATTATGCAATGATCTAGTGGCCGCAACCGCTCAGCGTGAGGTCATGAATTCGATTCCCGGGTTGGCCAAAGTAATATTGGGTTTTTCTGTATGGAAATTTTTAGTGGCAGCACGGAGTCTGAAACTGTTCCCGGTAGATGATTATAGATATTTTAGTACTTACCTACTACGTTACCCGTATTCAGTAGTGGTGCTGACCTTAATTATACGTATATCTAAGGGTAGAAACACCTGTTCATCAACACAATTAAATAACTTCACCACTGCTGGCGTAGCGTAACATGAACTATTAGTTACCTATGTCACCCAAAATTTACCTCTTTAGTAATTCCTCCGAACTTACCATCAAATTTTTGAAGTGCCTGCATTCATTTCCTAGTGCTTATTATGCCAGGTCGCCTGTTTGGACGGCCCGTCAACACAGGCGGAAGTGTTAGCATTGAAGGCGACGGAAAAAAACCGGTCCGGAAATTTGGACGGTCACTTTGACAGTGAAGTACCGGCAAAACTAGTGGCAGGTTACGTCGACCGTTTTAGGGAAGTTCCATTTGCTAGTACATTATGTTGAACTTTCTGACGTCGGATTCGGACTTCGGATTTCAGCTAACATGACTGTCTAGTTTGATACTTACCACCAACTTGTGCAGCTTGAAGTTATTTGTACATACCTACGTACTTATGTATAAGGAGTGTGGCTATGGACAATTTATTATCAGTATAAGTATGAGTATCTGCGAGAAAGAGGAATATTTTTTCATCCCCTGATATTCAGGTTTACACCTAGTTCAGGGAATAGGGTCAAAACTTCGTGCTTCCCACTTTAACCACCACTCATTTAAAATTGTAATTGAATGTGTATCCGTGAAATGGTAATCTTTAGTAGCGAGAATAAGCAATAAAAAAAAACCTTTTTCTGTATGTACTTCCATAATTGTATGTCCACTATTTTAGTGAATATAAGTGGTATTTGTACCGTTATATTGACATAAATAAATAATTATAATGTCCTGTTAGGAATTGAAATATTTCTTGGAATTTTATGTAAATATATACTTCTTAAAAAATATTTTCACATTATTCAAGTTAACTCACAATGTACTTGACCTAATGAAATAACATACCCATATTGGGCACTATTCCAAATTTAAAAAATATACAAAATAATGCACTTCCTTTCACTGTACAAATATATACCTTACGACGAGATACACTTTAGGTTCATATTCACAAGACAATGTTTAGCTTTTTTACTATGTCTATGATGTGTGTAGCCGTAGCGGCAGGTTATAAACTTGTGAAGAGGTTTGCGGTTGTTCTGAAGAGTTTAATATCTTCAGGACGCGGTCAGGTTGTCTCGAAAGTACTTTTATTTTTTTGTGTAGTGTAGTGTAGTTCTTTAATATTATCCAGAAGTATGTATCTTAATTTAAAAAATACTTTACAATTTTTTTCTTATCATTATTGTATTTTTTTTAATAATTCAGTCGAATGCTGTTTATTTAATTTTTATATGGGTATTCCAATTAAATAATTATGTTAAAATTTTGGCGTAGATATTTTGTCGTCGAATATATTACAACAGCTACATTTCACAGTTTCAATAAAGATCTTGGAAATCAATGCTCCATAACCAAGAATATAAAATTTAGTTCCATATCAGAACACTTTAAACTCTAACATGGCGTCGTAAACCATCGGAAATTCAGTGCAAATCCCGATAATGTACAGCCGCGCACAGCGCTTTCAAACAAGTATAATTATTGTGAGCCACGATCTGGCAGGAAGCCAGCGAAACTTGCGCTGAAAACTGTCCCCGGTTGGAGGTAAGAGAGGTACCGTCACCAACCGCCGTACCATTGATGGAACTCGGTAGTTTAGTTAGGAAATAGGAATTATTTTGAAGTGATCTTACTTAGTAGTTTGTTTGGAGGGGAATATAGACATTGTAATCAGTTGTCATGCGCGAAAGTCGTACTACAGTTCTACTGCTATACTTATACGTCATTTAAAGACTCATTTCTTTTGAACGTCATCGTATCTGTGTATAATGAAAACACATGCGCAGAAAAATTATTATAAATTTATTATTTCTAACAAAAACCTGCTTGCCCGTTTGTGGTTTATACACAGAGAGAGAGAGAAAAGAATGTTGCTAGACATAAAAATTACAGTTGAACTCGAGTGTTGCAGTTTTATAATTAATGAACTAATCGACTACTAGTTATGAAATATAACATTTCTGTATAACGTGACGCCAAAATTGGCGCAGTGGTTAAGCGATTAAACTTAAAGCTTTCTGCGCTAAGTGTCCCGGGTGTAATCCCCGCATGGAACAAATACTTTTCATAGCCTACAAATATGTAGTTATTCCCGGTATGTAGACTGTAGGTACCCATAATATCGGTCGTACCACAAGTTTTGACATATTTTGTTTTTATAATAATTTAATAAGTATATGCAATTAAATTTAGTAACACACATGAAAGTAATCAATAATCTCCGTAGCAGTCAATGACCCGTCTCCAAACGTCAGGTAATTTTGATACACCACTAAATGTGCCATTTTGGTTCAACTTTAAAATAATCTCATTTAACTTTGAATCAAGCTCTTCTTTGCAGGAGAACCGAGTTCTGGGTAATTCCTGCTTTATATTACTAAAGCCATTATAGTCACATGGATTCATATCGGGAGAGTAAGGTGGATGCATAAGTTCAGTCCAACGATTTTGTTCCAGCAACTTACGGATGAGGTGGCTTTTGTGACTTCTTGCGTTATCATGAAGAATCAGAGGAGCTTTTATGTGTCGAGAAGATGTCCACTTCGGGATATAATGCTGCAGTAAGGCGTGATACCGCTCAGCATTCATCGTAACATTTTCTTCAAAAGTAGTCCAAAATGCAACACCTGCAGTGTCCATCCCAATAGTTAACAAGATCTTACGCTCGTGGAGTTCTGGGCGTGGTATCGGGTCTGGTTGCTCATTCGGCTTGACCCAAGAGCGGGTCAGATGTCTTCGGGGGGCAGTGTAAAACTGCACCCAAGTCTCATCTATGCAGATGACAGATTGCAACATATCAGGCGAACGCTTATACCACAACAAATGATTATATGCAACCTCTAGCCGAAATTCCTTCTGGTGTTCATTTAGAGTATGTGGGATCCATTTGGATAACTTGCTTACCAATCCCAAATCTTCAGTAAGAACTCTCTGCACTGTCGAATGAGCAACACCAATATGTTGGCTGAGTTGCTCGATAGACCAGTTATGTGTCTCTTGTAGTGCTTCTTTGATTGTTTCAATCGCATCGAGTCTGGCTGTGGAAGTTGGTCGACCCTCCCTCGGCAAGTCTTCAGTCTGCACTCTTCCAGCTTTGTAGGACTGCAGCCACCTGGCCACTGTTCTCTGACTTAGCGCATTACGGCCTACACATTTCACTAATAAATCATGTGAAACTCCCACAGAATAATTTAGCAGAACACAAAATTTCAAAAAAATTCGTTGCTCTTGAACCGAAATAGATTTTTTCATATCCTCCATCTTTACTAATTGATTTTGTATCGCACAACAATTATAAAATGGGACCTAATTGTCCTTACTTTACAAAACATACATCGTTACTGTGCAAGTCTCGACAGCTTTACAACTATCAAATGGAAAAAACATGTCAAAACTTGTGGTACGACCGATACAAAAATCCTAGTAAATATAACGATTTTTTAATAAAAGAAAACTTTTATACTTTATAAACACTTTAAAATTATTTTACTCTTGTCAGCGCTCGCTGCCAGCTCACTTCATTGCCGTGTCGCCTTGCCTGTAAAGTAGTCGTTTTATTTATTTCACGCCTGACGGTAAACTTCGCTTTGATGGCGTGACTAATTTTCACGATGGTATACCTCAATATTTCTTACTACAACTATAATATAATTACGTATTAAACTCTTGGTATATCGTCTTCTACATTTCGTTGACGACACGGTTGGCGTACTGGCTAAGCGATTAGCTTTCTGCGTTACATGTCGCGGGTTCGATCCCCCCACGGAACAAATATTTGCATGATCTACAGATGGTTGTTTCGGGTCTGGTTGTGTGTGCGTGTGACATGTATGTTTGTAAACTGTACCCACGACACGGGAGACATCATAGAGTGGGGCAAAGTTTAAAAAGAAAAAACGAATTTGCATAATATATAAAGCATATGCATAATATATAATACATAGTAAACTGAAATGACAAACTTTGTTTGAATGTCCATTTTTAGCGATATGCCATCTTTTGGCGACTGATACCTATCCACGGATGAGTTGATATTTGCATAAAAACTAATGACTGATTCCTGTGAACATGGTAGACAGTGGATAGTTGATGTGTGATGGTTGACGTGCCTGTTATTTTTTTACGTCATAGCAACCTGACCTGGTGCACCTCCTCCACCATATTCTCAGTGTGCCTAAACATTTTATAATTAAATTTCAAGACGATTTATTTTTATCATCTCGATAGTAAGCATGATGCATTTCTAGTGGAAATGGGTAAACCACATCATCGAATATTCCCTCTACGACCTCCACTATTAATTTCCTCAATGTATTGACGGTTTTAATGGATCACCTTTGCTTCGGAACTGTTCGTACGTGATCGATGGAGCTCGGAATCGCCTCAAAATGCTATAATATCTATTCGAATTTCAAATCCTCATCGTAGGACTCGCAGATTAGTGTTTGAACGTTGGTTTGAATTTCGATTGATCGATGCCGAAATATGGAGCGAGCGATTTGACAAATGGAAGTGATTGTATGAGCATGGGGACATTGGGGACTTATGGGGGTGTTTCATCTCTGTTGCGTTTGCTCAAAAGATTAATCCAATTTGAAAAGTTACGTTGCCAGTGGTTTTAAACACTTTATTGTCCTTTACCTTATGCTTGTAGTGATTTATCATGTCTTTACTAGTTTTCATACGGGCGCGAGCGTGATTACCGAGGATGTCTTTGGCAGCAAATATTCTACATCGCTGAGCGTCAAGACTATAGTTTAATCAAATACATTTAGAAATTATTCGTATCTTAATTAAATATCAAAACATACCAAATAATAGACTATTGTAAAGATGAAAATTACGCGAAGGGTGCGTCCCAGTAATTACACAATTAATTACAATCGTACCAAAATCCGTTATTTGAGCGCGACACGGGTGGTAATTAAAGCAAACCAAAACACTGCAATTTATGGCAACACCGACAAATAAATTAACGCGAACGACCGCCCGCGACCTTTGTCAATGATGAAATGTTGCCACGTTTTAAAATTAATCCCGTGTCCCGGGGAACCATGGCTTTATTTACTTTGGTACTTAATTTGGAATTGGCCCATTTCGCTTTTTATGACGACATGCGTCAGTTATATTTCTAATTTGGAGAGAAATTGAATTTGAAACCGCAATTTTATTTTGTTACCTGCATATTTTATTTCCTCGTCTGTACTTTTCTGAAGCAACGAAAAGTCTGTTTTCTTAGAAAATAAACATCTAGATTGTAACCAAACCATGTAAAGATTTAATAGAAACCATTGAAGCTGGAAGAACCTTTCAGTTTTACTCACAACCAACATCAAGTTAAGCTGACGCTGTAGTTAATTGTTCAAATAAATTAAACTCTGTGTCACAAAACGGTTAGAATAAGCTGTTAATTCACAACACACTGGTGTCCTTGTTCCCTCTAATCAAATCTCGCCGCAACAATGTCGAGTGTTACTAGATAAAGGCGCACAGAAGGACCACTACAATGTAAGTTTTCTCATCACTACTACAATACTACTACATCTAAATTTCCCACAACTATGCATGATACTATTTTGGTCCGCGAAAAATATTCGTGATAATTCAGTAATTAACTCATATTTGAATTCAAATACTTTTTATTAGTGTCGATCATAAAAATAAACTTACAATTTTTTAAGCTGGTTTCTTTAGTCACTCCATGGAGACAAATTGGTAAAAACTCCTTGATTGTGGTTTTAAAATATCATTCATGTTACATAATTTTTATTCCATGCTGTAAAAACAATGTAGGTCAAAGTCTCAACTGGCCTTTAGTGGAAAGCGCCAGTGCGATGTTAGATTTAAGTTGATCTGTCCTCACATAGCTCTAGAAGTCTTTGTTTTTTTAATATTCGCCATTTTTTATATTTCTCGTAAATACTCTTAAAGCTTTTGATTTGTTTTTAGAGTTTCGACTGTGAAGTATCTGTGTGTAAGGTTGATATCTCGTTTCATATGAAATGGCTCTTCTGCAATCGTCTTTTCTGTGCCCATATTGCTTTTAAAATCGCATTCAATTTCGCAGCTAGCACTGCTATGTTCAATATCAGTCTTCACGGATGTATAGATACTGAAGTTACAGTGATAGAATCCAATATCGCTAAATCGGTTCATTTATGTATATTTGTGTTCCCATTTTTACTTGGAATTAAGGAGAAATGCAATGCTTATTTTCCTCTAGATGTTCAGTTATCTGCTTTATTTATATTCTCTTTATTGTCTTTGAAGAATGACACAGTGTATTTGTTTGTTTTCGTTTGAGGGTGATTGTATAAATGCAGATACAAATTACAACAGATATCTTCAAGTATATTTTATGCTGTGTGGTCCTTAGTAAAATAATCCCTTATCATCTCATACATATCTTGAGAAGGAATGGGATAATTTCTCGCCAATATTAGTCCTCCAATTGATGGTTTCTTTAACTCGTGTTTATTTTTAACCGTTTGTATTAAAGTCTACATTTTAACAGCTAGTAGAGTTTTACCCCTTTCGAAAATATATAATGTAATCCTGTTTCAGATTTCAGACTTTAGGATCATAAGTTTAAAAAGACGAAGGCACCATAATAAATAGACTTAAATCTAATTTTCCCTAAAATAACATTACAAGCTACATTACCCATGTCTAGTGAACTCTACATAGTAATATAATTATGGTGTTTATTCTACAAATTTTGATCACTCAAATATCCAACTTGACAAAATATCCCCAAGTGCCATCGTTGCTGTTATAAGGCTACCACATAATTGCGTTTTTGCTCGTAAGTCCCCAAAAAATTACTCAAGCGAGCTCTGATCGCGCTTAACTTAATAAATCTTCTAAAATCCTGGCCCTTTTTAACCCCAGATAATAATGCATAAATATCATAGAACGTGAACGCCTTATTATAAATTTTATTGTCTGAACAATAAAGAAGGTTTTCAATGGTCAAGCCGTATTAGGTAGGGTGGAATAATATTTGTACTTGCTTCAAAATTGTAACCCTGGTTAGGAGTAACTGGAACTGAAATGTTTTTTCTTTTTATATAAACTTCGTATTTTTTTTGTCGTTGTATCGATTATTCAGTTAAATATAAAAAAAACATTTAATTCAATGGATTTTATGACACCATGACACGTCCGAAGTGGCTTCTAAAGTTATCATTGTGATAAAATAAAACATATTTCCACGCAAACTCGTCATGTTGATAATACGATAGATGATTACTAGTCATCTGAGTTACTTTTTATGAACTGTCAAAAACGACGTTTTGATCTAAAAATGTTTGGAATGCAATGGCGTGACGTCATAGTTTTTCATTGCCATTGACATTAGTGTGATTCTGATAAATAAAAAATTTAAAACGCCAAATATAAGCAAGAGATTAAGTTTTACTGAGTTTTTAGAAAGAAAACTATTTACCAAACAAGATTTAAGAATTTATTTTTAATGCAGTCATCTAGCATATGGCTTGTACAATATAGTACATAATAAAATATGTAACATTAAATAAAATGCGACACGAAATTTTACTGTCATATTTTGGGAGACCATTCATTAATAACAAATTAACACACATCTACGTAACTTACATAATGGCGTATCTAACAAATCAGTCGGGTATAATAAATTAATTATTATGGACGTGTGCGGCTAATAATGGAGATTCACAGCTATCACAGAATGTTAATTATTATTGTTGTGATTTGTCAACGCACATTAGCACGTAGACCTTGTGAATTGACATAATTGTCAACATATTATGTATATAGACATATATACAGTAAATCTTTTAGGGTAACGTCAAAAACCAATGTGTAGGAAAGTTAAAATATTTTTAGTCCATGTTCAGTTAGCGACACAAGTAGTGAAACGTTTTGTAATTTCGAAACAAATAAATAAAATCATTATTGTTCTTATCCGACCATTACATAAAATTATTAACGCATCCAAAAGGCAAAAAGGATAACAAAACACTTTTCTTAAATTTTAACAGGGCCTTTGCAAGCGCTTTCTTAACGTCAACGCTAAGTGAACGGTTCCAAAAAATGATTTTGACTTATAGAGAAGAAATTGGCAAGAAACTCCATGGATACTCTCCACATATAGACTCTCTTCTCAATTAATCTCCTCCTGAAAAACAAATAAAAGTAGCATGAACAATTCATTCATCATCATTCATTTACTAATTAATTCGTAACCCTCAATCGACTACAAGCGTGAGGAATGATATCCAACCGACTTATATTACTCGTTAATTCCCAAAGGACTCCAATCCTTTACTAAATAAAAGAATCAATAAAAGTACTTATTATTATATATTTCCCTTTCTGGGCAATCCAGGAAGCCCATATTTATGCACCATATACTTCCGAATTATTAATAAATACATTAATTGTTCATACTTCGCAGCTCGCTGGGTTTTAATTATCATCGATAAAAGTCACAAAGCAGAAACGTTTTTGTTTCCATTGGTGTGGAAAGCTTAGGATTCATACTGAATGAAAAGATAGCTTTGTATTCAATTTAAACGAGCCACAGTTTTGTGGCGGTCCGTTTGACAGGTTTTAATCACATTAAAGACTTAACAATCCAAATGGTAAAATAATTTTGTAGATAGAAAATCGTGAAAATATTGTAAAATGTATTATCTAAATTTTGTAAACGAAACACATCATGCCTTTATTCCCCGAAGGGTGAGATAGATTTGTACTAATGTGTATCCACATTTCACGTATGCTGTTATTGAGTTTCATGTAAAAGGAAGCAAGCCTATTGCCATCTACGGGGCAAGATTCCAAACTTCAGGCGACTAAGAATTTACTAACAAAAAACCCAATAACACTAACCTGAACCTAAAACCTAACCCTCAGTAGCCGCTCTTGCAACCGACTAGAACGAGCAAGAACAAAACACAGATGGATAATTACGAGATACGCTGCTTATATATTATACAAGATGTAGCCCACAACTTCGTCTGCGTGTATTTTGTTTCCTGGATTTCGAACCATCCATGGGGGATGATTTTTTTTGTACTTATGGGTATAAGTACAAAAAAAAAACATCAAAATCGATCAAGCCGTTTAGGAGGAGAATTACGAACACACGCAAACGAGAAATCACTACATATTATAAAACAAAGTCCCCCGTCGCGTCTGTCTGTCTGTCTGTTTGTTTGCGATAAATTCAAAAACTACTGAACGGATTTTCATGCGGTTTTAAGCAATAGACAGAGTGATTCATGAGGAAGGTTTAAGTGTATAATTCGTTAAGGTTTTGTGTAAATTGTCTGAAATATGACGATGATTGGCGGCTTTACTGGCGTGCGCCGCGTAAACCAATAGAGTTATATCGAAAAAATGTACGGGTGCCTAATCCACGCGAGTGAAGCCGCGGGCGGAAGCTAGTTTAAAAGAGTATATCAGTATAGTCAGAGATTAAAGCTATTAATCAATCAAAGCGTATGATATAGCTTATACGTGCTATATTTAGTAAATAACCGACAAACTCATCTGCATCTAGAAATCAGAAATCCACGTAGCATCGTCGAACTGCGATTTTCGAACCTAATTATGTTTGGCAAGTCGGAGAGCGACCGCATTGAGCTCTTTGGCGCCGTTTTATTCGCTCGTTCGTTTTACGAGTTCCATTTATGAGCTACCCTGTACTGTAGGTACTTATGAAAACACGTGTTAGTGCATATGTACTGATTACGTCGATATTTATGTGGAGATGGAATTTTTCAATTCCGACTTTGTTATTATTTTGTTTTCAGATAGTTTTCTAAGATTGTTTGTTTTTCTTTGTCGTTCAAGAATTGTGGGTATTCTATTTAGTAGGATTTATTGGGGTACCGATAGAACCACCTTGTATTAGAGAATGTTTAAAGGATACATATATTGATTGACAAATTTTTCATCAATCAATTAGTAGCCCATGCTGTTGGTTTTAAAACTGGAGGTCAATCTTAAAAGAAGAGCAGAGGTGTACCTGTTATTGTACACCCAGATTTTGCTGATACCGTTATTAAGTCCCATGTAATAGGGGGCGCGCATATTGCTATCTACTGAGCACAATTCCATGCAGAAAAACCCAATAACACCTTTCCTGACTCGGGAATCGAACCCAGGGTATTACGCCCAACATCCTACTTGCAACCACTAGACAAATGAGGCAGTCTAAATCTTCTTAAAAGAACTTTGTAAAATAATGGTCATGACATAAAGGCCTTGCATCGTCTTTTCCAGACGATGCATGACGTAGGTTCTGTCTCAGAGAAAACGATGCTGGTTGGTAAATAAACGAGTAAGGGTGATGACGTTATTTAAACGAAACATTAAAATATACGTCCAATAAAACTATTAACACATTTTTCAACTTTCCTACTTAATGCACTTTAGTGTTCACCGAACGAGTCCGCCTCATACCGATCACTCCTCGTTTTTATTGACTAAGTATTAAGTCTCAAAGTTTATAGCCGTTAAAACAGTGACCGTCGTCGTAAACTAGATTGTATCGCAGGAGAAACGTTTCCTATATAAATATCTTTTTAAATCCAATATAAAACGAACACTCCAACAGGAAGTACAGTAGACGTAAGAAAAAATATTCATAAATAAATCCAAAGCGTGCGTTATGACATGTAATATATGTAGCGACTACTACTCGCAACATGGCAAAAAGTAAAGCGCCATCTATCGGAGTGAAGCTACAACAACAAACCCTGAATCGCATTATGAGAGTTTACATCGATTCTAACATATATACGAATGTCCGATATCAACCATCGGCCTTCGGCTCGCAAGGCTAACCACTGGAGGACTCAATGGAGGAACACATGTATGCTCGTATTATTTGAAGAAATTTCCTTATGTTTTCAGCTGTTAAACTAATCCAAACTGAAGGTTAGGTAGGAGTACGATATAGAAAATGTTATTTTACTTACTTGTTACCCATTTCACTGTTTGTATACACACGATGCTGTATAGGTTCTGCTATAGGTTCAGAAAATACATTTCATGAGGCTAGTGAAATGTATAAGGCTAACATTATGTGATGTGTTAAATATATCTAAGACAAGTTCCATGACAAGTATTCAGTAGGTGTACATATCATCCAGCAATTTTTTACAGGATCCCTATATTTTATTTTGTGTAAATAATAATAAATTCAGTCCATAACTTTCCCATTGCTGGACAAGGCCTTCTTTTCAGAATGAGAAGGGTTAGGCCTTTGTCCACCAGACTGGCCCGGTGCAGATTGACGATACACACACCATCGAGAACTTTATAGAGCCCTCTTGTGTAAAAGTAATTAAAATTAACAAAAAAACTGTATTGACAATAACAATTTCAGTAATAAAAATATGCACAACACGTTGAAACTCGTAAATAGTAACATGTGGATTATATGGGAGAGAGTATTAACTCGTATAAACGTATTTATATGACAGTCATGTCTTCGATGCCAGGGCAATATAATTCTGTCGGACTTTGTGTCATTTACTAGGCACAATACTAAATTTGAGAAAAAAAAAACTTATTACCATAAATATTCGTGACATTCGAACAGTTTCTCATTCGATACCACACCATTCCACCATTCCATTGTGACCATTCTGATTCGATACCACAGGAACGTTAATTCGCCAAAATCAAAAAAACTGGAACTGTGCCCGGTAGATGGCAATAGGCTCGCCCCCTATACATGAGACTAAATATGGATGTAGAGGGAATATAGACGTGATGGTATGTCATCTTATATGCTAATATGATGCATTCCCAAGTACTTAACATAATAGGAAACCAAATAACCATTTCTCCCGCTAATATCTACACTGGAATCCAACTGTAAGGAAAGATTATACTTAAAAGACCTCTCGCCAACTTGATCGAATCGAAATTAGGGAAATATCCGATAAAAAATCCGAATTCCAAATAAAGGGGCACTTTTATCCGATAATGGCGCTCTGTTGACGTTCAAATTGAATAGTAATCCGAGTTATTTTGCGCAGTAATATTTACACCACTTTGCTCCAGCGATGTTTTTCAACACTTGTTTATCCGAACTTGTGGATGGAATTTTTGTTTTGATGCGGTGGAATATAGATCGATATTATACGAAAAGACGTAGGTAAAGTCAATAGTCTGGGTCTGCTACTTAACTATCTGCCACAAATAGTTAAGTAGCAGATAAACATGCCGCCTCTTTACTCGACACTTCTCTTAATCCAAAACACACACTTGAATGAAAAGGCAAATTCCAATTTGCCTTCCACTCTGTGTGCCCACTTTAATTAGTAGAGAGGCTTTTTAAATAAAAGCCAACCATCAAACTGACGCCGAATAAACGTTAAAAACAACCGGAATTTTACGGACATTTTAAAAATAAAATCTCTTTTACAATTCCAGCACTTTTTGATAAATTGAAAAGTTTGCAGTCCATTAAAGCTGTGTCCTGATTGAGCACAATCAAACTTGGCCGTATTTGTACAAATTAAGCGATTTAGCACTATGACGTCATTGGTGGCAGATAGAACAGCAGCTTAGGCATTATGCCAAAAGCTGAATGCAATGAATTAATGTGTTTCTTTGTAGTACCGACTGTTATCAGTAGTCTGCTGGTAGTCTGGATCTATTATGTAAATCGATGACCCACTTACCCACTCTTCTTGGCACAGACTGATGTCCATGTCGGGGACAACAGGCTGAATAATAAAAAAAATACGCGATAATTTTGAATAAAGAACGGATACTTGTTTCTATTATATTTATTTTCAGCAGCCGTTTTATTTTTTCAATCAGGCTGTTTTGTACTCTGATTTGTTGGACCACAAACCTCCAATTTTATCTCTGCTCATTACCTTGTTCACGGCTAAGCTAAAACAACACGTTTCCCATAGGTTAACAGCTCACTGACGTCATTGATAAACTTAGCTTTGAAACACAATAACGCGTGTTTGGCACACTAATTTCCACGGGTTATCTTTGGTGGACCTTATGTAGACAAACAGAGTAGTCGATAAATAATAGGAAAATAAAAAAATAAAAAAACAACGTAAATATGTATTCTCCAAAGGGCTAGGTAAATGTGTACTTATTATACATCCACATATCGCCGATGTCTTTATTGAGTCCCATGGAATAGGGGGCGAGCCTATTGCCGTCTACCGGGCACAGTTCCAGACACCGTCCTGCTACTGAGAATTTCCATACAGGAAAACCTATTAACACTTTTCCAGACCCTTGAATTTAACCCAGGACCTCATTATCAGCAGTCGTACTTGCCAACACTGGACAAATGAGGAAGCACGTTTTTGGGTTGGCAACAAAATGATGTCTGGCCCAACAACGTCTCCAAGATGGTGTATTAATGAGTTACGACAAGTCGACAACTTGAAGTACTTAGCGAGGAAAACTGGCAACTTGCCCGTCATCGAAATTTTAAAGCTACTAATAATTCCTGACTAAATCAGTACTCCTTTGTGAGAACATTACTCGGCTTTCATTTGAATTTCACGCTCCAATCTTGAAACTCATTTTCTGTACTGCGATTCCTTTTGAAATTATTCCTGTGTGGAACTGAGTTTTTATATTTTATTTCGATATATTTATTTTTGTAAGTCGTTAGTTTCTATCAAGAATTGAAATTTATATGCCTGGCAAATGACTGATTAAAGTGTCGGTCAACTTAATTTGGTCCCAATGAAGATAACATTCAGGCTTAGCTTAAAAATTAGAGCTTTTCCGGACATTTAATTCATGAAAAAACTGCCAAACCCAGTAGACTGGGGACTGTTTCTTGGTGATCTTCAATATTTCAGGGCTCCAGAATTTCCAGTGGAACCTATCTATGTAGCGCCATAACATGTCCCGGGTAAAGTACAATAGGCTAAATAAATTCATGTTGTTCATTAAATTTCAAAACATTAGGGAAGGTAATTTGTTTCAATAGGTTCTAAATCATTTCACACAGAATTAGGCCTAACATCGAATGTGGCATTTTGGACTAGCATTAGCAAATGTAAAATCGGAAACCAATAAATTGAGCTGAGCCGAGTAAATACGGGCGGTGTTTTGTCGAATTATTACGGAATTCGGAACATGCTGATAATGCGCGTCAGTCGCTGTATTGAGCCTAATACCGGCTTTCAGACTGTACGATATGTGCGCTTTTGTGTGAAGAATTTGAGTGTTTTGGAACTGACATCGACATGGGCATGGACTTGTCTAACATCAAAGTCATATCCCCATATGTATATCAGTATTTGAATAAACGTTCATTAGACAATTAGTAATTAGTTTGATGGAGCTCTAGAATAACCCACCTTAGTGAATGACACTTCAGTGTTTAACTACTATACAATGAATGATGTTATTAAAATTAATAATAATAGTACCGAGTACTCAAACGGCTTCAATTTGGAGTAGTTATTAAGTCTCAAAGTGGAAATTAGTTTAGTCTGGAAGACTGTAAACTCAACCTAAGAGTTTGACGACACAATTGACAGAGTGGTTTAGCGATTGGCTTTCTTCACTACATGTCGCGGGTTCAATTCCCTAACGGAAAAAAATATTTGTATGGCCTAAAGATTGTTGTTGTTGTTGTTTTAGTTCTGGCAGTTTGTGAATATTTATGTATATTCACAAACTACCGCGATATTTATGTAAACGTACCCACAATACAGGAATTATTACTAATGTTGAGCAACGTTTAATATTAAAAAGAAGTGACAGTGATGATGACTATGGTACTAAATGACTTTTCTTTCCTTTTTTTTTTAATACATTGAGAAACGACTGAGGGTTGAATTTTCGATAGTCGAATAACTTTTATCTGAATTTTGCAATTTGACAGCTGTCGTATAGAGAATATGTCAAACCACCATATTTATTCTTTAGTAAGCGTTATGTGGTGATTGAAAGATCAGCCCTAAGTACTCAAAATTGAGAATCTAACTTCAGTTAAGTTGCATTCTTCACTTAAATGATCCTCAATGTACATTCTGTTTTTATTGAATGTAACCTGCTTGTGGCCCCATAAGTAACAAAAATTGCTCGTATATAATTAATTACATATTCCATATCTTATATACCCGTACATATGAGCAAGGCAGATTGCATTCACGGGACGCACCTGGGTCGCTGGATTGTGGCCAAAACTAATCCCGGGACAAAGATATACCGCTGTTAAATACGATTCAGTTTTATTGCTAAATGGCTTTATGCGTCTCAAATGTAATACATTTTTGGAGTCTTGTTATATTGCAAATAGGTTTGGCTTTCTAAGTACGGAGTTAAAGTACCATTGTGATTTTCAGTCAAGAAATATTTTATCTGATTTTAAATTTAGAAATAAATAAAAAGCAACTATTCGACCGATTGATGAGTTGTCTGGATTTCATCTTGAAAATTCAGTTAAAACAAAATATCGCGTAATTTGCCATCACTCAATTCTCATAAAATATTTTCGATGCCTTCTCACTAATATAGTCATGTGTTCATATAGGTAAGTGCCGTATTATTTGAAGTCGGTGGCGGGTAAAAAGGCTGCTATTGAAGCACCGAATATGATGTATCGCCTCCCCTTGCTCTTAGCGCTCTCAAAGTCTTAAGAGCCAACACATTTGCAAAAACATTTCGTTTTCAAGACTGTGTCGCCGATTTTTTTTCGTTTTTAACCGACTTAAAAAAGGAGATTGTTCATTCGACCCGTATGTTTGTAATATTGTTGGAATTGCACAATATTCGTATTTATCTATCGTCTATGTGAGTTTCTAATCAGGTGTGTCAAACATATGTGTATGTATGTAAATATGTTTGTCCAAGTATTTCTCAGAAACTAGAACTCGCATTGCAATAATTCTTTTATTTACCTTCTTCTTTTCTTTGATTTCTCCTTTTTTTAAGGTATAGAATAAAACTTGTTATTTTTCCCTTTTCAGTCTGTTATTCTTTATTTCGTTAGTGTTTTGATTCGATAGTGGTTTTTTTTTTTTTTATTACTTTTTTATCATTTTATGTCGCCTGTCGGTTTGATATAAATCACGTGGCCAATTGACAGCGTATGTCAATAGAATAGCATTGTCTTGTCTGTCGATTAGACTCATCTCGTCTACAGGTTCTGGTCTGAAACGCAGATTTATACAAACTTAAAATAATAATATAAAAAAATATCTTTAGCCACATATCTAGGCCCTGAAAGACAGCCTCCATTGTTGCTATATTACTACATAAATTTGAATCCTACACCCGTTAATATTAAAAGGTCAGCCTTTCATAGCATCTGCAGCACCCAATTAATATTTTAACACCAAAGTTTCGAAAGCTGCATTCAGGAAGCTTCGTCGGCAGTGATTCCATTAATTCCTTATAATGCCGCATAAGGACTCCCTTGGGAGTCCGCACGGTAGTGGAATAGTGGAAGGTTAATAGAGAAACGGCCTAACTGTCTTGAGTAATTTTTTAGTAGAAACCAGTTGGTTTGAATAGCTGGATGGTTGAATGCTTTCTTTTGCTTTCAACGCCTACTATTTATTATTAGGACCGTTCCTGACTTCGACTCGAAAACTATATTATAGACTTGAGGAAGTTTATGCTATAGTTTCCCGCCCCCTCTAGCGGGCAGCAGCAACGTAGATACGTATGTGTGTGTGCGTCACAGTGTATCAATTTTACGGGTGACGGATGTGAAAACGGGAAACACGGAGTGACGTCACAGTACATAGTACTTCGAGAGCC
Source organism: Shargacucullia verbasci (assembly GCA_947562105.1). Classification (NCBI taxonomy): domain Eukaryota; kingdom Metazoa; phylum Arthropoda; class Insecta; order Lepidoptera; family Noctuidae; genus Shargacucullia; species Shargacucullia verbasci. The sequence goes on from OX387296.1 coordinate 3,786,986, forward strand.
ATGCCTCATCAGCGACGGACACGCTGTACTTCTAACTAGTTATTTACAAAAACGCACATAGCTTCTACATTACATATTTTAGGTTCTTTTTCAAGTTATTTAAAAAAAAAGACAGCGCTTCTCGATTATAATTCAAATCGTTTTTTATTTCGGTCGCCTTCTTGTCGTGCAGCCAGCTCTAGACAAACGTATGTCTACATAAAACCTCCACAGACTTGTACAACTTAGAGGACAATTCGAATATTATATATGCATTGACTTAGACAATATAACGAACGTGCAATGACTATGTAGACATAAACTTAACAATTCTAGCAATTCTACCAACATTAACAGAACAGTGCAATACGTTAACTTGCAAGTTTTAGTCCATATTCTGGCAACACCTTAATAATGCAACGTGAATAATAGAAACTAACGGCTCTTCTGAGTTGGTTGTTATTCTTAAACAACCATTGCTGAAATATTGAGTAGCTCATGATGATATACGTAAACTGAGCTATGTGAGTCGAAGTGGTCAGTATCAACGGTCAGTGGTTAACGTGCGTCAGTGCCTAAGTGATAAGTACTACATACTTATTAGCGTGGGCGGACAGCCCAAGATGGATTCTAACCACTCCGCCTTGGGGGGGAGGGGTGTGCTGGACTCCTACCGGCTAAATTACCCCGGTGGTCCGCCTCAACACCATACGGTGGGCTTCGGGAATTCTTAGAAGACTGCACCTAAGCCCATCACAGTGCCACGCCATCAAGGGTACTTTCCGGAGGGGGTGACTGTAAGGTGCCGTTACCCTCGCTAGTTACTACTTACATACTAAGTTAGTGAACGCGAGCGTACTCTTTGCATCATCAGTGGTTGATGATGCAGGTCTACGAGACTTATATTTGAAAAGTTATGCTTATACACTCAAAGCATGAAACCGTTTTTCTGTCGATTCAGCAATGAGGACCGCTCCGCTCATGCGCCGTACTGGAAATATTAGCTAATCAGGAATTAGCATCAAAGCTGACTGCATGGTGTGGGACGATCTAATGTTTTTCACTCATGAAGTCTTTTTCCTTTCACCTCAGTACAAAATAATGGAATTGAAATTGTTAGATTGACCTTTGAAGTGTTTTTCGCAGGTCCTAGGAAGTACTAGGTACCTACCTACTAGAACTTAGTGTCGTAATGGGACTCCAATCAACATTTGGTTGAAAATACCAGCCAAACCCCTGTTCCACTTACCGAAGTTATAAGTTTAGGAAGTGGTTCCACGACATGAATATTTTAACATCCTCGACCTCAAGAAGCGATCCTCAACCGGTTTCCAGCCCAATTAATCAGAATTGAGATTCTAATTAGCGAGACTGCCCTATGCTAATTTTTTCCCTACGCTGAATATTAATGTCGGTAAACCGGGCAACTTTAATGGTAACTTATTAAGTAATTAATCTTCCATATTACTGATGAAATTTTAACGTTTAAGAGTTGTTAATGGGTTATTAATATTAGCAAAGTTAATTTTCGACGAATTGAACGAACGAACTTGCTTGACACAATGTTTTTTTTTTATATTTAGAAAAGTGAATATTTTTCATGCTATGTAAAGATTCTGCTGACGATACCTAAGTTCGTCTGGGTAGCCTCACTTCAACAGCGCGGGCGTCAGCGTTGGCAATTCATCGTTTGACTCGCGTATGGGCCGCGCGGCCCATATGACGTCATTCAAAAATAACTCTTATTATCCGGATGCTTAAGGTTCGCTAAAAATTTACAGGATTTGCCAGGATTTGTGACCTTGAGAGTAAAAAGGTTCATTAATTATTAATAATATGCCATTTATGCTGTTGCTACTGCTGCTCATTTATACACGACAAAAGAACAATTTAAAAATGTACCAAAATCCTAAAATATCCTGTTCATAACGCCTTTTACAAATTTTATGAAAATTATAATTTCCATTTGAATTATGGCAAACATTTCAATTTCTGTAACTAATTTTCACATAATAGAGGTTAATTAAAAGTTTCGTAAAGGTACAAGTCTTCTATAAGTCCAACCAAAGTTAATAAATATTTCAACACGACACAACTACAGCTTCAGGTTTGATTGGTGAAATTCTAAACTTAAAAGCCTACGTCATAAAGTTTACTATTCGATGAAAGCAATCAAAGGTAAAAGTTAAAACCCTTTTATGTAATGGTCGGAAAATTAAGGAGCGAAATACTTAAAAAAAAAAGAACGATGGAAACATCAAAGTAACAACTGTGTTCTTTTTCACTTCATTAAACGTTTATCAAAGCGGGATTGGAGTAAATGAAGTAAAAATCGAGTAAATTATCTTTATTATTTTGTTGTATCACCGAATTGCTGACACAACAGGAGCGCTAAAATATTCGACGAATCAGGCACGTGTTTCTGTGTTGCTATATTGTAATATTGAACGGTGTTAGGGTTTTTTACGATCTTTTTTGTTACTGAAATTGTCTTATTGAATTAAAAATCGGGTTCATAAAAAGTGTTGGGTTAAATCGAAGCAAAAATCGAGGACGAGTACAAAAATGATAAATTATATTTAACTCGTACCGCTTTATCTACAAAACCCGTCATTTAGTTCAACAACCAATTAGTTATAAAGGCACTTACCCTCATAAACTTCCCTTATTTTTAATACTTAACATAATTTTCTAGAGGTGTTAACCCTTATTCGTCGGGCGACAATCGCGCAACGGTGTTGCCAGACCTAACTAATACTAAAAGGGATATTACTTTTACGAGCCGTAAATTATGTCAGATTTTTATGATTTCATCAGTTCCTTACTAATTTATGGCTTTTTGTTATTGCAGGTAAAGTTGCGGGGGTTTTTAAGGAAAAATCAGATGTAGTAAGTAAATACATAATTTATAGTTTAGAGGAGGTAAATAGTAGATAATAGCTAGGACATGGGAATTGGGGAATACTAGTCGCCTATGCTCTAATACATATTAATATGGGTACTTTTATCACCAATGCGCTTGCCAACGTTGGTGATTTATGACGTAATCCTCTTAAGATCGATCGTCGTTGCGAATTTTGCCCCGCTTGCATTAACAGCCAGCGACTATCTTAAAACTGATAGATATAGTTTTAATGAATATTAAAATGAAAAGTCCATAAAACTTTGCGGTAGATTTTCACCTAAGCTGGAATAAAAAAAAAAATTTAAAACCTAAATTGGTTTTTCAACATTTTCGCCTCGTAGACACTTAAGTATCGCTTAGTTGGGAACGCTTTTATAACTTTTATTGACATTCGCCTGAAGTATAAGAAAAACTATAAGTACCTTGTGAAGTTAAACTAGGTATCTTTTACAGCGTTTAATTTTTACGGTATGTTTTTTTACGGCTTGATAACATTGTACAAAGAGTATTTCATACGTCACGGTGATATTGAATAAACAAGCGGTTTTTTTTTCATCCATAACAACAATAAACGAAAATTAAAAAAAGGAATTCTATATTTTAACATACCTTTTTTTTTATTAACTTTCATTGGAATACCGAAATGGCGGCTGGCTGTCAAACGTGACATTTTTGTGCGCGCCAAAATTTTGCCCCAGATTATAACAATATCACGATGTAGAGATACCTGTACGCATAGTTAGATTTAATTAAAGCCCTTTGTCGTGTGCCAACGCTTTAATCATTAAACGGCGCGCGTTATAACCCGCTTTCATTTACGACACTCAACGCATGATGAGAATATCTAAATTGTTTATATTCCTTAATGTTATTTATTTTATTTGTGAATGTTTATTTGACTGATAAATCGCAAAGGTCTATGTTTTGGTAAAGTATTAATTACCTATTATTATTATTCTGACGTAGAATTTATTTAATTTGGTACAAACACTTATTTAATAAAATACAAGGTAAATACATATAATAGTTTGAAATTTGTATATAGAGCCTGTAAATGTGATTCAATTTTGTTTGACGACAACCGTTTTCCGATGAAATTCGTTACATTTTTAGCAAAGAATTTAAAATATTTCACTGGTGGATTAAATCCGCGTTAATTAATCTCAGAAAAGCTCTTTAAAACTCTACGAAATATATACTCTTTTCCCAAATCTGTATGAAACAGAACATAAATAATTATACATCCTGTATAAAAACCAACCTCGGCAATAAATAAATAATAGGTACGTAGGACATAAAGTACTAGGTTTCAAAATGTTTTATTCAGGCCGTTAGTGCTTTCCAGACACTATAAATTCCAATATATCGATATAAGTAGTGTTTACTATAAAGACAGGTTCTTTGTGGCCAGTCTGGAGCGTTATTGAGACATTTCTATTCCAAGCTTGTCTATGGCTGAGAGAAACACGTAGCAGAGACAGATTATGCCATATATCATCCCTTTCTAGAGGTGGTAACTTGAGAATGAGCTCGTAATATTCCGCCACGACTTACTTAAGCACTTAGAAGCCTTTGTCCTTCAAAATAATAATTTTATTTTATTTTCATTACAAAAAATAAATAAAGATAGATACTCAAAAAAATTAGGTATGTTTTGTTTTTTTAATTTGTTTACTAAGTCAATATAGTAGATTTAATAAATAATTATTTTTAGTTTTAATTTATTGTACTAAAAAAACAAACTAAAATTTATACATAAGATTGATTTCACGATTGACGCAGTGGTTGAGCAATCGACTGCTGCGCTACGCGTCGCGGTTTCAATTCCCGCATGGAACAAATATTTGTATGATCTACAAATAGTTGTTTCGGGTCTGGGTTTATGTCCATGTGAATATTTGTGTTTATAAACGCATCCACGATACAAGAATTACTCAAAGGGTGGGTCAGTTTAAAAAAAAAAAAAAAAACAAATTAATATTCCCACAAATACAAATATTGCATTGAAAAACCATCGGTAACAGAATTTTTATTCAATTACGGTCATCCCAGATTTGACTCGGAGAATTAAATGGAAATAGTTTTTGTCAACATTTTATTAGGTCTTCCAGTATTTCAATACATGTTTTTGAATGCTCCCGACGCGTCTCAACCGAGCAATATCTCTATATTGCTTCGAGTTCTTTTCAATCTGTGTGAAAGGAACTCGTGCCGACGAATACGTAATTGTCTGAAAACATCGATCATCGCTAAGAGGTTATTGATACCAATATTCGATATTGGCTGTACTTAAATGAATTTTGACACCTACGATATCTTTATATCCATTTTTCCGACGACACAAAAGAGACCCTCGTGAAGCAACAGCCAGTACTTAGTTGAAGTTTTTTTCTCCTTCCTACCAATCATTTTCAAAAGCATAAATCTGACAATAATATACTAAATGTATAGTTACAACGTTTCTCAAAGTCCGTTTATTCGTGGCTCTAGCGGACGCTTAGCCGTAACACCTATCTCAGTTAATTGCACCGCAAACTAGTCGTTAGGGCGCGGCGTGGCCGCAGCTGCAGCCTCCCCACTTTTATTAAACTTAAGTTCCACGTTTCTTTAGGTATCCTGCTTTGTAGCTGTAAGATTAAAATGTTTAATACCAAGGGATTCAACCAAAGGATTGTTGTGTAATTGCAGTTTGCTTGGTAAAATACGATGGTTCCACTACATCTAAAATGGAATATTCCAAAATTTCATTGTAATCTGGTTCCAAAATTAAATTCCTTTTATTTACTTTTAAATTGCTATACATATTTAGACGAAATTGTTAAGGACATTCTCATTCGTTTTCGAAACGACATTGGTAACAAGATAATTTGTTGTATCAGTACAAACTCCCGCGAGGGGAATTCGGGAAAGCGCCATTTAAAAGTTTGCACATAATTTTTTCTTCCGCCCCCAGAGACCCATTCTTCTTGCCCCCGGGCTCCGCCACTGGCCAATTAAACTTTCTGCTGGCGCTAACTACATTTAAGCAAGATTTACATTAGGCATGATGGGCAAGATACCAGTTAAAAGGAAAAGGCCTATGGATAAAAAACATCTGTTATTAATAAAATACTCTTCTTCGGGAACCAACAACCAAGTTGGCATATTTTTATACAATTTCATTTGGCATTTGAATATATTTTTAGAGAAAACTGTATGTGAAGTAATTCTACGAAAAGATTATTTTTCTAACACATGAACAATATTTATGCATCACGAAAAAAATATCAGACTGTTGTACTCTTATAAAACATCGAATTTAAGAAACCACTTAACTGAAATACTCATTGGAATCACTAAAGCCAATAATTGCCTCTACCGTATAAAGTGAGAAACCCCATTCCAGTAAATCTGGAGCTCTAAAGAATTCTTCGAAGTACATTTATTTTATGTGAATTAGCTTTATTTCACTTTTATTGCCCAACTTAGGAACTCTACTACATTTTATATTTAAATATTTACATAGCAATTCGCAAAGTTTTCTCGCATCCTTTCTTATTAACAGCACATTAACAACAAAGTTTGGTTCTAGAGCTTATTTTTACGACCTATTTAACAGCTTTCATGTAATATATTACAAAGATTTTCGCTGGTTTTATGTTCAATAGTTGCAATTCGTTAAAACTAGACCCCCCGGCTTCTCGAGGATAATAAAAGAGATTCGATGACATAACTTTTTACATCTATCGGGACGCATAAAATAAAACATAAAAATAAAAGCAAAAAATATATCATATGTTTGGAGGAAAAAATAAATAAAGTTACTCCCGAAATTAGGATGTATTTTTTATATTCTCATATTTAATAATACTGTATTTCATGATTTTTTTTTTAAAGGAGGCTTGATCTTTTTGCTTTGTCGATCTTGAAATCATCGTGCGGCGTACTCTGGGCAATACGAAGTTAAATCTGGAACCAACCTACTGACTGGCTATCTAATCTTTTGATATCGACCTGATAGAAGATGTTTTTTTTTTTCGCCAGATTTATTCACTTCGGTTACTGACGACTTCACCCAAGATACCCAAGATATATTTAATCCAAACGTATCGAAACTCTTCAAAGCGTAACAGTGTCCTTAATTTATGTTTTAAAATAAACTTCTTGGAACCAATATTGTATCAACGGCCCACCCAATCACTTCCGCGATAGGCTGCCAATCTATCACACGTCAACAGGCCTGCCTACCTTATTATCATAAAAAACCTTCCTAAAAACCAACTTAACCTTTTTAAGTATTCATGGTTCGGCCTACGCGGTCCATTTTCATTAGTGTTTATAAATATGTACGGATTCTTAAGGTTGAGAAAATACAGGGATTCTCGGAAATGAGTAACGTCATTTATTTTTATTTCTTTGCACAACTTTATATGAAGGTGTCAATGGTTGATTGTTTGAGGTCCTATTATAAACAAGACGTGACGCCTTCCTCTAATGGCTGATATGTGAGCATTCGGTGTGTGTCATAAGCGAACACGGCAAACATTTTTTGGTTATTTAGAACTGTTTGAGAAATAAATATAACACAAGTCAGTTTACAGTTACAGTTCACAGTTAACGCGTAAATTGACGCGAATAGCATCTAAATAATGGCGCCCCAACATGGGACTTACGTTTGCATAAAACAATTTCAAAAATTCGGAGACCCTGGTAGTTTCAGTGACCGTCATACAGTATCTAGCTTGCAAACAGTACAAAAAGGTAAATTTGACGTAGCTATATTACAAATTATCATTACCGAGGCTTATTGGCGCCCAGCGTGGGATCTGACCCGCCTATAATTTACACCGGACAGCCTCAATCCATTGTCAAGGGAAATTACCTAGACGTCGTCCGGTCACATCCATTCTATCATGCGTCACGAACCTCTAGCGGAGACACAGAATCAGATTGACTTGGCAAACCTCAGCTGATCGATTAACCTAATGACTTGTTACGCCGCTGTCATTTGGGATGTTTATAAACAAGATAATATTCTATCTTTTGTATCATTGCTAATGGGTACTTCATTTCTTTGACTTATAATATGATGTCTACTATAGATATTTTAGCATTTATTTTTTATAAAGATTTTACTAAAATCTAAATGTTAATGACATGCCATATCCTTCAATTTCATTCGGCATTGACGGGCACCCTAAAAGATGCTCAAAAATATTCCCACCAAATTTACCCGGTACGAGGCATATTTTAAAAATGCGGCGTTGAGGGCTATGATTATGAGTACCTTTCCATAGCAATTGGCGTTAAAAGTGGTGTTACAAGTAAATTTAAAAACAGCTCATTCATTTTGAACCTCGATTGAATTAAGGTCTGGCGTGCGATAAAATAAATTTTCCACTTTATTCAGGTAGGGTAGGCAGTAATATAAATTGTCCGTCAACAACGCCCGAAGGATACCTCCCTGTTGTGATTACACGTCCAAACCAGTTTCTGTTATTACGTACTTCACTTATCGGAGGTATTTGTAGCGGAAAAGTTTCAGGCGAAGGCCATCAACTTAACTAAAAGCGTTTGTATGTTGCTCCAGTATTGTTACAAGTTTGGGCTCAGTTTTATTTTGATGATAGTTTCGTAATTTGTTTAACTCTTGATTAGGGTGAAAAAGTAACAAGTGAGGTAGGTAAAGGATATGAAATTTGAATGTTAAAGTTTATGTTAAAGAATGAAGAGCATAACAAAGACTACGAGAAGTGAGAAAGGTATTTAAAAGTAAACCGTACCCATAAGCAGGATAAGGGTTTCGATGAAGAATATTCATGTTATCAAGTTTGGAATGTGATAAATTTCACTGACGTTATAAATTGAAATATGATTTCATTAAAATTGATCTACGTGAAATGGCAACCTGGTGGTACTTGTATTAGGAAATTTAGATTAGAGGTGTCGAGAGGCTCGATTTGGGCTCGAAATAAATCAAAACAGAATCAACAGATATCAATCTAATCCCCGCCACAATACGCAACGGCGCGCGGCGAGAATTTCAGATAATTCCTGCTCCACGTTGATAAATGTACTCGACCGTTATATGATCTATTCAATAGGGAATTCAGATTGAGGCTGTAGTTAGATCAATGAACAAGATTGATTGGGACTGGATATTCAAAAGCGAATATAGAGATCCAAACGTCCTGAAAAGAAAGTACTAAGCTTGTTGAATACAATTCATACAAATTCTTCTTACGTCCACAAAAAAAATGCTAAGCATACACTTTCGGTATTCGGCCATGTACAAAGAGCTTAGTAATATAATCTGTACAATTAGGGAGCGACCCACGCAGAATAAGTAAACGTTACCTCGTTAAACGTTGCTTTGACCTAATCCCCGATAAATTCCCAGTGCAGACAGGCATGGATTAGAGAAAATCCTGGTTTTCACCCTTGATTGACCTTTTTCATTCCACAGGGTTGGTAATAAAAGCTCTCCAGCGGAATTTTCGTGTTATCCCACTTTGAAATGCAAAAGGGCGGGCGTCGTTCACTTGGGTAGTTGGGTACACATGCAGATGTGTTAGCAACTCTTTTAAATGGGAAAAATAGATAAAGTATATTTGCATTTCGACGCCAAACGTATTTGCATGGTATGCAGTGGACGAAATGTTAAAGGAGACAGGACAGCCGGAGGCAGGATTCTGTAGATTGGTTTTCGATGTCGAGAGCTTTGCCTCCGAATTGTTCGATGCGTTACTTTGAACTTCAGTTATATATGTACATACTTACTGTGAAGTTTATAAAGCTCAATCTGGTTCTAAAAGTTATATAGATGGTGGGCTTATAAAAAAAATCCAAGTTTGACTGAAACGGCCAATAAATGTAAGCTAAACTGCAGAAGTATATACAAAGACATTAAAATGGCTTCGTATTTCGGTGTTAGAGAAACAGCTGGGATATGTATTATCAGAAGAAAGTGAAGTGGAAAACTGTATTATCAGATACACACACGTTAGATGCAAAAAAATACGTGTACGAAGCTGTGTAAACACCATTACATTTATTTGCAAACGCATAAAGTAGTAATGTTTATCAGTGATGATTTACGCCGTAGCGTAAGGGAATACAGTATGAAGTATTTTATGTTAGTTCAGTTCAGTGGTCTTGCATAAAACGCCCATCACAATACGCATTTGTTATTGTTATTTATGAAGGCTGCAAAGTGTTTTCATCTCATTAGTTTTATTGCTGTTATTATTGTATTATGGTAACGGAGGCTGCGTTCTGTTAGTTAAAGGTTCTGCTCTGACCTTTGAGCCTGAAAAGATTTTCATAATTTATTTTCACTTTATTTTTGTAGTTTGTAGTATTCCTTTTTGTTATCCAATAAACGTTTGATGACGACTTTGGATGTAACTTTTTTATCCAAGTTACATCTCAAAAGCCACTTATTAATTCTTCATAAGACAGAAAAAGCTGGAAGAATAAAGTAATTACATGAGGGAATACTACAAATCAATTAATTAACCTGATACATTAGTATTCCATCGAGCAATAAATTAACGCCACAAAATAATGACACGATGGAAGAGCATGCAATATAGAGGTGCGGCTACGTTATTAACGCCCCAGACATTTTCACAGTATACAGATATTTGTTTCTTTATATTCTGACTGATACCCATATACCTATCGATCGAAGTATATTCAATATTAAAGTCCTAATGCTATAACTTTAAAAGGAAAAGATATGAAAATCGGGTATGAAAAAAGCACCTTTTACCCTTCGGAGATCAAAGGTCAGTATGGCTAACATAAGAAACGAATCCATTACGTCATGGGTGTTCGTGGGCGTTTTTGCTTGTCAAGGGAAATGCGAAGTAAAAGCGTATGGGCGTGAGGAGAAATTAATTTAGTCTTCTTGATTTTGTGTTCAATTAAATGATGCAATTATTTGTTTGTTTTGTTATGTGGCCTTAAATGGTGTTAATTTAACATTGATCATAAGCTAACTCAGAAAGTAACATTTCAGTAAATTATGAAGCGTTCCGCTCTTCAAAGGCGATGTTAAATAAACCTTGTTTGATCTTTAAAACAAAATACTTGGTAGGTGTTATCTGCGTAATATATACTCAACGCTTAACTCCGTACAAAATGGGTGCAGATTAGTACAGAAGCTCACATCCACGCAGTTTTTTGAATTTGGTATTAATTTACATAACATAGCACACCTGTACTCCTAGGTAAGGCAGAGGTGTACTATAGTGCACTCACATTTCGCCTATTTATCGCGATTAAGTCCCAAATAATAGGGGATGAGCCATCAATCGGGCACAGTTCCAAACTCCATGCGTAACACATTACTCGATCCGGGAATCGAACCCAGAAGCTCACGCTTAGCAGTCGCGCTTGCAACCGCTAAACCGATGAGGTAGTCCAGTGTCCAAAAGTTATAATTTACAGACGTAAAAAATTGTTTCCAAATTCAAAAAAATTATAATTTTAAGTAGGTACCCTCAATTTTATAAAACTTGACAAGTATTTTTTATACCTGCTATCCTAACAATAACAACCCACGGATCATTAGGTCGTGATTTTTCCTGTATCAAAGATTGGAACCCTCAGGGCTGTCACACTTCCCCTTGGGATAGATTACGTAAGACTGATGTCTCCTCTACCCTCTTGACAAATACCTTCATTTGACATTGAACTATTATTCATCTCCAGCATTATACGAGATGTCAGTCTGTGTCTGAACTTTTGAGGTTCGTTAAGGTTGTTAGAAAAGTTGGGAAAATTGCGTCGATAGTCCGTTTATAAAGTAATCTTTAGCGTTAAAAAGTTTAAAGTGATCAAAGGGGAAAAAAATAAGTTTATGACTTAATACTTAATTTTAACACATTATCTTTTCTCGTAAGAGATTTTCTACTAAAAACTTAAAATAAAACAAGTATTCTTCAATAATTAATAAACATTTTTAACGATTAATTTCTCATCAGCGATGTTCATTTTATTCTAATTAACTAGTGTGAACCCCTTTTCTTATTAACTAAGGTATACGAGTTACAAGTAAATCTCTCCCACTGACTTTTTATTAAACCAAGATCATCATAATCTTAACGATCCAAAGATAATCCTCGATGTAACCCTACCTTTTTTATAAATAAGAAGATTATGTAAAAAGTTCCTTCTTCGGTATTAAGAAAACAAAAAAGGGCCGATCATATCTTCCTCGCTATTCTAAAGAACGGTACCTAAGGAACGGAAAGATACCCCATATCATAAAACCAATCGTACGAACTACGTTATTCAAGTAAAAATTCCGATAGAACAGTAATAAATACGTGCCAATTTTAACTTCCAGGAATTGCAGAATTTACCCAATGTGCGAAACATATTTAAATATTTTATGATGCATAATAGTCACTAGCAAAATTAAGATATTTCAGAACATTAATAGTCAGACATTAACCTGAATTACGGTAGGAGTATAATGACAAAGATTTATCGTTTTAGTGCTCTCCAGACAATAACTTTTTTACTCTTTGACGTAAGAAAGCTATTTATGTTTTGAAAGAAACGAGTTCGGCAACCATGTCCATTAGTGTACTTCTACGTGCTTTCGTGAAACTTATGTACATACATTTAATATCTTTTATAGATATTAAATGTATGTACATAAGTTGGTGGTGGTCCCGTCAGGTTAATTAGTAAATAAATTGTTGAAAACTTTACTTATGCCTTCGTTACACGTTATATAAAGAAATATTACCCGAAAGAAATTTATGTCTTTTCATATCTCATCATTTCGAAAAATACGGCGCTAAATATATATACGGTGTTGAATTAAACATGACATATTCACAAACTGACGATTGTATTAAAAATCATCTCATATCCGTTTAAGATTTCCCGTAAAAATGTAAATAAAATGTTGCTACCCAGCAATAAAACGAAACGCAATATTTGTTGTAATGCGCGCCCCAATTTCGACTTCTCGCCAAAAAATACTCGTGACTAAAAATAAATAAAAATCGGGGCTACCGAACATTCATTTTTCCGCTTAAATTCGGTGTTAACAAATTAAATTAATTAACAAGGCAGAAAGATAGGGAATTTGTTACATGTTCATACGAAACTTACTTACTTATTACGATATTTAGTGGTTTTCTCGATTTATCAAAGTATTTCCGTCTTGTCTTTGCGATTGCCTGATAGATACTGTTTTAAGATGACTATGTACTTTCTTTGATCATTTGAGTTCTTTTACAGTTTTCCTTTGCATTTGATCTCTTATTTTTTTTCCTTAAATTGCGATTAATGTTCGGCGTATTGCGAGAGGACTGAGTGAAAGGCTCGTAATATAATAATATAATTTTGTGTTATGGGTCATTTTTTTATATTTAATTTTTATTTGTGAAAACTGTCGTATGCTTTGTGTACATGTATAATCAGTGTAACTGACTTTGTCGTTCTAATTAAATAAATAAATAAAATAAATGTTGTTACAAGCAGACTGATATAGAAACACGTGACTGTTCAGTGATAATATACTCTTATCTTTCGGAGTTCAACTGTTTGTGTTCTAATTATAGACCAGGGATGTTACAAATGTTCGCGTTCGCATTCGCATATGCGAATGATTCGCATCATTTCAAACACTCGCATTCGCATCAAACAATGCGAATGTTTAGCGAATGCGAGTCTATGCAGGTCGAGACAAGTAGGAGTGGGCGGAACTTAGCGGGTTTGTTACTTTGTTTCTAGTTGTCACTTGTCGATCAGTCAATAAGCAGGTATTGTGATTAAGTGAATTAACACAATTTCGAGTTGAAAATATAATCTGCCCCCTATTGAAATTCGATTATTAAATTTGTTTGTTGTTAATTTGATTGCGTATATTATATATAACCGTAAACCGTATAACCGTAAATAAATAAAAATCGATGATTAAAATCATACCTGGATATTTCTTTTCTTGCCCGTTCTCAACATTCGCACTCGCATTCTCATTCGCACATTCGCCTTTCAAACACTCGCATTCGCGAATGTCTAAAATATGACATTCGTAACATCCCTGTTATAGACTTAGATTTTTGCTTGCTTTAATTCAAAATCTATGGTTCTCATCAGGAGTAAAAGTGATGAATTATTAAAACTGTAAATATCTACGTTTAGTATAATATTTGTAAAGTACCCAAGTATGTTTTCTGTTCTCAGAAGTGATTTATACTTATATCGATATCCTAATTACATGTATAGTCAAACAAAGAGATAGGTTAGCACAGTGACTGAGCGATTGGCAGCTGCGCTTACGTGTTGCGAGTTCGATTTCCACATAGAACAAATATTTCTATATTATAACTTACAGATAGTTGTTGGGTGTTTTTAAACGCACCCGCGATGCAGATATTATTGCAAGTTTATTTAAAAAATCTAAAGAACTGATGATGTTATTACAACTATATCTATCTATTAGTTAAATATATATTACTCGTATGCATCCAAAATGACCCTGTATCCTTAGCTCTTTGTAGGAACGTACTTCCAACAAATTAGGTGCCCAAGTATTGAACCACTGGTCAAATACCAATTGACACACCCGATGACCTATACGACCTATTTTTTAACAATTTACTGAGCGTTGAAACGTAATTGTGTCTTAGAATAAACTTTAAAACGATTAACATATGACTAAACTATTGAAATTGGTCTCTGTATTATTTTTTTCCTTTAGTTTTAATTTCATGTTTATTTAAAAAAATGTAGATAAGCATTTATGTTTCTAAATTATTTTGTAAAAAATCAGAGCGGCAACGAAATGTATCCACCTTCCAGTCTACTCGACAACAGAACAGGAAAACGATGAAAAGAAAAAAAAACACAACTGATTGATTAGTCAACGACCAATCATATCAATTGACGTAACATTTGACGGCGGGCTATATTTGTCCAAAATATTATTTCGATGATTTGTCCTAAACCGTTAATGAAAAATATTGTTCTTAATTTCTTCTACAGTACAGAGGAAATTATAAAAGGAGGTTGTTTATGATTCAAAGTGTTACTCGGAATATTTGTTTCATAATTAAAAAATGTGCTTTAGAAATACTTGGTATTCTTGTAGCAAAATGGAATTCCGTAGTTTTATAGGTAGTACCTAATTATCGTGTTAACTGCACCTACTAATAACGCTTGTAGGAATTACTTGGGTAATAAGCGATCACATTTAATAGGAAAACGTAAGAATTATTCCACTTTAGAAATAAAAATATCGGTAACATTTATGTAGTAGTCCTATTTATATTTATTTTATAATTATAATTACCTTGCTTCTTTTTTGTTACCTACTTATTTCTTTGAGAAGATTATTTTAATAAAAACAGTTGTAAATACAATTTAATTAATGTGTCTTCACTTGACATTTGAGGGGTTAAATGAAATATACCTAGATATAAACAAACTCAACCTTCAAATGCGTGGTAAAAATTAAAGCAAACAACCCGGAAAATTTATATGTAAGTACTTACTCGTTTCGATTTTCATATTTGTCTTTTCTTTCATTTCACGAGGCAGCTGAGCGGACGCCCGGGGGACTTCATAAAAAAGTTACTCACCGCCACTAAAACCTCATGATATAGCTCTTTCCGATAAATCAGGCTTCAATCGCTTTTCTTGTGATATTTTTTAGTACAATGTCAGACTTTTATTGAATACTCAACGTTGAGTACCTACTTACAAAATTGATTTTGATCTTAGTACATCGTGTTACTTTAAGAACAGGTATTTGATGTAGAATAATATATTCACTACCTCATTGGTAGTAGGCGGAAGCGCGACCGCTAAGCACGAAGTCTTGGATACGATTTCCGGGTCGGGCAGTGTTATTAGATTTTCCTCTATAGAAATTCTCAGTGGTGGCAGCACAGATTCTGTCCGGTAGATTGCAATAGGCTCGCCCTCTTAAATGGGACTCAATAACGATATCGGCGAAATGTGGGTGTACAATAGTGCATCTCGGCCTAACCCTTCGGGGAATACAGGCGTATGTTACGTTAAACTATTCAAAGATATTATATTGGAAGAATAAATGGCCTTTGATTAAATATAAGTTAACAATAAGTATATACAAAACAAAGAATTTTAAACACCTTCCGCCGTAGCATTTTAATTCAAAAGAACTACAGCGAGCGAATAAAATTAAAGCACTAATGAGCAAAAGCAACAACGAGAACATTGCAAAACAAACAAAAATCTCAAAGACAAAAGAAATGTAATACTCGTTGCATCTTAGTGCTGTTTCACAGCTAAATTCATCATCTATTGTTTGCTGTTCTAATAAAGATAAAATCTTAAAGATAAGGGAAAAGGAACGGTCGAAAGATATACGGATTGTTGGCCGTAAACAATCGCTGGCTGGCCATTTAATGTTTCAGATTTGAGCAAGAGGAACATTTGTTGAGAAAAATGGCGGAGAAAGAGTTCGGGTTTCATTTGTTTGAATAGCGGTAGTAGTTTATTGCACGTGAAATGTATTCTCGTTTAAAATTTTCACCTTTTGTTGCTTTGAAATATAATGTATAATGTAATCCGTTCATGTAGGTAGTAGAATTAAATAACACTGAAAGAATTAATGTTAATTTTTTATTACCTCGCCGGCTTTATGAAACAAACGAGTAAGTACAGAGGCCTGCAGAAAGTATTAACCATTTTTTTTTTGTACAGTCATAATCAAGTACTTTTTTGTTGCTATCGCTATAGGTGCTATTAGTGAGGTAAATGAACTTTTGATGTTTGAAAAGCAATGCCACATAAGTTAAAATGTTCCTATAACTTGGATTTATGAAAACAAAAGAACACGAGGAAGTACAAGTATGTGAGACCCCTTTTTACATTCTAATTAAAACGAAACCCGACAGTCGCAGTTGTTCCCATATTACGCCAACAAATGCATTCAACTTTCGCACAAGCAAAAGCTTGCTTTAGATTTTCCTCAAAAACTCTAAAACGAACAGGAACTCTTTGATTTTTTGCGAAATTCTCGTTACAGTATGTTGTGTACACTCAAACAAACTACGGACATATTCCGTATTTAGACATATTTAAACTGTATTTATCGAAAACTTTTTTTTAACTTTTATTTAAAAACATTCATCAATTTTTTTTTTTATTATCCGCTTTTCTTTCCTTACCATGTCATAAGTATTACACGTTATCTTGAAATAGAACGGTAAATAATTTCATGCAATTGCAAACAAACATACAATTTCCTATGTCAACTTATTAAGTTTCCTCGGCGTAATCAACTTTGTTTACATCCGCTGTACCAATATAATCACTTGTTTACTTTATATTTACAGTAAGAGTTTCATTTGGAAATCTTAACAACTTGAAGTCACTGGTTTTTGCTTAAAATGCTCTTAATTTTGTATCAGTACGCTCATTGGTCTAGTGGTCGCAAGCGCGACTGCTGAGCGTGAGGTCCTGGGTTCGGTTCCCGGGTCGGGCTTAGTGTTATTGGGTTTTTCTGTATGGAAATTCTCAGCAGCAGCACGGAGTCTGGAACTATGCCCGATACATGGCATTAGGCTCGCTCCGTATTACATGGGGCTCAATAACGGGATTAGCGAAATGTGGGTGTACAATAGTACACCTCTGCCTAACCCTTCTGGGAATACAGGCGTGATATAGGTTACATAGCATCACGCCTTGCGTCTGTCTGTCTGTCTGTTCGCGATAAACTCAAAAACTACTGAACGGATTTTCATGGTGGTTTCACCAAAAGACAGAGTGATTCATGAGCAAGGTTTAGGTGTATAATTCGTTAAGGTTTTGTGCAAATTGACTGAAATATGGCGATTGAAGACGCGTGCGCCGAGTAAATGCTCGACACAACAGACAGATACGACACAACAACAGAAAAAAAAATGAAGGCGAATATACTCTGCTACCCGTGCGAAGCCGGGACGGGTGGCTAGTATTTTATTATTAATTTGAAAGCCGTTTTCTCTTCATACAACAAGCTCCTTAACAAATGCAAGACTGATATAAAACTTTTTGATGAAAAAAAATTGTTTTCATACTAATAGAGACTGTTTTCAGAGGCAGAGTTGCCTTGTGATCCCAACTACATCAAAGATAAAGACAAAGATGTTTATTCCTTGAACTCATAGACTTATAATTTCGCTAATGCTTAAACTAGTCAACATCTACTTTCTTGACTACTTGACTTTTGCATGATTGCTGTCCTTGTACCACGTTATAGCAATCAGTTTAATTATTTTGATTGTTTAACACAATAATACCTGAAAAATTAATTTTAAAATTACAAATTGTTGAAAGAAAATTTCGTCCGCGGGCTGGAATACGACATATTTTTCAATCAGTCTTATCAATCATCATTTATTTTATAAGACCCAAGTAGGTATTTATTTGTTCGTTTAGAGTTGTTTTAAAAATAATAATATTAAAACCACAATGTGTTTTATCCAACCTATTTTCGATTCCTCAATTTATAAATCAGTTTAATGTTCGATCTTCCGACTGCAATGAAGAAATGATTACCTATTCAATTATAAACCCTTTAAAACGATAAACCAGCGTTCCAAATTAATATTCCAAGCCGTTGAACCAAATCAATTTCATTGCCAGACTAAAAAAATAACAAAACTCCATCGCAATGTGTAAGAATTTGCAATCTCCACATATCTTCCTATTTGCTCTGCGTAGTTTCGTGTGAGAACTATGAACATTTGTGAAATTCTGATCAACTTCCAGATAAAGTTGTGCGAGATCCGGGCTCGCGGTTTGCTCCAGCCCGATGTGCGTTAACTCCGTAATGACTCTATATAATATAGCCGTGTAGGGCTGATACGTAATATGGATGTAACATAAATAGAATTGTTATTATTTTAAACTAGCGGATACCCGGCGTGTGCTACTACGCTAAAAAAGAGTGCATTGTTTTAGTGGTCGGAAACCATCTTCGCATTATTGCCATTATAATGAAACCGGTTTGGGGCACATCGGTTGCATGGTTTCAAGGTCTATAACGGAACAATTTTTGTGTTTTATATGTACAGATAAACCTATTTCAGGAATTTTTAAAACGTTAATAGGACTCTAGTAACACTGTTCCGAAAAGTTGTTCGTATAGAGAAGAACCAGCATTAAACTCTCAAATCTCTTTCAACAATCTTGTTAAATACATGATGTGGGAGAAGTATGACAGAATGATGTAGGTTTTGTCCAATGTATGTTATATGTTGTTTTTTTTTTTTCATTAGTAACGTAAGTTGGTTCAAAGTACTTGAGAAAGGTTTTGTGACGTATGACTATTTCAGAATTTTCAGAAACGAAAATGAAAGTATACCACTCTTGTTGTTAGTTTGTGTTTGTTAGTTATTGTAGATAAAGTTTACAGACACATCTCACTAATATCTGCGGCCCCATTAATATTTGTTTCATTTCAATCCAACTTGTGAACGGTAACATTAAAAGTCACTGTACTAACCGGGGGCGTTGTCCACGGAGTTACATTCCCTTATTGGCTCTGTTATTGTGTAATTTTTAATAGTAAAAGTAATTTTTCTTACCCATACAGCATCACAGCAAACTATTTATAGTGTTATCGGCTGCGAACACAAAGGCGAAAGAGAACCTTAAATTCCAATTAAGGTAAAAGGAAATTGATCACAACGTACAGAATGCTTTGCATACACATTTCTATCACACCCGTGCGTTTGTGCGTACCATGTTTTAACTGCACCCTGCAAAATCCATTCACTATGCACTAGTTTGTTTGACATCAGCACCACAGACGACAATACATCGACGAACAAAGGCACAAAAATATTTTTTGAAAATATTCGATTCCGAACACAAAATTGAACCGGCAGGGTTGGTAAAGAATCCGAAATTGGATGCACAATATCGACTTTGTTGTCATCTGTTAATGAAAATGTTTGTACTACTTCTAGTTTTTTTTTAAATCATTAGAGACTAACTTCCGCTCGCGGTTTCACCCGCTTTGTATACAAACCCGTGCATTTTTTTCAGGTCACACGTAGCGCCATCTAGCGTCCTAAAGCAATTATGACCATCGAAAGTTAGTGTTCTTTCCCTCGGGAACAGTACTTATTTTCTGGATGAGAGGTACCCTATGTCCTTTTCTGTCCTCCTGACAACGTATATGCAAAATTTCATGATGACCGGTTCAGTGGTTCAGGCGTGAAAAGGTAACAAACAAACAAACTTACTTTCGCATTTATAATATTAAGTTAGGATTGCTTGGAACTCTGAGGCAAAACCCATGCAGCGTTCATCTTCTACACACGCTGTTTCACTGCACTTTTTCCTCGTTTCAGCCATAAAACAAAGTTGTGACCTTTCATAGCGCCCCTATTCACAAACAAATAAAGCGCAGGACGCACTAACATGAACACAACAAAGACTATTATGACGCAATAGTTAGCTGCAGTTAGGAAACATAATATAATAGAAACTGTACACATTGTGTGAGTACTGCATGTACAATTTACTTCGGAAACCCGTACTCGAAACCCACGGATGTAAATGATTTCAAAATTGCTCGCTTTAGAATCGGCATGTAGTACTTAATATTGTGAGTGTCATATAAAATTAAGTTAGGCGGATTGTGCTGACGAATTAACTCGTCAAGTAATGCAAATGAGACACATTTCTCGCTGCCGGGCACCGCGTGTGCCTTAATAGATTATGAAAAATTACAGACAGAACAAAACGATATCTCTAAATGTCTTGTTTTTGAGTAACCTAAGAAATTTCGACGCAAATCAAGTGCAAGGCGAGCATGGAAGAAACACCTAACCTGAGATCGTCTGATACCATTACTGACTGGCAAAGTCATTCCTGTGACGACTCTTAGTGTAAAGCCGACTTGAAAGAAAAAGGAGCAAACTAAACTAGCAGTAATTATCTCTAACACAAAAATCCTTAAACCTCAATTACATTTTACCACAATCGAGATATCGCGAGCCGATTAATCGATAACCGTTCCGTACATTTAGTCGATTTTTCAGCTACACCCGTGGAGTAATGAATCGTTAAGGCGAGTGCGAATGGCAGCCTTTGACGGGAACAACATTAATCAGCAGGCAGGGGAGAGTGATACGGGTAGGTAACAAATCCGATACATTTCCCACCTAAATTCTTTGGACGTGAATTTGTAGTTATTGGCTAAGGTATAGTGTGTATTCAGCCTCTTGTTTTTTTTTTCGGTTCTGTTTTTCTTGTTTCGTTGACCAGAAAACATTGAGTATCATAAATTGTAAATTGAATTCGGTAAGTTTTTGTTCTAGTAATATATTGTTATGGGTATAGCATCACACCCGCATCCTTCAAAGGTTAGGCAGTCTGTTTTAGTTATAAATGTTTTTATTACAATTTTCATAAAAGACTGATTTAATTTTTGATCAATAACCAATTTTTAAATCAACGACCATTGGTCAATCACAACAGTTAAAATAAGATTACAATAATAATTTCAGCAAATATTTTATCTCTTAAAAACGAAGGTCTATAAATGTCTCTAAATGTCACTCAGTATTAAGCCAGACAATAAGATTCCCCACAAAAAGACTTATTTTTATTACCATTTGCGGTATAACGTCTTATTGAATATAATTCTGCTGGTTGTCCGGATAAACCGGGTAGGGTACGCCCACCTTTTTATATTCATGGTGGAATTATACGGGTATCATTCTGGGCCTGCGTTGCCCCGGATCCGGGTGCTCCGGTAATCGCAGCAGTGTTTAGATTGCTTTCTACCGTTACGACATGAGTTCGGTCTTTCGGCTTGTGGTTTTCTTTTATTTATGTTGTCTAAAACTGCCTTGTTGCCTCTTACTAAACTTGAATGGCGCAAATGTATTTCCGACCAGAAATAGATCGCTGTTTGTCTGGTTCTTACAAAAATATCTGTTGACTTACATATGTTTTTATATAATTACCCGTCGTTAAAGAATAACAAAAGGAATAATGTGATGTTGTTGATGTTTATTCACCAACTTGCTACCTATTTAATTTTACTAGTCAAACGCAATATAACAAAATACCAGAAATAATCTTCGTCAGTCTTATGATACTAAAAAGAACAAAAAATAGAGACAAATTCTCACGCATACTAAGAAAAAATAAGGCAGACAGAACATTCGATGGTCGTAGGCAACATGCCTTTGCGTTTGCACCTTTTGCGTCACATTTCCTAATAAAAAAATTACTTTTCACTATTTCCGATAGATCGCGCATATATTGTGGGCGTAAGCGGAATTCTAAGTCTATGGTGGGCCACAAGAGAGTGTTCTATTAGATTTACGTCACAGATTAATTCAGTTAGTGTCAGTCCATTGCATGGCGCTCAGAAGTCTCCGTTCCACTTTGGTAGCCAAATCTGATAATCTTATCTTAGCGCAGTCTAAGCTGAAATGCAATTTTGCATGTAGGTACATAGTTATAGTACAATCTTCGATTAAACTAGCTAATCATTGTATTATTTTTATGAATGAAAACTTGCAAATTATAAATTTACTTCTATGGAGAAATAGACCAGATAATAAAGCATTAAAGTAGACTGACAGCCGTAAAAATTATTTGCGTATAAATGATTATAGAATAGTGCAACTTTATCGCTAAATTAATTTCTAAATTGCGAAAACTTCATCAACTTATGTCTATGACTGTACTTATGACTTTGTTCTGTGAATCTTTATATCCACTACGTTAATAGACGTGATTTAATTTAGTTAATGTAACTACCTCTTACAACTACTTGAGACAGAATACAGAGAACCACTAACTGACCTTTTAGTAAGTAATTTTTTCTTTCTAGCTGTCTAAAAGTAGCCCCTACATTCATATATTCCCTTTAGTTAAACAACCGGCATAACCAAACATACAATATTTCATCTACCCATTAACACATTGCCTGTTCACAATAAAAATGAAAATAACACCGAAACGTTCGCCTTCACAGCTGAAACAAGAAACACTAACTTGACGTATCTACTGATCGTAAATAAGTGTAACGAAATGGGTCCGGCCTCGACGTTTCAGGTAAAGACCCGAACCGTTTTCCTGAGCATTGCTCTCTTTTATAGCCAGTGCCCAAAAGAAATACGGCTATGCAACGTAATTTTTTCTAAAAAAAATACATCCTACGAAAAAAAGGTGTAAGTACAAATTATGTTATGTTAACTAAAATATATTTTCACTCTGGAGCAGGAAGTTAAATGTGAGAAATGGATTATTATATATTTTTTTCCAAAACTTAAAGTGAAGCAGTCGATGAAGAACTACAAATAGTTGATCCCAATAGCCACAAGCAACTAACACAAATATCACAATTAAAAGATTATAAAGTCAATCAGAAGTACTGTCTAGCTCAGCTAGGTAGAGTAGCACACATCTTTTGCAACCAATGCAATTTAAATTAAACTTAATGTTGATCATATACGTAACCGTTTTACACTTCGCTTTCTCGTTGTTTTTGTTGTGCTGCGATACTCATAATTTGCTCATACGCTGCGCCATAGTCACGCGCCTTTGCCACTTACTATTTCTTCTGTGCTTACGTTCTACGTGTGTTTAATTCGGAAACTTCAGTAGGTCTCTCAGGCATCAGGTAGTCCAAGATCTGTTAGTAAGGTACTAAAGTAAGCTATGGCACTAAACGAAAGTAGGTAGGTAATCCACATTTCAATGGTTATACTTACAGCTGCGATAGTAACATTTCTAATAACCGTAGTCTTAGTATTTTTTTCATTCGATAAACTATTAACAAGCTTCACAAGAAGCTAAAAGAATGTTTTTACATTAATAGTCGGGGAAAAACGAGTTACTCGAGATTTTAATATGGTTATTGGAAAATAAATTGTGGAACAATTCTTCGGTATTGGCTTATTGGTTTTGAATTAACATGGCGGCTAGTTGAGTTGCTTGACCACGATAACTTGTTTATCTTTTATTGGTACTGTTTAAGTATTTTTGGGTGATAGGTATCTATCGTATTAAAACTGAGGTGGCTGCATCTGGAAATATTATTTGCCTCAGAAGACTTTTTGATATTGTCATGGCCGTACATGTCGGATTGTTTGGCATGCTTACCAACAAACTAATTTGTCCGCATGTTAAAATCACAATCACAATTACTATCAATTTATGTTTAGGTGGTATAACACGGCGATACATTTATTAGTTACTGGATAGAAACTAGTTTTATTCACTGTATATTTTTTTTAAGTAGACTGTTCTCTTGAATAATAAAAAATCTGCTGAACGCATAACTGCTCTTATAACCGTTACGGTACGATAATGGGTATTAATGCCATAATTCCTGTCTTAGGCAGACGGATTGCTGATCAGAGTACTTATGGGGTTCTTAGCACATCATAGGACGCCGTTAGCAATCCTACTATAATTATTTTAATGATACTTAGTTCACTATTTGCAAATTAAACAAAGCTAATTATTCTCTGTAATGATATCATCTAAACAACTAAAGCGAATTCCAAGTTCGTTGTACCCAAGTAATTCAGAAAAGCAAAGACTGGGTCTATTACTACTTAATTTCGTTTTGGCAGGTTTTGTTAGAAAATTAAAGAAAAATAAGACCCCTTACTGGCTTTATTTTATGATAACATTAATTTGTAATAGACTGATTTAACGCTCGAAGCAAGGTTCAATGAGGTAAAACCTTACTAAACAATGACCTCTTTTGTCTTTAAAAATAACATCAATCTTCAAGAATAAACCTCTTTGTCAATTTAGGGAGCTCTTTATCGTTTATCAAATAAGTATCAATAACACTTAATGCACCCTTTTCTACCCTTTTATCTCGGTTGGTGACGTCACATACCATCCCTCATGACTTATCACCTGTCCCTGCCAGGCTTTCTCCCCCAGTAGATTATTTATGGGGAATTTGGTCCCACAAAATTGCTGATTTTGATTTAGGGTATCATATTTTTAGTGAATGAATTATCTAATACTCAAACACATCTATAATACGCTCTTATAAGTCATTCAGTCATTCAAAGTATTATTATTTACACTGTGCCTATGCACAGTGTAAATAATGTGTGTTAGTGTCAAATTGAAACCTCATCTACTTATAATAATTAAGATGCCTTTAAGTAATGGGTGGTAAGTAATGTTCAAATGAGCTCATTTTATTGATAATAATTTATAACTCTGACGGACTCATAGCTACATAGCTACCGCGCAGATAAGTCAATCTGTGAGGTTAAGCAGCGCTTGCTGTGGTCAGTTCTTTAAAGGGCAACCGGTTTTGACACGTAACGACGCCTCCGTACCTCGGAAAGCATTTAAGCAGTTGGCCCCGGATATCATACGAATACCTATGACAGTTGTTACGGGTGTTAGTAGCTCAAAAAGTCTGCCAACCAGTCTCACCATAGAGTATCGGAGTTCAGATAGCATTCGCCCCGTGTAAAATACTGATATTTAGTCGCAATCGTTTAGATCGGGAGCCTACCTCAATGTGAAAAGAAATCACTACATAGAATAAAATAAAACAAATTCCCCCGCCACGTCTGTCTGTCTGTTCGCGATAAACTCAAAAACTACTGAACGGATTTTTATGCGGTTTTCACCAATAGCCAGAGTGATTCATGAGGAAGGTTTAGGTGTATAATTCGTTAAAGCTTTGTGTAAATTCTGAAATATGACGATGATAGTTGAAGACGTCGGAAAAAATCATGTCGACTGGGAGCTTTACTGGCGTGCTCCGAGTAAATGCTCGACGTTACAGGCTGATACGACACTACAACAGAAAAAAATGAAGGTGTATATGCTCTGCTACCCGTGAAAAGCCGGGCGGGTCGCTAGTAATTTATAAAGCTTCAAAATAGGACTAATTTTAGGTGTACCTACTAAAACATGCACATGAAAGTAATCCTATTAAACATCAGCTAACAAGTTAAGAAGATTAAAGTTTTATATTTGTAGTTAAAAACCACAGAGTGCGGGTTTTGTGTCAAACACTTGGCTGGCGGCTAGGGGTTGGCGATCAATATTTAATTTATACTAGCTTTTGCCCGCGACTTCATACCCGTGGAATTAGAATCTGATATTTTCCTGAGGTAAAATGGAGCCTATATTTTAAGTTAGACCTCTAGCAATACATCGGTGAAAACTGCAGTCAATTCCATGCAGAAGTTTTTGAGTGATGCTTATACAAACATACAGACAAACAGACAGATAGGCAAAAATTCTAAAAACTGTTGTTTTTGCTTCTGTTGCTCTAATAAAGACCCCCCCTATAATTTTTTCTGCAATATCTAAGTATAATGTACAGACATCAGCCTGTTATAATTTTATTATATGTATAGATTAGTACTGCATACCCACAATTATGTATGTATGCGTGTACTTTGCGTAATAATCTGTGGTTGGACATTTGAATTTAAATAAGTTTAAGAATTTTGGAAATGGCGGTTTTATGGTAAAGAGGTAAACGTTTCAGGAACGTTTCTAACCTGTAACTCTGCTTGTCTTCGCACGTAAAGATATTTTTATAATGTATACAGACAGTTGTTTCGAATCTAGATGGGTGTGCATGTAAGATGTATGTCTGTAAATACAGGAAACATCCTATTGCCATCCATAAAAAAAAAATCGTTATACTTGTAGTTAGTGAAGCTTATTCTGTCTTAATCAGTACAATCTTTTCATGTTCATTTTTGAACATAAGACCTTAGGGGTCCTATGTTCAAAAATGATTGCAGTAGTCAACTTCGACTATTGACTAATTAAGCGATACAGCCTAGCAAATTAACCCTCTTGCGGACAAGTGGATACCGGGCCCCTTATTCAACTCGTTAACATAAAAAGAGGCTCACAATTTTAATTATTTTAACATTGACTTCACTTGATTATATTAGTAGGCCTTTCAAAATTCGAATAATCAATTCCTCTGGGCCCAAATTAAGACAAAGTGTAATGAATAAAAAATCTGTGCTATCTATGATTAAAATAATATTCATTTCTTTTAGAAAAAATGGCAAATGAGGTTTATTTTTAAATGAGGTTTATTTATAAATCACCCTTTAAATGATACGGAACCCACTCGTTTAAAAAAAGTATTATGTGAGAGAATTCGGATATTTCGTTTTAATTTGGTCCCTGGGAGTCAAGGGAATTACATACTGTTGGATAATTGAACGCGGACCTATTGAATTTCACCCTTTTCATTAAAATATGTACCTACCAACTTCGTGGTACAACAATTAATGTGAAAATAGACATGGTTATTCTTGCTTGCGTATATTTACCTCGTGTTGGTGCGATTTGTTACTTGATGAAAATTATTTGCTTCCAATTTCCATACGGAACATCATTAATTTTACAATACAATAATAACATAACATAGCATCACGCCTGTATCCCCGAAGAGTTAGGCAGAGGTGTAGGTACTATTGTACACCCACATTTCGCCGATGCCGTTATTGATTCCAGTGTAATAAGGCGAGCCTACTGCCATCTACCGGGCACACTTCCAGACTCCGTGGTAGTACTAAGAATTTCCATAGCTACAGAAAACCCCAATAATACTTTGCCCGACCCGAGAATCTAACGCAAGACCTCACGCTCACCTGTCGCAGTTGCGACCTCTAGACCAATGAGGTGCAAAAAAATAGTTGTAATAAAAATTATATATGTAATTCTAAAACCTCTTACAACGATACTAACAGTATAGAATAACTAAGTAGGTGTTCCACGTAATTATAGATACTAGTGATTGCCTAGTGGCCGAAATTCGACCGTATCAATTTTTAAGTTTGAACATTATTGAGGTTCTTTTGTCAAAGAGTATATACCTCTGTAGTCATTGTATATATTTTATTTTTTTCTATTACATCCATAGACTTTCGCTTCCAATTCCAATTAATGATTACATCAGTTGCAAGTGACATTGATTTGACATTTGACATTAGCAGTACCATAGATTTAGAATGTAAAGCGAAATTCTAATTCTATGGTATGAACGTAAACAATGAATGTTTTATTCTCAGAACAATAATTTATGCTTGTTTATTGTTCTGAGGTTTTATTAATTTGTTTAGATATATGTGTGTGTGCCACACGCATGGTGTGTGTGTAATGTTTTTTTTTATTAATTTAATGTATTTCTAAAGCATATTATTTAAAAATATTAACATTCTGCATTTGTTTTCCATATAAATTTTAACCGTGCCAAATTTTATACTCCTCCGTCCGCGTAATTTTCGTAAAAAGGGGTTTTGTTTCACGTATTAATATAATGATAATGGCCAGCATGGTAATAAATAATTTAAAACCCATTAACGATAATCATTAATTTCATTGATAATAATGCTTTAAACCCCTACATAAAGCCAAAATACTATACCCCGATTTTTCTTACCCCTTGTCCGCAAAATGACGCCCAACCTTTTCATGCGTGGATTTTTGACCCTTCCGGGTTGTAATAATATCTTTTGGGCACCGTCAGATTTTCCGCCGGAAATCAATTGTTTGCTTAACGAAATGTTATATTTTCGGACATTTCTTTTTTTTTTTTGAATTTGTTCAGTATTATATTAAAAATGTACACATACATTTTTGTAATTATGTAATTATTTACTAGTATATTTGTAATAAACATTTGAGATTCCAGTCTATTGCCGGACACCATCTTTCACAAATTTGTATCGTATGTCTGATAGGTAACTCGAACAACAAAATGACATAACATAGCATCACGCCTGTATTCCCCGAAGGGTTAGGCAGCGGTGTACTATGTTCCCCCACATTTCGCCGATGCCGTTATTGAGTGTCATGTAATAGAGGGCAAGCTTATTGCCATTTACCCGGTACAATTTCAGACTCCGTGCTGCTACTGAGAATTTCCATATAGAAAAACCCAATAACACTTTGCCCGACCCGGGAATCAAACTAGAGCAGCAGTCGCGTTTGCAACCACTAGCTAGACCAATGAGGCATTCAAGACCGCGGGCTCATCGTAGCTCGAATAACAAAATTAAAAAAAAAAAACGTTCCTTGATTTTTTTTTATGTAAAAAAGACAATTCATTACGATAAAGCTATGTACTTCAGTTGAATATCTTCTGCTTATCCTGAATGTCTAAAATGGCAAATAACATAATTAAGGTAGCGACCCACGTATTCGCGTTTTTCCCCCATCAGAAATAATGGGTCCTTTTTAAATACTTATGTTAATTATTGTACCTTTTTGTTCCGACCGCTCTTATATTTTTAACAAAATGTCGTAGGTTTTTATTTCCCGTTATATACATTAACTTTAATGAAACCTTTGATTTTTATGCGATGCATGTTGCCATATTATGTTTAGGTCACTTTCCAAAATGATACCTTGTTAAGTTAGGCGATAACAAAGTTTCACGCCAGTCTAAATTACGGCCGACTTTTCAATGCCTGGTTAAAAATTATCTAGCTGTTAGCTTGAAATTGAAACAACTATTGAATGGACTTAGCGAAGGATAACTTAACTAAGGTTTAACCGGTTATTAAAAACTCAGCCCAAATGCATTAAATACCGCATACTAAGCCGCATTTATTCTTAAACAATTCTTTTATGAAGTAGCATGAATCGTAAATCTTTTAAGTTTTATTTGTAGCCAATAGCTATGTAATGGTAAACAACGCCATCTATTAGAATCAAGCGACAATTCCAATTCTAAAACGTCATTTTTATAACGATATACAATACGAATGTCCGACATCAACCTTCAGAGGTTGGCCCGCCAGGCTAAGCACCTTGTCGCGTCCAAAATCCACCCCTTTCAATGGAGGAACACCATACCTTTTTTCTCCATATATTTTAGTTAATGTCTCAGCGGTTCACCGACTCGTGATAAGATTAGTAAACAAAATGCGTCTCTAAGGATATGAAAAATAACGACCTTAAATGTCTAGTAGATTTATTAATATTGTTATTACATTTTAGGTTTAGTGTTATTAAAGCTGAATGACGGTTTATATAATAAGTGTTACCATGGGGCCCTGGTTAGTGCCCCATCCGATTTAAGATTCTAGTTCCCTCTGCTCGTTCCATTCACAGACCCACTAGATCTATGAATAGAATAGATTATAATTGTTTATATTTCGACTGAAGAAAATGAGTACTGAGACTTTCATACAAAATACAATCTCAAATTACGACGTTTTACGTGGATTTTCCAAAAAAAAATCTTTCATATAAACCTTAACATTTAACATTTTAAAACATTGCCCCACACTAGGATTTCTCCTGTATCGTGGGTACAGTTTACAAACATACATGTCACATGCACAAACAACCAGACCCGAAACAACTATCTGTAGATCATACAAATATTTGTTCCGTGCGGGGATCGAACCCGCGACACGTAGCGCAGAAAGCTAATCGCTTAGCCACTGCGCCAACCGTGTCGTCAACCTTGTTCTGACAATTACGAACACAACAAAAAAAGTAAACCAAATCAGTCGAGCCGTTCTCAAGTGATGCTCCGTCATACATATGGCAATTGATTTTTATTTATATAAGATAGATAAACCATCGAAATAATATGTCCTGAGATAAACCTATTACATGCACTTTTAAAACCTTAATAGGACTCTAGTTGCACGGTTCCAAAAAGTTGTTCCTATGGAGAAGAACCGGCATTCAACTCCATGGATACTTTTTTAAAGTCTCGAATGGGAGAAGTTTGAGAGAACAATGTACCAACGTAAGCCGATTACCTCCTCCCTTTGGAGTTTACCCGTGATTTAAGACAGAAAATAAGAGCTCACTGACCCCAAGATTGTATAACCTATAACACCTTTTTTATTTTTGCACTTTTACATTAAACCTCTTTATGTTCACCTCGACACATAACGGGAATCAAAACAAGGGTTTGACATTTGGAACTAAAGTATGATTGAAATATTTTTGGATCAAAATTAAATGTATTATAAAAATCGTAAACCCATAAAATTTGTAGTAAATATCATTTTATGTAATCTTTAGACAAATCGTTTATTGGACATAAATAAAAATAATTAAAATTATTGATAAAAATAGAATATTTTGCGTTGCTTCCTTGTGACAACGCCTGATACAGGCGTGGCCAAAAAAATCGTATAAATTTTAATGCACGTGTCTCAGATTGTAGAAGATCGGTAAGTTAATATCAAAATAATTTACCTAACTACACTAAATTCATGTATTCCCTGAAGAGTTAGGTGTTCTATCGTACAGGTACACTCACATTTTACCGAGACCTTGTTATCAAAGACATTGGTTGAATATTCCATGTACCTTGTGTTGTCTGGGGGCGTACAGGCTCACATCGATACTGCGCGAGAAACGGAGTTTTAGAAATATTATCTAGTCACTAAACAAGCTCTTACCATGGTGGGAAGATTTTAAAACATTAAACGAACTTTTAGAAACCTCTCGTTCATGGTCATGTCATGAAATGTATTCTCATTGTTACAGATAGGATGGGAGTAATGGCGCATCATCCCAGTACAAGTGTGCAGTGAAGAGAATGGGACACTTTCACCGAGCTCCTTCTTTGCACATCACTTTCTCTGAGGTTTGTATTATACAATTCAATGTCTATTAAATATCGTTCAGTTTTGTACATAAGCCGATGTCCAATTTTGTGCCTCTCTCATGCAGTCCTCTGTGCGGACTCATAATGCATCATTCAACCAAGGAAAGACTACCCCTACCTGTGTTGACCTGTACTTATGTGTTAACAACAGTTCAACCACTTCATCTCCAGAAGTGATAACCTTAAAAACCTATTATGGAATTCTCTCAGGGTAAATAACTGCCAAAGGTATGGCCAACAGTATCCTCATAAGGAGCAATGTTGCAGAGATTATATATATATATATATATATAATACTCTTATTGATAAACATCTAATTGATTGTTAGACAACAGAAGGACCAGCGTTATGGAATGGAACCATTTGTTTGGATTGGCGCTGTAGCTAATCGATTAGCTTTCTACGATACGTGTCTCGGGTTCGAACCCCGAACGGAACAAATATTTGTATGATCTTCAAATTTCGGGTTTGGTTTTATGTGCATGTGACATGTATGTTTGTAAACTTTACTCACGATACCGGGGAAATACTAGAGTGGGGAAAAGTTAAAAAAAAAAACTCTGATAAAGGTAGGTATCTTAAGTCATTGCCTCATGGGGTCTTATAGGGTAGTCTCTACGACGCTTTTTACAAATTACACTTATTACTTGCTCAAGAAAAGCTGATGCTAAAAATATTCTTTAACGTGTCTCTTACATACAAGTACGTCAATTTATAAGTATCCCTATATATTTTTACATACCATTACGTATTTCGTCTCTCACATATAGGTAAACGCGAAAATTAAATTAAGAATTTAATTTGAAATTTGTTTCCAGCGCGCTGCATACAGTTCCCAAATTATTATTTTGTTGGGTTTGCGCGCACCAAATCCTATTCACCCGAGCACCGTAGGGAAATGCAAAAAAATGTTAAATATTTCCCCGGACTCGACGAACAAGTCCTTTTAATTATTATTTTGTATGTTCATAGTTATTTTTATGTACACGGAAAGCGCTTTCTCGAACGACCTTAGTTCGGTTCATCCAAAATAAAATATTTTTATTTTAAAAGGATCTTCGTTCTGAATGGAGTTCTGAAATGGATCTTCGATCTGAATCTAGGTGCACGATTCCAAAATTGGTTGGTTCTATGAAAAAGAGACCGCCAAGAAACTCCATGGATGTTTTTTTTTAATATTGGTTTACAATCAATAAAATTAGTTTTACATGTTGGTATAAAAAATAATACATATCTCAATCGCAATATTCAATCACATTACACGGTGCAATATTTATATTGCTCAAGGACTATGACTAAGACGATAAAGTAAATTAAAATTTTAGAATAAAATGATCTGGCGTATAGATATTTCTTATACAATAGTGTATAACAATGTTATATAGAAAATTATGTAAAAAAATTGTAATACTTAAAAAAATAATCTAAGTCGAACCAAGCAAATTTGGCTGGCATTGTCTTTCCACCATGGGCGAAGCCATGAGCGATTCTGATACGTCTCATCAGTCAACAACATGACCAATGATAATACGACTAACCTACTGATAACCTTTTACATCGATCCTCGGTTATTAAAATTACACTGTCTCGTCGTCCCAAAATTTTAAGTTGCAACATCTTTACCAAAAACCCATGTGTAGCAATGAAAATCTACTTGACATTTATCGCAAAAATTAAATGAAAATTTTAGTAAATATAATAACATTTACTCATAACTTTCCGCGTTCGTCTTGTGATAAATTTAGCGCAATACAAACCTGCCCACAGTACTAAATAAGTTTAAAATTCACATCATATAAGAAATATACTTTTTTCTATGATTCAAGAGAGTGGGGGCGTAACAGATTTCCCCGGGTAAACCGTATCACAGAAAAATCGCTCCAAGACCTTTTTCCGGATACTCGCACGTGAGTTAAAATTAGGTGACGTCATCCGACAGGCATGACGTCACCTGCCATGTACAGTCAGCAAGTAAATTAACTGGATATACGACCTCTTCGCTGAGATTAATATTAAAAGGTTGTTTGTTGTTGTTTAGATTGGAATCACGAAGTTAGCATTGATGTAAGTGCGGCATTTTGTTTTTCCTTTGTGTCGTCGGTTATGAAAGAATTCGTTGAATGAAATAATGGTAATATTTTAAATGAGTTTCACATGTTTTCGTCTACAGTCCGGGTAATCCTAAAACGTAATTTCAAATCTATTTGTATGCCTGTGAAGAAATCGGTCGCTGTGACGTCAAGTAAAAGTAAAGGTATCCATAATTATTTTAATAACAGCTCTTCAGAAAATTGTAATTTAATTTATTTTCACTCAACATTTCATTACATTCCTCTTCAAACTCCCTGAAGCGTAAGTATAGAACAAATATTGATACCAATTAATCATCTCGGCTGCTGAAATACTATGTTAATCAGTTTTGTTAGATTAAATTGTGTTTTAAATCTGTTCTTGTTTACTTTTGCCGGGCTGATCACTATATTACGGTATTTTATTGTAATTCCTAGCTCTGGCATCCTATGGGGTAAAAATTTTATATTAATACTAGCTTCCGCCCGCGGCTTCGCCCGCGTGGTTTACGAACCCGTACATTTTTCCGGGATAAAAAGTAGCCTATGTGCTATTCCAGACTATAATCTATCTTTTTGCCAAATTTCATCCAGATCCGTTCAGCCGTTCTGGCGTGATTGAGTAACAAATATCCATCCACCCATCCTCACAAACTTTCACATTTATAAGTAGGATAGGATAGGATAGAATCAACTAACAAATACAAAACACGAAATCTTACCATAAAAATTAAACGTTCAGCTACTGTTACTTTTTGTATGACGTAAGATTTATCTGGACCTCCTTATTGGTCTTACTGGTCTGGCAAAGTGTTACTGAGTTTTTCTTTTTTATCCTACCTAAATGAATGATAGGTATTGGGCGTTTATAGTAGGTACCTAAATTCTACAGCGAATGCTGTCAAATGCCGCTGTTCTGTTCAATATGATGCGATGCGCCTATAACAACTGAACATATCGCACCCTCCGAACGAAAGTGAGTGAGTACCTAAGTCAAAAATGTAAATTATGAGAAATTAGCAAAAAAGTATACTTTTTAAGGTCAGTTTTGGTTGTTCAGGAATTTTTAGTAAGCTCACTTTCATTCTAACGGTGTGATATAACGTAGACATTTAATAATGTTAATAGCTGATCAGAGGCGCTCCAATTGGTCCGTTTCGTGCTATCCACCAATCGGAGCGCCGCACGCGTTCGATGCGTTAAATCGAGTTTGCCAAAGAAACTTACACTAGGGCCTCAGGTACTCGTATCTACTTAAAAAATATCTACCTATTCAAATAATTCTTCGTCTAATACATATATATTTATATAAAGTAGGCAAGCATCC
Organism: Shargacucullia verbasci; assembly: GCA_947562105.1. Taxonomy (NCBI): domain Eukaryota; kingdom Metazoa; phylum Arthropoda; class Insecta; order Lepidoptera; family Noctuidae; genus Shargacucullia; species Shargacucullia verbasci. The sequence goes on from OX387296.1 coordinate 3,821,875, forward strand.
GTAATCACAAATTTTCTAATTATCGTTTTCGTATTGGCATGAAAGCTTCGTAATTAAGATATCGTTAATAGGGGATTCGATTCCCGATAACAATGATTAATTAACGATAATACGATTACGTAGGTTTAATCAAACTAATATTCTATAAGTATAGGAAAATTTTGCGAGTATTTTTATTTTTTACTAGCTGGTGCCTGCGACTTCGTCTGCGTGTAAAATAATGAAATTAAATAAAAATAACGGCCTTCTCCAGGGCCCAAGCTACCTTTTTGTAAAATTTCATATAGATCGGTTCAGTGGTTTAGTCGTGATGAGGTAACAAACGTAGAGTTACTTTCGGGTTAGTAATTCTGTGGATGGATTTAAATATTTTTTTTACCTTAAATTACAAAGTAAGACGGTTTCATACTGTATGTAGTATATTAATTGATCGTATTATTGTTAATATTTGGTTAGAACAGAACAGAATAATAATGATTTCTACAAAAATATGGAACCCCATTGTATATTTCGAAATGGCTTGCCAATGTTAATTTTAATATTTTTATCGTAGTACCAAAAAAGTCACTGTTATGGACACTTCCGTAACGAAGATAAACAAAACTATTACAGATATCATATACTATGATATATTTCATGTAGGTATGTGGAAATTGTAGGACTTAAAAAGATCTAAAGTTTACGAATTTAATTAGAAAAGCGCTATTAACATTACGTATTAACTGTACACAGTAGTGGCGGTTAGTTATTGAAAATTAGTTTTTATATGAAACGTATTATTTATGTGCAGGGGTCGGCGTGTGCGCGTGCGCATCGCATGCGTTGATGGGCGGTGGCGCGAGCGCGGGCGGCGGGCGGGCGACGCGCGCCCTACGCCTGCTGCTGCTGCTCGTGCTGGCCCTCGCGGCCGTGGAGTACCTGTTTGGCTCCATTCTAGACGCATCCCCACTCAGAACCTATCTCTACACACCACTTTACAACGCCACGCAGCCTACCCTCAGGTATGAAGACTTAAATATAATGTATTTGTTCTGCTGATCTCGGTACTGCTCTTCAGTCCATGCTTGAAGGCTCAGGATCTAACTCTACGATCCATTTTTCTAAGCCCTTAGACCTAACTAAGGTATTATTGGCTCTGATAGTGCCACGATGGTCTTGCTGCTTGATCTTAAACGCTGTTACTTGGAGTGCTTCCGTAACTCCAATTGATAGCGGTGCAACTCGGAACCTACTGTTTCACCCAACTGTACGCAATCTAGCCTCGGGTACGACGGACTGTTATGAAGGTTCTTGAATCGCCGACGGCTTCATCCTGGAGACCTTAGCGCTCATTACCTTTACATGGAGTGGAATCTTAATTCAAGCTATCCAATATTAAATCAAGTCTGTCCAGAGAGAGTATTTTTACATCGGACATTGGGTTAAAATATCAAGAGTTATTTCTTTTGTTCTTACTCGCGAAAAAGGCAACAGTGGCGATTAAGTTAATCCCTATTGATTGTCAGTGGTAACCCCATCAGTGTAATGGCATCATTATATGAAATCTTCTCCATCTTTTACAGAAACGCCGAAAAACTGGCTGGAACTTGGCCTAAAAGAATACCCTCGACAAATCCTATACTAAACCCCGAAGAATATACACAAATTAAAAATATAACTGTGTCTAATCACACGACAAAAGTTAACGTGATACAACCACCAAATACGATTAACATGACAGTATCAAAGCATGATATAACTGTTAACATGACTGTACAAAATCCCCCTTTGTATGCAAGTACTCCTACCCCACTGCTGATCACAAAGTTAATGGACAGCATAAAGAACTTAGTTACCACTGAAGTTGGTGTGAAGAAGAGTGAGCCGCCGGCCGCAGAAACTCTGCCGTTATGTGATAGTATGCCTCCTGATTTAGGTAAGTACCCTGAGTTCGCAGCCAAACAATAAAAAAAAGTTGCCGATCGTGTCAAAAGGTTAGGTTTTTGTCTTCTGTCTTATCAATAAGCCGCATAAAACATCGCTACGTAAAGCGGCTAGACATTATGTAATACAGCGTGTATATTCGGCTATGAAATACGAAGGAAAAAAAAGATTATTTAATAAAGCAATTGATCTCATAATACATCATAAAAACAACACTATTTACAAATAATATGGTCTACTTGTTACAGTTTGTAGATTCAATAGTCTATCAAGGTTTTTTCATCTCGAAGATACTGTTTTGCATGCATCTTAAAATTTTCATCTTCATTTTTATAAGTTAATCAAATGATTTCAGACTTCTCCCACGCTATTCTTATATGAGTTTAATATTGAATCATTTTCAGGTCCCATACCAGTAAACAAAACGGAATTGGAACTAGATTTTGTGGAAAAGAGATATCCAGAGATTCAGTGGGGAGGACGGTACACGCCGCCCAACTGCACCGCTAGACATAAAGTTGCCATTATTGTGCCATACAGGTAAGGTTATACGATCACTGGTCACTTTGGCAGGCTATGATACACTTCAGTTTAGTTAGGTTATTATTTAGGTCATTATTATTACCGAAAACGACTACTCAAGATAAGACAATATGCAAGTTCTTTTTTAGGTTATGGGCACGCTGGACGTTGTGCGCTATTGCCAAAGTAGTCTTATTAGAATTTAAAATAATAAACTGGGACCATAAAAAAAAAATCTTTCACTTTTCAGAGATCGCCAACAGCATTTAGCAATATTCCTGAATCACATGCATCCGTTCTTGATGAAGCAACAAATAGAATATGCGATATTTGTCATCGAGCAAGAAGGTAATTTTGGTGCCTTAAATACGAGTACAGCATTTTAAATTAGATAATAACTAGTAAGAGGTCGCCTGTGGCCGAGAACAATACTTATAATACGTGCGTTTTGTGTTTAAAGTATGCTGTTATGTATGTAATACATTTCGTAATTTTTCAAAAAAAACTATACTATTTATAAATAACCAACCAACCTTGGCGAAGAGATTATCTAACAGCAGTTGCCAAAATTATTAAATGAATGAAAATGAAAAGCCCTTGAAACGTGACTTACGTTTTATATTTAAACTTTAATATTGTTATTTCAGGTAACAAAGAGTTCAACCGCGCGAAGCTTATGAACGTGGGTTTCGTGGAGAGTCAGAAGCTGGAACCAGGTGGCTGGCAGTGCTTCATCTTCCACGACATTGACCTGCTGCCCCTGGATACCAGAAATCTGTACTCCTGTCCACGACAGCCAAGGCACATGTCCGCATCTATAGATAAGCTTAATTTCATGTGAGTTCTGGTTTATTTTTAAGTTGTAAGATCTTTTACTAATTACTAGGACCCGACAAACGTTGTCCTGCCCGAACCTGTCCTAGAACTCGATCACAGCGCTACCTACCGAGTCCAATTGTGATTATAAACCACCCACTCCAAAACACAAAAATTCATCAAAATCGGTCCAGCCGTTTAGAAGGAGTGACATAAAAGAATGACATACACACGTACGAAAGAATTGTATATATAAAGATCGAGCGTTCTCGAAAACGGCTCTAGCGATTTCGATAAAATTTAAATCTAAGATCTCGTCTCTGGAAAAAGTCGTTATCAGTAAAGAAAAAGATTTTGTCCCGAGTGGACGCTCGATCGTCCAAATATTCTATATAAAGTGTCGTAACTTCTTTCTTATCATTAAGGTTTGTCGGTATTATATTTTACTAGGATACTTTTTTTCTTCTAAGAGTACACCTCAAAGAGTTTCCGACTGTGTGTTGCCCTAAAACTCATATTCTTTCAATGTTGCTGTTTCAGGTTACCATATGAAGATATATTTGGCGGAGTGTCGGCCGTGACCTTGGAGCAGTTCACCAAGGTCAATGGCTTCTCCAACAAGTATTGGGGGTGGGGTGGAGAAGACGATGATATGTTTTATAGGTAATACTTAAATTTAAAAATTCGTGCTCTTTCGTTTCCATAAACGTGTAATTTCATTTTCATTGTTTTGTTTCTGTATTTCTATGAAGTTTAACTAGAATTTCAAAAAGTTTTGTTTGCTCTGGCATGTTGTCTAACAAAATCAGACTAACAGTCCTAGGAAACGAGAAATGAAGTTAGTTGTCAATTATATTTTTTGTTACAGATTAAAGAGAATGAATTATCACATAGCGAGGTACAAGATGTCTATAGCGCGGTACGCGATGCTAGATCATAAGAAATCAGCGCCTAATCCGAAAAGGTACAGTACAATTAACACTTTAATCTAGTTTAAATTACGTATTGTTTTTTTTAATTTAGAAAAACACCAGAAACAAGGCAAGGCGTGAAGTATATCTTCGACCTTGGCACCTGAGTAGATTTTCTGTGGGAGCATGGAAATCAAATTCATGAACTTTTGTGTTCAATTTTTGTCAATTTACTACATTCATAATGTGACGGAATTTTGACATAATCAAATATTAGATATGTCAGAACTTTAATAATTATATACTCCTTTTTCACTTCCAGGTACCAGCTTCTATCGCAAACAAGCAAAACATTCCAGAAGGACGGCTTATCGACCCTCGAGTACGAGTTAATCCAAGTAGTGCAGTACCACCTTTACACTCACATATTAGCTAATATTGACGAGCGTAGCTGATGGACATATCTCGCCAAGCTTCTGTTTGGCGATGAACGGTAACACGAGTGCAGTGTAAAGACACTTTATTATAATACGATCGTTACCTAGTGTTGTTGATCTCTTTCGCATTATGGAGTGGCGGCGGGTTTCTAGTGTTGCCTGCTGTAAAAATTAAGTAACGCCTGCATTGATGTTAGGGCTGATATTTATAATTACGTGATTTTTATATAAGTTATTTTAAGGCTTGTCGTGTTTTTTATCTACCAAGTATATTGAGATAGAGGGCCAATTTTGCGACTGTTGTTAAACCTTGTTTAATCATTCCATTGCTTTTACTTTACTGGATTGCTATTTTGACTCGGTTTTTAATGTATGGCAACACTAGGAATTTGTTAGCAATATATACATAGGTGCATACTATAAAGGTAGGCCTTTTATCTGTAATGTTAAATATTTCATAATAATATGTCTTTAGTGTCGGTACTAATTTATTTCCGCAAGTTAATTCCTAAGTTTTAAATTATTTAAGATGTTTCGTTTCGTTTTTTAATCGAGTTCTTGTCTGAAATAATCACTACGGACCTGCAATGTTTTTATGATTTTATTTGTACGTTATATTATTTTATTATACATCTCTTGATTTAATATTGCTAGTCGCGTTTTTATAAAGATCAAGGACACATGTCACATGTATATTAATCATTGCTGACTACAATAATAATGATAATTAGGGACAGTTGATCGGTTCCGACCTAAAATGTTTTAAGGTTTATAAAAAGTGTAAAAATGTGTAAATTAAATAATGTGAAATAATGGATGTAGATAAATTGTACATGCGGCCATTTTATTAATATATAAAGTACAGAATGACAATATAGTACATAAATCAAATCGTTGTAAAATAATATTGCGCTGAGAGCGTTCATTATTAAAAGTACAGTTAACATTGAATATTAATGTAATATTCTTGTCAGTATGCGATAGTACATACAGGTAGATTGGTTACTAAATTTAAAAAAAAGATTTTATATGGAGAATTTACGGCCTAAGCATCGAAATAATTTTTACAGCGTTTGATATTATTACGAGTTTTGTTCTCATAAAAAGCGAAAATCGAATCATTATAATAAAAATATTATTTTATATTTATTTATTATATATTAAGCTAAGCTCAGTGTAAGCTAAAGTCACAAATTTTTTATTGTATCTACGTGATGCAATTTGTATTTTATTTTTACATTTTTATTTTATTTGAAAATAAGAATCTCCAAAGCTATTTTGTATGAAATCTCAATTAAATACTGACTATTTATTAGCACTGAAGTGCTAAATGATATTCCAAATCGTGTATAAATGTTTTATACTAAATAAATATGTACTTACTTATTAAATAAATACAAAATGTAAATAGCTTTAGTAGTTAGATAGGTAGGCAACTTATGTTTAGAAATAATATCCAGCAAGGATAAGTTCAAGGTTTTATTTAGTTATTTCTAATGTACTACCTACGTAAGCTTTTTTATTTAACAATTCCATTTCGAATATACCTATTGCAAATCTTTTTGAGAATGTCATGTTCCTTAATATAATCAAAATAATAGATTTTATAGTATATTTATGAGTCTACAAAATAGTTTTGTTTGTAAATACAGTAATGAGTGCAAAAATGTAAATATAGTAGCGAAATTGATTATTAGTAATTGATTGTGGTTATGTATGTTGTATATACTTCAATAACCTAGTATATATGCCTGCAATTACTACATATTGATATTAAACTATAATTTACTGCAGCTTGTTCTAAAATTTTCTCTTGAATTTAGCTTCATGTATTTATATTTTTGCGCTCATTAATATACAATATGCTGCCAGACTAAGACGTCCATGGCTTCTGTTTATCCAAGACGTTATAAAATTTGTAATCTACCAATGTAAGGCAAAAAAGCAATAGTTTTAGCAACTGATATAGTCTTATAGGGTTCTCTTCTCTTGACTCATAGGAAAATAAAAAAATGGAGGCCAAAATCAACAACGACATCTTTCAGCGCTTGATACAATTCACACATTGCGTATAATTAAATAATTTAAATTGAATAAAGAGTCTCTATCAATAATATTTCTTTTACACGTTTGCGCAACTGCGTAGCAAGTAATGAGAGCGATTTTTCGTATTTTAATTTGAAAAGTCGATTACGCCTGCAGGCAGTCACAATTTCGAAATCTCCCACGTTCACCGACTACTAACCATATTGAATGCTCCTCAAATGTGTACACAGAGCTACGCGTCGGTAATATTGGCACATGTGCACCAACGTTTTGTGTAATAGCGAGGCGAGTGGCGAACGTGAATGTGTAAAAGTGGTGTTATGTGTTTGCTTTAATGTCTTATGAAATTCGGCATACTTTTATTTAGGAATATCTTTTTCTTTGGTTTGGCCTATCTATAAAATACCAACTGGTGAAATGATATAGCGTATTATATTATGTAGATGGAATATCTGAAGTTTATATGTATATTGCATGAGTATTATATTTTGTATTTATGAATTTTTATTACTTATTTTAACTTTTGGAAAGGCTTTATTATTTTTATGCTTCAGTGGAAGTAGGTATTTACATTCTCATAACCATAAACTTATTTTAATAAATATATATATATCAAAAATGTAGCTTGTAAAACTACTTTCTATGGTACAGTCAGCGACAGAAACACTAGCCTAAGATGTCCAAATAAAAACGAAACATCTAAGGTTTCGACTTTTCAGTAAGTGTTAAAATTTTACGAAACAAGTGTCGTTATCATGTTATCTGTGCAGTCAATGTAGAGACTATTATATGTATGAACATAATGAAAAAAAGAAACACTTTACATCATTGACGAAAGTTCAGTTTTAAAATTATGCAGTTTTGTCGCTCTCCTGAAATGTTGCTATTTTTGAACATATTTTATAACTTATTTCAATGTAATAAGGTTTATTATTCCTAACTTATTATTTATTTATTATAACAAAATTGTTACAAATCATTTATTAGGGGTTACTATTATGATCGTGATTATGATGATACTAGGATGACTGCATTTGTGTTAATATTCTTATTTCAATAATATTGTCAAGCCGTATTTGGACACCTTACCATTTCCAAAGTATCTGTGTATCCTGAAGCTGACTTTACACGACTTCTTTAACTATCTCAGATTTTCTTGAATAATTTTCTTTAGATTTCAATTAGAAAATTGAAAGTCAATAATTGTGTGATAAGAAATAGAATTTTTATACCTACGTTAACTCAGAATAGGTACGAGAAATGGGCCTATACACATAACAATAAAAATACATTAAGATAAGTCATGTAAACGATTCATGTTTTGCTTAAGAATCTCACTACTTACTCGAGTGTAAGATCTTTTTTACATGCAAAATATTAGTTTTCAAGTATAAAAATACCGCTTATAAGTAACAATCCATACTATTTAACCTACCAACATTAGATAACTATAGTTTAGACTATGAGTTACTTAAAGGGAAGTGATATATTAGTTTTCATGTCAAAATTGTTTTGAATAAAGTATTGTTTGTTTTTTTATAACTGGGTTGTTTTATTTCAATCATATGTATTAACTCTTGTCTGTCCAATATAAAACTAGGAAGCAACGGATTGGCATAACGATGTGAAGAAAGATAATGTCGAAATCGAGATTTTTTGAATAAACACTCGGAATGCAACAGTGGCTAAACGCAGACGAGATAGTTTTTTTTTTTTTTTTTTTACTTATAAAACACCATCTCTCATACGAGATTTACATCAAAGTACATCAGAATTGCCCGTAAAGGGGCATAAGATGTAAACACCAATTTCTTACCGTACAGGCCTACTTTGAGCCTGCTGAATTCAATATAAATGTACCTATGTCTATGCTAGGTACTATGCAGAAATAAAATTTTCTTTATGCTTTTTCTTAAATGTATTAACCATCACAAAACATGGAAGTATACTGCTTTTACACGAAAAAAAAAACTATGAGCACACAACTCGCACTTGGCCACAAAAAAATTCGTTCACGGTAAAGTTGAACAAAAAGGCGGGATAATTTACACTTTACATTTTTTAAATTTAATATGGACGCATGACGTCCTGGGAGCGAACTGCTGGAATTTTAAACACGAAGATAGGTCGGTTGCTGAGCTGGAGCGAGGCGCGGAGGCCTGCGGCCAGTTGCCGCGGCAGGCCCATCAGAGGCGGGCTTTCACGCCACGACGTGCGTCGTAAATACCAAGATGGCGCCGGTGTACAAGCAAGTGTCAAGTCTAGCCAACTTCTTTCAGCCTCAAACTTGGTCCTAGAAAATAAATCAATGCTGAAGTGCATAATATATAATATACCTACTTCCCGTAGTCACATAATATATAGACCCAAAACTTTCTTTTTCTCAGACAGAATTAAATGTTCACGGCCGTCTTAAAGTAGTAAGTACTAAAGTACAATTAGTAAACCAGCCTAAATGGTATAATTCACAAATCACTGTTATCCGATAAAAAAAGTCTTTAGCAATAATTACACTAATATTTAATAATTTCTTGTAAATCTGTTACTGAAAACGGATAGATACCTACCTACGTCAGCAGAACGATCTAGTAATCCGTAATTTCGCGTAAAATCGAATTATTGGGTAAAGTCTGTCACATTACGCGATTCTACTGATTGAGTAGTAATTTCGCGAAACTACGGACTGAGTACGTTCTAGATACCAAACTTTCTACCATATTTATAATTATTAATAATAATATAAATATATTACTTAATTACTACCATCTATTAGTTGAAAAATAAGGGGATTATTCATTAACGGCAAACAATTTTTGAAAAAGTCTTGTATATAAAATACATATATCTAGTAACTCACTTCTCTAACTCTCTTTCCTTCTCCTTGCTCCGTTTTGGTTTCCGAGTGGGCGTCGTCGCTCTAAACCTATAGTATTTCGGCATCTTTCAATATAAATTTTGCAAAAAATGTTACGCGAACATACATACACGATGATCCCAAAATGTCATTACAATTATGACGGAGAAAATAACTTTTTTATAAAAGTTATCAACTTCAATATTTTGTCATAATCAGCCAGGATGCAATCAGAATGTTCTTTTTAAGTAGGTAGGACACAACAAGTTATACTCTCTGGACCAGCCGTCGGCGATGAGTGGATTGTCATATAATGAAGATTCAAGATTATTTGAAATTTTCCGACTCGCGAGCAAGATCTGCTAACTTTGTGAAATCTAGTTTTTTTACTACTAATTTGAGTGCGTTTGGCAGTACTTCACCTGATGGTGAGTGACAAGTGTGTTGCCGAGGATGGATCAGTCTTATTACTAATTTTACACACTTTTCTAAAAGCTTTATATTTTAATAATCAGACACAAGCTGATAATTTTGCGCACTATAATAATTTGAAATATATAAATAGCTCGTTCGGAAATTTTCGAAAATTTTCAAAAATGTCTACCTTCATTCTACAATATCTCAAAATCTACCCATAACCGATCCCTGATCCATGGTGGTCGATGGAGTCAACTTGTTATATTTTGGTATAACATATAACCTCTTATGTAGAAGGAATAGGTCGAATTACTATTCACCTGTACATCTATAATCTGTACATAGATAGGAAAAAATCTATCACAGTAAATGTCATCTTTATTTTTATATTTTTTTTTACTTATTTTTTGTGAAGCACTTTTAATTATACGTTAAATTTACTTAGGTTTACCTTTAAAATTATGGCAAATTTATCGCTCCGTATGTTAACCCTGTTTCTTTTGGCTGCATTTCTTTTGAATATTTCGAATTACTTGTTTATAAGATTTTACAACCTGCCTCGCGATAATGTTAATTACTATTATCCAAAAACGGCCAGGTAAAATACCTATTACTTATAAATTTTCTAAGTTACAGCATTTGTGTTCACTAGCAAGGTAGTGAGATATTTAATATTTTTTTATTAAATATCTAGGTTTATTTTACCTGCTGTGGGTATTTCACGTTTTTAATTATTGAGAGAAACATGTTTTGCATTGTAACACTGGCTTGAGCCACACAACCGTGACAGATAATAATATCTATTGATATCAATTAAAGTATCTACAATGTTAGTGCTCCCACCTAATGGTAATACAGGAGGCATAGAATTTTTTTTAGACGCATGGGATTGAGTAATATAGAATCACACCTCGCGTCATATTCAAGTTGTATGCCTTTTTATCCGACTACCGAAGGGTAATTTTTCTCGAATATGTATGTCTATTTCGACCTGCAATAGCTTTTCTAACATTTATGTCAAAGATTATAGAGATTGCTTTTCACTTTTCAGTTGAATTTTTTTAACGCAGTAGGGTATTTTGTGTTTTTTAATAATTTATTGCGACAGTCATTTGTCCACCCGTCGATTTTCAATGGCTGATTGATGTTTGCAGTGGAATGGAAGTCCCTCGGTCACCGATCAAGACAGAGTACTGGGCCGTAGAGGTACAATGCACCTACCATGAAAAAGCAGATTCGACAAGCCGCCCGAAAAAAAATTATAGCAAATCAGACAGCACGGTCTCTGATAATGATTTGATGCAGGACCAAACTAAAACCACTGAGAAAGACATGGACTATTGTCCTGAACTACCACCAGATTTAGGTAAGGGAACTTTAAATACGTTTTAATAGTTCATCCTTAAAATTTTCGTTGATAGGTTCATTATTCGAATTGTGTTTAAAGAAGTGTGCAGTGTAGTCATTTTATTGGTAGAAGGAGAACGGTGATGGTAGTTTCACTAGGTAGAGGCCTATTCTCGGCAGCGTTCTTCTTCTTCTTCAGCCAGTCTTTACCCACTACAGTGAACTATGATACTGATCAATCTCTTGGCACCCAACGTGGGACAATAAGTGTACATTCTGCGATTTAAGTTGATGAACCATTTCATAATTTTGAAATTTATTTACGTGTTTTTTTTTTACTAACAATTACAGTAGTTGATAAAGATACCCTATTCTATATTAATTCATTACAAACATTTATGATATTTTTGTACAATGATCGGTTACTCGTACCAATTTTGTCGCTGACTGTACCTCTATACTATTGTGTTTTGCGCTAGACACCACCACTACCAATTTATCAACATGTTACATTTTACACATTCAACAACTGAGTGAATCACTATTCAAAGTGGTTCTTTGGTAAAGAAATAATACGATGACTGGTGCAGAACTGTCTTGTTTAAACTATATATTATCTTATTCCCAATGATTTGAAAGAACTGTTAGATTAAGCACCTATCTGACTGCCTCGTTGGTCTAGTCGTATAGTGCAAGGTCAGGCAAAGTGTTATTGTATGTTTTTTTCTGTATGGAAATTTTCATCTGTAGATGACAATAGGCTCGCCTCCTATTACATGCGAGAGAATCTGCTAATACCCTGATAATACCCATCTATCTCTAATTCTAATAGATCATAAAATATCAATGCCAGCCTTCATTCGTAGTATGAATGAGCTAGTTTATACTGTGCAGCCGGGCGGCATATACCAGCCGACAACTTGCAAATCTCGACAATCCGTCGCAATTCTTATAGCCTACAGGTAAATTCAATTTATTACCTTATTATTATTATGTATGTCTCCTTGCACGGGACTACAGAGTCCCGGACCTTTGCCAACACGTAGAGGCCCTTTAAGGCAACTTTAATGAAATTGTTACGGTGACAAACCCAGCCATCCGCCCAAAGACAATCCCTGGGTTTGCATGGCTATTGGAGAACATATGGAGAAAAACTACTTGGATTTGGACTACTTGGACTTGTGGTGAGATGTTAGTGGACTAGGTCTTGAAAAACTATGGAAATTTATGGCGCCTGCCGAAACATGTCATATGTACACATAAAAATGGCAGACGGAGACTCGCCAACTCACTAACTGGGCCGCCAAAAATAGTTGCTAGGGTCGCAACAAGACAGCAACAGGCACAGAAAAAAAAACGACCGCATTCGAGATGTGACCGGTCATTCGTTTGACTTATATTTGTATGGAACCGGCTTTCTTTACCTATTTAAAAAAAGAATTAGTTATATATGGTGAATTTCCAGTCCCGTGTCATTTGGGTCGATCGGAATTTTTTATTTATATGATACATTGTGATTTCGATGATTTTGACCCACGCCGCGGGTGCCTGGAGGGACCGCTCCTCTTGCTTCACACTATAGATTCGGGGGGTAATTCTGCCGCAATTAGGCAACATACCTTTGAGATATCGACATGCAACTAGTGGTTGGATGCCGAAGATATTTTAGTGGCTGTTTCTATACAGGGAAAGAATATTTTAAAATAGAAATGCCTATATCGTAGCGCAAGAATCGCCCCCCAGCCCCTTCAGATACATAGGAATTAATAATTATTATGTGTTTTTACCTTCTATCCAGGGGCCTCAAATCACACCTCACTGCATTAATGGTCACCTTAAATTCGTTATTAATAAAACAACAAATGGATTACCAAATCTTCGTCTTCGAACAAAGTAAGTTGTTTGATTATAATATCACCACATTTATTTTTCTCTTGTTGTCTCCGTGGCGGAAAAAATGATTTGCAATTAAGTAGTAAGGTTGTGTGAAACAGAATACCTATTTCAGAAAAACTTAAGTACATAGGTACTTAGTACAGCCTAGTGTTAGTTTCTTTTGACAAACTCGACTTAACGCATTGAAAATGTTTGGCGCTTCGATTGGTGGAGAGCACATAATGGACCAATCGGAGCGCGCGTAATGTTTATACATCCCACGTCTACTCAATAACAACAGCGGCAAAGAAAGTGCTGCGTGCATGAGACCGAGGTGACGTTACGTACTATTGCGTGAATATCGCTAGCACCACAATGTATAAATTAATATTGTATATTTAATTCCGAGTTAAAAAGAGTAACCATGGAGTTTCTTGCCCGTTCTTCTCCATTGGAAATCAACACTTTGGAACGTGGCAACTAGAGCCTGACTATACATAAGTGTCTTTAAATGGTTTACATGAATAAGAATATATTTGAATTTGAATTTGGATTTGACCACAAAGAAATTTGCGCATCCGTGTAAAATTTGCTTATTTTTTTCCACTTGACTTTTAAATTTATCATTTCGTAGCCTGTTACAGTACAGTAACATCGTATCGCGTCGCATCGCATTTGTCGCTTATATTAGGTCAAAATCTATAATTTTTGTAAAAATATTGTTACTCTTACAAAGTCCTCTCTCTCCCTGTTACAACACTTAGATGGGTTTAACTAGTACAAGTTTTCCTCTAGCTCAATCGACAAAAATTTATGAAAAAATCGTGCTCTCGTATTTGAGTGTACTCTTATCGTAAACACGCGAATTGTTATTTTCCATATTAGTATTTAACTAACTATTATCAACATCGAGGACAACTCATACTTTATTTATTGCCCGAGAAGATGCCCGATTTAACTCAAACTTTTCTTAAGGAAACATAACTCAGCCATACAACCGCGGTAAGCTGTTCAACGCTGCTTTCAAGGTAGTGATGCGTTTACGCAAGACTCCCTGGCATTGCATTGTCATTCACGAGCCAAACATTGTGCCTTTGGACGCCCGCAATCTGTACAGATGCAGCTGGTATCCTAAACAGCTCGCTACCAAGGTTTTTAGGCAGTACAGGTAAGATTTGGATTTTAACTTTCTCTAAGGCATCATTTTGAGATCACGTAGGAATAATGATACGGATCACATCTTTGTAATAAACATTGTGTTATACATAATATGAAGACCTAGAAGTAGGTATGAAATAGAATTTTTTTTAGTCTCTCGCAGGCCTTAAATGTCAGACACTATGATTGTTATAGAGATCTGGTTCTTATCAATCGATAATTTCTCTAAAGTACAGGTAATATTTTTTGCACGTTTACTTTTTCTTGGGTCAGATAAGCTCATTTCTACATAATCTGTGGATGCAGTTGTTCCATAAAAAAATTAAGATAACAAATTAATCTACAATATTTAAAGTCGTTTTATCGTTTGTTCTTCCATTCTGTATATTGTGTATACATATATGTATGTCACAACTTTTAGCCGGCTAATCTTAGGTTAATTTTCAAGGAGAGGCTAATGTTCGACATAATGTTAAGTAATTTGCGATAAATAGTTTCCTCTTTAGTCGGCTAAGCTGCACATAACCCAAACGCAACGGCTAATAAAAAGTATTCAATGGACCCTCAGGGGCAGCGCGTATACGCGACTGAGCAGTTGGTTACGTTAGGTCAGAACTGGGATCACCTATGTGTTTACTGCGAATATGGATATTGTTTTATTATTTTTTCCTTTTTCATTCGCTTCTTCATTTTTAGCCAAGAGGCTGTGAAAATAAGTTTCCTATTTCCTATTATTTTCTGTCTTTCTTTCTTCTTTCATTAGCCGGCTAAACTTAAGTTTATTTTCACACTCATCTTTTGCCGTAACATATAATAGCAAATACAACTTGTTAAATTATTATTTACCAGAGTACCCTATATGCCCTTGCTCGGAGGAGCAGTCGCCATGACGCCGGAACAGTATATAAAAGTCAACGGTTTTTCAAATGTATACTGGGCGAACGAAGCGGATTATTTAGATTTGTATTACAGGTAAACTATTTTGTACCTTAATGTACGTTGACCCAACACTATTACCATCACAATCCATTCACGTTTGGCATTGATGAGACGGCGCACGGCGGTGCGTGTGTGTTTCACGTGCACCTATTTAGAAGGATGTACGACTACAAGTTAGCCGCATAATGAGACGGGGCCTGCCAGGTCATCCACTGACGGGCCGATAGCTGTCGGAGGTACGGCGAATGCGCGAGCGATTTCGTGTTTCCGGCGCTGCAAGTATGCCACAGAAACATCGTGTGGTTTTAATTGGAAAGTGTTCGACATCACCCGTCGCCTTTCCATCGGCGGCGGGTATCATGATTATATCCACAAGTTAAAAAAAAGATAGAGATAAAAGGCAAAGGTATACCTACTGCACCTCTGTTATCTTTCATACCTACTTACCTCGTAATTTATTGTAGATTCTTGTTTTAAATTGAACTTAATTCTTAGCTTTAAATCAAGGTGCTGTTTTGCAAGCTATGTATACATAGATTACCGACTAATACTTTATTATACTGGAAATATTATCATATAAAGATATTCTGAATCAGACTTTATTCGCAACGAGTAGGTAGTTTTTCACACCAAGCGGGTTTGCTCGTGGCGATTGGATTCGTAACAAGGGAGCGAGTAAATTTCTAAGTTCTTCAGTGCCGATTGAAAATTGTGATTGGAACCGTCGTAAGTGCCGGCTCCGGTAACGGAAGAATTGCCTGTAATAAAATGTAAATAAATTAAATCATACCATATTATGTTTTTCTTTCAGAATAAATAAGACGAGGTATTTAATTGATAGGAGTATTCCACTCGTTGGTAGTTACGAAACGATTATGAGAAGCATACACCTGTGGACCAAGTAAGCATTCATGTACAGTCAGTGTCAAAAAGATGTAAGTATACACGTAGAGAAATTCAAACGCTTATTCTTGGAAAGGTATTGGATAAAATAATAAAATTTAAATGACCATGTATTTTTATGTATCCGCAAATAGTACGTATGAAATTGGTCAAGATTTCAATCACTATTTACTATAAAACTCACGTTTGAATTTCGCTACGTGTATACACCTTAGAGTGAAATGACATGAAACGGATGACATTATTGTGTCTGACGGGCCTAAGCCGGATTATTACAATCGGGAGTCTGTAATATTCCTCTCACTTGTGCAATGTAATAGTTCCATCAGCTGCCTCATCTGCCTAACCTTTTCCCAACTGTTGGGGTCAGATCGCAGTCGTAACTAGATTCGGCAGAATTTTAGTATTTTTAAGCGTTTGCCATCAGACCTCCGCCTACTATGTCAAATGTCTGAAAGTAATAAAATTACACTACGTAATAATCACGCCTCTTTCCCATGGAAGCGTAATGTTGAAGACCTACATGACGGTCTATATTCTTTTACATAAATAAATGTATAATTTATTTGATAAAACTATGAAAGAATGCTCTCTAGAGATTATATGTGTTTCAATCATCTGATATACAAAGATTCATTCTTATTTTTTTTATAAACGTTGCTCTACATTAGGAATAATTCCTGTATCGTGGGTGTCTTTACAAACACAAATATTCACATGGACCCACACCCAGACCCGAAACAACTATCTGTAGATCATACAAATATTTGTTCCGTGCGGGAATCGGACCCGCGACACGTAGCGCAGCAGTCGATCATTCAACCGCAGATCACTCAACCGTCTGTCCGTCTGAACGTGATATACTCTAAAACTACTCAACGGATTTTCATACAGTTTTCACCATTGGACGGTGGTGATTCATGAGGAAGGTTTAGATGTATAATTCATTAAGGTTTTGTGTAAATTGCTTGAAATATGACGATGATTGTTGAGGATGTCGGAAAAAAAAAATCATTCCATCTGGAAATTTTACTGGCGTGCGCCGCGTAAACCGATAGAGTTAAAATATATATCCTTATTAAATCGAATGACTCGCGTATGGGTCGCGCGGCCCATATGACGTCATTCATAAATAACTCTTATTATCCGGATGCTTAAGGTTCACTAAAAGTTTACAGGATTTGACAGGATTTGTGACCTTGAGAGCAAAACGGATAAAGACTATCGTTGTAGAAAAAAAAATGTAGGCGTCTATGCTCTGCTACCTTTACAAAGGCAGGGTGGGTCGCTAGTAATTAAATAATTTGACTTTGTTATTTTTGCCCACAGATCCATTTATTTAGCGAATTCGTCACAATGCTATTTACAAGATGGTTTATCATCAGTAACGTATACTGTGAATACCTACCAGCTGAAGCCCTTGTACACATACGTGCAAGTACACTTTAATGTAGATGCAGCAGTTGAATTTGAATCAAAATCCGAAATTCAATATCGTCTTACAAATCCAATTACATTCAAAAATAAGAAACAAGAAAAATAATAAGAATATTTAATAAAATATATTACTTGCGTGCCTAATTATTTATTTTCATATTATTATTTTTTAATATTACCTACAACCTACATACATATTCAATGACATGCATAAAAAACTTTTGAGAAGCCAGAAGCCACATACTGTTATTTCAATGTTCCCATAAATTTTATTCACATGAAATTTTATTCGCAAAGAAAGAGCCCCCAACAATGGTGGAGCCAAGTAGTGCAAGCTCCAAAGAACCCTGAGATCATCTACCACACGTTATGAACAGTCAGCCTCGTTACCACCATTTCTGACCCACTTACTGGCTAATCTTTTCACTAAGGCATAGCATGAGCAATTCCTTTGTGATAGATAGCTTGTGCTGATTAATCCCACTATCAGTATTAGTGTTTATTATATGGACTCGACAGAAGGTCATCATCATTACGCTGACGATGATGCTGCTATCATTCAAGCGAAATTCTGTATATGGTCCTAGCCGAGGATTGCAAAAAGAAAAACAAAACGAATTAATCTCGTTTTAGAACGCAAACGCATTGCTTCCACTGACAAGTGTCATGTCTGTCACTGTCAAAAAAAGAGTATGAAGGAATTCAAGTCAGTGAATATTGTAAAAATAAAATACTCTGTGTCATATTTTGTAATGTAATATTGTTATAAATTATTTAGTATCTCGCACGAGAAAAACACTGTTTTTATAAATTTTATCGATAATATTAATATGATATGCGTGTAGATAACAAATTCAGTAACAATGGCTTTTTTGGAGGTAATTAAGGGTTTTTGTTTCTAATTAAAATTATCACTGATTGGTATTAGTACCAATCAGAATCAGTTAGTAATTATCTTTTGTTTGTATTTTTACTGAATTCCTGGTTAAATCAATTCGTTTATATTGCTGCCTAGTTATTTTTAACATTGCAGAAAGCACCTGTAATCCATAGCTCATACCAATATGAATAATTTTGAACGTATATTCAGATCGTCTAATTTACTTGATTTTCAGTGGCGAAAATTTTCATTTTTCGATATTACCAAAAATGTTGACAACGGGAAAGTGGCTGAATGTTTGCAAGTAAGTTTTTTCTACTTCTATTGTATAAAGAATTTGCTGTTTATTTACTTGTGGAAGAAAAGTTTGGAATCACCTAAATAGGTAAATATTAATGAAGAGTAACAGCATAATTAAGATTTGTAACTATCCTATTTATATATTGCTCCAGGAAAACACTGCTCTGTTATCATAATGACAATATTATGTAAACTATTATTACTTTTATGGGCGTAACCCAAAAAACACATGTTCTTTATCCCTATCAAAGGCAAATAGGCACAGCCAAATGTAGGCTCCAAGTGTAACCTCAGTTGCTCCATTATCTCTGTAGTGCTGTGGACCATGACTGATAGATAGTTTCAGGTCTCAGTGTATGTGCATGTGAATATTTGGGTTTGATAATGCACATATGATGCAGAAATTATTTATAAAGCAGGGCAAAATTACAAATCATCTCTGTAACATTGACATTCGTAAAAAATAAAGATGAAATACATAGTATTTGTTAATAGTAAGAGAGCACCACTTGAGTGTGATAAGATCACCTTTTATATGTTAAAGAGTAACTAACTATCCTTCATTTTGATACTTTCCCCTGGCAGCATTAACCAACATTGTTTTCTTCATACAGGATACACATGTAACGGCAACAACCAGCGGCAATGGTCATGTGGTGTTGTGTGATGTCACGGGCTGGGCTCATCTCATCTCCCGCTCCTGGGAGGTGACATCCTTCAAGGCTTATGAGCTGACCGTGTCATTGGCACAGCAACTGCCACATGACCCTTACCTTGTCACTATAGGGGTGAGTTCATTTATTTTTTGGACTAATGTTAAACATTACCCATCTATTTGCAATGGGAGAGTGACTCATTTTTTGAAAGGGGCCTATGACCTCATCTTGCTCCTGTGACTTGCCAGGTTCAGCCAGTAAGTAGAGGAGGTAACCTCACGTCCTTCAAGATTTAAAATAATAATAAATATACCAAATACTAAATATACCAATACCAAAGTTAAATTGTATTATAATAGGATTATATAGAGCTGATCGCAACATTGATATATTTTATTCGCAAATGGAAAAAGTTTTATATAAACTAAACACTAAAAATTTATGTAAATATATTATTATAGGAGGTGATTTTAACAAAAACATTTTAAACACAAAAAAAGAATCTAAAGAACTAATAAACTTAATGAATTCACACAATCTTAAACAGTTAATTAGAGAACCTACAAGAGTAACAAAAACGTCATCTACATGTATAGACTTACTGTTCACTAACTACACACCTCTCACAACCAAACCCTATGTACAAGACTATGGCCTTTCAGACCACAAAGCTATAAATATGAAAATAAATACAAAAAATATACACAACAATGATAAAACTTGGTTAGCCAGAAAAAGAATATTCACAAAAAATAAAATAACAAATTTTAAAAATTCGCTAAATGATATAAAGTGGCACGAACTTTTGGATCAAAATGCAGATCTCAATACAAATTATAATTCATTCATAAATATTATTACACAATTGTTAAATGATCACATACCAATCCAAAGAATAAAAATAAAAATGAAACCGAAAAAACATTGGCTTACACCAGCTCTCAAAAAATCATGCGTCCATAAAAGAATGCTAAAAATAATATTAAATGACACAAAAAATGAAGTTATACAAAAATACTATAAAAAATACAGCCAAACACTTAAGCGAAGCATAAAAATGTCAAGAAAACTCGATTACATCAAACAAATGGAAAAATCAGATAACAAAACAAAAACAATGTGGAATATAATTAAACAAAAAACAAAAAAGCCCCTAAAAAATATCGGTAAAAATATATCACTAACATACAATAACCAAACGATAAATTGCCCAGAAACAATCTCAAACCTATTTAACGAATATTTCACAACAGTTGGAACAAACCTCAGTGATACAAACTAAAACCACATCAAAAAAGGTAGACCAGTAGTCGACTCGCCCGAGTGTTCGATGTACCTACGTCCTGTAGACCGGAAGGAAATTATAAACATAATTCGCTCAATTAAAAATAAACACAGCTGCGGAGTAGATTATGTTCCTCCAATCCTATTAAAACAATGCGCAGATCAATTGTCTATCCCCCTAACATATTTAGTTAATCAAAGTTTTCAAGATGGCCAATTCCCCGACGCTTTAAAAATTTCCCTAGTCAAACCCATTCACAAGAAAGGCGACACAGACACCCCTAGTAATTACAGACCCATAGCCCTATTACCTACATTTTCCAAAATATTCGAAAAAGCAATGTGTAACCGCCTATACAACTTTTTAGAAAAATTTAAAATCCTCGATGATTCCCAAAACGGATTTAGACGTTCAAGATCCACCACACTAGCTGTTTATAAATATGTGCAAACCGCCCTTCAGCATATTAATGACAAGAAGTATGTGATTGGCGTCTTACTTGACATGACGAAGGCTTATGACAAAGTACTGTATAACATACTTCTTGACAAACTACACGGCTCAGGCATTCGTGGTCCGGCTCACTCTTGGTTTAAATCTTACCTACAAAAAAGATCCCAAATTGTCCAAATAGAAAACTATGACACAAAAACAAATGAAATAAAAACAACTCGATCACAAGAAATAAAAATAACATGTTCAATACCACAAGGTAGTGTCCTTGGATGTGTATTATTTTTAATATACATCA
Organism: Shargacucullia verbasci; assembly: GCA_947562105.1. Classification (NCBI taxonomy): domain Eukaryota; kingdom Metazoa; phylum Arthropoda; class Insecta; order Lepidoptera; family Noctuidae; genus Shargacucullia; species Shargacucullia verbasci. Next base: position 3,843,332 of record OX387296.1, read on the forward strand.
ATGATCTACCAAAAATTCTAAATAAAGACCTAACACTACCAGTATTATTTGCAGATGATATATCTTTTTTAATAAAATATGACAAATCAGAGTTACCTACACCTATTTTACAAGAAACCTTAGAATCAGTAACACGATGGCTTGACGATCACAACTTAGAGATAAACTACACTAAAACAAAAACAATACAATTTAGATCTTATAAAACTCCCCCCCTAACAATAGACACTTCTTTTAGAAACACAACATTACAAAATGTAGACACATTTAACCTACTCGGCATAAACATAGACACCCATATAAACTGGAAAGCACACATAGAACACATAAAATCAAAATTATCAAAATTCACATACGCTCTTTACAAATTAAATGCAGTACTAATATCGAGACGGCACTATCAGCTTACTTCGCATATGCGTACTCCTGGTTGAGATACGGCATTATGCTATGGGGAGATAGTGTAAATATTCACGACCTATTCATATTACAAAAAAAATGCGTACGAATCATAGCCCAAATAGATAATCAAGATAGCTGCAGGCCCTATTTTATTAAATTCAATCTTTTAACACTACCATCCATATACATCTATGACATATGCAAGTTTGTATTCAAAAATAAAGATAATTTTACGAAAGTAAAAGACACCCACAATGTAAATACCCGACATAAAAACAGACTGTACCTACCACCATCTAGAATTAAAATGCTTAACCAAAGTCCTTACTACATGGCAGTCAAAATATTCAATAGATTACCTAAAGACCTACAAAACGAAACCAAAGAAATAATATTTTAGAGAAAATTAAAAAAGTTCCTAATACAAAAATGTTTTTACTCGATAAAAGAATTCTTCGAAGAAAAATAGAACATCAAAATTAAATGTTAAAACCTACCCATACATAACCCCTCACACCCACAAGCACCTATCAACTAAATACTACATGTTCAGAATACCTACTTACATTTTACACTAACCCACATGATATATTATATCCTAACTTGCCTATATTCCGAACAAATCAATAAATATGTTAAAAAATAAATGTTAAGCAAATGTAATTTATGATAAGTTAGTGATAGCACTGATAGCCCTCAAATTTGCAACGCCTGAAAAAGGCCGTTAAGCTGTGCCTGTTATTTCACTTAAGACCTGTTATATTACCTTAACATGCAAACTTTGACTTTGAGTTTGAGTTTGATTTTAAAGCTGATACAATATCAGTTACCATTTATGATCCATACTTTGTCATTATTGTGATCAATTCAATTCCCATAAAAGTGGTCCTTGTATGATTTTCGGTAGTTACCCTTCTATATTCTCAATGGTTACCATTGTTTAATTAGCAATCCTGATAGACAAGGCAAACATAATGTATTCCAGCTATTTTATTGAACAATGTTCCAGGATGATGAGGCAGGTGTGAACCCATTGATCAAGGTATGGGACTGGTCACGCAGCGATCGGCATGGCAACCCAACATGCGCAAGAGTGTCCCGCGCGGTACCGTCGCACATGAGACCCACACTGGCTACGGCACTCGCCGTGCACGATAATAAGGTACAGTAGCAAACACAACAGGTATCATAACATGCTTGACTCACTATTACAATTTTATTCCATTTTTCATATAAATTATTTGAAAAGCTAAATGTAGTGCTTTAGTTAGCTAATGCTTCCCATTGAAGTGTTTCGCCCGCTTTTTGTCGTGTCTGTGTAAGAACACGCGTGAGGCACTTAGGATTGCCTAGCTGTTGCCAATGTTCACTGCAATCCATTGGAACAAGCTCGTTCATATTCAGCACTGTGGGAAGCCACCTTAATATAAAAAAGAGATGTTATACATTTATATACAACTAGCTTCTGCTCGCGGATCCGCCCGCGTTTTCCCCGTATAAAATGTATCCTATGTGCAAATTTCATCCAGATCCGTTCAGCCGTTTTGGCGTGAAAGAGTAACAAAGATCCATCCATCAATACATCCATCCATCCTCACAAACTTTCACATTTATAATATTAGTAGGATTTTATAATACCTTTTAATATTATCGCTCATTTGGTGTAACATTGACGTAAATGTATTATTTTCCAAAATACATTTATGTCAATGTTGAAAATGAGAAATATGTTTATCACTGTTTGACACACTTTTTAATATTATTCTTAATATTTATAATTACTATCTGTGCAGAGTCTCCTGGCGGTTGGTTTCCAAGATGGCTCAGTGTCGCTGTTCCGTGGCGACATCGCACGACAACGCAGCGGTAAAATGAGGACCTTGCCAGATTCTGGAACTAGCCCCATCACTGGATTGGCTTTTAAGTAATAATAATTTATTTTGAATGTTGATATTATACTTGTGGAATTCCACAGTAAAAAAAAAAGTAATTTTATTTTTGTAAAATAATAATAATATAATGATGTGTTTCACAGAGGTGCAGATAAGCTGTTCGTGGTGTCCCGCGCATGCGTGATGGTGATCTGGCTGAGTTCCGAACGCTGCGTGACGTTGGACGCGATGGGTGCCGCGCCGGCCTGCAGCGTACTGGCTGACAAACACCGGCTCACTGTGGCCAACAACGAGGTATAATTAGTAACAAGTATTTTTTTATGTAAGCAAGCATACTTTCAGTGTGTCTAAATACATAGTACAAAATAGCCATATGTCATTACTTTCCAGAATTTAATCCTTATTAGCGACACTATCGGATGGTGATAATACAGCGTGTGTTTTCTTATTCAAAATCATCGTGTTCGATTCCTGGCTAGAAATATTGTTTTTTTTTTTTTTTTTCAAAAATCCAATGATGCAGTTTTAGTTTTCATCAAAATTGGGCTCGAGACTCCTTTGAGTACTTTTAGCTATTTATTGCTTATAGTTCCGGATATAGCCATCCACACCCACTTGAAAAATATACCCTGTATACAATGATGAGTGTTCCAGGCGTTGTACTGCTACACGACGGAGGGCCGAGGTCCGTGCTATGCGCTGGAGGGTGAGAAGGTCCGCCTGGACTGGTTCCGCAGCTACCTGGTCATCACCACCAGCGACACGCCGCACAAGGCCGCAGCGTCCACCAGCACTGCGCCTGCGCCGAAATCGCACCACATCACCATACTGGACATACAAAACAAATTCATTGTATTCTCCAAGACTTTTGATGAAATTGATGCAGTTTTGACAGAGTGGGGTTCTTTCTACATTCTCACGAAGAATAAGGAAATGATTTATTTGGAAGAGAAAGATTTGCAGTCGAAGTTGACGCTGCTTTTTAAGAAGAATTTGTATGATGTCGCTATACGGATAGCGAGCAGTCAGCATTACGATGTGGCAGGGTTGACTGAGATTTATAAGCAGTATGGGGATCATTTGTATAGTAAGGTATGTTTCATTCTGTTGTACATCCACATTTCGCCGATGCTCATGCAATAGAGGGCGAGCCTATTACCATCAATCAGTCACAGTTCCAAACTCTGGGCTCAAGAATTTTCTAACAGAAAACCCATTAACACTGGCCGATTGGGAGATTGAACGTAGAACGTCACGACCAAGAGACATGTCATTCCTCTTTTTAAATTCTATAGCACAATAAAAATAAATCGAGCTAAAAAATTGCCATATCTCTGTCATATCCCTTTACATTCACAGGGTGATCTAAAAGGTGCTATCGAGCAATACGTCAAAACGATCGGCTGGTTAGAAACATCTTACGTGATCCGCAAGTACCTAGAGTCTCGGCACTTGGAGCCGTTAGTCCAGTACCTAGAAGAACTGCACAAGAAGAAGGGATGCGCCACCGAGGACCACACCACGCTGCTACTGACGTGTTACGTAAAAATCGACCAGTACGACCAGCAAGGCAAGCTAAAAGAGTTCATCAACTCCAAGGACAAAGTCATTGATTTTGATGTGGATGTTGCTATTAAGGTATGCTTCATGTAATGAACATGACATGAAATGGTTTTTATTTTTTAAAGTAGATGGCGCTGGCAATTTATCTCGATATGTTGAGTTCAGAGCAGCGCTGAGGTTAGACTCATGTGCGCCTGAGATTGTCGGGCAGAAAATCCTAGCTATCTTTAAGAAGAAACGCCTTAAGAAACTCAGTTCAGACACGTTTCATTTATGTGTATTCTTCGAAAGGTTAGGCCGAAGTGGCGTTATTAAGTCCCGTGTAATTAGAGGCGAGCCTAGTGCCATCTACCAAGCATTCTTATAGAAAAACCTAATAAAACTGTCCGACCCGATCGAACCGCTTCTCGGCCTTTTGGCTAAGATCAAAGTGTAGTAATCTAGACACTCACACGCAGCAGCCTCGCTTGCGAACACTAGATCTATGAAGCAGTTTCTTGCATTATATTTTATCTCTTTCTTAATTAATTTTTAGGTGATGCGTCAAGTAAGTGTAGACGACGCGCTGTCCCTCGCCGCCAACCACAAGCGTCACGACTGGTACCTCAAGATGATGATAGACGACAAGAAGGACTTCCGACAGGCTCTGGACTACATTGAGGACCTGGAGTTTGAAGACGCCGACATGTTCATGAGGAAGTATGGGCACAGACTGATACAGCACGAGCCGGAAGAAAGCACCAGGTTTCTGAAGTGTGAGTAATATTTACTTTGCTAATACCTATTTTGATAACTATAGGTTAGAAATCGACTTGTGCTGTTAGCGTCAAAAGTAGAATTGAATAGTTTCATAAGTGTTTTATGAATGAAAAAAACGTATTTTATTAAAAACTCAAATAACTATAATTTTATATAGATCAGGAAGTCTAAAAAAACACTATAAACGAATCATGTCATTCACGTTACAAATGTCAAAATATCCACTTAATTTATGACTTTTAATATCATTCGGAAATTATCTGTTTGTCAGATATCATAAAGAGTTTTAGCCGAATGAATTGGTCAATTGACTGCCGCATTGGTCTAGTGGTCGCAAGCGCGACTGCTGAGCGTGAGGTCCTGGGTTCGATTCTCGGGTCGAGCAAAGTGTTATTGGGTTGTTCTGTATAGAAATTCTCAGTAGCAGCAGGGAATCTGGAACTGTGCCCCCTTGATGGCAATAGGCTCGCCCCCTATTACTTTGGACTCAATAACGGCATCGGCGAAATGTGGGTGTACAACAGTACACCTCTGCCTACCCCTTCCTACAGGTGTGATATTATGATCTCAGTATATGATTACTATCCTGTTTTGCTACCAGTACTGTGCACGGACTACAAGCCGCGCAGTAAGCCGTTGGTAGACGAGATCACCCTGTCGGGCGGGTTCCGGGAGCCGGTGAGAGCGATGCCCGACGACTACATACACATGTTCCTGAGCAACTCCGAGCGACTGATCGAGTTCCTGGAACACATGACGCAGAAACAACAGGACTGCTCCAAACTAGTGTTCGACGCGCTAATTGAGCATTATATTCATGTGTGGTGAGAAGCTTTTTTTATTCTATTCTTTTTTAAACATTTTCCCATATTACCATTTCATTTACAGTTTACAATAATTATACAAGCACACACACAGACACGCACCTTACTTAGATAAAACATGATTGTCACAATGACAAACAAACTTGAACAAATAGTGCATTCCTATATCGCTGATATATATTTATGGATTGATCGGACGAATCGCATAATCAGATTTTCTTATTAGAACAGCGAGCCAAATTATCTGTATGTGTGATCATACAAATATTTATTCTGTGCTCGAATCCAATCCATGACTCGTAGCGCAGAAAGCCAATCTCTATATGCGTAACTGTGGCGTCTAATAATAATAATAAAATAATCTTATTTTGATTCAGGGCAAAGTCTCCAGAAAGCGAGAAGAAAGAATACGAGGATAAAGTACTGCGCGTGCTCAAAAACCCTGACGCAAACTACGACAAGGATCAGACGCTGATCATCTGTCAGATGTTGGGCTTCCAGGCGGGCGTGCTGTATCTATATGAGGAGAATAAACTGTAAGTCACCATCAATAGTTCATACGTAAAGAAATTTCATTTATTATGAAATGAAATTATGAAATTATTTATTTTTTTGCAATTAGGATTTTTAAATCACTTTTACACGTCTTCTTTAAACTAGATGGCGTCGGCATTTCCTATGACTATCCCTGAGAAGAAACGCCGAAACAAACTCAGGAGTCAAAGTCTATTTTAAAGTCCAGACAGATTGTAATGATGTAAGGGTTTATGTGAGACAAGTATAGGGTGGAATAGCCTTTTGAAGAAAGTGCCATAACTATTTGAGCTAACCTGTCGCAACAGAGTGCAAGCATGGATCAGTTATCGTAAGAATTAATGAAATTAAGAGCATTCGGCCTATATCTCACTCACATTTACAATGTATAGCGGTTATATATAAGAAATAATTTCAATTTAAACGACATTACAATATCAAAATAATGAAGTAAATAATATAATAATTAATGGCAAAAGTTGTATTAAAAAAAAAGTAAAGGCTAAAGAGCTGCTCAATCCCAAGTGTTTTTGTCATCTAAATAGTCCGAAATTTTATAGTATCCTTTTTTACAAAGCTTAGATTTAATTACAATTTTGAAATTCTTTAATGTTCAAATTCAAATTCAAATCATTTATTGCGTTCATGTGTTACAAAGATGTTACAAGTGGGTATTAGTTCAAACATGAAACCCGGTAAGGGTACAGTACTAAATTACGTATATCATTGGGAAGTTTATTGTAAAAGCATATACATTGTCCCATGAACGAATTGCTTATTCTGCGGAGGCGCGTAGCATGTACAGCAAGGTTGTGGTGTATTTGTACTTAAAAACGAATATCTCTTTATGGATGTATCATAAAAGTAACGAAAAAGCAGTGTTAGCTAAGGGGTTGAACGCTAGCCATGCAGTGGGGTCTGAGTTTAAGCCCGGCCCGTACCTCGAACTTTCGGGAAGTAAAACATCGTGAGTGAGGACACCTGCGCACCTGAGAGCGCCTCATAAAGTTATAGATGATGTGTGTTATCGGATTCAGTGTCAACCCGGACCAGACCAGGCATGGTGGACTAAGGCCTGACCCTTTTCATTCTGAGAAGAAGCTGTCGCCTTACTTCGGGACAGTACTGGGCTGAATTTATTTATTTATTTGTGTGGCATAAAATGGCGTGCACAGACATTGTTACTGGCTATGAAAGATATACCTAGATGAACCAAAAATTATTTCTTATGAAAATTAGTCAACATTAAGTTATGCTAGTTACTTTTGCATTTATAACAATAAAGCCGTTAAGCCTTTTTCTGAAATATAAGTATAGACTACTTTTACGTTACTACGTTACTCCTTATAACATCAGCTATCTGCCAGTGAAAGTCCCGTCGACATCGGTCTAGCCGTTTCGGAGATTAGCCAGAACAAACAGACAGAATTATTAAAAAAAATGCGTTAAGTGCCTGCCGTATATATGTATTTTCATATGCGTTTAGTAAAAAGTTGTTATTTTGAAATTACAAACAGACACTTCAATTTTATTTATTTGTTTAAATTGATTTCGCTTCACCCGTGCTAATTAATTATTAAACTAGCTATGGTAATATCATACATTACTTTATCATTATCAGTGCACAAAACTGACTAGTGAATAGCACAAGGTTAAATCTTTGTACTATACTTATCTGTATGCTGCATACAACATCATCTTAAAATTATTATTATATTTTGTAATACTCATTGTATTTTCACAAATAAAATTATTTTATCTGTTTATTAATTTATATTAAGAGGATTTAATTAGTAGCGTATATACCACTATACATTAGGGCAAGATTAATCTATCGATACTGATGACATGACACGATGACAATGCAAATACACAACTCTATTTTCATCTGACATATCAGTCACTAACACATATGCATATTATTTTTCGGTATCTCCTACAAGCTGTCATTGTTCATCCTATACGTTCTAAATCTATGGTTTTTGTATTGGTATTTCGTTTTTGTCTCTTAATTATAAGATTGAATGATGTGCGCGTAATTTGAACAGGCGCCGCCGTGTAATCATTTATAAATATGTACATATGCCTTAATTTACTAGTGTACTCAAGTTCTTATAGCCTTTATAGCCATTGTTGTCATATGCACCTTAGAAAGTTCAGTCTCGATGGGATTCAAAGTGAATGAAACAGGATCTAATCTGTGTTAATGTATCGCGTGTTAGATGGCGCGCGCAGGTAGCGCTGCACCTGCGCAGCGGCGACGCGGAGAGTGCGCTGGGCGTGTGTAGGCGGCGCGGCGCGCTGTGCCCGCGACTGTGGCTCGACGTGCTGTGGTGCCCTCCGCCCGCGCACTGCCTGCCCGAGCTGCTCAACGTTATAGGTACTACACTCATGTTAGCTGGGCGTGTGTCGGCGGCGCGGCGCGCTGTGCCCGCGACTGTGGCTCGACGTGCTGTGGTGCCCTCCGCCCGCGCACTGCCTGCCCGAGCTGCTCAACGTTATAGGTACTACACTCATGTTAGCTGGGCGTGTGTCGGCGGCGCGGCGCGCTGTGCCCGCGACTGTGGCTCGACGTGCTGTGGTGCCCTCCGCCCGCGCACTGCCTGCCCGAGCTGCTCAACGTTATAGGTACTACACTCATGTTAGCTGGGCGTGTGTCGGCGGCGCGGCGCGCTGTGCCCGCGACTGTGGCTCGACGTGCTGTGGTGCCCTCCGCCCGCGCACTGCCTGCCCGAGCTGCTCAACGTTATAGGTACTACACTCATGTTAGCTGGGCGTGTGTCGGCGGCGCGGCGCGCTGTGCCCGCGACTGTGGCTCGACGTGCTGTGGTGCCCTCCGCCCGCGCACTGCCTGCCCGAGCTGCTCAACGTTATAGGTACTACACTCATGTTAGCTGGGCGTGTGTCGGCGGCGCGGCGCGCTGTGCCCGCGACTGTGGCTCGACGTGCTGTGGTGCCCTCCGCCCGCGCACTGCCTGCTCGAGCTGCTCAACGTTATAGGTACTACACTCATGTTAGCTGGGCGTGTGTAGGCGGCGCGGCGCGCTGTGCCCGCGACTGTGGCTCGACGTGCTGTGGTGCCCTCCGCCCGCGCACTGCCTGCCCGAGCTGCTCAACGTTATAGGTACTACACTCATGTTAGCTGGGCGTGTGTCGGCGGCGCGGCGCGCTGTGCCCGCGACTGTGGCTCGACGTGCTGTGGTGCCCTCCGCCCGCGCACTGCCTGCCCGAGCTGCTCAACGTTATAGGTACTACACTCATGTTAGCTGGGCGTGTGTCGGCGGCGCGGCGCGCTGTGCCCGCGACTGTGGCTCGACGTGCTGTGGTGCCCTCCGCCCGCGCACTGCCTGCCCGAGCTGCTCAACGTTATAGGTACTACACTCATGTTAGCTGGGCGTGTGTCGGCGGCGCGGCGCGCTGTGCCCGCGACTGTGGCTCGACGTGCTGTGGTGCCCTCCGCCCGCGCACTGCCTGCCCGAGCTGCTCAACGTTATAGGTACTACACTCATGTTAGCTGGGCGTGTGTCGGCGGCGCGGCGCGCTGTGCCCGCGACTGTGGCTCGACGTGCTGTGGTGCCCTCCGCCCGCGCACTGCCTGCCCGAGCTGCTCAACGTTATAGGTACTACACTCATGTTAGCTGGGCGTGTGTCGGCGGCGCGGCGCGCTGTGCCCGCGACTGTGGCTCGACGTGCTGTGGTGCCCTCCGCCCGCGCACTGCCTGCCCGAGCTGCTCAACGTTATAGGTACTACACTCATGTTAGCTGGGCGTGTGTCGGCGGCGCGGCGCGCTGTGCCCGCGACTGTGGCTCGACGTGCTGTGGTGCCCTCCGCCCGCGCACTGCCTGCCCGAGCTGCTCAACGTTATAGGTACTACACTCATGTTAGCTGGGCGTGTGTCGGCGGCGCGGCGCGCTGTGCCCGCGACTGTGGCTCGACGTGCTGTGGTGCCCTCCGCCCGCGCACTGCCTGCCCGAGCTGCTCAACGTTATAGGTACTACACTCATGTTAGCTGGGCGTGTGTCGGCGGCGCGGCGCGCTGTGCCCGCGACTGTGGCTCGACGTGCTGTGGTGCCCTCCGCCCGCGCACTGCCTGCTCGAGCTGCTCAACGTTATAGGTACTACACTCATGTTAGCTGGGCGTGTGTAGGCGGCGCGGCGCGCTGTGCCCGCGACTGTGGCTCGACGTGCTGTGGTGCCCTCCGCCCGCGCACTGCCTGCCCGAGCTGCTCAACGTTATAGGTACTACACTCATGTTAGCTGGGCGTGTGTCGGCGGCGCGGCGCGCTGTGCCCGCGACTGTGGCTCGACGTGCTGTGGTGCCCTCCGCCCGCGCACTGCCTGCCCGAGCTGCTCAACGTTATAGGTACTACACTCATGTTAGCTGGGCGTGTGTCGGCGGCGCGGCGCGCTGTGCCCGCGACTGTGGCTCGACGTGCTGTGGTGCCCTCCGCCCGCGCACTGCCTGCCCGAGCTGCTCAACGTTATAGGTACTACACTCATGTTAGCTGGGCGTGTGTCGGCGGCGCGGCGCGCTGTGCCCGCGACTGTGGCTCGACGTGCTGTGGTGCCCTCCGCCCGCGCACTGCCTGCCCGAGCTGCTCAACGTTATAGGTACTACACTCATGTTAGCTGGGCGTGTGTCGGCGGCGCGGCGCGCTGTGCCCGCGACTGTGGCTCGACGTGCTGTGGTGCCCTCCGCCCGCGCACTGCCTGCCCGAGCTGCTCAACGTTATAGGTACTACACTCATGTTAGCTGGGCGTGTGTCGGCGGCGCGGCGCGCTGTGCCCGCGACTGTGGCTCGACGTGCTGTGGTGCCCTCCGCCCGCGCACTGCCTGCCCGAGCTGCTCAACGTTATAGGTACTACACTCATGTTAGCTGGGCGTGTGTCGGCGGCGCGGCGCGCTGTGCCCGCGACTGTGGCTCGACGTGCTGTGGTGCCCTCCGCCCGCGCTCTGCCTGCCCGAGCTGCTCAACGTTATAGGTACTACACTCATGTTAGCTGGGCGTGTGTCGGCGGCGCGGCGCGCTGTGCCCGCGACTGTGGCTCGACGTGCTGTGGTGCCCTCCGCCCGCGCACTGCCTGCCCGAGCTGCTCAACGTTATAGGTACTACACTCATGTTAGCTGGGCGTGTGTCGGCGGCGCGGCGCGCTGTGCCCGCGACTGTGGCTCGACGTGCTGTGGTGCCCTCCGCCCGCGCACTGCCTGCCCGAGCTGCTCAACGTTATAGGTACTACACTCATGTTAGCTGGGCGTGTGTCGGCGGCGCGGCGCGCTGTGCCCGCGACTGTGGCTCGACGTGCTGTGGTGCCCTCCGCCCGCGCACTGCCTGCCCGAGCTGCTCAACGTTATAGGTACTACACTCATGTTAGCTGGGCGTGTGTCGGCGGCGCGGCGCGCTGTGCCCGCGACTGTGGCTCGACGTGCTGTGGTGCCCTCCGCCCGCGCACTGCCTGCCCGAGCTGCTCAACGTTATAGGTACTACACTCATGTTAGCTGGGCGTGTGTCGGCGGCGCGGCGCGCTGTGCCCGCGACTGTGGCTCGACGTGCTGTGGTGCCCTCCGCCCGCGCACTGCCTGCCCGAGCTGCTCAACGTTATAGGTACTACACTCATGTTAGCTGGGCGTGTGTCGGCGGCGCGGCGCGCTGTGCCCGCGACTGTGGCTCGACGTGCTGTGGTGCCCTCCGCCCGCGCACTGCCTGCCCGAGCTGCTCAACGTTATAGGTACTACACTCATGTTAGCTGGGCGTGTGTCGGCGGCGCGGCGCGCTGTGCCCGCGACTGTGGCTCGACGTGCTGTGGTGCCCTCCGCCCGCGCACTGCCTGCCCGAGCTGCTCAACGTTATAGGTACTACACTCATGTTAGCTGGGCGTGTGTCGGCGGCGCGGCGCGCTGTGCCCGCGACTGTGGCTCGACGTGCTGTGGTGCCCTCCGCCCGCGCACTGCCTGCCCGAGCTGCTCAACGTTATAGGTACTACACTCATGTTAGCTGGGCGTGTGTGGTAAAGAAAGGAGGTCTGGGAGGCAGTGGCATAATGAATTATAAACCGATGATGTCAATAATAACAAAGAATTTTTATTCATTTAAATATGAATATAGAAATAAAATCTCGATAAAATGAAAAGATATGCAATTTATGTGGTCTATTTTGTTCGCAGCTAATGAAAAGCTACTGTCGCCTATTCTAGTCATCGATTGCCTCGCTAGCACACCTACGTATACTCTAGGTGACGTTAGAAAGTAAGTAACTAAAACATATTACAAATTATATTTTAACCTGAAATATAATGATAATAATGTAATGAATTTTATCAAAAAGTTAGCAAATTGAGTCTGTCTGTTTTGTCTAAATTGAGTCTGTATTCTAAAAAGTAGGTAATTTGTCATTAGGTCAGTTTATTCAAGAAATTGGATTCTGATATCCACATATCAACTATTCACATTACTCTTACGAAATTAAAAAAAAGCCAAGATCTAAATCTCCATCATTTTCCAGGTACCTAACTGACGTCCTGAAATCGGAAAATGATGTAATAACTCGCGAGCAACAACTTTCATCTAAATACCGTTCAGAAAGCGAGCGTATGAAGGAACAAACGGACGCGCTTCAAAACAGCCCCGTTGTGTTCCAGTCGTCCCGCTGTGCCGCCTGCAACAAGCCGCTGGAGTTGCCCACCGTGCACTTCCTGTGTCAGCACTCATTCCACCAGCAGTGAGTATCGAAATACCACTTAATTATACACTGACTCGCTCATCACTCACGCACACGCATACTCACTTACTCACACACACAAACTCACACACTCACTCACACACACACTCACTAATTAGTCAAAATACAATAAAATATGCGAAATTTAAATTAGCCCAAAAGAAAAAAAATGAAGTGATTGGAAGTTTGTATGAATCTAAAAAGATTCATAGAAACCTAACCTAAATGTTTCGATGCAGACAGTATAATACATAGTTATAATAACCAGACGCGCTACGTCAATGTTTCATCTACACAACTTAAAGTATCACATTTTCCATACAAAAAAATATATATAAGTCGTCAGTGCCTACCGGCGCATCTACTTTTGCGTATACGTACTCATTATCATACTCGTCATTTATATGTGCGCGCAAAAACATTGTGTCCATGCTTAGAAAAAAAAATCAAGGATTTCTGCGACATAATTGAATAAGAAATAATTACGAAATCCTTAAAATTCTCTATTCTATAAGGTTTGTAAGCAACGCGCTGTCCATAGATCTCCGAATCCATTTACTTTTTATTCACAAACTGTAACTGTTTACAACCATTAACAACTAATTTTGTCCACAGCTGTTTCCAAACCTACGCCGAATCGGAAGCGGAATGTCTGGTATGCGCAGGCGCACGTCGTCGCCCCGACACTCAGCCGCATGTCGCAGAGGCGCTGCACGCAAGACTGCACAACGAACATGACCCGTACGTACATACAAATATAAAGTAAAGTACGGTTTTGTTGCAACAACAGTTCTTTTAGATACTATCGTTGTGTTGTCTCAGCTGTTCTTATAAACACGTCGCGACTGTTGTCACTTATTGTTGACTTGTTGACGTCGCTAAACTCAGCAGTCGGTATGCCTTTTATTCATAAACGAGTAACTATTGGGGAAGGTTTCCTCTTTTATAATATTTGTTAAATCAATGTTGTTGAATAGTGTATTATTTTATCAGATTGTTTTTATTGGAATATGTTTGATAAGTAAATACGAATAGGTATATCAATGTTGGGTTCTAACTTTTTATGTACTATTTAATATAATACGAGTGGTTCAATATTAAGCAGTTTGAAGTCATTTTGATTGGTTTAGGTTCATAAAAACAGCTGTGTAGATTCATGGCTGGAAGTAAACACGTTGCTTTTTTATATAAATAGAGAATCTTATAAATAATATATTGTCTCGCGATTCTTAATATCATCAGACTAACTCTGCTTTCCCCATAACAAAATAAATAAAATAGTATTGTCCATATCACCTGACGTAAGAGCGATTGGACCAGTCGGTTCGCGGCGCGCGCGCAATCATGTCTTATCGACAGTATCGCATTTAATTGACTACAATATTGTACTCGATAACCTGGATTAACATAGTGAAGAAACATGTATTTATCGTTGTTCAAATCTATTACTATTCCGCCATTCTCGTGGTGTTTTGCTAATAATACGGAAGATAGGTATGGGTGAGTGATTTTTTTTTAAATAAAGTTACCATATTTAGTTTAATATGTTTTGAAGTATCAAGTATTTGTACCACTTTTCGAGTATAGTGAAGAAGGAAGGCATCGGCAATCTCCGGGATTATTCGCGCTCAAATTATACAGTGACTTTGTCTTAAGAAATAATATTCGCGACGCATGTGTTATTAAAAAGTATGTTTATGTTAACAACTTTTCCGATATGCTATCGTTAAGATTTATGGTTTTATCGCTTCGTCGTGTTAGTATTTTCTGACGTATATGGAGATTTACATTTTAATGCATGGTTGTTCTTTTAAAAATATATTTCAATGATTTGATTTTCTTTTACAGCATGTTAGACGATTAGAGTATTGATAGTTTTGAGTGTTGCATTCGTTATTAATCTAATTTGAACCTTGTGTGGATGTCATAAAACATACCTGAAGCGCAATCATAAAATGAAACAGTAATTATTTTTTCTGGCTTTATTTGTCACTAAATGGTTTTTCAATAACAGTGTAAACTTTTTACTTGCCCTTCGCCCAAATAACAAGCCATAAAAAGTTCTGTAACGCCGGATACCTACTAAAATGCCATAAATCATTGTTTTTAAATCATTCCGATACGCGCTACTAACTGAAGTGATAGGATAACAGACATTCTTAAGATACGTGCGATTGTAAGACCACCCGAGTGACGCCGAGGCGACGTGGCAATGCTAATGGTATTGAATGAATTGCCTACCTGGGGTGCAAGTCTTGCACCGACATACGTCTATTAGACTACTGTTACTAGATAGAAACTCGCTCCATGGGAGAAATTCTCTCTCTTTAAAATCTCGACTGCTTCTAACCGCTATTGCATTTCGTGCGTTTAATAAGTCTAATTTGATACTACTAGAAATCGGAAAAAGGTAGGCAAGGGATATATCTCCATTTCAAAATAATCTCTAATACTGCGAGAATCACCTTTCGTACAAAGAGTCAAAATATCAATTGCGTCAGATATCGACTGTGAACTGGCAACATGTCCTATCTCGATTTTTACTTGGTTATATCATTCTAAATTATTTCATACCCGGCAGCGCTGCAAAAAGTTTATTTTACTTCAATCAAAATTAGGCGCCAAAATCGAATTAATTCAATTTGTACTAACATCGACCGCATGTATGTATGCACAAGGCGGTCGATAGTTTCTTCTTAGTCCTTCTTAGTCCTGTTGTCAAAAATGAGATAGTACCAGTTGCCAGTTCACAGTCGATATGTTTTGCATTTTAAGTTTTTATAGTAAAGTCTAAATGAGGTCTCGATTCGATATGACTCGAATAGCGCGAGAATCGTCCCCAGTCCTACATAAACGCAGCCGTTCTCGTTGGATGTTATAAGACAATGGGTAGAGGTTTCAGACTCGATGTTTTGGTTAGCGAATCTCCGTTTGTTTCTGAGTAGGCACTCGTTCCGGTAAATGTTGTGCATACTCGTGTTTTATAAATACTTGCCATCGTCACAATGGTGATTGTTAAACGCTAGTGTCAATATTTTTTTATGAAAGGTTTTTTTCTACTTGATCCGGTTAATATCTGTATTGTATAAAATTTTCTTAGTGAGATTAATACTGACTGTTGCCTCGAGCACAGTCTACTGCTAAATATAGGCCTCACAAGTTAACTAGGTTCGATTTTTTATTTGTCCTCTTTTATTGTTAATAGTTCTTGTTTGTTTAGGGGACGTACTCATTTGTTGCATACATTATAGAAACAAAAAAAAGTCTTGATGTATTGGCGTGCAACCCTGTTATGTCCGAATGTTTCAATATAATTGACAATACATATAAATTTAGTCATCCAAACGTTTCCCTTTCATGTGCAGTTACGCGGTGGTATCAGAGTACTACGGGCGTGGTCTGTTCAACAAGCTGACGGTGGTGACAGAGAGCGGCGCGGTGGAGCCCCTCGCGCCCCCCGCGGCGGCTGCAGCGCCCCCCGCGCCCCCGCCGGCCGCGCCCCCCGCGCCCGCGCAGCCCTACGGCCCCGGCGCTGAGGCCAAGCTGAGGTTGCAGGAGGGACAGAGTAAGCAAAGTAAGTTCTCTATAGTTCATTTTTTGACTCCTGTTTGGACATAGAAGACAGCACAAAATTCTATATTGATCCTAATATCTTGCCAGCTATATGACATTGTACAAATCATATGGAAGAAGTAGTCAAAGTAAGATATAAGAGTCTCGCCAGCATCTTTTCCAGGAATTTCTGTGTATTATAATGGGATGGATCGCTTTCAGCATTCATTTGACACGAAATTTATCGTACTAAGTACTTATGACTTCTATCAATTTCATTCCAGTTTTCATATCAAACTCAGCGAAGCAGGTAGCACCAAAAGGCACAACAGTGGTGCCCGTACCAGAAGGTCGCATGAGACTTCTCGAACAACAACGATACAGCTCAAGCTTAGAAGCCAATCTGAACAAATTAGAACCAGTCCACAAACCTTCGCCGTACTCCTCCCCCATCACCGCCAAGAAGAGATTCGAAGATAAGCCAAGAAGTACTGGAGTGTCACCTGTTGTCCAGAACATTTCTACTGCTATTAGCAACGGAGCTAGCAAGAACCCCTTCGAAGATGATACCTACGATGAGGCCAAGAACCCGTTTGCTGAAGAAGCTACTGAACCAACAAACCCTTTCAATGAAGAAGATGACTATGACAAGAATTATAATCCGTTTTCGTGAAGTAACTGTGAGTGGACTTGTGTTTTGAAAATTACTGGCAGGTCTGGTCTGAACCGACGGTCCTACACGCCACGGTGTTCTTATACTTGTCTTATAAGGGGAAACCGTAAAGAATGTAACTCGAAAATAATATTTGTTATGGCAACATTTTGGGTTCCTGCTTGTATAAATTAAATGCTTTTCTCTTAAAACCGACATGGCAATACTTATGCTATAGGAAAAATAGCCTTGACAGGATCGCAACCGTCAAAGCTCCAATAGCAATAAGGTCGTGTTGCCAATCGGAAAAAATCATAAAAAAATAGTAATTTTCTGTTTTAATACATATTCATGCAATGAAAGAAACGCTAAAGACTGCTATGGTTTTTACAACAATAAATATTTTATCTCATATTTCGTTAAGAATGCATGCAAAAGCTATTATTATTTTTTATTTGTTACGAAGATATACGGCGATAGCAATAGATTCTCAGTTAAGTGTCTCATTGAAATGATATGTTTTGTCAAATTATACCGGTGATAGATAATTTAACTTATTACTTGTAAGGAGTATCAAAACTAACAGTTAAATTCATTCGAAAAATACACTCTCCTGAAGATTTTCGAATAAATTACTTGAAAATAACATAATAAAAATCATTGCTTTACAATGAGTTCACTCATCCTTCCGCTTTTAAAATTGGAGAAATAAAATTTAGTGCTCAAGGATTTTTTTTACAATTAGCTATTTAAAATGGCACGTCCGAAACATTTAAAAAATTCTAAAATCGACTGTCTTTAAATCCACTCAAATCGGGGTTAAAATTGACTCTTATATAACCCCTTACAAGGAACAGATCGAATTACCAATGACCCTGTATACTAAATAGTATTGCAATGTCAGTTTCTCATACTTTCCTTAAGTAAAGAAGATTCTTTTTACTTTTGTTATTAATAATTTAATAATTTTGACATTTGTAAGAATTCAATCATACAGCCTAGTCAAAATGGAAAAAGAACATGAAATTTACAATAGCGTATTGTAGAATATTTATAGCAACGTACATTCCTCGTTGGAATAGCAGTCCATTATTATTTTATGTACGGACCCGGCATGGCGGAACACATAATGTAAAACTATGTATTGTTTTTTAAGCTATATCCATTTTGTATAATGATTATATGTGATAATAAAGCTATAATATAATTTATTTCTGGTTTAATACGTATACAATAACCTAACCCTATATGCAGGACGCAGAAAACTAGACATAGAAATATCTTTTACATTGCCCAAAATTTAACCGCGAAATCTGAAGGTCGTGCTTGCAAATTAATTTTGAATCCTAATCATAGTGATTTCATCTCTACAGGGTCACACAAAAAAGTTATTTTGACCCACCGTTTTCGAAATATTTAAAGGTACTTTCATAGCCAATTTCGATAAGGCAGGGCCATGGCAACTTGATGGTTGTCGGCAGCACATGGCATAGATCCGTCATGCGCCGCATGCGGCCCGCCGAGCTTTTTTGAGTGGCAATTTCGCGCACATCCAGAGAATGACTGGGCGCTCGGAGGATAGGTACCTAGATAAATCTACCGCACATTGCGTAACAGTGAGTGACAGAAGGATTCAGAGATCTCATTAGATAGATAGATAGATAGAATCGTTTAACGCTTATTATAAGACTTATAAGATGATCCAGTCTGATGAATTGAGATCAATTTTTATTATTTTTTGTTTTTGTTACGTTGTTTTACGATATTTAAATATAATGTTTTTTATTAACACCTAAATTATGTCTTGTGGCCCGCAGCACCTTAACTTATACGTTTTCGTGGCCCTTACGGAAAAAAGGTTGAGTATAGCTGGCATATATAATAGATGAAATATTAGTTATGGGGGCTTATAAGGATTTCATTTTTGGCTAGCATCATTCATTTTTAGCCATACTGAACTAACCGTGCCGTTAAAGTCCCTGAAACTACATATCAGTGCTGGGTTAAAAAAACAATGATGTGGAAATTTTCAAAGCATTTTATTTATGACCTTTAACACTGTGTATAATATATTTTGATAGTACATTTAGAGCAATGAGTAATATTACCAATCATTACATTGTTCTTATTTTCATAAATTGAATGAAATTCATAAATTATATATAGAATATATAATTTGTTTCCAATATCATTCTCGCCCAACAATCAACAATCACTATCGTAATCACAAGAACGCGCCCGCCGATGCCTCGCTCAGACGTCACACAAGCATCGAACATAACACTCGCGCCTGCGCCACAGAACAACGATACATACCAAATAAATTACTTGAAAAACAAACAAACATAATGAAAACAACAGCTAGTCCTATAAAAATAGCAGTATAGCTTAAACAGTATACTCTATAAAAAAATATAATCCAGCATCAGCTGTTATCTCTAATTTAAAATGTTTTGCTTCCATAGAATTACAATAATATAACAACTAAACGCGAATAGCAAACGAAACGTCAAAGGAAATTAAAAAGCTTTAAAAAATATTTTTACAGCCGCCTCAACTCACTCGTGGTTTTCATTCCAGCATACTATTTAACTACGAAAACACCATTTTGCTATGCAAAATACATTACCCTATTTATTTCAAAAAAGGAAATACGTAATATACAAACTTTGGAATGTAAATACAAAAATGACTAGAAAAGAAAGTTATTAACGAACATGTCATTCAGCTTGAGATCTCGTTCATCCTTTACAATAACACACCTATTGAAGTAGTTACACAAATATTAATTTTGGTGAAGGACATAGTAACCTGTTTAAAGATTCTTATATTTTTAAGAGCGTTTCGTATTTTAATATAACACAACGCCAAATAGAACCCGTACATGAATGAAAAATAAATTTTGCGACATTTGGCGTTGTGTTGTACAAATGAAACGTTAGTTACATAATAATTTAATAATCTCGACGACAATGTAGTAATTTCAATTTCAAGAAATATTACCTATAACACACAGCATGTCTAAATTTTGGATAATACTTTTTTGTTCTTATAGCTACGTTATTATACGCTAAATTATTATCAGGATATTCACTAGTGTTAGCCGAATATGTTATGTCTACTGTTGAGTGTGTAAGCCGGTGTGACTGGACTTTTAACAGGAGAAAGCTATTTTTTTTTTTAATTTTCTGTAACCCATGTAAGTACCAAACGAAGAAAATATTTACAACGACTAATAAGTCTTAAGCTTACAATGTTGTTATATAACTATGTATGCTCGATTTTGAATGAAAAGTAGTCACCTAGAAGCGATAGTATAGTGACAATTATTATAATATTTATTCCACATTTATCGAAGCAGTAACGAGAGTAAACAATTGCTCGGACTTACCACAGTGTTGAGATAAAAGTAATATAAAGAATTTCCCATATAAAACTACAGTCACATTCATTATCTACCTACGATGATATAAATGTCGTATCTGTATAAATATATGTGGTACTATGGACTGATGGGACGACAGTGAGGGGAGTAAAGGGGGAGGGGGTTAGAACGTAACACAGAAACACGTATTAACACACTACTTTGTGATTGTTTGCAGCACAGCATGGGGCTACTCTATCACATACATGTACCTACACGGTATATGACTAGAACGTACGGAATGCTCCGAACGGAATAATCGGTAATCGAGAATCATCGAGACGTTATACCTGAGTAACATCACATTAAACCTACTTTATACATCCCATATAAAGAATATGAAACAAAATAACGTTACACAAAACAATATCATGTAAAATGAAATTACCAACTACACATAGTAGCGTAAAATGATTTATAATGCATAGTCTACATTAACTACAAATATTTTAATGTATTTACAATCGATACTAAAATGTGAAACGATTACGTATGCCGCCATACGAGTACGGACTACTGCCACCACGGCCTTTTGAGCCACAAAATATAATTTTATACTACCGTTCGGGTCATACGTATATACAAGGTAAATTACATTAATAATGTATCCAACATTAGAAGAAAATTTATATAGTTCAGTAATTTGTCTTTTCACAGATACAATGGTTTTTTTTTTTTTTCATAAATTCTTAGGTATAGTCATGTTACAAAATGGAGTCTATCACACATCGCCGATATTATTTGTGCGCAACACATACTCGTAATATTGTTTTTTATTGTACAGGAGTTGTACGCATACATACGGTTTAACAGTTTCTACAAGTTAGCCAATGGACCACGATAGATAGGTTACACAAATGCTGGTATTATACTCATGAAGGATGGTGAGTGTTTTGACTATATTTTAATGGAGCTATATTTGTATCGTGGTCCAAAGTTGCATACAAGATAGATATAAAGAAAACATGTAGGCCTTGTAAGAAATTGAAACAGCTCGTGAGCTAGACGTACTTTATATTGTACGTGTATATATCAATGTAAATATTATATTTACCCCGTTCCTGTAATAATCAGTGCACCGGTTTGGTCCCGTCTCATTTGACCCTCGCACTAAACTATAAAACTCTAAATATTACATGAATTAAACAGTTATCGGCTGGACATTTGGCACTTTAATTTATTTGATTAAAATAATAAAATCTCTGTCACCGAGTATAATATTACTTTGTTTATATAAATAATTAAGCTACATCAATAATTTATTATATTTGCAGACACTTTCTTGTTCCAATCAAAAGTAATTTAAGGCAAATGTCGATACCAATAACTGGTTATTTTATCCAAGCAAATATATCAATAAAATACATATACACATATATAAATATCTATGTACGTATATATCGTATAGCGCATTAGATGCAGATGTTTATATAATACTGATAATAAAACGTAGATATGCTGAAATAATTGATTCATTTGCATTGTCCTCTGACATTATTCGTATTATCTTGTGGTCCCAGAGTTGACGAAACAAAATAATAATTTATAGAAATAGTTAACTTCGTATAAAAAGTACAAAAATCGCACCTACTTTATAGTTTACTTTTTTCCTAACGTTATCTCTGCTTATTGGCAAGTTCTTCTAATCGCTTATTTAATAGTGAAGCGAAAAGTAACATGTATATGTAACCAACAATATATAAATTAAAACGAGTACATCACTATACGATCTCTCGATCGATTTTGGCAACTTTTAATACGAAATAAACTATTTCACATAACGAACAATGGACCACAGTAAATCAAAGCTCTATGATGAGCGTTCAGTGACTATAGAATGTCTATGCCCCACCAAACCAGTGACGGATATATTCCTTCACTCTTAACGATGGTAGTTCACTCGGTCTTTGAAATTAAACTTTACAATCAACCACACACGTTGGGATCTCATCTTGCAAACTGTATTATTTATTTGACATAATATCCGCAACTGCGTTCACAGTGCAATTTAAGATGGTACACGATCTAGTTAAAATAGCAGTCTAAAAGTACCGCGGTACTTTCTGTGAACTACCCTAACTACCCGCTAGCGTAGTCAGGCTGAATTTTAACTTTAAAGTATATAATTTGCAAGACGACGGCTTTTATGAAAACGTATATGAACCATAATGAATGAAGTTGTCAGTGTTAATTTAATATTAATTAAGGTTCAACAAAGCTAGCACTGCTCTCGAATAACGGAAGCCATTAGTCCACTGTAAAATTGGCGATCCCAATTTATAAACACTTTATCACTCACTAAGAAATCTCTTTCTTAAGTTTCTCTCCCTTTTATCTGTTGGTTATATTTTCAATTCATCATGATTCATCGTTTTTCAGTAAATCCCAACAACAACGGAAAAGTTTAAAGTCAGTTCTTTCTGAGATGCCTCACAATCTAAACGATCACTTTATTTCTTTTAAATTGAATGAAGAATAAAACGCAATTGTATGTTGTTTCTTACAAATGCACAAAAGTAATTTCTGTTTATTTTACTCACATATAGGTAAAAAAAAAAACAAAAGGATGCTTAACATTGTGTATACGGCAGCTGAAAAAAGTACCAACTCTAGACCTTTACATCCATGATATTTTAACACTTAATTTCAGATCTTTGTCAGAGATTTCTTTACATCTTAAGTTTAATTCCACGTACCGAGCGTCCGAGCCGTTTCAATACATTTGCAAGGCGCGATGAGCGAGCGCTCCATCGGAGACGCACTTAAAAAACGAGGATAGACTCCATGGTGAGGCTGTCTCATGGTGCGGCGCCGCTCGCCTTGTCGCCGCGCCGAGCTGAGCGCGACCTGCACACCCACACCTTCACGCGTGTATATTGACGGAGCCGACCATACGACTTCATTATACGGGACTTTAGACTGACTCGACTCAAATACTTTTAAAATTGGGACGTGACAGTGGCTGCAAGGTTTAGTACCTTTGCCTTAAAGGTGACTTTAAAGGATTTTACCTTTGGCTGTAGGGGTGGCGGTTGCCTCAGTGGCAGTATGGCTTGGCGTCTTAGCCCAAAAAATGGAGAGATAAGCAAAATGTGAGTATTTTATAGTATTAGAAACTTACAACGAGATGTAAATTTAAGCGAACTGCTAAAATAGACTTTAAAATGATACATATAAGGATTTGTGTACCATAATTATACACAATAACATGTGAAATATTTATATAATGATATCGTGCATGCAAACATACTACATTTGCTATACACCGTATATTGTAATGGCTAAGGAATCATTTAGAAATAATAATAACATATTTTATTATTATAATTATAATTTTTTCTGTATGGAAATTCTCAATAGCATCATGGTGTCTGGAGCGATGCCCAGTAGATGGCAATAGGCTCGCCCCCTATTACAAGGCGTTCAATAATGGCATCGGCGTAATGTGGGTTTACAATAGTACACCTCTGCCTAACCCTTCGGGGAATACAGGCGTAGTGCTATGTATTTTATGATATATTAAAAAAGATCGATTGTTTTACAAATTTACATAAACTTTCTATCCAAGTCACCGCTCATGTACCGATAGAGATTGGATAGATATGGTGAAATTTTTTTAGTACCAAAAATCGCATTAATCTTTTGTTTAAACAGTTACCGTCTTGAAAGTTTTCCTAGCCACAAATATGCGGTGTATAGCCATTCTTAGGCAACCGTCGTATAGCCATGTAAAAAGAGAAGGGATTAGAGAGAGAAGAGAAGATAACAGACTTGAGGGAGAAGTGGGCCTCACCTGATCTGTCCGGCGAGCAGCGGGTTGATGGCGTACAGCCAGTCATGCACCTCCTTGTCACCCAGCGTCTGCAGCAGGTAGCCGCGCTCCTTGCTCACCACGCTGGAATCATACAACAATATCTTAAATACGAGAATATTCCAATATGTATTGCCCAAAGTTATAAGTAGAGAGCCGTTTACAAATTGCAAAGGTTGAGCAGATATCAATGTCTTACAAGACCGAACATAATTTTGACCAAAAGTCTGTCTAATGGATATTATTGAATAGGAATCATGCCATGTGATTTATAATGAGAATTGATTTCAATAATCTAAATCGAGATTTTCAAATCCACAGGTAAAAAAATTAAAATTAGAACCGTTTTGTAAATTAAATACTAGTTGGCAATGCATATTAAAATATTTTTGCTTACCTGAAAGTGTTGGGCATGCGCACCATCTGCTCCTGGTCCTCGGAGTACTCGACGTGCGCGTTGGCCAGGTTGATGACGGCGCGCTCGATGGGGTCGCGCTCGTCGCGGTAGATGAACACGTAGGGCCGTCGCACCACCTGCGAGGCAACGCCGACACTTCACAACACTTGCACTACACTTGTTTTACTTCCAGCGTTAAAATAGTGAAGAGGCGGGATCCTTGGCAAGTGAAGAACAATTGCTGCATTCAAGATCAAGAAAAAGGCGGTTCTGTTGAAGGTGATTCTAAAATTATGTAAACATTATAAATGTGGTCAGCCTTAAGAGTGACGGAATGATGAAGAGGAAGATACGGCTCTAAAGATGACTCATGTACTAAGGGGGTGTTACATACCAGCCAGCGCTTCTTCCAGCCGTGCGTGCCGTGCTGCAGCACGTTGAGGTGTCCGCGTCGCGCGACGGCGGCGGACACGCGCACCTCCTCGCAGTCGGGCACGTAGAGCGCGGCGCCGGCGTGCAGTGCGCCCGCATGCAGCGCGCCCGCGTGCAGCGCGCCCGCGTGCGCGCCGCCCAGCGCCAGCGCGCCGCCGTGCGCGCCCGCCCAACCCGACATCGACTTCTCCAGCAGCCCGCGCTCGGGGGAGCACAGCCTGCAAACGAAAGGACGACTATAATGTACGCAATTTAAATGAGACCAGTTCCATTCTTCCAATTTCTTTTTCTGGTCACACCCCAATAGTTTCGCAGACTTTTTGGATTTTTTATCCATATGTTTACTCAGACTGCAAACTCATAAAACCGCTATAACTAACAGACAGAATGTTCAGAGTATTATATACAAGTCATACTCACTCGAAGCTGCTGGCGCTGTGTATGGAGGACAGCAGGCTGGGCGTGGAGATATCGGCGGAAACGCCCTCATCCACCGGCGTGGCGGGCGAGGCCGCAGCCTCCACCTCCTTACCCGTAGAGCCTATTCTGCCTGGGAACAACACAACACACCAAGGTTATTTCAAGATGTTTTACTAGCCGTGACGTATGAGTTAGGCCGCCAAACACTAAATACTACATTTCACTAATGCCGTTTGCCGCTTAGTTCCATGAAATATATCGCGAGCAAACCTAGGATTCATTCCAAAGTATGAACTGAAACTGATAAATTTAAACTGAGTATTAAACCCAGGACCGATAAGGCTAAAAACTTCTAAAAAGAATAATCGTAGAATATGTTGGCGTTATGCTACCTACCTTGTATGAGTTTGATGTATTTAGTGGCGAGTTCCTTCTCGCGTGTGGACATATCCCACGGCTCGTACAAAGAGTCATCGCGGTTGCATTCTGCCGCGGCCTTAGCTGCCATATTGCAAACCTCCTGTATATACAAACAATATTGTTATTTTATCTCGCAAAGAATGACTTGGATTTGAGAATGAATAAAACCCGCAAACCACTTGTCAAATGCCATTATATTCTGCAGTCGGTCACGACTGTTTCGTAGAGCGTGCTTTACCTCCGATATATTTCATATGACGGCCCATACCTTCTCTGTCTTGGTGAAGTCGTTAGGCGCGACGGTATTCTCGTGTCCGTGCCGCAGTCGTTCGCGCAACGCCAGCAGGTGTCGCGTGCGACCCACTTGTTCCAGGCGCGTCATCTTCTCCAACTCCCACTGTGAAATTATTTTAGAGGTTCGGTGATTGAAGTTTCTTTAAAATAAACCTAAAATAGACTCTTGAGTTTGTTTCAGCGTTTTTTCGCATAAAAGTGATTGAAAAATCCTTATAGCAAAATAAACAATTTCATTTCATTTCAATTCGGTGTTGAAATAAAAATTATGATCAATTTTCGAAATTAACTGTGTCTAAACAGATTTAAAAAATTCACTTTGATAAAAATTTACTAAATTATTTATGACTTTGACTTAATTATGAGTCGACATTGTTATTACTTTATTTTGACTTGCGGTAAGCGTATGAATTTTTCATACAAAATAACAAGTTTCTAGAGGCATTTCGACCTCACTTAAGGCCCCGAACCAATTCAACCATCTCCGTAATTAACAGCAAGTCTTACTTGATGATTAAGTTTACCTGATGGTCGAATATGAGCGAGTCTCCGCGCGGCCTCCACCCGTGCAGGTTCTCTTCCCCGCGCACGTACGTGCCGCTCGTGTCCAATACGCGCCGCTGACGACGCTGTACACCTGGGTAATTGAGATTACATTACTATTGGAACTGGAACTGAAGGATCATTTATAACTTATTAGAGAAAGTGTAATGTGGGATTTTAATAAGTTCTGGTGCTATATCCCAGAATATCTATCAAAAACATGTCTTTTGGAATGTTGGGCTCGATTTCAATCAATGGCTGAATATAAGTCCTATTTAAAATGGACACTAGGGGCGCAGCTAGCAGTAGCCGGCTTAAGATATCCGGCAATGTTGGTGATCAGAACAGTCTACGACCAAAACAGGTTGGCTTCTGGTGTAGCAGGTCGTTGTACGTACCCGGCTCGAGCGCGCGGTGCAGACTGAGCTCGTAGACGCCGGTGATGTGGTCTGCGCGCGCAGCTCGCGAGCCGAACAGTGCGCGGCGCAGCGAGCGCCCCGTGCGCGCCTCGCGACCCACCACCACCAGCGACAGGTCCTTGGTGATGATGGCGGGCCGGCTGCAGTTGTCCACCTAAACAACAACATACAACCTTATTGCTCGTCGAAGTCTAAATTATTTCACCACACTATTTTCCTTAAGCGGGGAACAATCATTGCGTGGCATACCGACTCCACATCCAATGAAACGGCTCGCTTTGGCCAGTTGCGCGGCTCATGCTACCTACAAAGTTATTATATATACCTACAAATTGGGTCTTGGGAGTCTTGTGAAGCGACGGCTCAAGCTTCGCGATGTTTAGTCACAACTTTATACATCTTGTTAGAAGACACTATCATTCGTGACATTTTTAGCCAATTATACAGTGTATTGCACCTTTTACCGCGACAAATTTAGACTTAATAATATACTATGGAATAAAATCACACTTAAAAGTAATTAAGTATTTTAAATAGACTCCCATTAGATATTACAAAATTCCTAAATAGTTTATTCCTATATGTACCATTATATATATATATATTTTTTTAATATCATCGCTTTTGTCCACTGACCTCCAAGTAAGCGCTGAGTGTGATGTACACCACTTCTCCGTTGGCGCTGACCCTGTTGAGCAGCGACGAGCCGTGCAGGCTGCTGTCCCAAGCGGCTTCGAACCTTAAATACATAGATCATTTAATTTCATTTCTCTTGTGCCTTCGGGCGGAATATATGTTTGATGACTGGTGCGACAGAGACATCGTAAGGTCGCTTTTTGAGTTGTCATACATTTTTGTAACATATCCTGTACAAATACCTAGCTGAAACCATGAGTTTCAGCTTGGTATAAAAAACGTAAGGGTAAAGTTATACTGCGAATTTACCGTTAACTAAAAAGCAATGTAACTTGAAAATCGGAACCTTCTTCTTCAAAAACTCAGTTCCAGTAAATCTGGAATTTGAACACACTGTCGCAGTAATAATAAGTTTGGTACACACCTGAACACAGCCCTGTCGTCTAGGGTTGGCCTCTCTCCCGGGAATAGTCCAAGAGACAAGGCTCCGTCCTCGTCACCGTCATTCGTGTCCTCGTTCGCTTCCGGAGAGTTGCGGATGCGGCCTGCGACATCACATACTATTGTGAGGTTTAAGTAACGACTTACGTAATTTTACATTTTTAATGGCAGGAATGGTCTCAGTATGAAAACTTGAACCTGGCAACACCAACCACCTGCTGAAGGACTACCAGAATTTGATGGCATGTAATGAAAATTAGGTACATAACGATTTATTTTAAAGATCACCTTGTCTATTTAAAGTTGAGTCGAGTTCCGTCAACTTTTTTTAAGTATTTCTTTAAAAATATCGAACGTAAAAAGCGCAATCTTATTATTCGAAAGAAGCTTTAGACAAATTTCAATTTCCCTTTTGTCATTGGATTCTGGTAGACCTTTTTTTGTAAGTTTTAGTAGGAAATAATTATTATGTTAAACATTAGTCTATACAGTCTTCTAGAATAACGTACCGACTACCAGTTCCCTGACGTCGGTCCATTGCAGGTCCTGCGAGGGTTCATGCAGGATCGTGATGCGAATGCGGCGCTGGATGCCCTGGTGCAGCAGGAACAGTCCACGGCATGGTAACTCATCACTGTGCTCCACAACCTATCAGAAAATAGAAAAAGGTTGGTATATTTCTAAGTAACTTTTTTGAACCAAATACAAGATTTACGAGCAACTGCCGACGTTATTTCGTGTTTGTTTGAAAGGTAGAAACGGGCAGGTTTCATAGGTAGGCAACGTACGTATGTACACTTGTGATGCGTTAGTCTGTTCCATCAGTGCCAGCTTGAAGTACGGCGTTAATACTCACGGCGGGCACGTAGTCCCCGCTGGGCGCGAGCTCGCAGATCTCGAACCAGACGAGCAGGTCGTGCTTGGAGTGCAGGTGCGAGGAGCAGCAGGGCGCGGCCACGGCGGCGGCGCCCCACTTGGGCGAGCGCACGGGCGCCGAGATGGGGATGGAGGGCGGCAGCATGCGCCGCGGGGGCGTGCGCCCGCCTACCGGACCGTCCTGCTTCGCGTCCTAAGGGAATATTATTATTGTATATCTACGATGGCTAGGATAAACATTCACAGGTGTATTTAACGAGGGATTCTGGATTTATATTATATAAGACGAAACATTATGCAATACAAATCAATTACGTAAAGCAAGTCGGATTATCATATTGAGTTCAGTTGTGAACAACTTTTAAAAAAAAGAAGAGAATTCATACAATAACTAAACATACAAATACATAAAGTAGAATATTACGTACAATTGAGCTTACCTTGTGCAGTGGGTGTTGCTGGTAGTGGCCGAACACTTCGAACACGATCGGCTGCGTCTTTATGTACTCCACGAAGGATTTCGTTACGGGAACCGTGATCTATTAATAAAATAAATATCATGAGATCATGTTAGGAAACAATTTTAATTTTTAACGCGTTTTAGAACTTATGCTTACATTTTGAACGTGGTAGAAACCAAGTGGTGTGTTCTTTCCTGCATTCTTAACGGGCTCTGTTGAGAATGCATCTTCATTGCGGTGCAGGAAACTGGAACAAAACATGATAATATGAAATCCCAACAACTTGAGCAACGGCACCAGAAAGATTTATATTTTTCAAATTTGAACTTTATTCTTTCATATTTATGACATCAGTTGCAATTGCCGATCATGCCAACATTATTTGATAACACAATGCATGGGTACTTAAATGACAAATACCTTTTTAAAACATTTAACATGTCTCAAACGGTCAAAACTTTCCACGCAATTTTAAACCTTATTACTAAAAGCATACGAGTCTTACTTGAACTGGCAAAACACGTCAGCGTAGTCGGTGGACACGCTGTGAGCTTGCAGCACGGTGACGCGGAAGGTGAACTCCTTGCCAAGGGTCAGGTGTTCCGGAAGGTCTTCCTCCTTGAGCTCAGAGGCAAGGGAACTGTCTCCGCGGCCGCTGTCAGCGTCACACTCGCCCATTGCCAGCTCTGTACCAATTATAATACTTACATATACACATTTTGTATTAGATGAGGAATGAATGATATTATTTGGCTTTTACGTTTAAACCGTTTTAAAGTTTCCGATTTTTGAAAAGCACAGATTAAGAGAATCATTTTCATATTGTATCCTAGAAATCAGAAAGAATCATTTTTGCTTTTGTATATATACAGTGATAGGTGGCGTATTATAAATATCGGGAGTGCTGTTCATATGCATATAGATTTTATCTTTAGTGTTTTACATTTAAACGTAATATTTTTTTATTAATAATTTATGATCTTTAGGTGTACGTAATTTTTTGTTGCTTTTATAACACCTGCAGGATTTCATAAGTAACTAACCTTCAATCTTGATATTAGAGTCGGGCACATCATTGATGCGTTCGTCGAGGTTGATGGCGTTGTTCTTGTCCACAGCGGACAGCTTGCTGCGACGCGCGGGCACCACGTCGTCGTCAAACGATATCTTGGCCGACTGCTTCACGCCCGCTGCGAATTCTGCGTTGTCTACAAAATGGTTTGAAAGGTTCAGAATAGAGGAAGGTTAAATGGGAACAGTTTAAAGAGTGGATTTCGTGACTGAAGTTGTATTTGTTCAACAGACAATTTCAGGAGAAAAGAGGAAACGAGAATATTTGTCGCTTTTCATTTGTTATTGCGAGTCTTACGCTGTCTTGTAAAGTTTTGTGACATTTCTATATTTTAAAGGTCTAGTGGGGAATATTGAAGGTGAGGTAAGTAAAGACATAGAAGGATAATAGCAGGTTTAAGTAACTATTTTCTACAAACTTTTTTAATTCTATTTCATAATTATGTAAAGTATTTTTTGGTCTCTAGTGATAATAGTAAATATTTATTAGTCCTTTTGTTAGCTCCCTTTTGGACACTTGTTAACTCTTAGAAGTGTTTAGAAGAATCCTGATTAATTTGTAACTTTGACACTTAAAGGTAAAAAGACTAGTGGTACTAAAAGTGTCCCAGTAAGCTGTACTCACTCTTCTCGGCGTCGATGACAGCCTGCACGGCTACCCGCAGGTAGCCCTTGACGTCTCCTTTCTCGTTCACGATAGCCACCTTGTGAATGAGCGGAACCGGGTACAGCAGGTTCGATAAATAAACGAAGCTCCTGTGGACAAAAACGTGGAGTTGTTAGGAACAAAGAATCTGTTGGTTCAGAAACTATAAACTGCATAAATTACCCCACCAAGGCAAGAATATCTTTTGTACCATTTCTACGAGTAAAGTTTCAGGTCATATTGATTTACCATTAAGGTTCATAAGAGTATTATACTGTAATGAATCCGTGCTGGAATAAGACATATTGTTTGTCCATACATTTGTATGCAAATGGGCCTTTTTTAACATTTATCTGCAGAAGTTCCTAATGCGACAATAAGATTCATTCAGCAGATTAAGTTATTGTCGGCATTAGTCTTCTGTCTGGATTGTTATTTGGCAGGATTGCCTTCCTTCTATATATCCAGTTTTCTCTCTTATCTTCTACAAAAACCCAGACAGTTTTTGGTATTTGTATTAGAGCTCATACGTCATAACTATACGATGGCGTGTTCACAAACAAAATATAAACTTACCGTCCCACTAGACGGAACCACGGGAATCTGTCGTAGAAGGGGTCTCCGCCGGTGACGGACTCGATGTTGTGGTCGGGTGAAGTAGGAGAGAGCTCGGCCTCATTGTGGTACATCTCGCGCATAAGCTCCAACCGTTGTCTGGGGGTTAAATATAGAATATTAGCCTTTATGTTGTTAAAAGGAGGGCTTAAGTTGCATGGGTAGGTGGATCTAAGTTCTTGAAATGTTGACAGTTGAGTTTAAAATGTTTGGGCGATTATTCTAAACTGTGTATTAGGTTATGTAGTCTGCTACACAGTGAAAGTCTAATGTTGCTGAGGTAGGTTATCAATCCCGTGACTATTGAAACAAATGCATTGACAGTGTTTTAGCTATTTTGGACTTTACTTTTAAGATAAATTTCAAAAGAGCTAAGTGAGTACAGCGGGAAGTTTCAGAATAAGCAAGGTTCAAAAGTATTCTAGTTTTCTACCAAATCACGTTAGTTTTTTTTTTGTATTACATAACAAATTATTTTATTGAAATAACGTATTTTGGTGGAAATCTATTATACTTTTGAAACAGTTCTTATAATATAATTCGTGCAATACATTAACATAAGTGATATAGGTTCATAGGCGGTAGCACATTGAAGGCAGAAAATAAAACGGCTCAAGTTAAAAAATGTATTTTATAGGCTTTGTTTTTATTTTGCAATTAAATTTTAACATTTTAGTGTTTCATTATTATAAGGATAGATAGAAATATGGAAGTATTTACAATGTCAAGGTTTGGTGTTCAATAATCGGTTGAAATGTCTGTCAGGGCCAGCCTAGATAATTTTATAATTTCATGATAAAATAAAATATGTATCGATACAATAAAATAAAATATAAATCGATGATAACCTTTAAATCGAAATGTGGCTTTCATAGTTGAAACTGACATTTTGACCGATTGTTTTCTACGTACAATGAATAATAACAGTTTAAGGACGTTTTTATAACACATCTAAGGCTATAATTTAATGATTTTCAATTCTACTTACGTGTACCAAAAAATACAAGGCTTTTTTACATATAAGATTGAAACTACATGACAAGCGTGAAGACGAAACAACCATTGTAATTGTTGCTAAGCCTGCTTATAAATATGATTAGTAAGTGGTGATCACCTACGATTACTGTAAGTCTGATCAATCTCTTATCAGGGAACCTAGAAGGCCGCTTTAGACGAATCATAGTAATGATTCTTCTTTATATTTTTCGCGTAAGGTTCACTAGTTTGTCAGTTACTATGGAGTTTCGTAGATGAACTGCTAAAAGTGGTCTTTTAGACCCCCTGCACTGTTAGCTGTCATGTAAGTCCTATTTAACAACTAATTATGTATATTACAAAGCTGATTTACTAATCAGATATTAGATCATCATTTCAGAAACTGATTTCAGAGATTGAGAAAAATTATAAAAACATTTTTTTTTTTTACTCTATGAAATCTATGGAACCTGGATCTAAAGGATTAAATCCCTTTACCTCTCCAAAAAACAAATATCAAAAAACTATGTACACATTTAATAAAAAAAAAAAACATTATTACATACATTAACTCACACAGTGTATTTTTCAACAGCTCTATAGTAAATGGTTTGTCTTTGTGAATGTACATTTTGCAAGCAATCAGTGCGCATGACATGACAGGCGAAAGTTCTCGGTGTTGCAACACAGCTATGGTACAGGATCAACCGTCGTGCGCAGCCTAACTTGCCCTAAGCCCGTGTCCCCTGTCTGTCTTTGAAGCCCGCTACCTCTGATAGAACATAGCGATTTAACTGTAAAACTGATCTGCTAAGCCAATCTTTCGTTAAAATGGAAGTAGCTTAGTCTATATTCTTATTGCGCGATCTGGTTGTAATTTAATTGGCTTTTAAGACATGTATTGAACGGCGTAAGAGAACAACATTTCTTATACCATTATTACACAGTTAAATAGTTATAATTCATGTAGACGTGGGTAGGGGCTCAAGCGTGGCTTAGCGAGGCGTTCACAAACCTCGACGGCAGCAGGTTGGCTAGCGAGAGGCGCGTCTGCTGCGCGCAGGCGGATATACAGTGCAGTATGTCGGCGCTGGGCGGCGCCTGCCCCGCCAGCGGCGCCAACGGCGGCGGCGCCAGCACTAGCGCCGGGGGCTCGTCCTCCTCGGCGCATGCGCTCTCGTTCATGTTGTATATCTGACGCATGAGCTCCAGCCGGTGGCTATGGACAATACAGCGCCATGTAGCCGCCCGCTGCCCTACCGCCTGGCCGCAATGATAACCTATCTAGGATATTTGAGAGGATATGCCTCTACTCGACTGTGTCGTAAATTCCTCTAAAAATTGAAACACTTCCCAGAATATGGCATTGACGATTTCTAAATAACATGAACAAGTTAAATGCTAGAAAAATACTCTTTTACTTTTAAACGTACAAACGATAATTTGGTCCTTCTACGCTAATCTCGTAACGAGTAGGCATGCCCCCTCATTTCGAGCAAATGATGAGAACTTTGTAACGCAATGTTTGCTATGAATTTACATGTGTTGCTATATGATAACATAGATGTGATTAATTAAACTTCATTCATTTAAAAAAAAAATTAGCCCCTAAGCGAAATTCTACGTCGAATAAAATTGTCTCATTAATTCTTCTCATTTGCTAATCTATTTACTCTATAAAAAGGAGGGAAACTATCGTAATATGTCGAAAATAGCTCATTAAAATGGAAAATAAAAATAATGAAGCAGCAAATAAATCAAGCGCTATTAGAAATGGAATAGACATTGCAACTATACATTTAGACCTAATATTAGGAACTGTACTTACCTGTCTTGTCTATTTATATACAATGTCTATTATACAAATACATATAACCTATCCTTATAGTTTATATTTATACGTATATATTAGGTATTTCCAACACGGCAACAGCAAAATCAGTTATTTTATAATCCTCAGGGAATTAAAACTTGCGTGTAAAGATTCGTATCAAAAGACCAAACAAAATGCAACAAAATTAACAAAAGAATGAGTATGACGTCGTTTATATGTTTTCTGTTTTTTTCGACATAAAATAAAATCAACATAAATAAAACAATTAATGATATTAAAAAAAACTTAAACTTACGAAATTGACTTAACGAGTATAACAACTTAAATATGTGCTAATTATAAAATACCTCAATATGTAAGGCACTTATATAGACCTAATTATTTCTATATGTTTATTAAGTTACTATTTCTGTCTCAATTGATATCTTAGGAATGCAATTTGCTTATTTTTTGCGAATATGTTTCAAACATAATTCGAGAACAATCTGAACTATCTACTCCTCGAATTATTAATGTATGACTAATTACTATGGCTATCTCGTAATTCTATCCTCGAGTCGATAATTCTATAGGTACTATGCTCAGCACACAGGGAGGGAGGCAAGTTTGCATGTACGAAAAAGTCTGTATTGTGGCTCCCTAATTCCCCACACTCTTTTCTCGGGAACCGAACTAACAGATAACCTTTAGCAATATTTTTCAATTCTCCTAATCATAATAATATATAATATTTCACTCACCGTAACTTCTCCAGGGTCCAGTAATGAGTGGCTCCGTTCTTGGTGTCGGTGACTTCGACGGCGACCACGGTGGGAGCTGAGGGCCGGTACTCGTCGTCGGCGTCGTCGCGGGGAGCCAGCTCGGCCGGGAGCGGCGAGTACGGAGTGTCGGTTAGTAGGGTGAACTGGAATTGAACCTTCTTGCGAAGCTCCACTGAAATGGCGTTGGCTTCCTGTTGAGGTAATGTGAGGATAAGAATATGAGTGATTGCAGCCCCTAAAGTTTCTTTTTCTTTTAATATTACAAACAGCCCAAAAGTTAGCCAGCCTAGCAGATAAAGCAAAAAGATTATCGAAATTCTACTGGTCAGTGTCATGCCATTTTCACACAAATATTGTATTCGCCACTGTATGGACATCGCTTTTTTTCGTGACTATCTCTAAAGGAGACAGTATCTTTTTATATTGTGTATCTAAAAAACAACGAAGTGAATATTGCGATCACCTATCCGTCCTCCGAGTGTGGTGTTTATCAGAATATCCTGAAGCTATTCACTGCAGCGAGCTATTAGCCAGTGCATATTCAGCAGTTCAGTAGGTTGAATTTACCTTGAGGAAGATAGCATTGCCCCAGAGATCATCTCGGAGAGACGTGAACTGATGGTACTTCCACTTGCGGAACGCCCACGCAGCTAGCCCCACCTCGCGGGCCGACCAGCATTCTGTCTCGAACAGTGGGTTCACTATAAAGGATAAAATAAAATGGTTATAATTAAAATTCACTCTTTTGTGTGACGCATTGCCGAAGCCCCTTGTGGGACAATCACTCAGGTCTCCCAAACTTCAACCTTGGTTAAGGCTAAGGGGTATTAACCAGAATAGATTGGTCTCAGCAGGGTGACAGGTAACAGTGTGAGTAGTACATATATGTTCTGCGCTTATCAATACATTTCCTGTCGTATATCTACCAAAAGTTTGCAGAATACGCAGAAGCGAGACTCGTGGCGCTACTTGACAAGACATTACTATGGTCTTGGACTCACCGAATATGTCCTCATCGTTGTGGAAGTCTTCTGGCGTGTACGAGCTGTACATGGACATGGTGACGCTCTGCTCTTCAACCTGACGCTGCAGAGCGTCGATACGGGCTTCGTAATTCTGCCAAAGGAAAATCAAATCATTTCGTAAAAATCAACTAAATACAATTTCCACTACTCCAATTCCTTGTAAATGGAACAAAACTGTTACAACAGTAATTATAAAGTGATATTTACGTAAAAATCAATTGATTTTTCGGTACCTATATAAGACCAGCGTTCTTCCTACTCGTCTTCAACCCATTACAATTTACAAGATAACAATCGGAATCTTTTATTCATATTAGGTACATACATGAACTATTTGCAGACCACACAGCTCTTGAGAACTAGAGAAGAAATCTTACCTTGCGCTGTTCTTCAAACTGTTGGTCAGCATGTTCCTTCTCCCTGCGGAACTGCTCCTCAAGCGCTAGGAGTCGCTTCTGCATCTCAGCCTTCAAATCGATGCCTTGCTTTTCAAGCAACTCGCACTGAGCGTAGTCCCAGTCCACCATCTTGCCGTCTGCGTCGGTACCAGCTGCACAGAAATACATATTATTGGGATAGTTCTAGGAAGCTTATAATTGCTAATAACCCTAAAAGTAGATTGCAAACATGCTTTTATGAATGTTCAGGTATTGAAATAATATTTTTCAGTTTATATATAAAATTCCGGTGTTCGTGTGTTCATTATTTTTCTCCTCCTAAACAGCTTCATGATTTTTTTGTACTTATTGTGTCACCTTGAACCATATTAGCTATAGTTGGAACCAGTAGATGGCTGTTGTCGAGATCCAGAAAACAAAATAAATGCAGATGAGTTGTGGCCAAAGCTAGTATATTATAAATAAAAAGGTTAGCTAGACTGTTTTCTGAAGGGTTAATGGACCTGGATTAAATTAAACTCCTCCTGTATCGTAAGCAAGCGTTCAACCACCATTGTCTCATCGAAATTATATATCCAACTCACAATCATTCTCGACGGTGCTGGGCGTGTCGCTGAGCTCCTTGTTCTCCTTGTTGACGGGCTCCTCGCGCGGCTGTCCGGGGTGCGTGAACCGGAACACGTGGTTCTTGCCCAGGATCACGCGGGAACCAGACTTCAGGATCACAGGCTCCGCGAGCTGACGAACAAGACGTGGTATTAGGGAACGGTTACTGTCAGATCTTAGGGCGATCAGAAACCAGATATAATATGATGAAAAATCGTGGATACATAATATGGATAGACAAACGAAAGGCTCTTCACAAAGACTGAATTACTTGGATAATGGTAATGTTTCTTTATCTCAAGAAAGCCGGATAGCCAATTTAATTTAAACCCTAATCAATCAATGTCATAAAACTCAAATCACCTACATTCTTGAAAGCAAATATCTTTAGCAGATATTTTTTTGTAAAACTATTGAGACAACTAGCTCAGTGGTCAACGACCTACGATTTTTTCTGCTAACAAATATGTACCTCTCGTCCGTTGACATATACGAGTGCGTCGCTATGAGGTATGAGCAGTATGACACCGTCGGTGTTCTCGAAAATGCAGTGTTCGCTCAGTATGTGGGAGCCGCACAGCTGGATGTCTTGCGGCACGTCGGCCTCAGAGGTACCCACGCGCGTTATACCTGCCACAAAAACAATTATTATTACAAAACGAAGATTGTTTTATACTAACTAGTTTTCTCGAAATATTGTACGACCTGTTTTTCATTTCATGCAGTTTTCTTAATTTTACTTCGTCGTGAATGCGGTAAGCAAATGATATAAAATAGAGAAGATTAATTGACCAGAAACCCTTAGATCCCTCAGAATTTATTTAATGAAATATAAGTTAAACAACATATGTCAACAAAACTTTTAACCTTTTTGCTCTCAAGGTCAGCAATAATGACAGATCCTGTAAATTTTTAGTGGACCCTAAGCATCCGGATAGTAAGAGTTATTTATGAATGACGTCATATGGGCCGCGCGCCCCATACGCGAGTCATTCGGATTGAAGGATTAGCATATTATATTTAATTAAGGCCTGATTTTTCAATAAAATTCCCTATATGAAATTTGAATATCACAGCAAATAGTCTTTACTAATTTTGCTTCTATGCAATGAACTTACAAGTCGTTTATACAGATTAGATAAAAAATCACTCACCGTCTTTAATGTAATAGATGAGACACTCGGACAGATTAGGGTCCTCGTTCAGGTTGACGAGATGCGGAGTCTTCTTGGGCGAATAGATGCCGACGGTGATCCCACCTTCCTTCACCGCGAGTCCCATCTCCGCGAACACAGCCTCGCGCTGTACGCGGATCTGTTCGGTACGCTTCAATTTTTCCTCCCAAGTCTCGTTAAGTTCTGTTGATGTAAAAATAATAATATAGCTGGTCTAGAGGCTTTTAGATATTGAGTTCTTAATGTATTATATGCTCTTCACTCCATCGATGACGATGCTGAAGTCTTATAGACGATTAATACTGTCAAAAATAAAAGGTTACCCCCTCTTTTATCGAATATCGCAAAAGGTCACGTTGATTGACAGCAGCATCTAACTGTTCATCATCATACATTAATTTCTGCCAGGAATCTGTCAGCCACAATGGTTACTGGTATAACGATTTTCCATTGAAGCTATTTTTTGGAGATCACAGTTGTAGACTTCGATAGGTGTCCAAACTTACCAGCAATAAGTTTCTCTGAAGCCTGGAGTTGGTCGACGGCTTCTTCGGCTATCGTCGTAGCTGCTCGGGACAGCTTCGGAGACAGCGCCTCTGCCTCGCTCTTCTTGCGTTGAGGCGAAGAGTTCTCCTCTCCTGTCATGTCAAGGAATGTTAGTGGTTGGGAAAAGTCTAAAAATCTTAGGAGATTTCGGAAGGTTTTTTGCCGTGGACTGACTGTTTGAATCTGTGGTAGACACGTGTAAATCTTCTAATTTTGAATAAGGGCCTATGTATTCGCGTCTTATTGAAAATTCTTGGACGTGCTTTCGGTCCAATGACGAATTAAGTGTCTCAAGATTTTTCTATATTTATAATCAGCATGCATAGATTCAGGCCTAAAGTTCAAGATATATTTAATTTTGGAATAACGTTGAATTAGCGACGTTCATGCTCTGATGGCTGGTTTTAAAATATTTATAATGATTTATCGTATTTGGATCTTGACCGTCGTTATCTACGATCCTCTATTTTAGTTTCATAATTTTGCACTACGGTGGGATGTAGTGCAAATTAATGTGCACTTATGTGAGTGCACATTAAGAAACTGTTAATTGTGCAAACTATTGCACAGGTTGACGAAGTCTCTAAAAAGTACTTTAAACGTGGTTAATAGATATCTACGTACAAAATAAATATTTATGACATCAAAATTATTCTAGTCTGACACAAACATAGTTAGAAAACATGCAAGGCCTCTGAAGCTAACAAGCTTTTGTCGTAGCAATGCAATATTCACAATATAACAGCCGTTTGCGACCAAAAGGAATTTTGAACGAAATTAGTAGGTAAATCTTCCGATACCAATATTTGTGCTATGGCCGCCAACGGACAAATGTAGATAAATATATACCCACCCGATTATACAATCGATTTTGAGTTGTGTAATCAATATTGGAGCTAATTGAGAAGTTTGGCGTAATATAAAACCAGGGACTCGAACTTTGAGCCGCGACGCTATACCTTTCATGTTCGAAGCAATAATACTATAGTCATGTAGACAATAGTGATGAGTAAAAACATTTTTGTCAATCAAAATCGATTGTCTTCAGAATGCGGGACTGAGCATTTTAGAATAATAAATATTCTATTGATACATACATTTTATATAAGATTAAAATGCTCAGTAATAAAATACATAACAGCACACCAAGTATTTACTACATAAATACACTATCTTTATAACCATTTTCATAACATAGTGTTCCTGACCAACACCAATAGAATGTAGTGATAGAGAAGCGCAGTTACATATCTATAGTCATATATACTTATGGCGTGACCAACACCGTACTTCATATAATATTCGTATGCATACGTGAAGTGACAATACTATATTTATGTATGCCTACAATCGCCACAAGCTTTGGACAAGGGTGCAAAATAAATTGCTTTTTTTTTTCAATATTAAGTGTCAGGCTGCCAGATTATTGACCGAAAATTGTAACAAAAAGATTGCATATTTTTTGTTGTCTGGCAACCCCGATTCAAAATGGAGGCCAAGCGTACAGGTGGGGTGTACAGATGCAAAAATGCGCAAGCCTCTTTATTTATGTTACTTACTGGTATTCTGTTCTTTCTTTTCATAAAGGACTTTACCATCTGGTCCTAGTTCGTGAGGATTTTGGAAACAGAATCAAGTTTTAGTATAAGGAATATTAAACTTAACTGAATGGTTATGTTTGTGG
Organism: Shargacucullia verbasci; assembly: GCA_947562105.1. Classification (NCBI taxonomy): domain Eukaryota; kingdom Metazoa; phylum Arthropoda; class Insecta; order Lepidoptera; family Noctuidae; genus Shargacucullia; species Shargacucullia verbasci. The sequence goes on from OX387296.1 coordinate 3,884,138, forward strand.
CGTTAATCGTAACACTAACAAGGTTTGTTCGCCATGAAACAATTACACAAGACCATCTATCTGATCACATGACGTCTAAACAACCTAACTGTAAAACAAGACCTAAAGTAAGCTTTCATTCAGGTCGGTAGATAAACAGACATAATCGCTACCAATTAAAGTTTCCTTTATTATAGGATGTCTCATTTGCTTAAACTTTTTTCATCGTATCGTATATTATAAGACAAGATTTTTTTTTAATGTCATCAATTCATGACATTTGTTTCGTAATGGGAAATAATCTTGAATTATTTACAAGTCAAGCATGGACTTAGTCATTTTATATTTTGCATATGTAGCTACAGAATACGGTTCCTATATCTTGTTCCTTTAAGACAGTTCAAGCTGAACTTTACTAGTGGGTCCAAAGGTCCATTTAAATACAACTCACCTTCTATACAGACACCATTGAACACAATATAAAAAAAAATACTCGTACGGTAGAAAAAGTATTGAAAAATGATTGGAGCGACCTCCACCTTTCTTACATAATGGTTTTGGTGTCCCTGTTACTTAATCAAGTAAATTCTGTCAGTTTATCTACCGACCAACAACAAAGACACTTCAAGACCAATCTCTAATACCTAAACACCTACCTTCTTCGACCTCAATGCCCTCAGCCTTGAGCAGTTCTCGCAGCTTGAGTATTTCTTCCTTCAGCTCGCGGATAAGCTTGGCGTTAGCATCCTCGTTGACCACCGCCTTGCAGACGATCTGTTTGGCGCGGTCTGCGTATCTGTTGGATAGGTTGAAAAAGTTATATGTAGGGCATGTAATGATATTATAACTGAATGGAAAAATATAAAAAAATATATAAAATCTCCCTCTTCTTCTCGTCGGTTCGAAGAGCTATAACATTTAAATACTTAAGGTACGAATCATATAAGAATTTAATGTTACCTGAGCGTGCTGAGCGTTTCATCGAAGTTGATATCAGCGGGCGATATAGCAGCTATCATGGCTGTCTTGGAATTTCCTCCAAGGTTCTCTCGTAATAGCCACGTCAGGACAGAGTCTCGGTACGGGATGAAGTCCGCCTTTTTGGACTTCTTGCTCTTTGATGCCTGAGAAAAGAGGTTTTATAATGAAGTTCAGAAGACCTATTATGACCAAAAAGCCATCGACGACAACAAGCAGTGTCATTTATAAAAATTAAACTCTGTTTGACTTTTTTTACAGTTGATGGCTTTTTCTGCGAGGTGGGTGTGATCTAAGATATTTGTCTTAGATCACGCAATCTTAAGCATAAGACTACGTTCAGACAGTCGCTTGATGTGGATTAAGACTGCTAATAAGCGTTCATGGCTTGACGATGGTAAATAGCCTTGTTAGAAAACTGACGCACCACATCTCACGATCATCTGAATCGGGGCAAAAAGCTAAATATTGCAAGTGAACTAATCATACAAAAAATTAGTATTAAATTTTCAAAATTGACTCTTTAAAAGCTACAAATAGCCCAACGGCTAGGGAGTTGGGTAGGCTATCAAAAGGCCGTGATTTCGAAGGTCACAGTGCAGTGAACCCATTTTTAGCACAAGCATATTTAGCTTAGTAGGGTCAACAAAATATTAGTAATGTGCACACACACTGCTAAGTATCCTATTATAAAAACCACACTTACCGACTAATTATAGGTTCCACGTGGTAACGGTGCAGAAAAACAAACGTCAACCATTTGTTAGTATTTAGCCTACCCAGTTTCTGGAAGGCTGGTCAAATATCTGATTAGCAGGCCTAAAAATGCCACATTGAGCAATTCATCTATAAATCTCCATAGTAACTGCCATATGACGTTGTTTTTTGAAACATTAACTATATTATTTATTTATTTTTAAAATACATTAACCCACTCTAGGAATAATGCATGTATCGTGGGTGCATTTACAAATAAATATTCGCATGCACAAACACTCAGAGTCAGAACAACTATGTGTAGGCCATAACGATATATTAATTCCGTGTGTGAATTGAACGCCACTTAGCACAGCAGTCGATCGCTCAACACTTCGCCAACCGTGCCATCAACTTATGTTTCATCTAAAGTGGCATTTTTAGACCTCCTATTCAAATGTCATGTTAGCTGTTGTGATTTGGTGAACAAAATCAACAATCAATCATATCAGTTGACATGAGATTTGACAACAGATTCCCTGATCAGCCTTTGAGGAACCGGGTATTAATCTACAGGTTAGACTAGAAAGAGGGTATGTCTAGCATTTTCGGACAAAATTCATAGAGGGTGCGAAGTCAACGCAGCTCAGCAAGACACCGCACACCCTGTACATTTTGTTATGAAGATATTATAGTATAATAGCTACACACATAAAACTGTTATCGCAAAAGTGTTCTTACGGAGAAGATATAGCAAGCGTACATGACACGTTCGAAGACAAAATGTATGGCGCTATATGTAAGGAAATGTACCAAACGCCCGCCGCAATTTATAGAACACCCTGTATAGTTGCTATATCTTCTTCCTTAAAATATAATTAGTTATTGTATGTATTTCATGTTAGTCATTTTCCTCCTAGCCTTTACACGAATAAGGCCCGATCGCAGCTGAGAAGAGACTATGACGGCTTGTGGTTGCACGCGATTCCTCTCAACTGTAACGCAGGCGTGACGATGAATACGAGCCTTCACCAGTAAACCTATGTTACAAATCTATTCCTTTATATACTCCTAACACCAAAGTCCTCATCAAACAGTTATGCTTATCTACCACCATATAGTTACTCTAACCCGTATTAATAAACAGCACTTATGTTTGAGAATTATCTTAGGTATACTTTTTACAACGCTAGAGAAGCACGAATTAAATATGGCGCTTGCTCATGACTTCTTGGATTTTGCTCTTAAGAGCCCGCGCTGTATTTAAAATGATTTATTAATACAGGCCTGTATCCCCCTAGCACATACGTTAGTCATCTAACACAAAATTACTCTACATACAATTATACATTCACCAAAAAGTCGTAAATTAGTGAACAAAGTGACTTACGATCTCAGCGAGCGCAGAAATGACTTTTCCGAGGGTAGTGAGCGATTTGTTAATATTAGCGCCCTCCTTCAGACGCGTGCCTTTAGCGCCCGTCGAGTCCGCTCGCTCCGACCCTGCTAAGTCCACCAGGGAGATTTTTGACACCTGAAATGGAACGAATATTTCATAAATATGTTGAAATTATGAATAATGGATTGTATTTTATTTATTTTTTATTTTCATGATTGCATATATGGATTAATGTTATGTGATATATCGCTCATTAAATACAATAGGGCCACAAATCAGAAATTGCATTTTTTACAGGACGGCCGAAACAAAATTTAAAACATGAATTTTTGGCATTTTTATAATCAATTATTTGATGATATTTTAAATTTATGTATCGTTAGATGCGTTTTTTTGACTGTATCTGTGAGGAATATAACCTTTGTAATAAGTATCACCCATGCAGATATAATAACACAAAAGTCCCTTTTGCATTTAAGATTTAACCCAAGATCATGGGAAATATATAAAAGATAAACACATTTTCTAATAAATATTATGTTATATTGAGTTTTCTTAGGAAAAAAATAAATAAAAAGCCTCTAAATAATAATCTGTAACACAAAATTGTAATAAAGCAATCAGACTATTTACAAAATGTTTTCTTTCTTTACGGAAAATGTGACAATTATTTTAAGATGAATCGAAAACAATACTCAGCCTCAAACTAACTACTAATTAAATTCTTAGAGAATACGAGATCAGTCTAGGTATATTCGACCATTTAACTTTTTGTCCATCGGTGGTGGTGTGTACATGTGGTATAATTGCTAATATCCAAAGATTTTAAATCCAAAAAGCTCTCATGTGAAAGTTCGTGGGCTGTGAATAGTGAGCCTTTCTTTTTTCGGTTTTAATAAGGGTTATGTACTGATCAGGCACATAAATGGGTGAAGACTTTAAAATTTTTGAATGAAGCCTTTGAAATGTTTCTCTGAATCAAAGAATGAACAGCATCGCCTTCGTTCTGCATGTGTCCTTTAATAAGAAATTTAAACTCTTTGATGGCGTATTGATGCTGTTTACCTTCAGCTTTACATTTGTCAATATAATTACGATGCAAAGCCGCAATAGAATTGAGTTAATGTGTGCTTTGACACCATTTTTCAAAGATGCATCCAATTTCTGTGTTGTGTTTACAATAAACTTCCCAATGATATACGTAATTTAACATTAAAGAAGTTCAAAATTGTAATTAAATCTAAACTTTGTAAAAAAGGATACTATAAAATTTCGGACTATTTAGATGACAAAAACGCTTGGGATTGAACCGCTCTTTAGCCTTTCCTTTTTTTTATATACAATTTTTGCCATTAATTATTATATTATTTACTTCATTATTTTGATATTGTAATGTCGTTTAAATTGAAATTATTTCTTATATATAACCGTTATACATTGTAAATGTGAGTGAGATCTAGGCTGAACGCTCTTAATTTCATTAATTCTCACGATAACTGATGCATGCTTGCACTCTGTTGCGACAGGTTGGCTCAAATAGTTATGGCACTTTCTTCAAAAGGCTATTCATTCTATATTTGTCTCACATAAACCCTTACATCATTACAATCTGTTTGGACTTTAAAATAGACTTTGACCCCTGAGTTTGTTTCGGTGTTTCTTCTCAGGGATAGTCATAGGAAATGCCGACCCCATCTAGTTTTAAAAAGACGTGTAAAAGTGATTGAAAAATCCTAATTGCAAAATAAATAATTTCATTTCATTTCCTCTGAATCAGAAGAATTTGAATCATTGCATCGTTTGTTGGGCTGGAAATTAGGATCTTTCACACATCTGAGGAAAATCAGCTAGTGTGCTACTTGATGAGTCATTGTCGGAGTCGCTACCCGAAACACTCTGTTCAACGACTTTTATTGGCATTTTATTGTTTGGGCGTCCTATTATAGATTGTACATCATCATCTTAAACCTCAAGTAACGTTAGGCTAAGTTCATGCTGACTGTCTGGTAAAGAGTTTGTATCAAAACTATCATTGGATATTGTGTCTTGTTGAACGGCTTAAGAAATAGAAGATCCTTGTCTATGTTGTTGGATGTTGTGAGTGGATAATGCTAGATTATCGTTGTCGAATTCTAAATCTTTGTACTACAGACCACTATGTTCACAATTTTTCTTGATCTGTTATTCATTCTGTAAATAATATACAAAAGCTATTTTATACCCAATAAATATAAAACAATCCCAAGTAATAATTATTTCTCAGCAGGACAAATTAAAGAACCTACCTCATTAAACACGTTTTAAAATAACAGTTTTTTTTTTTAATAATAACACAAAGAAATGAGATAGAATAAAAAAAACACAGCAATCACTAACACATTAAACACAAAATAGAATTAAAATTAAATACGGTGATTTTGTTAAAACAAAGAATAATATTCTCATTTATAAATTATATTCAAAACAGACGCGTTTCTAAAACTGCAAATAAGCATAAAATAAATATTACATTACTCGTGTATAATTTAATACAAAACGGAAGTATTTCTAAATTTGGCAGTGTAGTATTATAAAATATGATAATACATAAATGAATTTTTATGCAAAACAGTCATTTTCCAAAATATGGCTCTATTGGTTATAATAATGTTGCTAAACGTTTGTAAAATTTTGTGTTATGGCACTCTTTCACAAAACTGACATGCGCATACGCTACCTGTCGGCTTGCAACTGAAAAAATGGCCACTTTGCACTGAAATTAGGTAGCAAAACGCCCAAATGCAAAAAAGGCGCTCATGCGGTTCGATAATATTTGAAGCCAAATTGATGGGTGTCTTTTTTTAACTATAAAATATCACGTATTTAGATCACATTTTTGCAATAAAACGATTTTGAGATTTTTCGGATTTATGGCCCTTTTGTATTTAATGAGCGATATATTATGTTGAATTGTATAATTTTGATAACATTGTATAAGTGTCGCTAACAATTACTGTGGACTAAAGTTTTGTTAAAAAGAATTGAATTATAATTATATGAAGATCATTAGCGACATGGGAGAGCCTCAGAGTTAGCTTAGCCGTTCAAGAATAAAAAACAGTCTTTCTCTCCACAAATGCATTTGCTAAAGAGGATATTTCCTGCCGGCTAACAAGACCGCCATGACATAAATTTGTTGTCACATTATCTTCGTCGTGAGGACACAGGTTTTTTAAGGCATTATTTCGTCTTCCCATGACCTGTCCATCAGAGGATTGTGATTATATACTAGGGAGAAGACAAAAATATATCTTACCTTCTCCGACATAAGATTGGTGGTCTGGTCGTGCCTCTGCTGCGTGAAGAATATGGTGAAGACAGCGTGAGAACGTGACGAGGTCTCGTTCATGTTTGTGGCTGCCACAGTCCTGGGATCGAGAATAGTGTTTATCAAAACGTAGTTATAGTTAACATTATCTCTTCTGGAATTGGTTTTAATATGGGTTCGATTAGTTCAGTCCAGTATAATACTGTGATTGTTAATAAATTGCAGCAACACTGGTTATTTTTCAATCCGACTGATTTAAATGTCATAAAACAGAAATTCTTTTATAAAGAAAGAAGACATTTATGCTATTTTGCATTGCAAATAGCAAAAGAATGCAAAAGAATAATTTATTTTAATTTTTAATGCTATCAAGCAACGAATTATTGCTTGATAGCATTAGAAATTAAAATAAATTATTCTTTCACACGATAAAAAATTGTAACACCAATAAGATACGATAAGGCCGCCTAATACGATAATTGTATAATAAATAAATGAATTACCTAGCCTTGTTGCCCTCATCGATGAGGTCGTATATATCCTGGTAGGAGGTGACGGCAAGTTTGCTCAAGTCCTCCACGTAAGGTCCGAGCGCCGGGTGCTCGCGGACTCGTAAGTTGCCTTTGTTCTTAGGGTTCAGGAGGTCGCGAACTCGCTCGCAGTATATCTCCATATACGATACTTCCACCTGCACGGAAATTTATTAATTAATAGTTGTATAACGGATTATTAAAAGAGCCGAGAAACATGACCACAAATGACCCGTTCATTATGACAGGCCAATTGTTAAGGAAGGGCGTTAGCGTCGACTTCGGTGCGAATGATATACTTACATAAGTCAATATTGCATAAGTCGACACAGACACATCTTAGTCTGATCAATTGTTGTCGGTACCCGAACACTTGACGACCATGACCACATTGTGGTTACGATGACGACCGACATACGACAGTCATTTGTTTTATAACTTTGGTTATATAATCTATAGCGGTATGGACAGAATATTACACGAACCCTTTGCCTGTAAAAGAATATTCCTAAGCGAGGATACGTCAATTTGCTTATGACTGTGGAAGTAACATTAGCTTAAAATATACCAGATTTGAATTGCTAACAATGTGATTAAAATTAATATGAATATTCATGCAGGTTGAATTCATATTGCTTAACGGAGGAAAGTTGCGGACGACGTGACGCGACATCTGTCGCATAGACAAAACAGGGAGATGACTATAATATTAGCAGATAAAAGTAAATAATTAGAATCTGAGCGTAGATCAGTGCAAACCTAGAAAGATTGAGAGAGGTAAGATTTTAATTAACTGGTTAAATAAAACTTCAATAACCAGCAAACTGCGTAATGTTTGTGATGGAATTTTCGTCGTAAAATTCGAATTCAACTATCCAATGTTTAACTCTACAAATAAATAACATCGACGTACTTCGCAATGTTGCATAAAATAACGATGAGCCTGGTAATATGCGACGTAGGAAGGGCTAGATGATATATTCTCTGGCCTCTTATATGTTAAAGGAGCTACTGACTGATCATGATACACAATCGAATTAAATTTTCGATTAAAGGCACGACAGTTCTGTACCATTATCGTGTAAAGCAACATGATACAAAGTATACAAGTGAGACCTTAACAATGGTCAGTACAGTGAGCCAAGTCGCTCATTACGGCACCCTCCGTTACTAAATAAATCGCTACGAATGTTACATTACAGTCGAATGCTCAATTCAATCTCCATCCAAGAAAGCTATATCGACACTTCTTTTAATATGCTTTGTCTGTGTGTGTAATACTTTTACGTACCGAATATTTCAGGTCATCGCTGGTGGTCTGTCTGATGCGCCTGAAGAGGTCCTTGCAGATTTGCGGGATGATGCCCTCCTGGCCATCCTCGCCGCGCCCCATCATCGTGTAGGATTTACCAGCGCCGGTCTGGCCGTACGCAAATATGCATATGTTGTAGCCTGCGCAAGAGAAGAGCGCTTCAATAATTATCAGCAGTGATTTTATGTTATGACCCTATGTGTAAGGTCCAGGGGTAGTACCTTAAACTTGAAGTATCAGAGTTTTAAGTGAGTTGACATAAACACTCAGATTTTGACTAAAGTTTATTAGATGTATCAATCACAACAAGTTACAATAAGTTTAAGTTGGATACTAATCCGCGATGTTCGCGTAAGTAGGTAATTTGTTAATTAACTAAAATCATATCGAACGTTATTATATGTAAATGTGATACAAAACTAGGTTGCTGCGTTTGCAATCTTACAGTCTGTGTATAAACCGTACAATATATACCTACATATGTCGTGGATTCAAAACCAACAGGTATTATTTAGTTTGAATGTTCGATCTACCCAATTGTTTGACACTGTGAATGGCCCTACTGGTATGTTGGAGACAAAATGTCATTTTAATTGAAACAATTGTGTGTGACCTTCGAATATAAGTGATACATTTTTAATAATCCACTAAAGGCCATTGTTCCCCGGAATCGATATGAGTTTATCAGTTTCCTATTAGCACAGTTTATAGCATATCCAACATAATATCAAGTGGGTATGTAGTTAAATGTTTCGTCCGTCAACCTGCACCAAACCAGAGTGGTGGACTAAGGCCTTAACCCTTCTCATTCTAAGAAGCCGAAGAGGATCGTGGCATATAATCGCCGGAATTATTATTGTTATGTAATTAAGTTAGGCCCATTCTCTAAGCTTTTTATTTACGAACTGCACCTAGTATACGAGATAACAAGTTAATTTAAAACCCCAATTTACGAAAATGTATCAAGCAAAAGTATGCCAGATTCATACAAGTTGATCTCAGATGCACAGATATGGCAATTCGCAAAAAGAAAGCGCAATTACTGTACACTTAGTTGTTGGTGAAAGTGAGGAAGGAAAGTGTATGGTCATTACCGTCGAAAGCGTGTTGCAACATCTCCTCGCCGATGTCTTTGTAAACCATAATTTGCGACGAGAACTGAGGATCACTTGGCTGCAAAGAGAAAAAAAATTAACGATAAACTTAGTCTATGGTGTTTGAGGCCCTCGGTAAAATAGGTAGTATTAGCGACATACATGGGTTAAGATCATCTTTACCCGTGGATGTCGTAAGAGGAGACCAAGGAAATTAATCGGGTGGTCCCATCCTCAAACTAATAATATTACATATTGCGAAAACCTGATCTCCTAGAAGGGAAGTCCAAACCGCAAATGTTCTTCGAGACACGATTTCATACTCAAGGCCAATTTTTCAAAGGAAGTTCTTGGTAACAAGTATCTATGGTAATCCAAAATTCTAAGACTAGGAACAAAACCTATTACCATCTTACTTACAAATAATCGCCATAAGACACATTTTTCATATAATTGCCCGAATATTCTGGTAATTCCATTAATATAATACTAGATTACAATTTGAAATTGCTGCAACTAAATAAAGTATATTATCATAATAACATCTGGCGCACAACGGGTGGAGCGCCGCATACATTTGTATGAATTACACCCAACCCCGAATTCTCGTTGAAATTGCAAATTCAGTAAATGCTCTTTGCCGTCCTTCGTTAAATATGTATGGGAGACTTTTTTGGTCCAAATAAAATATGTAGGCGAGTAGAATTAGTTTTATGGATATATAAACTTATTGTGTCTAGACTTTGGCTAGAATTTATTTAGTTCATTTGGTTTCGTTTGAAATTATCATATTTATTTTTATGTACTTACTACCAATGAACTCATACTAGTAGACTAAATTAACTACATCACAATAAAACGTAAAACCGAACACTTAAAAAATGAGTGCATCTCCAAGCCCACCAATGTTCATTAGTGCTGCAGTAAAAAATTACCTTTACACTGACGCAATAAGGTAACGAATATTGAAAAGTAACGACTGCTATCCATTATTCAGGTATAATCGATGTAACTTATAAGTCATGTTGCACTGTATAAAGGTTGCGAATTTTAATATTATATCAAACCTGATTAGCCCTAGCAAGGGCGACATCTGGCAAGTGTGTGTGGTGGGCAAGCCAATTTAATTACTTACAAAAGCTATAATAAGAATTATGTCTGCTTTTTGTTAAACTAATGAAGATACAAGAGTAATCGATCATCAAAAAAATCTATACAATTTCCATTATTTCACCATCAGTTATTGTGCAATGAAACCACAAATCGAGGTGGCGTGCTGCTCACAAATTAATCACCACAGGGCAATTCCCATGCGATCAAATGGATGTGGTGGCTGCGGTCGAGCGTTATTTGTGAATAATTTGATGCAATGGTGTGGTTGTGTGAAATGATGGAATATATGGGCCATCTGTACGGGGGACTAACTAGCGGTGATTCCGACAACCAGTATTTTCCAACCACTAGATCTGTGAGCTGTGCTTAATTTTTAAAACTGTCAGCACCGTATGCCATACATTTTTGAGAACCGAAAATTATCTTTATATGTATGTTTAAGTAAGCAAATTTCAAAATTGGAGTACACAAACATCCTTGAGCCGATACACTGGTAATCCGATAACAATATAGTTTGCATCCAATATGGCTGCCGTCCAAACCGCACATAAACCTAATGGTGGCGGACAATCTTGTTATAGGCCGTTATGATCGGCAGAATTGGATCGTCCTGACGATCATGTGGCGAGGCTACATATATAAGGTGGATACTTTAACATAAACATAAAATAATATCACGCGTATATACCTCGAAGAATAAAACTGAGGTGTACTGAACACCCATTTTTGGCCGATGCCGTTATTTACAATTCCACACTTACCGACCACTAGTACAATGAGGCAATTACATAGTATTAAGGATCTTTTTTAAAATTCCAACAGCATTGTGCTGCCATTTTATACGAGCTAAAAAAGTTTATTAAAACATGGTCAGATATGTATGTAAAATTAAAAGCCACTAAGATTTTAAATACACCACTTCTTAAATATTTCTAAAGTTATATTAACCGCAAAATAAAAAATAAAAATCATACGCTTACCAAGAACAGATTATTATAATTTCGTCACAGAGATTTCGTCACAGAACTTTGAAACTTAACCCAAATGGCAGGACTGTTACTGATAACTGATTAATATCACGACCCCATGACAAAACATATTGGACGGGCTAATGCAAAACCAATAGCTATCGGACTTTGATTAAAGAGGAATCCCATCTCCAGTACAAGGAAACCGGAGTCACGGGGGGCAATCAAGTTACTATTGATCCAACGCGGTCCCAATGTACCTAGTTGTTTTGATGAAAATGTTATACTGAAATACTTGCTTTACTTCGATTACGTGTGGTCTAATCTCGGTGAAAAAAACCGAATTATGGGACAAACTAATCCAGATCCCACGCGATCTTACTGGTTCTAGTTATAGTTCCAGATTTTTGTCAATAGATCGATTTGCTTCGTAATAATAGACTTGCATCGCTTTGGTCAAGTGTGGAAGGTATCTTGCATCCTCCACGCAAAGAAACTGAAGGCGCATGTCATCATAACGTACCGGGTTCATGAAAAACCTCTATATATGCACTGTAAAACATATTGCTTCCATGATGTACTTAGCCCGATCCCCGTTGCAACAAAAATCTTACCAATACTTCAATACTTGAACGTTCAATACTTGAGCCTGTTGTGTCATTTACCTGAGTTTTAAGTGTGGTATCTCGCATCCCCATTGCAAGGAAACCCTCGTGGGGACGCAATCAAACTATTGATCCAACGGTATTGGTTTAGTCGTGTGTCGACTTCCTAGTTTAGCGTGCTGTGTTATTGTTAAAGTTTAATGTGATAGCGATTCACTGATATTGTCAAGTGTACTGTGATTTGAACAATAGTATTAACAGATTTATTAATAATAATGCTAATATCTTTCATTTAGTTTGCTTTTTCTTGTTGATAACTGTGTGTTGTATTGTTGTTTGAATAGGCCTCCAAGTACATCGCACCCTTATAATGAAAGTGACCTAAGTCTAAATTCCTGTAACTTCCGATTTTACTATAAACTGATATTAAAAAGTATATACATACTTTCGTTCTGAGAGTGCGGTACGAAAGTGATCTAAGTCAAAAAAAATGCAATTTGTTGGAAATGAGCAAGAAAGTCTTCAAAAAAGTATACTTTTTAAGATCAGTTTATAGCTAAATCAGAAATTACAGGAATTTTGAGATAGGTCATTTTCATTCTAAGGATGCAACATGGGACGATATAATAGATTCGGCGAAATGTAGGTGTCAATAACTCTGCCTAACACATAAATGCAGGCGTGATTGTATGATGCTATGTAACATGTCTTTAGTAAAATACTTAACAAAAATATTTCTTTACTCACGTCATGCGACCAATATGAGAAATCAAAGTTGAAGCTTTTAGCGCCATCCTTGCTGCCAGGGGGTGCTTTCGGGTTTACTATCACTGTAACAAAGGAAATACATCGTTATAATTTCAATCTTATAAGACACAACAATGTCAATCTCATGAGCATTCTTTTCAGAACTTGAATAGACAAGTTCTAAAAAAAAATTACAAAGAATTCGTCTTCTTTTGCCTAGAAGAAAATCCCGTAACTACTTTTTTGTTTTTGATATTTAGTAAAACTAAATCCTATGGAATAATAAATAAACTACTTAATTTCATTATGTATTAAAATGTTTTTTAAGACTAGGTAACCAAAGGCCCAGGTTCTCTGATAAATGACTATTAATCAGAGCACCTGTACCTTCGATTATGACTTGACATTCCACTCAACCAGTGAACGGAAAAATACACAAAGATGAGTCATTAGCAGATTCCTGCATCAGATCTACTAATCCTATTAAAGTCCCTCGTTAGCCAGCTCCTCTCGCTCTCCGTCTCCCGCTAGACAAGACACTTGGTGTCGTAAATCAGCACATTTCGTACAAATGTGTAGTCGAGGCGTCGCGACGTATCGACCGCTGTCGGCATCCTCGACGCAGCCGGTTGCTTACATTCCGTAGGGGCTTGTTCAGACGAGCGAACGAGTAGCGCTTTGAAAAGAATTTCAAAGAGAGAATAGTAGATAGACTTCGGTTGGTTGGTTGTATAAGTAGATTCTGAAAACGTGTTTTCACAAACTCCTTTCAACTACATCGAAACACCTAGTGATACTTATATACGTTTTATTTTTGTATCGTAGTGAGTTATGAAAAAATACACATCGACACTTTATAGCAACATGTTCACTTAATCTATTCAACTCTAAATACAGATCAAACTACTTAATTACTTAAGAGCAACTTCCAACTGAACAGTTCGCGTAAAACTTGGCTTACCAAGAACGATTGACTAAACCGATCTATAAAGTTGTAATACCGCCTATCTATTTACAGACACAACTTAGGATCACTTAGGAGTTAGGCAAAGTTAGGAGTCGAAAGGCAATTCGATTAGGCGGCGTTTAACTTGATAGAGTATTAGTTTAGATGTCTAACTTAGTTAAACTACTTGAATGTAGAAGTATTCCGTTGATACCGAAGTAAAAGTTTTAGCTATTAATATCAAGTTATTTTTAAACTTATGTAGAAAAAAAAAAAAAAAAAAAAATAATAATAATAATATTTACTCCAAGATTTGAAAATAAAATGCCAATTTAATTCATAATAGACCCAAACGTGGATTTCAATAAAATACTTCCACAGCTAATAACACTTACCACTAACTCCAGCCATCAATCAACAAGACATCAAACTCCTCCCTACCTACAATAAAAAATTTAATAAACTTCCCCTAACTTCATAAATCTAAATCGTAAAATCAAATAACGTATGAGTCAAGCGTCAAGCGCGCTTCACTGTCGCTCTCCTGCACCCGGGTTTATATGAGTCACAGCTGCAGCGCCGCAATATTTGTGTTATATGCCAAAATATAGTCTATCCGGCCGGAGCAATCTACTGAGAGAAATGGAGATAACTAGTATCTTGCATGCATACAAATTTCTGTTTCTTGCTTGTATTATAATTTTTGTTTAGGTGTGTCATAATAAATGAAAACTAAATCTGGCTTCTGGCATCTGGCTGCTTCTTTTGATCTAAGTAGTCCTGCCTAACCCTCTAAAATTCATATTTATGCTTATGTACTTGACTAATACCTTAGGCGTTATACTTCAAAATAATAACCACCAAACAAGATACTGTTCATTCTTGAGTGACAAACAATAGTACTAAAAAGTGTGAACAAAACGCGTTACATAATTTCCTTTCTGTTCTCTGCCTTACTTTGTGACTCTATGCGTCACGTCACAGCTGCATCTTTGCACCAAGACGTTCCTACTGGTGTTACCTACTTGAAATAGTTGCAGTATGACTCCTCGGCGGCGCAAGCAATCAAATAGAGAGCAAGACTCTTTCATACATTTAGGTACTCTATTTGTCTACAGATGTCATACATATAATGGAAATTAAGAATGTTTAGTTTATAATATAAAAACCTATTGCACTGACTTAAATAAAATGTGAAAAGGGCAGGAACGATGAATAATTATGACAAATTGAATTTTGTTTCCCAAATATAATAGTCAAGCGCACCTTATTCTCGCTTCTACACCTAGCCTTAAATTATGCATATGACGCACTGAAATCCGAATGTAAATCAAGTGAATCGTTGGAATCAGACTGTCAGCCAGTATATAAAAGAATTTTTGTGTATTTTACTCTAACAAGTGACTAATAAAACACAGATATGTCTAGTACTTAAATACAAGACAGTGGAAAGCTCATCTAGTTGTTTCTCGTAAGGTATATTTGTTTTAAAAGTTTAATACCAAGAGATTCAAACACGCTTTAACGTCGCAGTTTTATGCCTAGCCTTACTTTATGGCCCCGAGCTGCATCAGCGCACAAAATATTGTGTCAGGATATACTGTTTTACTCTTCCTTGCTCCCCAGGGTGAGCAATCACACCGAGAGCAGTGTTCTTACTATTTATTGCGTTTGTTTTATGACGTACTTTATAGAAAGGAAATGGTTCATTTTGTTTTAAACACGTAACATATAACATAAACCGATATGTACGCTAGGTTTACTAGTTTGTTGAAGATGCATTAGAAGGGCTTCCACAATATATATTTAGATGTTCGTCCAGAGCTCCCTGGACAGTCAGTCCCATTCCCAACCTGCTGATAGGGTTAGGATTTTACCACGACATGAGCCATTATTGTGTAACTCGTGCCGACACGATATAAAAAGTACTGGTTTCCCAGTAAAGCCAACAAATACACCCTCCTCAAGGCTCTACAAATACTGATTTATAAACAAATCAGCAAGAAACCCGCACCGCTGACAGCACAAGGTCTAATGACAAAGCGCTTGATCGAAGAAGCACAACTAAAATGAATGGAAGTCCATTCAAAAAGTCAGTGTCAGCTGTACAGATGCCAGCTTAAGATACTCAAATACATTACCTAGAAATCCAAGAAAGAAACTTGCCTTTTACAAACTTAAATGGTCTTAATCGAACGAGTGCATATCAGCCATTTTGTCGGAACAAGCGAGGGGCTTCCACAAACGGAAGACAGCCCGCATCGAACAGCTCAAGGTCGAGCAGACAAAGCATATTGTGACAGTAAAAGTACAAGTAGATATAACAGTGGAGGACAGTTGTTTGTGTTTCACGATCGAGTGTAATCGTCTTTAGCATAGACAACTATGTATGCCATAGCTGGAGGAATAGGGGTACAAACTTAAAGGAGGCCGGTTTTTTAATGTAAGTCATTCGATGCTTTTAAAATTCGTAAAGCTTGAAGAAAGCTTCCCCGCATAAACCTAACGTGTAAACTTTTGCCAGTATTCAGGTCAGGACATATACAAGAAAAACTGTTATTAAGGCAAAGGCAGGACTGAAACTTCCAACATCCTCTCCGTCAGTATTAGGTAGGCTGTGAAGTCTTAGTCTACTCAAAAAGCACCAACTTAGGCAAATAAGTTAAATCACTTAATTTTTGAACAAACAACAAAACAGTTTCCCTTGAAAAATAAACAATTCATAACCTCAAAGTAAGTCACTGAACCATACAAAAACATAAGTGTCATTTACTTCGCATAACGGTCAATAATTGGCTGTACCATTTTATGTTACGAGTTCAGCTCCAATACAATCGCCACGTTTCATTGCGCTTGCTCCGATGAAAAATGGTTGTAAAAGTGAATGAGGCTTCAAAACCCTCGGGTCAAAGAACGACGTGATTTACCAATAGGGTAGTGATTGTGGAGTGATGACGCGAAAAATTTACCGGGGGATATTACGCCCATTTGTCATGGTACTTTAACCTATGAAGCCAAGTGTTCAGTAACGAAGCCATATTTTGTACTAACTGAAGCAAAATACTCGAAAGCTTTTGTTCTCTTCAACAAAAAAAATATTTCACAAACGATCGCTCATTCCCGAGAATTTGAGATGAAACGTAATTAACGGTGACTAATTGCTTTTATGCTTCAAGAATCTTTAAAAGCGGGAAAATTACGTCATTTGGTAAAGAAAAAAAACTTTTTTTTTTTTGAATATTATATATCTATAGTTATAATAAATCTGTAGAGAGGTCAATTCTGTACATGAAATATATTTTCAAAATAACTATCAGGGGGTGATTAGTCTGTCTGTCTGTCTGTCTGTCTGTCTGTCTGTATGTTCCTTATAGAAACAAAAACTACTCGACGGATTTTAACGAAACTTGGTACAATTATTCTTCATACTCTTGGGCAGGTTACAGTATACTTTTCATCACGATACAATCAATAGGAGCAGAGCAGTGAAGGGAAATTTTGGGAAAACGGGAGAAGTTACTGCATTTTTTAAGCTTCCGTCGCGTGTGCAGCCTTAATGGTTAAAGCTACATAGAAATCATATACGAAAGTGAATCTGTCTGTTACATCAAAACCATTGAACCGTGAGGAAGGACATACGCTACTTTTTTACGAAAAACGACTGCAACGCGGACGAAGTCGCGGGCAAAAGCTAGTTTTTAATAAAAAAAATATCTGTGACTTTATTAGATTGTGTGCTGAGAGAATTGAAATTTTCATTCACAAATAGATAACTTAATCTTCGGTGTTTCATTCATTTATTCGACCGACAAACAATCGACGTTTATTAACTACTTTACGTCACATACATAATATCTATCTTGCGTGTGCTATCTTCATATTTCAGATAATTACGAGACGAACAATCAGTCGAACATCGACCGATTAATATAATTTCATGTTACACATGTTAAGACCTTGATCAATATTCAACCTAAATGTTCATTTCAGCATAAATTCTAGCCAAGAACAGGGTTGCGTGTGGCCGCATGCTTAACATAACATGTTGTGTGCCGTAAACGATACGTGGGTAATATAAATTCCTTCTTTAATTTGATTTCAAATTAATAATATAATTTAGACCTACTATTGACTTTTTAGTTCTTCTCTTATGGAAGACATAGAGGAAACAACAAAAGGAAAAACATATAAAGAAGCAAAGATGTTTTCTCATACATCTTCTCGAAGTCTCTTTAATTAAATAATATCCAGTACTCTATAAAACCCACTGACACATCTTTGAATGCACCACAGAACGACGAACTTTCGCTGTACATTAACAACTTTGACCACATTGCCGCAGCTAAGGGTAGAAGCAATATATTGTTAACAATTTTAACGAGCGCAACCGCATCGCAGTCCGACACGTTTTAGACGTAACTCCTAGAAAACGCTAACATAATAAAACTTTATGTGACATTATGGTTTTATTTGCGTACGTATAATCAAAATGCCGAACAGTTACTCAATAAAGCAGTGAGCCACAAAATGGATAGGCTAGTTTAGTTTGGATGACTACTTGAATTGAATACTCTCCCGGTGAAGGCATATGCAATCTATAGGATATATGATGCACAATGGGAAATATCAATGAAGCTGATTTTGATAGCAAACAACATAGCCAAATATTTGGTAAAAGGATTGAACTTACATCTACATACTGCAAAAAACAAGCAAGGTCATTCTTAATCTAATCAGAACAAAAGATCCAACTTCAAATATTCATCCAATCAAATCCATTCCGAAGTAAATGAAATGAAACCACGCGAATCATTTAGAAGTAGGAAGCGAAACTGCGGCGAATTTACGAGAGGCATGGAGCGGTCCATGGACAAGGTTTATGGAGCATTATTGGCTTTATAGGCCATTGAAACGCATTGCAGGGGAGGAAACCCGCTGGGCGTAGGTGCGGAATGATTTTCAGATTTTGAACACCTGACCACGAAATTGAAAGCAGGGAACGATTTGAAAACAACTCAAGCTAGCCCGTAAGGTTAGGTGTTTGTTACAAGGTGAGTCACGTTCTTTTCTTGAAATTGGATTTGCGTGGTTTCTTTGTATTCACCATTTACAAAATAGTGCCTGGGTACATAATATTTTAGACACCGTTTTCATTGATTTAGGTATAATGAATATAAAAATTTCAAGACAGACAAGTCATTATTGCTGATATAACACCGTCTTTAAAATGACCTCAGTCGATGGGTGTGAAAGCTTTTACAATGTCGCTAATGAATATTAATAGTTCGCGAGCTTAATACTCGTACTTGATTATGACGCATGTGATGACGTCACACCATTCCCTTTACGAGCCATCGCTTTTACACCCCCATGTTGTAGAGACGTCATAGTGAACTTGAAAGTGTTAGAGTAAGTGATAGATAATACAGATATAATTAGAATTTAATGATGATTATTTATAAAATGATATTTATTTACAATGAATTTAGGTATATATGATATTGAGTTGTACTTATTGGTCACTTTATATGACGACAATACGATGATCGAATCAATGATTGAACGAACGAAAACTAAAGCAAAATACATTTTGCTTTAGTTTCACGAATATCACGAAGATACTCATCAAACTCATCGATATAGATCTCAACGGTTGCTAAAACATTAACGAAAGGGAGACGTGCATAAAATATGTACGTACCACGTACCAGTTCAGCACTAACGAGGTTGGAGCTCGTTAGGAGAGCGTATTGCACAGAAATGGGAGTTACCTCAACTGTGACGACTCAATTCAGTTCAGTTGCCGAGCTGTTAATAGGCGTAATTGGTACCAGCGTCCACAACTCTTTGCTCAGAGGAATTTCAGACCGAAAATTGAAGGAAATAGGGATACGATTTCGGTTTTCTGGGCCAAAGTAATTGCAGTTAAGGGTAACGATCTTAAACTTTCAAAGTCCTTTACGACAATGGAGAAAGTTATTGTGCTATCGGCTAGCTCGCAGTATACCAGTCACGTTCATCGACCTTACAAGTTCTAAGAGTAAATAATTGTAGTTAATCTTGATTTAATATAATTAATTGAAGCCACTCCTGCAAATCTTTAATTGAAATCTATCTAAAGCATACACACTAATAATAACAAGGTTAGAGTCTCAGGCAAGTTGAATAGTCCCTATAACTTTGATTCAATCACTAGTGTCCATTCGACTTTGGTGAATAACGAAGAGCTCCGAACTTCAATGTTTATTGTACAGTGGTCCTAAATTCGAGTTAAAGTGTTTTCTACGGCATTAATCAGACTTTGAAACTGCGATATCGTTAAAATAAAAAATAATTTTATCTAGATTAAAGTAGTATTATAAATGTAAAATTTTTGTTTTATTTTGAAGGCGGTTATTAAAAAAATTGAAAAACGTTTATTATTTGAGAAGTTTATCAAAGCAAATTCACATACCCGTATTTAATTTTGTTCACAATGTGTTCATGTTGGTATAAGTGCGCTAATTTGAGTAATAATTGTTTAAATAATGAACTAAGTTTTCTCTAAGACACACTAAATTAATATCCTGTGTGTATAATTTTAAGCTCACAATACTCAGCTCAAAGGTAGTATAAGTAAAACGAGCTCTCCTAAGTAAATTCTAGAGCCCAATAAACAGAATTTATTAAATTGTGTAAGCCAGGGTAATAAATTTAAAACTTGCTACTGTTCAAGTACAGAGCACTTCACATGACGTCGAGTCTTTCCCTCGAGACCTTTTTAGAGAGCCCTCGAAAATTATAAAATTTTCACAACGAAGAACATATTCTACTAATAGGTAGAGCAAGTTCTTTAGTTACGAAATTTAGGTAAAGCCGCAAAATGCTGACATCAAAGACTACAATGTGGAGGAAAATTCTGGAATGATCCGACCCAATTGTGTTTTAAAACTTTGAACGGACCCAATAGACGAAAAATACTTAACATTACATCAAAGTAAATAAAGAAGCCAAGATTATATCCTCACATAAAAAAATCCAATAAGTCTTTTGGACGATTTTACCAAAAACCTCTTTGAAGTTGGTAATTATATAAACCAGTAGTATACATTTAACATTCCTATTAGTAAACAGCTCCATTGATTTCTGCTGACATTGTTGCCTTGTAAGGTTTCGTTCGCGACCTTCCAACGATACTTCGTGCACGCATTGTTCTGCGCAGTTGTAACACCGAATTCTTTCCAATACCTTTTACTTAAGATTAATTTCAGAAAAGAAAACATCTTTGAAAGAACCTTTGCAATACAGATTTCACAAAAAGCATTTCATTTGATTAAGATTTATAGGTCCTTACTTTCTTCATAAGACGCAGATATTTATTTGATAAATACAGAGGCCTGAAATTTCGAAGCATACATGTATGTGTATATTTCTATTAAATGAACAGTGTACATAAATTTGATAAAGTTATAAAATATTTCCAGTCATTCAACACTAATGTACTCTACGTTAATAACCTAAAATAATCAGAAAAGTGAGAGCAATAATTCTAACTAAATTTAAAATGCCTGAATATTATAAGATCTTGGAAGAACTATTAAAGATGGTAGTCGGAAGATCCCTCTTCAAGTCATATCAATATTCATTAGGCACGTTTCCTCAGCTTTTATATTTACCACTTTATAGGTAACTAAGGTAAAAAGGCGGGGTTTTACTGCAATATAAAAGTCAATCTTCGTTATCTGGAGTCCGTGTGGACGGTGGCTAATTTAAAAGGGCTTTCAAGGTGACTTGGCGAATTGAGTCATTAAAGATTTATGGTGCTGATTGTTGGACGTTAAATTTATGCTCAAAATTAATTGGAATTAGTCTCTTAGATAGATTTCGAATCAATTTTCGTTCGAATTGCATTAATAGTACTTAAATATGAATGCAGTTATTTGTATAAGAATAGTTGTTATAATAATATTGTCACACAATTTAATTATAAGACATAAAACAGTTTTGGGGACATTAACTATACTATAGTATATTCTATCGACCATATAAACTCAACACAACATGTTATGATCAATCTAGACATAGTTACTAGAGCTTTCGCAATCACGCTCCAGTAATTTATTGCGTATCAGGCCACAAAAAGCTCATTATAGCTCGAAGTATCTAAGCTCTAATACCTGTTACTGTTATATTGTATGTACAAATGTTATTATGAGTTTCAATATAATCGATAGCGTCTGTATCGTGAAAATATTGGTAGCGGTCCGAAGATAGGTCCCATGTAAACACCAATACAAAAGAGAAGATATTTCGTTATTCTAAAATAATGGTGAGGGAAAGAAAAGCCACTAATTAATTATATTATGTTCATTGTGACGCCAATGTGATACATGTAGATACGTATGGTTATATTCGCACCTGTGTCTCTCTCTTTCTCTCTCCCTATATCTCTATGCAACCAATTAAATTCCTAAGAGGGTTTGTGTTACATAACCAAGGATTATAAGGTTTTTAGACATTGAAAGTTGTCTTCGAAATTCACCGTCTTCTAACTTAACAATGTTGGTTGGTTGTGGTTACAAGCAAAAATCGATAGATGGAAAAAAAATGAAAAAGTTAATCGTGAGAAACAAACTCTCTGGTTCAACAAAACATTTGGACCGTAGGTTGATATTTTCTTTTTTGTGAATGACATAGCTGTCACTTATTTCCTTGGACTTGACCTACAATTCAACCACAATAGGTGTCTATTTATATATCTTAGTCATGACACATTTGATGTTTGTTTAGTTTTCTTTTCTTTCTGTCTTTATTGTCTTTCGATATTTATTCTATGCACTCGCCGTATCTACGATCACAATAGTAACCAACTCAATTCTTTCTATAAGACAAAATAACAAGCGTAAAACTACAATAATCTTTGGAATAAGCAATTATAAATATACATCTACGCTAAAACATAGCTCAAATTCTTCTTTCATGACTTCAAACCAATATCCATCTTCTCATTAGTTCAAATATTGATAAATTCCTTACCTGTTGTATTCCCGGTCATCTCAATGATGCATTTGGAGTCCCTGGCTATCTCCCGGGAGTTGAAGGGGCGTACCCTCACAGCCACCTTTACCGACGACATGGCGGCGGCGGCTTTTGATTCGCTCGTCACAACCACTAGTGCATCGGTACGGGTCCGGATTTACAACTGCAACAATAAGTTAAAAATTAAAACACGGAAGATTGGTAAAGCTTAGGACAGAGCACAGGTCAAAATAGGTGAGGTGAGGCAAATGAATTTAACGGCTGCTTGTGTCTTATAACGAGTCACTAAAGGGTTTCAATTAATAACAAGATTCTTGTTAAAACCACGCTTGGCTGTAAGCGGTATGTATAAAATGGAGTATTCTATAGTTAAACATCGTCTTTCTTATATACTACTAGTGGAGTATTAACTATTTCTAAAACTGTTCGAACGATATATGTTATCTATTAGAATTAATTTAAGTTCTTTGAATCTGTTACAATTAATTTAATTTTTAAGAGAACGTTGAGGTGCTTTCAATTTTATTTTATTAACTTGTATCGAGTGTAGGGTCAGACGACTTTTGACCTTAGGCGCAGACTGGTTCAACGATTTGCGGAGAATATGGGATGGCAGGTATGTACAATGTATCTAGAACTGTCTGGATACGTGAACTGTATGGATATGTTGTTAATACATATATATTTACACAAATTGTTAGAATACCAGCACACAATGAGGTACAGCAAAGGATCGATAAACAGACCGCTTTTGAACTTTTCATTAATCACTGACCTAACCCAATTTATGTAGTAATAAATTTTCACCTATATCAGTCAAACTCATGCTGCTTTATAATATACTTTTAATGTCGAATTTAACCTACCGCGCCACAGCAAGGTAAGTCGTCGACCCAAGGCGTCGGCTGACTCAAATATAATTCTATCTGCATTACCTATTTAATTCAGTTCAAATCGGTAGTTAAGTAATATCATAAAAGTAGATTTTTATTATTTTTAATGGTTAGATATCAGAAATGATCTAATCCAAAGTTTTATTCACAATTTAAGTTAGTAGAGTATAGCTACATAGACAATAGTATAACTGTTAAATTTGTGATTGATAAAGTAATTAGAACGGGTCAATAGAAACACGCGAATGTTTGAAGCAATGCCATACCGCCTCATTGTTGCAGGTAATGGTCAAAACACTTTGGTCCAAAAGTACAATTCAAATTATAAAGTAGAGCACAGGCATAGCTGTTTAAGCGGTCAATGTGTTGTTATCTTTTAATAAAATCTAGAACACAACAGTACAATCTGACTAAGGTGGTATAGCGTATAAAATGTTATATAAATAATATGATAGATGATATTGACTGTAACCAAAGAAGAGTCAATCTTGAAGTTCTGATAAACTGTAACAATAGTAAAGAGCGAAGAAAGGGCAAAACTTAGTAAATTTTCATAGATAATTACAAGAACAGAGAAAAATCATTTTACACAAAGCGATGCAAATCTCAATTTTGCATAAGAATGTCCCGATTATCAATAAATATTCATTGCAAACAAGCATTAAACCTTAGAAACCGAGACCTGCGTATTTAATGGTTCAAAAGCTATTGAAAACAATAAAAATACTGCAAAGACTGAGAATTATTCGCTTAAAGCGGTGGAAGGAATAAAAGTCGTGGACTCATGGCATAATGAGGTTGTCGCGTGGGAGGGCCGTTCAAAAGCAAATGCTAACTCCTCCAGGCGATTTCCCAAGCAATAACAATTATCCAACGTTCTGAAATTACTGGAAATGTTTCCTTGACGTCATTGAAACGTTCGTTCCGATGGCTTTGACATGCAAAACTGTTTGTATTAAGGAGTGATAAGCGAAATCAGCTAAGGCTTGTCTTAACATGTCTTAACTCAAAGTTTATGGTTTTGTTTCCGCTTTTCCAATGTCTTTCTTCGATATCAATTCATTCATTGCTTCACCGTCTATACATATTGTTTATTCGGATACTTTAGGTTGTTGAAATAAAATTAATTTTACGGATTATCTTAGAGTAAGAAATACCGAAACACAATATATTTTTCTAAACGAAAAAATATGTTGTAATATTAGTCTTTGCCGTACTTTTAATCACCTTTATACGTAAAAAGCAGAGAAACGAAATAACAGATTAGGTGGGGAAACAAATTATAAAGATTATGAAAAATATGTACAACAAAATCGTTCTATTGTTTATGACCAAGTTAAAAACATTATACCACATAGTCTTTAAAAAAATTGAAATATTTACGGCTATACGCTTAGATGTGTTAAATAATATTTGATGGCCAAATCATTGATTTATGTAGCGAGATAGTCATTATTATGTTTTTAACGATGCTTCTTATGTCATGATTCCATAACGGTTTATTTTTTTGCGTTGGAAGTTTCGAATCTAACTGCTGTTTCATTATAGAACGTCACGGCTCGCGCAGGCGCGTTGACCGTTGCGCGTGCGTTCTCAGCTGATCCGTTTTTTGCTTTATTCTAGCGCATTAAGTAGGGTATTGTGTTAGTATGACTAATTTAAGGTTCTTTGTAGTTATGGACGATTTTATGTCATGTTCCATGAATAAAAGGTTTTTTTTATTGATTATTTTTATGTATACATGCGTAATGATGTACGCAGTTGATATATGAATGAAAGTTCAGTTAAATAATAATAATAATAATAATCTTTATTGTCATAAAAAGTACATCAACATTTATGAAGTCTCTGACACCCGTGCTAGGTACGTAACCTGTGTTACGAAATTGATTGCAATCCTTACTAGCACAATTAAAAATTATAAACGACACTCAAAGTTAAAGTCAATTTCATCCACTGTTGATTTCACTATCTGTATTTGAATCCTTTTTGTTTCTGGTGTACATAAAGTATATTTATTGTTTAATTATATTTATTATAATATCATCTATGGTTCTTGAATAAAAAGCAAAATAAAATATTTAGGTCATTTTTGCCATTGTATTAGTAAACCATATGTTCGTTGTTTTTCTTTTAATTATAAACATAGTGCTTCTTACAAACAATTTGTTTAAGCTTATTTACATTAATTCAATATTATATAACGAATTGTCGTGAATAACAAATTTAGTAAATAAATAAAACCGATACCTACTATTTGGTGTCTCCGATATTATGTAATTAAGAAACGCTGCACAAACAATAATCATATGAAGCCAATTAAATTCACTTGCACAATAGAACGATTTCACTTAAATGTCCCGGCGGAGTAACATTAATATTAGACACAATAACGTATGGAGTCATGACGTTGATCACTAAACTCACAGTTGCTCCCGCGAGCGCCGCGTACAAAATGGTGAATGTTTTCCTGAAAACGATCCTCGCGTGCTGTAATTGGCTGCGGTCGAGTGCGCACCGAACGTATCGAAAGCGTCGGCCACCACGGCCACTGCACTACCAACGCACTTACGTAACATCCACTGCAACCGACATCTTCGAAAATCTCCAGCTAGTCTACCAACGTACGCGAGATCGAAGGGGCGGCCATGAAAAACGTGTCGCAGAGATGACTCACCGCGCGCACTAGCGCCACCTACAACCCCCGAGATGCCAGATCGGTATCCGGGAAAAGCACATCGGAAGCCTTTAACCTTGGACACTGCACTCTGCGCGGCCTGGCGAAGCGTGAACGGTTCCGCTACGGACTTACCCGAATCCCCGTGCGGTTGCGACCGATGGCGACGATCCGAATCGCGATTTCACAACGTTTGTTTTCCCAAGAGCTGATTGCTCGGTCAGGTAGCAGCGCCGGCCGACATGGCGCGTCGCGTGCGGTTCCGCGGTGCGACTGCGGCCCGCCGTCCACCTCGCCGGAGAGGCCGCGGCGGAGCATGCGCACCACGCGCCCCCGCGCCTTCGATCTAACGCCGCGATGCGCGCCACCGCTGACGCGCATCCGACACCGCAAATAACACAATCCTCACTAACCTGACCATTTCAACTGCCCGATAACTACCCAAACATGTTTCAATTGCCACTAATTGTTATTTAAAATAACTACCCTTCATATGACTGTGATAATTCTTCATTATAGCGAAATACTTACGGTCGAGAAGTCCCTTTTCGCTACGCAATCATATAAGTAAGCGTTCGTCGCAGACTCCGCCTCCCCTACACTCCCACATATGAAATTATTTGCTCAAAAGTTTAGGGCGTGATGAATTATGGCAACGTCATATGTTAGACTCCAAATAAACATCTCATATTGACAAAGAACATTAAGGGTTAATAACAAAGGCAGATGAGGCGCCTTATTGAAAATGCAAACAAGAAGAAAGGGCCGGACGAATCTGGAATGGAAGCAGTCGTGATCATTCAGGGCACGTGCGCTTTGATTCCACCACTCTTGATCAACTTGATCGGTGACCTGTCTTGAATTTTGATTTAAGCAATTATAAATAAGAAGTTATATTGAATTGATGCAAGCTAACGTTTGTTACTATTACAACCATTACATTACATTACATTACAAAAATATTAGCATATTTCAAACAAAAGCTTAATATAAATGAAAGGTCTGCCGCGTTGTTAGCTTTGCAAAGGTTTGTATAGATATACATTATTTAAGTTCCTAAATTCAGGACTAAACAACAGCAAAACAACTGTAGTAAATTAATCAAGATCTCCGGCAAAACTAAGTTATTTAGAACCCCTGAATTTCTTGAACCAGTTCGCTGACGCTGTAGACACCATAAATCATTGCGTTGGCGAATCTTGGGTCAAAGGACCAGACAAACTACGCACTTACACAGAGGAGCTCAACGGGCGGTGACGCAATTGAACGTATCGATTGAAGCTCAGCCGGTATCTGGACCTGTTCTCAAATACTCTGCTGACATGTCTCCATGATTACTTAGACTTCATTCAATTAAATCTTAAAAATAAAGCAGTAAATGTGGAACTAGGTACTACATGCATGCTTGCATTCTAGAAAGATGACGCATGTTCGACTAGCGGAAACTTCGAGTGCATTTACCTACATTCTCTACAGTTCTTAGCGATTCTTTCTTCTTGATTTTTTAATCTGTAATTAAATGTTTACTTGTTCCTCAAAATGGGAAAAGAGAGGTCTTTACCCAGCAATGGGACATCAAGATAAGTTAAGAATTGATTCTGCAGTAAAATAAAAAATCTTTACCTTAAAGGTACCTTTCCTTAAAATCTAGATACCACAAAAACAATGGAGACCTCCTATCCAATACAATTAATAAATAGCAATAGCATCGATTGGCATTATTGCTTTAGGCTTCCATATTAGGCTGAATGCCTTTTGGGCACGCATTACAACGTAACACAGCTATAAAAGATGTTTATGAAGGGACCCCAAACGCCATGGGTCACCTCCCTAAGAACCTTTTTATATTTTTCGTGGTATTGGTTTTATGCAATATCATTTCTGTAGATTTCTTCATTCAAACACACTAGACTCTTGTTCTTCTTCTGTCGAGTCGGCAAGAGCTATCAAATGAGGATCTGTAATTCCATAATGGCACGATTAGTCACCAATGTTGGTGGCGAGGCAGTCTGAGCAGGGTGCGCCAGACGATCTTATGTTTCGTTACTCGTCGAGTCTACATGTCCGGACCAATCTAGATCGTCCAGACGAAATAGTGTAAACAAATCATAATTAATAAGAAATTTTATGAATTTAGAATAGATCATCTATGCTCATGGAATAAAGCGTAGTCTTAACCGTCGTTTAGACTTCCAAGAAATATTCAAATAATATTTATATATATTAATATATAAATTAATTCTTATTTTTCATAAGAATAAATTTTCGAAAATAATATCATCTTTTTTTATAGCATCGTAATAAAGAACATAATATATCTTTTAATTCGTTAGAATAATCCTCAATTGAATTCAAGATCTGAATAAAACCATTCCCGAGTACTATTATACTCCGAATTTCAAATATTAAAACGACTGAACCTTTCGCGATCTCACGGTCACCTTTCCCGTAAAGGTTGGTTGAATCTGAGTGCGTGGACTCCACGAAGCGTGAGAGTATTTTACGAGTACATCAAACAGACCTTCGAATTCCCAAGCAGCCCGCAGTTTTTCAATGTCACCGCACATGAGGAAATGACTGGCGTATGTCGCCTTAATGGACCAAAGGGTTAGTTAGGAGGTTATTCGGCGAACGTCAAGGTTCTTTTCATTATCGTCATGATGACATTCAAACGGCTTTTCCAATTTGCTTTCTTTGTGCGTCTTGGTATTTATCTTTATTAAATCTTTTCACGTCAACAAAATCTCTTTTTATTCGGTATAATACAGGACAGGATCACATGATCCTTAGGCTATGATACCCCAATATCGTGATGATAATAATAACTATATACATAATTTTGGGCGATTCATTTCTAAGAGGCCCGGTATTATACCTAAAGCTATACTATTCTAGGTCTATGAAACATAGTTAATCTTCATAATGAAGGTAATAAAGTCGGAGTAGAATTAACGGGATTAGACATAGAAAAAGAAAACAAAGTAATACTAGAACCTGCCCAAGATGTGTAGGCTGTGAATGGGGTTAACAGGAGCCTTCAATCTTAATGTGACATGAGGTAAGCTGTTGTATCACGCGATACGTATTTGCTGTAGCTGTAGGGATGAACAATAAAGTGTAGGCAAAAAAACCTTATACGATATAATCCTAGACCACTCTGCAGTGGGCCAAGACGCTGTATTACGGGCTCTGGAGCCCAAAGCGTGGCAGAATTGCAATAAAAATAAAAGTATTACACTATAACAAGTGAAATAGGGCTAAGTTAAAATAATGTCTAAACATTGCAATGAAAAATATAGTATTAACTACCATTAGGTAAAGTCAACGTAAATATTCATTACACTTAATAAACGGCCCTCCAGACGTTAATTAAGTTCTTAATTATGAAGTTTAGTTAAGAGATATTTATTTTATGCAACATAATTTTCAAAACAAATTCTTATAAACTGTAGATCACGCTATAATGCAAAAAAAAAAAGAATTTGGACGTAGAATGTCTCCAAGGATCCTACTAATTCTACTAATATTATAAATGCGAAAGTTTGTAAGGATGGATGGATGGATCTTTGTTACTCTTTCACGCCAGAACGACTGAACGGATCTAAATGAAATTTGGCACAGGGATAGATTATAGTCTGGAATAGCACATAGGCTACTTTTTATCCCGGGAAAATGTACGGGTTCGTAAACCACGCTGGCGAAGCCGCGAGCGGAAGCTAGTAAGCGATAAGAATAAGACTAGCGTATTGTTATACTTATGGATACATATACAGAATAATATTAATCCGGGGTACGAAACATTATTTTACTTCTTCTTCTGTCGAATCAGCACGAGCTCTCGGCATTCGTAGCGGCTCTTTCCTTTCACCCCACATAGCACTAAACTAGTCAGCAAAAAATATTACAAATTTCATCAATTAAATAACAGTCGAAAACATCGATGATAGAGTTGAGCCCGTCGTAACACGAACCATTATTGGCTTGCGCGAATTTTTATTTATACATTTGACTCTCTTTCTTACGCTAAATGAGAAATACCGGACATACATGGAACGTAAAATTATATTTTTCATTTAAATAGCTACCGCACCGATCAGTGGATCTGCGGGGTTAAGAAGCGCTTGTTGAGGTCAGTTCTTGGATGGGTTACCGTTATTCACAAATCGTAAAGCACGTTAAGCAGTTAGTCCCGGGTGTCATACGAATACCAATGACAGTGGTTACGAGTGTCAGCAGCTCAATAAATGTGACAACCAGACAACCTTAGAGTAACTGTGTCTCCCAGTAATTGTGTGGAGGAGGTCAGATGGCAGTCGCTCCATGTAAAATACTGATATTCAACTTCAACCGGTTAGACTGGAAACTGGCTCCAATGTAGTCGGGAAAAGGCTAGAATAATTATGATTTTAATATTATGTAATAAAGATCAAATGTCAAACATTTTCTATAAATATTGCAATAGTAATTACACTATTTCCTTCAGCCACATACATAAATAAACCTTATAATAACATACAAAGGCTGTCTTTAAGCCCAGTTAGATGGTGATAAACGATCCCTAACACCCACGACATTAATAAAACGTAAGACGTCGATTGTTATGCGTATCAAGTCGATCCGTGATCGTTTGAACTGAAAAATTACTTCAAACAGAAAGATGAAGCGTTTCCAATAAACTCAAAGAAACAATTTTTTATATACTACCACGTATTGTTTTTTTAGTCGTACGAGGAAGTTACTTGTATACAATTGCTGTTTTACAGTACCCACATTCTTAATATTGAAATATAAAAAAAATCTAAAGTTCAAATAATAATTCAAAAAAAAGCCTTTAGAATCTTTAGAAACGTATTATGCCAGTCAATTTAAATCGATTAACTTGCTCCGAAATCGAAATAATAAATCCAACTAAAACTGTACCAGTGCTGGGCGTGAGCCTGTTCGCTAAACTGCTTCACACACGATTACACACACGATCAAAAACGTTATGAAGCCCTTTCAAATGTACATTCTCCTCACGATTATTTTCTTTCAATAAGTAAGTTATAATAAAATTATTCAAAGTCTAACCCGATAGTAAGATGATATTTTATTTAAAACAAAACAATAATCTACTCGTATATATTCAGTTGTACATCAATACATTACTAGATCACATTTCCGTGGTCTGATTGCGTCGCTGCACCGCCCTGAGGGGCTGAACAACAAATATTGGTATGAAATTGAAGTACTCGCAGACGCAACGCCCTCCCTCTCAATCCTCAATGGGATTTCAAAGCTATGAAAGCGAATACCCTCAAGTTTTGGGGAAATAGAAACGTAAACCGTTTTTATTTCGATATTACAAGTATTTGATGATATGGGAAAAGTGTAAACAAATATATCTTTAAAAAAAATAACCTGAAGACACTTCTGCCTCTATTTCTACATTAAACACAAAACTTATTCTTAAAACAATAAAAAATCAATTTAAATTAAACATTTGTAGTCACGCCTTTGCATGTTGAAAGTCCATTAAAAAGGAAAAGCAATTAAAATAACGTCCACAATAAATCTTGAAACTCATCTTTAACTTTAAAGTAAGAGAATTTGTATCACCCTGATAATGTTAAACTAAATATATGAGTAAATAATCTTCTTATTCTCGTATTATGGCTGACAGAGACAGGACAAAGTGCCGTGAAGAAAAAAGACAATTTAAGTAAAATGTGCAGTTTTCCTAATTGTACGTAGCTTTTACGTAACATGCCACAATTTTTTTCTGAACCAAGCAACAATAGGTTTAACTTGCATCGCATGAGGCTATATACATATTTACATAAGTCTTCACATAGAGATACTTAATTAAATGTCAGTCTTCTAGGTCGGAGCTCCATGTATCCACACCGCCGGCGGTTCCCGTCCAACGTGACGTCGCCGTGACATAACCTACTGCCTCGGGCATCGCCCACGTACACAGTTTATTATTAACGCGTCCTTCTTTGAGATATTTTTCTTGGTTATTCCTTGTCGATAGTAAATTTAATTTTTAAATGTTCTTGCGTGCGTCTCTTCTGCAACTGTTCTGTCCGATTATGATTGCAATATACATATGTATTGATACAATTTTAGAACTAGTCATCGTGAAGGAACAACAATAATATAATCAAAGCATTTAAACAAGGTACAATGGTCCTTTGAGACGGTTGTTCTGTCCAGCCAAGTGCACAAATAGTAAATCTAATCAGACCGTGTTGCACTTAGTTGCAAACTTTCCGTCTATAGAGAACTGAGGTGTTTTCTACAAATTCAGTTCGTTGCCCAAAACTTCACCTTGTTTGCGTAGTCTTAGCGAGTTTACACTTGGCTTCAGAATACAATCCCCTAAGACGGAAACAGATCGTTAAAACAGCTCTGTTTTGTGGAGTAGTTTAATTTTATTTTTAGCGTCTAGAAGTCGTTCTTTTCGCGAATCTACGGAGGACAATACTGGCATAAATAAAACTTCGTCTACAATATGTATCCTTCACATTTCCATATTCAACAAGAAACTCAGGATAAACAATTGAACATTCTAGTGAATATATTTAAGAGATCGATATATTTTCTGTTACGTTTTTGCTAGATTGACGTATTAAAATTGCAGTGCGACCTAACAGGTCTCCTGGGAAAACGAGTCCACGATTCTGACTGTATATAGCGAAAGGTAGTGTCAGCTTAACTTGCAAATACAGTCTTAATTAGATACAAATGACTGCCGCTTCAATTAAGGACTAATTTTGTTGTACCGTCTTCGCCAGTGGGATTGCGCTTATATACCGAAGGATCTTAGCAACTGTTGGAGAAAACGTTTATAGACCTGACATTACTAGTACTACAAGGCTTAAAATCTTCGGTGAGCATCAAGGATCTTAATTAATTTGTCCTCTGTTATGTCACGGTCTTCTAAATATAACAGTATCGTTGGTTATTAAAGCAATAATGTCATCTTCTAGAGTGCTGACATAGAAGCTCACAAAGAAAATTATGCTCAAAATTTAATTTTGTGGGCCACGTTAGGTAAAGGGCTTTATTAAACTACAAACTAGGAAGTGGTATACAGGAACAGGTTGAAACAACACTTTATTTTAGTTTATGTAGTTACTGCTCCTTTGGTCTTTTGGTCGCAATATCAGATCCGAGCGTGAGGTCTTGGGTTTTCTTTATGCAAATTTTTGTAGCAGCATGAATTTGGAGCTGTGCTTGTGTTTGGTGGCAAGCGAGTCTATACTCTATAACGGCATCAGAGAAATGTGGGTACTCTATAACAATATACTTCTGCCAAACCCTTCGGAGATTACAGCTTACATATATGTAATTACTTCTTTATTAATATTTATGTCGCTCATGCTCTCAGGCATTATTATTTTTTATAGATGCGACGCATTTTGTAAGAATTTATTTTTACTAGACAACCTCGTTGTAAAATACAAGACCATTTTCTCATTTTATTGGTTCCTTTAGTCCCACAAGTATTAATACTTGTAAGGAATTCTTAAGACTTAAGTATGCCTTAAGGCGATGCTACCTAATAACAAGACATATGTAAAGCCACTTTACTGTCGTGTGTTGGACGGGCAGACGTCTCGAACCTTCATGAATATTTTAATATTTAACACTGCCGATATGTTCTTGCCAAAGGGTGTCGGGTCGGCCTGTTTGTGCTACACACTAGACATCAAAGATTATCCGATGACGTCAGCTGTCGCGAGCTGATTGATCTTCTTTTAATGCATCAGATTTAATGGTGATACTTTAGGGATATTTACAAGGTAAGGTTCTGCGTGACTGATAGAATGTAAAAGTAATTAAAATGGGAGAATGTGGAAACAGTTAATATCTTAACCTATAGTGAAAAAGCTTCAGTCGGTAATGGTGGTATCGAGGCTGACTGCCCTAGGTGCGCCAGAAGATCTCAGGTTTCATATCTTTGTTTTTTGCACCCTAAGCTTGGTACTTTGCAAATCATAACATTGTTATATAAATACGTCTCGAAGTTCTGAAACTTTTAACAATATGCAGCAGATTAAGCTTGAAATTTTATTACATAAAACATGTAAATGACTTCTGTCACAACAAACAAATGAAACACGAACAAAATGAATTATTCCCCCATCTCACAACCAAGTTTCAAATGCAAATAAGTTACTTTAACCCTTCGCCCTTAATATCACAAAATAAACGTTAATTTACCTGCGTTTTAACTAAACCAGCTCAGGTTATCGTTAGGATCTAAATGAGCAGTTCTATTAGATTCGCGTTAACTGAAATGCGCTGAATCATGTTTTGGTTATACGAACGACAAAAACTAACAAACAAACTGTTACCAAAACGATGGCAAAATAAGATTTTTTTATACAGAGAAAACTTATATGGAATCGCGAATAGTGACACAATAATTTCTTGATATAGATATTGGTGAGAAAACCTTCATAAAACTCCAGTAGAAAATGCTGGAACTCCAGTCCATAAAAGTTCATTACTGTAAATCTCTGGTCAGTCATATTTCATCCTTTCCACCTGCAATATCTTAGATGACAACATAAACCACAACTTCACTTCCTAGAAATTACGTCAAAATAGATCTAGGAACTCTCGTAACAGTTCAACGACCCGAGTTCAGACAAGTACAACATGACATCGCAGCGGGAAGTTTGGGCATTAAACTTAACAAGGAGATAATTGTGAGGGATTACCGGAGTTCCTTCACCCAGACAGGATGATACGAAAAAATGTAACGAACTAATAACACCCAACCAAATTCTGTCATCCATTTTATTAACAGTAAATGTGAAACATTTTGTGGGAAAAAGGCTGCGACTTTTAGGGTGACAATGACCTTAATAAATATGTACTTATGTGTGAAAAGTTCGCTGTCGGTCTGATTTTCCCTTAAGGGATAAGCCTAGCTCTGAAAGGCTTTATTCTTTGTGAATAAGTCGCGTTTTTTCTCATTGAATAAACATAGGTCCAAATGGCATTAGGATTTCATATTTCGTCTTCTTTTTAGTATATGCCAATACGATTTATGTCAATTTCTCAGAATCAAACTCAATAAAGTAAAATATCTATCTAAAACTAAAAACATTTAGTATTTTTACTTTTTATTCTAAGGTTTGATAAAAATAAAGTAAGTAGCATAAATCACAGAAGATAAATAACTATGTTTTATTTTTTCTCTGACCTAGCAGTGAACCCACACCTAAAACAAACATTTAGCTTAAAGGCATCTAGATATCGCTGCCCTGAATTCGTTTAAGAGTAGCAATATCTTGCATATTAAATTGCTACGCAAATAACGTCGGTCGTCCATTTAACTTGCGGCTAAACATTGCTATTAAACGTTTAGCTGCAAATTAATATAATCATTGACACACTCCAAAAATAAAATCAGAATGAAAACCATGAATGAATTCCCCTAGCATTTGCCACTCTAGCAAAGTTTTAAAACCATATTCATTCAGTACCACTTCAAATAAAATTCAAGCTCCTAAACAACTAAATCTGCAGACAATTGTACTCTTCGCTATAAAAGATACATGAAACATGTATCCAGTTTCCAAAGACATGCTTGTAGATGTCAGTCCCCTTTAGTAAGGGATCGTTGTACTATGGGGCATTGGCCACGTGTCCCACAGACGTTAACGATCTCTTTCGATGTGTTGGGGCGATTCGCGGGCGATTAGTTTATATTAGCGTAGGGAAGGTCCTGACATTAGAAGCCGTTAGTAAAAGGCATTTGGCTAATTTGTGGCAATGCGATGTTCTGGGACGCACTTTATACGAGAACTAGAAAATTAGATGTCTGAAGGTTATATGAAAGTCACAATCTCCTACAAAATTTGTAGATAATATACGCATTAATTTATATTTAATATTGTTACGAGATAATTAAGACACTAACTTACACCTTAATGAAGAGAAAATAATAATATTAACAAATAAATGATTTCACATTATGAGTTTGTGGATTATTACGTCTCATAAGAGAATATTATTCATACAACAAATATGTACAGAGAGAAAGTAATTACGCATTGAAACATAAAACTCAAAACACAGAGAATATTTTTCCGAATACAGCTTTGCTAAGAGCCTTAACGCTAATTCGTTTACTATAATTTTACGTAGAGTAGAATTTAGAAGGCATATAGACAAGTAAACAGTATGTAATTGGGTTACACAACAGTCTGCTGTGTGCGGGTACCGTGAGACAAAGGTCGCAGCATCGCGCAATCGATACGACCCATCGTTTTAACCCAGGGATGGGACGGGATGAAATCATTTTCCCACAAGATGGCCTGAAGGACTTTCCGATATCACGGATTTGTTCAAACACGATCTTATAAATTGGTACATTAGTGTTCTTTGCCGAGAAACTCAAACATTCACGAATTTGCTTCGACTTAAAGTGAATTCCAGATTACATTTATATTCCGTAGATGTAAAACTCTTCACTATTTAATCTTTCGAGTAAATGGATTTCTGACATATAAATTGGGTTCATATTCAATAAATAAAAAAAAACTCAACTAACGGAAATTTAAACGATGGAATTCTATAGAAGTTTCACAAAACTGTACGATCCTTAAGTATCATAAAATCAAATTCGATACAGCTACGCCATTCAACCTATGTCTACGCACACACGTAGCGCATCTACGCACCTCGTAGACGTATGCTACGCCGTTCACACAGGCGCGGCCTATTGCATCATCAGTATTTACAAGAGATTGTTCGCATTAATAAGCTTTGAAATAAAACTTTATGGGTGTTAGTTCGTGGGCGTAAGTACAAGACGCCTCGAGCGAACTATAGATTTCTCTCGAAAGGTCTAGAACTTAAAATGCCTAGGCCATTCTCGAGACCGTTAAAAGTTTGTAATAGGGCCGTTCGTAGCATAATAATATTGGATGGAGCTTTATTGTATAGCAAAATTTTGGTAGTTATGTAATGAAACCCAAAATGATGTATTGCTCAATTAAGAAAAGTAATTATGTTACATTGTTTAATGAAACTGTTGGTTGTTTACTCAGTTATGTAGCGCGAGTTTAGATAAGCAACATAGAGTAAATATACCTAATGAATTACTGCTCTAATTTCTATACGTCTGAATAACATAGTCAAATAAATAGCCTAACATTAATTTTAAACAATCTGCAGAAATAAAATACTTTGAAAGGTACTAGAGGATTATTTCTGGAAACAATATATATAATAATAATAATAAGCCTTGTTTTATTTGTTTCCACATCAAAGTAATTTTTACATTCTAAATGTTTGTTAGTCGTGTTAGTAGCTTATCAAATAATGACTTATTAATCGAGTGTTAGTATGGTTAGCTACTTTGGGATGTGGATCCCTGCTTGGGTAAAGGCCTCCTCCTTCTGCTTCCATAATATTCTATCTTTACCTAGAGCCATCCAGTCTTGCCCTGCTTTTGCAACGATATCATCAGCCCACCGTCTAGCTGGTCTGCCTACATTTCTTTTCCCTACCGGTCCTCTCCAACAAGTCGTTTTTATGGTCCATCTGTCGTCTGTGATCCTCGAGATATGGCCGGTCCATTGCCATTTTAGTTTTAAGGCTTGTGTTAAAGCATCTGTCATTTTTGTTCTTTCACGGATTATTTCGGACCTTATTTTGTGTATTTTCCTAATTTTTAATATACTTCTCTCTATTGATCTCTGCATTGTTCTTATTTTCTGTTTCGTTTTCTGCGTGTAAGTCCACGTCTGACAACCATACAGTAAACAAGGTAGGAGACATGATTCTATTACAATTTTTTTCATATTTAATGTGTAGTCTCCTTTCAATATTTCCTTTAGGAAACAATATATTTGTCCTGAATCCTGTAAAGTTTCATTTTCTATACGACGGTAAAAGATTTTGTTTACCCATTTGTATGTCTTCATAAAACTTCACGCAACTCAATTTTTATGAAACTGAGATTGTATTTAAGGTTTTTTTCGCAAAAAGTTAAATTACGTAAACAATCCTATCGGTAAGCTAGTTACGTCATGCCAGGACCAAAATAATTTAGTTACACTATACAGTTAATTGATAACACCGCCACTGAACTCTGACATTTCACAGATTTCAGCCGGGACAGATTTCTGGTGAGGTAACAAAGGGAAGCGCCGACAAGGGACGCAAAGCGTGGATCATACAAAGTGACACGTTACTCTTTTATAAACACCTCGGGAAACGGGTCCCGTGTGAATTTCTGACATAACACATGTTTTTTTTTTTATATATTACGGATCAAAAGACCAGTCCTTATTTGTGAGCTTATGGATGATTTTTGTCTTTCAAATTAGACGTCACTTCAAGTTTTTTTTAATAGAAAATTCTATTGTATATCACCGTCTGCCGAGCTCCTTGCAACAAGCAGTGCCAGTGTGTCGGTTAATGTACGAATAAAAACGACAATTTAATGTATCTTCGGATAGTATTAAGTAAAAGATCAGGGATGTCACACATCTAATTTTCCGCAAATAGTGGTTTTGATTTTTCACATATAGTTTATAAATAACTTATTAATAACCTACAGAAAACAATTATATCATGTAAGGTGTGGCTCACCTAAGGCGTACATTCATACTGGTAGAATAATTGCTTGATGGCAGTAGATTACCAACCAGGTTATCGTGATGTCAGCTCCTGTTCGAACCGACGCGGACAGCTCTGAACAAGTCGACACTAATCCGACGCCGTTGAATGGCGACAACCTTTATCTAGCAGAGGTGTTTGTAGTCACTCTTGCGGGTTTAAATGAAGAAATAAACAGAGATTCTAACAACAAGTTACGAGTTGTTTTCCACTTTTAAATTAAGCTGCTAAGATATACGATTTTATTGCAGTAGAACAGAGCGAATAAAATATAGGAATGTTTTTTTTAAGTACGGTACAACGACAGAAACCTCGATTTCAGTATTATCGTAACGCTTTGAAGAATTAATTGAAGAACGAAACAGCGTTCATCAATTAAGTTACGACACATGTTGCTAACGGAAATCCCAATACGTCATGCATGCACGAATGAATAGGAGTTCCTAGGTACCCTCTAAAGTCATAGGTGCAAAATACACAATTTATTCTGTATGCTCTATGTACTATGATTGACGAAACATACAATATACTATGGATAAAGAATGTTTTTGTCATATTATAAAATCTTTAACCCGTCAAGTGACGCAAAGTACACACCGTCAAAAACTGTTGTTTGTGGTTTTGCAGATTCATGAATTAACACTTTATAGAAATAAAATTTTGAATTTATACACCGCTAATACTGAGATACCTATTCTAAAATAACAGGTTCTCGATCCTTCTAACGCTCTTCTAAGAATAGTGGCAATACTCGCATTTACCACGCTAAGTCAGAGAAAATCAACATTCATACGTATGAAGGCTTACAAACTCACTAGCCTCTCTAAAAGTTCATTCATCAAAAAATACGTAAAACGTCAACTGAAAATACGCCTCCTTCCTCTTATCCTCCTGGTGATCAGTGATCACCAGTATCCATACGAACAAAAACCCTTATTTCATATTTTTAATAAACCTCCTATCATACTTAATTAGCCTTCCCAGCGGAATCAATCGAATAAAAAAAACAATGTCTATTGCGGAAAGTATAAACGAAATCCATTTATAAGTTAATCTATACGACCAAGATCGCGTGGGAATCGTGTGATGGCACGTCACTACTCATATAACTCTTGTCGATGAAAAGTCGCACCCCTTATGTAATTAATATTAATGGCAGAGGTATGCAGTACAGTATACAGTATGAATGCATATGCTTAAAATATTGTAGAGAAGCCTTTTATTGTATTTTTCAACACGCTTCATCGATATAATGCTATCCGATACTACTGCTGCTTTGAGACCCGCTTTGAGTATTCTGCTTTAACTTTATTATAATTTTAATACGTAGGCTTTGTACTACGCAAATATTTAATTAAAAAATAATCTTCTTCGGTGTAGTAAATGAGAATTTCAAACTAAATTAATTTTAGCAATAACATTGTTTCACTTATTTTTCGACAAGTGGGAGATATCCCAATATGAGGTGGGCGATATACCCTCCGTAATAATATGAACAACGTTATTAATCCCAGAACTTCAAATATTTGAATATTAAGTGATTTCTACATACGCCCTACACACATACCCTATTGCAAATAACATAATCCTGAAATACGTACTGAATATTTCATCATCCTCATTCACATTTACAAAAATTAAAGCTCTCATCTAAAATTTAATCTAAAGTAGTTTAAATCTTCTTGAAAGTTATATCGTACCCAAGAGACATTATTCTTTTAATATCAATCGTTCTATCTTGCTCGTAAAGAGGTTGCGGTCTAAAGCACGAAAAGCTAAAACGTATTGAATTTAAAATTTAAATCTTTTGTACACTGGAACGTATCTGAGTGTCCCAGATGTGACAGATTGTCACCCAAACGCCTACGCATTCTATAAAAACCTGTGTCTCTCAGTCTATTTCATCGTAACGTGGGCAACTCTCTATTGGATTTTCATTTCAAAGATTAATATAATAGAGATGAACGGGAACAGGGTCGAAGATGAACCTGTACTGATTACTGGCATGAACTCCTGGGTCCGATTCCCAGGTCGGGCAAAATATTATTAGGATTTTCTATAATTTTCGGTGGTAACATCCCGGAGTTTGGAACTGTGATTGTTAGATGGCAATGGGCTCGCCCGGTAATGTAGGTATCCCATATTACCCATCTGCCTAACTTTAAGGAGAATACATGCATGGTGTATGTAGGACATCTTCTTCTGGCATCTGGGCATCGTTTGGTTCCACTCACCTCAAAGGACGCAGAAAATCATTACTTTTGATAACTTGGCCAACCAAAATTTAAAAAGGTTGGTTGGTTATACCCAAGTTAAAACCAAATATATGCACTTCTTTCAGTTTCTTACTAGTCTCCTATCTTCTTACACAGAATAAAACAGCGTCCTTTTTCACATTTAGTAAGTCTAATTCTGAAATTAGAGCAAACCCTTTAACAGAAGAAAAGAAACAGGCCAAGTGAGTAAAGATTAAGAGTAATGCATTTGCCACATTACGCGAGTTGAATTTGGGGCGCTATAAAACCCGGAGTACGCTGTCACGTCGCCGATATTGAGACATAACCACATCAACGTTACACTGAACACTGTTATATTCTTACGCAATTTTTGTTACATTTAAGTTACATATTATAACTTCATGTTAGAAATTATTGTAGGTGATATTTTATACGAAATAGGTTCTTAAACATTGAATTTTCTAGAAAGTCGTTACTTATTAAATAAAATAGCTGCAATTTAGCTTTTTCTTTTAGGTTCTTATTTCATTTAACCCGTCAAATGATATAAAATACAAAGAATAGAATATCTATTGATTACTTGCCTGCAAATTCATTAAATAAATTAT
Source organism: Shargacucullia verbasci (assembly GCA_947562105.1). Lineage (NCBI taxonomy): Eukaryota > Metazoa > Arthropoda > Insecta > Lepidoptera > Noctuidae > Shargacucullia > Shargacucullia verbasci. The sequence continues at coordinate 3,925,875 of OX387296.1, forward strand.
CAGAATCATTCTAAACTTGTTTCTGAATTATTAAAGGACATTTGAATTTGGACTGAACAAGTTCATGAATCTTAATGGAACCACTTGAGCACAAAAATCCATCCACACTGAATATTAAAAATCCTCAAAAGCTGAGACAAGAATTTATATTACATTCAATCTGATAAATCGATAGCTCCGACTAAGGCAAATGGTTCTTCAGGTAAAGTTAGGTAATTAATACTTGCCCGTATTGAAATAACTATAAATCATTCAATCTATCTTTAAGTGATTTACGAAAGACTAACTAACGTCATATTTCACTGTTACTGAACATTTCAGGGACCTATTATTTCACTAATGACTCGCTTGTAAATTAAAGAAAATCATAATTTTTAACGTCATATTCTTTGGAGGATGCAAGGTATACTTAAATAACATCTATAGCGAAACAAGTAATAGGACAGCCATACAAACTAGAAGGACCTACGGTTACACGTTCCGAGCGTTAATGGACTACAAGTTTAATAAACCGATCGATCTTCGGACGGGTATGCCGATCCATCAGACTGGATTGACAGACACATTATTCGATGTACATTGTATAACCCTTACGGTAATATGAAAGGAAAACTCACAGAAATTGCTTTTCTAAAAGCCTAAATCTAACCACAATGGTGGAAAAAAGCGCTACCATCGAAGTGTAGGGAGACTTTTCCGCTATAGACCTGACTGGACCTGAAGCATAAAACTAGTTACAAGTAACTGAATTATTGACTTATTACATCATCAAAGTACAAACGATGCCGATATCTATCCACTGGCTTCAATCTCTTAATCGGATTTCGCCACGGCTACAAGAAAATAAAAGGTCATTTTATATTTATAGCTTAAAGGGCTAAATCAATGTTTCTGCAATTATAAGCTCGTCCTCATCAAGTTCAAACATTGCTCCAATGAAATCGATCCGAATAAACGCTATCCATTAAGAAATTCCGTTACCAAAGTAAGGTTAGCAACAAAGGTCAGTCGGCTTGAACTCTTCACGTCATTCAGCGGAGAATACAATCAAACGAGGGCTAATACTTCGTGACAAGCTAAGAACCGGCCCTGACAGCTGAAGAGTATTAATTTATCAAGACGGTTATACCGACAGTAACATATAAACCTCTTCATGCGTGAGTTGATCACGCTAAGCCTTCGTATTCATAATTATGTGTGAACAGTTAAGGCCAAAGCCAAGGGGTATGAAGGACATACCTATATCTTGTTGTTATGTTCATTCAATGCTGTAATCCGATGATGTTGTGCTCATGACATTGTCCTTAATTCAGGGTTGTGTATAAACATGTTCTATATGAGGTAACATATGCTTCCCTACATGAATCCATTACGGGTAATATATCCATATTAGTAAAAACCGGATCGAAAATAACTAAGATTCAGACACAGATACATTTGCCGGCATCCATTTTCATTATGCTCATAATTCATATTCTCATCAATTAAGCCTGTCATTTATCCGTTTTCTTTGAACTTACTTTAAGGGTACGGTAAGGTTATATTTCTAATTTTTTCCTCCAATGTAGAATATCGTAGCATATCAAAAATATATAATATTTTTTCCACGCAACTGTCCTAAGCGGCATCAGTAATACGGTGCAGTGGATACTTAAATGTTTAGCAGATTTGATTCCAGCATTTTAAACTTTTTGGTCTTTTGAGCCGAATCACAAGACGGTATAACTATGGATACGACATTTTAACATAGAAGTACAACATTAGATAAGAATTATGGAGAGTCTGATTTAACAATAAACCAAGCTTTACAAAATAAAAATAGCGTGCATTCGGAAAAATTTTGGCACGCAAGTCCGACCCATTTGGTCTGGAAAATTTTTGTGTGCATGCCATATCTGACAGGAAACTGGTTCAAGGCGAATCTAAACCATGATACAAATCTTGTTTTATACGGAAACCCAGTGACAAATTACAGTCATAGTGGTTCCGTGGTGGTAGCGGAACCTTATCGAATCATCTTTCATTGTCACGCTTTGTATTCTTATGAAGACTGATAAATACCTTACGTATTATGGATTTTTATGACGCCCTCAGAATGACTTTAAGATAAAACTTATATTGGGGCTAAAATGAAAACAGCGAATAACAAAGCTGATATAACAACGGAAAATATAGAAAAATAATAAAAATAATGTTATGGAACGTCTATTCATTCTAAGCGTGATCTAAGTGTCAGCTTAGAAAATTGGGTGCCATAATGTTTGTAAGAAAATGATCGCTATGATTCTGATTTTTCTTTCGTTATAACAGGAGGGAGAGATTTGTGCTTTGTGGTATTACATGAGAAAGAAAAACGTGTGTCCAGTAAAATAATGGACTGTGCACGGCAAAGTACGCTGTTTGTAGAAAATTAGTCACAAATTCCAACGCTTAACAAAGCGACAATCGATGCAAACGGATTAAAATTTGATTACACAAATACACAGGATAGTAGCAGATCTGAGTATTAATTACATTTTCCATTATGGATCAACAAATTCTACAAAGTTTAATAACTGATAGGACTCCGAATACGAGTAGTCACGACTTAACTCGTTGATACTCAAATTCAAGTGTTTGTCAGACTGTAGAATTTCAATATGCTTTTACCGAAAAGAGTTGTGCGTACTTGGAATTTCAACAAGACTTTCGTTTAGTAAATGGAAAAGTCGGGTACAGTACTGATGCCAAGAAGAATAAGTATTAAAATTTAAATCCAAATATTATTTCAAATAACCCTTTTAACAGAAATCACAGCTAGCACTTTACAGCTAACGAATCAATCGATATCAAACGTGCACTCAATAGTTAGCACTACTAGAGCAGTCGAGTGTTAAAGCGTTGAGCACGTCACTATCGAAAGCCTGCACTCCATCCATAAATCAATACTGGCTGCTACAACTTAGTAATTTTGCGTTCGCTTCAACTTGTTTAAACTGTATTTATACGGAGCATACGCTCCTCCACTCTTATGATTTAACTTTCAACTCAATCCTATTTAGACAGGCAAAATTTTAGCTTTGGTAGAATTTTTTTATGGTTTTTTCAGTTTATACAAGTATAAATATGTGAATATGCTAAAAGTAGGTATTGCAGAACGACGGTGTATGTGTGTGCATAGTATTTAGTTGCCCCGTATAGCAATGAAGAGTATAATAATAGAAATAAAACAATGCTTCACTCATTTACTATATCTAACAACCAACGTAACAGTTGAAACATTAGTAATGAGTCATTGTCTTCACTGAGATACATCTGAACAAGATATTACTCATTTTTACTTTCATAATTCATGTCAGTACACCCTTATATAAACTAGAAGTTATTGATCTAGAGGAGTTCACCACTGTTCTACGGAATCCATAAATACGCACCGACATCCGAAGTATCAACATTCATTTAAAACTATAGTGCTGTTGCTGCATTCAACAAAGAAAACCCGTGTAAAATTCCGTGTAAACAGACAAAGAATATGTAATTTTGCGAAAGGGTTTAAATCACTCCGGGATGCTTTTAATACCTTCAAACAAAGATTTTGTAAATGGAAACTTCTCACACATACACCCTCGAAAGTAATAGCCAAAGAGATAGCCCTCAGCAACTATTACCCTTGCTGCCCAAACCATTTTTACCCAATACATACAACGTTATCTGTCTATATAGTGATTTTATTTAATGTTTCCGTCAGTAAAAGGGTTTTTCAGGACAAAATCTGCCCTCAAGGCTTCAAAGAACCCGAGCACCCTCGAGGCGGGCCGTTATTATACGAGACATTACAATTCATGAGATAAAAACATACATCTGCTCTGTTTGTGAGCATTCCATAATATTCCGAGTGACTTTTCGTTGGCGACATGCGTTTTATATTTGAGATACCTAGACTAACTTTATGTTTATTCGCAAATTTAAATTTTAAAGTTTCTTTTCTGTAATTAAAATAAAGAGCAATGAAAATATGGCTTCAGATATTTAGATCTAATTTTAAAGATGAGTTTTGTATAGGAGATAAAAAAATATTTTAAACATTAAAGAGCGTGTGTCACTCAGACAATATTTTATGTAATGTTATTAATTATAATATATGTAATATATAATAAACTAGATGGCGTCAGAAGTCAAACATATATTAGAGAATATTTCTGACATCTGACGCCATCTAGTTTAAAAAAGACGTTTAAAAGTGATTGAAAAATCCTAATCACAAAATAAATAATTTCATTTCATTTTCATTTCAAATTTGGAGACGACCCCTTTTATGAATTACAGTTAAACAAAGAGCCGACAATATTTGAATAACGATATCCGAAAATTAACGACAGGCTATGGGTTGTAAATCAACGAACCATTGGCCGTGAAAATACAAAGGAAAGACGCATTTGAGTACACACAATAGTACCTAGTGGGAACAAAAAGGAGCCGAGGAAATATCAGAATCGTTCACATCGATTGACGTGCGACGAGCCGGCGCCATTGGTCAGCGTTCGTGACGTCACGAGCCGTATCGACCCGACGCCCACGGACGCGCATGCGTCGCGCGAGAGCTCGAACGCGATTGGTCGACGGATCTGTCGCCGGATTGACGGACGACGTAATAAATTAAAAGAATGCAATTCAAATGAATTTTAAAACGCGCGGTGTTTTGGTTTTACGACATTCCGCGATTTGATTGAGTATGTTTTTTCAAGGGAGGAAAATTACGACAACAAAGAAACAGTTTTGGATTTTAATAATTATGAATATTCAAGTTAAATTACAATGAAAATAAATATATAAAAAAATAAAATTAGCTACATCTATTGTCTATCATCCTTTTTGGAACTTGTTGTCAAACAAAATGACAATCCATAAATTATATTACTAAGGACCCCATTATCAATGCACAACGTATTAGTTTACCCGGTCTCCCGGCCCATGTGCTCCGATTTTAATTTTGAGAAAGTTACAAAACAATTGCAATAACTTCCCCACACCATAAATAGAAACAAATCCCCATGCAAACGACAAGCGTGATCGATGCGTCTCCAAGCTCCAAGGGCAAGCCCTAAAGGCAGACGGGATGTCAGACAGACAGACTGGACACAAATACCTACAGAAAATACACAAGTAGAATTCTGTTAACGGACTTTTTTTTTTAATTATTTTGTTAATAGTAATTTTTTGAAAAGAGGTTTGGCTCTGTTGCATTTAATGCTCCATGAGACATGCTTACTAAAGAACACAACTGAAATTGGTCCTTTTGACCTACTTTGATTTAATTGTTCCTTTAATGGTCTCTGTACGTGTCCCTGAACGTGTCCATTTTCGTTTTACTATGTATTGAATACGTACAGGACTAGTTACAGACTATAAAGTTGTCATAACCATACTTTCTCTCAGACGATATTCTGAACAATTATTATTTAACCGAAGTCCTAAACACACGGCTATAATGATTAAGTTAATTTATGTGTCTGTCAAAAGACCACCCTGTGGCCATAATCCGCAGTTATTGTTTAACTCTTCGGTCCGCATAATCATCAAAGCTTAAACCTTAATCCGGGCTCCATACAAAACAAAAGACTGTACATTATAAAGGAATTAAGGGCGAAACAATGGGAGGTGTCCAGCACTGTATTCAAGGGTAGATCAGCCTGATGGCACTCGAATGTAAATGAAACACCCGCATTGATCGAGAGCCCGATCGCTGATCTTCTGGAATTTTAATTACTGAATTATTTCGAGTGACGGCTGATAGTAATCTATTAGCGATTGGGATGGAAAATCTGCCCGAGCGTTGGGGAATTTATCTATTAGAATAAAAGGTCAACTTGTTCCAAGGATTTCTTTTGGGGCCATCAAAAACCGTTAGTGTTGGTAACTTCGTGCTTTGTGACCAGCGATTAGTCATTAAAACCGAAATAAGTTATGATAATCCCAATTTTTTATGGCGTCTTTCATTCATCAGCAAACACAATGCAATCCTAGCGCGTTGAGTATCGTCAACAAGTATGGGGGGTATGAGTTGGGGAATGGGATATTTAATAATTTATGCTTCGATTAAGTTTCGAGTATATGATTAATTATGATTAAATTGAGTTTCAGCGAAGTAAACCTCGTGATGATCGTCATAATATAACTTAGAATAAACAGTAAAAAAGGAATGCAGATAAAGTGTTCATAAGTGGCAATAGTTAAGAACGTCCGACGCATCCCGTGCAGACAGCTAGCTCACTAGTTAATCCTTCCACTAAAGCAAGCGCAAGCAAGAGCAATTTCTCTCAAAGAGTTCACGTCGACACAATAGAAGTACTAGTAGTAAACGGACTATTACTGTAAAAAGTAACAACTACTTACAGCGTTTTTGTTTTCATTTTAAAAGTGTAGTAATATTTAATTAGAAGCTGGGACGCCAGCAATAACGTCACTTTACTTGCGAATTTTCTTACATTCTGTATTTCTTTAAAACATCTTTAAACAATTTATATGAGGGCAAAGAGGGTAAAGTAAGAAAACATCGGCCAAAGTATCTTGGCACCACATGTTAGGGATGATAGATGAGCCTTTTCATAACAGCTACATATATTATATACCGTCATTATGAAAGAATGATAAAAATGAGCAATATATTACCTATAGTATGATGATTGCATATGTATGACGCTGATTGATTGCATTCGTTCGTAATGTTCGCAATTCACAGGTACGCGGAAAAACAAAGATAAGCATAGCGGAAAAACATGAAACAAAATAAACGAAGACCAAATGTATGAACGATAGTATATCACCAATAGCAATCTGTAAATGCAAAATATTTACATTTGAACCCTTTTTATATAACGTAACTTTTTCCAGAAAATGTTAAATTATAAATTTATATATAGAGTCAAAAAATGTAATTACCGAAGTTATTTTGTCTGTTTACGAACTAATGTCACATGTATATTATATATAATAATTAATGATGTAAAATATAGAATATTTTAAACTTTCATATTTTACACGGAAAAATTTTCACGTATATTGCATTTTCCATAAGCAGTCATAGCTTTTTCAACCAGGATTGCGGATAAAGTTCCAACTTTCCATTCCGTAAACTCAATTTGTGATGCCTCGCCGACCCCGCTTCTATTAAAACTAACCTTTCTACTCAATATGCACACTTAAATTACTGATTAAATGCACCAACGCTGTTATTTTTAGCAATCATATTTTTAAATACGTGTTATTTATTTAACGAATCATATTTACAAGTGATTAACGAAATTCTCTCCATATCATAAAGGTGATAGTACCACAAGCAACACAACACATCGATAATAAATTTATTATCAAATTGCTAGAGTGCGTGCGTGCGTGACTGATTCAAACATCTCAACGGTACTGGTAAACATTATTTTAATTGCTTGGTTCTATATAATTTATAAATTTAATGATAGAAGATCACTGAAACGTAACTAGTTACCAAAGCTTATTATATTACGAAAAGCATCTGAGGAAAGTTCGGGTCCTGTTTATATTTACGCAGCTCAACCAGCCTCCAGCGGAAAAATGGCGCCTAGACAAATAAAACTAATCCAACACCACTAAATATTAACACATTTCTTCTTACCTCTTTGTTGACTGTAACATTTGTATACATTTTCCTGGTTAGCCTCCCCGAGGAGGTCGGTATTCCCGGTATAAACAAGCCAAAGGTCGGAAGGGGCACAAATTCGCGGGTAACGTCCATAAATCGAGCAAAACGCTCGTATCCCACACGTATGCTCCGCACGCATCCTGAATTACTTCAAATTTCAGACGGTATTTTTCCGTGTGAAGAGCATTATTTAACCTTTTTGGTTGTATTTATGCGTCACATGCAAATGTGGCGCTAAAAGATCGGCAGATCGTTCTGGGAAGATATGAAATGGTTCTATCCTAATACCTAGCGACATTGTAATTGTCATCCTTAGCTAAAATTGCACAAGGGCATCATTTAGCGTACCGAAACTTATGATAAATGATATCTACACGAAATCAGGGTTGTCACATGGGAGTCATGGGAGTCATGAGAGCCAATTAAAATGATTCTACAATATTTATAGTTTGAATGATAATAAAAAAACAAAGATATTTGATAAATTCAAAAAGACAAAAACATTACATGATTCTCTTTGAAGAACACAGTTCTCATTCATATTCAAAATTGTTATTTCATTTGTTGCTCAGGCTAAACAGTCGTCTAGAAATATTCCCAGCAGCAAAGTGCTACGTTCTTGAATAGTCCACATGAAAAAATAAAAGGTGTCTACATCTACTGTCTACACCCTTTTTAGGTTAATATCTCGTGGAACGTGAACTCTTACTGACAAAATACATATTATGTCAATAAGTTTATCTCTTTTGTAAGGCTTTCATATAAATACCGGCTATTGTCAAATTTAATTAAGAATTTTACCATTCGATATCCAGTTTTCAACGTCAAGAACAGTTCTTTTTTATACAGCCTTGGCCAAAAGTATTGAGCACCCTAGAAATTTTGCACGTGCATGGAAAGTACGGCTTAAAACTAAATCTATTTAAGTTTAAGAATTCTTTTGTCGGCATCTAAAAAGGTTTAAAAATAATGATTCACACCGCAGCTAGCAATAAAACACCTGGGTGCCATAAAAATTGTCATTTTAAGATTCTTGTATTTATTTATCAGTTCCCTACTATCGCTCGTAGTGGATACATCCAGTGATCTAGTGTGCTTTGGTGTTTTGTTTCGCAATATTCAAGTGATATCGTTGTAACATGCCAAAAAGAAACGAACTTTCATTACAACAACGAGTGCAGATACAGCTTCTGCATGAACAAGGCAAATCACAGGTAGAGATTTCTAAGACTGTGAAATGTTCGCGCCGATCCGTGCAGTATGCTATTGAGCGATTCTCTGCTACAGGATCACATCAAAATAGGCCCAGAACTGGGCGCAAACGCATCACCACAGACCGTCAGGACCGTCAATTAGTAAGAGAGTCGTTAAAAAATAGGAAAAAAACATCTTCAGAGCTCGCTGCTGAGTTGTCAGTTGAAATTAAGAGGACAATTTCAGCTCGCACTACTCGTAGGAGGTTGCAAGAAGCTGGTCTGAAAGGCTGTAAAGCCAGGAAAAAACCATGGCTCTCGGACAATAACAAGAAAGCTCGGTATGAATGGGCTTTAAAACACCGAAGTTTCACTGCAGAAGATTGGTCAAATGTTGTGTGGTCGGATGAATCAAACTTTGAGGTGAGTAAGTAATTTAAAGCCTTAATAAAATTTAATAAAATGGTTTGAAAATCAACTGCCTTGATAAAGTTATTTTAATTCTCCGATACTCAATATTTCTCTCTTTATTGCAGATTTTTGGTACACCTGGTGTGACCTTTGTGCGTCGCCGGGTAGGAGAAGAATTTAAGCCGGAGTGTGTAATACCAACGGTAAAACACGGCGGCGGCAGCATAATGGTCTGGGGCTGCATGACTGATTCGGGAGTTGGCGAATTGTTCGTGTGCGAGGGCCGCATGGACTCTACAAAATACATAAATGTGCTAGAAACTGCGTTACTGCCTTCATTTGTGACACTTTTTGGCGATACGAACATGGATGGCATTAAATACCAACAAGATAACGCGCCCTGCCACAAATCAGCCCGCACTATGACATGGTTTCGGGAAAATAATATTCAACTTCTGGACTGGCCTGCCCAGTCTCCGGACTTGAACCCCATAGAACATTTATGGGGTTTATTAAAGCGCAGAGTCAGGCGCCACACAGTAAACAACAAAGAAGAGCTGAAACGCTACCTGCGCCTGGAATGGAACGCGATAACTGCTGAAGACTGTAAAAATCTCGTAAGCTCTTTACCAAAAAGAATTTCTGCCGTAATAAAGGCAAGGGGTGGACCCACGAAATATTGATTATTTATTAATAAATAATTATATAAATCTATATAATTCGTTATATTTTATTTCGATTTGATTCTCTTCAAAAAACTGAAAGATGTCATGGGTGCTCAATACTTTTGGCCAAGGCTGTACTCGTGCACACATCGATATTACAAATTTCTAATTAGAAGTTCACATTGCGAAACAACGTTGCCGATCCAACACAAAAGTAAACTCGAAATTTCGACTAACTTCGAAGAACCGCCTACGTGCTTATTGCGAAACTTCATTATGTTCGATAAACCAATCGCACAGAATTTAATTTAACTTATAAAACAACAAGTCTTGTAAAATACTGTTCTACAATAAATAACAATGGAGATATATTCGTAAAGAAATAGGTTGCGAATTACACTGGTGGACAACAACTCGCTTGCCAAGTATGATGAGACTAAGGACTCTACCATTACCTTTTTTAAGCGACGCATGGCTAACGAATAACTGCTTAATGTTGCAACCCACAGTAAATAACATACGAAAATCAAAATATGCAGCTAAACAACATGAGATTTAACTTTTGTAAAACAACCACAAGTCGACTTGTATTAACACATTTTTTGTATTTGTCTGTATTTTAGACTATTTTTTTTTCTTTTCTGTATGTTTTTTTTATTGTATAATTTGTGTATTGAAGATGAGATTGTAAAATAGTTTTTTGAAAAGAGTATCCATGGAGTTTTTTGCCGGTCTCTTCCCCATAGGACCGCGCAACTAGAATCATAACGTTTTAAAATCGCTTAAACGCCCAGTTGAAATAAAAACATTTGACTTTGACTTTGAACACCAGAACAAAAATAATTATAGACCAATATATTTATGTGAAATCCTAACGAAAGATAGGTAAGCTTCAGCCCGTCAGCAATCCTACAAATAACGCAGGAGGTCTCAGGGCAATCAACTGCGGAACTCTTGGCTATTGCATTTCTTATTGGTAATACCATCCCACAGTATTCATTGAAGATATAACTAGCGAAGAGAATACAAAAGGAATGAAAGTTATTCTGTTTGAAAGACGAAATAATATCTTAAATGCAACAAAAGCAGTAGCCTGAATACCCCCGAAAATAGATCATAAATGATTTATAGGCTATTTTGAAAAATCAATGACTCAACAATTTCGCAACTTTGCAGCAACGACGAACTTTAATTATATTTTTCTTCATCTACACAAGATCTAACATTGTTTTTATCTAAGATTAGGTTTCCTTCCACAATCGCCATGAGAACTAGACAATTTTGAAGTTTTACACAAAGGAAATATCACGGATTTGGCATCACGGAACAAATATCGAACTGCGGAATCCTTTGTGTTATCTTTTATTGAATATCTGCATGTTCTCATACATTTTGAAACGCAACATGGGCTTATAATAAAACTTCTATATAAACCAGAATTCAGTATTTTATAGGTGTACCGCAAGCCATTTTCAGCCTTGATCAAGTCATACGGTTCAGCTAATTTATGAAAACTTTTGGTAACAATAATATATACAATAGACATACTCGAAATAAGAAAGCCCACATGATTCACAATCTCCAGTCCAAAAAACATCTTAAAATCTTCCAGACACTTCATCCCCATGAAAACAAACCGTAAAATCCAAAAAATGATGCGACAATTATTTTAACGGGTGACAGGACTCCTCGCAGTTAAATGAAGAAAAACATTCCTACAATTTCGAGATGGTATCTGACTCCTTGTTGTCTATTCACGTCCATTGCCAGTGCATAGTAATTTGAATAATGATGATAAGACATATTCTGAAGATTTCTCAGGTTTAATTCTAGGATTCGCTTTGCCTGGATAGTGAACACTGTAATATTACTAACATTTTCGTTAATTCCATGTCGCTTTTATTCTGTCCCGAACACATAAGTAGGTAGCGAATAACATTTCAACTTCCTACTGAATTTCACACAACTGTGAATGCAGTTCAGTTGGAATGCATCCATCGTGTCAATATTACTAACCAATTATGTTAAACAGTAAACATATTTTCGCTTCCAAGTATATCTTAATAACAATTGGATTATTTTTTCTTACGTCTGCGCACATATAGATACAATAAAATACCCAGCGCACACGTTGACATGTCTATGTTACCTTTATTTATTTGAAAGACCTTTACATTGAACGTATTTACGCAAAATGTAAAGAGACAAGTCTGAAAGTTCCGGAATAATAAGTAACTTCAAGAAACTTCTAGAACTTTTGTATTTGCTGTTCGTTTCCAACGGTCTCTTTTGAGATCTCAAAAATAGGTCGAACCGCTACAGAATACTGATGTCTTTTCAGAGCTGAATACTCAAATATTAAATGAAATATTGCAGTCAGAATATAGGATGAATTAAAGATGGATACACAAGAAAATGAAAAAGCAGCTTCAACAAGAAAAAGATAATTTGAGAGTGTCCGGAATAGACTTTGTATTCCCATCGTTCTACTAAAGGTGTATTCAAAGCCCTAGAATATATTACAATATAACGACAACACAGTTGGCGCAGTGGCTAAGTGATTAACTTTTTGCGCTGGGCGCTGCGGGTTCGATTCGCGCGCGAAACAAATATTTGTATGATCTACACATAGTTGTTTAGGGCCTGGTTGTGTGTGTATGTGACTTGTATGTTTGTAAACTGTACCCACGATACAGGAGAAATCCTAGTGTAGGGCAAAATATTTAAAATAAAATGGTAAATTTGGCAGATAATGCTATTTCAAGAGCTAAGGTTGTCTCCGCATAAATAACAAGCATAGAATAGAAAAGTGATTGGCGGACGACGATAATCGGTATATATTTTCTGTATTACATAAAGTAACCGAAAACATTTGCCAACGTCTGAACAAGTCACCTTGGACGCAACTGAGCACGGAATACTTAATAGATACCATAAGTTAGACATTTATAGCTCAATAAATTCATAGTTAAATGGAACAACAAGTATATGAAACGTTTCGTTTTACGTAACAAAAACGTAAATGTAATTGTTTCCCATTCAGCTCGACGTTAACTCCGCACTGTTATTGAAAGTTTTTGTTCATGCATTAATTTAATTAATATTGTTCCTGCCTGGATGTGTTTTCAATAAATGGGCTTTATATAATCATTGTGTAATTTTCTAGTCTAAACAGAGATAAAACTGTTATTACTAATTGCGGGGAAAGTTAACGGAATCTTATTTTGCCAAAAAACAACATTTGCCTACCTACTGTATCACAAGCTTTTTCATTACATAAAGAGTTGTTTAGGAAACATTTTTTTTTTCATAGAATCGTAAATATCGTAAGTATGGGATAAATGAACTTGACAATTTCAAATATTTTTAGAGCCCGAAACTTAAAATTCCCATAAATCTTCTTTGCGAAACGTCGCAACAAATTTAGGGGTTGTTACAATATTTTCAACGGTCAGTGTTGTGAAATGTGTAAATGAATTTACTCAATTATTAAATATCTGATTAAATAAAGAAACGCTGCCCAAGACAAGACCCAAATTATTGAGTTCTTCTACATAGTTTTAGAGTTTAGACAATAAAAGGCGCCGTAGTGTCGCGAATGACCGCCAATCAACACAATAGGCGATTGGCTTCAACCCCCAGGGTTTACCAACACGCGACGCTATTTCAAAGAAGCCTTCCGTCATTGCAGTTACTGTACTACTATAAATATTGACTATGGCTTCGCCCGGATCAGACGGTAATTTCCAGGGTAAAAGATGATACTTCCAACAGTTTTCCTTTCACTCTCAGGCCAATTCAGTACCTAAAAGCATTTATAGGTAGGTACATTGTAGTAGAAATACAAAATAAGCTGAAAAAACAACAAGTTTTTTAGCGGTATATAATTTTTTTTGTGGTCTTTCCATCCGTATCCCTTCAGTACTAACGGTACAACATATAAGTGAGATTGTTTCATAATTTCCCATTAGTTGTTCATTAATTACTTGAATGGTTATGTTTTCCTTGGATAATGGAAAATACCTAAACAATTTAATTATTAGATATATTAAAACCTTGATATTATTGTATGAAAGTAACAATATTCCATGATTAAAGGTCTGTTAAAAGTTTTTATCTAACAATGTAATGCATTATTTAAGAATGTAACTCACAGTTGTTCAATTAACTTAATTCAAGTATAACCGTAGGGCTTAAGGGAATTTTTTTTACTACATTGTTATTTTTAATACGGATGAAAGTCTAATATGAAAACGAAGACACGAAATAAAATAATAAAACCAATTGTAGAAGAGGATACTTCGGAATTCTTTTTAAAAAGAAAATATTTTATCCTTCTAACCTACATACTCGAGAATAAATCTAGCCCAATACTACTTCTGCGCATGGACTCTAGCAATATCGTTATATTAACCCTCAGGTACTCAGGTACTTACGATGTTTACATAACGAGCTCTAATTACTGCGTAAGGGGAAATCGTGATAAGGTACAATAAAGCATTTAGCTTTCTCTAGGGCTACACTCGATCGACGTAGCGGCTAACGATTTCCTCTCTGGATAAATCGCACCAAACAAATATTGGAAAACCCTAAAGATGTCAGACGTTCTGACTAGCATCGTCACCTCTAGTCTAATAGAATTTAGGTTAGACAAAGTACTAAATAACAGTAATATTAATTCCAGTGAGTATGATTTAGAACTGCCAGCAGTACAGCTTCGGTTTAACGATATATATTAAGTCAAGCCTCTGCTCGTTTATAGGGCATTAGTAAAAACTGTGTGCTGCGTTACTGGTCTATTTGTCGCAATGTGCAGAACACGATGAACACTCGATGAACACGACACGAACACGACGAACGACGACGGTTATTTTTTTTTTTTTTTTTCAATTTCCTATGTTCGATCCCAGACTTTTCTGTTATAAAATTCTCAGTAATACTGATGGCAACAGCTTTGTTCCATATTACATGAGAATATTATATAATGGTTATACAATAGTTGCACCTTTGTTTTGCACCCTTCTGGTCACATGTATAGGCGTGTTATCATTTTACGTACATCCAATCTTTGATCTAGATACGTGGTAAAAACACCTCAAACAAATAACTGTGTAAAATATTACATTTTCACCTACTTTCAAATAAAGCTGTTAGTTTGATTACTGCAATATTACCAACATACAAACACTAAGTGACAGGATCAATCTTCCTAAGGGAATTAAAAACGGGTAGATGTAAGTGAACAGCTGTGTCAAGGACAGGAGCGCTATAAATTCAATAGAAAATCTCACCCGACCCGACCATGAACCATTTCTTCAAAGTAATTAATACCCGCAAGAATGGTTTAATAGCAAAAAATAAAAAGCGCAGTTATTTCATATTTTATGTCAATAAACAGCTTTTAGCTACGTCAGTTATATATACAAATATATATCTTGAAGTAGACACACACACTTGAAGTATCACATAACACGTATGTACACTATAACATAATATAGCATCATGCCTGTAATACCAAAAGAAATAGGCAGAGTTGTACATTCCACCAATACCATTTTTAAGTCGTGTAACAAGGGGGCCGACTTGTTGCTATTTACCTGGCTCAGTTTCACACTCTGAAATATTTCTAATAGAAAAAACCCATAACACTTTTGTCCGACTTGAGTCAAACCCAGGACACTGAGAAGCCACGCTTATCCCACGAACTAAACCAATGTCGCTAAGTTATATACACATAAACAAATATCATTTTAATGAACCGTCTCGTTGCCCAAACGGTGGCGTGGTTCCTAATTAGGTCTTTATGTAATGTAAAATTGGTCTATATATGAGATTTTGTTAACACAAACCATTGTAAGAATAATTATAGCTCGTGTTTTGAAAATCAGCAAATATAGGCAATTAATACTAATTAGGGCATCTAAAATGCGTGTCCCTAAAGGCTAGGCACGTTTGGCCGCGGCAAGCGAAATTAACTCCGCCTATCTAATTGGTAGATTAATCAAAGTAAATGAACTAAGACTTTTTATTTTTCTTTCTTCTTTCCACAAAGAATTTTCTTTAGGAGGGTTAAATAAATCTTGTAATGACACCAGGTCACCTTAATTGAAGTCACTTCAAGAAACTGGTGATGAAGGCTACTGCTTTTTACAATGACGTCACTCATTAATCCTATAATCCAAAATATCTACAATACATGCGTAAATCAAAGTCATAAAAAGGTCACAATTAATTATAATAATAAGTGGGACACATGCATCCCACTCATACAGCGTGGTCTGCGCAGCGGTGGCGCCCGTCCGTCGCGCCTGTGACGCACCCATCGCCAGATTAAAAAGATAAACCAGCGTCTGAGAACCGTTGTTTATTTACAAAAGCATGGAATACGCGTCTTCCCCACAAAGTCACCTTAACTTTGGGGAGAAGATGTCTGTTCCAAGCTTTTTCGGAGCGCTTGAATGTCTGGACGTTTAAATATTGTCGTCATTAATGACGTAGTGAAACTGAGTGTCTGGAACTGACTCATTGCTATTTAAAGTCGGACACATTTATCAGGATCGAAAAGTTATATAATTATGAATATTTGGAAAGGGTAACAAAAATGAGACTTTTTTCAAAGAAATTACAAAATTTTCTTTAAGTTTCGGCAAAGTAAAGCTTTTATTTCGCGAAGGCGAATTAAATAGAAAAGTTTGTCTTTTAGAGCCGCATATGAATAAATGATAACGGAGTATAGACACTCATAGCTCCACAAGTTTACGAAATGTACCGAAGATCTAATAGACCACCAACAGCGACACGTTTATGACACAATCAGCATCCGGAAAAATCATTCGACAATATTACCAGATTGAGGAAGATAAAAGCAAAATCACTATTAATTTGTTACATGACAGATTTTCATGAAAATGTTAGTGTAATAATAATAAACAGACTAGCAAAATAATTATAATCTAGAAGTTTTAAAGAAATTAAATGAACTTGAGTTTAAAAATCCACAGGGATTCTACTTTTTTTTTTCAGTTCAAAGTTAGAGAAGTAAAGACAACGTAGCGAGTACAGAATCATAATTTTAAAACATAAAAATAATGAGACGAAACCTAAGAACATCTGGCGTATCCTGGGCAGTCAGCCTCGATACATAATTGCTGACTAGCGAATCTTTCCAATTCTGCATGAGCGATTCCCACGTGTCCCAGCTTATGCCGATGCAATAGAAGAACGACAGAAGCCTGATAGATATACTATTTCAAATGAAAATGAGCATCATGAACAAGCACATATAGGTAGGTACGTCATGACCGATATTTCTCTTGAATAGTTTCGGAATTAATAAATTACCTGGCAGCTTTGCATGTGTGCTAAACTTCAACGAAATGCAATATGAATTCCGCGAAAGTAGAAAATTAAGTTGGAAGCGTCGCCGCGTCCTTAATTTATGTTTGGTACTTACATGATGAGTATGCATTTGGCCTTTGGAATCAGTTTTATACAGAGCGAGAATGACGAGGAAAGTATTGTGTGCAAATAAACATTATATTTAGAAGTGGACCGATTTAGATGAAGTTAATAATAATAATTTCTACAGTACAACATATGTACTTCTTTCTAATAACTTAGTCAAAATGTATTAGTTAGTTAAGTATATAAGTATATTTTATGTTCCGTTCAAAAGTCCTTAAAATCATAAAAACGATTTACTTCATTTTGTGCCTAAAAATAGGTCACTTAACATCTAATTCTAGTTTCCAAACCAAATAATCCAGTTTTCACAACAACCAGAATAAGATAGGAAGTAAGCCAGACTTAATACTATACGTATATATACATATAGGGAATAGACAACACTTTCTGATGTAACGAACCAATCGTTACCGAACCCGGCGCAGCTTCCTGGCTCAATCTAATTGTCTGCAGGGGAAATCCAATTTGAAACTCTAACAGAAGCTAATTGTAATATCCGTAGTATTTCACCGTTTTATCTATTCACCTGTGAGCACCCGTAGCCTAGCTTCCTACTGGGAGGGGCGCATGTGCAACAATAGACTGCCATCACCTGTGTAAAAACCCTGGAAATGACCTGCCATAGATGTTAATGTTGTTAATCTTTGTAAGCTTTCTTATAGGGAGGGGTTGGGGGTTGAGGGGGGTTTAATATCAATTGGAAGAATACTCAGATATAAACAAATCTTTCATATAAAATGCAGAGCCCTTAAACTAAAAGATGATTTAGGTATACGCCTCTTGAAAAGAACACCTCTATCCATAGCTATAAAATTCAATGCGGGAGCTGCACAGGCTAAAAAAGGCATTGTAACAAAGTTCATTCTAACAATGCATAATGATATGACAAAAATAGGGGACGTAGCGTCGCCTAGTTCAGATCAGGTCAAATAAATTATTGGTTCCCAGTTCGCTTAATGAAATGCCACTACAACTTTTGGAGTCTTCTAGCCATCGATTCTGCTCCGTTACATAATCAATTACGGGAAATATTGGTGTTTCCAGTCTTGGAAAAACAATGAATCTTTCCCCCATGATCTTTTAGTAAGCCTCCCTCAGCATGCTTGGTGTTCTTAAATTAGTAACAGTGAGTAAACTGCCTGGTCAGCATGCAATATCGTTATTGTACTTTACGCATTTGATCGAACAGGAGCAGTCTAGCGTGCATTCTAGTGAGTCAACAACTACTTCGAGCATTTCGCCGATCCGAGCCATTTTCATTGTTCCGCCGTCAGTCCTCCAATGCTTTTGTAGTATTTTTTAATAAGTTAAGCGTTCTCGAGTAACTGATGCGATTGAAAACGATGCTTATTTTTTCTTTTTTGCAAATAAAAGCTTGAAAAAGCTTCCCAAATACAAGCTCAGTTAGAAACCTACGCATACGAACGGCTTTTAGTATCCACTTTGTCTCCTATAGGTATAGTGGTAAAGGCTTGCCATTAACTAATTCAGGCTAACAACTTATAAGAGGTAAGTCTATTTGGCACCAGCCATGGGTATCGATATTGGCTCGTAATCTCGGGTCAAGAACTGGTACTTATTGTGACCCACATACTTTGTTATATGTGAAATACATTTGGTGAAATATTGAATGAATGAATGAATTTATTTTGCGAGAGTATGGTACAAAAGTTTTTATTTTAGGTGTTTGTATCACAAAACTCAGCCAGTTAGGCATGCAATAAATTATATAATAATTGTACATTAACACAACAATGGCACAAGAGACAATATAATTGACAATAATTAGTCCATGTATTATAAATAATCACAATAAAATTACAATAGTGTTAATATGATTATATTTAAATTATATAAATGTGTAAGACAAAAATGCAACAATGTATTTTAAAATGTAAAATTGTATATTAGAGAGGCTAAGTTGTCAATGAACCAAGACTGTCGAGTTATTTATGTCAAATTCTTTATTTTTGTCTACACTTAATAATTCGTTAATGTCTTATCGCGTAACCATTTCAGCAATTCATTTTTAAAGTATTTAAATTTTAATTCTTTTATTCTATTTGGAATTGCATTCTATACCTTAACACACATAGAATAACTATCCTTCGAAAACATAGTAGTTTTTGATATCGTTGACAAATAAGTCTATTCGGATTTCGAGTATTTCTAGGGAATATTTTGTCTGCTGTGTTGAACAGTTCCATGTTGTTTCTAAAAAATATTCCTACTTCGAAGATATACATACATGGAAGTGGCAAAATGTTGAACTTTTTAAATAATGATTGATTGTTCTCTACGAAAATATTATTTCTAGGTAGAACAGTTTCTACGTGAGTCTTACAACGACACAAAGCTTTCTTCATCAACCAAGCGATCCTCGTTAATCAAACTACTCGATAGACGATAACTCAATGAGTTGGTGAGGAACTGCGAGCAATACATAGAAATTCATTACACAAGTAGGTAAGGGTAAGTACATACTCCCTAAATTCGCAACCAATCGTCAAGTGTTTTGCCGAACGTTCGGAAAAGAGCGCCGTAACTCAACCGGCCAAGTACCAGCCGGTAAGTTACGTCCCTAGAGGCTTCCGGTCCGATCGTAAACCAGCCGTACGGTCCGGAACCGGCCGGTAAATACAATTAATAAGACCGAACTCGCTTGGTATAGTGCCTGATGTTCATAATATTGGAAAGCTAGAGAATTAAATGTAATTTTTGTTGGTCAAACTAAACCAGCCAAACCATTAAAAATACTATTATTTTCGTATATGATTAGTGTTTGATACATACTTAATATCTTTATAATATTAGTTCTATACATCGTTGAATGCCATGGGTAAGAAAATCAGATCAAGAAACCCTGATAAGGGCGTTCTTGTACAATCGTGGTAGCAGTCAAGCCCCTGTGGAGTATTTGACCAGATACTTAGGTCCTCTACTATTATTCCAAATTAAAACCCAAAAAGGAACAATCATCAAAACCATATCTTCTTCTTCATTATCACAATTAGAAGTTCTCTTACGTAAATGAAGGCAATACCTGTATAATTTAGGAACCCAGGTGTATTTCAGGCGCCATCTTACAACGTAATACGAATCCAATTATGCCCTGACAGATAGGCTCTCAGTAAACGCTAATTAATATGTCACAACACAAATTTATCTCCGCAGGATTAGGGTCAAGTCAGCCTTTGAAAATGCTTAAGTACGTCAATACGTTTCAAATAAGGATTTTTTTTTTTGTCGAGCATGATTTGTTATAAATGTAGGGAACGCCTTCTTTAAATTACTGGTATTGTTTACCTGTTTTCTGTAACAGGTAGAGCAGAGTTTTAAACAAGACATGTGACGTAAGCAGACATCAAATTATTTGGGAAACAGGCTTCAATACTATTTCGTTGCCGTTCATAAGAACAGCCAGCTGTACTTAACCGACACAGAAAGCTTTTACAACTCCAATACTGCAAAGTTTCTCTCACCCGTAAAGGTTAAACTTGTTACATTCACAACCCTACAAATATCCTATCGATAAAATTTCTAAAATGCAAATCCGTATTTAATACGAAACACACTGTAATGTTCCAGAAACACACAGGAATGAAACTACACGTAGTTTTCATAGACATGAACGCGAATACCGCAGGACTACATCGGATATCAGGAATTCCTTGACCTAGTTGTAAGAACGAGGTTCTCTCTCGGATGCTAAGTCGATAGGAGACGCGAGGACCAATTGGAATACACAATTTTAACATATAGGTAATATTATAGGAACAAAACATGGATGCACGTGTGCAGAGAAAATCGAAAACTTGAATTTAAATTGCCTTGATTGAAATCTGCAAGTAAAACTCAATCTTAGTGGTGATCTTAGGATGATCAACACTATGAAACTGACCATACAAGGAATAGATAGGATATTCTTTATTGTATACTAGAAGAAATATTACAAAGTGAAATTGTACACATAAATTATACACATAGGATAGAAATGGTGGAAAATTTTATAGCTAACGGCAATTTCTCCCAGACAACCCGCGCATGGATAATCATCAAAGAAGACAATAAGAAGTTCTTTTGTTAAGTTCTTCTTATCTTATGTTACTAAAAATTCAAGTGTCTGGATTTGATAAGGGTAATATATAATTCCTTTCTATGAAAATCTTACACACACAAACTTGATAAAGATGACTAGTTAGCGATCTCCAAGCCCAGTTAACGTTCAATTATCTTGTAACCAAATGTCTAGATTTTATCGAACGACCTCAACATCCAAACCTCATATAACCTAAACAAAACTAAAATATTTATGCTTTCTTGTTTTCAGAATAAACACAAATAAACTACATTTTGATGCAACCACGAAACGAAACGAAATATTACGTATGTAGGTTACTGCAACTAGATACAATATCTTCATTACACACACATAAACAAATTATATTATCACAGACAATAATAATTGCTGTACAAATATAACCAATTAAGTGTCGGGTCTCATTGTGATTGAAACAATTGAGTAATCAAATAATGGTTCAGTAATCAGCCTAACGAGGTATTCGCACAATAGCGACACCGAACAATGACACCCCTGCGGAGTCTGGATTTGATTAAGTTGTTACTTAAGTACTTGATTCACATCTTGGTAGTACATTGCTATACTATAGTGTATGTATAGGGTTCCAAGACTTATAGAATATCTACCTAGGTACTTATGACAATTAAGCAATAGATTAATAACGTCCATTTTAGTAAGAACCACGTGTTTGCTTCCAGAACGGATTCCGTACAGAATAATGCTTTAATCAACCAAGACGAGCTGAAACTTTACTTGAAGAAACAGTTAAAAGATATCCATGCCTGTTACATCATTCTCTGTCATAATAATGAAGTATAGTGTACAATAAAAAGCTATTTATCTTTATTTAAATTTCAAATTCTGCTTATTTTAAATGCCCACAGCTGCATATATATAGACGCTACAATAAACAGTTGTGATAATATTTCCATAGTAACTTCGCTTGACAGACAAATTACTTATGTCAATATGCTAGTAGAACGCGCGAGGATATACTGCTGCTTTGGCCTTGCCTGCATAACTATTAGACCTATCGCTCTCGCATGGTGACTAAATTGAAGCGATATGTTAGGAATCCCATGTACGGCAATTTATAATTCATATAACGTGTACATATGTGACGTCATATGACAATCACATAAATTAATCCATTACCTTGCATTAGCGTAATATTCTGGTTCAGAAACTACAACTGACACGTGTTATTATGATATATGTAATGCTTATACTGACAAACTGCCAGCTGTCGCAAACTGCAGATTTTCAGAGAGTTAACTAAACTGTCAGCGTTGTTTAAAGTAAGAAATAATAGTATATTTCTATCATAGACTAAGAGCTTATCAAAGAGGGAAAAAAATGCTAAGTACTAGTAGGAATTGTTCTAAATAACAAATTGGCTTGCAATCGTGTCGAAATTGGAATTCTGCTATTTCCAAAAGCTCTACGTATGGCAAAAGGCATATACGAGAACATTTAAAAAGCACATCCACATCAGAACTTTACCAATATCTCATAAAAACGTAAGTACCTACCTAACGAAAGGGCCATTAAAAACTTCCATAAAATTACCACGTAAGCTTCACTCAAAATAATGAAACATTAATCAAGTTAATAGTCCTAAAAGGTATAATGGCACGCGGTGATATCCTAAGAGGATTTAGGGTTCTTTTGAAATAAGGCCTATCACGATACGCACAGATCGACAACCTTTTATGGGTAATCTCTTTATACCGATTGATTTAACTTACCTTAATGTAGAGCCCGCCTTATTAGGCTGCTGTCATCTGTAACAAAACAATAATATTGATTTAAAAAAATGTTATGAACATAACATAACGTAGCATCACGCCTGTACCTATCCCCGAATGGTTAGGCAGAGGTACTACCCACGTTTCGCCTATTTCTATCAACCGGGCACTGTTCCAAACTCTACGCTGTTACTGAGGATTTCTATACAGAAAAACCCAGTAACACTGCCCGACCTGGAAATTGAACCCAGGACCTCACCTCATGTTGTAAAATACTAAAATATGATAATTACTAAACTTCCTACGTTAGGAATTGTAAAATACCAAAAACCAACGAAATTTTTAAAATATCCTATTGGTTTAAAGTGCGACTGCTGAGGTGATGCCTGGGCTAATTTCCCAAGTCAGGCAAAATGTTATCGGGTGTTTTTATATCGAATTTGGAATTATGCCCAGTATGGAGAAACGAGGTATGGTGTTTCTCCATTGAAAAGGGAAGATCCTCCGACCAGGCAAGGTGGTTAGCCTGGCGGGCCGCAGCCCAACGATTCATGTTGGACATTCGTATATGTATTAGAATCGTTGTAAACTTTCATAGGGCGATTCAGGGTTTCTTGTTGTAGCTTCACTCCGATAGATGGCCATGGCTTTACTTTTTGCCATGTTGCGAGTAGTAGTCGCTTCACCCAATATAGGCCAAAGAGCTCACCCCGCATCAACGAAATGTGGGTGTACATCAATACACCTCTGCCTAACCCTTCGGGGGATACAGGTGTAACGCTGTGAGTACCTACCTCTTTCGTACAGGCACTAAAAATATATTCCTTATTTCTAACCGAATTAATCTTTGTGTCTTAATAAATGAAAACAATATTAAAACTTACTGCTTGTAATAACTTCTTAATAAGATTTTGATTGAGACCCGTGGGTCAATTCAATAGTATAAAACGAGTTCTGAGCCTTAAACATGGGAACAGTTGAGCGGGAGTCAGCCGACAACGCCACCTTTCTTTTTAAGCCAGCAACCCTACATTCAAGCAATCAATTTTACTTAACAGTTCAAAGAACTATGTTTACAGCGAAGCAAACTCCATAAAATGTAATGAGAAAATTCTTAAGCCTGTTACGTTAAGTGCAGAAGTGTAGCTGCAACGTTTTACAACTGTTAGCGAACGCCGTAACGCGCAGTTAGAGGCACGTTGCTGCAACATGGCGCGTACGTGACCAGGATGGTGGAAAGAAATGAAATATAGGTGGAAGGTAAGCAAATGTTTACTCATTAAAAATTATTGTGAAAAGAAAAGATATAATAGTGTAAAAGTGTAAGTTGCAAATCGGGATTTTCCAAAATTTACCCATTTATACAAATTAAGTTAGATTCGGGTATTCTTGATCTGAAAAAACTGCGACGCATGGGCAATAATATAATCTTAACATAAGAAAAACATTTATAACCTTATAATATCAAACTTGGTTGATTTTCAGTTCTAGCTTCTGTAACTACATATACATATATGTAACTAAATGTATATCCTCACTTCTAGGTTCTAAACACAGAAATATAATCCCATCTCATGACGTATGAAACAAAGCAGAGCGCCGCGGGCGTAGCCGCCTCGTAGCACCGCTACGAACTACGTAGACTCTACGACAGCTTTCGTAGCGACTACGTGCAACGAATACACTTCAAATAGACATTTTGAAAATATACCAGGATAAAAATAGTCTGCAAAACATAATAAATACTAAAGATTTCATCAAAATATAATAACAAACTTGAATTTTATTTAATATCCTATAGCAGAAAATACGATGTGATTTTGATAAAACAATTTATAGTATACGCCACAAAGACATAAAATTTTATGCTCTGCTCAAATAATGGGTCTAATAAAAATATATCTATAAAAAACACAGCATCGAATACAGGATATTTACTTTAGAGAAACAGACATATTAACGGAAAGTGACACATACATACATAATGTCACGCCTTTTTCCCATGGGGATAGGTAGAAACTACAGAACGCCAGTGACACATCAATACTAATCAAATATTTACTGAATATGTAAATAAATCCTTGAATAAATTAAGGTTACAAGGGAAAACTATTATAATCACATCATGATGCAAACGGATTTGCAAACCAAATTAAACGTTTACTTTTAATAATAACTGTGCAATATGTCCTAATCGGTGGTACGGACATCTAATTCAGATATATACATAGTGGAAAAAGCCAATTTGAAGTGTATTAGTTAATGGAATTTGAGGGTCCAAAACGGATCCCTTGTGCTGCCAGTCAGGCATCAGTCTAACCACACCACAGCTCCTCAATGACAGGGGGAGGAGGCTCGGGGAGGCTTGGAGCCCCTCGTATATTCCAATAAAGAAGGACAAGACTCTAATAACGCGACCCGAGTAAGCTCCCAAAACGACACCTCAGACTTTTGAACGAACCGTCAAGTTAAAACCGACCTTATTATACAGAGATAAAGTCGAAATTATATTGAATCGAATCCCATTCAGTAATAAATACGAAAACAGAACCGCACGTCCGGTAAAGTTTTTAAGAGAAGACGACGTAGGTGGAATATTAGGTGAGGTACAAGTAATGGAAATTTGATAACACGTGTCGAGAGGAATTACACGGCTACCCGACCCGGACACGTAATGCGCCGTGAATATAAATAATTTGATTAGTACTAAGCACCACCGCCAGCTTTTTACGAAAGTCCTGTAACAAAAAAGTGTGATACTTTCCAATGAGTTCTCAGTACATTTTATATGGTATCGATTTTCTACGTTATTGGGGTTTTTGGTTTCTTATAAAGCTGGCACAATATCGTCAAGGTGAAATGGAAATCAGATTCAAATAGGAAAAAATCTAATCATACTTGTTCAATTCGTTTTCTACCATGACTCTAATATTTGTAACATACCATGAGAAAAATCCGATCGTGGAATAATTTTCTTTGCAAAACTAGTTTGACCTACTTTTCACCGAAACAAAATGACGTTACCCAACGTAAAGACCTTGACTTAAACAGACCAGGAACTAATTAATTAAATAATCTCATAATCCTTCAGCAATCCGCTTAGCTTTAATATTGTACTTACAACTGCAATATTTTATACTAACGATGTTAAGGAAGACATTACATTTCTGGACCGCCTTTTAGCCGAGAATTTTTCCATCATAAATAATGTTGGGGGTCTAAGCCAAATTAAAACGAACTTTGTTCAATAGAACCTTCTTTTGGGTAACCTCGACTTTAGATTTAATGGACTGAGCTTCGACTGAGTCTACTGCATAAATATGTAAAAGTAGGGAATGTGTAATGTGTCGTTTAAGTAGACGCTAACAACGTTCCCAAACTGCAATATATAACAATACTTTAGATATAATGCACCTGTAATATTACATAAACCCAAAACGTTTTGCTCGTGGCATGATATTTGACAACACTAAACGACAAGATGTTTGTATAAACACGAGCAGCGTTGCTCAATTAAGCCCTAACGTTGGTGGGGTAATTAAATTTGCATCAAGTGTCGCCGCGGCCGACGGCTCTCGCCACGGACTTGTCACGAGTGTCTAATGGCGAAGATAATGAAGTGAGCTCGTTTATTACACTTGCACAATTTTTGCGTTAGGACATTTGAAGAAACCCCAAGATGCAATCACAATCTGACGGTCGTCTGATTACACATAATATAAGTACCTAGAACACAAACCACATAGAGTGCAATAATTCGGATTGAGGAAGTCATCGGTGAAGTGGTAGCATAGAACACTAGATTTCATGTATTATTCATGGGAATCAAAAGCTTTGTCGGAACGATACAAATGGCAACCCCTCTCCTCTGCATTTAACTCTGCAAGCACAGTAAAACTGGCTCATTGAGGTTATAATTAACAATGAGTCCTAAAACTGTCGTCACAACGAGTGACCCAGTTAATGTTGGTGACAAGCCATTCCATGTACATTTCCACTATTCTACGAAATTAATGCGGTTACTCTGAATTTAGCAAACTGCTGCCAAAATGGCTTTAAGTAACCTGATAAAATTTTAACGATATTCGTTTGATGCAAAGCAAATGTAACTATCACAGAAATAATTCTTTGAAGAAATTAAAGTAGCTGCTAAAAAAACCAAACGATCTCCATAACTGAATCCAAAATGGGTATAATCCCTTGAACAGTAAAATGAACAGCTCAAATAAAAATACCGCAACTTTTCTTTAACATAGATTAAGATATTGTTTTATTAAATTCGGAATATAACCACGGAGCGAAACAAGAGGATCAACGAGAAACAATGCTGTCTGCCTCCAGATTACTGAATATTATACAATACAAACACAACCAAAGATTATGGATTACTTTCTGGTTTGCAGATGCGACGATCGATCTCGAGGCAAATTGAAGTATCAATTCTATTTGAAACTTAGGAGATTAAAGTAAAAAAATGTCAATTTTCTTTTATTTGTGACTGGCATTACTACTGATTTTTATGTAGGTACTGACCTGAATGAGAAGTGATTTTTTGAACAAATGTTTTTTTTTTAATAAATAACTTACAGTTTTTGCAGCCATTAATGGATGACTCTGAAAAAAGTAATCAGCCGGTGGTTCGAAATAATATTTCGTACAAAACTATAGACCCACCGACTCTTTTGAATGCAGCTGCGAGTGCTTTCATGGAAAACGATCTATAGAAACGAAATACATGTCAAATTTTATACGAATAAATCCCCGTAAACGAATTGGAAAACATCAATTATTCGTTTTTCCGAAACGAATAGTCTGAATCATTTCACTTCGTAGAACGTGATCTATCATGAAAGAAAATAATTCAAGCAGAATGGCCCTGTATAGGAGAGGCTGGTTTTAGCACTTGCTGCACTCTTTCGAACCCGTTTTATGAGTTGCACCACCCCACAAGGTGCTCCCGCCGTCGGCAGACGTGTGTTATGTTTTATTGCAACTTGCAACCCGCTTAGCGGGATTTCAATTAATATTTTCTCACAAAGGCAAAAGGAAATGGGTTTTCATTCGCATAAAGATTTTAATTAAACGATCCTTTTGTTCTGTAGTTCGTCGTTAAGTTATCCATAAAATAACAACTGATAATTTCAGACTTGAAACGCAAACTATTTTTGGATCATTGATGTGTTCAATGATGCGACTTCTAATGAAATATAACCCTACGTAAGTAACGTCACGCTCACGCATGTTGAAAGTGAGAAGGAGTATACATTCCTCACCTAAACGACTTTATAATATCAAATAACCTAATACTTAAAAAATAACGTTATGTACATGATATGAAACCTGTGTAATGTTCAATCTCGTTCAATATACTACATAACGACGGTACGCGCGAGCTATGATACAAAGACCAAACCCCGGAAAACCTATTCTATTCGGGAACAATGGAGGTTGCACGATATCTTCTACCGTAATATGGTAGACATACAGCTCTCCAGAAACTACACATTCATACTAGAAACTAGCCTTTAACTGTAGGAAAATATGTTTCAAATCACATTTCATTAATACTATGAATAAAGACACTAGGTCCATATCTTCAAAATGTAAAATAGTTATAAATGATGTTTTTTGATACCACGCGTACTGCAGTATTCATAATTATGCAATTTGAAGTGACAAGTGCGAATGTTAGAATATCTGCCTTATTTCTATCGTGTAAGGTAGATTCTACAATGTATATAACTGTGAATCCCAGACATACAGTCGCAAAAGATAATAACGTAAAAACGTGTATCATAACTCACAGGGGGGCGTATTTTACAGACTGCACTCGTTGGCGAAATAATTAATACCATTCGTAGTACTAAGAGAGAAAGAACAGAAGATCTACTTCTAACAACGTGGTATTAGTAGCTCGTATGCAAGAAAGAGTTGCTTTGTTGTAACTAATAAACTAGAAATGTGTTGAACCTGTGCAGGCTCACTTTAGCGCTAGTTCAGATGTGTTCGATGTATGCGCTCCCACAGCCACACTGCGATGAAGGACTCTGCGCATTTGAATACGTGCGGGCTAGTCTGATTTTAAGAAGAGCGCCTGACAATGCCCCCTACAAATGCACTTGCAATGAGTTTGAGAAATAACACAGCCTTGTATAAAAAAGATGTCAAACTTAATACAGTCCGTTCGCAACACATCGTACGCAGACATCTGCTGCGCAATCCAACTCTCCAACTAACATTATAAATGCGAAAGTTTGTGAGGATGCATGGATGGATGGATGGATGGATGGATCGTTGTTACTCTTTCACGCCAGAACGGCTGAACGGATCTGGATGAAATTTGGCACAGAGATAGATTATAGTCTAGAATAGCACATAGGCTACTTTTTATCCCGAGAAAATCCACGGATTTGTAATCCACGCGGGCGAAGCCGCGGGCGGAAGCTAGTGTAGCATAAATTGCTGCCAGTTTGCTGCGCGGAGCGACGAAGCGCTTATGTGTGTATGAGATTATTATAATGCTCCCTTTTGTAATGAGCCTTCTCTTCCTATCTCTTTTGTGTCTGTAGGCGCTGTGAAAATATTCCTTCCAACATTCGCCGTGTATTGTCACGCGATATGATGCCGACGTACATAATGGAATATGAGAGAAAACTCATTTATTCTCCACTGAAGACTTGCAACAAAGCATCCTAGTTTACAATAGCGTTATTATATAACTACATTTTATATATATAGCGATAATATATCACTAGCTATAGTAGCTATTTAAGATTTTGTGGCAAAGCTTTCGATACTTTAAGAATGTTTAACCCGTCAAATGACGCGAATGAGACCCAAAAGAAAATCTATCGTTTCTAGTCGCTGGGCGCCTCCTATGTCTTAATGATTTATTGGTAAGAAGGTTTATCATTTAGTCTTGTATGCTCATCTTGCCTGACAAGGCCATCGGCCGTGACATACACGGCAAAAAATTGACCTTCAATTCCTGTAGGTGTAGTAAAATGCAACTAAGGCCTGAAACTGCGTTAAGCGGGCGCCGCAACGGTCAACCGTCGCGTGTCTACGCGCGTGGACACGCGGTTGGGCTCCGTAGGAACGTCACGGTCCCCGTCGCGGGTACCCGTCGCGGAGATCGGATTATTTTATTTACGCAGTGTCGCTAGTTCAATTTTCACGGTGTGCATGTATAGTCGGGTCGATGGAGAACTTGATACGTAGAACGTATCACCTAGCGTTATTGGCGGGTCCCGTTGCGTGGGTGCGGGGCGCGCCTCCCCGTGACGGACGCCCGCGCAGGTCCCCGCGACGGAGCACTTTTGTATGAAACCGCGCGGGTGCCCGCTTAACGCAGTTTTAGTCCTTAGGGATCAATTGAAGAGGTTATGCAACAAACTTTTCCTATATTGTTTTAATACATATAACGACTTACTGCGTACCAAACGCGATTATAGCAATGTACTGTTCCTTACATTCTATGGGGAACGATGGTTATCAGAGAAAGTTTACAAGAACCATGAGAACGGCTTGTATGGCATCAATTTGAAAAGTTATGGAAACACGAGGATTTCTTGCATACTTCTGTAAACTATATTCTAGGTAACTGCCCTATCTACTCGTAAAGTCGAAGCTCAAACCGCTTTTATCATGGTAATTAATTTGTAACTTTGATTACATAAGGATAAATAATGAAACCTATTTTAAATTAGTGTTAGTTTAGTATAGTTACAAGAGATTTGTTGCAACTTCAGTCAATAAATAGTTCAGAATCTTAATTATATAATATTTGCCAAATCATTATTGAAAATTAACACATAGCGTCACGACTGTACTTCCCAAACGGTAGGTCAGAGGTCTACTATTTAATAGCCAAAATTCGTCGATGACGTTATTCCGTTAATCCCATGTAAAAGACAGTAAGACTATTGCAATCTACCGCACACTGTTCCAAACTCCAGCGTACTTACTACTGAGAAAATTCTAACAGAAAACCCCAAAAAACACTACTCGCCCCGGGGATAAAACCCAGGACTTCAAGCTCAATTGAGAATTTGCGTAAGCGCATTTGCATAACTGTGTCTCATCAGCAGTTTCTAAACATCCACTACTGAACATAGGCCTCCTAAAAGACTATAGATGCACTCAACTAAATCAAAGACAGGTAAAGCCCTCTGCAGACGAACGAAAAGCGGGATGATTCATCTTGCTACCCTAAACTCAGAACTTACACATAAACACAAATTAAATAAGTTGTAAGGCAAAGTTTTGATAGCCATAAAGCGCCTAAATAGTTGAAAACCCGTTGTATCGGCTGAGAAGTTATTATCAAACACATAATGTACAAACTTCAGTCATTTTTGTGCCTAATATTTGTGGAAACTAATCCAATTATTGGACATTGTAATAGAATACTAATAAGATTGCAGGTATTTTTCAAAGGTGACCAAATCTTCGAATCATACATAATTCTTGGTCATCGAGTCATAGACTTAGAAGTGCATGGGAAATCTTTATTTAAGAATAAATATCCATATTACTTAACAGGGTCACTGTCCTGACAGCAGACGGAATAGTTAAACAATTAAAAAAAAAAAAAAAAATGCCATGAATACATATTCTGAAAACAAAAGGAAAATGTGTAAGAATTAATCAGTTTCATGTTTTGTTTCATAAAGTAGCACATTTTGATCTTAACCAAAAAATAAAAACCGGCCAAGTGCAAGTCGGACTCGCGCACGAAGGGTTGCGTACCATTGACTAGGTAAACAACAGTAGGTATTTATTATTAAAGTAAAAATACAACTGAGTATTTTGTAAATATTTCAAGTGCCTACCTGTTGCCATTATTGATATCGAGCAAAAAAGGGCAAAAAAAAATCGCGTCTGTTGTATGGGAGCCCCCTTAAATATTTATTTTATTTTGTTTTTAATATTTGTTGTTATACCGGCAACAGAAATACATAATTTGTGAAAATTTCAACTGTCTAGCTATTGCGGTTCTTGAGATACAGCCTGGTGACAGACAGACGGACGGACTGACGGACGGACAGACAGCGAAGTCTTAGTAATAGGGTCCCGATTTTAACCTTTGGGTACGGAACCCTAAAAAAACCAGTCGTAGCCAAGAAATAACCAAAAGTTTACCGAGAAGGTATGTGATCCATTTACAAGCAAATATCCTTTCAAAACAAACATTTACTTTGTCATTCTCGAATGCTTTTAAGTAAATTACACAGTATTTACATAGATAGGCATGTACTTTGGCTTTTAAAGCTAAATGCTCGGACTCTCTGCGTACGTTTCATAAATGAGATTACTGTTCACAAACTAAGTGTAACGGACGTCGAACGCAAAAAAAAAAATAGAAAACCACTTTAGAGAATAGTGTAGGTACTGTAGAGATTTCATGTAAAAGGGTACGGTGTTTATACAACACTGGTGATAAAAGAACAATTATTTGAAAGGATGTCAATGTGAGGTAGTACAGTGATGGATCTTAAAAAGAGAACTTGTATTTGAGATTTTCATTGGGTTCGCTCGTTGCGAACAATACAAAGATTAATATTATAAGATACTAGTTTCCGCTCGCGGATTCGCCCGCGTGGTTTACGAATCGGTACATTTTTACGGGATAAAAAGTAGCCTATGTGCTATTCCAAACTATAATCTATCTCTGTGCCGAATTTTATCCAGATCCGTTCAGCCTTTCTGGCGTGATTGAGTAACAAATATCCATCCATTCATCCTCACAAACTTTCACATTTATAATATTAGTAGGATATTAGAAGGATATATATATATTGCAGTTTCATTCTAAAATAGTTCCTGTGTACCACAGTACCTACTCACTATAGTCTTATTATTAAGATTACTTACTGGTAAAATAAACCCTTACAATGATCAAATTTCGCTGAGAAGTTAAGTTGAAAAAGTTTGCTTCTAATATTGTGAACTGCCTGGGTACTCGTACCTTGATACAAGCTAGAAATTTATATGAATTTATAACCAGCTCTGAATATCACATTAATAAATTAATCATTTATAAAAAAAAAAACTATTCATTACTACTATTCTAACTTACAATGAACTATCTATTTTAAAGTTATTATTTTTTTACGTAAACAAAGATAAACTATTCTCAGAAAAACCTAGAGGCGTCTAAAAAGTATGAACAAAAGATACACAAAAGATATATTACACCAACAGATTCGTTGAACCGAATCAAGATACCCCTTTGACGTTTCGCAAACCGTATCTTTCAAACAAAAAGCTAAAATAAAAATACGTCCGCTATCGAGGAAACTACGGATTGAAACCTACCTATCGGTAAAGATAATTTCCGAAGTAAAGTCTAAGTACCTACTTTCACCGGCGGCCCCGACTCTTAGCCCTTTTCCACAGATTTGGTTCAATACATGTCGGTGCGTTTAAGAAATAATATCAGCCTCTGGCATAATCAATGGTCGGAAGGCTTATGACGAAGCGTGAAAGCTTTTTGCATGTTAACTAATTTGATCCTTTACCAAATTTTTAACGTAATCTTGGAGATATATCTACAGTCATTCTATGAAAGACATCCATTAGAGGTTGAACAAAGGCATGGAAAGACAAACCGGTTGCAACTAAAGTTGTGTACTCAATATTCCGTCCAGAAATACAATGCACATAAGACAATAAGCCTTGGGGTTCAATTATGGACCCCCCCCCCCCTCTTCTACGTCACTTTGAGTGCATTCACCGTCGGCGGAATCGCGTGCGGCGCCGATCCCGATAAACCATCGCTGCGGTAGGTGCCCCATAAACCTTCCATAAGTTTTAAAGACAGTGCAGTAAAATGCAAAAAATGTTAATGGCCTAGCAATCGGTAGGTAGGTATTATATGTGCTTTTTTCAATCAATCAAACAATCCACACGAGATTAGATTTTAATCATTTTAATTACCTACTTATTATAATCCGGGTAACTAACAGTCCTTAATAAAATTATAATTCCCCAGATGTTTACTTCAAAGGTCAACAAACACCAACTATGAAACAATTAATTCTTAAATCCACATTACACCATATATCATGGTCACTCTATTCTAATGCACGACCTATCTCTATACGTGGCATATTTCTTGCAATAACTGCCCTCTCCCTTCCAGGCACGTAATTAAATTCATGCATTGTGTAATTTCCATATTGAGGCAGGTCTTTGTTTGATATTAAGGAATATCATGCTATTTTAGTATTTTACATAATTGCAATGTAAATTGAGGACAGTGGTATTATATTTTAAAGCTATTATTATTGCATTCCCTGAAGGGTTGGGAACATGTGTATATTACTATACTTATGTGTATTACTGAACAAGTGTACACCCAGATTTTACCAAAGCTATTAAGTCCCATGTAATAGGCGACAAGCCTACTGTCATCTACCAGGCACAATTCAAAACTCAAAGCTGCTATTGAAAATTTTTTGATGGTAAA
Organism: Shargacucullia verbasci; assembly: GCA_947562105.1. Lineage (NCBI taxonomy): Eukaryota > Metazoa > Arthropoda > Insecta > Lepidoptera > Noctuidae > Shargacucullia > Shargacucullia verbasci. The sequence goes on from OX387296.1 coordinate 3,960,564, forward strand.
ATTCAGTAAAACTGGTTTACGGGAGGTCGGGGACAGCAGGACCTAATAATTATTACAATACTGAAAGACCAGGAATTATCTTATTTTCCCATTTAAAAGGTAAGAGGATTTTTCTTTTCACTTCTACACTACATTTGCGACTTGTAGGGGTTTGGTTCTATGAAAAACAAAGAATGGTTTGGCAGCCATGGCTTACGAGTTTATCATAACCAAAAGCAGCTGAAGAGTTCTCTATCAGAAATTGGATTTAAATCTAATATCCAAGAATAGGAAAATAGGTAATAATCATGTTTGTATAAAAAGACCAATAAATAACAAGTACTCACCGCTATAAAAAGATAAATTAATGTCCATACATTTCCGCACAGGACAAAAATTAAATTTAATGTACTCATATGTGAATCATTCATAAAGATCTTTACCATACACATGTCTCATTGACTCGTGCTATTAGTAGCTTGTATGAGTCATCAACAACACCACAAGCCAGGAAAAGGATAAATATGTAAATATTGATGGTATTTTAATAGTATTATAGTAGTGTAGAATGAATTAACCACAACAAAATCAGTATCAATCAGTGCTAATAAGTATTAAGGATAATTATTTTTTTACCTCTAGATAACAACGCACATCAATTATTCATTTATTTTTCAATTTTCACACTTAGAAGATGCATACATAAATCATATAATATAAGTAGTTAGTTTTAAAATTAGATACTTTTGCTGTGCCCGATAGGGTCCACAATTCAATCTCATAGTTTTAAGCCTACCACCTAAGTACTACATTGTGGAACGCAAATAAAGTATTGAGTGTTGAGTATTGAGTATAGATATAAGTTTAAGCTGTTTAAAATTAAATAGCTATATTGTATAATATAAAAAAATATAATGATAAAGTTCAAATATAATCATCTATTATAATGACTAAAATTGCCCACTGACTGAAATATAATAGCCCATATGCTTTATGCTGCTTGAAGGATTTAGCTAACACTGTTTGTCTCAAAAACTTTTTTCTTACAAGAACAAGGAAAGTCTACAAGTACCAAAATTTAAAATTGTGAGACACACCCTAAACAGTTAAACTTGATACCAGCATTGCTTGATGGATGATAACTTTCTTGAAATAACATGTATATTAATATACTTGGAGCTTTTTTACCAAGCTATGTAATATTTTAATATTATAATGTTTCTTACTAAACAGTACATTTTTTTCTATAAAAGTCATAATATATCATAAGAAATAGAAGAAAACAAGTTTAGCGATATGAAATAAATGTAAAACCTAGATATGCATTAAGCAGAACAGCAGGTCACTTTCAAAACACTGAAATGTCGACCTTCGAGAATTTCGCAATAAATATTAAATATCTACCAACCGCGTACCTGTACTGTGGTTGTAGACTGCGTCAACAAACCAACTATTAATAGTTTCTCGATACTCTTAGAACTTTAAGATATTAAGTAAGTATAAGTAACGTCTACAGCCTGAAAAATCAATAACAGTGGCACAAGCTTACATGCCTGCTTTTATCATCAAACTTTCAGTTAATAAAAACATTTCGAAAACTTACCTCTTCACAGGTCTGAAGAGAAGAACCCAGAGAATTCGATATAAAAGTGGATAATTGTGAATGATTCAAAATAATGATTTTATTTATTTATTTTACACCACAAGTTACAACAAAGCGGAGTGACAATCATCTGATTTGACATAACTTTGACATAAGCGATCCGTTACACGAAAGCATACAAATGTTTCGGTCCGTTCCATTTCAAGTAGATGTAGAGTACCCACTCTACATCTACTTGAAACGTTGTCGAATTTTTGACGAACTAAACACAACCGTTTTCCCGATAACGAAAACTGCTGCAGAAAACGGTCGTCGTTGCAACTGGTTTATCTGGTATTTTATTATACTTTTCATTATAATATTAGAGAACGGTTTTGCGACGAAACCAATTTGATAATTAAGTCATTGCGTTCTCGACTGTATTTTCTTAGTCGTAAAGTAAAAAATCGCCTCAAGTAGTTCGAAGACTGGTTTGTGCAACGAAGACCGTTATGACGGAGGACATAAAATGGTTCTGTCGTCGCAAAACAGAAAACGGTCTTTGGAAGCAGTTCTTCGTCGCAACGCCCACCTCTAATTTAAAGTGCGATACGAACTTATGACGGCAGGTAACTAAAGAAAACGATTGCGTTGCGACTTGCTTGTAATGGTTGTCGAAGACGATTAATGAAATTCGCATGTTAGAGCTATTTCGGTTAGCTTGATATTACATAATGGAGCCGAACGACGAGAACATAATATTAAAAATCTATTTTTAATCAACAAATTCCTTTCCTCCTGGGGTACTCGGGTAAAAAGTACCTACTTAAAAGTAGTTTCTAGTAATTTAATAATTTCATCTTAACAGATAATTCTAGTAGATCGAATCGAAGTTCTGCAAATTTTATTAATTTTACAGGCTAATAGTCTCTCCCCCTTGCAAATAAGCACTTTTCGTCTAAATACGTAGCCATATAGGTAGGACCTACCGTGCGCTATGTAACGCTGTAGTTTTAAAACAAAAACTTTAGGGTATCAGAATAATAATATGTGTTCTGTGATCAGCTCACGTAGGGAGTAGTATATTCTTTGGTGATCAGTATCTCCCTGTAAATGGGTGGCGGAGGTCAGATGGCAGTCGCTCCGTGTATCAGTATTATACTGAAGCCGCATTGTAGATGGAAGCGACCGCAACAAAAGTTGTAAACAGGCAGAGTAACTTAATTTGTGGGGAAAAGATAAGCATAATAATTATTCTCCTCTGAATTTTAATTTACCTTTTAAGAATCTAGTCTCAAATTTACGCATCTGACTTTGTCTTCAGTGTGGCACGCACGTCATAATTGTTTTAGATTCCCAGCGTCGACCCGCTGCTCGCAAGAAGATGCGCACATTGACATGCAGCTTGGTAAATTGGATTTCTAAATCTGATTGATTCGCCTTATGCGCGTGTGTGCCGTCGTAATCGTAGCCAGATTGACAAGCCCATGACATATTATGTAAACGCCAAGTCATGATGGAACTTCTAGCCAATTATTGGTGAAAGGATTTCTTTAGCCTCGCACTATCACGAAATATATAGCAGTGGGCAATGGCTAACACATTCTCAGCAGTGTCGTAAAAGGAGAAGTTTACGCCAAGATTTGCCTCTAAACACGTTGCAATCAACAAACAAGATAAAATAAACGGGTACTTCCTCGTGGTACACCCAAGTACTAGTATTATATTATCTGTGACCCACGTAAACGAACGGGTGTACCACGAGGAAGTACCCAAATAAACGCCAGACTGGCTTATAAGAATCATGTGATTTGATTATTCGACAGACGTGTCAAATAGTCCATTTTAGGGAAGATTCTTTTCTGCAGCGACTGTAGAAATTATACAGAAAGTGTACATTCTACATTAGAATGTACACTTTCCTACAGGCATTCAATACTCCGTTCACTTATGGATAAGAACCTCCTCCACATAATCAACCAAATAAAACGAAATATAATAGTTTTTAAAACTTATTTTAGCATCACATAAATCTAATGCAACTGAGTTTCAGAATCACCACGTGACTATAGGTATGTAATTTAAAGCTTTAATCTATATGGTCTTGACCAAAGAAACGAGATGCTGTACTGTTGTTCTACTTCAGTGCCTGCTCATATCTCGCAGATACATCTTTCCAGTTGGCAATGTCGAATATCGATTTCACGTACCAACCACGATCGTTCTTGTATTGGAGGTAATAAGCGTGTTCCCATACATCAATACCAAACAGAGGCACTAGACCTGAAACGGGAAAAAATACATTAACAAAACTGGAAAAGACGGAGTCGATTAACATTGGCACAGCAGTCGAGGTAAGTGTCAATTTCGTCTTGGGGACCAATTGACTTGATTGAATTGATTCGACGCCGCCATAGAAGCCGTGCACAATCACCAATCTTCGGCCGAAACCACATTACCTGTTATTTGCTATCGTACAAAGGGCATTACATATTGAAATGTGTTGATGAACTCGGACAACTAATTAAATATTTCATATACTTAACACCTTACTAACATATGCTGAATAAAATCATATGAATAACAACAGGATAACCCATTGACCTCTAATAAACAAGTTGGATAATAGAGGAGTGATGGACATGAGATGTTCCTCGTTACCTGTGTCTTAATGAGATAAGCGCGACGTAACTTCATTCAATATTTAAAGTAAGAAGGTGTTCATACTTTCGACTGGACTCCATATAACTGACAGATGATATACGCAAATATTTACCAGTGGTCGCTTCCAGAGGATCCTGGTTCTGGCATGTAGCAATCTGTAGCTTCTTCATTTGTTTGTTGTAACCCAACCAGCCCCAACCAGAGCCTTGCACGGCTATAGACGCCACCGTTAGCTGATTCTTCATGTTATCGAAGGATCCAAAATTCCTACAAATTCATAAAATTAAGATTTTAGAAAACATTGTACGATCAGTCATTGCAAAACAGCTGAATTGGATTGGTCCTATCAGAAATAAGATATCACTAAAAACGTTATTAAATAATCTACATATACCTAGATCATTTAATATACGTTTTTAATGAGAACACAGGTAGATGGACGCCATATTGGTAATAATTCAAACCCCTGAAATATTCCATGAATATTATATTGAAATACGCAGAGAAGTATATTTACATTAATATTTCATGTAAATTTTGTTGTTTTATTTCATGTTGGTTAATTTCTAATTAATTTTATTAGTAAACTATTATTAACTATGATTGCATAGGTACTCAAATGCCCTTTATATAACATGTCTCTTCATCAATTTCCGAATTTATCATAATCATATTCATAACAAATAAGTAAGCCAGACACCAGGCAGTGATAAGTGATAACCAAGTAGTGACAGCTCAGGGATTGAGCAGGGTATCTCAGCTCATTGACGTAAATCGTTAATTTCCATAAAATTTAATAATAATATCAAAATAATGCACAATTATTACTCTCTTAAAATAATGTCCTCCTGACCGAATTTCGGTCACGGCGGCCAATCTCACCGGAGATTAGCCAACTACACAGGAGATATTATAGAGCGCAAGTGCGCAAACACAGGTGATCTCTCTATTCCTTCACTCTCATAGTCTGATGGGACGGCAATCCAACACGACCGGAAAGAGATCAGGCGCAGAACTGACGGCTTTACGTGCTTTCCGAGGCACTGTGTGTATTCACATACACAAAGACCCAGACCCGAAACAACTATCTATAGATCATACAAATAATTGTTCCGTGCGGGAGTCGAACCCGCGACACCTAGCGCAGTCGACCTTTCAACTACTGCGCCAACCGTGCCGTCAAATAACTCTCTTACAGTACATACAAATAGATAATGAATAATGTAAACAACCATGAATGAAATAAACTCTAATAAAAATAAAGCAGTATTAGTTCTGATAAACTAAAGCAGAAACAAATAAAACAATTAAACTAACTGACTATCTGCTATATATAGTTCACAAACAAGTATTAGAAACAAAAAACAGCATTCAGTCATGAAAAATGTTTGAATTACTTATCGATGGCTTGGCAGAATGCATCAGATGGATTCCCACCACTGGGGTTGAGTGTCTGCCAGAAAATGGAATGGTTGATGTGACCACCCCCATTGAACCTGAGGGCTGGAGTCAGACTGATGATTGTGCTGATATCACCTGAAGAGAGTTGAATTTTTTTGAATTTAAAAACAATATAATTTAAATAATTGAAATTTGGATATAATTTTATAGATAAATTGTTATGTTTTGAACTGGTTACGAATTTATTACCATAGAAAAGAACTCACATAATCGAACATTCGTTGTGTTGTTGTATAAGATTTTTTTAACATTTAATAAAATTCAATTTAAAATTGAAGATATCTTTTCTAAAAGACTAATCATAGAAAAAATTGCAAGTAATTTTATTTGTAGTTTTTTAGGTTTGCTTGTGCTCCTTAGATTATGGGTATCTGTTGCTATAACTTTAATTATCTACTTCAGTACAATATAACTATAGCATTAAGGTACAAAGCCCTGTTTACTTATATTAACCACCTATATTCTAAACATACGTAAATGAACTACAAGACGGTTCCCATACTATACGCTTTACACAATTTAAAAGCAAAAACAAAACTAAAAAATGTTGACAAAACGAAAAAAAGTAGTACTTGATAATATTCTCCATAAGAGCAGCAGAGGCTGGAGATCTGTTGGGGGATAGGTTCTTCCATAGAATAGAATGGTTCACATGGCCTCCGCCATTATACTTTTTTTCACTGATAAGGTTTAATATCACATTTGTGTCTGCTGCTGCAGATTATCATAAGAAATTTAATCCTTTTAATTATTTTTCCACACAAATGCTAAGTTAATGGATTCTAAACTTTGATTTCAGTACAAATTAAATAAAATACTTTTTATCTTAGCCAGTTTTGCAGGAGTAATAAATATGGTATAAACTATAATGATAAGGTGGTGCAAAGGGCACTCTTATAGATAAACAAATCAAAATATATGAAGCTTATTCTTACTCCATCAGAAAATTAGTTTAATCTTATCAAAGCTGAATGGAGAAGTTTCCTTTTTTTATAGATCAATTATAAAAAAGAAATGAAACAAAAATGTGCAAGAATCATTACAATAAATGGAGTTTGAAGTTGCGTTTGCAAGAATAATTTTGTTACACGCCGCGCTCCAGCGTGTGACGTCACCTGACCTAGACGTCGCAGCTAGTATTCGCTGAGTAATTATAAATTTATTTGTTGTGTAGCTGTGTGTAGTCATTTGCGCCTTTCGTGTCGTGTTGTCTTTATTACACGATGGCTGAGATTAAAAAATATTAAGTATAGAACTCCCGCGCGGCCGCGCACCTTGTTTCGGGTCCTGCGCGCCCCTCCCACAATAGACAAATAGAGATAGCAATATTCTGACTGATTTTTATACTCGCCTCGAATTGCGATTGCGGGTCGCCTCCCGGGCTCTTAAGTCCTTTTATTTCAGCACTAACATAAAATGGATTTGAAGAAAAATTTTCATCATTGTGTATAATATCAATTACCACTTTGTCCTTTGACGAAGCCTTCTTCAATTATAGTGGAATAAAAACGGCGCGACTAAGGAACTAATAATATCTAAGTGATTTGTGGAGCGGCGATCTCGGATCGGTCCGATGACGTCACAAGCGAATCAGAGACCACAGACGTTGAACATCATGAAACTTCTCCATTGACTGATTTATTGAACCTTTCATAATACCCTAGAGTAGAATATTGTAAAAAAAAAACTTTGATAACCAATATCATCATTATCATATCAGCCGAAAGACGTCCACTGCTAGACATAGGCCTCCCCAAAGGATCGACCACATCGACCTGTCTTATGCTGCCCGTGATAACCAATAATATCAAATGAATATTCATACGTTATTTACAATGAGTCAAATTGACATGTTTGCCTTGTCAAGTGGCACAAAATAGACGATAGAAAACCTATTCTTTAAGGGCCTGCACGCATTTGTAGTTTGATTAATTAAGACTATAGCTAAAAGTTTTCATACAAACTTCGTTAATGTTTTTACACCACTAAACATGAGCTGATTTTGCAATTTTTTTTATATGTTATAGACACAAGTTAAATCTAGGTAGTCACGTTTTTGTTTTTTGACATTGTTTATAGATTGAGAAATAATTAACCCTCAAAGTGCATACTTTTAACAAAAAATCTTTCTTATACTTATCTCATTGTATTTATTAAATTAATCAAAATTTTGCAAAAATCCAAACTTATAATGTGATAAAATGATTGAAACAAAAATCAAGTAATTTATTAAGATTTAGATGTGGGAAATGTTAACACTGAAAACACATATTTAACACATATTTCAAGACAATTTTGTCAGAAGCCAGAAGCTAAACAATACTCTTGAGATAGACCAATTTTAAAATTGAAATATTGGTCTGAAAGTTGATTTAAAATCTAAAATAATGTATGGTGAAATGTGTATAGGCTTTTAAAAACAATGTAAAAATATTAATATTCTATTACAAATATATTTTTATGAGTTCACACAGTAAATGGCAAGCGACCCTCAGACCATTACGATTAATGTGAAGGAAATAGTACAATAACAAAATTTACAATATGTATTTCAATGGCTGTGGATTAATGAAGATGACTTGTAAGATCTAATAATGGCGAGATTCATACCTTTAGCCTGTGCCTGTGCCAGTTTTTCTTCAGCAGCATTTAAATTGTTAACATATGTAGCATGATGCTTGCCATGGTGCAAGTTCATGATTTCCCTGTTGATTACTGGTTCCAAGGCACTGTAGTCATATGGCAGATCTGGAAGAGTATGTTTCTGGCGAGCCGCGCCAGCAGAACATCTGTGAATTGTTAAACGGGTCATATCAATAATATGCAATGACAACATACTAAGTACTTACCTACTGTACAAATCGGACAATGTCCATTTTGTGTAATAGGGTCATCCATACGGTAAAATAAGCTTCTATATATTGTGTTAACGTGTCTAAAAGTTAATCGAAGTAATATAATGCTACAACTAGAAAATACGTAAGAACTGAATATAATTTTTCGTCTTTTAGAGTTCTTGAAGTATCAGATGAAAGAAATGTTTTTTTTTATTCCATTAATAAATAGCTAGCGACTTACATTATAGATCCCAATCTGCGTGTAGCAAACATTATGAAAAGAAATCAATACTCAAATGCAAATATTAATCAATAATATGATACCGGCACCCGGCCGTGTTAAACTATGGGAAAGTGCAGAATTACGCAACGAACGATACCCATATAACGATACTAACAAAATCGCAGTTGCTTTTCGCTTTACTTGTCACTTATCTGTCACAAATGACAAATGTCAAATACATACAGATGTCTATGGTAAAATTCCTAAAATTCAGTCCGCTTAACCCTAGAAAGCTATCTTTCTTGGATACCCCTTTAAAGCTAACCATCCGTCGAAACGACTGGTATAAATAAAATATGTTTTTTGTAGCTTACGGGCAAGACGGGCACTGCAAACGTATCTCCAAATCTGAAGGATATACTTACACGATGCGTGGGCCACTGCAAGAATTCCGTCGGGGACTGAGTTGGTTAGACGCGATAAATTAATCCTGCGTACCGTTAAAAAGAAATTTAATGTTACGGTACCCGTCGAATCGACGGAGGTTAGCTGTCTAGGGTTAAGACTGACTGTCCACTAGAGCGGAGAGGACCTGTGAGCTGTGCTAATATTAAACAATGGAATTACATAAAATCTCCGCTCCGCTTCAATAGACAGACACAGTCCGCAATTCCGCTCCGCATTCCTCCCTCGCTCCGCTCCGCGGCCTCTCTCCGCGTCTATGATTTATACACATTTCTGTTACACAATACAGAACACATATTTATCCATAGACTTAAAATTCCGCTTTACATTCTAAATGTATGTATTTATCTATCTTTTTCATACATAGGAACCAAGGATGGAACCTATTCGCTGCTATATAAGGGTACATTGAGTCAAGGAATATGTCCTAAGACAATCGTATCGTACTATCGATATCCCTCAGTATTCCACGTTTACGTTTTACATAAACGCTAGTATTGTATTATTAGCTACCAGAGCTTATTAATATAATAACTACGTTTTAGTAAATACTCTACGGGCCTATGCCCGCCCCTGACCCTACAATACTCGAATGCCCCATACCCGAACAGGTAGGTATGTACTCTACGCGCATGCTTAGATGCTTCTATGCGCCCTTGATGAACTTAAAACCAAAGAGTCAGCGAGTATTTTTTTTATAATTTCGCTACGCTGACATTCTCATATACCTATTTTGAATATTGGTAGACGGTACATAATCATAAATATGTATCAGTAATAGTGTCTATATACTTCAAATCAATGATAAACAAACATGGAAATTACAAAAATGAAAGTAATCTGCCATAATCAAAGATAATTCTATCTTTTTTATAGTACTACATGATGACATGATGGAAAAAGATCTAACTATCTCTTTCCATCATACGGTTTCTGCCTTGATAAAAAAGTGGGCGCCTTTTATTTTACAACCATGAACACAGAACATAGATTGCAGTTGCCTTTGCCTTGCCGGCCATTCGGCTAAGTAACTACCTGCCGAGTTGAGAGTTGCCGAGATGCCGACAAACGAGACGTCACGTAGACGTCGCGCTCGTTTCGTCTTTCATTAGTGTTTGCTAGTGTGCGTAGTAAAGCCGTGTGCACGTGAGCCCTTATTGTGTTCGTGTGTATATTGTTACGTTCAGCGTTGCCAGAAGGTTACATTTCTTACATTTTTCGTAACTTTTGACCCCCTCGCGTAACATGTAAGTAATTTTTATATTTAAGGCAATTTTCGTAACTTTTGAGAACAACGAGATTTGTAATACTAGATTTTTATTGCAAACAGTTTACGAACGAATCCAAATTGATCGCACCTAAAACTGGCGCGTCTAAAAAGTATTTCACTCCATATCATACTCAGAGATGGCTCTGAATGAAACGCGCCATGACAAAATGAAACATATTTTATTAGCATTAATTAAAATTTGATTTTGCTTGAGCGTGTGAGCGTAGGTTTTCAACTTTGCGAGTTCGCGCGGTTTCGTAGATACTTAGCTCGAAAAAGAAAATTTACATGGCTGGTTGTCATTTGTTTTGTTGAATGTTGCGTAGTGTTAATGTTTGTTGTCATAGAACTGTGAGAGGTGGAAGTAAAAAACCAAATTTTAAAAAAAATGTAACTTTTGCAGCAAAAATGTAACATTTCAGGAAATGAAACGTAACTTTTGACTTAAGGGCCCTGGCAACACTGGTTACGTTACGAGAGTCGAGACGACGAACGTACGAGGTCGAGTACGACAGTGCTGTGCTGTGAAGTTTTCGCCGATTTTAAATTGTGATTACATGAATTACTATGATATTTTACATCGAAATTAACTCTTAACTTAGTAATAAAGTGTACTGTTAAATAATTAAGCAATAACGGAGTGTTTTATATAGTGTGGGCATAGCTATATTAAGCGGTGCATTTGTTTATTTATAGACAGTCGCAATTTGCAATCATGTAATTATTCCTGTGGCGCTAAAATGTCTCAGAAGGATACAGCGATACATTTATTAGCTGGAGGGTGAGTATTGCGCCGCGGGAGGTCTCTGATAAATACTAGTATTGTAATGTTTTATCATGACAAATGTTTATCATAATCTTGATGGCTACTACAGAAATATTGGCGCATGCGGTGGGACGTTGTTTACGCCAACGTTTTCACTGTGCCTACGCGTGGCATACTTCTAGACATATTTACATGTCCTTTTATAACATTTTTGATCATATTACTCATGCACTTTGAACATGCAAGCCAGTTTTCTCCCATATAAATATAACCATCTATGTATGGTGTCAAAATTGTGCATTAATGTTCAGTCATTCAATACATTTGTTACATAAATCCAGACAACATTACACCTAGAAAGCTGATAATGATAATGTTGTTTTTAATTCATCTAGACAAAATAGTGTGTCCACGGAATATATGTTTTAAATTTTAACCCTTGTCCCCATAAAGCATTCTTCTTCTTCTTCCATTTTACTTTACCATTACATACAAATTAATTATTATTTTAACAATTATTGGTTCTTAATAATATTTACTTTATATCTTTGAATAAATAAATGAAATTGTTTCCTCAGGCAAACATTATTAGCAAAAACAATTTCATAATTTCTATTAAAAATAACATTCACTAATGATTGGTATTTGCACAATCTTTCGTCTGAGTTTTCATTCACAATATGATGTCACTTACAATTCTAACGGTTAATATAAAACTGCTATATATTTTTGAAATTCAAATAGTCCATAACTCATAAAGGTTGTAGGGATTGTTAAAACAAATTAATTTCAACATCAGAGTTTCAATTAATAGCAGAAACTTCTATAAGTATATTTAGTACACAAGTGTGTTTTACATACTCAGTAAAAATACAAAACATTGAAAATATAGTTTGAGGTATCCAAATTACAAAATCTTAATTGTATTGTATCAGTTTTTGTAAAAGGTTTCAAAGTTATGAGAAAAAATTTAATTAACTATTAAAAAACCAAAATATTATGGCCTGGAGACCTTGGATTTTAATATATGAATAAATTATTACAGCATATTTAGGGTTGCCACATTCTTTTTAACCAAATATGAGTTCCAACTCTAAATAAAACATCATAGAAATGGAAAAGTCTAAAACAATACAACACATAAAACATTATTATAAAAAAATACATAATACTTTTCTAATCAAGTGACAATCTCATCTACTGTGAATACTGCTTTGAGTTGTCAGGTTAGACAGTTCATGCCAATCCTTAAATAAATCTAGAATACAGCCGAGTTGTATATGGATCTCTATTCTTTGGCAGCTGCCCTTAATATGTCCATAGAACTTTCTGTTTGTTATAAACAAAAGGTTGTATTACCACATCTTTTTTTTTTACTTTTTATTGATTTCAGAGAAAAGACATTTTCAGATATCCTTAAATGCAGTTTTAATATGAATGAAAACTAGATTGAGATAAAGGTACAAATCTTTCCACATCTAACTGTTAGTATTTTACAGCTTCCAGATTTCTCTTAAAATAAGTCACCCTGTAGGTAGCTGGTATGGGGTAGCCACTCATCTAGTTCTATTATCTATTTTGGTTAGGTACATACTCTTAAATATCTATTTAGTGCAACAATGCAACAATAAATATTACATTATACATGTTCCTCTTTCACAGAGTGGCAGGCACAGCTGGAGCTGTAGTGACATGTCCTTTAGAAGTAGTTAAGACTCGGCTTCAGTCTTCAAAGGGAGTCGGAGTATCACCACCTTCTCAGCCCCCACCTTCTGACAGCACTACCAATGCCAGAAAAATATGTTCGAAAATCCCTAAACATCAGGTATGCTAATTATCAGGGTCAGTGCCTTTTCATACATTTACTAGATATCCAGTGGGTGATGTATATATGATACAATTACCTAACTTGCCAAACACGTGTCTCGCCACCGGGTACAAGGCAACCGGAATGTGTGAAAAGGAGCCTATTATTTACTAAAATCTATTAATAAAAATTGCTTATATTTATATGGCAGGAAATTATCATTAAATAAACTAGGTAGTAGTAAAGTAAAGTACCTTACTTTGTGTAGTAGGTAGTTAGTAAATAGTAGTACATAGCTACTTAGTAGGTAGGCCCATACTTATATATTTGTCAGGATATAAAACCCTATTATTGTAAATAAAAAAGATGACCAATTAATAAATAATTTTAGGTAAGTAAGGTACACTTTTAGCCAGAATATGAAGCAGGCAGCACCATATTTTTGTTACCCCATAAAAAAAAAATGTAAATGGCGGCGGTCAATTCTTTCATCTATTAAATTTAATTTATTATGTATTCACGTTTCTTATTGCTATTCTTTTTAAACCGATAATAATTAAAATCGACGGCAATACTTTTAGATTTAATGTCAAATTCAGTTTAAGGTTAGGTGGGTATACTAAGTATACCACAAAATCGGCACCAAACACCCGTTACAGTTGCTATTCAAGTTAAAATAACAACCCATCGATTATGACGATCAATGACCCAATGCATCGTTCATGTTTACAAAGTCAACTGCAGTTTGATCGATAAAAGATCAATTGTTTGTTTTCTGCTCCATAAATAATGTCTATCGTGCAGCTTAGTAACTTACCTTCAATCAAACGATAGGCAGAGTTTACTCGAAATGTTTATTTATGGGAACAAATCATCGATTAAATTTCTTCTTTGCTAGAACTAGAAAGTTGGTGTTATCGTGATGATAATAAGCAGTCACGGTTATTCCATACAACTTTACCCACTTTGATGCTTTACTGTGCGTGTGTAATTTTATCTACTGTAAATTTTAGTTTCCCTGAAAATAGTCCTGTCAATTGGACTAACGTCTCTTTTTTTTTTATTTATTTTATTTATTGAATTAGGTTAGCCAACAATTATTTACACATTACATTGCCACGTTACGATAATATTGATACATTTTATGTGTAACAATTACTTATAGGCTAACACCACATGCTCCATGAATATTTACGGTTGACATAATATATTTTAATATAGACATTACAAATTGAATAGAATAAGGGATTTTTTTTTTACTATAAATTAAATTACTTTGAGACAAATAACTACAAATGTACAATCAATTAAAATTAATTATCCTCCTAGCCAATTCTCAAGGAAGACATCTAACTCGTCCTGCCTTCTTTGCCTTGGTTTCAAAATTCCACTTACTTCACTATGGAATTCTCAAACGCCACTTAACTTTAAGACTACGACAACATGATGAGAATGACTAAGAGCATCTTAAAGCTATTCAAGGGTTCGGCACTTAGACGTATTCGACGCAGCGTTAAAACAATACACTAATAAATCATACAACCATTACCTTATAATGATAATTGAGATCCGATGTCTCTTGATACCGCGCGGCTATGGGGTATTGATAAATGGCTTATCGCCTGCCACCTTCGACACGAAAAATGACCTAAAAATACAGCGATATGGTAAAATAACTGAAGACATACGAACGATAAAGTGCCTGACGTTTCTATACAAATCTGAGATAGTTACGATACCGCACCTATTTTACAAGTGAGATAACGATTTTACTTTAGCTTTAAAATCCAACGGTACTAGTTTCGAAACATTAGAAATTAAGTTTGAAAATATCAACTATTATAGTAATATTTATTTCTCAGCCTTATTATCAAAGCTATCGGCCTGTAATATATTATTTAATAACAATATCAGAAATGTCTGTGATTATCTAATATTTAGTAAGTAGTAAATAGCTCTTAAAACGAATTAATTATCGAATGTTAATTATGCCCCCAACGTTTTTAATCACTATTATCAAGCTAACCCCCTCATATCGTTTTCTGTAGGTATGTAATTAAGATTAATAATAAAAATACGCCACAGATTTAATCATTCGCAAAATTACCAAAATAATAATATTAATAAATGTCTGTTTATAGGATCGTACACCTTCTCGTCAAAAACAACTATTATTTATGTTTTATATTTAATGTGAACATTTTATTTTTTATTGCTTTTTATTTTTTGCATCTCATGATTTATTGGTCCTTTTACCATAACATGAATTAATGAATGTTTACGCGTTGCGTAAAACGACACGATATGACGATATGATACTGCAGTCTTACGCTCTTATTATTGGGGTTTTGTTTTTCTCATAACAAGAGCAGCGTGATATAAAATTCTTGACACTCATGGGCTATTTGAGAGATACTTTCGTAGCTTTGCAAAAAAACCTTCGTGTGACATGTGTTTTTCCGAAAGTAAGACACATGCGCACGAGAAGACTTCTCCAGATATCTACATTGATATACGCATACGTTAAATGGGTTGTAATTGTATTGTACTTAATTCCCGTTGTATCTCATTACAATGGAATTTGCTGCTGATAAAGAAAAACTACTCAGATTCATTTCGTGCGGAGATAGAAGTTTTTGAAGACAGATATTTTATTCATCAGATGAAAATATGAGCGAATTAATGTCTGTCACATTGTCAGTTTATATCTAAAATATGTGACAATAATCGCTTTTTAAACGATTACCGTTTATAAAAAAGAATTACTGCGCATTATTTATTGTAACCTGGTTACTTGTCTATAAATTATGCAAGTTTAGATGTATGAGCTAATAAAACTGAAATCGTTTTCTATTAATAGAACATAATCAGAAGATAATATTTTTGCACACATTATTACAATCATTACGGCGGTTGAGATAATGTGCTATCTGAATGTAATTGCAGGAAACAATAATATAAACATTAAATACGTTAACTTCATCCAACCATTAAAAACAGGCAATTTCTAAACTAGCCTAATGAATCAAATCTTGTATTCATAAACAAATTACCTAATGATAACGGTACCTATGTGCGACACATTAATACCAACATTATATTTGATTAGGACCGCTGTTATAGGAAACGTTACTTTGTTGTTACGGTCTTGGCTGGACGGAAACAAGAATTAAAAACTGGATTTTGTCAGTCTGAACTTTTATATTACGACGTGAAAGATATTTGAATATAATCTGATATAAAGCATCCTTTTTTAACTTCTAACGTTTCCTCAAATGTTTACTATTTCTAATTAACATCACTTAATGACGCATTTCTGCTTACTAGTAAACAATTCAAGCGATTGGACGCGCTACCAAAAGCCTTGCATATTTTGTTGCTAATGTACACAAACTGCGCAATATCATTATCAGTGTTGAATTTTTGCTTGTATAACAATTGTATAAACCGGTCCACGATACCTATTCATGTTATTTAATCGGTTTTGATATTCGCATCGCTACGTTCACACAAGATAACATCTTAGAAAAATAAAAAACGAAGTGCAAAAAAAAAAAAATCTAAAGCAAATTGATTTTTGCATTTCTTTTTGATTCAAGTCCTTTCTTAAGTCGGTAACAGCAAACAGACAGTCTTTATATTCATATTAATATCTGTGTGTAAATCAAAGAGAAATTATTGAGCTAGTGACCTTGTATTGGCATTGGTCCAAAACTCCAAACAACAATACATAGATTCAGCGGTAAGCAAGAATTGTTTCGGTTAACGGACTCAATAAGTTCCGTACCTACCACATGAATTTCCATTACGATATGGCCTCTATTTAAACATAAACTTTATGAACAGTTTGATGTTCTTCGAAATCAGTCCGTCCCTAAGTCGTATTAGATAACACGCCCTTTAGAAATGTTTAAATTAGTTTGCCGTGCTACGCCGCATCATTTTATTTACGCAAAATACACCAAGGATGTTTATAAATATATCCAAGTGCAGTGACTGGTATTCGCGTTCGCAGTGTTTGATGATAGATTGCTAAAAACAATACCGATATTAGATTGCCAGAACTCGTTAAAATGTATTTATCTAGTTTTCAATAGTTTCCCAGTTTCTAGAAGTATTCGAAAATAAACGTCGGAAACTAGGTCAGACATTTTCTTGAAGTTATATTTTATTTTTCAACAACATTCCAACAACCTAGGGATGGGCGTGTTTTAATAGTTTAAAACACACCCATCAATCGTTTAAATTTTGCGTTATACTGATAACTTTGATTGTTACGGCCGCGGCGTAGTCCGATGTAAGATTAATAATGACCTTGTACAATGTCATAAGATATATTGAAGCTAACGGCGCTCAAGGCTGTTCTAAAAGTAGAATTATGCATTAGAAGTTAGAATTGCAATAAACATTCATTGGCTACACCGTGCATACTTAGCGATGCACTTTCGCTAACAAAAGTATAGAATATTACAGCGAATCATTAAGGAAATTGTAATGGGACATTTTAGAATATGTACCTATATCTCAGTTCCTTTTTTCGCAGGTCTTAGATTAAAAAGCATGGAGTGGGAATATAAAATAGATTATTTGACTTGATAAAATTACGAATATCAACAATGTATCATGATGTTCTGGCCTGGAATTAATCAACTCGCAAGGCTTCGGAGATGATTACTCTGTTATTTTCCATGGCGTGATTGATATAGGCTAGGTTGGTAGGTATATTTTTACGAAGTAATTAATTAGCACTCAGTTTAGTTTGTCTAGGCAGAAGTTTGCATACTCTGTATGGATTTCTTGGATGTCATCGCTCCTTTATGAACGTAGTCATGGATATTTCGGGAATATTTATTTAAAAAAATATTATGTCGTCGATGTATAATAGTAACATAAACAGCTAGCATATTACGTTCAAGATTATTTCCTGATTTTATTATTTTTATTATCGGTCTGTAAATGATGTCAATTTTTTTTTAAATAGTTCAATCAATATCGCTGAGTTTAATGATTATTTTAATGTTAAAATTGTTTGATCTATGATTATAAACGTAAATATTTCAAATTGGGAGCTGGCAGTATGGAAACATTTGGCCCTAACATTTGCCTAGGTCCCATTGTTTCCATCTCTTGTGTAAAGCGCACCTACTTATTTGCTTTACTTATATGTTTACTCTAGAATAGTGAGCAGTGTTATTACTACATATTCATATTTGTGGACATAAATATTTGCGCTCATCGAGGGTCATACACATTGATGTCAGCTTTTAGTTCAAATAGAAGTTCAATACTTATGGAACCTGAATGTGTTACAATGTATCTAACTAGATTTATTCATTTCCATTTGCCATTAAGACTTAGCTTTTTATAACATAACCTTGTTATCCCTGACCGCATGAATGCTTAACACAAGCGATGGTTATCGTAATATTGGCCATATAATGCAGGAGGCCAAATGGGGCTACAGACGTACCATGGGCGCGATGTTCGCATACAGCAAGCAAGCAGATCGTATGCTGATGTCGTACAATTGTCAGGTACAGCAGTGTGCGAGAGCAGGACACGCCAGGACACCCTCCAGGATGAGCCTTATACAGTGCATCAGGTAAGACTGTGTTCTTATTCACTTTGTTTGTGTTTAATGTAAGTTCAATAACAGATTTACGTGCTTCATAACCAAGATTTAACATAATTCGGTCATTAAATGCAATGCAATAGTATTTTCACATATTGTGTTGGAGGGGGACCCACCGACCCACCCATTCGTGATTGATTAATTTTTATATCCGACATAAAATTTTGTTCAATGTGAAGTGTTCGCTATCTGTGTTCTTATGTGTGTATTGTCGTTTTGGCTTGCAGCCACTCTGACTATGAGCTACCGCACTGCTAAAGCGTAGCCCAGAGGTAACTTTCTTGTTGACCATTTTTTGGCTGTTTAATATGTTGTTCAACCCTATAACAATCTTTATTCCGTACTCATAATAGTAGAAAAATACAATCCCACACTTATCGAAATGAAGATACAAATTTTCATTTGGTGTATTTAAATTATTAACCACCGGTAAACAGAAGAAGTTAAAACCGCTTTCAACTAGCCCGGTTATCAAGCGTATGTTAATAGATAACAACTGCTGTGATGCCCAAGTGTCACGAGAGCTCAACGTGGGCCGGATTCACGTTCGCAAGCTCATTGGTGCGCTGTATGTTTGCAGATTAGCACCCTAGCAGCCACTTGGCAATACCTCCTGAGCACTTATCGGTTTGCCTTTTATATTAGACCATTATCTTGGATATAGGAACAACCAACCTCCTCGCCAGAAACGCAGATTAATATAAATTTTAGCTTTCTCGAGGTTCTGTTTCGACCTCAACCGAACTCGGTATTTATAGCCTGCATGTTGACATTAAAATTTTATCTCAATGTACGAGATATCCATTTACGTCATTAACTAACTCGATAATTATCACCAACGTTGGTGCAAAGGTGATTTACTGACAAGAGTTTATTTTTTCCAGACACATTGTTCAGACTGAGGGCCCTAGAGCACTGTTCAAAGGTTTAGGACCCAACATAGTAGGCGTCGCACCGTCTAGGGCCATATACTTCTGCACATACTCGCAGGCTAAGGCGATATTGAATCAAAACATTTCACCGGATACTCCGATCGTCCACCTATCCGCAGCAAGTGCTGCAGGTAAAACACGTTTTACGCTGTTCATGAAATACTGATATAATTTACTCAAGTTTCTATGTCATCAAACACTGTTTATTTATATATTACGAGACATGGAAATGTAGACTATAATAAACCAATATGTTATCGCATTGTCTTTCTCTCATACCTCTATTTAATTTATTCACATTTATTAGAGTAAATGTGTTGCGTTTATCACACAGTACTTCAAATAACAAAATGTTTCAGGCTTTGTGTCTTGCACGATGACCAATCCAATTTGGTTTGTTAAAACGCGGTTGCAGTTAGATGGACAGAATGTGACAGCACTGCAGTGCATCAAGAGGATATATGCTAAAACGGTACCTGAGAGTTATTTTTTAACTGATAAGAGTAGATACGTTAATCTAACCATCTAAAAAAAACATTTGGACTTTGAAGCTTATCAGACAAATCGTAACAGATGATTTGATTTCAGGGTATAAAAGGTTTTTACAAAGGCATAACGGCTTCGTATATGGGCATCAGTGAGACTGTGGTCCACTTCGTGCTGTACGAAGGCGTGAAGGCTAGACTGATGGCAGCAAGGAGCGTAGACGGCGTGCCCAGTGATCATCGATCTCCTAGAGACTTCCTCGAGTTCATGGGAGCCGGTGCCTTCTCCAAGACAGTCGCATCTTGCATTGCTTATCCACACGGTAAGAAATTAAAAACAATTAACTCTCCAGCATAGTTTCAGCAATAATAAGTGTTCTTAGTTGGGGTTGACTTAATATGGGAAGTGTATGTAATAGAAAAATGGGTAACGACCACATTTTAGGGGGTCCATTGACGATCTGTAATATTGTTATCATTAACTATACGATACTTTAAACTGATGTTCAGATATCATTGGTTCTTTAGTATGGACAAAGATTACGATAAGAAGCACCATCAGGTTTATTGACATACGTTTGTGTAAGTCAGCCGATGTGTGTCATCTTAGCGAGTATATTTTCCGTCTACCTGATAAAGGCGGTTACTGGTATTGTTGAAATGCACTGATTTTCTTTTCTTTGTATATTTTCCACTTCGAGACTTATTTTCAATGTAAATTTTGAAAGTTAAGCATGATTTTAACGTAACCAGATTTTCCTATTTCGATTTTTTCATGAACCAACTTAATTTTCAGAGGTGGCAAGAACACGACTCAGAGAAGAAGGTAATAAATACCGCAAGTTCTGGCAAACGCTTCACACTGTATTAAAGGAGGAGGGATACCGAGGAGTCTATAGGTAAGCACTGCATAATTCTTAACACAAGTCGATATTTCAACGATAGTGCCAACTTTTATTAATAAACTGTATCGTTTCAGGGGCCTGGGCACACAACTAGTACGTCAGATTCCAAATACGGCAATCATGATGTCTACATACGAAGCTGTAGTATATCTTCTGACTACACATTTCAATAGTTCATTCTATGAGAATACTTAGGAATCTGATTTAGGAGTTGTTAGTCGTGTCCGAGCCGCGTCGAGCGCCAAAACAGTAGTTTCGTAGGCCAACATTAGATGACAACATTCTCAAATGTCAATGTAGCTTGAGACATTGCGTAGTTGTTGGGGCTGAGTCTTTACGAAACCTCTCAAAACCTACCCGTCTCTTTTAGGTGAGATATAAGCGTAACACCATGTTCTCATGAAAGAAAACATTTTCAAGGTCTTTTATCTATGAGACAGGAATACATTTTAAATTGATGGATTCCTAAAGTTACTATTAATGAAGGTCCCATTGTAGAGATCATTTAAATTGTGCTAATTAACCATTGATTGGTCAGCCTTATAGAAAATAAATATTAATCATTGTATAATGTGTGTAAGGGATTTGAAATGTACTTACAAGGTGATACTATTTATGCAGATAAGATATGATTAACGCTTCCGCAGGTTTTCGCCAATGCTTTTGACATGTTGTTATTTTTGAAAGTATCTATAAAATATTCCCATCAATTTTTACTTATTATTTTATTTTGTATCTTATTTGTGTAATGTAACAACCTAATCATTCAATAAAATGCTAGTTATTAATATGTTATTGGTGCAATTTTTCCTGTTTTTGTTAGGCAATGTGTTTAATATTTTAATAGTGGTATGACTGAAATTATTTTTTACCCCAAGATGGGGACAGTCACCAATCAGATAATTTAATATCATAAGTAATATTGCTACATTGCCTGTACATAACACAAGTATTGTTTTCAAAAGATAATCATTGTGAACAAAAATGTTATATTTTCAAGAGAGATATTTTAAAGCTTATCCAGTTACTTTTTTAATATTCATTTATGAATCAATTGATGATTATTCTGAAGATAATAATACTCTTTATGAATGATCCACCTACCAGCAATCTGAATTCATTTAGTCATTAGTGTCTAGTCTCATTAAATGCTTGAACTGCGATTCAACTCAATTATATCAGTTAAATTAAGTACCTTCTAAGTTTTGCTGGTCAGGTAGCACATAAAGCAATGTAAATTGTGCCAACATTATATTATTGTTTTGGGAACTTGGTGGGATTATTATTGCTTATTGATGTTTTTATGTATCTAAGAATAATGTGTCAAAACAGGCTTTTGAAATAACAAGCACAGTTTGTATGAACCCTACTGTTATGTTAAAAATTTATGGACTAGTCAGTCATTGTCCAATATTAATTTCTTGAAGAGTTCGTCCTATAGAGCTGTTAAATTTAAAAAATCTATTGGCACCACGTAAATATAGTTATGCACAAGAGTTTATTTTTTATTGATATCTTTATATTCCGTAGTCTCAGCACACAAAACGTAAGCTGTGATATAGAGCTTGTAAATATTAGTAATGAAAAAAAAATTAATGTTGCACACAAACACCTTATATACTATCAAAAAGTGTATCATGTGGTCTATTTATACTTGTTATAATCCTGAACGTAAATACTGACCTTGAAAAATACAGTACAGGTTGACCTTATGTGAATGTCAATTGTTTGAATTTATTACTTCATGTTGTTCAAATCATGGGTCATCAATTGAAAATCTACTGAACTGTCTTGTTAGAACTCTGATGCAATGATTAATTCTTTATTACATTGGAGCTATAAATATATATTATCCTGTCTTCTACTTCTTTTAATTTCAACAGGAATAATAACTAGTATGAATGGACCATTACTTGATATTGCGTTTTTTTTTATAGATTTTACTGTCTGGGAACATTAATTGTGTGGTATATTGATCATATTTTCTTATGATTGATTTAATGTTTGTTAAATATTCTAAGTATACTGAAGTTAAGAGTGATTTATAAATTAAGCATAATAAGGTTTCCAGACATAAGCAGGTAGATCTTTGATGGATATGTTAGTGTTTTAGAGGACACATTTTGGACTTTTGTCGGACTGAGTATAAAGTACTATTATTTGTTTAATAAATATTTAAATAAATATAACTATTTCGTTTTCTTTAAAGTGTTTTCGAAAACATCTGGTAGGGGTTTATATGTATGTATAATTAGAGAAAATCTTGTCTACTACAAATGCATACAAACTATATCCAAATACTATCAACTTGAATCGGTAAGGAGGTATGGGACATAAATATAATAAAATTTACAAAATACCAAATCTGAGAATACATTATTCCAACATCAACACAAATAAATATACCATAAATAAATGACATTAATTTAGGATTATGGGATAACAGGTTTCAAAAGGGTTCTGATAGAAACATTTGATATAAGCACCCACACATGAGTGGAGATTGCATTAGGCATGTCACTTGGGTATCTCAACATAGTTGTCAAAGGAAACAAATCCCCTTTTAATGCTACAATAGGTTCTCGCCTGAACCAAATAACAGACAGCAAAGTCACAACACCTACTCCAACCTGTAGAACTAACTGTACAGTACTTTTGACAGCCAAGTTCTTTCCAATGCGTGTCTGTGAATCATCTTTGAGCTGATTTTCAAGTTTATTTATTTTGCGCTGCAACTTGGAATATGCAGCAAACTCATCTTTCATAGATATATCCTTTTGTTCAGCTTTAAGTTTCAAGATATGAGTCCATACTGTACGCTCTTCATTGGATGGTCTAACAAAACATGCAGCTATCTACAATAAACAACGATTATAAGTAATTTTGTAATGCATAAAGGACAGAATAGATAATAGAAGTACATAATAATATAAGTACGCTCACATAATACTTACCGGTTTCACCAACTGAGGGACTAAAGCACTAAGTGTACAAAGAATAACGAAATAAACCAAGAGGAATCCATTTATAACCTCTAACATTTTGATTTTTAGTAAATAATATTATCCGAAGTACTAAAATCTTCAGTCTACTAAAACTTTATACAAAATAATGTTGAAAATTATTAATTGTCGCATAAATAACGACAAACTGACTAAATAGAACTTTTTTAAAACAATCTTATTCTCCCGCAACTGTCATCTAAAAGTTAAGTCAAATTGTCATTTTTATAGTCATACTACTCATAGACTAGTCGACAATTCTGACCAAATGGACCAAATCAACAAGCACATGGAATTTTTGTCAATTATTATCTCAACCCTTTGTTCTAGCTGGGTATAGCAGAGCACGTTTCTAAGCAAAACTGTATCGCTATATAGTCTTCACTGAGTCAAACTACAGCAATGTGATCGATATTTTTCAAAGCAGAAAGCTACATGCTAAATTTAAAGTAGATATTCTATTTTATCCATACTTACATACTATATCCATACTAAAAACTCCGAATAACAAACACTTAATAAACCAGTTTCTCACGTAACAACAGCGCACTAAACACTCGTTAATAGAAATATCTACTACTGCGATAATTGTGAAAACTTTGCCGTTAACAATGTAAACTAATTCTGACAGCACTACGGTTACAATCGTTGCAGTAGGAAATGACAAACCGAGAAATAAATACCCTCAACTAAAACTATATAACGAGGAGATCTTCAGAGGAATCCTGCGCGATAGTTTATAATAGTACATTAGCGTTTTTCTGTCTCCATCTACTAGTAACGGGACTTTGCGATTGCGATGATGAAACGTAATTGTGAACAAAAATACAAAGTTAAATGGGAACAAAATCCATAGTAACCATGCTTTTCGACTCTCAAAAAAATATCACTAATACAACAGTCGCAGTGGCGCGACGCGTTTTTTATACTTTAAAGCATATTTAACTTTATCTCCATTAGCAATGTGAAAATTCGGTTCGTGCGAACCAGTCACTGGTCGGCGAATTTTTACATTATATATTCGAGCTAAAGGTTAGTATAAGACCCATGGTCGCGTCGTTTCGACTCTGCGGGCCCTAAATGTTAGTTGATTTTAGTAGAATTCGATTTTCCTTTTGATAGTTTTGAATACTGGTAATTTTTAAGTAGTTTGTCCAATTTTGAAATGGTAACACAAGTCGCAGATAAATTTAAAAAAAAAAAAAAAAAATGAATACCACGGACAAGACAACTGACAGCTGATCAATACTGAAAGTTATTGATCGTATTTTCAAAGGACACCGATTTATACTGAAAGTGGAAATAATTCAGAGAAGTTCTACATCAAAGTAATTTCTGTGATTTTATCGTGTATCATGGTGGGAATAAGTTATAAGAAGAAAATTGACAACATCGCATTTTTAGAAACATACACAACTTACAAAGAGTATCAAAATAGTAATGAATTAAAAGTTCCCGTGGAATCATTAGTTACTTACTGCATATATAAATATTGCACAACTTCATTTGTCAGTATAAAATTCATTTCAGTAAATAAAAACGCTGGCCACGAAACCACAGCTGTTAAGATACGTGATGAGAATCTAAATTTCATTCATGGTGACGATGTTCCATGGCAAGTGGCTGCTTGTCATTTACCCGCCGTTATATGTGACGATTACATAGTAACAGGTCTTTGCGCAGTCGCTCGACACATTTGTAAATACAAAAATTGTCCACCAACTTTGCAAGAACATATAGATGGGTTACTTGGGTTTCGTCAAGGTTGCCTCCAAGCACCAAATGAAGTCTCAATTTGGACAAAATTCTGTGAAGTAGATGTCATGAAAACTGTCAAGAAAATATTATCAACTGCAGACATAAAAGAAGTACCTATACATTTGGTTCGGTTTGAGAATCATTTGAAAAAACCTGTCCGAGTGCATAATGTATATAAAATTGCTAGGGATATTCAGAAGGACAATGTAAATGTTGAGCAACAAGCACAGGGTGGTGATGAGGAGATGGAACAAAAGGAAAATTTAAATGCTAAGAAACAAACAAAAGAATGCAAAGAGGAATTAGAACAAAGTGAGACTGAACAAGAATCACCAGAAACATCAAGGGTACCTAAATCTAGGAAGTGGAAATCTAATAAGAAGAAAGCAATTGAAATAGATTGTTCAACTAAAATTGAAGACCTCAATGTAAATCATCAATTTGCTGAAGGTCCATTCTTAACATTAGCAGATTTAGTACTTCTGCCATCATACCAGATTATAATCCAATCTCTTGGAGAGACCGTTTTTGAATCTCTTCTGCCATTTACTTTTAAATGGTATAAAAACTTGTCACCTTTCCCCCAAGTAGAAGCACACATATTATCAAGAAACAGAATCAATTTCAAAATATTAACAGTAATGGATAATATCAGTGTGCCAGAAATGCGAGATGTCAGCCTTTACAAGTGTGACCCAAGTCGGCATAATCCTAAAAAGAGGTTGTTTACAAAAGAAGATGACATAGAAGAAGCTCTCAGTTCTATAAAAGAAGGAATGGAACTTACTATGTCCAATAATGAGTTGGAGAACACCATCAATTGGGATGAATTACCTGAGGGTGCTAATCTTAACTCTGGTTATGTTCCTACAGAGAGGCTTTTAAGGAAATCACAACAGTTACAAAACATAGCTTTAGCTGTGATGAGCATAGCTAAAGAGGGAGATTTGATTGTAGATTTTTGCTGTGGAACTGGACACCTAGGCATCCTCCTAGCTTGTTTATTGCCAAAAAGCACAATTATATTATTGGAGAACAAAGAACAGTCTCTGATAAGAGCTAGAGAGAGGGCTCATAAGACAGGATTGAAGAATGTTTATTTCTATCAGTGCAATCTAGACTTCTTCATAGGCAAGTTTGATGTAGGCATTGGGTTACATGCTTGTGGCATTGCAACTGATCTGGTCTTAGACAAATGTTTGAAGGCAAAGGCAAAGTTTGTGCTGTGTCCATGTTGTTATGGATTTCTGCATGCCACAGATAGAATGGTCTATCCAAGAAGTAAGAAGTTTGCCAGTGTACCACTGGAACAATACTTGTGTATTGGACATGGTGCTGACCAAACTCATGAAGAGCATCCTTTAGCTGTCAGAGGGGCAAGGTGCATGGCAATCATAGATTCAGACAGGGGTCGTTTAGCTGAAGAGCTTGGCTACAAAGTCACACTTTCAAGGCTCAACCCTCTTACATGTACACCTAAGAACAACTTACTAATAGGAGTACCTTCTTAAAACGATAAATAAAAATCCAAAGTGTTAACAGATCATTTATTGTTTTAACAAATTTAAAAATATAGTATTTGTACTGTAACAACAGCTTGTTCACCTCCCCAAATGAAAACTTTCCAAAAATAACCAATTTTATATAATATACCACTCATTGTAGTTATACCTTGTTGTTGTTCAATCAATTCTTTAGCACATAATTGGCATCAAATTGTAATACTTTTAACTAGTAAAAGTAACAAATTAATTTTCAATTTTCTCAGTATTCCTAATTCACTCGAGCATAGACAATAGCAGTGCGGCATGGGATATATAACTGAAAAGTTGAAAATCCGAATTTATTATTACTATAGTAATTTTATAATACTATCAATTTTACTTAAATATTTATTTATACTTGGTGTTTTGATGATGTTGTAAGTAGTAAGTTGATCTAAATGTTAAACATTGATGTCTATATACACAATTTTAATCTTAAGAAATAAATCAGTGTCCAATGGAATCTAAATGTTAAATGTTGCATGATATGTGTAATAAAGTAACAATAAACGTAATAATCGGTATTATTATTCGTACCTGTACGGAATCATTCCTGTTGCCCCATGGTTGTCCCTGTGTGACGTGGAACTCGCCATCTGGTTCTACGCGGCCGAAGCCTCCGTATTTCTTGCTATCTGAACACAGTACTGCCTGCAAACAAAAGAATACAATACTTAGAAATATTAACGATTAATTGCCATGATTCCCAGTCTTCTTCACTTTACAATCATTATTTAGCTAGATAGGAAGTCGTGATTGATTGATTTTCGAAATAGTTAACTTGACCCAGGGGCCTAACGCCTTACCAATAGAACAAGCATATAAGATTTTGTTATAAAAACCTCTCTTGTTTTCGAGTAGCATATGTTGGCATGACTCCTTGACCTCTCGGACCACACCTGCTAGTGTGTCATGCTTATAATTTTTTTTAATCAGCTAAGAGTGTTTGCACACTTTAGGTATAGTGTATCTACCTATACATATACATTCACCTATCTTTTCGGAAAACATCTTAATTATAATATTTATATTAAGGTGCGTTGGGGTAAAACCGGCAATGGGGTAAGATCGTTCCGATCGAATTTCCGGCTGATTCGACCATTTTTTATATGTTGTACTCCAGTCAATACAAGCAGTTTTATTAGCTTGTATTACCTGGAGAACAAGGTCAATAAAAAGGTGCTCGAATCAGCTAGAAATTCGATCGTTTCGGTCTTACCCCATTGCCGGTTTTACCCCAACGCACCTTACGTATTATTGTGTGAAGTGAATTGTTAAGTTTTTTTTTTTAATTGAAATAAATTTTTGACTGTGAACCAAGTATTGAACCAGTTGGTTGTAGGTTACATTTCTGCTCACTGTAATTTTTTTCATTCCTGAAAAAAGCCATTATATCCTAAGTAGGATGTTAAGGATTCCTACTCACCTAATCAGAGGCTGAATGGTAGATTTTTTCTTTCCAGAAAAAGTCATATGTTTTTAGTAGAATCTTGAAACCGACTACCGACCTAATCATAACCTGATATATTTAATTTGTGTATGAATGTTGTTACCTTGTAGTTGCCAGGCACGTCGACGCCGACCCTGTAGTCTGTGAAGCTCTGGTAGGGGTGGAAGTTGAACACGAACAGCAAGCCGGCTCGCTCGAACGATATCAACTTGTCACCGTCATGCTTACATGATACGTAGCCCTGGGAACCAAACAGATGTTACTTGATAAATGTTAATCTCGAACTAAGCGCTGGATTAGGCTGTTTTGTTTTTTTAAAAACGTTGCCCCACACTATGATTTCTCCTGTATCGTGGGTACAGTTTACAAACATACATGTCACATGCACAAACAACCAGACCCGAAACAACTATCTGTAGATCATACAAATATTTGTTCCGTGTCCCCACACGGAACAAATATTTGTATGATCTACAGATCGAACCCGTGAAACCTAGCGCAGAAAGCTAATCGTTTAGCCACTGCGCCAACCTCGTCGTCATTGCAATATAATACTCTACTGTCGCATGTGTTCTAGATTACTCGTAATTACACGAAAAGTCTAGGCAGTTGTCATCATCTACCTAGCCTTTTCTCAAATACGCTGAGATCAGCTCTTAGTCTACCCTGATCATCGAACCCACGACAACAGTCGATGGCTCCACCATTGTGCAAACCGTGCTGATTTTAGTTTAAAAAAATAAAAAACGCATCTCATACTAACCGGCGCGGAGCTCAGCCATCCGTACTTGTCCTCTAATTCATTCATGTCCTTGTCGAACTGGTTGAGGAACTTGTACTTGAGGAGTGGGTCATCGACCAGGTTCCACTGGCGCCGCGCGTAGTGGTACGAGGAGTTGTTGCCGGCGCGGGGGAAGTCCAGCCACTCGGGGTGACCGAACTCGTTTCCTGGGGACAAATTACGTTATGAGGAGGAAGTTCATTAGGAGGGAAGTCCTGGTTTCGATTCACGGATCGGGCAGTGGCATTGAGTTTCGATCCGGTAAATAAAAAATTCGCATTGACCATATTATGTAGTCATGAGCTAATCAAAAAATATGGGAATCACTCATTGAAGTAGTGGAAAGATTAGCGAGTCAGTTATTTTAGTATCGTTTTAACTGCCCAGGATGCATCAGACGGTCTCAGGATTTTTCAGTCCTAGCTCTTTCCTTACCTATCAGGTAATCTGCACACTCATACGGGTCTCGCAAATTTACAAAGACACAAACCTATAAAGTTAAGATAAGCCTCCCCGGCGAGCGCATGCGTGATGAGTCGTATCATGCAGTGCAGCGCCATTCCGCGCTCGACGACTGCGTTGGGTTCGCTCAGTGTTGACATGTGCGTGTACATCGCCGCGTCCATCAGCCAGAATGCGATCGTTTTGTCGCCTACTAGTGCCTGAAACAACAAAATACCTTTGACGTATTGTGGATATAAAATACTTTATCCTGTAACGTATGATGAATACAGTGGCGTAGCGTGGGTTATAGCCACAGGCAAATTTCGCTGTTACCTTATTTACAGATTCCCCGGTTTCGTCACAGAATAAGGAATAAAAATTCCGAACGCATTTTAATCGGTCCGAATTGTAGGTGCGACACAAATATGAAATGAAACGATTCAAATATTTATTAGATATAGGTATTATTATTATTACGCTACGCCAGTAAATGCATGGACAGGCAAAGGGTCGGTTCGGCGGATTGAACTAAATATGACCTGTCTGACAAACTGCCAGTTTTGGTAAGTAACATGTACTAGATATGCACCCAGATACAATTATAGCGTGAACATCAGAATACTGAGCTGCTACATTCTAATTGACGGTCTAAGTCAATTTCAGAATGGAAAAAATATTTGTATAAGTATCTTATAAACAATAGTTGCGAGTCTCGTGTGCCTGTGATATCATCATCAGCCAGAAGACGTCCACTACTGAACGAAGGCCTCCCTCAAGGGGGGTTTGCCATAATCCCCACGCTTGGCAGGCGGCTTGGGGATCGCAGTGGCTCACCGATTAGTGAGAGGACGCTGCTGCCCGTCCTCCGGTGTCTGGCCGCAGTTTTAAGACGTACCCGGGTCTAGACGTACCCGGGTCTGTGATATGTATGTTTGTAAATTTTTCTTACGATAAATATCTAAGTTCGGCGTGAGATTATTAGATAAAGCTTAACTACCCACAAAGTTAAGCTTCCAATCAAAAATTGTGTTAATCTCAAATTGAATCATATTTATATGAGAAAAATTAGTAATCAAAATCTTATTCAGCCATTGACAAATCTAAGAAACCCTCAGTCACCTGGTCGTGACTCTCAGCATAGGCGACGGTGCCTTCCATCCAGCGTCTGTTAGTGAGTGTGTGCACGATGTGCCCCATCTTCCAGTCCTCGTCCTTCTCTTCCTTGAGCAGTTTGATCCACATGTCGGGGATGGCCATGCCCAGGCGGTAATCGAAGCCGGTGCCACCCTCGTTGACTGGACGGCAGGACGCTGGCATGCCGGATACGTCCTGAAATGAGATAGTATGTTAACATTAGGTTTCTTTCGTGTTAAAATGAGCTATATTTAATATAAATTAAAATTAAGTTTGTATATGAGTTGAAGTGAACGAAAGCTTTTTTTCTGGTGTTTATTTGTGTGTGTTGTCTTTTTTGGTATCCTATCCTACTTCCTACTAATATTATAAATATGAAAGTTTGTGAGGATGAATGGACGAATGGATTGATGGATATTTGTTACTCAATCACGCCAGAACGGCTGAACGGATCTGGATGAAATTTGGCACAGAGATTGATTATAGTCTGGAATAGCACATAGACTTTTTATCCCGGAAAAATGTACGGGTTTGTAGAACACGCGGGCGAAGCCGCGGGCGTGAGCTAGTCTTGTAACAAGTTGTGAACATACTTTAAGTTGATTGAATCATCACTGTAGCCTCCAAGTACGTCAAGATACTCAACCAATCCCTAAGAGTTATAACATGAACCAGGAGAAGGCATTACAAGCCCTTAAAAAACACTTTACTCATGTGTTGTTTTTTTACTTATTATCGACACTTCTCATAGATATAAAAGTACATCTCCTGCTAGTTCTATGCACTCAGTACCTATAACAATTAGTAAATCATCATCCTCACCTCAGCGATAGTAATAGCCCTGCTATCAATCTTGTGCACCATCTCATTGGCCAGCATCAGATACACTAGCGCTTCGGTATCCACGTTCAGTCCGTAGTACTCGTCGTAGTGACCAGAGAAACCTTCGCCGATACCGCGAGAGTGGTACAGCATTGACGTCACACCGTCGAACCTGAGGGACGAAGTAGGGGTAGGTAGGTACCACTGGTAAGATGACGACATGTTGTGGTCATAAGTCACTATGCACAGCACAGCTTAGGGCTACAGGGGGATTTCTTTATAATCTCCTCCAAGAAGTGTCCTAACAAGCGTGACATTGTGGGCTTCGATGTGGTTCTATATGAGTTCCCGAAGCCTACCATATGGTGTCGAGGTGACCCATCGCGGTGAGTTAAGCTGATAGGAGTCCGGTATACTCCTCCACCCTTCAGGCAGACGATAGTCGATGATGGGTTATCAGTTTATCACCATACTAAACTAAAAGTAAATGGTCTGTTTGTTGCATGACATGGTTAAAACGTCGTAAACATATCATGGATTTTTGTTTTAGCGGATCTCTTAAGGATGTGTTTCTATACTCAGAGGGCAATTTCCAGTTGTTCAGATTAAGCACACGTTTTACTAAGATAGCTGGGTAAATGTTTATATAATAATGATATCGATCAAATATCACGAAGACATTAAAAGTAAATACCTGAACCCGTCGAACTGGTATTCTTCCTGGTACCACCTCAAATTTGATAACAGGAACCTTAGTACTTCAGTCCTGAAAAGACACCAATGTATGAGCCAGAGTATACAACAGTCAACCGTAGGTTAAGAGACTCTCCACGTTGGATTCACCCTAGGGATCCGCAAAAAACTTGTGATTCAGTACAGGGGTAGGTAGGTTAAGAGCTGATCAACCAACTTTGGCAACACGTTCATTGTGCGAACAACTAAGCAGTGGAACTCCCTGCCAAAGTCTATGTTTCTCGAGTGAACCTTGGTGTTTCCAAATCCCAAATTAATAGTTACTTCTAGGCAAGCGCTCACTATCGTCGGCTGCATCTTTACTTACCATCAGAGACCCTACTATATTTCTTTTGACAAAGGAACTCGATTTATCGGTCCGTTTCGTGCTCTGCACTAATCGGAGCGTACGCGTACGCGTTCGATGCGATAAATCGAGTTTGTCAAAAGAAACTTACACAAGGGCCTCATGGTTCATGGTCATCAACAATGGTTAAATGTAAGTCATCAATCATTAACAAAAAAAAAATCGGGAACTATTTTAAATTCAGTACACTGTACTTAGAGGCGGTGGGTTTTCACCTTACTCCTTATGATAACTTACTCAGAGTAGTTGAACAGCCTGCTGTCCCACAGCGCGTGAGTCCCCCTGGCGCCGTCGTGGAAGAAGCAGGAGTTGGTGCCATCGAACTCATTGAGTCCGTCCAGGGTGTTCTTGGAGGCATGTGAGTGAACCACGTCGAGTAGAACGTATAACCCCAGCTCGTGAGCTCGGTCGATCAGTTGTTTGAGCTCACAGGGAGTGCCGTAACGACTGGGAAGAAGAAGTAGGTATATTCTTGTTAGTTACTAGTTTTTTTTTTTCTGTGGAAGTACTACTACTACTGATCTAAAGGTCACTAAGCCAACGAGGTCCTGGGCTAGATCTCCGGGTCAAGAAAAGTGCTGAAGTATGGAATTTCTCAATAGAATTGGCCCACTATTACATGGGAATCAATCATCAACCAAATGGAGTACAGGCCGTTATGTTATTAGAAGTGGGTAGAACAAGGTACAATGGTTAATACACGAACCTGCTTGCAGCAAAGAAACTTGTGACTTGATATCCAAAGGAGGCGTAGTATGCGTGTTCCATTATTGCCATAAGTTGTATCGAGTTGTATCCTGGAATATATGTTTTAATGTGGTCAGTAAGGACATCACCTGCCTTTCTAGGGAAGAGCCTATGTCAAGTGATGGATGGTGATAGACTGGGTAAAATAGAGCGGTGACAGATATTGGACTGGACAAGTTGGTCGAAAAAGCCTCGGGCTTGGAGGAAGAGGATGATTAAATATTTTTCTTTTGTTATAATTAAATTAACTGCCTCATTGGTCTAGTGGTCGCAAGTGCGCCTGCTGAGCGTGAGGTCCTGGGTTCGATTTCCGGGTCGGGCAAACTGTAGGGTTTTTCTGTATGGAAATTCTCTGTAGCAGCACATAGTCCGGCAGATGGCAAAAGGCTCGCTCCCTATTACATGGGTCTTAATAACGGCATCGGCGAAATGTGGGTGTACAATAGTACACCTCTGCCTGACCCTTCCGAGGAATACAGGCGTGATGCTATGTGATGTTATAATTAAACTAATATTTTGTGTGCGAGGAAATAACCTCCACGAATGACGGTATCTAGCTTTCATGGTCTTTGGTGGTCTGGTGGACTATGTGCAGAGAGTCTCGAACCACCATTGCTGATCATCATCTTTCCGATACGACATAAGAGATTCCGTTACGATAAGATGTATTAATTAATTTGGCGGGCTTACCTTGATTCTTAATCCTAGGCAGAACATTATCCCTAAATTCATTGTATGTGCCGACCTTCCCTTCCGATGTTGCTATACCAACATGGCATTCGTATATACGGGGAGATTTCGGTCTTGCTACTTTTTGGTGCTTAAACTGATAGGGCTGAAAAAGAGAAAAGTTCGTTTCAATCCAGTTGAAAGCTTTATGGGCCTGAGATCTCCTTAAAACGAGTTCAATGGTTTTGGCCACAGCCTGTATAGATAATAGTAGAGTAATAACAAAGAAATACTTACGTGGTCTGGTTTGTATATAAACTGTTGGTATGTGAACCCTTCGAAAGGCTTCACATAGCTGGCCCATGGGGACAGCCTGTACAAGTTCTCATTGACTATTAGTTGGACACGACTACCGTGTTTCAGTGGACACGATCCGTCCGCGTTTGCTGGTATCGTTAGCTCCCATTTGCCGTATTCTAGTTTTTTGAATGGATGACTCTTTGAATTCCAGCCATCTGAAAGTTAAAAAATATGTAAGTAGGTATAAAAATTGATTGATTTCCTCCCTTTGTCGACGATAGCAATATTCATAATGCCTTGGAAACTAAGAAAATACGGGAAAATTTTAAGCCAATAAGAAAGTAGGTCTTCAAATGTTCTGATAATCGAAAATAACGCCTGTTATTCGACAGAGTCCTCCAGCCAAACGCCGAAATCTCTTTAACATCGATCGAAGAAAGAGGCAGGAAATATCAATCACGACTCTTACGATGTTCTCGAGGAACGGCATTGCCAGTAAGCATGCGGGTGCAATCAATAAGTCTATGATTGACCCGTATCTCTAAAATATCATAGATTCAGATATTTTGAACTCTACGAAGAATGGAATAGAGTTTGATATTAATATGATTTGATGTTGATTAAACGTCGAGACTGGTCGAGATCGAGAGTGATGCCCCTGGTTTATTCTGGGCGCACATTGGAGACACTGTTTAGGTGTTTTTATTTGAATGCAACAAATTGTTAGCTCCTTTTGCAGATAGTAATAGAAAACGTAAAACATGATACAACAGATTCCCACCTCTTAAAATAACTGACGGGATCTAAAATTATGTACTACCGTCAAATGCCGTTACTTTGTCTGCACTCTTTACCAGAGATAAAAACTTGCCAATAACTTTTACAATTGTTCACTAGTTTGTATTGCGCGAATTTACACTATCAGCAAAGTTATCATGCAGCCCACATCACAAGCAAACCACATTAAAAATTGTAAAATATTTTTATATTTTTTCCAAATTTGGAAATACAGAAAAACAAACAAACAAATTGTGGCTGTATTTCCAACAGAGTTGGACTGCATAGAAAACTTACTGAATTCTCCTTGAAGGTGCAGGCTGTGAGCCCCTGGGGCCCATTCCCGCCACGTTACTGATCCATTGGAGTTGTATTGCGGCCCGAAGTATTTGTAGCCCTTTGTGAACCCGTCCACGCCACCCTCCCACGATTCGATCCTCTCCCACAGATCTTTGAAGCATCCATATCTGTAATTATGTTAAAATATTCGTTGAAATAAATATAACCACGTAAGTTGAGAGCTATCGGATATATCCACCCATCGTTTTTCTTTTGCGTGGAGAGTAATTATTTCCGATTTATAAAAAAAATGGATTCGGTTTATCGCCAGTTAATTTCGGATGATGTCTTTTCTGTGTGCGGTCAAAGTTTACTGTCGCATCGGCCAAAGCCAAAGTTTTAACTGGCTTTAAGATAGTCTAAGTCCCTATAGGAACCGTACACTGAAAAAGAAGTTTGCAGGTCTGCATCTCATAAAATCTCAGATTAATCAAAGCGTTTGCGTCGATGCCCGAACTACAGTATTTGTCTCAAGCCTCGCTTTTTTCTTCTTGGTTCATACCGTCCAAATTTACTCAGAATCACGTTTTGCGTCTGTGCTGTAGTGGTACAAAATTTAACTCGATTATCGCAGCATTCCGGCTTCGAGTAGGTAGGTAGATAATAATAAATCAACATCAAAACATTTATTATGAATATAATTTTGTTTTAGCTTGCTAAGAACTGTGATTTATCATAATGTATTTGCGCAGTAGTTACTGTATACAATTTTATTACCTTAGTGCTACACATTTGCATCTCAGATTGTTTTGCTACGCTTGATCATATAAGTTGATAGGTAGGTAATTATTTAGGTGTATGTCTGATAAAGGAACTACTATAACACTTATAGCCGACAGCTAAACATTAGATCATATAGAACATTAGTTTAACGTTATTATTACATAAAATGAGCGTAAATATTTTAAAAAAACTATTGAAGTTTAAAAGTACGTCTAAAGTTCTGTCTGCATTTCTGCTATCAATTGACCTTACATTTGACATTGGGAACGTCACAGCGAATATCGGGCGCATACAGCGCTAAAACAGCGAAGATGGTGTTATCTTCGGAAATAAATGTAGATATAGAATTGGATTCATGTTGGTAAGGCGGTAATGAGCCTTCCAGTAATTTATTACCTATTGCTTCTGAGACGAGTTCTATAAATATTCAAAACACTGTACTCTAACGAATCTGTACGCCTAATGATATAAAGCGCTTCAACGCTTTGTTAGCAACAATTCGTAAACACGGCTCACTTAACCTTAAATTGAGACAAAATATCACTTCAAAACACTGTTTTCGTCTACAATATCACTCAAATATTAATGTTAATTATATAAGGAACACTTATGGCTTACCTGCGTCGGATTTCCCTTTCATAAGGCTTCAAATATCCATCGCGTTCGAATAAAATCGCTATATCGGGCACGGGTACCTCCATCGGGTCCATAGCTGAATAATTACCTCCCATTCCGTCTAGCCGCTTATTTGTCAAACCGGTACGGACTGCGCAGGCGCTTCACAACCGCGCGAAATGGTATCTCTCGTTTAAATGATATAACGCTATTTGATTATTGTGAACTGGAGACGAGTACAATTTAGATAAAGTTCGGGTCAAACGTCGCACGGCAGACGATGTTTTACTTTATATAAAGTTTGGTGGCCACGGACTAGTCATTAGCGTGTAAAAATAGGTACCTACTATAGTATCTACCCCCATTGTAAAAACATTCATTGATGTCGTGATACCTTATCAAGTTTACATAATTCAATAAACTCTTTTATTCGCAATAAACTGTTCGAGATTATTGTTCAAACTACACTGCTGTGGAATACATGATTTATGTTTTAAAATGACATTATAAAAGATAATCGAAGTATCAAGCTTGTTGGTAATCCATCTCAGAGATACTGCATGAATTAGGTTTTAGAATTTAGATGATCTTTCCGAATAGGTGTACCTCATGGGTTAATTCTAGGTCCTTTGCTGTTCCATCCTTTTATGTTATTTTGAGTTAATTTGTCCAATATAAAGTTCAATATTACATTATTACTTATTATCTAGTCTCTTAGACTGATCCTGGAATGTTTAGGTACTTAAAATGCCTAACCAATGCATCCATAAATTAACGAATTTATAAATAAATGAGGATGAAGTGTATGTTAATAATATTCTCATGTATTATAAATAAACCATTACATTGATTTAGTCTTTTTAGTATTAAGCCACATACCTATATATTACCTAATGTTATCATACAGGTAAATAACGTTAAAAGTGGGTGAGCAGAAGTATTCGGCTGTCGACTATTGGCATGAAATTACTATCAGAATTCATCTTGTTAAATGATCCAGACGGTACATGATTATTACATGAGTGGTCGTATCTATAGTATAGATATTTTATCACCAGATATTGTAAGCTGTGAGACGTTTGGATTGATATGATAGGACTAGTCACAAATAGTAAACAGAATGTTTATATTTACTATTTGAAACTACAGATAAACTGTATTATGATAGTAGTCACAATAATATCGCTGGCATTGTGGATATATACCTACTTAACGTTACGCTAGTAGTTTCTAAATGGTAGACAGAATTGTAGTTACTATGAAATTTATAACTGATCTACCATAGTATGTTGTATTATCTGCCTCATTGGTCTAGAGGTCGTAAGCGGGACTGATGAACGCGAGGTCCTGAGTTCGATTCCCGGGTCGCCCAGTTTTATTGGGGTTTTCTGTATGGAAGTCTAGATCTACGCGCGGTAGATGACAATAGGCTTTATTACATGGGGCTCAATAACGACTTTGGGCTAAATGTGGGTGTACAATAGTACACCTCTGTCTGTTTGGGGACTACAGATGTCATCTTTTGTACAGGTATTCAAATGGCATTACTTATGGGACACTTGATAATATTTTTAATATAAATAGGAGTTACTACATATGGCAGAGCGTCAACAAGATGGTCGAACACAATGAAGAAGGCTCTTGAAGTCCACACTATGGAAGTCTGTATAGCTTGGAGGAGTTGCTTAGGTTTGCTAGACACCAAGAGTGTTGCATTCTCAGAGATTTCGACTTCAAGCAGGTTATTGCTCTGGCAGTATAGCCAAAGTACTTCTGATACAGGAGCCAGATTATGTGCATGTGCTGGAAAGATTTCTGGTTTCCTCCACAGTGCCTATTTTATGTGGCAATGAGTACCTTAAAAGGAATTTTACAAAGTGGGTACATAACTACATAGATTTTCACGGAATGATGAAATCTACCTAGGTAGGTTTGGGATAGTATATTTAACATGCAATCAAGAAACGTTACCCACTCTTAAGGCTTGAATTAGTCATGAAGAACAACTTATCGTGTTAAAATTTTAACAATACTTACAACCAAAACAGTTAACTTTATAATGTTCACCTATTTGGTGGCATATACCTTACTAAAGTCTATTATGATTAACAAAACCATTACTTCATCTCAGGCAGTAGAGCTGATCTACACTACATACAAATTCTCATCGTTCTTCAAAGAATAAACAGTATATTTCATAATAGTTATGAATAAACATATAATGAATATAACATAGGTAAAACAAAAGTAATAAAAATAGTAACAACGCATTAATAGTATTTATTCAATAATCTTATCTATTTACAGCTAAACTACACAATACTACAACACATTAGAATATATCAGAGCCTGTTCTCTTAGCCCTAATCACAGCCTCTTCAGGTTGCAGCTTTTCTTCATCCGAGGGCTCTAGAGGGTTGCCTTCTTCATCCAGCTTGCCTTCCTTGTAGTCGGTGACGATCTTCTTGCTGTACACAGCGTCAAACAGTTGCTGCGGCGTGAATTCACTCTGTATAACGTCGGCAGCTTTGTATGATACGTAGGGCTTCAAATTACAGTCTTTCAAGTCCGGTACGATAATCTCGGGTATCATCTCTGGTATTGCGACAAAGCGGCCATTCACATAGTATCCCACGTCACGAACTCCTCGCTTATCAACGGGTAATTCTCTATTTTCAGTCATCTGCTGTTTACGATGAATGCGAGAGCCTCTTTTGTTCGCAATCACAAACTTTCGGAAATTCCTTTTGCCTTCCCTCGGAACTGTTAAGGAGATGCTCCTTTTCGATATGAAATTGATTAAACTGGATATTTTAGACATTTTCTCTGAGTAAATATTTATTTTGGTATAATTTTGAAACCAATTTTTAGGTTATACTAATGTCACTGTGACATTAAATTGACATTTTTTTGGGGACGATAGAGTTGAAAAAACCGGTGTTTCTCGTGAAGTTAAAAATGTTTTATTTGTTGATGTTTAGCGTTTTACATTTTCTGCTGTTTATTACCCTATCAGACAGCCTGCTAAAGTTTTGAATCATTTTTGTAAATATACAACATGCTTATGTTGTATATTTTATATATAATATGAAATATCGTTTGTGCAGTACAACACAAACACCGACTGCTGTGTTGACATACGGACTTCTTCCGAGCTGTGAGTGGGATATTGAATTTTACTGTACCCGGAGCTACCTAGCTAGATAACTGGAGTAATGGAGACGAAACGAGTATTTCGTGGTTTTGAAAATTCTTCTTTCATGTCGAATCAGGGGATTTAGTGATCCAATCACGACGCTTTTAGGAAGTGAAACAAAATATAAATTCGCATTCATATAATTTATAGTAAACCTATGTACATAATATTATCTTTCTATTATACTCATGGAACACCAATACAAGTACATTCAGGAAACAAAAAAATATAAAAGATGTTTGTATTGCAATACCGATACGAACCAAATTGTCATTACCAAATAAATATTATTGCTGCTATGAAATTATCATGATTCAGATACCATTAAGTTACTATTACATCAAATTATTAGCCTAATTTTCTCTGGTGACTATCATGGCTGCGACCTGTGGGAGAGACTCCCAGTTGAGACAAGCACATCATTCGAAAAAGACACTTTTAAACTTAGAATTTTAGCTCATTTTTTATGATATTAGGACTTAGTACTAACAATGTTGTGTCTAATATAATAAACTAATCTTTTGATGACATTATAAAATATTTATTCGGCAATAACAATATTATCATACATTATGTTGTTAGTACGCCGGCAACATTTATATTACAAACAACTAAAGGAACTTTCATTACTGTGATGTCACATAAAATAAAAATAATATCGCGATTTTTTTTTGTACACATTACTATTCAATCCCTATACATTAAGAAACAGCTGAAAGTAAAAAACCTATCAACTATCTACATTTTGTGCTCGTCATTGAACACTAGCGGTATACCCATGCAGAGGTACTCAACCTTTATATCCAAATAACATGGGCCGCAG
Source organism: Shargacucullia verbasci (assembly GCA_947562105.1). NCBI lineage: Eukaryota > Metazoa > Arthropoda > Insecta > Lepidoptera > Noctuidae > Shargacucullia > Shargacucullia verbasci. The sequence goes on from OX387296.1 coordinate 4,001,795, forward strand.
CTCATAATTATACAACCTAATTTGAACAGACGCGTGTCATCCCGTTTATTCCAAATTAGAAAGGCATTGCTATATTTTCCCGCAACATGATATTTTTTATAGTTACTTTAGTTTTCACAACTATTCGTAAAAAGGTTGAGTAGAGCTGCTTCAAGGTGAAACAACCAAATATTAGGCTTCAAGTCTTAATTAAACCGATGGTTTTCTACGTTAAACTGGAAATTGTCTAGAAATTTACTGTTTCACCCTATTTTTATATCATTGGCACTGTATTATTTCAGTTAGCACCATTTATAGTTGTTCACATAACATTTGTTATGTTTTTGTTTGAAATTCTTGTCGCGAAATACATGTGAGATAAGTAAAAGCTCAAAATAACGCTTTACAGTGAATATTCAATCATTCACATTTGGATTGAGCAGTCTATACTAAAATAGGACATATAAAATAGAGAAAAACCGATCATACCCGAGAAAGACATAACACAATACTTTTTATTGTCCAAGGGAATGTCAAAAACAATATTAATCGAAATCAGTATCACATTAATAGCCGACAAGTTATAAACATCTCAACCACATAGAAAAATTGTTATTCACACACATTTACTGAAACTTTCTTCTCTGAGAAGAAAGTACGTTGTTACACTTTAAAAACATAGTTTTTAGAACACGTCGTCCTTAGGGTAGGGACATACCTAGCGAATACAATTTTTTTTTTCAATAACCTCATTATTTTACAAATTTTAACCAAATTCAGGCTTTGAGAAATATTACCTTTATTTCTGAGGTAAGTAGAGGATCACCTATCACCTACCCAAGAATCGAAATGTTTCAACCATATCCAAATTCAAACGTCATTTTCATACACAAAAAAACATTGACATTTTGCTTACAGAGCAAAATTTTTAACTAGAACAGTTCTTTTCACATCCCTTCACAAAATATGCCTATACCCTGGAACTACTCGTAGAATACTCCTGGACACGCGTCTTCTTCGCTGGTCATGTGTCAGAGGGCCTTTCATCATGGTGGTTATTTTCAAGGTCCTCGAGAGTATCGCTGGACGAATGCGTCAGGTCGCTGAGTTCGTCGATTTGCTTTTGTTTCTTCCGCACGTTCCAATGCAGGCATTCGGCTAACGAGTCGAACCAGTCAGAAATTTGGTCCTGCGCGCATATTGATGGTACAGGGTAGACTGAGGTCGTCACGTAGAGGCTGTGAATTAGAATTCTTGTTTTGACTTGTGTATTGCATCTGTAGTCGTATGAAATCTACATGATTTTATATTGGCACTTGTTAATGATTGTGAATCGATTGGAAAAGATTTTTAGTAGTTGTAAAACAATTCAATTGATTGATATTTAAAAAACTTATTTTCGTGGCACATCTAATATCTTTAAATTAATTAAATAAAACAAAGTTTGACCAAAACTAATATCAAACTTGAAAAATCTAATATGTTTTTACAATTAATTCCGAATGATGAACATCACTATTTAAAAGGGTTTCTAAAAGGGACATACTTTAATAAAATTTTACAATTTGAATGATTTATAAAAGAACATATTTGAGATGCAAAATACATATGTACAATAAAAATGTAATTTACTCATTCAGTTAAATACAAAATGGTTCATGAAACTATAAAATGGCACATGCAATACCTAATCCCAGATTTAAAACTGATCTACCATGACCACGGATTACAAAATAAATGGAGTGTTTACACCCAAAAATAGTATACAATGGATAAAATAGTATTAAGGACAATGTTCGCTATTTCAAAACAAATTCGTTAAGTGGAAACTCTGATTGACGTCTGTTTGTGAAGCCGATGTTATTAGCACTCCATTATTTACTACTCGGTGGTCACAGCAGTAATTTATCAACAAATATAGAAATATGAACAATTTAGCCAATGTGTATAAGAGAGGTTATGACAAAATTAGGGACAGACGTGCATTTAATTTTGACATGCGCAGTGAATGATGAATACAGGACACGAAACTATAGGTAAGACAAAAATGATTAATTATAATTAACAGCATGCAAAGCGGAAGCGAATAAGCAAACTTAAATAATAATTATTAATATTACAGTAAACCTAATTATTTATTAAAACAAAAGAAGAATGTAACCTCCACCAGAAAAACAGCAACAAAAGGAATATCTAAATAACCATCCCGTTTTAAACAATGTTCAATGGATTTATGGTAAGTATAATATGACCTATGACCAGTGGACTTTACTCTCGAGTACGAATTAGCATTTAAACAGGAGACGGCGTTTATAAATAACTCAGGTTAAATTATGGCTATTCAAAAAATTCGTCTTTTGTTAGAATTTTGTAATGATTTAATTTTATTTAAGTCCGTGAATTCCCGAATGTTTTTTTGTTTATCTCATTAATTAAAACAAAGTCTAAAGTATTTTTTTTACTTTCTAAAGAAGTTATAAATGTCTGCAAAAATACTATACATATAAGTTGCTAGTCGGGTCTAAAGAAAGGATCAGGAATAACTAAAGTTGTAAGAAAGTATTAAGAAATTACATTACGTTCATGGCGTTTGCACTGTCGAAAAAAAATCGAATGTTTGATTCAAGAAAATTTTCAACACTCCATTTGCTAACTACTCGGTAACTGCGGTACATTGCCGTCTCCAGTGTAAAGGGTGTGTGTGAGTGCGAGTGACAATGTGGTGTTACCTATCGCCGGGCCTGAGCGTGACCTGCGAGCGGCCGTCGAACGACACACTGGCCGCACTACGCGCCTCTAGCGTGGGCATTATCTGAAACAAGCCCGGATACCTCCACTGAATGCTACTAAATTATCGTTTCAGGATTTTATGGACGTTATATTTTTGAAGTCCACAGTCAATTTTATAAATTGTTACTAAGGAAGAGAGAATTAAATCTTAAGATACAATTTGAAATTATGCTTATATCTTAGTTCATATAGTCCTTATAGAATGAAATTTACCAGGGGAGGACTACGGATTAATGGAACCCTTTGAGAAGTACCTAGCAAAGTATCAAGGACCTAGTAGTAATTCTAGTAGTTATTAATTACGCCACACAAAGAACATTTGAATATATAATGCTGGAATACCTAACTACAATTTTTTCAAACTCTATTAATACTTTCTGCACATAATCACTGCACTTTACTAATCGACCTACCCACGTAAAAATCAGTACGGTCAAAATGAAATAGATACGTTTACGGTTAGGTAATAATCTACGTTATAAATACATAAAGACAAAAAACGCTACATAAGTATGTACAGACAACATGCGGTCCAAGCGTATATTAGCGGCGTGCATAGCGTACGTAGGCAGAGAGCCTGGTCTATGGTCTGTTCTGTACCTATCTCCGTGCTGCAACGCTTGTCGGTTGCGCCCGTCGAATGATACCCACATCGCGTTTCTCGCGTCGGGGGATAGTGCGATCTAGAATATAACTAAGGTTAAATTCTGCGGGGATTTATATAGTACTGCTGGGGTGAGAGTTTAATTTTAAAAATCTGCAAAACATTACTTAATATTTCTTTTAAATCTATCATAAGTAAAATCTTGAAATACAGACTGCAACAAAGTGTTTCAAACAATAATATTATAAACAAAAGTCCAATTGCGTCTCAACATCGTTATAAAAACTCAAATTGTGTGAATTACTACCAATTTTGTAGTATCAAGAACTATAGATTCGAAAAATATTATTTTTTCAAGAAATTATAATATTGTTTGTTTGTAAGATATTGGACTGTCATACAATGCGTTTGTTACATAATATTGTGTGTACATTTTGTGCGGGTAGTTTGGCAGAGTATTTACCTTGAGCTCGACTCCGGCGGGCACCACGATAGGGCGGAAGGAGAGCGAGTGTGGGCAGATGGGCGTCACCATGATGGCGGGCACGGACGGGTGGATCATACTGGCGCCCGCAGCCACCGCGTACGCCGTGCTGCCCGTCGGCGTAGACACTATTAGACCTGGGGATTATAAAATATATAGAGTTTACACTTTTTTTTTTAATGTGGAATATGCGCCTTGGAATTCCTGTGTCGTGGGTGCATTTACAAATACAAATATTCACAGACACACCCAAACCCGGATTAACTTTCTATAGGTCATATAAATGTATGTTCCGTGCTGGAATCGAACCCGTGCCAATTGTGTTGTCAAGTGTCAGTCGAAAGGTGGAACGATTGCCTTCTCTGCAGGAGTACGAAACCGGTTAGTACAGTCGGTGCCCTACATTACCTGACCCCCTTAGACATTATATGATAAACTCTAGGGTGATCAGACAATAGCACCGACTGTATCTCTGAACTGGTTAGACTTCTGGAACTCATGTGCGAATTAGAATTTGATAATAACTGAAATCATCTTTGTAAAAAAAAACCTACACACTTGAAACTGCCTCAAAAAGATCTCGATGATATTTGTAGTCCGCCAACCTGCACCATGCTATCGTGGTGGACTAAGGCCTAACTCTTTTAATTCTGAGAAACCCATGGCCAGTAGTGGGACACATTGTTACTTTGTTAAGTTTGTTGATTAGGGGCTCATGAGTCGATCCAAGATGGAAACCGAGAATGCTATGAGATGTAGGTTTATATTTTATTGTGGTAGAGTCCAGATGTATCAGGACCGTGAAAGTACTACGCTCGATGTTAGTCAGGTATGGAGAAGTTCTTCGGTCCACTACGAAACAGTGTCTTATGACGTGATTGCCTACTTATATGAACATATGCCTTACCGTCTCCTTGCACCGAGGTAATATGTTTCCCGTCTAGGAACAGATCGATGTTCGACAGGTACGGAGAAGGTCCTCGGTCCACCACCACCTCGTTCAGCACCAGTATGGTGGTAGGCTTCTTTTTCTCCTTGTTGTCTTTGTCGTCGCGACTCTTGCGCAGCACAACGCATTGCAGACGCGATCGTAACGTTAGAGCTGCGTGCCCTGGAAGGTAATTGTTAAGTATGGTTTTAGACTGTAATCAGAAATAAGTGATTAATAATTTCACCATTATACCATCACGCCTATATTCCCAAAGGGTTTAGGCAGAGGTGTACTATCGTACACCCATATTTAGCTGACCTAAACACCGTGTTGCTACTCAGTATATCCATACAAAAAACCCCAATAACATTTTTCTCGACTCGGGAATCGAGCCGAGGACCTTAGGCTCATCACGGCCCGTTAGACCAACGTGAGCCAGTCAACGTGATTAACCTTGGCGACTAGATGTCATTCCAGAACCACGACATGAGGAACATATCCCACTTCTTGTCGACACGACATAAAAATTTACTTTGTGACTTAAAAGTTCTACATTATTTAGGAGTGTTACCTTCTAAAACGTTCATGACTTGGTCCTGGAAGTTGTTGAACTCGAACGGCGTGAGGAACCCTAGCGAGCCTAAGTGGAATGCCATCACAGGAGGGACCGATTGCTGGAAACAAACGAAATTGTTATTTTAAGTAATGTGTGAACAGTGCGCTTATGTTTGTCATTATAAGGTTTAGTAAGGTCAGTAATTTTTGGAAATTGACGAGCGATTAAAGTTTATAGAAATCGAGATGAATCGAAAAAACATGCTAGATGACTGCATCAAAAATAAATTCTGAAATCTTGTTTGGTAAATAGTTTTTGTTCTAAAAACTCAGTAAAACTTAATCTCTTGCTTATCTTTGGCGTTTTCAATTTTAAATTTATCAAAATCACACAATGTGTATGTAAACGGCAATGCAAAACTATGACGTCACGCTTTTGTATTCCAAACATTTTTAAAACAAAATGTCATTTTTGACAGTTTGTAAAAAAGTAACTCAGATGACTAGTATTCATCTACCGTATTCTCGTAATATCGTTTAAGAGATATCTTTATTTCTCGAAATGCTTCAGTGGTTTGACGCAGTCTAGATTATAAAAATTCTAGAGGAAGAGATTATCTATGGTATTTAGAGTATAAACCCTCACTAGATATGAACCTATCTGTGAACTTACTTGGAACAGTGAGCTAGCGTGCAACAGCGTGCCATCTCCACCCAAACAGATGATGAAGTCGATCTTATCCGTCAGGTCGTCAGTGCCAGCCCTGAACGTCATCAACCTCTCTTTAACTGACGTGAAGTCTCCGTATTCGGCGAGCAACCTGTCATCTAACACAGCTGCTTCCACGAATACCACCATGCTTTTGTCCTGGAAAATTACAATTTTAATATTAACTTACTTAATGGGCAGATAGATTAATCAGCTGTGGTGGTGGTGGTGTGTGGTGTTTCATTCAATAGCATTATTTTGCGTAGAAGATGGCGAGACATACTAGATGCCTTCAACTTACAGTGGCGACAAGTGGTTAACAGTAGAGATCAGTGGAAGACTCAGGGGGAGGCCTTTGCCCGACAATGGGACACTCAGGGCTAAATTTTTTTTTATTTGAAAGGGTATGCTTGTCATTTGGTCCCATTGTCATCAGGTCAGGACCTGATGGTGGAAACCCTGAGAAATCGAGGGCATATCTTGAAAATTGTAGGGGAGCATGGGGTAAAAACTTGATATTTATGTGTATATCTGATGACACTACAATACTATGGAGGTTTAGGGCAGATCTGATGATGGAGACGACAGAGGATCGAGGGAACTCCTCAACGGTACATCTTAACTACCTCGTGTTTGGGCTTATTTTATTCGTGTTGACAAGATCTTTACACCGAGATGGGTAATGTCTGCCACTGCAAGGTCCGTGATGCAGGTGTACAGTTTAGGGAACTCCTTAATGGTTGATAGCAGCTACATAGTGTTTGGGCTTATTTTATTCGTATTGATGCGCACTTTAAGCCGAGATGGGTAATATTGCAGATTCGATGGTCGGCTAAGTAATTTATTTGATTTTAAAATCACATAGTGCAATACCGTCTAAGGTTTTCATTCGACTTGGGGCATACATTTGACATACATTTGAACTTTGTAAAGTTTTTGAAGAGAATTGTCTTTAATAGGTCTACCCATCACTCAAAATTGTAAAATAATTAAATTTTTTAACAAAAAATAAAAACCGACTCCAAAAATCTCAAAAACAAAACTAATAACTAAAAAGCAAAAAATAAATCTTTTATTATACTATATAGTAGTTGAAGAATATTGAAGTCGGTGCCAAGTAAAACATGCAATGATAAACCGACACGATTGGCGAAGTGCATTTGTCGTGTCCGACGCATAATTCGCTCCGCACTCGACAATTTCTACGTGAACTCGTTGTTTCAATGTCGCTATTATAGCAGCAAGGTATATTACTTTTATGTTTTACTTGGCACCGATTTCAATATTCTTCAACTACTATATAGTATAATAAAAGATTTATTTTTTGCTTTTTAGTTATTAGTTTTGTTTTTGAGTTTTTGGAGTCGGTTTTTATTTTTTGTTAAAAAATTTAATTATTAATAAATATTTTTTGGGCTTGTGTATATTACATATCAATATGAAACTACTACGAAATACTGATATACCTAATATCTTCTATGACGTTCTGATATAATTATGTGAAGGTATAATAAAATCATTCAATTGCGTATATTTTTATTTGGCTTGACTTTATTACGATATAAAGTAAATAAAATTATAAATTATATACCTTATTACTTTTTTTAAGTTGTTTTTGTTGTAGTTACTTATAAAACATTATTGCTTATTTAATAATCAAATACATTACCTTGAATAAAGTTTCAGTTATTAGGTAATAGCAAGTCCACTAATTAACTTAAAATAGGATTCGACATATACTTATTCTTTCTGATCTGACGACACGGTTGACGCAATGGCTACGCGATTAGCTTTCTGCGCTACGTGTTGTGGGTTCAATCCTCGCACGGAACAAATATTTGTATGATCTACAGATAGTTGTTTCGGGTCTGGTTGTTTGTGCATGTGAAATTATTTTTGTAAACTGTACCCACGATACAGGAGAAATCCTAGTAAGGTATCACAAAGTTTAAAAAAATATATATTTACATTTCTTACAAGATGCATCGCATTTGATATAATATTTAATTATATTCAAAATACTTGTGTAAAAAAATCATTTATTATTTATTTATTCATTTGTAAACATATTTATAAATTATGGGCATTTAGGCAAGCTCACATTAGGAGAATTTTAATGTTATTGTAACATTAACATTCTCCTAACGTGTCCGTGATGAATTTATGAATGAAAATGACATACGTCGTTTATGTTGGCTGACGACCAAATTCCATTAAATCCCTCAAATGCATAATTCATAGGGTTACCTATTCGCATCAACACGTGTTATATTAAGGAGGTGGCTAACAGAATAGGTATCTATTCAAATATAAATAAAATGTTGATGAAGTTTTATTTTTAGAATAGAGAATGATATTGTACTACTTATTCAAAATAACCACATCATATTTTATATAATCTGCTTTTATAGTTACGAGTAGCTTTCGCCCGCGTGGATTACGAACCCGTATATTTTTGCGCGGAACTCCTAATTCTTTTTCTAAAATAAAAGTAACCTAAGTTACTCCTTATAACATCAGTTTTCTGCCAGTGAAAGTCAAAATCGGTCCAGCCGTTTCGAAGATTAGCCGGAATAAACAGACAGACAAAAATTCTAAAAATTGATTTTTACTATAAGTACCGTATATACATGTGCATTTTGTAAACAGCTGTCATGTTGACATTACAAGCAGACACTTCAATTTTATTTATTTGTATCATTATCATTGTGTTCGATTGCTGCTTGCTGTCGAAAGAATACCTACACAGTAATGACTATAGACCCGACTGAAGACGATTTATAAAAAATCTATTGTTACTAGATATAATTTGGTTAGCTGATACTTTAATATTCAATATAAAACTGGCCCACGCGTGATAGTGTGACATTCAAACTAGCCATTGGCGTGGTTCCCCTCACCATGACAACAATGGCCGGTTCTCATTAACATTGTATGAGCTCGATCGATAGCCCACGGTGCGAGGCTACTGCTTTTACGACTCAATTTGACCCATTATGGCTACCGTGAACCGGTAATTTACGCCACTTTGCATATTTCATAACGGTTTCAAGTTCATATCAATAATAAATCAATAAAATCGATAAGTGTACCATTATTTTGTCACGAGACGTTGCTTTTTCGACGAATCGAGCAAAATCTATTTTGTTTTTAGGTTTACGAGATCTACTGCCTCTAACGCAGTCTATGCATCATTCATTTTGTATAGTCTTCATCGCTAAAAAACGCGGGATGTTCAATTTTCATCCGGAATGTAACATTATGGAGGAGTGTTAGTGCATACTACTTGAAGTAAACTCATCCATCCACTATGGAAACCTCCCAAAATTAGAAGACATCCATTCTGTAGCAGCCTACGGTCACGCGAAACGAGAATACGTTAATTTCGAGAGACAGTTATCAATAATGCAGAGGATGTAATATAAGAAATGCAATGAAACGTCGCTGTCGTGTTGGTACCCGCGAGTTCCGCTCTTTGCGTAGGGTAAATAGCGTGACGAAATACATACCGAGACAAAACAAAATAATATGAATAAGAAGAAAGTTTTGTATGTCTTTAAGAAATTGGAGTGATATTTTCATTTAGTTCGGAGCAATATATATCGTCGGCTAGCCCAAGAGCAGAGGCACCGACATCCAACAATGTATTTACAAGATTTCTGGACGGGAATCATCACAAATATTATATCTATTGGGTGCAGAGAGCCGTAGACCAAGCTCAATGGCGATTACTGGGATTAGCCTAAGTCCAGTGGTGGACGAACGTGGGCTGATGATGATGATGATGAGGATGGTGGTGGAACTCAACACTTCTCTCTAAGAGAAGGTGTAGATTGGTGAAGAACCTAAAGCCGATTGTTTTCTAAGGAGGACAAAACCAACTTTGGCATATAAACGGATTCAGATAAGTTTGGGTGTGTTTGCAATTTTTCTTGAACCATTTTGATTCAACATGATTTTCTTATTATAAACATCGATTTCCATTCGATGTAAACATTATTTGGCACACAGTCATTTCGATCCATCTGCGTTTGCGCATGGCGAATCTGAGTCAACGCAGACCTAATCCTTTGGTGCGTGTAAACTATAATTAGGGCGGAGTTGAATCACCTTTCATTTCGTTCGTTCTGGATCTGATGCTTGAACCTCTCGAAATTACTGGAAATATGACTGTATTATACAATATCCTATCCTATCATTTCCTACTAATATTATAAATGTGAAAGTTTGTGAGGATGGATGGATATTTGTCACTCAATCACGCCAGAACGGCTGAACAGATCTGGATAAAAATTGCCACAGAGATAGACTATAGTCTGGAATAGCACATAGGCTACTTTTTATGCCGGAAAAATGTACGGGTTCGTAAACCACGCGGGCGAAGCCGCGGGCGGAAGCTAGTTACTATATAATTCACGAAAGTTATTGTATAAAAAAAGTTACTTTAAACATAGAATTGTTTATGTTTTTTAAGCATATACAGTAGCAGTGGCCGTGAATTTTCGGGGATGACAATAATTTTACCTAAATGTGAGTTACAAATTTTTGGACATGCAATAAAGTACCGATTTAATCTTATTTTTTCAATAATCGTAGCCATGTAAGTTTCGTTTTCATTACCTACATAGTTTTAAAAGTTCATTAAACGTATATTTTTTTATTATAGGTCGCCATAAGTCGCTACAAACAGACGAAGGAGAACCAACGTGTATATCGTTTGAATAGTCAGACGTCTTGGTTTTAATAATGCAGTGTACTTTGTCACATAAATATCATAAAGAATTAATGGACCAGCAATGTCGATTATCTTTGAATCCAATACTTTTAACATAATTACTTTAATTGCGCTACGTGTTGCGGGTTTGATTCCCGCGCGGAACAAATATTTGTGTGATCTACAGATAGTTGTTTCGGGTCTGGGTGTATGTCCATGTGAAATTTGTGTTTGTAAACGCATCGTGGGTGCGTTTACAAACTTTTAAGGGAATTATTCCTAGTGTGGTGCAACGTTTTTTAAAAGAAAGTTGAGTCGCAAGGTCGATTAGCACACTAATTGCCACGTAATCTTCCTTCCTATACTGTGTTGCTATACAATGTGTTTCCTAGTTTAAATGCATCGTATGCGCAGACAAGGATATACGCACAAAAAAATTATCGATGTATACACGTTTTAGTTTCCGTTCGTCGTATATTATAAACCGATTTTTTAGACCAGCAAGCAGTTCATTTTTAACATACGTTTCTTCTTTTGTGTTCAATACGAGCTATGGATTCGTACCGAAGGACCAGTGAAACTAACTGAACTAGCCTAGGTCCTTGAGGAGCTTGATCAGACTATTGACGACTAGTCTAACTATCACCAACTTGATAACTCAGCATGGTGGCCATGGGCAATACGTGCCAGACAGACCTTTGCAGCTTCTACAGCTAACTGTGGACTTCAATTTAGAAGACAGGGTATACTCACATGAACCAGCCAGTGTACAAGCTGCACGAACGGTGCCAAGATAGTAGCATCGTGCACCTTCTTGATGACCAGCACCGTCAGCGGCGGCTTGTACCATGTCAGTCGCTGCGACGCTGGGTCCTGGATCTGCCTGCAATTATGTAGGGAAACATTTGAGTCAATAATTTGACAAATATTGTTTTTGACTGTTACAATATTGAACAAGTTATTTGTCAACGACTTTTTGTCTGACAGGAGCATTTTTATACGCGCTGGATTTTACGAAATTCTCTGATAGGCACACAAGGATATTTGAAAATGTAACAAATAAATGATTAGTAGATTAGTTTGCATAGTTCTAAATGAAGAAATAATAGAAACCTTTTTAATGTAGTCAATAAATCAATGTCAATATCGATTTGGAAACTGATCAGCAGAATTGTTAACCATATGTGCATTTTCCAATAAAAACTGAACTAAACGATGAACGATAACTTGATAACACAAGAAAGGAAACTGTTCTCCCCAAATTACTCGTAAACTGTTAGAAAATTTATATTTATTAAACTTTTAGCACTCAACTAATAATGGCGCACGCGCATCTAGTTTAAATTCTTCACGGAAAATTATACAATTTGTTGATTGATACGCGAATCAATGACGTAGGTAAGTGTTCTTCATAAAAAAATAATCGACCTTGAATGATTAAATGCAACCGTAATAAATCAATTATAAAGTTGGAAATAATATTGTAATTTGTCGTGAAGGTAGCCTGAAAAACTGAGGTCAAAAATACGCGCTAAGGCCATTAACACTGCCGAACAAATGATTGTTTTGACAGAATTCGTGGACACATGGAAAATATTTTATATTACTTTTGGTCTTTTACAACATCATTACATAGATATATAAACTTTTAACGCTATTTATTGTAGATCATCATCATCATCATCATCAGCCAGAAGATGTCCACTGCTGAACGAGGCCTCCCTCAAGGGGGGGTTTGCCATAATCCCCACGCTTGGCAGGCGGCTTGGGGATCGCAGTGGCTCACCGCTTAGTGAGAGGACGCTGCTGCCCGTCCTCCGGTGTCTGGCCGCAGTTTTAAGACGTACCCGGGTCAATTCGGGTATTGTAGATAATACTGTCAAAAATTGTAAAGGCAAATATCTTAAATTTCATCAATTGATATTTGATAAAAAGTTATATTAACTTACATTTCCAATCTAGAACCCCAGATCGATATTTAGGTGAAAACAATTATGACAAAAGAATTAATAAATAGCAGCCAGAATTATGTTTCCAATGGCAAAGGTACTTACATAACCATAGCCGAGTTCTTCATTATCCTGCCGCATGGTCCAAATTGCTGTATAGGCGAGGGCGCGTTCAGGGACCTCGTCCGCCTGGAAAACAGAAAACAATCCGTTAAAATACTGAAATATATGATAATTAATACTATGTACCTATACTTTAGTGCTTACATGACATTGACGTAAGTAGGAAGTGCCTGGACTTATGGAAATTAGATAATCGTTCTGTCTACCATTATTTTCTACAACTAATTTGGCTAACAAGCATACAGCCTTAGTTATGGTAAGCAGTTACCGTAACCTATTGACAGAAAAAGAAACCTTACTCCACCACTACTACGAGTATGTCAGTCTACATATCTAAATGTCTTATATTCCAAAAATGAAAATCCACATCAATCTACTATTTATTTTATTTTATGGATACGTAGGTAACTTAGAAAATAAAACGATTGAATAATTAGAAAAAATAAAACGTAATTAAAGAGCTTCTATTATCATCTACCTTGCTACCAACCTAATCATTTATGTACATTCAACACGAAAACTTGTGCGGACGTACGGTCGGTGCCCTACACTACCTGATCCCCCTAGAATTTATCATATAATGTCTAGGGGGGGTCAGGTAATGTAGGGAACTGACTGTACATATGTCTTTATACGGGTCTGTTATATACACTATTAAATTTTAATGACTGCCTCTCGTCTAGTTTGAAAATATTTAATTAGGTGATTTTTTAATTTCTGCTTTAGCCCAGGGTTTTATTTTTTGCTCCATAGATAGCGAAGGAGAGGGAGAGGAAGACCACGGATAAGCTACATGAGTCAAATAAAAGAAAAAAATGCTGTCATCTCCTATAAAGAGAAAAAGGAGTCTGCACTAGAAAGAGAAAAAATTGAGGGAACTTCGTCAGATATACAGACAAGAGCAAGGCAGAGGCAACGGCAAATAAAAAGAAGAAGAACGATGCGTTCTCACTAACACAGTAACACGAAGGAATAATCATATGAGCGTGACGTGCGTATGTGCGTGTGAGCATATGTTCGTGATGACAGAAAAACAAGAGAATACCCATTAAATTTCATCTTTTTGAGTAACAGGACGGCCATTAAATGGAACTCCATAATATTTATTTGGTCCTTTTACAATTTACCCGCTAAGTATCTCCCTGACCTTAAAGGTAGCGGCTGTTTTTGCAAGGAATGTGACCGGTTGCATTCCGTGTCATCATCGGATTTAATAACATGTATAATGATTCAACTGAAGTTACAGGATGCACTTATATTTAATTTGTTTACACGGGTAAAAAGATACCTAGACTTTTTGCTCAAAGCATTACACACAAGATATTTTTTATACAATTATTATTCCGGAAGAGTTGAATTTTTGTTGCTTATTTGTCATCATGGGCAATTTGATTATATTTTATAAATATTAAAAAAAAAATACGATAAGTTACGGTTATGAAATAATGAGAAATAATAAGCCTAAACAATAAATTAATTAATATTTAAAAACGTATACTCGCAAATTTTAAATTATCTAAGATGTAAAATTGCAATGTTACAAGTAAATAAAAATATGACTACCAAATACCTGAACGTACTATAACGCTCCCATTGAAGAGCGGACGTTTGTCACGACAGAGTCAAAATAACGAACTAAATACACCACAGTCTCACAACCACACACACATACACGCAGCTCGATAGTGCCACACTTTATGCTAATTTATTTTATTCACATACAGGGAGGTTACATTTGTTATGTTCTCTATTTAAACCAGTTTCGAGTTTTTGTAAAGCCGATAAAAAATATTAATTATGTCGCATACCACTTGACCTTACATTTGTAAATGTTTTATAAAATGCCAGTCAATACTAATTAAATAATTTGTTTGGAAACAAACATTAGGTACCGATACAAAAAAAAAACAAAATAAAATGGGTTTTAGCACTAAATGCCCATACATTTAGTGCTAAAACCCATTTTTTTTTTGTTTTTTTTTTTTGGTTTAGCCCAGGGTTTTATTTTTTGCCCCATAGATAGCGAAGGAGAGGGAGAGGAAGACCACGGATAAGCTACACGAGTCAAATAAAGGAAAAAAATGCTGTCATCTCCTATAAAGAGAAAAGGAGTCTGCACTAAAAGAGAAAAAATTGAGGGAACTTCGTCAGCTATACAGACAAGAGCAAGACAGAGGTAACAGCAAATAAAAAGAAGAGCGATGCGTTCTCACTAACACAGTAACACGAAGGAATAATCATATGAGCGTGACGTGCGTATGTGCGTGTGAGCATATGATCGTGATGACAGAAAAACAAGAGAATACCCATTAAATTTCATCTTTTTGAGTAACAGGACGGCCATTAAATGGAACTCCATAATATTTATTTGGTCCTTTTACAATTTACCCGCTGGGTTTTAGCACTAAATGTATGGGTGACTAATACATAGATAACTTAGGTACTACAACACATCTCGTTTACCAATATATTTCGCAATAAAACGGTGAAGTATAAACGTGAATACTACTTGTTTTGCTTATGTACATTTTCGATTTACATAAATATAAATGAACTAAAATTTAGTTCATCCAAAGTTATCGGATTTTAACGTAGGAAAAAACACCAGTTAAAATAAAGGAATAAAAACATTAAATATACCATCACAGAAGCTATTAAATTCACGTTTTTTTCCTTAACTTTACTTGAAATACATATTGTAATGGTTTTATTAGATAACAAATGACGACGACGGATAGATATAGGTTTTGACACATTTGCTTACATACACTTTCGGTTTTTAGTTAAATTAATTAAGTAAGTATATCTTTCATATCTTTTATTATAAATAAAAATAAATTGCCAAAAATGTATATACAAGCGCATAACTTCAGAACGGCTGCATCTATTTGGCTAATTCTTTTTTTGTTGTATTTGGAATTGTCAGCACAAAGTTTGTATGAAAAAATTTTATGGAAAATCGGAAATTTGAGAGTGTAAATTACACATTTACACCCGTGCGAAGCCGCGGGGCGGGTCGCTAGTTTTATATAAAACAGTGTAGTCATGATTAACTTATTTTCACTTACTTTTTACACTGATTTTATGGCCGAATATATTTCAGCGTGGTTTTGGAGCGTATTTCGTTGTTTTTTTTTATAAAATGATCTCTTTATACACGAATTCTAATAATTTAAATAAATACAAGCAATGCACAATTGCCATTATATTAATTAACGTAATAGGTCTTTTTACCAAATGTTTAGTAAATCAATTAATCAATCAATAATCAAATCAATTAATAATAATATAGCAGACGGATACAACTAAAGGTTAATAATATTTACTTCTTACAAGAGTAGACGGCTGACAAGTACTTTGAAATATTAACCGAGAAATTAGATATCGGCGTGTATTTCAAGCATTACTAAATTAGGAAAAAGTAATACTTAGTTAATGCCAATTCACGAGTGTTTCCAATATTTACCACGCCATTATAGACAAAATGTTTAGATAGAAAACGGAGACAAAAAAAAAGTTTGATGTATCATATTACATTAAACGTTTTTAGCTTTTGATTTGTATTCGTTTGGATCAGTAATTGTACATACACAATGATAAATACATATGATGATGCAGCAATTTTTGGATATGGCAATGAAGATTTCCTTCAATTATGAGGTTTTATTAGTTGATATTATTTTATAATTTATGTTTAGATTTCTCTACGCAAGAGTATCGTGTTAGAAAATGCGTTGAATTGCAAAGTTCGAAATATATTTAAATTTTCGTAAACATTGGTTTTTCTTACAAAGAACACACTGTATGGAATTTAAATTACTATAATTTAAAACATTATGCACAAGAACTTTAGTTAACCTTATTGACACTGTTAACGAGCAAAACATGACAGTCAGCACGAAAACGTCTGCAGTACAAACAAAAAGTGTTACAAAAACAAAATGTATGTACACGGTTGTTATTCTTTAGCGTGTCTTTACAACATTATACTCGGCGTAATAGTAGGCAAAATTTTCCAAAGTTAATTTCAGAACAATAACAAGATCCGTGTCGACTTACGCTATGAATAGGTACGGTTAGGTATTTCAGTCTGAGGTCCGTAGATACTCAGAACGAAGCGTCGCTCAGCGGAGATCTCTACTTGAAGAGTGACGTTAAATGACCGACCCAAATCTGTAGTCATGTAGGGATCATCGCGTGGGATTCGTTTAGGAACACGGACCTGAGACTTCCAATAGGCTACTTATGAAAAGTTGTGGACATGCCTAATGAATATACCAGGAACGTGGATGCTGATTGCAGTATCAGCTGTACTCGTGAGTACCGATATTGTTTTTAACGCACTGAAGAACCCTCTTACTAATGCTTTTTATGACACGGAAAGGTGGGGATCTAATATGTTTCCAGAAACGAAACGGTTATTGCACCCCAAATAAAATGGGATAAGGGCAAGCGAATGATGAAACAAGTCATTTCCGTAGCGGTACACATACAGTCATATGTTTAACCGCCTGAAAAGCGTTTTGACAGACGAAAATCAAAGACTTTACAAGGTTGTTCCATATAATTTGTAGCACAGATCTAATGGAAGAAGTAAAATTATACATAGGTACTCGTACATTATAAGTAGATACACATACTTCATCATAACATAATACAATTGTCACACGTGTTGCATGTGTCACAAATACTCATAATGATTAACTATTAAATTATATAAGCGACGTATTGTAATTTTATATTGTAATTCTAAATTACTTTTTTATTATTGTAGCTGCGATTGTTTATTGTGTCTATTGTCAATATTATAATACAGTGTAAGCTAGATTTAACGTACAGCAAAGAAGTATAGTCTACGGTGAAGTTCAGAAGTGGGTAATGTAAAGCCAATAAATTGTGGTAGGATCGTTTCGAAACCAAAGTTGGCGCAGTGGTTGAGCGATTAATTCCTACGCTACGTGCGGCGAGTTCGATTCCCTTACGACAAAAATATTTGTATGACCTACACACAGATGTTCCGGGTCTGGAGATTTGTTTGTAAACGAACCCACGATATAAATTTTACTCCTTGACGATGACTTCTAGACAATAGGCATGTAATGTTTCTGGTGTTGAGTAGCTTCCGTCGTAGAATTAGCAAACTGGTGTCTTCCTGACCGTATCTTAAAAGGCACCCAAGGATTGTATTAAAGACAATTCTATTTCATGCCTTATTTTGATGTTCATTATGATGTTATTCCTTTAGCAGCATAAGACTGTTAGGGCCTATTGATTATATCATAATGAAAGAAATTTATCGAAATTATCCGAATGAAGTAATAACACAATATTTAATATGTATGTATACAAATTACATGTTTGTTCTTTTAACAGCGACTAATTTACATGTTTTGGAAGGATATCAAAGTAGGTAAAAGGGCTATTAATGTTGGCGCTCAGGCCTCCTCTCTAGGAAGGCCACGCGGGCCCCGTGTGGATTGTTAGATGTCACGAGGATTATATTTTTTGGTTCTAGGACATCCCTAGGTTTCGAACATCGTCAGAAAACCTAGGGATGTCCTAGAACTATCACTATCCTTCAGCGTGGAGTAGTGATGAACAAAGCGGATATAATTAATAAATACATCTGAGCTATTGATTCGCGCCCTCGTCCAGCATCTGATGATCTCACGATTAAGCAATATGACTCGTAAGTGGGGACCACGACCATTGTGTCATTTTTATGAAGGTAGTTAATGCTTCAGTTTAGTATATTGTATAGGTAAGTAGATGTCGCAGTAGAGAGGCTTTTAAGTTATATAAATATTGTTTTTTCCGAGTTTGACACATTGCACATACTGGATGTTGCTCCATTTTACGATACCTAATTACGGTAATATATAATTAAGATTTAAAGAGACTCCTTAAATTTTCCTTAAAGTTTGCTTGTTTGGTACTTCTGACAATCTACTAAGACTAAATAAAGCCCTACATCGAAGTTTTCGGAAACAAATCAAATCATTTTGCAACGGCTGAAATCGCAGGGAAAAAGCTAGGTCAGTAAGATACTGCTCAAAATATACCGAAGATATTGATAATGTAACACAAAGATAACAATACTTGAAGATCTTATCTGAATGATACTAAAATATTATCAAACTAACACGAGTACCTACTTACTTATTTACGGATATATATTACGGACACCTATTGACGAGCTGTATTTATTATTATTGCCACTATGTAATTCTATTAAACTACCTCATTGTACCTCAGTAGCAGCGCGGTGTCTGGAACTGTGCCCGCTAGACGGCAAATGGAACGCCCCCTATTACATAGGACTTAATAACAGCATCGGCGAAATGTGGGTGTACAATAGTATACCTCTGCGGTAACCCTTCGGGGATAACAGGCGTGATGCTGTGTTATGTTATGTCTAAATAACAGTTTTTATGTTATTCTGTTTTATTACGCTCGCTATACCTTCCGTTCCAACTAGTAATTATCTATAGCACATTGCAATAATAACCGCAGTATTATAATTACGAAAATAATTATGTGCGGTTGCATAGTTTTAATAACTCAGCAATTTTAGGTTAATATACAATAACCCTTGCGTTACTATCAATTATATTTAATTGTGTAGCATGTGCAGCTAATTTATTTATTTACAGCTTGGAAAACAAACCAATATACATAAGTGGGTTAATAACTAGCATAGGTTACAATTAGTCAATTGCAGGTTTTCACGGAAAGTGACAGGTTTTTTTAAAAACATACCTCCGGTCAAAATATTCCTCCCTAGCTCTAACGAGCTCCGTTTTTCCGGATTCGTGTGAGAACTGCCGACGCAACATTTTGGACACGAATCACTTCACACTTTAAATCTATTTTACATTGTCAACTGCGTATTAATTCAAACATATTTGTAATAACACCGGAATGTTTTCGTGTTAATTAATAGATTCTACTCGAGAAGGCATTGTGACTTTGAATGTTAAATTGTGATAGGCCGCGGTGGTGGGGCGCGAAGAGGCGCGTGCGCGGATGGCGACTGGCGTTGCGCAGGAGTCCACGCGCAGGCTCTGCTTGTCCGAAGTGACAATTCTGACCTTGGCGTGTTCTCGCGATTATCGTGAGCGGCGGTTCACGAACGGTTCCTTCAAACCTGATCTTATCACTCGGAAGCGTCTTATGGTACTAGTTCTTTCGCGTTGTGAACGTTAAACATCACTAATGCCGATAGATGCTTCTGATATGTAATCAATTGCACCATGCAGATTATTATCAGTTTATTCTTGGAATCTGTATCAACTTATTCAGTTGTGTGTTGTGTGTAATCTGAAGTTTTGAAGATTTCCGCAGAAACAATCAAACATTTAGGTTCCAACAACAAAATGAATCGTGCAGTTTCGAGAAAACCTTACTTAAAAGGATACAATTGAGCAATATTTAATAAAAACAACCAATTTAAAATGTATGATTTATATTTTATACAAATTTGTAATTAGCATATTATTCGTCGGTGACCGAATGAATCATTATTAATCTGTGTTGGGTCGACATTGACCGATATACCTGGACCGTTGGCCATTGGCTGGCCGAGTTCACGAGTTGACCCGTCTCGCAGTAACAAAAAAACCAGATATTTTATAATAAATAATATGCAACTGATATTAATATGAAAGCTAAGCATTTTTGCCTAAAAATAACCAACAAGCAAAATACAAAAATGTGCCTTTTAATTACATAATTATGTAAACACATAAAAATTCAAACGAAATAGCTTAGAAAAGATAATAGTACGTTCCGACACAACCATAATATATGCAAGAACTGTAGAATTCCGATGACAAACTTGCTCATAGATATTAATTTTTGTGCCTCGCATATTTAGGTTAAGTGTGGGTTGTGCACAATCGCGTGCAATCTGTTGAACTCCGTTGAAACTTAATGACGTCATCAGACCAGTAACAACATAAAAAAAACCGTTAAAACCTGATAAATAATACAAAAAAGTCTGTGACGTGTGGTCCTTCGAATTTTAAAACTCGATTCTACATGAAGGTTGAATGTATGTGGGTTATGAAAATAGTTTTCCTGGTCAATAACGCTACGGCCAAGGCTGTTATAGCCGGTACATTCGCGTCAGGTATCAACATGGCAACATTGACCGACATAGACCACCGTCCATCGTACGACGTTACGAGTTTCATCATCGAACTGTCTCTGATTAACGCGAGAGAGGGGTGCCAGTTTAACTATTACGTCATAAGAGAAAACATGCGCAGGAGTTAAAAGATTTTCGATTTTTTAAACTTTACAAATGATCGAAGATAACTTTTACGATACTGTATAACTTATTAAAGACTGTGCCAATTTTACAGTTTATTAAATATAATTTTATCAAATATAACAAGCAATAACTGGTTTTTTACGAAAATTAAATATTGGCCGCATCGGTTACTAAAATTTCTCATTATGAGACGGTAATTTTTTGGAATTAGTCACGGTTGCACGCCTACCGCAATAAATTCTGTAAGCTAGAAATTTTAATTGTAACCAAAAAAATAATAATTAAGCAACAATGCTTGGGATCCTATAGGGCTACAAGTAATTGATTTATATTATTATACTCGGAATACGCAACGAAATAAACAAGAAGATAAAAGAAGAAACTAAACAACGTAAGCTCCTATACTCCTATCCCTTCACTGCAAATATTTTAAATGATTCAAAAGCTGAGAATTAGTAAAAACGTTCAACAAAATTAAACTGTTATTCACTAAAGAATCTTAACAATTTTTCAAGCGAAGCGGACGGAAACTAATTTGCTGATAAGCACGCATCCAAACACAAGACTTGTGGAGGCTTGACCAGAATACGTTAAGCATTAGGATTTTTAGAACATGGTCTTCCACTTTCTCAAACTTATCCTTAAGATTGTAAAGATATGAAAATGAATATGTCTTATTACATAAATTATGACGTGGAAATTGTCCGAAAATTGTGTGTTACCAAAAGTTTACAATGATCTTAATCTTACATGATACAATTTATTTTCTAAGGCTCATCATTTTACTTCTTCTTCTGTAAATTTGCATTGAACTATGTACTAAAAACAATTTTCCAAAAATGTCTAATACTGAGATTTATTCTGAACTGATTGTACTGTTAGCTGTGGCAACCTATATTTTACGTATATTGTACAATATACATGTATTGTTTTATAACGATCATAATCTAATGAGGAATAAATTATAATGAAGAATAATGTCTCTTTGTACTACAAGAAAATCAACATTTATGAAAAAATATTTCTAGAAAAAAAAAAAGACAATTGTTATTAAACTGTTATTAAAAAACAAACTGGTCGTTTACAGATGACCCTTAAAATAAAAGCAGGTGACTAAAGGTCAATATAACATCAGTTTAAAAACAAAATAGTACAAGAAAGCTATGCATCAGTCCGTTTGTGGCGTGCGACCCACGTGCCGTTATCTCCTGACTCTTGATGACTTAGGTCGAAGAACACGAGGTCATCATATGGGTGCTATGGAGATAACAACATCAATCTGTATTCTATGTGTATAATCGATTTATTGACTTTAACATGAACGCTTTCAAAATTATAGTTAAGTAATCGAGTGTTCAACCCGATGTCGTTACGGACCTATTTAAAAAAGGAAAGTATTTTTTAAATTAATGCCGAAGTATTGTGAGACGGTGCTCGCGACTAATTGAGTTCGTAGACCGATCGATCTGTGATATGAAAACTCTATAAGTTACAGAGATTGAGACCCGACGAAGGCACGTTATGCGGAACGGTTCCAGTTGTCATGCGTATAATGCCTATAGCTATGACAGTCGTTATGACCAAAACGAAGCGCGAAAATTATGATAATTGGTTTGACCATAAATGCTCTGCGTACAAATACTGATACACAATTTGATTACACTAGAAAACGATTTATTTGAGCAAAACATTTGGAAGAATTCCGAATCGAAATCCTAACTAGGGTTAAGTATTAAACCTAGATAAATATTATCATAAGATAAAGGCTAATTTTCGTTTTCAAAAATTATAAGAAGAAATTCATATTACATATACCGAAAACCCTTTCTTGAGCTGCAGGTCCATGATTTATTTATTTATGAAAAATGCGAATGCGAATTTTGCCACGAAGCAATTAATTTTATACAAACGTAAAGACTGGTATTTGGTCCTATGTAGGGTTGTCCCCTTTTTAACTGAGTCTTGTCTAGTACCATGTTAAATGCAATATAAAGTATGGGTAAAAGGATATTGATAAAAAAAAAAAAACTCACTAACTATCCAATTTGCTCATCATGAGAATGTAATTTCGCCTACCCCTGTTGATGTTTAGTTTAGAAATAGAGTGGAATACTATACCTATTTTATAGTAGGGGTGGCAACCTTAGGCATATGTGTGGCCCCATGGTATGGTGCTGGGCGCAGTAACCACTGACTTTCACTTTCGACTTGCGCGGTGACATGACAAACGTCATTTGGATCGACAGTCTTATAAAACAATGATCGATTCAGGAAGTAATTGACGTGAGTAATCATATAATTATATATGTACGACATGTTCGTTAGTGTTTTCTTTGGGGATTAGAAAACTGCGGCCTGGTATCTCAAATACAATTATATTTCTTCCTGTAACTAAAATTTCGGAATTTATAGCATGTATTGAACCTGCATCAGGGATTGTTTGATTTTGAACTAAATGTCGTTGGAACTGGAATCACGGTGAATTTTTTTTAGGGAACTTGATAAGTGACCAGAGAAAAAAAGACACGTACACTTAATAATTGAGATGACGTCATAAATCTGTGTCTTATCTTTTGTTTATTAAACATAACAGATACTAGTAGTTTACATGTTCCAGACCATAAAACCATAACAAAACAATAACTACCGAGATTTGGCGCAGGTCTATGAAACATCATCTTAACGTATCCTTTCGATTTCCTCCATGCTGATGAGGTCATGTTTAATTATATAATGCACCTATCCTTATCTCTCATAGTTATCAGTTTATCATCAGATATTCTTGATATTATGGAGACACTTTATCTAGCGCCTGTGACAACCTTCGCAATTGTTAGTAAAAGTAAAGTACAAATGGACGTGAAAATCATTCGGGGTAAAAAAACGCGCTTTTGAATGTGAAATGCTACCGAGAATTGTAGAAAAACAAATGTACGACCTATGTTTTTGCCATGGCGACCGACATGTAAACACCTTATTGCTAACTGTAAAATGGAGAAAATATGGAGTCACACGAGATATTACGTAATTTTGAGGGTCAGCTGTTTTAAGAAACTGAAAGAACAATTAAACATTAAATAAATCTTTGTTAGTCCATTCAGTCAACATATCTGCTCGTTGGAATTGTGAATATTTCATACCATAATGAAACGGATAAAAGTATCTGTGAAAATTAGTTGCTCTATCTAAGTACTTAATAAAACAATTTATTTTTTGCTTAATACGAATATTGCACTTGAACGGTTCTTCATGAATTACATTACGGGTCCATGCAAATGCAATACAGTTTTTGCTTGCTACATTAGTAGTAAGTTCTTTAACTTACGGAAACTGGCTATGTCATCGAAAATATAAACAATAAGCGCCCATGCAGAAATCATCTGAATTGTTTTCGGATCAATGGCACAACTGTCACTTAAAGACAAATAGATAATATAACCCTAAAGTGACTTTAAGACAAAGTTAAATAAATACATAGCATCATCTTCACGGAAAGCGGGAAAACCACGACGCATTGTTGTAGCATACGTGCCATAAAACTGACAGGTGGCCTTTTGTCATAACAATAAAATGATCTACTTGCGTCTGCACATGACAGTGAATTGATACCTACCATAAATGGAACGGACGTGAATAATTTGTTGAGTACAATACCTTACACGAGGAAGATCGCCATAAGAACTACGGAGGTGGTATATAAACATAACGTCAGTTCTAGATCGCTCAAGACTTTCCGTCTTATGTAAGGGTTTAATAATATAAATGTTATTGCGCATTGGTTATTTTATGAGACGCAGTTCTTCGCAGACCGGATTTTTAAACATTCTCGACTGAAGAGTTTATGTTTGTCACCTGCTGGAGTTACATCGATATATTAATTATTTCCTAAAGACGAAAGTATTTACAAGAAGACGACACATTTTGCCCTTTTCCGGAATGTATTTTGAGGTAAACATACACTTTGAGTACCGCTCAATTTAAAAGTAAAAGGAAATGATGTAGGTGCTTACATTCTGAATAAACATAGGCTTTTGAAAGGAGGATATCTAGCACTAATATAAAATAATTACTAGAAATAATAATGCACGTAAACGGATGAGAAAGGCTAGTCTTAGAAAAAATCTACACGATAATTGCATTTTTTTGTGAAAGTAAAAACTTGTAGACTGAAACAAAGAGTTTGCTAATACACAAATAGCTATTTAGTGGTCACGGTCCGGGTAACATGGACTAGAAGAAAAAATATATTAAATATTGGGCTTGTAGTACTTGAGATAATAGTATTTTAAATAAACTATTAAACACTTCATACAGTAATCGAAATATGTTTAAATATATTTTCTGAAGCTCAACAAAAAAAAAACAGTTTATTTGATTTACGTAAATGTTTTGAAAATGATTCTTCTTCTGCAATACATTATGAATTAGAGAAATTTCTAGATATTTGAGGATAGGCAATAATTACTTATCTTATGTGACGAAATGGGAACACTACGATATAAAAATTAATTAATCGATATCGATTGTGGCCGGCCTCAAGTGCATTGATTAGGTGCGATTCGGTGAAATTAGAACACACTTGCAGCTTATTAGACGGCGCGGCGCGTAAGACTTGAGCGATATTATCTGGTAGTGCTGTGTCCATCACCGGAATAATACGATGACATATACTTTAAACTGATAGCTTACTGCTTTAAAAGAATACCTCAAGGCAGCATTCTAGGTCTACGAAGGGGTCATAGAATACAGCCCTGAGGTATTCTTAGTTTATTATTTCTTCTTGTTTGGTATGAATTGGAATCATTTATTTTACAATTAGAATTTTTAAATCACATTTACAGGTCTTTTTTTTAACTAAATGGGATTTCTTATGACTACCTCAGAGAAAAAATGCCGAAACAAACTCAGAGGTCAATGTCTAGTTTAAAGTCCAGACTAATTCTCATAAAAACTCTATATTTTTCTGCTATTAACTTACAATAAACTAATAAAAAAATAATGTAATTTCTTAAGGCTGACTACTAGGCAGATAGTTTTCTCTTTGAGTATTAAACTAACTGGTTGGTTAAATACTCAAAGAGTTTTCTAAATGATTTCTATGCAACTTCTCGTGGTGTACTACTGAGTAAGCTCTTTATCCAGTACTGGTCGAACGATTTATTTTTAAAATGCATCAAACTTTGGCACAATGAGACTCACGACATTTGCGCTGAGCTCGCCTTCTTCTCCATCGCGACTACTTCGTGCCTGTTGAATTTAGAAGTAGGTTAATTAGGTATTGAAACTAAAGCTGTATAATTCTACTTTTGTTATGAAGTTTGTACAAAAATCTTGCCTCATTGGTCTAGTGGACACATGCGCTACTGTTGAGCGTGAGGTCCTGCGTGCGATTCCCAGGTGAGGCAGTGTTATTGTGCTTTTTGTGTGGAAATTCTCAGTACCGGCCCGGAGTTTGGAATGATGCCCGGTAGATGGCATCGGCGAAATTTGGGTTTAGCGATAATAGGTACACCTCTGCCTAACCCTTTGGGCAATACAAGCGCTATGTTTAGAATAATGCAGTGTCATTAAGCGTAGCACAGTGCTTATACTGATTATAATAATAATGCATTAATAGTAGATAAATAAAACTAACCGGATACTATCCCACTAATTGCAGTATCTATTATTTAATAACAATTCGTGCTGATCAGTAATTAAATGAAGCAGTGAATCAGACTATTAACACCCACGCATGCGCGTCAAGAGATACAAATAAGCTGATGAAGCTTATAAATTATGCGCGTCATTATCTGAAATCTCCAGCTGAATATAGGCTACCTCATTATTGAAGAAATATATATTCAGCCGGAGACTTACAACACAGACATAAACCTTGATCATATTAGGATAAGATGATCAAAGGTATATGTAAGAACAAACGACACCTAATTAGTAGTATCAAGTTCCCCTATAATCATTTCAAGTAACGCTATACATATTTGGCAGTAACCATATTGTGTTATGTACGAATGTATGTTAATGCATTGTGGCCAAACAGTAGCCAGACATAATGTCGGGCCTGCTTGTAATTCTACACACCCTAATAGTACCTAAGTTAGTTACGCAAGAAATAGTTACGTTTCGAAATCTTTATACTTGGCATAAAAGGCATTGAGTATTGAAGGGTGATTATAACGAGACTTTAGACTTAAACAATAAGAGTATCGTTTATGATAATTGGTATGGAGTAAATTATACACAATATCCTACAACCATTATCTGAGATAGCATTTATCTTGTAAAGACTATTTGCTTTCATACATTTTCATCTTAACTCATTAATTAAAATATAACAAGAAACTACGGACCGCGAATTGATGCTAGTAAAACATTTTTATATTTTACAATATTACAAGAAATAACGTAAGACAGAAGTCGACAGAGTTATTCGGTTTGTTGGTTTTAAGTTTGGATAAGTTACGAATGCTAGCCGGGTCTTGCGTTGGATAACTTTACTTAGAGCAAACACACCTAATGATTACGACTTGTGTACGATGATTCTCAAGTACGGATCAAAGAAACGAGAAATATGATCATATCATCGAGGTATATATGAAATCAGGTGCAATTCTTAACAATTACTCAAGTTTGAGATGAACTGATGATAAATCTGAAATCACAGCCACAGTATGATTTTTTTTTAATGGATTTCGGGTCAATACTTAGATAAGTATAGGTGAGGTGTTTTCTAAGATATCTCTTGTTTTTATAATCCTAGTTTTAAATGTCACCTGAGCCATTTTTGAGATGAGCAAAGATGCAAACTCAGAACCGAGATAATTTAAGCATCTTCAAGATAAACAACTTGTCACATAACATCACGTGCACTTAGAGTGGATGGGATTAGTTGTAGTAGTAACATTTTCGATATAAGTACATAAAAGAGGTTGGAAAGTAAAAAGTGATCTGTCAGAGGCCTTGTCATGATGATGAAGAATCACGACGCGCAACGTAACAAAATATATATTTCGTCATATAAGTACTAAGTGTCCAGGAAGTAGGGTTCTGGGAATTAACAGTTTGTTTTGATAAAGCCGATGTTACACGACATAATAGAACAGTATCAATGACATACGATTCTCATAGCTTTATGGCAATTAGGTACATACTTCATGAGTTTCTGGTTAAGAAAACTCAGTGCTATGTGTAGGTACTACTTCAGATAATATTCATATTTCTCCGATTCTTTGGATCCATTCAAATCTCTCCCTCTGATCTAATCTATTCTTTGAAATTGTACACAATCCAATTCTTATAAAATATACAAAAACCTCAAACAAATAGTTACGTAAAGTGTAACAATAGCGGTTTGAATTTAGTGCGATTACGCGATTGTTGCACGGCCGCGGATATGAAACTTTGCTTACTACAGGAAAGCAAACATTGCTCAACCAACGGACGCCATTCTGATATGTGAGCGTCTAGGATTTCCCTACTGTTATTATACTTCCACATCATATCGTAAATAATGAGCTAAACGCTACGAGTATCGAGAAAGAGGGCCTCAGAGGATGAACTTGTATTGATATAGAATACTTTGCAATAAAAAATGAAATATTTATATTTCAATTAATTACGGTTACCAATTCACTCAAATATGCGGGGAAAGTGCTAACAGAAATTAGATTCAAAGAAAACACAAAAGCAATGAAGCGAACAGCGTATCTTAATTATGTAAATGAACACTTGATTCAACAAGCCAAGTCGTCCGACTTAATTTGCGAAATCATTAACATTCTTTGGCTGGTCAATGATATAATAGTGTATAATTAATATTATAGAAAACGTATTGCATTGATCGTTGCTAATGTACTTGTTAATGAAGTTGTGTTTCCCTGTGCATATCTGAGCGGGAAAGCCTGTTTAGAACAAGATCGACTTTCTATACTAACGAGAACCTCGACCAGTATACACTGAATGGTTTTGCCTACAATTAGCATCTATTCGTATCCTTATTGATACACAATGACGTCAGTATACACAGATGCATTGTAGGTCATCGTTCAAAAATTGAAGATTTGCATTTACTATGCAAATGTGGCTTCCTTTCTTTAGCGTTGTGATTACTCACGACTATTGTTCGTAGCTTCCCATTTTACTGTTGGTTCGAGAGGTTGCCACTTGGCACACCATTTCGGTTTGTCGAGTATCTTGAAAGTATAGTATTCTATATAATTAAAATGGAAATGCTTTAAGTTTAATTAAACTGAAGTTTAGTCTTAGCATCAAAATTTGAAATAGTTTAAACTAGGCCAAAGTGCAAAATACAATGCGTACATTCATCCGAACAATTTTAATTGCTCTGTGCATCCATTTACCATAAAATTTGCAAATAATAGTTTGAAACAGTACCCGCTATATTGACCAAGTTACCGAAGGTTGAAGCCGCAACGCATCAACTGTTATCTGGGTCGGAACGGATGTACAGACATAAGGTACAGAGTGAAACCATAGAACTAACTACCTATAAACGCGGTTGTTGGTCTATGGAAACTTGAATAAACTTGATACAGTTTTCATAAAAGAGAAAGGTTGTTAAATCAACGCGAATTGGTCAATATGAGTGTAATATTAGTTTTAAACATATACTTGCACATGCATTTGAAAGACATGTTAAACTGGTATGTCTGGAATATTGCTCCAACTGCGTTGGCCCAGTCTAGAATGTAACGGTATTCGATAAGTACTATTATAATTGCCTAGAAATTATGGGCACGATAGGTATAGTGAGGGACGAAAATGACGATGTGTTAGTTTCTGCCCTACTCTTCTAATATATGATCTTAACTGA
Source organism: Shargacucullia verbasci (assembly GCA_947562105.1). NCBI lineage: Eukaryota > Metazoa > Arthropoda > Insecta > Lepidoptera > Noctuidae > Shargacucullia > Shargacucullia verbasci. Next base: position 4,031,741 of record OX387296.1, read on the forward strand.
ATTATTATTAAACTCAAAGCTTTTCCAGATCAACTTCACAGTTCGAAACTTAATTCAGTATCAATTTCTGTTAAAAATGCAGCGAAACAGAAACATTTAAATATTATCAGCATCAATGTGAATAGATAACTTAGATATAAAATAATATTTTATGACACATGAGTATTTTAATGGTTCCATATTATGGAAAATTCGTGTGCCATAAAGTTGAGGCATTAAATTGTTAGCGATTTAAATCACACAATGTTATGTATAGAGCACGACACCTGAGCTAATTAGGTCATTTACTTGTATTTAGTTTCTGCAGGCATTCCGATGCTAGGCTAGTATAACATGTTGTAATACGAATGCTATTAAATTAATTGTTTGATGCTTCTGGCATTTTATGTTACAACACAACGCTTATATCATGAACATTGATAAATTATATTTTAGAACGCTGATAAGGATTGTGGGAAATACTTAATATTTTTTAATAAACAGCACGTGGGGTATGCCAGTGTTTGGTATACACTTACGGCCAAGTACCAGACCTTCGTCGCCGGTGTGTCCTGGGCTGTGGGTCCGGAGCGTGCAGCAAGGCTTGCGGGATCAAACTCTTGGTTGGCTTGCGTCTCGTCAGCCGGTACTCCGGTCTATCAGCCGCACTTTTGCATAATCTCAACGTCGACAACTCACTCTCCGACCCACACCACAATGAATCCATCGACAACATTGTTTCACGTTAGTTTTTAAGTTTAACACATCACTTAATATCAAGTACTGTTCAAAAGTTTTCTCACGAGCAACCTTGGAATATGCACTGTTGCAACTGCAATTTAAGACGCGACCGATCCGACAAAGCGTGAGTTACCGGAGCGCGTCTTCAAATTAGTTGTAATTTTTAAGTTTATAACCAAAAACTTGTGTAAAATGTTGCAATCTTCGATATTTTGGTGCGGCAACCTTTTTCTGTAGAATCGGCGCGCAAAATCTTATTGCAAAATTCGTACACGTGAATCTCGTTGGGCTGGATAGCGGAATGTTGCAAGGCTATCTGAGAGTCGCTTATTATGAATTATTGTAGTAAGTACACGGAAACGTTCCGCGGTCGATATCGCGCAGATTGTACGTATGCGAGCCGCGAGCGAGTACGTGAGAGCGCGAGAGCCGTGGCGGCGTGGTGCGGCCGACTGAATGCGCGAGTGTCGCGCCGGACGAACCCTCCCGCCACGACCACGAAGCCGCCAAATGCTCAAAACTTGCAAACAAAGGTGTCTGGACGCCCGCCGTTATCACAGAGATTGTGGCGGACAGCAACAAGGAGGATACCACGCCAACGTTGTTATAAACTTATAAACAAGAAAACATGCCATCTTTCTAGATCTGCCCTAGATTTGATAAACACATTTCTGTCGGTCTCTGGAACGACTACCTCATCACTCGGGCGTAGGCGTTTCAAATCGAAACTAGCGGAAAGCCCAAAAATGTCTAGACTTTCCAAACGGTAAGATATAAAGGGGTGTATCACTGGCCACCAATTTTATAATTATATACTTATTGTTTTTTTTTTGAAAAACAAGAAGAAAATAAGTTTACTCTTTTATTTTCTTCTCAATAAATGATCCAGAATACAAATCTTTGGTTACATTCAGTTTTGTCATGTAGATTGTTGAACCATATGTTTTACTTTATGAATGATAATGATCACAGAAATCGGGTAATGACGATAACAAAGGTATAGCCCTCGTTCAACTGCGGAACTGTCGTCCATTTGTCACGTCACGCGTCACAGTGGTCGCATCGATGGAGCGCGCCTTGCATTCTTTTGAAGTCTTGATCACTACACAATTCGTTACAAAAGGCCCTCTTATAAAAGACGTGCAACCTGCATTTTTCCATAAGCACTGCAATTTCCGATGACTGTTTCGACAGTGGTTCAAGACTACGTTTACGATTAGGTTAGCTTAGGAGCGGTGGATCCGGTTACTTTACCGAAGTACCACTGTAAGGTTAGAACAGTGAGCACAACAGAATCAAATTATTATTTTCGGTAAAATGTTAAACACAATGTTTCGTAAACATGAGCTATAATAAAGAACGGTAAAAACGGTCGGGAATAATTCGGTAAAATATTGTCTGACTGAGGTCCCGGCTCTTTTTTGCTGCCGAAATTTTTTTCCTATCACGTTTTGTTTCAGAAATGACGACTTGAGGCAAGTCCCACATTATTATCGTCTGTTGCTACAAATAAGTCATATGTGCTTTTAATTTCTTGCACTCACTTATAATCCAAACATGTTTATTTTTATTGCCACTCGATAACCCGATCGTACCTTATTATGCTAACAAAAATTTTTTTTGTCATGTTTTCTTCGCTGTGGATTCTATAAAAATATGGGTTATTATGCTAAATAAAAAAAAATATAATTCAGTGAGATATACATATATAGTAGCTTTGAATTAATCAATTAGTTGTTCGTGTGCAATCTCCATTTTCTTGCAAAATATACAAGTATAAAAGAAGATTATTGTCTGTTTGAGCGACCTGCTAAATAATGAAAGTGTTCACTAATTAACAACGTCTTCGCACGCACACTCGCACACACTGATTACTTTTTAACAGACAAGTGAAGAAATGAATAATTATCTTTATACAAGATAAAAAATACGATTTGTTACTCGGATTTCTTTCGTGTAGTTACCTACTTTGTCTTATTTGTAGCTAGTGACAGTTTAATTGTTGTCTTTTGATAAGGCTTACTAAAAATCATGAAGTTGTTTTAAGTTCCTGAACAATGTACTTATTTAAATATAATATTATCTACATGTAGGTATCATTTTTTTATATTTACATAGTGAAAATATTACAATATTTTTTTGACTCTGTCATGAAAGTCATGAGGCTTGTATGTAATCTATTGATGAATGAATCTCATAATTTATACTGACAGCTTTAATTTTTTGTTCCAGTCATGATGTATTTACGCCAAAACATCCCCTTTGTTTTTTTTTTCAATATAACAGAAATCTATGTTTACGAAACGAGATATTACGTAAGTAAGATAAGTGGCGGCGCAAGCCGCACCTCGCGCTCAGCTTAGTGCGACTTTCTTTTGGACTTTACACGCCTGAAGAAATTAAAAAAATGCCTACCTAATTAAGGAAAATTAAAACTCATTTGGTTGTAAGTTTGATAGACATCAAGACGTGAGGCTTTCTTATGCCTGAACGGCGGGCGGCCGCGGCGGGGCGGCGGCGGCGGCTTGTCCGTCGGACTCCATCGCGACTCGGGACTAGTCGGGATGTTTCGACGTTGCTCGTGTCGTTTTCGTTCATATTCATAGGCGAAAGCGGGTGGGGCGGCGGAGGGAGACTTGTTCAATTTATGGGGCGGCAAATCTTACAGGCACAGGGCGCTAAATTTTAAAATACGCCACTGCAAATGGCAGATCATATTCCCCGTACATCGGAACCACCATTGTACTACCATCACCATGAAGAGTAAGATTATTGATCTTAACACCTACCTTTCCGGATCTTAGCAATCTGTCGTGGAAAAACCTTATGATAAAGGAGAACAAGTATCGTCAGTTCTGAAAATCGTTAGTGTCCATGATCATAACAACACGTTTTCCTTAGTGTATCTTATAACTGATGCGGGTGGATAAGCAGCTAACACTTAGCGGTTTTCCCTCATTCATATTCACTATTAACCTACATAACTCCATGAGATATGACACAAATGTAATAATATCACACCCTAACCCAAGCCATGTCAGTAATTTTACTGGGCTACATCTTCTAAAACAAATGTATCTAGTGGATTGGCACTGAGATACTGCAGGTTATCTTGTTACTAAAAAAGATATGGTGCAGATAAGTTATTATATAATGATAATATTAACTTACATGACAATACCAACATAAACTAAGAGAGCTATGGAACAAAGTATAATAGCCTTTCGTTATTAACAAATGCGTTTTTTTGGTAATATTTCTATAAAATTATGGTCAGCCAATCGATGCTGATGGCTGCAAAATATCTTATTTATATAAAATATATTACTGTATTTAGGATTCTTCTGAGTACTTTAGAGTTTGTCGCCATACCTATTATTTCTGCGAGTATAAGTGAACCAATATAATTGCCACGTATTTATAGAAGTCACCCCGGTGTACACCTGCTTAAAATTGCAGTTTGTTTTCAGTGGAGATATTTTTAGGATCATCTATTTTAATTTAGTTTCTTTCCCTCATGCACTAGTTGCTAGTGTTTCATTTAGCTTTTTGGCACAATCTTCGCTCACTTCTGGCTCATTCACCATAATTTGCAGTTTCCCGGGAATGTCGCACTAGTAGGAATAAAGTTTTCGTACTAAGCCTTATTAATGTCTTGTTTGCTCACCTTCAGTAGCAAGGGCTTAAGAGTGACTTAAGCGCTGTTGTTCAAATGCTTTAGAACCGTGTATATATACTGACGGTAGTACGTTTTAGATGGGTATAGGTTTTCGTAGAGCCAAGCTTATTTTACAAAGTCAGTTATTAATTTATAAGAGCCTTTCCAGGCACTTTTAAAAGTTGAGACTCAAGGTGCACGTTTTCTAAAGTGAGTTGGTCCAATGGAAAAGAGGTACATAAAGAATCTACCTCTAATCACAGTTCTTACACTGCTTTCGATGCTTAAACGGACATTTAACTAGACTGTGTTCCTATTCCTACCACCAACTCAATAAATAAATAATTATTGCAAGTACAATCATAGGACAGTGTCATTTTTGGAGGAATGTTAATGAATACCATAGCATAATGAAACCTGTTGAGTTGGGGCACGGTGGTGAAATCAATAAAACTTGTTGAAACAGTACAGATAAATAGCATGTCAAACTTCTATAAGCATGATTGACACACATTTGAATATATTTGGTCATTACGCAAAGCACAAATATGAAGGAAATTATTTATTTACGCATTGCATCGTTTGAGATTTTAAGGACCTTATAGCTTTTACTTGTGTTATACTTAATATTAGTTCAATCTTAACAACGTATCGGAGGAACATCGCCGTCATGTTCCTTCCATTGAACATTTTCTCGGAACAAGAACAATATTAGTTCCCTATCAGCTGCATTTGAATTCAGCTTAAATTACAACTACACTCATACCAAGCCAATTCTCGTTAAAATCATTATTTCGGAGTATAACCACTAGCAATCACCAGCATATTCCTTGCCGTGCACCGTATGAATCTAATTTGAGTGTAGGTCAAGAGTCATTGTCCTGAAACTGGTACATTCCAGGCGGGTGAGGCGTGAGTCAGCCTCAAAAAGTTAAACACTAGTAGTCAGTGTCGGTTCGTTTGGAACTCGAAACTGTGTCATAGGACCCACGTGTAGGTTAACGCGGGACATTGGACTCCATATTCGTGGAGTGATACAAATCTCTGTTTATATGTATGCCATCAAGCCTGCGATCTAAGCAAAGCAAGAATTCATAATGTACTTGGGCAGAATTACAGTGAAAGTTTCAATGAAACCTTGAAATGATTTTGTTCTGAATTGATTGTCAGATACGAAAATTCCTTTTTGTATTTCTTTATATTATTAATGTTTATATTATGAGCACTTAAGGCCCTTTAATTATCACAATTTACTTATCTTCTCGCAATCCCACTCTATTTATTTCCAGTTTTCAAGTCTTGCTGTCTTATAGACTAAATACCACTGAGAATACCATAAAAAGCCTACCGGTTTTTATTGCTATTTGGGCTTACAGCTCGTTCGGCATGCGGCAGACATGTCCTGCTCATTCCCATTAAAGAGAGGTAGCCTTTTAAATAACAAAAATATATAACTTGTTTTAAAGTCATGTTTTTGCATCGTCGTTCGTGAGAATCAATGTTCGTAACGATAGGATCTAAGATTCTAAATAATCAAACTCAAACTGGTTTTATGGCATCGTATTCACGTAGATATCTTCCTATTTAGCGCAACTATTAAGATGAGAAGACTATTTACTAATAACTCAATCGACGAGCAACGGCGGGAATGCAAGGCGCTGCAAGCTACATACGCGGCGTACTTGTGTAGTTCATCTCTAGTGCAATAGATGGCGCTGCATGCGTTCGTTTTACGTTACGTTAAAATATTGTACATATTACATAAATGATGTGACTGGATGATGATAGCTCGTTTACTCGACCGGAGGTTGTCTCCACTGTTGGTGATGTCTTAGTATTTCAACCCATGTAAAAGGATTATTTGACCCATATATCAGATCTCACTTTCGATCGTGTACGCTCCATGGGTGCAATATGCTAAAAGTTCAGAATATTTAAAAATACCTAAAATTGCGCGGCAGGTAAGTCAGTTCGCGACTGTAATCAGATCAGATATTAAAACTAAAGTTATAAGCATCGTGCTTTGTGCAAGTGCTGCCATCAGTTGCGTGTAATGTTACCCGAGGCGCACTCTAGTCGATAAGCAATCTAAGCATTTGACTCGCATTATTCATCATTTTTGTAACACGTTCATCATTTGTGCATAAAGGATTAGGCGATTACATATAACATGGACCTGTGTAAGTACATTTTATTTATACATGTCTCTCGCATTTAGCTCAGGGAGCTTTTACTGCTTTACCGAGCTATAAACTGTGTAGGTACAGTACCTACCGACGTAGATATAAGTACCTACTAATAGAAAGTGGAAAATTGATTTTAAAGGTGTAAATCGAGAATATAAAAATTAATTTAATTGCTTTATTATTTTGTAATCGAGTTTTTTTTTTTTTAAATACGCTGCTTTTTAGTTACACTTTACAGAACATAACATGTGAACGCAACGTAAATAGAGGTGTGATATTGACAACATCAAACGTTGATCAAAACCGGTAAACGGTAACTTTCCGGTAAATAAGCGATATGAAGTTAAAATCATATAAGAAAAAATTGCAGGTGTTATCAGATATACAAGTATTTCTTCAAAACTTGCTGCATTTATCTATCTACGTGAATAAAGTAGGTACAGGTAACTATGAATGTAGATGAACTTAGGTGGCTAGCTAGATAGTCTGAAAGACATAAACAAATGTTCTTACGTTCAATAGTACACACCTGTCTTCCTCATCACCATCAGTGTTTTCTACGCTGGTAGTTGGACGTGTTTTTGACATCGAACCGACCAGTTTACAATCCATCTTCAAAATACACTTTGTAATATTCTTCACAGTGTCATTAATGTTTATTTCATTTTATCACATTTGATAGTATAACAACAATCATGTCTATAACTAGTCATTATTTCATTAAACTAATAATTTTAATAGGAATTAATTGTATTCAATAAATATTTTGGAGGTTATAATACGCCCGTGAAAATTACGTTAACATTTTGGCAATATTGACATTGACATTTCAATATGACACTCTTGACGGGACGGTTATCATCACTGGAATAAATATGAGTCTTTTAGCACATCTTCATGCGTGAACAATAAACATATAATTTATTGTTGGTCATAATAAAATAAAATAATTAATTTGGAATTTTATATAAAAGCTAGAATCAGCTTTTTGTTTTCCCTTAAAATACACGTAACGCCATCTAGACATGTAGTTTGTTTCTAATGGAACCTCAAGACCAACAAAGGTCATGCAATGATATCCATACCGGTGATGATTAAAAACATAAAATATTGAAAGGATATATCAAAATATGAAAGACATCACTCCCTATGGAACACTATTTCTTTCGAGTATTTAACAGACCTACGGTGTGATCGTGACCCAGTCCACTGGACTGGGATGCCCCCTCTTAGTTAGCCCGCCAACCGACGCATAGTACACACGATTGAAAATGCGTATATAATTAACTACCTGAATGTATTCAGTTTATCGGCAAGGTTGGTGAGCACAGTTTTCCTAAGAGGTCCAGGGGATCCACCCGGTGAACTCTCCTTGGATTCTGCCGCTAATGCGCGCGCCACCAATAGATCTTGCTCGTTCATCCTGAAATAATAAAATTCATACATTTTATACTCTTGTTTTTATAGGAACGAATATCTACACTCAGTGAGTTACGCATTTATTAATCGAGACGTGATCGCCGTAGGTAAATAGATTACGGTTCTATTTTCCAAATGGTACGGCACGCGCAGGTGAGGCAACAGTGCAAACATGCATAATTCGTTATTATTTACGGCCCATGATAATCAATTATACCTTCTTAGTAAGTGAGCTTATGATCACAGAAAAACAAATGAATAACAATTTTAGCCCTGGACCTCACGCTGATTAGCTGCATTAAATTAAACTAATAAGGCAGCTAAGTATCATTAGATCGATAGCCTAGACATGACAATATTTGATCAATGTGATCAATAATCAATACCTATACTAGGTTTCAATATAAATGCAGTTAATTAAATACTGCCTACTTTAGACTGCAGCTGGGATACCTAATTAGGTAATATGCATTATTAAATTTAGCACGAGTCAATTTGGAGACGGAAGCATAATATACTAATCAATATTTGAACAACTTACATCACCCGCTACACGTTCGTACAAATAACTACGTAAAATACCATATTACAAATCATATATTCTCGCACGTGCATATATGAATAAGACAAGTAATTATTAATTTAGTACAGTATTATTAAAATGTTTTATGAATAACCATAGGTCTGGAGGAACGAGGTATAGTGTTCCTCCATTGAAAAGGGAGGATCCTCCGACCAGGCAAGGTGGTTAGCCTGGCGGGCCGAAGCCCGACGGTTGATGTCGGACATTCGTATATGTGTTAGAATTGTTGTAAACTCTTATAGTGCGATTCAGGGTTTTCTGTTGTCGCTTCACTCCGATAGATGGCGCTTTACTTTTTGCTATGTTGCGACGATAGTCGCTACATCACTCCCCCCCGAGACTCGTTCTCGCTGATCGAACTATCTGCGTGTTGCTGCAACTGTACGGCGAACCACGTGGACTGACTGCCAGTACACCGGTGTGAAGACCCATGCCGTCCCGTTTTTCCTTTGTCACTGTAGCCACCTATTGTCTTGTTCTGTACCGGTCGCACTGCAGTGTTCTGTCGCCCGGACGCTGGTGCCGCATGGTGCTGATGCTGCTGGTCTGCTCCATGGAGGTTGCTTGCTGATGATCACGTCTGCTGCAGGATGATGATCACGTCGGGGTCACCAATGTGGAGGAACGAGGTATAGTGTTCCTCCATTGAAAAGGGAGGATCCTCCGACCAGGCAAGGTGGTTAGCCTGGCGGGCCGAAGCCCGACGGTTGATGTCGGACATTCGTATATGTGTTAGAATTGTTGTAAACTCTTATAGTGCGATTCAGGGTTTTCTGTTGTCGCTTCACTCCGATAGTTGGCGCTTTACTTTTTGCTATGTTGCGACGATAGTCGCTACAGGTCTATTACCTAATGTTCCTAATGTTGGGCCTCAGGCCCACTCTATGGGGGAACTATTTAACTATGGCCCTGTGAAAATTGTGTGAATTTGTCTTTTGTGACAAAAGACAAATTCACGGTGAAAGAAAACAACGTGACAAAAGTTTTGTCACGTTGTTTTCTTTCACCGTGAGAGCACTGGTGATGAATAATGCGTACATAATAATAAACAAAAGTGGTATTTTTATCGTTGGAGGCAATCCCATAAGCCTTTGTTGACCTTATCAATGACGTCAGCTCTCTCTGTTTGGCCATCTATCATGGCGTCAATCTATTGAACAATGCTATGAAATAACAGAGTAAACTCATAAAGAAACATAAATAGAATAAAGCATTATTAGTTATGTTATCATGGTATTATGCTGTCTAGCTCTACTCTGGGTTCTTTTGATGCTTACTTATCATCATCGAGTCAAAGCTGGTATCATAATAATTTGTTTTTCTATTGATTGGTATCATAATGATTGTTAAAACACGATTATGCGTAACATCAGCGAGCTGTCTTGAAACGACTGTATCATGTGGAAAACACTCCCTTTTCCAAAATTAACAATGAAAAAGGAACTTGCCATTTACAACAGGTAACTGGTTCTTACGCGTCTATGTGAATTGGATAAACGCTATAACGATAATATCGTATCTATTGCCATTTTAATCAAGAGAATAAATAGCTGATGCAGCATTTGACGTATTTTACCGGTTACTATGTAATGAGAGATAAGAACTATTACCTACTATTAAACACTGCTGGGTTCGAATAAATTGTGAGAAGTAATAGGAATATCCTGGTCGTAATAAAATTAAGATTTTCCATGGAAAGAGGAAGGAATATCTATGTATGTGCGATACTTTTTTATATTGCCGATGCTAGGCATATTTGCACATGAGAGCTTGAATAACAATTGAAATATAACTCGTAAAAACCCGGAGATGAAAGAAGAACTTGGCCATGACCTGCACTATTCTACTGAACTACATAGATGTCCTAACTGGAGCAAAATCTCCTTCAAGCAATATAGTAAAATGTTTTTAAGTTGAGACGATTTAAGATGATTGAGATTATCTGAAACAAACGGTTGAACCTAGCATCGAAGGGTTAAAAAATTACAACTGTTAAATATATTCTGTGCATTGATAGCCTAACATTCATGCAGGAGGGTCTGAGTTCAAACTCAGCACGCACATCTGACTTTCGGAATCGTGCGGATCAGAATTTGATTATCACTTGTATGAACGGTGAAGGTAAACATTGTGAGAAAACCTGACACTTGAGAGGGTTCCATAAAGTTTTCGATGGTGTATGTATTCCACCAATTCGCACCAGGCCAGCGTTGTAACGCCTAACCCTTCTCAGTCTAAGAAGAAGCCCACGCCCATCAGTTGATCTAATCTCAGTGAAACATAGCTTACAATACTTGGGATTAAGTTGTAGTCGCATCTTTATAGTTTCATTATGCGCGCAGGCGGCGGCATCCTCTCATAAATTCATTAGATACCTTACCTTATATCTAAATAAAATAGAAAGGGGCTATATAAAATTTTAATAGAAAATATATTAATATTGTCATTTTATAGGATTATGCTCGCTGTTTCAAGATAACACTTTCAGTTGCTTATCCAAAATCAGTATGGAAATGAATTACCTACAGCAAAGTCGCAAACAAAAACTAGCTAGCGAATTTATTGGGATCCTGTTCTTTGGCCAAGGTGAGCGCCTGCGCCGGTCGTGGCGTTATAATTACGAATTACGAGCGTTCGAACGTGTGAGCCCACCATATCATAGCGGTTCTCGTAATTATCGAGAACGTGTTGGTAATCGATAATCGTTTAGACGAAAACGATTATAGTTTGCAATAGACGGGTTATTAGTTATAATATATTTGTCGTGGGTTTGCAGAAAAGCTCAATGCCATGTCGTCAGTCCTATTCTTTGTCCATTGGGTTGTAAACTTCTTTTATAGATTTCTTGTGTGGAGAGTATCATCATCATCAGAAAACGTCCACTGCTGAACGAAGGCCTCCCCGGGGTGAGGGGGGGGGGGAGTTGCCATAATCCCCACGCTTGGCAGGCGGCTTGAGGATCGCAGTGGCTCACCGATTAGTGAGAGGACGCTGCTGCCCGTCCGGTGTCTGGCCGCAGTTTTAGGACGTACCCGGGTTGTGTGGAGAGTATATCTGCCTAATCTAGTACAAGCTAATGTTTGAAATATTTTACACATCGTTTAATTTTCATCGTTGTTGTTTTTAGAACTCCGTCATTGGTCTAGTTGTCTGAGCGTGTGGTCCTGTGTACGATCCCTGGGTCCGACTAAGGGTTATTGGGTTCTGCTGTCTGAAATTATGTCCGTATATAAAGTTCGTGCCTGTAAGGCTTGAGACTACCGTGAAATATAGGTACAATAGTACACCTCTGCGAAATCCTTCGACGAATACAGGTGTGATACTATGTAGATGATGCTAAATTTTTGATGAATGATTGAACTTTTGATGCTAAATTATGTTACTGAAACATTATTTGCCAAGTTTCGTTACTGACAAAACCTGGTTAACCAAATACCCGCGAAAATGGTTGTAAGTATCATCTCATTATTCTGCAACAGAAGCTTCAGCTGGAATTATAAAATACCAATTTTTTGTTGAAATATTATATATGCATGACAATGTTTTTAATATTAATATGATCGAATCCTTTTCTGGGTCAAGTACCGTACTACTTATGTACTTACTCCTCCAATACAAGATTGAATTGTTACAAATTTACATGTAACGACTCTCCAAACCATTTCGGGAGTCAGAACACAACAAGAAATAGGGACCTATTGGCTACTGTATCCTTGAACAGCTTCTTTATGACCTGTAAAGAAGCTGTTAAGACACCGAACATCTTACGGGTAACGAAGTGGATCCAATGGTATTCCCAAGTTTGGCAAACGGTAGGTGATCGATACCTATATCGCACTTTTTAAGTTCTTTTGACATTGGTCTTATTAACTGAACTACCTCAATGTATTGTTAATATTCATAATTTTTGGATTGTTTGTGCATCAGGAAAGTCGGCACGTGTTGAAATTAGTCATATCTACTTATATAACGAAATCTCATACATAAACCAGTTGTATTGCTCCAATACATTACATTGAGCGATTGTGTAGGTCGCAGTAATTGACGTTTCCATTAATCAACATGCAATCTTGGATTAAAGTTAATCTTGATTATTGATAATGATTACTTTAATTCTCTTCTTGTTCTATGGAGTCTACAGGGTGCACCAGACGATCTCAGCTTTTATTACTTGTGGAGGATCTGTCCTTAGATTTTTATCTTCAGTAGGATAACGCAAAGCATTATTAATTATTTGGAGTGTCGTTTTCATCGTCATCATCCCTTATATTACAAAAAATTATAATTTCTGCTGTCTAAAGAAAGGACCTCGCGTATTTCCTGTAACGTAAATTTTAAATTTATGGGGTCTCTTGGTTTCGTCCACGAAAGAATAATCAAATACTGCATCTGTTTGAGCAGTCTCTAGCAAGGCTCTTACAGGCTACGTAATAGGGGTTTTAGCATAGACATATGGTATATTATGCCTGTGGGTTGCAGAATATAGACTGTAATCGAAGAAATATTCACATATTGAACTCGTGAAGCAATATATCGTTTTTTTTTTGCTGCAAATATTTAAAATTTTCTATTTTTTTTTACAAGTGATCTTTGTACAAAAAATGGCGATGACAATCCCATCGTTCCTTATCCTAATTACATAGCAAGTTATAAAGTAACTTAGATTGAGTGATAACTTAATTAATTTTAAAAGAATATAGCATTCTAGCCGCATCCGTATTTAAAATAATTGTGTTTCTAATAAAGATCTAAGGTTGTTTTTTATTAACACTACTTAGTAACGATATCTTTACATACATAAAGTACCTACCTACTAAGTAGCCTTGGGCTCATCCCAATTTGAATACCATGTGACTCGATAATGATTTTCTAGATTAACCAGTGAATGACCCGGAAGCTTCAAGTCCAAAGTATGAGTAGGTACTTATTACATTACTTGTAAATTCATGCATTAAGTACCTACAATGATTACTTTAAATACGTAATAGAAACTTTGTTTGAACGTTTTCCGACCACTATTTTTATGTCGTTAACTTTACACTTGACTTTATGTAAACACTAAGTACTTTAGCTAAATCATCGAAGATGAAATCATCGTAAAAAGATCTTGTTAGCTTAACACTTCACATAATGATTGCATAATACGTTTCCTTCCACAAATTTAATCTATCTTTAAGATTAGTTGGTAAAATTATTGTATATGAAATTCAATCATATTGTATTAGTAACAAGTATCATAATTGATAGGTTATTTACTATCTCTCTCTCTCTCTCTACTGGCTGCATAATATGTTATTTCTTCTTTTCGTTTCGATATCTAATATTTTAATTTTTCCGTCCCCAAACATTTAGGCACTGCAGTGTACAGCCTAATCTTCTAGATGTTTTTTTTTTTTCACATCAGTAATTTTTTTCTAGCCGTTTGCCACATAGATATCCGTTCTAGTCGGTTCAATAGGTCGTGCATTTTATGAATGAAGATACGAAGCATCCGTAATAAGTTTGAGAAATTAAAATGTTTTATGAAAGACTGCTTTTACAGTTAATTTCACCAGTGCCTATGTACAATTCACAATCGATAGAAAATATAAACTCCAGCAAAATGTACTAAATGTCAATGACTTAATCTGTAATTAGATTTGACATTTGCATATCCCCGACGATATAGCAGGCGGTTAAGGCCGTGTGACAGTGATTTTTGTATGATTAAACGCCCGTTTTCATTTTAAACATCAGTTTTAGTGTTGGTGAACATGGCTCATAGTCGGCCGCGGCGTTTCTATTTTCTAGCGTTTGAAGATTACAACTTGTCTAAGACTCTAAATAGACCGTACAGTCAAATTAAAATTCAAACGCTTATGCTTAGAAAGGTATTGATTAAAATCATAAAATTTAAATGGCCATGTATCTTTTCGTATCCACAGATATCATGTATGAAATTAGTCAATATTTCAATAATTATCTTTTTGATGCTGACTGTACTCGTAGTAGATGCTGCTAGTGGCTACAAGATACGGTTGCTAATCATTTGAGTCGTCAGTAGAAAAATTAGAGACAGAAAGACAAATTAACAAAGCAATGATGAATCACAGACATTGTAACAAAGGAAAAGCGTGTGCAATTACTTGGACACTTAGTTAATTAATCAACACTTGTTTATGATACGTTGATGTTAATTAAACACATATTTTACATATATTTACTCGATGATCGGTTTCATCGGTGAAGGAAAACTACGTGGGAAAACTGGCATACCTAGGACTAAAGATTCAAAGCCTTCTGATATCCACCTCGCCAGTCTGAGTCCGTTCCAGCCCCATTCTTAGAGGAGGTCTAAGTCCAACAGTGGGAATGCCGACGAAACACAGATTCGAAAGTACTAAAACCTCGAAGTCAAAACAAAATCTTGAAATCAAGTTTTTGTTTGTTTTTATTTTTAAATTGGAATCGAAGTTGACGTTAATTAGGTTTAGAACCATTCATTAAACTTCAACAGAGGCTGGACATAATACGCCAAGTATGGTGTATAATGGACCATAAAATTTAATGTATCAAGCCTAAGGTTTTGCATGCAATTGCATATATTGCTCAAAGGATAACAACAACATCAATCGATTTGAAACAGACATATTTGTAATACTTATCAGCCTTCACGTCTCACAGTATTATCATGTCTTATCACTCTCATAATCTAACCGAAATCAGTTGTCATCTACCTTCCTTTTGCTATGGTACAGTATTTATTTACATCAACAATTTATTTTCGTAAACAAAACACTACTCACTTTGTATACCTTTGGGAACCAATAAATCCTTCAACTCAACACTTCATTTAAAAAACTTATCACAAAAATAGTGTTTAAAAAAAACTACAACACTGTTTCGCGTGCGTGTGCGCGTCTATAGCATTTGTATGACAATGCGGCGCGTATATTTTTCGCTGTGGGGTCGCGCTCGTGTCGTAGCCTGCGAACACCATCTGTCAATGAAGTAAGCCACGGTCGTATTGTACAACCTCTCACTTGGTTCCGACTGCAGCGATCAATGGGAGCGATAGGTATTGCTCAAACGATGAATGGGCTGCGGAAAACTATCAATCATGTTACAGTATGTAACATGTTTAATACCTTGCTAAAAGCATTTATCACTGTTGCAGGTAGATATAAATGTGAGGTGCAGTGTAGGGTATTGAACTGGATTAATGATAAAGATATGGTTAATGATACTTTAGATTAACCCGAATATTGTGTTCATAATTTTGGTTGTACAACTTTCATTATCACCTTTATGTTATGCATGATGTCATCTATCAAACAATGTTTAGCACGTTTTTAATTTTTTATCGTCATCCGCATGTGCGCGACACTATAATCTAAATATCTCTTTGCATATCGTCATTGTCAAACCAATATCTGCTAATTGCTATGTGCACTTTTTGGAGATTTCGACATGTTCTCCATTACGACTCGTTTACTAACCAAATTTTCGTATAAAAATATTGCTATATGTGACTCTGAGCATTATAAGGTGAACTGTGGTTGCTAAAAAAATGTGCAATGTGCATCAGCAAGAATATTGTCAAATAAAAACTGCTGTATGACAAAATGTCGAAATCTCCGAAACGTGCACATAGCAGATATTGGTTTGACAACGACAATATTCCACTTTGCTTATTTATTGGATTAGCTTTTATTATAAATAGCATCACTTCTTCTTTAGAAGAGGTAGGCTGTGTGTGTCGTACACTGAGAGTTCGCTGATGATATTTCTTGAATAGCAATAGAAACACCGTACTTCCAACTTGTTCGAAGTTAAAAGAAAATAATTTTAAGTAGGTACGGGACCATGTTTGTTTGAAGTTAAAGAATGATGCTCATATCTTTACTGAGGTGTTGATGTTTTTATCTTGAGGATAACACAATTATGTAGCAATAGTCGTTAAGTAACCAGTTTTGACAAAAAGTTGTTTAAATTAACTTTAATGCGGATTTTTACGAATCGTTCATGTACCTATTTTCCGAAGTTTCAAGGTTCAATACAAAATTATTGTTTAAAATTTTTGTTCATTTTTGCTAAATTGTAGTAATGATTGTAAGTTTTTTAAATTTTCCACACCAAACAAAATTTTCCAGCTCTTTTTACTTCATAAAATCCATTTGTGTGTGCTCTTTTAAAAAATACTCAATATTTATTTCGTCAGAATGTTATCTAGATATTAAATGTTACAATTAATTCGATCATTGTAGGCCCCGTCGGGCATAGCAATGTAAGATAGAACATAACATAACTTACTATCACGCATGTATTCCCCGAAAGGTCGAGCAGAGGTGCACTATTGTACATCCACATATCGCCGATGCTGTTATTGAGTCCCATGTAATAGGTGGCGAGCCTAGTGACATCCAGACGCCGTGCTGCTACTGAGAATTTCCATACAGAAAAACCCTATAACATCTTGCCCGACCCGGGAATCGCCCAAGACCTCACGCTTAAAAGTCGCGCTTGCCACCACTAGACCAACGAGGCAGACCAGTATTAGATAGAAATACTCTACAATATGGGAAAGTACAATCAGGGGAGGCCTATCCTATCGGCCAAGTTAGCCGGCGAGTCCTCGAGCTTGAGTGAAGACCGTGAACCGGTTAACTTGGTGTGGGAAGGCGGGGTAGATTCAATGCGAAAGTCGAAGAATTGAGTATGCTGGGGCAACATGAAAAAGGTCGTGTATCCTACTGTAGTATACGATAGTTTTGTTTACTTGTTCCCATATGGGTGAGCTATAGCCTATCAGACTTACGCAGCTGTCTCAGATAGTTATTATATTGTAGAAAAATAATATAGGTACTATTATATATACCTACTGCCTCTTCGGTCTCAGGATTTCCGAAGTCGAGAAAAGCGTTATTGGGATTTTCAGAAATTCTCAGTTGTGACCCGGAGTTGGATACCCGATAGATACGAAACGGCATCGGCGAGATATATTACGTACCTCTATCTCGTTATACTAAAAACATCTAAGTAATTATTACATTACACATTGCAATGACATTTAACTTTAACTAAGCTGAACCGAACTAGTGATAAACCGAGTTACTATAAACTAGCTTTACCTAGGGGCTAAGCAGTAATGTTAACGTTAGATTGCTCAATAGATATCAATCTACATACACGACTGCAACCTTCAGGCGTTCAGAAATAATGACCTGCCCAGACTGGTTCACATTTCATAATAATACTTTCGAATTGAGCTTTTGTGAAATGTCGGTGTGAAATAGACCAGTGAAAATATAATTATCTGGATTTAGATCTATCGAATCGAAGTTAGCGGAATTCGATTATTAAAAAAATATTATTTTTCTTATTTTGAAGCTAGAAAACGTAGTTTTAATAACCTATGTGATGATACTGACACCGAAAGATTCTCTTTAATAACTTCATTGTGATAGTTTTTATTTGCATACGAAAATAAAATAGTAACTAGGTAACCAAAGATATTCACTTTTAATCATGATTTTTTATCCTTCTAATTAATTTTATTTTATTATAATGCAAATGGGAATCGGAATATGTTTCCGTAAGAAATCACTACATATTATAAAACAAAGTCCCCCGCTGCGTCTGTCTGTCTGTTCGCGATAAACTCAAAAACTACTGAACGGATTTTCATGCGGTTTTCACCAATAGACAGAGTGATTCATGAGGAAGGTTTAGATGTATAATTTGTTAAGGTTTTGTGTAAATTGGCTGAAATATGACGATGATGCCGATTGGGAGCTTTACTGGCGTGCCCCGAGTAAATGCGCAAAGTAACAGGCTGATAAGACTGTAAGACAAAAAAAAAAGAAGGCGTATGTGCTCTGTTACCTGTATGAAGCCGGGGCGGGTCGCTAGTTTTAAATAAGTTTAAAGAACATTGAAGATCACTCGAACCGTGAAGAACGAATTAAAGTCGATGTATATTAATCTATTTGCACGTCCATTAAGACCGTGAGCTAACTAGAAATAGTTTTTGTTGTACATTTTAATTATTTAACTTATGAATATTATAAATTAATTCTTGAATTTACAACATAGCATAACGCCTCTATTCCCCGAAGGGTTAGACAGAGATGTACTATTGCACGCCCACATTTTGGCGATGCCGTTATTAAGTCCCATGTAATAGGAGGCGAGCCTATTGCCATCTACCGGGCACAGTTCCAGATTCCGTGCTGCTACTGAGAATAAACCATATATCATTTTGCCCGCCCCGGGAATCAAACCCAGGAGCTCACAGCTCACGCTCAGCGGTCGCACTTACGATCACTAGACCAACGAGCCATTTATTTATGTATTTAAAAATACCATTTTTCATGTATTATTAATATTTTGGAGTATATTTTAGCTACTAGCACTATGATCGTAGTACCCTTATAAAATTTAGGGCCACTGACCTTTTTGACCCTCTTTTTCTGAGCCAAGACTTTAAGTTCACGGACAAAATGACAGACCAATAAATAAAAAGAACCCGTTTAACACGAGTGTTTGTGTTCACCAATGCTGAACGACCGATTGAACACAGTAATCAACTATTACGTCTAACCAGGGTCGGAGACTTCGATAAAATCCGGGTTAGACAGAAATAAAAATCCTTGAGAACCCTCTTTGCCTACGAACCTTGCTACGCCGATGGTCTACGCCGTAGACGCCTACGGCTGAAATAAAACACGCCCGTTGATTCTCGAGGTATTTTTGTGTCCGTGCATTTTATATTCTTGCGATATTCTGGGTCAAAATATTTATTTATTTTATCGTAGGAATATAACCAACTTCTGGCTACTAGAAGCAATACGACGAATGGAAGGCAATAATCCGGATTAACCACGTAGCAAGAGTAGCAATTGCTACAGGCCCCGCGCAAAAGGGGGCCCCGCGTATCTAAACGTGCCCACCTCGACCTGAGCGTAATTTTTTGAGTGAAACTTATTAAGACGTGGTATACTGAATTTACTTAATGTCATAAAAATTTTAAACGTTACACCTGTTTTCCAAGACCACGTCACACAATCGGTAACCGATTATTTTGTTGGCGAAAATAAAACAGAGTTTCATACGGTAAACGCACAAGCTCTACAAATAGTCGCTCATATAAATGAATAGAATATGAATCGGCTCTACAACAATTCTGACGTGTGTGAACACCCTTACTCGACTGTATGGATGCGTAGTAGTTTTTTAGCACTATATACTTAAAAGCCCATATCAGATCAAGGGCCCCTCAATAGAACGTGCTACGGACCCCGCGCTTGCTTAATCCGGCACTGAATCAAGGTATGTTTTTTTTTATTCTAAAATAATACAATCTTATATTCATCATTATATTTATTACAAAAATACATGCTAAGACAATCGAAATTCATTTAATTTCATGTCTTAATTACTAACAGACTGTTACAATTCAAACTGGGTCAGTCTATCCTAATTGACTCATAATACTAACATTATTCTAAGGATACGCCCGTCAGGCTTACGTTAAATCAAAGAAGTTACAACATATTTATCACTAAGTACTTCTGGTCTAAAATTGAAGATTAAACTATAATTAGGTACTTATTTAGGTACTTTCACCATTTATAAAATATAATGTAAGCAAGATAGCACAATATCTCAATAAAACGTAAGATTGCGAAATAAATCCCGGCTTACGAGTAGCGAATATGAAGTGAAATTCACACAATGATAAGTGACATACAGTATTAACTAATTATTCTTTTATAGTAACGCTTAATATTAATTAGAAACTAGAAATAAGGAATATAGAGTGAACTGAATGTCCGTAGTGTACCGATAGTCAACCTAAATTTAGTTTTATCTTTACTGGATAAAACTTAAAATAACTTAGATACTTTTATGTGCTACTTTAACAACTTTATTCATAAATATTTTGTCGCTTAAGCCTCTATTACTCTATTGTTGTCTCGTTTAATTTACTAGAAAATTTATGAATGGTTAGATATGTATATCCAGGAGCGTCCAATTTTTATGAATAAAGGAGTAACATTTAAAATAATAGGGAGCTATTTTGATACCTACTTCTAAACAAGAACACAACATTATTATGTCTAGATGAAATTGATTTTGAAGATTTCCACTCGTTCAGTCTTATTAGTAACATGTTGGAAGATTCACACAACGTGTTTCATCATTTCTTTTTAAATTTATTTGTACGAATTCAATTGAGCTTAACGTATCGATTCAAGCGTCTGGCAACACTGGCTTAAAAATAAAAGAAAAATAAATTATTCTAAACTTAAAATTATAATTGGCTATTGTACGGCGTGCATACATTCAAACATTGGTGAAGGGTCACTCACACCAGTCTTTCTTTGCAGAGATCGCTAGATGACTCCCGAAACATCTTGGCGTGGCGTACTCTCCATAGTCCATGGTTTTTCACGGCCGTGGACTGTTAGACCTTGGGTCCGGGGGCTTATTGCCCTGGTAATGCTGCTACGGTATGATGGGCGGCGATGCTCGCTAGCCCAGGCGTGACGCCTAAAGTTGCGCCTCTGTTGGAGTTTGCCAGAGGTTTGATGGGAGGGTGTCGTAGTGAGAAGGAACTGTGACCAAAGCGTCCGCTGTTGTCCTGTTTATTGAGCAGTTCTGTAACAATAATAGGAGCAATTTAGAATTATTTTGTTAGCACATAGTCGTAGAACTTTTGAGAAAACAAGTTGGGAACAATTATTATTACCCAAAATTATTTATAGGTAATTCACATAAGTACAACACTTGTTCAAAATTAATCGATATTATTTTGTTTCAAGCTCAAATAACCTTCAATACCCATCTACTTGATTTTTAAGCTAATGAGCACGTGTTTCGCATTTAATCTACTCGTAATTATCTTACAAAGAATTTTACTTTATTAACATTTTATTGCTACTTAGTATTCAAATAACTATATCAAACGGATTAACTTTTGGACTTTATACAAAGTTCAAGAACATTTCCAGCGCGTCAGATAACAAATTCTTAATGTACGAGTAAAATTATTTACATTAATATCTATATGAAGTACGTACTAGCTGTCGCCCGCGACATTGTTCAGGTGACTTTGAAAATCTTATATTTTTCATATTATTTTTCATACTCGTTTCAACCAATAGGGGTTGACTTCCAAAACTCCCGTTTTAGATCTGGTGTTCATTTTATTAGAACCCACTGTGTACGAGTCACGCTGTACATTGACCCTTACTAACACGTCGAAACCTCGCTGAAACTTTGCGATTATGTATGTCACCATTAATTGAACATTATTACATAATATGTTATTTTTAGTAGCAATAAGACCCTTACATTAATCGGTTGTTTACTCATTTCAACATAAACATTACAATAACAAAACAATCTCCACTGTTGGGCATCATATCCCTGCACACTGTGCAAAACAAGTCTCTATACCCAGCGATTTAGCTAAGTAGGTACGTACCTCAGTTATACTTTTTTATATAGATACAAATGTACGTCATGTAGTGGTAAAAGTCCATATTATCAGAACTACAGTCACGTGCATTGCACAAAAACGTGCTGGCCATAGCTTGCCAACTGCTATTTTCGTTTCTTTTTTACTTTAGTCGCTAGATACAATCTAAAAACGTGTTTGTATGATAACGCCTGCGGACGCACCACTTGAAATACCTATACAGAATTTGTTTTTAGGGTAGCTACTCTAACTTATATAAGAAATATATGTTCTTAGAAATCTATTTATAGTTTTTTATTTTATATTAGTAGCAATGTTTCAGGTTTATAAGTAAGATATTTGTGACGACTGACCGAGCCGATGACACTTGGAAATGTCATGCTTGTGGCACATTGCAGAGTTTTGGCAATACAACTAAAACATCTACATTATTATATGCGACGCCTCTAAGAATTGCCATGACGTCAAAGAATTCGATCATCGATGTAAATTTCCGGGTATTTTCTGGTCACTTACTCGTAGAGTTCCGGGTATTCCCGTTTGTAACCGATTTGAGAATTATTTGAGAAATAGCCAAGTTCGTTCAAAGAATGGAAACATAAATAGTCAATTTATGTTCAGAAAAGGAAAGTTCAATTTGAACTTCTGCTCTTACTCACTGCAGTGCGTTCACAACACGGAGCTCATCCATCTATTTTCTTATTTGAAACGTAGGTATAGTACGGTAGATTAAAATATAGCGTTAAAACTCAAAAAAAAAAAATGTATCATTTCTGTAGATGTCTGTATAATGCGCTTGGTTACCTTAGGCTGCACGCGGTGTGTGTCAACGCACTCGACAGGCAGCTTGATCATCTCCACCTTGTACTTGTACCCGTAAGACGTCAGCTTCACGATGGTGTGCAGGGGCACGTTCATGTACGGCAGCTCATCTGAAAGGAAACAGATGAACGGTTAGAGAATCATGTTAATGACGCATAGAAAAATAAGAAATAAAGGATAGCCTAAATTCGAATGTATCATAGAATGAATACCTGCTGTACTGTTCAATGATACATTCGAATTTAGGGGATATTATAGACTTGGGTCAAAAAATAAGTACAAAATGGTGTGGTGTGTGAAAACACACTTTTCGGTTGTATGCCGACGCCATCTAGTTTAAAAAAGACGTGTAAAATGGATTGAAAAATCCTAATTGCAAAAAATAAATCATTTCATTTCATTGATTTTGTCCAATAACTGTTACAAATCGAAGTTGTTAAAAAGTTGAATTCCATATTATAACTTCTTGATTACACTAAGCTTTCATTAATTTTGGTTTTTTGGACTTTCAAGTTAGTCAGAAAATCAATATCTATCATTTTTTCTATGATCCACATTTTAATGAATATCCTTACCGAGCTTAGCGTCCAAGAAGTATCCGAGCATGCACCGCAGCACGGCCTGATGACCGACCACCACAACGTTATGCTCATCCTCCAACGCAGATAGGACGGGTCGGAGACGGGTCATGATGTCGATGTAAGACTCGCCCCAGGGGTACCGGTAGCGCAGCTTGTCTTGGTCGCGCCACGCGAACTCCTGGGGGAAACGCTCTTGCATCTCCTCGTACGTCAGACCCTCGCAGATACCCTGGAGAACAATAGAAAATAGGTTTAGTTTGTTGTATTTTTTAATTCAAACCCATATTTAATAAAAAAATGCATCACGACTCTACTCCCCGAAGTATTATGAAGAGGTGTTCGTTAATACACCTGCATTTTGCCGATGATATATACACAATAAAAATGTAAACAATTCCGAACTTCCAACAATATTGTTCGACTTGGGAATCTAAGACATCACGCTTAGAAGCTGTGCTTGAGGCTTAGATCACTAATTAGTGAACGGATTTAATTCGTATCTTAATAAAGCTATTTTTGAAAAATGCTATGGCATTGGGACCATTATTTGTGAAACGTTTGTTTAATTTCAAATTAGATTTTTTAATCTGACTTTGTATATTGTGTTATCCTTCTATCCTACTAATATTATAAATGAGAAAGTTTATGAGGATAGATGAATGTTTGTTACTCAATCACGCCAGAACGGCTGAACGGATCTGGATGAAATTTGGCATAGAAATAGATTATAGTCTGGAATTTATCCCGCTACTTTTTATCTCGGAAAAATGTACGGGTTCGTAAACCACGCGGGCGAAGCCGCGGGTGGAAGCTAGTGGCTAATAAAATAGATAACATTTCATATCACCTTGTTGAAATAAACGTGATTGAGTTCCTAAGTACTTCATAGTGCAACTTATAATCACGTTGAATATTTGGCACTAGGTACTTTTTATTTGGTTTGGATATATTGCATTTTTTTATTTTGGTATAAAACACATGTTATGTCTGTCTCATTATATTAGGTAGGTATGTTACAACTAATAAAAAAGCGTTGGCAGTCAAATATGTCCGAAGTCTATGACCCCGGTCTATAAATAGGCAGCTAAAACATAACATTTACAGAAATTGCATAAGCTTTTACATTCAGACTATTACCTCTTGTTAAAACGATTTATATTTCGTTCAAACTAAAGTGAATGAACAGTATTTTAGGCTATTTATAACGGTTCAATGTCACAGAGCGATTCTATTGTCTATGACTCAGTCTTGTGACAGTTAATAGAATTCGTTGTTTGAATTTATTTATCGATAGAGAATCGTAGTACTTTTCCAATAGGACGATTATCTGATGACGTCATTTGATGTAGGTCGAACGGACATGGAACGGACATACGCTGTAAATCAGAGCTGAAGCCAGTAGAGTGATTTTAATCATTTGATTTATGAACGCAGTTATACAAGTCATTTGTGTTGTCAGCTATTTAATTTATATCATTAAGGAAACTTACGTAATGTAAAAAGTCTAATAAATAACTTTATGTAGTAGGTACAGACAGAGTTAGACAAGTGTTTCACAGAGATCCTAATGATTAGGTACTTGGGGTACTTGCCATTGATGTCTAGTATTTGCTGTTAAAATCAAGCTTCTAACTACAAGATGATAAAGGTTTTTATTATTAAGCAAGCCACAATTAACAAAATTTATGTCTTCAGTCATAATTTTTGGAACATACCTATTATGTACTTATTTTGTATTTTGAATGCGAGTTCTTTTGTTATGATGACTTTTGTCCGTGGAGTTATCGTAGATCTGACCACAATTATAGGTAGGTATATTTTCAGATTAATTTCTAGTTTAGCCTCTCGAGTATGATGGGTCTAAATTAATGTTAGCTAGATTTCGGCTTTTGTAATCTCATCACTGTTCTCGTTGTCGTCATCATCGTCATTTTAGTCGAAAGACGTCCACCGCTGGATAAAGGCCTCCCCGAAGCATCGTCACATCGTTCCCGCGACCAGGTCATCGGTCCACTTTGTTCTCGTTGTGATCTTTTCTAATACATCATACATAACTTTACCAATAATTATCGCATGTTGCGTAATAACGGAACTAATTTATATAGGCATCTATTTTATTTTAATCTTCGAGTTTATCATTGGAGTAAACAGTAAACATGATTTTATAAACACTCATTTTAATATGGCGACTATCACGCCACTTTGGAATAAGATCAATATCGAATGATAACATCATATTTACATGGTTTTTAAGATAACATCACGCCTGTATTCCTTGAAAGGTTTTACAGAAGTGTAGGTACTATTGTACACCCACATTTTGCCGCTATTAAATTCTATATAAAGGTGGCGAGCCTATTGCCATATACCGCGCGTTGATCCAAAAGTGCATACAAATTTGTACAGAAAAATCTTACACTTAGTTGTTAAAGCGAATGGGAACGAACAGGCGCTTGGCACTAGTAAAGTGAGAAAGGAATTAAGAAAGGAAAATTATGTTTTGGCTAATTGCCCAACGACACACCAAACACAGTCAAACGGCTTCAGACAATCAGTCAGGAATTTTACGAGACAGAAGGAAATCGGCTGTGTGATTTTATAACGACCACTTCCAGTACGAATTCGAGGATATTTTCGTAAACCGAATACCTATTGTGTATTTTTCAGTGGAAATTCCCAGTTTCATTTATTTATTTACTTAGGTAAATACATACATTTTGCGTTCATATTTCCTGCTTTGCCAGTGTTTCATTCTTTCTCTACAAACTCATCGTTTTTGGTGAAGCAAAATAGTTGAACAACATAGTGATTGTACTTCATAATAGATAATATTGTTTTCTTCTTATTATCTTAATCGTATGACGTTCATGTTATTTTAAGCTATTTTTTAGATTTTTATGTGTGATAGCATCAAAACACTTTGCTACGATAATAATCGATTATAATTGTATATCCAAAGTTCGCAAAATACTCTTGTTATATCAGTGAATTGATAAAGTTTAACAAATACGCAGTAATGATGTGTTGAAACAAGTTTAAAGGGCAATAAAATAATTTAGAATGTAGGTATTTCGAAGAATAGTCACTTCTTCCGCGTAATATCGCTTAATCACCACATTTTAACGTGTCTGCTGCAAACGCAGTAAAGCATAACGCAGGCGTGATAAAATTTATGGTGATAAAAAATACTTACAGCGTCCAACTCGTTCAAGGCCCTGACGACTCTCTTCGGTGCCCTAATATCAGCGGCTGTCTGCTTGGTGCGCCACCTCTCCGAGGTCCACACGGTCATGTGGTCGCGGCAGCCCAGCGCATTCATGTGGTCGGCCAGGGCGCGTGCGTACAGCATCCCGCGAGGAGACAGAGACGCGTCTCCACCGATACGGCCCAGAACATTGTATTCGCTTTCGCCGTGCTGGTGGGACAAAAGAAAGTTAACATGATTATCTTAGAACAAAATACATTTAATAAGTGATAGCGTTGATTAAATCTTGTCAGTGCACATCCTTGTGCCCGATTATTGGTTGGTTAAATAAAGAGGTAACAAAAAAGAAAATGTTGTGTACTGAGTTGGTGCCATTACCGTAAGTAAATAATTTTAGCTTGGAATATTAAACATGTTTACATTTTAATACTTGTTTACACAACTGTTTATTTTGGACTCTTCGTGGATATAGGTACTCATTGTAGATAACAGGAAAGCATTTATAGCGTTCTTAATTAAAAACTGTTATACTTTAGGCGCTGACGCAGTTGGCACGGGGAAGGGATTCGTTGCGACATTGCAAGTAGCTGGACTAGTGCTCTGTGACGCGCGACACTGGCGTTATAATACCTTGAATGTTGTCCAGAAAAGCGTTAGAGCTAGTTAGTTATTCTTTAACTTATGATTTGGGGATTAACTCAGTGAGTTTTTAATATGTTTGCAGAGAATAAAGTGAAATCTCCAAAAAATCATAATCCATCCATTTGAACCTAACACCGTCAACAAAACATCAATATCCATTAAAATTTCTATACCTATTTATCACGAAATATGTATTTATATCTTCTTAAAATGATAACAGCTTTCATATGAACACAAGTCGGCATCACCATATTAATGGAAACAAAGATCCAACTTACAAAGTTGTTTATTAATAAGACGCCACGTGCAGGGAAAATGGCGATTATGCTCTCAAAATAAACATAGACTTGGAAAAACATGTTTGTCTAAGACATTCTATCTAGAATTCCTAGTCATAATCTATCAGTAATATGTTCTAGTGAATCAGTGATAAAATGGAAGATTTCCTGAGTATAGAGTTACATACAACAAAGCTCGGAACCAATATGCGCAAGCGACGATTTATTTGCCTTTTATGAGAAATCGGAATCTTTAGTATGTTAGGTAGAAATGTGATTTACTTCTTCTATCGAGTCGGAAAGATTAGTCAATCAATGTGTTATCAAAGTTGACTGCGCAGAGTGCACCAGACGATCTCAGGTTTCGTTACTTGTGAACGCTCTCCACTGCTAGGAGTGCTAGGGAAGGAAGTAAAACTGCGGTAGATAACACTTACCCTAGTAAAGTACAAGGTCTGCGGCAGGCCTCTCATTCCGGACAAGTACCCCAGAATGCCAGACTCCTTCTGGCCCGCGACCCTGTGCGCTGTCACCGTCTCGCCCATGTTCTCCACGCGGACGAAACTGACGGTCTCCAGCGCCGCATCAATAGGCTCGTACTGCCTCATGTAGTGCTCCAACTTCTTTCTCAAATCATCGACAGCCTCCTCTTCACTCATTGACTTGTAGTCGGCAGAATAGTGGAGGATCTCGATAATGTTTCTTTCGAGCAACTCCTGGTCCTCGCAGACGCATTCTATGAAGAGGATCCTGAAGCCCATATCTGTGAGGCAGTATTCGCTCAACTCACGACGTTGCTCCCTGGTTATGTTGGTGCCGTCAAATATCTGGAAAGACGCAAATATGGTTTAAGCAGGTTCCTCAGATTCAGAGACGATATTTTTTTGCGTATTAATAAAGCACTAGTAAATACTTTTAAACCTCGTTTATGAGTTTACAGGTGTATACTCGCTAGCGACTAGTGAGTAATATAAAAATCGCTACTTTTTTGTCTATTCAGACGATTCATAGTATACTGTCTGAGAGAGAATGTTTCTGATGGCTGAACAAACCGATGCGAGAGAACCCTACCACAGGCCTTACATGAGAAGTTACTGCTACGAGTAAAAGACCTGTAAATTCGTAATAGAGCTATAGAATAATTCATGGTCAGAATAACGTTCGTAAATAACAAACATTCCGTAGTCATAAAAGAAACTAAATTGGTCATAAAAAAGTCAGGTATTATGGATGGATTGATGGATGTCTACTTCGCAAAGTTCATTTAACCCGAGGTTAATAATGTAATTACGGAAAAATATTTAAAATTTCATTAAAATAATCAGCCAACAATTAACAGGAACATTGTATGAATAAAGTGCATAAGACTGCAAGAAAAACAAAACACTGTTTAAGGTTACGTTGGCGTAAAAAGCGTCCATAAAGCTATTTAAAACTGCCAATAATGATTATAATTATCAACTGCGTATCTCAACTTTTTTTGTGTAAGTACCATAAAAAATTAATTATAAATTAGCTCGACTATTCCCGAAATAATAATGAGTCACCTAATCGTGCCTTATTTATCTATAAGACGCAGATTTCAATGTAGAAATAGTAAAAAATATCACTTAATAATGTTTCATAATGATAAGATAACTGTGACTATACGAGCAGGTACAACTGACACATACGTAAGTAAGTATTTTATAGTATTTGAGCACTAATCTTTGTTTACATACATTTTGCCGCATAGGGGAAATTTGAAGACTTAATTAGGTAAGAATAGGATACCAGTATCTACTCCAGTACAGAAGAAATCAATTAATACGAATTTCTAATTAATGGAATGTAGTAATATTAGAAGACTGTGTTCTCAATTACGGTAATAAATGCAATTAATTTTCTATACACATTCACGTGACACGTAATTTCCTATATAATTATGCTTGGAACATGATCAATCGTCCAATCAATCATACATACCGCTATGTACCATGGAATATATAATAGGTACTAATTAATTAGCGATATCACGTTTCTCTACACTACAGCGGCACAAGGTACCGGGTTCGATCTAGGATTAAGTTGTGTTTTGTTTATGGTTCCGTGTTTACCACTAGATTAACGTAAGAAACAATTTTTAATGACACCAATATACCACTTAATTATTCATAAGGAAATTATATATTTCGGCTTGTCTTGTCACATTGGTCAAAAAATATTTTTACATGTTCATTGTTTCGCAATATATAAGTACTTAGGCAATTTACAAATAATTAATCTTTTTAATTATTAAAATTTATACAAAGTCATGATCGTGAATCACTGAATTTGATATATCAGAATGGTTAATACAAAATACGGAATCGGAAAATCTTCGCACCAGTAAGTATGTTTATTATTTTTTCTGTAAATCAGAACACATTCATGGTCACAATTACTTAATACAAAACGTGAATAATTATTATTCAAATTTGTGCAATAATAACCTAAATATAAAGCATATTTTATATGAATATTTTTTTACTATTTATTAAGAAATAGTTACTTCTGTGTTTCAGCTTAAATATATTTTACGTTTCCTAGGCATTATAATTTTCTTGGAAAGACAATTATTGGTCCTATAAAAAATATATCAGTAAACTTACGGCAACACTGTTCCCATCTTTGAGCCATAGCACGGCATCCTGCACGGCCTCGCGGGCGCTCTGGCGACGGATCGCGGAGCCCTGCGCGTTGTCCGCACGGAAGATGTCATGGCTGCCATACAACGCCATGTGGCGACGACGGTACTCGCTGCAGTCGAACACTGGAAACGAAGGAATTTGTCAGGGGCATCAACAAAAACCTAAAACTGCTGGAAGAAAAAGGACCAAAACAATAATATTTTTAAACTTCTTTGCGTTCCTTAGGACCAACAATTTGGAACTAAGTAAATAGACAATAACTTACTATTCAAACGTGCCCAATAATTATTTCAATGAATAACATTTCTAATAAGTTTTAAAGCCCAATATAGGGTCACTGTCAAGATGTACACATTCCACAGTACTTATGGATGAGACTAAATCGAAGAACCAAAGGCATTTGGCGTAAAGTAGAAAAAGTTAATCTAGTTACTCATTTATCAGTGTGTGTATCAATGTTTCCATTGATCATTCATTACCATTTCATATTTCATTGATAATTCAATTCATTCTTTGAAGGAATGGACGTATAACCTCTATTGAAGGAAAGAGCCATGAATTGCTTTGCATACTGTTTTCATGAAGTTTTCCCATTGTTTATACTTCACCCACATTTATATTTGCCTTAGCGTTCAGTTTTATTACAATCGCTCCTTTGTTTGACAAACCAAGGAAACTGCCATGGTCAAGCTTGCCACGTGATGTAACGTTTGCATAACATGGTTTGTAACGTTCATAATAAGTACTTATTAGTTCTAACTAACTATGCATGATTTCAACAGGATTATCGCAACGAGAATGCACTTGGTCTTTTCTGCCGACACTCCTCAAGAAAAAGTTAATTTGTGAATGGAATTAGATTGACATCTGAATATTGCACTATTGCCATTTTTACTGTCAAAACAGTGTATTTAGCTGTTATACTGTTGGAAACTCGAGTACAATGTTTCGTCTTCATATTCTGCACTACTACTACTATTTAAGTAGGATACGTAATTTGACCGTTTTACGAGAAAGTTTATTTAGATGATTCAATATGCGCGTGCGAAGCTCTCCGAGTATCGCCAGATTTATCAATAACAGTATCAATATTTACCGTTATTATTTGTTTTGACTGTGATACTATTGCATAATATGTTTACTTCTATCACATATTATGTAACACTACTTTATTTATACATATCATGTTGTTCCTTTTTTTTTTTTTTTTTTTTTTTGGGTGGGAAATCATCCAATGACCCCCCTCCGCCCTGGGCAAGAGCGAAGGGATGTGTCAGACTCTTACTGACTAAAACCCACCCGTGTCCCCATGATCGCCCTTGGTGTACCTTGGTGTACCGGGGCCGCGATATCTGTTATATTGGCTCGCAGCCCCGGCAGGCGTTGGCCCGCCCTTAGCCCAGGCGGGCCCCACGACTGTTGCTGACTTCACTTTGTTAACGGGGGGGCGCGTGGAACACTACGCTGCCCCCCCCCGTCTCGGGCCTTTCTCTGGTCGGGCGACGGACGGCCCAAGTCCGCCGCCCGCAGGCCCTCCTCTATGGTGGCTGGAGATCGTCGCGCGCCTCGCGGCGTCGACGAGCCGGGCGTCCCCTTCGGCGGCCTCCTGGGCGTCGCCAGTCTACCTCCTCCTTGGCGGCCATGACCGCCTCACAGAAGGAGGCGACGGCCGCCCATGCGCTCTCGCTCCGAACCATGGATCTCACCAAGGTCGGGAGCGAGAGGTCGCCGCCGATCTCCTCTACGAGGACACGGCGCATCGGCTCCCATGCCGGGCACACCTCCACCGTGTGCTGCACCGTGTCCTCCGGGGCGTCCTCGCAGTGTAGACACCCCGGTGTGTCGATCCGCCTGATTCTGTGCAGGTACCTCCCGAAGCAGCCGTGCTTGGTGAGGACCTGCGTCAGGCGGAAGGTGAGGACGCCATGGCGCCTCTCCAGCCACTCTCTAAAGACGGGTCTTACCGCCTCGATCGAGGCGTGCCCTGCGCGCGGCTGCCACAGCCGCCGCTCCCATGCCGCCATGAGATCGCGCCGGAGCTCCGTCCTCATCGCAACAACTTGTCGCGGCATTGGACTCGAGCCCCGGCTCAATTCCTCGCGGCGCCAGACATACAGCACCGCGAGGACCTCCGCCTCAAGATCCCACGGCGGCGTTCCGGCAAGGAGGCTCGCCGCCTCAAAGGAGACCGTGCGGTACCCGCGATCATGTTGTTCCTTGATTGAAATTCTCATCTTCGTCAATTGGGCCACATTTTATCTTGATGAAGCCAACATATCTAATCAGTACGGTGATGTTCTGAGCTAGGCCATGAGCATATTATGAGACAAGACCGACATCTCCATGTAGGTCATGGCTTGTATTAAGTATCTACCCATAGACACAGTATGTGCCACTTCTATGATTTATTACACCTACTAACTCGTGTGTAAACATCCTTTCATACATTCGGTACACTTGGTAACTGACACGATTCTGTAATTTAATCTGAAATTATATTAATAGCTGGCTATGTTAGGCATTGTACTGGTTACTGGTTAGACAATATATTTTTGTATTACATTGTGTGCTAAATATTTAACTAATAAGGTACTTAGTGTCGTGTTAATAAAATGTTTTATTAATATATTTATGAATAAGCTTATACATAATATTATCAAATATGCATGTCCAGTAAAACTTTATTTTTACCTTACCCCACTGGATTGTTTTTAATTTACACAAAGTGTTGTTGTAGTCTTACGAAAGACAATTATAGGAATACTGTTATAAACCTTGGACTGCCTAAATGGACCAATGGTTGCAAACGCGACTGCTGAGCGTCCAGGTCTGATTTGAGGTCGGACAAAGTGTTACTAGGCTTTTCTGTATGAAAATTTTAAGTAGCAAAACGGAGGCTCGAACTGTGCCTTGTAGATCTTACCTATTACATGGGACTCAGCATATACAATATACTCGCAATATTAATATCGGCGAAATATAGGTGTATAATAAATAATACACCCCTACCTAACCCATCGGGGAATACAGGCATGATGTTATGACATGTTTCATAAGCCCTGATAATGTCATATGTACTCGTATGTATAAATTGGTAACATTTTAGGGAATCAACATTTTATTATTGAGAGATTGTGCCGGCTCCCCGCAAAGATAATTATCCTCATCAATCTTCAAGTCATAAGTTGACTTATGTACACATTTCAAACTGTACAATGTTTCAATGACAATGTAACTCAAATTTTACGATCTGTTTACTTGTGTCTTGTTAATCTCGTGATCTATAGTGACGATGAGGTAATAAAGCATTCAATTGGAATGACGTCAGACATGGTTAGGTACAAATAATAACAATAGATATAATTTTATTAATGAGCTGTAAAAAGTCAGACGTCAAATTCATGATAATACAGCCTACCCTTACCGATAACTATGGGTTCCATTTAAGTATTTCTACAAAAAGCTTTTCAGTTACCCCCAAAATTGATTAATATCAACTTACGCTGCTTTTCAGGGGATGTTCAAATCGTACAATAAACCATCAAATTAGTCTTAATCGTCGTCATCCTTTTTAAGTGCTTTTTCTTTTTCTGTACTTATACTATTATGTATTACTAATTTACCTTTAGTGCTCTCCCCGTTCCAGTTTAAATGTCTGGAAAACCTGTGCGCGAGCTGGCTCTTGCCACGTGCCGGTAGACCCACCAGCGCAATCAGTAGAGGCGCGAACTGGCTGATGCGGCGTGAGCGCATCGACACTAAAACAAAATACACAGTAGCAATTAGTTATTAACTCAATCATGAATTTATGGTATCCCAAGGACCAAAGATTACAAGTTGCAAATGGAAAATGGAAGTAATAAAACAGAGTTATAACCTACTTTTAATACGAATGCTAATGCTGTATGTATACACATGTTTATACGAATAAATGTTTCTATTCTATTTCTATTCTATTCTAAGCTACGGTTAGAAAATACAACCCAAATTTCCTTTAATGACAACGATAGTTCATAATGATGATAAAATTTTATATGTATTCAAAAGTAAAAAACTACAACAACTAAAAATGAGTTGCTAACATAACAAGGTTTAATGGTAAATGGATATTTATTAAACGATATTCAGCTGAAGGTAACAGATGAACAATGATTGCCCGATGCGTCATATTATTTAAAATTATATTGCTATCGAAATTATAGAACAATCGAATAATAATACAGTTAAAAAGGTTATATCAAGCAATTACATCGTAGGCGTGTCTAATTAAATTCTCAATACGTTCCAATAATAAATGCTAACGCTCTTTATATTTGTCTACAATATGGCATGTATTAGATTGCATCACAGACATTCGTCAGCAAAATATTTATCGCTAACATTAACCTTAGTTGCGAGTCCGGGTCAGAATGATAATAATAATTTATTCAAGAAGTCCTATCATAAAAACAAATGGAATATGTTTTCTCGTCTGTCTTGGTCTTGGTGGATTAACATTTTCAATTGAACCTTCCTTAAAATTTAGACTGAGTTTATTCATAAAATAAAACTGTAACATTGTTATATGAATTATACTGTAATATTTATTATTATTATAGAATAAGGCCTAACCCTTCTCGCTCTGAGAAGAGACCCTTGCCCAGCAGTGGGACAGTAATGGGTTGAATTTATTTATTTATTTATTATTCATATAAGATATCGGAGAATGAATCTTAGTACGCCCTAACCAAAGTTACCAGAATTAAACATTTGATCAAATTTCCTCTACTTCATTCCATTTAATAGTTGACACAAATTGATAAAGCTGAAAATGTATTAGAACAAGCTGAACAGATCAAGGCCTAGCGATGATTTTCGGTAAACCCGGTAGAGATAAGTACACAGAATCTTCCTGTAAAGATAAATCAAGATTACGAACTTCAAGATTAATACTTAACAAGTGAAAGGGACCCGATAATACGAATGAAACGAGTATATCAAGTTTGAAAGAATAAGCAGTATCATTACACCTGAGCGGTTTGTACAAGTGGCATTTATGGTTGTTGACATGGCATAAAGCAGAAACGGACCAATAACGTCGCAGGACGGCCGGCACGCCTTCGAACCTGCCTTTGTCTCTAAGTAAACAATGACATCATACCGAAATAGACAAATACTGATATATCGGAGCTTTTGTCACTCTTACGTCTTTACCAACTGTCGTAAAGGTTGAGATAACGATGCAAATGACAGGTTAAATTGTGTTTGTTTACGACCGATAAATCGTTCTCCCAGTTAATATTCTGCATTTTAGGGACTCCAGGCTAGTGAATTGTATAATTATTGTTTTTTTCCTTTCTTTCAGTTGTCTTATCGTAATCGTTTTACGTAAATTATTGATAACGAGCAATCGATTGTTCACGCATAATGCAGTAAATGTATTTCCTATTTGTTCCACATTTTTCAATGTCCTTTTTAACAGAAATGCGTGTAATATGTGTAGCTGAGACTAATGAATGCCACGTTTTTTTAAAGTTTAATTTCCTAACGTCAGAATGCATTAATTTATAAAGTAATTTTATTATCAGGCGTGGCAACCGGCAACCCAATTCCAGATTGTAATACATAGTGTCATAAACATAACAGAAACTTTCGTTTCGCAACGGCCATCAAGGCCCATGCGCCCGCGCCGCTACCCGGGCATCGGCATGGCATGCGGTACTCGACGCGGCGACGACTCGCAACGTAACTGCTAGAGAGCACGGACTTTGTACCCTCAAGGAAACGACCTACCTAACCAACTCGTATACTCCCGATATATTTAGATTTACGATGGAGGTGTGTCTCATATCTATTACTTTTAAAATACTGAGGAGAATTTCCTTTGTGTTTTGTATTGCTCAGTCAATGTGTGTCAAATATAAAAAACGGTCTGTCAATTACGCATTGATGTTTTAGATTCTAGACATGTAGTAAAACCTGAAATTATGGACGCAATTAATAGCCAATAAATGTATTTAAGAAATGTAAGTTTTCTTATCGCGCAATAGGATATAGAATTTCACTTTGATGTGCGTATTGCCCTTTTAATTCATACAGACAATATTAAATAAACAGGATCTTAGAGACAGTTTTACCAAGCCTTCGAAATAACGCAACTTACTTCTATATTCATTGAACTATGATAATCTTTATAAGGCAACCGAACATTTTATAATTTAAAACGGATTTAATTTGATTGTTTGTTCTCTGTTGATTCTTTTAACAACTGCGTAAGTACCAAAAGTCTTTGACTCTCAGGACCAACGATCCTTGTGAGCTTAATTTAGCTTACATTTAAGATGTCTTAATTTAGCTTGGTGTTATTTGTTAAGCCCATCACGACGAATGAATGTCACTGTATAAATAATATAATATGTACGTAGGTATCCAATTATTCTTGTTTTCCAAGTTTTTAATTATCCGAAGGAACGTAAATGTAACGTCAGCAGATTGGTTACATAATTGTACATAAAGCATAGCTACAACAACGCCTGTTATGTCTCTTGTCAATTAAAATTATGTCTGTGTGAATTAATGAAAAAGCTTTAAAGAATAGTAAATGATACTGTACCTGTTGAAACTTGTATGATTAAGACTTGTCGTCATACGCATGTCACACGCACACAAATGAATAAAATTCAGTTTTCGAATAATATTATTTTTATTGACATTTAGATGACGTAGACGCGGCGCAAGCATGAACTGTCTCGATTATTTCCTTACAGAAACGATGCAGTTC
The DNA here is from genome assembly GCA_947562105.1 of Shargacucullia verbasci. Taxonomy (NCBI): domain Eukaryota; kingdom Metazoa; phylum Arthropoda; class Insecta; order Lepidoptera; family Noctuidae; genus Shargacucullia; species Shargacucullia verbasci. The sequence continues at coordinate 4,068,729 of OX387296.1, forward strand.
GACCTCACCATCTCAATTGACTCAAATCAATTACAAACAATACGCAAGCACGTGGAAAGAATTTTCTCAAGCCCATTCAAACGTTTTACAATTGTGAAGTCTGTCTTTATAAACTATCGTCCGGAGAGTTCGGAATGAATCTGATATTTATAGCGGCGTGATCTCAAATATAATAAAAGTATAAGCGAATTTACGAAACGGTCACTTTGTAACGACCGTTTACAGAAAAACTACGGCAAAAACAAGTTAAACGAGAATTTATCACGATTCACGACTTTCTCAAACTAAAAGTATAACAAGATAATAACAAGAGGAAGAATGTAATAAATAATACATATTTGCAATACCAAAAATGGATAACCGCACCGTACCTTGATTAATAAACATCTGTAAAAAAAGGAATATTATGTCCATAATAGGCAAAGGTAATCGTTTATTGAGTGTAGTTTTCCTAGATGTCGAGTCACGTTGTCCATCGCATGCACGTTATAAAACGGGAACGAGTACTCCAAAGATAAACGACTGCATGCGACAGATAGTAAACTACATACACACAAACTATATAAATTTCGGGTTGTAATGCTGTATTAATGGAACTTTCGTCCAGAATTCATTTGGAGAATAGCTGCAATTAACGTTAATGATTAATTATTTAAAAACAGAGCTGACTGAAATGGTCTTTATGTGCAAATAAAGAGCACTTACAAAAATCTTTATAAAAAGGCTATTACTTCTCCTTTCTTTAATAGGTACTACGAGCTTTTGTTTGTTATTGTTTACATTTAAACTTCAGCTAACGGTCTCCGTGTAATCCGTAAGGCAAACGATGGGTTGGAAATTGAACGACTGAAAGAAAGTTTAAGTAAACCGAAGATCAAAATTAGCACTTCCTTGGCGTGAAAGAAATTTCACGTCGTATATATTACTCTGTTTTGTACCGTAAGTATTCCAACATAAGAAGCAGCTAACAGACAATTGTCATTGGAAATTATAATGGCTTCTTTCCAACAAAATGTTAGGCTTCTCTAGTTAAATCATTAAATGTCCATGAGAAAATAACTTTTGCATTCCAACCGATGTTAAAAATGAATTTAAAAGTGAATATTTTTATAAATGTTTTGAGTAAACGTATCAGTGTTTATACTTAATTATTCAAAAAATGTAAAACATTGGTATATGGAGTCATGTTTTAGGAACGCAGTAAAGTGAATGTCATAGTGCACCACGTTGAATGGATGACGTGAATACCATGCGATAGGTGCGTGAAGCAATAAAATACTTATTGATTTGCAATTATAAGGTCATATGACGTAGTTTCTTAGAACTGACCCCTCTAAACATCCATTCAGATTAAATTAATTTAAATAATAACATACCTAGATAAAATATTTCTCTATATGGAACAAAACAACTTGTATAAATAGATAGTGAAATATTTTCTTTCTACTAATCTTCATAATTACACGACATAAAATGATTTATAATATTCTTCATATAAATAAATTCAAGTGGTTAAATGGAAAACATCTTTCGAAAGCTGTCCCTTTGTACGAATGGTAAAAAAAAAAAAAAAAAAATGTACAAAAGGACAGTAGCAGTAATAATAACAAGGATACCGCTGATGGTTTCAATTCTAATGTATATATGAATATATGTTTGAACAGTTTATGAACTAAGAACGGTTTGTTATTGAAAATACAAGCCAATAAAACCATAATATAACTTGTATCAAATTAAAATCATTTGAAAGAAAACGCCAAGTAGTATTATATCGCCATTATTACGTATATTTATGTAAGTGATGGTATGTCGTTACTATCCGGAATATCGACCAACGCCCACCATTGATAGATTTGTCAATTTTGTAATATTAGGAGTAGATAAGTTTTATTAATCAGCTTGCCCTCAAAACATCAATAGGTGTTAAGCAATCTTTGTTCAGTATAAGATTAAAAACATATACATTGATAGGATGATACTGACGATGTCATCAATACTGCTTACAAGAATGATGATGTCGCTTTAACAAAGGCAGAAAACTGTCAGGTATCATTCAAATTGCATTTTAATTATTCTTATGAAGCGTTTTGTATTTAACGCTATTGAACATATATAATAGTATAAATAACCAACTTAATTTATTATGCGACACGTTACGTTGCCATATTATTATATAGAAGATAAAATGTGCGTTCAAAAGAAAAACAAGTTTATCTCAACTATAAGTAATACACAATAATTTCGAAAAGTCTTTGTACTACAATTTGTAAATATTTTTTGAGGATACTCGGTTCGATAATTAACATAGAAACACACCCACTGATTCTGCTGGGGGCATAACTGATAGCGATGAAAAACATACGTTATCTCTTGCATCTAAAATTACATACTATTTTATCAAAGTTGTTTGCGAACTTAATAATGTAATAGGCATTAATAATATAACTGATAAAAACAGAAGAAAATAGAATTCAAAAAACAAAGAGGAAATTTAACATTTCATAGTAAAAATAATTGAATTTGATTTTCATTAGAATTCCGTTAGCGGGGAAGTGAGTTTATTAAAGTCGTATTCAATAATTATTGTGAAGTCGTTCCATTCAAAAGTCAGTAAGTATTTATTAGTAGAAAAATCTTTAGCAAGATATTTTTTTCGGACAAATTCTATCACTAAAGTTTTAAAGCAATTATTTATTAGACCATCAAAAGCCTTACATTATTTACAGTCTACGTTATTGTGACGAGTACTTTATATTTCAATGAAACATGAATTTAAATTTTATTGCCTCTCGTTTTAACTTCATTTGATGTTTGTTTCCAACGGGTCTAATCGGAGGCGTGGCTCTGACGTCACAAAATGTGATTAGCTGTTTTTTTAAACTGACGCGTCGCCCTGGTTTGTTTTTATCTCCGGTGTCAAGAGTCACATTATGAAAGAAAACGTTTTTAAAACGTAACTTCATTGCACAGATTTAGAGAAAACTATACAACCGTCTTTATCTTTTACGTTTCATTAAATATTATTTCTCGTTCCAATCAGTTTTAAGGCCATCTTTCAGAGGTCGGAGATCCAACACATGTCATGTAATATTGTTTTTCTTTCTCGTCATTTGCCGTCGATATCATTGTTAAATATTAATATTGGTCATTAACTATAGCCAGCCATCAGTATGCCTACACGTGTCAAGAGGTAATCGTTACACGTCTCTGTTTGTATGAAGTTAATTGAAATTTCCTTTGAATTTGCTTTTAAGCTTATAATTTTAAACGTAGAAGATTTTATTAATGATATTAAGGAGTTTTGTCGAAGACCAGCGATTTCATTAGCGAAAAACACAATTACAGACCCAAATTCTAATTCCAAAGCTGTAAAATGACTTCAAGATAACAAGACATAGTTCTAACCAAACAGAATTGACACGCAACCCGTTTTTATAACTAACATTAGCAATACAAATGCACCTTATTGTAAGTTAGTGTTATTTTAATAAGGTACAAAGTTCAATGAGGTCTTTTCTTGCCCACATCTGGCAACGATACGATGGCCGGAGGCAATTGACCGTTGTCACTGCACACATAACGAGACGCGTTAAAGAGATTTCATTGACTTATAACCGACATAGACATGAAGCTTAGGCGACTTCTAAGAATCATCGCTGCCAAAGACTATTCAAGAAAAGTACAGAAGAATAATATCAGTGCAGTGAGTGATCCATTTATCCGACAAGTTATTAGACATTTGGCTGATGGATTTGTGTTTGCGCCAATGGGGTCATCCTGGCTCGGCACTCATACTATCTATAATTACAACACAAACACTATTTTTGCCACACTAAAAGAAATGATTCACCCCATTATAGGTTGTCAATGGGTCTTCATATAGAATAGGATTAAAAGTGGTCGTGAATGAATGATTATCACTTCTGATTGTTATGATTTACAACTTATTGTCGCATGAAATCGATAATTTATCAAAGTTTATACTTATATATTTTCAAGAATGAAATCGGAAATATTTTTTGTCGGTTTTATTTTTCTGTAAGTAGAAACTGTCAATAAGCTGAAAAATGCTAATGTTAATAGCCCGGAACACAAAAAAAAAACAAAAACCTACCGATTCTGTCTGTCGTCGCTGAACAGTGAAATGGAACTATTGATTGCCAATACGAAATTATTTAAATCAGATAATCTATGCCACGAACCTTATATCTCACTTAAGTCGCATCATGCAGACTAAACGTGGAGTATAAATATAGCCGTCCAATGGTTTCTCCGAAAATTTGTCAGACCAGACCATGTGTTACTGGCGCTTTGCCATCACGATCTGAACCGGATCTGCAGCAATGCCATGGAGTAGCGAAGGGACAATTATACAAAGGACAGCCAGCAAGGTTGGGGCTTATGGCAAACAACTAAAGATTCAAATAATATTTAGGACTGGCAGTTAACAATGCGTACAGTTAGTAATACGATCGTTTTCGGAATACACATTAAAAACAATGCATATTATACCTAATTATTTAGAAATTCACTTTAGTTGGCGCGAATTATAGGTACGCTACTGTTTTCGTTTATCGAATACATTGTGTCACAATTAATTATGATGCTTTGTTGATATACATTATACTTAATACCGATAGCCAAGACTTCAATGGAAAGATACGTCTCAAAACACAGAATAAAAGTTATCTAGTTCCGAGAATAATTGCTGAAATTAAAAATATAAACAAAGTTATGCTATTACGACATACCTAACTTCAATTACTTTACGGTATAGGTTTTTTAAATAAAGGAATAAGGCGGAAGACTAAAACTCTGCCTCAAGGACCAAATGTATTCTAAATTTTGGTTGATTGTACATCTAGTAACAATAAGTTATACAGTTAATATTCTTTTGTTGCTTATTCGTGATATTGACCTTACCGATGACAAGATCAAGTCTTGCAGGAAGCAATTCCTTAGAGAATGGTTACCGGACAAATCTGTTCAATTCATTTACACTGCATGGCTATAAAACTTATATTTTTATACATTTATAAGTTTATTTCTGCTCGTTCTGTCTGATAACCAAGTATTTGCATGCATATTTGCAAGAGACATGAAGCGTGAAAGGCAGAATACAAATGTAAGTGAACCAGACGAAACTGTAGTTCTTTTTTATTGGTAATTTATTTATAGTGCCTGATAAGTTTCAAAATTGTATTGAAGCAATATTGACAAAGACCATCGAGATAGTTATTTTTAAAATGTATGTCAATAACACACAGTAGTCCAGAAACTCTCACTGGACGCGTCTCTATACAACATACTAAACAAAGTCATGACCGAACAATATCTTCGTTCCCCATAAACCTTGTTATTACATGTGCCAAAATAATCGTGAGTGCGAAACAAAAGAGTATTTAACAATGCGGTTCTACACCTCAGTAACTCTGTATACGTATTCAAAATCGTGAGCATCGCTAATTGCAAACAATGAACTCACCAGTTGCCAAAGCTCCGTGGAGTGCCTTCTCTTTGTCCTCCATCATAGTGTGGGCGGTGCTAGCTCCTGGTGCCATCACGATTCTTCGAAGAGACGGTCTTCTTGCTAAAGCAACGATGTGTTTGACGCGGTGCTGCTGAGGAGCTCTTCGACGTCGCGTGCGCACTCTATGAAGGCCTCCAGGCGACTGTCCGCTAACTCCAGTCGTTATCACTGAGCGAACCTTATCAGCTCCGCGGCAGTGATTGCCGAACAACCGTATAATAGCTGAGTAGATTTTGCAGTATATTAACCAAAAATATAAATACCAATCGCCTTGGATGCTGAGTAACGCCATCAATAGCGACCTGAAACAAAACGAGAATTTCTCATGAAACGATATTATATTCGATCGTCTAACAAATCTAGTATATTTCATAACCGTATTTAGAATGTACGCAATACGTACGCTACATACCTATTTCCAGTAATTTTTAAATTAATCGCTTCAATTAAGCAGCTCTATTATAACAATATCCAACTATAGATATGAGAGAAAAGACATTGTCCAATTAATGTTAATGATGAAATAGACGCTTATGTTCATCTTTGCGACGTGATTAATTACAATTATGGCTCATTGATTCAATGATAGCTAAAGGCAGATTCATAAAGGTCAAGCCAAAACTAGTTTCCTAAAATGTAGTAGGCTTGGAGCATCGAAATAATATGTCCACGACATACTATTTCGATGGCTTGGAATAACTTAACAATAACGAAAACATTGACATTTTAGGACACAGTGTCAAATGGATTAATAAGAAACTAAAATAGTTTGCAAAGTTATAAAATTTAAACTTGGATGTGTCTAAGAATTAAATTTAAATATTTTTTTTTTCTTAAACACATGGTTTTCCGGAATCTAGTTAGATAGATATATGACTATGATGATGAAATTTAAAAGCCCTTTTCGTTTGGTTGTAAATAAAATTTCCATAATTTATACCATCGTTATCTCTGCGTGTTTACATTACTTTAGCTGACAAGTTTTTCCATTCATTGAATATATTCGCTTATTTATCTTACTTTTCAAATATGATAGCTATCTAGAAAATATATGATTTGACGCATGCCTGAATTCCACTTTATTTGTATAAGTATAGAAGCTCAACATCTCCAAATGCTCCATGATTAGAAACAATCTTGTGAATATGTTGCATCTGCACAATGGTTGCCTTCAAACCCTTTTTAAACTTTTATGAAAGTCATTGTAGACCAACTTTCGACCGCTGACTTTAAATTGCCCAACTTCTGTTGTAGTTTGAAGATTATAAATCGTACTTTAAGCAGGTAATTTATAATGGCTGTTAATGGTGTCGAAAGTCATAATCTTTCAAATCAACATAATATCTACAATCCATGCTGTCTACAGTCCGTTTGTTCGATATACAGGTAAAGTAATACATTATGCATGTCAACTTCGAGTCAGGTCGTTTCACTGCTTACGTCATTCGGGGTGGGTCTTGAATTATTAACACCTTCATATCCATAGAAGAATGTTTTAAAGATAACCCAGTTTTATAAAAAGTATAAATGTTACCAGAAAGATTTTCGGATATAACCATGGATGAATTAGCTGTTTTCTCTCATTTCATTCGATCTTCCCCTAGCTTCCTAATTATTAAGGATCTTAGCCAGAAAGAAATACCCTGGATACAGGTATGGGTTGGCCAAAGTTAACAGGACAATAGACAACATTTTTGTAAATTTAGAATTTCGTAAATGCCGTGCTCTGCCGCGATTAAATCTTACAATGTATTGTCAATCAAATGCTTCTGAAAGAAATTTACGGCAATAAGAACAAATCCAGTTCACGTCGATATTAGATACCGGATAAAATGACGTCACACACTGTGAAATTGAACACTGTTATATGAGCCATTAAATAATAGCTAATGTTATATGAGGAGAGGAAAGACATTGACAATGTGCAATGATATGAACCTTTGCTTAATGGATATACGTCATCATAATAATGTGTTTCCACGCCAATTTCACGAAATGATGTATACATTTTAGGTTACTAGTCTTTGCGGTAGACGCGGTGATGACTTTTCATAATTATTACCTATGTTGTACTAATGTTTATGTTGAATTATTCTTATTACACATACTTAGTATACCTAGATTTATGCATTTTCCTTATTGTCGATAGCTGATGTATTAAATGATTGAGAGTCCATTGTTTGTAGTTTTGTATTGTGCCTGTAAAAAATCTAATATACGTTTTGGTCCTTAAGATGTATTAACGGTTGACAATTCCAAGATTATTGATGGAGAACTATTAGATCTGCTGTTAGATGTCCCTCAAAATTTTCGGAGGACAGTCAAGCTAAAGCGTGAACACCGTGGATATTTGTAAACACAAGTCAGCGTTCTATTTCACTATAAACAAAGTTTTGTATTAGATAGGTCACCTGAAGGAAACTACCTACATGTGTAATTGCGATCACCTCAATAGTAACACATGCCAAAATTTAAAAACTATTTCTCGTCCAGTGTTCAACTTTATTCAAATTGTGCCGGCTAACTGATACCGACCTGATTTTACTGGCTTGCCTACAGATAACTCACTATTTTAGCTTATCTGTGCAACCTTTTGACGAGCAGCGGGTGGTAGCTGGGGTTTAGATAACCCGTCGATAAATTGTCCGAAGCGATGCCAATAACAGCCATGCTTTCCATCTTCCATTCATTGCGTGCTTGAAACTGGTAATAACCGAATACAACCGGATTCAAGTCAACTTTTAAAGCCAGCGTTATAATCTTAGCATTAGATAAGTATTCAAACCAGTTACACGAACTGAAGGTGTTTTATTTTATTTCTATACTATACGGATAACTGGGACAAAATAGAGTTCAATCCGACAGCAGAACAAATGCAGTGGACCAATTTAGTAATTGTATACCATTAGTATTAACAGTATTTTAAATAAGTAAGTAATTATATGTAGAATGTTGTTAATCTACTTCATACTGTGCACAAAAGCCCACTTCATATGACCTTTATTTCTGATGACTTAATTTGTATAGTACGTAGAGGTGTGTAAAGGAATTGTGCTTATCAACGAATCTAACCTCTCAATCGTAATTAAAGATGCAATCACCGAGGCAATTGTTCACAGGTGCCATTATACTAGTACAGTAGGTGCAAATTTTCTTATTCTTTTTAAAGTTATAGCTGCACTGATACACAACACTTTAAGTTCTATACTAAAATCAAAAGTGCGACGAGAAACGTTATTGCTTCAAACTTAATACAAATTCTTGCACTTTATTGTTTATTGAAATATGAACGGTGACATTAACGGTTATTTCTATTGTTTCCATATTATGAATGGTTTATTGCATTCAAACACCTGTTTTAAATAAAAACTTAACCTTTTGGATGCGTAGAAGTAGGAGTTCCAAAGTGTGCGTGTGTATTTACTGTGTGTAACGTCGTTTATTTAAAGTTTATATTTCTGCTTACGTTGCCGTGCGTTTCTTCAGAAGTGAAGCAGAGCATAAACTTACAAGGTTGACGAGTTAAGAATATTAATACTTCTTTGTTTGTAGCTCGTATTATAAAGCCTCGTTTGTTTGTTTATATCAACATAATCTATGTCGTTAACTATCTAACCAACGTCATTAAACAGTCATTGTCCTTAATTAAACTTTAATTGGTAGCTGTTTCGAAACTTGTTATTACGTTACTTAATGTAATTTTTTGCACTTCACTGTAGACAAAAACTGCAAATTCTATACACACAACTAAACTTACATGCACTAAATGGGTTTTGGTTTCAGAATCATTATCTGAGTATTCAATAAATTAAACCATATGTTTTGACCATGCGTTATATTAAATAAACAACATTTGCATGCTTACATAGGCAAGTTTTAGAACGAACACAGTACATTCATTAGCATAGAAACTTATTGCATAAGAAACAAAATAACTATTGATCTTACCTGCTTCGATAACTAAATTCTTCCTTCGCAGTAGTGGTCTGACGATGTATGTCGTATAAAATGCACCAAATCGTGGCGCATAGCAGTGCGCCCGTGAATAGCGATGAACGTTTCAATACACATTCGCAATAAGTCCCAATAAACGTATAGTGTCAACTTTTTAACCAAAACTCTCCCCCAACATCGCACAGGAAATGTAACACAGTAATTATACAGTTTCGTATCTTTGGTCCTGCGTTCCAAAATAAAACGTCGCTTGGGTCGCCTCGTCCCGGCTCTATTTCACACCGGACCTTATTTTTCTCATTGTAACTCGTGTTGAAGCGTTCGCGAACAGGTAAATATTGCTGGTTTTGTCAATTATAAACGCACAATAGAAGTGTTTACGTAGCCGCACAGTGTGATAACGTGGACTGTTGACTGGCGTTGGGTCGCTCAGCGTGGCGAAAGCGAGCCAAGATAATATGGTAGGAGGGAGCCGTCAGCGGGACTGCAAGTAAACTAACTGGCTTCGTGTGACATCGATTCTCGTTCGGCTACGTTCGGTCGGCGGGCGGTGCGGGGGGGGGAGTGTTTTGGTATGCTGTACATTTCTGGCTGTACACATCTTTATTAATAAATAGTTGGGTGTACAACAAAGATACAAAGTTTACAACCGTGTAGTATACACACAAGCTTTATTTTCAGCGCAGTGTTGAGTACATTATGTGCATGACCTAAACAACCGTCTTCTATTATATCTATTTAACATTCTCATCTAATATTAACACAATGATGTACTCATTATGAAAGTGCAACGATCATTGGAAACAGTCCTCAACACATGCCTAACTTTAAGCATTAATTAACTTTTCTAGAAACAATCTCTTAATTAAGATAACTTTGTAGTACAACAGGTTCATTATCACCAGTGTCAACGAATTTTTTGATTCATTAATTAAACCGCATTTTATGATCAGTAAAAAAGTTATCAAAGTTTAAGTGAACTCTTCTTCACAAAGTAAAGCAAAGTAACAAAGCAGACGACGTATGGCCCCTCGCAAGTAAGCCGAAGAGTTTTATTTACCTATTAATTAAACCCTGGGCACATACCAAAATTTCAAGTAAGTATCTAAATATTTCAGGAAACATTTCAACAATTAGCCAAAGGATATTAATCAAAACTATAGTTCCAACAACATTCCCATTATTACCTAAGATTCCAATTATAACCTATGCCATAATATTATTATTGCAATAATTTAACTTAATCAACCTAGGTATTAAGCCAAAAAATACTCAACTTTACAAATAAACTAAAACAATAATGAGCATATTTTGTTTATAACTTATTGTTTAGCACGCACCTTTCCATCATAAACAATGTACTATATTCTTATAGGTAATCAAAAAGAACAACAAGGAGTGATATAAATAGATGATATAAATATGAGTGATAAATAGCAAGCAATCAATTAGACATATGTATTTATAAGTATATAATTTATTATTGTTTACCGACAGAAAACATCCTTCTATATTTGGCAATCAAATAAAGATGCAATGTGTCTCTCAGTGGTGCTCAGTAAAAAGCCACATTTCATTTTTGTGATCTACAGGCGTTCCGCAGGGTTCAACTCTAGGTCCATTATAATATTTATTTTAATTTTTATCAAAGACTTAATGACACTTCTCGGAATTTAGAGATAGCCATTTTTTCGATAAGGATAATTCTGTAAAGTTCAAGATTCAAGGAAGATCACAAAGTAAGGAAAGAGTTAACACAGTGCACTCCGCGTATTTAATTGGGAATAGTTAATTAAAAATGTAAATAATCTTACACCTGCACATCGACTAATATAACAAAAGATATTTTATAGAGAAGAGATATATATATAATTATCAACAATGGCGTACCTATGTAAATAAGTTGGGTACAGTCACCCATTAACGGTATATACACAATGGTACACGATAGGAACAGGCATGTCAAAAAAATGCTCAACATAATGTGCGCAAAAACCTGGGTATGAATGATTAGCATAGCGTCAGAGCAAAAACAATGATATTATCAACTTATGAATTATAACAGCCAGTTGTGCTAGATGAAGGGAGGCATCATACTCAACTAAATTAATACCCACGCTCTTGACTTTCTGTGAGGTTATTGTACCACTAGTACCTAATCTAAATCTATACACTTAGGGCTATCCTAATATTTACAAATAAATAATGCATCCGTTGCTTAAAAAATACTGTAAATAATATGACCGTGTACAAAGTGAGATGATCCTTATCTTAGTAAAAAGTAAAAATGTTATAAATCATATCATTATTCTGCCTCATTGGTCTAGTCGCAAGCGCAACTACTGAGCGTGAGGTCCAGGATTTGATCCTCGGGTCGACCAAAGTGTTATAGCGTTTTTCTGTATGGAATTTATCAATAGCAGCACATTGTCTGGAACTGTACCTTGATGGCAATAGGCTCGCCCCTTATTACATCGGACTCAATAACGCCTTCCGCGAAATATGGGTGTAAAATAGTACACCCCTGCTTAATCCTTCGGGGAATACAAGCGTAATGCTATGTTATAGTGCCCTATAAAATGATATCATTTATAAATTTTTAACACCTGACAATACGATAATACGATAACCATAATTTAACTAGTGGGCCATAAACTATAGATTACTGAAAACAATAGATTAATCATTGGGAATTTTGAATCAACGGATGTAATAATAAAAAGGATGCCACCAATGAGTAATTTCAGACAGTTTTATAAGCAACTCTATGGTTGTTCATAACAAAGGTAGTCTACCCTTTGTCTATTTGTTATATAAAAGAAATCCCAATGGAAATTATGGAATGACATCAGACGCTATCGCTTTTCACACGATACGAACTATTGGTAAGTTGGCACTTATGTAGTAGATAAAAACAATAAGAAAAGTAGACAATGTTATAATAAAAAAGTCTTGTAACATGTAATATCAATTTGTTATAAATACGATGGCAAAATATTAACACCAGTTCAGTTGCATAACTGTGCCGATAAGTCCCTTAAGTTTTAATCATTCTTTATTATCTATTTATTCGGAAATATGGTGGATCAAAATGCTCAAAGTTCCAAGAACTGCTTAAGAGCATGATAGTCTAATTCACCAACATATCACAATCACTAATGACACATATTGCACCTGCACCTGCACCAACATGTTAGTGACAAATAAGCCTTTGTCAATTTGACATTTGTCAATTTTTTTGTGAATATCAAGACTTTTAATTATACAAGACAAGACTTTTAATTATATCTTAGCTTTAAGAGTTTGGATCTTAGCTTTAAGATTTGGATGGATGAAGGTGATTAATGGATCTTAGATAGAAATAATGTTTCAGTATGACGGCAACGTGATTTACTCGGTCCATCGGTCCATTCGACAATCAGGATACGACTATTTTCGTCTCCAAACAAATGAACAAGTTGTCTATGTAATCAAAAGCAATCATCTTATTCAGACATACCTTTTTCGATGAGCAACTACAATGACTCTCATTTCTTCAGCAATTTTATTCACACCGTAAAAAATATACTAACTTGGCATGATACATGTTCAATTATATTTTTATGTGGGTACAAAAAAAATAGTATTTGATCTGTCAATAACATTGCGCATTGGTTGTATGATGTAGTGAATGACCGCTAAAATTATTAACGGCAATGTGTTTGTAAATAATATAACATAACATGATATATAGCATCATGCCTGTATTTCCCGAAGGTAAGACAGAGGTATACTAGAGTGTAATGTACACTCAAATACCGCAATCGCCAATGCCGCTCCAACTTCGGACTGCTTATAAGAATTTCAGATGTCAATAATACTGCTCGGCCTAGGAACGAAACCCAGGACCTCATGCTCAACACTCACGTAAACGCTAGATCAACAAAGCTGTTAAATACATATGTGTATAATATTTTCTTAGATATAATATTTTCTTTATTCTGTCATATCACCACGAGCTATGACATGGGTGGTGCCGTAGTGACAAGATTAGTCAATCAGCAGAACGTATCGAGGCTGCCTGCAGACTGAAGTCGACACATATGGCACATCTTTCTCTTACACACAATGCAATACTTATACCAACTGCGATTACAAATCTATTTATACGTGTGTCGATAGTGTAAATTTCCCTTCACGATGAAATTTTAAATAGCCATATTGAGCAGTCGAAGTTTAAGGATGATGATGGTATATTATATAGGTATACCTCATAAATTTAACATGCGAAAGCCACCTAGTTTATTAATCTGTTTCTTACGTGTCCGTCTTCGCAGGGCCAAACTGCTAATCCAATTCTGATGAAAAATAGCTGAGGGGCAACTAGAACATTATAATGGATTTATAAATACAAAAAAGGCAGTTAACAATAACAAACTTCTTTACAGTAAGATATAATCAGTACCCAGAACTACCGATACGAAATTGTCGCTAGGGGCTGTAGCGTTCAGCTATCAGAGAAATCACTAGGATGAACAGAACTACATAGGTACATGTCTTCCATTTCTTATTTATAGCACGAAACCTACTAATATTATAAATGCGATAGTTTGTGAGGATGTATGGATGGATGGATGGATCTTTGTTACTCTTTCACGACAGAACGGCTAAACGGATCTGGATAAAATTTGGCACAAAGATAGATTATATATAGTCTGGAATAGCACATAGGCTACTTTTTATCACGGAAAAATGTACAGAGTCGTAAACCACGCGGGCGAAGCCGCGGGCGGAAGTTAGTATGATTTAAAAAAAAATAAACAACGTGTTTGCTTTCTGTAGAGTTTTTTTTTTTTATTATTATCTTTATTTATATTTAAGGGTTTTTATCCGACACGGACATGTTAACCCCATCGTACCTTATTACTATAACTTCAGATTTATAAACAAAAGGCTTCTGTAGAGATTTATCACAGTAAGGTTTTTATGAAACATAACGGTCAGTAAAGAAAACTCTAAACCCGACATTGACTGCCTCACTGGTCTAGTGGTCGCAAGCGTGACTGCTGAGCGTGAGGTCTTGGGTTCGATTCCCAGGTCGGACAAAGTGTTATTGTTTTTTTTTTTTCTGTATGGAAATTCTCATTAGCTGCACGGAGTCTGGAACTGTGCCCGGTAAATAGCAATAGGCCCGCCCCCAATTACATGGAACTCAATAACGACGGACCAAATGTGGGTGTACAATACTACACCTCTGCCTCACCTTTCGGGGAATACCGGCGTGATGCTAAGTATGATATGTAAAACCCTACATAAACGAATGCTTAAAAAGGTTTTCGTGCCTTAATGAGCCATCTGTCTTTTCTTAATAATAAATGAAGTACATATCTAGGTAAATTTATTAATGTTCTTTGTGTGCTGCTTAATAATTTACTGTTTGTACCTGTATGACCTGGCTGGATGCACGGAACAATAAATAATGCAATACATCATCCAAGTAATGACTATGTCCTTGCATTTGCCGATTGCATTTCGCACCAATGTGACCTTAACACGAAAGCGATCGATGCATTTTATGCGGTTCTAAACATGCTAACTCTTGTACCAAATTTTTCGCAGTAAGGACACATATTATGATATTTTTTTAAGCATTGCCCCACACTAGAATTTCTCCTGTATCGTGAGTACAGTTTACAGACATACATGTCTCATGCACACACAACCAGACCCGAAACAACTATCTGAAGATCATACAAATATTTGTTCCGTGCGGGGATCGAATCCGCGACACGTAGCGCAGAAAGCTAATTGGTTAGCCACTGCGCCAACCCTGTCTTATTATTCACGTATTGTACACAGATGCTGTATATTTTATAGGTATGTTAATTTTTTTCAAACTTTTTTGGTGCGGTGGCTAAAAACTAGATAGCTTTTTGCGCTTCGTTTCGAGTGTTTTATTTGCGCACGTTATTAATGTGTGCTCACTTTACAGGAGGAGCTTTTTACATTATGATCCCAAGATCAGCTTTTGCGGATCACAATAAAAAACGTTCTTCATCACAGTGATCCTGGTTTTATGTAGAGCGATTATATAATACATCTATGACTATATAATGTGACTATACATATGTTACCCTTTTAGCATGACATAAATTCTGTCTGTCCCTCAGCATTATTTTTGATAGGACTTGCTTTATTAGTTTTGTCTGCCGTTCTTGAGCAACGAATTGCAAATAAGCAACATAAATTCGACTTGTGAATATATGTGCTAGTCGAGAGTTCGTTCCTTCTAGCAGAAGACTCCATACTTAGCAATTGACTGTTTCGAGCTAATAAGAAGACATTAATGTTATGCTATCTTATGTTATAAAAAAATACCTACATACTAAGGCATGCGACCCTAATGAAATCTATCGGGGACATCAGCATTACCACCGCCGTTATTATTACCTCTATCTACAAACGACCGTAGTGTTAATAACCAATAATAATTAACCTGTGCTACATAATATTATTTTCCATGTAGTTACAGACAAGTAGGCCTCCATAGCAGACAGCGCCATTGACGCAAAGCGAGATCAACTTTTCTATCGGTAAGTAAAATATGTACATTTTTTTCGTTTTAGTTTATGCGATCAAAGAAATAATCTAGTTTATATGGCAAATACTGAAAATAAGCTTCTCTCCACCACAACTCGACTGAAAGCTTGTATTTTATAGGCCTGTAAGTGTAATATAACGACAAGTAAAATCCCTATCGCCTTTTACGTCGCCCACGAGTGAAGGATGTTGTTTGCTGAGAACACTTTTTTTAAAAAAAAAAACTTTGTTCACTCTAGGAATAATTCCTGTATCGTGGGTGCGTTTACAAACACATATATTCACATACACACAAACACCCAGACCCGAAACAATTATCTGTAGATCATACAAATGTGTTCCGTGCGGGGATCGAACCCGCGAAACTTAGCGCAGAAAGCTAATCGCTTAGCCACTATGCCAACCGTGTCGTCATAATTGATAACTCTTTAATATCATTCGTGTAAGAATTCACATTCAGCAATTTGTTTGCGTGATTCTATGGAGATTCGAAGATTAATTGTCCAATGTAGCAATTTAAGGCCCGGTTCCTTTCTCACAGGTGACGCTACTGCTTAACCAAAAATCTCACCAGTTAAATCGGACATCCCGTCATCGCTCAGTGAGTTACAGATCCGTGAGTCTAAGTAATAGGCCAGGTTTCTGTCAAGGTAAGCTAGACGTTATGTTGTATTCAAGACAGTAGATATTGCTTTATTGGAAAATTAATTATTTGAACATGTCAGTTTCCAAAAACAAGCATAACCTGTCTACAGAAAGACCTCTAAAAAACTACGTCATCTCCGCCTCCTACACGATGCCTATAGTTAAACCCTTTTGGCGTTGAAACCAATTAATTAATTAGATATTTGTTTACGTAATTGAAGCGTTATTGTTACGTAAATTTAGTAGTTTACTTATCTATTTTAACCTTGCAGTTTATATCGATGTCTATCAGTTATATACATAATATTCCACGCATCGTTACAAGCGACCCGTAACGGCGGAAATGTTTTTCAGGGACTATTATTTTTGAAGAGGAAAATTTATCAGCTCTTTAGACTTTCTTTGAACCGTAGATATAACTGGCTTAAAAGTACATTATGTATGCACATGGGGCTTATCTCTGTCATGCAGAAATATCACTGACAGCCTTTTTCGAAACACTACTTAGAATATCCCTCCTGATTCTGGCGCGATGCTTCTGTGGTCTATACCAACCGCAACCAGATGTTTCCCAAGATTCTTCCCAAGTCATGGTCATGTAGTGATCGCGAACATGGTAGCTGATCGCGAACACCGTACTGTACTGCCATCTTTCAGCAATCTACCATTCCTCATACCACCAGTTATTCTCAAATACCGATTGCATGAAAAAAAAATGTACAATTTTTTGCTCTAGACCGCTAAAAGTCCTTATATATTGAGTCTAGGTTATGAAATGAAATGAAATGAAATTATTTATTTTGCAATTAGGATTTCAATCACTTTTACACGTCTTTTTTAAACTAGATGGCGTCGGCATTTCCTATGACTATCCCTGAGAAGAAACGCCGAAACAAACTCAGGGGTCAAAGTCTATATATAGGTATAGGTATATAGGTACCCAGGTACTTGTTTTGCTCTAACGGATCAATTAAGACATTACATAGATACAGAACGATTATGTACAGGTTTTATACATAACTATGTACGTGTGATCCGAGGTAGGTACTTACAAATACCATTAGGTCATTGTAGTGAACTCGAAATTTTTCCTTGTTTTGAGTATATGTTCAAATGGTCACTGTTTTCACCATAAATGTACGGGAACTTACCAACACAAAGAAACAATGTTATCTCGTAAACGTTGCGTTTTGGGTATTTATAAACATAATTGCTTAATTTTTTCCCTGCCGTTTCTTTCCCTACGATTAGCCATGCTGTTTAAAGGTAATCAAGGTCAGTGCTAATATTGGAGCACCAAAGGCAAAAAATGAGACTCCTTTCACCAATTCAAACTGTTGGACATCTAGCCGAGAGAAGACAAAGCAAACTGTGCCCCGGTTTAATAACAAGTGTATTACCTACTTTTTGCGTGTATCACATCTGTATTCTCATTGAAGTGCATGATAAGTTCATTTTAGTTTAATCTCGGACCAGAGTGGATTTACATGTGCGAAGCGAAATACGTGCTAAACTGTGTTTAAACATAATAAATGGTTGTTGTGTTATGGTGCTAACAATTAGTTTTTTTGGTAAAATTATAAAATACACCGGCGAATTTCGCGATTCGCACGTGCTACGGTATTATTTTATGTTATAATGAAGTTTGGATTGAATTTATTTTTACTAGGTATGTGAATATTTGTTTTATATTTTATACGTATACTTATATGAGCCTAACTCTAATTTAATTTATAATTATGTAATTCGGAGAGCACATACTTCGAAAAAATAACTTGTATTTTCATAAGGTAAGGCCTCTACCTATATATCTATCCTTCTGACATCAGTAGGTACTAGACCTACCTAATTGGCCGACTTGTAATAACTTGAATGTTTCCAAGATAATTCACACTTAAATAAATAACTATTTTCAAGCGTAAAAACATGAAATATCTTTAAAAAAAAAAATTGTTAAATACGTACACAGGTAAGTGACTACAAAAAACACATTTCCAGACATAGGTTTCAAAGTGTAACGTACTCCACTCATAAATCATTAATTAATTTTAATCGTGTCCGGAATAAAGCAACCTTTCGTGTCCACAGCTGGACAAAGACATCTCGTAAATGGCCGACGGTTTTATTTACAAAAACCTGCCATTTATCGCATAATCAGAATTCTTCGTAGTTATCGGAATACGTACGTGATATCATTTGAATACGTAAGCATCTCCTTAAACCCCAAATGGTTGTTTACATTCCAAGTCGTCTTACAAGTCGTACCTAAGTTTTGGGACTTGGAAGTCAAATGAATATTAAGTAGAAACCAAACGTATAATTGAAATTCACAACGACAAATTCAGAAAAAAGAGTAAAAACGAAACGTTTTGAAAATGAATTGTCAATATAATGTCAACAGTCATCTGACATATTAATCGACAAATTTATGGAGGAAGGATGTCAGAAGGTATCATTTTATCCCACTGAACATCACCATTGCAACGTCTTATATTATTATAGTGTTTATCAAAAATACGTATTTTTCGGTAACACACTAATTAATATTACAATTTTATGACTGAAAATGTCAACAATATGCGATTATGTGAACTTTGAGGAATAGTTCCAAAGGGTCAACACTAATCGTGAGCGTAGCTACTATGTACTTGTAGGATAGGATGACGTGATTCCTTAGTAATTATACGTAGAAATTTTACAAATTCTGTACTAGTTAATCTTTTGTTTCATCGCAATTAATAAGTCAGTATACACTATACAATTTATTTCTTGCTCAGTTTATATTGCATCAATAACTTACATTTTAATTGAAGATTTTAAAATATATTTCATTGTGGTTTCCAGCCGTAATCATGGGCGAGGACATTTCAGCAGATAAACTTCGTTTAGAGTACTGGATGAGCGACCTACCTGTTCAGATAAAAGACATGCCTTTGATCTACCTTGCTATTCCAGGTAATATGACTATTTCATTCACAAATTTATTTTTTCTTTATTAATGCATCTTGATCTAGATACCTATCTAATCTTTGTACATTGTGTATAAAGTTGTCTGTGACAAAGGACTGAAATAAAATTTAGATAATTTTTTATATTAAGGTCCATGTAAATAAATTCCATGCTATCATTATTTAATTAATATTTCTTACAAAAAATAACTTAGGTAATGTCCAAAAACTTTTTCTTCTGTACAATATCTACACATGCGTAAATATTGAACTTGGTGAAAAATAGCTCATATGATAAGAAAGTCTATGCATTAAGGTACATAAAAAAAAATTGTCAGTAAGGCGTATAGTCTGCACCTAGAGTTCCTTGCTTAATACGAATGAAACAACAGTTACAGAATATTAATGACATTTAAATGTAGTTGTTCGCCACATTAGCAATATTTTGCTTTCAATGACCAAAAAACTAGGGGTAAACTGAATTGATCAATATTTTTTATATATCTTTAATAACATTTCAGGTAGCCATGATTCCATGACATATAGCATAACACGGTCTAGCACAGTTGCCCCAGATGCTGAACCTATCCTCAAGCGACTGTACCCATTTTTCCGAGGTACGATTTTACGATGGACCATAACGCAGGCCAGTGACACTTGGCACCAACTTCTCATTGGCATTAGGTATCTCTGAAGTAACAATAAGCACATCTGGCACTTCTATTACATTCTAAGAAAATTGACACTATCAAAGCTTTCACATTAACCCACAAATAATGCCTCTCAAAGTTAAAGTGCACCTAAATAACTACTCACACTATAAAATAAAGTCTTACACAAATCAATATAATTAATCTTACCAAGGTTATGGTTTTGTATTAATTTTTTATATTATTCTTCAGATGCAGTTATTTATAGTCGAAACTTGTTACAGATATTTTGACCTGAGGCTGGCCACCAAGCCTAATGATGAGAACTTCTATTTTACTCATGGCTTATATGGTGATGAAATATCAAGAGCTTTGACTCAAGTTAAAGAGTTCACTGAAACACATCCTGGAGAGGTATATATAATATTATGATCTTCATTTTTTGTTTGTACAACATGGGTTTAAAGTCCTAGTATTCCAAATAATACTCCCAATGAAGCAAAATATGCTCAAAGTTCCTAGTATAAACATCAATGCTAGAACTGAGTTTCTTTCTCACATGTCCCTGCAAACTGCTAAGTAGGCAATTAAATGCAATTGACAATCTCAAAAAGGACTGCAGAATATTGCAATTTCAACCTGTAAGATTATACAGAATTTTTCCCTCTTTTTATACCACCACATATTGAGCGGGACAGGCAGTGAGCAAGACCCCCTTAAACATTGAGCCTTGTTAATTATGTACCTATACCTAAATACTGACTTATATGTCTGATTAGCCTCATCCTATTCTCCCTTGGGTAAAATCTTCATTCACTTTTTTCAGGTGGTCATCCTTGATTGCCAGCATTTCTACGGATTCACTCGCGAGGACCATCAGAGACTGATGAAGTACCTGCTCAATATGTATGGGCCGCGACTGGTACCGCGACAGATAGACATGCAAGCTATAACGCTCAACTCACTGAACAGACTGAAAATGCAGGTATGTTTATAAAATGTAATGTTACGTTTTTGCAATTGGCGAAAAGTGGAAAGAATCTTTCAACGAAAGTGTAGGAGTTGTAATAAATTCAATCAATAAACATCCAGTATTTAGGAAGGGGGAAGGTTTTCAAGTGAATTTTCATTCAAGCCCTCTGTCCAGCCTGTATCGGCTTATCGGAATAAATGTATAGAAAAAATCTAATATCATCAGGTCTTTACAGTAATTTGTCAATCAATCAAATATAGTTTGAATTTATAAATTAACTAGCGACCCGCCCCGGTTCGCACGGGTAGCAGAACATATACGCCTTCATTTTTTTCTGTCATAGTGTCGTATCAGTCTTTTCGGTCGAGCATTTACGTGGCACACACCAGTAAAGCCCCCAATCGGCATGATTTTTCCCGACATCTACTATCATCGTCATATTTCAGCCAATTTACACAAAACCTTGACGAATTATACATTTAAACCTTCCTCGTGAATCACTATCTGTTGGTGAAAACCGCATGAAAATCCGTTCCGTAGTTTTTGAGTTTATCGCGAACAGACAGACACGGCGGGGGACTTTGTTTTATAATATGTAGTAATATAGTCGAATATTATATGACTCTTCCACAGTGGCAATGACACTAATTGGTTCCTGGGGGACGTCACCTAAATACCAAAGTTACTACATAATTAATTAAGTACATTAGACATACATTATGTTTAATGGCTGCCAAACCCCAATATCCAAAATCAATAACAATAGAAATGTACCTAATCATAAAGTATTCGGTAATGTTCTGACGATATTGCTGAGACATTTAAAGCAGGCAAATTATAATTTTATTGGATTGGAGAAGGGTAGGCAGAGTTTACATAATTATTCCGTCAAGTCGTATGTTCATCCACTTTCCACTTAAGCTACTTGTAAAGTATTAAATAAACGCAGACACAACAAATTCTAGGTAATTGTAGTTTACCGCAACGAGTCAGTATACGCGACCAGCGAGTTCTGGCAGCCGCAGATGATGCCGTCCCCGTGGCCGCAGCAGGACACCATCGCAGGCCTGGTGAACTTCCTGGACAACATCAGGAGACACCCTAGCACGGGGTTTGTGCATCAAGCCGTGCTCACACCCACACCCACCTTTATTGTGCTCAGGTTAGAAAAACTGTTCTACTAACTGGGGGTCTACAAAAGAACCGTATAATGAACTCCATTTCAAAAAAGTTTATTTAGGATTCGCTGGAGAAAATATTAGGTACTCTATTTGACTATCGTTTTTGACGTCCTGTCAGTATGTACGAAAACTACTGTCAGTATGTCTCATTATTTTCGATTTCCTCGTATAACATAACGTAATATAGTATATACTCGATATGATAGACAAAGCTGAGTCATTGTACATCGATCAAATAAGTTATTTTATAATTTTTCAGATGGATATCAAGTTTGCGTGAAAAATGCGCAGTTCCAGTAATAAACGAAGTATTGCCTAAGCTGACCGAGTTCGCCCCAGGCCCGCCCATACCGAGCCAAAAGGCTAGCGCACGCGCACCTGTCAATGTCGTCATAGCAGACTTCGTTGACATAGACAACGCCATATTTCCAAGGACCATCATAGACCTCAATATGAAGTTATTAACACATACAGAGATAGTCCATCATAATAACGGGTAAGAAGCATTTATTTGGCTATAAGTAGACTTTGTTATTATATGGTTTAGCCCATCGAGGCGATTGTGTCACTTTCTTTACGAATGTACCTGAGTTTTTTTACATGTATGCAAAATACAAGATAATTCTGTGATAATGAAATCATATTTTTTATACTTTCTGTAATTCATATTATATATACGTATATCGCTACATTTGTATAATGATCTGTTGTACACCATTAGAATTAGTTAAAAGATATTGTTCAAGTGCCTCAAATAAAGATAGATTTATTTCATAAATTACATACTTGGTTTCAATTTTCACAAATCACAAATGACTCACTGAGTCAGCCACTAGATTTACCGAATACTTTGTTACAAAATTCATCTAGTTGTATCCTTTCACATAAATCTCTAAACGACCATTTTTTCTGTTGCTCCCTTGAGAGATCTGATTTGTCTAAAGTTGAGAACAGTTTATCTGACAGTTCGTCGGAGATTTCGATGATTCTGCAAATCTTGTCCAAACGTGCCAAATCCTCCAAAGAGTTCGTCAAGTCTGTGATGTGAATAACTTGAGATTTCCTTTCATTTATTTCAAACGAATTGTTCGAGTCTGTTGCACTAGCACTATCCAATTTATCGTATAAGTCAGGTTTTCTTCTTTTTCCATCCCCATTGCTAATAGTAGTTACAGTATTATCGTGACTGCCACAATACGAGCTGTCGTCCGGTATTATTACCACTGGGTCGGGAATAAATCTGTTCAAGCTCTCTAAAATTTGTTTATTCAAATTCAGATTTCTGCGACGTTCATCAGTTTCAACGACCAATTGTTCGCTGTCAAAACTACTGCTTTTGAAACTCATTTCAAAATTGTCCTTTTGTTTATTTACTAGTACTATATTACGTTTTTTTAGTTCTTCATCAATCACATGCATATTATATTCCTTGTTTTGTAAATATTTATTAAATTCTCTCAAGTTTAACGTCTCTGGTGGGTTAGGATCTGTGCTTACTTTAGGTTGTAATGTTTGAGTATCACAAGGTATTTTCTCACAAGGCTCATTTGATACTCCAATGCCTTCTACAATTTTAAGTTCGACTTCCTCATCTTCCACGCGCTCCGTCGTTTTGTCAACAACGGCAAACCTCGGTATATTTTCATTGTGATCTATCAAAGTCGTGATAGTTTTGTCTATTTGTTTCTTTTCATCTTTGTTTACATTTAATACATTTATGTGTCTCTTTGACGATTCAGTTCCCCAACCCGTCGACTTTTTATTGTGACTAGAGTTCGGAATTGTGTTTTGTTTTCGCATGCATGTTTCTACGTGAGAAGTTTTAAAGTTCGTTTTTTTAGTCCCAAATTTATCATTTTTATTAACTTCACTTGCAATATTATAATCGGAATTGTTTTCGTTTCTATCATATGCGCTGAAACATCTTACTTCTTTGCTGTAGTCATTAGCAGGACTGACTTCGACCGTTTTCTTAAAATCACCGCACACCTTATATATTGAATTATTTGTTGGTAGTTTACTACATTTGCTATTATTGGCAGATTTTTGCTCCTCAAAAGGACCCGTTTTTATTCCTCCACTAGAACCAAATTTTACACCTTCTTTAGAGCTATTTTCCGATGTTTCAATTTGGAATTTATTACTATAGGATTTTTTCAACAAATCTTCGGTGATGTTCACCATTTTAGAGAACTCTTTTTTGACATTTTCTAAACGTTCTTGAGCCTTCATACAATCAGTTTTGTCTGAATTTTTGGGTCCGAATGCAATGCAACTGTGAAAGAATGAACTTCTATTCTGCCTAGCAGCACTTTTTTGCTGATCATTGTTGTCATTCCATATTTTAAAAAGCTCGTTCCTCTTCTTAGTATCGCGATTAACCGCTGATGATGCAGCAGTGGTTCCAGAGCTATGAGTAGACAATGGTTTCCTTAAAAGCAATGGCCGCGAAAGTGGCTTAGGTTTAATCCCAGTTTCTTGAGAAGTGCTACACAATACCTTTGGAACCTCAGTGTAGTTACATTCTATTGACATCTCTTTAATATTGCGATCTGTTTGTTGTACCTCATCTTGTCTTTTCGTGAGCTTAGCTCGGACGTATGTCATTTTACACGGAGGTCGCATTGGTTGATTAAATTGCTTTTCAGAGAAAAATATGGAATCTAAAACTCTACATGCGTATGAAAACTCATTTTCGTACCAACAGATGATTTTAAAAAAGTTTGGCTTGAGCTGTAAACTGGAGTCAGCATCGAGAACACACGAGTGGCTATCTCCGATGAAGTCTGAAGACACGGCTTCATCGTTGGATATTTTAATTATATTTCGGAGATATGATGTGCTTGCTCTTTCTACGTTTTTGAATATGTCTTGTAGAGTTGTGTTGGCATCTAGTCTGTGTGGAAGAAAACTAAAATAACAAAACTAAATAAATTGAAAGAATAGATATAAAGGTGCCTACAAGTATGTTAAAATTACGTGAATTGATTTGACCAACATTGTATTACCTTTTTAACTCCACAATCGTCAAATGAAAACGTGTTCACCACGCTATCGACGACTATAGTCAACAAAAAACTACTGTTTTAAAATTGCTAAGCGTGGAGGGGCGTGAATTCAGTTCTAAACATGTCTGTTAAAGGTAATTGGCGTTAAGCTCGACGACCGACAAAATCCAGGAAATGTATAAGCACCATATTTTCTGAGACTGTTTAATTTTACAATGTCGTACCTTACAGTCAAGTCGAGCACAGAGACATTAACAATGGGGACTCTAAATGCCAGTCCAGACATCTTATCCTTCACTTGCGGAATGATCTTGGCTAGGGCCTTGCAGGCACCAGTACTCGCCGGGATTATGTTCTGATGGATACTCCTGTGGTCCCGCCAGTGCTGACATGTAAAACAAACTGGTTTCTAACATGGTATTTATGTTGCTAGGTATACGTCATTTTAAGTGCTATGTGAACAGCCTTCATTTTAATACACTGGTTGCTTAATAGTAAAGAACGAGGAAACAAAACACAATACCTACACTCAACCACTGCGATTGCGTAACTCTTCATGGAAATAAATTTTCTCCGGCAGAAAACGTCAAAAATCTTACCTTATTGAGGCTTAATCTACATCTCTTATGTACTATGTGACCCTGTACATCTTATGGGCAGTGCCGGATTAACCACGTAGCAAGAGTAGCAATTGCTACGGGCCCCGCGTATCCAAACCTGCCCTACCTCGGCTTGAGCGTAATTTTTTGAGTGAAATAATACGTAAAACGTCACACCTATTTTCCGACTAAGACTATCCACGTCAGACAATTGGCAACCAATTATTTTGTTGAAGATAATAAAACAGAATTTCATACGGGAAAAGCATTAGTTCTACAAAAAGTCACTTTACACTTATGAGCCCATAGCAGATCAAAGGCCTCTCGATAGAATATCCTACGGGCCCCACGCTTGCTTAATCCGGCACTGCTTATGGGCATATGCTTATATACAAACTTGCTTTGGCTCAACAGAACATGATGCTTTTTCACATACCGTACCTGTGTCACTCCGGTGGACAACTCTTAAGTATAGGAGCGCGACGCAAAACCCGACGAAGACGTAATAGTAATATGGCAGTAAATCGTTACATGAGACAACTTGCATTTTTATGTCACATTTTACTTTATATTTTTGAGATTTTAATATATATTTTTGTTTTCATCTACGAATCGAAAAGTATGATAATGATGATAGTTATTTTTTTGTTTAATTTATGACATATTTATACTATAAATATTTTGTGTGTGGTGGCCATCGCGATATTTTCTATAGTATAATAACTGGGTGTTCTAAAAAATACTGGCTAGGCTAATGAGTTTTAATGAAGTCTATAGCGAATTAAAAATGTGAAATCTCGGGTAAGTATGCGAATAAATTATTTCAAACAAGTTCGATAGTAGCTTTGAGTGTCTCTGAGACTGGGAGCACCTCTTGTTTATAAGAGTGTAGTAGTTAGTGTTGTGGAAGGTGACTTTAGTGAGTAGTCAGCCGTAGTCATCCTAATATGACGATGATATGTTACATGATGCTAAAGACTATTCTGTTAGTAGCATTTTTTTTTTCAGCATTTTCAACAGATCTGTACGGGCTCTGGACTCTCAGTAAGAAGATCTATCTGCGTACATAAGCTATTACGGAATCGAGAAGATATTTACCTTTCCTCTCAAGCAGAGCCCATCAAGAGGCTTAAGCGAGGGCGTCATAGCGTGTATGCTAGTAATGAACCCCTCGGCCACGCCAAAGCTTTCTTCCAGAATTTTCACGATCGGCGCCAAACAGTACAGTGTGCTAGATGCGCATGATAGGACCTTTTGCTCTGGAAATAGCATTATTTTCAAAATTCATTGTTCTACCTAAGAATCTTCTTTTAGTCATCAGCAGCCAGAAGACGTCCACTGCTGAACAAAGGTTTCCCCTATGAAACTCGAGTTTAAGGTAGGAGCACGTCATCCAACTTCACTGTGAAAGGGGGGGGGGGACAAGCAAAAGACTATAGTTTTCAGGGTGATGTCAACCATGGTTTACTATAGGGGGTCAGCTATAGAAACTGCCAGCTGGTGGCTTTAACCTGTTAAGTAAATAGGTGCGGTTGCTACAAGATTGGCATGGGACAATGTCTATCTATGCTATTATAATCTCAGATTTCTAGCTGACCTTGATACAATCGTACTACACTTTTATTCACTGTCATCCAGGTTCATTAAATAATTCAGTTATCACATTCAAGTGGGAGACCACACTCGTCACAGTAATCTCTGTAAAGAGGCCAACAGCCCTGCCTCCTATCTGTAGGTCATATAAATATATTTTGTTCCGATATGGTTATTGAACCTTCGACCCTGGGCAAACGAACTCCCGCCCCCCCCCCCCCCCCCCCGCTGTGCTTATAGTATTTTTTCACCAATTAGATTCCTAATCGCCCTAAGGATAAATTGTGCTCATAATTTCCTAATGTAATTACTGCGTACGTACTAAACGCTTGACCCGCTCAATTGTATGCAAATGCATTCACAGAATTGCTATACGCCCTAACACGGAGATTAAGATTACCTGCATTGTTTATTGTCATTCATGCTCAGTATGATCACAGCCACGTCGAAGCTTTCCAGTCACTATCACGCTATGACATCATCACTTAGTGACTAATAACTACCGGCATAAAGTATATCATCATTCACGGCCAGTACAATCATGGAAACGTCAGCAGACACTATCAAGTTGTGACACCATCACTTATACTTGCATTCAGTTTATTGTCATTCACGCCCAGTATAATTATAGGCACGTCAGCAGACACTATCACGCTCTGACACGACCACTTATAACTGACTAATGATTACCTGCATTCAGTTTATTGTCATTCACAGCCAGTACAATCATGGGTACGTCAGCATACAGCAGACACTTACACTTATAAGTAATGGTGTTACAGCATGATAGCATGCTGTAACACCATTACTTATAAGTGACTAACGATTACCTGCATTAAGTTTATTGTCATTCACGCCCAGTATAATCATGGGCACGTCGACGCTCGGCGCAGTCACTATCACGCGTTTTACACCGTCACTTGCCAGATGACCCTGAAGTAGTTATAGTATCATTAATCGCATCTCGATTTGCAAGTATGATGCCTTACATGCTGCTGTTTATCCCCTGGACGCCTACCAATACCTGTGGGTGCTTGTAAGTATAATGATGAATAATGTTCGGTAGCGGATGTTTTTTGTTTGATATGTTGAGATGAGTGGGAGGAACAGAATACTACAGATGAATTGGGGTAGATATACGAGCTAGGTATACAGGTACCTACCGACGCTTTATCTAGACAGGTGAACATTCCAGAGGCTTCGATCACGTACTGAACACCGGCGGTCTGCCACGGCACTGTCGGTGGAAGTTTCTCCCGAAATACTTTGATAAGTCGATCTATACGAGCAGAAATATGAGTTTAATTTACAATATACACGTAGATTTAACACCTCTGTGTCTGTTATTTGGAAGATACTTAACAAACCTAAAGACCAAATACAAAAGAAATCCTTAACTTAGATTTTTGAATTCAGGTAAAGTCGCGATCTTATGGTCCCAAAACAAGACTGTCGCAGAAGATGAATAGGAACCAGCCTACCAAAAACAACCCCATAGAAATAACACTATTTAGTAAACACCCTGTAGTATACAGACTATCAAGTGGGCTGTTACGGGGTATCTGATATTTATGTTGACGCAATAAGGGATAAAATCGTATGTTATTTCCACTGATGTTGCAACTTGACGTGATAAAGTAACAAGCCCCTATTTCAAATACTTAAAAAATTGATCATATTATCTTGGGCTTGTTTGACCCGACATTCTATAGGATAAAATGGAGGCGTTGCCTTATTGAAAATAAACATGCGTTATCATATATGGACGGCTATGGACGTCGATGGCGGCGAAAGGGTTAAAAACAACAATGTACGCAATAACAAATATGTAATATTTTTATCTCTCGAAAACAAGATCCGAGAGCAAAACAAATCACAATTTTTACTGTTACACAAGCCGTATAGAATTCATACTTACGTAGGTACTAAAACACACCTACGATCTAAGTTACACGATATGGGTCATGTACCTACAAATAGGTGAGCCGGTCCATTCCAGTTCAACATGCACTGCAATTCATGTAGACGAAAGAGGTCTACTATAGTGGAAAAACCATCGAACATTGAAGTCTGAGAACGGATCAATGGACTCCGTAGTGTTGTTCACATGGCCAGGACCACTGAAGTTTTATTATTATGGAAGTCATAACATATCAGGCCCAGTGCTACCTAAATGCAGGGTCCACAAACCGTGAAAAAAGTGTTAAACGAAGTATTGGAATAGGAACGTGAAATGATCTTTCTACAAATCAATGAACTCAGCCTTTCGCTGTCCACTGCTGAGCATAGGCCTCACCAAACGTCACAACACTCGGTCTTCCGCCTTCCACATCTACCCACCGCACCCACCTATTTTATTTACGTTGTCGGTCTACCGGACTACCCGAACATTTATTATAAGCCTCCAGAGTCCTATCCTATAATTTTTCTGTTCTTTTGCAAGTACTGTAATAATAACAATAAAATATTATGTTACCATCGATTTGAATTTCGTTCTCTGTATGTGTGATATTCCCCTTGAATTTGCCATGAGTGGAGTCGAACTTTATCAAATAGCAGATGTACTCAATGTCGATCGCTGGATCATTAATCGCAGATAACTAGTAATAAACACAGTAAATTCATTAATCTAGATCAGAAGGTAGGTAGTTAAAGACATTTGAGGGTCACACGTAGAGTGTGAACAAAAGCATTCATAAAAGATTCGATAACGTTATTCTAAGATCTAATCCAATAGATTTTTATTGTTTTGTTAGAAAGGTATTTCTTTTGATTAAGTTAGAACATTTAAAAAATGTAATACTGTTGCATTATTACCACTAGATACCAAAAAATATTATTCTTACAATTTATTATAAAGTCAGTTAATATAGGCAGAAATGCTTTACCTCAATTTCGGGATTCTGAAGACACGTTCTGAATATTACTCTGCCGATTCGGCCAAAACCATTTATCCCCACTTTAATAACCATTCCCGATGTGCTTGGACTGAATCATTTATTAGATTTTGAATATATTAATATTTATTTGTCGATGCGAATTGACATTTTGTATTACCCGCGTCAAATCAGTCGTTACGTGATACGTCATTACTGTTTGAATGATATCAATAAAAATTACAACCTTTAAAGTTATACAAATAAATAATTCATTTGCAGTAAATGTTAAAATAATTCATTTGCAATAAATTATGATAATGAATAATTTGCCAAAAAAATATATAAAGGCTTAAACAGAAAACCGGTACTTCCCATTTTTTACCGGTTAATGAGATGCAAACACTAGAGGTCATAGACTATCACGAGATAATGTAGAAGGGACCGTAGACTATCCACTGAATAAGAACTGATATGTAGGTAAGAAACCAGAAAAATCATAAATCGAAACCTGACAATTAATATACAGTTATTTAAATCCCATAAGAACTATTGTTTGTAGCACATGATCCTACGAATAAATGTCTTTTTCTATTTAAAACAAAAAGATATGTAGGCGAGTTCAATTGTTAAATAAAAATCACAATATTGTTGATATTACAATGATGTACACTTAATTATTGTATCCCGATCATTGAGGAGTCTTAGAAAAGTAGTGGAACAGGCAATATTTGGTACGAGTACGAGTTCGGTACGAGGAAAAATGGCAGAACTTGAATAAAGCTTTGGTAGAGTAAGTCAAAATTCAATAACTGAATGGTTCTTTTGGCGTGTCTGTATTTTCGTGCTCTATGATTCATCGATCTTCTGGAAGTTGTCTATTATTATACGCCCGTCCCTCCTTGTCCTTCAGCTGACATTTCAAAACTCCATCTCGTGAAGAGCATACGTGGAGATTGTATTTACTTGTTTCTACACAAATTTATTCCGGTAAGTGTTCACAAACAATTACATGTTAATTAAATTCAAATTCCATTGTATTACCAGGCCTATTAAAATTTGTAGTATATTGCATAATTTGTAACATTTGTTTCTTCCACGTAGCTATGGATGATTGTTCCGACTTTTGTATATTTTATTTTGTGTAATACTTTTTTAGATAGTTTATATTTCATAGGAAGTTTCATTGTATTTATATATCATTAGAGTGCATTAATTTCGTATGTAGTTTTTTATATCGTATGCGGCATTTCCGAGTGACCTCTACATGACCTCCATACCGGCCGGTCTAGAGTCGTCCCATACTAATTACAGGATGATCTCAGTTTTGCATCTAACAAATGCACTAGTGTGTGTAGCAAAATCGAAGCCGGTCCGGTTATATCATCGGCTTCCGGAATTCGCTATTTATACCTCGGTAACTGACCTACGTGCAAACAGCCATGTCTGTTGCCGTCTAGAAATCTAAATGCTTTAGTTATTAAACTATCGTAAATCCACGATGAAACCTCGTTTTATATACTTTTAAAATTTACTTTCATAACGTATTTTTTGTCCTAATGTTGGTTTTATTTTTTATTAACTAAGTAGGTAGGTATTTCTCATTTTTAATACTCACTAGGAATTAAATCGATTTTAACTAGTTTAATAATGTAAGTGAGATGTTAGTCTTCCATGACCTTGAAATAAACTGGGATCAGTAAACACAATCTGTATATATAACACGGGCCGCTTTACTGATCGATTAGAAGAGAAATATATGTGTTTATAGAATTTTGAACAGAAAGTTGCAATATATTATGTCTTGTCCATAAAAAAAAATGATTAGGGAAAATCCTATGATTCAAATAGCTGTGACTGATACCTAGGATAGGTATCGTTTGTTTCGTGTTTTTGGCTCCATCTATAGGCTCATTTACCAGTTTTCCAATCAATGTCAAACGAAAAAGATAACTCAGCTGTATTAAGACGAGTCTTCTTCATAGATGAGGACAAACTCGCATCTTACGCATTGGCATAGAAATGCGTGTGACCCCAAGAAAACTAACAAACCCTTTTTGTATATTTAAAAGGGGCGCAATCCCTATTCCATATCTTCCGCTTTGAGGTCGAATAATTTTACCCTAACGTTTATTAACTCTCAACAGCACTCGTAACTAAGCTTAGTGATTACTTGGCCTGTGTAAATAATCATAAAAATATCATTATAATTATGTTCACAGACACATTTTTTTGTAATTATATCAGATATCGATGTAGATTTATCAGTATAAATAGCTGCAGACAGATAAAATATAATTACGTATTACTAGTCGTCGAACTTATAAACTACCTTACAATCTCTTAATCATTCAAAAGCTTAATTGCATCTTAGATGAGATTTTAAGAGAATCCTTCGCAAACATTTATTATTTTATACCTATGCT
Organism: Shargacucullia verbasci; assembly: GCA_947562105.1. NCBI lineage: Eukaryota > Metazoa > Arthropoda > Insecta > Lepidoptera > Noctuidae > Shargacucullia > Shargacucullia verbasci. Next base: position 4,101,691 of record OX387296.1, read on the forward strand.
TAATTATTTGTATGATTTATGTTACAGACATGTCCAAAATCGGTATCAACGGTTTCGGCCGCATTGGCCGTCTGGTGCTCCGTGCTGCCGTCGAGAAGGGCGCTCAGGTCGTTGCTATCAACGACCCCTTCATTGGTCTTGACTACATGGTCTACCTCTTCAAGTACGACTCCACCCACGGTCGTTTCAAGGGCACCGTTACTATCCAAGATGGCTTCCTTGTTGTCAATGGAAACAAAATCGCAGTCTTCAGTGAGAGGGACCCCAAGGCTATCCCATGGGGCAAGGCTGGTGCTGAATACGTCGTAGAATCTACTGGTGTGTTCACAACCACAGAAAAGGCTTCTGCTCACTTGGAGGGAGGAGCCAAGAAGGTCATCATCTCCGCCCCCAGTGCTGACGCCCCCATGTTCGTCGTTGGCGTCAACCTTGAAGCCTATGACCCCTCTTACAAGGTCATCTCCAACGCTTCTTGCACAACCAACTGCCTTGCTCCTCTCGCTAAAGTCATTCACGACAACTTCGAGATTGTTGAAGGTCTCATGACCACAGTACACGCGACCACCGCCACCCAAAAGACAGTCGATGGTCCCTCTGGAAAACTGTGGCGTGATGGCCGTGGTGCCCAGCAGAACATCATTCCTGCCTCCACCGGCGCTGCCAAGGCCGTCGGCAAAGTCATTCCTGCTCTGAACGGAAAGCTGACTGGTATGGCTTTCCGCGTCCCCGTCGCCAACGTGTCAGTTGTCGACCTTACTGTCCGCCTCGCCAAGCCCGCCAGCTACGATGCTATCAAACAGAAGGTCAAGGAGGCAGCTCAAGGACCCCTGAAGGGTATCCTTGACTACACCGAGGAGCAAGTCGTGTCCTCCGATTTCATTGGTGACTGCCACTCCTCCATCTTCGACGCTGCTGCCGGCATCTCTCTCAACGATAACTTCGTCAAGCTCATCAGCTGGTACGACAACGAGTACGGCTACTCCAACCGCGTGATCGATCTCATCAAGTACATCCAGACCAAGGATTAAATATTTGATTGCATTGTAGAGAGATAAATGTTGTTATGAATGTTATAAGAATATGATTTTGTCGACATTCTCGACTTTTATAATTTAAGCTTAAGTATAGCAGTCAAATCTAAATTATTCAACTACTTTGACAGTAGTGTTACGCATGTATAAATTATCACATTTATGTTTAATGCATTATTGCAAATAAAATCGGAAGACAGCAAAAAATAAAAAGAACGAAAGTTATTTTGTAGTTTTATTTACAAAACAAAGTGAAAATGTCATTCATTCGAACCTTCGAGTAGAGAAATACTAAATGTATGGGACCTACCAGGACCCGCAAATCAAGATAGAACATAATATGTTATTTTGCCATTAGTTGTTTCGCATTAACTTTTTAATTTACCGTGTGATTAGCTGGATACAATTATTAGTAAATTCCAATTCTGTTTAGAAAATGGGAGGGAGATATTATTTGTTGAAAACATTTCAAGCTATTCTTCATTTCTAGAGCGCTTCTTTTGCTGATAAGTTTGTAAAGAGTGATTATAACGCCGGCGTACTCCATTCAACTGAGCGTAAAGTATGAGACAGTTTGAACGCCAAATATATGTATATAGTACCTGTCTTAAATATTGAAGATATTCAATTTTACTCATATTAAAATACAAGATAGACGTTACAGGGGTTTGATTCCTAACAATAAAATACAGTATGATGTTTTTGCACGTTTGTTTTTCGAATCTTAACTCAGGTAAGAATGAAGTTCTTAAAAAAAATGTCTTTAAGTCTAATACATTTTATAACAATTTATTATACTTTTCCTCCGGGTCTCATTGTTTAGGTATACTCTCAGAACAATAAGGTATACTGCATAAAATCAGGAACAGGCAACAAGAACCTTAAAAACAGCGGCCACATAAATGTTGCCAATTGTGATTTTAGTGGTGTAGAAAATCAATAAAATCCAACGAATTGTGACTTGTATCCATGGAAATATTATGTTGTTTACACATCACACCATGATTGTATCTTCGGGTCATGAACTAAAAGAATGATGAATGAGTATAATTAAAGATTATTTAACGGTTTAAAGTTACGATTTAAATTATAAGAAATGTTAGAGTCGATAATATTAGTATATATGTATGAGCATGAATGACTTATTCAAGCGTAAAAACCGATTGTGGGCCTCCTCTAAAATCGGTTTCTGAACGTATGAAGAGCTCTAAATATTTTAATGGCCGCATCAGGCAGCTGTCTGTCAGTGACATTTGGTTTGCTTCGTGTAAATTTTGTGATGTACAAGTTTCGAATCCGTCTATTTATCAATGAATATGGTGTACATTAATAGATAATGGTTGTTTATATTGCCTATTTAATAATAAACTAAAGACACTGTGTAGAAGTCCATAATATTATCATTTTATTACTATAATGGAGGATCTCAATTTGACAGAAACCGAAATGAGATATTTCGGTGATTTGTTTTTATGTTGTGACGAGGAATCCAATGGGAAAATACCGATTTTAAAAGCAACAGAACTGTTTAGGTCGTCGAATGTACACAACGATGTCCTTAAACAGGTAATTAGTTGTATAGGTTATACGTATGATAACACATTTGTGAATGAGTGATTATGAGCACTAATTATATGTTACAGATCATGGATATAAGCGTTGCTCCTAATAACTGTGCGTCACTGAGTCACATGAACAGAAAACAGTTTTATTCGGCACTGAAACTAATAGCAGCCCATCAGACAAATATGAGTGTAAAGCCTGAGCTCTTGTCAACTCCTGTAGACCTACCTCTTCCGAGGTTTACGTGGGCCCTCAATTCCGAAGCTAACGCTGATCTGATACAACTATCGAGTTCACCACTAGAACACCAACATCACTTGAGTAAAAGGGAACGGAATTTTGGTGGAACCCTTGGTGCATATGAACCTATAAGACCATCGAACCTGTCCGACAGTGATGCCCCACCAGCACTGTCGCACGACACGACTGAAGGATTAAGTACAGACTCTGAGATTGAGTCTGAAACTATGTCACAGCGATCAGGCTCCCGTGGGGTAAGTTTATTTGTATGATTTGAACTAATTACCTCTTAACAGTCATCTGAGATCTAATTTTATTTAAAAACTAGGATAATAAAGCTGTGTAGTAAGATGAAGTTGATTAGAATTGTTTGAATATAAGTAATGAATGTGATGAACAGCAACTATCCTAATGGCTGACTTTTCAATAGCTGGATAAACCTCAGATAAGTTATTTGTCTGATAAGTCCATACAAAAACTAATTATTACTAATACTAAATATACTAATTATCAACTAGATATCTTTTATGCGGCCATTGAAATATCTTGAAATATCATACCTTAATCTATCTAATAAATAAATAAACAGCCCACCTTGAAACTAACCATCATTTCAATTAAATTTGTTTCAAGATATACCTAATGTTCTGTTAACTGACCAACTAGCTCTTTAATTATGGTTGGGAACCAGTGAATGTTAAATATCTTAAATTATACAACTGGGCATGTAGGCACTAAATAAGAATGATGATTAAAAGAAGAGTAAGCACTTTGTATTATGACCTACTTTAAGAAATGGATTAGTGTCCTTTGATAAGAAAAACATATTCTCAATCCCACATCACAATATCTTAAGGTACAAGGTAGGATTCTTGTTGTTATAAATAACCGGGCTAGACCATCGACTATATGGATCATTAACCTCTTTCTTGGTCAACTTGCACAACTTGAGTGTAATGATAAAATAAAAAACTAAAAATGATATCTTTATCTTTCTATATGCTACATAATTGGGTAGGAAAAATCTCAATAGTTTGACATTATAATGACCAAGTTCTGTTCTAAAATTAAGGAATAAATATTACTGATCCACTTGACAAGTTTGTGTGTGAAGCAATTTATTTCAAATTGTTTAAAAGTCTACCTTATACAATTTCCTACTCAATAAAATAAGATGGTATAAACCATTCATATGATTTATCTGTGGTACATCTAATTAGTTTGTGTAAGACAGAATCAGTCATATAAAGACCTATATAAACTAGTATATTGAAAAGAGTTTATACATAAATAAATGTATGAAACCAGACTCTTATGAATAGACTACTGTTAAATAATGAGGATTTTAATTGACCTTAGTCTTAACAACAAGATAATATTTGGTATTTGGTGCTGACATTATTATCAGTCAGGTTAACAGCCGCACAAGCAAAGAGCACAGGTTTGATAACAGCATAATATTACTCATACATTTATGCACAGTGCTTTACTTCAGGTACTTGTAAAAATAACTTAGCAATTAGCTGCTTATGTTGATTTTTATATCATATATTTAATGTAATATGATTTGTTATCTTAGGCATAATGATAACAAAAACTTTTAATGAAAAACACTCTTTTTTCCGGGCTACACAGCGCCTATATTCCCAGAAGGGTTAGGCAGAGGTGTACTTTTATGCACCCACATTTCGCCAATGCCGTTATTGAGGCCCATGTTTTAATAGGGAATGAGTAGAATTAGTATTTTTTTATGTGTGGCCTTTATTATTTAAGAAATAAAATGAATTAATGTCATTGTATTTAGTACCTATAACTATGCAATAGTAATTGTGTTTGTTATTTACTTATGGAATATTTGAACAAACATATTGAATACCTTGTCTGAAGTGCTTACTCATTACATAATTAGTACTATGTTTATTAAGAAATATTGATAGACATCAATCAACAAGCAGATCCTTGAAGACCATTGATAACCATTTACAATACACATTTATAGCTTTACTATACATACATAGTTGTTATGCTATCATTTTGTGTTAAAAATATATCGTTACTGTATTCAGCTTATATTGAAATAAGATTACCTAATCTTTTCGAGAGCAGGTTGGTGCGGATTTTAGTGACTAATTCAGTATTTTTTTAAAGTGATTCTCTTTGTTTCTGTTCTAATTAGACTCTTTGAAATAGATCTTTTTGTCAGGCTATTTCAGTCGTTTGACTGCCCATGACGCGATAACGATTTAGCTTTGAGCGTACTAGAGTGTACCAATATCCCATATATTCTAATGAACTCTAAGAAAAACCCAATAACCTTTGCCCAACCCGAGAATCGAAACCGGGACCGCTGGCTTAGCAGTCGCGCTTGTTACCACTAGATAAATGAGGCAGTCACACACTTAAAGCCGCTATTGATCGTTTATGGGTCGGATCCCGGTCTAACCAGATGCGGATGAATATCAGTATTCTACATGAAGTGACTGCCATCCGCCACCCAATAAATGGGAGACCGATTATCAGACTTTTACTGATACAAGGCACAAACAGCTTAAGGCCTCGATGGCCTCGATATGTGCAGAAAGTCATCAAGGACTGACCTTACAAAGCCCTGCTCAACCTCGTATAAGTACCTAGCAACAAATATACCAAAATGAAACAAAATTGAGATAAACATTTGACATAACAATGATGAATTTATCTTACTCCTACTGTCCTACTAATATTATAGATGTGAAAGTTTGTGAAGATGGATTGATGGATGGATGGATCTTTGTTACTCACGCCCGAACGGCCGAACGGATCTGGATTAAATTTGGCACAGATATAGATTATAGTCTGGAATAGCACATAGGCTACTTTTTATCCCGGAAAAATGGACGGGTTCGTAAACCACGCGGGCGAAGCCGCGAGCGGAAGCTAGTAATATTATAAACGTGAAAGTTTATGAGGATGGATGGATGGATGGAACGGCTGAACGGATCTGAATGAAATTTGGCACAGAGATAGACTATAGTCTGGAATAGCACATAGGCTACTTTTTAGCTCTGGAAAATGTACGAGTTCGTAAACCACCCGGGCGAAGCCGCGGGCAGAAGCTAGTTCATTAATAGTTTTATTCCATAACATGCCGTACTTGTCATCGCATCGGCACAGTTTTAGTGAGCTTGACCTTGCAGGTGTGCTGTTAATTTACTGATACATATTTATAAGTACATAACACATATGCGCATGCGGCGTATGTGTGTATTTCCTATGCTATTTCTTTTTTGCGATATCGTCTATGCGGCCTTATTTGTTTTAATTTGTCAGTCAGCTTTTTAATTCTATACTTCGGGTAGATAATTTAAACGGCCTTATACAGGGTTTGCCTATCTACAAAAAAAGCTTTCAATAAAAATAAAAATAAACTACCCGTACACAATATAAGCTCTAATTGTACGACCAGGTTACGAGGTTTGGGTTCAACGCGTACACAAGAACTAGATTTTTGCAATACAATGTTATTAATGCCATTTGTTAAGCATTCTACTGATCTGTCCTCCTGTTTTTCATTTAAAACACTTCGCTCCACACTATTACCTCAAATCTCAGAATACATTCAGATCCGGAATCACTATCTGTAGGTCATTTGAATCTATTACGTGTGGGAATCAAACCCTCAATACGTAGCACAGCCACTACGCGAACTGTGCCGTCGAAAATTTTATAATTATATAGGATATATAGACGGGCTCGTAGCTACACAGTTAATTAAACATCGATTGCCGCGGTCAGTCCTTGGATGGGTGACCATATTTCATACGTTGAGACCCCTCCGTGCCTCGGAAAGCACGTTAAGCAGTTGGTCGCGGGTGTCATATGAAGACTTATGGCAGTCGTTACGGGTGTCAGCAGCCCAAAAAGTGACAACCAGTCTAACCTTAGAGTATCAGTATCTCCCAGTAATTGGGTGGCGGAGGTCAGATGGCAGTCGCTCCGTGTAAAATACTGATATTCAGCCGCAACCGGTTAGACTGGAAGCCGACCCTAATGTAGTTAGGAAAAGACTAGGCAGATGATGATGATAGGATAGGTAGATCTATATATTACATTCCTCAATGGATATAGATCAAATTACTTAGTTTTGATGCCCAACCTAACGCAAGAAACGCCCTGATGTAGATTTGCGGAGTCAGCCCATACTGCTACCGCCATACTTATTGTCATACATTGTTTTCTTCAGCGGAGAGTGAAAACTGGTTCCCCATGGAGTACAGCAAGCGAAAGTCCAACACCGACCAACAGCGTGGCAGAGCGCGTGCACCCGGTGTGGGAACACAGCGCCACCGGCCGAGGAGTGTGGCCGGCCAACACTGGTGAAGAACACACCCGACTACTTGGTGAGAACTTAACTACTCTTCCTACTGCCTACTGCAGTGCACTTCTGGCATTATAACTCTCTGCATGAATTCGCTTAGGAGTGAGAAGAAGCGGTTGCGATTCTGGTATTAGTCACTGACTGTAATTAGCGCTTATATATTAGAAGGAGGATCAGGCTAGGTGGTGTGCATTGGGAGAGGCCTATGTCTAGCAGTGGATTAACACAGGCTGTTGATAATGATGATGATGATGATATTAGAACAGTTAGGTGTTCACATAAAGCGAATCATCTAAGTTAATCATTATCTTCGACTCAGCGAAAGTATTCAAATATATTTTTCCTATCCTTGCGATTCGATAACGATCGTTTGACTCCAGTTGAATAATAACGACAGTTTTGGAGAGCCGAAAATATTGTCTCTGAAATGTGTCGTTTTGGACACCTTAGTAATATTGGTACACCTAACACTACTCTCTATAGTTTTCTACAATGATTATTTTCCTTGCACCGGTTGTCTGGAAGAAATTGCTTTTAGCGAAAAGACCGCGATTTGTAACCTAGATGTACGTTAAGTATTTCATTTTTTTTACTATTTTCTTTCATGTACTTACAATACTATCTATCTTGCCTGTTCTATTATATCTGACGGTGTCTGTACGACATAATAAGTATCATAATGGTAATTTACGCGCGAATTCTGTGCAAGCGTTGTGTGAACTTACTAATTCAATTTCGATCTATAGTTACCTAGGCTATAACAATGCTGATTCTGGGAACTTTATTGTATATTTAAATTACTAACAGAGGCATAATTTTCGCAGTGCTCTGCTTATCGGAGTCCATAGAGAAAACTCTCGAAAAATACGGTGACTAGTCTAGTGATAAGAGTCAGTTCTCTCCCATTTTCCTTAGTAGCCTGATTGTATGAACATGGAACCGGCACCGCGTGTTTGTGAGAAGGATGAATGGTAAATCTGGTATTAACTTTATGAGGATATCTAGAATCTAGTGCGTAAGATTGCTTTGTTTGATTAAGTTTATTTTTCCAACATAACTTCTAAACGTCACCGATTTCAAGGTGTGTAGACTACACATGAGGATTCTTAGTTTACCCTGGGTAATATAGGCTAGGTCATTACTGTACCTGTTATTTTGATGGTGTTTTACAAATAAAAAAATGATTAATTTTCTTGATATTATAACTCACGCCAGGAGTAAGGTGATATTTTCCTTATTGTGTTGTTTCGTGGTTACATCATCAATAAAATACACTCGATCCGAGCGCTAACCGCAACTCAAGTAGTATTACAATTCTATTAGCAATAAAAGATGAAATCAAATCTAACAAAAAGTTTATGAAACTGAAATAATAACCGAGTTATATGGCTATAATAGCGCAAGTAACTAAACCTCGTTACAATATTGTGCCAATAAATTGGCCTTAATTAAATATTCGCTCTATTTCGGAGCTGGCTTATTGTGCCAGTTTTTTCATTGCCATGACTCATTATTGTTTGTTAAGGCATCTTAATATCGTTACGTTCGTCCCAATATATTACATGGCCCGTGAATGGCGAAGGTAGACGCGCTAGGTGTAGGCAGTTGACGTGCTAAAAATGTACCGTTGACACGCAATGAACTTCTCTCACAGAACTATAAAGTCATAAATTCGATTAGACGTGCAGATTACAGGTTTAACGTGTATTACATTCAATAGGCTGAGCCCCAGTGGGCATAATAACTAGAGCTAAGCGTTAAAAAAAGTGACGCGTAGGTTTTAAACGTGATCAATACCTCGAACTTTATATTTCAGTAATTTTGATAAATGTCAAAAAATTTTTACTGCACGAACGCCGCCGTGAACTGTTACGAAGATCGTCTTTCTAGTCCAGGTGGCCCAGGGTCCTCTAGTCCGTCACACCTATCTTACCAAATGGAAATTGCATATACAGGCACTGAAGAAGAGTCCTCAGACCGACACTCTTCAGAAGAGGAAGGTGAGGGCGAGGCTGGTGACGACATCTGGGTGATCAGCGACGCGCAGGCGCGGCACTACGCGGGCCAGTTCGCGCAGCTGCGGCCTGAGCGCGGGATGCTATCCGGCCAAACTGCTAGGTGAGGCTGAAAGACAATGATACTGATGTTTATATGATATACTTTATTTATGCCATAGGACATTGTCTTTGTACTGTTTATAATTTAGATTCGATGGAACATGCTAGGCTAGGTTGATGTTTTGAGAATTTAATACTTAATACTTATAAATCATGTTTGTTTCGACAGATTATTTTTTGAAAAATCACACCTACCTGTGCCCGACCTCCGGAAAATATGGCAGCTGTCTGATATCAACAAGGATGGAATGTTAACACTAGAGGAGTTCAGCATAGCGATGCACCTCATAGTACTGAGGCGGAATAACATCCCCGTGCCAGACGTACTGCCCGCTTGCCTCGTGCCCAAGGTAGACTCGCGGTTCTCAAAACAAGCTGTCACCACCGACCTCGTAGACCTGGGAGCAGACATGTTCAGCTCCGGAACTTCCGCCGACTTCAATTTCGCACCAAAACCCGAAACGCACGACCCCTACGACGCCACTAAGGTATCTAAGAAGCCAGAAGAGCGACAACCCTCAATGAGCCCGCCGAAGACTGAAGCCCAAGTGAACAATAAAGAGTGGACCAAGTTTGTGGATTCTCCAACGTCGAGCGTCTCCAGTCCTGGCCCTAAACCGGTTAACTTTGATTTTCATAAATCCGCCGTTGAACGAGACCCAAAGATCTTCCACCCGGTGGCCGTGCGCGTGACGCCCGATGCGAACACGCTTCCCGCGCACGGGGAGGGCGACACCCGCTCCAGCACGTCGCCGCGCCGCGACGAGTTCGCGCACGCCTTCGAGCTGGCCAGCCCCAAGCGACTCAACTCGCAGCCGCCCGCCGAGCCGCCGCCCAACGGCGCCGAGATCAAGTCCATCCAGCGCCCGCAGCCGCGCAAGCCCGTCAAGCCGGCCGGCGTGCTGCCGCCGCCGCCCGCGCGCGAGGCTTCCGTGCACGCCGACGACGGCCCGCAGTCGCTGCAGTACGCGCCCAAGAAGGAACCGCCGCCGCCGCCGCCGCCGCGCCCGCTGCGCAACCACGCGCGCTCCAGCTCGCTCGACCTCAACCGCCTCAAGGGCGCGCCCGCCCCGCCCCCGCAGCCGCCGCCCCGCGCCTCGCCCTCCGCCGCCGAGCCGCCGCGCCGCCTCGTCAACCAGCGTAGCGAGGGCGAGCCCGCCTTCCCGCCCGACGCCTTCGCGCCGCGCGAGTACGACACGGAGGGCTTCGGCTACGTGCGCGAGGACGCGCCTAAGATGCACGGCGCCTTCGAAGTGTACCGCAAGCCGCGCGAGCGCGACGCGGGCGAGCCCGAGCCCGACGTGAAGGCGCTGCAGGAGCAGAACGCCGTGCTGCACCGCGTGTGCCGCGCGCTCTGCGCAGAGCTGGCTGACGTGACGCGCGACCGCGAGGCGCTGCGCGTGCGCCTGGACCAAGCCACGCACCACCTCTAGTCACGCACGCTCGCCCGCGACACACACACACACACACCCACACACACGCCCGCCTCGCGTCACGCCTCGCGCCTCACGCGGACTCTGTCATGTTATTGTTATTTGATTTATGTAATCTCATGAAATGTGAATCGTTTACTATGTAGTATTGTTATCGTATGTTCGGTGAGACTAATTATTTGTATGTCCCGCTGTATTTTTCGTAAATACCCTCGCTGAATCACCTCCATATCGCTAATTCGTCGGCCTGGACCTGCCTTCAGAATTGTATGTATTTCTGCTTACGCGTAGTGCTCTGAGGCAGTTTGTAACATAACTTTAATATGATATAATGGACGTTATATTTTAGCTATAGCGTTGCGCAGTATATTTTTGTGCCTTTTACATTTTTCGAGCATAAGGGGTCCATTTACATATTATTTCTAGAGGCTATTTTGAAATAACTATATTATTAACTGCAGAGCCACAGTATTTAACGTCATTATTATAATTTATATAGTCTCAGTAGCATTTAATATTATTCGGTCACAATATATTCTAATTTTGTATACATGTAGTATATTAAATATATATTTGTATATAATTAAATTTGTATGACGTCACTCCAGTACATTTCCAGAGTTAACAGTGTTGAAGACTTATTAGTGTTAGACGATTGTTCGGGCAAGAGTTTCTGGGCTTATTGCTAAGAACAAAAAAAAAAGAAAAAATATAATGAAAACGCCAAAACATACATTTAAAAATGTCTTCTTTGATATCTACAATCAATTTTGAAGTCGTAAGTACCAATTTTTTTTTCTATAATTGATTATTAATCGTCGCTAAATTTTGTTTTCTATTTTAATATAAGGTGCGTTGGGGTAAGATCGTACCGATCGAATTTCCGGTTGATTCGAGCACCTTTTTATTAGCCTTGTTCTCCAGGCAATACAAGCTAATAAAACTGCTTTTATTGACTGGAGAACAACTTATAAAAAGTATGGGGTAAAATCGGTACAATCTTACCCCATTGCCAATCTTGCCCCAACGCACCTTACAACATTGTATTATCTCATGGTTGTGCTTGCTTACACATTATGTTTAGACCTTCAATTTATGTTGGATGTCGAAACGGATCGTCAATTTGGTACAGTCAAACAAAAAAATGTATATGTACCGTCACCAAATATAGTTGAAGTTCTCTAAAGAACTGATGATGGATTTTTAAAATAGTGTTTACATAATACTGAAACTTCAGCTATATCTAGTGACCCTGTATAACTTTCCCTTTGTTCGATTTTACTTATATACGGCCAGAAACAGGTGCCCTATAATAGTTACAGCCTTCATGTAGATTTCAACAAAAAGTCATATTCATCCAATGCTTTAAAAAAATGATTTAGTAAATCGGAATCGACGAAAGGCTAATTTTATAATAAGACTTAATTATAATGATTGTATCCGTTGACGATATATTTTCTTTGTGTGGTAAAAAAAAAAAATTCTTTATAAGAGGCCAAATACTTGTGAATCTAAAAGATTCACAATTTTCCAAAAGATTTTATTCGTTGTATTCGTACCGTGGCATTTATAATTTTCATAGTATATGTTTGTACAATATTAGAAATTAGTTTTAACTCCAAAATGTTACTGCAGGGTGGCGCTAGTGTTGCTTGATTAGCATTCCTTATTATAATTTGCTTTGTCATCGTTTTAAGTGTAAAATTCCATCAGTCGGAGGGTGTATTTGTTAAAATTTTGTGAATGTTGTATTATACATTAGCTTAGCGAATGTAAAAATGTCAAGATGTAACAACTAAAGGGAACGACGATGTACAAGACTTGTGAAGTGTGAAGAGTACATAAGATTGTTATTTGTAAGCAGGTATCGACGCATAGCTCGCCCCGTCCGCGTCGGCGGGGCAGCCGCAGATGTTATAAACTATCAGATTACAATATTAGCAACTGAATATGTGTTAAAATAAAACTTGTATTATAATAAGATTATTGTAAAAGTATTTATCTTTCATTTTAGTCGTAACTTTAAGTATATGGTCCTCAGATAGATCGCAGCCTCATCGCAGTGTAAATATTTTATTTCTCCTCAGAGAATCGTCTGTCGAACGCTTTACAACCCCACTGATCTACATTTTGGTCCAATTTTTGTACTACTAATAATGTTCATCATGATACCCTATTTACCTACTTATTTATGTTTCGTAAAAATTTATACAGTAATGCTTAAATGTAGTAAATTATGTACAATAAATTTATTTCAAAATTTTATTAGTATTTGTATTTAAACGATGAGAGATGCAATAATGACTAAGAATGAAGTTGCTTGTAAATATTAAAATTCAAACTAGAAATTTTAGAATTTCCGGTAAGGAAATATTGTGTAAATATGAGAACTAATCTACAAATCAATTATGATATTTTCAAAACCAATAAATCTATCGTACAGCTGATTCAAGCTTATGTTTAAAATCGCTTCTCCGATATTTTTTTTTTGTGTTGCAATACCCTTAAATTAATACATAGCTTTAAACATTTCATTACATGTCTCCAAATGAAGTTCTAAATTCTAAAGTATTAAATTTAATCAGGTTTACTATCAATCGCGTGATATCATAGTTATCTAAAAATCGATACTGGATAAATGAAACCACATCACGAGTCGGAATCTACCCTCAGTGATAAGGTGCGGCGGTGATAAGACAAGCGCAGCGCGGAGGTGGACAGTAGCACGCGGGCGGCCGGACACCGGCCGGACAGCGACCGCCACGAGCCGGACAGCGACACGGGCCGGCACCTCACCCATTTCTCTCCCTTTCCCGCCGCTACGCTGTACACTGTAGCGCATACCTGCGGACCTTTTTTTGTTATGGTGCTCCCCCCGCGGCTCGCGGCACGTCGCCCGGCCACCAAACATAAACCGTCTTGAGACGCGACTCGGGACGCACGCATGTTGATCGCGCGTACGCGGCGCTCGCGCGTAAACATTCACGACTACTTACAATGAGATCTTTCATGTGACGCGCCGGATATATCCTCTCCGAACATGAAGTGCATTGTGGCTGTTGTTTTTACCGTGACCCTAGTGACCGGAGTCGCCGCCGAGGCGTCCGTGCGGACATGTGAACCTATCAAAGTGGCGATGTGTAAGAACATTGGATACAACCAAACTGGAATGCCCAACTTGGCGCGGCATACCTTGCAAGCGGACGCCGACGTGACCCTGCAAACCTTCAGCCCTTTGGTGCAGTACGGATGCTCCTCTCAGCTGCATCTGTTCCTCTGCTCGGTGTACGTGCCGATGTGTACCGACAAAGTTGCGCTACCCATCGGGCCCTGTAGAGGTTTATGTGAGAGTGTGTACGCTAGATGTTACCCTGTGCTTCATGGATTCGGTTTCCTCTGGCCTCCAGAGCTGGATTGCTCTCTTTTCCCAGCTGAAAATAACCACGAACACATGTGTATGGAGGGACCCGGTGAACGTGCCCCGCCGGTGGGGACTGTTCCTTTGGATATGGCCAATGCAGGTGGAAGAGGAGCTTGTCGTCGGCTCATCAAACCTAATAATTGGGTATGGGTGAGAGGATCGGCACGCTGTGCGCAATTCTGTGATGCGGAAGTGCTCTGGGATGGTGGAGAGCGAAAAGCTTCAGAAGTATGGCTAGCAACATGGGCGGCTTTGAGCTTCGCGTGTACACTGGCGGCCGTGGGGGCACAGCTCGCGTGTGGAGACCGAGGAGGAGCTGGAGAGCGGGCGCTAGTCCTGGTGGCGCTGTGCCGGTGCGCTGCGGCTGCAGGCTGGGGGGTGCGCGCCGCGGCTGGCCGAGCTGCAGCTGGATGCGCCAAGGACTCCACCTCACCTACACGCATGTTGCTGGCACACGATGGATTAGCTAATCCTAACTGTGCAGTTGTCTTCCTCCTGCTGTATTACTTCGGCCTTGCTGCATCTGTTTGGTAAGTTATTTTTGTTCCTTTTTCGCCCAATACGTCAATAAACTATTACTTCTGTAATTGTATAACTGCACTTGCAGTATAGTTCATTGACATTTGGGTCGCAAGACCCTAATATAAATCTGGTATTTGCACGAATACCTGCAAAACAACCGAAACAATCGGGCACGGTAAAAAATTGGCAACAATTGACGCCTCTGAACAAACTGGACAATGGATCTTGTATTCCGATTTGGACAAATACCTGTCGTTATTGTCGGGACCGTCCCAAACGGTCGACAATCAATTATGTTTTGTCACTTGTCGTGTTATAATGTCCTTTAATCTGTCGCCGGACGTTTACGAAAACGTAATGAACAATACAACAATGAGGTTTCTTCAGGTAGAAATGTACATAGATCGACTTTCAACTATTGTCAAAGTGGAATTGAAACGAGCTCAACTCAAACTCTTTCACAGTTCTCGCTTTGTAATACAAAATCAGAAATTATTATCATTGTTTGTAGTCAGAGCCGGGGAGCTAACACAAAGCTATTTAAACTTGAATAGACTTAACAGAGTTCAAACTCCTTTACTAGGCGGAATACTTATTGTTTTCTTAGTAATAAGTCATGCTTTGAAACGGTTAGAAACAAATGGAACCAACCTTTTGTCGTGCTCGGTTAATAGATGCTGCCATTACAAAATCTCTTTTAAATCACAAGACAAATAATAAACATACCAACTTTAAACGGAGGTTTCTTTGCATAGGTACACTTTACATAGCTAAATCAAGGCACATATGAATCTGATTCTGTGTTAAATACAGATATTTGATGTCTTATTATCAAATTACAATTTATTGCAATCATGGAAATGCCGTTATAGGTACAAGAATTCCAATTTTCAATTTCACTAATGTTTAAGAGGATAAATCACCATATGTGCACAATAAAGAATACTCTATCTATCTATCACCATTTCTTTCTTTGTAAGACTGTTTCTAAGAGGAACATCGAAGCTGTAAACTAAAACGAATTGGGAAATAAAATAAACGAGGACCAATAAATCACGTGGAGGCGAAGACGGTGCCGCATGCCGGGCGAGAGCGACGAAACACGGGTCATGTACGTGCGTCGTAACTTCGTCTAAACGCAGACGCACCTTAGTTTGTTGTTCGAAGAACTAAAGTCATAAACCTAATAAAAACTTATCTTGAATCTAAAAATAAGGAAGATAAAAATAATATAAGTTATAAGCAGTTTTTATTCCGGCCCGTAATGAGACAATTAGTTCTAAGAATATCTTGGCCATTAATTTCCTCGTTTAAGTGACATTTTTACTGTATAGGAAATGAGTTATGGTCGTCTTCTACAAAAAATACCAAGACGCAGCTGTAAAACTTCACGTGGTTGTAACAAAATACACTTTGTTGACGAGGACACAGAAAAAGTAGCCCTGTACAGTCTGCAAACTAAACTTTCTGTTGATTTACGAATATACATCTTAGACAGTGACCGTAAGATACAATACAGCGGTAAAGAATAGCTTGTAAATCTGAAGCGACATGGTTGTGCAGTAAAAACTGGCCGTCTTGCATTTCTACATAAATATTGGTTTAACTACCCATACAGCGGTTGCGATCCAATGATTGGTATCTGAGAAATATTGGCGATCTGCCTTCTTGCGTTAAACATTATGTGCTGCAAGCTTTTTGCTAACAAAACTACCACAGTCCACAGGACTTAAAGTATTTTTATTTCGATTAAAAAAACTGAAATCAGACACAGTCTAATAAATTACGAAACCTATAAAACTATTTGTTTTAGGTATTTGCTGATAGGTTTATCGAAAACTACTCTTGGTTGAGATTTACCAATTTAAAAAAGAAATTCCGGGCGAGGTACATATTCCCGCCATTCCAGAAATGTGTGATGTGTTGTCTGTTTTTGCTTGCGAAACCAATGCGTTAATGAAGACATTTTTCGAAATCATAACACGTTTAAGAAAGTAAAACTTGATTCTTTGAATAGTTTACTAATTGTTATATAAGTAAGTAGATACTTACTAGTTGTTTCACCCTGTTAACTGCGAAACATTTACCCTTTAATTCTTGCCTCTAAAACCATATTATCGTCTTTATCGATTCAAGTTATTATTTTATTACTTTAGACCGGTTGCACCTAATTAATTACTCCACATCATTTTACTTGACATTAAAGACAAATGGGGAAATTAAAATGAATTATGGATACACTTTTTATTCTGAAGTTTGTTATGTTTACCAATTACGTGCGAGCTTAATTTGTAGATGGTTAATACCAACGGTTTTAGTATTAATTAAAAAGAGGCTGACATTTTGACGAGTTGACATTCAAGTACCTACTATATGCCGTGTGTACTTTGATTCCTGTAAGGGTTTGGCGTATTGAATTTTTTACAGTAGGGTTCTTTGACGTGAGTGGGTACTTTATTGTTTGATCGGTTATTAGTTAAATTAACTTTAGTAAAAACTAGCTTCCGGTTGCGGCTTCGCCCGCGTGGTTTACGAACCCGTTCATTTTTCCGGGATAAAAAGTATAACCTATGTGCTATTCCAGACTATAATCAATCTCTGTGCCAAATTTCATCCAGATCCGTTCAGCCGTTTTGGCGTGAAAGAGTAACAAAGATCCATCCATCCATCTATCCTCACAAACTTTCACATTTATAATATTATTAGGATAGGATAGGATTAGTAGGAAGTAGGATAGGAAGAAGGATAGTAGGATAAGTAGGATGTCAAAATAATCACTAAAGGCAAATACATATATAAATAAACATAAAGAACGTGTAAAGGGATGCATGGTTTTCAAAGCACATAATTCCTATACCCTGCCCAGGCGCATTAGCTTTTGAAAGCTTTCCTTTGAGAGTTCGTTGATCCAGTGTTTTCCAACTCATTGTACCTTATTATAATATACATTCTTATTTGTTATCAAAGCCGAGACTTTGACATTAGTTAGTAAGTAGTTGTAAAGAGAGTTATTCATCAGGACAACGAGAAGTTGCAATTAATCTGCAATTTAAAGTAGTTATCTCTTTAATGTGCAAATTCGCGACGTTCTTAGGGTTATTAAACTTATAATCACTCACCTTGCGAACATTTACGTTTCGGCGAGGTTGATGTCTCGTAATGTTGGTAAAAGCTTTGTTGCCTTTAAAAATGTGTTGAATTAACTTGTGCCTACTTAGAACTATTTGCGTCTTACAAAAGAGGAAAGGAAAAATCTTCCTCAAAACAAATTGCATTACTACCAAAGTCTAAGATCGAAATACAGAATTCTTATTACTATCACCTAGATTCGCTGCGTTATTTTCATCCTTGGTTACATAAGATTCAATTAAATTAAGATTACAAATCATCACCTACGCCAAATCTAAACGCATTAGTATATCATCGATATTCCAATTTCGTCATGTTGCTAGTCGCCACACACGCCTAATATAAGGAGGACACACATACAGGCGTAACGGTGGCTGTAAATCTCTGTTTATAGCGGACATTATTAATTTCTTAGAAAGCCACAATTTCGTTACAAAACTGACTCGTTATGATAATTTCCCGTTGATTTATACAACGTCGGTGTTCTTTGAATGTGTTTAATGTTAATCCTGGACACATTTTAGTGAGAAAATATTGATACATACGAATACGAAACACAGAAATATCTTGACTCTGTCCATTTCAGAGCCTATTTAAATGCGTAGAAGCCGTCGATTAATTTTATCTTGTGATAAAATCTACAGATATTGGAAGTTGTAAAATATCGTCGATTATTATCGAGGATTTTAATACAATCAATCACTCGCGTAATCAGTTGCGTCCTTCATTCTCTTTTATTATTATGGTTACCATCATTTTCATGTAGTTGTGAGTATGCAAATTAAACTGAGGCCCTAGTGTAAGTTAATTTCCGATTTACTACATCGAACGCGTTCGGCGCTCCGATTGGTGGAGAGCACGAAACGGACCAATCGGAGCGCCGAACGCGTTCGATGTAGTAAATCGAGTTTGGCAAAAGAAACTTACACTAGGGCCTCTGGATAGTGGACATTTCTAACATTTATTTACGAGATTTTTACGATATTCCTTAGCAAGGTTTTAACCTCGAAATTTAAAAATACTATCGAGGGGGAAAACGGCGGAATGAAGGGTTCGCCGTGTATCAAATTAAGACTTCTCCGTGTATAATTAAGCCCTCGTAAGTAGTGTAGTACGCAACGAACTCAATGACCTAGTATCACAAAGCGCCCTAGGGCGGTAATTACAATCGCAACGAGGCGATGACTGTTCACTGTTCAGTAACAATGTGCGTAACCAGTCGCAGTGCTCGCGCCGGTTATAGCATCAATTACAAGCAGTTATCGCGTTTTATTGACACATGAAAGAGGCCGGTTTAATTGTTTGCAGCGTACGTGCGCCTGCGCTCGACGGAGGCTCGATGCTGAGCCTCTTGCTTCTAAACTAGCCCTATTAACATAATAACAGATCGCTCAGCGCGGAACTTGTTAGTCGAGCGCATATTGTGGTCGCTGTGTAATGAGAAACGTCAAATTGGTTTTGTATTCATGCGCTGAGCGAGCAGTGAGCTTACGGACGCGCCGCGCAGTTACCATTTGTTCACATCCACTGAATGTTTGAGCCTTTCTTGGTTTCATAGATGTTGTATATTCTTGTCTGGCAGTCCACACCTCAGTATGTGAGAAACCATTTTTCTATATTAGTTTTGTTCCTAACTAATAATTACAGACCATAAAAATCAATTTCCTGAAAGTTGACCTAACTTTCAAATACTTACGCACATTACGTAACTAAAACAAATTAAAATTATATACTTACAAATGTACTAGACGTTTGAAAATGAACTAAGATTTAAAAATATTCATGAAAGCGCATGCTTTGTGGACATGCCTTTAAACATAAAGCTTTTGTACAAACTACGGGTTTTCTGTTCTTAAAATAACAGTAATTTTATTTTCATTTAGATGAAATACCACGGATACGGTAATAAACATAAGATGAATTCCAACTGTGGGTTTCATAACTGACTTGATATTAGCTTTTCTCCGGCAGTGCCGGTTTCGGAGCATTGTGTTGTTGTTATTTGCAATCTCTAATTATGCACTGCGATCCCATAATAGGTTATGTCTATTGCGGAATAGAAAGTGAGCTCTCAATAGCTACATGTCATTAGCTTATTACTGCCTTCGATAGCTTTCCATGAGTAGTGGAGTTTCCTCAATTTAGTAAAAGCATAAAAGTATAACCCGCAACAACTAACTATGTGCTTACAAATAATTGTTGGTGTCGTAATTCTCTCTAGTTACCGTCCGGTCGAAAAGAAGGTGTATAATCTGGGGTCGGTTCATAATTCCTTGTTTATTTAAAATTTCCTTGCTCCGCCGATGTAATCTCGACACGAGCGCCCCGCCTTGCGCCGCCATTCTCGTTAATAGGGCTGCCACTCGTTATTACATTTATTATCGATCAATAACCTAGCTGTGATTGTTGTTAGAGATTACATTGACAACCGGCGGCATGGCAAAGCTACAATGTATTGTAAATATTATTACATGTCTAATTTTTTGTGTTTTTTGTTGTTGTTTGTTTTATATTTAATGGTATATACAAATAAAAAGATTGTGTTCCTAAGTTATTTTGAAGTTAAAAGATACTGCTCCTGTCATCTTTCAATGTTTAGTACAGTTTTATAATCGAATCCATTAAACTGACATTAGATATCGATAAATCAAACTAAAAATGTGGCACAACACTACAGAGGAAGATTCGATCCCACTGCGCGCCCGCACCGTAATTGGGATGCTAATCAGATGCTGAGCTGTCTCGGTCCTCTTCCCTCTTAAGGCAGGACTTCGTGCCGTCTCGTTTGTACGCCAGAAAGGACTGCGTCGTAGGCGGCGGGGTCTTCAATCATCTGGCAATAAGCGAGAGAGACGCGCTTCCCTCGGGCTTCGGCCCGCCTGATATGTAATCACCGTAGTTTGCGCTGGCAGAATAATTTTCATTTTTAACAACCTACCAGCCTGGTCACCATTCACCACACATGTAAACCCGGTACTCCAACTTTATGAAATGATAGTTGTTTTCGTTTTCAATGTAACAATTTTCTGTAATTTACATATTGTAGTTAAAAACTAATATCAAGCAATATTATAACAAGTTAACAAGGAGAGCCAGCAGTAAAATAATTTCAAGAATTATGGTTGTAAAAATCACATTTTTGAGAAGTCACTTGTCTTTTTAAGGCGGTCAATAAATTATATTATGGGCTCTTTGATAGTTCCGATGTTCCAATGCAAAATCATTTATTAAAAAGAGCATAGACGAGATATTATATCCTTCCATTAATTTTTTGGATGCTTGACTTATAGGCTAGAAAAGCAATGCGTGTTCGGTTCGTCGGAGCAACAAAGCAGTGTTTACCCTGGCCAGATTACAAAGGAGCCGAGGAGCGAGGATTCTGCATATCTGGCTCTCTGATCGGCGCGGGCGCAGCGCAGCCGAGATCGTATCGAGCGATCCTCATTATTGGAACACGCTTTGTTGGGTACAAATAGTATACACGGAATTGTGAGAGGAGCTATGTTCTCCAAAAAAAAAAGGTAACAAGAAGATTGGTAACGTAGACCAATTTCTTTTGAACGATTATTTCTGTTAGGGCAATTATCTAGTTTATTGCCTCATGCATCGATAATCTCATGTTTATTGTATGAGGGAGATGATAGCGTTAAGAAACGATTGACGGTTGAAACGTTATAACATTGTTGATCCGCCACATGGTAAAGCTTCACATAGCTGCATCGCATACCACGCTTTTTCAAATGGTAAGTTTCTTGAAAGCCATGCATCGCAAATTCAACTACATAACATTTTCTGCGTATAGCTCACTAAACTTCTGACAAGATTAGGAAAATTATTGTAGAAGCATTTTATCTTTAACATCCTTGAGTCATAAGAAATGCTGCTAGCCTCCGAAAGGATAAGTTATTTCACAAGAACATTATGTTATCTTAGTTGGTGCACCAAGCGGGCTTGTTAGCCGCGATCCACGGTTTAGATATACGAGGCTGGACCCAGCTTGGCCTGCCACGATCATATCGTCGCCCATTGTTCGCCCTCGCTACGAACATGAATGACTGTCACTTTCTATTTTTACATCACATTATGTGGGTGTTACTCGAACTATTTTTACAGCGTCTATTTAAGAATTTCATGAAAGCTTTATGACGTTATTTTCTTGTAGACAATCTGGCACTGTTGGAATGGTTGTGTCCATTCACCAGAGTATCAAACTCTGTTCTATGAAATGTTTTTATAAGAAATATTATTATTAGTACCTAAATTAAATGCCATTAAACTGTGCCATGCTGCACGCATTAACTTTGTACTCATTAATATTTTCATAGCTCACACAACGGAGTAGCATTTCTAAGATTTACAATTATTATCTATTTCGAGTCTTCTTAAATATGTCCCGCTGTCAGTTTGAAGGTTGTTCATTAAAGGTCAGCCAGTGTGCAGTCAAGTGGGTGGCCGATAATTTCTGTTACCCACCTCGTTTGTTGGTTTTCGATGATGGATAGCCATGTAATTAAGGCCGATTATCTGTCTACCCGCCCGCCTCGGGGAAACTGGGTACTCGGGTGGAATTTTAAAATTGCTGTAAATGTAGACTCGGCTATGGTAATAAGCTTATTATCGATAGCAGTTGTGCCTGCAATACTAGTTTATGGACTTATCATACTGAATAAGTTAAAGCAAATTGCCTTAATATTAAAAGCAGCTCCATGTTTAGGTAACTAGGAGTAAACGAAAACTATAGAATGTATTGGATACCTTGAGTTTTAATTAAAAAGATTTCTTTTTGCCCAGTAAGCTTGGCCATAACAATTGCGTACCTAACATGTTTTGCAGAACTGTTTTATGAACTGAAAGCTGGAAAACAAAATACACCTATGCACGATGCGGATATAAAGATACTGTATATAGACAAAGATGAGGCGTTTTGCATGTGTTATTACTACGTGTGTATTATTTGTACGTGTTGTATAGTAAAGTCATCATCATTGGCTTCTCCCGGGAACGGGTCACGGACAAACGGTGGTCGCTGAGTCAAGCAAGCTCTTAGCGCGAACACAACACTGCATTCTACGCGGTCAGCAGAAATTGATGACCGTGTAATGTGACCAACGTTCTGGAAATATGTTATCGTACAACAGATAATATTCAGTTGTGCGCATTAGGTACAGCATGACATCATCTTGCGTATAACTGATCTTCGGATTCAAATTCCACTTTGTATAGGTTTTTATGTGCTTTTATATTTCTGTTTACCCCACATCTACATCCAACCCACTATATTTTGAATGGTTTCTTTCAGAATCGTTTTACTGTTGCCATTTCACAGTCTTATTTAATGATGGTTTTGCCAAATAATATTCAGAATAAGATACTACGCTTGGTTCAGCACCAAAACTTATGGTCACCATAACGGATGCATGTGCTTCGTTTAGCGCCTGCTCTTCCAAACAAGCTTGCGTCCGCGTTGTCTTTTACAGGTTGTACATCTTAAAAGCTTTCACGGCTCATTTTCTCAATATGAACACAACCAAAATTTACACCCAGCAGCAACGCACTGCGCTGTTAATTAGACCTTTTAATACGTTCCATTTAGAAATCACCATGAAAACCGTTAGTCGTAGTTCTATATTAGTCCAAAGTTTAGACAAAGTATAACTTAAAATTTTAAGTTCTTTTATTTTTTACCTCCGACGTCTCGTTAACTGATTTATATTTCTAACCTACAAGGTTAAATTTGTTCCCAGAAAATGCAAAGATTTCTTTGTGTGCAAGTTTGTTCGTTTTTTCCGAATACGAAAACGTGAAACGTTACGACGCTCGCCCGAATAAATGGACGAGGGAACCATTGTGTGGGTTTGGGAGAGCAGGTAGACTTTTTTGCCGACCTTACGCGGTACTGACGGTGAAAAAAACGCGTAATTTATTGGTGCCGGCTGTTTTTGAACAGAAGTTGTGTGTGCCGTGGACAGTTTTGTAAGAAGTCGGTTGAAAACATCCCCTTTATTTGCAATTTCGGTAAGACAGGTTAAGATTACCCCAGGACAGACAAATGTTGTACAGCTCTCGGTATCTTCGTAATTCGGCACACATTTTGTTCCTAGAACCTTTTCTAAACCCTAAAGAAAAACATAATGAAAAGAATTATGTTACCCAATATTTATTGCGAGACGGTAAACACCTACGGTGAATTAAAACCGGCCAGTTTAACTGCTGTTGCAACGTTTCTAGTAAACCTCCGTCATAGCCAGAGTAGTTAGGAAGCCATTAAACAAAATTGTCGTTACAAGTAAATCATAATTTCTAAAATAGCGAACAGCTTGCAGGAAGTTGAACGATATAGCTTCCGTTTAATAACAAACGGTTCGGCCAAGGATCGCATCCTAAACAAACACAAATTTCCATTAATGTCGGACAGACGGACAGGCTTAGCCGTATATATTTATTGATTTATTGATCGTAAGGAGAAATCCCGACGATCGTAATTTAAACGGGCAACCAAAAAGCCGGCCGAATGTTTTGGGCATGGACACAGCAATGTTTGGACATGTTTATGATAAAATAAAAATACCGCGGTTTATTTACGTGTACGTGCCATATCTATGTTTATATTAGATATACTATTATGATTCGATCTATCACGAGCTAGCTATAAAATATTTTGTTTTAATAACACTTTGAGTATTGATGTTAAGATATAGAATGGTTGTGTAAAAAAAAATATATATACATATACATACATAAATAATGTTTGTTTGTTTTCTTCCATGCAAAATTGGTCGTAAAAAAATAAGAGAAACTATCAGTTTATACAACAACTCAATCAAAATCTTGCCCTAGAAGCTAAAAATATTGAGTCTAAAACTACTCTACGATCTCTGTTCCAATCCGACTCGCTAAGCAGATGCACATGCCTACTTGGAGATACCTGCATCCACCCGCTATCTATCCTTTTACTACCATCGCTGTTCCTTTCACACACTAAAACGTTCCCATTTGATAGAAAGAGATACATATAAAAGCTTTACAAATTATATTATTACTGTAACACTTATGAGATATGGTTTTACGTTTTTCGAAGTTAGAAGTTTATTATTACTTTTTATAAGCGTTTTCCAAAAATTACGAATTATATACGTATGTATGTTGAAAAGTGACATGGTATACAAGAAAGTAAACTCTGAGATGACGTCTGATAGAGATGAGTGGAAGAAAAAGACATATTGCGCCGACACCAAATAATATGGGATAAGGGTAGGAGAATGATGATGGTGATATTAAGTACGGATGTAGGTACCGGATTTATGGTTTGATTTTTAGCTTCGTGGTTGCGGTGATCATCAAAAAGTTTGCTAAAGGTTGCTCAGCCGTAGCACTCGTAGCACGTGCGTAGCTAAGCCGAATTTCTTTTTATTTTATTTTTTTCATTTACTTTTGGGATTTGAAAGATGGTGTCGTCAACATTGTGGCATAGTGGTATCTTTTATAGTCTATCTATACAGTACTAGAAAATATACCTGAAGAATAGGCAATTTACGCTGCGGAGGCCCACAAGGCACTATACTTGGATCTATATTGTACCTCCTCAATACGATAGCACGCGTAATAACGAAGCTCTGTTTGCTACCCTGCCTAACAATTGCTAGCTGATGGGTAGAGGATTAAAGTGAGACAAAATTAGTTAACCAATCCAAATAAATAAAACCGTTTTCCCGAAGAAAGTCAACGTTAGATATATTGGACTAAGTACATTTTTATTTTATGTCGGCAGGCTTTTAAAGTCATTCAATTGTACTTTTTTTATAATAATGTAAACATGATATACCTATTTATTCAGTTCGCATTTGTTTAAATTTCAAACCTCACGATTTCATAAGCATGTACTATCGTATCTTCTATAGCAACTCAGCATCATGCACCCCTAACAAAGGACGAGATAACCAGTTTATTTACATCGCAACTATAAGAAAAGGCTCGATTGTATGTAAAACAAGCGGCGTAAACGGCCCATAAACTTTATTATAACGAGGCTTCGGCCATCTCCGGCCGCATGCCCGCACCGCGCACCGATTTATACAGATGCCCAGATCGAATGATTTTTATCTCGGTTCTTAATTTTACACTTGAATATCGACACGTTTTACTTACACAAGATTAGCCTTTTTGGGATATTGTATTTCATATCTTGAATTTTAAATAGTTTTACCGTTTCCATCATGGTTCTTTTCAAGCTTGTAAAATAAATTGTGATTCGTGCGTAATATTACCAGTAGGCATCTGCTTTGGTAGATAAACAATAACATTCGCATGAAATAGGTAGCATGTTGCATGCAAAATTTAATTATTCTACCACGTCTAATCATTTTAATGGATACTAATTTATTACGCAGTATGATTCACACCACTGAAACTAATTTTGAACAGCAAAATATCCTACTGTGATCGAGGAAAATAAGAGGTAAAATTCATCGCTTTCAATCACTAGGAAAAGCGTGTCTTATCATTTATTAGTGGCTCGAGGCTACTGCATCTTGCCTGCAGACAAAGTAATTCACTTACTGAGTGGTTCTATTACAATGGAGTGTAAAACTGAAATTATGTAGCGAGCGTTAAAGGTGATGTCCATGACGAATGGTGATGCGAGGTCTCGCGTTTACGAGGCAGATTTATTAATTTTAAACGCTTCGGTGTTAGCCTCCGTCGACCGGCTAGGATTGAGAGGTGCTAGATTATGGATTAAGTTTATATGTGTGTTCAAAAACTATAATGAGCGGGCGGTGTTTGGTCTTTCGGAGTATTTATTTGATTATCAAATTTAATGTATGTTCAATCATTTGGTACTAATAATACTGCATAGAAGAAGGTAATTAATCGTCGGATTAATATTTTCCTAGTAAAAATTAAGTAGTATTTCTTACTGGTACTTTCACGACCGTAGATGCTGTCCAATAGCTTTTGATAAATTTCATTCTATTACAATAATTCATTAGCGAATTCATGGCCAATATATCTTGACCGTAACTTATAACTAGCACAACATTCATGAGATTCAATCTTATTTGGGCATTAAAACCCAACCGCAGGTTTCAGCAGAATGATTATCAAACTTTGTGTAGTTCTTTGTAAGCAGCCACAACGCTCATTTCAACAAAGCCGTGATATTTATTTTCTCGGTTACTTTAATACTTATTACTGTGCTAATATATTTGCGTACAGGTACGATAATTTTAAACTGACTGTAAATGGGTGTGAGCGAGTGTATGCTTGGGCTCGATAACGGTCATGTAGCCAACATGTATGTCCGGCCAGTTAGTCCATGCCGACTCAAAGTCCCTGTATTCAATGTAATTACGTTTAACTATTGCGATGTTTTAGTACCCACTAATGTAATTGCGGCTGTATTTGTGTTATGGCTTATGGATTTTCTATCTTTATGAGCGTGTAGCTGTAAAACTCTCATTGAAATTTAATGAATCGAAATGGCTCTGCGAAAGTTATTTCGTTTGTAGGTTTCCTAAGAATCGCAACAGAGCTTAGGAATTATTTAATTAGATATAAATTTAATTACTTTACCTACATCAAATGTCTCACAATAGTTTATTAAAATACATATGTAATGATTTAAAGTGATACTAAAAATTCAAACCCTAATCTTTATTTCATGTGTAAAATAAGTGGCAGACACAATGTAATTATTAATTTAGCTAACAAGTAAGTGCATTCCATACTTTGACCATAAATAGTATCGACTGTTGCAACACATAGGTACTTAACACACGCATTATAAAAACTCACCTACTAAAAACGAGTCGATAATCATTATAATAGTTCGTTGTACTTGAAAGTGATAAAATACGACGATAACAATCATCGGAGGCGGCTAGTTTGAACTCTATTTTGCATCTCCGAGGCGGCACATCAAAGCAGTAATCATGGCCCTCAGATTCACTCGGAGGAGGTATCCACGCACTCTGTGGGCGGTAAAATGTTGCTTGTTGACGCTTCCAACTGATTTGGTAGTACAATCAGTTAGATAGAATTTAGTAAGTAGGTACCTATACCCTTTGGTGAGGATTTCTAATATTTAAATTCTGTTTAGACTGAAACCCAAACCCTCTCTTTATTGGAAGGCATATCGATATTGTTTTCGATGCTGATAGGCATTTGTTTTTCCGTGTCTTGTATATTTTTAGCAAATAACGCATGCAAATTGAAAGGTGAATAAAAAATTGTCACATGACGGGGATCTCTTTGATCGAAGATAAGAAGAATATGTTTATCAGAGATCAAAGAGCACTCTTAATAAATATATTATGACAGTTGATGAATTAAATTACCTTTATAGATCAAAGATGATTTTTACATACCGACCACACACGAATTTTCACTTTATATTATTATATATTACAAATAATATAATTAAATAGATTATAATTTATACAACATATTACATGTTAGTAATAAATATCTACCTATCCATTGTCTTACCAATCGGGATGTCTTTTTTATTACCACTTCTAAGAATATAAGCGTAAAATATTAACAAGTATTATTTATTAACCCAATCAAATTATCGAGCGGCATATTAAAGTACATTTTTTACGGTACCGCATTCGGTGTATCGCAACAAGGCGTGATGTAATAACTTTGGACATGATCGACGGCTCGCTGCGTTAGCGCCGACACAAACACCAACAATGTTTACCGAGCGATAGTCAGCGTTTTTTTTTTTTACAACCAGATAATTGGTTGATCGGAAATGGTAGGCATAATGAGGTGTTTGGAAAACCTGTACGAAGAGAAAAGTTCGTGTTCTTTTTTGGGTAAACGCAAAGGGTTAAATAACGTGCGCGTTGTTTTAAAATATTCGCATGAATTTTGTTTTTTGTTTAGATCATTCTTAAAGTCGAAACGTGAATTTAGAGGTTTAATTATAATACAACCAAACCGACTAGATGCAATTCATTAATTCATGTGGCTACTGATTATCCTAAAGCTCATTACAGAAAGACTACATAGAAATACCTTAGTGCGCATCCATGATCCATGGTCTTAGGTGGTTAGGTATTAATTTACAAATACGTCTTCATCTCTCCATATAAGTAATTTTACAACAGTAAACCCCTGTTAAACTGATTTGTGGTTTTAAATATAGGCTGTTTATTAATGATTTTTTTTTATGTAAAACAATATAGATACGTCTATACGCAGGCAAAAGTCTGTATCTTTATTGACCAAAGTCTGTATCTCTATTGACCACATCACTAGATTTAAAAAATACATAACTCAAACAACATAGATTTAAGTTCCTATCTTTATAAGACCTTTACCCTTTCCGAGGCTGTTTAAATGTTCTCTTTTCAAATTTTGAGTGACGGCTCGTTGTTCATGCGCCTGAGTTTATTTCCAACATGGCTGCCCGACTTGATCACTTTGATAAATAAACTGATAAAGGAATTTGGTTAGTAACGGCTGTAAAACAAACGCAGCGGGGTTTTAGTTTTAATTTATAAATAGTTATAAGTCGTAAAGAACAGCTGATCTAAACCCACGATTATTTCTGAAGAATTGTGACACTGCTAAGAATTCCAAGTATTTTATTATTTTGTTAGCCGATTTTAAACCTAATTATACATTGCTAATGGTGCAATATTGTTAAATTATATAAAGCTACAAAGTTTATTCGTTATTTTGTTTATATAAATATGAACACTTACAAAATTTTATCTGTTGATATTCAATTATATCTTCGAATGTAAGTAACATAAATTGAATGCGTTGATGTCTTTTGTAAGAGACCTTACGCTTGACCACAAAGCAAGACGCATACGTTAAATTATTAATTTTCGACTCATACAGATGAAAGAAAAGCCATTTTTCAAGTAGATACATTCTAACAACAAAATTTTAATGAGTTTTTTTCCCTAAGTCGTATTTATCTAATAAGAATCTACTAAAAAACATGATTAGTGTTATATCTTTAATAACATGTCCCGCGATGACTGCTAGCTAATAATTATGAAACGATAGCATCTCATAAAAATGCGCTTGTAACATACTTTATAGCTACGATTAGCTCTCGCAACGAAAAACCAATTTAAATAAATTTCAAAAAGGCATTTATGAGAAAACCCCATAGCGAGCCTCCACACCAATCTAATTTAAACCCTCCTGTTTGACTGAAAGGTTTATATCGGAAAAACGACAAAAAACCTGCGCCTGAGTCATTCTCGTTAGTCCGACGAGTTCCCGCGGTACCCGTCTAATAAGCGCCGATGTTTGTTTATTTAAAATCACACCTTAACTAAATAAAAATAGGTTGCATAATTCAATGTGTAATTATGGTGGTTACGACATTTTTCAGTGAGTGCGTCCGTCTTGTTAGTAAGCTTATTGTTACCGGTGCGGACTTCCGTCCTTGTCTAGCGCCCGTGTTTGGGTGCGCGTGGGTGCTGCTGTCTCTTTCTAATCGTTACGGCAAGGTCGGCTCGTTAAAAGCTCTTAACGAGAAGCGAAGGAAAAGCACGAGCCTCGCTACGGTTCTCAAAGTTAAAATATTTTTACGCAGAATTAGGTAAGTATTTAGCTCTGAAATTGACTTTTAGCTTCTTGTATGTAAGTATTTACTGAATGTTTAGTATTTAGATAGTAAATAAACATTTTACTATTTATATACACTGCAATATATTTTCGATAACTATTGAAATCATTTTTTAATTACATTTTCTTATTAATTTCATATACCTAAGTTAAGTTTATTGTGTTTAAGGATTCATTTTGAAGTTTCATTATTAAATGACGATGTAACAGATTTAAGTAACAAAAAAATCTGTTATTAATTAATCAAACAATCGCTGATTCTATTGACATTAAAGTTTGAGAATCTCAGTCAGAGGCTCGCAAGGTATGAACTCCGCGCGTGTCCCGTTCACACCTGAATCGTGCGCATCTTTCCGTCGCACTTTAACACGGCGCTATCTCCCTTGCGTACTGACACCATCCCGTCACGCCACTCAGGATAATCGTCTGAAGAAAACACCTTATCTTCGAGTAAGTTCCGCAATCGCAATCAATTTAAATTCTTTAACATTTTAATGTCTCTGAGCTTTGTTTTGAGTCGGTCAGCTGATGCAGTTGACTATATTTCATTTTTAATATGGTCTTACATATTAATGTGGCCGAGTGTTGCTGATTTTTTGTTGAATACTTTATGAGCTTCGAGACGTAGTTTGGCGGGATTTAATTGACAGCTTGTTAAAGCTTTTTATGGCTTTTGCATAATGATTATAATTTATTGAGCTTACGAATAACAAATAACATTTAACCACAGTAGGTATGGGGCTGTCCATTAATCACGTGATGTTTTTTTTTAGCATTTTGAACCATTCCCTCCCCCTTGGTGATACGTGGTGAGGTTTGAAACTACCCCTCCCTCCTCGACTCACTGTAATTCCAAAGTACCGACTTCGCTCATATCTATTACCAAGAGCAAAAATAAATACACGTGATATCTTACTTCACCCTCCCTTCCCCCTTGTGATATTTCGTGATTTTTGCCAAAACCCCTCCCCCCCCCCCCTTTCGAGCCTCATGTGATTAATGGACGGCCCCTATCTTGCTAATTGAAACTGAATTGCAATATATAGAGACGTGTTCAATTACGCTTAAAACAGAGTTATTAAAAATGGCAAATTGGGTCTCTTTCTCTCTTGGGTTGGCGAGCCTATTACCATCTATAGGGTACAGTTCCAGACTCCGTGTTAGGAATTTCAACAAACATTTTACATAAAATATAATATTACCTATATCCTGAAAAACTCTTTTAAACGATGGCTACAGTAACGCACTTGTTTATTATAGCGGAGGCAACGCTCCTGCGCCGCGTCCCGGACAGAAATAAGAGAAAAAAAGTGGTATTTCTTTGGAAAACGACTCGACCGATTGCTCTTCCAGCCTTCGATCGATACCTACATGTACATACTCGATAACAACTTCGTATTTGTAAGTATTGTGGTATTATAGCCCATTTTATACCTCCACTGTACTTATTTCGAAAATCGCTTGACACATAATTTTTTTTAAAACCTGAACCTCTTTGATCTGGCGGCTTATTATCAAGTTAACTTTTTGAATGGGTTCCTGACGCTTTTTTATATTTTATTCACCTTTTCGCATATGTAGGTAATACATGTTCGGCATATATATCTTTGCACAGGCACCAAAGATTTCCATGTGACTATTTACTTGCGAAGAAATTAATATTCAACAGCTTAAAGCCAACGCCTGCATAAAGCAACACGATTTAACATACCACACAGCTGAATATTCTTAGTCTGACAAAACACGTACATGTTTGTTATGGTCAAACTCGGTTATAGTCGAACCACCAAAGCCATTATAACAATTTAGAAGATTACATCGTGCCGACGGATCGATCAGTCAAAGAGTTAATCACCGTGCCGAAAAACTATTTGGTGGAATTAAGCGGTGCGCACACGACGGGCGTACGGAACCCTGAACCCGTAGTCAAATGTATAATCTAATAACTAGAGAATACTGTCTCATTGGTCTACTGGTCACAAGCGCGACTGCTGAGGTCCTGGGTTTGATTCCCGGATCGGGCAAAGTGTTATTGGGTATTTCTGTATAAAAAATTTCAGTTTCAGCATGGAGTTTGGAACTGTGCCCGGTAGATGACAATAGGCTCGCCCCTTTTACATGGAACTTAATAACAGCATCGGCGAAATGGGGGTGCACAAGAGTACACCTCTGCCTAACTCTTCGGAGATACAGGCATGATGCTATGTATGTAGCTAGGGAATAGATACTCCAGTAAAATATGCGCAGTTTTAATTTAGTAGATTTTGCTGGCTTGTGTCAATATGCTGTCAAATAATCCCGTGTTTTGTAAATGTCAGTCGTATACGTTTCGCATGCGTTTCTTTTTTCAGGCGATTGTAAATTACAATTGGTCTACAAGGGCTGCGCAGACGCGAGTAACTATACCTTACGCGTTATAATTGGCCTATTTTATCCATCTTCCAGATTACTGGCAGATACGTGAGACAATTTTGGAGAGGCATAGCCTGCGTTCAGTGCCGGATTAAGCAAGTGCGGGGCCCGTAGCAAATTCTATCGCGGGGCCCTTGATCTGCTATGGGCTCTTAAGTATAAAATGACTTTTTGTAGAACGTGTGCGTTTACCTACCGTATGAAATTTAGTGTTTTATTTTCACCAACCAAATAATCGGTTACCGATTGTCTGACGTGGATTGTCTTATTCGGAAACAGGTGTAACGTTTCACGTTTTTGCGACATCAAGTAAAATCGATAAACCACATCAAGTTTCACTCAGAAAATTAGGCTCAGGCGAAGGGTTTGGAAATGCGGGGCCCCGATTTGCGCGGGGCCCGTAGCAATTGCTACTCATGCTACGTGGTTAATCACGCACTGCCTGCGTTAAGTTGGACGCAACTGAATCATATTTCACATGAAGATAACAGATGGAATGTAAAGGAACATCTGTAGAAATAACAGTGCAATGTAACCTCACTCCTCGATGTTATTTATGATGTCAAAGGACAGTGATGAATAACGTGTACTGTGTGAATGTTCGTATCATATCTGTCCCACATCAATGCATTAGGCACTATATCTAATATTGTACGTAGTAGATATATGTTCTATACATCAGTGTTACCAGTAGTTTACTGCAGTGGAAAGTTCTAGAACCAAAGGAAATAGTAAAAAGTAAAATAAACTTCTCACTTGCAATCTAATTTTATTTGAATACCTATTTCAAAGCAGCACGCGCTTGAGTCCTAACAACCCACGTGTAATCAGCTTTAGTATGCTGTAATAGATTCGAACGAGATGCGTATGCGCAGCGCTTTAAAAAGCTCTTTGAAATCTCCGTCCAATCCACAATAAAACTAGCGCAGTCATCCAACGACCGGAGGAATT
The DNA here is from genome assembly GCA_947562105.1 of Shargacucullia verbasci. Lineage (NCBI taxonomy): Eukaryota > Metazoa > Arthropoda > Insecta > Lepidoptera > Noctuidae > Shargacucullia > Shargacucullia verbasci. The sequence continues at coordinate 4,135,464 of OX387296.1, forward strand.
GTCTGTCATTCAATTCGGAACGTTAAAAGCTTAAATCTTGTTATTATAGATGAATTTACGAAGACACCTGAAGTGCCTCCTGACAGTGACCTCGTTAAATAACGTTTGATTGGAATTAAAATTGGTTTTGGGATGTTGTTTTTAGAATTAAGCAATTTGGCTGCTAAAGAAATTGTGTTAAATGCTTTGTGTTCTGTAAATATCGATATGGATTCGAACTTTTATTACAAAAGCCTGTCAATGAGAATTCAACCATATCATAAGTAGACTGGATAGGGAAGGCAGTAGAACAAGTAGCTAAATTTTTAGGAGTGTAATGTCCAGGGATGAAATGCATTAGGCTGATCGTGATGATTGTTTATATTATAACACAATTTTCCGCCAATTAGCATTTGATTACGTATTTGTTTATTTGGCGTATCAATCACGTCTAAATGTTTTAAACTAATTAAGTTATTCAGTAAGTAATGATTATTTTTTCCTTGATAGTTGATTAACAGCGGATATCCTGTTGACTGGACTGCTGTCAACGACTTCATTTGTCAACGTTTTGGCGACTTTGTTTGATGTCGGCAGTACTTAATGACAAATTGAAATAATCTTGAATTTAAATTTGGTATTTGAAAGCTCTATTTACTAATAAAAGTTTTAAAGATCTTTAGATGCCACACGATTCACGATATTACGACAGTCTATTTATAAGAAATAGGTCGTTAAAAACTTCATGGCGGTGTAATTTTTTTTAGTATGGATAATTACCTAGAAATTCGCTTTGTCTGATACCTCATTATTTATTCTTCGACGTGTCGATGTATCATGTTAGAAAATTAGCCTTTTAAGTGTCCAATACATGAGGTAACATGACTACATATTCGTTACAGGTAGCCATACTATCAATCTCCGACGTAATTATAAGATGAAGGCTGGTTAATGAAATGGTTCAGCCTGGACCGCTATAACCTGATAATTGCAAACTTTAATCATTTGTTGTAAAACATGATTGAAATAATAATTGAATGTTGAAATAGCTGATTACTAATGAGCTCCGTCAGGTAACAAAAAGCTTAATATCAAGATAGTTTAGAAGATAGACAGTAAAAGATCCATATACTTAAGTAATTATTTATTTTCCAGTTTTCTCATCAGACTTTTTTCTAGCGTAGTCCAATAAGTACCTAGTTACTAGTTTCCTTTAAATATAATTCTTGTCTATTCGCATCGATTTTCTAGTACCTATATTCCATTTTAAAAGTTTTCTCAAGACTAGAAAGATTTTGTGCTATAACGAGCAGTCGCTTACTATTCCACGCGTAGAGTCCTGTCGCCAATCACCGCGTCTTCGTAAAAGAAAGAAAATGTAAATAGACGTGTTTTGTATGCGGTATGCCCGTTTCGTTAACCGTGCTCAGTGCCCATTATGTAAATATTAGGCTGTCACGAGAAGAAACACGGAATATACGAGCACAACGAGTTACAAACTGCTTTTGTTACTTACAAATCATAGAGTAGGGGTCTTGATGTTTGAGTGCGACGTTGATTTAGCTGCCTTATCCTTAAGGCATCTAGTTTATATGCGAGTTATCTTAGTACTTTTTATTTCTTTGCAATTAATTTTGAATCTGGAATTAAACCACGTAGAGCGAAGAATATTCGCTCCAATTTTAAATTAACAAGCTTTTTAATTAATCTCTGTAACTTAACTAGGTACATAAAATCAAATATAATATACAACATCCGCTCATAACTACAAAAAAAAGTGATTTCGACATGCTAGAGCAAGACCACTCATTATGCTAACAAGAAATTATGCTCCCGTTTTCTCGTGGGGCGTGCTTGCAATTTGCCACCATAAAATAAACTTAATTAACCGACACGACCATAAAAGACATGTCATGTTGTCGTTCCCTAACAAGTCACACGACTGGTTCTACGCCATATTTGTTGACGAGCAATCAATCAATATTTATAAGATCAGATGAATTGTTCAAAAGGAAAAAGCAATAACAGTTATCAGTTATTGAGTGTGCACTGGATTTTGATCATTTGTATTTCTATTAAAAAAGGTAAAGGGGAAAAAGGATAACTATCTATTCTTAATATACTTCTCTAGCGTTGGTATAACTTCATGATATTGAAGGAACGAAAATTATCAATTTTTCCACAAAAATTGTGAGATACTAAAGTGGATGTTACGTAAAACAATACTTTGGAACATATAACCTTTTTCAATAATCGTAATTCGTAATTCTAATGATCATACTTGACTTATTAACCTACATACTTCATGAGGAACCAAGGCCTGATGTAAAGCATAATAAAACTATTGTTATTCCGACCTTTTCATTACATGACGTTTGCTTTATTATACAAGCTTAATGTATTTATAAACCAAGGAAAATAAATTACACCTAATTAATCTCACTAATTAGCTTGAATAACACGCTTACACCCTTGCCATTCATTGACAGGGGAATCAATTTAAATTTAATTCCGTTTGGCAACGGCTAAATACATGACAGTTAACTGCAATACGATCAAATAAAGTCAATAACACTAGTATATAGAGTTCAATATTGTGCGACAAAAATTTCGAAGCAATAATCCCTTATTTGAATTTCCAGCACGTTGCACAAAGTGTTCCATCATTTATTTTCCTTTCAAAAAACATCAATCATATGCAATCTCAACACTTGATCGAGTATCCATTCCACATCATACATGACCAGTGTAATTAGACCTTTGGGAGGTCATTAATCTCCTTCACTGACATCCAGTTGTTCGTCCGAAGTAGGTCCACGTAAAGTTTTCTGATGGTTATGGTGCGTTCAACTCGCGGCCATATTTAGCCACCTGCTGTGAACTTATTCGCCATTTTGGGCATTAAAGTATAGAGTTCAAAGCTATACCTTATAAGAGTACGTAAACTGCTCTGAAATTCAGTGCTTACATTAAACGCTGTAGGCAAATCTTTGTTAGGATTACGCTGCTTATTTTCCAAGTAAACTAGTAGAGCTCAATGTAGCAAAACTGTCCGTTATGGAAACTGCATTATCGTTTTAGATCAGGAAATCAAATAATAGCGACCTACTTTACAATCATACCCGATTGTCATCGTGCATGTTTATAGCAGCAGCTATTCGTTACCCTTATAAATAAGCTCATAATACATTTGAATCGCATTAATATCATACACATACATATCTCTGTCAGAGGCACAACAGAAATAGTGCATCCTGTTTCGTTCGCGCGCGCCGACGACGAGCGTTGCGCCCGAGTGTCGAGCAGAGCGCGCTCGGATCGGACGGATAATCGATTTTACGAGCTCCCAAAATAAACCGAGTCCCTTCGGCACAACATGCATCATCGACAGTCACATTCTGCACCCAGCTTGTGGTGTTTTTTTTAATACGAGTGAAATATACGACTGTACGGCCATATGTTGTTTACGAAACATGCGCACTGATTTCAAATACGTTGATTTTTAACATAATCTAAATCAAACATGAGCTCAACCATATGACATCACTTTCAGACCAGTTCATTAATCGGAGAATTCGATCAACATTATTGGCCTTTTATGACCGAGTGATCCAACAACATAGTAGGTTCAGTATAGACGGATCTAAATGTGGGCGTAGCCATTTACAAAACGCAATTTAAACACAAATAGGGAAACAGTATAATACTATCCAAATTATAGAAAACGGTATTGTAGCAGAATAACGTCCCGTCTAAGGCAATAAATGGGTCCGTTCACCCAAATAGTGCTGTGGGTGTTGTGTTTTATTGTTACGAGCGAGTTAACGAGCCCGCTCCGGCACTGCCATGCATTCATACCCCATAGCTTCGTTCGTCGTCTATCTCAAACAGAAACACGTAAACGATTCCATATGAAATATTTTCTCGTATTCTGTTCCGGATGATCTTTTAAAATAGTCTGTTTGGAAATGTATTATTAAGATTCAACTGCCATAACACATCAACTTTTTATAGCTGATGGTTCAAAATAATCGTATTTCTGGAAGCTATGCGGTAACAAAATATAGAAATCCATTTGTAAATTGTGTGAGGGCCAAGATGGGCAGGCATCTTAAATTAAGCCCTCATTATCGATATTAAGTAAGTATCTACGGATTTACTAATGGGCAACCCAGCTCAGCATTATAGTCCGAACTTTATTCAGACTCCATAAAGTATCCAAGAAACCAGAAAATGTACGGAGCCTAGCATGCACTATCTCTAGCGTTTTAAAGTTTCTCGACATCCTAAATCACGTTCACCTTTCTGGAAACTTGTAACTGCCTCGAACTGTGATTTTTGAACCGACTATACTTACATATTTTGTAAACATACTCCGTCAATCATGTCTGAGTTGTCTGACATGCATGTTGGAGAAGCGAGGTGTTTCTAGACGCAGGCGCAGGCGCAAGACACGACACGACCGACATGTCATGTCGACGTTTACGACACCCGACATTTGAAATAAGAATACAAATGTCCAAAGGCCGCATGTGTGGCCTCGTAAACTTGCCAGTATACACCCCCCGAAAGTTAATAACAAAACGTTTAAATATCGAATTACTTGCTAGTGTAACATAGAAATTAGAAGTCTGTAAATAAAATAAGATATGTGTGTTCAGGTTTAATGTTTTGATGGTAGTGTCTTAATCGTACCCGATGCGAAATATATTTTATAGAAATTAATTTGTGCATGATGCTTGTAGGTAAACAAGCAAAAGTGGGTACCAACAGATATTTCAAAAACCAGACATATTTTAATTAGGTCATAAGATTTCAAGTTTAGATAGCAAATGGGGTATCAAACAAAAAATGGTATTACTTGCATAAAATACTGTTACAAACACTCCATAATCTATTTGCGTTGTTGACGTAGCATCTTTACGCCCACAAAATACGGCGCATCTCATTAGTTCATCACAATACATATTCATGAACATCATAACACTATAAATATTGCATTGCATCTCGGTGTTGTCAAATAAATATATTACTTTACGGCGTGAAACCAATCGTTGTGGAGATAGCGTTATCGTTTAATGGCCACTTGAGCCACGACACGACGGTACATAAACACAAAAAGAAATAAAAAATGTTCTTAAAAGCGTTCGTCGGTTCGCGCCTCGATGTAATAACATTTGCATTTCCTTGCATTCGCTCTGCAGACATACGACTTGGTTTTGGTCGGACGTCGTCTGTACTCGATAGATCCCAATGTTTTATTGAGTCATAAATCGCTCTCAAAGTACTTTGTACTAATATGCTAAAAGGTTTTCGTTTTATTGCGACACTGACTGACTGTCATAACATTTACAAATTCGATTACTTCAAAAGTATTAAATTTTACTTTAAAAGTATGCCGTGTGATCTTGGTAACAAACAGTTCTCGTGCTTTTAAACTTCTTAAAACGGTTGCGTTCGTTGTTCGTAAGTACTTGAAAGAAATGAGCCTAATTATCACAATGCAAATCGTACAAACATTAGTAAAATGTTAGCTAACATGTGCCGGCGGCGGAGGCCGGATCAAACATTCGAGCAAGCGAACAAACACCGGTGTTTGGACTATCGCCACTTTCGGTTCTGTACAAATAGGGACCGTTGTTTGTTCAAGTGCCAGTGACACGCCACTGCGGAGATCTTTTTCCAGGTAAGTTAAACCTCCAAGAACCCTTCCACTCCCTCTTTCGTGAGTTATCTCGCATTAAGCAGCGCGGGACGGAGTGGGTCTAGTTACAACGGTGGCGATGCAAAACAAGGCGACACCTTTCTCGACCGTAGTGGGAAGGATTTACCTGTCAGATGTTTTAACGAGCTAAGTAAGGGTTGACAAAGGCTATAATTTACTCGAGGCGAAGTTCAACAAGAGCGTTTACGAGGCCTCGTGATACAAGAGCATCAAAAAAGGAAAATTTGGTTAGGGAAAACAAATGAACGATGATATCGACCAGTAGCCGAGATCACCATAATTTTGAAAGTTAATACAATAAGTTTTTTTATGACAGTGTATTGAGTTAACGACTGTGACGAGTCACGGGCGCGGCTTCGAATTACACTGTCTTCTTAATTACAACCACTTTTTTGTTTACATCAGCGGCTTAACAGGTCTGGTGTACCATTACATTGTTATAACTTATAACAAAATATTAACTAGATCATATAACTTAAAAGATATCTAAAATGACTAAGAAAGACTGGTACGACGGGTGCAAAAGGCTAAACTGACGTACATAGCAACACAAGAAAAACCAAAACCTGGTGTCAGGTTCTAATTGCCCTTTTTTATGTAAATATTTACTATTTCGACACGCATAAAATAAACAGGTTTATGTGTATTGTTTTGCAGACAGAACTGGTTAGTAATAAGTATAATTCTACAGTAAAGACTTTAAGCACGCATATTGACATCGATCAGACATTCCCGATTACACGATTACGACAACAGATTATACAAAGAAGCATCATACAAAAGCTTCTATATTATTTGAATCCACACTTTGAACTATAAGTACCTACCTAAATAAAAAATAAACAAATTGAAAATATACAGTAGTTCTGACTATCTACACCACATGATAAAATTTGTTCACATTGTAAAAGTAGGATATCAGTCATCGATAAGCGGCAATCTTACACGATCTATATTTTACAAGCAAATCGTCCTCATCATACTAAATAATCTTGATAGCAATTCTGCCGTTATCGTAGTTGGTCGTTTATTCGAAAGCACCTGCCCACTACAGCTGTTGATTGTACCTTGCCCATTGACTGTTTAATTATCTTAATTACTTGGCAAGCCATCATTGATCTTGCTTACGTACCTTGAAGTCGGGTACTTTTTACTTAAAGTTTATTATATTATCGGTTTAGGAAATATAGCTGGAACGGGAGGACCAATTCTATTTTCTTTTCTTACTTTCTCAAACTGTGAACATTTTAAGTTTAAAAGGGTCATCAATTCATCATACTGTTTTTAAAAAGTATAAGAAGAAGAAAAAGGAAAATCGAGCAAATTTGTTTAAAAAAAAAGTAAACCATGTTATATTCTTATCGTTCCCGTGTCTTCACTGAATCAAATGTTATATGCTGGATTGCTGGATTACGACATCTAAACTCCAAAACCTGCCTTGACAGTAGCAGTAACTGCTAGTTGCACATTTACACGCACACTCGTAAGATCTAGATATCAACGGTAATGGCGTGTAACACGACTCGTATGCCGAGTCTGGCGCCAAGTGCGATGACCATCAACTTATATAATATTCGTCCTATTTAAATGAACTGATGGTGAACCTCGTAAACTTTAACTCCATCTACTATTGAACTATATTGTTTATATTACTTGTAATAGAAGTCAGTAAGACTTATTTTCTGACTTGCGTATCCTTGGGGTAATTAGGTTTACGCTGAGCAGTGTTCTTACATCCCCCGGAACTTCAAGAAGGCCTTTTAATCTGAAGAATTCAAATTGGATTCCTTCAAATAATTGACAACCAAACTTTAGAACCCCGTGCTATATCAGATCTTATCCACGTGGGATATATTTTTGATCACGATGTTTTGGAACAAAATTTATATAAATGTATATTTCCTATATTCCAGGTGGGTGGTGGTAGCAGGAGCGTGGCGTGCTAGTGTGATGCGGCCTCCAACGCCCTCAGTGGGTGCGCGCAACGACCGGCACTCCTCACTGCTGCAGCTAGCGGCATGGGGTGTACCCGCAGCACTCGCCGCTGCTGTGCTCGTCACCAGGGATGTTGATGCTGATGAACTCACTGGTAAGCCACTTTCTCATTCTTTGGTATTCACACAGATACTGTGGAACTTTGAGACAACAACCTCAGATTTCGGAATCAAGTGTTTGTCTCAACTTGCCTTCACATCCAAGGGTGACGATCAATGAATTCTTAAAAATTATGAAACTGACTACTCTTCAACACAACGACAATGATCAAAGCATAATTCTAGATGTGGTTCTATTTCCGTATGTAATTTGTCGGACAACAAAAAAAAAGTATAGAGAGCCTTTACAAAAAACTGTAATTTTAATCTAAGTTAGGTTTTAATTGAAATTATTCGAAGTTTAAAAAAGTACATGGATGATGTTAAGAATCACCTGTGTATGTCAGTAACCCTTAGAACATCCTTTATCTGCGACATCTTTAACAATGTTGATATACGTAGATAATTGGCATTTATAATACTTACAAATTAATTACGTACAAGTTTAGTTACCATAGTTTATCAATTAGTCATCACTAGAACTCATTAGTAGTCATCAAATATTCACTAAAGAGGTAATATTTATTCACTAACATTATAACATACGGATGACAATTAATTAAGATATTTTTAACGAGTAACTAGTATTTTAATGTAGGATTTACAATTCTGATATATGGATGACTTTTACACATCATCAGTTGAGTTCATCATATGTTTTTATAACACCTCGTTTCTCAGTAACTGGGTCTACCAACTATGGTAGTTACTAGTTAGGGACCGGTTCGATAGTTAGCGAGTGGATAGCCGTCCAAAGATCGAGCAGGTTTGTTGTGACAGAAAGCGAAATAAATGTACTGCGTATACCATACGAACAAATGTCATGGTCGAAGAATGCGAAGAGATGATTTTAGTGCATTCAGCCAGGCATATTTTAACAGACTTTAATTTGGTGGCTTAGACGTCATCGGTCTGACCAAAACTTTATATCATCTATTACCTGACCATATCAAATCGGCGGTCGATCACGCTAACTTTTTCCCTTCGGTGGCCATCCTTATTTGGTCACATTACAAGTTCAACGATTCTAAAGGAGACTGCGCTATTAAAGTTACTATACCATATTGAAAGTTATTGATTTGAACTCCATATTTTTTTCCACCTTAGACCAAACTAGATTTCAAAGGATCTCCATCTTATTTTTTGTTTTTCATTACAACTGCTCTCTCGTATAATTAATAGATCTATTAGTCATATTTTTGCGAAAATTATTAAAAATTAATAACTTAAAAAGCCTACTTGTTCAGGAGCAACGCACGAACATGTCATATTAAAAGATATCAAGATCCATTGTTTGTTTCTGAATCAATCAATAAATCCTAATACATATACGTCCGTGTCGAAACAACACAAATGCAAGAAACGTTCTTGTTTTAATAGTCCTTTCTTGTTTGATCGGCGGCATTTTTCAAAGCGATTAAATCTGGTACGAGTGCGCGGGAGCACGTATTCATGCTGTAATGGTATTGAGTGGTTTGTATGGAAGTACCGGCTTATTGTAATTTTGTCGGTGTGCTAAACGTGAATCTGACTCGGTTTATGCCATTAGAGGATATGTGAAGATTACTGTATGACAATAAATAATGCAAGCCTTCGCCTTGTCTGCTTTTTGATGTTTCTAATTTAGTTGTTCCAATTAGAGCGGTAGATACGCTTTAGAAGCTATTAGGCATTATATTGTATATGCCTAGGCACTATATTGTATTTGACATTAATACAGACATGATAACCAGCAATCTCAGGTTATATTTAAATAAAGTTAAATATTATATTAATTTTAACAGAACATTCTTGGAACCCGCAATTCTGTCTTACCCAAAGAGTCGGTCTTTTTGGTCACAGTAAATCCCAAGCTTTGCCGACAACTCGTAAGATGTGCCGCTGTCTGGGGTTCTAGAATTAAACCGCTATCCATACCGGCTCCCATGTATTGAAATACTTACGTAGTGCCTACACGTGTTTCTAAGGAGCGTCTTCACAATAGATAAAGTAAGCGGTTACAGCGGTTACATGAAAGACTGAAACAAACAGTAACAGAAACAGTAGCTTCACTAGACTCGAGGTAAACATCGCAGGAACGGCCGTACAAAACATTATCAAAAATCCTCTTATCATTTAAGCTAGCGACGATTAATTTAAACGGACGAGCGAACATTACAAAAACACCGCAATGATAACGTTGGGTAAAAAAATGTATTACTTTATCGTAATCGCGGGCTTAGTATTGCTAGGATCACAGTCTTTTGTGGTTTTGTTTGATACAAAGATGCGGTGCCGACAAAGATTTGTCCTACCGGAAACCGGCGAGATTACGTACTCACATACACAGAGACTTCTTTTTACCGATGAGTTGGCAAACAAGTCTCCATCTTTTTTCATAGCCGACAGGAATTAAAAAATGATTTAATTTAAAATCTTCTAAAGCAAGTTTCTCAAATTAAAAAACAGAAAACCAAATATTATGTTTTGTTCAGCAAATAATGTGTCATAGCTGTTAAATTTAATGTATGAATTATTCCTCTTTTGAAAGATTTCTTATTACCGTTTCCAAGAACCGTTTTATCAATTCAAAAGAACAATGAGCCAATCATCACTTATCAAGCTGAATTATGGAGACATAAAAATATTTTACTGCCTCTGTATAAATAAACTTTTGGACATAAATGACTTGCCCCTGTCCGACTTGTCGGGATTGGTAAAAACTGGAAGGTTTATTATATCATGCTAATTTTAATAGCCTGCCCAGTGTTACGTTCGCACATGAAAACCAGCATATTGAAAATACCCTTTAATCATGTTTTCTGGTATTGTAAGATCTTTCTTTCGCACGTTTGCACTTCCAACTTTGACCATCGAGGTTAACCATATTATATTTATAAGAACTTTTCTCGACTTTGGCTTAAAAAAGAAAATGTACTCAGTTTTTGCCTGTTCCAACAAGTATCTCATTTGTGGAAACAATTTATTCGTCTTTCATTACTTACCCGCGAGAGCGTCTATCTGATGAATGGTTTCCTATGTTTGTCCGATATCTGTTTATCTCGGCCTGAGGATATATTTTAAAATCCTCTTACATTTATTTTTATCGCCATTATGCGAAGTGCGAGCGAAGTGCCACGCGGCCCGTTTCTCAGGCATATTGCAGTTTCAATCATGCCACGAGTATTGTGCTTTTATTTTTATTATTTCCATTCCACTTCCATTATGGCGGCCAAAAGAAATGCTCGACCATTATTCGAGCCGTTAAATACGACACCTTTCCTCCTCGCACGCTCGTATTTCAATTTTAAATCGGCCCTTTTAACCGCCTTATTAATGCAAGCCTTTTTTCTCGCCGTATGTTTGTGTAGGTGTTCGCTTTGAGAGCAGCTTTAGTAGAAATTGGAATGTTATTCACATCTATAAAGTGCACGCGAGAAAAAGAATTCGGTATCCGCTAACCTCTACACCAGTGTGATGTCAATTTCTAAAGTTGTTCTTCTTTTTATTACAGGAACATGCTTTGTGGGTAACCAATCCAGTAAGTCCTTACTGGCACTGGTTATAGTTCCCGAAGCGATCTGTCTGCTGCTAGGCTCCGTATTCCTGTCATCGGGTTTCCGAGCTGTCCTGCAACGTCCAGCGCCCGTACCAGCCCCATCGGTGCTTCTGAATTCACCACCACAGCCACATCAAGACCAAAGTATGCTGAGATTAGGAGCGTTTGCCGCACTTTACGCCGTGCCATCAGCATGCATACTTGCTACGTGGGTTTATGAGTACGCATGGAGAGACGAGTGGCTAGCTGCGCCAGTACCTTCCACGGAACCTTCAACTCATCCAAAACCAGCATTCTGGGTGTTTCTGTTCCGAATATTTGCGACGCAAATCCTCGGTGTCATGGTAGCAGTTTGGATCGCGACTCCGCGTTTGAAGGCTTTGTGGAGAAGGATTGCTGGGCCCCGGAAACCCCCGCTAGCAAAGTGTCCGTCAGGGCCACCGCCGACTCCACTGACTCTGCATTGTTACGCGACGCATCCGCACACTCTCACGCGACATCCACACAAATATGCTACATACAGACCCCCACAAACGCATTCGTATAGAAAGCCAAGACACTACCATTACTCAGCTGGCGAAACTATTCTCTGACGAGCATAATGGTGTAATGTGCATTATGTTTTCAACTACAGATGTTCAAAGACAATTTTAAGAGGTGTACCTCTGATGACGCATTTAAATTTGTTGTGTGTATGATATGAATGAATTAGTATTCAAGTGCCATTAGTTTTGTAATGAATTGTTAGGGTTAAGGCCTCAAATAGTATAGTTATTTATAAATATGTAATTAATATACAATTTTATTAATGATGCATAATAAATGAAGAGTGTGTGTATGAAAATATCGAGCCTCGCATTCGAGTAAGTACTGCTTGTAATATAATAAAACTGATTTGATTTAAATCGTGTAATGATATAATCTGTACAGTTTTAATTAATGACGAAAATAATATTTGTCTGAGAATATTGCTTTTAAGTTTTAAAAGGGCCCTTTTATTTGTATATATTTTAAACTTCAAAAATGTAAATAATTACAATGCACGAACAATATCCAATTCGAAATGGGCTTATCAATGGTACAGCGCTAAAGAATGGGATTATAAATGTTGGCTTCACTTTTTGGCCCCCGTTCCCGAAGCATGTGTGCAAGCGAGAGGCAAATAGTGAAACCACCATTTATAATCACATTATTTAATTGATCGCGTTTGTAACTATGTACCTAAGTATTAATTGTATCCAAATGTAAATACTAATAGAAAAATGTGTGCATCCTACGTCCTCATATTATTACATTTGATTCTGATAAAAATAATATCTATGGTATCGACGGTGCTAATTAATTATATTTAGTACTCTGCTCGTATCTGCATAAAACATTTATTTTTAAAATCTGTATACGTAATATCAAGATACCTAAACACGGATGTTTTTGCATTTATCTTGATTTTAAGTATGCATAGTCAGTGAAAAGCACATAACATATTTTGTACTTACTAAAAATTACAGCTTAAATAAGTGTATAATGTATTTCCACCCACGCCCACGTATTAATTCCATCTGTATACTGCATTTAATTTTTTGTTCTCGTTTCTACATTTTAAACTAATTATCCAACAATCCACAAAATGCAGCGAGACAGCCCACCTCCTTATTGCCAAAATATTTAATAATGTAAATAATGACTGAAAATATTTTTTGTGAATATTAAGTTTTATTTGTGTAAGTAATTATGTAGTATTTTTATGGATCTAGTTGTTAATAAGTAGCATATAAGAAATAAAATATTAAAAATAAAAGTGTTTTGTTTCTATCTAAAGGTACCTTCATGACATACCTACTCTTGAAATAAGTAATAATTTATTTAGGTATGGTATGGATAAATATTATTTACAGCAATTCAGTCCTTAACCATTCCGATTCCTGTATATGGTAGTTATATACAACATTTAGAGGTCCAAGCTACCTACTAACTTTTTAACAAATAGGTACCACGTGAAGATGTACCTAACGCTAGTTTAAGTGATTCGCTGCCCGTCTTGTCATATCCCCAAAGAAGAAGCGAACTATTAATATTAGTTACGGAGGAGAGCTATTAAAAACAGGCTTAAATTCTTGTAGGTACTTATTATAATAAGTGTATCTAGATACGTCTACATAGTAGGTACTTAGTGTATTTTTTTAAGGGTAGGTAGTTACAGCTTATATTATGTTTCAAACAGTAGTAACTATTATTTGAGGAGGTTCTTTTCAAAACTTGACTATTCCACTTTTTGTGCTTTTGCACAATTTGAGAAAATAGTTTTATAGGAATGCAACTACGTATTTAACCCGAAATTTTTCTGCATTATTATAAACGACAAGATTAGTCATTGCTTTGTACAGGGTTCAAAAATTTAGCAATAATATATTTTGAATAAATCCAAAATTTGAAATGGAATGTCGCGTCATTGGATATAGGCCGCGTGATTGGAATAATAAAGTTTTGTTATGTGCTCTAGAGGAATAATCATGTTTTGATTCAAACTTCTGTGAATTAATCTTGTTTTGCTGAAACCATGAAACTAATTAGATATCAGAAATCTTATTTTAAATTAAAATAACCTGATTTGAAATGGGTAATGTTATTTTGAAGTGGAATAATCTACTTTTGACTTTTTTCTGGTGTAATTATCGAGTTTTGGCCCAATTTTATTTTCGCTGAGTTTTAATTTCAAAGTTACCAAACAAAAAAAAACAGTTCTGTCGAAAATGGAATAGTCAAGTTTTGAAAACAACCTCCTAATTTCCAATTAGTTGGCTCCATATGTTCGATATTTCACAATATCCTAAATCTGGTTTAAGTCTTCTCTATCTTATAAGCAAATAAAGCCATTACGTAGGTACGACTGCGATATTTTAAAAGCATAGTGTTAGATACTTAATTAACCTTGGTTAGCAAGTTATGGTACTTACCTATTAAATTAAATAGACATCGATGTAAAAAGCAGAGTAATTCATCGAAATAGTATGTCGTTAGCAACGTAATAGTACTAATGTAGGACAACCTTTTACAATTTTATTTCACAAACCACAACCCACAGATTAGGAATTCACACGAATCCCTGCCACTGAAACTGAAGTAAATGAACTGTATTTTTTATAATATTGTTCAACATTAAGAAGTTCAATTTAGATCGCATCAGTTCAATCCAATCCTTAAACTTAATATACCTACTATCGTAACGTGGAAAAAAAATGACTGCCTCATTGGTTTAATGGTCGCAATCGCGACTGCTGAAAGTGGGGTCCTGGGTTAGATTCTCGTATATTAAATCAAACTGTGACGCAAATCAAAATATCTAAATATTTTGTGATCTGTCTTATCAATACATACGTTACACGATCAATCTGACTTCAATGATACCGAGGGCACTAATACCAGATTTAACGTCTTACCAATCACAGTCAATATTATTATTTTGCATATTAATACATTATCTTGATGGCATGCAACCCTAACGTACAATTTATGACTTGCTGTTGCTGTTCTACTTCCACGCCCGGTTCCACCCCAACAGACCCCAACTCAACCCAACAGACATTTTTGAAATGTCTATGGGTCGCTCATTTTCAAATTTGGAAGCCCTGGTAAACCTTTCTTTAGCTTTCTTTTGACCGTAAGCGAAATTCTAAGTCTATGTTTTGACCTCACTTTTGACTGCTTTTGACTTTTCATTTGACATTTCCAAAAATAGCGTTCCATAATCGACATTACTATGATAGCCGTAGCATAGCATCTTGTTATAGTTCATGTTACACATACATCTGTCTTCTTTTATAATGCTTAAAAATGTTTTTTTTTTTTCAATCAGTTTGTAACTAAGCAAGCTGGGTTTGTGTAGCTTTATAATAATTTCGAAGAACCAGTTTTACTCGTTAATTTTTACATGATAGATTGACTTAACGTGTATTTTTTATAATGTCCTCTTTTACTCAGCTTTGTCGTTTGAGTAATTACTTCGTAGGAAGTTATAAAACTGTTCTACACGGGAGGTAAGATTGAGGTTATGACGCTTGAGTTATTGTTTATTTTAGAAACATATTTTGAATTCGATTTATTTATTGGACATTTAACTTCAGGAATCAATTGTATTGCAATATTTAAAAAATATTTTAATTTGCAAACTAAGTACATCACCGAATTTAGGGATAGGGCGAACTAAATTTATTTTGATATTTTCAGAACAAATTGGTTAAGTCTAGTACAAGTATGCCATTATACGAGAAAATCGGCAGAGGAGAAGCTTGGCTTAGAAAAGCCAAAGCGACCATTGACACCCTTCTTCAAGTTTATGACCCAGATGAGACCCGCACTCCTGGCTAAAAATCCGGGCATTTCATCCAAAGAAGCTATTTCCTGGACATCTAAACACTGGCAGCAGTTAGACTTAGAGGTGAGTACATATATATAAAGTTAAATAAACATTAGAAGAATAAGAAAAAGTACAACTTTGTTTTAATAATATATTCAATTTCTGTAGACTAAAGGTCAGATGGCAAAGGAATATGAAAAAGACTTAGAGGACTATAGAAAGATCAAGGCCATGTATGAATCTTCACTCACAGACCAACAGAAAGAGGACATAAAAAGGTTGAAAGATGAAATGGCTGTAGCTAGAGAAAAACGGAAATTAAGAGCTGTAAGTATGTTGTTTACTTGTAAAATAATATATACATATTGAGCCTTTTCAGAGAGAATATGGTAGGCAACAATATACTCAAAGTACTCATCCACATTACTGTCAACTGGTAGCATGCTCAGAAGACTGGCAGCCTTGCCACATTTTAATTTTTTATTATATAGATATTATATGATTTTCTTTCAAACCTTCATGTTATTTACAGGAATACAAAGAACTTGGACGTCCCAAAAAGCCAATGTCTTCCTATTTTCTATTCATGCAATCGAGAAAAGATAGCTTCAAAGGTAAAGATCTCAAAGAATACCAAGAACAAGCTAAGAAAGACTGGGTAAAATTACCTGAAAGTGAGAAAGCTAAGTTAGAAAAACAAGCTTTAGACCTCATGACTAAATACAAGTAAGTTCTCATGTTTCATAGATATGGCAATATTTATCAAATTTAATCTAAAATTTGCACTATAGGAGCTTCATAATTATGAATATTGCCAATTATTTAAATGGTAAAATTGTTGTCAGTATCAGGGAATGTTTCAAACCTCCTGTTTAGTGCTCAGTCTTCATGATATAACATAAAACATTGACTACAGAAAGAAATCCTGTGCCTTATGCCCAACATCTGAACTCCAACATATGAGGCATTCTAATCAAATATCAAATCAGAACTTATCTTCATCAAAAAGTAACTTCAATATGAACTTATTTAATTAGAAAATTTGTTAACACAAGGCATGTCCTAAAACAGGTATAGAGATGTATCCATTCAACTCATGTAATCATCGAGCATGAGCCCACAACCCACCAAATTTCTCAAGTTAATTTGGCTAGTTTGTAGATGCATTTTTCTTTTGCTTACAGGAAAGAATTAGAAGCATGGGAACTTAAAATGATATCAATAGGACGCACAGATCTCGTTCGTAGCAGACCTGTGCGAGAGAAAAAGACGAATGTTGCAGTGAAAAAACAATAGGAACTCGGGTGCTCTGACGACCCAGCTGACTCTAACTCACAAAGTAGCGATAAGGATTATTTTGTACAAAGTATTGATAAGCATACTTCCACTAGTCCAGATATGTCAAATACAAATAAAGAAAGTATAGTTCCTCAAAGTGTTTCTGTTACTTCAGAGTCAGATCGTCGGGGCACGGGTGACATAGACGGTCCAGCTATGGCGTCAGTTCAAAGTGACCAACCAAAGCAGAGTAAGAATATCTTCAATAGTATTAAAAACTTTTTTAATCGTTAAGAATAGTTTTCAGATCTTAATCACATCATGCATTTGTAAGTTTCTTTTTTGTTTGTTCATTGTACGTACTAGTTTCATAATAGAATACAGTTTATGACTATTTATCTATGTTTTTTATTTTCATTTCTTTCCATTCATATTTTTGTTGAACAACGACTTGACTCTACAGACTTCTAAGTAAGACATGATTAAAGATAAAAAAAACCTGTTTTAAAAACATGTTTGTACCAAGAATGTTTTTTTTTAGTTGCTATAATTAACTCATACAGAAACAGCTAGCATACATTAATAATAGCATATTTTCCCAAATTGCAATCATAATTTTTGACAAATAATCTATCTAATGAATTTGTTTCAGCTTATATTCTAAAATTAAAGAATAGAACAAGACATATGAATAAGAACACCAAATACCATTCATAACCATTTTATTTCAAAGAAGTTACAAAATATAATTAAAATAAATCTTTATTAATTTATTTATAGTTGTTTGACCTTTATTTACAACATGAATTAAGCTGATACACTAAATTATTCACATGTGACATAAGCAGAAGATACCCTAATTCTGTTACATCAAGATATCAATTGTAATAGTACATTGGTAAATACAAGATTAATAACAGCTACTCTATTAAATTGTCTATGCATGCATACAGTATAACATTTTGCATGTGAATTGTGTCTTGTGATTTCATGAAAAAGTAAAACTATGTATAGAATAGCTTGATTATTTCAGATATATAGAGGGAAGACAAAACAAAATTTTAACAATATTTATTTATTTACTGATAATTTATCATTTAGCAGTGTATGTGAATGTGCATGACCCAAAATTCATCTAACGCAGGTAGTATGGTAAAAAATAACATGTTATCTTTGGTAGTACCATACCAGCTTAATTCTGAATTTTAGGAAAGATTACCTAATCCATTACCAAGAATTAATAGATCATTAGAGTACACATTAACGGGATAATGAATGTTTTTTGTATATATAAAGATTTAACAATTAATATTATTGCTTTAATTTTACTTAATTGATTATAGGTCCAAAATCTGTTTGGTTAGTTGATAAATAACTACCTACTGTCACTAAAAAGATTAAGGCAGTGTTAGAATTGAAAGGGTTAAAAAATAGAACAACAAATTAATTAAATTACATCAAAACTAAAAGATATATAAAAAAGGATCTAATGTCACAGACTGCCATGGTAAGTGGTTAGTATATTTCAATAAACAACTTTTGATATAGTTTAAAATTCCAAAATATAAATACACACCTTGTGAGTATGTGTGAGTCCAGGCCATGTAAACTCAACGGCCTGTTTACCTACACAGGCCATTGAGTTCATAAGGACCAATATCAAAATACTCTATAATATAAAGCATAAAAATATATAACTATTTTGGCATGCTATTGAATATTCATTACTTTAATAATTGATGTTCTAAAGTATTACTGAATTACAATTTAAATGCAAAAGTGTAGAATACAAATGATTTATATATAAACATAATAAATACAATGAGCAAAAATAAATATTTTCATGAATGTAACTAGAACCTTTTGTGTCCGTTGCTATATTATATACAAAATTGTTACTAATTTAAAACTAAAAATGGCAATATGTGACTAAAACGCACATATGTCACAACTTCTCACTTAAAAAAGGCACAAGCAATCAAAACTATGGAATATTGTAGAGCATTTTCAACATTCAACTTTAGAACTGATTACAATTCTAAATACACCAAGATTTTTAACAACACTTAAGTTGAATTTTGAATATCACCCCATTTTATTCTAGCCAGCTATTGTTAGATACTGCTCAGTCAATGTAATGCCCTCACCTTGGGTGGAAACAAAATAATCACTATGTAATTAAACCATTTTTCAAGGTGATTAATAATGATTGTATGCAAATTGTTGTGAACAGAAAAACACAAACGTCACATGAAATCACACCTATACATTGGGTCACATAGATAATTTTCTGCACTCTATGAGAAGACATAACATGTAAGAGCTGCAATGCATTGGCAAATTTAGAATTACTTTGTGACGGAAACCATATCAATTTAGTTATGACATAAATTAGTACTGGTAAGAAAAAGTAAGTACCATCAAATGTGACCAATGACAAACTGTAAAGTAATTGGATTAGAAGTGATAACAAAACTACATCGTATTTGTGATTAGTGAGTTTCTCGCAGAGAGATGATGTTGACGCTGGCTCTGGCACCGATGATGCTGATGATGCGAGTGAAGCCGGTGATAAGAAAGGTGCCAAATCACTAGGTACCTCTCCATCGCCTGCCGCGATGTCATGATTGGATGATAACAACTCATATGAATCTGGTTCGGGAACGATCAGGCCATTGTTTAGTGAGGTCTTGCTACAACTGCTATTGTCCGAAGAAAGCGAAATCTCGTGAATTGGATCTGGAATAATGGATCTGATCGGAGATTCTGGAAAAGAAACAATGTGATAAGTTAAGCAAAACTGAATCATAAGATATTATATTAGTTTAAAAATTAAATTAATTACCTATAGAACACTCGTCGCCACTTTTCCCAGATATAAGCTGAAGCCTATTGTGAGAATTTTCCAATATTCTCCTTCTACGAGCTTCTCGACGAGCTGCTGCAGCATCAGCCATGTTGACATTAATCAAGTGACATTTTATTAATTATTGCCAGTTACATTTATATATTGCATATTTTTTATTTTATTCTGACATGAATGCAGATTATTTTGGTTCCAAATTCCAAATATTATCGTATAAAAACTAATAATTCAAAATGCCTACATAATCAAAACAAATGTCGCATTTACACATTTGTGAAAGTGAGGACCACGAATTTATGATTAAGATTATCAGTTTGTATCCGTGCCCGCTAGGAGAATCAAAAGCACGAATCAAAGTCATTCGTGTTGTATCACGAGCCCGCTTGAATAATTTCATCCACAATCGTTTTAGTTTAGCTTAAATCTTTTACGTTCACCGACTAGATATTTACATTGAACTAGCTGTGCCCGCGACTTCGTTCGCGTGGATGTCTGAACTTAACAATGTATTTTTTAGTTAGACCAAATGCACTTAACCCTATTTTTTTCTAAAATAAAAGAATTTTTCTAAAACTACACTAGCTACAATAGTTGCCAAGGTATTTGACAGTATGCTTAATATACAGCTAGACAAGTACCTAAACCTACATGGTAATCAGTTCGGGTTTAGACCTGGACTGTCAACAGAGAGTGCGATACTGTCTCTTAAGCATACTGTAAAGTACTATACTACTAGGAAAACAGCAGTATTTGCCTGTTTTCTTGATTTGTCCAAAGCTTTTGACCTGGTCTCCTACAACATCCTTTGGAGAAAGCTTGAGGACATAAAATTACCGCACGAGCTTGTGCATATTTTCAAGTACTGGTATGGAAATCAGGTCAACCATGTGAGATGGGCGGGTAATCTGTCAGAGCCATATAGGATGGAGTGCGGAGTCAGACAGGGTGGGCTATCCTCCCCTGCACTTTTTAATCTGTATGTGGACGCGCTGATCGTCGCGCTCAGCAGTGAGCGGGTCGGCTGCCATGTCGACGGGGTGTGTGTCAACAACATTAGCTACGCAGACGACATGGTGCTGCTGAGCGCGTCGATCTGTGGACTCCGAAAACTCGTGAATATATGTGAGTCTTATGCGATTAGTCATGGCCTAAAATATAATGTTCACAAGAGCGAAGTCATGGTCTTTGGGGCTGGTGGTGGTAACATACCTAATGTGCCTCCCGTAAAACTCGATGATGCGCCACTGCAGAGAGTACACGTATTTAAATATCTGGGACATGTTATTACCACCGATCTCAAGGACGATGCTGACTTGGAAAGAGAGAGAAGGGCGTTGTCGGTGAGAGCAAATATGATCGCGCGCAGGTTTGCTCGCTGTACTAGGGAGGTAAAAATTACACTTTTTAAAGCATATTGTACTTCTTTTTACACGAGCGGACTGTGGGCGAACTTTACGCAAAGATCCTATAACGCCCTTCGCGTGCAGTTCAATAACGCATTTAGGGTGCTGCTGGGATTGCCCCGATGCTGCAGCGCATCAGGGATGTTTGCAGAAGCGCGCACCGATTGTTTTTACGCGATAATGCGGAAACGATGCGCGTCCCTGGTGCGCAGAGTTAGGGTCAGCTCCAACAGCATTCTGGCTATGATAGCGGGTAGGGTTGACTGTCCATACGTGAACCACTGCTGCAGGGCTCACGTAAATTAAATAATCATCCATATATGTAATATACTAACCTTAGTTTGTAAGTGTAATGTGTGTTACTAACAAAATATGAGTCTATGTTACTCGAAATAAAGTTTTAAATAAAAAAAATAAAATAAAAGTAGCCTAAGTTACTCCTTATTACATCAGCTACCTGCCAATAAAAGTCTCGTCAAAATCGGTCCAGCCATTTCAGAGATTAGCCTATACAAACAGACAGACAGACAGACAAAAATTGTAAAAAATGTTATTTTGGTGTATGTACCGTATATATATTCATATTCATGTAGTAAACATGTACACAGTTATTTCAATATTACAAACAGACACTCCAATTTTATTTATATGTATAGATTGTTCGTGAATGTGTCCATTGTTTTTCGAATCAACATATTAATTGCATGAACATTTCGTAGAATATTGAGGCAAGAGCCAAATCATATAATAATATAAATAATATAAATTAATCACTCGAATATTATCATCCTTTTCGATTTTGATTGGAGGCAAACCGTAACCGAAAGCCTGTCCCCGTATCGAGAATATAAGTAAAATAGTCTCAATGTATAATTTAGAGAAATTGATAACTTTAAAGTCTTTAATTCTTGAAAGTAAATTAAAATTAATTTTGAAAATCTATAAATATCATCCTCACGATAAAAACCTTTATGAAAACTATCGATAGCCAAAACAGACCAAAACCATTTCATGAAAGGGCAACCGGAAGTTTGTGTTGTCTGTTACCAGTAACGCCAAGGACTTTTGTTTGGCGCCTTTACGGGGCCGGTCGGTTTTTACTGATAAATTTGTCACTTTCTTTCAAACAAACACAATTTTCTGTAAAATATAATGGGTGACAAAGGAGACGGAGGTAATTGTATTTAGAATCAGTGTTTTATCTGGCGGAACTAGTGTTCTTTGCTGACGCTTGACAGCCAAAGATTTTTTGGTTATCAAAAAAGACATCGTACCATGTAGAATCTATAATTGTTTATCATTTGTAGAAACTTTCGATGATGCGGTTGAGGAGAGGGTGATCAATGAGGAGTACAAGATATGGAAGAAGAATACTCCTTTTTTGTATGATTTGGTGATGACACACGCTCTGGAGTGGCCCTCGCTAACTGCCCAGTGGCTCCCAGACGTGACCAGGCCTGAAGGAAAGGATTACTCTGTTCACAGGTACCTGAAACATGATCATATTCTCGACACTCAGTTATGAGCAGATTCGCGCTGATACTCTTGGACGCATTATTTTGAGGAAATTTACCACATTATACTTTGTTATCATTCCATTACCTATAACTTACCATTTCCGGTTACAGCTTACAGACATTTCATACATAAGAAAAAAAATGGGTGTGAAATTGATAACTTCTTTTGTTCCAACTTTTTTGTACCTAGTACTTTTTATGTAATTAGTATGGCCTCATCCCTATCATCCTTATCCCCTCATCCTAGTTCAGAGGTTCTCAAACTTCTCTAGTCTACCGCCCATTTTGAGGATCAATTATTTTCTAACGCCCCACTAAAATTGTTAACTTTTCTACAACTTAAAAATCACAATTGCAATCATTACTTTCATAAATTTACTTAAATGATAGTAGTATTTAATGTAGTTCAAACTTACATTTCAAAAGAGTCTGTTATTAATATTAGCAAGGCTTAAAAGCTTTAACATCCCCCAATTTTCTCTGGGCCCTATACCACCCCCCTGTAGGCCTCTAGCAACCATAAGGTGGAGTTATCGTCTACTTTGAGAAAGACCGTCCTAGTTAAAGATCATGTAGAAATTAGATTATATTTTAATTTTATTTGTTTAGGTTGATCTTGGGCACACACACTTCAGACGAACAAAACCATCTGTTGATTGCCAGTGTCCAACTGCCCAATGAAGATGCACAGTTTGATGCCAGCCACTATGACAATGATAAAGGAGGTATTTAACTATATCATAACATGAGCTCATTCATGATATGTGCTGAACATAGGCTGCTCATGGCCAGCTTTATAATAATATTTATATAAAAATGCCTGGTGTATAATGCATGTATAGGCATATAAATCAACTTAATTTTTGCACACCATCATATGGTATCAATAATATAATAATAATATCATAGTATAATGACGACATGGTTGGTGCAGTGGCTAAGGAATTAGCTTTCTGTGCTATGTGTCATGGGTTCAATCCCTGCATGTAACAAGTATTTGTATAATCTACAGATAGTTGTTACGGGTCTGGTTGTGTGACTCATATAGTTATATGATTTCCTGTTTTAATATCTGAACTGTTCAAGTCACACAGTAGACACAATAGTGTATCTATTAGCCATATTGTGACTCATATTAATCAATTAATTATTTAACCATAATTCTGAAAAGATACTAATGGCAAATTTTCATTGTGTAAATAAATAGATTTCATGTGAGCTTATTTTGCAAGTCAGGCTCAAGGCTCAGGAAGGTTGAAATTTTTCATAATAAATAATATTGTTTGTTTACATACAAACATACTGCACCAAACGATTATCTGATGTGCAATAAAGTGGATATGTATTTGTCTGCTCCCTTTTAAAAGTGCCAGTTGTAAGAAAAATTGGTATCATTAGCATTGCTATAGGCTACTGATATTTGCTTCCATTTTTCGAGTGTATATGTAGCATGTAAGTAACAATTAGTTTAATTTTATAGAATTTGGAGGCTTTGGGTCAGTGTCAGGTAAAATTGACATTGAAATCAAGATCAACCATGAAGGTGAGGTGAACAGGGCGCGGTACATGCCCCAGAACCCGTGCGTCATCGCCACTAAGACTCCTTCCTCCGATGTGCTGGTGTTTGACTACACCAAGCATCCCTCAAAGCCTGAACCTTCTGGTGAATGCCATCCAGACCTCAGGTATGTTTTCCAGATCTTCACTGTATTAATCTATTAGTGTCTCTTTACATCAGCATAAGCACTAGTGTTCATGCTTACTTTAGTATTGGTGAGCAGTTTCATACCAAATTACATATCTGTGTTGTGTTATTGTAATTGCCAATGCTAATGTGAAATCTTATCTGTTCAACTTATACTACATTTAGAACTTATATTCTTATAACTTATTTTGAATATAATATATTCACATCACTATTACAGATTGCGTGGTCACCAAAAAGAAGGGTATGGACTATCCTGGAACCCCAACCTCAATGGTTATCTTCTGTCAGCAAGGTAGGTGGTATATGCTCTGACTATCCTCATCCTACAATGTTGTTGCTGATGAATTTAGTAAGCAACCAATTCTTTCTTTTATAAAATCAGAGTTTTATGTAAACAGAATAATCGCCTTCATGATCTAATCTGAACATGTGATATCATGAATTGTTGCATTAGTTTCCTGAAATAAAACAAACTGTTGCATTATAGAAAGAAGAATTTATAAATAAGGCACATTTTGAATGAGAATGGTAGATTGGATGCCACAAACATCTAGTAATCCAATCTTATTCTAAGTTGCAATTGGGCAATTCTCTAGTACAATCTACAATTACATTCATTAGTTGTGTCAACCCATTGTAGTTATCATTACATGTACAGTTCTCTTGTAGCTTTTTAAAGTTATGTTTAGAGCCAAATCTTGAAATTCAATTGTTTATATTTACCAGTACAATTGTTCTCTAGTGATGATCACACAATTTGCCTGTGGGACATAAACGCGACTCCCAAGGAGGGGCGCGTGATTGAGGCTAAATCGGTGTTCACTGGACACACGGCAGTAGTTGAAGATGTCGCGTGGCATCTGCTGCACGAATCACTCTTCGGCTCCGTTGCTGATGACCAGAAGCTAATGATTTGGGATACAAGGTGAGTACATTTTAAGAATAGTCATACGTTGGGCTATGATATCATGCCTGGATATATAAAACATAAGTTTTCAGGACCGCCTATGATAATATGAGCTGTTTCCTTTATTTTGGCCAAATTTAGCTAATTCTACTGGACAATTCGCAGGGTCAATGCACATTGGCACCAAGTCCAAGCGACACGTAGTTTCGGTTTAAGATATTACATTGCCAAAAGTACAAATTTATATGAGATATCAGACTGGGTAACACTCAGATCGGTCAGAGCCAAGTTTCACAAATCAGTTTATCTCATTACAGATGTAACAACACATCAAAGCCATCGCACACAGTGGATGCACACACTGCAGAGGTCAACTGTCTAAGCTTCAACCCCTACTCTGAGTTCATACTGGCCACTGGCAGTGCTGACAAAACGGTAATATACTTAACTATCGTATAGTTAACTTCCCTTTATAGATTGTTTTTTTTTTTTTGGTGGTTTACCAGTTGATTAAGTTGAATATTAAATATATTATCCAAAAAAATGTATGCTAACCTCATTTGAAATTAAAAAAGGTCAGATGCGCAGGGCGGTCGTACCGGCATCGTCTTGCATGTATGAAAAGATACATTATTAATGTATTTAAAGCAAAATGGGGTAAGGATGGTAGCACGTGGCGCTCTCTAGTTTTCGACAACACCCATGAGGAAAGGATGTGTTGATATGTATGTATGAATATACAACATGGTGCATTGTTATCGCAGGTGGCGCTATGGGACCTACGTAATCTCAAACTGAAGCTCCACTCATTCGAGTCGCACAAGGACGAGATCTTCCAGGTTCAGTGGTCGCCGCACAACGAGACAATCCTCGCGAGTAGCGGCACTGATAGAAGGTATTACACTTAAGTTTATATCATACTAAACTTTACGTATTGCTAGACTAGGATTTCTCTTGAATCGTACGTAAAAAAATACTTCTCGGTGTTAAAGTATTTGTTTCATGCGATAATTGAACCCCACAACTTGTAGTGGAGAAAGTCAATCAATTAATGGACTATACAACTGCTCAAATCCTGTCGTCGAAACAAGATTGACAGCGCGATTCAGTTTCTGCCATTGTGTTCTTAAAAAGAGGTGTAAACTAGC
The DNA here is from genome assembly GCA_947562105.1 of Shargacucullia verbasci. NCBI lineage: Eukaryota > Metazoa > Arthropoda > Insecta > Lepidoptera > Noctuidae > Shargacucullia > Shargacucullia verbasci. Next base: position 4,161,980 of record OX387296.1, read on the forward strand.
GAAAAGTAATAACTTCAACGAAAATGAAGGGGACTTTTCCACTTTCCAGCCTAATAATTAGGCATTAACTCTGCCTCTCTTTTTCTAAAGAGTTCTTTTTTTCCATACAGCTATAATGTACCAAACTGAAATTTGATAAGTAACGATATTGTTGCAGGCTTCACGTGTGGGATCTATCGAAGATAGGTGAGGAGCAGACGGCTGAAGATGCGGAGGATGGTCCGCCCGAGCTGCTGTTCATTCACGGAGGTCACACAGCGAAGATATCAGACTTCTCATGGAACCCCAATGAACCCTGGGTCATCTGCTCTGTCTCAGAGGACAATATCATGCAGGTTTGTAATGTCATTGAGGACAGTTGATTTTTTAATTGAATACTGAAACACATTACTTACATTACACTTTAATTTTAGATACTCTTCACAGACAGAGATTAGAACAGTTATTCTTACGCTACTGTCCACGTTTGACAGTGGCAGCACGAGACTTAATCGATATGTATGTGATTATCTCAAGAAGGGTTTAAACACACCTGAGACGCGCGGTGTTATGTAATATGCGCACCCCGACTAAATACAAGCTGCGGGCATGCACGCTTTCTCTGGGTTTTGAATTGTGATTATTATAAAGCTTATTAAAATAAAATAATAATTATATATTGAAAGCCCCTGTTCCGACCCGCAGAACGTGACTAAGGCGGTTTTAAAAAACATGACAAGTAGCCATGTTGGTAATATTGAGCGATGACGTAATGTTCTCATAATATCAATATGTGCAGGTATGGCAGATGGCGGAGAACATCTACAACGACGAGGAGCCGGAGACGCCCGCGTCCGAGCTGGAGTCGGGCGTCAACGTGAACCACGGCTAGCGAGCAGCCGCGCGCGCGCTCGCCGATTCCACCACCGAGCACTGAGCCTAGCTGTACTGTACTGTACCACAGTGACACGTGAACGTGAACCACACCGCCACCGTCACATTCAGGCTAATACCAAGTTTCTGGTTAAAATTATGGACATTTTAATTGAGCTCTTTCATGTTCGGAATTTAGTGTTTACCCTGTATAAAAACTTAGTGATATTTGTATCAAGTTACAAAACTAGTTTTGATGTCACCATGTTAAATGTTAGGTCATTTCAATGTGAAATCCTGTAAGTATCCGCCAGTATTGTATGTTTATATTTGCTTACCCTGTGTGGCCCCACATTTTTGGTGGTCTTTTCATAGTGTTAGAACAGCATAATATCGCCGTACAGTAACTGAACGCCCGCCGTTGCTCTTCACCGATACATTTTTTTCAATATTATGAGTTACTCTATGCTACGCTATTTCACTGGTCAAACGAGGAGCAAACTTGGTGTGGGTTATAAATCTATTTTTGGCATTGAAATTCGTTTTGATTCGGTCTGATACTGATAGTGTCGCGTGTAATTTGATTCCAATTCCTGTATTCCTTCATCATATTTGTCGCAAATTATGATTCTTGATGCGGTACTATTTAGAAAAAGTTCTGAAATAATCAGTAGTTAGAATAAGTGAATATTAATATTAAAAGTGATATTGTAAAGCCAGAAAGATGGGTTAACTTCATCAATTATTATAACGTGAAATGAAAGAGCTCTAAATACATTGTAATTTGAATCTTACGTCGTATAACATAGATGTAAAAATTAATTGGTATGGTCAACAAGTACACAATTTGTACGATTTTAGAAGTAAGAGGAAAATGCACGGCAAGCATATTTGCGGTGACTTTGTTATTGATTGAAAATAAAATTTAATATTTTTGCATAATGTCGAAATTTTTGTGTCTATGTTTTGTACTTTATATACAGTTTAGTTGCTCATGTGGATTGATTAAGTCCATCGGTAGGAATTTATACTGTACAAAGATAAATAAATAACCCTCTGTCTTGCGTACAAAGATCTCGTTGTGGACCTAAATGCCAATAAGATCTCGAGTTTACTAACATAGAATAAAAATTATAATACCGTCTAATTCGATATCTAGATAAAAACGCGATTATGATTGCAGAAAGCCTGGATACCGAGCTTGCCAGTGCGTTTCTTTCTGAAACTAAATAATCGCCGAGAATAAAGAACGTGTCATAGTATCTCAATCTAGAGGGTTATTACACTAAAGATATCAACAGACCAACTAGTGAGCAGTAAAATAAGTTTTTAAAAACTTCCTGCCCCTGGACTCGTCAATGAAGAAGGGTCCAACTATCTGTGGTTTGTATGCACAAGAATCTCACAGAACAGTTTAATGAATTTGGATGATATTTGTTTGAATAAAAGTGAAATATTCTATTCTATATGCATGTGCGTGCAAACCACTATAGTGCTAAATACTGGTGAGACTTGACAATACCAGAATCCTGTAATCCAAACACAATTCTCATAGATACACTTCGCTAGCCATGAGATGATAATTCCATTTTAATTTATTATTTCTTATCCGATAAGTCACAAGGATGTGTTTCTGTTGTAACTGTCATTGATATGACATTAAGGGCCTCTTTCACAGCGGAAAAAGTATTCCATAATAATATGTATACTTAGATAAATCTAATACAACATTTCCTGTATAGAATAGCGTTTGATAGCTTAGCTATCACAGGTCATACGCAATACGTAAACCTTTAAATACTTTGTGCAATCTGTAGATATGCTGAGCTATCGAATCGTAGTATCTTGATGTGATATTTATATTCATGTTTATGTCTTATATATCATTAAAGTAATAGCACAAAGTGAAAGACGCTCTTAAACTGGTGACGCGACTGACCGACGGTATTTTATAATGTTAATGCAGTAATGGAATAATTTTAAGCTCTGCTAACCTATTATGATTAAAAGTATCGTAATAATAACTGTTTTTATATACCAACAAACAATTCTACACCGATAATAATATCGCTGTCTCGTGTTGAATGTCTCCCGTGGGTGGGTCGCGACAGTGCGTGTGGACGATGTAAACACCGCACCCACTGCGTCATGTCTAATGGGATTGCTTTGTCAATGGGAGTGGACTGTGGATCAACTAGTGCAAACTAATTTAGTGTTCCACAGTCGCTCGCACCGACAACATGAGACTTAGTTTTGTAGCATTACTTCTGTTATCGTCAACCGTTTCGGGACGCACCTATGGTAGCCATAGTACCCACAGTAGCGGCCACGGCACCGGATCACACTCTTATCCGCATTCCAGCGGTTATTCGGGATACGGTTACGGCGGTGGTCAAACCTCCCATTCATATCCACATTCGACTGGATTATCCGGTAACTCAAACAGTGCCAATGTTCGACAGTCGTACCATCAACAACACAACGCGGTCCAATATAACTACAGCCCGAAGACTGAAGTTCATCACCACTACTATTACAAACCGCCACAGCAGATAAGTTATGGCTCTACCTACCACCCAGTGTATCAAGGACATCCTCCCGTCTACGTTTACGAGTATCAAAATTCTGGGAGCAGATTCGATAGCTTGCTGACTGGGTTAGCACTGTACAATTTAGGTCGCAACAGTGAGCACCATCACTACGATGCTGATAGACAGTACAGCGGAACGCCGGGTGAGATTTGCAAATTGGGCATAAGTAAACGAACCGGGGAGTATGAAGAGACTCGCATCGATTGTAAACTGATGTCAAGTTTCATTTGGGACAGCCCGGTAACACCGAAAGAGCAGCATGTCAAGGTTCAAAAAACAACATCGGAGATTCAAGTTACACAGATTTCAAACGGAACTGGAATTAATAATACTTCTGTAACGACAGTGACAAAAAGTGAAACCGTTGTTGACGCTTTACAAGCCAAGGGTCCCTCCATAACAGTGACACCCGGCATGACTTGTTTTATGATCAGGATCTACAGAGACACCACTAATATGCGCAAACCTGTGGATTGTGGACTGTTGCAAGAGTACGCTCGAAGTTCATTGCACCGCAATGGATCAGAGCGTTTAATGATATTTCATGAGCCGTTTTCATTCTATTCTCTAAAATGTTTAAACGTCATTGTTATTATAGCCGATGTACTCATTCTGTGGCAATCGATATTTGTTTTTTAAGTACTTGAACGGGAATTAAAATCTTGTTTTTCATTGCGTTCGGGGTGTACTGAGAGGCGGTGGGCAACCGCCACCCTTGGACGGGGCCGGCCACCCCTACCCCTCCCCTTGACGAATTCCCGCCCCCAGGTCAACAGTCGAGTACGCCCGTGATTTTAGGCTACCGTTATATTTGGCGAACTGTTCTCATTTTTTTATCCATAAGTGTTAGCTTTTATCAAATTAATAAATTATTTATAAAATGATTGCTTAGAAGTATGTATTTTTACTTCCCTCTAATTCATAGTAAAAAGAAGTGTGTTAATTTTGGATAAAAGTATCAATTTCACACTCGAACATATCTCTCGATGGGCGCAGGTGAAATCCAGTAATTTATTTAGATGGTAATCTATTATTTCTAAGATATCTACTCAAGTATACAATATTTTCTATTATGCCAGTTTGTGATGTTGAAACCTAAAATTATATTGTAACTTAGTAATCACAATATGCCAAAAGTATAATTCGCTGAGGACAGGATTCGAACCTGCGCGGGTATAACCCATTGGATTTCAAGTCCAACTCCTTAACCACTCGGACACCTCAGCTACGTATGAATCTATTGAATATATGGATGTCATAATATTTTATAACTTGGCGTTTGTTTGTACAAGTGTCAAACACATAAAACTATAGGCACATATTAATAGATACATGCTATAGTAATACTAACTATGTACTAAGGTAAAATTACACTCAATGTTAAGATTCCCAGAATACTTAATAATTTATATATTTGACTGATCATCATTTAAGATTCCCAGAATACTTGCTAATTTATATATTTGACCGATCATCACTTTTTTTTTGAAGTTGATCTACAACCGTAGATCACCATAAAAAGTGCAGTGTCAAGGAACGCTTTAGACAAATACCTAGCTTTTTTAAATTATTTTATTAATAATACCTTTACTTATGTACATATATGAAGGCAAAAGTAATATTGGGACATACTTATTCTCATATTTGCGTGTGATTTAAATACAACAACAAATATCAAACTCTCTAACTTGTTTTATTGTAAATAAAAATTATGCGCGAGTTACAATGGTCAGATAAAGATTCATGTAATTTAATAATAATGTTATTTGGAGTCAGGTAAATAATAGTCGGGTTAAACGTTAACATTTTCAGAGAAAAGCTTAGGTAATTTTTGCCAACATTCGTAATATTTCGCGTCAAGTTTTTGGCAAGTCTCGGCGCCCCATTTTGTTATTGCTAAACTTAGCGAAGACTCGAACATAAAGGCCTGCAACAAAGAAAAGATTATATTAATTTAAAAAATACTATCAGCCTATCTACGTGTAAGTCAGCGCCAGATACACTGAAACGGTGTATAAATATAGCGAAATATCTCGAATTCGAACAGTTACGTAATTTGATGTCAACTCCATAGTTCCATACATCTTGCTGGCGTGCAAATTATCTGGCGTTCATAGATCATTTTGTGTAAGAATTTTGTGCGTGCTCCTAGGCCAAACATTACATCCTACCCTTAAAAATGACTAAGCATTCATGTACCTGAGTATTAACAGCAATCTTCTGCGGGATCAGCTCTCCGTAAGAAGCACTAGTAAAGCATTTGTCATCGGGCCCGTGTGGAGTCATGACGGAGTGGAGCGAGGCTCCTCCAGGCAGGAAACCACCCTCCTTCGCTTCATACGATCCTAGGATAAGGCCCATGAACTCGCTCATGCAGTTCCCTGGAAGTAAGAAAATAAGCTGCATGACATACAATGCAATTATACAATAATTGCTCATTATACATATTATGTATTTTATTTGATCTATATAAATCTCTTGGTGGTTATTCAAACTGTCTTCTTATCACAATAATTTGAGTTTAAAAATACTGTACAATTCTTATTCTATTTTCCGTTGGATGTCATTCATCCCTTTTTATTTTAAATAAATGAAACGTTTAGTGACTAGTTACATAAAAAGTGCATCCGCTGAGGACAGGATTCGAACCTGCGCGGGTATAACCCATTGGATTTCAAGTCCAACTCCTTAACCACTCGGACACCTCAGCTGTGATTATTTCAATTGAATTTATTGTCGTATTTTTTTTTTGGCTTTTGTTAGTCGCGAATGGCATTGTCGAGCGAACAATATAATGTAATGAATAGCACATGTCTTGTACTTATATTTATGGTAACCAAATTTATATGTAACAAGGCTTCTCTCGAGCTGCGCCGCAATACGTAGGTACTACGTTACCCGTCTTCGGCGATTATTGATTAAGCGATTGATTGATAAGGTGTAAACTTTACAGCTCTCGGTAACATCTTCGTAATGATATCTATGGTTAAGGCCAAGGCAATCATAATCCCAACATTGTCTAACATTGGAATAACGGAACCTCGTGTTAAAAGACAGGTACTTAATTACCTACTGAAAGTCAGATAAAATTCAAATATTCAGCCGAATCTGGTAAAACTGAAAACTGATCTCTTCAAACTTTATAAAAGACTAGGCTACACCTAAAGGTATACCGGTTAATGTGACTTGATATTCAGATTTCTTGAAAGCAGTTGAGGAGTCCTACGAAATCCAATGGGTTCTACCCGCACAGGTTCGAATCTTTTCCTCAGCAGCAAAAAGATTTGCCAGAATTCTAGCAGTGAACAAACGTATAAATTATGAATGATAAAACCGACGAGCTGCGGCAGAGAATTCGTTTTTTTTTTTCATCTGTTTTTACCAAACTCGGCATTACTACAGTGATTATGATTGATTTATGTCTTCGTTTATTTCACACGTCTTCTTTATTATTCCTTCCTGTAATAGTTACTTAAACGTATTATTGATAGGCTTCTCCTATACGGTAGACTACTAGTCATCTGAGTTACTTTTTAAGAACTGTCAAAAACGACATTTTGTTCTAAAATGTTTGGAATAAGGCGTGACGTCATAGTTTTTCATTGCCATTGGCATACTTATTGTGTGATTTTGATTAATTAAAAATTGAAAACGCCAAAGATAAGCAAGTGATTAAGTTTTACTGAGTTTTTAGAAGGAAAACTATAAACCAAACAAAATTTCAGAATTTATTTTTGATGCAGTCATCTAGCCTCTACCTACCCGACACGCCTTGATTTAACCATAACTATTCATTCAATAATCTATGACGCATACAACTGTCGGGCGGTCTGTATAATATACAGGAATATAAAAAAAAACTACAGCAAGATCTACAAAACTAATTATATACCCGTTTCGAGAATACCCGTTTCGGGACGTTCAAGTTCAACCTAGGCGCAGGTCGAGGAGGCGGGTAAGTGGTGGTCCAAAAAGATTATTATATGGACTAACTAAGCTATACCAACATTAACTTTCTTTCATAGTAGCTGAGGTGTCCGAGTGGTTAAGGAGTTGGACTCGAAATCCAATGGGTTCTACCCGCACAGGTTCGAATCCTGTTCTCAGCGAGTTGATTTTTTTATTGCCCAAGGAATATTTAGTTTATAAAGTTCTTGCCTGTCATGTTGTGATTGTGAGCTATTTAAAATTAACGACAGCAGGCGTTAACTACATCGGTCAAATGAACAAGCGGGGTCATCTTTGAGAAAAGCTAAGTCTTCACTGTATAAATTAAAGCCGCATTAAACTGTACCTACTTATTTACTGTGCATGTATCTATGCCAACCCTTATGTTCTTTATTTTAAAACAAACAATTACAACCATAATATTGGCACAACCTACGCACACTTGTGTAAATTATGACTATCGATAGTTACTATCGTATCAATGAATTCAATAGAATCATTCGTAGCTGAGGTGTCCGAGTGGTTAAGGAGTTGGACTTGAAATCCAATGGGTTATACCCGCGCAGGTTCGAATCCTGTCCTCAGCGAACAATATTTTTAAAATGTCATTATGATAATATAATGGTTATTTTCAATGATTTAAAAACTATATTAGTTACCTAGGTAATTGAGAAAGTACCGATTACCAACACTTTTTAGCTTCACGCACTTTATTTTGTGTAGGTATAAATATAGATAGTACATTCTACTGTACTTGCTGCTACTTATACTGCCCTTAATGAGCTCAAGTGTACTTACTGTGATAATAGGGTGGTCTGAAAGTATGCTCCTGTACGGACCACCTCGGCGGAAAGATAACGAAGTCTGCGATAGCGACGCCGGGCTTCGTCGAAGGGCATGTCAGAACCGTGAAGATCGAGGGGTCCTGCAAATAATGATTACTTAAGTAGGTAGATATGTATTAAAAAAAAAATTACATACGATTTCAAGGCATTAAATAAAGGTCTTGCGTAACCTACTCAAAATAATTAAACTAGTAGCTTAACTTCGGAAATATTACCGTTCTAGTGCTCGCAAACGGCGCGGGTTTTAGCTATAGGATTTATACATTCTAAATAACGTACCTTTATTTTGTATCATGACATGATTCGTGGGTACAATTTACAAACACACAAGTCTTAATTAGACCTGAAACATTTATCCTGTTGGCCATATCGGGACTGGAACCCACGACCGCGACACGTAGCGCAGAAAGCCATTCGCTTTTAACCGTCAACGGTGCCAATTCTGTTGGCTGGCCAATTAACAGGTGCATTTTGTATAATACTCTCAAACAAAGCTAATATAGTTTTCTTTGTATAAACAAGTTATGTATAACTTACGCAATGGTCGTATAGCACTGCGTTGATGACCATGAACTTGCTCAAGTCGTATTTATAAGGCACGTAGTTTCCGTGCCACGCCACCACGTCGAATGGCGAATGGTTCTGCTCGGCCACAAACAAGGAGCCTTGGTACTTGTTCACTATCTTGAATCCTGTAGAAATTAGTAAAGGTATGAACAAACTATGATGTACACCAAGAGATGACATGAGTGGCCCCTCCCGAAGGTTGTTGTAGCGAATACCTGAGAAATAACATAGCATCACGATGATGATGATGATGATACATTTTCGCGATGCCATTATTGAGTCCCATGTGATAGGGGGAAGTCTTTTGCCATTTATCCGGTAAAGTCCAGACTCCGTGCTGCTACTGAGAATTTCCATACAGAAAATATCAATAACAGTTTGCCCGACCCGGGAATCGAACCCAGTACCTGAGTAATCTTGACCAAATAAGCCAATATTACCACAAATTTCATGCTGGTTATATATTGCCGTTATTGTTTAATTAATGTCATCCATGGACCAATTTAAGTAGGTACTTACCAGGTATTTCCTCGTCGAAGTAACGTGCGACAGGTGTTAGGAAATCTCTAGGATTGGCGAGTCCATTAGCTCCGATAGGCCCAAGGTCTGGCAGCTTGAAGTGTCCGTCAAATACTTCGAGGATATATCCTCTACAATAATCAAATTTTTGGAATAAATATTAAAAGTAAATAAATAATATGAACGCGTTGGCCAGGACGCTAATGAATTGCTTATAGATTACCAACTAAAGGTTTGGTTAGGTTAGAGATATACCCCTCCATAATAAACAATTCATAAATTAAAGTTATGAAACTGAACAAGAACATAAAGTTTCCAGATTATATTGTATACTTCGCTATTATCACTATTCTATAAAAATACAGAAACAGCTATAATTAAGTTTAACCATTTTAAATTACCTTGAAGGTCCTTCAACAGCCACAGCGAACCTCATACCAAGCTGGACCACAGCAATCTCGTTGGGAGCCACCTCCATCACACCGAACTCCGTCGTGATCTTCAACGCACCTTGCTGGGGAACTAACACATTGAAGTGATATAATATCATGAGAGTGCTATGAAGGTAACTAAGTTCTGTAGGTATTTCTGATTATAGTTTTATTCGATCATTGGATACCAGGATTGAAACTTGCATCCAACCTTTAAAACCATTTCAAAGATTCGTGAACACAGTGTTAAAAAAAAGTAACCGACAGTATGAAGCGACGCCTTAAAGAAAGATTAAGTTCCAACAGTAAACATACACGTAGATCCCTTACCAATAAGAAAGTCTCCATCGCTGCTGTAAAAGGCGCTCTTATCCATGGAGGCGTTACACAAGTAGACATGGATGGCAAGCCCATGGCGGGAGCGGGGGTCGCCAGCCCCGCAGACTGTGTGGAGTCCGGCCACGAAGTCTACGGACTGGCCTGCAGGCGGAATGTCGAACGGGAGCCAGCGAGACTAGAAAATGACAAAGCATAACTCTGTCTCACTTATAGAAATCGTAATATTCAAAAGATTCAAACATTTTGTCTAATAAGTACCTAGGTAACTGGCCTAGACTATTTACCTGATTAGGATCTGGTTCCTGTTCGTCCCATTTATGAGTAAGATGTTTTGCAACATCTAACTTCTGGAATGGCCTATGAATGACCGATGGACGGATTCTGAAATACATAATTCGTATAATATCTAAGTAACCAAAGAATTATTGGCTCCAACGGTTCATGCTGTTTATAGACCACTTACAAATCGCACATCGTGTCTCTCGGAACATATACCTACTTATTGTTTTAAAAATATTGTGTTGACGCAAGTATCGAACCCGCTCTATATAATACAGAAGGCTGAAGGTGATTTTCCGCCACTGGTCCATTAGCTACATTATTGACGTCCTTAATATTTTGGTGTTACTGCAATTTTTAAGTTGGATAATTACGTCTTCGTACCTGTATAACCAAGACCGTTTGTTTTCATGTCTGGGTGCAGTAAAGGCGGTACCGGATAGCTGTTCGGCGTAGAGTCCGTAAGGACAACGCTGCGGGTTGTTCTGACCTTCAGGGAGAGAGCCCGGCCTGCGGGGATCCTCCGACGTGAATTCAGAGCCAAACCCACACAGGTACTGCACAGGTAGATATTAGAAAAGATTACCACATTGCTCTACTGTGTTTATAGTTAGCAACATTCGATGAATCATTAGAAAGTGAAGCATGAGACGTGCTGTTCATGAGATGAGCAGACGCCCTGGTAAAGGTATCGGTGAGACAGCTGAATGCTAAAAGCTCAATACTCAGCAGAGGTCGTTAAAAAGAATACTCATGACACTCTTGTTTCAAAAACTTGATTGAGCAGAAATTATAGCTCACTCATGCGAATTAGGTAGGTAGATAAGCATATCGTTAATTCGAAGAATTAACTTAATTATCAAAAGTTGGGCTCCATTAAAATATCATATATATCAATCGGAATATTTTCCGAGGATATCAGAAAAAACCCTTTCAAAGCACATTTTATATTCAATAAATAGGTATTTAACGATTAAAATCATTATTATCATCGAAAACAAGTTATATTTTTAATATTGTTTATGCTTAGGTTCTGTCGTAATAATAATAAACAGGTTTCCACCGAACTTCTTGACATGCTGTATTATATCCCGATCACAACAGTCCAGAAAACTAAATGAATTCAGTGTTCAACTTACCTTAAGTTCCTCCATCTTAAAATCAGAGACGAGGTGTTTGAATGAACTGTAAGATCAGACTAGGCAGCTGTGAAGGCACCGCGATGTTTACTACAAGACCGCTATGCAAATGCGGCCGGTTATTTACGAACGATTAAGGTTGGTATTTATTTATACTGACATTATAGATAACTTGGAAAATAATATGAATAATGTTTAAATCGAAGTGCAGTTTGTTGATAGTTTTTAAAAAAATCTGTAGAAGGATCTAGTGGTCCTAAGCGTAGCTGTAGAGCTTAGGGCAGGTTTAATAGTAGGTACTCGGATCGATTCTCAGTTCGAGTAAATTTGGAATTGGTACATGGATTTTGCTCTTAGGATATTCGCAGTAAGTGCGGAGATAGTAGGTTCGCCTTCTATTACATGGGTCTTAATTACAGCATCGGCAAAATGTAGATGTAAATTGGTAAATCCAAGTAAATCTCTACTTAACCTTTCGGGAATATGGTTATAATACTGTTTAATTGTACTTTAAAATAGAATTTGACCCCTGAGTTTGTTTCGGCGTTTCTTCTGAGGGATAGTCATAGGAAATGCCGACGCCATCGAGTTTAAAAAAGACGTGTAAAAGTGATTGAAAAATCCTAATTGCAAAATAAATAATTTCATTTCATTGTATCTGTATAAATCTTTCTACAGATAACATATAAAATTCGGGTACCTATTGGCTAATCAAGTGTTCAACTGGTTACTGAATAAGAACTCAAAAGCTGGTATAATATGTGCGTTCGAACTTAAGACCTCTCACTCGCGGGCCCGATGTTGTAGCCGTTGAGCTTTTGTGGATCGGATAATATTGTTAGAACGCAGTTTTATGTCGCCTGCGCAGCAAATAAACAAGTAAATGCGTGTTATTATTCCAACAAAGTGCGTGACGCCGGTACACTTTGGCATCTAATATAAAGACATAAGGGCACATCATAAGGGGTTCGTAGCTACATAATATAGATACGGCGCAGATCATTAGATCTATGGGTGTCAGCAGCGCAAAAAATTAGACAACCAGCCTAACCTTACAGTATCAGTATCTCCCAGTAATATTAGTTTCCCAACTACATTTGCGCCGGCAGATAACGTAACGACTCTCATATATAGCATCACGCCTTTATTCCCCGAAGGGTTAGGCAGAGGTGTATTATTGTACATACACATTTCTCCGATGATGTTATTGAGTCCCGTGTAATAGGAGGCGAGCGTATTGCCATCAACCGGGCACAGTTCGAAACTCCGTGCAGCTACTTAGAATTTCCATACAGAAAAACCCAATAACACTGCCCGACCCGGGAATCGAACCTCACGCTTAGCAGTCGCGCTTGCAAGCATTTGACCAATGAAGCAGTATTTAAGCGAATCTCATACGTATTCACATAACACACGGGATCGGCTGCTTAACATGCTTTTCGGGGCACGGAGGGGTCTCGATGTGTGAAGAACGGTCCATCCAAGGACTCACCACATCAAGCGCTGCTTAATCTCGCAGATCGACTGATCAATGCGATAGCTACTTAACCAACATCTTAAAATATTTTCAAAAGCGAACGGTAACAAACTACGCATTGCGTAACAAGAAATAAATTGTAGGTAAACGTGTCTTTCGAGAGTTATAATAATATCGCCCCAGTCGGGAGGTGTGTGTAGTGTACCAGTATGATAATATTATAGAGAACTGGTTTCATTCCGACCTCTTAACGCTGCTTGTCAATCCCGTTTTATGGAATCGAGAAAAACATCTCAGTAGGTAGGTACTTATTATTCAAAGTGGCGTAACATTCCATTATTGAAGTTAAAAATTGCTCTTTTAGAAAAAGAAATCAAAATTAGGATTCGACTTTATAAACTTGAATACATAGGTACTCTATTTATTATTAATATAACAAAAGGCAACGGAGACATCAAAGAGCATCGCGGATATCGCTCGCCATCCTTTTTTCGAAATTTCGTAATATCGGTCGCCTCATTGGTCTAGTGGTCGTATGTGCGGCTGCAGAGCGAGAGGTCCTGGGTTCGATGCTTTTATGGAATTCTCAGTAGCAGCCCGGAGTTTGGAATTGTGCTCGGTAGATGCAAGGGGCTCGCCTATATTACATGGGACTTTATAACGGCATTGGCGTGTTTGTGTACAAAAGTACAGCTCTGTCTCTCCCTTCGGGGGGAATACAGGTGTGATGCTATGTTAATGTCGTAATATCACATTATGCTATATTTTTTTGTTATCTTTACTTAACTTTTATGTCTCGACATACAGCAAATGTTCGGATGCAGTTGAGATTTTTTAGAGCAAGAATAATCGTGATTTATGCGCAAACCTCATGAACGCTGATGCACTTATCTTAAGAAAATAAGGCGAAGTAAAATAAAACATGTCAATTATACTTCCGCAAATATTTATTATATTGTTTATATGAACAATAATGTCAAGCGATATTAATTCGAATTGCCTATTTATATTGAATCATGACTTTAGGACATTACAACGCTGATATACTACAGTGGTTATGTAGCGATGTGTCTCTTCAAACAACATATACAATAGCTTAAACATATATTATGCTTTGGAAATAATATTGATAATACATAAATGTTTAAGACCCATCGAACTTTTCATTTTATCGCCAGCGATAATGAGTGATGGGTCAGAGGAAAAAATATCACAATAACTAAAATATTATAATTAATCGAAAATAGAAAATTGGGCTTTGGTACAGTCTCAAACATAACAGTCTTTATATGAACGTATTTAAACTGAATTGGGAAATAATAAGCTAAAATATTAATAATTCTGGCAAGAGGGCATTAAAGTAAGAGATCGTTTGAAGAGACGCTCGCGTGTTACAGAGAACGGTAGGTAATGATACAAATTACATTACAATCGTTAATTAAAATAGCTTCTACATCATACAGCATTAACATTATTATTGTTCTTAATAATACTTACGAGTAGCTACGGGAAGGAAACTGACTATACTGATAATATTCGCTGGACATCTAATGCAACGGATTTTTGTCATAAAGCATTTATTTCTTTTTGATATGAAGTAATATTTCCAACGAGATCAATATATACGTGGAAGAATTGTATACTCCTTTCCAGTGTGCCGCCTTTATCACCATCTCGGGAATCGAACTCATGATCTCATGATTGCAGAATATCAGTTCGAGTTGAATAGTATTTACAGAATATACTTTTCCATAGAGTATTACCAAAATTAATTTATGATACAAAGATCAGATGCATTATTCATCTTAGCGAATATTTTCATTTACATAATATGTAGTTATTGAACGGAAGATATAAACGTGGTTTCCATATAAAAATAATTTAACATAGTAAATAACCAATAATATAATCATAGCCAATTAAAATAAATACAGTCTATAATTGAAACAAATTATGAGATTTTGGATTTCATGTTCTTATGTAGACGAATTTTGTAAATTTTGTTGTGAAATAAGTAATTAAGAATTAGTAAAATTTTACTAAGATGGTTAGAAAGTGTTAGTTTTGATTCACATCACACAAAATTTACAAAACCAAGACATAACAGAAAAATATTTATTTGAAAATACTTTTCACAAACAGAAAGTGTATTTCTTTATCTATTGTAAAGTTTTCGAACAAGTTCTAGTGTTAAACTTGAATATTGAAAAAATTACGTAATAATAAAAGCTAAAAACATTGATCTAATTATTATGCATAAACAACAAACTTAATGGTAAACAACACAAATCACAGTTACGTAGCAGTAGAGTTGGGACTATTTTCACATAAAAAAAAATACAACTTGACCATAGATTTTTAAGTAAAAATAGTCTTTAGTATAAGCGCAATCACATACACAACAAATATACCAGAAAAATGTTTATATATACTTAGAAACAAATATCATTAATAAAGCAGTACAATAAAATAGAAGAAATAAATTAATTCGAATGAAAATACACAGAATTATTAAAAAATATATAAAGTGCCGATGAGTTGAAGAGTATAAATATTATTATTCATGTATTCGGACTCATAACAATGTAAAAGTATATTATTATGGAGTTACGTTATTATGTTTCAAAATGTCGCGTAACTTTATTTACAAGAGACGTATTGCACTGACGTGTTAAGGAAATGTTTTTAATATTTTTGTCATGGTAACTCGAAAACATTCTATAAAAGTTCTGAAACTAAAACGCTTTATAACTTTATAGGTGTATTTATTGCAATTTGTTGATGTTTTTAATGTAATTTGTTATAATTTATATGGCAATAGTACCAAAAATTACCATAATATCAGTGCAATATGTGCAATAAGTCTAATATACATAAAAAATACGCGACCAACAGTCCACGATGCGCTAATACCTACCCTAGTTAATATACATTAATATCACACGGCCTTACAGCGGCCTAATACACATATTAAATGATATACGATTGATATATTTGGTAACAAACGAGCGGCCAACCATTAGGGCATTGATCTAATACAATAAATAACTTTTGAGACATTTTATCAAAGAAATATTAAAGCTTATACATCTCACAAACCCCGGGAACGTTCCCTTTTGAACACAAAACGACGAAATCTTTAAAACAAAACCATTAAAATCAGCTTTAAACACAATAAAGCTACAAAAGGTTTGTTTATAAAAAACTATAATTTCCACATACAAAATCTACTAAGCCGTCACACGAAGCATACTCATTCTGTAAACTTGTTTATCGATATTCCTTTTTGATAATCGAGTACTCGATCATCGATTAGGATATAGTTTCGCAGACCAAGTTTCAGAATAGCGCTAATTCACAGTACACTTAGCCAAAGCTCACCCCCACACAACTGTTCCCTTTATAATACTTATAGAGCGCTCTTTGTTCGGAGACTACACTAAAACTTTACGTTTTAGTGCTTCTTCTAAACAAGTATACAAGAAATAGATATACAAAATATATTGATACAATATTACATTACATAATTTGGGAAATGTGACCGGACTGAACAAAATATAATTGATAATATATTTTTATACAATTATTAAAGTATCAGCGGTTTAACGATAAACTCTGGCTGATTATAAAATACAATGATTATTATAATTTCATTTAGATCTATATATTTATGATAAATGTTCTATCATATTCGATTATTTAATCGTGTTTATATGAATGCTGTATATATGTCCATGTTTTTTAAAAACCAATACATTGTGTACAATCAAGACCAATAGCATAAAAACACAACAAACGATAGACTGAAAGTCAGTTCTCTTATGGTTTTCTTGCTTTCATGTTTGATTGTACATGACTATAAACGAATTTTCTTATTATTATCCTTTATTACCATAATAGATCAGCATTAATATAAACACGACACTAATATCATAATGGAGTATTGTGACGTCTAATATTAAACATGAGAACAAACTACATAATATCAGTATACAAATTGGAATCGATATTAATAACCATTCAAATATATAATAAGAACCATAGATTAAACAATAACTGGAAATAAAACTTATTATTAAATGGATTTTGAAGCAAACGACGACAATAATTTTGAAGAGATGTTAATTAGTCGATGTCAAAGCACTTGTTTCTCTACAGTTTTTGTGTATCGCAAACAAATGTAAACTCTTGCGCATTTAAACCATAGTGCAGAGATGTTTGGAATGTAATTTTTAAATAAAAATATGACTGTAACACTTGCACATTACGTATTATAATAAAAAAGGATCTGTTAACCATAAATTTCTATCGTCATTTGCTTCTAATCAGCACGAAACTACCTACAGTACGCGAGCAAAACTTTTAACATGGAAGCGTAATTATATAATACAATTTAACTAAATTGTGCTCACAATTCGCCTTTCTGTCTGTCTCACAGAGGAAAGATCTTGTAAGGTATTAAGTTAAAACTGAGTATTTGAGATTTTTCTTTCGTAACATGTTCTAACAACAGCCTATCTATGCATTTATCCATACAGAGTTGTCCCAAGTTGCCGTATCGCTACTCGGGACATAACATCTAGGGCTGCGCTTTCGATTTTTTAACGCTTGGCTGATAAACATTTAATGTAATTGTAATTTGTTTCTTGTGACGACCTTGAAAAGTTTCAAAGGCCTAGCAAGGACCCTCTGTATGGAATAAGTTGTTATACTGGTAGATAAACAATATGTATGTTACAATTCAGACTAATTAAGCTCACTAGTCTATCCTCTATGTCGAATAGTACGTGGCGAAAAAGCGCTTAAAATTATAATTAAAAATTCACATTTCCTATTATTTCTTAAGTAAAGCTACACTTCTAGTGGTAACATTACATCATTACTAGGAACTTTATGCTTTTGCTTTAAAATACATCCATATCCAATCAATATACATAGGTAACCGATTAATCCCAAAAAAAAAATTACGAGTTTTAGTCAATACATATTACAACCCTTTCCAAAATTCGAGTAAATTTTATTTCGATTTCTTATACACTTTTTTTTTTAAAATTACTACTTATTTAGCGATGTGTTCTCTCAGTTTGACACGTGGCTTGTGCCTGAATATCAATTTCTAAAAACATCTTTTCTTATGCCGTCGCTCAACGTTTGACTAAGTACCAGTTATGAGAATTTACGACTGGTAACTGACTGGCAATTAGAGCTCATATAACTACCAGTACCATTAAACTCCAGTTTATAATTCTCTAGTAGTGTAACCTTACCACTAGTGATGTAGCTTCATTTTTATCCGTCACCCTATTGTTGTGGCAGCATGTGCGACCACGCAGCCTCGTACTTTGTGTGAGCAGAACTACACGCGGATTTCGTGGCCTCCACCACGCTTAGAGGGAATGGCTCGCACTGGAAGAAACATTAAGTTTTTATGTTAGATGCTTGAGTTTGACTCAAAGTCTTCATAAAGAATTTTGATTACCTGAATGTACAACGAAAAATATGATAGTATTCTATTATATCTTATTGTACACTAAAGTAAATATTACAAAGTGAAATTAAGGCACGAGTTAAACACTCAATGTGACCGGCTGTGACCTTTATAACAATGCACTGTAAAACAGCTGTAAAAATAGGCCACATATTTTCCCACGAATATCCTTCAAGTTAAAAACATAGTTTTTATCAGGTGGATGGTAAGCGGTATCTGTCTGGACAACGATACTCTTCTGAATACCTGTATGGAGCCAAGATCATTGTCACTCCCATTAAAACTGGTATGACGGTTTCTTCAAAAGAATAATCCAGATAATGCCCTACATTGTTTAGGTACATAAATAATGTCTAAATCAATATAGATCCTGGCTAATAAACGCTAGTATGAAATATAACATAGCATCATGCCTGTATTTCCCGAAGGGTTAGGCAGAGGTGTACTATTATACGTTCTACGTTATTGAGTCCCATATGATAGTAGGCGAACCTATTGCCATCTACCGGGCACAGTTCCAGACTCCGTGCTGCTGCTGAGTATTTCCATACAGAAAACCCCAATACCACCAAGCCCGACTCAGGAATCGAACCCAGGACTTCACACTGCAGCCGTGCTAGCGACCACTAGACGAATGAAGAAGATTAATAATTTGAATATTATGTAATTTACCGTGAGGGCACAGAATGCCTGCTCCACAGCAGCAATAAACCTCTCCAGCTCCGAACCGCTTGCCAGCACTAACGCCAACCCCGCACCCCGCTCACGAGCTTCACACACACTCCACTCCTGTGGAACAAGCAGCATTATATACTTATCTGAGTATATGAACACTTTAAATGACAAACACGCAAGCACCACTTCAAAATCTTCTACAATAAATCAAATTAGTCCTACCAAACAACACCAATTCTCATCTGTGTCTGGAATTTTGAAAGCAGTCAAATTCTTGATGGATCCGCAAGCCAGAATCTCTATGTCTGTCCGCATCTCCTCCATGTATTCTGCAAAAAGTTTTCAAGACGGGTCTTTTTATTCAGTAGGTACTTACATATTTTGATAGTGTATCATTTGAATCCAAGCACATTTGAACGAGATTTTTGTATTAGTATATTTTGGTAATGAGAAACTAATCAACGTCTAAAAGATTTTTTATTTTAGTGACCTAATAAGAGTGCTACACACTTATTCATTTCTGTCCCATTGCTGGGTAAGGGCCTTTTCTCAGTATGTGAAGGGTAGGTTAGTCCACCACGCTAGCCTAGTGGTGAAACCCACATTGAGAACTGTGAAGCCTTCTCAGGCGTGCATGATTTCCATTGTTTACGCAGGTTTTAATCAAATTATAATCCACACAAGTAGGGGACAAAAATCAGGTCTGGCAGGCCGGGTTTGAATTTAGACCATCGTAGATGAAAAGCAGGCTTACAATCAGAACTAACATGGGCTCATTCTAGACGGCTTGGTTGTGAAGGTACCTTTGAGCAGCGCCTCCGAGCCCCTATCCTTGAGGTAGGCGGCGGCGCCAGTGACGAAAGCCAGGTCGAGCGTGTCGCGCACGCTGATGACCTCGTGAGGCGTCACCAGCACGGTGCACGCGGGCGGAGGACCCGCACGCTCGCAAGACTTTTTAGCACCGTCCTTTTCTTCGAGAGCCTTCAAGTTAAGGAGAGTTGATATAACTGATTGATGAGTTATTAGTTGTTGAGCCTTCAGAAATATTATTACGATATCTTGAAAAATTATTGACACTAGCAGTGTTATTATGGGCAGAGACACGATGGCTCAGTTGGATTGCCAAAAATCAAGTTTTCTTTGTAGTATTTCTACATATTTAGACTACTACTACTTATTAAATAGTGACGTTTCAGGTTGCTTGCATACATCTTTGAGGAATGTGACGGTAAAAATACACAAAAAAAACTTTGCCTACATTTGAATTTCTCCTATATTCGTGGTACAGTTTTAGGCCATAAAAATATTTGTTCCATGGGAACACGTAAAACGTAGCGCAGAAAGCTGATCGCTTCTCCACTGCGCCATTTGTATCTATTTCTTTGCGTCAATTATAAAAACAGTTAATTAAATCTGAAAACAGAGGGAGTTACACTGAAAAAAACTTAAAATTCTTACCTGAGCAGCATGCAGCAGTAAGCTCTGTAGCCAAGACGACGCGGTAGCATCATCAGGAGCAGCCAGCAAGAGCCTGGTGTTATCTGCTAAGGCGATCTCGAAGCAATGCGGCCTTCTAGAAGTGTCCAGATGGCGCCTCACTCCCAGCACGGAGCGGAGCGCGATGTTGTGCGGGAGAGGCGACGTGCCGTCGGGCGAGTGCGGGCCCCACTGCAGGACTCCTGCCCTGTTGGGTCAGAATTAAGGTTCATGACTCATGAGTCTATTGCGGGTGAGGCAAAGATAATTCAAGCTTTCAGAATAAGGTTTTGAAGGAGGATCCCGTATCTCAATACGGGATCCACACACACGTTTCAGTATTCTTCTGTCTTGTGGCACAAGGGAATGGATTATGTTACGATAGAAATATTGGCCAGCTAGAAAGTGCGTGAGGGTTGTGGGCTGACTGACCTAGATGCGCCCGATGTACTTATGAGTAGTATATTATTACTTGAAAAGTTATAGCAATTGAAAGAATTAGAGAGCAAACTGCACATCTTACAAATCAGTCTCCAAGTCTTACTATACTCAGATTCCTAAATACGGATATAATGAAAGGTTATGGTATTTACCTAAGCAAGAAGTAACACGGCTCGAACCGCCTGCTTCTGTCAGTCCTGCACATGAGGTACCCCTCTAGCGGCGGAGCGAACGCGCCGGGGGCCTCTATCAGACGATCGCCCGCATCACCCGAACATACCCGACCGTAGAATAAGATCTGTGGTATCTGAAACAATTAATTATGAATTAAGTTTTCCTCCATTTTGGACAGCGAGGTTCTTAAAGATGAACTACAGCAAGCGCACGTGTTTTTTTTATTGCAAATACAATTGCCAGTTTTTGCACACTATCTCAATACAAGTCACGATGCATGACCTTCTTCTAAACTCTTTGAACTCGAGACATTAAGGTACCCTTGGGACCTCCTTCATGAAATGTATGTTATTCCCATAAAGTAACGCTTCTACAAATCGTTTTATCGGGTTATTGGCAAGCTACGAATGTCAATATCTTTTTGATTTACTGACTTCCATCGTATGCTTGAATGCATGACAGGCCTTTCGTGAAATGATCGAGAGGAAGTTTTACGAGTACTGCAAGATTTAGATTGATTCCCAATGTTACAAATGAATATGTAATTAAAATTGCAAGGTCATTGACCTTGTTATTTTAATTATTAATTGTTTCTAATCAGCATGGAAACAACGATAATCCTCAAGTGAAAACAACTTGCCCTATCAATTACGTTATAATGACTATTAATATTATCATCATATTGTTATTGTATACAGTTGAGGTCAACAAAAACAAAGTTTATAATAAGATAATCAAGCCAATGGCCTTATAAAACTGGCTGCCTTTTAAATGTTGAATGGACAAAATTGAGAATATGTACAGCGAAGAAATGTTACCGTTCGTACCGAATGTTGGGCTTGTATGATCCATATGTTAACTTGTAATAGAATCTTGAAACGGATTACGGATTGACGTTACAATACGAGTCACTCGACCATTTAATGAATGGTGTACAAAGCAGTAATATGGTAAGTACACAGTGCCGGATTAAGTAAGCGCGGGGCCCTAAGCAAATTTTATCGAGAGGCCCTTGATCCGCTATGGGCTCTTTAGTATAAAGTCGTTTACCATATGAAATACTGTTTTATTTTCGCCAAAAAAATAATCGGTTACCGACGATTGTCTTAGTCGGAAAACAGCTGTAAAATAAGTTTCACTCAAAAATTACTCTCATGTGGAGGGTTAGATACGCGGGGTCCTCTTTTGCGCAGGGCCCGTACTAATTGCTACTCTTGCTACGTGGTTAATCCGGCAAGTACCCCATCTTCATATTGATATAGGTACATAATAACGATAACTCCCAAACGACATGATCAGAAAACACGATGATTCTATATTAAGGCTCTTAATTTTCATCTTGAAATACATTACCAGAACGCTTATCTATTACCATTGGCGTTACACGTTAGATCAACAGTAACCATCATTAATTGGCGAATGGCTTTCTCTTATCTCTTGTAGTCCGAACGCCTAGGCCATCAAGTATTACAAAATATTGAACGATTTCTTAGTCTGCTCCACTCCACTTTGATACCATACCTAGTTAGTACTAGCAGTTACGTTATACGTTAAGTACTAGCGCACGGTATAAACTTTCTTAGGTTAGATACATACCCTCCTCTCATGCCTCTGCCTTGCCACCGCGGCGGCTAACTCCCGACATCCGAGCGGAATCATGGCGGGTGGTCGTTGAATGCGGAGCGGCGACGTCCGCGCACTCCATTCTAGAGAGGACGCGAGGCGAGCCCCCAGAGTCGATTCTCCAGTGATGATTGAGCAGGCGATGTTGCCGGCAATGTCTAATATTTGGATGTACTGCGCTTCAGGGCCCACCTATTTTAGTAGAACACAATATTATTATGTATTTTTTTTCGACAAAACTAGTGATGTGAGTCAGATATCCTTACTAATATTTCTATATTATTACTAGCTTCCGCTCACGGCTTCACCTGCGTGGTTTACGAACCCGTACATTTTTTCGGGATAAAAAGTATTCCAGACTATAATCTATCTCTGTGCCAAATTTCATCCAGATCCTCTCAGTAGTTTTTGCGTGAAAGAGTAACAAACATCCATCCATCCGTCCATCCTCACAAAATTTCACATGTATAATATTAGTGGGATTAGTAGGATAATGAGAAATTGAGTTTAACTGTTTGTGTGTCTGTTCGCTTGATACATATCCCAGTTAAAATAATGTATTCTGTATGATTTCGCTGAAATTTCATAGAAAGATAGCTTGAATTCTGCCAAAGGGTATACAGTAAACTATTCATCCTGGAACGAACACATCACGCGAGCAGAACCGCGGTATGGTAAGAAGTTAACATGGTGCAACAGTTATTACAAGTTCAGTGATAATATCTTACTATAATCAACAATGCTAATCGTATTAATTACCGCAATACCCTCACGGCCGTACGTCCGTCTATGGGTAGTTTGTTGCAATATTCTGACTTTCCGAGAATACGGAACATGGAGTGTTAGATATGAATGAAAGAAAGACATATTAGACTTCAATTTAAACAGGGATGAGAAGATGTTCCGTGCATTTTTATTTAGAAAACAGACCCATTTCGCGTATACTCTATTAGTTCACTAATGAACCGTAGCCCCTACTAGGAACTGGGTTCTTAAGGGCAACACGTAACAGTAATCGGAATTCCTCAAAATACGGTACGATTGGAATAGTGGCTAAGCAATCAACTACGCAACGTGTTGTGGCTTTGAATACCGAATGTAGTAAATATTTGTATCACCCACGAAATGTTTCGTGGTGGGTCATCTCACATGCACGCAGCATATAAGATGTGTTTGTAAACTGTGCCCACAATACAGAAGTAATGCCAGTGCTACAGAATAAAATATGCACGTGAGTAAGTATATGTATGACACGTGAAAGTAATGTAATCTGTAACAATATAGGTAGTCAATACTCTTAACATAGCATCACGCCTCTATTCCCCAGAAGATTAGGCAGAGGTGTACTATTGTACACCCACATTTCGACGATGCCGTTATGAAGTCCCACGTAATAGGGGGCGATCCTATTGGCGGACACAGTTCCAAACTCCGTGCTGCTACTGAAAATTTCCTTACAGAAAAACCCAATAAAAATATGCCCGACCCGGGAATCGAACCCAGTACCTCACGTATAGCAGTTACGCTTGCGACCACACCACCAATGAGACAGTCAATATTCTTGTGGGGTAACAAATATGCTTAAATAGATATTATTTAAAACAGAAAGCATTATGAATTAATGTGTGATACTTTGTAATGAGGTGTATTCATTTGAATACATAAACAAGCTGTGGGTCAATCAATGCGTATTATTATCTACTAGCGACCCGCCCCGGCTTCGCACGGGTAGCAGAGCATATACGCTTTCATTTTTTTTCTGTCGTAGTGTCGTATCATTCTCTTAAGTCGAGCATTTACTCGGCGCAAGCCAGTAAAGCTCCCAGTCGGCATGATTTCTTCCGAATCTCCAACTATCATCGTCATATTTCAGCCAATTTACACAAAACCTTAACAAATTACACACCTAAACTTTCCTTATGAATCACTCTATCTATTGGTGAAAACAGTATGAAAATTCGTTCAGTAGTTTTTGAGTTTATCGTGAACAGACAGACAGACAGAGACGCGGTGGGGAACTTTGTTTTATAATATGTAGTGATGAGTTAACAGGTCTGGAATATTATCGTTTTTTTTTTTTTTTTATAATACATTGCCCCACACTAGGATTTCTCCTGTGTCGTGGGTACAGTTTACAAACATACATGTCACATACACACACAACCAGACCCGAAACAACTATCTGTAGATCATACAAATATTTGTTCCGTGCGGGGATCGAACCCGCGACACATAGCGCAGAAAGCTAATCGCTTAACCACTGCGCCAACTGTGTCGTCGAAATTATTTTTAATGTATGAGTAACACTGAAATTATTA
This sequence comes from Shargacucullia verbasci, assembly GCA_947562105.1. NCBI lineage: Eukaryota > Metazoa > Arthropoda > Insecta > Lepidoptera > Noctuidae > Shargacucullia > Shargacucullia verbasci. Next base: position 4,187,162 of record OX387296.1, read on the forward strand.
TAGCATTATTGACCCAGCTTTAATCGAGAATTTGATGTGTTCTTGCAAATGAAATGGAGGTGTTTACTTTATAGATTGTGTCTGCATCGTACTTAAATGGAATTATTCATTGTTACTGATAACATATTAAGATAATGGTATAATATTATGCAGTGATGCCGCGAATCGTAGCAGCTCGCTCTACATAATACAAATCTCGACGTTTTGAACGTGCCTATAAAGGCCCAGTTTAAATGTTACACTTTTAAATAATCATATAATATTCCAGCGTGGACGACCCTAGGACAACATAAGGCAACGGTAGCATTGTAGGCGAGTTTCATAGCTCGCATCGTTAAACATCCCGCTATATCTGCTCGGCTTTACATTTCTTTGCAATCCCTTATATAAAATACGCCGCAATTATTTCACTATGGCTTTCTGTTGTTTTATAGACGTACTTTAATAAGCACTTACCACGATAGCATCCAACTCATTGTGAGGCAATCGGCACAGTATTTCATATTCGGTGCCTCCAGGCTTCACGCCCGCGACGTACAACGCGTAGTCAGTGATGAAAACGAGCAGAGGTATCCACGACCCATCCTCCATACTGTATGGTGACTTTACTTTCATCATCTGAAAGTATATTTAGACTGAATATACACTGAAGAAATTTTAAATTTAAAAGTAGCTAGTCTGACCTTTCTAGCATAAGTTACAAAAATGATTTCCGAAAACTTATCGCTAAATTAGTACCTTGTACAAAGGCAGCGTAATCAAGGTCGTGTTACGGTGAACAAATTGCCGCGCGATTTAGTAATCAAACATAATTACCCTATTTAAAGTTTCGTTTGGATACGAGAATATTTGTAGCCTGAGCTTTTCATTACACTCAATGGCTACGTTATCTTCGAAGCTGTCAAAGTAGGATGGCTCGTCCGCGGTCAGTAGTCGCACAGACAACCTTTTGTTCTCTATAACTTCTTTGTCTATCAGTCTCGACATCCGCTCTGCCGACACTTGGAATGTATCAGATACCTCTTTCAAAGGAAATATTATACTCGGAAAATGTTTTTCCATTCTAAGTTTGAATTGAAAGAACTTATTATTCTTTATTTTGAGTTCAAGGTCTTTCCTCTGACACACATTCTTCAAATATCGGTTCAATAGCGCCGATTTGTTTGATTGTAGCTTTTGATTCGCGGGACTGTCGAAAAAGTCGTCATTAAAGTCTTCGGCCCCTTTCAAGGTTGAGTTGTCTGTGTTTGAACAATTGTCACTGTTCACTTGTGGCAGCTCGTCGTTTAACTTGTGTACTGTTGACGCCGATTTACGACTGTATCTGTTTACATTCTGCTTTTTAGGTGAAGACAAATGCTTGGAAATGCCATTTTTGTGTTCAGTCTCATCTTGTACATTTTTGTTGAATTGTCTCTTGGGTGTTGATGTCTTGCTTGAGGAGTCGGTATCAATACTTTTATTGAGGTCTACTTTACTTGAGCTTGTAACTAGCTCTTTCACTGGTGTTGTCTCTGGTATAGGAACAAAGGTCTCTTTAGGTGCATCAAAAGCAGTTTGGAATGTGTCATGGACATAGCTGTAGGACACTCCTTTGTGTTCATACACAGTACTCTCACAGTTCACAACATACTTGCTAAGTGGTGGGAGATCAGCTTTGTTGGGTTTCTTATCTAGCTGTGCTTTCATGTTTAATGTAAGTTTATGCCTTGGAGATCCTTCATTGGGAGTTCTTTCTCCTGTTACTGTAGTTTTTGATGGTGTCGTAATTTCTTTAGGTTTGTCTGTGTCCAATGGTTGGCCATTTAGATTTATTTCAACAAAATCATCTTCATCTTCAGCCTGGAAACCTGAGTCTAAGCTTTTTGATAGCTTTTTATTTTGATTAACATCACATGGTAATGCTTCAACAACATTGTTCAATTCCAAGCTGTTTTCAGGCAAACCTCTTTCAGGTGCAAAATTGAAGTTGAAATTTTTATAGAAATTCTTCAAAGAATCAATGATATTGTTTGCATCCAGAAGGTTTAATACTTTGTTGTGCGATTTTCTTTCCTCAACAATGCTAGTTGTGATATAACGTTTCTTCTTCAATACAGACTTGACTGTGTTTGGACTATGTGAGACTTCAAGAGGCTTTTTCATTCGATCAGTGGACTGATCAATATCAGCTTCAGAAAAATATGTTTTTCTCATAAATGCTACATGGCCATTATTTTCAAATGCATCACAGGAGTAGGATTTCTGAGCCTTGTCACATTTTCTATGCAACATTGAAGTTTCAGTTTTATTTGAGTGTGATGAGGATGAATCACTGGAAGATGTTTCAGAGTCACAGCTGAAATTAGAGTCTGAGCTGTTTGAATCACATCCATATAGTTTCCCATTTGGCCTGGGCTCATTATTGTTGTCTTTGTCATTATTATTGTCCTGGCTATGTTGGTTATAATTCTGACAGTATTCAAATATGCCACTTCGGTCATTTTTAGAATCACCATAAGTGAGGATGTCAGACATGGTCTGTTGAGCTACATCTGCTGCATACTTTGGGGTCCTATCTCCTGATGCACACCATGAGAATCTGTCAGTCACATTGCTATTCCTTTGCCTAAACTTATCACAGTATGAACTGTCAGGTCCATAAGATATAAAACCTCGTTCAATATGAATATTGTCTGTTTTTGTATTGTTTAATATGTCTTCATGAAATGAAACTCTTTTCTTCTGAGAACTTGGACCACTTTGAGACTTTTTCCGACATCTCCGTCGGTAAACAATGTCCTCAGATAAAGATTTCTTCGGTTCACTCCTTAATGCAGGCTTTCTAGTTTCTTCGTGACCTTTTTCACTTTCTAATGCTTTTAAAACTAAATCTGGCAAGTTTTCATATGCATTTGGTTTTTTATGTTCAATTAACAATTCTGGAACAATGTCATCTGGCGCCCCAATGTTTTGGTTGTCAATATCACTGCGGGTCATTATGCTACTAGTGGTACTCTTGATCATATCCTGAGAGCACGACGGCGGCGCGTCATACACACTGTCACACGCTAATTCCTCGGCCCCAATGAGACTGTGCGACATGAGCGCTTGGCTCGTGGCCTCCGAGGCCTCACTATCTAAACACAAAACACCAGAATCACCGGGCGTATCGGCCAAACTACTCGTTGTGCTAGAAATCAAGTGAGTGTTGCCTTGAAGACACAGATCTGTGGGTTTGCCCGCGCTTTCGTCCGCGTTCTCCATCTTCGCGAATTGCAATGTATCTTCTACAATGTTTGTCCCCGCTGTCGCAATAATAGTGTCGTCAGTTTTATGACGACGTTTGCTTTTATCGATCTCTTTGCCTTTTATTTCAGTAGCCTTCTCTGAAGACATGATGTTTTCTATCACTTATGTACTATTTCAAGAGTTTTTTATCGTTCAAGAGCGTTAATATTGTCTCACGTTAATTACTAATCGTACTCATTTTGCTTTTTATTTATAAAATTCATGTAAAATACGACACAAAACATGACGAATACACAGCAGCCATATTTAACATTTTGACATTTAATTTTTTTTTTTAATGTAGAGTTTGGATCCTGCACAATAACTAAATACAATTTTTTTGAACCTCAAATAATTAATTAGTCGATTTAATGTTTATATACACTCTAAATCAGAATTCGTATTATTAACGTGTATAGTGATGGTGACTGCTTCATTGGTGTAGTGATCGCAAGTGTGACGGCTGACTGTGAGGTCCTGGGTTTGATTCCCGGGTTGGGCAAAGTGTTATTGGGTGTTACTGTGGCTGGCTCGCCCCTTATTACATGGGACTCAATAACGGCATCGAAGAAATGTGGGTGTACAATAGTACATACACCACTGCCTATCCCTTCGTAAAGAATAGTGCTGGTGTACGACGCTTTTGGTTCTTCAAGTCTTCAATTATTAATATTCATATAATTATGCACATTTATCCAAGAATACAGTATGGGTGGAAGTGTGGAGCTTTGAGTAGTCAAAGGTAGAACTTATTTACCAAACTTGTGGTATATTTTATAAATTGATTATTAGGATATAGACAATAGTCGATTTTTTTTGGGCTTTACTCATATGAAGATTTAAACCATCGACAACTGTCAAAAGTTTGAAATGCGCGATCAGCGCGATTTGCCGATCTTAGGTTAGATTTTCAAAATAGAGATATTAATTTGTTTGCATTGATGTATTCACGTAATTAATGATATATCATGGAGACTAGGAAGAGTGCTGTATTCCTATCCCTATTGTGTTTATTTGGGTGCACATGTGATGGTGCTAAAATTAACACTCCAAGAGTGTTATTGCCTTGGTTTGAAGATTTGTATATAAATTTCACGTTTGAAATCATCGAGGGAGGCTGTTACACATGGTAAGTGATGAAAAAATTACTACATTTTCTCTGTATATTCACTATCCACTATGATTACATAAAATTGTGTTTTTTATAGGAGTTTGTCCCGCGATGACATCATTGATTTGGAGCCGCTGTACGATGATGCTATAGGTCACTGTTCGCGAGCGGCACGGGTCTCCGTCTCCAAGACATGTGTGCCGCCTGGTTCCGTGATCATCCTCGCTGAAGAAGTCAATACAGGCGAGGTAGGCACAGCCACTCAGATTGGCGGGAATTCTTCTTAATTCTTATAGAAAACATTGTTTATCTATGATTATTGAATTAACACCTTATCTGAAATGTTTGCTATATATATATATACTGTGTATTGTCAAATAAGTTGATATAAGTATTGTAGAACAAGTCAAGTAAGCCATCTTTACAGACTGAATATAGCCAGGCTCATAAGAGAAATGTTTAAAGATATGTTTGCCCAGTGATAGCACAACAAGACCTTGTGGAACAGTAGACAAACATGGGGTAGTTCAAGATTGATTTCATATAATTTTTTATATAAAAATAAAATGATTATGGAAAAGACAAATATCTAATTAGCATTTCCACATTTAATTGTAACAAGGTACCTATAAATAACTTTGATTTGTGTTGCTTTAATAACCTGCTAACTAAATACATACATTAAACTTATTTTGAACATTATTTTTAACTCCAGATACTCCGTGGAGATGTTGACATTGATATAATAAAGGCCTTAAAAGTGATGAGTACAACATGGAATCTGTTCTTGGAGGAAGCACCAGAGGCCTTTGAAGTTGTTGCCTATGATGATCAAGGTATGTCACATAAAAATCACTTATATATACTGCTACATATACTGCTTGGGGATCCTCTCATTTATTCTTTGATCTTGTGTCCTGGACATTTCAAGGATTAGTAGGAAATAGAATATGTGTTGTGAAGCACAATTTAATGTTTCCTCTTCTAGAGATTGTCAGTAACATTAAATGTCTGCTAGCCTTTAATTGGGAGTTGAGGCAGATCAAATCAATTTATTTTTATACCCATATATTTCCTCATTGTCTTCACTACATTATAAATGGTTTGTCTATTCACTAGGAAACAAGTTTTCAACACTTGAAGGAATAAGCTTCACATGGAGTATTGAAAATCTTGGTAGCAATGTTGGGGAAGATCCATTGGTTACGTAAGTTACACATTCTATTCTTATATCTAATCATGTTTTACTTCTAAGTGGGTATATAGAGCCGGCTTCCTAAAGCCTGTGATTTAATGGGCCGCACCTCAATAGTACTCACCAACGCGCATTGGGAAGAGTACCGTCTGTTCCAGTGCAGACTCGCCAATAAGGGCCCTTCGGCTCCACTATGTGTCAGTTACATCAAAGGGGTGAGCATGAGCAGCCAGTTGAAACCATAATCTGGTTTCAACTAAACCCACTCAAAATCGACGCGGAATTAACCTGGAACCTACACTTTTTTAAGAGCTGCTCATTATTAATAAACCCTTTAATTATTTTTCCTACAGGCTTGTCAGATGGCGGGATACCGACTATGAAGCTCCTCACGGGGTGACTGAACTTGAGGCCCGAGGTCTCCACTCTCACTCTGTACTGCTTTATGGGCAGGCCATGGGCGAGTCTCGCGTTACTGTCTGTATCAAGGATGAAGACATATGCACGGATTTCAATCTGCATGTCATAGCTAGTGTTGTTCTAATGCCTGCTACTGCCATCATTGCGCCCGGAGATACTCTGCGCTATAAGTAAGATATTTTTTATATGTATCATGTTTGTTCTGCACAGTCTTTGTTTTATTAAGTGATAGTACACAATTAATACATACAATAAAGGATGATTTGTGGTCAAGTGATATTATCAGCGGTCAATATTGAGCAACCATTTACACATAAACGTCATGAGATGATGTTGATTCAATGTATTTTGTACATTTAGGGCTGCCAGATAAAATATATATAAATAATATATTATATATTTCCTAGAGTCGTAAGAGCTCGCGCTGGTCGTCTCACCGTGCAAGACATCGCAGACACCATGTACTACTTGAAAATACCTACCAACAACGTAGCTCAACTAGAAGACATGGTCAGCCTAGCCAGAGGCATAGAGACTGGCGCCACAACCGTATACCTTATGTCTGGAGCTACAGAGGTCGCCTCAGCAACTCTGAGCGTCGCCCAGGCATACAGCATTCGAGTCTTATTACGTCCCTCAGGTTTGCTTATAAGAGGAGACCCTTTTGTGGTACACTGCATCTTACTAGATGATCAAGGTCATGCATTGACGGCTGGCGACCAGATTCTGATTAGACTGTCGGTGGAAGGAGAGGCTAATGTTGACTTGTTGAGGTCGACGGAAAATGGAACACTGACGGATGCAGTTGCGCAGAATGCTGGCTCCCTGACTATTACAGCGAGGCTGCATTCTATTGCTGGGAAAGTAGTGTCGCGAAAGGTATGTTGAATGTGTTTATTTTGCCAATGTATATAAAAAACACAGTTTTGGCACAACTGATATGAAATTTTATTTGTAGGTGGAAGGTAAAGTGTCGGCCATTGCAGTGGATCCATTGGAAATCGTACCACCAGAAATATATGTAGCATGGACAGACACCATTCAGTAAGTTACTCCCTATTTTGCCAAGTAAGAAGTTAAAAATAAAATTCATATATGTTTTAGCGAGATCTCTCTCTCAGCTCTATATAGTAGCTACGGTGACTGCTTATCTATAGGTAGTAAATCTGTGTTTTAGCCCCATAAAACTCAAGTTATAATTAATAGAAGATTTTTGCTAGTTGACATAAAGCTTATTGATTTACACCAAGTCCATGGTAAAGGAATCAAAAGAAAGTTGAATTATTTTTCGATGTCAAAATAATCCAATTTATTTTGTCTCTGGGGTAGCGAAGTGAGAAAATGCTATACTCGGTTTGTTTAGGTACTTAAATAAAGGTAAACAATCTTGATGTGAGTTTTTACACAAACACATATTAAACAAATAAACTACTGCTTAAACTAGTGGTTCAATTGATTTGGTAATCGTTATTGTTGTTTTACATTGGTTTTTAGTCGCGTTTGATTTTTAAACTGAGTTTTTAAACAAAAAGTGTTAAAAAGACACATCAAGATTGTTTACCTTTAGTTAAGTACCTAAACAAACTGAGTATAGATGATATGACTTAAACTAGAGCAAACCGAAAAAACGAGGGCCGCCGCAAAAAAAAATCTACCTGTGGATTTTTTTAATCTTGTCATTTAGCTAAGTATTAATTTTCAGAGAAATAACCCTAAAACACAAAGGGGGTGGTGATGAGCCAGTCGTGTGGTCGGAGATAGAGAGTGAGACATTACGAGGTCCTCTCTCTTTAACGCCCGAAGGCATTGTGTCGGTGCGAGGGACCGGCGATATTGGCGTACGGGTGCAGTTGAAGAAGTACCAGCATGTTAAGGCTATAGGAAGGTAAGTTATTGACATTGTCATTTTTATTAATGTTCTAAGATACAAAATATTATAATACTTATTTAGTATCATATGATTTATTTATTTAACGGTATCCTATCTGGAGTAGTCTAAGCCAAATTGTAACAGAATTAAACCGACGAAGTAATGTTAATATTTACTAATGTTAATATTTACTGACGACACAGTTGGCGTGTGGTTAAGCAATTAGCTTTCTGTGCTATGTGTCGCGGGTTCGATCCCGGCATCGAACAAATATTTGTATGATCTACAGATAGTTGTTTCGGGTCTGGTTGTGTGTGCATGTGACATGTATGTTTGTAAACTGTACCCACGATACAGGAGAAATCCTAGTGTGGGAAAACGTAAAAAAAAAAACGGATACGGCTATAACATGGAGTTTCTTGCCGGTCTCTTCTCCATAGGACCTACCCCCACTTTGGAACCGTGCACCTAGAATCACAACGTTTTGAAAGAGCCGGTAAAGGCCTACTCGAAATAAAAATATTTGACTTTGACTTTGACATGCGAGCCCTTACTAAAAATTAATTAACCCACAAGTTGCAACATCTCATTTGCCAGTACACAATTTTTAAGTCCGCAATGACAGCAACACATTATACTGTGATTTTAATCGTTATATTTGTTACAGAGTATGGTCTACACCGTTCGAGATGCTTCAAGTGTCCAGTTCAGGATTCGCACGCGTGGGCAAGCCGCATTACTTGCACATAGCACTCACAGCAACCCATCCCGACACCGGTGAACTGTACAACTTTCACTCGTAAGTATTACGGAATACTAAATCGTATTTTTGTGGTTATATCTGCTTGCAGACATCTCCCATAATCTTTGTTTTTAGAATATTGACAACCTTTTAATCGCTTTGGTAAATAATTCGGCGGCTTACTTTGAGATTATGTGGATTGACACAACGGAAGAGGCAGACCCAAGAAAAGATAGATGGATTTGTGTAAAATGTGACTTGGCAGACAAGAAAGTGAACTCTGAGATGACGTCTGACAGAGATGAATAGAAGAAAAAGACATATCGGGCTGACCCCAAATAATATGGGATAAGGGCAGGAAAATGATGACTATAAGATCCTGTGTTTTATTTAGGACTAATATAAAATGGGATTAAATCGGTTAGGATCCTAATAGTTGCTGGGTGGTTGATGTGGTTGATCAGTATTAAGTTTTTAAGTGTGCATGTTTTATTATCATAGATGTAATTGCGGATCGTTCGCCGTCACGTTACTGGAGGGTCCTGAACCACAAAACGTTACAGTTGCAGGATGGATGCAACCTATAGGTGAGTGTTACGAAACATTATAGAACACATATATTGCCGCCCGGTTGCTGTAGTTGTAGCTTGTTACATCGGCTAGTTCCCCCGAGCAACATAATGGACGTGTTGTTTCATAGAACCCGGTTCGGATTTATCATGTGACTGGTTTAGCGTAATGTTTGCATATATGTAGATCGTGAGATAGATCCTAATATGTCGACGAGTAAAAATTAGTGATTTGGCGTATTAATTTATTTGCTCTCACATTAACGAAATGTGTGCAATTTTAATTTAAACCATATCTTCTAAATGATACTATCTAAATCGGAACTTTAATGTTTTTTGTACTTTAGATGGTGCGTGCTGCGTCCTGGAATGCGCGTGGAGCACTCGCGGTATATCCACAGTGCGCGTGTCTCGCGGACGTATCGGCGACACGACGCGCGTGGCCGTGCGCGCCGCGCCCAGCCTGCTGTGGCCACACAACGCTGCGGCGCTGGCTGGCGCTACGCTGCCGGTTAGTATATTAGTATATACGAACGAGCGCGACCGAGAGTAAAGAACGAGTCAGAAATCAGCGCCGAGCCAATCAGCGCTTGCGTTGAAACTCCTTACGACCCATCATCTGCCTTGCCTATACCCAACTATGCTGTGGTCAGCTATGCGGCTGGAAAAAGGGTCTCCCAACATATTTATCACACTCGAAGCCATTGGGCACGTGTGTTAATTTTGAGTTATTCACGTCGCGTGACGTGTTGCAAATATGTCGCCCTCCTTTGCCGAGATATACAGGGGCATCTTAGAGTCAACTTAAACCATTATCGTGCAAAATAACACCAACCCATCATTACTTCCACAGGTGTTAGCAGAAGGCGAATCTCTGGTGCCGCAGTCGAGCGACACGCGCGTGTCGGAGCTGACCGCTCGTGACGGTCCACCTCCGCACAGATATCCTGATGTACAACTGTTCACGTTCAAGTGTCGCAGGGTATGTATTTGTGAATACATTACCAATATTTTGTTGGAATATTTTTGTAATTTTCTCTGTTAATTTTAAAATTAAATTTAAAATTTAAATTTTAAATTTAAATTTAAAATTTTAAATTTAAATTTTAAATTTAAATTTACACAATAAGCAGCGTGAGTCCCCCCGAGCTACGTTAAACGTTAATTTTAAATTTAAAATTTAAATTTTAAATTTAAATTTAAAATTTAAATTTAAAATTTAAATTTAAAATTTAAATTTAAAATTTAAATTTAAAATTTAAATTTAAAATTTAAAATTAACGTTTAACGTAGCTCGGGGGGACTCACGCTGCTTATTGTTTTTTTTTTGCCTGTGTTACTTTACGCTCTAGTCGCAAGTTATCTTCGTCGGATATAACGTAGGTAATAAAACCCACCCGGCGGTTCATGCTGAACTCCCCTCAACTGTGTATCACACATAATAGCACGCAAAATAAACCTCATCAACTTTTATATTATTCTTCAACAGAAAGGTGAGTCCCGCCTAGAACTGACATCACAGACTGATGACGAGCATGAGTCAGTAACGCTGGACGCTCGGTGCGTGCCGCACGTGTCGCGCGTACGACTGGAGCCGCCCGACACGCCCGGCAACTGCTCCACTCCTAACAAGTACGTATTTATTCAGTAATGCCCATTCTTTGTGGTGGCATGAAATGGTAAAAACACCAAACAGTTTGAAAAAAAAAAATAACAAAATAAAAAAATATCATTTCCTTACAGAATCTGGCTTCGTCCTGGACAAGAAGTGCCAATAAAAGTGACTCTATTCGACGCGATCGGACGCGAGCTCCTTGACGAGCAAGGTCCTAAGATGGCTTGGGATATCGAGCCCCACCACCCCGGTTTGCAATACAAAGCTATTGACAGACTGTTTGTAGAACCGCATCCTGACTATGTGCCTGTCGAAGTACCATTCAAGTATTATCAAGTAAGTAAAATATGATTTCTTACAAGTTTGTGGTAACATTAGCTACTCGTATAAGACCGAGCAAATCAGTCTAGTTAGCTTATGTAGACTGCTCGCTCTTGCGTTTGGTGAACACAATTGCTTATAAAGCCATGATGTATCAATAGTTTTTTCGCCACCACAGGCCGATAGTGTTTCGTAAGACAGAGAATAATCGAAAATAATTTTGATGATTTCAACTGTTTGATTTCCTCTCAACCATCAAAAGCAGCTGATATATATTATATATTGTATTACTTGTGTTTCGTTTTGTATTTATACAATTTTTTTTACAGGTAGTGCGGGTCGATGACCTTGCGATTGGTTGGAGTGGTGCGTTGAAAGCGAGCATTCCTGACGCCACTGCGTCTATATTAGCCAGGGTTGTCGCTCCACTGAAATGTGATCCGATCAAGGTAAATAAGACGATATATAATTATAGGTCCAATAAAATATTAATTAAGTCGTTTTAAAAACAGTTTTGAAGATAATACTATGATGATTTGAATGTGTATTTGTCATAAGTTAGATTGTATGGAGTTTTGTGATTTAGGGATACTAAAAATGATACATTAGTTATCGTTGCCGCCACACCCAAAAAAAAGAAAGAAAAAAAAAGTGTTTATTCTCGACACATACAGTTGTGATACCTGATATCTTATTGGGTCCAAAATTTTTTTCGTCTGTAAATTTCATCCTGGCTTTCAATGTTTCGGCCACAAGTGCGTGCCGATTCGAAAACCAAATAACTCCTGTCTTTTGCTTTTTAGATGAACATTGCATGGGAAAGTGAGACCGTGAGCAACATAGCGAGTGTGACAGGCGGCAGTGGTCGTTACGCCGTGGAAGCCCCCAAAGGGGTGTCGGCAGTGGTCGAGGAAGGCTCGCTCACGGCTACCGTGCCCGGACCTGGCTCCTACGATCTTCTGGTTACTGATCTGTGTGTGCAAGGAGAAAAACAATTGGTTGAGGTGAGTTTTAGTAGTCTTGTTTATTTAGGTGGTCATCGTCTTTTAAAGTTTACATGAAAGTAGTAGATATACGGAACTGATTGTGTATACAATAGTAGACATCTGTAAAAGTATCAGTAATCATTACTATGATAGAAAATATATGTCACTACAAGAATTATAGTTGCCTATAATATAAGACAAGGTATTAAAACCTTGCTGTTTATACATATATTATATTTAGCGAAATACCTGTTAATTTATTTTTACTGACTAGTTCAGTCAATAGAGTCTGTATTAGTGGCATTCATTATTATTAAGTATATTTACACAATCATCGTTCGTCTATAGAATTTAAGATATCTATTGAACCTATAAGTATAACGGTATATAAGTTCTTTACGGTCATAGTTCTATCATCACTACATATTATAAAACAAAGTTCTCTGCGTCTGTCTGTCTGTCTGTTCGCGATAAACTCAAAAACTACTTAATGGATTTTCATGCAGTTTTCACCAATAGACGGAGTGGTTCATGAGAAAGGTTAAGGTGTATAATTCATTATGATTTTGTGTAAACTGGCTGAAATATGACGCTGATTGTTGAAGATGTCGGAAAAAATCATGCCGATTGGGAGTTTTACTGGCGTGCGCCGCCTAAATGGTCGACGCTAAAGGCACGATGCTACAACAGAAAAAAAAAATGTAGGCGTACATGCTCTGCTACCCGTGCGAAACCGGGACAGGTCGCTAATATAACGTGTAAAGTCTCACAATACCAATTTTCCGTCATCAGGTGCAAATCGAAGAAGTTCTAAGCGTAGAGATATCAACATCTCGCGCAGTCGGCGTAGGCGCATGCGTGCCTATAGCTGCCCTTATAAAGGGAGTGTCACACCGGTACCTGTCCACTGGACGCGCTCCAGAGTGGAGGGTGTCAGAATATGTGACTATTAAAGATGGAACTATTTGTGGCGTCAAAGAGGGTACAGGGAAAGTTAGGGCGCTGTTTGGAGGCGTTTGGAGTCCTGAAGTTGAGGTGAGATACTTATGCAATGTTTACAGACTTAACGATACTCTACCCGAATCAATAAAATCAATAGTATCTTAATTTTTTATCCAAATATCGATTCAACAGTGTGTTTTTAATTGTTTTAGCACAAGATGCAGGCTTATTCTCTCCCTTACTTGTGCATATTGTAACCTAATCTTACACGTATGAACTCCGTAGATGGTGGTGTTCCCCGCGCTGCGCGTGGTGCCTGCGCGTGCGCGCGTGCCGCCGGGCGCGCGCCTGCAGCTGCGCCACGCCGCCGGCCCGCCGCCGCACCTGGCCGCGCTGCACTACCGCGCCACCACAGGCCTGGCGCATGTCGAGGTAAGCGTGGTACCGTTATATTAATGTGTTGGTGCCTGCGCGTGCGCGCGTGCCGCCGGGCGCGCGCCTGCAGCTGCGCCACGCCGCCGGCCCGCCGCCGCACCTGGCCGCGCTGCACTACCGCGCCACCACAGGCCTGGCGCATGTCGAGGTAAGCGTGGTACGGTTATATTAATGTGTTGGTGCCTGCGCGTGCGCGCGTGCCGCCGGGCGCGCGCCTGCAGCTGCGCCACGCCGCCGGCCCGCCGCCGCACCTGGCCGCGCTGCACTACCGCGCCACCACAGGCCTGGCGCATGTCGAGGTAAGCGTGGTACCGTTATATTAATGTGTTGGTGCCTGCGCGTGCGCGCGTGCCGCCGGGCGCGCGCCTGCAGCTGCGCCACGCCGCCGGCCCGCCGCCGCACCTGGCCGCGCTGCACTACCGCGCCACCACAGGCCTGGCGCATGTCGAGGTAAGCGTGGTACCGTTATATTAATGTGTTGGTGCCTGCGCGTGCGCGCGTGCCGCCGGGCGCGCGCCTGCAGCTGCGCCACGCCGCCGGCCCGCCGCCGCACCTGGCCGCGCTGCACTACCGCGCCACCACAGGCCTGGCGCATGTCGAGGTAAGCGTGGTACGGTTATATTAATGTGTTGGTGCCTGCGCGTGCGCGCGTGCCGCCGGGCGCGCGCCTGCAGCTGCGCCACGCCGCCGGCCCGCCGCCGCACCTGGCCGCGCTGCACTACCGCGCCACCACAGGCCTGGCGCATGTCGAGGTAAGCGTGGTACCGTTATATTAATGTGTTGGTGCCTGCGCGTGCGCGCGTGCCGCCGGGCGCGCGCCTGCAGCTGCGCCACGCCGCCGGCCCGCCGCCGCACCTGGCCGCGCTGCACTACCGCGCCACCACAGGCCTGGCGCATGTCGAGGTAAGCGTGGTACCGTTATATTAATGTGTTGGTGCCTGCGCGTGCGCGCGTGCCGCCGGGCGCGCGCCTGCAGCTGCGCCACGCCGCCGGCCCGCCGCCGCACCTGGCCGCGCTGCACTACCGCGCCACCACAGGCCTGGCGCATGTCGAGGTAAGCGTGGTACCGTTATATTAATGTGTTGGTGCCTGCGCGTGCGCGCGTGCCGCCGGGCGCGCGCCTGCAGCTGCGCCACGCCGCCGGCCCGCCGCCGCACCTGGCCGCGCTGCACTACCGCGCCACCACAGGCCTGGCGCATGTCGAGGTAAGCGTGGTACCGTTATATTAATGTGTTGGTGCCTGCGCGTGCGCGCGTGCCGCCGGGCGCGCGCCTGCAGCTGCGCCACGCCGCCGGCCCGCCGCCGCACCTGGCCGCGCTGCACTACCGCGCCACCACAGGCCTGGCGCATGTCGAGGTAAGCGTGGTACCGTTATATTAATGTGTTGGTGCCTGCGCGTGCGCGCGTGCCGCCGGGCGCGCGCCTGCAGCTGCGCCACGCCGCCGGCCCGCCGCCGCACCTGGCCGCGCTGCACTACCGCGCCACCACAGGCCTGGCGCATGTCGAGGTAAGCGTGGTACCGTTATATTAATGTGTTGGTGCCTGCGCGTGCGCGCGTGCCAGAGACAGGCAAACAACTTTTCAAAAATATTTAGATGCAGATAATATTACTTAAAAAAAAAATGAATGTTTCCATTGAATAAAATTAGTTGACGTCAGTTTGTAAGGTGGATAATTATCACGCAATATTTTCCCTTGACAGGTGTCACCAACAGGTTCCGTCCACGGTTTGTCAATAGGCGTAGCGCGGATCAAACTCGTGGCCACTGACATCGCCAATGTGGAGATGGCAAGTGCCGAATCTGAAGTTGAGGTAAGATAAATTTTCCTATTTCACATAATCCATCCAATCCCTTAATGACTATACTAGTAGCCTTTAACAAGAGAAACCTTCAGTTTCAGAATCAGTTTTAGTACTTAACCTGTGACGATAGTCTCCCGTTATCATTGTACATTAGTGATTTCTGGCATAAATTTAAACTGACGGTCTCCGAATATAACAAATTCTTGTCCGCTCCTTGCTACGCAACCGCTACGAGATGCTACGCGACTGCTACAAGATGCTACGCGGCTACGTGCCGTAATGGTGTCGCGGTACAGTGGACGTGGTAGAGTAGCACCGCGCGTTCGCTGCCTTAGCCTGACCGTATCGGTGCAGGCGTTTACTCATTTCAGTTCAGTCATTGGGAGACGTTCACCCTGTCATCATCAGCCTAGTCTTTTGCCAACTACATTGGGGTTGGCTTCCAGTCCAACCGATTTTCTTTTTTTTCTTTTTCTTTTTTTTTATTCTTGATAGGCACGCGTTTGACCACTATCTCACCTGATGATATGATTTTACACGGAGCGAATGCCATCTGACCTCCGCCACCTAATTACTGAGAGACACGGATACTCTAAGGTGTGACGTTCGCCTATAGTAATAAAAAACTTGCACTAAAAAGAATATTTTGAAGTAGTGGTAGTCAACCTTTAAAAATGTTGTATCCAGGTTATTCCGATATCAGGCGTCCGCGTCAAAGCAGCGACTCAAACCTTACTAGTTGGCTCTCCAAGTCCTATATGGGTGGAAGCAGGCGGGTTAAGCGCAGGCGCACTATCTGCGCTACAGCCGCCGCCGCGCGTCACCTGGACCGTGCGGGACCCGGCAGCCGCCAGGCTGTACACTACACATGCTGACGGTAAGATATATTCCCAATTAACCAGGAACGCTATAAGCTAAAGTACGGGTCTTTACCTTTTGTCCTAGCTGGAGAGCATGACGCTTTGCAATACAGACTAACCAAGAGGCAGGGTTAAAAAAAGACCAAACCTGCAACTTTCCTGACCATTTTATATGCATATGGTGCACAATACTTACTATCGAGCCTTCGAAAACCGACAAGGGCCAACAGTAAGCTCCCTTCCAAACCTGTTAGCCCAGTATGCGCATTACTACCTATTTTATGAAAGATCTTCAGAGGCCATGTTATTCTTATCGTTACTGTTAATATTCATTTACAGATATGCTGGAGAGATCGGTTGCCGAAGGTCTGTCAGTGAGAGTGGTGCCATTGAAGCCTGGAGTTATTACCATCGACGTGAGAGTACGGAATATGGGACAGGTAAAATTAAACATACATAGATTGAAATATATAAGACAGAATTATCAAAGACCAATTGGTTTTCGGTTCGAATTTGCGTTCTGTCCCCTATCTACCTAAATATGTTTTTTTAACCCCACAGGCTGCTGAAACTCGCTCTTGGGACAGCACAATAGAAATCCTCGGTATATCCGATATCCGAACGTCAGTGGAAGGTCTATCTAAGGATTTATCTTCGGGCGACCGCCTCGCGCTCGCCGTGAGCTCAGTGATAAGACTCAAGTCTTTGCCCAGAGGAACTTGGAAATCTTTTGGTGATGGAGCGTTCTCTTTGAGCGCAGCTGGAGAAGTGACGGCTGTGAGGCCGGGCCATGGAGTGATTGTAGCCCAGCATAAGGATGAGAGGAATAATATTTATAGAGAAACGGTGAGTACTTTATGATTAGTATTTTTAGTATTATTTGAAGTGATGTGCATTGCTTTGCACATAAATGTTAATATTGACCGAATATTTTGTAAAAATATTCCTTACTGAGCTCATCATTCAGATTCTGTTTAAGATATGATGTTGTTACCGCTAACGAAGACCCATTATAAATATTGCCGATTGTTGTTTCTAGGTTGAACATTGACGTTTTTATCGTCGTTTGTCTAGATCATTTTACTTGACCATTTCTCCAGAAATCTCCTATATTCTTCGTTTCCATAATGATTTCCTTTGATAACTATTTACGGATGTGTTTGTATTCACAGGCCATCCACGTAGAAGTGGCCGTACCCTCATACTGCACAGCAGAACCGTCGGGTGAGCCTCACGAGACCAGCGTGCGACTGGTGATGAGGAACTCAGTGGGACGAGCGCTACTGGCGCCGCACGCTAACGTGTCTGCGCTTGCGCCGTTAGCCGCGCACTCACGACTGGCGCGCCCCACTGACAGGTAAACATCTTAGTGTTAAAATCCTGGGGTGGGGAAAAGTTTTTTAAAGAAAAGAAAAAAGTATACTATCTCTTTTTCTAACATTATGTACTCTTCACAGTGTCCTTGGAACCGAGCTGTTGATACCGAGTTTGGATACGACGGGAACGTTCATGACTTTCCAAGGGTCTGTGAGCGGTGTGACAGTCAATGACGAAGTCTGGGTTACCGGGACAGATCTGCGCGCTGATAGAGTTGTTGGTAAGTACCTACATCATTTCTTTATGTATAGCTTTTAGTTCAGAGCAGTGTTCATCTGGGCATGTTCTTGGGTGAATTGAAAGTTTTTGAGTGAATGAGATCAGATCAGTGAAGCATAGGTGATGTAGATGAATTTCCTCAAACTAAACTCTATCAACCTATATATTGTTGACTCCAGTTGACCCATCCCTAACAAAAATTACTGTATTTATGTCTATACTGAGTGATACTACATCGATTTTGATGTCTCCAGTCACAGGCAGTTGGGGCGTGTGCCTCGAAGGTGTAGGTTGGCGCTCCCCGGCCGGAGTGTCAGTGTTCGCGGGCAGTGGCGTGTCTCTCGCAGTACTAAACCGCGATACTCCCGGTACGCATGTTCTACGACTGGACCGGCCGCACAACGTGTTCACACTGCATCAGACACAACTGGATAAGGTATGCTGAGAATCGCTTTTAACGCCGCCTTGGTTACGTAAGAAAAATCTTAAAGCCATAGCTAACAATAAACAATGCATCTCTTTCTCGCTTATATATTTTTTCATAAGAGGATATGGAATAGCCTGTTTATTAGCTGCAGCTATCATCACTGTCGGGTCTGTGGTTGTTGCTCTTAAGTATTAACAGACAAATAATAGTACAATATTATATACATCAAGTGTACTGAGGGATATTAAAATATCAACTAAATTAGCAATTACAAGTCTTGTTACATTGTGTTACTATTTCTATTTCTACATTGGCGTATCCGTAGCAAATATTACCCTGACAGGCTAATTATTCCGCCACGGCATTGGCATAAGCAATGTGCATGGACGAAATTCTAATAAAACAATTTTATCACCAGATGGAGTTCCTCCCCGGCGAGTGGCCGTCAGCACTAGTCCCGTTATCATTTACCGCGGCTGGTCTCAATTCTGGCCCACTATTATGTACTGACGAACAACGGTACGCGCTAGAGGGCGCCTCCATCGAACTGCCTTACAGTTGTCGAACTAAGGCGCCTCACACCGCCCAGCCCGTGTTGGATGTTATAAACGGTAAGAAACCTAAAAGAAATACATAAAAGTGACATCCATTTGAAAACTGTTCATTCGATGGCGGAAAGATCGCGTAGTTTTTTTGTGTATGTAATCGGTACACAACACTATAATAGAGAGAAATATAGTTTTATTAAATGATGTCAATCAATAAGATTTTTATTACACTGGTATAAGATTCAAAATTAAATTATCCACGTGTCCTCGTGAAATGCAACTTTTATCTAATGCGTATTTCAACTTACCTTCAGTAGTTTTACTTAGTGTATAATGTGCCCTTTATTAAAACATTATTTTTCAGGTCAAATGGGCTGCAAAATAATCCCAGCGACGCCAATAACGGAAGCTTCAGAAGTGGAACTGTGTGCCGAGTGGGGCGCGTACCGAGCCTGCACTAAAACGTTGCTCCTGCCTCAAGTGCGCCTGTCCACCAACAAAGTGTCTCTGCTGAGCCCCCCGGCCACATTCACCGTCATGGGACACCCGCAAGCACTCAAGCTTGTTAGGTTGAGTCCGTCACCGGGACTGAAGCTGGATACTAGTGTTGAAAATGGTAAGAGATAATAATAATAATGGTCAATTTTACTAACCAATTGTTAAAACACATGTTACAAAGCGCCTAGCGTCATCCATCGCGGCTACCTGACAATTGTCTGATAGTCGTTGGCGACTCGAAACGTATTCAAGGCTGGCCTTATTCTTTCAAAGATTCAGGTCAAAGAATCAGCGTCGCCATACAGCGTGGCAACGCTGCCAGTCTTCTGGGCATACTACCAGTCGACAGCAATGACGAGGAGTATTTTAATGCGTAATGCTTTTATAATTTTAATCTGTTTAGTATGTAAATAAAGTATTTACAATAAATAAATAGTAAAATGGATTTACATAGAATGTCTACCATGTCTGACTACCTGACACGGTAGGAGGACCCCTTTTTTTATGGAAGAACATCACAGCTCGTTCCTCCATACTATAAGTCTATTGTAGATATGGCTTATACCGTCTATAAGAAACAAATCTTGTTTTTGAGTTAGTTACCCCATGTTTTTGTAATTTTCCTAGGTGATATGATCGTCACCATTACGAGCGAAGTCTCAACATGCGGCCACGGCTGGGTGACCGTGCGGTCCAAGCTAACCGCTCAAGAGCTTCGAGTGGAAGTCCAGAGAGAATGCGACGTCGCTTGTGGAACACTGCTGGGCGCACTGTTCTCTCTATTGAAGCCGTATATGTCCACACTGCTTACCATCGCCGCAGTCGTCGCTGCGTATTTGTATAGTAAGTGATTTTATGACACTAAGCGGTCAGGATCTAAACGGAATAAACACCCGTTGACCCTTATCTTGAACAAATTTTTTTTGCTGTTCAAGTCACCCACGGGAAGACTGCGGTAGGTGCGGATTCTAAACGGTTTTTTACATTTACACTTAGTTTATAGAGTAACTCCCAAATTCTAGGTGCTGTGAAATTGCGTATGATGAACGTTAAAATCAGTCAGTCAATATCAATGGTTAACTTGGGATTTGAGTTCAGGTTTACTTACATTTTAATGTAATTTAGATTTATAGAAATAAATAAACAAATACAGTGACCACTTCTTTAACATACTAATGAAACTCTCCCTCACAGTTCAATCAAGAATGCAACGCAAAGCTCAAATCCGTATGCCAATTGACCCGAACCAGACAGTTCTCCCTCCGGAGTCGCCAGCGGCGTCCCTGAGCCGCTCGCGCACGTGGTCCCGAAGTCCGTTCGCGTCCAGCGGACCCGCCGCGCCCGTGTACGGCGACGCGAGCATGTTGCCCGAACAAAGCTTCTCGCCCAACGCCACGAGGAACTCCATGTTTCTATAGCACATAAAAAGAGATAGGGTTGCCTGACAAGACGGGTTCGTCCGACACTTTAGCCTGTTTTCACCGTTGTCAGTCTAAATGTATACCAGATTTTATAAGGTATTTTTGATTAAAGTTCCACTCATTAATTTTTGTCGTACATAAAGATCTATCACTGCCACTACAGTACTATAAACAATAAATAATGATTATAATTCTAAATTTACATAAAACAAATGTTGTGGCCGGGGAAAAACATTACACTCACTATAATTAGTCCTGTCCGACCTTTAAAGCTAAATCTGGCAACGGTAACAGTTTTTTTCGGGCTTTTCTTGTTCTGGCAGCTCTAGAAAGGTAGTGTTTCGCCGTATCGGTGTATTGTATTGTTAATTAGTTAATAAGTGACGTCTCGATAGAAGGTTGTGAGGATGTGTACACACGTGCCAATAGGGGTCTCACTATTGATAGAAACATACAGGTTGCGAACATTACTTCATGTGTCAGAAGTATGTGTTTAAAATACTTCACTTTTTCGTCAAGTTCGCGCTATCGACGCGTACTTGTCGATGTGACGCAACTCTTTTTCAACTTTCATAAGAGTGTTGTTTTATGGACGTAGTCAAAATAACTCTTGGCTATAACCAATCTAGGTTTAGTTAAACATGTCATGTGTAAATTGAGGTTTAAGTAGGTAGTACTAATAAAAAGAAATACTTTTAAGTAGACAAACAATTGTAACACTCATTCGGTAAGCAACAATGTTGGATTCCAGAAAGTTATTAAATGAGATAAGTATTTAAATGAGGTCTAATTAAAAATAATTAAATAACGGACCAAACAGTTGACGTATTTCCATATGACGAACAATTCCACACGCAAGGAATCGTGATCACAATTTTGCTGCCCCAATTCCTTACTAGATCCAAAGGTAATAGGGTCGCAAATACCTAAAAGAGACGCTACCTGATATTTGTGTAGAGAGTACATGTGATGATTATACTCGCATCTCGTGGGGCTACATTTTGCAAAGTAGCGCGACGGATGCCGCCGGGGGGACCAGTCTGCCGGCCCCTTAGACAAAACAGGAATTTGTTATAGGTATAATCATTATTTCATTCTTATTCATTTGTCCTGCAAATAACGTCTCGGCCTACAATATCTGGTATACCTTATAAGCACCAGGTAGCTTTTTAAATATCGTCCCGTTTCTTTATCCTTTTGTTAGGATCTTTACGCCAGGGCTTACTCGTTTCTGGCTGTTTATTGTGACGGAAACCACTTCATTGTTGTTGCCCTTTTCAAAGCAATTTCAACTTTATCATAAAGCCGATTCCAGTACTAGTATTATATTGTTACATTTTTAGCATATATCAGAAATATGAGGAGACAAAGAAACGACTTATGCTTTTAATAATTTGCTTTATTGTTGTCGTGTAAAATAACAAAGCTTAATATTACACTTTATTACATTTCATTAATGGTTATTTTAGAATGTCGGTATATTGTTCAAAATTGATTCAAAAAACATCGTTCTTTAACATTTAGATACCAAAGTATATTTATGTTTGACTTTATTTATCATTGGTAATTGTAGAAATAATTGGTTGGTTCAAGGTTTTCGTATAATATTATGGTTTATTAGCTTTGCGTGACACAAAAATCGTGGGAAAATTAATTAATTAATTATATTACTTGTTAAGCTACACAAAGATATTATTTGACTCAGAAAATGATATTTGAAATATAAAGTAGAAAATTACGACAAATTAAGTCTGTCCACAAGTCTCCAGCTTACTCTGTAGTGATAAATATGTAAGTGTAATAGAAATGTAAATACAATTTGTAAATAAGATCTCAAAGAATTAGACTTAATTGTTTTATAATGATTGTATTCGCATTTCAATGCAATTAACTTTTGTGACGTATTGTAAATACAAACACATGTTTTTTTATAATGAACTCTAAGTCATTTTATAGAAGTCGATGTTTGTTTGAATAAATAAAAATATGTGTTTGTAACCCGTACTCGGTATGGGGTTTCTGAACTTGTGATGTGTGAAATAAAGTATTTTTATAAACTTAAATAAATTCTTTTTTTAAACACAGATTATATTTCAAGCCCTTTTGTGTATGTTTGCAGACTAAGGTGGTATTAAAAGGCGGTCGGTGTTATGTAATTATATGTTTTGAAATTTTAGAAAATTCTCAGAAGTAGCTAAACTCCTGTATCACGTAAAGGAGATCGTATGAAGGTAAGCAGATAAAATACAGGCGTTTATCATTAATTACAGCACATATATTTTTTTTTATTTATGAGACCACGGAAATTATTTGTATATCTGCCTATCGGACCTTGAAGAGCCTATTAAACTTATGGGCGGACATCTCCGCGTCTACAGCGAAGATAATGAAGGGTTACATTCGTCTTGCAAATTGTTTGAATGGTACACGTGCATCTGTTTTGTAAGGGGAGATTAAAGGTCTTATCCGTTACATTGAAATGATGACCCTACGTATTGCGAAATCCTTTGATCGATGAAAAGGTATGGCAGCTGTAGAATTTGCCTAGTGATGAAACGGACAGTTATTTAAATATTGCAAAAGATGCGTTTCATGTATCGGTCAAACAGAAAACGTTATCCAATTGGGAGCCTACATGATTTCTAAGTTGGTGTTGGAGCTTGGAGCCACCACTGTTACCATGTACTGACACTAAAAGCTATTAAATGCACATATTTGTAATAGAAATATTTATGTCATATCGACGATGAAGTGACAAGAACGTATCTGCCGAAACAGAATTCTACAGGAAACGAAAAAACATATAATTATGTTACAACATAGGGTATGAAAAAACTATTGCTAATAAATTACAAAAGAAGTGGTAACACATACTTTTGTGTAGCTGTTTGGGATGTATAAGACTGGCAGATAAATCTAAAGTCTATGTCAAACATTCGTTCCCAAAGTGGTCCAGGTGGACCCCCCCAGGGGTCCACGGGAGATTCGACGGGGGTCTACGTTGGCGTGACAAAAAATGGGGGTTGACAATTCAATTTACAATATAGTAGAAATGTAGCTGCAGGGGGTCCACCGGAACCAGCAACATTTTGAAAGTGGTCTATGAGAAAAAAATAAGTCTGGGAACCTCTGATCTAGAAGTAAAAAGCTTAAAATGGCCTTAATGTCAGTTTGGAGTTCTTGTCACTTCATCGTCGATATGTTGTTTTATTATTATTATATTAGATATTTTTAAGATACAGCTGTTGCCGATCTGAGCAGCTGTAACGACGAACAGTAAAAACCTGCCACACAATGTAACATGTAATAAGGAGAACTGATCGTTCCGTCTGTCGGTTCCCTTTTAATTGGATCCCAATCATATGCCTCGATGTACGGGTTCTTTTGAATAGCCGCCGGGGCCGGTCCTGATTTACCTTTAGCAACAATTTTACGAACGTTGGATACCTATGGCTATACTCGAAATTATTACGTAATAGTTTGGACCGCGCAGGTATGTGGAGTACAGTCAAGGTCTAATACACTGAAACCCTCAACTCTATATCGGAATACTTTTGCTGAACCGAAAAGAAGATAATGAGCAACGTGTAAGCGAAATTCTAAGTTTTTGCGAGTAATCATTGGTGTTGTCTACCTGAGATGTTTCAGTCAGGGGGGGGAGGGTAATTGGAAGGCGAAGGAGGGTGTAAGAATGTATTCGATAATTTTTATTTTTTTTATTTTTTTTAAATTTATTAACCCTTAAATGCATGATTTTTTTTATTTTATTCAAAAAAATATATTTTGTTAAGTTTAATGGATAGATTCATGGAAAAATAATAAAAAAATTCAGTATGCACATTTTCATGTATTTTTTTATAAAAAACTAACTGTTTCAAAAATGATACACTATGCATTAAGGACTTAAAAATATGCTTATAAACTAAAAGTTACTTATTTTATTGTTAAAGTGTATACTGGATATATTCAATATGAAGGTATTAATTAACCACCTTGCCTGGTCAGAGGATCCCTCCTTTTCAATGGAGGAACACCATACGTTGTTCCCCCATAGTGGTGATCCCTAACTATGAACATCTTCGCAACCTACGACGGCATCATCGCCTTCCTCCCCTTTCCACCCCTTCAGTACCCTTCGACGGCACGGTTGGCGCAGTGGTTGAGAGATCGACTGCTGCGCTACGTGTTGCAGGTTCGATTCCCGCACGGAACAAATATTTGTATGATCTACAGGTAGTTGTTTCAGGTCTGGGTCTTTGTGTATGTGAATATACACTGTGCCTCGGAAAGCACGTAAAGCCATTGGTCCTGCGCCTGATCTGTCTCCGGTCATATCGGATTGTCATTTCATGGCACTATGAGAGTGAAAGAATAGAGAGAGCACCTGTGTTTGCGCACACACTTGTGCTCTATAATATCTCCTGCGTAGTTGGCTAATCTCCGGTAAGATTGGCCACCGTGGCCGAAATTCGGTCAGGAGGACATTATTACCCTTCGACCAGCATCAAGCAAGTCTCACCCTGCCAACACAGCACACTGCATTTCAGCCGGTCATCTAGCAGAGCTCTTCTCTCTTGGTCGACGCAACAGCCAGTCACTACTCTTCATTGCACTACCTTGACTCACTGAGGACTTCGCAGCATCACTGCATCTAGTTCCGACTCATTGCGAACCACGCGGCACTCGGTTCCGATTCACTGGCATCATCACTGGGCCTGGCAAGCAACCTCAAGACTCAACAGCATCGACCTCCGGTCTGGTTGGGAGTGATGTAGCGACTACTACTTGCAACATGGCAAAAAGTAAAGCGCCATCTATCGAAGTGAAGCTACAACAACCAACCCTGAATCGCAATATGAGAGTTCCCACAACGATTCTATCACATACGAATGTCCGACATCAACTGTCGGGCTTCGGCCCGCCTGGCATTGTACCTTGCCTGGTCAGAGGATCCTCCCTTTTCAATGCAGGAATACCATACCTCGTTCCCCCATATCGTCATCCTTGCAATGTTTTGCCACCATCGCTGTAAAAAATTAATAAAAACCATGCACAAATACCCACCCACCACCAAATTACCGCTTAGAATATAACATAGATTTTTATGTCATTACTGCATACTGTATCATTTTTGAAACATATGAATTATTAGCCAAAACAGTCAAATGCAAGCAAAGTAATAAAATATACAATAATAAGTTCAAAATATGAATACTTACCAATACAATATAATTTTTGTGAAGATAAAACTCCACTCATACTTATTTTTATCACTAGTCAAAAATTAAAACAGTCACCAGTCGCGCCAAAGTCGTCAGTTGGTAAAAGTGTGACAGTTTTGTCCGCACGTATTTTGAAACCCGTTATTTTTTTTTTATTCACTCATAAGTACAGGCCAAGGAAACTTTAAATATACAGCCAAGTTTGACGATTAGTCAAATTTGTAGCTGACAGCAGGCTTTGAAAAGAGCGTTTCATTTTTGATACGTCATGCATTTAAGGGTTAAGGCTTTGGATGTATTCGATAATATCATATCAGTGTTGCTACACTGCAAATGTTTCCCGCTATTAGTGAATTGTTGTAATATCATAGTGCTATATCGCAGGCATGCTAATAAGGTTTGAATTCTAAATAGATTCACCTACTGCTTCTAACATTTCTAATAGGTCCTCCTGAGGAGTTTTTGGAATATCAGGAGTAAAAGTTAGATCAGTGTTTTTTATTTTAACACTGGTATCTATCGTTTCAAACCGAATGTCTCTTGCTATTTCTAAAGTCTTCTTCTTCTTTGAACTTTTATCCCCGAATTCAATCGGTAGCTGCAATTCAACCTTGTTCTTTGAATAACATTTTTCAATTGACGCTAGAAGACAATTTATTTCATTTGTATCAGCACATCGACTTTCATATTCTTCTATAGGGTTTTTCTTGTTATCGTACTTATAAATATTTTCTCCCAGATTATGCAAAATATTTGTACTAATCGTAGAAGGCAAATTAAAAGTGCCATCTTTTTTTTGAAGCCCCAATCTCATTAATACAGAGATTTTCATATGATACTCTGAAAACCAAAGTATTAGTGTATTGCTAAGACATTTATAGTCATCATCTGTGAACCGATGAGCTATGCTTTCAAATCTTCTCATAGCTTGTTCAAATATACATTTTGGGAAAAATTGGGGCATTAGCATGGCAACACTTCTCAGGTGGCGGCGGCTTATGTCGAAAATATTTTGATTCGTAGCTACAGACAGTTGCCATTTGAAGATCATAGTCATCAAATCCCACAACTTGCTCATGGAATAGTCGTCTAGTTTCATAATAGAAGTTGCGGATATGTCTTGAAGTAACTGTTTGATAACGGTGTGTGTGGCCACCGGTTGTGGTATAAATAACTCATCTAGTAGCTTGGGGTGGAGTAATACTGTCACTACTTCGGTGAGTACTGCAAATAATACAATCAATACATTCTAAATACAAGCCGAATTAATCCGTTTAAAAAAATATATAGGAATTTTTAACATAACCACTCACCTCTTTCAGATTTGTCCATTGAAATATTCTGAGCTTTTAGCCTCTGATCGATCACAAATATCATCTCACACCCTAAATTAACAACGATAAAAGGAGTTGCAAAGTGCGACATTGCTAACAGTACTGTTTTCACTTGGGTTCATCAAACACTGAAATAATCAATATGTTTGATAACCTCGAATTGACTATTGATGATATTTACAAACAAGTGCTAGAGAAATTAACTTCTGATCGAAGAATACGAGATTTTTCTTCCCGGCTATTAGCAACAAACTTCTTAAATGACGATGAGAGAGTGGTTGATATCTACCAGATTCTAAAAGGCTATGGGCTTTTACCACTTATACTGAAAGAAGTCAAATGTCCTCTTGTGTCTGCACATTACCGTAACCTTGGCAACCAACATTACCAACAAGCAAATCTTTATATAGCATGGCAATATTACAACTTGGCTGTAATGTATTCACCGCTAACATCAGACAGTTACGGTTTAGCTATTGCCAACAGATCAGCAGTATTTGCTGCTTTAAAGAAATATAAGGCGTGTTTAAAAGATATTGAGCTGGTATTTTCTATAAGGTACCCACAAAAGATAAGGGATAAACTCTTAAAGAGACAAAAACAATGTAAAGAAGCTTTACGGGAAGGTGGTGGAGGTCCCGATTCTGATGTTGAAACAGCAGATGTAGCCGATATACTGACATTGAAAGGTCCCAGACATGACAAGTATTTGAGTGCAAGTTCAAAACTTGCAGTTGAATATTCTGAAGACATGGGTAGACATGTGATTGCTAAGGAAGATATTAAAGTTGGTGAAATAATTGTTCAAGAAGATCCATATGTAAATGTACTCTTGAAATCACAATATGTCTTTGCTTGTGGACATTGTATGGCAAGGAAAGCAAATCTGTATCCTTGTCCTCATTGTTGCTTAACCATGTACTGCAGTAGACCATGTGTGGAGAAGGCGTGGGATGAGTACCATCGTTATGAATGCCCTTTAATGGCATGTTTAGTAAAAATGGAATTTACTAAACTAGAGTTACTTGCTTTAAGAATTACTATAAAATCAAAGGCTGACTACCCAAATTGGGTAAGCTTATTTGCTGCTATGGAAGATGCCCAATCACGGGTCACTACTAATCTTTGGGGACAAGTGAGTGTTGATGGCAGATGGGTATATGATTCTAAATATTATCCTGCTATTCATACCCTGGCCACAAATGCTGATAAAAGAGATATATCAGATTTATTCCAAAAGTCTGTCAGTGCCGCTGTACTTCTGCACCTTTTGGCTACTATGACTTTTTGCGGCGATGCTTCTGTATCCATGACAGAAAAAATCATTAGATACACTGGTGCAACTCTGTTTCGGCATCTAATGACGGCTCCAACAAATATGCATGGAATTACTGCAAATGTAGAAAATGACGATGGCAACTATGTAGAGGAATATAATATAGGCAGTGCCCCATATGCATTCCTGAGTTTGATTAATCATTCATGCTCGCCAAATGTGGTGAGGTATACTAGACTGGGCAGTTCACGGATGAGTCTGGTCGCTCTAAGACCTATAAAAGCCGGATCGCAAATCTTCGATAACTATGGGTGAGTTTATTTAAATATACATTTAAAAACAAAGCAGGTAGAAAACCTAAAGAGGTAATTTTTGTCTAATTTGTTTACTAACCAATCCTTCTCTAATTTTGATAAATAGTGTGATTACTATTACTAAATATAGTTGAACATATACATTTTAAATTTTTTATAGTCCTATTTAAAATTGATTGAATCAAGCTTGAGGCTTTTAGTTTCTTAATATGGAGCATAGTTTCTCTTTGCAACCTAGTAACTACCTAGTAACTAATACTATTACATTACATGTGGAGTCCATTTGATGATTCCAAAGACAACTATTCAGACTTCGCTTTGTAATGTTTGGCAATAGGGTCGACGAAGTTCTACGTGATGAGGAGCAGCTTGAGTCGCGGCTGATCACCGCCTGCAAGCCGAGCGAGTTAAACGTGCTTATCGAGCTAGCGCCCTACGGGTCCAACAAAAAGTAGTTACAATTTTCGAAATATGACGTAGTTTTCTTGTAGTAGTCTGTATTGGTGGCAAATAATGGGAGGGTGTATCGATTATGATTCCTATCGACTTGACTTCTAGAGATATTTGTCGGTTCATCTCACAAGAAATTGGTCTCGAGGCGCGAATTAATAGTTTAGCAACTCACCTATTCACCCCTCGTGACAAATAATTATATTTTATTGTGGTCACTCAATCAAATGTGATTAGAGAGTTTCTAATACTTATTTGTTATGTGTATACTTATTACTTTTATGTGTGTACCACTTCGTTTAGAACTCAATATTTAAAAGCATTTCATTCGACAGATCAGTGACCACAAACTAACATTTATTAATTAATAATGTCTGAGACGAATTTCTTGTTATACGAACTGACGATGGAACCGATTTCTAAACCGGTCAGTAGATATTTACGATATTAATACAATACAAACACTTTATTGCATATCAGATAATTATAATAAAAGAACTTTTTAAATTTTCGCTCCTTATAGTGAACCGGCCTTCTGTACCTCTTTATTTTGTGGTTTAAATGAATTGTTTGCATTGTATGATTCGATCGCTTATTTAGGTATCTATTTAATTAGTTTTATTTTGGTACACACAACTAAATTATTTTTGGGGTTGGTTAGTTGTTTCTGATCGTAAGTAGTTGCATTTTGTTGTAGGTCTTTTTTTCCTTTGCATGCACGCGTTTAATAACATCTTTTATGTGCCTCTTCTCCATTTTGCATGACACTCTTTATATACCTAAGTATTATAGTAAAAACTAAAGGTGAGTATGTTCCTAGGTTGCTACTGATTAGGTAAAGTTTCAAGTATTATTCAAAAGAATGCTGCAGAACGTGCGCCTCGCCTACCAGCAGTTTTTTTTGGCCTTATTCAATTTAGAAAATATTTACCCTTCCCCACTTGGTGTTATACAGGGTTGTATATCATCAGTATAAAGTTATAAAAGAGTCAATAATCGCTTGTTAACATTATAAAATAAATAAATTTAACCCATTACTGTCCAACTACTTGGCAAGGGTCTCTTCTCAGAATGAGAAGGATTAGGCCTTAGTCCACCACGCTGGCCTGGTGCGGGTTGGTGGACTACACACACCATCGAGACCTTTCAGGTGTGCAGATTTCCTCACGATGTTTTCCTTCACCGTAAACGCAAGTTATAATCAAATTCTGATCCGCACATGATTCGGAAAACTCAGAGGTGCGGGCCGGGTTTGAACTCGGACACTCCTGCATGAAAGGCAAGCGTTCAACCGCTAGGCTATCACTATCTTAACATTAATTTATTGAAATTATGGAATAAAGGGAAAGTCAAAATATTAAACACACCTCTTATCTTTTTATGAAGCCGTTTATGTCATTTTGTTTTAGGTCTATGTTTATAAAGAAAATAATTTTCCTTTAAATATTTATCATTCCCACCTTGTATGTGAGTAACGTCGCATCAATAGATATAATATATGTATCTACTATTCTCTCTATGAGGAGTAAAATATCCGAAATGTCTAAGAGGAGAAAAGTAATATAGTGAATGTCTTCCAATAAAAATGCTAGAACTTTAAGTATAACAAAATAGTAATTACAACCAATATTTATTACAGAGCACATCATGCGGTACACACCCAACAAGAACGGCAAGCCATCCTTAAATCCCAGTACAAGTTTACCTGTGTCTGCGAAGCCTGCATTGGGGACTGGCCATTGTATCACGGCCTGGCAGTCCTTGACCTTCCTGGAGACATCGCCCGTAAGCGAGACAAGATTTTAAGTGGCAGTGTTATCGAAGCCCTACAGAAAGGCCATAAGGATCGTGCCCTCAAATTATTCAAGCCATTATGTGAGTTGGCTACCGCTTTAGAACCTTATATTCCTTGCA
The DNA here is from genome assembly GCA_947562105.1 of Shargacucullia verbasci. NCBI lineage: Eukaryota > Metazoa > Arthropoda > Insecta > Lepidoptera > Noctuidae > Shargacucullia > Shargacucullia verbasci. The sequence goes on from OX387296.1 coordinate 4,218,302, forward strand.
AAGAGTCGGCTGAATGTCAGGAGGCATTGAAGCAGTGTCTGGCTATACTTTCGGGAGTACTCCCGAATGGGTACAGTAAATTTGTTGAGTGGCGCGTACCCCCACCGATAATTGAGGGTCGTCCGCATGTTTCTCGATTCTTCACTTCACCCGAGATGAACCTTCGCCAAAGTTAAATACAAGAATCTTAGGCCCACATGAAACTGTTCTATTTATGTTTTTTTCTTACGATTCTTCGATTTTTTTTGCACTGATAGTATGATTGATAGTATTTCCCTGCGATTTTTGTTTACTGCTTTGCATTGAGTTTTGTTTTAATGGGGCGAATCTAAGCTTTACGAGAAACTAAAGTAACGTAGTTTAGTTTTGTTTTATTTTTTTTTGGATTATTGGGCTGAACTAGACATTATTCCTAGACGTTATATCTGAGATATGCACAATATCTCATAGTCAACCATTATACACTATAGTGACTATTTTTACAGTTTTTAGTAGTGTTTTTTTTATGCCTGATTTTGTCGTATTCTATTTATGAACCTTTTTGATATGTAGGCACATTAAGGTAAAACCTTATTCTTATATTATGCTATAATGCTACAAAAAAATATTTGATTTCGTTCATTCATTGTGTTTCTAGTCCCAATAGTATTTTAGAATAAGTTTGAATTAATATTTAAGTCTTCTGAGTTTATTTAAGTAAAACAGGATAAAATTAAGACTTGTGATGGTAACGAGGTATTATATAATATAGGTACTATATTATATGAACTAAGATTTTGACTACCCTCGAAGGGATTTGGCTTGAAAGTGGATTTAAAATAATGATAACAATGAGGAAAGGAAACTGCGTTCTCGAAAAAACTTATTTAGAAGCCATAAGGCACAATATTATTAAAAAATAGACGTTGCGATCTAAACTAAAAAATAAAAAATGGACTTCGATCACATGGAAAACTATATGTATACGTATATTTTTTACTATTCTAAATCTTTGATCTTTTGTAATCGCCGTCTCAAAGAACAGTTGTAAAATTTTATTCGTTATAAATGGCGATTTACATTGACTAAAATATCCAGTGTAAAGATGGCACATTTTTTTTCCTTCCGTCCTTATTTAAAATCTCGTGAAAGAATCGATGTTTGTTCGTTTGGTTTTATTATCGATGCAGAATATGATTTTTCTGTCATTCAAACATTTTACGTGTACTGTTATTAATAAAAATAAGGTTTCTAATTTATCGGTGTTACTGTAGTTATAGTAGCTTGTTCTATTATAAAAAAATGAGCTTATTGTTATAATATAGGGTACTGGAGGTTTTCAATTAAAAAATAATAATATGATGAACAATATTCTTGACCACATACAGCGAGATCAATATACTAACGGCATAAACGAGATGTGTCCAGGCAACTCACGACATCTGCAGTTTAACAGAGCCCACGTCTGACATTCTTTGTCTGAGTGTTTTTATTGCAAGTTTTTTAGCTCACCTTAACAGTTGTATACTCCTAAGCGTTCAAATTAGAATTCTTATCCACCCACTGCTGAGCCTAGATCTCTTTCCTGTTGCGCCATTTGAGACGGCCCTGTGCGGGTTTGAGACCGGTGCGAGTCGTATTTCAGGCCCATAAATTATATATACATCCCGTTTCAGTTTTGGAAACAATTTCTCCTTCAATTTTTCTCATGCATAGTGCACAACCTCATCTCTCACTCAAGCTAAAATTAATGTTACCTAATACAATTTATTTTCTTAGTAAGGTATCGTTAATTGATTAATAATTTTAAGTTAATTATTTAAGGGATAGTCTTACTTAAGAAATAATTGATTTACATTAGGGCCTGAACACTCACATCAACACCCCCTTACCCCTCCATACCCTTAAAATAACTGATGTTTATAAAGCTTGTGTACATTTACTGTAGTCTAATATTTAGTTATCTTATTGTAAGGATGCAGAGCTCTCTCTCTCTTTCTCTTAAATCGAAGAAGAAATATTCTATAGCCCGATGTGTTCACTAATCATAATCATTACCTTTTCCCTATCGATTGTACGCCTGTTGGCACAGATTCACTATGGTGAGATTCTTGTACCACTTGGACTTCACAAACTGCCTTTCGGGAAAGACGGGGGAATTCGGGAATACAAGTCCATTCGTAGTTTATCTCCATTTAATGACCTCATAATATTCACCTCAAGGGTTTGCGTTTCGGAAAATCCTTTCGTTGTGCAAATGTGCATAATATGTGGTCTCAAGTTCAAACTTGTATGTAGGTTACATACAAGTTTGAGATAGGTGTTATAGTTCCTGAAATTTCGTGAGGATTGAGTGTGAGTTTGTGTCAGTATTTCCTTTTTTTATTTATTGATTTAATTTAATAATACCTCTTTAAAAGAACATAGGTTAACCTATAATTTTACGAGTATATTGAATGACAGGTGGAGTCTAAACGATTTGTATGAGGCCTTTTGACATTTTTATTTGATTATAATTGGGCGGTGCCTTTGTTCGTTATAATATTGTGATCAGAATTGTCCAGTTGAATGACATTTGTTGCGGATGTGTGAAAATATAATTTGTTTATTATTATTTAAGTATACGATTGTAATCTCCAGTAATATTTTAGTATATAAGTCTAATTTAGTTAAGGTATATAGATGATATTTGTTAAAACATGTGTGTGTTATTTGAAATAACAACTTACTAACAGGGATTAATTATAATTTTAGAGTGACGAGGTTAGCTAACGCCGCAAAGGTGTGATGTTATACTATGTAGTATGAAAAATAGATATTAGAAGTTTGTGCTCTGTTCTCTGTAAATTACTGCATACTGTTGTTTTTTGGACAGTGGTGACCAGAAAGCAACCAGTTTTTTTTAAAGGATTTAATCTGTTAGTTTTCCAACACTGACTGTCCTTTCAGAATTCAAACCATTGGCTATCCCAAAAACAAAAAATAAATATTATATGAACGTTTCTCTCAGGACTGATATAGTAGTATAACAACTGATAGAGTGGTAGAGTGAAGATAGGTGCTTTTTGTACGTTTGTATTGTGTAGAGTTAAGAGTATCGTGATGGTTTTTGGGGATTTTTCTATAGGGTAGGGCAACAGTATAATGTTCCTGAAGATAGTATTCTTACTTACGAGCTTTCTTGTTGGTGTAGCCAATTTGTGGGAGAGTACCTGTAGGGAATTGTTGGCAGTCCTGGAGCTTTATTGGAAAGCCTAATATACCAATGAATAGTATAAAATCATTTTGTGGAAAAACAAATTATTTTTTTAACTCAACACTATAATAATACCATTGCAGTCAGTTTGGACTGCTTAATTGGTAAATTATATTATTCAATGCAGTTTGATTGAGATAAAAGGCGCTAAGAAAGTTGTCGCCAATAATATACCTACCGAATATGAATCAGACAAGTGGCGCCCTCAATTTCACTCAATAAAACTGGAGAGTTATACTGTTGCTGGCACTGATTGCATCCCAGCAGGGTACCGAGTTTAATCAAGGGAATTGTACTGAGTGATTTAAAAAGAAGTAACGTGAAATGAAGAATTGTTATCGTAGACTGGTATTTCTGTGTTCAACAATAAAATTGTTTAAAAAAAAAGTCATCTTAATCTCAAATAACATACACTAGGTAGAAGAAATAATTGTTGTAATATGCTTAATCATTATAATACATTGAATATGCCCAAACTTTAACATTGATTAGATGTAGTAGATTTAATATTGGATTTTCAGATTTTATGTTAATAGATTCAATATTTTTTTCTTATAGAACAGCCGTACCTATTTTTGCTGTTCGAATGATTTTCTATCATTAGGGTATTTGTCGTTTTCATCATAATGGTCTCCAATAGCGTAGCATCAAGTAAAAACTTTTCATTTTGAAAAGGACATTTTTCATTCATCAACATGAAAATTATAGAAGTCAAATATCCTTTTCTATTTAATGGTATTAAATTGAAACGCCTATAATAATGTTACACAGTTACTGTTGAATCGCAAACTATAACATTATAACTTTATATTATTAAGTACTATATAAGTATAAATGATATCTTATACAGAAAGCATCCCTATATCCGTTAGGGTTTGATAAAAATAATCTGCACAAGTAGTATTTACTTCATAGTAAATAATGTGTGTGGCGCGAGGCTGTTTTGATGACGTCATCAACACTGCGGATGCGGGGGAGCCTTCTGTGTTACAGTCTATGATCTTTACGTCTATATACATAATATTATGTAGGTAGTTTAGGAATATGTTTACTTCTTTTTGTATCCTACACTTTTTGATTAAATGTGTGAAAAATAACAATGGTTTTATTATATTATTAGTATATTATTCCTATCACCTTTAGGGTCAAATTCTCATTGCTGCGGAAAAGATGGGAAAGCCTTTTGTTTTCCTACTTTATATTTCTTGCCTTTCTTTTTCTTCCGCGGCAAAGTGAATTCACCCTTACATAATCATCTCCAGAAAGAATAAACCTACGAATTTCAGTAGAGCTGAATAATTCAAATTTCATTCGGTGTTACTTAAATATATATGTATATATATGTATGAACAAACTTATTACATATGTCACACATTCGTTTATTACATGTCGTACTTATAAGAGGTAGAAATACAAATGGATGTAAGTGGTTTGGTAATAATATTAACTTTTCAACGTATATTTGATGGATATTAATTAAATATTATAAATATTTATCAACAAAATAATACTATAATAAATAATTATCACATTATATTTTAATACCTATTTCGCTATCACAAAAGGTCAAAACCTTCAAGGTCAACTTTCTAGACCCTGAAAATATAGCATACTGTATATCAGTGTTTACCTTTAACTACAATATATATATTTCGTTACATATACTCACAGTTCGCCGATGCCGTTATTGAGTCCCATGTATGCCATAAGGGGCGAGCCTACCGCCATCTACCGGGCACTGTTGCATATTCTGTGCTGCTACTGAGAATTTCGATACGGGAAAACCCGATACTACTTTCCAACCCGGGAGTCGAACCCAGGACCTCACGCTTGCTTGCGACCACTAGACCAACGTCTATTAATATCAGTGATACGCGGTAGATCCGCTGGTAGTGGCAGGACCGACGGCCTTGCAAGCTTAAGTTGTACAACACAATTTACACAGGGCAATTTAACTTATATGTAACATTAACTACAACACTGGTGTATCACTTAAAATCCTACACTAATATTATATTATTGAACTATATTACACTATCCTTACATCCATTTAAATGAGTATTCACATAAAACTAACAGCATAATTACGCAGTACCCGTTCAAGTTATATTTTATAGAGATTCCTCTCGAATTCATTCTTCTGCCTTCATTATTGCTTTTCAGTTCCATATTTGCAATTTTGTCTTCATTCAGTATTTTGATTCGACCGTCAAGTTGTTTATCTACAGGACCGTATTTACTCAGATAGTGTAAAATACTATCTAGCTCGTTGTAAGGAAGTGTTATCTGTTGAAGGTTCTCGAACATAGTATATCCATCTCCACCATTTGCTAGGAAAGTAGGCATCATAATTTCGTATTGATAGTCGTCTCTTATATCTTGCAATTTATATACTCCACAGTTTGAACACACAGCTTTGGCTTTAACTACACGAGAACCAGCTGGTTTGGCTAAATCGTAAGTCACTTCCATGCCTGAAAATTGTTGGAACTGTCCAGTACTATCTATAATGCGCCAAGTTGACACAGAATGTTCTAGACTTTGTTTCAGAATTGTTCCGTTCATAGAAAGTATTGCTAAAGTGTCTGAAAATGGTAATACTGTAATCCAGTCGCCTCTAGTAAGAGTGAAGGGTATGGCACCTGTGTGGTCTATTGATGTTCGTATCCGTCCTCCTTGCACCAATGCTATATTAACGTTGGGATAGTGGTCGTGGTGCTTCTCCCTGGTAAAGTTCAACATGGTATCAGCGATTAAGTCACCTAAATTGCATTCTCTTAAACGACATTCTCCATCCAGGTAAACCATTGAACTTCCAACAACTTCGTTGTTTATGCGATCCACGTCTTTACGGTATTTGTCTATTGTTTTTAATAGTTCCGGATCTCTAGGTATTTCCTGATTCAACAATAAGGGATAGCCATCGCACTTTATTATTTCCCCTGCTGAGTCGAAAAGTAAATGCAATTTCCCCATGTATTTAGTGTAAGCGTAAGCTTGTACTACTCTTGCAATTCTACCGTCTGCTTGTTCTACTTCTGTTGGATATGGACCTTGAGGGGCTTCAGGTTTTTCTGAAGTGCTATTAGCGTTCAATAGGAATGTATTCGAATGCCCTCCGATAACTAGGTCAATTCCCTCAACTTCTCGCGCAATTTCTAAATCTTTCACGAATCCGGAATGACCTAAAGCTATCAAGATATTGACGTCTCGTTCCTTAAGTTTTTTTACTTCTCTTCTTATTGCTGGCACTTCATCTTCATATTCGACATCGTTTTTAGGAGCAAGGTATTTTGTTTCTGGCGTTAGGTATCCGATTATACCGATTTTTACACTGTTTTTAATTAATACGATTGATTTAAATAAGTTTGGCTCTTTCCGTAGTTCAGGAACTTTGTCTAAGATGAGGTTGGCTGCCAATACGGGTGAACTCAAGTTCCTAATAAAAGGTATTACTCCGTCCACAGCTTCGTCGAATTCGTGGTTGCCGAGAGACTGAAAGGAAAAGCTAGTGTTATGTTATATTGTTAGTGTAGGTAATAAATAATCTTAACCTTTCTTACAAAATGTATGTATCAGTGATAGATATTGGGGTCATGATTCCCAAACAGTATACAAAATACAAAATAGCGGCAGTATACCTGCTTCGATCATCTTTATACTTTATCACATCGTAGTGAAAAAAGGGAAAATAAAATCCAACAGAATACATTGTAAAAAATATTTATTCAAAGACAAACAGTTTTTAGGACACATACTTATCAGTCGTTTAGTAATTTCTCCGTCGAGTCGTTCTTTAATAATACATACCTAGGTATAAAGAAAACTTATTATGTATAAACATATACGGCAATTAATTAATAACAACATTTTAAAACATTTCAGTCGTTAATCATTAAGAACTAAATGCAAGTAAATTGTACTACATGCTTAAGCTACAACTTAGTAAGGCAAGTAAAATTGACCATAACGATATTTTAGCGATACATGATGAATTATTTTCATTTTCTTTATTTTCACTTACAAGAGTGATCCTACCTTCAATTTGAGGGTAAATTGGACTATGGCGAGTAACGTAATACTGAGTACACAACAATTCATTGTAATCTAAGGTATTTGTAGGCAAACCTAAAAACATCGAAAATCCGTCTCCACCTGTAGCAACAAAACTGGGCATTATTACTTTATAAACATCTTTATCTATAATTTTAGAAAACTTTGGCACGTCGCAAGCCCAACATCTGGCTTCGGCGCTTACGATCCTGGATCCCGCTGGTTTTTTTATGTCGTATACAACTTTGATACCAGAGTACTGTAGGAACTGTCCGGTTGGCTCTACAGGGTTGTAGTTAGCAACTGAGTGTTCTATCATTTCTAAAAGGACGCTGCCGTTCACTGTTACTGTCACTGCTCTGCCATCAAAAGGCATTACTTCTAGTAAGTCACCTTTAGTTATATTTGTTGGCATGTTTGAATGGGCAACGGAAGTTCTTATACCCCCCGCTTGGATTATAGCAATTGGAGCATCAGTCCAATGTTCACCAGTATAATCCGAGGCGTATTTAAACACCATTGCATCGGTTATTAAGTTACCAATGTTACATTCACCTAATTGGCATGTAGAAGCATCTAAAACGACAGCGGTGTAGCCTAGAACTGCTTCTGTTATATTATGGATATTGCCGCGATATCTGTTAACGATTCTAAGAACATCTTCATCTTGAGGTATCGTTTTGTCTAAAAGGATTGGAGTACCGTCTGCGCTGATTATTTCACCGTTAGAATCAAACACTAAATGGAGTTTCCCTAAGTATTTTGTATAAGCATATGCTTGAACAACAGGAACGCTTCTTCCAGACGCTTGAGTCACGTATGCAGGATAGGAGCCTTGCGATTGTTCTGAATCTGGGCTTGTACCATTCCAGAGAAATGTGTTTGTGTGTCCGCCGATAACCAAATCAACTCCATCGACTTCTTTGGCTATTTGAAGATCTTTGAGGTACCCAGAGTGTCCCACCGCTATAATAATTTTGATTCCTTCATTTTGCAGTTTCTTCACTTCTTCGTTGAGTGCTTCGATTTCATCCCTATATTCGACATCATTGGGTACGGCTAATACTTTAGTGTCTGGTGTTAAATAGCCGACTACGCCGACCTTGTGGCCAGCAACATCGAGTACTACAGACTTTTTAAGGTTAGTTTCCCTGGCAAGTTCTGGCACTTTAGTTAAGACAAGATTGGCAGCTAGCACCGGACATGTCAGATTTTCTATGAAGGGGGTCAGCCCGCTGACTCCATTGTCGAACTCGTGATTTCCGAGAGACTGAAACAAAAAGGTGTAATGTAGTAAGAATTCAAGTAGATACTCCAGTGATTTATTTCACTTTGCTTTTCAATATCTGGTTCTATATTATGTAGTTATTCCTATAATAGGTTAATTAACGCCAGTATAATCCAGACCTAACGTCTGTTTTTCTGGTCACTCTTTGTTTGAAAACGCGCCACCTACGTCAGAATTCAATGGCTATAGGTACTTTCATAGGTAGATACTACCAAATTCGAGCTCAAAAGAGAAAATGTACCGCTTGTGAATGCATTGAAAGTTTGAAACACGGGTTGGCCAGCCTGTATGATACGCGTGCGTGTATGTATGTACTACAGTATCATTCAATCATCGTGATTACTTTGTTCAGACATATTTTGTGTCGGCGCTCAATTGCAGTTTTATTGATTGGTTGGTGCGGTACATTACTGTAGCGCATGTACCTACCTGTGTTATGTAGTATGTACTGTCTGATGATTTTTGTCCATGGTCAGGTGTATTCATAAATGGTTCGATGTGTGCGTAGTTTATTTTCCGTGGCGTTGCATATTTCGTTTGAACAAAATTCTATCTACCTACATAAAGTTACTTACGATGCGCTTTGTTCTTTTGAAGAAGACATTAAGGCATACGGGTTTGAATTTGGAGTAATAGGTATTGTACGTCAAAAGTAGTTGATAATCAGTCCGATGTCAATAGCTACTGGCAAATTATGGTTTACTTTTTACTTTGACTGTCATAAATAAAATCCAGTTTTAAAATTCGACTGTTCATCACTTACTTTTGATGTTAACTCTATCTACAATAGTTCCAGAGTACATGTAAGGATCGTTTATTATAACAATAAATAGGTACTTTTTTGGGTATAGTATATAAATATTCCTCGATATACTGTCTGCTTTATATATTTTTTTAAAAGACAATTAAATGCATCAAATTCGTTAATAAAAATAAATCTAATATTGCACATCTTTAATATATACTCTAATATTAATCTTATTCGTACATTTGGTATAAAAGATCAAACAACAGTTTCAAAGTTCCTAATAATTATGTCTTGTTTTCGTCTACGAATGACCAATTCTCTTAATGCACAAATCTTCTACAAATTACTGATCTTCAGAATGAAGAATACAAAAAAAAATGAAAAATTCTAGAAATAACAATGATAAATGGATGAAAAAAAAAAAACCTATTAGATGGTTCATAATCAATAACCTATGGATTAAACCAGTCCCTAAAGTACATTTTAAACATCTATAATACTGATCAGGCGTTATCAGGGAATAAATTTGAGCGTAGGCTATAATACATCAGTGGCTATGGCTAAAGTATTATGTTACTTATCTACGATACTAAGAATCTAAGTTTTATTATTACATTTATTATTTGTACGATGAACGCTAAATTCGACTAATTTCACGTGTAATAAACTAAAATTTCTACTTGGATATTACGTAAAGGTTTACATTACGAAAGATAAATGAGTATTACATATTAAAATACAAGCAGATACTAGTATTGTAATCATTGATAACTTTAAATATCCTGCAGAGTTATTTAATTTCTCGAGGTTCTTGATGATGATTCGGCCCTCCACAGCATGATAAATTGGACTATGACTCCTAACATACTCTACTGTGGACTGTAATTCATCGTAGGCTAGAGAAGTTGAAGGTAATCCATCGAATACTGAAAACCCATCACCTCCCCTCGATAAGAACGCTGGCATCAATACTTTGTACTTTTCAGTCTTATTTAGAGCGGTATATTCTGGGTACAAGCATTCGCCACATCGTATGTAAACATTTGTGACTCTCATCCCAGGGGGCTTTTGAAAGTCATATTGCACTGTCATTCCAGACATTTGGAGGAATTGTCCTAGTGCGTGCACCGGTCGGTACTTGCGCACAGAATGCTCCAGCATCTTCAAAACGTCACTGCCATTTATTGTTATTATTACTAGGTTTCCATCGAAAGGCATCACACGTAATAGGTCACCTTTTGTAATATTGGCTGGTAAATTAATGTGAGATATCGAAGCTCTTACTCCTCCTCCTTGGATAATTGCAATAGGAGCGTCAGTCCATCCATATCCTCTATAGCTTGAAGCGTATTTATGTATTAACGCATCAGCTATCAAATTCCCCATATTACATTCTCTCAAGCGACATGACTGCCCATCTAAAACCACAGAAGTATTACCAACTACTTGTTCCGTAATTTTCATTAAATCAACACGATAACGATCCACAATTGCTAATACTTCAGGGTCTTGAGGTATCGAATTATTTAAAAGTATAGGATTTCCATCGAAACTGATAATTTCGCCATCTGAATTGAATACAATATGTAATTTTCCTAGGTATTTTGTATATGCGTAGGCTTGTACCGCGGGGACCAATCTACCAGATTTTTGTTTCACTATAGTCGGATACGGTCCATTAATTGTCTCAGCGTCAGGTGTGGTCCCATTCCATAAAAACGTATTAGTATGTCCTCCTATAACTAGATCAATATCTTCTACTTCTTTCGCTATTTGCAAATCTTTGATAAATCCAGAATGACCGAGAGCAATAAGAATGTTCACTCCGGTATTTTTAAGTTTAGTTGCTTCTTTACGTATTGCGGTTACTTCTTCAATGTATTCAACGTCATTTCTCATGGACAGGACTTTTGTGTCTGGTGTTAGATACCCGATGACACCAATTTTTGTACCATTTATTGTAAATACAACTGAGTCCATCAAATTATGTTCGGCTTGTAACTCTGGCTCTTTAGTGAGGATAAGATTGGCAGCAAGAATTGGACATGTTAGGTTCTTAATGAATGGTGTTAAGCCAGATACTCCGTTATCGAATTCGTGGTTTCCCAAAGACTGAAACAAAGAACAAAAATAGTGCAACGTTAATACAAGAATCATGCAACAAACAAATAGAAATAACAAGTTATTTTTGTAACTATCTACTTTCTGCGTGCAAAGTATTAAAATCAAATTAGATAAGTGGAAACATATAACCAAAACATAACAACCCAATATTAGTTAATGAAGGAAAAGTAAAGTAAGTAAAGTTAAGATAGGAAATATGTGTATCAAAACCAAACAAGAATGGGTCAGTAAGAATATGATTTTTTAGGTTGCAGTTAATTTCATTCCAAGTTACCAACCCGTATGCATTCAACAACTAGAATTAACATGCGTACAAGAAAATGTACTTACAGATATATACCTGACTGCTTTGATCGTTTTGCTTTTGTTGTCAGTAGATAACTTTTAATATTATTGTTTTATGTAGTGGAGAGAAGTCGGTTGATAGGTGTAATATTTAAATCAGGAATTTGTCCCATTTAAATAAGGAAAAGGATATTAAAATTGTTAGTAAATACTCTAGGCTTATTTCAAATTATATTTTAATTGATAATATAATTATAATACAGAGTAGTGATTTTAGTTATAATATTTAACGAGAGAGAGTTATAATAAAATAGAAGAAAATAAACCCAAGTTCCCATGATGGCAAGAACTATGAGACCTTCTACTATTGGCATCTATTTATTTTCTTCACACTTCATTATTCATAGATTCTGTGTAAGTCGTATCCTTAATCTCTTTTCGGCCCTCGTTAGCCTTTGTTTGTTCGCAGTTTAAAGTTTTAGAACTTCTACCAATTGAGAACTCCAATTCTAGCGTCTGAGTTTTCATTGTACAATATTACATGAATTCCAAGTCTTCGTTTACCAATAAGTAATAAAGCTGACTTAAATTATTCGCTTTTAATTTGTTCAAGGTTATTTATAATGATCCGTCCTTCTACAGCTGGATACAACGGACTATGAGTCTTAATATAAGCCTCTGTGCATTCGATTTCATCTACACTTAGAGTAGTTATAGGTAAATCATTGAACATCGAGAAGCCGTCACCTCCATTGGCCAAAAACGCAGGCATTAATATATTATATTCTTTTGTCATATTTAGAGGAGAATATTTGGGGTGAAGGCATTGACCACATCTCACCGAAACATTAACGACCCTCTCGCTAGGACTCTGTCCGAAGTCGTATTTCACTTTCATTCCTGACATTTGCAAAAACTGCCCCGGTGTGTGCAATAGGCTATACTTGTGCACAGAGTATTCTAACATATTCCATATATTACTACCATTTATTGTTACTTTTACTATGTTTCCATCAAAAGGCATCACTCGTAAAAGATCTCTTTTAGTGATGTTGGTTGGTAAATTCATTTGGAATGAAGATCTTATGCCACCACCATGAATGATAGCAATAGGGGCATCAGTCCAACCCGGGCCTCGGTATTTCAAGGCATAATTATGTATCATGGCATCAGATATCAAATTCCCCATATTACATTCTCTCAATCGACACGATTGGCCGTCTATAATAACTGAAGTATTACCAACAATATCTTCAGTAATTTTTATTACGCTTTCACGATAGCGATCTACAATTTGTAATACTTCAAGGTCCTGTGGTATCGAATTATCTAAAAGTATGGGATTTCCATCAGAATTGATTATTTCACCGTTTGAATCGAATAAGATTTGTAATTTTCCAAGATATTTTGTGTACGCGTAGGCTTGTGCAGTCGGAACCAATCTACCAGACTCTTGTTCCACAATAGTCGGGTAAGGGCCTTTGGGTTCCTCTGTATCGGGGCTGTCACCATTCCACAAAAATGTGTTGGTATGTGCACCTATAACTACGTCAATATCTTCTACTTCTTTGGCTATTTCTAAATCTTTGTGAAATCCTGAGTGACCAAGAGCTATGAGTATTTGGACTCCATTACTTTTAAGCTTTGCTGCTTCTTTTCGTATTGCCGTCACTTCTTCTGTGTACTCAACGTAGTTTCTTATAGCTAGGAATTTAGTATCGGGTGTTAGGTAACCGATGACACCAATCTTCGTGCCATTGATATCAAATACGACGGAATTCATCAAGTTATGTTCGGCTTGTAACTCTGGTTCTTTTGTCAGGACAAGGTTGGCGGCTAGAACTGGGCATGTTAAGTTCTCAATAAATGGAGTGAGTCCAGAAACGCCGTTATCGAAATCGTGGTTTCCCAGGGACTGAAACAAAGAAGGATAAATGCAGTGCAGTAGTTAACGAAATGTTATCATGCAAAAAATACAGACATTCATGGTTGTTTAGTAATTCAAAATATTTAGGACAATAAAGATGGATCCATGTAACAAAAACAATAAACATTATCTTTTTGACAAGAGGTGACATGACTTCTTTCGGTGGAAAGGCAAGAAAAAGGAAATTGATATTTGAATCGTATAATGCATCTCACAAAAAAAAAGGTTAGCACACAACAAGACTTAAAAACACTGTTGTTAGTTACAATAACATTCGTAAAAAACGTTTCTTTTAACAACACTTATCCTGTTTAGCTGAAAAATATTGATGTTTGTATCTTAATTTTTCATTATCAGCTATTTCAGCTTACGCATTACCACAGAACAATAATTTTTATGTTATTTTAGGTATTTCAATACATTGAACAACAACTAAATCATTATTCAAACAAAATGTAAATTCCAGTTTCATTCCAATTAGCAACTCCAAAAATTGTTTCTCAGGCAGACACTCAGGCAGTAGTTATGTTTTCTATTTTAGAATACTTACAAATTGTCGTTCTTATTTAGTGTGCTAGCTATGACTTGCTATTTTGTCAGTATTTTCTTGGGAGATGATTTTCTTCCATGCATTTCACTTCTAAGTATTTCTTTTTTAGCGCAATTATGTTAGGTTTTTATCATAATAAATTTTCAGGTAAAATTAAAACTCCGAAGGTTTATTTAAAAAAAGATTTATAAAAAAAACAGCACTTACGATCAATATTAAAATAATATAAACTATAAATAACAACACAGCACATAACTCTCATAAAATTAATAATACAAATTCATAGCAAAGGATATAAGGACAATAAGGAGTAAAGAAGAACTTAAGGCGGCAGCTGAGCCAGCGACCTGACCGACGAGTACTATGCGACCAGCCACTTCTGGGTATACCGGACTCCTTAAATTGATAAATTCAGCCGTGCACGTCACCTCATCATATACAAGTTCATCTCTCGGTAGTCCATTTAGCATAGAGTATCCAAACTCTCCGTTTGCCAAAGCCGCAGGCATCAAAACTTTGTAGGTTCTTTGTTCTTCAATTTCATAAAACTCGGGTACAAAGCACGACCAACAACGAGCTACGGCGGCTACCAATCTGGAACCGGGTTCTCGTTCCATGTCATAAACAGCACGTATTCCAGAAAACTGTAGAAATTGTCCAGTGGGATTCTGTTGATTGTAATCGAAGACTGAATGTTCCAGGACCTCATTAAGGACCCTTCCGTTCATAGTCACAGCCACCAGGTTACTTTGTAAAGGCAAAGCAGAGAGTACTTCGCCTCTCGTGACATCAGCAGGACGATTTGTTGGTGCGATGGAGCCTGCAATAGCACCACTGTGAATGATAGCTATAGGGGCGTCTGTCCAAGTGTCACCTTCGAATCTTGTAGCATAATAATATGTTATAGCATCAGTGATGAAATTCCCGAAATTGCATTCTTCTAGAGAGCAAGATTCACCATCGAGGACGACAGATGTATTTCCAAGAACTTCGGCATTTCTAGAAACCATTTGTGAGCTATAACTTTTGACTATCTGTAGAGATGTTAAATCTTGAGGGATCGAATAATCGAGAAGAATAGGATTGACGCTGTATTCCAAAATTTCTCCATTTTCATCGAACTTTGCTCTAAAGCTGCCAAGGAATTTGTCATACGCTGTTGATGGGATGATTGGTACTTGTTTTCCTGATTCCTGTGTTACAACAATGGGCTCATGTGTATGTGGCACTGTATTGCCGTTCCAATAGAATGTATTTTTATTGCCAGCTATAACGAAATCGATACCAGCTACTTCCTTCGCTATTTCTTTCTCCTTCTCAAGAGTTGAATGACCCAGAGCAATGATGATGTTAACGTTTAAAGCTTGGAGATTTTTAACTTCTTCTGTAATTGCAATAACTTCATCGATGTATTCAATATCACCAAAACTATTCAATATGCTGTTTTCTGGTGTGAGGTAGCCCACAACACCAACTTTCACACCTTTTATGTCAAAGATGATGGATTTTTTAATATTGGTTTGTTTAGCTGATTTAATAATCACATTGCTGGCTAGAATATAAGTGTTCAGGTTTTCCAGGAATGGTGAAATCTTCAGATTTCCTTCCTCGACTTCATTGTTTCCAAGTGACTGAAACGATAAATTACATAATGAAATTTATATTATTTGCAGTTTTACAAATAATATCGTGTTAGTTAGCAGGTAGTTAATATGTATTGGATAGTCTGGTTACATTTACTTTATAATTTTTGCATAAAATGCATGAAGAAACATAATCTTATTCATCAAAGAAGAGTTAAATTACTTTTTATTAGTTCCACCACCAAATTACCATCACCAAGACAATGTTAATGATACAATTAATGTTTTACACAAAATTATTATAACATATTCCTATAATTACGTTGTTAATTTAGAGTTTGGTTAGTTTTCAATCCCCGGAGAATTTTCAATTAGTTATTATTGTTAGTTACGGAAACGTATTTTGTTTTAAAAATACTTACTATTTGGTTATATGTACAGATAAATCTTACCAACGTATAGGTAATAATTGTTTTGTTTGTTTGTATAGTTTCTGTAATTTCCCTTCTGCAATAAAACCAGGGACTTCTGATATTGATTTCAGTGTTTCAATTCTTTCTGTGTATATTTGAAGCACTTTACATAACATACACTTTACATAATATATACTTTACAAAATGAGTATTTTTTATCGAAATACGATGATATTAATTTAAGTACCAGGAATTAAAGAAAGACATAGTTAACTTCAGTAGTAATTACGGGGGAATTGTAATATTATTTCGAAATTTCATTTTTTTTGTGTGCAGAGATTATTTTCATCGAATATCGAGGTAATTTCCAATGAGCATTTTTTGCAATTAATCGAGTTTTGTCTTTGATTGAAATATTTATATATCTAGAACTAGTTGTTTTTTAAGTTATAAATTCGTATTGTCTGGTCGCACCACATAGCCCTGCAATATTTCTTTAACAAACTGTAATATTTCTTCTTTCATTACATGGTTGGTTTTGAACCTAGTGTACCAAATGTACATGTAAACGAAATGAGACACAAACAATGTGATCATAAAATGAAACCACACATAATTGACACACACAAGAAGCGCAGCGACAATTTTTTAAAGGGTTTTATTCTCGGGACGAATGTCCAAAGCATTCCGAGAATGTTTGTGCATTTGAATTCTAGTCACCAATACAATACTAGTATGAAGGACCTTTATTAGGTGGGATCGGTGGAATGTGATGGCACAATATAGGTACCCTATCGTGTACCTACGTTTCTGTCGACTATGAAGACTATGGCGAGTGCACGGTTCAGGGACAAGCAAAGAGTGACTCGTTTTGCTTTTTTTTTTGCGTGTAGTCACCGCAAGTTTAATTAAAATTGTTTTCAAATTGTGTACAGAAATCGATGGACCGTCAATCTGTTTGTATTCGCCGATATTGGAATCCTTGACCCACGTATAAAACTGCCGTGTGTGGTGTAGTTACACTTGTTGTAAACATGGAAACTAAATTGTTTGTCATTTTGATTACATTCTACGGTATCATAAAAATATCCGATCCGATTTTGGAAAGTTAACTATCGAGCTAAACTAATTAATGGGTGTTTATGCAATTACGTAAATCGTAATTTGTAATAAACGTAATTTGATCCCATTGCGTAAAAATTAAGTGGGTCGTATATATTTTAGATATTATAGAAGTATTTTATGCACACGTGTATGGTAATTTCATTGAAGTTGCGTATTCATCTACTATACACTGATAATAACTACTGCCTCGCATTGTCAGTTGATATCAGAAACAAGGTCATTCGTTTCAGTGGTTGTGTTACAATAGGTAATTTTTTAAAATACCGCAATTTAAATAAGCCCTTGCACAACACGTGTCCATTTGATGTCATGAAGCAGAAGCGATAGAAACTATAAAATAATGAGTCTCGAAACTTACTAATGAGGATCAACGTTTCATAAACCCGACAAAGACGTTCACAACACGAATAAATAGGACAAAAACCGCGTTGATAGCAGTAACGGAAAAGAACGGTACAAAGAGGTTTTACAACGGTTTTTTTTCGGTACTCACAACAGCGTCGGGTTGTAAAGCGTTGACGAATTCGGCCGCGATTTTCCATTTGTATATGGTGAACCATGCTGTGCCTGTGTACGTGTCTCCTGCGTTGAGGTACAGGACCGGAGGACCCTCGCCGGATTGTGCGGCTTGACGTGCTTCTTTTACTCTGAAATTTGAGCATTTCAAAACTGAGATCTTGGTTTCATGGTATGTACTAACAGCATCGCATAAAATGAAGAAGTAATTATAGCGACCAGCGGGCACTGTCAAGAATATGTAATTCAGGCATGTGATAATTAAATTGAAACGAGGAGTCTGTGATGACGAGTAGTAGACAAATGCAATGTTTCAACATGTCTACCAAATGTATTTATTTATCTTGCACACTTACACATGGGCAACCCTCGGAAAGCCACCATAGCACTTCCCAGCCTCGCGGTCAGCAATGGTACAGGCTCCACTATGCTGCGACGTCTGCTCGAACCTCGCGTGCATGTCATTGTTGTGCAGGATGAGGAGTTCGAAGGTCTCTCCTGGGGCCTTCACTACGCTGCCAGAAGACAACGCCGCTACGGTCAGCACTGCGGTTAGTAGGATTTTCTGAAATTGAAACGGGAGTTTTGCGACAGTTGTTTTAAATATGTTATAGTTGGACAAGCGGCACGGTTTGCGCAGTCTTTCTTAGCGACTTTCTGGGCTACTTGTCGCGGGTTCGATGTACGGAACAAATATTTTTATGAGCTATATATAGTTGATCCGTGATTTGCTGTGTGTGCAAGTAAAATGTAATGTATCGTAGGGGTACAGAAGAAATCGGAAAGTCGGGCAACGTTTAAAAAAAAATGTCATTCATTAAAACTTCCAAGACAGTTATATCAGTTCTTCGAAAAAAAGCCGATCTTTAAAACTCGTGTTTATCGTTTATCCGATCTAGAATGGGCCCAAGTTCTAACCCTTGGCTTTAATAGAGTTATACTTAGTATACTGTTGACCAGTTTGTGGTGGCTTTGTTCTATAGGTAAACAAACATTAGAAAATATTTAGATGATGATATTTACATTATTAGATTGTGAGACCAATAAGATACGTCGTAGGTAGTCACGCAAGTATCATATCTAAGACTTTGAAGGTCGCAATTAACTATAATTTTTCACGGTGTGTACGTTCTCATGACTTGATTGATTGTACGTGATGAGATCTAATAGATAGATAGCTATACATATAGCTTAGCATTTTAGAATGGAAAGGTTCTGGAAGAATAAACGATAATGTCGGTGTCATGGGATTTTCGATTTGCGTAGTTCAAAATGGCGACAGTATTTGTTTGTTTGGTATTTAAGAACCTAAACATATGTCAAACGGCATTGAGTCTTCGAAAATTCTGAATTTTGACATATCATCGGATCGAATCGTGTTAGATTTTCTTTGTAATCCTAGAAACTGTCACGTGATTCAGTAAGGTTCATTAATTTCATGTGTTATTTCTTTTCTTTCTTTCTTAATTTTATGAAAAGTTGCCCCACACTAAGATTTCTCCTGTATCGTAGGTACAGTTTACAAACATACATGTCATACACACGCAACTAGACCCGAAACAACTATCTGTAGATTATACAAATATTTGTTCTGTGCGGGAATCGAACCCGCGACACCTAGCGCAGAAATCTAATCACTTAGTCACTGCGTCAACCGTGCCGTCAAATTCCAGCAAATTTTGTTCCATCAAGTTTCGAAAAAGGGGAAAGTTCATTTCTTAAACTGCTTGCGTTTCCAAGCAGATGGCTTCATATTGTTTATAGTTAGGTATGTACAAGACGTAGGGTTTCATTGTCAATCGATTTAATTGCATTTATTGCGTACGTAGGCGATAGATTGTTATTTACGTCCAATTGTGATCTTTAAAACCAATTCAATACGATTAGGTATACTGTACGAGTCGAGATGTATACCATTTAAAATTTATATACAGGTTGTGTAGAAAAGATTGGATTACCGAGAACTGTGTCCAATTCCCGTACGTAGCGACTATCAACAAAACAGAGTTCTAATAGCTTTGCCTTGGATGGGCTTCAGGAGTTATTTCTTTACAACACAACCTGTATCTAACTCAAATAAGTACGATTGACTACAGACTAGAGAGATATTACACGATAAACACTTCATTTTATGATCTTCTGCCAGGATTCTTTGGCGTACCCTGGAATACACAAATATTAATACGAAAATATATCAGTAGGAAAGATATCTGTATTATTTGTCCCAATGTGACTAGAATTATGGATGTTTGACATTGGGTGTTTCCACACGTTTTCCATCGACACGACATATTATATATGCCGTATTGATCTAGTAGACGCAAGCACGCCTGCTGAACGTAACGTCGAGGGTTCAAACCCCTGGTCATGCAGTGTTATTGAGATTAGTCTGGGATCTATTAGTTTTTGTTTTGTATAAGTCGGAGTTTGAAAGTGTCTGTAACATAGCAAATTTTCCTGTAAAATAGTACCTACATCTCTGCCCAACCCTTAGGGAATTCAGGCGTTATGCTGTAGTCACCGATAGCTATATTTTCAGGTCTTTTTGTTAGTCCCGCCAATGTACCGGGCGTGTCGCTGCTGTTATCATGTAATAGGAAAGCATCCATTCAATCACCATTCGGCCATTTGGCTTGTCAAACTTAGTATTTTTTTGTACTGTTTGTATTGTACAATGTTGACCATGTCCCGTAGTTCAGCGTTTTCAATTTTGTTAGTTAAAACTTGTCATATAGCGCTCGAATTTTACTGATTTATATATCGACTGTGAACTGGCAACTTGTACTATCTCATTTTTGACAACATTACAGGATTAAGAAGAAACTATTGACCGCGTTATACATATATATGTGAATGAATTCGATTTTGGCGTCTAATATTGATTGAACTAAAATATGCTTTTTGCTGCGCTGCCGGGTATGAAATAGTTTAGAATGGTATAACCAAGTAAAATCCTCATAAAATCGAGATAGGACATGTTGCCAGTTCACAGTCGATATGTATATTAAGTGTTTTACTGAATAGCCTAAGTAGACTTATCGTTACAGGACGTTCCTTGAAAACAGGTTCGATATCTCTCCGAGAGACTATTCCGGCACACTTTATTATTTAACATCTTTTCAATGTAACAACTGAAGTAATATGTATTTATTAATCATTTATTTTCTTCTTTACGTGTATCTTTGATATGTACCTAAGTGTTTTGTTCATTTGACATAGTAATTGTTCTTTTGTCGTGGACTGTTTAGAAGTAGAAGCAAATAGTTGGACAAAAGGTTAGAACCATTAGCAACAAAGACGAGTTCGTTTTCGTTTATTTGTACGCGCTTTCTTTGGAATGCAGTTTGTTTTTTAATTGGCCTTTCTTAGATCTTTAAGACAGCAACTTGAAGATACAAAAGAAAGATATATAATTGAATAGATTTTTGTTTCTGTGGTACAAAGATGAAGAGCTGACTGCTTCGTTGGTTTAGTGGTCGCAAGTGCTGCTGAGCGTCAGGTCCTGGGTTCGATTCCCGAGTCGGGGCAAAGTGTTATAGGGGTTTTTCTGTATGGAAATACTGAGTAGAAGGATGGAGTCTGGAACTGTCCCCGGTGGAAGGCAATAGGCTCGCCCCTATTACAAGGAACGGCGAAATGTGGGCGTACAATAGTACACCTCTGCCTAACCCTTCGCGGAATAGAGGCGTGATGCTGTTATGTAAAAGTGAAGAACAGTAGATTCTTAAATTGTTAACAAAATACTACATACCTAATACCTACCAATTCACCCAGAACGAGAGCATGATAAAATTATTTTATATTATTACGTATTGAATAAAAAAAGCCAATTTTCTCTGTCTACACCGAATTACCGATGCCTGTCAGCGGCTTACCGAGTGATCATGTAAACCGTTAATTAGCACATAGCTTATGTGCCAAATTGTACATAAGCCGTCTGGTAATTAACGGCCATTGCGTATATAACATTGACGTGGATGAACTCGCGAATCATTGGTAACACATACGTATAAACACGTTTGTGTGCTATAGATATACAGGCCTGTAGGCTGTTGCTCGGTTTTTCCGCGAATTGGCCGAACTGAATAAACGCAGTAGTTTATACCTCGATGTAGGTTTTTGGGTGCGTTTTATCGACGTACGCGGGACGAGTTATTCTGTTTTGTCAGGCCGCGCGCCGCCGACCGCGCGGTGCGTGTATGTAAAACCTATATATGTAGAAGTGGGCAGTGATAGCATGTTTTGAAATCTAAAAATGATAATGGGTTGTGGTGTGCACTAATGAAAAGCAGACCAGCTTTTGTTTGCAGCTACGCCTGCGTACAATAATGAAACAGTTTTTCATGCTCTACCGAAATCAACTGCGCAAGTTAAATTCAGGTTTAGACATAGGTTCATTCATATAGTATCTATGTACCTACAGTTAGCTCTGAACTAAAAATATGTCGAATAGGTATAATTGAGTACCTCATTGGTCGAGTGATCGCAAGCGTGACTGCTGAGCGTGAGGTGCTGGGTTCGATTCCCGGGTCGGGCAGTGTTATTGGGTTTATCTATGTGTTTGGAAATTCTCAGTAGCAGCACGGTGTCTGGAACTGTGCCCGGTAGATGGCAAAATGCTTGCCCCCTATGACATGGTTTCAATAATGGCATGGGCGAAATGTTGGCGTACAATGGTACACCTCTGCCTAACCCTTCGCGGAATATAGGCGTAACTATGTTATGTTTATGTAAGTATAATTTTATCTCAGTTTTATTAGGTAACTTATCAAGAAGTTAGGCGTCTTCGATGATTTTGATAGGTATTAATAACGCGTTTGACCAAATAATTAGGACGAATTGCGCATTGCTCTCTATAACCCTTATCAAACCTACAACTACAATACTACTAAAACAATGCAGTAACGTCTTGAAGTAAGTAAGGTCAGGCCACACATATTTTCCTATAGACTAGAAATATATAATTTTACTTTAGAACAATAGGAAAATTATTCAAATACATGAAGGTATCTACTTTAGTTTATATTTTATAATTCCGTGAATGTTTCAGTTCAGTTGGAAAATTGAATGCTAAATGAGTTTTACTTTTAATGCAGGTAAGCGGTTTATGGATTCGTGTGAAATGTAATGGGGAAAGCATTTTTTGCTGTAGGCATTATAACACAGGTATATTATGTACTATAGATTTACGGAGCAGCTTTTATAAAGATTGATTTACTATTTACTTTTGGAAGACTCACTATGCCAAATCTTCGTCGAGACGCAGATTTCTGACTTTAAACAAATATCGGAGATGCATAAAGCAGTATTTTTACTTCTGGGAGTTTGTGAACAGCTCAAAGCATAGTACTCGTATAGTGTCCTCCTGACCGATTTCGGTCACGGCGGCCAATCTTACCGGAGATTAGCTAACTACGCAGGAGATATTATAGAGCTCAAGTGTGTGCGCAAACACAGGTGCTCTCTCTATTCCTTCACTTTCATAGTCCGATGGGAGAGCAATCCGACACGACCGGAGAGACATCAGGCGCAGGACCAACGGCTTTACGTGCTTTCCGAGGCATCATGTGTATTGACATACACAAAGACCCAAACCCGAAACAACTATCTATAGATCATACAAATATTTATTCCGTGCAGAAATCGAACCCGCGACACGTAGCATAGCAGTCGATCTCTTAACTACTGCGCTAACCGTGCCGTCAACTACATAATATAAATGAAGAGATTTATCAAGATGTACCATAAGTATTGCGGTTTCGGGTATCTTAAAATACTCTGGAATGCCGATTTCATAAGTGTGCATTTCGCGCACGATGATATTTAACATGAAATTAGGTAATTGTACTTATTCGGCCTATCAAATGTTACTCTAATATGGTCCGGCTTATGCTTGGAATTCAACCAAGTAACAATAAATAACGTTTCCGACATTGTTAATTCATACATCATTAGACGTGCTAAATATAAATTCCGTTAATAACGATACTGTGTCTCTAAGTTCATCGTGTTATAGTTATGTGACATACATTGCTCGGTTCTGTGGTCACGTTCACAATAAAACGCCCACCTGACCCGCAGTGGAGCTTTGCATATACGCATCCTGTTTTATTTACTTATAATTTGTATTTTCAGCAACCTAGTTTCGCGTACAATTTTATTGGCAATCGTCGAAAAATCAATAGGTGTGTCGGAAATTACTTTTGCGTATTATTGAACTGTTGAAATAGGTACTAATGTGTCATTTGGCTCTTGTGCCGGTTTGTTCGTTTTCTTAGGATGATCGGATGCACGAATGGTTTAGATATATCTAGTATCTCATTATTGGAATAACTCTATAAATGAGCACCGAAACTTGATAGAGTGAGTATCAGCGCGATGGCCTCTTCAATATCGTAAGATGATCTTCAATGTTGCCAGCTAAAGATAAGAAAAAAACACATGGTAAGCCCATGACAGGAAGAATGGATGTTTTATGGGAGAAAAGGTTCGCTGAAGCCAAGACGTAACGTCATAACGTTTTCACTAACAGACACGAAGACTAAGACTGTGACATTTTGACTTTAGGGCTTGATACCTATGAGGAAAAGGTTGCTTATTTGAGACTAACAACTAAATATAGGATATAGAAGATAATACATAGTGGTTGGAAACATTACCTACTTTTCGTATATCAAAATAATAAGTTTACAAGTCTATACTTGGCAGCGGCTATCGTATAATATTAGTATGAAATGTTTAGTGTTACGTAGAAGCAAATACTGGTCTATAACAGTTCTAGATAGAGAGAAGTGAAAAGAGAGTTTAGGAGGCCTTTACACTGCAGTGGGTCAATACAGGACTATAAAAAAAATACCTTTAGAAGTAGCTAGAGGCACCGTGTTTGGTTTTAATTTGCAGACTTGAAGAGTTCTATAAGACTGGTAGCAATTTAAAGAATCGATGCTCAGCTGTCTGACAAACAAAAAGCAAGGCGCTTGTGATTTTTGTAAAACAAAACGCCTTCGATCATACATTTGCGGCATTCCGTGAGCGTTGAAGCATATTAATGTCGACTGCGAACCGGACAAATTATCGGACATTAATTGTAGTGAATTAATTGCTGTGTGCCATTAATTATAATTAATATTGGGTAATTTATATAAGTATGAGCAGTGATAATCATATTAAAATTGACGTTAAGCGAACCGTTTTGTTTTGAAGGTATGATTTAACATTTTTCGAAATTTAAGTACGTTAACGTACAGTCAGCTACAAAAGTATGATCACTGTATATAAAAAGTAATTTAAAATTAATTTAAATTTATTACTTTTTGTACTTAATTATTTTAGAATAGCGTTACTTTTACTTAACAGACTAGGGGAATGATTAGTTAATATCAGTAATTATCTGCTGTGTTGGAATTGTACCCGGTAGATGGTAGTAGCTCTTGTCCCCTATTATACCTAATAGGGGGCAAGGCCTACTGCCATCTACCTATGGGACTCAATAACGGTATCGGCAGAATGAAGATATACGAGTAGATCAGTATACCTCTGTCTAATCTTGCGGGAAATACAGAGATGATGCTATATATAATATGTTAAATTTGACGGCACGTTTCGCGCAGTGGTTGAGAGATCGACTGTTGCGCTATATGTCGCGGGTTCGATTCCCACACGGAGTAAATATTTGTATGATCTACTCGTTGTTCCAGATTTGGGTGTATGTCCATGTTCGTGTCACGATACAGGAATTATTCTTAGTGTAGGGAAAAATATAAAAAAAAACAAAATAACGGAAAGTTATGTCGCTGCATGTACTTACAGTAAATTGACTCATTGACAACTACAAAAGACTTATATAGGGTACAACAATACCAAATGACATCGAAACATAAAAGCTCAAGGGGACAGTTAGCCATTGATACATCCGTTCTTTTCCTATTCTATTATCTATTTACCGTTCTTTGAACCGAACGAACGAATGAATGAAGCTCAATAGAAGATTAAAGTGTCAGACTCATAGTTTCCCATTAAGAGAGTGGGGACATAGAAAGATGAAACAATTTTTGCTGAAGGGGATTTATTGAATTCAGCAAATCGCACCCTTAGTATTAAAGTGACCTAAGTCAAAAATGTAATTTGTGGGAAATGTACGAGAAAGTCTTCAAAAAAATATACTTTTTAAGGTCAGTTTTGGTTGTTCAGATATTTTGAGTTAAATCACTTTAATTCTAAGGGTGCGAAATGTGGGTTTTGATTTTATGGAATTTACCCTAAAAGTTTTAACTTTTCGGCTAAAATGTAGAGGTCTAGAGAAAGTAAACCATACGATTATATTAACACTACGATTGTTTGGAGTTAGTTTCTAATTAGTAGAAAGTAACAAAACCAGTTGCGCATGTTAGTTATTGAAGGATCAGGCCACACTCTGTTCCAAAATGTCAGTATGTACAAGTACAAGGTTTAGAGTTAAAGAGGGACAACCCTAGAGAAATTTCTCTCTAGGGTTGTCCCAAACAATAAATACAGATTGTGATTCTGCTGCAAAGTAAGAGGCTCCAGGAGTGACGAAACATGAGATCGTCTGGGGCATTGGGACAGTCTTGATACCACCATTGTTGACTGGCTAATCTAATAGAAGTAGAATACAGTTTTAAAGCGGGTTATTTACCTGGGACCTCCTCTAATGTCCAATGAGGTGGAAAAAAACGTAAACAAATCATCGAAAAAGTTGTCAAACCAAAAATATTTTTGGGATAAAAAATTGCACGTCTAGTTAAAATTCACCGATATTTCAGGTGTCCCAGGAAAAATCAGATTTCGTAAATGTTTTGAAATTGCATTTCAGTTTTAGCTTTTGGCGAAACTGAAGCGGTTGTTATTTTCAGCAATAGATTTTCTCCTGTGTCATGTCATGTCAATATAGATCAGGTATGGGCAGCTCGCCAAATTTGAGAGGCTCTACGTAGGGTTCATTGAAAAACGCGGAAGATCAGCTTTTATATGTTTGGGAACATCAATTTATTTTCTCATCTTGCCATATAAGTCGTAAAACGAAGATTTCCGATCAACCCGCATAGCGCAGTCCACATTATCAGTTCACGTAAGGAATCAAAAATTTTATTCACACAACATTTTTAATCGCGGTCTTCATTTGCCTACACAACTAAAGCAGTATGATCTATCTTACTTTTTGCACCTACTCACTTGAAATAAATTCCCATCTATTTCAGTAAAAAACAGCTAACACCTACATCTATTAGATAATGACTACTTGTGTAAACGGCTTGAATATTACGTAGCTACTAGCCGGTTGGAATTTCGTTACATCCCTAAGTATATGGACGGAAACGTACCCACGCAACGCCCGCATTCAGCCAATGGATATTCGGCGAGAAATCATTTTTTGCTAAAATTTACGCTCGACCCATATCCTGGCATCAAAGGTTGATTCGATCATTCGATTTTTTTTTGCTTCTTTATGAATTTGCTCATCGTTCGTCATCACTTCATCAAGCTCAATAGGAACTTAGTTTAAATTGAGATTTTGATAACTTGAAATGAATTGACGGCAATCATCGTGTCTAACCGTTTCTAAGGTTTTAACATGATGTTTGGCGTGTGCCGAAAACGTCGACTCGGCTATATGACAAATCAACAATAAATTTTCCTCCATTTTCCTCCTTTTTTCCAATATCATCAGTACATTAGTCTCAATAAAAATATTGAATGGGACAGTTTTTAGCGTTGTTACAATTTTATTATAAGTACGGTTTCATCACCGGGGATAGAGTTAGAATGGCCTTACCCTAGATCGCTTTATTGTGTAGAAACGGATTCCCCTATAACAATTATGAACGATCGCCTATCTGACCTCAACCACTCATGCATTGACTGGGAGATACCGGTCGCCCTTTCAAGGACCGACGCCGGCAAGTGCACCTTAACCTTGCAGCTTAATTGATCTGCGTATATATGATAGCTATTTAACTATGAGCATCTCGTTTGTATTATTTAGTTAGTTTAGACCAAAAATGAGTTTACGGATATTGTTATTACCAAAGCGAAATACCCTCGTAATTAATTCGCGTTACGAGAGATGTTAATTACAAATTGGGGTCAATGAAAATAGTATATTTCCGATAAAACTGGTACAATAAATATTTAACGTTGTTCTCAAACTAGGCTAGACCTATAATATGGAACCAGAAGAGTGTTAAATATTTTAGCTTCAGTTTTCTCTAATTATATGTATAATTAGGCATACAAAGTGTAATGTTTACAGATGCGTGCGATGATGAAGATGTAAATAGTTTTTAAATCCAGTAGATAGTAGATACTGCGGTTTGTAACAGTGACGTGAATGCTGCAGTCGAGTCGCTTCCCTATCAGAACTAATGAACTATTTCCTTCAATTAACTCTTGGCGGGATAGAACAAAGTTGACACCGTCTTTTGTTTTTTTCCCTAGCACTCTTTTTAACTTTATCACGCGTTCAATTTCTGTTTTACTAAATAACATGAAGATAGATTAATTCTTGCTATCACATAATAGCAATAATGTATAGCTTCCTGGATAAACTATCGGTATCGGCCATTCCAGCAGCTCAGACATCACACGGTGTTCGATTTTTATGTTGTCTCTACTTTGATTGTTAACTTTTCGGTAGGCAAATATTAATGTTATACAACCAAACGTGACCATTTTGTAAACTGCTCTTTCAGCAAACTGGTCGCTGAGAAATGTATTATTTATTTGTTTGTAAACATGTTTAGATACTTTGCCACTCGCGACAATTTCATGTGAGAACCAAAAGAAAGTTTTTAGTACGTACAGGTATCATTTCATCACTATGAATTAACTTATAATGAGTTAAGTAAGAGAGAACTTCAATCTTTTTGTATATTTTAAACAATACCTGCATGAAAATCTTCTGGGCTAAAGTGTGCGAAATTCACATTTCCTTATTGATTCATTTAAGCTAAAACTGATCCAAAGACCATAATTTAATTACTGTCCACTTATAACCTACTTAATAAATATCGGCTTTGTTTGTAAAAAGTGCAATTATTTTACTTTTAGCGAGCCATTTTGCGCTAAAGTGGATAGAGTGGTTCGACTCTAATTGAAATTGAACCCTTCAGGGATTTAAAGCGTGATTGTATACACATGCGTACAGCCACAGTAACCTCGCCCATTAGTCGGTGTTGACATTAACGGAGTATACATAAATAGGAAAAGGTATAATTTTTTCTCATCACTCCGATATATGGAGTCTCCATGAGTGACGAATTATGAGATCGCCTGGCATCTCGATACTACCATTGCTGACTGGCTAATCTTTCCATTACGGCATGAGGGACCTCCATCTGATAGCTCGTGCCGACTCGATAGAAGAAGATAGTGCTTTACTTTTTGTCATGATGCCAGTAGTAGATGTTACATAGCGTTAAATGTAGTTATGAATATGATTTTTCTGGCTCTAGGAGTTAGCACCGGACCTTCTGCTATCAGAACAATACAAATATTCGTGTTTTGTCACTCTTCATGAATTTAGCTGGACAGCGCTGACCAAGAAACAACAGATTGTGTATTGTGTCTACTTTGTGTGACTTACCGGGAATCTATTACTTGATAGGAACGTACGACCGATCAAATATGCTCCGTAAACTAAATATTCAAAGCCATTTACTGTAAAGTTAATTTGTAAAAGACGAATGTAACACTTGATTTAAATGAGAAGCTGAGAACCATGTATTATGGGCTAAGGTTGTATAATAGTTTTATAGAAGCTTCGAGATGACAAACAATTTCAGTCAATCATTGGTTCGCATTCCTATCGTTTTAGTAAAAGAGCAAGTTGTCGTGACTCTGGTCTATAACGTTCACGATCTCTATCGTGTAATTGGCCAGTTTATCTCGATGCTCTCCAATTGTTCAAAGGACTCCGCGTCATACCATCGCAAAGTTAAGACTTCGAAGGTTCACTCCGTACAATGTCCAAAACAGAGTCAAACCGTTGATGTCAGTGATTTGGTACTTAGAGCGTCTATAATGAGCCAGGCCTTATTTAAGCCATTAAACCTATTTTCAAACATTGCTTGACACTATCTCTTCTGTATAATGGATGCGTTGGGACAAAATTAATGGAGCAGCCTTGCTTATTGTCAACTCACTTCAGAATCCGTCGTCAAATTGGAACAGCTATCTGTCAATACGTCAGTTGAGTGACATCCGACAATGAGAATGAGATGTGAGTGGTGGCACTATACCGCTTGACATCACTTCACGTCAATTCGTTCAGTACCCCATATATGCTGGTCCATTTTACCAACCAGTCATATCGTTCAGAATTTGATGGAGTGATCTGACATTTCTGGGTGGCTAGTTTATAAAAATAAAGCGTTTTTGGGCTCCGATTTACAAGTTCATGGTTAATGTTTATATTTTATATAATAATCACTTTCTTTTATCATACATCTAACCAAAAAATGTGTATATAATGCAGTACTCCTAAAGGATCAATCGAGCTTTGGTTTTTAGGCTAATTGTTTAATAGCTAATGTAAAAACTAGACATAGGTACGTTATTGCTCTGATAAGTCCATACAAAAACTGTTGTTATATAATTTAAACAGTTAGATAACTTTTATTTGGGCTTTGAAAAATCGAGCCTTTATTACAATAGACTTCCATCATTTTTTTCTCTAAATCTCTGTCTCTTTGAGTGACGAAATCTGAATCCATCCGCTTAATCCTGGATAGTTAGCCAGCATCGTTTCGAACGTTGAATGCCTAATCCTTTCACCAAGGCCTGAACAATTTTCAAAAGAAAAAGAACAGAGGGAGTACGTATTTTTATATTCATTACAGTTGGACCTATAAGACTAATAAGTGATTCTAGAATATCTAACTGACAACATGAAGCAAAGGAATGTAAACATGGCCCGTTCTACCATGGACAAATGTAATTAATGGTTGATATAATTAATTATTTCTAATAGTAACGCTCATTGCGCATTCTTAGAGTCTTGTAACATGAAAACACTCAGGTCATGTGTTTTATATAGTGAAGAAAACTTTTCAATAGAAAAAAAAACCTATAAATTATCTAAGTTGATCTTCTCTCTACTTATCTGTCTTGTGATACTACGTTGTTCAATTTACCTTCAAACGATTCCAGTACTCCTCTAACCCTTGTAAAATATTCTTAACCTTTATCCAAATAATGTAAATTGTAAAAGAGAAATTTGCTTTTTGCCCCAATTTGCTTTGTGACAGTTACATAAGCGATTCTTCGAACATAAAATTGTGGTCTAGTTTTTTTAGTAGCTGTACGTAGAAATACGCTACAAAAGCCAATTGCATGCGTTAACAGAGAGTTGCGAGACGGATCACAAGTTGGTGCATATGTTAATGTCCTCCTGACCGAATTTCGGTCACGGCGGCCAATCTCACCGGAGATTAGCCAACTACGCGGGAGATATTATAGTGTAGAAGTGTGTGCGCAAACACAGGTGTGCACTCTCTATTCCTTCACACTCATAGGCCGATGGGACGGCAATCCGACATGACCGGAGAGAGATCAGGCGCAGGACCAACGGCTTTACGTGCTTTCCGAGGCACGGTATGTATTCACATACACAAAGACCCAGACCCGAAACAACTCTCTGTAGATAATACAAATATTTGTTCCGTGCGGGAATCGAACGCGCGACATGTAGCGCAGCAGTCGATCTCTCAACCACTGCGCCAACCGTGCATATTTTATGAAGATAATGGCATCAATAACAATATGAGGACTTCTTCTGTAAGTCAAGGTTGAGTCGGACAAGGTATCACATGGGAATCGCTTATACCGTAGTGGAAAGATTAGCCAGTCAGCAATGGTGTCCAGGGCGCGCCGGACGATCTTATGTCTCGTCACTCGAGGAGGCTCCTTACTTGCACCGATGAACCGTAAAAAAAATATGTGCAGACTGAAGTACTGCAGATATTAACGATCATTACTTTTTGATCATTATGATAATGATGGTGAATGAACGTGTGTACCTAATACGGCTTTACAAACAATTAAACTCATTCACAAACGACGTTACATAAAAAAGAATTGAAACAACAATTTGTAATCGTGTAATCGCGTTTACCGACGGCTTTATAATTGTTATCTTACTTGTTTTTTAAGTAGCGTCGAGTGTGAATGGACTAAAAGAAAACACCAAGCCTCCGAGTTATGACGTGCGTGCCATTAAAAAGACAAATGACAATCTAAAATCGTTCCATTTACAAATTCGAGACGCGTTGAACATTTCATTGTCAGACAACCTTGCTTCCATTCACTCAATTAGATGCACTTATCATAGATATTTGTCTTCTAGATTACATATATAAAACGTAAACAAAACAAGGTAAAATTAAGGCAAAGTATACCTTTCGCAATAAGAAATAAATAAGTAGATTACTATCTGTGTAGGTACTTTGATCCCTAATCCACTAGAACAGGAATGTTTTGATAGCTGTATTATTTGGTCGAGCATGGGAAATGAAAAATAAATTGGCAACACAAAGGTTAGCGAAATGAGTTTCATAAATGAATAAAATTGGTAAAGGTATCTAAAGCATTGTTTTGACCAAATTGTGTATGGGTAGGTATTGTATGTAAATACTTTTTAAAACAAATAGAGCCAATATCATCATCTACCTACCCTTTTCCCAAGTACATTGGGGTCGGCTTCGAATCTAACCGGCTGCAGCTGACTATCAGTATTTTACACACAGCGATTGCCATCTGACCTCCGCCACCCAAATACTGGGAGATACTTATACTCTAAGGTTAGACTGGTTGTCAGACTTTTTGGGCTGCTGACACCCGTAACGACTGTCATAGGTCTTCATATGACACCCGGGACCAACTACTTAACGTGCTTTCCGAGGCACGTACGGGTCTCGACGTGTGAAATTTGGTCACCCATCCAAGGACTGACCGCGGAAACCGCTGCTTAACCTCACAGATCGACCAGTCTGCGCAGTAACTACGAGCCCCTCCAATAGAGCCTATATAGTTTTTTTAAATAACATAGCATTACCCCTATATTTCATAGTCCTACATTTCTTCGACGGCGTTATTAAGTCCCATGTTATAGATAGCGAGTCTATTACCATTGACTAGTTACAATTCCGAAGTCTGTGCTGCTACTGAGAAATTCAGAAATCCCCAAAAACACTTTTCCCGACCAGGAAATCGTATCCAGAATCTAAACCATTTTTAGAGACTTCGCTAAACGCTTGGTCGACATAGGGCTGGCCTATTCTTTGGTCAAAGAATAAGCATTGCCATTCAACGTGGTAATGCTACCAGCATTCTGGTTACGCTACCAGTTGACAGCGATGTGGAGGAGTACTTTGACGCATAAGTATTCCTTTAGGATAGGGTTTCATTGCTGTTTTTTATAAGCTTTAATTTAAAAATACATAAGCATAATTAGTTAGTAAAATGTATATATGTATATAGTTTTAAAATTTGAGAAGACAGAATTAAATATCCAATAATCAGGACCATAAGTAATTATACTTAAAGTACATCATCCAATAAAGATTAAAACATCTCCTTTATCTCTACAAAACAAACAAAAGTAACAACTTCATGTTTATATCTGTTA
Organism: Shargacucullia verbasci; assembly: GCA_947562105.1. NCBI lineage: Eukaryota > Metazoa > Arthropoda > Insecta > Lepidoptera > Noctuidae > Shargacucullia > Shargacucullia verbasci. The sequence goes on from OX387296.1 coordinate 4,251,792, forward strand.
GTAAATTAGATAACAAAACGTTGAGTCAACACGTCATTATAAAATTACATCTAGATAAAGTAAAGAGCAATGAGATGTAAGCTATGAAAACTACAACACTAGAAATCTGGGTCACGATACTCTGCGTCAAGGAAGAGGAGTGACTGCACGCCGGCAGTTAGCTTATCATTTACACACACTAATAGGCAATATCCGTCTCACAGCTCGCACATGCGGAATAGAACCTGATACGCTAGACAAAGTCCAAAGTCGGCCTGGGACAACTCAGTGAGTGTTGACCTTTGGTGCCCGCGGGGAATGGTATTCGGGTACCGACCCGAATCCCCGCGGGCATCAGTGGGATTGGCTTTCGGTCTTAGTGCGGGTCGACCTTCGGGCACAGCGAGTCAGTTTTTTATTTCAACTAGGCCTTTGCGGGCACTTTCAAAAAGTCGAGACTCTAGGTGTATTATTATGTAGTATTAGCATATGTTATGGGAATCGGTCTTTGGGTGCCAGGAATAGAAAGGGTCGGCTTTCGGTTACTGTAGGTCTCCGGATACTGGTCTATGTGGGGATCGGGTTTTGAGCCTCGTGCTCTGTGGGGATCAGCCATTAGGTACTGAGATCAGGGGGGGTTATTTCGAAATTCCAATATGTTGGCTGTACTAATAGTGTATTTTGTCACTGAAGTTAATTTGAATGACTACCATTTTAAAACGGGTCCCGTGCCCCTATAAAATTTACGAATCTAGTATCAACATAGCTTTATAATCTACTAGCTTCCGCTCGCGGCTTCGTCCGCGTGGTTTACGAACCCGTACATTTTCCCGGAATAAAAAGTAGCCTATGTGCTATTCCAGACTATAATCTATCTCTGTGCCAAAATTCATCCAGACCTGTTCAGCCGTTCTGGCGTGAAAGAGTAACAAAGATCCATCCATCCATACATCCATCCATCCATCCATCCTCACAAACATTCACATTTATAATATTAAGTAGGATTGTCGTTCTCACTCTGCCGTAACAATATTTATAACATTGTGTTGTTAACACGGAACCATATGCAATGGTTGGTATGCAATTGAGACGATTATTGTAGATATGTATCGTCCCACATTCGACCCTCTGTTATTTTAAGATCTAGCTAAAGGAAATTGTTCTACAAGAGACCATTTTGTTAGTTACTATTTATACCTACTACTTATTCACATCATTAAGTTCTTATATCTAGCGATTTCCATTCATCCTTAATTGGTGATATTTCGGACATTTCGCTGAAGCACTAATGTATGTAATGTCATCGCGTAGCAACCGCCGTGTATCATCAGCTGGTGTGCCGCAAAAAGGCTGTAGTATTCTACAACCATTCTGGCAATGAATTTCAAGACGAATTAAAAACGACTCAGAGTAACGATTACTCCCGAAAACAGAGTCAGAAAAACAATTACGGTAGCTTAAGCTTAAAAGTCTTAATTTTTTAACGTTATTCAAGATATTGACAGTCAATAGTCCAACTTTAGGATATCTGTAATAACATTTTACATAGTAGAAACTGCATAGTCACGACCATACTTTGTCACGTTTGAGCTATATAAAAATCCATGTGAATTTATATTACCCATAAATAAATTAACTAACGAACCTCGTGTATATTTAGCTACATAATTAGCCGTTATTTTTTACTATGTATCGGTAAATTTATATAAAAAAATATCGAGATGAGCGTCCAAGAACCTTGAGATTTCGTGATGTCATCTTCAACCTGTAAAAATGTTCAAAAATAGTGTGCTGACGTCTATTCATTATGTAAAGACGGAAATAATTATTTTTTTTTAACACACTTTTGTACTCGTCTATCTGTTGATGTGTGATAAAGTACAAATACACGAGACAGAAGGCTCACTACTGGACACGACTGGACGAAAAAGCAAGTAACGAGAGGTTTGAAAAGATGTAAAAAGAAAAAAAAAAAACCCGTATAATTAGCTTAGACACAAATAAACACAGAGTATCGATTTGGACTCATGACTGCACCAAAAAAGTTCACTTCAGCGTAATTTGATACTTTTATACTATGGCCAGTTAAATATTTCGGCGAATAAGCCTAGTAGAACATCATAAAAAACCAGGAACAATCTCAAAACAATGCAGTAGTAGACGCTGCACGCGCTGGCAGGATACACTTTATAGCTTTATGTGCCATTCTGTTATCGAACCTTCTGTATATTTTATAGTACGGTTTTTTACTTCTTCGTGGAGTTAATAAGTTTCTGAGAATCTCAGGTAGGGGCTGCGTGAAGGAATCCTTTACAATTAACTACAAAGTATTGATATTCGGTAGGTCAATGAACGCCGGACGACTTTTTTTAGGAAGTGTCTCGTCTCGCCGCCTTGCTTAATTTTATGTGGGTCTGGAACGGATTGCCATTATGAGGTGCACCATTTTTATAAACGGGTTGATTTAAATCTTGATGCTCCAGTAAGGACACACAGAGTCAAAAAAATCACACTTAATGATATTCAAAAATAAAGTAATTGATGAAGTACGATTAGTTGTATGTATCAAGAATCATTAGAATTAATCTGTAATGAGCTGTTTAATACCGTGGTATGTTACTTGAGAACATACAGATTTTAATTTCTTAATTATTCCTACATTTATAATAATAATTATTATTATTATCAGACGTGGTTGTTCCACTGCAAAGGCAAAAGGACTATCTTTCACTCCGCTCGATTCAAATATTTTTGCGGTCAATCGTACATTTATAAGTAGAACATAAAATTGTAACTGCTTATGTACTTAATTTCGTAAGTTACTGTACTGATAGCAATAATATATATCTATATAACTGTCAATAATACAGATTACAGTAATCTTGTTATATAGGAATTAAACATTTTATAATCGATACGATACGATCAGGTAAGTAAATACTTAAAATTAGTGGATTGTACTGCCTCATACAATCGCGATTGCTGAACTTGAGGTCTTGCATTCGATCCCCACGTGGGGCAAAGAATTTTCAGTAGCAGCCCGGAGTTTAGAATTCTGTCCGGTAATAGGCTCGTCCCATATTACATGGGGCTTAATAATAGCACCGGCAAAATATATTTCATGGAATATATCTGTATTCCTCCGAAGTGGTAGGCAGAGGTACTATGTACAAATCACTATCTCTAGATTTAATACTTAAGATTGAAACAAAAACAAGACCCAACTGAGCCCAAATGTCAAACCAACTTGTAAGCAATGTATCCCACCCCTAACTAACGTGACTTTGTCTACCAATAGATGGCGGAATGTACATGTACAGATTTGAAAATAAATGTTAGAGTTTTTATATTCCTTTTCAGGAAATTTCCTTATCTGTCACTACTGCTGAAGATATATAATTAATGCTCAGCTTGTTAAGGTATGTGACCTTTATGGCACAAATGCACAGTTTCGTTCGAGTACCAGTAACGTACTTAGGTATAACGCCTCTTTATTTTAGTATAATATATAAATAAAATTGTCTTTATTTTAGTGGCATGTAGTAAGTGGACATGAACAGTCAGATCAAGAGTCAATAAGATGTATTCACTTAATGAAATTCAAAAGTGGTTTTTAGAGGAAATAGTGACTGAAATTGTGACTAATTTTATACATAGTGTCTGTGGATACATGAAAATACATGGTCATTAAAATTTTATGATTTTAACCAATAGCTTTCCATGAATAAGCGTTTGAATTTCGCTCCGCGATAATATTGTACTTAAGTACATAATAATGCAATCGAAATGACTGATACAATTTTTTTTCAACAATTTTTTTTAATACTCCTCTTGTATATTTAACCCATGGCTGGTATACGGACCTTCTCTCTGAATGAGTAAGGTTAGGTTTTACGCCACCACGATGGCTTAGTGCGGGTTCAAGGAGAGTATTTCTTTAATATGATTAGATTGTTTATATATAGATTATTAAGCTTTTGTGGGTGATAACGTCACAAAGTAGTCTGAAGATTTCGATGTCTATAACTATATATGTTTCTTCTCAGGGATAGTCATAGGAAATGCCGACGCCATCTAGTTTAAAAAAGACGTGTAAAAGTGATTGAAAAATCCTAATTGCAAAATAAATAATTTCATTTCATTTCATTTCATATAAAAATAAGAACAGTAATAAAACACTTTGGTGTCAATTGCCAAAAAACGTAAAATTTGAGTGTTTGGTAGCAAATAATATGTTGCCTCAATTGCCGAATTAACTGTTTCTTTTGAGCCGTTCTCAAATGATGATCTTTCATACATGCAGCAATTAATTTTTATTTATATAGATAAACCTTATACAGGCACTTTTGAAACGTTATAGGACTTTAGTTGCAAATATTTAGTCGCACAGGTGTTGTGGCCCTGTCATATATCAAACACCAACGTCTTCACGTGTGTGCGTATGTGTGTCTTACATACTTCTGATCCGAATTTTTTATATGTTGATTGATTAGAATAATTATTTGATAAACATTTGATATCTTATCCATACATCGTGTTTATGTATTAGATAAAATTCATTATGTAGCGGCATGTTGTATGTGTGATCCGGAAATGTTAATATTTGGAAGGACCTATGATATTTAAGACATAAGTAGGTATCGTGCTTGGCAATCAGTGGTCCCAAAAGTCTGATAACCGGTGAAATCTAAAGAAAGTCACTCGGCAGTGTTGTGGCGTTCAGGTAAGGCAAATCTAAAGTGTTACATTCTGGTCTTTAGTGGCGTTTGTCGAGATTGGAAGTCAACTGATAAAGAGTTGTCTAGAGGCTGGGATTATGATATCAATAGACTACTTGTTTTCGTATAAACTTCTCTCCTAAAGCCGTAAAAGAGATTAAGATATAAAGATCTGAGACTTGATTGTTATATTGACCAGTGGCGTGCGGTGCATAAAGACGAAAATACACTGCCTACCCTACATAACTCAGATAAATATTTATTATAAGATATTTGAGGTGACAAATCACATACATCATTATTTATTCGATAAGACGACGAACCAATACCAACATGCAGTAGGTATTGATGGTAAGTAAACTATAAAAAAAATCTGCCTACCCTGTCTAAAAACTCTGTGCACGCCGCTGATATTGAACGCCTATTGACATAGTGGTCATAAGTGCTACTATTGAGTGTAAGGTTCTAGCTTATATTCCCGGGTCGCAAAGTGTTGTATTAGGTTTATTTGTACATTCTCAGTAGCAGCGTGGACTTTGGAACTGTGTCCGGTATATGGCAATGACTCAATAACAGCATAGGCGAAATGTTCGATAGTATAATTCTGCCTAACACTAAGGGGAATACAGGCGTGAAACTATTTATGTATAAAACATGAGGCCTCTTCTTTGTTTTTCCCTTGTTTAAATAAAATTATATTGAGATTGAAGAATCATTATTATTGATTACGTGCAATCTGTATTACGCAGAAGATAGATTAAGTAGATCATAATTACAAACATTATTTTTATCACTATTATAATAACATATTCTTTTCGATATAAAGTGCGATCGGATTTTTATTCTTAGAAAGCAAATGTTGTATGTAATTTGATTTATTGTTTTTGTATAATTATAAATGGTTATTTTATAGAAAGGTTCTTTCTTTCAATTCCACGACACGATTGGAGTAAGGCCTAGGCGACCGGATTTTTTACCGGCCACCGGTTCGCACAGAATAAAATATATTTGTATGATTTTTAGATTTCATGGTCTGGGTGTATGTGTATTATGTGTATGTGAGATTTGTATGTAAACAGTACACACACTACAGGAAAAATGTTAGTATGAGATGTGTTAAGAATGTTTTGATAAGTATATCAAATATTACTTAGTGGTAGTTACTAATTTTAGATCAATCAAACACATATATTTTTATTTCCACTGGACTTTTATAATTTGTACTATCAAAATGTCGATAATCTAGGTGCAATATTCCAAATATGGTTTGGTTTTATGGAGAAGAGACTGGCAAGAAACTCCAAGTAGACATCTTTCACAATGAGTTTTAGTACAGTTTAATTAAAATATAAAAAATATGACCGAACATATCAGTAGGTATTCCAAACACAAGACTTCGAATTCAGTTCAATAGCTTTCGAGTTTACCTCTATAAACAAACTCACAGTATACCATAAAATTAGCACGGTGTTACTACTCTGCACTCATATTTGTAAATATAACACTAATGAGTTGGCAAAGTCCCAGCCAAAGCCCTTGGAGACTGAAGGTCCCCAAACATAGGAACGTTTGTTTCCAGATCAAACATAATTATCGAAACGTTTTATTTTTTTCCCCCGGAAGACCAAATTCGTTTTTCAAATCTTTATCGTCGTATGACATCATAGTATGTGCTTTAAAACGACGGTTGAATGGCTTGTCTTATCGATGTACTGATGAGCAATATAATAGTATGAAACTAATCCATACAAGGTGGTATCATCATGATGCTACCTGAATCGTTAATGGCTTCAGAACCAACAATAGTAAGATCTTATGATAGATTATATTCGGGTGAATGATTTCGCTTACGCATCGGCGTGCATCGCTAAGTGAGTAGATATGTATCTATGTATAGATATAAATATGTGTTGAGTATTCACGTCTATATTAACAATTACAAAACGTCCATTGCAGAAACAGCCCCGCTGTGACATGAATTGTTCTAAGGATGGAACCTATTGGCATAATCAAACACTTGGCCGGATAAGGATATACGTTAGGAACACGAAGCATATATTTGATGGCATGAGCAGTTATATTAAATACTAAGATCTTCAGATAAGTTCAGGCGCCTTACTCGTCAGGGCATATCAAAAATTATAATCTCTTATGTGTTATTAATCTTATAGCGATCGCGTTGCTTGCGTGAATGGGACTCTGTTATAACTGTGCCTGTACTTCAATACTGAGCAAGTTGACATTGTGTCCCGTACACATTTGCGCCAGTAAAACGTTTACGGCTATCGCTAGAATCCGCGATCGACATAAACAATTTGTAAGTTCATAAAATTGATTGCAATTGCAGGTAGTTCGATTATTTTCGGAAATGATTCGGTAAACATCGCTTTTGTACGAAGACGAAGAGAAGTGTATTTATAATATAAAATAAACCTTATATTGTGACCTAAACGTCTGCATTTCGTATTTAGCGGGCGTGATATTAGTTTCTGTATGTACTCCGAGAGATACCTACAGGATCAACCCTGTATATTTATGCATACTATCAAGTTATAGGACATTCCATAGATTGAGCCGTGAATCAAATTCTTTGTCTTATATACATATTTAATACGTTATTGTATAAACTCTTTGGCGCCAAATAAATTAATTTGACATCCATTGCTAACTAATAAAAAAGGTGTACTTATATTTTAAGAGATCAAAATCATCAGCCTATTTTGTGACGTCATACGCATACGCAAGTTATTAAAAATTAATTTCCGATTGGAAAAACAATGGCATAAAATAGTCCTAGTATAAAACAAAATACGTACATAAAACTTTACATGTCGAATTGTTTACTATCCGTCAGACCTGCGTCGCATTATCGATTTTTCGTTGTTCAATCTCATCAGCCGCGCACAGCGCAGTTAAAAATGGAATCAGTTTTACAATTCACGCTGCACCGGTCCGCCCGTGGGAATTGATGATGATTGATGCAATGTACTTTGTGTCTGTATAGTTGTCACTTGTTACAGACCAACAAAGATTACAGAAATTACTCTCTATGTTCTGAATTTATACTGTCTCGTTGGTCGAGTGGTCGAAAGTGCAGTAGCTTAGCATGAGCCTGGGAACGATTCATGGGTCGGGCGAAGTGTTTGGTTTTTCTGATAGGAAATTTCCAGTAGCCCAAGGTGTAGAATTGTGTCCACACTTTGTGTACAATAGCTCTGCCTCTATTCCCCCAAGGGTTAGGAAGAGGTGTACTATTGTACACCCACATTTCGCCTATGCCGTTACTGAGTCCCGTGTAATAGGGGACGAGCCTATTGCCACCTGCCGGGCACAGTTCCGGATCCTATGCTGTTACTGATAATTTCCATATAGAAAACCCAGTAACAGTGCCTGCCCCGGAAATCGACCCCAGGACCTTACGCTCAGCAGTCGCGCTTTCGACCACCAGAACAATGAGGTACAGTCATTGTCAAATACACAAACATGGTTTATCTTTAGACTAGTTTAAAACCTTCGAGCCAGCTCTTGTGTTAACCTTGCTGTGGTTGAAATACAGTTTTTAATCCACAATAGTCAATTTAGTACTGGTCAATTTGTAAGTTTTGTATTAAAAACTCTATTTCTTTGACAGTGAGGTTCATAATACAAAAACCGTCTCGAAGATATAGAACTTACAGTACGATAAAGATAACCCTTGCTTATTAATAAAGCCATTTAAGTTTCAAAAGCATACAAGCAATAAAATGCCACCCCAATTTCCAATAATATAGTTAACATTTTTTAATCACTGCTTCTAGAACATTCTTTGTTGATGCTACATTACACAGTTGCAATAAGCCACAGCAATGTAGGTGCAATCAAGTTGAAACAATCTCAAGGGGATCGCGAGTTACCGCTTGGAATCTGAAAAATAGTTTCCTCTCTGTAAATGTAGAACATTGTTTAGTGGAAATTATTGATTCAAATACGAATGCAATTCATTTTAATTATTAAGAACACACCACAGATTTATTTCTAATTGTTTCAGTAAAAAATTGACATAATCAAAGTAAAGAAAGAGGGAAAATCAGCAATTCGGTAGCTAAGTATGCAGTATTTTTATTCAATTTAAGAATTTTTTGTGGCTAAGTTAGTTTCATGGAAAGTTTTTAGATACCAACCTATTTTTTTTTAATTATTCTCCTCAGAATGATGCAATCAAACGCTTATGCAAGATAGTCCGTTCTTTCTTAACTTTTGCCACTGGCAACCCTGTATAAAGCTCTTTGGTCTAACTAGTCGACGTTCGTTAATTAAATTCTTAACCTATATAAGAGGAACGAGGAGTATGGATGGTACAGAAATGAAATATGTATTTTCAAACCATTTAGGCTATGCCACATATTAGACAGGATCATAGAGTCAGGACGCTTTCATTGAGGACACAAATGATTTGCATTAGAACACTCCGGACAAGGGAAATTCGTTGCATGGTTTGAGGGCCTAGGTTCAGTTTCTTTTAACAATCTTGCGTATGTAACTATTAAATGTATGGAAAACTTTCGGTGCTTCGATGGAGCGCTCCAAGCTCTCCATCAATAAAAGAATGCGTAGACAAACACGATAAGATCGCGTTTCGTCTGGTTTTTCCGTCGGATGCGTTCGGCTTCAAGGCCAAATCTTCACACATGGCACGGGATTTCCATCCTGTCATTCATTGCTGTATACGGAACCCGTATAACGCTCCATATTAATGTTGTGCCTAAACTGACCGCTTGATTATTCTAATGGTAGGCTATCAAGTTTGCAAGTTGTGTAGGTTTTTGTTAATCTTAGATGTTATTCGTTTTTATTTACGTATAGTAGTCTAGAATGTTTAACAGTGGGTGTATGGTAATGCATTATGAACAGAAGTTCTAAGCATTTGTGGGTGAATGATAATGCACTCCGGTCTAAGCATTTGCGGGTTAACATGTTATAGTGTATGTAAATCATATATTAACATAGCAAGTGCAGAATTTATGACACCCATAGCAAGTGGGTTACGTAACTTGGTCACTGGTTGCATATAATTATAGCCTTCACTTTAAGCTGGCTTAGATTAATAGCAGAGGCTTTATTAACATCATAAATTCATTGAATTAATTACACAATGTGTTTATTTAACCGGAACAGGTACGGTCAATCTTAATAAACCAATCGCTACATAAAAATGTCTCATACGACATTAAAATTTGCTTTTTTTTTAAACTTTGGCAATTATTGGCTCGTAGTCTGTTTTTGTGATATAAAATCGTTTTATATTACACGTAGTGTTCTCAGTACTATCCCTAAGATTTTTATTTCGATGATTTAAAAACAAGTATAAAGTCATGCCAACAGTATTAAGTTGGTATTTCATTCTGCCGTGTAGGAACTGTAATTATGCTGTATAAATGCAGAAAGTATTTCAAAACTGTAGTATGCCATCTTCATAGAACTGTAAATTTAGCTAGTTTATGTTATGTTATGGTACATAGCTTTACGCCAGTATTCTCCGAAAGGTTGGGCAGAGGTGTAGGTACTTTTGTACACCCACATTTCACCGATGGCGTTTTTAGTCTTATGTAGTAGAGGGCGAGCCTGTTGGGCACTGTTTCAGACCCCATGCTGCTACTGAGAATACCCATACATAAAAACCAATAGCATATTGCCCGGTCTGGGAATCGAACCCAGTACCTCAGGTCGGTCAAAGTGTTTTTGGGATTTTCGGCAAAAGTGGTTTCTCTATTTCATTGCCCTAATAAAGGCATCGGTGAACTGTAAGTGCGCATAGCACCTACGCGTCTGCGAATCTTTTCGGAAAATAGAAGCGTGATGTTATGATATAATAATATTTCTATGCTAATGTTTTGTGCCTAACCGATATTGCATGTCTTATAGGTATAAAATAGTAGTTCCATTTTATACGGCGATTTGGTTATATAATAATTAATTATTTTAAACCGTAACAATAACAATATATCCCAATTCGTCCAGAATTATTGGGAAAACCGAATTCCGTTGAAAATATTACACATTCCGGGACACTAACGCCTATAGACGTAATAACAATAAAAAAAACCTATTACGTCTCGTCTTGTCTGACAATTTTTTTAAATAAACAAAGAAATCGGGCCAAACACACATGCACACTATTATAAATGCGAAAGTAATTCTGTCTGTTTGTCTGTTACTTCATCACGACTAAACCACTGATCCGATCGTAATAAAATTTTGCAAGGAGTCCGCGTGGGTCCTGGAGAAGCACATAGGCTTATTTTTACTATTGCAGCAAAACAGTAAGCCTACTATCCTACTTCCTACTATTTAATATTATAAATGTGAAAGTTTGTGAGGATGGATGAATGGATGGATGTTTGTTACTCTTTCACGCAAAAACTACTGAAAGGATTTGGATGAAATTTGGCACAGAGATAGATTATAATCTGGAATAGCACATAGGCTACATTTTATCCCGGGAAAACGCGGGCGGAGCCGCGGGCAGAAGATAGTTATATAAGAAATACAAAATAAACGCAGACAAAGTCTCGGTCAACAGCTTATTAAATAATTTCGACTAATTGTTCTATACAACAGCCAATATACATATAATATACGAAAGGAAACATATAACGCATTCTGTAAATATATAAAGCGTTGTATGTGTGTTTTGTAAATCGCATGTCTCCGGTAATGAGACATTATGATAATTTCATACTTGACACTGCTACCACGTTGATAACAGAGATAATATCAGAAGATAAGGTGATTGTTACATTATTTTAATGCGACACACACAACAAGCAAATAATTTGGTTTGTGTACACAAAATTTGTCTGTTTAATCAGAAACATTAGCTCCCTATACTTAAAATGCCTATGCCTTATAGATATCATCATCACCATTCTATGAAGCTTCCACTGATGGGGCCAGGATTCTCAAGGATAGGGACCAAAGTGGGCATTTTTAGCACTTTCATTTTGGCGTATTGCGCGACGAAACATCCAGATTTAATTAATGTATTAATACATTTAACAGCGAAATATCACTCACTATATGGAATACTAGCTTTTGCCCGCGACTTCGTTTGCGTAACCTACGTGAAATATATAATTTATAGCCTATAGCACTCAGGAATAATGTAGCTATCTACCAGTGAAAGAATTTTTAGAATTGTATCATTAGTTCCAGAGATTTAAAAAAAGAGATTTAAATAAAGGTTAAATTTGTAAGTTTGTATGTAGGGGACATACAAACTTACAAAATAATTTTACCTTTTTATAATATTAGTATAGATACATAGAAAGCTAAAATAAAACTTGAAATTTGGTAGGTTCTTTATAAGGTAAAGGCGTCCGATAAGAAATGGAAGTTCAAAGATTGCAAGAAGAATCTTTCAGCGCGGATGGATTCGCAAAGCCAAACACTTTTACTAAAAAGCAGTCAGTTAATTATGTTTCCTTGTCACGACCAAATTGAGTTCATTTTCCGTTATCATTTGAAAGCCACAGCATACAAACAACACGCAATTTGTGTAAGTGTGTCTGCAGTCCATTTCCTATTTACGAACACTGGTGGAAGCCATTTCCTTAGTCTGCGGCGCAGTCAGATAAGCAGGTTACTACTGTTCCTTTTCCAAGCAGCTTATTGTGTACGTGACTTTATGTTTGACATCTTTATGGATTCCTGAAGACTATATATGTGTTTATTTTACAATTTGCATGAAATTATTTCAGTGGGTGGCTAAAGTATTTACCTTTTGGATTGATACTGTATATGCTAGCTACTCGTAGGGTTAACGAACAAGTCATTGGATAGTACCTAATATTTTTGATTGTACGATCTTATCTTCAGCATTATTTGTATTCAAGATTTAGATAGATAGATAGCGAAAATATATTTTATAAATAGGGTACAAATGGCGGTCTTATCAAAACCAGTGCATGGAAAGAATCATGGAAGAAAATATAGAGGGTAATGGTCGGTGTACGAATATTAACAAGATTTAGTGACTTAAAACTTAAATTCTGGAGTAATTACTATTTGTTTCTGTCTAGGATTATAAAAAGATAAAACTTTAAGACGAGAGTCTTTAAAAAATGTTTGCTCCACACTAGGAATAATTCCTATACCGTGTTAGCGTTTACATAAACGAATATTCACATGCACAAATATCCAGACAATGGAACAACTAGCTGTAGGTCATACAAATATTTGTGCCGTGCGGAAATCGAACCCGAAACATGTAGCGTAGCAGTCAAGAGCTCAACCACTGCGACAACCGTACTATTAATTCTAAAGTAAACGACATATAGCTAAATGGGATTATAAGAATATGCTAGACTTATTATGTAACCGACGATATTGGGAATCCGGGAGCTACACAACACAAGCTACAATCTAACTCAATTACGTATAAGGTAAAAGAAAAGCAAAGTTAACCAAACAGAACAATTAACCACTGATCAATTGCATAACGAATGTTCCAATGCAGACCAGTTCACTACAAGAGCCATTAAATACGTGATATTCATACAAATAGCTCCATGCAGGCCTGAATATGCAAAACAGATCCCTTCCGACGTCCGACCGATCATATTGGCATTCCTTCCCTTAATATGGGTTGTTGCTTTGTTAATGTTAGTGACAGTTTGACAGCAGTGACGTAGGCATTATGCGATTGCATCTCTAGAAGGTCATAACATAGCATCACGTCATCCCGAAAGGCTTAAGTAGAAGTGTACTCTTGTACACTCACATTTCACTAATGCTTAAAGTAATGAGCCAGTTATCAACCGGCTCAATTCCAAACTCTAGGTTTATATTGAGAACTTCCTAACAGAGAACCTAATAACACTGTCTGACAAGGGAATCAAACCCAACTCTTTACGCTAAGCAAGAAAAACGATGACCTAAATTAGGAATGTGAGAGAGTAGTTTATAAAACACACACAACCTATTATTACTTCAAAACTAATTTTAAACCAGACAATGATCCAATAAAGCGTTTATGAAACTGAATAAAAAAACATATATTCATAATGTTCCAATAAAATTAAACATTCTGTAGGTATATCAAAGTTGACAACATTCTGCTTACATTTTGTTACTTGTAACTTGTAATAGACACTTTATTATCGAATGGAATTAATAACATTCCTTTTTATTAATAACAATCTAGGGTAATGGTGAAGTAAATTCCAGTTGCATTGGTGTACCTAAAGCGTTTTCAAGTCTGGCGTGAATATTATGTTCATTGTACCTTGTGATAGATGTGATTGGGAGTTTAAATTCAGAAATACATTGTATTCCTTTACCTATTACTTAGGTATTAAAAAGAGTATGTTTGAAGAATGTCCCCTTGAAAGTATTCTTTACAACAATATTATTGTGTTAAAAAGTTTCACTCGTACCTAGATTGCGCATGAGTGTAGGTGTTAATTAATCCCACAGTTCTGACGACAAACGTAATTTCGACAGCAATTTTGTAAAATAAGTATCCACAGTAGTTTCAATAATTCAGTTGTTAGAACATAGTCATTTCGTATTTATTTTTAAATACAATAATCACAATCTAAATGTTCAATGCACATTAAATAAGTCAACTATTCATGAAAACGTTTTAATCGTGGATTACGGATCTCAAAACGTATTCCAATTGTCATTTGAAGCCTCTCGGCCATAATTCCTTGCAATGTTTTTGTCACCATTAACAGAAGTGACAATCAAATTCCGATCCAATCACAAATTCAGACACGTGCCGGGTTCGAAATCAGGTATTCTTGCATGGAAGCCAAGCGTTGAAACATTAGGGTAATCACTGAGTTTTTAATAACTCATTAAAAGGAAATTCTGTACACTATCCGAGCGATGTACGTTGAAATATGTCCAGTACAGATCGTGTCTTATATGGGCACTATAGCTATTTCGATGATACATAGGTTTCCTTGTTTTGAAATCGATAGGACGACGTCGTTAGAGTGCAAAGCTTGCAAGCCAGTCACACAGACGCGTTTGACTACGGGGGTTTTCTCAGAAAGACTAGTGACCTACTGTCGATATTTACTAAACCGCTGAAGTCGATTTATGGTATGAAAGTTTAGCTACAATCTTGTAGTACATCGGAACTATAGAAAACGTTACGTTAGACCCATCAAAATGCAAAATAGATAATATTAATACTATATCCGTTTTGGTAGTATCTCCCCCGATTTGATTTAGTTCATTCACGTTTACATACGTACTTAATAAGTTGCTGTTCAAGGATTTTCAGAGCGCTACTTTGAAATTTATTTTGTCTCGTTGGCTTAAAATGTATTGGGCATGCGACCACCTTTCTATCTCTTGCTCTATTTATAAGTACATTTGTAACAATCTACCTTTCTTAATCAATTTTGTTTCTATAATAAGCAGCAAATGTAACCTTTTCGTTTAACCCAGACGAGCCTTAACAGAACGGAAAAACGATTGAGCAAAATTTTATCTCCGAGAGATTAGCTAGGAAGCCAAGCTCGAGCGTCTAGTTTATAGCTATATATAAATGCAATTTATTTACAAAGACATTGCACGAAGCACTAAATAAGAGCACAGAAAATTAACTCCTAATACGGTGCGATAGAGGACGCGTATAAAACTGGCTATGATAAAAGTGAAACGGGACTTTCTCGAAGTGTTATCGCAAATTGCACACTCTAGTATAGATATTCTTGTCTCGTTGCGTGCTCATGTCATTTGGTCAACTTATTTAACATAAATAAATACAAATATAAATCTATGGTTATCAAATACGTAAAAGTACTCGGCGCTAAAGTATTAAACATTACTTTCAATTGGTAGCGTGAGAAGAAGATTGAAGAAGACTGGCCGCATTGCTACGGTGAATGGCAATGCCTATTCGTCGACAATCTGATAATATATTAACTAAATAATATCTGATATACGATGTGATGCAAATCATACAAATATTTGTGGGACAGAAAACCAATCGCTTGACCACTTCGTTAACGGAGCCGTCAATACTACAAAATAAATGCTTAATAGGTACATGTTATGTCTGCATTCCGTCATTTTATAAGTCGATTGAATTTGTTTGACGTCGTTATTTTAACACGATTCCGACGTATCTAATTTCAATAATAATTATGCATTATTATCGTTTCTGTTTCCCTTGCCACAGGTTTTTGTGAAGTGGTTATAAGTTTTATGCCCTGATTAATCAATGACGACTATCTAAAAGATATAATAAAATAAAACGAACAAATTATTTTTTATTAGCTGTTGCCCGTGATTTCGTCTGTGTGTATTTTGTATTTATTATCTCGTTTTTGCTTTGCTACAATATTAGAAATATGTCTATGTCCTTCTCCAGCTCCCAAGGTACCTCTTTGGAAAAATTCATCACGATCGGATCAGTGGTTTAGTCGTGATGAGGTAATAAACAGATAGAAAGAGGTACTTGTGAGGACTGCCTCATTGGTCTAGTGGTCGTTTACGCGACTGCTGAGCGTGAGGTCCTGCATTCGATTCCCTCGATCGGGCAAAGTGTTAATAGGTTTTTCTGTATGGAAATTCTCATTAGCAGCACGGAGTCTGGAACTGTGCGCGGTAGATGGCAATAGGCTCGCCCCCTATTATATGGCACTCAATAACAGCATCGGCGAAATGTGGGTGTACAATAGTACACCTTTGCTTAACCCTTCGCGGAATAAGGGCGTGATGCTATGTTATGTGTTAAAGAGTTACTTTATAATAGTGTGGAGAAACAAATACGTAAACACTATTTTATGATTCGCAGAAATCTTGTAAGTTTCAATCATTTATTATGCTACCATAATAATTTTAATGTCTCCTTTGTTAAATTGATGACTGTTAATAACCATTAGTGTTTTATCTGCCTGGAAATTCAATTATAGATACGTAGGAATATATGAACACTAATAGATCTTAAAACTATTTTATGATAAACATTTTAAGACATTACTTTTCCTGCCTTCTGGAAAACCTTACTCAATCTATACATCTATACATATAAATAAAATTGGAGTGTCTGTTTGTAATATTGAAATAACCGTTTTTTACTACATGCATATGAATATATATACGGTACATACACCAAAATAACCTTTTTTACAATTTTTGTCTGTCTGTCTGTCTGTCTGTCTGTTTGTATAGGCTAATCTCTGAAACGGCTGGACCGATTTTGACGGGACTTTTATTGGCAGGTAGCTGATGTAATAAGGAGTAACTTAGGCTACTTTTATTTTAGAAAAATCCTTTTATTTTAGAAAAAAATAGGCTTAAGTGCATTTGGTCTCACTAAAAAATACATTGTTAAGTTCCGACATCCACGCGAACGAAGTCGCGGGCACAGCTAGTACTCAATATATTTATTGCACAATGTAGACTTTAGTGGTAAACTAGTCCTTTGTCTGCTATATGGTATTAAAAAAATATTGTCAATGCTGAAACGAAACCAGTCTCAGCATATATTGTAAACGCTCTTTTGTGGTATGTCGACGTTACGAATGTAATTTATTTCTATTATTAGACACCGTGTATATAAATAAAGGTGACTTTTTAAACGATTGACTTATTGAAGAGGGATATCCAGTAATCGGAATGTGAGTAACAAAAAATTCGGACATGATTTTTAACTCTTGGCTGTTTCTGTGAATAAAACTTTGTTCATCTGGTATTCGTACTGAACGACTGATGGCACTAGCTACCCGCAAACTACGCTGCTTTTGGATTTGTGTCACATGGGTTCTTCTATTTATTCTTTGAATGGGCCTCTCGCAGTTTATGCTGAATATTTACTGCTTAGGTAACCTGTAAAGGAATAACTGGTCCAGAATGTCCAAGTAATGTTACTTGCAAGATTTATATCTAATCTGTACTTATAACATTATAAATAGGTATAATTTGTATGTAGGGGGTAATCTCCGGAACTAATGATCCGAATCTAAAAATTCTTTACTGGTAGAAAGCTACATTATTCCTTAGTGCTATAGGATTTAAATAATATATAACACATTGGTTACTTGGAAGAAGTTGTGGGCAAAAGCTATTCGATTATACAACTAATCGGCATGTAGTGCTATATAATTTAACTGCTTTTAGTGCTATATATTTTAATAATTAATCTAATCGTAGGTATATGCTGTGGTCGCCATAATTGACACTCCATTGATACTAAATGTTTAATTTCTGAACTTGTGTGTATATGTTTTGTTGGAGACCCTTAAATAAATAAACTTTAAATGGCAAGTATTACAATAGGATCAAGTAACATTACTTGTAAATTGAAAAACAGGCCTTAGTGAAATATATTTATTGACCTTTTATTCATCAAAAGTATAAAAAAAATTGTTTTGCCATAATACTATACATAGTACCTATTTAAAAATTCATGCAATACATAATGTAAATAAAGCTTTACATATTTCGTTCGAAGTACATAGTCCGGATAAATACCTGCCTCTGAAATTCAATATTTTATCTGAATTTCAGTTCATACAATTGAAATGATTCGTGGAAAACTGTCGAAAGCAAGCCTTGTTTATTAAAACCTTTCATTTGCGTTCGTAATATCAGGTATTTTTAAAATCCATTTTCCCCGAAGGCTTGTACCTAGTGTACCACGATGCTGGAACCATTTTTATAATTAAACTCCGGTTAAATTATCCGTTGTTAAGTTCATTATGAAATGGACTGGGTGGTACTTTTTATGTATCATACATTTGCTATAGGTACTGGGAATTCAATTTTCCCTTTGTGATCTTGATCGAATTGCGTTATGGTATTTTTTGTTTGTTATTGAAGATTGGATGTTGTTATTGAAGTTTAATTAACTTCTCTGATTAATTTGTTTTATCTTCAACTTTATGTACGTTAGTAGTAGTTTCATACGTTAAAATTAGCTGAGTAACTATCCACCCTGTAAATATATCACTATACTCGACCCGGGAATCCAACCCAGTACCTAAAGCTGGGAGTTGCATCTGCAACCACTAGACCAAAAAACCCGTTTAGATTAAAGTAGTACCTATATATATGTATATATTATAATAGAGAAAAAAGGCCCACGTTAGGAAATGTATATAAATAAACGACTTGTTTGTTGAAGTGCTTTTATGAACCTTATCAGTCCAGCAACAAGAACTGAAACTACTTGAAGATATCTTTGAAAAGATATTATGTCTTGGTGAGCAACTTTTGTCTTGTTTTAAGGATAAATTGAGTACCCATCTATATGTACAATACATAAGCCTAGGATATGTTATTTGATAAGATATGTAGACACCAAAAATATTTCAAATTAAATCTATAATGAGTACTTTTTCTTTTGGCTATTAAAAAAACAGGTCCCGTCGCGATATTAAACTCGTTAAATCAATTGAATTGATTAAAGGAACCCGAGCTCCAATTATAGATCTCATTAGAGTTGATGAGAAATGAATCCTTTAAAATATATAATGACGACCGCCCAATATAGAATGTGATATCAACAATCATTAAAATTTTGTTTCATTAAAAACCAACCCTAACGCGTTGAAGGAGGATATTTTTTTGAATATATCAATAAACGTCATAAAGGTCATCACAACCGGATTGCACGTATGTTATGATGTTTGAATGTAGTTTTTTTTTTATTAATGTACTCGCAATTAGCTCACCTTTACTGCTTAACCGGGATTAACCCGGTTAAGCAGTAAAGGTGAGCTAATTGCGAGACCAGAAGGTCCTCAAGCGGAGCAAATCAAATATTATATATATTATTATTAAGCAATACTGCTGAGGGCGTCCCGTAGTGGGACTGGAACCTCGGCTTAGGGCGTTGCTTGGGGACAGACAAGAGAGGACTTGCTGGTTCCGATTGCGACCACGAATGTAGATAAAACAATAGGAGCATGTATGGAGATCTGTAGCTTCTAGCTACTAAAAAGCGTGTTGTGTTTGACTTAAATTAGTTGAGATTCAATTACAATCTTCATACCTTATCAAAATATATGTATAAGAACAACTCCAAAAAGGCTATAGACAAAATAATTTAAATCGAGAACATACATTCTTGCCACTATGCAAAATGTTACATCGAAAATATTGCAACATTTTCCGGCTAAACCTCATCTCGGGACATGATTTCAATTTAAAATCGATTTGAAGTTCCAGTGGCATTAGGCGACCGGTTGCAAGTCGAGCGACAAGTATAGTTGGTAGACTAGTAACTGGGTCAGTTGTCAGGTAAGATGCATCGATCTGGTACATACGGGGGTTCTTGAACTAGTAGTACCTACTGTAATGAGGTAAATGCTTTATTTCGTCACAAAACGTGTTTTGTTTACAGGTACAGAGAATTGTTGTCATGGTTTAACTTAAGATTTAGAGTGTTGAAGTGATTTGTGAGCTATCGCGTTTTGTTAGCAAGAAAATACGTGATATCCCATATAGATGGGGTGCATAATTGCATATCATCACGCTTATATTCCTGAAGGGTTATGCAGAGGTGTACCTACTAAATGTACTAGAATCATTGTTTACTTAGTGTTTTATTTTGTATATATTTTCATTTGTTTTACTTAATTCAGTGTAACTTTGGACGAAGTGAGAGATATTAGTGCTGATTTCGTTCACATTGCATTAGACTAATTTCAATTACACTATTTCTGCCTCACAAAGGACAGAAAATATTTAGATTCGTCAAATTCTCTATGCCAACATTTAAAGGAAATTAGAGGCGATTTATTGCAATTGTGACGACAATCACGTTGCTAAAAACAAAGATTAATTTGAGAGGACTAAATATCTTCCATAGTATCATTATTCTCCATGTTAGAAACATACATAATTGAGACTAAATTAGTTAAGTTTATAAAGAACAGAATCAGCGCTATTGTGTTAGACATTGCAGTTTGAAAGAAGCTTTAGTAACAAAAATAAATGTACCTATGTAAGCTTTGTTGGTTTGTTACGTGGAGACAACTACGAATACTAAACGAGGGATTATTAACACTGGTGTAAATGAAAATGCCTGAAGGGTACGCCACAGTCGGACACTCGGACATACATAGACCTTTTTAATTATCTTCTTCAAAAAGGTTTTCTTCAAAAGGAAACAGTATATAGATGTTTCCTTTGTTAACTTGTAATACTTTTATACATATGAGAAGCAGAAATTGTGTAGATATGTGGCGTTCTATTACCTAATCTTATAATGTAGATGTAAGCTATATATATTATCGTGGAAAAAAAGACGTGTGGTAGTAAGTATCAAATTATTCATTCTGTAATATAATGTCGGAATGTGTACTTTCAAAGTGAACTGAAACTCTAAGAGTGAATGAACGTAGTTAGGTATTGCTTTGGTCAGTGAGGTCAGAAAGGGGAATATCTTGTATTTGAACTACAGACTACAGTTTATGTTTGCTAAATTCAAGCTTGGAGCGTAATATTCCCGTGAGATACTATTTGGGTAGTGCCCGTCTTGAGACGGAACTACGAACAAAGAGCGAGCTCAAATAGTGCCAAGACATTATTAGTGTCATATTGAATTAAGTTTTACGCTTTAAAAACTTTAAACGGAAACTTTGGAATACACTTTTAAATACTTTAAAGATTAGCAATTTGCAGCAATGCTGATAAATGGGCAGTTAATTAATATCAGCACCAACTGAATAAAGATTCAGTTGTCATGATGTTGAAGTCAATTCGTGAACACGTACACTACTGATAAACCTCAACGCCTGCTATTATGAACAGTTGAGAAGCAACATTACCGTATCATGCATGTCAAGTCCATGGGTGACCAGATTTTCTTTAAAAAGAAACGTTGCTCTAAACTAGGAATAAATCCTGTATCGTGAGTGCGTTTACAAACACAAATATTCACATGAACATATACTCAGAGCCGAAACAAATATCTGTAGGTCTTACAAATATTTGTTCCGTGTGGGAATCGAACCCGCGACACGTAGCGGAACCGATCGCTCAACCACTGCGCTAAACGTGTTTGTTCATCGGTTCGGTGTATTTGGTCATCGGTTTAATAGTTGCAATTGTAACTGCTGACCCGGGATTCGATCCCGGTTTTTTGATACACGATTCTCAGTTATCTAGAGTCTGGAATTGTGCACAGTCTCGCCTCCTGTTAGATGGGACTTAATAACAGCATTAGCAAATTGTGGGTGTACAATTTTGTACACCTCAGCTCTTCGTGTGATAGTATATGTAACATAGAATGCTGCTGGGCAGCCCTTTTTTAATATAATTTAAAATCATGTGGAGAAGAATTTTAAGACTCGACACTTAATCGACTGACATTTACGACTCACGAGAACGGCGGGTGATCAATTCTTAGCCACGAATCACATGATAACGGATAACATGTCTTAATTCTTATAAATTAAGGTTCTAAATCAAGATAAATATGAAAGAACATTATGTAATATTGCAACGTTATTCTACGTCGAAGTTTATAGTTAGTTACCTACGACTTCAATAAGGAGTGGCTTTGACATCCTTTATCTAGTCTCAGGTAGTTGCTAGGCAACGGTGGTGGTGAGGTGACGTCACTTCGAAGAAGGGGTGGTCCTCCCCTATCCGCCTTACGTGCGTTATTGCACCGTTCGACGGATTTAACACACGGGTGCACTAAGACATACGATGCAAGAGAGAGAAATGCGGCCAGGCAGAAATGGGCTACGAGTATGAAAATGTAGTGAAAATAGCTCTTGAAATATTAGAATATAAATTGGAACATAGCATCAGCAGGTGTAATATTGTGCACACACATTTTGCTGATGCTTTTATTCCCATGTAAAAAGGCAAGCCTATTGCCATCAACCGGGCACAGTTCCAAACTCCGTGTTGCTACTCAGAATTTCTATACAGAAAAACTCAATAACATTTTATCCGACACGGGAATCGAACCTATCACTTGACGCTCAGCAGTCGAAACTTTTACTAAAAATTGAAACTCACTCGAAACTTTTATTAAAAATTGATTTATTTTGGATTGTTTAGGACCTTGGAGGTGCGCTTGTGTCCTTCAAACGGCCTAACCCGTCAAGTAATGAAATGTAGCCATTAATATTGTTTTCGTCAAAAGGTGATAACGAAAAAATAAAATGTTTTTGATATTGAATCCAGTTATCAACTATATGAATACTTATTATTGAGTAGCTATGGCCCCTGATAATTTTTTAAATGTCATCTTAATTAATTGCAGAATTTAAACAATAATACTAAATTAGCATTTTTTACAAACTTTACTTTATTATGAGCGTGTGATATCTCACTGCAACGCAAAGCGCTCCTTTCTTACTTATACTTTTCCGATCTATTGGAATTTGGGACCAATGTATACAGCTAAAGAGACTTGTCATGACTAACTGACTGAAATATCAACGAACAGCATAAATTGCTGAAAATATAAAAAAATAATTTTTTGACAATAGGTTTCTTTTATGATGTAGGCACTGCCTCAGCAAAGATGTTTCGAAAATCGACCCCTAAGGGTTTGTCTGAACATTCGCAAGTTTTTTAATTAAGTCCATAAGAATTAGTTGTAGTAGAACTATTTGGGGTTTCCGTTAAAAGCATATAATAGAAACATGTTTTTCAGTATGTTCGAAAATTCTATGCTTATGGGGGTAAAATAGGAGATGAAATCTCCTATTTTAAATTCCAGTCTAATTTCCACTAATCAAATATTCGTCACAAGTCTACAGTCATGTAAAAATGTCATGCAAAGCTGCGAGTCCTTTATATACAAGTCCAGCTCGTCATGCCATCTCTTTTTAACCCTGTCGTGTTACAACTGTGTGGTTGCTTTTGCTAAGGTTACCTAAATTATATCTTATAATAACATAAACTACAGACATAACTGAGTTAATTTATCGGCAAATCGATATTGCAGACACCGTCAACGAATGCATTTTCATAGCAATTCTTTATTGGCAATAATTGTATGTCTGAAGAATCAATGTAGATCTATCAGGTTCAAGGTTTTCTGATAAAACTGTAAAGACAGATGCATTTGTATTGAAACTGATATTGGAATATGGTTGATACGGGTCAAGATGGGCACAGTGACATGCAATGTATTGAACCAATTAATTCGCTAATTTCAATGTAGTAAATAATATTTTAAAAACGTCTATATATATTTTTTATTTAAGATTTAGTGACACTGTTTCTTGGGGGTAATTCTTGCGTGCTTCGATTTGAATGTGTTATTGGAAAAGTTTATTCGCTTGTAAAAAAATTGACACGAATTAATTTCGATTGAGTGCAAGAGTGAAATGTCTAATGTTTACGAGAATTCAGAAAACGGTAAGCGAGCGATATATTCGTATATTATATAATGTTTTTTGCTTTATCTCGATTTTAAAATGATCTCTAATAGCGTGAGAATTCCTCCCTAGTATGATTCGCCTAGCGTCTACGAAACATGTAATTAAAACTACTGCAGACATAAATCTTTACATTAGTTAGACTCACCTTCATTCTCCTGCCCTTATCCCATATTATTCAGGGTTGGCGCAATATGTCTTTTTCTTCCATTCATTTCTATCAGACGTCATCTCAGAGTTCATTTTCTTGTGCACCATGTCACTTTTCACACAATTCATCCATCTTATCTTGGGTCTACCTCTTCCCTTGTATCCATCCACATATATACTGATAACCATTCTAGTGACATGTTTCTCATCCTTCCTCATCACATGTCCATACCACGACAAACGATTACTTCTTCGACAGTGATTAGTTAGAGTCATCATCTATACATATAAATAAAATTGGAGTGTCTGTTTGTAATATTGAAATAACCGTTTTTTACTACATGCATATGAATATATATTATATACGGTACATACACCAAAATAACATTTTTTACAATTTTTGTCTGTCTGTCGGTCCGTCTGTTTGTCTGTCTGTTTGTATAGGCTAATCTCGGAAAGGGCGTGACCGATTTTGACGGGACTTTTATTGGCAGGTAGCTGATGTAATAAGGAGTAACTTAGGCTACTTCTATTTTAGAAAAATTCTTTTATTTTAGAAAAAAATAGGGTTATGTGCATTTGGTCTCACTAAAAAATACATTGTTAAGTTCCGACATCCACGCGAACGAAGTCACGGGCACAGCTAGTTTAGAATAAACCGCATAAGCACTCCTATAGCACAATCATATGCGCACCAAGTGATATTGTGTCTAAATTCATATGTATATGGTATTTTCTAGAAGTCCTAAGCTGTCAAACTTTATTTGAAAAAAGAATGTAATGCTGGAAATAAAAAATAAATAAAACACTCTCCATATATAAATTATGTCACAAGTTCAAAATTTGTCATATTCAAAGAATGACGTTCTTGCTTACATATGTAGGTAGTACATTGTATTTGTAGGTATATATTACACAACTAGCACAACACAAGGTTACTGATAGAGTTAATTATTAATTAATTCGCAAAGTTAAATGACTGTGACGATTGTGAATTGATTTTAAAAGGTTGTTTGTTAATAAGATTTTTGTTGGGGTAGGCATATGCTCTTAGTTTCTAGAAAAATAGCATATACCTTTCGCACTGGGGACTTTACTTTGCACTCAAACTCATTTCTGTTATTATAATAAATTCAACCCATTACTATCCCACTGCTGGGCAGGGGTCTCTTCACAGAATGAGAAGGGTTAGGCCTTAGTGCACCACGCAGGCCCGGTGCGGGGTTGGCGGAATGCACACACCGTCAAGAACTTTATGGAGCCCTCTCAGGTGTCCAGGTTTCCTCACGATGTTTTCCCTTCACCGTAAACGCAAGAGATAATCAAATTTCTGTTATTATATTACTAAGTATTTGGAAATGTGTCCATTGTCCACTTAATGGTGGTTTATGTGAATTATCTCACTGGTTTAGTGGTCTCAGAGTTTTAGTCTCAGTCTCAGGTTCTAGCTTCAATTATCGAGTTGGGCAAAGTATTATCGGGATTTTAATATAATTAAAATAATACGTAGATGAGAATATTTTTAAAATTTACAACTTGTAGAATCTTTGTAAAATAATTGATCTAACCAGGATTTGAACCTGATCGACCGACCGACCGAAGTTCAGGCTTAACATGGACACATGTTTATAAATCGTGATATTTACATTTAAGACTACGACGTAGTTCGAAATTCAATTATTACAACCGTTTTTTGTTTAAAATCTATTTAGCTACACTAAATGATCTTGCGTTACTAAGTTTGGTACATAAAGTAATCTTGAATAAATCGTAAGCCCCGAGACCTTGTAGTTTTTTTATCAATAGCAGTTATTACTTGTACGGCTCACTGCCGACAATGGCCAATCAATCTTGTTCGACGATCTGTGAAGAACAATAATTATTTTTATCATTATTAGAGATGCAAAGGACGACACGGTTGGCGCAGTAATTAAGCGATCAGCTTTCTGTGCTACGGCTTCGATACTCGCACGGAACAAATATTTGTATGATCTACAGATAGTTGTTTCGGGTCTGGTTGCGTGTGCATGTGACATGTATGTTTGTAAACTGTAACCACGATACAGGAGAAATCCTAGAGTGGGGCAACGTTATTAAAAAAAAATATATAAAAATGTTTATAGGTGCATAAGCAAAATAATAATAATAAAAAAAACAATTGACTCAAACAGTTTACGGTTGATAAATATCGATACTTCAAAGTGTTTCAGAACACAAAACATTTCAGTGAATCGCAACAAAATAGGACAATATAATAAGAACTTCGACCTATTGTGAAGGTATAGAACTGGCAACAAAGTAATCGTTGTCTACTTTATCTATTTTTCAGAATACATGAACTTATACAAGCGCATTGGAAAAATACTGGACGGTTGAACAAAGAGGGAAATTGGTAAGAAGTGCGGTGATATTCGCTTTAGAGTTCAATACAAACGCATGTACCCTTTGTAGATTTGTTATATTTTCTTTTTTTTTAAAGGGCAACGCACTTTCAATGCCAATAATTCTGTGTGGCGAGTGCGTTTACAAACACAAATATTAATAATAGAATTGAACAACTTTGTTGGTTTAGATCATTAGTTCCCAAAGTGGTCCAGGTGGACTCTCAGGGGTCCATGGGAGACTCGACGGGGGTCTAGTTGGCGTGACGAAAAAATGGGGTTTACAATTCAATTTGCAATGTGGTAGAAATGTAGCTGCAGGGGGTCCACCGGAACCAGCTAAAGCTGGTCCAAAATCAGTGGTCTATGAGAAAAAAAAAGTCTGGGAACCTCTGGTTTAGATTTTTGGAGTTCCAACAACGTAAACATTTCGTGTCATTCTGCATTCTCCCTGTACTTGTGAGGCAAGTAATATAAAGTAAAAAGAATGATCTAAAATTACTTTTTACTAATTATTTTTCATACAGAAACTTATGTTCGTATATAAATAATTTTAATACATTTTACTTTTACCATTTAGTTAAAGATATTGAGGGGTAAATTGGAAAACTTGGCACTGAAAATAACCCCAGAACGTGTTATATAATCTGTCCCGGAATACGCCCGGGTGCTTAGAATCATATAAAGGCAGCTAATTGTGTGACAAATTACGAAACCAATGCTTTTATTTATAAAAAAATGGGTATGTTCAGTAGTATATTTTTTTAAGTATAATTAAGTACTTTAGAGGTTTCATATAGGACGACATTGTCTTTGGTAGGTACAAAGGCTGGTAAGTTTTTAAGGACAAGAATTTGAAAAGTCGTCAATGTGTGATATCATTCAGTGATAAAATGAATAAGTACCTTCTCAAGATTAAGTGTATGAAGGAAATACCCAATTTTTTTTCTATCTTCACTAGTATTAGAAGTGTTATGGTCAGAATTAAAGTTGAGACGCCCCTTTCATCAAGTTAAGTAAGTTAGAATCAGATACATGATTTGTTCAAGTTTAAAGGACTCCGTGTTTGTCAAATACCTATATAATTGGATAAATTTTGTAGAGCACTAAATATATTATTTAGACATGGTGTGAAATGTGTGACAGAGTTTCAATCTAAATTAATTTGTTAGCGGTTCGATTCGGTTCGGTAGTTGCGCTTTGAACGGCACTAGCCTAAGGTATGTCTTTAAAACTATAATATCTACGGTAAATTAAGGCCCGATTTTTCAGTGCCCGGATAAAAGTTATCTAGCTTTTAATTTGAAATTAGTAGTTCTTGTATGCACTTATCTGAGGAATAACTTATCTGGGGTTTAACCAGCTGAAATAAATCAGTCCTTAAACTATAACGCCTTTACTAATAAGTACCTTTATGAAGTCGTCATAAATAACGTCATTATAACCATACAGGTTCTGACGTACTCGTATATTAAAACAATTTTATACAGAATTTAAGTAGAGATGCAAATAATAATAATACAGGTTAGATATAATAAAAAAAAAATTACAACGCATGCCAGTAATATTCATTGAGTATAGTTTCACGAATCTAAAACATCTCGTAACAATTTAAAATTTTAAATCGACTGAAACAAACAAGCGTCAACAACAAATTACTTCCGATCGATTTAATGTATAACCCGTCAAAGGCGAGACAGTAATCGACATAAAGTTCAGCGTCAGTCAGTGTCAACAATGATGGGTCGGTTACAGTGTCGTATTCAATGACAAAATATGATCACCGATGGTGATGACGGATGACAGACGCCAAGGTCATAGATAGCGATTTATCATGTAGTTTTAAATGGAAATTGATACACGGGTGGTAATAATAATAATAATAAAGTAGATGATTAATGTTGGCATATGAATGTTTTTTAGAATACAATAAATTAATATTCATAAATATTAATGTATTTTATTTTAGAATACAATAAATTAAATTTACTAATATAAATTATGAATATTAATTTATTGTATTCTAAATTTAACTTTTCCGTATTGTTGTAGAGTTTATTTGAACATATTTTGTTTTTGTATTTCGAACAATAGATGTCGCATAACTTTGACACTTCAGAAAAATGTATCGTTATCATTTACTTAACATATTATTTGGAACTAGGTTTTTTATAGGTACTTTATTGGTGTCGGGTTGATTTAAATTTTTATCTGACTCTCGAAGGAGGGCAATGTTTATGTCTGCAAGCTTTATTTTCATTTTTACAACAAATATGTTTTGTATTACTTTGCTTGTCGCTTGCAATGTACCTTTTACTAATTTTTACAGATTATAGTACTGGTTTTTCCGCTTTTCTGTTGACATTATTAAGGCTATTTTTTTTAAATATTATCGCTATCGCTTGGTTGCAATAATATGAAGGATTTTAGTATAAAATTATAATTATTAAAGGTTATGTTTGCATTGGTAAGGTTAATGTATTGTTAAAATATCGAAGAACTTTTGTAAATCGCAATAAATCGGAAATCAATTGAATATGTCTACTTATTATGTTGATGCTACTGTCTTCCAATTTTATTTGATTATTCCTCGGATAAAAGTGCGTGTTGTCAAGGACCATTAAAAATGTATCGTGTAGAGTCGTTCTAATTATATGCCAGACCGATGTCTGTCGTATCTTTTCTTCGTATGTTTGTATAATTAGTATGTCATGGTTTGATTGTCGTGGCATTTGTAGGTAATTTAAATATTTTCCTTTGCCGTTGCAATTTGAATATAAGTCTCTTTAAATTTATTTTGTGCTATAAGAAAGTTTGCCAAGCGTAAACAAATGCTCAAAGGACTTGTATGAAAACATTCTTCGAATTCTACATCGTGTGGTTATTTAACGAAACAGTTTTTAAAATATATATGAATAGTATTTTAAATATGTAATGAGTATCTGAATGTTCATAAACACAATCTTTTTAGATTTATGATGTCTATGATATGAACAGATAAGTTGTTATCTCAGTGTCAAATATTTGAAGCATATGCTTTGAATAATAAGTAGATACGTACTCAAATATTTGAGTACATACTTATGGAAAGTACTCAAAATATTTGATTATTTAAATAAATAAGCTTAAAGCAGCTACATCAATAGGAAGCAACGAGCAACTTAAATAATCATCTATGATTAAAAGCATAAGAAACATGCCTGATTTTTTTTTTTTTTTTTTTTTTTTTTTTTTTTTTTAAATAAACGTTGCCCCACACTAGGAATAATTCCTGTATCGTGGGTGCGCCCACAAACACATATACTCACACACACAAACGCCCAGACCCGAAACAATTATCTGCAGATCATACAAATATTTGTTCCGTGCGGGGATCGAACCCGCGACACCTAGCGCAGAAAGCTAATCCCTTAGCCACTACGCCAACCGTGTCGTCTTGTGTGATTCTGAAGATCAATCAACCGCCAATCGTATGGCAGGGAAAAAGGACAGATCAGAGTGACAGATCGCGTAAACGCGCATTTTACTTTTAAAAGAACCTAAGCTTCAGACAACAGAACTCGTAAAAATGACTTTGCGGGGTGCAAAGTAAAAAAAACGTGGTTCGAAACATCATGCAAACGGGTTTATACGGTCTATATATTTTTAATCAATGGTTATGCTAAATAGAGATCTATGCGTTGGCATACTGTTTAAGTGTATATTATTCATGCAGAACTAAAATAGAATACTCAATTTTACTAAACGAAGTTCACAAATTTTTACTATTTTGTACATGTATGTACAATGCAATAATTACACAACATCATTTACGCTGCATTGTATATTGAAATATAGCGAATTGATAAGTAATGCAAAACATAAATGAAATTAACACTAGATTTTTTTATGCCCATGTATATTAGAAACACGTGCGTTCAAATGCACATTACAGATCTAATTGTTAGTTCGTAAAATTATGACTCGATTCATTGGCAATTAAGGCGTGACCTATTTTCATCGAAATGAGATATTTAAAATGGCGACCGAAATTGTAACATAATCTTTTTTTATTTTGTTCCGTTACGAAAATCGAATGACAAACGTATTTTTGTGAAAGTATTCCATTTTTGAAAATCGGTAACTGTATTTGTTTTTAATTTTCAAACATCTCTTTACAAAGTTTTTTTTTTATGTGTCGATAGTATCTATGGCATTGCACACACTTCAATATGTTGACTGGCATGATAATGTTACGGACAGAAAGGTCATATCCTTCAAATTTACTTATTTATTGTTTATTTTTGCAAATTGATTTTCTCTATTTAGTTATATAGAGTAAAATCACCATCAAAGTTTGTAAAGCATATTGTACCTTCAAAACGCTTTTTCAGAATCACTTTAAGTTACATACATGACTTAAGGATATTATGATATTGATGATGCACTTGAAATCACAACTGCGGTGACTACTAGCTAGCTTTGACGGTGACATTAAAATAAACTGTAATTCAACCTAAGTTTAGTACACTGCACAGAAAGAGTCTATCTGATCTTGGAGATGGGTGTAACTTATGTAATTATTTGATAACTTTCGACAAATCTTGTAAACATTACTCAATTAGGTAGCTAATTGTTAATGTTATTAAGAGAACAATAACACTGTCTATGAATTAATTAGCACTCTTTTTAATTACCTTAAGTTTGAGTGGAATTATCACGAATTCTTACATTTCATACACGTTTTTTTCTTGTTTGTCTTACTAATGTCATTCAAATTACGCGATAACAGCACCTAAGCAAATGTTTTGCATATTTTGCATCGGTATGATTATTCGCGTATTTATTTAGTTGGTACTAATTATTAAAATTAGAATCTTGTTACTTTATAAACACAGAAAAAAATACACTTCATGGTTTTTTCTGATTGGAATTAGAAACAAATGTATGTCCATTTAAATTATAAAAAAATATACTATTAAATTTTCGATATTAGCTATTTGTTTACATTATACGCTCTATAAAATTATCACAGTAAAAAAATAATTTGATTAATATTACTTTTTCGAGTTTCCATTTGACACGTGCAGCGATAGTGAGGTATAAAGACTAATTTATTCATATATAAAATATCGGGGGTTTTCAGTAGGTAATAAAGTTGATAAATCACGGCCATATAATGGCAAAAGCACGTAATGTTATACACAGAACACTCACCATGATTGTTAACACGCGGTCGAACCACGTTTTCTTAGTAATGGGAGCGCACGAAAGACGTACGACTCACGCGGCGGGTGGAACGCAACTGCAAGTCGCTAGGCACGTATCCTACGAGCGAATCATGCGCCCGCGCAGGTTCATTGATAATGATTCTAATGATATGATAACGTGCGTGTAATTTACGTTACACCATCAAATACCGACCGAGAGTAACTAATTAGAGTAGCGATATTATCTACCCACCCTGATGATTTTCGTAAGAAGTAGGTTTAGAATTACAATTTATCTTATCGAAACGGGTAAAACTGTGGTGCCTAAACTGTTCCAGGTTTTCCCATCAGGAGAATTACATGGTAAATACAAACCTTAGTAATTCGTTACCTAAGTCTCATGTCAACATTAATCTAGGGCAGTTGAGGCTTAAATTAGTAATGCATATTAAATCATATTCCTGAAAAATTATTCTTATTCATCGGAAAGTTCGAAACAAGGAATGGTGCGTAACGCGTATACGCGCAGGTAGTTCATGCCCTAAAAAAGCTGCAAATCATAAAATAGGGACTTAGTATACAAAATAGAGACGTGTGGCGGTAAATATCTTCTGCACATGTGGCTTCGCTGGTTATCTATTGTGTCTACTAATTCTATTTTACATTAGATTCGCTTCACATGTCTGGACATTCTTGATGTTTTGATATTTTGTATTCTTTTTTTGTATTTTTTTTCTGTTTTATCCGCTTTGATCTGTTTATGCCGTTTATATTAGAACCACTTGTTTAACTCATATTGTATTGCCTTATTATGTAAGTAGCGTTCAATTAAGTTTGTATTTTTTCTTATATAATGCATGTTAATTTAAGATTTTTATTGTATTAACTTTTTTTTTTGAAAAGAGTATCCATGGAGTTTCTTGCCAGTCTCTTCTCCATAGGATCTACTCCCTTTGGAACCGTGCGCCTAAGTCTCGACATTTTAAAAGTGCCTGAAGAGGCCTACTTGAAATAAAAAACTTTGACTTTGACTTTGATTTCAATATCACAACTGACTCGTGTCAGACAAGGTCTGCAGTATAGTATCCCGCCTTATTCACTGAAGGGTTAGGCAGAGGTGTACATTTGTACTCATATTTCAACGCACTGCCATTGAAAAACATTCTAACAGAAAAACTCAATAACATTGCACTTGCGACGAGACCAACGAGGCAGTCTGCAGACGTATCTAATAAAACACAAAACAACGACCTTGAAGAGCTCCAAGAACCACTAAACAGGTTTGGAGTTCGTAAATTCCATTCAAGGGTATTAAAGGTCTTGGAAAACAAAGCGCGGTACCTAGTGAGATAAACAACAATACGATGGGGAACTCTTTGTCGGCAGGTGACGCGAAATGGAGCTAAGCCATAACAAACGCGTAGACAGCTGTCATTTCTGTATTCACTGAACGCAAGGTGAAGGTTAAGCGTATTATTTTTACCGGCGACGTAATAAATTAATAGTTTTACGCTTTATGTTGAGATTTAATCTAAGAGAACCAAGTATAATACTTTTTAAATGGAGTAAGTAAATTTTCTGAAAAAAAAAAAAAAACCTCATATTACAAAGTGCCTCAAATTATCAATAATACTCATACTCACATTTCATACTCAAAAAGGATTCTCTCGAGAGTATCTTTAGAGACTGAAGTACATCGCTAGATAAGTAAAATAAATGTTTATCAATCAAAACGAATCAAGTTTACTTGAAGATAAAATACATAAACTATAAAACGTATCTACATATATATACAATAGCAATTAGGAGATGTTATATCGTAAACCTTAAGAGTATCGTTTAGCTGCCGGCTTCTGACAAAATTGCCTTGAAATACGCGCAAAATAGGTGTTTGGGCGTTAACGTTTCTTACATCGAAATTATAACGAATTAATTTGATTTTGGTCTCTATCATTTTGTCAGATTATAAACTAGGTCGACATTGTTTGTATTTTTTCAAAATTTTGATTATCTTTATAATTATCACGAGATAAGTATAAGGAAGATTTTTATTTAAATGTAAAAAAAAAACGCGAGGGTTAATTATTTCTCAATCTATAAACAATATCCAAGAAACAAAAACGTGACGACCTAGTTTTTAGTTGTCTATGACAAATAAATCTGCTCATGTTTAGTGGGGTAAAAACGTTAACGCATTTTGTATGAAAACTTTTAGCTAAACTATAGTCTTAAGTTGTAGATTATTGTGTATTGTCATGACATTGTGTTGGTTCTCTAATAGAGTCATAAACACAACATAACTTACCACATAGCATTATTATTAGGGCACAGGTGTACCAATAATTGTACACTCACATTTCGCCGAAGCTGATATCTACCGGGCAGAGTTCCAATCTCCATGAAGCTACTGAAATTCTCCATATAGAAAAACCCAATAAACTTTGCCCGACTCTAGAATTAAATCCAGGACGTCACGTTTAGTAGTCGCGCTTACAAGTAGGCACTAGATTCATCAGGCCGCCAGAGATCTCTATGTCTATGGAATCAAAATTAGCGGCAAATATGTCAATATCGACTGCCATCTTGTTTCCTTGCCAAGGTCTTCGAAGTTTGTAAATAGCTGGCCTGGTAACGTCAATCTAGTTTAAAATGGTCTGTTCTATCTTCAAATGTGACCTAATGAAGTGTTCAGAAAGCGACTAGTATCTCTGCGGGTAATCAATAATGATTCCCGCTTCGTAATCTGATGAGGTAACGTGGTATTTTTTTTGCGTTTAGTGTCCTAAGTTCTGAAAGAATTCAACAATTATTATATTTTTTTTGCTGGTTACAAAGTTATTCCTGATATATTTTGTATGTTTATCAGTCAGCCTTGGAATGGTAATTTTCTTTTGTTATGTTCTCGGAAAGATTAATTAACTTTAACAAATTTAAAGCTAATTAGTATTTAGTACTTAAACCTCTCCGCGGTTTATGCATTAAACTACCAAATTGCCGAAAGCCGCCTATTAACCCGTCAGCGACGCAAAGTAACCGCAATAGAAAATCGGTTGTTTGAAAAATTGCAGGTGCGGCGGTTATTTTTTTTTATTATTTTTTTATTAAATTAATGTAGAGGAAGAAAAGGGGTATGTAAGGATCGTAGCACATGGCATTCCATAGTTTCTGCCTACCCTGGTGGGACCCGGGTTATATTATACGATAAGGTAAACAAATAGATTAGTTTTTATATTTCCTTGTTTTATTACTCTTTAGTGGTTACTGGCTTTTATAGGTACTAGGTATTTATTAAAAACCGTCACATTGTCTCGAGTTTATGTGTGATATGAAATCATTGAGGAAAATAGTGATCACAATGTTGCCGATGAACTTAGGATAAATTTTAGGACATTTTTCATTTGAACCTAATTACTACCACATAACAAATAAATTACTATAGCCTGGCAAATTCGTTTGTGACACTCCCATGGTCAGCGGGCGACGGGGGACGAGACTGCGGTAGTGGGAAGAGTGTGTGCGCGCGGCAGGGGACGCCTGATGCCCTTGGGAGTCATCATCTGCCTAACCTTTTTCCCAATTCCATTGAGGCCGGCTTCCAATCTAGCCGGTTGCGGCTGATTATCACCCAATGACTGGGATACACTGATACTCTAAGCTTACTGATTGTCAGACTTTTTAGGCTGCTGACACCCGTAACGATTGTCATATAATAGTTCTTCGTATGACACCCGGGGCCAACCGCTTAACGTGCTTTCTGAGACACGGAGGGATCTCGATGTGAGAAAAATGGTCACCTATCCAAGGACTGACCGCATCAAGCGCAGCTTAACCTCGCAAATAGATCGATCTGCGTAATGGCTATGTATAATAGTTATGAATCCCCGCGGGCCATGGGAGTGTCACGAACAAATTTGCCAGGCTAGGCTATACCTAACGTGCCATGAGTGTATTTTTAGTTCTATCTAGCTAGTGGTTTTGTGGTTTAAAATGACTAAGACTGATTCAGGTAAATTGTTAGCTTGAACGATTTAGAATAATACCACATACCTACTTTTTTATTAAACGTTGCCCAACATATTAAATTAATCCTGTATAGTAATTACGGATCCAAATAAAAATATACATAAACACGCACTGGAACAACTATGTATCTGCAGATTATACAAATATTTTTCTGTCGTGCAGGAATCGAACTCGTGATATAACGCGGTAGGCGATCGCTCAACAAATGCGCTATATACTACTTCAAGAGTATCCATATAACACCATATTGTTTATTAGAGTAGACCGCTTTATTATATTGTAGTGTATGTGACCACCATCAACCATTTGTAACCAACATTAGATGTTTCAAGACGGTAATATCCATGGACAAAACTAATTGCTTTACGAAACAGAGACAACTGTAGAGGCGAAACTTTGCTTAAATTCTGTGTACAACAACTAAATTGGCTGGTTAGGAACCCTCAAATACTTGTTCCTCTGTCATCGAACTAGTGAGTTTGAAACAGTTTCTTGAAATGAAGCCGCATTGTCTGGCCGAGGAGGAAGGGGACCGCGCATACGACGGCTGCCATGAATCTAAAGTTACGCTAGGGTTGCAATAACTGATAACAATAATTATCCACAAAATTAAATTAGCAAATATTTTTTGTTTGGTGATAAAATTGATACCAAGTTTTTCTTCAAATAAGTTTTTATTTTCAAGAACATTATTTTCAAAAGTGCACATAATTGTTATTCTGTGCGGACATGTAGCGATCGAACGTTTGCCTTCCATGAAGAAAGGTCGCAGTTCGTAGCTGGTTCGCAGTTTTGACTTCTAGTCTAGGACGGTTTAGGATTTGATTAAAGGAGGAAAATATCGCCAGGAAACATGCACTTGAGAGAGTTCCACAAGTTTCTTGAAGGTGTGTTGGGTTTTTCGGTATAGAAATTCTCAGGAGCAGCCTAGCACGCGACGGTTGGAACTGTGCCCAGTAGATGGCAATCGGCCCGCCCGCTATTATATAGCTCCAATAACGGTATCGCCGAAATGTCGAAATAATATCACACCGCCCACTCCTTCGGCGAATAAAGGTATGATGCTGCGTTAATTCAATCCGTTAGTATTTGTAACAGCCCTAGCGAGTCCAGCTCTTAGTTCACAATTAGAATGGAAAATGTTAAGGTCATCCTATCTTGAAATCCTACTAAAGGTGTCTAGAAATAAGTCCGTGCCAAATTACCTAATAGCCCATCAAAAGATTATGCAGACGCGTTACTTTTTGAAATTCTCTGATTGGCTGGTTTTGCGAGTTATTCTGCTTCATTTGTTTAATTATTCTTTATGAGTCCCCATTTTATTTTGTACTAGCCGGTACCCGGCGCGATGCTGCCGCAGAAGAAATAATTGTAGATTGCAGAAATGCTCTTTCAAATACATTTGCCGGTACGACACGCGCGCCACCTACTGTAAGTTAATTGTCTGCGCCTATAATCTTCGCGCAAGTGCAAGCAATAAGTTGACAAAGTTATATCGCAATCCGATGAACGATATGGCAGCGCATAAAATACGAATAAACAAACAAACACTGACCGACGGCACGGTTGGCGCAATGGTTGAGAGATTGACTGTTGCGCTACGTGTCGCGGGATCGATTCCCGCACGGAACAAATATTTGTATGTTCTACAGATAGTTGTTCCGGGTCTGGGTCTTTGTGTATGTGAATATATGTGTATGTAAACGCACCCACGATACAGGAATTATTAAAAGATAGGGGCAACGTTGAAAAAAAAAAAGATTTATATATATTAGATTATATCACATTCTTGAAATTTGGTTTTAGCCTTTTTTACCAGTTCATTTAAATAAACCTATGCCAAAGTTAAGCGTAACTACCGCTGTAATGTAGAATTTCAGTGTTTTCAGTGTTTAGTTTGTTTTCGTAATTTTTGACAGTTATTTGGTTCTTTGTATTTATGTACCTATGTATTATTTCCATAAAAGTTTCTGTTATCTGGGGTCTCGTTAGAGTTATCCTCGATCGCGACCATTGTTAAGGTAAGACAAAAAAATGTGTGATAATAATATACACGCCTTTTCGATAGGAGTACCTACAATGAAATGCGCACGCACGATTTTTTCATACATTTTGATATTTTAGGGGCGCTGTTATGTAGGTACCTACCTATCTATTGTAGCTAGATATCTTAGATTTTAGGTTTTACTACAGAGGGTTAGGTTTCATTGTTTTCGGTGTTGTTTTTCCTTTGCCTATTATCCTACAAAAAGATATAATTATTAAATAAATATCCTGGTAAATAAGTTGTTGTTTACCTATTACATATCAAAATAAATCCAGCATCCACATTCATTCTAGATAATCTCCTAGCCTCCGCCTCCCGCCCGGTGTCCTCGGAAGGAAGGGGTGGGGGGCAGGGGGGTCTATTCGCAGCTCTCGGCAAATTAAATCGTAAGACATATTAATAACTGTAAACGAAGAGAACTTTTATTATTTTATTATATGCTAGGGTTCTTTTTACTATTGTATGTACATTATTTCGTGTGTTTTCTTTGTGTGTCATAATTTTTTTAATTATGTTTTATTTCGTTTATTCCATTTTGATCCACTGTGTGTCAACATGCCATAAATAGTAACTTAGAGATGTTTAAATGAATGGGCCAATAAGCTCTACATCCTACCTGCATCTTCATCACCATCCTTCTTGGTTCATTCACCTCCTCCAACAAATTCTGAGGTGTCACTGAAACACTTCTTGAAACCTTGAAGTCTATAAATTTAATTTTTACGACAGTGGAAATAACCAACACTTTTATTATATAATAATCTTGTTTGATTACCTACATTATAATAATAAAAATAAAGAAATTACGAAACTTGATACAGTCGACGGTACGATATGTTTGGGGCCTAAAACTAATACCTCTACACGAACTACAAAAGAAGGGGTGTTATGTGATGCGCATATCGGCAAGCCCCCACACCTCTGTCAAGACGTATGGGAAGCTGATACATCAGCACTAGCTATCACATGGCTATGGCTTATATAATGTAATGATAACCCAGTCCATAGAGCTAAGTATCCAGGATGCGCCACACGAACCTTCGTGACTCATGAAGGCTTCGTCCTTGTATACCCACAGAACCCTCACCTTCGACTTCACCTGCATACCTATGTGGCACCTTCCCAGCTGAAGATTCTGATACCGATAGAAGTGGCGCAATACGCATCCAACGAGGCGGCCTAAATAGTCAAGATAAGAAGTGTGGTTACCGGTGCAAGTTCTGCGCTTGGAGAAGCGTGGTGACGATGGCCGATATGCATCATTTTCAAGAGAAGTGAACTGGATTTGGCTTACATTTGTTTCATCGTTTGGACACGAGCTCTTCCAAGAAAATTGCTGAAGAAGAGCCAGTTAACAACATGGCTGACTGCTCAAGGTGGGCCAGACGTACTTAGGTATTGTTTCGAAGAACTTTATTGTAATACAAACTGAGGGTTTCTTACAAGAGGAAAATTCTAAAGTTTTCAGTTTCAAACGTCGCGTTGTATTTCCTTGTATCTAGTGTAGGACTCAAGAGTTCATTGACTCAAAATGAATGTCTGTAAGAGCTAGGTTACTTGTTTGTTAGTTGAAAACATTGTATCTTGCCAAAGATTGAAAAAATATGTATTTGACTAAAATTGGCGAAAAGTACCGTCTACAGATTGATCACTGCTTGTTACCTAGAGTTAGGAGGTTACGTCACACCCACGTGTGCTGTAATTAAGACCAATTAAGATTAAGACTAATTTTCAGTCTATTCAAACACTGTGATTTATTCTTCCGAGTTTTGTAAGAAGCATCTGACAATTGCAGTCTCTAGTAAACATGCTATTCCGTGTTCTCTTACGAAAAAATATATAAAAGTGAAAGGGATGCACTCTCTATTGGTCATTGTGGATGTCATATTTTCATATAAGTAATAAAAGCACCGGTTACACTTAATCAAACAGGGTAGGGTTTTTAACCTCACTTTCAGCATCATGTTTGAGTCTCTAGACTGATGAGGCAGGTCAGTAATAAAGCTTACGATTCCCGAAATTTTAGGCGCTCAGGCAGAGATCGTGGTGTCGAATTCCCCACGCTGACGATTTCATTACTGTCCAGCTGGACCACGCTGGTCTGGCGCGGCTTGATGGACTAAGCACACCCTCGTGAACTTTATAGACCCCTCTCAGGTGTGCACGTTTCCTCACGATATATTTCTTCACTGTTAACGGAACTGATAGTTAATTGTGGTGGAGGAAAACCATTTATCAGACTCAACTATTAGCCCAAATGCTTATTTAAGACGTAAGAGGAGTCAAGAGCTTACGCAATTGATAGTACTTATAATTTTAATAGTCTTTGCAAAACTTTTAATACATAGAACTTATATGAATCATTGAAAGTACAAACAGAAACTTCAACTTTATTCATGAATAAAGAAGATTTAATTTTAATTGTCTAATTCTTTTGGCAAATGTAGGTACAGAGAAGTCATTTCATAAGATTGTCATTACGCCAAATCATATAATTTAAAAATAAATTTCTCATATTTTATGGAAAGTTTTCCAAATTGTGACGTCAATCTGATTTCGTAGATTCAGTAAAAATGTTGGTGTTAGAAAGAAAGAAAGAAAAAAATATTTATTTGTCACAAAGACACACGCACAAAGAAAACAAATTATATGTATTATTACTTAAAAACGGATATGCGTAGGTCAAAAATTGCGACAAATATGTAGGTGAATACTCAGCATAATGCCATGCTGTGGCGTGGACCACATCACGACGCTGATTTTCAGTGTTCACCTACAATGCTACCTGTTACAATTTTAGTAGGTATTATTAATTACTGTTCCATTATGAGTAATAAAACTAAAACAAAATATTTACCCATGTAGATGTCGTACTCCGTAGATGGCAAAAGGCTCGCCAAATATTAAATGGGATCAATAACGGCATCTGTGTGTAAGTACAAGAGTGTATGCAATGTGGGTGTAAACCAGTATACTTTTGCCCAACTCATTAGGGACAACAGGCGTGATTCTTTGTTATGTAACATAAGGAAAAATGGTATAGAAGATGGTCATTGCAATCTTAAAAGTGAACTTAAAAATAAACGTTCTGCTGCTTTAAACTTTCAAAAAGACGATTGATGAATATCGACAGCGTTAAGCGGATGGAAACTAGGAACTGACGAGGAAAAGGAAACCTAAGGTCTACATATATTTGCAACACCGGTTTTTGATCACCAAGAGATTTATGTAAGCAAAGATCCTCCACATGAGACGAAGCCTGAGATCAGCCTCGATACCACAACAACTGCTAATAGTTTCACAACGTGATTGCTCAGGCAGAGCTGTGACAACACAACAAATGTCAAAATATCCAATGAATTGACAACTGTAAAATAATTCCAGTAAGGTGTAAAATGACAACTCTAAAAAATCTGCGTGAGCTTCATATTCAACTATCATCTGTTTGACAGATCTATGGTGATCTAAAGATGTATTGCTCAATGTGACGGTTTTATACTGATCTTCACAAGGACTCTGTAAAATTCCAATACAAACATTAATTTTAAATTGTTGATTCGATTTTTTTATACACGTCTATTGCCTTTGTTTTATTGTTATTGAAGGCTATAGGCACAATTTTGACGGCTATAAATCAATTGTATAGGAACCTACGTGATGTCTGACAAGATGTATATCTTTATATTTTATGGCGGCCTACGCATGCCTTTCCGTGTCTATAGTGTATACTATAGTGTATGTAGTATGTAGTTACTGGCCCTCCAGCCCTGTTGCTATGCGAAGTTCGCGAGAATTGACTCCCAATTCTCACGTACTTTGACATTAATCTTTTTTCAGAATTAAATTAATAAAATGGGTAAAACAACACACAAAATAAAAATAACATTACAAAATAAATAGTACAGTATACCTACAACACAAAATTAAATTTCATCTCTTATCCATCTCCTTACAGAATCCCAAACATTCTCGTCACAAATCTAAACATCGCATCGCAAAAATATCACACTCTGGTGATAATGTCAGAAGGGCAATAAGCATTTTGAGCGCAGGAACTAGTGGAGAGTTGAAATGCGAATGAGTGCGTGCATCCGGTACAGCTAGTAGTCTGTGTCGCGGGCTATAGGTTCCGCTCCAAGAAAGTATATCAAGTGCGGGACTGTGCACCACTAAATCTCCTATATCCTCCTATGGCACCCATGTCGTTCTTACGTGCACTTAGCAGTGTTGAAAAAGAGTTTATATCAAGATTCTATTGCTGGACTGAGTGTGCCCTCCTGTAGTGTCACTGTATCGGCGAACACTTCTATGCCGTATATAAATTTTAGGTCGTCAGCGCAGAACAAACATCTGGAATGTTTAAACTGTCTGTTGTTTATGTTTACTAGTACTCTTTTTACTTATGATCACGCCGTAACGAATTTTCATTCATAAAACATGACATGAACATTTATCACCTACCTACTTTTGATGGTGTCTGTACGATATGACTATTTATACATAAGTCAGGTAGATATTGGTTCTAATTCGTGGAATTTCATTGATGATCTGTCTAGCCCACATTAATTTGGAGCTGACGCCGTTTTAAGCAATATCACACTTCATAATTCACCCTAATGAGCCATGACATTTCTATTCGGCCGAACACGTGGTTATTTCTGCCACATTGTTTGAAAATTGTCCCACTGTCTGTGTAGACGCAGAACTATTTCTGTCGCGTCAATCTACAGAGAGCACGGGTGAATGATCGGACAGGGCGCAAAAAAACCGACGAAACACATGACATTGGCTTTACGTAACAAGGTTTACACAACTTGATTTATAAAGCTCCTTTTGGAGATATATTTGTATTTAGCTTAGGGAAGGAGAAAAGGTGACAGGATGAAAAGGTTTGTAGACACGTCTGCTTGCGAATTTTAGAAACTTCGTCGGTTGGAATTCAGTGTGCGGACGAAATGTTAAGATTTATTTATGATTGTGCACATTATTCATCGTGACTGATATAACAGTACTTTAAGAAAAATATTATGAATACATGAAAACAAAAATTTCAAGACTTGTGCCAATCAATATTCAGTTTTCCCTACCTACTCGGCCCGAGTTGTGGCGAGAGTAAGCCTTAGTCTCAGCTGTGGAAAGTATAAGATGTTGAAGGATCTTTGAGTAAAAAATGTATCTTTATTGTTATTTAAATTAATAACAAACTCGTACGTACGAGTATGCGAGTTTTTATTTGATATAAAACTCTATGTAAAATAAAACCGCTTCATACTTGATTATATTTGTAGGCTTAACGAACCGTTCCCGGTTGTTGATAGATCGCTATCTATTAATTAATCTTGAAACATGTTCGAGAGTTAATATTGATTATCAATCAAAATATCGTTAATTAGTGCAGTTTGCCGAGATGCGTCTCCATCCATATTACTGAACGCAACCACAGAGATCCGAACGCCTGATATAAATTTAAAAGCAAATATTGACGAGTGGAAATATTGGAGTGGATTAAATTTAATAAGGCGCTTTAAGAGTAGGAGGTATTTATATACTTTATTACATTATTTATTGTAATATTCAGTTAGTTCATATTGCTTTAATTTAAACGGATTTATTATTAAATTATTTTTATTATATAGATTTCTCCA
The DNA here is from genome assembly GCA_947562105.1 of Shargacucullia verbasci. Classification (NCBI taxonomy): domain Eukaryota; kingdom Metazoa; phylum Arthropoda; class Insecta; order Lepidoptera; family Noctuidae; genus Shargacucullia; species Shargacucullia verbasci. The sequence continues at coordinate 4,295,276 of OX387296.1, forward strand.
AGCATAAGACATGTCAAAGAAAACTTACGAGGTATATTATTTTCCTTTCTTGCACCTTATTTATTTATAAGAAGAAAACCAAATAAAACTTATCCCTATTACAGTTGTATATTAAACTGAGTATTTACTTGCACGGCATGTTTACTCCGACGCACGGTGGGTTGCGGGCGGAAAAAAGTCAATTTTTTTAGTAGTTCTCTACATGGAAGTTTATATTTTATTTAAATAAAAGACACCTGTGGAAACGTATAACAACATGGATAAAACATATAACTGTTTTTGGTACTGAATAAATTGTACACAAAGGAACACTAAACCGAACGAGTTCTTTTTAACCAAGTTTTTGTACTATTTTGAACATAATATACTCAAAATTCGTGTATTTTTGAATTGATTTCGATGTTTATTATAAATTGTCATACCTTTGTTAATATAAAACCAGTATTGTTACACGATTATATTCTGATTTTATATTTAATTCTATTTATTATATCCCTAAGCTATTTTTTTCTCTTTTTCTGTCATTCTAAGCCCATAAGTATCGATCTACCGGCTGCTACCGGCTGAATTATACATCGTATTATAGGGACAACCCTCACAAACAAGTAGACACCAAATTCAACTGCCACCATCTGCCCCTTGATGATAAAGCTAACATTAACTAGCATAGAGTCAGACTGAAAAAAAATTGTGGTATTGAAAATGAGCTATGAAATCATTATCCAATGTGAAGATTGTTATCTAAATTCATTAGAAGTCATTAATTTAGTCGTTCCATATTATTTCAATACTAAGAAATCTATATTTTAGGTAATTAATTAATTAAATAAGAAATTCAACTAGCTAATTACTACCCTCAATTAACAATTATCTAATGTTACCTAGGACCTATAAATTGGATAGAAATTATATTTTTTGTCATTTACCTTCGTCAACCTGAGAAAGTAACAACAAACCATGTCAACTTTAACATTTTTATATTCGGAAATGGCCGAAATCGCGTTGTCTTACAATAGAGACCGGGAGAAGTGCATTGAAGCTTTAAAATGTAAATATCCTAACGTAACTGGAAGTGCTCTTGAAAACCTCAATACAGAACTAAAGAAAAAAAATATTTCAAGATTTACTCAAAACTGGCAAAAGCCTCTTTCTTACCAATAATCAGGAATGGTTGGCTCTAACCTTACAATTCCTGCAAGTGCTGCTTCTGTTAGTGATAACGACGACAATGATTCACCGGGACCTTCCAAAAGGTCATGACTACTAAGTGGACGACCAGAGAAGCCAATCGAGGAATGTTGTTCTCGCACAAGACGCTATAAAGTGAAGAAATTGTGTGAAGACAATCCAGAGGACTTAATAATCACAGTTGCAGAAAAATTAAATAAATCATTGGAAATCGCTCCGTTAAAACCAGAAAAAGCTTTGGCATTAATGCTAGATGCCACATTATCGAAACACCAATACGAACTTATAAGGAAGGTTGTGAAAGAGAGGGGTTGTGGGACATTTTCCCTAGCTACGCCAAAGTTCGAGCTACGAAAAAAGAGTGCTATCCACAAGACATAGATGTGTCTGAGATCTATTCTTGTGTTAGCTACAGGTATAAGATAAGAAAAACGTGGTTAATTTAAAATAAATCGTAAGAAAAACCATTGTACGAATTTTATTCCTTTGAAACTTTGATGTAAATACCTAAAAATAGGTTTAGTACATACATATTAACATTATACTGCAAGAATATTCATCAACATAAAAGAATATTAAGAAAAAATAGACATTAGGTTACGTATCAAATAAATAAACAATATTTTCCGCACGCCCATACAAAGCCACCCACTGTGCGACGTCGCTATTCTTTCAGACAAACTTAATCTTTTACTTTTTGCCGTCCTCACTTGCTAGACTGTAGGTTTATTTCCTTTGCTTCCTCTTTTTCATTTGATTAAATACGCTGCAGTTCCTGACAGGCCGATCGTTTTAGTGTGACATTTGGATTATTACATTGTACAGACGAACAAAGAGATAAGTATACAGGGTTGTCAGATATAATATAAAGTTTTTTCAGCAAATCATGGACGTATCTGAGGTCATTATATAATTAATAAACGGGTAAATAAATAATATAGGTACAGGAAGTACAGGATTAGGGATATACAAGATTTCGTTTGACATTTTTTATTACTTCCCTGAATTTGATCCTTATTAGCGACACTATCGGATGATGTAATAATACAGAGTGCATTTTTTTTTTCAAAATCAAAATGTTCGATTTTTTTTTGAACTGAACAGACTGATCGCGTGATGGTAAGCGGTTACCGTCACTCATGGACACCTGCAACACCGGAGGAGTCACAAGTGCGTTGCCGGCCTTTAAATTCCTGGCTATAGGGTATACTGATTTTACAAAAATCCAATGCTGCAGTTTTAGTTTTCATCAAATGTCACATTATTCTAGTTCACTCGTGATCAGCACTCGCAAGTGCGGCTAACGAAGTAATACATATAGGTAGTTCTCTGTTCTCGCGGCTACTAGTCGCTAGTTACAGGCTTCACTTCCCACATCCATTACATTAAACCGTATTTATTTATCAATATAGTTTTACCCACACCTTGTGTATACATTATATAAGTGTCTATAACATAATTAGCCTCGGAGTTATACATTCGCAAATTAGGGGAGCCATCATTCACAATGTAAAAAAAAAAACATGATAACACTTTACAGCTATGGCACAATATTTCTTCTGTACCAATGATACTCGAGAAATACTAGTTTTAGTTTTAGATTTAAAGAAAAGAAAAAATCTAATATTTAAGGAGTGATCTCAAACTTTTTGCAATGTGTTTGCACTTACATGTTTTATTTGTGAAGTGCAATATATTTCTACTAATGAGTTACTCGGCACTTGACAATGTAAGCCATTAGTGCAATTATCGAGTAGATTTTTACAGCTTATTAGTACATATGAACTACCATCATTATCCTTTAATAACAGCTTTTAAGTGTTATTACTTTGTGACGTCATTGCAAAGTACAATTTCATACATAAGTAGCAGTTACATTGATAAGAGTCTAATTTATTGTATAAAAATAATGCAACGGCACGGTTAGCGCAGTGGTTGCGAGATCGACTGCCGTGCTACATGTCGCTGGTTCGATTCCCGCACGGATTTTTTTTTTGTATGATCTACAGACAGTTTTTTCGGGTCTGGTTGTTTGTGCATGTGACATGTATGTTTGTAAACTGTACCCACGATACAGGAGAAAATCCTAGAGTGGGGCAACGTTTTTTTACAAGAAAAAAAATAAAAATAAAATAGATACTCTGGGCAGTCAGCCTCGATACCATTACTGCTACGAAGCTTATCTTTGGGCAAGAGAATGCAATAACTCGTGTCGATTCGACAAATGAACACAATCTTCGAATTATGTTGAATTGTATGACAATAGGCCTTCCTTTGTAAATATAGTACAGACCGTACAGACAGTAGTATACCGGACGATTTCAGGTTTTCTCACTCGTACAGGCTCTTTATTTGTATCTCAACTGGATTAGGCTTCTTCATAGTCTTCTAGATCACATAAACACTGACTTTATAATCAAACGTAAATACGGTTTAAACTAAAAATAATAGAATAGCCACGTCAAAATTAAAACATCATCCATTATACGTACCTCGTTCGCCTACCTAATCAATCAATTACAGAAGTCAAAAATGTGCCGCAGTGAAATAGAGGCGGCGTATGTAGGTAACACATGTCATGACCGCTTCCATCACGTTGCCCTGGTGCGGTTTGGCGCATTACACACACCATAAAAACCTATTAAGAGTCTTCTCAGAAGTTCAGGGTCCTTCGCGATGTTAACTTTTATCTTTTATCGCAAGTGATGACTACATTCTAATTTGCACAAGAATTTGAAGAGTCAAATCAAATAATTTTATTTGCTCAATTACGGGTTAGGTGCATGGGTCAGAGGTGTGGGTTGCTTTCGAAGGTCAGACTATGGAAGGCAAGCGTTCAACCTATGTTATCACATTTTTTTTTCTAAACTTTTCTTTCCCATTCTGGGGAAGGGTGTCCCTCATATTTTTTCTACACTTCTCGTTGTATTGGTTTCTCTGGCCAGTTCATAGTAACGGCATCTAAGTCGTCACGCCAGAGTTTTATCGGCCTAACCTGTCGGCACCACCCGCTTCAGAGATCCACTGCGTGACGACCATAGACTATCTGTCCTGATGCATTCTACAAATGCGACCTGCCAAATCCTATTTGAACCTATCAGACTTATGAGGGTATCACAAAGGCATAGCAAACTTATAGGTCCCTAATCACTTTACACGCTTCGAAGTACAACACAACAAACAACACATAACTAAATAGTTGCACTGCAAGTCGCTGCACTCTGTGTATTTCCGGTGCATTACAGTCTGACGCTAGTTTCCGCGAATGCGATGACATTCAGGTAAAGTTTCATACATAGCGAACAGCGAAAATAACCGCCGCCAACGCTACACAGCCTCTGACGTCAGTCCACAACTTTCCATATTAGAGTTTGCAGGCTTTCAGAAGTTTGTTAGGATTTTGAGGAAAATTTTGGTGACCTGACATGAGCGAGCGAGCAAACTGGTGCTCTAAAATCAATCGAATAGAACGTTATTATGCGTGCCTACTGACTTTTTGTTTATCTAGACCACACGGGCAAAGGTCTTGTAGAATATTCAATAATTTTAAATGTTATAGTCACACCAATAGCAAGTGGTTGCTTTTACTATTTTGGGCCGATGGTAAAGTAAAGGAAGGAATACTTTCCACATTTGCCACCTGTCGTTTGTTTAGCAATTGTTAACCGCCGCCGTGCAGACAGAAATGTCTTGGATCGATGATCGAAGATATTTTATTTAGTTAAATTGTCAATAACTGAACCAAAAATATGAAAAATAAAAATGAATAAAGTGATCACATATTATATTGTGTGGCTGGGGGAAGATTTTGTTGCTTCTTCGAGATTTCCGAATGTTTAAAGTTCTATATATTCCCTATAAATATTTGCCCTTCAGAAATTTTGCTTATGGCTTCTCCCTTTCCTTGGTAAACAGATAATCAGCTTTAACAAGATAAGGCTTTGGCAAGGAGGTACTTATCCTAACCTACGACGGAAAATCATCCCTCCAAAATTTGATTACCCTGCCACATTCCAGGTCCCTGCTTAAAAACCAATTTGCCAACAATTATGGTTTCCATTCGGCTAAATAAGGTTGTTTATACGCAATAATCTTTAGAACAAGCAATTTTGAGTCAATATTAATTGAATATTGAAATTGGGCTTCAATATAAGACGTAAGTAAATATTTGAGGTGAACAATATTAAATTTTAGAGATAGATAATAAGATTTAATAGAACTTGTTATTTTGAGATAATTTTATTATTTCGAACGTTGAACTACAAATTGTTACAATGTAGTTACTCAAGAAACAAGGGTAATATGGAAGTACTAAAATATTACCCAGTCAGTTACAGTGGGGTAAAAATATATACTTACTGGGCTACATCTTTATCATAATAGGAACGAGTAAGGTCCAACCAAACATTAGGTTGGTTCAAACAGATATTTTAAATTATTAATTTTGCAGAATTCATTAACATTCTCTTAGTACATACGAGTAAATAAGTATTGTTTGGTATTGCTTTTAAATTTTATCTAATTAGACATGATTTTATTAGTGGTTAAGCGATTGGCTTTCTGCGCTACGTGTCACAGGTTCGATTCCCGTACGGAACATTTGTACCTTTTTGTGGGATGTCTTTATCTGTAAGTTACTGTTTAAGAGATCTCCAAGTGTCACAAATAATAATGGTGAGACACATATATCATTTTTATTTTTATTTTCTGTATCATGGCATGTTCGTTCAGAACTGGCCAGTTCAAACGATAGCAACCATTTTCCGTTCATCGTACTAGGCTGGACCGTATTATTAGATTATATTTAAACCCTATATCCCCCGTCGAGTCCGAGACAGAGTGGCTAGTACGACAACAGCCCAGACAACTTGCCTGGTACGTAACTACCAGACCTTGGGGCCTAGACAAGTGGCAATCGTTCCGTGTCGATTCCATTTCGAAAATCGATATCGCTTAAGCGATGTCGATCGCCAAGTGGTAGACAAAGTAACATCAGCAAACCGAACGATAAGTCGAAGCGTTCTTTCGATAAAAATCAGCTTTTTGGCTATGGTTTCGTAATGAAACGTCAAATTCAAGACGTCAATTCTGTCAACCGGGCCGCGCCAAATATAAACAAACTACACTTGGTTTGTTATTAAAATAAAATTTGTTCGGTGAAAGTGTAATTGACGAACAATTGTGATAACATTAACTAATTAACTAAAATATTCATAGGTAAGTTCCTTAACTTCGTTAAATAATGTTGAGTTCCAGAATTACACAAATTTTATGATACTATATACAAGCGGGAACTGACTGTTTCTTTTTTCATTTTTAAGGATAATAACAATGCAAACAAAATTGCGAGCCAGTAGTGAACAGTTTTCGATCCTTTTAGAATTCATAGAAAGGTAAGGAAGTATTCCCGGAGACCATGAACTTGATTAAATTCATATCACTTGACAATGCTTAATGTAAACAATGACGTGATCCTAATGATTCTAACAATGCGTTGCTTATTGCCCTATTCTTTCTTCATTTACAGTCACGGCGATCTTTCCAAGCCCCGAGGTGGACCACCAGCCCCGAGGTGGAGGTGCCAGTTGGCGACAATGTTAAATTCTATTGGTGGTGGAGGAAATAAATCGACGTTTACATTGTGGATGGTATTAATATGCTTATACTTACCTATTTTATTGTTTTGTAAAGTAAGGCCTGTGTTGTCTGAACCTCCTGTTGTTACCTTGCTTGTTAAACTTTGAAAGCCTTATTAGAAAATAGTATGACAGGACCTGTATAACATGAGTAGTAATGGTAATGTTATGAGCAATATTACGACGCATGGGGTTTTTAAAATGATATGCTTAGTTAGGTAAATGATTTATTTAATTATATCTAGGTATTACTTAACATAAAGATTTAAAACGAAACTTTTTTCAGGGTTCATCACAATTAATCTCATCCCCAACACCAGCCGTTACTCCACCACCTGCCATGCGCCAATAAGACACGATTGACTTTGAATATGATTGGTTTCACCACTACCACAATAAGGACAACACAGAGCGCGTAGATAATATTTAAAATTATATTAGAAATATTTTATTTTCAGCTATATACAGATTTTTAAGAATTTTAAATGTAGATTAGTTGTTATATTTGTTTATAGTAGGTACTAATAGTTTTTTTTAAGTCTTTTTTAAGTATTGATAATTATAATTATATTAAGTTCTGTTTCAATTACATAATGAGTAAGTAGTTTATTTTTAAGTGTATGTGCCTAAATATTTTTAAGTTATTTATTTAAGTAGGATATTAAATTAATAATATAAGAAAATTATAAGCTTTATGTTTGACTTTGACTATTTTTATTTTAATAACACACCCAGAATGGACGGAGTTTGTGAAATATGATAATTATGAAAAGAAGAATGTGAATACAGAGATGACGGCTTAAAGAGTATGGAAGGAAAGTGCAACATACTCCACCGACCTCTAATAAGTAGTGATAAGGGCAGTAGAATCATGACACCCAATAAAAATTATTAAACATGCTACAATTATGTAGAGAATGAGTCATTTATTATTAATAGTCAATTAGAGAAACAGAAATATTGATATTTTAATGAAATTTAATATAACACCAACAGCTGACTAACAATCAGCCATATTGTTTTGCTTTTCTACAGGGTCCAAGCGTTAGCTAAGATGTCGATCGAACGATTCGATATCTCAGCGATGTCGATTGTCAAGAACGCCACTTGTCTACGCATTTGTATGAGATTAGCGATCGAGTCATTCGATTTCGTCATCGTTTCGTTACGCGATTTGACATTGTCTACCAATTAGCGATCGAAAACGATTGTTCACGTGACATTTCGAAAGCTTATGTCAATTCCATACATTTCAGATTTATCGAATTTCGCTATCGTTAACGAAAATGACACTTTGTCTAGGCCCCCTTATCAGTGCCTCTAGGCCGAGTCAATGACCGTCCGTATCTTAAACCAAAATAGGAAGAAATGCTAAAGAACTACTGACACTGTTAATTTTATTGCGTGATTAATGTGATTATTAATATTAGTATAATTAGTTGTTATGAGGATGTTTTTATCGTTGTTTAGTTTTTATAATGAATGCTTTAAGCATAGCAAAATTAGAATATTTCTGTATAATGGCGTTTTCATACATTACGATTTCTTTGCACAAGTTTAGACTTGCACAAGCCTGTGTTAAGCTTACCGTTATATTGCAGAGGCTTGTACAAGTCAAGATATTTGCGATTTTTAAATTTATTTCACTCGTGTGTAAAGTTTCGCAAAGAAATCGTAACGTGTGTGGGCTTTACGGTACTTAAGTCGGTAGATCGAAATGATTACCAAATAGTTACTAAACGTCTTACAAACGCTAGGTTTCCTCATAAACGATTCAGCGGTTCCTAGGATCGTGACAAACTAGAATTTCAGACTGATTAAGCCTGACTGATTACTCTTCTGTATGCAGTCGTAGAATGATAATTTTCTTTTATGTCCGTACTTTTCTGCTATCCATGGCATTAAACAGGGAAAAAAAGTTGATTTCATTCATGATATTCAGTTTTTTGATTCGTATGGTTATAAGTGGTAATTAATGGAGGAGAATTTTATGTGGCAGATGGAAGGAATAAAGTTACTCGATATATCTTCCTTCTATGTCAAATTAAGCTTAAAACTGATGGTTATCGTGTGTGTGATGGTTATCGTGATTGCGGCATAAAATAGGTTGCATCTCAGGGTTGAATAATAAAATTATGGCATTTAGGTTATGACATGATATTTAGCGTTCTGATTTTAAATTGCATTTGCAAAGGTGTCTATATTCGTTTTAATTTATAGTTTCTATTATGATTTACACAACGTTGTTCGTATTACTTTTCCTCCTAAACGGCTTAATCGATTTTGATGAAATATTTCTTTTTTACATAAGGGGTCACTGGATGGTTCTTAGCTATAATGGGACCCGGTAGGTAGCACTGTTGTCGAGATACAGAAAACAAAAGTTTATTTTTAAGGTTTTCATCTATTAAAATATTTATATGCCTCGTCCATCAATAAACTTGTGAGACGGAACACCAAAACAGTGGATACCTACATCTGGAAGACGACAATGCAAGGTGAGGTGGCAGATTAGAACACCTTCTCGATAACAGGTAGATACACGTCCGTATTGTCCTTAAACTAGTCTTTCTCAAAGTGGGCGATAACGCCCCCTTATTGTACGAGGCTAGAGATTTACAGGGGGCGATAAAGGGCTTTGAAATGTAAGTTTGAATTCGGAAACAGCATAAAATATATGGCATGCTATAATTATATTTAAGTAATAATTTTATTGTCATTTTTAAGATGTGGAAAACTTAAATATTTTAGCGCTAGAAAATAATTGATTGTCAAAGTGGGCGGTGTACAAAATAAGTTTGAGAGCCTCTGCCTCAAACTATTGTGTTTATTGGATAAGCCAGCCTAGATACTGTGTTACCATGTCTAGCTGGTTCTAGGGGACGAGAGGAGGCTCCTCACATTCACTCCTATAACGCGATCATATATAACTCAATTCAAGTAGACACATACAAAACAACCTGCATACATACCCGTCTAAAAAAAAACAATAGAAAAAGAAGAAACAGACATCATTAATTATATATTATAAATAAATTGATACTTTTATTGTATAACTGTTTTTTTATGTTCTTTTGTGTTTAGTGTTTTTACTTTGTTTAATTTGTGAATTAAAGAATATTGTACAACAGTTTTATGAAAAGAGTATCCATGGAATTTCTTGCCGGTCTCTTTTTCATAGGACCAACCCACTTTTGGAACCGTGCAACTAGAATCATAACGTTTTAAAAGCCAGTAAAGACCCAGTTGAAATAAAAATATTTGACTTTGATTAAAAGTAAACGATGATCATAATTCATGTACTACATAACAATGAAGTTAATTGTACTTACAGACTATCAAGTAGGCAGTACACTAGCTCCCTCTACACGTTGTATCACATTGTCGTGTGCCGGTATATTCGCCCGTGTGTCTATTATTGGATGGAAACAGCCTGTCCAGTCTACAGGTTCAATTTATTTGGCGTCCGTCGAGGCTACGAGTACGTCGGCTATTTTTGATTTTAATTTAGTTTGTGTAGTAACTGTGGTACCATATTGTAATATAAAAAGCCTAGTGGTTAAACACTTGCCTTCCATGTAAGAGAGTGTGAGTATAAACCCGGCTCGCACCTCTGACTTTTCGGAATCATTTGCGGATCAGAATTTGATTATCACTTGCGTTAACGGTGAAGAAAAACATCGTCAGGAAACCTGCACACCTGAGAAGGCTCCATAAAGTTCTCGATGGTTTGTGTAGTCCGCTAACCCGCACTAGGCCTGCGGTGGGGGACGAAGACCAAGATCATTCTGAGAAGGGGCTCTTGCCCAGCAATGGAACATTAATGAGCTGAATTTATTTTATTTAAATTAATCAGGCCTTTATTAAGCAGTGCATGAGCTAATCTTATAATAACGATCTATTATAATTATTTTAAAAGAGTTTCCATGGAGATTGTTGCCAGTACTTCTCCATAGGACCTATTTGGAACCGTGCCCAGAGTATCGACTTTTTATAAGTGGCTGAACTTAGTTTACATAAAATAAAAATATATTCTATACTGACACTAAAGATACATGGATCAAACCTCCGATTCTGACAGAAGACCAATTCCACATTTAGAGACGATCGTCCATCATTAATAAGTGACTTAGCATAAAGAAACCTTATTATTAAGTATCATAAGATACATAATGACATATAATGAAGAAGTGTTTATAGATATTATGTCAGTAATAAGTTGTTAATTGCCCTGGTAGACCGCAAACCGCACGTCAAGATGTGTTGCATCGGACAACTAGTATCTATGTTAGTTAATACATATTGCTACTTCGTTATAGTTAATTATGAAACAATAAATGCTCGTTATCAAACAACAGACCTTTCATAATCCAAGTGCACACAAAGAGCCTTCCTGAGTGTCTATAGATACATAATATATTTAATGTTGATTAAATTATAAAATCAATAAAAATATGTATTGTGTTTAATGAAAGTGATTTGTACTTAACAATTTAAATCAAATGTTCGGTTCATCAAGCGGGTTGTGTGCTCTCAAAGAGGGTTCTCAAAGATCCTGTTAAACAAGAAGACCTATGATGCCATTAATATATATATTCAATATCTAACTATTACCCTTCCTCCGATTTTAAGCAGTAGAAATTGCAATCATCTTTTCTCAAAACAATATTACCCAGACATCCATCCAGTCCAATCCAAAGTGTTGCATAACCAACTTCCATCACTGTTAGATTCTCCTAATACCAGTTGGCCAACTTTATCCAGAGTTCGGACACGGCTACTCGGTTTGCGTAAACTTCTCAAACTTTGTGGGCTTTCAAAAACTTTAAGTACTAGATTTAGTATTTTTGACTCATTGTCGTACGTATATTACTGCGTGTTGTTGAAATTGGGGAGTTTTGGGTTGCGTATGAATGTGACGTCATCCTATTGTGGCAACGAGAACACAATTATATTTGTTCCTGTAATTTTTTTTTACCTTACAATTGCAATTTTTAAAGTAAATGGCGGGAAGACTTTCACGTTGGTATAAATCCTAAAAACAAATCTTTTTGAAACATTATGTAGTCGCACTATACTATATTCTTTTAAAAGTACCTACTCATGCACTGGTGTTTTCACTGATACCATAGTTTTAGATAGATTTCTCGGAGAATCGAAACAAATAGTTGTTCAATAGTAAAATATATAGGCTAACAAATGATTACCATTCTTTTTTCTTTTCAGAACATTACCGGAGTTTGTCTTCAATCGTGGAAAAGTAGAGACTTAAGTCTTTAAAATAAGCGCAGTTTTATCTTTAAGTGCTTATGATTTCAAATACAGAAAATGTCTAATGTCTTTGTTTTTATCATATCTCCTATTTTCTCAGACGTTATCACAAGATTTATTAAGCTACGCGAAATTATCAAATGCTACGTCTTACATAACAAATATGTTACATAATATGATAGACATATTTGTTTGAATAATTATTAAAGGTACAATTTTTAAAGTTATATCACATTTGGTTTAATTACAATCATTTAAGGATTTATGATAAATAATGAAATAATAAAAACCGACTCCAAAAAACTCAAAAACAAAACTAATAACTAAAAAGCAAAAAATAAATCTTTTATTATACAATATAGTTTTATTATACAATATAGTAGTTGAAGAATATTGAAATCGGTCCCGTCGCCTTCGAGAAATCGAGTAACAAACATAAAAAAAAAAAAAAAAAAAAATACAGCCGAATTGAGAACCTCCTCCTTTTTTTTGAAGTCGGTTGAAAAGCGAAAATAATGTGATAGGTATATTCTATGAGCAATTTAGTTTAACAAAACTGAAATATATCTTTGAATCTATTACTTCATCAAATTATTATCCCAACCTTTAAACAACTTCATAAGACGGTTGTAGTGATTATACACAAGATCCAGATTTCCATAGAACCGCCTGACTTATTAAGTAAAACTCTTGTTTGTTTGTTTTTAAAAAACGTTGCCCCACACTAGGATTTCTCCTGTATCGTGGGTACAGTTTACATACATACATGTCACATGCACACACAACCAGACCCGAAACAACTATCTGTAGATCATACAAATATTTGTTCCGTGCGGGAATCAAACCCGCGACACGTAGCGCAGAAAGCTAATCACTTAGCCACTGCGCCAACCGTGTCGTCAACGTCTTACAACTGCATAACACAGAGTTCATTGTTTTTTTGGTATTTTCGAGGGTATGTTATAGCTTATTTATTATGGACAGCAACCGTCAGATTTTTATTACCTAATTAGGCGGCAAATCCTATACCGGATATTTTTATATAAAATCTACACGCTTATTTCACGTCATGTCGTTCATCACGCAAACCTCATTATCCACTTTATAGTTAAAACAAGTGACTACGTCGGTTGTCTCAGTCGTGTCTTGCAGAATATCCGTCAAGCGCCCCAAGAGAATCTCGACAAGACGACGTTGTTTACACCCCTATCCCGGTGGCACTAGTTATTTCCGTCCGGCTCCAGCAAATTCTGTTAAGTCATACATATGTAAGGGAATTTCAGACACCAAGCGGTCTATTTGGTGTTTTGTTGTATCAGTTTCAGTTGCGGTTGAATGTCAGTATTTTACACGAAGCGACTGCCATCTGACTTCCGCCACCCAATTACCGGGAGGCACTGATAACTAATATTACACTGGTTGTCAGACTTTGAGCTGCTGAAACCCGTAACGTCTGCCATAGGTATTCGTATGGCATCCAGGACCAACTGGTTAACGTGCTTTCCGAGGCACGGGAGTCACGATGTGTGAAAAATGGTCACCCACCCAAGCACTGACAAGCAAGCGCTGCTTCACCTCGTAGATCACTTGATCTGTGCGGTAGCTGTGTAGCTACGAGCCACACTGGAACAGCTCTCTATCACAGCCAGAATAAAAATCGGCAGAAGAATATTATAATCATACAAACCGAAAGATAAAAATTATCATATGCGTTGCCTACCTTGTTTCCTAAACAAAATCTAACCTTACCGATGGAGCTTACTCAGCATTGGAAACTTAACCTCATACGAAAACATCGCATAATAATACAAGGCACGCAAATCTCGACAGTGTCAAATGTAAGGATATTTTATCAGTCCACGGCCATTCTTGCAAGTTTCGTTTGTATCACAATACAACGAGTCAATGGCCGCTGGCTTCATGGCCACACACTGATAACGCGTGACGTTGTCTAGTTTGACGCATAATGCTTATGGTTCATTTTAAATGGACATGTGACGTAAAGTCAATTACATATACACTTATGGCTATATTTTATTATACAGAGTGTACTATCTGCGTAGATTTCGCATGTTCCCATACAAATCAAGTAGACTCTTCTTTGGTCTCTGCGTTGTCAGTCAGGTCAAGGACGCTGGTCAAATTATGTCAAATGGTGCATGGAACTGTGTTATACATATGTAATGAGCCGAATGTCACTGAGATGTAATGAGCCGTAAGTAATCTAAATGCAACAGTCTAAAGACAGAGACGAATGGAAGAAAAATATATTGGGTTGACCCCAAATAAAATGGAATGAAAGAGTATGAAAGATACATTGGTCTATCACATGGCAATAAATGTATACAGAACCTCTATTACGTTTTTACAAGTCTATGCTGTCTCGCTATCGAATATTAGTATTTTAGTTTAAAGTAGCAATCCCTAGAGGCGCCGCTCTTAATTTCATACTAGTATTTTTTTTTTAATTTGCTCCATTTTTAGAATAATTCCTGTATTTGTAGAATAATTCGTGTGTTGATTAATATAAATATTTAAATGCAGCATACATACCTAGATCCGGAACAATTACCTGTAAGATCATAAAAATATTTGTTCCGTTCGGGAATCGAATCCGTGACGTAGTGTAGCCGTTGACCACTTGTGGTGAGTAGATTTGAAAACTCTTTATATTCATATTCAATAAATGTTTATCTCCAGATGCTATTTCACAGATTGAAGCCATAACAATTTGTATTAATCATAATAATTTAAACAGTGTTATGTTTTTAAATAAAAACAACTGTGGCTTAGAAATAAAAGAAATACGATAAATGAATAACAAAACAATTCTTTAATATGGATTCATAACAAAAGCATATAACAGCCAGTCACGTTGAAATAGTTTATATTTACATTAACATAACATAGGTATTTAGGTGACGGTAATTATTATTTTCATTCGAGTACAATATCATATTGCATATAATCAAAGGTGAAGACGACAAAATAATGCCTAGAAATTGAATGAAATGGTTTTTTGTTCAATTGTTTTCTATCTACACTGTTGAATAAAATAAAATACATTAGATTTTTGTGGGATTTCGTCATAGTAAACACGGAAGAAGAAAAAAAAGTAATGTCTTGATCTATGGTAATAATCATTATAAATAATGGGAACCACGATGTGCCCCGCCATAACAATGTCTCTCAAAATTGTGGGACTCCGTTTCATAATTATTTTAATTGAATACCTGGGACATTAAAAGGTTTTTAAAAATTAGTCAATATTTGTTAGCATTTTTTTTAACTCCTATTAAAAAATTACTATGAACAAAAAATGCATCCGATTAGTAGGTAGGTACATATATCTCATTTAGACGTTTTCTTATGCATTCAAGTAATAAAGCTAAGTATAATTTCATCCAAAGTTGAATTATGTATGCGGGATAACATAACAAACAAGACTACAAGCAAATGTACAAATGCGTACACTTTGATTGGGTAAAAATAAAAATCGTTTTTTAAATTATCATAAACTCTTTAGAAACCATCGTCAACATAATATCTGTTCACCCTGTATATACTTATATCGTTGTTTGACTGCAAATAGGAAATATGCCAGTAGCCAAAATACAAAAGCACTGTACACTGATTGTATAACAGAAAATTTCGTTCGTCCTAAATCCGCAAATGCAGATTAAACAGAAAAACGGGCCACAAAACTGTGGTATCGCAAAATAGCTCACAAAGCGACGTCCATGTTGTGGTCCTATTGACACTCGACCACAAAGCTAGCCGGCAATGAGATAGGACCACAAAACGAACCCTATTAATCTAGTGAGCGGTAATTTAGCCAGGTTTTTGATGACTAGTTCCAAGTACAAATATATTTTTAAACTCAAATACGTTGGAAATTGAACCTTGTTGAAAACTGCGTACAGTCACGGGCAGAAATATAGGTACTCATATAAATTATATAAATTTGTTACGACATTAAAAATAAATTTTGAAAAAGTGTTGATCGTGACCTTTAAAAAACCGACTATTTAAATGATGTATTTGAGGCTCATGTTCACCGAGAATATAACAGATGTTTAAGACGAAATCGCCTGTTTAACACGGACATTTGTGTAGTTAAACGGTCTTTTCAACTCGTTTCCATGTTAAACATCTATTATATTGTTGATGAACACGGCCCTTAGTATGTGAAAAATATATGAAGATTTTAATCATTAGTTATTCTATTTGAAATATCGCTATGTGTATATATCTGCTAGTAAGTATACAGTAATGAAATTGTGTATCGTAAAAATACCAAAGGAACATAATTTTAATGTCACATCTGGCTTTACTAAGTGCAACCCACAGATTAACAGTTAATCAATACTATCTATGCATAGATAGCCGATAAAGACTGGCACTTCTAACGTGATAAGATCAATCAACGTCGCTTAGTCTAGTTTGCGAAGTCATAACTTTGCGATCCAGTTTATGTGGAGATTGCAGTCAGACTTTTGTAGTCCGATTTTAACCGTCCTCCTTTTTCTTTCATATTATTTTCATTAGGCATTTTATAATCTATTTTCGTTAACGAAAAAATCGGCTTCCGATTTTCAGTGGTATGCGATGTTCCTTTAACTTTAACAAGAGATTAACTTATAGTTACTTAAACTAAATTATCACATACATTTTGTTGACAAGCACTAGATTCTCAGTCTTCGTCATAATACTGAGTATTCAACTCTCTGCTAAACTGCCAGCCAGTTTACCAGCATTTGACACAGTGCTGTACAAATGGAAGAACAGATATAGGAGTAACCCTACACATAGGATGAAGAATACTATGCAGAAACACACCACACATTCCGACAGATAAATTTTTATCCGATCTGTCCGACTTATTTGATTTCCTGAGAGGTCCACACTCGAGTAAGTCCACATTGGCACTGTCGCTATCACTCCTGAAACAAGCACCATTTAAGAATTAAAAATAAAATAAATTCTCAACTGCCTTAAAGGATAGCAGCACAGATTTAAAAAGTTTTCCCATACTTTACCGCTATCACGAGTTTTCTTACTATTTACTATCAAAGTAAAGTAAATTTTCATGATAGCGATTTTAGTTCTTAACTTGGTTACATTAGGGATTAGAGTCGCTTATGTGACATCTAGTCATAGTAAAGTTTTGATTTAGTATTTACTATATTATAGAGATGTCATGTTAGCGACTCTAATTTCTAATGTGACCAAGTTAAGAACTAAAATCGCTTGCATGAAAGTTTACATTTACTATGAAAGTAAATAGTAAAAAACTCATAATAGAGGTACTGATTCTTTGCTAACATCATTTGCTCTGAACACATTTACACCGTTATTTTTTTAAACATTCAACAAAACATGTCCGACCTTTTCGATCACAACGGACCACATTTACGTATCTGCGTACTTTCATCTGTCGGGAAAAATAATTAATTAATTAGCGGCCATGTTGGCTCGTTAAAATGATATTTTAATGACGTGTAGTGGCTATTGATTATAGACCGATGACATAGTTTTCATGTCTGGATTTGACGGTACATTATGTATTACGTGAATTGTATTTACCATTATGTATGGGCAGTATATTAATTGGGAATTCGAACAAAGGCTACCTATGAAACACTGTCAAAATTAACAGGGTATATTTTCAAAAGTGATTTATTTTTCATTCATTGTTTCTATGGTCATATTCGGCTTTAATGACATTGATGCCTTATTGCCTAGCCGCGTAGAACCAGATTTAGTGTATCATAGATTTCTTCTATTCTTTCTTGTCAGCATAAGCTTTCACATGTTAATCGCTCATTCCGTTGTGGAAAGATTAGGCAGTCAGCATTGATGATATCGAGACTAACTGCCCAGGGTATGCCAGACAATTCAGGGTTTGGCGCTCGTGGAGGCTCTTTATTTCTTCTACATAACATAGCATCACGCCTGTATTACCCGAAGGATTAGGCAGAGGTGTACTATTGTACACCCACTATTCGCCGATGCCGTTATTAAGTCCCATGTAATAAGGGGCGAACCTAATGCCATATACCGGTCACAGTTCAGACTCCGGGCTGCTACTGATAATTTCCATACAAAAAAAAACCAATAACACTGCTCAACCCGGAAATCGAACCCAGGACCTCATGCTCAGCAGTCGCGCTTGCGATCACTAGACCAATGAGGCAGTCCTTCAAGATATTGATTTGGTCTATCACAGTTCGTTTCAAGCTAACCTGATCATAGATAACAGTTTTTTTATATATATATATTTTTTATATATATTTAATATCTTCTGCACATGTGGCTTCCCTGGTTATCCATTGTGTCTACTAATTCTATTTTATATTAGATTCACTTTACATATCTGGACATTCTTGATGTTTCAATATTTTCTATTCTTTTTTGTATTTTTTTATTTCTGTTTTATCCGCTTTGATCTGTTTATCCCGTTTTTAGTTTATATTCGAAACAATTGTTTAACTCATGTTGTATTGCCTCATTGTGTAAGTAGCATTCTATTAAGTTTGTATTTTTTCTTATATAATGCATGTTAATTTAAAATTTTAATTGTAAATTAACTTTTTGTTTTTGAAAAGAGTATCCATGGAGTTTCTTGCCGGTCTCTTCTCCATAGGACCTACCCCCTTTGGAACCGTGCGCCTAGAGTCTCGACTTTTTAAAAGTGCCTGAAAAGGCCTACTTGAAATAAAAAAACTTTGACTTTGACTTTATTTAAAATTCCGTCTGCTATTGTCTTACTGGGCACGATATTTTTCTCAAATGGAGAAGTGTAAGGCGTCAGTCATTCACTGCCGACTTGTGCAGATTGGCGGTCTACACCATTAAGAACTTTATCGAGACCTCTCTGTGCAGGTTTCGTCACGATGTTTTCCTTTACTGTTTTTGACTAATCTTTAATTAATAACGTACTAAAAGATGGGTCATTGATCTAGTGGCATGCGTGGCAGCTGAGCATGTGGTCCTGTGTTTAATTTCCAGGCCGAGTAAAATATGAAATTCTCAGTAGCCATCCGGTGTTTGGGATTGTGTCCGGTAATAGGCAATAACCTCGTCCCCTATTCCGTGGAACTTAAATAACGGCAAAATGTGAGTGTACGATATAGCAAAGCTCTGCATAACCCTTTTGGGAATACAGGTGTGATCCTATGTTATGTTATAAACAATGGGCTCCAAATCTTTCACTCGTATAATCTTGTTAATATCGGACGCAACGTATTCATCGCTAAGCGTGAATCAATGTTCGTGATACCAATCGAATTATACACACGTTTTTATAACGTGTCGCAATCAAATAATAATAAAACAATTTGCTCTTGTTTGTTGCTTGTTTTAAATACGTTTGTATAAGAATTATTGTATACGTATATCTACTTTTAATTTTGTGGCATAAAAGGTTTGTATTACAATTACACAGCAAATGAAATTGGACACAATTTACCGAAATTAATTTAATATATAATTACGATAAAATAATTTAAATTGAAACCCCTTTAAATCATGACAGAGTGAGTAAAATAAAAATATATAAAAAACATATGCTGTAAATATTGTTTATTTATTATATAGCCCCTTTTGAAAATGGAATAGAGAGTAAAAAAGTGACAGGACGATATCGATAGTCCTATGCTTATATATTAGTATAGTCTAACCTACTGCGAAAACGTGAAATTAGGAAAGTTCTGGGTGTGCACTGGGCCACCAGCCGTCCATTTAAACAGAGTACGAGTATGTGTACCTGCGCAATAGAAAATAAGTATCCTACATTTGTTGTTTTCTTGTTAACTTACGACAGTAATAAAATAGCATTATAATATTAAAACTAGACAAATTGTGTTTAGAAATGCAGGTGTATTCATCGTCTTGTCACGTCACACACTTTTATCCATATAAAATATACAGGGTGCCCGAAATTTATATTTACATTTAAACTCCTTGACTTGTCCATGTTTTTACGCGTTATTTTAGTTGGCAAGATAATGATTTTTTTTAAGTTGTTAGTTTTAGTTTAGTTACGTAATTTCATTACAGGAACAACATTAATCAACTAATATTTTGATAAATGTATAAAAAAATGCAAATTGCACGAAAGTGGACAGCGTTTAGATATTTCCTACCGACGTCACTTTTTATGCCACCTTGTATGATGATGTACCGCACAATTGCAAGGTGTGACTTGAAATTCAATCAGTTTCCGCCTATAATTATTATTACTTTATATTGAGTACGTATCATCTTATGTTACAATTTGAATCGTAAAACATAGCATTTGCTTATCAAACTATAGTATTGTTTTGGTTTCTTGACCCGGCGTCGGCGTCGTTGCCAGTGCGCATAGAATTTATCGAATAGAACAAAACCTCCATTGACAATGATTCATGTTGTGAAGACTGAATCAATATCGGCACATTAGTTTCTGGTGTTAGTGCAAATAAACAAAATTAAACTGACATATTAAGTTATATGTAGGTACCTATTAAGTTAGTCTCGAAGATGACACTTATATATCGAAGAGAATGCTATGGAGCATGAGATAATTAGCCAGGCTTTGTTGACATTTAGTTATATAATATACAAAAAATCTTACATTTATTTCATGTCATCCGAAATACTGCCACCGGAATTTTCTCTGCACGAATTTTCCTTAAGAACTGTTCTCATGTTACACCATTGAGGTACACGATTATATTCACTAGGTATTTCCTTGTGTCACGAGTTTTCTTCGTTGTTGTACAATGTCGGCGCCAATGCGTACGCGACTACCGCACGCCTCAGTTTGTAAACGTATGCCTCACACAACGTGCGACCATTGTCATGTACAACACACAACTAAAGTTCACACCTTATCAAAACATCTCACGCCAATTTCGTCCTTACTCCAAGGTCACACCGCATTAAATGGCTTAAACTAGTTTTTACAATCGTTACGTTTATTTCCTTGTGTATTAAGAAAACTAGTTTAGTCAAAATTCAGGCTATTTTAGTTCGTCCGTGAAGGCTATATGACTTATAATGGCGTGTTACTTATGGTTTAATGTAAATATTTATTACGTTCAGTGATTGATAAGAAGTTTATTATATTGTATTGTTTTACGTTGTTAAATAACTGAATTGCAATAAGATTAGATTCGTTAACCAAATAGATAAAATTGTTAACTTTGTTGAATATAATTTTGCTATCATTTTCCAAATAAATAACTTTATCGCGGGACCATGAAGTTATTTACACTTTAAACAATTAACCTCTAAATTATTAAAAACCAATAAAAATGTATAAATTACTTTAACAATTAAATTAATCGTAATGGTTTCTTTATTTATTAGGTCAGTAAACTGCTTGTCTGACGTAATGCGGGTTCAGACATTACCTTTCTAGTTGAGGTAGGCCTTGGCATATGTATAGAAGTAGCTGCGATAGGTTGAGTAGAAGAATCATTAGTGAACATAGATTCATTATTTTTAGGTTCCATTAAACCGATCCCCAGACTGAATAATTAATAATTCATGATGGCATTTCAGACAAAATATAACTTGCTCTAGAGTCTAGACGACAAAAAATAGCTGATCGAGACTATGTATCGAGTTATTAAAACTAAAAAAAAAAACGACTCAAACGTGTTACCTCATCATGTCGTAGGTACCTAAATGTGTATGTTTCCTTTATTGTATCTGCCAGGATACTCCATTTACTTTGATTTGAGTTCTGAGTGATTTAACTTGAGTTGGTCTAGTCTAGTGCATCCTGGGTAATCAGCTCAGTAGTCGATACCAGCATTACTAACTGGGTAATCTTTCCACCACGGCATAGCCGATTTCCATCCCATGATAGCTCGTGCCGACTCAACAGAAGAAGAATTACTGCATTTACAACATTAGGTATTTTTTTATATCGTGAGTACAGTTCTTTATTTTACCAAGGCCTTTTCAGGCACTTTTAAAAAGTCGAGACTATGCGCACGGATCCACGGTAGGTCCTATGGAGAAGAGACCGGCGAGAAGAACCTCCATAGATACTCTTTTCAATAATTATATTACATTACATAAGTTTACTAACATATATGTCACATGTACATACACCTCCACGGGAAAATCTATCTTTAGGTAAGGTTGGTGGTAAGGTAACCTAGGTAAGGTTCGGGAATCGAATTTGCGGCACGTTACGCAGAAAGCCAAGGGCCTAGCCACTGTGCCAATCGAGTAATCGAACGATCAAACTTACGACAATTTTACGGAAAGGAGTACCTACCAAAATTAGAATATTAGCAAATATTCCCAAGGGAGGATGGAAGAATTCGAACAGCTGTAGAAAATACAATTAATTGGGTATTTTTAGATTTGAAATTAAACCTTTTAAATCTATTGCCCGTTCCCTCTGTCGCCAGACAGGATAGTAAAATATAATATTTATTAGATATATTAAATGTCTATGTATAGTATATATTATATGATAACTTCTAGAAGCGCAGTTCTGTGGCTAGCCTCTGGGATGGGACTTATTAGATTGCTATCAACTCTCTAAGAAGAAGAGTATTTGCGTATGAACGTTTCCTAATAAATATATGAAATATTGAATACTTAGGTACTTTGTTTCATAACATAGCATCACGCCTGTATTTCCCGAAGGGTTAGGCAGAGGCGTACTATTCTACACGCATATTTCGCCGATGCCGTTATCAAGTTCCATGTTATTGGGGGCAAGCCTATTGCCATCTACCGGGCACAGTTGCAGACTTCGTACTGCTACTGAGAATTTCTATATAGAAAAACTCAATAACGCTTTGCCCGACCCGCAGCCTAATTACCGATGTAGCAATCAGTTTGTGACAGGGGTAGATCGCGCGATATCTCCTGTCAAAAGTCATTTTTGTGTCATACATGTATTGGCCAACAGTGAGGCTGCTGTCGCAATTTTTTCGTAATTAGGCTGCCGGGAATCGAACCCAAGATCTTAGGCTTTTAATGCGGCAGTCAATGAGGGTACTTTGTTTCATGAAACAGAAAAACAATACCACAATCAGCTCATAAACCTATGCTTTATCTCAACAAAGAATAGCCGAGACCCTAGAATGTTAGTATTCCCGCATTTATGTCTAATAAAAAAGGGTTGTCACCCTTTTTAACAACAATAAACCCTCAGTATGTCTATGGGCTTGTTATGTAAATCCATCGCATCGTGTAAAACCTACGATTGATAGATCCTTTCATGTGTATTCTAACCACGTGCTCATGCGCTGGTTCATGTTTTATCCAACGTTCGTGACAATTGGAGAGTTAGTTTTATCAATGTTTTCTTTGTTTATGGAAATCGAAAGGGGCGTTCGATTTGTGAAAAAAAAAAAAATGTTTTGTTTTTGTAGCTTTGCCTCACACAAGAAATAATTCCTATATCGTGGGTGCGTTTACAAACACGTATAATATTCACATGGACATACATGCAAACCCGAAACAACTATCTGTAGATCATACAAATATTTGTTCCGTGCGGGGATCGAATCCGCGACACGTAGCGCAGCAGTCGATCTCTCAACCACTGCGCCAACCGTGCACCAAATATATTTCATTGAATGTACTCTGTGTAGTATATTAACAGTGTGTATCTTAAATTTGGTTATAAAAGAGTACTTAAATATATTTATTCGTAAATTAATTCGAAAATAAGTTTGATTGGTGACTAATTAACCCGTCGAGCAACGCAATATCGACACAATAGAAAATCTATTAATTGCGAGAGTCGTTCGCAGCATAATTAATAGAGTAAATATCACTGGTTATCAAAACTTATTGAATCTATACTCTTTTGCGATAAACAGCACAATAAACATACTGCTTCGAAAGATAAAATCAGGATATAAAAAAAAAAACAATTGTACTCGTGCTGTAAAATCCGTTGCGATATCATTCATTTTTGAAATTGTAGTACGTTTCATTCCAGTTTAGAGCAGATCGGTCGGGCTCGCCACATGCCGGGGTAAATCACAAAAATAGGGCCAGCCGGCAGCCAGATGCACCCCTAAATAAACTTAGTCGTTCAAAAATAAACCTTAACCTCATCAAATAAGGCGCATTTTCTAATGAAAGGCTATCCTCGTCCTGTTTAAAAAAAAGGTGGACTTGAATGACTCTGACCGTCCTTCCCCGGCATTTTGTCGACAGTTCAGGAGCGATTGAAAGCTCGTGTGGTGTGTGTGTGTTTTTTCTTGTTATTTAAAGGTGTAATCGTAAGGTTTGCGTAAGATATCGCCGAGGGGCGCCTCGGTAGCAAGGTGCTCTTTTTTTCTTTGGAACCCCCGGCTGTGGCAACGACAAGTGAGTCATTCAATAACATATGTTTGAGTTTGAAGGTTCCGTGACCTCTCTGTGCCTTCGTGAATTATATTATTGGAATTTTAGTGACAAGTGCCCTTAATACCGATCTCATATCCTCATTTTCAGTGCTCATTCGTATTAAAATTAATCGAAATGCCAAATGTACCTTTATAATCAGATGTTTATAGTTCAATTTTGAATCCGATGTGTTTGAAAGCACAGATATGAAATTTCAAATATTTCTCCAATA
Source organism: Shargacucullia verbasci (assembly GCA_947562105.1). NCBI lineage: Eukaryota > Metazoa > Arthropoda > Insecta > Lepidoptera > Noctuidae > Shargacucullia > Shargacucullia verbasci. Next base: position 4,319,957 of record OX387296.1, read on the forward strand.
CCGGCAGTATGCGTTCAGTTATGAGCGAAAAATTACTTTTAAGTACATAAATGCACATTTAGACATCAGCCGTGTGCACATACGTGGCCTAATGTACGGCCTATTGCTGGCTCTAGATATACGAACATCTAAATCGGCAACCAGTTTTTGAAGGTGTCGGGTCATGCGCAAATAAAACACCAAATGCATGTTTTGAATCTACGGTACTACACACTGCCTGTACGCATGCGTTGTCATAGTTCTTCTAATCTGAACACGTTCACGCGTATGGACTGCAAATATGCGTTCCTAGACTATGCCAGCGACTGATCATCTTATCTTATGCTCGATTTACGCTCAAATTCACGTGACAAGACCCCAGTCACAATGTGCTCAGATGTACTTTGTACATACGACTTAACTTCTTGTGATAAATGGGTCATTTAATTGTTAGCCCGCATAACTGTCACATTTTTAAATTCTACTATCAATCTATGTATATACATTTAAAAATTATAACAGGCCGATGTTTGTACATTATAGATATTGGAGAAAAACTAATAAAGACTCCCAGTCTTTATTAGACCAACAGTAGCCAAAATAACAGTTTTTAGAATTTTTGTCTGTCTGTCTGTCTGTCTGTCCGTCTGTCTGTCTGTCCGTCTGTCTGTACGTTTGTACAAGCATTACGCAAAAACTACTGCATGAAATTAAATGCAGTTCTCACCGATGTATTGCTAGAGGCCGATGTATTATATAGGCTCCATTTTACCACAGGAAAATATCAGATTCTAAATTCCACGCGTACGAAGTCGCGGGCAAAAGCTAGTTTAATTTAAAATTGATCTAACTGCTTCGTTGATTTATTAATATCAAGAAAGAATATTTTTAGCTATAAAAAGAATTTGAAACATTGTAGCCAATTGGGCACATTCAAACAGTATACGCTTGCCTATCAATTCAGATGCCAGAGACAATGTTACATGGAATTCAAACAAAGTAGACTGAATAAAGCTAGACGAACCCTCCTGACCAAGTTAGTTACAAGAGGGATGGAGGACATTCCTGCAAGCGACAGACCAGTTAACTGCATACTCTTTATGTGTCCCTGGTACTTAGGCTACAGTTTTCGTTTCCTGTAATTTTAGGACGATGAAATTAATGTTTTATAGTTAACTTATAGCTATAGTTAGCTTCCGCCCGCGGCTTCGCCCGCGTGGTTTAAGAACCCGTACATTTTTCCGCGATAAAAAGTGCTTTTCAGACTATAATCTATCTCTGTGCCAAATTTCATCTAGATCCGTTCAGCCGTTCTGGCGCTATTGATTAACAAGGATACTTGTTAATCAATATCGCCAGAACGGCTGTCCATCCTCACAAACTTTCACATTTATAATATTAGTAGGAAAGTAGGAATTAGTAGGATTATTCATTACAATATTATTATAGTATAAAGACGGTTGTCACAGTAGTTGAGCGGTCGACTGTACGCTACGTGTCGCGTGTTCGAATCCCAGACGAAACAAATATTGAATGAACTACAGATTGTCGTTCCGGGTGTGGGTGGTTGTGCATTTGAATACCTATTTGTGTTTGTAAATGCAACAACGATACAGAACGCAAAGCTAGAGAAGAGCAAGGGTAAAAAAAATATAAGTTATGTTTGCCATCCTACGTATCATATCCTATCCTATCCTACTATAATATTATAAATGTGAAAGTTTGTGAGGATGGATTGATGGATGAATTTTTGTAACTATTTCACGCAATAACTACTGATCAGATCTGGATGAAATTTGTGACACAGATAGATTATAGCTATAGATAGATTATACGGGCGGAAGCTAATATGTAGTAAAGCTTCTGTATTGTGACAAACTAACTTCTCCATATAATAATAGTCGTAGTACCAGCTTCTCTTCTCTCTTGGTACATCTATTAGTTAATTAGCAATTCCTAGCATTTAAAGTCCTTTCTTCCTACTATTTGTGTTTGCGAGCTGTTCACTCTAATTTGATTGTATACCTGCCTGGTATGTAGTATCTAGGTACAGTCGAATAAAGAAATAGTCACACAGGGTTACTAGGATGATGAAGTTTTTGATAAAACTTTCTCTTATATATTTTTTTTTTTTTTTTTTATATATTTTACTTTTTATATCATGTACTTATTGTATGTAGCGGCCATATAATCCAATTTCTGAGCGAAGGGAAAATATAAATATTGTATATTTCAATTATGTCTATTAATTACATCCATATTTTTCTGAGAAAACCTTTGTAACGTGATCCTGTGTACTCATTTCTTTGTTCGACTGTACCTTCTAGCTTCCTATCGAGTCGACGGAACTGCGAGCGGAATCAACGGTAATTGCATTAAACTAAGAGCCACCGCGCACTGCAAATTTTCCATCGACTGATATGAATTGTGCGCTGGCACTTAGTGCAAAAGCTTGTTGCATTTCTCTGAGTTACATTTAGTGATCGGAGAGGTTTAAGTTCTGATATATATGAAATATAAATAAATACTCGTATGTATAGGTTCTTAGGGTCCAGATTAGCATCACGCGTGTACTCTCAAAAGGTTAGACAGAGTCGCCGCCGATACTGTAGTTAAGCCCTATGTAGACGCAAGCATTTTGCCATGGCAAAATGCATGGCAAAATGGCCTCATTGGTGTAGTGGTAAAAAGTGCCTGCTGGAGAGTCGATCCCCGAGTCGGGTAATGTTTAGGTTTTTATGATCGAAAACTCTTAGGCTCGGAATTTGTAGTTGTACCCGGTAGACGGCAATATGCTCGTCTTTTACATGGGACTTAATAGCAGCATCGGCGAAATGTGCGTGTATACAAATAGTTTACCTTCGCTTAACCCTTCAAGCAATACAGGCATGATGCTTTGAAGATGATCATGATACGACAAAATAAATTAACACACAAAGCTATAACCTCATATTTTTTACAGATCTGTCATTACATATACCTACCTATCTATCTTTCACAATGTATTGATTCTAAATGGTCCTATATTTGATTGCAGAATGATTCCGGATCCAGATAGCGGCATTTGCAAAGGCCAAGTCCTGCCGAAGCCTCCAAAGATGTCTGCCCACGAGTTTCACAAAGCGATCCAAAATGTACTGGCGACTAAAGGAAACCAGTTTACCGAATCTATGACTGAAGAGGAAATTAACAGATGGCTCAAGGAGTACGCGTACAGAGGTTGTGATATACGATACAAATCTTCTTCGGAATAGTTCATACGTCTTAAATGAATTTATAGTGACTATATATAGGCTAGTAAATTATAATATAGAACATTATTGTCTCAGGCGTTTAGAACGATAAAATGTTCCTGGTTTTCTAAGAGTTCGGTAGCCATCTTCTGAGTACTTAATCGGCAAGGGCACATGGGAATCGCGAATACTGTATTAGAAAGATTAGCCAGTCAGCAGGGAGCGCTAGACGAACTCAAGTTTTGACACTTTTGGAGGTCTATATAAGAAACATTATCTGCCTTTTCTCAACTATGTTGGGGTCGGCATCCCGTCTAACCAAATGCGACCGAGTATCAGTATTTTAGTACGGAGTGACTTACTTCCTTGGGAAAACACATGACATAATAGTAATAAATAAATAAATAAATTCAGCAAATGACTGTCCAATTTTTGGACAATAGTAGGCATTTAAAGAGTAACAGAGACTAAAATGTAATTAATAATACCGTTTATAAAACTGCCATATTTTAGACACAAATAGGTAATAATAGATTATACAAGAGTCGATTAACTTGTTTTTGTTTTGTCTTAATTAATTCGTTCTGCATAATTGACGTCACGTATAAATATTAGCTAAGGCATTATTATAATGTATTTTTTATTAAATAAACTTGTCAGTGCAATCTAAAGATCTGAAACGACGCCAAATATATTATTTACATAAGATATGTATAGTATAATACGATATATAAATATTTATATTAACCTTTGGTCTGTGTTGGTATAGGATCCTGACATACATAGTCGTATGTGTATGTTAAGGATCCGTATCATTAAATACCTGTCTAATTTTACGATTTTAAGCTATATTTCATTTCAAATTGCAAAACTAAATATATTTTTTAAATAAATAAACAACCAACATTGTCTTACGTTAAGTTTTCACGAGTAAATCATCATGTAAAGTTGCGTCGTAAATTTGAGGCCAATGGCGGAAGCGCCCAGAAACGTCACACGGCGAGTGTTCTCTTTTGCACTGTTTACACCAACCAAAGGTTAATTTTATAGTTTCTAAGTTAACCAAATACTCAAATAAGAATAATTATAGTAGAATATATCTTTATTACATGTAAACCAAGTTCAGGCATTTATGAAATGTCGAGGTTCTAGGCGCACGGTTCCAAATAGTAGGTCCTATGGAGAAGAACCGGCAAGAAACTCCATGGAAACTTTTTTAAAATAAATCTATCTTACAATCATGTTTGGTACACTGTTGTGGTAAGAAAATGAGAGAATAAAATAGTCCAATGTTAAAAAAAAAAATACTACGAAAAACAACATACGAACCCGTTTAGTGTAATATAATGAATAAGCATTGTACTATTGACAATTTTCTGTACACCATATGTTTAAGTAGGTAATATTTTGCTTTTATGAGCATTCTTAACATAATACTTGGTCAAAGTTAAAATTGCATTTTTTTTTATTACAACGTAAGGCAATTACAATTAGTTTTAGCAATACAAAATATTTGCCATCCAGCGATTTTGAATTTGTCATTTATGTATTATTTAAGTTGACCGATTTAATTACATATGATTAGCAGAAAACTTGATCAATCTAAATTTTATATATCTTAAACCTTTTTTTTTTGCAATATAACCATATTATTCACATAACAAACATTGCGTTTCATTACCATTACGAAATCCATTCCTTATTTATTTACATCTAATAAAAAACAATAGCGAAATGTTTTTTTTTTCATAAGCCTTGAAATCTCACCCCTCTTCTATCAGTAAATAAGGTCTTTTTTTAGTAATTATATCATATTATTAATGTAACGAAAATTGCGTTTCATTATCTTTAGGAAAATCCATTCCTTATTTATTTTCATCTATTAAAAAACAAACGCGAACTTTGGAAAAAATCTCATCCCTATTCTCTCAGTAAATACCAGTACCAATCAGCAAAGTCCATTGAACTGATTCTCTGAAATACAACCTCCCTTAGTATACATAAAACTAAAAATATAATTATCGGTATTTGCCGGGAGTAGGATGCTCGTCTGGTTGCTAGGCAACTGGCCCGCCGCGCTAGCTATTGGAAAATTCCCCTGGGAGTTCTTGGAAAAGGCTGAGTGTACACTAAATATAGGCTATTGAAAGATAAGCTATGTTGGAGGCTGGAATCAAGTAAAAAGGTCACTCCAAATGTTGTCATGTCCGTTAAATGTTCATTCGTTGGAACTCAGCTTTATTTCAGCATTTTTGAGGTAGTTGTATTCTATTTGTTTGTCAAAGAGAACGTAGATGATCATTTAATGCTACTTTGTAAAGTAGGCACTGTATGATCCGGGAATAACACTTCGGTTAAAATATTAAATTCTGTATTGATCGCAACGAGCTCCCAAATACAATTAATTCAAATAATAAGGCCCATCATTTTAGTGTATCACACATTGACGTCTTTTTCAAACATTTGTTCTTTTATTGCTCACCAGCATCCATACCAAAGATTGTATCCTTTTATATTAAACCTCTACAGTATACAGAACAGAAGAGGTTTTTAGAGTCTGACCTTAATAACCTTTATGTCAGTATATGTCAGTATTTAAGACTGCCTCATTGGGCTAGTGGTCGCAAGCGCCACTGCTGAGCGTGAAGTCTTGGGTTCGATTCCCGGGCCGGTCAGTGTTATTGGGTTTTTCTGTATAGAAATTCTCAGTAGCAGCTCGGGGTCTGGAACTATGCCCGGTAGATGGCAATAGGCTCGCCCCCTTTTACATGGGACTTAATAACAGCATCGGCGAAATGTGGGTATACAATTTATAGTACACCTCTGCCTAAAATGAAATACTGACATAAAATAGCATCAACTATATTATGTCAGTATAATCCTAGCTATAGTTGAAAATTGATCCACGTAGTCAGAGGCAGAGTTTCAGCTCATCTTAATTGATCGTTAAGTTTCATAAAATAATTACATTGTGCTGAATCCCTGCAAGTAAGTACATTGTTTATTTCTATACATATCTTTGTTAAAATGACCCTTATTCCTTGTATATTCTTAAAATTAATGGAGTGTAATATTTTTAACTTAGTCTATAGATTTTACAAGTAAATATGCTTGGAATCATGAAGGGTTAGCATTTTTATATTTTAAAAATGGATTTTCAGTATTTCAGATATCATTATGTTTTTATTAACGGACTCGAATAATTTGACAACATAGTCATACTCATTCTCAACAATATTTTATTGAATGAAACACAATTTTACTGACTACGAGTAATCCCTTCCGCTAAACAATGTAACACGACGCAGCTGAAAACAGTCAACTGAACACTGTAACCATGAAAAAATACGAAAACATGAAAAGAACAGGTTTTCTCAGTATGAAAAGAGAAAAGAATATGATTGTAAACTCTCGAATCAGTGATTTCTTAGACACAATCTTTTGATGGACTGAAGTATTAAACATAAAAAAACAAAAGATAGCATAGCACCCCTAGCATGAACATTATTTAGATAACTCTGAGAATAAAATAGGAATTTTGACTATGGTATAAAGCTATAGTTTAAATTTTTCGTCTAGCCATGAATGGATGAAAAAATGTCAGTAAAAAAATTATATTGGCTAGTGCCGATTTTTGCGTTGCCACCAAAAAATCGACGTGCTACGTCGTCGCCACTTAAGTACGGACATCATTGTTGTGCATAAATCCTTTCGATTTTTAAGATTTTTGTGAGCAATGTCACTAAAAACTTGACCTCTATGACAAATCTAATGTGAAAGCGAGATGGTTCTTTAATTTAATTTCCATAAAGACAAGATGTAACTAAATACCCGGATGAGCTCAAGGAACTTTACGTAAATCACACTCAATAATAATGCAATTGGACCACAATTAAACGAAGAATTTTATTTTCAAAGTATTTCATGTGGTAGGTATTTTTAACTTTTTTAAAGCACGTTGTAACTTTACACGTTATAAAGCTCAACAGAGGCTGTTCATCAAGTGATAAAAAAAGTATCGAAAAAATCTTAACAACTCCAGCCTACGATTTGTAGTGGTTCTTCATCGTTATGTTATCAGATACCTAAGATTTGTACCGAGTTAGTTGTTGAAAGTAAGCAAACTTTTTCAAATGGCATATCTTATTGAACACTTAAAAATTTTACACACGCCGGGGATTTTTGTATATGAAAATTAAAATTAAAATTCTGTTATTCGCTTGGCGCGTTAAAAGCTAAAATCCGGTTGAACAGTCTTTCATTAGTGAGGTGCAAATAAGACCGCCGATCAGCGATTTTGGTACCGCTTAGTTGCTTTTCACTTCTGTGTACAAACAACGACTGCTTGCGGAGACGCAGCGCGCGTCTACGCGCCGCACAATACGCCCTCTGCGACCTAAAAGGTACAAAGACTTCCCACGTAAATACGTGGTAGTATATCAAACCTTTGTGCTATTTCCTTTGAAAATAAAGATGTTTTCATTGAAACGATAACAATAATATATTTTTGTTGGGAAATTTCCATTACAATGATTTTTTAAACAGCACTGTCGTAGAATAGGACAAGCGATAATACATTGTGCCAGTATCGCCAATACGTTATTACCTTCCATCCAGAATATAAACGTTAAGTTTTGTCTAGGTCTCATGTTCAGTAGTAGTCAGACAAACTGATATTGATGATGATCTTGTCCAACAAAGTGAGATCATGATTTCAAGATCCCATTCAGTGAAAGATTCTACTACGAATAATTTTGCACTAGTAATATCAACCTTGGCAAAGGCCGATATTAATAACGCTAGACAGAACAACAATATACCTAAAAGTGATTAATGGACAAACTAATAAATTGAACCCATACTGGCTAAGAATGACAACACTTTTGTAAACGATCAAAATCCTCAATACAAAAAATATGCCAACCTCAAACACAAATCCTCAAAAGCACTTTTTCAAATTGCGAACAAATCTCCCTTTTCACTTTTGAACTATACCTAATCGTCATTGAAGCCGGGCAGCTAAAATGGCGCAAAAAAGAAAGTTCGATATTATCCGTGGGAAGAGGGGAGGTTTTAACTTAATCTCCAAGTTGCTAGGTAACTAGCCAGGCTCTCCGGCTATCGGAAAATTTACCTGGAATTGCTAACGAATATTCTGGTGAAGCGTGTGTTCTATAAATTAATACGTGGCTTTGATTTGAGGTACAGAGATTAAGATTTTCCGGTTCAGTTACATAATTATGAAGTGAGTCAGATGACTTAAAACTATCGTATTTTGTGAATTTTTAAGTTTTCGTAAGCGCGACTGGTGAGTGTAAGGTCCTGGGTTCGATTCTCGGGTCGGCCTAAATGTTATTGGGTTTTTCTGTATGGAAATTCTCAGTAGCAGCACGGAGTTTGGAATTGGGCCCGGTTGATAGTAATAGGCTCGTCCCCTATTATATGGGACTCAATAAAGGCATCGGCGAATTGTGTGTGTACAATAGTACACCTCAGCCTTAACCTTTAGGGAATATAGGTGTAATGCGACGTTATATTAAAAGAAAAAAAAAAGGCAGAGTTGTACAATTAGTTATGTCTACCACAACTAGCCTATAACCATTTTTTATACATATGAAACCTTTAGCGATACTTGGGTTGGTTTGTCATACCAGCTGTTTCAGTCCTAGTCGTTACGGGGAGTCAGAAGCCGGAAGAGCCTGACAGCCGGTATCGGAGTCTACCAGTAATTGGGTTACGGTGACCAAATGGAAGTCGCTTCGTGTAAAATAAATATTGATGTTTACATTCATATTTCATTAAATTCACTAAATTTTATTGCAAGAAAAAAGTAAAGGCATAGGTCTAAAGAATGGTTTACTGAATACATATAAAAGACAAAATAAAATAAATAATACTTGACTTCTATTATGTGTTATTTAATAATAATACTTGTCTTACTGCATTGCTATCAAATATCCCATTATTAATTCTATAATCTGTCTTCTCAAATTTTGAAACTATGCAATATAAACATTTTGCCAACTACTTATGCTAATTTTGATTTCTGTTACTTGAAAGAATATGTCTACTAAAATGGACACAGAACAAAAGACAGTTCTTTTGTTCTGTGTCTATTTTAGTATATTTTAGTCTGGGTCCATTTGAGTGCTTTTTACTAAAATGAAATGGTAGTTACTAGTCATACTACAATAAATTTCCATGTATTATCAGTGAAATTTACAAGCTGCCGTGAGCCATCTACTGGTTTTTGATATTTTTAATTTTTTGAACAACTTTTTTTTTCGATTCGACTTAATTTTTCTGTTTCACTTACTTACAACCAAAAGGTGAGTAAACATAATGCGCCAATTTCAATCAGAGAGCCAATTTCAATAAAAATTACTAGTCAAACTTGCGCATATCTTCCAAACGTCCAATGGGTGAGTATCATTTTTTGTAAGTTTTGGTGGCGCAATTTATTTTTAATGAATATCTACAAAAAAAATGCGTCATCAAATCTTACATTTATTATGTAAGTTTATTATGTGTGTGTGTGTGTGTGTTTATTAAGGTATTCACTAAAAATGCAATGCATCACTCAATCTTAAAAAAAATATATTCACTCCATTGTTTCAAAACATTGAGTTTCAATCCAAACGTTGGCTAGCTCAATATTCAGACTAATTTAGGGCTTATTCGTTCCAGACTGGATGTAATATCTGGATTTAGTTACCTCTACGTGTATGTTTTCTCTAACAATTGTCTGAAATTCGGCCAGCTTTGAGGATTATTTGCTTTAAATGTTAGTACAATGTTAGTGTAGTCTGTAATCTGGATAGTTTAGACTATGTTGCGGATGGAAAGCTCAAATACTATATACTTACCTGTATTCCATTAAGGTAAAATCCGGTGACATAGAGTATATAACAAAATCGTTGCCCCACACTAGGATTTCTTTCATTAGGGTCTTCTTGTGTCGTCGGTACATTTTTACAAACGTACATGTCCGATGTACACACAACCACCCGAAACAACTATCTGTAGATTATACTAATATTTGTTCCGTCGATAATTAACGCAGAAAGCTAATCAGCTTACCCATTGAGCTAACATTGCTGTCAAAACTGTCATATATCATCGACTCATAAATAAACTTATTCTATAAAACCTCTTTTTTCAAAAATTGGCACAAGTTTAACTTCCAACCAATAACATATATAACTCGTAATAATTATAATCCAATTTTCTTCCATCTCCGGATTTAGTTTTCATTCAATTCTCAATCAATGTGCATGCTTCTCACCCCTCCCCATAATATCACGTCCAAAGCAAGACAAACTTTCAACGACCTTCAAACCTTCAAGAAACGAGCGTACTCCTTTTTAAAAGGCCGGCAACGCACTTGTGATTCCTCCAGTGTTGCGGGTGTCCATGGGCGACGGTAATCGCTTGCCATCAGGCGATCCGTCTGCTCGTATGCCGCCTATCCCACAAAAAAACACGTTTAAACTAACTAAAAGTGGCCAAGTGAAGGTCTGTTAGTTACATCTTCATTAAGACACAATTTCGATAGGTTGTAACTTACGTTTGTCACCTTCCCGCTTACGAGAGTCATTTTTCAGCAGGCGCGACTAACAATAGTATTCCTGACAGAATCGTCTCTCTGAAATCAACCTGATATTTCACCTATTATGCATTGCCGTTTTTCTTATGGACGCGGCCCAGAAGAATAAAAGAAGGCCTGCCTTAATACCGTATTGAGGTAAAGGTAACAATAACAGTCTTGTTAGAGAGCTGGCTCAGTAGTTATCATTCATATTGTCCAGGTTCGTGATTATGAGCTAAACGTTAACCTGTAAACGCCAATTTTCTACTGTGTATGGCGATCAACAGTACGTATTATTTTTTATTTTTTTAATAAACAATATAATAATAATATGTACAGTTTATAAACATACCTGTCATATGCACACACAAGCAGACCCGAAAAAACTAGCTGTAGATCATACAAATTTTTGTTCCGTGCGGAGATCGAATCCGCGACACGTAGCGCAGAAAGCTAATCAACCGTGTCGTATTTATTATAATTTACTTAATATTTTGTTGCCTTCGTATAAAACCGTCACTTGTGATATTTCATTGGTTAAGCAGGTGCACCAAAAGTTCGCTAAACATAGTATTGGGACCTATTTGAAAGGGTGCGAACCAAATAATAAGAATAAAAAGAAAAAATGCCCTAACGAATTGTAATGTTGTTAGTTCAATACATTTTTTACTAGCTATTTTTAATACACAAGTATCATACCATGTTATTTGAATAAGACCATTATGTGTTACTGTTTTAATTAAAAAGTAAAGAGATTCTTTATAAGGACGTTGAAAAATATAAAATATGGTGCATTCATGTGATTCGCTCAGCGTTCACCTTTGCAACCATTCATTAAGTGAATACCTGGCTTTGAAAAAATGAATTTCTAGGAATTAAATGAACTTCATGCGGCATCCACTTCACTGTTCTTTGATAATTTTATATTTAGTCAGTATATGAAACAAAGGTCAACATGAAGGAAAAATGTACGCTTTAGAAAATTAATCTCTGAAGGACTTTATAGGAAATGTGAGTTTTTTTTAACTAGGAATTGTTTGCCCATTGAAAAGTTAAAGAGTTAATTATGGTTTGCATTGTTAAATTAATTAATCACTTTAGGTCACAAAAATAAAAAGGAGATAAATAATTTAACACACAATTTATATAGTACGATTTATTTCAATCGTTAATTAAATACATCAATAGAATAATTTGCTTAACAAATATAATCCGTAAAATTTGACTAGATAGTGACTAGATTTGCCCAAGCGGGACACCTGTTGCTTATAAACGCACAGTGTAAATTGAGTCTTTAGTCTTACAAACACCAGAGCCCAGAAAGAAAGATAGATAAAACTCCGAAAAAACGACACAGGTTCACAGGGTCAAATAAACACTGAGGATGTCCGAAACGAAGTGGTCCGAAACGAAGTGATCCGAAACGTAGTTGTCGAGCAAGAAGTGGTGACATCACGGAGGGTTTAGTTTCTGGTGGGCTCTGGGCCCAGCAAAGCTCAGGCCATCGCCATCTCGTCGATCCCTTGGAGCAGGCGCGAGCGCAGGCGAGCAAATACCGGATGCTGGGTTGGTATGCCACGCCCGTGCAGGAAGCGAAGAGTCTCCTGCGCACACACCAGAAATCCAAGTTGCTCCGGGTCCATGTCTACCGGCACAGAGTCCAGCAGCGGGTCATCGTTCTGGTCGTCATATTCGGGGCGTTCTGTTTCCTCTTCCTCTTCGGAAACACGACCTTGATTGTTCTCCAACTCGACGGAACAAATCCTCCCAAACAGGCGTTTTAATGCTTGACGTTTCTCAGCATTCTCTGAATCGTTCATCAGCGGTTCACTGCGAGACCGCTTGCGAATACGCTGCCGCTTAGCGCGGCGGTCGCCGGCGTCGTCGCGCTTTCGCTTGTTCGTCATTATCAGTTTGCCCGACGGCATCGGGACGCAAACTGCGAATGGGCTATGCACAGGGAATTGAAGGGCCCCGCGATTACACTGGGACGTGCTATCCTTGTCTGGCGGCGAGGCGGAGCGTGCGTTAAAGCGAGACGGCGAGGTCAGCTGCAGCGGGAACAGCTGGGCGAGCAGATGCAGGGCGCGGGGCACGCACGCTTTGTTTGATAAAGTTTATTCGGGGAAATAAAACTGTTAGCCGCGATTGCGCGGACCGGCGGGATGCGGGGCGCGCGGGATAGGACCAGCCCGGCCGGCAGCTGCGACGCATCTGCCGCTCAGGTGAGGCTACATGCCTCGTCTCAAGGTGCCGTCGTGTAATTAAGCTACAGATCGGCTCGAACGTAAACAAAACAATAGATATGTCTCACATGCGTAATCAATGTCCTGTCAAACATTGTCTCAAATTAATGTTGGTTTACATGGATGAGACGGGCTCATATCTTTGTTTCTAAGAGATAATTACACCTTACCATAACATATATACCTACAAACAAAAGATTTAAGAGAAACAAAGACTTTGTGTACACAAATTGTAAAAAATGGTTGTAATAAAAATCTCTTCAAATCACACTTCAAACACATTCTCGACTGAAACCTTCCGACAAGAGTAATAGGAGCCTTTCATCCGAACCAAAACTGAAATATAGACAGTGACGTAAATGGAACTGAAAAATGAAACAGATTCGCGGCTCATCGTTTTACGGACAGTTCATGCTCGTATGTAAATACATAGGTATCTATGTAAAATGTAAAAATCAATACTCAGGTTTATGTACTACCGGGAAACGAGCTGTCGGCCATCGTATGTACTGTGTATCAACTAGCAACATGTAGAGCTATCTATGTACTGTGTACATAGCAGGTACTGTCGGCGTATGAGATTTCCGATAATCCGCTTCAAAGTCGCTGCGCTCCGTCGTCTCAAAATAAAGGCGAGTTTCCATTGTGTGTGCATGCAAGTTGCAAGATGCACTGGCAGGTTACACAATGGAAACTTGAGTGGATGCCAAGCGTGTGCACTTGCTCATACCTTGCGCCTGCAGCCGGGTGTCGCCGAAACTATGCTAACGATTTGTGAGACGAGTTTCAAACTGTTACACTACCCTTTATTGAAGGAGTTTTGTTTTAAATTAAGAATATTTTCTTGTTGTCTGTGTTTGGAGTATGGTAATAGTTGTTACTGTTTTCCTAAATAGGTTTAACTTAAAAGCGAAACTTCATTCAGTAGGATTATATGAAATCTTTGTTCTTCGCAAGCCGGGTAGAAATAAAAGAATTTGATTGGTTGCGGGAGAGTAGAATGCGATATAACGGCTAAATAGACTAGAAAACATAACATAGCATCACGCCGGTAGTCCCCAAAGGATTATGCAGAGGTTTACCCACATTTCACCGATGCCATTATTGTGTCCCATGTAATAGGGGGCGAGCCTATTACCGTCTACCGGGCACAGTTTCAGACTCCGTGCTGCTACTGAAAACTTCTATACAGAAAAACCCATTAACACTGCCCGACCCGGGAATTGAACCCAGGACCTCACGATTAGCAGTCGCCCTTGCGACCACTAGATCAAGAGGCAGTCAAAATTATTATGTAAGTACTTATTTATTTATTATATTCGAATGACATCAAAAGATGTTTTAACAATAAATAGTTTCATCAACAAATGAAATATTATTGCAAATCAACGAGTTCTGGTCACCCTAAATGATTTTTTACCTATATAATCCGAGTGTGGATACACTATAAATACGAAAGTAAGTTGTCTGCTTGTTGCCTCATCGCAACTGAACCACTGAACCGATCCGATGAGTCCCATGTAATTGCTATTGCCATCTACCGGCAGCCTAATTACGTAAAAAGCGACAGCAACGCGACAGCCACGCGACAGCAATCTCACTGTCAGCCAGTACATTATATGACAGAAAAATGACATTTGACAGAAGCTATCGCGCGATCTACGCCTATCGCGACATCGGTAATTAGGCTGCGGATATGTTTCCAAACTACTAAGAATTGTGTTGCTACTAAGAATTTCTATATAGAAAAACTGAACAATACGTTGCCAGACTCGGGAATTGAACCTAAGACGTCACGCTCAACAGCCTCTAATACGTTTGTAAACCCGATGTCCTACACTTAAGTGGTATGTATCCTTCTCGCTTTTCCCTGAGGCGTGCGGCTATCTACCTTTCTTTCACTCTTTATCTAAGTACCTATACATATACTCCATTACAGCAAAGCTAAGAACTCGGCTCTCTCCGAGATCTCAAAACTTTTAAGACTAAGTATAGTTTAGCTTAAAGTTTTCATACAAAATGCGTTAACGTTTTTATCCCACTAAACATGAGCTGATTTTTTTAAATATATTATTGAGACAACTAAAAACTCAAGTCAGTTTTATATTGTTTTAGAGATATAATTAACCCTCAAAAAGCGTTTTTTTTTAACAAAAAAATCCCTTTTACTTATCTCGTGATAATTATTAAATTAATCAAATTTAAAAAAAAAAACCTTAATGTTTCGTCGTTATAATCTGACAAAATGATAAAGACCAAAATCAAATTAATTCGTTAAGATTTCGATGTAAAAAACGTTAACGCCCAATCACCTATTTTGCGCGTATTTCAAGACAATTTGTCAGAAGCCTGCAGCTAAACGATACTCTTAAGAGAAGAGCGGCACGAGCTTGGCTACATTTTTATCGAAAATGTATTTAATAATTCAAGCGCGACTGCTGAGCGTGATGTCCTGGTTTCGATTCCCAAGTCTGGCGATCTTATTAGGTTTTTCTGTATGAAAATTCTCTGTAAATGTGACCCGTAGGTGCCATTAGGCTCGCCCCATGGAACTTAATAATGCCATCAGCGAAACGTAGGTGTACAGTCAGCTTCAAAATATGTATACACGTAGCGAAATTCAAACGCTTATTCTTGGAATGATTTTGGTTAAAATCATAAAATTTAAATTACCATGTATTGTATTTTTATGTATCCGCAGATATGTGTGAAATTGGTTAAGATTTAAATCAATATTCCTGTAAAACTCGCTATTGAATTTCGCTACGTGGATACGTATTTTTGAGGCTGACTCTACAATAATACATCTCTGACCAACCCCTCGGGAATACAGGCGTGATACAATGTTATGTTATGCGTATTTAAAGAGAGTGTATTCTAGATTACATAAATACATACTACGCTAACTATTAATCTTGATCCCTAAAGTAAATATAGCTACAGTTAACTTATAGATCTACCTACAGAGGTACCTAGGTCATACTTCGAGCAAGATTGTTTACGTCATTCTCGTGGCAAATTTACATATATCACTACATATTATGAAACAAAGTCCCCCCGGCGCGTCTATCTGTCTGTCTATTCGTGATAAACTCATAAACTACTGAACGGATTTTCATGCGGTTTTCACCAATAGACAGAGTGATTCATGAGGAAGGTTTGGGTGTATAATTCGTTAAGGTTTCTTTTAAATTCATTGAAATAAGACGATGATAGTTGAAGATGTCGGAAAAAATCATGCCGACTGGAAGCTTTACTGGCGTGCGCCGAGTAAATGCTCGACGTAACAGGCTGATACGACACTACGACGGAAAAATAATGAAGGCGTATATACTCTGCTACCCGTGCGAAGCCGGGGCGGGTCACTAGTTTATTATATATTGTTTTACAAGTTCATTCATGTGTATAAATGAACTTGTATTCTTGTAAATTTTAATATTTTGAAGTTAGTTTCATAAAAATATTAAGCAATCAATTTGCCACGAAGATGACGTATAGAATTCTGCTCGAAGAACGACCCATCAGATAGTACTTTGGTGAACTAAAGCTTTCACCATGTACACTATGGGTAGGTGATAACGGCCATCATATTAATGTCAAACTGGAAGCCAATGCCCTTTACTAGATATAACTAGGTAACAAGTAACGAGGTGGTAACCCATCATGCATGGATGACTCGATCAATGTCAATGTTCTGTAATGGATGCTGATTTAATAGCCAATGTATGTTTAGCGCTGATAGTGGAATAACTGTATAGTGTTTTGTTTTTTATGAGTAAAAGTTTTAGCGAGAAAAACGTTATGTAAATACGGTTGATGGTACGGTTGGCTTGGTTGAGGAATCGACTACTGCACTACGTGTCGCGGGTTCGATTCCCGCATGGAACAAATAATTGTTTGATCTACAGATAGTTGTTCTGGGTTTGGATGTATATTCATGTTAATAATATGTGTTTGGTAGCGCACCCACGATACAGGAATTATTCTTAGTGTGGGCTAACATTAAAAAAAGGTATGAATGAATAATTTGGATGAGTGCTGGTGTAAAATAATACTTGTTTATATTAAAAAAATACCCTTTTATAATATTATAATATATACAAGATACCCACCAAGCGAATCATTTGTACCTCGAACATGACTGACACATAAGTTTATCTTAGATTTTCAAAGTTTACTACTTAGTTAAAAATTCTGATTCAGGTCAGATTTATTATTTCGTAGCTTCGTATAATTTACTTAAGTACAAAAAAGTTCTGCTCATCTCTAATTACGTACCGTAATGATATACAGGTAGCTCAGTTTTCAGTTTGTAAACATTCAAATCAAACAGTGGAAATCTCGTTAAAATTTTGCCATGTTGCCGGAACAAACGCAATTGGGAGATGAATTCCAAAAAAGCTAACAGTGCGTTTGGAATGCTTATGATGAAGAACTGAGGCTGATTTTGGGATTTAGCGAAAGTATGGAGAACTCATAACATAGCATTACGCCTATACGCCCCGGAGGGTTAGGCAGCGACGTACTATTGTACACCGATGCCCGTTTTGCTGATGTCGTTATGAAGTCCCATATAGCGCGAGCCTATTGCTATCTACCGAGCACAGTTCTAGACACCGCGCTACTACTGAGAATTTCCATACAGGAAAACACTGACGTTTTACTGTTGTAAAACCTCGGTCCTAGGTTCGATTCCCGGGTCAGGCAAATTGTTATTGTTCTTCAATTCACAAATTATACGAAGTAAAAACACTAAACACACAAAAAAAGTGTTATGCAATAAAAATATCTCAAATACTTACAGATATTCAAAAAATGCGAAGTCACGGTAACCAAGTCGTAGGGTTTAGACACGATGTGACAGTTACCGAGAAAATTAACCTCACACGTTTTTATCGTCAACATAGTCTATGATCATATATGCTTTATTTATAAGTACTTATTTAATATGTTTTTTAAACTTGCGATCCGTTAGATCCGTTATTGATTTGGGCAGTATATTGTAAAATCGGATATTAACAGGAATATGTATGTACTTACTATGTCAGTTATACTATACAATACTATGCGGAAATTATGCTACTAAAAATAAATAAAAAATGTTCAAGACTAAAATATAATGAAACCTAAAAAAAATATAAATCACAAAAAAAAAAAATCGCATCGTATCGGGCTCCAAGGAACGACACAAAAATTATTCCTAAGACAAGAAAACTCGGATTCAACCAAACTGAACCATATTACATACATTACAGATCTGACAGTGACGTAATTAGTATCTAAGCCAGCTCAAAGGGAGACAAGACCAGACGCCTGGATCTCAGAGCTTCCTTGCTACTAATTACACTGTTCAACTGATCACCGGGGTTTCTAACTAAACGCCAATGCTCTTAAGGCTCTGAAATCCAATTACGTTTCCTGGAATACTTATTAAAAGTTAGACGGAGAAATTCTTAAGACCCTTTGTAGCAAAGAGTTGTAAGTTTTAAAGTAGTAGAGTAGTAACTTGAAGTCGTATTTCGAATTTCGTAACGTTGGCGTTATTGAAAGGTTTCGGCTCTCGTGCTAGATTAAATAGGAAATGTGGGCGGAGATGAGTTGATAGTTGAGTAGTCTTGTTATAGGGAAGAGAAAAAATATTTTGATACATAAGGCTTTAAATTGACTTCATCGTCATTGTTGACTTCATCGACTTTATTGTGGTCGAAAGTGCGACTGCTAAGCGTGACATATTGGATTACTGGGTCGAGCAAAGTATTATTGGGTTTTTTTGTATGGAATTTCAGTTGCAGCACGGAGTCTGGAACAATGCCAGGTCGATGGCAATATGCTCACCCATTGCTACATGAGGTTCAATAACGGCATGTGCGATATGTGGGTGTACAATAGTACACCTTCTTAAACGTTCGGGAAATACAGTCGTGATTATGTCTTTAAATATGAGAACGACTTCTGTTGTTTTATAATACAATAATTGATAAATTTTTGAATATATGAAACCTACTTTAGTGTGACATTAAGCTATGCTGCGCTGTGCTGTGTTAGGCTGCGCTGTGCTGTGTTAGGCTGCGCTAACTTTTAATTCGCTTTGTTGTGCTATGTTTTTTTCTACATTTTCATGTGATAAGATGCATACTAGCTAGTAATAAGTGCGAACGAGATAGACGGTAGACGACGGTGTTTTTTTATAAATAAATAATGTATGTGAAAGAATTTAGCGGTACATTAATTCCGCATATTACAACCTTTAACAATCCTAACCTTTCTTCTTGGGTTTCATAACAGACCAGCGACATAATAATTAGTGATTAGAATCTCTTCTATATGGGACTGCTTAATTTCATCGTCGGAATTTAGGTGTACAATAGTACACCACTACCACAACCTTTGAGGAATATAAGCTGCGGAATATTATGTTTTATTATATCACGTATTTCAACTCGTATACATTTCTACGAAGGAAAAATATTCAATGTAAAATGTTCTCCGTATCAACTTTTATAAAACTACTGACGTAATGAAAGGACTCACAAAGCTCTGGACAATTATTTGCGTATGCGAGACTAAAGGTAGTCATCTCCTTTTTATTTTAAAGCTTTTATTTAACTTTTGTTTGTGTGAATGTGAACTAGCTGTGTAACCAATTGAGCTCAGAATTTGTATGGGCGTTTGCAACAAGACGCTATTCTTCTTCATGATATTGAGGGTCTGATGATGACGAAGAAGGCTGTAACTAGAGCTCAGTAATAACGTTACAAAGTTCGCGTAAGAACTTAGAATCATTGTTCCATACAATTATTAAAAGCTACTTCTTTAATTTAATAGTTTATCTCTTGTCATTGGAGCATTTGCCACTGCTCCATCCATCTTTTGCCTTCATTTTGACCTCTTGATCGACTCTACCCCTATCCTTTCTAAAAACTTCAATCAATCAAAAATGTCTACTGCATACCACTGCTTGAGATAGGTGTCTCCTTAAGTTCCGTCACATCATACGATCTCCTGGTATCCAATGTAACACAGTACCTAAATGATTGTTTTCACAAAGAAACAAAATAAAGCTTTTGATAAAAACAACTTTATGTTTTTTATTAATATTCAGCGGCATAAATGGACGAATTGGCGTTGTAAAAATCTTTTGTACATTTCAATGTTGTACAATATGTTAGTGGGACAAAGTGAATTAAAAAATTGAAGGGAGGCTGAACATTTTGTTGTAAATGATTGTGTCAACTTTATACAGTGCTGACATTTCGTGGGTAGATATTAACAGTCTTTTGTGAAGCAGATAGAGGTAAGAAACTGAATGTGTCTCAGCCCATTCATGTAGAAAGTACCGAGTAGCGCCGAGCTATTGGTGCTTATGGACACCAACGTATGGCAGGCACGTATAGCAGGCGTCATAGTAAATACGAATATGCGCCACTAAGTTCCGCACCCGTCTTACATTAGAACAATACGACAGTTATCCTCTTACTTAAACATATATAAGCAACAAAAGTTATGCTATGTTTTGTTTGTTGTGGCTGTCAGATTCAGAGTGTCGGATCAGTTGCGGAACCAGCGTCGACAAGTACCACTCCCGTAGATCGGCGCTCCTTGTCCACTTTCTGCATGAACCCGGCTTTAGTCCTAACTAGTCTAGTGGTGGCTGAACGTAAGGTGCTGGCACAAGTTTGCTGAATAGTTAAGTCGTCAGACAGCAAATTAATTTTGTACTTAGTTCCCTATTTATCGTATCCTTAGGGTAGGACATAGCTTGCACGAGTGATGATATCTTTAATCGTCTGGCGCACACTGGGCAGTCGGCCTCGCTACCATCAACGCTGATTGACCAATTTTTCAACGATGGCATGAGCGGTCTCCATGTGATAGCTCGTACCGATTCAACAGAAGCAAATCGTTTGGAAAGCTTGCAAACTAATAGTTAATGAACTATCGTACCTACTATACATACATATATTGGTGTTTACATAGAAGTTGAAATGTCATTTATATTCCGAGCCTAGTTTTGTCTCATTCTCATGACATTTTACAACCTACTAGTAAGTCCAAACCCTTTTGCATAATACTCGTTTCATCATCTTTTGAACTAGTAAATATGCTTTGGTAAAAGTCTTAGTACTCGTAAACTATTCTACATACAATTTATTAATTCGTTTGGAATCGCTCGGAGTTCTATTTCAGCTCAACCATGGCAAAATGTGCTTCAATCCTCTTTGCAGAAACTTTGAAGTTCCCTTCGGGAACTGATACTGCAGTCTAAAGGTGCTTTCACTATTTAGATTTCCTGCAAACGGCCGACTGAACGGACACAACAGTTTAGTCCTAATGAGAAGCTTTGAAATGTAACACCAAATAAAATAAAATTTTTGGATCAACAAATTTTCAATCTGCGACGATTGCTGTCAAATGCATCCAAATCGTAAAATTAACCGAATTATATAATTTGCTAATTTATGCTGGTAAGTGTGATTACTATAAATCAGTGTAACTGATGATGATGTCCTGGCATTCGACGATGGTGACTCTTTGGCATAATTCCTGGTGTAGATCAAACTGACTGAGGAAGCTAAAATGTCTCCTGAATATCATAGGTAGCGCAGTAAAGTTGACCGCTTTTTGTAGTGCGACTACTCACGGCGGCTACGTGCGTAGCAGCGCCTTATGGCAATAGGCTACGGAACCTGTACTCTTTTTCATATAACAATAAACAATTAAGGTCCATTTTAGTAAGGAAATTTATAGAAATATACAGCGTTTGCGCTTTTAAAAGGGATTTAACACAGTATCATGCTTTTAGGAACCTTAGCGGTTAATCAAATTGTTCAAGAGTTTCTTGATATTCGTTTCTTCGTGGCCTCAGTTTTACGTATTTTTGTTTTAGATTGAGTATACAAGTATACAAACACTCGTAGGTACTTACTTTATGTTTTTGTATATATAGAAACGAATAACGATTTATAATTACTTTTTAATCTTTGACAGTATTTATTATTCTTATACATAAATTAATTAAAAAATTAAAATTAAATTTTGTATATTATTTAATATTTTTATGTTAACTATAAAGAATTTTAATTTTCTTATGTTGATATCAAAAGAAGTTTTGTTCAAAAGCCTGAAAATAGAAAGACTACATTCTTCTTTAATCTCGCTTGAGACTGTCCAGGACAGAAAATTAAAACGTGGAAGGCTAATTAAATTTCTAGGATTATAAAATCTCCCAGTCCCTTTGTGCGTTTATCATTTCACTTGAATTCCATAAAATGTTCGAGAACATCACGCAATATGAGATTTTAATAAAGATTCATTACGTTAATTGGTTTTCGATTCTCGGAATTTAATAAAGTTACAAGTATGTATAACGTGAAACGAACTTAAAGAATTTCATTATAGGAAACCATTAAATGTACCTACCTATGTGCAACCATTCTAGCTCAGTAACACAGGAAAATAGACCCAATCTTTTAGCGACAAGTTCGAAGATTGGTTGGCAAAATAGTAATAGAAATTGAATCCGAATTGTAGGGCTTCCATAATTTGCGAATTTTCGAGGATTTTGTGTTATGTACCATCGATTATTTACACAACACGAATTACATGTAAAGGCTCAATTTCAA
This sequence comes from Shargacucullia verbasci, assembly GCA_947562105.1. Classification (NCBI taxonomy): domain Eukaryota; kingdom Metazoa; phylum Arthropoda; class Insecta; order Lepidoptera; family Noctuidae; genus Shargacucullia; species Shargacucullia verbasci. The sequence continues at coordinate 4,342,626 of OX387296.1, forward strand.
CAGTACATAATGTTTACGCATTTATACGAAATATTTCATGAACATTTTAATTAAATATTCTCTGAAAACGTCGGATTAATATTCATATTAGTTGTAGCGAAAATAACTCTGCGGGCTGCGTATTGATCGGCATTTTAAACCGGGCACGTACTTTTGTATGCATACGTAATCTCTTGTCAAATGAAGCTCAGTTTATTTTAAATTACGGAATAAAACACGAAAAAGGGGAAGCAGAGATACTTATTGGTATTACAAAAAAAGTAGTAATGTTCGACTTATCTTAGAAAGTCAGTTTTATCACGAAACGAGTTCGCTAGTTAATCTTTCCAAATCAGAAAGTACCAGTAAAAATGAAAAAAAAAATAAAAAAATCGCTGCCATATTATTTTATTGGTCGTTATCAAGTAAAATATTCATATATGGCTAAAGCTACTTGTTTGCTAGCAATAAAGCTAACTTTATCAAAGATTTCCACAAATATCATAATACAAATAAATAGCTTGTTATTCTTATTGATAAACCATGCCATCCGGTCTTATAATGACACTTTATTAATTTTATAAAGGAAGATTTCGAAACGGCTGTTAATATTAGAAAAAATAATTGTGATTAAAAAAAAAGCTACTATAATTTTCTTTTTGGGATTAAACATGAAATACTTTCAAAGTTACGACCCGGGTACGTCTTAAAACTGCGGCCAGACACCGGAGGACGGGCAGCAGCGTCCTCTCACTAATCGGTGAGCCACTGCAATCCCCAAGCCGCCTGCCAAGCGTGAGGATTATGGCAACCCCCCCCCCCCTTGAGGGAGGCCTTTGTTCAGCACCTAGTTCAGCAATCTTTTTTTTCAGTGAACAATTCTTAATCCTAATAATCCTACAATCCTAATTCCTACTAATATTATAAATGTGAAAGTTTGTGAGGATAGATGGATGGATATTTGTTACTCAATCACGCCAGAACGGCTGAACGGATCTGGATGAAATTTGACACAGAGATAGATCATAGTCTGGAATAGCACATAGGCTACTTTTTATCCCGGAAAAATGTACGGGTTCGTAAACCACGCGAGCGAAGCTGCGGGCGAAAGATAGTAGTTCATACATCATTTGGCAGAAGAACAAGGATAATATTCAATACTAAATAATAATACTGACTGCCTCATTGGTCTAGTGGTCGCAAGTGCGATTGCTGAGCGTGAAGTCCAAGGTTCGAATCCTGGGTCGGGCAAAGTGTTATTGAGTTTTTTGTATCGAAATTCTCAGTAGCAGCACGCCGTCTGGAACTGTGCCCGGTTGATGGTAATAAGCTCGCCCCCTATTTCATGGGATTCAACAACGGCATCAGCGAAATGTGGGTGTACCATGGACTTAATCTATGGGGTGTACAATAGTACTTATACCTCTGCTTACCATTCAGGGAATAGAAGTATGACTTAATCGCTTTCAAAAACATTGTCAGTGTACTTTATTGTTAAATCGGCCATTCTGACAACCAAATCATCTGTGACGTGTCATCTTTTCCTATAGTTATTGAGGTATTTCGGATTCATGGAATTCAGTTGAACATAACGGGATGAGTGTCATGTAGGTATGCTGTATCTGATAAATAGGCTTTTATTATCGAACTAGCTGTGCCCGCGACTTCGTTCGCGTGGATGTCGGAATTTAACAATGTATTTTTTAGTGAGACCAAATGCACGTAACCCTATTTTTTTTTAAATAAAAGAATTTTTCTTCAATAAAAGTAGCCTACGTTACTCCTTATTACATCAGCTACCTGCCAATAAAAGTCCCGTCAAAATCGGTCCAGCCATTTCAGAGATTAGCCTATACAAACAGACAGCCAGACAGACAGACAGACAAAAATTGTAAAATATTTTATTTTGGTGTATGTACCGTATATATATTCATATGCATATAGTAAAAAACGGTTATTTCAATATCACAAATAGACACTCCAATTTTATTTATATGTATAGATAAATAGGCGTCGGCCTAAAAAGTGGTTGAAAGTTTGTTACCTTTTCACGCCTAGACCACTGAACTGATCATCATAAAATTTTGCATATAAGTTGTCGGGTGTACAGAAACCTTTTATCCAGAAATAAAGTACTGTTCCCGAGAGAAAGAACAATAACTCTGAACGGTCACAATTGGTTTAGGACGCTAGGTGGCGCTACGTGTGATCCGAAAAAATGCACGGGTTCGTAATCAATTCGGCGATACCGCGGGCGGAAGCAAGTCATATTTTAAAAATTAAATAAATAAATATTAAATGTATAACAGTGGTCATATCGTAAAAGATATAGTCAGCAAGACAGTGCATCTTTGCTGACCATTTGCTGACCAATTCATTTAAATATCAAGATTTTTTCCTGCAAGAAGGGACATATCCTAAATTTACCTGCAACGTACTCACAAGTCACAGTAGCAAGGACACACAGATCACAAGGCATTCCTGACATAATCGCGACGCAGACGATGCATCAATCTCAGTAAGATTGCGTACGTGACTCCGGTGATCCCTCATCCTGCCAGTTTCAGCCATGGTTACCATGTCTATCTCGTATAACGGGTTGTTTACGAACACAATTCTCGTATTGAAATGAAAATTTAACTCCTTTATACGTTTACAATGTAAGTAGGTACAATTGCAATAGTATCAAATAATATTTCAGCGGGAAATCTTTGAACAAAAGAAAACAATTACAGGAGTTTTTGTTAATGTTATTACATATATCTACCAAAATATATATCTTCTTATTTATATAAATATAACAGTAAAAATACCATTGACACTTCACCAATAAGAAAATAAAAAATGTAAGTACGAAACGAAAATAAAAAAAATTGTCATTTTGCTTACAAAATAATATAATAATGTGTCACTATTGATGATATTAAAGCATAACACCTGCGTATTTTTGGAAATCTCATCATAACTAAGTATTTTTTGGTGTAATTTATTGCGGGAAACAACACGTAGCGCCATCTGTTAATGCATTCAGGTAATGATTTTAAAACACGGTGTAGTTGAAAAATAAATATATTTCGTAGAATTATTTGATGAAATAAGGTTGAATACTGGAACTTTTAGCAAATATGCCGATAAATTTTATAGTGTACTTAATATGCAGAACACAGTAATTAATATTTAAGTCAGAAATGATAAATTTCATAATGTAATTAATATGCAGAACACAATAATTATGTTGCATTTATCGTGGGTTTTCATATAAGTAGATGTATAAGTTACATAAATCTAAGTAGATTTACGGTTTAAGTTTGGATCCTAAGTAAGTCACAAACATATGTCGCAATGTTACTTGGCAATATCAACTGCTTACTAAGCTATTTGCTTTTTGTCAAGTGAAACAGTTTGCTATTGTTTCCATAGGTTCTGTCGTACCCAGGAATGAAACTGCAATTATGATATTAATCTTTGTATTGTTCGCAACGAGCGAACACAATCAAAAAAACAATTAAACCCAAATACAATTAAATTAATCGAGGTCCATATGAAACCTCTATAGATAAAAGTAAACGATCTTTAAAACAGATTTTTTGTACAGCTTTACGATTGATTTTATTTTTGTAGGATTATATAGCCGTACCTATCCAGTAATTATCGAATCGAAATACTACTAGTTACGAGTAGGTAAGCCGGCTTAACGTTCACTGCAATGTATAAAATATTCTGTGCATTAGTACTTCATGTTTATAATGATATATGTACGAGATTAATCGGAGTCGGAACCCGAGATTTTCGGACAAATGGATTTGTATTCCAGAAGCTATGAAAAGCGTAGGTACTTATACCTAATATAGGGATTATTAAACAGAGATTTGTGTACCATGCCAAGGGTAAACTCGTTCATGGTCAGTGACAATGTAGGAAAATAGGAAACTAGAAACCAATTTTAATAACGATAAAATAGAGAGAACGTAGAGGAACGGGGGATAAACTGTTTAGTTTCTTGCTACGTTATATCCAATTGTAATTTTCCCGAGCGTCATACAGCGCCATCTAGTATCTACCCGTAGATTAACTGTGTATGCGTCTTAGTTCCAAGAGAATATCATAGATGTAGGTATTTGCAACAATTATATTCTAAAACTCGCTACTGTATTTTTAATATACCTATTTTGATCCTTTTTCATGCCTAAAACTTTTTATATTATCTAAATATTTAGACATTCACAATTAACTGAAAAGTTTGTAAATAAAACAAACAAGAACGCTACGAATACTATACAATAAAATGCAGTAAAATTTGTGTTGCGAATCGATAATAAAGTTCGGATGATAAATCGAATCGCTTTAGAAGCAATTGTCAAGTCAGTCGCAAATTTAATTACCTACCTACGACGGTAGGCTTTCCGGGGATAAAAGTAGAAAATAAGCAGGCATCGAAGGTCTCGAAGAAAAAATAATTCAATTTATTTACTTATGGCTTCTTATTTCTCATGTCTTATTTCTTATGTCTTAATCATTCTAATAGAAGACTTCGTGCTCTGTTGAGAGGACATTTATGAGCTAATATCTATATTTTTACATGTACGGCTTATGCTATACAATCACCACACTTGACTAAGATTAGTAATTGTGTTTATGTTGTCCGAGGTTATGTTATGTTTTGTGTATAAAGACACTGGCGTTTTTTTCTGTCTTATTAATCTCAGCGTTAGATTCCGTACTTGGTGTTCTAATTTGAGATGTGAGATTCCGTATTTGGGGAATGATCATCAGACAAATAAGTTCGCCTTCTATTAACATTGTACCCACCTGATAATGGGATGGGTCGAAATGTGAGTAAACAACAGAACACCTTTACTTAATTCTTCAGGAAATAAAGCGTGATATATTTAATTGCCGATATTTTACTCATGCTTAAACTTTCAATTCGATAGAATGGTTGTGTTGTAGATTGTCTTGTAATTTTCGTATTACATTTAATTGTAATGTAAGAACTTGATATAAACCTTTTTGCTTCAGATACGTGATATAGCCAAAAAGAAATGTGATATATAGCATCTTTGTTTTCAGAAACATTAAGTGTTTTTACGAAGTTTAAGAAAAAAGTTTTTGTAAGAGTGTACTTAATATCATTTACGTCTTTTAAGAGATAGATACATAAGTAATCTTGCCTACGTATTTTGTTTCAGTTCCATAAGTGCAACTGAAAAACAATTTCTAACCTTTCTTTATACATCCACAAACTTTTCACTTCTTTTGGTTTATCTGAAATTCATTAACGTTAAGTGGATGGTTTAATTTTAGTCAAGTAGAATTTGGAGTGCACGGAGAGGTAACGCGAGTGTTGATACGTTGTAAAAAAAAAGATAGATATAGATGGAAGATGTACCGAATATACCTTTAACTCCAGCTAGCAACTTATTAAACTTCAAGTGAAGAAACGGTGCGTAATATTTTTTGAGCGGTGCCTAATATCGTAATATTAATTTCACGTTCCAAAAAGAGAAACTCTAATAAAATCACGTAAACAAGTTCTTTAGTATATTTTTTTATGTGACCTTTATAAACTTTATTAAAAACAGCCAATGAAAATATCTTAACAATCTGCATGTGCGTAAACATGAGCCTGGCCACGGAGATTTGGCGAAGCGATACAACAGCGCGACAAGCGTCGAGTTGATTCGCGCAGCGTGTGCCTCGATTTGTTATGGTCGTAATTTCTGCTTAAAGGTACTCTTGCGTGCATCGTAGCTATCACCGCTCAACGCCGTGGTATTGTGTAGCTTCACAGTATTATTCCATACAATATTATTTCCATCGAGCATCACCTACAACGCCCATTAAGTTTTAGCATAGACTTAGAATTTCGATTACGCTAATTGTTTTAGGATCGATTTTTCAACCTCGTCAAACATTAGTATGTCTGAAGAAAAAATATGGCGGTTTGATATATTTTCTATACAATAGCTGTCAAATCGCAAAATAATGAATTTGCGATTTGGCAGCTATTGTATAAAAGTTATTAGACGATTGAAAAATCATCCCTTAGTCACAAATCGCACCGCACAAAATCTTTCAGCTAGTCATGTTACTCGTGGCCAAGCGATTAAAATCAATGTCGATTTACTCTACTGAATATTTAACCAAGGTAACGAACTCGCAAGAGTTTGTCACTTGTTATGAGCTAAAGATCTCGAGAAAAAAAACTTATCGAGTTCTTGTCGAACGAATAATGGAAATTGAATTTTTATATAGCTTCAGAGTCGAGGATTTCTTGAAAAGTTAGGAAATATTCAATGGGTGTTAAGGAGCAACTGCCTTTTGCTCTGCTGGTACCGCGAAATAGACCGTCTTATGTGATTGGCTTTCTACGTTAAAGGTTGTGGGTTCGGTTCCTACACGGAGCCAATATTTTTATGGCCATAATTTCTTGTACTGCGTTCGGGTGCATGTGACATCTATGTCAGTAAACTGTAGCTACGATAGAAAGACTACAGAAATCCTGAAAACATTAGTTAACAACGTCCAACATGATTGAGTGGCACTCTAAGAGAAAGAGAGTAGGTACCTTTGAATGTACGTTCACGACCTCGTGCGCCAATGTTTGCTATTCTGGCATCTGTCTAGGTAATAGGTATACAATAATATGCTAAGAAATAATAAGAAAACATTTTGATGTTTTTCATTATATGGAAGAAAAAAATGTTGGCACTTAAGTCTTTTACTTGTCTCTTCTAAGTAAGTACCGCCTGAAATTTTGATGGCAATTAAACTTGCATAGATAAAATTGAAACTTAGAGCTTTGAAGATTTCTTTTTCACAAAGTGGGCACTTAATTACTTATATCTAAAAGTTCAGTACTGAAAAAGTTTCATTTTATTGTAGACGTTTCATAAAAAAATGTCGACTGTCTTACGTAAATGAAAACAGACGATAATTATAGTATGTTAAATACTTATATAGCGATAAAGAATATCATGCATTTTTTACGTGATTTTCAGAATTTTCTATTTGTAAAATTAGTATGCATTAGTTTGTATTTAATGTTGTATGTTTTGTAATCTATGGCGTCTGCCTTAATTTGTTGGTCTCAATATTAACCCTCAAAATTTAAGTACATCGAGTACCTACTACATATTACTCAAGGTAACCCGATTGACAAAAATGGTCCCCAAAAATTCTGCTATAGGCGTGTTTTGTACTATCCAATAAATCAATTGTTCGGGCCAAATATAGTGTAATACTAGCGCTGACCTAATTAAGTCCAATGTGCCCCAAGCAAATACTTGGGATCGAATTGATCCCAGATCATGTAATATTGGGAACGAGGACTGGGGCGTTCGTTCGATTGTTTGTTGAAAGATACTTTCGGAAATATTACATTGTTTATGACGTTTTCTAGGTAAAATTATTCTTTGTGACAAAAATGTGTAGTGATGTATTTACCAATGTCCAAACCCTGGTACTTACTTGTATTTTACTATCATACAGGATATGTCTTTTCTTTCTTTTTTTCTTTCTTTATATGTATGCATGTGACATGTATGTTTGTAAACTGTACCCACGATACAAGAGAAATCCTAGTGTGCGGCAACGTTTTAAAAAGAAAAATAGTAATAAAAAAAAAACAAAATACAATGGTTTTGCTATGTAAATTTTAATTCATAGGGGCAATAACTGGTTTACATTTAAAGTTATAGTAAAACAACATTATAAACGTAGCATCACGCCTATAGTCTCTGAAGGCTTAAGCAGAGATGTACTATTGAACACACATATTTCGCCGCTGCCGTTAGTAAGTCTAATGTCATACAGGGTGGGCCTGTTGCCATCTACGGGGCACAGTTGCAGACTCCGTGCTGCTACTGAGAATTTCTATACATAAAACCTAATTTTTAAGGTAGCACCTTGTATAACCTATCGTTGCTTGACTGTTACTATACATAGCGTATACTTAGGTACTAAGATTAGTACCATTTATCACGTAAACATACTTGCAAAGTTAAACTAGTTACCGCAGGCCCAACAGTAGCAACCCTCCTATTTCTCCACTTACAGTCGACCAATAATTACGAACCAAGAACATCAAACGCGTCATGAATATGCGACTGACAATTAATTACGACGAGACATGCAAGGTTTAACCTTAACTCTTATTAATTAGGGTTGAGCCAGATTGTCGACACTTTGTTGACATTACATATATCATATCAGATCTACGAGTATCATCACTCGGCACTGACTCATTGATCTAGTAGTCACAAGCGCGACTACTGAACGTGAGGTCCTAGGTTCGATATCCAGATCCGGCACAGTGTGCAGAGTCCAGACAAGCTATTGATAAACCCAATAACACTGTGCCCGATCTGGGACGGTTCCAGAACCGTATCCGGTAGATGGCAATAGGCTCGCTTTTAACATGGGACTCAATAATGGCAGAAGACGAAATGTGGGTGTATAATAGTACACTTTTGCCCACCCCTTCAGGGAATACACGCATGACGCTATCTTATATTATGCTCAGTGCTTAAACATTTTTATACTTTTCAATTAACCTAGCTATTCCACTTATACCTTAGGAATTCTTTATCATCATCATCATCAAAGGATCACGATTGTATTCCCCGAAGGGTTAGGCAAAGGTGGTAGTATTATACAACCACATTTTCCCGATGCCGTTATTGAGTACCATGTAAATAGGTGGCGAGCCTATTGCCATGTACCGGGTACGGTTCCAGACTCTGTGCTGCTACTGAGAATTTTCATAGAGGAAAACCCAATGACACTTTGCCTAACTTGATATTTGAACCCAGGACCTCACACTTAGCAGCACACGACCACTAAACCAATGAGACAGCCAACTATGAATTCTTTACTTATATTTTTTTAAATGTAGGTAAATTAATAAGTTGCCTTAAGGCCTTTCGCTTATCTACAAAGCTTTTGTCTGCTACTTCTGGCGTAATATTGTATTGCCAATTTAGAGGTATACGCAAGATTTTGACTTTGGTTTGCAAATAGCCGGAATAAATTTGCGCCCAATTTCGCTAAGTTAAGTGAGCGATGTTCAAGTGTTTTTTCAAACAAAATGTAATTTCCTGCTTATCAGGTAATCCCCTTTTAGGATTTTCATGTCTTAGTTATTGTTATGTAAAGGTAAATGAAGATTCTATATGTATGCATTTTGGTGAGTGTGCGACGGAATTGCACAGTTTAATTCCGCCAAGCCCGTTCCATCATCGGACCACGAGACGTACGGCGATGCGCCACCGGTACATGTTGGACATCCCACCCACACGCACAAAACGTTTTGGGAACACATTCATTGTGCGTACAGCTAAGGAGTGGAATTCCCTGCCAGAGTCTGTGTTTCCTGATAGCTATAACCTGGGAGTCTTTAAGTCAAGAGTGAATAGGTTACTTCTAGGCAAGCGTGCTACATCTTCGACCACATCATCGCTTACCATCAGGTGAGATAGTGGTCAAACGCGTGCCTATCAAGAATAAAAAAAAAAAATGTCATGTTTTTTGGTAGGATCACCAGAAAACTGTAACTAGTAAGCCAATATTTGCATAATATTTTTAGTAGGGTATTTTGTACCCTTTTATGAATTACTGCCTCAATGGTCTAGTTGTTGCCTGCCCCCTATTACATTGGGCTTAATAACGGCATTGGCGAAATGCATGTGTACTAAAAGTACACCTCTGCCTAACCCTTAGGGGAATACAGGCGTGATGTTGTGTCATGTGTAATATGAATTACTTCGTAAGGCATATATTATAGTAGCAAAAATATATGACATAAAAAATGCACGCTGGCACTTTTCCAATTGCCCGACAATCTTTTAATGCCCATAAAATATGCGAATTTAAATCGCATAACGTGTTTTTTTTTACGCTGAGTACCGTAAAAGGTCTAGTTGAGTATTCAGTCCCTTTACTCTTGGTACGTACTTGAAAATTTCGCTAACTTTGGCGATTTATATCGATAATATATTTAGATGAATATAAATGATCGAGCCGTATTAAGGCTTTGATGTTGAGATGTTATAAAATGGCCATATTAAGGTCACTAGTTTTCTTTTAGAGATATTTTATTAAAGGTGAGGTCCTAGGTTCGATTCTTGGATCGGGCAAAGTGTTATTGGGTTTTTCTGTACGAAAATTCTCTGTAGCAGCACGGAGTTTGGAACTGTGCCAGGTTAATGGCAATAGGCTCGCCCCCTATTACATGGGACTTAATAACGGCATCGGTGAAATGTGGGTGTACAATAGTACACCTCTGCCTAACCCTTCGGGGAATACAGGCGTGATGCTATGCTATATTTTATTAAGCTATTCAGTTTCAACTACCTTCTTGTTATAGTGGGTGATAATACGGCTACTGAGCGTAAGGTCCTGGGTTCGATACCCGGGTCGCGATAAATGTTTTAATGAGATTTTTTGTTATATATTTCTTAGTACCCGAGTAATTTCAGTAGCCCAAAGTTTGGAAAATGTGGCCGGTAGACTGGTGGCTCGCTCCTATATTACATGTGACTTACGTGTACACATTACAATAATAGTACACCTCTGCCTAACCTTTTGAGGAATAAAGAGTATGATGCTATGTATGTAGAAAGTTTTAAAATTGTTACAAAATCAATGTCGTGATTTTATTCATCCAATCTTTTTTATTTCTTTATTAAAGTTAACGGTTAATTAACTTTTATTTTACCATAATTCTTCAGTAACAATTTCGCAATAACTCGTTTATGAAATAACTTTAAAATCTGATGAACTGACACGAAAATAAAATATTAGCAATACAGTTTCTTTAGACGTTTCTTTCACTTAACAATGTCATTTCAGAGTAATCTTTATTTGTCAAGGGTTTATGTATTTTGTAATAAGAAATTTTTATATTTTTGATACAATTTATTTCAGAGCCAATCAAAACATCGCGCCATCAATTGGGGTTGATAGAAATTAAACAACGCCAAGTGAAAATACGAAACTGGTGGATGGTTGTTGAATTTTTCAGTATAATGATAATCGGAAAACAATAGAAAATCTGAGTATGTGTATATAATTTTATTGGCCGATGGATGGCCTCTTGTATTGTCCATCAGGTTATTTGATCATATAAATCACTGTGTTTTAACTTTGCCTCTTAATCTTGATGTGAAAGTATTAATTTGTTTAAACGTTGCCCCTCACTAATATTTCTTGTATCGTGGGTACAGTTTACAAACATACATGTCACATACACACACAACCGGACCCGAAACAACTATCTGTAGATGATACAAATATTTGTTCCGTGCGGGGATCGAACCCGCGAGACGTAGCGCAGAAAGATAATCGCTTAGCTACTGCACCAACCGTGTCGTAAAGATTTTTTTGTTTCAAATAAAACTGCATGCTAATTTCACGTTTTTAAAAAATTGGTCCTATATTATTATAAGGGTGCAATGGGTACAAAACTATGTAGACCAAATCAGTCACAATAATTCTTATTAATGGCATGTATATATTTGTATATGTATAGTCTCTCTATTGATATTATAGTCTAAAGGTTGGCAATCATTTGTATGATCGCGAACCTTTTTAACTTTGTAGAAGAACTGTAATTTTTATTGAATTGTAATTTTGCTGAGATAATCATGGGTTGTTAAATTTTATTGGATTTTGTTCATTATGACTTATTGATCGAACTATAAATGTTGTATTATTATTTTTAATTAATTTATTAATCTATGCTAATTAATCTTCAATTTATTATTTTATTGTTATTATTATACATTTTAAGGTGTTGACCATATTTTTTAATTTATTTGTCGAAATGTTACTGAAGAAATGTAAATTTATTATTTTAAAATTGTTGATTTAATTTATAAAATTCTAATGTAATTACTGTAACTGTGAAATTTTATGTGTAAATTCAGATAAAAATTATTTGTTTATGAATAAATGACTATGACTATGAACTACGAAATATTTATTTGCGTTAAAATGTGGTAAATACATAATATCTAATAAAAATAGTGATACAGTCAACACATCTTTGTCAACTATTGACATGCAAATAGTATTTTTACATACCTAATTATTGTTATCAATTACACATAATATAGCTACATTCAATACTAATTCATATTTATTACAGAGTAAGTATGCCAACGTCAGTCATAATCAAAAATGATTTCTACAATATTTTGTTGACAACTTTGCTTTTTAACTCGCAATGACAGTTAGCCTTTTCGAAGGACATCCCTGCTTTAATTAAGTCAGCGTGTTGCGAAGCCTCCGGATACATTCAATCACATTCACGCTATAAATCTTATAAGTACATTTGTGGCCGTTCATTCATCATTTCTGCTTGACCAATTATACTTACCTAATCAATTCGGTAGCGTCTTCGTCTTTTGTTGATGTCTTTAGCTTATTCAAAGTATTCATTCAAACAGTTATTGGGTCCAAGAAATGTCCGGTCCATAGGAGTAATCTATTTTTAGCTGCAGTTAGTCTGTAACTGCCACATTGGTCTAGTGGATGCAAGCGCGATTGGTAAGGTCCTGGGTTCGATTGCCGGGTCGGGCAAAGTGTTATTGGGCTTTTCGGTATGGAAATTTTCAACATGACGACACGTTTGGAGCAGTGTTTGAGCTATCGACTGCTGCGCTTCGATTCCCGCACGGAACAAATATTTGTATGATCTGCAGATAGTTGTTTCTGGTGTGGGTTTTTGTGTATGTGAATTGATACCGTACCTCGGAAAGCACTTAAAGCCGTTGGTCCTGCGCCTGATCTCTTTCTGGTCGTGTCGGATAGCCGTCCCATCGGACTATTAGACTAAAGGAATAGAGAGAGCACCGATGTTTGCGCACACACTTCAGCTCTATAATATCTGCGTAGTTGGCTAATCTCCGGTGAGATTGGCCGCCGTGTCCGAAATTCAGTCAGGAGGACATTATGGACATTCTCAGTAGCAGCACGTTGCCTGAAATCGTTCCCGGTAGATGGCAATATCCTCACTCCCATGGGACTCAATAGTAGCATCAGCGACATCTGGGTGTACAATAGTCCTCCGACTAAACCTTCGGGGGATACAGGCGTGATGCTTGGTTTCCAATTCCAATTCCAATTCTAATTTAATGACTCCATCGTGGTGTGACGATGATTCTGCCAATGTCAAGGTTGAATAAAACAAGCATGTGTATGTTGAGGATGGGCGGTGAAATGACGTGGGCGGTGTAGTCACTGGATGGGTTACCTAAAAAAATGCTAAATGCTTGGTTTCTCTCCTTGTTCTTTATTCTTTGACTTTCGACCATTGATGTTTCGAAGCATGACGTTGACGTTTCGTTTTGACGTCAGTTATTTGACATATCACGTACCGCCAAGTAGCCACACACCTCTACTTAGAAAAAAACAAACCATAAATTGGTTTATTTCTAAGTCACAACTCTAATATTGTACGGTGTCAGCCAGTGGCGGTCCGAGGGCGGGGGTCGTAGCGGTCATAAATCGTACAAGTCAAATTGACAAACTTCCTAAAAATAGGTAATTCACGAAAATTTTAAATATCCGTATACGTCTAAACCATTAGTTCCCAAAGTGATCCAGGTGGACCCCCAGGGGTCCACGGGAGAATCGACGGGGGTCTAAGTTGGCATGACAAAGAAATGGGGTTTACAGTTCAATTTACAATATGGTAGAAATGTAGCTGCAGGGGTCCACCGGAACCAACTAAATTTTGAAAGTGGTCTATGAGAAAAAAAAGGCTGGGAACCTCTGGTGTAAACAATAAAATCAAAAATGGTTAGGTTACTTTTTATTTATAATATTATATTCGATTTTTCTCTGAAATAAATTTTAATTTGCTCAACATTAATATTACACCTCCCAAGTCACTTTGTTAATATGCCCCCCCAAAGTCTGCAACCGCGCCTGATGTCAGCAACCGTACATACTTTGCACTTAGTGACCTACTTATAGTTCATGCGTCACAAATATTGTCACACACAGCATCAGTTATCCAGAAAAATACTCGAATATTACCTAAAAGCCGTTAAAGTAAGAAACTGGAAAAGTATAACAGAATCGATTATTATGGTCGCCGCACAACCCATCAACGTCTTTAAGGTCTGTTGGACAGAACAGTACACGGAATTTCTTTCCTGTTTGGTAATGATTCTCAATTCCTTGCACTATAGGGAATTTGGCGAGGATAGAGAATTGATTGTACTTAAGTGATGTGGACTTTTTCGATGTCCCCAGTGATTATGTCGTAGGTGTGTGTTAAATTGACATTTTGGTGAAATTACAGATATTTTAAGAACTATTACTGAAAAATAAAAATAAAAACTGCCTCATCGGTCTAGTGGTTGTATGCGGGACTGCTGAGCGTGAGGTCCGGGGTTCAATTCCCGGGTCGATAGGGTATGGAATTTCCCAGTAGCATCACGGAGTCTGGATCTGTGCCCGGTAGATGGTAATAAGTTCCCCCCTATTACATGGGACTCAATAACGGCATTAGCAAAATGTGGGTGAACAACAGCACACCTCTGCCTAACCCTTCGGGGAATAATGTACTAAAAATATACGATTCCATTATTTGGAATTATTCGATTTCAATTATGGAGCAGTAAAATTTTGTATTATACAACTTTTGCAACACATTCTTCTGGGTAATGGAAACTGATTGTTATTTTTACAATCTCAAGTTTTTACGACAAGCATAAAGTCTACATGATCATGCTAGAAGTAAAATAAAACAGATCTATACACACATAACTTTAATTTAGAGTATTTTGTTGTAGTTTTATGAATTTATTCATATTTTCATCTTGCCAAAAAGGCCTGCTTAGACCAGAATTGGTTTCACTATAAAATTTGTGGTTGTATCACGATTGCTTACTGGTGTGTGTGTGTGTTTGTGTTTTTAAAAACGTTGCCCCACACTAGGAATAATTCCTGTCTCGTGGGTGCGTTTACAAACACATATATTCACATACACAAAGACCCGGACCCGAAACAACTATCTGTAGATCATACAAATATTTGTTCCATGCGGGAATCGAACCCACGACGCGCAGCGCAGCAGTCGATCTCTCAACCAATGCGCCAACCGTACCCCCAATAACAAAGGTGTAGGTACACAAAGCCACAGTCATTGAGCTATAGTTTAAAAGTTGTATAACTTTATACAACATCGAAATGGTAAGGGTCTAGCAGTTTTTGTGTATTATGCGAACAGTTTACAAACATAAATCATCGTTGAAGTTCTAACACCACGTAAGTGATTTTTTGGCGGTTGTGATATTTGATGGCATTTGCTAGAGAATCGGAAGACGCGTTGTTTCAGCCAATCAGAAACAAGGACCGTCCAATAGAAACTTGTGAAATGAAATGAATATAAAATGGTATTGTAATGGTGTCTATGCAAAATGATGCAGTTTTTTTACAAACTTCAACGACAAAATGTTACATGTAACATTTTGTTGTTGTTAGAACTTCAACGACAAAATGTTACATGTAACACTCACACTCGTAACAAAACTTGGGAACTTGTGACACGTAGCGTGGCGACCAATCGCTCAACCACTGCGCCGTCATCTTTAACTTAAATGAATATCCCTGGATTTCACCCTCGCAGTTTTCAGAACACTATCAGAAACACAGATGCTCCTAACTAGCTACGTCAATCCTTCCATTCGGACAGAGATATATAAGGGTTGCGACAGGGTGCGAAGGGACAAGCTGATCTTGGTCAATATCGTTATGTAAGGGATTTGGGGTACATGGGTTCAGTACCCATTAATCAAACTCAGGATTTTCCACTTTAGAAGCAAAACGTGAGTGATTTTAAATGACGTACTGGAGTGCCAGGTGAATAATGTTATAGCAAAAGAAAGAGGTTCATTTCATTATATAGTCTTACGCTTTTACTCCTCGAGGAGTTAGGCAAAATTGTCGGTAAGTATATTGTACATCCACATTTCGCCGATGCCTTTATTAAGTCTCTTGTAATAGGTGACGACCCTATTACCATTTATTGGTTCCAATACCGGGCTACTGAATAGAATTTGCATACCAAAATCCTATACAGGATCATTCCTTCATTCATTAATTTACTTGCTTTAAATATTGCACATACAACCAGACCCGAAACAACTATCTGTAGATCATACAAATATTTGTTCCGTGCGGGGATTGAACCCACGACACGTAGCGCAGAAAGGTAATCGCTTAACTACTGCGCCAACCGTGTCGTCGATATGGTACATAAGTTAGTATGTAAAAATGAGACCAAGACATATTTCACCAGTAATATAGGCCATTAGACTAATAAGGCAGCCTAATCTATATATATATACATATATCTATTATATCTTATAATCTACTAGCTTTTGCCCGCGACTTCGTACGCGTGGAATTTAGAATCTGATATTTTCCTGCGGTAAAATGGAGCCTATATTTTAAGTAAGACCTCTAGTAATACATCGATGAAAACTGCATTAAGTTCTATGCAGTAGTTTTTGCGTGATGCATATACAAACAGTCATACAGACAGACGCTAGTTAATAAATAATGTAACCTTGATCTCAGAATGACCAAGCACCTTAACTTGCTATCGACATAGTGAAAAGATTAGCTCGTTAGCAATGGAGTTCTTACGACTAACTGGAAAAAGTGACGACTGACTGAATGACGACACGGTTGGCACAGTGGCTAAGCGATTAGCTTTCTGCGTTAGGTGTGGCGGGTTGGATCTTCGCACAAGAACTACAAATGTATGAACTATAGATATTTGTTTCAGGTCGGGTTGTGTGTGCATGTGATATATGTTTGTAAACTGTATCCACGATACAGGAGAAATGCTAGTGAGGGGCAAAGTTTAAAAAAAAAAGGTGCACCAGACGATTTCAAGTTTTTCTACCTGTCACTCATTCTTTGTTGTGCTCGATAAGCCGTGTAACTGGAGTCGTATTAACGTTTCAGACGTGATTGTGACAGGTTTAATTTATTTGCTAGCGAGAAAACATTACGAAAAAATACAAACATTTATAAAGCCAATTATTTTGAACGGATGCGTCGACACGATACGGCCGCCAGTTTAGTGTCATTTCAGTCCTTCCGGCCGTCCGGATGCGCCCGGCGTGGAGGTCAAAGCCATATAGATTGTACCGATTTTTATACTGGCTCTAAGTAAAATGAACCTTACCTACCTATACCTAATGCGATTTTGCATTAGTCGATATAACCGATACGATACCGGTATGTCAGCGGGTTTTTTTTTTTTTTGATTTGTCTCTCGCAGTTAGCTCAGGGAGCTTTTACTGCTTAACCGGGCAAATGGCGAGACCAGAAGGGCCTCCAGCCGATGGGGTATGTCAGCGGGATAACGAAATAAACTGAGAGATATCGGTATCGGCAAGGACAGTGAGATACAGAACGATTCTTTAAAATGAATGAATTTACAAGAGGGTGTTGATAGCCAAAAATACTCAAACGAGTCTCGAGCCCGATTTTGATGAAAACTAAAACTGCAACATTGGATTTTTGAAAAAATAATAATAATATTAATAATATTCGTAGGCAGGAATGGAACCAGTTGATATTGGAAAAAAAAACGCAAACGCTGTATTATTACAACATCCGACAGTGTCGCTAATAAGGATCAAATGGCAAATTACTTCTGTAGTGGAGTGCAAGGAAATCCTCGAATGACGAATTATGACATTGTCTCACTATTGCCGACGGGCTAATCTTTTCACTCCGTTATAAGCGACCTCCATGTGACGGCTCGTGCCAATTCGACAGAAGACTTCTAGTGTAGGGAAAAGTTTTATTAAAAACTAGCTATGCCCGCGACTTCGTTCGCGTGAATGTCGGAACTTAACCATGTATTTTTTAGTGAGACCAAATGAACTTAACCCTATTTTTTTCTAAAATAAAAGAATTTTTCTAAAATAAAAGCAGCCTAAGTTACTCCTTATTACATCAGCTACCTGCCAATAAAAGTCCCGTCAAAATCGGTCCAGCCATTTCAGAGATTAGCCTATACAAACAGACAGACAGACAAAAATTGTAAAAAATGTTATTTTGGTGTATGTACCGTATATATATTCATATGCATGTAGTAAAATACGGTTATTTCAATATTACAAACAGACACTCCAATTTTATTTATATGTATATATCTATTTTATATAGATGTATAGATAAAAAATCTACTTTTAGTATGCCGACATATAGCACAACCTATCTCATCGGATGTGAAATACTGACCTTCAGACTGTCTGACACCTGAATGAGTGTTTCTATTTTCGCTGAAAAGCATTGAAACCGAAAGCATATTTTTAGCCCTGATCGTAATATGGTACTTATAAGATGGCGTGGCTAGATATTATATAAATAGACTTGTAATTTTATTGTTGTTTTTTCTTAACACACTAATCATTTAGCCAATGTCCCACTGTTGAACGAGATCAATATTATAGAGACAGCATTTCCTTATTCTTACGAATATTTTGTCACTGTATATACTAGTTTTCTTATATGAACTTGGTCATAACATAAGTATAACATAGGATCACGCCTGTATTCCCCGAGTGATTAGGCAGAGGTGTCCTATTAGATTATTTTATTACACGCACATTACGTCGATTCCGTTATTGAGTCCCATGTTATAGGGAGTGAGCCTATTGCCATCTACCGGGCGCATTTCCAGACTCCGTAGTGCTATTGAGAAATTCCACACAGAAAAACTCGACTGACTCGGGAATCGAAACCAGGACAACAAGCTCAGCAGTAGCGCTTGCTACCACTAGACTATTGAGGCACTTATGTGGAGAAACCAAGTTATGTGGAGAAAAAAATGGTTTTTTCGAGGCTTTCATCTTCAAACTTAAATACGAGTATATAGTTGACATCTTTATCTATTTTCTGATATATCTTGAGACTTATCAAACTTAAAATGCCACAATAACAGCCTGCTTAGCGCGTATCTTTTGAAAGCTCTGGTACAATAACCAGCAGAGTTCACGATGAACAAAGAAAAATCCTCAGCCCATTCTCTGTCTTATTACAATAGACGTATAGTTGTATATACTCTGCGTTGTTTGGCTAATGGCTCCTACCCGTGGTCGTACTTTCAAGGATCCCTTTTTCTCTTGGGAAACAAAAGAGGCTTTCCTATAGAGTAGTCGTTGTCGGCACATAATAAGGAACAAAATTTTTGTTTTACACCCGAACATAATTAGGGGATTTGCATGAATAAGCTTTTTTAGGGACTTGACAGGCCCTTTTATGTGACGTTTTATATTTATGAGTACATTTAGATTATGGTGTATATATGTACTTATGTATAAAATGTTATTTTCGATGGGATTTTTAAAAATATTAATTTGTGAGCAAGATTAAACACAAATGTCTGAAGTAAT
Source organism: Shargacucullia verbasci (assembly GCA_947562105.1). Classification (NCBI taxonomy): domain Eukaryota; kingdom Metazoa; phylum Arthropoda; class Insecta; order Lepidoptera; family Noctuidae; genus Shargacucullia; species Shargacucullia verbasci. Next base: position 4,362,035 of record OX387296.1, read on the forward strand.
TTTTAGATAACACCTAATCATAATCATCAGTTCACATTCTTTCACTGCTGGACATAAGCCTCTTCCAGTAAGCGCTGCTGATGACGATCTTCGGTGTTTCCTATCATCCCAGCCAACTTTCGCTATACGTCGTTCCACCTGGCCAGGGACGCTCTACACTAGGTTTGCCTACTCGCGACCTCCACCGGAGAACTCGGATTTAGGGAATACTTACTTATACAGAATTTAACATCGTAATTTGCTGTATCGTCTATCATTAATAAATTATATGCCCATGCCGTTATTAAGGCCCACGTAGTTGGGGGTTTTATTACGCGAGCCTTAATAATGACATGGTTAAAATCTGGTCTTGTAATAGTACACATCTGCATGCCCAGAATATACGCATGATGCTACAATATTACAATATAATATAATTATGTATGTAAAACTGGGACTGAACATATTATTTCGATGGTAAAACTTAAGGAATAGCTCCCTCTTGACTTTAATGGCTGTAATGGTTCGAAGTCATGTTCGTTCTTAATTAAAGCAGATCTTAAGTATAACTGCAAACGTTTTAATGCCTTGGTTCTCTGGACTAATGAGGTCGGATGTAAAAGTGCTTGAGTTTCGAAAACGACCAGTACTAGTGATGTGCGAGGACGTTTTATCGAATCCGAAATTATGAAATTATTTGTAATTTAAGTCAATATCGTGTGATTTTTTAAACCTATTAATATTTTCCTATCGATGATTGAGTTTATTCTATTTAAAAGTTAAGTAGTTAGGTTAGAAATACTGAATTATAGATTGATCTATTTGGGAATCAAACTTTATGCTCTATGCTTGACAGTTGCTATTTTTCTTGACAGACACCTTTAAAAACTTCAAGGTTCGGCCGTAAAAAAAACAGATGTATATCTAGGTTCATTATAAAGGTTCATCAAAACGCATCAACGACATTTTATTGCCAGTTTTCATACGCCAAATAAAGATATTTCTGCAATTGCTAGAGTTTATTGGTTGAATTAATTCCCTAGATAAGATAGGTATTTATTTGCCAAGGATAGTATAGACGATGTTACAAACATTGGAGATCATCTTATCCGCCTATAATAGACATACAAATATCGTATAACATTAACAAGATTTTTATAGCTATAATATAATTATAATCTAAAGTTTCCAAGCAGTTTTTTGCCTGTTCTTTTCCATAGGACCTACTATTTGGAACCGTGCGCCTAGAATCTCAACATTTCATAAGTGCCAATGTTTTAATGAACAAAAGTAGTATTTTAGTCTAAAGCTATGGTTTACAATTTTATTTATTATTTTTATGATGAAGGGTGCTTCTACAAAAAATATTTTTTAACTCAGTAAGGTATCTTTTTCATAAATCTACAGTCGAAGTTACATCCCTAGTTAAAAGGTCGTTTTAAGCCAGTTAAACTTGGCATTTTAAGTTTGTATTCTTGATAATTTAACAAGTAGGTATTGTGTTTTAAAGTGTTATGTGTCTCTGATTTAAAACCTTGTTGTTGCCAACTACTGAGTACCCTAATTCTGTTTGTAATCGAGTGTAAGAGATGCGATGATATATGAGACAAAGTATACAAAAATATGTAGCTAAGTTGGTCTATTAGATTTATACGAGTATTATATAGACCTCTCTATAGTGGATATAGGTATTTGAGGTTCGCCAGCTATTACATGTTACTCAATTATGGCATTGGTGAAATAAGTGTGTTGAACGGTACACCTCTGCCTAACGCCGCGGGGAATACTGACGTGATATTAAGCTATGCTATATATTCCTCTCACTAAACCTAATTCAGTCGCTGTAATTTATTAAATTGTTGTTGAATAACGTAAATAGATGCTGACATTGTAATTTTTTTTTTGAATACTCTCTCTTTGTTTTTTCCATGACAATAAGCTTTTATTACGATTAATACAGTCATTGACGGGAAGAGATTGACTTTTAATTAATCAAAAGTGACTTTTTTGGTAATTTGTAAATTTTTTTTGGTAATTGCTCGACTTTCGGAAGCTATTGGAAAATTAATGTTGTTGTTTAATTTCTGTGAGCAATTCATTCAGGGAGAGTATTATTCCGATGAACAGAAGAAATAAAATGAACACTTCAGATGATTGAGGAGGCAATTCGCAATTTATTTCAGTGTAATCTTGTGAGGTACGGCTAGCAATGAAAGTTGATTAATAGTTAAGTTCCTGATATCAATAATTTAAATTCTAAGATATTACAGCTGCATTTAGGCTCTGCAACAACCACTAAACCAACAATATTTTTTACTAAATTTAACATACCTAAAGAACCTTAAATATTCCTATATGTTAAACTTCGTTCGTTGCTGACTGTAGAGTCAGTCAATTAAGTTCATCACAGATCATAATTTTAAATATTAAATATATTAAGAAAGATAATTATTGTTCTGAATCTGATACTTTATTTTCAAGTTTTCAATTTTATAACACTGTTAAACTTTTGACAACTGAATTGACGAATCTGTAATCAAATTTCAGAACAAATTCCTCAGAAAAATCGTGGAGGGACAAATATATAATTATTATTATTATTTGATAAGTCCTTTTTTATTCCAATAAGCTCTATAATAATGTTATAAGTTTATGTCTTCTAGACAAATATGTTTACTGCCTTTGCCTGCTAGTTCTCCTTTAGTATCATCATTATTGTTATTACTATCATTATAGGGCCAGACGATAAACTCATTTCAATGAACTTAATAGCTTCGCCTCGCCTCCTTCTTCGTGTAATAGAATCTTAAGGTGTATGTACATTTTTAAAGTGTTATCCGCAGCGATGCATCCAAGCGAATATTTTGGTGTTACAATATTTTTCGCTTCATCTTTCCGAGGAGTATTGAATCGATAAATTTGCTTTTCTCCAAGATGTGTTACTTTGCGTCCCTTGCGTATTTTATTTAGTAAGTGAAATACTAAGATGTTTTGTTTAAAATTTGTGGCGCATGGAAAGCTTTGTTTTAAGAATCTCTTCTTATGGTTCTATTAATGTTGGGGAGGAAAGATTTATATGGCGATATAAGGAGGACGAGGAGTTCCAGAACGGGATTTCAAAGATTTTTATATTATTGATGACAATTTAACATATAAGATAACATTACGCCTATATCCCTGAAGGGTTAGGCAGAGGTGTACTACTGTGCACCCAACTGAGTCCAATATAATAAAGAGTGTGCCTATTGCCATTAACCAGATACAGTTCCAAAATCCGTGCTGTTACTGAGAATTTCTATACACAAACACAAAATAATACCTTGTCCGACTCGGGTAACGAACCCAGCACCTCACGTTTAGCACCTGCGCTTGTGACCACTAGACTAACGAGGCAGTATTTGAGAGGATTATAGATGAATGTGCTCGATACTTTCAAAATTATGATTGATCTTTGATTTGAATCTAAGACTTTGGAAGAAGAATAGCGAAACAATGCAAATCGAAAACTTTAATTTGCAGTCAGTCATTATGACACATGACTTACAAATCTCGTGCTTGAATACTGTAGATATTCGTAAATGTTTATGTGATCAAACTATTACTAAAATTTTCTAGTTTGAGATCGTCGTGAGTACAGGTGGTGTCAAGATATAGGTACTAGTCTGTTGTATCCTGAAGACGGCGGGTAATCGCGCAGATACCGACACGCATTCTTCCTGTCTTGACGAGGTTCTATTACAGACACATAATTTTAAACCGTGACATTCTAACCTACATACATAGACATATGATAATGCTTCGAATTTATGCTTTTAGAAGTATCTTTGTGAAGCTAATCTTGTAGAACAACAGATTTGATTTTAATCTCTTCTGGGCCCTAATTTTAAAATTAAGAACCCAAGGGTGTAAGCTCGTCAGCTAAGTGTGAATACCTGGGATCGATTGGGTTTGAGATTTTTTCTTAGAACGTTCTGAGGTAATAGTCTGGAATTTGGAATTCTGCCCGGTAGATTTTAATACTTATTATTTTGAACTAACGACATATTCAACATCAATATTTGAAATTTGTGTCTTATCCTACGGCATGTGGCCCAATACAGTTATGATCCAAAGTTATTTAACGAAAGTGGAACCGCGAGCAAAAACTAGTATCATAATAAGCTAGATGCTGAAATCAAGTAGAAAAACAACTAGGCTGTAAGGTGACGGGTAATCGTGGAGAGGCATGAACGTCCTTCCGTTGCCCTCCTACCTCCCCGGAGCGGAGACAGCCCTTGTAGGTGGATGAAATGGATTTATGAGGCGGCGAGGGCTTGAGAGATATTTTGTTTGGATTTCTGTCAATATAACTTTACTGTATTTTTATTTATGGAGCTCTGGGAAAGCTTCCGTGGAAAGCAGCAATGGTAGATAGTTATCAGTATATGCTTTTGTAATAATTTTTTGTAATTGTAATAATAGGTAGGTATGTTGTTTATGATAACAGGGATATATCAAAAGATAGGGACAATGATCACAACCTATGCTCTAGTTAGTTAGGTATGTACAAAGCTCTGCCGCAACGATATTCGGAGAAGAATAGATAGAATTTTTTTCAAGGTTTTTATCTACCCCATATGTTTGACTAATAGGTACCTACAAAAACTGCGGCCAAAAACTTGAATAATAGACTATAATATAGAAATGAAAATTGCACTCTGTAGATTAAAATGCATCATATGTCTATAACAGCAAACGCAAGGAAAGAAAACATTTGTGTTTCCACAACTTAAATAAACATATTGTAAATGTTGCCTGGTACAAATATGACAGAAACTTATGTTCAGATTTAACTGTTCGAACGGAGTCGCATGCAGTGACGCACAAACTTGCTCCACAATTTAATAGCCATAATCTAGAATATCTATAGAAAATCCAAGTCTCAATAACACAACACAAAACGATCAAAAACATGTAAAAAGGACAAAGGGCCGAACTCAAAACCTTCGACACAAAAGGCGACTGAAAAATCTGAGACCGATTCAAAATGAACTTTTATCCACCGGAACCTTCTACATTTGGCTTCAGTGCTTCATTCAAAGGAACCCGATGTATCTTCGACATAAAAAAGTAATTTTCTTTGCCATTTCACACGGGTGAACATTGTATACTATTGTGGTCGAGGTTCAGACTGGGTGTCGAATAACTGACGTATACAAGATAATGTTCGACCCTTTTGTCGAAAATCGTTTGCGAAAAGGCTTGTAATGGAAATGTTTGAGTCTTGTCTGGGAGAGTGTATCAGTAAATGTGAAGATGTTTGGATTATTTGAGATATTTATATATATGTATATTGTATATATATACCTATATATAAATAGCGTGAGGTCCTGCGTTTGATTACAGGGCCGGACAATGTTATTGGGTTTTTCTGTATGGAAATTCTAAGTAGCACCACGGAGTGTAAAACTTTGCCCGGTAGATGACAATAGGCATGCCCCGGTCGCCTTATATGGGACTCAATAACGGTATTGGTGAAATGTGGGTGTACAATAGTACTCCTCTGCCTAACCCTTCGGGTATTACAAGCGTGATGCTATTTTATGTTTTCATCAGACCTTTTTGTAAAAAAGAGGTAACCACAATTTTATACTGACGGCTTCTACACTTCACCTGGATCAAAGCTTCGGATTTAAAAGGAATTCTATGATTTGTGGATTACGCTTTGGGAATATTTATGTCATGGGTACCTATGTACTATGTCTCAGTACAATACAGCAGTGGTTGAGTGATCGACTGCTGCGCTCAGTACGTTTATAAAGTGGTCACGCGTTCCCGGTCTGGGAATTTGTGTCCTAGTGTGAGGCAACGCTTTTTAAATGACTTCAAAAAAGGAGGAGGTTCTCAGTTCCACTGTACGTTTTTTTTTTGTATATTTATTTCGCTATCATTCCATCAATTATGGATCGATTTAACAATTATTTTTTTGTTTGAAAAAGTATGCTCCCAAGTTGGTCCCATTGTCACCAAGTGAGGATCTGATGATGGGATCCTAGGGAAATCGAACATCATCATTTAATGATGCTGAGCTGATGATGGATGTCATAGTACTCCTCAACGGTAAGGAGTTAGGGAATGAAACTTCCAAGTTTGGGATCACTCCTGTATATAACATTTGGTATAGAGGGTCTGATGATGGAGCCAGGAGATAGATAGTGGAACGCTTCAGTAGCTACTAGTAAACCCCTCGAGTTTGGGCTCATTTTAAACCGCTAAGAGGCAAGACAATCACTGTATTAGTTACGATAGTCGTCTTAAAGTTTTCATTTCTCGTAATGCGTTTTCATCATGTGGTCGGCTAAGTAATTTATTTGATTTTAAATCACAAAGTGCAATACCGTCTAAGTTTTTCACTCGACTTGGGGTAACATACATTTGACCTTTGTAAAGTTTTTCAAAAGAAGCGCGTCCTTACTATGTCTACCCATCACTCAAAATTGAAAAATAATTAATATTTTAACAGTATAGTAGTTGAAGAATTTTGAAGTCGGTGTCAAGTAAATCATAAAAGTAATATACCTTGCTGCTATAATAACGACATTGAAACAACGAGTTCACGTAAAAATTGTCGAGTGTGAGGCGAATTATGCGTCGGACACGACAAATGCACTTCGCCAATCGTGTCGGTTTATCATTGCATGTTTTACTTGGCATCGACTTCAATATTCTTCAACTACTATACTGTATAATAAAACATTTTTTTTCTTTTTAGTTAGTTTTGTTTTTGAGTTTTTTGGAGTCGGCTTTTATTTTTTGTTAAAAAAAATATAATGAAAAAATAAATAAAATGAGAATTGACGTTAACAGATGTGATTTCGCACTTATTTAATAAAAATGACTGAATGAAATAAATATTTTTTTTAAAAACTTTGCCCCACACTGGGGTCTCTCCTATATCGTGGGTACACTTATAAACATGCATGTCACATACACACACAACCTAACCCAAAACAACTACATATCTGTAGATCATAGAAATATTTGTTCCGTGCGGGAATCGAACCCGCGATACCTAGCGCACTGCGTCAAATGTGCCGTCAAGTGATCAATGTCAGTATGGCGCAATGCTTGCAAAAATTGCTCCACAATAATTCTTTGAACTGTGTCAGTCGGAACTTGTATTATTAAAAGATAGTAGAGATTAAAAAGTTAATAAACCTGTCTTATATCATGAAATGTTGCCAGTTTATTCGCTATCTGAAAGTACAATCATAATAATTCTTTTCTAAGTAGTTCAAAAGCTTTTATCTTAAAATTATAATGGCATATGAGTGTCTCATAGGTTTTGTGTCTGCAACCCGGGTGCTGAGGGTACAAGCCCTGGTTCGGGCACTATTATTGGGTTTTTCTGTAAGAAAATTCAATATTTCAACGTTGTCAGGAACCTTGGTAGATTAACAACACTTATAAACGATGGAAAACGCGGATGAGTGTTCGCAAAAAACAAAACAATATTTACAAGTTATTTGCCTCGAAATAAACCTCGAAAGCGAAATCAAATATGTTTGCACCAAAACTACAATATTTGTATAAATCAACTCTATGATTGATTGTCACTTTATCGAAAACAACTCGAAGTTCTTTTGATAAAAGTCCCAATATTTCAACGGTGAAGATTCTGACGTTAACTTCAATCAGGCTTACTTTTATATTCAGATTTTAGCTGTCTGTAAACTCTTCTGTTTGGCTTGTAAAACGATTTTTCTTTGCAAATGCAAAGAAAAATCGATGCCAAGCCAATTCTTTATATTTTTAGTTTAGCCAAATCTGGATTACCATCGCGTAGATACGATGACAGCACGATTAATGATCCAGGGAGAAAATCTCACTCGCATGAATAGATAAGTTGATAGTGTCAGTAGGCTTATCACTACATATTATAAAACGAAGTCCACCCGCCGCGTCTGTCTGTCTGTTCGCGATAAACTCAAAAACTACTAAATGGATTTCTATGTGGTTTTCACCAATGAACATAGTGATGGGATAGGTGTATAATTCGCTAAGGTTTTGTGTAAATTGGCTGAAATGTGACGATGATTGTTGAAGATGTCGGAAACAATCATGCCGACTGGGACTTTGCAAGCTTTACTCGCGTGCGTCGCGTAAACCAATTGAGTTATAATATATCCTTATTAAATTAAATAAGACCATCATTTTAGAAAAAAAAAGATTATATAATACTAGCGACCCGCTCCAGCTTCGCCCGTGTGGTTTACGAACCCGTATATTTTTCCGGGATAAAAAGTAGCCTATGTACTGTTCTAGACTATAATCTATCTCTGTGCCAAATTTCATCCAGATCCGTTCTGCCGTTCTGGCGTGAAAGGGTAACAAAGATCCATCCATCCATCCATCCTCACAAACTTTCACATTTATAATATTAATAGGAAGCGTCCAGCAATGTATTTTTATTATACAGGATGTTATCATCGTGCAGTTAAACCCCGTTTGGCTTAATTAACTCTTGTTACTTCCACAAAATCTCTCACAGATGATGTAACAGCTGTTTGTGAGTATTGTTCTCTGATTCCTGTTTTCGAGTAATTTAAAATTTTGTTTAAAGATATGTGGAGGTTCTAGATTTTTACTTATAGGTACTATTAGAGTTGGTACTTAGTGACACATTATGCTATGCCAATGAAATAATAATTTAAAGGGTGCTTTGGATATTATACAAACATCCACCAAGATTTTGTGTAGCAACAAATGGAGACAATCCCAAGCTTACACACACAGCTTAGCAAACATTTTATTATATTTATTATTTAGTAAGGGATTAATATTGTTCACTTAATTAATATTGGTACTTTGACTGCCCCATTAGTATAATTCTCGCAAGTCGTACTAATGAGCGATTCAATTCCCTGGACGGGAAAAACGTTATCGGGTTTTTCTGATAAACTTAGTAGCAAGCTAGAGTTTGGTATTGTGCCGTGGTTGACCACAATACGCTCGCCTCCCATTTCTAGGGATTTAATAACAGCATTGGCGAATTTTGGGTGTACAGCACACTTCTGGCGAACCCTCCAGGAAAAACTGGCGTGATAAATTCAATACACTGATCGATAAATTTTAAGCAAATTTGTGTACCTATAATAATGCATTTTTTTATTCAGAAAACATATTCGAAACTGTACAATCATCAGCTACTTTCGACATTGAAAATGTAATAACAGTGAAAATATTATAAGGCAGTATTTTCTTTGTTCTCAAAAGCACGGCCTTCCTTATTGCTATTACTCTCGTTTGTTGACAGCTTTGGTGTTCCAATTTGGGTTTTAGCGGAACATTTTCGGAACAAAATTCTGTGGAAATTAAGTGTCTATAAAGTTTACTTTCCTTATTGCTGCAAATAGAATAGAATAGATAAATCCAGCCCATTATAGATCCACTGTTGGGCATGGACCATTTTCAGAATAAGAAACTCCTCTACGATTAAAATCTTAAAAATAGAACACTCTCAAGTGGATTCCATACGATGTTTTCCTTTACAGATTATGCTTTTGATGATAAAATTATGATCCCCACATGAATTCAAAAAGTTAGAAGTGCGGGCCGGGTTCGAACTTAGACCATCATGAATACAGGCAGGGGTTCAAAAGTTGGATGTCACTACTCATTTTTAATTTTTTTTTATGATTTTAAATTTCTAACAAATAATAATGGCAATGGCCAATGGCCCCCATTCCATGATAAAAATCCATAGTTAGGCTTTTTAAACTTAGTTTTGTAAATATAATTTCTTAACTCATATACCTACTCAATACATAATAAAAAATGTAAACAATATAAAAACTATAATAATATATAACATAATAAAATATATTTTGGGGCAGTTATCTAATTAACTTGGAACTTACTGGTTATAGGCCTGTTTTTCTTGAGGATAAGTAAAAATATTTACATTATCTTGGAATCTCTAGATTGACGCCGATTTCCATCAAAATACGTAATCAACCAGTTACAGCGAGTTAATATAAAGAACGCGAGAAGTTTTCAAGAAAACTCGTGTCTATACCGTAGTGGAAGGCAGTACATACCTGATAATCGGTGTAAACATTAGAAATGTACTTATATTTCTTTATTTATTTTTTGGTTTTGAGTAACGTGAGTGAGGCGTTTTTTCATTTGGCGGGTAAATATTAAACATGATTTTTTGATTTTTAAAAGAGTACTTGCAGTCTTGCCTCTAGTCGGCTCTAGGATAAGAAAAGAAAAAATCTTAGTTAAAACTATTCCTTTGTTTGTACATTATAAAATAAAAATTGTGAAATGAAAAAAGTATCTAATATTAATAGTCTGCCTTCTAAAGATCCAAATATTGGAGATAATCAAGAAAAAACATTATGAGTTTATCTGTGTTAGTTTACAGCTGTCAAAAAAAAAAAGAGGCAGCATTTTTATAAATCGAAGTTTTACTTGAATATATTGAGAAAATACACTATCAATTATTACTTTAGACTTCGTTAAAAATAATTGGTTGCAAATGTTGCAAACAAAACCAATTAATTCAAATTTAATTTTAAAATTGGAATTATTTAAACTTAGTCTATACTGTTTATTCTTAATAATTATGAGCGGGATATTATGTTTCATAATTAAATTTTTCATATATTTTTTTATAATATTTTCATCTAGCTACTCTTCGTACCTATTACCGTTACAGATAGTATGTAACACGACACATTTGAAAATACACCATGGAATCTAGAAAAACTTTCAGACAAACAATTTACTCAACATCATTTTTAAGTTAGCATAAAAACAAATGTCCCCATATAAATGCTGATCAGTAATTTTGTTTGTGTATTGAATTTTCATGTTCCCTTCACAGAAAAGCCGATATTCCTGTGTTTCAAAGTGTGCCCCCTGTATTGTTCCCAGCGGCGAAGTGATGAGGGTAAGACGTTACTTATTATTACCAATGTGGGACACGTCCTGTATAATTTGTACGATACGTGCTTTATAAAAGGTTTATATATATTGATATAGGTAAATTGGTCTGGCGAGATAAAATATTTTGGTTCACAAAAATGCGTCAAAAGTGAATAGGTTACTTACCTACTTGGTATTTTTTTCGTTGTCAGAAATTTATCTCGAAAATTGACTTTGTGATTAGGGTAGTGGATATAACGCATCACGACTGTATTCCCCAAAGGGTTCGGCAGAGGTGTACTATTTTACACCCACATTTCGTCGATGCTGTTATTGAGTCCCATGTAATAAGGTGTGAGCCTATTGCCATCTAGTGGAATAAGCGCTTATCGCTAGTGGTCGCAAGCGCGACTGCTGATTGTGAGGTTATGGATTCGATTCCCGGATCGGGCAAAGTGTTTTTGGGTTTTTCTATATGCAAATTCTCAGTAACAGCACGTAATATGGAACTGTGCCCGGTTGATGGAAATAGGCTCACCCCCTATTACATGGGACTTACAGCATCAGCGCAGCGTGAATGTATGCCTTTGCCTAACCGTCCAGGGAATGGAGGCGTGATGCCATGTTATATTGTTCTGCGCGTAGGTCATTTTTAACACAAACACGATACCCTAAACCCTTCACGTTTATATTTCAGATGCCTCATCCTTAATCTACCTCGAAGATGATCCATACTCCTTCAATCCAAATGTTTGGATTGAGGATGAGCCAGTCCACCCTCCGTACCATTACGGCCACTTCGTGTTCTGCAAGCCGAAAACAACGACTACAACGCCTGCACCGACTACTACGACTATGGCGACTACGACTGAAGAGCCGACTTGGATATGCATGGTTTGTAAGACGAAATGTAACTATCCGAAAAGCTAATTGTATAGTTGACTGTAGTAAATAAAGTATTTTAGCTATAAGCTTTTTTGTAGATGTATTTAGAAGAACTTTACCTATTATAAAGAACTTTATCTAAACAATTTACCAAAACATTACCTATTAGACTATTGAAGACAGATCGCCTCGTACACCACAACAATGTACAATGCTTTTTGTGCTTTTTAAACAGTACAGAAGAAATCTTAGTGGGGTAGTACTAGGATTCTTCTGTATCGTGAATACAGTTTACCAACATACATATCACACGTCCCAGACCCGAAACAACTGTCAGCTGTAGATCATACAAGTATTTGTTCCGTGCGGGAAATGAACCTGCGACACTTAGCGTAGACACATAGACTATTAAAATATATTACTGCAACACCTGTTTTTTACGAGTTCAGCAAGAAGATAGGGATTTGATTTTTGAAGTAAGATTTCTCTTTGTTCTTGTCTCAGATTTTATATGTCGCTTCCGTAATGAACTGTTACAAATTAGCAGTGAATTATTACTTTTCTTAATGTTTTATTATTTATTAAAGTTACGATTCATGATAACTTAATGTTATTTGACTCGGATTAAATAAAAGTTAGAAAGTTACCTAACCTCATAAACGCGGATCCTTTTCAAGTGACAGGTGAACTGAACCGAAATTAAGAATATCCTCCAAGCAAGTCTTTGTGATCAATGAGTGTCCTCACAGCCTCGTTCCCGAAGTATACGGCCTACTTTTGATTTTGAATAGGAGAGTCGAGTGACAAGTACTACCTACTTAATTTGTGGTTGTGTCCATGGCATAAACCTGCCATTTTTTGCTGGTGAACATGTTTGAACTGACTTATCATCTGTCTGGCCTTTTCCTAACTTATACTGGGGTTGGGTCCCATTCTAACCGGTTGCGGTAATATCAGTATTTTACAAGCAGCGGCTGCCACCTGACCTTCGCTACCCTACCTTGGATGATACTCTAAGGTTTGACAGGTTGTCAGAGTTGTTGGGTTGTTGACACCCTAGCTTGTATATAAGCAATGTAGCTGGGGGTGAATTGTATACGGATGGCGGAAGACAGAGTATGTAACTTGAGAGACAAATATGTTGATCTTCAGTTGATTATTACAGCATACCTGTGCATTTTCAGGAAAACAATATGAGAAAGTAACAAACTTTCCTCACCTGACAGCTGACACCACAAAATCAATCACTCCTTCCCGTGAAAGTTGTACCATTGTGTTATGACGTATAGCGTTGTTGCGTTTAAGTTTCATGTTACATGATTAACTACCCTTTGTTAGTAGTTTGGAAGATTATTTAATAAGTTTGTACTTAGCTTTCTCACTTGTGTTGTCGGATGAAGGATGTGGAATCTCTTGACGTGTACTGTTGATAATTACTTCGGTACATTTAGGATTTGAAGACACGTTTAGACAAACTATTACTCTAAGAAAACAATAAAGCTAATTTCAATTTGAAATTAAAATACGAATGAGATTGTTTATATAAAAATAAAAAAATAAAACACATTATTGTTCTATTGTAGAGCGTAGAGCAGACAATCGTTTAGCCAGTGCGTCAATCGTGTCTTTATAATTGTGGAGACACAATAGTACACCTGTAGTTAGTCTTTGTTTACTCTTAAATAGCATCAAGACTTTATGAATCCGCTGGGAATAAAATCTGCAGGCGTTAGTACTTAAATATGATTTTCAAGACCTATGCTCTCGTAATCCTTGCATCATAGGATATTAAAATCAACGTAGATATGTAAATCCGACTCTCTCTGATAACCAGTAGCACTGGTTAGGTCAAGAACTGGTGTTGAGGAAGGTATTATATTTGCGTAACTTCTAGATTATCTAGATGTTAGCGAAACTGATTCCTTCAAACGAGTTTTGTTATATAACTTGAAGTTGAAATTTGCGCATTGATGTAAATAGCTTGTGCGTCAAGAAGTTGACTATGATGAGAACTGTACCGCTATCATGAGTTTTTTACTATTTACTTTCAAAGTAAAAGCAAATTTTCATGATAGCGATTTTAGTTCTTAACTTGGTTACATTAGGGATTAGGCTCGCTAACATGATGTCTCTATAAAAAAGTAAATAGTAAATCAAATCTTTATTATGACTAGATGTCACATTAGCGACTGTAATCTTTAATGTTACCAAGTTAAGAACTAAAATCGCTATCATGAAAAATTACTTTTACTTTGAAAGTAAATCGTAAAAAACTCATGATAGCGGTACTGACTACCTTGAATGGAGCAACTACTCAAATGTTTTTACTGCAGAAAGAGCAACCAACTTAAACAGTGTGAAGGGAAGCAGGTGCAGCAAGAGATCTTTAGAGTTCATCTTACCATGGCTGTAGGCCGAGTTACTTAGAAACATGATATCTTTTAACTACCTTAGGTGGTATACAAAGAGTTGCTTATATTAGCAATTATTTTAATACCGGGATTATTTTATGATGAAAAAATATACATAATAAGGAAATGTAATGGAAATGGTTTTTCAGACCAGCCAGGCTAAAATGAACCGCGACGTAATTTTATCGTCGCATTATTTCGTGCGGAAACAGGTTTTTAAATACATTATCTCGTCTTGTAACGAAGACAAAATTATTTTGCGGCGCAAGTCAGCCGTGTGGAAATTAAAGGTAAGTTTAATATTTTTAACCAGAATCAAAGCATCAGGAGAACAATCTTGATCGAGAGATCCGCAACTTAATAACGTAAAAATAGCGACAGCAACGCCACAGCCACGCGACAGCAGCCTTATTGTTGACCAAAGCGAAAGTCTAAGTCTATGTTGTTGACCAATACATACGTGACACAAAAATGACGTTTGACAAGTAGCTATCGCGCGATTTACACATTTCGAAACTGATAGCTACATCGGTAATTAGGCTGCTGTTGTGCTACTTTACAAGAGACGATTCGAAATAATATATCAAGTCCCACAACATACTATTTCGATGGTGAAACCATTGACTGCTATTAGGACACTGTTTTATTGTCGCTTATATGACGCCCGGTGGGGATGCAGCCCATACACACGTGCAAACGCATACATAACAATTCCTGCAGTTACATGAGTAAAAAAAAATCTATAAATATACAAAATGGATGCATAATTAAGTTAAGTACAGTAAATGACAAAAAGGGTTTATTCGAAAAAAATGAGTATTGGTCAAAGAAGTGAAGTTACATCCCTAAAAAGCAACAATTAATTTTTATGCTGTTCTAATCTTCGACAAACTTCCGTTACAAAATCATCGTAACCAAACCCGAAGTCGGAAGGGTCTCGAAGTTCCGACCTTTCAGAGTCGGAAGCATTGTTCCGTATTACCCTTACTCCTGATACCATAAAAGAAAAACGTTTTTAGAGTAACCCCATAAATAACATATCAATGTTTACAGGTACCATTCGAACGATTCACTAACATACAGTTATGTGACGTAAAACTTTTTGGTACAAAAATCTTGTTGCTTCCACGAAAGGTACGGAGAGTTTGAAGGACCTGTTAACGGATTCCAATACTCATAAGTCTTTAGAAAGTGTTTTGTTTACGCTACTTGAGACCCAAATAGTACCTACGCAACTGAGGGTCTCAGACCCGATGTAATGTTTAGATATTCCGATTCGGTTTCCAAGTAGGAAATAAATAAGGAATCCTTTCTTATATTGTAGTTTTTTGCGTATATCAAAATGTATTGAAGGCGCGGATGTTAATGTATGCTAAAGCAGCTAGAATATCGTTTCCAACTCGTATAAAACGTCTAAAATATTGAGGGTTAGTCAGCCAATATTTTTATAAAACGGCTGGTAAAAATTGGTTCTGTTTACTGTTATTTTTCATTGCAGGTGCAAACTTCGTGCCAATACTATAAGGTCTAAAAAAGGGGTTAGTCGAACCTCTAACTAAATACTAATAAAATCTACATAACTGTAATAATTGGTTGTGTTTATGTTAAAGATAAAAACAGCCAGTGAAATAAAATGACAGCAATAAAGGCATTCTAACTTAAGATTATTTTCGGTTAAACCATTTGAGTATATTCATGGGCAGCAGTAATCTTATCAACAACTCACCCACATCATTTTTTATGCCAAAAATACCTTCAACTTAACAAATCTTAACATGTATTTATGTCTTTACAAATTTATATAAAGGTAACGAAGAAGCATGTTCCGCAATAAATAGGAATAAGCGAGAACTAAGCTGCCAAGATTTTAGAGGTTACCATAAAACCATATTATGTAGCCGAAGGGCGTATGATACGCTTTGCGGTGTCAACCACAGTACATGTACAGTCTTAGGGGTTGTAGTTCATATAAATGATATTAAGGGCCATTTAAACTGGCAGTATAACTTATGTTGGAAATGAAATCGGCCTTTGTTTACCTATATAAAAGTTTATGTGAAACTGTTTATTTTTGTCATAACGGTCTGTTATATTTTCAGTGAACTTGGGTAAGATCACCCACACACTACAGGCTTTAAATCGACCGATAGTTTAATTCGATTAATATTGCGCATAAGTAATATAGCAGAGCGCACATTAATCCAACTCGATTCTCATTTCAAAATAAAATCGGGCATCCATCGGCTGCTTGTTTAGTCTGTAGTGTGCGTGTGCGTATGCGGGGCTCAAATTCGTATAAAACAGTTTGTGTGGTGAATGATAACAAAATGGCTGACTGTTTTTTCGGCACAGAATACGTTACTCGTTCCTTTCAGTGGCGGCCCGGGGGGGGGGGGGGGGGGGTCGTGGGGGTCAGGACCCACCAAAATCATTCACGTAAAATTGACAAACCTCCTAAAAATAGACAATTTATGAAAATTTTAAACATATTATTAAATTACTGTTTAAAACGTCTAAACAATGAAATCAAATCTAGGTAGGTTTTTTTTAATTATAATATTTATATTAAATCTTTTTGTGAAATAAATTTTAATTTGCTGAATTTCAATATGACACCCAAGTCATTTTACTGTTAATATGACCCCCCGAAATTGTTTGTTGGCGACCGCGCCTGGTTCCTTTTCGATGGGTATCTTAAAGGTGATTCAGAGATTTTGTTTAAGGGTCAGGCAACAAACATCATCCTTGTGCTCTAATAACCAATTGATTCTGTCAAAGATTTTGTATTAAGTTTGATTTCTTCCAGTGAGTGACTAAGGGTTCATCCACATTAGCATATCTTTCACACATTTTCTACGCAACGTCTGAGCTGACCTTTGAATGATTTTGAGCGATTTCATATCAAAAGCAGTACGACATTATTCAGACTGCCTCATTGGTCTAGTGGTCGCAAGCGCGACTGCTGAGCGTGAGGTCCTGGGTTCGATCCCCGGGCTGGAACTGTGCCCGGTAGATGGCAATAGGCTCGCCCCCTATTACATGGGACTCAATAACGGTATCGGCAAAATGTGGGGGGCGGCGGGTGTACATAGTACACGTCTGCCTAGCCCTTCGGGGAATACAGGCGTGATGTTATGTTATGTAATTCAGAGTTATCGCTGACGCTCGTGTAAACAGGCCCTAAAATACCGACAAGTCATTTTCATATATTCCCGGAAGACGAAACTCAGCGTGCAAGGGGTATGACTGAAAATAAATCTGATATCTACCTACTTAAAAACATATCTTTGGCTATATAGGGTAGATATTATTGACAGACGCGGCGTCTACGCAAGTTCACAATCGCGTCACGCTTCACAGATCAGACCTCAAATCTTTGTTGATCCCTTGCCTACCTAACACGCCGTATCGTGCTTGATAAAACATTCGTGCTAGGGATTCTGATGTAGTTTGTCCTGGATTCCTCTTATATAGAAATATTAGGAAAATACAATATATCACAGAAAGCGAACAGTAATAAGGTCGGAATAATGCATTTTTTTCTTCTATGAATAGCGATTGGGTAACAACCATTGAACAAGATTCTAATTTGTGTTGAATTTATTTTATGTAAATTTAGATATATATGTTGAATTATTTCACGAGGTTCGAATGAGGTTTGAATAAAAATTTGTTGCGTACATTTACATCCTATACTATCCTACTAATATTATAAACGTGAAAGTTTTGTGAGGATGGATGGATGGATCTTTGTTATTCTTTCACTCCAGAACGGCTGAATGAAATTTGGCACCGAGGTAGATTACAGTTCAATGCGTTAAATCGAGTTTGTCAAAAGAAACTTACACTAAGGCCTTAATCACAGTATTATTGTCGTAATTTGAGTTCAAAATAAACTGACTTCCAAAAGTCATTTTGAAATCTGCTTCAGTCTCGATATAAGTGTTGAAAAGACGAGAAATATTTTATCGTTTCAATACAGATACAAGTTTCCGTTGATCCAAAAATAAATTGCCAATAAGATGGTAAAGAAACTTAAATGCTAAGAAAACACTTAAGTTTGCAAACAAAATTTATTGAACATCGTGCAGCAAAAGAAAAAAAAATGTCTTTTGAATTGAAAATCTGGTATTTTTAGATTTTCGTTCCAGTTTTTCCTTTATACCCCAAAGTTTTCCTATTTAATTCAATGCCGCTTGTTATTATAATTTCATTGAAATTTTCTAGTCGGTTGTTGAACTGTGTGGGCAGACTTTGATATTTTGGTTGCTCGACTTTGCATCTGTGAGTAGTTCCGAGAGGTTCTGTTAGACGATCATTTTGTGCTATGTAGGGTGACTGGTAACTGGTACTTAAACACATGATTGTGACTTACTTATGACAATAAACTTTCCTAATAAACTCAACTCATTACTGTCTTAGTGGTGGGAAAGGATCTCTTCTCTGAATAAGAAGGGTTAGGCCTTAGTCTACCACGCTGGCCCGGTGCGGGTTGGCGGACTACATACACCATCAAGAACTTTCTGGAGCCCTCTCAGGTGTGCAGGTTTCCTCACGATGTTTTTCTTCATCGTAAACACAAGCGATATTCACATAGATGTGATCCACTCATGATTCCGAAAAGTTAGAGGTGTGGGCCGGGCTTGAACCTAGACCCTCCTGCATGGAACGCAAGCGTTCAACTGAAAGGCTATCACTGCTTTCTTAAATAATGATTTTTATAAAGGCTTCTGATTAATACTAAAATCAATCCAAAGCCTAGAGAAGTGTAATGGGATACTTGGATTTACTTGAACAATGCTCTAGCCATGTTCATTCCTGGTACTGAATCAGCTGGCGACGGAGGGTTGAAGCGGCGCTACTGTTTTTTTGCACAGGATTTTTAGAATCAGCCCGGTATTGGAAATAATGGCCGATAGATGGCAATAAGCTCGGTCGCTACTAAAAGGGACTCAATAAAAAAAAAAAACGCCATGCCTAAGCCCGTCTTACATGCCTCATTCTTCGGGGAATATAAAGTATTTAATGAATGTATATAAATGTGTATTTTTAAAAAGGCCATATATCAGACTTCCAAAAATAAAAACAAAAGAACCACAAACCTAACAAAATTAATGCAACAACATTAAACACAGAGGTTGATTTTATTCACCCCCGTTTGCGAGATCACACTTCACACTTACTCTAATAGAATTTCGTTTTACTCGAAGTGTTTGCAAAATTAGGTTCGGTGTGGTTTAGAGTGTCTGCAAACTAACAAGCGCTTTCTATTTGTCCGATGTTCAATCAAACACTAAATTAACTGGATTGTTTTATTTTGTCTGTGATGCACGTTTTACTGGGTAAAAAGCGTCACGTCGGTCGTCGGCTTCGGTCTGCTGATGGTTTTGAATTGGATCTCCACCAAGTGCAAGCTCTTCTATGATAAGAATAATTAATCTTAGTGGAAGGGGTTACAGGAACACGAGGAATTTAGTACATAACTATTTAAAACAAAAATATCTTTAAAAATAGTGCTATTACGCCTGACGTTTGACTTTCGAATCCAATCAAGCGCACATAGGATATTTTTAAGCTGGCACGAACATCAGTCAAGATTGATTGATTGCTTGAACAGTAACACACATCGCTGAGGTGGCACACGACTGAGTGAAGTGGAGGAGGTTTCATAGGAAGCCGGAATATAATGTAAGATTAATTGCAAATGGCTCAGAAAATGGATGGATTCTTGGATTCCCCATGGATTCTCTTGTATCGTGGATGTTTTCTTCTTTTACAAAACTCGCATGCAAATACACTGTTATACCAGAAATGACTGCTTGTTTGTCATAAATACATACGTCACATTACTTATAAACTAAATCGCTAACCCACTTAACCAATCGAACCGTCAAAGGTTGGTTGGTTGGTATAATGAAATAAACTGGTCCCGACTCTCAGTACGACAAGTCGGTACACATTAAATACGGAGTAAGTATATTAAGTGTATGGTACACACTCAAGTTTACTGAGCAGGTTGATTAACTTGTGCGGACTACCTTTGAATAGGCAGTCGGCCTTTTTAGGCACTACACACTTGAAAAATGAAACAAATATCCAGTAACAACTCACGGAACGACAGGTCGGGACGGACTTATAGATGTAGGTTGATTACCCGTACCGACTAACTGCAGACAACCTGCTTTTTATTGCAAGTTTCCAATAAACTATTCCTACAATTTATTTTTAAATTAAGAAGTAATTAAGGAGGAAGAAAAATTATAATGATTATGACGACACACAGTAACAAAACTAGACAGTTCTCAAGGGCAACTTTTTGTTAGTACCTACATAAAAATAAAATAAAAGAGTAGGTAATACAAAACAAAACAAAAAATGACAATAGGTAGTCAAGAGTACATCTCTAAAAAAGTATATATGTAGAGTATAATACATGGCAAAAAAAGGCTCGCTTAAGTTGCTCTGATCACAGTCATCTATAAAATAGAACATTCATTTGAAGAAAGTCTGCGTCTTAAACGGCCATATTGTTGGATTTACTGCAAGCCTTGAAGCCTTGTAATGTGAGAGTAATCCCCGAATCACATACACGTTGTAATTTACGGAGAGTTACGGTTTTTACAACCCTGGTTGCTATGCAACGCTTTTCATTAGGGACGCCCACTGACTGACAAAACCGTATGATGTAGGGTGAGCATGTGACAATGACAAAGTTAATGGCAGTTAAGTTAAGTTTTTTTCTGTTACGTACTGTAGGGTAGTCGGAATTGCATAATGTTGTCGTTTGTTTCTTGTTTTTCGGTTGTCAAATTCATTTGTTTGTATGTGTTTGTCTGTAGATCACGTTATCATCTTATTAATATTTTGCGAAGATGTTTGTTACTCAATCATACATGAATGGCTGACCGGACTTATGTAGTTTCTTTAGGATGTATGAAGGAATGAGGTACTTTGTTTTTTTTTTACATGATACAGGAATTAACCCTAGTGGGGGGCCACTAGGGTTAATTCCTGTATCATGGGCGCGTTTACAAACACAAATATTCACATGGACATACACCCAAACCCGAAACAACTACATATCTGTATCTTACAAATACTATCATAAAAATATTTGTTCCGAATCAGGAATCAAACCTACGACACGTAGCGCTGCAGTCGATCTCTCAACCACTGCGCTAACTAAGCCGTCAAATTCCTCTATTGAAAAGGGAGGATCCTCCAAACATGCGAGGTGGTTAGCTTGGCAATGATTCCCCGACGTGTTATTTTCCTGGGGTATTTTTAAGACATCTTAACGAACCCGTTATTCAGCTTCATGTAATAGATTGCAAACCTATTGTCATCTACCGGTGCCTTGATAACGTAAGAAAAATCTGACAGCCATAGCGACCAATGTTTATTGGTAGCTGTGGATGTGTGCATTAAACATCCCTTTCTCACTTATATATTTTTTCATAAGAGGATACGGAATAGCATGTTTACAAGCCACGGCAAATGTCGCATTTTTCTTACGTAATATAAAAATACGATTGAACTAAAAAATATAGATTTTTTTTACTGAAAAACTATGCCCAGCCCGGAGCACGAACCTAGCACCTCACATACAGCAGCCATACTTACGAAATTTGAACCAAAGAGACATTTTCCCATTTCCATAATACCACTCAGTAAGTAAATTAACTTAATCAAAAAGTTACTAGTTTATTTGCTAAGTTACGCGCAAATGGTACGTAAAATAATTACATGCTTTTGTATTACCCTACCTATACTCCGACGTTTACTCGACTTTGATATACGACGTACAAATTATTACAAGACTTAGTTCATGTATAAAATTACCTAGTTCATGATAAAACTGGAGGAACCATTTATATTGTAAATGATGACTTGAAAAAACCAGTAAAAAAATCCTATCCTATCCTACTAATCCTACTAATATTATAATCCTATCCTATCCTACTAATCCTACTAATATTATAAATGCGAAAGTTTGTGAGGATGGATGGATGGATCTTTGTTAATCTTTCACACCAGAACTGCTGAACGGATCTGGATGAAATTTGGCACAGAGATATATTATAGTCTGGAATAGCACATAGATTTTTTATCCCGGAAAAATGTACGGGTTCGTAAACCACGCGGGCGAAGCTGCGACCGGAAGCTAGTAAATAAATATACATAGTTCAACTGACAGCTTGGTCGGCGCAGTGGCTAAGCGATTAGTTTACTACGCTACGAGACCCGGATTAAATCCTGAACGAAAAAGAAAAATATTGTACACATAATAGTTCCGGTTCGGTTCATGTGAAGATTTGTGTTTGTAAATATATCCACGACACATGAACATTTTTAGTGCTACTATTAAAAACAAGTGAGTATTAATTGCTCATGTCAACATTGGCCAATAGTGGCGCAAGACCGGGACGAGTTGTTGATTTTGGTCTTAGATGCCAAGATCCTCTTTTCATCGCTTATCCAGCGAAGTTTATCAAACCAAGTTTAAGATATACGTAGGTAAGTATTTATACTCATTTTGTAATGGTTTCTCGGTTTCGGTATCGAAATTCACCGAATTGAGTTTATAAGTAAATTTATAAGGCTTTTGCAATTCTAAGAAAATGGAATTCTGCCAAATTGGTTCTGACTCACAGCTTTTGTATAAACTTAACTGTCTATATACATTGTGTTTTTGTTTACATACTTGTACATAATGTGTAAGGTTATGTAAGCACATAGACAAAGGGATTTGCAAAAAATCAAAGGAAAGATACTTTTGTCTCGTGATACCCTATTTATCTTTTATATTTACAGCTATATGATCGTATAACGGAATCATCATTATTATAATCTTGGTATGTGTTCTATAAAACACATGTTCTAAATACGAATAGAAGGACGAGAAAACAACAATTTTCTTAATAAATAAAAAACACGGCGTTCCTAACAAAATGATGAAAAATTTCACTCAATACCAGAATATTTCATTGGGGCGATGATAAAAATATAGAAGCAAAAATTGGTCTTGTTTCAGTATTCAGTACCAAAACTCGAAAAAGGAAGGGTAAAGAATTTAAAATTGTAAGCCGAGGTAAACTGGCCAATCGTGTCGGCTGTCTGTAGTTTTAAAAAGTTTTTATTGCTCACCGTTGGCGTTGTTTCGAGTGAGTAAAACACGTTTCGCGTTGATCCGCTTAGGATACTACCCTTTAGTCGCAAAAAGTTATAGCATGGCAAAAATGAGTGATATTCCTCGATGTTTATGTAGGAGACTTCTTCGTTATTTTATTGAACATCTTTGTAAAATGCAACGATATGATGTCTCCTAGAAATCATATTCACTCATTAGGTCAATGGGTAGAGAGCGGTCGTGGCATCAGTAATCATAGTAACAGCTGATAAATGGCTTGTAGAATTTTTTCTTACATCTAGATACAAAATAAAAAATAGTTTCCACAGATTACTTTAGAAAATTATTAGGTAGGTACATAAAGTGAAGGCGAAATCTAGGACTTAATCTAGAGTTTTGAAATGTCTAACCATAATACTAGTAGAATACACTAGAGCTCTGTTGTCCCCAAGATCTGTAGCCCAACATCAGGCCGTTTTTATGAAGCTATCAAAATTCTTTTGAAGCTTCAGTCTCAAATACATTGTAACCATAAGCATCACGAAATCCGTAGGTATGTTATTATAAACTGATAAATCTTTGATGAATTCAGTTCAAGTCGTACGATAACTCACACTGAGATATTACATAGAATCTTATTTGAGGGGTAATTTGCGGAGACTTTGAGGATACTCTGACGACAGGCCACGTCAAAGGCTAGTCCATACATGAAGTAATCTAAAGATTTTTAGTAATGGTATAAAAAATAACATCTACATGTTATCCCATAGTCTTCAGTTCAAACGGAGGTGTTTTGTTTCATGTCATCGCAACAGGACACAGGTCATAGGAAAATTTCACCTCCCAATTTGCGCCCTTCACATTAGGTACTGGCCACTATTGTATTTGCTTTGTACTTGAACCAAGATTTACGTCAGACACGTTACACCGAAACTAACGATTGTCAAACATAGCGGTCGCCAACAAACACTAGAGTGTGATGTGACAGTAATAAGATTCTGAGGTTTAGAAGATAAACATTGTTTCTGGTTGAGGAGTAGTCGGTTCGCAGTAAGAGTTGATAACGAATTTTGGAGAAGTGGTTGTTATAATGATTATATTTGGAACTGGTAAACCGGTGATACTCCAGACACTGAACGGTTACTTTTCACGCAGGAGGGTGTGAGTTCGGAACTGGACGCCACTTTTGACTTTGCTAAACTCATCGCTTGCGATATCGGCGAAGGAAAAAATCGTGAGACAACCAGTATATCTGAGAGGGCTCCTTAATGTTTCCGATGGTGTGTACAGTCTGCTAATTTGCAACTGTATTCCGCGAACGGTTAAGCTGACCGCTGAGGTGTACTATTGTACGTATATACCTAGATTTCGATGATGCCGTTATTATACTAACTGGACATTGGGAATTCTAGGAGCAGATACCCATTATATCACAGATTGTTTACATAGTAAATTAAAGAAGTAAATTGTATAATATTATATTGAGAACCGTGATAAATCTAAAAACTTCTGTTTCATAAGGGGCGAGCGTATTGCCATCTGGCACAGTTCCTTCCGAGTTGCTAGAGAGAATTTTCTAACTAAAAATCCCATGTTCCACATTCCACTTAGGGTTCGAACCCTAGAAATCACGCTGGACATCCACGTTTGCGACTACTAGACCAAAAGGCTACCCAAAAGGACTGTTGTAATAATCTAATGTCAGAATAATAATAAAGTATTCTTAGATTAACATAAATAACTGAATCTAAGAAATGTGAAAATAGAAGAGAAGACGGAGCAAAGTTAACATTAATGAAATGCAACGTTTTTCTTTGAAGTCTTATTTAAAATGAGAGTTGCTTGCTAGTTGAAGTATGAATAAGATCTACAAAGTGAACGACTTATTTATTTTCTTACTCGAGCATGTTTGTGAGCAAGTTTCTACAATATTTTTTCCGTTTCTTTTAGTTATAGTGTTCTTTTTATATATTTCGCAAACAAATCCGATTTCAAATTGTTTATTTTTTATAATTTGCACGACACACATGACAAAATAGAGATATTGCCAGAAATATTTTTAAGAGGTGTACTTGAGCTAACATAATTATTTTAAAAAGTTTGATTACTTATTTTTTATTGTATCTATTTTACGTTGTTAGGTAGCCTACAAAAGGATATTTATTGAAACACTTACCAAAAGCCGCATTGTGACTGCCTCAGTTGTCACCTCCAAATCTCACTAAAACACTTCACAAAACTGATGTTCTTTTCACTAACGCGGGATTGTTTTTGTCCTCACTAAAATCACGTGTCAGGTGTAACCGAAAATTCGCGTGAATTGATAACAATGTGCGAGTAGTTACAGTCTACAACAAACGCGTGCGCACACGATATCATTAGATGACGTCCTGCGAAGATTCATTAAAAAATAATGTCAATGCGGGTAGATTTCCAAACATTTAAATCATACTACCCGCACTATGCAAATTAAATTATTTTAATATCAATTCCGAATTTTAGACATGTATCGTTATACATTTTAATCATCACCTGTGGCCTGAGGACTGGCAGAACTATTGTTAACTTATTTCAAGGTTCACATTACGTGTATCTTAAGTAATACTATTATGTTAAGTTGGAGTTTCTTGCCAGTTTTTCTCCATAGGAAAATAACGCTTTGGTCGTGGCAACTAGTCTGACTATTTATCAGTGCCTTTAACTGGTTTACATGAATAAAACAGTATTTTATTTATTTATTTATGTAATAAAATTTCATTACTGCTTGATTAGTCTAATGGTCGCAAGCGCGATTGTTGAGCGTGACGTCCGGGGCTCGATTCCTGTGAAAGTGTTATTAGGCTTTTTATATGGAAATTCTCAGTAGCAGCACGGAGTCTGGAACTGTGCCCGATAGATGGCAGTAGGCTCGCCTATTTCATGGAACTCTAACGGCATCCGCGAAATGTGAGTGAACAGCTTTGTCTAATCCTTTGAGGAATACAGGCGTGATGTTATATTGGAGAAATTTTATTTACTTTACTTTAAGTGGTACTTAAGTAATATTTATATCCCCTACATAATTAATTTCATTTGATTTTATTTTAAATTCTTTTATAATTATCATTATAAGTGATCAATTTTACGTTAACATTTTTGTTTGTTGTTTGCGGTAATCTATTTTCTTTTTTAGTTAGTCAGTTTTATGTGACTGAGGCCTATTATTTTACATACCTATTATTATACCCAAAGGTAAACTAAAATAATTGCTGAAACAATTTCAACGACCATCTTATCAATAGTCGGTGTAATTACTAGAAAATTGCAGCGTTATCACAGCCATTTTCCTTTGCCTTTGCAAGTAATATAAGCAGTGAAGATTTTGTCTAACCAGCGTTATTCTGTGAAATTCATCGGTACAATGAAGCCTATTTTTGTAACTCTAGTAGTAATTGCTGCCCTGTCTGTGGAGGCTGGTGAGTGATTTATTAGTATTTATTATATATTTAGTACGTAGAACGGCCTGCAATGTTTTGTGGCAATACTTTTCTTAAACTAATCTTTTTTGTAAAGATTGCTTTTGTGGAGTATAGTCTGCTCTTGTAATTTTGTGTACATTTTGATTTTCATACTTGTGCAATAATTGTGGTAAGACTGGCTACAAGAAGCTAGAGACACGTATGGATTTCTCCTAATACTATACCTACATAGAAATTACCTTATAACATAAAGATTTATTTCTGTTTTATGTTCGGTAAATTTTGTATAGGATGATATTTTTTTTTTTTTTCACTAAAAGTTCTAGACACGTTTATTTGTTTACCTTTAGCTGATGGTTGCCAATCGTCCTGTTTTCCCAGGACATTTCCTGCTTTTTGGAGTGTCCTGGGTTGTCCTGGATAGTTATTAAGTAGCGTTCTGGTTTTTTTAGAATCCTCGTAATCTCTTGTGTTTTATTATTTGCGCGCCACTACTGCTTCAAACCTTAGGTTTAATCATCCACGTTATTTTATAATTTAATCCTTCATTTCATTTCTTATATCGTAAAATTTAATTGAAGATTATTTCATAAAACATCGTAATTGCTATTCATTGAGTTTCATTGACACTGTTTTCTTATTCTTATTTCATATTGCGTCCTGTTTTTAAACCGAAATGTCCTGGCATTTCCACTTTCAAATCCTGGTATTCAAAATTTGGGGATTGCAACCCTACTTTAGCTACCCAAAAATGTCGCAACGCAATATTCTTTTGACCCGTTAGATTAAAGTTAAACATATTACGTAGCTCCTTTTCACAATAAAAGTTAAGTCAAAAGTAGTGGGGAAGGCTCAATTAATTTCATATACATAGGTACTCATGGAAAAGTGACAATGAATCCGAGAGTAAAAGCTAACAGACAAATTAAATGATGATCTAACCTTTTTAGTAGTACTTACGAGGGATATTGCGTTGGAGATGAGTTCCAATAGTCACATAGTGGTGAATATTGACACTACATACATCCCTATTGCATAATTTAGTTTACTTCCATATTCATAGATGGAGCTACAGGTGGGTACTTGATTTCCATACTACGAAGTGAAATTGTGGTATAAATGTGAAGTGTACTTTATTTTTTTGGACCTATTGACTGATTGGTATCAATTTTGTCAACTTTCTTTGTACAAGTAGTTTTTATAACTCTCGCTATATCATAATGATAACTATTGTAGGCGTGTTTATTATGTGTGATAAACTGCCGTTTTCGAGTGCCTTTCATACATCCTGCGTTATTTGTTTTTCGTATGGAATAAATAACCTACAGATCAGTCCCGGTTCTGAGTGTGTAGTGTATGTAAGATGATTATAAACTGCACGATACAGAAGAAGAAATTAAAGGCAACTTTTAATAATAAGAACTAATATACAGTGTATCTACTGACAGGTCTTTTTGGCAATCTTTTACGGACAGATGTGAAGCAAGAATGGAGGGTTGAAGCCTGTATGGGCTTCTTTTCGTATCCATTTTCATTCGCAACACGTATCTGATAAGTTTAGACGAGTATCTAAGCCGCACATCGACAAATACCTAATATTAGCTTAGTAAGGTCTACAGTTTATCTATACATATAAATAAAATTGGAGTGTCTGTTTGTAATATTGAAATAACCGTTTTTTACTACATGCATATGAATATATATACGGTACATACACAAAAATAACATTTTTTACAATTTTTGTCTGTCTGTCTGTCTGTTTGTATAGGCTAATCTCTGAAATGGCTGGACCGATTTTGACGGGACTTTTATTGGCAGGTAGCTGATGTAATGAGTAACTTAGGCTACTTTTATTTTAGAAAAAATCTTTTATTTTATAAAAAAATAGGGTTAAGTGCATTTGGTCTCTATACTAAAAAATACATTGTTAAGTTCCGACATCCACGCGAACGAAGTCGCGGGCACAGCTAGTCTCCAATAAAGCTAGTAAATATCTTGGTTTAGACTGCTTCATTGGTCTAGCGGTCGCAAGCACGACTGCTGAGCGTGAGGACTTGGGATTGATTCCCAGGTCGGGCAAAGTGTAATTGGGATTTTCTGTACGGGAATTCTCAGTAGCAGTATGGAGTCTGGAACTATGCCCGGTAGATGGCAATAAGCTTGCCCCCTATTACATGGGATTCAATAACGGCATCGGTGAAATGTGGGCGTGCAATAGTACACCTTTGCCTAACCCTTCGGGGAATACAGGCGCGATGCTGTGCTGAGATGCAGTAAATCCAAAACAAGTTATTTGTTTATATAATACCAAGTTCATCTTAAAAGTCATTATTTTTATTTAATAGAATTTAATGTCGATTGGATTCAGGTATCGCCAACCGGGTTAAAAAGAGCCTGTTTACACGGGCCTTATCGTAATCTTAAGGAGTTTAGGTAAATGCCAATAATGCTTCAATAACGATGCGTTGAGCTTGTGAGCAAAATTATGCGTGTAAGTAGGTACCAGTCATTATCGATAACACTGATGATAAATTTTACTTGAACAGTACCTCAATTATGAGTTTTTTTACTATTTACTTTCATAGTAAATTTAAATTTTAATGCAAGCGATTTTAGTTCTTAAATTGGTTACATGAGGGATTAGAGTCGCTAACATGACATCTCTATAATATAGTAAATAATAATAAATCAAAACTTTACTATGACTAGATGTCACATAAGTGACTCTAATCCCTAATGTAACCATGTTAAGAACTAAAATCGCTATCATGAAAATTTTCTTTGCTTTGATGGTAAATAGTAAGAAAACTCGTCATAGTGGTACAGACCTCATGTTGTGCTTTAACATATTTTTTCTTTGTTACTTGTAATAATTGGCGGACGAGACGGCTGGCGCAATGGCTAAGCAATTAGATTTCTGCGCTACGTGTCGCGGGTTCGATCCCCGCACGGAACAAATATATGTATGATCTACAGATATATGTTTCGGGTCTGATTGTGTGTGCATGTGACATGTATGTTTGTAAACTGTACTCACGATACAGGAGAAATCCTAGTCTGGGGCAATATATTTTTTTAAAACAACTAAATTGTCGTCAAGGGAGATTTTGAATCTTTTTAGTCACAATTCACTGTGTGAATGGTGGCACTAGAGTTTGTTCAATCCCAAAATCCGCAAGTACATACTACGCGTCTCATACAAAATGAAAATAGAAGTGGACTGGACGGGCTCTATCCGTCCCACACTGTATAAATTTGCGTCGTTGCTTTTCAATAAAACTCAAATAACGCAAACCGTTCTTACATAGATGTCTGCAAGCGACATCTTAAAAATACTTTGCGTAACAAAGGTACAGAGTTACGCAAATTATTTTTAAGTTTAACAACAACCTGCCAACCTGTGTCCATGTTCATCTGTCAATTAGTATTAATGTTGAAATACGTCAAAACCATGTTATTAACGGTATGTTGGTTATAATCATGTTTCCAAATCTTATGTAACAACAATAGGTATACAAGGTGGGTTTAAGGAACAAAAGTTACGTAATAGACGTAATCTACGCCGCCATCTCTCGTCCATCATCCTCTTTTATAGCAAGCGATGTAGCGGTTTTTTTTTTCGTTTTCTATGAATTATTTAAGAAGCAAACTCCGCATGCGCTGCTGTATTTATTCCGCTTAAAGGATTCCACCTACATTAAGAAGTAGCTTCTGCCCGCGGCTTCGCTCACATTGATTACGAACCCGTGCATTTTTTCGAGTCACACGTAGCCCAATCTAGCGTCCTAAGAAAGTTATTGTTATTTCCCTCGGTAACAGTACTTTTTTCTGGATGAAAGGGACCCTATGTCCTTTTATGTACCCCTGTCAATGTATAGGTACGCAAAATTTCACGATGATCGGTTCAGTGGTTTAGGCGTGAAAAGGTAACAAACAAACTTACTTTCGCATTTATAATATTAATAAGTATTAAGAATTCTTTGATGAATTGCAGTTTTCACTCAGAACCTAAAAATGCTTATTGAATGATAAAGTCGACTGCAATTGTGTAATTTAGGAGTTTAGTTCAGCTGCAACGCAAATTTCGCAGATGCTAAGATGAATCCTTTGTTCTAGTGAACTAAAAAGGCAACAAACTATTTGACACAGACTAATACTAGATTTTCTTTGACAACCCTTTATGGCCTATTTACATGAACGTGAATCAGCCTTAACGTTTCCAGGCTCGTTCACATTCGGTGCGGACTTTTTCCTTATAGTAGTGGCGGGCGTTGGGTAAAGGATGTGTAGCCACGGCGACCAGCGTCTTCATAATATTAATAGCATTTTTATTAGTGACAGTAACCGTCACATTGTTCTTACGTAATACGTATGAGTATGTACGGTGAGCCAATCTCGTGCTCACAGATAATATTACTCGTGAATGTTATAGGTCTGTCACCACCTTTAGTGTTAGGCTAGAAGGTAGAATGAACAGGCTCTTATTTAAAAAAAAATAAGTGAAGGCCGAATCCTTCTCAGTTACGCTAGACATATAAGAGCATATTCAGAGGTTATGCATTGTGTCTGAAATGACTGATAACACAATATTTGAAAGGATGATAATTTTGACCCTTCTCGTAAAAGCTGAAGCAAGCGACACGCGTATTGTAGGTCCGATGACTGCCTATAGAAAAGATTTCTTTTAAATTTCTTAGAGTATGGATAGCTGTTGGTTGGATATTTATTTTTCCAATGTTTGGAGGTTATTTACGTTGGTATTTTGTGAATTTGGGAATTTTAATGTTCAACTTATACATCTTTATATATGTACATATAAAAATCCCCTGTCACGATGTTCGTTTACGCTAATCTCCGAAACCGCTAAACTGATTTGAATGGAATTTTATAAATGTGTATTGTTTGGCCCAACTTGAGAGCTAGGATAGTTTTTATCCCGATAAGCCACCACATGTATGACAGAGCATCCCTTGAGATCGGTTCGACCTATTTGGCTGCTTTTTTGTTGTGTTCGTAATTGTCAGATTTGTATGAAAAAAAAATTGGAAAATTCGGATGGTATTTTTGTATGAAAATCTCAATTCTCATTTTTTTTATTAGTAAATTGAATCCGTGCGAAGCCGGGAGGGTCGCTAGTCTATATATATTTGCATATAGCTGTGTTCAAAATGAGGCAAATCCGTACACATACGGCCCGCGCTGCAGATGTTGCATTTCTTTATCTTAAATTATAATTGCTTTAGCATTTATGCAGCAGTAATGTGTGTAGGTATCCAGGTAAGACAATGTCACGAAGAGGGTTACACAATTTACTTCGTCGTTTGATAAAATAAACACAGAACTGACATATTTTCCAAGTCCACTGGCAACAACCTTAGTCTTTCGTAGAGGTAAGCAGAGAAACGTTAAAAAATCGACCTAAATGCTTTGAAGATACGATGGGATCTTATCATACTGTAATGTAAGATTGTCGAATCTCACTACTGGGTAAAAGCCTCCCCTTGATTTCCAATTTCCATCTTACTACGAGCCAAATTCGTTTCGGTGAAATGTGCGGAAAATTATGTAGAAGTTTGTGCGACCAGGCGACGTGTGACGCCAGATAATCTGTTCGTTGGCGCTTTGATATTGACTGTGGTGAATTCTGATCAAGCGTAGGTACTTGTAATTGTATAATTTGTTGTTTTAGTGATGTTCAAGTAAATGAGAACAAGGAAGACGGATCTGCGTAGAAAAGAAAACTTATAGTATCCAGTATAGAATCAATGGGTCACGAATCAATTAGACGACACGGTTGGCGCAGTGGCTAAGCGATTAGCTTTCTGCGCTACGTGTCACGGGTTCGATCCCCGCACGGAACAAATATTTGTATGATCTACAGATAGTTGTTTCGGGTCTGGTTGTTTGTGCATGTGACATGTATGTTTGTAAACCGTGCCCACGATACAGGAGAAATCCTAGTGTGGGGCTTTAAAAAAAAAAAATGGGTATCTCGTAAATAAGGCAAGAAGCAGAAGAAAATTAACTTTTGTACTAGAAAAATAATATTATACCTGAAGTTTTTTAAACCTAACTGACGCTTCTTTTATCGTAATATAAGGCTTTATACATAATTATTCACATGAAGTGTCATTAGTAACTTAGTAATTAAGTAAAAAAAGATAACATAACCGCGACTGTTGAGCGTGAGGTTGCGAGTGGGGCAAAGTGTTATTGGGTTTTTCTGTAAGGCGATTCTCAATAGCAGTTTGGAATTTTGCCTCGTAGATGGCAATAGGGCCGCCCCCTATTACATGAAACTCAATAATGTCATCAGCAATCCCTGCCTAATTCGGAGATCGAGACAGTCATGATTGTATGTTATCTAGAAGTATCTTAACTTATATACTTAATTTCACCTTTAGGTGCTCAAATAAGTTAATTTTTTTTTAAACGAGACAATTTCTTGTTTACTGAATATTATATAAAATATCTTAGAAGATTTTTTCGTTATATTCATAGAACAACATAAATTATTCATCAAAAGGACACGAAAAGTAATTTTGGTTTAAGTGGGTAGGTGTTTTGAGACATTATGAGCGAAAACAAAAGATTACCTCTCGAATTTAAAAGGTCATTTCGTTTGTACAAACTTTCTGAAGAATATTGTCACAAAAGTAAGGGCTCGGATTATTTATATTTTACTTAACTTACAAATTGGACAGTTTGTTTTTTAGTCTTTTTGTTATGTAAAATGGGAGCCGGATGTTTCGTTTCTGAAGAAAAACTATTGTATTGGTTGAAGTAAAGCCTCATTAAACTATAAAACTCGTGTAATGCCATCTGGAAAAAATATGAAGGAACTGTTGATTGTACTGCGATCGCCTGTTGCACGATTGGATTATATTTTCCCAAGCTCTATGAAAAATAAAACTACTATTGTATTCGACAATAGTAGTTTTATTTTTTATAGAGCCCGATTTTTCAATGCCCGGATAAAAGCTACTTGGCTGTGAATTTAAAAATAGAACAGTTAGAGAAATATCTAATCTAAGATTTGTCCAGCTATTGGAAAATGAGCTTTAAATCGAATATATTTTTGTACCTACTTTGAATATATATTTTTTTCTGTTTGTTTGTTCACCGATCACTTGCAAATAGTTATGTGGGTTTCCATTGGATTTTCACTATTAGGTATCGACGCTTAACAAAAAGTTAAAATCTCCAGTCAATTGGTTGAGAACTACAAACAAAACAAGATCTCTCTACAGTATACGAGCCTTTATAAAGCGAGGGTTGTATTTATATTGGAAGGCTGATTATATTGAAAGTCGCGGATAAAGTTAGTCTAAGAGATAACGAAGATAATTATGTCACTTTCTTCCTGCGTCGTGTACGAATATAATTAAATGTGACGAATCGGTGACTCACCTTGATAACAAGGATGTCGTAACTTTGTGAATATTCAACAGCTCTACAGAGACTGTTCGCAATTTAGCGGTTTATATCTAACTAGCTTTTGCCCGCGAATTCGTCAACGTATATTTTTTTATAAGTTTTATAAAAAATATTGCTTTGCACTAGGATTTCTCCTATGTCGTGGGGACAGTTTTACAAACATACATGTCACATGCATACACAAGCAGACCCGAAACAATTTTCTGAAGATCATACAAAGATTTGTTCCGTGCGGGAATCTGTCTCCCGCGATATCTAGCGCAAAAAGCTAGTCACTTAGCCACTGTGCTACCCGTGCCGATTTTGTATTTAGTATCTAATTAGTATTTTGCTGTAATATTAAAAATAAACCTATATCCTTCTTAAGAAACCAGGCTACCCCTTTGTAAAATTTCATAAGGATCGATTTAGAGCAGAGGTTCCCAGACATTTTTTCTCATAGACCACTTTCAACATTTAGCTGGTTCCGGTGGATCCCCTGCAGCTATATTTCTACCATATTGTAAATTGAATTGTAAACCCCCATTTTTTTTTGTCACGCCTACGTAGACCCCCGTCGAGTCTCCCGTGGACCCCTGGGGGTCCACCTGGATCACTTTGGGAACTAAGGGTTTTGAGGTTTAATCGTGATGAATTAACAAACAGACAGAATTACTTTTGTATTTATTTTATATTTTATATTACCTGCGCGTTTATACTACATCATAATACGGATTTCTTATCTTATAGCAACGTGAATATGAGATATGAAAACGACTGTAGTCGTTTTCATATCTTTCTTGCATGATTTTGTAGTAAGTATCGGCCATCTAAAGCCGCCTACCTACCCTTAGATGACATCATAACTTAATATTAGAAATACGAATGTAAGTTTGTTTGTTACCTTTTAACGGCTAAATCACTGAACCGATCATCATGAAAATTTGCATACACGTTATCAGGGGTACAAAAAAGGACATAGGGTACCTTTCATACCGAAAGAATACGAGTTCCGAGGGAAAAAACAATAACTTTCGACGGTCATAATTGCTTTAGGAAGCTAGATGTTGTGAACAGATCTAACCCGAAAAAATGCACGGGTTCGTAATCAATGCGGGCAAAGCCGCGGACAGAAGCTAGTCTGTAATAAGGGACTAACGGATAATGTGCCTAACCCCGGTTAGGCAGCAGTATTTTTCGTACTGCGACTGTGAATATACTGTGATCATTAAACCTTTTATCAACATAGTAATACGCTTATATTACCCGAAGAACATAGCCTCAATTTTCTTTAAACATTTTAGCGCAAATGTGACTACTTTAAACAATATAATTAGCACCTTAAAAAGCCTACACAAAATTGTAGTTCCTAAAACTAAACAAAGTAATATTAGCTGGAATAGAACTCAAACAATAATGTCCTACAGTCAGGCAATGTACCTAGGTAATTATATTTCTTCAAATTGTAATCATTAGGTATGCCTTTATATTATATTGAGAAACTTTTGGAAATGTTGATATTCGCCTATTTGTATAATGAGGTTAACACGGTACAAGGCCAAAAGGGTTTTAGGCATATTATAACCATTATAATTATCATGACGAGGCGGTTGGCGCAGTGGCTGAGCGATTAGTTTTCTGATCTACGTGTGGTTCGATTCTAAACTACAACGAACGAACGAACGAACAAATTTGTTTGACCTACAAATAGTTGTTTCGGATCGTAGTGTAAGGTAACGTTTTATAAAAGAATAAAAATGTTACTCTAGAAGTAATCGCAAGCGCAACTGCTGAGCTTGAGGTTCTGGGTTCGATTTCCGGGTCGAGCAAAGTGTTATTGGGTTTTTCTGCATAGAATTGTGCCCGGTAGATGGAAATAGGCTCGCACCCTTTTACATGGGACTTCATAACGGCGTCGGTGAAATTTATATGTAGGTACAATAATACACCGTAATACACCTCTGCTACGTATCTAATGGCTACATGGCGGGGGGAGGGGTAGTTTCAAACTTCACCACGTTATCACTTAGGGGGAGGGAGGGGTTAAAATGCTTAAAAAAAGACATCACGTGATAAATGGACGGTCCCTTCGAGGAATACAGGTGAGATTTTATGTTATGTTAAGCAGTAATAATGAAAATTACCTATTGTTATAGTTTTCTGAATCGTTGTAACTTTGATAAAGTCAATTGGATTGACGTGAGCTTTTCAAGTTCAAAGGAAAGCTTTGTTGTTTCAGTAAACAACAATTAGATGAAACAGAAAGAACTTTTTGAACAATCAATAAAAATATATTAAGAAGATGTAGCCTAAAAATAAATAAAACTAGTTTAGAAGAGGACTGACTTTTATTTTACTAGAAAACATTCCGGTAAAATAGACTCAGTCATTGGACTAGTGGTCGCAAGCGCTACAGCTGACCGTGATGTTCTGGGTTCAATTCCCGGGTCGGGCAATGTGTTATAGGGTTTTTCGGTATGGAAATTCTCAGTAACAGCACGGAGCCTGGATTGTGGCCGGTAGATGGCAATAGGCTCGCCCCTATTATATGTGGAATGTAGGTATACAATAATACACGTCTGCCTAACCCTTTGGGGAATACAGGCGTGATGCTATGTTAATGTTAATTCTGGTAAAATAAAGGAGATAGTTTGGGAAACCAAGTAAAAATATATTTTTTTCGTGTTTAAGTTCACCTCATTATAGTTATAGGTATAACATAAAAATTATAGCATCACGCTAATATTATCCGAAAGATTACAGGCAGAGCAACATTAGATCCACCATTTCACCGATGCTGTTGTTAAGCCCCAAAATAAGGAGGCAAGCCTATGTACCGAGCACAAATTAAAACTCCGGGCTGCACAATTCAAATCTCAATTCCACTTTAATTGACTTGGAATTCCTACCCACGACCTCATATACAGCAGCATTTAATTAACTTGTAAGTAGGTACTTCGGATTGACGCAGTCACTGACGTGGCTCGAAAAGTTGCTAAGCTAGAGTGGGATTGGGCTGGCCACGTCTGCCGTATGCTGTCTGAGCTGTGGGCCAAAATAACCACGCAGTGGAGCCCTGAAACAGCAAAAACTGGTCATCTTTGGCACAGAACCGAACGTTGTGGAAATCAAGGGGGGAGGCCTTTGACTAGCAGTAGAATGTGGCAGGTTAACAGTAACAGTAACTTCGGATTGCCATCAGACATTTTCTGCGACTAAATAAGTTTCCAACACAAAGATTTCATGACTTGTTGTTCACATGAACTTTACTATTTTAATGCTCCACTGTTTCAAGTTCTGCACCGGTTCCTCCGTAATTCCTTCGTTAATTCTTGCATCAAACGCTATTGTTATTGTATCCCAAAACTTACTATTGGTTCGCACAATCCCAAAGGAAGCACTACTCACCACTGATATGATTAATTACCACATATTTCAGCCTTTGTCTTGTTTGTTCCTAACAAGATTATCATAATCCAGAACCGGGAAGTGTATAATAATGTAGCCAGCCTTGCGAATTTGCTTTAATGTTCAAACTATTAAACCATTTAGACCATTTAGAATTAATTTGTTACGGAATGTAGAGGAGTTTACGCTAAATTATCCTGCAGGTTTGCATATGTGTCAACACCACTATAGAACAAAGTAAAATGTAACTATTTTCAACGGAATACGGTTTATTTTTCTAAATGATACCGTAATAATTATGACTACTTTGACTGTATGCACAATTACGACACATTTTCACTATGTATATTTGTATATTTTCGCTGGGGGAAAGCGATATTTTTATTCTTTTTAGAATGTCGTATCTATACCAGTCAATTTTACACTGACTCTATCTACAATAGCGTCACAATGGTTTCATGCTCTAAAATATTGCAGGTCAATGTGTCTTCTTTCCAAAGCATCAAAGTGTGTGTAAAGTAAG
This sequence comes from Shargacucullia verbasci, assembly GCA_947562105.1. Lineage (NCBI taxonomy): Eukaryota > Metazoa > Arthropoda > Insecta > Lepidoptera > Noctuidae > Shargacucullia > Shargacucullia verbasci. The sequence continues at coordinate 4,400,159 of OX387296.1, forward strand.
AGTCTATGATATTTGAAAAATCAGTGGGGTAACCTTATTATGATTAACACTTGCCGTGTCGTAATTAAAACTGTCCATGTAAAGACGAGCTAAACATGTAGGGAGATGCCATAGAACTAGCTCCGTGTTTGACAAACTGCGTCCTAAGCAAAGTGTCATTACTGGCAAAATGTCAATAAACGACGGAAAATTGCCACACTTAGCTTTCTGCTTATCACGGGTTCGATTGTCGCACCAATCAAATATTTGTATAGCCTACAGAATTTTAATTCGGTTTGAATGTGAGTGCACTATACTTATACGTAGGTAAACGGTAGTAAGGGGCATTTTTTTAAACTACTATAGTAATACCGAAAACATCATACATTACATATTATTCTCATAATAACTGATACATGCTTGCCTTCTGTTGCGACAGGTTAGCTCAAATAGATATGGCACTTTCTTCAAAAGGCTATTCCACCCTATATTTGTCTCACATAAATCCTTACATCATTACAATCTGTCTGGACTTTAAAATAGACTTTGACCCCTGAGTTTGTTTCGGCGTTTCTTCTAAGGGATAGTCATAGGAAATGCCGACGCCATCTAGTTTAAAAAAGACGTGTAAAAGTATTTGAAAAATCCTAATTGCAGAAAATAAATAATTTCATTTCATACATTAAGTTTTTCTCAATCTCATTTAGTACATTAAACGTTTAGCAATAAGGGATCTCAACTTCAATAAAAACGCAATCAAGTGAGGGTGTAGAAGGAAAATTGACACAAAAGAGTCCAACAGTACCGCCCCTTGCCGCTAATTATCTAACTTTTTCGGAAACGGATACATTCGCGACATTTTGATGAAAATGTAAGAGAGACGGGGCAGTTTTCCTTGAAAAGATGTTTTCGTCTGTCGAATCGACACGAGCTATCTACATGGGAACCGCTCATGCCGTAAAAGAATAATTAGCCAGTCAGCAATTGAGGCTGACACCCCAGGCTGCGCCAGATGATCTCATTTTTCGTTACTCTTGGTCTTTTCGTGCACTGTGAAAGTAGAAGGAAATATAATAAGGAAAGATTGAAATATGTGTGCAATGCCTGCCTTATTGGTCCGAGGGCCCTGGGTATTATACCCAGGTCGGGATACGTGTTATTGGTTTTTCTTTATGGAAATTCTCAGTAGCAGCACGGAGTCGCAGCACGGAGTCTATGGTACTGTGCCCGGTAGATGGTAATAGGGTCACCCGGTCACGTATTACACGAGACTCAGTAACGGCACCGGCGAAATGTGGATGTAAAATAGTAATACCTTTGCCTAACCTTTCAGGGAATACGGGAGTGATGCTATGTTAATGTTAATTCTGGTTAAATAAAGAACATTGTTTGGGTAACTATGAAAAACATGACCTATAGTTAATGATGTAGTTCACTTACAGCCAATCACCACAAGAAACACAAGGAAACCAATGTGGAAATAGAAGAGGAGCCTGGTGATGGTGATGAAGATGGGGATTTCGAGTGGCCCAAACCAGAACGTATACACAACTACGATGTGCCTGAAGCTTTCAACGTTGAAGGATCTAACAGTCCTAATTCAGAGGTAGAGAATATTAGCTTTAATAAGGTCATAAAATGTCAATGCTCATTGCTTAACAGTTTACGGTAATTTCGGTTTAGACTGGACGTGTGTTAGACCTACTCTTCTTAAGCTAATTAATATAGCAAATTTCAAAATTCGAGCTAGTATTGGATTTACACACAGTAATTGATATAAAAAACATCCTGATTTACCTGAAATCAATCTACAAGAGTATTTTCTAGCAGATAATTAAAAATAATCGAGTTATCATAAACAGAAAATAATTAATGTGAAATAATTAACTGACAATTTCTAAAAGCCAATTAATTTTTGTTTCAGCCGGTAACGCCAAAACACCACGGAAGATCAAGACACCAGTCCCATGCGCATTAAAATACTATTTCAATGAACATGATCGTATTGCTAGACGAAAAAATATTTGTTTCATGTAACAATTGTATCAGTAAACATTGCCTTTTATAATCACGATAAACTTTTAAAGTGTTTATTTTTTTATCCTACTATTTTGTCATTTTGACAGCGTCGCACACACGGCAAACGTGACGATTTAGTTGGACAGAAATTGATAATACTGATGTTCTTTAATATGTATGATAGTACATTATTTTACTAGAGTACCTTAAACTTGCCTAATGATTATAATCGGTCGCGTACGCACCTCAGTCAGGCGTGCGCGGTATCCCTGTACTAATTATAGTTTGTATTGATATAACTTCTTGAATTATTTTTTATATTAAAATTTAACATAAAAAAATTGTCCTGCTAAATAGTCACTTTTGCCGTATGTGCGCCTTATAATAATATAGCCTTTATTCAGACACAAGGATTTTTACAAAATAGTTTAGGTTAGCGACTCTGCTGCGTCGGCGACATCGACAACTTCGCCTGTTTGCCCACTTTTGGCAAAGGCCTCCTCTAATTCTTTCCACTCTTCTCGGTTTGGCGCTTTTCTAGTCCATAGTTTTCCTGCTATCGCCTTTATCTCGTCTTCCCACCTTCGAATCTGTCTGCCTCGTTTCCTTTTCCTATTTCTAGGGTACCAAAACACTATGCTTTGGTTCCACTTTTCGATACCTCTTATTATATGACCTGTCCATTGCCACTTAAGTTGTGTGTGCGCCTTATGCAAGGGGACAAAGATATTATTTGCCCAGAGTAGTTTCTTTGTAAGGAATTTTGTTTTCGAAAATTCCCGGGAGCATTACCGTTGAAAATTTACTTTGGATGAAAACAATAAAAACCACTTTATAAATACGACAGGACACATCACGTCCTGCCCGAAGTTTTAATTCTTCGCAGAATCTTTCAACGCAGCGACAGCATTCAGCAAACTTTTTATTTATTTTCCTTATAGGTATTTACGTATAAGGAAAATAAATAAAAAGTAAACGATTTAGGTATGTAAATAATAATGGGACAACGAAAACAAGGGACAAAATGTGAAACTTTCAATTTAACACGATAAAGATATGCGCATTCATTAGAAAAGAGATGAAGTAAGAAGAAAAGAAAAGAATGACGTATGACTTATAACATCATGGTATTATCATATTCTCCACACAAAGTAACTTGTATCCAGCTTTGACAGTCACAGTCTAGAAATAATGGTTTGGAGATTTTTACGTTCGCCGTTTTCAGTTTAATACAAAAAGATCTAAGAGTAGTTTAAAAAGTCTTCTTCATCTTCTTTACAGGGTATTGTCATAAAATGTTTCTTGTTTGTATTGATTGAACCATTGATTGATTTTATATCACTTAAGGAAGTTACTCTGTCAATAAAACCGAAAGATTTGTACAAACGCTTCTTCATCATGAGATATTATATCAATCATAATATTTTTCCCCAGGCAACATTAACTTCTACAAACTGCGAATTAAAAAAAAATACAAAATCTCCCACCGCAATACGGTCACAGAAATGTGAATAAAAAATAATTAAAAAGCAGTTTTAGTACAAACACTCGGTTCTGTCAACCGTACTGAAATAGAGAAAATAAATAAAACTACTGCAGACGCTTAGTTTTGTTTTACTTCAATAAAAATACCTCGAACACTTTCCACAAATGGACTTAGTGTTTGAAATTGTACAGAGTGACCGGTTAAATAACGGACATTTTATATTTATTTATTTAAAATTTAAAAAGGTTTTCCCATAGCTTGTAGTATATCGATAGTTTTCTTAGTATTATACTTATCATTATAATGATCTCAGTCTTGCACACTGGCCAGTTACGGGCTAACCAACGTTCATCAAAAATGGGGCAATAATGAAAATTAACAATAAGAGAAATATGATTAGTACTCTCGATTGTTCTTAGTAGAAATTTATGTAATAAATAATAAAATATTTAAATACATAAAACTTTTTAATATTTAATACTAGCGACCCGCCCCGGCTTTGCACGGGTGCAATTTACTAATGAAGAAAATATTGAGATTTTCAAACAATAATACCATTAAAATTTCCGATACTTCAGGTGGATTTTCAAAAAAAAAAAAAAACTTTCCCGCACTTTGATTTCACTGAGTTTGATTTCACTGAATTCTTGATAATTATAAATACAACAAAAAAAAAGCCATCGATTGGGCTTCCAGCCGTTCTCAAGTGATGCTCCGTCATACATGTGGCGATTGATTTTTATTTTCAAATAGATTGAACATGTCCTATAGAAGACATTTCGATTTGATAGATTGCAGTTAGAAACCTGTGGTTGTTCGGGAGAGCTACATACATCTCGATGCGTAAACACTACACGATCGTCCATTTCCGACATGAACATTGTTAGCACTTCTAATTGATAATTAATGGAATCAGGCGTTACTTTGCGGAAATCCATGATATATAAGATATACAACTAGAATATTTAGTTTTAATTCCGCTAAACTTTAGCGGAATTAAAAGTTTAATAATAATAATAATTCTTTATTCAGGTAACTAGGACCCACAATGTGTTAGTAAATATTTAAACAATACTGTTAGTAGCATTTTATTACATTTAGTTTATTACTTAAAAACTACGTTACGTTTAGCGGAATTAAAACTAAATATTCTAGTTGTATATCTTACACTTCTTATTGATCCGTGTACACTGTATCATCGATCGTTTGAGCCATTTCAGCCTATCTGATTATTTAAATCAAAGTCTCCTTCATCGATCATGCACAAAAGGGATTCATACAATAGGTAGTGCAATTTTTTTTTATCTAAATTTTCTTGTCTAAGCTGCAAACGTGTCGAGTTGCTGTTTTGACTCCTCAATTAAGTGAGTTTAGAGGTTAGGTATTATTTAGATACAAGAACATCTATTGGACAACATCTATTGGAACTCGCCTCTGTCACCTGATGGTGAAATATGTTATGTAGAAGAAGGATTTGGCATAGCTAACAAATATAGCGATAGCTCAGCCGCTAGAGCGGCTGATGAACTCGTAAGGTCGCAGGTTCGATTCCTGTTCACGGTAGAATTTATGAAATTTTTCATAAGAGATAATCAGTTTTTTGTCTCCTCTGGAAACTTGTAAAATTTTACTTGCACGGTAATGTTAGCTAAGCGAAGATATGTTCCGTGAGATCACATAGCTGCTAGATTAGCTAGCGTGTCGCTCAGTCGAACGGAAACAATAGTCGTATTATCCTATCCGCACAATACGCGAACAGTTAATTTTTAATCTCACATCAACCATCGTGAATGGGAGATTGTGATGAGATTTCATGTTTATTTTCTAGTTGAGCAGTCTTTTTCTTCTTTTCTTAGCTTCTGGTTTTTTTATAGGACCCATTTTACTTTGAAATTATTTGATTTTTTTACCGATTCTGTACCTGAAATCAACAATCTCTACTACTAAAGCCCACTTGCGCTTTACATTTTGAGGTTTTTCATTAAGTTCCTATTGTGTACTCATAATCCAGATGTGTTCAAATTGCTTTTTACTTTTTCTAATAATAAAATAAAATCTTGTTGATCTTTTATGTTATAGTCACTAACAAAACTGCTTTCATTTTCTAGCAAAATTTAACATTCTTGCTATCGAAAATCCCGACGAGTAATACACCTTCTGAGAAGTGGATTACTTGCTTTTTACTCAACTGTCAATCACTGTCAGCAGTAATAGTTTCTTAGGAATCAATCAATATAAATAAAACAAAACACTGTGCTCACAAAAAAGCTATAACTAGCCGTTGCCTGCAATTTTTTTCGGCGTATATTTTGTATTTATTATCTTACTAGCTTCCGGTCGCGGCTTCGCCCGCGTGGTTTACTAACCTGTAGATTTTCCCGGGATATAAAGTAGCCTATGTGCTATTTCAGACTATAATCTATCTCTGTGCCAAATTTCATCCAGATCTGTTCAGCCGTTCTAGCGTGAAAGAGTAACAAAGATCCGTCCATTCATCCTCACAAACTTTCACATTTATAATATTAGTAGGATTAATGTTTTGCTGCAATAGTAATTGCCCAAATCTTTCTCCAGAACCCTCTTAGTAAAATTCCATAATGATCGGTTCAGTGGTTTAGCAGTGATGAGGTAACACACAGAGACAAAGTTACTTTCGCATTTATAATAGTGAATTTTGAATTGTTTAAAAAAAAAACATGTTAATTTTTTAGCCGTCTTTTGTGATGTGTTGGGTTTTAATGACTGAGCGTATCTCTATAGACATCGATCCACCTAAAACATATTAACGAGTCGTCAAAGGCATTTCGCGAGCGAGCGACCGTGGTGATGTCATTAAAATGACCGTGATTAAACTCGCCTGACAAAGACTATTGATGGATGACAAGCCTACCGACGGTTGTGTACGGCTGATGTAACACGATAATTAAGTTGTCGTATCCCTTACTTTCACAATTAATGTAGAGAGACAAAGAGTTGTACTATGTGGAGTATATCTTAGGAGAAGTTTCATTGAAGTATATTAAACATGGACCCGGGTACGTCTTAAAACTGCGGCCAGACACCGAAGGACGGGCAGTAGCGTCCTCTCACTAATCGGTGAGCCACTGCGATCCCCAAGCCGCCTGCCAAGCGTGGGGATTATGGCAAACCCCCCCCCCTTGAGGGAGGCCTTCGTTCAGCAGTGGACGTCTTCTGGCTGATGATGATGATGATGATATTAAACATATATCACGCCTGTATTCCCGGAAGGGTTAGGCAGCAGTGTACTCTTGTACACCCACATTCACCGATGTCGTTATTGAGTCCCATTGTAATAGAGGGTGAGTCTATTGCTATCTATCGGTCAATGTTCTGGACTTCGTGCTGCAACTGAGAATTTTTATTCATAAAACTCCTCACTGGTAACCTCACGCTCACCAGTCGCGCTTTCGACCACTAGACCAATGAGGCTAATAAACGAAGTTCTAATAATGAATAGGATGGCTGACTAGATGTCTTTTTAAAGGGACAAACATTTGAATGATATTTTTTCAAGTTCAAGTTCAAGTTCAAGTTCTTTATTGTGCATTCATGTGTTACATAGATGTTACATTTTAAAATAAGATTCAACATGAAACCCAGTAAGGGTACAGCAACATAATAATATCACATAATTTGTTGACAAGCATTTTAATTTTAATAATTAATTTATAATAATAGGTAGGTAATAGATATTATTTTTCCTGCATTTATTTTATGTTTTAAGAAATTAATCTCGTTTATTTTGTACATCGGTTGTTACGGTGGGAAATATCAATAATTTTTCAATAAATTTATTTATTTCTTTCGAAATATTCTAGAACTGAGTAAAAGGAGTTTTGTATTAAATATGATTTTAACTTTTTATTAAATGAAATAAAATTGGACTCTTGTTTAATTTGCTGCGGAAGTTTGTTAAAGGTTTTTATTGCCATGTAGTATGGGCTATGATTTAGCATTTTGATTCGGGATAGTGGGAGGTATAATCTATTTCTATGGCGCGTGTTTAAATTATGAGTATCTTTGACCTTTGTAAAAATGTTACTATTTTTGAATACAAACTTGCAAATGTCATGTATGTAAATGGATGGTAATGTTAAAATATTTAATTTTATAAAGTGGGGCTTACAGCTTTCTGTATTATCAATATGGGCCAAAATCCTTACACATTTTTTCTGTATTATAAATAACTCATTTGTTTCAACGCTATTTCCCCATAGCATCACTCCATAGCTCAGCCAGGAGTAAGCGTATGCGTAATAGGCTGACAGTGCTGTTTTTAAGTCTGTACTGTATTTTAATTGGTAAAGGGCATAGGTGAATTTGGATAATTTAGATTTTATGTGTTGTATGTGTGATTTCCAATTTAAATGTGTGTCTATATTTATACCAAGTAAGTTAAATGTTGTGACTGATTCTATGGGTGTGTTATTAAAAATTATGTTTGTTTTTAGGGCGGGTTTTTTATAAGATCTGAATTGCATCATTTTAGTTTTCTCGTAATTTACTTCTAAGTTGTGGTCTTTTAACCAAAGCGTTACAGCGTGAAGGGTATTTTGAAGGATTGGGTTAGGGTCGCAGTTGTTATCGCATTTAATAAGTATAGAGATGTCATCGGCAAATAATACTGGCAGTGTTGTTTCTTTATCTAAGATTTTTGGAAGGTCGTTTATGTAGATTAAGAATAGTATGCAGCCTAGGACGCTTCCTTGAGGGATTGAGCACGTTAGATTTCTTGCTTGGGACTGTACCGTTATTATTTCTTTCTTTTCGGTGTTGTGGTCCTCAATCTGAACTATTTGTTTTCGTCCACTTAGATATGATTTGAACCAAAAATAAGCAGGACCTCGAATGCCAGAGTCGTATAATTTTGCCAATAGTATATTATATAATACCTTGTCGTATGCTTTCGACATGTCGAGTAATAAGCCTAATGCGCACTTTTTGTCGTTTATTTGTTGGAGGGCTGTTTGGACGTATTTGTAAACTGCAGAAATTGTGGATCTTGACTTCCTGAAGCCATTTTGACAGTCATTGAGAACGTTATATTTTTCCAAGAAGAAGTTTATTCTATTGCACATAGCTTTTTCGAAAATCTTTGAAAAGGTGGGTAATAGGGCTATGGGTCTATAATTACTAGGGGTGTTGGTGTTATCTTTTTTGTGTATGGGTTTGACGAGTGAAATTTTTAGCAGGTCTGGGAATTCTCCACACTGGAAACTCTGATTTATTAGAACAGTAAGTGGCGCTGAGAACTCCTCTGCGCATTGCTTTAATAATATAGGTGGTATTTCATCTATTCCAAAACTGTGTTTACCTTTTATTAATTTAATTATGTTATATATTTCTTTTTGATCTACAGGGCGTAGGTACATTGATGTGCTTGGTGAGTTTATGACGGGACGTCCGGTTTTAGAGTGATTATTATTATTTTTATTAACTAGGGTTTCTCCTACTGTGGCAAAATAATTATTGAATATATTTGATATTTTTATGGGGCATGTGATAGTATCATTGTTTATTTTTAATGATATATTTTTGTATTGTTTTATTTTATTTTTACCTGTTTTATTGTTAATAATATTCCACATCGTTTTTGTCTTATTATTTGACTTGTTCATTTTTCTAATATATTCATTTTTCTTTGATATTTTTATGCTAAGTTTTAATATTTTACTGTATGTTTTATGGTATTTCCTAATGATATTATTATTTGTGTCATTTAGTATGATTCTCAGTTCTCTTTTGTGTTTGCATGATTTTTTTAAACCTGTTGTTAACCATCCTTTATGTTTGTTGTTTTTAATTTTTACCCTTTTCTTTGGTATTAAGTTATCTAAGAGTTGTGTTACGGTTGTAATAAATGAAGTATAGTTTTCATTAATATGTTTATTATTATCAATTACCCTTCCCCAATCAATTTCTTTTAACGATTTTTTAAAGTGTGTTATATTTGCATCTGAAAATATTCTTTTTTGTATATACCATATTTTATTATAATTTATTTGTAGGCAATTCGCATTTAGTTCTATGTTTATTGATTTATGATCTGAAAGGCCATAATCTTCAACGTATGCCTTTTTTACTATGGATTTATAATTAGTAAAGAGAAGGTCAATGCAAGTAGAGGTAGTTTTTGTTACTCGTGTAGGTTCACGGATGACTTGTTTTAAATTGTGGGAGCGCATAAGGTTTAGGAACTCTTCTGTTTTTTTGTTTTTTTCCAGTATATTTAAGTTAAAATCACCACCAAGTAAAATATGTTTATTATTATCCCTATTATTTAGTTTGATAAGAAGTTTTTTCATTTGTTCGTAAAATATATCTATTTGACGATCTGGTCTATACGTTCCTATAAATATACAGTTTAGATTAGGAATTTCAATTGCACTAATTTCTATTATACATTCTTTGGAATATTTAACTAAATCTAATCTTTCCACAACATTTAGATAATCTCTTACAATTAAGCACACACCTCCACCTTCTCGGGACTTTCTACAGAAAAGTGATGCGATCTTGTATCCCCGAAGTGAGAGACAGTTACAATAATGTTCGCTTCTCCATAGTTCCGACAACGATAGGATATCAATTTTTTTATCTATTAACAAATGTTCAATTTGATCTATCTTATTTCCTATACTTTGTATGTTTTGAAATGTTACAATTATTTCCTTAACGAAATGTCTTATTATGTATATTTTTAGGCTTATCTATTTGTTGTTTTGATGTGTTTGGTTGTGGCTGCGTTAATGAATGTGTTGTTGTTTTATTTTCTCCTTCTAAGATGGGTGTGAGTTCGTTGCTGCTTCTTGTGTCATTTAGATTTTGTTCTTGTTTTTGTGAGACTTCCGCCAATGTGGTTCTAGGATCAGTAACTTCGATTCCATTTATGAATAATTTATTGTTTTTAATAATGGCATAATCGCCGTTTTTTCGTGCATTTAGTAAATTTTTTCTTAGTTTGTTTCTTTCCTGAAGTGTTTTCCCATCCATAAATTTTTCAATAGCTATTCCAGTATTTTTGAAAGTTCTTACATTCTCTAATATATGTTTTGCCATTCTTTTGCTAATTAATTCAATAACGAGAGGTCTTCTATTTCCTCTTTTTCCCATGCGCTTTATGTCTTCAATGTAGGGGTTAATGTTTACATTCATAATTTCGAAAAATAATGTAGAGACACGGTCGTATAAGTCGTTTTCTGTTTCGCGGTATTCTTCTGTTAGTCCAAAAATTACTATTTTCTTATTATTTTCCAGACGTTGAATTTGATCTTGTATATTTTCAATTTTTTTATCAATAATAGTAATTTCGTCTTTGAAAGCTTTTTGGGATGTTAAAAATTTATGGTTTATATTCTGTTCGAGGTCATTCTGAATGTTTTTGACGGCATTTTTTATTTCAGTTTGAATTGTACTTTTGACATCAAGCAGTATCAGTGTTTTCATGTTTTCTAACTTGGTATCAAGAAGTAAGCTGATATTTTCCAGTAGAATATTTTCGTTTTTATTATTATTGTAATGGTTGTGGTTTGTACTGCTGATATGATTAATAGTCTGGTTCATCATGGTGTTACCGATTATTTCATCCACAGACATATCATTTTCAAAATTATGTGTGTCGTAGTCTAGTAAGCTGGTATTAACGATGGGTTTTTGTCGCATAGTGACATTTGTATTGTCCGTCTCGTTATGTTGAGTTAGTTGTCTTATGGGAGTGTTGAGGTTATTTTCTTTAGGCATTTTGCATACGCAAGCCTGGCATTTCCAGATTGTTTTGTGAGTAGTTGTCATGGTAGAATAAAAATGACTTTCAGGAACATTTGCGCATTTCAAATCGTAGAAAGTATTGCAGAGCGAGCATCTCAGAAATTCACCTTTAGTAGTTTCCTGGTAACAACCTGCGCATATGACCATTTTTGTTGTTGTTTAATTAAGATGATAATATATATTTATTTTGTGTTAAATTGGTGTCGTATTATATTGGTGGCGCCGTCGTACGGGTAACTGACAACTGTATTTAGGACGATGAGTTTATCGCTGTGGGTATCCTTTATCAGTGCTGTTGTTACCGCATCACTTATGCAGTAGGTGATGTTGGTAGTTCTCTAATATACGTGTTTACAGTTTACCATGTTGTGCGGTTAAACTTTCCCAGAAATACAAATGTCAGAAAACATTCAAAAAGATATGCACTTCTGTAGGTCAGAACCGAGCGCATTACATATCTCGGGTCGACGCCTATCCACAAGAGCTAATATGACATTTATTTAAATGGGCGAAATTTGGCTTCTGTTTCTATGGGAATTTAAAAAGTTCGTTATAGTGACTCATGTTGAAAAAATGTATTCAAATATTTTTGCACTTGACACTTATTTCTTTATCGCACTATTTTGTATTTTTTTTACTGTTCCTTGATGTAATAGTCTTGTAGTAATAGATTTTAGACTTTTTTTAATAGTTTTTTGCACTTTCACTTAATAATATTAGGATAATAACACTAAGTCACAGTCAAAGCTTTTGTTGTATTTCTCCGTTAATTTACACTTTTTGGTCGAGATAACGTTTTCAGGGTTTATTCACACTATAAACTTAAGTTTAAACATATAACAAGGTGGATTTACTTTAGTTTAATATTTTTAATGCAATAAAAACACGGAGCACAATGATTGCGTGACAGCACAGCGCCATCAATATTTGCATGCCCTAGAACCTAAAATTTGAGGACTTGTGACACGCCATGGCACACTGTTTTCCCGTGCTTACTAAGACCCCATCCCACTGAATCAGAAATAATTCAGAATTGATCATCAAGAAAAGTGGCATCCAAATTAAAGATTCTTACATAATTAACATTTTTGCTTTATTCCTCGTTTAATAAAACGCCTTGATAATACATAAATGCGTATGCATACATACAACATTATTTCGTTGTTAATATATTGGGCAAAACTGGATCATTAATAAAGATATCACGTAACATTAATTTCCATTATTATTCAGCAGGAGCTGGCGTAGTTGTAGTTGTCGTAGTAGTACTTGGCGTAGTCGTCGGTGTAGTCGTAGGAGTCGTAGACGTCGGAGTGGTGGTGGCGGGTGTAGTGCTAGTAGTTGGTGCAGCCGTTGATGGTAGGAAACACGATGGATGGAGCCCTTTGCAGAGCAAGCACATCAACTGTAACATAAAAAATATTAAAATCATCATTATCATCAGATCATGACATAACTAGAAATGTTGAAAGAAAAAAAACAAACAATTTGGACACAAAATGTACATAAACTAAAAATTAATTATACATACACACATTTTGTCAATGCTGTAAAAACTTATTACTATTAACGGGACCAAAATTATTCGATGCATCTGAAAATCTTAACGAAAATCCAAACGACAATTCCCAATAACACTTCCTTTGTTAGGTGAATGAGATATTGCATTACCAATTAGATTAATAAAAAGGTAAAAATCCTTATCCTCAACAAACATTAACGGAAGCTAATAGTTTGCTAATATTTTGTACGAACTTATGCAAATATAGATAAATTTGTTAAATACAGTAATGACAACGTGTTTACTAAAATTATTTTTAAATTATCACAAACCTTTTGACTGTAACCTAGGTAGAATCTGTTGCAAGCGTCAGAAAAAGTGGGAGCCTTGAATCCTAGAAGAATAAATTACATCGTAAAGACTAATTTTGAAATGAACGTTCCTACGAGTAAAAACTAAAAAAAACAGGCTATTAAAAAAATCTATTACGTACCTCCATGTCCAGTGTGAGACCCATAATACCATCCAGTAGAAGAACCTAAAACAAAACGTTAATTACCATAATTACTAAGTAAATTAAAATCCAATTGGATGATATAATTGTTTCAGTTTAGGCCACCGAACAAAAGCCGAAAATTACCTCGATTAAATCTGTTAGCAACCTAAACAGTGTAAAATAGCAGTGTTTAGAGAAATAAATGAAATTCAATAAGAAAGATCCTTTTGGATCTATTAAACTTGAAGTAATTTGATTCAAAATAAACACGATCTCTGACTAACTAATCAATAGTTCAACAAAAGATCAAGCGATACTTGTAGTCATTTTATGTTTAAACGAAAAATTAGAATTCAGGAGTCTCAGTTGTTGTTCGAAGTGAGAAGATAATTGGTTTGTTAAAGTAACGAATTATTTTTACTGAAAACTTTGAAACGACTAGTGCATATTAGACATTTTCATTTAATTTCATCCATGAAGTTTTTGATTTGTCATGAAGAGAATTTGCTTTATTCTTAAACACCAAAGAACAATCCCACTAGAAAAGATAAATAATAAAGAATAAAAAAAAACAGTCATTATAATGAGAACAACCCTTCAAAATATACTTGAGACAGAACAAAAATATCCACTGTTCTAGATATAAAGTTCTAATTAGAACTCTCATCAAACAAGAATACTGGAAAAAGAGCAAGAAATTGAAGCTAATGAAACAAAAGACCAACCTTCGTTTCTCTCAATAGGAATGCAATGTGATATTGAATAAAACAGAACTGCGAACAGATAAAACGAAGTCACAAATAAAAACGCCATGACTGAAACTACGACGGTCGACTCGAGTAATGACAAAAAATCTCTAGACCTGCGCTTTAGAATTTATATTGTTTGAAGTCGTTTCGGCTAGGAATGTATGGATATGTCTTGGAATATACCAGCTATGAATAAACTTATGGAGAAATGAAAATGATTGATTATGAATTCAAGGAAATAAAGAAGACAAAACTAATAACAGTTTTCCTGACTCGGGAATTTCACCCACAAGCTCAAAAGTCAGCAGTTACACTTATGACCCCTAGACTAATGAGACAGAAAACAAATGTAGAAGAAGCAAATCTCTGCCAACTTATCTATACATATAAAAATACTTGTCTTGATTCACTGACTAATCTATCAACGCATAACCAAAACTACTAGGGCAAAAAGGGATGAAATTATGTATGAAAATTCATATTATTTAATTATGTTATATTTCAAAACTTCGACTAGTTCTACACATGCATGAAATATGACTTCCACGCGATCAAAGCCGCAGGCAATAGCTAGAACCAATATAATAATGATTTTGTTTCCAGATTCATCGAACGCCGAAACATATACTGAGCTATCTAATTAAAATCCTACGTATTTTATTGGAATTAGGGCAAATCGCGGCAAATCGAAGGTGACATTAAAGGTCCCTCATAACTTATGTATATTTGACTTTTAGGCAAAATTTACTTCTATAAGTTACTTTTAGGTAGTTCACTAAAATATTCCCCTTTGAATAAAACATACGAAACAAACGAATTCCAGGATTTAACAAAGCCAACACATTTACTCGTTATCTATTCCGTTTAACTCCTTAACAGGCGAACCATAAATTTGATGGCTAATTTACCTTACCCAGTTTAAAGAGGCCTCTTATACACTACGTCTGGTGGGTAATCAGGGCTCTCATGTAGATTGGTGGTTGGTTCTAACGATCGAAAGCGACAGAACTTATTGTACAACAGGTTGTCACGCACTTCTGAGATTACCTTTAATTTTATTTTTATTTTATGAACCAAAATGCCATGCCGACTGGAAACTGGGTCTCGTAAATGGAAATTGCTTCAGTTGTCAAGTCGTATCTTTGTTTGTCACGATGTTATAGCTCTTTTACATCTTACTGACGATGAATAACCTTGAAAACAAAAAGGACTTTATCAAAAGTACGTATAAGGATGATTGGATGAAAAAATCTAATTGAACCATCTTGGATATAAGGATCTTTAACTACGCTGGTCAGGAAAGCTGCTTATTCCCCGACCTGATATCGTGTATTTTTGAACTCATACTTATCAGCACCATCATGGTGATGACGACATTAGCCTCTTCCAAAATCCAAAATCTTTAACAATTTTCATCACCTTCACGGTCTAGGATTATTTACTCCAGTGGACCTAAAAAGGGCACATTGTGCAACTCGTAATCGATACTACATGATTGCTGAATGAAACTTACGCAAGTCATAATATAATCATCAGTTAAAATAGTTATTTTGCTATTTGATAAGTGACCTTTTTACTGGCCTTTTTAGACCCCCAGGATCCCTAGGTATCGAGACAGTTCTACGTGCTCCTAACAACTTCCTGCAATCACCAATCCATTTCCCGATCGTGGTGTCCCTTCATTATTCCTCTATGCCTGTTTAATATTAATTGTGGTGGTCTTTTAGAAGTCCCAATAGAATAGTGGAGGCTTACTGGCTGAGTACTTGCTGCGGATAAAATTTCCTTGTAAATTCTTCACCTATGAACGAGGACTAAGATATGAATATAATAATAATAAATAAATTCTAGCCTGGTGCAAGTTGGCGAACTATACACACATATATACACACCATTGAGAACTTTATGGAGAACATTGAGGTGTGCAGGTATCCTTACGATATTTTTCCTTCACCGTTAACGCAAGTCACAATCAAATTCTGATCCGTACATGATTCCGAAAAGTTGAAGGCCGGGTTTGAACTCAGACACTTTTGCATGGAAGGCTATCACTGCTAAAGGTATCAATATTTAAATTTAATAGCTAATTGTTGTGATTAATATGTACCAAGATTGTATTGAGGTGCGAGGGAAGAGTGACACGATACCTAAAATCGTCCTGCGCATCCTGGGCAGTCAGCCTCGACACCACAATTGCTGACTGACTAATTTTCCACGGAATGAGCGATTCCCATGTGGCAGCTTGTGTTGACACGACAAAAGAAGAACATTATTTTAGTATTACATATTGTGTAGCGCTCAAATATATAAAACATAATAAATATTTACATAACATCACGCTTGTATTTCCCGATGGGTAATAAGGAGGCGTATTTATTATACACCCACATTTCACCGATGCCGTTATTGAGTCCTATGTAAATGAGGGCGAGTCTATTGTCGTCTACCCGGCTTTCCAGGCTCCGTGCTGCTACTGAGAATTTCTATACAGAAAAACCCAATAACACTGCTCGGCCTGGGAATGAAAACCAGAACCTCACGCTCAGCAGTCGCGCTTGCAACCACTAGACCAACGAGACAGTCGTAATAAATATTTTTATAGAAGACTAGCTTTTGCCCGCGACTTCGTAAGCGTGGAATTTAGAACTTGATATTTTCCTGTGGTAAAATGGAGCCTATATTTTAAGTTAGACCTCTAGCAATACATCGGTGAAATGCAGTAGTTTTTGCGTAATGTGTGTACAAACATACAGACAAAAATTCTATAAACTGTTGTTTTGGCTTCTGTTGTTCTAATAAAGACCCCCATATTAGTTTTTCTCCAATATCTATACAGTACAAACATCGGCCTATAATAATTTTATTATATGTAGGTATATGATAAACGCACCTGTCATATTTGACGTAATAAATGATGATTTGATTTGATATATCCTCAGCATCCTTTCGTCTTTTAACATCAATTCACCTCTGGCATTTGATGAAGCTGAAATGAATGTAAAACAAGGTCACTATCGTTAAAGCATGCACTAGCATCTTCGCTTTTTTATTTATTTTGTCATTAGTTTCCACTCTTATATAGATACTAAATATTGTCTTTATTTTCATAATATGATCTCAGATAATATGATGAACCAGAGATGAATTGAGGCCATGAGAACCATAGTGGCTTAACTACATTTTTTACAATATTGAGTTTATGATTTCTTACAGTTACAACTGATCATTTTGGTTTCTACCAAAATGGTTTCTCCAGGGTGGCCTAAAAGTGATTCATTTTGGTAGAAACCAAAATGATCAATTTTAACTGTAAGAAATCATAAACTGTATTGTATTATAAAACATGAAGTTAGACCACTATGGTTCTCATGGCCTCAATTTATTTAGCCAGGATTGCTGGAGTGTTTTATTAAAATATATACTTAAACAAAAATTTATCAATATACATATGATAGCTTTTATTTTCAAATTGCACTTTGGAAAAAATATATCTATTTGTTCTCTTCCTAATCTAAACAGTACTAAAATTTCATTTTGTCTTCGAAAATGCAACAATAGGATGTTTAAACCGACAACACGATTGGCGTAGTGGTTAACCGACTGGCTTTCTGCGCTACGTATCGCGGTTTCGATCCCCGGAAGGAATAAATATTTATATGGCCTATAGATATTTGTTCCGGGTCCGGTTGTTTGTGTATGTGAATATATGTGTTTGTAAACACACCCACGACAAAGGAAATATTCAAAAATAAAAAAGTAATGAAAACCTGCCAGAGATTAAATGCTGAAGCGCCAAGTGTATAAACTCCTAATGATTCAGATTGCAATAGTACGGAAGGGGGCCAATTCTAGCACGCCTTGACAGCCTTAAGCAGTGATAGCCTAGTGGTTGAACGTTTACCTTCCATGCAAGAGGGTCCAAGTTCAAACCCAGCCCGCACCTCTGACTTTTCGGAATCATGTGCGTATCAGAATTTGATTATCATTTGCGTTAACGGTGAAGGATAACATCGTGAGGATACCTGCACACCTGAGAGGGCTCCATAAAGTTCTTGATGGTGTGTGTAGTTCGCCAACCCGCACCAGGCCAGTGAGGTGGACTAAGGCCTTACCCTTCTCAATCTGAGAAGAGGCCCTTGCCCAGCAGTGGGACAATAATGGGCTGAATTTATTTTTTATTTTGACATAAATCTCTATAAGAGATCATTTCTTCCTCTATTTAACATTTTCTCTTAAATCTCAACTGAATCCAACTAGTATTGCATTTTAACATTTAAAGTTACCCGTTAAAGTTAAATTAAAGTTGACGACATGGTTGGCGCAGTGGCTAAGCGATTAGCTTTCTGCGCTACGTGTCGCGGGTTCGATCCCCGCACGGAACAAATATTTGTATGATCTACAGATAATTGTTTCGGGTCTGGTTGTTAGTGCCTGTGACATGTATGTTTGTAAACTGTACCCACGATACAGGAGAAATCCTAGTGTGGGGCAACGGTTTAAAAGAAATCAAAAATCAAAAAAATCAATCACCCTTAAATTTCGACACGATCTCTAGTCGCGTGAGGATTGCTCCCAGTAGTTTTGCTCTCAAGTTACCCTACAATCTTTAACCCTTACGATCCTAAACAGAAACATAAATAAATTAGAGTGGAAATCAAATGACCCCTTGCATAGGAGGGTCGTTTGTTATGCAAATTCAATTTGATTCACAGAAATTGCCTTATTTTGAATCTTTACTTATCCCCTTTGACATACCTTGAAATGTCAAAGATAAGTTTACTGTGACCGGTTGCAAACCTAAGTAAATTTGATTCGGACTGAAGATTGCTACTTGAAACAGCTTAGGAAAACGAGTTGTGATGTGAATATTTAACGAAAGTTCAGGGTTGGATTAGACACATATAGAGATGCAAGTGTTTATACATGTTTAACACGTTCCGGGACAGTTGACTATTTGCAGCCGTACTACAATTTTTTTTTTAATAACTTTACCCCTCCCTCGGAATAATTCCTGTATCGTGGGTGCGTTTACAAACACATATATTAACATACACAAACACCCAGACTCGAAACAATTATCTGTAGATCATACAAACATTCTTCTGTGCGGGGATCGAACCCGCGACACTTAGCGCAGAAAGCTAATCGCTTAGCCACTGCGCCAAACGTGTCGTCATATTACATTTATTTTTTGATACGACAAATACGGCTACATTCGTTGACGCCTATGGGCGGAACGTCATATGATGACTAACAATGAGCAATGTAATGAGACAGTGCGGCTAATTAGCTACCATCCTTAGCCGTACTGTCGCGTAACGATATACCGAGATAACGTCGAGAGGCGGTCTGTCCGGAAGAGTGCTAATAAATTTCGTGTTTTTGTTTAAGTAGGTAATATATTGTGGGATTTTATTATAGCATAAACATAGCATCACGCCTGTATTTCCTGATGGATTAAGCAGAGGTGTAGTATTGTACACCCACATTTCATTATTATGTTGTAATATTAACAAGCCTATTGCCATCTACCGGGCACAGTTCCAGACTCCGTGCTGCTACTGAAAATTTCCATACAGAAAAACTCAAAAACACTTTGCCCGATCCGGGAATCGAGCTCAGTACCTCACGCTCAGTAGAGGCACTTGTAGCCACTAGATCAACGAGGCAGTCTTTTGGATGGATAAGATGTTTTTAAATCCTCATTTCACTAATTATTAAAGCTTGAACGGAATGGCAAGAAAGTTTAGTACAAAAATACTTTTATAGAAAAGAAATCGCGTCAAAGATTTTCTAACTTTATAATGGTGTTGTTTCTTGAATAAGAAAAAGAAAGAAACTTTAACAAAATAACCTTTTCTTTTGCACATTATTCTTTATTTAAATCAGTGGAGTTCGATCCTGTGCTTTGACACTATCAGACTTTCGTAAAGGTTTTTTTTCATTCTAACAGTAAAAGTGAGTTTGACAATCATTAGTTACTACACAGAAGTTTTTTCTGTGTTTAAACAAAATAATGGAATACAATAATTTGACAAACATTTTAGAGTATTTTCCTTTTATTTTAAAATAGCTAAATGTACTTAAAAATAACTTTATTCATTGTAAACCAATATTTTGAAAAGAATATCAATGGAGTTTCTTGACCACTTCTTCTTTATAGGATCAACCCACTTTGGAACCGTGCACCCAGATTCATAACGATTTAAAAGTGCCTACAAAAGCCCATTTGAAATAAAAATGATGGACTTTGAATTTGAAATAAATTGCCATAAATTAACGTACCTACTGTTAACAAAATTAATGTACCTACGTCAAAAATTAATTATGTTACGAATCCCATATTAATCTTATTAAGTATCTCATAAATTAGGCTGTTTAGGGTTAAATCTTTATAAAACGTGTACAAACATATACACAAAAGAGAAGAGGTTTTTTGTATTGAGGGTTAAAGCCTTAGCAATGCGGTTGGCGAGCCCAAAAAGTAATTTACAAAATGAACCAGCTCTTGCCTATGATTTTCTCCTATTTTGTTGTGGAATACCGGATTTTTCATTTACCATACTAAAGCAAGTGATAATTCCATACGCACATAAGCGAGTCAAACGATAAAAAAATATGCACACTAGGAATATTTTTGGTACCTACCATGAATACGTTTACAACAATACGTTTAAACAAATATGCACATGCACATAAACCCAACTCAGAATGACTATCTGTCGGTCTCTCACTTTGCAATGTAATGTAATAATGCACCGTGAGAGATATTTTAAGTTAAACAATTTTTATTTTTTTATTTCTTCAAGTAAGTACTTAAGACTAATTTTACTCATTGTAAACCAATACTTTGAAAAAAGTATCCATGGAGTTTCTTGTCGGTCTCTTCTCCATAGGACCGTGACCGTAGACCGTGCACCTAGATTCTTAATATTTTAAAAGTGCTAGCGAAAGCCCATTTGAAATAAAAAAACTGACTTCTATTTTATTTGTTCCTAGCGGCACTCAAACCCGCCACACGTAGCGTAGAAGTCGATAGCTCAACCACTGCGCCAAACGTGCCTCTGTATTCAACACAGAATTCTGTATTCAAGCGTTCAACCTCTAGGTTATCACTGTTATTAAGTAGGAAAGTACAATAGGAGTTCTTCAGTGCAGCAGTTGACTTATATCATCCTATTACTGGGAAAGACTGATTTCCCCGAGGGTGAGGTAGTTGAAACTGCAGCTAGTTTCAATTCAAAAAGTTTCTCTATGATAAAAAGCATTTGGTTCAATATGAATAACATAGGATAAAAATACATAAAGGAATGATTTGCCGGGAAATAATACTTATGGCAGTTTCTCTCATTTTTTTTTTACCATATTAGATGTTAAATGATTTTAATCTTGTTAATGATAAATATCTCATATATAACATGTTTTCCCACTTGCTAATAAAATTTCCGGAATTTATATAATTTAAAAAATATCTGTTTGATAAAAAATAAAAAATCTGAGAGTAAGGGCTGATTTTTCAATCGTCATCATCGAAATAATATGTCCAGCCCCTGTTACTTATATTTTATCTGAGGAATGAATTTTACGAAATAGCAGCTATTGTATAGAAAATATATCAAACGGCCATATTTGTTCTTCAGATATTTAGTTATCGTCAGATACGTTCTGACGATTAATTCCGAAAAATTCTGTCCATAGCCGTTTACATTTTTTTTTAAATCTGGCTCTTAAGTTGTGGATAAGCAATCAGCCAGTTTATTCACAACTGATGAAACAAGTTCCAAGTTAAACAAATATGTTGAGCTCAGTTTTCAACTAAATATTTACAAAGAACTAGCAAAGAAATCTTTTACAGGTCAATATGCTCGTTTAAACTAACAAATGTATAGGTATAATATGTATAATAGAATGTATTTATAGGAATGTACAGCACAGCATGTGAGGTAGAAAATGGTAATATTGCGTAAATGACTGATTACTACCCCCCGTCTGCGCAGTCTACTGAAACATTCTACACTTTAACAAAACAATTTGCAGGCACGACCTTTTTTGCCTCATTTATAACAAAACAATGCTATCTAAATCAGAAACAAACCGTACAGTTAACAACATAATATCAACAGCTATATGTAGCTTTTCTTATTAGATAGTCTAGCGGTTAATTCCTTGCCGTCTATGCAGGAGTCTAAGTTCGATAACCCGCACTTTTAATAATAATAATAAGGGTTTGTCTGTGCAATTATGGACGAAGTTATCTTGACGAATAACTACCGGAGATATATCATGAAAGACGGGACGGTTGACATATGTCGGGCATGTCACCATCCAGGTGAGTCTATCAGACATATCATATCTGGCTGTTCTCGTTTGGCTAACGGCGAGTACTTACACAGACATAACCAAGTGGCCAAGATCATCCACCAGCAACTTGCTCTGCAGTACAAACTTGTGGATCTTGAGGTACCGTACTACAAGTACGTGCCCGACTCAGTTCTCGAAAATGACCATGTCACGTTGTACTGGGATCGGTCTATCATCACTGACAGGACTATTGTAGCCAATAAGCCTGATATAGTGGTGATAGATCGATTAGCGCGCCGCACGATGATAATCGATATCGCCATTCCGCATGACGAGAATCTCGTGAAAGCTGAGAAAGAGAAACAAATGAAGTATCTCGACTTGGCGCACGAGGTTGTCGACATGTGGAATGTCGATTCGGCTATCGTCGTGCCGATTGTTGTGACGGCCAATGGCCTGATGGCCAAGAGCCTCGACCAACATCTCAAGAGGCTCTCGTTGGGCGGCTGGGTCAAGGGACTGATTCAGAAAGCGGTACTCCTTGATACGGCACGTATTGTGAGGAGGTTTCTGTCTCTGGAGCCCTAACCACCGGTAGCTTGGACCCTATTACCGAAACCGGTTGATCCCTATTTTTTATATTTATAAATGTATTTTTTTTATTATATATATTTATAAATTTAAAAAGATATGTTATTAAATAAATAAAGGAAATAATAATAATAAAACTTTATTTCGGACAAGTCCATATGAGCGATACAAAAAGCAAGGTTATACACATACAACACACATGTGATAAATCATATAGCAGTATGTAGGCTTATCCAATGCCTTAATAATGGTGAATCCCACCTATCTGTCAACACGTTCAGGATACTATTGGAACTGGTTCGCACTCGGCGTAGCAATGAAGCGCATCGCTTTCTAATTATCGCGTGAAAACCATCAGTGTGCGCGTCTGCGAACATGCCCGAGGCACTGCAATACCGGGGCAGCCCCAACAGTACCCTGAAGGCGTTGTTGTATTGCACACGCAGGGCGCTGTACGTCGTCCGCGTATAGTTAACCCACAAGGAGCACGTATACATTGACTGGCAATAAGCTTTAAAAAGCGTCACCTTTACTGCGTCACTGCATTGTCTGAACCTGCGGGCCAACATATTGCTTCGGACCGCCAGCGCCCTACGTTCCCTCTCCATGTCTCTATCAACTTTCAAGTCCTCTGAGACCCAGTGACCAAGATATTTAAAGTGAGACACCTGCTTCAACTCGTTACCACTTAAGGTGATAGGTACTGGGTTATAACTTTTATTACCGGCTTTAAATATAAGTATCTCACTTTTTCTTGAGTTATATCTCAGTCCATGACCCTCCGCATACATCTCACAAATTCGGACTAACTTTTTTAGGGCTGAGATTGAAGGACTCAGCAGCACCATGTCGTCCGCATAACTAATGTTATTAATACTAACTCCATCAATATGACACCCGACGCCAGTGCTGCTGAGTTCACCAATAAGACCACTCATGTACAGGTTGAAGAGGCGCGGTGAGGTTAAGCCACCCTGCCTCACACCACAATCCAACCTGTACACATCTGATGATGCCCCAGCCCATCTTACAATATTAGTTTGTCTATTGTACCAATACCTTAACATAGTCACAATCTCTTGCTCACAAGATGTCTCCCCTTCCAATTTTTCCCATAGCTTCTTGTAGGACACAAGGTCGAATGCCCTTGACAGGTCCAAGAAACAAGCATAAACTGGCGTCTTTCTGTTTACATAGTACTGGACAGTCTCTTTGAGACACATGATAGCACTCTCTGTTGACAAACCTGACCTAAAGCCAAACTGCTGATCATGAAGGTTTATATGCTTATTCAAGTGTTTATCAAGTAGACTGTCCAATACCTTGGCCATAATTGTGGCTAAAGATATCGGTCTATAATTCGACATGTCCGAGACATCTCCATTTTTGTTTTTGACTATTGGTACTACAACTGTATGCATTAATTGTTCTGGTAAGTATGAATGACTTAAACACAGATTGAAAAACATTGTTAAGACTCGTGGTAAATGAACTCCAGCATATTTTAGATGCTCTATACTTAACCCATCATGTCCGGGAGATTTGCCTCGGACCATGCCCTGAATTATATTCCTTATCTGTTTATTTGTGAACCTGACAATGACACCCGTATCCTTGCCCCTACATGGCCACATGTCCTCCTGTACATCCACAGCAGGTAAGGAATCTACCTTGAAATGAAGACGAAACGCCTCGGCTATTTTAGATGGTTCATGAATGCCGGCGACGCTCACTGGATGGCCAGGTTTTGTATTAAGACTATTAGTGTTTTTCCAAAAGTTCTTAAAATCTTTCTTCGTGTGATGATCTGCAATTATATCCATTTTAATTTGTTGTTCATTATTTTGACACCATTTTAATTTCTGTTTAAATATGTTTCTAGATTCGCACATGTTATTATATAAATCTCCAGTAGTAGGTTTTCCTCCTACTATCCACTCTAAATAGTACCGCCTAGCCACCACGTGAGCCTCCCTGACATGCCTGTTCCATCCTGTAACATATCTTTTTCTATTTATCCTATTATTATTACAATTATTACTAACTATTGAAGCGTCAGTCATTATAGCAACTATATCTTTATACATTCTATCTAATATAACTCTATGACTTCTATTTGAACAGATTCGATCTGCGCAATTATAACATTGACTAGGAAAATCTATATTATCTATTTTAAGTTTTCAAATTCATGTGTGTAATTTGATTATCACTCGAGTCAGAGGTTCGTCTTAAGAGTGGTGTGTAGGAGTTAAATAAAGAAAAACATATAAGAAAAAAATGGCTTACCATTATTGAGTACCATACGAGTTACCATCAAGGAGTTACAGAAGTAGAAGTGAAAATTAAAAAAAAAATCGAGACCCCATATCTCTGATGTGGTTCGTCGTAGGACGCACGCACTTCTCATGAATGAAATGTTGCTAGAGATGAGGTTAACCCAACGCTGCAATTAATAATGCAATATTACATCACTTGCGTTAATGGTGAAGGAAAAAATCGCGATGAAACCTGCACATCTGAGAGAGCTCCAAGAAGTTCTCGATGCTGTGTATACCCGGTTCCTGTAGTCAGTCAAAGGAAGACCAGCAATGGCTTTTATTATTATTACATAAGCGCAATTTATTAAGCGACAACATCACGTTAAGCAAGATTGCGATATTCCAATAAAATATTTGTTCCCTAAATTCTTACTTGATGTGCCTATTTTCGACAGGGATTTCAAATTGCCATTGTTATTAGGACGTATGGAAGGATTTCTCATTCATTTATTTACGACTACTCGGCTCATTTTCTCTGATGCTTCATTGTAAAAAATAGCAGGCATAATGTCGGTCAAAAGGACAATGCTCGCAAATTGCGCTAGTGTGTGTTTTTAAGTAGTAAACACTATGTAAAGCAGTAATAAAAAGTTTTATTACTACTAACACCTCTTTACACGTTTTTATGTTGGAAAAAGGTCAAGTTATCACTGCAATAAAGTTAAGGGCCCTTATAAACAGCACGGTTGCGGTAAGATACAAAGCCGTGAGGTAAGAAAATGGAACCGTATGACACAGGAAACTAGTGCTGATTTGCAGGAGCGGGCTACATCTGTAGCTATTCAAAATAAAAGACAGTCAAAAGATTGAGGATTGCGACTGCGAATTTACCGCGTATGGCGTCACCATCTGCCTAGCCTTTTCCCAACTACACATACATTGGTCGGCTTCCAGTCTAACTGGTTGCGGCTGAATATCATTATTTTACACGGATCGGCTACTATCTGACCTCCGCTACCAAGTCGCTGGGAGAGTATGATATTGTAAGGTTAGACTGGTTGTCAGACTTTTTGGGCTGCTTACGGCTCTAACGACCGTATTTGTATGATACCTGGGACCAACTGTTTAATGTGCTTTCAAAGCCACGGAGGTGTCTTGGTCACCCTTCAAAGGACTTACCGCAGCAAGCGGTGCTTAGCCTCGCTGATCGATTAATCTGAGCGGTCGATATGCAGCTACGAGCCCCTCCTCGTATGGGGTACGTATGGCTAATCTGCCATAGTAAAGATAGTCGGAAAAATATCCATGTCAAGTGCTCTAAAGCTACTGAGTACGGAACAATGACGTCATGACAATTAGCCGGCATCACAAACAGACCCAAAATTGAACGACCGAGCAAATTATACGGGGTTCTCAACTTAAGTGGGTTTATGTTCTTCATTGTTTGATGTACGGGCACAAAGCTCGTCTTAGAAACCGATTCACAAACCAAAGACTTTACTAACCGTAAACTCGCTAGTTTTGTATGTAAATACTTGTTAATATTCAGTACAGGAAGATGGAGAAGGAGTAAGAACCGTGGTGGTAGTGATTTTGTTTGCGAAACGCGGTTATTGTATCAATACTTCGTTGTTCGTGAAGACAGACACGGCATGGTTAGCACACTGGTTAAGCGATCGTTTGCTACACTACTGTGTATGAGAGTTATGACTGAAGCCTGTGGTTTAGTCCTTCTATAGGAGAAGATGCCTGAGTCCTGGCAGTGAGAAAATTAGGCTGATGTTCTTTGATACAGGATACGTTTCCATATGGCAATTCTTATGTGGTGAAAAGGTTAGTCGGTCAGTATAATTCCATATAATAAAAGATGCTGACTAGGATAAGCTAGCCATCTAAGCCTGAGGTATCGCTTTTAGATACTCTTTTCGTACACTGCAATAGGTGGTTAAGACAACGACAACCGTCAGCGTCAAAAGTAGGTGATCTTTGTAGGTTCCAATGTGTTATAAAATTTTAGGAAAGAACGTTTTTTTTTTTTACCTATTATATAATATAGGGTAACTTTATTAAATAGTGAAATGGTTATGGATTATTTTGATGATCAAAAATCAAATATCAAAATCAAAAATGTTTATTATTATTTTAACCAATTTTCTTATTTACAATCTAGGTAGTAATTGAAGTCTCCTTTTAAGCAAATAAAACCTGTGTTAGGAGATTCCGTTCTTCTATATCTTATGTAGTGTAGGTAAAACGCTCAAGAAAAGAGCGTACTCCTTTTTAAAAGGCCGGCAACGCACTTGTGACTCCTCCGGTGTTGCGGGTGTCCATGGGCGGCGTTAATCGCTTACCATCAGGCGATCCGTCTGCTCGTTTGCCGCCTATGACATAAAAAAAAAAAAAAAAAAAATAATTTAATTGATTACTGTTTACTTATAAGTTAAAAAGTTGCAAAAAATCATCGCTGAGTATGATTATGTGTTTTGGCACTTAATTTACGTAATGTCTACCACATTACGCAAATTAAGTGCCAAAATTTTATTTTTAGAAGTGCCGATAAAAAATTCATTTGGCCTTTTGATAGGCTCCAAATGATTACTTTCTACCTAAAAGCCCGCAACGCATTCGAGTAAACAAAAAATAATAATTAATTTCTTAATTAAAATAACAGTAATTGGAAACCGCGAAAAAATTAACAGCTGTAAGTACTTAACTGATAATTTTTGTAGCATTTAATTTCTGGCAGCAGGAAAGATTAAAAAGAAAATCCTATTCCATTAATAATGTTTAGAAATCGCTTAATTACGTCTGTTTGAGTATTTCCCCTGCCTCGCTTGTTTAGGTTTGCGGTTAACCCTTAACCTTAAAGTGACAGGTGGTCGTATCTCAGGGCTGTACGTATTCAACAGATGTCATCTACCTATAGGTAGTTACAATCCTTGGAAATGTCAATTTTTCTGGTTATTATTTCCGTTCAGAATTTTATAGTGTTTAGTTTCAGTTATAGGCAAACATATTTTTATTAATAATCGTGATATTTAAACCTAACTTAACGAAAATGGCACCAAAATTTCTTGTTAACTCTTTTCATGATAAATGTGACAGTGACAGGTATAATTTATAAAGCTGACAGCTGACCGGACAGGTGTAGTCTGGTCTCGGGTTCATTACTCTCAGTTTTCCACTTTCAGTTTTTCCCGAATTTCCCAATCTTCTGGACTACTTTTTCAATCTTTTTTCCCTATAAACCTCATTCAGATTATAAGGAATATTTAAAAAAAAAATGCTAAACAGGTCCAGCTATTCTCGAGTTAGATAGATAGTTAGAATTGTTTTTATTTCAAATAAACCTAATACAGCCGCTTTTGAGACATTATAGGACTTTAGTTAGTGATGCGCTTACCATCAAACAGCTTTGAGGGCCTGGTATTTCTCGGAATAATAGTAACTGCGTTACTCGGCTGCCTTAAAAGGTTCACTATAAAATCATAAAGTGTTAATAATGAATGTGTCCAAACTGCTTTTATCGTTAATACTGCCCACGCCCAAACTTTTGTTGTACTCTACAAATAGGCCTTTATTAATAGTGCTTTCATTTTCATCAGAAAACCTCGAGCTCTTATTTCAATGGTTCCACCAAATATATGTTAGTGTAACTAATTTAAATTGGTCTGGTATCCCTTTCAACCCAGTCCTGGGTAACATTAACAGAGCTAATTTAAATATTCGTTTATTTAAAAGGGTGTTTCAAAACAGTTTGTTTATTTAAGTTGAGATTTTAACGGTCTGTTTGTTATATTGTTATTTTTAGAATTAGTAGGTAAGTAGCTGTAGTACTTATAAATTATCCTTATATTAATTAAAGGACATCAGAGTCAAAGGAGATCAGAGACTGATCAGAGACTAATCAGAGACTGATCAGAGACTGATCAGAGACTGATCAGAGACTGATCAGAGACTGATCAGAGACTGATCAGAGACTGATCAGAGACTGATCAGAGACCAATCAGAGACCAATCAGAGACTGATTACGAGGACCGCCAAAATCAATGACGTGAATTAGCTTTGTATAATATGTCTTATTTAAATATGTAAACCATATATGTATAAGTATTTTGATCGCCGCATTGGTCTAATGGTCGCAAGTGCGACTGCTTAGTGTGAGGTCTTGTGTTCGATTCCCGGATTGGGCAAATAGTTATTGAGATTTTCTGTATGAAAATTCTCAGTAGCAGCACGGAGTCTGGAACTGTGCTCGGTAGATGGCAATATACTCGCTCCCTATGCATGGGACTTAATAAAATAATACTATCACCAGTTCTATGAAAAGTTTCACCTATTTCTGGTGAATCAGAATAATTATTTTTTGTGTTTGACTGTACCTGTTCGTAACTGGTCTCTTGTGCTTACAAAACAATATAAGTCAGGCTATTTTTACCCAACATAATATATGCGTTACCCAATATACAAAATCACTTAGGAAATTGCCTATTAAGGCTACCCACGATGTTCACAAGGATTTAGTTGCGCCCATATAATTCCATTTTCACCCATACGCTATGTAAACACTCGTACATTCATTACGGTGTAGTTTGATAAGCGCATCACTAGCGCTCGCGTCGATTCAATATATGCTATAATCATTAGGGCGGCTATTACGTATGGTAATAGAGATTGCAAAGTTAATTGAAATAGGCGAGTATTTGCAACCAATGCAATGTGTATGTAACGATACACGGGCTTTCTGTCTCTAGTCTCTTGTGTCTGTATTAACATATCATCACGCCTGTATTCCCCGAAGGGTTAAGCAGAGGGGTACTATTGTACACCTACATATCGCCGATGTCGTTATTAAGTCCCATGTAATAGGGGGCGAGCCTATTGCCATATACCGGGCACAGTTCCACACTCCGTGCTGCTACTGAGAATTTCCGTACAGAAAAACCCAATAACACTGCCCGACCTGGGAATCGAACCCAGGATCTCACACCACTCTGACCACACATCTACACTAGACCAATGTGGCAGTCTCTTGTGTCTGTATTAGGTCTCACATGAAGGGCTCATGACATGTTAGAGCTAGTGGACATTAGGTACCTACAGTCTAAGCGGTTGGCCGACGATTCCCAATACCTAAATAAGACTGTGCGTTTCTCGCGAAACTTTCTGCCTCGCACAACAAAACTATGGAATGAACTGTCGCCTGCGGTATTTCCGGACCAATACGACCTTCAAACCTTCAAGAAAAGAGCATACTCCTTTTTAAAAGGCCGGCAACGCACTTGTGACTCCTCCGGTGTTCCGTTTACCATCAGGCGATCTGTCTGATTGCTTGTCGCCTAAGGCAAAAAAAAAGGTATTGAAATTCTCTGTAGCAGCTGAGTTTGGAATTGTCCTCGGCACTGAAAATTTCAGAAAACTGCAACAACAGTGCGCCACCCAGGAATCACATCCGGCACCTCAAACTCATGGCACCATGCTGCCACCAGCGGCGTGCACAGAGTTTTAGACAGGGTAGGCAGAAAACTTTAAAAGCTTACTTACCAATAATACCTACTACATGTTGGTATTGGTTTGTCGTCTTGTCGATTAAATAATGTCGTATGTGATTTTCCACCTCTAATATCTTATAATAAATATTTATCTGAGTTATGTAGGGTAGGCAGTGTCTTTTTGTCTTTATGAACCGCATGCTACTGGCTGCTACATTGCGGGGGCATGAATGAGGCAGCATTCCTAATATAATTGAAATAATTCCATATTATACCTAATTAGGTATGTTCGTAGCCCTTAAGCAATATTTCTATATTACATCGTGGATTCCTCCTAATTTGATACTATCGAAATTGGTAACGCGAGAAACATAACTAATCAAAGAAAGATTTGGTGGCAACAAAGGATTTGCGGGATTTTCTTTTAATATTGGTTTACCAAACTATGGCGTCTTGCCTTGAATGTTCTATTAAGTTTCCTAAATAAATATTCGATTATCCAAGTAAGTAAATATCTAAGACTGCCTCATTGGTCTATTCGTTGCTTGCTGAACTCGGCTGCTGTACGTGAGGTCCTGGATTCGATCCCCGGGTCAGGTGTGTCACGCATTATAAAATTCTCAGTAATAGATCGGCGCTTAAAATAATGTTGTAGATGGTAATAGGCTCAACCCTTATATAATGGTATTTAAAATTTACTTAAAAGCATCAATCGTCCGAAGATCGAATCTATGTAGGTCTTCACGCTCCAACCACGCTTGCGAGCATTAACAAAAACGAGTATAATCTAACTTTGAGTCGGAAAAACGAGACTAAGCAGAAAATTCTATGTCTATCGATACCTAATATCACCCACAAAATATCTACGCCGTTGTATCATTTTATCTAATGTGTCCATGTTAGCTCCCATAATCTACAGTGGTATTATCTACATATTGTACAGCACTAGTGCTACCTGTGTGCATAATGCGTAGAAATGATAAGCTTAGTCCACAAGTGGCTTTTAGTTTTAAACTCCTCTTAACTATTTTGATTGAGTGTTTGAAGTGTGCGGATATAAAAATTAATCACGATTTTTATGCGTGTGATGATAAAATAGCTTCGGTTACATTTTTTAATTTTGCTCCGTACTAATAATAATTCGTGGTATCGCGGCTGAGTTTACAAAAATAAATACTTACATGCACAAATACTCGGGACAACTAGATTCCGATTTAGAGCAGTCGATTCGCTCGACCGTGAAGAAAGCGCCTAATATCCCAACATCCCTATATGTCAACATTTATTCCGCGCTTAAAATTACTTTATATCTATAGATAGATATATGTATGTGAAACTAATCTACAAACTGCACACTACTGGAAGCTGAAGGTTCTAACGAACGATCCATCTTGTGTCCTTATGTAGTGTTTTTAAAAACATTTCCCGAAAAACTCGACTACAAGTCGAAAGCAATAGATTTAAACTTTAATTACACATTTTCTCACATGCAATCTAAAAAAAAAACACGCGACAAGTCCCTTAATGTAATGAAAGAAAAATAATTCGCATATTTGTTTAAACATACAGAACGCCAATTTCGCCGATGCTGTTATTGAGTCCCATGTAATAGGGGGCGAGCCTGTTGCCATCTACTGGGCACAGTTCCAGACTCCGTGCTGCTACTGAGAATTTCCATGCAGAAAAACCCAATAACACTTTTCCGGGGACTGAACCCAGGACCTCACGCTCAGCAGTCGCGCTTGCGACCACTAGACCACTTTCTTGATTTTGTGTCAAAAATGTAATACTATGTATGATATTCAAGACGTGTGAACGATACGGTGTAATGTAACACGTAATTTGGAAAAGAAAAACAGAAAGAAAATGTTAACATACGGCTTAGTCATGTAATTTTATTAGTTGGCATCAGAAATCTGATGTTAACTGACGTACGATATAATGACGTTATTATTTCAACCATCAAACTATGTAGCTGAAGGCAATAGATACCATAAGGTATCTATAACATATATCATAACAGGTAATGTAGAGGTTTCATGTAACAGGTTTATGTATTTCGTCCGGCGCACTCTGGGCAGTTAGCCTCGTTACCACCATTGCTAACTTTCAACTGCGGCATGAGCGACTTCAATGAGCTTCTCATGCCGACTCGATAAATAAATATATGTCAAAATTCCAGGTAACGCCGAAGACAGTAACGCCGCCAACGTCTGCAATGGTGCGAGCGAAATAGTTTTGAGGTTATTGGCCCACTTTTTCTGAACAAACAGAAAATGCTGTCCAGAATATTGTTAATATATCTACTAAAATATTTATAGTCATTCTTTTCGTTACACTCTTTACTTAATTTTTATGATATTACATTTTATGATATTTGACAAAACGCCCATTATTTTCTGTCAAACAATAGGTTTGTAGAAAATGTATCTAGAAAACTATCTATCTTTATGTATAAAATTACCGTCTGCGTGTGTTTCTAATTCTTCTCTTCCTAAACGGCTTGATCGATTTTGATGAATTTATTTGTACTTATACACCTGGTTGGTTCTTAGTTATAGTTG
Organism: Shargacucullia verbasci; assembly: GCA_947562105.1. Lineage (NCBI taxonomy): Eukaryota > Metazoa > Arthropoda > Insecta > Lepidoptera > Noctuidae > Shargacucullia > Shargacucullia verbasci. The sequence continues at coordinate 4,433,386 of OX387296.1, forward strand.
GATCCGGTAGATGGCGCTGTTTTCGAGATCTAGAAAACAAAACTCATGGGCAACAGCTAGTAGTTTTTAAAATAATATCATTTGACAAAAATGGCATAACTGCAATCGCATATCGTCAAGAAATCAGCAGAAATAGGTCAAGAAAGACGTTAGACCCATAAAATGTTATAAGTACTTATTTACATAACAGGTCGAGCAAAACAATCCAAAGTCATCCAAAACACAAAAAAAGACCAATGCTTCCCTATTTTAAACAAAATTGAAAAATATCCGGGTCACAAGAAGTTCTATCTTAGTTCAAACTCAATCTAATATTAAAACCGTAATTTATTTCTCGACAGACTTTTTGCAAGAATTCAATCGCTTGTAGAATGTAGTTGGAACTTTTTTATTTTATTTGATTTGAAAGGAAATCAAGAATATTAGAAAACGAACGATTACCTTTTGTCGTACTGATGCCGATTAGGTGAAATTAGTTCACATATGCGAAACTCAGGCCGAGGTTAAAAGTACGCCGGACGTACGGTCAGCGTCAACAAGAGCTGATGATTGTAGTATTGTCAACAGCATTTTACGGTTATCAAATTGCTTGCACATCTTGGTGACTCAGACCTAGTTTCATCTGTTGCTGATAAAGTGCCCGATATTCATCTAATCCAAAAAAATAAATGTAATAATCTCTTTCAGATAAAAATACGTTAGCCACAAAATATAAGCGTTAATAAATCAGAGATTTTTTCTGTTACATCAATTACTGGTTACATACTTCTGAACCTTAATTCATTCAGATACGTTGTGGATAGGCAATCAGTCAGTTTATGAGCAAGCAGTCAAGAACTCCTAACAGTTTAAACTTCTGTGTTTGAGAAAAGCCTAGAAGCCTTTCCAGCTAAGGCATAGCTAGTAATTAACAAGCGAAAGCATACAAATATCTACCCTAAATGGAAACACAGGGTAGAACTTTGTTTTATAATATATCAAGTGATTAAAGGCACGTGTTGCTTAGTTGAGTACGAGTTTAAAATATCAAGTTACGATACGAACTATCACTTAAATATTTCATAGTTTAATGTTGAAGAAATTAGTCTTGTTAAATATAATTTCTGCATTGACTTTTCGGTAGCTATTTTGGTATTGTATCCAGAAGATGGCATTACTTTCTCATCTATTTTATAGGCCTTCTAAGGTGAACAATAGTGGGTAAGGCAGATCTCTGCCTTACCCTCCGGGAATTCAGGCGTGATGCTATGTTTTGTATTTATAATTAAAATCCAAAGATAAGACAGAAGTTTAGTGATGTGAACTTTTTTTATGAATGTTTAAATAATTTGAATATTTAAATTCGTTATTTAAATTCAATAATTATTATGTTTGTCGTGTCTCTTATGTAAAAACAACTTTTTGTATATCTAAGAGCATAAATTCAACAATATATATATATTACTGTACAAACTTTAGTCGTAGTCGCATATAATTTAACGATGATTTCACATTTTTTTTTAATGTGCAATAAAGAGGGATATCCAATGTTTGAAAACCAGCTGTAGTTTGACAGTTGAGAAAATATTTAACATTTTTTCTTTCTTTCTACTTTATGTGACACTTAAAACGCATTCCTGTCCACGCACTGATGATGTTATTCATTACATTGAACTAACGTAATAAATGTTTCAAGAACGTATTTAATAGTATTTACAGTGATCTCAGTCAGCGCCTGAAGATTTAAAATGTTTACTCCGCTGCCGTGCTGGCCAGATTTACAACTTACAACAGTCAAAGAAATTCCTCATAAAACTTTTTTTTTTTCAATGAACAGTTGGCAACAGAACGTTGCTAATCAGCCGCGTCGCATTACCACCGCACTGGCACAATAGAAAAGTTGCATTCACAGTGAAAGCCTTCCACCGTTCATCTTCGCTTTTTACCCCGGATTATCTTACTCCCGAACCATGCGCATTACTCCCATTCCGTGCCGAGTACGAGTTACTAACTCCAGTCTATTCTGTGAGACTCACCCGCGTGGCCGCCTCTTTACTGACGCGTCAGAATGATCGCAACTTTGAACGTAGCGCGTCTTCGCTACTTTTTTGAATTTGAACATCGAATTGTTTTTGGAATCGAATTTGATGTACTATAATTTTATCAACGCAGAATTCGGATTTTAAAAATATTTTTTTAAAGTAATAGTGTTGTGCGTGCGTGTTTGTTTTGTGAGTGAAGTTTATGAAAACTTTTTCGGAAAAAAATTCTGAAAAATTGTACTTCTATAAATACTTGAATATTGGATCTCGTTAATGAATATTCATTGAAAGTTGGTACTTCAAATGCTATTTTGGTTGGAGTGCGGAAAGTTTGTTAGCTTTAGATGATTTATGATGCGGACGACAGCGACACAGTGGACCTGGCGGTTTGGAAAATTTTAATGCTTCGTAATTGACGAGACTTTCGGTAAGTAATAAAGTCTGAAAGGGCTTAAATCTTATTGTTTAAATTATCAATATTGTGGGAATTCGTTTTTTTTTTAAACATGAAACATAATGATTATCAGTAGAAGTTATTAATTATCAACTACTTTTAGTAAATCTTCAGTGCTTGAAAAATCCTTTTATGGTCCAGTTAGATACTTACTTTTTCTGATTGTTAATGTATCTAATTTAATGTACAGGTAAAGAAAGTACTTTTACTTTACCTACATTTAACAAGTAATCATATAACACATCGGATAACCAATTATTAAATTAGCCTATCATTATATACTTCTAAACACACAGTAGGTACATACTTATTTAAAAGCAGTTGACACGTAAAATTAAACAACGTCTGTTTCTTTAAGCATGTCTCTTTTTATGCCAAACGATATCAATATATAATATGCTAAAGCCACAAAAACTTGCAGAAAAAATAAATACTGCGTACACACTATAATCGCAGTCTTAAAAAAAAAAACGAATATTCTTCTCACTGTTTGACACGACCGCCTTGCACTTGGCCTCTTTACGCTGAGATTGCTGCGTTCAGAGTAAATACGCAATTAGAATATAAACGGCATTTTTATGACAATAGGCTATACATAGTGTAGTGGTATCCTGAAAGTACTTAATTATTATGAGCTATATGCGCAATATCTACAGAAAATCAAACAACTTAAAAAAGCGTACTAAATTCTGTTAAAACTTTTTGCAGGGAAACATAATAATCATACTTTTGCATGGAAAATGTATTGAAGCAACAGTTTTTTAAATTAAATTAAATATCGAGACTAGGACATCGCTTTTTTGGTATGGCATATTAAAAAGATCCCACAAGTACCGTGTTAGCTGCGTGTCGTAGATATTTGCGAGCGTGTTTCCTGCATACTATTTTGTATCACGTTTTCAAGCAAATTTACGAACCTTTTTTAAAAAATCACACGTCTTGTTCTCCTTACCGACTACATCGCGCGGCAGGTGACAGTATGGACCTGGGTTCGGTTTTCACGTCGGGCAAAGTTATAGCGGTTTTCATTCTCCGTAGCAGCACGGGGTTAAGAATTGCAGCCTCGCATTCTATTACATGGGACTCAATAACGACATTGACGAAATGTAGGTGTACAATAGTGCTCTTCTGCTTACCATACGGGGAATACAGGCGTGATGCTGTGTTATGTGATTTTAAAAATAGATTATATAACGTAACCAACACGCCCATATATGCTGTAGGATAGGATAGGATGGGATAGGATATTGTTGTAGGTACCCTATAGTACCTGCCTAAATTTTCGATGACGGTATTAGGTGCCTACAATGATCGGAATCCATGTCATTTTAGGTGAACACTTAAATTCATAGAGATTTTGGTAAATTATTAACTAATTTAATGGATTATTAAAGTCCTCAATCTTTTGAATATTCAGTAACTTCTACCAATATTAGCTAATTTATAAGACGAAGGTAAATTCTGGACTGTAATTAAATATTCGTAACATAACATATCACGCCTCTATCCCCGAAGGGTTAGACAAAGGTGTACTATTTTTATTACCCATTTTTTGCCTATACTACGTAATGGGGGCGAGCATATTGCAATTTTTTATTGAGTTTTTCTCTTACGCTTACAACTACTAGTCTTATTATATAGAAAGACTATAAACAGCAAAAACAGTACAATTTAAATGCTCTCCATCCCATTAACGTACGCTCATTTATGTCGGCCATTTAATCGGTCCAGTTGATCCGGAGAAAAATACACCAACATCCGGTCTGTCATAGACAAAAATAATTTCATTGAAAGTTTTACAGAATCTTCTGTAATAAAATGTGCGAACATTATATTGGTTTATCGTTTGACGTGAACAAAACAATACGACACGGCGCAGTGGCTAAGTGATTACCTTTCTGCGCTAGTTGTCGTGCCTTCGATTCTCGCACGGAATAAATAAGATTTTTTATGATAAATAAGTAGTTGTTTCGAGTCTGGTTGTGTGTGTATGTGACGTGTATGTTTGTAAACTGTACCCACGACACGAAATTTCCGACATTTTTCGTGGATTTTGCAAAAAAATTATTTCATACAAACCAAACAAATAAAGAATCAGCCAAATCGGTCGAGCCGTTCTCAAGTGATGGTCCGTCATACATATGGCGATTGATTTTTATCTAAATAGATTATAATAGACTGCAAATTTGCACTGTTGATTGTTGAATTTGGGCTTTCTATTCTTAACATTGAAATGATTGTTGATTGAGTCCTCAGAACCGTAGAGTAATTTGTAATGTCAATAACCGGGACAGTAATTATTACCTAGCATGGGCGCCGGTAGGATTATTTTTAGGGGGGTGCTAAATATGGGTTTAGACCAAACGAACATAAAACTAGCAATAGAATAAGAGCACAGAGCTTCGTTGTTTATTGCTTTTTTGGTGTAAACGATAAAAATAGTCTCATTTCCTCAGAGATAAATACTATTTTTTTTTATATATATTTACTTTCAAGCCAGGGGGGTGCAAATGCACCTACTTGCACCACCCTCCCAGCGCCCATGTTACCTAGCAAAAATACGTTGATAACGTAGCTTGACGCGTCTATTCCTCAAAGGGTAAGGCAGAGGTTTATTGAAGTACACCCACATTCCACCGAAGCTGTTATTTGGTCCCATGTAATAAAAGCCGAGCCTATTGATGTCTACCGGGAAAAAATTCCAACTCCGAGCCGGTATTAAAAACTTTTCTGGCTGCAAAGTCTAAAAATATAATGAAACAGTTGAACTTAGGACCGCACGATCCTTAGCCGCGCTTGTGAAAACCATTGAGGCAGTGATTACGTAGGTGCTCAGAAACTATGTTAACTCCCCAAGGGTAATTAAAATGTATGTGGCGTAACTAGGCCACTTTGTAAGACATAAAAGATTTCGCAGCTAATAGGAAACTTGTCGGCAAGAGGAGGGTTCGTTGCAAAAGCATGTTATGGATAAATAATTTCAAGAGGAGTGTTACTGGGATCTTCAGTTAGAAAATTCTCAGTACTAGAGTCTTGAATAGTGCCTGATCGATGGCTATGGGCAATCATTAGACTTAATGATCGGTGAATAATTGCTGTAATATAGTAGGCACACTTCTGCCGAACGATTCAGTGAATACAGTCGTGATCAGTGGCGTGCGGTTCATAAAGATTTCATATATTTGTCTCACATAAATCCTTACATCATAACAATCTGTCTGGAGTTTAAAATAGACTTTGACCACTGTGTTTGTTTCGGCGTTTCTTCTCAGGGATAGTTATAGGAAATGCCGACGCCATCTAGTTTAAAAAAGACGTGTAAAAGTGATTGAAAAATCAAATATTAAATAATTTCATTTCAAGACAAAAATACACTGCCTACCCTACATAACTCAGATAAATATTTATTATAAGATATTAGAGGTGGCAAATCACATACATCATTATTTAATCGACAAGACGACGAACCAATACCAACATGCAGTAGGTATTTTTGGTAAGTAAGCTTTTAAAATTTTCTCCCTACCCTGTCTAACAACTCTGTGCACGCCGCTGGTCGTGATTCAATGTTTATGCTAAAATCACATTATACATCTCGCTCGTGACCGAGGCAGTTTCGCTGCCCTAGTACCCAACCTTAACTAGATAGAGAGGGACAGAAGAAAGAAGTGACTGTAAAAGTGTTACAGGTTTTTATGTTATGAAAACTGTCTCAATGGTTTAGTGGTCGCAAAATATCTCCTGAGTGTGAGGTCCTGGGTTCGATTCTCAGGTCGTGCAAAGTGTTAGTGGGTTTTTCTGTAGGTATAGAAAGTCTCAGTGGCAGCACGGAGTTTGGAACTGTGCCCTGTTGATGGTAAGTATATGCTCGTCCCATATTACATGGGACTCAAAACCGGCATCGGCAAAATGGGGGTGTACAATGTATCGACGTCAGTGCCTAACCCTTCGGCGAATACAGGCGTGATGCTATGTTAAATTCCTTAATTTTTGTAAACAGGCAATACTATCTCATGTCGTTACATATGAATGTAATGTACACATATAATATATTAGCCGTTGCCTGCGGTTTCACCCGCATTCTAGGGGAACTACTTCATGTATTCGAATAAATAGTATCCTATGTATTAATCCAGGTCCAATCCGTTCAGTAGTTTTTGCGTGAAGGAGTAACAAACATCCATCCATCTATCCGTCCATCCATCCTCACAAACTTTCGCATTTATAATAGTAGTAGGATAGGATAGGATATAGTGTACCTACATTAAATCACTTTTTTATATGATAAAATATTTATGTAACGTTTTGTTCTATCCTCCTAGGAGCTATCCGACCAATCGCGTAGTGCCGCGTGACGCCAGTGTTATTGTAAGCAGGAATTATGAATGGCATGTGTTTGGCAATGAACGTTAATGGGATAATATTATGACAATACGCTATTACGAATCTGAGAAAGAAAACAAAATATATCTAAGTTACTTTTATACAGCCAAATCTCGTTGATGAACTATTTATTAATAATTCCCATTTACTGGAGACACCCCGTCTTAGTAGAGACCATATTACCTTCACAGAAAAACTCTGTAAAAAATAACTGAGAATTCCCATACTGAAAACCCAATAACACCGCTCGGCCCGGGAATCAAACCTACGACCTCATGCTCAGCAGTCGTGCTTACGGCTACTTTCCGACCACACAGGTCCGATATTAATATTCATCTAGCATCGTCGGCCCAAAATACAACCCGAACAGATAATGAATGATTAATTCATATAGGCAAATACACAGTCATCTATACCTACACAGTGTGTGTAGTATATAAATTGACGGTTGGCGCAGTAGCTAGTGGATTAGCTTTCTGCACGACGTATCACGCGTTCGATTACCGCATGGAACAAATATTTGTATGATTTCGAGTGTGAGATGTATGTTTGCTATACCTTTAACTGTACCCACGATATTTGATCAAAATATGGCAACGCCTTAAAGCAGAAAAAAAAAACTTGTACGACAATCGTATTTTTCTCATCTTGTTTTGACTTATAGACAGTTTTCGAATCCCAAAGACACCTGAGGCTGGGCTAGAGCTATGAGATAACAAGTTGCCACCAATGGACAGCCCAATACTCTTATCGAGATATTCATCATCATCAGGACATCATCTTCCCCATATAGCCTGGAAGTCCCTCAATAGAATTTCGATGTAGGTAGGGTTAAACTGAAAGAAGTCCTCTGGATAGGACTGAAACACTACACATGGGATGAATTTATCATCACTACATATTATAAAACAAAGTCCCCCGCGTCTGTCTGTCTGTCTGTTCGCGATAAACTCAAAAACTACTTAACGAATTTTTATGCGGTTTCCACCAATAGTCAGAGTGATTCATGAGGAAGGTTTAGGTGTATAACTCGTTATGATTTTTCTGTAAATTGGCTGAAATATGACGAAGATAGTTGAAGATGTCGGAAAAAATCATGCCGACTGGGAGCTTTAGTGGCGTACGTCGAGTAAATGCTCGACGTAACAGGCTGATACGACACTACAACAGAAAAAAAAACTGAAGGCGTATAAGCTCTGCTACCCGTGCGAAGCCGGGACGGATCGCTACTTTATATTATTTCTCGCAAATTCACACCAGACCTGCTATCACGACCATGACCACGTGTAAGACTAAAATCTTCCCTTACCCTTTACATAAAAGAGGTCCGTGCCTGAATGGAAAAGTAACGGCTTGAATGAAATAGGTATAAATAAATGAACGCAAATTCTAGACCAGAAAATATTTCAAACTGAAATACATTCTTAAGTTTCTGAATCTGAATTGAAAGAAACGAATGTGTTATTCCATTAGTTATAAATATTGAAATGAATCCAATATACTTTACGAATGTTCTAACAAAAGTAGTTTTTCATACTTCAGCCACAGATGTGTCACTTTATTTCTGTATTTCAGTTTTCTTTTCAATTCTAACACATACTTAGTTTTTGTTTGAGAAATGTTGGAGTAGGTTGAAAAGATGATTGTGGAGCGTATAATATAAGTGTTCTCAGCAAATCTTTTTGCTCAAGGCAAGGCTGTGGATTTTTGTACATATTAATATAAATAAATGAATTAATGGGTCCATTAGAAGAAGTAGTTTTACCGGACAAGGAACTTGTGTAACTTAGATTAATGATGATAGTTTATTAATAAAGCGTCATGCTTACTTTTCGGAATCGTTTATTTCTGTGATCATTCGCTAGTCAAGCCAAAAATGTATGAAGTTTATTGAAATGCGCTATTTAGCAGTGAATAGTTTAGGTCTAGACTTTAAATAGAGTCTATAGTCCAGTCTAGAGTCTTAATTAAAATACAATTGACCGTCAATTGTCAGTCGATAGTTTACAATCAATGTACTAACATGCGTTTAGTAAGAAAGTACGAAGTCAAAAGTGTAAGTATATAATTTTTTTAAAATGATATACTTACACTTTTGACTGTGACTAGACGCATAATTACTGACAATTATCGGTCAGGTTCGGATTGCAGTTTTATGAAGCGTAAGTTTGCCATATTGACTGATATTTATCTGACTACTGATATTATTAAAAATTGTCACATCTTGAAAGTTGGTTCTGTTTTTTCGCTTTTATTAAGGATATGCCAATGTTCATTAGCCAATGCCCAACTATTTAGAAGATGTAGATGAAGTAAATGGTGAGAGAGAGGTTATTAAGGCAAGACTTATTAGGGGGTCAGTCGCCTCGAAGAAAGCCAGTCCTGGCCAAGCTGGTGTGATTTGGCGATCAATCAGATGTCCTTCAACCTGTAAGGGCAGTAATCATAAGGTGGAAGACTTACAGACGTAACGACCCACACTGCTTAGAGTTATATTCTTTAAGAAGTGTGGGTAATACTTATAAATGTTTAATCTTCCACCTAGATGGTTGCATCTGCAAGTTCATATAATAAATAAATAAATTCAACCCATTACTGTCCCACTGCTGGGCAAGGATCTCTTCTCAGAACGAGAAGGGTTAGGCCTTTAGCCCACCACGCTTTCCCGGTGCGGGTTGACGGACTACACACACCGTCAAGAACTTTATGGAACCCTCTCAGGTGTGCAGGTTTCCTCACGATGTTTTCCTTCACCGTAAACGCAAGTGATAATCAAATTCTTATCCGCACATGATTCCGAAAAGTCACAGGTGCAGGCCGGGTTCGAACTCCCTCTCCTGCATGGAAGGCAAGCGTTCAACCGCTAGACTATCATTGCTCATATTCATATGATACTTATAATTTATATAATTATCATATATATCATAGTTCATATGATACTTATAATTTATATAATTATCTATTATTAGCTGATGACTGCAAGACAAAATCTAAAGACTCCCCAATATAATTAGGATTCATTAAAACACGTCAAGTTTGTTCATGTCAACAATGTAAATGCTAATGTATGGCGCTTATAGCCGTCTACGCAGGTTTCATGACTATATTATGTTTTATGGTGATCACCAAAACTGACCATCATAATTATAGCACCATTGTCTTTTTGTTTTTATTGCGTTCTTTTATGAGTGTTGACATCATGCTGCGATTTTATGCCGTATACGTACTTCTCTTGTATTCTGGGTAGGTATCGTTTATCAGCAATAATAATAATAATAATCAAAATAAATTTAGCCCACTACTGTTCCATTGTTGGGCAAAGGCCTCTTCTCAGAATGAGAAGGATTAGATCCACCATGCTGGCCTGGTACGGTTTAGCGGAAAATAATTCTAATGAGTTGGTTTACAAAATATGACCACCGGTTATGTCAAGTACTCACACTAAGTCGGAACAAATAAAAATCGAACCCACGATACGTAGTGCAGACAGCCAATCGTTCAGCCACTGCACCAACTGCGTCGCCAAAAATCAAAGTTAAAGTCAAAGTTTCTTATTTCAACTAGACATTTGCAAGCACTTTTATAAAGTCGAGATTCTAGGCGCACGCTTCCAAAAGGGAGTAGGTCCTATGAAGAAGAGATCGGCAAGAAACTCCATAGATACTCATTTCAAAAAATAAAACTGAAGAACAAACTCATCAACACGTTACATTGCATAATGAGTACAAATACAAGTTATACAAGTGTTTCGTTTGAATAATAAAAACGGCATAAACAGTTCAATGCGGATAAAAAAATAACACAAAATAAAGAAGTAACAAGAATGTCGAGACATGTGAAGCAAATCTAATTAACAACTATCTGTAATGTACAGGGATTTCAAAAATTACCGCAGGGCAAAACGATTTTTATTAGATAGGTTAGATAGATATAGGGAGATGTACTACCTACTTGGGAGATAGATAAGTTTGCAGACGCAGTGGACTGCGACTGGCGGAGTTGATTGAATTTATAGTTCGATAGATGGACGGTGCGGGAATGTTAACAATTACTATAATATACCACAGATTGAAGAAAATGCTCGCCTGGTAGAAAAATATTAATTCTTCAAAATTATTCGTATCTTAGTCCATTTATAATAATAATAATGTCCTCCTGACCGATTACGGTCACGGCGGCCAACCTCACCGGAGATCAGCCAACTACGCAGGAGATATTATAGAGCACAAGTGTGTGCGCAAACACAGGGGCTCTCTCTATTCCTTCACTCTCATAGTCCGATGGGACGGTAAACCGACACGACCGGAGAGAGATTAGGCGCAGGACCAACGGCTTTACGTGCTTACCGAGGCACGGCACTTAGTCCATTTATACATAACAGAAATGGCCTACATGGGTCCTTTTACGTATTTTATAGAGACACATTCTTCTAAGTTTAGTTTCTACTCATCTTTTCTCTGTTAAAGTTCATAAAAGTATTGCTTGTTTGAGTTACCGCTTTAAGTAAATTCTTTGTTAAATTCCGCCTTTATTTTGTCTATTGTTTTTTGTATGTGCTCATATAATTTACGACATGTGATAGATATTTTTGCAACGTAATATTCTTAGCAAAAAAGATGACAATAACCACAAAATCAGTTCTATGAAAATGCCTACGTAAGTTATAATATAACAGTTCATAGATTTACGATAATACAGTTTTAGATATCTTCGCCTAGATCCACTCAGCTATAACGAAATCAGTAGGAGCAATGTTTTCGTATAGATACCTAAGTATTACGTCACACAAAACGGTCGCACAAATGTGCTATAGGAGTGATACGAAATCTTTGGATTTGTCCAAGCACCCTCGAGTCTCGCTAACGGATAGTTTGCAAATTCAATATGTAAACGAAAAATGGACCCATTTGGAAACTTAAGGAATCGTTGAATAAATCAGGCGATGATACATTTTATTTGTTGAAGTTAGGACTTAGTAGTGGAGCTAGCTTGAAAAATATTACAAACATTATGTGTATTCAGCCCGTATATGTATTATGTTTCAATTTCTTCAGCACTGAGTCATATCGAGTGTCATTTTACAGTCTTCGGAAGTCTGTTGTTATACCGAGCTGAAAATCTCATGATTAACGCATGTACACTTTCTTTTTCCTTCAACACCAAGTCCCTCTATCGCTCTAAGGTTTGCTATAAGAGAACCCATGGCAGAGTTAAGCTTGCCTTTTTGCATAAACTTTACTTTAAAAAGAAGCATATGTATATTTGTTGGGTACAATTAAGAATAATAATTATTACCTCTAACCCTAGAGCTATACTAGGTCTCTTAAGGGATATAACAGCACGGCCAGCCATAGGTCGTCTGAAGGAATAGGACGTCCTATGTCTGGGCGCACAAGATTCGATAATTATTCTAGAAATAGGTTTGGCATAATTACCGACTTTGCACCATTTCTTCTCACTAGCATTTTCTTCTGATAGAAAAGCCCATCCTTTTTTAAATCTACGAATTAAACCCAAAACTTCAGCAACAACACTTGTGACTACTCCAGTGAGGCAGTAAGTTAGTATTATGTGATATATTTCCAACATTTGTGGGTCATTGTACTCTGAGAGGTCGAGATTCCGGTCACTGCTAGGTTTTGTCCGGTTGAAATCAGTGATAGATAGACTCGGATCTCAGCGGGATATTAGATTTCGAGATGAAAAGTATCCTATCTATCTACTACATTTATGGTAAGTGATAATAGATGACCACTCTATGTTTATATCTCTGATAACTTTATTGCTGTTAAGCGTAAGCGAAATTCTAAGTCTATGGTTACATTTATATTTTTTACACGGAATTTATTGGCATCTTTAAGCTATACATCCAAAGTCATATTTTAGTGTTTATTTATTTTACTTGTACAGTCTCATAAAAGTTTCTAAAGAACTGATGATTGATTTTCCAAAATAAGTAATTTCCGCAAAAATGTTTTTTAACATTCATCTAATCCTTTAGCGTGAAGTATACAAAACAGGAATGGTATTGATTGCCAGACTCTTTCGTAGTTTGATGAATTAATTGCAATTTGCACTCGTGTTTTTCCATTTCTGAATTTGAAAAACTACTGCAAATCGTAGCGCTCCGTTTTTGTTTCAGATTTCCGTATTTAATTTATACCTTCACTAACCCGCTATTTCGTCTGCATGTATTTTATATTTATTTTCTAACTAACGTCGCGGGCAACCGATGGATGCAAGTGGCGGAATGTCGTTCGATGTAGCGGTCTAAGGGGGAGGCTTTCGTTCAGCAGTGGACGTCTTCTGATGATGATGATTATGATAATGACCCGCCCCGGCTTCGCACGGGTAGCAGAGCAAAAAAAAAAAATGAAAGCGTATAGATTTTTTTTTGTCGTAGTATCGTATCATCCTTTTAAGTCGAGCATTTACTCGGCGCACGCCAGTAAAGCTCCCAGTCGGCATGATTTTTTCCGACATCTTCAACAATCATTTTCCTGCCAATTTACAGAAAACCTTAACAAATTATACACCTAAACCTTCCGCATGAATCACTCCGTCTATTGGTAAAAATCCGTTTAGTAGTTTTTGAGTTTATCGCGAATAGACAGACAGACAGACGGACGCAGCAGGGGACTTTGTTTTATAATATGTAGTGATTAGTGTTTTGCTATTTTTGTAGTAGTAAAAATAAGCCCGTGTTTTACTCCAGAATCCAGGCTATCTCTTCGTAAAATTTCACAATAATCAGTTCAGTGGTTCAGTTGTATTGAGGTAACAAACAAACAGTGTTACTTCCGCATTTATATCAGTGTGGATTCGATAGTACCAGTTGGTACCAAGTGTACCTATGCAGTAATCAACTGCATAGGTCTCGTTCCTATTAGCACCTCCGTATGGTTCGTATTGAACGTACACATTCGTTAAAGCTAAAGCACATGCGATTGATGGATTGATCCCTGGAGTGATAACCTCGACTGATTGATTGACGCGCGAACGATTTATCGAAGTTAAAATGAAACGTTACTTGTTCTTCGATTGTAGTGGTTAATTATGTCTTTACGTTTGCTGATTTTTTGAGCAAACCTGCTACTGTTGGTTTAGATGAATGTAAATGATAAACAAAAATATTCATAGTTCAATTGTATCTACTTAACATACTATGGCATCACGCCTGTATTCTTCGAAGGGTTAGGCAAAGGTACAAACGAAATAGAAGAGGCAATTGCAATATAAAGGGCAGAAACAATTTGTACAATCCGAGGATCGATCCCAGCTTAGTTCACGTTCTGCAGCCGCAACTTGGTATTAAACCAACCAGACTATTATCACCATGCCAGCAATTCTCGCATAGACATTAATTAGTCAAAAAGTAGAGCGGAACATTCATTGAATAGTTGACTAATCGCGTTATAACATAATTAAAATTTGAGTTTTTATGGGCGTATTGCCAACTCGAATACAACGAAATCTAAAATAATAAATTTCCCAAATATAACTGTTTTTCGCTACCTAGAAACTGAATCCAAGAATAGGCTAGATGGCTGTCTTGTTGATGATGAAATCTTGTTTGATAAATAGTTTTCCCTCTAAAAATTCAGTAAAACTTAATCTCTTGCTTATCTTTGGTGTTTTCAATTTTAAGTTTATCAAAAACACACAATAAGTTTGTCAATGGCAATGAGAAACTATGACGTCACGCTTTTGTATTCCAAACATTTTAAGAACAAAATGTTATTTTTGACAGGTATCAAAAAGTAACTCAGATGACTAGTAGTCATCTAGTAGATAGAAAATCAATAATTCCCATATTAACTACGAAATAGAGAAAAAAAATTAAACGATGGAAAATACGGAAGTAGGTCAAATACCAGGAGATAAGAAATAGGTGGAGTGGCTATTTAACTAGAAGAAGTTCTATTTGAAGACTTGAATACTGTTTTCACAATCTTCAATTACATTGGAGTGTACTCGACGGCCGCAAGAATGGATTAGACGAATCACCCCATGGACATTCAAACACAATACGAATGGTTGGTTTTGGCCTTATCCCAAGAATAGTAAAGTCAAACGTTTAATTTAAAATGGGCCTTTGTAGGCATTTTTAAAACGTTATGAATCTAGGTGCATGGTTCCAAAGTGGGTCGGTCGGTCCTATAGAGAAGATACCGGCAAGAAACACTATGGATACTCTATTTAAAATGTTGGTTTACAATGAGGTAAAGTTATTTTAAAATAATAAAAATACTACATTACATGACACAAGGACTGCTATGTAAGATAAAGTATAGGTACAGTCAAACAAAGATATATATATGTAAGTTAAGACTTAAGGATCACCAGGGGCTCTAGTACAAGTTTTTTTCGATCTTAATCATAATTAAAGTATATCAAAAATGCATAAACAAGTCGTGCGCGTATTTGAGCGATCTCCTATTGTAAAATGTGTGCTCCGAACAGGCTAAAAATTTAGTAGATACCATTTTTATTGACTTCTCATTTAGATGTCTATCGTTTAGCGCCTCCTCTCTGATAGAGTAGCTGGGCCATCATAGAAGATCAAACTCAAAACAATTCTATTCATATAGGACATAAAATAGCACTTACAAATCGTGTAGCAGGTTTTAAAATATCGTTCGTGGTATAATTTAATTAAGATGTGTAAGAACAATGTAGGGTAACGTCTGGACTGGCCTTTGTAGGAAAGTGTCAGTGCAATGAAAGATTTGAGGTGACCTATCCTTACAGACGGGGCGCACGCAGTCATCGTCCAGCTATACCCTATTTTAAGGAGATCTAGGACCAGGCTGGCTCAGTGTGTATTTGGCGGGTATCGCAACTATTCAATTCAATTGCTAAATTCTACAATATTTAAAAAGTCTTCCGGGACTAGTATGGCTTATCGTGCTCGCCGAGGCATGTTTGTTGTATTGGTTGTTCTACCCTATTTTATTTACGTACTTTCGCCTCATTGGTGTTTAATGTTTGCTATTCTCGTGGACGTTTACGGACGTAATTACTGTTTATTTGTTGGATGTTGGCAGTGTCAGTTGAAATTGCTTGATGTTATATTTTGGGTACTATTTCTGGTATCGTGTATGAAATCGTAGTTTGAAAATAGAACACGGCGTTTAAAAGAGGTATAGGTGAATCATAACATATTAAAAAAAAACTATTCGGCGGATTAATTGACGATTCTTAATATGGTCCGAGTAAGGTTCATATTCAACAATTATCTCTGTTGACTGCCTTATTTGTCTAGTGGTCGTAAGTGCGCCGGCTGAGCTTAAGATCCTGGATCCCTTAGATTTCCGCGTCAGGCAAAGTGTGAGTGAGTGTTGAGTTTTTGTGTCAATTAATTCCCAGTAACAGCGCGGAGTTTGGATTTATGCCTGGTAGACTACAATAGGCTCGCCTCCATTGCATGGGACTTAATAACGGCATCGGTCAAATTTGGGTGTACACTAGTATACCTTGGCGAAACCCTTTGGGGAGAAAAAGCGTGATCCTATGTTATATTTATAATATCTGTGACAGTTAATTTTGAGATTTGTAGATAAATCGCTCAAAGTGGCCTTTTTAACTCTGTATTTTAAGGAACAAAGTGAAGACCGCCCTACATCTTGTTATAAACATCCTATATTGACATAAATTCGATATCATCGGATACATTGCTGCGCATATTATGTAGGTAAACAACGTCTAATGATGTTTCAGACATGTAGCATACGAGTAATTAAACGAGAGAGGTTTCATACGAACTCGGGAAAACATTGGCAACAGATACGAAATATTATTTTGTAAGTCATCTATACATATAAATAAAATTGGAGTGTCTGTTTGTAATATTAAAATAACCGTTTTTTACTACATGCATATGAATATATATACCGTACATACACCAAAATAACATTTTTTACAATTTTTGTCTATCTGTCTGTCTGTCTGTTTGTGTATGTAGGCTAATCTCTGAAATGGCTGGACCGATTTTGACGGGACTTTTATTGGCAGGTAGCTGGTGTAATGAGTATTAAATTAGGCTACTTTTATTTTAGAAAAATTCTTTTATTTTAGAAAAAAACAGGGTTAAGTGCATTTGGTCTCACTAAAAATACATTGTTAAGTTCCGAAATCCACGCGAACGAAGTCGCGGGCACAGCTAGTTTAAAATAAATATTGTACCTACTCATTAAAAAAACTGCAGTTACTCGATACTGCAGGTACATTATTTGCGTTCCACATTGTAATATTTAGGAGCGAGAGGAGAGGAGAGATCGAATTGTGGACCATTCGTTGTTTTAGCTTTCCATCGCAACTACAATTTGACTTACAGAAAATATTTATAAAAAAGTTTTTTTTCAAGTCATTAGAATGTACGTTGTTTATATTAACAGTTGCACATCTACTTAAAAATAATACCTTTATTGCGAGAACGACGGTGTGTCATGAAACACATTATGACCTTTTTTTTCTTTAGAATACGTTGCCCCACACTTGGAATAATTCCTGTATCGTGGGTGCGTTTACAAACACATATATTCACATACACAAACACCCAGACCCGAAACAATTATCTGTAGATCATAAAAATATTTGTACCGTGCGGGGATCGAACCCGCGACACTTAGTGCAGAAAGTTAATCGCTTAGTACTGCGCCAACCGTGACGTCAATTATTTTTTATTTTTCAAATTTTATCACGTCTTGATTAAGGTATAGAGCTTAGGTGCCAAAGTAACTTTCGTTTGTAGAGTATATATGTATGTTCTTTGCTCAGATACAGGTAGGATGACATGAGATATCATATAAAATGCTTCTTCATCTGTCGGATCGGCATGAGTTATCGGGAATTACTCATGCCATAAAGATTAGCCAGTCAGAAATTGTGGTATCGACGCTGACTGCACAGGGTTCGCCTGATGAGAGGTTTCATCACTCGTAGAGGCTTTTTCCTTGCATACCAAAGATAAGACTCGACAGATGATATAAAATAAGCAGCAAATTTGAAAAATACCTACGTTAAATGGGCCAGACACGCCTAAAAGAAAAAGGTACCTTTGGATTATTGCCCAAATGACATATTCCAATATCAGAAAACTAATTAATAGCTAAGACAAAAAATTTGGTTAACATTCGTAAATCCCTCTCACAAATCTATATCGTGACAAATTCTCATTATTAAAATTATATAGGTGCTTACAAACTGTTGGACCTCTCAATTGTATTTCTCAACAGATTTGTATTTACTTTTAGAGCAAATTAAAATGGATCCCTAGCGTACTTGTTTGCTCGCTACTTCATAGTTCAAGTGGACTCTTCCGAGACATAATAGACATTCTCGATTTTTCCTCCCTTTGTCTACAAAAGATGAGTGGGTAATTTTTCATTCAAACGTAGAGCTAGGAATGTGCTACAATTATTACGGATTTCTTCAGTTTGTAGGAACGCAGTTGACTGTAATTTTAGTTACTCGTAAGCGATAAAAATATATAAAATAGAAAATTCATCGTCCGAGGCTGCCGGTGGCCGTTCTAAGCTGCTTTTAGGCGAGGCAGGCCATATATATATATATATATATATCTATACATATAACAATTTTTTTTGGCCCATCATATTCTAAAATATAAACTTGATGAAGCAAAAAATTCGATGATTTTTTTTTTAAGTTTTGTAAAGAATTGATCAACATAAAGATCATATTTAAGAACTATCTTGAAATCTCGTAGATGTATAAATGTTAGGATTAAATTTTAAAAAACCATTACCACAATTTAGTTTGTTGAAACCCACACATCTTGATTTACGTTTACATGGCTGTAAATATATGTTGAAGCAAAACATGTGTATACAAAGATGTTTTATCTGATTCATTCTGATATTATACTGAAGAGTTCATATACAGATATGTATAAGTTATACGGGCGGAGTTGTTAAGAAAGTGAGTTTCTATATTTCCATATTTTTAGAAATTTTACACATAGTATTTACGGATATTTGCTTCAAAGTAAAGCAAGAAAATATCTGAAATTGAGAAAAAGAAACACTAAATAGGTACTTATATTCAAACATAACTTTTCCTTCCCAATGTGAGATGAATCACACTTCTATAAGCTGAGCACATAAGAGTGTTCCTTTTCACTTTGACCGATATTTTTTTATAGAGGTGTCCAATTAGTTTACGATGTGTTATATTTATTACGCTCGTAATCTTCAGATCACGTATTCTTTGATATCTTGCTGTTTACGATCATCTAATATTTGTACTGAGCCGACGGTAAAGCAATAATTTGTTTACGATGGTTACTGAGTAGAAAAAAAAATATGAATTTTCACGTGAGTAAACATGCTTGAAATATTCCGTTTGCAAATAAAAATGGAATAATTGGGCCTACTACTGTTAAAAAAAAAAACATTGAATTTTTTTACGTCGATATAAGGAACAAACCTTTTCTAAAAATTTGATGACACGTTTGGCGCAGTGGTTGAACGATTCACTGCTGCGCTTCTGGCATTCTAATTACATAAAAAAGCGACAGCAACGCGACAACAATCTCACGGTCAGACAATACATTATATGACACAAAAATGACGTTTGACAGAAGTTATCGCGCGATCTGCGCCTGTCGCTACATCGGTAATTAGGCTGCGTTGTTTGTCCATGTGAATAGGTATATGTATTTGGAAAGGCACCCACGATATACAAATGGTTTACAGAGTGGGACCAAATTTTAAAAAAATGTCTATGGCCCAACACGTTGCTCTAGTGCGGGTTGGCAACACCATCGACAACTTTTTTGAATCCTCTTATATGTGCGGCAGCCTAATTATATAAAAAAGCGACAGCAACGCGATAGCCACGCGACAGCAATCTCACTGTCAACCAATACATTATATGTCACAAAAATGACGTTTGACAGAAGTTATCGCGTGATCTACGCCTGTCGCTACATCGGTAATTATAAGGCTGCGGGTTTTCTCACAATTTCTTCCTTCACCGTTAACGCAAGTGACAATAGTAAGGCGCTTGAACTCACTCCCTCCTTCATGAAGGGCAGGCTATTATTACTTATAAATAAATACTTGCAGTATATTTTGTGAGCAAGCTTTTAGTATACTTACTAGGTTTCTCAAAGTCAGTGCTGTAATTTATCATGTCATGAAATGTCTTATTGTTGGTTTTATGAAATTTAGTTGATAAAATGTTGATGCATAGTAACGACGTCAAATAAACTAAACTGAAAGTTTAATGGATGATTTTAATCTAAAATACATAGTGTAAGCGAGTCTATTAAAACATCAAATATTTGATTAATTATTTATTGTTTATCGAACATTTGACAAGCAATGATAATAATCGATTTAAATCTCGATTTCTTTGTTCTTCATAAGACGAAACATGTTTTTAGAAATACGATAATATTATTGTAAGCCCCTTAACGTCTTACACTTCTAGGCGTACCTACCTGCAGGTCTCAAAAAAACCTATTTTTACCTTTTTTAATACTATACGCTGAAATTTATTTGGAGTAAGTGGTAGGGTTTACTATTTTTACCCGATTTTAAACTCTCGGCTGGCGAAACGTTGATCCAAGCGAGACACAACCGGAATACGGTAGATGACTACTAGTCATCTGAGTTAATTTTTATGAACTGTCAAAAACGACATTTTGTTCTATGTAAAAATGATTGAAATACTAAGAAATGACGTCATAGTTTTTCATTGCCATTGACATACTTATTGTGTGATTTTGATAAATTAAAAATCGAAAACGCCAAAGATAAGCAAGAGATTAAGTTTTACTGAGTTTTTAGAAGGAAAACTATTTACCAAACAAGATTTCAGAATTTATTTTTGATGCAGTTATATTAAACAGGCTATTTAGTGCCCCCGTCTTGATAGCATCCTAGGACTTATTAATGGATTTCAGTTTGTTTCATAGTGAGCGGTACAAATAATTCTTCCTACCACATTTACATTTCTCGTTCGCCATCGAGTCGAATCGAAAAATTGAGTAATAAAGTTATTCTGTCTTCCACAGCTGTCGAGACAAAAGGAAGTCCCACATTGCAAACAAACAAAGTTCCAGTTGTTTTAGGTGCCGTAGTTCCTAAACATTAAAATATTATCTTTATGTAGCATATGATAAGGGTATCCAGCGGATATGAGATTATCACGCGTCAACGCTTTTTTAAGCCCCATGAAATTCGGCAGCTTTTGAGGACAATGAATCAATTAGCTTTGTTTTTTTTAGGTTACATGTAACATCCGCCGTCAAAAAGATTTTGCTCCTTATTTTGTGATGGTATTAATTTCGAAGTATCGAAGGCATAGCATATAATCACGCCTGTTTTCCCCGAAGGGTATTGCAGAGGCGTACTATTGTATACTCATATCGCTGTTGTTATTGAGTGCCATGTAATAGAGGGGAACCGATTGCAGTATACTGGTTCCAGACTGCGTGCTGCTGAGAAGTTTCATACTGAAAAACCCAATAACAATTTGCCCGATCAAATCCAGGTCCTTACACCCAGCAGTCGCAGCACAGTCTTGGCATCATTTATAGAATATAAGAATACCTACATAAATGTCACCATTGAAAAAACACAGTAAACATTCTAAGGCTTTATAAGGAAACTTCTAAGTGAGATTGCATCATCAATACGCATGCACTAGATGGCAAAGTAAATATGTAACCATAGTGCATGCTAAGAGCTAACAGTCATAGTGTCTTTATCTAATTGCACTTCAATGTGAAAGTGACGTAATGTTGCAAATTGTTTCTCATACAGGGTAGCGCTTTAATTATCTGCAGTATTAAGGGAGGTGAATCAGCTCACTGAAATCGAACCGAATCAATAAAAATATTACCTAATTAAGGCAGGCTAGTGGTTGCAAGCGCGACTGCTGCGGTGTTATTGGGTTTTTCTATATAGAAATTCTCAGTAGCAGCACTGAATTTGCTACTATGTCCGGTTAATGGCCCCCTATTACATGAGATTTAATAACAGCATCAGTAAAATATGGGTGCACAATAGTGGATATAAGAGACACAGGTATGATGATATGTTTTGTGTCACTCTGTATAAGGATGGTATATCCACATTATTTATTATGTCCTATGAATATTGTATATATAGTGAACGCTTCCCGTTTGCGTTGACAAAGTGTTAGAGTTACCTGAAGTTTCCGTATTTATGCATAATGTTTGAATCTACTTACGGATGTACTGCATCACTTAAGAGTTTTTAGTAAAGCTGATTATAATAAAGTTTGGACCAACTTTCGCCTGGTTTTTGCTAGCGTTGATTGAATTTTAACGATTTGGATTTTCTGTTAGAAAATTTTTAGTAGCCTGAAGTTTCAAATTGTGATCGAAAGGCATAAGCTTCGCTACCTATTCCGTGGCACTTAATGACGGCATCAGGGAAATGTGGA
This sequence comes from Shargacucullia verbasci, assembly GCA_947562105.1. NCBI lineage: Eukaryota > Metazoa > Arthropoda > Insecta > Lepidoptera > Noctuidae > Shargacucullia > Shargacucullia verbasci. The sequence goes on from OX387296.1 coordinate 4,455,682, forward strand.
TGTACAAGTATACTTCTGACTTATCCTTCGGGGTATACAAACCTTTACGTCCTGCTTAGCTTATAGTTTTAACTGCACCGCTCCAGGTGATTTTGGGCCTTCTTTTTCTTCTTTGCATGATACCTATTTCCTGAGTAAATTCAGACAGAACAATTGATTAGTTATTACTGAATATTGTCAGGTCAAAATTAGTATTGTAGTGATACTGGTAACTACCAGTTCCTACTGATCATTTCACTCATGCCCGTTTCATCCAACCGTTCCATATCTAAGGGATAATCGAACGCCGTACTCATAAATGTGGCCCATGTCTTACGGAGCATTTCACAGATAACATGAATTCCTCACACAAATATGTATGTAGCTGTATGGCGAAGTTTAATCATGAGAGATCAAATATCTCTTAATAGAGGAGCTCCGTTTGATTTATGAGTAAGTAAGCTTGATAGACGGATACACACTGAACCTATTTCCCACATCCATTGCTGCTAGTAAATTTAATTGATAGGAATTTGTACGAAACACCAGTGAAGGAACAGTAAGCGTCAAAAGTAACTGATCGCTGTACTAATTTTTTCGTTGTATTAAGTTTTTTTTTTTATGAATAAAAGCCTGGATATTGAAATGTTGCTTTATTCACTCGTGTAATGGTAAGATATGAAACAAAATTATCATATATTTTGTTCCAAAATACTTAGGTACGTCATTGTCGTATAGACATATCGCAGTAAAATAAATAGAAATCTAAATTACTGTTGGTTTAAGTATGTTAATCAAATCACTAAGGACCTTTGTTTTTACTAGTGACCACCTTACCTGGTGTCCTCAACTCCTTAGTTGATCCTACCTCTAAATGACGAAACATTAGATCGTCTGGAGCATCCTGGCACAGCGATGGTGCTGACTGGTTTATCTTTCTAAGACTGAGCGATTCTGTTGTGATAGTTCGTACCACACTCTACAGAAGAGAAAATTACCTATCTCATCGTAGGAATCAAATATATTTTTACATCAGTGGTAATGACGTAAATAATAATAGATTTTTACCACGCAGACAAAAATCATTTAAAAATTATACCGAAGTCTCTTTTTTACAGTTAAAACGCAAAACTAAGTCGGGTACTACAAATATATATATTATTTCGTTTGTTTAAAACAATGATTGAATTTTTGAGTTTTTTTTTTTCAAATTCCATAATTTAATATGTATAAAGTATGCGTAGGTGTGTAATATTGTAAAAAGTGATTAAAGATTGAAAAAACTGGCTGTTTGTGAAAATGAAAAATAAGATACAAATTGAGAGCAATATTGTACAAATCATTTTCTACTAAAATAAATATTAGACAACCTTTTTATCTTTTTTGAGGATAAACGTTTAATTCAGCAACTGATCATGATCGCCCGTATTAATATACGGGCGATAAAATAGATTTAATATAATAAAACCTTGGTTATTAATATAATTTCTAATACGTTTTTTAAAGGAACATATTTCCTTTAATATTGACGGGCTCAAAGCTACATAGGTACGGCGTAGATCGGTCGATCTGTGAGGATAAGCAGTATTTGCCGCGGTCAATTTCTGGATGTGTGACCATTTTTCACACATCGAGACCCTTCTGTGCCTCGGAAAGCACGTTCAGCAGTTAGTTCGGTTGTCATACGAAAACCTATGACAGTGGTTACACAGTGAAGTTGTAATTGTTTCGGTTTGATCTTTGAAGAAAATTAAATTCGGAGTAACCGTACTTTGATCTCATCTGATAAAGGTGAATTAAAACTAAAAATTAAGCAAGAGCAACTAAAGGCCTAGTGGAAATCGACGTTGCGTTGCTCACAAAACATCTAGGGAGCTGGATCTCTTTGCTGCGTGCGTGCAAATCAAGCAAATATTATTTTTATCATTACATTTCTTTTGCAATTTTTTATAAAGTTGAACACTAACCCCAAGATTGCATGATGTACGTTTCTATTTTAGAATCGTATAGCTTTTAATTACAAACTACACTATAAAGGCGTTACAGTAAATCTTATACGTCCAAAACGTCATATGTTTATGTTCACAGGCTGGATCGCGTGACGTTAGCCATAAAATAAAATATAAATGTTTACGTACTGATTGTTGGTATTATTGTAGCGATTAGCCGTTCCACCTTGTATATCACAAAGCTATTCCATTTGCAATTTATACCTGGATTAGTCATAATATTCTATTTTTCAAATTGCGCTATGACGCATGCTCTAACGTAAACCCTCATAAACATGCGTTTTCTTTGAAAGATCGAAAGTAAATCCTGTTTGTTCTATGCACTAATAACAGAGTATAAAACTTAATTATCATGACCTTATATCATTGTTTTAGAATGAAGTGGAATATTCAGAAAAACTGACGTTACAATATTAGCCTGTTCTGTCTGTTTTTCACATCATTGAAAATATATGACAATATATGTATTTTTCAGTTTCAGTCATAACTCATTTTAGTTGTTAGATTTTATAAATACATGTAAAGCCTTTGCGTTGTAACTAACATCGTTCATACTGTCAATTAGCGTATGCATCAAACGACACCGCATGTGGAATAATAAGTTAAAGGCGTCGAGAGTACGTTTTGAAAGTAAAATAAGTATGCTATAAAATATGCGTAAATGTTTAAAAATTATGAAAACTACTTGCGGACTCATTTCAGTGAAGTTTTATCGATAACGTGTGCATAAGTACTTCTTTTTTTATATATTTTGTAGTTTATGTATTCTGTAGCCAAAATTTACACTTAATATAATATATTTTAAAATATATTATATCTGCATATAACTGAGCTATGCAGAACACTACAAGTTTTGATTTCCTGTCATACTCCGAAGTGTGGGAACTGCAGAGGAAATTAAATCAGGGTCCACATCTGGCGATCCTTCCACTTATTGCTAGCTTCCCACTTGAGTACTCCGCAACCCACTCTGTCAAGTTATTTAAGTTTGATAGTAGGTGAATTGTTTATGTGCATAAGGGGGTGGCCTCTTTATAGTCACCCCTTCCGGGAAGTGCCCTTCGGCATGTTATCGGCCGTGGTGGGCTTCGGTGGGTCTTCTAAGAGTTTCCGAGGCGCACCATATGGTGTCGAGGCGGACTACCGTAGTGAATTTATCCGGTAGGAGTTCGGCACCCCTCCGTAGGTACCCCCAGGCGGAGGATAGCACATGACGGGATCTCACCAAATAAAAAAAAGGTGAATTGTTTACGTAAAATGCGTGTGGGCGAGCTTCGTCTAGCAATGACGTCATAACGTCGTCACGTTCGTCACGTCCATAACATCAATGGGGCTTTTCTTTTTAATAGCATGTTATTGTATTTCGTTTATAATATTTAAAATTATGAGGTTTGGTGTTATTTAATAAAGGACACACGGGTCATGACCGGTCATATCAAGTAGGTGATTGATATTCTACTGTGAAGCGCCATTGTCAGATAGTCTGAAACTGATAAATATTAAATTATGTGTGTTGAGTAAAAGATTATTTATATTAGTTTTTCACCAATATTTATAATATATACAGACACCGGCCTGTTATAATTTTATTATATGTTTAGATATTGAGTACAAAATTACAAATATGACTGCTTCATCGGTCTAGTGGTCGCAAGAGCGACTGTTAAGCGTGAGGTCCTGGGTTCGATACTCGTGTTGGGCAAAGTGTTATTGGGTTTTTCTTTCCCGCAGGGAACAAATATTTGTATGATCTACAGACAGTTGGTTCGGGTCTGGTTGTGTGTGTATGTGATATGTATGTTTGTAAACTCATACCTGTCACTGTGTAAGTATCTTGTTGTGTATTAAATTTCCCGTACTTACTTACAGTTTCATTCAATTACATAAAAATTACTTTTGTAAGATTATGCCATTAGAATTTCAAGCTTAATCCATAAGGCATTTTTTTTACGTTTAAATTGCTCATGCTTACCCGCCGCCCTGGGGAAGACGGGTGATGTCGGACTTTTACCGACTAAACCGACACGGTGTTCCTGCGACATACCTGTAGCGCCGGAGATACGGGATTCGCTCGCGCATTCACAGCACCCCCGGCAGGTATCGGTCCGCCAGTGGATGACCCGGCAGGCTCCGTCCCATTGTGTAGCTAATCTATCTGGTGCTGCATATCTTCCGACAGAGGCGCGCGTGGAACACACTCGCGCCGCCGTCTTAATTCATAAGGCCTGAGCGTAGACACACTAGTTTATTAACCAGTATTAAACGTTTTAATTAGTATGGACTAAAAAATCATTCATCACAATCACTAAATAATAATAAAATTGACCAATTTATTATTACGCCTGTCCTATTAAAAGTTATTACACCATTATTCGCTGTGAGGCATATAAATAGACACTAATTAGTCAGTCATCAATTTCAGTGTAATTTGACAATGGCATAATGGTTATTGATATCAGTAGGTTGGTGAGGTCAAGTTGTATTAGTAAAATATTAATAACAAGTAGGTACTTATAAACATCAAATTTGTACTCAACAAAAACAATTGACAATTATTTATTTTTAGTCATGTCAAAGTCGCTGTCATAATTAGTAAGCAACACTTTTTAAATATTTAACCTTTGGTCACTTTGTTTTCTGAACTGTAGTTACATATTTTATTAAACAAATCCTACTTCCTACTAATCCTACTATCCTATCCTAACCTACTAATATTATAAATGCGAAAGTTTGTGAGGATGGATGGATCTTTGTTACTCTTTCACGCTAGAACGGCTGAACGGATCTGGATGAAATTTGGCACAGAGATAGATTATAGTCTGGAATAGCACTAGCTACTTTTATTCCCGGAAAATGTACGGGTTCGTGAATCACGCGGGCGAAGCCGTGGCGGAAGCTATAATTGTAAATTAAGGATTAAAACTGCCTAAAGCCTTATAGTTCAAGTGGGAAATAGAGAGAAAGGAAAAAAAGAAAATTAATTTATTTTTCCCAAACTAAAGGCATACAATAATAATTAATATATAAAAAAAAAAAAAAAAAAAAAAAAAAAAAAAAAAAAAAAAAAAAAAAAAACTTTATTCAAATTAAAATGTTACAATTAACACTAAGGTACATAAAATCTTAATACATACAGCCTACGTTACGTTACATAAAACAGAACAAAGAAAAATCTGAGATTAGCACATTGCTTTACGTTACAAATGTGTAAAAGAAAGTAAAAATACAATATTATATTAGGAGTTTCACAGTAAATAAGTATCATGGTTTTCAATATTGCCACAGAATACGATATCCAATGAATAAAAAATATAACATTATTAGCGGACCCGACAGACGGTGTCCTGCCCGAACCTGTTTACCGGGTCCAATTATGTTTTCAAACCCATTGAAATATACATACAAAATTTCAGTTAAGTTTTTAAAGCTAAAAGCTTCAAATTAGGCACTTCCCTCACTCTTACCGATTATACTAACTTAAAACCGGCGATGTGAACAGGCCTTATCGTTATATTTCATAATAAGTTATACTCCATTAGCTAAATATTTCATTACGTTTTTCACGATCTCCATACAAAACACACCGCCCCTAGTGAAAATAAAGATGCGATCGATCATTGACGCGGCTAACGTCACGAAATAAGCGTCGCGATCTCGTCACGTCGCCTATCTGCATGCAGCCAACAAAATAAAATACGTGACTTGATGAAGTACTGGCGCTCGTATTACGCTTCTTATTTACTTGACTAAGGAAGCCTATCTTATATTTCTCCTAGTGTCTTTCCTTTATTTTTCTTTAACTTTTTTTAAACATTGCCCCACACGAGGCACCTTTCCTGTATCGTGGGTATGTTTACAAACACAAATATTCACATGCACAAATACCCAGACTCGAAACAACTGTCTGTAGGTCATACAAATATTTGTACCGTGCGGAACTCAAACCCGCTACACGTAGCGCAGCAATCGATCGCTCACCCACTGCGCCAACCGTGCCGTCTCGTCCTTGATGTCATAGAGGCTCAAATTAGACCACTCGTTCTCATATAAAATTTAGCTTCATACTCTCCTCTCGTGACAGAATTGAGTTCCTCTGCTATAAAAATACTATAACGTCTAAAATTTAGCCACATTAATACCACAGACAGGTCCGATGGATCAGTTACGCGGCCAACGTTACGAGATAAGCTGCGTAATGACGTCACATCAACGTTTACTCTGTACCTACTCATAACCTATTGACATGATAAATAGAATTGTTTTTATTTCAAATAAACCTAATACAGGCATTTTTGAAACGTTATAGGACTAGTTGCTCGGTCCCATAAAGTTGGTCCTATCGAGAAGAACCGGCAAGAATCTCCATGGATACTATGTTAAAGTCTCAACAATCTTGCTATGTTCATAATGTGGAAGAAATATGAGAGAACAATGTATGTAGGTTTAGTCATAAATAAATATGGATGTAGTGGAATATGTCAATTGATAAGCGCTGGTGTTTAATATTATACGCATTTATATATTTATATGTTTTGAGTGAGAGAAGCTTCTGGTAAAGTGTACCCCAAACGGTAACACGACTCTTGCTCGATGTGTCATGGAATTTTATTTCAAGCTGTCTTCGTAACAATATCATGTAACATAGTTGTTTTCCGAGGACATGTCCTACTTTTTGCAGTGTCCTGGGTTGTCCTGAATAGTTACACTGAAAAAAAAAATATTATGGCTGCCATAAAGTTTTTGTTAGCTTTTATCAAGTAAAATGTTCATATATGGGAACATAAAGCTACTTGTTTGCTAGCAATAAAGCTAACTTTATCACTGATTTAAACAAATATCATACTAAAAATAAATAAGTTCTTAATCGTGTTCATCAGTGAAGTTGTTTAAATAAACCTTACTTGATAATTGAAATGACTGTTTCAAACAAGTTAGTTATTAGGAAAATAATGTGTGATTATTAATATTTTGATCATGTTGACTTTATCGCCAATAATCATGTATGGTTTATAGGTATTATAATTTTCTTTTTAGGATTAAACATGAAATACTTAAACAAGTAAAATTCGCACTTGTTCAACAATCTTTTTTTTCAGTGTATTAAGTAGCGTCCTGGGTTTTTTAAAGAATCCTCGTAAGTTCCTGTGTTTTATTATTCGCGCGCCAGTACTGCCTCGAACCTTAAGATCAATCATCGATGTTATTTTATAATTTTATAAAACATTATAATTGCTATTCATTGAGTGTCCTGTTCTTAACCTAAATGTCCTGGCATTTCCACTTTCAAATCCTGGTTTTCAGAATTTGGGGATGGCAACCCTAATGTAACACAGCTTTGGCTATAATCAGTTACGCGGTCAACGTTACGAGATAAGCTGCGTAATGGCGTCACGTCAACGTCTGCACCTGTCTGCTAATAGCCTTGAATATGTACTGGATACCCCTCTTGTTTCTTGTTTTAACTGCCTCTACTGTTCATACACATTTTTTGAACACATTGATAATTATGATTTCTCTTTGTTACAGGTAAGCAAAGCTCATTAATTCTTTATAAGAAGATCGAATGTGAAGCGGAAGAAAAGTATATTCTAAGTATTTTTTTAATATTTTATCTCAGTAGTAAATAATCTTTGAACAGTGTTGATACCTAAAAATATGTAAAAACGTTTCCCAAATATGTTAAAAACGGAACGACCGTCTTACCAGATGCGGCTAAATATCAGTATTTTACGTGAAATGTCAGTTTTCAGAGGCCCTAGTGTAAGTTTCTTTCGACAAACTCGGCGCGCCGAATGCGTTCGATGCGTTAAATCGAGTTCGAGAATCGAGCGCTCCAATTTGTGTTGAGTACGAAACGGACCAAGGAGCGTCGAACGCGTTGGATGTAGTAAATCGAATTTGTCAAAAGAAACTCATACTAGGGGCACAGTAATTAATATTTTAGTAATTAACGTAACTTTGAACATTCGAAATCATAATAATGCTAGCACAAACCAAATAGCTATACCTAGTACCTACCTTCGTTCTGCCCCTTACGCCTTTATATTCATGAGAAGCTTCTAACTACTCGAGTCAGTAGCACTGTTAGCCCCGACTTTACGTTCAAAGACTACAGTAGATTGCGAGTGACCACAGGTCGACAGGCCATCTCATTTCAAGCGACGAAGTACTCGCAACTTCCTTCACTTGGCTTAGAACCTAGTGGGCGTAGTGTAACCGTAAACTCCGTTAGATAGAACCTCTGTGGTTCAAATCACATGATACTTTTTTTTTTAAATAAAACTTTGCCCCTCACATGGATTTCTCCTGTGTCCTGGGTACAGTTTACAAACATACATGTCACATACACACACAACCAGACCCGAAACAACTATCTGTAGATCATACAAATAATTGTTCCGTGCGGGGATCGAACCCGCGACACATAGCGCAGAAAGCTAATCGCTTAACCACTGCGCCAACCGTGTCGTCTGAATGGTTGAATGGTATGTGTTTCAGAAATAAATTTAAAGAAAGAACCATTAAAAAAAAGTAAGAGAATTCATGTTTTAACCTTATTTGACACTTACTAAATTCAAAATGAACATCAGTCTCTTGTGATACCGACTGTACCTGTACTCTTGGGCCATTTCGGTTGTTATTCAATTGATGTACTTACTATAAAGACTATTATAATCTAGTTTCGTTCATTGTCAGTTTGACGCACGGATAATAAATCACTTAACAAATAATCGGGTAAGTTTGTGTAGTTGATGATTGTGTGTAATATGTAGTAATTTTAAAGGAAATAAAAGACTACAGCCGTTAGTTTAGCCTTCGTCAATGTTAATTGTATTATTCCGCGTGATATACGCACATATATGCAAACACAAAAACAACTTTAAAAATGTATCGCACCCTTAGAATGAGAGACCTAACTAACTAATTCCTGAACAACCAAAACTGACCTTAAAATCTTTTTTGAAGACTCAGGAGCAAGCTCCCACAAATTACATTTTTGACTTAGATCACTTTTGTTCGGGGCGTGCGATATGTACTATACAAACTCAGACTAATAATATATAGACATCATACGTACATAAAAAACGTCCGGTAACATAATATCACTATCGACTCTGTTTGCCACAATGGCAACAAGGGTGTTAGTGGTTAGGCATAAAGCAATAAATATTCTATTCTTTTTTGACCAATTGTTTGTGAGATCGAATTCATTCAATGAATTATAACCGGAATGGATTTGACTTTACTCGTAAAACTCAGTGTAGTTTGTAAACATTGGTTCGGCAAAAATTTATTGATAATAAAATAAATCTTCGATGTGTCTAGGAAATCTAGATTTCGGGTTTTTTGTTCAGACAATTTGTGCTCGTGACTACATCCGCGTAGAAATATTTCTCATACAAACTTCGAAACACCATTTCACTCTCTTTGGCTTTGAATTTTGGGAAATCGTGGCTATAAGGAACCTTTATGCCAAATTTCAAGCTTTCTAGTTCGATTAGTCAGTGAGTCAATGAACGAGTGACTGGTATTTCGCGTTTTTAAATACACTTTGAAAATTTTAATAATCTGCCTCATTGGTCTAGTGGTTGCAAGCGCGACTGCTGAGCGTGACGTGCAGGGTTCGATTCCCGGGTCGGCCAAAGTGTTATTGGGTTTTTCTGTATGGAAATTCTCAGTAGCAGCGCGGAGACTGGAACTGTGCCCGGTAGATAGCAATAGGCTCGTCCCCTATTACATGGGACTCAATAACGGCATCGGTGAAATGTGGATTTACATAGTACATCTCTGCTCAACCCTTCGGAGAATACATGCGTGCTATATTCTGTTAATCTGGATTAGTCTTACAATACCTATTCAATAACTTACATTTCTTTAACAAAGTTCTCTTAAGCATTATTAACGAAATGAAAGTTCCAGTTCAATTATGGAAATAATTTTGATTCAAACAAAAATTTTATTCTTTTTTTTCTTATAATATAGATGACTTGGCGTTTAATTTCAGTAAAGAATAATACAGATACAAAACATTGAAAACTCCACTGAAGAAATAATACTATCAATGAATTCTTTATTAGCATGAGACAAGCTCCAATCGATTTGTTTCAGTTCTTACTACTATATTTAGCTCATCTTTATTTAGCCCATATATACGTAAATAGTGTGTCAAAAGATCTATGAATAAATTACTTAAATGTTTCATACATATGATTTATACGGTTTTACGCACGTAAATAATTACTAGTTTGTAGATATATAGATATAGGAAATTACTAGTTTTAGAATCGAACGGAGTTCATAACTGCGGACTATCAAATATTCAAATAATCATCATCACGCTTTACTTACAGGTAGAGTTGCCCATCGATAGTCGACTATCGCTAAACTATCGATAGTCCATCGATAGTTGACGTCATAACAATAGTATCGATAGCCTATCGATGGTATCGATATTATCGATAGCATCGATACTATCGATAGTATGATACAGGGCAATAATATTGATGTACAAAAATAGTATCGATAGTATCGAAAGTATTAGTTCCGATAGTATCGATACTATCGATAGTATCGATACTATCGAATACCAGCATATGTTTAGAAGTAATACTATCGATAGTATTGATAGTATCGATAGCTTACACTATCGATAGTTTAATAAACTGCAATAGTATTGCTAGTGTAATACTATCGATAGTTTTGATAGTTTTTTTTGATTTAATACAACGATACTATCGATAATATCGATAGTATCGGTACTATTACTTTAAAAAAATCAATACTATCGATACTATTGATAGTATTATCATGTAATAGTATCGATCCTATCGATACCATTGCTTCCAATCAATAGTATTAGTTCATTTGTGATATCGATAATATCGATGGTATCGATAGTATCGATACTATCGATAGCACCATCGATATTGTTACTAGTTTTCGAGGTCATCTATCGATAGCGAAACTATCGATAGTTGGGCAACTCTGCTTACAGGACGTACTCCCGAGTTTCGACGTCATAATGTTAGATGAACTTGTCAAAGATAGTTACATAACTTATAATTATCGACGTTAATTGGATATTATGTGGGCCGATCCCGGCGGCACTGCAATGCCGGGCCGACCCGTGACGGGAGTGGAGCGAGCCCCGAACATCCCGTCAGTTTACAAAAATCAGTTTAATATACTGGTCCCTCATTGAGGGAACTTTCAGATATTAAGCTGAAAAGAACAGATACTACACTTTGATCTTAGCCAAAAGGCCGAGAAGCGATACCATACTAGTGTAGAATCGAGGGAGACATTGAATCGCGGAGAATCTTAACACCGCCATTCAGAAAAATTACGTCAGCGCACAACGCCATCTAATGAGGAATAGCAGAACCATAAAACGAAGAGGCCATGCACAATATGTTACGAAACGCGTCGTATTGAAAATAAATCAATAGTCACAAAAACAATGTTACATCCTATGACAATGAAGTCGGCCTTGATTGAAGACTACGGAAATAACCTTTTCTTGTAGCTTACTATCCTGAACCTGGTAATAAAATAAAAGTAAAGTCTGAGACAAAAATAAAAATAGAAATCGGCATAGCGACAATATCCAAACAAATAAAATGTTTAGTGAGACTAGTGTAAGTCTGTTTCAACAATAAAATTTTAGCATTAACCGTGTTGTGTGTGCTGATTGGCCCGCTCCGAGTTCTTCAATAATCGGGGTGCCAAACGCCGTCGATGCGTAAATTCGATATGTTTTAAACAAACTTTCAGTAGGACTTATTAAGAAATAGTACTGGTATATACGTTATTGCATTAGAACAAAGCCCTTTAAAAGTAGTTGTAACTTTGAATATAAATGAATAAAAAATGTAAGTTAAGTCAATTGATGAAACCATATTTTTTGAGCACATTTTATTATTTATTATTGGTGAATAAAATTAAAAGGTTCAAACAATTATTTGATGTTCTTTAATGTCTATTGCTGTAAGATTTTTATTGCTTGTCGATCTATAAATTAAGCTCTATTTATAGCATGGACGTTTACAAGTACTTTAGAATTTATTAGTCTTTGTATTTCAGTTCTATCGACTTTAGTATCGTCGATAAAATATAAATTGTTCACAGAATTACGAGAGCGGCGTAAAGATTTTTTTTATCTTTAGTGAATAGGCTTTTGGATGTTGCAAATGAGTTTATCATAGTCACACGTCTTTATTCGTTAAACTTAAATACCCAGAGATTTCGCTGATACCGTTATTAAGTCCCACGTATTATGGAGCGAGCGTTTAGCCATCTACCGGGCACAATTTTAAATTCCGAGTCGGCACTGACAATTTCAGAAAATCCTACAAGAACTACCTTGCTTGGGGATGCAACCCATTACCTCATTCTCAGCAGCCACGTATTATTATCATTAGATACACGTATATAACCATTAGAACAATGAGTTTATTAATTACTTCATATCCAGGATGAAAATCTTTATTAAGTATTTTCATTTGCAAAATTTTATTGACATTTGTTGAACAGTCAACTGATGAGAAAACCACACGAGAGTATGTATTTATCCTAGAATTCCTGGTAATGTATATTTAGGTGCTTATCTAGGCTAACTAGAATTTCTGTGAAATGTTATTCTCTCCTGAAATTTACATCCAAGCGGTGCGGAAATACGTACATAAAGTTACCTTTGAGGATGTTGAACTCAATTTTTTTACGTTTTTATAAATTGAAAAATGAAAGTGAAGTACCTTATGATTAAAAACGACTATAACACGTGTTTGACGGCATTCCAGTACGGAACAGATATTTGTATGACCTACAGATAGTTCTGGATCCGGATTAGTGTTTGTAAACACACCCACGATGTTTGAATAACTAATAGAGTAGGAAAACGTTAAAAGAGATCTATGATTACGATGTGGTGTAAACGGCACGTAGCAACGTAACACAAAATAGCATCACACCTGTATTCGTCGGAAATTAAGGCAGAGGTTTACTAATGTACACCCACATTCCGCCAATCTCGTTATTAAGTTCCATGAAATCGACAAGCTTTAAACCATCTACCGGCCACAATTCGAAATGGGCTGCTAATGAGAATTTTCAAAGAGGAACATCCAACGAAACCAATCCGTAACCAACCGCACGCTCAGTAGCCGCGCTTCTGACCACTAGACCAATGAGGTAGTCAGTGAGTAGACGGCATGCCAGAAGCAATCTGCATTAGCCGTAATATCTGAAGCCAGTATAAGAATATAACCAGAAACAAATGAATGTGTTGTGCAAAACAATATTCCTGTCGGTTATCGACATGTCTTTTCGAAACTTTGCTCACTTCCTCAGAGAAGTAAGTAGAAAACTGTATCTTATCGGCCGTCCCATAAATTTCTCATTGTTAAATAAAAATTTGTGCACATCTACTTATCGTCGTCTAGTTTTCTGAAATATCAACGTGTTGTTTCAAGTGTGCGCAACGTCTTTGTAAACAAGTGGTTTACACGGTGCATTTTTATGTTTTGATTATTTCTTTAAAATAATTGTATGAAATTCTTTATTGTTTGTTTGGCGCCGACTCACGATCAAAGTCGAATCAGGATGGCATACACAGTGGAATCAGGATGGTCTCGCCAATATTTATAATTTGGTTCACTTTTTATTGGGATAGCTTTAGATATATACCTTTATTAATGATTAGTGTATGTATTATTATATAATAATGTTTGGATAACTACGTTTAAAACTAAATCTCTACCGCTCCACGACAAGATAGAAGCGTATATTTTTTTGGTGGAGGTTGTATGTAAAAAAAATATCTTTTTGATTGAGACTATGCTGCATAATAGCGTTCAATCAGTAATTATGATTTGTATTTAATATTACATGCCTGTTTGGATCTGAAGTAGTCATTAAAGAATTATAAAGTTTAAAATGGACTGGAAATGACCGTAGACTTTCAAGGTCTGTTCATTTTATACGAACCATTCCAAGCATTTCGTTTCACACAGCGACTGTTGACTGACAAGTATAAAAATCGAAACACTCTCAAACACATCCAAATATTATTTATTTACTATCCTACCTAACATTATTTCAATGATGGAAGTAAATTTTATTTGTGTCTAGCGGAACTGCCGAATGATTTATAGCATCGAATATAGAAAGGCCCGACAGGCCGATACTATGGTTATGAATAAAATAGTTTTAGATGATATTGCCGTCTGTATATATGAAAAAAGAACTCCCATACATTTTTGTAATCACATGATTACAAAAATGTATGGAAGTTCTTTTTTCATATAATACATTTTTTCTTTTCTTTTCAGTAATATAACCATGAATAGATAATTATCACTATGATTGATAGTTGCCGGCTATCGGATATATATAATTATTTTCGGTTCGTATTAAATAGCTACCTTCAAATATAACATTTTCACTGAAAACTCATAGAAGTAAGTGGTACCTACGTATATTTTATTTCTTTATATTAATGTTCTTACAGCAGTCATTAATTTGTATGCGAATTTTAATATTCCTCCTCCATTAGCATATAGAAAGAAACATTAACTAAACCTAGCTAAATTATTAAACTCGCTAAGATCATTACTTTAATAGCTCTAACAAATTCACTTTGATGTTTTTGCGTTTGTTGCAAATAAAAGGTCATTTAATATACTTTCTTATTTCACGAAATGGATTTTAATTATATAATGTCTGATACAAACGGCAGGTTACTAATAACTTTTTCTGATGTTAATGAAATGTCAGAGGTAGCTTTTAACATAGGATTACGCCTATATTACCTGAAGGGACCTGTACATCCACATATTGCCAATGTCATAGGGGGTCAGACTATAGAGACTATAGGGGGCCATTCTACCGGGCACAGTTCCAAACTCCGTGCTGCTACAAACAATAACAAAACACTCATAACTCTGCCTGACCCGGGAATTGAACTCAGGACTTCATGCTTAGCAGTCGCGCTTGCCCTCTTTAACCTCTGCCTAATCCTTCGGGGAATACAGGCGTGATGCTATGTTTGTATATTGATTTATTTTATGCTTCTTTTGGAAGTTATAGAAGTTAGATTTTATTTGTCAAATTAGTATTACAGGAATTCTTACATTTCGCAATAAATACAGTACCTAACCTGTAAGTGCCACTGAAAGTTCCACAATATCAAGTCAAGGATGAAATAGTACGGAGAGAGGTGAGGTTTTATTAAAAAGTCGCTGCACACATTAATTATCTTATCTCTATCACAAATACTATCGCAGCCAAGGTCTCACCCATAACCACCTTTACGGTTTGAAGCTTGATAGCGATAGTGTTTAGTGGGATGTCCTTTATCATATGTTTACTGGAAATTAATTATACTTGCTAAACCACACATTATTAGTGATCCGTTATCATTCAGATACTTTCGATTCCAGTTCAGTTGTGGACATGTTTCATAAAACTTACCTTAAGATATTATCGGGTTTCACATTGCTTTCACTAATGCTTTCTGGCCCTCCCGCGGGTTGTCACCCTTCGTACCATTAGCTAACATATACATTCAAACCCTTATAACCCCATGTGTTGGATTTGTCTCCAAAAACATTATGTAAGTACACACATAATGTAGACACTCCCCTTTCTTTTTTACATGATCATCATTTCGAAGTAAGAGATGATTTCTTTTTTGAAAATTTTGTAAACATTTTTGATGCTAAAATAATTGAAATAGTATGAAATACTAGCTATCTAGACCCAGGTACGTCTTAAAACTGCGGCCAGACACCGGAGGACGGGCAGCAGCGTCCTCTCACTAATCGGTGAGCCACTGCGATCCCCAAGCCGCCTGCCAAGCGTGGGGATTATGGCAAACCCCCCTTGGGGGAGGCCTTCGTTCAGCAGTGGACGTCTTCTGGCTGATGATGATGATGACTAGCTATCTCTTTGTGGTACATTTCATTCGTGTCATTTACCTTTTAGTCTTGGCAAAATGTTCAAAAATTATGATTAGTAGGTACATATTTCATATTCACTTTGTTGTTTCATAAATTATTGGCAACATGGTAACAATTTAGTTGGCAAATGTGTTGACATTTCATTACCCGTGTCCACTGTGATTATAAATACTAAATTCTATCCGATTTTTTGTTATTTGCTAGAGTTTTCCGCTGTATATATAAATTGTAAGATTATTGAATAGGTGAAGATGTAAAGGAATATATAAACAAAGAAGAAAATTAAAAATCAGTACATTTAATTCACGTGCACACTATTTATAAATGCGAAAGTAACTTTGTCCGTCTGTTTGGTACCTCATCACGTTAACTTTTACAAAGATGTAGCCTGGGGTCTGGATAAGGAAATAGGCAATTTTTTTACTATTGCAGCAAAATTAGATAATAAATTTAAAATAAACGAGGACAAAGTCGCGGGCCACATTTATTAATAAACTAGATGTGCCCGCGACTTCGTTCGCGTGGATGTTGGAACTTAACAATGTATTTTTTAGTGAGACCAAATGCACTTAACCCTATTTTTTTCTAAAATAAAAGAATTTTTCTAAAATAAAAGTAGCCTAAGTTACTCCTTATTACATCAGCTACCTGCCAATAAAAGTCCCGTCAAAATCGGTCCAGCCATTTCAGAGATTAGCCTATACAAACAGACAGACAGACAGACAGACAGACAGACAAAAATTGTAAAAAATGTTATTTTGG
This sequence comes from Shargacucullia verbasci, assembly GCA_947562105.1. Lineage (NCBI taxonomy): Eukaryota > Metazoa > Arthropoda > Insecta > Lepidoptera > Noctuidae > Shargacucullia > Shargacucullia verbasci. The sequence continues at coordinate 4,472,390 of OX387296.1, forward strand.
TGTATGTACCATATATATATTCATATGCATGTAGTAAAAAACGGTTATTTCAATATTACAAACAGACACTCCAATTTTATTTATATGTATAGATATAATTGAAGCCTAATGGATGAACGTAAAAAATACAATAATTTCCGCTAAGATTGAGTCATCTGAACGCAATACGTAAAAACTTCATGAAGCCCTTTCGCTGACGCAAATCTCTGTACTGACATAACGGCAATCAAAAACAAATCAGAAATTTATCCTTGCGCCAATAAACCAAGTGTTCAATATTTTATACGGCCACCAGCTGTTTCAAGTACTTCATTGACGCACGCCATTTTAACTTATAGGTACCTTATAAAGATGTACGTAGCTTGTGTTTTTAGCTTGGCTTTAATATACGTCACATTCGTACAACTCCACAGAATAATGGCTATAATCACAATTGACGTATTCTCAACTATGATTTGTTTTTATATTGCGACGCTATACCGTTTTTGTAAATTCAAATGGCTTGACAAGAAGTATGGATGCTAGAATGTAATCATTTTATAGACAGAGAGAGAGAGGTACTAGAAATAAAACTCAGAAAATAACAGATAACTTAAGGTCTATCGATCGAAGAAGTAAACATCAAGAAAGAAGTCCGACTCAAGCTTCAAAGAACAAATTTCAGAAAAATTCTAATTAGAAAAATATCAGTCTACTTCTGGAATGGAAAAGAAACAAGTTTATACTTATGCAGACAAATAAAGAAAAAGTGATGGAGAGAACTCTAACAAAAAAGTTAAAAAGCAAGAACAAGATAAGCAGAGCAAAAAGAAAGAAGATTTGTAAAAAGAAACAGTGATAACATTCATAGACTCAACTGATTAATTTAGAGAGAGTAAAATTGGCATTATTACAATATATCTATTTTCATAGCCACTGCTATTACGTGTCAGACTTCTAAAATTATGTCAGTGGCGTCAATTTCACTGGTCGAACATAAATAAGGAAGGAAGTGGTAATCGACTAAATTGTTTATTGCAGTCGTAATTAACAGTTATATTTTGTACGCAGAACAGTAGTTTAATAAGTAATGTGCGCATATTGAAAGTCTGTATGCAATGTACAATAATATTAATGATACGGCAAAATATTGATCAATATCAAATTTTAGTGCTGGCCATTGTCAACAAATATTTCTTTCTTTTAAAGATTCTCATCGTTCCATATTCAAGATTTTCGATTTTCATAGTTTGACGGCACGGTTGGCGCAGTGGTTGAGAGATCGACTGCTGCGCTAGGTGTTGCGGGTTCGATTCTCGCACGGAACAAATATTTGTATGATCTACAGATAGATGTTTCGGGTCTGGGTATTTGTGTATTATTCGATGTGACAGGATTTATACCTAGTGTGGGGCAAAGTTATTTAAAAAAAAAGTAAGTGAAAACGTTAAGAAATGTTTGCAGAAAGCACGATTTAAAAATAATTACGCGGTTTTGGCAACAAGCTGAGCAATAAAAACAATTGGCGGAGTAAAATGATTATGATAGAATGCGATAACTGGGGATGTGATGTGCATCGTAATAACAAGAACATAAAAAATATTATTGTTTCCATCTGCGTAATGGACTTTATATTGACTACTTTCGCTAAATTTGGCTTTGACGTCATCCGGTCACTCTAGACCGAGTTTTCAAATATAAAGTACAGTGTAAGTGTACAACATTAGATTTGAAAAATTGAAATACGTACTATAGCTGCACTTTTTTTTATAAATCGTGAAATATAGGAAATTCGTTGTGAGTAGTGTAGTGTGACATCCTGGGTTCTATTCTCAGTTCGTTTGCTTAACCTGAGGATTGGTTATTACAGGGCTTTTTCTCACAAACAACTCCTTCGGGAATCTAATACTAATATACGGCATCGGCGTAATGTGGGTATTCTACTAGTTAGGTAACTACATCTCCACGAAATCCTTTAGGATATAGCCCTGATGTTATATTACGTTCAATTCAAACCTATTCCTATGAATACAGCTTATTTATAGACTGTATATTTAGACTCATATGTACAAATATTTTCGATTCAAAATATATATAAAACCGAATTATTCCAATTCCGATCAATTTATATTGAACTGTCGCATCAGTTTCACTTGCCAGCAAAATTTGAATGACAGAAGACGTCTATTTCTTAATTTCACGATGTCTGCTCGATAACGGTGAAGACTGATTTATTAATAAGAATATTGAACGTTTTCATATTATTAATTTTGCGTTATGGAATGAATTATTGGGTACCAATACAATTATTATGTCTTTTGTGGCGACGCTTTTACTTGAATGTAACTGCCAATATTTTGACTTAGAAAGGGTACCCAAATATATTAATCACCATGTGTCACTTTGTAACTTTCTTCAAAGTTACCAAAATTATTGAATAACTTTGAAAGGAGTTTCCAAACTCGTCGATAATCATGAATTTATTCTAATTATTATTATTCGATATCGAACTATGCATTCGTTGAAAATCGATAACTACGGCTTTAGAATAAGAATAAAATAAAGTCAACCTTACAATACTAAAACTAGACTACCTATGCAGTTATCCTTTCATTAGATTTTGCAGCCAAAGCTAAGATTAAACTGCGTCAAAAAGCAGCCGTTATTATACGGTTGCAACATTAAAGAAGCGTCATATTGTATTACTACTCCCGCCACGGCCCTGCAATGATATATAACGCAATAAAATGCAGCTTTTGTTTATTCCATAGCTTCATTTTTATTGAATAGAATAAAGAATTGGGTAATGCGCGTTCAGAAGTATGGCCGATATGTTTACTTTGAAGTCTTGTTAAGGGATGAAGCTGTACAAAATCTAGGCGGTCAGTACCAATGGTTCAAGTTTAAAGTAAACGTTACTGATTGAAAAGAAACCTTATAAGTGTTATTGGAAAGTGTTATTGTATTAGTTTTACGTATCTTTCAATCTTAAGTGGCGTATGTGTCTCTAGTAACAAACTGACGTAATTAATCATATATCATGAGATCCTAAGATCTAAATATATGTAGTAAATATACTAAGAAAACGGTCACGGCTGAACGCCAATTTACGTACGATACGAAAAACAATAGGCGAAATGTGGGTGTACTCAACCTCTGTCCAACCGGAGAATGCGGTGTCTTGTTGTAGCTAAACCACGGTGATCTGTACCTCTATTATGAGTTTTTTACTATTTACTTTCATAGTAATTGTAAATTTTCATGCAAGCGATTTTAGTTCTTAACTTGGTTACATTAGGGATTAGAGTCGCTAACATGATGTCGTCTATAATATAGTAAATCGTAAATCAAAACTTTACTATGACACATATGTCACATAAGCATAGAAAAAAACTCATAATAGAGGTACAGATCACCGTGGTTTACACCCACATTTCGCCTATTGTTTTTCGTATCGTACGTAAATTGGCGTTCCGCTGTGACCGTTTTCTTAGTATATTTACTACATATATTTAGATCTAATAATATATGATTAATTACGTCAGTCTGTTACTAGAGACACATACGCCACTTAAGATTGAATGAAATGAAAAATCGCTATCATGAAAATTAATTTTACTATGATAGTAAATAGTAAGAAAACTCGTGATAGCGGTACTGCTCTCTGATCTGCTTCATTTTAATATAAAAATTGCCAGAGCGTAACAAAATGTACCTACATGGGTGCACAAAATGCAATCACAACCCACACATTGACATATCACCATGTCTGTGGCATTCCAAAATGTACAGTTGAACATTTTTTATTGAAAACCACTTTCATCAGAGTGTAAAACTTTTATCAAACGAAACACGTAACATATTTCGCTGTGTCACTGTGTCAATTAGAAATGCCACAAGTGGTAGTGGTGTCAGTGAAATGAAAGCTTCTAGAGTAGTTGCCACTGTCCAAAATGAAACTTTTTAACATAATATGTGCTTTCGGCTTCGTCCTCGGAGAAAGTTATCTTTTGAGCGCTAGCGTGATCGTACGTGTTAATTATTCGGGCTAAATCCCAAAATAGTGCTACAGCGAAGTCCCGTCACAATCAGTTTACAGGTTTTTAAGACTTTTTGACTAGCAGTGCTCACGATTTCATTCGCTTGAATTTTGAAAACACATGAAAATTCAGCTTGACTATTGTAAGACTATTGACTGTTTGAAGACGATAGGAAGCACCCTGAAAGTAACCGTTCACTTGCTCATCGGTACCTACAAGAATTAGCTCATTTAGTCCACTGTTTAATTCCCATTTTAGAGTCAAAATAATTTTTAAAACATTTTTCAAGCAGTTTAACAGCCATAGTTTAAGCAGTAGGGAGCTACTTAAAGCCTGCGCAGATATTTCTACACCAAGCAAATAATTACCACAGATCTGTGGCCACTTTTTAAGACAAAAAACTAATAAAATAGTGACGCCTATTAAAGCTAGATTCCAAACAAAGTTTCGCTTTGAGATTGGCACAGAGAATTTAATTTCATTGTCTTACGTTTTATTAAAACCTAGACCGCTTAAGAACTTAGAAAAGCGATTGTTTGTGGAGATGATGGTTACATTTGAAGTATAATACCGTTAATGGAATTTCCTGAGACCGTCATTGTTATCAGGTATTCTGAGCTTAGAACAATGTTTTGCAGTGACTTGTTGTTTAGCGGATATTTTGTGCTAATAGTTTGTAGAACGATTTAGCTTCTATATTGGTGGTAGCAGAGATTATAATGTGGCTGGTGATTAGATTTCTTACCGATAAGAATTTTATAAAAATAAGTAGTACTACTAAAAAGATGGTTGGTGTTCTTATAATGGACGGAGGATTTTTTGGGAACTTTCTAAATTATAAATGCAGTTTAAAGATATCGTAAAGCGATTAGTCGACTCTACACGTGAGCAGAGGGCTGGCTTATTTTTTGGCCAAAGAATCAGCATTGCCATACAGCGTGGCAACGCTGCCAGTCTTCTAAGCACACTGCCGGTTGACAGCGGTGCGGAGGAGTATTTTGATGCGTAATGTTGTTTTTTATTTTTTAATATTTTTTACTTTTCTAGTTTAACAAATATTTAATATAGCTACATAAGAAATTCCATTTAACGAAAAATATTTAAAAAAAGAATTATATTATATCATATTTAGGTCGTTATAGACTATGCGAACAGGCCTAATATTTATAGTAGCAGCAAACATAATAGGGACAGAAGGACATGGGTTTAAAAAAACATCGTCACACCCTTTATTTGTTCTTCATTGTCGCGTAGGGTATTTATACCGGTTTGAATTGCAATAGTTCACACAGAATGGAAGAAAGAATAATAAGACTTTAATGAATGAAAAAAAAAAAAACAATTTCATTTAAAAGCTTCTAGCAGAATAGTGTTACAATTGATTTACGTTACAAAACAATTTGCCAATTTGTATGAACGTGGTCTTCATACGCTTCATACGTTATTTTTATCACACATTAAGTTGCTTCGTTTATAATTTCTTCTTTTCTCAATAGATGGCGTTGTGTGTTGACGTCATTTTTCTGAATGACGGTGTTAAGATTCTCCGCGATTCAATGACTCCCTCGATTCTACCCTAGGACAGTATCGCTTCTCGGCCTTTTGGCTAAGATCAAAGTGTAGTATCTGTTCTTTTCAGCTTAATATCTGAAAGTTCCCTCAATGAGGGACCAGTATATTAAACTGATTTTTGTAAACTGACGGGATGTTCGGGGCTCGCTCCACTCTCGGCACGGGTCGGCCCGGCATTGCAGTGCCGCCGGGATCGGCCCACATAAAACCTTAATAAACAAAGATCACATGTTACTAAGTAATTTTGAGGATATTCTATTCTCGGCGCAACATATCACATGGAAGTTGCTCATATTGCAGTGGAAAGATTAGTCAGCCAGTGATGGTGATATCGAGGCTGAGTGCTCAGGGTGCGCCAGACGATCTCATGATCCCTCACGCTCTTTCCTTGCACTTATATATTTTAAGATAATACTAATCTTGATAATATTTGTTATCTCATATTACGGGCCTTTCACTGGGAATAAGTCAAATAGTAGTAAACTGATTTAATATTCTTTACTGGAATTTAATTTCTATTACTTCTGACTATTATCTGGTTTACTGACATAAGGTATTCGACAACTCCTACTATAATCAAAGGAAAACTCAATGCAGAACGGCAACACCGCGCGGGTAGTGTCGAGTACAAATCCTATTATATTACTTTTATCAGGTGAACTATTAAAATAATGTTGAATCATCGTACGTATATACGTAATATAAACAATTCTTCATTTGTATTAAAAATACCACGAATCTTGACAATCAAAGTAATATTAAGTAGGTAAAAGTAAACAGTACCTATATTTTATTATTTGAATGAAGTGTACGACAGTCGATTGAAATGGCTGCAAGGGCGTTTGTTAAAGGACAGAGATTTAAAGGGTTATCTATTACATTTTGTTGAAAAAATATTATCTTGTTTTGAAACAGCCTATTTCAAATTTTATCGTTACGTTGCCACCTATGTATATAAGGAATTAGGATATTTTATACTTGTATAATACCAAACAAGCTTACGGCCCGCCTAATGGTAAGCGGTTACGTTATATTCAAAAATACTCCAGCGTTGTCTATTATTTTTGATGGACAAAAGAAAATTCCTGAAAGGCCCTTTCCCTTTTATACAAACGACCATTCAAGTAACGACCTACCTTTAAAATTTTAGAAGTAATTATTATAACAATAAGGAATATTGTATGTATGGACACATCATAATTGTGTGGGTGAAGGGTTGGAAACGAGACTGTTGAATTTATATACTAATAATACTAATCCAGATTACTTGATGATTTTTTTAGTAATACGTAACATTTTGAATTACCGGTTGTGCAAGCATGTTTCAAGAAGAATTCTTAGTTCCAATGTTTGTCCTTTAATTTTGCGGATAATTGTAATGGAGCTTTCTTATTGTTAGACATTACTGCTTTATTGACTTTATGTTATGCTGTACAATATTTAATGTGCGGATTATAAATTGCATAAGTTCTATTGACATTTTTATGTGGGCCGATCCCGGCGGCACTGCAATGCCGGGCCGACCCGTGACGGGAGTGGAGCGAGCCCCGAACATCCCGTCAGTTTACAAAAATCAGTTTAATATACTGGTCCCTCATTGAGGGAACTTTCAGATATTAAGCTGAAAAGAACAGATACTACACTTTGATCTTAGCCAAAAGGCCGAGAAGCGATACCATCCTAGCCTACAATCGAGGGAGTTATTGAATCGCGGTGAATCTTAACACCGCCATTCAGAAAAATTACGTCAGCGCACAGCGCCATCTATTGAACAGTGGATGAACTATACATACCTAAGGAGATCATGCTTTCAGATGTGACGAGATGAGAATTGATAGAAAAAAATAAAAATACCGAAATTAAAGAGTTGAGACTAGTTTTGATTTCTAGGCGGGATAGTGAGAATAATTATGCATTCATTCGAGTAATACTTGTAGAACTATAAACATACAAAACTTGAAAAAAAAAAAACAATCATCAGTTCTCTAGAAAACTTCATGGATATCAGTTCACCCTACATACCAATAACAACACATAACACGGAACGGAACACAACAACAGGGAACAATATAAAATTATACAAAATTTGCGTATCGCAAAAATGTATCTTACTCAAATCCTAAAAGAAGAAAATCTATCTTTTCATATCGACAAGGGTATCCATTGAAATCGTTATCAGATATCGTTGAGTCAGACAGTCGGACATTGCTACGGATATCGCACGAACACTTTCATATTGTTAACGTGTACAATAGCTGGACATTTTTAACACGATTGTACTTTTGTCATTTGTGACGTTCCACGTTCAGCGCTGTGGCTAACCTTAGCTTTTTACGCCTCGTGTTGTGGGTTCGATTTCAGGTTTTTTACGTACAATTATTTTTCCGGGACTGGTAGTGCGTGCTTATGAGATCATAGTGCAGGGCAACATTTTTTAAATGAAAAAATAATATTACTAATATTTTAGTACTGGTCAAACGTATCTTGGCTGTACTTTCAACATTGCCTGGCATTACATCGAAAAAGCAGTAAAAGTTTGCTGCATAAAAGGCAAATATTCCAAGGAAATAAAATGATTTAACCGCATTTTTCTTTATTGGTTGAATTATAAATGTTAATATAAAAATTAGTAAAACATTACGCATTATTCTTATTATACTTTTCTAATCTGATTAGTGTGTAAATATAATGTCGCATATAAAAATATTCAATAAATTAAAAAAAAAATACCAATCTAAAAATAACAATCGTTTCAGCGTAGTTCAAACAAGTTTACCGAATCCAAGAATCAAACTCAGTACATACTCCAAAGCAGTTTTGTTTAGTTCTACTAAATCGATGTCGTGGTTAAAGTTACCCCGCTGTATTGCGATTTAACTTCGACTTCAAGTAGGAACGATCTCCGATATCTCGTCTTGTAATAAAACTTTGATTTCGATTACTGTGGTCATGTCTGAGTTAAGCTCGCCTTTGTGCATAAACTTTCCATCTAAAAAAATGTATGTATATATATTTCTTGTGTACAATAAAGAATAAGAATAAGAATAAGACTTCCGATCCCACAGTGGTTGCTTTTAAAACTTTTTAATAATACCAATTTTTTTTAAGTTTTAATATTACAGACTATATAATATTTAAATTTAATTGAATGATTGATATATAATTGAATGCAAAAATTGCTTCTGGAAAATAAGCCTCGAATATTAATACTTATACCAAACTGTTAGGGAATATTACCATCATGACCATAATAACCAGAAATTGGACTTCTTGCTTCTTCAATACTTACTACATGTTTAAAAAAGTTGAGCATAAATAGATTAATCATTCAATATGGTGGACCAATTTCCACCCAAAGCGTTGTCCAAGGGTTTAAAAAGCCTGTGTGTGTTCTCTATTACATTATATTAATAAATATTCCAATCTTTGGATTTAAAGTAGAAATCGTAAGGTAGTTTTACTATAAAAGCTGGTTTGGCTTACAAAACGTCGATAAAAGCGGCAAGTAGATCTACATACTAAAGATATATCCAACCCTAATGCAGTCGTTGCAACTTGCGTAGCTATAAATAGTAACGATTTCGATCTATGCGGGTACTTATTGCCATCACGTATACACCATTAGATGTGCCTTCTTGCACAATATGTAGTTACCGCTCTAGATATTGGAACGGAACAGAAGATGACTATTGCATGATTGACATTATGTGTCAGGGGCGTCACACAAACAATGGAGCACTGCCCTGTCTTCTGTAATGTGGAGGCCAATCAAAGAGCCGTCGAGAAAGCCATGATTTGGCCATGATATGAAAAGAAGATAATTACATAATTATATAAGATAGTGATCATACTTCGTCAGCAAAGGAATTAAGCTGCATCTGGTTTTACTCGGCTGATCATCGCAAAGAAAAATTTGCACTACATTTTCAGTCGGCTGTTGAACAGTTAAAATCCCAGTCAGTCGTTCTCATGTGATATTACGGTTTCCCTTTTGTCTGCCAGATATAATGTTTGATATAGTGAGAGCCCTAAAATTTCTGAATTACTTCATGATAGGCCATTTACATTGTAGACTTCAAATTAATCTCAAAATTATACGACTATAAATGACTGCCCTATAAAGTAAGAATTCTCACATGTGTAGCGATAAGTTCTAACTTTATATTCAAGAAGTTGTAATTTATTCTTACACTTAAATTTCAACCATGTGACGAATATTTCAAGTCGTTTACATTAGAAAACACCTTATGATTTGAGAGAAATGTTTGCTTTAACGCATATCGCAAATTGCTACATATGAGGTCATAAGACAGTGACGTTGTTTAATTAATTAAATTTATTGTATATATGGCAACACTGGAAACAATTATTTGGTATAGCTCTTCTCAGCGAGTCCATGGCACTTGAAAAAATCCTAGACTCATAAAAAAGTAAATAGATATGGATTAATTATAATGACCAGAATGTAACCAGAACTAGAAAAACTTATAGTCGTAGATAAAAAAGATCTGAGGATTTAAATGGTAGACAGAATTAGCAGGATAGCACCACAAGAGAACATAAAAGGTATGATGGGCTTGAGGAAAAATGAGATAAAGATGAAGATAAATTGTCTAATCTTCTTATGATTCATTGAGCGCCCATTACTGACACTCCATTAAATACCCCTTGCAAAAGATTAAGCTAAGACCTCGGTTAAGAATAAGTTAATCCATTTCTTCTTATGTGTGTCGACTCAGCGATTTTATCTAATATTAAAGTAAAGCGTGTACGTTATATTAGTGAAGCTAAGACTAAAAAAAATATCGTTATCCCAATAATGTAAGTCTAAAAAAAGAAAGACAATATTTACGATTATTATATCACCGTAGACCTCAAAGGGGTTAAATGGGGGGTGCAAAGCTGATTTTTTTTACGCATTTTTTTACGCAGACGATATCTTGGGAGCAGTTAGTATAATAATATTATAATGGTGGATTCACGGTAGCATTATTTAGCTTTTGACCAACCTTAGATTGTTTATTATTTAGTTCTTATGTCAGAAAATAATAAAAATCAAAGTTCAAAATAATCGGGGCCCTCAGACTGAACTAAACGGCCTCCTTACAATAAGGCTGTGGGAGCCAAGAAAGTGGGCACTCATACTTTATAGTACAAGGCACAAGTCGATACCTTAATTGGCAAACCAGCTAACTCCATCTTTCGTCAAAAATATTTTTTTGGTTCAGATTGTACGCAACCATAATTCGGCATGATTTGCAATAACAACAACTCCGATATAATCACAATTCTTTCCATAAATCGCAATTCGAAAATCAGCTAACTCTGCGTGTCAGGGAACGTTACGATTTTGACAGCCAACTCCACTAATTCGGCCATTTTGTATGGCGTCCGAGTCGTATACGGTTACAGCTCTACGTTTTGTAGGAGAAAAATTCTTAAAACGTGACAAAAGGAGAATTGGTGTTGAAAAACAGTTGAATATTAATACAAGGTATGAATACTTATTTACTTTTTCACAAAATAGTGCTAGTTAATTTAGTAATTTTAAGATTTAATATTGGCTAGGAGTTGGCCGCTTTACTTCTTACTTTTTTACACTATTGTTGGGAGTTATCCATTTTTATGTTTATTAAAAATTAATATAAATTGGAAGTTATTTTTTTTTTATCTTTTTAATTACTTTAATGAATTCGTTTTTATATAATTTAACTTTTAAAGTATTTTTTTTACATTTTTGTGCTCACGGTGATGGTATTTTTTTTTGTTTTTTATGCAGATGTCTAAATCACGCGCTAAAAAAATATTGCAAATCAGCATGCAAAATGAACAGCATGAGCTTGATAAAACCAGTAACCCTGACTCTGTTTTGTTTGTTAATAATCAATTCTCAAAACCCTACGAAGCTTTGGTTGAGCATGATAGTGTAGCTTCTAATTCTGCTTCATCGACTTTCTTTGATAATGGCTACATTGATTGTATTGAAAATGAACAGCCTGACGTGGAGTACACATATAACCCTGAATCGTTTGACGGTAAAATTTTCGATAGCCAAAGATGTTCTAATACGCAGACATATGAAATAGTTGAGAATGTTGTTATTGAAGACATATTTCCGCTCGAAACAGAACAACTCAGTCTAAGTTTGCTGTCTCCTCGCCTTACACCATCACTTAACTACAATCCTGAAAATGCCTCTAATAGCTTTGAACTAACTCATGCGTACCCCTCTACAAGTAATGATAAATCGGATGACAATTTGGTTGTTCCTTTGACACAGGAAGAACTAACAGCTCATGAAACTATACCTCAAATCCCAACTGCCTATCCTGAATTAATTAATAAATTAGTCGATTACAGTGATTCTGGTTCTGAACCGGATGAACCGGTTATAAAAAGAAAGAAAAGGTGTCAAGTGAAGAAGGAAGAATGGACAAGTGAAATTAATAAAAAGAATAGAGAAAAGGGTAAAGAATATTACGGTAAGAAAAAAGTTGATGGAGAGTGGAAAAAAAATATAAAGAAACCAAAAAAGGTGTTGAAGCCCCGGTGTAGTTGTAAGGAAAAGAGAAATAGTGTAATGCAGTGCCATAGTATTTCCGAAAATGACAGAAAAATATTATTTGATAAATTTTGGAATATGACTTGGGATGAAAAACGAGTTTACGTTGATAATTTAGTCAAGATTATACATACAAATAGGCAAAGAGATAGGAAAGATCCTCAAAAATCTAAAAGAGTTAACACTTTCATTTACCATCTAAAAAAAGGTGAAGATATGATTAGAGTCTGTAAAACGTTATTTCTAAATACTTTTTCCATAGGTAAATCATGTATCTGGGGTTGGAAGGTTGAAGTTGCAGGGAAGAATAATGATGAAAAATTACCAGAAACTATTCGCAGAAAGCCATTTGACCAAGAAATTAAAACTTTGCAGGGCTTTTTAGATGAGTTACCTAAAATGCCTTCACATTATTGTAGGAAGAGGACAACACAGACATATATACAACCAGACATTTCATCAAAACAACAACTTTATAAAATGTATACAGACTATTGTGCGTCAAAACACAAAAAAGCACTATCTATTGCTACTTTTACAAACACTCTAACTATACAAAAAATTGCTTTATTTAAACCGAAGAAAGATTTGTGTGATATCTGTAATGGATACAAGTTGGGCCATATTACCAAAGAGACTTACGAAGAGCATGTAAATAAAAAGAACGAAGCGAGAATGGAAAAAGAGTCCGATAAAGAAAAAAAGGAATTTGTCTTTACTGCAGACCTCCAAGCAGTACTTTTAGCGCCGCGATCCAATGTTTCCTCAAATTACTACAAGACTAAGCTATGTGTTCACAACTGGTGTATTTACGACATGAAAACTAGCGATGGATATTGCTTTCTATGGAATGAGGTTGAAGGTGGGCTGAATTCTGATGAGTTTGCAACGATTTTAACTAATTTCTTTATGGATAAAGTAATCCCGAAAATGGGAGATGGCAACAGATACATAACCTTGTACACGGATGGGTGTATGTATCAAAATAGAAACCTCACTTTAAGCAATGCTCTCCTCAACATAGCCATGCTTCATAATGTAACAATTGAGCAAAAATATTTGGAAGTAGGCCACACCCAAATGGAGGTTGATAGTATGCACGCAATGATTGAAAAAAAACTAAAAAATCAAGTGATTAATGTTCCAGCCGAGTACATTACTATTTGCAAAAATGCAAAAAAATCAAAACCGTATACAGTTGAATACCTAAACTACTCTTACTTCAAGAATTTTAAAAACTTAAATTTTTACAACTCCATAAGACCAGGAAAAATGAAGGGAGACCCTAAGGTACCTACATAAATTACTTACATTTAATTAATTATTATTACTGCTATATTGGATCGATACGTTAAGTTCTGTTCCTCTTTTCTAGGTTACCGACATACGAGCTCTGAAGTATGCACCCTCTGGAGAAATTTTTTATAAACTTAAATTAACCGAAGAATATAAATTGCTCAACCAACGCAGGAATGCCAGAATTAAAAATATTCCTTTTCATAATATATCTAACCTATACAACGAACGCAGGAAAATTACAAAAAAAAAGTTCTTAGATTTACAGCAACTAAAGAACTCAATGCCCAGAGATTACCAAAACTATTATGACAACCTTCCTCATGAAGACTAAAATAGTTTACCTATATATCTTTAACATTATTTAATTATTATTTACTTATTTTTTAATTAAAACTTAAAAATAAACATTTTCTTTAAAATTAATCCATTGAGCAAACTAGCTAACTCCTAGATCACATACTTTTACAAGAAAGGACAAACGGATAACTCTTAAAAACGCTGTAGTATTGTAATGAAGAGATATAAAGGCTTTTACAGTATCCAAAATAACAGCTTACGATAACATCTACCAACGGTATTTTAGATTTTTTCATTAGTAGTCTACAAAAAATATTATAATATTTTAAGTGTCTCCTGAAAAATTTGCTCATATGGAGTTAGCTGGTGTGCCAATTAAGGTATCGAAGTGGGTCTTGAAGCTTTGATTCACGATTCATAATAAAAAATATTTTTTTTATATCAGCCTTTTAGTACACCCTCAGACCATTTGATGTATTCTGAATAAAAAATGAGTTTTTCGACGAATATATCTAAACGACCTGTGCTGGAAGATTTACAGAGGGGGAACACTTTTATCCGACTGCGATGCGGGACTCGATCGAAACAATTTTTCTGACTGATAGTTTTTCTGTAAAAATGACTATTACTAGATACTATATTTTGACGCTCCCACTTGACCGGTTTTTATTTGCTTTTATATTTACTTGAGTCTCAAAACTTTTACATACTACCTGCTTCATAAAGAGATTAAAATCACCGATGGCTTTAGAGGAATACCCGTGGCTTTCTATGCAATTAATATCAAGCGGTTATTATAACAAGTTGTAAACTTCTCCCTCCTTTGTATACCAAAGTAAACGAGTGAGAGTTTTTAATGAAAATCCTCCCCTTGGTAAGCAAACTATAATTCTGAAGTTTATATTTTTGGAAAAGGAACCCTTATTTATAACAGCTTCGGTAATAACAAAGGCAGGAATATAATCAAAAAATCAAAACAAATTTTTGGTGCCTACGAACTTTACCTAAAAGGAACGCAAAAAAGGCAAAATGTTGTGAATTTATAGGACCTAATTTATTCATTGAATTGCCTATTGCCTACGTTTGGATTAGCCACCAAGCAATCAACCATTTTTAATAGCACATAGCCCTTAACTCTTGCTCTGGAATTTCGAGAATTTGCAACTAAATTTAAACAGTTATAGTTGGGGGGCAGTTCTCACGCGCTCAAACATTATTCAGATTTGAGTTTACGCCTCGTTCTATCAAAAGTATCATCACACTGTCGACTGTGCGACCACTGTTTGCATTTCTGTCGTTTAAAGCAATGATATATCTAGTGAGATGGGTATTACAAGAATTTGAAAATAGGTACCTACGCGAGTGATATCTGCTGTTTTTCTATAGGTATATCTCGATTTGGTCACAAAGTCTTTTTCTTCTTTAATTTAAGAGTTTAGCTCCTCTTGGTGGAGTAATCACCACTGCTCTCTATCTTCTGCATTCGTTTTGACCTCTTGATACGACTCTACCTCTACTTTTTCCTTCACACAGTCTACTTACCCGAAAATTGTTCCTTTGTTTCTACATATGTGGAAACGCCGACAAGAAACTCTATGGATACTGTTTTAGTATTTAGAATTACATATAATTATCATACGGCCAGATATTTTACATGGAGCGAGTACCATTTTAGAGGAATTGGAATTCATCTTCCGTATACACAAGGAAAAATAGAATCAACCGATGATATCGCATTCAACAAATGTCAGAGCATTAGAAACTACTAATTACTCTGCAGGAAATCACTCAATTAGTTCGTCTCTGCTTGAATATTGCGCGGTATGATACTTCATTTCCTAAACATCAAAGATACAGTTCACAAAGATAGTTACAGTGATTAAACATAACGCTTTTGGTAATCACAGTATTTCTTAACAGAACATTAAGGTGATTGACTTGTTGGTTTAGTGTCATCAACACGACTGCTAAGCGCGAAATCCTGGGTTCGATTCCCGGGTCGGGAAAAGTGTTATTGGATTTTTCTGTATGGCAATTCTCAGTAGTAACCAGGTAGATGGCAATAGGATCGCCTTCTATACATAGGACGCAATAACGGCATCGGTGAAATGCTGTGTACAATATGCACCCTTAGAATGAAAGTGAACTAACTCAAATTTCCTGTAACTTCTGATTTTGCTATAAATTGACCTTAAACAGTATACTTTTTTGAAGACTTTCTTGCTAATTTCCAATAAATTGGTTTTTTTTTGACTTAGGTCACTTTTGTACCGCACCTTCAGAACGAAACTATGTAATTTTAAAGTCCGTTTATAGCTAGATGCAAAGTTACAGAAATTTTGAGTTAGGTCACTTTCATTCTAAGGGTGCGAATATGACCTTTACCTTTCGGGAAACAAGCTTGTTGCTATATAAACATAATATATACAGGTGTGGTAAGCATCAGGATCGAAATATCTCAAGTACTCAGATCAGCAAAAAAATCAAATATATTGGATCTAACTGTCGCAATCATATTATCCACTACAGTTAAAGTGATCATAATATCGAAAGTCATCGTCATCAGTTACGAAAATAAACCTTATTCTTTTGCTGACATGTCTTATTTTTATTACTGCATTAGTCAATTGTCACGTGGAAGCTCATTGGATTAAGAATATACCTACGAATCGTCTTAATAAGTATGACTATTTGATACAGTAATACTTTGCCAAACCAATGGAATATAACAAGACAGTCTCAATTTTAACTGCACTGTAGACTGAAAGCAATATAGACACAATTCTGAATACTTGAATCACATAACATAACAAAGCATCATGCCTATATTTCCGGGTTTGACAGTACTATTGTATGTACACATTTCGCCGACGTCGTTATTGAGTCCTTCTAGGCAACATTCCAAACAGAGAGCGTTTATTTTTTAATAATTAGACGACACGGTTGGCGCAGTGGCTAAGGGAATAGCTTTCTGCGCTACGTGTCGCGGGTTCGATCCCCGCTCGGGACAAATATTTGTATGATCTACAGATAGTTGTTTCGGGTCTGTTTGTTTGTGCATGTGACATGTATGTCTGTAAACTGTACCCACGATACAGGAGAAATCCTAGTGTGGGGCAATGTAAAAAAATAAATAAAAAAAAATTAACAACAGCCGCGCTTTCGTCCAACAGAAAAATGAGGCAATCAAGAAAAATAACCTTTAATAATATAACAGTCATCATGACAATATTATTTAAAAGGTCTGACGGAATCGTAAAACTCAAGGAAAATAATATAATTTGTTGTTATTATTTCCCTTATCGGTTGGTACATTATAAAGTCATTCGTTTATGATCTAGAAAAAATTTAAAAAATGAATGATTTTATTGTTAATAATTGTTGTGTGGCAAATGTTATGATGGTCTTACATCTTCAAGAAGAAGCGACTCTCATAGCTTTTAATAAGACTGAGATATCAGAAATCAAGGAACGTCTAAGTACTGAAACCTTACACACCCCAATGAGAATATTTAGTTAAAAACATAATACAATTAACTTACGTTTTTTTAGGAACATACTTTAGGGCAAACATTAATAGCTGCATTTAAAATTGAGTCTTATTACCTTGATATAAGATTATCCAGAGATTACGTTTATTCTGTTACAAGTTTTATTAAAAGAAGTGCACGTGTCAGTAGACGACAGCACAGCAGATATTTCAAACCACTGTGATCATTTTTGTGAATTTTTGATACTTATTATAGTCGGTGTCCAACATTACCTGACCCCCCCTAAACATTATATGATAAATTCTAGGGGGGTCAGGTAATAAAAATCTATGAAAATTACAAGTGCCTATGTACTTTTATAATTTACGGGACTGTTACACTCACTATTTAAACATTTGAATCTTCCCACAAAGTAATTGCGACCGTAAAACTGTTCGGTAAGGTTTAAAGTCCTTTTTTCCGTAGTTATTGGTGAGTTATTATTGTCACAAATATTAGTTTTCCTCAATGAACTCATTGGAGAATTGACGAGCTCAGTGTTTAGTGGGGATTCACAAGTTATTTACCATAATGAAGTTATATTACTTATTTGCAATAATTTGTGTTATAACAAGTGCTAAAAGTGAGGCTTTTG
Source organism: Shargacucullia verbasci (assembly GCA_947562105.1). Taxonomy (NCBI): domain Eukaryota; kingdom Metazoa; phylum Arthropoda; class Insecta; order Lepidoptera; family Noctuidae; genus Shargacucullia; species Shargacucullia verbasci. The sequence goes on from OX387296.1 coordinate 4,490,264, forward strand.
CTATAAGATCAGTCGAAACACCTGATACAAACATTAAAAGTAAGTACTTGAATTATTGTGAGTTAGAAATAAGAAATAAAGTCCGCAATACATAGGTACAAAGTTCAATTCTCCCAGTTGGGTTTCAGAGTTTCATGGTTAATGTTGAGCATCTAATTTCAAAGCTATCACAGTTATTTTGAATCGAAAATCAATTAAAGATAATAGCCCTTTTACATTAAAATCCAATACACTTATACAAAACGTAAAAGGATGATCGTCTCTATTTACTTAACTTTTTTTTATTACTTTTTAATAAATAGATGATATACGCTAGGATTTCTCATTTGTCAACGAGTTTATAGACATAAATCTCGCATGCACAAACACTCAGGGGCCCAATTCTTGCGCCATAAGAGATGTATGTACCTATATCGAAATTGAGATATACCAAAAATCGCCTGTCCTTTTCCTAATTCTTGTTATATCACAGTAGACATATCTTTACTTTTAATTATTCGTCATTCAACTAGCAAAAAATTTCCTCAAAAAAGTTAATTTTGTATTAGTTACATGTCAAGCGTTATAAAAATATATCTAATGTGATATGTCGAGGATACAAAAGATAGGCGAGAGATTTCTTTAATCTTTAATCTTTCGAGATATGCCTCCCAGATGGGCAAAACTTAATAGCGAAAAGTAATTGGATATTAATATTATAATCACTAAAATATCGTATAGTTTGTGTAAGCCACATCTAGATTAAGGTTTCTTTTTAATTTAAATCTATACTTTTTAATTTCAGGTTCAACTCGTGTTAAACGCTATAAGGGTTATGATTGCACCGAAAATGGTGTTGTGATACCAACTTACGGAATTTACCTGATTGGATTCACAATGTTGATTATGTTTATAGCCATTATTTGTCTCTCGGTGGCTTTGTACTTGAATATATCGAAAAGAAAAGTATTTGGTCTAACTACTAATAACAGTAGACAGTACGTCAGACAGGAATCAACGGGAATTGCAACATTGTACAATAGTAATTATGACGAACATAACAAACACGATGGAAGCACACTAACAGTGAATAGTGGTATCATAGAAATAAATAGAATAAGTGAACCAGAAACACCAACACAGTTAGAAGATTCTAGAATAATGTTTACAAAAAGACATATTAGGCCAATAGTACCTATAATTCATAAGGGGCAAATGGACGAAATATGTAAAGAGGTATTGAAAAGAAAGGTGCAAAAAAGTGATTCTGCGAGTTTCAGAGATCTAAACGAACTTTTGAATATGGACAAGAAGAGTGAACAGCAACTGGGAACAAACTATGAACCAGTAAAAGAAGAGATAAAAGATGTGTACAAAGAAAATGAAACCAACCAGAAAATAGAAACAAAGTGTGAACTGAAAAAAGAAACTGAACCAGACTCAAAATATGAACCAAAACAAGAAACAAAGTGTGAACCAGAAAAGGAAACGAAATATGAGCCAAAACCTGAAGAAAATAGTAAAACATTAACTGAAAGCAATAATGAACAAAATAATAGTAATAATTATGTTAAGATTCAAGGCAAGGATGTAGTTAGTGTAGATGGTGATATAAATACAGAAGACAGCGACACAGAAACCGAATATGATACAGTTCCTAATCCAGTAAGATTTAGACATTCTGGCCCAATGTTTGATGACTTTGATATTGAGAGCATACCTGTTTACGACCACCTTCCGCCCCGAAGAAGTTTTGATGGACCACCGAAAAATATGGTCCAGATTGATCAGGACACTGAATACTTGTTGCCCCTCTCAGCAACAGGCAATGACTCATGTTATATTAATGCTAAAAGAAATTCATATCACTCGACATAAGAAAAACTTATTGGTATTTTACAAACACCAGTCTTCAAATCTAAAATATCTTAAAAAGCTGGTATTACAAAATAAATGCCGCTTACCACTTCTGTTGGTAAATTTTAATGTATAAAACTGGGCTACGGCTGTTTTTGAGTGACAAAAATTTGTGTTTATGCTTTTGGTGGTAAATCTCAAGTAATTTTCACTTTTTAATGTGTAGCGAACACATTAAATGTGCAATACATATGACTACAACGTCCAATATGTGTAAATATTAGAATTATATTTAATACATATACTAAGTAGAGTAAGTAGTATAAGATATGGAATAAAATTATAATCAAAAGAAAGAATAATTAATTTTAGCCGTTAAAACCAATGTAAATACGATTATTGTTAATAAATTAACTTTGTAATACTAACGGAATTTATTTGCTTCTTTCAAAATTCTTAAAGCTAATAGGACAATTGATTATTTATATATGTATAATGATATCTTTCTCTTCCAACTTGGGAATAATAAAATAAGACGTAATTGCGTTTCTCTGTAAAAACAAAAGAAACAACATTTAAAGCCTTTATTTCCTATCTTGTTATTTCTTCAAATAATTAACACATTATCATATAACCTCAAAATGTCACTCCTCTCAGCTGTCAGTTTGTAGACTATATCGATAACGCGGCAAATTCAAACTTAAGAAAAGCTACTACCTAGTAAGTATACGTACAAGAGCGTAGTGATTTTCTTTACATATGTATTTTGTTAAACAGAAAACATGTGTTGCCAACCAAAGGTATACAGCTATACAATATTTACAACTTTGTGTTTTTTGTCAGTATTCAAACTTCAGTCACGTCTTATTCCTAACAAAAATATAGATAGACGTAATTTTATCGAATAGGTAACCCTACATTTTATTTATTTTTCCTTGTCGTCGTTACATTCGTTGTGTATGTGTAAAATTATCTAATAGGCAGAATAATAATGCAAATAAATACGTTTTATATTATATAAATTTATTTGTAAATACCTATAGTATTGTGATCATAATTAATTTTCCTTTAAACATATTAGTTTTCAACGTATAAATAATATCTATGTTTATTATCCACATTCTAGACGTGTTCACATACGTCATAATGTATTTCTTATTTAGTCTTATACTTGCTTGCTTCATACGAGAAGGTATTATTTAGGCGCAAAAAAAAAAACTACCTGTGTTCACCAAATTATCAACCCGCTTATACGATGTGGTGACTTCTGACATAACCTTTTTGGAAGATACTTATTTAAAGCAGTGGCCTGCGATAATCTAGTTAATTGGTTAATCGAAGCAGGAAAAGAAAATGTATGTCGTCTCATCATCAGCCAGAAGACGTCCACTGTTGAACGAAGGCCAAGGGGGGTTTTGCCATAATCCCCACGCTTGGCAGGAGGCTTGGGGATTGCAGTGGCTTACCGATTAGTGAGAGGACGCTACTGCCCGTCCTCCGGTGTCTGGCCGCAGTTTTAAGACGTAACCGGGTCTGTCTGTATATCGTCTATTGGGCAGAAATTTGAACTTCGACATAAGCTCATATAAGTTTAGAACAACATTAAATCCGGTAATTCAGCCTTCAACTTTACAAGGCAATACACTGCATTACTATTTCCTGTGCGATGTTTTGAAGTTAATAAGGAAAATAACCGGCATGAAAACATAATATATACACGAACATAATATATAAATATATACGAACAACACTTTGACGGTCATTGCTGTGTGCACTTTGTTAAATATCCAAGATATTTTTTTTTCTAAATACAAATGCGCTTTGGCAAATTGCGTGTGAATTTCTCAACGCCATTTGAGTTTTTCTCTTGGCAGCTATTTCAAAGGACATTTTTTTAATCAAAATGTTTTAGTGACCTGATATAATATTTAAACCTTTTTTCTTATGTGAGTAAATTTTAGGTAACTTACATCTCAAAGATTTCATATTCAAGATCTTATCATAATATCACGGAATGCAACGGAACAAGATAATAACGATGAACTTTTTAGATTTATTCACTACGGAGAAAATGGTCGAGAGTAGAGAGTAGAGTACGGAGAAGTTGGAAAATGTCACTAACAGAAACTCTGAAAGTTTTGGGTTTACTTATAAATAATTTAAATGATCTAATTGAAATGTTCTTTACCAAGAGAATGAAAAACTATAAATGAAGGACTTTCTTCTCTCTTAGTTAGGAAATAGACTTGAGTAGTTTTAATTAAGTCTTAATTAAAACCACTCAACCATATTTCCTATTTTTATAAGTTTAGGAAAGGCTTCTTTTGTAAGGCTATTTCCGTTCTTAAGATTTAATATTCTATTGAAAGCCGATGTCAATTTGATTGTCGAATAGAAATTCATTCCGAATAATGGAATCGAATTCCGCAATTCATGTTAACTAGATTGCTCTTAAATCCTATTACTTCGAATTCCGTGTAACATCGTTTCCTCTCACTTGATATACGAATTTAATAAACATACCTACCAAATCTCCTGCAATGAGTGTTCAAATTGAAAAATTTATATGAAGAAAATTGCAGTGAGAGTTGACATTTGGCATTTGATGTTACCTTAGCTTTAGCTTAGGTAACAGAAAAATATTTTTAAAGCTTGATCTTCTTGTTCCTTTGAGTCGTATAGAAGGATTACCATTTTACCATAGTTTTTTTTTTTCTTTGGGAAAGACGAAGTTGACTATTCCAGAAGTTGTTTGTGTTAAGTCGATTCGAGTGATTATTTCTTTCTGACCGTGATGAGTTAAAAATCTGGTCGTGAATTCTATACTTTTTCCTATAACTATAGATAAATAAGGACCATTTTAGTCCAAATGTAATATGTAATACGTATTTTAATTGACATTCAATCCTGGGCAATCAGCTGTTTTAAGGCTGACTTTACATACTAGGAAATAATGGATTCTCTTATCTATATTAATATTATAATTTTTTTTGTTTGTATGTAGGAGGTTACCTCTGGAACAAATGATCCGATTAAAAAAAAAATCTTTCTCTGGTAGAAAGCTACATTATTCCTAAGCGTTATGGGCTATAAATTATATCTTGCGCGTAAGTTACGCGAACAAAGTTGTGGGCAGATAGTTAAAGATATACCAACAAAAGTCCCTCTTACTTTGCGGCTTTGAAAAAACTTTTAAAAATAAACCTCTTGAATTATTTTTACCCGGTTTCTGCTTTGATTCATAGAGAAGGCCAGAATTTGTAACATTTGTTTATTTATGTCTTTCATATGGCGATAATTTCACACGAATAGACTGGTATCACATTGAAAAATAGCAACTGAGATATAATGTTTGATTTAATGCTCATGGACGATTAGCGGATCAATATATAGGACGGAGACGATGAAAGATGATATACAGAAAAGCCAAGTTAACCACCTACTCGGTTTAAACAGCTGAGTATATGTTAAAGCGTATACCCACAATTGTCGTGTAAATGCACGAGTACCAACGTAAACGTGGAATCAAGGCACTCAGTCTAATGAAACTCATATCTACCATCAAGATAATCAGGAAGCCTTAAAATGCCACATCGAGCAATTCATCAACGAATCGCTATATTAATAGATTAACAAAGGGTTGTTGAATATGAACCTTACGCTTATGGTATTAAGAAACGTCAAATAGGAGATGATTTTACTAAACCTGCCGTTTAAGCACTCTCAGACATATTTTTCATACGTCGACCGCAAAATACAGATATAATGTCCACTCACACATAAGTGAGTTTGTCTAGAACATCTCTGCTGCTGCAGTAGTACTGTATTTATTGAAAACATTAAAGCATTTCCCAATCGCTTCCCTTTGAGTAGAAAACACATACATCTATTTATTTTATTATTTTATTTATTTATTATACACTTTATTGTACACCACATAAAATATATAGGACAGATATATACAATTATTTGTGTACAATGGGCGGTCTTATCGCACAAGGCGATCTCTTCCAGACAACCTTTGGATGGACTGAAAGAAGGGAGACAGATATTGGGCTGTCTAGTGTACAAAAACAACATACATAAACATAATAATACAAATACATAAAAATAAAATATATATTTTATAGTATAATAAACTAATAAATATATATATAACTGGGAAAGGAGATAAACAAAATTACAGTGAAAGGTAATGCTCGTGTACCATTTTCTTAAAGATAGGTAATGTTTGAGCACTTCTCACTTCACTAGGTAGTGCATTCCACAAGCGAGCTGCTTGAATAGTAAAAGATTTATCAAAAAAGGAGGTGGAATGCATATGTATGCTTAATTTTAGGTTTTCTGATGATCTCAAGAACTTAGAATGTGTGTCACAAAGGAACTGAAAGCGTTCTTTAAGATAAGAAGGGGTAGAGGGACTAAAGAGTACATTATAAAGCAAATAGAGAATATGGGCATTCCGGCGAAGGCGAATAGGAAGCCTATTCTATATATCTATCTATTATCGGAAGTTTAAATTTCAGTTTTAAATTAGTACCTCAACAGGATCCGCGACTGCTGAGCGTAAGGTCCTGGGTTCGAATCCCATGGTGAGCAAAGTGTTATTGGATTTATCTATTAAAATATCCCTAATGCGGATTGTGCCATGGGCTCGCCTCTTATTACCTACATGTGATTTAAAAAATTCCTCGGAAAATATGCGCAGTACATATCTGCATAACTCTTGGAGAAATACGTTTTTTGTTAGTTTACAGTGTTATTGTTGTTCAACCTTGCCTTCATAGACTTAATTTAATCATTATTCCTCATACTTGCTCTTTACACACTCGTCTCATATAGGACACGTGGTATTGTTCCCCCTTCCTTTTGTTTAACCCTCGCTGTGAGTTTTAACTCATCCGGCTCATGAATTTAAACAAACTCTATTTATAAATGCACGATACTTTTAAATAATACGCTTCGTTTTCATTGAAAAAGAAGTTCTGACGCAGTAGTGTTGTTCAGTGGAAATTGATTCATGTTTGAAGTAAACAATATGAAAAACCGACCATATTTATAGTTTGTTTTCTGTGTCTGTAAATTTTAGAAAACATTTAGTTTTGAAAACCACGTAATTCTTTTTGATGGATAGGCAATGATGAATGCTTGTAGAAAATTCCACATTAATTTAAAATCGCTAAAGAATATAATATAAATAAATAATTCAACCCATTATTGTCCCACTGCTGGGCAAGGGTCTCTTCTCAAAGTGAGAAGGGTTAGGCCTTAGTCCACCACGCTGGCCCGGTGCGGGTTGGCGTACTACACACACCGTTAAGAACTTTATGGAGCCCTCTTAGGTGTGCAGGTTTCCTCACGATGTTTTCCTTCTCCGTAAACGCAAGAGATAATTAAATTCTGATCCGCACATGATTCCGAAAAGTCAGAGGTGCGGGCCGGGTTTGAACTCAGACCCTCCTGCATGGAAGGCAAGCGTTCAACCGTTAGGCTATCACTGAGTTATTGAATTTAATTATATGATGAGAATAGAAACACTGGAAAATTGTAAAAACTATGTAATGATAAAAGCTGTCGAATAATTCACGGTATTTTACACGAATTTATTCAAAAAAATATTAAATTTGGAAAAGTTTCATACAATGATCAGGTAGTTGTGACGGTGACTGTGCAAAAAGAGGTCTACGGGTTGATATACATGTAACATACCGCTCTCAAAGATAATATGAACGTCTTTTAAGTCAACGTAGTAGTAGCGTTTTGGCAGAAAATGCAATGAACACACAAAGAAGACAGACAAATTGGAAAATTTATGTGCATGACATTGATGGCCAGTACTGCGAGAAAAGATAGGAATTGTCTTCTCTTTTCATTGAAAATTGAAGCGCAGCTTTTAATCAGTAATGCTAATGTTTTATGGTGTATGTACGTATAATTATTATGGAATCATTTCCAAAAGTCACGAGAATTATTGTTATGTAAAATGCGAATGCCAAGATGAAGCGACTTTGCGAGTGTTAGAAATTGTAATCTTTTTGGAAAATTCAACAGGAATTTATGTGTTGCATCTGTGGCACTTTCAGAGACATGTTTTATCGTCGTTTGGTAAATGTGTTCAGCAAATCTTTCTATGACTTTTTAAAAGATGTCGCGAAAATTGGTAGTACTAGGTCGCGTCTTTCAATTGAAAATTAAATATCTAGTGACAGCTTTTCGAATAAAATCCAATAGAAGAGACTTCATAATCATGTCCTGGTTTTAAGATAATCTGTTTCAATAGGTATTTTCAAAGGATCTAAAACTTGTAATTGTATGAAAAATAACTCTCGAAGGGTTAGGTGTTTGTAGGGACTATTATACACCTATATTTGACAAATGCCGTTATTAAGTCCCATAGTGTGAGTGAGTGAGACGTTTGCCATATACTGGCCACAAATCCAAACTCAGAGTTACTTCTGAGAATTCTCTGGAGCAAAAATTCAATATCACTTTGCCCGACCCAGGAATCAAACCTCACATCATCAGTAATTTAGCAGCCTCCGAAGTAACCACTGTTGAAATGTGTAATAAATAGACAGTGTCTAAATTCCTTGTGCCCGTTTATAACTTATATCATAAACAAACTGAACTTTAAAGAAGTAATATTACAGACATTTGCTGCAGATGACAAGACAAAGCAAATTTGATATCTAAGTGTGAAAGCTAGGAACGATGTATTCTGGCGCATTGTTATCGCATCCTAACTTCCGACGCGGACGTGAGACGTGTGTGTTCATATTATTGTTTGTGTTCACTTTATTCAAACAATTGCAGTAATTCCGCTGAGCACATCTTTACCCGCAGCATGAAATGTCTTTTGCAGTGATTTTTTTGCGACCAAAATTTTAAGTTAATATAACATAGCATCACGCCTGTATTCCCCAAAGATTAGGCAGAAGAGTGCTACTGTAAACCTACATTTCGTCGATGCTGTTATGGAGTCCCGAGCCACGTTATAGGGAACGAGCCTATTGCCATGTACCGGGTACAGTTCCAGACTCCATGCTGCTGAGAATTTCTATACAAAAAAAAAACCCAATAATACTTTGCCTGACATGGAAAGATTCCCGTGTCGGTACTTGCTACCACTAGACCAAAAAGGCAGAGAGCAGGCAATGAGGCAGCTGATTTTATGTTAATGACACTCTTATAAAAGTCTTATGACCTCATAAAGTTTAAGTGATGATCAAATTTATGCTAAAGCTATTAATCGTCGGCTCTCAATTATAGCAAAATTTTCTTTGATTCATTTAACCTGAAATATTAGCATATCGCAAACGATTCAGTATTCTAATGCGATATTTAATGAAAATATTATCCGGAGTGCACGCATGTATCAGATGTGTATCAGAATATCGATTATATTGCTTGACGTTTCTTTAAATTGGAATATTTTCACCGATCTTTGTAGATGAATGTTATTCGATAAAAAAATTAGTGTAAATTTCGGTCGGAGTTTCCTCTTCCTCAAATTCCATTTTTGTTTAAAGATAGTTAAATATTCCTTAATTGGGACTTACTGATACTAAAAAGATCACTTGATGAAGGAAAGACGGTTCTCTATCAAAATTACATTTTATACACGCAAATTTTTCGTTCTACCCACTTGTGTTAACTAACCAACTCTCTCAGCACGAATGAAAATGTACTATATTTTTAACCAAACACCAGCTTCACTAATGAAACAAAACCTATTCACAATACTAGTTACGTAAAACCAGCTGCCAAAAGAATTCGCAGTGACACTTCATTACACTGCATTCGTAACGGGCGCTTTTAGACCCACTGTGCGCTTTGAATCTCGTTTGTTCTGTCTCAGTAAATTATCTATGCATACGTTTTGTTTTTAATGAATATGGAGTGAAACAAGAGTTGCTATTGTTTTGGAAAAAATGGAGAGACGATGTTGTTTACCTCTAGCTAGAACACTGTTGAAGATTTCATTGTTGTGGTTAATTGAATTAATTTGATGAAAGTACTTAAAGTTGACTCGAGTACATCTTAAAACTCCGGCCAGACACCGGAGGACGGGCAGCAGCGTTCTCTCACTAATCGGTGAGCCACTGCGATCCCCAAGCCGACTGCCAAGCGTGGGGATTATGGCAACCCCCCTGGGGGAGGTCTTCGTTCAGCAGTGGAAGTCTTTTGGCTGATGATGACTTAAAGTCCCGGTTTTAGGTATAATTGAAAAGTACATATTTCACAAAGTGTAAATATATATTAAAAAAAAAATACATTATCTTGTAAACTGATTTTGTTCTACTTCTTTAAAACGAAATAAGCAATTTAATTTTATAATAGATTTAATACAATACGTAAATCTAGTTACTGCGGCTAGCAACGACAAAACTTGTGCATACGTAAAAAAAATATGAGCATGAAATCCATTTTCAGATATAAATGGAAACCTGTTAAAAATGGACGAATCAAAATTATGTTTTTTCACCAAAAAAGATCATATTTCTTTTATGACTCTCTGAACTTTACGAGCGCGTAAACTTGCCTGTTGTTTTATTAATTTTAAACCTTTTAAACAAGAAGTAATGCAATATTCCGCCGAGATTAGCACCTGTGTGAAAATATGCTTGAATTCTTTATTTAATAACTTTGGGGAATTTTGCCTCAGTGCGGATCCTTTGGGGTGAATATTTGAGGTTCTTAGCTCACTTTTATTATGCGTAAATATAACGTTTGGCGATAATATTTTCCTGAGATTTAGTGTCTCATTACACTAGCTAAATATTATCAAGGAGAAAATAATCGGAAAATTGGATCTCTGTTCGGTAAATTATAAATAAAACAATATGTGATTGGCGAACTAATTTATAAGCCTACTAATGTTTCCACGAAACTACGAATTACGTGATTTTGCGCTGATATGCTCACTGCTGGGACTGGCCTTGTCTCCTAGAGGGGACCTCATACAGTCAATAAAACACCTTTGGACGGCTTTCCTTAAAAACTATCCAAAAGTCGTTGACCCGCAATGTTTTCTTTGTTCTATTGCAGTTGACAAATAATTAGTTAGTTAAATTGGCTCCCAGTTTTGGTTTTTCTACGAAAGTGGTTCCTAAAATAAAAGAGAAGAAGTTGAAAATAATATACACTGACATTTTACGCAAACCGTAATAAGGGTGTTCAACTTTCTTGTACTAAGTAAGAATAACAGAGGCAATAACGAAACTTCATTCTCGTACAATATTGTGATTGCCACCGTAGTTCGCATTGGAATATTATTTAAATTGTTAATTAATACAATTATATTCGGTGATCACAGCACGCAATTACAGAAATTAGAACGCAATGAGATTATAGCAATTGTTATAAAGATTTTAAATGGTGTTCATTTTGTACTATTAAGTTTTATTGGTATGTCTTTGAAACAGATTTTAAATAGATTTTACAAAGGCTAGGACAAATTCTGCATTATCAATGAAATTGTAATCTTATTTCAAAAATATATATAACATTTGCACTAAAAAAGCTTCTCCGCTTATCATTCATTAACCAGATTTTACAGTTTAGGACTAGTTTTGTGTATTAAAGCCGGTTATACGGCTCAAAATCAACATGTTAGTACTTTTATTCTTGCTCAATTAGACCTAATTTTAGCTACAAAATATGTTTAATAGATACGCCATTGACACAATCAAATCATTTAGCCGATAGACCCATATTTGAAACGTCTATCAATTCATCCAATTCATGAAAGATTTATTTACATAGATACGCGTATAATCAGAGTAATGTCAGATACAAAATTATTACGCACAGTGTCTATTGTCCTGACGTAGATACAACGGAGTTATGGACCAGTGGACATGTCGAAAACATTGTGACAGCCTGTACGCGGCAGATACGCGGATTGTCCACTAATGCGATGAGAGCATTTGTCATAATTATTGGGCCGTTCATATTATGTGGTTGACGGAAAAAAATATGAAAGGACGGGAAAATCTTTTTATAGTATATTGTTATGCAGGGATTGGCTCGCTGAGCGTTTTCATGTCGTAAAACGCGACCATCATATTTTTTCGGATAGAGGTAGGATTATGATCACGGTGGGTAAGAAGAGTATTATGGTCACGAATCCATTTGACAAAAAACCGTCACTTTATATTCAGGGATGTCGCTGATATCGATATTTCGAAACATTTCATTCATTCTCCATTTCAGCTTTGTACTAAATGTTAGTTCCAATAAAATCCGCATTAACGCTAAGCAAGGGCTCATATACAGCAGTGTTCGGGTTAATGTGAATCCTGAACCTACATCCCGATTACGAACAGGCAACCATTTCTCCACGGGTAGCGATTAAGGGATTATTTTAAGAGGGTAGGTTAGCAACGCTGTCATTTGTAGATACTTAAACATAGTAGAATCAACAAGCCACCTGCCAAACGAGAGGATTATGAGAATATTTCTGAAATCATTCATCGTATTGCATGTAAACCAGTTTGTTTTAAATAGTATTGTCTTTCGCAGCCGTTCTTAACAATCACAGAAAACCGAAAAAGTCTCTAGAAAAAAGCCTAGTAAACTTTGGTCCTAAGGCAAATATTAGCATCACTCACAATAAACGAGAAAAACGTAACCAATTTGAAAAAGGAAATTATCGGATTTTCACATCGTAACATTTAATACAATTTACAAAGGCACAAGGTTTCAATCAAGAGTGTGATTGGATTCAGTTTTATTTGTCACAGGCCTACATATCCGATTGCGGGTTGGCTTTCATTTATTTATTAACTGGCTGAAAATAACTCCGCTCTTACTGAATTATGAACTCGGAAAATATTATCTGGTAAATGGATGAAATGGATGGATGGTATTAACTGCCTCATTGGTCTATAGGTTGATATGGCGGCAGCTGATCGTGAAGGCCTCCGTTTCATTCCCAGGTCGGGCAAAGTTATATTGGAATTTACTGAAATTATTAGTTACAGCAATTTAGAATTTTGCCCAATAGATGGTAATACGCTCGCCCCCTATTTCATGGAACATCGTAACGCTATCGGCGAAATGTGTCTGGACTAAACACCTATATTTCAGTTCATCTCATCAGCACTGGAAGATGCACTGAGAGAGTTACCCAAAGTGATGATACTTACACCTGGTCGACTTACAGCTAGGTTCAATGCAAAATAGCCGACAGTCCATTCTTTTTGGTATTGTCATCATCATCATCAGCCAGAAGACGTCCACTGCTGAACGAAGGCCTCCTCCAAGGGAGGGATTTGCCATAATCCCCACGCTTGGCAGGCGGATTGGGGATCGCAATGGCTCACCGATTAGTGAGAGGACGCTGCTGCCCATCCTCCGTTGTCTGGCCGCAGTTTTAGGACGTACCCGGGTCCGGTGTTTGGTATTGTAGGTATACCCTACTCTTTTGGAGGTACGTTTCAAACAGCTTGTGTAGAGGCAAAACTATTGATAGATAGATTGTTGAAAATTTTCTTTAAAATCATAATAATTTTAGTCATAAATCCAACGATATTACAAGGTTTTACAGTTACCATTAAACCAACAATTCAATTTCTTAAATGTTATCATAATACTCAGTATAGTATACGCCTCTGTAATGTTATTTGAAGTAATTCGTGTTGGAGGAAACAATTTGATTTTATCTCAGCCCCAATTTGTAGCGATACAAAGGAGCACAAAGCGGAGCGAAATAATACCAGTTTAAGCACAATTACGCTATTTAAGTTACATTTAGACCCAAATATAACACAGGCAGACGCAGCGTAGGAAGGCCACCTCCTTTGATTCTATGCTAGCTACAAACAATAATATAGCTGTAAGTGGTTTTGTTTCAGCTACAAGTTGTCTCATAAGTTTATGAGACGATACAACATGACTTTAAGCCTATGTACAGAAAATGCCTCTGGAAGTTATTCTTCTTTTGCTATCGAGAAGGCAAGAGCTATCACGGGAGTCGCATGCCGTAGTGAAAATATTTGCTAGTCAGCTGTGCTTGTATCGAGGGTGGACTGCCCAGGGTGCACCAGATGAACTTAGGGAGACCTTCCATTTCCTTTTCTTCTCTTTCGTTGCACCAGAGTGATGAAATTTAGTTCTCCGGCACAATCAGTTCAGTTAGCCATAACGAACAATAACAAGGAATTAAAATAATTAAATTGACGGACAACAAAACGTTTAAAATAAATAAATAACCTCTGCTTTAAAATGTTAAACTACTTTATTTAAAATAAATTAATTAATTCCTCTCCCACTGCCCTCTGGTTGTACGTGAACTAAATTCATTATATTTCACAAACATGTTTCAAGTGATGGTAGTGCGAGATGTAATAAATCACGTTTGCATTACTACGAGTTCTTTTATCACTTTTAATCAGTTGTATGCATCCCCACTGGTGGGCAAAGGTGTTTTGTTAGAATGGCTGATGCAGCGGAGGCCGGCCTAGAAAGATGTGGCGAAAAGATCTAGATGCTTACTAGAGAGATTGGTTAGAAGTGGCCCAGGAAAGCAATTTGTGGAAGTTTTTGCGGGAGGTCTTCGCCCAGTAAAGGAACAGATTGGGCTAACCAAAAAAAAGTCCGTCGTCCCAGAGCTTTTTGAGTGCTTGAAGTGTACTAACTCAATCTTATTTCGTAAACATGTCTCAAGTGATGGCAGTGTCAGTAGTAAATGAATCACGTTTGTATTACTACAATTTCATTTATCACTTTTAACTGAACATAAAATATAAAGACAAAGACATTAATTGATGCTCCACAGTTCTATCAGTGGTTGTACGTGAACTAACTCAATTTTATTTCGTAAACATGTTTCAAGTGATGCTAGTGCCAATTGTAATGACTCGCGTTTGCTTAACTACGAGTTCATGTATTACGTTCTCGTTTCAAAACTTAATCTCTTTGTTAAATTGTCATAATTAAACAGGTTAATTAATTGGTATCCCACAGCTCTATGAGCGGTCCTATGTGAAGTAACTCAATTTTATTTCGCAAACATGTTTCAAGTGATGTTAGTGCCACTTTTAATGAATCTAGTTTTTTATAACTACGAGTTTTCTACCTTATTTACAGTTTTATTCGTACTCGACTAAGGCCTAACCCTTCTCATTCTGAAAAGAGACCCTTGCCCAGCAGTGGGACCGTAATGGGGTTGAATTTATTTTTATTTTTATTCGTACTCCATAGTTTAACGTCAAATCAAGAATGTATGGAAAATAATGTGTACGCGTTTTTAATAGACGCAAATATCAAAATCATGTATTACATATAGCTAACACGTTAATTAAGAAGAAGTGTTTAATGAGTTTGCATTACTAATGAGTTCGTATATCATTTTATACAGAGGAGATGTTCTTATTTCATAACTAAATCTAAAACAATTCAATCTATGGGTGGTACCCATGAAAATGTTGTAATTATGTTTGTTAACTAATAGTACCTTCTATTTCACAAACACGTATCAGTTACTAGCTTTAATAAATCACATGTTAACATTACCTACCGAGTTTGTTTATAATTTTTAACCGACTTCAAAGAGCACGTTCTCGGTTAATACATTTAATCTCAGATTTAAATGCACACTCGTAGTCTTGTTTTAATTTAACAGTACAGCTACCAGACCACTCGCTAGCGCTTCTGCATATAAATCGAGCCTTAGGCTTTCAGCATATATCTTAATTTCCCGTGCATAAACATGTCCAGTCACTCACGAGTACAAATATGTTTAAATAAGATAAATAAGAGTCTGCAAACATGTCATCTAAAATAATGGTTGTCATGAAAAATAATTTTTAATATTACCTTTCCTACTAGGTAGTTTTAGAAACCAATATCTATCGATCGTTAAATTCTCAGCACTTCCAATGAGAAAACTTGAGAATATCGGGAAACTGATCCAAGTACGGATACTTACTATGACTTCTTCTAATATCGGCTCCCCGTACACCTCAAATATTATGGATTATATTAAGGTCCCTCCGAATCGTTAAGTAGAGCGAATAAGGTTTAATAAGTGTCTCAATTTCATATCTCAAGGGATAACCACTCTCGTAAAAATGCTGAACTTTATGAAGACTGAGTGTGCCTTTTATATTTTTTTGGTTAAAGTATCTCTTGGCCTGGTTTTAGAGTGTGCGTTCACCATAGTGGAGCCTGCAGTTAGTCAGACTAATCTTACAAAAACGAGTGTGACTATAATAGCGCGTACGCCTTGAGATGGTTTGAATTAATGAATAAGAAACCTTTATTTGGACACAAAACAATGAGACATGACATGCAGACAAGATATACAACAAGAATATTTCGTTTTAACTCCACCAAACTAGTTCAGCAGTTCAGGGTTGCATGTTACATTGTATCAATCACACCTTCTGCATGTGCATATATTTGCGGGTGGGAGGGTGGTGCTGCATATTGCACCCAAGCCAGAACTAGTTTGGCGGAATTAAAACTAAATATTCTAGTTAAATAAATAAATATCATATCTAAATATCATATCTTGTATATCGTGGAATTCCGCAAATTAACGCCTGATTCCATTAATTACAACATGCAGAATTAACGAAAAAAAAAAGGAAACAAGAGAATGCTCATAACTAATAAAACTTATGGACAGCAATTGGAGGTCTTGATCCAAGAGTACACCTTTCAGACTTTTTTACACCATCAATATATTTACCAACAGTCTTGACTACGGTGTGAGCAGTCACGTATAGTGTTTGGTGGAACATGAGGTTAACTGTAAGTAGCTTTCGGACAAAAAGCTATAGAATTAATGCAAATCTAACATTATGAACGCTTAAGTCTGATTGAACATGGTACTGCAGACCACCAGAGCATATTTATAATCACCACCTTTCACATACAAACTAAGAATTGACAAGGACATAATGGATGTTTTTTTTTTATTTGCATGGTATACAAACTTTTTACTATTAATTTTTTAAATTCATATTTTAAATTTATTAGTTTAGTCGATTGTCAATCAAAATTTAATTAAAATATTTTTACTGTTGGAACTTCAACCTAAGAATAAAGTAAAGGTTATTAAATACCTGTTACGTGGTAATGTTTACGCTGACAACGTACATACAGTACGTTTCCACAAAATCCGCTCGGCGCTATTCATGCTTTCAAAAACTCTCGCAGACCAAACGACATTATATCATATGTAATTTGCATCACAATTTCATCATGAGTCCTGTTAACTTTAATTTCTAACCAAAATAGTGCTCCAATGTCTAATTCGTGGACAAGGACCCTAAGCTTAAATATTAAATGAATACAACACATTTCAGCCGAAATAATGAATACAGACCAATCTTTTTATGAAATTAGTTTTAGATAGGCTTACGTAGCGCACTAGGGTATACTAAAAATCTCCATATTAATTAAAAATATTAATCCTATTGGAAAAATTTTGTGATCCCGATATCATATATTTTGACATCTTGTTTTTATGATGTGCAAATCTTGATTGTGAGATGAAAAATATTATAACTGAAATATTGGCAGATTGCCAGCCCATTGAAATGTTCTCGAACAAAAGTTGACTTTTACGACTGCCTCTGATACAATCTATTAGGTGATACAATCTATTTCACTTTGTCTTTCAGATTAACAAGGAGATTAGCAAACAAGTTACGCTACATAGCATGTTCATAATGTATATGACTCTAAGATTTATGTTTTATGATTTATTCTTCTTCATTTTTAATTAAGAGCTTAGCTTTTGTCGGTGGAGCAATCGCCACTGCTCTCTATTTTCTGCTTTCGTTTTGACCTGTTGATGTGACTCTACACCTGCTTTCTCCTGCACTTCTTGTGCAAAGCTTCGTCTAGGTCTTCTCCTTCCACTCTTTCCTTCAATTTTTCCTTCCAAAATTGTCTTGAAGAAATGGTCGTGTCGGATCAAGTGGCCAATCATTTTCCCTCTTCTATTATTATGTGTCTTTACCTTGCATGGGACCACACAGTCCCGGACTTTTGGAAGACGTGCATGGGGCCAAAGCCAACATGTAGAGGCCCTTTAATGAGAATATTATGGTAACATACCCAGCGATTATCCCTGTATGCACTACAAAAATGCACACAAGGAGAATCCCTGGGTTTGTAGGACTATTGCAGAATACGTGGAAAAAAAAAACTACTTGGGCTATTGTGATGGGATGGTAGTGGACTGAGTAATGGAGAACTATGGAAAACTATGGCGCCTGCCGAAACAATGTAATAAAACACGTAAAAACGGCAGGCGGAGACTTGCCAACTCACTAACTGGGCCCCCCCAAAAATAGTTGCTCGAGTCGCAACAAAGGGAAACAGGGACGTGAGCGGCTGAAGGGTGCAGAGGCTTCGCTAGACTTTAAACTCAGATCACTTGCTCCCTGAGAGTCCGGCATTACTGGGCCACTCGCCACTTACGCTCAGCATCCATCCTACGAGCAGAGCTCTGCTCTAACGACTCCACTCTGGGCGGCCAATGAAGGCAAGCCAGAGGTGAGGAACGGTGACTTCTCCCTGGAGCACTCGGCTACCGCGGGGTCGCTAACCCCCGTCACCTCGCCTCAAGGTGCCCTGCGGGCTTATTATTATTTATTTTATATAAAAAAATATAGATTAGTCAAGGGCTGTGATGTAAGGCCATGGATTAAGGCTAACAATTTCGAAAACCAATGATTGAGTACAACCACATAGTAATAGTACTCTAGTATTGAAATGGAGCCCTATTTCTCAAATAGCTAATTGAGAGAGTCTCAGATATCCCTATTTAAACATTAAATAACATAACATAACATAGCGTCACGCCTGTGGGGTGTACTATTGTACACCCACACTTCGCCGATGTCGTTATTAAGTTCCATGTAATAGAGGGTGAGTCTATTGCCATCTACTGGGCACCGTTCCAGACTCCGTGCTGCTAATGAGAATTTCCATACAGAAAAATCCAGTAACACTTTGCCCGACCCGGGATTCGAACCCAGAACCTTACGCTCAGTAGTCGAGCTTGCGACCACGAGACCAATGAGGCAGAAAATGAAATACTTCAATTAATTATTAGACTACCTATCAACATATCCAATTATGTGACATTTAACTCTAAACCTCTTACTATAAAACGAAGTTTACCGTTAGAACAGTTTTAAACCTTCCGGCCAGTTTTTGTATTATGAACCTTAATGCGATAGAAGTAAAGTTTATAAGACAAAACTAAAAACTTAGTCCGGTACTAAATTTCGACTAAAATAAGGTTCATACAACAGTCTCAAAGGTTTAAAACTGGTCTAAAAATAAATATTGTTTTGTAATAAAGCCATAAAGGTAAACTGAAAAAGCCAATTATTACTGTGAGTATTTAATATAACATACGCTTCTAACATGGAAGTTTCGTTATAAGCCTAGAACAACTCCTACGCTCCTTGAACTTTGAAAGGTCAGTGGAGGAGTGGAGATTACTAATTCAGATGGGCGTATTGATATGTCACGACGTGATACAAAGGCTGCGTCTGTAGGCGGGATACATGGACCTGCAACTTTTCATACAGTAAACAATCTATACATTGGTCGATGTACTGTGAAACAAGTTTCTACATCAATAAATAAAAGTAAATCATTCTTAAGTTATTCCTCCATACAAAAGGTGCTCTTATTTCCAATTATTATCTATTTACCAGATTTGGCTATGAAGTAATTAGTCAATTACAAGTATAACAAGGATGATATTTGCCATGTTAACTCAAATAAAATTAGTTCCATTGAAATCGATTAATCTACATATTTCCGAAGAAGTATGAGATGAACTTTGAACATTAAGACCGCAAAAGACTAAGGTATAGATCTGTGAGGTGAAGCAGCGCTTAGCCGTTGGATGGGTGATCGTTCTTCATATATCGGGTTTGAAATATCTTTATTTCCCATAAGAATTACAATTCACTTACGCACAGTAACAGTTTCAACAAAATTAACAATATATTTGAAATATTCTAAGAGTGTAAGGTAGACTGTAAAAACAAAATAACAAAGCCAAAGCGTAAACATACACAGAACAAGCGCATCTAGAGGTGGCATGTACTAAGGTGTGCTCACGTTATTCAAAAGACTATTATATATCTACACCCTACCGTGCCTCGGGAAGCACTTGGTCCCGGTTGTTAAACGAATACCTATGAATGGTTAATCAGCTCAAAAATTCTGACAACCAGTCTATTTGTAATCAGTAACTCACAGTAATTGGGTGGCCGAAGTCGACTGGCAATTGCCCCGTGTAAAATAGTGATCGTCAGCTGCATCTGGTTAGACTGGAAGCTGACCCCAACATAGTTCGAAAAAGCACTATGGCGTTGGTCCTTTGGCAAACTAAAACTATTGCCATCTGTGAAAATAGTTTTACTTTTTCAGCAGTTGATATTGGTTTGTCAGAAATACGATAGAACTCGGAATTGCGCGTTATTATATTTTCCGCGATTTTTATATCTTTTCATATTCGGGACGTAGGCGTTGTGTGGGTGTGTTGTCGACTCATGTTTGATGGATGAATGTAATCCTTTTGTGTGGTTACATATTTAAGTATTGGCACTTGAACTCAGTTTAAGGGTGCCCAGTTCAAAATTGAAATGAAGTTTTGCATACTTGGGCAGTCTGAATTGTGGGCAATTTTGCTTACATTTGCAGTCAACCGTTTTCTTCGCTTTCACATTCACTGTTTTTGTCTTCTCAAATGAACATGCTTCGGTCCGTCATGCGTAAATAGAGCAGTCAGTCCAATTACGGTATACTAACCTTTTTTGAGTGGATCTTTCTTCCTTTTTTTGAAGGAGAGCAAGGCCAGACAGAAAAAAAAAAATTGTTAAGTTACAGAACTACGTACCATAAAACTAGTATTTATATCTCTAACAGTTATAATTTCATCTAAGGTTAGATCCATTTAAGCGTTACTTAGTCTTTAGATTGAGTTCGAAACGTTTTACCACTCCTAACATCTTCAGTTCAACTTCTAAATGAATAGTAACCTTACCGAACTCAAAGAAAACTTTAAACTTACCTTTTTAACTTATAAATCCATAAAAATAAGTCCAGTCCACTTTTCTACCTGTGTGGACCCTTTCAGTACCGTTACACTCATTAAAAACTTTTTCCCAGCTTTTAGAATGGTCTCATTTTCACATATATTTTTTCAAATGGTTTTCCAGCTTTTTTTGTCGAGAATGTACAATGATGTTCAGTCGAGAACACATTGTAGAGGCTTATCTAATGAAGGCGTTGTTAAACTAATTTATGTAAATAATAGTACGATGCTATGGCAGATGTTAAACACAGGTACAGACGAACATTTGCCACTCTCGCGTTATCACTGCGTTGATCATGCATCAGATTTTAGCAACTTCCAACGTTCAACCGTAGTATTGAAATCGCAGATTTAATCCGTGAATAAGGGAATCATTAGGATTGACAACAATGTTTTCCGATCTACGATCTACGATCCGAAAACTTACTACGATCACCAATTCTTCTGCCAAGCATCACGATTGTGGTAAACGTTTTGTAGCAGTTACATTTAGGAGGGCTATGTTCTCGTGAAGACTTTTGGCCCGAACTATGATGATCAAATCACTCACTTATGCTAAGCGACAGTTGCTTTTTGACATCTCTCTCTGTGGAAGAATATTCTGATAGCAGAATTTAGCTACTGAAAATCGTTCGATCGGTATTTTCAATTGTTTGGCCTTCAGTTGCTGCCTACTATCGGAAATCTACAAAGTTATCTATTGTCTTCGCTAAAATTATCGTGTCAGCTCCAGTTCTTACGTTAATAATGGCAGCAAGCCACGGCAAATGTTGTTCGCACCACAAGGCTAGTACTTCTGTCTGTATGCGGTTCAGAATAACAAGCTGTGCGACTCAATTTAAATACACAATGAAATTTAGTCTAGACACTAATGTTTTGTCCCAAAGCATTTTGTATTTTTAATTAAAGTTTCTGTTTGAAATGGAAACGTGGCGTGGTGTGGTGTGAATTCTACTGCAAGTGAGAATTCGTGTATTTTATTTTGTTGAAGTGCATTTAGTTTCAATAGTGTTAGCTAAACTAATATATTAATTATATTAAATAGATGAATAGTATGAATACTTTATACCTAACTTTCAATATAATTATGGCGGTTACAACTATAAATGTCAACATGTCAGGGTATTTCCAACCGCATTCCGCAATCCGCAGCGTTTATATAACTTTGCTTTGCTACATTAATTAACTGATAACTTGTTAGTACCGTTTCGTAAACAATATTCGAATGCTGGAGGAAATCATACAATAACGTAACATCACGCATATATTCCCCGAAGGGTTAGGCCAAGGTGTACTATTGTACACCCACATTTCGCCCATACCATTATTGAGTCCCATGTAACAGGGGGTGAGCCTATTGCCATCTACCGGGCACAGTTCCAGACTCCATGCTGCTATGGAGAATTTTCACGCAGAAAAACAAAATAACACTTTATTCAACCCTCGAATCGAACCCTGGATTTTCACACTAGATTTTCTATACATCAGCATTTTTCTTCAAGAAACTCCTAACCATCGTTCTTCTTCTTCCACAGATCCACGATGTACACCACAGAACCAAACTCCTCAGTGCTACTGTACGACCCTGACGGCAATCTGACTGAGAGCGAGTACACACCTTACAAGGAACGCCTGGAGACATACCTAGTACCAGTGTTGTTTGCCATCATCTTTATAGTTGGGGTATTGGGCAATGGGACTCTAGTTATCGTTTATGTTAGGCACAGAGGCATGAGGAATGCGCCGAATACGTAAGTGTCCAAATTATATGTACCATATTATTCTGGTATTTAATTATTTAGGAAAATTGCCGTTTATTTGCACACAACATAACATACCATCTGGGCTGAGCCAGAAGCCTTAAACATGCTCCTGGATAATCACAACTAGATACAGCAGGTCTCCTCTTGTTTGTTGCACATCGGTGCCGAGGTTCGAATCCCATTATGGGACGCCCGAAGCGGTGTTGCTTAAACTATTTAATTTGCTCGGCTGGGGGCCCTTATGGCCTGCCATTAGATCTAATAAACAGTCAAAAGAACAAATATACAAATTATTTATTAAGTGTTACAAAACGTAGATATTTATATTGTTCCTGCTGCAGGAAGCCTCTCGAAGAATTAAAGTCCTTCTATGCTCTATTCATCATGACTATAGACGACCATTTCCTTGCTTATTATAAATTTAATGGTCTATTGTTATATAAGAGAATGGGATGACTTTCATCGATCTAAAGCCAACAGCACGTTCTTAATTTCAAAACGCATTAATAATTTCTTTTATTTGGAATGTTTTATCCTTTCGCTGCATTTTCGAAGTATTTTCGGAGTTTCTGCCAAGTTATTTTACTTAACGATCTTGCTCAATCAGAAACTAAGTTTCATCTCGTTTCCTTTATTAGTCCCATTCTTTGGAATGTTCCCCCACCGAATAGGAAATTAGCACACACATAACTCATGTTAAAAGATATGAAACTTCGGGCATGAAACTTTTCCGTCTTTCATGTAGAATTATATTGAATTTGAATATTGGCAAAATTATTAACTGAACGGTACTTGCCGTGAATAAACCACCCTTTGGTTTAACTTTTGGGTTTAAAAATGTTGCGATATGCCAGTACAAGGACGAGTTTTTTTAGACGCCTATCGTAATTACCGACAGGACAAAAATGATTGAAAAAATTATGCGTGCGCATTTGAGTGAACTATCCTATTGTAGACGCGCGCACATTCACATTTATTTCATACGTTTTTAGCTTACGTTAACTACATAGTACGAGATCGAGAGAAACTCCTACTTGACCCCCCGATATCATAGATTTGCATCACGCCTTTATTACAGAAAGGGATAGGCTTTTTTTTTTGCTTTACACCCTTATTACTCCGATATCTTTACTGCACCTTGACATTGATATAAGTGAATAGGATTAATATGATATCAGGTTAGAAAAAAACAATATGGCCATTTAATATACGTATAGACGACTCTTAATTTGACCTCTTAAATTGTATAAGTTATCATATTTAGCGATAACTTTTTGGACAGTTACTATAGAGAGACTAACAATTGAATCTCTCAATGAAGCTTTTTTAGGCCCGCTGTATTAAGCAAACTTGCTTATTTCATAATTGTGCTTCTCCCTGTTTGTTATTTGAAACGAGTGACCTGTATGTAAGCCATTTATTACACCAATTAGGAGGACACTATCACGTCACTTGCATATTTCATGCAGCATAACGAGTATCCGATATCCAATAATGACGTACACTCGTAATATTATCTTTCCCCCATAATATATTATATTCCAACCTTTGGTAGCCTATTTCTGAAAATATGCTGAGGATAAACTATTTTTGGAAGAATCTACATACGCGCGGATAGCTCGCACCTTTTATTTATGTTATGCCTCCAGTAAAGGTATTATTAATACAAATTTGTGTTAGGAAAAATTCGACCGAGCTGAAATTTAACTTGCGACCTTCTGGTTCAGTACACCAGCCGCTGTAGCCTCCAAGAATCTCTTTAGAATTCATTTCATAGATGTTATTGCGTCATAGAATCAATATAATGTATTATTAATGTTACACAGACACTATACCAGCCAATATCACAGACAGGTCACTTCTTTATTCCATCTTCAAATACTTATATCTATACCTAATCACCAGTGGCGTGTGGTTCATAAAGTCAAAAATACACTGCCTACTCTACGTAACTCAGATAAATATTTATTATAAGATATTTAAGGTGGCAAATCACATACATCATTCGTTAATCAACAAGACGACGAACCAATACAAACCTGCAGTAGGTATTTTTGGCAAGTAAGCTTGTAAATTTTTCTGCCTACCCTGTCTAAAAAATCTTTGCACGCCGCTGCTAATCACCACGATTGGAACACGGATTGGCGATCGCAGCTAGTTTTCTTTAGCATAACGGAAGACATTTCTGTCCACACTCTTGTCTTAGTCCTCTAGTCGTCTTTCACAATAACTCGTGAATATCATATGAAGCTTATGAAAGGGTGGTGGAAGGATTCACTCAGTCTTACTATTTTATACCTATGCTACAAATTCACAGAAATTTACGCTTCTAGTATAGATTGTGGAGCCATACTAAAATTATTGTATTTTCTTGAAATTCAGCAGCACTGGAGCCAGACTTTTAGTAGACTACCATACTCAACTACTGCTACATGATTCAACATTATCAAAAATAATTACTTTCGAGTTCCAGGCGGCTCCTCAATTCAGATATTTAGATTGAGGATCTTATAACTTTTAATATACTTTACAACAAATTCAAGATTTGCAAGGTGAATCCTGCAAAATTAGCTGCTGTCCTCTGAATCTGGAGTGGCTCCGTAATCCATACGGACATGTCTACACTTTATCGTGAACCGAATGTTTGATTTATATGTCCAATATCTTGTCCTCAGGTACATATTCTCGTTAGCGTTGGCTGATCTTCTGGTGATTCTGATATGCGTACCATTTGTATCAACGATATACACATTGGAATCCTGGCCCTGGGGCGAACTGATATGTCGGATCTCCGAGACGGGGAAGGATGTGAGCATAGGAGTATCTGTCTTCACCCTGACAGCACTCTCTGCAGAACGATACTGCGCTATTGTAAATCCTTTTAGAAGGCTACAGGTGAGTAAATTGGATTTTTATGGGAAATTGATGCTTTTGTAAAATGATGGATTTAAACCGGTTATAAGATAGTCGCTGTTAGCGGAAATAGAATTTCTGTGATGGATTTAAGTTGACCCGTTTTTGAAAAAGGATGTTTCAAATTGTTCTCGAATGACGTCATACAGGTTTTCTTGTCAATTTTGATTTGGACAAGTAGTTCCAATACCTAATTAGGTGATAATTTCGAAGATTATTATTATTAGATTAAGTACTTTTCTTATTTAGGTACATTAATCATGAGACCATGAGGTCGCTATTTCTTCTTCCAATTTCACCCGCAAAAACTTTCTTACTGTCCGTAGTTGTCCAAGAGAGAAAATAATTTCTCATCACCTGATTTTCGTTTCAAAAATTAGTTACAATAACTCAAAATATTTTCAAATCATTTCATTTGTTTTCTACTAAATCTCACTAAAACAGATAATAAAAGGGAAAATTGTAAATACAGTGAGTCTTCAGGGAAAACGTCTCAGGCTTACTAAATTTTGACAAGGAGCTGATTAATTAGACGGACTAAATTCTACTATCAATTCAAATCTTTGTCTAGGGACGTAGCTTTATTTTTCAGACAACATTTTCGTATTTTCTTGAGAGAGAAAATTAATCGTGTCGATCATAATTACGTATATATTTGTTATCTGTCCTTGGGTGCTCTTTTGTAAGCACTTTATTTTTGAAACCACAGGGACATAGCAGTAGTTGAACGTAAAGTTTTGTGTAAAAATAAATGCTTTGTACCATACTAGGACTTATACTGTAACGTGGGTACAGTTCACTAACAAAAAATCTCTCTTACACACACACACACACGCACGAAACAATAACGGTCTTGAATACATGTTAATGAAAAAAGATCTAAGAAAGGTACATTTTCCGTAAGGAAAATTAACATGAAAAAGTCCCTACTCATCTTCGAAAGTTGGCTTAGACGCCACGTATTTCATTCGATAAAATTGGCCAGAAGTAATTAAGAAAAAGTCCAAGATCGAGCGTATTATTAGCAATATCGGTAGACCCTGATGGGAAATTGGATTTATTATTAGAATAGCCAATATTATATTCGTAAGCAAGCAAAAAAGAAGATTAAAAGTAAGAAAAGAAAATCTTACTCCATAATTCAGTAGACATCTAGTTACTTTAGGTATTTTTTATAGTAATAAGTATAGTAATTTATAAGCAACTAATATCAATATTTTGGTTTCCCAAATAATAATTATTTTTGATAAATTATCAAACTTAAATTATATATTATATTATTATTTAATTATCGAAATTAAATAGGTAACTATTTAATTTCACCATATGACGCCACAGAGTAAGAAACTAAAGATTTTAAGATTTAGATATCTATAAAATTTAAAGTTCAGTAATAAAACACCTATAAATGTTTATTGGTTTGGTGGCGTCAAACATTAAGGCGATAATAGTCTATTAATTTATTGATTGATAATTATATCGTAAAAGCAACATTTTAAAGTGGCTTTCACTCATAGTGCTCACTTTTCTGTGTGACGTAATTTGACGTTTGTATAAAAAAAAAGTTCGCTTCACCTTCGATTCACAGTGTAATCTTCTTCAGAGACATGAACACTGTCACATAAATTCTCACAGTAATTAAACCTAATATTAGCAACATTTCAAACAACATCCTACTAATTCCTACTAATACTAATACGAATACTAATATACTATACTAATATACTAATACTAATTACTAATATTATTACTATTACTAATTACTAATTTACTAATAATAGGTATTATAAATGTGAAAGTTTGTGAGGATGGATGGATGGATGGATGGATGGATCTTTGTTACTCTTTCACGCCAGAACGGTTGAACGAATCTAGATGAAATTTGGCATAGAGATAGATTATAGTCTCGAATAGCACATAGGCTACTTTTTATCCCGGAAAAATGTACGAGTTCGTAAACCACGCGGGCGAAGCCACGAGCGGAAGATATTTATCTAATAATCTTAACTAGAAACTAGAAATACATAACGCCTGTACGGATGAAGAAATACACAAGTAAACACCTAACTAGTTAGGTTTACTATATAACAGCTTACAGTCTTCGTATACAAACTTTGACTGACTTGAAACTTTGTTACAGCTTCGCAAACTACCGCTGGTGTGTGCGACTTTCATATGGGCAGCGGCCCTTATCTTCGCGGCTCCAGCGGCCATATTCTCAAACACCGTCACGATGCAAATACGGCCGAATGTCACATTAATATATTGTACGCCGTTTCCGCAAGGGTGGGAGAGTTATCCAAAGTAAGTTGAACTTTTTTAAGTAAGTGATAAGATTCATTTTTCAGGGTATCAGGTAGACTAGTTTTTTGTGATTGTTTTCTTTCTTCATTGTCCGCCTTAAAATTCTACTTCAGGTGATAGATACAGTGATCATAGATCTTCTTATGGAGAACAGCTATGAATGGTAATGAAAGAATATTGCCATAATTACCACGCTTGGCAAATGTATTGGTGATCATAGTACCTACCATATTATTATATGTAGGTACCGTAATATAATATGAATACTATTTTTCTTCGTGATATAATTCGACCGAAATGATAATACAAGGGATGGCTGGTTATTATTCGCCGAAAATACACAACAGTAATTTGTTTTGTTATACTTAATTTAAAATTGTAATGTTAAGTATATAAAGTTGAAAATAACATGAGGTGTAAATGTGGTTGGATTTGACCGCGTTATTTCGAACGCCTGATAAAACTATACATGCAATTTTATGCGACCTGCACATTTGGTATGTATACGCGGTTTTCACATTACAGTTTAAAAAATTAAATTTGGAAAAAAAGAGTTGGAGATCAGTTAATTGAAGCCCCAGTTTAACAATCAGATATTTAATAGGTACTTAACTTGTACTTTAAAATAAGTGTTTCATCGTAGACAGAATCGTTGATCAACATCGGGTGATATAGTTTTGATGACACGGTTGGCGCAGTGGTTAAGCGACTAGCTTTCTGCGCTAAGTGTCGCGGGTTCGATCCCCGCACGGAACAAATATTTGTATGATCTACAGATAGTTGTTTCGGGTCTGGTTGTTTGTGCATGTGACATGTATGTTTGTAAACTGTACCCACGATACAGGAGAAATCCGAGTGTGGGGCAATGTTTAAAAAAAAAAAAAAAAAAATTAGTTTATATAAAACTAAGTAATTCTTTTTTTTTGTTTTTTATTTAAGCTTTGCTCCTCACTAGGAACAATTCCTGTATCGTGGGTGCGTTTATAAACACAAATATACACAAAGACTCAGACTCAAAACTAACTGTAGATCGTACAAATACTTATTCCGTGCAGGAATAAAATATGCGATACGTAGCGCAGCAGTCGATCTCTCAACCACTGCGCCAACCGTGCCGTCAAAATATACTCAATAAAGACATAATGTATTACTAACACGTAAAATTAATTAAATAGTAGATTATTCATTATTACAGAATAGTGTAACTTCATCAATTAGTGTAATGGCTAATTAAAAACAATAATCATCATTCAAAATTGAGAAATTTTCATTCACTTATGACTTTCACTGTACTCGCCACATTTTCACTCGGTACATGTTGATATCAGATTAATAAATGTATGAAACGAAATAAACAAAGTAATTTATATTGACGTTTA
Source organism: Shargacucullia verbasci (assembly GCA_947562105.1). Classification (NCBI taxonomy): domain Eukaryota; kingdom Metazoa; phylum Arthropoda; class Insecta; order Lepidoptera; family Noctuidae; genus Shargacucullia; species Shargacucullia verbasci. Next base: position 4,519,540 of record OX387296.1, read on the forward strand.
TAGAGCTTAAAAAATCAAAAAGCCTGGCCGATGTATAATATTTTTAATATCGTACACTTGACTGATTTTTATGCCCTCTTCTCTTTCTCTCAAAGGCGGGTACTGCGTATCGAGATGGGGATAGAATACTCAACATTGAGTAGAGCTAACCTTTGTAGATCCATATTAGATGCGTACCTATATTGATATTGTAATTTTTGTACGCCAAAGAATTTCATATACAAAACCGAAATATCACTCACTCATTGACTGATCACGAAGTAAAAGGACGGAAGAAATTTGGTCGGTAGCTTCTTTATAGGGTAGGTAACTCTAAGAAAGCATTTCCCAAAAATTTGACCCACAACAGGGGTCAAATAGCAGTTTAAAGTTTGTATTGTAAAATCTTCCTCAAATTTTCTTTATAAAATTATGAATGCAATTACTTTATTCTACTATTTATACGAAATTTATTTCTATTTTATAAGTTTGATATATTTGTATGCCATATAACATAGATGGCAAATGTGTTGGACATACCTTGAACAATAACCTGTATTGACCATATTTTGACAAATAAATTTGATTTGATTCGAAATTTCTAGTTGTTTTCAAAAGTATCACAAAATTACCGAACATAGTTATACAGCCTCATTTGTCAATGCAAATACCAACAGCAACGTAGCTGTTGTGTGATAACCCTGTTCATTTAAATACCTAGATATACTGGTTAAAGACAGAAGCATATTTATAACCAATAATGTTGTAGATATGCTTGTATTCAAATAATAAGCTAGTATGTATATTCATTTTAATTACGACCGAATGTTCATATTGAATGACGTAAAACAATTCAGAGAACTTTAATGGGTACATTTAGCAAAAGAAAAAATATATTTGAAACTGAATAATACCTACTGTAATCCTTAAATAATATCGCACCTAAAGTTGCCAAAGATATCACAGTAGTTAAAAATAGTGTTTTAACAATCCTCAACAATAATAACCTAGAAAAAGTTCTATCGAAAGTACCCTAAATACATGGCTAGAAAGAAGCGCATAGACACGCTTTGCCTCTGAATACACGCTAACCTCCTCAACTCCTTAGACTTAGAGTAATGACTTCATACAAAAAAACCGGCTCTAACGAAGTAGTTCCTTAGTTGAAAATGGAAACCACAATCAGTTTCATAGAATTTTCGGTCTAGCATTTCGAATATCGAATTTTGTATTACATTATACAACACTATAATTTGAGACCCCCCGTGATGATAGCTGGTGGTGCTCCAGTCTTGAAGAGACCAGGACCTCTGTGTTAATACGTGATTTCCAGGAGTTTTGTTCTTTCATTTGTTCAATTGGACCTTCATTGCATATGTACCTATACAGAATTTGAAGTTATTGAAAAGTGTTTCAACGAGGTAAAACCTGTATCACGACCTCCTTGCTGTGTCCTGCAAAATATTGCTAGTTACGCCTAAGCCTAAATAATGTCATTTGTTTCAGATGGATGACTCTAGCGAAAGCTCTAGTTTACTACGGGCTACCTCTACTGGTGATAGCTTTTTTTTACTCACTAATGGCACAGCGATTGCTGGCCAGTACTAGAGAGATGCCGGGCGCACTACACGCGGGGCAGGGAGAGGCGCAGGCGCAGGCTCGCAAATCAGTCGCTTGTATGGTTCTGGTATTTGTTATTGGTAAGTTTAAAATATTTTTGTTTACCGTTGGAGTTAGTTTAGTTTAAAAATAGAACAAAAAAGCATAAAACAAACAAAAGAAAAGCGGGTTGATGACGAAATCCCATCCGTTCCATCAATGATGTCACTACTAAGCATTTCTTTCGGCTAATTGAGGTGAAAGCTTTATAGTAGCTACCTAGATCAGAGCTTCAGCAGCCAGTGATAGGCAGTCCATTATAGAACAACACATTTCTATGTATCCTTACACTCACAGTACATAACAGTAGGTAATTATGCATACTCCATTTATTATAAAAATAGACAAAATAAGCTCGCCAAGGTACGAACAAAACACATTTTTCAAGTAGAGTTTCAACTCATTTTGTTTCATCGTTATGGTTTTGTTGTGAATCCTTATTAGACGCAAACACGTTGTTTATATCTATACATGTTCTTACTATCATGGCTCTTATTAATCTATAGGTATATGAAATACAGTATAGATACCTATGTCGTAAATAGATTTCAATTCAAAGGCAAAGATCCTCGTTAATATTGGAAATTATTATGAGAGTGCTCTGTAATGTTAGCACATCAAACGACTCAACTGATTCCATCAATTTGTAGTTTGTACATAAACAGAAACACTATAATTTAATGGTAGTGATATCGATTTCAAACACTCCACCGATACCTACGTAATATAGGTACTAACGGCACGGCTAAGTGTCGCGGGTTCGATTCCCGCACGGAACAAATATTTGTATGATCTACAGATAGTTGTTTCGGGTCTGGGTCTTTGTGTATGTGAATAGACACCGTGCCTCGGAAAGCATGTAAAGCCGTTGGTCTTGCGCCTGATCTCTCTCCGGTCGTGTGGGATGCCGTCTCATCGGACTATGAGAGTGAAGGAATAGAGAGAGCACCTGTGTTTGCGCACACATTTGTGCTCTATAATATCTCTTGCGTCGATAGCACCCGCGGCACGTAGCGCAGCAGTCGATCTCTCAACCACTGCGCCAACCGTGCCGTCAGAGATGGCAATTATATGTACTTAATAAAGAGTATTTTGATAATACAGTCAGACGCTATAACCTTTACATATTAAGTAACTTCACTGCAGAAAACTTTTATACAATGAAAAATCTGTTGTGAAAACTACATACGAGTACAACCGAAAGCTCTTTGAATCAGGTTTGAGTTTGGTAACCAATCAAACGAAGTCAATACCAAATCAAAAAGTTTCACTTCTAATAAATTCCCGTTATTAGGGAACTCAGTACTCCTGATCCAATATAAGCCCACCCAAGTCAATAACTTACGTATCAATTTGAAGCACAAAGAGAACTCCCGTAGTTTATCCAGTAAAGCGGTCATAAAGCTGACGGGAAATTGACTATCCAAAATTCAAGCGATTAGGAAAATCGGGAAGGGGTTACTCTGTAAATATAACTGAGCAATGGGCCAAAATGCTCGAAAGTAATAATTTATCGGTTTGATACTGACACCCCATTTATTATATTACTTGCTCATATTATTCTGTGCTAACAAGCGAATATCAAGCCAAAATTCAGCCCAGTACGGCCCGGCACGAGGCTCTTCCAGAGAATGAGAAGTGTTTAGGCCTTAGTCTATCATATCAGCTTGGATTAGCAGACTTAACCCGCTATCGGCAATGTTTCGGAACCCTCTCTCAGGTTGCCAATTTCGTTTCAATATTTTTCTTCACTCAAAGTCCTACTGAATTTCTGATCAGCTGTATTGAATTCAGATCCGTTCAGCCGTTCTGGCGTGAAAGAGTAAAAAAGATCCATCCATCCATCCATCCATCCTTACAAACTTTCAGATTTATAATATTCGAAGGATTAGAAGGATAAAAGGATAGTAGGATATTAGTAGGATGTCGCACTTTTAATGTCAGACGCCAACTACTTTAGATTCACACAGAAAACAAAAAGTTGTTCTGTTAGAAACGCTGTTACTAGCCGATAATAAAATCTTAGAAATAACTTTGTTTTTATTTTCTGTATATTGTAAAAGTCTACTAAGGTTATTGTGGACCACACATGTAGACAATGGCCAGCAAACTTCTACCAATACTCCAAATTACCTAAGTTAAACACAAAGTACAGCGTCACACAGACTAAAACTTCGAAAGCCAGAACTTAAAGCCGCCTAAGTCTACAGCCGGCATTATTTTCGGATTTCCAAACTTTTTAAGATTAATAGAAAAAATTCTGTTTTCAAAAATGGGAAGAAATTTCTGGCGCTTTTTATAGCGTGGTACCTATCTGACGCGTTTCAATTTATTTTATTTTTGTTCCTCCAACATTGTGGAAAGTGATTATAAAGTCATTTATGTTCCCTAGTTAGCCTAAATCAATAAGTGATTAGAAATTAATTGGTACTAATCTCAAAATCATAGCACATCTTGTAAGTTTAACCGAAAACTAATTGGAAGGTAATCCATTTTCAAATTTACTATAAGGAACTTGTAACTGGTTGGTTTAAAATTTACATAGTAACTGTGTCGAAACTTCCTTCCAAGTTTGTAGCGGTTTCGAGTTTAAATTTTCAAGTCTTGGAACAGGTAATCTCGTCGCCAAGGTATAAAATTATTATCTGTGGTTAAAGAGATGATCACGAGGTATAAAAGTTCTTTGGAAGCTCTTTGATAGAAATTATTTTTATGAGTAGGTACTTTCGTTTGGAATTTATTTGTACGAAATTATTGTTCTACAACAAAGTGAATTACTAATATTTTTTTCAAGAATTGCTTTTAAGTACATAATTTAGGCAGATAAAAAATAAATTACATTCTTACAGTATCAAAAAAAATATGCGATGAAAAGATATCTCGTCACAAAGGTAATGAAATGCCAAAAGTGGCTTTTGACAATGGCCCTAACATTTGTATTAGATCACAATCGAGAAAAAATCTCTGTCTCATCACTCATAATATATATTATCAGTCCTTTAATCGTCTACGCATGAACAAAGCCAAGGTCAATGACCGTCACATCAAATGATCAAGAGATGATTAGTGATTTCAGTATGAATAAAGGATATCTTAGCAAAACTTGAGGTGATGATTGGTTGCTGGCATTCTGTGTTACGTGTCACGGGTTCGATACTTAGAACTCGTGAAACAAATATTTGTACTATCGTCACTGTAAGATTATCGTTCTCGAACTGCTTCATTTGTTTAGCGATCGAATGCATAGCTGAGCGTCGTGTCCTAGGTTCCATTCGCGGGTTGGCCAAAGTATTATTGGGTTTTTCTGTATGAAAAATTCTCAGTCTAAAGTTTGCCCGATAAATTGCAATGTTCCATGGGCCAAATATAGTGGAACGTACTACATATTCAAAGACGACACGCGTGATGCTATATTATGTGTGTAAATTAATATTGTTTCTTGCAGTGTTCTTCATTTGTTTCTTGCCGTACCACGCCTTCGAGATATGGTTCTACCTATCACCTACTGCCCAAAGTGATTATAATGATTGGATACACGCCTTAAGGATAATGGGCTTCTGTTTAAGGTACGTGACTTAATCTAGAATCATTTTAACTAGTATTTTAAGTAACAATACCTTTGCAGAATTCTGATGTCCACGTTGATGTTGAATCTTCTAACAATATCCAAATAAATGTTGGCAGTTTTCATTCCAAACACGATTTTTAGCCATTCTAACTAATAAATAAATACTTTATTCCTTGGAGATTCTTCTACCGTTCAAATCAAAGTAGATAAAACGAATTATATCAGTTTCACTAGTCATCAAATAATAGTTTCAACGAAGTGAAAGTTTTAAATTGTCTATTAGGAAGTTAAGAAAATGTTCACTAAGCAAATTGAGTGAAATTAGAAACTTTTCTAATTTCTCGATTGCAGTCCGAAGTTTGGAATTGTGTCCGATAGATGGCAATAGCTACGCCCTCTATATGGGACTTAACTGTATCGGCTAAATGTTGGTGTACAGCTTTGGAGGTTACACGCATGTTGCTACGCTTTCTTACTTTAAGTTGTGCTTACACACTTGCGATAAGACCGCCCATTGTACACAAATTATTGTTTATGTCTGTCCTATCTATGTTATGTGGTGTATAATCAATAAATATATTTCGGTTATATATACTCCCTACCTACTACGAGTAGTACATACTCGTAGTACCCAAAAAGTCTGACAACCAGTCTAACCTTAGAGTATCAGTATCTCCCAGTAATCGGATGGCGGAGGCCAGCAGGCAGTCGCTCGGTCTATAATAGTACACCTCTGTCTAACCCTTCGGGGAATACAGGCGTGAGGCTATGTTATGTTATGTATGTATATAGGAATAACGGATCAGTGAGACAGGTCAACAAAACTCTGTCCCTAAATATTTACTGTCGTCCTCTTTGCTTCGTGCACAGTTGAGTAGATAAAAGCTTCTTGTGATCCGACCTGGTATCTGTCTTTCATATCCAAGATTATGTACGGAGAAGATTCCACCATACCATATTCCACTAAACTGTCTAACGCTACGGAGTACTTAATAGGTTTTTCAGACGTTGGTCTAAAAACTGTTATAGAAGGGCTCGTAGTTACATAGCCTTGGATGGGTGACCATATTTCACCATATTGAGACCCCTCCGTGCCTCGGAAAGCACGTTAAGCAGTTGGTCCTGGCTATCATATAAAGACCTATCACAGTCGTTACGGGTGTCAGCAGCCCAAAACGCCTGACAACCAGTGTAACCTTAGAGTATTAGTATCTCCCAGTAATTAGGTGGTGGAGGTCAGATGGCAATCGCTCCGTGTAAAATACTGATAGTCAGTCGCAACCGGTTAGATTGGAAGCCGACCCCAATGTAGTTGGGAAAAGGCTAGGCAGATGATGGTGTAAAAACTGTCATGTATTTAAATTCTTTTAGACAATATTTTTGGAAGAAAATTAGAGGAAACGAGGTGTTAGAATTTGTTTGTGATAACTCCAACGCCGGTTTCAATGGCATATGCTTGATCATACTATATAACCATAATAAATAAATTGAGCCCATTACTATTATATCTATCGTGATGAAACCAATATATATATATTGGTTTCATCACGATGTTTTACTTCACCGTTAACGCAAGTGATAATCAAATTATAATCCACACATGATTACGAAAAGTCAGAGGTGGGGGGCCGGGTTTGAATTCAAACCCTCCTGTGTGGAAGGGAAGCATTCAACCGCTAGGCTATCATTGCTTATGCTTGTTTATATTAAGAGTTAACAGTGACTTGATTGAGGTTGATCTAAGTCATATGACTAGTTGAACTCTTGATGTAGGTATGAGGGTCTGACTGTACATATAACCCACGTTTGAGAAGGGTTCTGCTTTACCTTTATAAAATAAACACTGACTCGATTGATCTGTTTGAACTGCCTCATTGGTCTTTTAGAGTATGAGGTACTGGGTTCAAGGATAGCCAGTGTTATTTATATATTTTCTTTAACGAGCTTCCCGAAGTTTGACAGTAGATTTAGGCACTAGGTTCGCTCTGTATTACACCCATGTAAAAAATCCCCAGATTTATAACGAAACTAGCAAAATATAGTACACCTTAGCCTAACCCTTCGGGGATACAGCCGTGATACTATGCTATCTTAGATTACTTTTTTAACCTATACTGTTCCACTGCTGGACAAAGGTCTCCCATACTTTTCCAAACCTTTCTCTCCAATGTCTGCTCCGGCCAAATCACTGTAGCTTAGTCAGTATAAAATTGCATTTATTAAAGTATGATTTTTTTAACCTTTTAATAATTTCTTACTCAACGTTTCATGCTGTAAAGGAAGACTAAAATAACTTTTTAGTTAAGATTGTATCTGTTCCGCAAATGACAAAAGTTGAATAAGTCCACCAGCGGTTTAATCTACAATCATTCATTATTTTAATGCTCTATCTGTACTATCTATTATTGTTCGTGCACAGTTAAGCTATTAAAGCTTGAGTTGAGTATATGTAGTTGCAGACTTGTATTTCTAAGTATTACAAAAATCTAGAATATGGATAAGTAGGTATCTACTTCGTAATCTTTATTATCATTTTTTTTTTATAAAATCCCTATAAATACCCTACTGCTCAAGTGTAGTGTGAAATTCGACGTTTAAAATTTTATAGTTTGTATTATTACACCGTGAATTCTTAATTATATATTATAAGGTCATTTAAATTCTATTATTTAAATCCCTTTTCTGTATTTTTAGAATAATCATTACAGTTTTGTCATGTGTATGTTGTTAAAGCTGTACTGTACAATACTGTACCACTCCAACAAAAAACAAACTTTTGTACTGAACTTAAAAAACCTTGTCTTGTCCAGTTTCCTAAACTCCTGCGTGAACCCAGTCGCGTTATACTGCGTGAGTGGAGTCTTCAGGTCTCACTTCAACCGCTACTTGTGCTGCCGTCGAGGGACCCTACATCCTACCTGCAGCTCCCGCCTCTCCAGGACAGCGGTCTGCGAGACCTCGTTCAGGAGTACACATCGCCATCGGTGTAACAGGTTGGGTTAACAAACGTTTTTGTACTTGTAGTTTAAAGAAGTTTTTTTATATTAATAGTTTCACCGACAATATAACAGATGCTTAAAATAAAAACAGCGGTTTACCCATATAAAAGTTCATGTCAAATGGCTGATTTATGTCTTAACCGTCTGTTATGTTGTTGATGAACTTGGTCCTTTTTGTTCTTTATTTTAAGAGTCACTGTTTTCTATTTACAATCATCACTGTTTTCTATTTTCTGCCTTCGTTTCGATCTCTTAATACGACTATCTATATCTACCCCTACTTTCTCCTTAACTTGTTGTGTAAAGCCTCATCTAGGTTTTCCCTCTTCTTTCCTTCAATTTTTCGATCAAAATGTTTTTTGACCAAGTGATCGTGTCATAACCAGCTTAGGCCTTAGCTATTCTTTTTCTTTTTTTAATTCGAGTTTTTAGTTTGCATTATTATCATCGTATCAACTAGTAATAGTCCAGTCCTAATATTTCCTTCATAGATTTAGAATAGGAATACATTTGTAATGTCTAAAATACAAAGCGTAAGCGTCATTCCAATAAGACTAATGGTTTTGATGGATATGTCAACTGCAAACGCTTTTTAGTTGTCTACGTGAGACCAATTTTATTATTATTATTAGATTAAAAAAGTACATGGGTCCCAATTTAAAATAAAATACAAATCTTCTTCAGACCTATTTTCCCTAAGTCCCAAGTAACATACGTCTCATTTAGAACGGTTTTTCATTAAGATCGAGTTAGATATGCCTGTGCGAAATAAAATTCATTACTGTTTTTAAAGGCTATTACAAGTAACTGAATGTATTATAAATTGTCTCACGTCTAACCTATTTTAGAAATTACAAAAGTATCGAACGCTTAAATAACTTTTTTACCATTCTTTTCAATAAAATGCTCTATTTTTTTCTGAAAAGTAGACCTTTATTCTTTATGCACCTCATAAAAGATTAGATTCGTCATTCAATTTAAAATTCAACCCATTCTTTTTGATACAAAATAAACTAATTCTTTTTTGGGCCTAAGGGTGTTTATTTTATTACCTTTGTGTGGAAGGTTTTTTCAAAGCCGAGGTCTTTACCAAAATGGTTTGTGATTAGCACAGTAGCTTTTGAATAACAACCTAATATTATATTCCAGTATTGAAAGGTTGGCTTTTGACGGATAAAATGGCCAAAAAATATTATTTCACATAAAATATTCATAAGTTTAAAAAACCAATTCTGGGCACAAACTCGAAAAGCGTGGAGTTGGCGCGAAGAAATGGTCACAGCAGGTGCTTGTCCAGAATTATTATTGTTGATAAGAATCTATTATAGGATCACGGAGTCAACCTGTATAATTTGAATCTATATAGGTATATATCTAAATCTCTGTATAACTTTAACCTATTCAGATTGCGTAGGTAGTGTACTTAAGAGAAGTAAATTGTTTATTAGATAAGCTAGATAGGCTTTGTATTAACCTTTATGAATTTGCCTTTGTATTTACTAATTCAAATTTTAATTTTCTTTATATCTGTGTAGGTTCTACTTAGACACCTATTAAGTAAGAATTAAAGCAATTATTCTTTAATTTTCGACTCTCTCTGGCAATTGTTCTCACATGCATATATTTGTATATCCTTAACATTATAGTGGGTGGTGTGAATAATCTTATTCAAATGAAAACCGAATAAATGGAACTTTTTTTTCTCTTGCAAAAACCTTAGTGTGTTAGGGACGAGTAAATCGCATTTTCTACCAGAAAAATCCCGTTGCTTTTTGCGGTCGTAATTCAATCTAAAGCCCTACAATCCAACAAAGCCACTAACAGCCGAAAATGGCAACAGAGTACTCTTAGAAATGGAATTAAATTATTCCCTTTTCCAAAAAAAACTTCATAATACTAGAATGACAATCGATTGGTTTTCGCAATAAAATCGTTCGTTAACCGTAAACGATATAATAAAACGTTTGTATCAATCGCTTTTGTGTGCAAATGCCTTCGTTTGCGGTATTCGGAATGGCTCAATTAAATGAAACAGATTCATCGATTAAACCTTACAAACGTACGATATTCACAAAGAGAATCGGGATCTAAGTAAATTGGTTCTCTATATCAAGAGCTTACTCGGCCTAAAGCCTAGGTCAGCCTTGGTGCGACTGCAATTGCAGGGAGTTTCATTATTTATGAAATGGCTGGCATGGTATTACTTAATGAAATGCTGTGTTGTCTGGTAAACACTTAGATAATTATGTGAGTAGACGCTAATCGCGGGGTACAGCTAAATACATAAAAAAATGATTCAATTAAAAATGATAAAGTCGGTATTTTTACTATGTAACGTAAGTAATCAAAATACTTAGCGGTCCCCCGACGCGACGCGACGACGCTTGGATATATTACTAGTGCAATTTGGACACGTGCACGACACGGTTGGCGCAGTGGTTAAGCGATAAGCTTTCTGCGCTATGTGCCGCGGGTTTGATCCCCGCACGGAACAAATATTTTTATGATCTACAGATAGGTGTTTCGGGTCTGGTTGTGTGTTTATGTGACATGTATGTTTGTGAACTGTAACCACGACACAGGAGAAATCCTAGAGTGAGGCAACGCTTTTAAAAAAATATATATATTACCATATAATAAACTTAAAGGGCCAATAGGTACCCACATACTTTTTTTTTTACTTTTTAGGTTTTTGTTATAGAGTCGGGGATTTTTAAATTTTAAATAAATTGAATATTGTGAAATATGGGAATATCTCGGACTCAATAACCGCAACGTCAAAATGTGGGTGTATCTACATAGTACACCTCTGCCTAATCCATCGGGGAATAAAGGCGTGATGCTATGTTAATTATACACGAAAAATAAGGGCATCATAAATCATAATGTTCAGTCATTCAGTAAATGACGATGTCAGACATTTTATTTTTACATACAAATATTTTACCTATTTATGGTAACACCATTTATTTAAGTGCCTCTTTGGTCTAGTGATCGCAAGCGTCTGCTGAGCGAAGTCGTGGGTTCGATACCTGGGTCGGGCAAAGTCTTATTGGGTTTTTCTGTATAAAAATTCTCAGTGTCAGTACGGAGTTAGGAACATTGCCCTATTTGTGTACGAAGTTTGGAATTGATAGCAGCATCGAAGAAATATGTGTACACTACAGAACACCTCTGCCTAACCCTCCGCAGATACAGGCATGATGCTATGTTATGTTATGTAGCCAATTGTCCATATTTAACCCATCGAAATTAACACACGCAATGGTATGCTGATTCAGAGATATGTAAATGCAAAACAATTGAAATTCGCAGTTCGGCCCCAATGAACTGAGTCATAAATCATAAGCCATACAATGCATGCGACGTTTGTAATGGGAACTTATTGCCATATTGTGTTTACAGTCGGAAACTTTTTTAGTTTATGGGACCCCGTAAAATGTACAACATGCGTTTTATATGGTAAAACAGTAATGCGTGCTTACTCTATGTCATTGAGATTCTAGATTTTCTGAATGATTTTGATGATATATAAGTATGAAAATTTCCAACATTTACTGATGGAATGTGCTCGGAACCAGAGAGAGAGAGAGTTGTTGATGTGTAATTTCAATATTAATAAATATGATGTTGGGATTTTCGCAACTTTGTTAGCTGAGCCCAGATCTAAAACAACTAAATTCATATTTAAAATGGTGGCTGCATCAAAATCTCCCTCCTCCGCGGCAATTATATAATTATTGTAATTATTAGATTAGGTTACGATGAGGCTGACATACCTTTATAAGGCAAAAACCTCGAAATAAATAAGAATAAAAAAAAAAGTAGTAAAATTATTTCCGCAATCTAATTTTGCATGTAATTGCATTAAAACGTCTCCTGTATCGTGGGTACATATTACAAGCATACATGTCACATGTACGCACAACCAGATCTGAAACAACTACATAGGTAACCTATCTGTAGATCATACAAATATTTGTTTCGTGTGGGAATCGAATCCGAGACATGTACCGCTGAAAGCTTATCGCTTAGTCACTGAACCAATCCTGCTGTCATGAACATTACGTTACTGGTTAATACAGAGACCCGGGTACGTCTTAAAACTGCGGCCAGACACCGGAAGACGGGCAGCAGCGTCCTCTCACTAATCGGTGAGCCACTGCGATCCCCAAGCCGCCTGCCAATCGTGGGGATTATGGTAAACCCCCCCCCTTGGGGGAGGCCTTCGTTCAGCAGTGGACGTTTTCTGGCTGATGATGATGATGATAATACAGAGAGAGTTACATTTTTTGAATCAAATAATTTCGAGCTACTCCTTCGGCTTTATCGATGGTTGAATGCAAAATTACGAACTACTATAACGATTGTCACTTATAAAAATAATATTTCGATTCTTCATATATCGAGTCGGCACGAATTATTACATGGAGGTCGCTCATTTCGTAGTAGAAAGATCAGCTTTTGTGTAACAAACCGAATATCGGTGTAGTTATACAAAGATTACACCAGTCATCAAAAATGTGGGCGTCGGATCATCTTCGGCAATCTGTAATTACCTATTATATTGATATAATGTATCAATATATCGTTAATTATAATTGCTTTTGGCAGTATCGATATCATACGGTATTATCCAAATTAATTATCTTATTGTCTACGTCTATTCTGTAGTTATCTGTTGAGTGCTTTATTATGACCATAGACTTAGAATTTCGCTTTATGATTATGACCTATTCTATCGCTAATAATATCGCACCCTTAGAATGAAAGTGATTTAACTCAAAATTCCTGAACAACCAAAACTGAACTTAAAAAGTATACTTTTTTGAAGACTTTCTTGCTCATTTTCCCACAAATTACATTTTTGACTTAGGTCACTTTAATTTTGACGGCACGATATGCTATGTTGTATGTTCTATGTTCAAACTGTGGAGACTAGTCTCTTATATTACTAATAATATTTATTTCTAACTTCACGCCACTTATTTCTTCGGGTGTTTCACATAACTTAATAATATCGAATCATTAAATAAGCTTACATACTAAGCAAAAAGGCTGAGATTCTAATATAGCATCTACTGCCTCTTTGGTTTAGTATTCGCAAAGCCAGAGTGCCAACGTGAGGTCTTAGGTCGATTCCCGGGTCATGCAGAGTGTTATTGAATTTATTCACATTAACAGCACGTACTTTGGAACTGGATCCAATAGTTAACAATAGGCTCGCCACGTATATCTTGTATCAATAACGGTAACGAAGAAAAATATGGGTGTACAATAGCACTCCTCTGCCTATCCCTTCAAAGAATAGAGGCGCTATGTATGTACATCAGCATCTTTCATACTAAAAAGAGCTCACTATAAAAATCCAGTCCGACGGTTGTCGTTGTATGTGTGCTGTAAAAGTGCGCGTAACTGGGCAATTTTCAGAGCCATTTGTTGCTCGGCGCCATTACCAGTGCGCAGTAGAAAATAACAGCAATGTTGACCCATATCGAGGGTTGCTATATATTAATTTTACGACACAGTTTGTGCAGTGGCTAAGCGATTAAATTTCTAGCTCTCTACGCGGTCGCGGAGTCGATTCCCTCACGGAACAAATATTTGTATGATCTATAGATAGTTTTTACGGGCTGGGTGTATGCCCAAGTGAGATGTATGTATAAAAACTACCGCAACGTTTAAAAAATCACATGATCTTCACGTGAAATAGCCCAATACATTTTTATTGCCCATAAAAAATACTATCGTAGAATACTGTAACTTTGCATAAAGACTTACTATATCAAATTACATTTGCAATGCTAAATAATTAAGGAACTAAGATAAATATTTCATTAGTAGTTAAGTTAAGAATACAGGTTTGTACTACTTTACAGAATTACTACGGGCAAAGTTAGGAGTGCAGGCAAAATTACAACATTTTACGGTAGTTTCTAGTTTAGTTCTAGTTTTATTTAAAAAACGTTGTCCCAAATTAGAAGTCATTCCTGTATCGTGGGTGCGTTTACAAACACATACCTTCACATACAAAATACCTATTTCACTTCACAAGTCACTTCTAATCCAATAACTCTTGAATAAAGTACCTAGTTCCGTACATACAACAAAGGGATGGTTAATCTTGTCATAATATGTACCAAGAATTACTGCAACATGCATAAATACGTCATATTTAGTCTGGTTTATATTCCTGTTTAATAAATATTTCATTTGAAACTAATATTAATCATACACGCATTTAGTTAAAGCCTACATTATGCTATCAATAGTAGGTATTATATTAATAACACACCATTCATCATTCTTATGTACATTCTTAACACAAAATTTATTAATATCATGGAGTGTACTTGTAAAGTACAATCCTACAAATAGATAAGTATATATGGTCACCGGATATAAAAGAAGTTGTAAAAAGAAACGAAGATGACGTTTTTAAAAATAGGGTATTAAAAATTTATAATTCAAATTTTATATTTTTTTTTATACCATTCCGCAATTTTCTTAGGAAACTTTATCAATATTCGGGGCCCCTATATACCTACCGATCTCTTTCTTTCACTATAGTCTATCAAATAGCACTGTAAATTGTCGATCAATTTAAATTTATAGGATATGCAACATTTTAATAAGTATCCATTATATGTTACATACATAATGCAATAACAAAGTATTTAAAGGAAATTAATTTCTTACCTTAACTTGAATTCAGTATCATAGATGATTATCAGGCGCGGATTCAGCCTTCAAAAAAGGTTGTGAATGCAAAAATCGGCCAAGTGCAAGTCGGAGTATGAACTCGCTCATGATCGATATATTTCATTCCTACAAAGGAGATGTTTCCGAATTATGCACGATTAATTATTATTTTTAATTTTATTAATGCATTGGATATAATTTCATCAGCCTATCAACCTCAATAGACCGTTAAAGTGTGACGTTACAGGTCTAATAGGGTTTCCACAACCCATGCCCATCGTGCATATAAGATTGGATCCGCGCTTGATGATTGATTGATTGAAATATTATACATCTCTGGAAGTGCCACAAATAGCCCCAAATCCAACAAATCTTATCATTTCAACGGTGATTGTTCTATCAACTTTTGCAGGAACCCGACAGAAAGCGTCGTGATATCGAACTACGATTACGGAAGTACTAAGAAGAAAAACAACATCATCACAAGGAACAGCACTGACGGAGTCACCATCATGACCATCAGGGATAACAACGACTTCCTCACTGGGGACATGGATGAAAAATGCATCAATAGATAGGAATGTCGCCACGGACCGCGGTTCAAAAGACAATGAGTATTTTTATATTTGTGGATATTTAAAATTCTATATTTGAATGCTTCGTTTAGTTTTAATGATCAGTTGCTTCCAAACTGGCTAAATCTGAGTATATATGCATCTATCACTTCGTTAGTTATTTTCATAGATTTGTAAACAGAAGAGGCAATTAGGTATTTCATTTACACAATATAAATATTGCAATTATCACTTGTGTCAATGTTGAAAAAAAAAAAAAAACTTCTTGTAGGCACCTGCATAGTGCACAATGACAGGCTTTCAATGTGTGTAAGTTCACACAACCAAGCCAGCGTGTCGTAGGGACTTAACCCTTCGTATTCTGTGAAGCCGGTGCATAGTACTAGTACGGTTGATTGTCTGATGTGTGCACTAAATTTCTTACATAATAATCTGTTTGATAGCACAGCAGCCTAATTACCGATGTAACGACAGGCGTAGATCGCGCGATAGCTTCTGTCAAACGTCATTTTTGTGTCATATAATGTATTGGCTGACAGTGAGATTGCTGTCGCATGGCTGTCGCGTTGCTGGCGATTTTTTACGTAATTAGGCTGCAGAACTGGGTAACAGATTAAGGAATAATTTAAGTAATTTATTATGTTCGTATACTTTTATGCATTTAATAAGATGTGAATAATTTTATATTTTTGTATTGACTAAACAGTATCCGAGTGCGAGATGTCCTCGAAACAAAACACAAATGTATGAATGCAGTGTGAACCCGCGGAAATGCGCGCGCACGTTGGTTTCATACATTTTTTATTTGACGGTTAATCCGCACGAGGGCGAGGAAATCTCGCTTTTGGGACACATCGCATATAATATAAGCTACTCGTATCTTAGGACTCATCTGTACATACCCAGTATTTCAATATCATGTTCTGTTGTTTGTATATAAGTACATATAACAAGTAAAACAGTACGTAAGTATAGAGAGTGATAAAAATATTATATCTATGGAGAATTTATCTAAAAGATACAGACTATGTGATTTAAGTCCTATTTAGCATCATGTAGTTCCTGCCTAACCTCTTAAGAGATTGGCGTTAATTTTTGTATATTTATGTGATTTTATATTTAACGGATATTGAAAGTCAGGCTGTATTTTAGGCTGCCCGTTAGACTTAATTTCCTTGAGTGGAATTTTTGCAAGAAATATCAATTAGATTATATTTCTTGGAAAATGTTCAATTGGAAATAGTGTCTGGAATAAACGAAATGGAAAGTACTGTTTTAGGTGTGGAAATCATGATAATAGTGAAAGTAAAGACATCTTGTACAGTCGACAAAAGAGATATGTATACAGGTTTACTGTCAGTCGTATTTTTTATGGATGCATACAGGTAATTGTATTATTTGATTAATAGAAATATTTTTGATTTTATGACGTAACAAATAATGGTCTCTGTCGCTGTGATATGTATCACTTGTATATGTTTTATAATTAACTGTACAAGATATGTGATAGCTCAGAGGCTAGAGCTGCTGGTATTCTGAAACAAGAGATTACAGATTCGATTCCTGCTCGTGGTAGCATTTTTCTTATCACAATTTATATTTAAAATTAATGAACAACATCGATTTAATTGTAATCTGGTGACCCTGTACCCTGTGTATTTATATCTTTGTTCATCTGCACGACTGTATTTAAAATAGTTCATATATTTATCTGTCACTTTGTATACCGGCAGCCTAATTATATCACCGATGTAGCGACAGGCGTAGATCGCGCGATAGCTTCTGTGAAACGTCATTTTTGTGTCATATAATGTATCGGCTGACAGTGAAACTGCTGTCACGCGGCTGTCGCGTTGCTGTCGCTTTTTTTACGTAATTAGGCTGCCGGACTTGAAATTAACAGCTAGGTGTTATATCTCTATACTTTTTAGATCTTTAAAAAATGCTGACGACAACAATCGAGACTGTTTAGAATCATTCTTGGATCATCAATCTTGGGTTGTTGTTGATTTATTAATAACTAGTTCCAGCCCGCGGCTTCGCCCGCATTGATTACGAACCCGTGCATTATTTCGGATCACATATAGCGCCATCTAGCGTTCTAAACCAATTGTGACCATTGACAATTATTGTTCTTTCCCTCGGGAAGAGTACCTTTTTTTAAAAGGTAGAGTACCTTTCATCCAGGAAAAAGTACTCTGTGTGAAAAAATGTGTGTAAAAGTGTCCTTTTCTGTACCCCTGACAACGTATGTGCAAAATTTCATGATTATCGGTTCAGTGGTTTAGGCGTGAAAAAGTAACAAACAAACAAACTTACTTTCGCATTTATAATATTAGATAGTTAGGATATCGTTAGGAACTAAGGCGTACCGAGAGGGTGCTACTAGACCATGCCGAGCACCCCTAACGTCAACTGCCATACATTGAACTGGTTAATCGTATGCAATAGTTTGAATATTCTTGATTTGCTCGTCCCTCTCCCCTCTAACGCCTTCCATCTACGTGAGTACGCTTCATCATAAAGGCGTAAAATATGTACCCACATTGTTCGCATAGAATGTTGTTTTCTCTCTAGTCCATGCAATTCGCAAAACTTTTATAGTGTGGGTTTCTATTCAATCTGTTCCACTTTTAGTTGGAATTAAATATTAAGTGTAAGTAAACTTAAGAAAAACATTTCAATTGTAAATTATACGATATTAGGTTCTAAAAGACCAACAAAGTATGTATATTCGTTAAACGATACAAAATTATATTTAAGATAATTCATTGTAAAATAAATGTGAAATGTAAATAATGTTAGATTGCTTTTGTATATTATAAGGTAAACTATATTCCAAAGATTTGTACCAATTTTAAAAAATAAGCGATGGAAAAGATTTTTAAATTACCAATAGTACCCAACTGTGTAATATTTTACGAAATAAATAGGCGTCTGTAAATTTTTACTGTTTTATTTTATTGTCCTCATGATAATCTTCAGTATAAGTCCTCATCAAATGGCAAATAGCTAAGAATCTTTTTACAAGGATTAACAATTTCAAGGTGATAAACAGCTGCGCATGCGCACCTTATCTAGGTAGGCTTTATATCTATAATAAATCAATAAAGAAGCTAGTAAATAAAATACGAACGTCTTTCTTAGAATTTTGGATTCATATAAATAAAATTATAGTAGTATGAATTATAGGTGCTAATTGCATCCATATAGGACCATTCGAGATGACCAAATTCAGGCTGTGGATAACAAGGATTTCATCAAGAAATAATTTTCCGCAGTTGGGTAACCATATCTGGATGCATAGATATAGGTAGATAATTTAATATGTATTACCAACTTCAAAATGTATGTATCAACCCGCAGCCATTATCGGATAATACATCAGTTTGTTCCATTTATATAATCAATCGAGATACTCAAGGGACCATAATCTACTGAAGATAATGCATTGGAATATTCCAGAAATTTAAAGTCGGTGAATTTTTGATATACGAACTTCAACCTTGATGACCGAACATGATTCTTGATATTTTCCTTCGTCTTTTGAGTGGACCCGAGTCACATAAGAATGGCTTATACCGTAGTGAAAAGATTATCCAGTCAGCAATGGTGATGACTAACTTCATGTTTCCTTACTTTTGGAGGCTACGTCATCGTTACGCTTGTTATTTTATAGTAATGTTACTTTAATATAGTATGACCAACTAAGCCACGTTCGACCCGAAGATTTAGTTTTTTTCAATACGTTGGCCGGGCTCTCTCGGATTTCTCTTGTGTCCTAGGTACAGTTAACAAACTTACATGTCACATGCACACACAACCAGACCAGATACAACTATCTGTAGATCATACAACAAATATTTGTTCCGTGCGAGGATCGAACCCGCGACATGTACCTAACGCAGAAAGCTAATCGCTTAGCCACTACGCCAACCGTGTCGTCACATCGCGACATGTATCATTTCTTGCTGTAGATTGCATAGTGCTGAAATATCTTGATAAAAGCCATTAGCAATAAGTTTGCCTTAAACCTACCATGATATAAATCGCAGTCAGAAACTCATAGATTGCCAGTCTTGAAACAACAGGCACCACACTATAATATGCTGTTAAATTAACTCAACTGCACATTGGCTTCGTAAAAAGTCTGCTAAAATTGACCTGGTGAAGTGGAGACGAAGAAAATATTTAAACACATAGATGGGAATTATCCTATCCAACTTCTCGATGTATTTTTAAAACCAATCATCGACAGTTAACCAGTCGTTAAGACACAGACAGACCAGTACCGAAACACAAAAGATTTGTAAGTGTCTACTTTGCGCCACTAGATAGTATGGCGCTTAAATTAAATCTGAAGTAGAACAAAAGCCGATAGATAGGTTAATAAAATTGGTAATTAATCACCAAGCTATCCTTGCAAAGCAATTACCTTATCTGAATATTTATAACACGATCTTGCCAACTAGTTTAAAATGTAGGTAGACCATTTCGTTCTCATTATTGGAAATAGATTACCGCGAGTATTAAATATCACTCAAATGTTAATTAGTATTTTCGAAGCAGCGAGCAGGTGTGTAAATTATAATTTAATCGAAAGCTTCTAAAGTATTTTCAATTTCAATTGAAAATACAATAATGCCATCAAAGAGTTTAAAATAAACGCAATCTACATATGTTTCAATTATTTCGCAGAAATTGCGCGTTAATTCATTAGTATCTAAAATAATACACGAAGGGGTTTTTGATTTTTATGTTGCAAAAAATAATATAGGTGTTGATATTATTCGCTAGTTCTTGTGATATTACAAGCTCTTTGGACAACAATGCGCCCAGATATCTCTTG
This sequence comes from Shargacucullia verbasci, assembly GCA_947562105.1. Taxonomy (NCBI): domain Eukaryota; kingdom Metazoa; phylum Arthropoda; class Insecta; order Lepidoptera; family Noctuidae; genus Shargacucullia; species Shargacucullia verbasci. The sequence continues at coordinate 4,539,871 of OX387296.1, forward strand.
CTAACAGCCTTCTTAGTTGAATACACTCGGCCCTTATGTGGATCCACAATCTCCAGCCCCGAGAAAATCAGCAAAACATGTTCTCGGACAGTCATAAATAGATTTGTACTTAAGAGGAAAAAATCTCAAATGTTTGTCTGCAGGAACCACAAGGAATAATATATTAGCATACCTATATAATTTTATACGGCTATAAAATAGTCCATGTTCAGCTTTGGACATTTATAGGTCAATATGGTGTTGATGATCAGGACCATAATCCTCTTTCGACAACTATAGAAAGCAATGGAGCTAATCTAGAACGAAAAACACCGCTTACTACTCTTGAATCGTGAAAATAAAGGATGTACATATTTACTGTGTTCTTAAGGCCTAAACTATACGTCTGATAGCAGGGTTCGGCTCCAGTATCCATACATTGTCGGGTATTGCTTGCAAACATGGCCGATCATATTGCTTAGATCTCAGGGTTACGTTTTTATTTTAGAAAATATAAGCTTGTATTATAGAATATTATAGATAAAGATTTGTTCTCACTGGTTGTTGTGTATTCTTTATCTAATTTGTGTTTTGCTGCAGTAGTAATAATGTCTTCGTCCAAGACCCAAGCTAACTCTTAATAAAAATTCATAATGATCGGTTCTGTGGTATAGTCCTGATGAGGTATCAAACAGATAGACTTATGTTACCAATTATATATAAGTGTGGCAATTAATCGACAGCTTGAACGGCTCAGAGGCGAAATTGGTTTCTTCTTTTGTAATTCCGGCAAAAAAATGGAGATGTTGCAAATACGACTAATGGTCACAGCTTCGGTTAGCATACAAGATTCCAAAGAAAAAAATAATGTGGTTTGGGATACAGTTTCCTAATTGCGTGATAAAAGAGACAGGTCTACATTATAGCGCGTACTGTTCTATACAATTACCAAATTATCGGATAAGCTGCTCTTTGGGGATTAAACGTGTACTTCATTAGGCGTCCAAGTTATTAGATATTATAGACAAAGCATTTATGTTACGCAGAAAATAAAAGAATAAAGTAGAATTAGTATTTTGCTGAAATTTAGTATTTGAGACTGAGAAACAAAGTTAATTTGCGCTCTAGCTTAATTGAATCTTCGTGTCTATTCAAGCTGTGTTGTATAGAGTCCTATTTTATTTAGAATAATCCCATTATGAACTCGCATTGATGTTACTATTCGTTTAATTGAATAAAGACACAATGATAAAATGAATTGGTTTAGCTCTTGGGATTCAATTAGGTTTGGGACAATTATCTTTCATATTAGCCTCAAAAGATAATTGCAGATCCAATTCTAAGGCCCTGTTCAGACAAGCTTTAGTGTTAGCGTTAATGTCTGCGAGAATCTGCCCTTACTCGACTTAAAAGACTATTGCAGTCCACTGAACATAAGCCTCTCTCAAAATAAAGTATTGGACATAGTGACGTCACTAGACAAGCAGTTTAGTGGCAGTCGAGTTTGTCCTTAATTCATGAGGATTAACCGTGTGTTTATAAACGTCTTTTCTTTCTTTCTTTTCTTTAAAACTGGGCCATTAAGGCTTCAGCTGGGACATTAATGCTAGTAGTTTGGGTGGGCCTTTTAGGAGAGTTTTGTCTGTTGGCCGCCAGAACCTCGTCAGTTAGCAGCAAGGTGTACGCAAAGGTAATATTTTCATTTGACCTTGCATGAATATATATGTTCATATATCATTCAAAGAAATGCTTTGAATAACTAAAGGCATGAAACCACATACTTTGTTGGATGAAATGTGTCCATAATGTTTAGAATAATTATAGACACACTTAATATAGCACACACTTATATGTAACAGGACACTTAATTATAAAGTGTGTTTATTAATTATCAATTATAAATTAATTTGTAGTTTTACGTTGATAAAATAAATATCATAGTGAGTCTGTATTTCTTATAATCTGCGCATGTTGAAAAGAGTTTCTTTTCAATGATGAGATGGCCTTTTTTTTTTTCAGCGACGTGTCTTTGTTCAGCTGCGTTACAACAGTTTCTACAACCGTTTCATAGGGGTATTACTTACAGTACAACGCTTTCTAAAATATGTCGCTATTGTGGCGTTGTGTCGGGTCGTTGAATACCCTACAAAGTATACCTATCGATGCTGACGCATGCGTCATGCTCGATAATAGGTTCTGTCAGTTTTAACTGCTGTCATGGCAATCTGATTATATTGTTTCCCTAGTATTTTTAACACACAACTAACCTATTCTCACTTTTCTTACTACAAACAGTTTTCTCGAAATTTCATGTCAGTTCTTCTCCATATGACCTCGTATTTGAATTCGAATTTGGTTTCGAATATTACCTAGGCCAGTCTCAACATTGCATAAGTGCCTGAATCTGGTTTACATGTAATCCTATTCTATTCACTATGATTTGAAAATGTCACAAATTTAATATATGCAAACTATGGTCAATTGGTAGGAACATTCAAATTGTTCAAAGTTAAAATTGCAATTGGGTCGCCAACTTGTCCGTAATATTAGTTCAAGATTACTCCCATTGTGATTCCGTACCGAATAGAATTTAATTCAATGTTACTTTGAAGAAGTGATTCAATTTCTGGTAGAGTGGGTTCAACTCGTGCAAAAACTATTCAATTTGTAAGACGAGTAAACTATTCGTTTGGAAATACTTTAAAGAGTTCAGAAATGCTTATTGTATTTCCTGAAAGTTGAATATGGTACAAGACAGTTAGCTAACGACGACGATAAGCTTGGCTTACCTAGGAATTGAATCGAGGACCATAGCTTGAAGTTCATAACTACATACGAAGATTTGAGCAATAAGACAGTAAGTGAAAATTAAGATAAATGTTCTTTCACGTGGTTTTTCCGTCAGTTACAAAAGGTTTAAACAGTGTCTTAAATAGAAGATCAATTTTTTGATGGCTGCGCACTGGTCTCTTAGGAAATGGAAAAACGAATGCTTAAGTACTCTCTATTGAAATTGTACGCACGGGTGAATAACAGTAAAAAAATTAAAGATACTATAAATTTAAAATTACGGTTCCGACAAAAGCAAATTGGAAAATGATCATTATGCAAACATATCTCAATTTACGTTAAATAACTCCACAACGGCAAAGCCAAGTCGAAGACGGGATCAATCATTTTTAACTTACAAAAAGGCACATGTGGATGCGATAAATTATTACAAGTGAGGAGGTACAATTTTAAATTCAACCCAACCTTTGTACGGGTTTGTTGTTCACTGTGAATTTTAATTCGCCTGTCACGTGGGTTTCAACCCTAGAATTCGCAGTGTGCGTAAAAGGCACAATAAAAGCCCGAAAATAATTAATGTCTCTTAACGCAGACCGCATCATAATTAATCTAATTAAACTTGATGTATTGTGACTAAAATACATGACAATGGAACGTGTTATTGTTTTGTTAAAAAAGGAAAATGACAGAGATTAATAGTGACACATAGACAAGAATTCACAATGCTTTTGAAGAAGAATATAATTTCCGTAATGTTATATTACCAAGCTTTGAAACCACTAAATCAGAATGATATTTTCCATCAAAGCCCCTTTCAATATCCGAACAAATAACCCTGTTTCTGGAATATCGTTTGAAACAAGATTTACAAGCGCGGTTTTAATAAAGTAAATAAACTTTATTAGTGAGGTAAATTTAACGATTTACACCGAAGTACGGATTTGTATTTAACGCCTTGGAAATTGAAGGCATTAAATTTGAACATCAAGGATATCGAGACAATAATATTATCTTGGATAAACACAAGGAGTTAGTGAATTGTGCTTTAACTAGTTTTCGCCTGCGTCTTCGCGCGTGTGGATTTTTATACTAACTTTGACAGCTATTCAACGACCAAGACACGAATTTTTTGTTATAAATTCCTCGTGATTTTCTGTAAGTATATACAGAACCCATGTGAATATATAATTAAATCAATCTTAGTACCAGTGATTTTGGCTGTAGGATTGATATGATTGTCATTCAGTCAATTTATTTTTTCATGATTTAGGTATTATGCAGACAATGATGCCTTATCGGTCTAGTCAGTCGTCTCAAATTCAGTTGCTGACGTGACCTCCTGGATTTGCTTTCCGGGTCGGGTAAAGTGTTATTGGGTTTTTTCTATTAGAGAATCTTTAGTTACAGCCCAATATTGCAAGACAGATCGCAATAGCTACAATATCTGTAAAATGTGTGTGTACAGTATGTAGAATTTGCATAATCCTTAAAGAAATATAGGCGTGACCCTGTTATGTTATACGAAATTAATATGAATTGCGCTGTTCACCTTTGACCGCAAATAAGCAGGTCTCGAATAGTCAGCCCACGGAGTGATCCAGCGCAATAAGTCACGTGCTGTGGTTGTTGGTCGGATCCGAATGCAGTAACCGCATGCAATATCCGCTTAATATCGGGGTGCAAACTGTCTATCACATAGGGGCATCTCAAACAACGATTTTTGTCATCCACATTTGCGCTGGGAACTGCTTTTGAAAAAAATACATAGTACAAAAACACAGGCCACGAGATAAGTTTCTGCCATACAGTTCTCCGCTGTTTTCATGGCCAAACATGTAAGGCTAATAATGGTCAAACTACAGCACATTTTACGACCTGCCTTAGCATACGTTTTGTCTGATCTTAGATAAGATATCTTATTCCATTCCAAGTTGTTGTTGATGTTTATTTGATTAGGTATTTTATTCCTAGCATCTTGCCAAGATCTGCCTTCTGTAATTGAAAAACATTATCCGTGTTTGTTAACTCGAATGGGACTGTCAGCACTCGGCTTTGTTAGCGAAAGGTAATTCGATTCAATACGGGATTCGATTTTCATTATTTTTTAGATGTTTATTATTAACTATTTGTTACCCGCGACTTCTTTTGCTCGTCCAATTTAACGGGCAAGTTTTCCAATTTTTTTTTTCCCTAAAAATCGGTTATACCTATTTATAGATAGACTATTCAATACGGGGAAATAATTTATTCATCATCATCATCATCATCAGCCAGAAGACGTCCACTGCTGAACGAAGGCCTCCCTCAAGGGGGGGTTTGCCATAATCCCCACGCTTGGCAGGCGGCTTGGGGATCGCAGTTGCTCACCGATTAGTGAGAGGACGCTGCTGCCCGTCCTCCGGTGTCTGGCCGCAGTTTTAAGACGTATCCGGGTATAATTTATTATAGCCTATTAATTTTTATGTAGACTGTGTAAATTAATCATCTTATAATTCAATCATTTATAATTAGATATCATAACGTTTAAATTACGTTCATTAATATAATTTAAAAATAGGATCTAAATTGACCCACGATCTTTGCCTTGTCTGCCGTATTTCACTTTTGTTTGTGCTACAAAACCAAGAGATGGCGCTGCACGTTCGAAATCGAGACGACGACTATGGCGATGCACCTCGCGCGCCCTTGAAAAACTCTCGACAAAAAATTGGCGGAATAGGCGTGCGTCCGTCGTCTGGCGCAACCTGGGCAGATAGCCTCGATATCACTATTGGTGAGACTGGCTAAGTTTTCCACTATGGTATGGGCGATTCTCATGAGAGACTTGAGCATTCTTGCTGACAACTCCAAATATATTATACTTGGACTCTTCGAAGGAGTTCCCAATCAATAGTGGAACAGGGTGTGGTTAAATGTCACGACGTCTCCATTATAAGTCCTACGCTTCAGCCGCTAGGCTTATATATACTAATAATGGTCTCAGTTACCTTGTATTATTTGTAAAGTGATTAGATACCTACGTCTTTAAATAAGGAAAAATATATGAAACTACGTATCAGTATTATATTATTAAGTATTGGTGATTCATTAATTAATTTAACATATGCGTGGCATTCGGATTTGCGACAAGAATAAAAATCAAACATTTATTTTATGAATCATTGGGTATTGTCATTTTCCAAACATATCATTAATATTGGAGAACATAACATAATATTACGCCTGTATTTCCCTAAGGGTTAAGCAGAGGTGTAGGTATGTACTATTGTACTCATGTAGATGCTGTTATTAAATCCCATGTAATAGGGAAGCCAGAGCAATGATAGCCTAGCGGTTGAACGCTTGCCTTCCATGCAGGAGGGTCTGAGTTCGAACCCGGCCCGCACCTCTGACTTTTTTTTTTTTTTTTTTTTTTTTAATATATTTTTTATTCATGTAGACCAGTTAAAGGCACTTATGAATAGTCAGACTCTAGTTGCCTCGTTCCAAAGTGTTGTTTTCCTATGGAGAAGAACGGGCAAGAAACTCCATGGTTACTCTTTTGAAGTCTGATTGTTTAACATTTCATAATAATTATGATGAATACATTATTCCCTCAACGTTATGTGAAGAAAATGTAGTAGGTACTAGGTCTAGACTAGACAAACTGATAACTATAATATCTAGAAATTTCTGATAATACTGCCTTGACAATTAAGAGCTGACCAGTCCCAGCAGAAGGCACCCGTTCACGAGTAAGACGTATGTGTCAGCGTCATTCAGCTCAACCATTTTGCAGGGAACCGAACGACCCGACACACACCGCCACCACCAGCAGGACATTTGAGTGAGCATGACAAACTCAAACTGTCAGACAGCTATCATGTCTATTAATTAATATAAAATTACGTCTACACGATTCTCACATAATAACAAATTTTAGGTTATTTAACCCGTATATAAAACAAGTATCAATACGGTCCCATAACAGAAAACAATCCAAAAATAAAAATGTGAAAAAAAAAAAAAATGTATAATTAAACATGTCAGAAATTGTATAAATAGAAAAAAAAACAATAAATACAATGTCAATGGGTAGGTCAGTAGAAAATAAAAATAAAATTCAATAAAAATAAAATCGATTACATAATACAAGAAATTAATTTAAAGTGCCAGCGGGTCGCCTTGTGCAGGATGGAATTGTATGCCAGACATTTTTATCCTCAATATACTGATTTATACTATAATAAGCTCTAGACATCAAGATACGCTTTATCAGTGGTTTGAACATATTATCTGGTAAATTCGTTAAGCTATCAGGAATTTTATTATAGAACCTAATACAATTCCCCATAAATGATTTTCCGGTCTTGCTGAGTCTAAAACCGGGGACTGCAAGTTTGTTTTTATTTCTAGTGTTCAAACTGTGCATGTCACTTATTTTGCTAAAACTAGTTATATTCTTACGGACGTACATAATGTTCTGGAAAATGTAAAGGGCCGGCAGGGTAAGTATATTTATCTCCTTAAATAGTTCACGGAGCGAAACACGAGAACCTAGATTATAAATAGCTCTGACTGCTCTTTTTTGTAGTATAAAAATTGTCTCAGCATCAGCAGCCGATCCCCATAGTAAAATGCCGTAAGACATGATACTGTGAAAGTAAGCAAAATATACTAATCTAGCCGTAGCCACATCTGTTAAGTGTCTTATCTTTCTAACAGCATATGCAGCAGAACTCAATTTACCTGCAAGAATACCTATGTGAGGCCCCCATTGCAGTCCAGAGTCTACGGCGATGCCCAAGAAGACAGTTGAGGGAATCTGTTCTAATATTTTTCCGTCCAGTCTAAGATTTGTATTTATACGGGGAACATTTGGTAATAAAAACTTAACACATTTTGTCTTCCCTGCGTTTAAGAGAAGGTTATTAGCAGAAAACCAATCTGAAATCAAGTTGAGTACGGTATTAGGTTCAGCAAGATCCCTATCCTTCCTGTTTACTTTAAAAATAAGTGATGTATCATCAGCAAATAAGACAATATTGGACATCGGATCGATTTTCGGAATCATATGCGGATCAGAATTTGATTATCACTTGCGTTTACGGTGAAGGAAAACATCGTGAGGAAACCTGCACACCTGAGAGGGCTCCATAAAGTTCTTGACGGTGTGTGTAGTCCGCCAACCCGCACCGGGCCAGCGTGGTGGACTAAGGCCTAACCCTTCTCGTTCTGAGAAGAGACCCTTGCCCAGCAGTGGGACAGTAATGGGTTGAATTTATAATAGGGAAGCCTATTGACATCTAGCCGTCACAGTTCCAAACTCCGGGCTATTACTGAAATTTTTTTAACGGAAAAACCGAAGAGCTTCTTGAACCGGGCATCGAACTCAAGACCACACGGTCGCTAGAAACGCTTACGACTACTAACCAGTGAGGCAGTTTATTACACTATAACATAGGTTTATTGGAAGTTTCAAAGTCCAATCAAGTCAAAGTTAAGTTATATGATCTCCAATAAATAAATTTTAAGTTTTACGAAACTTGAACCTTCATATCTTAGTAAACTAATAATTGGATACACATTGTATACAACAAATATTCTTGGTCAAAGTAAAGCATATTATGCTTTTGATAGCATCACGCCTGTATTCCCAGAGGTGTTCTATTTTACACCCACATTTCGCCGATGCTATTATTGAGTCCCATGTAATAGGGGGCGAGCCTATTGCCATCAACCGGGCACAGTTCCAGACTCCGTGCTGCTACTGAGAATTTCAATACAGAAAAACCCAATAATATTTTGCCCGACCCGGTAATCGAACCCAGGACCTCACGCTCAGCAGTCGCGTTTACGACCACTAGACCAATGAGGCAGTCAGTCTTTTGGTAAAGAATAATTTAAAGCAAAACTTGATAGAATAACCACAAGAATAAAGAATAATACGTCCTTAGTAACTCTTGCATTATAGGTCCCCAAGCATAAACGACATTCTGTAGTTACTTATGTAGTTCTAGGCGTTCTGTAGGTTCTGCCCCGTGTGCTAAATGTTTGTACACATAAAAGATTGCTGCAAGACAGCATGGTTGGCGCAGTGGTTGAGCGATTAAAGGCGCTACGTTTATAAGGACGCTTCTCATGAAAAAACTTTTTTTTTTAAATCGGTTCTTAATTGATGGAATGATCGCATAACAAATATACAAAAAAAAAAAAAAACAAAGGAGTGGAATTGAGAACCTCCTCCTTTTTTGAAGTCGGTTAAAAATATATCCAGTACAACTTCGACTGACATAAGGTAAAGTTTAATCTAATTATAGTATCCTTATCCTCATAGTCTTAGAAGAAAATGACATCATTAGTATTCCATTCAAGTGCACAAAACACCAAGATTGAGGAAGACGAAGAAATCCCCTTAGCCAAAAGAACAAGCACAAAGTAATCTTGATTTGTATCAAAACCAAAATATGACGTAGGCAAATGTATTTTAAGTGGGTTTTTCCCATTAGAAGCAATTATTTTTGGATGTTGCAAGTTACGATAACAATTAACCTACAGATACCTACTTCAATATCAGATCTTATACTAATCGTTTTTTTTTTTCCTCGTCTAATAAACCTATTGAGTAAGAAAAGAAGACCCACAAGTGAGGGATCGTCTGGTGAGTTAAAATTATCACTAAATAGGTACCTATTATAAAACAAAGCCGCCCGCCGCGTCTGTCTGTGTGTCTGTCTGTTCGCGATAAACTCAAAAACTACTGAACAGATTTTCATGCGGTTTTCACTAATAGACAGAGTGATTCATGACGTAAATTGACTGTATTTTTTTTTATTTGCTCGATATAACAGGCTAATACTACACTACGATAGAAACAAAATGAAAGCGTATGTGCTCTGCTACCCGTGCAAAGCCGGGGTGGGTCGCTAGTATAGAATAATATACATAATAGTCATAATCAAATTCTAAAAGTCAGAGTTGCGACCATAAAAGACAAGTCAGTCGCTAGACTATTCACTAATATGCTTAGGTACCAAGAAAATCAATAATTTCAAATAAATAATGTATATAAATAGGCGCATACATATATCCAAAACTTTGTAGGTACGTCTTCGTATGTAGTCGACAGTTTGTCAGCTTGTTACTTCGTTTTAATGGCAAAATAAAGAGTCGCAAAACGAAAAACTTCAAAAGCATTACAAAAAAGCCAATAATAAAGGCATGTATATTAAAAAAGTACATTCAGAATACCCATTTGTACGTCATGTCAGGCCGAAACTATAATTTATTTCTTTAATAGTCAAGTCGTGGCAGCCAGCCTGAAATATGGATTCCATATTCAAAATGTTACTTTATATTAAGTTTTGATCATAATATATTAAATTTCATACGAGCATAATTGTAAAGAGGTCGTTAGGTACATAGCTACAGCAGATCAGTCAATCAGCGAGGTTAATCAGCCCATGCTGCGGTCAGCCCTTGCATGGATGACAGATTTTTACTCACCCATCTAAGGAAGGACCGCTACATACATAGGTACGAGCACCTTGCAAAATTATAGATGTATGAATGTATAATTATAACCGAGCTTGGCAGGCGGATTTATGGTCACGGTGTGGCAAGCAGAACTTGACTGACGGGACTGAGTGCTACCTATCCTGATTTGAGGATTTGAGGTCCATAGGATCCACTAGCTTATTATCGTCAACTACCGCTAGGTGCAGTGGCAGTGCAATTTGTGTGGAGTAACTTATTTCTGGTAGTTTGGCATTTTTTTTTTGTTTCAGTACCAAAAATAACGTACCGTATCTGCACGATTACGGGATCTCATATTCTACGAAACTTGCTTTCTTTTAAGCATTACAACTGCATAATTTTATAATTTAACATACATAATGATGTCACGGGTTTTTCCCATACGCCCCGAACGCCACGTGCTATAATTGTTACCGGTTGTAATTGCTTATTTACTTCTTATGTTGATTCGGCACAAGCTATCACTTGTTTCCACTACGGCATAAGCGATTCCCATGAATAATTGTAATAATAATCCCATAATCTTTCGATTAGCCAATCAGCAATGGTGGTATTGAAGGTGCGCCGGACGATTTCAGTTATCGTCACACGATGAGACTCTTTCCTTGCACCCTGAAACTGAACTCTGCTGTAATTGAAATGTACTAAAATTTCTGAATTGGAAATTTCGACGAGCCAAATATCAGAAGTCTATTCATAGTCAATCCAACGATATTTCTCGCCAACGCTATTTTCTGTGGACCACGCAGTCGAGCCATATCAAAGGTTCATGCAAATACGAAACAGAAGTAAACTCAGAAACACAAAATGAAAGGCCTTTCACACTTAGGTCCTTCACACCCACTTTATTTCGGGTATTGCCTTGCGGGTAAAACAATTTGACGATCCTTTAGACTGTTGATATAAAACCTCAAGATGCACAGCCCTACTAAAACCTGCAAAAGTTTCTTCAGTTCAAAGAAAACATATTGAGGAAAACAACACGTCTCCTAATATCAAGACTATGTAGACTTGTTACATCTACGAATCCACAGTGAGTCCACGTGTTAGATTACGGTCCAGTGCCTCTCTCAAAGTGGCAAAGTGAGATCTAGTAGAGCTGATCAAATGGTACAAATACGAGTACAACAATCGAACGACCACTTATGGAAAGTAACAGTCCTTTAGAAACGTTCGAGATCGCCACACAAAACAATACTAAATGAATTATGCACACAATGTTCCTTTAAGTGCGCCTATTTTTCTCGGAGGTCTTCGAATCGGTGAATGTGAATCTTGTAGTTTTATATGTATCATTGTTTGTGGGTAAAACAATTTGGTGAGCCCTTACCCTGAACGTTACAGCGTCGCGTATTTCTTGAAACCTTTGTTGATTTTGTGCCAAGGATAAACAGCTTTGTTGACGTTGTGAACTTCATCACTTGTTATTATTGAAGATTAGTTACAGACGCCAGAACTGTTGATGCCTAAAATTAGCCTATAATAAATTTTACAGCTCTATATTTATCTTGTGAAGTTTCTAAAATATCTATTAAAATGGTGGTAATCTCAAGTCGCAAATTAACTGCCTTATTGGTTTACGGCTGCTGAGTATGAGATCCTAGATTTGATACCCAGGTCGAGCAAAGTGTTATTGCTGTATTGTTATTACAAATCCCTTACTCAAGGCTCTGTAGGATTTTGGGGATATATTGCTGAAACAATTGTCATGGAATTTGAAAGAGAGAGAGAGAGAGAGAGAGTAGAAATTGAAAGTAGAAAAACAAAGCGTACGCTATGAATTGAGAACCTACTCATTTTTTAATAGGTTACAAAGGATTAAATTAGAAAATAATTATTGTATCGTTTTACATACTTTCATATATTAGTGAAAATATACTCCATTATAGGTAACAAACGTTTCCAAAGTATACAAGACTGTCGATAGATTCAATAGGTGTCAGAATCAAGATAAAGTGGACAGTGAAACAGGCGCAGTTGGAAGCTGGACTCTGGCACCTTGCCAGGTTGGCTTGAACACGAAATTTATGACGGAAAGGAAGGTTGTCTAATAGACAGAAAAGGGCTAAATATATGTGCATACTATTTCATAATTTACGAGTTTTTTTTTTAAAGGTTCTCGGTGAAACTTATAGATCTTACATGTACATATGTTATAATGAATATAACATAACATAGCATCACGCCTGTATTCCCCGAAGGATTAGGCAGAGGTGTACTATTGTACACCCACATTTTGCCGATGCCGTATTAAGTCCCATGTAATAGGGGGGCGAGCCTATTGCCATTTACCGGGCACAGTTCCAGACTGCTTGCTGCTACTGAGCATTTCCATACAGAAAACCCCAATAACACTTTGCCCGACCTGGGAATCGAACCCAGGACCTCACGCTTAGCCGTCGCCCTTGCGACCACTAGACCAATGTTATAATGAAGTTGCAATAATACCAAACAATGTTGCCAATCACAGAATTATGATTATGTTGGCCTTACCTTAATAAGAGTTTGTGAAGTACCCTAAAGCTTCTAGTATCTAAAGATTGGGGAACCAAATCACTATAAGTGAATTTATTATACATATGTGCCTACTTTTAACTTTGTCACCAATTCTTCCATGAAAACTAACCACAAGAATGTTCTTTTCACTTTAAAGTACCCACTTATAGTTTTCATATTCTATCGAATGGCCTAGGGAACTTTTCTACCTATAGATAGTATACTACCTGTAGCATGTGTGCTATGTGTAGCATAACATAGTCAAAGTATGGAGAGGCATCTCATAATGATGTTCCGATATTCTCAGATATTTATGGCCCTTAATAATGTAGAGATCGCGGACATTGAGGTCTACATAGCTGCCGCGCAGATTGGTCGATTTGCGAGGTTAAAAAGCTTGCCGCGGTCAGTCCTTGGATGGGTAACTATTTTTCACACATCAAGGCCCTTCCGTGCCTCAGAAAGCACATTAAGCAGTTAGTCCTGGGTGTCATAAGAAGACCTATGACAGTCGTTATGGGCGTCAGCAGCCCAAAAAAGTCTGACATCCAATCTAACCTTAGAGTATCAGTCTTCCAGACATTGGGTGACGGAGGTCAGATGGCGGTCGTACCTACTGATTATCACCTGCAACTGGTTAGATTGGTAGCCAACCCCAATGTAGTTAGTAGGAAAAGGCTAGGCAGATGATAATGTCGAGATCGCCTTACTTCTTATACCGAGGTCGATCGATATGCAATGCTATATATATAAAACTACAAAACTCAAACAACAATATTGATATCCATGCATAATTACGGCGGTTATTTCCACAAAAAAAAAACTTGTTTTTGTAGTCTCAATTACATTCAAAAGTTCAAACTTAGAGTCCAAAATCTAACCTTTGGGTTATCCGCAAGTTGATTAATGACGTATTTCTTAGCATCACGCCTGTATTCCCCAATGAGTTAGGCAGAAGTGTACTATTATAGTACAGTCACATTTCGCTGATACCATTATTGAGTCCCGTGTATTGGGAAGCGAAACTTAATTATCATCCACCAAGCTCATTTTCAAACGCCGGGCTGCTATTGGGAATTTCCATACTCAAAAATACAATAAAACTACCCGAACCGGGGTTCGAACTCTCCAGTACCCACGTATGGTATACCAATAAGGCCAGTGCCGGATTAAGCAAGCGCTGGGCCCGTAGCAAAATTCTATCAAGGGCCCTTAATCTGCTATGGGCTTTTAAGTATAAAGTGCCTTTTGCAGAACTTGTGCGTTTCACGTTTTTGTGACATCAAGTAAATTCAATATACCACGTTTTAATAAGTTTCACTCAAAAATTACGCCTAGGCGGAGGTGAACATGTTAAGAATACGCGGGGCGACCCCCTTTTGCGCGGGGCCCCCTTCTGCGCGGGGCCCCCTTCTGCGCGGGGCCCCCTTCTGCGCGGGGCCCGTAGCAATTGCTACTCTTGTTATGCACGTACGCAAAGCAATATAAACAAACCTTTGGACGGCTGCGATGTGTTGCAAAGATAACAAGTGACCTTCCACGAACAACAAACGTGATTGAGTATAATAATAACTAATAAAATTAATCGTAATAATTTACTGCTTCATTAAACTAGTGAGGTCCTCTTACGATTTCGTCCCAGGTTCGATTACCCGGTCGGGCAAGGTTATTGAGTTTTTAACTATATCCGGTAACTAGCAATACGTCTGCCCCTTTTTACATGGGACTACATTTCTGCCTAACCCTTCAGAAGAATACATGCGTGATACTATGTTAAAATTAGTTAGTGTGGAAATATCACATTTTTGAATAATAATTACATAAAAAATATTCAAATGAAAAACTTTGTACTCCCATAACGAAGTTGACGCTGTAAATAACTGTGTGTACGGATTTCTAGGTTTGAGCCCCGGGATGGGTAAGGCATTTTCGCTATTCTACTAGGAAAGTCTCAGTACTTATAGCTAGAATCTCGGATGACGGTAAGCAAATTTCCGAGAGAGATGCGAGAGAGAGAGAGAGGTAGGTGGTAGGCATCACCATTATATAGGACTAAGTACCATTATTTATTGACAAACTGTCGGCTACGGATACCTCTGCCCACCCTGTAGGCATAAGTCGTGACAATATTATGATACATAATGCGACCATGGCTATTTTTGGTCAACCGCTGAATAAACCCAATGCGAAGCAATTCAGTTTGGATTTTTATTGGGTAACACTATATTTTTTTTGTTTGTCTACAGTTTTTTTTTATTATATATTCTGATACTACCTACCTATTTAATTTTCGAGATTATAGTTAGTTAGTTTGTGTTGTTAATTTTGGTTATTATAATTATCCATGTAATAACATAACGCCTATATTCCCCAAAGGGTTAAGTAGAGGTGTAGGTACTATTGTATACCCACATTTCGCCGATGCCGTTATTATTGTTATTAGTCCCATGTAAAAGGGGCGAGCCTATTGCTATCTACCAGGCACATTTCCAGACGCAGTGTAGCTTTTGAGAATTAAAAAAAAAAATAACCCAATTACACTTTGCCCAACCCGGATATCGAACCCCGGACCTCACACTCAGCTATCGCCTCTATTTATGTACATACTATGAAAATATCATTTACTCACAATGCTAAAGTAAGACGCAGTTTCTACTGAGTTAAATCTGTACATATGTATAAAGCATACAACAATATTGTACAAATCACATTACGAACCTACCTACATATTATAAATAGGTATCGCAACTAATTGGATACTATACAAAAACAAACTCCTTGCGCGTAAAGTAAAAAAAAATATTTAAAAAAATATTAGTTCGATGAATATGTATTTATACAAATTGGTGAAATCGAGAACTGTTTACGAAATTTTTAGTGCAGGCGTTATCTAAACGTGATCATCATTTGTTTTGAGATCGAATTTTCTGTGTAAACCATCTTGGATTTTGATCTGAATAAAGATTATTAAACATATCGATGTTTAATAACATCTGTTCGGATCAAAATCTACAATAAAACCGTTGTAGAATTTCCATAAACTAAGTATGTCGGATCATATATCCAGTATATTGAAGATAGCTTTAGCCCGCGACTTCATCCGCGTGATCTATATATATAATTTATAGCCTATAGCACTCGGGGATAATGTAGCTATCTATCAGTGAAAGAATTTTCAGATTCGGATCATTAGTTCCGGAGATTACCCCCTACATACAAACAAACAAATTTTACCTCTTTTAATATAAGTATAGATGTGTTTTAAAATGACTGCAGTCCAAGAAAACATCCATATTAGGGAAGTGGATTGAGAGGTAAAACAACCTACTCTTCCGCTAGGCTAAAAGGCTATTCATAAATTTAATCATAATCGTGTACATAATGTGACATTTAAATCACAATACATGACTCGTCTAACATCCGCTGTAATTTTTTTCATTTCGTAGTTCTATTGTGAGGCCGAGTCGATTGACCTTATAACCAACCTTCAGAATTCCCATAGATTTGTATCATTTATCAACGGATTTACGGTTTCCAACTTCACTGGTCAACCAACCTTTTTTCCAGCCAACTTTAAACCGACAATTCATTTTCACAAACACCCAGAACCGAAACAAATATCTGGTTATACAAAAATGTGTCGCTCATACCGTAGCGGAAAGATCAGCCAGTCAGCAATGATAGCATCGACACTGACTGCGCAGGGTGCACCAGACGATCTCATGATTCATCAATTGAGGCTCTATTGCACCTTTGCTGTAGGTTTAAAATTGTATTAATTGGTCTGAAATAGGAACGTCATGCAATGTATTACATGTTTAGTTAGTACAAAGTTCGAAATTTTTCAATAAACGACTTAGTTAGAGCCAAAAATTTGGCATGATTCCTGTGTGAGATGCGTCTGACAAATAATCTTAATAGCACTTTACAAGTAGCGATTTTATTACCATTTGCACTAGGTGCTTCGCTTAAGCACCTAGTGGATGCTACTGACTCTCTTATATTTCTTTAGATCGCTTTGCATTTGTTTTTTTGTTTTCAAGTTTCAAATTTGAATGTTTTTCGGAGTTGCTGGCTGTTTTTGATTTGGAGTAAACTTTAAAGAAAATTTTGATGATTTGACTCGTTTGAATTTTGACTTGACATGATCGAGAGTCGGATTTTGATGATAATTTTCTGCTTTATCTATACTAAATAGCTAGATATTTTTCTTTCATATTATTAGGGTTTATTATTTATGCTCTTACACACTCATTGATGTCATGTCTACTAAAATTAGGTTAGCAGTATCAAAACATAGGAAACGGTCAAAAAAAAATGTCTGCAAAACATAGGTGACTGAACTAAACGGCTTCTGTATTATTCAATACTAGTTTATAACACCGAAAAAACCCACGACTGGGGGGTGTGTTAGATAAACAGTGACTTGCAAAAAAGATCATTACCTCACAAATGACTCAAAACCCATTTGGATGTTCACCAATTTTACTAGACCTGCCGTTCCTCTCGCCGTTCTAACATAAGTGGTTGTCAGCGCGGTGATTCAGTCAATCAATCGAGGTCTCAGTTGATTGGTCGATGACTGACTTGGGCGAACTTGATCTGTGACGTCATCCGTCCGCGAGACGAGTATTCCCGCGTGACGTTTTGAATGGGGTTTTTACGTGGACTGCGGAATGTATTAGAAGTGCTTCTATGCAAATATTTTAGTTTGGTGGATTATTTAATATGTTAATTAAAACAAATTAAGTCTATTTAATATTATAAAAACAGTCTATTAAATAAGTAAGTAGGTACTTAATCAAGATTTTCAGACGCTTATGAATTAAAAAATGAAAGTCGTTAAAAAGAAAAACTAAATCGTACTTTCATACGGATTAGAAACTCATTATTTACTAAGCTATTTTTAATATACAAATTATTATATTAGACATCAAAATAAAATTATAATAAAACAAAACCAAAATTAATCTAACCATGTTGACAAGAAAACTCTAACAATATTTAAAAGGCATTTTTAAATTGCCAATTTGATGTTTTGTTCATAACTTATAGAATCCAATTAAAAAAAAAAAACAATGCAGTTGCATAGCCCCGTCTATATGTTCGTTAAGTCTGTGCATTACATGTTCTCGATACGCAGCGGAGAGTTCATATTTATACCGTGTTCACTTGTAGCGAGTCACAGTTTGCATTGCGAACGGGGACCGTGACCATCATTGGTGCATTCACCTTACTTGTAGTGTTTGTTGTGCGTAAAAATAATAATAAGGTAAATGTTTTGTTGTTGTCAATGGTCTGATAAGATTTTTAGTATTTGCAAGTTTTTCTGAAAATAATTTTTTAATATTTTTTTATTAATTTATATTTTTTATAAAGTCAAGCATTGCATTATTTTGAATATAATTAACTATCTTAAAATATTTATGTTAAAGCTAATACTTTTATATTTTGATTAGTCTGGAATCGGATTAACATTTTACTAATTACTTATAAGTCTGGAACAGAGTAAAGTTTTTAATTTACAAAGAGTTTGAATTTTGTTTAAACATAGAGTCACTCAGGAAGCATCTTTAATTGCAGCGTCATAAAATCAAGCTTCACATCGATATGCATATGATAGGTATAATATACGCTCCTTGTAAACATCGTGATAGGTACATAGTGGCAATCGGTTTGAGAAACAAGTTCACCAATATACCCATCTTTATCAACTACAATTATATTGACTCCTTTTTTTCTTTGTTTACAGACAATGGCTGCCTTCAAAATCATTCTTGCGCTCACAATCTTAATTGCTGTTGTGAAGGCTCAAAGGCCATTTTACGCTGGACGGGAGCCAATTGGATACCCAGCTGTGGAAGCGGATCTAATATCTAATCGATTCGGTGAAGATGAACCTTTCCCTATTGACGCTAGAGGTGACAGGAATCTCATAAATCGATTGGATCGACTACCCGTTGATAATCAACCGTTTTGGTACTTGAACTGGAGACAGTACGAGAATTTGAGACGCAACCCACAGACCTACCCGCAAAGGCCTAACTCTTTTGTCGGTAACAAATAAGCGAAAAGTAAAATATACATATAAGAAAAAAGTATGAAATGATCTGGAATTTCGATTTTTGAAATCGATTGTTGATCAATTGAATGAATTCGAATTATGAAATTTATTTGTAACTGGTATCGTTTTTGAGACTCCGCCTGTGTTTTTAAATTTATACGTTTTTTATGTTTGATGTGATTTTGAAAGTTGTGTTGAAAATGATTACTATTCGAATAATGTTTAGAAAATGAGACTGGACTGTTTAAGACTTAGTATTCACATAGATTTAGATATTTTTTCTCATGACATCAATGTATTTATTTCACTAGCACATTTATTGTTGTTTAAGTTTAAATTTTTGTGTTAGCGTAATATTTTATTGGAATCAAGTCATTGCATCGCATTTACTTTTAATTGTTGTAATATAATTGATGTTTAAAATTAATGATCTAATTTTATTTCTATGCCTTATTTAATTAAATCATCAAGATACATTATGACGATGGTGGTTGAGCGATCGGTTATTTGGGTTGCGGGTTCCAATCTCGCACCGAACAAATATTTGTATGGCCTACAGATAGATGTTGGATCTGAGTGTTTGTAGATGTGAATATTTGTGTCTTTAAACGAACCCACGATACAATAATTATTCCTAGTGTGGAAACGTTTTAAAAAAGTAATAATAAAATTGATAAATAGACACCACTTCACACACCACTTCACAGAGTCGTTTTTGCTTCGTGGTCTTTCTCATATTTTCTTGCCGGTCTCTTCTCCATAGGACCTACCCCCTTTGGAACCGTGCGCCTAGAGTCTCGAGTTTTTAAAAGTGCCTGACAAGACCTACTTGAAATAAAAAACTTTGACTTTGACTCTTAAGAATTAGGGAGATGTGTGGTGTACTATTGTACAACCACACATCGCCGATGCTGTTATTAAGTCCCATGTAATAAGGGGCAAGTTTATTGCTACCTAAAGGGCAGATTTTTTTTTGAATATGTCTTCTAGATTTTCTGCCAGGAAAACCCAATAACACTGCCCAACCACCAATGAGGCAGTGCTAATTACCTGCTTCATGGATACGATGAATAATTAAATGTGAATTTCAAGAAATTGATCTTCAATGTCGTCACAAAATCTTATCATTGGGTCTGTCAATTAAGATTCGTGACTTATTGAAAGTTTTCTGCTAGTCACCCTTGAGTTTGATCAACTTTACCATACATATTAAAAGTCATTTTCGTCGGATATTGTTATAACGGTCTGAGTTCAAACCCGGCCCGCACCTCTGACTTTTTCGAATCATGTGCGAATCGGTTAACGGTGAAGGAAAACATTGTGGTGAAACCTGCACACCTGAGAGGGCTTCATAAAGTCTTCGATGGTGTATGTAGTTCGCCAACCCGCACCGGGCTAGCGTTGTGGATTAAAGCCTAACCCTTCTCATCCTGAGAAGAGGACCTTACCCAGCAGTGGGATAGTAATGGGCTCAAATTATTATTGTTTATTATTGTTATTACGCTGAAAGCACAGACAATGCAAAACTAGTAACAAAAGTTTAATAAGTGCAAACGAAAATCGTAACCGGGTTACCGTAATTTGTCCTTAATGACGTCCATTAATTTGATTGATTACCAGAGGCCCTTCGTTACAAGTAATTAAAAAGACTAATTAATCAAGTAAAATGGGTCAATGTTAAAAAACTAAATAAATTTTCGTTGATGGATAAGATTATCTTAATGAGACATAACTGACGGCACAGTTTGCGCAGTGCTAAGTGATTAGCTTTCTGCACTCGGTGTCGCGGGTTGATTACCGCACGGAACAAATATTTGTGTGATCTACAGATAGTTGTTTCGGGTCTGTATGTTTGTAAACTGTACCCACGATACAGAAGAAATCCTAGTGTGGGACAAAGTTTTTTTTTAATTATAGATTGCAGAATTGGCAAGTTGCATTGAAAGTGGGCTGGCCATGTCTGTTGGAGGACCGATGGTTGCTGGAGCAGATGTTCCTTGAGTGGAGATTGCGAATCGGAAGATGAAGTGGGGAACGGCCCCCAGCCAAGTGGACTAACGACCTGGAGAAGATAGCTGGGATAGACTGGATGCAGAAGCTTAATTGGGTGTTGTGGCATAATGTGAGAGAGGCCTATGACCAGGATAATATCAGCTGAGTTCATTTCAACGTCTGAAGATATGACTAAAGAAGAAGATAAGGCAAAATAATGAAAATAAATATTATCTCTATTAAAATACTGACTGTCTCATTAGTCTAGTGGTCGCAAATGCGAATGCTGAGCATGAGCTCCTGGGTTCGATTCCCGGGTCGAGCAAAATGTTATTGGGTTATTCTGTATGAAAATTCTCAGTAGCACCATGGAGTTTGGAACTCTGCCCGGTAGATGGCAATATGCTCGCCCCTATTTACATGGGACTCAATAACGGCGCATTGTATCGAAATGTAGGTGTACAATAGTACACCTCTGCTTAACTCTTCAGGGAATGCAAGCGTGATGCTATGTTATGTTATATTATTTTAATTTAAAGACTTTGTAGCTTACTTAAGTTACAAAACTTCAAATAGACATCACAAACATTTTTTATTTATTTATATAATCATCACTTACACGTTTCTAAGGCCCCTACAAAAAAACACTACTGTGTCACATGTTTATAATAAGCGAGGTCAATGTACTTCGCGCTATCAATAAATACTCTTAATCAATATTCTTATAAGTTCAACGACTTTATACCAAAGTTATTTATAATTTGGAGACTCGCCAAACATTTTGAATGGACTTCGGAACTTTCACTTGTTTACTTTGGACTTTGTTATTTTAAAGTAGCTTCTGCCCGCGGCTTCGCCCGCATTGATTACGAACCCGTGCATTTTTTCGGGTCACACGTAGCGCCATCTAGTGTCCTAAAGCAATTGTGATCGTCGAAAGTTATTGTTCTTTCACTCGGGAACAGTATTTTTTTCTAGATGAAAGGTACCTTATGTCCTTCTCTGTACCTCTGACAACGTATATGCAAAATTTCATAATGATCGGTTCAGTGGTTCAGGCGTGAAAAGGTAACAAACAAACAAACTTACTTTCGTATTTATAATATTAAGTTAGGATTAGGACTAGCGACCCGCCCCTACTTCGCACGGGTGGAATTTACTAATGAAGAAAATGTGAAATTTCAAACAAAAATAACATCCCAATTTCCGACTTTTCCGGTGGATTTATAAACCTTGACCTGGCAATGACGAACACATATAAAAAAAAAACAGCCATATCGGTCGAGTCTTTCTAAGTGATGATCTTTCATACATATGGCAATTGATTTTTATTTGTATAGATAGGTATAGCACAAAAGTTGAACGCTTGCCTGCCATGAGGGTCTGAATTAGAAGATAGCCCACACGTCTAACTTTTCGAAATTTACGTGCAGATCATGATTTGATTATCAGTAGCGATAGTTTTTAGAAATCGTTCTCTTTAAGAAAACGTTGCCCCACACTAGGAATAATTCCTGCATCGTGGGTGCTTTTACAAACACATATATTCACATACACAAACACCCAGACCCGAAACAATTATCTGTAGATCATACAAATATTTGTTCCGTGCGGAATCAAACCCGCGACACTTAGTTGACGGTGATGGGAACTTCGTTAGGAAACCTGCACACTTAAGAGGATATCCATAATGTTCTTGGTTGTGGGCTGAACCCTTCTGGGACAGTAATAGGCTAAGTTATCATTATTTCTAGAGTTAGCTTTAGCTAGCGAAAGCAAGCCTTATCCTTGGTAATAGCATCAGGCCTGTATCCTCAGAGGGTTTGGCAGAGGTGTACTACTGTACCCCCACATATCAGAGAACAGTTCCAAACACCGTTCTGCTACTGAGATTTTATATATAGTTAGACCAATAACACTTTGTCCGACCCGGGATTCCAATCTAGGACCTTACACTCAGTATTCGCACTTGCAACCACTAGACTAATGTGGCAGACCAGACCAATGAGCAGTCGCGCTTGGGACCAATGAGATTGATATACTTATTTGATCCTAATAATGAACCTAATTTTATTAACAGATTCCAATTACTGACGTCACAAAAGGATCCACTCCGATATTAAAATCTTAATCATAAAAATTGCTACAGATTTATAATATAAGTCATGGTTTCAAACAATAATGTTCAATAAGGTAAGTTGAAGGCACAAGAGCGCGCGGCAGGTCTCCAATGCGTTGGACCGACCAAGTCAAAACTGCACTCAATGGTCCACTCCACGAATGTGCAAGAAGAGCTACAGCACGGGAGGAATGGCGACGGATTGTGAAACTTGCCACCACCCCTGATATGATGACCACGACCACTCTGCCAAGAGTGTGACGACGAAGAAGAAGAAGAAGAAGGTAATACAGTGAAACCTGGTAAATTGGGATCTCAAGGGACCAAGGATTTTTTACCATTTAAAGAGGTTTTCATTTATCCAGTTTTCCAATTAGACAGGTTTAAAATTATAGTTGTCTCATTTACAGAGGCCCCCGCTTATAGAGGTCGAAATGTACCGTTATTCCATTTATAGAAGTGCCAAAGTAAATAAATATTTACGTTTGGACATTTTGTACACTTTTATTCCTGTTTGTAGGTTAAAAACTGAGATAGTACTGACAAACAAAGAATGTGCGAAAGAAATTCAAATGTTTGTAAACAAACGTGTTGAAACCTGTCCCAACCTGATAAAATGTCTCACTTAATGTAATGTCCTCCTAACCGATTTCGGTCACGGCGGCCAATCTCAGCGGAGATTAGCCAACTACGCAAGAGATATTATAGAGCAAAAGTGTGAGCGCATACACACACAGGTGCTTTCTCTATTCCTTCACTCTCATAGTCCGATGGGACGGCAATCCGACACAACCGGAGAGAGATCAGGCGCAGGACCAACGGCTTTACGTGCTTTCCGAGGCACGGTGTGTATTCACAAACACGAAGACCCAGACCCGAAACAAATATCTGTAGATCATACAAATATTTGTTCCGTGCGGGAATCGAACCCGTGACTCGTACCTCAGCAGTCGATCTCTCAACCACTGCGCCAACCGTGTCGTCAATGTCTCACTTATACAGGGTATTGAACTACAGAGTCCCAATTACAGAGGTAAACATCGAAAAAATCCTAGGATTCAAATCTCATTTACTTAATTTAGTTCGAAAATCCCATTAACAGAGGTAATTTGATGAAAATGTGCCGGGACCTCATTGGAATTCTCAATAATAGAGGTTTCTCACTTATCCAGGTCCCACTTAACCAGGTTTCACCGTATTATAGAAAATATTTTTATTTCAACTTATTTCCTATAGGTAAGACCAAAAAAGGACCAGATGCTGGAATTTCGTGTGTACTCAAGCTAAACCGTAAGTACCTTTAAAAAAAGTATAATAACATAAAACATTGCAATAATCAACATTAAATCACTTATTGCATTATTAGTCTTCAATTTTCTTTGTAACCTAAAAGCAACAGTTCTTATTTCCCTATCAACCACCCGTTCAGCTTGGGGAATTAATCTATCGGAGTGGTTTACACCCGTGCAAAGGAGACGTTGTGTCAAAGGACGCAGGCCTATCTAGACATGATTTAGATGTAGACAAGCCGCGGGCGTGATTACGTGGAATTGAAACTGTCTGACTGTTATGGATAGATAGGTCTGTTAGGACTGATACCGTCGTAGCTTCGGCCGATTTGCGAAGTTAAGCAGCGCTTGCCCCGGTCAGCCCTTGGATGGTTGACCATTTTTCATATTGAGACCCCTCCGTGCCTTGAAAATCACTTTAAGCTGTTGGTCCCGTGTATCATACGAAGACCTATGACAGTCGTTATGGGTGTCAGGAGCCCAAAAAGTATGACAACAGGTCTAACCTTAGAGTCTCAGTGTCTCCCAGTAATTGGGTGGCGGAGATTAGATGGCAGTTCCTGTAAAGTACTAATATTTATTTTATTTTATTTTATTTATTTATTTATTATTGGTATACTAACAGCAATACATATATAAATTACAGTAGGAAACACAATACAAAAATAACATGTCTTATATGTATGCCCATAATATTCAGCCGCAACCAGTTAGACTGGTAGCCGACCCCAATGTAATTGGGAAAAGACTAGAGAGATGACTATATATAAGATTAATGTTCTTGATACTTCGTTACATATTTTTTCTAAACATGCCCCAAAGACATTGTTAAATGGCATTGCACTAACAGTTTACGAAATTTCGTTTCCCACTTTCTTACGTTTATACTCCTTGGCATTGGTGATACAAGGGAACCTACTTAGAAAGTAGAACGACTGCACTTTTGTGAAGTCTTGTTATTACCAACTATTATCCGAGATTTTAGTCGTATCTCAAGAAAAACGACGGAATTCATTTCTGAGATAAAATCTATCTCAAGACAATCTGGTTCCTAAATCCGGTAATTTTTTTGCTTTTGATTATTTTTATGTTAATTTACCTATTTTAACGTATATACCTAATAACCGCAACGCAGCAGACCCAAAAGGACGAGATGACCTGCAACCTAATAATGTAAAAATAGCTACTGCAATGCGACAGCCATGAGACACCGCTATCGGCCGATATACGTATATAATACAAAAATCACGTTTGACAGTAGTTATCGCGCGATCTACGCCTGTCACAAACTGATTGCTACATCGGTAATTAGGCTGAAAGACTCCAATGCAAAGGACTGGCCCCAAATCGCAAGGGACAGGGATAATTGTAAAGAGGGGAGAGGATATAACAGGCTCGTAATAATTATATTAATGTCGATTCGGCTATCGTCGTGTCGATTGTTGTGACGGCCAATGGCCTGATAGTCAAGAGCCTCGACCAACATCTCTAGAGGCTCTCGGACCGTGTTCCCGATACCGGTTGGTTCCTATTTTTATATTTATAAATGTATTTTAATTTGTTAATTATATTTATGAATTTTAAAAAATGTAAATAATATGAATAAAGGAAATATTAATATAACCCATATTGAAATAAACGTGACTGCCGAGCGTGAGGTTGTGGTTTTTATTTCCATTTTTTTGTTATTGGGTTCTGTTATTCATCGGCTATTGTACGTTAAAAATGTATGCATATGTCCCTATTTCTTTGAAGTATACAGATTTTCAAGGTTTTAATGTTAAGACCAGCTTGCTTTAAAAACATTTTGGGATATTATTTGCCAATTATAAGTACAAATTATGTAATACACTCCATATGACATAACACAACATAGCATCACGCCTGTATTATCCGAAGGGTTAGGCAATGTTGTACACCCACATTTCGCTGATCCGTTATTGAGTCCCATGTAATAGGAGGCCTATTACCATCTACCGGGCACAGATCCAGACTCCGTGCAGCTACTGAGAATTTCCATACAGAAAAACCTAATAACCCTTTGCCCGATCCGGGAATAAAACCCAGGTCCTCAGGCTCAGTAGTCGCCGCTGTGACCAAGAGACCAATTAGGCAGTCGATACTCCATATAACATTTGTATATTATCAAAACGGCACCACACTGTTAATTATACTCAACTTATTAAACCAAGGAAACTGTGCCTCAGGAATTCAATAGACATTAAAATAACCCACTCACTTTCTTGTCGGCAGATAATTACGCTATAAGTAATATTACTTTTAATTAGAAAGTTCTTGCTTTGAGAATGGCATCAATAATATTTGCACTTTCTTCAAGTCTAATGCAATATCTTGGTAATACCCACTACCTGCTTATTTCAATTTTTTCTATCATGAATATACAGGGGGAGTGTTCCTAAGGTATTTATTGAGCTGCTTCCTCTCAGGAAAAAACACTTTCAAAGCTGTCAAGGGCGAAAGCAGAAGATAAATGATATGAATTTGTGATACAAATAGTAAAAGGCAGAAATTATGTCTGTACAGTACCTATGTAAATAAAGCCTACCTAAACAAATCCTATCCTACTACTATTATAAATGCGAAAGTTTGTGAGGATGGATGGATAGATGTTTGTTACTCTTTAACGTATAGCATATTATTTATTTGAATACTTGAAGCAGTTCCCCTAAGATGCGGGTGAAACCGCGGGCAACGGCTAGTAAATAAATAAAGGTAAAATACCTACCTTCGTCATGTAACTGTACAGCTATATAATTATAATTATAAATATAATTGCTCCTGATTCTGCATTTAGGTACACTCATTATTAACTTTAGTGTCCGAAAAATCGGTACCTACTCCAAGTGCGAATTTTCCACAGACCGTAATTAAACGTCAAGTCAGAAATATGTATATGAAAACAAAATGCCCGGGTTTTCAAATGTGCGCATATGTATCATAAACTCGGGGAATAGGTTATCAGTTTTACCTCGACCTAACTATCGAACCCTGGACCTTTCATTCAACTATAAAACACGGTTACAATAATACCTAAACCATTGTGGCGACTCTCATAAATATTTATAAAAACACTGACTTCTAAAACTTTGTAATCCAAATTAAAAAACAATAAAAAATTCGATCCCTCTAATTGAAAATATTTTTTCAAAGGCAAATAAATTCACCCGACCGTAAGGGAGATTCAAATTTAACCACTTGTAAAATGTGTATTGAACCCCTAAGGCTTTTATCAAATCAGCGTATCGCAGTTCTCTGGGGTGTATGTAAAAAAACCTCTCTGAGTGACGATACAGAACCTCTGCCACAATCAGGGCAACCAGAGTCGTTATCAAACTGCTTATTGGCTCTTTTCACTATGTCATGAGTAATTTTGTGATAGAAGAACGATAGAAGAAGATTAATGTTCTTCTTCTTATTCTATCGAGTCGGCACGAGCTATCACGTGGAGGTTACTCATGCTGTAGTGGAACGATAGTCAGCAATTTCGTTATCGAGATTGACTGCTCAAGGTGCGCTAGACGATCTCATGATTCGTCGCTCGTGGAGGCTCTTTCCTTGATTACTGTTGAACATGTCTCTCACTGCTGGAGTTGCTCCTCACTATGGTGTCATCCCATTGGGCCCGGGTACGTCTTAAAACTGCGGCCAGACATCGGAGGACGGGCAGCAGCATCCTCTCACTAATCGGTGAGCCACTGCGATCCCCAAGCCACCTGCTAAGCGTGGGGATTATGGCACCCCCCCCCCATTGGGGGAGGCCATCGTTCAGTAGTGGACGTCTTTTGGCTGATGATGAAACAAATAAAAAATTTTAAACTTTCAAAAACAAAATCGTATTTTTGGATATAATATTTTATATTGTAAATCGTTTAAATAACTAAAGAACATTGGAGCTTATTTTGTTGTTTACAAAATAAACTAGTGATATCTCAATATGTCTCTTAATTACAAAAAGAAACAAGAAAATAGTAGAAGATATTTCTTTTCTTTCTAGTCCTGTCAAATTAGTGTTTGTTAAGATAAAATAGCATCACGCCTGTATTTCCTGAAGGGTTTAGCTGAGGTCTACTATTCTATATCCATATTTTGCCGATGCAGTCGAGCTTGGAACTGAGTGGTTCCAAGCACGACTGCATCGGCTGAGCTGAGCGTGATGTCCTGGGTTCGATTCCCAGGTCGGGCAAAGAATTATTGGGTTTTTCTGTATAAAAATTCTCAGTAGCACCACTGAGTCTTGAACTGTGCCCGGTAGATGGCAATAGGTTCGCCCTCCATTACATGGGGCTAAATGTGGGTGTACTATTGTAAACCTCTGCCTAACACTTCGGGGAATACAGGCGTGATTTTATGTTGTGTGTAAGATTGAAGTTCTCGCATAAGCGCGCGAACGATATATTCATACACTTTTGACTTAACCATAGTGACGATTGAAATCAAGGAAAACTCGTACACAAGACCCCCCCTAATCCGATCTTCATTCAATCTGATATTCCACATTTCATATTCGAAATAGTTATGAAACTTTATTTCATAAACGAAATAATACGCTTCGCGGCTCACAAAATATAATGCTGTAAACTTCAGAAATATTATGTATAGTAAAATCTTCACAAGATGTCAATAAAAACTAAATTACCTACTCGTAAGAAGGTAAACGAGCGTGCTCGGGAAATATTGCACCACACTGAGAAAGAAAACCTACCAGTTGAGATATTATTGAACTAATAATAATTAAGCCCATTATTATCCCACAAGGGTTGTCCCATAAGGATTAACACACACCATCGAGAACATTATGGAGCTTTCTCAGGTACTTACGCAGATTTCCTCAAGATGTTTTCCATCACTGTTATCGCTAATAATAGTCATAAATTATGATTCATACAAAGTTTCGAAATTTTAAAAATTGTTCGAACTTGTATCAACTTCTCTCATTTTATTAAAGAAAAATTATCTATTAAATGCTTTTTGGAACTAGAAACTCTAGTATTCAATTTTTTCCATCACCGTTACTGCAAGTTCTCGTATTAATCTAATTCTGAACCGCACAGGAATCTCCCAGACCCTCTGGTATCAAGGCAAGTGTTAAACCGCTAAAACAAAAAACATGTATCAAGGCAAAAAGTTAACCGTTCTCAATTTCAATTGAATTTAAATTTGTATTGTACAAATTGATTGATAAATACCGGAATCCGAAAATAATTCGCAAATGAGACCGAAGCTTAAAATGCAAATACGACCCATTGATTTAATCCATTCTGGCGTTCGCGTTACCGAAACCATCAAAGGCCTTCTTTTTTCAATTATAAACGAATTTTTAATTTAGCGTCATTTATATCATTGCCCTTTGGTCTAGTAATCGCCAGTATGGCTGGAACATTGAATTCTTGGGTTTCATGATAAGGTAGATCAAAGTTTGCTTAGGTATTTCTGTTATGAAATTTACAGAAGCAGCTCGGTAGAATATAATCGGTAGTTGGCAATATGCTCACTCTCTTATCTCCCATGGTTCCAGACATCAAGTGACGCAAAGTAGATACAATAGAATTTTCTTTTTTTCTGGCGCCGGCGCCAGCGTAAGTCTGGCTTTATGGAGTAACGAGACTTGCCAAATGTTACAACTCAACAGTACTTGGCATTTTATAACATTACTTTAATTGCTCGGCAAAACAATTTCAATTTAAAAAGTTCATTTAATAAAAAAAGTAAAAAGCCTATATTTCTGGGAGGGTCTCTGCCTTATCGTTCCGGAAATATAGCCGAGCAATCAAAATAATGTTATAATTTGCCGGGTTTCAGATTTTATAGCACAAACGCAGTTTCGAATGGAAAAATTTCAGTTTTGCAATATGCTAATTTTTGTTCCAAATAAAGTTGTTGGAATTTTAAATCCTTGACCCAATTAAAGGTTGTGCGTGGATGGATTTTGTGGAAAACGTTGACCAGTTCGAGTCACAAACTACTGAGCTTAACTAATTGTTGTAGGGATTTTTTCGAATACTGGTGAAATCGTATGGAACTGTTCATTAATAATAGACCTCCTTTCATCAGGAAACGGGATGGTTTATTGTGGCCTTTGTATACATTGTTGACAGTAAGGACCTCGACAACTTAACACTATGGGCAATCATAATCGTTAGGAATACTTTGCTGATTGGCAACCCATTTGATCACAGAATTTGCTATTCTCATAAGAGAGGGCACTATAGGCTTGACACATTGTGTTTTAGTACCTACATAGGTATACTTTGAGCTCAAGCAACATGGGGGCTTGGCTGAAATCAAATGCACCATACCCTGCACTCCCAATTGCCATGAAGTATTTTTTTTTATTTAAAGGCCTCCCAAAAAATTATAGTATTTAATTTAACAAAATAATATGTGACCCTTACAAAACCTTATACCGAATTAAACCAATAAACTGTATTACTTCGTAAATTGATTTCCAGACGCGCTCACACTTGCCTATTTCCACTAAGTTTCTCCTTCATAACTATTACGACACAGAAATCTGGGGATCGGATATTACGAACAACTGAGAAAGTAACACGTCTAGATATATGTACGCAACAACATATTTAACTTCAACACCATATTAAAATTTTATAAGACAACCCTCAAATAAATTCAGTAACATGGCACGGGGCAAACATTTTTCCATTTATTTTTACCTCTTTATTTCAGGCATATAAGGCCCATAGATAAACTTAAAAACAATGTTATATATAAATCTATCTTTGAAATAAGGTCTTACCTTTCTAGTATTCTACGAACAACTTTTCAGTATCGATACTAGAAAGCTAGGACCTTGTTTAGATATAAACACTTCATCATAAAATCTCAGGAACTATAGAGCCTGCAATCTTGAAATTTGGCAAGTTCTTTATAGGCGTCCGTTAAGAAATGAGGAGTTCAAAGTTTGTATGAAAACTCTTCCTATGCTGAAGCAGTCGAGGGCACAGCTATCTTCTATTCCTAAACCCGGGGTTCTCCTGAAAACTTCAAAAACGTAAAACCTTGGAGCGGTTCTTTGCCTGACCCAAAAATACCTCCTACTCTAGTTTATGAATATATTTCACAAGTCAAACTATTTTTTTTTAACTTTGCCCCACACTTTGATTTCTCTTGTATCGTGAGTACAGTTTACAAACATACATGTCACATGCACACACAATCAGCCGACCAACCCGAAACAACTATCTGTAGATCATACAAATATTTGTTCCGTGCGGGGATCCAACCCGCGACACGGAGCGCAGAAAGCTAATAGCTTAGCCACTGCGCCAACAGTGTCATCGTATATACCTACTAATTACAGAATACTTTATATTTTCATCTGGCAATTAAAACGTGTTCTTGTCATTGTCAAGTTTGCATTTCACTCACTCAATCCCGTCGCATCGCAGTAATTACTTAGTCCGTTGAATGAAACTCCCCTGAGGGTAGAAATGTGGCACTATATTCGTCTAAACAATATACAGATACTGTTGTTATTTATATCTGGCTGAATTTGCCAATTTTTCTTTTTTTTTGTGGTGCCAGAATAATACTGATTTACCCACCGCTTGCCTTACCCTTTGTAGATATGAAGTTGTAGTATAAAAATATTTTCTCTCTTTCAACATGTATTCATCTTTACGTGGTCCGGATTCCCTTATTAACACACAAAGCCTGTAAAAATACATGTTATGAAGTACATCATTAATTCATACATAATTCACACACATCATTACATAAAAATTCTATTAATAAATGAATCAATCATATCCTCGAATGACGTCAAATAAATATGGCAGTGTCAAGCTTAATTCAATTCCAAAATAACAGTTACGTAGTTAATGGATAAGAATTCTGTTTAAGGTTATTTCGTAATGTTTTAACAGTACAATACTTTGACATTAAGTTTTTGTATGTGTGTAGTGACATAATGCAGTTTTTCAAGAGTTGGTGATGACAACATTGTTCTCTCTTACTTCCCCCACATCATGTACATAGCAAGATTTTAAAAGAGTAGGATGGAGTTTCTTGTCGGTTCTTCTCCATAGGACCAACTTTTTGGAACCGTGCAACTAGAGTCCTATTAACGTTTTAAAAGTGCCTGTAATAGTTTCACTTGAAATAATAACAATTATATTCTATTACTATACAGTAATAGATATTGCGCGCGCATGTTGTATTCATACATTTTTATACACTGACGCTAATGAATAGTTCACCGTATTTCATGAATTTCAGCATCTCGTTATACCGGGAACTTCTTCAACGTTCTTGGGAAAACTAAGAGGATAAACCCTAAAATACACATTTATCAAATTTACTATGAAACTAAATACCAGCCCCAATGCGTCAACAATACGTTTTTCCATTTTCAAGACACATGAATTAATAGCTTCCGCCTGCGACTTCGCCCGCGTGGATTACGAACCCGTGCATTTTTCGGATCAAAAAGTAGCATACGACTTTTTTTTATTAAATAGGCTGTAACATATTTTTTCAAATCGGACTGGTAGTTCCAGTGATTGGCGCGTTAGAGAAAAAAGAAGGAAGAAGAAAGAAGAAGCCAAAGATTAAATCTCTGGTATAAGCTATCTCTATCTCAAATTTCAACCATATCTGTTCAATAGTTTTTGCGTGAAAGAGTAAAAAACATACCTACATCCTCACAAACTTTCGCATTTATAATATTTTATACTGTATTGTAATTAGTAGGATATTGTGACAAAACAATAATTTACGTATTTATAATTATCACAAACAGTCAACGTATTTTTAATTAACCACAATATAGAGGTTAATGAATCCTATTGCGGTTGGCAATACTTGGCGGTTATTTTGCGGTCATGCTAATTATAATAATGTACTAATATTTCTATAGAATTTTGCGTAATTAGAAATAATTATCTTTGGGTTATTGATGCGTTACTTTGACGATAACTACAGTAAATTGGCAACACTTTTGTATGCCACAAATGGCGAAACATGTAGCTTCTACCTAAAATGTAACATCTTATACAATTGTATTTTTGACCGACTTCAATCAAGTAGGAGGTCCTCAATTCGACGAGAAGTTTTTTTTAAGTTTGTTACGCGATCATTCCGTTAATTATGGACCGATTTTAAAAATTCTTTTTTTGTTTGAAAGAGTATGCTCTCGCGTTGGTCCCATTGTCACCAAGTCAGGATCTGATGATGGGATCCTAGGGAAATCGTGGGATACCCTAAAATATTGTAGGACGAATAGCGCGTATGAGCTTTTTTTTCTTAATAAGTCAGGTGTTGGCGTCTAAAAATCATCATTTCATAATGCTGAGCTGATGATGGACGCCATAGTACTCTAGAATGAAATATGGCGCAAAAATAGATTATAGTCTGGAATAGCACATAGGGTACTTATTATCCCGCAAAAATTTACTTACATACTTAAAACGCCAATCATTGCTAGACTCGGGAATCGACCCCAGGACCTCATGTTCAGCAATCGCGCTTCCAACTACTAGACCAATGAGCCACTGACATAACATAAATATAACCAAATGTTTTTGAATGTAATGTTGTTATTTATAGAAAACAATAATAATAAATCATATCTGAAACTACGACTTGAATAGATGAAGCATAAAATCAATGACAAAGTCGCCAATTAACCACGACAGAAACAAGGAAAGCCATAAAATTATTATTATATTGGCTAAAACCCATTATTTTGCAAGTCATCGATGAGCAATTAATAAAATAGATATTTTAAAATCAGAAATTAGTTGTACGTTTTCCGACAAAAATAGGACTAAAAAAGGGAATAGCCCCTTTTACTCGTAGTAGTCATAAAAGGTGACTAGCTCCCTCAATAACGCGGAATAAAGTATTGTCGTGAAATATAGGTAGTAGGTGTCGGCACGGTTGACGCAGTGGTTGAGAGATCGACTGCTGCGCTACGTGTCGCGGGATCGACTTCCGCACGGAACATGAGTCTTTGTATATGTGGATACACACCGTGTCTCGGATAGCACGTAAAGCCGTTGGTCCTGCGCCTGATCTCTCTCCGGTCGTGTTGGATTGCCGTCCCATCGGAATATGAGAGTGAAGGAGTAGAGACTGCACCTGTGTATGCACACACATTTGTGTTCTATAATATCTCCTGCGTAGTTGGCTAATCTCCGGTGAGATTGGCCGCTGTGACCGAAATTCGGTCAGGAGGACATTATGTCGTGAAATAACGTTACCCATACATTTTTAAGAAAACTTACATACATAACTTTTCATCAATCATAATCTGAAACCATGTTTTTGTTTGGATAAAAACTGTACCGAAAGGGCCGCTATTCACAACACTTTATTTTTAAAAACATTTCAAAACGTCTTCATTAAATTTACATTCTCTATGAGAAGTGTACTATTTACACTCATATTTCCATGTAATAGGGGGCGAGCCTAATGCCATACATCGGATACAATTTGAAACTCAGACATATATAGGTACTGCGAATTTCAGAAAATTCCAATAACACCTTGCTCAATCTGGGAATCAACCCCAGAACCTCATACTAAGCAACCATACATACGGCCGCTAGACCAATGAGGATTTCAGAAATATCGATTAATCATAACTTATTGAATTATCTTTTTAATCTATTTCGCATTAAGTAAACAACCGTATCTATAGTTAGATATTCATTTTATAAAGCAAGGCAATTTATTATAATTTATTTACAAGCTTTAAGACATTAGCGGTTGGGTTTTCCCATAAATGACGGCTATTGTTTCAGAGTAGGCAGATGACTTGCTTCTTCGAGACGCCTATTTAATTATACACGCTCAAGCTTTAATTAGAAATTTTAATTTTATAGCTTCGTATGTAATATTATTGTTAATAATAGAGCTAATTAATAGAGTAAATCTACGCAGTAAGTAAATACCTACTGCCTCACCGAACAATAGGTATCTGGTTCCTCTAAATATGGTTTGCTTTGACCATTTAAATACTAAGTATAGACTCTTTGTAGGTGAGTTTCTAGCCGCACACTTTCAAAAGGAATATATTGTTATATTGTGACTATAAACTTGTGCTCTGTACCGTAGGACATAATATATATTACCATTACTGGCGAAGAGACGATTGTCATATCATAGGTAATAATTAGTAGTACTCAAAGCCACTTTTATCCTCAAATTCGTACTGAATTACGGCCAACTACTTACCTACTTCAGAAAGTAGGCACGAGTCCCCTACTAATGTAAGATGCCTACCTTGCCACAGTAAATGGAATTTCCATACACATAATATGCCATAAAATTACGTTATCAGCATATTTTTAATTGGTAGAAGAGCTCATCGATCTCGTAGGTTAAGTTACGCTTGCTGCAGTCAATTATACATATCGACCTATCCATACGTATAAAAAGTCATGTCCAAAATTGCATTTTTTTCTTATTTCATAATTAGCTTCTGTTTATACATACGCATAGAGATTACATTAATATGATATTACATATCAGCAATAAAAAAAAATATTACTTAGTATTAATTTCAAATCGGTTAGAAGCTTTAAACGCTCTGCTGTAAACCTCGACTTTTGGTATGTCGCTTTGTACGTAGGGACCATCGATATATTGGAAGTGTGACAATTGTTCACAAATTGAGGTCTTCAATCTGCGCGCCACCGTAAGCACGTTAAACAGTGTCAGTAACGGGTGTCATAAGGTTACATTTGACATGCGTTACGAGTGTCAGCAGCCCAAAAAAGTGTGACAACCAGTCTAGTCCAGCTTAGATTAATCCGTGTCTCCGAATAATTTGGTGGCGAGGATCGCATAGCAGTGGCTGCATGTAACATACACGCATCTAGTTAGACTGGGAGTCGACCCCAACATAGTTAGGATTATATTAGGCAGGTGATAGTGATATTTCTTAATTTGTTAAATATTAGCGCAACGAAGGCTGATGCTGTCCATCATCTTGATACAATTCCTTCACCTTTTATATCACCCACCGGTTAACAGAGAGTGCCTCTAAATTGCCCGAAACCACACGATGGGATGTTCGTAGAATACACTATTCATTTTCAATATATTACCGCTTCAAGCATTCTCCGTTGACCAACTAACGCCATCAAAGCTTTGTGCACAAAGCTTTGTCCTATGCAGGTCTAACAACCGATCGATATACTCAAACAGTATGAAATTGATCACAGGAATAATATCTTACGCAAGTATATTTGGTGCATTAAAGTGATCTTTTGTTTTTATTAAAACAGCCTCCAACCTATTAAATTAATTAGACACATTCACACGCTCATCTCACGACAGTTCAGGGTGTCTTGAACATTGTTATCGTTGTTTTTTACTCTCGTTTAATTAGAATATTCTTGATACATAAAATTACTTGGTGCTCCAAAGTTCAAGTAAGCTATCCTTCAATCCCGATGAGAGAAATCCGTAGTGGCAACTTGAGGCCTGAAAATGTTTGACTGACCACAAGGCTACTATATTGCAAGTCAAACGGATGCGTTCACATACTTGATTTTACGAGTAGATATATATTTTGCAAGCGTTTCGGCCGCCTGAGGTCCTAATGTAGGCAAGTATCATATAACAAACTCGATTTAACGCACCGAACGCATTCGACGCGGCGCTTCGGTTGGTGGAGAGCACGAAACGGAATTGGCCTCTGATACAATATTTCAGCTTCAAGGCCGAAACCGATTTAATTTCTGACAATAAGAGAATATATTTTATATTGCGCATCATGTTTTAAAAATCAACACAATATAATTATGTACTGGATACGTTGTTGAAAAGTCAAAATTGAAGCGATTGCGATTACGGGCGTGTATCGTGATTAAACTCAACTTTATATTGTGTATATTTCTGTTGAACTAAGCCCTCATAATCACGGAAAACTTATAACGTGTATTCAGTCAATAAAGATTAAAACAATATCAGACACAACTTGTACGGCTCCCATACCTAATATTTCCTGTAACATCGATAGCTAGCGTGAGTAATGGCTGCTTTCATGTGTATCTTCGTGACAAATTGCGACCTGAGACAGAGCAATATCAATCTCCGATGACTGTAGATGTAGACGGTAGATAAGCAAATATATCAAGTTTGAATACATATAAGAAGGTACGGAATTCAAGTCACTCTAACTTTAATTAAGATTGGTTCAGTTTTCTTAATGAAATGAGCGACGTCAATATTTTCGAACTATTTTATACATTGAGTAGGGGAAAATGTTTGAAATGCTAGTAGGATGCCGTTAGTGCTCTGAACATTTATATCCGTTGCATGATATTGTGTAACCAAATTGTTATTTTATTTATTGTTATATTATATTTTTATAGCTTTGTTTTGTTTATTTTAATATGTTTGTGTTTTTTAACTTTTTAATTATAAGTAGAAAAGATCTGCTATTCTACTTATAATTAATAGTAAAATTAATTATAAGTATATTTTTATATATTTTAGTATAGTTTATTTTTATTACAGTAACTAATAAAAATAAAGAATAAATATCTTAATCTACACGACGTCTTGGTCAATACTGTAATGTTGTGCATTATGTGTAAATCCTACTTAATATAATATTATAAATGTGAAAGTTTGTGAGGATGGATGGATGGATGGATGAATGGATCTTTGTTACTCGTTCACGCAGGAACAGGCGAACGGATTTGGATGGGCACGGATAGATTGTATTATGGAATAGCACATAGGCTACGGGTTCGTAAACCACGCGGGCAAAGCCGCGGGCGGAAGCTAGTAAATAAATATGTGGTAAATATTTTATGGGGTGTTTCATTATCCATTCTGTTTAATAATCGAGTATCTATACAAGTTTCATACAGTTTCACCACATTATGCCTGAATTCCTCGAATGAAAGCAGGGGTGGATAATAATTCAAACTTAACCTCATTACGATGACATTGTTATCATCAACAGGGCATAAATATAATCGGCCACTTGAGAAATTCACAGAGAAAATTAAAAAGCCTTACCGAATCCTTACCGAAGACCTATCGAACCCCTAACAAAGCCCTAGCGAAGCTCTAGCTAAACCCCAGCGAACCCCTACCGAAATGGAAGCCTTGGAGAAGCCCTAGCGAAGCTCTAACTAAACCCTAGATAACCAAGAACCATACGCTCAGCAGCCGCACTTTTGATCGCGACACCAATAAGGTACCAATATAGAATTGCAGATAAACGGTTTTTATCTACTAAGAAGGTGAGGTGGGGTGAGGTATCTTCGATATCCAGGTGAGCTTATCGCACAGGCAAAATGGGTACGCTCGTAGCAAATTTCAATCGAGGGTAAAATATGGGGAAGCCGGTGTGTTTGCTATAAAAGGTGATAAAAACTAAACTATCGCCAAGCACTATTAAATGTACAACCTAAAAAAAAACATAACTGAATCACGCACACATTGACATACACTCGATTAACTTTATGATCATCCCGTTATACAGGGTAGCAAAAAATATAAAAATGTTTTCAAGATTTTATTTATAGAAGGGTACATACATTTTATATATACGAGTAGTCTGGTACCTCTTTGGTCTAGTGGTCGTAAGCGCGACTGCTGAGCGGGAGGTCCTGGGTTCGATTCCCGGGTCGGGCAAAGTGTTATTGGGTTTTTCTGTATGGAAATTCTTAGTAGCAGCACGGAGTCTGGAACTGTGCCCGGTGGATGGCAATAGGCTTGATCCAATAACGGCATCGGTGAAATGTGGGTGTACAATTAAATACTACGTATACGAATACTACGGTAATATAAGCTTACTTGTATTTATATTTACACTCTGTATAAGATAACATCCACGCAGTAACCACTTTTAGAAAATTTCCTCACGAAGATTTTAAGAGACATTTGATGGTTTTCTTGCTTATTCAATTACAATTAATGCGTCAACTGACGTGTAAAGTAATATGCAGTAATTTCCATTAATCTTTACTTCCGACAGTGATTTGTTTACACACCACGGATCTATGAAACGACGAGCAGAGCCTTACATAAATATTGGAACTTTCTGACGAGAATCTTAGTGCGCATGTCAATCACGGAAAGGGGTTTTAGGGTAGTTCTGAGATAGCCAGTGGACTTAAAATTTAAAATCCGAATAAGTATTCCATTTCCAAAACGATGGTGGATAGGAGCGTTACTGATATGGAAAGGACTGGCTGCGGTACCAAACCACTCGTCAAGGGTTGGACCCATAGGCATTGTGTCTCTTGTTGGGAACCCTCTCTATGCAGTAAACATGAATAGACTATTTGCATTTCGCTTGCAAATGACGCGTGCAAGCGAGAGGTAAATCACAAAAGCAATAGAAGCACCGTCATCTTAATACTTTTTGTGTTTATTTTGATCATATTATAGCGTCAATTTTTATGATTCCTTGGCATAAATGCTATTCTATGATCTTAGGATTAAGCGTTGTAGTTGCTTTCCAAGAGATTATGTAAGTTTGTGTTGTGAAACAAAGCAAGTTCTAATTTTGTGGATTTACTTAGTGATGTGGGTGTAACACAAATATCATATAACTACAAGTGCATATGTATGGAGAAACAGTTTCTACAGCACTACATAATTATAAAAGATAATTTATTTTCACGTAGATTTTCTGTTCAAGGTTCGATATTAGTTTAGTAGTGCAAGCGCAAGCGCAAGCGCGGCTTCTGAGCATGGTGTCCGGGTTTGATCTTCGGGTCAGGCAACGTATTTTTCTGTTTCTATTAGAACATTGTCCGTAGCGGCCGGCATCCTAATTAAGTAAAAAAGCGACAGCAACGCGATAGCCACGCGACAGCAATCTCACTGTCAGTCAATACATTATATGTCACAAAAATGACGTTTGACAGAAGTTATCGCGCGATCTACGCCTGTCGCTACATCGATAATTAGGCTGCCGGAGTTTGGAATTGTACTCGATAGATGGCAACAGGTATGTCCATAAGCCACCATTGATGAAATATGGGTATACAATAGTACACTTCTGCCTGACTCTTCGGGAAATACATATATGATACTTAGTGTATTATTCTCTTTTCAAGTGCCTATTTATTTTAGGACACTAATGTGGGCAAAGCCGCGGGTGGAAGCTTCATTATAAATCTGAACTAAAACATATGTAGGTATGTATTTTCTTTGAGATTTAAAATAAATTATACAAATTCACCTCGTCACACCTGTTTGCTTGTGTTTAACTGTACATATTGTTTAATAACATTTGATAAATTGAAACAGCTTCAGCTATATACTTCCTACGCGAAAAGCGAAGGGTGGGTAGAGGATTACCTGCGTAACAGCGTAAGAGTTACGCACGTAAATCTCCTACGTCAAGAGAAAGTAATGAAATATTGTATGATTTTTGTGTATGGGGGTAAATATATTTTAATAGGTATGTATAGACTCGGTTTTCGGTCGCAATCTCGATGTACGGGACATGGGTTCTAAATCGGCGCGCACCAAATGATGTGTGCATGAGCAATTATAATCATCAGTGCTATAGGTAAAGTCAGTCAGTAAAAGAAAAAGAGTTTTTCTGAATCAACGTAAGACTTGTGGCTACCACCAACATTTGACACTAGGACCGCAATACATACCTAGAGGGGAGGCCTAAGTCCTAACAATGGAACTGATCAACTTTATCAATGTGAGCTAAAAACATCATTGAAAACTATCAACATACTTATTTAAGACCTGAAACAATCCGATTAGTACCTATTCAGTAATTTTAGTAGATTACACGCATATTGTACATACTGAAACGAATGAACACTTACGAAGAGTGATCTTGGAATGGGCAAAACGAGATGTAACACCAATCAGAAACTCAATTTACAAAATAATTAAATCCTAACGAATATATTAATGTGAGATTAGGGTTGCCAAAAATTTGCTTTGAATATATTATGACCGGACTGATAGGTGATTTAACAGAAGAATTTATATGATACCACGGTAGAAGGAGGCTAAGAAGGTCTTGTTCTACCTTATCGGTTATATCCTTCAGGATGGACGTAGTTCCCAGAATTGAGACGTGTTTAAAAAGAAATACGATTAGGAGGAGCAATAAATGAATTAATTTTTGCCCCTGAATTAAATATGCAGAGGGCAAGTGTAGGCATGGATATCTATAAGGATTTCAAGTCACTCCAACATTTTCACTTACATAGAACTACGACTTTCCATTAATTTTCCATTAGACAGCCCTGAACAATTTGCTCTCGGATCGCGTAAAATTTATAACGCGTAATTACATCTCGAGATAGATCGTTCAAGGGGTTAGGTTACGCCGCAACAAGTACGTGAGCCACATTCTTAATTTAAAAAATGTGTTTGTCTTCTTTTTTATTCAATACGTATTGCTTTACGTCGTGAGGGTTGGTTAAAGGGTACGAAGGGCCATTTTTTAGCAGTGATTAAACTGCTTATTCGTATCAATGTCGTTAACAGACTAAACGTCAAGTGACGTGTACGGTAAGATTCTTGTAAACGAAATTCTAAATGATGTAGGTACGCAGTGTAACGTAAAATTATGCTGTAAAAGAAACTTAATATTATAATAAACTAGCTTCCACTCGCGGCTTCGCCCGCGTGGACTACGAATCCGTGCATTTTCCCGGGATAAAAAGTATGCTATTCCAGACTATAATCTATCTTTGTGTCAAATTTCATCCAGATCCGTTCAGCCGTTCTGGCGTGAAAGAGTAACAAAGATTCATCCATCCATCGATCCATCCATCCATCCTTACAAACTTTCACATTTATAATATTAGTAGGATTTTCTTTGAGTTGGACTACTTCGCTTTATCGCAAATGGATTTCAAATTTTTATCACGCAACGTGTGTTACTCTCACACAGTATTTCATAGTGAAATATTAATACAAAATGTTCAATAAAGAATATATAAATAAATACAAAACATACGAGATTTAGAATGTCTCTTTTTAACCTTTTTCGGGCCATTAAACAATTTCACACAAACGCTTTCTTGATCATTTGCATTTGAATCGTATGAGCTACTTTGCTATCATGTCAGACATGGAAATTGTACACAAATAATAATAACTACACAAGACTGTTGCAGATTTTCTAAACACACGTTGTTGTACAACATCTAGACAATAATATGGTTATGTATTATTTAGTCATTTACAAATGTGCAGATCAGACTTTGATTATCACTTTCATTAACAGTGAAGAAAAACAACGTGAGGAAACATC
The DNA here is from genome assembly GCA_947562105.1 of Shargacucullia verbasci. Taxonomy (NCBI): domain Eukaryota; kingdom Metazoa; phylum Arthropoda; class Insecta; order Lepidoptera; family Noctuidae; genus Shargacucullia; species Shargacucullia verbasci. Next base: position 4,582,365 of record OX387296.1, read on the forward strand.
CACACCTAAGTAGGCAGAATAAACGTATTTAATCATCTAGCTTTTGCGGACTAAAATCTTATATCTCTGAGAAGATCTTCATGTCCAATTCCCTAGTTCAATCTCTCAGCTTCGTTGACCGAGTGCGCAGGAGGCTTGACACGTGCAGAACTAAACTGCTTATAAGATTTAACAACATTTTAAATTTCGTTTAATCTTTATAAACCAGTCCATGTGATGTTGACATCGTGGCTCGGGTTTTACCCAAGCGTTTTCCTGTTTATGTTATTTTAGTATAACGAGAAGCTATAATTAGTTCAACCCTTGGTCGTCTAATTGCTCTCAAAACCGATATATCGTTATATTTTTGTAGGGAATCGATACGCGTTGATTACAGACTTCCAAAACGTACCAACTAGGTACCTACGCACTTGTAACTTCAGAAAGTTAGACGTACTTACTTAAAAGCTCTATTACTACCACGCAAAATTTCAATCAAAATTTAGTTTATTAATATATTGTTGCTATTGCCCACAACTTCGTTTTCGTATATTTTCTGTTTTGAATCTCGACAACAGCATCACTTAAGTATAAAAAATAAATCTTATTCGATCAAGCCCGAGGAGAAAAATTACGAACAAAAGCCCACATGTATTACGTTTATGTATTGTGTGCTATACACATATTTGTTTAGTTTATATAGGTACATATGTACCATAGTGTAGTTTTGTTTTTTATTTACTCATTTAATTTACATGTAACTTGACGGCACGGTTGGCGCAGTGGTTGAGCGACCGACCGCTGCGCTACGTGTCGCGGGTTCGATTCCCGCACGAAGCAAATATTTGTATGATCTACAGATAGTTGTTTCGGGTCTGGTTGTGTGTGTATGTGACATGTATGTTTGTAAACTGTACCCACGATACAGGAGAAATATTAGTGTGGGGCAACGTTTCAAAAAAAAAAAAAAAAATGTAACTGTCCTTCAACACTAAATCTCTCTATCGCTTTTAGGTTTGCTGTAAGAGAACTCATGCCTGAGTTAAGCTCGCCTTTGTGCATATATTTTAAAACAGTATTTTTGTATATTTCTTGTATACAATAAAGAATAATAAGAACTGGAATTTTATGAGTGAAGATATAAAATCTCCCTCGTATCGTTGTGCTAAGTCTTGTCTCCGAACAAAGTCTTGGTCAAATACTTTGTACCAGATAGCGAAGACGCTTTTATTATCAAAATCTCATAAAAGTTTCAAAGTAACGGAAAGCTGATAATATTATTTATTAATATAATAAATTATGTGGCACTGAACGCCTATAGACGTCATAACAATAAAATTTATTTTTGTCTCGTATGACCCACAGTGTTAAAAAGCAGTAACATGGCTATGACATAATTGTCCTGTAAAAAATGAAAAAAAAAAAAAAAAAAACACTTATTTTGTTTACGCATGGCAAATTATTAAGCAATCAATTTTCCATTATTTTTTAAACTTTGCCCCTCAGTTGGAATAGTTTCTGTATCGTGGGTGCGTTTACAAACATCACATGCACAAAAACCTAGACTCCCGCACAACTATCTGTCAGCTTGGAACCATCTACACGGCGCTACGTGAAGCGGGTGCAATTCGCGATCGCTATCGAAATTTTCCGATAAATTTCTGGACTTTTGCAAAATATGATACTTTTTGAGATATTCACTGCACTGTGGGACGCGTCCATCTGCTATAATTCAAGCTACCGATACCTATAATATATAAAAATTCTACCACCCGATATTCTCTCCATCGTCATTGAAATCCAACGTGAATAGACGGCTCCTACGTGATATACCGTACCTACATTTCTGCCATTGTGGCGTCGTATATGGAATATAATATATTGGTGAGCACTAGATCTTTTAAAGTGACTTTCGATACCATCTATATTCGATATTGTGATACTCGTACCAAACGATGAATTCCCTGAAAAATATGTTTTTTTCTTACACATCGATAGAGGAGTCAAGCAAAGTTTTCAATGAAATACAAAATAAATTACAGGTTATGTTTTATTCAGTTTTAATCAAAAACCACAATATATTGTTCGGTTCTTGAAATTGTTTATCAATTTCCCATCATCATCATCATCAGCAGCAAGAAGACGTCCACTGCTGAACGAAGGCCTCCCCCTTAGACCACCACATCGAACGACATTCCGTCACTTGCATCCATCGATTGCCCGCGACTTTCACAATGTCGGTCCATCTAGTAGGAGGCCTTCCTACGCTGCGTCTTCCGGTTCGTGGTCGCCACTCGAGAACCATTTCCTACTCGAGTTTAATTTGACTAGAAGCAAAAATCATTTTTATAAATTAAAATAATTGATTAATTTATCATAACAGTATCACGCCTGTATTCCCCGAAGGGTTAAGCAGAGGAGTATTATTCAACATCCATATTTCACCGATGCTGTTATTGAATCCCATATAATAGGGAGCGAGTCTATTGTCATCTACCGGGCACAGTTAGTCGCGTTTGCGATCATTTGACTGATGAGGCAGACGGACAAAAGTATACTTTTACACACGAGTTCACTGAATAACTCCAGAGCATACATTGCTCAAAGTTTACACCAGGCATATATAATTAACAGATGCTCATTTTAAACGAGAGTGTCATTTTTCTTGGACTCATATGTGTAGGTACCGAGGTAATATTGAAACAGGACGAGCGTTCGAATTCTTATTTTATTTTTCGAATGCATGACGTCGTGGGTTACTCTCATATTTTATTGTGAAGCTTTGTTCGATGTCCTTTGAGCTTCGCTTGAGCGTTTTAAGATCCTTGGTTCTTATCTTGTATTGTTACGGAGTACCTGAATATGGCACGCAGACTGTTCAGAAAATTCTTTACACCGTCTTTCACTCACTTCTTTACAAGAAAGGATTTATTTACATAAGAGACTGGTAGTCCTCGCGAATCCGTCCACGTAGATATAATTTTTATACAAACTTTGAATATAAGTAGAGGAAACCAAGGCAACCAAGATAACCAAGGAATTAAGGAACCAAAATGTCGTGATTACTATATAAGTATACTATACATAATTATCTCACACATTGACTTACACAAAATCTTAGCAACAGCCTATAAACTTGAAATTTAGCAGATACATTTCTATAGGGTGTAATCACCTGGTTTTCCTACATTCGATTCCAGAGAGGGTAAGTAAAATATCTGACTACACGGAGTCACGGTAACAGCTAGCAAAGGGATAAAATGAACATCTACCGTCACTGTTTTTAGCCAGAAATAATAAACCTACCTAGACTATCAGTAAGTAGACTTAGGTATCAGTGGCATGCGGTGCATAAAGACAAAAAGACACTGCCTACCCTACATAACTTAGATAAATATTTATTATAAGATATTTGAGGTGGCAAATCACATACATTATTATTTAATCGACAAGACGGCGAACCAATACCAATTAAATTTGCAGTAGGTATAATTGGTAAGTAAGCTTTTAAAATTTTCTGTCTACCCTGTTTAAAAACTCTGTGCACGCCGCTGCTAGGTATTAAGGCTTTCTTGTCATCGAATCGACCAAACGTTCAGAGATTAATAATTCAACTTCGCTCTGCACTTAGGTCGCGCAAGACGAACAGATTTTGACGGCTCAACTCAAAGTATTACGCTTCATGCCTTTCAGATATTTTGGGCTTGGTTTAAAATAATCAAAAAATTTTGCGTGTACTATGGTCCGCTGAAAATATTTATATTCAATAGCTTTTTTATTCATGATAAATATATCTGTGAAAATTTTATAAATTCGACATTGTATTTGTACTTTTGGGATTAACCTAAGGGATTAAGTAACTTTAAGTTGCTTAAAGTTTTAATTAATAAAGTCTCCTGAATAGGCAATATAATAAAAACACGCTATAGGTATACTTGTATAGGCACTAGCCTACTAATTTTATTCCGAATTGTCCGTAGATAATTTTGGGAACGAAGATTATGGCGGTGAAAATTAGGTACCAACTACCTAAAAATTTCATTCTTGCTATTTGTAAAAGTGAATGTGTTTATACGAGAACTCGCCACGAAAATAAACGAATTATACCAGGTGCTACATTTACTGGGGCAGCATGTTTTTACCCAACGGACGTAGGAAATACGTTTCACACAAGCTCAGAGATTTTCAACTAATTAAAAAAACGTTTATCCGCTCGTGTTGCGTAAAGCACAGTCGTTATTATTTCATTATGGGATTTAAAATTCTGCCGTCCATGTTATGTTGTGGGTCTTAATTTTTAAACAGCGGAAAATTAAACTGGCACCCTTTTCATTACTGACCCGGCCCTCAGCGCTCGCGTTTGCTATATTTACTAATGCTGTAAAAAGAAGTTGTGAGTTTTTTCGTTGTACTCGGATGTTTCTCATGAAATCTACTTGACTCTACTTCAGTAAACTCGTTTTTCTATTTTGTAGTTTCAACTGTAAGTTGTAGATGCAATGGCCCCAATACACGAAATTCTATGGCGCTATAAATCATACCCGAGACGATTCACAAAATTCTCCAGCATAATCTACGAACATTTATCTCAAACCCATCCAACCTACTTTCAGAGTAAACTCCTCACAAGTTTATGACAGCAACAGATTCCGAACCTCAGACGATAGCTCCCAAGACAATCGTGCGCAATAAACTGAACAATCAACATGCTAATTACATGCAATATAAACTTCGTTAGGCGTCAAGTCGTATGCAGTTGCAGACGTTGTGAGGTTAGAACTTGGCAGAATTTAAATGATCTTGTGTCTTCTAAAACGTTTTGGCTTCCTGTTGGCTCATTTCCAAGGTTGCTAAGATTCAGTAGCAGTGGCAGCGTCGCTAGCACCCGGAGACAAACGACCATGGCATGCGTTTAAGAGCATGATATTTTCTGCTCAACAAATATATGCTATGACCGACGCTGAGCAGAAATTGTATTCATCGTAATATGTATTACGATTGTGTAAATCATACTTAAAACAATGTTGCACAAAGTTTTTTAGATATCTGTTAATTTGGTTTGTTAATTAAATTGGGGTCAACGGTTTCATTTGTGCAAAATTATTATTTTTAAGGTTGGATATAGTCCGCTTTTTTGTCATGGGAGTCGTTTAATAAGTTGGATTTTTACAGGTTATATAGAGATTTGGGGTAAAATAGAACGCAATATGGGTCGAGAAGGCCCTATTTTCAGTTTCATTTTTTCACTGTTTTTATTTTCCCCAGATCTAACCTTCACAGCCAAAACATTTTATTCAGTACTATTACACTATTTTTTAAGCAATCGTCTCTCGATTCATTTTTGGAAAACAAACTGAAGCAAAAAAATGTGACGAGCGTTTCTACTGAGTAGCTACCTGATGTGCTTCAAGCGTTATTAATAATATTTCAGGCAAACACAATTCTAGGCATGGGCTTCATCTCAGAATGCAAAGATTTTGGCTTGATCCACCACACTATAGTGGTGCGGGTGGGCAGATCAAAGAATAAACACGATCCACTATCGAGAACCGTTTCAGTCTCTCTCAGGTTGGCAGGTTTTTCCACTATGTGTTTGTTCATCATATCGCAAGTTATAATCGAATGTTAGAAATTAATAAATTACTAAAATCAACTTATTACAATTATTTCATATTTTCTCTTGTTTAAATTAATAATTTAGTGTTTTTATGTATTATATACATAGTTATTGTTTGTCACATTGTGGTTGAAAGAACTTTTAAAGAAACTGTCACCATTGTACCTACCTATAACTATAATAATACTTTACTATTTAGCAAATAAACAGTTTAAATCGATTTAAATCACCTGTCACACATAACTGTTTCGGCGTTCCTCCTCAAGAAAGTTATTTATTTCATAAACATCGGCACTTTATTATTACATACACATTATTGAATTAATTCGCTTTCAGCTGTCTCCAAAAACACTTCAAACGTAATGTATTGGTTGTCGACTCCACGCGATAGTGCTCAGAAACCACTTAACCCCACGATTTAGCGTTCGCTCTGTTGAAGAGCGAATTTGTGAATGTATAGTTTGAAGTGTAATAATAATTACTTCATTTTGATGTAAAGGTGGAATAGAACGTGTTACTTAGTACCTAAATTAAGATTTATTATATTTCATCAGTCAAGTTTGCTTAGGTCTAGTGATGACAAGCATGGTTGCTGAGCACAAGGTCCTTTTTATTAGATTTTTTTGGTCGAAATTTTCCTGTAGAAGCTCGAAGTTTGGAATTGTATCCGTTGGATGTCAATAGGCTCGCATTATATAAAGTGGATGTCAAAGTCAAAGTCAAGCCAAAGTCAAAGTTTTCTATTTCAACTAGACCTTTTCGGGCACTTTTTAAAAGTCGTGTCTCTAGGAGCATTTGTACAATATAGTACAAATGTGTGTTTCATAGTAGCCCACTTCATGCTATGACGTATAGCAATTAAACTATTCGTTATAGCCAGTGGCACGCGGTCCATAAAAACAAAAAGACACTGCCTACCCTACATAACTCAGATAAATATTCATATTTATTAATATCTAATATTTTATCTACGAGTAATTATTACCAATAAACAAAAAATTCTAAAATATCAGAAAAGTTGATAAATATTTATCTGAGCCGTGTCACTGCTACTGGTTATAGCGTTCATTGGAGATTCTTCAATAGAGAACATCAACGAAATAGTCATAAGAAGTCTTCAAAATTCCGTAACTAATAGATGCTTTACACACCAAAATTAAACATACCTAATGAAAAGGCCATTCGTCCTTTAATTACCTCCCAATTTTGTATAAACACCAAGGGCCCGGAACGTTTTGAATTATGATACACCTACATATGATCATAAGTCCCACCTTTATACTGCTATGATAATAAATATCAAAGTTTGCCCCCACAAATATCTAATCCAATTCCTAACAGGTCGCCCCCGGGACTAACCCCTAATTGGATTTGGGTTCTATAAGCGCGCTACTATTTTTTTGTTTTTTTTAAGGTTGAGATAAAATTGTGGCGAATCCGTAAATCTTTTATTTCAAATTGGTTTAATTTTCATAAAAATGACTTTGTTAAATACTCTGAAGATAATTTTAAACGCAAGAAAACCTAGCTATTCTAGGAAGACATATAATCATTGGCAATGAGGTATCTAGACTGTCTCATTAGTCTAGTGGTCGCAAACGCGACTGCTGAGCTTGAGGTCCTGAGTCCGATTCCCGGGTCGGGCAATATGTAATTAGGTGTTTCTCTATGGAAATTCTCAGAAGAACACGGAGTCTAGAACTATGCCCAGTAGATGGCAAGAGGCTCCCCCCTTTATTATATGGGACTTAATAACGGCATCGGCGTACAACATTGCCTAACCCTTCGGATAATACAGGCGTGATGCTTTGTATGCTATGTTATATTATACGCAAGAGAGCTGCGTCGTTGCTTCACGGAGTATCTACGGGCAGCTGCAACAGCATTCTGATTGTAACAGCAGATAGGTATGATTGTCTGTTTTTAAGCATTGGATGTGCCTGTGTGTTTAAATCTAAGAATGTACTATAATATATATAATAACTATTGCTTGCTATACATTTATTGTGTTGTTTTGTTTTTTTGCATCATCTTGTTTTACTAAACATTTTTTTATATAGCTATCTTCTATGTTCTGGATCATTGTAATCTGTCACTTAATTTAATAGAGATTTTTGCCGATTCTTCTCCATAAGACCATTTTTTTGGAACCGTGCAATTAGAGTTCTTTAACGTTTCAAAAGTATCTGTATTAGGTTTATTTGAAATAAAAACATGCCATCTATCATTCTATGTATCTAATTATACTTGCCGCTGTTTTTTTTTATACTTTGTATATTTAGTCAACAATTAATTTTTCTGTATGGTTATCAAATCTATTTGTAAACTGTATACAGAAGAAATCTACCTAGTGTACGTTTATTTTAAACGATAAAAACATAAAAAAAATATAAACTCTCTTTAAGATATAATCTAGACCTAAACTCCATCACTCCTGGGCAGTCAGCCCGGAAATAATTTCCGGCTAATCTTCCCGCCCAGTATGAGCAATTCACACGCCAACATAACAAAAGAGAATACAACCTTATCAAGTTACAAACCACTGAAATAGGATTATGTGGAATTCCCGCAAGAACACAAAATCAAATAGCTATCAAGTTTAATACAAATGAAGTTATTTAGTGCATCATAGGATTATGACGGTAGTCATGGTTCTAAAACTGTTGTTTATGAAAAAGTCGCACTATTTATCATTTTAAAAATATAACGAGAAAAGGATAGAAGAATGTAGTCCTTTGAAATAAGTCTACTTACTTGTTTAACTCAATCTCAAACTCAACGTGATTAACCATAACGGACATAGAGTAATTTCACCTACTAACCTATTAAAATGTGTTTTATAAATTAAGTTCAATGCACCATGCAACGGATAGATTGACTAGAATATAGAATTGTTTAGCGACATAAAGTTCACTTTTGTTTGTCACAGATATTAGTTTCAATAATGTGTGTCAGCTCGAATGGTTTTATTGCAATTACTTGTAAATATAACAGTGTGATGTATGCTTGGAGTTAAACTATAATTAAGTAGGTAGGTGAAGAACCATCACAACAAGAATACTAAAGAATGAGTTAATTTTTGTCACAAATAAGTTCGGAGGAAGTAGTTCTTGGAGAATGTGTCTGTTTACATCTTCTTTCCCCATATTTTAGTACGTCTCCTTATTCATGATTTATGGGATGTGTACACATTTAAGGGATATAAATGTGTACACAAGCGTTAGGCATATTTATTACGCTATGCGCCACATAGCGTAATAAATATGCCTAACGCGTTAGGGAGGTTCAATATGACAGCCAACATTTACTCCTTGGGTTATAAAGTGCTCTCAAAGTAATAATATTCTTCTTCATTGTACGTTTTTGGGGGCTTTGATGTGTTAAGTTGAAATGGAATAATGGCGTGAAGTCTAAACATTTCACACTATAACCACGTAAATACTTACACTGGTGCCTCATTTTTTATTAGTATTTTAATTCATTAAGATGCTAAGGGTCGCTGTCACTCTAAAATATATTGTAGGTATATTTTATCTGCTTTGAGTCCAAACCATTTCTAAGATCTTTGACGTTGGCATTAGTAAAGCAAATATTATGATCAACAAAGTGTCTGTTTGTCAAAATAACAGTTTTTTATTAAATGTATGTGAAAGAATATACGGCAATAATAACAAAAAAAAAAACTTTATGCCCATGTCTGTCTGTTCGGCTAATCACCAAATTGGTTGGACCGATTTGGAAGGGAAATTCAATGCTAGATAGCTGCTATTATAAGGAGTAGCTTAGGCTAAAATTTCCGCGTTAAAAAATGCACGGGTTCCAAGCAGTTTAGGGTAATCCACGCGAGCGAAGCTCCAAGCGGAAACGAGTACCTAATACGATCAATTCTTAACGCAGACGCGTGATTCATTGGTATTGTTAAAAAACAGACTCTCGATTAAACTACGTCATTGCTCTAGTAGTCGCAAGAGAGACCGCTAAGCTTTTCTGTTAAAAAAATTCTTAGTGGCAGCCCAAAATTTAAATTTATGCCTGGTAGATGGCAATAGGTTCATCCCTTATATTTAGGACTTAAAAAACATCACCGAAATGTGGGTGTATAATAGTACCGACACCTCTGCTTAATTCTTTTGGGAGTACGGGGGTAATTATGCCTACCTCATCTGAGAATATTATGATTCCTTTAGCAAAAAGCTTTGTTCGACAAACGAGACGTATTCATGGATTAATTCATGTTAGATACAATGGAAATCTTATCGTTATCCTATTAAGCTGGCCTAACCTTTTCCGTACCCACATAATGAGGTTTTTATGTTTCGGCTGACATCATTTATTAGACACAATCCTATTTGATCCTTTTAAATAACTTAGCATCACGCCTGTTTTTTTTTCGAAGGGTTAGGCAGAAGTGAAAAAACATGTTATTTGATTCCAATATTGGTATTACTTTTATAAACCATAACGGCTAATAAAAAAGAGTTAAAATTTTACTCAAAGAAATGTTTTGAAAGACATTTGTGTCCTTATTTTCTAGACTCCAGTAATTGGGTGGCAAAGGTTAAATTGCAGTCGCTCTGTGTAAAATATTGACCCCAATGTAGTTGAATAAAGGCTGGACAGATGATAAAATGTAGTAAAGATATTATAGTAAGTTATATTATATTACTAGCGTAATTTAAAAGCACTACGCAAGGGTTAAAGGTAATACGCGTACGCTACAAGAAATTGGATTGGCGTAAAATTTGGGTAAGAGTATTTGACTATTTACTCACGAAATATCTTAGGTTATTTACTTAGAAACTTACATTACGCCTGTATTCCCCGTAGGGCTGTGCAGAGGTGGAGCCTGTTGCCACTCACCACCCAAAATTCCAAACTCCTGGCTGCTACTGAAATTTTTCTAACTGAAAAACGCTATACGACTTTGGTCTAACCAGAAATCTTTCCCAAGACACCAAGCCCTACAGTCAGCAGCGTGCACAGAGTTTTTAGACAGGGTAGGCAGAAAATTTTAAAAGCTTACTTACTTAAAAATACCTGCTGCATGTAGGTTTTGGCTCGTCGTCTTGTCGATTAAATAATGATGTATGTAATTTGCCACCTCAAATATCTTATAATAAATATTTATTGGAGTTATGTAGGGTAGGCAGTGTCTTTTTGTCTTTATGAACAGCACGCCACTGCCTACAGTCGCACTGACTACTAGTCAAATGAGCAAAATAGTTTTATAATATTAAGCGTGACTAAGTTAACATATATATTTTCAAAATATTTTATTTTATATATAATTAAATATATAAAATCACAGAAAACAGTCTTGTTAAATCAATATTTTTATGTGTATCTCAGAAATTAGTTTGAATGGATTCACGGTTGGTGGAGAGACTAAGTGATTAGCTTTCTGCGCTACCGTATTTAATACGGGTTCGATTCCCACGCGAAACAAATGGTTGTACGATATACGGACACCCTACTATTTCTCCTGAAAAATAGTACTGTGGGACTAAGTTTTAAAAAAATAATTTTGTTATCGGACAGCGAATCGCGTATCATCTACAATTGAAAATTCTAAAAAAAAAACAACATACCATCGCGCCTGTATTCCCCGAAGGGTTAGACAGAGGTGTACCTATTATTGTACACCCACATTTCACCAATGCTGTTATTGAGTCCCATGTAATAGGGGGCGCGCCTATTGCAATCTACCGGGCACCATTCCAGACTCCGTGCTGCTACTGAAAATTACCATACAGAAAAACCCAATAACACATTGCCCGACCCGGGAATCGAACCCAGGACCTCACGCTCAGCAGTCGCGCTTAAGACCACTAGACCAATGAGGCAGTCAATGGATAAAAATAAAATACGTTCTTCTATGTGACCGTTATTTGCCCTTATACCATACTAACATAGGATAATAATATGAGAAATAAACACGCAAACTAGAATAACAGAGTAATAAAATACGTATATAATCATTACTTAGTACAGAATACCACTTAACTATAGGTACCTATTGTTTTCTTGGCTTATATATTACTAGCTTCCTTCCGAAGCTTCGCCCGTGTGGTTTACGAACCCGTACATTTTTCCGGGATAAATAGTAGCCTATGTGCTATTCCAGACTATAATTTATCTCTGTGCCAAATTTCATCCAGATCCGTTCAGCCGTTCTGGCGTGAAAGAGTAACAAAGATCCATCCATCCATCCTCATAAACTTTCACATTTATAATATTAGTAAGAAGTAAGATTAGTAGGATATGATAGGATAGGATAGGATAGGATAGGATAGGATAGGATAGGATAGGATAGGATAGGATAGGATAGTAGGAAATAAGATAGGATAGGGTAGGATATTATTTACCCATATATTTTTCTGCCTTCTGTTTTTAATTCCAGCTATTATTAGAGATTCCTACCTATTTTTCTTCAGATAAAATGGACCAGGATATATTTTTTTCTGAACATAGCAATTATGTATGTATTTAATTATATCTAATATTGTACACACTATCAAATATTAACTTATAACCAAAGTAAAATCAATGTCACTGCCGCATCGGTCTCATTCAACACGTTGGACGGTTGAACGTGTAGTCCTGGGATCGATTCCGGGGTGGGACAGTGTTATGTATTTTTTTTCTCTCAGTACTTTTTCTCTCCTTTATCGTACCTCACAATATTCACATAGAACAACGGGATCAAATCCGCGACACAGCGCAGAAAGCCGCTTATTCACTGCGCCAATCGCCTTATCGTATTGATATCCAATTAAGCGTTAATACATAAACACTCCCTTTGGGAATAACTATATTGTGGGATCTAACCTAAATGCCTAAATTAAGCATATGGCCAAACATCGAACGGTATTTGATTAATAAATCATAACTTATTGACATTAGCCCGAATGTATTTGCGCTTGCGCCAAGTTAGTAGGTATACACATTAATATGGACTTGGCAAACATCCTAACGAATATTATAAATGCGAAAGTGAGTTTGTTTGTTTGTTTATTTGTTACGCTTTCACGCCTAATCCAATTTACCGATTTTAAAAATTCTTTCACCGATAGTTATCACCGTTATCAGCGAGTAAAATAGGCTAGGTATATTTAGGTTTATAGATTATAGGTTTTTAGGTTTGTAGTTTATAGGTTTTACCAATAGATTTTAGATCTAAGAAGATTGTTTGTTCTCAGAACTATATCAAAATCCTACCATCCTATCCTATCCTATCCTACTATGAATATAAATGCGAAAGTTTGTGAGGATAGACGGATGTATGTATGTTTGTTACTCTTTCACACAAAAATTCCTGAACCGATCTGGATGAAGTTTGGCACAGAGATAGTTTATAGTCTGAAATATCACATAGGCTACATTTTATTCCGATAAAACAAGAGCGGAGCCGCGGGCAGAAGCTAGTAGTAAGTCGTATTGTTGAAAAGTTTCACAGAAATATTGTAATCAAAAGGTTATAGCAAAATTATTTTAAATACTTTCTTTTTCTAATCATCATCACTATATTAATGTTTTAGCTGGGAATCAAACCTCTTTTTTTTTTAATAAGTACAGCCGTAACGCACCACGCAGGTATTGTGTTGCTGGGTGTCACAACTGCTCACCTGGAAGGGCTCCGAAAACTTCTCGATGGTGAGTCTACTTACTGCCATATTCACCACCAATATAGCCTAATAGGCAGATATGTTATATATTAATAGTATGATAAACTAGGGTTGCCTACCGTCCTGTTCTCCCAGGACATGTTGTGTTTTGGAGTGTCCTGGGTTGTCCTGGATAGTTATTAAGTAGCGTCCTGGGTTTTTTAAAGAGTCCTCGTAAGGTCCTGTGTTTTATTATTCGCGCGCCACTACTGTCTTGAACCTTACGTTAAATCATCAGCGTTATTTTATAATTTAATCCTTAATTTAATTTCTTTTATTATATAATTTAATTGAAGATAATTTCATAAAACATTGTAATTGCTATTAATTCAGTCAAATTGACACTGTTTTCTTATACTTTTCATATACTGCGTCCTGTTATTAAACCAAAATGTCCTGGCATTTCCACTTCCAAATCCTGGTTTTCAGAATTTGGGGATGGCTTGGATCTTGGATGGATTTGGGGAAGGGATGAACACCCGGGTACGTCTTAAAACTGCGGCCAGACACCGGAGGACGGGCAGCAGCGTCCTCTTACTAATCGGTAAGCCACTGCGATCCCCAAGCCGCCTGCCAAGCGTGGGGATTATGGCAAATCCTCTTGGGGGAGGCCTTCGTTCAGCAGTGGACGTCTTCTGGCTGATGATGATAATGATGATGATAAACCCTATCATAAACTGTCTTCATAATTACTTATACAACGTCAGTTATAATATTGCTCGTGTATCTACCTAAGTATACTAGTAATTTAAACACACTTCTAAACAGTAGGTATCTACTAAAACTTATTGTACTTATTGTTCCAATAGGTTCTATTTATTGTTAAAACAGAGCAGAAAACCAAGAATATACCAATAATAATAATAAATTCAGCCCATAACTGGCCCACTGGATGAGTAGGGTTAGGCGATAGTCCAATATGCTGGCCCGGTGCGGGTTAGCGAACTACACACACCCTCAAGAACAACACACCCCTTCAGGTGGACAGGTTTCCTAACATCGTTTTATACCAAACCAAGTAATATACCAAGCATTTCAATAAATTTATTTTTCGTAATTTTTACTTATTGTGTAAAAACTCCAGTTACATGAAGTTGTAAATGAAAATAAAGTGCGAAGACAAGAATATGTCTTTGAGTAAAAAACAAAATAGCCCTACATATCTACTACATATGTATTATAAAATAGTCCCCCCCCTGCCGCGTCTGTTAGTCTGAACGCGATAAACTCAAAAACTACTGAACGGATTTTCATACGGTTTTCTCCAATGGATGGAGTGATAAATGAGAAAGGTTAAGGTGTATAATTCGTTAAGGTTTTGTGCAAATTGGCTGAAATATGATGATGATTGTTGAAATGTCGGAAAAAATCATGCCGACGAAAAGCTTTACTGGCGTGCGCCGCGTAAAATAATAGAGTTATATATCCTTATTAAATTAAATTAGACCATCGTGTTCGAAAAGACTGTGGGCGTATAGGCTCTGCAACCCGTGCGAAGCCGAGCGGGTCGCTAGTGTATGTATATTAATAAAATCAGGCTTCATAAAACAGGCAGGCGTTAATATAGAACACAAAAGCCTTTGTTAAACATAACTAAATCACTGTAAACTACATAAACACTTAGTTATTGGAACTTCCAAGGATATTCGTAAACTTGGCTGATAATAATATTATGTTTGTGTAACACTTGTAATTAGTGACAAAGATACCTACCCTAATTTATAAGCTTTGGTTTGTAGACGATTGTATGTGACAGTTGTCCTATTTCGATGAACTTTTTGTAACTTTGAAATTAATTTGTCACAAATTATTGGTCTGCCTCATTGGTCTAGTGGTTGCAAGTGCGACTGCTGAGCGTGAAGTCCTGGGTTCAATTCCGGGGTCGGGCAAAGTGTTATTGGGTTTTTCTGTATGGAAATTCTCAGTAACAACACGGAATCTGGAACTGTGCCCGGTAGATGGCAATAGGCTTACCCCCTATTACATGGGAATTATTAACGGCATCGCCGCAACTGTCTAACCCTTCGGAGAATACAGGCGTGATGTTATGTTGTTTCTTTTTTTTTCATAAATAACTATGTATTACTAGTCGATAAAGTCTTCACAGCAAGGTTAGCACAGCGGTTAAGCGATCGACTGGATGCACTGCGTGTCACGGGTTCGATTCTCGCACGGAACAAATATTAGGACTTAAGACAGTTATTCTAGGATATAGGTATTTGGCAATGTTAATATTATTTTGTGTTCGTAAACACACCCACAATACGGGAATGATTCCTAATGAACATCATTACAAAAAGTAACGCATCATAAAATAACATAGCATCACGCCTGCATTTCCCGAAGGGTTAGGTAGAGGTGTACTATTGTACACCCACATTATTACATACATATTTACCTACTTCTAGCGCCGAATATCCTTTTGTACGAATAAAATTTAAAAGCCCTTGGAATTATTCAGATTAAGCTATCTATTTATTGCGTGAGACAATCCGTCAGAAAATAAACCCAGGGAGGTTTTATTTTGGTGTTTTACGTGAGCATTACCCAGTATTCTCTAAAAGGGTAGGCAGAGGTATTCTTACTGATACAGATTGTACAAGAATACCTACTTGTCCACAGATAATGCACTTTATAAGATAGTATCTTTCGCTCGCGGCTTCGCCCGCGTGGATTACGAACCCGTACATTTTTTCGGGATAAAAAATGTCTATGTGCTATTTCAGACTATAATCTATCTCTGTGGCAAATTTCATCCAGATCTGTTCAGCCGTTCTGGCGTGAAAGAGTAACAAAGATCCATCCATCCATCCTCACAAACTTTCACATTTATAATATTAGTAGGATAGGATAGGATGACTAAGCTTTATGTATTTGCCGATGACGTTATTAAGTTTTATAAAATAGAGGTGGATCTTAGTACTTAGGGACGCTGACTTTAGGGGCGATATAATCTTTCAAACAACGAATATTTTGAAGAGCTATCACTTTCTCGGTGTTTGAATATCATAACCACTAAAGCACAAAGAGCTGTATTTCACACTCGAGTCCCGCTGCATATTTTCTAATTCAGTGCTGAAGTTTATTTTCAGCGTTGAACGACGAAATTCCCCAAGCTTTAAATTTTTTTGTTAATAATATCACAATGTTTGTTTTGTTTGTTTGTTTTTTTAAAATAAACGTTGCGTCACACTAGGATTATCTAGGATTATATCGTGTGTTTTTAGTTTTAGATATATAAAATAAGTAGGTACCTATTTATTGCTTGGCTGTCTTCTACGTGTCTTAATTTTTTGAAAGTTTTATCAAAATTAACCTAAAATAGAAAATTCGAATCATTTCGAATCAATGTTCAATTCAATCGTCGATAAAACTGACGCAGCATTTTCTTCAAAAACAAAAAGGACCTATTTAGTTCGCCCAAAATATCTCAAACTCCCCGTATAAAAAACACGCCTTAATGCCTACATGATTACAAGAATATTTAAATATCCAATTCATACGGTACAAGTAGAACATCCTGTATTCCATGTACCATTATCTGTTATTCAAACATGTTCACAAAAGAGCCTAAGCTTCACTTCTCCCATAAGTAATATTCACGTCTGGTACTGAGTGCCTATTTGTGAACAAAATGCCCTTTTTATATGTTGGCCCGGGTTGTAGATGTATGAATATTGCATGAGGTTAAGTCCAGGTGTCAAAGAGGTCTCAATGGGACGAGGTCACACTGAGAGCGGTTTGGAGGAAAATGAGTAATAGTGGACTAAGGAAATATGAGAATTACTTAAGAAACTTCATTCTTGATTAATTTCAGCTACCGAACGTGGGAATATTTTCAATATCAATGTTAGTAATCAGTTTGACAAAGACCCCGGTATTTAACAGCCGGTCGCGGCTAAGATTTTGTAAGAATTATTTGCGGTAAACGAAGTAGATATGCTTTTTAGGTTGACTTGGCCGAAACCTTTCGTACTCTCGTTAGTCATATAAAGATTTGTTATATGAAGGGAGGCAAAGCAACCCCTCTTTTGATATGCATTCATTTCAAACGATAAACGAGATACGGAGAGAAAGTCTCTTAAATATTTGCGACAGTAACTAAAATTGATATTTTTTCAAATAACACGGCCTGCTTTCTCTGATTTGTAAACTTAGCTTTGGTACTTAAACCAGGATCAGCAATGTGTCGTTCGTCTTTTCAACCGTGTATGGTTTATTTATAAATTAAAGCTAAAAAAGCGAACCATGTTTATAGTTCTTGAAAACTCAATTAAAATTGTTTACATCAAAGCGGCTACAGAGGTACCGTTTTTCGAAAATAAGAAATCTTTGCTATTAGAAGACTGAAGCGAATCTCTTTACTTATCGTAAAATTCCTGTTCAAGTGTTCGGTTTAACCTACGTTTTAAAACCCCGAAACTTACCGGGAATCTCAATCGAAACCTTCAAAGTATGGTAAAAGAGAAATCGGTTACATCACGTCAAGTGTATTTAGGTATGTTTGTAAATTGTACGCAAAGACTTTTCATACCGTTTAGTAGGCGTGCACGATACGAAGAAATACTACTGAGAGGCAACATAAAAAAAAACATCCATGATAATCAATGATTACTTTTTGAAGTAGACTATCATCCGACCTCCACAAAATTTTAATACTTAATCTGAATCCGCTTTAAATCAGACCTTGGTTTAATCTTATTCTTCATGTATGTTTGAAATTCGTAAAGATTATAAATAACCTGTGGAATGGAGCAATTGGGATCCTGGCATCAGTTAATAGCTTCTGTTTATATGTACACTTTAAAAGGGTTGAAAATAAGATGTGTTTAGCTTTTGAAAGTCTATGAGTTTTTATTAATATGTCTATTTTTTTTTCACAAATATGAGGAACTAGCTTCCGCTCGTGGCTTCACCCGCGTGGTTTACGAACCCGTACATTTTTCCGGAAAAAAAAGTAGCCTATGTGCTATTCCAGAATATAATCTATCTCTGTGCCAAATTTCATCCAGATCCGTTCAGCCGTTCTGGCGTGAAAGAGAAACAAGGATCCATCCATCCATCCATCCTCACAAACTTTCGCATTTATAATATTAGTAAGATTAGCCGTCACTGGCTGTTAAATTACTTTACGGGAGGAATCCATCATGCATTATAAATTTATAACACAGAAGCAATTTTGTGCAAAGTTAACTCAATGACGTAGTATTTTAAATTTTCGTATACTGTCCATAATTTAGGGCCTCGCCAAAACACAATAAGCTAGGAAACATAAAATATCAGTTAGATTTACTTCACAGATATATACCTATTTGTGCAACAGTTTGAACGCATTCTGTCAGATAAGCATCTTTGCGCCCCACTGTTAATTATGCCTGTACCGTGGGTTCGCACTGACACAAATATTTAGGTACGTTTTTGTTTGTTTGTTTGTTTTTTTTTTAAAAACATTGCCCCACACTAGGATTTCTCCTGTGTCGTGGGTACAGTTTACAAACATACATGTCACATACACACACAACCAGACCCGAAACAACTATCTGTAGATCATACAAATATTTGTTCCGTGCGGGGATCGAACCCGCGACACATAACGCAGAAAGCTAATCGCTTAACCACTGCGCCAACCGTGTCGTCCACAAATAACTAGACCCAGAACGACTATCTGTATGTAATACTGATATTTTTCTGTGCGGGAATCGAACCCGCAACACGTAGCGCAGCAGTCGACCGCTCAACCACTGTTTCAACTGAGCTCTTTGTGGTTCATTCATCATTAAGGTGCAGATTTAATCCAGGATAAACATGTATCATCATTTCCTATTTCATTAATTTAATATCACCAATCAGCTGCCAAAGACTCGCAATACAAATTGGATGAATACCAAGCTAACAAAAGCAAAACTTAACAAAATATATTTGCTTCATCATACAATTTTATTTACAAATAGTTCAAAAAACTTTGTGCCTTTCATTGCGAATGCTGCTTCGAACGTGACATGTGTCAACGTCCGAAATGAACGCTTTCAGACGCTAACGACGCGACGATGTGCAACGTGATAGGGTGTCGTTAAGCAAAATTATTGTGAAGCATAAAAATACTGCAACAAATAGCTTTTTGTTCGGACTCCAATTAACAGGATTTTTTATATCAAACGCATTGAATATCAGTAGGTATCTATTGTATCTATATCGGCTGTATAATATTTTTAAAACGTTGTTGTTTTTAGTGATATGGTCACAAAACATCAAAACCCTTTTTTTTCAAACAGAGACGACATTATTCATTAAAAAAACAATATTACCATCTATCAACTGATATCAAAATAAAAAAAGAAAGCTTGTAAGTTATTAGTGTGCAAAAAAAGAGCCTCGACATACGACGATACATGAAATTCTCGAAAGCCTCGATACCTGGTGGTAATGCAATGGTTTGCTAACTGGCTAATCTTGGAAAGATATGGTATGAACGGTTCCAATGTGATAGATAACTCGTGCCCACACGACAGAAGAAGTTATTTTATGAAAAAAATGTTTCGAATAGCGGAGCCATCCTAAATGTTCCAAAACAAATCATAAGTATAAGGTAACATAACATGAGCGACTCACAAGGCATCAGCTATAACATTTAGTGTTGAACTACATCTGGCAGCATGGAATCGCATTTGTTCCGCCTGTGCTACAGCGTGCTGCAGCATGCTGCCGCCTCCCTTCCACTCCGTTCCGTGTTGCCGAGCGCCTCGTCGATTCCGCCGCGTGCGATCGCACTCCCGCTCTCTTTCTCGCTCTAGTAAA
Source organism: Shargacucullia verbasci (assembly GCA_947562105.1). Classification (NCBI taxonomy): domain Eukaryota; kingdom Metazoa; phylum Arthropoda; class Insecta; order Lepidoptera; family Noctuidae; genus Shargacucullia; species Shargacucullia verbasci. Next base: position 4,602,420 of record OX387296.1, read on the forward strand.
TGACGGTTCTAAGTGACAGAAAAAGATAGAAGCACAAGAAAGTACGATTCGGTGCGGCCAGATGTAGTTCAACCCTTACATGGCGCAAGTCGTTCTCACAACGTAATGAAATCAAAAGGCTTTTACCAACTGTGGTGACACCGTTTAAGGGATGCATTAGTGGCAGTATATGTATAGCCATTATATTATGTACGCGTGAGTTATGTATGACTGTATTGTAGTATTATTAACATAGCATCACGCTTGTATTCCTCGAATAGTTTGACAGAGGTGTACTATTCACCCACATTTCGCCGATGCTGTTATTGAGTCCCATGTAACACAGAAACGGGCACAGTTCCAGACTCCACGATGCCACTGAGAATTTTCATACAATAAACCTCCAATAACACTTTGCCCGACCCGGGAATCAAACTTAGGACCTCACGCTTAGCAGTCGCGCTTGCAACCACTAGACCAATGAGGCAGTCTTCTTCTTTCTTCTTGTAGTATTATCGTTGTACATAAGCGCTATGCGAGCATGGAAATGGATAATGCCGCTTCTATTCTTGTACCTTTAAGTAGATTTCAAACCAAGTTTTTATCTCAAATACATAATTGGTCTATTAGTCACAAGGGCAGCTACTGAGTGTGATGTTCTGGGTTCAATTTTTATTTAGGTGACACAAATATTCTTTTGGTTATATTACTATACTAACCTTAAATGTGTGTAGTGTAGTGTAGTAGTTTAGTGTAGTAGTGTAGTAGTATAGTAGTGTAGTTTAGTAGTTTAGTAGTATAGTAGTGTATTAGTGTTGTAGTGTGGTGTAGTAGTGTAGTGTAGTAGTTGCCATAGATATTTTATTTAATAACTGTTTAATAACATTAATGTTTACCAACTAGTAAATATTAGCGTAGCCAATTAGAGCCAGGCCAAGTAATCGTAACGTTAGTTGAAACCGCACGAGTGCCACGGACGTGATAAGTTTTTGCTTCAGTAAATCTTACCAACTTCACACATCGTATTAATAAACTCAACATCAATAACCACGAACCGTAAGACACATCACCAGTTATTTACATAAACCAAAAGCTTAATAACAAATTAATCTCAATTTCACTACACTACGTGTGAACTACTAACTATTACATCGTTGTATGTGGCTGTGAGTTAATTGGTTGGCTTTGTGTAGGGTTTCTACTGGATCCGCACCGCTAAGATACCAGACTAATTTTGAGAACAAAGCCTAGGTTTATGTAGCAATTTTGCTGGAATAATGCTGTGCTAGTTCAATAGTGTGAATTGGTGTAGGTTCAGAAAAGGGTTATCTGTGTCCATGCGCACTTGGGGGTTATAGGTAGGTATTGTCTGGTCGAACCGTGTGGTTTAGTGTACGTAGCTAATAAATTGGAGGGACTGTGCCCCAAGTGCGTGTTTTTCTTGACATTAACTGTAGTAATCAGAATAAAAATGTATTAAAACTGCTTCATTCTACTTTTTTCGATAGAGGTTCACTGAAATACGAGCGCGCGTTCTTTTCATATTATTCTGGGGAAGGAAAACTCTAACTTGAGATACAATTCTTTGTAAATTGACGGCACAGTTGGCGCAGTGGCTAAGCGATTAGTTGTCTGCGCTAGGTATCGTGGGTTCGATTCCAGCATGGATCAAATATTTGTATGATCTACAGATAGTTGTCTTGGGTCTGGTTGTGTGTGCATGGGACATGTATGTCTATAAATTGTAGGTACCCACGGTACAGGAGAAATGCTAGTGATGGGGCAACGATACTTTAAAAAAAAATGTATTTAACAAAAAAAGGGCGTTAAGTCTCATAAACAAAACAAAATCGGTTGATTTTATATTCACACTACTTTTAGGTAGTTTATTGAAGAATTGGCGTCGAGATGTCTACACGCACGCGTTTATTGGCAGTGTTGCAAACTTGTCGTAAAATATTGCCAGTGCATAAAAATACAAGTGTGAAAATTATTACTGACAGCTTAACATTATTGCATAATATGTTATCTCATATACATAGGTATGTATATTCTGTCTACTGTTTTCATGAACAACAAAAATGTATGAATATATTTTTTTCTTCTTAGAAACGGCTAATGTTTATACATGTCCCATCTCTTTTTCTTTTATATTCTCATGTCTTTACGTAGAATGTTTTATCACGAACACTAAAACAAATAATGAAATAAAAAAATTACCACAATTTACATATTTTTTTATATGTACTACCTACATACTTATGTACTTACTTAATAAATATTTATAAAAAACGGTATTATATTAAAAACACAAATTCAATTGCTTAACCTTTACACAAATCCTAATAACGTTCATGAAAATTGGTAGTACCACAGAACTACACATGCCGACTATAAAAAAAATTTATTACTACGCACTACGCAAAAAAAACTTATCTCGAGTAAGATTATTTGAATTTCAAAATAAAAGGTCGAAATGACACCCAAGGGTCAAGAAAGGGATCACAGCTATTTACTGTGTCTGCAGGAGAACAAAAAATGAATTGTTAAGCTAGCCAAATGTATCGAAAATAGTGTATTTATAAAAAAGATGATCTTCTTCTCATTCGTACGAAAACAAATAACCACACGTAATCTCTTCGTGATAATTATTGTTAGTAATAATATAATTCTGAAGAACAAAGTTTTTTTTTTACTATTGCCCCGAAATAGCTCAGTTATTTTCAGAACAAATGATTGAAGTTAAAACCAGGCTTAGTTTGCACAAAACAAGTACTACAGACAATTTTATTACGAAAACAAAAGTGGGAACAAATCTTTTCCATTTTCATCGCGATTATATTCTATTTATACGAGGCGTCGTATCTGCCCACAAACTTCTTTACTGGTATGGTATATGATGCGTAACTTCTGTGATCCTCTATAAGCCCCATTGCCAAATTAGACACAGCTTCTAGAAAAAACATAATTAGAAACTTGGCAACTCTTCATGTCAGTTTTTTTCACAAACGGTTTGTACTCATACGTATTTGGGAGCTTGTAAAAGTATTATTGCAACTTTTAGTCAAGTTCCACAAAACATGAAAATAATGTAGAATTATTTTATTATAATGTAGTATTTTATGTTTTGTATAAGACTTCTCTAAATGGCTGAAAGTCTATGGTCTCACGTGTCTGTCCAATATCCACGTGTCGTAATAGCTGAACAATTGCACAGCTGTCTATTGTGATAGCAGGTGATGCGCGGGACGCCCTTAGAATAGAACACAGCGCAGCTTCCTAGGAAAAACTTACTGAGACCGCTTCTCAGAACTATAAAAATATTCATAAATACTTCATAAAGATTTGAACTTTCAGTAAAAGGTTCTTCAAGTAGGGAACGCGATAACGGGTCCACGGGTAGACACATAAAAACAGAAACAATGATAAACTAGCGGTTAAACACTTGCCTTTCATGCAAGGGGTATAATTTGCGTATCAGTCCACATTCTTTACCTTTATTGTGTACTAGCAGAACATAAGATTTGGTGGACTGGACCGTGGTGGAATAAGTGCTTTACTTCCTTTCTCATTCAAGAAGAGAATCAAGTTCTACTGTGATAACAACAGAGACGCAACATTGAAATCTACAAAACACTTCATAAGGTTTTAAGCCATATTCGCCTACACGATCGTTACTAAAACTCCGCATAAATCACTTAATTCATTTGAATTTGAATAACGTAAAATCATGGGGCCTTTTCTGTTTCCAAAATTCCTAAAAATATTTTGCACAATGCCTGTATAACATTGAATTCTTTCAAAAGCCTTCCATTACGGCCCATTTGTGGGTATTACAATCTTTTTCAGCTATGTTACACTCATAAAATTACTGATAACAGAAGTCCCACTCGTTCATGGGCAGTCAAAAGCCCGAATTGTCTGATAACCGGTCTAAAGAGTAGCGTTATCTACTTTTTAGACCACTTTTGTACCATATGAGTAGTTCGGTTGCCGAGATCAGGACGACTCAACATAATAATGTTGTTGGTAAAGGCCGAAGCATAGCTGACATTTCTGGACGATTAGCGTTTCAGAAAACACCATTTTAATCTATGAACCGTTTGTTCTGACCTATATGCACAGATACAAAAACGATTTTCTGCTACACGGCTAAGGGACTTCTGTGTCTACCTGTTTCGTGGTATCAATGACGGTAGTCTATTGTCAAATTAATGATCTCCAAATATTTTGAAATTGCACGCCTGAGCAGAGTCCATCAATCAAAATAAAATGGTCCTGCGATTGAATACCCTTTGTGAAGACTAGCTTGAAAGAAATTACCGCACAAAATATTTTGTCTGTTCAATTTCCTTTAAAGGAATATAAGTATTATTATTGTTATATATCTTATATATAAGACTATAATATCTTAATTTTGTCTGAATTTCTTTTGATCTGTTAGAATTACTTCAATTTACTTTTATGTACCTATTACAGGCTTTTTAATTAGCAAAATTAAGTTGGCTCTACAGAACTGTTGTTATAATATTCTGTCGTTTTTGCTAGAAGTCTAAAACCGCAAAATAATCGTAAGTCATTTTTTAATTGTATTTATTTCAGTTTACAAACATACATCTCACATACATAAGCATATGAATACGTTTTCGTGCAGGAATCGAATCTGCAACACGCAGGGCAGAAAACTAATCGCTTAGAAAACCAACCGATATTATATATCCAAGATAAATTCTTGGCTATAGTAGGGAAGCTAATTATTACTCATATACTTGACGGCATCATTTATTAAGTAGTATATGCCGTGTTAGTTTCATCGGCAGCGTGAAATATTATTGGTAAGAGATCGTTTCGGTTTAAAAGAACATGGAAGTTATTAAAATAGAGAAGCTTATAGCTAATAGAGTGCTTCGATGGTTTGGGCATGTGGACAGGTAAATGAGAAGCAATTATGGAAAGGGATTTAGATAGAAGGACTTTATTGGTGATGTCTTTCAAAGAAAGAATGCATTAATGCAATGTGTAGTTGTCTGTAGTTTGTTATACATATAGTTTCTACCTACCCCTAAAGGAAAAAAACGTGATGTTTTGTACTCTGTGTATGGTAATTTAAAACTCCATATAATAATGTAGCTCTTTTAACTTCAAACAAAAACTACCAATTTCAAAGCGCTACAACTGAACTTAATTTCGCATAATCAAAGAGATCTCCTAATTGCGAAGATATTTTGATACTTTAATTGTAATTGCTACCACATTGGCTTTATAATTGGAAATGGAATAAAATTTAGATTTTGATAATTAACCTCTTTCACGGTTCGTAACACACGGTAAATTGGAATTTTAGTAATCTAGAGCTTCCATGGATTTTAATTATATCATCAAATTAACTGTTAGACACTGTGGTCTAATTTTTATGGGTAAATGGTTAAAGTTAGTTAATCTTCTGCCCATTGGTCTAGTGATCGCAAGCGCGACTGCTGAGCGTGAGGTCCTGGGTTCAATTCCTGGGTCGAGCAATGTGTCATTGAGTTTTTCTGTACGATTCTCAGTAGAGGCATGGAGTCTGTCTGGTGGAGTCAAGTCTGGAACTGTGCCCGGTAGAAGGTCAATAACTGCTTCAGCGAAATATGGGCATAAAATAATACAATTCTACCTAACCCTTCAGGGAATACAGGCGTGATGCTATGTTATGTTAAATATGGTATTAGACACTTTAGTTAGAGATCATACAAGTATTCGTTGCGTGCGGGAATCGAACCGGCGACACGTAGCGCAGCAGTCGATCTCTCAACAACTGCGCCAATCTTGCCGTCTAAATCCCGTCTAAACCGTGTTCCAATTCCCTTGTGTGTTTTTGTAAAATATGTTATGTTACTGCGTGGATTGGACGTGGTCCATACAGAGATGGACAGTTTCATATAAAATGGTACCAAATGCAGCACCAACATAGCTTTGACAACTATATGCGCAATCTCATACTTACATTTACTACTTAACTTTATAGGGCCTTCAAAGCTATCGCCGCTCCATGGAGAACGACAATAACAACAATATCTATACTATTTCATGTCGCAATGTTGTCGCTGACGATATTTTCAGTTGTTTTCGTTAACTACATTCGTCATGTCAATATCGTATATTGTCGGGCTTGTAAAAAGGCGAATTCGAGCTCTTAATATTGAAATCTGTAAATCCTCTGAGACAAAGACAAATATTTCTGTGCTAAGCCCCTGAGAATTGGCCACTCAGAAGCAAATTCTGTAACTTTAATAGTTTGTTTGACTTTGTGTTTACTATTGTGTCTTACTTGGCTATCAATATTTGACTCTAGGGATGTCTCTATATCGTGAATAGTATTAAATATTTTATAAGGTACGATTCTGTTTTACCTAAAAAAAAAAAAACTATCAATAAGTTCTGATCATTTGTCTTATTAGCAGTTTGGGGAATTGCCCGTGTTAGGGTAGAGTCATTAGTCAGTCAGCAAGTTTCCGTGATTTAGTACCCAAGATTCACCGCAAGAGCTTAGAATCGGCAGTTACGCCACTCGGGGACGTTTTTTCAGTGCACTTTATGTTCCCTTTTCAAGTTTTTTTTTTTGTATCTCAATTTGAATTTCAATTCGGCGAATATAATTGAAGATATTGCCCAAAACTTATTACGTATAAAATGACAAAAAATGTAATTTGTAACTTAATATAAAATTAGTTTATAAGGAAAAATAATATTTGAAATATGAGATACTGTTTGCCAATGAAATTAAAATTCTATCCAGTCTACAATATACTATGTACCTATTCATTTCTAGAGCACTACATTTATATTTTTTGTGTTCTAAATAATTCTAATATTGTGAAATACCTTGTATTCTGAATTGTAAATACCATATTTTAAGGTAATATTAAAGCTAATATTTTATACTCTGTAAGTACTATTTTCAAAATATATATAATATTAGTTTCAAATTAGTTCCAAAGAAGATACGGATGCCATATTGCGAACATTAACTTCGCTATAGGGAATACCGAGCAATCTAAACAATTACTTTCGCCCGCTGGCTTGCTTAAATCTATAGTATAAAATATTAAATTTGTTAAATATATCGAACAAACTATTAAGTGTCTAATTTCCAATGTTTATCATTTTAATCAACTAGTAATAAAATAATAATAATGTCCTGCTGACCGAATTTCGGTCTCGGCGGTCAATCTCACAGGAGATTGGCCAACTACGCAGCAGCACTCACATAGTCCGATGGGACGGCAATCCGACACGACCGGAGAGAGATCAAGCGCAGGACCAACGGCTTTACGTGCTTTCCGAGGCACGGATTTATTTCTTTCACATACACAAAGACCCAGACCCGAAACAACTATCTGCAGATCATACAAATATTTGATCCGTGCGGGAATCGAACCCGTGACACGTAGCGCAGCAGATCTCTCAACCACTGCGCCAACCGTGCCGTCTAAATCAACTAGTACTTGCTGGGCAAAGGTTTCTACCAAAGCCACACTTCTCTGTGAACGTATCTAGGTAGGTATATGGTCATTCCCGCGTCTCCTAAGCCAGCCTCGGTATTTCTGTTTATAAAAGAAATATCATCACTACCAGGTCCACGCTACGTTATGCAACAATATTCTCTATAGGCACAAACCCATATTTTGTCATAACATCCTCAACCTCTCTGGCTTCAAACCCATTGTCATTCTCAAAGCTTTTACACGCAATATTAATTTATTGATCCTTGGGGTTTCTCGCATCTTTCGTAACATTATCTGCCATAACTTACATAGTTTCCGTATCCGAGACGATATGCAGTTGCCCCTAAGCTGTAATTTTGTCTCCATAAGTAAATTTATAGGCAGAATACCCTTACTTTTCTCCGAATTTGAAGTTTTTCTTCCTCATACTAGAACAACGATTCCCTCTTTAGACATAAATTTTCCTGTTATTTGGAACCAAGCTTTACTTGTTTCAATGTTTGCTCAAAGTTTTTGTCTGCAAAATGCTGTCGCCCAGTTTTGCGTGTCATGGCTTCTCACGGGATTTGAAAGTTTGAATTGCTTGATGATATTATGTTTTTGCTTTTGAATAAACATGATCCACTTTTTGGAAAAAACAAATGAGGATTTTATGTGTTTTTGCCAAGAGATGGATCTTGTGTAGGACACTTTAAAGCCCTCGCTAATAGGAAGTTGTGAATGCTTTTAAGAGAATTCTCCATCTTTACGGTTTCCTTCTCTTTGGCCGCATTAGATGTTCAACCGAAACTCTTTGTTATGTCTGATAAAAGAGATAATCGCTGTGTTTAGTTGAGGATTATTTGAATAAAAATCTAGAAGAGTTAAATTTTGTTGTTAATAGAGTTAAACTTTTTGTAATTACTTACCCATTGCAATCTACTATTCAGTCGTAATGATTTTTCTCATTAAATACATATATCTCAGCTATTTGTATGTTTTTTCCAATACATTTATATATTACTTGTTCGTCCATTGCATTCACTTAGACATTTGAAACAAAATTGGAAGCAAATGTTTTATGATAATTGAATTTTAATCAGAATTGCCAGAAGCAAGATTGTGTCGTTTCAGTTGATTGATTTTTCAGTTAGTGTAGGTATTGTAAGAAAATGGATTACGTGCTGCCGATACTCGTTGTTTTAAATAGTGAGTTGAATTTTCATCAGTTCTAGATCAGTTTTAGATTTAGATAAAACTGTTAGAGGAACAGTTTTTATATTGTCTTTTTTATAGGTCAGAAAAAATCCACACGTAAAACGCTAGTAGGACCCGGTAACTCTAGAAATATAAATTTCTCTACCAATAGTAGTGTCAAAAATTTTCTATACGAGAGGTGGACTATTTGCTAAATCACCCTGATCCATGCATGTAAAACTTAATTACATCGGTATGTTGCTAGCCGGATAATTAGGCACCATTAAGGTTCATAAAGGTGAATAAGAACAACGGCAATACAACGGGACATAATAGGTACTGCCATCACCAATAAGATTGCCAAATGTGGTGATCACGGCTATAAAATAAGTCAGTGGTACATCTGCGTGTCCCATTGACTAAAAAATTGGGTTGGAGAAGGGTTGGCACTGATGGTACAAATGAATAGTTTAGTTCGTTAAACAACCGTCTGTTTGCGGGAACCCTTACCAAGCGCATAGTACTAGTAGTTAATCAAGACTATTTCACAGTCCCTTTCTCGTTGTCTTTTTTGCGATGCGACATTTTGCATTGTCTCCCACACTGCGACTGTGGTTGGAATAAATAATGTCAAGCAATGAATCGCGTTTTCTCATTTACTTAAACACTACGGTCAGTTTATATATCCACGAATTTATGCAACTCGTCGTATATTTAAACTCGTCGAAAATTTGGCAATATAAAAATGATTGGTTTTTATGAATTCCTTACTGTACCTGTTCCTTAATTATTGTTATGTAATAAGTAGTAGTTATATCGTAAATGAAGTTTAGTTAGCCATTAGTATTCTCTATTAATATTCTTTCCAACTGCTTGTACTAATGCCTGCTCTCAGGTCTCCTAGTAATATTCTCAAGTTTACTTCATCAAGATAATTTTTAGCTGTAAAATGACAATGCTGGAACAAAAGTCTTCCATGAAGTTCTGAGTCACTGGCATCCAAAACTTCTTAATTTAGCCAGCCACTTAGTGACTCATGTGGATGGCTGGATACTCGCTATTCACAAACCATAACAGCTGCCTTATCCGGATTAGCTGCCTAAGAATACCATTAAGAACTTTATGGAGCCATTCCAGATGTGCAGGTTTGCTTGCGATGTTTTTCCTTCACCATAAACGCAAGAGATAATCGAATGTATAAATCTGGTTGGTTTCGAACTGAGAACCTCTTGCACAGAAGCCAAGCCTTCAAGCGCTAGTCCCTGCTTCTGAAAGTGGACATTATTCAAGTGACAAACACACGTGAACAATGAAGTACGAAGCCTTTTACTTCATCGTTTCTCACGCGAACTGCTAATGAGTGGAATTCTCTGCCGTCTGTGATGCATATACTCTAGGAACCTTCATGGCGAGAGTGAATAAGATTTATTTGAGCTTGCGTGGTAAGGTGGGGTGCTGCCAAACGAACACACAAACAACACGTCAAATATTAATATAAAAAAATAACAATTTCTCTGCGATAGTCTCGCAAAATTTCGAAAATCGTTTCGCCATCATACTGAGGTGGTTTAAGAAAAAAATAAATAAGATAAACCTAAAGGAATAGGCGAAAAATAAAACAAAAGTAAATTTGTAATTTTTTATGAAAATTTCCGCTTCGGATTACTTAGTTCGTTGATAAAGAGTTACTATCAAATTAATTTTAGACGGTACGAAGTTCACCGGCTCATCTAGTTTCATAATAAATAAGACATAAACATTCGCATTTTGTCATCCAAATAAGCGACTGGAAATGTGGACCCCAATTAAACAAACTACACTGATTAAATTAACTACTCCAATTTGTTTCAGCCATTTTAAGTGTAGCAATTTGCGAGGAGTGCAATGTTTCGTGTCCACCGAGAGAAGGTCACATGGTGTGCGGATATGACGAAAAACATACAAAATATTCCATGTTTCCCAGTCAATGTGCCATGACTGCTTATAACACTTGCCACGATACTGGTATGTTATTTTTCTAATGTTAAGTATTATTATAATTGTTGGAGTGGTTAATAAATTAGGCACGCAATCATACTAAATTCGTTTATTACTTTTAAACAACTATAACAAAACTTTATTCTAAAATTAATACGCAATAGCAAGCGACGCCATGACAGACAATATATTTTTTTGTTGGCTTATAGTGGCGGTAAAGTTGCCACATTAAGAATCAAGATTATGACATTTACCACAGATTACAACACGCCTCCTTAAATTTATAATCTTGATCTTTTACATAAACAATATTGTTATAAACATATCTAAAGTAATTTTAACCCTAACCTATTTTTCAAAAATTTGGTTTTGTCTAAACTTTTAGTTAACATGTCTGCTAAGTTAAATTTTGTATCAATTTTTACAATATCGATTATACCCTTTTCATAGTTTTCATTTATATAATGATACTGAACTTCGATGTGCTTTGAATTTTTAGTAAAATTGCCATACTTAGCAATCGAAATTGCACCTGAATTATCTTCATATAATTTTATAGGTTCATCAAATTTAACATTGAATGATTCACTTAACAAGTTTCTAATAAAAAGTACTTCTGTCACTGCTTCTGACATAGCAGTATACTCTGCAAAAGTTGAACACTTAGTTACTGTACTTTGTTTATGTGTTTTCCAAAAAATTAAGTTTCCAAATAATCTAATTACAAAACCTGTTGTAGATTTTCTATCAATATTATCTCCTGCATAGTCAGAGTCTACCATACAATCTAATGTTTCAGAGTTTACATTATCATAGTACGTTAACTTTAAATCTTTAGTCTTATACAAATATTTTAAGATTCTCATTGCATATTTGTAATGTGTTTGGTTATAACAACTTTGATATCGACTTAAGTAATTTACACTGTATGCTATATCTGGCCTAGTGCCTGTACTAATATACAATAATTCGCCAATTATATTTCTATACTTTATACTATCATCTACTTCTCTAGCTTGTTCTAATTTTAAGTTTGTTTCCATTGGTGTATCATATAACTTACTATTTTCCAGACTATATTTTACAGCCAAAGATTCAATATATTTTGTTTGACTTAAGGTCATTTTATTCCTATCATCATTATAATCAATATCTATGCCAATATAACTTTTAATTTTTCCTAGGTCTTTCATTGCAAATTTTTTCATTAAGCTAGTTTTTACCATTTTTACTTTATCTTTATCTTTACAACAAATTAAGAGATCATCAACGAATATTAGTATATATATTGGATCTTTGCCTGCTCTACTTACATATAAACAGTAATCATAGTTACTTCTAACAAAGTTCAGTTTTTCAATAAATTTGTTGAAACAATCATACCATACTCTTGGGCTCTCTCTGAGACCATAGAGTGCTTTTTGCAATTTGTAAACTTTATTATCTCCAGTTTCATAACCTTTCGGTTGATTTATAAATACTTCTGACTTTACTTGACCATTTAAAAACGCTGTCTCAACATCCATTTGTTCTATAAATAAATTATTTTTACAACTATATGATAATAAAATTTTCAATGTTTGCATTTTTCCTACTGGTGAATAAACATTCTCAAGATAATCCTTTTGCTGAAATCCTCGTACTACTAATCTAGCTTTATAAACATTATTACTTTTCCTTTTAAAGACCCATTTGACATCAATAACCTTTTTATCTTTTGGCCGTTCAACAATTTGCCATGTGTTGTTTTTGTTTAAGCTTTTTATCTCTGAGTCCATCGCTACCTGCCATTGCTTATAATCGGGGGAGCTCATCGCCTCCTCAAATGTATTTGGTACATTTGCATCAATGTAATTTACATAAATAAAATGTGATACTGGATTACCATATCTGGAAATTGGACTTATCTTTCTTTTTGACCTTCCTTCTATTACAAGCTTGTCCCTATTTTTATTACTTAAATTATCATCATTAACAAGATCTTCCACAGTATTATTAGAACTAGTTTCATTTGCATCTACATAGTCTTCATCAGTGTCAGTTTTAAATATTTCATTTTTTATATTTGAAGTTTTATTTTCCAAGTCCCTATCCTTTTCATCATCAAGTTTTTCTAAACAAATTAATTGAGTATTTTCTTCAACTACCTGCACATGTCTAGCATTAATTATTCTATTATTTAATAAAACTCTATAACCATTCTCATTATAACCTACTAGCACTCCTAGTTGGGCTTTATCATCCCATTTACTTTTTCTTAAAGCTTCTGGAACCCTGACATAGACTCTACTTCCATAAATCTTTAAATGCTCAACATTTGGTTTAATACCGAAAAATATTTCGTAAGGAGTTTTATTTTCTAATGTATTAGCAATTGTTCGATTTTTTAAATATGCTGCTGTTTTTATAACTTCAGGCCAATACCTTCTGTGAATTTTAGCTTCTCTCATTAAGCATCTGCCTATGTCCATAGCAGATCTATTATACCTTTCCGCTACACCATTTAATTCATGGACATAGGGTGGACATGGTAATAACTCTATTCCCTTTTGTCTAATGAAATTATAAATATCTTGATTTAAATATTCTTTGCCATTATCGCACTGTAATTTCTTTACTCTTTTATTAAATTTATTTTCTACTAAATTAACAAATTCTATAAAGCAATTTGCAGTTTCTGATTTGCTTTTAATACAAAAAATTCTCGTACATTTACTATAGTCGTCGATAAATGTCAAAAAATATTTTTCTCCACCATAACCAGTTGTGCTATGTGGACCATTTAGATCAGTATGTATCAATTCTAAAATTTCAGTAGTCTTAGTTCTATTATTTTCAAAAGGTACATTAGCCATTTTGCTTTCAATACAATTTGAACATTTCATTTCAGTACTTTCAATCTTATCTGGCAAACCTTTTACTAATTTATTATTTATCAACTTATTTAAATATTGAAAATTTACATGACCAAGTGCCCTATGCCATTTCTCTTTATCAGTTAATTTTATTGAGTTCACATACATTTTGTTGTTATCAATTTTTGAAACAAAACTTTTTATACAATACAAATTGTTTATTTTGTTAGCAACAACTATTAATTCTCTCGATTGATTATAGATTTTTGCATTTTCATTCCTTACTACTATTGTGCAATTTTTGGTTATTTTTGAAACACTTAACAAATGTTGCTTAATACCTTTTACAAAATATACATTTTTTAGATCAATGTGTTTTTCATTATAATAATTTTTAAAATAGATTTTAACAGTTCCTACTTTGGTAGCTTTTAAAGTTTTACCATCTGGCAGTTTCACATCAATGGGAATTTTTAAATCTACATAATTATAAAAACATGTATCATTCTTTATAATGTGATCGGTACATCCACTATCTAACAACCAATTAATTTCACTATTATTATCATATTCCCCTTCGCTACATCCCATTACCTGATTTACTTCTGGATTACATACCTGAGCTGTCCATGACTCTGATGCGGAGCCTTCTTGCTGAGTGCTTGTTGACTCACCTCTGGAATAACCTTGACTTCTTCCTCGGCCACGACCTCGATGAAATCCACCTCTGTTATAATTTCTCTGTAGTCCTTGCTGACGTTGACTGAATGGATATCTTCCTTGGTAATTTTTCTGACCGTGCCAACAGTCCTTCTTGAGATGGCCAGTCTTTCCACAGATAAAACATTGTGCTTTAGTTTTTGTTGAGAACGTACTCATATTGCTTTTCTTGTCTGGGTCACTAGTAGTCATATTTTTCTCTTTTATTTTAGACTTTACATAATCTACTGTTCTTTGTTCTTCTGGAATTACATCAATAAAATCTCCAATATAACTGTAGCTTGGAGGTAATGCTCTGAGCAAGTATCTCATCTTCTCGGGTTCATTTATATTTCCACCAGCCGCTTTGAAATCATTCGTTGTTTTCTCGAAATCAACAAAAAAATCTTCTACTGTATTGTAATTGTTTAATTTAATCTCTTCAATTTTTCCTCTACATATTATTTGCATAGCAGTAGACTGTGTTAAATACATCTTGTCAAACTTTTTCATCATATGGTAAGCCGTTGTACATTCACTAATATATTCTAATTGTTTGTCGGAAATAGTGCTCATTATTATAGTCCTTGCTTTTAAATCCATTTTCTTCCAATCCGCCTCTTGATTTTTATATTTATCAGGCATCATGCAAATGGCGGGCTCGTTACATTCTTTGTATTCTAGTAAAGTTACTAACCTTAATTTCCAGCTTGAATAGTTTACTCCATCAAAAATGGGTATCATGATGTCTTCAATCTTTGCTTGTTTAGCCATTTTGGTGATGATAACGTCTTTTATTCTTGACTTTAATTTACACGAGGCGCGAACTACTTTTCACGTAGCCTATTTCTTGATCTCAATATATTTCACTTTTTTTAACCACGCTCTGCTACCATGTTGGAGTGGTTAATAAATTAGGCACGCAATCATACTAAATTCGTTTATTACTTTTAAACAACTATAACAAAACTTTATTCTAAAATTAATACGCAATAGCAAGCGACGCCATGACAGACAATATATTTTTTTGTTGGCTTATAGTGGCGGTAAAGTTGCCACATTAAGAATCAAGATTATGACATTTACCACAGATTACAACAATAATGTCTGTCTTCTCCTTGTACGGGACTGTAGAGTCCCGGACGTTTGTAAGGCGTGCGTGAGGCCGAGGCCCTTTAAGATAGATTTAATGAAATGTTATGGTGACATACCCTACGATTATGCCTGTTATTATAATCTCCTTTATTCATATTAATTACATTTTTTTTTATAAATATAAATAACAAATAAAAATCCTACTACTATCAAAAATCCTCCTAATAATAAATGTGAAACTTTGTGAGGATGGATGGATCTTTGTTACTCTTTCACGCCAGAACTGCTGAACGGATCTGGATGAAATTTGGCACGGAGATAGATCATAGTCTGGAATAACACATAGGCTACTTTTTATCCCGGAAAAATGTACGGGTTCGTAAGCCACGTAGGCGAAGCCGCGAGCGGAAGCTAGTACATTTATAAATATATAAAAAAATAGGGACTAAACGGCATCGGGAACAAGCTACCGCTGGTTAGGGCTCCAGAGACAGAAACCTTTTCAAAATACGTGCCGTATCAAGGAGTACCGCTTATTATAATTATTATTTTTATATTTAGCCCTGAGTGTCAGGCACTGTTGGGCAAAGTCCTCCCCCGAGTCTTCCACTGATCTCTACTGTTAGCCGCTTGTAGCCACTGTACGTTGAATAATTATAACATAATTATTTTGTCTGCTTCATCGGTCTAGAGGTCTTGCGACGCTGCTGAGCTAGGTGCGAGTCCCAGGTTATTATTACAGGTATAAGAAAAATAAAAGAAACAAATCATCAAATACGATGTCTATACAAATATTTTGGATCACTCAATAAATAGTTTTGCCTCAATCGAACCTTTTACATAATTTAGGTCTCGTAACGTCCCTATGCCTACGTCAAGGCAAATATGGACGATCGAACTCCTGTTACTGTTCTGGGTTTAGAGCCATACTGTAGTTTATACACTCAACTCATTCAATATAGCTTTACAACAACATCCTCTATAAAACCCTGACGGCATCGGAAGCAAAAAGACGTACTAGAAGAAAATATTTTATACTTGTTTAGTTTAGTAGCTTATAATCTGTTACTATCAACGTATCGTTTATATATATCGACAGTTTTCTTAATGACTGCCTCATTGGTTTAGTGATCGCAAGCGTGACTGCCGAGCGTTATGTCTTGGGTTCGATTCCCGGGTCGGGCAAAGTGTTATTGGGCTTTCCTGTGTGGAAATTCTCAGTAGCAACACAATAGGCTTACCCCCTATTACATGGGACTCAATAATAGCTTCGGCGAAATGTGGGTATATAATAGTACATATCTGCCTAACTCTTCGGGGAATACAGGCGTGATGCTATGTTATTAAATGTTAATTTTGTTAATTGTCTAAATAAATTGTCAGCTGCACAGTGTTTGAGCGATCGACTGCTGCGCTGTGTCGCGGTTTCGATTCCCGCACGGGATAAATATCTGTATAAACTACAGGTAGTTGTTCCAAGTCTGAGTCTTTATGCATATGAATATTATAGTAGCATTATTATAAACAAACCCACAACACAGGAATTATTCCTAGTGAGGGACAAGGTTTCAAAATAAGTTTTCATAGATATCCTATCCTATCCTATAATATAATTATTATGAATGTGAAAGTTTGTGAGGATCAATGGATGGATGGATGGATCTTTGTCACTCTTTAACGTCAGAACGACTGAACGGATCTGGATGAAATTTTGCAAATTATGAAATAGTCTGGAATAGTACATAGGCTACTTTTTATCCCGGAAAATGTACAGGTTCGTAAACCACGCGGACGAAGCCGCGGGCGGAAGCTACTGTATAAATGACCGCAATTTTTTTGTATGCCAGTTTTACCTATTATAATAGATTTTTGTTTTTCAAAATCTTCCTAAAACTGAGGTCGAGACAAAATATTAAATCATATAAAAAAGTGTTAAAACATCCTAGAAGAGTAAAACTTTTCACATTAATCAATTTCGAGCTAGTATGTTTCTAGAACATAATTCAATAACTTAACATCTAAAGCTCCTATTCCTAAACTTAGTGAAGTGAGACAGCTATGACTAACCCAATTAGTGAACTAAACGATATTTATAGTGGGTAGGTACAGTCAGCAACAAAATTATGTAAACACGTAGCGAAATTCAAACGCTTATTCTTGGAAAACTACTAGTTAGAATCATAAAATTTAAATGACTATCTATTTTTATATATCCGCAGTTACTGTGTGTAAAATTGGTCAATATTTTAATCACAATTTCCTCTAAAAATCGCTTTTGAATTTCATTAAGTGTATACATATTTTCGATGCTGACTGTACACATAATTGTAACGAATAGTTAATTATCTTACTTTGACATTAAGATAGATATGTACAAAGCTTCTTCCCATTTTACTAAGAAGCTATTGTTAAGAGTACGGTGGCAAGCTTATAAGACAATAATTTAAGGATTATATAAATATTTTATTTTTTTATTCAATTGGTTCTTGAGCAGTTAACAAAGGGCGAAATTAGGGAGTCTACAAATTGGCTTGATTTTTATTGATCTACACGTGTGTTTTAAATACTTTGAAACATATAACTTCGACAGTCTTAAATATAGTTGTACTATTGTGCACTCACGTTTTACCGATGCTGATATTAAGTGCTATTGTCATCAACCGGGCACAGTTTTAAACTTGTGTGGTGCTACTGAGAATTTCTATACAGAAAAACCCAGTAATACTTCCCGACCTCGGAATCGAATCAAGGATGTCACGCTTGCGGTTGCGCTTGCAACCACTGGATCAGTGAGGCAGTAATAAATAGAATATCGATTAATCGTCAAAGTATTTTTATCGCGCGCAATTCAAACATTTCAACTCGAAAGTTATTTTTATTCAGTCAATTTAAACCTCATTTCACTTTGTCAACAATTATTTTTTAAACAGCGAAACACTGACAATATTTATATACCAGTATGTATTTCATAGTGACCCGGGTACGTCCTAAAACTGCGGCCAGACACCGGAGGACGGGCAGCAGCGTCCTCTCACTAATCGGTGAGCCACTGCGATCCCCAAGCCGCCTGCCAAGCGTGGGGATTATGGCAAATCCCTCCCTTGTAGGAGGCCTTCGTTCAGCAGTGGACGTCTTCTGGCTGATGATGATGATGATGATTTCATAGAAAGCTATATCTTCAAAGGATTTAACATTACTATAAATATTAAACACGGCGGCCGATCATGAATCATTACAATCGGTCAAGTAAAACTGAAGAACAAAAATATTCTCATGGTATCCCTACAGTCTTGCCCTAGTTTAATGACGATGTATAAAGTTGGCAACTGAGCTCCGACTTGCACTGCATTATCATAAGTTCACAGCTCAGTATTTGAGCGTTTTTGTAAAGTTAATAATGATAACAGCCTTTAAGAGCGGGCACTCAACATATCTTGAAATGTAATAATGAAATAATGATTTATTTTCTGTAAATAATTCCGTATAGGAAGGTTTCACAAGTCTTTTTAGATCTAGGTGGCGCGGTGTAATAAGTCAAACTACTCTTACGAACTAGTCGTTTAGTAGACGTCTTTTAGATAGTGTAGCGACTACTGCTCGTATCATGGCAAAAACTAAAGCGCCATCTATCGGAGTTAAGTGACAACAGAATAACCTGAATCGCACTATGAGAGTTTACATCGATTTTAACTCATATACGAATGTCCGACATCAAGTAGGCTAAACACCTTGCCTGGTCGGAGGATCCTCCTTTTCAATGGAGGAATACTATACCTCGTTCCTCCAGAGTGTTATTTCTTAGCAAATGCAGATTTGAAATAATTTTGCACTGACGTAAGTCAATTTTGTCAATTACAAGTGTTTTTCCAAGAGTGTGTGTGTGTTTTTTGTCGTAAGAATTAGTGATAAATCCGATACCCAGATATTTTTATTCTTCGTGCACACACTAAAAAAATTTAAATAATAATCTTTATTACAAATTGATTATATAAACATGTGTGGCCATGTTAAATCTAAAAATAACTGACACGAGCAAAATTGGAATCTACGTTGGTACAATATCCTAAAGGTCAATATCCTCGTTTTAAATCCTGGTCGTTATTAACTCAATAACCTTCATTTATTTCTTTAGAGATCGTGAATACAGCCCTCAAATTCTGCATTAACAATGTGTTCCGCACCAGAAGAATGTACGGAGAATCATGTCCCGTGTTCTGCCCAAACCACTATCGTCCTATATGTGGGGCGTCCAAACTGAGGAGTTACATGTACAGGACGTTTACCAATGGATGCCACTTTGACATGCTGAATTGCAGGGGCGACGACATCAGTGGTAAAGTAGTTTTTTTTTTTGACGTTTCAAACTTCTTTTTACAGCCGCTCTATAAAATACTGTGAATTAAATTCTTGAGACTTGTCGAGGGTCATCGCGCAATTTTTCCAGGTTTGCTCCAGTGGCAGTTAGAACTGTATTATCCCATTTCTATTTGAATAGAATAGATTCGATATTATTGCAAACATTGCAAAAAAAAATTGTTGTACATCTTCTTGCGTGCAAAAAAGAACAGTTTTTTAATTCAAATGTCGGATCTTAGGTTCCGTACTGATAAACTACTCGATAGCGAGTAAGTATGAAAGAAATTGCATGCATACTTATATTTCTATCGACCCGTAAGTTTTGCGGTCCACTCGATGATATTTAATCAAGTGATAACGTAAAACTGGATGCGAATGCACAATTAGAATAAATCTCAAGATAGTACAAAGTTGATGGTAGGTAACAATTCCACAATCCTCTATTGGATGGCAAACAATTCATCAAATCCAAAGAATTCAAAGCTGATGAGATTGGCGATGGTGAACTTTGACAAACACAAACAAACAATAAACTTAAAGATATTTTAACTAGTTCAAACATTTCAGGCTACGTCGAAGTACCGCTGAGTTTCTGCCAGAGACATCTCATGAAGAACATATTCAAAGAACAAGTTGTTGTATCCGGTTTAAATGACTACAGAGATTATCATGAATATTAAAATAATAAAACAAAATGGAGTTAGTTTTCATATATTGATCTATGGAAAGAAAGAAAAATACAACCGATTTGAGAACCGCCTCCTTTTTTGAAATGGATTAAAAAGTGTATAGGTATATAAATTTATGTTCTAGCTGTATTATCTAGTTATTTGTTACACGAAGAGCCAAAGGTGACCTTGGTTTTAATAGTAACAAGGTATTAAATGACACAGTCTTATCAAACGAAAGAGTTTGCACACTGCAAATTATTCAAAATCCACTAGAATCGGAACTTACGTCACAATCGCAAAATAAAGAGGTCATTATTCGAAATCCTAAGTCGTACTATCAGCGCTTTCCATCTGAAAACCCTCGACAGACACGTTCGGATTTACACCCTTCACGCTGAGGGTTAAGAAGCGTTTGAATTATCCGTCTCCGTTTCACCCTTGTTCAAACAAGCCAATTTACTTCCAAAATAGCAATGTCACTAATTCAATAGTCGGGTTACCGACAGAGTTATGTTTTATTAATAAATCATTGTCGGTCGGAAAGGGTCTGGCATTTTTTTTTTTGCTGAATTTTCTTTTAACCTCTTGGCGTGTTTTTAGAATTAATATGAATTAAAGAAGTAGTAAATACTTCTGCGTTTATTTCTATTCATTCATTTGAAAATGACCCAAATTACAAAGTATTATAACCGTCAATATTTAAAAAAATGTTCTCAATCCTCGCATCCTTCATTACATAACAACATGACTAAATCTCTCAACTGACTTTGTCTCTCATTTTCCCCCTCGTGTAAACGCGTGAACGCATACATTAATGTGTATATTTCAATATTCAAATTACCGATACGAATAAAATATTCAAACAAAACAATATTGTTCCATTACAATATTGATCGCTGTTATTAACGACGTTGACAGCAATTTTGATATCACGTACATGAGCTTAACAAAACGACCGTTCTTTTGAAATTATTGGCTTATTTAATGGTGTGTTTACACGGAATTCGATTAATTTGGAGATATACAGAAGCCCGCTACTTACAAGCCAGATCCGGATTATGGAATGGATTTTTTCCCTAAACAAAGCAAAATCTAGCGAGAATTCAGAGTGGATGGTGATGGTATTGAAACACAGCAACATCCGCCAATGAATATTCATAATACATACAATTAAAAAATATAAATCGGGCTTTATTCATAAATCGAGTCAGCGAAGACGATACATAATATATAGCTTGAAATATATGATGAAATTGAAGAGCAAATGACGCCGCTGCATGTAAAACAAGACACTAACAATATAAAATAATTGTAAGCAAAGCTCTACGGAAGCCGTGGATTAACATACAGTTCGTTAAATGAGTAAACCTTTGCACAAGCCCGGAATAAAAAGAAAGAAAATTCCGATTCAACATCGTATTAAACTTAATTAACAAGGGTCAAAATTATTTACAAATGAACGATCCCAAAACGAATAACGAATACACGTGTGGGACGAATGAATTAAAATGAATATGAATGAAATAATTAAAATCAGTTTCAGTTTCTGGACTGGATCCAGTGAAAAGCAATCTCCTTTGTTTGTCGGCTGAACGAAAACAAGGGAGGAAAATAATGAGGCCGCAGGATGTTACCAATGATAGCAAACTCGATTGAATAGATGTAATGTCAATAACATAGAACAAGATTATTAATTGTTTACCAACCCGTCGCGCAAAAGAAGAACATTTCATAGTCATATTGACAACGAATGCCTCACTGGTCGAGAGTTCGCATACGCAACTGAAGAACGCGAGGAACAAGCTTCGATTACCAGTACCGCTATCATGAGTTTTCTTACTATTTACAATCAAAGTAAAGTAAATTTTCATGATAGCGATTTTAGTTCTTAACTTGGTTACATTAGTTTTCTGTTAGAAAATTCTCAGAAGCAGCTCAGAGTTTAAAATTGGGCCCGAGGCTGATACGACTGGCCACTATTGCATTGAATTTCATAAGTGTTAGTGAAATGTAGATATATAGCTATAGATACTAAATACTCATCTCTATATGCTATAGTAGGAGAATAAGCTCCGTTTATAGCAGCCATTGTTGAAGGGCCTAACTAGAAAGGTGTGAGCTTGTCACTATCACAAACCGGATTAATCAAGTCTTATATAATATTCGAATATAGGATTAGCCGTAAAGACACAGTATCGAAATCCCCGAGGAACGGAAATTAGTTAGAGACATTTTTCTTTACGATATCTACAAGTATAGCCGGAGGCTTTAAGAGATTTGAACCACCGAGCAAAAAAACATACAAAAAATCTTATTGGCTTCCTAACATTAAAGTGACTTGATCCAACAGAGACTTTGGAGAACTTGGTGGAGAGCACAAAACGGACCAATCGGAGCGCCGAACGCGTTCGATACGTTAAATCGAGTTTGTCGAAAGAAACTTACACTAGGGCCTCAGTACGCACAACACGAGTAACATATTATTGGTAATGCGGAAACTGAAAACAAAGATTTCTAGGCTATCCAATTCAACTTCTACTATTTACCAGAAATGTAAACAGTTGAACGATTATAAGAACATAGGTTATTGAACAACGTTCTATATTTAACTTCAAGTATTTGAAACATTGTTTTAAAGTTTTACAGTACTTGGTGCGCCCACGATACCTTTAGCGAATAAAGATTTTACACTCTTAGGGGTTGAATTTTGGGAAGCCCTTTCTTTACGGATTACGCACCTTAGAAACCCGCTAACATTTCAATTTTGTAGGCTTTATAATTTTTGGTTTTATAGTTCTTAAGATTACGTGACTGTGTCAGTGGTGTTCAGCTTTTATTATATTTTATTTAGTTCAACCAATTCCGTATTTATCTATAAATTTTCTCATAACAGACAAACTCAAATGTCAGCAAAATAAAGATTAATTACGCGGAAATAGTCGCAGACACAGATAATATTATATGTGTTGTGTATGCATTATATTTGTTTGAGTTATATACAAATTAAATAAAGATATTTATAGATTCTTATGCCATTTATTTACACTTAACAAAACGGCCGATACAATTACATTACTTACATGCAAAAAATCATAAATCATAAATCAATTTTATAAGAAAACATACATAGAACTCAAATCTCGGAATAATAAAAACTTAACATTGGGTTGGTATACAGGGCAAAACTGGTAACTTAATAAATTTCATGGGCCAAGACATCCACAAACCAAGATAAATATGTGGTATGTATCACGGTTGGCGCAGTGGCCGAGCGATCTGTTTTCTGCGCTACGGTTCGCAGTTCGGATCTACAAGTTTTTGGGTTGGGTGGGTACTATAGTTTACCGGGAATAAAACTGCTGTTAAAATATTAAACTCTGTATTGAATGCAACGAGCTCCCAAATACAATTTATTCAAATAACAAGTCCCATCATTTTATTGTTTGTGTCACACATTGACGTCCTTTTTCAAATATTTGTTCTTTTGTTGCTCACCAGCATCTATACCAAAGATTGTATCTTATTACATAAATCCTCTACAGTACATTTGTTTGCAAACTACATATATCCATGATAAAGGAGAAATCCTATTGACTGGCCAATATTAAAAAAGCACATCAAATATTTACTTATACACAGGTTGTTATGACATCAAATTAATATTCCATTAAATAGAACGGCCAAGCCAATTGCACTATTTACAACCTAAAAAAATCACTGCCTAATCTATTTTGGTAGGAAATCCCACAGCAATTTCATCCTGCATAAAAGCCTCATGTCAATATAAACCTACGTTCATGTATAACACTATTTTCTTTCACATGCCTCTGGTCGGGTAACAAAGAACTCCATTATAAACCGAAAGTCTTTTATTCTTAATCCAAATAAAAATCCGGCAAGTTTGCCCCCAGCATAATGTATGGCTTCCACAAACAATTACATTATTGTTATATTCTATAACAATAATGTAATTGTTTGTGGAGTTGTGTTACATTATTGTTATATTCTATAACAATAATGTAACAGTCCAAGTTACGGTGGATATTCTATCCACCGTAACTTGGACTGTGAGTAACTATAACGTTAAGGAATTTAGAGTCTAAGATATACCAGATGCTTTAAAATTATTTTAGTTTCAGATTTTTATTGAAAAATAAATAGATAAAGTTACATAAATGGCTGCAACGATATTAAAAGAGCATATATCCCAAGACCTTCTTAGCGAGTTGAAAGCATTCCAGATTGTCCCAGTTCAGGAGTCAGCTGCAAGGACTGCACTGAAGTACCATCCCATGGATGTTACATTGAGGATGGCCATTGACGTGGATGGACATCCAGGACAAACTATCCTGCGTATAGAATTCAGAACACTAAGGCAATATGTTAGGAACTTCATCGTCAGCAGAACAACTGCACATCTGACCTCACCTTACACGGTTTACCTTACCAATATCTGAAGCTTCTGCTGACTGCACGACAGGAGATTGTATAACAGTAGGTAATTATATAACTATTGAACCAGTGCAATGTGTAGATATAGGTCGAGCCAGCGCTACACCTGGCACAAACATCCACAGCCACAGAAATCTAAATACCTAATAAGTCAATAGAGGTCGTAAAGGCAAGTCATTATGAGTATTGCACTACAACAAAACACCGAACGTTTAAAAATGTGACGTATATGCATAGAATTAAAATTAAAATTGTATAAGATGCGAATACAAGCCTGCCGATAGCATTACTATTAAGTTAAGATGTATTATTTTCTGCTTCTTCTTCTTAGCGTGTCGATGATAAATTAAATTAGTTAGGCCCAAAATTCCGCCACACGGATTGCGCTTTCCGGAGCGGCCATTAATTCGTCTCGCGAGCAGGTAGTAGGATACGTGGAACAGGTTGGAAGATGGCCATTATCTGTGGAGAGATGTCGCACTCGCATTGGAGATCTGAACTGTCTGTGGAATCCATTTGTGGAGGTTATCTTTGCATCGGCCGACTTGGGTTCGTAGTCTGTTAAGGGATTTCCAAGTCGGCCATGGTAGTTCATGTCCAGGCGAGATTTTTTCCCATAGCGGGACAAAGTAGGCAGGAGGATCCAATATTTCTCGCCAGAGATTACGATTCGCTTTAGAGACATCGAAATCAGCTGCATCCACGTATCTACAATTTTTTTGCGACATCCTTGCTTTTGGGTACTGTCATATAGTTGTGCATTAGGTGACGCGTGTCATCCTCTACTCCGTACGTGTCTGTAAAAACGATAGGCATATATTAATAGTAATTAGTATTAGTTCAATCTTTTATAATGTTCATCGGATTCCCCTGTTCGACTGTACATTTTTATGGATTGAAATAACAGTGATGATAATGCAATAGCGGCAAAGGAAAGATTAGCAATCATAACAAATACTGTTTATAGCATAATATAGGTACAAACTAACTATCAACATCCCGGGACAGCGATAAACGTTTCCTGGGGAAGGATTATAGGAAAAAAAATATTATAATTATTTCATATAATTTAAGCACGATTAACTATGATCCATTGCCTTTACAATGAAGTCAATATGAAAATGATGTAGATTAGAGGCAGTTCCTTGAATCTAAAATAATAGAAGAAGATCGCATTACACCATTAATACAACCATTACATATCGACTGTGAACTGGCAACATGTCCTATCTCGATTTTACGAGGATTTTACTTGGTTATACCATTCTAAATTATTTCATACCCGGCAGCGCTGCAAAAAGCATATTTTCTTCATCATCATCATCATCAGCCAGAAGACGTTCACTGCTGAACGAAGGCCTCCCCCAAGGGGGGGGGGCTTGGCAGGCGGCTTGGGAATCGCAGTGGCTCACCGATTAGTGAGAGGACGCTGCTGCCCGTCCTCCGGTGTCTGGCCGCAGTTTTAAGACGTACCCGGGTCGTAAGCATATTTTAGTTACATCAAAATTAGACGCCAAAATCTAATTCATTCAATTTGTATTAACATCGACCGCGTTGTATGCACTACGCGGTCGATAGTTTTTTCTTAATCCTGTAAAGTTATCAAAAATGAGATAGTACCAGTTATCGAACTAGTAACTGATACTATCTCGTTTTTGACAACTTTCTAATAATACAGTCGATATATTTTCTAATAATTACATTTGTGTATCTAAGATTTTTTACCATTGTGACGAAAAATAAGAAAATGGCAGGCTTAAAAATGAATATAAAAGGACATTACTTGGAGCAGTACATACACTGCTTAAAACTGATCTTACATTCAATTTTTAATTCTAAATATATTGTCGAAAAGATGAGTTTTATAGGCGAAATGTTAAATGCGAAAGACATTTTTAACCTTTCATTTTTGGCTTTTAAATTATCGAACGAAAAGTTCATCCAATAATTAACTTACCTATACTTTGAGTGGATATCGAGTATAGCACAAAAGAGCTTCTCTATAAGGTTCTCTTTGACGGAACTCCAAAATTGAACATCTAAATAGAATCAAGAAAGTATATTTTAAGTTTATTTTTATCTCAGTTGAGTGGCCGAGACATTGAGCGATTCAATCCCGAGTAATGACGTCAGTGAGGCTCATCGACAGGTTTCTAAAAAATAAAAATACTCGTCGAACGAAGTTTTGTTCCATTTTCATATACAAAATGTATTAAAGTTCTGTTTCAGTTGATATCCAATCAAACAGAGTAGACCAATTATTGGATAATTATTTTCTATTTTCTGATATGTACATATGACGCACCATATTAACACATTATAAGTATAGAATCATGGCTGATTTACCCGAAGGGTTAGGCAGAAGCGTACCTACTATTATTATTATTAATATTATGAGCCTGTTGTGTCCCACTGCAGGGCAAAGGCCTCCCTCCGCTCTTTCCATTTGTCCCGGTCCATTGCGATTTGGGGCCAGTTCTTTTCATAGGAGTCCAGCTCATCTCGCCATCTCTTTTTGGGTCTGCCGCGCTGCCGTTTCCTACCTTTTGGGAGCCACTGTGAGATTGTTTTAGCCCATAGCTCATCCGACATGCGGCAGACGTGACCAGCCCAGTTCCATTTCAATTTGGTAGCTTTACGGCCCACATCAGCAATTACCTACTATTGTACAAATATATTTCACCATGGCTGTTATGAAGTCCCCTGTAATAAGGGCGGATATCCATTCCAAATTACAAACTCTCGTCTGCTACTGAGAAATTATCTACATAAAAATCCATTAACACTTTGCCCAACTTAAGAAGCACACCCAAAACTTTACGGTCATAGGTCGCGCTTTCACTAGACAATTATGACAGTCGTTTTGTTCATCAGTATTTTATACCTAATTAAATCTTAATATTTTCAGTATTTGTTAAAATACCGTTAAATACCGTTAGATTATAATCTGTCGAAGTGAAACCGTCAAATTGTGAAATGGCGTGCGAGGGAACGCAGCTCGGGCGCTGATTGGTTGAACACTAACCTAACTCTATGGACACAGAACGACCTACCGCAATACCGACCAATCAAGGACAGCCTTCGGACAGTTGAGAATTTAACGCGCGACAGATTTAAAAATCTATCGAAAAAATATGCGGTAAATTGTAAGCAGTATAATACGGTTCACAATCTTTCGACAGTTTACAATCTCGCGAGATAAATTATAATCTAATGGTATTTACAATTTTACGGTGACATATACATTTAACCTTTGCTTTTGGGAAACAATAAAGAATACTCTATCTATCTGTCTACCGATCTTTTAACTCGAACGCGATGTTAAGAATCTTATACCACACAAATATACGCGTATATTTACCAAACTTTATGAAACAAGTAGGCGCGTCTGCTAAGTTGCTAAGCCTCGTTTTATTGTTTTCTCCATTTCGTTTACATTAACTGACTTCAGTACTAATTCTATAACTTATTTGCAAAGATTTCTAACTCAATTCATTCGCAGAAAACGTGACATAGATTCAATAAGACAATTGAATTTGTACGAACAATTTATTTATTTCAGTTCACAATGGAATAAAGTTTTGACAGGCAATTTAAATACTATTATTAATGATTTATTGAGGTTAAGAACTCGTTTATAAACATCTTTTAATTTTGTAATTACTTTTCTTTCTCCGGAAAATTTGGGAATACCTAGGTTTCTATTGGAGATACTAAGGTCTAATGTATCGTCTGATAACTTTTATTGACATCATATTTATGACAGCTATTCAACGGCACGGTTGGCGCTGTGGTTGAGAGATAGACTGCTGCGCTACGTGCCGCGGGTTCGATTCCTGCACGGAACAAATATTTGTATGATCTACAGATAGTTGTTTCGGATCTGGATCTTTGTGTATATGAATACACACCGTGCCCCGGAAAGCACGTAAAGCCGTTGGTCCTGCACCTGATCTCTCTCCGGTCGTGTCGGATTGCCGTCCCATCGGACTATGAGAGTGAAGGAATAGAGAGAGCACCTGTGTTTGCGCACACACTTGTGCTCTATATGTAGATTGGCCGCCGTTACCGAAATCGGTCAGGAGGACATTATTATGATAGCTTTTGTATAGAAAAAACGTAAAAGCATCATATTTATTCTTCAGATAAAAGGTATGGGAATTTCCCTATATAAATATCCAATAACACAAATCAAAGTCAAAGTTTTTTACTTCAGCTAGGCCTTTTCAGGTACTTTTAAAAAGTCGAGACTATAGTCACACGGTTCCAAAGGGGGGCAGGTCCTATGAAGAAGAGACCGACAAGAAACTTAAAAAAAAAAAGTTAATTTTGAATTAACATGTAATCTTAAATTTAACATGCATTACCTATATAAGAAACAACAAACTTATCAAAACGTAACATTGCGGTATAATGCGGTAACACGTACCACGATAGGAATCGATCCCAGGATCTCATGTTCAGCAGTCACTTGCAACCAGCCAAGAAACTATTAAATGCAAAAAAAAAATGAAATTATATTTCATAATACCTAGTTATTGTTTTTAAAGCACTTTCAAAAAGAAGAGCATTGCATAACATGACATTTGTTACCTACTTTGTCGATAGCTAGTACATTTCAAAATAAATTTTGTTTGAGGTCATTGTGGGTTTTCTTAGAAGTTATTTATGTGGTTTTTGAAGATTATTTTCCTTAATCATATTAGCAAAAAATTCCGACGATCAATGCTTTGATATAACCTAGATCAATCAGTATATCCTGCTAATATTATAAATGTGAAAGTTTGTGAGAATGGATGGATGGCTGGATGGATGGATCTTTGTTACTCTTTCGGACTTTGTTACTCGAACGGATCTGGATGAAATTTGGCACAGAGACAGATTATAGTCTGGAATAGCACATAGGCTACATTTTATCCCGGGTAAACGCGGGCGGAGCCGCGAGCAGAAGCTAGTATATATATATATATATATATAGTTCTAGGCGTTTCATGACTTTATTATCATTCCAATTCAAGAAACAAACAAAAAAAAATCATCAACATTTGTCCACCACTGAGTTCGATCTTAAAAAAATACTGTAAATAGTTTTTATTATCATCATCATCAGCCAGAAGACATAATGTTGCCATAATCCCCACGCTTGGCAGGCGGCTTAGAGATCGCAGTTGCTCACCTATTAGTGAGAGGACGCTGCTTCCCGTCCTCCGGAGTCTGGCCGCAGTTTTAAGACGTACCCGCGTCGTTCCGGTAGAAATAGTATTGATTGTAAAATATTTGAACTCAAACCAGTATTTATTAGTAGTAGGTATACTGTGTGAAGAATGTTTACACCTAGTCTACTTTCATCACTAGAAATATTAAAATTAAAGTTTGAGTGTTGTTCTTTACGTGTATATAGCCATTCAATTGTTTTACCCCAGTGAGTGGCCACGCTTATTTCGTTGTCAGTGGTGAGGTTGAAGTCTTCAATGGTGGAGGCTTGTGGGTAATTGGGTCATGGACTGTACAAGAAACATAGTGACATATTTGTTCTCGCGACTATACCTACCAATTGTGTTGGCGTAATCGGTGGCTGGTGATTTATAATTCATGGTCACCACCTGTTTTAAAGAACTACGGAATAATTTGCGGTGTCTCGGTGATTCCCAGTAAGTTTGGTGTTGACATTTAATTGAAGTGCATATTTTTTCCTGTACCTATCTACATGCGCGTTGTTTTTAAGTCAAAGATTTATTAGGCAGTGTTTTTTTTTTATATTACCTATGTCAGAAATTCAACCTTTACTTTACTTTTGTTGACAACTGTATGAAATAACTTTCAAAATTGGGTCTGACTGATATCAGACATACATACATAGGTATTAGACCAAATTATTTTACTGTTTTTTTGTAGGTGCCTTATAAACGGGCTGTTTGAGGCTTTGCAACTTAAGTAAGCTACAAAGCTTTTAATTAAAATAATATAACATAGCATCACGCATGTATTCCACGAAGGGTGAGGCAGAGCTGTACTATTGTACACCCACATTTCGCTGATGCTGTTATTGAATCCCATGTAATAGGGGACGAACCTATTGCCATCTACCGGGCACAATTCCAGACTCCGTGCTGCTACTGAGAATTACCATACAGAAAAACCCAATAACACTTTGCCCGACTCAGGAATCGAACCTAGGACCTCACGCTTAGCAGTCGCGCTTGCGACCACTACACCATTGAGGCAATCCAATTAAAATAAGAGTAGGAAAAAGTTAAGGTTTAAATCAATAATTGTAGGTATTTACGTGATGTCTTTATCCTACTAATATTATAAATGCGAAAGTTTGTGAGGATGGATGGATGGATGGATCTTTGTTACTCTTTCACGCCAGAACGGCTGAATGGATCTGAATAAATTTGGCACAAAGATAGATTATAGTCTGGAATAGCACATAGGCTACTTTTTATCCCGGGAAAATACACGGGTTCGTAAACCACGCGGGCGGAAGCTAGTAATTGATATTTTCAATATGACCTTTGTACTCCATTTTTTGTGCTGTGGCAAAGTAATATTAATTCTTATAATACTTTATATCCGTCCAAGGTTTTAATTTGAAATGTCCATTATATTTTTGAAATAATATCCATTAAGGTAACATTCCGGTTTCCCACCCAATTAATTTAAAACTGGTTTTGCGAAGGTTTTGTTATGAAGTAGAATAGATTACATCAAAATATCTCCTCTATTTATATAACATATGTAGCTGGAATAAACACCAAAAATTTATTTACTTTTCATAGCAATAAATTAGTCAATTAGTCAATTTAAATAACAATTTGCCCAGCGCGGTCGGCGCAATAGCTAAGTATTATGCTTTCTGCATTACGACTCACGGGCTTGATTTCCGCGCGGAACAAATAAGGTATACGACCGACAAGTACATAGCTCCTGATTCGGATATGTGTGTATGTGAGATTTATGTCCAAAAACTGTACCCACGGTACAAGAAAAATTCCAAGTACTACAACGTTTTAAACACTAAATAAATGGACACACATAATATTATGCTCAAATATAAAAAAATCCTTACTGGCCACTGCAGGGCGAACATCTCCCCAATATCCTTCCAGACCCCTCAATATATTGCTTCTTTCGGCCAGTTTGTAATAAAGGCATCTAAGTCATCACATCAGCGTTTTCAAGGTCTACCTCGGCGGCGTCGCCCGAACCGCGCATCCACTCCGTGACGAAATTAGCCAATCTATTTTGATGTATTCTGCAAATATGACCTTCCCAATCCCATTTCAGCCTAGTAGCCTACTTCGCCGACAATGTTTATACCTGACGTCATAAAAACGGAAGACGGGTTGTTGTCAGACAATATTTATGCACCCATATGTAAACAGTTTTGTCAGTGATAGCGGGTGTCTTTTAAATGTATACATAGCCCATATTTCGTCACGGTGCCGTTATTACGTCCCATGTAATAGGGGACGACACTATTGCCATCTACCTGGCACAATAAAATTGTAAACTTTAGGCTGAGAAGTTTTTAACACAACAACTCACTTTACCCGACCCGAGGATCGAACCACCTCACACTCTGGTGCGCTTACGACTACTAGACAGTCAAAATCAGAAAGTCTACGCAAAATACTAATCATAAAATCAGACACAAGATAATTTCTACATGGATTGTGATTTTTATATTAGCAACTATCCTATAATTTATAGATGATAATAATATAATAGATACGTACTTACTTGTTTATCTATAATTGTTTTTAATAAATACTTAAATATAATTAGTTTATATTAATTTCTAGAAACGGAGCC
Organism: Shargacucullia verbasci; assembly: GCA_947562105.1. Taxonomy (NCBI): domain Eukaryota; kingdom Metazoa; phylum Arthropoda; class Insecta; order Lepidoptera; family Noctuidae; genus Shargacucullia; species Shargacucullia verbasci. The sequence goes on from OX387296.1 coordinate 4,634,982, forward strand.
ATAAACTTCTAAAGCAATAGACATATAATTAACTTTTGGTTACATTAATAATAGTCGGAGACTATAAATAGGTACCTACTAGGTAGATCAATTAATATACGCTTTAGTTAGTGACTCACAATCTATATTTAAATCCAATAAGATACCTCCCTTTTTCCAAATTAAAAATAACCATACGTCACTATTTTCCATTTAAGAATTCATAAAACCAACCCACATAGGAAATACCCATAACGAAATACATTCAAAGATGCACTATGCGTCATACACATACCGGTTGTAAAACATTGCTATCCTTGTCGCACTTGAGTGTAACTTAATAAGCCGTCCTTTGCTCGCAGTTATTCGTTACTAGCATTTGTTTATATATATATTGTTTGTGGCCATCGTATTCATTAGTTTGTTTACTTTCGTCTTGTAAGCACGGAAAGAACTAATAATATCAAGCTTTGTTAAAATCAATATAAATCTGTTCTTGTGATAGTGATTTATTGTTTGTTGTTTGCTATAAAATTTAAAAGGTGAGTTGAAAAATATGTGAATCATTTTGATATTAATCGTACGTTCGAGAAGTTAAATGATGATGTTTTATAATCTAAATTACTACTTTCTAAGGTTTCACTATATATCGATAGCTTAGCCAAGGCGTTTGCAATAGCATAAGTACCATTATAAGTATTTAGTATTAGTATCAGTCCCCGTATAATTATAATCAGTTTGATACTAGTAACGCATCAAGAATTTGAATGCACTTGATTAAAAAATTCTTCTGAAGTTTATTTTTAATACTTCTCGGGCTCCATTGGTATTAGGGAATGCAACGGTGCAATTAAAAATATTTAAAATTAGCGAAAAGGCATTTTTAAGTTCACGCGTGAATTGACGTAAATTTAGTATACAATAGTCTGGTCGATGTTGCGATGTTTGAGGGGCACAATGTCCAGCAATGGACGTCTTTCGGCAGAGAAAATTTTATTTCTTGTCATCACGGAGCTTCATGTGACATAATGAATAGAAAAAAAAAGAATGTTTCACTTTTGATAATTGCTCGTAACACTTTTTGCTTATTATCGTAGTAATCTCACAGACGCAAAGGTCAGGTTTCCTATCAGCTATGTGGTTTTATTGCGGTAAACATACCTCGCTATAAATAAAACGGGTAATATGTAGGTACCTATATTATGTGCCAATACCTACGGGTTTATGTCTGTTGTGGCCACCATATCATTCTTATCAGAAATGACACGCTCAAAACATCATGTTATCAAAACAAATTATAATTTTCAACCAGTTCTTTATGGCGGGGCCACAGTAACTTCTAATGCTGTTAACTAACGCGTTATTCTTTATTTATAAAATTCCGGTGTGCGTGTGTTCGTAATTCTTCTTCTCCTAAACTTGGCTTGATCGAGTCTTGTTGATGTTGTCTTGATGTAATGAAATGAAATTATTTATTTTGCAATTAGGATTTTCAATCACTTTTACACGTCTTTTTTAAACTAGATGGCGTCGACATTTCCTATGACTATCCCTGAGAAGAAACGCCGAAACAAACTCAGGGGTCAAGATCTATTTTAAAGTCTAGACAGATTGTAATTATGATTGAGTTCCCCTGTATGATTCTTAGTTATAGTCGGATCCAGAAAAATCCAGAAAAGGGTCTGCTAGTTTGAATATCTGTAGAAAAAACAAAATCACGCGACGATAAAGAATATTAAACGTTAACGTGGCCGATTCGAAACCGACCAGAAACATCAAGAAATAATAATATTTTTTACGTAGGTTCAATGCTTCTGCAATGGTACTATCACGCTTCAAATGTTAAGACATCAATTTATTACTTTTCCATGCTCCCATTGTTGTAGACGGGCCTTTTTTCTTATGACAAGGGTTTAAGGGCTTTGGTCTTTCACGCTATAGTGTGGGTTGGCAGACTACATACACCATTGAGAGCTTTATGGAGCCCTCTTAGAATTTAAAGTTTCCTCGCGATGTTATCCTTCACCGCTAACGCAAATAATAATTGAGTTCTTGAATTCTGATACGCACGTAAGATCGAAAAATGCGGGCTCAGACCCTCCCGTGTCTAGCAAGCGTTCAATAACAGCTTCTTCTTAATAATAATTATCTTCTTCTTTATTTCCAGTACTGCAAAATGAAGACCATCATAGTATTCTCAGCGGTCATCATCAGCTGCCTTGCCCAAAGATCTCCTTACGCTGGCAGACTACCCATCGGATTCCCCTATGTAGAGCCAAGCACAGTTGCTCCCAGTGAATTGGGAAACAGGTAATTAATCAACTATCATTTCATTAACCTATACCTCTTTAGTCGCAATGGTTTAAGTTCTAAGTCAAGCAAAGAGTATTAAACTGGTATCTGGAAATTCTCAAAACCAGGCCAATATTTATGGCGTGGTTGTTGTCGGAAATTAAAAAGATATGTCAAACGAAAATACTCAAAGATATAAAATATTCTAAAACATGCATTTATCTTAAAATTCTAGATTCGGAGATGGTGAAGCAGGTACTGCAACTACAATAAGGTTGCCCCTCGAAGCCCTAGGTGACGCAGAATTAGTAACGAGGCTGAGCAAACTGCCCATTGACCAGCAACCTTTCTGGTTGATCAACTGGAGGGCCTTGGAAGCAAACAGGAAAAACCCACAAACCTACCCACAGCGAGGCAACAGTTTCATTGATGACAACGCCAACGCCGTTCTCCAGAGATAAATTGGAATTCAGTTTTTTTTTAATTTCAAATTAGTACTTGTTATAATTAAAGGACTGCTTTGAAATTCAAACTTTAATAAAATATTTTCTTGGAAAAACATCATTGGATTTAAGAACAGTCTTGTTGTTACTTTGAATTGAAAACACAAATGTGTATTCCAAGTATTTTGTATTTGTTAAAGCTAATATTGTTTTTAATTTAAAGACCAAAGAATGTTAAACTAATTGGCAAGCGATTAGTCAAATTGCTTTAACATTAGTCCTAGTAATTTCTAATTATGCCATTAAAGAAAGTATTATTGGATTGAAGTGACACATGTCTTTAGATTGGATAAAAGACTGTATTTAGAATAAATTAAATTAATTAGAATACTTGTGTATATTTTATGTTTGTTACCACTGTTAGAAATAAAGCACGCTCTCTATAATAATAGTTTAAAATAAAAACATATTTCATATCAACATGTTTTTTTTTGCATCACAAAAAAGTGTCCCACTTTTAAACTTCCATTTTGTTTTAGTGTGATTGTTGATAAAGGTTACGCAATTATCGAAACCGGAAAGTCGTAAAAGATACCTAATGATCATTATACTGTCCTACTTAATATTATAAATGTGAAAGTTTGTGAATATGTTTATTATCTTAATCACTCATAAACGGCTAAACTGTTTTAGATTAAATTTGGCACATAGATAGACCATGTCTTGGATTAATATATGAAATACTTTTTATCAAAGTATATGCAGAATTTTTCCTACGATAAGAGTGAACGCGAGCGGTTCCTGCGCCACCGCGCGTGTTTCTGAAAATGCACCTTGCTTGTGTATTATTGTTAATCTTATTTTCTTAACTGTTGGTTTTTCATGTAATAAATAAATAAATACCAAAAAAGATGCGAGTGAAACCGCGGGCAAATGCTTGTACAAAAACTGGAACCCCAATATTATTCAAACAAAAACGAATAAGAATTGCGTTTCACAGCTAATAATGAAGTCATCCCACTCTTGTCCACTAAGTACCCCCACTTAGACCCATTTCAATACAAGCCCCTCCATTTGAGAGTGCTAATGATTACATAAATTATTCGCCTATTCGCTTTAATTCGCTTATAATTTGTTTAAGCAATATTTCCTGAAGTTAAGCGTTTAAGTGCCCAAATTGTTGTACAAAACAAAATTATTCTGGAGTAATTAATGTGTTTAATTAATTCTGCTTGGAGTTTTTGCAAAGTGTCTGTTAGTTGGAGTTTGTTTATTATTTATTTACTTGTAGATTAATTAATGGATAATGTTTGCCAATAATCAAGCTTTTCTTGTGGGGTACGAAAGACAGAATACATCTGTTAGCCTTTCCCTAACTACATATTATGTAGGGGTCTGCGCTAATTTACACAGAGCGACTGGCATAAAATCTGCACCACCCAATTAGGTTCTGGGAAACACTGATAGATACGATTAGGTTAAATCGGTTGTAAGATTGCTTAACGTGCTTTCTTAGACACGGAGGAGTCTTGTTGTGTGAAGAATAGTCATCTATCCCGCGGGTAAAGAAAGAGACATAGAATGGTAGTATTTATCATGCAGTGTTTATCATAAGCCCTAAGTTTCTCTCCTCGAAGATACGACTATTGAAAGATTAGAATACAGAAATGTTGAGTGAGTTACAGTTTTAGAAATACTTGTTTACTGGAATGCCTTGTATCACATACAAACTTATGATTTGTTACAAAATATATTTTTTCTAACGACAATTTTCCTGGCTGTTTGTACAATATAAATATTGTAACTGTGCAATGTGATGTGATACTTAAAAGTGTTAAAAGTAATTTTATTAATTATTGTAATACCAACATATTGAAAACAGTATCCATGGAGTTTCTTGCCGATCTCTTCTCCATAGGACCAACGCACTTTGATTCCTAACGTTTTAAAAGTGCCTGCAACGACCCATTCAAATAAAAAGACTCTGATTTTGTTGCAAAAACTACACTCCACATTCCCAACCCATATTTTACCAATACAATAATTCTAGAGAAAATAGCGCCATAAACCCTCTGTGTTAAAACAAGCTATATATTGTATCAATTTCTACATAGGGACCTATAAATACTTCAAATATGCCAATTTGTGAAAAAATATGTCTATCATTATTGTAGGGACGAATTTCACAAAGTGACATTTATATGGAATTGGGGTACGTAAAAAATTGCGACATTCACATAAAGAATATAGGAAAGTGACATAAAATACTTTAGCGCCTTTTATTGCAACATCCTGCTCTGTAATGAAAAATTTTGGCACCAATGGTTTTCCTGGAGGAAAATTGGCATGATTTATATTGGGATGTAGGTACTTGTGTGTTTATTACTATAGGTATATTTTTTATGTAGGTTACGGATAACTGAGGCACTAAATTTTAAAATTAAATTTATACTAACCCATTCCTGAGAAAACAACGAAACGATGTTAGGGTCCCAGAGTCGATTTCTGCTATACACAGAACTTAATCATTAGAACAATCGGTTGTTGTTTTTCGTAAAACTATGATTTATAAAATGGCCTTTTAATTTAATACGCGTAAGGTTCACATTCAATAATCACGTGTTTGACATTTGTATCAAGAGAATTGTAAATGACTGTTCGATGTGGCCTGCTTAGGTGCGTCGATCTTTTAATATATAAGTACCTCCGAGGATACTACCGAAGGCAACTATCCGCAAACATTTGGCTCCCCGCCAAATATCCGATCAGCCAAGTGTTGAGGTCCTCTAGACATGGTCACAAATGGTCATGGTGTAGCCTTTACTTTACCGAGAAATATCAGACAAAGAACCTCCACCGTAAGCTAACAACAACCCGTAACAACGCGCTGACCGACAACCTAATTACCGACGTAGCAATCAGTTTGCGACAGGCGTAGATCTTGCGATAGCTTTTGTCAAACGTCATTTTTGTGTCTTATAATGTATTATCTGACAGTGAGATTATTGTCGCGTAGCTGTCGCTAGCTGTCGCGTAGCTGTCGCGAAGCTGTCGCGTGGTAGTCACGTAGCTGTCGCGTAGCCGTCGCGTATCTGTTTCGTAGCCGTCGCGTATCTGTTTCGTAGCCGTCGTGTAGCCGACACGTAGCCGTCGCGTAATTGTCGCGTAGCTGACGCGTACCCGTAGCGTCGCCGTTGCGTAGCGGTCGCGTAGTAGTAGCGTAGCCGTAGCGTAACGTTCGCGTAGCCGTAGCGTAGCTGTCGCGAGCACATCGCGTAGCCGTCGCGTACATGTCTCGTAGCAGTCGCGTAGACCTCGCGTAGCTGTTGCGTAGCCGCCGCGTAGATGTCGCGTAGCCGCCGCGTAGCTGTCGTGAAACTGTCGCGTAGCTGTCGCGTAGACGTCGCGTAGCTGTCGCGTAGCTGTCGGGTAGTTGTCGCGTTGCTATCGCTTTTTTACGTAATTAGGCTGCGACTAATCTTTCCATAACAGATTCTCCTGTGATAAATGAAATAAACCTACCTACGTTATTATTTTATTCTCTTTGGTTTATAAATCATTTATCTTCTATATCTGTATTAATACTGACATTATTCTTCATTATTTTCTCGTAGTTCTTAGATTAATATCTGAACTTCATTGATACCTAGAACTCTATTAATAATTCATATTTGTACTCATTAACACAATCCGGTGAGCTGGATAATTTTGCAACATCTGTTACGCAGACCATCAATATTCTGGACGTATATTATATAAACCTAATTAATTGATATATTATCAGTTAGCAGAACGGAAAATGTGTACGTCATAATAGATACTCGATTAATTATTTCTGTTCAACAGAATATTGTTGAATACGTTTATTGAACAGGTTGCTTCACCCTGTAAATTATTTTTGCATCGTGAGTGCGTTTATAAACACAAATATTCACATGCACAGACATTCAGAGATGAAACAGGTATTTTTAAGTCATACAAATGTTACTTCTCTAACTGCCTCATTGGTGAGCATCAGGTCCTAGGTTCGATTCGCGGTACATTTCGCCGATGCCGTTATTAAGTCTCATGTAATAGGGGGTGAGTTTATTGTCATCTACTGGGCACAGTTCCAAACACAACGCTACTACTGAGAATTTCCATACATACAAACCGAATAACACTTTGCCCGCCCGGGAATCAAATCTAGGACCTTACGCTCAGCAGTCGCATTTGCTACCATAAATAAAGCAGTCTAAACAAAAATACCTTCTGTACTTATCTGTTTCTCGTTTGGCAGCACTCGCATTTCGTGACCCAAATTATGTCACTTTGGGTCAGTGATTGATGGCTTTATGACAAAGGGAATGGAGGGCGACTTAATGTATTTACATCCTCTAAGGAAAAAAGAAGTGTGGATGATGATACTTACTTATATAGTACCGTATATAGGGTGTAAAACATGAAAGCGATTAACATACGGAATTTATTAAAATATCAAAAGTGCAAATCGTCGCCAGTAAAATTTGATGAGTTTTCAGAAGAGACAAGAAAAGATTATCTCCTATGAAATTTTTTGTAAATGGTGTGCAATAAAGTGTATTATTGTATTGTATTGTAGTTATGTATTTATTACACATACTTATATATAATTAAAATATTATAATGAGTTTATATCTATGTGTTGTATTGTTTAAAGAGGAACGTGTTACGTTTTAAATCTTCTATGGCAAATAATGGACATTTTAAAATAATATTGATGTTATCTTAAAGATAGAAGTACATAACTCATTTTCTTATAGTAATTTAAAAATTTTCTTCGAAATTTACCTTAATTTGTAATTTTTACAATAAACCCAATATTTTAAATTTCGTAAACCTCAACTACTGGCGCCATCTAGTCAAGTCAGTCCGAACTACACGACTAAAACTTGTTTAAGCAAATAAAAAGAGAATAGTTTATACAAATATATATAGTTAACATTTCTATGAAACAGCTTGCTATTCATATTACTTAATATTTGTATTAGGATAATTAAAAATTTGATTACCACTAAAATATGTTTAAGTACAGATTCAGTTTAATAAGAAAAACTGTAGTACTAATGCAATCTATGTCCCTAAACTTCTCACAATATTTGTCCCAGTTAACGAAGATCTAACATGTCAACTTAACCTAACTAACAGGATTATTTATGAATATTGAACGAGTTAATGAATGTTCTAGACTGGCACAGAGCTAGCTCACCCAACTTCATTAAAGTTTTGGGCAGAACTCCAAGTGGCATCAATGTTATATATGCTCCGGAATTTGCTGTCCCACTTTATGTTTGACAATCCGCGGTTTCAATTAAAGTTGTCAGATTATCTGTTCATTTTATTGGAACATTTTCATATGATTAGTTCATTGCTTTGTTGTCTTACCCATGTTGTGTTTAGATCCCATGTAATGGCGAGCGAGCCTTATGCCATTAATCGGGCACAAGAAAAATAATTTTGAGTAAGTGCATCTACACTATTTTCCATGACCCAGTGATCTAACCTAGGACCTCACGCTAATTGTCCGCCCTTGCAATTACTTGACGAATGATGAAGTTAATGGAAAATATTTGTCTTGTCAAATTATACAACTTAAAAGTTATCAACCTGAATTTACGATTAGTCACTATCACTAAGTCGCAGTTAATTTTCCGTAACTCCGACTGCTTTGACAATTCTAAATGCTTTCTGTAATTTCTCAATCGGTGATAAAAATAAGAAATAGATATCGTATGATTAAAATTAGTTGAATCTTATGTGCAACAGAATTAGAGCCAATGTTATCTTTCTATACAAAAGGACTGTAAATGAACAATGCGCACGTGTGATGAATAACTCTGATCCGTTTATTCGCACCCACCAGACTTTGCACCTATACTACTACTACTATACAGGGTGGAAAAAACGAACGGAAACGAAAAAAAATAGCTTAAATATTAGGCATAGCAAATTCTACTCAAATATTATATTACATATATTCTAAAAGCCATTAACGCATGGGAAGCGAAGTCTAAAGTTATAAATTGTGGAAAAAAATATTGTAATTAAACAAGAAAAAATAAATGCCTAGTGGTTGCAAGAATGAATGCTGAGCGTGAGGTCTTGGCTTAGATTCCCGAGTCAGGCAAAGTGTTATTAGGTTTCTCTGTATGAAAAATCTTAGTAACAGCACGGAGTCTGGAACTGTCCCCGGTAGATGGCAATAGGCTCGCCCAATATTACATGGGACTTAATAACAACAGCGGCAAAATTTGGGTTTACAACAGAACACATCTGCCTAACCCTTTCGGGGATACAGATCGCGTCTGTATCCCTGAAGGTAGCAATATGTGCATCTTTTATGTTTCAAAGAAATAAGATAAAGTTTCCTTCAAGTAAAATTTATTGTCTGCTACGCGTATCGTTTGTTTTTCCACCCCGTATATTCACAGGGCCACGGCCAATGGGCCACGACTGTGGGAGTTTTGTAGACTATCTACAAACTACTTCTCGTCTGTCTCAGCACACAGGAGCTCTATTTGTGCACTCGGAAATGTTTACATCAAACAAGATAGCACAGATTATTTACAACTTGTAGTCTTCCGAGAACTTACTACCGTATTTGTATTAGTTTTCAAAAGTAGCTTCTAACGTTACGTAAGCGAGTTATTTCAGATTATTAGTCGTCCAGCTGTCGAGTTATTTAGGGTTCCTTAACTAGGGGTGAATCAGATGTAGCTAAGTTTTGTTTCTCCCCATTTGTAACAGAGCTGTACCGGGAAAACGAGTGGTTTATAAATTATGTATCGAAATAGTTTGAGTGTTAGACACAATTATTTTTTGAAATAGCTATAAATCTGACTCAACGGTCTAGTGGTCGTAAACGCGGCTGCTAAGCGTGCGATCTTCGGTTCAATCCTCGAGTTGGGCAAAATTTTTTGGGTTTTTCATCACAAAATAGTAGGTTAGAATTCGGCTGGGTGGATGACAAACGTAGATGCCAAATGTGGTGTCAAATACCTATGCCCTTCCCGTGGTACTAAGTTATGTTTTTCTTTTTTAGTTAAGTTCTTCGACGTGAAAAATTATATCGTGACGCTCGCATTACGAACCCATTCGGGTGCAAGAAAGAGCCTTCACATGCATCGATACCTGAAAATAACCGGCGCAGTCTGGGCAGTCAGCCTTGATATCAATTGCTAACTGGCTAATCTTTCCACTACGCCACGAGCGATTCCCATAAGGTAGGTAGCTCGTGCTGATACGACGAAGAACAGAACCAGATATAGGGATAAAGGGGGCAGAAACCCCGAGGACTCCACAACTAGACGCCTCAAAAATATAAGATTTTGTCCAAAACTTATTTTTGCCTCAGGGCCTCCGAACTTGCAGAAGAGGATTGCTAACCCGCCTTATGTTCAGAAAAGGTCCACTTGCAACAACGTATTGTCATGCAGAAAACAGCTGATTATGAACATCAATATTTACCAGCTAACATGAAGTACATTACTCCTAACCATAATAGCCAAAACTAGCCGAAGTATTCCAAATTGTGTAATGTTACGTTGTTCTACAAATATTGAGTTTGCATCAATGTGTGGTTTGTTCGCGTTGCGGCAAACATGTATGGCCAGTAATTAATTCACGGTAATTCTGTATTTAGTAATAACTTGACTGAGTATATTTTGATGTGGTGGATGACCAATGAAAATGTAATGCAGTGTAAGTTCTGCATAAAATATTTTCTTCTTCATAGTTTAGTCCAGTGGTTCCTAAAGTTGACTGGACCGCGACTCGCCTAACAAAAAGTTCCAAATTCAGGACTCACCTCTTGGTTTTCGTGAAGAAAAAGGGCCATAACTATATAAATAAAAAACTGTTCAAACAAGAAAAAAAAAAAACATTCGGTTCCGATCCAAAGTGTTAATATTTAAATACACGGAGTGCAATTTTTTATGAAAAGGATGCATTTGTTTCCTATTTTTTATTAATTTTCAAGGCCCACCCAATGTGGATCGCGACCTATACTTTGGGAACCACTGGTTTAGTCTATTCAAAGTAACCAATAGCAATTTATTTTTCCAAGCAGTTTGGTAATTATAAAGTAAAATTATATACAAATGGTCTCATTGGTCCAGTGGTCGCAAGGGCGACCTGGTCCTGGTCATGGGTTTGATTCTCGGTTCCGGCAAAGTGTTACTGGGTTTTTCTGTATGGAAATTCTCAGTAACAGCACGGAGTGTCTGTGCCTGATAGATGGCAATAGTCTCGCCCCCTATTAAATAGGACTCAATAACAGCATCGGCGAAATGTGAGTGTACAATAGTAGACCCGTCTGCTTAACCCTTCGAGGAATACAGGCATGATGCTATGATATGTTATGTAGTAAAATTAAGAGCTCAAAGCATGAGAAAGGAAAAAAAAACACATATTCATATACTTCTTCATACAAATTAGTATACAATAGATTAAATACGATTCGATATTAACAGATGCGATTTCGTACTAAAAGAGCATTCCTTTTCTCCAAAAGAACTTCAAAATAATGTTATCACGGAATTAGATCATCCGTCACACGATGACGGAAGGCAACCCAATATTTCTTTCTCTGCGTAATTTTTCTATACTTACACCGTTTTACATGACTATCTCTATCTCATTTCCGATGCATAATACAAACAAACCTCGAGGCCATTAACATTTGTCAACAATAAAACAAAAGTTCCTATGTATAATTGTGTAGCAATTATCTAAGTTACTTTAAGTACTACTTTATGTATAACTATTGTTTAATAGTCAACAAGCTTGAACTCGCCTGGTCCCTTCACTTCTTTACTTCCGCGTCATAATTACAAAGTTAATAATTCTTGTTAAATATCTGTTGTCACGGTTGGGGCATTGGTTGAGCGATCGACAGCTTCCCGCGTAACGCGGCTTTGAATCCCGCTCGGAGGTAATATTTATTATTTATATTTCCGGGTACGGGTGTACAGACACCCCATAACATGCACATACATTTTTGTTTCGATACAGGAATTATTATTGCTAGTGCGGGGCTAGTGCGAGGCAAAAAAAACTGAACGACTTTTAATGAAAAAAACAACGTACTTCAGTTGCGAAGCGGTGTAAGGACGAGTACGATACTTGAGTCAACTTAAGTACTTGAAAACTGAAAACACGAAAATAAATCTGGTATTTCGTACATGTTGGTCGTGTAGGTATTGAACTGTCTTTTTTTTTTTTCGTGATTTCCGAGTTGGTCCCATAGTAAAAGTTGTTCATATTCATGGATAGAACACCCTGTGAAAATTTGGATAGTGATAAAAAAGTAGCGCAGTATTTAAAATATATTTTTTAATCAATCTTTGAGAAACCTTATACAGGCTTACCATCTTTTTAAAAAAGAATGCAAGGATTATAATTTCTAATTCTAATCTATTATAAAGAAACAAATTTCACCAAACAAACAAACTTTCCCCAAACAAAAACCTTGTTTGCGGCAAACAAGAACAACATTTGAAAACAACTGCTAAAATTCACAACCAAAAATGGAAATGTTGTCACAAATAGCTGCTGGATGGGACAAATGAGGACTTCTACAGTTCCGCAGCCTAATTACCGATGTCGCGACAGGCGTAGATTGCGCGATAGCTTCTGTCAAACGTCATTTCTGTGACATATAATGTATTGGCTGACAGTGAGATTGTTATTGCGTGGCTGTCACATTGCTGTCGCTTTTGTACGTAATTAGGCTGCCGGTCATCTACCATTTAGTATTTGATTACACTATAAATCTTATGGTACTTTTAATGTATATATATAAATCTTATTATACTTTTAATGTATAGGTATAAAAGCCCTACAAGGTAAAATAGGGATTCAAAGTTTGTATAAATTATCTTTCTACACGGAAGAAGTCCCAGGGCACAGCTAAAAATAAGTAAACTGTTTATCCAGCCCATTATGACGACACAGTTGGCGCAGTGGTTAAGCGATTAGCTTTCTGCGCTATGTGTCGCGGGTTCGATCCCCGCACGGAACAAATATTTGTATGATCTACAGATAGTTGTTTCGGGTCTGGTTGTGTGTGTATGTGACATGTATGTTTGTAAACTGTACCCACGACACAGGAGAAATCCTAGTGTGGGGCAACGTTTTTTTTTAAAAAAAAGAAAAGAAAAGAAAGAATTACACACTAGGGCTCTTTTCAGAAAGAAAACGGTTTAGGAAGGTACACCACGCTGTCCTGGCGCGGGTTGGCAAAATACACTCACCATCTAGGTTTCCTCACGATATTTTTCTTCACTATTAACGCAAGATAATCTTTTTCCTTAAGTATTATCATAATCTGCCTAGCCTACAAATCAGTATTTTACATGAAGCGACTTTCGTCTGATCTTCGACACCCAAGTACTGGGAGATACTGATACTTTAAGGTTAGACTGGTTGTCAGACTGGGCTGCTGAAACCTGTAACGACTGAGTCCTAAGTATTCGTATGACACCGAGTTCAAGCTGCTTAATGTGCAGTCCAAGGCATGAAGATGTGTCAATGTGTGAAAACGGTAACCTATTCAAAGACTGACCGCAGAAAGGGCTGCTTAACCTCGCGGCCTCGCTGATTAACTGATCTGCGCGGTACATATGTAGCTACAAGCCCCACCTAAAGTACAAACACTATTAAACATTTTAAAACATTATTTATTTTGAGGCCTATCACGATTAAATTCATTAAATCCACTAGGCCTCTGGACGTAAGTTTGGGGGTTCTGCAAATTATTTGCAATAACTTCCTTATTTAAAAAGTTGAAAGATTGCTTATCCTTTGGCAATTTAGACTGTCTCTCGTTTTCCAGTTCAGTTTTCAGCGGTGTGTTAAGTGGACCTTTATTAAGCATTTGATTTGATTCAACAGGCATAATGTCAGGGTAGTTGATGCTGTGAAAGCTGGTGCTTGATGAACGCTGGCAAAAGCAGGAAACGATGGCTAGGATACAGAGGTATGTCATGTTTGACATGGTCATCTGAAAGTCAATGAAAATAAATCTTTATTTTTTAAAGAAATGCAATGCAACATATGATGCCTCTATGAGTGACGAAACTTGAGATCGTCTGGCGCACCCTGGGCAGTCAGCTTCTATACCACCATAGATGACTGGCTAATCTTTCCACTACAGCATGAGCGATTCCCATGTGATTGCTTGAGCCGACACGACAAAAGAAGAACTAGTTTATCAAGCAACTCAGCTTATGACTCCTCTCTGCTGGACATAAGCTCCTCTCCGCCGTTCTCTTACCAAAACTATCTTCTTCAGGTCCCTGCTCCTGAGTCCCTCACATGTCTGCCAATCCGTGGTTCAAAACTAGTGTCAAATTAAAATGTGTTTTTGAAGAATCTATCGTGTTCTTCTTTTCTTGAACTGCATTATACCACTGGTGGGCAAAGGTCACTTTCAAAGTCTTGTGTGGAGTCTTCCCTAGTGGGAAGGCCTAAAGACTAGACTAACCTTTTTTTTTATTTATATTGATTAGAGTGTGATTTTTCTAGACTTTATTTGGAAACCCACACAATAACAACTTTCTGAATGCAGGAGGTTTCACACAAACTAATTTATAAAGACACAGACGGTATCAGGCACCAGACATTGTCTGTTGTGTCTACGTTGCGTCACTTGACGGGAGAAGTAAAACTTTTGTAAGTGATGTACTTACAGCTTATAAAATCTCGACTGCTATTTCAAAAATATTATTCGCATCTAAACCCTACAATAATACACACCAGAATGGCTTATCTTTTAAAATTTCTTGTATAGAAACGCACTACAATTATTATAATCATGTATGTAGTTGAATTCACTATACCTTGTTAAGCAATTTTTCTGTGAATCGTCGCTGATAAGAAACAAAATGCGATAAAACACTTAACAATATAAGGCACATTATTATTGGGTTTAAAGAACTTTATTTCTTATAATAACAATTACAGTTCACTTAAAATGAGATTATGATATTATGATTCTAATAGAAAATATAGGTAATCTTCTTGTCTCTCCTCTGGTGTCTTACTTGACACTGGCAGAGACTGGCAGATTGTGCAAACCAATTCCATTTGTATATTATGTTTTCGTAAATATATGTCTTGAGTCTGGTGGTATACATATTTAACTCCTTGCACTCTCTTAGATCGTTCGGTAAGTTGTTATACGACTGTCCTCCCTCAAACAATATATTTTTCTTGCCGTAGGTAGTGTACGTAATTGAGTAAGTTGGAGTTTTCTGTGTGAACGTTATGTTTGAGTGTATGGTGCCTGTGACTAGTTTTTTTACTCGGATGCATGTGTTGTATGTGTATAATTGCATGAGATTGTATAATTTTCTTTTTCGGTATAGATCTTTTGTCGGTGGGAAGTAATTATAATGAAATAACACTTTAATGATTTTAATTTGCGTCGTATAAAGTTGTTTTAGATTGGTTTAAGAAGCTGATCCCCATATTTCAATGTGTCCAAGTGCGTTTTTATCAGTGAATTGTATATCATCATACGGGCTTTGTGTGGTATACAATTCACCACTTTACGCAAAGCTCCTAAGATTTATTCACGGTAAATTCAGGGTACTTCTCCACCTTTGTGTGTTACTAGGAAATACAAGAGTGTTAGTGGTGTTGTAAAAAACAGCCATTGTAATAAGATTAATAGTACAACACAGAGCCTAAGGCGTCGAGAAATGCAGTCGTTTTTTTGTCGTACGATTCAGTCGGTGGTTTAAAAGCCAAGCTATCTTTGAGACATAATCAGCCAGTTTTACCAAATAAAAATTGTTCTTGTACTACTTCTTCGTGTGTTGATACTAATTTTGGCCCTCTTCACCGCCATAGCTACTAGATCACTCAGAATGGACCGTGGAAGAATTTTTGAAGTCCTATTCTTTGTCATACTCACACTTATTATGTCCACTGTTGGACACAGATCTCTCTCATAGACTCCTACCACCAACGGTAACCAATATCGCGATCTTCATGAAGTCGTCCATTCGTATCGTGGGAGGCTGACTTCTTTTTGATTATCTTGGTAAGAACCCATCATGGGCTTTCCTCCGCCTGGGGGGGGGGCTGAGGGGTGGGCCGGACTCCTACCGGCTAAACTCACTACTGTGGTCCGCCTTGATACCATATGGTGGACCTCGGGAACTCCTAGAAGATCGCATCAAAACCCACTTCAGGCACATCCCGGAGGGGATGATTGTAAAGAGGCCACCCCATGTTCACGTCCTGGGGGAGACTGTGCAGAGGGTACCCTCGCTACCGTCGCTAGTGGAAGGCCGACCTACCCTCCTATCCAATATTATTTTATTCCGTTCGTATAATTCTTGTTGTTGTGAAAAAAAATCAGTTATCTTTTATAAGTAAAATATTTATTTGAATAATAATTCAATATAACATAACTTATTACTAAAAATATGTAACAAAAAAGCTTTGAATACCATATAAAATGTACAGATAAATCTAAATCTGATTACGATTTTCATTGAATACACTCGGTCTCTGAGGATACGTCTGAGGGTTATTCAAGTTATTTGCAACTTGTTCTCTATTTACAAAGAAGAATGGCTGATTATCCAGTGGCAAATTATTGAGCCGGTTGGCGTAATCTCTGTCGCCATTTAACTGTGCTGGAATTGGTTCATTCTGGAATCTGTCGATTAGTCCGGTAGATATAACTTCAGGGTAACCGATGGGCCGAAGTCCTGCATAGAATGGACGCTGGCAGAAGCAAGGCACGATGGCGAGGATGAAAATGAGAGCTTTGGCAGACATGATGATCTGAAAATAAAATAAAAATAATAATTATACCCTTAATTTGACAAGAGAAAAAATTGAAAAATTATGTTGCGGCACGTCCTTCCTCCTCAGCGGCGACATACCAGCCAAGAGCACGCGCATCTTGCTCGTAATTTTATATAGTTTACGAATAAACTATTGGAATTAAAATAAATAAAATATGATTTAAAAAATTGCTGTATATTTTTTCAATGTTGATGTTCAGTATATTGCACACTATCGAATTAAGGGAGTAATTGAAAAGCGAAAATCTGTAATGCAATAGCATCTTTAGTGTTTTCAAACATAATTATATCTTAATAAAGTAATTTAAGTATGACAATCATAATAGTCACTGTTTAGCATTCAATCTTAATTCTTACTAATATTTTATTAGATACTGGAGTAAGATTTACAAATGTGGAAAGTCTGCTCGCTATTTGCTATCTTAAGTTTCCCCGCCCTTTTAATAAACTCTACATTTACTTAAAGCACAGGTTTGACAGTCATTTTCTCTACGTTTTAGATACTATCTCAGAAGAAGAATTAAAACATTCGCAGATATTTTATTTCTCACTAGGGACCCAGTGCCCCCCTTGTGCTGAAGACGGCCACTGAAGGTGGGTTTAAAGGGTAGAATATCCTGGTCCTGGAGATAACCAGCTTTTTAAAGGTTAAGAAAATCGTCTCTTGTTAATTAATTAAAAGTATTTGGTAACCCGTGGTTTGTGTATTAAATTATTGAAGCAAAACATTAATGTGTGATTCGATGATTGTGATGCGGTGGAATTTTAAACTGCATTATTTATCGTGCATATTTTTTTTGCACTTAAATTATTGCAATGCATATTTTTTTTTCATTTGCTTAACTTTTTACTTCTACTTTTAAACTTCAATTGGTCCACTAAACTTTAATATATTATCTCTTGGAAAACATTATAGTCAATTCATTTATCCACGCCATTATAAATGCGAAAGTAACTCTGTTTATCTGTTTGTTACCTCACCAAAACTAAACCACTGAACACTAATTTGATTACAAATACAAAATTCACTCAGCCGAAGTCACTAGCAATACCTAGTTATTTATATATTATTTTGATTAACTGCAATCCTCACTGTGTATTAAACACGAATAATTATTGTAAAAATAATTACATTTACCTTATTTTTACGCTTTATGGCACAAGCGAATAGTTCGACTATCTCAACTGGAATGTTTGAGTGTAATATCGCAATGCATTATATAGTATTTTAGTTCATGCCCTCACGTTAGACGTATAGTACCTACTGAAGATACCATAGAGTTACTAAGGTTTTCCCGTTACAGGTGGAAATATATCATTTTTTCAAATAAGTTTTTAATCTGAAGATTCAGTAGCTGTAGGAATATTTTTATCATATAGGAACCGCTCATGGCGTCATGGTAAAATAAGCATATTAGTAATTAGCTACCAAGGATGAAAATCACAAGTTTCGACAATCTTGGAGACTGTTACCTTTCACCCTTTTATAATTTATTGAAAAATATTCACAAAAAACATGTATGGACACGTGCTCATAATTTAGTATTTTAAAATATATTCTATTTTTTCCTGAAGGACCAGGAGCCTTTCGTGAGCCAGTTTAGCAAAATTATGTCTTTGGTGCTTATATTAAAAGAAATAAGTAGAAAGAAATATATTTAGGTATTCTCCTAAGGGTAAGCCTGAGAGGTGTACCTACATCCTTATTCCCTCAACTTATTAAGGCGAAATAGGGGGCGAGCCTTTTGCCATAACGGATCATGGCTTCAGTATTATTTTTCAAATAGAAGATTATGATCGATCGTCTGCGCAAGCCCTAAATGTTAAGTACAGCTAATTGATTGTGTCCACCTTTCTATAACATTTATTACGCATTGGCTATGGTCAAGAAAAACCAAATTAACATTATTATGATTTTCTTTTACGAAAATCGTAGACAAATGTACCCGTGTTTCGTGGGTATTGATACTATGGTGTAAACAGGCATTGTTTAAGGGGGCCAAAATATTTCAATCTTTCATTATAATTATTTCTACGGCTTACTATTCACAAATCCCGCTCTCATCAACACCTTAGAATCCACAAAAATTATGCCACTGTAGAATGGTTGCCTATCAATTAGGTTACCATACTAGACCACCTTGATGACCTCCTAGCCCTTCTTCTCGCACTGGTTTCAATGCTGCCCGTCACGGATACGGCCATCTAAGATGAACAGAAAATAAAATTAAATTAATTATAAGGAGTTTCTGGTTTTCTTAGAAGTTTGATATTTTATAAAAATGTACCTTAGGAATATAAATAAGAGCTCAGGAACAAGCATTTACATTATTTGATTTGACTCTTGGATCCAATAGGTAAATCAATTTTAGTTAACACAAACATTTTTTCTTCCCCCTATACTGCCCCACTTCTGGGCAAAGGTCTCCTTAAAGGCCTTTTCTTTCGTTATGACATTTTAATTATCAGATAGTGGTACGATCTAATAAAAAAATCACTAACCAATCCACTAGTTTCTGATAGCCTGGTTTCTGATATTTATTGACCAACATCTCAATCTTTAATCGTATCAAATCCACCCTTGAATAATTACCAAATCATAAAATAGAACTGTCCCATACAACAGTGGGTGGACCTAACTGGGTCAACTGGTTATTTTTAAGTTCTTTTATTTTTCGCGATTTTAGTGTTTGTCCCATAAAAGTTGTTTATAATGAAGAACTTTATTTTTGCTGAAGTTTAACTTGGACAGTATAAAAGTATTATGCTTTCTACTATCTCATAAGACTGCCTCACTGGTCTAGTGGTACCGTGACTGCTGAGCGTGAAGTTCTGGGTTCGATTCCCGGGTCGGGCAAAGTGTTATAGGGTTTTTCTTGAAAATTCTCAGTAGCAGCACGGAGTGTAAAACTGTGCCCGGTAGATAGAAATAGGCTCGCCCCCTATTATATGGGACCGAATAACGGAATCGAAATGTACATAGTTGTACAATAGTATTCCTCTGCCTAACCCTTCGGGGAAAACAGGCATGATGCTATGATATGTTCTCCTATCCACCCGTAAGACTCAAAATTAAATGGTAAAAAACTTTTTTTTTTTAATTAATGCCCACTCTAAAATCTTCTACAGACTACATAAAGCTCCGACTCACGAATCGAAGCGCAATACGTGAAACCGCGAATACGCACATCCTCGCCCTTTATTTGCATTATCGCTGACTCATTCACGATTCCCACAAGTTACTTTTTTTATCAAGATCCACAGATGTCACGATATCGTTTTAATGTCATTGATTAATCCGTCATTCCCGGTAATGGTTACATGCCTGGTGGCGGTCTCATAACACTTACTATGTTAGACTGGTTTCAACCAGAGACTTTGTCCTTGTGGTAACCCTTTTAAGAATTTATAGGTCGATTTTTCCCATTACTTTGCGGTTATGAAACTTATCTAAATAAAAATCAATCGCCACATGTATGACGGAAAATCACTTGAGAACGGCTAGACCGATCTGGCTGATTTTTTTTTGTTGTGTTCCTAATAATAAGAACAAAGTGTGTACGAAATATATTTTTTTTTGAAAATTTACCGGAAAAGTCGGAAATTTAGATAATGTTTCGGTATGAAAATCTCAATAACTTCATTAGAAATTGCATTGCACCCGTGCAAAACCGGGGCGGGTCGCTAGTGTTCTATAAAAAATCAAGTTTCTATCTTAAATCCGCTGTCAACTGTTAGCTGTCAGCTTATCCTGTACATGCTAACAAGAGCGAACGGGCAGAGATTAAGCTAGGGAAAACCCAAGTATGAAAATTACTACTTCATAAAGGACGGTCATGACTAAGTGTTTGTGTATAAAATTATATTTATAGGAACATTATATTTAAATATGATTTTTATACCTAAACACTGCAAGTAATTAAAAATACTAAACGTTTAGGAAATTAACATAGGATCAACCCTGTATTCCCCGAAGGGTTAGGCAGAGATGTACTATTGTACACCCATATTTTGCCGATGCCCCATTCAGTCCCATGTAATAAGAGGAGAGCACAATTCCAGACTGCGTGCTGCTACTGAGAATTTCCATACAGAAAAACCCAATAACACTTTGCCCGACACTGAAACGAACCCAGGATCTGATGCTCAGCAGTCGCGCTTAAACCACTAAACCAATTTTAAATGATAATAGAAATAATTGCAGTTATTTTTTTCTTATTTCATTTTAAATCACAATTACCCAGTGAAAAGGGAAGACTGATGCAAGTCACAGTATAAGCTTCTAAAGATTGACGTAGTAGGGAAATAATGTGAATACGTGATATACATTATGACGTCATCGTTATTACAATTAATTCTTGATAGTGACATCATGTTCTTAGATCTGTAATTTATTCAATTAAATTAAACTTCCTATAATCGCATGCAGATGAATACTGCATAACATTATTTTATTAATAAATCGACGGTCCCTAGGTATAAAAAGTCATGTCCAAAATTGAATTTTTTATTTTATTTCATAACTAGCTTCCATTCGCGGCTTCGCCCGCGAGGTTTACGAACCCGTACATTTTGCCGGGATAAAAACTAGCCTATATGCTATTCCAGACTATAATTTATCTCTGTGCCAAATTTCATCCAGATCCTTTCAGCCGTTCTGGCGTGAAAGTGTAACAAAGATCCATCCATCCATCCATCTATCCATCCTCACAAACTTTCACATTTATAATGTTACTAGGATTTATAATATTAGTAGGATTAGCTTCTGTTTATCCATACGCATAGATTACATTAATATTATATTACATATCAGTAATAAAAAATAAAAAAATATTACTTAGTATTAACTTCACATCGGTTAGAAGTTTTAAAACACTCTCCTGTAAAACTCGACTTTTGATATGTCGCTTTGTACGTAGGGACCGTCGAAATGATTTTTATCAGAGATATTGCTTAACTTAAACATAAAGCATGGAGTCTGACCCGGGTACGTCTTAAAACTGCGGCCAGACACCGGAGGACGGGCAGCAGCGTCCTCTCACTAATCGGTGAGCCACTGCGATCCCCAAGCCGCCTGCCAAGCGTGGGGATTATGGCAAACCCTCCCCTTGGGGGAGGCCTTCGTTCAGCAGTGGACGTCTTCTGGCTGATGATGATGATGGAGTCTGATATAAATACTTATTCGACACTATGCTTTAATAGTAGATAGATATAGTAAAAACCACTCCACATATCGTTCATGACGCTAAATTCTCTACTGGAAACTGCATAATACAGAAAGAAATCTTACTAGGTACATTGTATTGTAAGGGACTCACGACAATTTAAAATTGGTATGCTTATATTTTACCCCGAACGATGCCATCCATTCACATTTTAATTGCATCTGTATCCACCACTAAATGATTAGTATTTATTCTTTAGGGCGCAAGACAATAGCCTCCTCGAGTAACGAAGTTCTTCTGGTGCACCCTGGACAGGCAGCCTCGATATCATTTCTTTTTTCTGAATAAAAACGTTGCCCCTCACTAGGATTTCTCCTGTATCGTGGGTACAGTTTACATACAACCAGACCCGAAACAACTATGTGTAGATTATACATATATTTGTTCCGTGCGGGGATCGAACCCGCGACACATAGCGCAGAAAGCTAATCGCTTAACCACTGCGCCTACCGTGTCGTCTTACTGGATAATCTTTCCACTACGAAATTAAAGATTCCCAAGTGAACCGATTCGATAGAAGAACTCAATGATTAGCTTGTATAGCTTAGACGAAACAATTTTTTTACATAACACATAACATAGCGTCACGCCTATATTCCCCAAAGGCTTAGGAAGACATGTACTATTGAACACCCACTTTTCGCTGTTACCGTTATTGAGTCTCATGTAATAGGAGGGAGCCAATTGCCATCTACCAGGCTCCGTGCTGCCACTGAGAATTTCCATACAGAAAAACCGAGTAACACTGCCCGACCCGAGAATTGAACCCGGGACGTTACGGTTAGCAGTCACGCTTAGCGCACTAGATCCATGAGGAAGTCCAAATTTTTTGTATGAAAAAAAAAATGTTTTTTCATGTAGGTAATAAATCGGACGCATGGCCGTAGAAAGCGCAGAATGCCAATCACTTAGCCACTCGTACATGGAAATCAAGAGAAAACCCCGTTTCAACCTTAACCAACTTAGATTAATTAACAGGTTATCTAGGTATCGTAATAATCGCACTTAAGATAATCTTTTTATTGTTTCTTTTCACAATCACTTTTATAAACACTTGAAGCTTGGATAAATAGATAAGTATTTTACCTACAATATTCTACGCCATATCTTGTGGACACTAGTAGAATGGGGTGTTATCTTAGTTCAACAAGAAATGCGTCGCGATACTTAATACATTAATTATTAATTACACCATATATATACATACATATATACACAGTAATATTACACCATATACATTGTAGCGACTACTACTCGTAACATGGCTAAAAGTAAAGCGCCATCTATCGGAGTGTAGCTACAACAACAAACCTTGAATCGCACTATGGGAGTTTACAACGATTCTAACTCATATACGAATCTCCGACATTAATCGTCGGGCTTCTGCTCGGCTAACCTTGCCTGGTCGGAGGATGATTCAATGGATTACCATACCTCGTTCCCCAACAACATATTAAATTATCGGAAAGTTCTGCATAAAAAATTGGGTGTACAATACACCTGCCTAACCGCCAAACTGCCAAAGGGCTAGGCAAAGGTATACTATTGTACACCGATATTTTGCCGATGCCGTTATTCAGTCCCATGTTATAGGAGGCTAACCTATTGCCATCTACGGGGCGCAGTTCCAGACTCCGTCATAAGATAATATAGAGATAAAAATTGGTTCGAAAGTTAGTATTATTGTTGTGGGCTAATTGTTGTTCCGAAAAGGTTTAACCTTTAAAGGTCAGCTACAACCTGACCTTTGACCTGAAATCGTTTACTTATTCATTATTCAAGAGGAAGGGATGACAAAGGTTTCATATATTTTGAGTCACAGGTAGTTCGGAGAATATTACTAACTTTTTAAACATTGTAAATTGTTACTTAGCAGCTTGTTTGGTTTGCAATATTCTTTTGTTTTCCTGTTCAGTTTTTGAATTATGAATTATTTCTGAATATTCATTATTTCATCTACTTGTATCTCATACGACACAAAAATGACACTTCCAAGTAATGGAATGTAAAAAAAAACGCGCTTCTGATTGTATAAACCAAATTGTCCTTTCTCAAGACTTCCGAACATCATAAAAAGCGCGATCTCGTTTTTCATTCAATTAAGCAATTTCTTACACCTAAAAGTTAGGCAACTTTGTCGTTGGATTCTGCGATACAACGCAAAAAGTAATTGAAGACTTTTCTCCCAATTTAGCAACTGAAGGAAAATTTAACAACAACTTTTCATACAACTTTCCAAAGAACACCTTTTAATGTTTTAGTGTAGTTTCTAACTACGTTTTAAAGAGTTTATTAACCTATTAGCAGTTCTCTCAACATATTAAGGGTTCTCTATTGGTTGGGCTCTATTTCACGTAGAACGCCCATCTTTTAATTTTCCGCAGCTACATTGCTTAACACGGCTATTTAGCCCAACATTTTATCTTACCGAGAAATAATTTTATCTTAATAACTTCATTTCATTACACAAAGAATTTCGTCAAATATTAAAACCTTTGTCCACGAGACATTGATATTACAAATGTGATAGAAGAAAATTTTGGAAAGGCTGACCAGGCTGAAACTTTATAAAAGAACCCCTGTATAAGATATGACGTACCTTTGATCGTGACCCCAAGGTTAGGAAGGGCTTAATGTTTCATCGAGTTTTATGTTATCTATTCTATTGTGTGAGATATATATGATAGTTTTATAGGAAATCTTCTTGTGCTGCCACGAGGATTGATTCCTCTTTTGGGCAAAGTGTTATTGGGATTTTTCGAAATTATCTTTAGCAGCCAGAAGTTTGGAATTCTGTACGGTAGACGGCAATAAGCCCGCCCTCTATTATGTGGCACTTAATAACGACATCGGCGAAATGTGGATGAACAAAAAATACACGTCGTCCATACCTTAGGGGAATACAGGCGTGATGCTTTGTTATGTTATTCTTTGATATTTTCAAAATATTTATACGTTGTGCATTTTATTCTCGGAGCAAAATATATAGGTGGTTAAGTATTCTAGTATTTTCATTTTTTAAGTAGAAAATCGGTGTTATTCCATGCATACCATTTTTTATTATTTTTATTAGCGTGGTGAAAACCCATCATGGGCTATCTTCTGCTTAGGGCGGGCGGAAGGGTGTGTCGGTCTCCTAAACTCACCACGGTGGTCCGCCTCGACATCATATGGTGGGCCTCGGGAACTCTTAGAAGACCGCACCGAAACCCACCACGGTGCCATGCCGAAAGGCACTTCCCGGAGGGACTGACTGTAAAGATGCCAGCCCCTCATGCACGTTCCAGAAGACATTGTAGAGAGGTCTCCCCGTTACCCTCGCTGCTGTGCAGGGCGACACGGGACCACACCGCGTCGGTGTCTTCTCGGGGGTCGCTAGACGCGAGCGTGCAGAGTCCCCATTCCATGCATACCTAGGTGTAAGCACTTTATACTAATAAGATTTTATTGTGATTATCCAGTGTACCAGATGTCGTGATTATCTGTGGCACTGAAGTTTAATACAAGAGATTGTTTTACAGTACATGGTTTCTTATATATAACCGCTATACTTTGTAAATGTGAGTGAGATCTAGGCTGAACGTTCTTAATTTCATTAATTCTCACGATAGCTGATCCATGATTGCCCTCTGTTGCGACAGGTCAGTTCAAATAGTTATGGCACTTTCTTCAAAAGGCTATTACACCCTATATTTGTCTCACATAAATCCTTACATCACAACGATCTGTCTGGACTTTAAAATAGACTTTGACCCCTGAGTTTGTTTCGGCGTTTTTCTCAGGGATAGTCATAGGAAATGCCGACGCCATCTAGTTTAAAAAAAGACGTGTAACTGAAAAATCCTAATTACAAAATAAATAATTTCATTTCATTTCAATAATCTCAAAAAAAACGCTTCAAGGTCACCTTACATTAGGCAATCTATACAAATTGTTATTATTTATATTCTAGTATAATAGTAATGCCTAACTGCTACAATTGATAGTCGGTACAGAAGCAACACTACAATAGATTGAAAGTTTCTGAACTTCGATTACACGTTTCTGTGCTCCGAACGGCACCCCACAGTACACCAAAGACCAAAGTTTTCTAATTATTATTCATGTTTGGTACATTCCTCTATCAAAGAAGAGCGATGACATCCACTTATGCGAATTTAGCCTCAAAGGTGAGAAGCATAAAAACGAGATCAGAATGTAAAATTTTAGAACCAAAATATTTTTAAACACCACTATATTTCAAGTTTTATTATAATATGTACATATTTAACATTAACTACTTATTATATATAGTAGTAGCTTCCGCCAGTGGCTCCGCCCGCGTGGTTTACGAACCCGTACATTTTCCCACGATAAAAAGTAGCCTATGTGCTATTTCAGACTTTCTTTCTTTCTTTTCTTTTTTTTAAAAACGTTGCCCCACACTAGGAATAATTCCTGTATCGTGGGTGCGTTTACAAACACATATATTCACATACACAAACGCCCAGACCCGAAACAAATATCTGTAGATCATACAAATATTTGTTCCGTGCGGGGATCGAACCCGCGACACTTAGCGCAGAAAGCTAATCCCTTAGCCACTACACCAACCGTGTCGTCAAATAGACTATAATCTATCTCTATGCCAAATTTCATCCAGATCCGTTCAGCAGTTCTGGCTTGAAAGAGTAACAAAGATCCATCCATCCATCCATCCATCGTCACAAACTTTCACATTTATAATATTAGTAGGAAGGACACGGTTGGCGCAGTGGTTGAGAGATCGACTGCTGAGCTACGTGTCGCGGGTTCGATTCCCGCACGGAACAAATATTTGTATGATCTACAGATATTTGTTTCGGGTCTGGGTCTTCGTGTATGTAAATACACACCGTGCCTCGGAAAGCACGTAAAGCCGTTGGTCCTGCGCCTGATCTCTCTCCGGTCGTGTCGGATTGCCGTCCCATCGGACTATGAGAGTGAAGGAATAGAGAGAGCACCTGTGTTTACGCACACACTTGTGCTCTATAATATCTCCTGCGTAGTTGGCTAATCTCCGGTGAGATTGGCCGCCGTGATCGAAATCGGTCAGGAGGACATTATTATTATTCACAAAGTAACCAGATTAGAAAAGTAACAATCGAAAGAATTATATTGACTATATTTATATTTATTGATGATATTGTTAATACGGCGATTGGCAACTGCGCTCCAACTTTTTTCTGTCGAAACTGAGGCTTCTCGTCAGGGAGTCTAAAAAGACTTGAAAAAGAAATGTTTACTTAAATGACAAAATTCTTCTTCTTCTTCTGTCGAGTCGGCATGAGCTATAAACATTAGAATGATCCATGCCGTGGTGGAAAGATTAAACACTCTGTAGTGGTGGTATAGAGGCTGACTACCCAGTGTGTGCCAGACGATTTCAGGTATTCGTGGAGGCTCTTTTCTTGCAAATCTATCAGGAATTTTCTGTAAAGTGCAGTTTTATTTCAACTATCTCTTAGATTGAATTGAAGAAGTTCGTTATACCTTACAGGGAACTTTTCCATCAATAGCATTCAACTTATGTACCGTCCAAAGAACCATTAAATCGATCAGCTCTTTACCCAAAAACATTTTTGGTCCTATAAGGCGCGATATACTTTAACGTAAGACCCATAAATTTTGTTTTGGCGCAAACAAGTTACAACGAACACGAGTAACAAAGATTTATTGTTATATGATCAACATGTTTATCTATAGCCGCATATAAGTTTATCGATAGCCTTTGAAGCCAAGTTTTGTAGGCCCCAAGTTAGAAAGTTTCAAGCTGCAAAGAAACTGATTTATTTTTTATATTATTTTTGTTAATAATTATATTTAAAGTGTAAGCTTCAATGAGGTCGTTTATAGTTAACAAAAGTAAATTGAATCCAAAAATATCTTTAAAAATTGAGTCTTTAGAATAATCTAAAAACTTAATCTCAAGGTCTGTTTCGTTTTCAATGAATACAACCTCCTTGGACTTTAAGTAGAATGAATAATGGCCTACTCAATAAATAAATTTAAATGAAGTGCTTCATTGGTTGCAAGCTCGATTGCACATGCATGTAGTCCTGGATTCGATTCGCGGTTTGGACAAAGTCTTATAGCAACCCGGAGTTCGGAACTGTGCCTGGAAGATAACAATAGATTGGCCCCCTATTACATGGGACTCAATAACACCATTGGCTTAATTTGGATGTACAACATTCCACTTGTCAGTGTAGTTTCAAGGCTTATCTTAAAAAATAGCTACTTAAATTTTACTTCTTTCCAATCCCATGAAATGTGTGGCAAAAGGAGACCCAAAAGTATTAACACACACGTACACATAAATACGATTCACTGTACGCTTACCGTTCTGCCAATTCCTTTTCACAATTAATAATGAAAGCGGCCCGTGACCGGATTACTGCGAATAAAAATTCTTTGGAATATAATCTTGAAGCTTTCTACTTAAGCTTTGCAAAGTCAAAGGATTTGAAAGGAATAACAGAGGATTTTGGTAACGATGACTTTTGAGACGAGGATTTTTTGTTTGAAAAGTTTTGTGAATTTGAATGCAACTGAGTACTGGCTTAGCGTAATGTGGTTTTCTTCAACTTTCACGACTTCTTTGTAAATTGACGTTGTTTTAGTACCAATAGTTGGTGTCTATACCATCTACACATGAATATTTTATAGCACCACGCCTGTATTCCCAGAAGTGTTAGGCAGAACTGTAGTTCAACCACATTTCGCAAATGCCGTTATTGAGCACTAACTTAATTACAACAAAGTGCACAATTCAAAACTCCGTGCTGCTTTTGGGAATTCCTTTACAGAAAAACCCAATAACGCTTTGTTGACCCGGAAAGTGAGCCTAGGACCTTATCTCAGCACATGCGCTTGCTACTTGACAAATGAGGTAGTCACCGTCCAGATCTCTGAAATAGATTAAGAAGGTCTGTATGAATAAACCCATCATTAGTCTAATAGTCAAAGGCACGGCTGTTGAGCATGAGGTCGGGCAAAGTATTATAGTGTTAAATTTTCATTGAAAGATTTTACAAAAATCCACCCATACGAGGATGAAAAAGATGTTCAAAGTTTGTATAAAGAACCTTTCTAGGGAATCGTGGATACGACTAGTATATTATCATATTACTACCCGACCTATATTCTGGATATGGAAACAGCGCCACCAACCGGATTCCACTACAGGTAATTACCATTAAAATCGATCAAGCCGTTTAGAAGAAGAATTACGAAGACGCACACCGGAATTTTATCTAAAAAGATGGCTGTCTCTCAGTAACATTGCCATGGCAATTACAATCTATTATCGCAGTATTAAGGGCAGGTTTTCTGCAACACTGATGCACATTGCACATAAGTACTTCTTCCTATTCCGCGATCTGGATTTCCTCCAAGCGCGTATTTTCCCATCACTATAAATGGTTAAGGATAAGTCATATTCAGCTCTCAATTCCTTCAAGTACTTTCGATGACACACAAAATTATGACATTGCAATTTTGAGGATGATGAGTTACAATAGGGGCGTTATCGATCAGTTGAAGCATTACTCATTGTAATATTTTTCCCATATTGATTCAATATTGACTCAACTAGTGCGGGTGGTATGTATGTAAATATAATAAAAACGTGATATTGCTATTGTTATCTTTATTTGCGGTATGATTAATTTTTCACGATTCGTTTAATTCGTTATAAGTTAGTTTTATTTATAGCTGCAGTTAATTGCGCCTCGGTTTGATTTCAATTTCGCTGTATATTATTTATTTTTATATATAAAATTCCGGTGCGTGTGTCCGAAATTCTACTCCTCCTAAACGGCTTGATCGATTTTGATGATTTTTTTGTTCCTTTGGGTTTACCTAGATGGTTTTTAGTTATAGTTGGACCCGGTAGGTGGCGCTGTTGTCAAGATCCAGAAAACAAAATACACGCAGATGAAGTTGTGAGCAACAACTAGTTTATGTATAGAATATCACAAACGCTACTTACACTCACTTACTTAAATTATGGAGACATTATGAATGTACAGAAAATTATCAAGATATTTTTATATTCAGTATGACATAGTGACCTTTATTACAATTCTCTATGCCACTGGACACAAAGCCTAGTGGAAGCAGTGTACAGAAAAATCTTATGAACTAATTTCATAAGAGTTTAGGTATTTATGGGCCTCAGTCGGCCGATAATTAACAATAAACAAATATAAATTCTCTTTCGCACAGTCTGTATTTTTATTCATTCATGAACTGACCTTAACACGACGAAATTCTATAATAGTCAGTGATAATATATTAATTACAAAATTACGAAAAGTTCATCTCTTTTTGATGCTGTACTTTGTTTTTAAATACTTTGCCCCACACTAGGATTTCCTCCTGTATCGTGGGTACAGTTTACATACATGTCACATGCACACACAACCAGACCCGAAACAACTATCTGTAGATCATACAAATATTTGTTCCGTGCGGGGATCAAACCCGCAACACGTTGCGCAGAAAGCTAATCGCTTAGCCTAACCTAACCTAAGAAAGCTAATCGCATACACAAGGACAGAGCAGTGCGCTACTTCTGTTGTGCCACAGATAAGCAATATATATGTATATTGCTAACATAGAGATGGTTTATTCATTGCATGGAACCAGACAACAAAACCAAGGAATGTATTAGCACTATTCAGAAGAAAACTTAAATACATGGTAATACAGATTTCTATATATGATACACATAATGACGTCACGACTGGAGTTTTTGAATGATCAACAGAAAGATAAAATTATTCCGAGTTTGAATCTGTGAGCATATCAGATGTAAAGTCAGCAAAAAAAAAATGTATACATTTAGAGAAATTGAAAAGTGAGTATTAGAAGAAATAGAGATTGGAATTTTGACCAACGACGACACGGTTGGCGCAGTGGCTTAGCGATTAGCTTTCTGCGCTACGTGTCGCGGGTTCGATTTCTGCAGGGATCAAGTATTATGTAGTGGGATCAAGTAGTAGTATGACCTACGAGTATAAATATGTAGTTGTTTCAGGTCTTGGTGTGCGCATGTGACATGTATGTAAAACTGTATCCACGATACAGAATAAATATTAGAGTGGACAAAATTTTTAAAAATGTTACACGTTGTGTCTTTAAATAACAATTTTAAACGCATTTATATTTCGAGACGTGTATACATCTTTTTGAAGCTGACTGTACGTGGTTGTTAACTAAACCCACGATACAAGGGAAATCATAATGTGCGGCAATCCACACTAGAATTTGTCTTATATTATATTATAACTATAAATGACAGTTTAAAAAAAAAAGAGTAAGATTATGCTAACGACTTAACGGCATCGAACCCTTAATGTTGGTGGCTCGACCTAAGACCTGAACCTTAAATTGATGCATAGAATTAGCATACAAATCGGGCAGCCACAGACTATCAGACGAAGCAGCGCTCAATTCCCACGTGAAAGGAGAGGTTCCAAACTATTAGAATTTAGGTTATCTTGGTACTATGCTTTGTGGAACATACAGAGGTTTCGTTCGTAAGACATAAATTTGATAGACTTTTTGGGACCTATAGGTTAGGGTGTCCCATAAATTTCAAGTGCGATTTTTTTTTACGCATACCTTCTAAAAACTTTCGTAATAACCCAATATAGTCTAAAAACAAAAGATTAGCCCATTTTATGAACGATAACCCGTGCCGACTTGCGATTTAAACTCGCCCATACAAATTGCGCGGGTACTGCACTGCGACCTGTAACTACGTGTTTTATTTGTCATTTCATACGTGATTTTTTAGAATATTAGTACGCTGTTATTTCTTGCATAAAGATATCAGTTGAATTACGGAGTGATAAACAAAGTATTTTTCTTACCGGACTTCCAAAACCATTTAATAAATGGTGTAAAATTATCATCTAATCGACAAGTTCTCGCTGTCTTGTTTGACAATATTCGCGAAGTCAAACGACTTTTAGTGAAAGTGCTAATCTTGTGATTAGGAAGTGCATTATATTTTTGAAAAACATAAGAATTCCTACAAAAACCACGTTTGGAGAGAGCTGCAAAAAATTGTAAAATAACTCAGAAAATAATTGTGAAAGACACCTTGATAACTTATTTGATATTGCACATGCCGATGCCTTTGAAAGAATGAAAATAGAGGAAGACAAAGTATTTTTGAAGAATCAGAGAGAGCCAGGTCGACCGGGATGCTTACCTGATGTACACAAAAACTTGGCGGACAAAGACAAAAGAGCTAGACTAAGACGATTAGAGGAAAAGGAAAGAAAACTAAGACAAAAAGAGTTACTGGCTCTTGCATGGCATTATACTACACATAACTTGGAATATCCACATGATTCAGACGAAGTCAGCTTGCCAGCGGAAAGAATCTGATAACACCTAAACTCGTCGTAGCTTTAGATCGATGCTGCTAATGGAGCTTGTGCTCTTTTGGAGCAGACTTTAGAAAGAGAATTGTTACTTTTCGCTAGTCGTCATCATGTTTATGGGTTGGTTCATAAAACTGTAACAAGATGAAGCAAATTACTAGCACTCCAGATCTTTAAAAAGTTCAGATACGATTGGAAAAACATCGATTCAAATAGCATTAAAAAATGCCTTGATTTCGTAAAATACCATGTTGCTGAGACAAACGTTACATCTTTGTTAATGTTTTTTATAGCACAACTGAACTAAGCTTTAATAAGAGACGATTATCACGAATCGGTCGAACTATGCGTAGTGTTTTTGAGGGGGAAATTTAGATAGAAAAGAAGAAAAATAAAAATCTCGACTGAAGATCGACGACATTTTTCTTCAGGAATATGTGCCTTGGGAAGATAATGCTGCTTTTATGGAAACTAAAAGAAGAATAACTCGTTTGAAGATTTTAAATGACACTGCTGAAAGAACTGTCAAATTAATGCAAGATTTTACGGACTTATCACGGCTAAAGAAGAGCAAAAATAATTCCTGTTGCGTTGTATCCAGGAACATAGAAATTTTTATCCAGACTGTAAAAAACATACCCTAAAGAGAAATTACCCTGGCTGATTGTTGTTATTTTATGTGTTTAAATAAAGATAAATATTTCTCTGATTTAATTTTGTTTTTTATTTACTTCATTTATTGCATTTTTATTAATTTTATAGCAGAACCAAATATTAACATTAAACATGAGATTTGATAAACTTTGTGGCTCGGTCGGCACGGGTTGCAATCATGCTAGAATGATAAAATTTCATATTTGAGTATGGTTTTGCATTTATAAAAGATATAGAGGGTATGCATTTCGAAATTCGAAAAAAAATTTTTTTTTGTCATATTTGGGACACCCTACTATAGGTACCTCTACTCGTTTTGTATAGGTATTTAAATGAAGGTAAACAATCTTGATGTGACTTTTTACACAAACACATAGTAAACAAATAAACTACTGCTTAAACTAGTGGTTCAATTGATTTGGTAATCGTTATTGTTGTGTTACATTGGTTTTTATTAGCGTTTTATTTTTAAACATCAAGATTGTTTATCTTTAGTTAAATACCTAAACAAATCGAGTATAGATGTTTCGATTCAAGATTCAAGATATTTATTTTTCTAACTTAGTGTATAATATAATTCTCAGAGGCAGTCAGTAGGAAACGCCGGCACCACCTAGATCTAAAAAAGACTTGTGAAAGCTTCCTATACGGAATTATTTACAGAAAATAAATCATTATTTCATTATGTTACAAAATAAGATAGTCATTTCAAAACTTCAGTATTCTTAATATGAGTTTATATAATACTAACTTACCTATCATCATCAGCCAGAAGACGTCCACTGCTGAACGAAGGCCTCCCCCAGGGGGGGGGGGGGGATTTGCCATAATCCCCACGCTTGGCAGGCGGCTTGGGGATCGCAGTGGCTCACCGATTAGTATGAGGACGCTGCTGCCCGTCCTCCTGTGTCTGGCCGCAGTTTTAGGACGTACCCGGGTCGTCGTTAACTTACCCATACCTACTAGATTTTAGATGATAATGAAATATAAAATAACATAATGCTGCCTATATAATATTAATTTATTGTCTCTTTAGTCTAGTAGTCGCAAGCGTCACTGCTGAGAGGTTCTGGGTTTCACGGCAAAGTGTTATTGGATTTTTCTGTGTGGAAATTATCAATAGTAGCACGGAGTCTGGAACTGTGCCCGGTAGATAACAATAGGCTGGCCCCCTATTTATGACTTGAAATTCATAATATCTTGAGAAAAAATCATCCATATACTCGTAATATGGCCGCTCTATCTCTTCTATTACTTCTATCTATCTCTTTAATTGACAGTAGGTTCGCCTAGGATATCGCAATTTTTTAAAATTTGTTTTCTCTTTTATATCTATAGAAAAAATAATTGAGTAGAGCTTTCGTATTGTTAAGTTATTGGGTGTCTTCATACAATAAACTTGTCCAAAATATGTTGGGATCAGCTTAAATCCTTAAAGATGGGGCAAAATAGATTAGAGGAGACCATTTTCCAGCTACTGGTTTTTATGATGAGTTGTATACATTCACATGACGAGAATGAGGACTTATCTGCTCCCTGACTTACGATGTGGACTTGCATTGTTTAAACATTCATAAATTATTATACCTATCTACCTGTCATTGTCACTTTTATACAAATGAAACGAGATGACAACAGAATTTAATGCCTATTTATTTATTAGAGTGTTACAACACGATTATGGGGTTATGTTTAAACCACCCATCCAAAACTAGGCCGCAGCAGCATAACTTCATCTCCTAGCTCGATAGATACGTTCAAGCTTCTTGTAGTTTAGACCGAAGTGTGAATTGATTTATTAACAACTAGCTTCCACCCGCGGCTTCGCCCGCGTGATTTTTCGAACCCGTACATTTTTCCGAGATAAAAAGTAGCCTATGTGCTATTTCAGACTATAATCTGTCTGTATGCCAAATTTCATCCAGATCCGTTCACCAGTTCTGGCGTGATTGAGTAACAAACATCCATCTATCCAAACTCATCATGGATCATTGCTATGAATAATATGATAATTAATATTTTACGATTGCAGGTGTGACTTCTTATTGGTAATCAATTACTGAGTTTACGTCAATACTTTGGAACTTTTCCGCGCTGGCACCTAGAAAATGTATTTTCCGATACTGACCTACCGTATTTATTAACCAAAGGAATGTTAATGATATTATAAACGACTAGCTTCCGCCCGCGTGGTTTACGAACCCGTACATTTCAGAACCGCTGAACGTACGGGACGTTCAGCGGTTCTGGCGTGAAAGAGTAACAAAGATCCATCCATCCATCAATCCTCACAAACTTTCACATTTATAATATTAAAGTAGGATACGATGGCACGGTTGGCGCAGTGGTTGAGAGATCGACTACTGCGCTACGTGTCATTGGTCTTGCGCACGCGCGACTGCTAAGCGTGTGGTTCTGAGTTCGAATCTAGAGTCGGAGAAAGTGTTAGTGGGTTTTTTCTGTTAGAAAAGTTTCACTAGCAGTAGCAGCCTAGAGTTTGGAATTGTGTAGGTGCAGTAGATCGCCTAATGGCGCCTAATCGGCGAAATATGGGTGTACAATAGTACACTACCGCCAAACACAGGGGAATACAGGCGTAATAACATGTTATGTAAAATATTATTATTCTTTGTATTTACATTATTTTTTACAGTAGTCTTTGCCATATTAGCCAGCATGGGTTCTTTCGGAACAGTCTTTCCAGGGTGAAATCTACGTAGGTACCAAATCAATTATGGTAGGTACCACATAGGTCTCATTAAAAAAAAATCATGTGGTTTTAGATTCGAGTTCCAGAAATTGACATTATTATTCCAGTTGACCTTCATATAAAAATTAATTATTGAAACCCTATTCAATTATTGTCAGTAATCAACCAATTCTGTGATTCGACCTTTCAAGGGTTTATCGTCACGGTCCCTTCATTTGATTTGTTTTATTTGAGAATTCCAGGAACAATCCTCATTCAATATTCGCTGTTTTGTGAGAATAAAAGTCGAGTATAACCGCTTTGACGTAACGAAACGTTATACCTAACTTTTCTAGAAAAACAAGTCAGAAACTAAATCTGTTTGGCATTTTCTTAACCTTTTCTAAAAGGTGGGCTAGTTATGTCTGTGTGGGAAAGATTAAAGGGTTTCTTTATTGTGAATCATGCCTACCTAGAATTTTTCGGGACGATTTTATGATCTGTTTTCCGGCGATAAGTGGGATGAAGGGATAGGTTTAATAGCGGTAAAAAATATTTTTGCTAACCCTAAATTATGATGAAAATCTTACCAGATGAAGTTAAGATTTTTTAGTAGCTATAGTACTGTAATAAAAATTTAAGAATTGGGAAATATCTATAGCTGTATATAAATGTAAAATGTACTTAAAAACTGGAGGGTTACTTAAACTCACAACGATAATTTTTACGATCAATTGCATTTTCTTTTTTTCAGTAACAGTCTGTATTCCTCAAAATTTCATGTAATATTATACATACACCCACAATTCAGCGATAAAGTTATTAAACCGTAATAACTGGAGAGCCCGAAGTCGAACACAGGACCTCGTACTCAGCAACCCCACTTGCTACCACTTGACCAGTGAAGCAATCATTTTATCATACTTTTATTAAAGCGTAATTACTCTGTTATAACAATATGTGAACGGATTTAGTATTTCAAAAAAAGTTAATATCTCAAAGTTAATTATTTAATGTCTGAAATTCGTATTGGAATAATATTATAATTTTTGACAGCTCAGATTCATTATTGTTCTCTCAGTATTAAAATCTTAATGTATTTTTATTGAAGCCATTTTGATTGTATTTGGACTAAAATTCAAAACTAAAACAATTAAGCTAAGTCAAATAGCTACTTCGATACTTCAAAAAGTTAACTTCAAAAAGTAAATCCAGAATTTTAACACAATTGAATAC
This sequence comes from Shargacucullia verbasci, assembly GCA_947562105.1. Lineage (NCBI taxonomy): Eukaryota > Metazoa > Arthropoda > Insecta > Lepidoptera > Noctuidae > Shargacucullia > Shargacucullia verbasci. The sequence continues at coordinate 4,671,759 of OX387296.1, forward strand.
AATATCGCTGAGCCTTGAGTTAAAAAATAAAGTCCCTAAATCCAACAAAATTCACTACAATTCGCTGAAAACAGGGATAAAAAGTTAAGTCTGTAAATCTTACGAAATTGAAATAAAGTACAGACGGCTCAGTGTAGGGTTAAATAAAATTAAAATAAACAGATGGCCTGATCTTCCAAAATAAACGCTTAATTGGTAAATATAAAACAAAAACATACACATAGCATCACGCCTGTATTCCCTGAAGGGTTAGACAGAGGTGTACTATTGTACACCCACATTTCGCCGATGCCGTTATTGAGTCCCATGTAATAGGGGGCGAGCCTATTGCCATCTACCGGGCACAGTTCCAGACTCCGTGCTGCTACCGAGAATTTCTGTACAGAAAAACCCAATAACACTTTGCCCGACCCGGTAATCGAACCCAGGACCTCACGCTCAGCAGACACGCTTGCTACCACTAGACCAATGAGGCAGTCATTGAGTCAATGAGGTGAATTTAATATATATTTGGTAAATATATATTAAATTAAGCCCATTAATGTCCCACTACTGAGGAGATCGTAGCTACATAGCTACCACGCAGAGCGGTCGGTTAAGCAGAGCTTGACGCGGTCAGTCCTTGGATGGGTGACCATTTTTCACATATTAAAGACGCCTCCATGTGTCGGAAAGCACGTTAAGCAGTTGGTACCTGGTGTCATACGAAGACCTATGACAGACGTTACGGGTGTCAGTAGCCCATTAAGTCTGACAACCAGTCTAACCCTAGAGTATCACTGTCCTAGTAATTGGGTGGCGGAGGTCAGAAGGCAGTCACTCTGTGTAAAATACTGATATTTAGCTGCAGCCGGTTAAATTAGAAGCCGGCCCCAATTTAGTTGAGAAAAAGGCTAAGCAGATGATGACAATTTCCCTCTACTGGGCAAAGGCCTCTTCTCATAATGAGAAGGGTTAGGCCTCAGTCCACCAGGCTTGATGCGGGTGAACTACACACACTAACAAGAACATTATGAAGCCCTCTTGGGTGTGCAGGTTTCCTTACAAAATTTTCCTTCACCATTAACTTAAGTGATAATCAAATTCGTTTCCGTAGTTTAAACTCAGCAAACCTGCATGGAAAGCAAGCGTTTAATCAATAGACTATTAATAATTTTATTAAAATTAACGCTACGCAAAAATAAATTAAATTAATAAGTATAGCATATACGCCTATATTTTCTTAGATTTTTTATTTTTTATTTTATTTATTTAAGGTTCACCAACAATTGTTTACACTGATTTTATGACAAAAGTAACATGTAAATAATAAGATAATAGTGTAACAATCACTTAAAGGTAAACTCTGCATGCATAAATATAAGAGTTGTATAAGATAGATGAGATAAAACAAAGACCAACTTACTTATTTACTTAGACTAACTCAACAAAAGAAAACTAAACTACACTAACTAAAACTGGTTGGTAGTTGAACTGGTTGTATACCAGTATTTGGCCGATGCTGTTATTAAGTCCCATCTTTTAGGGGGCGAGTCTATTGCCATCAGCCGGGCACAATTCCAAACTCCGGGGTGATACTATGACTACTATATACTATTTTTAACAGAAAAACCCAATTTCCTTTTTTTCTCTACCTGCGAATCGAACCTTACGCTCAATTCTCAGCTTCAGTACGATTTTGATAGGAATAATAGAGATCTGATGAAAGATATACCTTCATTATTATGAATGTAACCATTTATTATTAACCTTGAAACGAAAACAAACGAGAAACAATTATGCAAAATGTAACACATTAATTCAAAACACAATTACACTTGCAAGTGTGAGCAATTAATGCGTAACCCGGCTCTCCAACTTTCAATCTGGGTTAAAATATGCGGGACCGTGCGGCTTCATATTTAACCAAACGATGGATGGCGTTCAACTGTATAGATAAATTTGTAAAAGGCTATTTTTCTATATCCCTTTATTTTACGCATATATTCTATATTACTGTAATAAAACTGTATGTCTGTATGTCTGAACACTTGTAACCTAAAAACCAGTAGACCGATTTTAATAGGAATCTTTAGTATTTAGTAAATCATCATTCTATCGCTCATTGGATTTGAATAATAATTGTATTACACGCAGGTAACGTCGCGGGCACAGTTAGTTTATAATATTGGTTTGAAATCATTTCCTTACTTAAATTCAACAAAGTGATTATCCTGTGATTAGTATTAGTTGGTCATTTAATCTATGATTTCGCCGTGTTCGTTTGAAGAGACTGTAGTTTAGACAGGCTCCTATTTTTTGAAGCTGAAGTGTTAGGCTTCTGTAAAGTCTATTCATTTTTTTATTTCCGTCTTCACAAATTTGCATTAACTTCGCACATTTGGCTATAGAATGTAGTTTTAAAATTTATTAAATACACATATTTCAAATTTTTGTTTCGATTCCAATTTGGATTTAATTTCTCTTGGTGCAATACGACATAACACTGCGTTCGCATGCGGCGTAGCGCGTGCAGTATCAAACTAGGTGAAGTAGGAACGAGGGAGTGAGTTGACAATGTTATCTTCTTGACAACGTAACCGGATTATCTGGCCAACTGTCAGGACAGAAAAGGTCCCTAAAAACATGTACGATTGAGTTTCCTTGACAAAGTAGCTTTATCACGGAGTTAAAGGCAGGAAGGTGTATTCTTAAAAAAATTGTATTCACGTAAATTTTGAATCATTATTACGTTAATATGAATAGAGAACTTTTTTAAGAGATTTAAGAGATTTTCTTATATAACTAATTATATTAGAAGCCGTAATGTTATTTAGGGCAGCAGCACCCCTTAAAAAACAACGGGTATTTTTTTCAGACAGAAATGTCTCAATAATTTTCTTTACAAATCTATTCTGAAATCCAAACGTTTTTCATCCCAAAAAAGGTTTTGTACCTCTGACTATGACAGGTATGGCATGAAAAGGGCCTTCTTTATGTAAATATAAGGAAAAAGGCAGATTTATTGATGCGATCGAAGAACATATCCTGACCACAAATGCAATGGCCTATAAGTCGTTAAAGGAAGGTTCATAGGACCTTTTTACGATGTCACTTATTCATAGCTTGAAGGTTTTACGGGTTGCCCCTGAGTAATCAGATTTTTGTACAGGAAACTTATGATATAAAGTGTTTTGTAACTTGAAACGTGTGAAAGAACGAGGTATGGTATTTCTCCATTGAAAAGGGAGGCAAGATAGCTTAACCTAACCGTCGGTCGGGACAGTTGATGTCGAACATTCGTATATGTTTTAGAAACGATATAAGCTCTCGACAGTAATGGGTTGAATTTATTAAGCTCTCATAGTGCTATTCTGTTGTCGCTTCACTCCAATAGATGGCGCTTTACTTTTTGCCATGTTGCAAGTAGTAGTCGCTACACGTAGTACATGGTTCATAGGTCTTACCTAAGAAACTACAACTTATTATTTTCTCTTGTACACAGTTCCTTCATCCATAGAATCTCCTTGGACTTCCAACCATCCTAACAGAGTAGAAGAGAAGAAAAGGGCTAAGGCCTTAGTCCACAACGCTGGCTTGGTGCGGGTTGGCAAAAAACACACTAGATTGTGATATCAGGTGTCATATCAGGTGTGCAAATTTTCTCACGATGTTTCCCTTCAACGTTATTGCAATAGGTAGATTTCTCTCGAAATTCTCAGTAGCAGCATAGAGTCTGGAACTATGTCCGGTAGACGACAGCAGGTTTGTCCCCCCCCACTAATACATGGGACTCAATAACGGCATCGGTAAAATGTGGGTATCCTATTAAAGTATATCTCTGCCAAACCCTTCGGGGAATACAGGTCTGATGCTATTTTATGTTATGTTAATTGACTAAAAATAAAATACCTTGTAAATAGATATTTAAACCTAAATTAATTACAAAATACAACGCGTTCTAACCTCACATTATCAGAACCACTGAGGATAAACACACCAAACTTTTTTACTTTTTTCGGCCCATTTTTTTACATTATAAGGTCACACAAATATTTTAATAAAGCAATCCTCGACCTTCTATCTAGGGGCGAAGAATACCTACCAAAAATGAGAATCTTTCGAATACCTTGGATCGAAAACTTGGGATGCCATTCAAGGTTCTTGGTACTTGTTTACCAAAAAGTTTTCGTGTTAATATTCATCTTGGAAAAAATTAAGGACACTTAATTTTACAAGACCAGTTAAGTAACTAGTAACTGGATAAATATCTTTAGTATTACACACCATCAAGGCCTTTTCGTCTTATTCCATAAATCGTATGGAATAATTCCATACGATTCGCACGTAGCGCTATCTAGCGCTCACACGTAGCGCTATCTAGCGTCCTAAAGCAATTGTGACCGTTGAAAGTTATTGTTCATTCTCTCAGGAACAGTACCTTTTTCTGGATGAAAGGTACTCTATGTCCTTTTCCGTGCCCCCGACAACATAAATGCAAAATTTGATGATGATCGGTTCAGTGGTTTAGGCGTAAAAAGGTAACAAACAAACTTACTTCCGCATTTATAATATTAGTTAGGATAATATATCCATCACAATTGCTGGATATAAGTGTTTCAAAAGTCGTTGCTGCAGTAAATACACTGACTAAATAGCATCGCAATTTGCATGTATTCCCCGAAGGTTTGGAGTAACTGTACAGCCACTTTTCATTCCATGTTATAGGGGGCTAACCTATTGCTATCTACGGAGCATCATTTCAAACTTGGGGCTGCTACTAAGAATTTCTATAAAGGAAAACCCAATTACACTTTTTATGTCCTACCCGGGTACCAAATTGACGACACGGGAGGCTTAATGGTTGAACGATCGACTGATGCGCTACGTGTCACAGGATACATTCTCGCACGGAACAAATATTTGTATGATCCACAGATATTTGTTTCGGGTCTGGGGGTATATCCATGTGAATATTTGTATTTGTAAAAGCACCCACAATACAGGAATTACTACTCATGTGGGGCAACGTTTTAAAAAAAACGACCACTACACCGATATTGCAGTTGATACTCGGCAAATAGACATTAATCGAAATGAACGACTTTCAGTTGGGGCTGAATACTATTATTATGTACACTGAGCGACTGCCAAATTACCTTTGCAACCCTATGGTGGATCTACGAAGACACTGATGCCGATAGCGTAGGACAATATTTCTACAAATCAATAAAATTAAACACGGAGGTGTATAGGTAAATTTATGCAAAATTTTATCACGATTTTATGGCCTACGCGTATACATACACGTTTTATAAACAAAGTTAAACAATGTCATTCAATTGTTATTCGGAACACGATTAAAACAAAAGACAAACATGCGATTACCTCAATCATCAATCATTGTGATGTACTGACGAAATTGACGCAGATTTTATACGAAACATAAAAAAGTTAACACTAAAGGATAAATTTAAAAAAATATTTGCTATGGTCAAATTTAACAACGTGAACATTGTCACGACGAAGATATTTTGATCTAAATGCCTTATGTCTCTCTTCTTCAGTCGAAGCAGCACGAGCTATCCTATCACATGGAAATCCCTCATACCGTACTGGAAAGATTAGACTGTCAGCAAGGGTGCTATTAAGGCTGACTACCCAGAGTGGGCTAGACGAACTCAGATGTCGTCATTTCGGCACCTTTCACCCCAATATTACTTGAAGTGATTTTTTGAACACTGACGCCAAAAAGCATTTCTTCATTAGAACTTAAACATTAAACTTTGTTTAAACCCTTAAAGCCAATAATGATAGAAGCATGTTATTTAATCTTTAAAATCCTTTATTCAAAAAGTTTTCACCCCATTAAAAAGTTTTTATAACGAAGTAGGTTCTCGATGCATAGAAAGTAATAAAACTTTGCCTAAGTTATGCTGAGATGATTGCGGAGCATATAAAATACCTGTGTATATATCGCATAGAGTAACTAGGTACAAACTTGAGACTAGACTTTCCAACGAAAATTAATGCCTAATTTAAATTTTATATGAGAATCGAGTTAACGAAAAGTTTTTGATGGTACTTTTTTTTTAACCTTTGCCACTATTATTCCTGCTGTTTCGTTGGTACAGTTTACAAACATACATGCCACATGCACACAAAACCAGCCCCGAAACAACTATCTGTAGATCATATAAATATTTGTTCCGTGCGCTAATCAAACCCAAGAAATAAATTCCTCTAAATTCTTCAAATTCTTTTCCATTATTCTCTTTGTAACCGTCTTTCTTTAAGAATTTTCCACATTAATGAGCAATAAAAATATTGTTTGCCTTATTTATCTCTGTGAGCCTGTTCAAGAAAGTTATTAAGTAACGGTAGGATGTAAAAATGATGTTGTTTCGTTCTGCTAAACAATATAATTTAAAAATTATATAATTTTTTACATTTAAAAATTATATAATTTTTTCATCAATCGTACCCTGAAGCGCTTTTTTGCATAAAAACTGGGCTGAAATTGCTTTCTTTTCAGAAGACCTTATTTTGAAAACCGAACTATAATTTTCAAAATATGTCCTAAATGTTTTGTTTTTTTATGTACTATTTTATAAATCAATGTTTGCTTGTTCGTTCGTATTTAAGGCGCTGCCATACCGTTCATCAGATTGCAATAAAACTTTGTCAACTTATAGCTTGCACTTGCGCGAAGGCTGTAGGCATAGTACAATTAACTTACAGTAGGTGGCGCGCCTGTCGTACTGGCAAATGTATTTGAAAGAACAAATTTATTTCTTCTACGGCAGCAACGCGGCGGGTACCAGCTAGTTCATAATAAAAAGCAATGTTTTAGTCTAAGGTAAAAGTATCAATTTCTCAATCGAACTAAAGGGATCCTCGCTCCACTCGTGCGCCAAATCTCGTGTGAAACTGATCACTTTCAACCTTTGGTTAACAATCTACTTTATTATATTTGACATGAAATACTCGTAGACTTTTGATCTGTCTGCGTGTTAAATTTATGTACGCAAACTGTACCAATACCAGAGAAATAAAAGGTTGAGACATCGTTTATCTTTGCTCTAGAATTTCATATTCATATTTTCCTAGAATTCTCGGCTAAGCTAGATCTAACGTAATTTGCTTTGGAGAAGCGTGTCGTCTTCGAGGATAACTTGTTTTATTATAAAAATATTATGTTATTAACAAACTATTAGGTGCTATTAGACCCGGGTACGTCTTAAAACTGCGGCCAAACACCGGAGGACGGGCAGCAGCGTCCTCTCACTAATCGGTGAGCCACTGCGTTCCCCAAGCCGCCTGCCAAGCGTGGGGATTATGGCAAACCCCCCCTTGAGGGAGGCCTTCGTTCAGCAGTGGACGTCTTCTGGCTGTTGATAATGATGATGAGGTGCTTAAATTATTTCCTATTAATTAATTATTAATAACATAAGACTGCCTCATTGGTCCAGTGGTCGTAAGCGCGACTGCTGAACGCGAGGTCCTGGGTCCGTTTCACGAGCCGGGTAAAGTGTTATTAGATTTTTCTATATACATATTCTCAGTAGCAGCACGAAGTCTGGAACTGTGCCCGGTAGATGGCAATAGGCTCGCCCCCTATTACATGGGACTACCGATAACGACATCGGAGGAATGTGGGTGTATAACATTACGGTACACCTCTGCCTAGCCCTTCGGGGAATGCGAGCGTGATAATGTTATGTTATAAAAATAACTAATCTACAGATTCATAAAAAATAAATATTTACATGGAAGATTATTATTATGATCTGATATTAAACATTTTTCTTTATCGTGTAAGCATCTGAAAACATAAACCTATTTGCTGATATTAAATAGAAATTTAAAAAATAATGGAATATTCCCTCAAGCACAGACAGAAAATATGTATGGCAGATTATTAGGACCATCTTGTTTGAACATTGTATGTAATCAAATATATTTAATTTTTTTATTCATGTAAACCATTTTTAAACACTTATGAATAGTCAAACTCTAGTTGCCACATTCCAAAGTGTTGATTTCCAATGAAGAAGAACGGGCAAGAAACTCCATGGTTATAATTTAACTCCGAATATTACACACAATATTAATTACATCGATCTCGAGCAAATTTATGTGAGTAGTACAAAAGAGTCGAAACGAAAAGTCCAACTCAAGCCTGATAATTATGAAGAATATACAATAACTTTTGAAAGAATTGGCAGGCAGCTATGAGCTGACCAGTCCAAACAGACGGCACCCGTACACAAGTACCTATAACGCGTGCATCAGCGTCTTTGCGTTAGCGTTTCGATATAAAAACTCCTCTCTTTTTCTGAATATCACAATATGAAATTATAATAGAACATAATATTCTACTTAGCGTAAGTCAGCCTACGATCCAACCTAATTAAGATTAACATAATATTTAGGTCTGTAATGTAAAACGAAGTATGAAATAATGAAGCAGCTTAGTGAGCTGACTTGTAGATAAGTTAGTAGAAATCTTTTAGTCTATAAATGCACGCCCGTCCACTAAACGTGATTATTTAAATGTTTTTGCGCTTTGACGCATCCCATTTTCGTGACTAGAGAATGAATAATATTGACGAGGTTGCCTGTATTGCGTTTATACACTATTTTGCCTGTAGCAGGGTAAATACATTGGAGGGGTGTGTATTTTTAGACTGAAAGATCTCTAGCTTAGCGTCCTAATATAGGAGCAACTCCCAATTGTGGCCAGGGTAGTCAGTAACTTTACATTAACTTGATGGACAGTTAGGGTTGCTGCGCTCACTCAGGACTGTATATCCTCCTGAAGATCGTGGCGTTGAGTGGTGAGTCGCTAAGCTCCCCAATTATTATGGTTGAGCCTTGCTATACCAACTTATTATCAACTTCAATAATACTGGTCTTGTGTGGTTTTATGAACTGGCTTGCATTGTTCATCTCATAGCTTTTGCTATTAAAGATTGTACCTAATTTAAAACTTTTATTTTTAAAAGATTATCCATGGAGTTTCTTGCCGGTCTCTTCTTCATTGGACCTACCTCTACTTTGAAACCGTCCACCTAGAATCACGACGTTTTGAAAGAGCAAAGGCATGCTCGAAATATAAATATTTGACCTTAGCTCTGACTTTTTCTTACTAACGGCATTGGTGAAATGCGGGTGTATTGTACACCTTTGCTAAACTCTTGGGGGTATACAGGTATAACGCTATACCTATTAAAATTCGCTTTTAAATTTCAACTCCAACACAAGTATTGTTAAGTACATACTGGAACTACCTCAATTTTTAGGTATATGTATTGCAGTGATTTAAGACACAATAAACACTTCTATTTATTTAATTTTAAAGTTGACAGTACCTATTTAATTTTGCAAGTAATTTATAAACTCCATGATAATTATAACTTAGTTAATGACATGAAAGATTAACAAGCCAAGCTATCTCTCAGTATATTGTATAATTTATTGGGACGTCGAAACACTTAACTTCATCGCCTTAGGAAGAAAAGTTTTAAGTAAATACCGGTACACTTGACGTGAAAGTTTTCTCATTCCGTCTTTATTATTCAGGAGCCGATACTGAAAGAATCGATTTAGCGAAGATGAGACAAGGGGAGCGAAATTGTGGTAAGTGTTCGAGATTCTTGACGATTCTTACTTATTGTATTTCAGCGGATTCTTGTTTCATAAAAGCTTTTTAATTTCTTTCTTTATATAATATTTTTTTTACTTGATGCATAGATAATGTTATAGAGTAGGGCTTTTAAAAAGATGTCGTGACTGATACAGATAAGAAATCTATACATATAAATAAAATTGGAGTGTCTGTTTGTAATATTGAAATAACCGTTTTTTACTACATGCATATGGATATATATACGGTACATACACCAAAATAACATTTTTTACAATTTTTGTCTGTCTGTCTGTCTGTTTGTATAGGCTAATCTCTGAAATGGCTGGACCGATTTTGACGGTACTTTTATTGGCAGGTAGCTGATGTAATAAGGAGTAACTTAGGTTACTTTTATTTTAGAAAAACTCTTTTATTTTAGAAAAAAATAGGGTTAAGTGCATTTGGTCTTCTTAACTTCACGTAACTTTTATAATATTTTTTATTTTTTAAATGGCGTTTCGCACTAAGAAATACATTGCTAAGTTCCGACATCCACGCGAACGAAGTCGCGGGCACAGCTAGTGTAATATGTAATTGGCTTTTCAAATAAATAGGGTACCTATTTCGTATTATTTCCAATGAAAATGAAGATATGTAATGGGTGGATTGTAATGTGAAATATGACAATATCTGATAAAGATGTATAGAAGAAAAATAAATATTGCATCAACCTTAGTTGTTAACTAATTCTAATTTTGAATTTTATTCCCCGAAGGATTGACAGAGGTGTATCATTGTACACCCACATTTGTCGATGTCGTTATTGAGTCCCATGTAATAGGGGGCTAGCCTATTGCCATCTACCTGGCACAATTCCAAACTCTGGGTTGCTACTGAAAATTTATATTAATTTGTATAGCTTCAGAAAAACCCAATAACACTTTGGCTGATTTAGGCTTGCGACCACTGCGGCACTTACGTGAAGATTTGATCTTTGAACCAAACAACTACTTTATAAGACAGCTTAGACACGTTAAAGACCCACCAAAACATTAGGGTACTTAATAGAGGACTTGAGAGAGGACATCAAAGACCTACCCAATTACGAAGCCAATTGGATTCTCTCGCCGTGGTCGAACTCGGATGACATTAATTACTTGCTCGTTCTAACGCTTTAGCAAGCACTTGCTTCAATAAAACGGTATATTTAGAAGACATTTTATTCTATTTGGGAAATAATTTTTTGCAATGGATCCTAGCCTGTCTATATAAATAAAAATCAATTGCCGCTTGTACGAAAGATTAATAATCAAAGATCATCACTGAGGAAGGGCTCGAACGATTTGAACTTTTCTTTTTTGCGGTGTTCGTAATTGTCAGGTATATTGTATTAAAGAAAATTTTGAAAATTGTAATGGTTTGGATGGTATTTTTGTATGAAAATCTCCATACAACTTTCTTCATTATTCATTTCATTCAGCAACACATTCAGTAAATTGCACCCGTTCGAAGGCGAAGCGGACCGCTAGTAATATATATATACATATATATATAATAAATAAGCTTAAATTACCCTTAAATTAATGTAAAGTAGACACAGGAGGAACTCTAATGTTTAAGGTTCAAGGGCCCTTCTCCTAAAGAATACTGATATTGTTTTTTTGTAAATAAAAATAATATAATTTCAGGTCTACCTTTGAATTTTACAAGAAATCTTAGAATACCTGTAAAGGCCGTGTAATCTGCCAGCTAATCATAGTGACTACTGCATGTGTCTCCAAATATATTTAAAGTCACTGTACATATATTGGACTGTCAATTCAAGAGAAGACGCGTTCCGCCTGGAAATTATTATGAAGAGTTTAAATAAATTCTACAATTTTTTAACTATATAAAGTTTGTCATTAAAATTCATCGGCACGCTTTCCTCTTCCAGGGTCATATTAACTCGCAGCATTTATCCGTTATACAGTTTAGCATTTTGCATCATAAATGAATGGCATAAATGGAGGTTTAGTACTTAGGTACTAAATTATAGATTCGTCTATACCTCTTCTGTTTGCTTCTGGCTGTTTCCTGGCAAAGAATAATTGCCATGATGATGCCATCTGTTACTACAGGAGCTTCGATAATCGACATCTTGTATATTTGACTTTAATGTCATATTTTTTAAATGAGAACACACTAAGAGTAATATATTGTAGATGAATTTACAAACACAAACATTCACATGCACAAATACTAGACCTAAAACAACTATTTGTAGATATACAAATATGTATTTGTTCTGTGCGGGAACCGCACCCTCAACACATAGCTCCGAAGTCAATCTCTCAACTACTCCGCCAGTCGTGCTTTCATAATATATATTTTCAAAGTTGAACATTTCCTACTTTACCTAAGTTAAGTTTACATTTCTGTTTATATCATAATGTCGTCGATGTTTATGCAATCTCATGCCATATATTGCAGTATATCTTGGCAGTCTTGCCAAAATTTGCATTGTGTTTGCATGCGAATATAAATAGCCAATATGATTTATATGCAGCTATCCTAAAATATGGAATAGTTATACTAAAATATTAAATAGACTAAGGCCCGAGTTCAATAACTATGTATTTAAAATGAAATTTCCCGTTTAACATGAACAAGGATAATTTATATGAGCCAAATAAAGGAAAAGGTTGCCATCATGTCGTATAAAGAGGTAAAGGAGACTGCACTGGAGAAAGAAAAATGGAAAGAACTTCATTAGTTAGACCGACAAGAGCTAGGCTCTTAAATAAGAAGGAGAAGAACATGAACATTGGTAGTTCGTATTTAAACGGGGGTTAAACGTCTTGTGAACATGCAAGCTCCAATTAGTGTACTTTTTTTTCTTTTACTCTTGATAGGCACGCGTTTGACCACTATCCCAGCTGATGGTAAGCGATGATGTGGTGGAAGATGTAGCACGCTCGCCTAGAAGTAACCTATTCACTCTTGACTTATAGACTCCCAGGTTGTAGCTATCAGGAAACACAGACTCTGGCAGGGAATTCCACTTCTTAGCTGTACGCGCAATGAATGTGTTCTCAAAACGTTTTGTGCGTGTGGGTGGGATGTCCACCATGTACCGGTGGCGCATCGCCGTACGTCTTGTGGTCCGATGATGGAACGGGCTTGGCGGAATGAAATTAATAATAGAATAAGTAAACAAAACAGTAAATTTAGAAAAGTTCTAATTAATTTATTGAAACTGGACTTATCATTATCATCATCATCAGCCAGAAGACGTGCACTGCTGAACGAAGGCCTCCCCCTTAGACCACCATATCAAACGACATTCCGCCACTTGCATGCATACATTGTGTGTGGACTTATAAATAGTAAAAATGTTATACCAAAAACCGAAATCATTCACCCTCCCTTGACCGTTCCTTATGTGTTCTTGCTTAGTGAGAAGAATCAGCTCCAAAAAATCAGCAACATTCGCTGTCTGTCAAGAAGTGGAATCCAACATCCTCAATTGTTTTCTTCCCTATCATTTCTGTGTAAATGTCATTATATCCAAAAACATGAGCTCAAACTTAACTCTCACGGTCGTATCATCCAACATTTAACTTTTGGCTCCAGTCTAAGTTATGTCAACGTTAAAACGAGTTTAAATTTATTTTCCCTATTTCTTTAAACTTTGTTGGACTTAGGATGTTGACTTGAGTTCGCACGTTTGTTCCGAGGTCTCGCATTAAGTTTTAATTTAGCGATTATGACATTTTCACATAGATTTTTGCTATAATCATTATGTCAATGTTTTGATCTTCAGAAACCGTAAAAATCTAACTTTCATATGTTGCATCACACCTATATTCCCCAAAGGGTTAGGCAGAGGTGTATCATTGTGCACCCACATTTCGCCGATGCCGTATTCGAGTCACATGTAATAAGGGACGACCCAATTCAATGTATCGGGCACAGTTCCAGACTCCATGCTGCTACTGAGAATTTCCATACAGAAAAACCTAATAACATTTTCGCCAACTCTTGAATCGAACCCTGGACTTCACGCTCAGCAATCGCGCTTGTGACTGCTACAACAATGAGGCAGTCATATACATATATTTTTTAATTCCAAGCTTCACTTTGTATCCTGTGGTATCGACGGTATACTTAGTACCAAAATCCGGAACAACCATCCAGACTAGAATTGTTCAAATTATAAATATTTGTTCCGAGCGCAAACCTGCAGGCAGAGCGGAAAGGCAATTGGTTACCAACGGTGACAATATTCCACCCATACAACTCCACAAGCTTTTAAATCACCTTTCGCAAATACATACGTCGTCGTAATCAAAAGGGATATTTATAATTAGTTCAGCGGTTGACGATAATGGTTTAAGATGAAGGAGCATTTATTCTCAGACTATATGTGGGTTTGGTATAGCAAAATATCAATGTCTTATAACTGTCGCAATAACAACAAAAGTCATGAAATATTTTCTGTACTAATAAAATAGAAAGTACTTTTACTGACAAGAAAATTTAATTTCGAAAATGCTTTGTCATTGCTTGAAAATATAGGTACACTGCCCGCTTTCAGTGTCACGTAGACTACTGAAAAATTATCTCGGTTCTCGTGTACATTTCTTCACTGCAAGTATTAAAGTTTAAACCGCGCAAGACTGACCGTTATACGTCTTGTGTAACTTTCTTATTGAATTTCCTTTTGGAACAACGAAAGAAAATATTTTGGAATTGTTTTGAGAGCATGAGCAAGCGCAAGCACTAGTCGGACTAGTGCTTGCGCTTGCTCTTGCAGCCTGATTCCGAAGCCGGACCGCACTTTTGAAACCATGTGCGGATCAGAAATTGATTAACATTTGAGTTTAACGGTGAAGGAAAACTTCGCGAGGAAACTTGCAACCCTGAAACCGCTCCATAAAGTTCTCAATAATGTATGTTGTCTGTCAACCACACCAGTGTGGTGAAAAAAAGGCCTAATCCTCTCACTTACCAAAGTGGCCCGTGGTCAGCAGTGGGACAGTAATTAAGTGCGATATTTTTCAATTGTTAATTATGCTATTATTAATGTGTTACTGCATCAATTTTTGTAAGTGTCGTATAAAGAGGTTTAGGAATGAATACTCGAAACAAATGATTTGAGAAAAGAAGGGGTTCTTTCTACCCTTCATATTTTTTGTTACGAGTCTAGGCGTTTCACCAAAAGTCTCTATGTCGACGAGAACGTAATATATTTGACTCGTAACAAAATATGAAATAATGTACTTTTTCCTTTTTTTATCACTTGTTAAATAAAATTTCTAGGAAAACATATCACACATACAATTTCAGTGAAAATTTTAATTGGACCTTGTTTTACAAATTTTAATGGAATTGAAGTAATGAATGCTGCATTTATGTCTGAAACACAAAGCATTGATTTCAATCGTGAAATTGTGAAATTATCAGTTGAATTGTAAGGTATAATAAATCATTGCAGTTTGAATAATACTACTGTGATTATTAAAAATATACCAATTGCAGAATCTTACTTTATGATGAAAATTTTTTAGTTTTGTTATTATTACCTGAATCATAACACCCATCTGCAAACTTAAACTTTCTGCTCAAAGAAATTAATTCAAAAACGCATCAGCGGCTCCTCCAGAGTTTAGGATATAATATGGGTGAAAGTAACATTGTTACTAGATGCTCGTTTAGTACCAGAAAGCTCATCTACTTTACAAAAAAAAAAAACATAGTAAATACCAGAAGAGATAGACTGGTCAATTTCGTATTGATAGCTAGAAGCACTGGGCGCTTAATATGTACTCATATATATGAATTTTTCAAGTGGGCGTGGATGGCCATATCCGAATGTATAAGGAATAGCGAAAAATACTTTAAGGAGTCTCGAGCCTAATATTGATGGAAACTTAAACTGCATCATTGGATTTTTGAAAAAACAAACGCACTATGTTATTACGCGGCTGTTATTGGGTCCCATGTAATAGGGGCGGGCCTATTGCCATCTACCGGACACAGTTTCAGATTCCGTGCTGCTACTGAGAATTCTATACAGATAAAACCAATAACAGTTTGCCTGACCCGGGAATCTAACCCAGGACTTGTCGCGCTTGCCACCACTGGACCAGTGACTCATTGGTCCATTCTTTGGCAATAAGCAGTCATATCCACTATAAATAGAAAGGGAGATAGATATGCACACTACACAGTTATTTAAAAGTATATAAATATAAATTACAATATTAACATATTATACAAAGGGCGGCCTTATTGCTATCAGTGATCTTCCAGGCAACCGTATACACCTAGGTATGTAATTATATAAGTCAGGCATCTATTGAATCCGTTTACAGATTTGACAATTTTAACTAGTAGTGCTGAAATATCAATCTAGCGCCATCTAGTTACATTATCATCCAATTCTTTTATTTTTTACTGGCACTTTTCAATAGATGTCGCTACTGAACCAAACAAAATATAATATTTTAAGAATGTAAAATATACTCTGAAGTATTAGACTATTTATAGTTTATGAAGACTTATATAATAATATGGAAACATTAGTAATTTGTTGATGATAATAGTTCGACTCTTTCTGTTAAAATTCATCTTTAACATCATTCAGTTATTTTATTTATTTATCTCTATTAAAACTATCATAAGAAGTTAGTATAAAGCGATAGCGTAGTCTCTTACAGGTTAAACTTTTATATACACAATTAAACTTACAAGGTTCGATTCCCGCACGGAACAAATATTTTTATGATCTGCAGATAGTTGTTCCGGGTTTGAGTGTATGTCCGTGTGAATATGTGTATATAAACGCACCCACGATGCAGGAATGATTCCTAGAGAGGGGCAACATTTAAAGAATATTACACAATAATAAGCTTGCAAAACAACTGAAGACCAGATAATTTCTAAATTTCCCTGTAAATACCTGTAAGATTGTGACAATGTTTATCTTGTCAACAAGAGACTTAAAAACGCATCACACACTTTCATTGTTCAATCACCCTTATTTCAATTTGTCTAGCAAATACTTGAAAATAAAACATTTATATATTTAAGCGTCTAGACGGTTGTTTTGAAATGTAAACATCCTCTATATCTGAAACACATACTCGTACCTAGGTTAGGCAAAGTGTTATTGTATTTTTTTTTTGTTAGGAAATGTTCAGTCTGGAATTTAGAATTGAGCCATATAGTAATGGGATCTCCCCATTCATTAAACCGAATTACGGCATCAATAAAATGTGAGTGTAAAACTCTACCTATCTTTTTGGGGCATAGAGGCTGTTAAGTTACTTTGATTTTGAGATATACAAACATACATCTCACATACACGCATAACCTGAACTACCATCAGCAGAAATCGAACCCACGTCACCGAGAGCCGAAAGCCCTAGCCATTAGCCATTGAGCCAACGGCGCCGTCAAACGCCATACTTTATATTACAGATCAAATACATACACGACGTATGAGACACAAGAAAATAGCTTTTATAGTTTCGGAATGCGCAAATAAAATTAAACCGTATGGTGATCAACACATTCTGAAGGCTACTGTACCTACCCAACTCAACGCTTTTAGGTGCAATTTTAAATGTTTATTTAGAAGTCTAGACTGATATGTCTTTGAGGCGCACATTTTTATACTGAAGTGCACTTGTATGATTGTTTTTCCATTTCCGAGGATGGAAAATAGGCCTTATAGTCTTTTTAATAGAAATAACATTAGTAAGTAGTGGTAGCCCAGGGGTTACAGCTGACGTGTCGTGGGTACAAAGATAAGTTACGTTTGGATTTGATTTTTATGCCCATAAGTGATTATAAGTCAGTCAGTCAATAGCGTGAGGTCCTGGTTTTGATTCCAGGGTCGCGTAAAGTGTTATTGGTATTTTTATGGAATAGCACAGCCTAGAGTCGAACCCAGGACCTCACGCTCAGCAGCCGCGCTTACGAACATTACCAGCTAAAACAGCTGCGCTTTTGACCATAACATCCTTACCGTCTAAATTAAATTTTGAAAATCGTCAAGAAAAAAGTATGGAGGAACGAGGTATAGTGTTCCTCCATTGAAAAAGGAGGATCCTCCGACCAGGCAAGGTGGTTAGCCTGGCGGGCCGAAGTCCGACTGCTAATTACGTATATGTGTTAGAAACTTTGTAAGCTTTCATAGTGTGATTCAGAATTTGTTGTTGTCGCTTTACTCCGATAGATGGCGCTTTACTTTTTGCCATGTTGCGAGTAGTAGTCGTTACAAAAGTAAATCAAAGCCCGACAAAATCTTGTACAAAACGACACAACACCTTAGTTAACACTAACCTAAGTTCAACACCTTGTACAAAAAAATACAATTAAAACTATAAAACCTCACAGATACAAGAATACCTACAGATAAACGTAGTAAAATAGAATTCCCTTTAATAAAACGAGAACGTCCATTAATATCACTTTTGTGCAATGTGCCAGCTGGCAGCTTTATGTTATATTCTGAATACAATTTATTTGAATCATTCAGTTTTAGCAAAATTGGCAAAGCTAGGAAGTAATAGGGATTTTACAAAGACGTACAATTAAATGTATTATTCTTTTGTCGTAGTGTAAAAATTAGCCAGTCAAATATAGTGATATCGAGGCTGGCCTAAACCTTCTCATTCTGAGAGGAGAGCCCTGTCCATCAGTGGGGCAGTAAAGGGCTTAACTTATTTATTTAATTTTAATCATCATCATCATCATCATCAGCCAGAAGACGTCCACTGCTGAACGAAGGCCTCCCCCAAGGGGGGGTTTGCCATAATCCCCACGCTTGGCAGGCGGCTTGGGGATCGCAGTGGCTCACCGATTAGTGAGAGGACACTGCTGCCCGTCCTCCGGTGTCTGGCCTCAGTTTTAAGACGTACCCGGGTCATAATTTTAATACTGCCTCATTGGTCTAGTGGTCTCACGTGCAACTGCAGAGCGTGACGTCCTGGGTTCGATTCCCGGGTCGGACAAGATTTATTAGGTTTTTCTGTATGAAAATTCTCAGCAGCAGTACGGAGTCTGGAACTGTGCCCGGTAGATGGCAATAGGCTCGCCCCTCATTACATGTGGGTGTACCTACATTATTTATAACTCTGCCTAACCCTTCGGGGAATTCAGGCGTGATGCTATGTAATGTGTAATGTAACTAACATAATTATATGTACCTACAGATAAAGATTTCTAAACAAAGATGTGAAAAGATTATCTGCACGTTTGATAGCATGGTTGTCTCAGCGGTTGAGCCATAGACTGCTGTGCTACGTGTTGCGAGTTCGATTCCCGCACGGAATAATTAATATTTGTATGACCTACAAATAGTTGTGCCGGGTCTGATTGTCTGTGGATGTGAATATTTGTGTTGTAAACACGCACATGCTACAGGAATTTCACGAAGTGTGGAGCAAAGATTTAAAAATAAAAATAAAATGATAAAAATTCTATACACCTATAATAAACTTGAAAAATTCAAGGGATCCGTACCAAAGTTCTATTTCGATGGTAAATTACTACATCCTGTGTTATTTTTCTTTTAGAAATCCTTTGTGTGAACCCCGCTTTATATCATAATCGGTCCAAATAAATAACCATAAAACGCCTTAATAAAAATATAAAAGGGCTAAATTGAGAATGATGTTTGTAATAAAATAAAATTCATTTTATTAACATGAGAAATATTCTTGAAGAAAATTTTTAGAAATGAGTAGGTATAAAGTTCACTTTCACACCTGTTTTTGCTTATCATTTGCTCTACCATTACAATCACGCGAAAAAAGTTATCGTACTTATGAGTACGAAATATTGGCTAATTGTCTCATTGGGACTGATGGGCGGGAACTGGGAACCAAACTCCAACTGTCCAGTTCCCAGTTCGGGTGAAATGTATCAGGAAATTCTCCGTATCAGTCCAGATTCTTGAAAATTGTGAAAACGGCAATGACAGAAAATAAGTATCCCAGTTCTAACTGACGGTACGGTGGGCGTAGTAGTTCAGAGATTGACTGCTGCGCTACGTGTCGCTGGTTGGATACCTGCACGGTACAAATATTTGAATGATCTGCAGATAGTTGTTCTGGGTTTGGGTGTATATCCATGTGAATAGGATATGTGTTTGGAAACGCACCCATACAGGAATTATTACAAGTGTGGGGCAATATTAAAAAAAAAGAAAGGGAAAGAAATTCTAGAATATTTACTGCGAAAATTTTGACAATAAAGCTGACAATCCATCTTGACAAAAAACAAAAGACGCGCTATTTCGTTTTGTGTACTTATTTTTTTCAGCATATTTGTGTCGCTCAATGGTGCATCTTAAGTTCTTATATCTATGTTATTCGTGTGTATAATCACACTCACGATTTAGTCTGAATCCTGTCTATGTTCTAAATGATAATATATATATATAGTCGTTGTCAAACCAATATTTGCTATGTCCACTTTTTGGAGATTTCGACATTTCGTCACATAGCAGTTTTTATTTGACAATATTCTGGCTGATGCACATAGCACATTTTTTTAGCGACCACAGTTGACCGTTTTATGCTTAGAGTCACATAGCAGTCTTTTCATACGAGGTTAGTAAACTAGTCATAATGGTCAAAATGTCGAAATCTCCAAGAAATTATATATAGCAGACATTGGTTTGACAACGACGATGTATAAAAAAGATATTTACATATTTCTTTAAAAAAAATTACGGTTTAAAATTCTTTTAATTTAACTTAATTAATTTTAGTATAACTTAATAGAATTTTCAACTTTCTTAAGTTTTCAAAACAAATGCTTGTATTTAATACAAGCTATAATTTGAATTATTTTAATTGAATAATAGATTATCTGAGTATTTATTCATAAATGGATTATGAAATGTATTACAGCATTTTCTTCTATCGAGTTTTATGACGTTGCGTGGATATATCATAACGCCTATATTCCCCGAAGGATAAGCCGTAGAGGTAAAAGTACCTACACCCTATTTGTTGGCCTATTGCCATCTACAGGACACAGTTCCAAACTGAGCTGTTACAGAGATTTTCCGAACAGAAAATTCAATAACACTTTAATCCAGTAACTTTCCCTTACCACTCGCACTTGCGACCACTTAGACCACTGAGCCAGTAAACTTTGTGAACTATAAGAATTACCAATTCATTTTCAAACTAACTCCCAGCGGCCGCGATAACTTTGGCACTAGGTACTTAAGTTCACACTAAGTACATACTAGTCTATCAAAGTTACATAATTGCCTCGTTAGGCCACTTCAGTGCTTAATTACAACTACCCCAATGATTTATGAACGGTTTGTACTTTGATATTTGACTAGAAATTTAGCAGTTTTAATTTTCAACAGCGGTTTTAAACTTTGAGTGTGACTTGGTTAGTTAGCATTTAGTAACTTTTCAGTTATCTGTGCTGTAAGACATGTGTAGGTATTCAGGTATTCAAAGAAAAACGACAACTACAAAAAATTTGGTCGCAAGCGCGACTGCTAAACGTGAAGTTCTCAGATCGATTCCCGGGTAACGCAAATGTTTTATGTGGTTTTTCCGTATGAACATATTCAGTAGCATCACTGAGTCTGGAATTGTGTGTGCCCGATAGCAATAGGTTCGTCCCCTATTACATGGGACTCAATAACGGCATTGGTGAAATATGGATGTACAAAAGGCAGGGGTGTACACCTCTGCCTCACTCTTCGGGGACTACTATATGCGTGATGCTCTTTATGATATGTTTTTTTTGTCAAAGAAAACTTATAGTTATATCTTATATGTATCTTAGTCCATCACGTTGGCCTAGACCAGATTGGTGACCACCAATCTGGTACACACATCGAGAAAACTTAGATTTCTGTGACATTAGTGTCTGGACATTCTTGATGTTTCAATATTTTGTATTCTTTTTTGTATTTTTTTATTTCTGCTTTATCCGCTTTGATCTGTTTATGCCGTTTTTATTTTATATTCGAAACACTTGTTTAACTCATGTTGTATTGCCTCATTATGTAAGTAGCGTTCTATTAAGTTTGTATTTTTTCTTATATAATGCATGTTAATTTGAGATTTTAATTGTAAATTAACTTTTTGTTTTTGAAAAGAGTATCCATAGAGTTTCTTGCCGGTCTCTTCTCCATAGGACCTACCCCCTTTGGAACCGTGCGCCTAGAGTCTCGACTTTTTAAAAGTGCCTGAAAAGGCCTACTTGAAATAAAAAACATTGACTTTGACCTATTTTGATAGATGGGATATAGTTATCATTAATCAGTCATCATATAGTTAAATGTAATTTTAGAAACCTCAACGAATCTACCATCAAATTACAGAAAACCGGCAAAGTACCGAAAATTCAATGGGAAAGGCTTAGCACGGCGATTTTTAACGCCTTCATAACCAAATCTATAAAACAGGAGAGTTCATTACCCTTGGTTAAAGAAATTATTATATGTATACAAACTATTAAAATTTGTATGGTATTTATGTACGCAGCAAGTTTCAAGTGCGTGTTCATATTGCGTGATCGCAGAGAATCTTTTATTACAATTGTAATTTTATTCAAAACGCTGAAAAAACAGTGAAACGTATTTTTGACGTGTGCCCGCTGAAGATTTTCTGGTTCCGGTGTTATAATGGACGCTTTAATTTCCAAATTCGATGCATTGAATGCTCCAAATATTTGTATTTCTTAGAATGTTTCATTTTCGGTTTTTTTTTTAATATTGTGACTGTAGTATTATTGGTCGAGCACAAAAAACTGAATGATGTCTAGTTACAGAGCGGGCAGCGGTGACAGGTTGTACCTGCACAAAAAACAAAAAATCAAAAGAGTTTTCTCTTAACTAAGCGCAGAAGTAGTGCCAACTAGTATTACCACATGTGTTATATGTATGTGCGTTACTAATCTCGAGAACGAGACGCGAGTATACAGTAGAATACTTTAGCAAACGTATTATAATTTTTGCCGGAGTTTCTAAACTTTGTACTTAATGAACTTCATCTACCACCATCTGAATTTACCGTCACTGTGAGATGTTAGATAGGTTTTCCTATATTCATCATTCTGCAGCCCTTATGCCATATTATTCGGGTTCGGCGAAATATGTCTTTTTTTTCCGTTCATTTCTATCAGACGTCATCTCAGAGTTCACTTTCTCGTCTGCCACGTTACATTTCACACGCTTCATCCATCCTCTTCCTTGATCCATCCACATTCATATTGATAGTTCTTCTTATATTATAAAACACAATAATGTTCTAGAAATAAGAAGCAGAGAAGAAACGAAGAAGACGTCTTTCTTTTCTTCTTTTTAAGATGTTAAATAGATGACAATAAAATTCTAGAATACGTAAAATAATATTGCACATTTAACTGTAATGGATGTTTTTAGCAAAATGGTCCATTAGAATTTTAAATATCGCCATAATATATTATCATAGATGACTGAACATATTCTTATTATTGAACGCTAGCGACGTCCCTTTCAAATCGCTTCAATTGAATTTAATATATTTACATTTGAAAACTTTCCAAGGATTATTTGCATCAGATCTACCGTCTGCAAAAAAACTTGAAGCCATTGAAACGACCGTTCAACTTAAAGTATATGTATCGAGCATCAGATAAACGTCTATTGGGGCTCATGAATAACAAAATTTACCCTTGAACCGTTTATATCGTTGGCGGCTACCGGTCACTCGCCGCCCTAAAACCAAGGTTAGATTCGGCATGATTTGAAGAATTGCCATAGACGATCCTTGACGGGAAAACCATGACTGAATTGGTTATTTCGTTTGCGAAATGCTGTTAAGCTGTAACTCTAAAATAAATGGTGTTTGCTGTTGGATACAAAGAACAAACAACGTATATATATAAGTCTATTTATCTATATAAGACTGTCTCATAAGTCTAATGGTCGCAAACGCGAGTACTAGGAGTGAGGTCTTGGGTTCGATCCCCGTGTCGGACAAAGAATTATTGGGTTTTTCTATGTAGAAGTTCTCAGTAGCAGCACAGAGTTTGGAATCCTGCCCACCAACGCCTCATATCATCATCGGCCTTTGTGTATACAATAGTGCATTTCTGACTAATCCTTTGGGTATACAGGCGTAATTCTATGCATAAGTATGAAAATTCTCTTTTAACTCTTTTTTTCAAAAGGCATTGTTTGATTTTTTTCGTGCACGTACAAAGAGAATATGACGTACTTTGTCATCTTTTTTTTTGAGTTGTCTCTCGCAATTATCTCAGGGAGCTTTTACTGCTTAACCGGGAAAATAACGAGACCAGAAGGGCCTCCAGCGGAGCAAATTAAATAATATTAAGCAACACTGCTAAGGGTGTCCCCGGGACACCGAACTCGAACCTCGGCTTAGGCCGTTGCTGGGGGACAGATAAGAGAGGACTTGCTGGATCTGATAGCGTACTTAGTCATCATGCTTAAAATTTACCTAACAGAAAGTCCACACTCAAATTCAACAGCCACGATTGCGGCCAAAATGAGATATTTGATTTAAATAATTCAGCAATAATTACAATAATTCAAAAAGGAGGCCATCATAGGCATTTTTCTTACTCTCATCATAAAATACCTTCAAAATTACAGCTAAAGTAGATATTTAAATGAAGGATTCGGTTCATCAGTTTTTCACCAGTAAGACAATCAACCCTTCGAATAACCTCTTTCCAACGGGGTCAAATTCAACTTTGAATCTGTGGAACAATTATTACCCGAACCTTAATATGACGAGCAAAAAACTCCTAATCATGATTTCATAGTACGAGTTTCAAACGTCAAGGACGTTGGGTCTTTTTCCTTGCCCTAACAGTAAACCAGACCTATTATTTTCAACTTACTACGAAACTCGTTCGCGTGGAATTGCCAGCACTTAAAATATTTTAATCAATACTAATATATACTTATCAAGCTGTCAGAACACAAGGTCATTTCGACCATAGCCAAAGCGATTTAGTGTTAAAACGGCAACGTAATCGGTGATAATAATAGGGGTTATGCGATTGCAAGAGTAAAGCCAAGAAAATTATTCGCCTATTGGAAAATTTCCAAGTGAAATTACGTTTCAGTTGGATAATAAAGTTTATGTTCTGATTCTGAATATTTTAAGCTTGGCACAAGAATATATAAGTATGATTATACTGTAATTAATATATATATATATAAATTACTGTGAATTCGAACTTGAGGCCACTTAATAATAATGTCAAGGGTTTGGGCAACATAACCTATGTTAAGTTAGTAAATACGAGAAAACTTGTCTATGAATTTCACGCATGACTAAATACACAATTTCAGAAGTCAGGGATGGGAGTCTCTAGAATGAATCACACTTTTTTATTCATGACTAGCTTCCGCCCGCGGCTTCGCTCGCGTGGTTTACGAACCCGTACATTTTTCCGGGATAAAAAGTAGCCTATGTGCTATTCCAGACTATAATCTATCTCTGTGCCAAATTTCATCGAGATCCGTTCAGCCATTCTGGCGTGAAAGAGTAACAAAGATCCACCCATCCATCCATCCTCACAAACTTTCACATTTATAATATTAGTAGGATAGTAGGATTTATAATATTAGTAGGATTAGTAGGAAGTAGGATAGGATAATCTCAAGTTTATAATCCGCTATATAATAGTAATAGTATATAATAGTAATAGTCCGATAGTAGAGGGTGTACCTGAGTACTGATTAAACTCAGCGCGGTGGTCTACTTCGGATATCTGATTCAGCTTGCCACGCCGAAATCCACTATCACGTCACAACGGACTTCAAAGAGGTCACCATCCCTATGCCGTGCCAATGCATGTCTCCAAAAAAAAACCTACTTAGGTATTAATGATATTCGGCAAACCTACCCGCAACGTATATTTAATTATATATATAGCATTAATACATAATATATACGCTAATCCTTCTACCAAATGCGAGATTGCAATCGGCACAAGCCTCCATATTTCACATATGCTGGTATTAAAACGCCGAAATGATGGTACAATGTCGCGAACCTATGTTCAGCCTTACATAGGATTACAAGTACGGTCACGTGACGGGTCGCAGTAAAATTGAACAATATTGGAAGCACGCCCTTCGCTCCACGCTGTGCGTTGCGAGTAAAGTGACCATGTGGTGATACTATTTTAAGATTATTTTTTAAACTTGTGTCGGTAACATAACATAGAATCACACCTGTATTCCCCGAAGGGTTATTTATTTATTTATTTATTTAGCCAGAAGTGTGCTATTGTACACCCACATTTCACTGATGCCGTTATTGACGCCCATTAATAAAAAGGGCGAGCCTATTGCCATTACCGGGTACATCTCCAGACTGCGTGCTGTTACTGAGAATTTCCATACAGAAAAACCCAATAACAATTTTCCCGATCCGCGAATTTAACCCAGGACCTCACGCTTGGCAGTCGCGCTTGCGTCCTCGCTTCCGCCTGCTTTAGTTACTAAGTATAGTTTAGTTTAGTAGTATTTTTTTATAAATGTATATTAATGCATTAATGTACACTTATAAAAAAAAAAAAACTATAATTTCCTAAAGGATTTATTTAAACTTCAAAGAAATAGTGAGAGCACTCTGAAAAACAATGAAACTTGCGTTTCCTTTAATTAGCACCGCACGTAATTCATGTTCACATCAAAAGCCTCACAAAATTGAAGGCTTAATTAATACAACAGACCTTTTTAGATCAAAAGTTTGAAATTTTTGTCAGGAAAATTGTGAAAAATGAAAATATTTGGTAACCCTAGTTTCACAAGGATCACGTACGATAGGGGTTTATGCAAAAAATGGATTTGATACTCCTTTACCAGTATTGAGACACAGTAGCATGTACCCCAATCTTTTTTATTTCTTTCCCCAATTATCAAGCTATTGTGACATTATAAACGGATTTTTTTGAATACTTACGTTCTTTTTAAAATACTTGAGGCTTGTAAGTATTGGAATAACAATATCATTAAACCCATTACTACCTAAGTATCGAAAACATTGGATTTTTTGTTCAAATCTTTAAATTAAGGTCTTAATACAAAACCCGTCTTAATAAATAAAATAAATATTTCGTATGATATTACGTAGTATAGACGTGTTCCCATTGACATATTTATAGTACGGCTCATTTTGAAGGTATATAATTTGTTGTCAAAATCTATTTCATTTTAATTAATTATATATTTGAAAAAGGTCTTAGAACTGTTTTTATGTAGGTACCTACTTCGAAGTAAGTAGTTTCTTATTTTTATACGATACATAAAATAGAAAATAATGCTCTTCTTAACGCAAAAAAGTGATCAACCTTAAAAAAATATATATTAAAAGGACATAAATATGTTTCACTGCCAAATAAAAAATATTTTATTAGAAAAATAGTTTATAAATACAAATTTTATGAAATTGAAATGAAATGAAATTATTTATTTTTGCAATTAGGATTTTTCAATCACTTTTACACGTCTTTTTTAAACTAGATGGCGTCGGCATTTCCTATGACTATCCCTGAGAAGAAACGCCGAAACAAACTCAGAGGTCAAAGTCTATTTTAAAGTCCAGACAGATTGTATATGTTTATTAGAAACAATAAAATATTTGTTGTTATTAAGCTGTGGAAATAAAATCAAATATACTGTCCTAAAAATATGACAGCGGGAAGGAATGGGTTAAGCTGGATTTTTGGATTTTCTCCCCACTAGTAAATTCGCCAGTTATCACAGAATGGAATGTCCAATTAATGCAACATTCTTGGCAACCCAAACTTCATGTACCTACCCGTACGAATATAATTTATGCAAATAATTTGGATTGTCTTCTATTAAAATTTTGGTTTGATATACTATAATAATTATATACTTAGTAAAACAAATTTGGAAAAACGTATCGAGTCTTATTCACATTCTCGATGTGTATAAAAAGTACATGCAACCTTCCTCAAACATCCGACCTAGGTCTAAGGACTACTTTTTGTCCTCGGCCATAACGACCGTCTGACCAATTGATGGAAAGAATGAACAAACTTGCCAGTCGGTCTCTTTTACTGGTAGACACGTCGCTAGGGTAACAAAGCTAGCTCTATAGTCCCCTCTCAATACACGTGAAAGATACAATGGCCTAAGGTGAACTGCGCGAAGTTGTGAAAAATACAGAGTGGCCGAAAAATAGATTGTCCGAGTAATTCCAAATTGTTGGCAACCCCAGTCTCATGTGGGACTCGCACGATAGTGATCTATGCAAATTTCTGTTTAGATGCAAATGGACCTACTACACTTGTATCACACGTTTCAAACTGTAGTTTTGTTTGTTTTCTATACATAGTGGCGGCTTTATTTTTAAATTCATTTCACCTGTGTGTATGCAACTTTTATTGGGACATTTCAGTTTTTATTTTATTGGAACTTACGTAGAATGACCAAAATCATTCATTTACGTTTTAGTTATGTTTTCACGGATTTCAACGAATAATGTGAATGAAAGTCGTAAAAAGTTCATGCTACGTCTGCAGGTTTGCTATATTTATTTCAACTTTAGAATAAGTTTAGTTCTGAATTCAAACAGCAGGTTCAGTCTCAAGTTGTTATTGTTTGCACGTTAGTTTTGTCAAGTTGGTATCTGTATTTTTAACACAGTGGTGTAGTGGGCCAGTATTTTATACAAATAAAAGGAAACCTTAACATTTTGCCTGCAAATATCACATCAAACCTGTAACAATTATTTTAACTAAAAACTAGCACTCGTCTAAGAACATTCATCACAAATAATTAACAAAAATACTTAATCAGACAAAATATTTTAATTTTAGATGAATAAATTACTCCCTTGATAACAAGAATGTTCTAGAGTAAAATGGTTCTCGCGTCGAGTAACTTTGATCATTCATCATCATATTTATCAGCCCGTTAACATCCAATGTTCAACGCCCTAGAGACCACTCAAACTTAAAACATTAATCACCTTAACTTTTTTATTTTATTTATATAAATAGAACCTAATAATTATGTATATAATACAAAGGTACGATACCTCAGTGTGCCCAGCGAAACATGGGCTAGCTAATCCCATTCTATCACAATATAAAAATAAAGAGAACAATCCAATTTCAGAGCTCTAATTGCAATAGACGAGGAACTATTTGAATTATGGTATTAAGAAGAGATCAATGATTATCTCACACACATCCAGACCGTACGTTCCTAAGTAGAATTCTTGCCAAAATGTTGGTATTCAATCTTCCTGTTAAAAAATATGGGTAAAATAAAGGGAAATAGATAACAATGGCGTGATTGAAAGAAACTACATACCTTTCTACATACTATCTTTGGCTTACATGCTGAAAATTTGCCTAAATATTATAGGCGGCTAATATAATATTTCTACTGAATTCTCTCAGGTTTTCTATTCTGTTCGTGATACAAGACTTTCTTCCAAGAAAATCTCATTTTTTTATATCCTTAACAGTACACTATATTCAGCTACCTCATCTGCATTTCAAAATCCAGTTAAAACTCGAAGCACCTGCGCTCTATTTCTCAATATCGAATTAAATTCTTCAACCATACCAAAAAAATATTCTCAAACCTCGCATAAAACATAACACAAATACAAATATCGATCAATATTAAAGTCGCAATGACCCACATAGGGAGAGATGAGGCGAAAACAAGCCAACGGTGGCCAAATGCAATGACTCCTGGGTTCAGTCGACACGCGATCCGTCGCGTCGCAAGCTTACCGCTAGCTATTTGTACGTACTAGGAATGTATAGACGTGGCAAC
Source organism: Shargacucullia verbasci (assembly GCA_947562105.1). Classification (NCBI taxonomy): domain Eukaryota; kingdom Metazoa; phylum Arthropoda; class Insecta; order Lepidoptera; family Noctuidae; genus Shargacucullia; species Shargacucullia verbasci. The sequence continues at coordinate 4,701,188 of OX387296.1, forward strand.
CGTTGAAATGTAAGCTTTTTATATTTCCAGAATTTTCGAGAACTCGTCATGAAGGAGCCTCTTTCGGCAGGATTGGAGGATAGAAAATCGACTGAGCTTTGTTTGCCAAGCTTGCCATGGTGAGCAGGTGAAGAAGACGAAGGTGAAAAATAATGTCTTCATTTTCTTCTTCTGTTGTGAAGTAATGTAAATTGGTCATACCATGGAAACTAGTTACACCGAGTCGTATCAGGGTTACTTATGTATAAACACAAAGCCCTTTCTGTACACCTCACATGTACACCCGTCATAATAATTCAACGGGAGAGCTTTCAGAGCTGCTTTTCCAAATGAGAGAGGATGAACTTTAGTCCAACGCGCTAGCCCCGTGCGGGTGAGCGAACTACACACACAATTGAAAAGTTTAGGGCACTTTCAGGTGTGCAAGTTTCCTCACGCTGTTTTTCTTTTACCGTTTACTCAAGTGATACTCAAATTCTGCCACGCACATGATTTAGAAAAGTCTGAATTATGGTTTTATTCAGTGCTTATTATTTTGGTCTTTTTGATAACAGTCACAATATAGAATTGCACATGTGCAATTAATAACTGTTGATGGAACTGATCAATGCTAACATTTAAATGATGTGGAATTATAACGATTATTGTTAACGTTGCTATATTTGATACACGAAATTAAATACATGAGCCAATTCTAAAACAAACATTGTTCACAATAGCAGTTCCTTGGTCGCTATAACGACGGACAACCCCACTGTTTACGAGCCGAAGTCTGCACGAGAAACAGTAACGCACCACCTTCGAACACGAACACCCACCGATACCGTACAATACCAGTCAAATACAACAAAACTAAACAAAATTAATCGAAACTAAATAAAACGTGACTTAAAAATAACGGACAATTTTAAATTTTGAATATCGAAATGAACATCCATTTTAACGAATACGAACACCGGTATCGTTTTTTAAAATAAAATGAAATCTAAATTCAAAATAAATGTGCTGCCAGTATCTGTAAAATTTGTCGAAAATAAAGTAAAAATGATTCTGTTTTTAGTGATGTTATTGCAAATGACTTTAGTTCTATCGGCAAAGGAACCGCGCCAAATAACTTTAGCGAATCAAGGGACGATATCGGGAATGTATATTACGAGATTCCGAACGAAAAGAATAGCGGCCTACGTTGGAATACCTTACGCCCAGCCGCCAATTGAATTCAGAAGGTTTATGCCTCCTGAGTTCACCGATTTGCCTCAATGGGAAGGGGTGAAAAATGCGACTATATATGCCCCGGATTGTATGCAAAGTGACCCAAAGAAAGAAGATGTACAGAACCCTTTGAAGAAACACGATGATTTGTTTATGAAGCTGTTGGAGTCCCAAATGGAGGATAAGAGGAAGAAGGAATATTCGGAGGATTGTCTCTTTCTGAACGTGTATGTGCCTGATGGTAAGTAACTTTATTAAATCGATTGGTCGAACCAGTACGAAGTAAAGAATGATAATTTTTGCCTCTGAGCCAGAATTAGCAGTAAGTCCTGTTAATAAAGAGAAAACGGTTGGTTTATTTTATAAATATTTGAAACAGGCCAGGCAACATTTCAAATATTTCTTTATTCATGTCATTTTAATAATAACAGTAAATACAATTCTTATTAGTTTATTTTCATAATTTGTGAAATTTGTGAACAAAACATTTTTATCTCAAAATAAATGCTTGCCAAGAACAAATTTCAGTATTGCCAACGCAAAAATGAAACGTTCCTGCGACAAATCCCCGTCTTTAATCCCTGTTCAGACAAGAGGGGATAAGCTATGATAAATTAGGATTCATCGATCATTTCAACATTTTGCTTTCTTTATATACGAGAGTGTATATAAGGCTTTTATTCGCCAGGAAATAGTTAATCTTTAGCTTAGCGATTTTGAAATATCCTTGGCGCCGACAGGATAAAGGTGATTTTTTTTTATATAGTCACAACATTATTCGTTGAACAATATGTTTGGAAATAGCATAACGCCTGTATCCCCAAAGGGTTAGGCAGTATAGTATTGTACACTCACATATCGCCGGTGCCATTATTAACTCCCATGTAACCAAGCACGGTTCCGAACTACGAAAATTCTGAGTAGCATTACTCAGAATTTTCATATAGAATAACCTAATAACACTTTTCCCGGTCTGAAAACCCAGGACCTCACCCTCAGCAGTCCAATAAGCATTCTGTTCTGGGAATGTCTATAATATTTATTTCTTAAGGCCCATCGATAAAGTAAATGCTAATAATAGTTCATCGTCGATTGTTATAGTACCTAGTCTATAATTAACTTACATACCTAATTAACGTACATACAATACAAACCCTTTAAAATTTCTTTTGAATACGACTAACTCAGTATAAAAGTCATTAATGATATCTGATATTATAACTTGGACCCGGGTACGTCTTAAAACTGCGGCCAGACACTGGAGGACGGGCAGCAGCGTCCTCTCACCAATCGTTGAGCCACTGCGATCCCCAAGCCGCCTACCAAGTGCGGAGAATATCCCCCCCCCCCCTGGGGGAGGCCTTCGTTCGCAGTGGACGTCTTATGGCTGATGATGATGATGATGATATTATAACTGCATCATTCGTCTAGTGATCGCAAACACGACTGCTGAGCGTGAGGTGCCGGGTTCGATACTCAGGTCGTGCAGTGTTTTCAGTTCAGTTCAATTTCAGTGTTTGAATATTCTGTATAGGGATACTCAGTAGCAGTACGGAGTCTGGAAATGTACCCGGTTGATGGCAATACGCTCGCCCTTTATTACTTGGAACTGAATAACAGAATCGACGAAATGTGGGTGCACAATAGTATACATAAACATAACACAATAGTATATATAAACACCTCTGCCTAACCCTTCGGGGGATACAGGCGTGTTGCTTTATAATGAGTTATGTTATTAATATAGGGTTTTTATATGTCTCTTTACTATAACACATTTTGTACCAACGTGCAATATTTCTGGCGAAGCTATTTAAAAACTTTCGTTTCTGTATGACCCGCTTACATCTTAATACGGTATTTACGAAAAAAGCATAATACAGTCCTTCATTAACCCAGTTTGGGGATCCACGGGTTCCCCCACGATCTGATAAGAATTCGAAGCCACGTGTGGTAGACGCCCTACAATTGGCTGGAATGCGATTTATTCTAGATTATTCTGGTTGTAAATCAAAAAAGGTTGTCAGTAAAGTAAAGTTATAACTCCAAAATTTTATGTTAGTGTGCTCATCGGTATTTATTTGGGTTCATAATGTACCTAATACGCGTATGAAGGAGTACTGAAATTATATTTCATTTTATTGTACGTTGTTTATTAAGCGAAAATGAATAGATTTAGGTACAATTTGCACTTTTATTAGATTCAATGTTAATAGAACAATTATTAAACATTTTATTACCTAACCAAACAAATTAATAATGTAAAAGTGTCAAAAACAAAAATCTCTACACTACGGTACGCATTAACATAATTCTTTCACATCGCTGTTTATATTTTTGAATGTAACACACACATGTTTAAAACTGAAACCGTGCAGATTGTATATTATAAAATTAAACACTCAAAGCAGCTAAAACATATTTAAAAAAATATATATTTTCACAAACCAATAAAAACTCCGATACTTTAATTATTCATTTCAATAAAAAACAAAATAAAGAGTTTGGTTTTTTAAAAATTCTCTCTCAAAAGGATTAATTAGAGTAATTAAGCAATAGTACTAATTTCTTAATAACAGTAATGGTTTTATAAAACAAAACTTATTCAATTTATTCACTGGCAATAGTACTTTCAATATTTCTCTTTTAAAATATTTCTCTGGTCCAATCCAAACCAATGAATCTTAAAGTTCAACTGTCTAACGGCCGCAATCGCGACTGCTGAGCAAGAAGTCCTGAGTTCAATCTCCAGATCGAGCCAAGTGCTATTAGGTTTTTCTGTTTGGTGAATCTCAGTAGCAGCTAAAGTGCCCTTATAATGGCAATAGGCTCGCCTCGTGAGACAATAAATATCGGCGCTATGTGGGTGTACAATAGTACACCTGTGCCTAACTTTTCAGGGCCTGTTCCCTGATATATACAGGCGTGATGCTATCGCTTTTATATGAATATAAAAGTGTAACTTCATATTTCAATATCCTACAAAATATTTATATTAATACGACGAAGAAACTATCTGTAGATTTGAACGTGTTTAGAGCTTCAAAAGGACTGATGCAATCCTTGCGGAAATATTATCAACTAGTTTCTGCCTACGGCTTCGCCCGCGTGATTTACGAACCCGTACATTTTTCCGGGATAAAAAGTCTATGTGCTATTCCAAACCATAATCTATCTCTGTGTCAAATTTCATCCAGATCCGTTCAGCCGTTCTGGCGTGACTGAGTAACAAATATCCATCCATCCATCCTCACAAACTTTCATATTTATAATATAGTATGAATAGGATAGGATAGGATAGTAGGATTAGTAGGAAGTATGTAGGATAGGATATAGCAATAGATACTGTAATAGCTACTTCATAAAGGTTTTATTGCCTCATCAAAAACTTCAGCTCGGGAGTCGAGATAAGGCGTTCCATTTTTAGCCTGGTACCACGTGCAAACGAACAAAGGTAGGTATTCCCCTGTATACTTAACTTTTTAAACGACTGTACCTGGTACCAAGTGTCATGTAGTACAGTCGAATACAGAGAGAAAAATTCCTACTAGATCTTTGATGATTCTTTAGACCATTATTTCCCAAAATGGTCCAGGTGGACCCCGTATGATAGAAATGTAGCTGCAACCCCCTGCAGCTACATTTCTACCATATTGTATTGTCACTCACCATCAGGTGAAGTGCGCCCAAACGCTCCCAAATTAGTAATAAAAAAAAACTGTAGGTACCCACGAGACAACTGTACAAGAGAAATCCTAATGTATTGTGTGTACATTAGGTAGCTTTGTTCGACTGTACTACACGACATTTTCCTTGTACGGTGACCAAAGATATTTAATCAAGACACTTATCTTGCTAAATGCCTGGTACTCGATATATTTCTCCCCTACAACTGATATTAGCTAAAACGTCTTCCTTCGTGAAGTCAGGAACAAACTTCAAATAGCTTGCATTTATTAAATTCTATTTTAAATGAAGTTAGTACTTACTAAGATTCATTAGGGTGCAAATTGGAGAATTCAAAAGTTAAAGGGGAATTTATTTTTAAAAGACAACAGACTAGCGGCATTTGCGTAGTGATTGAAAGATCGACTACTTCTCTACGTGTCGTGGGTTTGATTCCCGTACGGAACAAATAAGTCAAACTCAAAGTCAAAGTCAAATATTTTAATTTCGAGTAGGCCTTTACAGGCTCTTTCAAAACGTTGTGATTCTAGGTGCACGGTTCCAAAGTGGGGGTAGGTCCTATGGAGAAGAGACCGGCAAGAAACTCCATGGATACTCTTTTAAAATAATAGTTTATTATTTATTATTAATATTTGTATGATCTGCAGATAATTGTTTGGGTGTATGTCCAAGTGAATATGTATGTTTGTAAACGCATACACGATACAGGAACTATTACAAGTGCGGGTCAACGTTTTTAAAAAACTTTAGTTTCTTTTTTATTATATTTGGTGTATTGCATACTCTATTCATTATAACATAACATAGCATCACGCCTATATTCCTAAAGGGTACTTACACACCCACATTTCCCCGATGCCCCATGAAGTCCCATAGAATAGAGGGCAAGCCTATTGCCAACTACCGGGCACAGTTCCAAACTCCGTGCTGCTATTGAGAATTTGTTAGTGTTTACGTTACTGACTGACTCATACAAAATCCTTTATTACTAAGTCACCAAATAATATGTAGGTAGTATATGGCTCCTACCAATAATAAATAGCTTCATTTCCTAGGAACGGGACAGTCCTTAGTCTTGTTCCAACAGTGTCCGGCGGCGACGCGACCCTCATATTAATGTACACTGTACAATCAAAGCATACATGTAGTTTGTACATAGTTGATATATACAGACCCGGGTACGTCTTAAAACTGCAGCCAGACAGCGGAGGACGGCAGCAGCGTCCTCTCACTAATCGGTGAGCCACTGCGATCCCCAAGCCGCCTACCAAGCGTGGGGATTATGGCACCCCCCTATGAGGGAGGCCTTCGTTCAGCAGTGGACGTCTTCTGGCTGATGATGATGATATATACATAGAATCACGCCTGTATTCCCCGAAGAGATAGGCAAAGGTGTAATATTATACACGCACATTTCGCCGATGCTGTTATTGAGTTCCATTTAATAGGGGGCGAACCTATTTCCATCAACCGGGCACAGTTCCAAACTTTGTGCTGCTACTGAGCATTTACATACATTCCATAAAACCCCATAACATTTTGCCCGACCCGGGAATCGCACCCAGGATTCTAGAAGGGAGGGAAGAAACCTCACGCTTAGCAGTCACGCTTACGACCACTACACCAATCAGGCATTCTACATAGTTTATGTAATAGAAATATGTACATAATTATAGAACTTTCGACCGTTTGACCCAATGGTTTATGTCGGGACAAAATCTGCGAAAACGCCTGCCCATATACTGCAAAATTTATACTCGTAAATCTTACATAGCCTCATAGGGTGCCATCCTATCGCCATCTTATAGACATCCTTCTTCAAGAGGGAAAACTTTTATTAAAAAAAAACTTAATGGCACAATAGTTCCAAAAGAATTCTAGAAAATCCCAACAATTCTTTACTCGACCAGAAAATCGAACCGAGAACCTCACTCAGCAACCGCGACTGCTAGACCAATGTTGCAATTGTGTTTTCATATTTCATAAATTAATGTTATATTTAGATAACAAAATGAAATCAGTGTAACATCGTTCGCACCAAAATTGAATAACAAAATTATGTGTGGATTATTCAAATGTAAATTGTGACAACCTTTCACGCAGCTTCAACCTATATCAACCTAATGTCTTAATTTATTCCACCATGCATATTTAACAATATAATTAAACACATTTTTGTTGTTACATTTTTAGAAAGACGCCTTGTCTCGTCAAATCATTTTACGTACCTTTTTTATAATAACTAGGTTCGTTTCGAATTTGTCTGGGATCGAACCTAGAACCTGATGCTCAGCTGCCATGCTAGCGACCACGAGACCAAGGAGACAGTAACCTACTGTAGATTGTATATTGCATATATATATATATATATACTGCATTGCATATATACTGTATAATGGTAAATATTGACGCGAAATTTTGAGAGAAACCTTTAAAAACTCAAAAACTCAATTAATCTTGTTGTATGAAATCCAAAGACATGATTTCGGTAGGTATATCACATCAAATCGTTAAAGCCTTCGTATAATGAGTACCCGAACCTTTTTCCTTGATCGTAAAAGGGCCTAAATTGATCTGGATTTAAGGATCAAAAATGTTTATAATGTTACGAGAATTAAGAGAAACCTACCTACTATTTTGACATGAAATATTATTATAAAACTTTTAAATATTATACATAGAATCACACGTGTACTGCTAAACTTTGGGCTATTACTGAAAAATTCTTAACAGAAAACCCCAAAAGCAATATGACCTATTTACATATCGAACAAAGGACCGGTCAGTAACTACTCTTGCAATCACTAGACTACGAGGCGCTCTATCAAACTACATATATTGACGTCATTGGCATAGAGAGACGCGCGTGAATACATTTTCAATGACATGTTGCAAATCAGCGGCACTCATTGTTATGCGGATGACAGCACAGGCGATGCTTTCTATACCGGCCGCGCTAACATTTCTCGGGAAAACGTCATCGAGAGCCGAAACAAACTTGTGTCTGAAATTGAGACCTCTTTGGAGAAAGTCTCAAATTGGGGTAGACTTAATTTGGTCCAATTTAACCCCACAAAGACACAAGTTTGCGTATTCACCGCAAAAAAACTACCGTTGGTCGTATCTCCTCGTTTTGAAAGCACCCCCTTAACCACGTCAGCCAATATTGGAATACTTGGTGTCGACATATCGAGCGAAGTCCAGTTCCGCGGCCATTTAGAGGGTAAGGCTAAGTTAGCCTCGAAGAAGCTTGGCGTGCTCAATAGATCGAGACGGTATTTCACTCCGACCCACCGCCTACTACTTTACAAGGCGCAGGTCCGACCCCATATGGAATACTGTTCTCATCTCTGGGCAGGGGCACCCCAGTACCAGCTTCTCCCTCTGGACCGGATCCAACGGAGAGCAATTCGAATCGTCGACAGCCAAGATATTTCAAACAGGCTTGACCCCTTGGCGCTGCGTAGAGATGTGGCCTCTCTATGCATCTTTTATCGCCTATACTATGGGGAGTGCTCCGAGGAATTGTTCGGACTGATCCCTGCCGCCTCTTTCCGCCATCGTTCTACGCGACAGCAGTTCCATCACCATCATTTAGATGGTTGGCAGTCCACAACTGTGCGTTTCTCTAGAAACTTTCTGCCTCGCACAACAAAACTGTGGAATGAACTGTCGCCTGCGGTATTTCCGGACCAATACGACCTTCAAACCTTCAAGAAAAGAGCGTACTCCTTTTTAAAAGGCCGGCAACGCACTTGTGACTCCTCCGGTGTTGCGGGTGTCCATGGGCGACGTTAATCGCTTACCATCAGGCGATCCGTCTGCTCGTTTGCCGCCTATGACATAAAAAAAAAAAAAAAAAAAAAAAATTTTTTTTAAACTGTACCTGTACCGTAGGTGCGTTTTCAAACACGAATACTCACACGGACATACACCCAGACCGGCAGCCTAATTACGTAAACAAGCGATACACAGGCGTAGATCGCGCGATATCTTCTGTCAAACGTCATTTTTGTGACATATAATGTATAGGCTAACAGTGAGATTGCAGTCGCGTGGCTGTCGCGTTGCTATCGTTTTTTTACGTAATTAGGCTGCCGAAACAACTATCTGTAGATCATACAAATATTTTTTCCGTGCGGGAATCGAACCCGTGACACCTAGTGAAGTAGTCCATCGCTCAACCACTGCGCCAACCGTGTCGTCATTCGTCGTTTTTAGCACAAATTTATTTTGAAAGTCCAATTTCTGTTCCCAACAGCCAACAGAATCATACGCCCAGTTACTTTCCTCATTAAAGAATATTACCTTCCATTTAACCACATCATGCTCTGGCCAGTTACAAAGAATTTTTACGGCAAAATGCCAACATGCTTCGAACATTTCTTGTTATAGTTACCATTATGACTTGATACTTGCCGCTCAGACAATGTAATACTAGAACTTTTAAAAGGCGTTATCTATAAAAGTATAAATTATATCTAAATGTATACCTAATTTTTTTTAAAGATCCTCGCATTGGTTAAGGTGTTAGCTTTCTGCGCTTCGTGTCGCGGGTTCGATTCCCACACGGCACAAGCAGTGTCTCACCGATTAGTGAGAGGACGGTGCTGCCCGTCCTCTGGTGTCTGGCCGCAGTTTTAAGACTTGTCTGGTTCATGGCGTATTAGCTGACTGAATGTGATAAATAATATATATTTTAATGGATTTTGGGAACTACATTTATTTGTACATGAACTGCATTTATAAAAAAATCTATCCTTATTTCTTTAGATAACTTTGTCAGTAGCTCTGACTTCTTTTTTTGTTCGACTGTACTTGATAGTATAAATCATTAACGTCATCATCATCTATCTCGCCTTTTCCTAAGTTGGGGCAGCTGCCAGTCTAACTAGATGCGGCTAAAATAAACAACTTGTTCATTGTTGATCAAGCATCGCGGGTCAACATAAAATGGACAAGTAAACATGCAATGGAAAGCAAACAATTATTGTAGTAGCTGCTTATTTGAGCTTAACTATGTTACTTACGTGACTTGTGCACTTTATTTAAAAAAGAAAAAATCTTACAAATAAAAATAGGTTTGTATTATAATTTTCTTCCACGCTGAGCAGCAATTTCAAATGAATTTGCGCTTATTCTTGAAAGTACATCATCCGTCGTATCGATGTGAGCTCAGTGGAAAAATTCTCAACAAATTTCCTTAGTAAAGGCGGATTTACATCGAGCCAGTTGATGACTTCAAATTCAATATAAGTCATAGCTGACTGTCTCGTTTTTTTTTACTAACCTTTACTGTCCCACTGCTGGGCAAAGGTCTCCCCCTTATCCCTAGAAAACGATGGCGTGACGACTTGGATGCCTTCACTATAAATTGGCCGGAGGTGTCAACTGTCTTGATAACGTAAGAAAAATCAGACAAAGACAGACACAGTGACCATCAAATAATACATCTCTTTCTCGCTTATATGTATATGTTTTCATAATAACGGGGCATGGTATGTATTCACATACACAAAGACCCAGACCCGAAACAACTATCTGTAGATAATACAAATATTTTTTCAGTGCGGGAATCGAACCCGCGACACGTAGCGCAGCAGTCGATCTCTCAACCACTGCGCCAACTGTGCCGTCAATCGTCGTCCGTTTTCATAAGAGGATACGGAACAGCATGTTTAATAAAATGTAGTTTTCACGACACGGTTGGCGCAGTGGCTAAGTTTTTAGCTTTCTGCGCTACGTGTCGCGGGTTCGATCCTCGCGCGGAACAATTATTTGTATAATCTACAGATAGTTGTTTCGGGTCTGGTTGTTTGTGCATGTGACATGTATGTTTGTAAACTGTACCCACGATACAGGAGAAATCCTAGTGTGAGGTAGCGTTTTTTTAAAAAAGAAAAAGAAGAAAGAATAGTGACAGTACTGTCACATTTTTCTTACTTAATACGGGATCTTGGAATCCTGTACATATGTACATATAATCAAGACAGTGCTGCCACGACAGTACTAGCTGTTTTCTGAAGTCAGCCCGCTCCGCCGCTAGTACTAAAGTCAGTAACTGACTCAATACATATCTGTCTTCACGTGGGTGACTGCCCAAAGCGCGCCGAAAAAGTCACTGGCTTCCCAGTATTTTTGAAAATCGAAAAATCAATGATGTCGCTGTCAAAAGAATGTGCCGATAATATTTCGAATATACTTACATATAACTGGCCAGTTACGTAAAGAAACGTCCTCACAATTCAAAAAACTAACACCGACGCCTCAGTCCTCTGATCATTTTATGTGTCAACGCTGAAAACCATTAACACATTGAAATATCATACAAAAAGTGACGTTTTCATATAAGCCGTCACGCTCGTGTGAACATGCTCTTATAGCGCTCCAATAAAATATTTTGTCAAAATATTTCTTCATAAATATCCATAATATACAGTATGTATCATCGCTAAAGAAATAAATATTTTCTTACATAAGAGCGTAAGCTTTTAGCGTAGGTACTAGAAAAAATATTGAAATACTTTGGCACTAGTCAATATAAGGAAAATATCAGGTTATATTCTATGTATCAATAATTCAAAGGTCACATAATATCGAGCTTTTTATATCAAATATCCTTTGTATAACTACCGTGTGCAGTCCGAGTTGAAACGAGCTGAAAACAAAGGAACATTGGACTGAAACAAAATGTCTGTGTTTGTCGTGTATGCATGTTTGTATGCAAATGGCACACATAATAAAAAAAAATAGAGGTCGCGCTAACTATTTATTATTTCACGAAGATACTATTAAAATAGACTTTCGTATTCTGGGTATAATTTCGAGCTTCTAAATGTTCAAATATATGAAGGTTTATGCGTATAACAGGGTATAAAAAAAATATTAGCGAAACTGTCCTAGATTTATATTGTTTTGATATGGCAGCCTTACTTGAGTTACTGATCACTTTTTGCTAGCCTGGTAATAATAATGCCATTTTTCCCATCACGATAGTTAGTTGTCCATGAGGATGCCCAATTGCCCATGTATAGCGATAAACAGATAAAGTATATGTGATATAAAAATACCGCGACAAGATCTTGTTAATAGAAATAAAGAGTCTTTCAACTAGACTGACTTATCAGAATTATGAAATATAAATCAGCCAGTTTTACATGAATAAGAGAAACTGGCTTTTCGTTTTCTCTAACGTGGATAACTAAAGATATGTATTAGATAGTAGTTTAACGGTAAATAAAAGGGCTTTCAACGCGAATCAAATATTTATTCCAACCTTGTCCAACCGATCATGGGAAAACACATGTGTCCAAGTCAGTATCGCACCTTAGTTGGAACGATCAATAGACTTTATTTATAGACATTGTAAGCTGATGCAGGCTGCCTTTGAAGTGTAGTTGTGGGAAAGTTAACAGTACTTTGCATTTAAAGTTTGGTATTAATAAATGACGATGATTTTCTTAATGGACTTGTAGGTACATGGTTACCGCAGAGATTGGTCGATCTGCGAGGTTAAGCAGCCTGTCAGCAGTCAGCCTGCCGCTGTTAGTCCCGGGTGTCATATGAAGACCTATGACAGTTATTACGGGTGTCAACAGCAGTCAGCAAAAATTCTGACAACCAGTCTAACCTTAGCGTATCAATGTCTCCCAGTAATTGGTTGACAGAGTTCAGATGGCAGTCGTTCCGTATAAAATACTACAGCGATATTGAACCGCAACGGCTAGACTTGAAGCCGACCCCAATGTAGTTGGGAAAAGGCTAGGCAGATGGTGATTTTAATACTATTTATCGGAAGAAAATTTTGTCCGTTATGTTTTTACACGCATAATTTCCCAATTGCTGGGATCTCAGAGAGTCGAGTTTCTAGTTCGCATTTCGAATTTATTAACAGCTTTTAACTTCGTGTCGCGGGTTCGATTCCCACATGGAACAAATATTTGTATGATCTACAGATAGTTCTTTCGGGTCTGTGTCTTTGTGTATGTGAATATATGTATGTGTTTGTAAACGCACCCACGATACAGAAATAATTCCTAGTGTGGGGCAACGTTTTTTACAAAAGAAAAGAAGGCACTTTACTAATTGCAATTTTTTATTTTACCTTCTACAAAGCAGAAATTCTGTAAAATATAGCAGATTTGAAGCATCATGAAGCAGATACTTTATTTATTCAAACTCTTTGCCAAACAGACTCGGAAACGAAAAAGTATATTTATTCATATTCAGCATAAAATATTTGGCTTTACCCGTAACTAGGCACTCGAAGATTGATTATATTTTTTGTTTTTATATTTTTTATTTCCTACAATAATATTTTATAGCAACATTCAACAACTCATATTTTCTTCTTCCCGTTTTTACGATTCTTGGCAAGCCTCATGTGGTTCGCAAAGCGTTTACTCCACAATAAAAATAAAACGATAAAAGCAAACTTATCACCTATGTATGTGAGAAACATTACAAGTACCTACCATTGCAGTATCCTGTTTTATTTCAAGTATTGAAAAATGATTCCTCTCTATGTTCAAAAGTATCGGATATCACGGTTATCTGTCAAATAGATTGCTACAGTATAAAATGATACGATATATGGAGAATGCTTTTGTTTATTCGATATAATTTGGGTGGAATTTTACACCCAGCTAAACCTTTAAGCCAACAACAGAATACGACAATCGATTCAATTTAGACATTTTAACAGTTTACATTGCGGTGTGTTCTTTATATCTCTCACTCACACGCTTGCCAATAGGCTAGATGACTGCATCAAAAATTAATTCTGAAATATTTTCTGGTAAATAGTTTTCCTTCTAAAAACTCAGTAAAACTTAATCTCTTGCTTATCTTTGGCGCTTTCAATTTTTAATTTTTCAAAATCACACAATAATTATCTCAATGGCAATGAAAAACTATGACTTCACGCTTCTGTATTCCAAACATTCTTAGAACAAAATTTCGTTTTTGACAGTTCATAAAAAGTAACTCAGATTACGTGGTCATTGTCGAACTGTCAATAGTAGGCCTATTTAGATTACATATTTTTTACAATTAGTTGTTTCACGTCAATAAACAATTTATGTACAAGCCACCACTATTGTGGTACAGTCATCAAAATTCATGCCTAAATCCTTGCCAATGAAATGTAGGTATAAAAAAAAAACACGTTACCAATCATTTCTGAAGCTGCTGGCTGCCTGCCTGTGACAGCTGGCATAAATATTCACATGATACCCAGGGCCAGGTACTAGAAAGGCTTTGGTGCGTAAAAGATTCAGAAAGCCCTCCTTTCTAAAAATATTCAATTTTTTACAGAATTTCCGCAAAAACTAAAATCTGGTACTAATTGCTATGTCATCTTTTTATAATTAATTTGCGTGGGAAGGAAAACGGCTGACACTTATTATTTAATTTATAAATTAAGGGAAAAAAATCATGAATAAGTAGGTCTATAATTCAATTTTCACAATTCGAAAGCTCATTAATTTGTAAGTCACGTTGTTTTTTTTACTCTTTCCTATGTAACATTTAACATAATATTGGTACAGAGGATTTTTATTTGTACAACTTGTATAATTTCTTAACAAATTACAAATATTTAACGACAAAAACCTAAGCCAAACGAAATGCGAAATCGTCCTGTCATGTATAAAAAACGGCATATCATTAATTTAAAGCTGTGAACTATTTATCACCTTCTGGGGCCAACGCAAAAGTTGTAAATAAGTTTAAGTTGTAAAATTAGTTTTCAAATGAAACATTGAACGATCATGCAAAGTTAACGCAATGTTAGTGTAACATTTTAATGAAAGATTTAGAAATAATGTGCAAACATTAATATATCGACTCAGTATAAAGGTGCAACCACATGAGTTAATATCACAATGATACGAATGACTGACCTCTTTATAATTTGGTGAGATATTCGATATTGAGATATCCAATTTTTTTATTGATCCTCATCTTACCTCACAGTCCCTCAACAATCCACTACAGGTCTAGTGGACTGCTGGACTGTGAGGTCCTAGGTTCGGTCGGGAAAAGTGTTATTGGATTTTTCTGTATGCAAATTCTCAGTAGCAGCACGGAGTCTGGAACTGAGCCCGGCAGATGGCTATAGGCTCACCCCCATTACATGGGACTTAGCAACGTCATCGACTAAATATGTTGTACAATAGTACACCTCTGCCTACTCTTCGGGGAATCCAGGCGTGATGCTATGTCCAATTTTTTTAGTTCTCATCTCACTTCATTATAGCCCTGCCCAATCAACGAAATGAAATTATAAAAATTATAGAACTTCTTATTTCAAATAAACTTTCAAATAGTTGGTCCTTATGAAACGGAAAGTAATTCCTTATTGTCACACACACAGTGCAGTAAATGGTGGCCATATTACACGGACTACGAAAATATGGCTTAAAAAAAAATTATTAACAAAAAAACAATAAAACAAATGGACTCCATAGTTTTGTAAGACTAGTATACGAGTATGGTACGCGTCGAGATCAAACATTTTGATGACCACAAACACTGCGACACATTTCAAAAGGCTTTCGAAATTCAAAGTAATTCTTTCATTTAATTCCTATCTGAGGGAATCCTCGTCAACGGTTCGAGGAATTTTTCAATAAGCGAAATAAAAAACGTTGGACGGAATGGAATGGAGGGAAAGAATAGATGGGCTATTTTTTGTGGTTGGGAAAGGTACCTATGATTAATATGAAGAAAACTTAAAGACAAAAAAAATATTACAACATTATAATCAAATAATGTAAGGGGCTACATAGCTACTGCGCAGATTGGTCGATCTGTGAGGTTAAGAAGCGCTTGCCGCGGTCAGTCCTTGGATGGGTGACCATATTTCACATATCGAGATCCCTCGGTGCCTCGGAAAGCACGTTAAGCAATTGATCCCGTGTGTCATATTAAGACGGTCGTTACGGGTGTCAGCAGCCCAAAAAGTCTGACAACCAGTTTAACCTTAGAGTATCAGTATATCCCAGTAATTGGGTGGCGGAGGTCAGATGGCAGTCGCTCCGTGTAAAATACTGATAGTCAGCCGCAACCGGTTAGACTGGAAGCCGACCCCAATGTAGTTGGGAAAAGGCTAGGCAGATAATGAAATCAAATAATTTTGCTTACAATGAACCTGTCTGTCACGTTTCTGTCATTGCTTTGGTATCCATTACTTAATCATCATTATCATCATCATCAGCCATAAGACGTCCACTGCTGAACGAAGGCCTCCCTCAAGGGGGGGTTTGCCATAATCCCCACGCTTGGCAGGCGGCTTGGGGATCGCAGTGGCTCACCGATTAGTGAGAGGACGCTGCTGCCCGTCCTCCGGTGTCTGGCCGCAGTTTTAAGACGTACCCGGGTCAACCATTACCTAATGCTAAACGTTAATTTTAGGTAATTGATAAAATTATATATTAAAATAAATTTATTATTGCCTCATTGGTCTAGTCGTCACAAGCGCGATTGTGAGGTCCTGAGTTCTTGAGTGTTAGTGAGTTTTTTCTGTATAGAAATACTCAGTAGCAGTACGGAGTTTGAAACTGTGCCCGGTTGAGGGCAATAGGATCGCCCCCTATTAGATCCGACTTAAAACAGCATTTAACAGCAGCAACATGGGTGCACTATACTAATCCTTCGGGAATATAGGTATGATGCTTATTTCTTTTTTTTTTTTTCTTTTTTTTTTTAAAAACGTTGCCCCACACTAGGATTTTTCCTGTATCGTGGGTACAGTTTACAAACATACATGTCACATGCACAAACAACCAGACCCGAAACAACTATCTGTAGATCATACAAATATTTGTTCCGTGCGGGGATCGAACCCGCGACTCGTAGCGCAGAAAGCTAATCGCTTAGCCAATGCGTCAATCGTGTCGTCAATGATGCTGTTTATACTAAGCGAAATTCTAAGTTTATATGTTGATACAATTATCCAGCTCATTACTATCCCTTCGTACCTCTCAAAATGACTACCCCTAGCTTGGTGTCGAGTTGTCGAAATACACACACCATAAAAAACCTTATGGAGCTCACTTTACTTAGACTAAGTATAAAAATGAAAAACTCAAGCCACTTTTTAAGTTTGTATTTAAATAATAAAAATACTACACGACTTTGCAATTCTTCAGACCTTATTTACCTGGGTCTATAAATAGGTACAGATTTATAACCGAGCTATCGGCACGCTTCTCATTAGCATGGTAATCTCGGCAAATGGGGCGACCATTCATTAGGATTTGCTTACGCAGTACATTATTAATTAGGACAATCGCGTAGGTACATGTATAAATGTATAGAAATTTCTTCCAATAAAATTAGGGCACAACGTTATATAAAAAAACCCCATATATGGACATAGGTTGCGGTAAATAAGTGTATAATCGCAGAAAAAAATCCGTTTTCGGATTTTTCCCTTAATTTGTGCTATAAAACATTGCTTCTTGCCTTTCATAGGTCAACGGGATGTAGGTTTGATTCCCTTGCGACTGTCAAAATATGCGGCGTAAACGGTCGTATCCATTGATTCCATTGACTTAGAAGTTTTATTTTTGCACAGCTCCAAAGGATTGAAGACCTAAATATTTGATATTAATTTAAACTTGATACCTTCACGCGTTCATGAGAAAAAGAGTCTTGACAGATAGACTGACAACGAAGTGATCCTATAAGGGGTCCTTTTTTCCTTTTGAGGAAAGGAACGCTAAAAATATCCCATTTATGTTCCACTAAATGAGACGGGTTAAGCCTTAGTCCACCTCGCTGGTCTGGATGCGGGTTGTTGGACTACACATTCCATCAAGAACTTCGTGAATTTGTTCAGGTTTACTGTCGATATTTTTCCTTCATAAACGCAAGTGATAATCAAATTCTAATCCGCACATGAAGTCGAAATGATAGTTCCGTATTTCCGAAAACGTCATTAATTAATATTTAGATTTCCAATCCGTTCCTTATTATGGGAAATTAATGAAAGCCAAACAAAACTAAACAAAACTCGGAAGAAATGTTTGGATTAATTTTATTAGAAAAGCATTTTTTAAACTGTTTATAAAAAGGCTTTTAGTACCGAATTAATGCTCACTGCCTACTTTGACAGTTTCTACTTATAGGTATCTCACTTTTATCACTCTGTACAGATTAATAGGTTAAATGCGTGCAATATAGATTACAGTTTTATAATAAAAATTGACGGCCTCATTGATCGCAAGTGCGACTGCTGATCGTGAGGTCCTGGATTCGATTCCCGGGTCGAGCAATAGTTAGTTTTTCTCTAAGGAAACTCTCAGTAGCAACACGGAATCTAGAACTATGCCCGATAGATGGCAATAGGCTCGCCCCCTATTACATGAGACCCGAAAACGGCGTCAGCGAAAAACGTGTTTAAAATAGTACTAACAAATCTGCTTAACTCTCCAGGCAATATAGGCGTGATGCTGTGTTATGTTATGTTATAAAAATAATAAGTAATAATAATAGCAGCAATGCATGCAATGTGCCCTAGCATTAATATTAAGTGTATTATTATTTTATGTAACTTTAAAAGCAACTAATTTCCCTTTAATTTTCCGATATAAATCATAATTTAAATAAAAAAATCCAACTATTTTTCTTTTGAAGCCGTGTAAAGGGGAGGCCATTAAAAGTTTTATTGTGAGCAATAACTTAAAGTTTATGCTTCAAGTGACCTATTTATTACTCACCGTGTCATAAGGCGCGATTAGCAATGAATCATAACATTGCAACAGCTTTATGGGTTACAAATGTTGGTATATTGGTGCCATATAATGAGGTGGCACAAATATGCCAACATTGTAATACTTCTCATCGTATGGTCCAAGCTAAACTAAGCCGCTAAAACAACTAATCCATCTCTTTTTTTAGAATATAAATGACAATGTTTAAAAATTACAAGCTTTTTAAGTATGTTGTGTGGTTAAAATTACTTTTAAAAGTTGGAGTATGAAAGAGGATTGGAAGACAGTACGATTTTGAAATAAAAATGTGATAACAGGTTTGGATAAAATGTTATTGAGTTTTTCTGTTAGCAAGTTCTACCAGGCACAATATAGGTAGCCTTTACAAAGAAAATTAATATGTAGGCAAGTCATTACGATTTAAGTAGGTAAATAGCCATTAATGCAAGTTTTCCGTGCCAATCGAGCGCTCATAAGACCCCTTTGACGTTGACCTAGCCTTAATCTCATTCTTGACCCGAATAACAAAGTAAAGTCATTCGAGTAAAGTAAATTCTTAGAATCATTGTTTGTTTATTAGTTTTTGAATTGGTAATTGGCCATCAGACTGGACATGCAAGAGGAAATTGTGTTGCGAACTTTTGAGTTTATCTAAAAATTATTTCGTTTAGTTTGCATAACCGCCTCATTTGTTTAGAGGTCGCATGTGCGAGTGCTTTACATCAAGTCCTGGATTAGATTCTCAGATAGTGTCGAATTTTCTGAAAATCTCAGTAGAAGCTCGGATTTTGGAATGGTATCTCGCAGTTTTTAATGGAATGGGACTCAAATTGCATCAGCGCAATATAGGTGTTATGTACTCTTCTACCCAACCCTTCGGCGAAAAGATAATTATGTCATTTTTGATTAATAAATCAACATAAAGAATCATTAACCTTTTTAAAACGATATCTGGGTCAGATTCTAGTGTTAACGCTTGCAGTTGATCTGTATTTTATTAGCGTCTTTACGATATCTATACTTAATGGTAATGACTTTAGACAACTCTATTTGCAAAATGATTCCGATTCGTAACTTATGGAAACCTTGCGTCAAAATAACTAGTGCGCTTGCGCCGCCGTTGTGATTACTTATGCGTTTCTCATAGGTGACATTCTCTCAATGTAGATTGCGTCACTGTGATATCTGACTCCAACACTGCAACGTTTATATTTTCTTTCATTTCGATCCCAATTCACGTTTAAATATTATGTTTCACAGATTTCAAAGTGGAAGGTTACCCAGTACTCGTGTGGTTCCACGGAGGAGATTTCGTGCGAGGCAGCCCTAACAGTGTCAATCCGTTCCAACTGGTGCTAAAGCAGAGGGTAATGAAACTTCTATAACTAATTTTCAGTTTTATTATAACTTTGAATAAGAGTGACCTAGTCATGGAAGATTGTGTCATTTTTTTATAGTATAGTATGTTTACTTTGTCCAATAATTATATTAATAGAATGACGTATGCAGTAGGTGTATAAAAACATAAATTATGGCCCAAATTACCTATATTTTACAAGTTCACCTTGCAGCAATTTTTTTTATTTTTTTGGTTAAATAACTTTATGCCCTAGATAAAAAACTGTACAAGGGCGGACTTAATGCCTTACGCATTTTCTACCAGACTAATATGTCTATATAATGTCTTTCTTAGATAAATGACGTGCATGGTTGCGGAATCTGATTGCAGCAAAAGAGTCCAAACGTGTCCCTTTATAAGTTAAATCGAATCGGCGCGACGACGCCTGCCGTGGATGAGCGCGAGCAAGGGGATCAAAATTTTATACCGTTCTTTAAGTAATCTGGCAAATCTCGTCACAGTGCTGCTCCGTGTTATTCGCCTAAAATAAGCTTTTTACAGTCTGATATTTTATTCGAATTCAAGTTTTATCATATAAAAAATATCATAAAATATCAGATGGTTTTATCATATCGACGGCACGGTTGGCGCAGTGGTTGAGAGATCGACTGCTGCGCTACATGTCGCGGGTTCGATTCCCGCACGGAACAAATATTTGTATGATCTACAGATAGTTGTTTCGGGTCTGGCTATTTGTGTATGTGAATATATGTGTTTGTAAACGCACCAACGATACAGGAATTATTAAAAAAGGGGAATGGTTTAAAAAAAAATGACAATCAAATTACTAATAGTTAAACTTTGTACTTTTTCAGGTAATATTTGTATCAGTAGCCTACAGGCTGAACATATTTGGATTCTTCTCAACCCTCGACAACGAAGCCTCCGGTAACTTTGGTCTACTGGACCAAGTGGCTTCTTTGAACTGGGTAAAGAACAACATCGAAAGCTTTGGTGGAGACCCAGAAAACGTCTGCATTTTTGGACATGATGCTGGCGCAGTCAGTGTCACCCTGCACTTAATATCTTCATACTCCGCGGGGCTGTTCCAAAAGGCTATAGCAATGAGTGGAAATGCATTATCTACAGAATCAGTAAACATAGCAAGGAAAGAAATCGTTACAGTTGATAAAGTCGCCGTCGCCTTTAGTTGTTTCCGCAAACCAACCTATCAACTACTTGATTGTCTCCGACGAGTTCCAGACCAAGCACTCTTAGACATCGCCGGGCCGGTAGCCGAGTGGAAACCGATCGTAGATGGCGGCTTCAGTAACATAACCAGCCCATTCCTACCAGAACTTCCAGCCAAGTTATTCCAAGATGAAATCTTCTCACCAGTCCCCCTTCTAGCAGGATACACCAATATGGAAGATGGACTCCTAATAGAAAAAGATGAAGTTGGAGATACTGGTATAAGTCAAAGAGAATTCGATTCTATGAGAGAAGAAATCATTCTTTCTGATATCACTGTGGATAATAGCTCGTGTTTTACAAACCAACATCACATACAAGATGCGGTCGCGTTCTTCTATAAGCCAATTCCTCACACTACAAACGAGACTGTCTTAAGAAAACTCCTCATAGATTTCTACACTGACAAAACACACGGTGCTACCACATATCAGTTAGCAAGGCATATCAGTCCCCACGCTCCGGTATTTCTTTACAGATTCGATCTTAAACCCTTTTCAGACATAGCTAATGAAGGGCTCCCAGAATGGATAGGAGTCCCTCACAACTTTGATCTGATCTACACCTTTGGAATGCCATATTTAGCTTTACCTGAGGACTTAAGTAAATGGGATTACAGAGACAAAAGCATTTCAGAAATCATAATGAGAATGTGGTCAAATTTCGCTTGGTACTCAAACCCAACGAATTCGGGAGTCATAATAGATTGGCAATCTTATGAAATCGAGCGGCCTGGGTATTTGATAATTGACAGAGCAAATTTCACAATGAGCACCCCAGCAACGGTAAATTATAAAGCTTTCGAGTTTTGGACAGACTTCTACCCAAAAGTTGTCGAAATTGGCACGAAGTGTTGCAAAGAAATTTTAGAGGACTCTGGCGCGAATTCCATTTTCTCAACTAGAATTATACATAGTATATTATTATTGTATACAACTTTAATTTTACTCTCATAACGAAGGATCAACGTCAAATCATGGTTATTTTTGTATAAACTATTGAAAGATGTATTTTAAGTAACAGTATTACTTCAGTACCAAATGAAATATTTACCTTCCAGAAAATTATTCGTGCAAATAAAATTCTGTAAAATGTTGGTGTTTTTACTTGGTCCCGAAGGTCACGTTCAGAGGTTCAATGTCTGGGAAATGGTCAAACAAGTATATAGTAGTAGACGTGAATGTTGATAAGGTCACGCTTAGCATTTGGATTTGTCACTACATGATGCCAGCATTTTGTGGTCACAACTATAAACACGCGAGATTTCAAGTAACTGATTTTGTTGAAGTACGTCCACGTGAATGTTTTAATACATTTTATACGTCATCACTTTACTGGTAGGTAGTCATAGCAAATCAGACTGGATTTTTTAGGACATGCAATGATTACTAGAAAACTTAACACAAAAATATCCCACAAGATTTCTTCGTGAAATAAAGACGTGTAGAGGAGTACTTTTGTACACACATTTCGTCGATGCCGTTAGTCTATCTCACGTAATTGAGCGAGCTATTGTTCGGGCACAATTCTAACCTAAGCTACTGAAAAGTTTTACAGAGAACCCTATATTTTTTGCCTGGCTTCGGAATAAAACCTAGAACTAATGCGTTAAGTGTTTTCTTAAAACTTGTAGTTCAATGTAATTTGTAGATAAGTAGTGTAAGTAGCATATACATACAGAGTATATATGTACACATACTGCAGTTTTTATTATGGGTACACCTACTCAAAGCCTAAAAGTCTTGCACACGTAAAACCATAATAATATTTTTCCAAATTATGGCATATTTCCAGAACAAAGGCAAAGCGAACTACATTTTTATTGGAAAAATAAATTGTACGGTACATAACCTATTTCTAAACAATCGTTTTCGTGCCTACAAACCATTAGTCATGAAACTTACGAACGTTCAAACGTCAACCGTTGGCATTGCGATAGACTGTGGAACGGCGTTTGGCGAATATTTCATGCACTCCACAAAGTGTTGGCAATATTACGTAGATACCCATTGTGGTGATTATAATTTCCACTATGTAATGATTCTCATCATGGGAGGAGGTGGGGAGACGGTGAACGCTGTTGTTAATTAAGGCAATATCACTATACTTATTGTTGTTATTTATGCAACTTTCACATATGGAAGTAAAAAGCTTAGGCAGGCCCTTAGTCTGGCTATCACCTAAGTCGAGAAATCAATCCTTCACTAAACCTAATTTATAATATTTTCAAGTATATTCTCAAATCTATGTATAAACATTTTACTAACTACAGCTAATATATTAATTAAACCTTGTAAGAACATAAATGAAACCCTTTTCTAATCTAAAGGAATACTTAGGCGTCAAAGTACTCTTCCACATCGTTATCAACTGGCAGCGTGCTCAGAAGGCTGGCAGCATTATCTCATTGAATAGCAATGCTTATTCTTTGACCAAAGAACAGGCCACCCTTAATTATATAGCTTTTGCACGCTACTTCATCATCATTCATCTGAGAAGGTCTATCTAACGGTAAAATAAATCTAATTAACGGATGAGGAACTGAATCTGCGACCTTCTAGTTCAGTACCGTACAAAAAACAGCTGCAGCAGGTGTATGAAAAATTTGAATTTTTTCCGTCACTTTCCTACAAACGAACAAATTCAAAACACTCTTCCTTTATTGGTAGTGTAAATAAAAATACACGTTTTATAGAAATATTAACACGATTATGTTAAAAAGAACAATATGGACGTTCCATGATAGAATGTTATCACAGCGAACTTAATGAAGTGCGTTTTATGTTCGTAGCTGATAGAAGATGTACATTCTGTAGTCCCAGTGTTAATAAGCATGGCTGATGATACATTCATACTATGCTCGCAGAATAGCTGCGCACTAAAAATTATGTACAGAGAGAGTTAGTGTACAGAGATAAGTTTTGTCCGTTTGTTTGTGTCTCACTTTCTGTGGGAGACATAACAGGCGATTAGTAGAATATTTCATCTGCTCCTCGACGTCCTCTTTTTGGGAATAACAAACTGTGATAACTCCTTGTGCAAGATGATACGCAACTAATTTCATCCATAACACTCGTAGATATGCTTGAAAGTGAAATTAGTCAGCGAGTCAATAAAACATTCACTATTCGTTTTCTAGAGAAATATACAAGAAAATAGGTATATACCTATTGTATATATGAAAGCAAGGAAAGGAAAATATGCAGCAAGGGTCAGGGTCAATCACGCATATACAGTCAACATCGAACATGTCCCTCCTCCCCCTTAACGTGTGACGTAATTTATCGATGGCCCCTAAATGATGAACAGTCAAATTTCAAAACCGGTAAATAAAAGTGTTACATTAACTCAAATCAATAGTTCAGTAATTTTGAAATTTGACGCATTTGCGACGCTTTTTTTTTTTACAAAGAATACGAAGACTTCTTTAACCAGGCTATTGATATACCTGATACTCCTATCGAAGTGTTGACCCATATCGAACCTGAGGCCCTAGTGTAAGTTTCTTTTGAAAAACTCGATACTCGAACGATACTCTGAACGCGTACGGCGGCGTTCTGATTGGTGGAGAGCACGAAACGGACCAATCGGTGTCTCCGATATCCGAACGTGTTCGATGGGTTAAATCGAGTTTGTCAAAAAAAACTTACACTAACGGCCTCTGAAGACAAAGGATTATCGTATACGGAATCGTTTCTAACAGAACTCTTATATAACACTAAAACATAAAGTGATTCCAAATGCAACGGACTTATAAAACTACAGATTGATTCTCCTGTACTGCGCACTTAGGTATAAAAATCAACTGATACCGAGATACTCTCTCAGAAATTTATTGTTAGTACTAAATGAAGTCATTTGGAAGTTAGAAGTATACTGTTTAGACAATGAAACTATTTCTGTTAGTTTGTCTCGTGTTTGCAGTGAGTGGGATTAATGCTTATGTGAGTACCTATTAATCACTTTACATCTTAAATAATTGCATAGACCTAAAAGGCATTAATACATAGGTTTGTATTATTAGGAAGGATCCAACACAACGGATTGCTTTGGTAAATGACCAGCTTATCCTGAGGTACATACAAGAAAGATCTGGGGTTTTCTTAAAAGAAAATGCACTGCTAAAGCGAAGACTCCGATAGAATCATTGGATAATCGAAAAAAAAAAAAAAAACAAAAAACGAAAGAATCGGGAAGTCATTAGAGAGGGTAGTTTGAAGGAAGCCTAAATTTAAACATATTGGTTTTTATATGATATATTGTCTCTTCTAGGTAACCGAACTCTCCAAACTACTGAAACTAACCAAACAAGTGAACCAGTACGTCTCAGAATGCGTCGATGAAACTGAAGGAGACGGTGAATTAAAAACAGACCCAGTCACAAGTATGTTCTCTGACGAAGAAGACCAAATCATGGAAAGAATCACCTACTGTTTCTTCCACAAAGCAGGCATTTTGGAAACTGATGGCCAGTTAAATGTAGATGCTGCATTATCTATGTTATATTTAATTGGTGTGGATAAAAATGATGCGGAGGAGTTACTAGCAAAATGTACAAGTATAACTGGTTATGATGCTACTGACACGGCGTTTGCTGTGTTCAAATGTTTCGAGGACGGCTTCAAAGGATAAAGAGTGCGTAAACGATGTTAAGCACTGCTGTGGCGGCTGAAAAATATAATGTTTAATAGTGTTTTAGAATCTGGCGTTATTAAAATTCCTGTTCTGATCCTGCATCATCCCACGTTTGGACAAGGGCTGCATAAAAATTAAAATGCAATAAAATGTTTCTTTTTTATTTGACTCTGACTTTTTCTCGTGAATGGTCACCAAAGTTACTGTTTTCTTAAAATCTTTGAGACAACATCAACTTGTTTCAAACAACTGTCACAGCTGGTAAGAAAGTTACTAAAACTACTTGTTAAACGAAAAATATCCTACTAATATTATAAATGTGAAAGTTTGTGAGGATGGATGGATGGATGGATCTTTGTTACTCTTTCACGCGAGAACGGCTGAACGGATCTGGATGAAATTTGGCACAGAGATAGATTACAGTCTGGAATAGCACATAGGCTACTTTTACTAACCATGCGGGCGAAGCCGCGGGCGGAAGCTAATCATTTAATCAATGTTATCTGTATATTTTTACTCAGTCGGCGGATCATAATGAGGAACGACACAAAACGAAGAACTCCTTTTAAAACCGATCTCAAAGGCTAAAAAAATATAGCAATTATTTGTTTAATTAAAAATGCTAAAAGTGTTGATCCAACCTATACAAAAACCCATCATTCTTCAATAATCCTATTGGATTGAATTCTCCGTAAGCCTTCGAACAAAAAATTACATATTATAGCAGTAAATGATAACAGAAAAACTTGTTACCAATAAGTAACCTGAATTATTTGCATACTTGAAGAATGCATCATCCAAATCCTTCCATATGTTTGACTTAGTTATTATCGATT
The DNA here is from genome assembly GCA_947562105.1 of Shargacucullia verbasci. NCBI lineage: Eukaryota > Metazoa > Arthropoda > Insecta > Lepidoptera > Noctuidae > Shargacucullia > Shargacucullia verbasci. The sequence continues at coordinate 4,727,866 of OX387296.1, forward strand.
AACTTCAAAATCATATTGATACTCGTACCTACTAGTAACATTTATATATTCACCATATAAATATTAGTAGGTACAGAAATTGTCGCGATAAAATACTTAAGTACCCTATGAGGCGTTCGGTGCGGGCGTACCCTGGGCAGTTAGACCCATTAAGACCCTTATTAAATAGGGGCCGAAGTGATTGGCATTCAGATCGATTGATTCGATACAATTCAGAACTCCAGGCTACCACTAGATTAACGAGGTAGTTTTACAAATGTTGTTTTTATATTGATTTCTCCTTCCTTGAATAAAGTGCCCTTTTCCAGTGAACCCCGGGTAGCCAACCTCTGGTTTCCTCCCTGGCTAAACTTTTTACCAATCATCATCATCATCATCATCAGCCAGAAGACGTCCACTGCTGAACGAAGGCCTCCCCCAAGGGTTTGCCATAATCCCCACGCTTGGCAAGCGGCTTGGGGATCGCAGTGGCTCACCGATTAGTGAGAGGACGCTGCTTTAAGACGTACCCAGGTCTACCTTCTTACCAAGGTAATGAGCAATTCTCACCTGTACCCCATATGTTATAGATATCAAGCCAAAAATGTATGAAAGCTTTTGATAGATGTTTAATAAAACTTTGAGATTTTTTGCTTATAGATATTCTTTGCATATTGTTATTGCATTTACATTGCATATTGTTTGAATTAAGTGACTAGACCGTTTAGTCATCTAAGGAAAAACACCGCTGATTGATGGGCCATCCATTATTGTCATAGTATGGCATCTAAATGACCAATCTAGGACCTTAGTTGCTGGATTTTCCCAATATATCTATGAAATAGTCAATTACTCAAGGCTTGGTGAAAAACATACTGAGTAACTAGATAACCTAGGGTTACCAGAATACGCCGGACATAAAAAGAACTTTAAAATGTCAATCTGTTTCTTGCGCCACCAACTTTTACGGTATGTAAATTAAATTAATACTCTAGGGCAGTACCAATATATTATTCGCTAGTATAGTGCAGTACTATTTTGCGATTTAACTATGCAAATAAAGTTTGTTCCGATATTAATTTTTAATATTACATCTACTGCTGATAGATAGTCGAGGAATTTTGTCGAAGGAATTTTTTATATATTTGTTTTTGCATTATGTGTCCGAGAGTGGGTCATACTCGTGCTCGATTAATGTTAACTGTAAGAAGCTTGCTTGCACCGTTATTCAAACATTCTTTTTGTTTATACATATTTGAACTTTTATATTGGCATACTAACTAAGGAAAATACTGTTTTACTGATTTAAGTTTGCAAATTAAAAACGTGTTTACACAAAGTTAAAAAATGCTATTAATATTGTATTATTTTTTACGATAGGCTGTATATCATATAAAAAAAGATATGTAAATGGTTTTTTTTAACGAAAGATTGCGCGTTTTTTTGTGGTTTAAAAAGCTGTTAGTACTATGTTTGTAGAATGTTTAAAGTTAATTGATACCTACCCACGAAGAATCAGAAACGCCAGGCAATTAGAAAAGTGCGCAGGAGTGCCGCACGCCGCATCTACGTAAACACACAAAAAGTGGGTAAACTTCACGCCCGAACGGTAAAATAAATCCAATAAACATCAATGAAATTGTATAACAACAAACCGGTGTGAGCCTGGCACAGGTGAACATGTTGGCAGACTAAGTTTTCCTCAACGGGTTTTTGTGTTTTTTTTGCCTTTGCCAATTGTTGGTACCGCCAGTCGCATTTGAAACGGAGGACGGAGTGCTCGTTTTTTTTGAATTTCGATTATAGTGTTCGAATCGAATCGAAGATTATCAATAAATCAAGAAACATGTTGGTGAGTTTTTACTTTTTACGTTACATATTTAATACCTACCTCAAATTATTTTGAATTTCAATTTCAAATTTATATTTTTTTTTTTGTAAAGTTAATTTAATAGTCAGGGTAACAATGGCTAATAACATGGCCATAAGAACAAATCTACGTTTCTAAATGTCATTAATATGCTAAATTAATGAATGAATTTGTATATTTTATGGGTCGTACTCTGACGATGGTCACACTTGAACATCGTTAACATAAGAACCGATTGTAGATTGTTTTGAAGACCCTTTTATCAGTACCTACTTACGAACAAAACGGCGATCTTTGAAGTTATTCCAGTATAGAAAAAACGCATTATGTGTTACGTAACGTAGTATGTATCCAAGGGCGGATCCAAGGGGGGTCATGACCCCCTGGGCTGGGTCTAGGTCGACCACTGATATTTTTTCTAATCGCACTGATAAATTTAATAAAATAAATACTTGGTATGAAAAATAATATTTCATTTTAATTAGATTTATTATTGTAATCGAATGTGTGTCCTACTAAACTTTTACTATGTGATCCCCCCCCCCCCGACTCGAAAACTGGATCCGCCCTTGTATGTATCAGTTAGATAGTATAAATAATATATTCAAATGAAGTTACACAAGATAAAAGTTTCTAAAGTCATAAGGATTAAACTCAAAGTAGTCTATGGTATTTTTTTTAACCGTAAGTTTAAATTAAATAATTCAATCAAATATGTTTGATTTGAAAATGAGCTGACGCATTTACTAAGGTCGTCCAGTTTATATAAAACTGTTTACATAATATATACCTACCTACAAAAACTAAAGCCAAGTAATCCGCGAATTTGGTTCAATAGTACACCTCTGTTTAATAATAGTCACCTCTAGTTCTGGGAATACAGGCGTGATGATATGTTAACTAAAGCTAAGCTACATGTGTATTGAATCCAGTCGAATCTTTAAGCGATGCGCATGCGTAACGGAGGTAACGTCGAATGAAAAATAAAAATCTGTAAATAATAAGGATCAATTAAAAAATAATTGTGCGATATTTGAAACGGGTTGGCTGTTCCGCGGCAGTTAAGCGTGAGATCTCGGGTTGAATACCCAGGTAGAATGATTTTATTTAATTTTTGACTTTGGTATAAGGGAATTATTGTAGGTACATCAGTAAAGCGTTTCTAACGCTGGCTGTACAATGTACATAGATACCTACACATCTGCCTTCACAGATTATACGCGTTGTGTGAACGTTATATTAATCTACTTAAAGATTTTTATTCCTTATTTTTTTTTTTGAATATATGATAATTAAGTTTAATTCATATATGTAGGTCCCAACTGTTGCCCACGACTTGTATTATTGTCTAATTAGTGTTTTGCTGCAATAGTAAATATAAACCTAAATTCTTCTCCAGGACCCAGGCTACAACTTTGTAGAATTTCATGACGATCGATTCCGTGGTTCAGTCCTGATGAGGTAACAAACAGACAGATTAAGGAAAAGTGTATAAAAAAAATCATTTAATGGTGTGGATTATCAATCTAATGACGTCACCAATGGCTAGGGGCTATATCAAACAGTGGAAGTCTATCGGCTGAGATGATGATGATAACTACACCAGTTAACCTACAAATTAATATTAAATCCACAGATGTTAGTGTCAGCCTTAGTTTTCTTGATTCCGGCGTTCGTGGCTGGTCAACGACCTTCCTTCGCGGGGTCCCGGCCTATTGGGTTCCCTGACACACCGAACAGGACGACTACAACACCAGATCCTCTTGGAAACCGGTAATATAACACGGCCATTATATATAATCGATATTTTTTTTACTTTAGTTTCCTAATTGCCTATATACGATAATTTTTGGCAGATTTAATTACGTTTTATAGTAAGAATAACAAAAAACACACACATGAAACCAAAAAAGAAACCGCCTCATTCGCTTAGTGGTCGCAACTGCAACTACTGTTTGGGTATATATCAACGTGAAGTTCTAAATTGCACTGTGAACTGTAGACGGGAATAGGCTCGCCTCTATTACATGGGATTCAATAACAGCATCAACGAATATGGGTGTTCAACAGTACACCGCCTTACCCTTCGGGGAACACAGGCATGTTGCCTGTTGCTAAAAGACATACATGTAAGTAATAATAATAATTTTCGCAAGATGACTTCAAATTGACTGCCAAAAAAGGCAGTTTACAAAACATTCACATAATGAATTGTCGAAGTAATAAACAACACAGAAAAACGAGCAGGTAGGTAGTTAGATTGTGAATAAAAATAGATTTTTTACTGAGGTTCGGTATACACAATATGAAATACCTATAGCCAGATAATTTGTAGGCAAAATTTTTGTTGACCCGATCGTTATCAAACTTCAAAGGATCACCCGCTGGGCTAATCTAAAGATTACTTAAAAATTTCATTATAATCGGTCCAGCCGTTTTGGAGTCCACAGTGAACATACATACACACATTTATTTTTATATATATAAATAGTTTTAAAGATTTTCTATCCGCTAACGAGACATAATAGACCAATGGTCGTAACCATATGGGGTTCACGAGACTTGGAAAGGGCGACATTAAAAAAGGATTCATATTTGAGGCCATGAGAACCATAGTGGCCCAACTACATTTTTTACAATATTGAGTTTATGATTTCTTACAGTTAAAATTAATCATTTTAGTTTCTACAAATTGTCAATTTTAACAATCTACTGAATATTTATTGAATCACTTTTAGGCCACCCTGGAGTAACCATTTTGGTAGAAACAAAAATGATCAATTTAAATGTCTCTCAGCTGCACTTAACCTCTATAACAATCATTAAACACTTTTTTAAAATTCTAATTGCTGACTGCATCATTGGCCTAGTGGTCGCAAGCGCGACTGCTAAGCGTGAGGTCCAGAGTTCGATCCCCAGTTCGAGCAAAACGTTATTGAGTTTCTCTGTATGGAAATTCTCAGTAGCAGCACGGTCTGGAACTTTGACCGGTAGATGGCAATAAGCTCGCCCCCTATTACATGGGACTCAATAACAGCATCAGCGAAATGTGGGTGTAGGTGCAATAGTACACCTCTGCCTAACCCTTCGTTAATGCCTTTTTGTTTCTGTACCTAATTACGTCACTAGTGTGACTCAGGGTGGTACAACCAGTCTGTCATGTAAACATAGATATACAAATCGTAGGTAGGTAGGTATAGGTGTACTTTTGCACCTTTAGTCACTAGCGACATGTTGTATGAGTACCTACAGTACTAAGAGTTGATACCTTATTTCTTGTTAATCACGTCATGTATTTGCGTAGGTCTTACAATCAACATTGAATGTGGAGGTAGTAGTTATACCTATTGGGTTCTACTTTTTAATATTTTGACATGTACTGTAGACAGCTACTGCATATATTTATCAAACTACGCTCTGGGTACTTGTGACATACCTGCCCATCCTCTGCAGACAAACCTTCGGAGTATCAAGTTAATAATAATTAAACATTTTATTAATGATACCTAATATAACTATGATCTGTACAGTAATTCGAAAATAATTTGATTGTCCCTTGCATTGACAGTGAACGATAAACTTCGTGAGGAAACCTGCACACCTGCGAAGGCTCGGAAAGTTTTGATGTGTGATACCTACCTATGGTTGATTAAGGCGTTCTTGACGGCACGGTTGGCGCAGTGGTAGAGAGATCGACTGCTGCGCTACGTGTCGCGGGTTGGATTCCCGCACGGAATAAATATTTGTATGATGATCTACAAATAATCGTTGCGGGTCTGGGTCGTTGTGTATGTGTATACACACCATGCCTCGAAAAATACGTAAAGCCGTTGGTCCTGCGCCTGATCTCTCTCGGATCGTGTCGGATTGCCGTTCCATCGAACTATGAGAGTGAAGGAATAGAGCTTGTGCACTATAATATCTCCTGCGTAGTTGGTTAATCTCCGGTGAGATTGGCCGCCGTGACCGAAATTCGGTCAGGAGGACGTCAAAGGCGTTCTCATTTTGAGAAGAGACCCGCGCTTTTCTGTGCAATCATAATGAGCTGAATTATGTAATATTAAGATTATTTATAGCGCAATAAATATGTAAAAACTTATCAAATTTACAGATTCGGCGAAGGCACAACACAAAGGCTGCCGATAGAAGCGAACGGCGACAGAGATCTCGTGGACCGTCTTAGCAAACTGCCGCTCGACAAACAGCCCTTCTGGTTCATCAACTGGCAAGCTCTGGAAGACCTGAGGAAGAACCCACAGACTTACCCACAGAAGCCAAATACCTTCGTGGACCCTATCCCCCAGAATGCCAACACAGGGGTCTCTAACAGGTTTTCGACAACTAATCCTGGATTTATAAACACGAATACTGCGAATTCTGATAGACTGACTACAACGAATCGAGCAAGCTTTTATCCTAATAGTCAAAGCACTAATTTGAATGTAGAAGCGGGTAACAGAAATGGCTTTGTTCAAACCACTGACCCCAGTGGTAATGCGAATACCAATTCTAATGACAATATTGGTAACAGAAATGGCTTTGGTGAAACCACTTCTTCTATAACCACTCAAAGTAACGCCAATTCAAATTTGGAATTAGGCCACAAAAATGCCTTTGAACCAACTACAAACCCCGTTGTGTCGCAAAATGTTGCTAACACTGAAAATATACCACAATATTACCCACTGAAGGGTACTAATTATCACCATACATTCAGCCACGCCCATGCCCACGCCCATTCGTATTTTTATCATACAACAAGTAATTACCAAGAAAACAATTTCCATTCAATTTAATAAAACATTTTATTGACTTTTTAAATAAATAAAACTTAATTACTAAGCGTATTCTTATAACTAAAACCTCATTAGAGTGAATATAAATAAAAATAATAGTAAAATGCAATCAATTGTTCATTTTATTTGACTCGAAAACTTTATCCCCTTACGAAGATTTGGTTTCAAAAAATATTTTATTAAAAGTATAATTATTGTACAAAAATATTATAATTCAAACATCGAACGATATTATTTGTTTTATAAAAATGGTGTTACATAGTAAAAAACGAGATTATGACGTCATGACGTGACGTGTTTCAATGTAATGTTAAAGTCTATATTTGAAGGCTTTGATTGTATAGACAAGGCACTACAGAGCTAAGTAAGCACACACCTAACACAGCCCTAAATATGTTAACTAATATGTGAAAGCTTTTTAGAATACAGTAATTTAAAGAAGAGTTGCCAACAGAAAAAAAAATACGGTTCTAATGTAAAGAAAAATTCGACATTTGAAACAAAAAAAAAAGAAAACCAATTATATAATTTATCATGAAACACACATAAATAAAACTGTCTAATACAACAAAAAAAATGTTTTTCTATCATTTTTTTACGATGTCGAAATCAAAGCTTTTTTTACAGCGAGAAAACTAACATAAACTGCATTGTAACCTGAAGGAGATACATTCAAACACTTTAATTAGCGTAATACAAATTAGTGTATTATTTCTAATTAAATTACCTTTGTCTGCAACCAAACTGAAAGTCATCGATCGCCAGAGACTAGAAACTTCAGAAATAATTTACAGATTATCGATCAACGGATTGACAGTTATTTGAAATTAGATCACCTTGACGCTGACGTTTCTAGGGATTCGATTCTGAACTATAAAAATCTAAATAGCAAGTCAACAGAAGTCCTATCTTCCGACTTCTACATTTTACTACTGTGACGCATGTCTGTTGTTGCGGAGTACACATGCAAAATAATATTTTGACGACACGGTTGTCGCAGTGGTTGAGATATCAACTGCTGCGCTACGAGTCGCGGATTCGGTTCCCGCAGGGAACACATATTTGTATGATCTACATATAATTGTTTCGGGTTTGGGTGTATTTCCATGAGAATATATGTTTGTAAACTCACCCACGATACAGGAATTATTATTAAGGAGCGACGTTTAAAAAAATCGCTTAATCTGTGCAATGTTCCGTGATTTTTTGTTGTAGTGGAATACTCATAATTTGCTCAAACAAGACGACAGAGTGACGCGCTTTTGTGACTTCTATTGACTTATTTATTAGATTTCTGTGGTATAAACCAATTAATATAAAATGCTTAAGTGTCTCTAAAAAAAAATCTTAACACTTTCAGGGGTATAAAGATGTTTTATCTACTTATCAGACATTCAATGATTGCATTGCAGACTTGATACCGAGTATTGAAATCTCTACATTCACATACATTATATAATAGGAATATACATAATCATTATGTAAATGATATCGGCGAGTCAGTCAACTCTAGGCTTCCATATCCAGTAAATAATTTGACAACTGGACTAGATGCGGGCTCAGTGAAAAATTTCAGTAACTTTAACAATGTCACATAATGGATATATTAAAAAAAAAAGAATTTAAATACGCATTCCACAGAATTTCAACATATTTTTTTTTATATCTTTAAAGCATTTTGTATTAATTATGATTCAAGACATATTATGACGTTTTTACAACAATTAAACCAAAAAACAGATGTGACGTTGTTGAAGCGTTTGAGAATGCTTCTCTAGGTAAACAAAAATGCAACGCCAAGTTCTTCAATAAAATAAAACCATCACTGAGCGGATGAAATATAACGGTCTACCCTAAAATATGACAAAAGATGTATACCGTTTTGGTACATACTCGCCTTAATATGAGCAACACCCATAAGTACAATAATCACAAAAAAAAACATACACTCAAAGTACATACAAGTACATAAATGAAACCGTTACACAGTTTAACGCCTAATGATACATACATAAAAATAACTGTACATAATATTCGCAAATTATGATACATAATTTGGCTGAATAATACTATTTTATTTGTCGGTCGAAAACATTTTAAAAGTAAAATAAAAATAAACGAAAAACAACGAAATCATTGGCTCTGGGAATAAAGTGGGTACAGATATGCGAGAAAAGCATTCGAACGAACACTAAAAAAATAAATAAGTTAGTTAATTTATCGCCTAATTATTGCTTCAAAAAAAGCTGTATCAAAAATATAAGTCAAAGAATTCTTGGAAAAACTAACCTATCAGCCCAATAGTAAATACTAAATTAAGATAGTAATTAATTAAGTTTCCCTTACATTTGGATGAAGCTAACGTAAGATTTATAGATTGAACATCAGAGTAAAATGTAAAATCACATATCGTTCAAAAGTGTCATGATGATAAGGCACATGGTACTATAAGTCACTTAGATTAATGCCATATACCACAATATGAGGAAAATATACCTGTCACAAAATAAAACAATAAAAAAAAACAGAAGAAAAAGAATATCCAAAAGACTATAAACAAGAAGAAAATATAAATAAGTTATAGCACTTTAAAAAGCACACGAAAGAATTAACCTATCAAAAACAAAAAATATCGACGCCGCTTTCGCTTAAAAATCAAGCGTTTACTCGCATATCTGTACCCGTCTTTAAATAAAAATCTGTTTATTACCGCGCGATAACCAACATTGTACATAACGCGACCGCTGTCGTCCAACTGAAGGTGCTCGTTGGTGCTGCAGATGCCTTGGTCACTGATGGCAACCTAACACTCTTATAATGGCAGGACTTCTCGGCAGTTTCGTTGTTCACCAGCTCTGTGTAGTTCGGATAACTTTGAATTTGTATTGGCTGTAAAGAGATGTAATTTGTGGTTATTATCGTGTTAGTCGTAACTCTGTCTGGTGGTAGCGCGGCTGCGCAGCGTAAAGTTAATGGATAATGATTTAAATGGCCTAGAATCTCGACTTTTTAAAGTGCCTGAAAAGTTTTTACTCGAAATAAAAAACTTTGACTTTGACTTCGAAGCATTGTTATTGGGTTTATCAGATAGAAAATTCTGAGTACCAATCTAGAGTTAGGCATTGTTCCCAGTAGATGGCAACAGATCCTCTGTTACAATGACGGCATTTGCGAGTTGTGGGTGTTTATGACACATCTGCCTAACCCTTCCCGGAATACAGGCACGATGCTATTTTATAAAGGTTATCTCTATTTATTAGTAAAGAGCGGCTCAGCCTAATATCCAATTCAAATCACAGTCAGCTTCAAAAGAAATATTCACTTACCCAAATTCAAACGAAATCAAACAATTTATACGAATATATAGCGAATATCGTTCAAAAAACACTTTTGAAGTTAGCTAAATGTCAACATCTTTTTGAGGCTGACTGACCGTGCTGTAACCAAGTTAGAATGAGAAAGAAATAGAAGCAATGCTTACCACTCCCCAAGTATCGTCTCTCTTCTTACAGAAGGTCATGTGCATGCCTTTGTATAGCGTCTTCTCTATTTGTTCAGTTAGTAGCGGCTCAGCCCACGGCATCTCGTTTAGATGAGCCATAAACGACTTGTTGCGGAACTCTGGAGGCTCCCAGATTACTAACTCCTCTGGAAATGAGGAAGAAATGAGTTAGATGTGTAGTTTTTTCTTTCTTTGCTTTACTTTAGGAGTAATTTCTGCATCGTGGCTGCGTTTACATACTCAGAACCGGAACAATTATCCGTAGGTCCAACAAATATTTGTTCCGTGGGGAATCGAACTCGCGACAAGCAGCACAACAGTCGATCGCTCAACTACTGCGCAGTCGGCGCATCATGACAAGTCGTCTCAGTCTATACACTTTCTAATATAAGTGGCTACTCATCATCTGCCTAGCCTTTTCCCATCTACATTAGGGTTGGCTTCCAGTCTAACCGGTTGCGGATGAATATCAGTATTTTACACGGAGCGACTGCCAACTGATCTCCGCCACCCAATTACTGGGAGAAACTGATAAGGTTAGACTGGTTGTCAGACTTTTTGGGCTGCTGTCACCCGTAACGACTGTAACAGGTTTTCAAGACAGCCGAGACAACAGCTTAACGTGCTTTCCGAGGCACGGAGGGATCTCGATCTGTGAAAGGACTAACCGTAGATTGACCAATCTGCGCAGTAAGTATGTAGCTACTAAATAAATAAATAATACTTACTCATCAATCCTACTCCTTGGTCGTCGCCTTGCATGCCGCCCTGTTCCCCAGTCTCGTTCATTTCGTGCCTCTGAGCTTCAAGCTCCATCAGCGGCTGAGGTGGCAGATTTTCCCAGCTCCTGGAACATTGGAAATATCGATAAGTAAGGATTAAGTCAGCCTTATTTATATATGTATTCTGATGTGGTGGCTGAAAACGTACCTCGTTGCCTAATGCCATCTACCGGGCAAAATTCCAAACTTCCAAAAATAACCCAATAACAGTTTTCCCGATCCGGAAATCGAACCCAGGACTTCACGCTCAGCAAATTATTAGTCCAATGAGGCAGTCTTATAATAACAATTTGTTGAAAAAATTTGCTATAGATACAAAATGTAATATACTTACCCCAAAAGACGCGATAAAAGCCAATCTGCTTTTTTATTATAACAGTTAAGATACTTACCCAGAAGATAGGAAGATATTTTCAACTTGCATGAAGTTTAGGCCGTAGAACTCTTTGACTCCAAATGTCTCGAAGAACTCTTTGACAGGCGTCATAGAGTAACACCCAGCCAGTTCTGTTCGAGGATAGTACAAGATGAAGGATAGGCACATTTCCTGGAAAAAGCAAATATATTATGAGTTTTTGGTACTGGCATAAACGGTAACAGGATTATGATAGTTAGTGATGGTAGATAAAAAAGTTGGTCTTATGGAGGAGAACCAGAAAAGAACTCTGAATGAAACAATAAATTAAGTACATACAGATTGATAATAAAAAATAAATAAATAAGGTTTGTTTACCTGCTTAGCCGAGTAGCCTCCAAGAATAGGTTTATCTCTGGATGTACTGTCATAGGTACATTCTGTTATCAGGGTGTCTCCCCTCATGAACCTCCTTCCACGGGGAACAATACGGGACTGTTGGTAGTGAGAATCGTAGAAATTTTCCTGAAAATATTACAAAATTTATTACAGCGCCATCTATTAGTTTTAATAATTATTATTTAGCTAAGCTGTGGAACAACTGCTACTGCTATCTAGTATGCTCTCTATGAACTAATGAATATAGAAGCATCTCTAATAGTTCATAATATTAACACTAGATGGCGTTAAATCAGCAGGATTCTAATTATGACACAAGGTGGCGATGCAACGAAATAAACTTTTTTTACTTACCTCGGATATTCTAGGAAGTTCTTGGGTTCCTCTGATATGTTTGAGAGAAATCTTCCTCGCTGTTCCATGAGCGTGTAGAAGCACTGACACAACATTAACGCCTTCTTCCGGCAAAGTCTGTAAACATAAATGGGTAGTATGTTATTAAAATTACCTGGATCTTTACGTACATCTGCGCGTACCATAATATAGAGTAGATAGATTACACAATGCGAATATGTCGTCCTGTGATACTAGAGATAACAATGCCTGTTTAAAAAGCTTGTGATAGTCAGATCAGACACCTGCCTAGGTTAGTTAGATGACTGAGAGTATTGATTACATATCCTTTTATTTAGGGCTTATAGAATACTGACTACTACGGCTACCTGTCAACTGAAGCACAGAGAAGTTGAAAGGTGACAAAATAACCAGTAAGATTTAAATAAATTGCCTCAGTGGTTTATTAGTGCGCAACTGCTGAGCGTAAGGTCTTGATTTCGATTTCCGAGTCAGACAATATTTTTAGGTTTTTCTATATGAAAATTCTCACTACCTTTATGGATTTTGGAACTGTTCCCGATAGACGGCAATAAGCTCGCCCATTACATAGGACTCAATAAAAGTATCGGCAAAATGTGTAAATTACACACCCTTTGGGAAATATATGCGTGTTGCTATGTTATTTATGTTTTATTGGTTATTTCTCTGCCTCAGTGGACGGCCTTATCTTACTTAAATCCTACTAATCCAGTAGGATTGATTGATACTTTCACATTTATAATATTAGTAGGATAGTAATCCTACTAATATTATAAATGTGAAAGTTTGTTACTCAATCACGCCATCTGGCTTTACGGATCTGGATGAAATTTGGATTATAGTCTGAAATAGCACATAGGCTAGTTTTTATACCGGAAAAATGTACGGGTTCGTAAACCACGCGGACGAAGCCGCGGGCAGAAGCTAGTGTGTAATATTATATAGGAATTGGTATACTGACCTCCTGGGTACACTCAGTGCTGCAGATTCCAACAGTCCTGTATTGTCTCTGTTTTGGCGGGATCACGTGGAGAGCTGATACTCCGATGCCGGCGACGAGGAGAGCGGCGTCATGTTCCCGAAGTGACGGTGTGTAGTGGACGCGGATGCCTGAACTGTCCAGCACTGGAAGAAGAAATATTCGACGCTATTATTGTGAGAAAAGAGCCTCTAAGAATGAAAACTGAGTTCGTCTACTGGGCACTCAGCAGACAGAAGACGAAAAATTTTGTTAATTCTTCTGTGTTGTGTTTCAAGACTTTTATTTTTCAACAGAATATACACACAGCATCACATTTTTATACCCCTAAGGGTTAGGCAGAGGTGTATATTTGTACACCTACATTTCGCCAATACCGTTATTGAGTCCCATGGAAAAGGGGTGCCTATTGCCATCTACGGGACACACTTCCAAACCCAGGGCTGCTACTGAGAATTTCCATGAAATAAAACTCAAGGACACTTGGCACGACCCAGGAATATAACCCAGGACCTCACGCCTAGCAATCGCGCTTACGACTACGAGACCAATGTGGCAATACTTAGATTGATTAGGTTTACATAAACCGTCTCTCATCTAATATCTCATCAAACACTAAAAGATAATATAGACAAATAGATTATGACTAAATCTCACCATTATGTAGTGCCTGATTGTCGTAATGAACTTCAAGCATGTAGTACGAAACACCTCCTTTATCACCCAGTGGTATTCCGACGTTTTCCGGCAGGAATTCACCTGAAATTATGTGGCTAATTAATTAACTTGTTAACACTTAAATGTTGAAGATGTTCATGAAATTAAGGGTGAATTATAACGTTCTAACTTAACACAGAAACTTGAGATATTTTGATGGACTCCTAAAAATTTTGGTAAGTTTTGAAATTGTTATGTAAAGTATTATCAAGTCGCAAAAATAAGAAAACAAGGGAGAGATTTTTATAAAATCATCTGAGATTTACATATTTTTTTAAAAACTTAATTTTTCTTTTTTGTTTAGATGTAATTATAAATTGTTGACATATAGAATCTGTGAACTAACATTATTATTACAAATACATTTAATTGAAACGCTTATTGTGACTAAGAAATTTAAATTTAAAATATTATAATGCAGCCTCAAAGTATCAAGATGTTTATAGTCGAACTATAATAACGTAACAGTGTTTTCAACATGACAAATACAGGCACTGCTGTGCCCTCAGATCTTATGACGGTTCTCTTTCCGCACAGACTCTACGCATAGTGATGATGTAAATATCTACATCATCAGATAACATAACAATACCTTTGTAAATAGGTACATAAATGATAAACAAAAGAATACATCACAAGAAATACCAATAAATTATGTTTTTCTTACCTTGAGACCCGATAGCCCAAGCTGCGATCGGCGTCGCACAAGTAGCCCAAGCACTCGGCCTATTCGGTCCAAAGTAGCCATCTCCCTCCGCCCAGGTATTCCAGAGATGCTTATCATCATCTTCAGCACACTCATACAGCACCATATGATGTACAGGTGACATGCTGTTGGGCTCTGTGATAGGAATATTGTTCCTGATAGGCCGGCTGTCGATAAGAGGCTCGTAACCAACTATGTGGTGCTTTTTGGGGAGTTCTGGAACTTTGAAGATCTTGCACCAGAATAGAGTGGCCATCACGTGAGGAATTGTTAGCTAGAAAGTGAAATAAACGGGCCTTTAATATTTATTAATTATGTTCCCAACCTAATCTGCGTGTATTTTTGATTCTTATCTAATTAGCTCTTAACTCCTGACGGACTGCCTCATTGTAAATCTTCCCTTGCATGTACAGAACCTCCATGAGACACGCCCTGGGCAGTCAGCCTAGTTACCACCATCTCTGACAGGCTAACCCAATATGGCATGGGCGATTCTCACGTGATAGCTCATGTCAACACAACAGAAGAACATATAAATCTGCAATTAATGTGAAGTCTACTTACGTTTGTTAACCTAACATCCCAGTGGTTGAGTGGTATTGACTCTGGTTTGGACACAGGTTGAAGAAGTCGCAGCGGCCTCGATCCACTCTTTACATGCTTCGGCAGCTGTCCGTCAGAACCGTCCGGTCCTAACGCCCAGAGGATTTGAATAGTTTCATCCTGCAATTAAAGGATTAATTAGTCTTTGACTGTTAATGTTTGGTCATAAAATATTAACAGAATATCACGGATGTATACCCCGTAGGGTAAGTAGACGTTTTTTTGAGTCCCTTGTAGGAGGGTCTTTTTCTTGTTCCTTGTATCGGGCACCCCTCCGTGTTGCTACTGAGAATTTCCATACAGAAAAATTCAATAATGCTTTGCCGATCCAGATTCAAACCAAAAACTCACGCTCAGCAGTTTCGATTGCGACCGCTATTAAACAAATCTTTCAATCTTATGCTGTCATAAATAATGGATAACGTTCGATTCTCGCACGAAAAAAATATTTGAACAGCCTATGTAGGTATAGTTGTTCTGGGTTGCAAAGAATAGTCTGTGCACCCACAATATAGGATTAATTCCTAGTCCACAAACTGTCTCCCAATGAAGTTATCGCTCGGTACAGCTAATTGACTACTTTTTCCTTCCACATAAATACCTAGGTACCTAAGTATTTATATTATTAGTACCTGCGTAAATGTCGTACTTTTCCTTCTTCCAATTTTGTAGTCAAATAATAAAATAAGTATAACTGAGTACGGTCTATAGAAGGGGTGGCCAACCAGTTGATCGCGATCGACCGATCGATCGCGTCTATTAGTCTAGTCGATAGTGGCGAGGCAAAGAAAAGTATAATTTTAATATGTGATGACATATGATATAGGTATAATTTTAATCTATACATATAAATAAAATTGGAGTGTCTGTTTGTAATATTGAAATAACCGTTTTTTATTACATGCGTATGAATATATATACGGTACATACACCAAAATAACATTTTTTACAATTTTCGTCTGTCT
The DNA here is from genome assembly GCA_947562105.1 of Shargacucullia verbasci. Classification (NCBI taxonomy): domain Eukaryota; kingdom Metazoa; phylum Arthropoda; class Insecta; order Lepidoptera; family Noctuidae; genus Shargacucullia; species Shargacucullia verbasci. The sequence continues at coordinate 4,743,894 of OX387296.1, forward strand.
GTCTGTCTGTTTAGGCTAATCTCTGAAATGGCTGGACCGATTTTGACGGGACTTTTATTGGAAGGTAGCTGATGTAATAAGGAGTAACTTAGGCTACTTTTATTTTAGAAAAATTCTTTTATTTTTGAAAAAAATTGGGTTAAGTGCATTTGGTCTCACTAAAAAATACATTGTTAAGTTCCGACATCCACGCGAACGAAGTCGCGGGCACAGCTAGTATGTAATATGAATATATAATTATATGAAATAAGATTCGATGTTAAGTTTATGAAGAAGTACTGATTATGTAATTGGTAGACCGCATAGAGTCTTAGTCAGTAAACAGTAGATCTTCGGTGTAATCGAGTTGGCTACCTCTGCTCTATAGGCCTCTGTCTGTGGACGTCTTTCAGTTGAGTTGATGGCGATGATGAAGTATGTCCTTACATAAATAAGTAAGGACATTCTTACCCCAATAACGAAGTCCTGTTTGTCACAAGTATCAAGTTGTCTCCTAAACTCCACTGTTGTGTGTGTATCGTTCTGGTAGCCAGAGATTAGCTCGTAATTCTTCACATCATCAGCTATCGCTCGGTCTTCGAATTCGGAGCCGTAGCAGTCCTGCAACAAAGGAAGAGGTTTTGTTAATAATCATCATACTGCTTTATCTGTGAAGAGTTAGGCAGAGGTGTAGGTATGTACTGAGGTACAATGACAATGTCAGGTCGTAAGCAATAAGGAGTGAGCCTTCTGTCGTTAACCGGGTACAGATTCTATGACTTCATCTCTGGATCTCATCACATCTGGATTAAGCAAGTTTTTTTTTTAATTGTCTCTCGCAGTTTGCTCAGGGAGCTTTTACTGCTTCACCGGGCAAATGGCGAGACCAGAAGGGCCTCCAGCCTAGGATTAAGTGGCATGTTCAGGGAGTGAACATATTATTTCGATGTAAGGAGAGAAGTTAGTGGCATTTACCGATCATAAACAGAGGCTGTGGGTTGCTATTGAGAATAAACTAACAGAAAAAGCTTATAACACTTTTCTCTACGTCAAAATATAGTAAGTCATGCTCGCCAACGTCAGCCGCGCTTCGACCAGAAGCAGTCGCGCTTCAATTTAATTTTCAGACATCTATTGCACCGGGCCGGTTATAAGTCGCTTGGGTTCATACAAAATGTTCCTTTTTTCAAAAGCTTGTATATTTTTTTGCGAACAGTAATGACACCACTGAACACAATTTTGTTGCGTGGTTTTTGCATATATTGTTAGCTATAAAAGTACTATAATACAAGATTAAAACGAAAACGGAATTAAGTATACGCATTTACATGTTTATTATTCTTATTAGATGTTTAAGGATAATTTAATAAATAATTATAACTTTTATGTAACAATTGTTTGTTTACAGGAGCTAAGTTGGTTTAACTTTTAACATAACATGGTAACTTAATCCAGACTACTTATATGTAGTTAAACCTCTTTTATTAGTACCAATGCGTAATAACACCAACATCAAACTTATTTTAACTTTAGACGTCGAAAAACTCATTATGTAGAAGCATTACTAGGATTAGGTAACTCAAAAAATATTTAAGTAAAAACACTGCACGGCAGTTTAAAGGCCGAACTGCAATATAAAGTACAGCTTCTTAGATAAGATCTATAATAAAACTTTATAGCTGTCTGTCTGTTTGAACACATATTACTTAAAACCGATGAACCTATTATGATGGGACTATAGCGTCTACTACTCGCAACATGGCAAAAAGTGAAACGCCATCTATCGGAGTAAAGCGACAGCAAAAAAAAAAGCAGCTGAATCGCACTATGAGTGTTTACAACGATTCTACCACATATAAAAATCTTCGATATCAATCGTCAGGTTTCGGCCCGCAAGGCTTACCACCTTGCCTGGTCGAAGGATCCTCTCTTTTCAATGGAGGAACACCAAACCTTGTTCGTCCAATGAACTTTCACTTAAGCGCTATATTTATCGGCCATAGGACCATACCTACAATATACGGTATCTTCTTATCTAAATTATGCTTTTAAATAAATAACGATCATTCAAAATCCACACACCAATCTTTAATAAACTCAATGTATCATTAAATACAAATGCATCAATTAATTTTATAATGATCTTCTGCTACACCGACAAAGGAAGCCATTACAATTTGCTACCGGATAGCGAGAAGTAAGATCTATTTTTAAAACATTCCATTTAAAGTAAATTTCCTCTCCACCAAAGCTAAGGTGGTCTTGTAATTTCATTTGAAGTCTATTAATAACTCTAACCGCACGCCAGATTTAACAGGCCTTTTTTGTCCAAACCGCGATCCTAACATCTGCGTGTTCCTACAAAAGGGAGCGAAATTATAAAAAAAAATTTTTTAGATACGAACTCATTTCGGCAATAAACAGCCTTTGCCGAAGTGAATACCACCTAAATACTTTCCTAGTAAGACGGTACGGTTGGCGCCTTGGCCGAGCGATTGAATTTTTACGCTACGTGTTGCGGTTTCAAATTCCGTATAGAACATATATTTATATGATATGAAATGACATTAGTATCACGCCTGTATTCCCCGAAGGATCAGGCAGAGGTATACTATTGTACACCCACATTTCGCTGATACCGTTATTAAATCCCATGTTGTACAATTCCATGCTACTGCTACTGAGAATTTCCATATGAAATCTCAATAACATTGGCCGACACGGGAATCGAACCCAGGACCTCACGCTCAGTAGTCACGCTTGCGACCGCTAGACCAATGAGGCAGTCATATTTGCCTTACTTCAGCTCAAATAGCACTACTTAGATATTGTTGTGTTATGTATTAGGGAGGATATCGACTGTGAACTGGCAACATGTCCTATCTCGACTTTATGAGGATTTTACTTGGTTATATCATTCTAAATTATTTCATACCCGGCAGCGCTGCAAAAAGCATATTTTACTTCAATCAAAATTAGACACCAAAATCGAATTCATTTAATTTGTACTAACATCGACCGCGTTGTATGCACTACGCGGTCGATAGTTTCTTTCTTAATCCTGTAATGTAGTCAAAAATGAGATAGTACCCGTTCCCAGTTCACAGTCGATATGTATTTGAGTTCAAAATTTTCTTACTTTAACTGTACCCTGAAATCTGAATGTCCCAAACGTCATTGATACAAAAAAGAAAAAAAAAAAAACAAGTACACGCAAAATTCTTTCTCAAAGGTGCAACCTCATCTTTGCAACTGTAATATCTTTTGATCAATAAATAAGATACGTGTGTAGGAATTTAAATATAAAACTGCACTTTAATGAACAGCTGATCCCAACCACCTTTATTCGATTAAAAAATACTAAGCCGACCCGAGACAGCTTGCAAACAACAAAATAAGTCTCAAGATAGCACCCTTTAATCTTAAGATACATCCTTTTGCGCACACGATAGAAAATAGACCAGATGCCACGACGCATAAAGGTACGTAAATACTATGCTATTATTATTTCTTTTTTTGATCGGCAGATGTCGTGTGCACGTGCCATGCCTGATGTTTGAGCACCTGGCTCCTCCCGTAATGATAGGGGGACGATACAAATGCCAAATGTCAGAAATTTATCCTTTTATCTTTTTTCTCGAAAGATCGGTTTGACCTTTTGTGTTGGCAATGCAATTTATAGAATTTGCAATGGATTCGATGCAAATTAATGTTACTTCTTTCTTATTCGGGACGTAAGGGGGCCTTGCGTATGCGCATTGACAATGGTCTAGTTTCTGTGATGTTCTCGTCTACTTGACATCTGGTTTGTCACACCTATAACGTTTAATAAATGAGGTAAATTATGACAATATGTTAACATAGCATAGTATCACGCCAACTTGTTAAAAATATACAATAATATTAAAAACAGTTAAAAGATACTTTATAAGATCGGGCTACTATATAAAGAGTTAATTGATACTAAACCTCCTTTTTCATTAAGCTAAAACGATTACACACAGGAGCATACAAAGCAAAAGATACATTCCGAGACAAATACGCAATACAAATACAATTCGCGGAGTATTTGGGTATTTCGCTCACAATTCACATACCCGGCCAAGGATCGTATATATTATTTTAAGATATTTGTACGACTAGAATCCTAGATAGAACAGCGAGTCTACTGCGCTTGCGTAACGTCGGTGATATACCTAATAGATATCCATTTAGGGTTTTAATTTCAAGACTCGATCTTCCGTGTAATTTTTTTTTACGTCGTTCATTTTTCATTTTTGATGTCGTTTATTGGTGACTGTCACTTAGTCTAGTGGTCGCCATCGCAACTGCTGATTGTGAAGTCCTGGATTCAATTACCGGGTCGAGCAGTCTTATTGAGTTTTTCTGTATGGAAATTCTTAGTAGCAACATGGAGTCTGGAACTGTGTCTGGTAGATGGCAATAGGCTCGTCCCCTTTTACATGGGACTCAATGACAGCATCGGCGAAATGTGGGTGTACAATAGTACACATACAGGCGTGATACTATGCTATGTCGTTCAGGAGTGATCATCATGATAAAAAAAAGTAAAAGGTAGATTTAAAAGACCTTTTTGCCGACACGGTTGGCGCAGTGGCTAAGTGATTAGCTTTCTGCTCTACGTGTCGCGGGTTTGATTCCCGCACGGAACAAATATTTGTATGATCTACAGATAGTTGTTTCGGGTCTGGTTGTGTGTGTATGTGACATGCATGTTTGTAAACTGTACCCACGACACAGGAGTGTGGGGAAACGCTGTTTTTTAATAATTAAAAATAAATATAAATAACGAACGCTAACTAAAGGCCAATTCCTTATTGAAATTCATTGCTAGACTGATTATCCAATATCCATTATCCTGTTGTTACGCGGTAGACCGGCAGAACTAGTAATAAAACTTGCTTTAATATTCCGTGTCAGGAACTCTAAACGAAGGTAGTTTCAAGGCTTCGGCCATAAAGCAGTTGACGACGCATCGTTTAACGTGACCTATATAATTTTTAGCGTCACATTTCCGACCTTCATATTAAGATAGAGTATTCTTTATTGATGACCCGGGTACGTCTTAAAACTGCGACCAGACACCGAAGGACGGGCAGCAGCGTCCTCTCACTAATCGGTGAGCCACTGCGATCCCCAAGCCGCCTGCCAAGCGTGGGGATTATGGCAAACCCCCCCTTGAAGGAGGCCTTCGTTCAGCAGTGGACGTCTTATGGCTGATGATGATGATGATGAATGATCTTTTACCATTCGTTTAGGGCAGCCATACTCAAAGTGTGGTCCGCGGAGTCCTAGGGCCTGGCTAAGTCTCTGGTGGGGCTCCGCAAAAATACTAGTAAACAATCTTCACAGTCAACTCTCTTTTATCAAGCGTTAACATAAAAAATTTATGAAATGTAAAATACAATTTTATGCCTCTCATTATACGCAAATGTCAAGTAGGTACTATGATTATTAATACTTAAAGAGTACACATAAAAACCGTTTTTGATTATTTTAAGGCTCCGTGAAACATTTCGTTGTCCCAAAGGGTTCCGTCGCCAAAAAAGTTTGAGAATCGCTGGTTTAGAGCAGTGACAAGTGACAAGTAAGTGACATTATGAACATATTAAAATTATGAGCAGTCATATAAATTTCGTAATATCAGAATATATTTTTCCAGAATAGGTAGGTACCTATTTTCGAAGGGCTCGTAGTTACAAAGTTACCGCGCAAATCGGTCGATCTGCGGGGTTAAACAACGCTTGACGCTGTCAGTCCTTGGACAGGTCATCATTTGTCACATATCGAGACCCCTCCGTGCCGAAAGCACGTTAAGCAGTTGGTCCCGGGTGTCATACGAAGACCTATGTCAGTCGTTACGCGTGTCAGTAACCCAAAAAGTCTGACAACTAGTAACCTTAGTGTATCAGTGTGTCCCAGTTTGCCAATAATTTTAATAATTTTAATTTTGGCAAAATACCTGTTTTGCCAAAATATTCCATAGCCGTCTTAATGTGAGAGAGCTCCTTAACATTGGAAAATAAAGGGATCTTACAGACGGAACGGATAAGAAACATGCAATATGAATACACAACCAGTGGCGTGCGGTTCATAAAGTCAAAAAGACACTGTCTACCCTACATAACTCATATAAATATTTATTATAAGATATTTGAGGTGGCAAATCACATACATCATTATTTAATCGACAAAACGACGAACTAATACCAACGTGTATTAGGTATTGTTGGTAAGTCTTTAAATTTATCTAGCAACCCTGTCTAAAAACTCTGTGCTCGCCGCTGCATACATCACAAAACAGGTCGATTACCAAAGCAGTGTTGAAGTTAAACATCACAGATTCAACCCATATGTGTGTACTGCGTAAAAAAACTGAGCGGAAAACAACTTACAAATATCCATTCTAAACATAGAACAACACAGACAGGACACTAACAACATAAAGTGCAATCACAGTTGCAATACGCGGTGAGTCATCCCAATAGTTCACGGGTTCATACTGTTGATATGTATGGGCACACCTGCATTTCTTCATAGTGTTCGTTTTCAAATATGGGTCTCCTAGAATTATTAACCTGCCAGTGTGTTTAATATTGTCAAATATTTAACACCTGGAAATGTTAAAATTCTACCTGCCAGTATGCTACCTATTAGTTCAAGGACGTGTTCCTAACACCAAAATCACCTATACTTAATTTCAAAACATTCAAAGGTTACATCACAAAAATAAGACTTAAATATCTAGCATAGTCTCTCACTATCCTATTTTATAACAGGTAGTGAATGTTGAGCGAAACAGGATTTTGCATGGATTCGTCGATTCGACTCAGCCGCACGTTCCCACGGTCCGCTAAACGTAGGTACATACGTATAACTTGTTTAATTGTAGAGATTTTTATTATACGTTGGATTGTCGCCTTTTACTCGCGGCGAGACGGAAAAACGAGGGGTTACTGTTACGAAGCGGTCACCGAGTTGAAAGGTGTAGCTTTAAGTGTAGGCAGGTGTAGTGCATTGGCAGTAATGTAACCTACTGCCGATGGCATCCAATTAACCAGTTTTATGCTGATTTACACAAGGGTTGAATGGTAAGTAATACTGCTTAGTTTTTCTGGCTGATGCGCTGTTTTAGAACGTAGCTATCTAACCTTTTTACGATAGTTGTTCGTAGAAAAATGTAATAAAACCGTTGTTCCTAGAATCGTGCATTTACACAGCATGTGACAGCCACACACTCGGTGCTACCATATGCAAATACGAATGACACGACAAACAAAACGTTACACGAACAGAAACCTAAATGAGCCAAGAAAATGATCGCCGACTATCAAATGGGTCGGCATTACGCAATAAAGCGCTACTCTATTGTGAGATTTTATACCAAGTTCAAACGGAAGCATTAAAATTCTTTCTACGTTCACACAAAAGAATAAGTTTTGAGAATCGACCTGATGTTCGCGCATGAGAATCGAAACACAATAGGAGCAGCGCAGGGCTGCCAGTTATCTGTGGAACTTGCAATCATTCACTTACATGCAGCTGTCGTAAATAAATGACATTCTTTTTCGACATCTGAACCATCATTCATAGTATCTCGCCATTTGTTATGGGGATAGCGGGTGGGCAGCCGGCAGAACGCCACGTGCAACATTAATTAAACTTAAAATTGTACGAGTAGCACGTGTCATGGCGTTCGCCGGTAAAAGCTCTAAATAAGAGCTGTTGTTTCCCTTTTATTCATGCTAGATACTGACTAAAAAGGATGGAGGTCGTCAGTACCTATATGACGTTCTTAAAGGACATCTATGTCAGTTGCTATTACTAATAAACATGCTATTCAATATCTCCATTAGAAAAATACATAAGCGAAAAAGGGATGAAATTATGTTTGCTGGCCTGCCAATTAAGGGGCGGGTCACACACTTGCGCGCTAGAAAATTTTGCAGAAATTTAAAATGGAGCATCTTTAATGCTTATTTACAAGCGCCATCAGGGCGTGAATATAAATGTTATAAAACACATAAAGAACTTCAAAACTATGACAAATGTTTGTGTTTTGGCATGCAGATAGTATCTCTGCGGTTAATCCCACATCCCTGTTTAATATTCACATGACAACCTTATTTAAAATGTCAACGTCGAAATGTACATTCGCAAATCTCATTGTAAATCAATATGCCATTCAAATATCGCCTTTCAACATAAGCAATAAGGGTTAAATAGTCCATCAATGAGTCTACCTGGCTGGAATGCGATTTCGGCGTGCCGTGTTTTGCGCAATACGATAGAATTGCATCTACGACTGGTTTTGATTAGAATCTTTGTGGGAAGAATTTGCTATAGTAGGTACCTGTAAATGTTTTGATTGTATGCTTATTCATCTGTTTGAGTTACCTGGTTGCGGCTTGACAAAGACATATTACATTACACAGACGGTTTCTTTTATCTTTTCTCGCTAATCTGAGGCTCACAGCCGAACAGGCTGAACTACCCGTAATCTTTGAAAGCAATAATTCAATAAGATTGGAAAAGCTTCTTAGTTATATCTGTTTGTGTTTTAAGTTAAGACTAGCACAGTGAGTGCTTTAGAATTAAGGACACATAAAGGGGCGTTTTTTATTAACTCACCGTAGGATTACCAACTAATAGACATTAGCACCTATTCATTATGTGAGTTAATAATGCCCCCTTTAAATTAGTGATACAAATGCCCTTATATCCTATTTTGAACTCATTCCATTTGGTCATATATCAATTACATAACTCCATAGACTTTTACGGCAGTGCAATTAATTCCATAATTCACACCAGACAACCCGTCTGACATAAAATATTTAGGTCTAAAGTTCATATAACTACTTATAATTTGTACTTCAACTTAGTATTCTTTAATAGCAGCATTAATTCCTCTCTCGTGCGTAAACATTACGTGCAGGTGTACGATGCAGCTTGCGCCTGCGTGTGTGCACATAACTTATGTTTTATGTAATTGCTCGTCTCTCGTTAAGGCATTTAATGTTTTAGAGTTTTGGAAAATAATGGGAGATTTATGTGAGATTTTGTCTGATTTTCTAGGACTTTGTATCGATGGAATGACGACACGATTTTGATTGGCTTAGTGGTTGAGCGCTGCTCTACGTAATCTACTAATCGTTTTTCGGGTCTGGTTGTATGTCCATGTGAATATTAGTGTTTGTAAACGTGTCCACAATATAGGAATTATTCCTAGTGTGGAGCAGTTTTTTTTTCGGTCAGAGACGGTTAAACAATTGGGTGTCTCTATAGTCTATTTATTATAATAATAAACAAAAGTAGGAATAAGGAGACTAAGAAGTAAAAACTTTTGAATTATTCTCTCGTTTCGTTTCAATTTCGTTTCGTCGCGTTTCAGATCATATTCAAATCAGCCTTATTTATTTATTATTACATGAAAGAGATTATTGAAAAGAACTAGCTATATCTAGATTTCATTACATTATTTCGTAACCGTCTGTGTCCATTGCACAATTGTGAATAATTTAACATCACACCTATATTCTCCAAAAGACCATGCAGAGGTGTACTATTGTTTCACATTTTACCGATTATTACCATCTATTGGCCACAATTTTAAACTGCGGGCTGCTACTGAGATTTTGTTCTAACGGAAAAATTCAATAACAACCAGCCTGACTTGGGGACCAAACCCATGATCTCATGCTCAGCAGACCACATCCTAGACCAGTAGACCAATGACGCAGTTGTGCATAACGCGTAGTATTATTTGTATAAAATATCTATACAAGGACACACAATAGTCAAACATTGCCATAGCTGTGTCCACGTGTGTCCATGTGAGTTATGCCAGACGGATTTAGTACCTAATGGTGTCGTGACGAGACCTGCGCTCATCCTTAAACGATAAGATGTACTGAATATTCAGAAAACCCAAGTGATACACACTTTAACTTACATAGAATTTCATGATCATTGGTCTAGTGGCCGCAAGCGCTACTGGTGAGTGTGAGGTCCTGGGTTCAATTCCCGGGCCGGGCAGTGTTATTAGATTTTTCTGTATGAAAATTCTCAGTAGCAGCACGGAGTCTGGACATGTGCTCGGCAGATGGCAATGGGCTCACCCCATATTACACGGGTATTTATAACGGCATTAGCGAAATGTGGGTGTACAATTAGTACACCTGTGCTTAACCCTTCGGGGAATACAGGCGTGATGCCATGTTATGTTGAATTTCATTACTAAACTTCTCGCGATTACAAGATCAATATAGCGTTTTCGAACTTGGCTATATCTTTCCAATCTTATTTAGATGGCAGTGTCACAGTTAATAAGCAGACAGGTTATACGATTTCTAGATTATTCCAAGACGTGCTTCATTGGAAAGGCCATGGGATTCTATTAAAGGCTTTGTATTGCAAATCTTATTAATTCTTCAGAACAATTTCATTGCGGTTTGGTCGTAAAATCGTGATGTATGGGAGGTGAATTGAATTGTTTAGTTTAGTTATAAAGCCTAGAGATGTCCTGATTCCCACAAGTCAATTAACTGAATCTGTGGATCAATTATTTATCGAATAACTAATTTGACCAAACTTCCAAATAATTTGTCCATAAAGTTCAGACTTCTAAATCTAAAAAGGTCTTAAAATCTTAAAATATACTGTATATAAGAACTTTTATAATTCAAATCTGCCTCATTGTTCTAGTGTTCGCAAGCAAGACTGCTGAGCGTGAGGTTCCAAGTTCAACTTCGGGTCGGGCAAAATGTTATTGGAATTTTAGCATCCCGGAATTCGGAATTGTGCCCGATAGATGGCAATAGGCTCGCTCCCTATTACATGGGACTTCATAACGGTATCGGCGAAATGTTGGTGCGCAATGATAGGTACACCTCTCTGCGTAATCCTTTGGGGAATACAGGCGTGATGATGCTATATTATTTTATACTTATATTATTATAATTAGAAAATTGGCCTTTTCAAGGCTATGGTAAAAAGATGATGAAAGAATTCCAGATAAATCCTGTCTCTCTTATTTTTAAGACAGTACAAAAAGGTAAATAAAATTAATATTACGTTACAAATGCAAAATACATTAACCCATTAGAATAACTTAGATTAAATTTATAATAATACTAATGCAAGTTCGCACGGGAGTTCTCGTCGTGTTGAATTATCGTCATCTTGAATCCAACTTACATTGTCTTAGTTATGATAATTTTAATGAAATAACATTTACTTCAATAACTTGTTGGTACTAGGTAACATCTAGACGAGTTCAAGAATTTCTTGAAAGCTAAGTTGTAATTAAGTTAGTATTATGTTAACTGAAGCTAAAATATATTTTAACTGAACTTTCTGAACTCTCGAACTTTCTGCAGAACTTTGTTTTTGTATGAGTCGCAGTCATTCGTTTGTTTATGCTTTTTAGCGAGTTTTATCAAAAGAACAAAACAAAACAAAAGCGTGGAACGTAATTTTCCTTTTTTAATATTATACAGTCGAACGAAGCGATAAATATATATGTAAGTACGGTTACGGTGGAATTTAGAATCTGATATTTTCCTGCGGTAAAATGGAGCCTGCATTCAATTCCATGCAGTAGTTTTTGCGTGATGCGTGTACAAACATGCAGACAAAAATTCTAAAAACGGTTGTTTTAGCTTCTGTTGCTCTAATAAAGACCCCCATTATAGTTTTTCTCCAATATCTATAATGTACAGACATCGGCCTGTTATAATTTTATTATATGTATAGAAGAGCTTATCAGTCTGTCAAACTGAACGTCACTTTTATTTTGTTGTTATGAAAACGTGACAGCAGAACTGTCAAACTGAACATCGCATTTTTTTTATTGAGGTTTTCATACAAAAATACCATCAAAATTTCCGACTTTTCCGTTGGATTTTCCAAAAATTTTATTCATAAACAAAAATTGTCCTGATAATTACGTACACAACCAAAAATCTTCCAATACGGTCGAACTATTCTCAAGTGATGATCTTTCATACATGCGGCAATTGATTTTTATTTAAAAATCATCACCAATTATTTCGAAAAAGACGCTGCACCTTACTTTTTCGTACGACTGTGGTCCCTTTCGTGCTCTCCACCAATCGGAGCGCCAAACGCGTTCGATGTAGTAAAACGAATTTGTCTAAAGAAACTTACACTTACTTGCACACACTTACTGTACATCATTTTCATACATATTTGTAAAATATGTATACCACACACACTGTTCTTGTGTTAAGCGTATATGATTTTACATTTGGGGCTTCAACGTAGGTTGATTTTTATTAGTAGGTAAGTACATTTTCTAACGATGTGCCAACGAATCAATAATCATCTCATTAATAATCTAAAACCTTTAAACCCATCATGTCGTTGTGGTTGAGAATATAAAAACACTGTAATCTAACACTTCACAGTTCAATTTAACTAATTAATATCCTAAAAGGTGTGAAGTACATTTGTTTACAAATACACTTTTTAATTTAAATATCAATAGGTACTTTATTTAAAAAGTGTCTGCTTAATTGTCACCATTAGTTTGAATTTCGAACCTTTGGAGATAAAGGTTAGAGTACACAGATCGTTAACGAAAGATTACAGAGCTATTTCGTTAGTGTATCTGTTTTAAACGACATGTTAAAGACTTGTGACTTCGCCCCGATAATTATCAAAACGTTCGAATTATAAGAGAAGTGTTAGATAGGTAACGTTCATTATTTAAATTCGTTTGAATTTGGAGTGGGTTCCGTTGATTACTTTTTGATGTTTTGTTTCTTGAACTTTGACTTCTGCAGTTTGAATTTTAGAGTGTTTCAGTAACCGTTGAACATAACCGTATTCAAGGGTCAGGCAGAGGTGTTGAATACTCTCATTTTGACGACTCTGTTTATGAGTCCCATTTAATAGGGAGCGAACCAAAACACCGTGCCGCTACTGTGAATTTCCAAAATCCAATAACACTTTGCCCGACCCGGTAATCGAACACAAAACCTCACCCTCAACAGTCGCACTTACACTAAACCGATGAGGGAATTATCTATCGAATAAAACAGTATTCAGAACGGTTTTTTATAGCAATCACACTATAAGTAGATATTTTTAAACTAATTTCGCTCAGTTCTACAATAGTTTGCTTGTTCTTGGGAAGCAATATTTTTCTCTACGATTTATTCATGTGAGAACATCGGACGAGAAACTAGGTTAGAGCAGTGCAATGGAGACCTCTCTGACAGTAGGATACACAAGATGAATGGGACCGTTAATACTTCTTTGTCTTACAGTTGGACTACAGAACCTTAATATAAGGGAACCCAAAAATTTCCCTGTTAATATACAAAATCGTGCATTTGATTTTTCATAGATCTGTTTATCTAAGATTGTAAGTGATTTAAGAGTTAATAATTTATGTATGAAGATTTATGTTCATTACTTGTAGATAACTGATACATACATTAATTATAGGAAGGATCTTAATGAAGAAAATTTAAACACGAATATATATTTTTGTATCCCGGAACAGATAAATTACAGTTGATAATTTTCCCTTACATTCTAAAATTCTAAAGTCAAAGTCAGCAGAACATACAAAAACGCAAAAACTGTAGAACATATGTAGTGTATAGTCAGTGGCGTGCGGTTCATAAAGACAAATAGACACTGCCTACCCTACATAACTCAGATAAATATTTATTATAATATATTTTAGGTGGCAAATCACATACATTATTATTTAATCGACAAGATAACGAACCAAAAACATCATGCAGTAGGTATTTTTAAGTAAGTAAGCTTTTTTTATATTTTCTGCCTACCCTGTATAAAAACTGTACACGCCGCTGTGTATAGTGAGCTTAAGATTTTGAACTGGACAAATTGGCATTTTAAATTAATCTTAATTTATAATTCAGGTTGTCACCATTTTAAATTATTTTGTAATAATCACAACACTGCTACATTAGTATAGTAGTCGCATGCGCGGCTGCTGAGTGTGAGGTCCTGAGTTCGATTCTCAGGTCAAGAAAAGCGAGATTGGGATTTTAGAAATAATGGAATTATGCAGACTGCAATAAGCTCGCTCCCACCTCATAGTACTTAATAACAACTTCGGGAAATTTGTTTTGTAAGTACACCTCTGTCTAACCCTTAAGGAAATACAAGCGTGATGCTATAATCTCCGAACAATTACAGCCTACTACGACGCGCACCGCCTTTTAATCCCAAATCACCATAACATAAGTAAAGTCAAACAATTAGTGTCCATTCAAAACATAATATATTCCATACACATACATACGTAAGCGTGACATCTACATTCAAAGTATTTGAAGGTGTAACTACCTTCATTTAGAATGCTGTATCAGTAAGGGAATTTTAAGTAACTCGTTCGAACAAAACGTGATATGGATGAAAAGTGTACAAATGTCAGTTCGGAGTTTTGGGTCACCTTAGGAACATCTTTTGTTATGTTATATTATAGGTGTATACGCTGCCTTAAAGTTGTGTATCTTATATTTTTTTACTCCAACACTAGGAATAATTTCTGTATCGTAGGTGCGTTTACAAACACATATATTCACATGGACATACACCCAAACCCGGAACAATTATTTGTAGATCATACAAATATTAGTTCCGTGCAGGAATCGAACCCGCGACACGTAGCGCAGCAGTCGTCACTTAACCACTGCGCCAACTATTCCGTTGTCACACAACAATCATATGTCAAAACTGATAAAACGTTTGTAAAGTTAATTTTAAGTATCAGCAATTTTGAAATTCGATTGATCATCACTTACTTTTGATGTTGAGTGTACTTTATAAGCTGCTTATTGATAACCTTTAAGTTTTCAATAAAGAGGATTGCAATTTCGCAAAGTAAAGGGCGCCAGACGCAATAAGCTTCTGTCCATAAAAGATTAGTCCTTTCACTTTTACATACTTAAATACATACGGCAAACTATTGTTTAATAGGACACCAACTCTCTTGGAACAAACATGTAGTTGGATTATGTATGTACCGATTAAATTAAGTTTTTAATCTGATATGGTCACTAACACTACATCTTATCCTATCCTACTAATAAATATTAAAAAAATAGCCTATGTGCTATTCCAGACTATAATCTATCTCTGTGGCAAATTTCATCCAGATCCGTTCAGCCGTTCTGGCGTGAAAGAGTAACAAAGATCCATCCATTCTCACAAACTTTCGCATTTATAATATTAGTAGGATAGGATCTGAGTTTGTGAGGATGGATGGATGGATCTTTGTTACTCTTTCACGCCAGAACGGCTGAACGGGTCTGGGTGAAATTTGGCACAAAGATAGATTATTGTCTGGAATAGCACATAGGCTACTTTTTATCCCGAGAAAATGCACGGATTCGTAATCCACGCGGGTAAAGCCGCGGGCGGAAGCTAGTACCCAATAAATATTCCGTTTTAAGTTAAAAAATAAACTATTATTACAGGTATATAATTATGTGCGTACCTAAAATATAAATTCGTTCTGAAATTACTACTTTAATTGGTCTAGTGGTCGCATGCGGCGCTGCTGGGTTCGATTATCTAGTTTTGATAATACACAATCACTGGATACAAACCAAGGATTATCAAACAACTAGTTTCCGCTCGCGGCTTCGCCAATTCGATTACGAATCCGTGCATTTTCCCGGGATAAAAAGTAGCCTATGTGCTATTTCAGACTATAATCTATCCCTGTGCCAAATTTCATCCAGATCCGTTCAACCGTTCTGGTGTGAAAGAATAACAAAAATCCATCCATCCATCCATCCATCCTCACAAACTTTCACATTTATAATATTAGTAGGATAGGATTAATGAACACAAGAAAATACGGATAGTTGGTGATTTTAATTTTTAAGCATTTTCAATCACAAACCATCATAATCCTACTAATATTAAATGTGAAAGTTTGTGAGTATGGATAGACTGATGTTTGTTACTCTTTCACGCAACAACTCCTGAACGGATTTGGATGAAACTTTACAGTATTATTGTTTATACATCACAATAACATATAGGCTATACTTTATAACGATATTGAGTTCATAGTTCCGAAAAAATACACGGGTTCGTAATTAATGCGGGCAAAGCCACGGGCGGAAGCTAGTTATTTAATCATCATCATCAGCCAGAAGACGTCCACTGCTGAACGATGATACGCTGATTACCATAATCCCCACGCTTGGCAGGCGGCTTGGGGATTGCAGTGGGCTCACCGATTAGTGAGAGAACGCTGCTGCCCGTCCTCCGGTGTCTGGCCGCAGTTTTAAGACGTACCCGGGTCTACGTAAGTTACTTAATATGTTGAAGTAATTTAATCTTGGAACTTAGAAGAATAATACTCCACGTAACTAACTTGTCTTTTAAGCAAACTTTTTTTGTTACATAGGTACCTACATTCATTATTAAGAAAGCACTGCGTCCTAAAGTATGTCTCTGAATTCTTTACGATTTCACAAGTAGGTAAGTACGTACCTACTGATTTCCCAAATGTATTTGCCTTTTGTGTGAAAACTAAACTTTTCCAATCACCATGAATGAAGGCGCTACCTTCTTAGGGTTGTCACTACGAAACTAAACAGATTCACCGACACTTCATTACCTGTTTATTCGAAATATAAAATCAAACATGTAGCTTGACATTTTTTTGCGCAAATATGTGATACATGTACGAAAATCAAAGTGTAAATGAGATTTTGTGCGAAAATGTTCTAGGTACCCGTACCTACTTATATGGATCTCATATAGGGTACGCCTCAGGG
Organism: Shargacucullia verbasci; assembly: GCA_947562105.1. Lineage (NCBI taxonomy): Eukaryota > Metazoa > Arthropoda > Insecta > Lepidoptera > Noctuidae > Shargacucullia > Shargacucullia verbasci. The sequence goes on from OX387296.1 coordinate 4,760,696, forward strand.
GCCTGGATAAGTTTTAGTTAGCTTTACTTAGTTTGCAGAGTAGTTCGAAAGGATATTACATTGGTATACCTAGATATGTATTTTGAATATTCTTAGTTAAGGAAAAAAAGGCTGTGTTTTGTGTAGATATACATTTTTCAAAATAACATAACAGCTTAATTCCTGTATTCCCCGAAAGCTATTGTCGACTATTATACACCCACATTTCGCCGAAGCCGTTATTGAGTCGCATGTATTAGGAGGCGAGATTATTGCCATCTACCGGGCACTGTTCCAGTCTCCGTGCTGCTACTGAGACTTTCCATACAGAAAACTCTGCCCGAACACTGCCCGACTCGAGAACGGAACTCAAGACCTCACGCTAATTAGTCGCGCTTACGACCACTAGACTAGAAGTAATATATAAAACTAGCGACCCGCCCCGGCTTCACACAGGTAGCAAACAATTTCACCGACCAGAAAAAAAAAGTTGTCCGATCTCTACCAAACTTCACAGGATCACCCGCTGGACTAATCTGAAGAATACCTAAAATTTTCATTATAATCGCTCTAGCCGTTTTGGAGTCCATAGGCAACATACATACACACATTTATTTTTATATATACCAATAGATATATTAATCACTAATCAACTCGCACGCGTATCCAAATTTCAAAAAACAACCCGTTCCGAAGCCTTACTAAAAAAAAGCGAATCCCACATAAATGCCAACCCTAAGCTAACACCCGCCATAAAACAAGACCCTTATATTTAGAGAGAGTAATAAATCTCATTTATATGACGAATGGCATTACAGGAATTTCGGTAACCCATTAAATTGGACGGCCGATAGCTAATGATTACACCCGGAGGGTCTCGATAAAATTAAATAGATCACTATGTATAATCACTAATCACCTTTAGGGTTTCGATTACCGATTCGTTACGCTTCCTGTTGAATGTTCTTTCGATACGGTAATGGATTCGATGTGATTAGGCCGTGCTTGACATAATTGTAGGTTTAAAGGCAGGAAGGGAGGTTTAATGGACTTGCATACACAAACTAGTGTGGTAATCCTTTAGCGTAGAGTGTGTATCAAAAGCCGATTGCATGTTGGGTTACGATGGGAAATATATAATACTAGCTTCCGCCCGCGGCTTCGCCCGCGTTGTTTACGAACCCGTACATTTTTCCGAGATAATAAGTATCCTATGTTCTATTCCAGACTATAATCTATCTCTGTGCCAAATTTCATCCAGATCCGTTCACCCGTTCTGGCGTGAAAGAGTAACAAAGATCCATCCATCCATCCATCCTCACAAACATTCACATTTATAATATTAGTAAGAAGTAAGATAAGATAACAAATAGCGTAAAATTGATATTTTCAAGAATTTTGAGAAATACTCTATTTATGACATACACATTACTGACAAACTACCATATTTTAACATATACCTAACATAACATCACGCCAGTATTCCACTAAGGATTAGGTAGAAGTGTGCCTACTATTGTACACTCACATTTCGCCGATGCCGTTATAATAGGGGGCGAACCTATTGCCATCTACCGACCACAGTTCCAGACTCCGTCCTGCTATTGAGAATTTAACAAAAAAACCCAATAACACTTTGCCTGATCCTGGAATTGAGCCCAGGATCTCACGCTCAGCGCTTACGACCACTAGACCAATCTGACTATACATATATTATATTTTAATGACAAAATAAAAGTGATAATTCCATCATCTCAACATCAAACAACGTTTGATCTTGCTTCTAGATTACACAACAATTACAAAGATTGTGGAACAAGGAAATCTTGATGACTAAGATGTCAAGTATCAAGAAAGCCGTCATTACACCAATTTAAAAAAATCCACGTATTTGACGAGTTTACTTTGCAAAATGAACTGATTCACCAATTATTATAAGTCCTTGATTCAATTAAGTCCCATTTCTGAGACTTAAATTGGTACTTAACATTTTTGGGGTAGGAGTGGGTTAAAAACAAGTTATATTGGTACTGATTATCAACTGTCTGAAGTCATTTTTATACGAGTCTGAGTACTTAAAGGGATGTCAATACTGAAGCATTGCCAAGGCTCAGATTAATGAACATTAATGAGGCATTCGTGTGATTAAGTAGAATGAGAATAGATTATCCAACAGAAAGGTTACAGGGTCACCAGATAAAGATAGAGTTTTCAACAAAATAAAATAAATAAAAACTTTTAATAAAGACTTAATGCGAAAGTACCTATAAAGTTGAAATATAAATTATTCGTTACCAATCAAACTCTGAAAACGGAGAGAGAGCCTTTCTCATAAAATCAAATTAAATTGGTGTTAATAGGGAAAAGTTAATTATTTCCTAAAAAAAAAACTTGAAAACAAACATTGCTTCGCCTGTAATTTGTTTTCATTAATTGACAACGTTTTATAATCATTTTAATTTTATAGAAATAGGGCAAATATTTACACAAGGCAGGAATTATGGAGTGTGTGCCTGTGGAAGGAAATTGTAATCTAAAGAAGATGACACTTTCCTTCCTTTTCATTCATAATAGACTACCATACAAACACAGAATTCCAGATCAAACATTAACAACACTACACTTAATTCCTTTGATCATTATCTACCTCTTCAGGAAACAAAGCCTTAAATACACGCTCGTATGAATCAGGTGACGCACTGTACGTGACTGTACTTCGTTGAACAGCTAATCTGTGATGCGTGTGACAGTATCCGTGTGTACATTCGCGCACGAAATCGATTTGATATGGAATTCCCAAAATTACGATAACTGAGCCTCGTTTTATGGAATACTAATTTAAATTTCGTAGATTTTTTATTTAGTTTTATTTAATTTACATTGATGACAGTTCGTGTGGTAGCAGTGATTTTATTTGAAAAGAATCCGTTTTGAATTACAATACTTAGGCACTTTGTGTCGTTTCATTTGATTGGATTACTGCGGAATATTTTAAGTTGTTGATGTCTTTGGAAGGTTGAATCAAGATATTCAATGTTTTATCACCGACATATGTTGAATATTCAGTGGGATTCCTAGTAAATTGTGTGATCACAAGATTCTTTTGCGTGTGACATAAACTTTATGTTTTCAGACATTTTGTCATGCCATTTTATGCTATTCGTGGTACTTACTCCACGTAAATGAATTATTGTAGGTATGTGATACAGAAAAAATAATACAAGAGATCAGTGGACAGAAAAAACCGTCAGAAAAATATAAATAATTTGGTAAACTTCTAGATAAGCATGGTATTTTAAAGGAGTAATTAAATAACCTACAGAATATTGTAGAAAACATAAAAAAAGAAGAGTAGTTCGTTTTTTAAAAAAACTATCACAATTTTTTTTTCGAGTATTTCACATTTCACCTCTGTTACAGAATGTACCGGGTAACTAAGCGGGGATTCAACGCAGGAGTGGTTAACCATTTGTTACATTACCCCAGGGGGAAGCTTGTATGGTTTAAAACTAACCCCTGACATAAATGTGCATTATACCATTATTCTACCAAAAATTAGGACAAAGATTTGTTTCCTAATTTGGTAATGGTGCCCAAGGGAAAGATAAAGATTTCACGTGATTTATGAACTTTAAAAAAAAATCCCTAAATAATATACCTACCTTGCACGGCGTGTAAGTCCAAGTTCTCACACTCCATAAAAGACAAAAAAATTTAGGATGATAAGAAAATCGGAAGACGCCATAATATAATTATATTAAAACCTACTTATACTTATATTATGGCATACAATAATTATTGTACACCTCCAAACAATAGGCATACGTGAGACAACAAAGCGAGGCTACATATATGTAATTAATACAGATATTCCATATGAATGCTGTCTTATACCGAAACAAAGGCAAAGAAGGGAAACGATTGTTCTTGTGACAAAGAACAATAGACCTTATGGCTATATACCAGAGATACCACTGTGCTCAACTGTCTACGCTTAGGTATAAACATGTGAAAACATCAATTGTTTTTTTGTAAAAGGAATTATTGTCATGTGTGAGATATTTAATAGGTCTGCAAGGCCTCAATGCTCCAGTAGCGCGTTATGTAATTGATGTCTAAAGAAATAAACAAAGCGATTATGTATGAACATAATCCTAACTAATAATTGTAAATGCGAAAGTAAGTTTGTTTGTTTGGTTGTTTGTTTGTTACCTTTTTACGCCTCAACCACTGAACCGATCATCATGAAATTTTGCATATAAGTTGTCAGGGGTACAGAAAAGGACATAGGGTACCTTTAATCCAGAAAAAAGTACTGTTTCTGAGGGAAAGAATAATAACTTTCGACGGTCACAATTGCTTTAGGACGCTAGATGGCGCTACATGTCTTTCGAATAAACTAGCTAATATACCACGCACACTGTTAGTTTAGTAACCTGAATTGAATACCTAAGTTAATCTTATTAACGTTAATGCTTCCTGTATCGACCAACAACCTGAATTGATTGTCAAAATCTAAACTAACGCGAGGAAAGCCGCGGGCACAAGCTAGTTATCAAATAAAAAAAAAAGATGAACAGTAACTGAAAACTGATTAATCTTAGGAGGTGCATGGAAAGATTTGAAACCAACTTCCATTTTAACTTATGCCTGATGCGCAGCATACAAAACCATCATCATACGACGCAGTATCGATTCATTAATAGGTACTATAACATCGCATCACGTGCGTTCTAGTAATTCTAGTAATGGCTGATGACTACTATCTTCATTTTGCCGATACCATGATTAAGTTCTATGTAAACGTATTATACTGTAAACGTATTATATTATACTGTACTAGCTTCCGCCCGCGCCTTCGCCCGCGTAGTTTAGGAACTCGTACATTTCCCGGGATAAAAAATAGCCTATGTGCTATTCCAGACTAATAATCTATCTCTGTGTCAAATTTCATCCAGATCCGTTAAGCCGTTCTGGCGTGAAAGAGTAACAAAGATCCATCCATCCATTCATCCATCCATCCTCACAAACTTTCACATTTATAATATTAGTAGGATTAGTAGGATAAGATTAATAGGAAGGAAAACATTTGAAATTGAAAATTTCTTAACTTAAAATCCCAGAAACACTTTACCCGGGAATCGAACTTAGGACGTCACTCTCAGCAGCCCTTGCGACCACTAGAACGAGACAGTTATTTATTTAGTTAACCAACTTTTACTAACAGTCTATCTACACATACAAATTATCGTCCCGAAATTGAGCGCTTAAAATAACGATATACGTGCACATACACACACTAAATTGAGACAAGATTCTCGGTTATAACGATAAACAAATAACGTTCAAACCCGTATATAATCGACACAACGACAGTTGAAACAAACAGTAACCATCTGGCGTAAATTCAACTTAGAATAGTGCATCTGCATGCAAATTTATGTTTGCGGTTTAGAGAACGCATTGTCGCAACAAAATATTCTATGGTACTCGTACAGTATTCAATGCAATGAACTTGGCGCTCTTTGCACTTGCATGAAAAATTCATCTCACGTTGATGAAGTGCGATTGTATGAGAAAGTAGACGGAATTGGTTTAGGAATTAAATATATTATGAATCATTTGAAAAACTTAATATTATATTTGACGTCTTCTGTCTCGCTTATTCTTATTGAAAATGAAGTTTTACGACTGAAGAAAGGAATACAAATTAATTAATTTTAGAATTAAATATTAAACTGGCCGACCTAATTTTCTCAATAGTGTGAACGCTCCATTTACTGGCTTTTGGTCCATTTGGTCTGTTGTTATAAGATCAATAGACGAAATTGGCCCACCGAGGCCTGAATAAACCTATGGAAGCATTTTTAGTTGTTTCTTGTAGAATTTCAGTTCATCTTGACTGACCTATGTTAACAAGCGTTATTCTGTATTAAATACTACCTTTCAACCCAGTATGCGTGTGTTCGTAATTCCTCCTAAACGGTTTGATCAATTTTGATGAACAATTTTTTGTACTTTAAGGGTCACCTGGATGATTTTTATGAGCTATATAGTTGGGATCGATAAATGGCGCTGTTGTCGAGATACAGAAAACAAAATACACGGAGACGAAATTGTGGGCTGCCTCTAGTTGCTATATAAAATGTTCGTATCAGGGAAGGTATTTACGTGTATATACATATACCTACATATATATATATATATATATATATATATATATATGATGGAATCTCAAATATCAAAACCAATCTCAAACACAATACAAATTCCAATTCCTTCATCTGTATTCCTATTAATGATTCCAAATTCAACTGCAAGGGCAACTTCCAAGGCTTATAAGGTTAAGTGTCTATGCAAGCTTAAATAGCTTAAAACCTTTTCCCATTAAAATGTCCAATTTTGAGTTAATTCGTAGCCATTGGATTAGCGAATCATCTCATGTTTATTCGAAGAGATGGTAACCGTCACGGTTTGGTAGGCAGGACGTTGACACGTCTATCGAAAACCGCAAACTATTGTCTCTAAAGAAAAACGTTTCTATTGCGTTTTGGTTTCACGTAAGCTAATGCAAATTGCTTTGGAATTGTTTGTGTGTTTGAGATTTCTCTGTAAATTTTAAAGGATTAATGTTTTTCAGAAAAATATTTTTTCCTCATGGCGTTGACATCGAACTTAGATATCTCTAGGCAATGTTAGTACTTATAACATAATTTTAGTTTTTTTTTTACGGAGCAATTTCTTCCGGTCCATAATTATAAACCATTTATTTATTTATGTACACACCAGTAAACACGATGATATAAATGTAAAAATTACTTGGTAACTTATGTTTTTTTCGAGCTCTCGCCTGGTGTTCTAACTTACTGATCAAGCTGAAAGGGCACTATGTTCTTGCAAAACAGAACAACTTTCGAATCGATATCCACAGTGAAGATTACAGCTGAGTTAAAGACGATCCCAATAGAAGCTACCAAACCGTTTCAAAACCGCTACATTTCGGTACACTTACATGGAAGCTGAGTAAAACATATTTACCCGTAACACGCAACCACCGCACAGTTAGTTACATTGCAACACATAAAATATCAGTAATACAACAAGGCAAGTACCGTAGTAACGTATTGAGCAAAAGTTTGTAATGCACATGTAATGACATAAGTACGTCAGGTGATGCAGTGGAACCAGGCGCGTGCGCGGGAAAGTAAGCAGGTGTCGCATTCAAACATTCTATTTATTTTTAAATGGAATGAAATACTGAGTTAAAATTTTGTTTGGAGAAAAGTGAACCTTACACGCGATGGTCTGTGTGAGCTGCAAAGATGTGTGTGCCAACTATAAAACTAGGATGAGGTATAAAGAAGTAGATTTTTTTCGTGTTCACGATCAAAAGAATCAAGAAGAAGAATGAAGAGTCTTATCCTGTTTTTAAAACGAATTTCGTATTTGCGTATCCTGAGAATATAAGTTTTAGGAGCAAAGGGTTAGGCAGAGATATACTAATTGTACACCCACATTTCACCGATGCCGTTATTGAGTCCCATGTAATAGGTGGCGAGGCTACCATCTACCGGGCATACAATCCGTGCTGCTATTGAGAATTTTCATATAGAAATACCCAATAACACTTTGCTTTATAAAACACACCTTATTTTGTTTTCATTAGACGAAAAAAGAAAATTCCAAGAAATATGTATGTTATTATATATAAGAAAGTTAATAAGGATAATGTTACAACAACCAGTAAAGCGAAGAAAGTTACTGATTGAACTTGAAGTCTTGTAAAATGGGTTAACAGAATCATGTTACGAACCAATTAAAACCCTTCAAGATTGTTCACAAGAAAATTACATGCGTAGGCAGATTCTAATTAAGAAAGAGAATGTGAGCCAAGAAAGATTAATAAGCAAATATCTATTATTTGAAATTATAAGTGCGTAGTCTGTTTTAAAATTAACCTTACCTGTTAATCGTCTTGGAATAATTGATTTTGCTATCTAAGATTGTCTTGTAATGTTTTAAGGTATTTAGTTGATAATTCCATAAAATCTTAATTTTACTAATTTAAAGTACCTAAGTATTTTGAAGAATAGAGACGGAACCATATCGGTGATATTACTAATGAAATGGATGTTACTTTACGGTTTTATGATATTCTGTCCAAGTGTGGACACAATATGTATCTTATATAGAAAGGCTTTACTTATATTGATTGGATCAGTGTGTTTGTACCTTTCAATACCCATAAGCAAACAAAACAAGTTTGAACAGTATCAAATAAAAAATTACATATCATTAACTTTTAAAACAAAATGTCACATAATCTATGAGAGTCATCAAATTCATTCGATTTAATTAATTCACACGCTACCGCAATAGAATTATCGTTTAAAAACACGACCACCCTGTAACGTGAGAACGAAGCGACAGCTGTAGATGATCTTGATAAAACTTACCAAAACTTGTGCGTTGCCATTCCTGTCATCCACCCAAGCGACTACCAAATCTGCACCTCTCATGTTCCTCGCCGAATTGAAACCCAAACCGACGTAACCACGAGTCTTCGCCTCCAATCTGAACGTTATACTCGAGTCCGTATTCACCCATCGGAGAATCACATCACCATTTTGGTCTAACCTCTCTGAATGCGCCCATGTCAAACTCGATTCGTACGATTTTGAATCGAATATTTCTCTTCGATGCCGTGTTCGGTATTGATCAACTATTCGACTAGTTTTTTCTGTTTTTGATTGAGCTTGTAACTGCCCTAGAGCTTGCGAATGTGAAGGATTTGATGGTAACTCATTTGGCTGCGAATGAGGCTTAAACCTTGGCAGTTTAGCGTCACACAGTATAATAGCACTTAAAGCTAAAACTATTTGGAGATGCATTTTTGTTCAATGTCGTTGGTTCATCACATTTAAAATCTGAAACAAAAGAAAACAATAACATTATTACTACATTCAATGGCAAACAATGCAGAGTTAATAGCAAAAAAATAAAATAAACAAAACTTAATACATAACAATACAAAAAAAAAAACAAAGATGTCGTAACAAGGATGCGGCCAATAAACAGGTATGATTTCCGGTGTAAACCACTGCCACTGACGTAACAAAAACCTGCCAAGATAACGAGGTGGACGTCATAACTCGTTCCGGTGTTTCGGAAAGTCACCATGAACAAATAGTAGTGGTATTCACCTTATTAACATACCTACCTTCTAGTCACAGTTTGGCGCCGCCGAATGAGTCAACAGTCCCATAAAATCGAGTTATTATTAAAATTGCCCTACTAGGTGCTATTAACAAACATCTAGAATTTATTTCTGATGCCAATTTTACCGGTGACGATCTATATTTGATCGATACCTTGATTCAGAACTGCAGTAATCGATTTCCTACTTAAAATTCTTGGTAGGTACTGCAGAATTGTGCTCACGTCTCTAAAGAAATGTCATTAAGAGTACGGTTCTGTCTTAAACGGTCGTAGAACTCAAGCGTTTGTGGGCGTCAAGTGTTTCAATATTAGCAAATGCTCTTTAGAATCAGAGAGCTGGATCTTAAATCTTAGCTCGATCTTAACAGTATCTGAGCAGTCTAAACAGGAGTCTTTCAGTGAAGGACACATCAGGAAATAATAGCTAAACTTAAATACGTAATAGGCAATTTTCAAGTAAGGATGGTGTTGCTGGTTACATAGATGTCCTTATACTTTAAAAAGAAATAAAGAAAATAATAAAGAAATAAAGTACGAATTTTAGTGAAAAAGTGGTAATTGCAGTAAAAACCCAAAAAAAAGGTAACGATGCCAATTACATAGGGGCAGACAAAAACAATGATAAAAACCATTTTTATGCTAATCTGTCAATTAATTACTTAATATATTAGGTAGAAATCGGCGACATTGTGATCGATTTAGTCAATTTAAAACTCGTGGTCAAGGACAGAACCATATTTGGTTATTGACATTTGTGAACCCCACTTAGTGATAGGACTGGAGATTTTTGAGAATCAAGATGGACAAAGATATGTAGTTCCATAACTGACTGCCTTATTAAATAATTACTTGATTAGATGTAATATATTAGATATATTTCAATTATATTGCACTTATTTTTTCGTACCAGTATCTCTAAATGGGCAGGTGAAATCATAAATGTGTAAAATTGTCCTTTGATTTCAATTAACGACACAAAGTTACTTCCTCATAAAAAAATAAGGACCGAAAAAAATGTATGTGAAAAAATCATCGTGAGAAATAAACTTTAAGCAAAAACTCGGATGTGCCATCTGTTAGCCGAGTTCTCCCGAATCGCTTATGAGCAAATCTGTGAATAAATAATGGGAGCAGTGTATAATACGAATGACGTATCTCAAATTAAGGATAATGTAGAGACTCCTTAATACAATCAGTGTAAAGTGACTGAAATTCATTGTTCTGTTGTAGCGAAGTATGTATGCTTTGTGACATGAACAAAGAAAATGATCATGATAATGAGAATCAAAAATAACACTATTTGACTACTGACACTTTCTTTAATGAGAAATTGGAAGTATAAGATGACAAGCAATAAACACTTTAAAGATAACTTCAAGGTCTTAATTAAAAATTGGTACCGGTAAAAATCTTGTATCAATCGATGAAAGCGATGCTTATAATATTAATTATAATCTCAGTAATTTATGCGTAATGTATACACCATCGTTTCTATTTTACTTTATGTCATCCGCATATTCCGCCAGCATTAATTGCAAACGTGACTGGGGACCCTGGGACTCCTCATTAACTAAGAAATTCCTATTAGCAACGACGTCACGTTGTGTCCAAATCTTCGGGATTAAAGACCTCATAATGAGGGCCCGGTAGGGTGAGGTAAACATTGTTGGAAGACTTCTCATTCCTCGAGACAAAATAGTTGAAGACTTAGAAGGTTTAAAGTCAAGACAAAGGCCAAATTATGCCCGAAGCCTCGGAAATTATTTGTAACGGTGCCTTTTACTTGAAAGGGACTCGTTAGGCCCCTTTCGACAAGATTGAAAACAAGGAAATTAACTAGCATTAGGAATTACTGAAACAAATATGAATAAGGGTTTTTAGAATCTCATTACTGAAAATGTCTATATTCGGTAATGACAAAAATATGATTAAATAATTTTAGAATGGTTAAGAATGTAAACTAAATCTAACTACTAACTACTACTACTAACTAATCTAACAGATCATCTTAAATAAATATTGAAAGGATCCACGATATGATACAAGATTCAACAATTGAAAAATAGGGGCAGAATGTTTTCAGACACAATCAATATTGCTATCAGACAACATGTAATAAAAAGGCTAATGCAAAAATGTATTTACTAGAAGCTACATTGAACGAACTTAAAATATTCAAACAATTGACGGTCAATGAACCTTAGATTTAAATGTCTCGCCGCCTTGATTTTATCGTCATTCAAGCCATTCATTAGATATAAAATCATCGTAACATTAGTCATAGAAAAAGTCCAATGGAACCGACTACCTCAAACATAATTAGGTTTAATAATAATATAGTCATATATTTGTAATTGAAGGAAGTAATAACTCTAAAAATGGACATATTAGTTCTGATATCACTGCTGCAGATCAAACGCCACAATTTGTAGAGCCTAGAGAGTGTTACTTCAATCTTTCAATGAAACGCTAGCCATGCCTCATTAGGCAGACACTAGAATTAAAGTTATAAAAATCTAATTTTCTATTTTTCTTGCCAACTATGAAACAGAACGGAAAAACAACCAGCTACAAAAACTACCAATTGCGGTGTTCGAGCAAAACGAGATAACAGATCATTATCCACTTATTGAGAGGAAGTCGAAACCGCTTTGTCCATAGTCGTTATAAACAAATGGACCGATATTTTCGTTGGTAATGCCTGTAATACAGAAGAAACCGCAGTACAAGAAACGTGTTTGATACTTTTATCTAATCTAGTTAGATGCATCCTGTTCCGAGGATAGGATGTTCTTTGATTAGAGACCAAAGATCTTTCGAATATAGTATCTATCGAGTTCATTCAACATCATTATTCATTTATTTGAGAAATTCTTTGATGATTTTCTTATTGTGGCTGTTTTGCTGGAATCTCAAGTATTCAAATGCCAAATTAAAAAGACTGACATGAATGACTCGATGAGAATTTGACGCTAGTCGCGAGGCACTTTTGTTTCCGGGAACTCAGTTATTATAACATAATACAGAATATTAACAAAGTACCGGAAAATATAATTGTTGAAGCGGTTATTTCTTCATGTTTCCGCTTTTTAACACATTCGTTTAATTAAATTAACGAAATCAGTAGTAAGAAAATATGATCTTTTAACATTATATTAATATAATAACACAATATTCTACGCAGTTGCTTCTAGACCTTTATCGGCCAATTTGAAGTTCGTTCTGGAATACAAAAGAATCAAGATGCTGACGCAAAAAAACGAAATGATACGTACAATATTATATTTGCGGCGAAGCAACGCGGCGGCGCCTGATATAACAATAAAAATCAGGTAAGTTTTATAGCCATTGCCAACCGAAAACAGGATTGAAATCAGTGATCTCAAAATATGGACAAAAAATCGCGATTCACACTGAACAGTGAAGACAAGAATAAAGCTGCAAAGCTAATCCTGAGAAACTCGACGGTTCACATAATGGCGACCATAGAAAAAAGTTTCTGTATAATATATCAAAAGGTATGTGTCTGAAAAGCTTACAGTATGAATGAGACAAGCTATATACCTATGCGGATGTACGAAAAGATGCGCTACCAATATATTTAAGAAAATCTAAAGAATGCAGTTAAGATTCTGATAATACATACAAGAAATAGATACCTAATTTGATAGCTTTAGAGTTCGCTTTTCATGCGTTAATACACCATACGAAATTAGAAGAAGTAGGTGAATCACAAAGTGACTATTTTTGGTTGATTTATTGTCCTCCTAAAGACTATATTTATTGCACTGCTTTAGAAAAACTTATAGGTAATTTAAATATGTCACTACCGATCACCGGTGTAAGGAAGAAGCCGCCACTTGTGACGAAATATGAGATCGTCTGGCACACACTAGGTAGTCAGCCTCGATATCCTGTTCACTGGCTAATCTTTCTATTGTAGTATGAGCAATTTCCCATGTGATAGCTCATGCCGACTCACTACCGTTCATACTTTTCAACTGTCTATGATTTAATATTTTTATCGACCTATTCGATCTGTTTATTTCGCCGGCTTTAAAACGTTTTAATTAATGTTTTTCATTGTTCGTCTCATTCATACATAAAGGTTTTTGGTTTATAACAAGCAGTTGTAGCGTGTGCCGGCAATGAACCATTTTGTTGCACTTCCACATGTGAGCAGAAATTTATTGTTCCAACTTGTCCTGAGTGTCGTCCAGATGAAAACCGTTGTTCAACACAATGTTAGGTATTTTTAATATCTGCATTGTTTTATACTGCTGGTAGTCGTCTAAAGGAGGTATGTAATTTTGTTCAGATAATATTAAAAACGAGTTTTTTTTTTAATGTAAGATGACATGACACATTTATGTATGTTTCTTTTAAATTAAAAATAAATGAGAGTTTTTTTGAGGGCAGTCTTGCTCCTAATAATAATAGCTTTATACAATAGATAAAAAGAATTTCGCACCTTTTACCATAAAGCAATAAAAATTGACATAATAAATGGTTCTCACAACGTACATTACGATACTCTCTAGAGTATTTCCCTTCTTTATGACGTCATCCCGAAAAGCTGTGCCATTTTATTCGTATTTGATAAAAACCTTACATTGACAGCGAGAGCTGCAGATCTTGAGATTGTCGAGAAACGAAATAGTATACAGTATTTTATGAGAGCACTCAATATATTTCAGGCGTCTATTTTATTCTTAGATTGGGATTATACTTTATAGAAAACTGCCGCAGTATATGAGTGCGACACCTTGTTTCATTGGACTGATATAAATACAAGTTAGTAGGATTAAAAAACAAACGTTGCCATAAACTCGGAATAATTCGTTCGTAATTCCTGCATCGTGAGTGCAGAATGCACAAATACCCAAATCCAGGTCATATCTACAGGTCATACAAATATTGGTTCCGTGCGAGATTCGAAAACCGCGATACAAAACGCGGCACTCGATTCGATTGATCATTGCGCCAACGATATAACGCTAGTGATACCTATGTAGGTACCTACTACAGTCGAATAGACAGATATGTATACAGGGTTACCCGATAAGGATAAAGATTTCTAAAGAACTGAGATGACGGAGTTTTTAAATAAGTATTTCAACAATATTTATTAATTAAATAATATAGATCTTATATATCTATCTCTTAGATATGTTCCACTCTACATGTTAGTTAATATCCTTTTAAGGGTGTATCAACCGTGTAACTTGTGTTGATCTAATAAAAAACCTCAACTAAGTTAATATAATGCAGACATCTAGAATTCTGACTTTCATTTTAGACCATATTCACTTCCGACACTATTTGTGGTAGTGATAAGAAACTTAGCTGTTAAACAGCACTTTTTATTTAAAAAAGTTGTAGATTCATTCATGTTTAAACTTGGAAGGCGATTTACAGTAATCTAGAAATCTATATAGATCAACTTTTTCCAACGTAATTGGAGCAGTAATCCCTACCGATTGATTTGTTAACTTAGTATTGAAGTAACTTGTTTGACTAGACTTTGTAAAGTGTTAATGACGGTCTACAGTGAAGTTATCAGCGTATATGGCAATTCATCTCTTCCGTAATTTCCCGTAAAGACTTGTAAGAATTCCGTCAGAAACGGGAGCTTTTTCTTGACATCCGACGTTCAACTGGAACTTGATATTACTTTGAAGAAATGAAAAAGGCAGCACCACCACCCTGTATAGTGATAGTATGTGATGTTATTAGATCGCAATTCCTGCTTTATTTAATAAAAACAGACACAGAATACCTAATATTACTTAATACAAGTACCTACTTAACGACAATCCCTTCGCGTTATATATAAAAAAATGCCTTATGATGTTGAATGCTGGTGATGGTGATGATAAATGACGGAAATTTCGTACCTATCTTAAATATAATTGAGTATCTAGATATGATCGCGGTTGTTTTTTAAGCGTTCGAGCTTTTAACTTTCCGAAAGATAATACTAGAATAGGAGCCTCATATCAAAAATGGGTCAAATTTGAAGAAATTAGCTTAGCACTTCTGCCATACCGTGTTCCGTTAAGTTAGATAACAAACAAAACCAACAAGACAATGTAAACCACATTAATCTTGTAATAATTAACGATACAAGCGTGCAGTTAATTAGTATAATGATTTGCATCCGTGTAATTAGCAGTTATCTGAGTTAATAACCTTCTAATTAACTATATCAAACGAGAAGTTTAGTTCCGGTTGAAATAAAAGATACTTTGATATTTTATAAAACTTTTACTCTACTGAAATATTCTCTAGAGGTTCTTGAAAATCATTCCAATCATACCACAATGTATTATTCCGGGAAGGGTTAGGCAGAGGTTTAGTTACCGCTATACATCAATGTTTCTCCGATGCTGTATTTACGTCACAATTCCAACAAAAGGTTTGTGGGGTTTTTCAGTTAGAAAAATCTAACTTTTTTAAGTTTTCTTACTGAAAAACCCCATAAACCTTTCTTCCCCACCTGGGGTTCAAATCTAGGATCTCAGGGCTAGCGGCAACACTAGACTAATGAAGCAATTAGTAATTATCAGTTTACAAAAATATAGATAACATGCTCCAGATACCTAGTACTTACTAAGAAAGTTTGTATCACATCGTAATCATAGCCCCAACGTTAAGCAATTCCTGATAGGTTTCTGAGTGTAACTGAGAAAAAAAATGCATATAAGAAAGAAAACCATTTATTAAAAGAATAAGAAACACTTATACATGGATCATGTACCTATCACTACATTTTCCATATAACCCGGAACCCATTTAATCAGGAATGTATAAAGGAAATCTCGTAGAAAATCTAAAACAAACTCATCAAGACATACGAGTCCATTAAAACAAATCACATTAGGCTGTAAGTTGAGACCAACCACTGAATCCCGTCTGGACAAATACGCCACCGAATCAGAATATTCCGGAGGGTTTAATCAATATTGTGGAATGTAAATGGCCGACAGATTACTGGGCATAAATTGACTGCAGTCGCTATGCACTGATTGGAAACACAGGCGGACACGCAAACATTTTGAGTGGTCGGTATTGAGTATTCTGTATGGCTCCTGACAGCATTATGTTTTCGTCTGTTCTGTGGGATATTGAAGGGTCTAATGAATTGGCAGCAGTTCCTCTAACAATGATAATAGCTTATATTATCAATCTGTTTGTCAAGTGTGATGTGTGGTTTTATCGTACGTTTTTTGAAATGTGTTATTATGTGTAGCTGTCCATGATGATGCCAAGATCAGCCCAACTCCCCTTATTATGATACACACTTGTAATCAGGATCGCTTCAAGCGCTTTCGCAAGACGTTTAAAACGTTTACAACGGGCGAAACCTTTACAATCCCTAAACAAATACCAGAGCCCATTAAAACTGAAATATTAGCGTACCTAAAATATTTTATCAAAAGAACGGCAAATTACTGTTTACCTAACATAACCAAGTTACCGAGATTTTTGATAAAAATTATTTAGACCCCCTGTATAGAACCTTGGTTTTGTTCTCATAAAAAAGTGATTTGGGCCATTTCTGAATATTATTCCCATTATATATCTAACACTTAAAAATAGACCAGGATCTAAACATATAACGGGTGTATTATCATTTTGTAGATAAAAGAGAGAATGCGCGTCATACAATGACCTTATTATGAGACAAAGATGCTATTAGCATTTGTTGACGCAATATTAATAATTCAAAGGTTAATCGAAACAATTACCATGATAAGTAAACCCTTACCATTGCATTTATTGATTACTATAGTATCGTAACCGTAAATGTGGGAGTAAGAAGTATGAAAGATCATACGATGAATAATTATAGGGTTCTGGAAAAAAATAATGTTTTGAAGGCATTAGGAACAATTTGAATTTGAACAGAATTTGATTATCACTTGCGTTTACGGTGAAGGAAAACATCGTGAGGAAACCTGCACACCTGAGAGGGCTGCATAAAGTTCTTGATGGTGTGTGTAGTCCACCAGGCCAGCGTGCTAGACTAAAGACTAACCCTTCTCATTCTGAGAAGAGACCCTTGCCCAGCAGTGGGACAGAAATGGGTTAAATTTAATTTCTTACATTAGAAACAATGCTATTTATTTCATTGAAAAAATAAAACTGAGTCATTTTAGTTGCGGTAACGAAAAAAAAAAAACAAAAAATACGTTAAAAATATGTCAAAGATTCTAAAGATAGTTTCGAATAGCACAATATTTCAGCTTTTTACCGTGTCTGGCTCTAAACTCTCTCTTTTTTGATCGACCGATCAAAAATTATAAGTTAATGTTTTTATTAGCTTCGGTCCTCATAGTTGCTAAGCAACAGAAAACGTATGCTTTTTCTGAGCGCAAAACACATTTTACGTTATGCTTAACCGTCCGTAGCTTTTGCATTTTATGCAAACGGCATACGGGCGAGGAGATTAATAGCGGTAGTGTTTTTGCTTATCTTTGTAGCCCACGTAGCTTATAATGAACAACGTGGTTTACATATCATATCAGTATTGGAAAGTATTACATTTGTTGACGACTGCCATCGACAAGCCAGCAGATGTCGTTCATTGTTCACTGTGATCAGCAACGTGCCGCTTGTCTGTAACAGTGCGTAAACTTGCGCAAATTCGCCTGCACCCCAACTGCAAAAGTGCAGTCAGACCAATTTCGCTGGAGCTACAAAACGCACACCTTTGAGTGGTTACAATTGAATTGCAAAATTGTGCATTTGTTCTAACTACATACTAACTGCGTGACAACGCCGCTTACAATATACTCGTACCTATTACAATTTTATATATATGTATACAATATATATTTTTTAATTAGTAATCTCGTGTTACCTACTACTACCTGACCTATTGTTAAACGATGATACCGCTTGCGGGGCAACCTATTCACTTAAGATTGAAAACTCGCAAGTTATATATCTTATACACAGACTCCGGCAAGGAGATCCATTTCTTGGCCGCACAATGAAACTTGGCGAAAATTAAATATATGAAGAAAGAAAATTATGAAAATAAAAAAATACAACGCGCACTTCGAAATGCTTCCGATTAAATTCTTGTCTCATAAAGTAGACAATGAATGAATCTCTGGGAAATAACAAGTCTATCCTTTTTTGTGTATATAACTTATTAAGTTAAAAGGGTTGTCATTGTTAGATTCTTATTATTAGTTCTGTAGACGATTCTGTCGCATGTGTTATGTTCTATAATAAATCTGAGGCTTTGCTGAATTTGTTCTGCTCTGTGACCTGTCACAACATGTTTCGTGTCTAGATAATTAATGTCTTTGTAGTTGGTACACAGAAATGTGATCACCCAACTAAAACGACCATTTTAACTTTGATAAAAGTTCTCTTTCCGTCGTGTATGTATGAGCTTCTTGCATTAGAATCGCTCATACTATGGTAGAAAGATAAGCCAGTCAACACTTCGCCTCACTAGGAGCGCCTACCTATTTTATAGATATCGTCACTCACGGAAGCTTTAAATAAATTAAATTAATGTAAAATAACATAATTGAAAATGGCTATTTTGTATGAACATGCATACGCAAGCGAAAGTAAAATTGAAGCGTACGCCTCCTCTTCATAAAAAATAGATAATTAATTGAATTGGGTAAAATACGAATCGATTCTAACGAATGTGATTTTAACCCATCAAATGATGTAAAACAATCACATTAAAAAAATGTGTGTGGACTCCTGCATTAGGTAAGTCCCCTTGTTGGTAAAACTGAAGATTTCATACATTATTTAGTAAATATGTACAGACTGATCTAGTACGGTACATGTGAGGGCAGGTATATGTAGAAGCCCTTGCTTTCCTCAAACTAAGTTAAGCTCAACATAATATAAACAATGCCCTGTGGCATTGTTCTAGAACAGATGCTAATAAGTTGCAAACACATCACCTGAGCCAAGAGCAACACAACAACAAAGTTTGTCTTACAACAGAACCGTATCTGCAACTCAGTTGCCACTGACTTACAAAATTGCTTCCTTCTATTTTGGTAGAATTGTATGCTTTGCAAATCCTTTGTAAAATGCAAATGTTGCCTTATTACCCTCGGAGGAAGTGTACTAAAGTGCCTCCGTGGTTCGTTAATGACAATATTACTTTTAAGTTATCTCTGACGTAAAGTCCTTAATGTTTAGGCGAGAACTGAATTCATTTCTCCAAATTGGGCAAGATGCCAATCCACAGCTGCAGTTTCTGTAACTATGCAGCTGTGATTGCTACAATTGTCGACTTCTTACGGGGAGGATTCTCGTATATTCAACAACAGCCTGAATATCATTCGCGTATCAGCTTCTTCCGAATGTAACTAGTAAATATGATTTCCGTAGCTCTTTCTATAGAAGCAAAGATTATGTCTAATACTGTCTCTCAAGTCAAGCCAAAAATTTCTTCAATCCGTCCAACACGGCACATTTTTTGAAACAAACGAATTCCGACATCACTGTTGTCCGTATCTTGGAATGGAATCTACAAGATTGACAATTATTTTAGGTGTAAGTTAAATATTGATCTTTTTTTATCATCACCTATGATCTAAGCTAGGAATCCGCTAGATTCTCAGCCATTCTAGATACTCCAGACAAAAAATTTGCTACATTATCTGCTACATAACTTTTGCCAATTTTTTAATGATACCATTATATTTCTGTGAATATTTTATTCTGGTCTCTTCATTGTCTTTTTATTGTAAGTTTTTGATCCCAAAGCATTGTGTTGTAGCTTGTAGTTAGTTAATTGCTTACCTAACGGGTTATTCGAGTTACAATGCATAATTAACATTCAAGTTCACAGGCCTTGTGATAATCGTTATTACATACAGTTGACATGAAGTTGTGACGTTTGCAAGGGTTTTTCCCTTGTGTATCGTAACGTTCGATTAATGCTATCGGGAAAATGGGACCAATTTGCCCGTTCTAGAGATATAATATTATTACTAGAGATCCAAAATTGTTCATTGTAAAGTGTTAGGTACTAAAGATCCGGTTACTATGAGGTACCTATCTCGCTTTACCAGCCACTTTTTTAGGTTTCCGTAGCCCGAATACCTCTATTTTATGATCACAATCTCTCAAAGATGATTTTATGATGATGATATTTTGTGTTTTATACGATGATACTGTAGTCGTTTGCTGACCGCAAATTGTGAGTATATGCTGCGAAATATGTAAAAATCTTCAGCCGGATATTCGGCACTCCGGCCAAGAGCCGCGCCGCTTATCCGGTATCCGGCGGAATCACTACTTTAAAACTCTTGCAGTGGATTTCTGCATTTAGAAATTATGTCATTCACAAAAGTAATGTTGTCCGAGGAATGATCATCGTCACTGACATTTAATGAGAACCGGAATCGAATGATCTAGATCAACTAACATTATAATCTATAAAAACAATACTGGCAATGCAAACAAAAAACAATTAACAGAAAAAATACATGACCAAACAGAACAAATCGAACCACAAAATATTAACGTTGGTAATACAAAGAAAACAAAGAATAGGACCTATCATAACATATCGTTGTTTTTCTAAGATAAAGGCACTCTGTGATATTTGATATTGAGGCTATATTACGCGACCTGTGTTGTGGATGTGAAGCTTTATGAACATAATGTGAAATCGATAGATGCTAGTGTTCCCAGTATTAATTACAAGTGTTGAAGTACTCCTTACTCTAAGATATCAAACAAACAAAGCATAACACCTACGCCCGTATTCCTTGAAGGCTAAAGCTTGTTGCTGTTGTACCCCCACATTTCTGTTGCGAGCTCATTGCCATCTACTGGGGAAGAATCCAAACTCCGAGCTGTTACTGAGACAATAACTGTTTGTGCGATCTTGAATCCAGGACCTCACGCTCAGTAGCTGTACTTGGGAACACTGGAACAATTAGGGCTATTAATGAGAAAGAATAAACTAAAGTCCATAGTAGTATCAATGCAATTATTTTAAACGAAAAATAAATGATAACATTTTGAAGTGAGCTTTATCAGCATTGTAATTAAGATTTCTTTTGAATAAGATTATAATGATGTATATTTTTATAGCAAGTATGTAACTTAGAATAATAAAGTTGTCAAATGACTCATTCTTAAGATCTTATCTCGAAATACTCCTGAGATTGTTGGCATTCAAAACACCATTTACTTTTAAGCTATTTGAACAATTTGTTTGTATAATTCTCATCAGTGACATAACAGCTTAAAGTTATCTTAAGAAGAGACAGTAATTTCATACGCCATTTTTTACAGAGTTCAAATTCTTATAAACGGTGTGTACTAGGTGCAAATAACTGAGCCATAAATAAATCAAGAAATAAATGAACAAAGAAGCTAAGAATTAAGCACATAATTCCGCCAGATTGGGCACAAACAGACCCGTCGGGGAAAACGAGAACGGACCTACATAAAGAATGTTCAGTAGGGAATTCAAGACCATTATCCATGACACAGAAAGATACAGAAGGTCCAAACAATTTTAGGTACAAAGAACTACAAACACAAAAAAATATCCTCTGCAGCCTGTAACTCAAACGGTTTTGGGCTGGTGAGGGAAGATGCTATCAGCAAAAGCAAAATAGTTATCCCATCATTTGAAGGCCGTCAGAACTATGTAAATCATTAGCAGGATGCAATATGGATGAAGATGACTTTAGAAGTTTTAGGGAATCTAGACGTTCTGTCGTTCTCTTACGTTCCATTTTTATGTGCGTGCCGGTAAGAAGTTGGCCTTCTTTGTCTTATTCCGCTCCATTACCCTCGACTTCCGACACATATATAGATAATCGATATACAATGAACATTAGAGAGATGATAGAAAGAGGTATATCGTCCGTAATAGTGCAATACAGCGTAAATTGCTACCATAATGGTTTTGCTAAAATCGTTTGCAGTTAGCGCGAGAAATTAGTTCATTTCATTACACAGAAATTATATCGGTACTTAAGTATGAAGTGTGATGGTTCCAAATGGGTTGAAAATGATATTAGATTTTGTAGATTCAATTTTATCATATTAATTTTTTCAAAGAAATGTAGATGCTGTCATATGATGTCATACTATGATGCTGGTAAACGGGAGATTTCCATACCAGCCTGAAGTACTAAGTCTGATATGCCGCTAAGAGCCCCACGAACTTTGCTTGCATGAGGTATCGTTGACGTCATGATTTCATGAAGTGCTTTATTAGCGACAAAGCGCGTGTTGCTAGGTTTATGAGAGCAAGCACCTGTGACATGAAAGTCAGAAAGTGACATTTTTCTTCAATAATCATCAGAATATTGAAGACATTTAAAGAAAGAAAATGGCATATTCTTGCTTTCTTTAACAATAGTCTCACGAAATTTACAGAATCCCGACACTGGGACTTTTACTTGGGGTAGCCAGGCTACAATGAGCTTTATTGGAGGCAAATAAAAGAGGTCTTAACTCTACCCTCACTCCAAAAGCCAAAATAATCAAAACATACTATCTCTCCATAATTACTTATTTCATCCGGATCATATTACCTGGATTACCAATGTTTGGGTCCTGTCACCTGCAAATGAACAACCAATCAATTTGAGCTTTACTAGATCCCCTGGGAGCACGCTAATCCTTCGTGATGAATGTTGGGTGGGATTGAAATGGGATTAGAAACGTTTAAATAGCCCTATCTTAAGCATTACAAAATGGTGACGGGTGAACGATAGTTTATCTGTATAAAGTCGTAATCTACGACTTTGGTCTTACGCTGAAAAAACTAATTAACAAAAACAGTTGAGTTTTGTGAAAATAGCAAGTAGTTGTGCATGCGTGCCGAACATTAGCTTAAGGGGTTTTTTTTTCTTCTTAGAATTTGGAATTTTTCATAGAGACTTAATTTGGGCAATGCAGGTGTACAACGATACTCCTTTAATAAGCTGTAATACAGGCGTGATGCTTTATTTCAGACGGTACCAGTTCATTTTGCTATAAGAAAATCAGATAAAAATATTTCTAACCATAGAATATTGAAACGGTTCTTATGCTTTTTGTTACTAATATTCTGAAAAAGTTTATTACCGTACGCTAACGCCAACTGGCCGTTATCTTTTCTTACATGATTCATTTCTATCTAATGGTAGTTACAAAAAATACGGTCGTATATTTTACTTTATATATGTTTGACTCTACTACAGCTATATTTTGACTATAGTCATAAATAAGATTCTGAAACCTCTTCTTGATTGCCTCATTGGTCTAGAGTTCGCAAGCGTTGAAGCGTGAGGTCCTGGGTTCGATTCCCTTGTGTGTTATTGGGGTTTTATATGTATGGAATTTTTCAGTAGCAGCACGGAGTCTAGAACTGTGCCCGGTAGATGACAATAGACTCGCCGCTTATTACATGGGACTCAATAACGGCATCTTCGAAATGTGCTTCGAAATGTGAAATGTGGTTTCTGAAAGCCGAGTCTGTGCTGTCTATCTTTTTAAATCTCATCTCAACTCATAATGATTGTTGTTGTTGTGATTTTGTTTGGTAATATCACAACTTATGTATGACTACAGATTTATAATTGAAAGATTGAATAGGATAAGGTTTTCACATAATTTAACATAGCATCACGCCTTGTGGTGTACCAAACAAAATCACAACAACAACAATCATTATGAGTTGAGATGAGATTTAAAAAGATAGACAGCACAGACTCGGCTTTCAGAAACCAACAGTAAATGACATCCGAGAAATGGGTAGATAATCTCCGATTATTAAGAGACGTAAACCTAGATTTAGTGATCAAAAAAGCTAGGCTATTGTATCCAAAATCGATATACCCGTGTGAAAACAAACACAGCACCGTTATATCGAATGCAATTAATACCAATACAGAAAAAGCTGATAAAAAATACGCTCTCACGGACGTGATAAACGGAGCTAATTTTTAATTCGAGCTGCAGATTTATTTAATAGACACAAACCGATTGTCAATTTGTAATGGTTATATAGACTCATAAACTTCTATTTGATAGGATTGTGTAGACATTTGTTTGTTTTTTGTGACGATTAGAATGTATAAGGAGCATATGAGACACGTCTTTTTAGTCAAGGTCATGGAAGCTAAATCATGTCTTTGTGAAACTCAATCCACTTAGAAGCTTAACGCTATTTGGTATTTGGTCGAAAATAGGTATGCTAGTGAAGATTTAAGATGGATAGTAAACAAAAATGCCTCAGAGGTCTCGTGGCTGCTTGCTCGGCCAATTAAAATGAGTTCTTTTTCCAGTTCCTAAATATATTAACTAGATCTACCAAGACACGTAAATATTTGCTAACAAAAATAGAATGAGGTTGGTCAAAATTTTTACCTTTACTTACATTAAAGCGTAATTTGTACTATCACCAATCTAAATTCCAAACATAACTAAAAAAAAGAAACCTTAGCTAAAGAATACGAGCTTAGATATTCCACCAGATAAAAGCATACAATCGAACATAAACGAAGTGCAGAATTTTGCATTTTAACTTTGAGAATTTCTGCAACAAAGGAGCAAACCCAATCTAGCATAAACTGGGGACTTAAGCAGCTGAGATGTTTAAGTATAAGGCATTACAGAGGCGAGTACAGGTAATGAGAAATGGGAACGCTGCACACAAACTGCAAAGGATTCTATGTAACGACTTTGTTTCTTGAAGAATCCCCTTGGGATATCTGTAAACTGTAACTCATATTAATATCATGTTGGTACAAGTTTTCCTACTTTCAAGTTGGGTCCCAAAGGCAGGCTCAAAGGCTGGCTGCTACAAGAGAACAGATACTAGATACTTTAAGCTTTATAGATTTTCAGCTTAAAATATGCAAGCAAATATTACAGCAACTTTTAAGGAAATCAATGATATAAAAAACGATTTATTTGATGGGGACACGTTATTCGTGCTTGCTTTTAACGTAACATCAAAATTTAGATTTTAAAGTTACAGACAGCGTCTAAAGTAGCCGAACAATGTACCTAGAAAATTTTATAAGATTTCTATGAATTTATACTTGAACATTAAAATTACTTTTTGTTATTCATTATTAAAGCGTAACTTTATCGATTAGTGTAATGGTTTAAATTAATTTCTAAATAACGATAAGTTTTCATCTACTTAAGCCGCTGACTGTACCAAAAATGTTATTCCTTTTTCTGCCATCCATTAAATAATATATTTAGGTATTCTTATATTATATGCCAACTTGAGCAGTAGTTCAGAAATAGTAAACCAAACCAATTTTATCGCAAGCAATTTTGTTACAATATAAAATTAGTAATTATAA
Source organism: Shargacucullia verbasci (assembly GCA_947562105.1). NCBI lineage: Eukaryota > Metazoa > Arthropoda > Insecta > Lepidoptera > Noctuidae > Shargacucullia > Shargacucullia verbasci. Next base: position 4,786,219 of record OX387296.1, read on the forward strand.
TCTCTAAAGCCTGGATTTAGTAGCGAAGCCACAAAATGAAGTGCCTGAAATATTATAAATTTTCTAACCAAGGTTTTGTTATAGAAGTGACCTAGTTGGAAAATGCCACTAACAAAAAGATTATTGGAAGTCTAAGTGTAAAGTTAAATCAATCTGGTTAAAAATACATGTACGTCATATAGACACATCATCTTCTTATTTAAAGATCAGCTCATGTCGTTGGAGCAATCGCCATATATAGTATTAGCCTACATTTATCTTCTGTCCACAGGTTTTCCGACAGCACGAATATTTTGAAGGTTTCATCATCACAGTTGGCATAACGAACAGCTTATTACAGCCATGGTAATGTCAGCAAATATCATAAAACGACGAAGCAACCAACAGAACACACGAATCGTTTACATATCAAAACTCCCAAGACAATGAGTCAGAACTCACAAGACCTGGACGCTTAATATGAAATTACATCACATCTGCCGCTGACACCGCGGAAACTTAGGATACAATGGGAATTCGCTTAAAAGCTCAAGTAACAGAATCGTAATTATACACGAGAATAATGAGACTGTGAGAAAACGTAGAACAATGGAATTTGCAATAGATTAGCCTTCAAAACCATTACGCTAAGGTTCAAGTTTGATCATAAATTCTGAGGCACTTCATTTTCAATTAAATAGTTACAGCATTTGCAAGCTTAGATATTCCGACGTTCCATACATAATTAATGAACAAAATTATGCTAAACTGCACTTAAACCTGACGGTTTACTATCCTGGATAATAGAGTTTAGAGTTACGATAATGCCCGCTGATGGCTCCTTTCCTATAGCGGAAATATTAGTACGTAGTTACATAAATATGCTGGTAGTAAGTCTTTAATTGTGCCTCTAGTACAGATGTTATATAAATACAGATTTCATTCAAAAACCTTTAGTATAAATCCCAAATTATATTGAATGAATCGTCGATAAAAACAGCCAATCGCAGCTTCTTAATTCGAGAGTCACGGGTGCGAACGAATGCCCCCGAAGTAGGCACGAGCACCGTGAAGGGAGCAACGCCTCTACACCTGCACTATCACGAACTGGCATTCTTGAAGACATGACCACTGTAAACTCTTTAAATTTGGAACCGATAGAAAAGAGGAATTTATGAACAAAATTAGATTATTGATAGATCAAAGTAAACATTCTAATTCGAAACGGAAATCCTGAACTTTTCCAACCGCACCAACATGAATCATTCGGTGTGAACACGTGCTAATCACAGTCAACTTGTACTTTCTCACTTAACCAATAAAACTAAACAAATAGAAGCAGGTGCTCTACTTTCTTCAACAAACATTTATGTGTAGAAAAAAAAGTTGCGAATTTAAAAAAGGTTGGAAGCAAAAATGGATCTGAATCAGACGATCAAACACGTCGACGCCGGCACAAATCCATTAAACCATATCCATATAAAAACATTTGCACTAGCACGCCCAAGACTGTTTCGAAAGAAGCCACGGACCGTGAACATTCCACCGGCCACTGAGCATGAGCGAACTGGAACAGACAAAAACATCAACGCCATACTTTTGTCCGAGTAACAGGAATTTAAAACACGAGGGATTGTCGAGAAAGTTGGAATATTACGGTTTTAGAATACAGGATGCAAGTATCGTCTTAAATGTACTTTTCAACGCTGATAAGACGAAGGCAACACGATAGATTTAGATTTAAGGCATCTTAATTCCAATCTTTAAATCAAAACTGATCGAGAAAAGTAACGAGCAGAAATACAATTTAGAAACCACTTCATTTGTCAACATCATGTCAATAAACGATCTACAAAATATATCAACAAAAAACTAGGCTAAATTCGAATTAATTCTAATGGAACCAAAGATGAACGCTAATTTGGAGTTCATGTATAAGTTCAGCCAACAAAAAAGGATTCCTAACACGCCATTTGGTATATTTAATGCGAAAAGATTAATTTGCTAAGCAATGGTCACGAGCACATTGTCAAGAGCCATGTTCTGGAGGCGATGACACTTGTAAAAAGAGGTTTTATTGATCGATTTTACGAAGTAAGTAGTCCGTGCGTGCGGCAGCTGCGCCGGCGCATGCTTCTAATCCCTCTCTTCGTTCACGCCGGCACCGTTAATGGAGGTTCCGTGGCAAAATGGCCACAATGAATCCGTAATTAATACTATTCGGAGCACGCCACTCTTCCAAGACGGCCTTGTTTTCAATTCGGCTTGCTACGCTATAGTAAATCGTTTATCGCATCACAGAAATTATTCCAAGGGTTAATGGACAGGTGAGATTGAATGTTGTACAGATTTTTAAAATGTTTCTCCGTTTCAAATAGTTTCAGATGTTTAAATAGCCGGAATAATGTCTTATTAACAGTGAAAAGTATGAAATACATATGAACTGTAGTGTATTTGAATAAATTAACCGCCACCCGTGCTGCAGTAACTGCGAGGCAAAGCTAAGAGGGATGTAGAAGAAGACTACAGTAAATATGTTTTTTGGTGTCCTTTTGTTTTGCTAATGCGTCCTAACATTACGACTAAAATACAAACGTTGCCACAGCGTCATCAACCCGTATTCCCGCATTGTGTAAGATACTAAAGAGCCCAGCTATAAATAATGATGTAATAAACCACTTCAGATGACAATGACGGTAATATTTAAACAACAAATACACTCAACCCTTTCAAGTATAATAATAACGGAAGTAGCACCATCGGAAGCATTCAAAAACATGATTTATAACGGTAAGATATTTGTTTGTGAGTCTAAAGGGAATTTCCTTGAAACGAGCCATATTGTCATTGTACGGCATACACTTATTTGCTTAATCTAAAATTCTTACCCTGGCTCTTTCTATTTACGTCTTTTCTCTAGAGACGCAAGATAACGATTCGACCGAATACGGGTTTAATTTTACCTACCATATTAAATTAGGAAATCCTCCACGGCTAACAATATTTTAGATGATCGTTTGACGCACTCTGGGCAGTCAGTCACCAATATACTAACTGGAAAATCATTTCACCATAGCATGAATTATTATGTAGCGTATGTCGAAACGATAGAAAAAGGAGAAGACCATATTATATTAGTGTAGTTTTCAATTGAAACATACATCTAAAACATTCATTAGTATTTGAATATAAATTGGTCATCTATCATAGATGAAACTACACTTAATTTTAAACAGTCAGACGGACAAAAAATTCATGGCTTTTTGCTCTTAGGTTCTTTCTGAGACGTAGGATAACTAATTATCTGCCTAGGTACCAAAAATATATATGTGAGGAGGCGATGTGTTAGTAGGCAGAGATCGTCAATCTTTTGGCGAGGTCATAAACATCTGATTATCTACTAGACTGTTTATACATTTGTATAATAGGAAGTGCAGAAAACTTTTCCATTTGGTATATACAATCCCAAAGTGGGTGTCATAACATCACTTATTTTTATTATAATATCAGCAGTTACTTTTTTATTTTTACGAATCGATGACTGGTTTTTTATTTGAGTCATGCGAGATTCATCTTTATCGGCCACGTTCTTGTCCTTTCTTTTTTTGCTCGCATAACTAATGCAAATGCCGCTCATCCCACGTTAATAATAGTTTCATAATTCAATGCTCTCAGCAATTTGTATTTGAGACACGGGTTGGAACTCAAAAATTAAATAGATTAAAAATATTTAATACCTACTGGCAAAAGTGGCGTAAAAAAGAAGGCCTATACTGAGGAGTGGGCAGACGTGGGCAGAATAGATAGAAAGACAATTCTTAAATTCATTTTTTATAGTTGTAAAGATGTCAAATTTATCATCGTCTCAAAATATCTGTCAATATTGCAGCTGCCATCAGGCGATTCCATCAACAGTTCATAATTGGTAATTATCTAAAGATATTCAGCCTAATTAACCGGCACATCGGTAGCTTCATTAAAGGTTTCATCGGATTGTACCTTATAAGTGTATTTTATTTATTAGAGTCTAGACTTAAAATATTGCTGTCTGTATGTCCATCATCCGCTTCTTTGGAGGTCTGTGTAAGATTAATCAAGATAAAATTATTTCTTTAGTACTGCGTTTAACAAAGCGGCTTTTACCTTGAATCGTGAGAATTTTCCAATCACGCGGAAGATAGTAATTAATTAACGTGTGTGAAGCATAGAAATTGATACTGTTAACGGATTTCGCCGTGAAAAACGTCTATCGTTAGAAATCTTGAGATCGTTGAGCGTCGGTGTGAGTCGATACTCTTAGGTCTTTTGTTGCTGTGTTATTTATAATATTCACACTGTTACATACAACAGTATGAAATGACACGCTTTCTTTAACAGTGTATTCTAGATTCTTAGTTCCATTTTTTAGTCATAGGACTTTTTTGTCGGTGTTGGGTATTAAATTTTATCTTGACAGTGTCCATTTACATTTTTTACCTCTTAAATTTTTATTATATATCTTAATGTCATAGACTGGATCAAATGTTTTTTTTTAAATAAAGAGTAGCAGCATAAAGGCAATTTTAACTAATTGAATTAACTCTTGAATAAAAATAACCAAAATAAGGGCCTTGATTTGGAGAATCCGAAAATAAATGAAAAATAACACACGATACTCTTGTCGCATAAAAATAAATTTAAAACTTACCCCGCACGCTTAAATCTGATTTTCCGTTGACCACAAAATTTTAACCGTTGCAGCACATTGTAAGGGAAACGATCCATTCATTGTAACTTGTACAGCTTCAACGTCGTTTCCAGACGAATTTCAACTTTAATCTTTTCATCATAAGATATCAATTTCAATGCTGTTTGCCCTGTTAGTAACGTCTTTGTTTGAAGAATTTCGTACGGGAACGGACGTTGAAAAAAAGGGGCACGACGGGAACACACCTGTCTGTGATGTTGCCAGTTTTTGATGAGAACCAGTGAATGGCGACTATACGTACAATAGCACTGGTTTTTAAATTTGGATAAGGTTCTTGAGTAGCGCTCTCATTCATGTCCGTTTGCGTATCATTTTGACAGATTGTTAAGTGGTTTTGCTGTTCTACTCGCTAATAAGTTCGTAATTTTATCGTTGTCTTTATAAAGGGATTAAGGCTAAATTCGATTCCGAATTTAATTTTGTTCGTTGTTAGCAAAGCGGCCTTTTAAGGCGATAGATTTAAGTGAATAAAGGAGTTAATCAGTGCCTCCTTAAACGGCGATTATAGGTTTCACTCCAAAATTAAAACAACTCTTTACAAGAGCTTGTTACGACGAGTTTAGTCTTTACTCAGATTGGAATGAACATTTGAGGATAAAGACAAAACACGTCGTAATAAGTTACTTGGAACATTAGTCGCTTCGCAAAATAACATTTTATAGCTGCATTGCCATAATTCTGGGCAAACGAGAAATAGGCTATTAAGTTGAAATACCGCACATAACTCGTCCAGTTCCCAACATTAAGTTACATCATAACTCGTCCAGTGACAGATCAGTCAACAAACTCCTGCGCACCATTCATTCGCCCACGACCGCGTTCCTAACTCGAAATGTGATTTAATACTTTTTGGATTTATAATTTATGGATAGTTTAGCTGACTTAAAGCCTTATTAATTAGAATGTATTTAGTTTAGCGAAATGTATAAAATACTTTGTCAATTATTGAGTTGGTTGGTTTAATACTCAAAGGTGGATTGTCTTAATTTCGAGAGATCTCGGTGAAAGGCTACATGGCATTACAATACGCAGTATTCCATTTGGCAAAAATTATTAAAACAGTGCGGAATTATGGGGCTACTAATAGGAACAGTTTCAACAGTTTGTTGTCTGCTAGAGAAATCGAAATCATGTTTGCAGACTGTAATAATTAATACATAGATACGTAGATTTAGACAATGAGGTAATCGGACTCGGATACTAGTCTACTAAAACTAAAGTCTAATTAGTATGACCACGGAATAAATAAAAGGCATGATTAATTTTATTATTGTTTAACGTTTATGGTATGATCTATTTGAAGATACATATACAATATTTCGTAGATTTAATTTATTATTATGTATAAGTCTTAAATAAAACACTGTAATGTGTGGAAATACCTACATAATCTCCAGCAGATTTTACACAAATGCGTATGCGCCGCGACCCGACCTTTTTCAAGGACAATACAATACGGTCAGTGTCCTTCTAAAGTTCACATCATACATACAACAAATCATACATGACCCACTAATCAAAAACATTAACAAACAGACAAACATTTCATCATACAAAGTGCGGAGATGGCTGAGATGAATCTATTGTTTTTTCATCAGTCATGCATAATCAAAATATGATGGAACAATGCAGCTGTATCGAACAATGTGTCCTAATCGCATACATATGTCAGGATGGATGTTGGGGTACACCTTGATGATCGAAAATTGGCCCATTATCATAAATATATGCTGTATTTACATAATTCAAACGATGTGTTGATACGAAGAAACGCGTTTTGTTTAACAATATTTTGTGACTTAAAAAAGGTTGTATAGTTGTTTTGCAGTGGGTGGCCCGCAAAAAGAGCTCATTCTTTACATTCGAGGCAATTTGCAGCTTTCTCACTCACTAATTGATACAACGTCAATTTTATCGTAAAACGAGGGATTTGACGAATAGATAGCGGCGCAAAGTATCATAGCTCTCGGTACCAAATAACATAAAAAAATGTTCCAAAATCACTTAGGACGTTAAAAAGAATTCTCAATTAGGTAGGTAGTTTGCAAAGCTAACCTGACAAGATTGTTTCATAAAATTAAATCGATCTGTAAACAAACCTCCTTTAATAAACAAAGATCAAAAAATATATATTGATCTGAAAACGCAACCTTTATTATCGGCTACCATATTCCAAATACAACCCGGGGTACAATATTATTTGCATAAGGCTTACCTTTAGGAATGAGGAAGGAATGTATAATCAGTTTTCTGCCTTTTTACGACTTTTGGATTACTTTCAAGCTGTCTTGAATATGAATTTGATTAAGCACAATCTACTTATGTAGCAGATAAAGTCACTGAGTAACTTAATAAAGGAATTTGAATGGAACAGATTTTGATATTCAGTAACATGTTTTGGATCCATTATTAAGCAAATGAGGTGTTTTCTTGAAATTGGACCAAGTAAACAAGATGGATTCCCGTATTTGTTGGTAATTGAATGCCTGACAATTCCAAGAAGTACAAAATAAATATAAAAAGCAATTCTTAACCAAACCCAATGTCTTAGTATGTGAAACATTGATCCTAATTTTCGATAACAACAAGAACACCAAAATTAATCATTACGTACGCAGAAACGATCTCCTGAACCGATTCCAAAAATCAATCATCTAGTAGCATCGTTTACTGAATTAAACCGATCAAAACTAAAGCGTGCCTTCAATATATTGTAATAGTCCCATCCATCATTGCTCTACGAAGAAAGATTACATATTTCATTACACAGTACAAAGTGTATAAAAAACTGTTCGGACAATTTGAGGCTGTCTTTTTATGCTGTCAGTTGGAAGCCGGTGTCCGAGTCCATCATTAAACGAAATCTCAGTAATCATTCATCATCAACAGTGATTTGACCAGCGGTTAACCCGCCAGAGGCTGAGCTCCCAAGGTAGTCATTGAGAATAAAAAAGGCCTTCAAATTCTTATACCTTTAATAACGAGGCTGTTTTGTTTAAATATTGATTTTTTCTGAAGATCTTTAGTGTTTCTGAAGGTTTTTCTTTCATAACATAAAGATACAGGATCCAAAGACCGAAAAAAATTATAAAAACAGCTATTAATAAAAGAAACTATTGCAAGGAGGAAGCAACACCGGTAGCTATCACTTCTTTTGTTTCCTGCATTTTGGGACTTGATGCAGACTTCCGATTCCACATTTATCAGCACGCTTCAAACCATTCACGTTCATTCCAACCACTATTTTAAAGAAATCGAGAAACCCAGCTCAATTTACATAACAAATCGACTCATTATTATGAAAATTTTACTCTTCTCTTAATATTTCCTCAAATAATTTTCGGCACGCAAACGCCTCGAGGCAAAAGAAAATAAAGAAAGAAACACGTAAACGGTAGCCGATATATGAATTGCCTTTTTTGTTACCTCTTAAAACGTACCAACATATTGTAAAGGATATCCGTTGTTGTCCGCAAGGGGTCATTACGAGTAGGCAATCCATATTTTTTGTACGCATCGCAATATGATAATAAAAAAATGTTTACACATTCGTTAAATTGTCAAACGAGTCGATAAGTGAAACTCTAGGACATACAGATGAAAGAAATTACAGATTGATTGTGTTTATATCACTTGCAGAGAAAACAAAGTCTCAATACTGAAGAGTGATTAAACTGTTTAGCAATATCAATGACGCAACCGTTGTAGACGAAACAATAATTTGGTTTAGACTCTCGTGTCGTATTCGTTCTGTGCTCAACTGGGATAAACCATAGTCTATGGGCAGGTTATGGTAGGTATAGTCCAATAGTCTTCATCTAGTATCTAAAACAAAATGTTCTATGGGCCATAAATCAAATGCTGTACAACCACACATCGTTTGTCTGTCTGAACTACTCTAAGAGTATTTTAACACATTTACCCGAGCCCAAAGTCAATGACGAGATATAAAGAGAGATGTTGCTTGAAAAAAAAAAATGAATAAGGACAATTTTATGAGTTAATACCTATGTGTAGAACACTACCCATAGGTATTAACTCATAAATTGTATCAATATATCGATGTCAATCCCCATAGTGATTGGTGCGCTTGTAATTCACGCCTATCTTGGCATATGTCGTTCCAGTTCCCAGAGAATTACGCGCATTTAGAATATATTACTAACGAGTAGGCTCTACACGATTCCTTTCCCTACTCGGGTGATAAATTTGATTCTAAATTATGTACATACGTTTGAGAATGGCTAGACCTAGCTTCATACAAAGGATGATTAATGTATTTTTGAGTTAACTGGTATTGCAGTGTCCTCTTTGCAATACTACGTCGTACACTCGAATCGTATGTTCTATCTTCGATTAACAACCCTGTTCATATTTGGGATAGTCAGTGTCATAGTGAATATCAATAAAATACGCTGTTTTGGTCTAAAGTGGTAATAAATGAGTAACTGACATCTTCAATAGTCTCCATAACATAATAACATTGATGTAGACGAAGACATAACAACCAAAGCTATTACAAACAATATTCTCGTCGGTTATGAACTTATGAATGTTATGACTAATTCATCTGAGAAAGTAAATTTCCCAATAACAGATTAATTTGCCGAGCGATTTGACGATTTATGTCAAACAAATTTAAGGCCAATAGCTAACAAGAAAGTTTTATTAAATAATTTTGTTGTCCCACCAAAATATTTACTTAAAACCAGTCATAGCTATATACTAGTAGCAGTTTCTATAGAACCCAAAATCAAAATAAATACTGTTCAAATTTGTTTCACTCAAGTTCTGTTAGTGAAGTGAATCAGGGGCGACCACTCATAAAGATAAAGAAACCTGTTAATCAGTGACTTCCTCGGAAAAAGATTAAACATGTACAAAACAAGTAATTGGTTCGAATAATTCCAAAACTGGATACATTAAAGAAACGAGATTCTTGGCTGTCAACGACTTCAGACTTTAAATCAATGTTGGTAATATTTCCATGGTTTTATGGGAACGATTAACTAGATAATGTGTCAGCTGTCTTAACTTGGAAGTTGTTTGTCAAATGAAAATGTGTCGTTTATGTGTTTAAAGATGATTGGACTTTGATAAAGTTTAACTTTATATTACAGGATACTCAGCTCGTAACAGGCGTTTATTACTATGAGAAAATTTCTTAAACAAGGAATTTGAAAAAAAAAATGTTATATTTTCCACATTTCATATTTTTTCACTTCAAATTCTAAAAACCATTGCATTTGCACCATAGATATAAATATACTTATTTTCCCATAACAACTTGTATTGTGCAAGTAATTTCTTCTTCAATAAGTGTAACTCTATCCGTCTAATTAATTGTTCTAACAACAAACAATTTAACATGTTACAACACACCATATTCACACGCCTCATCGGATCTTGCGTCATTAATATCACTTCACACTTTTGTCAACGGTTAATTAAAGTAATTACTTCAATCCATACAATCTAATAGAGGGGACAAATGTTTAAGATCAGTCAAGTTCATGACACGTCTCAACTGGTCACGACATGTTCGCTACAAGATGTTATGAAATGAATGACTCATAGACAGTAATGAGAACATTAGTTACAGAATTTATGAATTGCGTTCGCGGTTCGGCCTGATGTATGGCACACTCAGCAGATGCTTAGACTGCTAAAATAAATGCCGACAGACTGGTAGTTACAATGAATGTAGTGCCTGTCTTTATAAATAACTAAATCGCTGATTCCAGAGGTTATGCAGAGGTGTTCTGTTAATAAATTCGCCGATGACGTATGAGGCACAAAGGACGTGATAAAAACATACAAGGCAGCCCTATAATCAATCAACATTTAAATTAAGAAAAATCTTTGTGAATGGAACATCTCAATTACACTTTTAACCGATTAAAGCAGGGTTGTGTGAGCAGAAGCTGCTATATCCGCATTTTTTCGTTTCTTTTTTTATATATATAGATTTTTGCTCCCAAAATTATACTATGTTAATCAGTCAGTTTCAAATCTTATATTCTCTACCGGATGATCAGAAGAACTCGTCTTGTAATGATTCCAGATAACAATAAAAAAAACACGTTGGAATTAACTTTGCAATGCGCTGTGCCAGGTTATTAGCCCGACTCCGACACCTACCTTAATAACTTGTTTCCTCAATAAAGCCTTTCAACTTTCCGAAACTATAATCCATAGGTATACTTACTCTATTTTTTATACTTCCTCTTTAAACCTACAACGGACGTATAATTAAGAATAGGTATTTAAAATTAAATCTTACCAAAATAATCCTAAAAGATTTTACTCTCAAAAAGCAATTAGAGGCGTCTACTTTTACTTTAATTTCTACTCCAAAGCTGAACTTATGAGAATACTAAGTGAGTAATTACAATTACAAAATTGAAGAATTAAGTATTTGAGTACTCGGTTTAAATAACTTTATTCGAAGAATTATTTTGCTACCAAGATTAAACGGCAAAGCTACAAAAAACAAATGAAGGATCTCCATAATACAGACTGACAAAAACAAAAGCCGAAACAAAAAGCTATTAACAGCATATGAAAAACAAGAAAAAACTGAATAAAAGAACATTTAATTTTCAGAACCTAATTACAAAGACTGACGTGTTTCGCCAGAAAAACCTCACAAAATATACCTACGCTACGTAATGTCGGCCTCGTGTCAGCATTTACTAAAATAAGTACCCCAAATGGTAAAAGGGCTGGACCCCTTATTTCTGACATTAACGTCTGGCTTTTTCTAAGCTTCCAATTTAGGGAGCCACTCTTTACGAAGGTCGGGAACGGTTGCAATTTCACCGTTTCGACCTCGTCTGGCTTTGTATTAACTTTATAATTCATATGTAGGTATTTAACATTATAAGATTCAGAGGGAGGGATTCTATTGTACACCCATATTGTCCAATGTAATAGGAGACGAGCCTATTAGCAACTACTGAGACTTTTCTAGAGAACCCAGGTCCTCACGCTGAACAGTGGCACTTGCGATCACTAAACCAATGAGGCAGTCAACGCAGGTTAGGATTGCCAACCGTCCTGTTTTTTCAGGACATGTCCTGCTTTTTTGAGTGTCTTGGGTTGGTGTCCTGGATAGTTATCAGGTAGCGTCCTGGGCTTTTTAAAGAGTCCAAGTAAGGCCCTGTGTTTTATTATTCGCGCGCCACTACTGCCTCGAACCTTACGTTTAATCATCTGCGTTATTTTATAATGTAATCCTTCATTTCATTTTTTATATATTTAATTGCAAGACAATTTCATAAAACATTGTAATTGTTATTCATTGAATTTCATTGACACTGTTTTCTTATTCTTTTCTTATATTGCGTCCTGTTTTTAAACCGAAATGTCCTGGTATTACCACTTTCAAATACTGGTTGTCAAAATTTGGGTATGGTAACCCTAACGTAGGTACTTATTAGTATTATTGAGTAAATAATAATAATAGTAGGTATAAATAATTTTACTCTTCAACTAATTATATTTTATTATTCGAATGAATCCATAATTAGCTTTGAAAAAATCATCTGTATATTTAGTGAAACTGTATGCTTATCTTTTTGATCTTCTGCACCTTATTGCATGAGCAAGACTTCCTGATATTCCTAGTTCCCCCACCAGCTAGAACACTTTGTAAGTTCGCGTTTATTAGTCTTCTGTGACGTAACATTTTCGAAGTAGGTAGATGTAACAAAAATCAAACAAGTTTACTGCGCATCATAATAAAACGTTACCTACTAGTAGCTGCATTGTTTTCATTGCCGTTTTATCGCCACCGCCTTTGTCTTTATAACACTAGAATAAAATAAAACTAAAATGTTTCTTATTCTACGCTGAGAGCAAACGATGTAACGATTCCTTTACTGTGTGTTACTATAATAGTCTTTAATGGTAATGTTATTAGGGCGTGGAATTTTAGTCTGGAAGTTCAGAGAGGCTCTTTTTAGTTTGATTTTAAATATAAAAGTGTCCTTAAACTCAATAAAAAGTATATTATATAAAAAAAAACTGTACAAAATAACTTCGTAGAATCTTAAATTATAATTCTCACTCGTATGTTGGACCCTTTGTGTTTGTCAAAACGATCTAGAATGTAAAGTTATTTTAGGTGTAATAAAGTAAAAAATCCAGAAACATAAACCAATATATCAGTATTCTCTAAAAATATGCTCAAAGAACATCTCAGAACTGGTCGTCCATTCATAACTGAGCGTAGTAAAAGGGTCAGTCGTACGCGCATCATCCTTGTTATCATTAACACCTCACCACTCCCACGTTACCAAATATGTATGGGAAATGTTATGTTTGATCTCCATCGTGTTTCGTGTTATATTATGTATAATTTATTTATGATTTTTTGTTACAAAATGTTTTAAGGATTTTATTAAGTGTTTTAGGTACAAATCCAATAATATATATCTTATATTAAATGTATAGGACTATCGTTTGTTGAAGGTCAAAAATTTAATAGAATATTTTTTGCTATCGTGTTTCTTGTAAGAAGATTTAAGGTTCAATCCTTATTCGATCGGGTTTTATTTTTATTTTTAAACTGCAGCTAGAACGGATAATCCTGTACATAATATATGCGTATGAGTTAGTGTTATTTATAGCACTATATAAGTGGTATGCTTCTGATAAACTTATTTTTTTATTAATTTTCTTTTTCATAGTAGATAATTTAGGGTAATTTCACATCTGACGGAAGATGCGTCAAGTATGTTAGGTTGGATGTTCTATTATTTATTTTTCTGTTCTGGCGTTACGCGACTGACGATAGGCGGAGCAACTTCCGTCAGATGTGGCATCGCAAAGTAGGAACGATAGATATCTATTGTCTATCGCAGAAGCGCCGGACGCCTCCTGTCTTAAAAAATTAAAATAAAACTTATTAAACCTTACGCTATAGTTTCTACATAAGATAGCATCACGCCTGTATTCCCCGAAGAGTTAGGCAGAGGTGTACTATACATACATATATGTACAGCCACATTTCGCCGATGCCGTTAATGAGTCCCATGTAATAGAGGGCAAGCCTATTGACTCCGTGCTGCTACTGAGAATTTCCATACAGAAAAACCTAATAACACTTTACCCGACCCGGGAATCGAACCCAGGACCTCATGCTCAGCATTCGTGCTTGCGACCACTAGACCAATGAGGCAGTCTTTATTTTTACACTTAGCAATAAAGAGCAACACAAAGAACCAGTCAGTGTAATATGACGAACGTGTCATAAAACAAAAATCTACAGAACAAACATTCGATTTTGGTCGACAAAACAATAGTGTGACCAAAAGTTCGATATCATACAGGACTTTTTGTACAATCAGCTGGAAAAGTAGTAGTCATCAGTTTTATAAAGATTTTTGTGAATGAAAACTTCCACAGTTCACTATTTTATTGTAATTTATTATTTTAGAATAGCATAATTCTTTATGTGTAATAATTAGTTAAAAACAATAATAATCGCCTTTGATGAAATTAATTTCAAAATTATTATGTCGGGAAGTAACTGCAGATATAAAACAAATGGCTTTAATGACACGGCAAAATATTTAAACACTTCAATGCGGGCCCATAAATATTTTATTGTTCGATCAAGTAAAGTAAACAACAAACTCCTGAATGTGTCAAAAGGGCAAAGAAATCTGAAGCATTAAGTGAATTTTCGACGACACGAACATCTGTTATCTTTAAATTGTGATTGTTCACAGGCGTAAAATGATAATTAGCTTGTATTAATATTTATAATTGTTAGAGTTGCTATTACATATGTGAGCCGATAAAGATGAATATGTAAAAACATAATTAAAATGCCGTTCACGTAGTTTTAGATCCTCGGAAGAAGCTAATATAATTTTAATTTGTTACAAGTACATTAGAAGGGATCGTGCTGTGCATTACAAAACATAATTTGCATGAGTTCTCATAGGTTCTCATGGTGTCGGAAAGATTAAGAAAATGCTAATAAAAACAAAAAAAAAGAAGTCATACCTATTGACACATTGAAAAAAAAAAATACACCTGGTACTCTGCTTTCCTCAAAAATGGTTAACAGAGCTAATAGTCAATATTTGATATGACTATATTAGGTATCTTTCAGAAAAACTATTTCTATTAATAGATTTTTATAGGCATAGCAAATAAATTCATTAGGGTAACCATGTTTAATAACCATAAAATGAGACCGTAGCCGCTACACCGTATACTGTCCAAATATGGTTGGTATCAATACGAAACCACTTAATTTTGATAGATATGATGACTCAAGCTAATAAAATTAATGTTTCCGACCGACCTACTTGCTAAATACTAGATGGACTAATCCCTAATCACACAAAACGAAATTCAACTTTACCACCATTACTTTAAAGGCCATTTCAGTTTGAAAGTATTTGGTTATTTTAAGAACTTTTAAATTACAATTTAGTTAGTTTCACAGCGGAAACGGTGTTGTCGGAAGGCAACCCTTGCGCTCGCGCAGCTGACCGGTACACTGGGGTTAATTTAAAAATAAACCCGTTTTTTTACAAGCCGTATTTAGTGACTGGAGTGAGTTTACATTTTTTTGTTTAAAAAAGTAAAATAAGGAACTTGATGTATGTGTGCATCTTTGTTTTTTCTTGGTGTAAACTGAGCCCGGAACAATAAAAATTGGAAGTGTGTTGAAGGCAAAAACGCTGTGTATGTAGGGCTTCACGATTATATTGCATGGTTGACTGAGCAGGAAATATTCAAAGGCAGATATTACGAAAAAGTTGTTTAACGTAGAGCTCTGTTTAATGAGAAGATAGAAATCTAAATCAGTCCCTTTAAGATCACTAGTTATTAATGAAGACAGAGTACATCTGGAGTCTAGATTAAGTGTATATATAAAGTATCTACATTATTTACGTTCAGTTAGGTTCTAAGTCCAAGATTCATTACAATTAACTCGGTTGTAATCTTTATTGCTATCTAGAATTACTAACAACACTATACGTAAACCAGCAATAATATTATCTCAACTTATATTAATAACCTCAGGTCATCTCAACACGTACTCGGAGATACTAAAATATTTTCTCGTATATTCATTAAAAAATACCTAAAAGTTCACACTTGATTATACTCTTATGTGGGTACTTAATAAGTTTCTAAGAAATAAAATTTATGCGTTCGAACAGGAACTACGCCCATTCGTAATTGATTCACAGATCACTGATAGAGCATAATGCATTTGTAAGAACTGTGCCTATATTTAATATTTATATACTCATCATTTCCTGTGGGTGTTGTTAGAGGCGAAGTGATGATTTTATCAGGATGAGGAGCAGTATCGATCTGGGTCACACTAGATCCGGTGGCGCCAAGAGGGCTCCAATGTTCGTTCAAGGGAACGATATTTCTGTCGAGATTGCCCCGTAATCTGTTGATCTTTGACATTGATCCGATAATACATGTTTGCACCTAAGTATAGGTTTTATTTTTATTACTGTTTAATGAACGGGAAAATACAATGAACCATTTGTCATCATGTTACTTTGTAAAGTCAACCGACGGAAAGGTTCACTGTTAAATTAATACTAGAAGTTTAGATTAAATCCTCGATAAATAAATAAAGAAAAAAAAAATAATAATACTAGAACTGTCTCAATCTAAAAACTCATTACATACTTTTTGAAATATTTATATGTTCTATATTTACCGATTCATTCCATTATCCACATAAAAATAAATGCATGGAGCTATCTAGATTTGTGTTTGTAATAAGCACATATTATGCTTGAAAGAACAAATATAAATCACATCATATTTTATTTAAACGTCATGCTGGATTTGTTTAAAGGATTTCTGGCTAACCCATTAGTTAAATTAGTGAGAGGACACAAGCACGCAAACTTATTCCTGTCAACACATTTTGCCAATAAACAAGTAACGAAACATAAGGACCGTCACACACGAAACAAATGACATACATACGACTTACAAACGATACGAGAATGTTTTCTGTTTGCACTCGACTCCTCGGTCCTTTGATCCGCCGGTCTTACAACGGAAATACGTTTTAGTAAGTACAAAATGAAATACTGTACGATTCTGGCGGGTCTTTAGCCTTACTTATGTTATGCGAAAACTTTGTTCGGTGTTCATAACGAATGTGGTAACTGGTGCTTATGTTTATATAGATTTTGTAGGAATTTTCTGTTTTCACTCCACGGTTTATTTTTTAAATACAATAGCTGTATCTTCAGTGAGTTTATGCAAACATATCTAGGGTTGAAGTAGACTCCATTGAATAACTGTTCTAGAACAATCATTTATATGTTTTAAACAAAAGCGAAAATACCATAATAAACAATAGAATTTATTACTTATATCAAAAATTATTTAATTAAGCATAACATAAATCATCAACTTTAGGGACTCACGTCGAGAATAAAAATAATACCTACTTTATTACGAGAAATTCCGACCGTTTATTGCGCACAATATATCAAAGCCCTAATCCCCAACTATTTAACTTTATACTGTTAACACGAAATATTTCCGCACACAATAAAAACAATTTCCTACTGACTCACCTCGCACGTTTCGTTAGGTATGCAATGAAACTAAAAATAATACGTTTAGAGACTCGCAGGGTCGAGGCCGGGACTCGAGTCAACGCCACTATGTACACTATGCACACCAAACTGACGCGCCAACTTGGGAATACTCCCAATGGCATAAAATTAAATCTTATCCTACTTTTACATGATTGTACTTGATGATACTGACCTTGAAGTATGCAATGGGAACCAAAATACTGAATTAAGAAGACGAAGAATGGTATAAATCAACGAGTCAGATTGGAGTGTAGTTTACGAAATCAAATACTCCATAATTCGACATTCTTGGGAATTGTAGCAACACATCCTAATCCGTATTTATTTATATACATATAGTATTATATTGAAAATATTTAACTAAAGGTTAACTTGATTCTTAAGGTAAATGTTTCGAGAAAATCTATTGCGGAAGATGGAATATTTTCAAAGTTCTTTATTTATATTTTACCTTGCAATGCACTGTACAGAAGAAAACTTTAGCGACAATATTCATTAAATAAAATTATAAACAAGCTTCTTAAATATTATAATTTATTAGAGGCAGTTACTTAAAAAAAGAACAGTACCTACTCCATTGTTAAAAATATTAAATTATTCCAAAATACACTTCTCACGCTTAGGACTAACCGAGCCATAAAACAAAAAATATTCGCACTCTAAAATAAATCTTACCTCTTTAGGCTAATTCGGCTAGGCATACTGATGTTCCCCACACCTGTCATGGCTGACTTTATACGTCGTAAGGCGGTAGCGTGAGGTGAATGGGCAAATCGAGTCAGTTGCCGATAACAGACAGACATCTATATTCCCATAGGGGCGCTTATAACCGGCGACACGGATGAACGGAATGCTAGACAAGAAAACTAAGGCTAAGTTCACTGGCAATATAACGGACGTTTAAGTCCACCGTTTAACTTTTACAACTTTTGTAGCATTTTACAAAGTTTTATAAGAAGTTTTAGGAAGAAAATTTGCTATATCTGTACAACGTAATTTGATCGACTAGTATAGGTACTGGTTAGTTAAGAAAGATCATTTACAAAATTTCGATATTCATCCACTTATGCTTGTTTTGTTTAAACGTTATCGGTGAATAATGAACATGGTCTTCTAGTCTAAATTAATGGTAATCTTCATAGGTACCCCTTTTTATATACGTGTTGATGAACTGATGTATAAATATTGAGTGTGTTTACAAAGGTCAAAATTCAATGACAGGAAATCCGAGTTTAAAATTTGCATTGATGTTCGGGGTACCTGTTAACGAACAATTGAATAATTTATTTTCTTAAATTTATTTTAAAACTGTTATTCTTTATATAAATAGATTTAAGTATAATCCAGAACGGATAAAAAGAACAATATTTCCTATTCATTCACTGAGTATCATTAAAAAAAACGTACTATCCCATAGAATTAGTAGGTATGGCCACTCTACCGTACAGGAAATCGCTGTTTAGCTTATCTAGGTGGCGCGTTGAGTATCCGAGGCTCGTTTACCTGTTTTAACAATTTTGTTAGACGCAAACTTTAATTATATTATATTATTTAGTGGTCACCCTACGTTTAAGCTTCATAAGAATGCGCGCTTCTTAGTAGGTAATTGAGAATAGCTTGGAAATATTAAATTCCCTATTGGTGTACATTAATCGTGTAAAATTCCTAGCTAGTAATTAAGCAATAAATAATACTGATATGAAACTTGGCTAGAGAAAGACTGGTACGTCGAACTTTTACAAACAGAAATTCGTAGAAAGTCGTATCTAATGTCTGTTTCGAAAAACACGATTGGAAACATTTAAAAAAATTACTTTATACAGTGTGGACTACCAAAATATATCCCGTAGGCGTCATTGCGTAGGTTCCGTACCAGGCAATGAAAATGGTTTTAAACAACAAGCAAACTCATTACCTACGCGTAACTATTTCTGATTCGGCACGTAAATTATGTACCTTTAAGTATGTTCAACCTACGATCTAATACAAATAAATAGACATCACATCAGCTGGTGTTCTATCTTTGGCACCGGTTCAATAAACCAAAGCGATTTCAGTAATGAGCCCAGACAGAACAAATAGGAAACTACTTATCTAGAATATAGAAATGTGTACGGATGTTGGCTTAGGACGCATCTTCGAAAGAGGTTCGAAGAGAGAGAGGTCGAGTATGTGCGATGTATTTTCTTTTAATTTAAATCTGGAATTGAATTTTGGAAATTAGCTTCCTCCATTGTCACTCCTTGTGAATGCTACGATCGCGATTAATAATAATTCGAATTTTGAAATGCTGTAAATATATGCCATTAATTAATTATCTACGCGAATTAGGGTTTCATAAAGTAGCACGGTAGGTTTAGAAGCATAGGTTAAAACAGTAGGTATGTGGGAAATGATACATGTAGTGCAAAGAATTAGTAACTTCGCTATCCTTTGTGCATAGTAGATATAGGTATGAATCAACCGTTTTATTTGTCTGATTTTCGTAAGCACGAGTGCCGTTAGAGAATTCATAATATTTTACTTATAGTTCGATTCCTTGTTCGGAAAAAAATGGTTCGATGCGATGTTAGTTATTTCGGCCCCTCGTGCACATCAGTACGTAGTTGGTCGTAAAATTTCCGGTAAATCCTAAGAGCATGCAATGACTCAGTTACCCCTGAGACTAATTTTTACATCGGTACACAACGTGACTAGGTGTACCGTGTATAGTCACACTAATAAAGGACTGGTTATTTCCTATATTACGTGATTAGCAGAAGAAAGATTAATCGTAGTCAGCAGGTGAATCATGTAATACTAGCGACCCGCCCCGGCTTCGCACGGGTGGCAGCATATACGGCTTCATTTTTTTCTTTCGTAGTGACGTATCAGCCTTTTACGTCGAGCATTTACTCGACGCACATAAAGCATCCAGTCGGCATGTTTTTTTCGACCTCGTCAACTATCATCGTCATATTTCAGCCAATTTACACAAAACCTTAACGAATTATACACCTAAACCTTGCTCATGAATTACTCTGTCTATTAGTGAAAACGCATGAAAATCCGCGAATTTTTGAGTTTATCGCGAACAGACAGACAAACAGAGAGACGCGGCGCCGGCGTGGGACTTTGATTTATAATATGTAGTTAAGTTGTCAATCAAACAAAAATACCTGTATAAAATCGGTGGTATAGGCTATATATACATACCTTTATTATGTTTATAAATGGTAGACAATTGCTATTTAAGAGCACTCTACTCTTCTTGGTTTTAGTTATTCTAGTTTATATTACCTAACTAGGTAACCTATAACATGTAGAATATTAGAAATCTAGATCGTTAGAAATCTGGTATTCTATAGGGCTTGATATTGCCAGGAAGGATGGCCACAATCTCGAACAATCGATGGTGATTGATAAACGTTCCAGAGGTCGAAGCCCCATTCGATGGTCCTACCAGATCCGGATTTCTCTGGATACGAAACTCCACAAAGAAGTCCACGTCGCCAAAGATAGGAACAGGTGGCGCAACGTTGTCAGACAGAAAATGATTCTATGGGGGAATCACGACCCTCAGTAATGAGGAACACGACGCGATGCGAGGATAGGGCTTTATTCATAGTAATCGTTTTAATTTTTACATTAATTACTCCAGGTAGGTTCCTGCCACTTAAGTGGTGTTGAATGATACCTACTTTGATGATGGTGTGCGTAGGTATAACTTGAGTCACTTTAAAATCCCGATAATGAGTCCGTACAGAATCTTAAAACCATTAAATCGATATTGACCAAGTTTTATATTTTCGAAAGGTCCGAAAACTACTTCAATTTTTATCGATATCGAGGCAATAAAATTACCACTACAAGAGGCTGCAAGTTCAATAAAATACACATTTCGTTTATAAGTATCTACTTACATATACTTAATTAAGTTATAAGGAGAATTCAGAAGAAAGTTCCGAACAACACAAATATATAGGTAGGTACTAATATTATAAAGAGGTAAAATTCGTTTGTATGTAGGGGGTAATCTCCGGAACGAATGATCCGATTCTAAAAATTCTTTCACTGGTAGAAAGCTAAATTAATCCTGAGTACTATAGGCTACCAATTATATACTCGTATTGCACGTAGGTTATGCGGACGAAGTCGCGGGCAAAAGCTAGTGTTAAATAAAATAGGATATTAGGAACAGTTATTGGAATAACTTTACGAAACTATAACGATAGGTATAAAGACTACGCCTTGTATTCGAAAATTAATATCTTCGTAATATTTAGAAGAAAAGTACGAATTAGGGTTAATTTAGGCGAACTAGGTACATAAATAGGTAGGTATGATGGGAACTCCGATTGATATTGAAGATTGGTATGTACATATTAGGTACTTAGGTCTACAATCATTTTAGTTTACATATGTTGACATCTATACTCGTTTTGTTTAGTTATTTAACTAAAGGTAAACAATCTTGATGTGTCTTTTTAATACCTTTGTTTAAAAACTCAGTTTAAAATAAAACGCGACTAAAAACTAATGTAAAACAACAATAACGATTACCAAATCAGTTGAACCACTAGTTTAAGCAGTAGTTTATTCGTTTAATATGTGTTTGTGTAAAAAGTCACATCATGATTGTACCTACCTAAACAAACCGAGTATAGGTACGTTATGAGAAGACGTCTTTTGTCGTAGTAGTAAGATTTTAATGACAAAAGCACAAAAATATCCCACGGTTATCCAACAGTGCAGCAAGTATTGTCGCAGATCGTTATCAACACAAAGAATTTATACAATCCTACTGGATAAAATCAGTGCCGGTTGCCGGCTCCAAACAGGCATGCGAAAAAAAACAAAAAGTATACTCACTCCACTCGCAAATTCGTTGCACAATATCTCACAAAATGTCACTTCCAATATTATTTGTATATTTATAAATATGTAAATACAATAAAGTACGGTTTTGGCACAAATTAAATTTCACTTGTTTATTTACGTTCGTTCGAATTTTGACAATCGTCGAGGTTACCGCGCATGCGCAGTACAACACTCCCTTCTTCGGCTGCCGGCGCAAACTGACTGAACTGAACGAACGAAATCCGAACGGCGAACGTTTTCTCGCAGCGAGGAGAAAGAGAGCAAAATATAAGGAAGAATGACTGTGCGAGCGAGAAAGTGTCATTGACTAGACAGACGAAAGCTTATTACGGATAAGGTGGGGTAGATCGGTGTTTGCTTGGAAAGATCGTCTCGGAAGATGCAATGAATGAGATTAGATTTGAGAACATTATGTCAGGGTAGTTCCGACATGAAAAATCTCATAGTAAAATAGTTTTCTTTTCCATTTCATAGATAGGTACCCATAAAAATTTCCTTTAAGGTTATAACAACTTTATGGTTTGAAAAATATGGATGAATATTTTTGATTTTTCCTAGTAATGTAATATTTCACAATTCTATGCGGTTTTAATAATGGTTATAAATAAATATTACTTACCTATTTCATGTTATGCACCTGCAAGGCAAGTTATGTTTTTCTTTCACAAACAGACCGGTGACAATCTAATGATAGACGAACTATTGAATTAATAACTTAAACCAACTATTTAAAATAAAATAGGTATGCACTTAACTGGCTGGTTTTGCATCATTGCCTGGTCATTATTTCAACTTTTGCAGCCTTTGTGCAGCAGTAACATAATAAAACATGTTGTTTCCTATAGCTGAACATATCTTTGAAAAGTTATTTAACAAAGCGTATTAGAATCTAGTAAAATATTGAACAGCAAGTGTGATGAAAATTCACACAAAATACGTTAGAACAAGCCAAAGGAAACGACTTCTCATTAAATATAATAGTTCTTCGCTACCAAATGAAAAATAAAAGTTCGAGTATAACTTTAAAACGCATAGTTAGCACAAAGCGATAGCAATTTGGGAGCGGCTGCTCACACACACACGGACGTTTTGCTTGGCATTTAAACCCTTTAGAGGGCTTAATTCTATTTCGAACCTTACTCCTCATTGTTAATCGTCAAAGTTGCTTCCCATGTTAGCCTCATGCTTTATTGCAAAGGTGTGAGGGTAGCTCTTTTATTTTTTAAACAGGATATCCTGGCTATGGCGTCCTGGCGGCCGTTTCCGAGCATACGGTTCATTAAGGAGTGACGGCTCTATAAAAAAAACCAGTAGCACGTGTAGCCAGACAAGTGGGGTTGAAAAACAAAAACAGCTGTGTGTATGATGCATAAAATCTCTATGAATTGAGCAGGGTTTTTAAAGCTTAGTAGCTTTTTGTGTTTGTTCTCGTGCAAGTGGGCCTTGTTCATTTGCGGAAATATCTCTCACGTCGGCCATTTTTCTTTGTAACTGAATATTATGGAGTGCTTTGTTATCTGTTTTTGTCACTTCATTATTCTTAAATTGTTCAAGATACTTGTGTACCATACACCTGGTAATAAAAATGGCTAAAATTAGCTATACCCTTTTGATTTATTAATAAAACGATACATCATTATTTCTGCACAATGCTTTAAGCGGAGAAAATATACCGCAGCTTGAACCAATAAACGGAAAAGGTCTTGCAGATAAAATAAATACTTATAAAAGGAAAGAAAAATATGTCTTTATCCGCAAGTGACAAATCAACACAGAATCCCTCTCCAATCACAAACGAATCGTCTCTCTTAGAAAATGGCTCTTATCTCTTCAAGAGTGTAAACAAAGAGCTTCTACACCCACTCAAAATTGTTTCACAAAAAAGGCAACCCTTGGGTCCGTCTATTTGAAACGCAATTATTGGTCCCCTGATAGGATTCATGTGTATTTACTTTGGTGGAGCTACTGATTATTTAAGGCTTATTTGCCATGATAATACATAAATAAAAATATGAAAATACCACATAGGTAGTGATTTCGTAATTAAATGACGCAGTTAGTAAAATAGGCTGATAAAGGTTGGCTGACATTTATACTATTGTCAGTGTATAACAGTGAAACATAAATAATACCTCTCCACAAAATTATGATATCATACATCTTTCCAACATAATTGTTCCTCTGGTAACTCATTGCGAACACATATCCATCATCAATTTCAATTTCGATCATTGCAATTTTTGAAATATCGTTATTATCAAAAGTGGAAATATTTTTGCCCTGCCAAATAGGTTTGCATTTGACCACTCAAATTAAGGAGGGCATGGTCTATACCCTGGATATTGGAATGATGGTATAATTGAAAAATGAGGAATAACTTTTATGGCTATACACTAGTAGGTATAGTATCTACTAGACTACTGGTAAGCGATTAGGTCTCGTATTCGTGTTAGGCACTATTTAAGAAAAAAGTCGAATTAATTGGAGTACTACACATGAAAGCATTATAATAGCTTGTTATAGCTAATAAGTCTCCAAGCAAATTCAGCTTAGTTGACTCTTGCGGCTGAGTGCTAAGCATATAACACTCAAATGCACACGCACTCGGTGCATGATTGCAAGCGACTATTAAATAGTCTTTTTTTATCTCTCATATGTCTTTATACTTTATACCTAATTTAATTGTAACTCTTTTCTTATCATAGAATCGTGTCATTAAGAATTAGGGAATATTCTCCATTTAATCAAAATAATCGTTTAAGTTTCACACTTTATCAAGCTATTATGAGTTCCGTGGGTGCTGCTATAAAAACTTCAGCCCTTATGGAGACAAATGGTTACATTATCTCATTACCACTGTCAGCGCTCGGCCCGTGCTGTAAGTAAATGAACTTGTCAAGGCTACCCGAATTACTGTACCGCTTTATGGTCGCGAATTATGTAAATTGAAATAGACAATTAGGCTTACGGGTGAATGGCATTTTACACTTATAACGACTAGTAGAATACTCTAACGAGTTAAAATTAATGTTTCATCGTGTTAAAATATTTGAATAGATACGCACGCAGGCAATTTAATTAGGTACTTGAGTAACTATGGTTACTATCGTACAGACGCAAATAGGTACCTATTCGAATGTGAATTTAGAGATAAGTCATAAACATCAAGCTTATAGTTCCCAAACCGATACGGTAAGGTGCACCCATATACTCGTACTTAGATCCTGTACTACTTTTCACCTTCAGTTTCCCGATACTCGTTATGATACTTTACGTATGTACCAATATGGAATAGAGGACTTTAGTGCTGTATAACAGAATAATTATACCTATAGGTAGATATGCACCCAACTGAATTTTATTTGAGAGATGTGAACACATTTTACATTCGAATGAAAATATATTATGAAATATTGATTCCGCGTCCTAAATCAGTATTCAGTTATAAATATTACGGAAAGTGCAAGAAATAATTAATGATAGAAGATAGAATTAGTACCGATAGGCGACATTATGCGGCGTAGAGCTAAAGACCAACAGGAATAATAAA
This sequence comes from Shargacucullia verbasci, assembly GCA_947562105.1. Taxonomy (NCBI): domain Eukaryota; kingdom Metazoa; phylum Arthropoda; class Insecta; order Lepidoptera; family Noctuidae; genus Shargacucullia; species Shargacucullia verbasci. The sequence continues at coordinate 4,811,966 of OX387296.1, forward strand.
ATGGTGTATCATATTTCCGCTAATGTTTTTGCGAAACTGAACTATCTACGAGACTAAAATTATGGTAGGAAAGTAGTTCATTTATCATTGTCGTGATTAGAATCTATATTTTCACATTTAAACCAAAGTGTGTTTGCTTTGCTATGATCTGCCATTCCATTTCTATTTACCAGATACCTATTTCTTGTGATGTAGGTACTTTTAGTAGGTAGGTACATAAATCCATTAAGAGGTAAAGATGATTCTAAGAATCTCAAAGAAATTCGAGAATAAATTAAACGGTACTACTTCCAATCGCGGGTTCCAATTTTGTTTTTGTTTTAGAAGCATGAGAACTCCTTTATTTTATAAGTTACGTAGGTACCTCTTAACGTTTTAAATTGTATTTAATTTCGGTAATTATTTTTTAATTTATTGATGAGCTTTATTGCTGAGCGACCCATATCGCCCATTTCGGTTATAAAAATTAAAACATTCAGTTAAATAGGTATATCCTTCTTCTTCTTTACTTAAAAATAGTCGTTCAAATACAAAACTTCGTTTCATTCTCGCGAAAGTAAGCACATCGCCGGCAAAATTCGGATCACTGAATAACAAAGATGTAATAAAAAAAAACTCATTGCGCGATGCTATTCGTACTATTGTAAAAGTATTTATACCTGGCTCGCCGCCATCTTGATTTCGCACCCTTCATTCACAAAATTCCTTGACGGGAGGTCAGGCGGGAATTTCTTGGAAATTTCTCTTTTACGTAAGGTCTATGGATTGAAATTGTTAGCGTGTAGGTATTGAATAATGGTGATCTATCATGGAGGGACACGTCTACGCGAACAATTCATAAATTATTTTACTCAAACCAAACATTTGTGTCGACCGTTTATTCCGAGTATTGCAGTCGACGTTGAGATCCAACCTTTTTATTAAAGGTTATGTTTAGAACCTACTTAGATCACATAATAATTTGTTTTATAGGTATACCTAGCTGTACCTAATAGTAATAGCTAAGCGGTTAAAAACATTCCTTCTAAACCCGGTCCGCACATTTGCCTCTTCGAAGATCACAATTTTATTGATTCACTTGCCCTAATGGTAAATTAAAACATCGTTAGGAAATCTGCACCAAGAGGCTCTATAAGGTTCTCGAGTGTCTAGCCGAACAACCGTTCGACTTATGGAGCCTCGAGCTATTGGCCCGGTGCAGGGTTCTGCACCGGGCCAGCGTGGTGGGTTAAGGCTTAAACCTCCTCATTCGGAGAAGAGGCACATACCCAGACCGAGCTAAAGCTACATTATAAAAAGAAAACTGCCTCAAAAGGTCACAAGTGTGACTGCTGAGCGTGAGGTCCTGGGTCCGATTCTTGGGTCGGGCAAAGTGTTGGCTTACTGTAATAATAATGTCCCACCTGACCGATTTTGGTCACGGCGGCCAATCTCACCGGAGATTAGCCAACTACGCAGGAGATATTACAGAGCACAAGTGTATGCGCAAACACAGGTGCTCTCTCTATTCCTTCACTCTTATAGTCCGGTGGGACGGCAATCCGACACGACCGGAGAGAGATCAGGCGCAGGACCAACGGCTTTACGTGCTTTCCGAGGCACGGTGTGTATTCTCATACACGAAGAACCAGACCCGAAACAACTATCTGTAGATCATACAAATATTTATTCCGTGCGGGAATCGAACCCGCGACACGTAGCGCAGCAGTCGATCTCTCAACCACTGCGCCGACTATGCCGTTTTTTGGCTTACTGTATAGAAATTCTCAATACATTAGCAGCAAGGAGTCTGGAACTGAGCCCGGTGGATGACATGACATGAGGCTTGCCCCCACAAAAATAGGAAAGAAGTTCTCCCCCTATTACACGGGACTCAATAACGGCATCGGTGAAATGTAGGTGTACAATAATAGACCTATGACTAACCCTTTGGCGAATACAGGCATGATATCATAAGACATAAACCGAAGAACATCTTAATTACCTATCCCACGGTTGACTTAGTCCTCACATACAGACAAATGTTTGTTCTGAACGAATAGGTACGTTTAGTGTCTAGGTATTAATATGTATAGTCTATATAATCTATAGACACATACATAATGGTTTATAGGTGCCGTACATTTCACGTAGTAATGAACTGAAACTCCCAAAGATATTGTAAGTATCATAGTGGTACGGCCACAAAGTGTGCGATGAATTAGGGAACATGACCCAAAGAGATTCTGAACAGATAAATTGTGAATTAATTTTAATATTTGCATTCCTTCACCTATAAATAATAAGTCTATTGAATTCGACGATATCGTTGTCTGAGTGGTTAAAAGATACTGGTTACGTGTTGCAGATTCAATTCCCGTACGGAACAAATATTTTTAGTTTTAAGTGTCTCTGCATGTAGTCCTATTATTTAGATGTCTGTGTTAACACAAAGGTAATAGATTAAAGCTCAACGTCATCAACGATAAAGTACGGTTTAAAATAAGTACATATTATCGTACATATATTTTGCTGAAATCTCTTAGTTTCAAAATATTCCAAGGTCCATTTTGGTTAAGGAAACTTTTTGGAATATTACACCAAGTTGGTTAGAACAGATTGAATGACATGTTGTCATAGTACTCGTAACAACATTCAGTTGTGGTTTTCCGTAAACTAAACTCATATAATTCGTAGTTCATTCATGTTTAAATGACGTGAACAAATGACGTAGCCTACATTGTTACTTACTCCGAAATATAAAGTAAACAAACTATTTTGTATTGCCGTAGTATGAATGTTATCATAATCAGCAGGCATATAGTAGTTTTCTGATGGAGATATTCCTTTTAAATCTCATACCAACTAGCTTGATCTGAGGCCCTAGTGTAAGTTTCATTTGACATACTCGATTTATCGATTCGAACGCGTTCGGCACTTCGATTGGTCCGCTTCGTGCTCTCCACCAATCGGAGCGCCGAATGCGTTCGATGCGTTAAATCGAGTTTGTCACGAGAGACTTACACTAAGGCCTCCGGCTACTGTCATCTAGCTGCTGACAGCGACCCTGTGAAGATTGTCGCTCCTCACAGCCAGTCAGTCCTACCTTACGATCGCCGATTCGCGGTCTCCACTCTAGAACACTTTTATTGCAAACGGTCACCTTCTACACTTTCGACAGAAGACAAAGTCTACCATCTACTAGAGATTACTTGAAACATGATGTACTTATTGAGAATCGATTAAAATAATGTTAACCTTTCGGGGAATACAAGCGTGATGCTATATTGTGTTATGTAATACTTGGACCAAACTTTTAGTTTGAAAATGCAACTCATTGTTATTTTAGTGTAGGTAGGTATTCATATATTTCAATTTCTTCTTACACGTTGGTTTCGTGGCCTCACTAAACGGTTTACAGGCTTAATAGTAACAATTACACTCGTAGCTGTAAGCTTCATGTATAGGTACCATTCACGAACTGAAAATGTATTATAGTAAGGGTATTTTGTGACAGCCCCAAATAAAGCTGGATCTACACGATGTTAAAGTCTGTCTGTTAAGGACGATGCAATTTGTAGGGTTGTAGATGGCATTTAAATGGAAATTAATTTATCTGTTTGTCCTTTGCTTGTATGCTTCGTCTGTATTCCCCGAAGGGTTAAGCAGATTTACTGTTCAAAGTCAAAGTTTTTTACTTGAAGTAGGCCTTTTCAGGCACTTTTAAAAAGTCGAGACTCTAGGCGCACGGTTCCAAAGGGGGTAGGTCCCATGAAGAAGAGACCGGAAAGAAACTCCATGGATACTCTTACTTAAAAAACAAAAAATTCAAAATATTAAATTGCAAACTTACGAAAACGTTACTTACATAATGAGGTAATACAATATGAGTTATACAAGTGTTTCGAATAATAAACAAAAACGGCATAAACCATTCAAAGCGGATAAAACAGAAAAGCAAAACAAAAAAGAATACAAAATAATGAAATATCAAGAATGTCCAGATATGTGAAGCGAATCTAATGTAAAATAGAACTAGTATATATAGATACAATGGATTATTGTCCTGTACACCCAGATTTCTTTGATACTGTTATTAATTCATATGTAATATTATTGTCTATTGCCATCTACCGGGCCCAGTTCTAAACTTGTTACTTAGAATTATCTAACAGTAAAATCTAATAACACTGTTCATCCTGGGGATCGTACCCAGGAACTCACGTAAGCAGCTGCGCTTGCGACCAACGAAGCAATTGAACGAGGCTTTCTATAGGTATGTAAAACAAATTAAATAAAAACATGGGTTAGAACTAGGGTTGCCAACCGTACTATAATATATAGTATTTTACTGTATTTCGGGTCTGCGTACTATATACTGTTGAAGAAATATATAGTACGCAAAAATACTATATTTTCAACACCGAAATTTAATAAAAATATTCTTCGTTTTAAAATGCAAGAAGTGCAAAAATATATTGTTTTTATAAAAATAAATAAGTAAGAAATATTATCTTTGTCTATTTTTTGCCTTTGCCATAAAATACTATATTTTTTTTAAGGGAACTATTTTTTTTATAACTTAGTTTGAAAAATACTATATTTCGCCGAAGAAATGTTGGCAACGCTAGTTAGAACGATCGATGTTCACGAAAACAATAACCAGCTTTAAAAAAAAGATAAAACTAAGGAAAATGAACTCAAAAACTCCGATTCGATGAAAAAATAATCCAATAGAACCTTATCGAGAACTATTTACTTCGGGGTTCACAATTTTCGTAAGCTGTCTAGAATAGAACGGGTTTGGCCCTAGGGACCTATGTGAAGACAGAACCAAGATTAAAGGCTCAACAGAATACGTTCATGGACAAACATGTCGTAAAATATAGGCTAATAAATAAAGTTTTTATAGACGTATGATCCATATATAATATGTAGGTAGATAGTTATTATATATGTATGTATCACAAAAACTGAGTAAATGAATAAAATATACTGATATCCTCCTGTCTGACTGAATAATTTGTTTTGTTGATGAAACACGCATGCGCATTAAATCCCTATAGATGGCCATGACAATTACATATTTGAATGATTATGTTGCAGAAGTTACCGGAACAGAAGGCAAAGGCATTTGATTACCTAAGCCGTAGGTTGGCAATGCATCAGAAATCAGATTGCGGCAGCGGTGAACGTTTACCTTGCCTTCCCCACAGCTGTCTGTCAAATACATGTCTGAGACCTTCCCAGTACCAATGTTCACAAACTGAAGCGAGGCAGCTATCGTACCATGGCCGTAGAATTATGGTATATGGATCAAAATTATCGTATCCATCAGGATAATGATTATGAGGGTTCAAGACAATAACTGCCGACAGTCGAACACAAAATATGCGAGATGTGTGAAGCACATGTACGATAATTTATCGTACGGTTCCGAACGCTGCCCAGTACCCAACCCCCAACATGCAATAGAACATGTATGTTGTTATAGGTAAAAAGTATGCTTTCTCAGTAGACTGATTATGGATGTACCTACTTGATGAACATATGACATAACATAGTATCACGCCTATATTCCCCGAAGGGTTAGGCAGAAGTATACTCTGTAAACCCACATTTCACAGAAACCGTTATTAAGTCGAGCCTATTGCCATCTACCGAGCACAGTTTCAGACTCCGTGCTGCTACTGAGAATTTTCATACAGAAAAACCGAACCGATCGAATCCAGGACCTCATACTCAGCAGTCACGCTTACGACAGCTAGACCAATGAGGCTGTCATAAACTTTCATATACTAGAGATGAACTAGATGATATTCAATCAGTAAACAACAATTAACTTTATACCTAGTAAATAGTAGGTAGTCATAAAAAGAGAAGTGGTCACCTACTTCTAAATTACAATAAAAAGTAAAATTGGCTTCCTTATTTGGGTAAAGCCGTTCGAATACTTACCATAAAACAACAAACCATTCAAAATAAGCTCGTTTTTTCACAATAGAACTAAAAATAAACAAAGAAGTTATTCAATTCAATTGTTAAGTACCATCGAGAGACAAAACCGGGTACTCTACTGGAATAGTAATTTATGGCTCTCCCCAACTCTATTATTTATGACTTATGAGTAGTTTGCGATATTGTGGTGCGAGTTCCATTTTTTCTTTGACGTTTATTTTTTATTTATAATTAGATGTTTGGATCTTATTGTGCTAATATCCGTACCCCTAGTGTAAGTTTCTTTTGACAAATTCGATTTACTACATCGAACGCGTTCGGCGCTCCGATTGGTCCGTTTCGTGCTATCCACCAATCGGAGCGCCGAACGCGTTCGATGTAGTAAATCGAATTTGTCAAAAGAAACTTACACTTGGGGTACTGGTCCTAATTCTATGTACTGTTAAACTTAAAAAACTGTTATAAACCTTTAATTTACATTACAAAAATAATATATTCACGGTATGAAATTATAAGGTAAGACTGCCTCATTGGTCTAGTGGACGCGACAAAACGCGACTGCTGAGCGACAGGTTCTGGGTTCGATTCCCGGGTCGGGCAAAGTGTTATTGGGTTTTTCTATGTGGAAAATTTCAGTAGTACCACGGAGTCTGGAACTGTGCCCGGTAGGTGGCAATAGGCTCGCTCCCTATTACATGAGAATCGCAGGCATCGGCGAAATGTGCGTGTACGTGAATAGTACCTACACCTCTGCCAAACCCTTCGGGGAATACAGGCGTGATGCTATGTTATGAAATTCTAAGGTATCTTTGTTGTTATTCTACAGCCCACTCAAAAAACATCTAAGCCAGACACAACAAACATTTTGTCATATGTTGACATTTTTCGAGCACCCTCAACCTGATACCTAGAGATATTGTTGACTATGTCTCCACGAATCCCTAGTAAATTGCCTTTTAGAAAATTGGCATTCCTCTCACGCTATATGACTTCTTTACTAGAGGTACCGTACCATTTTCTCATCTCGAGTCACGTGCCGAGGATTTTTGAGCTTTCTAGACTAGCATGAAGTTCAACCTAATTATTCGAACATATACTTAGATATACATTCAATATTTTGAGCTATTTAAGCTTGAATAAGTCTTTTTTTTTCTAAATTTCAGCTTGTAGAAGGTACATTATAACATAACATAGCATCACGCCTGTATAACCCGACGGGTTAAGCAGTGGTGTACGGCATCGGCATTATTGAGTCTCATGTAATAGGTGGCGAGCCTATTGCCATTTACCGGGCACAGTTCCAGACTCCGTGCTGCTACAGAGAATTTCCATACAGAAAAACCCAATAACACTTTGCCCGACCTGGGAATCGAACCCAGGACCTTATGCTTAGCAGTTGCGCTTGCGACCACTAGGCTAATGAGGCAGTCTTGGTTTCCAAGTATTATTTATTCAAAGGTCAAAGATACTGATCGGAACAAAATATTTGCTAATGACCAGTGTAAATAAGACTTCATTCAGAGGCTGGCAACAATCTGGTGTCAGTTAGCAAAAGGTCAAAAGTATCTATCGAAAAAAAGGCTTTATTCTTATAGAACTCGTAAGTTGAAATTGGCTTGCCAAAGAAAAAAGATCGAAAGACGATAAATAAAAAATTTGGTACGTTATAAATAATAATTTAAAAATAAATGATATTGCAATGGACATGTACAAGTATCATGTTTGCATCGCTATTTGTTTAAAAAATATAAGAAAATTAAAAGCACTTTTTAAATTTCAAAAAAAAAGAACAGAATGCATTACGTACTCATTCTTGGTTTACAAGACCTCTAAAAGTACCTCGAGCCTAAAATATCAGGCCATAGATATTCATTCTGTTAAGATAGGCACAATATTATTCTACTTAAACGGAATACTTTCAGTGATAAGAATATAACAATAAATTAATTATCACTCTATTCGCATTAATTTACACCGCAGTCTTTTACGTGAGTCACTAAAATTATTCATATCACAACCGACACGCACGTAGGCAATTTGAGTCATAACAGTTACTGATTCATTTAGGTATATTTTACATAAATTAACATAAAACAACTACTAAATTAACACCTAGGTCCGTATTATTAAAATCGCCATTATACATAATTATTGTAAGAAAAAAATTAATAGGAATAATTTTGGTCCTTCCAGGAGAAGAAATATATTATGATAGCTATGGCCCCCAACTTCGTTATTATAATAATAATCTCTCCAAGCCGACTTCGACTACGGCGACTAGGCTTATAATTTTGAGAGCATGGGTGTTTTGTTCTCTTGTGGCGTATGTACCCTATTTTGGCTCAGAAAGTCCGTGCGCAGTATGGACACGTCAGGGTACCATCCACAAAGTTCTATGTTAAGCTGGAAGGCGGTCGGATTTTCAGCTGGTCACGTTTATCATCCAGTTCTCGCCTCCTGTTGTACTAAATTTTTTCTACGTTTTCTTGCACCAGACGTCGCCATGTGGGATAGTCTGCAGCCAACGACTCCCGTCGAGATGGTTCGATATCGCATTTCTTCATGTGTCTTCTGAGGCCCCAGTGTAAGTTTCTTTTGACAAATTCGATTTACTACATCGATCGCGTTCGGCGCTCCGATTGGTCCGTTTCGTGCTCTCCACCAATCGGACCGCCGAACGCGTTAGATGTAGTAAATCGAATTTGTCGAAAGAAACTTACACTGGGGCCTCAGAAGGTAGGTAGGTACTGAACATCCTTAAAATGTATTAACTGGCCACCGCGTTTCGGCTTTGTATTTATTATGGAGTGTTTATTAATAAATAACCCTATGTCCTTCACCAGGTCTCATTTCTCTGTAAATTTTCATAACTATCGGTTCAGTGGTTTAGACGTGATGGCGTAACAAACACAGACAACAAATACTTTTTGCTTGTTTCATATATGTAAAGGGAAGCAGCGATATCGATACGGTATAGATACTGGCGGTGTCTCACTGACAAGCTTCACACTTAGACAAAAACAAATTGAAGAAGAGTAACAAGGACTTGTATTGTAATATTTATAATATAATGAATGTCTTTTGTGTGGACAATAGCCCTCGAAGATATCCGGTCCCCGCTGTGTGAAGTTCCGTGTTTTGTTTGACGAGTTCAACTAAAAAATGTAGAACCTTTTGAAGTGACAGCATCAATGGCGATGATTGTCCTTGGTACATAAATGAAAGTTATTTTTTGTACCTTTGGTTTGGACTGGATATGAGATTTCGAAGGCATTTAGAAAATTATAGGCTGACATGGAAGACCGCTTCACTGGTCTAGTCTCTAGTTCGTAAGAGGTCGTGGAATCCAGTCCAGGGTGATAGGCCATTGGGTCTAACCTAACCATTTAGCAAATAATGAACAGATGTGATGCTATGCTATGTATAATTTATGAAACTACCTATTTCTTATATCATTTAATACAATTTAAGAAGTAAATACAGTTAGATGAGAATTTTCTTCCCGAGTTTTAAATTCCGCTCGAAGCTAGATAAATGAGATTGGATTGAAAAATCGTAGTAGTATTGGATAGATACTCCGTCTTGCTAGTGCAATAAAGTCACTCTACAAAGGCCATTATTTTTACTAATCTTTATATAGAACAGTATCTATAGTACCTGCGTATAGTACCTACATAAATAACTATGGTAAAACAATTGAGCTTGGATCTTCGCCATATTGTGAACTTTATCGGAACTATTATGCAATATGTTATATTACCATAGTACTAATAACATGACCTCAGGGTGCATCTATTGTTCAGTCTTTACAATAGAAAAAACTGATTGAATGATGCAAAATACGTAACGCCTATAAAAATTATAAGAGCAAAAATGTTTCGAACGTTATTGCTAAGTGTTTAATTGTAGGCATTTTTATTTCAAAATCAAAAAAGGTTTACAGAAAAGCTTCATATACCTACAAATCAGTAAGGTATGCCTATGTATTTTATATTGCCGTAAGCGTTTCTGTTCTTATGAACCCTAAAGAAAATTATTTTTGCTTTGATCATTAGAACCGTTTGAATTATTATTTATTCATATAGAACACTAAAGAAAAAGTGCCACAACAACCAATTTTTACTAAAAATCCTAAATTGAAACCACTTGAATTAAGAAAAATTCTGTTGGTGTATTATGTACCTACCTGTAATAATAGCAAATACCTAATACTTTTAACGAAAGACTTAAATGTAAAGCCGGTACTCGGCTTAAAATTAAAAACCCGTACGGTTAACCAGCAAAATAAATTATTTTTAATTACTTTTACTAACTATGAAACATTTAAATATAATTAAGTTAGGGCGCTGCTATAATTTATACCACCCCGATCTGTTAACGAGCTATAAGTGATTATGAATAAGTCATAGTGTAGGCAAAGTTCCTGTTAAGTAATCTATAGGGTAAGATGTAGATAGAAAAGTATTTTCTTTCCTCCAGTAATTAACTTATATATAAAGATAAATCGCCAATGTCAGCCATTACCAATCGCCAATATGAAGTTCACTAAGCCTGCGGTCTATTGAATGTGGGCTCTGTGGCTTCGGAATGATCACGCCGCCCCGGGCCTTTGCGTTGCGAACGTTTTTTGAATACCGACGGCCCTAGACTAGCTAGAGATCGATAGAGCCCCCAATGAAATTGCGTCTCTGTTTGAATCGCACTATATGTAGGGACTTAGTATACAATATTTTTTTAGCTACATAGGTAAGGTTTTTCTTTTTTATAAATTGAACGTTACACTAACATTTCTCTTGTATCGTTTACGGTTTGCAAACATAGCTACGTCCTACACGCACACGCGCACGAAATAACTAAGTATATGTAGTCCACACAAATAAATTAGTTTTTTGCTGGAATCGAACTTGCGACCAGTAACGCATAAAGCCAATCGCTTAACCGCTGTACCAACTGTGTCATCGATGAATATTTTAAATAAGTATTGAAACGGCTTGAGTAAGCCATTGTGCTTTCAAAACGGAACGACTTACGTGATAGCGTAGTAGTGCTTCGGAGATATTACTGAAATAAGAGACATTCTATCCGGAAGGATAGAATGCATCAGTCATTATTAAGTTGCAGATGTTCATGGGCCATGGTTATCGTTTATCATAGTTGACGCGCAAGCTCGATTCGCGTTTGTTTTCTTAGTGTTTTTGCCATATAATAATTATAAGAAGTTTTTTAAGATCCTTGATTTTACGCAGCCTCTGCGTTATGCACTTAGAATAGTGAAGAAGTCAGGGGATCTCGTACAAATCAGCACGCAGAACGAGGACGATACGTTAAATCAAGATTTTTAAAGAAACTAACACCAGGGCCTCATAACACTATCAGATCTAGACATTCAGACTCGGTACAAAGATGCGTCTTTGTTATTATTGCACTCTAAACGCAAGAGGCTGATGACCTGTAAACGCGCCATTTGGCTTGTATAAAGATGCGTCTTTGTTATTATTGCACTCTAAACGCAAGAGGCTGATGACCTGTAAACGCGCCATTTGGCTTGTATAAAGAAAAATATTGTCAGTTACAAATCGAATACGAAAAAGTACTATCGGTTTAAAAAACTTATTATTCTTCCTCGCAAAACGAAGAAAACATTATTGTTCAAAATTCAAATCTCAATTACAAAAATTATGTTCGAAAATTGGTTTCTGAAATAGAATAAAACATGGCCAGTATTACTTTATTTGTGCATTTAGAGAAGGTTTTGTCCAAAGGGCGAGCAATTTCTTGCAACGTAGACTCTGAACGTCGTATATTTAACACGTGAATTAATTAAAGCGTGCATAAAAAACGAAACATACAAACGAGACGTTTAAAGCTGGTAAGTTTTAAACGAAATCCATAAAGGAGTTTGAGCTTATGCGTCAAGTTTGGTTCGCATGGAATGGGGTTAATCCAGGGCCGAAAGCGCCGATGTTAAAGGCAACTTTAAAAGTTTCAATTTTGATCCGTCAAATATTTGAAAAGTTTCAGGGTTTGTGTGCTGTTCTGATACGCTTGTACGCTCGCTGCTCGAGGAAATTAAGTTTTAACATGAATACTTTCCTAAATATATAATTTACGTAACATCAAGCCTCTATTTCCCGAAGGGTTAGGCAGAAGTGTATTATAGCCGATGCCGTATTATGACACAGACAAGCCATTGCCATATAGGTACCGGACACAATTCCAAACTACGAGTATACAATTTTTCGAACAAAAACCCCAGTACAAAATGTTACTGGGATTTTCTGTTAGAAAAAAAATCGACAGCAGTCGCGCTTGCAAGCACTGAGGCAGATTTTGATTTACTTACATTGTGAATTTGTTTTTTTTAAACGTTGTCTCACTAGGATTTCTACTGTGTCGTGGGTACAGTTTACAAATATATGTACATGTCACATACACACACACAACCAGACCGGCAGCCTAATTACGTAAAAAAGCGACAGCAACGCGATAGCCACGCTACAGCAATTTCACTGTCAGTTAATACATTATATGTCACAAAAATGACGTTTGACAGAAGTTATCGCGCGATCTACGCCTGTCGCTACATCGATAATTAGGCTGCCGAAACAACTATCTGTAGATCATACAAATATTTGTTCCGTGAGGGAATCGAACCCGCGACACTTAGCGCAGAAATCTAATCACTTAGCCACTGCGCCAACCGTGTCGTCATAACATATCATGTGTTAAATAAGTCTATGTAGATACGAGGTAGGTATGCTGCTCCACCATTGAAAAGGGAAGTTCTTTCGACCAGGCAAGTTGAGCCAAGTCCGACTCTCATGGTGAGATTTAGGATTTCATAGCGTTTCTTAAATCCAATAGATGGCGCTGTACTTTTGTACTTTTTAACAACAATGATGCGCGCATTGTCATGAATCCTAATAAAACCCAAGTGTTATTTAGACGACTATTTTTAACTTAGATATTCGCGACACTATAATATAGTAGATATTTTCGTATTTTTAGAGCTATAAATTACTTATTCCCTCAAGCGTACATTCAAGGATAGAAATATGGATACGATAAAACGTTAATATTAGATGTAGGCAACGACTTAAATAGAAATAATATACGCTTCACCTTTATACTCTGAAAGGGTAGCCTGAGATACTCTATATATTATATATTTAGACTAATATTATAAAGAGGAATTTGTTTGTTTGTTTGTAGGTAATCTCCGGACCCGAGGGAGTTTTTGATCTCCTACCGGGCACGTCCCCAGGTGGCGGACAGGGGAACGCCGCACAGATACATATGTGCGGTACCGGGTTTATCCCGGCGCGGATCAAAACCAGAAGACGGGAGTTGGGACAGGTCCCCACCTCACCCCTCAAAAAAGGAAAAAACATGAATGGCGTCTAGCAAAAAGAATTTACCCCAGGAGGGTACCGACTGCTCCGAGTGCGGAGCAAGTAATCTCCGGAACTAATGATCCGAATCTGAAAATTCTTTCACCGATAGATAGCTACATTTTCCCTGAGTCATCATCATCATCAGCCAGAAGACGTCCACTGCTGAACGAAGGCCTCCCCAGTTTGCCATAATCCCCACGCTTGGCAGGCGGCTTGGGGATCGCAGTGGCTCACCGATTAGTGAGAGGACGCTGCTGCCCGTCCTCCGGTGTCTGGCCACAGTTTTAAGACGTACCCGGGTCATTTTCCCTGAGTGCTATACTTAATTTATATATGTAATGTTTAATTTATAACGCGAACGAAGTCGCGTGCTGAAGCTAGTAACTTATATTTATAATTACATATGGTTAAGTAGATATAAGTGCGGTTAAGTTTAAACAAAACAGATATATCTGGATAAGATACAAGGAGTCAAAGATTATTTGTAGTTCTAATCTTCTTCTATATCTATACATATTATATATCTATATATAAAAGCGAAAAGCCACTCACTGACTGACTAAAAGGCGACAAGAAGGAGCCTCCACGAGTGACGAACCCTAAGATCATCTGGCGCATCCTGGACAGTCAGATACCATCATTGCTAACTGGCTAATCTTTCCACTACGGCAACGAGTGATTCCCATGTGATAGCTTGTGCCGACACGACGGAAGTAGAGATGACTAATCACAAAATCTCAGAAATTATACAGCCTTACCAGCGAAACTTAATATTTGGCTAGTCGTTTATCCGCAAAAAAAGGTTCCAAAATTCAACCCTTATCACGGTGTAATATTTACATTAAATAGTTGTTGAGAACCATAGATAACAGGAGAGGAAATTTAATTTTTAATTTAAAACAAGTATATTTGTTATAGGTGTTAAAATTTATAATAAATTACCAGATTCTATTACAAATATTGAATCATTGACTACTTTTAAATATAAACTCAAAGAATTACTGATTAGGCAAGTATATTACACAATTAATGAATTCCTAAATGATAAATGTTTTGACTAAAATGTATTTAATATTATTCAATGCTTATGTAAGACTAATAACTATTAATGATGGAAGTAATGAATATTATATATATAATTGTATGATTATTTTTCTTGGTGGTATTTAATATTAATTCTAGTAGGTGATTTTATATAATATTATGACATTTCTGTAACTTCTAATACAATTTATTTAATTTTATCTGTAATATTGTACACCCTATGGGTATGTTACAGCGTTACATATTACAATAACTTTGAGAACTTAATTTCCACCTGTGACAAACAATAAATGAATTTGAATTTGAATTTGGAAAAATGATTGGCCACTTGATACGATACGATCACTTTTTCAAGATAATTTTAGAAGGAAAATTCGGAAAATTGAAGGAAAGAGAGAAAGGGAAAGAGCTAGACGAGGCTTTGCACAACAAGTAAAAGAGATAGTAGGTAGATGTAGAGTCGTATCAAGAGGTCAAACCGAAGGTAGAAATTAGAGAGCAGTGGCGATTGCTCCACAGCCGGAACCTATTACACTATTTAGATACAACATAAAATAATCAGACAAAACTATAACACGGTACTTTCACCCATTCGTCTTGCAAAATTCAAACATTCTGACAATAATAACTTCCAATCATCCGCAAATAAATCAAAATCCTGTTTTAAGTCCAGGAGAGCGTTAAGCTTTTTCAGCGATCGCGGTGAAGGCGAGTTTGAGCGAGCATCTTTCGACGCGGAGACAGTTACAGGCACATCTTGGCCTAATAATAAGGCAACAAAAACATTACCCTCCTTGGGCAGTCGGGTAAAAAGGTACGTCTATCAGCCGTTCTGTGTCATTTTTCATGGAGACCATTACGGTGAGGTAAAAAGAAGATGGCCATTTTACATGTACCACTGGAGTGCAATGCAATTTTATTAGCGAAATAGCTTCCGCTCGCGGCTTCGCCTGTGTGGATTTATGACCCCGTGCATTTTTTTTTGCTTGGAAACCTAAAAATAAAAGTGGCCTATGTTAGTCTTTATAACATCAGCTATCTTTCAGTGTCCCGTCAAAATCGTTTCGAAGATTAGAATCAACAAACAGACAGACATTTTTTTTAAATTGTTTTATTGTTATGAGTACCGTATATACTCTCATTATGCATTTAGTAAAATGCTGTTATTTTGACATTACAAAGAGACACTACAATTTTATTTACTTATTTGTATGAATACGCAGCCATTTTTATTTGGACTCAAGTTTTTTTGGGAATGCATTTATTCGACTGCCGTATATACCATTTTTAGCCAGAATCCGAATTTTATTTCAGAGCGACGACTCATTTCACCTTTATTAAAGTTGGACCTATTTTGTGACAAAATAAAATATTTATTAGGTTGGTCGCGGCAAACGTAAGGGACTTTGATGAACAGGTTCGTTCAGGTTTGCGAGCGTTTGCAGTTTATTGCAAAATAGTGTGTTAGTGCATTTCATAAACAACAAGAATACGCACGCGGTTTCGTAATATCTAATAATGGCTGGGGAACAAGACCTTTTAAATTCATTTTCAGACTTCGACCAACGTGTTTATATTAAGTTTGGCGTGTTGCAAAACAAAAGTGCTGGTCTTATTCATTCGGAACTAGCTAAATTATTAAAGAATCGTGCCTACTCCAAGTCAGCGGTGGAATCATGGTGCCGCAAGATAAGGAACGGTCAATATGATATTTCTGAACACCGTGGAGGTGACCGAAGTGATAGTGCATTAAAACAAGAACGAGTTGAGAAAATTAAAGAACTCATGGATATTTCAAGACACTGGTGCACGAAGGAACTTTCCCGGCTAGTAGGGTGTTCCAAAACCACAATACAAAAATATTTGAAGGAAGAGTTGAAAATGAAGAAACTTCTAGGAAAATACATACCTCACGAATTATCGCCAGATCAAAAAGATCACCGTATTTTAGCATGTAGTGTGCAAAGAGAACTTGCGAGAGCTTCAGAAACAACCTGACCTCATTAAACGTACCCTGACCATCGATGAGACGTGGCTGTCGTTGTACACTGCACCCCGTCGTGACCAGCAGCGGCAGTATCTGTATAAAGGCGAGATACCTGAAGCCACAGTAGCTGTTGATTCTCACGCCGCAAAAAGAATGTTGGTGACCGCGTTAGATTACAACGGGGTTGCGTTCTACAGGCTTTATCCGGAAAAAACCACCATAGATTCAAAAATTTATAAAAGTCTACTGGAGGAAGAGCTCCCAAAATGGTTAAGAAGAAAATGTTTCCGACGCGCTGTGCTGTTACATGACAATGCGCGTCCACACAAAGCTCGCGAAGTTCAGGACTTTTTAAAAGAGATCGAAGTGAAGCAATGGTCCCATCCGCCATATTCACCAGACCTCTCCCCGCTGGATTATAATTTCTTCGGACATATGAAACGTCAGATGACAGGGATCCACTACAAGGACTGGTCTGAATGCGAAGAAGCACTAAAAGCTGTTTTACAGAAAGGTACCCAAAATGGTGTCTACGTTGGTGTGCAGCACTTGCCGGAGCGTTGGAAACGTGTCATAGAAAACTCTGGAAATTACTTGTAATTAATACAATACTATTATAATTAAGGACTCAAACAATAAAGATTTAATGACCAAAAAAGTCCCTTTTGTTTGCTCTGACCGACCTAATATATATATAGCGACAGGCGTAGACCGCGCGATACCTTCTTGTCAAATATCATTTTTGTGACATATAATGTATTGGCTGACAGTGAGATTGCTGTCGCGTGGCTGTCAAATTGCTATCGCTTTTTTACGTAATTAGGCTGCCGGACGTGGTTTCGATTCCGGGGTCGGATAAAGTGTTATCGGGTTTTCTGTATAGAAATTCTCAGTAGCAGGACGGAGTCTGGAACTATGCTTTGTTGATGGTGATAGGATTGCCCCCTATTATCTACATGGGACACAATAATGGCATCGGCGAAATGTGGGTGTGTACACCACTGCCTAACCCTTCGGGTAATACAGGCGTGATGATGGTACATTTACGTCAACGTTGCACCAAATGAGCTGTCTACATACATAAAGTCACGCCTTTTTCCCATGGGGGTAGGCCAAAACTACAGAACGCTACGTGCTACTATCCTTACATAACCCTTTTGCTTCATCGTTCATCATGAGCGGTCTATTATAAACAAAATTAACTTTTAAGATAACATTTTTTATTTTTTTATTTAATGAACATTGTCCTACTCTAGGATTTCTCCTGTATCGTGGGTACAGTTTACAAACATACATGTCACATGCACACACAACCAGACCCGAAACAACTATCTGTAGATCATATAAATATTTGTTACATGCGGGGATCAAACCCGCGACACGTAGCGTAGAAAGTTAATTGCTTAGCCTCTGCGCCAACCGTGTCGTCGTACATACATTAAATCATATTTACCCAGAATATCCGAACACATAATTCTCAGAATGCAAAACCGTCCTATGAGTGTCTAATTAATAAGGTTGAAAAGTTTTCAAGAAACTTTGGAGTTCGCAAAGTGAGTTTATGGTACGGTGGAACTTTAGACCTTGTTTACACGACAAACGAATCTCCCTATATTAATATTAAAGTTGATTGTGATGTGGACAGGATAAAGTGATTCGTGCTCTTGATTAAAGGAATCAAGAACGGGGAATCGGTTTCCGAAAGTTATCGGCGATTTAGAATATTAGTGGGTACCTATTTTTTTCTTCTGTCGAGTCAAAAAATCCTGATCATCTGCCTATCCTTTTCCCAACTACATTGGGGTCGGCTTTCAGTCTAACCGGTTGCGGCTGAATATCAGTATATTACACAGAGCGACTGCTATCTGACCTCCGCCACCGAATTGTTAGGAGACACTGATACTCTTAGGTTAGACTGGTTATCAGACTTTTTTGGGCTGCTGACACGCGTAACGACTATCATAGGTTTTCATATGACATTCGGGACCAACTGCTTAACGTGCTTTCTGTGGCATGGAGGGTTCTCGATATGTGAAAAATAGTCACCCATCTAAAGACTGACCGCGGCAAGCGCTGCTTAATCTCGCAGGTCGACCGATCAGCGCGGTAGCTATTACATAGCTACGAACCCAAGTCAGAAAAGACTGTGACTTAGTAAGATTAGCCACTCAGCATTGGTGGTATCGAGGCTGACTGACAAATGTGAGCCAGTCGAATTCGAAATTGTGACTTATTGAACCTCGTTCTATCCACCACATTTTTGTGTACTCATTTGCTGAATGGGATTGGGTAAGCGAACATTTTATGGCACGGTTGGCCCAGTGGTTGAGATATCGACTGCTGCGTTACGTGTCGCGGGTTCGATTACCGCACGGAACAAATATTTGTATGATCCGCAGTTAGTTGTTCCGGGTTTGGGTGTATGTCCATGTGAATATATGTGTTTGGAAACGCACCCACGATACAGGAATTATTAGGTACTAGTGTGGGACAAAGTTAAAAAAATAAATCTTTTATATCATCATCATGTTTGATTCCCGGGTCCGACAAGGTGGCAGTGTTAGATTTTTTTGTTAGGATTTTTTCAATAGCAGCCCCGAGCATGGAACTGTGTCTAGTAGATAACAATAAGCTTGCTCCCTATTACATGAAACTTAATAATGGCGTCGGTGAAATTGTGAGTAGGTATACCATAGTATTACATTGTCTAGCTACAGCCCTTGGCGAATACTGCAGTGATGCTTTATATAAAACAGCTCCGAAAGTAAGCTTTGCATTTATTTTTGTTATTTTTTTATTTTAACTTTGATTTATTTTCACTCGGATTCGCTTGTATTGTGGGTACAGTTTACAAACATACATATCATATGCACACACAACCAGACCCGCAGCCTAATTACGTAAAAAAGCGACAGTAACGCGACAGCCACGCGACAGCAATCTCACTGTCAGTCAATACATTATATGACACAAAAATTACGTTTGACAGAAGATATCGCGCGATCTACGCCTGTCGCTACATCGGTAATCAGGCTGCCAAAACAACTTGTTCCGTGCCCCCGCACGGATCGAACCCGCGACACGTAGCGCAGAAAGCTAATTACTTAGCAACTGCACCAACCGTATCTTCAATTTCTACATTGCAATTTATTATTGCAGCTGTTAACATTTACCCGCAATACGTTCCAAATTCACCATTACAGTAAAAATTAAAAATCACATTAAAACCTTTGTGCCTAGTCGCAAAACTAGACATGAAAATTTAAATTTTCCATCACATTTAACACGTAATCTAGCTGGCCTTCCACTGTCCTAATTTTCGCACATACGTGTCCCAAGCGGCCGTAGTTATCACAGTATACAGCCTGCCACAAAAGAGGTAACAATGGCACGGCGATAGCGCCCTAATATCGTCTTCATTAAACGTAGTACAAAAGGTGAGATAGGTTGATGGCACTTGTGTGGAGATATGTATCTGGAGGACAATGTGACAGCTATGTTTTTAGGGTATTATGGGACTTAATTTAGAAATAATGGCTCTAATTTCATCTTAAGTGGTGATAAGAATGTAGGGGGACGATTAGGTACCTCCCGTGATTAGAGGTTATATCGAACTCGAAATATATCGAAAGAAAAGGCAAATATATCTCGTCTACTTTTGTCCGATTTCTATTTTTATAATGTTCGGAAACTGTAGAGATTTTAGTGATTTTTTCTATAGAGGCCAATACAATCTTCATTAGAGATTTATGTTGACGCGCGCTAGAATTCCCCTGTGTTAGTGTTATTAGAGATTAAAGTGCTGCTCTGAAATAAATAACAAGGCAGTACAGGCTGAGGCAGGTTGATCATGCTAATTTAGGCCTACTATAACTTTTTCTTAAACCAAATTGTTTTTAGGAATAAAATATCTTTGTTTTTCTACCGTTCGAAAACTACGCTCTCGACTCCAGCTTAATCTTGATATCGTAAGAAAATACAATTGCCAGTATCTTGTATTGGCAACATGTCTACTCTTACATTATATAACAGTGTATTACGACTCACAAGATAGACCCTCTGAAATATTCTAGATTCCTAAGATTTTCATTTACTCACAGATCTTTTATTATTAACCCTCCTTCACATATTAGATCCCTTAGCCAAATAGTACCCAGATATAACTGAATAGCAGAATTTCAGGTCCCTGTGGACATTTCAATAGTCTATTAAATACGCAATGGGCACAAGATATTTTAGGGTCACGTCTATAGATCTACAGTCCATTCCCTATTGTACGTTAGGGTCCATTTTTCATTTGTCCCGAAGCCTGAATATCTCGGAATCCAATAGATCCGTTTTGATGAAAATATCACAGGGAAAAATGCTTTCTGCGACGTCGCGTTAAAAACGGGGGAAATGTAATGCCGTTTGAATTATGGTTCTATATTTATAGGCTCCTTGTATATGTTGTTGTCTGTATGTCTATCAATAGCAATAGTAAGAACAATTTGCATGACAATTATTTCAATCAAGCTCAAAACTGTCGTTTATCGTCTCACATTGTAAGGATAGAAAGTGAGAGTGATACTTAAATAGTTGGTGGTCCAAGTCACCATAAAATTATTTAACTCACCCATTGGAGTAGTTGGAAAGATATTGATGGTGTCGAAAATCAACTCAGTGCCATTTGTTAAACAAACGACGAGATTCTACCATTTTATTATGCTTTCACCAAGCAGGGCAAACTATATTCTTTGGGATTGCAGACGCAAGCCAAGCAAAACGGGCACCGTGCAGGCAATGCACTGAGTTTGGTGACGCGTCACCGCATAGGATTATTGATACAACGACTGGCGCCAGCATTTTGTGAACCATGCCAGTTTTCCATGTTGGACTGAACTGAACCGTTCAGAAAGCCAACATCACTTTCACGCCGCTGACTATTTGGGCTTTGATGATCCATCTTTGATGAACCATCCAGCTTGCATATCTGACCAAGGTCGAGTCTACCGCGTAAATAAGACCTTCTCATTAGAAAATGCCTAAATCCGTTAGAAGAGTGTGTCATGTAATAATCGTGTCGTCGAACGTACGATTACAATTAAAGGTTTGATTTAAGACACCGGAGCGGGTAGTCACTATTATTATCAACAAAGATACAATAAAGTCACATATGAACCCAACGGAATTAAAGCACTAAATCATAACCAAATTTCTATGAGAAATGTTGTCTACAATGCAGTTTTTATGCATTTATTTCACTGCAATTTTTCGAGTACTTCCACTGCGAAATAGTCGCGAGTCCTAATTACATAATTTTTTACGAAGTAATATCAAGAAATCACACTGATACTGCAGTAAAGCATCATTAAATTTTATGATTAAAAACTTGAACGCTATGAATAATATAATTAAGTTTAGAATTTTGCTTTCATAAAAGTCGAAGTTTAATTTTGGTGCACAGACGCCCTTTAAAAGGTGAAGCGAAAGTAAAACCAAATACTGACCTTGTCATGGGTGAACAGCAATTTCCATTTTTAACTTACACCCCTTTGAAGTACTAATTAACCTTAGCAAAAATGTTCACGGCACACGATTACGCAATTAATTTGCTATTTTTGTTTTTGTTCGCAAAAGAGGACCGGGGCAGATATCGCCCGGGTCTGTAGTCATAGCAACGGGGGGCGCTGGCGGCGCGCGCCGCGGTAAAGCGGCAGAAGTGACCTCGCGTTTGCCGCGTTCGCTGCGTCGCGTCAGCCGTCCGAAAACGTTTTTTCACGAAACGGGAATACACCGTGCGTAATGATATACACCTTTGACGACTAAACTACGTTGTTGTGCTGTTTACAACGAAACTTGTGGTGTTCCACGTGTGCTGTCAGTGTGTGAGTGTGTGCAATGCATTAGTTGGCGTGCAATGTTGAGGGGTGGTGGGACGTGTCTGTGACCGGGGCAGCTGCACGGGAGGGGCGGTTTTCACGCTTGATCATGCCTTTCGAATTGAGATCAGGTGAGCTTTTCAGGAATTTCAAGCGCAAACAGCACTTCCTTAAGGGCTATTTTCGTGTGTTCGTTATGAAAGTGTTACGTTTTCAGGAATGTGCAACGTTATCGATATTTCGGATGCAAGTGAAAATGAAAGTTATGTTGCATGGTTTGATTTTATTGAACTAGGTTGTCCGTGAAAATGAATTGAATTACGCGACAGATGAATCTTTAGACCACGTGGTAATCGATGACTGCAGTTTTCGTTACTGTCATATGTATGTTTACAATTAAAATCCCAGTAGAAAATTGTGATAGCGTTGGTGTATTTGACAGTCCCCGCAACAATCGCCCTTCTATTTTTTTTATTATCTACCTACAATCTACATAAATAAGATATCGAAAACAAGTCAATTTTAAATTTAAAGGTTAAATTAACAACTGAAAACTCATGGATGACCCAGTTTCATAAAACAAACTGTTTTCGTTATTGAAATACCTACATAATGTTATGTAATTCCCAGCTGGCTTGCAACTTTGGGTAGGTATGTACAGGAGATTTTTCAGGGATGTCCTTAGGGATTTTCAGGGTTTCAGAGGCCTTTTGTCCTCTTATATATTCTGAACAGGTTTATTGTAGGATTCGAACGGAAACTAAACCAGGTATTTGTCATATAATGTGAATGTTTAGGAAAGAAATTGCGTTATTTTTATTCATTTGTTTTTATTTACATTTTGGTTTTGAAAGGGTAAGAAATAGGCCGTTTGGAATAAGGACCTTTTTGTGTGATGTTAAGGTTGAATCTGTGTTTATAATGTGTGTACATGATTTGGAATCACATCCTACGTAATATAATTTGAATTGTTAATTATGTTTATCTATTTAGCTAAGGTCACTAAGGTACTCCGGACTTAGGGAAATGCATGAAGTCACTTAACGTAGCTATATATTCACATGATATATATACTGTGTATATATACATAGTATGTACAAGTAAATGGCAGCATTGTAGAGATTCAGTTTGCATTCCAAAAAGTTTGAATGCGATTTTCCACCTCTTTCTACGTCTTTTATTTGTAACTTTATAGATATATGAGTAGTTAAGTACAAGACAGTTTTATGACGTAAAATTCTACTATCGTGTTTCCATTGATTTTCTTCTCAGCCTTAGAAGGAGCTTCAGCAATAAATAATTGACGCATTCGCTCTCATACACATGTGTGTGTAACGATGTTTTTCGTGAATGTGGAATCTTTTGTTCCTAACGAGCTTAATGCTTCGCCTGCGCCTGGGATTATCATGCTAAAAAAGCCCATATACATTAAACATAAGAGTGAAATTATTTTGCCTGTTTTATGCGTGTGCCAGTATATAGACAAAGCCTTTTTGAATGTAATGGTCGGTGTATATCTAACATTAATAGAAAAAAACCAGCTGCTACTTAGTTTTCGACAAAGAAGTGTTCAGGGTTCTTGCTAACCGTCGGTGTCGTAATAGACGACCAATGGGTTCTATATCAAGAAGATCAGGAAAGTACTCCTGTGAAAGAATAACACACCTTACTCCGCTGGATTAGTGACCCAAAGAGCTTCTGTCTCAAATGCCATGAAGCGATTGGTCCTTTCCGAACTCATCACCAATCAAGTAAAATCGAGATTGTTAAAAGCAACTTATGTACACTACAGCCTCTCATACAAAACAAGAAAAGCCAACTCCCTAGTCTCATAATAACTACTTTTATAAACAACCACTGCAGTTGTTCCACATGGTCTAGAAACGTCAATTTGTAACGGAAATGTACTGAATCAGAAAACTCTAGAACAAATTGAAAGGCGTAGGTACAATAGAAAATCAATCATTCAATGGAATAGAAGTTTAATAAGGCGCTAGATGAAATCTGTCGTAGAACTAGGAAAAAAGAATTCCTCGCAGTTATTACTAAAACTAATTCAATTATTAAATCCTCTATTATTACAATTAATGGCGGAGTTTTATCCTGGGAAAGGAATATTGGATTGTTAGAAAGAGGATTGTAGAAATGCGGATCTTTTGTAATTTTGTTAAATGAATCGTAATAAAATACTATAATCGTGATAGATTAGCAATTCATGGCTGCCAATGACTCGCAGTTTTTGATTTTCACTTGTTAATGGTGAAGGAAAACGTCACGAGGAAACTGGAACACGTGTGCGGCCAAGTAAACATATTTTTAACGTAAATTTTTGGGTTAAGCAATAGTTAGCAGAATGTATATGTATTCAAATATTATAATAAAGATATTATACACGGCCTTCTAGGGTTATGTCTAGTGTAAACGTCAAAACATCGACGTCGTTAGTCATGACATAACTTTAAACAGCGATTATACTGTGAGGATTAGTCTCACAGCCTATTCAAATAAATAAGTCCAATCAATTTCCATTTTCGGCTACGTTATGGAGGATGAGTAAGGAAAGGGCCTCCATGAGTGATGAGACCCGAGATTGTCTAGCCCGTTAGCCTCTATGCCACCATTAATACTAACACAGTTATCTTTCTACTATGACATGAGCATATCCCATTAGATAGGACGTACCAACTCGACTTACGGAGATTTGAAGATGGTGACATAAACCGCAAGGGATACTTTATTCTGACGACCCAGTCCTTATTCTAGGAACTTAAAATTTGAAAAGCAATTAAAGCTCTTGCAAGCAGAGTTTCTAGTATAACTTTAAACTTTCCGTGTTTGAAGACATGGGTATGCAAATGTTTGATAACCAAGTTTGTGAAGTTTATTTGCGAATGCATAATGATGCACGGTCAGTTAGACCAACCAGTTTGTTAATGGTTAGAATCGGTAATTTTCTTCTTTGGTTAGGTCAAGCGAACTGCAGGAAGACTACAGGAAATTTATATACACAGTCTAAAAATCCAGAAATGCTTTTGAAAATTAAAATACTTTTTCTATACTAACTAGCTACTGAAAAATGGGAATCAGTGCCACCAAAACGAGAAAAGCAAAACCTGATTATAGGAGATAGGACGCATGGAGTATAAGTCTTCTGAGAAATGAAGTCCTGTCGAAGTGAGGGCTTCTTTCAATTCTGTATTTCGATATAGGGGACATGAACTTTCAGTCTTACACCTAGACGAATAACATGTAGTCATTGAACAGCTGGCGACCGTTGGACCAGTCATCTTACACCAGAGCCACTAGTTTATTGGTCTGGTTGACGTGGTCTATTACGAAACTGGATCGAGTGTGCTTCTCCCTTACATTATCTATAAAAGACGTTGGTTTTGCTGTATATTTTCTTTGAATTTTTTCCAGCTGCTTTTCTCGAATCATTATCAAGCATTTCTGGGATCAGTTCAACAAATGCGTACATAATGTAATCTATTCAAGAGACTTGAATACATAAAGTCGGAAATTATGTTTGCCAGATAGAACCCTTTAGATAATACAAATATGAACTTACCGATAGACAATAGAGGCTTATAAATTTATCAGATGTCGTTATGAGTTACTGGTTAATGTATTGAGATAACTGGAGTAGTAGATCTGTTGGAAAGTGTTATCATAACAAAACTTATGCCTAATATATACTATTATTATAGAGCTGTAATGTCTGTTTGTCAGTTTGAGTTATTCCCAAGAACTACAAATCCGATTTCCTTAGGTTTCCGTTGTAAATTAGGCTTTATTTTGTTCCGGATATCAACCCTTTGTTAGCGCAAATCCGGAATCCAAACAGACAAAGTCATGGGCCAACAGCTTTTTGTCAAATAATGGTGATTTGAATAATGGTTGAATGGGGTAGTTTTCACGCGATACGATTAAAAAGAAAATGGACATTTTGGAGATACTCTTTCTCTCTCTATAGACGGAGCAGCTCTATATATGCAGCTAATGGTCGGAGATCCGACCATCAGCTGCAAATCGAGCGATTGAAGAAAATACGAAATTTGATGTTACGAAAATTAAGAAAATGATAAATGAGCAATATCGCCGATGCTATCATAACTCCCATGTAGTAGGGGGCGAGCCTGTTGTCATCTACCGGTCATGATACTAAGCTACACGCTGCTATTAAGAATTTTGAACAGAAAAACCCAACATCACCACCCTCCCTAAAGATTCTGGGACCTAATGCTCAGCAGCCGCTCTTCCGACCACTAGACCATTGGGACCAAATCCAAATAACAGTCAAAGTTTAACTTTTTGATTTCATGAAAATAACCATAATTCAATTATACACTGTGATTTCTGAATCTTGGCAACGTGATAATAAGATTTTTTATAAGCAATTAACCAATAAACTTTACAAAGAGGTATTTGGTTCGCGTCCAAGAAAGTTCTTCAATAAGGACTCCTCTCCCTAACTGTGGGGGCAGAACTTCTAATATTTATTGGTGTGAAATATGCTCTTGCTCATTTTACCTTGAGATTTATTTCTTGAACCTTTATGTAGTATCGTTGAGATGCCTTTGCCTTTGTGATGTATGCAGGTATTTCTATATAAAGATTCCGGGTGGATTTAAAAGGTGTATTTTGCTTATAAATTTCTAGTCACCCCTCACCAATAACGAGGGAAACCTCTTTTCACTTTTGCTATTAGGTATACACATACCATAGGCGCATTTGCTGTTACTGAGTCTGGGGAGCCTATTGCCATATAACGAGCATTATCTCTATATATATATATCTTTTTTTCTAACAGAAAAACGTAATAACACTGCCCATCCTGGCAACCGAACCTCAGGCATAACAGCGGCGCTTGCGACTAATAGATCCGTGAGGCAATTATACGCCTGTCATTATTGTCAATAATATTTTTCTTTAAAATTTAAACGTTGCCCCACACCTGGATTTATCCTGTGTCGTGGATACATTTTACAAACATACGTACATGTCACATGCACAAACAATCACACCTGAAACAACGGTCTGTATATCTTACAAATATTTGTTCCGTGCGGGAATCCAACCCGTAACCTAGCGCAGAAACCTAATCACTTAGCCACTGCACCAACCATGACAAAGAGTATTTTTTACAGTAGAACCTTTTCAAAATACTGGAGAATTAATTTAAAACCAGAAATATTTCCCACATCCCTATAACTCTGCAAACATTACGTTTCAGCGTGAAAGATGGCATGTAGATGGCATCTAAAAGCTCTGTATTAAGATTGTTGGAGGCTGCAGAAAGCGACATTCATGTATCTCAGCCATAATGGCTTTCTCCAAATGATACGTCAGAATTATGACGACTGACTTTATGCTACTGACGACGTTTGTTTTCTTTGTATCTTGAAGCTATATTTAGCAGGTTTTATGAAGTGAACTGGTTTCAATGTTGCTAGTTTGAGACGGCTTGAAGTCATGATAATTCTTTTATAATTATGTATCTGTCTGATGAAGATACACGACAGTGGTTTTTTTATCATACCAATAAATCTATGTAGGTAGCGAAGAAATGCACTTCAACCTATTGACATATTAAGTAAAGGAGGCCTGAAATAACCAAAGTAAAAACAAAAGAAGGATAAGCAATATAAAAAAGTGAGTATTGTCTAATTTTAAACTTTTGTCAAAGTCAAAGTCGAATGTTTTTATTTCAACTGGGCCTTTACAGGCGCTTTTAAAACTTTATGATTCTAATTGTGCGGTTTTAAAAGTGGTCCTATGGAGAAGAGACCAGTAACAAATTCCATGTCTTAATGAAAAACTTCGGAAATTGAGTTGGTACGTGTACGTATTACACATTACACTAAACGGTTAAGTCTGTAAGTACGTATTACACATTACACTGATCAGTCAACTATCTACTGCCTTTAGACGACGTGTTCCAAGTTTGTGCACTGTCATTAAACTCTCCTGGAGTCAAGTCTGTTTTGACTGTGGACTGTGCAGACCCTGGTGAATTGGGGCCCAGTTTATTCATTTTCTTTTCTATTATAGCTCAGAAAGTATCAATCAACTCTTAACGAAGACTACACATGACAGCTCATATCGATACGAAATCTAGCAGAAGTACTTACCAAACTGCACATAAAATTCTCTTATCGCACACAACGTAAAAATTCCAATGAAAAAATGCCGTTGAATGGTAATATTCTTGACGTCTAAGCGTTGCCCGTTTAAGCGCTCCTTTTTGCCAAGAGATGGGAAATATAAATTGGAAGATTCGATGTTTTATCAAATCTCTCCCCGAAATGCGACCTTTGGGGTGGCTTGGAACGTAGTATTCGGGAAGCGTAATGGAATATTGAAAGATTTTTCTTGTGCTAGTTTTAGGAAGATGATGGTTGATGATGACCCTTGACGGTTGATTGTAACCCACTTCAATATTTAAGTCACTCCGCCTTCTTTTCCTAATTATGTCGTGTTTTATGGATTTGCTTGGCGCAAGGAACTAGTTTACCAACATTCACCTATTTTAAGTAATTTTACTTGAAGAAACTGATTACAGACTTTCAGAATTCCATCCGTGCTTCGCTGCTCAGTCTGAAATTAATTAGAAGTAAATAAAAGTATTCTAGTGAACATAGATTTACCGAGACAACACGTCATTTAATTTCTTACCCTACTTTGCGTTGTTGAGGCTGTCTTGTGGAATAAAAGGGAAGAAAGAAAAAAGGGGCCAGCCTATTGGCATCTACCGGGCACATTCCCAAACTCCAAGCCACTACTAAAGATTTCCATACACTAACACCCAATAAAGCTTTGCCCAACCCGGGGATTGAAGCCTCACGCTCAGCTGTCGTGCTTGCGACAACTAGACTGATGAGAAATAATTTATGCAGGAATATATTTTTATCCCATCCTTTTTTGGTACTATTCAGATCTATTCTGTAACCATAAATCAGGTTTCTCTTAGCAAAAAGAGTTCACAATAAAACGGGTTACGACCGAATCAATTTATTGTTGAAGATACGATTGGTTTTACGTCACAGTTTTGTTGAGAATCGTAAAGTTAGATTCCTTCGCAGAAATCGTTTATGAAACGAAAGCGACAATTTGGGATCCCACGATTTGAAAGAGCATGCTGTACAAATAAGTCAAGATATAAATAAGTTGCTTTGTCTATTCTAAGTTCCAGTAAATAAAATTAATTGATCCTGCTGAGTCAACTGGTTTGATGTTACTAGCAATAGTTAGTACTGCTGAATTGGTCTTGCGGTCGGGCTAAGTGTTATTGGGTTTTCTATAAGAAAGTTCTAAAGAGTAGATTGGAATTTTGAATAACATTAATAATCTTAATAGGAGACATGTGGATATTATAAAAAGATCAGAAGATTATAAACTAAGCACACAACTTAAGCCTGATTTTTTAAAGCCCAGAATAAAGTTATCGGGCTATTTGAAATAAGAACAGATTTGGTTTGGATTTATCAGAAGAATAATTTATCTGAGGTCTATCTAGTTACCTATTGAAAAATCTGCCCTAAATCTGATACTTAAGTAAGCTCTAAGCTACACGACAGCCTAACACGACCTATGCCTTTGGGGAATTCAGCCTTGAAATATTACGTTATAAACATTTAACGTAGCATCACGCCTATATTGCCCAAAAGGGAAAGGCAGAGATTTGTACTATTGTACACACATATTTCGCTGATGCCTTTATTGAGTCCCAGCCTATTCCCATTTACAGGACACAGTGCTGGTAATGAGAATTTCCATGCAGAAAAATCCAATAGCACTTTTCACTCAAGATGCTCTGTAGTCTCGCTTGCGATCACTAGACCAATAAATAACGAGACCAGTTATATATACATATATATAACAGATTTATAAAGTACTAATAAAACAGTTATCCTGAAACGACTTTTCAAAGAATATATTTTATTTAAAAGCTTCTTTAGTTTAATAGTAATAGGTACCCTTGCTTGTCCATTTAACTCACTGAAAGCGCGTCAGACTGAAAATGGCAGGTGGCCAAGGCGGAGGGGCAGCGTAGCGTAACTTCGGGTTTCTGTCGGATTGCTCGGGCCTTGTGTATCGAAATGAAATTAAATGAGATTATTTATTTGCAATTAGGATTTTTCAATCACTTTTACACGTCTTTTTTAAAACTAGATGGCGTCGGCATTTCCTATGACTATCCCTGAGAAGAAACGCCGAAACATACTCAGGGGTCGGACATGGGGAGTTTCATAGAATTTTAATATAAACGTCAAATTTTCCGCTTCATCTTTTGTATGAACCGAGTTTTATGAGTATACTTTCCATGTAACTTCTCGTCTTAAGTTTTACCTATGATACAATGATTTAAGAGTACGGTTTAGCTGCCGGCTTCTGATAAAATTGTCTTGAACTATGTGCATAATAGGTGTTTGGGTGTTAACGTTTTCTACATCTAAATCGTAACTAATTAATTTGATTTTAGTCTCTATCGTTTTGTCAGATTATAAACTGGGTCGACATGTTTGGTATTTTTGAAAATTTTGATTAATTTAATAATTATCACGAGATAATAATAAGGAAGATTTTTAGTTAAAAAAACGCATTTTGAGGATTAATTATTGCTCAATCTATAAACAATATCAACCTAGTTTTTACTTGCGTATATAAAATATAAAAAAATCAGCAAAGTCAGCTCATGTTTGCGTAAATGCATTTTGAATGAAAACTTTTAGCTGAAATTAGAGTCTTAAGTTCTTTTTAAAATGTTCTTTCAATTACAATACACTTACCTTACTACAGAATATTGGTTTAGTTATCACAAATGCGACTGCCTGAGGGCTCGGGTTTGATTCCAGGTCGGGCAAAGTGTTACTGGAATTTTTGTATAGAATTTTTCAGTAGCAGCCCGTATTTTGAAATTGTGCCTAACCTTTACGACTCTAGTACACCTCTTTCTTACCCTTTGGGGAATACCGGCGTGATGTTAATAGGTACTCAAGGTAAAAATGATTCAAAATAAATTGTGTATATTCCTTTAAAATACAATCCCAATTTCACTGATTTCACATATAGTTGTCTGTTGGCCATATTTTTCAGATGAAACAAACGCTTCATGCACACTGCCTCCAATTCTCAGTTACGTAACCACGTTCCACGCCTTTTGCCAGATCTTGCACAAGCTTTATTGATAAAACTGCAAGAGAATTTGTGTCTGAGGTTTGTTATTCACTTGTCTTAATAAATCTCTTTTCTAGAAAATTCTTTTGTAGTAAATACTAGGAGTAGAGATTTATCTAAATCCTTCAAGTTTTATACATAAATGTGCTGACATTTTGTGCTGTTAAGTAACTATTGCTGCTACTGAAAGGGGCTTATAGCTGCATAGCTACCTCGCAGATTAGTGTATTTGTGAGGTTAAGCAATGCTTGCCGAAGTCAGTCTTTGCATGGGTGACCTTTTTTCATACATTATGACCCTTCCGTACCTCGGAAAGCACTTTAAGGAGTTGGTCAGGTATCATACGAATACTTATAAGTCGTTACAGGTGCCAGCATCAATATTGTTTTACTTCTAAAGTAGCTGATAATTTCTGAGCCGCTCATTTTATTTGGTTAGTTTTTATGTATTAAAGACAAAAAGACACTGCCTACCCTACATAACTCATATAAATATTTATTATAAGATATTTGAGTTGGCAAATCACATACATCATTATTTAATCGACAACACGACGAACCAATACCAACATGCAGTAGGTACTTTTGGTAAGTAAGCTTTTAAAATTTTCTGTCTACCCTGTCTAAAAACTTTGTGCATGTATGAAGGTAAATGTTATCGGTCGTCTACGTGAATGATTTAGACAACTTGCCAAGAGAACTCGTACAAATTCCTAAAGTATAAAATAAAACCTGTGGCTGTACCCTTGAATATAATTCGATAATTTTGTTGTACGGACTACTCATACGATACCCAGAATATGGTTTCAGTTATTGTCTTTATAACATAACATAACATAGCATCACGCCTGTATTCCCCGAAGGGTTAGGCAGAGGTGTGCTATTGTACACCCACATTTCACCGATGCCGTTATTAAGTCCCATGTAACAGGGGGCGAGCCTATTGCCATCTACCGGGCACAGTTCCAGACTCCGTGCTGCTACTAAGAATTTCCATGCAGAAAAACCCAATAACACTTTGCCCGACCTGGGAATCGAACCCAGGACCTCACGCTCAGCAGCACGCGCATGAGGCAGTTATTGTCTTTATGTCGTCACCAATTAGTGTAAAGGTTTAAAAAAAAACGTTTTATAGCATAACACAGCATCACGCTTGTATTCCCCGAAGGGTTAAGAAGAGATGTACTATTGAACATCTACATTTCGCTGAGTCCCAACTTTATAAAAGAGCTCCGTTTTCCTTTTTCCTTCGTTGACTTTAAAAACTTCGTAGACATCGGATAACATAAACATCGGATGCACTTTACTCTTTTTTTTTATTCTTGGATGTGAAAACTTAATTGCGTACATTTAGGTTTAATAGAACCTCTTTAAAAGGTCTCCTCAAGAGACAAAGGCGTACCATATCGTTGACTAATAAGACCGACACATTAAGTAATATTTTTATAAGATAGCATTACGCCTGTATTCCCCGAAGGGTTATGTAGAGGTGTACTATTGTACACCCACATTTCCTACACCTACGCCTACATTTGTGGGTGGTTATTTAATAAAAATTGTTTTTTTTTATT
Organism: Shargacucullia verbasci; assembly: GCA_947562105.1. Taxonomy (NCBI): domain Eukaryota; kingdom Metazoa; phylum Arthropoda; class Insecta; order Lepidoptera; family Noctuidae; genus Shargacucullia; species Shargacucullia verbasci. The sequence continues at coordinate 4,844,936 of OX387296.1, forward strand.
TCTCGTTTGTCTCTCATTTTTGTGAATATTGTTTTTATTATTTTTACGTATTTTATATTGAATGTGAGATGAATATCTGATTCAAAGTGGTGGTAATATTCCTTGGTACAGTCGAATAAGAGACGTAGTCCAAGTTTATTAAAGAGTTCATTTTTTTATAGTGTTTTTCATAGATAACCTAAATGCATTAATAAAGTGAGAAAGCTTCATCCATTTCTGATCATCATGTGTACCTAGCTCTTTGTCCGGCTTTACATGAAGCACTTTATGAAGAGTATGGGAATATTTTGCATAAAGCATAAATTCAGACATTTTGTTTAATATGATAATTTATTATGTTTCCGGTAATTTTAAAGACTCCGCTGGTATTGGATTTGGTAAAATTATAAACATGCTCTATCTTTACATGATCTATACTAAGTTGAAACTGGCCAGTCATGAACGTATTTCGCAAAGTGCTTAACCTCTTTTGGGTTTCTTCTACGAGCAGAGACAAAAATTACTTTTAAATTATAGCATCACTCGACGTTCCATATTCCAAAAACGGAAATTACATCTCCGCTTTTCCGTCTAAAAATGCAATTTCTTCTTAATTTAAAAGTAACAAGTTCTAAATTCAAATTACTTTCACATGCAGAGTTGTACGATAGCGCGACTAAATTTGCATGTTACGAACGAAAAGTGGTGTGTACGTCATAACAGGGAATCCGCACTTGTGTACGTGACCTACTAAACTTGGCTAGGTCATTCGTTGGATTACCTAATAACATTAGGCATCCATACATTATCCGAAAGCCAAGAATCTGAACTGGCTGAAGTCAAGTTGATTTTATGTTCTGTTTTTGAATAATTTCGTAAAAAAAATTAAATGCTTACATCGAATCGATTTAAAAGAGTTTAGGTAGGTATTTGCTTATTAAAGTAGTGGATTTTGGAATTTTTTTACTTTGTCTTTGACTTTACTTATCTAAAATATAATTTCACAAATTTGATTGATCTGATTATGCACAGTTTAATAAGTACCCAATGAATATATTGCGACGGTTGTCTAACTGAAATAAGATTTAAGATAACATTACATAGCATCACGCCTGTATTCCTCGAAAGGTTAGGCAGCGGTGTACTTGTTTGGTTGCCCCACACTAGGATTTCTCCTGTGTCGTGGGTACAGTTTTATAAACATACATGTCACATGCACACACAACCAGACCCGAAACAACTATCTGTAGATCATATTGTGTAGTGACACGCGATCAATTGATGATCCAAATGCAAATTTCAAATTTCAAATTCCATTAAATATATCTGGATAAAAGACGTCCCTATCAAAGTCAGGATTGCCATTTAAAAAATTGAAAAGTCTACTTTGATTGACAATGACACTGAAATTGGCAGTTTAAAAAAAATATTTACTAAATCTAGCTCTCATTCAATATCTTTTGGGACAAAAGAAACAGATCGCCTCACTAAACAATAGACAGTTATTTTTTTAACAATAACCATTCTTAAAAAGAAAAAATTACAAGACGATTTTAAAAAAGAAAATTATTTTTTCCACAGTACGAATCAATTTCTTCATTGACTGTCCACATTAAACCGAATTACGAACTTGGCCGGTTGGTAACTTGGCTAGCGGTCAGGTAGTTCAAGCTGCACCAATTTATTCTATCCAAGTTTCTAATTAATGGCTGTTCTCAAAGGCTTGACACAGGCTGGTTTCTATGGTAACAAGTGCAGAGGGTAACTTTGCTATTGAGGAAGACTTACTTATCCTGCAGTTTTGAGAGAAATTCATTGGTTAATTTGTAATGGCACTGAAAGATCTCGACGTTACCTTCCCTCATTATACTTGCTGGCCGAGTCGTTGGAGTCATTGAAGTCGGTGCGTACTGTGATCGTCCTCTCCCCACACATCACGCCGCTGCTGCCACACTCCTCGCTACTCCAGATTCTGACAGACATCATTAATGAAAAGATAGTGACGTTGTTAGGAAAAAAGTGCGTGTGTTCTTATGTAGGCATGTAAGAAGTTATAAGTACTTCATATTTATTTTTTATTTCCACAAATATGAAACACGTGTTACAGATGCACAAATATTTCAATAACTACCTTGAATATATTGCTATCAATTCCCAAGAAAATTTAAGAGACGTTTACCAGCCAACTTCATGGTGTCGCTTTTATCCGTCGGTGTGCGCGCGCATCGTAAGAATTCACTCTCATCAAATGCACCAAAAGAAGTATAACTTCGAAAAAAAAATCTTCTAATATCACATAAGAGCTAACGTTAGTTTAAACACTCGATTACAACAGGGGGCGGGCATTCTCGATTGATTAGAAAAGTTATAATTCATGATGATATCGAGATACAACTATAAAACATCACGTATGCGATATACGTGATGTTTTATAGTTGTATCTCGATATCGTCATGAATTATAACTTTTCTAATCATTTCATCTATCATATTTATATTATTTTAATATCTACATTAAAAATAAATATCTTTACTTTTAGGCGTTAGACAACTCTAGTAGAGATAATGTCGGAGCACGCGACAATATTTCCCATTAAATTATTATTGTAGTAGTTAGACAAATTCGAGTCTCGTGAAAAATCTCTATACTCTATCTCGAACATACCTATACTTATGTCGAAGCACGTAAGAATTTCTCCCCTGGATCCACGTCACGCCGATAGTGACCGCTGTCAAATCGCCGTGCAAGGTAGATGCCTAGAATTAATTTAAAACCGACGAAATTTCACGCGGTTTGCGTAACCAACTGTAAGTTTAAATTGGCTTCAAAAATAAATTGTAATTAAAATATTGGGTGCGGAGTATTGATGTCTGCTTATAAGAGCTTCTATATTTTTATTTATAAAACGTCCCCCCGCCTATTTTCCTCCTGTACACACATAACACATATCTCATGCACACACAGCTAGAACTGAAATAGTTCAGTGCGAGGATCGAACCCGCGACATGTAACACAGAAAGCTAATTAGCTAATCGCTTAGCCGTTGCGTCAACCGCACCATCAAACCATTTGATTTATCTGGCTTAGATTAAAAGAGAACTTTTACATTGCAGTGTTGCTCAGCCTATTATTATTATGATTAAATTCGGATAAACAGAAAGAAATTGTCTCATTTGTCTTGTGGTCGCACTTGCGACTGCTGAGCATGAAGGTCTTGGGTTTGATTCTCGCGTTTAAAAAAGTGTTATTGAGTGCTTTTTATAGGAAAGTCGCGGGCTTGATTTCCACACGGAACAAATATTTGTATGATCTACAGATAGTTTTTTCGGCTCTGGGTCTTTGTGTATGTGAAATATATGTTTGTAAACGCACCCACGATACAGGAATTATTCAGAGTGTGGGGCAATGTTAAAAAAAAGAATTAAGAGGGTAGATGTATGCACATTTGTGCGCATGACCGTACGTCCGTAAAATCCTAGGCAATCAGCCCTGTTACGTACCTTGCTGTCTAGTTAATCAGCCACCAATACCGTTACAATTTACAACCGATATGACAAAAGAAGCATGAAATATAAATCATATGTTCCAGCAATCGCTTGAAGCGAAGGGTACGCTTAGACGTATTATCTGCAACCCAAGTTGAACGAAGACGGTATTAGATCTCTATCTGTTAAGGCCCTATCACAATTTATCGGGCACAGTTCCAAAACCGGGCTATGGCCCAGTTAGATGATAATATATTTTACCGGAAATTTTGCTACGGAAAATCCCATTTACTGTGTTGTCAAATTTTGGTAAGCAGCTTTATATCCTTAGTGGTTATTGTACTGCTTGCTGCTATTTAACCAACATATCAGTACATATTATGAAACAAAGTCCCACGCCGCGTCTGTCTGTCTGTTCGCGATAAACTCAAAAACTACTTAACGGATTTTCATGCGGTTTTCACCAATAGACAGAGTGATTCATGAGGAAGATTTAGGTGTAGAATTCGCTAAGATTTTGTGTAAATTAGCTGAAATATGACGATGATTGTTGAAGATGTCGGAAAAATCATGTCGATTGGGAGCTTTACTGGCGTGCGCCGAGTAAATGCGCGACGTAACAGGCTAATACGATAAAACGACAAAAAAATGAGGCATATATGCTTTGCTGCCCGTGCGAATCCGGGGCGGGTCGCTAGTTAAATAATATATCACATAAACTACCAGCTTCTTATATGATAAGTGGTTTGCAAAAGTATATTTGAGCATGTATACGATGCACAAATAGCAAGCAGCGTTTTGAGCACGAGCTTTTGACAGCTCCGTAAATATCAAAACACGTAACTTCATCAAAACCGAAATAACTCCACAATTTACAAACCCCGAAATATAATACGAAAAGTTTAATATTAAAGCATATGTTCCATATGCGGTCTATCTTACCGAATAACTTTTCGCATCAAAAGCCAGACATGGAGCAAAAATTCCTCAGGTAGAGCATTCTTCAGACCTTTTCAAGGCTGAATACACGGCACTTGAATTGTGAGAAGTTGCTTGTTTGCATAGTTGAATAAACCACTCCGAAATGCTTTTCGTGCAGTGGAGTAAAAATAATTATATAGGTAAAAGAGGTTGTACATTTGTATTCACAAGTCTACTCCACAGCATTTTTTTTTTGTACTATTTCATAATTGTTTAACTAATAATAAAATTACAGGAGTAGTATCAATGGCATATCATCATCAATAAGACTGTTTATAAATGTAAAACCTTTTTCTTACAACACAACACGAAACATCCACACAGCGACAATTCTGAATTGCAAACCCAAATATAAAACCAAGCTACCAAATGCTTTCCATTAAATGTTGACAAAAGCCCAATGAAAGACGAAGCTTTGTCCTTTGCCCGGGCAACAGAAGGCACAAAGAAATAGTGCCCTACATAGACTTGTGGCGAAATAATATTTCTCTTAGGAATTCTCGATGCCTAGATTTTGTATGATATTTTTATTCTACTATCCGTTTTCGTTTTCTTATTGTGAGAAATATTACCTTTATATGGTGGCTGACGTTAAGGATTATCTGCTGATATATTTACCTACTTCATATCAATTTCTCTTTTTGTCTTATATTAGATACTTATCTACGAGTAATATACCTGGTAGTAACAAAAAATCTTCGACTATATTGTTTTGTTATATTCCGTTACATATCACGTACATATTTAAGGTGAATAAGACACCTCGGTTTTTGGTCGGTTTCGGTCATGGCGGCCAATCTCACCGGAGATTAGCCAACTACGCAGGAGATATTATAGAGCACAGGTGCAATCTCTATTCCTTCTCTCACATATTCCGATGGGACGGCAAATCGACACGACCGGAGAGAGATCAGGCGCAGGACCAACGGCTTTTCGAGGCATGGTGTGTAATCACATTCACAGAGACCCAGACCAGAAACTACTATCTTTAGATCATACAAATATTTGTTCCGTGTGGGAATCGAACCCGCGACACGTATCGCAGCAGTCGATTTCTCAACCACTGCGCCAATCGTGCCGACGATGGATCGACGGATTACCCACAAAGCGATATAACATTTTGAACTGCTCGTGCGCCGCTGTGGCATGCGGTGCAGCATAGAACCGTGTGTTTTTCGCCTTACCCGTGAAGTGATGAAACTCGAACTTTCTTAGATATTGTTTCTATATCCCTAGTGTAAGTTTCTTTTGACAAATTTGATTTACTACATCGAACGCGTTCGGCGCTCTCTCCACCAATCGGAGCGCCGAACGCGTTCGATGTAATAAATCGAATTTGTCTTGCCGTTTATTCGCACAAGCCGTTTATTGAATGAATTAATAAACACTTGGCGCAACTAACTGCCTCATTGGTGGCAAGCAGGACTGTTAAGCGTAAGGTTCTGGGTTTGTTTTCCGGGTGGACAGCATGTTATTTAGGTTTAGCAGCCTGGAATTTGAAATTGTGCTCAGTAAATGGCAATAATCTTTGCACCCTATTACATGGGACCTCATAAATGGTATAGTCAAAATTTGTATTTTCATTTATTCACGGAACAAATATTTGTATGACCTATATGTTGTTTTCCAGTTCCAGTTGTTCCATGTCTGGGTATTTGTGCATGTGAATATTTGTGTTTGTAAATGAACCCACGATACAGAAATTATTGCTAGAGTAGGCAAAAGTTTTTTCTTATTTTTTAAATGTATATTTCTTTTCACAATTTACAATTTTAGAAATCACTTCGTAGGCTTTTTGAGTCATAGAATCAATATAATTATAAATAAATAAATAATAAATAAATAAAATATATTTTTATTCATGTAGACCAGTTAAAGGCACTTATGAATAGTCTTAACTCCATGGTTACTCTTTTAAAGTCTGATTGTTTAACATTTCATAATAATTATGATGAATACATTGTTTGATCAACATTATGTGAGGAAAATGAAGTAGGTACTAGGTTTTGACTAAACAAACTGATAACTATAATATCTGGAAATTTCCGATAATACTGCCATGATAGTTATGAGCTGACCAGTCCCAGCAGACGGCACCCGTTCACGAGTATGATTTATGTGTGTGTGTAATTATAATTACAGACAATGTCATTATTATTGTGTTGTTATCAGTTCTGTTTCGTAACTTTTACACTAACGAACCTCGTGTCAGTACATTGTTACAACAAAATACACCTATAACGACCTTATGTTATGACGGCAAAGAAAAGTTGTAGCGATGTCGTAAAATATTATTTTTCTGCTTCTTTTCCTTTGCTATGAACAACCTACTCAACAAACAGAAATACATTAGGTGTTTATAAATGATGTTAAATTTATGATTAATTGGTCTAGTGCTCGCAAGCGCGATTATTGAGCGTGATTCTGGGTTCGATTCCCGGGTTGGACAGTGTTATTGGGTTTCCGGTATGGAAATTCTCTGTAGCAGCACGGAGTCTGAACCTGTGTGGTAGATGGCACTAGGCTCGCCCCCTATTACATGGGACTCATAACAGCATCGGCGAAATGTGGGTGTAGAATAGTATGCCTCAGCCTAACCCTTCAGGGAATACAGACGTAATGCTATATTATGTTAAGTTTATTAATAAAGAGCTGTAGACATAATAAATACAGGACCAGTCCCACCATTGGGCACCAGACTAATTTACAAATGAATAAGGCTTCAGTTTACTGGCCTGGTGCGAATTGGCGCACTAGACACATCATCGAGAATTTGATGGAACCCTCTTAGGTGTGCAAGTTTCCTCGCGATGTTTTTGATCCGATTCAATTGAGGTACGGGCCAAGTTCGAAATAAAACTGTTCTGCATGAGATAGGAGGCCAAAGTTTAATCGATACGCTATATAGAAAATCAACACCATTGTAAATGTGAAAGTAACTCTGTCTGTTTGTTACCTCATCACTACTAAACCACTGAACCGATGGTTATGAAATTTTACTAACAGGTCGCTTGTGATTTGGAGAAGGATATTGGTTTATTTTTACTATTGAAACAACAATTTAGATAATTAATGCAAAATACACGCAGACAGAGTTACGGGCAAAAGATAACGGATTCCCTGACTGCTTGGTAGACAATAGTTAAATAATAATCGTGATAATATGTATTTCACGAGACATGAAAAGGATTAAAAATGACAGAACCGAAACAAGACTCAGCAAGGAAAACTTATATGTGACGTTTTTCTTATTTTTAAACTCTTAGAAACCCTATAATATCTGTACATTCCACTGAATCTCCACCATTCAAATATGACTTCATAATTCAACATAGTTACTCGTATGTCATCGCCTACTTGGCTCTGTTCCAACCTCGTGTATGATAGCAAGGTTATATCGAGGTTGTTCTAGGTCAACTTTGAGCGTATGAGCGCTTAATCAAATTGTATCTCAATGAATATGACTCTAGTTCGAACATGGAAACCTCTTCGATCGAGTGGTTTCATTTTTATCGAACCACTCGATCGAAATGGTTTCTTGGTGGAGCTTTTCAAGTATTACTTTCTATTTGATTGTTTTCGATTTAAGTCTGCCATGTTTTGTTTGGAATTTTGTATTTGAATAAAACTTCTTCGGTTTACATAAAACTTTACCCAAAGTGAAAATAGAACCCTAAACCTTATGCTTTGCAAACGCGCGTGAGATCATAATACTGAAGGCAGTTTCTTTGATCGATCCACCTTTTTCTGTTTTCCCAAAAGGGATAGAACCAAAATCCGTCTATCAGGGATGTTTTGGTTTTCAGAATTCCGCCATCTTAAGAAATATCAAACGGTGTTTCACTATCGTTCCTTAAGTAAAAGCTTGATATAATCCCATAGTCACCTCTCACGCACCCACCGGGAGGGTCCCACAAATAGGCCATTTATTTGCAGCTGACTTCACATTTAGATTTAGGTTTCCGATACCAATAGCCTCCCGACCCCAATTCTTACAATACGGCAAGATTTTCCCTCCAACCTTGCATTAATTTTTGCCACTTTTACCTCTGGTGTTCTTTATTTAATTTGTACAGCGAAATTTACTTGGATCCCTCGAAAGAGGTATCGTAATAGCCTAAAGGTGTTGACTTAAAATCCTCGACCTTGCGAGTTGAAATGCGAGGCTATAGACCGAAGGGTTTATTGTCACTGAATATAAAATAGGTTTCATTTCTAAGGCATTAAAATTTAGATTTGAGTTTCGTACTGTTAAAATAATATTCAGATTTAAGGTTGCCTGCAAAAGGTCTGTATTTTCATAAATAAACGTTGAACCACGACCATAGATTTTGGCAGTTTAGTTTCAATATCATCACAATAATAACAATAAAAACGTATGTTTTCAGCTCGCATAAATAGCTTTAAATGTTCAATAAACGCTTCGGTTGTAAGGTCTAACGGAAACGTCGAAAAAACCAACTCTCTTCATGTAAAAATCACACACCACTTCACACCGAATGAAAAACATAACATAAAACTCAATTATTTCCTGAAAAAACTCACCCGTAACTCCTTTTTATTATTCTTAAGCCTGAACGCGACCTTATTTAAACGAGCCACGTCTGTATTTAACCTAATTAATTAAATTTGCAAACATTTTTCTTCTTGCAGTGCTTCCAAGGGAATGTTAAAATGTGAAGCTTAGTGACCCCGAGTTCAAAATGGCCCAACATCAGGTCTCATAACATAAGCTCGCGGCCCATTTTACAGGATTCGCCGTTTTTAGGATTCCGTAGTAAAAAAATATAATGCTTATAATTTCGCATAACAAACAACGAGAGACAGCGGCGTTTCCAAATAAAATAATGAAAATAAGGCTTTCATGTAGGTATTTTTGTATGTGTCGCAAGCACGAAACAAATATTTGTATGGGGTATCGAATGTTCCGGGTTTGTATGTGAGGCGTATCTTTATCTCACGATACAGAAATAATACTAGGGTAGAGCAATGTATTTATCAACACAAAAATATCCATCATCCAGCTGCATCTGATTAGAACTTTCGACTGCTCTTTTTTTGAAAGTCTTTCATAAATAAGTTTAGAAGTTGTGGTTTATTTATTACGAGTAATTAACTGTTTCTGTTGTTGACTACTCTTTAGCGCAAGTTATCTCAGATCTTTGATCACGAAACTTTATATATCTGATTTTATGTTATTATTATTAGATTAGCTATTGCCCGCGACTTTTTTCGACTTACTAGAAAAAAATTGTGATAGTTCATATAATATGCATATTTAAATATAATTTGTAGCCTATAAGCACTCGGGAATTATGTAGCTTTGTATCTATTTTTTTTTTAGGATTGGTTCACTAGTTTCGGAGATTACTCCCTACATACAAACTTCCAAACAAATTTTACCTCTTTATAATATTAGTGGCTAAGCGATTAGCTTTCTGCGCTACGTGTCGCGGGTTCGATCCCCGCACGGAACAAATATTTGTATGATCTACAGATAATTGTTTCGGGTCTGGGTGTTTGTGTATGTGAATATATGTGTTTGTAAACGCACCCACGATACAGGAATTATTCCTGCTGTGGGGCACCGTTTAAAAAAATAATAATAATAAAAAAAATAAAAATAGTATAGATTCCTCATTGATTTAGTGGCTGCTAAATGTGAGGTTTTCTGTTAGAAAACTGTCAATGGTAGCCCAGTTTGGTCGTATTCCCGGTAGGTGGCAATAGGCTTGGCCTGAATTAGATGGGATTTATTAACAGCATGTGTATGTAAAATAATACATATCTGCCTAACGTCAAGAAGTACAGGCGTAAAGATACTATTATATTCAGCCGTGGATAATAAATACGGGCTCTGATTAAGCATAGTCCGACACGTACTTGGCAAGTTTATACCTAATTCCGTTCTTAAGAGGGTGAAAAATGTTTTCACGAAAATGTCCTGCCCACCGAAGCTTTTTGTGCTAATTTTCCACATAGAATGTTGTGATGTGTAGGCATAATTTTGAATAGAACCCAAATTGGATTATGTTAATGTTGCTTTTATTCACGACCTTTTTGTGCTATTTAGAGAGATTCAATAGATAAAAAGAATCAAGAATGATAAGAAGCTTATAGAATTGGGTTTTTGCTTTTAGACGAAATGTAGTCAATTTTTATGTCGTTTATAAGGGAAAATTTAATGTTAATATGGCTCTGTCTCCAGGGGATTGTACCGTCTACTCACTCTGAGCAGTCAAGCCCATTTTAATGCTACTAAAGTTTCCACTGTGATACGAGTCATTTGCATGTGAATTCAAGTCTATTATACAGAAGAGAAGAATAAGAAATACATATAAAGATACAATCATTCGAGCTATTATTCACCTATTGCTACACACGGTCCTGTTCTCAGGCTGAGAAAGGTCATGGCTTTAGTCCATGACACTGATCTGGCGTGAGTTGGTGTACTAAACATGCCAGAACATTTTTGAAGGCCTTCCAAGTGTGCAAGTTTCCTTACGATATTTTCCTTCACCGTTAACATAAGTCATATTCAAATTCTGATCCGCACATGAACACAAAAAGACAGAGTTCCGGGCTGGATTTGAACTCACGCATGAAGTTTAGTGTTCTTCTATCTTGAAATTATTGACCTTTTCCTTTTAGCAGACTGGTTTTCATTCATTCAGTCTTCAATAAAGAGGGTACGTGATATCTTATAGAAAACCGTTAAGTGGTTTCTCAAACAAACTTTCAAACATTTTTACCAAAACATATACATATAAGATTTTATACTTTTTCCTTGTAAGCCATTGTGCGTCAATGCCCCAACCTTACACGCTCGACCATCTATTAGAGTACGGTACAGCCATGATAAAGGATTTTTCTGTGTAAATGAACACACTTGACTTGCATTAGGCTTGATGTTCTACTAAAGTGGATGTGGAAAGTCACTCCCTAGATTTTTGTTCCATGTTTTTGTTTTGTTTAACGAAACTGTGTGACAGCATGACAAGTGGATGAATTCGATGTTTCTCTGTTGGATACGATGGATGTTGCTTGTTAGTTTGTGGAAGGACAACTTGTGCTTCATTTTTTATACGTCAGTTGTTCTTGGAGTTTTTTATAACGTGAGATTCATTTGTTTTTCCAAGCTTTAAAACACACACGTGGTCAAAGTGTTGATTTAGATTCTATATTAGTAAAACTTGTGAACATAATAGTATCGCCGAAGGGTTAGCAGAGATGTACACTGACATTTCAATGGCGTTATTAAGTCCTATGAAATAAGGTCGGGCCTTATTGCCACCTACGGAGCACAGTTCACAAATTTAATTTCGGGCTGCTGCTGATAATTTTATTTTAGAATAACCTAATCACAAGTTCGCTGACTCGAGAATCGATACCACGACCTCAGCAGCCGTACTTGGGACCAGACCTAGACTAACGATGCAGTAAAACAAATGAAGTTATAAGTTACTATTTTTAAAAAGATTATTACGATAAGTGTGTTAATAAAAACGCACAGCACAGCACAGCTTAGCATAGCGTTTTGTACACAATGTAATTACTAAGCGTATACAATCGTACAACAAAGGCATTGTATTGTGTTGCCTATGTTGTGTTAAAATGTGTGCCGCGTAGACTGTGTTTGCGTATACTGATCAAAGTTGGTCACCATCGGCGTGTTTTTGTTGATACTATTATGATCATAGTGATGATGATGCTTTATAGGTTCTCTTGTTGAATAACGTGCTAGAAATAATCATATTTGATACCAATGATGATTTGACGTCACGGTTGGCGCAGTGGTTGAGAGATCGACTGCTGCGCTCGTTTCGCGGGTTTAATTCCCGCACGGAACCACCCACGATCCAGGAATTATTTGAGGCGTGGGGAAAAGATTAAAAAAAAAACAATGTTTAATCAATATATTCTGTTACTACCTTTAGTATAACGCCATCCTTATGAAAACAAGGGAAGCTACCCATATAATTATGCATGTACTGGCATAATAAGCGTGCCCGCGCATTATGAGGTAAGGTCGTTGGCATATAATGAGGATTTTGTTCTGCGACAGAACGCCAACCCAAATTCATTCAAATTAGAAGCTGCCCTTTATGATGACAGCAATTTTTGAGATTTTTTGCTGTGTCTAATTTTTGGGTTCGGGTGTATAGATTACTAAGTAATATTTAGGGTCAAATAATGTAGACATTGTAATTTTTTTTTTGTTAGGAACTTATCGTAGTATAGCATCACGCCTGTCTTCCTCGAAGGGTAAGGCAGAGATATACTTACTTTTGTACAAAAAAAAAAAAATTTGAACTGTTTTGAAGTATCATGTAAAAGGGGGACAGTCTATTGAGTATTGCCATTCACTGGACAATTTGAAAATACGGGATGTAGGCTGATTTTCTGAGGCTGAAAAGTAGCATTTGTCGTCCATTTGATCCAAAACGTGAGTTCTTCCCTTCGCTATTAATGTCCGTATTGGTGTAGTTGAGTAGGAAACCTTCACCAAATGCCTTGAAAATTATGGCCATAGAATTCCAGAATATCCTATTTCCAATACTGAAAACACTCTAACATAAACACTCTTTACTCACCATACTCATAGTCTGTATGTGTTGTACAATTCCAATATTTTACCCCGTACATTTCGAACAAAGTTACCGACAACCCATCAGCGGAATCCGCCAACTTTCCTCAATCCCGAAAATGAAGGAAAATATTTTTCTTCACTATTATTTGATCGGACCAAGATTCGGAAAATTAAACGGGACAGAGGGATTGACAGGTTGAATGAAATAACGGTTTTCGCTCACTGGACACTTTTGGACGTGGGTGTACGTTGCGGGTGACGAGATTCACACAATCGATGTGAGACCAACTGAGTAATTGCCGAATGAAAGGATCAAAGCTTGAGGCTTTGAAAATAAATTGGAGCTTGTTTTGTCCAAGATTGGGGTCACCTTGAACAAAGCAATATTTGTGGGTTTATAGAGCGAGCGCTGGTGACTCGATATAATTAATTTATAAGCAAAGTTAACAATCATTCGGCACTCAAGTTAACTGCCTCATTGGTCAAGGTCCTGGGTTCGATTCCCGGACAAAGTGTTATTGGATTTTTCTGTGGGGAAACTCTCATTAGCAGCACGGAGTCTGGAACTGTGCCCGGTTAATGGCAATAGGCTCGCCCCCTATGAAATGTGGGTATACATAGTACGCCTCTGCCTAACCCTTCGGGGTATACAGGCGTGATGCTATGTTATATGTTATGTTAACAAGCACCTCAGTTAATTTTGCTTGGTACCAAATTAATCGGTAGATATTATAATTTCGAATTATACAAAACTAGCTGTTGCCTGCGATTTTGTCTACGTGTATTTTGTGTTCATTATACATATAATTAGTATTTTGCTGCAATAGTAAAAATAAGCCTATGTCCTTCTTCAGATCTCAACCTAACTCTTTGTATAATTTCATTACGATCGGTTCAGTGATTTAATCGTGATGCGGTAACAAACAGACAGACAGAGTTACTTTCGCATTTATAATAGTATGGATTTCGTACAATGAAAACGAATGAAGATAAACCATTCGGTCCCTTAAATAAATAGTACTTAATTATAGCCTTTACATATTTTTGTGTCTCATGTAATGTGTGGATTACAGACATCAGGCAATTAGTGATTGAAGAACAAATACATTCTATACAATCTGGGCAATCTGACGAAGAAACAGTTTAACATGTGTGACATACCTACGGACCAATCGGAGCGAAAAAGAAACTTACACTACGGCCTTAGTTTGCTCGGACGTTCAGAATAATGTTCAATTAAAGTCCATAATTATTATGGTGAGGTAAATGAAAATCAACAGCGCAATGGGCAATTATCAAACAACACCATAATAAACTTGACCAACAATTATTTTACTAATAGGTGTGCTCAACCTTTTGTAGGTTCCATAATAAATATCGCGTATATTTTACGGGGAAAACACAGTGACATGTCTGTCACACACGATTTCATATAACGTTTGGGCGGCATTTTACTCACGTGTCGTGGCAGAGTGAAATATGTCACTCGGCGTCGATGCGGTGGGTGATAGTTTAGAGATAAACATTACGTTAACATTTGTGGATACGTGTGAGGTTTACGGCATAGATAACTAATTAGTCACTACGACACTTACTGCTAATAAAGAGGATGATATCAGTCATAATCACTTTTTCGGAGTTGTAAGTTTCTTGAAGTTTGTATATATTATGAAATAGCGATTGGTGTCTCCCTCTTACACCGCTATCGCTATGGTCAGGAGGGGTATCTTTAATAGTAAGCACAATGCAACGCCAGACTGGGTGCTGTCCGTGTATTGCTCACGAGTAAGTGACAAACGCGTCTCGGACTCCGTTTTAATGGCATCCTTAATACCATCTCTTTAATAAGTATAATCTATTATAGTTTGTTTAAATAACATGGACATCCTACAAATCGTTTTTACGTAGATCATCTGATCAATGCTCAGAGTTTAGACACAGCTTTATGCACACGTACAATCGAAGATTTCCCAGAAAACTATAAATGCATTCAGAATCAAATATTATTTGATTAATAGACATAGTCAAATTATATTTATGTTGAACTGTATTTAAGAAATCGAATCTTTAGAAATTTCATCTTCATTTGGCAACCCTGTATAAATACAGGATTTATAGGTTTGCATCAAGCTTGTATTCTCCGAAGGGTTAGACACAGGTGTACTATTTTACACCTACATTTCACCGATGCCGTTATTTAGTTTCAATTCCGCCACATATTTCGTACCTACTATTATTACACGACCTTGCTGTGCAAATAAGGCTTCTCATTATGCCTTTTAATAGCACGACATCCACGTCACTGCAATGACCATGCGACGGCGCCATCTTGACGCCGAATCGGGCAATAAAAGAAAAACATAGATAAGTATGCATGATGCCCTCCTCTCAAGGGTATAACTGTTGGCATGAATTACGGCTAGCTATGATCTTTAGAAAAAGTCTCTAGAGATGCCAGAGGGTTACAAAGACGACAGTCTAAAAAATATTAAGTGACCAAGCTCTCTTTAGATTCCCTTTATAATAAATTACCATTACACTTTGAAGTGAACCTTTTTCTACCACCGTATTCACAGTTTAATTGGCAAGATATCTGCAATACAGCAAGCGATCTTTAATCAAACAGAACTACATGCATCTGCCGGTCCCACCTGTTTGGACTTGTTCCAGTTTAGCGAAACCGTCGAAATTTCTCTTACGCTGGGGAACAAAAGAAATTTTCAATACAAATATACGCGCTTTTAGATGTAAAGACTCTTTGACAACAAATGCTTCATACACAGAAGTTAAATCGGAATAGCCGAAAAAGTATAAGACTATAAGCTACTTTCCCCAGTCTGCTCTTACAAGCTACACCATTCATATGTCCCTGACTCCAAGCCCTCACTAAAGTGCTCCCAAATCGCCCCCTTTTTGCCTCATACGAATGTTTTATAACCCTATTTTGAAAGTCACGTCTCCAACCTACATGCCTCAGCTGTCCCATATAACGAAGGGTCCGCGTGACCTTGCCGGCTGCTCGATTTTATTTCTGCCCACCCTCTCCGTAACTTCAAGTTGTTAACTTTTATGACGCGCTATAGTTTTTATGGGAAATCCAGAGGATCTTATATTTCTTATAATCGTTCTTTCTTTTCCTAAGTGCCAGTTATTGTTGTTTTTCTGTATTTTTGTTTTATTATCTGTGGTAAGGAGTTTTGTGGTCGTATTTTATAACAAAAACAATTATTAGTTCAAGAAAGATAACAAATACTGTAGTACGTGTATAACTCACGTTATTTAGATTTCTTCGCTTACGACGTCACTACTT
Source organism: Shargacucullia verbasci (assembly GCA_947562105.1). Classification (NCBI taxonomy): domain Eukaryota; kingdom Metazoa; phylum Arthropoda; class Insecta; order Lepidoptera; family Noctuidae; genus Shargacucullia; species Shargacucullia verbasci. The sequence goes on from OX387296.1 coordinate 4,861,281, forward strand.
TAATCATTCACAAAAATTGAGTATCGATTATGGGATCCATCATGATTCCATAGATGAGATAAACTACTCGCTTATATACTACTAGCGACCCGCCCCGGCTTCGCACGGGCAGCAGAGCATATACCCCTTCATTTTTTTTGTCGTAGTGTCGTATCGTCTTTTTACGTCGAGCATTTATTTCGCGCACGCCAGTAAAGCTCCCAGTCGGCATGATTTTTTTCGACATCTTTAACTATCATCGCCATATTTCAGCCAATTTACACAAAACCTTAACGAATTATACACTTAAACCTTTCTCATGAATCACTCTATCTATTGGTGGAAACCGCATGAAAATCCGTTCAGTAATTTTTGAGTTTATCGCGAACAGACAGACAAACAGACACGGTGGGGGACTTTGTTTTATAATATGTAGTGATAATGTTTTAAGAGAAAGCAGCTTTTATGGGAGGACCAAAAGAGTCAATATAGCAAAAATGATGGAGTCCTTTCGGCGACGCGAAGCTGAATTGGATATATCTACTATCGTATAAAAATGTTGACGAAACCTTTTTCGTCAATATTTTCGTCACAAGATACCTAAGACCTTAAGGTGTTCTGTTACGCTAAAACCAGCAAACAATATTTGACCTTGTGATTTGAGTGTAGGATCATATTTTTTTTCTGTTTATCAACAAATATGTTTGGTAAATATCTACCAGACGTAACTTACTTAAGTCTTATATAGATTCCATTGTATTTAGAGAACAACATACGATACCTATTATTTGTCTAGATAAAGTAGGATCAAGAGAGGACGCCCTAACGCATATACCTACTAAAAAGACGCATGACTCTGGAAGACCAAAAAAGACACGTAAAGGTCGTACTATCGCACGTGGCGTTCTGTAGTTTCTGCCTACGACAAAAGTGTGCCGTATGTATTTATTATACCGTATGAATGAACACAGTAAAACTCTGGACCGAAGTTCACCAAACCGTTTGGCTGTCACAAAACAATAGAGCCGAGTGCAGAATGCTGGAAAAAGTTGAAATATCGAAGCTCGATCCATCATCCAAAACTAAAAAAATCTACCAAACAATGTCGATATAAAATATTTTCTGAGGAATTATTTATGTATGACAGAAAAAATACGGGATGATTTTTAAACGATCGACTTATTTATAGCGAGTCTAGCATAATTTTGTATACCTATAGTTTCGCAATGGACCGGGATAAATGGAAAGAGGGGAGGGAGGCCTTTGCCCTGCAGTGGGACACAACAGGCTCATAATAATAATAATATAGTTTCTGTACTTTAGACCAATAAAATTATCAAAAATTATATCGGACTAGGAATAAAAATAGTCACAACAAAAAACGGGCATTTTGTTTGATTCTGTAGGTATATTGTATTAGAGCATGTAACATAATTCATGTTTGAAGTCTCCGGACATTCTGTTGGAAACAGCTCCAAGGCAGTTTCCACGGTTGTGGCTGATTAATTAACTTATTCAAACATTTTCTTGTTTTGTTTAAGACAGCTGAAATTACAATTTCACGGAATTCGCAGCGCTCTAGTTTGCTTGTTAATTTCTTGAGACGAAATATCTTGCGCCAAAAATAGAGATGTTTGTGCAAAGTATGTGCTTTGAAACCTCCGTACAAGTCAGTTGCTATGAATGTGATGGTTGGAGCGAGAGGCTTTTTCGTCTTTTAACCTTCTTTTGTACAATACAACCTTATTCAAAATGGAAACAAAGGCATGGGTTTAGAATAACAGCCTAAGTATTAATTGAAGAGATAATTAATTTTATTCTTGCTAACAATTTGGAAAATGTTAAGTCCTTTTTAGGAGATTTCTCAATAATATGATATGTTGTGTATCGTGTTTACAAACAAACTTACATCTTAAATAAAAATATTTCTTATGTTGCGAAGATTGAACCCGTGACACATAGCTAAGAAAGCCATCGCTCAAGCACGGCCGCAAACGCGCCGTCATTTAAACTTCTCTTCATATTTTATGACTCATAATCTATAGCGTGTCAAGTAAAAAATAATAAAAACAAAACAGAAATTAACAACTGCTTTGCAGCTTTCCGAATTCCAAAACAACGAATGAAAAAAATAAAAACAAAACTCATAACAGACGCTCCAACGTAGAAAAGTTCGAAAAAATATGGTGGTCAATTCAATCGTGATCACAGTCGAAAACGCACCAAATTCGAAATTAACGAGACCAAACTGAGCTAAACAACTTCGTTTCCGTTAATTTAACTTCAATCTGTTTTTGGGTAACGAAGTCAACGGAGCATTTGGCGTCCATCGTTATTAATTTTTAGGCTCAAATTATTTTAAGCGTTTGTTTGGTTAGAATAGATTTGATGACATTATTGGTTTTAATTCAATTCCGATGAAGCCTCGTTAAAAAAAAACGCAAGACAAAAGACGCTCTCGAAAATTGGAGTTTTTTAATAAGAAAATTAATTGTTAAAATGAATATAAATTTATTTTATTTAATCGTCGTATTTGTGTAAATTTATTTATCTGTAAACAAGGTTTTGTGTGTGGTGTATTTTTAGCGCGTAAAATCGCATAGATATGGTTCTACGCAGAACATATTATTTTGTGAAAACTGTAGTAATACAGACTACCAGTCTAAAATAGAAATAGAGGTGCGTACACTTTGAACTAGACATCTAACAGATTGAATTGCCGTCCGTATATGGGAAACTGTCCCATGACTACAGTACAATTTTTTTTGTAAGACCTATACTTCAGTCTAACTTGAGTCTTGGCTATGCTCGAGTGCCTGCTCTTATTATTACATTGATAATAACTGCCCCGACTGCCTTCAATATTATTGATGGCCGCGAGGTTGCTTACGGTGAGGGGCTGAGTTCGATCCTCGGATTATAGAAAGCGTTATTTATTTTTCTGCTAAAAAGTTTTTAGTAGCGGCCCGAGGTTTTGAATTGTGCCCAGTAGATGCCAATAGACTTCAAATTGGCATCGGTGAAATGTAGATACACCACGTACTAGTACGTACACCTCTGCCTTTCCCTGTACGTAATACAGGCGTGATGTTATATTACATATGTATTTATTACCTTTTTCGTTAGTTCAACTTAATTCAAGTAGCTTTCCACTATGCCGTAGTTACACCGTACATTGTATTACCATGTTTAACATTAGTTACAAATTATACTGGAGTCTGCTTCCTCGAATTAATTAACCATCTCGGAAACAAGGAACACGGAACGCGATGAAGTTGTTACAGCAGTAAAACAGAACATTACACTATCATTAATCCAGTTATCCTGGCGGGGAGGTAGATGTAAATTGTTATGCATCACGGTTGGGCAATTATGATAATTTAGTTCATATGTGCTTTGCTTCTTGAGAGACGGTTGCTAGTTATGTTCGGCGTACCTTGAGCTGTTAATTGCTAATCTTTCCACCACCCATGAGCAATTTTTGTGTCAACCGATAAAAAAATGAACGACATGCACACGACCGGGAAAATGGCGAGACCAGAAGAGCCTCCAGCCGACCAATTAAATAATATTAAGCAACAACTGCTAAGGGTCTCCCATAGTGGGACTCGAACCTCGGCTTGGGGCGTTACTGGGGGACAGACAAGAGAGGACTTGCTGGATCGGATTGTGATTATTTAGGGACATTTGATTTACTACTACTGGCGCAGCGCGAACTGGGCTGAGCTGAGCTCGAGGGTCGGGGTGGAGAATGAACGGGTCTTCGCGACGGGCCTCGCCGGCGAGGACGGTACGACGGTCGGTTGTGTATAGTGTTGTTAGTTTTCCTAAGGAGTCGGAGCGCCTCCTGATGGAGAGTGATTACATTTTCTGGGTACGTGAAGGTGTGCCTAGGACTGCGAATTTTAGATATACGGGAGGGGGTCTATCGGGCGGCCTGAAACGACGGTATTTTAATTAAGCAGAGTTTTCAGGAAACCTCGATCATTTTTGTTCCAATAGGCAGCCGAACTCTCGGATATTCTGCTACCTATTAGTACCCACATATGTATAATATATAGTATTTCCATGTTAAAGCTTAGTATCCAAACTGACCGCACGCTCTACAAGCGAACATTACTTCTACCGCAGTTCTTCCGAGAATACTCGACCAAATCGTGTCAATTTTAACATAATTCACCGTTCCCACTAATTACTTACCCAAGTTCGCAAACATTATACGTGGGAACTAATTAGTCGCCTACGATAGCGTGATGACGGGGCTTCGTAATTTGATTATAGGGCCCCGGCTGCTGTCACACCGTAGCGTAACTTTGTTTTGTTCATAATTAAGTTTGTAAAACAAGAGTGAGCAACACATTAATATGCAGGTTTGTTTTTAATTTTTTGTTTGATGTTGACCTGCGACCTTTGTCGCACGCGTGTGATTAATTCGTAAATAATTAAAGTGTTGACATGTTTTTAGCGTAGATACCTATTTCTAAACAATTCATTATGAGACAAAACGGTTGACGCAGTGCTCTACTACGTGTCGCGGGTTTGATTCCCAGACGGATGAAATATTTGCATGATCTACAGATAGTTGTTTCGGGTCTGGGTGTAGGAGAATATTTGTGTTTTTAAACGCACCCACGATACGGTAATTATTCGTAGTTTGGCGCAAATTAAAAAAACAAAGTTTAGTTTTTAGCACAGAAAGCTTAAATAGATTACTTCATCGATGGCCTCAATAGTGGCAGGAGTGTTTTGAACAGCAATCTATTTGCAGCATCGAGAGCTTTTCCACCGTCAAACGGCATTCGCTCGACGTAAATTCCAAAAAGGTTTCCTAGTACTTGTTGATGATAGATGACTGGAAATAAAAGCGTTAAATGTAAAAATGGAAAACGTACGGCATATATATATATATATACCTTCAGTTTATTTTTAACACATAGACGGCATCTTGGATAATTTAATTGCAATGGAAATGTATATTTTGTTTCATTTTGATTTTTGTAAACTAAATAATACCTTTACCCCTCACAAGGTGGACCGATTACCTGGTGATCGCGGGAACCCGCTGGATGGGCAACCCCCACATCGACCGGTCCTGTGCTGCCCGGTCGATGTGGGGGTGCTTGGGGGAGACCTATGTGCAGCAGCGGACGTCTTTCGGCTGAGATATTGATGATGATGATTATGAAATACCTTTATGCATAATAAGTGCGAAAGGCGGAGTTTGAAGTCACAATCTCTCGATATTCAAATAGACGCCATAGTCATCGGATTATTGTTAGTTTGAATATATAATTAGTATGAATATATAATTATTTAGTTATTAAACTAAATGAATTGAATTTTACTATGTTTTTTCAAACAAAAAACATGAGAAAAGCGCGAAATATAGTATGATTAAAATTTCTGTAGTGCGTTGTACAACAGAATCGGGGCCACTGAGCGTGTGTCCGGGGTCCCAGAACGGTCAAAGAGTTTTTGCGTCTTTTTCTATATACATTCTCAACAGCAGCACGGGGTCTGGAACTGTGCCTGGTAGACGGCAATAGGCTCCTATTACATGGGACTCAATAACAGAATCGGCGAAATGTGCGTGTAGAATAATACCTACACCTCTGCCTAATCCTTCGGAGAATACAGGTGTGATGCTATGTTATGTTATAGATAAACTGTTCAATAATATCTCAGTGTCCTCAAATCTACATAATGTATCCGATTAATTTAAGCAAGTATTGAATCAATTTGGATAAATTGTAATCTTCATATCTAAATCTTTAAGCAACTGGTGTCTCCACCTCACAACTTAGGGCGCTCCATTTAGATGTCGGGACTATAACAGACCGAAACTTTTTGGAACATTTTTCGTATTTTTTTTTCTAATCAATTAGCCTTTCACTTTTTAATCTCCATCGCAATCTTGTAGTGTCTACTAATTTTTATTCCGTGATCTGGGTTGGCAATCTGCTGTTTACTTTGGTACTTGAAAATTTGTTTCTTATAAATAATTTAGTTTTGGTCATTTACCTATTATAAACACATACATATTAAGATCCAGTTACACATGTCTAAGTAATAAGTCATTAAAAGTACCAAAACCGCGTAAAATATTGCCGCGCTTAACTAATTATAAGTACTGTGGTACAAAAAATCGAGAACGAGTATTTCCACATAATTAAGTTTAATTTTCTATTGATAGGATGTAAAAGATCTGTTCTGGAGATCTAGTATGAGATTTCCTCGACGTCAACCATAGTTAACATAAGCCAAAAATGTATCAAAATAATGAGCGCGTTTACCATAGAAGTGACGATAACGACACGGTTGGCGCAGTGGCTAAGCGATAAGCTTTCTGCGCTACGTGTCGCGGGTTTGATCCCCGCACGGAACAAATATTTGTATAATCTATAGATAGTTGTTTCGGGTTTGTCTGTGCATGTGACATGTATGTTTATAAACTGTACCCACGATACCGGAGAAATCCTAGGGTGGGGCAATAAAAAAAAACAGAATTACAATCAAATGTGCGCGCAAGATTTTTTCATACATTTTCTTCGACTGCGCGACAATAGATACCAACTATGTAGATGTTCTGTGTTTTGTTCTACGAGCTTATGTGATGCTCTCAGTGTATCACAACGGCTGGCAGACATTTCCCTCTACAGGACACACGTCATTCGTCACATGTCACTTACCCTTAATACTTCATCCAATCTGCATATAGCTCTGCATTGTGGCGTTGTGCCAGTACGTGGAATATGGTCGCATAATTTCGAAATTACGAAATATTCATCTACTAATGTCGCTTACTATGCAAAAATGAATAGAATATTTATTTCATGTACTACACCAAAAGGCACTTTTGAAATGTCGAGACTAGGTGCACGGTTCCAAATAGTAGGTGCAATAGAGAACAGGCAAGAAACTCCATGTTTTACTCTTATAATATAATAATAGATCATGACTGTATCTCGGTGTGATATATGTAATTAGGTGTGTCAAAGTGTTTGTGTTCACAGTACTTGTGAATAGTGATTACAACACCATCGATACTCATAACGTAACATAGCATCACGCTTGTATCCCCGAAGGGTTAAGCAAAGATGTACTTTTAGTGTACTCACATTTCGCCAATGCTGTTAAGTCCCATGTAATAGGGGGCGAGTCTATTGCCATCAAACGAGAATAGTTCCAAACTCCGTGATGCTACTGAGAATTTCTGTACAGAAAGACTTAATAATACTTTGATCTACCCGGGAATCTAATTCAAGACCTTGACGGTACGGTTGGCGCAGTGGTTGACGGATCGACTACTACGCAACGTGTCGCGGGTTCGATTCCCGCATGGAGCAAATATTTGTATGATCTACAGATAGTTGTTTCGGGTCTGGGTCTTTGTGTATGTGAATATTTGTGTTGTAAACGCATCCACGATACAGGAATTGTTCCTAGTGTGGGGCAACGTTTTTGAAAGAACAGAACAAAGAACAGACCTCAAGCTCATTTGTCGTAATACTCGTTAAGTTGAATATAACGACGTAAATCGTTGCTCAATTGCCGCTGGAAATTATTTGTTGACGAGTTCCGTTTCTGCTTCCGACATGCGGTGATTTGATTTGTTATTTCAATTTCTCAAGCACGTGTAGTACAACACAAGCCAGAGATAACATCGGCTAATTCCGTCATAACCGAATTTTGCCGAATGAAATTCAAAGACAATTTTGTGAACGTGGTTACTGCCAGAAAACGAATATTAATTTCTATTTCTTTGCTTTAAGCTATTGTACTCAATCGGCAAAATTCGGTTACGACGGAATTAGTCGATGTAACCTTCGGTTTATGTTGTATTGTATTAATGTATAGACCCTTCAATTTACTTGTAAATTGTCGTTTATTACGGGTAATTTTATGGTAGGTACAGTCAGCCTCAAAAAGATGTATACATGTAACGAAGTTGAGGAGAATTTAAGAAGGACTAGTTCGTGATTTCTCAAGGAATTGATATACATGGGGTCTGCGGATATTATACTCGTGTCTCGTCCTCGATAGTAGTAACGCACATAATTATAATACATGTATTAATACTAGTTGGCATCGCCCATTCCGCCATTATGTATAACAATAATTATGGCTAACATGTTTTGATTTCGATGACAACTTTTCAAAAAATTCACTTGAATTTCACTTGATTTATTTTTGAGGCTGATTGTACATAAGTGTACGATTTAATTCATAATATGTTATTCAGGTTATTATTGGCGAAATGCACATACAATAACGTATACCTCTGCCTAGCTCTTCGAGGAGTACAGGCATTATACTAAATTAATAAAACTCTTTGAAGTACATGAAAGCCGTTATCAGGGGTCAACTGGTACATTTTTACTAACGATATAGGGATCGTTTTTTTTTAATGTACGGTAGTTACACATGCTGCTTAGATGCTTAAATAACTTTATACCAGTTCATTTCCTACAGTTCTTCTTCTATCGTGTTGATGGTTACACTATATTAATTTTATTTCTTTTTTCTTTACTTTTTTTTTTAATTGTGTGGATACTTATGTACGCACTTAAGAAGTTATAGGTATTCTTTGGCGTAACAAAACAAAAATTACACATAAAAATTCATCCGGTGTGCCAGTTCTTTAAACAATAAAATAAAGGCATTAAATGTAATTGAAGGTTTAATTAAAGATGTATAACTTAAAATATATTTCTTTTATTTCCACTGATATGAAACATATGATGCACAAATATTTCAATAACTAGCTTGAATATAGCCATCAATTCTCAAGGAAATTTAAGAGACATTTACCAGCCAACTTCATGGTGTCGCTTTTATATGTCGGTGTTTTATATGTCGTGCGCATCGTAAGAATTCACTCTCATCAAGCGCGCCAAAAAAACGTTGCCCCACACTAGGATTTCTCCTGTATCGTGGTTATAGTTTACAAACATACATGTCACATGCACACACAACCAAACCCGAAAACTATCTGTAGATCGAACACGCGACACGTAGCGTAGCGTAACATTGCATATATATTGTTTCCTATACTGTGGTTTGTAAAACCAACCGCAATCAGTAGATAGGAAAAATAATAATCGGAAATAACTCGAATTTCAGTCATTGTATCTTTTGAGAACACAGAATTTTACATAAACCTACCAATAATCCGCGCTCCCACTCTTTGATACACCAGTGCTCAGTAGCTTTAGGCAATCTCACAAATCGAGCGATGAAGCACAAACAAGGGAGGAATAAAGGAAAATAAAGACAAATAAGCAAGTTACAAAGGTATGCTCGATTGTATCGTGAATCATCTGAGGAATCACTTTTCCCTTTGTTAGTTTTTGTCGCTCACAAAAATTTGTTTCCTCAAAAATATGATGGTGAAGTACAGATTTTTCACGAACGAAGTAGCCTTATAAAAGTATTTTATAGGAATATTATTTTTCACGGTGTATTTAATAAAGGCTTTTGCTTTCTGTTTCTGAAAATGTGATACTTTTAAAAAATAATTTAAATACTTATCGTATCCACATTATCACACGTACACGTAGAACGGCAGCCTAATTACGTAAAAAAAGCGACAGCAACACGACAGCCACGCGACAGCAATCTCACTGTCAGCCAATACATTATGTGACACAAAAATGACGTTTGACAGATGTTATCGCGCGATCTACGCCTGTCGCTACATCGGTAATTAAGCTGCCGATCTACTATCAGTGGGTCAAACATATGTATGTATATTTCGCGGAAATCGAACCCGCGACACGTACCTAATGTAAGTCAACCGCCTAGCAACTGCCTCAACGCGAGCCGTCTATTCAGTCTTAATCTAATCAAATCTCGGATTAGTAAATCCGCTGTCAATCTCATGTCACTCATTGATTGGTTGTACTCAGCTAACCACAATAGCCAACATGAAATTTGACAGCAGAGTAAGTGATCAGAGAACGGACGTTTACACATTAAGGTGCTGACAGACCTGACAGTACAGCGAGCATTCACCATTAAAATTTATCGAACAGAATAATGAATAGAAGTCAAAATTCAAAGTAAAGTCGCCATGCGCACTGCAATCGCTCGTACATTAGTGGAAAGATTAGCCAGTCAGCGATGGTTGTATCGAGGGTGATGCCAAATGCCCAAATGCACCAGACGATCTCAGGTTCAGAAGTTTATCCCATATCGTGTGATCATTAAATCGTCATGTAACATTCTCTAGAATACTTACAAGTGAACAGGTTACAGTTTCAGGTCTAACACCATTATCACCATTTTTAACCAATACCGTCACTGACACTGATATTTTCTGCTGTTTTTGTTATTACCAGAATGCCTGTTATCGCTATCGCTTAACTGAAATACACCCGTTGAATAGATATTCAGAAACTGGGGCTGAATTTCGGTGTAGTATTTGACATCACTCACTATAAAATATTGTACGGTTCGATTAAAATAGGTCAACAAATAAATCTGCGCGAGAATGTATCGACAGTAGAGCGGTGTTGACAGTATTGTGTGACTTGATGTATCTGCTCATATAAGCCCATGAAGATCCATTGCAGAACATGACCTCGCAATGGCCGCTACAGTGAACGGCTGGGATCGTAATCCATCTTGTTATCTCGCTTAGCAGACAGATTGAAGATGTTTGCAAGTGTCAAGTTGTACTAAGTGCTAATTCAGTTATTGAACATAACATAACATCACGTTTGTATTCCCCGAAGGGTAAGGCAGAGGTGTGCTATTGTACACACACATTTCGCGATGCCATTATTAAGTCCCATGTAATAGGGGGCGAGCCTATTGCCATTTACACGGCACAGTTCCAGACTCCATGCTTCTACTGAGAATTTCGACACAGAAAAACCTAATTACACTTTTCCCAATCCGGGAATCGAGCACGACCTCTCGCTTAGCAATCGCGCTTGCAACTCCTAAACCATTGAGGCAGTTTCAGAGTTCAGTTATTTCAAACAAAGATTTTTTCGATCGGTGCCAATGAAATTTGTAAGAACGTGTTCGCGGAATCCATGCGATGTATTTCGACTCGTATTCTGAAAAACATCATTCGAAGGAGGCCTAATTATGACATGAGCACAATAGCTTTTTAATTAACCTTTTAAGCAACTCCTAATAAAAGAAACAGGACAAACAAACGAAACAATTATTTCAATTTTAAATAAGAAAAAAGTCATCCACATACAATTGCTACTTATTTCTGAAACTCTATTTGTTGACTCAGCATCTGGGTCCACCGAAAAGACGTATTATAAGGAAATTGCTTCTTGAAAAACGACTTCAAAGTAAACTCGACCTCATTTCTGTTATATTACATAGACAGATGTTGGAATATTGCTATAAGACATTTGAATAAGAGGGACGATATTTGAAGGAAAATTTAATAAGTGCTACCTAGACGTTTGTTTATTTAGCGGCTAGCTATGTTTTATCGATTCTGGTCTAACGTCTTCGGATACTTCAGATATGAGCAGTGCTATGTGGCACAGGGATTCCCCATACCTTCCTTTGTTTTGATTGTGGTCATATGTCACGTGGTAACGGGGGACCTCTTCAGTCTCCTCCGGACGTCTCTTTTTGTGCCTGGCCCAGTGGTGGGCTTTAGCGTGGTCTTCTTATAGTTCCTGAGGCCCGCTTCATCTACCCTAGGCGGAGGATAGTCAATGAAGATTCTCACGACGAAACTGAAAATTAATTGAATGAGCAGTGTTCCTTCACTGAAAAGGGAGGATCCACTGGGCAAGATGGTTAGCCTGGGGGGCCGAAGCTCGTTGACGTTTAGAATCGTTGTTAATTCTCATAGTGCGATTCAGGATTTGCTGTTGTCACTTCCTTACGATAGATGGCTCTTCTAAAATGTACATACCACAAAACAGGAGAAATACCAAAAAAGCAGCAGTCAGTTAAAAAAACAGCAGTCTTTTATAATATGGCGGTGCAGCGGCGGCGTTTTTCCCACTGCAAGTATATACACCAGTATGTTCCCATAATAAACTAGTACAGATCCAGTCAACATCTGTATGTCATTTACATAACGTTTATATTACCCAAAGGGTTAAGGTGTACTTTTCTACACCCACTTTTCCCCGATACCGTTATTAAGTACCTTAAAACAGGGGCAAGGTGTGATTAATAATTTCTTGTTAAGTTTCAAATTACCGGCAGCCTAATTACGTAAAAAAGCGACAGCAACGCGATAGCCACGCGACTCTCACTGTCAGCAATTAAATACATTATATGTCAAAAAAATGACGTTTGACAGAAATTATCGCGCGATCTACGCCTGTCGCTACATCGGTAATTAGGCTGCCGATCGTTAAAGCTCAACTACCCAGAACATTTTCATTCAGTCCGTGTCACCAATTTTGGCTAAGTAAAATGTGTTGTAGCACAATGAAAAACGCCACTGTCCTTATAAATCGTGGGGTTCTTTGACATAACCACAAAAAGAAATGAAAAAATAAAGGGCCCATTTACACCCTTGCATAGCTTTTTATTTGAACAGTCGTCCTTAAATGTATATCACACGCACAATAACGTGAAAATCCACGTAATATATTGATGTGGAGAAAATGCGGTAATGGATGAATGTGGTCTATCTCGCTTGGTGTTGGTATAAATTGTACTGATGTAGTTCGTATATCTTTGAAGGGTTAAACAGATTTGGTGATATAAAGTTAAATTTACGTTACTGTTAGCCTACATCATCCCACTGCTGGGCAAAGGCCTCCACCCATGATTTCCAGATTTAAGTTGGTTTGTTTTTTAGTTATCTAGTTATACATTTCTATTGGCACGTATGGAATATCTTCAGTGATTTATTGAGTTAAAAAAATACATATGTGGTTACTTTTATTTTTGAGTTGGTATATTTTTTTAATGGATATTGGCGTGACTTTAAAAGCAGTAGGCAGGTGGATTTAGAAAAAAAAATTAAACAAATGAAACCTTATTCTCTAGGTCTATTTATTATTACTTAAGTAACATCAGTGATTATAGCTACAACATAGTATTGTGTCATGTTATTTTATTTCCGTCATATATAAGAGCTTCACAAGAATTTCGTAGCGTCCTAAATAATGAGATCAATTTTGATACGGAGGCGAAGTAAATGAGGGTCTTGAATAAATTATCTTTTCGTATATAGTATGAATTATGTTTCTGTATTATGAAGTGGGGGTTTATTATTGAAATACTCAAGTGAACAATAAATAACGAGTGTTATCATGAAATTACGTATCATTTGTTTGAGATTGTCTTTTAAAAATATAAATATTAACATTATAATAAAAACATTATATTATACTCTATATATAATTTACATCTTATCATAAGAGGATTAGTAAAAAATAATATGATCTCCTGTTAACTTTTCATTTTGAGACTTAGACTTTAGAGTTTGCATAAAGATAGTACAAAAGAATCTTACGAGCGGTTTAAAAATAGAACCCCAGGTTCTTCGTATTGTACCGATTTCGTGCTTAATGCGGAAATTGCCTTATTTATTGAGACAAGAAACATCTAAAGAGACATCTTTGTACGCTATTCCTTTAAGTGGATAGGCAGAATAGACGACATGCATATTGATAGTGTAGATTAGGGATGTTACGGAGGTGGATTTATCGGAGGCGGAATCGGAGTCGGAGGTCTTCGTAGTGACATCCGCAAATCTACGAATGTAAAATGTAAATAAACAAGAAAGAAGAAACTTGTCACAACTCGTTCACTCTTCGTTCGTCAATTGCACAGAACACATACACTCCGTCAGATGTCAGTGCCACGTAGAAAGCGAGCGGTAGCGCTGTTGCGATAACAAGTCCTAACTTGTAACTCCGATTTATATCTCCGTTTTGATTTATCGGAACCGGAGCCGGATTCGGAGGTGTAATTTTAATCGGAGGTTCCGACGTATCGGATTCGGAGTCAAAGCTCCGTAACATCCCTAGTTTAGAGTTAGCACACTTAATATACTTAATTTTTAACAAGATTGGGATTACACGTGGTTAATGAGTTCGGCACTTGTAATGTAAAAGTTAATCGATTTTTCTCCTTTATAGTAGGTACGCGTTTCAACATTTAACAAACATACATTACATGCACGGAAATCGAAACCCACAACAATCTTTGGTCAAACAAATTTTGGTCCAGTACAGGGAACGAACCCACGACACGTAGCGTAGAAAGCCAATCTTAACAACACCGCCAATGAAGTAATAAATACGTACGAAAGAAACCAGAAGTATCGTTCTGTTTTTCAATTTAATTATATAGGAAATAATTAAAACGAACCTCCATGCAAATTCAGAGCACTTCTCACTATCAACTACTTTGCATCTAGAAGCTAAACTAATAAAATCTCTTGAATTATTAGCGACTTCTCTCTTCTAAGTGCTGAATACCTAATCTCATTAAAGCCGATGGGGAACAATGCGTCTACTTTTTTAAAGGGATGACGTCACCGCCTCTGGAATGGTCCGACGACCATTCACGCCCAGCCTGGGGTGGCCGGCGAGCCGGAAATTATGACGTCATTAATTTCACAACCCCTGCCCCCGTATAAACTGAATTTTTCAAAAAAAAAAAACAACAGCTATAATATACTCTATTTAAGTATTTACCGACAACACATATTTTTTTGACCGCTGAAGAAAATATGCAAAGGGACAGAGTCTGAGGTTGGTAAAATGCGGTTTCTGCTATATTATAATGTCCGGGTTTTTCTTTACGTGCTTGGGATATTTTATTGTCCACAGCCCGGGCAATTTTATGCCTTCAGATGGCTTCATTAGAGGAACCCTTGCGGTATACGGTTACGGCGATTCAGGGATATATTTGTGGAATTATTTACGTTATGTGTGTAAAACATTTAATTATTTTGAGGGCGAAAATTAATTTTATAAGCGGATTATGGGAAGGTTAGGATAATTATGTGAACGAATTTATGGTCAAGATAAGTGTTGGGGCACATTGACGGAATATAGGGATGTTCGTTTATAAGTATTGTTTGTCGCACAATGAATAGGGAAAATTATTATAAACTAGCTGTGCCCGCGACTTTGTTCGCGTGGATGTCGGAACTTAACAATGTATTTTTTAGTGAGACCAAATGCACTTAACCCTATTTTTTTCAAAAATAAAAGTTTCTTTCTAAAATAAAAGTAGCCTAAGTTACTCCTTATTACATCAGCTACCTGCCAATAAAAGTCCCGTCTAAATCGGTCCAGCCATTTCAGAGATTAGCCTATACAAACAGACATACAGAGAGACAGACAGACATACAGACAAAAATTGTAAAAAATGATATTTTGGTGTATGTACCGTATATATATTATATACCGTATATATATTCATATGCATGTAGTAAAAAACGGTTATTTCAATATTACAAACAGACACTCCAATTTTATTTATATGTATAGATAATACGCTTTGACAGAAAGATGGAATGCATTCAAAAATACGCCTATAAAAAGACGCGTCTTTTCATTAGACCATGTTAATACAATGACGATCTCTGGAAAAAAAAATATCTTCACGGGTACCCCAGTTCTATTTGCGAGCCGGGAATCAAATCACGCTCAGTAATGTGCAGTCCATCTTATCAATCAACAAACGAACAATAACATCTTATTAATATTTTTCTATGAAAGAATCTTACATCCGACTTGTGTACCAATGTACACAAGTCGTATATGTGTAATGTATAATGGCAATACAACCACAAAACTGCAGCCTAATTAGGGTAAAAAAGCGACAGCAACGCGACAGCCACGCGACAAAATTCTCACTGTCAGCCGATACATTATATGACACAAAAATGACTTTTGACAAAAGCTATCGCGCGATCTACGCCTGTCGCTACATCATCATTGAAAAGGTAAATACTAGCAGAAAAATATCGAAATATAGTGTTATCGTATCCATCAAATTTCAAGTTAGTGACCATTTAACTTCCTGAAATTTCATGATTAGTTGGTGAGGGAGTGATATTTCACTTTTGTATGTATATAGAAAGAGAGAGTAGAGTAGAGAGTATATGTTCTCGTGCAAGTTATATGAGACAATTTAAGGAAATTGCTTCATTACCAGTTGTTCCGTTGAGTTAGCAACCTCTTTGTATTTATGAACTGTGACTGTGTTACTTATAGTGGCCATTAGGTGTAAGGTGTCCGGTATAAGCGCGTTATATTGTACCGTGGTACTGGCCAAGTGCCAAGGAGTACATATTTTTCGATACCAGATAATCTCTACGCTTAGTCATCGCAGTGTTCAAGCTAACTACATAGCATTACGTCTGTTGACCCTAAAGAAGCTTTGTACAAGTGTAATGAATACCCAAATTTTACCGATGGCATTATGAAGGCCCGTGTGATAGGACGCGAGCCGATTGCCATGAACCGAGCACGTTTCCAAACTCCAGGGAGTGACTGAGAGTTTCAGAAAATCTTAATAGTACTGCTTGTAAGCAGAATCTCATGTTCAGCAGCCGCGCATGCGCCGCGTTAGGCCGTTGAAGTTAACTAAACGATTATAGTAATGCATTGAATAGTTACAAAAATATTTGGCTAACACTGTGTTTGGGAAGTGGATTGGCGTCCATAATAAAGTTCATATCTGGATAAACAAAGAAGAAGCCGATAAAATATATTCAGAAGTTAAAGTATAGTTTGATGGCTTAAAGCTTTCAGTTCGTCCGGCACAAATATTTCTACTGTTTACAAAGAGATTACTGAGCTGGATCGGGAGTCGGCCGATCCTGCTCAACGGAGCACCCCTTTCGGGAAGTGCCTTTAACGGCGTATTACCGTGGTGGGCTTCGGTGCGGTCTTCTAAGAGTTCCTGAAGCCTAATATGTGGTCGAGGCGGACTACCGTACTGAGTTTAGCTGGTAGGAGTCCAGCACACCGATGAAAGATGGATTCTCACAACGCCGATAAAAAATATAGAAGAGATACAGTTTACAAACCCATCGACAGGGAGTAGAACAGTATCTGCAGACAAGTACACAGTCTACAATAGCTATAGAATAAAAACGCCAGCATAATATTCTGCAATGACATTAGCCATCATATATTATCGTTATCGTTAATGTGAATCCGATATATTTTTTCATTTCTACCCTCTAACGATTGTAGATTCCAACTTGTCTAGGAGAAGGAACGAATTCTAGGTATTGTAATAATTGTGTTGCAGTGTAATAAAATAACGGCTTCACTTGAAAATTTGCATCGAGAAATCTCTTATCCAGTGTAGAATTCTCGAGAAACAAAAGAATTCACTGGCCCTCAAATTTTAGTTTCAACAAACTTTTGAGGTCTCTTTTTGGGAGCATGCGCAAGTTTCAAGAAGCTCAAAGCTTCAGTAAAATGAAGTGGAAGCTGATACGACCTTTTAATTTTTATGGTTTTACTTGGTAATAATCCTCATGGACTGTTGCCCCCCTGGGGCTGAAGGGGTGTGCCGGATTTTTACTAGCTAAACTATTCTTAAAAACTTGCATTACACTTGCCTAATTGGTGTATTTGTGGTAATAGCGTCTGGTTGTCGTAAAGTCTATGTTTAATTCTAAGAACAGAAAAAGTTTTAGTTAATTTGAGATTTTATGTTAAGAAATTCAGTAGCAAACCACAGTGTGAACCCGCTGCTGGTTTTATGTCTCCTCTCCTTTGCGCTAATTACCAATTTTTTGCGATCGCTTTTATATCGATACTACCCGAGGGTGTCCTTATCTACCCTTAATGGAATACAGGCGTGATGCCATGTTAAGAAGACCTTCAGTTACTCCATTAGGACATAATCGTAAAGCCTAACTTTTCCAAGAATCTTTTCCAACATAGTCCCTCTACCGAAAATTACACCTCGTTTTAATACTACACTTAACATCTGCCATTGCCTGTCTTTTCGCGAAGATTCTACATAAAAGTGACAAGCTGTTAATACCCTGGACAAAGCCCGTCATTGAAATTATTAGCATACCGAAGGGTGCTTCGCAGGAGAATTTTATAGCCCTTTTTACGACGGGGCGGGGTTTTAAAAATCTGAATAAATTACTTCGGGGTGCTTTAAATATTTTTCCGGACCAACAAGAATTAGTACAGAACCGCTCGTTATGACGTTATGGCCATGGAATTGCCCTAAATCCAGGTTTAGACTGGACGTATTGCGAGCGTCATGATCATCAAAATCGTAGAGGATTCAAATTAAAGGATTACGTAGAAATGTACTGGTGTACTCCCACATGTAATAGAGGGCGAGTCTATTGCCATGTATAGGGCACAATTTCGATATACGCGCTGCTATGATAATTTTTCCTGGTTATACTTTGCCTGACATTGCAATCGAATCCAGGCCTTCAAACTCAGCAGCACCGCGCTTGCGATCACTACACAAATGACGCAAAATTTCAACAACCAATAATAACAACAAATACACAAAGAAAACGGCACGTCATTACCTATCTGTGTTTCAAAATCACCGCACAGTGCTCTTTAAATTTCATCAAACGCCCATTTTGTCCTTTGCCTTTCATTTACAGCAAAGTCCCCTTTGATCGCGCGATGATTTCCAGGAAACGCTTCAGTATGTATAGGCAAGCTTTGACAGTACGTGTAGTATTATTTCGATATTGTTTAGCGTTAGCTAGTTTGGATTGAATTGTGGTCAGCGTACTGTGAATAATTATATCATGTAACTCAAAGTAGGTACAGTCTTATTTACAAATATGTGTACGTATATACGCATAGTAAAAATTGTTTGTGTAGTGAATTTGAAAAGAGAAATCTTTTGACATAGTACAAACTGCAACAATGCGTCTTTGTAATTTGCATCCACTTTTGTGTATCGCTGTATGTTTATATATTTCCAGGAGAAATAAGCAAAGGTTGTACTATTGTAGAGCCACATTTCGCCGATGCCGTTATTAAGTCCCATTTAATAGGAGACGAGTCTGTTGCCATCTCCCGAGCACAATTTTAAATCAGGTGGAAAAATTTTGCCTGATTCTTGGGATTGAACTCAGTATCCAACTTCTAACCGTCGCATTTTCGGTCACTACACCATTCAGGCAAATGATAACATATCTAAGGAACTGATTAAAAGTTTAATGAACTACATATAAATAACGCTATTTGAAACCAGATGAATTGCTTGAAATTATTGATTAAAGAAAAATACGCTTCTAAAGAAAATCTTGATACGGGCATCCAGTAATTGGGTTGTAGAGGTCAGGCGTCAGACGCTCTGAGTAAAATACTGATATTAAGTCGCAATACTTTAACTAAAAGTCGACATAGTTGGAAAAGTACTAGCTTAAAATATCTCTAGTCCCTTTACATTTAACGATTTTAGTAATTATATAAAGTATATAAATTAAGTATATAAATTGTATTGTATAGTATATTGAGTATATAAATTAATCTGCAACCAAATAGGTTTCAATGATTGGAATAAATTTTAACATTCGGTATGTTTCCGATGTCATAGAATTCAATTATTTCAAATTCAAATAGGTATGGTGTTTCAATATAATACACAGAGAGGATTAATGTTGAAATTAATAGGTTATAATGATTTTAGGTCTAGTCTAGTATATTATAGATATTACAAATAGTGCAAGCTGGGCTAACAAAGGCTACCAAAAACGAAAAAGTAATTTTCACTTATTTAAGTTGTATATTAAATCCTTTAACCTTTTTTTTTTGACCCGGGTACGTCTTAAAACTGCGGTCAGACACCGGAGGACGGGCAGCAGCGTCCTCTCACTAATCGGTGAGCCACTGCGAGCCCAAGCCGCCTGCCAAGCGTGGGGATTATGGCACCCCCCCCCCCCTGGGGGAGGCCTTCGTTCAGCAGTAGCAGTGGACGTCTTCTGGCTGATGATGATGATGATGAACCTTTTTTTTTCGTCGGGATGCCCCGAAAGGTCCTCCCAAAGATGATAATAACGTCCAGCGCACTCCAAGCACTCAGCTCAGTTTTAAAACTCGACCGACTGATATGACCGGCTAATATTTCCAGAATACTTAGGAAATTCCCATTTGAGAGTGCACTGGAAGGATAGAACAAAAAGAACAATATTAAAAGTAACGTTACCTCAAATTAGTGCTAAAATATTAATAGACTACCTACATTTGAGCTCAGAAAGACTGTGTGTTTTGATGTAACGATGCGCGTCAAAGTCCCTTAGTATGTCGTTCGCTTGACACCTTTTCCAACTTTAAAAGGCAAAACAAGGAACCGGGTTTTCGTTCCCGTTTCAAAAAAAAAACAACTTTTATTTTTAAAGTCTGTCTAAAGGCTTGTTGGCAGTCAAACATCTTCATTTGTTTTACTATTGACTTTGCACCAGTTTAAATAGCGTTTGGTGAACTAGTTTATGTTCGTAGTTTTAAAAGTTATAACTTACAATTCTTCTCCATTTCTTCCTTCTTTATTTCTTTACATTTTGGCGTAAAATGTTTTGCGACATGGACTTAATGATAGCATTAGCGAAATGTGGGTATATAACAGTGCGTCTCTGTCTATCCCTTCAGGGAAAACAGGCGTGATGCTATGTTAAGGTATAATCTTTTATTATTTGTCTCCATTAAATATCATACTCCTACTAGGCTCTCATGAGCGCCGTGATAGAATTTCACCGTAATGACAAGACGAGATAATGCTTTTAAAAACCTTTTTCTCCACGAGATAATGCGACAATAAAATTATGTCGAGCAGCTCATGTTAGGCTCGATTGAGTATGACTTGAAGTTCTTTTTTTTATGGCATTACCGTCGCCCATGGACACCCGCAACAACGGAGGAGTCACAAGTGCGTTGCCGGCCTTTTAAAAAGGAGTACGCTCTTTTCTTTTCTGTTGATGGTTTGAAGGTCGTATTGGTCCGGAAATACCGCAGGCGACAGTTAATTCCACAGTTTTGTTGTGCGAGGCAAAAAGTATATTGTGTTTTGGCTTAATTTGAAGTGAAAGTGACAATAGACAGTTGAAACGAATCCTAAAACTTTAAACATGATTTTTTTCTCATTCATTCAGTCTCCATTCAATATTTATGTTTATGTAGGTCGAAATCTATTTCAATCATTCACCCTATCTTCAGAATTAACATATCTAAACGTAATTTTAAAAATGAGATTTTCTGGTTGTTTTCTTCCAAAAACCTGCGTGAAAGTTAATAACGTGTAACGATCTTCGTCGGTTTGTCATTTAGCTAAAAGCAATTTTATTGCAACGTCGGCTATAAATAGTTACCCTACTTTTATTACAAGTTTCAGTCAATCGATTGTCGTCAGACAGATCTAGTTAGATTGGTACGAAATAGATCTAAGTTAGAAGATAGATTTTGATATAGATTAGTCTGGAAATTGGATGTGATATCGCGGGATGTCTGGTATTATTCCAGATGTGGTAATAATAGAAATCTAAGATTGTTCAGAACGTAACGAACCCTACAAATAAGTAAAAGAAGTAAAAAAATCAAAGTTTTATCCTACTAAGCTTTTCTAGGCAAGGCTTGCACGATTCTAGGTGCAAGTATTAATTTAAAAGTGCGTTGGTCCTGGAGTGGAGTATTCCATATTGCCAAACCTTTTAATAAAAATATTCAAGCTTTTCTTATTCTTAAAATTACCTTATTCCTTTATTGACTGTCTCGTTGGTCTAGTGTTCGTAAGCGCGATTGCTGAGCGCGATGTTCTCGGTTCGATTCCCGGGTCGGACGATGTGTTATTAAATTTTTCTGTATGGAAATTCTTATGATAGATGGCAATAGCCTCTCCCCCTCTTACATGGGATTTAATAACGGCATGGCGAATTGTGGATGTACAATAGTACACCTCTGTCTAACTCTTCGAAGAAAATAGGTGTGATGCTATGATGCTTAGAATTTTTATTATATTACCCAATATTTTTTCAGTAACAAATTAATTATTGTTAAGCGACACCCTCCCATACCAATTACAATTACCGAACCAAAATTAATTTTGACTGCCTCTCGATCTCAGAAATTATAAAACGAAACAAAAGAAATATAAAAGGCAATGGAGGACCTACTTTGGTACATACAAAAGGAGACGACGGTGATTCCCTTGAAATTGTGCCCGACTATGTTTCTCTTTCTTTTATTATTCGTCAACAAGAACGTAATTATTTTTCATGTTGTTGAAAATTCGCAATACTGGGACAAAATAAAGTGGAATAAAGGACCAGGAAGATAGGACCAGCTTGCTCAGATTATTTTTTAAATTGCTGTAATTAATTTATTGCAATGGCTCAGTTGACGACACGGTTGGCTCAGTGGTTGAGCGATTGACTGCTGCGCTACGTGTCGCGGGTTCGATTCTCGCACGGAACACATATTTGTATGATCTATAGATAGTTGTTTCGGATCTGGGTGTATACGCACCCACGATACAGGAATTATTCCTAGTGTGGGGCAACGTTTATAAAAAATGAAATGAAAATGAAAGTGAAATATGGGCCTCCTAAAAATTGCACTGAATGATGATCAATAACGATCACGATGCTAAGCAAACGCATAAGCATCACGCTTTTTTATCATACGGGTAAGCAGAAACTATAAGAAGAATCGCCTGTAGCTTCCATTGTACTAGGGAGCTATTCTAAATATTTTGTTGCGTTTAACTATATGTGATATATGTACCTTTTAATGCCCCGTAAAACGGTATCTTTATTATGGCAATAAAGTGAGAAGTAAATATGGTGCAAGTTGCAACTTAGTTAAGTAGCATTTTGTACGTCGAAGTCGGGGACTAAAGTGTAACTTAAGACCAAGCAAGTTGAGAGTTCTGTATGTAAAGTTGCGTTCATGCTGATATTAAGTTCTACATAGCTTTACGCCTGTATCGCCTGATAGGTTAGGCAGAGGTATACTATTGTACCCCCGTATGTCTTAAAACTGCGGCCAGACACCGGAGGACGGGCAGCAGCGTCCTCTCACTAATCGGTGAGCCACTGCGATCCCCAAGCCGCCTGCCAAGCGTGGGGATTATGGCAAACCCCACCTTGAGGCAGGCCTTCGTTCAGCAGTGGACGTCTTCTAGCTGATGATGATGATGATGATACTATTGTACACCCACATTTCGTCGATGCCGATTTTGAGTACTGTAATAGGGGGCGGCCCTATTGCCATCTACCGGGTACAATTTTAAACGCCGTGCTACTGAAGATTTCAATAACAGTTTGCCCGATCCATGAATCGAAACTAAGACTCTCAGCAGTTGCGCTCACATATTTTGGTTTAGAATACATGTTCCTAATTTGTAAGAGGAATGGCGATGACAATAACGAATAATTATATCAAACCGCAAAATATAGAACAACGTGAATATATCACTGTCTCACAGTAAATATGACATACATACATTAATTTCTATTGTATAAACATTGAATGGTTGAAGAGCTATAATAAATTTGTTTGCTGGAATTGTTTGACAAACAATTAATTAGAAGGCAAACATTAATGTCAAATCAGTATCTAATTAATTGTGTCGCATATGGCGTGTTGTCAGTTTGTCTGTTGTTATATTTTTATGTAATCTGTTTTCCCATAGTAATTTAGACTATTCGTAGAAAAACAAAGAACCGCGGACTGACTTCATCTAATCAACGAATATAACAACAATGATAATTAATGGAATCAGGCGTTACTTTGCGGAAATCCATGATATATAAGATATACAACTAGAATATTTAGTACACGTGTCGAGGATCGGTTTGGTTGCATGTTACATTATTTCTATCACACCTTCTGCATGTGCATATATTTGCGGGCGGGAGGGCGGTCCTGTGCATGCACCCAAACTTGCAGTAGTTTAGCGGAATTAAAACTAAATATTCTAGTTGTATATCTTATATAACAACAATGTTATTTTATAAAATTCAAGATATATATAAATAGCATCATAGCATCACGCCTGTATTCCCCGAAGGGTTAGGCAGAGGTGTACTATTGTACACCCAAATTTCGCCGATGCTGTTATTGAGTCCCATGTAATAGGGGGCGAGCCTATTGTCATCTTCCGGGCACAATTCCAGACTCCGTGCTGCTACTGAGAATTTCAATACGGAAAAACCCAATAACAATTTGTCCGACCCGGGAATCGAACCCAGGACCTCACGCTCAGCAGTCGCGCTTACGACCACTAGACCAATGAGGCAGTCTAAAGATATATAAAGTTATTTTTAAATATTCCTGACAGGACGTGATCGAATTGACAACACCTGTGCGGTTGTCAAAATTCGATCGCGTATTTAAAATATTTTGAAAATATGTTTATTTAGCCCTAATTTCTTAAAATATTGCCTTAAATAGTTATGTGCTAGTAGTTCTCATAGTTCTCATAGTTCTCATACAGTGTTTTCATTGCTAAATTAATGTATTTTATCAAGAAAACTTCTGCCGAATACCCGCTGTCAACGTACCTACGGATTTGAATCATCAAACCTGGGAAGTATTTCGTTTCATATTTACACGTTATTAACACTCTCCAGCATTCAACCACTGCTCAGATCTATGAGCTACGTCCAGTACACATCGGCACGGTTTATGTCTCCTTTTGCTTGACAACTTGTGGAAGCAAAATCGACGACGCGAACACTCGCCTCAGACATAAAACACTACAAATTTACTCCACATTAATTATTTCATAGTGTTTAGTCTCATCTTAAGACCCCTCGATACTAATTAATAACTAATCTTTTCACATACTATTATATAAATTAATTCACATTGCCAGTAGTGCATAGTTACCCTCAGTCTTAAACATTAGCAAATTATTATACTAAATAAGCAGAATCATTGTTCTAAAGTGCTAAAATTCTATTTTCTGTTACTACTTTTACTATTCATTAACTGTTCTTGTTCATTGACTGTAGTTATCTTCTTTTTCTGTTTTGAATCTCCATTATAATCCACCTATTCACTTCCAAATACTTAGCAGATTCTTTTCACTTTCCAGGTGCCATTTACTTGTCAAATAGATAATATGATGACACGTAGGCTTGCATCTCGGGACATGGAGGACAAACTGAGGGCCACTCTAAAAGAACTGGAGTCCTCAAAAAACCTATGCAGTCAGCTGCTTCAGGAAAGAGATGACAGCGAGGTTGAAGTCAAGATCATAATTGACAAAAACACCGAGCTCAAGAACCAGTTGGCTGAACTGCATATTCAGCATATGGACATCCTCGATCAGCATGAACATCTACGTCAGGTGGTGTCTGACTTTCAACAGTGCAGTGACACTCATGAGATGGTATTGAAACGCATATCTGAACTTGAACTTGAATTGAGTGAGGCCCATAAGACTATTTCCCATATGAACTCGGTGAATGTCAGCACACAGGCTGCTAACACTCACAGCCTTTATAATAAGTTAGTTGGTGATGTGTCAGAGCGCTATGTGAAACCTGTGATAACCATAGACCTGACCAGGGACGATACCATTACTAAGTGCCCAAATTTATCTAGCCATAATAAAATTAAGAGATACATTAAAATTAATAAATTTATCAAAAAGTACCAAAAAGCCACACAAAAGCTAAATATGTTTAAAAATAATATAAGTCTTAGGAAAGAGCGGCATAACTTAATTAAGCAATTAGATATTTGTACTAAGAATCTAGAATTAAGTAAGCAAATGCATGTAGTTGATACGCATAATCTGCAGGAGGAGTTGCTACGCCGTGAAAATACCTTAAAAGACATCTTCAATATGTATGAAGCAAGCCAACAACAACTGAGTGAGCGTATGCAGGAGGCCAGCGAGCTGGTGGACCTGGTGAAGTACAATGCGGAGAGATATGAGTCTCTGACAAATAATCTCTCCTATAGCTGTGCCAGCCACCCACCACCTCCTGAGCCGCAATATGTTGCACCATCTCCTTTACCCGTGGTAGCCCAACTGCCGAGTAATGTATTAACTAGTCATATTAGAACAATAGTCTACTCAGATAAGTTAGGGGCGGGTTTTGGATCATTACTGAGTAACCACCTAAACCATAACATAACAAATCATTGTTACCATTACCTTAATTTTAATGACATTGTTAAGAAAATTTTAGACACAACAATTGATGACCAGACCACTGTAGTTCTTCTATTAGGTAACAGCTTAGGTATTACAAAAAGGGACATAGTAAATGGTATCAACTCCCTGTTAAAATTAAAACTAAGTAAAATCATTTTATGTGCCTTGCCATACTCCATGTATCTGTCTGAGCAAGACAACAATTACATTTATAACTTAAATAATTTAATGCACATGTTGTCATGCCGTCATAGTGACCGTTTATTGTATTTTGATACTAACAATTTTGTTAGAGATTTTTTATTAACCCCGGAAACTATGTTCGTTTCCAAGAAAAGTCGACATTTATTAGCTACATTGTTAGCATATAATATAAACACTGTTATAACCAATAAAAGTATTTCTAATCTATGTATTGAGCCAGTACTGTGTAGTCAGTCTAATAATTGTCCCACAATTAATTGTTTAAACTGACAGCTTCGACAACAGAGAGACAGATTGATAATAATATTCTACTTTACCATCAGAATATAAATCGTTTCACTGGCAAAATCTTAGATATTGATTTGCTGATAGACAAATACCATATGGGTATCTTATGTTTCTGTGAGACTTGGTTGAAACCCGATAAAATGTTATTTAATGTAAACAATTTTGCGGTCGCTAGTGCGTTCAACAGATTATCAGCGGAGGGCGGTGGCACTCTGATCTTGTGTAACAGTTGTTATAGACATAAGGAAAGAAGGGACATCACCTCCTGTTCTGTTGATCGTTTATGCGAGGTAGCGTGTGCAGAGATAGAAAGCCATACTATTCTATGTGTGTATAGACCACCAGCGTCAAATTTTTGCTCATTTTTAACTGTAATGGAAGAAATACTTAGAAAACTTTTTAAAAATAATAACTTTGTTTTTGTATGTGGTGACCTGAATATCGACCTTTTAGCTAACTCACCGGAAAAATGTAAACTCTTGGCACTATTTCAGTCTTTTAATTTAAATCATATTTTTAATGAAGCCACTAGAATAACTGCTTATTCGGCTTCATGCATCGATAATATTTTTACCAACTGCGAGATAAAAGAATCCTCTTTGATAAGCGGTGTCAGGTCCGACCATATGGGTCAATTAATCAAATTTGAATTGAATAATAGGATACCTTCGAATAAAATTATTGAATTAAGACCTTTATCGAAAAATAATCTGCAAATGTTAAATAAGAATATTGATATAAAAATCGCTGCCAATCGCTACAATTCAAGAGACCCGAATAAAAATTACTGCAACCTATTCGGTACAATTTGTCAAGAATTTAATAAAACCTGTCCAATCCGGAAGATCAAACCTTCAAACAAATCTAAATTCAACGAATGGGCTACAAAGGGCATTAGGAAAAGTAGGGATGTATTATACGATCTATATTATCAGAAATCGTTTACTTCTGATCAAGCTTTTCATAAGTATGTTAGGAATTATTCTAAAATCTTCAAATTAGTTTGTACTTGTGCCAAATCAAAGTTAATAAGCAGTAAAATCGGAAACTCTAGTAATAAAATAAAAGCAGTATGGCAGGTAATAAATTCTGAAACTGGGAATACGAAACAGCGGGATACTGAACTGATCCTTAAAACAGACGGAGGTACAATTTCTGATAAGTTTGAAGTCGCCAACACCTTAGATAACTTTTTTACTAATATCCCAATAGAGGTAACGAAAACCCTTGCCTCGTCCTGCATTCTAGCTGAATCATTACTTAAAGATAATTTCCGTAAAGACATACCATTATTTAAATTC
This sequence comes from Shargacucullia verbasci, assembly GCA_947562105.1. Taxonomy (NCBI): domain Eukaryota; kingdom Metazoa; phylum Arthropoda; class Insecta; order Lepidoptera; family Noctuidae; genus Shargacucullia; species Shargacucullia verbasci. The sequence goes on from OX387296.1 coordinate 4,889,129, forward strand.
AAACATATTCATATTACAACAATTAAAAAAGCATTTAATAGTCTTAATGTCAAAAATACTGAAGATTTATGGGGTATATCTGTTAAAGTTATTGTTAATTTAATCGACACTATTGCCCCCATACTTACTGAGATATTTAATCAATGCTTAGACAACGGTACCTTCCCTGATTTAATGAAACACAGCAAGGTAATACCAATATACAAATCAGGCAGTAAGAATAATCCCTCCAACTATAGACCGATCTCTGTACTTCCAGCTTTAAGTAAAATTTTTGAAAAAATCTTGCTTGATCAAATGCTTACACACTTTAATTCAAACGAAATATTACATGGTCGCCAGTTTGGTTTCACGAAAGGTAGATCAACTACAGACGCAGGAGTAAAACTAATCACTCACATTTATGAGTGCTGGGAGGGCTCGCAGGATGCTATTGGCGTCTTCTGTGATCTCTCGAAGGCATTCGACTGTGTAGACCACAATACTCTAATCCGTAAATTAAACCACTACGGAATTCGTGGACTAGCTGCTGACCTTGTTTTATCGTATCTATCGCAGAGGCAACAAAAAGTTAGTGTAAATGGTGCTTTATCTAAAGGATCTGTTGTTAAACTGGGTGTGCCCCAAGGCTCAATTCTCGGCCCTTTCCTATTCTTAGCCTATATAAATGATCTTCCGTACATGATGAGCGAAATATCAGATATTATTTTATTTGCTGACGACACTTCCCTCATTTTTAAAATAAGTAGAAAAGATAGGGAAATTTTACATGTCAACAAGAGCTTAACTATTCTTTCTAAATGGTTCGCGGCAAATAATCTATTGCTAAATACTAATAAAACCAAATGTTTAAAATTCTCCTTGCCAAATGTTCCCCATGTAGGCCTACAACTAATGCTAGATGGTAATGAACTTAATATAATTAAAGAAACCGTGTTCTTGGGTATTACAATAGACTCAAAATTGCAATGGGGTCCTCACATCACAGCACTATCAAAGAGACTAAGCTCTGCGGCATTTGCAATTAGGAAAATTAGACAGTTAACTGATATAGCTACAGCCAGATTAGTATACTACGCATATTTTCACAGCATTATGTCCTATGGCATTCTGTTGTGGGGATCAGCTGCTGATGTTGATTCAATTTTCATATTACAGAAAAGAGCGGTCCGTGCTATCTATAACATGGGCCCCCGCGAGTCTCTACGAGGCTTTTTTAAAGATATTGATATACTAACACTGCCGTCATTATACATTTTGGAATGCATTATGTACATCAGAAAGAACTTGCAAATGTTTAATATTAACAGTGACTTTCACGACATTAATACTAGGAATAAACATAAAATAGTGGTTCCTAAATTTAGACTTACTAAAACAAATAAATCATTCCTAGGGAACGGTGTACGCTTTTATAATAAATTGCCGAAATCTGTCACCGACCTTACTGGTAAAGGATTTAAAACACATATTAAATCTATTCTCATAAGGAAAGCATATTATAAAGTTAAAGACTATGTTGACGATAGGGACGTGTGGCACTAACTGTCTTGATGTCTTCTGCACATGCGGCTTCCCTGGCAATCCGTTGTTTTCAATTCTCACAAGTTAGTTTTTAGTTTTCAATGACGATTGTCTTGATAATATTTTTATTATCATTTTTTTTTTTCTCTATATGTTTTAATTTTAGTTATTTTATATAAAATTTTCTATTTTGTAACAATTAGTTATTATTTGTTTAAGATTTCTAATTATATTATTCATGTAATTTGTTTGTTAGACGCTAGCAACTTCAAATTGTAAATGTGCGAGTACAGTGTAGCCAGTAACTTTACATTTACTTGTCGGACAGTGTGGATTGTTGCACTCACTTGGGCCAGCATATCCTTCTGATGAAAGTGGCGTTGAGTACTGGATCGCTGGGTCTCCAACTATTGTGGCTGAGCCTAGCTACACCAATTATTCCGTTATATTAATACTGTTCTTCGTGTGTCGTTTTGCGCACATTGGCTTGCATTGTACTCGCATAGTCTTTACCGTTAAAGATTGTAACCAGTTTAAAACTATTATTTTAAAAGAGTATCCATGGAGTTTCTTGCCGGTCTCTTCTCCATAGGACCTACCCCCACTTTGGAACCGTGCACCTAGAATCACAACGTTTTGAAAGAGCCTGTAAAGGCCTACTCGAAATAAAAATATTTGACTTTGACTTTGACTTTGACTTTGAAATATGAAAGATCATTCAGATCAGCCTATTTCAGCCATACTCAACTTTTTTTCCATAAGGGCCACATAAACGTATTAGTTAAGGTGCCGCGGGCCACAAAACAAAATGTAGGTGTTAATAAAAAAACGTTATATTCAAATACCTTAAAACAATTAAACGAAAACCGAAAAAAATAAATGAAAAATTGTTCACATTCATCTGACTAGATGATCTTAGATGTCTTATAATGTGAGGTTATCATGCAGACACATGCGATCTTAACAAAATTTTGAAAGAACTTTCACAATCCAAAACTTTACTTTTAATGAGATATTTGAATCCCTCTATCGCTCACTGTAACGCAATGCGCGATAGGGTTATCTAGGTACCTATTGTACTCCGCGCGCCCACACTTTCACTGGATCTGCGCGAAATTTAAAGTGGTTGACAACTTGACTACTATGCCAGGTGGGCCACTCACAAAAGTTCGACGGGCCGCATGCGGCCCGAGGGCCGCAGGTTGAGGCCTATTTTATTCTTGATACTGCTGTTCTTGTTTTCAATATTCACAGTAATTCTCTTAACACCGATTTAACAATAAAAGTGACTTAAATTGATCACCTGCAACACAAAATGGTTTCGTGGCCAGACGGTCGTAGCGTTATTAATTGCACCTGGTCGCTGGAGCGTAGCACCGTAGCCGCGTAGCGAGCTACGCGCTACGTTGTAATAAATGCACGTGAAATTATACACCCGTGCTCGTCGTTTCATAGATAAATTGTTAAGGATTTTGTGGATATATTTCGTTGTTAGTCGATGAAAAAAGTGCATCGTTCGAGATATACATTTTTATTTATATTCGGAGTAATTTCTCTGAATAAAGTCATACGATACTTTTCATAAAAAATGCAGTGTTTTACGTAGATAAGGTTGTGCGCACATATTTACGTTATTAGCTATTGTAGTATTCCTAAATGTTATTTGGAATATTCAGTATTCAGTAAATAATAATATATAAAAAAATGGATTACGCGTTGTAAATAATATTCTTTCATAACACTGCGATTTTAAATAAAAACAATATTTCCAGTTTCTAATAACTCATACAGCCGAAGAATGAAACAAAATGGCGAATAAATGAACACCAACATTATTCCTTTACGAGTTCGCATCTCTTTGTCACTGTCAATCGTTGAAACGAAGTGGTCGAAACACTTGAAACCGGACGTCCGATTTTTTCACCAGCCCCCAGAGTCGTTAAATCCGGACGCTTAGTTTTTTCTCTAGCTCCGTGTGAATACATACACATGACCCATTATATGGGTTGACCGGATATCCGGTTGTGAAACGGTACAAATGAATAATAATTTTGTTGGAAGTTTGTTTGAGTTATGTTTGTTAGACGTCGTCATGGGGATTAAAATATCAGGAACACAAGAACATTATTTTATGGGGTCCGGAATTAATGACTTATATTCGCATTACGGCTATATTTTATACTATTTTATAATTTTTCCCGGGATAAAAAGTAGCCTATGTGCTATTCCAGACTATAATTTATCTCTGTGCCAAATTTCAACCAGATCCGTTGAGCCGTTCTGGCGTGAAAGAGTAACAAAGATCCATCCATCCGTCCATCTTCACAAACTTTCACATTTATTGTATAATATTAGGAGGAAATAGTAGGATTAGTAGGAGTAGGATTGTTAAAAGATGTTTTAAAATATATGGAATTCCGTCCAGGTATATGTGATTTATTTTTCTTTCTTCCTTTTTTTAGAAAAACATTGCCCCACACTAGTATTTCTCCTGTATTGTGGGTACAGTTTACAAACATACATGTCACATGCACAAACAACCAGACCCGAAACAACTATCTGTCGATCATACAAATATTTGTTCCGTGCGGGGATTGAAACTGCGACACGTAGCGCAGAAAGCTAATCGCTTAGCCACTGCGCCAACCATGTCGTTTAAATTATGCTAAAAAATATGCAAACACACATGAAACAGGTTTTATTTGTATATTTTCGGCTTTTATTTGTATATTATCGGCTAATGAAGGCTTTGTACGCTGGTCTAAAACCACTTTATTTATTTATTCAGTAAAAGTTGATAAAAATAAATAATTAATATGAAATCCATTAAACTGTGCAGGTGTAGTTTTCTCGATCCCGGTATTTATGTTGCTTTTTAAGGTCGACGTGTTACATTTTGAAACATGTCTTTAATATTTTGTTAAAATTTACGCAATATTGTTAACAGTTTCAAACGCATATCATTCCACTGAAATAACGTCAAAGCATCTAAAACTAAGCTTGATAACATAAATTGCTGATAAAATGCCTATCAAATAGAAATCGGCATCAACAATATAATCCCCAATTTATGAAGTTGGAATGGCCCAAATATCAACCGGGCTGCGAATTTCCAAATATCAGTTTGACCTAAATGAAATACCAATGTAGTTGGCATCAAAAATATGTATACACGTAGCAAAATTCAAATGCTTATTCTTGGAAAACTATCGGTCAAAACCATAATTTAAAAAAATATATAAATCTAGCTACCGCCCGCGGCTTCGCCCGCATGGTTTATGAACCCGTACATTTTACCGGGATAAAAATAGCCTATGTGCTATTCTAGACTATAATCTATCTCTGTGTCAAATTTCATCCAGATGCGTTCAACCGTTCTGGCGTGAAAGAGTAACAAAGATCCATCCATCCATCCATCCATCCTCACAAACTTTCACATTTATAATATTAGTAGGATTGTACTCACTCATTGGTCTAGTGGTCGCAAGCGAGGCTGCTGAGCGTGAGGTCTTGGGTTCGATTCCCGGGTCGGGCAGTGTTATTGGGTTTTTCTGTATGGAAATTCTCAGTAGCAGAGTCTAGAACTGTGTCCGGTAGATGGTAATAGGCTCGCCCCCATGCCCCATGCCCATCGCCGCGATGCGAGACGAGACTCCAGCAGTCGAGAGTTCAGCCACTGTGCAAACCTTGCCGTCCTTCTATTTAAAGTTTTGCTTCATATCATACTACGCAGTTTTAGTTATTCCAAATTCTAAATTCTTTTTAAGCTACTGTTTGATTTCGCAGATGTTTCTTTGTTCTATCGTCTAGGTCGAATGAAGACTTTACATACCCACGTAAAGAACAAAGGTAGTTCCATTTTCTAGCCGTTGGTTGGCCCAGTTCCCTATTTCCGCAGAATAACATCCAAATTTAAACGGTATGTCGTATTTAGGACAAAGCTCGGGCTGTTATTTGGACATTTACAAAAGCGGTCGGCTTGTGTAAGCTAAGTTAATTGTGTAGCTTATGCTAGACATAATGAAGGATAATAATAAATTGTTGACTTGACTCCTGACTGGTTTTCGGAGAATTTGAAGTGTCAATATTGTTAGTTGGTTTTATTTTAAATACCTTATTGGCCTACCTCACTGACTCATTCGTCTAGTGGTCGCAAGTTTTTCTGTATGGAAATTCTCAATAGCAGCACGGAGTCCGGAACTGTGCATGGTGGATGGCAATAGGCTCGCCCTCTATTACATGGGACTTAATAACGTCATCGGTGAAATGTGGGTGTACAGTAGTATACCTCTGCCGCCTAACTTAATTTCTAGTATGTAGTTTGACTATTTTTAACCCTTTGACAGTGGGTCAGGTGGGGACAGGGTGACAACAGTACGGACATTTAATCAAATCTATCACGTATTTTGTTTTACTTTCTGATTTCACTTCAAGCCAGTTATTTTTTTATATACACCAACACATTGCCCTACTCAAGGAATAATTCCTGTATCGTGGGTGCGTTTACAAACATAAAAATTCACATGGATATATACCCAGACCCGAAAAAACTATTTGTAGATCATACAAACACTAGTTCCGTGCGGGAATCGGATCTGCGCCACGTAGCGTAGCAGTCCATCGCTCAACCACTGCGCCAATCGTGTAGTCAAGTAGTGTAGTATTTTCTTCATAATACACAATAACACATTCTCTAGGTAAAGTTTAAAACCTCTTTCACATTTCTGAATGATGGTTTGAAAGCTGTAGTCTCTCCACTCAATCTCTTAGCGAGCATTAGTCTGATTTTGCGTAAATCTGTATTATTCGGCGCTTTTAAAGGGATTGTCCTAAATGATATCGTATATTAAGGGATTTAAGATCTCATTGTTTGCTTGAAAGGGAACGGTTAGCCACAGATGGTGATACGCTGGGCCGGCTATCAGACGGTGGGATTCGGGTACTTAACTCGGTCGACTGGAACATTAGATAGGTATGTACAACAGCGCCACTTCTTTTTTGCGCTTGGAAGAAGCTTGGATTTTTTTCTAAACACATACTCGCTTATTACAAAATAATGTTAGTACTAGTTTTAAACCTTCATGCCAATTTTTAATGAATCTTAGTGTGGTCAAATACTGGTCGCTTTTAATACAAAATTTACTCCAGTACTAATTTATTGGATTCTAAACTGTATTTTGACTAGCTCCAAGGTTTAAACTAGTCTAAATTTGAACTCTGTTATGAAAGAGGCTATACTCACGCGCTTTAACATAAATTAATATTAGAGATAGTTTCTTTCTCGTTAGATTTTTATTCTAAAACCTCGACTGTGCCATATTGTATTAAATAAATAAAAAAATCATTTATTTGCGTAAACCATGGTATATTATGTATATATACCATAAAGGTGTTAAATATAACTTAAAATAGTACATACATGTTTTACTAGGAAATACATAGCATGCAAAAATTTCAGGTTGTAACACATGTTTGAGGCCTTTAACATTTCTTATCAATAAATTCTTTTCGTTTTTTTAAAGTAAAGAAGCCTCTAATAATATATAATATTACGAGAATTCGGAAAAAAGTAGGCGACTGATAACTAATATGTTTTTCTATACTTCTATATATTTATCATTATGTAGGTCGCGTTTCTGCAGCGTTGCACACAACATGAGTACACAATGAGACATTTGTGACAATGTCTGAACAAGTCCTTGAGTGATGAGGTTAGACAACTATTTCCAGAGATAATGTTACCACCATATCTATCAAGTGCAATAGTTTTGAGGTAGATAAGTAGATCTACCAGAGATAATAACCCTGGTTCAGTTCTTATTCATTTCTAGTCACGGTATAGTTTACTCCAGCCGTCATGGCGACTAATACGCACTGCTTGAATTATCATCAAGGCCTTTACGTCTATTCCAGACGATTTATGGCGTACTGTCTCAAAGACACCGTTTTCGCTAAACCCTCTAATACTCTCTCAGAAAACCGCACCTTAAGGTTCATGATCGAATTTTTTAGAAACAGTAATTTCTTTAGCTTATATAACCGATTGCGTACGCATTGGTATCAAAATCTGTAGGTTTCTAAATCAGTGAACATCCGATCAAATTAGACATTGTTTTCGATCGTCTGTGAGAACTAGTCTACCTTTTTTATTGGTTTTCATGATTTTGGAATGAATATTTATCGGTAACACGGTTGGCGCAGTGACTAAGCGATTAGTTTACTATTTATATATTTCGGAACGAATATTTGTATGATCTATAGGTCTGGGTGTGTGTACATGTGACATGTTTGTTTGTAATATGTATTGTACAGGAGAAATCTATATGAGGAACAAATTTTCTTAAAAATAAAAACTTAAAAATTAACGAGAATCTTGGCTTGTAAGTTAAAAAAGTCATAACGACGTAAAAATGCGTTGTGTAAGTCCTTGAAGGAATCTTTGGGGGCACTTTAGACATTCCACTAATGGCTTATTTCATACATAAATCATGTAATAAGTCTGAGCTATCATCTCTTTGAACGTTTTATTAAGAAATTCTTGGTTCAATATTATTTTACGCAACCGAAACCATAGTGAGTCACTAGTTTCGTAATAAAAATCATGTTTGCTTTTCTATATCATTATTACGTTTAAATGCTTTTAAGTGTTATTTCATACAATCGCTTTTGTTCTCATTCGGTTCAATAACCCCCAACGGATTTCTGGCAATGATTTCGGGGGCAAAGTCGTATATTTTCCGTATTTATTAGGATTATCTGGATAACGGAAAGGTTAGCTCGCAAATAATTCAACCCTTTACAACTGTATGCGTGTAAAACATAAAAAATAAAAGTTAATACAATCTGGAGCGCGTAATTTTTTTACGCTTCTTTTGTAACGTGAAACAAACAAGTTTTTTGATGCTATTGTATATTTTAAACTGCTATTGTCATATTATATTTTGTGAGTATTTTGTTAAATAAATTTTCTGTGTGTCGATAAATAATATTTTATTTTTTTGTTTCAGGTAAATCGAAGAATAACAAATAAATAAATATATTTTAAACTGCTAGGTATTAGATTACGGATTATAGGTAAGCGTATGTAGTTCTCAAATAAAATGTGGTTTACATGCTGATTATAATCGATTTGGCGGCACGGTTGGCGCAGTGGTTGAGAGACTGCTGCACACTACGTGTCGCGGGTTTGATTCCCGCACGCTACAAATATTTGATCTACAGATAGTTGTTTCGGGTTTGGTTCTTTGTGTGTGTGTACATGTGCCTCGGAAAGCACGTAAAGCCGTTGGTCCTGCGCCTGATCTCTCTCCGGTCGGGTCGGATTGCCGTCCCATCGGCCTTTGTGAGTGAAGGAATAGAGAATGCACCTGTGTTTGCGCACACACTTATGCTCTATAATATCTCCTGCGTAGTTGGCTAATTTCCGGTGAGATTTGCCGCCGTGACCGAAATTCGGTCAAATTCGGACATTATTATCGATTTGCAATCTTTTTTCATCGGTACAAAAATAATCGAAATAATATGGTAACTAATCCACCACTGACAATATTATATTTACACAAGCCTAAATTGTCATTTCTATTCAATATGCGAACCCTTATCAATCTCTAAAATAGCTCTGAACTATAATACTACAAGGACATAGCTCGGTCAATCACTCGTCTGAAATCTAATATGAATATGAAGACACGTCTGAAGGGTGCGTTTGACTGTATGCATGTTGTAAAAATCAAACAGAATTAAACAAGAACATAAACAAGTTTACTAGTAGGAGAGTTCCATATTTTGAGCTCAAGAGCTACTGATTTCAGCCGATGTGCAACAATGCGGAAGCGTAGTTTTGTTCTGACTGAAGATTGAGATCATCTAGTGTAATTATTAGAACACAAGGCACTGTAACTTTAGTCCTAAATCGGCAACACATCTGTAATCACTTTATTTGTTTTAAGAATGTTCATGGGCGGTAATGATTACTAATCAGGGTGACCCGCAAAATCGTTTGATGTTCACCGACATAAAAAGGTTTGTTAAAATTTGTGTTTTGTTTTATTTAAATAATAAACAAATTCAACCCCACTGCTGGGCAAGGGTCTCTTCTCAGAACGAGAAGGGTTAGGCTTTAGTCCACCACGCTGGCCCGGTGCGGGTTGGCGGACTACACACACCGTCAAGAACTTTATGGAGCCCTCTCAGGTGTGCAGGATTCCTCACGATTTTTTCCTTCACCGTATTGAAGGAACTATAAAATTTGTCATTGCATATATGTAGGTATAACCTAGGACCTAAAGGTTGTGGTGTTAACCATGATACTACGTAATAACAGATAGCGGGATCTTTCTTGGGTTGCGGTGGTCTAATACGATGGAATTTCTATAGGTAAAGAGAGTTCGCTTGAGCTTTTGTGCACCATGAGTTCGGTTCAACGTTTATGGGTGGTTTTCATTGTTGTAGTGTAGCTTTTAAAGAAGCCGCTGGATATCAGTACTTTATACGAAGCGACAGACAGTAATTAGCTAAGGTTAGACCGTTTGTCAGACTTTTTGGGCTACTGATTCCCGTGACGATTGTCGTAATTATTTGTATGACACTCGAAACTAACTGTTTAACTTGCTTTTCGAGGCACAGAGGAGTGTCTATGTGTGAAGAGCGCTCCAAAAACAATAGTATTATAGTATATTATAACTCTCAACAACACATACTGTGTCAAAATCTTTGTAAGAACAATACAAATGGTGTGCGCGAGCTTTGTTATTAAACCGCCGCTTTATATTCTGCAGACTAATAGAAACTTAGATGTAATTTGCGAACGCGTCCTAACTAACGATAACGGCTTTCCCGATACCCATTCTCAGCTTATGAATCCCAAAGTCCCGATAAAACTAGATACCGCCCCATGATCATTACGACAGTCCAAAACGTGACATCTCGTTTACACCCCATAAAGCTCTCTACATTTTATTGGATACTATAAAACTTTCTGTTACAGTTTTCCGAAGTAATTCAGTATAAGGAAAAAGATACAAAATTGCTCTCAGGCATAAACTGCTGCAGACAGAAACAAAACGAGCGAGTGCAATTTTTCCTGTTTACAAATTGATGCTCAGACTTGAGTGTAACTTTTTAGTTAAGCGCAAGTAAAAAAACATTTTATGGGAGAGGGCTAAAGTACGCCTAACATTACATTTTCGGGTTTTCTTTCTTTTTTTTATCGTGGTATACACACGGCGTTTATTGTGGTTCATTCAATGCATTGACGCGTGTTCTTTGTCTGCAGACTGTTGTTGCTATGGGCGTTGTCAGTCAGTAAGACTTTTTTATGCGCATAGCTGCGTTTCTTTATGCCAACATAAATATATAATGGCATATTATTATAGTACGCATAATTCGGTACCAATTACGATCTAAAACTAATTACGAAACATATCGGACCATGATTTTCTTTGCTCCCTTCATAAGTAACATACTAGATAAAGACAAATTAATAACGCGTAAAGAAAGGTCGACACCACGTTTCTAAAATGCAATAAAAATAAATTACGCTCACGTAATGACGCGTAATAAATGTACTATCGTAATTCAAACGCTTAAGGTTGAGTTTTTATTGAAGTCTGAGCCAGAGACTTCTTATTTATTGAAAGAAAATAGCTAAGGGCTGATGGATATTTTCATTGCACATTCTTCTAAATTCATAAATCAGGCCCAGATGAACATAAAAATAAGTAAAATTAAGACTCTGGGACGAGTGGAAACTAAAATCGATTCTTTTCAACTGAAAATTGAGTTAATTTTGCTGGTGCTCATTTTCAAAAAGTTGTTTTTATATTATGAACCTTTAGAGGTAGGTAAACGGGATGAAGTTGATTTTTTTTATACATAAATATTTAAAAACTCAAACTGAGAACTTTCTTACCTACAGAAAAATCCAACAATACTTTCTATGACCTGCGAATGAAACCTAAAACCTCACAGTCAACGTTAGCGATCATTAGACCAATGAAAAAGTCAGATTGACCTCACCACCGTACAAGAAGAGATAGAACTGCTCTAATATCAGCAAACATTACGATGATAAACTACCAAAATCCAGTGACGTGCAAGTACCAAGATTACTTACAAGTGAAGAAGTGCTATATTTCAAGTTCTTGCGGTTTATGACTGAACTTCGCAGTGACCGAAAACTTTTGTGGCCGCCTTTTGGATTCTGTTTTTGTTTATGACTTGTTCGTGACTCCCACGTAATCTTCAAGTGAATTGCCTACAAGTTAGATTATGTAGAATTATTTTAGGTTTTAATTAAATTGTGGCAAGTGACAATGTACAATGTGTGCTCTTGACAAGTAGGTACTTATGAATGAATAAATAATATTATAATTTGTGTTACGTATATTTTCAACGAAGTTATTCTGTGTGAAACTTGTGTGTTTATAATAGATATTATTAAAATAACAACAGTCTTTATCCTAAGGCTATAATAGACGTATAGACCGATGATGGTGATGTTAAGTCTATAAGATTATAATAAATAATAATTAAATTTCTTTAGCCTTTTTTTTCCTTTAGACTATTTTTCACACTAAGATTTCTCCTGTATCGTAGGTACAGTTAACAAACATACATATCACATGCACACACAAGCAGACCCGAAACAAATATCTGTAGATCATACAAATATTCGTTACATGCGGAAATCGAACCTGCGAAATGTAGCGCAGCAGTCGATCTCTCAACCATTTCGCCAACCGTTCTATATATTTAATCAGGTTTTCACAAAAAATACAAACCGATGTATATTTAAATAATACACAATTAAAAACCGCATGTAGTCAATTGTTTTATCTCTGATTTGTGGCTTTGTGGGCATGGCTATCGGACCAGATATAACGCTATTTCGGCTAAATAAGTTTATCCACTGAAGCACGCATTATGTGACCTATTTAAATAAACATGCAATTAGTTTCACTATAAATCTACCTATATTAACAAATATATAACATTGCTATGTTATGTACCACGAATAGTTAGACAGAGGTGTACTTTTGTACACCAACATTTCGCCGATGCCGTTATTTAGTCCCGTGTAATAGCGGAGGTGGGGGGAGGGGAGCCTGTTGCCATCTACAAGACACAATTCCATATTCCGTATTGCTACTAAGAATTTGCACTAACACTGCCCGATCGAGAATCGAACCTTACGCTGAGCAACCACGTTTGAACACACAAGACCAATGAGACACTCAAATAAGTTATTTAGTTTAGTTTATAATCATAAACTCTCCCTTCGGTATCGGTTATTTGTGGAGAGGTCAATCACATTATGGCGTTAGGGAACGTGTCCCTTACCGACCAATTGACCTATATCCCAAGTCCCATGTTGACCGGAAAACTGTATGCAGTGGCAAATTTTGCGACTCACTTAATATTCATTAAGGTTCATTTATCTAAAAAGCTGTGATAGCCTAGCGGTTAAATTGCCTTCTAAGAATGTAAAGATAGTGGGGTAGGTCCAATAAAATCAAAAATATGAGTGAAATGGAATATGTATACATGTGGTCACATATTAACCATTGGACTGTGTCATTGGTCTAGTGGTCGTAAGCGCGACTGCTAAGCGTGAGATCCTGGGTTGGATTCCCTGGTCAAGTAAAGTGTTATTGGGTTTTTCTGTATGGAAATTCTCAGTAGCAGCACGGAGTCTGGAACTGTGTGCCCGGCAGATGGCAATAGGCTCGCCCCCTATTACATGGGACTCAATAACGGTATCGGCGAAATGTGGGTGTACATATATAGTACACCTCTGCCTAACCCTTCGAGTAATAGAATTTTAATATTCTTTTATTTACTTTTTTAAACATTGCCTCATATTAGGATTTCTCGTGTATCGTGAGTACAGTTTACAAACATACATGTCACATGCTGATCATACTTATATTTGTACCGTGCGGGAATCGGACCTGCGACATGAAGCGCAGAAAGCCAATGCTTAGTCACTGCGCCAACCGTTTCTGCAATCATAAACCAAAGGGTTCAGTTAAAAGTATGGGATGCGTTTAATATTGATGAAAACTATGAAACGGACGGAGCCGAAGACAAAAACTAATAAACACAGAAAGACGTTCTGGTATGAGGTGTAAAATAATAATTTATTCAACCGGATAGTAAGATTTCAATAACCCCATGCGTTTTATAGTTTGATTTCCCGGCACGGTAGCTTTAATTCTATGTATATTATGATGAGGGTAGGCACAAAATTCCCATTCTAATTGGTAGGCAAGTTCTGCATAATCAGGATTGAAAATTCGGCAATTTAAACGCCCCAAGAGAGCCAGATCTTGGAAATCCTGTAAAATCGAGCCGTCCGCGTCCGACGAAAATTGGGACATTCAACTTAAGTTGGCTTAGCACGATTTAACGGACAAAGGACAAGAAGGTTGATTGAACCCATCGGTGAACAAACACTGTATGGTGTTACACACACATGAATACTGGTCCAATGGAACAAGTCATTGGTGCCTAATTGCCCTTTGCTCGATGAGCTATTTGAAAGTTAACCATCCAGATATTCGTATTTGAATTTCGGCTTGTATTTCTCCGCTATAATAGCTTGGCATGGTTTTGGAATGTTTACTACTTAAGATAAACCTTTATATTGAAGTCACAAAAATTTACCCATATACTTTAGTCTATGATTTAAAGTTACTTACGAAGAATCCTACTAATATTATAAATGTGAAAGTTTGTGAGGATGGATGGATGGATGGATCTTTGTTACACTTTCACGCCAGAACGGCTGAACCGATCTGGCTGAAATTTGGCACATAGATAGATTATAGTCTGGAATAGCACATAGGCTACTTTTTATCCCGGAAAAATGTATGGGTTCGTAAACCACGCAGGCGAAGCCGCGGGCGGAAGCTAGTCTTCCATAATTTTTTCCTTTCGTTTTGTCCCATACGTAACTATAGAAGAGTGGTTGCAAATCTTTAAAAGGATTTTTTTTTACTTAGCCCTGAATTTCCCATTGTTGGGCAAAGGCCTCCCCTTGAGTTTTCCACTGATCTCTACTGTTAGCCGCTTGTCGCCACTGTAAGTTGAAGGCATCAAGTTCGTCTCATAAAAAGGATTATCATAAAAAAATAAAAACACAGATCATGTAGTATCATAGCGGAAAGCTTTTATAGAATTGTTAATCTCACAAAAGGAAGCACCAAGGTTGAGTAAAAAGCACTTTATCTGGATCTTAACGAAATACTTACAAGTAATTCAGTAGACACACACTAGATGTATAGCGAAACATTCAAGAGAATACATAATCAAAACGCTTGATAAACTGGAGATTACTGAAGCCAGTTAACCGTTATACCCTTTGTCGTCTCTTACTAGCAGAAAAGTTTTTTTACACAAGGGAAGAAAAGGGGAAACTTATTCATAATAGAGGACCAAATGGGATGTATGTGGGAACAAGTGGAGCCGCCAAGAGAACCCGTAGGTACATAAAGTAAATACAACCTTTTAAAGTCAATATAACTTTGATAAAGTTTGTCCCTATTGGCACGAGTTGCCAAATAGTGACGGTTCAAACTTAAACACGATGAGTTAATACCACTAAACAGGAACGTTGAGAAGGCTCAGTAAGTATTTGCGTTTAGATATTACACCTTATTTGTTGCTACGGTAGGTGAGAGTAGAACCGATTTGTTTCAAACTACTACTGAATCAATTTGAGATATTTTTAATACAGGTATTTTTATGCTAATTATGGACGATTAACAGTCGAAACAAAAATGTATTGCTGGCTCTTTTCGTCGCAGTTAGTTTCACTCGCTCGTCTTTCGTGAACGACTGCGTGCGTTCGTAGCTCTATAATGTGTCAATATATTCGCCCACAATGATTTTAAGTAACTTCTTAAATAAATAATGTTTAAGCAAATAAATTTAAAATTTTGGTTTATGTATTAAAATTATAACTGAATATTTGAATTGAGATGTTTGAGTGTGTGCGTTATTCCTGTTGTACGTTATAGAGTTAGCCTTCTGTTGATTAATTATATGCTACAGTTTTGGAAATGCTTTAAACTCACCTTATTCATATTTGCTCGTAAAATTTACGATTATAATGTAAATGTTGGTTTAGGCGTAAATGTCACTGATTTTCTACATACTCATTAGTACTTTGGGCAGTGAAATATTTGTCTAAAAGTTAGTTATAATTTTAGTCATGCGCAGTTATGTTTGGTTTTGGTCCCGCTTGGATGACTGATTACTATAATTTGAGATTATAATTACCTACTATGTTAACAATACTGGTACTGTAATTTGGCAAAACAGGCCAAAGTAAATAACTAGGTCACTTTATTTATTGTAAACCAAACAATAATTATCGTAATTTGAGTTGAATGTGGCTAAAAGAGAAAAGACCAAACAAAAGATGGTACATCCATCTAATGTGAATCCCACAAATGAGAAGAAAGAAGCCTTTGATGATCGGAAGAGTGAAAAGGCATTTTCACGTAGCGCTTGTTCTATCAAATAACTTAAGCATTGTTCTTTATCAGGCGAGTTCAATGTGAATACCGGACCCAAGTAATTAAACAAAAAAACGCTTTTAGAAATGAATGGAAGTAGTCGTATAGCGTCCTTATAAGTTTATTAGCAGCTATCTGCGACTTTATCTGCTTGTGTTAGGTTTATTTTGATATCTTCAAGACTCAAACTATCTTTTCGTAATATTTCATAACAATCGGTTCAGTAATTTAGCCGTGATAAGGAAACAAACAGACAGAATTACTTTCGTATTTATACAGGGTGGATGGTGAGACAGCTGGGCAATAACGCACTAACAATCACGTATAAATAATAGGACCCATAAATATCCATTCTTAATAAACATATCCCAGTAATAACAATAAATATAGTCACAGTCAGCTTGGGAATACTGGTGACAACTATTCAGTTTGGGTACTACGGAATACTTATTTTATTACAGTGTAAAGTACGAGGCATTCCCTTGGCTGTTCTAACTCATTACGTTTCGGGGTGTACGGACCTGTATGGTTATAAAGTTAGGCAAATGTTAGGAAAATGTAAGCTCGTTATTTTGGTTATAATGTGTGGATAAAATGTAATTGGGGTGTTGTCTTTTAATCCAATATAATGTAAGATATTTTATTCGTTTCGTGGATGTTGATATAGTAATGGATATTTAATGTATATTTTACTTATTGTGTATCTATACAGGGTATACCATGAAACGGTTTATAGCTGAACACATTTATTTAGGTCTAACAAAGTTAAATTTTGGTTACCTACTATCGTAACTGTCCTGGTAACCAGTATAGCAGTCATACCTGAAAATCAGCGCTGCGACATTTTCCCAATCGGATCTCTCGGCTGGAGGCTCTTCTGGTCTCCCCACATTCTGTAAAAGCTCCGTGAGCTAACAGCGAGAGACAACTCAAAAAAAAAAATTGTCGGATCTTTTGAGAGCTGCGCTCTCTGTTTGGTGTCGTGCAAGTTGCTGAAATTGCGTAATTTTCTCAAATCTCAAATAAAATAAAAATAAATTGCTTTCTTTCTAAAAATGTTTATACAATGCGTTGATTTAAGCCCGAAAACGGTCTGTATCTGGTGAACCCTGTATACGTATACGTGTATACGTCTTTGTTGTAGTTGAAATGTTCTGATCCAACCGCTCTATCCGAAACCACTTGTGATATAACACAAGCGCAGTCGCATCGCAATTTGATGACGTCACGTCTTTCAACTTAACTGCACGTGGCTCGCTTCAAAAGCTTTGATCTGAAATCATTATATTGATAACTTGGACTTGTTTTACTCGCTAGTACTCTCAGCAGCATCCTGCTCTCTACTGGGGCTTTTTAGTGACGCAAGAGTTTGTTTACGTGTTCTTAAAGCGTGTCCTTCATGGGTCTAGGATCTATCCGCTCGAATATGAACGAAATCTTTATCTAAAAACGTTAAACTGAATTTTGTATTTGACGCAAAAAAATAATCAAATAAAAGACTACAAAAACTCAGATGTACATCTGTACATAATAATAAACTTTTAAATGTATTTTTTATTTAATTTTCTCCAAGTTCAATACCAAATAATTGTTTTATATAGAGATAGCTATATTAGGGAGGGAGGGTAACTTATGTGAAACAATTGAGAGTGGATATATTGCAGGCTGTGTACAGATTAACGGTTGCATAAATAGCTATGGAGCGTAATAAAAATGATTGACTGAATTCCAAACGTCGAACCACGAAGATGCACGAAGGTTTTTCACGTTGGAAAGCGAGTAATGGAACTTATGTGGAGTCGGGCAGGACACTTGGCAAGGCTTAGTAAAGCATATGGAGTAGAACTGTGCACGAATGGCAGCCAAGACCTGGAAGCAGAAATGTCTATCGTCCAGCGGCGAGATGAGCGGACGACATTGTAGCCATCGTGGTCGAATATGGATGAGACTGGCGCAGGAGCGTAGAAACTGGCAGTTTTAAAGACAGGTCTATGCCCATGTGCTGTAGATGACCATGATGACGAAATTGCAGGATTTTTCTTTAATACATTTCATGCTACTTACAAGTGAAGTTAAGTAATTCGTTTTAATAAATAATTAAAACCTCAGCTCTTATATCGTATTCATCACTGCACTTTAAATTATTTTATTTATTCAACTCATGTTCAACACTTGCGTATTAAATGCTGTAAAACTTGAATAAATGTTTAGATCCAACTATTGAACCTTAGTATCATCTGCTCATAATAGGACGTCTGAAACGACCTTTTATAACCCGCAAGGGTATATAGGTCGGACAATGGCATTTTCAATCGAACTTCTTAATATCGCGCGCATTTGTGGAATTAATTTCAAGATAGCTTTAAAGGCGGAGAGTCTAAATGGTTTTCGTTTAAGCTTTAAATTACTGCGTGATATTATCTTATACAGGGTGGCTTTAAACACCTGCATTACTTCAATGGTTTGCAGAATAAAAAACACGTGATAATGTCATTGCTATTGATCGTGAAGGGCGGCTGGGTTTGATACGTCATGTGCGGGCGCTATGATGCTTGTTAGACCTACCTAAATTCTTACTCCACCTAGGACCTGATCAAATGATCGCTTGGGGTAAAGGAATACATTATTCTATTATATGCGAAAGCAAATAGGTTCTGTATGAGAACATATAGTACCTATATCTTTCTTTAATTTGGGGTAGTATAAAATAATTTAAATGCCAAAGGTATTTTAAAAATGGTAGTCTCTAATAAGCCTACCGTCATTGAAAAAATTGTCTCATGCAGTAGGTATTACACAACAGAATTCGCCACCCTGCACTATCAAAGGGCAGTGACTTTTACCTTCAATCAAGAGACTATCGAGTGGGTTGAGTTAATTCTCGAAAGGTCAAGTATGCAATTATTTACTTTATTTTTTTAAATATCGTCTCTGGCACTTTGCTATGGAGTTTACAATTTATTGACCATTAGCTTTTGCCCGTAGCTTCGCCGTGGAGGAACAGAGTAAAATTATCCCACAGCATCACCGGGATAAAAAGTATATTGTGTTAATCCAGGACTATATAAAGGAATATATAAAGACTTGTTTAAAGAAAAGAGATGGATGACTACCCATCTCTCTTGGACATCGGTGTATATCCAGCTCGTGTATATATACCATAACATAAATCCATCAGTATAATAAACAAAACAAATGAATTACGCAATATGTTTGTAGAACTTTGAAACATTATCTTTAGCAAGTCTCTTCATTTGTAACAGAAAATTGAATCATTTGAATAAGCTTTACAAATAAAAAGCTGATTCCATCTTTACTGAAATTAGATTTTGAAACAATTTGTTTACGTCTACGTTTCAGATTTTGTGTTATTTAGCATGAATGTGATCTGAAACATTCAATTGTAAATAAAATAAATAATGTATTTCACAAATTACGTTGTCTGTGGTTGAGCATATTTCTAGTATTTGCATAACAGGACGCAACACAAGCGGTGTCTACTTGAAAACAGATATGACTGACACAGTTATTGAAGTTATACTTCTTTTGGCGCGCTTGATGAGAGTGAATTCTTACGATAAGCGCGCACACCGACAGATAAAAGCGACACCATGAAGTTGGCTGGTAAATGTCTCTTAAATTTTCTTCGAAATTGATAGCTATATTCAAAGTAGTTATTGAAATATTTGTGCATCGGTAACACGTGTTTCATACCAGTGGAAAAAAAATGAAGTATAACTTCTTACACGCGTACAAAAGTACACACACACATTTTTTTGTGTAAATGTCTCTCACTGTAAGCTTTTACTGCTTAAGCGGGCTAATAATAAACCGGCCTCCAGCTAAACAACGAACCTCGGCTTAGGACGTTGCTGGGGGACACACAAGAGAGGACTTGCTGGATCTGATTGTAGACTGACACAGATCTGTTGCTGCATACAAATATATCACGCAAACGCTGCTTAAGTAGTGATCACTGAGCGTCGTTCTGTGATACGGCTCTTATCATGGTTAAGAGATGAGATAGGTAGATATATTGTGGTGAGCTATAGGGGGGCGAAAAGTTTCCGAGAAAAACAACTATAATCCAAGGTTTTCAAGATACACCCTTGCCTAGTTTGGTGACCGTCGTAAACTTGCAAATGTTCGAGATCTATGGAATAAATAAACTTATTATAGGTATACTTAAATAATATAACTTCGCGCCTCTATTCCCCGAAAGGCTAGCCAGAGGTGTAATATTGTACACCCACATTTCGCCGTTATTGTTATTGAGTCCCATGTAATAGGGGGCGAGCCTATTACCATCTACCAGGCACAGTTCCAAATTCGGTCCTGCTACTGAGTATTTCCATACAGAAAAACCCAATGACACTTTGCCCAATCCGGGAATTGAACCTAGAACCTCACGCTCGGCAGTCACAAGCAGAAGTCGCAGGCTGAATGAATTACGAGTGTCGTAAAAAGTGCACTCCTTATAATTTCGTATGATATGCTCGTTACGGAGTCCTAAGTCAGGCACAATTAGCGACAAAAGTAGCTGAACATACATATTTAGTTAATGATGTTATTAAGACCTATGTCATGTAATATAGGACGAGCATATTGACTTGAAAAATTACTTCGCTGGTTTTGTACCTGTAACATGCACACACCCTAACGCGGAAAAACTCTTTGTAGTCCATATAAATATTTCCGCGGTGCGGGAACCGAACCCACGATACGTAGCGTACCAAATTGAGGACTCAATTATTATGTTAGTCTATTACCTGACAAATTACACAAGTCCGCAATCAGTCTTTCCTAGATCATCCTCCATTAGTAGCGTGCAGTGGCGTGTGGTTCATAAAGACAAAAAGACACTGCGTACCCTACATAACTCAGATAAATATTTATTATAAGATATTTGAGGTGGCAAATCACATACGACATTATTTAATCGACAAGACGACGAACCAAAACTGGTTGGTATTTTTATGTATGTAAACTTTTTAAATTTTCTGCCTACCCTGTCCAAAAACTCTGTGCACGCCGCTGCTAGCATGAGGATACTCCAGAAAATTATCCTAATACATTTGCAAGACTCAAATGTTGATCTCAAAATTGATGTCACGGATCTCATTGAGCCTGAGAGCTTCAAATGTTCCCTTAATCCCACTTTATGGTGCGTGATAAAGCACTGATGCTCATTTTAAACTGAGCATACTCAAAAGATTTTAGGTCTTATTGTAGGTACGTAAAGTTTATAAGGGTTTTATTCAGCACTAGCTGTGCCCGCGACTTCGTTCGCGTGGATGTCGGAACTTAACAATGGATTTTTTAGTGGAAAACGCCATTAAAAATAAATAAATATAAAAGTTACGTGAAGTTAATAAGACCAAATGCACTTAACCCTATTTTTTTTTTCAAAAATATTTTTTTTTTCTAAAATAAAAGTAGCCTAAGTTACTCCTTATTACATCAGCTACCTGCCAATAAAAGTCCCGTCATAATCGGTCCAGCCATTTCAGAGATTAGCCTATACAAACAGACAGACAGACAGACAAAAATTGTAAAAAATATTATTTTGGTGTATGTACCGTATATATATTCATATGCATGTCGTAAAAAACGGTTATTTCAATATTACAAACAGACACTCCAATTTTATTTATATGTATAGATAAGTAGATCGTGACAACGAAGAGGTTTTAAACTTGAATTGTTATGTTTACTTGTTTTGAAGGGGTTAATTTGTTTTATTGTTTAACGCCAAATTGTAGAACTGAAATTTAGAATTATAGTTAAAATTACTGTATTGCGTCGTGTGGTTTAACTGTATATTATTATGGTCAAGTGCTTAGGAATATTTATATAATGGTCAAGTTTATCGTTTTGTAACAGCATACTTGATGTTATGACTTTTGACCACAATCTCACCAGTGTGGTCAAAATTAGGCCTTTCTGGAAAACCATCAAGTCATTTGACAGAAATAGTAGAGTCTAAGTGTGTCATCGGGGCTTAAAAAGGCCACTTTGTGTAATTAATGTACGATTCACTATCGTAACTATCCGCTTAAGTGCCAAACGGGAAAGATCTGCCTTGTTCTTTTTTTTTTTTCACTAGAGTGCCAAATGGATTTTAGTCCCTTTTTCACCAGTGAGTTTCTCATCGGAATAAACATTTTGTTTTAATTATTCTTTTGACCTAGAGAATTCTGTTTAAAAAAAGTTCATTAATAAAAATCTTTTGTGTTATGTTAAATGTGTGTAAATCAATCAAAGATTTCAGATACTCCAATGACTCCGCTTCACATACTTATGGGCTGATTAAACATAAAACTAATTAAAGGCTTACCAACTAATCATTAAAGTTATTCACGTTAATTAACATAGTTAGAGTAAATACGATAAGATATTAGTTCAATTTCAAAACTAAAACTGGATAGAATTATGTAGATATGATTAATTTCAAAGCTTCTGAATCCGAAATTTGCAGATAAATGTATGAACAAACGGTTGTAGTAATTTTGTTCACCGAAATGTAATTTGCATTCAAATGAGTTTGATGAATGTCATACATGATTGTGAATAGGTTTAAAATTTTACAAATGTGATTTACGTACGTTTTGTTTAACTAGACTTAAATATGTTCGTGTTTGGAATTTCGAATTAATTTGATAAACGATGTGGAATATCGTGTGGGCGATTGTCTTTGGTCTCTAGTTATAGTTATATAGGTAATAATGTCTATGGTTTTGATGTAAATTTGGAAACAGTCATCTCATTAATTAGTAAGATTTGAGCTCCATATTTCTTTAGTCTGTTCATTGAAACGTTGGCGTCATAAAAATACGTTTTCAATTTGACTTGTGACATTCTGTCAATTTACTTTGAAAATCGTTTGAAAAAGTTTACAAATGCAGCTGAGCTTTAAAAAATCGATGATAATGAACACAAAATGAAATTAAGGGATTTTATATTTTTAAAGATACTTTAAGAGAAATACTTTTGAAATGTAGCTTTACATGAAAGTTAGTATTAATGATATTATCATTGTACCATAAAATATAATAACGATAATAATACTGAATCGCTTACAGGTTCGGTACAACTGTAAAACAATAAAAGGGCTCTTTAATTTAATAATCGAAGCACTATTTGAATCAATGAGATCAAAAGCAGCCAACGAAAGTGAAAGCCTTACAAACCAACAAGTCTTCAGAATTTAATTAAACTGAAACTATTTATTTTCTGTTGAAGGTCACTCTAATTGACTCTGTTAATTTAGTTCCGTAAAAAGTATTTTTGTTTCAAACCAATAAAATATTTTTCGAAGTAAAAACTTCGGAAGTTACTTGTACTTTTCATATCTTCTGTTGCTCCAGTTTTATTTAATTAAAGAATTTTCTTTTAACATTTACGACTGTGGACGGTATAGGTATTATTATAAGGTATTATTTTGTCTAGCTTAGTCTTTTCCCGAACAGGCGTCGCTTATCTTTCAAGAATAACTTCTTCCAGTGTTCATTACCCTCGTAACCCCTGGCATCTTATATTAAAATATATGATATTATGTATAGGATATAAACATAAATAAATTACTGAAAACAGGCCTTGGACATAACACTTTCTTTTTTATATGTTTAACTCAAATTGTTTACTATAAGATTCAAATTATCATGGCTTACTAGACTGTTATTTTTTGTTAATTACTTTCAGATTTTTACCTTTAATCCCACGGATAATGCAGTAATAGCTTAGCGGTTGAACGCTTGCCTTCCATGCAGGAGGGTCTGCGTTTGAACGCAGCCCACACCTCTGATTTTTCGGAATTATGTGCGGATCAGAATTTGATTATCTTTTACATTTACGGTGAAGGAAAACATCGTGAGGAAACCTGCACACCTGAGAGGGCTCCATAAAGTTCTCGACGGTGTGTGTAGTTCGGCAACCCGCACCGCGCCAGCGTGGTGAACTAAGGCCTACCCCTTCTCATTCTGAGAAAAGACCCTTGCCCAGCAGTGGGACTGGTTGAATTTATTATTTTAATTTTATTTTAATCCCACGGCAGGCAGGACCACGTAATATTTTGCTTTTTAATTAATGCTTCATTAAAGTTTCCGAATTTTGGTTTTATTTGGACACTCCAATCTGATGTCCTCAATATTATAACAGTGCTAAACAGCATCGCAACATAAGAGATGCCTGCAGTGGCGTGCGGTTCATAAAGACAAAAAGACACTGCCTACCCTACATAACTCAAATAAATATTTATTATAAGATATTTGAGGTGGCAAATCACATACATCATTATTTAATCGACAAGACGACGAACCAATACCAACATGCAGTAGGTATCATAGGTAGGTAAGCTTTTAAAATTTTCCGCCTACACCCTGTCGAAAGACTCTGTGCACGCCGCTGGCTGCCTGTAATGGACGGTATACGCAAGGAGAATGCTATGTGTATTCGCATCTTGCCCAAGATTATGGCTTATACCTGATGGATAGGTGTCTGTCGAACATGTTCCACTCCTAGCTATATACATCTTCATTAGACACACAA
Organism: Shargacucullia verbasci; assembly: GCA_947562105.1. Lineage (NCBI taxonomy): Eukaryota > Metazoa > Arthropoda > Insecta > Lepidoptera > Noctuidae > Shargacucullia > Shargacucullia verbasci. Next base: position 4,913,722 of record OX387296.1, read on the forward strand.
ATCTAGGTAAATCCTGTAGCAAGACTAGCCACATGCGGTTTGATGGCATGCCTCCGTTAACCTAATACATACTGTGGTCGCACTGCAATCAGTCAAGCGGATAGCTTCATGCCGACTGATTTGGAAAGTGAGCAGAAGCAACACGTTGTTCATTTCATGCATATTAAGGTATCAGACATCGAAGTGGGAGAATATAATTTTTTAAATTGTACAAGTGACTTGAAAAGATGAGAAATAATTTGGTTATCGTAAGATGAGATTGCTATTAAAACGTTCTAAAAGTTTTTGTAAAGGCCCAGTTGAATTAAAAATTAACTTTGAAAAATTCTGAAATTGTAAATGATCAGTTACATATCAAACTACACATAACCTTAAATATACACTATTTTCTTTTATTTTTTAATAATTGTGCCCCACACTAGGATTTCTCTTGTATCGTACAGTTTACACACATATACATAAATGTCACATACACACACAGCCAGACCCGAAATAACTATCTGTAGATCAAACAAATATTTTTCCGTGCGGAAATCGAACTCGCGATACGTAACGAGGCAATCGATCGCTCAACCACGAGGCCAATCGTGTCGTCAAAAAGTGCCTAATAAAGGCCATATTGAAAATCTTAGACTTTACCTTGCATATACTTAAGATTTGGGGGTCGAATAGACTTTACGGATTTGTTAAAAACCCTTTTATATATATTTGGTATATCAAAGGCGACAGCTGGATAAAGACGACTAATTCGACGACACGGTTGGCGCAGTGGCTAAGTGATTAGCTTTCTGCGCTAAGTGTCGCGGGTTCGATTCCCGCACGGAACAAATATTTGTATGATTTACAGATAGTTGTTTCGGGTCTGGTTGTGTGTGCATGTGACATGTATGTTTGTAAAAATGTACCCACGACACAGGAGAAATCCTAGTGTGGGACTTTCTTTCATCTTCTGCGTCCAGTCGATCCTAGCCACGTTCTTCTAAGTATTAACCAAACCAATCGAAATTCAAAAACATAAAAAACAGATCGGACTGCCGAAGATGAAAAAACTTTTTTAAACATCCAATCACCATAACTCTTGAGGCACCTTTCGGTTCCATATTCAAACAATCTATTTTCCTGGTCAGGCCATAAATAAAAGAAATACATTTTTTTCACCTCACGAAAAATTGCAAAGACGTTTCACTTTGCCGCCTGTCGAATTCAGCTGACTGCTTTGAATGGAATACGGCCTTTATATTGAAAATCGAAAATATGCGCGTTTTTTGCGTGTGACGTATGCTTATCATCGTATTTTGAAATTTACCATAATGGGACGGAAATATTTAGTACGAGTTGAGTATTGATTACATGCCGATTTCATTTCTTGCCGGTTCTTATAACTGAACTATTTGTAGATGCCTTTTTATAGTCTACATGGTAAAAAAAAGTATATAGTACGTAAATTTCATTTAATTCAACTGCCTCATTTGTCTAGTGGTCGCAAGTGAAACTGTTGAGCGTGAGGTCCTGGGTTCGGTTCCCGGATCGGGCAGTGTTAATGGATTTTTCTGTTTAGAAATACTCAGTAGCAGCACGGAGTTTGAAATTGTGCCCGCTCGATGGCAAAAGGCTCGCCTCCTTTTACATGGAACTTAATGACAGCATCGGCGAAATGTCGGTGTTCAATACTCCACCTCGGCCTAATCCTTCGGCGATACAGGCGTGATGCCATGTTATTTTATTTCACTTTCTTTCTTTTTTTAAAACTTTGCACAGCACCAGGATACATCCTTTATCGTGGGTACAGTTAACAAACAATACATGTCTGTATAGGTACTATAAAGTCCGGGAATAAAACTGCTGTTAGAATATTTAAATACTGTAATGCATGCTACGAGTTCCGAAATACAATTCTTATTATTCATATTCAACGTCCATCACTCAATAATATACATTGACGTTCCTTCAAAATACTTATTCTTTTTCGTCGCTTACTAGTCTTTGTACTGAAGACTATATCCTGATACCTATTTAAAATCACTACAGTACACACCCAACATAATTATACTAGGTAGCTATACGTGAAGATAAAACCTTCCCGTTAATATTTAATTATCATGGTTTAAGTACTCAGTCCTATAATTATAAAATTCAGATCCTCCACAAAAAGACAAACTATATTCACTCTCTGGCTATCTTTTTAGGTTGACATTTTATATCTCATTTAGGCAACAAAAGGGTCACAAAAACGAAAAATAAAAGAAAACATTTAGGAAGGTAACAAAAGGTATGAATTAAGGCTTTACAAACGAGGGATCGCTTGGTTCTGACCCTTTTGTAACGCAATTCGGGCTAGATACATACAATTTGAGTAAACCACAAAAACAGCAACTTCATTTTATAAGAAGGGGACTGACAACAATAATGTATTTATGTTAAGTAAAATACTAATATTAATAGTCTCTAATGACTATCGTCTAGATAGGGTTATCTAGATGATACCTAGTCGTATACTAGTAGTAGTTTTTCTGACAGATTCTAGTTATAATCAGGGACCGTACAACCCCCTTTATGGGTTAATTCATTCGAAAGGGTTACCCGTTCATTCGGTTACCCTATGGATGATGTAACCTCTTGGTCGTGTAAACCCTTTCCTAACACTAGTGATAGGGTAACCCTTTCAATGAATAACCAGTTGCAAGGGGTTACCCCTTCTTTTGAGATACCCAATTGAAGGGGTTATTCTCTTGAAGGGGTTTTTCAGGGTAACCGTATGGTTATTCTTTTAAGAGGCCGCATAGAGGAGGCATACATTTTGAATGCTAGTGTGTGCGTGCAGGCACTGGTCACGTTAGTGTGTATTTTACTGTGCAGTGTTTGCGTGCGTAGGTATTTGTTTGCTAAATCGTTTGTAATATTCCGGACTCTACGGACCTTTGACGGATTTGAATTGAATAACCTAGTACATTCTTAAGACTTTTGTTTTGTTTACGGTTTGGTTGGGTGTTTGACATGGACTCATGAAATTAAATTAGTTATTATTGCAATTAGGATTTTTCAATCACTTACAGGTCATGTTAGGATATAATCTCACAGTTAGCTAACTAATTATACATATGCTTGTACATGCTAAGCATAAAATACAAAAAAAAATTAACTCGAGTGTTATGTACAATTCTTGCAATTCAAGATCGCGCATCATTTGACACTTATATCATTGTGATAAGGTATAAATTGGAATGATTGACGTGCGTTCATGAAATACGACATCTACCCGATCTACCCATAGGTACAGCGTAAGCCGACTATGGGCCGCGCGTCCCACATTACGTCATTCAAAAATAACTCTTATCGTCCGATACTTAAGGTTCACAAGATCTGTCATTGTTGCTAACCTTGAAGCCAAAATATTATAATAAATATTATTTTTCAACACATTTCCTTGTAAAGTGGCTCTTATTGCACTGCTTTTAAGTTGCATTATGCATCTTATGAAACAACGTGCTTTGTATACCTACCTGCTTGTATGTCCTTTCAAATGATCTAGAAAAGATTACAAATTCCTTTGCGTTTCAATAATACCTACATCGTACCTATATTGCGAACGGCGCACAGTGGTCTGGATTTTCAAAAAGGTGGACATAGGATCGAAAATGCATATTTAACTTAACAAAAAATTGTTTCGTATAGGAAATTAAACGCTGATTAATACTTATTACTACAACTTTTCAAAAAAACTGCTCCTTTACGTCAAAAAAAAAATATATTGAAAATAAAAATGTATGGGAGAATCTCTATTTTATTTCTTTTCTCCGTTCAGTATCAAAGTATAGCAAGCAAACCTTATATTCTAGTAAGTACTTGTCGTCCTTAATACGACGACATATAAATTGCTTGCGTATCCCTGCGGCCTTGGCGCCTACGATGCTTTAAAGTGTTCAATTATCTTTCTGTTTCTGTTTTTAAAAAACATTGCCCCACACTAGGAAATAATTCCTGTATCGTGGGTGCGTTTACAAACACATATATTCACATACACACAAACATCCAGACCCGAAACAATTATCTGTAGATCATACAAATGAATGTTGAATTATCTTAATATTATTAACGAGCTTTTCAATTGAAATTAATCCAAAATATCATTTTTAATAAAACAAGCCCCCGCGCACCCCGTCCGTGTATTAGGCTCGCCCCCTAGTACATGGAACTTAAATATAACTGGCGAAATGACAGTGTACTATACACCTTTGCCGAACCCTTCGGGAAATATAAAGCGTGATGTTATGATAAAATAATCATCTGTTGATTATTCTTTCATCTGTTAATATTTCCTATTGATAAAACATGGTTGATATTGTTGGTTATATTACTAGCGTGACTTATCTTAAAAGAAACAATTAGAAATAGATGTAGCCCTGAAATGGGCTTTTTCTGAAGTCCTGAAAAGGACTACAACTCAACTACTACTACTAAGAAATTCAATTCTAACAATAACAACATCACTAAATCTGTCACGTTTACATTAGTGGATCATCTTCAGACTACAACTCCTGTAGATCCATATTTTCGGTTGCTTCTGTTACTACCTTAGATAATTTTTGTGATATTGCATACATCAATATTTATGCAATATCAAATGCGTTTCAGTTAATGAAAATAAATGAAGATAGATCTTTTTGCAGCGACAGAGTGCTGGTCACTTAATCACCAATTCCTTCGTTATCATCTTATAAACCGTTACAAAACGACTGATCATCTGATTCTAATAAAAACATGCATCTGCGATCTGCACTAGCACACTGAGTTACTGGGTCTATGTTGCTTTCGTCATTTTTTGCGTCGTATTGTCACTGGTGATGAAAAATGGATATACTACGATAATCCAAAGAAGAGAAAATCATGAGTACCACCTGGAAATCCTTCTACATCAACAGCCAAACCAAATATTTATGAAAAAAAGTCATGCTGTGCATTTAGTGGGATCAACTTGGTGTCATATATTATCAGGTGCTCAAACCGTGCGAAACCATTACTGGAGCTCTCTACCGAACACAATTAATGAGACTTAGTCGAGCAATCAAAGAAAAACGCACCCATTACCACTCCAGACACGACAAAATTATTCTCTTACATGATTATGCTTATCCGCATGTTGCGGCGCCAGTCAAAACCACTTAAAAACACTTAATTGGGAACCTACCTCACCCGCCATATTCACCAGACATTGCTCCTTCCGATTTTCATTTATTCCGGTCGATGGCACATGATCTGTCTGAGCAGCGCTTTACATCATACGAAGATACGAAATATTGGGTCGATTCGTGGAAAGCCTCAAAAGATGAAGAGTTCTTCCGACGTGGTATCCGACAGCTACCAGAAAGATGGGGGTTGCAGGAGGGTTTGTCTACTTTAATGAAGAATACACAACACGAAATAAGTAAAACATCTATGCGGAAAGATTTTACTACGCCAAAATTAGTAGTAGCGATAGATAGGTGTCAACTGAGTATGAGAGATTCTGTGTCCATTCTTGAAGCTACTATTGAAAAACTTGGATATAATATTGATGAATTTCCAATAATACCAAAGTCGTCAATTTAACGTATTCGTACGGAAAAAAGGAAAGGACGCACGGAAGCCATAAAAGTCGATTTTTAAAAGGATACCCATATCAGTATTAAAATAAAAGCTTTTCCGCCATCTTGGATTTCAAAATGATGTTATTTTCATAATCAGCGCCCCGAGAAACCTTGAAAAGGATACCCATATCTATATTTTTTAAATGCATGTCCGCCATATTGGATTTCAAAACGGATGTCATTTTCATAATCAGCACCCCAAGAAACCTTGGAAACGATACCCATATCTATATTTAAAAAAAATGCTTGTTCGTCATCTTGGATTTTAAAATGGATATCATTTTCATAATCAGCACCCCAAGAAACCTTGAAAACGATACCCATATCTATATTTATCAAAAATGTATGGCTGCCATCTTTGATTTCAAAATGGATGTCATTTTAATAATTATCACCCTAAGAAACCTCGAAAATGACACCCACTCCTATATTTATCAAAACAAAAATACTAGTCCGCCATCTAGGATTTGAAAATGAATGTCTAATAAGTTTCATTTCGTGTTACAGCACCCCGAGAAACCTCAAAACATTCGATCTTATAAAGATCAAACGTTTCGGGGGTGTGCAACACACTCTGTATTTTTACGACCGCCATTTTGTTTATATTTGCACATGCACTCAGTGGTCCCAGGGGGAGGATCGTGATCATGTACCCAATAGTACACGTCAATTTACAAACCTTCTAAAATAGTCAATTTAAGAAAATTTTAAACAAAACGATAAAAACTATTAAATCAAAAATAGGTAGATTTTTTTAATTTATACGTCAATATTCTGAACATCGTTCTGAATCTGGTAAATAATTTTAATAATTAAATAAATAATAAATATTCATATGTAAAACACGAGCGAAGTAAAGGAAAATCAATTAATTTCAACATATCGTTAATTGTAGGTACTTCCCGGCCGATTCATCAAAACACTGTCAAAATTATCTAAGAATGCTTTTTCTAATTCTTCAATATAATTGTTAAAGGTCTCTGTTGGGACTTTCAATCCACCATAAAATGATTTATCTTTATTATAATATAAGCTTTTTAAAGTGACTGTATAGTTTGGTTTCATCAAAATTAGGTTTCTCCCGTAACAGGACATTAAAGTTTGCCTAGTTATGTTTTTACATCCATGCGCTGCACAAAAATCAAATCGTAATTTCGGCATTTTCTTTAAATTTGCGTGTGCACTCTACTGATTCTTACTCGCGGGAGTATGCTAGCCGGTAGGCATATAACGCGCGACCTTGAGCGAGTGACGGAGCTCTGCCTAGATGGCGCAATGGCAACTAGACACGTTCTGTCCAAATTCATGCTATTTTACACTTAATGTGAAGCTACGAGAGATCATATTACAGTGCTCGAACTCGGAAAGTGTTACCCTGTTACAACAGTTGAAGGGTAACCCGTTCAGAACGGGTTACCGTTCTATAGTGTAACCCTTTGAACGGGTTAATCCTTTGAACGGGTAACCCAATCGAAAGGGTTTTGAAGAGGTTATCCATTGAAGTGGGTTATCCTTAAAAAAGGGTAACACATACGAAGTGGTTTCTCTAACAACCCTTTCCAAAAACCCTATCGAAAACCCTTTCAACGGGTAACCAAAATGGTCCCTGGTTATAATTCATACAAGTAATATATCGCACCTGTTCCCGAGGAAAACAACAATAACATTCTTATGATAATAGATGGCGCCACGTGTCTTTCGCTAGCAGAGTACAACCCGAATTGATTGTCAAATTCAAAATTAACGCGAGCGAAAGCCGCGGGCAAAAGCTAGTTATTGTAATAATATAACCCTAACTAAGCAATGAAGAATGTACGCAATAAAGAACTCAATTCAATTCAAAATTCATTTATTCAAAATATACAAGTAGTGGTTTTTAAACGTCAAACGTATTATGGACTGAACTAATTCGCCCGCCCTTGACTGCTTCCTATGTGTTTGAACTAATAAACTGAAGAAACGGCCCAACAAACTCCCCAGCAACAAAACTATTAAACTGGAACTATTACTATCTCGTAAATAAGAAGAAAACATATTCATGATACTTGTTTCTCTATGAACTGCAGCAATTGAGTTCAAATGCGAACGAAAAATCTATCTTAAATATCAAAATCGATAATGCATAGAAAGATGCTTTAGTAAACTGTATGTTGTTGTTAAAGGATTTATTTAAAAAAAAAATGTCCTCCTGACCGGATTTCGGTCACGGCGGCCAATCTCACCGGAGATTAGCCAACCACGCAGGAGATATCATAGAGCACAAGTGTGTGAGCCTCTCTCTATTCCTTCACTCTCGTAGTCCGATGGGATGGCAATCCGACACGACCGGAGAGAGATCAGGCGCAGGACAGGCTTTACGTGCTTTCCGAGGCACGGTGTGTATTCACATACACAAAGACCCAGACCCGAAACAACTATCTGTAGATCTTACAAATATTTGTTCCGTGCGGGAATCGAACCCGCGACACGTAGCGCAGCAGCTGATTTCTCAACCACTGCGCCAACCGTGCCGTCATTCATCACGTCACGGATTTATTTTATAACATACCTATTACAGTATTCCTATATCAGCTTCAAAAGGCTAAAAATATCATACATTTTCACATCAAGCGGTTCAAGATCTCTTGCAACTAAGAGCTACCTACAACAAACCGGTCTATCAATTTGGTCAGGGCTATCCAACGCTCCAATTCCAGTACGTGGTCGCCATTGCAGAAAATAACCACTATTCCAAACTTGTCGGACGATATGATTCTCCCAAGAAGGTTATTTAAATTAATTTTAAAAATACAGGTCTTATGTTCTTGAAATTGAGAGTGAGATTGAGGTTTTCATGAAAATTTTAATGTCTTTTGTAAGTTAAAGTCCTTAACAGTACTTAAGTGGTGTAACCGTACTGCCTTTTGTTAAGCCTCCCTTTTCAAGGGTCATTATAAAATGGACCCGCATTTTTAGCGACAAGTAGACAGATAAAGAGTAGATGAAACGAAGCTCAAACGCAGTCAACCTTTTTTTAGTTATTTTAATTAAATTTCTCCAATATCATGTGACAAAGGTTGGTTCTTTAAAAGTGTCAAAAAAAGGTCAGAGGCCCTAGTTTTTATGACAAACTCGATTTAACGCATCACATGCGTTTGGCGCTTCGTTTGGTCCGTTTCGTGCTGTCTACCAATTGGAGCGCCAAACGCACAAAAGAAACTTACACTAGGGTCTCAGGATGGTTAGCGCAGCGGTTGAGAGATCGACTGCTGCCCCATGTGTCGTGGGATCATTTATCGCTCGGAACCAATATTTTCATGACCTACAGATAGTTGTTCCAGATTTGGGTAAATACCCAAATCAAACAAATATGCATATTGTTAACGCACGATACAGAAATTATTCCTGGTCTGGGGTAACCGTTCTGGAAAAAAAAAGGGTGTTAGTTCAAAATGGATGAATAAATATGTTGCGAGTTTTAATAAAAACCTACTTGTCTTTGTCGATTTGCTAAATTTCTGATGTACCTCGACAGATTGACAAAGAGTTCGCAAGGACTTCAGCTGTTGATAGACATACACGTGTAACGAGCATTCTAGCAAATGTTATATTGCAACTAAATACTTATACGACGAGCTTTTCGTCGAATAGCAGCATTGTAGTGAATCAACACGAACTTTTTTCCAAGCCGAATAATATTTTTAGTATTCGCTTTCAAAAAATTGTTCTGCCGAGAAATTGAGCAGCTGTCAATCAACAGAGATATCAAAAATTCTTTGATGAACCACAAAAATATGTATTTCATTTTTGTGCTTCACATGCGTTGGAGTATGAAATGCCATGTTCAGTTTTTAAATTCAAAAAGTCACCCACCAATTCGTATCGTATAAAAAGAACACAATAAACGACGGTACATACACACTTATTCCAATTTCAAATTCATAAACCTGGTTATTATTTTATTCTACGAAAAAACACGAGTTACAAAAATTGAAAAATCAATATACGTGTATTAGGCCTACGAGTACGATATTTTAAAATCTTTTTCCTCGAAAAAGATAATCTGTATGCAAAGCCTCTTATGATTACAGCAGACATAAGGAATAAAAAGGTATACAGAATAATGGCCACATTAGCAAGATGAAGCGTAATGGCGCTCTCAAGGCGTACGTGCTTTTGACATTCGTTTAAAGTGCATATTTTTATAGACTTTTATGATCTTTGTCATAAGTATCCTCGTAGGAATCATTATACTTAAAGATTTAAAGTCTACGTCTGTCATGTTGATATGAGTTTTTACGTGAACAGTTTATTTAAAAGGATCACTTAAGAGAATTGGAGTGTAAGGTTTAAAATAAGAGCAAGGTATTGCCTGGTTTCAATCTTAGGTTGATAGTAGAAATAAAAACATATCGTGGAGAACGATGTTTAGTCTCTCAATTGATTACCGCAGTACTGAGGTGAGGGTAAACAACGTGTCGCCACTGCAAGATGGCGGCGCGTAGACAGAGTCGTGTTAAGGGAGGTGATTGAAAAGAAGCGCAGTCTTGTGCGAGCATCGAACGGATGCACTTCTCTGACATCAAACTGTCCGCTTGCCCGGAGTTAGAAAGTTGTTAATTTGTGATTTGTACCGAGTGAATTTTCAACAATTGTAGATTGTATTGTGAAAGTGAAATACTAACTGATTTACATTGGAACTGTGATTTTATTGTAATCCTGCGTCGTGAACTCCGTACCACCGAATAGAGATAATGACAACCCTATCGCTCAGCCATCGCTCACGCCGACAAATATATTATTTTGAATAATATTAAATAATAAAATAGCAAATGGTAAAATAAGCAAATGGTACACCCACATTTCGCCTAAACTGTAGTGGAACGTGGGAGCGAGCATATTACCATCTAGGCACAATTTCAATCCTACTGAGAATATTATAACGGAAAACCCCAACTACTTTGTCTGACATGAGAACCAAACCCACGACCTCACGCTCAGCAGCCGCATTTGCGACCAAGTCAATAAAATAAATTAAATAGTCCTGAAAAGACATAAATCAAACTGACTTCATAAATCACACAAAAACCTTAATAATACACATTCTTCTTTAATTTTATTTTCACACCAACCTTATAAATAACAAACAATAAATAAAGTCGGCTACTTAAACAGCCCAGTTTCCATTTTATTGTCATCTAAATAACGATCTAAATCTTGTCTAGACTGTATACAATAAAGATTTCATTCATTTACACGGCCTTAACAATGGATACCAGACTTTGAAATAACAACAAATTGTTACGCCTTGGTATTTATGTCTGTTTATTTTGTCTCTGAATGATTTATTTTGGGTTCAAGATAGAATAGAGTTTTCTCAGACTGGAATGGCACTTCCAGGTATCAGTAAAGTCATTGTAAAAGACACAATGCACAGTACGGCAAAGATCGTTGGTTCAAATTCTGCTCCTGTTAATATTTTTTGTAGTATTTATTTTTAGGGATTTAGACTTTTAGCTATTTTACGAAACGAAATGGACCGAGTAAAGGCATTATACATTTTTACGCAAACGGAGCCTGAGTTCTTTACGCAGTAACGTTGCGTGTCTCGATCTTAGCGTCGTCATAAAACCGTAATACACATATCATCACGCTTGTATTCCCCGCAGGGTTAGACAGAAGTAAATAGTACTACAGTATGTACACACACGTTTCGTCGATACCGTTGAGTCTATCTACCAGGTATTTTAACATACTCCGGGCACATACCGAGAATTTTTATATGAAAAAACGCAATAATATTGTAGCCTGATACCTCCAACCCAGGACTTCACGATGAGCAGTCGCGTGACGATTACAACAATAAAGCAGTTTACTACTTTACTGTTCAAACTTCAAAGTACGAATATAAACCATTTTGGCTTGTCGTTGATATAAAAATATTCACATTAACATAGCATCACGCCTGTATTTCCCGAAGGGTTAGGCAGAGGTGTACTATTGTACACCCACGTTTTGCCAATGTCTTTATTAAGTCATATCAAGCCATGTAATAGGGGGTGAGCTTATTGCCTACACATGTCTATCTACCGGAAACAATTCCATTCTCCGTGCTACTGAGAATTTTTCCATGTTCACCATGTTTCCAGCTTACTTCCAGGTAATAAAACCCGATAACCCTATGCCCGATACGGGAATCGAACCCAGGACCTATGTGACCTATGAGGAAGTCATCATCAGACAGTTTATATATCAATCAGTCATTTAATCAGCTTTAATGTTGTTTGTTAAGATAATAATAATCACATTTATCATTTAATCCATACAGCCATAATATTACGGTGGTGTGTTGAACTCTAATCTAATGCTTAAATAGAGTGCGGGATCTCCTCTCATGATGTATCGCCGATATAAATTATTTAAGTTTATCTTTCGGATTTCGAGACTGTGAGTTATTCGTCTGATGTGAAATGTTTGATAAAATAATAGATAATATTTCAGCCAGTTACTCTCCCATTGTTGAGCACGACCCTCTTTTTAATCCTTCACTCGGCTTAAGCTTAATCTTGCACGCTAGCTTGGCGCGAATTCGCAGACTACACACATTGAGAACTTTCAAAGAGCCCTCTCTTGTGTTCTGATCTGCACTGAATTTGAAAAACTGCTTAGCGTGCTTTCTGAGGCACGGTGAGAGGTGTGTGTTGAGGTGTGAAAAACGGTCACCCATCCAAGGACTGACCTCAGGAATGCTTACTGAGGCTATGTAGCTACGAGCCCCTCGTATGCATGAAATCATCCCATACAATACAATACACTTTATTGCACACCAGAAATAGAAAAAATATACAAAATGGAAACCAATAGAGATGTACAAGGGGCGGTCTTATCGCACTTGGCGATTTCTGCCAAACAACCTTAGGATGGACAGAGTAGCAGGTAAAAAGAGAAAAAAAATTAAAAATTAAATTTGCCGTACTTGTATGGCAACACAGCGCCAACCGACGTGGTGTGTTACACCGCTCGTCCTCTTCGAACACACGCCTTTTATCGGCGAAGGGACGAATCTTCTACTATGGTTGAGGAAGTTCAATACTAGCGCACGCATCATTATTGTACACATGTGTAAACCCTCGAGCAAACCCCTGAACCCTCAGCAGTCAACATCAGCTAGTGGAATCCTCAAAATGGCGGCGTATTAATATTCGTAAAATGTGAATTTATTGGTTTCAGGTAGGTATTCCAATTTATTGTAAAGGCTTTTATAACGTTGTTGTTGGACGCTTTTCTTAGAGACGGAAAGGTCAAAGTTCGATGCTGACCTAGTTTTTGCATTCATTCATCATTATTTTATTATGATTCCAAGATGTTTTGAAGCAAGTCTTCCACCGTTCTAATAATGGCTTCATTTCGACTGCGCTTTGCATACAAAAAGGGAGCAAGCATCTTATAAATAGTGAGGTTCCTTAGACGGAGCTATTTGAGTTATACCTAGTGTTTTGTTTTTATGAGATTTTTTCAATAAATTGCCTTTCTTATCTAAGGAGCCGTAAGGGGCTAATTACAACGAAATATATCGTTTAGTGGATGTATATTCACGAATATACATGCACTGGTGCATAACACAATAGACCGGTACAGTTGTCGTCATAATATTTTACATAAATAAAGTTTAACTACATAGCATAACATAGCACCACGCCTATATTCCTCGAAGTGTTAGGCAGAAGTGGATTGTGTACTCTCATTTCATTGATGCCGTTATTGAGTTCCATATAATAGGACGTGAGCCGGACACAGTTCCATAGTCTCTGCTGCATCTGAGAATGTACATACAGAAAAATCCAATAACACTTTTCTCGACTCTGAAATCAAATCCAGGACTTCATGCCCAGCAGTTGCGCTTGCGATCACTAGACTAAAGCCAAATGAACATGGCAGTTAATATAGTTCAACTACGTATAATAATTAAATTATAAAAAATCATCTCAAAGTCTATGTAAGTCAAAATCTTTATTTGTAGAAAAGAGGTATGGAAAACGAAATCTAAAAAAAAAAATAGGGACCTTTATATCAAGCGGATAGTGGCATACAAATTTAAATTATCCTTATTTCTAATGACATTAATTACACACAGGCGTATAATAAATGTCTGTTTTAAATAGATTTAAATTTTAAAATAAATTAAATTACACATACAACTGAGATTATTGAGAAGAGAATCTAAGACCCTTTTATTATTCTATTTGTTGGACTGTGTTTATTCTCTGTGGTATTATTAGTTTAGTTGTTAATGTCGCAGTTAATGTTCCGCAGCGGGCGATAAAGTGTTGTTCGTGAAACGGTGCGAGTGACAAGACAAAATTTATGTTTGCAGCGTCTTCGTTTAGCACTGCTGGGCGGCCGGCCCCAAATTCTAACGACGTCGAAAATGGATGTCACGTCATTGGGTTTCTTGTTAACTGTTTGTGTAGGTGTTGAGGCAGAACTTACCATTAGCTGAGTGAAAGTAAGTTGAAGGAACGAATTTCTAGGAAAGCAGATAATTTTTGGGCATGTTTTGGACTGTTTTATTTATTTAACAACCTATATTACCTCTATCTATCTAAAATAAATATAAGGAAAGTTACAAGCTAGAAATATATAAATAAAAGTATAAACCGTTAAAAACGGGGACGGAAAGAAATCAAAAAACGGGGAGGGGAAGAAATCAAATTTTTGGACTTGCTACAATACTTGAACTTCGACTTGTGTCAAGGCCCATTACTTCTATAAACTTTTGTCTACTTTTGTTTAATTTAAAATCCTAAAATAAGTGAAAGAATTACATGATATTATACAGAACCGATAACCGTTGGGGTATACGTGTTCTTGAGTGGAGACCGCGAATTGGCAAATGTAATGCAGGACGCCCTCGAGCTTGGTGGAGCGACGATATACGCAAGCTGGTGGCAATTGGAAGAGGATAGCCGAGGATCGAGCACAGTGGCGTGCATTGTGAGAGGCCTATGTCCAGCAGTGGACTAACCGAGGCTGTTGATTATGATGATGATGATGATGATACAAGCATAAGCGGCAAAATCCTATGCAGACATTGACAGTGAAAATAACCACCCATCATTATCACCAATTAGTCAGGTTTACATAAGCAATGCAATATATTAACGTCGTGTCGACACACATGTCGTGACGACAAATTTTGTCGTGACGCTCACGTTGAAGTGATATGAGAATTGAAGGGTCAATGCCACGTTCAGGAAAGGATATGTTATGTATACGAATACAAATGTTAGCTCCTAGCACGAGTTATTCTTGACCCCGACTTCTTGAGTGAACTCCAATCGTAAACGCGCGCACATTATTGTCATACATTTTTGGCCTGCTTCAAATTTGGTCGAGATCAAAGGAAAATCACACTAGTCACCCAAACAGAACACATAAGACGTACATAAAAGAAACTACTCCAAAAGATATCAATACTAAGCGATCACATTACAACTTGTTTAGTAAATACTTCTTTCATGAGAACTTCGTTTAAACAACAAAAGCTAATTCTTGAAGCGGAAAAATACGCTTTTATTTCTCATTTATCTTTTATCTCTTTCTTACACTTAACAGTTTCACAAAGGAGTTGTTCAACTTTCAGTTTTGATTCAATTGAAACGAATTCAAATTTGAATGAAAAATTTGTTCATTTGTGAATAAAGCCTTATTTCTTACCTGCAGGAAAACCTTTTAACTTTCTTTTGAGGGAAGGTAAAAAGCTTAAAAGGGATGAAAAGATTCGATTACTTTTATTTATCTTCAGCGTCTTTTGTTGCTAAAGTAGGGTAGTTTGAATAATAGTGGAGAGGTATTTGGATTTGTTGGCCATAAAGACACAGATATGAAGAGGTAAACTTGTATATCTTGATTTATCAGTTTAGTAACTAAAGGGTTGAGTTGTAGTAAGAAATTTTTCCAAAATTGACCAGCAGTAGTGGTATCGTCACGTCTCGCTGCCATAACTATGTTCGCTTTCTCTCTAGCAAGAATACTTACTTAATGTATGGGCCAATATGAGAGGGGAGGGGACATTTCTAGTCTAGTACCACATGACATGTAAACGTATAAATTATTAAAGACGCACTTACACTTTGCTCGGGCATCGAGACCAGGTCCTCATGATCATCAGCTGCGCTTACGAGTACTAGACCATTCAGATAGATACACACTCTCACTAGTACAATTATCAAATAGAAAATAGATATATTTTTAGAATACATACATTTACGCTCTGACATCTAAAAAAGTACAAATATTCATTCCAACAAACAGCTGATATTAGATATTCTTCAAGAAATAAAAACCAGTCTGTCTTGTAGATATTCACAGGGTGTTTCCACCCTGTCATAAAGTCCGCCCAAACCAAACATTGGATATAGATACCCCGTCCTGTAAGCTCCGGTTTATTACTGAGAGACTAAAATTAATCGCTTCTATATTTAGCTAGAACGAACCAATAGATAGGGGTATCACGTGAAATGGAGACATAACAGTTCAGACGTTGAATGGAATTTAAGGCAGAATTCGGAATTTATGTGAAGTTCTGTTGTGAATAAGTACAGCGTACTCATATTTTGCCAATACCGTTATTAAAATCGATGTTAAATTTGGCAGGCCTATTGTCATTGCCTTAATTACAAGCTGCTACTGAGAATATTCTAATAGAAGATCCTAATACCTGAAATCCTAGGTTCGATTCTCAGGCCGGGCAAAATGATTGGTTTTTACTGTTAGGAAACTCTAAGTCGCAGCCCCGCACAGAGAGTGGGCTCCTTAACCTTCGGGAAATACAGGCGTGAAGATCTATCAATAAGTTATCTGATTAAATAGAATATATTCATAAAGTATTTTTTAAAACACATATGGCCATATTATCTTTTTGAACTTAGTAAAAATAATACAAAGAAATAAATATTCACATTCAAATTATATTTCCAACAAGCTAAATAATATTATCGCTGTACATTCAACACAAGCCTAACTTCGTTACTTCATCATACCAGCTCCCAGAATAACACTGAAAATAAAATTGCTTTGCTGCAACATAAAACATTCAGCCATACACGCTGATTCTTCATACGGAGCACGTCACGATCCGTACAACGGTGCTAAAACACGAATCATAGAAGCAAGAGAATTGAAAAGTCATCCTCTTTTCAATATCTAAATTAAGTTTTGAACATCAGAGGGTAGGGAAGCGCTTGCAATGCAGTTGAAGCCAGGCAACAGCGTCTTCAAAGTGGGCATTAATATTTTAGCTATCTTTCGTACTTGGACAACTTATGTTTGAAGACGCACGATTAACCTAGGCCTTGATTCGCCACATGTATTGACTGACCTCATTCCCTGTGAGACCCTAATCCACACATTCTTCTTGAGAAACGCCCGCGGAGCAAGATGCACCAACTTATCCACCGCTTCTGACCGGACTGCCTCAGGTCCGTCCCTTGCAATCCGTAACGCATGCAGGCCGGAGATCGGACGGATCTGAGATTGGACGATATAGTTGGCCTAGTGGTTTGAGTAATCGACTGCTGCGCTACGTGTCGCGGTTTCTATTCCCGCACGGAACAAATATTTGTATGATGTACAGACATTTGTTTCGGGTCCATGTGAATTTATAAACGCATCCACGATTCAGCGAACCAGCTTCAACTCCAGCTAGGACTTTACGGACCCGATATTTGGTCGGGTTTTTATTATGATTATTTTATGCTCATTATGAGCATATTTGTTCCTCCCTTTGGCACATTAATTGTTTCTATAATCTTTGTTACACTAGGTGGCGATATTCAACATTTGCCAGACTGCTGACGTCACCATTCATTGATCTGTCTGATGTCGATGCCCAGAGAATGGTCTCTCGATGTTTCGCTTTTTTTTCCTTTCTATGAAAAATTTTGGAACAACAGTTTTGTCGAATTTTAGCTTTGTTTTGGTAAAGTTCAGTTTCAAAATTTTCCATCCTAACGTTTGTTACCGTTACGAAGCGCAATAGGCCTCTTTGAAACTATTACGGTCCATAGTGAATACAGGGTGAATAACAGTAACCATCTACTTACCTCTTTTGGGAATGCATGCGTTATGTCTTAGGGTTTTTTGGGTCATCAATACTGCGTCTGTTTTCTGAATAATAATGAACACTTGACGTTAATTAAAACAGTCACCTAACTTTTAATTGATGTGTGGTATTTGTGGGGGTGTTTTAAAGGGACTGCATGAGATTTTAAATAAAATTAATGAAAGCTCAGAGGATAAAGTTATCCTAAGGATGTACAGTCCAACAAAGAGATAGTTATAATATAAATAAAAGAACTTTAGTTCAAGGATGTCAATTAATTTAATTATTGTTTGTCTATACATGAAAGTGCTTTACTTAAGATTTTCAGTTAAAGCTGTATGTATAAACTATTGGTGAATTAAATAAATGAATAAATAAAATATTAGTCGAATGTATTCATATTTTTTTAGGAAAACTTCATTTAATTCTATCAAAATCTGATATGCAAAATAGGGGTACATATGCACAGGTCAGGTTTGAACTAAGACTTTCTTAATGAAAGGCAGACGTTCAACCTGTACGCTAACATTGCAGCTATGTTTATTTTGTATGTTTCTTTTGTTTATAACTGAATTAATCAATATTGCCTCATTGGCCTGGTGGCCGCAAGTGCGACTGCTGAGCGCGAGTTCCTAGGTTAGATCTCCGGGTGGGGCAAAATGTTACAGGTTTTTTCTGTATGGAAATTCTCAGTAACCGCACGGAGTCCGGAATCGTGCCTGGTAGATGGCAATAGGCCTATTACATGAGACTCCATAACGGAATCGGCGAAATGTGTGTGTACTAAACTCTCTGCCTAATCCTTCGGGGAATACAAGCGTGATGCTTTGTTACGAATTTTCAGCAATGAGCGGAATTCCAATAATATGTCAAATGCCAACACCTAATATACCTTCATCACGTATTAGTACTGTTATACACATAACACAATTAAACTCTGCTACTGAGGTGTCACCTTCCTGTGAGCGCCCATTTAATCCGACCCCGAGCCATAGAGGTCATAGTGTAAATGTATTGTATGTTAAGTACTTATATAAGTTATTGCGTTCACACTTGACGAGTAGTTTGTCGTTATTATCTGTAAATATTTTAGTTTTGTAACAAAATAATGGCAGAAAATAGAGAGCAGTGGCGATTGCTCTACCGACAATAAATAATCTCTTAAACTGAAGAAGATTAGCGATTAGCTTTCTGCGCTACGTGTCGCGGGTTCGATCCCTGCATGAAACAAATATTTGTATGAATTACAGATAGCTGTTTCTGGTCTGTAAACGCACCTTCGATACAAGAATTGATCCAAGAATGTGTGTGTGCATGTGACATGTATGTTTGTAAACTGTGCCCACGATACAGGAGAAATCCTAAAATGGGTCAACGTTTTATAAAAAAAAAGGCTAACAAAAAACCTCTCCTAGTGTACACCTACCCTAATATTAGTTACCTACTCGTATTTACAACTTTAGCAGAGGTGTATAAAATATTTGAAAACTGTTGGTTGCTATAGCAACCAAGTGTGTTTTACAGCTAGAAGTTCTTTTACGAGCAGTATAAGTTACAGTGTAAGTTTAACCTTAATTTTACTATAAAGTTTATTACTATCTTAAGTCCTGTCGTCCTGTAGGTATTATAGTGGCGATTTATACGACTACGGTGTACGTTTTGACTACGTTCTAACTAACTAACGGTACGGTTGGCGCAGTGGTTAAGTGATCGAATGCTGAGCTACGTATCGCGGATTCGATTCCCGCACGGAACAAATGTTTGTATGATCTACCGATAGTTGTTTCAGGTCTGGGTGTTTGTGTATGTGAATACACACCGTGCCTCGGAAAGCACGTAAAGCCTTTGGTCCTGCGCCTAATATCTCTCCGGTCGTGTCGGAATACTGTCTCATCGGGCTATGAGAGCGAAGGAATAGAAAGAGAACCTGTGTTTGCACACACACTTGTGCTCTATAATATCTCCTGCGTAGTTGGCTAATTTCCGGTGAGATTGGTCGCCGTGACCGAAATCGGTCAGGAGGACATTATTACGTTCTAACTACGTTCCATCTCCATCTAAGTGTCCTCATAGAGTTTAGCCAGCGAGGCAAATACTTGGGCCTTGTTATGGTAATGTCATAAATTACTTAACAGTTACGAATAGTCAATTTAGTTCAGACTAATAGCTTATAAGCTCATCCGAAGAGGGATTCGTAGTTACATAACAAACGTACGAATCATTTCATTTGCTCGGTTAAGCAGCGCATGCTGCGGTCAGTACTTAGATGGATGACCTTTCTTCTTACATCGAGATCTATCCGTGCTTCAAAAAGCAAATCAAGCAGTTGGTCCCGGGTGTTATTCGAACACCTATGACAGTTACGGGTGTCAGCAGTCCAAAAAGTTTGACAAACTGTCTTACCTTCGAGGATTAGTATCTTCCAGTAATTGGGTGGCGGAGGTTAGATTGCGGTTGCTCCGTATAATATTGATGACCCCATTTGGTTAGACTAAGAGCTTTCCCCAACATGGTTGGCAAAAAAACAGGCAGATGTGGAATCTATAAGATAGCAAGTCAAGGGAATTCAAGGTACATTATACGGAAAATAATAAAGGCTTTAATTACAAGCCAGTGACACACTTTAATGTTAGAATTAATTGTCTAACATCTACACTAGTTGTTTTCAAGTTACTCTTTGCTACGCCATCACTCTACGCTTACGCTACATCTGCTACGGACGTAGCGGTAACTAATGCTACGCAAGTGCTACGAACGTAGCATCATAACATAGCATCACGATTGTATTCCCCGAAGGGTTAGGCAGATGTGTACTATTGTAAACCCACATTTCACCGATGCCGTTATTGAGACCCATATAATAGGGGGCGAGTTTATTGCCATCTTAGTTCCAGTCTCCATGCTGCTACTGAGAATTTCCATACATAAAAACCCAAAAACACTTTGCTCGACCCGGGAATTGAACTCAAGACCTCACGCTTAGTAGTTGCGCTTGTAACCACTGGACCAATGAGGCACCATTCTCCTCACCTGTCTCATCATTACAGGCACCATTACAGGCATAATACACTGCGGTCCGACTGTATAAATTATATTCATACTAAAAATTCATCACACGTTTTTAACCACTCGTTAGCTTGCAAAAGCCGGAATGAGGTTTTCTGTTAGAAAAAATCCCGTTTGCATCTCGCCAACACAACGTGCTAGCGACGCCTCATAACACGTGAGCTTGATGTCATTATCACGGCGCTGCGGGTTTACGACTGCGGTGAAACTAATTGCGTTTAAGCTGTGCAACTGGTCGTAAATATTTGTGCAACTTGTTAAAGTTTACATTATATAATAGATTATTATACCTATGGAGGAACGAGGTGTGGTGTTCCTCCATTGAAAAGGGAGGAAGGATCCTGCGACCAGGCAAGGTGGTTAGCCTGGCGAGCCGAAGCCCGACAGTTGATGTCGGACATTCGTATATGTGTTAGAATCGTTGTAAACTTTCATAGTGCGATTTAGGGTTTGTTGTTGTAGCTAAACTCCGATAGATGGCACTTTACTTTTTGCCATGTTACGAGTAGTAGTCGCTACGCTATATAATTATGTTGTATAATCATTAAGCAAGTATTTCCCGAAGATTTAGTTAGATGTATACTATTGTATACTCATATTTCGCTGATGCTGTTATTAAGTTCCATGTAATATGGGGGCTAGCCTATTGCTGTATATCGGTGCAATTCCAGTTTAAATAGAAAAATCTAATTTCAATATGTCCGACCCGGCGATCGAACCCAGGACGTTTCGCTCAGCAATTGCTGTTTTCACCACTGGACCAAAGAGGCACTTAACATCATTGAAAAAAAAACGTCATATTAATTCTAAATCAATTTGGCGAGGTACACACTTCTAACGGGACTAAATTTCAGAACTAAAATGTGTGAGAAGGAGAGCGTCTACAAGTTAGAAAGAGATAGATATACCGTAACTTTGTTACGTTAGTTCGGAACGCCAATTCGGTGCAGAAGGTATTTTCAGTGGGCATTTGTACAATGCCCGTCAGTTTCTGCGCCCCTTTCGAATTTGCCGAACATTTTCACACCCTTTTGTTTGGCAAAGTTGAAAGAAGTTGTCTTTAATTAAGGGTACAGAAACAAGAAGTACGTATGTTTGAATTTGTTTGTCTGTTTACTTTAGCAACGCTAAATATCGTGCAAATTATATGCGCACAAAGAAATGAAATGAAATGAAATTATTTAATTTGCAATTTTTCAATGACGTCTTTTTTAAACTAGATGGCGTCGGCATTCCCCATGACTATCCCTGAGAAGAAACGCCGAAACAAACTCAGGTGTTAAGGTCTATTTTATAGTTCAGACAGATTGTAATGATGTAAGGGTTTATGTGAGACAAATATAGGGTGGAATAGCCTTTTGAAGAAAGTGCCATAACTATGTACTTAAGCTGACCTGTCGCAACAGAATGCAAGCATGGATCAGTTATCATTCGTATCGTTACCAGATGTCAGTTACCATATGATATTTGGTTGATTATTGCTCTACACTAGTAATAATTCCCGTGCCGTATGGGTGCATTTACATATAGTTTAATAAGTATTTAAATATAGTTTAAAAAAGACGTGTAAAAGTGATTGAAAAATACTAATTGCAAAATAAATAATTCCATTTCATTTCAGTTCACAAACAACCTTCATTTTCTTCTATCGAACCGACTCGAACTAAATTTAAACCGCACTAGCCGTAGTTGAATGATTAGCCAGTCAGAAATGGTAGAATCGAGTAATTGCCCAGCGTGCGCCAGACGATATCATATTTCATCATTCGTGGAGGCTCTTTCCTTGCACCTTGAGTAAAGTTCCGTTGAGAAAAGTCTATAGTAACAAATAGTAAAGTAGGCCTACCAACGGCGTTAATAGAGATCCAGATGTGAATAGAGACAAAATTTTAAAATCATTGTAAGTTTCGTAAAATAAAGTCTGATACCAACACGTACTTCAAGAATAATCTACTAAAAAGAATTAAGTCCTTGTTGACAAAAAACTGTATTAATTCAACGTTGAAATCTTTTCATTGGTTTGTCTCTATTCACTCTTGGATCTCACCCCGTTTCACCATCATCACAAATAATAGGTACTGTTTGTAATAATTAGTAATTCTGTATCAACGTTACAGTATAAGCTCTTTCTTGCTAAAATGTGCTTTTGACAGAAGAAATCAGATTAAAACTCTTTTTCTTTGATTGGTGATCCGAAAGGTGAAGGAAAACATCGCGAGGAAACCTGCACACCTGAGAGGTATCGAGGTTCTTGTCCGTAGACCGCCAACCTTCACAACACCAGTTTGGTGGACTAAGGCCTAAATCTTGCCCAGCAGCGGGACAATAATTATAATTATTATTATTATCACGGCCTCAAAAAGAAAGGGGGCCTATTGTTAGCCGGGTATCACACAGAAATCACGTATTATTTTTGTTATGTTCCAGTTGTTTTTCTCGAATATATTTTTGTTTATTTTTGTGGGCTAAGGATTTATCTTGGCATCTTTATAACTTGAATTAATATGCTTTATCTCGGAGGGAGGGCTTTTTAGCTATTAAATTGGTGGGTGGATTATACTTCAAGCTGCTATAAAGCCCTACTCAGCTATTTTTATGGCCGCGTTTTATCCGTCTAATATGTCTGACTAGTTTTTAATTCATGGTTACATTTTTTTTTAAAGTGAAGCTATTGACGGCTGTTTTGACTTGGTGGTTGAGTATATTAGTATTAGTAGTGTATTGCTGCGTTACGTGTCGTGAGTTCGATTCCCTCACGGAACAAATGTTTGAAATGTTGTTGTTGTTAATACGTTGTTGTATATAACTATCTGTATACGTTGTCTGTACACAGATAGTTGTTCGTATCTGAGTGTGTGTGCATGTGATTAATTTGTGCTTGTAAACATAGTCACTATATGTACATGAATTAAAGCATGGAAGGGTAGCACCGTTCATTAAAAAAATTGCGGGATTAATTGATCAAAAAAAATGTCACAAGATTTTGATATTGCTATAAATTTTATTATATATTTATTATTTGTATATTATATATTATTACATATACCTTATATATACCTTAAATAGTGTAATTAATAAACATTCAAACAACTTTTTTACTATGATTATGTTGCCATAGGAATGAGTTTGTAATCCCAATCTGGATGTGGCTGTGTATGTCAAGGAATTCTTAAAATAAACAAATACGAGATTTCAAAATCCAATCGACTTTTTTTCATCCGATTGCCTCGGGACACTCTCCACTAACTGCACTGTACGTCATCTATCATTCTGTACACGTCAAAGTTTTAAGAACACGTTTTTCTCGTTTACGAACGAAACTGAAGTTTGGTCGGACGTGTCTAACCAAGTTTATACCTACTGTACCGTCTGGTATGTTTTCACTGCGTCTTTGGTCTAGGGGGTAATGGGACTTAATAGCGATATCCTCGGATTGTGGTTGTACAGTCAGCATCAAAAAGATGTATACAATTAATAAAATTCAAAAGCAATTTTTTGAGGAAATACTGATTGAAATCTTGACCGAATTTACATATAGTATCTGCGCATACATAAAAAAATAGTCATTTAAATTTTATGATTTTAACCAATAGTTTTCCAAGTATAAGCGTTTGAATTTCGCTACGTGTACATACGTAGTGTACATTTTTGATGCGAACTCTTCGGGGGGCGTAATGGTATGGATGGTATTTTTTTTTATTATATTTCTATTGACTTCTCCAATTAAGTTAAATATAGGAGTATATACATTGGAGTGGGTCCAAGTCAATAATAATACATATTACGAATGGTGGTGAAGATCGAACCCGTAACCTGTCACTCACCAATCCGACGTCCTAGCTGTTAGATTAATGTTGCTTTTATGCTTCGTGCTTAATATTTAGTGAAATGCAGGTTAGTAACCAATCCTCACCAGGCCTGTGTGGTGGACTACGGCATTAGCCCTTCTCATTTTGAGAATAGGTAGGGACCTCTTGTTTCTTCTTTTACTTCTGAATTATTAGTATTATGTAACCAACAGAGAGCTTTATTCAAAACTAGATGATTACATACTGTAGTTTTCCAATCCCAATTTACTCGATCTATACCCGAGAAAATTGACAAAATATTTATTTATTATTATTTTTTTAAACTTTGCGTCCACTCTTGGAATAATTTCTATAAAGTTTACATACCCGAAACAACTATCTGTAATTCATACAAATATTTGTTACTTGCAGGAATCGAATCCGCGACACGTAGCGCAGCAATCGATTGCACAACCGCTGCGCCAACCGTGTCGTCAAATATCCTTCCTAATTATTGCAAATTTAATTACAAAGTAACGACGTGATGGTACACATAATTAAGCATTGCGGTATTAAACCGCAGGTCACAGGAATCGGGGATAGCCACGAATGCGGTGAGCCCCGGGTTTTGGGACAACCGGCAAACGGCCTGGAACACGCTTTATGGCATGTATCAAGCCTATAATTTATTCCAATCGAAGATTATGGGTATGACATAAACATGGATAGGTAGGGCAAATGAGTATAAACGTGGTATATTTCAAGATGTAATTTTTTTTCTCATGTTAAACTAACCTAACCTTGTTTTTTGTCAGCGTGGTGAGAACCTATCATGGGCTATCCTGGACGGGTGTGCCGGACTCCTACCGACTAAACTCACCACGGTGGTCCACCTTGACACCATATGGTGGGCTTCGGGAACTCTTAGTAGACCGCACCGAACCCCACTATAAAGAGGCCACCCCCTCGTACACATCCCGGGGAAAAGTCTAACCTAAACATAACCTAACCTAACTAGTTTTAAGTAATTACTGAAAATAATTACATTAGTGAAGCATTTCAGATAAGATTTTTGTCAAAACAAACATCTTAGACAAAAATCTTATCTGAAATGGTAAAAGCGTAGGTAAAAGCGAATTAAGAGTATAAGAATTGAACAACATAGTGTTCTTTTTAGTATGACTAAATATGGATCAAATGTAGCCGTTGAAAAAATTTCTCTGATTAGCTTTCAGCGCTACGTGTTGCGAGTACGATCACCGCACGAAACAAATATTATAATTATCTACAAATAATTGTTTCGTGTTTGCGTGTTTTTGAGTTTTAAGTCTGTAAATTGTAGCCACGATACAGGAAGATATTGATTGCGGGACAACGTTAAAAAAAGGGACTGCAAGTTTGCCGGCCCAACATAGACGTTGCCACATTGCTCTTTTATTTTCTCTGAACACTGCACCAAACAAAAATGTAAACCAATACTAAAACCATGATACACTCAAAGAAATGCGATTGGTCCAGACACCTGTAAGAGCTTTACATTCAAAGGAAGCTTGTGATTTTTGCCTCGTGCACTTACCGTTGCACTCTCCGTGCATCACACGCCATTTTCAATTCGTGCTGCATTCTAAATTTAAATCTTTTTGTGTCTGGATCGGATACATCTTGTGTGAAATCTGGCTGACGAAAAAAGAAAATGTTAATGGTCGATAGTGGGTGTGAATGAAGGAGTTGATGGTTTTCATTGAGTACAAAAGTGTAATGAAATAGAATCGAAAAATAATGAATAGTCTAACAGTTGGGTTCTTTAAAACAAAAGACTTCACAAAATCCTATTAAGTTAAAAGTAGACGTCAAACTGTCAATTTTTGTTTGATCTAAAAAGAAGTTTTTTTTTTTTTTTTTTATAACAATGCCCCACACTAGGATTTCTCCTGTGTCGTGGGTATAGTTTACAAACATACATGTCACATACACACACAACCAGACCCGAAACAACTATCTGTAGATCATACAAATATTTGTTCCGTGCGGGAATCGAACCCGCGACACCTAGAGCAGCAGTCGATCTCTCAACACACTGCGCCAACCGCGCCGTCAATTTTGAGTTTTTTTTTTATTCCTTTGCATAGTAAGTTATAAACTAAAAGTGATTTTAATTTGAAGAAAGCGTCTTTCTGAATCCCCAAGATGAATACGATGAATACCGAAAATGACATCATATATACTCGTACGTCAAACATCAGGGAGTAACATAACACAGATGATTCAAACAAAATTCTACTTTAACTCTCCAAAGTGCATTTACTAACATTTTAAATTCCGCCCATTGCCACTGTGTGTATTGACTGTTCACTTCAGTCCAAACTTGGTTCGTTTTGTTCGAAGGTGTACCTTGTTGACTCATGCAACTGTTATTGAACGGTACCTGGCTGCAGAGAAATTGATATAAGAAATGGTGGAGCTTGTCGCCTGCGACTCTTTCGTTGTTATCTATTGATTTGTTGGTCCAATAGCCTCATTGCTCTAGTCGCAACTGCAACTGCTGCGTATAAGGAATTGGGTTCGGTTTTCGGCAGCCTAATTACGTAAAAAAGCGACAGCAACGCGACCGCCACGCGACAGTAATCTCACTGTCAGCCAATACATTATATGACACAAAAATGACGTTTGACAGAAGCTATCGCGCGATCTACGCCTGTCGCTACATCGGTAATTAGGCTGCGGGTCGTATAAAGTGATAATAGGGTTTTCTGTAAGGAAATTTTCAGTAGGACCAACGAAATGTTCCTGGTATTGCATGGGACTCAATAACAGCATCTTTTAAATGCTAAACCAACTCGACTAAGACTGATTGAAGTAGACTACCTCATTAGTCTAGTGGTTGCAAGTGCGACTGCTGAGTGTGTGGTCCTGGGTTCGATTCCCAGGTCGTGTTATTGGGTTTTTCTGTATGGAAATTCTCCGTAGCAGCACGGAGTCTGGAACTGCCCGGTAGATGGCAATAGGCTCGCCCCCTATTAAATGAGACTGAATATCGGCATCCGCGAAATGTGGGTGTACTTAATACACCTCTGCCTAACCCTTCGGGGAGTCCAGGCGTGATGCTATGTTATGTTATGTTATGTCATTGAACTATAACACACCCAAATCCAGAAAAAGAGCTTAATACTAACCCTATACCAACAAATTATTCCGACAAAGTGAATACAAAATTGTATATCCATACGAAACCCTAGAGATTTGAGGACCTATACGGTTTGGCCATTTCGAGTGCCTTCTGTGATATCCAGGTCGGTTTAACGATTTCACACGCTCACCCGGTCACATGACGCTTGGAGAGTCCGCATTTTGTGACGTTCCGTGCCTCAGTTATTATATCGAGATCCTTTCTTGTCATACAATGGGACGATGCTTTTGTTAAGAATAGGGAGGTTTGAGCATGAATGTGTTTTTGAGATTTTTATGCTTTTATTTGGTCGGGATGACTGTTATAATGTATGGATTTGTGAGTTTTTCCTTTGTGAATTGAAGATTTATCAAAAGAATATGTAGCTAGTTAATAAATAAGAAATTAAGACTGTCTTGTTGATGAGCACGGGCCATTTTTCACAATAAGAAGGGTTAGGCTTTAGTCCACCACGCTGGCCTCGTAGGCGTTAGTAGTTTACGAGTACATACACCATCACGAACCTTATGTAATCTTCTCAGGTGTGCGAGTTTCTTCACGACGTTGGTCTAATTTATTAACGCAAGTGATAATCCAATTCAGATTATAGTGTGTGGGAATCCTTACCCCGGAGGTACGTTCTCGACACGCCTGCTAGAGGCGATCAATGCAGGCGTGGCAATGTGCAATGAAACGGACGAGAGAGTGTCACGATCTGCGCTCGCGCCGATCGACATTTCCTAATGTTTGTAGTAAAGTCAATAAAATAACGTAAAGTAATACCATTTGTGCATCATTGTGGATCCCAAGCTAGCCAGTAGCGCTATATGATCCGCACATGAATTAGAAAAGCGATCGGGCTGGGCTTGTACTCGTACCATGATGCATGGAAGGCAAGCGTTGACCCGCTAAACTATCAATGTTATTCCGAATTACACAAATATCTATTAACATATTGCATAGATCATTTATTTATGCATCATCAGCGGACCTTTAAGACCTTTAAGCGTGCTTCGGGAAGCACGGCAGTCGCTACGGGTGTCAGTAGCCCAAAAACTCTGACAACGAGTCTAATTTTAGAGTATCAGTGTCTCCCAGTTACTGGGTGGCGGAGGTCAGAAGGCAGTCGCTCCGTGTAAAATACTGATATTCTGCCGCAACCGGTTATATTGGAAGCCGCCCCCAATGTAGTTGGTAAAAGGCTAGGCATAGGATGATGATCAGCGGACCTTTAATAATATTATATTTTGTTTCAGGTAAAACAGCTGTTTCCTCGCAACACCCATCGATCACAGAAAACAAGATAAGAAAACTCATAACTACTTATCATCCAGTTCGATTACTCAAGTTTAGTAATATAACCAAACTATTAATGTGCAAAATATTTTTACTATAATTAGAACTCTTTATTACCACTTCTTCTTTTGTCGCCACGGCCACGCCACGGCTACGCCACGCCATGGTCACAGGTAAACTAGTGCTGTGGTACTGCATTTTATTACGAGTTCGGTTTTCGTCCCTATAACAATAAAAACAGGGCAATTAAAATAAGTTTGTAAAAAAAAAAAATTTTAACATTTACGAGTAAAACGTTATGTTAACTAATTTTTAACATAACGTTGACTCGTTAGCGCATCACGCCTGTATCTCCTAAGGGTGTACAGATGTGTATTACACTATACCTTTCGCCGTTGCTGTTCTTAAGTCCCATGTAATATGCGTGGAGCGAGTCTTTTGCTAAAAACCGGGCACAGTTCCAAACTTCGTTCTTCTATTGAAAATGTATAAACAGAAAAAACCAATAACAAGTTCAGCAGTAGCTCTTGCTACCACTAAACCAATGAGGCAGTTCAATATTACAGTACCTCTATTATGAGTTTTTCACTATTTACTTTCATAGTAAATGTAAATTTTTATGCAAGCGATTTTAGTTCTTAACTTGGTTATATTAGGGATTAGAGTCGCTGACATGACATCTCTATAATATCGTAAATAGTAAATCATAACTTAACTATGACACATATGTCACATAAGCGACTCTAATCCCTAATGTAACCAAGTTAAGAACTAAAATCGCTATTATGAAAATTTACTTTACTATGATAGTAAATAGTTAGAAAACTCGTGATAGAGGCACTGTTTAATATTTTATTCCCTAGTAAAATACTCAGAAAAGACACAGCCAAGTGAGTGTAAACAGACATTAACATCGTTTCCTTTGCTTTCATTTCTGTAGACTGCGCTTGTACAATCAAGATCCTTTATCTATTCGTATTTAAATTAGTTCTGCATTTCAAGATGTCTGATTGTTGAGGACACTTCCCTTTGTATAATGTCGATGTGATCAATGAGAATAAAGCATTCATTTTCCATGAAAAGATGCTTTTATGACGCTGTCGCAAAATGATAATTAGGAGTGTTTTATCAGCGGGATATTATGAATATAGTATTGTACTTTAGCGTAGGTAATTATAAGATCACCTATTTCTTTTTTCTTCTGTATATTTGGCACGAGCTATGCCATGGGAACCGCTCATGCCATATTGGAAAGATCAGCCAGTCAGTAACGACGAGGCTGATTGCCCAGGGGGCAACGGGACGAACTTGGGTTCCGTCACTCGTGGAGGTTATTTCCTTGCACCCAAATTAGATCACTATTGGACATTACTACGTATTAAAGAACATCCGTATTATCGATTTTTGTCCAGCTAAATCGTCGGTTTTGCCATAATATGTGTGCCGTTTTAAACCTACCTATAAATAATTTCGAGTAGGTACCTACTTACATGGCTGCAATTCGGAAAGTAAAAAGAGTTTCCTTACTTTTTGGGATGGCAAAATTACTTCTCTGCGCATTATCAAACTCCAACTAACATAAGAAATGCCAACTAAATACATAATATTTATAAATAAATAAGGTGAATGAACTTTTTCTGAAGTTCAAACTAATTTTTTAAATAAGCACATTCAACCCAAACAATTTTTAACAAAACCAAAACATATTCAAAAAACCATCAACTCATTATCACCATTCCTTGTTTACATTTAACGAGATAAACAGGGAAACTTCCACATAATTTATTTTGTTCCCTTGTCGAATAGAAAAATAAGGAAGAGAGGATTCTCGTAATTTATTCCCTGACCTTTCGGGTCACGATTGCTTACGAGCGTGCCCGAAGAATGCCGAACATGTGTTCAGGAATAGCGGTAGAGCTTTGCAAATAGGGTAGGAAGGAAAATGGAATTCGAGGGTTTTGTATTCCGGGTAGGTTAGTGTCAATAATTATTTTGCCCAGCCTCGGGAAAATTGTATTTGGTTGCGCTACAATTACCAACGCAGCGTCCGGGATAATTTTTAGGCGACGTAAAGGCTGGAAATATCTTCACTTCATATCTGTTAGCTTTGGCCGACTCATTAAGGTTTACTTAACATAGATCGACTACATCAGACGACACGGTTGGCGGAGTGGCTAAGTAATTGGCTTTCTGCGCTAGGTGTCGCGGGTTCGATACTCGCACGGAACAAATATTAAATTTGTATGATCTACAGATAGTTGTTTTGGGTCTTGTTGTGTCTGCATGTGACATGTATGTTTGTAAACTGTACCCACGACACAGGAGAAATCCTAGTGTGGGGCAACATTAAAAAAAAACAGAGATATCTTTTAACCAGCTAACTAAATTGCAATTAATAAATAAATATATCTTATGTTTATGGATCTTATGGTTTAATCTTTGTCGCAATCACAAGTCTTCTTCTGTCGCGTTGCTCATGCCGAGGTGGAAAGAATTGTCATTCAGCAATCCTTTTCTATAGAAGAGACTTAGAAACAATATTCATTATTTACCCGTCTGCCAATGTCAAAAAAGGTTTTTTTTAACAAACAGACACAAGGCCTTTTACAGCATGAAACCTACCTATTACCATTTACAACATGAAAGATTTATTGCCATCTGAAATGGCTTAAACGACACTACTGTTGGTTTAGGCCGTAAAGCTGGTAGATGGTCGAAGTTTTGTTAAGTACCTTTTATAATTACTTCATTCATCGCTTTTGGTGGAGTTACTTAAAATATTTCTAGACTTAATTAATGTTTAGACTAGTGACTTTCAGTAAGAGCTATAGTAACTAACAATTTAACAGTTGCTTAAAATGAAAATGGCCCTTTATTAATACAAAAGTTCATGAGAAACGGCTGATTTGTAACAATCTTTTATACTGTCGGTTGTTAGAATATCATTCAGCGCCATCTGTTGGAGTCAAGTGACAACTGCAATCCTACAGTGCACTATGAGTGACATGATTCTTCGAAAGTCCGACATCAACCGTCTGGATGCAGCCCGCCAGTCCACCTCACAAGGTCGGAGGATAAGCCGAACATGGAACAACTATATCTACACCATACAAAATATTTATTTTGTGCGGGAACCGAACCCGTGACAAAAAGGACGGCAGAAAACTAAGTGCTTAGCAATACGCCAATAGCGCCATGAATTATTTTTAAATTAAATATTCAGTCTTACGAACTCCTGGTTTTCATACGTAATTCAATATACAAGTTTGGGACTAACACTAAATGATTGCCGT
Organism: Shargacucullia verbasci; assembly: GCA_947562105.1. Lineage (NCBI taxonomy): Eukaryota > Metazoa > Arthropoda > Insecta > Lepidoptera > Noctuidae > Shargacucullia > Shargacucullia verbasci. The sequence continues at coordinate 4,946,037 of OX387296.1, forward strand.
ACCAACATGTCTGCTATCCCCTTTCACGAAAAAGGCGTGAAGAAACAACAACACAACCAATTCTACTGACATCACATTTACTTTAGCAGCGCTAAAAATCTACCGCTTTTGACGCAGATATTGTTACGAAGCAAAACAATTTATATTCTATAGGAGGAACGTGATGAGAATCGTCATATGTTGTCGCTCTCCCGGCCGTATGTAAGAGTAGGATGGCTATACTTTGGTTGTAGGACATTTTGTCGAAAATATCTAAGAAACTATCTCATAGACCACTTTCAAAATTTAGCTGGTTCCTGTGGACCCCCTCAGCTACATTTCTACCGTACTGTAAATTGAATTGTAAACCCCCATTTTTTGTCACGCCAACGTAGACCCCCGTCGAGTCTCCCGTGGACCCTGGGGTCCACCTGGATCACTTTGGGAACTAACGGTCTCGTGTTTGCAAGCACGGTCACTGAGCGATAGATACTGGATTCGATTCGCACAGTTCCGGCAGTGTTTAGAAATTTTCTAATCTTTTCCCGACCTGGGAATCGACCACAGAACCTCATACAGCTGCTGCTCAACCGACCACTAGATCAGAAATTTCAACAGTATAACTCTGCCTAATCTTTTGGGGTATACAGGTGTAACCCTATGTGTAGTACAAATGATACACTCGGACACAGAATATCATTTATGTATCTACTTGTATCTTAAAATTCCAGCTTTTAGTTTCAATATCTGGTGTCCACGAACGGGTTTATCTGAGGATCGTTCCTCATACTAGTTGACCCACATACCCAAGATGTTTTTTTATATCGCGGCAGTCGGATATTTTAGCCTGAAGCGATTACGGAACCGCAACCCGATACGGCTGGTACAATATGGGTTTTCGTAATGTAGTTTACGTTTTTCCGCTTCAGTAGTAAGTACCGCTTTAGGCTGATATTTCATATAATGATTTCTTTTTTGTGAAAACACAATAGCTTTATTTATTTTTGAAGAGTCAGTAGGTACATTATAAAGAGAAAAGTGTGCAGAGTCACCAGAAATTACGATTGAGGTTATATAATAAAGTTTTTCATTAAACTATACATAATATAGCATCACGCCTGTATTTCCCGAAGGGTTATGCAGAGGTGTAATATATTGCACCCATATTTTGCCGATGCTGTTATTAAGCCGCATGTAATAGTTGGCGGGCTTATTCCCATCTACCGCGCACAGTTCCTGTCTCCGTGCTGCTACTGAGATTTCCATACAGAAAAATCCAATACCACTTTGCCCGACTCGGGAATCGAACCCAGGACCTCACGCTCAGCAGTCGCGCTTGCGACCACTAGACCAATGAGGCAGTCTTCCAAATATTTTATATTTGCAAAATGTACTACTACATTTTAATCTTGACCCTTGAGTTAGACCTTGACCCTTGAGTTTGTTTCGGCGTTTCTTCTCAGTCGGACAGTCATATAAATGCCGACGCCATCTAGTTTAAAAAAGACGTGTAAAAGTGATTGAAAAATCCTAATTGCAAAATAAATAATTTCATTTCATTTAATAATAAACAATTTCGTAGTTTATATTCCGTAAGAAAGTTAAAAGTACCGATACAAAACTCAATTCCAATAAAAATAACAACTTGTTTACAACCTGCGCAGTAATAAACATTGTTCTATTTCCGTTTAATTATTTACTTTATTACACTCTTCTTGATAAGGAACATCTTATTTATAAAAAGAAAAAAGAAGAGGTAGGTACTTTGTTTATTTACACAAACAAACACGCACACAACCACACAGTAGTCAACTTACATTTTGTAATAATACGTCAGTTTTAGGTAAGGAATCAACGAAATTCATAGATAATCAACTAAATACTAGACATACAATCATACATATATAACTAGAAAATTTTGTTGTATATCTTATATATCGTGGATTTCCGCAAAGTAAGCCTGATTCCATTAATTATCTTAAATCAGCAGATATAGCTGAGCAGGCGGTTATTTTTTTGTTTTTAAAAACATTGCCCCACACTTTGATTCCTCCTGTACCGTGGGTACAGTTTACAAACATACATTTCAAATGTACACACAATCAGACCCCAAACAACTATCCGTAGATCATACAAATATTTGTTCCGTGCGGGAATCGAAACCGTGACACCTAGCGCAGAAAGCTAATTACTTAGCACTGCGCCGACCGTGTCGTCAAATTGTATATCTTGTATATTATGGATTTGCGCAAAGTAACGCCTGATTTCATTAATTAAATACTAGAAATTTAAAATAGCAAATACATTATAAAAAATAAAGAACAAAAGTAAATAAAAATACCAAAAAATAACAATTGAAACTTCAATTTGTGCGACTATGGACTGATCTTTCAAAAGCCGGATAAATCTTATATTGTTCCTCTGATAAAAAAGTCATATCTGAACATAAAGCTGAGGTCAGTAGCGATGGCAACACCAATAGCGCTGGTTTTCATTCTTAACATATATCCTCGTGTGACCATCCCTTATGGCACTAAGGGTGTGGTCATGTCTTTTGTTGTATCATCGTATATACCGTTTTGTTACCATTCTGCTTGCTTTTAACTTGAACACCACCTTTTAACTTAAACAGAACGCAATTAGGGCCTTCGCCTAATAATAATAATAAAAATATATATGTTCTTTTTTCAGAAACAAATATTTATAGATCATACAAATATTTCTTCCGTGCAGGGATCGAACCCGCGACACTTAGCGCAGAAAGCTAATCGTTTAGCCACTAGGCCAGCCGTGTCGTCAATATACATATATATTTACTTCGTTTCTTTTTCAGTTTAGAAATGACCCAAAAAGTAATAAAATTTACTTTATTTTATGTTTTTTCTGTAGTCTAGAGAAGTTTAATATTAAGTGGTTCAATGAAGTTAGTTCGTATTAAGCGAAAGTAATTTTATTTTAAGGCTCTCGTAAAGGTTACGATTAAAATTGAAATGGAACGGTATTCCAAAAATTTGGCGGCGCGTGTCGTGAGTTCGATTCTTTCACGGAAAAAATATTAATGATGATGATAGGTTGTTGTTTCGGGTTGCCGTACAGTTTGTTGTTCATAAGTTTGGCGCAGCAGTTGAGAGATCGACTGCTGAGCTACTTGTCGCGAGTTCGAATATTTGTATGATCTACAAATAAATGTTCCGGGTTGCGTTGTATATCCATGTGAATAAATATGTTTGTAAACGCACACACCAAATTATTGCTAGAGAGAGGCAATGATTCTTCTTAAAAAAAAGTGAACTTGTCACGGTCTCTGGGTGAACTTTAAAAGCCACACTTCAAACCAAATCAGTCTTTATTTACACGTGTACGAAAGACAAAATTGACATGAGTTTGTACTAATCTTATTCTACTCTCATTCGTCTAGATGAAGGCCCAGACTAGACCATTAGTTCCCAAAGTGGTCCAAGTGGACCCCCAGGGGTCCACGGGAGACTCGACGGGGGTCTACGTTGGCGTGACACAAAAATGGGGTTTTACAATTCAATTTACAATATGGTAGAAATGTAGGGGTCGACCGGAACCAGCTAAATTTTGAAAGTGGTCTATGAGAAAAAAGTCTGGGAACCTCTGGACTAGACCAATGAGAGTAGACGAAAATATTATTAAAAAAAAAGCACTCGTGGAAGCCGCCTTTTTTGTGTTCGTACTAAATATTTACGTAGTTTCATGTACATATTAATTTCGTACCCTGCCGGCGTAATCTCCACCCTGTATTGCATCGTGTAGGTTACTTGTTACCGTAACTTAATTCCTTACTTAGTTTAACATCAATTATAAAAGAGATTTTTTCGAATAGGATATAAAATGAATCCTCATAATGAAATTATCTTACTTATCGCTTTTTCAATAAAACCGTAAGGATGATAGAAAAGTAAATGCTCCAGAGATTTAGTCCTAAAGAAAAAGTTAAATAAGTCGTTTTGAAACGAAAAAGTAGAATGATAAATTAATGAAATCCAACTTATTCGAGAAGTTAGCAAAGCCGCTTATAGCAGTCGGTAATAAGTAGATTAAAACAGTATGAATTAATGGAAAGGTAACTTAACTATCTGGTTTGTTTAACAGCTGTTTTAATTAATACACGTCTAATTGATCGATTGTTTGTGTTTATAAGAACATGGCATCGCGTCTGTATTTCCCGAAGAGTTAGGTCATTAGTTCCCAAAGTGGTTCAGCTGGACCCCCAGGGGTCCACGGGAGACTCGACGGGGGTTCAATTTACAATATGGTAGAAATGTAGCTGCAGGGGGTCCACCGGAACCAGCTAAATTTTGAAAGTGGTCTATGAGAAAAAAGTATGGGAACCTTTGAGTTAGTCAGAGGTGTACTGTTGTTTACTTACATTTCGCCGATGCCGCTAAGTCCCATAGAATACCCGACACAATTCAAAACTCCGGCCTGCTACTGGGAACGTTCTAACAGAAAACCCAATAGATAACACTTTGCCTAAATCGGAGATGGAACGTAGGACTTCACTCTCAGCAGCTGCGCTTACAACCACTAGACCTATGAGGCTGTTTAATCTAAACAATTTATGATATTAAAGATACTTCGCGTTAATTTGGACTTTAGTACAAATCTGCCTATTTTGAACGTATCAGTGTCTCCTGAGAGTTGCACCTTCATTGTTGATAAACAAACATAACTATTAAAAACCACGTTGACGGCACGGTTGGTGCAGTGGTTGAGAGATCGACTGCTGCGCTACGTGTCGCGGGTTCGATTCCCGCACGAAACAAATATTTGTATGATCTACAGATTGCTGTTTCGGGTCTGGGTCTTTGTGTATGTGAATGTATGTGTTTGTAAACCACGATACAGGAATTACTCCTAGTGATGGGTAAGGTTTTTAAAAAGAAAAAAAAAAAAACAAAACGTACGTAGCCATAACGCGTGTCCTCTCATTATTCAACAGTATTATGGTTTTTGCCCGTGCTTTAGTATTTATAATGTAGTTGTGGTTATATAATTCATTTAACACTGTTGTATTGGCGTCGAATGGAGACAGTGTCCTGTTCCTCCAGACAAGTGTACAATCTTCAAACGGTAAAGATTATAAACGCCAGCAAAATATATTGAATTATATATCATCGAATCGATTAAAATTAGATTTAAAGGGTTTTTGGGGACGAAAAATCGATTTAACCAGGTCTCATTAATGGAAAAATTTGTTATCAATAAAAAAAGAACTTATCGGTTGCCCAAAGATTATTATTTTTATAAACCTATATTAGTTATTACAATGGTAAAAATTAGGGATACTAAACCTTATGTCATTGTTGTAGTTTTTACACTTAATAAATATATCTCTAGTTACTAACTTATACTGTTAATGCTACTAAAAATTTGTTTATACGAGTTTTATGTTATGCAATAGAAAAAAAACCTAAAATATCCTCGAACAAAATTCATTACCCGTTACAAAAGGGATGGTCCCAAAGGTTTTATACCCCTGCATCCAATCTCGATGATTTACTCTTCAAAACTTAAATTTCCCATCGTAACTTCGAGAAAAAATGTGTCTGATAATAATACTGCATTACCATGATGAACATTAGAAAGTTTGAAGTAACTTTGTTATTTAGAGAATGAGGATAATGTCCAAGTTTTGACGTGAATCAGATAAAAACATGTTTGAGAGGATTTCCTGGCGAGGATTTTGTGTCTGAGTTTTATTAATGGAGGATTATGCTGCTATGTTCTTTCATTCACCTGGTGAATATTTATGACTGCTGCATAGGTCTAGTGATCCTGGGTTAGATTCCCGGGTCCCGGATAGTGTTATTGGGTTTTTCTGTATGAAAATTCTCGGCTGGCTGAGCAGTATGGCATCGGCTAAATGTGGGTGTGCAATAATGCACCTCTGCCTAATCTTTCGAGGAAAACACGCGTGATGCTATTTTATGTTATATTTAATACAATATTAAATAATATTTATTCAATACATAGTCACCTAATAATTAAAACGAGTGTTAACGCGGTACAACCGGGCATTGTTTTGTTACTGCGCAATTTTACATAATATACCTATTTATAAATAATGGCGATTATAAACTATTTAAACAGTTTTATTACGCAATTTACACATTTTAATGATGATGATAGTAGATACTATGAAAGTTTTCTTCGTCACTAAAGATGAAAAAATATATTCTATTGTTATTTTTTCCCAAAGAATATATGACCAAATTTTGTACTGATTACCTATAACCAAAAAAATCCGATAAAATATCTATGCGTTACTCTCGTTTATACACAAGTATCAATTTCACGTTTGAACTAACACATAGGCAAATAAAATATTTCATGTGAAATAGATGGATTTCTTTCTCTATACTGCGTGTAATAATGTTCGAATTCGAATAGCAATATATTATGCCATCGATCACGCGAGACATAAATAACAAGCGTGACATTGCATTTGTAATCTATCGTCGTTGGTTTAGATGTATCTATCGTTAATTCCAACATTTGGATAAACATTTCGCATTAAGGTGCTGATAGATGATTATCACTTACGTTAGCGGTGAAGAAAAACATTGTGAGGAACCTGAGAGAGCTCCAAAATGTTCTCGATGTTGTGTGAATCAAACCGCACCGGCGCATTGGGCCGCCGCGGCGGCCCAATTACGTAAAAAAGCGACAGCAACGAGATAGCCACTCGACAGCACTCTCACTGTTTTTGGTCAATATATGACACAAAATGACGTTTGACAGACGCTATAGCGCGTTTTATGCCTGTCACAAATTACTAATTAGGCTGCGGGCCAGCATGGTGGACTAAAGGCCGAGTTCACCAACAATATAAAAAACGTTTAACATGGAAACGGCCGTTTACCTATGCAAAAAGTCCGTGTTAAACGAATGATTTTGTCTTAAACATCTTAAACTGTTTTATTTTCAGGGAACATGGGACCTGTAGAGGCCCCGTAGGAGGACCCTGTAGAGGCCCTTGCCCAGCAGTGGGCCAGTATTGGCCTGAATTTGTTTATAAGATGCTTTTGTTACAGAACATCGAGTATTCGCCGTAATTCAGTTTTGTCGAAGTAAACAATGCATAGAACATTTAGTTCATGATTCTAGCGAACGTTCTAGTCAATACAATTTGAAAAAAAGGAATTCGGGGAGGGTTCTTGAATTTGGGGGTGCGGAGCAAACTTTTGTTGATAGCTAGAATCAGCTCGCTTCTGTTCGACCAAAAGCTCTTATAGGGTGACCATTTTGCTCTGTCTTCAATGCTCATTACAAATGAATGCTTAGGCCTTTAAGCGGATTATACTTTACTGTTTTCTTCTTCTGACTGTTGATATATCTATACATAAAATTATAACAAGCCGATATCTGTATATTGTAGATAAACTAATATGGAGGGTCTTTATTAGAGCAACAGAAGACAAAAAAACAGTTTTTAGAAATGTTGTCCTCTGTGTGTCTGTCTGTATGTTTGTACACGCTCATGCAAAAATTACTGCATGGAATTGAATGATTGAATTGAACGCGCACGCATTGTTTTGATATTTGGCTTGAATATGGGTAGAGCTAACTTGTCTCTCAGGATTTAACAAATCAAATAGTTATTGTACCATAATAGATTCAATTCTAATAGGCACTCACAGAGATAGTGGATGTGGCGTAGTTGTGACGTTGACGTAACATAGACATGGAGGGACCCATAATCAGACGCGTCTGCATCCCCTCACTGCACATTATAACGCGCAGTACATCGCGATTGACACGGGTAGGTAATAAACATAAATTTACGCAGTATTCGTGTCCGTAGTCTGTGTGATTTGCGCGTTAATCAAGAGTTAGAACAATGGATAACGCGATCACCCGTGTTGCGCTAATGAACTAATTAGCTTGACACGACCAATCACTCGGATCTGTGAACAAAAGGAATTTTGTAACTAAGCCAGGAACAGGCTAGGACATAAATGACTAATATAATGTTTAACATCACGCCTGTGTTAACAATGGAGTTGACAGAAGTGAAATGATGAATAGTAGTACCGCAGTAGTAGTAAGTAGTATCGCGCAGTTTATTTAAATTATCTAACAGAGAAATCAAGAGGTTGGAAGGAAAGAGCTTCCACAAGTGACAATCATGAGATTGTCTGGTGCACCCTAGGCACGGTCAGCCTCGACATCACCATTGCTGATTAACTAATTGTTCCACTGCAGCATAAGCGGCTTTCATGTGATAGCTCGGACCGACAGGCAGCCTAATTACCGATGTAGTAATCAGTTTGCGACAAGCGTAGATGTAGAGCTTCTGCCAAACGTCATTTTTGTGTCATATAATGTATACGCTGGCAATGAGATTGTTGTCGAGTGGCTGTAGCGTTGCTGTCGCTTTTTTATTTAATTAGGCTGCCGAGAGACGAAGAAGAAAAATATAAAAAATTCGATAGCACTTTGACAAATCATAGAACCGCACACTTGTATTATAATTTTACAAAGTAATAAATTGTTAACACAAAAAGTGATATACTTGATGAATGTAAATTCATATAACCTTATCATGAATAATGTAGACAAAAGTTGAGACAGAATCGTGACTGAACATATTGTTTTATATATTCATCATAATTTTCTTAATATATTTGGTACAAAGATATAAGCATGGCGATGTTAATTGGCGCAGTGGTTGAGAGATCAACTGAGCTACGTGTCGCGGGTTGGATTCCCGTACGGAACAAATATTTGTATGATCTACAGATAGTTGTTTCGGGTCTGGGTCTTTGTGTATGTGAATACACACCTTACCTCGGAAAGCACGTAAAGCCGTTGGTCCTGCACCTGATCTCTCTCCGGTTGTATCGGTTGCCGTCCCATCGGGCTATGAGCGTGAAGGAATAGAGAGAGCACCTGTGTTTGCGTACACACTTGTGCTCTATAATATCTCTTGCGTAGTTGGCTAATCTCCAATCGTCGTGACCGAAATCGATCAGGAGGACATTATTATTATATTGGAGATGATAAAACAGATGTTGGCTATGGCGTTGTTTGACGACACGGTTGGCACAGTGGCTAAGTGATTAGCTTTCTGCGCTAGGTGTCACGGGTTTGTGGAACAAATATTTGTATGATATACAGATTGAGTGATTATTTCGGATCTGGTTGTGTGTGTATGTGACATGTATGTTTGTAAAATTGCACCCATGAGAAAACAGAGAGAGAGGAGAGGTTCTTTAAAAAAAAAAACTTCTTTTATACAAAAAATCCCAATAACATTTGGTTTTTGGGTTTTTCTGTCTGGAAATTCTTGCCCGACTCGGGAATAGTACCTGAGAGCACAAACTAATTAATCGCATTTGCAATCACTAAACCGCTGTCAAAATTCAAGCAAAAATCCTACAAGTATCAAGGTAAAAAAATCTCAATTTCAATCCCAAAGGAAGAATACTTTTATATATTAAATTTGCTATTAAAACCAGTTCATGCGTATCACATCGACGCGGAATTATTTTCAGTTTGAATAGAACCTTATTATTTTCTTACATTGCGTTAAACGCTACCAGTTCTCATCTTGCACTGTTTCCCAAATCAACGACGAACCATGTCTCAAAATTATTCTCTGTTCGACCCTCATCATTAAAAGTTGGGACGGGCATCAGCTGCCTGAATTGAGTTAATGTTTTACTCCAGTATTATAATCACGGTTGATGCCTAACTCGTGTTGTGTGAGACTAAGGTATAGCGTGGAGAGGATTGTTTTAAAAAGTAAAGGATACGGTTTTAAATGTTTGAGGTAACACGCTGTACAGACCTCAGACTACAGCAGAAACAAGAGAGGAGAAATGTTTCTGAAAAAAAAAAAAAAAAAAAAAAAGACCATCACTCCGATTAGAACTTCGTGATTACCTAACTCACGATGGGGACCAACTCTTACATATTACGTTATCATTGGTTCGTTCTTTACAAAGTGATAATAATAATTATAATAACGTTTTTCCAATGATGTTGCGGTCAGTTCCCAGCAACCGCCATCTAACCTCTGCCATCTAATTACTGGCAGAACAGAATACCTTTCTTGTTGTGTGTAGCACAGTTACCCATCCAAGGATTGACCGCAGCAACGGCTGCTTAACCTCGTAGATCAACTGATTTGCGCGGTAGCTATGTAGCTACGACCGTAGTTATGTAGCTACGGCCGTAGCCATGTAGCTACGACCGTAGCTATGTAGTTACGAGATCCACATCCTCTACGAGCTCGGTTCTAAAATCTTGTTAAATTTTAATCATTATGTTACTGTTACCTTTGTATGTATGAAGATACGGCCTTGTGTTACCGTTCGAGTAGCTGTAACGGTAAAATTAATTCAGTATACCTTCCTCATTATTGTAAGGAGATTATGAAGGCTTTATACGCGGGATCCGGAAATAATACGTAAATAAGCTTCCATTGTGTATGATGTCTTAGTATTAACTTTTTTTGGTTATCACGTGTTTAACGAATGGTTAAAAAAAGTTGTTGAAATATAGATTACTTTTTATCACAGTCAAAACCCGTTTTATGAACCTTAAATTTCTTTAAAAGGTTTAGATTCTAATGTTCAAAAAAAATCTCCACTATAAAATATGAAAAAATTCTAGAAAAATTCTAAAAAGTTCTTTAATATTAGAAAGCCATATTATCAAAGAAACATTAGCCTTTCTATTTATTTTAAACAAAAGAGTGTTGCCAAAAGAATTCCAAAATCTTGAAGAATTTTTCTTTAGAATGGTTGATATAATTTTTATTAATAACGCATCTTTTTAGTGCCGTGGCATACATATAAACGTAATAAAGCTATATGCTTAGGCTTTGCTCAAAGATCTTCACTACACAAACGATCGGTTGAATCTGGTAGAATCACTCTTCATTTACTTTTTACGATACATTGTACACAAATATTCCATACTTATCAGGTTACGGAATTCAAAATAAAATTCCTCGGAAAGTTCAGAAGATAGATTTCTGAAGCAACCGAAGATTGACAGTCTGACATCGTCTTTCGATACGACTACTTCATACGAATTCATAAAATCTTTTGTTCTGAAGAAACCAGCTGTAAGTACTATGGTTTCTGAATCCAATATCACAGCTTGTTCAGGTAACAGATTTATTTGGCTTGGGCGTCGCACTTTATATTTGCCAATTTTGCAGACCTCTCAACGACCTGTCTGCAACAGTCTGGCTTTCGACAGAAATAGCCTACTAGTTCACTTTACTAAAAAATACTAGTAAATATTTTATTTTGTCTGTAACAAATCGGATTTAATGTGTTCGAAATACTTCAAAGGAATGTGTCTGTGTTTTTTACAAGAGCAGATTTTTTCAAGATTCCTTTTTGAGATATATAGAGCGTAATGAATGATTTTTACTCTCTGTATAGAGACCAATTAGATGGAACGCATCAATAGTCAGCTAAAAGGCGTACATAGGATTGTTTACCAAATAGAGGATTTAGGCCTAATTGCTCTTTCTTTCTATAGGCATTATATATATAACGTAGGTACGTTAGAAAATTAAAATCTCTCATTTACATACACCCAGACTCGAAATAACTATCTTTAGGTCATACAAATATTTGTTCCGTGCGGGAATGGTACATGATACCTGTAGCCCAGCAAGCCTATAAAGATATCGTGGGCATCGTTTATAAATGCCATGCGAAGAAAACAAAGTATACCATTTTTACTTTACTTCAGAATTATGATGGCAAATGTGTGGCATGCTTTTACACTTAAAAATAGTAATGCGACTACCTAATTGTCTGTTGCTCACAAGCACTACTGCTGAGTATGAGGTACAAGGTTCAATTCCCAGGTCGTTTATTAGGGTTTCCTAAAATTCTCCTTAACAGCCCAGAGATTAAAATCGTGCCCGATAGATGGTACTAGGCACGCCCTCTATTCTATGGGTAATAATAACGACGTCCCTAGACTGTGGGTATACAATGTACACCTCTGCCCTACCCTTTAGGCAACAGGCGTGAATACTGTTCATAAACTTCAGTTTAAATGTGAAGATTGAAAAGCTCTGCCTATTTGGATTCAAATTGAATTGAGTTTCATTTTATGAATATTTCATTCATTGTGTCGGATGCAGCATGTTTCTGGATCTCTTTTATTTATGTTTGGATTTCATTTGTTTGTATGAAATATCGTTTTTATGCTTTATTTATCTGTCACTTAGCTTTTGCTCACAGGTTCTCTCGCGTGAAATACGGAAACTGACATCATTTTGCTATGACCAATTGTTTGAGATACGAATTAGTATTACATTACGTAGCATTTGAATTAAGAATTTCTTGACATTAGAAAGATGTTGTATTACCTCATTATCGAAGCGACGTTTTAATAAGTTTGTATTTTTCTTATATAATCCATGTTATTTTAAGATTTTAAATAACACATTCGCTTTTTATTTTTTGAAAATAGCATCCATGGAGTTTCTTACCGGTCTCTTCTCCATAGGACCTAGCCCCTATGGAACAGTACGCCTAGAGTTTCGAACATTTAAAAGTGCCTGAAAAGGCTTAGTTGAAATAAAAGCTTTGATTTTGATATTGGCTTATACACAGTATGGATTCAAGATTTTTTTTTTTATACTTTGCCTACTCGATGAATAATTCCTGTAATGAAATGAAATTATTTATTATGTAATTAGGATTTTTCAATCAGTTTTACACGTCTTTTTTAAACTAGATGGCGTCAACATTTCCTATGATTATCCCTGAGAATATTTCTTATGACTGTACTTGTATCGTGGATGCGTTTTATGAATATTCGCATGCACAAATACTCACACCAGGAACAATTGTTCTATCTATATATAGGTCATACAAATATTTGCTAAGTGCGAGAATTAAACCCACGGCACGTAGCATATGGCACTCGATCGCTCAAATCTAAATGAATATATAAATGTCAAAATTAAATATAAATATAGGTATTAAAATAGTAGTTAGTATAATCTATTATGACTGTTCTGTAAATAATAATGTAAATAAAAATAAAATGTTTACCACAACACAAACCTGGGTGAATATATAATAAGATATGGGCAGATAGATAAGTCTTGTTTTCCCTTCATACGAGTTCAACCACACTAAAATTTCTCCTGAAAACTATTTACAGACATACATCACACATACATATTCAGTTATAGAACAATTGTCGGCTATACAAATATTTGATCCTTGCGCAGATCGAACCCGGGACACGAACCGTAGCAAACCAATCGTTTTAGCATCATGTCAAACTCCATTCCATAACTACATACAAAAAGAAAAACAAAATCTTTTGTATCTAGATGCATAAAACCTAGCCGAGCAGGATTTAGTCATTTCAGTCAAAACGGATTTACTTATAGAGGATTTGAAAAGTTAATTCGATTCGTGTCGTTCTTGTTTGACTATCCAATGTATGAATTTCTGACGTAGAAAGTAAAAATGCCAGAGTATAATAGTAATAATAATATTTTATATTTCTTCTGCTTCATTGGCCTAGTACTGACTCTTTGGTCCAATGGTTACGACTGCTGAGCGTGAGCGTGTCCTGTGTTCGATTCCTGGGCCGTGCAAAGTATTATTAGGCTTTTCCGTAAGAAAATTCTCATTAGCAGCACGAAGTTTGAAATTGTGCCCTGTAATATCTTGGTGTATAATAGTACACATCTCCCTCTGCAGGCGTGATGTTATGATACATATACAATGGGTAGAAACCCATCAGCATCACGCCTGTATTCTCCGAAGTTTTACGTAGAGGAGTATTATTATACAACTACATTTCGGCGGAGAGGAATATTGTTTATTTCATCATCATCATCATCATCAGCCAGAAGACGTACACTACTGAACGAAGGCCTCCCCCTTAGACACCACATCGAACGACATTCCGTTGTTTACTTAAAATATGATATAATTTATTAAATTAAAATATCTAACGACGATACGACCTTCAAACCTTCAAGAAAAGAGCGTACTCCTTTTTAAAAGGCCGGCAACGCACTTGTGACTCCTCCGGTGTTGCGGGTGTCCATGGGCGACGTTAATCGCTTACCATTAGGCGATCCGTTTGCTCGCTTGCCGCCTATCACATAAAAAAAAAATTAACTCTTATATATCAAACGAATTTGTTTCCATCTTTATAGACATCTATTCAAGGTTTCCAAGTAATTATTTTCAGTGATGAAAATGTTCACAAAATCCTCAATTTAAGTGATGTTCTTTTATTGGATAGAAACATAAATCACATACATACGCAAATCCGTCCTGGATCTGAATCAGCTAATGTATGTGAGAATCGAATCCGCGACACGTAGACCAGAGAGTAAATATCGTGTCAACTGTGCAATCTCTGTTAAAGGGTAGACGTTGAGTCTTGTAATTTATGTAATTATTAATGCTTTTATGTTCAGTGTACAGTCGAAAGAAATAGCTATACAGGTTCACATATGTAGGGGAATTTTTCTTAGCAAATGAGGAAATTAGCATTCGAGTAATAATATATTTAATTATACATCGTAAAACTATATTGTACATGATTATTGTAATTTTTATATTAATGTTTCGAATCACTGTGTGTTTTGTGCATTTTTGCATGAAGTGTATAGCTATCTATCTATTTATATTTTATTATAAATCTCAGAAAAAAACTATCACCAGTTATTTTAAAAAATCATCTTATGTACATATTTCTTTGACTGTACATGTTACATTACATTATTCGTGTTATCTTCTGATTTAGGCTTATTCTACACTAGTAACGCTCCCTCCAACGTCGATATAAGTTGGGTTCTGTTAAAATATTCATTACCTCAGTATAAACAAGGGGAGGATCCCCACTAGCTTTGCCCAATCAATAGGATTTCAATCCAGTTTCGAAAAAAAGTGTTGAGTTTTACATTTATTAAACAAAGCTGTTTCACGCAGGTAGATGTTTAAAAAAGGGTTGTGTTTTCAAGCTTTTAACCAACTTACGTCTAGTGATCTTACTTGGCAGCTCTAAAGTTAGCCCATTTAGCTGCGCAATAGATTTATTATGAACGAAAATGTCTAACGCTCATCTAATCAGCTAACTTCAGAGCGGCATAGTAAGGTAGCGCGATTTGTACATATCAAATAGTCTTCTTGTTTTGTTAAGTCGGTATGAGCTATCATAGGACAAATCCCGTCAATAAGCCAACAATAGTGGCATCATGGCTAACTAATCAGAGTGCGCCTGACGATCTCACATTTCGTTACTCGTGGAGGCTCTTTCCTTGCGCTACTTCTCCAGTTATAAAAAATAGTTGAAACAAAGGCCGGCAACGCACTTGTGACTCCTCCGGTGTTGCGGGTGTCCATGGGCGACGGTAATCGCTTACCATCAGGCGATACCATACCGTCTGCTCGCTTGCCACCTATCGCATAAAAAAAAACTTTAAAATTCCCTACAGCATGTTGGGTTTTTTAACTTATTACATATTCATGTATTCCTTAGGTACCTCTTATTCATGTTTCAACAATGGCGCATGAAAATGTGTGGAATGAATCCCACAGATGTTATGAGTTACAGTCTTGGATTTAGCGAGATTCTGATATATTTTTGCATATGAGTTACTCGACTCGTTCTTTTGAAATGATAGAGTGAATTGGGGCAGGCCTACTTGAATGTACTTATATAATTAAGGAAGAAGAATTCATTTGGGTGGAGATTTTGCAGAATTTTCCTGAGAGTTTTTAGCTTAATGATTTTGATGTGCTGGAAAAATATGTTACGAAAGTATGCGGTTTAACATACGCGGTAGGTATTGTGATTACAAATATTCTTGCCATCGAAAACTAGACACGGTTACTATCATGGATAGGTTATTCTTCCAAAAACCAAAGCAACGAATAAGCTTTTCATTGACTAGGTGACATCAACACGACTTGCTTGAAAGGCTAAGTAGACTTTAGCAGTTGTGTATGTAATAGCGAGCCCATTGAAGCTAAAAATACACAAGTCTAAATTCTCGGGGCTACCAATGAAAATATCCTAATAGACTCCTTCTATCTTATCCTTAGCTAGACCCGAAAATCAGATCCCTACACTTGGCAGCCGCATTTTCAACCACCAAACTGTGGTCTTAGCTTTTTGAGGTAAATTCAAGTGTAATAAAATAATATATCTATTATTATAATTTTTTTAAATTAGCCCCACACTAGTATTTCTCCTGTATTGTGGGTACAGTTTACAAACATACATGTCACATGCACACACAACCAGACCCGAAACAACTATCTGTTGATCATACAAATATTTGTTCCGTGCGGGGATGGAACCCGCGACACGTAACGCAGAAAGCTAATCGCTTAGCCACTCCGCGAACCGTGTCTTCATATCGACACATATAAGTAGATAGCTTATTCAATTTTCTGAGAACTGGTTCTCACTCTCGCGTACAAGTCATTATCGCAATATGTTTCCTGGAAAATAGACTCGCTAACATGTTTACCTTTGCTGCAGAGACATCATTAAAAGTTGATATTTCCTCAGCTATGTCCGCTGCCGTTACTCAAGCATCGTTTATTGGTGTATCGAAGTTTTAATGTATTACGGATGAACTGGAAAATGCACGTTTGCAAATATATGGCAGGTTATATTCTTTATAAGCAATGATGCTAAGTTTGTTGCTCGTAAACTGTCCGGTTAATTTGTTGGATATAACTTTATTTATTGCTATCCTTTTTATATGGATAATTATAGATAGTGACAGCAACATCTTACAATAACGTTTGTTTTGTATACGTTTATATAGATTTTAGATTTCTGTGGGCCAATGTAGGTATGCCACTTATGAAATTAAAGCCCCGTTAAACTGCTATGAAAACTTTTTGGTAGCTTTAAACTTTACAATAATTATCTTGATGTATTGAAAGAAATTATGTGGCTATCCATTATAACATCTCTAGCTAAATAGTTCCTGAAGACTGCTAGGCTATCAAAGCAGGAATATATGGTCCAAGTTATTTTCTAGACCCAGCATAATATTTAGTACCCTTTACAAAGAGCACTCTTCAATTTTTGTTTGAAGCTTTTCATGTCATAGCTCAGCGGAAAGACCCTAAGAGAGAGCCACACTCTAATTACGTAAAAATAGCGACAGCAACGCGACAGCCACGTGACAACAGCTTCATTGTCAGCCAATACATATGTATATGACACAAAAGTGACGTTTTGACAGTAGCTATCGCGCGATCTACGCCTGTCGCAAACTGATTGCTACATCGGTAATTAAGCTTATGCCTTTAGCAGCCAGGTACCAAATAAATGGCGTTAGACTCGTCCACCTACACAAGAAAGTGTACATAGTTATTTCTGAAATGTGGTTACAAGACAGTCTGCTCCCTTCGGGAAATAAAGCGTGACTTATGTACGTCGCTTGTATTGAGTTAAATCTAGGGCGTGCTTCGGCGTCGGTTTGAAAACGTATGTACTCAATTTATCCTCAGCATGAAATTGTGAAGAAAAATATATTACCGTGGGAAAATTCGCACGTTCACTGAAGTTGTTTGAAGCTTCGTAAATATCCTTAGGTAGCGCCACCTACAACTATGTATTGAATAAATGTGAATGTCAAAGGTAGTATTTATCTATAGAATATTTTCCTTTTTACGCAGACTGGTACAATAGGACTGGCTCTGTGTGGGATCAACCTACCTACCATAGTTAGGTATTCCGTTTTTTTTTTTTTTCTTTTTGTAAGCCTGGTAACACCTGTATGAGGTATTTTCCTGGATCGCTAACAAAGCTTACCAACATACTTATATATACATACTCAACACATACACGTGCACATCCATAATTTCTATCTGGAGTAGTATAAATATATATTATACCTACATATATTATACATTTATACATCGAAATGCTAGCGGCAATGCTTGCCTTCCATGCAGGAGAGTCTGAGTTCGAACCCAGCCCGCACCTTTGACTTTTCGGAATCATGTGCTGATCAGAATAGGATAATCACTTGCATTTACGGTGAAGGAAAAAACATCGTGAGGAAACCTGCACACTTGAGAGGAGTCCATAAAGTTCTGGTGTGTGTAGTTTGCCAACCCGCACCTGCCCAGCGTGGTGGACTAAGGAATAGCCCTTCACATTCTGAGAAGAGACCCTTGCCCAGCAGTGGGATAGTAATGGGTTGAATTTATTATATACCATAATATTTTTTTATAAAAAAATAATATAATTGTAAATGATTTATGCCTAGGAATTGTTTTTTACTTTAAAAATCTTCAACTTTATTTACCGCTGACTGGACATACGTTAAAGTCTATGTCAATTACATAAATATCATATTTTATCTATCGTGGAACAAAAAGTATTCAAAGTATATACGCAAGAAAAATACAATTCTAAAGTTCTATTAGTTCTTTCTTTTTTAATAAAATATTTAAATACGATGCGAGTTTTGAATACAATTCAAATTGGATAACTTTTTTTTCAATCGCAAAGGCTACGTTAACAGTTTCAATATCAAAATATTTGTTTTTTTTTTTCTTGAAAAAAGAATCTGAATATCATAACTAAAAGAAAAATCAAAACCAAAGAATCTTCAAATTCTTTATCTGTTCCATTAAAAGAGCTCTTCATTCTCTTAATTCAGATCCCCTAGATTTATTATAAGTGATTAATCACTTAAGTAACTAATGACGTCATCTAGATGAGTCGCTCAAAAACAATGCGCATTTAAGTCATTAAAGTCTTCAGTGGAATTACTCCACGTCGTAACGCGGACTGAAAAGGGTGCTATTCTAAAATTGCAATCCATTGTTCCGGAACACCGTTGATCATTTTGTTCCGTCGACCCACTCATTGTCTTCGAATATATCCATAAATCTACTCAGAACAACACTTCGTAGCATCAAATCAGGTTATTAGTCATTTTGGATGATGTATCGATGGTCGGTTTTGGA
This sequence comes from Shargacucullia verbasci, assembly GCA_947562105.1. Taxonomy (NCBI): domain Eukaryota; kingdom Metazoa; phylum Arthropoda; class Insecta; order Lepidoptera; family Noctuidae; genus Shargacucullia; species Shargacucullia verbasci. Next base: position 4,965,005 of record OX387296.1, read on the forward strand.
CGTAATTTATTTCCAGGTACTTTAGTAGCTTCGCATTCATTTCTTTTGAAGGAATTATGATTGACGTACTATTTTAATAATGGTGGGCCAAGGTAATCACTAATTGGAGCCCTGATACAGTGAGAAGGTGTCGCGGCAGATCACGAAGGAGATTGTGGGACGAGCTTGATAAATTAAAATAAAGAATGGTTCACACGCGCTCTATTTATGGAAGTCTGGAAATCATGGCTAACAGTAATACTAACAAGCTTCTAAGAAAAATGGTGATGGTTCCTTATTCCGTCGTCCGCTATGGAAAAAATGGGTAAATAAGGCAAGTTTTATTTTTTAATTTTCTTTTTTGAAAACGTTGCCCGTTATAGAAATAATCTTTGTATATTGGGTGTGTTTACAAAAACAATTATTCACATGGACAGATACCTTGATCGAGCCACTATCTGTCAATCTTAAAGATATTTTTTCCATGCGGGAATCTAACCTGCGATACGCAGTGTATCAGATGATCGCTTAACCACTGCGCCAACCGTATTGTCAAATATTGATGATTAAAATATGCATACATTTACATCCGTCGTTATTTTGGCTCCGATTTGAAATTATGTTTTCTGAACACATGTATGTACTATACATTAAACTATTATATACATATATTATAGGCGTTTAAACCTGATTCCAGCAAGATGTCTCTGTTTATAAATCTCAAGTTTCTTTCCATTGAAAAATATTTTTTCTTTCAAAATAATTTTCACTAATTTGAAGCAACCCAGTTTCCCGTTTCCAGTTGCAGCCAGCGTGTGTATCTATAGTGCAACAGTAGGCAGTTTCGCGTCCATTGTTGAGAGATGACAACGTTAGTCGCTCGGCGACCGCGCTACCGACCTGTCGTGCCGGGATGATATGAAATCGGAACACAAGTTCAACGTATTTCTACTTTTGAAATATGGAACAGTGATTTAATAGAACAGTGAATTTAAATGGACTCCATCTTTGAACTAATAAACGGTTTTTCGCAACTTTTTTGAGAATAGACTCGTGTAAATAAAGTTTGTGTAGTTTCTAGTTTTATTATAGTGTTGAATATTCAAAAATCTTCGTATTTAAGTAAAGCTTTAGTGTTTTTAGTAGGATAATTTTAGTGTAAATATTGGACAAACTTTGAAACATTTGAATAAACTTTAACAGTATATATAAAAATGTTCAGTGAATAAAAAATACAAGGTAAGTAATTAGATAACTTTATACTGAAACCCAAATATTTACTCGTTTAATTAATTGTGCAAACCAATGTTTTCTGCAAAGAAGTTTAATTTTAACGGATTTTATCATTATTTATATAATAAATAAATAAATAATATGTTTTTAGTAATTTATTATAATAATAAATAATATGTTTTTAGACATTTTATTTTTACGTACATATTAGGTACAGTATATATTTACAATGTTAATTTATAGGTTCAACTCTGATAAAAATAATTTAGTAATTTTTGCGCGAATTTAATATAGTATTTAAGGTTGGATACGGTAGTAATAAGTCAGATTATTCATCATAATCATCAGTCGTCCACATAACGAAACATAGCATCACCCCTGTATTCCATATGGATTAGGCAGAACAGTAACTATTGTACACCCAAGTTTCGCCGAAGCCGTTATTAAGTTCCATATAAAAGATAGCGGGCGAGCCTATTTCCCTCTAAAGGGAATATTTTCGGACTCTGGGCTGCTGCTGAAAATTATCAAACTCTAAACTCTATAGCACTTTGCTCAACTCGGGGATTGAGCCCAAGAGGCTTTGCAGCCGCGATTGTGATCGCAAGACCAATGAGGCCAGGAAATATCCACTGCTACACATATTCTTTTGTAAATAAGATAATGATTGCTTCTTATGTAAATAAGATAAAGATTTTCTTATAGTGAAAGCGTAATGTACCGCTCCTATATTAAGTAGGAATAAAAATTTCAAATCTTCATAATATAAATTTTCCAAAATATTTTATAATAATAATAATAAAAATGTTTTATTTCATCTCCATAAATTACATTTTAAGTGACCTTAAATACAGTCGATACAGTTGACAGAATAATTGGTGAAATTTGTAATTTGCGGGAGATCTGGAGTCTAAACTAAGCCTAGGCCTGTATTTTAGAACGCCAGGCCCATTACATCATATTGTAGGCATTGTCAACGTGGTGCGAAAACACGTATGGGTGCGTGAGTCAGTGTTGGTATGTGTGTGTGTAGATTTAGTGTATGTTAGTGAATGTAAAATAATAATTATGTATATACATATGCATTTATTCGTAGTTTTGGTTTATATAATTTTATATTGTGTTTATATATTTTAATACGCAGAAACGCAATCAGAATCATCGCTTTGCAGATTACGCCATCATACTGCAATAAAACTATATTTTAACATTTACTATGAATACGGTCCGATAGAAATTTCATCTACTGTGCCATAAACTTCCGACTGGAAATACCTCAGACTGCACATGAATAGACTACAAGCACAATGAGTGGACAGACTAGTCCACCTGGCCTTTGTATGGACCAACAAAGTCCATTCAAGTCCCTTGCACATATTATACACCGATATACGTATTTAATTTACAGTGTCGCCATAAAATGAGAATAGACCAACATAAACGGTGTGGGATTCTAGTAACCGGTTAGCAATGAATTCTTGCAAAAGAGCAATGAATTCTTGCAAACAAGCAACGAATTCTTGCTTTTAATTAATTCGAGTACCGTGTTAGGAAAACGGGTGCTGTTTTGAAATTAATTCGTTTTTCATTTTTATGCGAGCCACTAATTGCTATTCTATGTAAAATTATGATTTCGTTTATTTTTAGAGGTGTATTTGTGTAGGTTAGGGTTGCCAACCGTCCTGTTTTCCCAGGACATGTCCTGCTTTTTGGAATGTCCTGGGTTGTCCGGGATACTTATTGAGTAGCGTCCTTGGTTTTTTAAAGAGTTCTCCTAAGGTCCTGTGTTTACTACTACCTCGAACCTTACGTTTAATCATATACGTATAATTTAATTGAAGATAATTTCATAAAAATGTAATCCTGGTTTTCTGAATTTGGGGATAGCAACCCTTGTGTAGGTCCGTGTTTTAATGTTTTCTTTTGGCCAAATTTAGCAACTGGAGCAGTATTCATTCTAAAGGTCTTTGATAGTAGGTATTTAAATACATGTAGCGACAACTACTCGCAACATGGCAAAAAGTGAAGCGCCATCTATCGGAGTGAAGCTACAACAACAAACCCTGAATCGCACTATGAAAGTTTACAACGATTCTAACACATATACGAATATCCGACATCAACTGTCGGGCTTCGGCCCGCCAGGCTAACCACCTTGCCTGGTCGGAGGATCCTCCCTTTTCGATGGAGGAACACCAAACCTCGTTCCTCCATAGTGGGTGTTCCTCCCTTTTCGATGGAGGAACACCAAACCTCGTTCCTCCATAGTGGTGACCCCTGATAATGAACATCTTCGCAACCTTCGACGGCATCATCGCCTTCACTCCCCTCTCCACCCCTCCAGTACCCTTCGAGCAGCATCAAGCAAGTCTCATCCTGCCAGCCAGCATCCTCGGCCCCAACGGGTAACCACACGCTTGCAGCGACCGCGCAAGCCTGGTTCTTCCCATCGGCCTCTCATCAGCAACCTTGGCACAGCACACTGCACTTCGGCCGGTCAACTAGCAGAGCCCTTCTCTCCTGGTCGACGCAGCAGCCAGCCACTACTCTTCACTGCACTACCTCGACTCACTGAGGACTTCGCAGCATCACTGCACTACCTCGACTCACTGAGGACTTCGCAGCATCACCGCACCTAGTTCCGACTCACTGTGAACTACGCGGCACTCGGTTCCGACTCACTGGAACCATCACTGGCCCTGGCAAGCAACCTCAAGACTCAACAGCATCGACCTCCGGTCTGGGGGGGAGTGATGTAGCGACAACTACTCGCAACATGGCAAAAAGTGAAGCGCCATCTATCGGAGTGAAGCTACAACAACAAACCCTGAATCGCACTATGAAAGTTTACAACGATTCTAACACATATACGAATATCCGACATCAACTGTCGGGCTTCGGCCCGCCAGGCTAACCACCTTGCCTGGTCGGAGGATCCTCCCTTTTCGATGGAGGAACACCAAACCTCGTTCCTCCATAACAGTGTCGCCATAAAATGAGAATAGACCAACATAAACGGTGTGGGATTCTAGTAACCGGTTAGCAATGAATTCTTGCAAAAGAGCAATGAATTCTTGCAAACAAGCAACGAATTCTTGCTTTTAATTAATTCGAGTACCGTGTTAGGAAAACGGGTGCTGTTTTGAAATTAATTCGTTTTTCATTTTTATGCGAGCCACTAATTGCTATTCTATGTAAAATTATGATTTCGTTTATTTTTAGAGGTGTATTTGTGTAGGTTAGGGTTGCCAACCGTCCTGTTTTCCCAGGACATGTCCTGCTTTTTGGAATGTCCTGGGTTGTCCGGGATACTTATTGAGTAGCGTCCTTGGTTTTTTAAAGAGTTCTCCTAAGGTCCTGTGTTTACTACTACCTCGAACCTTACGTTTAATCATATACGTATAATTTAATTGAAGATAATTTCATAAAAATGTAATCCTGGTTTTCTGAATTTGGGGATAGCAACCCTTGTGTAGGTCCGTGTTTTAATGTTTTCTTTTGGCCAAATTTAGCAACTGGAGCAGTATTCATTCTAAAGGTCTTTGATAGTAGGTATTTAAATACATTTTTACAGTCTGCCTCAGTGGCTTAATCGTCGCAAACGCGACTAGTAGCCTAATTACGTAAAAATGGCACAGCAACGCGACAGCCACGCGACAGCAATCTCACTGTCAGCCAATACATTATATGTCACAAAAATGACGTTTGGCAGAAGCTATCGCGCGATCTACGCCTGTCGCTACATCGGTAATTAGGCTGTAGGCCACTGAGAGCACTAGATTGAGCGTGAGGCCCTCGATTCCCGGGTCGGGTAAAATGTTATTGGGTTTCTCTATAAGAGCTTGGAATTGCGACCTTGGATTGTAATATGGTAATTATTACTGAGTTGGTGTATTTATAGACGGAGTACTTGTAAAAATGGCTTACCATAATTTATTACACATGTCTCAAACCACTAGACCAACGCGGCAATTTTTTACAAATGTTACCTATAAAACTCCTTCTATATACCTTATTTATTTCAGTACAAAAAGAGAGCAAAAGGCAGTTTAAGAATTGTCCATGTATTGGCAGGTCCGCTAATCTATCTTTGGATTCTACTGTAGTGCACTTTAAGTTACCACTCGAAATAAATGGACTGAATTTAAAAATGTAAACTATCTCAGTTTTCTTATTTGAAAACGGAAATTATTTATAACTAAGGGCTTCGCACGGGTGCAATTTAAAATTTAAAATTTCCAATTTTCCATAAATTTTCTGTCATACAAACCTTGTCCTGACAATTACGAATACAACAAAAAAAGAATTAGCCAAAAAGATGCAGCCATACTGAAGTTATGCGCTTACATACATTTTTGGCAATTGATTTTTATTTATATAGATGAATCATCATCATCATCATCATCAGCCAGAAGACGTCCACTGCTGAACGAAAGCCTCCCCCAAGGGGGGGGGGGGGGTTGCCATAATCTCCACGCTTGGCAGGCGGCTTGGGGATCGCAGTGGCTCACCGATTAGTGAGAGGACGCTGCTGCCCGTCCTCCGGTGTCTAGCCGCAGTTTTAAAACGTACCCGGGTCGAGATGAATAAAATGTCATTATTAGTAATCAAATCCTATACATAAATTGTCATAATTGATCGTTGTTCCATAAAATTGAAAATCTCTAAAATTACATTTTTGTAAATCGTTAAATATTTATGTTCTGTATTGTCTTTATAGGAAAATGAGAACTTCGATCGACTTCGAGTATATTATAACGGGGCAGAAAATAACAAATTTAATGACTGCTCCATAATTTGAATTAAGAATGTACCTACTTGTGCCGTTTCTGAATAATCGATGGTTTTTACGATCATCTTTGGAGTTTTCATAAGTATTTGATGTAGGATTCTTTTGAATTATTTATTTTGTTCTCTGTTTCGTATTATTTATCTTTCTTCCTAAGGGACGACGCTGTTTTCAGCGCTGTAAATAATGAGTCTAGTTATCTCTTTAGCGACCTTCATTAGTTCTCATTTCGTAGGTTTAGGACACGTCCGCCGAAAATTAAAATAAAGTAGTCTAATTTAGTATCCCAGTTTTTTTGCGTTTTTAATGTAAAACTATATTACTGCCAAAAATGAAAACTATTGAGGGGCTCATAGCTATATAGCTACCGCAGATCAATCTTGCTGCGTTTAGTTCTGGGTTGAATGACTGGTTTTTCGTACATCGAGGATACTCCATGCCTCGGAAAACAAGTTAAGTAGTTGGTGCCGGGTGTCATACGAATATCTGTAACAGGTGTTAGGGTGTCAGCAGCCCTAAAAGGGTGGCAACCAATCTAATCTTAGAGTATCGGTGACTCCAAGTAATGTCCTCCTGAACGAATTTCTGTCACGGCGGTGAACTACGTGGGGGATATTATGGAGCACAAGGGTGTGCGCAAACACAGGTGCTCTCTCTATTCCTTCACTCGCATAGTCCGATGGGACGACAATCCGACACAACCGGAGGGAGATCAGTCGCAGGACCAACGGCTTTACGTGCTTTTCGAGGCACGCTGTGTATTCACATACACAAAGACCCAGACCCGAAACAACTATCTGTAGATCATACAAATATTTGTACCGTGCGGGAATCGAACCCGCAACACGTGGCGCAGCTGTCGATCTCTCAATCACTGTGCCAACCGTGCCGTCAAATGTCAAAATTCTTTGTCACCAAGTATTTGGGTGGTGGAGGTCAGATAGCAGTCGCTCTGTGGAAAACACTGATATTCAGCCGCAACCGGTTAGATTGGGACCCGACCCCACTACTTGTAACTTGTAAATGTTATGTATAATGAAATTAACGGTTACTCTGTAAATCAGGTAGTAAAACTCCCGGCCGCAACAGCGGCGCAAATTTGCATTGGTTTCCAATTCACGGAAACTAGAACTAACCTCATTTAATTAAAAAACCACAGCGAAATTGTGTTACCTGGAATATTTGCCTTAAAATTTCTAAAACCTAATAGCAAATTAAATTTGCAACGAGCAACAATTTAACATGGCCCGCAGTGTACAATGTACGGATTGGCAGCAGGGAAATTGCATTTCCTTCGGTTACACTCTACCCCAGTGTTCTTAGAAATTACCTAGGAAAAGGCAGGAGTTTAAACAATCTATTTATAGGACATGCATATTGATTTGTAGTAGTAAGTAAGTATATCATAATGGCAGCAAGGCAACTACCATGAATATAGGATAAGAATTTGACTGACTGAAAAATCTATTCATATTCTATATTTGGACCCGGGTACGTCCTAAAACTGCGGCCAGGCATTGGTGGACGGGCAGCAGCATCCTCTCACTAATCGGTGAACCACTGCGATACTGCGACACCCCAAGCCGCCTGCCAAGCTTGGGGATTATGGCACCCTCCCCCCCTTGGGGGAGGCCTTCGTTCAGCAGTGGGCGTCTTCTGGCTGATGATAATAATGATTCTATATTTAGTCAGATCTATACAGGCCTGAACGTTATAATAATAATAATAATAATCTTTATTTCTTTCAGACAACATACAGTCCAGTTTGTTAGTAAAAAACATATAACTTATAACTAATGTTAGTAGGTTCACACATTTAAAAAAAAATGTTATGAAGCAACATAAAAATCGGTCATGCCATAGTGCAAAGATTAAACAGATGGCAATATGGGTATCAAGGCTGAATGCCCAGGGTGCGTCAGATAATTATCGCAAATATTGGTACTTGTGGAGGTTTTTCCTTTTCACCCCATGTTCTTGACCGTACCTGGAATATGGTGGGGTGGAACTCGACACTTGTACAAATCCAAATTCCAAAAGCCTTTCTCATGCTGAGAACAGGCCCATGCACAAAAGTGGGACATTAATGGATTGAATTATAACATATCTAAGAATTGTTGGCATTCGATGATGGTTACGCCATAACCTCAGACCGTGTTAAATTTCATAGCGTAATGGCGCTTAAATAGTCGCAAGTTTCCCTTTATCACTAACGAGCAGCGATGTAATTAATTCCTGTCGGGGACGTGTGGAAGTATATGAACCTATCTAGGTAAGCGTTATGAGGGTCGAGAATAATTTTGAATATTTTTCTTAGTCTTATCATTTCTGTGTTTACTGGTTAAGTTTTGCAGAACTGTAAAGTTAAATGACTGTCCCGTCATGGCAAGTTCTTTGCATTGTATCTTCAATTATTTTCCATTGATTGGTTTACAGAGCTGTTAGCTATTTTATTGGACCGTAAGGTGGCTAACAAGCATACGACCCACCTAATAATAGCGGTCTTACTAGTGGATTCAAAGTTTAAAACAGGACCTCTGAATTTTCAAATCTTATTGAAAATCAGAATTTGATTATCTCTTGCGTTAACGGTGAAAGAAAATATCGTGAGGAACCCTGTGATGGTCAGTAATGATGATTTATTCAATTGTTGCCTCATCGAGGATAATCTTAGGCTACTAGGTATCACAATGAAAGCCAGAAACAGACATACAGAAATGGACATCCCGAAAAAAAGTACTGTTCCCGAGGAAAACAACAGTAACGTTCTTATGATAATAGAGGGCGCCACGTGTCTTTCGCAAGCAAAGTACAACCCGAATTGATTGTCAAATTTCTAAATTAACGCGAGCGAAAGCCGCGGGCAAAAGCTAGCAGAATATGAAACGTATTCACATAACAAAAAATAGATGCATCTACAATAAATAAGTATGAATTTACAATTAAACAAAAATTCATGCAGGCGATTATTATGCTCAGTGATGGAATTTATATGTGTAATTATGATTTTAATTTCCCATGTGTACATGTATGCAATATAAATAGTGATAATTTGCAATAACACAAACATAGCCGAGCATTTGTTCTATGCCTAAATATCGTTTTTCTGACACTCGTAATTTCGACTCTAAAAAACTTAAAATTAAATGAGGCCTTGAGAACCATAGTGGCCTGACTACATTTTTTACAATATTGAGTTTATAATTTCTTATATTTGAGATTGATTGAATTAACTGTAAGAAATCATAATCATAAACGACAAACATGGCTCTCATGGCCTCAAATAAACTAAATAAACGTAAATTGATAGCTGTCGACACAAATTCGTACTGCATTTGTTTTGTATCATTCCAACCCAGATAATTATTTTCATATAATAATTTCTACCTAACGCAGTTCATAGGCCGATGCAAAATTTTGAAATTTACTGCAATACGAATAAATTATTTCTCTTGAATAGGCCGAAAATTAAAATGGAATTGGAAAACATTAACCGCGGGTTATTTTAAATACTGCATAATTATTATGATAATAATTGTAATTCAACATTATGGCGCATTAAATGTACACGCCAGTTATTAAATGATATCCTTAAGAACTCACCACCAGAAAAGTAAATAAGAATATCTATTTGGTAATAAGTAATTATGACCAACACGATTTGCGTGTCATAATTAATAAGACGCACGGGATCTTGTGCGTGCGAGTTCAACTTCATTTACTTAAACGAAAGTAATATAGTATTTCATTCTGTTAATGCAAAATATTGAGGAAAAAGTATTAATAACCATATTCTTCCAAACAGTATGTAATTAATTTAATTAATATGGATACAAAATATATAAAGAAGAAGTAGTAGGTAAGTATCCAACAACTTTGACTGCCTCATTGGTCTACTGATCGCAAGCTCGACTGTTGTACGTCAAGTTCTGCGTTTAATACCCGAGTCAGCCAAAGTGTCATTGGTTTTTTTTTTCTAATTCTCAGTAGCATCACGGAGTTTGCAACTGTACCCGATAGATAGCAATAGATTTGTCACAAATTACTCAATAACAAAATAGTGAAATGTGGGTGTAAAACAGTACATTTCTGCTTAACCCTTCACGAAATACAGGGGTGTATTATATGTTTTTTAACAAGTCAGTAGATAGTGATTGTATGCCTAAAGGAGTACTGAATCTACATTTAAACAGTATAGGTAAGATCAACCAAGCTTCCTAGAGATTTAAGTTAAGTTGGATATCGATTAAAGGTTTAACAAGCTTAATTGGAGATTTTGTTCAAGGAGCTTTAAGCTGCGCAGACAAATGAGATGTACGAATAAATAAGACGCAATGCCAGGATAAGCTACTTAACATCGATTGAAAAAGTTAACGAGTATCAGCTGAATAAGAAGTAGCTAGGTAATATAGCATATAGGCCTCTTTATCGAATATGAAATAAGTTAGTGGTACGCCAGGAGAGGACGCCCTAGTAGGATATATACAGACCTTATTGGTGATATCCTGCAAAAAGGTCAGGTGCGCAGTACCCACAACCGGCATTCATGTATGAAACAATGCATGAATGTACATGAAGCAAAAGGGTTATGTAAGGATCGTAGCACGTGGCGTTCCGTAGTTTCTGCTTACCTCCGACGAAAGGCGTGACTTTATGTATGTATGTATTCCGTGAAGAGTTTGGCAGAGGTGCTATTATACACGCACATTTCACCAATACCGTTATTAACGCCAATGTAATAAGGAGCGGGCACATTTCCAAAATCCAGTCTGTGATTGAAAATTTTTCGGTCAAAAAAATTAATAACTCTACCCGATTCAGTCTTCGAACCTTTATGGTCAGCTGCCATGCTTGCAACCAATAAAGCAGTCTACCTACTCATCATCATCTACCTAGCCTTTTCCCATCTACATTAGGCGTGTTCACAACGGCTATAAAATATAAACGCGTTATAATGAAATGCTATATAAAAGCGCAGAATATTTTTTATGCTATAATATAGCATTACAGCATTACAACTGCGTTTGATAAATATTACTCGCATTCCGCAGCGCAGATCGCGGTACGCGTTCTGTGTTCGGCGTTGGAAAAAAACGCTGTGTGATATATTATTATAGTTATAAATATGCGATTTCGTTGCTTCGTTGTATGTTGTATCTAACACATTGATAGTAATATATTATGTATACGTACAATTATTTTATATATTTTTGAAATAATCATAATTTTTTAGAAAACTTGACGATGTTATTTTGCCAATTTAAATATGTGATAGGAATTGCGTAGATTTGGCGAATTAAGTTCCTAAGTTTGCGGGAAACACCTAAAATACAAAGATTTATGCAAAACGATGTACAATTGGCAACGCTGCAAAAAATATATAACAGGCTGCTATTGCTATATTTTTTAACGAATAATTTTATGTGCTGTGTAATATAACGAACACTCCTAATCTACATTGGACAGATAGTTGTTTCGGGTCTGAGCCTTTGTTTACTTATGTGAATATATGTGTTTGTAAACGCACCCACGATAAACGAATTAGTTCTAGTGTGGGGTAACGTTTTTTTATTAAAAGAATAAAACGACGTCGCATAGTCGTGTCGTGCTTATATGAAAAGATGGGGGTTTGGGGTTTGCATCGTGCATGTTTAGCCCCAGGAGCTAACTTCTCCCTATTGCTGTTAAAACGAGGCGTGATTTTATTGTATATAATTTAAAGATAAATATCGTATCTGGGTTAGTATCACCAACTCTGGTGTCAATAGACCCTAAATCACCACTATACTAGTACAGGACATTTCTCCTATCGACGACATAAAAAAATATAAAAAAGTAATAAAATCACCCTTTCAGTCTCGCTTAAGTGAATTTTACAGCCTTGTTTTTACATATCCTACATTTTAACAAAACCACTCGGCCAATACCCACGTATGTAAATTGTTAAAATTCGCACAATAATAGCTGTGAGTCCATTACAAAAGCTAAAAAACTCGAAACCAAATTCTGTATAATTAAGGTTTATGTTAGGTTATTTACCTTTATTGTGTTACGGGATAATGGTGGTATTTTTCCTCATGGACCATTAGCGTTCAATACTAAACCTACCTTTTCATAATTTTAGACTAGAAAGGTTTAGCTTGTAGAGATATTTACTTTTTAGAATTTATTTGGCGATTTGAAATTGGAAGTCAAGAACAATTGGGAGAATATTTTTGATGTTTTAAGTGTTAATGGTTTTTTCTGTACGGAAATTCTCAAAAGCAGCCATGAGTTTTAAATCGTGGCCGGTAGTTGTTAATAAACTCTCTATCTATGGGACTCAATAACGGCATCAGGGAAATGTGGATGTACAACAACACCCCCGCTTAACTTTAGGGGAACACAATCGTGACACTTTGTTCTCATTTTGTTGATATTAGCAGAATAGTACATTAGAAAAATAAATACAAATAAACGCTTATAATAGGTACCCACCAGCTGGTATTTTTAGAGCGATCAATATCTAACTTATATGTTCCGTGGATGAGTAGATATCTATTTTCCAGTAAAAATTCTAGAAAAAAATCCTGTATCTGATTAAAAATATCTTGTTTACAACAAACAATAAAGATCACATTTTCTAAAGCAAGCAACAAATAGAAAATTCTTTCTTGTTTATCACGCCTACAGTTTGCTCTTCATTATTTCTTCTTTTACTGTCTTGTTTACCGACCTTTCACAACTTGTACCTACGTCTAAAATAGGACGATTGGTCTGAAGATACGTAAACAGTCACTTAAACCTAAGTAAATACTGGTCTTACTATACATTGGAAATCAAACCTTTTGTCCGAATAACAGAATACATTGTCCTTTATATTGATTGAGAAAAGGTCCTTATTTTAGCAAGGTTTAAAGGTTATGATTCAAAATTATGACTTCAGTTTTGACCTTAAAAGTTGAACTCAAATACAGATACATTTAATTAATGGTAGGACTCTATTACTGGTTTTTAAAGCAGTACATTGTTACACTAATTTAAATTTATACAATTTGCCTTAAACTAAAACCTTTGTGAGAGCTGGAGTCTGAACTAGGTTCGGGACCTGTATGACAGATCTCCAGGCTCACACCCTTTTAAACATAATCGCATTTAACGGCATTTTTCTGCTTCTAATTCATCATATACGTAAAAGACTAAAGCAAGTTTTATAAATATGTATTTACCTACCAGAATGTTTGGACGGCATGATTAGCGCAGTAGCTTAGCAATTGTACTACGCTTAGTGTAGGAGATTAGATTTTCTCACGAAGCAAATATTTGTGTGACCTGCAGTTTTGGCTCTGTGTGTGCATATAATAAATACCACAAAAGGAAGAATAGTGCAGAACACCGTATAAATATAATGAAAATAATTAAATAACTCACCTAGGTAGGTGAATAAATTAATTATTCCACCAAAATCTTCCCGGATTTTCTCGTAAATTTTCTGGAAGCTGCAAAGGGAAATGTCATTTTACCTGCCTTCAAAAGGAATTCACTATGAAGACCCAAGCGCGCGGGTGTCGAAACTTATGCCGTATTACGTATGCCGTATAAAAAGGGTTCCAAGGACAAAAACTCAGAGAAATTTCTAAAAGTGAAAATTCCTGGAAAGGTGTGGTTAATGAACTAGATGCTGGCATTAGGGTAAACATAACATAACACAAGATAGCATCACGCCTGTGTTCCCCGAAGGGTTAGGCAGAGGTATACTATCGCAAACCCACATTTCGCTGATACCGTTATTGAGTACCATGTAATACCCCTATTACATGGTACTCAATAACGGTATTCATCAACAAGCCTATTCCCATGAGAATTTTCATACAGGAACATTCATATCATAGACGGCACGGTTGGCACAGTGGTTGAGCGATCGACTGCTGCGCTAGGTGTCGCGGGTTCGATTCCCGCACGGAACAAATATTTGTATGATCTACAGATAGTTGTTTCGGGTCTGGTTGTGTGTGCATGTGACATGTATGTTTGTAAACTGTACCCACGAGATAGGAGAAATCTTAGTGTGGGGCAATGTTTAAAAAAAAATAAGCTGAATTATTATTATTAATTTGTATGAACTGCATCAATGTCTCATACAACATAAATAAACACAATTTTGATCCCCAGCGTGTCTTATTTTGATGGATTTTCCGATCTCACTTTCAACCTCTATATTCCACATACCCACAGCACATTACAGCTTGGTCAAACAGCAACTGTACTTTAAATAGTTTCAAACCATATTTCACCTAACCACTTTATGTCCTAACTTATCCAATTTAAAGCGAATCAACTAAGTACCATCAAAACGTTAACATACTTACCGAAATGTTGATAACTTCCAAAATTACCTGAACAGACCGAATATCAGACTATAAATCCCCAATTTAAAGTTTACCGAGTTTGTGTTAAACCTTGTTGCAGGTAATAGTATCAAGTTCCTTTTACTTTGGGGGACTAGAAATTCGTGTTAGCGGACTATGTTACGGGTAAGATAAATTAATTATGAGTAACGTTAGGTGCTAGGCAGAGTAGGAATTTTCGAACTAAGTATCATGTAGCATATTCTAGGTATTATGATTTATTATTACCAACACTTATACGTCCAATGCTGACTGATATTATATTGTAGCTAAAATTTGGAGAAATTATTACGTTTTCACTAGCACAATGGGGTAACTCTTTTTGGTTTTTTTGTGCATAATGAATAATAATAATAATATAATAATATCCTCCTGATCGAATTTCGGTCACGGCGGCCAATATCACCGGAGATTAGCCAACTACGCAGGAGATATTATAGAGCACAAGTGTGTGCGCAAACACAAGTGCTCTCTCTATTCCTTCACTCTCATAGTCCGATGGGACGGCAATAATATTATAATAAATATATATATATATTGTAGCATAATGAATATTAGTGTATTTAAACGCATCCACAACAGGGGAACAAACATTACTCGAAGTATGGGACAAAGTTTTTAAAAAATTGTGCTTGTTTAAATTACGTATACGACCCGGGTACGTCTTAAAACTGCGGCCAGACACCGGAGGACGGGCAGCAGCGTCCTCTCACTAATCGGTGAGCTACTGCGATCCCCAAGCCGCCTGCCAAGCGTGGGGATTATGGCAAACCCCCCCTTCAGGGAGGCCTTCGTTCAGCAGTGGACATCTTATGGCTGATGATGATGATGATGATGATGAAATTACGTATATATTCTTATGGAATGATTTAATCTGACTGTGGTCTATGGTTCAATCTTTTTATCGAACACACTTATAAAGGTATTGTTAAGTTTTTATTCTAGAACGTATGACTATGAATCTTCCACAGAACAGTATGATTGAACAGTTTTCTTTAAATATTTTATATTATACCCATACACAGCGGCGTTCACAGAGGTTTTAGACAGGGTAGGCAGAACATTTTAAAAGCTTTACTTATCAAAAATACCTACTGCATGTTGGTACTGGTTCGTCGTCTTGTCGATTAAATAATGATGTATGTGATTTGCCATCCAAATATTATATAATAATAAATATTTATCTGAGTCATGTAAGGTAGGCAATGTCTTTTTGTCTTTATGAACTGCACGCCACTGCCCATACATGACAACAACGACGACATATTCAGAATCAAAGGTAAAATTATACAAGTTTAAAGTAAAAAGAAAAATTATGAATCCATTTTTCTTTTTAATATTAAACATAAAGCGCATTTTTTAAAATTTCAATTTAGGTATTTTCCCTGAATAAGGGTTACCATTATTTTATTTAGATAAGTCTTTTTCAGTTATACCGTTTGCGTTTGTAAAATTTTACCTTTTCAACGTGGACGACTCCTCGCGAAGTTTTTCAATTAAAACCAATCGGAGTAAGAGATCAAAATGCCCGCGTTTCAGTAAACTGATTTCACGTTGAAAATTACTTTTGAGGGTGAGTTAAAATGTTAAACTAGCTTTTCGGTATCATAATAAACAACTTGTTTGGGTAACTTACTTTTTTGATATTAAAGTAGGATATAACGGTTAAGTAACTTATATATCAAGTAGTTATCAGTTCTTGACATGACTTTACCTTTATAAAAGGGTAAATAGGGGTAAAAAGAAAAACAGGAAGACTAAGAAGAAACACTGATCAGCTGAAGGAAAAAGCAATTGTAGAGACAACTTAACAACTAAAAGATTTAGCGTTAGCGTTAATATAATTGTATTTGCAATTCCCTTGCAGGGGTGTATGTTTGAAATTTTATTGTTATTTACCATGTTTGTACAACATGTTTGCAATAAAATAAATTAATGTTTTTGAATTTTCATTATAATTAGTTGTTTAATTAGTTTTCACCAGTCAAAACTGGGA
This sequence comes from Shargacucullia verbasci, assembly GCA_947562105.1. Lineage (NCBI taxonomy): Eukaryota > Metazoa > Arthropoda > Insecta > Lepidoptera > Noctuidae > Shargacucullia > Shargacucullia verbasci. Next base: position 4,981,389 of record OX387296.1, read on the forward strand.
CGTCAGCTCTATGGAAATGTTCATTACAAAATGTACACGCGTCCACGAAAAACGCGTCAAAATTCAGTAACATTTGAATTTGAATTACGAACTAACACGTTCGTTAAACTTCGGCACGTGTTAACGACAATTTCCGAGCTTGTCGTAGGTACTCTTAGTATTCAATTTACTTCAGCTAACTGCTAATTACTTCTGCGTTTCAAACTTAACATAACCTCAAACATGTTTTGCGATACTATTGAAATTATATTTGATTGATATTTCGACTAATTAGTTTGGCTATAAATAGCCCCTTGTAAACCGTTTAAGAGAAGCTCGAAGGGGAAATCAAGAATCTAATTAAATCGAGTCCCGTGACCCCGTTTGATTAAAATGTAAGGATTTCACTTACAAGTCATTGGGAACAATTTAAGTGAATTGATCAATCTAATGAGAATTTAACGCGGTTTGAGTGTTTCAAAACGGAGGATGGGGATGTCGCCGACAACGTTATTTATTGAAATGGGGATCATTGGAGTTTCAATGTGTTTTTAATTTGCCGTTTTGTCGTCTTTTTTCTGTCTCAGTGCCCTTTGACAAATAGTCGGGACAAATTAACAAGGCTGGAATTGTGCACTGAAAAAAAAGATTGTTGAACAAGTGCGAATTTTACTTGTTTAAGTATTTCATGTTTAATCCTAAAAAGAAAATTATAATACCTATAAACCATACATGATTATTGGCGATAAAGTCAACATGATCAAAATATTAATAATCACACATTATTTTCCTAATAACTAACTTGTTTGAAACAGTCATTTCAATTATCAAGTAAGGTTTATTTAAACAACTTCACTGATGAACACGATTAAGAACTTATTTATTTTTAGTATCATATTTGTTTAAATCAGTGATAAAGTAAGCTTTATTGCTAGCAAACAAGTAGCTTTATGTTCCCATATATGAACATTTTACTTGATAAAAGGTAACAAAAACTTTATGGCAGCCATAATATTTTTTTTTCAGTGTGTACACAAAACTAATTAATATATTTTTATCTACAGTCAAGTTAGGCAGAGGTGATTCCACCTACATTTCGCTAATAACATAGTATTAGTGTCTTGATATATAGGTACAAAAAAATATTAATTCCAACATAACTTACCGACCTGGTAGTCGAACTCAGAACCTCTCTCTCCGCAGCCGATTGCAATCCTCATTCTATGATCAGTACACAAATTCATTATATCTGTTCAGCTTACATCTATCCATTATTTTGTACATGCCACCCCTTTTTTACGAAACTTTCGGTCCTGTACTTATAGTACGAGTTTTCTTCGAGCTCTACCATACTTAAAGTAAGCCAAAAATGTACGAAAATTCGCGGGCATTCTTGATAAAGTGAAATAGTTGAAAAAAATGCGCGCGCTCTCACGTATTTTAACGAAACTTGTAGTAGGGGTGCTGAGCTAGTCTCATCCGCAAACTCAATAATAGGTGCTATGATTAATTACTATAACTAGATACGCAATAGACTGTGCTAACATGGTTCTGTGTACTTAGTATTACCCTATTGTTTGTAGTAATAGTAGCGTCTATTGTCTTACAATATCATAGTATGTTAGTTAGTAATGTTATCTCAGGTATCTGGATAATCATAGAACAGTTCTCACGTCCAGAATTATCGGATTAATATTATTATTTATTTATATTCGGGCTTCTGAGGCTCATAGATATCTTAATTGAAATAACATTTGGGAATTTATTTTCGGTTTGGCTTCCCTGTAACGGTGAAAGACGAATTCTGTTGACTTACAGATATTATAACTGGTTTTGGCATTTAATTTCATCAACAAGCGTTGCATGAACTTTTCTAAACTTTTTCTCACCCAAAATGTGTGAAAATATAATATTTGTTGAAGGATTTTGACAATAAATGGCGAGTGAAAAAGTTCAATAAAAGTTCACGCTACGCTGCAAGAGTACATAGATGAACCTATTTAATCAGTATTCACAATTCAGCATTCGCAAATGTAAAAAAGTCTCATCAAAAAATAAAACTTCTCTCGCTTCACATTTCCACTGAAACCGTACAATGTGCAGGAACTTTGTCATTCATTCCCTTTTATAAAACTAACAATACGAAACAAATTCGCAAAGTTCACGACTGTGAACGAAACTCTAGTCATTTGGGAGTCGATAACAGACCAGGTGCATGAAGTTAGGTCTGTTCAGGAAAGTTACAGTTGTTTTAATAGAAGTTAACGCTAATAATGCTATTGTACTGATACAATTAGATTAAAAGTTTGAAAACATGTGTTTGTGTCAAACTTGTTACAATTGACTGGACTGTTTCATTAGGGTTTCTGTTGTTTAGCCTTTTCAAAGGACTAACTAACTTTTTCTAACTTTATGAAGTAATGTTTAGATTTCTTTGAAAGAATTGTTTTGATAAAAAGTAAAAAACACACAAAAAATGAAATGGTAATTTGTGTTATATTTCTGCCATTCTCAGCCTAGTATACGAGTATCAGAAATTGGACAGCTGAGGTATATTTTGTTAGAAATAAGACATCGTTTTCTGTGTATACTGGCCATTTGTTGATGTTGTTGTTGATATTGAAACCATACATAAAACTTGTATGTATAGCTAAAGTTGTTCAGTGGAAATTTCAGCGTAAGAAACAAAAGATTCAAGCTTTTAGTAGTGCTGTAATTCACGATAAAATTCCAATGAACAGCATTCTGTGTCAGACCTATTAACCCACTCAAATGCTTTAAGCCAGTCGAGATAAATGGACAACTCTACCTCTTCCAATCTGGCTAACTATCGTTTTAACGTAGAAATGCTGCTTTTAGCTCAAGCCAATAGTACTACTGTTAATGGTTTAGTTCGATGGAGTAAGTTTATCGATAAAATCCTATATATGTAGGTATTGGTACCGCAACGAGTGCGACTCAGTACTATTTACGATGCAAAGTTAGAAAGCCATCTTCGTGTATTAAAGGCATTAAATTGATGATAAGGTTGGCGCAGTGCTTGAGCGATCGACTACTGCGCTACGTGTCCCGCAGCCTAATTACGTAAAAAAGCGATAGCACTCTCACTGTCAGGCATTACATTATATGACACAAAAATCACGTTTGACAGAATTTATCGCGCGATCTACACCTTTCGCTACATCGGTAATTAGGCTGCCGGTTTGATTCCCGCACGAAACAAATATTATAGTATAATCCACAGATAGTTGTTTCCGTTGTTTGTAAACGCACTCACGATACAGGAATTATTACTATGTAGATGAGGCAATGTTTAAAAAAACGGGGTCACCAAGATAACATGCTGAAGGAGAATCAATTACATAATTTTGAATCATCATCGTATTTCTTCTTCTTTTTCATGAGTTGTGAGGAAAAGTGGATTTATGGTATTTACTGAATTAAAATTATTCCAATTTGAATCCAATTTATTCGGATTGGAATACTTTTTGAGAGTACCCCATCTGATCAGACCTACCCATATAAACTAATTTATTACATCCAAAGAAATCTAAGTTATCAGTCAATATAAGTCGAAAAGTCGAGGGAAAGTTATGAGTTCTGCTTTACATCAATACATCGAGAGCGCAGGTTTAAAAATGTTACATATTTGCACGGAATTAAGTTTAATTTTTATTGCATTGGATGTGTTATGAGAGCCGACGCGTTCGGCAGTCTAATTACCGATGTAGCAATCAGTTTGCAACAAGCGTAGATCGCGCAATAGCTACTGTCAAACGTAATTTTTGTGTCATATATGTATAAGCCAACAGTGACGCTGCTGTCGTGTGACTGTCGCGTTGCTGTCGCTATTTTGACGTAATTAGTCTGCGGGTATTAAAATATGGTATAGTAACATTTCTATTGACTAATTGCACTTCAAATATCGAACAGAACAGCAAAAATCCTTCGATCATCGCGTAGATAATAATCTCAAATCAACGTAACAATCTCGCAGTATTTTACGCTGACGTTTCATAAAAGCGAATCAGCATTTTTTCATTGCCCGTGTGCCACACTTTATCTTTCACGCTGATGTGGAAGGTTTTTAGCGTAATTTTATACAGGATTCCCTTGACGAAGTATACGAGTTGCCTCCTAAATTACACACGGAATACGAAATGGGAATTTCTGTTGCTGAATACCACCGCTAATTAATATTTGTTTCAGTGCACAGAGCTAATATTATTGGTTTATTTTGCGTATTTAAATGTATTTTTGGTATAGTTTCGTGTTGATTCAGGTGTGGTGACAGGCTGCTGCATTGTAACAGGATTGTGATTTTAATATTTATGAATATTAATCAACTTTTGTGGGCGCTTATTTACGGTGGGTACGCAAATATTTTTTGTGGATTATGAAAAGTTAATAAGGGTTATTTGTGGAAGTGTTAATATTAGTGTAGGCGTTTGGATGGACGTAAAGTATCACGTATATAAGATACTTACAATAGAAAAATATAGTGTGTGTTTGTTATCGATGCTCGACTGTGAATTTGATTCATGACTTAATTGGGGATAACGTGTGCACTTTTATATAAATTTTGGTGTATATCATGTACGTTTCCTCTAACTGATCGATCTAAATATTATACTAAAAAGTTTTCAAACTACAGGGGTAAGGTAAAATTTACTAGGGACGTAGGCAAATACGAAGAAAGTATGTACACAAATACATAAAACTTGGAAATTACAATTTTAATCAACTCACATAAATATTTTACCAGCTATTCTACTAACCCCTTTAAGTTATAAAAGCTTGAAGATAGAATTAAGGTCCTCTTTCTAATTAAAATTAAACATAAATCTTAGGCCCCTAAAACGGGAATTAAAACGATGGTAGGTACTTTATTATCATTGTAAAGGCGAAAACGCACTACCTTCCCGCGGCTTTATTCTCTCTAAGCAATTTATTTTATCTCTCTGATTTTAAGGTAAAATAATTAAAAGATAATGACAGTAGGCAATTATAATTTAAAAAAATAATTGTGATGAACACTGAGATCGTCTGGCGCACCATGGGCATTCAGCCTCGATATTCATTGCTGACCCCCAATCTTTCTACTACGGCATGAGCGATTTCCATATGGTACCTTGTGCTGATACGAAAGAAGAAAAAAATAAAAGCTTTTTATGATAGATATATATAACTAAACAGTGATAGCCTAGCGGTTGAGTGCTTGCCTTCCATGCAGGAGGGTCCGCGTTCAAATCCGGCCCGCACCTCTGACTTTTCGGAATCATGTGCGGATCAGAATTTGATTATCACTTGCATTTACGGTGAAGGAAAAACATCGTGAGGAAACCTGCACACCTGAGAGGGCTCCATAAAGTTCTCGACGGTGTGTGTAGTCCGCCAACCCGCACCGGGCCAGCGTGGTGGAGTAAGGCCTACCCCTTCTCATTCTGAGAAGAGACCCTTGCCCAGCAGTGGGACAGTAATGGGTTGAATTTATGATAGATATAACTTGCGTATCAGCTCATGGTAAGCTATCACAGATATCCATAAATATCCATAGTGAAAAGAAGTTATTTATTTCGCAATAAGGACTTTTCAATCATGTTTGCTTATCTTTTTTATATCCTTGATGTTGCCGGCATTTGCTATGATTACCTGAGAAGAACCATTATATTAATTTTTATTGATATCTACTGCTTCACTTGAAAAGACTTATATTCCGCAGCCTGATTACCGATGTAGCGACAGGCGTAGATCGCGCGATAACTTCTGTCAAACGTCATTTTTGTGACATATAATGTATTGGCTGACAGTGAGATTGCTGTCGCGTGGCTATCGCGTTGCTGTCGCTTTTTTACGTCATTAGGCTGCCGGTAATGTTACTGGCCGTTCCTAGTCTATAACTTACAAAAGTTAAGCTCATTACTATTTCACTGCTCAGCAAGGACCTGTTCTTAGGATGAAAAGGGTTTGGCCTAAGTGTACCACGCTAGGCTAGTGCGGGTAGACTTCACGCACCATTGAAGTTCACGGATATCAGATAGTACCAGATAGGCGGGTTTACTCATAGTGTCTTTCTTCAGCGTTAACGCAAGCAATAATTTATAATGATAAGTTTGAGGTGAGAGGCCAGTTTGAAGCAAGCATTCAACCGCCAGCCTATAAATTCAAATTTATAACAGTGAATTTTTTATTTAAATCTAAACGAAATAATTTTTGACAACATACATTTAGACTGACTGTTTGAAAACAGACAAAATAATTTCCCTGCAATCCGCAAAATGTACAGATAAAAGACATTAGTGAAATTGTCAGTGAGATTACATTCCCGTAAAATGTTTGGACGGAATATTAAATTTTGGACCTTATGTTGACCGCCATAAAATGTAAAATATGTCAGTGGGATACCCAACCCAGCCAGACATGACATTGTGGTGAAAAAATTGTCGAATAGACAGAGATTTATTTTATGTGGCAGAAAACGGTTGGACTTATCTCGGCTTTTAGGAGAGCCGCGTCGTTTGTACCAATTAAGTTTTTCCACTTGAAAGTTTTGGAAAAAGACATTTTTATTGGATAAAGGATTTCAAATTATTCAAGCTGTCACCTGCACGCATGAGGAATTTAGGACCGCTCCCAAATACCCAAAATAATGGCCTATTTGTGATCGACTTGCTAGGAACACGAACGATACTGAAGCGTACAAAATGTACTCAAGTTTTCCGTCGTGAGAGCGCTTTTAGCGATAACACTATCCATTATAATTTCTGCCCTTGTATCAGTAATATAACATAGCATAATTACAGTCAGCATCAAAAATATGTATACACGTAGCGAAATTCACAACGCTTATTCTTAGAGAACTATTGATTAAAATCATAAAATTTAAATGACTATGTAATTTTATGTATCCGCAGATACTATGTGTTGTCAAGAGTTCAATCACTATTTCCTCTAAAAAACGCTTTTGAATCTCATTAAGTGTATACATTTTATTGATGCTGACTGTACCCCCGAAGGATTAAGCAAAGTTGAATATACACCCACATTCTTCGATGCTGTTATTAGATCTGTGAGCAACCTATTCCTATTCCTATCTACCGGGAACGATTCTAAACTCCAGAGTGCCAAACCCAAGACCTCAGACTTACCATCCGCGCATGTGACTTATCCAGTATAACCGTAAAATCTATAGGTAATAGAAAATATTATGGATTTCTTTAGTGCGTTCTTTCTTCACAATGTTCAAGAAAGCTAGTTTGCTTTATAATATTGCTTCCTTCTGTAGTTATTGAGGGAACAATCTTGTTGCTACAATCCTACCGCTTGAAGGCATATTGATATTACTCCAATATTGTATTTCTGTACCGTGTTGGTTAACCCGTATAATATCAGTAAGATCGGATAGAATATTAGCTATTAACCTTTTCCCTGACAGGATAAATTTTCTTGCCCCTTTTTTACCTTATTGATAAGCGCGTGACCAAATTCGGGTCTTTGGCTATGTCGGGTAGTCGAACCAACTGTTTTCTGTTTACCAATTTTCTCAATAAAGTGATATGATTACAACAATAGGTGTGCGATATTCAGCCGGCACGGTTGGCGCAGTAGTTGAGCGATCGACTGCCGCGCTAAGTGTAGCGAGATCGATTTCCTCACGAAACAAATCTTTTTTATTCAAATATGTAGGGACACATTATATGTAAACATATATTTTATATATTAAATAATCATCTTTCCATAAAGTTATACCTACATGTTTATTCCGTCAACGAATTCATTTCATAATTTACATAAGCAATAATTTGCCTCAAAACAGTATTCTCAAATTATTTATTAAGTAGAATTACAAAAAATATTACAATAAAATAGAATGGATACCTCTAAAGGAACGAGGTAAAGTAAATTTGTAAAGAAAATGTAGAATTCTATCTTTTGGAATTTAAAGGTAGACTAATTAAGGGGATCTTTCCTTACGAATGAATAAATTGAATTTCTTACTTAGGTACTCGTATAAATGTTTTTGTTAGATAGTATTTGTATTTCTAGCCATTTATTTCAATAATTTGTTTTATCTTCAACGTTAAAATCTTCATCGCGTACCTAACTACCAATTACGCAAAGATCTGTCTAAGATAAAACGAATTAAAAGTAATAAAATAAAAAGATCTATCTACCTAAAGCTTTTTACAAGGTACAAAGGCCTTTTTTTAAAAGGTGTTACAGTTTTTTTACTGAAAAAGTTATAACGCTCCTGTGAATATTTATAACAGTGAACATGAAAAATATTTTATTTTTGGTTAGTTACAAAATCTTAAAGTTATTCTTAAAATATATAATAAATGAGGACTGTGAGCTGTTTATCATCTCGCAAAATTGCAAATGTCACCTGGAGAAAATGAATTATGTCGAAGCTCTAAAGGGAACTGTTTCTTTAACTATTGTCAACACATAATAATTTATTATTGTTGTTTTGCTACTAAAAAATAAAGTGACGAAAAACTATTTATTTAGGGCAAACATATAGAAAACGCAAACATCCAGATTAGGAATACATTCTAAAGGTTTAGGAATTATATCATCATTTATTATAATTTGCCAAGTAAAAACTTTAAACTTTTTTTTTATTATCAATCATTTGAGACATTTTTTAAGTGCCCACTCGTTTACAAATGCAATAAGTTCAGCATTACTGTTTTGATAATTATGTTTTTAAACTTTATAATAAGATTATATTTACTTTATCTCAATTGACCGCCACTTCAGTTTGGTTTGAACTTTACAGTGATTTAAAGTTCATGTGACTAGTAAGTAAATCATAAGTAAGTCATAAATACTAAATATACAAAGCTCAGTCAATGGCAGTTTAACAAACCAAAAGGTGGCTTTAACAAAATCTCCGTCTCACAAACTAAGGGTCCGTCTTTAATAAATTAACAAAGTTCTTGAATTCTGTTGTTTGTCTTTTAATTACTCCACAAAAGTTTTATCATTTTTGATCGGCAGAGGAATTTCGGAATGGAAAAACTTTTGCGGAGCGTTGTACAAGTAACGATATTTTTGTTAAGAATGATTGAAGCTTTGACTATTGTTTTGTTTATTAATGAGAGGGAACTGGGCTTGTTTTGTTTCGGAATTCGACTAACGGACTTACAGTCCATTAAATAGCTGTACTTACTCTGGAATTGTTGGAATTGGTTACTTATTTCATTAATGTCATCAATCAGCCCTTATGACAACATAAGGGCTGATTTTTCAATAGGAGGACGAGCCTATAGGGAGGAGGATGGCAATAGGTTCGTCCTCCTATTACACTTTATTTTTTCTATTTTTTTTAGTTCGTAACAATCTACTCAGAAAATTACCCTAAATGGTATTGCATTGTCCCTTTTATTCTATTGTTTAGCCTGTCATTGTCCCCAACCCCCCCATCAAATACGAAAACAAACCACAATACCAATCCATCAATCCATTCTAAATTCAAATCAATAAACAAATTCAGTAAAAGCCAGAGCAATTAAATTATGCCGTTTAGCAATAACCCTCCAATGGCATTGGTTACGAAATAAATTGTCTCTGAAATTGCTCTTTACTGTAGAATCTCGTTGGCTGGGTCCAAATGAGCCACTTCTCTGACAAGATGACGTGTTTTCTACCAACCCTGTTACTTCAGAGTAATGATCTTGTCTTTTTTCTCCTTCTTTTTTGTCCTGAAATTAGGTTCGTAGAGAATGACCTAGTTTAGACGGTTTTTAGTTTGCATTTTTCTGAGGATGCTAGGAGTTACAATTAAGACGCTGTTCCTACGTAGATGTAAGACTAACACAGATAAAAAATCACTAATACATTTTCATATGTTTTATTGGTTTTTTTTTTTATAGAAGTAGTATCTTGTTTTGGACTCCATTCATCGGTACACAGATTTTATCAATTATGCAGAAGATAATTATAGATATTAGCCCGAATTGCGGGCTTTCGTTGACCTTCACCGTATTTAATTTATCATCAAGGCAAAAATGTATGAAAGCAGTGTACGCGCAGTTTCGGTAGAAGTTTAAATTTAAAGATCTTTTGCCAATTTTTATAAGCTTTTGTTATTGATATTCATCTGTTTTTCCTGTAGTAGTAATGAAACTTCTAAGCATTCATCCTTCTACTCAATTCATAACCAAACTTGATGTAAGTAAGTTATTTAAAGCTCGCGTACCTCATACGTGACTGAGAGATCGACACTTTTCTGTATCATTCTAACATCCCTCACGTTTCAAATAGAGTGTGACGTTTCATAAATGTATAATAAATATCTTCTTTAGGAGAAAATATGCTATAAAAGCCAATACTTTTATCTTTACGTTCGGTGGTGTGAGTGAGATAACAGGTTTATAGCAAGCTTGCAATCGAACACAAGGATATAGTAACTTAACCTAGTGTAGATTTTTGAATCTCCCATTATCGTCATGTGTCTTCAAATTTTTGGTTGTAGGTCCAGTTGAATAACGAGATAATATAGGTACAAAGTTACTATTATAGATGAAGTCATCTAAAGTAGTTTTAATGAGCATAAATTCGTTGGTCTAGTGGTCGCAAGTGCCACTGTTGAGCTTCAAGACCTAGATTCGATTGGTTTGATGGTCGGGAAAAGTTGTTGTTTGGTTTAATGTATGGGAACTCGGTAGATGGCAATAGGCTTGCCCCACTTGGCGAAATTTTGCCTTATCCTTCGGGAAATGCAAGGCGTGGTGCTATGTATGTACCCATGACAATACTTCCCCAATAAAAACAATTCCTAACAAAAATAAGGACACGATTAGAAAATAAACGTTATCGCTAACTTTAGCTCTTACATTCGCTGCCATTTCTTGGCCAGAACTTATATATTGGCCATGGCTATTACGACCTGATTTTAACTATGACAAGACACATTATTATCATCAAAGAGGTCCGTGGTCATGAAATTAATGCTTGCCGACACATTTTCTGCCTAATAATTAAGTGAATCAGTTTCCACACTTGTTACTAATATTAGCCATTATTATTTCGTATCACGTCCTCTGTACAAATGTTTTCTTTTATACCGTGCACGGATTTTTTCTCTGTCATTACATTACTAATACATTATGTATGTACGCTAATTAATGCGGCACTCATTACGATTGTTTTTTTTTTTGGTTGTATTTTCCGTGACAAGGCTCCTTTCTTAATTATAATGGTATTAGTAGTAAATTGGATGGATAATTTTATGAGCGCTAAGCTGAAACTAGGTGATATTTTAGCTGATTTAACAGAACATGACATAGCATCACGCATGTATTTTCCAAAAGGTTTGGCAGAGATATACGATGTTGTACACTGTAGGTGTACAATATCGTACATCTCTCTTGGATATCTCTCTCTTTTGGATTTTTAAGTAATGGTGTAGGTTTGGAATGGTGAGTGAATAGATCGAGGTTCTTCGCTATATGTAGTCAGCACAATTTTTAAATCTATTAATGCCAGAAATTTTATGCGTATGTATAATTTCTCAATGCGTGTGTGTCAGCGCTCCATATTTCAATAAAAAACGAAATATACCTAAAAGCCATACACACAGATTCCGAGATCGCCTTATTTAATAAAACAGCAACAACCGAGTCAAAGCAAAACATGTTCATGAAATTCAAATATCAAATGACGTGACGAATATTTTCGTATGCTCACGACTCTTGTTGATAGATGTTGGGCAGCTGTCTAAGGATAAGTGATGATTTTGTTTACCCAGATTTTGATGGACGATGTTTCCGTGGAAATAAGGTAGGTGTATTATTTTCTTGCTGGTAAGAGGGTGAAAAGTTATTGTGTTTACTGGTTTGTGGAGAGGCTAAATGGATTCAGAGTCTTCTATCGCATCGGTTTCCAAAACTTTTTATTCTGTCGTGTCAGCACGAACTGATATCGTAGTGGAAAGATTAGCCAGTCAGCAATATTGGTTCGCACCTCTTTCTTCTTCTTGTTTCCCTTACACCAGCTTACACATAAGAATTGCTCATGTTGTGGTAAAAACTTTAGACATCCAGTTTGGATTGATGAAAGGCGATTAACGAAAAAGATTTATAACGCGGTTGTTAGTGGAAACGCCAGGAGGGGACGCCCTAGAAGGACGTATACGGACCTTATTGGTGATGTCCTTCAAAAAGGTCAGGTGCGCAGTACCCACAACCGGCGTTCATGTATGAAACGATGCATGAATGTAGATGAAGCAAAAGGGTTATGTAAGGATCGTAGCACGTGGCGTTCCGTAGTTTCTGCCTACCCCCAGTGGAAAAAGGCGTGACTATGTATTTATGTATCCAGCATGGTTTGTAGTGAGGCAAAGTTTCTTCTTATACCTACCAAAAGAGATTGTACACACACACATTTCTCTGAAACTATTATTGTGTCACTTACATGAGGGGAGAGCTTTTTTCCCATCTACGGGCACATTTCCGGAAAATTTATCGAACCTAGGACGCTCCGAAGATACGCTTGCGACTACTAAACCAATATGTTTTTCCTTTATAAATCTTTTAAATATATTAAAATTATTTGATCATAAAACGAAGATTTTCACACTTAATTAGCAAGTTATTGGTCGCGCGTAATTAAGTTTTAAATTGAAACAGTCTTCCTTAATTAGTTTTGAATATTAAATTGGATTATGAAAGGATTATTGAATATGATTTAAATGGATTTTGAATTACCAATAGCGTTCCTATCATAACATTTTATCGTTTTATTTGTGTTCGTTCACAAATTAATTGAGTAAGCGTATTTATTTGCATCATTATCCGCTTTTAGACTTATTCGGAGTTTTTCAATCTCGACAATTTATCTATCTAATCACTTCGTCAAAATACAACGTTTTGTACACCTACAAAGTAGGTACTTATATAAACATATCATAATTTTAAAATAGGGTAGAGCCCCACGATGATGCATGTCTGTCGTCACATAATCTAAATATTTATTTTTTAATTAAAGAAATAAAAAACTTTTCGCCACACTAGCATTTCTTCTGTATCGTGGGTACAGTACATACATGTCACATGCACACACAACTAGACCCGAAACAACTACAACAACTATTACTATAAATATTTGTTCCCTGCGGGGATCGAACCCGCGGCACGTAGCGTAGAAAGCTAATCGCTTAGCCACTGTTCCAACCATGTCGTCAAAATACAATAATACCTTTGAATTTGTTTCGTCGTTTTTCTCAGAGGCAGTCAGTAGGAAACGCCGGCGCCATCTAGATCTAAAAAAGACTGAAAGCTTCCAGTAAGGAATTATTGACAGAAAATAAATCATTATTTCATTTCATTATATTGTGCGGATTTTTCTAAATCTCGACAACAGAGCCACTTACCGGGTCCAACTATGGCTAAAAACCATCCAAATGACACCGTAAGTACAAAAACAAAAATTCACCAAAATCGATCAAGCCGTTTAGGGAGCGAAGAATTAAGAACACACGCACACCTAAATTTTATTTATACATATACATAGGTTTAGTCTTCCTTTTACTTATATGATCTTATTTTTCAAGAAATAAGGTACTAATATCTTTTACCAAGGTTTCTAGTAAGGGCGTGCCATTAAATTATTCGGTAATTATGTCCCTTAAGGGCCCTTATTTAGGAGGGTGGGCTTAATTAAAACTGTACATAACGGGCGATGTATATAAAATGTTTAATTAATAATTATACTGGGTTGTCATCCTTGGCCATTCAGGGTTGCGCGTTAAATCAGTTTTTCATTGCCCCGGTAATGTTAACGGGTCTACCGCATAATACAGGAAGATTAATTTGTTGTTACACAAGAGGTGTGTGGACGTAGTGAAAATAATGGTGATACTTTTTGGGATTTTGTATTAATTTTAGATTTTAAAATCAAAGATTAAAACATTTATTACAACAATATCGCTCTTTTTATTTAATTAATTTGTATGCCAAACAAAGGTCTATGGTGTAGAAATGAATGAATATACATATGTATATATATAGTATGCTATAAGTAGATGCTTTTGATATATTTTTTCACAGTTGATAGGTTCACGTTTGATCTATATTTCATTTAAAAAGATGATGTGATCAACGATGATACACGCTTGCTCGAGAAGTACTCTAACTCACTTAAGACTTGAAGACTCCATATATTATATGAAATTAATTAACACGAGTAGTATGAGTTTAATACTCATAAAAGATAAAATGAAAAAACGATAAAATATAAAGAGAAAGGTAGACATTTTTTAACCACGTTTCTGCGTTTTAGTATCTATTTTTTTTTAATACCTACGTAAATGTGTGTGCTTCTACCAATACCTAAACGTATCGTAACGAAAAAATAAACATCCCTAAATAAACAGTAGTGCCACCACAAATCCAGCAATATCCTCTTTTCGCATATTATTTCTTATATATATATATCGTAAAACATTTGCCTCCAGCGCTATATTGAACACATAAACTTTGTGAACGTGGGCAAACAAAGTGACTGCTTACTTTTCAAACTTTATCCCTTTACTGGGATTGTGTTGGCAGATATTGTGTTCTGTTTCAATCTTCACCGAGCGAAAAGCGTTGTCATTCGGTGGTTTTCGAAAATAGAATTTCGTTGCGGAACGTTTTGGTCATATTAACTGACGGTACCTGAAACGCTACCTGAAACATATCGTGAGATCAAATCAGATAAATTGGAGTTATCTGTACAACTTACCGTTTGTTAACGCAGTTTGAGAAACTAGTTTCTTCATAATCACCAACACATTCTAATAAACGACATTGACGACACGGTTGGCGCAGTGGCTAAGCGATTAGCTTGCTGCGGTACGTGTCGCGGGTTCGATCCCCGCACGGAACAAATATTTGTATGATCTACAGATAGTTGTTTCAGGTCTGGTTGTGTGTGCATGTGACATGTATGTTTGTAAACTGTACCCACGATACAGGAGAAATCCTAGTGTGGGGCAACGTTTTTTAAAAAAAGAAAAGAAAAAAAAAAAAAAAACAGTGTTTCATAACGTATCAAATTTTATCCCAATAACATAAAAAATATTGCAAAGCATGGACCTAATAAGCAGCGGCTTGGATGTCTGTCGGCAAGATCAAAGTACACGTACATGGCAGATACTCTTCCCCGCACTCTGTTTCCCCGCGCTTGCTCCTATTGCGTAGCGCACGAATGCACCGCTACGTTACCGGAGCGATGCCGCTGTCGTCCTACGCGTCGTAACTGGTAAAAGCGCGCAGGGTAACCAATATTTTACTCACTATCCGGAATAGCATAGACATTATGTATCTTCGAGTGTGTTATATTTAGGTATAATATGGATTTTGGATTTAGTTAATAATATTATAATTTAGTTTAAGTGTTTAGTGAATTGCGTTAACAAAAATTAACGTTGTATATTATAGTTCTTTCGCTTCTTCTTCTGTTGTGTTGGTAGGTACTGGCTATGGGTCAGCAATGGTGGTATCGAGGCAAACTCCCCAGAGGTCGCCAGATGTTCTATTGTTTCGTCTCTCGTGTGGGTCTTTCCCTACACCTCCACTTTCTTTTTCTTTCGCTTATGACAATGGGGCGATATGTAATAAATATTTGCCACAACATAATAAAAACATGAGTAACGACCCTATGTAAAATCACTTTTAAAACACATAACAATTATTTTTTGACACCGTTTCCATATTACGTCATATCCTTAGAACTTATTAACACATAAATATTTACTTTACTTTATCATTTTATTAACTTACCCAAGTGTTAAAAGAGAATTCTTTTAGAATAAACGTTCCTCCATAAAACATTTCTTACATAAGTACAGTGATGAGCAAAAATAAAAATTTATTGTTAGAAATTGTACCGACTTTGAAAGAGCGGCTTTAATACGAAATATTGAGAATACATATCAACTTCTTTACTTTTTAAGAATTGGAGTACAAGTGGAAGTAGTGAAATCTAGGTGAATAAATTATTCTTACTTCCTACTAATCCTAGTTATAATATTATAAATGCGAAAGAGAAGAGAAGAAATTTGGCACGAATATAGATAGCATATAGACTTTTTAGCCCGGGAAAATACACGGATTCGTAATCCACGCGGGCGAAGCCGCGAGCGGAAGCTTATAAATGTGAAAGTTAGTGAGGATGGATGGATGGATGGATCTTTGTTACTTTTTCACGCCAGAACGGCTGAACGATTCTGGATGAAATTTGGCGCAAAGATAGATTATAGTCTGGAATAGCACATACGCTACATATGTTATATCTCGGGAAAATGCACGGATTCGTAATCCACGCGGGTGAAGCCGCGGGCGGAAGCTAGTTAATTAATATATAGGATAATCTTGCATCCAGAAGGTTTATATGTCTCCACACTTTGATAGTAACAAAGATAATAAATAAATTCAACCAATTATTATCTCACTGCAGAGCAAGAGTCTTTTCTCAGAATGAAAAGGGTTAAGCCCTAGTCGACCACGCTGGCCTGGTGCGGGTTGGCGGATTACATACACCATCGGGAATTTTATGGAGGCCTCTCAGGTGTGCAGGTTTTTTCACGTTGTTTTAATTCATCTTAAACGCAATTGATAATCTAAATCCGCACATGATCCCGAAAAGTCAGTGGTGCGGGCCGTGTTTTAACTCAGATCCTCTTGCATGGAAGGTAAGAGTTCAACTGCTGACACTGCTTTTTCCAAAGCTAATATTTATTATTAATATCATTCATTTACTTCGTTATAAAGGACTTTTTTATTGTCTCATTGGTCCAGTGGTCGTAAGTGCGACTGTTGAGTATGGGGCTCTGGGTTCCATTCCCGGGTCGAGCAAAGTATTATTGAGTTTTTCTGTCTGGAAATTCTCAGTACCAGAACGGAGTCTGGAACTGTGCCCGGTAGATGGCAATAGGCTCGTTCCCCTATTACATGGGACTCAATAACAGCATCGGCGAAATGTGGGTGTATAATAGTACACCTCTGCCTTACCCTTCAGGGAATACAGGCGTGATGCTATATTTATATATATGAGAATCCAAATTGAAATTGAATATTGTATCATGCACGCCAAGACATGTGAAGTAATTTACTTGTCAATGTCAGGTTAAATTCAATACCCTATGTCTATGTGACGGGATGATAATGAAGAGAAGTTTAGGCATAGATCGGTCAAGATGTGTGCAGATTGGGTTACACTAACGTAACTCTCCTCGTATCCAATTGAAGGGCTACCCATTGTCTTACGTGATGAATTAAATTCAGGCTATCGAAGGGAAACAGATATTGTCGCTTGAAAAGCCATTGATGATTTCAGCTTATTCCACGTATTCCGCTGGTTAATAGAGTTCTATATTTGGACTCTATCCTATACTTCCTACTAATATTATAAATGTGAAAGTTTGAGGGGATGGATGGATGGATTTTTGTTACTCTTTCATGCCAGAACGGCTGAACAGATCTGAATGAAATTTGGCACAGAGATTATAGTCTGGAATAGCACATATGCTACTTTTTATCCGGGAAAATGTACGGGTTCCTAAACCACGCGGGCGAAGCCGCGGGCAGGATCTAGTTTATCATATAAAGTCTAGGGGGCTCAAGTAATGTAGGGCACCGACTGAACAATACTGTATAATATAGATCACAGGTTTTTTTGACTAGGTACATCACTGCTCTAGTAAAAGTTTTACATTTACTAAAATATTGCTGTACAAAAATATATCTACCACAAAAATTAAACTACAACCTTACTAAAAATACTTGTATCAAGAGATTTATTTTGCCAAAGCTAAGAAAAATATCTTTGCGTAAAATAAAAATAATTGAAAAGAAAAAAGACTTTATGATCACATAATTAAATGTACATAAAATAAATTAAAAACACTCTACGTAAAAGAATGTTATTAAAGTGTAAATGATTTTTTATGATAATAATTTTTAGATTGTTTCATTTGTAATTTTATTTATAAATTATAATTTACTATTTTTTAACATTTTATTTATGGACATTTTTAATTTGTTTGAATCGTTTATTGACTATCAATTTTTTTTTATTTAACTATTGAAATTTTAATGTGAACTTGATTGTACTTAATATAATTCAATGTATTTTTTGTCATTAAATGTTGATCTAATACCTAATAACTCATACGCCTTTTAAGGCAGATTTTAGTGAAACGAATTTATAATTTGTGATCATGTAATACCCAAAATGATTTGATTTGATTTGCACAATGAAATATTGAAATTTTAACATAAATAATTTGTACTACAAAGCGATTCTCTTCCTCATAATTATTCAAAGCATTTAAACATACGTATATATACTCTCAGTTCTAATCTCCGTATTCAATGAAAGGATTGAACACGTACAAATTTAACGTACCCAACAGCTGTGTTAAATGCTGAATATGACAATACCAGCTTTGTGTAAGGAGCTAAGACATATTATGTGAGGAACAGTGGAATGGGTTACATTAACTGTATTGTATCACCCTGTGTTATATATACAGTATGAGAATGTAACGATGATAGGAAATATTATGAGTTGATTTTAAGAAGTTAATATGTAACAAAGCATCACACCTGTATTCCCTAAAGGCTTAAGTAGTTACCTATTATTATACACATACATTTCTACGATGCCGATATTAACAAGGGGTGAGCCTATTGCCATCTACCGAACATAGTTCCGGACTCCGTGCTCCTACTGAAAATTTCCTTAATACAGAAAAACCCAATTACACTTTGCCTGATCCGGAATCGAACTTAGGACCTCGCGTTCAGCAGTCTCTTGCGACCACTAGACCATTGAGGCAGTTGAAGAAGTTAGTTCCATATAATTGACAGTGTAGGGTGTTATATGAATACCTATGACAATCGTTAAAGGTATCAGCGGCTCAAAAAGTCTTACGACCAGTCGAGGTCTGACCTTAGAGTATCAGTGTCTCTCAGCAATTGGGTGGTCGAATTCAGATGGCAGTCGCTTCGTGTAAAATACTGATATCCAGCCCCAAATGACGAAGAACTATTTCATAATGTCCATGTTAATTTACTCGAAAGTTTTATATGAAATGAACATCTATTTGCATCGTCATTTAGAGTTTCTTATCATTTAACTGATGGCACGGTTGGCGGAATAGCTAAGCGAATAGCTTTCTGCGCTAAGCGTTCCGGGTTCGAATCCCGCATTTATAAATGGAAGTAAATGAAACTGTTCGGAAAATAAGTTCTTTAAAAGTATGAAAAGTCTTTGATGTTTAACATCGATATTATTTTTCGATATTGACGATACGGTTGGCGCAGTGGCTAAGTGCTTCTGCACCAGGTGTCGCCGGTTCGATTCCCGCATGGAACAAATATTTGTATGATTAACAGTTAGTTTTTTCGGGTCTGGTTGTGTGCATTTGATATGTATGTGTGTAATCTGTACCCAAGATACAGGAGAAATCATAGTGCGGGACAAAGTAAAAAAAAACTCTAATTGAATAGTTGATGACGTCATGATGATTGGGGTGCAGATCCAAATTAATTAAAATAAGATTATACTTAGCTACTCAAGCATTCAGTAAACTCTCTTCAGAAAAAGTTCGTTTGAATTTAATTCTATTCAGATAAATTACTTTGATCTTTGCTGTGAACTATAAAACCCAATATAATAGCCGCTAGCTTTGCACTTATATCTAAATGGAAAATCTTAAATACCATAAGTTATCGTGCTAGCAGTTTACTTAGAAAAAGCTGAAATTATGTGTTTGCTTTAAACTTGCATAGTGCCTATGAAATATTATTATATTCATTAGATTTAACATTGGATATTTAATAGCAATATAATTTATAAGAAATAACATTACTGAATTAAATCCATGTGTATCTACTAAACAGCATTACCCGCATGTATAGAAATGCAGGCAAACAACACTACCCTTTAAGAGAATCGTTTAGCTGCCGGCTTTTGACAAAATTTCCTTGAAATACGCGCTAAATAGGTATTTGGGCGTTAACGTTTCTTAGATCGGAATCTTAACGAATTAATCTGATTTTGGTCTCTATCGTTTTGTCAGATTATGAACTAAGTCGACACATTGCTTTTTCCAAATTTTTGATTAATTTATCGATTATAACGAGATAAGAAAATTTTTAGTTAAAAAAAAAAACGCATTTTTAGAGTAATTATTTCTCAATCTATAAACTATATCAAAAAACCAAAAACGTGTCGACCTTGTTTTGACTTGTGTCTATAACATATAAAAAAATCAGCAAAATCGGCTCATGTTTAATGGGGTAAAAACTTTTAGCTGAACTATAGTCTTAATCAAAGTTAACAAACCATATTCAAAAAAAAAAAACCATACGAACATACAAAACCTCGTTATCCCCATAGAAAAGACAAATTACTCTAACAACTGGTATTGTAAGCACTTTTCCGTTGTCAGCGCAAATCGAATACGTCCCTACATTCTCTGAACGTCGTGTCGTTATCGTCGTGTGTAAAATAAATTCTTTCCACCATTCAAATCCCGGTTGATAGATAGGTTTTTTCTTTGAGCGAACGATGGATCTGTTCACATCTTAATCTTGCGAATTCCTTGGTGGATGGGAGTGTTTTCGCTCTGGTTGCCGTTTTTTCGCATTTTAAGCAATGTCGCTGTGTTTTTCAGGATAAGTGGTAAAGTGAGATTTTGTTTGTCACAAACTTGAGCTTTTTGCTAGCCTATTTAAGTAAACAAAAGCCTGATGATAAGTGCAGTTATATTTGGATTTTGTTACGCCATAAATATACAATTAACGTACATATGTAAAAAAAAATATGGTAAAATATGTAGTGCAAAGTAAGCGATTACGATCAGTTTCCTTGTTTATGAGTACTTCCAAGGCTGATACCAAATTCATATTTATTAATTTAGATCTAAGGTCTATTTTACTAATTGTGCCATCATCAGCCTTGATTAGATCAGTTTATACGTGCGAGATATGGTGCAAATAAAAAATGGCACTCATGGAGCATAGACGATTGGTACAACTATTTTTCGGAGCCGGCCGCGATCGCTGCCTATTGAAACAACTGTTGGTGTTAACAAAGATTTTTTTACGACCACACTATTGTGTCCACAATCATGCAGCCATTTGCTAGACTTAACTAAATATATATTTCTCTCTTCCGTCTGTCTTAATATTAAAATTGTTGTATCAATTTGGATTACAGAGATTGGTTAAACATTCGCAAATTAGATTATAATAGTTGAATAGCATCTAGAACTCAATTGCCTTTACAATAAATCTTCTGTAAAATTTGGGTCCAAAGGTCAATCCCCTAATTCAAAATCTGTATAACTAAAGTTCTGTAAATAAGCAAGAACAACTTTCCTAATCCAGCCTTGGGTATAATCGAGTTAGTGTAGAACTTGTCGCATCTGGCATTCACTAAGCATCTTCGTCTCTATATTGAAATATTCTGTTTGCAACTAAAATTTGAGTTGTGTTTATTTGCTTGTGTTACTTGAGAGTTTATTGGGGAAGTGGGGCGTCGTGGTTATTTAGTTTACTACTCGTAGCAATCTGCTGCAGAAGCGCAGGAGTTGATCTTTCGGTCAATATGACGACAAACAGTAATTGTTTAGATAGATTCGATGGATGCAGTTGTTTTGTATTTAGTGCATGCAGTAATTTGTTTGCACAGCTAGATAACGGTTTTCCTATTTTATATAAGACTCACGATACAATCAGTATTAATATTTGACCATTAATTATATTATCTAGTAAATACAATACGTTTGCATTGTAATCAAGCAACAGGGTAGCAATAATGTTGTGACTTAATGAACAACACGTATATAATTAGCTTCAAAAAAGGGTACGTATAGCATTGAAAAAAGTGAAGTAGTTTCTACCTACCCTGATTGAAGAAAATGTGATTTTATGTGACAGCTTCCCCGTCCAGTTTGTTTCGATCATGAAATTCGATCAAAAGATTCCGTTATCAAATTTCTTGTGATTTTTCTTTTGTTTGATATCCTTCCGTTTCTTCCATCAATTTTTTTTTATCTATAACTATATCAGAAAATCAAAAAAAGTTGAAGTGAATCAGTTGCTAATAATCTTTTCGCTCCAGTTTGAAATGAAATTGCGTTGTTGCCTATGTTACTGCCTTCAGATTTTTTAAATTCAATATTCAAAATGTTATTTCGTTTTTACAGTGGTCTTTACTTATAATACCTACGCTTGAGTTTCGCATAAAAATTGCATAGACAAACGTTTCGAAGACGATGTTCCATTTCTTTTCATACGTGAAAAATAAATTACCTTAATCGACATTAACTTGTAATGAGTGAGCTTATAATTATTATTTATACTCTGTATATATTTTTTTAAATATTTCTTCTTAATTAGAGCAATCTACATACATAATTATACATTTACATATTAAACCCGGAACCGTCAGTCATGACCTTAATCATTCCCATGTGAACCGAAATTTTATGCAAACAAAACCCTTAGAAAACTTGTTTGCATATTCATTAATATCATATTGTTTCATAATGTAATATGGCTTAGTCTGTTATTAAACCTTTGGCGAAAATTTATTCAATTTTGTGGTGACAACGTGTGTGAAGGCTTTATTGATAATATCTCCCATGACAATGCTTTATCCCCAAGCTTCAGCAAAGGAATTTTGGGCTTCATAATTGGAAGCAGTCATGCGATCTTCGGTCCTTTGGTGAAGCCAAATTTTGGGGCTACAAAATAGAAAGACGGTGATTAGGGAAATGTCAGAAAGGTCATTTTATGGGTAAGGAAGATAACAAAAACTCATTTCGTTTTATCTGTTCTACAGAAGATCAAAACTAGGTTGAAAGGGACAGAGGCTGGCTCAGCTTTGACATTAACTAATAAAATTCACACACTGGTAAGATCTTCTATGGACTGTTTCTGTACGATTGAACTTCTGAAAACTACATTTAAAAAATAAAACAACGCACGATGGCGATGTTCCAAAATTGAATATTTTAAAATGAAAAAGTAAAAAGTTTATATTCTATATATCAAAAAAGGCTTTCGTCGACAATAATATCGATAAATATAATTGGATTATTTTAAAACACTAGCGACTTCGTACGCGCCGAATTTAGAATCTGATATTTTCCTAAAATGGAGCTAAATTTTAAGTTAGACCTCTAGCAATACATCGGTGAAAACTGTATTAAATTCCATGCAGTAGTTTTTGCGTGACCCCTATAAGTTTTTTCCAATATCTATAATGTACAGACATCGGCCTGTTATAATGTAATTATATGTATATTTTATTACATCTAGCATTTATTTGGCGCACGCCAGTAAAGCCAGTCGGCATGTTTTTTTTTCAACATCTTCAACTATCATCATCATCATATTTCAGCCAATTTACACAAAACCTTAACGAATTACATACCTAAACCTTCCTCATGCATCGCTCTGTCTATTGGTGAAAATCGCATGAAAATCCGTTCAGTAGTTTTCGAGTTTATCGCGAACAGACAGACAGACAGACGCGACGGGAGACTTTGTTTTATAATATGTAGTGAAGTGATAAATAACTACGTTTGACTGCCTTATTGATCTAGTGGTCGAAAGTGCGCCTTCTGAGATCCTGGGTTCAATTTCCAGTTTGAGCAGTGTTCGTTAATCTGTTAGAAAATTCTCAATAGCAGCCTGAAGTTTGGAATTGTACTGGCATTAAGGTCCCCCCCTATTACATGGGAATTAATAACGGCATCGGCGAAATAATGGTGTATCATTGTAAAGCACAACGCTGCTTAACTCTTTAGGTATAACAGGCGATGCTATGTGTATGTAAATTACTACGTTTCCAAATGTAAAATGCTAATTGGTAATCCAAAAACTACCTAACTACAGATTTCTAAAGTACTTAAAACTTCTCAAAGCATTTCTTCGTACTTCAATTTCTACGTTCGAAAGCGAACGACACCTTCAAAGTTTCAAAGTATTTACATTTCTATAGATCCAAATTTCTGGAGCCATTCTTCGTGTGAACGAGATCTACGGTCTTTCATTCCTTTCGTAAGCCGTACTATCAAAAGACGTAGACATGGCAAAGCTGGAAAAAGCTGTCAAAAAAAAAAACGCCGCAGTTGGAACCTCGACAGATTTGTGCATTCTTTTCATGTTGTAGATTTGTCTTTTTATTAGTGGCTTTTCGTGTCGCTAGCGAGTGAAGGGACTTTTTGTGTCTACCATTCCTCAGCCAGCAGTGTGATAACTTTGATTACCTTCCAAATCCTGACTGTGTGTTTCTTTTGTAGTCTCTGAATTCACACTTTTAAAGCGATGTTTATTGTTTCTTGCGCTGCAGTTTTTGTATACCTGTTGGTTAGTTGATACTGAATGCAGTTTTATTGCAGTTGCAATGCAGTTTTTTTATGTTCTTCTTTTAAGTGGTTGTCGATAAAGTAAAAGAAATTCAATTGACTATCACCACTACCCGCAAGACATAGCGGTCCATTTTTTTAACCAATGTTTTACAGCTAAAGATTTTGATTTAAACTATATTTGGTATTCTGTCCACTTTGCTTCGCTTGATGGGTTTAAGCAAAAGGTTCCTACTAAGAACTTTTCTAGGATAATATCTACTTACGTATAGAATCACACGTTTAACAAAACTTTGTCACGATTAATTTAACTTGCAATCAACAATCCAATTTCCCATAAAACCGTTCAATTCGAAGACTAACACAAACACTCTCTCAGCCAACTCATCATTTAACAAAGCGGGCTATTTTCCGATAGCATTTACTGCCGAGCTATTCTAGTAAACAATAATAGGAAAATCGTCTCACGGATTTCGGACATAAAATTCAATTTAGCCTGGCCGGAACTCAATCTGTCTAAGACTTCTGAAGTTCTGACAAACAAAAAGTGTCCTACAGCAAAGTTGAAATGATAAGGTATAACTGCGAACACAAGTGTCGTTAACTGCCGGGTAAACATCGGCGGCTGCAAAAGTTTTTGCAAGCGGAGATTTTGTAGGACACCAATAAAAATAAAGAACCTTTTTTGGTATTAGCATTTTAATATCAGATGGACAAAGTAAATATGGAAGGCTTTTGGAACCTTCTGAACTCTGATAATAAAAATTTGCATTATTTGAGAAGAAAATGCTGTCGCTTCTAATAAGATTAGGGACAAAATAATCTATGGTAATGAGGCGTTTTAATTCACTCTAACCTCCGGGTTTTAAAGATGTTTTTGCTCTTAGGCACCTGAAAACTATATTATCTACGTATATTGTTTTAATTTAAAAAATGAATAAATAGTAATATTATAATTTTAAATGTTTGGATGGTGAGTAATTAATTTCTTTAGCTGATATTTTTGTTATTGTGTCACCGTTTTCATATTGTTACATTAAGGGCCTCAAAGCTTAGTCGTTTATTATGCTGTTTCATCACCCATCTAGTTATCTTTCGGGCTCGAAGAGAAAGTAAGAGTACCTAGCATTGCAGTTCCTTATTGAAAAGTAACTGGAACTCTTGTCTTATATAACCCTATGATTTAAGATTTTAAGCAATAAATTTTTTTTTTTTTTTTTTCAATAAAAGAGATATAAAAATTACAGAACACTACGCTATAGTCAGCGAATCCATCAATTTGGACATTCAATAGAGTAACTGGAGGTAACAGGAGCTTGTAGTAAATTTTTAGCAAACAGGCCGAAAAGGCTTTTATATAAATTGAGCACAGGTTATTTATGATGCCTTGTGGAGCACAATGGATTAGTTTTAAGTTAAGGTTTACTTATTGCCGAATAATTCTGTAAGGCTAAGAAAAACCTGTCAGATTAATTTTTGAGATACCTTTTTTCTTCCTAAAGTTTCTCACAGTGTTAATAATGGCCTAACAAAAGCTTCTATTTGGAAGGTTTTTTTTTACGTTTTACCTAATATGAGGATATCGGGGATGATGCTTGACGTGGGAAAACGGGGATAGATATTATCTGGATACAGATTTTTGGTTATCATCATTATGTATGGCATAAGAATAGCAAGGAACAATGTAAGAGGCTCAAATTATTAAATATTGTGGAGTGTATCGTATGTATTGATTACATCCGTAGTTAGCCGTATATCTATAAATCCAACCAGTACGTGTGAAATTGAAAAATTACTTGAAAAAAAGATGAAATAAAGAATATTTATTGGTCGTCCAAAATGAAATAGCAAGCCCAGATTGTGGGTGAAACAGTGCACCGGCCATTTAAGCCATTGTTATGGCTGTGACCCAATTGGGGCGAACGTCAGTAAACACGAACGTTCCATGAATGGCAAATATGCTACATTGACAATGGAACGGTTGGGGCCAAATGATAGCGAAGGCAGACAACAGAATAAAATTTTTGGCAACCATAAAATTGTTATTTTTGACCAAGTAATGTGAATGAAAGAAATACAATAAGAAAATGCAACTTGTAACAGAAGATGAATTCAATTTCTCTACGCTTCGCAATAAAAATTTATTTTTAGCGATAATTTCGGTTTCGGCCGTTTTATTTAAAATAAATTGCATACATCAGACATATATCTCACCACTATCTGTAGGTCATACAAATATTTCTTCCGTGCCAGAATCGATGCGATAATCTCAAATAATCAACAAAATCGTCAATATTTAAAATTATCAACTATGATTTCACTCAGCAAAATGTAAGTGAATAATTAGTTGTGTGTTATCCTTTCTCGAAAATCGTGGAGATTAAAACGAGGTTTTGTAATAACAAAGATACTACTTGACTTTAATCTGAACGGATTTGAGATGAAATGATCCTTTTCGTTAAGGTAATCTTCTTATTTGTTGCCTGAGACGTATACTTTTGGTACAATAACATTGTTGTTTGAAGACAATTTATAACATTAAGTAAAAATATTATCTTTATTTAAATTTGTTAAAACAAATAGACCAGATTCCCAATTTTTTAATTTATTTTTCATTCCTCAGATGGATTACATGCTTGAGTTAAACAGTAATTTTAATAATAAACTATAACTAATAATAGTGTGTATTTTTGGTTAAAGATTGCAATATTTGGACCTAATATGTTACCTTGCGGAAATCTATTCGAGATGCATCTGATTTGTCTACTATGTTACTTTTTAATCTATTTATATTATGGAAGAGATACCAATTGAAATTTATCTACACAAAGATAGATTCCTCTGTAGCAGTAGGGAGTTTAGAGCTTCTGCTTAATTTTTCGGAGGTACAAGCGTTATGTTATGTATATGTATTATATTATCAAAAGTTCTTCATGAGTACATTAACATGAACATACCAATGGAATGGTTATTATTAATACCCTTTTGGGTAATAAAATGAGGGTTATGTTATTATTTAATTTTAATATAAAATATCATACTATCCTCACGAGTAAAATATTTGGGTGGGAAAATGGTAATGATTATTTAGGTGAGGATAATTTAATACCGTTACATTAAATTATCAGATATATTGTCGGACGGAGAGGAATAATTAAATTGTCATAAGCTAAAGGTCAAAGTCATTATTTTTGGCTTTGTGATATGTTACATAATATACGAAAGAAATAGGCAAAGTTGTATGTAATGCTGTACACTTAATGTTCGCTAATGACTTTAGGTGTTACGTTTCATGTGGGACGTTCATAAAGAATTTCCTATAAGCAAAACCAAATATAGTTGAACTCAAAACTTTACGGCCATATTGCGATAACACAAAAAGTTTATACTGTATAAATTTATATACAGAAATATTAATTGAACAGTTTTATTTTCAATTAAATAAATATATTTATTCATGAAAAACAAAAACCACAGTCATTGTTTCTCAACCTTTTATATCCCAAAACAATATAGTACACTCAACACTATATTACGAGTATTTTGTCCATAAAAATTCAGGATTGATATACGCACATTTCTTATGGGATCCATTTGGTTTTGTCCATCATTCATGCATTCTCATCACTTGAATTGACTATTTTTCTGTATCTCATCCCTCATAAATTGAGGCCGTATATTTATCTCTTTCACTATATTGCATATGGCGGGTATGCTACTATTTCATATTACGCATTGAATTATGATACAGACGGTGTTTCTTCAATGATCCTATAACAGTATGAAGATGAGACGGACGAGGAAAACTATAGTAAGGGTGGCTTTTATGGGTCAATGTAATTGATATGGTGGTTGCTGAAACTCTTAAGGTTTTTTCTCTGTAGTTGGACTTACGTTTGCTATTTCACCTGAGTTTTTATTTCATATTCATTTTCTTTACTTTGTCTTTTTCGTCAGTTATAGTCATTTCTTTAGTCATTTCATCAGTTTAGTATATATGAAGATACTTTTTATTGTTTTATATGAATATACTCATATTCTAACCTCACATTTCTATGATAAGAATAACAAAGCTAGATAGAACTCACCCATTATTTTTTGTCGTCCCTTTCTTTTCATATTCATGGTTAACCTAATATTAAATGTCTCATTGCCCATTATATTCTACCTTTTATGTGAGATGTAATAATATTCTTTGATGCGATAATATCTGTTTGCAACAGAATATTTTTTGTTCGTTACATTCGGGCGTTATTTTTTTTTACAACCAGTATGAAATGTTATAGCCGAGGACGATACTCAGCAGCCTATCCAATTTACTTTTAAAGAAATTGCAGAGAAAAATTGCCTTTTAAAATATTGGTTTTGTTGAACATGTCAGTGTTAATATTTTTGGGAGCACATAAAAGTTTATATACCATCAAGTATATATATTTTTGAAGACGTAAACGCTAATAAAACCAAGTAAAATGAATATAAAGTTAAAAAAAAATATGGAAAGAACAATTCGACCGTTCTGATTCATTACACGAGCTAGTGTACCTACTAATCCATATTTTAGGGGTAAGAAAAATTACTGTTACACAAAAAAATCACGTGTGAAATGTGAGGCATTATAAAATATAATAATATTAATTTACTTGAACTGGATCGAAAATCACAAATCTAAGCTTATTATTTTTTCTTGATTATATAATATTAAGAGTTAATATATAATGTCTATGTTTGTATACTGCATTTGTTTTTATTTTTTGTAATTCTGTTCAATCAATTTATTTATTTATTCGTATTTACTTAAATGTGAAAACGTTTAGAAATTCTGTTAAGTACTTTTTATTTTTTTACTTTCTTATGGACTTTTGATCGTATTTCTTAATTTTACTTTCCTTTTTATTCAATTTTAGTTTCAAACAATATCCAATTACAGACAACACTAAAAGAAAAATCAGAGAAAATTAAATCGTTAAGGACTTCTTTTCTTTTCTGTTTTCCTTTTATCCTATTACAGGGCCAAATTACGTTGAAAACATTGTGCCTATTTTTTCTAAGTTTCATTTCTTATTTTCTTCGTTATTTTTCCCCTTGTTGATTACAACTGAAATATAACAAAATTCACAAATACCTAACCTACTTCTTCCAAATTGGTTTTACAGTACAGTTGTTCGTATTCTCTTATCAACACAGAAAATTTGAATCACTAAAGTCTTTGTGGCAGAATTCACGAAAATTCTATTGTAAATTTATATATTTCAACCGTCTACCTATTCACATTTTTTGACCTTTACCCACTGCCTACATTGAAGGCTTTATTTTTCACAGTCTAATAAGGCATTCTTTTGTTAAACATTTTGGGAATATAATTATTTCTAAGCGTACGTTCTGTCCCTTTGTTATGTTCTCAAATGTTATGTACTCTGCACATATTTTTGGTTTAAAATAAAATTACTTTGTTAGTGTTGAATACACCATGTTGTGGCTCACAATAGTAGTGCGGTCTTTCTAAACAAGAAGAAACATTTTATTTGACCTATTTTACTGTTCAGTTCTGATACGATCTTCAATTCAATTTAAAGATGTTTTGCGATGGAACTTTTCAAGTTTATATTTCTCACATAATCATTCATTTAGAAGCGTAGTAAAAATAAAAATAGAGTTCCAATCGTTACATGCGTCGGTTCCAGAACTTAGCAACGTATAAATGCAGTTATCTCTTTGCAGCACGTGTCAACTTTATGTTCATTCAACCTGCTGGCACAGGAAGATAAATGCTTAATGCATTCCATCTTGAACGGTACAAGAAAACACAGTTTATCATAGAGAATTATTGTGCTTAGCGTAGTAGTAGCTTGCTTTAAGTATATTATATTATTATTTACACCGATAAGCGACTTTACAAGACATACAATTGCTTAATTAGTTTCTTTTTGTGTGGATTATCTTTCATCTTCCATATATTTTATGTTGCTACTTCCCTAGTACTTTTCCTTAAGTAGTAAAATGGAAACTTTTGAGACCTTACTAATGAGACCTTTTTTAGACCCACAAAGTAGAAAGTATGGACAGTGTCACCAACTTTGTAACTTTTCTTTGAAAGTTGATAAATATGGTATCATTAAGTCAGTCTCTTATAGCAATTACAGACCGATGTAACAGTTAAAGTCTATCATTTAATTAATGTGATAAAATTTATTGGTAGTTTGATGTTAAGCTTAAGTGTAAAGTGTCAATTTTAATAAGACTTCATTCACTTGGCAGAACTTAATGATTTTCTTCTATTACACGAGATTTTTTAGTAGATAAAACATCTCTTGTTTCTTCTCACTAATTTTTAAATTTGGTTGTATCAAACTTACCTCTTACATTATTCAGTACATGCAGTATAGTAATTGCTTCTCTTCTAATTATTCGTTGTTATATTTAACAGCAAAGTTAATTTTCCACAGAATTACCCATTCCTTACAAATTGCCTCAAATTCAGAAAATTGTTCTTGCACAACTCTACAGTATATATCTTGAGGTTCCCAAAGAATATCTATTATAGCGTGCACTTCTTCAAGAGGATGTCCAATGAAATCGCCTTGGCATTTCGCCATGCCGTAACAATATTACGCGGTATCACGTATCCAGATGGCGTGCAAGTTTGTTGCGACCCAAGAAACTGTATTACTAAGATTTCTCTCAGAATTTCCTGTAGTGTTGCTGTTTCCTATTTCGAAATACTGTGATTACTGTTTGCGGTAGTTAAGGTTCTGCGTATCAGTTTGTTTTATTTAATTAATCTAGGAATGGGACTGCAAGAAAATTGTGAGTAGTGAAGCGAATATTCCAACTTTTGGATTTGAATATACAATTTTAACAGATCACAATTCTCTCGCGCGATTAGTAATCACGTCAAAATAGTTGTATATAAAAAATATAGTAATAATTCTAGTAATATTACATTACATACTTACATCTTACCTTGAAACGCTTGGTCAGGTGAATTTAAAATTTAGTGATTCTCTCCATAGAGCACGATAATTTCCCCCTGGTCAGTGACCTGATCTGAAAATTCATACCTTGATATCACAGTACTGATCCCAAATAACACCACTAAACTGGAAATGTCCGGTGTAGTTCTGTTATTTGGGATCAGTGTCGGGGTGATCTGTTTAAAGGTCCCTACACCTCGAAAGACAGTACCGTGATAAGTCTTTAAGTTCGACAGAATCTATCTCCGATAGAACGTAACTTCGACACGATCTTCAATAGTCAGATACTTTGGTTGTCTATAAGCGTACAAGAAATAATCTTTGTTTTTCAAAATTTGCTAATGTATTGCTATTTGTTGTTTCAGGTAAGGCTGCAAAAAATTGAAGAAATCGCTCAGAGGGTAACCTATTTCATCCATGATATCCATCTTTACACAACAAAAACTATTCACGTCGACTTTTACAACCTATAAGTCAGAACAACTCCCAACATTCCCGCTGCAACCACATTTACAAAAAAAAAAAACATACATCAAGTCATATAAAAATCGCAACATTTCTACACAATAAGAACAGAGGTTCATTCAACTGCAAATAAAAAAAGAAATGTAAGAAGCCGCGATTGCAGTACATATGCTTTAAAAGAGCCCCTGCAAAGGACTCTCGGTGTTCGCCCAGGGCTACGTTGTGTCTATGGATGATAGAAAATTGGATGCGGTAGTTTGAATATGAAAAGACTGAACTAGGAAAGTTGTCATTGAAAATGAAACAGTACTTATTTTAAATATCGTGACGCTAATGTATGTTGTGCTTACTTGTAACATTATTAGTCTTAAAAAATGGGAATATGATTAAATTTTTATGAAATAGGTGCATTTTTCAGGGGACATAAAGGTATTTGCCACTTTAAAAATTCATTTCCTCAACGGTAGTTTAAACATATTTTCACATAAAACAAGTAGGTATCTTTCATTTGTAATTATTGAGTAGAAAATAATTGCTGGCAAAAAATCATCATTGATGTCTCAAAATTAAAAAACGTCAGCGATATATTACCCAGTAAAAGGTACCAAAATGCCTTATCCTAAAATTCTCAAATACAACCTTCACGTCAAGACACTGTTATTGGGCCGGGAGTAACACTGGCTTTGAAGAAAGTGCCGACTGAAAAAAGACTTTGAAAGTAAAGCCTGAAAACTCATGTAAGAGGCTCTCCGTAACGCCAATATTTCAAACTTTTACTTTACTTATATATTTTTGTTTTACTTTATTTGTGTTGTTTTGAAACAGACTCGTTGGTACGAGTTTATGTTAAAAACTGTCTCACGAAATACTCTTTGTTATTTGATATGAATAGGTTTCTTGTAC
Source organism: Shargacucullia verbasci (assembly GCA_947562105.1). Classification (NCBI taxonomy): domain Eukaryota; kingdom Metazoa; phylum Arthropoda; class Insecta; order Lepidoptera; family Noctuidae; genus Shargacucullia; species Shargacucullia verbasci. The sequence continues at coordinate 5,014,083 of OX387296.1, forward strand.
TTACATGAAATTGTCGTATTTTACTCTGTTTCGCTGGTTTGCCTGGGGAAATGTGAGGACAGAGAAAATTTGAATTTTATGCTGATCTAGTTTGTATTTTTCTTAGATATATGACCATTGGTTGTTTATTCTACATACTTAAGTTGTAAAACAAATAATGATTCTAGTTCAAATGAGCCTTGTATTCAAAATCGACTAGTTTCTAATCTTCATTACAGTAGTACAGTCTCATAGCTATTCAAATAGAGGGGCCCGTAGCTACCGCGCAGATCACTCGATCAGCGAGGTAGCGAGGTTAAGCAGTGCTTGCTGCGGTCAGTCTTTGGATTAATGACCATTATCCACACATCGAGACCCCGTGCTTCGGAAAGCACTCTCAGCCGATAGTCCGGACAGTCCAGGTTGTCAGAGTCGTTACGAAATCGGGAAGTGGGTCAAATTTAACTTCCAAGACTTTTTCACATAGTTAGTTGCAGGTGAAGCTAATAAAAGCGAGTTAATAATAAAAAGTCTGACAAACTGGTCTAACTTTAGGGTATTAGAGTCTCACTAGAGGCCGTTGCTCCGTGTAAAATATTAACATTCAGCTGCATCTAGTTTGTCTTGGAGCTGACCCTAATGTCGTGGGGAAAAGGCTAGACTAATAAATGGATAATGAGACTATTCGATAAAAAAAAACGTTTAAACATAATTAAAATGTTCATCTTCGTAGTTTAATAAAACCTTATAAAAGGAAAATAATTCAACTAAAAACCAATTTCTCAACACACGTTAATTAAAGTATTTTTGATTAAAATATATAATTTGGTTAAAATTACACACAAACATTAATTTAAATTTCTAATTTGTATCAAGAATTTCTAACTTTACCGGCTGAGTGGTTAGCGCAAAGGTAACTTTAATGTGGGTGCACTAAGTTAATTTTCCTTTACAAAATTACTACATAAATGTACGTACATTCACCCCTTTTGATATAAGTTCAGCCACCTATCAAAAGAAACATTGTAATAGCTTTATGTTAGAAGCACGAAGCGTGAATTGATCCTAACTACACTCCGACTTATAGAGGTCTTGTTCAAAACTAATGCGGATGAAATATTAAAAATTTAAGCATTTAAACGTACCTATAACATAGCATCATGCTTGTATTCCCCGAGAGACATGGCAGAGTTGCACTGTTGTACACGCACATTTCGCTGATGTCGTTATTAAGTCGTTTGTCAGGGCACCTTTTCAAAGTCCAGGGTACAACTTAAAGATTTTTTGGATGCCTGGCAGCGACCGTGCGTGTCCACACTATATAAATGCGGAAGTAACTTGGTCGGTTTGTTACTTCATCACGACTAAACCACGGAACCGATCGTTATAATTTTTTTCAAAGAGGTAGCCTACGATATAGGCTTATTTTTACTATTGCAGCAAAACACTTATTAGATAATAAATAAAAACAGACGAAGCGGTGGACAATAGTTAGTTTATAATATAATTCGTCATAGTCTCCTGTAATTTGGCTGTATTACTGCTCAATTGCCTGGAAGGTAAAGCTAGGTGGTAGACCTTCGACCACTCATCATAGAGATCCAAATGATTTGTGCTGTAACCACTTAAACATGAACTCTTGCTTCTTAGAAACGAGGATCATTTCCGTAATGTATTGTAGATCAAATAATCGTGATCGAGAATCTGTCTAGATTAAGCTTGATGCATGATGCAGCTCATGAACTTCGGATCGCTATTACGGTAGTTATTGATGTTATGGATATTCGTAATGTCATCGGCGACTTATTTTGTATTAAATAGAGACATTGAGTGAAGTTTCATAAGGAATAAGAAGACTGATTGACCGTTTACGAAGAAGCAAAAGATATCTTCTTTACTTTAAAAAAATATGCTCTCGATTTTAAACGACAAAAGATATAACAATATTGTTTTTTTTTTTTTTTTTAATTCCTGACATATTTTTAATAGTATAATATTGTTTTTTACTGCCTCGTTGGTCTAATGGTTGCAAGCGCTTGGTTCAATTCCTAGTCTGGGCAAACTGTTATTGAGGGATTCTGAAATTCTCAGTAGCAGCCCGGAATTTGGAATTGTGCCCGGTAGATGACAACAGACACCTCCCTATTAAAAGAAAACGTGGGTATACAAAAATTCCACCTCTACCTATCCACTTGGAAAAAACAGGCGTGATGCTATGCTATGTAGTATTTTCTTTATGGTCCCATAAAAGCGTTATTGCGGTTTAAAGTCAGGCACATACGTACACATATTAATAAAGACCTAGAGTTGAAGAATTCGCTAGTATGGTCACTAGTTTATCGTCTATAAACAATTTAACGAGCCATTATTAGACCTCGTAATGTAGGTATGGTATTTCAGGTGGCATATAATATTTTATTTCATTTTAAATTAATCCGTTTTATTGTTAATTACTTAAACGCAATAAAGAAATCTCAAAGAGAGAATTTATAGAAGCCGCAAAAATATGTAATAATAATTAAATTTTTTAACAAAAAATAAAAACCGACTCCAAAAAACTCAAAAACAAAACTAACTTAAAAGTAAAAAATTAATGTTTTATTATACAATATAGTAGTTGAAGAATAATGAAGTCGGTGCTGATAGATGATTGTCGATGATGATTTTCAGACGCCAATACCTGACTTATTAAGAAAAAAAATCTCAAACCTGCTATTTGTCCTACAATAAACATACAGTGGAATTGAGAACCTCCTCCTTTTTTGAAGTCGGTTAAAAGAGTTACCCTTCTTTTGGATTCCTGTGTATCGTAGTAACAGTTTACAGACATAGATGGGAACCACATAAACACACACACACACACTTCCCCACTAATTGATTTTTTTTTAGCCCACACTTAATTAACTTTAAACGGTGTTGCGGGTGTCCATGGGCGACGTTAATCGCTTACCATCAGGCGATCCGTATGTTCGTTTGCCGCCTATGCCATAAATAAAAAAACTGTCTTAATTCTGGGCAAAGGTCTCCCCCTAAATTCTTCCACCCATCTCTATCCGAAAAATGTGATAGCCACAGCGACCAACAAACAGTGTATCCCTTTCTCGCTTATATATGTTTTCATAAGAGGATACGGAATAGCATGATTATTAGCGACACCAACTGGCGCATTGTTCTTAGGTACGTACGAGTAATACTAAATAAATTATTGTTGTGTGAGGGAATCGAACACACGACCCGTAGCGCAGAAAGCTAGATGCTATCAAATAATTACAAAGTTTTTTTTTTAAAAAAAAACGTTATCCCACACTAGGAATAATTCCTGTATCGTGGGTGCGTTTACAACCACATATATTCACAAACACAAACATCCAGACCCGAAACAATTATCTGTAGATCATACAAATATTTGTTCCGTGCGGGGATCGAACCTGCGACACTTAGCGCAGAAAGCTAAACGCTTAGCCACTGCGCCAACCGTGTCGTCAAAGTTATATATTATTTTTCCTGTGGTCTTAAAAACTGACCCCAAATGAACTTACGTTATCTTCAGATAATAACCGATTGCTTAGAAAATCAAGTTTAATAAAAACGTATTCTCTTATTCCCTGAACCGAAGAACCTCTTTTGGACCGAACTATACATTTTCCTCTATTCAATCTTCTTGGCTAAACAATAAAGCGCTGAATTGAAACCCAACTGGTGTGAAGCGTGATCTAGAAAATTGAAAGATTGAACGTTTCTACAATATTATTTTATGTATTGCTTGGACTGCAGAGCAAACCTCTTTGATGTTATATACTTTAGAAATATATTTACTTTTATATGAGCTTAAGATTATTAGACATTATTGATCTAGCTTTGAGCAAAATATAATAACTTATAGGCAAACAAATATCCCCCAATAAAAATTGACCCGGGTACGTCTTAAAACTGCGACCAGACACCGGAGGACGGGCAGCAGCGTCCTCTCACTAATCGGTGAGCAACTGCGATCCCCAAGCCGCCTGCCAAGCGTGGGGATTATGGCAAACCACCCCACTTGGGGGAGGCCTTCGTTCAGCAGTGGACGTCTTCTGGCTGATGATGATGATGAAACAAATATCCTATATAAGTCTCCTCGATTACCATCCGAATATTCAACACGATCAATTAAAGAATGGTATTATAAATAACGGTTTTTCTATAATTACTGCCTCATTGGTCTATTGGTCGCAAGTGCGACTGTTAAGCGTGACGTCCTGGGTTCCATTCTGGGGTCGGGCAATGTTATTATTGGGTTTTTTTATGGAAATTTTCAGTACCAGTCTGGAACTGTGCCCGATAGAAGGCAATAGGCTCGCCCCCTCTTACATGGGATTTAATAACAGTATCGGCGAAATGTGGGTGTACAATATTATATCTCTGCCTAACCCTTCGGGGAATACAGGTTTGATGCTATTGAATGATGAAATTACGTGTGATTAGTCAGTGAGTGGTGGATATTATTAGGTGCCAAATTAAGAAAAATAACCGTATTTACATAAACATTAAACGCCGCTGCACACTGGCGCCTAAAACTAATCTATGCGCGATCATCACAACACAATGGCCTACGTCACAGTGACGGATAACACAGGACGTCCCACAAATGATACGCGATGATTGATGCCCACTCGCAGTTCAAACAGCTTTTGTAATGGCAATTCTGTTTAATTTTTTTAGTGGACGTCGATTGTGACCGGTAGGTTTGTGATAGATGACGAGCAATGTGTTGTAAGGATGTCTCGTCAATTTCTCCTCGTATCTGTTATGTCGGATGGTTTTAGGGTCAGTTTTGTAGTTAAATATCTACTTTATGATTTAGTCGTTTTGATATTCTTCATCTTGAAATGAAGAAGTACCTTTTTTTTTTGTTTGTTTTCTACATGTTTTCATTTCCTTTCGGGTTTGATACCTATATTAAATCATGCTAACTATTTATGATGTATGTTAAACCCTAACATTATTTCATCGGTTTGGTGAGTGGTCCAGATTAATAGAAAATTCATCACATCATTATGCCTACATAGATATAGGTAGGTACCTACACTTCATTGCTCACCACAACGTTAATTGCATAATAATCTATACATACAATAAAATTATAACAGGCTGATGTCTGTATATTATAGATACTGGAAAAAGCTAATATGGGGGGGTCTTTATTAGAGCAACAGAAGCCAAAATAACAGTTTTTAGAATGTTTGTCTGTCTGTCTGTCTGTATGTTTGTGCACGCATCATGCAAAAACTACTGCATGGAATTGAATGCAGTTTTCACTAATGTATGGCTAAAACTCTAACTTAAAATATAGGCTCAATTTTATCGCAGGAAAATATCAGAAGTCGCAGGAAAAAGCTAGTAAATTATAAAATTATTACTAATAACACATAGTGTACATTGTGCGGCCTTATCGCAAAAAGCCATCTCTTCCAGGCTACTTAAATATATAGATAGAATGCTGAATACATATTCACCAAACGTCTACCCACTGCTGAATAAAGGCCTCCTATTTTCACCCAATTTTTGCCGGTCCTCATCTAGCCTCATACTGTCAGCCCTCGATCTTCAGAATATTATGTAAACCATAGGTATAGGTAAAATAAAGGTCAGAAAAAAAAAAGTTTTCTCTGCTACAATTCAATTAGCTCAAAAGTCTTCACGCCCACTATACAAGTAAAATGGTACAACAGGATATAAGCATTATATCCTAAATTATGTATGAGGTTTCGCCCGCACACTCATTTATTATTAGCGTCCTTGTGTTCATTTCATGGACCAAAAAAACCCAGGTGAAAAATCTAGCTTTTTGGTAAACTAGACAGTGTAGATTCACGAAGAATTTTGGAGAAATTGCTAGAATGACTAGAGATTTTGAGGGAACAAAAAATAGGGTACCTATTCTCTCTGATCTAATTATAAGATACGAGGTTACGAACAGAGTATAAAGCCAAATCAGCAGTAATAGAAGATGTCGTAAGATATTAAGTTTGTTATGCAGTTTAGACAGTACATTTAGTAAGATAAAGAGAGAACTTTACCGCAGTTCCATGTCTCACAGTGCAGTGTGTGCAGGTCAGTTTTTTTTTCTATTTACGATTTTATAAAACCACTTCTAACGTAGGCAATCAAAGTAAAATGAAATGCATCATGACTGTATTCCCCGAAGGCTTAGGCAGAGGTGTACTAGTGTACACTCACATTTTGCCAATGCCGTTACTGAGTCCCATATAATAGAGAGTGAGCCTATTGCCATCTAGCGGGCACAGTTTCAGACTCCGTGCTGCTACTGAGAATGTCCATATAGAAAAACTCAATAGTACTTTGCTCGACCCGGGAATCGAACCCAGGACATCACGCTTAGCAGTCGCACTACCACCGGACCAATGAGGCGGTCTAAATGTAGAATGAAAATATTCTTCTAATGTATCATCGTCAAATGTGCAATCAATCATAATTTCTCATAAAAACATCCAACAAACACTCAAATAATTTGTCAAACTGGTTAGGCTGTTTGGGAGATGGCCCCTCAACATTATTTTATGAGTGATTTTTGAGCTGACGATTCACCTTAAGCTAAGCATTTAGAAGATGATGACGTCAAGGTTGGAAACGACATCGTGTAATAAGATGATCACGCTGAAGGGACAAGAAAGTATTTTAATGAGTTGTTAGTTGATTTACCTCACTTGAGACTCTATGTGAGTCAAACACAAATATTTACACTTTCCAAAACCACCATAGCATCACATTCACCGATGTTACTATTAATTCCCATTGAATTATTGCGAGCCAATTGCCATTTAACGAAGACCATTCCATACTCCGGGTTGCTACTGACAATTTCAGAAAATCTCTATCACACTTTGCTCGACCCGAGAATCGAACCCAAGACCTTACACTCTACAGCTACACATGTAACTGGAAGAATGACGCAGATCCCATACAAAGTAGTCCAATTTCCTGGCTGTTGAGACTGCGGATTTAACACCAGTCTAACATGCAGACATACCAACTGGCGGTAAATGCTCCCGAATATTCGGCAGCCCACACGGCAAAATATTTCATCTACTTAATTTCCGTGGAATTCCGACGCGAAATTTCGTGAAAGTTATTCAAACATGAGTAATTTAATTAACGCTGAGGAGAACAGGTGAGGACCAAATGTATTGTTGCAATTCGTAATAATTAAACAGAATTTTGAGTGTTCTATAATATTCTGTTTTGTGCGCGAAAATACTGTTGCATACAACAGTGGATGTGAACATATATGAATATGGAATCCCTATTTTGGAGGTAATAATGGTACATGAAAAAGTCTAGTTAATTAAGCCATCATGTTCTATATGTATAGCTCATCTCGAGTTTGAATTTCTTATGTAGTCTTTGTTTTTTTGTTTTCCAGACAGTCTACATAATTAAAGTACATACATACAAACATACATAATGTCACGAGTTTTTTCCCATGGGGGTAAGCAGAAACTTTACATAATTTGTTTGCTTCATTTTCAATTCTACACGTATGCCTTTATTTCATACTTAATTACAGTAACTAAATATTATTATAATAGGTGAAATTACAATGCTCTAAGCCTGACCACATACGACAAATATCTCATTTTTTAAGTTAACGCTTAAACAATTTACTTTAAAAAGTAGTCTTTGCAATACCAAACTCGAAAATACTAAAGCTTGTTAAATTGGCTTATGGCTTGGACATTTTGTATTGTTGAACAAAATCTCCTTTCCTTCAATGTAGAATAACAACCTGCTTTTCTGTCTAAGAACAGAAAAATAAACCTTTCCATTATCAGTAAAACATTTTTCTATATAATAACAACACAACGGTCAAGGAAAAAGAAAATATTTTTTCTAATAAAACTGTGAGTAAAAAATGTACGGGACTAATAAGCTTGTTCGACCAACATAACATCAGCAACACACGAGTTACGAGCTCCCGGTGGAAATTAATCGAGCCATTAGCTAAGTTTCACTAGTCATTAGCCCTGTGTGTAGTGATTGTGATATAGGGACACTATGATATGAGACATTATTCACCTGGGTGATTTAATTCCAAGGTGAACAAATGACACCAAACATGTCGAATTATTTCACCTGGGTGATATCACCTAGGTGAAATGATTCCGAGGTGAAATGAGGACACCAAAAATTCCACTTTGTTCACCCAGGTGAACAAAGTGGAATAAACCTAATAAACGGGCCCAAATACTTGTGTCAACCTTGTTGTCAATACATAACATAGGTTCAACGATTCCATCGGGCTACATTCTGACTCTGTCTATACAGAACTATAGAGAAATTTGTTGCTTATATTTATAAGTGTCTTGTTCTTATGTTATATGTTCATTAGAACATTTACATGTGTACATTTAGAAACGGTATGGGTCATAATTTTCAGTATTTTCACAAATAAATTCAGCTCATTACTGTCCCACAGCTGGGCAAGGGCCTCTTCTCAGAATGAGAAGGGTTAGGTGTTAGTCCACCACGCTGGCCCGGTGCGGTTTGGCGGACTACACACACCTTCTTCTTCTTATTTTCGTGTCGATAGCTAAATTCAAATTTGTCCGGCCCAGAACACGGCCAGTTCGACTGCTGTTGAAACAGCAGGTGTGCAGGTGTGCAGGTTTCCTCACGATGTCTCCCTTGTTCACGTCACCATTAATACTAGTGATAATCAGACTCTGATCCGAATATTTTCAAATAGGTACATCAAATAAATTGGCAAACATTTCTGGGTTTAGGCCTCCCCTGTTTGTCGAAAAACCTTTATAATAAAGACAATATTGCATAATTAATCTGCGTGATTTAACCACTAACTTATTTGACTTGTTATAAAATGTTATTTGAGAAAATGTCTGTACCTTATTACAACGTTTTGCATCTAGTTAGCTTTGTGTGTTTAACTAATTACTAGTATATGAGCACTGGTGCTTGGAGCGCGGCAATATAGCTATAACGCATTATTAAATGTCAGTATTTATTTGATAAAATGGAAGAAAAACAAAGAGTGTTTGTGAATATTATAACTTTACTTAAAACACTTCTCGCGGGGGTTAAACCTCTCAAGCCCACTTTAAAAGAAAAGCATTATCCCGAGGAAGTCATAAAACTACAAGCAAATAGGCAATAGAGTGGCAACCTGTTACTTTAACAAACCAACTTTAAACCTAACCTTCACAGAACATTTGCAACTTGGAGTTTATTGTATAATAGAAGAGGTAGCATTTTTTTTTTATTAAGTACATTGCCTCACACTAGGAATAATTCCTGTATTGTGGGTGCGTTTACAAACATATATTTCACATACACAAAGACCCAGACCCGAAACAACTATCCGTAGATCATACAAATATTTGTTCCGTGCGGGAATCGAACCCGCGACACGCAGCGCAGCAGTCAATCACTCAACCACTGCACCAACCGTGCCGTCGTCGCATTGTGTTCGCTATTTCATAATAAATAACAGTTGATAGCTTAACAAGCACTTATACTGCTTACTTAGCGCGCAACAACGTATTTTTTCCTTTTTCGAAGCTACATGTTAAGTTGTCAAGCTATACGTTAATTTCACGCCTCTGTCCCATGTTACGATATTTAAGTATTATATTTTGGGTCCTTTCGCTTGTCAAACATTTCGTAATAAACGATTTAACAGGGTTATTTCAGTAACTTTAAATCAATATAATGTAGGTACTTACACCAATTTATGTCTCACCAAACGTCTACTCATTCAAATACCTAACGTCGGTCTTTCGAAAGAGTTTAGGATCGTTGCTGACCTCTTAGAGATCTTAAAGTAAAACACAAGCAACCGTATAAGAGGCCGATTTTTTATCAGATCCTACAACAAATCAGCTGACAAATCTACGACTTCTATCTAGTCGTTGCAATAGAAATTTTACTTGGAAGTCAGTGACCAATTTTTATCCAATCTACAAAAGTACGTCTGCGATCTACCTAAGCATGTATGTATGCATAATTATTTTCTGCCTGTATGAAAATTAACCGAGCTATTAGCGAACTTCCAGAACTAATTAGCGCCGTGTATACTGGTGATTGTGATGAAGGTTCACCATGATTTACGGAAAAATCAAAACTTATTTTTATTAGTCTATAGAAAGATAAGTTTGAATGTAAGAAAATCTAAAAGGCAAGTAAATCTAAATACTGTAATATATGCTGGATTTTATATACCATATGTAGAACGATAATTAAGTTAGGGAAATTTGTAGCATATAAGAATTACACAAAAATAATCACCTTATATACGAAAGTAGGAAAGTCAACCATATGAAAATTTTGTTATGGTGTTGCTCCAGGCTGATGGGTAATCAAACTGTCGCTTCCTTAAACCGAGGCAATTTATTAAACTGTCATTGCAAATAAATCACCATCTTTCGCTAAGCTATTAAGTTGTTTATTAAGTTCTTGATCCTTACTTAAAGGAAAAGGCTTTTCCCTACCGCAGTGAACGAAATAATTCCTGTTACAAAGTTAAACGGGGCGTATATTTCTTGTAAAGCATAATCTCATTTATTTATACGCATCAATGAATAAAATTATATTATAAAAAGAAAAAAATACCTCGCATTCATGTAAATCTAAACAAACTTGTAAGTAAAGGATAAACTTTGCACCATAACAAGTAGAAAAGAAATTCCACTCAAACTGAATAGGCATCAATAAAAAAGAAACTCGATAAAAGAAAAGTTACCAGTGACAGATACGGGACAGTCCCACTTCAAACGCGATTGGGGACACCCTACTCAAAGCGAACTTCTAAATGTATACAGTAAAGCTGTTTAAAACTAAGATGGCGGTTCGAACGACACTTTTAGTTTATTGGTACCAAAAGTACCTCGAAGTTTCTGAATCAATTACCGTTTGCAACTTACTGGTATGACGTCTTTTGGAGTTCCTTGATCATAAACTTCGGGTACACGAAAAATATCTTCCGTAAAGTTTGGATTTTACACGTCATTTGTGACTTTAACAGGCTTAAATTGTTTCGTTTAAGACCATGAAATATCTTCTAAATTTAAATTTAATACTGACTGGAACTGATAGATCAAAGTTTTGAATTTATTTTGTAAATTATTAACGTTACCTTTCTTGTTTTTCAAGTTTTACAAGTTGCCGTTTAGCTCTCGTTTTATTGAATTTAGAATGTACTATATAAACGACTGTTTTCATTCAATATTTTTTTCTAACTATTACCCGCGCTGTTCAAACCAAAAATGTGGTTATAACCAAAAAACTGCGAGAAGCCTTTCGCGTCCAATGCAATACTAAAGTCAGTGTTTCGTCACTTGATGATTTTGATTTCAAACTATTCCACACCTACTACTCCATTTTTTTCTAAACAGCACATCTACTACCTATGTTAGTAGATATAGATTAGAAACCCAATTTAAACAAAAATAATGAAAAACAGAACCAATCAGAGATTAAACACGTGACCGACGTACGTAACATACTCTAAGGGAGAGGACAACGAGAGCCTACTATTTCCCCTATAACTCGGATCTCATATTTCCTCTATCCCCACATAATTCAAGATTGGTTCCTTAATGTTCTCGCGTCCCTTTTATTACGAGATTACAACTGAACACGCACCACACTATCTAACAATAATCGCAATTCTCCAAAGCGTTTGATCGTAAACGGCTGCAAACTATGTGGTGCCTTTATGTGTATGGGAGTGAGGAAAAATAGACCACGAGAAGGGGCCATAAAATAAGATCCGAGAAACTGGTATTACAGGCATTATATGACTTCGATTTTTATTGTAAATGTGCAAGAATTTGTGGAGTAAAGCCATTGAAAGTCCTGGATTGTGAAATGCTATGTTTACCGAACGACTCAACTTTAAAAGTACACTCACGTTTTGAGCTATCTACTACAGTGTCATAGTGTCTAGTAAAGTCATTTACTGTTCACATGCGCGTTCTATAGTAGTTTTTTTCCTTTTACTACTAATTTGAGTGCGTTTGGCAGCACTTCACTTGATGGTGAGTGACAATGCTGCCGAGGATGGATCATGCAAGCTCAAATAATGCCTATGCACTCTCGCCTTGAAGATTCATAAGTTATACGAATCGGGGAATATAGACGCTGGCAGAGAATTCCATTCCCTAGCCATTCGCACGAGAAACAATGAAGCAAAATGCTTAGTGCGTATAAAAGGAATATCAACGACATACGAACGGAATCCCACATCTGGTCGTGCGATGGTGGAATGGAGAAGGTGGTATGAGGTCGTGAAGTTCCTGGACACACTCTTCGAAATGAATTCTGTAGAAAACCGATAGGCAAGCAACTTTACGGCGATGCTCTAGGCTTTCGAGCTAATTTGCCACAAGTTTTTCGTCACCGATGAGTCTCCTGGCGCGTTGGTCAATAAAATCCAAGGCATCCAGTTGGTAGCGAGCTGATTCGTCCCATAAGTGAGAACGGTACTCCATACAAGACCAGACTTGGGCTTGGTACAACGCTAGAAGCTGTCCAAGTGTGAAGTAAAGTCTCATCTTTGACAGGATTCCAAGCTTTTTGGCAGCAATTTTGGCCTTGGATTTAGTATATCTCCCGAAATTGAGGTTCGATGTTAAATATACGCCAAGGAGCTCAAGGTGGTCGGACATCTCAATGGATTCATCTCGGAAAGTAGGAGTAAAGGTGAAAGGACTCCTTTTTGCAGTGAATAGACACGCCTGAGTTTTAGAGGCATTGAATCTAACAAGGTTGGCATCGGAGATGTAATTCCCGAACAGTCTATGACGAACTATAACTGTAGTTAATTTGCTATTTTGCTTATAATTATTCGTGATGAGATGAAAATTATCGATCGGCAGAGAACCAATAAAATTATGAACTTACTAATATATACACTATCGAAGGATAAAGTTACATACATTTTGCCATTTTGTCTCTTATATCTATATTTTGTTTTCTATCTACCTTTTTTGTCCTTACTATATAATAAAGTTCTAAAATTGTATGTATGTCTGAATATTTACAACTGAAAATTTCACTGTAGTGTTTCCTAGGGGTCTAGCTCTATTATCACGCTATCTGAAAATATTGAAGCTGTGCCGAGAATGTTGTTTACTGTGATCGACACTATCCTATATCCCTAGTATTTGAAATCTACGCAAGCACAACTAGTCTTATCTAAGAGGTTGGTCATGCAATGTCAACGCTACTGTAACACAGCGCAAAATGAGACGCATTCAAGTACCATCTTAATTTACTTTAGGAGAACTTAGTTCTCATATCTTGTTACTAGGTGGACTTAGTAACTGTGAATTGATACTAGCCTAGTTCAGCCAGCAATTGTCTTATATGGTAACGATATATGGTAACGAGTGAAATGTCTTATGTACGAGTATGTTGAGGTTGTTACCAGCTACAGGGAAGGATTCGTTAAGTGTCTATAAGACGTATCATATACTAAAGTCACATAATTAAAATTAGACTCATCGGGAGCTTTAGGTTGAATGCAACAGCTCAGAGTCGAGCATAACATCGGTGAATACGTTGTAATGAGCATTATAGTGCGCTTGTATTGATACAGCTTCGAACGTTGCAGTAGTGAGTATGGAGGCCAGCATTGCAGTAGTATTAGTTTGTATCGAGCGCACCGTTCGACGTCAATCGGTTACAAAAACGAATACACACAATAGTTCCTGTATCGTAAGTGTCGCGAGGGTCACAAACATCCAGACCCGGAAAAACTATCAGTAGATCATACAAATATTTGACCGACCGATCGACCACTAATTAGCGACTCTTTCCACAGCGGCATGAGCGATTCCCATGTGATATTTAGTGCCGATCCGAAATAAAGGAATGTGTTATCCATTAGCGCACTGGCAGTTGAATATAGGTCTACGATAAATGAATTCTATGTATCGTAACATAGCAATACGCCTGTATTCTTCGAGGGCTTAGGCAGAGGTGTACCTACTATTGTACACCCACATTTCGCCGATGCCGTTGTTGAGTCGAATCTAATAGAGGATGAGCCTATTGCCATCTACTGGGCATAATTCTAGTCTCCATGCTGCCACTGAGAATTTCCATGCAAAAAATCCCAATAACACTTTGCCCGACTTGGGAATCGAACCCAAGACTTCACTCAGCAGCCGCCGTACGACCACTAGACCAATGAGGCAGTCAAATCACTCATAATTTTTATTAGTAGCATTTTAACATCCCCTCCGGCATGGCAACATTTTTTCACAGATGTGTTACACGTACATACAAAGTAAACCAAGATTTGAATATTTATGACGTGACACTATTGACGTTTATTACGTTATTTCCGAAGATGGAGTGTTTGCTGTTTGCTTACGCATCACGGGAAAATGGAACATGCCTATTTTCCAGCCTTTTGAGGCGAAGCTTATAAATTATATTTTCTGTATTAAACTTCTATCATTCGTGGATGACATGTTATTTTATAAAACCTACCATCTTATTATTCAGTAACGAAATTGTATAATAACACCTTATTTTGTATAAATATTGTAATGAAAAGATAGGTAATAGAAACGCTTCTTTATAACATATGAAAGTCTGTAAATAATAATTTACATGTCTACTTCAATAAAAAATTATTTTATATTAACATAATGAACATAAAATATATTTTACTGAAGTGCGTAAGAAATACCTGTGTACGAGAGGACGACAATACTACTTATGTGTAAAAATGTTTCAGTCCTTGTACCCCTTAACAATAAAGCACAAAGAACACGGGGTTAAATGCTTGCCTTCCATGCAGGAGAGTCTGAGCTCAAACCCGGCCCGCACCTCAGACTTTTCAGAATCATGTGCGGATCAGAATTTGATTATCACTTGCGTTAACGGTGAAGAAAAATATTATGAGGAAACCAACACACCCAAGAGGGCTCCATAAACTTCTCGATGGTGTGTGCGTTCCGCCAACCCTCAGCAGATTGGCGTTGTGGACTAGGGTCTAAATCTTCTCATTCTGAGAAGAAACCCTTGTAATGTAATGGGTTGTATTTACATATTGTGCATGTGGCATGTATGTTTGTAAAAATGTACTCACGACATAGGAGAAATCCTAGTGTGGGACAATGTATTAAAAAAATATATACGTATATATTAATTTATTTACCCCGCGACAAGTATCTATACAAATACCTACCAGATATCATTTTCAATTTTATAGTTCAAACAGTTACAAAATATTCAAATTCAGTCCTATACACATTTTAAGTTTCATTCAGAAGCTAATAAAAAGAAGAAAAAAAGAAATAAAAATGCGAGTATTGACAGAAAACTCAATATTAAGATCAATAACGCCGCTTCTCGAAGCTATATACAGCGGCAAAGCAATTTCGGCTTCTGATTTAAAACAACATAAAAACTGCACAGCATCACGCCTGTATTCCTCGCAGGGTTAGGCAGAGGTGTCCTATTGCACACCTACATTTCGCTTATGCCGTATTAAATCTCATGCAATAGGGGACGGGCTTATTCATCAGAGCTCAATGATGAGCTTATTCATCATTCAAAACTTGAGCTGCTTCTGAGATTTTTCTATAGGAAAAAAACTCAATAACATTTTGCCTTATCCGAGGATCGAACCCAGGACTTCACGCAGCCTCACATGTGAGCACTAAAACACAAAGGCTGTATTAAACTTTATTTAAAGCAACTTTTATAAAATAATAAATCGCCTTCATTTAAGTTTCGTACATTTCATATTTCTCGACGTTTTGAGCACTTTGCAGCGCTCACGGATGGATGGGTCTTAGGAGCCAAGACTTTAAAAGCAGGAAAGCCACTTTGTTTTTAAAATACAAACCATAATGATAAATTTCTCTCAACTATCTTTTATTAAAAACATTAGGTACTTTAAATATTTAGAAAAATATAGAAAATATGAATTTCATGGATTTCCACACGTCATCTGAAAACGAAAAAGTATTTTAAAAAAGTAACTAGATTTTGTTTTTTTCTAAAGAACTAACGACTAACGACAAAAACATGTAAATAACGGAAATGTAGATGCAGGTACAAAGTAAAATTATTTACATTTTTTTACTTTCGTATCAACGTATCTAATTCGCGGTGGATATACAAAGAGGCGAACAAAACAAAAATTTCCACAAACTTAAATCTAAAACGTACTCTGAAAATAAACATTATTTTCTAAAATTTGTTTCAAGAGTACCTTAAGCAAATTGATTTCAATAAGAAACTATTAATAACATTGGTGATTCATTAACATTTCAACATCTGTTCAACAATCTTGTTGAAAACAATATCAAAGGCTGTTGAAGTTGATAGACAATCTCGATTGTTCTTGCATAGTGTTTAAAACTATAATAAGACATATTAATTTACTTAATAATAAAAAATGTATCATTACATGTTTTACACGTATAATCACCATCAAAAAGATCGACACGTAGCGAAATTCAAAAGCGAGTTTTAGAGTAAATAGTGCTTAAAATCTTGCCCATTTTCATAAATAGTATCTGTGGATACATAAAAATACATGGTCATTCAAATTTTATGATTTAAACCAATACCCATCCAAGAATAAGCGTTTGAATATTGGCGCAGACCACAGTTGTTTATTTTATTTCTTACATCTAGATGAAAGTACATTTTTATTTCTGGATAACTTTAATAGATTGAGTTTTCCAACCTTTCAATTCAGATAATCCGTACGCCAAGCACCAAACAGCCATTTATAAAGTCCGTACCTGCAAGTTCCAAACAAATCGGTCTTGTCAACGTCCATTACTCTATGGAAATTGGTTCGAACTGGACCGAATTTCAGATTTATAAACGAGGTGCCTATTGCAAGCAACGATCCCTGGCTAATGAGAAAAATAAACCATGAACAAATGAATAGTTTTGCACCGCTTGTTGAGAAAAATCTGGATTGGGAGTTTTTTTCTGCAAAACAGTCGCACGGTCCATTGGGCGAGGACGGCGCGATTTTTATTGCTTTCAAGTTACGTATCGCTGTCGTAGATTTTATCGCTTTGCGCTTGTATTTCCTAGCAACAATGGAGCAAAACTACGAGCTTAGTAAAGTAGTACTAGTTTTCGTAGTTAGGTAGGTAGTTTTGGGTTTTTACGAGTACTTTGCAAAGATAGTGCTACTGAACTAGTGTTTATTTAGAATGGACCTATCTACAGTAGCTAATACATACGTTAAACTAAGTTGTTTGGAGAACGGTGTATTTGAATATGTACTTACATTGAACGATTCTAATAATACCCTAAAAGTGAACACGAAATAATTGTTACACTCCAAATATTTCGTTCCCCCATTCCCACATTCACAGCTTCATTGTCATGATATTTTTTCTTTTTACGAAAGATTCTTTCCGCCCATTGGGTTTCTATTCCGAAGCGAGTGATAGGAAGTGTTTGCACAAGGATTTATTGCTTTCAAGGCGTTCCCATTATGCACAGTGTGCATGTATGTGGAAAAATGTGAGGCGAGTTCCATCGGGGACTAATTTCTCAGCGTGAGATGAAAAGTCACTTTGAACGAAGTGGAGCGTATATATTTCAAAGCAGCTTATTATGTGTTGAAAATAATGGAAATAAAATTATAAGCACAGTGCTCTCCGAATAATAATTTTAAATTTTATGTGGGTATTTTAAATAATTATTTTGATTTTAGAACTTTATAGTGTTGTAAATTTGTGTCAAATACAAACGTCTAAACGTTTACTGCCTATAATCCGGGTACATCTACAAAAAAATCTGGAACGAAAATAAACTGGAAGATTTTTTAAACTGAAAATACGAAATTTATTAATTACATTTACATATCAGCACGCTAGTATTCCCCGAAGGGTTTGGCAGAGATATTGTACACTGACATTCCGCCGATGATGTTATTGAATCCTTATGTAAGAGGGGGCGAGCTTATTGCCACCTACCGGACACAGTTCCAGGCTCTTTACTGCTACTGAGAATTTTCATACAATCCAAATCGAACCTCAAGCCCCCACGCTCAACAGTCGCGCTTGCGGCAACTAGACTAACAAGGCAGTAAACATAAACATAATACATTATAATATTTATTAAGATAGTAATTTCAGACTCAGACTCTAAAATTTTTCTTTGGAGAAGCTTCTTTAAAAATTAGTCCTTAACGAGAATAATATTTCACTAAAGAAAATACATAATACTTAATACTGCATCTACCGTGAATCAACCTCCTGTGAGCAAACGACATTTTAAAAGCCTTACGTAACCGGCTTTTATCCTCGAGAAATTCTATTGTTCGATACACACACTCGTGAGCACAAAGTATCCGTGAGAATGCAAATACTCTGATTCTCAAGCGGACATATGTGGTTGACCCTGCAGAGTCGGTCACCCTCTTTGTTGAAAATTCTGAATATTAGGATTCAAACAAGTTTTATTTCGCTTTTTAATTAACCTTAAGCTGTCTCCAATGTTAGGCTCTTTATATTTATCTATGCTCAATCTACTTTATAAATATAGAATTATTTTTTCTGTTATTAACAGAAAAAATAATTAAATATAAACACCCCAAAAATATTTTACACCCCAACCATGTTCATGTATGAAACGATTTATGAATGTAGATGAAGCAAAATGGTTATGTAAGGATCGTAGCACGTGGCGTTCCGTAGTTTCTGCCTACCCCCATGGGAAACGGCGTGATTTGATGTACGTATGTAGGTACGTAATTTTACACTATATCCATCAAATTTAAGGTATTTTTATTCGGTACGTAACTACAGCTGAGACTGTACATTCTCTTTGGTGAGATAAGTGTCCAAGATTTCAAATTCAGAAGATATTATTCATTTTATCCATATTGGTCCATGTGACTAGAAGCAATAGGTAACAACTTACTCAAAGGGCACTTTGGGAGTTAAATCAAATCAAATCAAAGTTTATTTGCTAGAAATATATTAATATTACAAAGGTAAGATCTTATAGCCTATATGTCACTGTATTCTGCCTGCAAGCATGCGTGCAATATTAATACATTTGTTTATTAAATTCCTTAGTACTATAGAAACAACATTTTTGAAAACACTCTGTTAATTTTGTTTTTAAACACACTACCCTGCAAGAACATCATGAGAAAACCGCACCAGGTCAGCGTGATGGAATAATTGCAACAACTACTTATTCTGAGAACAGGCTTGTGCACAGCAGTGGGACGATAAGGGGCTGAATTATGATTATTTAGTTAAGTGATTCCATTTCATAAATTGCGTGTGTCATAATTGCAGAAATGTATAACGTATGGTCACATACATTTTACAAAAAAATCAAAATTTTTCACCTTCAATTTTGAAAATCTAATAAATTGGCACAACATGTCTGCAACAAAATCTGGTTGAACTATAAAGTACAGACATTTTTTTACGATGCCCAATAAAAAGTGATGGGTCTTGTAATACACCTCTGCTTCGATTCAACACAATTGGAATTTTATCGTCCAATCAGAATAACAACAATATGATACAAGGTTGTAACTATAACTCATAAACGTTTATTGCAAATTGAGCTTTTGCTATATTTATCTACAGTCGAAAATAGAAGGTAAACAGGGACACCAAAATATAGCTGTAGATTTCAGAAAACTATCATTTTTTCTTTAATATGGTTTTACATATAATAAATAAAGATACATTATTACTATTAATTAAATAATAAATGAAATTAAATAAAATTATTTATTTTGCGATTAGGATTTTTCAATCACTTTTACACGTCCTTTTTAAACTAGATGGCGTCGGCATTTCCTATGACTATCCCTGAGCAGAAACGCCGAAACAAACTCAGGGGCAAAACAAATTACTCGAATGCTTCCGTAATTTCTTGAATAACAATGTTCAATGTCCAATTTTGCATTTGATTCTACTCATTCCTTCTTCGATTTCTATTTAGGTTTATAAGTAAATCAAGTCACTGACCTACTCAACCCAATTGGCATGCGCAGTCGCCCAGATGGCGGTCATTTAAATCCCTCAGGGGATTGAGATAATGAAACTATGATGAGGAAATCGTTAAATACTGGTATTTAACCGCATCTGCTTACACTGGAAGCGAGAATAGTGGGGATAAAGTTAGGCATTTAATTTTGAAAAGGTCTTTTAACATAATATAGCATCACGTCTGTATTCCCCGAATAGTTAGGCAGAGGTGTAATGTTCTACATCCACAATTTCACTGGAGCTAATGTTAAGTCTATAGCCATCTTCCAGGCAAAGCTCCAAATTTCTTGCTGCTACTAAAAAAAATTCTATACACGAACTCATTATCTCACTCAACAGTCACGCTTACGATCCCCGGAGCAATGAAAGTCTTCCGTTCTTTATTTAAAAAAAAAAAAACTTTGCTTACATTATGATTAATTCCTGTGTCATGTGTGCGTTTACAAACACATATATTAACATACACAAAGGCCCACTCTGTTTTAATAGTGAAAATTATATCAAGATTATGATTAATCAATTTGAATTTAGAACGTAATTTCGTAATGTCAGTTATCGAAGCGTTATTAATTAGTTCATGCATTCGTGAATGAAATGTTTACAGTGCGCTCAATAATAATTTGCCTGAGCTATTTTGTCATAATATTTTATCAAGCCAGATGGTAAACATAAAGTTATACTACCTGTTGCCCGCGATTTCGTCTGCGTGTATTTTGTATTAATAAATCTAATTAGTGTTTTGCTGCAATATAGTAAAAATAAACCTATGTCTTCTCCTAGGTACCAAGCTAGATGTGTGTGAAATTTTATTATGATTGGATTAATGGTTTATTCGTGATGATACCTCATCACGAATAAACCAACAAACAGACATAAAGAGTTTCTTTTGCATTCATAATAGTGTTGGTCTAGAGTCGCAAGCGCGACTGCTGAGCGTGAGGTCCTGCGTTCGATTCCCGGGTCGGGAAAAGTTTTATTGGTATATTTTGTATAGAATTTCGCAGTAGCAGCATGGAGTCTGGAATTGTGCCCGGTAGATGGCAATCGGCTCACCCCCTATTGCATGGGACTCAATAACGGCATTGGCGAAATGTAAGTGTACAATAGTACACCTCTGCCTAACCCGTTGGGAAATACAGGCGTAATATTATGTTATGCTACAGTACATTCAATTTTCCACAACTGATCCTCAAGGCTACTATTTTATTTTTCATAAAACTCTTCGTATTCATTTAAAAAAGGTTATATTAAAGGCCAATGTTCATAAAACGATAACTGTTTTTGAGGACGTCATCAAAAGTCACTCAAAATGTTATGAAGCTCTTAATTTAAGTTGTTATTAAATTTAATATCTCATATAACGTTTATTAGAGGACTTTTTTGTATTTTTCTGAGAAATCACACAGCGCCAACTTTGCTTTACGGTTCGTAAGATAGTCAAACTTTCTCCAGCTAGCTGATGGTAGCTATTAATTTCCTCACTGCTCTAGGCTAGGTTTTAGCAGCTCGGAGTTTAAAAGCTTCATATTATGTAGCAAATCTACATCAATATTTGTCTTTTGGTGAAATGAAATTATTTGTTCTGTGTTTAGATTTTTCCATCACTTTTACAGGTCTTTTTTATATTCAAAATGGCGTCGACATTTTCTATGACGACCTGTGAGAAGAATCGCCAAAACAGACGAAATCGCCGACAAGGTTTAGCTTCAGACAGCCAGAAAAAATCTTGTAATCATCATAGTCATATTCAGATAGGATTCCAACTCCAAAATTTGAACGGCAGCCTAATTATCGGTGTAGCAATCAGTTTGCGACAGGCGTAGATCGTGCGATAGCTACTATCAAACGTTATTTGTATGTATTGGACGACAATGAGGCTGCTGTCGCGTGGCTGTCGTGTAGCTGTCATTTTTTTACGTAATTAGGCTGCCGGTTATATAACCACCACCATATACAAAATAATATAATATACAAAATGTTTATGACAGACTTCTGAACACTTTCAATAAGTTAAGAGATATCAATTATATTAATATCAAAAGCTTTCTAAACAAAAAAAAAACTTCGATCAACAATATTTACCTATAACATTCTTGATCGAAATAAAAACAATACTAATAAATTACGTCAAGCGAACTATCCTCCAGGTACCTATCATGAATATCAAAAAAAGCTCTTACATTAATTTATGTGAAGAGGTATACCTACATACATTATTTCTTTTACTTTATTTATCAATATTTACACATAAGTCCTACCCATAATTAAATTTTCTCACGCAATAGAATACCGATATATAAAAAGACAAGTACATTTTTTATTACTACGTGACATTTATCTCATATTTCGAAATAAAATGAGACAAAAGCCCGTTACTATGTCAGTTCTCCGAAACGTTTCGAGATAAAGCTGGTAGAGGAAATTGCATCTGAAATATTGTCTTCTTCTGTTTGCGCACCAACATTTTATTACGAAACTATATTTTAATTGTTATAAATACTTAACGTTCTTAGACTACACTGGGATTTACTGAATAGTAACGATTTATGGAACATCCTCACTTTTTCTGTATGGGCAATGAATGAAATCTAGCGCTATAGCGTTGAGATTCATGAGAATCAAATATTGCATAGCATTGTCACTCACCATTAGGTGAAGTGCTGCCAAATGCACTCAAATTAGAAGTAAAAAAAAAATGTACGGCATTTCATGCGAATTTACTTTTTTGGAGCAACCTTTTCGAGAAGCAAATTCGCGTTACGTTGTGTCTCTTTCAACCGATTGTTTAGCGGGCTCTTCGAGATAGGTAACTGAGGAATCTGCTGATAAATCGGCTGATTTTCTATCCATAACTGGTCTGACAGGCTGGGTTTAAATTTATGATGCAAGAATGTCGATAAGTAGATAAATCTATCTGACTCATTCAAGGTTAGATCTAGCTGCCGTCATTTTTTTATAATTATTTCGTCTATTTTATTTGTCGTTAGACACTTTATCAGCAAATGGTAAATTTAGTAGATTGATCAGCGTAGTAGCTATTATTTTTTAGTTAAACGTTATTGTATTTGAACTCCGCCCAAATTCTTCAAATGCGCATTGATGCTGATTATTAAACGTCACTCATTTCACCCATTTTATTGACCGAAAATTGAGAAAAACGCTTTTGTATATCGCTCTTTTATATTGAAACTTCAGGAAATCAGGTTATTGAATGACAGCGGTGATGTATGGCGTCCTGGTTTAAAGAGCTTTAAGCTCTGTTGATTATGGTACAGTCAAAATAAAAGGTTAATACAGTGTAACCAGATATAGATGATGAGAACTGATGTTTTTTTTTGTCTGTGTATCAGTATCAGTGTCTCCCAGTAATTGGGTGGGGTCAGATGTCAATTGATCCGTGTTGAATACTGATATTGAGCATTCGCATCTAGTTAGACGACAATTTTAAAAAAGGGTAGGCAGATGATGTTCTTGAAGTATTTATGAGTACCTATAAGATTTACAGTAATAAACATAAGAAAACAACATATATGTAGTTTGATAAGTATTTCATATACTGTAAGCACCAACCGACGTGAAGATAATTTCTTTTGGCTGAAAGATAAAAGGGCCTTGTGGGACTCAACGGTGTAGACAGGTGACGAATTGCCTTCACATTTGTGGGCCATTTTTCTGCTGGTAGAAGGTAACAATAATTCTGTCTGTACTATCTTATGGGGCTCATTAACTGAATTTGGTATTCCCAATAGTGTTTTTGGACGAAGTATAGTATGTTAGCTTCGGAGCGGCCTATAAATTTCTATGTTGACTGGATGATTTATTAAACTACACGCGTCCGCTAAGCGTGAAGTCAGAAGGTTAGATTCCCAAGTCGGGCAAAGCGTTGTTGGGTTTTCTGTATGAAAAATCTCGTTCTCAATCTCGCACGCAGTTTTTTTTATTAGAATCCTATTTTCAGCATAAGACTGCGATAACTTTGGTTGATTGATTCATTTGAAATTTGGGGAACTGATGATGAATAACAGTGATTATTTAAACATTCATCACGCTGATCATTACTGCCGAATGCAGCAGGCTTTATAGGCTGACTGTCCAGGTTGCAGAGGTCTAGTTGGAAGTAGCAGGCGCTTTCATACACTTCACACATTATTCAGACATCGAAATGATATACCAATAAAAGAAAATATTTTCATTTTGAATAAAAAACGGAAGCGTTTTATATTTTGTGATATCGCTCCCAATACCAACTCATAAATATTTATAACGCAAACACAAACGCACACAGAGAAAATTTTAATCTCCACACTCTTCACTCCATTTGATTTTTTTATTCCGGCTTTTGAGGTAAAATCGGAAAAATAATGTTTTTTTTTTCCTCTTTCGATAACGTTTTTTATACTGAGATTTTATCCTTTAGCCTTTGATTCAGTCTGAAACAGTTTCTCGGAAATTGAAATGGAAATAGAAAAAAATAAAAAAGCGTAAAAATAATTCTAGTCACAAAACAAAATAACATATTTCTTTATTGACGGCTCATTAAAATAAAGAAGCTTATTTTTCTTTTGTCGACTAAACACAAGTTATCGTATGGCATTGCTATACTTTAGCCATTCAGGAATGGTATCAAGGCTGACTGCCCAGGGTCCATCGCACGATCTTATGTGTCGTTACTTATCGAGGCTCTTTCTTGCACTCTAAATCTAAATGCTGTTGTTCACGGGTTGGATATAGTTCCTAATTTTAGCTCAATACTGGCTTAGCTTCCATAGCTTCATTCTTCGCAGCTTGTTCTGGTTTGCAAGAGCGCAACAAATGACGATACTTGAGATCATCGGCGCACTCTGGGCAGTCAGTCTCGTTAACACAATGGTTGACTGGCTAATCTTTACACCACAGCATGAGCGATTCCAATGTGATAGCTTGTGTCGATACAACAGAAGAAGCTTGTTCTGCTTGATTCTTTCTCATTGTTTATATGTTCAAATTTGAGATCGGTAGATGTACTTCAGTATTCGTACTTAATGATAATTTCGACATTCCTTCATTATTATTTTTAAATCTTTCATCAAACTCATCATCAAACCCACATCCCTGAATCAACTGATTCGATTCTAACTTTCTCGGTGCGGATTCATACATATTATATGACAACCTTTGAAATATTATAACTGTACCTGTCGTTGGTACGCTGTCAAGGTAACAAATTTACATATTCGAATTAAGTATTCTGTCAGATAAGAAGAGAGTTCCGAATTATGTGGACGAACTGAAATGACAGTTTGGGAATTCGGAAAATCCTGTTAAATGTTGATTTCAGGGAAAAGAAATCTAGCGTCTAATTCCTTAGAGATCAAACCAGATAGCCCTTCTGTGTAGTATGCTGCATTTTATAATAGTAGCATCTTTTTTTTTTACGTTGACACTATGAATAATTCCTGTAACGTGGGTGCCTGTGAGTGAAGGAAGGAGTGTGAGTGAGGAAGAAAAGGTAAGGTGCTGGTGTTATACTGAGTATTATCTACCACAAATCCCACTTTAATTACAGATTGTAAAATTTGTCTCACCGTTTTCAATGAAAAATGTTCACTCACTGCAGTGCAAGCGTTTCCTAGTAAAATGTTATTGAATATTTCAACCATGGTTACAGGTAAAATTTAAGCCTTTATTGTTTTAATTTACACAGATGAACGCTTTTTAGATGCGCGTATTGTGTTTATTGCTTTACTATGATTACTGCCACCTGTCGGGAAATCTGGAATTTTAAAAGCGTTTCATAATTTTTTTTACTATCTTAGTTTTTTTTTGTGGGAGAGATATTCGTATTATGCCTGAAAGATGACAATAGGTTCACCCCGCGGGTTTCAATAACGGCATCGATAAAATGTGATTGTACATCAGAACTCGTCTGCCTTTATCTTCGGGGTATGATGTTATTTTATATTGTGATAGAATTAGTTATTATTCAAACTTTCGTGATGAGTTCATGAGAGATTAGGTACAAAATGCTAATAAAGCAACAAACTTCTCCCTCAATTTGCATGATGGATGAGTTAAATACTTAAGTGTGTCAGTCAAGGTTATGGCCTCGATGGCGATGAGAGCGGCTTATCGATTTAAGCTTTCCAATCTTGCTTTGTTACACACCCCTCATTTTTATCGCCAAATTTAAAAGTGTATCATCTGCTCTGTATTTTTCTATACGACTTTTACTGTGGAACAAACTCTGAAATGGTGAAAAAATTAATCTAATGTTCTGAGGCCCGAACGCCTTCGGCGCTCCGATTGGTGCGTTTCGTGCTCTCCACCAATTAGAGCGCTGAACGCGTTCGATGCGTTAAATCGAGTTTGTCTAAAGAAACTTACACTAGGGTCTCTGTACAATTTGATAAAGTTCGGTATCCACTTGTATAGAACAACTGTTTTCTTACTCAATCACAGGTCCCGTAATAAAAGTTTTGTAGAATAGTGAGCAGTGTCCCTAATGATTTTTCTGTGCTTTTATCATTATATTTGCATAGTTCTTCGTAGCTTTCATTATGTAGATACTTTTTCATTCAGGTACCGGCACGGTATAGTGCAATTTTACTTGGCTCGTTAAGAGAAGTTCTTAATGGCAAATTAACTATTTAATAAGAGAATATATTTTAGTATAGACGCTCAAGCTTTTAGATATAAGACAAAATACACTCCACATAAATTTTACACTATTTCTGTAATTGATCCTTTATAAATCCTATAAAACACCGAGATACTACATCTAAATCAAAAAGCTATTCATACAGTTAAAAACAACCAACCAATCACACAACCACTATTCAAAATTAATCTGACCAACTAGAACACGATTGCGCCATGATGACAGATGGTTCCTCCAACTTCCGAAGCGCGCGCCGCATTTATCATCCCTAATCACAGGATTACACAAATCGGAAATGCATTAGATACGGCTGCAGTCGTTCTGAAATAGGGAACAGCGTGCTCTCGGAGATTGCGTCACTTCCGTTCGATTACATCTCTAACCACGTTCAAACGTGTCCTTCTTGAAGGAGTTTGTCTTGGAAAGATTGGTAGAGGTGTACATTTGTACTGAATGAATTGAAGTATTACTAGTAGACTTTTGTTTCTGGAACAGAACAACAGATAGGTTGGATGGAAATGGATTGTCAGCGTGTTCATTAGATAAAACATGGCAACAACAAGCATAACATAACATAGCATTACGCCTTTATTCCTCGAAGGCTTAGGCAGAGGTGTACTATTGTACACCCAACATCGCCGATTCCATTATTGAGTCCCATGTAATAAGGGGCGACTTTATTGCCTTCTAGCGGGCACAGTTCAAGACTCCGTGCTGTTTCTGAGAATTTCCATTCAGAAAAACCCAATAACAGATTGTCTGACCGGCAACCTAATTACCGATGTAGCGACAGGCGTCGATCGCGCGATAACTTTTGTCAAACGTCATTTTTGTGACATATAATGTATTGGCTGACAGTGAGATTGCTGTCGCGTTGCTGTCGCTGTTTTACGTAATTAGGCTGCGGGAAATCCAACTCAGAACTTCACGCTCAGCAGTCTTCATTACGAATAAAATATATTTTTACTTACAGTTGAAACAAAGGGGATTCGTTCTTACCTTCATTTGTCAATCACGTAGAAATTATCGACTCCAAAGACTGATTACATGCATGGCCTCGAAAGGACCAACTGCGTTTACTACGTCACAAATGACGCAGAACAGTTTAGCAATTAATCCTCACGTTATGTCGAATCATCGGCGGTGCACCGAAAATTCGATTACCCAAATGTGTTCGAGCTGTGGATGTTCGAGCGTGTGAAAAGACAGAAGTGGTTGTGGTCTAATTGGACATAATTTCGGCGTTTGGAGGTGGAAATGGAATTTTGGAAATCGAATGGAGCAGTTTGTTTGTTGGTTTTTTAATTGAAATCTTTTTCTATTTGGTTTAGTTATGGTCCAGTTTTCAGTATTCATGGGATCTACGAATACTACTAGTACGAGTTTTCTGCGAGTTAGCGTTACGCCAAAAAAAAAAGCGCGTTCATTATTTCCATAAATTTTTGGCTTACGTTGATAATGGTAGAAGGAAACTCGTACTAAAGGGTCACGTGGGTTATCTTATCTATACAATAAAGGCCAACCTGTTTTATGAAGTGACGTGTGTAATACTGTTTTCGCAGTGTGAGGAGAAATTTTATTGATGTAATTTCCTCTATATGTCCGTGTACGGCATGTCTCTTCTTAAGACCAAAACTTAGGGCACAAGTCTGTGCCGCTAACGGCCAGTGTTGCAAATAGTAGTGAAATATACCCAAATTACCAATATAAAATAAAGAAACATGTTTGCATAAATACACATGCAGTACCTACTGAATATACTACGTGAATTGATTGCAAAAAGACCAGTTTATAAAACGTTCAATATAATAACATAAACATCGAAGGCACCGCATCGACATGGCTACAAAAAAATGTATCAGTGCAACGAGAAAAAAATAAAAGCGCGGGTTGTTTGCGAATAAAACAGATTATTAAAGTGTGTGGTGAATTAGAGAAATTGTGAAACGATAGAAAATTATTTTGGATAGACACAGTGACTAGGTATATGTATAATAATTGTAAAAATGAAGTTTGAGGAGTAGACGAGTGTGAATATTGTGCGCCTAGCGAGGACAAAAGGGATTCATAGTTACTGCTTACTTAAAAAAGGTTATTTAGCGAGTACCGGTAGTTACTAATGAATATTTTGGCTTGAAAATTGTCAACAGTAGCACGGAGTAGGCTCCCTTCTCACATGGTACTCAATTACGAAATTGGTGAAATGTGGGTGCACGGAAACACTCCACTAACTTAACCTAACCCTTCAGTGAATAAAAGCGTGATGCTATATTATTGTAAATCAATATTTTTAGTTACCATGAGAGTGACGGGTATATTTTACTCAAACCTTTTGATGAATAGTGTTTAATGAAAGAGAAACGGACAAACGTCTGCGGTATGATAATTGTCGTGTTGTCTGAATATGAACCAAGCCTAATATTATAAGTGTATCATATATTATTGTAGGCGTATGTAGATGTACGACACACACACTGAAATAAGTAGTCTATTCAGAACTGACCACATAGTGGAACTAATTATATAACTGTATCTATTACATGCCTGTCAGATACCAACAAATATGTTATATACCTACTTAAGTTTGTACATTAATTGTTGCCGAGGAATTTCTAAGCACTCGTGTGTAGTGTAATGCACGGCAATATTGAAATACTTGGAACATTCTTCTATAGTTGCCTAGAGGACAAGTTGCAGAGGTTTTTATATAAGTTATATTTACATGTAGAACTTTTGCCTATATACTATTTTTATATTCTAAAGAAAGAGACCAATTTTACGACTGGGTCCTCTGTTATGTTATTCTTTGAACAAGTCCGTCCAAAAATTGGTCTAATTGAAAATTACTAGCTTGATTTTATCCAGACAATTTTTATTATTATATCCCACTGCAGGGCAAAGGTTCTCCCTCCCCTCTCTCGGTCTATTGCGGTTTGGCGCTAATGGTTTGCATAGTAGACAATGAAAAAATACATAAATATTTTCTTCTATTTATTCCGAATTGTACATTATGATATTTTTATATTTCCGTCAAATTCTTTGAAGGAGATGAGAAACAAGCCTAGCATCAATTTATTTCCTTTATTATTTCTATAAAATATATTTCCATTTCGTCAAGGTTCTGGCTATAAAGAGACCTATCTAGGTACAATTCAACAACCTATCTCTTTGTTTAACTGTATCGGGCGAGAACAATTACAGTATCGCTAGTTAAAGCTTAAGTTTTCTCAGAAAATTTAAATATATTACTTAATTAATAATAATGTCCTCCTGACCGATTTCCGTCACGGCGGCCAATCTCACCGGAGATTAACCAACTACGCAGGAGATATTATAGAGCACAAGTGTATGCGCAAACACAGGTGCTCTCCCTATTCCTTCACACTCATAGTCCGATGGGACGGCAATCCGACACGACTGGAGAGAGATAAGGCGCAGGACCAACGGCTTTACGTGCTTTCCGAGGCACGGTGTGTATTCACATACATGAAGACCCAGACCCGAAACAAATATCTGTAGATCATACAAATATTTGTTCCGTGCGGGAATCGAACCCGCGACACGTAGCTCAGCAGTCGATCTCTCAACCACTGCGCCAACCGTGTCGTGATTACTTAATTAAGAAACAGTTGAATAGTTCAACTTTACGTAAAACCTAATTCTTCTTCATTTATGTTAGATGACCCTATTTACCTATTTCTGGTCTGACGGTACGTGATACTCAAAGGCAGAATTTCATTATAAAGTCTCTGTCAATATAGTCTGGAGGATATTGCCCGAAAAGCGGAAACTGTACAAACGCAAATGAATAACTACCGCTCACGCTTTCATCATAGCTCGCAGTATTCATTTTGAAGTTATGTGTGGGAAAATATGAATTTGAGCTCGAAACTACATATTTAACGTACAGATTAATCGATCTGCAAGGCCAAGGAATACTTGCTGCGGTTAGTCCTTAAATGGATGACTGTCTTTCACACAGCAAGTTAAGCAGTTGGTTCTGGGTCTCATAGGAATACCTGACTATCGTTAAGGGTGTCAGTAGCCGAAAAATGTCTGACTACCAGTCTAACCTTATCAGTGTCTCCCAGTAAGTGGGTGGCGGAGGTTAGAAGGCAGGCGTTTCGTGTACGAAACTGATATTTAGTCGCAACTGGTTGGACTGGAAACCGACCAAAAAACTTGTATTAATGAAGAAAAACATACAAATGAAGCTCTCCTCATGTTGAAACAGGATTAAATTATTAAAACTGTAATCAGATCTCATAACTGCTTTCTGTTAGAGACATTGCAATACTTCGATGTCTCAAGAATCAATTGCCATTTAAAAAGCATCATAATTGCTAGTTGATTGTTCGACTAGGTAAATCAATGTAACTTATTAGTTGTCTTGTAAAAAGAAATGAAATTCCAATTATCTTTTATCTTCTTATAACTTATTCACTCAGGATATGATATTTTTCAATATCAGAATATTGTTTGAGGATGTCAAGTACTTTTCAACATTTTCGAATATTGCTTCCAGGTATTCTGATAGTAACTCTTATTGTCGTACAAAAATCTTCAGTCATAAGAAAGTTTCCAGAAGTGCTTATCCTAAGAGATTTGAGTAACAATACGATAAATCATTTTGTACGACCAAACTTCCTATATTACATTTTTGTTCAACATTTATTTCGGTTGTAAAACAGTAATGTAGCTTATTTATGTTATTTTTATAAAACTTACACCTTGTTATATTATTTTGTGGGATCTTCGGCTTTTATTTCGTAGCTATTAGAATATGCGACTATGCGCGTAAATGATCTATGACACTGCTACGCACGTAGCAACATATAGTTGCGCCGACGACGACAAGCGTAGATCAGCTGCTGTGTGCGCGGGAGTGACTTTATAGTGTGGCATTGCACAGCTATAAACTGACTTAAGTGCAACGGTTGCGAATGGTTTATTTAATTCGCGGATAATTCATGAATTGTGGTATCGTACCTAATTATAAATATATAAAATAAGGTAAGTATTAAGACTTACCGAAGTGGTTGCCGAACTGGGCTTTGCAAAATAAATAAAAAATAGCAGGTAATAATAATAATAAATTCAAATAAGCCTCCAAATTCACATAAAGAATATCGACCACCCAACTTATTTTGTTTGTGAAATGATTGCGTATTACAAATGCACTTCGATAAAGGTAAAAAAAATAGGTAACGTTCCAAAATTGTGTCTACTTTATTAGAATATCTAATATTTTTCCTACGGCGTATTCAGAAATTAATTTACTACCTTTACTAGAAATTTCACACGCTCAAAACTCTATTAATAATTTTCATATTAAATCATCTATATACAATTAGCTTCCGCCCGCAGCTGCGCCCGCGTGGTTTACGAACCCGTACATTTTCCACAATAAAAAGAAGCCTATGTGCTATTCCAGACTATAATCTGTCTCTGTGCCAAATTTCATCTAGATCCGTTTAGCCGTTCTGGCGTGATTGAGTAACAAATATCAATCCATCCATCCTCACAAACTTTCACATTTATAATACTAGCTTCCGCCCGCGGTTTCGCCCGCGTGGTTTACGATCCCGTACATTTTCCCGGATAAAAAATAGCCTATATGCTATTCCAGACTATAATCTATCTCTGTGCCAAATTTCATCGAGATCCGATCCGCCGTTCTGGCGTGAAAGAGTAACAAAGATCCATCCATCCATCCATCCTCACAAATTTTCGCATTTATAATATTAAAATATTAGTAGGAAGTAGGATATTTAAATGTAGATACGTTACTATATTAACTAATAATCAATTAATTATCAATTTAAGATAGAATCGAAGATATTACCGTTGGAAATTGCTCGATTTACTTGCGATTATTAATCGTCGATTGAAACTAAATTCATCAACCCAAAGTCTACGTAGGCAGGAAGTGATATCAAACGTTCGGATCGAAGCTATCGAAATGACGCGCAGGCGGATATTACAAGTCAGAGTAGAAGGTGGGCCCAATTTAACTGAAGCTGTGAGAGGCACACTATTTTTTTCCTACGATACTCTGATTTATGTGGATGGAAGCGAATTTAGAAAAGGCTTTAAATAATATGCTCATAAGTAGGTACATGGTTGCGCAATTTTAGGTGACAGCTCTATAATTAGTCGATATGGTGCGAGATAGAAAATTTTGTTCTTAAAAAATCCATTGCGCAGCCAAACGGCGAACTTCAGAGCGGCCATGTAAGATCGCGCGAACCTCGAATGGCAATGCTATGCTTATGATTTACACAACTTGTTATAGTAGATTGTAAACCAAGGGTAGAAAGTGATCAATCATCATCATCAGCCAGAAAACGTCTACTGCTGAATGAAGGCCTCCCCCTTAGACCACCACATCGAACGACATTCCGCCACTTGCATCCATCGGTTGCCCGCGACTCTCACAATATCATGTATTATGAGATATTTTGTCGGATGAGTATAGCGTTATCGCGTATAGGTAGTTGGAGTGTAAAATGATACTTTAACGTAAGATTAACACTGTTTTTAATTAAAAATTTGATGACATTAAAAATACTGTGTAATATACCTACATTGAAAGATTTACAAAATTAATAAGTATTTCCATTTTCCATTACCATTGAATACATCATCAGCCAGAAGACGTTCACTGCTGAACGAAGGGGGGGGGGGGGGTTACCATAATCCCCACGCTTGGTAGGCGGCTTGGGGATCGCAGTGGCTCACCGATTAGTGAGAGGACGCTGCTACCCGTCCTCCGATGTCTGGCCGCAGTTTTAAGACGTACCCGGGTCACCATTGAATACGATTACAAAGAATTCCAAGAAATAATACATCAAAACGCAGAATAAAAATATTCGTTCATTTTTTAAAATAAAATCTTCAAAATGAGGCTCATTGTAACTATTAGAGTTACTTATCATTATTATATCAATATGTATATGCGTAGTATTTATAAAATGCAAATGTGCGTATGTTCGTAATTTTTCTCTTCATAGACGGGTCGATCGTTTTTGATGTATTTTTTTTATATGCGATCACCAGGATGGTTCTTAGTTATAGTTGAACCCGGTAGGGGGTTCTGTTGTCGGGATTCAGATTTTGATTCTTGTTTTTTTTTACTCCCATAATTGAAAATGTAATCCCAAATTTTCAGTCTACCAGCACCTCTCAATATATGTATATGTAAGTCACGCAGGAAAGCTAGCAGTTTAGATATCTTTGCCTGATCGCGTTGTCGAAAGCGGCTCTAACGATATTCATGAAAATTACATTATAGGTGTTTTCTGGGGCGACAAATCAATCTAGCTAGGTCTCATCTCCGCCATCAGTAAACTAAATATTTTATTCCGAGCGGTTGCTCGGTCGCCAAATATTAACTACTTAGTAATTTAGTAAATTAATGCTTTCGTTCCGCCTGTTTTCCCTTAAGGGTTGGCCAGAGATGTACTATTCTACAACCACATTTCACTAATATCGTTATTGAGTCTATTGTCGCCTAACGGTCACAGTTCGGTAAGTAAAGTAAAAAATTACCTGGTTTGATTGCAAGACCATTTCGAGACTATAAGTTTCTAAGGCTTATTTTTCTTATTTTAGTGCTTTCGTTCCACTTTTCGTGAATACACACGTACAGAGCATGAGTGTTGAACATATTAACATTGCCGTTGAACATGGGCTCAGTAATTTGTATCCATTGTTGATATATATTGATCACTAGAACAAATCGTTTTTTTCTCCACCCCGACCCTTGCTCGAGCCAGCTCGCGCTGAGCCAGTAGTAATAAATCAAATGTCCCTAAATAATCACAATCAGATCCAGCAAGTCCTCTCTTGTCTGCCCCCAGCAACGCCCTAAGCCGAGGTTCGAGTCCCACTATGGGACACCCTTAGCAGTGTTGCTTAGTATTATTTAATTTGCTCGGCTGGAGGCCCTTCTGGTCTCGCCATTTGCCCGGCTAAGCAGTAAAAGCTCCCCGAGCTAACTGCAAGAGACAAATCATAAAAAAAAAAAAAAAACTTTTTTTTCGTTTTTAAACGTTGCCCCACACTAGGATTTCTCCTGTATCGTGGGTACAGTTTACAAACATACATGTGACATGCACACACAACCAGACCCGAAACAACTATCTGTAGATCATACAAATATTTGTTCCGTGCGGGGATCGAACCCGCGACACGTAGCACAGAAAGCTAATGTCTTAGCCACAGCGCCAACAGTGTCGTCAAATATTTGGCACACAACTGCATCGTCTGGCAATTTTATCTAAGGCCCGTTTATACACTTTCCAATCTATCGACTGTGACACCGAGAGATGGTCTGAATTCCAATTAATCTAAATTGCAGATAAATTGCTTGAAACATTATTGGTACACAAATTTCGGTATTTGTATGATGATTTGCCAGATATTGGAATGTTTGGCTTATCTAAGATCCTTTATTAATTGCTTTATCCAAGGTACGATTCCTGCAATTGTCAGTAGCAGGCCGGAGTTTGGAATTATCCCCGATGGATAACGACAGGCTCGCCTGTTCATGCGAAATCTTAGTGTACTTACACCTGTTCCTAACCTTTCACAAAATACAGGTGGGAGTTGTGTTTTTTCACATCGCAAACATTCAAAATCTACTCTTTCGTCAATTCAAATTTTACGAAAATATCTATCGATCAGGTTTATGTATTTGTCGGCGTGAGCGATGGCCGAGCGATAGGGTTGTCATTATCTCGATTCGGTGGTACAGGGTTCATGACGCAGGATTACGATAAAATCACAGTTCCAATGTAAATCGGTCAGTATTTCACTTTCACCATACAATTAACAGTTGTAGGTAATTCACTCGGTACAAATCACAAATTAATAACTTTCTAACTCCGGGCAAATGGACAGTTTCATGTCGGAGAAGTGTATTCGTTGGATGCTCGCACAAGACTGCGCTTCTTCACAATCACCTCCCTTAACACGACTCTGTATACGCGCCGCCATCTTGCAGTGATGTCACGTTGTTTACCCTCACCTCAGTACTGCGATAATCAATTGAAAGACTAAACATCGTTCTCCACGACATATTATTAACTTTAAAAATGTCTGATAATATGGTAGTGAAGCGAAGCTTACGATTTACGTTCTCAAGCGTAAATACGAATCAACTTCATAAGTTAAAAATTTCATATAAAATTGTTAAATCCGCTGAATTCTCACGCTACAATAGCTTTAATACTTAAAGTGCTGGTCACTAAACTTTGGAATGAACTCATTTTATAATGGAGAACACGTCTCAACAATAATGTTACTATAGTTGGTCGTCAGCAAGCTGTGGTGAATTCTATAACCTTTTAATATTATGTTTGCCTAGTATATACGAAATTATACAGCGGTTTAAAATTTAATTATGACTATGTTTTTTATTTCATACTTTTACAACATACTGAAAAAATTACGGTATCATTTTTGTATTCATATTTCATAAAAAGCACGCGTGTTTTCCCTGAAGGGTTAGCCAGAGGTGTACTACCATACACGCACATTTCACTAATATCGCTAAACTTTTTTTTTACCACCACCACCACCATAGGGTGCGCCTCGGGAACTCATAGAAGACTGCTACGGTGCCACGCCATCAAGGGCACTTCCCGGAAGAGGTGACTGTAAAGAGACCACCCCTTTGTGCACTTCCCGGGAGAAAGACTGCAGAGAGGACCCCAAAAACTAACCTCAATCTAACCTAACCTTTTTTTTTTATTTTTTTATACGGGGGAAATCCTCATGGACTACCCTCGCCTGGGGAAAGGCGGAGGGGCGTGCCGGACTCTTACCGGCTAAAACCACCCCGGTGTCTCCTCGCACGTGCGCGCGGGACTGCGGGAATCCAAATTCTTCCGCAGCCCCACACTATTGCTGGCCCGGTCTGCCCGGGCCTCGTCTCCCGCACGGGGTAGTGAGGTGTTCAACTACCCCGTGCATCGCCTCAGAGGCGCGCGCCGACACCCGCGCGCGCCTCCGCCTCGGGTCCATCGAATAGGGGGCGGGGACTTCCCCAAGTCCCTCGCCCCTAATCTAACCTAACCTAACCTAACTTATTGAGTCTATTGCCGTGTACCGGGTACAATTTCAAAATCCGGTCTGCTACTGAGAAATTCCATTTAGGAAAAGCTAATAACTTTGGCCGCCCTAGAAATTGAACCCCTCGGATCTCACAGTCAAGACTTGTGCCAGGAGGACCAATTAAATAGTATCCACAGGATATTAGGTTTTTCATGAACATCATAAACAAATCAGCCTGAAAACATACGCTATTAAACACACAGTACTCATCATATTAGATAACAGCTTTTATCGCAACTTACAGTTTAAAACTAATTCCCGTTTTATCCAGTAGTTTCAAATACCTAGCCAATTCGATTCCAAACTAAAACCGTGCTTCCCTAAATTCGTCGCTCTTTTGTTCGGCAACCGTATAATCCTTTAGAAACGTCAGGAGTCAGGTTCGTTGAGTACACTGATTCTTATACACGCTTTGAACTTTGAAAATAACGTTAGAACGTTCACAATAGATACATTTCTTAGGAGAAAAATATAATATTAACATGAAATCATTCAGTGGCGCGCGGTTCATAAAGACAAAAAGACACTGCCTACCCTATATAACTCGGATAAATATTTATTATAAGATATTTGAGGTGGCAAATCACATACATCATTATTTATTTGACAAGACGACGAACCAATATCAACATTAAGCAGGTATTTTTGATAATTAAGCTTTTAAAATTTTCCGCCTACCTTATCTAAAAACTCTGTGCACTCCGCTGGAATCATCATATTATAAGTAATCTTTTATACAAGGATAAATTATAAGTTGTTAAAATAGTTGCAAGATACGGATAATTATTTATCAGCAAAATATCTTTGTGATATTGGTAAAGTTTAAAAATTTGGAATTGATGCCATAAAGCTTCAACGAAAGGAAATTGGCATTAAAAGTGCACCTTCATACCAGAAAATATTGCGTTTTAAATGTAAAGTCCCACTGGAAAAATCGCAAAACTATACATATACTTAGTAATTTATGCTCAATTCCTTTTCATTATGCAGGATTCTATTCGTTTTACATACAGTGGTATCCGTTTCAACGTTATAAATTGCATTGAAAACAAAACGTTATTTATCTTATAACATTTCTACATACATATTTTATACTTGCTAAATATAAGTAAAAGACAATAAAACTGCGTCATCGGTCTAGTGGTCGCAAACGTGGCTGCTGAGCGTGAAGTTTTCGATTTCAACCCTAGGTCGAGCAGTGTTTTCTTTAAGATTTTTTTTATTAGTAGCCCATATCTTGTAAATTTCCTCTGTTGATGGGAATAAGCTTGCACCCTATTATATTTGGCACGACATAACTGAATCGGCGAAACGCTACACCTCTACTTTATACTTTGGTTAATACAAGCATGACATAGTGTCAGTGTTATGATAATAAAATTCAAATTCCAGTGACAATTTGTATTTAATAAAAAATATAGTAAGGTATGTAGAATCATAAAAGGTACGTAATTTCTGTGGCAAATGTTCGTAAAATATCAACCTATTGAATATAAATGGAGGAATTTAATTGGAAACAACGAATAAATTTTCGGCAGACCTCGGAGAGGTTTTATGTAAATATGTTTTCGAGTGGTTTATTAAAAAGTATCCCCGCGGTGCCTATTACTTTGTATTGCTTGATGCTGTGTTCTGATTTTGGAAAGTAACAGCTTCTGTTAAGGTACCTACTTGTTGTGAAATTCCATTTTACGAGCTCGACTGGAATAAGGTCAGTCAGGGATGCAGGTCACAGGTATGGGTAATTTTAAAGCTTTTAGAAGATGATAGCATCACGCTAGCTCTCCTGGAAGTGTAAGGCCACATTTCGCCAATTTATATTACCATTTACCACGCAAAATTACAAAATCAGGGCTGCTGGGGACAGTAACAATACATAAAAACACATACTAACTAACACTTTGTCCAATATTGAATACAGGACCTCATGCGCAGTAGACGTGTGTGCGTCCACTAGACCAATGGGGCATTCATATCATCGTATCAGTGTATGGGCAAGAAATTTTATATATAATATATAATTTTATATTAGTTAGGATTATAATAAACTATATTTATACAGTAATCAGGCAGCTGACAGCGTTGCCATGATGTATGGCAAAGCTGATTATTTGGCCAAAAAATAGGCCAACCCTCTGCTCACGTGTAGAGTCATACAGCGTAGCAACGCTGCCAGTCTTCTGGGCACACTGCCGGTTGACAGCGATGCGGAGGAGTATTTTGATGCGTAATGTTTTTCATTGTAATCAGTCTAATAATAGCGCCATTACTGAGACATAGAACTCCTCACAAACCTTATTCCATAATTTTTTTATATACTCTCTGAATATAACTGCTCATCCCTCTTTGCTTGAACCACTTTTTCACTCTCAGCCCTCCGGTAATTTCATCCAATCTACCTAAACTTCAAATATAAGTGATGTTATATGAGGCCATGAGAACCATAGATGCCTAACTACATTTTTCACAATATTGAGTTTATGATTCTTACAGTTAAAATTGATCATTTTGGTTCCTACCAAAATGGTTTCTCCAGGGTGGCCTAAAAGTGATTCAATAAATATTCAGTAGATTCTTAAAATTGGCAGTTTGTATAAAACCAAAATAATCAATTTTAAGTGTAAGAAATCATAAACTTAGTATTGTAAAAAATTTAGTTGGGCCACTATGATTCTCATGGCCTCATATTAAGTGACGCAGCAACATCACCAATCTGCGTACCTGCTGGCATATGACAAAAAGTAAATTTCCCCAAGTGCTGAGTAAGTTAGACGGCAGTTGTTAAGCATAAAACCAGAATATTTCCATAAAATATAATATCAATGAGTATACTCCACTTCTTTCAGCAATAAACTGAGAGAAGAGAATATCGATTTAAAAGTTCCCAGTACCGAGGAGAAATTATACTCACGTTACTAACTAAAATTTAATATTCTTCTTACCTTTTAAAAGAAAATCCTCCATCACACAGGACAAGGTAAACGTACGTTCACACAAGTTATAGTTAATGCATAAACGGATTATATCGCAAAGTAAAAGACCTAAAAGCAACCACACATTTATGTTGGATACTTTTAAAATAAATTCAGTTTCATAAGTAAAATATATGGGATATGTTTGGAAAAGCGAGACAACAGTTATGATTTTGTTTCGTAGTCGGTTGTGAAATCTTTCGTAGCCGTCTTTCGTAGCAGATTTTCGTAGCCGTCTTTCGTAGCAGATTTTCGTAGCCGTCTTTTGTAGCTGGTTAGGTAGGTTACCTATGTAAGGTTAGTGTTTGCGCAGACAACGGATTGTTTAGTTGCATTGCTCATCAGCACCAACTCTTCAACCGAATTGTTTAGTTGTTGAAACGTGCTTACGTATTACTATTGTAGTAATTTGCCTTGGGTCTGGTACTGTCAGTGAAACATAAAAACGCTTAGGGAGCTTAGGCGATGGATACAACGATACAGTGTTTGTTTTGTTCGAATTCTCAAATACATTCCAAATTTTTTATTTGTGTTTTAAAAGAAACGTTGCCCCACACTAGGAATAACTCCTGTATTATGGGTTCGTTTACAAACATATATATTCACGTACCTACACAAAGAGCCAGACCCGAAACAACTATCTGTAGATCATACAAAGATTTATTCCGTGGGGAATCAAACCTGTGAGACTAAGCGCAGCAGTCGATCTCGCAGTCCGCCGTATATCCGTTTTTCAATTGTTAACTTACAAAAACAAAAGACTGCACGGATATGCAAGTTCTAACGGAAACGCAGAGGTACTTCCAGTCGGTAACTCGCTAATCCTATTTGTGGGAGCTGCACTGGCTTTTAGTCGTGACGTAATAAGTACATTAACAGCCGCTATATAGTCTGATATAGTGGTATTGGAGTTTCGGTTTATGATGAATATCTAGCCTCAATTTGTGGTAATCTAACGTTTGGCTTCATTGAATAAGAATGAGACTGATACTGAAAAGTTTATATGCATATAGATACGTACAGGAGGTCCCTAAAATATGAAAAATATTTTTTTATGTCAACTGGTCTCTCTCTTTCTTTTTTTTAAAGTTCTTTAATCATAATTATTTCTACTCATTGTTTCATCATCAAAATCATTCTCAGAATTTTCAATACCCATTCACAAAAATAATTCAGATTGAACAACGGTGTCACAATCTTGAGGTTCAGAATGTGAAAAATGCCGACTCATTTTTTAATATCCGGCACGGTTGGCGCAGTGACTAAGTGATTAACCTTCTACGCTAGGTGTCGCGGGTTCGATTCCCGCACGGAACAAATATTTGTATGATCTACAGATAATTGTTTCGGGTACGGTTGTGTGTGCATGTGACATGTATGTTTGTTAACACTACCCACGATACAGGAGAAATCCTAGTGTGAGACAAACTTTAAAAAAAAATATATATATATTACATAGTATAAACATAATAAACTACCTAGTGATTCCCGTAATTCTAAACAAATTCATTCGCGTTCTCTACAAATGCAGTTGCTATAAACATATTTCTCGGTAAATATGTTTTAAATAAAACAGCTGATAGCACTTAAAATAGTTTTATAGTTTGAAAACACCATCCATCGCAACCGCTTCGGCCAAAGTGACACGACATTAAATTTTTTGACTACCAAATACACCATGATTACCACAGATAACAAAATTTGTATTTTGAATCTATTGCAAATACCTATATTTAATGTAGTATAATTTGAAAATGTTAAAACATGAAACGAGACTCAGTCATTGCTACATCAACAAACTAGTTCTAACCAAATACAGGCTGAAGTAGGACACTAAAATCATATAACTTGTATCTACACGTTCAAAGTAATTAGTTTCAGTGGTTAGGTAGTAGTGGTCGCCATTTTGTGAAGAAACTAGCTACTCAGTTGAGTGTGTCGGCAAATTGTATGTAGGTACGTGACTTTACGTACGGACGCGGCATAAAGGGAGTGCACGGTAGTGATTTTAAAAGTAAATAGAATACCGCAGAGCTTTTATTTGGTGTCGCACTTTTGTAAAAGCAATCGGGTTTGCGATTGGATTTTTATTTTGTATGTTGATTTGGAGATAAGGGAGATTGTTATGTATCAAATATTAGTTTGAAGAAACTCGTAGTAATCGGTCAAGTTAATAAAGCGATTGATAATTGATTGAGTTTCTGTTATTAATTGTATAATTAATAACGTTGTCTCACTTGTATTTCTATTGTTTCGTGTAAATATCTGTAGATTATACAAATATGTGACGCTTTCGCGATTAGCTTTCTGCGCTACATGTTGTGGGTTCGATCCCAGCACGGAACAAATATTTGTATAATCTACAGATAGTTGTTTCGGGTCTGGGTGTTGGTGTATGTGAATATATGTGTTTGTAAACGCACCCACGATACAGGAATTATTCCTAGGGTCCCCACCCTACGTATTAAAAAAAAAGTTGTTTAAACTGCAACTGATGACACGGAAAACCAATTTCTGAGACAATGCGCCAACCATGCTATCAACTGAATATTGCCAATCAATTCATGAAGAGCTAAAAGTCCTATTTAAAAATTCAATCAGACCCGATTATACTTCAATGTTGCTACAATCGGTATTGCGAAAATAAAAATCGAACGATTTTGCTACGTTTTCTACCACCTTACTTTAACTTTTTCCAGTTATCATAAATGCAAAAAGAACATTGCAGTACTCTGTGCTAAGATTAGATTTTTTCAGCAATGCAAGAAGCGCTAACATTTACATATACAGCTAAGAAAAACAAATACGAAGCGGATAACTCCCTAACAATATCGAGACGTTATTAACTGCCAGGAATCTATTGGTATTCTGGATTCAAAAATATCTGGTACATTATGGTATAGAATTTACGGAAAATTATTACATAACACAGTATCACGCCTGCATTCTCCGATGAGATAGTCAAAGTTGTATATAATATAGTTGTATGTACACCCACATTTCACTGATGCTTTTTTTGAGTCCCATATAATAGGGGACAAGCTTATGCCATCTATCAGATTCAGTTCTAATCTCAGTGCTGCTACTGAGTATTTCCATACAAAAAAACTCAACAACACTGGCCGAACCGGGAAGGACCTCACGTTCATCAGGCGTGCTTGCGACCACAAGACAAATGACATAAGGACTTATGTTCTGCACTTAGACATTTACCTCAACGCCCAAGTCGGGAACATAAAGCTTTCTTAATTATCTATCTATTAAAAAGAAATAAAAATCTGAAAGCCCAGTTACTTATAAGAATCAAAACGAAAAAACACTTCCTTTAAAAAAAAAAACATTATTGACTCATGATAAAGCAGATCTGGTTTCAAGTGAAGGAACCTGTTCTTCAAAGCTAGGTTTACATCATATTAAAACATCCCCTTTAAACATGATATGGCCGTAATAACAACCCTTGGCAGACTAATTGAAGTTCCCAGTATTCACAATTAGAAAGCTACAACCGATCTTCCACCAACGAAGAAAGGGTAGGTGGCCTAAAACTTTCCAGGCGCCACGTGACCAACCCGAGATAATAAAATCATGACAGCTTCAACAAAATAACGTACCTACTACAGAATAATTCCCCAAGAGGATCCAAGTTAGTACCTACTTCTAAAAGGTTAACATGCTAAGAACAAACGGTGCGACCTGGGATTTAAACTTGTCTGGACCAAGGCTGTAACCCCTGTGACTGTTATTTACAATGCTTGGTTCAAGGATGTTGTTAAGATCAACGGTCGGCAAAATGTTAATTCTAGGACAGTAGAAGATTTTTGAAAAGTGTTTCAAAATTATTCAAAAATAGTTGATTAAAAATGTAATCCTGCCTCATTTAGAACTGAAAAATCCTTAGTTCTCCTTCCTCGCATCGTATTTAAAGTCAAAGGAAAACTTTAAATTAGCGCATTTAAAGTTTGTGTTAGTATCAAATATAACGTACATTTTATATTTGTCTTCTATCTTCAAATTAATGTTGTTTTCAACATGAAAAAGACGTGACTAGCAAAAAGGTTTTGATAGCTTTCAAACTCCTTTTTGCTTCTAAAACTTCTAACCACACAATGTCATGCAAAAACCTCGTGATATTCAAAATTGGAACGTTTTCGCCACCAAAATGGCGACTTTCCCGGCAAACTTGTTTCAATGAGACCTCCGTATTTGTGTTCACTTGCCTGTAACTGACGGGTGGACAACAGAGGATCCGCATTTGTGATACAGTGACCCTTATATACAATGCGTTACTGGACCATATTTAGGTCGTGGTTTTTGTAAACACGGTTTGAAAGGGTATAGAAAATTACGGGTCGAAAGAGTTCAAATATTTATTCTATAGCGATGTTTTATTATAACTTGGGAGTTTCCAATAACTATTATGTACTCTCATTAGAGTCATTCT
This sequence comes from Shargacucullia verbasci, assembly GCA_947562105.1. Taxonomy (NCBI): domain Eukaryota; kingdom Metazoa; phylum Arthropoda; class Insecta; order Lepidoptera; family Noctuidae; genus Shargacucullia; species Shargacucullia verbasci. Next base: position 5,058,258 of record OX387296.1, read on the forward strand.
AATGTGTGTGTGCCAATTGTAAAGACAATAGACACACACACATTGGAATAACTCAATCCACACGATCTAATTGCACACAACTATCCTGGGAATGACGTAGCATGAAATAAGATTTAAGCTACCTTATCCTATTCCAGAATGACTACATATGTACATGATAATTATAATAGACTACAATACTACATAAATTATTGTAAATCACGATGAAATCTGAAGTTCTCGTACACTAGTTAATAAAATATATAAATCTTACAAATTCTTGAAAATATGTTTCCTTATTTTCGCTCGCAGCTTTTTCATATACATTTTTACACTTCCGCACTAGATCCTTGTATGCATTCTAAGATATGAGAAAATCGGTTCTGGATATGCAAACTCAGATGCAGGAATCGAATACTCTACACTGATTTACTTGTCTTATCTTCTAAAGCGGAGAGCGTTGGAAAATAGCTCTTAGAACATGTGGATACAGTACACGGCCCTTATTTTACTCAATTCATGTTGAATTATGGTTTCTCGTAGGGTAACAGATTACTACTCTTACATCTACCAATTCAAACGCGCTTTAAACATATCTTAACCATCATGTCCGTAAAATTCATAGTTAGACAGAGGTTTTCGATTTATCCATGATTCGCCGAAGTTGGTAACAATAAGGTCAGGTTTGACCACAATTCCCGTAGCATATTAAACTTTGCCCTGCCCTTCTAACCTCTGGCATAATATACAATATAGGATAGTAATAATCAGTTATGAAAAGGACCTTAAATATTTATGATTTTCCTGATCTTAAATAATTCAAGAAATTTATTGATTCATCACTTTTAGAGCCTGAGTAACAAGTTCTTTATATATTAAATTTAAAAAATCCAATTATAGTCCCTAGAGAATCATTAAATACGCCAATATCTGTAATATGAATTATATAAATTGCGTGGATTACGAATCTGTGCATTTTCCCGGGATAAATAATAAATAATAAAGTATCCTATATGCTATTCCAGACTATAATCTATCTTTGTGCTAAATTTCATCCAGATCCGTTCAGCCGTTCTGGCGTGACAGAGTAACAAAGATCCATCCATCCATCCATCCATCTTCACAAACTTTCGCATTTATAATATTATATAGTAGGAATGACGTTATTCCCTCCTGTTTAGGATAATTTTACCAAAGAGACATAAACAAAATGATCAAGGAAAAAATGAAAGTAAATAAACAATTAAGTCAAAAGATATAATCCCTGTACGAAATTTTTCTTAACTTATATTTAATGTAAAAAATAATGTATTTCTGCACACAAACTTAAAAAAGTAAACCCACTAAAAAATGATTTTGTAGTTTATTTAAACATGTACAGAACAGTTACCAATGAGGTGAAAAATACAAAAATACTAACCATCTATTCTCTTCAAGCTTAGCTGTTTACAAAAGAAAATATTGGATTTCTGAAAGCACATAAATTTAACAAAGTAAACCTAGGCCTGCCTGGTACCTAGTGGCAGTCAATATTTTCTCCAGGTTATTGGAAAGGCTCCGGACTAAAAGCTATAAGAGCTGTTGTTTGGAGATCGTTTTCTATGAAATGAATTGCCCGCTAAAACTGTTGAAACTATAAAACGAAAGTAAAACTTCGGTTTTGATACTAGCGGTTAGCGAGGCGGAATAGCGTAGGAGCGGGTACACGAACATAAGATGTGTTACAATTGTTTTAATTTTCATGCTGAAAGAATTTCAGTGTGTTGCAAGCTATCATAGTGAGTGGGTTACTTGACCTATTTAAAATTCAATACATAAATCATCAACAAAGAGGTATGCGGAAAGAACAGGACTGTTTTCTATCGCCGGTTCTTCGTTTCCACCGTCTCGTGCGCCTACATAAACATTGGGTTTTGTTTCTGTAAGAACATGGTGATCACAGAGACTCAAAACACACACAATTCAGTTAGTGTATTTCGTGTTTTCGAATCAAACCCGAAAGCCAGAAAGTTAGCAAACTTTTTATATCTTCTCCGGTTCAACCATTAAATTCTATAAAGTGCACATCAAATTAAATTCCTGCTACAGAACAACGATCGACACCGACATTTTGCAATTTAGCTCTATATTAGATATACCTAAACGGACCATAGGGATCTGACCTCCACTTATCTGTTGCGATAGCACATGCAATTAATTTAAAAGGGGTTTGCTAATGGATTCACTGCATACCTACTACAATATTATATGTGCCACTTACCATACGGTACACATTCGTTAATGCGTTTTAAGCATAATCTGTTTAACTGTGTTGATAATGCACTTTTGGGGTATAGCTCGGATAATGATGTTTTTGCAATAAATGTTTTGAGGCCGACGGCTCTGCACTTTTTAATAAATAAATTATTGAATGTTGTTTGAATTTTAAATATCTAATATTGATACATTTATTATCCTATTCAAATGTGCTAGCCGTTTGTAGATTTAATAACTAAATGGTACCAATAACTCGCCCACATTTCATCCCATCAGCATCAATCCAATTTCATACTATCATATTTCATAAATCTGGATATACTGGAACCTTACAGATTCCAAAAATTCTTATGGCTTAATTCATACAGATTGCAGGAGGCACGCATTGACGTGACACGGAAATGACATAATCTGTCGTCAGAAACGTTGTGTCACATCACCTTTGTTTACATTGCGCATAATATTATCATATTAAAAGGGCCAATTTATAAACATCCGTGTTCGTTATCCGTGTCTCGTTACCTCTATAAATTGAGATTAAAGCTGTGAATGATTCATTTTAAAAAAATCTGTCAATATTAAATTTTGCTTTTTTGTTTCAGGTGGCGGCGTGGGACCGGGCGTATCGGTTTCAACTCAGGTTCGTTTAAATTCTTCACCATTTATACGCTTTAAAGGGATTATATTGGAGTGGTCGTAACCAAAACGTGCATGATTTATTGAATGCTAGCCTATAACGGGAAATAAAAAAATATTTTATCGCTGTGGACACGGAAATGACAGGTTTATTGGTCGGGCAAAGAAATGGTATAGGTCTCACTTTAATTTGAATTACAATTGTATGAAGTTCTTGTGTTAGTAGTGTTATTTTTTCCAATATAATTAGATTAATCTGTACATCGGACGATAAATTGCAACTTATTTTAGTATACATCATTTTAACCTGTAAATGTACACTATTGAGCATGGACTTCTCTACAAAATAATATTACATTGTCATTATACTACACTTGGAAATCGGATTGGTGTTCAGTGTACGTTGTTAAAAGCACACAAGAGGATACATCTGACCATACGTTTAACATAATCCCTACGGGTGTAGTGATCGCTTGAAGTGTAGGGGAATATCCAACGCCGTCGTTACGTTGAAAGGATGACAATGAGGATAACCTATCACTGCGTTTGTGAAATACCGATATGGGAAGTTCCCATAAGTCCGCTGCACAAAAGCTCCCATTGGAAACATTGGCAACGTTTTACGTTTATGACAGGACAGCTATGTTTTAAGATGCTAATCGGTGAACCAAAACCACGGAAGTGATTTAATTTTAGCCGCAGTTTACTGTAAGATATATTTTAAGCCAGCCGTCTAGTTTGAACATAAATTTATGTTCTGTATGACAAATAATTTTATGGCCTCCTTTATAATAAAACAATATTACACCATATCTGAATGGCTGTGCTTTCCCTCACTTAGATAATAATACCTTTCTTTCCGCTTAAGCCGCTGTCAGTGTTTGAATGATTTAAAAATTGTGTGATTATTTTTCCGTTCCAAAAGATAATGGTAAGATAATTTTATATAGGACCAACTTTTTGAAGCGTGAAACTAGAGACCTGTTTACGTTCTAAAAGTGTTTTATTTGAAATAAAAACAATTGCATCCTATTCTAATGATGTCGTTAAAATGAAAATTGTAATTGAATATTTTTTCTTAAAAGGGAAAAATCTGATCAAAGACAACTTAAACACTTCTATTATTAATTGGACCATTTTCGCAAACTAATTAAAAGATCGAAGTTTTTATGAACCTATTTCTTTTTATATACCAATAAATTGTGCTTTTAACCTTGGTCGTGTCTTTTACTGTTTATTTCGTATATGAGATAAAATATAGCAACAATTTGTTAATTGTGTCTTCACGTATCAATCCAGTTTATGATTAACATAAATTGAAATGATTCTAAAAATAGAAAATGTTCATGGAGTTTAATCGGATGTAGAGGTATTGAACAGGTTAATTGCAATTAGAATAACTTGTAATGCTTTAATTAACTGGCTGATTGCTGTTCTAAGCCTTTGAACGGATTCTAATTAATATTACTTGTTGTGTATTTTAGGATCAGTATTAAGAATTTGACAGTATTGTCTTACTCGGTATTAATATAAAGCACTTTTAAATTAATAATAATAATCATATTTATTATCTCACCACAATGTTTGTTACACAACACACAATTAACTTAAATAAATATATAGAATTAGTTTATTGTGGGAGGCTGGTACCTGAACTAGGCGTTAGCCTGTATTTCAGGTCACCAGGCCTCCATCCCAGTTTTAAAAGTTATTTTACTAGTGATCAAGAGCAGATTGTTGTGCGTTGTGATGTCAGGATTAGATTATATGAAAGTGTGGGTTGTGTTTTATGTGTGTGAGGTATGTGTGTGTATGTGTGTGTGTGTGTGTGTGTGCGAGTGAATGTCTATTTTATTCCAAGACATTAATTAGCTTTTCGGTTTTGTCAATATAAAATTACTAATCGATTGGGCATTGTTACTAATTTCAAATGAATTTCGGTTTGATATTTAAATCACAGAATGACAGATTTTCATGAGTAAGGTGAGGTAATAAAGAGCAGTGATACCCAAGCGGTTGAATGACTGCTTTTTATGCGGCAAGGTCTGAGTTCAAACTCGCCCCGCACCCCGCACTTGCGTTAACAGTGAAGGCAAAATATCGTTAAGGAACCTGCACACCTAGAAGGGGTCTCTATAACTCTCGACGATGTATGTACGGTTGGCGCAGTGGTTAAGCGATTAGCTTTCTGCGCTATGCGTTGCGAGTTCGATCCCCGCACGGACAAATATTTGTATGATCTACAGATAGTTGTTTCGGGTCTAGTTGTGTGTGTATGTGACATGTATATTTGTAAACTATACCCACGACATAGAAGAAATCTTAGGGTGGTGCAAAGATTAAAAAAAAATGTATTCCGTACCACACATCAGGCCAACGTGGTAGACTAAAGCCTAACTCTTCTCATCCTGAGAAGAGAACCGTGCCGAAGCTGAATTTATTTATTTTATAGGCAATCAATTTTGAATTCAAATTATCTACTTAATACGATATTGATATGTAAGCTGATCATAAAACAAACTGTTTTGAGCTGCAAGCTTTAATAAGCTAAACATTAATCATTAAAATAAATCCTTTGATATTGGGTAACACTAGTTTATGTGCTAAGTGATAAGTTTTATCATATTATTGTATTGGTGAACGTAAATGCGTAAAATCTTTACTACATAACATCACGCCTGTATTCCCCGAAAGGTTAGGCAGATATGTACCTTCATTTCGACAATTCAGTTATTAAGTAGCCGTCTGGGGATTGACTACCTATATAATTCCACGCCCCAGATGGTTACTGAGAATTTTTCATCTAGAAAACTCCAATACCACATTACCTGATCCAGGAATCAGACCAAAGATCTCACGCTCTGCCGTCACGCTTGCGACCCCTAGACCAATAAGGTAGCCATAATTAAGGGTTATATCTAAAACACACTTAAAACACTGTTTATACTTGTTTCTTGTTACAATACAATAGGGATCAATTTATGCGAGATCATCTGTACAGTGTTCGCCGTTAAATCTGTTAGACCAAGTAATTGTATAACAATACCTATTGTTGTCTTAACAATTGGAACTACTCGAATGGAAACCTGAATTGACTTTGATGTTTGACGTCAGTGATAGAGACGTTATTGTGGCGTGATTATCAGTAGAGGCAGGTAGATATTGTCCACGCTATGTGTATTACTGCCTTGAAGTTTAAGGCTTTTATATACTTTGCTTATCGGAATTCGGAGTCTGAAATCATGAATATTTTTAGACAAAACTTAGTTGGCTAGCTTGTAGCCAATTTACACTCCTTGACTCCTTGACTGCTAAGAACAGCTAACTGCGATCTCCAAGTCAAGTTTTAATGATTATCACCATGTTCAGTCGTGATTGTTGACTGTAACGATCTTTGAGAATGCCCAAATTAGATAGTTTCATTTGATATACTATGACTAGGAGAAGTGGCACTTTGGCAATCATATAACATTTAGTGTGTCGCTATGATTTTTCAATTTCCTTTCGTTCTTATATGCGTAAAGACTGAAGAAGTTTTTCAATCTAATTTAAGAGCATAATCGGTACGTTTCGTTTGAATGAGTTGGGAATAATTGGATAAAACGCAATGTAAAGAAGTTTTATTTGATTTTTTTCAGTACCTACCTATGTATCAGTAGTTTTTGTTTTTGTATTTGTTTACCGCCGCACAGTTTGCAGAGGTCTTCTATACCCAGTGAAATTCCAAAAATTCAGGTACGGCCTAAGTGGTAGGTATAGTGATGCACCATGCAAACCGTCAGTATCTACCGCGATCTTCAGTACATTATAGAAAAAAAAAACATATTCCAACTAGACCAACTTGTAATTAGCTCGTAGGGACTCGTAGCTACATGGCTACCTCGCAGAAAGGTCGATTTGCGTGGTTAAGCAGCGCTTGTCGCGGTCAGTCCTTGAATGGGTGACCATTTTTCACATATCGAGACTCCTCCGTACCTCGGAAAGCACGTTAATCAGTTGGCCCGGGTGTCATACGAAAACTTATGACGGCCGTTACGGGTGTCAGTAGCCCAAAAAGTCTGACAACCAGTCTAACCTTAGAGTATCAGTGTCTCCCAGTTACTGAGTGGCGGAGGTCAGAAGGCTGAAGTAAAATACTGAGATTCAGCCGCAGCCAGTTAGATCGGATGCCGACCCCAATGTAGTTGGGAAAAAGCTAGGCAGATGATAACCAACTTGTAATTAGCAAGTTCTTGAGTAACTTAAGTGCGAACACGGAGAAGATTATGATTGTTGTTAAGTAACAAGTTAGTGGAACAACAAGTGCAGTTTGTCAACTTGGCGACTACTTGATTACCAAGTTTGTGTCTCCCAAAGCTTAATATTAGTTTCTTACCTTCACGTGCTTCTTGCTTAGGAATGTCTTTGGCTTTAGATATTGATGAGACTGTAAATATGTTTCCTCTGTGAATGATGACCATTATGATGGGAAGAGGAGTAATATTCGAAAAAAAAAATAGCAAACGTTGACTCGCACACAATATACGCTAACGATAACAATTGCTGACCATTTTGCTGATAAATAGATGCTTAGGATGTTTGAATTTTTCCACGTGATAACAAAACCTATTCCTCGAAGAGTAACGGAGAGTTGTACTTACTATTGCACACTCATACTTTGTTGATAATTCCCATATAGGTAAAACAGGGCATGATTTTACCTATAAATTTGTCATAAATAAATTTTGCGGCCTGTTATTTATTCAAATGTATACTCACCCAAATGCATACCCTTTTTTGTTTAATGTCAAATAAATAAAATTCCAATAAACACCGTAATTTTTGTAAAAATTTCGTAACACACAAATCACAGAAATACAAATTCAGCAAATCCACTTAAAACTTCTCACGTCGTACTTAAAGAAAGAAAAACAGGCGTGAAATTCTACTTTCTGAAACAATTGCTCGCCCAATTTCATCAGTCGTGTTTTCTTTATTTCGTCATTACTGAAACTCGTTTAAAACGCGATTTTCTCGTAATGAAATTCCGTCTGGATCATAAAGAGAAACCCTTTATTTTAAGACGCCAGGTGTCTGCCCTTGGAGTGGTGAAAGCCATTAGTTGAAGCGGGAATAATGTGATTTTAGATGTCTGTTTAATGGTTCCCTCATATTGAATCTTTATCATAATATCTAATGAAATGACAGTTGTAAGCAGTGGCGTGTACAGAGATTTTAGACAGGGTAGGTAGAAAATTTTAAAAGCTTACTTACTAATAATACCTACTGCATGTTGGTATTGGTTCGTCGTCTTGTCGATTAAGTAATGATGTATGATGATTTGCCACCTCAAATATCATATAGTAAATATTTATCTGAGTTATGTAGGGTAAGCAGTGTCTTTTTGTCTTTATGAACCGCACGCCACTGGTTGTAAGTGTGATTGTGGGATAGAATTAGAATGTACGAAGTTTGGATAATTGTGGGATTTTTCTTTTAATATCATTTGAGTATATTTGGCAGCACCTCACCTGATGGTAAGTGATGATGCTGCTGATGATGTATCACGCAAACAAATCCACTAACCACACATTTTTTTACATACGTCGCTGATACTTTTGATTTCCATGTAAAAGGGGCGAGCATACTGCCATTTTACCAGGCACAATTCCAAACTCCGGGCTACCAGAAATACTTTACTCGAGCAATACTTTGCTCGAGCTGGGAATCGAACCCATCGAACTTTGCTCGATTGCTTTACTCGGAGCTTGTGACCACTAGACCTATCAGGTAAAATGACATTGTTATATCAGCGTATTTACCTGAAGGTCACAAAAAAAATTGGACTTGTATTTAATTATTGTAACTGGTGTACAACCGTTATAATTAAATTAAATAAATAAACAAAGGTGCTTATTGGAAATTATACGTAATACCGTAAAACGGGGTAAATAGGGATGCAGGGGTGATTATAAACAAAACTTTATAAGGATTTCAACATTGAATGCACACAGATTTTTTATCTGCAAGGACTTCATTATTTTATTAGTAAATTATAGTACAATAATCTTGAAGTCCCTGTTACCATCAAACGACGTTATTCCAAGGTTGAAATGATTTCAAAGTGTTCTCTCTATACGCTCCTGGATCCTTATTCACCCCGTTTTACGGTACTTAATATCATATTAATAATTATTCAATAGCCTTTTGCTTCCACTAAGTTTGTGACTATCTATACTTTTTCAAAAGTACTTACTAACTATTGAAATATTCATGACATGTTTGCTCTATACGACATTTGTGATTCATATTAATAACTAGCTGTGCCCGCGACTTCGTTCGCGTGGATGTCGGAACTTAACAACGTATTTTTTTTGTGCAAAACGCCATTTAAAAAAAAAAATATAAAAGTTACGTGAAGTTAAGAAGACCAAATGCACTTAACCCTATTTTTTTCTAAAATAAAAGTTTTTTTCTAAAATAAAAGTAGCCTAAGTTACTCCTTATTACATCAGCTACCTGCCAATAAAAGTCCCGTCAAAATCGGTCCAGCCATTTCAGAGATTAGCCTATACAAACAGACAGACAGACAAAAATTGAAAAAAATGTTATTTTGGTGTATGTACCGTATATATATTCATATGCATGTAGTAAAAAACGGTTATTTCAATATTACAAACAGACACTCCAATTTTATTTATATGTATAGATATACGTTTATACGGTCGACCTAACACTGCAAATATGAATGCTTATATATTGATATTTATTGAGCCCACTACGAATTATATCATTGGAGTCGTTGAAGAAGAACATGATGGGACGACAGGAGCTTTTGATATTTGTTTTTATTCTATATAAAACAGTATTAGGGTATAACAAACATACATTATTACTAACATACTAATACCTTTTGCTACGCAAAGTCTACACTAATACTATGTTAAAGAGCTTATATTAAAACGGGATATTTTTTTGTTCTCATAAACACAGCATAACACTTATGTTTTCCGCGGGATTAGGCAGAAATGTGCAATTCCCCTACATTTCATGGATGCGGTTAATAACCCAATGTAAAAGGGGCGAACCTATTCCCACACAGGCAGGCATAATTAGCATCATCATCATTATCATCTCACCCGAAAGACGTCCACTGCTGGACATAGGCCTCCCCCAATCATCGCCACATCGACCAGTCCTGTGCTGCTCGCATCCAGCGGATTCTCACGACCTTCATCAGGTCATCGGTCCACCTTGTGGACCACCTTTCCACGTTGCATCTTCCGCAAGAGAACCAAGGTAACCCATATAGCCCGAAAAATGCTAAGTTGGACACAATTCCAAACTGGTTGCTACCGTGATTTTTTTGACTGAAACACCTAATAACAGTGCTGGAATCGAATCCAGAACTTCACATCACTAGATTAATAAAAAAAACTTTTGTATTACTAATACCTATAGCGCATTCATCGAAGCTCTGAAGACGAGAGTCAAATTATATACTCATGAGCCTGGCATGCTGAGATGAGAACAAAGCAAAGTCAAAGAAACACGGGAAAAAGCAATCAGCTGAATCAAAGAAACCGCAAATTTACTTAACTTTTAATCTATCCAATGTTTCATTACTTTTGTCTTATCTTATTCACTCGGTCTTTAATTAGCACCCCATCTTAATTTTAATGGAGTGCATCTTTTATTAAACTCCAGCTCTTTGTCCCCGTTTTGCGTCATCATTAAACATTTAAGAGTTTCTTTTGTCGTTCTTTTTCATGTTTGCGTCTTTTCCTTTTGGAAATTCTCAGTAACAGCATGAAGTCTGGAACTGTGTCCGGTAGTTGGCAATAGGCTCGCCCCTATTACATGGAACTCAATAACGGCATCGGCGAAATGTAAGTGTAGAATACCTACACCTCTGCCCAACCCTACGGGGAATACAGGCGTGATGCTATGTTACGTATTGACATCCAGCTTATCAGGATCTAGTGGGACTTTTCCATCTCAATCATAGTTAACATAAAACAAAAATGCATGAAACTAGTACGAGAGTATGCGCGCGTTTACGATGAGTTCACGCAAAGGCGCGCGCAAGATTTTTTCATAAATTTTTGGCTTAATGGTAACGACCATCAAGGTTCAGAAAAACTTGGTCTTGACCACCTGATCTATGTAGCTCGTTCGATGATATTTTCATTTTCCTTTTATCTACCGATGAATATTAAATCGCTCTCTCTTATATTTTGTACCGGTTCTTGTAAGGCTATTGGAAGGAAAATGTTGCCAGATATTTTTTTATTAGAACCGTTAGATTTTTGTGGAAAACTATATTTTCCCAATAAGGATCTTGAAACTCAGATACTTACCGTACCTTAAGGTACTGCACAGAAGATGGCGACAATCGGCTAAAAACAGAGATCAGTGGGCTTTTGCCCAGAATGTGATATTCTGATGATATTAGTGGATTTTTGTAATGTGCATCATATTTTGATTTACCTAAAGCTTCTTTTTGAACCCCAGTAATTTTAGCAGTAATCATCCAAACTTTCAGTAATAAAATTAAGCACTTGCAATTTGTAATTTACAAAATAATGTAGAAAGCTTTAGCCGAGAACTTAGCCACAAATTACTGTACTATCTGCACAAAAGTTTTCGAAAGCTTTTAAGTGTATTTCATCCATCTAACTATCACAATCACTTAGTGTTATCCAAATTAGTATTCTAATTTTATTTAAATATTAAATTCACTTTCAAAAACTTTGCTTTGCAAATATAATTGCGGTGAAAAGAAAACTTCGAGCGAGTAATTAAACAAGAATATAATATTTATATGAATATTATTGCTTGTATATTTTAAGTTACATTTTGAAGTTAAAGATCAATGTTCTCAAGCATGTTCAATTTATAAATATTAGATGTTCTAAGATTACTTCTTATGTAAACTTTGGAAATTTATAAGAGGTTGTTGTTTTTATCATAATAAAATATTCTGATACAAACGTAACCCAAAATTAGGATCTGATATAAATTCTTGCTTACTCTTCTGTTAGCTGCTATTTAATAACATTGGTTGGCACTGTTTTCCATGGATGAGCCGTCTAAAAGCCCAACGGCTTTTCTCTATACGACTGTGAAACAGCTTAACAAACGATTCTGTATGTAAGTTTTATGACAAACTATTGCGCTTTTGCACGTTTTAGCTTGAATTCAAAACTGTGGCACACCCCTTTAATATGTACCGGTTATAGTTTTGTACTGAATTAAAGAATGGACATAATGTAACCATTTTTCATTTGTCAGTATTAAAACAGAAGAACTTAATTTTTTATCGTTCTAATTCTATGAGAAGCCTTAGGACAAATATGTATTATGCACGTAATATTATGATTATAAATCCATATTCTAACTGAGGTGTTTGATGGTGGGTCATGCCTGTTACATGTTGTATATTTCATACTTATTTTTTTAGTAATATAACCCTACGAGGATTCTAGTAACTTCATGTTAAATCATCAACCTGAATTATTAATTGTTAGGTATATTTATTTATTATTTATGGACGCAGAAATATTATTTTTACTCTCTAGCAGTGACAAAAAATATATTTTTTTATTTAATGAGAACTCTCATGGTCTTTTCTTACCCCAGTGATCCATTTACCACAGCGGTCCATTTCATTATCTATTGGTTTATGAGTGGGCTTGGAGAAATCTTAAACTAGACCGAAGGCAACCACAGTGCCTCACCTAATAAATGACATATCACGGGGGAGACTGCAAAGAAATCCCCCTGTCTGGTTCCTACTTTGTGCGTACGGAATCCCAGCGACCGCTAGCAAACTAACGCAAGATAGCTCGGCATCATGATTTACAATGTGTATGTAAACTTTATTTTCAAAACAAATGAAATTCAGTAAATACAGATGGGCCACAGTTTTCATAGAAGCGGACTTGCAACTGGCTCGAGCAAGTGCTTTAGTCCAATCAAAACTTGTATAATTATCGCGGGCAGAAACGTTAATATAATATCCGACAACATTCTTAATGAACAAAATCTTGGCTTGGAAGCAACAAAATATTATTATGTAGATTGTTTTATCTACATAATAATATTTTGCGGTTTATTTGTCGTTCAATTTGGACGGTCATATTAACCTATTAATAACACAATTATTATTATTAATAAAAGGAATGTTGGCTTACGTTATTAGTATGTAAGTATTTATACTAGCAGCACTGTATGATGGCTAGTGAATACTGGTGATAGCTTATAAATTATTTGGTTTAGTTCATAAATTATACTTAGCTCCATAATATACTTAGCGGCTCACTATTGCGACATCTACAACGATAAAGTATGGCATTTATTCTCTAACACTTATCTGCCAACATACGAAATTCATGAGTGTGTGTAAAGCTGTCACAGGACATTGTACAGTCCCTATCTTTTTTCATTTGGTTTCAGTGCAACATGTCCTCTTCACTTTCATCAACCATGTCACATTTCACACAATCTATCTATCTTTTCTTGAGTTTGCCCTTTTCTCCACATTTATACTTCTTATAACTTAATACTTTTCATCGCTGAAACGTCCAAACTATGACAAACTTTAGGTCAATATTGATAGCACTCTGATATCTGTTTATTGGGAAGGTACCTATTATTATATATTAAAAATACAGTTCCGTGTTCAGTGCAAAAAAAAAGCTGCACAACAATGAGAAAAGATGTGTTACATTTTGAAACAGTTCAGACCTTTTTATAAAGTATCGGAGTGAAGTGTCAAGTGGCACTATTGTCTGGAAAAATCTGAAAATATATATAGAATCTTATGATCTTCCTAAGAGATTATCACGAGATTCGTAAACATACCAAATTGTATTTTTGGTAAGCAACTGTGTTATTAAGATTTTGTAAAAAATACTATACTAGTGCTTATTTTGGAGTTAACATACATCTTCAGTTGTGATGTGTGAATTATGAGTTATGTGTGTGTGTGTGATGTATGAGTTACCATGATAAACTATACAGCATCATTGCCAAATTGGTCAAATGGTGAACGTGGGTTCAATACCCGAGTCGAGTGAAGTATCATTAGGTCTTCTTGCATGAATATTTTCAGAAATAACCCAAATTATGCCCGATAGATGGCTATAGGTACCGAATATAGGTAGAATACAGGCGTGATGTTATGGGTTTATGGCACTTTTTCCTGCAATCTAAGAGACATTATTCTTGACTTAACGTGTCTTACAATGTTATTAAATTTTAAATATTCATCATGAAGTATTAAATATTTCTTTATTTACTCGTTGCTAGGTTCTCGGTATTTAAGTCTTAAATTATGAACAAAGCGTTTTCAATTTAGTTAGTTCACAGAACTTACCATTCCTTAATTGAATTGTTGTATATTATAATTATTTTATCATAATATTACAGTGTATGCAATGATTACTTAAATAGCACAGTATCACCCCTCAAGGCAGATGTATCTTAGATGTATCTTAAAGAGTAACCATGGAGTTTCTTGCTAGTTCTTCTCCATGGAATGACAATTTGAACCAGCTAAACGATTTGTAAGTGCCTTCTACGGCCTACACGAATAAAAAAGTTTTGAGTTTAAGTTTGACCTTTGAGTTTAGAGAAGTCCCATGTAATAGGGGAGAGTCTATTGTTTTCCACTGGGCAAAATTCCAAATACTGCGCTGCTTTTAAAAATGTTCTAACAGAAAACCCCAAATTGCCCTGGGGATAAAATCCAGGACCTCACGTTCAACAACCACGCTTTCTAAACCAATGGGACAGATTTATATTATCACTTAAATTTTACTAATTCCAGAAATATTTTTACATTGCTTACACGTTTTTTTTTTTTTTTATAAAACCTTTGCCCCACCCTAGGATTGCTCCTGTGTTGTTGGTACAGTATACAAACATACATGTCACATACGCACACACAACCAGACCTGAAACAACTATTTGTAGATCATACAAATATTTGTTCCGTGCGGGGATCGAACCCGCGACACATAGCGCAGAAAGCTAATCGCTTAACCACTGCGCCAACCGTGTCGTCAAATATCAATGTATATAGAAAAATATTCTCAAGGAGGATCACAGGCCATTACACCACAGATAAAAACCAAAAACCGGATTAATTAATTTGCAAATGTAGTAACAAAAATGCCTATAAAGTGATAGAAACAGATGCTAAAAGCATTCTCTTGTTGAAAGTTTCTCAAGAACGAACTGAGTAACGAAACTTTAAAGTTTTAAAATTGTTGAAAATTCATCCTTCGGAATTCGAACTGCAGGCGACTTTTGAATCGGTAATAAATATATATTTTGCTGTTTCATTTATTGAACACGGGATGAAAAATAGTGTGGGGAATATATCACGAAACATTTTCCTGAAAAAATCGGCACATATATTTTTAGAAATTGAAATAGTCGTTAATTTTTCCTCGGGGGCGAAAAGGAAGTCAAAACCGTGGTTTAAAAACGTTATCCTCCTCCATATGCAAACTGTTGTTAAATAATGCTTTGAATAGTCAATAATGGAGGGCTACCATATTGATTTGACGAGGGACTACAATCTCACAATCACACTGCAACTTGAATTGTAAGGAGCAAATACAATTAAATAAATGTCACTTGTTATTACGCACATCAGGCCAATTGGTGATCGCAATGCCCTTATGACCAGAACTTAGAACACTGCAGCTCATCCTCCTGCCATAATCCGTCGCCTTTGATAACAGCCATTGGTGAAGAGCCTTTTCTTCACCAGGAATTACATATATATCCTACTAATATCATAAATGTGAAAGTTTGTGAGGATGGATGGATAGATGGATGGATGTTTGTTACTCTTTCACGCAAAAACTACTGAACGGATCTGGATGAAATTTGGCACAAGAGATAGATTATAGTCTGAAATAGCACATAGGCTATTCCAGAAAAATGTGCGGGTTCGTAAACCACGCAGGCGAAGCCGTGGGCGGAAGCTAGTATATATACATATATATTACATCGAAACTAAATCATTATTTACTTTTTACCACACCAAATTCACTTGAATCACTCATAACATAACATAACATAATATAGAATCACATCCGTATTCCATGAAGAGTTAAGCAGATGTGTACTATTTATACATCCACATTTTGCTGATGCTGTTATTGAGTCCCATGTAATACGAGGCGAGTTATGTAAGCACAGTACTAAACTCCGTGCTGCTACTGAGAGTTTTCATACGGAAAAACCCAATAACGCTTTGCTCGACCCAGGAATTGAGTTCAGAACCGGCTCAGTGGTTGTGTTACCGAGCACGAGACCAATGAAGGGACTGCCTCATTTTCAATTTTGACAATCTTTTAATAATATTCAGTTCATTAAATAAGTTTCCAATTCCGTTTCCCGATATTGTTTATTGGAAAATCGTGGAAATTAACTTTCCAGCCGCTAGCGTCCAATGCGACGGCAATATCATACCGTGGAAAATTTTACTTGTCTTATTCCACAAATCGAATCGAACCGATTTTAATATTCGATATGAAATCCGGTTCAGTAAGATATGATAAAAAAAATGGATTGTGGTTCCATTTCGTTTAGCAGATACTTTGACCAGCGAATCCAAATAGAATAAAAGTGTCCCCGGGGTACGGTCCCAGGGTTTGATAGAATTAAATTGTATTCTCTGCTACAAATATTCGATTGAGAATCGGATTGAAACTGTGAACATTGAAATGGTATCTCCGTTTATTATATTAAGCTTGCAAATACTCCTTTCTGGTATTATATATTTAGTTAGTAAATTTAATCAAAAATAAAATAACTCTGTCATAAAACTGTGTCTACTTATCTGTATGCGCCGGCTAGAATGTCGTCATTTTATAAACAATGCAAATTGAAATATCATTCGTGTGCGTGCGCAAGTTGATCTTATTAATCGCCGATTTTCGACAAAGGTACCTATTTGTTGTACCAAGCGTTTTGTTGTTCTGTTCTCCTTTAATTTACTCGTGGCACAAATTTCAAAAGATTAACGAGACGCCCTAATTCTCTCTCAAGCCTTGAGGTAAATTATTACCATATTAAATCTAGAGGATCTTGTGTTATTTAAACCGATACGTAAAGAAACTTCAGACGATGTATTAACGTAGGATAAGCTCTCATCTACTCTTAAGCCTTCACTTGTTTTGTTACCTCATTATGTAACGTTTTGATAAATTAGTTTTTACTTATATATAATGCATGTTAAATATAAGATTATGAATTGTAAATTAACTTTTTATTTTTTTAAAAGAGTATCTTTGGAGTTTCTTGCTGGTCTCTTCTCCATAAGACCTATCTCCCTTTGGAACTGTGCGCCTAGAGTCTCGACTTTTTAAAAGTACCTGAAAGGGGCTAGTTGAAATAAAAAAACTAAGGCTTTGACTTCGACTTTTATTTTGACCTTTTCATCAACTCTGGCTTACATTACTAGATCCTCATTAAGAGTCGCCCATACAAGCGGCCGTTTATGTAAGTTATAAAGAGTGTTTTTGACATTGAATTTTTCTACATTCTTTTGGAAATTATAATAATAAAAATGTCATCACTCACATGACTATTGTAGCCAATAAGCTTGATATAGTAGTGATAGATCGATTACCGCGCCGCACGATGATAATCGATATCACCATTCCGCATGACGAGAATCTCGTGAAAGCTGAGATAGAGAAACAAATGAAGTATCTCGACTTGGCGCACGAGGTTGTCGACATGTGGAATTCCGATTCGGCTATCGTCGTGCCGATTGTTGTGACGGCCAATGGCCTGATAGCCAAGAGTCTCGACTTTCAAGAGGCTCTCGTTGGGCGGCTGGGTCAAGGAACTGATTCAGAAAGCGGTACTCCTTGATACGGCACGTATTGTGAGGAGGTTTCTGTCTCTGGTGCCCTAACCACCGGTAGCTTGGACCCTGTTTCCGATGCTGTTGGTCCGAATTTTATTTTTTATTTGTTAATTATACTTTTAAATAAAAAAAAGTATATAAAAAAATATGTAAGATATTTTATTCAATCTTTGCCGACACGTATAAAATACAAATAATTATGTTCAAATTTATTTCAACATATACTCCCTTATAAAACCATCAAACAACACTTTTATAATACATTGTATTTATAAGGCATTGTTAGTGTCTCGTCTCTCATTATGTATTAAGCACTTATGTAGTAACATTGCGTGGCACTCTATACGGTTAATAAAACATTCTTGCAATTACAATCGGTACTTTCAACGCCAGACGCTGTTTAGTAATTGTCTCTTTACAGTACAGGATGAGTTTTATTGCCCTGTTATTGCCTGGGTACCTTATGGATAGGTAAAGCCTGGAAGTGGGATTGGTCTTTGTTATAAAGTCTGAATATTATTAATGTTCATTGCTCAGGTGTTGAATCTAGTAGTGTTGCAAGAAGGAATCTCATCTTTTAGTGTATGCAAAGGCAGAGGTCATTTGAATAATAATATCTAATAATTCAGCTCAATACTGTCCCACTGCTGGTCAAGGGCCTCTTCTGATTTGAACGTAAACCCCTTTGCATGCAAGGTAAGCGTTCAACCACTAGGCTATCACTGCTTTTATATTTATACTACATAGTCCCATGTAATAGGGGCGAGCCTAAGGCCATCTACCGGGCAAAATTCCAGACTCCGTGCTGCTACTGAGAATTTCCATGTTGAGGAACCCAATGACACTTTGCCCGACCCGAGAATCGAACCCAGGACCTCACGCTTTACAGTCACGCTTGAGAACATTAGACTAATGAAGCAGACTTTTATATTTACTTAGAACATAAAAATATAATGCGTATATATACATACATTTTTGAAGAACTCCCAGCCAATAGTTAGTGCAGATTAATTGATAATTTGCTCTGTAACTTATTATTCCACAATAAGATTTGCACTAACAGTTTCAACTTGAACCAATTGTTCTAACTATTCGGTTACCGTCGCTTTGAAATCCTAGTACTATTTGGAAAACTAGAAGCAAGTTCCATGATATTGTAGCCCCTGAATATATTGTTGTTTGTTGTTGAAAGCACGTATTAGAAACACCGATGCCTAAATTATTCAAAGGTAGCTATTCATTCCAAGTTCTCTTGTTTCCTTACTTGTTTATTTTACGTGGCAGCTGTTGTGTGAAATGCGTGGGAATATAATCAAATGTCTGGTATGAATTCGAACTTGATAGACCACTTAATATTTAATACCTGTGACTTATTTTCGTATGGTAAAGTAATTATGATGATAATGATAATGATAATGATGATGATAATGTTCCGATGTTTGCGGTTGTATGACAAGATAATATATAACAAGATATAAAATTGTCCTTGGCAAATTCCGTGGTATTACTGAGTACTTTCGTACGAAAAAACTTTGTCTAACCCGAGAATCGAACCCAGAACACAGACTCAGCAATCGCGCTTTCAAAGAATGAGGCAGTAACATATGTAAGTTATTATAAAAGTGCCTCCAAAAAAAAATCGTTGAACTATTTTTGCTCTCACAAGCATTTTGCAGAAATTAAAGTGAACTCAAGATTTTCAAGATAATGATACTTAACTCCGAGCTTTCTTTTAAACAGCAGTTCTTACTTAAGCAATGAACCTGGTGAATTAAGTTACTGGGGATACTGACTTTTAGTCAGTGTACCTACTAAAAGTAGATGGATTTTATATATTTGTTTTTTTTTTTTTAAACCGCTGACCCACACTAAGATTTCGTCTGTATCATGGTTAAAGTTTACAGGCATCTTTTCACACATTTAGATCTGGAACAAATGTCTGTAACCATACAAGTATTTTTTGCCGTGCGGCAATTGAACCCGCGACACGTAGAACAGAAAGCCGATCGCTTGGCTACTGTGTCAACCGTGCCATCGATTTCATTATTAAGATTAGCTTGATTAGCTTCGTTTTTTTTCTGGCTCTTCGGTTATTCACGACTTGATTAGCTTCTTTATAATGTTCTATTTATGAAAGACTAGCTTCCGCTCGCGGCTTCGCCCGCGTGGTTTACGAACTCCTACATTTTTCCGGGATAAAAAGTTCAGTTGTTATTGCGTGAAAGAGTAACAAAGATCCATCCATCCATCTTCACAAACTTTCACATTTATAATATTAGTAGGAAGTAGGATACATAAAATTAAAGTGAATTGTATATTACTTTTTGATCTCATATATTATTTTGAACTTTATTCGCTCTGCAGTACATTAAACATTTCGTATAATCGACTTATACAGCGGTTCAAGACAAATTACTTGTTTAAATTTCATAATTATATTCTCCAAAACTTCTCTACCTTCAAAATTAGCAACTCCGATGAAAACTGACAATCTTCATAAACATAACCATTGAAAGCAGTAACAACAGTTATGAAAATAAAATCCTATTGCACCTAGAAAACAAAGACATAAGCCTGGGGCGATGTCACCAGCCTATGCAAACACTAATAGCGAAGAAAAGTCATTTAAGTCCAACTCATTAACGCTCAATTGTCTTTCAGTCCTCTCTAAGTAGAAATGCTCCTGTTTTTTAATAGATTCTGTTTATTAACGAAGTTTGTTTGCAAAGTTCGTAATTTGTATCCTTTGCTTCATTTAGAACTGGGCCTTTCGCCTGTAAGGCTTTTAATGGCTACTTATTGAAACTCTTCTCCTGTTCATTTGGGAGCGCGGTTATATTTTGTCCGTAAGTTTAACTGTGTTTGATTCCCGGGTCGGGCTGTGTTATTGAGTTTTTCTGTATAGAAATTCTCAGTAGCAGCACGAAGTCTGGTATTATGTCCGGTAGGTGGCAATAGGCTCGCTCAGCCTGGCGGGCCGAAGTCCGACAGTTGATATCGGACATTCGTATATGTTTTAGAATCGTTGTAAACTCTCATAGTGCGATTCAGGACTTTCTGTTGTCGCTTCACTCTTATAGATGGCGCTTTACTTTTGGCCATATTGCGAATAGTAGTCGCTACAATATATATGAAATAAAAATAAGTAAGTTATTATCCACCTACATTTGTAATCACTACGCTTCCAATATTTAATTCTGTCTGTATTTTTTAATTCCGACTAAGCTCCTTACCGCCATCTTGAATTCGATTCAACGTTCTATAAACGATTTATTTCGCAGAAAATAACATTATAGAGGGTGCTCGGTGAGACACAAAAAGTGTTATGTTTATTTAAATATAATTTTTTCAATTTAATTTGAAGATTTATAGTTACAAAGATTTTTGTGGCCACTTATTTTATTTGTAGTTTTTTTTTTTTATAATATTGTATACTATTATTGTGACGTGTTAGAGGCGCTCGTAGCTACGTAAACCAGTTTAACCATAGAGTATCTGTGGCTCCCAGTAATTGGGTGACGGAGGTCGGATCAGTAGCAGCGGAGCAGTAGCTCCGAGTAAAATACTGATATCTACTAATCTAGCTAATCTAGCAGAGTGAATGCTTATCCCGTCATCTCGGTCAGTCAGTCGTTAGGGTTTCATCTGTCAGTGATAAGATGCATCAGGTGCAGAACAGCTTGGCTTTTGTCACTGACACATTTACTAGCCCCACTCTAATCATTCGCTATGTACTTTCTTATTCATAGTCGGGTTACTATTCAAATAGCTTAGGAGGAACGAGATTCTATATAACCAAGCATGGTGGTTAAACTGGCAGGCCGAAACCCGACGGTTGACGTCGGACATTCGTGTTAGAATCGTTGTAAACTCTCAGAGTGCGATTCAGGATTTTCTGTTGTGGATTCACTCCGATAGATGGCGTTGTACTTTTTGCCATTTTGCAAGTAGTAGTCGTTACAGCTTTAATCGCTATCTGTTGTCATCTGTTTTCATTTATATAAAAGTGGCAATGATAGGAATAATTTATGAAGCGTTTGTAACGTTATTTCTTATGAATAAGGGCATTATAGATGGACAAATTGAATGAATCTATGTACCTACATAAATAGAGTTGTGTAAACCACTTAGCCTTTTTGACAGCATGGTTAGCCCAATTACCCAGTCATTGACTTTCTAAGCTATAAATCGAGGATTCAATACGATAAAAAGCCTATAGAATAGAATAGAATAGCCTATATGCTATTCCAGACTATAATCTATCTCTGTGCCAAATTTCATCCAGATCCGTTCAGCCGTTCTGGCGTGATTGAGTAACAAATATCCATCCATCCATCCATCCTCACAAACTTTCACTATAAGTAGGATTAGTAGGATTTCATGGATAAAAAAAAATGGATTTTTTATATTATTCCGACAAGTTTTAGTATACTAACTGCCTTATTGGTCTAGAGGTCGCAAGTGCATCTACCGAGCGTGACGTCTTGGGTTCGATTCTAGGGTCGACCAAAGTGTAATTAGGTTTTTCTGTACCAATGGGAATTCTCAGAAGGGAGTTTGAATTTGTTCCCAGTAAATGGCAATAGGTTAGCCTCGTAATTACGTGGAAGTCAATCATAATAGACCTCTGCCTTATCAACAATACTATCTATACGTATAATAAAATTATAACAGGCCGATGTCTGTACAATATCGATATTGGAGAAAAACTAGTATGCGAGTCTTTATTGGGGCGACAGAAGCAAAACAACAGCTTTTAGATTTTTTCTGTCTATCTGTATGTTTGTACATGCATCACGCACTGCATGGAATTGAATGCAGATTTCACCGATGTATTGCTAGAGGTCTAACTTAAAATATAGGCTCCATTTTACCGCAAGAAAATATCAGATTCTAAATTCCACGCGTACGAAGTCGCGGGCAATAGCTAGTTTGATAATAACTTAACTTCGTTTGGGTAAACTTTACAAAGACTGTTACCGTACCCTATTCAGTATGACCGTCCTAGTTTCCTAGCATTCTCCTACATTCGATGTCTATTCCCAATGCGATTACTTTTAATGGATTTTGATGAATGAGGTATCAAACCATTTATCACAATACTCCCTAGCGACAGTTCAAATCGATTCCAGTATTGAAAAAAATTGCACTTCGATACGTCATACGCTTTTGACGTTTTATTGGTAGAAATTGAAATATGTACAAGTTATTTTAGAATCACAATTACATGGTATGAATATATCTGTGATATATTCTCTGAAGCGTTAGGCAGAGATGTAGGTGCTATTGTTCACATTTCAATAATGTCGTTATTTACCATCCGCCATCTACTGTGCACAGTTTCTAACTCCGTACATGTTCTATGAATTTCTATACAGAAAAACCCAAAAACACAACTCGACGCGGGAATCAAGCCCAGGACCTCACGCATAACAGTGGCTTTTGTAATTAATGAGGCTGTTAAAATATCCCTGTGAAATTTAGATACCCAGTGCTTCTAATTTTTATATTCCAATATTTAAGTAGGAAAGCACGTAAAGCCGTTGGTCTTGCGCCTGATCCCTCTCCGGTCGTGTTGGATTGCCGTCCCATCGGACTATGACAGTGAAGGAATAGAGAGACCAACTGTGTTTGCGCACACACTTGTGCTCTATAATATCACCTGTATAGTTGGCTAATCTCTGGTGAAATTGGCCGCCGTGACCGAAATCGGTCAGACAGACATTATTAGGTGCTCAATAAACTACAATATACATAATTATGAAAATACATAAAGTACACACCACGACGTGAGCATGACATCCTTTGGATAGCCAAGACTCATAAGAAATAGATAGTCTAAATATTCTAGGCAAGTAAGACATCAACGATCTGGTACTTTTTTATATAAAATGTTGCCCCACACTAGTATTAATTCCTATACTATGGGTGCATTTATAAATACATATTCACATACGCAAATATTTGTTCCGTGCGGGAATTGAACCCGCGACACGTAGCACAGCAGTCGATCTCTCAACCACTGCGCAAACCATGCTGCAGTCTATACTTAATGTTATGTATAAGTAGGTAAAATTTGTATGTTTGTAAGTTTGTATGTAGGGGGTAATCTCCGGAACTAATGCTCCGAATCTGAAAATTATTTCACCAATAGATAGCTACACTATCCCTGAGTGCTATAGGCTATAAATTATATATGTAGATCACGCGGACGAAGTCGCGGGCTGAAGCTATCGTTTATATTTAGATACCTACCTTTACCTAAGTGCAGCAACTTATCTCATAAGGTGCAACGAGCACGTGCAACTAACATACATGCTCAACATAGGACTTGGAGCTAGTACTTGTGCCCTAACTCTAATTGGCTTTCACAACTTACGAGTTGTGAGACAAGTTTAGATCTTTAAACCAAACGTGTATAAGCTTTAAGCGCTCTGAGCTGTAATAAAATATACTACCCCATTACTCTGGTCGTTGCAAGCGCGACTGAGCAAAAAGACTGGGTTCAATTCTCAGGTCAGTCAAAGCGATATTGGAATTGGAAATTGATAAAAAAATGCGTTGTTGGAATTTTCAAAAAATCCTCTGTAGCAGCTGGGTGTTTGGATTTGTGACTAGTACATAGCAATTGGTTCGTTCCCAATTCCATCAGACATAAGGCATTCGTGAAATGAAGAAGCACAATATTCACCCCTACCTAACCTGCCTTCTGGTAATACAGACATGACGACACGGTTGGCGCAGTGATTGAGAGATCGACTGCTGAGCTACGTGTCGCGGGTTCGATTCCCGCACGGAACAAATATTTGTATGATCTACAGATATTTGTTTCGGGTCTGGGTCTTCGTGTATGTGAATACACACCGTGCCTCGGAAAGCACGTAAAGGCGTTGGTCCTGCGCCTGATCTCTCTCCGGTCGTGTCGGATTGCCGTCCCATCAGACTATGAGAGTGAAGGAATAGAGAGAGCACCTGTGTTTGCGCACACACTTGTGCTCTATAATATCTCCTGCGTAGTTGGCTAATCTCCGGTGAGATTGGCCGCCGTGACCGAAATCGGTCAGGAGGACATTATTAATACAGACATGATGCGATGGTCAGTTATTTTGTTCTTAATTGATAATATCTTAATCGTTTCGTAATTAACCATTAAATATGTCCATGTTTTTTCTCAGTTAGAAGTAAGAATGGTTAAAAATCTTTGGATGAATCTACGTATGGAGTTTCTTTGTACATAAAGCAAGTTCTCCGTATCATAAAATGCTAAGGTTAGGCTAAGACTTACTCTAAATTAAAAAGCAAATTATATATTTATATCGACAAAACTAAGCTACACTATAAATATTGTATTGCAGGATCGTCTAATGTTTTAAAATTTTAAACGAAGAAAATAAGTCTTCTACAAAGGTAAAACTTTTCAATAATCAGAAACAAAAGAGATCTTATCACAAATCCTATTCAAAAGAGTGTCAGATCATTCAGTTGCTAGTGAAACTTGGTTGCAATTAAACTCGAACCAATAGATGGTATCGGCGATGCAAATGTCTCAAGTTTTGAGCTTGCAATTTGTTAGAATACGGTTTCAGTTCTAGTTTGTGAGAACTGCTATAAAACTTTACTTTGTGATTGGTTTCTGATGTCTACTGTTTGAAGGGAGTTGATATTATTGAAAAGTTGAATAGAACAAACATACAATTGTATTCCACAAAGCGTTAGATAGAGGATGTACTTATTGTGTATCCATATTTCGCCAATATTAAGCCCCATATGATAGGACGCGAGCCTATTGCCATCTAGCGGACACAACTCTAAACTCCCCCTACTACTGAGAATTTCTATACAGGAAAACGCAATAACACTTTGCCCAACCTGGTGATCTAACTACCACTGGACCAAGATATAATTGTGTGAAGGAGTAAAGGAAGATTCTCTATCTCCATCACACTATAATAGTGAATAAACGTGACATGTTTTATATTACAATAAAAACTTAATTGCAGGCTCTAAACTATCGATATACCAAATAATATTGTAAAAAAACAATCAACTATATAATAAATTACAAAGACAGGTAATTATATTAAAAAGATCACAGTAACATTCCCAAATAACTGGAAAAATATTGTTGTGAGCGTAGATGAACAAATCATTGCTTCACAAATATGACACACCACCACCAGTCTACCCGTGACCACGGCCGATGAAACTCAGGCGAAACGCCGGAATATAAAAGTGTTTTACATACATATTTTACGCGAAACAGACCCGTACCTTGATTATGTAAATAATAAGCTGATGGCCAGAGCAACCAACAAATGGTACATCTCTTTTTCACTTATATATATTTTCTTAACGGAGCATACGGTACAGCATGTTTATTAGCGACACTAACTGTCACAATTTTCTTACGTAATATGGCCACCGATAAAGTGTTGACTGAGCTATAATAATGTTCAAGTCGTTGTCATATTATATTTTGTTTTCACAGGCGGACATAGCGCATTCGGCCAAAGGCTACGAGTCAGAGGATGAGAACGCGGGGAGAAAGTGGCAGAAGGCCAGCGACGAACGGCCAGCCAGTAAGACTACCATGTACTCTAAGCAGGTACGTTGATATACACTCTCACACTTATTTTCAAAAGATCGTAGAATCATATTCTTGATACTTATAACTAATTCTACTTCTACTAAAAGTAAGTGATAATCAGTCGAATTTATAAATAACTGAACTATTTATTATCTAAATAAGACATAGGAGGCGCCTTTTAGAGTGTCCCTTTTGCATCACACCTTACTCTTACTTTTATTGCTAACTGTACTTAAAGAATATTACGCCCTAGATATAGCCAGCAAAGCATAAGGCTATAAGTGCTTGCAGCGGTTAATCCTTGGATGGGTGATCATTATTCACGTATCAACACCTCTGCGTGCCTCAGAAAGAACTTTTAGCAGTTAATATGAGACTCGACAGCCCAAAAAGCGACCGATCTTTAAAATATCAGTGCCGACGAAAGTCAGATGGTAAAATACTGGTCTGCAGCCGCATCGAGCTAGACTGGAAGCTGACCCACCCCAACACTGTCGGAAAACGGGCAAATCAGTGACTATATTTATAAAAATCTTCTATTGTAATCAGCAAGAAGTTTTAAAACAGAACAAATAAGCTATGAATTATTTGTATAATAAAATAGCCAATAACAAAACACCTATTAATTGTAATAGGTATTTCCTGAATCCTAAAACCGCTTATCATTTATATTGATTTGATTATGAAAGCTTGTACGCAAACAGAAAGGTATGAATTAATCGCTTTTCCAATAGACATTGGAATAACTTTTGTTTGTTTAATCAAAATTCAAGGAACCGTCAGAACGTTTTGTTAGAATTTAGAAATAGGGGTTTTTTATGAAATATTCTGATATTCTTATTTAAATTTGCTGTATGCCTACCTCGTGGGTCTAAATGGTCACCAGGACAACTGTTGAGCACAAAGTCCTGGGTTAGATTTCCGAGTCGGGCCAAGTGTCTGCTTTAGATTCTCGTAGCATCCTTCATCTGGCTATCTTTTAAGTACCTATTGGAATATTTTAGTGTATTTATCATAGAATGATGTCACGTTATAATTGTAACTCAGATAAGTACGTAAATGGCTTTATAGACTCCGATGTACCCTCGTTTTATCGTAAATCTTAACCAACATGACACATGCGCCATCTATTATGATACTCGTAGTACTAACACCTCGTAATTTGATGTAATGGAGTAGTTTCCTCTGTTTCATTTACCGTTTATAACCGAAGATTTATAGTTGTGGGAATCAAAGAATTGTACTTTAGCTACGACGTAGTCGACACGTCTACGGAGCTACGATATCTGCTACGCGTCGTACAGTTTTCAGATCTATATTATCAGAAATTCGTTTTGCATCATAGGTGTGGTTTCTAAATCAATATCTCATACAAAAATACTCAAGACTATTTGTTTGGCCACAAAAAAACTAATGAAGCAAAGTATTCCAATATCATTTTCTGCATAGCAAAACGAATTTAGCTAAAAGGCTACTTGACAAACCAGATGTGTTCGCGCATGGTACGTGGTGACAAATTGATTGATGACAGTTTATCATAATGACTTCCTTTATTGGTATTCATAAATTAATAGCTCATTGGTATATTGGCTCGTAGCTACATAACTACCGCGCAGATTGGTCGATCTGTGAGGTTAAGCAGCGCTTGCCGCGATCAGTCCTTGGATGGGTGACCATTTTTTACACATCGAGATCCCTCCGGTGTCATATGAAGACCTATAACAGTCGTTACGGGTGTCAGCAGCCCAAAAAGTCTGACAACCAGTCTAACCTTAGAGTATCACTATCTCTTAGTAATTGGGTGGCGGAGGTCAGATGGCAGTCGCTCCGTGTAAAATACTGATATTCAGCCACAACCGGTTAGATTGGAAGCCGACTCTAATGTAGTTGGGAAAAGGCTAGGCAGATGATGATGGTATATTGATGAGTAGTATGGCCGTTGAGTATGGAGTAAGGTACAAGGTTATATTCGTGGGTCGGGCAGTTCTATAGGTTTTATGTAATATAGCATCACGCCTGTATTCCGCAAGGATTAAGCAGAGGTGAAATGCAGAGCAGAGGATGCCGTTATTGAGTCCCATGTTAAGCTAGGCATTGGCTTTTGCCATCAACCGGGCAGCGTTCCAAACTGTGTGGTGCTACTGAGAATTTCTATACAGAAATACCTAATTTAACACTGCCTGACCCGTCAATGGAACCTATGACCTCACAATAAGCAGTTGCGCTTACCACCACTAGACCAATGAGTCAGTCTAATCCCGTTTTTTGTATTGCCATTTATAGTCAGTTCTGTGAACGCATCTATGTAATCGCGCCACGTATTTTACTGATATACCGCCCACTATAATTTATTCAAAAGTGGGCGGACTGTCCTTAAACCCACGCGTACCTATTTAGAAGCATTCTAAAAATCTTCACTTTGACTTTATAGGTGGGCGAACAACTTGACGCTACCAATTCAGGTTACTTTAGTCATAAATAGATATTCAATATCGTCAGAGCAGAAAATTGAAATTTAAGCTATGAATAAACATAATAAGGAAAGGTAATATTATATAAGACTGCGTCATTGGTCTAGTGGACGCAAACGCGTCTACTGAGCGTGAGATCCTGGGTTCGATTCCCGGGTCGGGCAGTATTATTGGGTTTTTCCGTATGGAAATTCTCAGTGGCAGCACGGAGTCTGGAACTGTGCCCAGTAGATGGCAATAGGCTCGCCCCCTGTTACATGGGACTCAATAACGGCATCGGCGAAAAGTGAGTGTACAATAGTACACCTCTGCCTAACCCTTCGGGGAATACAGGCGTGATGCTATGTAATGTAATATTTTTTTCTTTTTACTTTTTATTCAAATTCATTTAATTCGGACAACAGTGACCCATATTGGGTTAGTATTACAAAAAGCTTATATTCTAATGTTAGTATCATTGATTTAAAAAATGTCTAAATTATAAACACTGCGTGCCAAGGATGACCAGCCAGGAAAACATGTGTCCTATCTAATCACCCTTCGCACAAAATATCGCATATCTCGAGTATAGCTCTCAGCCACAGCTCTCAGGATATAGTTGCGACTACTCCGCACTCTGCACAGCAGCGACGCAGTTTTTTTTTTTGCGCATGGAAGCCATCTGTTTGCGTTATATGCCTTACGCAATAGTTTACTTTGATGGTTGTCGTAGTGGCCAAGCAATTAGCTTCTGCACGGAACCAATATTTGTATGATCTACAAATAGTTGGATTGGGTTTGGTTGTGTGTGCATGTGACATGTATGTTTGTAAACTAGTACGATATAGGAGAAACCATGGGACAGCGGTCTTTTAATAATAAAAGGGAAGATATTATTGATAAGACAGGCTTCCTCATATTATAAAATAAGTTATATGATATTTTTTTTTATAATATCTGTTAATGGTGATCAAAATAAACCTTTTTTTATCACGGCGGTGGCGAGCCAATACTATCAGGGATATTTTTAGGGATGCAAGTGAAGATTTACAGTCACCAAGAATAGATAAAGTTTTTTAAAGAACTGATGACAGCTTTTTTTTTAAATGGATACACTAATTCCTAATAAAAATTTAATATTTAGTTAGTGGCCCTTTATACCTATATCTTTGTACGACTGTATATATAACTTTATTTTCTACTTATTCTTGAAAGTTAGTTCAGAAGTCTTGAGTTTTTATTTTGAATAGACATTTTCTATTTGATACCCATCGCAACCACATCAAAATAAAACCATTAAACGTTACAAAATAAACGTTTCTCGCCAAAAAAAAACCAGACATATCACTTACCTAACTTAATAAAAGTCAAGAAACTTCATCAACAACTAAAGTTGTATTAAAAGTTTCAACTTAGCCTAGAACGTTAAGTTGGATATTTGCTTAAATTAAGCTTCCAAGCAGAATGGGATCAGCTATTTCTTGCTCGACTCGGCTGAAATTAAAATGCTTTTTCGTTATTTTCTTAGTAAACTACTTTCGTTCAGAAAAAAATAATCCCGTAATGAGTTATGTCTTTATTCTGAGTCTGGGGTATAATGAATTTTCTATCTTTAAGTTTTTAGAGCTTCCAGAACACCAATTAGTGCAAACTATAATGTTTATACTAATTGGCGTTCTCTAAGAGGCTCCTTCTCTCTATACTCTTTATGGTAACTCTTAATGATAGTGAGGGAATTCTCAAATGATGAGAGCTCACCTACTTATTTTCAAGTTCTTGTAATATAAAATTACAAATGTCTTTATCTTTTGATAAGCGACATATAAATAACTAGCTTCAGTGCGCGGCTTCACCCGCGTGGTTTACGAACCCATATATTTTTCTGCGATAAAAAGTAGCCTATGTGCTATTCCAGACTACAATCTATCTCTGTGCCAAATTTCATCCAGATCCGTTTAATAGTTTTTGCGTGAAAGAGTAACAAAGATCCATCCATCCATCCATCCATATTCACAAACTTTCGCATTTATAATATTAGTAGGATGGTCAGATACAGTTGGGATTGTAAAGTATTTTATAGATTTATGACGCGAGAGTTACTCACCTGTATGAAATTATGTATGAATTATGTTCTGATGAATCCCGATACTATGAAGTTTTCCATGACTGGAAATCATTCAACTTCTTAAAATGAAAAGGGATCAGGCCTTAGACCAGCCAAGTGTATTAGTGGCTTCATTTGGGTTAGCGAACTACACAAACATTTGAGAACTTTTTGGAGTGCTCTCAGGTGTCCAGGTTCCCTCACAATTTATTTTCCTTCACCGCTAACACAAGTGAAAAAGTTAGACACGTAAATCGGTATCAAACTCAGACCTTCACAAACAAAGATTCACTCATGTTTTCTTCTGTCACAGGAATTCCGGGAGCAGTACTGCATCAACAACAAACAACTGGATCTGCTGGAACTGGAGAAGTCCAAGAAGGACCGATTCCTCGGATGTCTCTCACAGTACCATATCGAGAGTCCATGTTCCAGAGCCAATAGGTATTATAGTCCCCCACCATAATATTAGCCTTTAGTCGTTAGTGAGCTTGTTAGATTGTTACATGAAACCTTCAAGACTGATAAAGAATTAGTTCGACAGAAGACCTAGACGAAGTTTTGTACAAACAGTGAAAGAGAAAGTAGGAGTCAACTAATATCAAAGGTCAAAACGAAAGTAGAGAATAGAGAAAATTCCACCGACAAGAGCTCCTAAATTAAAGAAGAAGTAAATCTTATCACAGAATCAATCCGCTGCAAAATTAGAAAATTTGTTACCCTTGAATGAAAATGAATTCTATATTATCGAAAAAAAAGAGTAATTTCATGTTCCAGTGATCACTGACGACTGACGACTTTACCTTTATCTAAGTTGATATCCAGGCTTTCAGGCAGTTCCAGCTGTAGTATTTAAGTCAGATTAATAGCCGTCTGACCTCTACAAGCAATATTCAGCTGAGACTGGATATCAATAATGACACTATCGGAATAGAGCAGGGCTTTGGGTTTAATGGTGACAATTGTATATAAATCGATCTTATACAACAGAAATAACGTATACGTATACGTAAGTACTTAAACTGGTTACAAAAGGTTAAGGTAAATACAGGGTGGCAATTTAGCAATTAATTAATCGAATCAGTTTCCACCATAATATCCAAAAAAATTCGAACACATTCGTAATAAAAACTCTAGTAATGCCGTAAAACACGACACTGTTACTCTTTCACATACATACATAGCATCACGCCTGTATTCCCCGAAGGGTGAGGCAGAGGTTTACTATTTTATACCCACATTTTGCCGATGCCGTTATTGAGTCCCATGAAATCCAGACACCGTGCTGCTACTAAATATTTTTATACAGAATAACCCAATAACACTGCCCGACCTGGGAATCAAACTAAGAATCTCACGGTCAGCAGTCGCGCTTGTGACCACTAGACCAATGCGGCTCTTTCATCCGTTGTGGTTTAAAATAAGTGTTATATACATTAATTGAGGACTTTTTATCTCTCAAGTTGCCTAATTGGTTTAATGTCGCAACCGCGGCTACTGAACGTGAGGTTCTGAGTTTGAATCCTAGGGTGTTTGTATTTCTTGAGCTGTTAAATCATCTTAATTTTGTTTTACAAATCCAATGCGATACTATCCATGAATATTGGAGTTAATTAAATTGCCAACCTGTATAGTGACGTTCTTATTTACCGTCCATACCTCTCCTAGCTTATGTCTGTACACAAGATAGGCTTTGCGTCAGCAAAACAGACTTAAGCTCTAAATCAGCTAGTAAGCCTGGGTCAATCTAGATTGAATAAAAGTAACAGAAGCTGGCTACTCTAAATTTATAGCTTTAAGGCTATCCGCAACAAAAATTACCCCTGCAGTCATTAAAGTCGCCAATAAAGACATTATAAGAAACCATTTAACGAAATTGTCGGCACGGTCGGCGCAGTGGCTAAGTGATTAACTTTCTGCGCTGGGTGTCGCGAGTTGGATTCCCGGACGGAACCAATATTTATATAATCTACAGATAGTTGTTTCGGGTCTGGTTGTATGTACATGTGCCATGTATGTTTGTAAACTGTACCCACAATACAGGACAAATCCCATTTGTCGGGATTATTTTTATTCCTATACTTATTTTTAGAATTTTAAATGGGATTTTATACTTAGCATGTTTTTTGTTTCAAGTTTCTGTTTCAAGCTCCATTTTCACGAATAAACAAAGTATAATACCGCACCGCACCCGGGTACGTCTTAAAACTGCGGCCAGACACCGGAGGACGGGCAGCAGCGTCCTCTCACTAATCGGTGAGCCACTGCGATCCCAAAGCCGCCTGCCAAGCGTGGGGATTATGGCAAACCCCCCTTGAAGGAGGCCTTTGTTCAGTAGTGGACGTCTTCTGGCTGATGATGATGATGATGATGAATACCGCACCCTTAGAATTAAAGTGATCTTACTCAAAATTCCTGAACAACCAAAACTGACCTTAAAAAGCATACTTTTTTGAAGACTTTCTTGCTCATTTCCCAAAAATTACATTTTTGAATAAGATCACTTTCGTTCTCAGGGTGCGGATACATAAAAAAATAATTCGCAAATTTTCATTTCGTGCAATTTATTTGCCAACGCTCCATGCATTCTGGATCGGTAATATAAATAATTTGACTAACGGAAAAAATATCTTAACTTAAGTGAAAAAATCTAAAGCCCCACATAGAAATAATTGTAATGTGAAATTTCACAGGGCCATTTCCATGGGCATTTTTTTTTTATTTCGTTCCTAAAGTATTCTCATTCGCGGAAGTATGTCACTAGCTGTATACCAAGGTATTTTGTATAGGGAGAACAGAGAAGAGATACTCTTAAATAGAACACAACAGATACAGTCGCTAACAATGTGGATACGGAAGCCGGCAGTTCTTTATATATATAATATGGTTTCGACATATTGTTGTCATAAAGATTTACGCATGAAAAGAATGTGAAATTATGTGAATAGGATTTCCATGTGTATGGAAATGGAAGAATAAAAGAGTTTTGTTTGTATTTGTTACTAGCTATGCTCGCGACTTCACGTAGAATGATTTTTCATATTATAATCTTTGAACCGCCATTTCATCCGCGTAGGGATTGAATTTTGGAAAATCTAATAGCCTACATCCCATAAAGAACCTTTTTACCAAACTTCAAGATTATATTATTTACACATCGATTCCTGATTGTGGTACTTTTTAAAAATAGGAATAATATTTCAGTGTAACCTTATCAAACTTAGTTTTAACTTGTTATTTTGTGATAATGTTTAAATTTTTAGTTTATTATTAGCCTAATTAATATATGATGTAAATGGTTAAGTACGTGGATATTTATTGTGATTACTTTATATAATAAGAAATGTACAATCTCATATTTGTTGCAAACTAGCTGTAGCCCGCGACTTCGTCTGCATGTATTTTGCAATTAATAAGTAATTAGTGTTTTGCTGCAATAGTAAAAAAGACAATGTACTACCACAAGAACGAGAAGCTCTTTCTAAAATTTCATAACGATCAGTTCAACGGTTTAGTCGTGATGAGGTGACAAACAGTTACTTTCGCATATATAATAGTATGAATAAAGAGCATATTGATTTTCATTCTAAAAATACAGTAGTAAATATAGACAACTGTACTTTGGGTTACACTTACCATGAAAAAACTGGGAATGAATTAACTACTAAATCCTCTTCAACACGGTCGAACATATAACTGAATTTGTTAACGGAAAGGTTATTTTAACTGGCATGTGTAAATGTTACCTTTTCAACGGTTCAATATGTGCGGGGAACGTTATGGGGTGGAAGTGATCTACGACTGGGCAATATTTATTTTGGTGTGAACCACCGTTATTTTTATAGCATGCTTAAAACAAAAGTTAAATTAAGAACTATATTGTATAATCAAAAGCCTTAATGATACCTCAAGATATGCACAATGATTGTCGATTTTTTTATCTATTGTGATGACGTTTATCGTTCAAAAACAAGAGTCCAAGGTACCATACAAACATAAAATAATTCAGAAAATTTACCATTTTCAAGTGCTCCAATTTTTTTTTTCAAAAATATTCTACTAAAATATTCAATAGAAAAGATTTAGCTTCGATATAATTTTATTATAAGGATAGATTTGAACAAAAGCACTAACTATATATTGATTCTATGACGCATTATCGTCTGCGAAGCGCATTCTTAAGTTATAAATTGTAG
The DNA here is from genome assembly GCA_947562105.1 of Shargacucullia verbasci. NCBI lineage: Eukaryota > Metazoa > Arthropoda > Insecta > Lepidoptera > Noctuidae > Shargacucullia > Shargacucullia verbasci. The sequence continues at coordinate 5,093,341 of OX387296.1, forward strand.
AAAGAAATTCGGCATATACGATTCGACATAGCGGGCAGAGATCACGGTAGCTCAGAAGCTAGAGCGCCTGGTGTATTTAACCAGAGGGTCGTAGGTTCCATTCCCGCTCCGGGTCGAAGTTTTCTATCCAATTTATGAGGTTTTACTAACTATCTATATACTTTTTTGCACAATACAAAGTGATTCAGATGCATACATAAAGACATTAGAATTAACATGTACAATGGGGGGCCTTATCGCAATCAATCTCTTCCAGGCAACCATAATCATATCATATGGCAACAATAAAGTAGAACTCATAATTATTACCACAAAATATTACTGTAAAATATTTTATTCCAAGTTTTAATCATTCGTATTTCACAGATCACTTCATTCCATTCAAATTATATAGATGATTATTCATATTCATGCGTGTAATGTATTGGTATAATATTAATTAGAATTGCCAAAACAATTGTGTACGTAACAGAGGCGAGATTTACTGACGAGTACAAAATATAGGATCCTTAATAAAATCCATAATGTTTCCGCTTAATTTAAGACACAATCCTAAGGGTCCGGCCCAATTTCCCTTGCCAGCAACATCTGTTGAGGCAATGAATTTCGGAACAGCTATTAACCCCGTAAGTATTGCCTTTTAGAAATAGTAGGGACTATGATAACAAACATTAAATATCATCATGCCTGTATTCCTAGAAGGATAAGCAGAGGTGTAAACTCACATTTCGCCGATATTAAGTCCCATAAGACGAACGTATTGCGAACTACCGGGTATAATTCACCTCTGGGCTGCAACTGAGAATTTCCATGCAGACAAACCAAATTGCTATACAACTCCAACCCGGGAATCGAACCCAGAATTTTACGGTCACCATTCGCGCTTGTAACCCCTAGACCAATGAGACAATCAAATCTTGACATTAAAATCAATTTTTATATTGCACTCAAATAATATGAGTAAATACACAGAACAGATAAAAGAGGAGTAAATATGTCTAGTAAAAATCAAAAGAGGTTTGATTTCGATGGCTTTTACCGAAATATTTATTTTTTACGTCGGTGAAAAACAATATTCTCCTTCACAACTCCTATATATAAACTCTATGTATATAGACAGTGCCGGATTAAGCAAGCGCGGGGCCTGTAGCAAATTCTATCGAGGGGCCCTTGATCTGCTATGGGCTCTTAAGTATAAAGTGATATTTTGCAGAACGTGTGCGTTTACCATTTGAAATTCTGTGTTTTATTTGCGCCAAATACCCGATTAATATATACCCTATAATAACCGATTGTCTGACGTGGATTGTCTCAGTCGGAAAACAGGTGTAACGCTAGGTGGAGGTGGGCGGGTTTGGATACGCAGGGCCCCCTTTACCGCGGGGCCCGTAGCAATTGCTACTCTTGCTACGTAGTTAATCCGGCACTGTATATAGAACCTTGCTTCTACGAGTCCCATCTGAGCTGTTTAGTCGGCAGCCCTCCATGCATAAGATATGAGGAAACTTGACCTATTAATGTTTTGTACAAGTTAATACAAAAATATTATTCCCTTGGAAAAAGTTATTATGAATAAAATACTTTTTCCGCTCTGCTCATAAAACTAATCTATTTAGTGAAATAAACATAAAGAGACCTTTCATTGGAGCTTATAATTACGTCCTTGCTTTTAATTGGATTTAATAATTAATTGAAATAATATTCTATCTGACCTTGCAATTTCTGGAATAAATACATTAAATAAATTTAATCAAAGAATAATAACCAGTGTTTACTAGTCTGCCTTATTAGTCTAGCTGTGATAAACGGCTACTGTGCGTGAGGTTCAGGGTTCGATCCCAGGGTCGGGTAAAGTATTATTATATTTTTTTTTCTTTCAGAAAATTGTAATAATTATGTTCTTATCAGTAGCAGATTGAAAAATGGTATTGTCCTTGGTATATGGCAATAAGCTTGCCTCCTATTGCGTAATACAAAACAAATAATACAAACAAAGTAACAGCATCGGCGAAATGTGGGTGTACAATAGTACACAAAAGGTGAGGTGCTATGTTATCTATAGACGATGTTTTTTTATACGAATAATGTTATAGGAGCGCTTGGAAAAAATGCGTTCTATAATATAATTAGAACAAATTTTATCACAGTTCTGCACTAGCAAGTGAACTACACAGCTTCTGATAAAAGCTCCATTTACGGGAAAAAAAAAGATGGTGTACCTAATACTCAAGTATCGGCATCCTAAGTTGATTTCGACGATAAATAGCCTCCTGTTAGAAGAGGCAAAGGTAACAAATTGAGCATTTTATTATTCTACACCCTTGTAATAGTATTTGGGCCAAAGTAGAGGTCAACGGGCACTTATATTCATATATTTTTTTGCTGACTCTACCTTTTGTTACTGGGCTATATATTTTTGTTAAGCTGCTTTTCGTAATAAGGTGGGTACCGTGTTGCCGTGGTCTTGAATTCGTAATGGGTGGGATGAGCACATTTGCGTCATTTAGGCCTCCAAGACCACAAGACCGGGGATCAGGGGAAAATAATAAACAGAAATGCTTATTTGAAATGAAATGAAATGAAATGAAATGAAATGAAATTATTTATTTTGCAATTAGGATTTTTCAATCACTTTTACACGTCTTTTTTAAACTAGATGGCGTCGGCATTTCCTATGACTATCGCTGAGAAGAAACGCCGAAACAAACTCAGGGGTCAAAGTCTATTTTAAAGTCCAGACAGATTGTAATGATGTAAAGGTTTATGTGAGACAAATATAGGGTGGAATAGCCTTTTGAAGAAAGTGCCATAACTATTTGAGCTAACCTGTCGCAACAGAGTGCAAGCATGCATCAGTTATCGTGAGAATTAATGAAATGAAGAGCGCTCAGCCTAGATCTCACTCACATTTACAATGTATAGCGGTTATATATAAGAAATCATTTCAATTTAAACGACATTACAATATCAAAATAATGAAGTAAATAATATAATAATTAATGGCAAAAATTGTATATAAAAAAAAAGGAAAGGCTAAAGAGCGGTTCAATCCCAAGCGTTTTTGTCATCTAAATAGTCCGAAATTTTATAGTATCCTTTTTTACAAAGTTTAGATTTAATTACAATTTTGAACTTCTTTAATGTTAAATTACGTATATCATTGGGAAGTTTATTGTAAAAGCGTATACATTGTCCCATGAACGAGTTGCTTATTCTGTGGAGGCGCGTAGCATGTACAGCAAGGTTGTGTTTATTCCTAGTGTTCAAAGAATGAGTATCAGACAGTTTGACAAAGTTCGAAATATTTTTATAAACATATATTAAATTTTCAAATATATATTGTGACGCTACAGTTAGAATATTAATTTCCTTAAATCTGTGTCTCAGCGACACCCTTGGCCCAAGATTATAAATAGCTCGGACAGCCCTTTTCTGCAAGACGAATATAGTATTGATGTCTGCAGAGTTTCCCCAGAGGAGGATGCCGTAAGTCATCACGCTATGAAAATAACTGAAATAAACTATTCTGGCTGTATCCACATCAGTTAAGTGCCGAATTTTTTTGACAGCAAACGCGGCCGAACTAAGCCTACCCGATAATTTGTTTATTTGCGGGCCCCATTGCAGTTTGGCGTACTGTTGTACATTTACTGTATTGAATAATATTAACATGAGTGGAACAGGAACATTTATAAAATAATATATCTACCTCAAAATGCACTTAATGATGGTGGCTTATACTCATGATAATTGCTAATTGACAATCTGTGAGAACTTAATGCGTCCTAATTGAACAAATTAGTCAAAGTCATAGATTTTTATTTCAATTGGGCCTTTACAGGAGCTTCTAAAACGTCATGATAGTCAACTATTGGCTAAAGTTAGCAAATGTCTACATGATACATATCAAATATCAGTAGATATATGATATACATATATCATATATCAGTAGATATATGATATACATATATCATATATCAGTATATATATGATATTGTAGACATATATAACATATATCTACTGATAGTTTAATGAGGTATTTTAAAATCAGCCAATTACCTTGTTTCCAATCATAACTTCAGACACAAAATATATTAAGGCATCAATGAAAAACTTAATAAAAGAATAAAATCCATTTAAGAAAGAAAATCACTTATTATTTGGAACAACAAAAAGCGATGTCGTTTCTTATTTCGCTAGATTGCTTCCTTTCTGGGCAATTAAGCAACTAAAATCTTTTCCGAATCAAGGTTCATTTCTGTTTTATTCAAGACATGACCTACTTGGGTGATATTTTGTACAAACAATTTTATTGATGTACCATCTACATATTTTATGTCACCATGATCGAGGGTTGGTGTGATTTCGATTTATATTTACAAGTTTTAATCATAAATAAAATGTTCTGTTTTGTTTTTTCTTTGTTGGTGACAGCATCTAATTAGGCAAGAAGCAATAATACATTGACGAAGGCAACTGTTTTTACCACAGAACAGATACAAGAGGTTAGAATGGAAATGTGGGCGTGGCAGGCGCGCCGCAGTTATGATTAGACAATCATAATTCAACCGAAATCACGCGTTCATGCTTTTAGTCGCTTTCGGAGTGCGTCTGTGTAAAGAGCTGCGCTAAAATTGCCGAAAAATGTTTTAAAATGCCGTCTTGTGCAATTATTATAAAAGTCAGACATCAAGTATAAGGCAAGGAGGAATTACTTTTCACCGGTAAGCCATAAAGTATCATTTAATCAGTTTTTTTTACAAAAATATGTTTATAATTATGAAATTAGAAATAATGACAATAATATTGCAAAATATTGTAAAAAAATATACATTGCCGGTAATTAAGGTAAGTACATACGCAAATATCCACACGAACACATAGTTCGCGCGCATTGTATTGCGTTCCAGAGATGCGATCTGTCAACTCGCATGGTCCGGCCGCGTTCGTTCGCAATGTTCACATCGAGATAGGAAATAGTGTTGTGCACGTCTCAGATAATTTTTTCGATAAGTCATCGGATTTTTATGAATGACAAACTGACTTTGTATGTTGAGAAATAGCTAATGTCAAGGATGAACTAATGTAATGTAGTACTAATTTAAATTATTTATTTTAGGTTTCCAAAGGATCCCAATAACCGAGAGCATTGGATGAATGTAACGAGTAGAGAAAATTGGATACCTACAATAACAAATACCATTTGCTCGAAACATTTTAATTGCATTTCATTTTTAAATAAAGCAAGTATGGTGGAACGAGGTATGGTGTTCCTCCATTGAAAAGGGAGGATCCTCCGACCAGGCAAGGTGGTTAGCCTGGCGGGCCGAAGCCCAACAGTTGATGTCGGATATTCGTATATGTGTTACTCACGATAACTGATGCATGCTTGCACTCTGTTGCGACAGGTTAGCTCAAATAGTTATGGCACTTTCTTCAAAAGGCTATTCCATCCTATATTTGTCTCACATAAACCCTTACATCATTACAATCTGTCTGGACTTTAAAATAGACTTTGACCCCTGAGTTTGTTTCGGCGTTTCTTCTCAGGGATAGTCATAGGAAATGCCGACCCCATCTAGTTTTAAAAAGACGTGTAAAAGTGATTGAAAAATCCTAATTGCAAAATAAATAATTTCATTTCAATTTCTTTTCTTTTCATTTCATTTCATTAGAATCGTTGTAAACTTTCATAGTGCGATTCAGGGTTTGTTGTTGTATCTTCACTCCGATAGATGGCGCTTTTACTTTTTGCCATGTTGCGAGTAGTAGTCGCTACACAAGTATAAAATATACCAAACGTGTGTTATTTAATAAATAAATTTTAATTAAGGGACAATTATAAGATTATATAGGTAACTGTTTTTCTACCTGTGTTATTTGTTTACGTATTACACCCAAATCTTGTGAGAACGATTAAAGTCGATACAAATAATAGTAGTTAAGAAATGTCAATAAGTAATTTTATCTATTTAAATAATCGGCTTTTAGAATGCCTAACGTTTATGACAAATAAATAGCTTGTGCGTTCGATATACAGCGTATTTTTTTATAGATACGCACTTGAATTCTAAACAAGTTTCTAAAATATATTCATCGATAAATATGGGCACGTCTCTAACTGGGTAACTGTGATACCAGTTAAAAACTTATTTAAAAAATTGCACAATCGACATTTTCTTAATTATTCAGTATTTTTTATTGAATCAACTATTATTTTATTAATAACTCTTTATGACAGTATTTTGCACACAAATACTAAGTATTGCTTTTGCATAAATATTACTTATTATATATTGTGCAAATTTTATTATTTAAGGAAATTGTAAAAATTACACTTACATGACAACACAGATAATAAACGTCAAAATTTTGACGGTTTCAAAAATTATCACGAGGGAAAAATATCCTTATTAGATTCACATTAAGGTTAGTTTTTAAAAGTAGTGATTATCGTGCATTTCGACGAATAGCTGATAAGTATTTTATGTAGTGTAAATATAACGTATAATGTAAGTGTGTGCAAATTGTGGAATTTGACGAATAGCTGTTAAGCGTTGTATGTAGTGTAAATATGACATGTTATTTAGGTGTGTGCAACTGGCGACAGTGGTTCTGATACAAAAGTGGCTCGATGGCCCTTCTAACCTCTTTTATCTGTTCTGTGGTTTTTACGAACAGTTTTTTTGTATAACAGGTTTTGTTATATTGTTGGTGTACTTGACTCGATCTCTCAGAGTGAAATAATAATTTGTTTCAGAGCATCATTTCTATCCGTGTGCGTCAGGCGGCGTGTGCCCTCCGATGAGAATCTCAACACCGATTATGCACCAATACAGAGGTATCCCAGGTAAGAAAAGCCGATCCCGTACAAAAATGTGATTTATGATTCAATATGAATAAGCACGAAAACATAAATAAGGGATACAGAGAATCATCATACAATACTGACTTTGACAAATTCGTGGTTTAAATTTTAATGCCTAATATTGTTACCACTAACATTTTTACTGTTTATTTTTTGCCACCAGGTTTGGCCAACCATCCCCGGCACCGCCCGAGCTATGCGCATACGACGCCGATCTGGAGTGTTCATACTTCCGCAGACGTCCACGGTCTGTGTGCAGCCAACCTGACCCCAAACGCTACACCTGGATGCCTGAGGATGAAGACTTCACCCGGATGGAATGGCCACAGTCAGTACTGTTATATTTATGATCTTTTTTATATTTAAATTTCTTCTTTGTGATCTCATTGATAGTATGCTTGGTTGTGACGACAGACTGATACGCGTATGTCGGAATTGCTTCAGTTGTTTTTTGAAGAATGTCCATTGCGCTATGATTTTTAACGCATACTGCGCATACATTCTAGGACTGTCAGTTCAAAAGTGTGTATCTTAATTATCCTCCTTCTCAAAAACTGTTTTTTTATGTATAATGATGTGTTTTGGATACGTAACCTACTACACGTCATCATATTTTCATTGCAAGTCATTGTTAGATATTGCAAGTTTGAAAAAGAATCATCATCATCATCATCATCATCATCAGCCAGAAGACGTCCACTGCTGAACGAAGGCCTCCTCCAAGGGAGGGATTTGCCATAATCCCCACGCTTGGCAGGCGGATTGGGGATCGCAGTGGCTCACCGATTAGTGAGAGGACGCTGCTGCCCATCCTCCGGTGTCTGGCCGCAGTTTTAGGACGTACCCGGGTCACCGGAAAAAGAATAACAAAGTTTATTTGGGTTGAAAAGATAGTAAAGAAATTTTTTATCTGCCAATGAGACTGAGACTTTGAAACAAAATACCCGAAGCCTAATTTCGACGTCGATTACGTTTTCAAGAGAGAAAATTCCAGATCTTTCATTAAACACTGAAGTAGCTTAAAATTCAATAAACAGAACAGTTTGAATAGGTTTGAAAAACAAAAAGAAAATTTTCGCGACTGATACATTATTTTTAATACAGTATTATGTAGAATTATTCACGTAAAAAAACAGCCACTAAAATTCGGTGGAAACATCGGGTAAAGTGAAGTATTATTGCTTTAGACGATGGTCCCATACAGCATTAAAAATACGACTGAAAATATTCCAGCTGGAAAAAATGCCTAACAATGATCCTTCTATTTTGGGCACGAGCAAACGTCTTCACAGTTGAGAGGAACCTTCTGAAATTTACATAACCCTGGATAAAAGAATGGTTCGTTATCTTTACGACTTTTCTCACATAATTGTTTTTGAGGTAACCCTACGCCCATTAAAATAATCCCTGAGAACTGCTATTGACGACACGGTTGGCGCAGTGGCTAAGCGATCCTAGGTGTCACGGGTTCGATCGATCAAATATTTGTAGTATGTACAGATAATTGTTACGAGTCTTGGTGTTGGTTTTTGTGAATATATGTGTTTGTAAACGCATCCACGATACAGGAATTATTCCAAGAGAGGGGCAAGGTTTTAAAAAAAAAATTAAATAAATAGCATTGTGTTCTGGCAAGTGTATTTCGTTTATCGTTTTTAAAGATTTTTTGGAAAACATAATAATTTTACGACACTGCACGGTTGACCTAGTGGTTCAGCGATCGACTGCTGCCCTAAGTGTCGCGGATTCCATTCCTGCCCGGAACTAATATTCATATGACCTAAATATAGTTGTTCTGGTTCTGGGTGTTGAAAATTTCTAACATAACATAGTATCACGTCTGTACCCCTGAAAGGCTTAGGCAGAGCACCCACATTTTGCGGATGGTGTTATTAAGTACTAGTGCGGGACAAAGTAACAAAAATGTTTTTTTTTTTTCTTTTTTTATGTATTGTTACTCAATAAGTAAGTACATTACAGTACAATCACGATCATAAACAATTCCGTCATCTTACAACTTAGACTAACATGATATACAGCTTATAGGTTTAATATTTCTAAAACATTGACTGGTTCTTCTTTAACGGGCGAGTCCAAAATGTGTGAATTCCAACTACAGCTTATTTATCTCAACCTATTTAGAGAAGCAATAAATCTTTCAAGAAAGGGTGGTGGAATATTTCTGACTTAACGCTCGTGTTACGTAAAAACCCTTTTTGTATTTAATTCAAACGTTAGTGGATGGAAGTAACTGAAGATTAATGTTCAAGTATCCGCTATCTGTCTTCATTTCCAAGTTTTTACTCATAAGAACAAGATAGTTGTTTCATTGGTTTTTGTTTTTATCTTGTATTTTTGCGGACCAATGCAGAAGAAGATAGAAGACTCTAGACAAAATAGTTAGGCCTATGTTCACCGAAAACATAACTGAAAACATAAACACTACATAGAATAAATCGTAGAAACATAAGAATTGTTGATAAATATAATTGTTTTCATCTTCGATATGGTACAATGTTTTCTATATCATGTCCGACAGCTTAATTACGTAATAATAGCGACAGCCACACGACAGCCTTACTGTTAGCCAATACATATAACATATATGACCCAAAAATGACGTTTGACAGTAGCCATCGCACGATTTACGCATGTAAAACTGATTCCTACATCGGTAATTAGGCTGTGGGTCCGATTCGTGAGGAAACTTGCACAGCTGAGAAGACTCGTAAAGTTCTAGATGTTGTGTGTAGTAATGCCAACTGGCACCAAACCAGTATTGTAGACTACGGCCTCACTCATCTCCCTTCTCATTCTGAGAAGAAGACTGCTCAGCAGTGAGAAAATGATAAGCCCAATTATTAGTACTATTATTTGTTTAAACGGACTATGATCTTAATTAACTTTGTGAACATTCACAACCGACTCTTGTATTGTATTTTTTTTTTCTTCAGAATTAAATTACCAGTCCCTAAAAAAGTTTATTTCTAAACGCTTACGACACGTTATAATAACAATGTAATCCTTGTCAGACATTAACAAAATTGCTCCATTTTGATATTCAGTGAGTTTCTTCAGTATTTTTTCGCAATTTACATAAGCAGAACCTCTTAAGACCTTCGCTCTCAGAGGTTAAAATATGTATTGTTTTATCAATTGACTTGATAATTTCGACCTTCGAAGATATTAGGTACGTGTATTACAGAATAAAAAAGCTTCTTATTTTGTATTTGAAGCTGCTCCTATTTATAGGGAAATCCTCTATTTGCTAGGTAGTGGGGTATTAAATTGTACACCCACATTTTGCTATTATTATCCACCATAAAAGTGGGTAAGAGTTATTCCTTATTATATATATCAGGCACAGTTTCAAACTCTACTAAAAAAAGAAGGAAAGGAATCCAAAGGAATTGAATTCAAAGGAATTTGACGACACGAACCGACGACGACTCGATTGACGTAGTGGCTAAGCGATTAGCTTTCTGCGCTAAGTGTCGCGGGTTCGATCCCCGCACGGAACAAATATTTGTATGATGTACAGATAATTGTTTCGGGTCTGGATGTTTGTGTGTATCTGAATTTATGTGTTTGTAAACGCACCCACGGTACAGGAATTATTCCGATTGAGAGGCAAAGTTTTTCTCAAAAACAAACTTTTTGTACACTTGCATGGTGACAAAGAATACAAAAGTTTTTTTTCTTTTTCAGGGCTAAGTATATATATATATAATGAAAATATATACAGCTTAAAGAACACAAGACACACAGGAACCATAATGGAAAAAATGGCTTTTATGTAGATCATCATTGATATGTTATTGATATAGTAAACGCAACATATCACCATATATTTAAAACATAATTTTTAACTCTAACAGGGACATAATTTAATTTAAATTCTATAATAGTTTGAAAGGGATTATATTGAAATCCTTGTTCATCACGGATAAAAGTTGGTCTAAAATATATTGTACCGCAATGCGCCACTATTCCCGATACAGTTTAAATAAATTCTATGATTTATGTTTCAGATCGGTAATAGAAGATAACGCGGGTTGGCCCCAAAATTATAATGTGGACCAAATCGCGTCAGTCACCCGAGGAGGCTCGTTACCTCGGCCACCTTCTATAATTCCGTAAGTATTTTTTTATTATATCCTTTATTAGCTGTGCCCGCGTAGAAAGATTTTTCATTCAAATTTTGAACCCATTAGAGTCACATTTTGAAAAATTATTATCTGTATTCTTTAAAAAATTGGAAAATTTTAACATTGTAAGCCTACAAAGTGACATGAAAAATCATTCCATGAGAGTCACGGGCACAGGTATATTATAATACATTGGATATAGACTGATTAGTCATTGTTGGGGTATACCCACATTGTGTAGTGTAACTTTGGCTCAACATTGGACCAAACACTAAAAAAAAAATTGTTAGGATTTCCAAATTGTTTTCTAACAATATAGGTACCATGAAAGTACTGGGAGAGTCTGTGGTGGTTAACGTTCTAAAAAGCGACTTAATATTCCCCATACTTATGAAAAACACAAAAATTTGTCTGGCAATAAATAGAGATGGCTATAGACTATTTTAATGAAATAACATTAAATCTTCGCTTGAAGTACTTTAATACCATCTATTTACCATTTTTCCAACTGTATCGGTTTTGCCTTCTAGTATAGTACAAATACGTATATGAATATAATCATTATATTAATATTTTCTTCAAAGTTTTTATTTACGGAGAAAAAAAAAATAATTTTCTTGAGACCTTGTCCGATATTATTTTCTAAAGAAAATATTTCTCGGAAAGATAACGACGCCATGTTATGGTCCCTCTAACGATGGCGATGTTGTTTTTATTTTATTTTCATAATATTTTTCTAGAACCTTAGAGCGACCTAGACCTATGAAAAGAATTTGTTGATCTTTTTTTAGAGTGGCTAGTGTTAATAAAACTTTTATGGTGAACGCGAAAAAGAAAAGAAAATATTCTATTATATTTCGCGTTTGTAGGACGGATTGGGCGTTTTTTTTTTTTAAACTGATATACAATGCTATCATAATAAGAATAGGTCTGAAAATCCGCCATATTGTGACGAGTTCAATTTTTTTTTTTATTTATTACTAAAAACCAATTAAAACTGCAATAGATTTTGTAATAATAAGAGTTACATAAAATAAATAGGTAGAAAAATAAGTCACGTACGCAAATAATTATACCTATTTAAATAATAATTAAACCCTATTAAAAAGCACCATCAGTTCTTTAAATAAATCATCAAAGTACCATATAATATACAATAACTAAAAAAGGCCGTATGGTTTTTATCATCATTATCGGCCCACATTCGTTCACTGCTGGACATAGGCCTCTCCAAGTGAACACCACAAAATGGTTTCTTACGCGAGTAATAAATTCGTTAATGCATAATCACTGGATATAATACTCATATACCAAACCTAAATGCTTTATTAACTCGTGGAACATTTTATTTCTGTTTCATCCCTTTGTGACGTAACATGTGATGCGGCGTAAAGGTTAGTAAAAAGGTCAAGAGATGCATATTCACATTCCACTTTGCTCCTGAGCTGAGGGCGTATTTTCACAGTAATAATGTTAGAGATTCCATGTTTATTTACCAAGAAAGGTATGTAAATACTCATGTAATTCTTCGAAGCGAGCAGTCGTAAATTACTCGAAGCCCGGTGGGTTGGCACAATTAATGGTGGGTTAAATTTAATTAACTAAACTCAGAACAAGTACAGTAACAAGTATATTTACATACCTACAAATAATATGATAATACGTAAAGTTTAGTTTCAAATGGAAAACCAAAACCAATACTTTACCTTTACATAAAAATGGAAGAATTGCCAGTTAGAACATTTGCTAGCTGGAGAATTGATATTTATTTGTTCAAACTTGGAGACCGTCACAAGGCTGTCTTGATCCTGTTAGATGTACCATGTAGGTACCATGTCTTTAAACTATTACTAATTTTGTCCTTTTCGTGTAAATATTCGTTCAGTGGAGCCACGACCATATTTAAATGGGTGTAGTAAAATTCAAAAGTGAATTCTAATTTAATTCAAACTGAATAGAAACCTGTCCTGGCCGACTGACTGACTCATTGGTCTAATAGTCGCGAGCGCGACTGCACAGCGTGAGGTCCTGGGTTCGATTCCCGAGTCGAGCAAAGTGTTACTAGGTTTTTCTGTGTGGAAATTCCCAGTAGCAGCACGGAGCGCGGAGTCTTACCCGGTAGATGGGAACAGGCTCACCCCTATTACATGGGTCTCAATAACAGCATCGGCGAAATGTGGGTGTATAGTACATCTCTGCTTAACCCTTCGGGGAATACAGGCGTGATGCTTTCTTATGTTATGTGTCTCTGGATAATTTAATTCAAACTGAATAGAAACAGAAATTAGCTACGTGTAACTACATATATTATTATTGTTCATGACTGTACCACACAAAATAACGCATTGCACGATTGAACTACGTTTTACGCCAATTTCGGTATAGGTATCGGTATTTTGTGATATAAATGTGTTTTGTTTGATGTTAAACTGAACTGTACTAAAACTAAACAACTCAGGACGAAGCAATAAACATTGTTTTGTTTTTAGCAATATAAATGTTTGCTCGCCGTTTATTTTCGGGATGAGGTAGATTTAAGGGTTATTTAGAACTTCTATCGGCTTAGCATTTCCGTATACTTTACTTGTTTACCAAACAGCGTGCGAACAAAGTTCCTAACTTGTAAAAATGTAACGAACATTCAGTATTGTATCAGTCATAGAAACTTGACTGGAAACTATGTTATACACCAGATAGATTGAAGTGTTTTTATCTATACATATAAATAAAATTGGAGTGTCTGTTTGTAATATTGAAATAACCGTTTTTTACTACATGCATATAAAATATACGGTACATACACCAAAATAACATTTTTTACAATTTTTGTCTGTCTGTCTGTCGGTTTGTATAGGCTAATCTCTGAAATGGCTGGACCGATTTTGACGGGACTTTTATTGGCAGGTAGCTGATGTAATAAGGAGTAACTTAGGCTACTTTTATTATGGAAAAAATCTTTTATTTTAGAAAAAAAATAGGGTTAAGTGCATTTGGTCTCACTAAAAATACATTGTTAAGTTCCGACATCCACGCGAACGAAGTCGCGGGCACAGCTAGTATATACAAATAAACTTAATACAGGAACTTATGAAACTTTATAAGACTCTAGTTGCACGGTTCCAAAAAGTTGGTCCTATGGAGAAGAACCGCCAAGAAACTCCATGGATACTCTTTTAAAGTCTCTTTTAACAATCATGCCATGTATATAATGTGGAAAAAGTATGAGAAAACAATGTAGGTTTCGTCAAATAAATACTAAATGCAACTTTAACATAAAGTATGTTAATAAAAATAAAATTATAAAGAATAACCTACACAGAGAGAACTGTACTAGATTATAATTAAGGATTTAAATTAAAAAACGTTTTGAAGGCTTGGGAGGTGGTGAACCCAGTTAGGTGTCACATGGAAGAAGTCACATGCTAAATATATAAAAAAACAATACGTTTTCAATGCTGAGCAAAACATAATGCAACAAAAATTGGAATCCTTATTGTTTTTGTCGAAATATTATTACTGTTTTTTTTATTTCAACTGAAATAATACAAAATCCAATTATCTTGGAATTACATTGCATGTACAATTAATTAATTGGATTCGAAATTAATTTACACTTATGATTAATTTGGATTCTTCAGTGACTTGATAGTATAACGAAGTAATTAGCTATAATTTCAGATTATAAAGGCACTTATAAACAGTTTTCTGTAGGTAGACCAAAGGCCTTAAAAATGGCAGTATGCCTATATTCGTAGAGGTGTTCGATTGTACACCAGATAATTCCACACATATAAGTTATATTATATATATGACCCGGGTATGTCTTAAAACTGCGGCCAGACACCGGAGGACGGCCAGCAGCATCCTCTCACTAATCGGTGAGCCACTGCGATCCCCAAGCCGCCTGCCAAGCGTGGGGATTATGGCAAACGCCCCCTTGAGGGAGGCCTTCGTTCAGCAGTGGACGTCTTCTGGCTGATGATGATGATGAAGTTATAGGTTACATACTATTTGTGATTGTGATTTACAGATTGTGCTACGAGTCGCAACGAACTCAAAGTAGCTACAAGCTACTTTGAATCGAGATTATTACCATCCACCAAACAATTCCAAACTCCGGGCATCTACTGAGAAATTTCTAACAGAAAATCTCATTAACACTTAGCCCGGTCCACAGACCGTACCCCTCACCCTCATTAGGCGCGCTACCGACCACTAGATCAATGATGCAGTCCCCTAGGATAGTCTCAGCTTTCCAAATATCATAGTTTTAGCTCATAAAGTTCTATTCTATTCTAACCGCCGTTTCATATAGAAACTGGGCATAAGATAGTTAAGTATTAAAGCGATACAGCTTCTGCATAGCCTAAGTCCTCACAGCCTAATCGCCATACATCACCTTTGTCCGAAACAATATAATGTTGTTCCTACAGACCATTAGTACCCTTCACAGGCTTTCAGGACACTCGGGCTCAACTAATATCTCTCATGTGGGTTAATATGAGGTAATTACCACAGCGGCGGTAAGCCGAAACACCGTTATGGTCGTAATGGATAAAGATGACCCTGGGTTTTATAAATTGGGGTCATATCCGAAAAATGGTAGCTGAATGGACATTATAGTGTTAAAAGAATATATTATAATTAAGAAAAATGAAATATTGCAGCAAAAATTGTGGCCTGCAAAAAGAATATTAAACTCTTTTTATCTGGGCTTCATATATGTATTTATGTCAACGTTTGCACCTGCGTTGTGTTATTTTAATAATATATTTTATAAATTCCATATTTTTATGCCACATTTTATGTAGGTATTTATTATATTTATGAATTAAATACATAATATATTATATTTTTATAGTTTTCCTGAAATATTATTATTTTCAGATGTCCCGCCCACACGCCTATACCACCGCCGCCCCCGCCACCCCCTCTCACCATACCACCCCACAGGTAATGTGTATTATACTTATTTACATAATATATCTATTATATACCAGGACCGGTCGATGACGTCTTTCGGCTGAGATGATGATGATGATATATCTAAGTCCTATAAAATGGGTAACATGCTTAATGACAAAAATAACGATCAATTTTCCGATGCCGCTGTGATTTTGGACCGATGAACACATTCGGACCCTATGATCCGAGTGTTTCGATGACAAACGGCACAAATACATATTAAGTATATGTATACTGCCGATATTTTTTTTTATATTTGTGCCGTCTCCGCGGCCACAAAGGCAGCGCCAGCACATACGTGCTGCATCCCATACTAGAGACCTTACCAGCTTCCACGGCAATAATGACGTACCGTCTGGTCTTTTCCCATCGTCCTGATAATAGGTACTATAGTATATGTATTTTTTTCCAAGATTATTAATTACCCCAGATATACACAGACTAATCCTTATAATACAAAATATTTTGCATCATTTTACTATTCTATTCAACAATTTTCTATCAAACATGTCGGTGCAAGCATAACATTGAATTTAATTCACGCAATGCATCTTAACCAATACCTATCAATCTGATATACACACATCCTTTGTCAACAGTTCTATTGAAACCGACTGGTCGGTCCGATGCATCCAATGTGTTAGATCGTAGGGTGTAAACACAAGTGAATAGATCTTCACATTCTATGCAGATTGTATCCGATGTCACTCAAAAGCCTTCTATATGATATTCGCTCATAAGATGAGAGGATATTATATAACATTTTAATATTTCGTCTTTTTGTGATTTACTCATAAAAATTACTGTTATAATTAATCTGAGGTATACCAGAATGGTATACGACAGAAAATTAAGTAGAAATAGTAAGTATGAATACATATTCCAAATTTTGACGACAAGATTGGGCAGCTGAGCGATCGGCTGCTGTGCTACGTGTCGTAGGTTCGATTCCCGCACGGACATTTGTATGATCTACAGATAATCGTGTTTCTCTGTGTGAATATTTTTGTTTGTAAACGTACCCACGATACAGGAATTATGCATAGTGTAGGGCAATGTTTAAAAAGAAAACCTTAGTGCCATTTTGTATACCTACCACTAACGTGGCAGATAAGTAAATAAGCCCACCTGATGGTAATCGGCTACCAATCTAACTAAATTACAAAAACATCTGTCCGGATCTCACAGAGCCAGATTCAGGAAGCTAGAATGATTGCACTTATTACTATGATAGTAGTTAATTCTCTTATGATATACTAAACTCTTCCGTAATTTTTTTATTTATATCTAGGTACAATGTACCTTTTCTTTCTCCTAATCTTATAATATATAAAAATCAATCTTTATTCGTATTTTATGCACTGCCATATCGTTCATGTGATTGCAATAATACTTCGCCAACTTATTGTTTGCACTTGAACGCAATAAGCACGCGAAGCACATGCAGAGACATGCAGACATAATTGCAATAGTACAATTAACTTGCAGTAGGTGGCACGCGTGTCGTGTATTTGAAAGAGCAAATTTATTTCTTCTGCGGCAGCAACCCGTCGGATAACAACTAGCTGAATATAAAATTAAGACGCAGTATCTAAAAAAAATGTTGGGCAGTTTTATTTTTAAAATTAACTTTATAATTTTTATATTCCAGAACAAAACACGTATCATTCGCCCGCTCTCACACTCTGACCACGTTCGACGACTCAGTGATGCCGGCCGCGGTCAGTGGCAATCGCTTTAGAAGAGACTGCGAGAGACTCATCGATGGACGTGTAGTTAAGGTATGCCTAAATAATCCAAACTGACTGTGGGCTTGACGAAATCCGTGGCTACGCCCAACAAAGAAACAATTTTTTGAAATGAAAATATATAGGTACTGTTAAACTGGAGAAAACTCGCAGAAGAGAGAGGAAGAGCAGGGCAAAAGTATTTAGAAAGAGAGAGAAAAGAGAAGAAACATTACTATTTTTTCTTAAATCATTAATCGTTTTCGTATAAAACTAAGAATCGTTACAACCTTCCACAAATATGAATACTGTTTTATATTTTAAGCCCAGAATTACTATTGTTAACCTTAAAATAAGCGGCCAAAATAACACATAATAATAATTCGACTTTTCATTTACAGCCAGAACCAAAACCCTACTCTACACTGCCGGTAATGTTTCAACCGTTCCCGCCGTACCCGCAGTTCATGGCTCAGGCTGCGCCGGCGCCTATCCACTATCCCCCGCCCCTAGCGCCACACCAGTCCCACGCCGTACCTCCCGTGCAAAGACCCACGCAAACAGAACAACCTAAAGTAGTAGTGTTAGGTAAGTTAATATGTTTATTTAACCTTCTGAACGCTATTAGAGTCATACTTGCTAATTTTTATCGTTACAAAATTTTTATTTTAATCCCAACGAATGTCGTTAATTTTATTCTTAATGTACCAACCACAAAACTAAAGTAATAACACGAGATCTAATGTCTTTTATACTATTAAATCTTAACATATTTGTAAACACTGTTTTAAACTTTAATGGATTACAACAGCACTTCTAATATCACTTACGGGGTATAATACTCTAATAATTTGACGCTGTTACAAGTTTCAACATAACATTAATTGTTATCATTGTACTTTTCAGATTCTATAAAGAAAGGAGTGATGAGAACTCAAGCAACACAAACAGAAGTGTGTTTAGGTAGAAAACCGTTGCCACCCAATTATTTGTCCCTGAGTCCACGAACTATCAAAAGGGTAAGCCTAACAATTTTACACATTGCTTTTTCATTAACATTTTGAACACATATTATTTTTTTAATATATAAAAATTAATTTGAATCTCAGGTCAAAATGGTAGCAGCTGGAGTACAAACAAATGGATATACTGTTGGAGTTCGAAGACTAACTAAATCTTTCTCTGAAGTGGGAGGCGATAGATTAGCTGGTCGTGATACACCCAATGATATCGCTACCACGGTAGAAAGGTAACTTAGCTACAATATCATTCAATAACATTGATCATAATTTACATGAATAAAAAAAAGCATAATTTTTCAAATCGAATATTCATATTCATAATTATAAACATTGCAGTTTTATTACTAACGACCACGAAAAACTACACAGAACCCAATCAGAAGAACCACCGAGATCCCCTCGATCTCCAACAGCTATGATGATGCCTTCATCACCTCTTCAACGGGGAGACTCGGATGACGTCACGACTTCATCAGTAAAATCTGTAGCTTCATCATCACAAATTGACAAATCATCTGAACTTAGCGCTATGCAAAGACAAGCTCAAGAATACTTCCAGCAAAATTTTCAATTTATCCACGAGAGTGATAGAGATGACACTATAGATGATGACATAGAAAATATTGAAAAAAGCATGGCGTTAAACCGCAGGAACTTGGAATACTTGCAGCAAGAGATCGCCAAACAGACAAAAGGTGATAAATCACTAAGATCTATTCTATCTAAAAGTACTAGTGATGCTTCACAAAAGACAATCAATTCTTCGCATCCATTTTCAAAAACTTCGACATTCCAATCTGAACCTTCTACGGAAACTTCAGCTACAACAACTGATGATAGTGAGAAGAATGAAAAGGAGATTATAATAGATTTCGAACCAAGGCCTGATGATGAAGCTATTCCATTTACAACGCTTCGAAGGAAAAACAGAAGAATGTTACAAAAAACTTTATCTGAGGGTGAAATTCTTTTAGATGTGTAAGTATTTTATGATGCACGTACAGGACTTATTCTACATACAATATTAAACAAATATATGAAAACACGTTCTAACTATGCAATTTTAGCAATAAGAAGTAGAATTAATGTATTTCTTATTTTATTGCTAAGAATAAATGGTTTCAGAAGAAAAACTGAACTACAAACGAATGGTGACGGGATAAAAGATGCTCCCATAGTTATGTCTACAAGTCAAGAAAACATGACAAGGGAAGACCGTGAGAGAGAAGCAATGTATAAGCAGTATATTGGTCAAAATTATAATCAGACCCCCATTAAAGACGAAGGTATATTTGGATTTGAACCAGATGGATCATTCAGGTAAGAAAAATGTAGTTATTTCTTTTTCTTTTGTACATAGTGTTATAATATATAGGGTTTAGGTCCATTGCACAATAGCACTCACAGACTGGCAATTTTATTCCAAGCATATTTATTCACATAGGTTTTCTAATGGCATACTATTTTTCTATATTGCGTCATTTTTAAGACAGCCGCTAGATTTGAGGCTTTCAAATTTTTAATGCTATGCTTCCATCCACTCTCATTCATATTTCTTTCCATAGTTCTTCAGATGGGAATGCACCATATGAAGATTTTCATGAAAAATACATTAGTTACAAGCATGAACCATTTAGAAATCGAAGCGTAAGTTTTGAAGAAAAGACAGAAATTATAGTTGACAAGGACGAAATTCCTGAAAGCAGGTATGCACGCATCACAATAAGCTGAAAAAAAAAACGTTTAGCATTAGCATTTAGAAATGTAGCTTTAGACAAGCATCTTGCTGTTTGCTAGTTTTAGCATAACATATCCTGTTTTGTATCTAATGCAATAGTAATTACTTTCAATGTTTTGTTAATTTAATTATTCCCCCAATGATAGAGCCTGTAACATCATCATCACAAGAAATATAAAAACCTCACTAATAATTACAGTATATTTTAAATAACATGATATAATATAAACAATAATAACTTGATTTTATTCCTTACAGCACTGCTCAATCTAGTCCGGGATCACCAGAGCCTATTACGGAGCTAGTTGACGTAGAGGTAGAGCAAAAAATAAAACGAGCTGTTATTTCTAATACTGTTACTACTATTCTCCCACCATTGGATAAAGTATCACCATGTGCTTCAAATGAATCTTTAACCGTTGATCCAAGCAGGTTTGTGTAAAAACTGATCGTCTTTAATTTCAGTTGCTCCGCAACAGTGCTCATTAATCAACTAACTTCGGCATTTTCAGGGACCATTCAGATGGTTTGTGGAATGAATCACAAACAACTGTGTTACAAGTTGATTCGGGTACAGAAAACGGAACCGTTATAAGGTAAATATAGTTTGAAATTTAATATTTTGTTTTACTGTAAAGAATTCGCTTCAAAGGTCATAATATTTATTTATATTGTTATAGTTCATCAGACCTTAGTTCGTTGGCTGCATCGCCTGGAGCGTTAGCGCTATTGACTCCTACTTCAAGAAGAAAACAACTTTTACTTTTGCAACATCAGCAGCGATCATCTTTAGATACAGATGCTTTAGATGAAGAATTCGATGCATCGCAAGTACGTATAAATAACTTATTATTTTAATAAATATAATATTTTACGTTAAATTGAGAAATTAATGTTGATTATTTATATTTTAACAGAGTCAGTCACCTACATCACCTAGAAATAAACTAGATACATCGAGTCCTAGCTCGCAGGCCCGAGCATCTTTATCTCCACCTGCGGTTGTCCCAAACATTTCATTGCCTATCACGAAACAGCCTACTATTTCAAAAACAATTTCACCTATTGCACTTCCAAAAGTGAATCACACACCTGCCATCGCCATAACCCATCCAAGTTTAGATTTGGCCGACGTTCCATTTAAAAGAACCCCAAGTTTCATTAATAAGAAACGAGAGAGAGCATTAAGTCCATCTAGAAGAAGAGATTTGCAAAAAAAAGCACAGATAAAGGAGCCAAATGGAACAATTCCTAAACAAATAATAGAATCTCCATCTGAACCGGTACTAGCCAAGGCTGCAAGCAGTGAAACTAGTTTAGCAAGAACTGATTCAGGAAAAATTAATACCACTGATGTATCAGAAAGTACAACAACAACCGAAGACTATGTCACTGCCAACTCAGATAGTTCGAAGAAAAGCAGTAAGAATCAGAACCAAAGTAAGTACTGATATTATAATTCAAAATTATTATCAGACCAAATCTTTGACTCATTCTACAGTAAATTCTTTTGCTTACAGATCCTGAAAATAATAAAACACAAGAAGGATCATCTTTTGAAAGTGCTTCTAGTCTCTATTCATCAACTCGCACCGACAATATCGCTGAAGATTTGATTGTGCCAAGTTTTTCGCCCCCATTAGAAATTAATGATGATTTCATCGTCCCAGACCTTGCATCGCCTCCATTGCCTTTGCCAGATAGAATACCAAAAGCAGCTTTAGAAAAAATTGAAGTCAAAGCTGATATCACTCCGACCATTGAACACATCAAGAGAGAAAAGACTGATATGAAATTTAAAGACGATATACCAAAAGTTTCCAAGGTAAGTCCCGTAGCAATACTAGAAGATAATAAGGATATCAAAGTAAGTGGTAAAGTCATTTGCATATTTCCTTTTAGACTATGCGTGGCACAATTAGTGGAAAGAGTAGTTCAAGTGGAAGTTATAGTATAGGAGGATCAAATCCTAATGTTACTGAAGCTGTTGATGATAAAACAGCTACTGATAAGATTGCAATACCGCTGGAATGTAGTGAAAATAAAGGAAAGGAAGACAAAACAACTACTACTGTTCATGAAAAGGAGCAACTTGTGCCAAAGATGATGGTAATAAACTGTTATATAATGAACAGAGTGCAAGATGTTATTGAACTTTATACCAGCTGTTTTGTTTTCATTGCAGGGTTCGCTGTCAGATGATGAAAGAAGTGTTCACTATTCTTCTTCAGGTTATTATGAAAGTCCTGCTGAAGATGACGATGATGGTGGTTTAACCTATAAGCATTCCCAAAAATATAAAACATCAACCAGACCTAAGTCTTGGATATCAGATGAAAAACGAAGAAAAAAGAAAGCTTTTACTTTAGAATTTTCTAAATCTTACGATGATTCTGTTTCTACGTCACAAGATGATTGGGGAAGAAAGCCTAAAGACCCTGACACTATAAGCCAAAAGTCCGAACGAAGCATATTCAAACCTTCCAATGTTAAGTCTCCTTTGGAAGAGAAAGCACCTGAAATTAGAAAGAAGAAAACCCATTTCGCCGATAAAACCAAGAGCGTCCAGTCTTCGCCAAGAGAACCAATAGATGTAGAAAAATCGATAAAAGAGAAAATATCAAAAGACAAAGAAACAGAACCTAAACGCCCAGCTGAAAGAGAAAGATATGTTAAAAGAACAAAATTGAAAGCCAAAAGTCCAACCCAAAGCAAAGCTGTTGATGGTAATCATAGTCATAGACCAACACATTACGATAGAAGGGAAGCAATAGGATCAAACATGAAATTGCATCTGAATATACCCACTTCGGATGATTCTAGTGAACAATATAGGAAAGAAGGTAAAATTTAATGTTTTCATAAAATAATTTTATAAATGTATTTACATTTATACATACATAAAAGGATTAGATAGGTAGGTGGATGTTGATAGACAGGTGGCGGGATAGGGGGGCGATTAGACATACTAGGAATGTGTATTTATTTACATTTAATTAAAATGCCCAGTTACCATACAATTTTTAATCGACAGGCACTAGCAACGGCAATATATCTCCAAGAAAACATAGACGATTACGCGATAGTCCAAGAAGAAAAACTGGTAATAATTCCAATAATGCTAAATCTCCTACTTCAGCTAGTAACCACACAGTATACAGGTAAAATATTTGTCTCTCTCTTAATACTACAAGTTTACTTATTAAGCGGTGGCACGAATGAAAAAATATAAGCACATGATTTTTGGTTCTCGTTTTTAGTTCTATTCACATGAGCATTAGCGATTGGTTCGCTCCGTCATTTTTTATAGTGTTACCGCTAAATAATTGACCTGAATATTTCGGGAATTTGTGAAATTTAATTAACTCGAAAATTTATTAGGCCAAGAAGAAAAAGTGGCTCAAACGAAAGCATATCACTTCCTGGTAGTTTACCACGTAGAAAACAATCAATTCCTACGGTCCCCTGCCTTAGTTCTTTGGAAGCGGAAGATATAGAAACGACTAGAACACTTACCACAGCTGGGTCCAGATTGACTCCTCTTCGTTATGTCAAAAGTCCTACAACGTCTCCAAGACACAATCGAAAACAAGACAGAGGTAATTATATTTATTTCTGTTTTAACGCTTTTATAATATTTTTTCACGTTATACGAAAAAATCTTATCATCACATTTTATTTAAGATGGAAAATTCGCAAAAGCTGCGTCAGCTGAATCTCTACGCTCTGTATCTCCAGGATCGGACTCAGTATTTTATTCAGAACAAACGGAGCACAGCTTAGTAGGAGCTGATGGTGAATCTAAGGCACATTGCTTGCACTGTGGTAAAGAAGTCCATATCGTAACTGCTACACATGAACATGATAGTGTGGCTTCTAGAACATCTCATACCGATGTAAGTAAAATTCATGAACAGCTATTTTAATTGAAGACTATTTAAGTGTAACAATTCTTTTTAATACCTTTTTTACAAATATTGACAAATCAATCATTCGTACGAGAAAAATTCGTACCCCTATCTATAAAGATATTATTTGAATAAAATTATAAATAATTGTGACCTTATAAATTACCTTTATTAATGCTTAACTCATATTTTTAGGAATCCTATGCAGACGCAACACCCGATATTGTACCAGCACCCGCTGGTTTTGCTGATTCACCTTCGTGTATATCAAATAAAAAACATGCAAGTGGTGCTCGGTTATACAAAAAGTTGGACAAAAGATATCGATCCGAGGACAAATCCAGACATTACTACCGAAATAGGCAGGATGTTCGCGCTAAGGTACGTTGTCGACAATGCAGAATCCAATAGAATTCAAGAAACATTTTAAACTATCCAAATAACGAAATCTACTCTCTTTATCCTTATGATTAGAATTAATAAGTATTTTCTTTTCTACACATCTTTTTGTCAAGACATCGTATGCGAAGCCCCATTTACAAATACACTGAAATTTTCCAGGTAGATTCAAACAATTCTCAGTTTTGCTGTCACAGTTGTGCATGTTGGTCGTACATTCGTTAATATCAACACACATTCCAAATTGAGACTGCCATTCGAAACCCTCTTCTTTGCAATAACAGGAAACATTCCATTTATTGGCAATCAACTGCACTAAATTTTGATTTTCTTTGCGGTCGAAATGACATTGCCGTTGTAATAAATCAGTGCTTCCAGTGTTCTCGGTAAAACAAGGATTGCTTTTACTATTATGACACTGTGCTAATGTCTTTACATGTTTCAACGGACAACATGGGTCCGGACAAAAGCTGTACATAGCACAAGCAAAAGACAATTTATCATCTGATCGAGGGTCATGATTTCTGTGCCCAAATTTTGAATCTAAACAATTGGCAAAATTATCACAAGATTCTCCTAGCATTGACAAAGCAGGAATTCCTAACATTGTATACCAACACATATAATAAGATGCTGATGTTCGCCATTGAAACTTTTCTTTTGGAGCATCAAATGGGAGGCCAGTTTTCTCTGTATACAATAGGGCTTTCTTGCAGTTTTTGTCCAACTTATTAGCTGAAGTTTTATTGATGATTATGTTTTTATTTAAAGTTGTGGTTATATCATCACTTCTTGTAAAAGGTGCTGTTTCTATAACACTGTACAAGTATGTAATGCATTTATAAAAATCTTTGTAACAGTTTTCATAGACTTTCCAATAGATAGCCCTTAAACTTGGATCCGGAAAAGCTTTATAAAACCCGATCAAATTATCTTTAGGTTTCTCTATGTAATATCTCCGATCCCATTCGTTGAATTTATGATTTCGCAAAAAGTAAGCAATATCTTGTAAAGCATTTACTAACCATTTATCATCACGTACTATAAATTTTAACTCTTCAGTTTGTTCTGTTCGTAGAAGACGAGAATATTTAGTTGAGTCCATCGGATCGAAATATTCTAGGTCATCTTCGAATTCAGAAGTACACAAATGTAAAGTGATATTTGTATACAGTATAATAATCGTACTGATGTATTTTAAAATAATCATTTTCCTTTATCAATTTCATTTAAATGAATCGTTGAAAATCAAAGTACTTTGACATACAAATTAAATGACATATATAGCATAAATGCGATCACAAATAAAAAAGGATTTAATTAAAAGGAGGATTATTGTATTTCGATATTATAATATTATCCATCCCAATTGTGATGCATATTTTTTATCGAACAGTCTGAAGAAAGAGGCAAAGAAGAATACGCAACAAGTGAAAAACCTCAAGATACCCGCATAGCAAGATCTGCTGGTAACAGTCTGGATAAACTCGGTGGATCCAGTGCTAGCGTAGATCCAGACGGTAAGAACTAAGAATACTATTTATATAAAAATATTCAATTTTCTAATATTTTTAATTTATAAAGTATAAGCATGGTTAATAATAGTGAGAACAATTTACTAAATGGTTCTATTATCCAACGTTTCTCATTATAACCTTTGGTGGTACTATTAGCATTGGTGTTAGTTTGAAATTATATTCTGATTTTGGCAGAACATGAAGAATGTTCTGGAAGTTCTGAAGGTGCTGAAGGTGGTCGTGATGAAAAAGGCATCTATGCTGCTCCGTGGTGGTGTGGCAACTGGATCATGTTATCCGAAAATAATGACCATTGGACTAGAATTCCACCAGGTAATGACTATTAGGAATATTTACAAGTCTCTAAGCTATTTTTTTAATTGTACCTTGGTACAAGAATATATAAATAAAAGAAAGAAAGAAAGGAAGAAAAAGCATTTATTCCGTACAGCGTAACCGACAGCACAAACATTATTAAAAATAAACAAAAATAAAATATAATAATAATAAAAATTATACCTACACACTTAGTGAAATAAAATGCGCTGTCATACCCATACCGAATAGGTTACCAACTCAGCATGTGCTAGGCTTGACACCCAGCGCTGATTTTCAGTTGGCACCCCCACAGTGACACACGGACGAAGGCAATATATAAATTTTAATAAATAATATAATTAATAATATATGGTAAATATTTAGATAAATAATAAAGGGGAATATTAAGATAAATCAAAGTTATAAAATAAGTGTAGCAATCACCCTCCAGCATATTTTTATTTTATTTGCCCAAAAAAAAAATAAGCACTTCCTGTGGACATGACGGGATTACAAAACATCAGACCAACCCACCAAAACTTCACTTTTTAGTTGGCCGCCAGCCTGCGTTCCCTAAACTACTTTCAATAACGAAATTTGGAATGCTTGCCAACAAATTGATAATATTAATTGTGAATATTGATATCACTACTTAACAAACAGTAAAATATCCTCGAAACTGGTGTTTATGCGAGAACACTCACAACTATGCCGCCAAGTTTACTAAGCTACTATTCACGTTCTTAAAAATTATAAATGATTACAAAAAGCACTTTTGTGGAGGAAAATCGCTGTCGTCAAGAGCAATTATTGAGATCTACCTAAATTACCTAATCATCAGATATAAAACAAAAAACGAGTTGGATGACTTCATCAGAAAAAAATAGGTGAGCTGAAATACTGATGTCATCAAGCCTATAACGATAACAGTGCAGAGGAATTTGTGTTATATAGCTTTGTTATTGAGAGTAAATTCTATTGTCTCACATTTTTATAGGTGTTATGTTCAAACTCATACAGCTTGTACCTACTTAGATTATTTCAAGCTGCATGAATAAGCTTTCAAAAAATAAAATCTATTTTCTTATAATAAGATTAGTTCTTCCATTTTTATAAAGAATATTATTTGCATTAAGACGAAACTCTTTATATATTGTTAAATCCAGTTTAATATAGGTAATTTGTATCACTTTTCAAGTACTAAATATATTACATCAGTACAAGTAGCATTCCTATTATTATATATAATCCCTGTGACAGATTATAACTTGTGTGATGTTTAATGTGATACAAGCCCGACAATACAAACGCAGCAACTTCATTATGTCACAAATCTAATAAAATGTAAAAAGTGCATTTTTTATTTCCAACTAAATCTAATGTTCCGTATCTTGCTCTGAAACCTATTGATATATTTTCTGGCTTTAACTGAATAAGCTGATTTTATAATGAAGATCATAATTTGAATATACCTTTCTCGATAAAGATGTTTTAGATGGATCGGAATCTGGACAAGAAGACCCAACGGAATCAGAAACGGAATTCAACAAGAGATACGTCGCATTAACACATAGACTGGTGCACCGGCGAGCGTGCATAGAGTTGAACAGGCGACAAGCTGACAATAGTTTTGGTAAGATTTCAAACAACCATGGAATGAAATATTAATGTTCGCCCTAATATGATCCAAATAAACCCCATATTATCAAAAGTTTCAAGGCTATGTACTCCTGCAAGTACAATTTAATTTTAGACTTTAAATGTGACAATAAGCAAGTAATTCGTTATTGGTAAACGAATAGTAGTTTAGTTAAAAAATATAAACTGTACTAGACAGCTTTATTTCTGTTACAATCATAAAGTACTATTTTGAAAATATTTGAAGCCATACACAACAAATAAATAATACGGAAGTAATTTTAAACTATGACCAATAATGAATTAATACTCAATATTTGTCTTTACCGATATTCCAGTCTTCTAATAAGCTCCAGCCAATTTTCTAAAGCCAACCTTATTTCATTTATCTCCATGGAAACATTCTCTAATAATATAAACATAGTACTTTGCATTTCATCGGCTTTATTCAGCGAGTACACCGCGAAGATCGTTTCATGATCGCGATTACCATCTATATAAAACCCTTCATTCCACGATAGCTATTATAAAACAGTTACCGTATTGCGTCACTAGATACTATCAACGAATAGTTAACCGTACCACTTCGGAAGCGTGACGTGTAAAACTATTTCTAGTACTCTCTGTATTTAAATAACATCACCTATTATTTTAAGAATGTACCCTGAATTCTTTGGTATATCTTTGTCATTGGCAAGGAAAAAAATATTGGCTGCCAATGATGTCATAATACATGCGTTTAATTTTTTGTTAATTTTTACGACCTTGACATGAAAGTAATGAATGTCATTAGGCCGTTCGGATGAGTCACGCGTACAAATGTAGTTTCCTTCAGTGAAAGGTACGAAATCGTTTCAGAATCAAAAGTGACCGAACTGTTGCGAACTAAAATTAATTCCTGTAGCGTATTTGAACGTCAGTATTCAGTTGTTGACGACACGCTACTGCGGCCAGATGATATTTTTACGTCTGACGTTCAGCAAATGTTTAGTTCATATTGATTTTACATCGCAAATCTTGTCTAGACGGCAGTTAATGACGTAATTTTCATACAGTGCATGCGTACAGTTAAAAGTGACTTACGCTGGTTCAAGAGTTCAAGAGTGTCGTTAGGACTCTTGGAGTTTTCTTGAAGAATGGGACATTCATGTGAGTAATTTTTTTCGTCGACCGTTGAATTAGTTTGGTGAAGTGAACCAATGCCCAGTTTTATTTTCCGTTTTTATTATTTTATGTTTTAGTCAAAGACATGTTGAATTCCAAGGGGAGTATAAGACAGAAACTGGAGGAAATCCTCAAATTGATGCTGATGTTATGGTGTCGACAGAGTCAAGTTAGCAGACTTGTAGCTCCAGAACCTTGTGGTAAAATAGGATATTATTTCTTCACGTGATACAACAAATTCAATATTTATAATCGTTTTATGTAATTTGCTCCAATTAGTTTTTATAGTGAATGCAAAGTTTTTGCGACTAATTCTAAAATACTAACGAAGGGTAAACAAATTTAGAGAAATTACTCACAGTTTCATAGCACCTAACCACTTAAAATACCATCATTTTGATTCACCACGTGGGTTCCATTCGATTTTCGCATAACAGTAAAAACATTACCTATATGCGAGATGTTAATTGCAGTTTTACTAATGCATTGTATGAATGAAACTTTGCCGTATAAATTTTCTGGATGATGGCCAATAACGAAAGTTTTTCTGCAAATATTTGAACCCATACGTTAGCACTTCCCATGTATGTATGTGTGTCATGGCCAGATCTCCTCAAGCGAGTTTATTGCCGTCTCTAGGCCGACATCATTGTACTATTTAGATAAGAAAATAAATATTAGGTCAGGAATGACGCAAAGAAAATACTGAGTATCGTAAATCTATGAGTTTATTGTGAATTGATTATTGGTTTATTATTATGTCTGACTATTAGATATTGATAATATTTGCAATCATATTTATGCGTTAAACGTGTTTGTTGTGTGTGGCTTTTGAGTGTATTGGTTTTGAAAGGTTTGACCTCAGAAGAAAAATATTGACACTAGAATCAAAACCTAGGTAGCTAAGTTAACAAAGACAATTCGATACCTACTGCTTGATAAGCGTCGACGTACTCTACCTACTTTGAATTAACAGCACCATAACGGTAAATAATACCTAGTAAAATTTATTAACAATGTTGACAAAGATCTGCTAAATGCAGTGATTTATATTCTATTTGCAGAAAGCGACAAAACAGTAGTAGTAAGACGTGGCAATGAAGAGTTTGGTTTCCGAATCCACGGGAGCAAACCAGTAGTAGTGTCAGCGATTGAACCCGACACGCCAGCTGAAACCTCTGGATTAGAAGTCGGAGATATTGTTATAGCTGTTAATGGTAATTTTCTGTTTTATTTAAAATTCGAACCAGCTGACAAAACAAAATTTTTAATAAGAAATGCTTGCTTCTGAACTGATTAACCACGCTATCGTAGTATAAATAAAGGAACTACATAATCAAATATAAACTAGAAATTACATCGATGAGCGACTTCTAAAATAATATTAAAAAGTTTCTTTTTTTTATTTATTGGTTGTTCTTAATTAATTATTAGAAGTAAAGGTAAAATGAATATCTGTATATCTCAATATACATACAATTCGTCTGTTATATCAAATTTCAGGCCATAATTTAATAAT
The DNA here is from genome assembly GCA_947562105.1 of Shargacucullia verbasci. Taxonomy (NCBI): domain Eukaryota; kingdom Metazoa; phylum Arthropoda; class Insecta; order Lepidoptera; family Noctuidae; genus Shargacucullia; species Shargacucullia verbasci. The sequence goes on from OX387296.1 coordinate 5,124,272, forward strand.
AGCAAAATTGAATCCTTCCTGCAATTTCGCTTCAATTGCAAAATGTACAACCCACTAAATCCACTTGATTGCAATACAAAACGTTGAATGATTTATTTTCAGGAATCAATGTTTTGGATAAGACACACTCAGAAGTGGTGAAGATCGCGCATTCTGGATCAGAAATACTTGAATTAGAGGTACATTTACGAGTACATGGTATAGTAGAAAAAAAGTATACTTAAACAGCATATTAAGTTTCCTTCGGAAATTATGGATAGATTCAAATCATAAATCATTTCATGAATAAACACTATCATTATTTAAAAAACACCATCAGTTCTTTATAAAACTCATATATTTGGTGATCTTGTTTACCTATACCTTTGTCTGGCAGTACAAATCTACGATAATACACTGAAAGGTTTTTTTTATCTTTCTTAAAAACGCTTTTATGTCATTCGAACAAAATGTTTAATTTCAGTAGACTTTTTAAAGCAGTTAGTCATATACTTACAATTTTAAAATATCAGACTTATCCATAAATCTCAGTGATAAAACATATTTAATCGTAAACTGTTATGCATCCATTACACTAAACATCAATCTTGACATGCAACACCGTAAACCATTTGTGTGATCTGATTTGAATGATAAATGTTACACTGAGATTTATATATCCGCAATCGTAAATATATGGATTTTATTGCACAGACACACTCCAAAACTAAATTTAATAGCATTATTTATTATTCAAGAATCTTTTTTTAAAGCATAAAGTGCTTTAAAAAAAAGATGCTTAATAACTAAAACACAATTTTCCATAAATCTACTGAGGTATCATCACTTTTAAAATAACTAGATCACAGAAATTTTTGTTCTTCAGAGTTAGTTATATATTGGTACGAATTTATCATTTCATTACTTATTATGGTTTGCACTTTATTCGTATCAAGCACATAATTTGTCACTAAAAGTTGTTTATCGATGCATAATACATTACAAATGTCACGTCAAAAACTCCTTACTCTTCATCTTCAGGTGGCACGAACCTGCGAGGTGGTAGCCTCGCTAGCCCACGAAGGGGGGCCAGCGGCGTTATACTCAGGGTATCTTTGGCGAGCAGCCCCCATCAGACCTCACCATCCACCTCGTTGGACCCGACGGTGGTTCGTTCTCAAGAGAGATAACTGTCTGTATTATTACAAGACAGATTCTGTAAGTCATCATTTTTTTAAATACAATTTTGGCGCATGTTCATTCATGTCATATTATAAAACAAAATATAAAATTGATTATTTCAATTTTTATTGTATTGTATCATTATCACCAATCAATTCATATCAATATGTGCTATATCTGGTTCTTCTTATACGAACTGTCCTTGCGGTCTCTGAAATGTTATTGAGCAATCTAAAAATAACCAAACCCCTAACTAAATAAAATAGAATCACCTCAAAGAATTTAAAATTCCAAAAGCTGTAAACACTGCCATCTATGAATCATTATCCATACTACTTTCCAGAGCATTCATCCTGTGGGAGCCTTGATGCTTGTAAACTACCAATTGAATGAAGAGGACGCCGGCAGACCCCACGGGTTCCGGTTGCATCGCGGTGGAGGCACGCGGTTGCAACTCGCAGCAGACACTGCTGAGGCAGCCGCTAGATGGCAGGCTGTGCTCGCGCATGCGATTGACGCTAGCAACCAGGTTCGATTCATTATTTCAGATTATTTAGCTTCTTGAAACAATGTTATGTATAAAAATATTTGTATAAAGACTACTTAGAGCAACTAGGCTATTTTTCACAGAGCGTTGACAGTCAATAGTGCCAATAAAGTATACTAGATGGCGCAAAATTAAATCTTTGCATCGTACTTACATCTCTTTCTTTATCTTGTGTCAACGAACATTTAGAAACAGTAGAAATCAGAAAATTATTGTTTATAAGTAATAACTGCTCACGTTTTCTTGATATTTGTGATATTAAACGTATCGTAACGCTTTCTAGCATCCAAGGGTTAAAAATAAGAAAATTATTAAAAGCTCACAAACGTTAAGTATAAAACTAAATGTAAACTTTTATTTTCTTTTGACAAATAATGGAGAATTTCTGCCATGTAGCCATAGTAGGTACAGTCAACATTAAAAATATGTATACACATAGAGAAATTCAAAAGCTTATTCTTGGAAAACTGTTAGTTAAAATCATGAAGTTTAAATGACTATGTATTTGTATATATTCGCATATACTATGTGTAAAATTGGTCAAGATTTCAATCACTATTTCCTAAAATAATCGCTTTTGAATTTCATTAAGTTTATACATCTTACTGATGCTGCCTGTACTTACCTATTATTTTTATTTACGGACAAATTATTATCAGTAAATTTCTATATTTATACTGTTCTATTTAATAAAACTCGTGTAATGTTCGGTAACGTAGGTACTAACGCTTTATTTTTTAAGAAGGCAATAGACAATAGACTGTAGGTGACGCTATGGTCAACATATTATTTTTATACAAAAAACCAGAGATTATAAATAAAACTTCTGGTGGGTATCGATATTTTACTAGGTGGATGATGAACCGCATCCTTCATATTACCAAGTACGGCAATATTTCTATTCTTTGATATCCAGCAGTAGACGTTCTGATGTCTCTTTTTCTCCCTATTGTACTTATATAATTTGCAGCGCGATGGCTGGTTAGAAGTGACCATGAGGAACATGAAGCTCCCACCATCGTCTATCCCTCGGCCTGACTGCTTCGGTTACTTGATGAAGCTAGGCTCTAAGTGGAAGTCCTGGGCCAAGCGATACTGCGTGCTAAAGGACGCATGCCTTTACTTCTACAACGATGGCAACAGCAAAAATGCTTTCGGTAATTTTAATTGCTTCAGTATTATTTTGTTAGCGTAGTGTTCTTTGTTTTCTTTGATAGTTTTTTTCGTATATCTGTATATCGATTTGATCATACGACACAGTTTGTTCGTTTTGTTTTTTTTTTTTAATTATTATTATAACCCAACCATTGCAAATTTGAAGTTTTTTTATTTTTATTCAATTTGTTTTTTCAAGTACACTAAACTTTCATGGGTTTCACAATTTCTAAATTCTAACGGTGCTGTGCTCTTATATAAATTAATAATTACCTATCTACTAATCTAGTCTTATTTCAAAGGTATGGCCTGTCTGCACGGCTATAGAATACAGACGTGTGCACCAGGCGGCAAGAAATATGCGTTTGAAGTTATGCCCACGGAACCTAAGCAGAGACACTTCTACTTCCACACGGAATCTGAAATGGACAGGAAAAGGTGAGTCCTAGCAACAAGCTATTAATGGCGATATAAAAAATAAATGACAGTCGATTGATAAGCTTATAGTTTTTTGAAGCTCTGTACGCCTAGTACGAATTTTCATCGACCTTTAACATAGTTACCAGATAAGCCAAAATTGTACAAAGAAATTGCGCGCAAATGTTTTTCTTACGTTAACTTAGTTGAGGTCAAGGAAATCTCGTATGAGACCCTAGACGGTTAGTGTGCGTAATGGTGCATAAAATATTTACGATAGGTACCTACAGGACATTCTAGCTTATGGTTACACTCCCTGTAAATATTATTTAACAACCTAAATTCGATCATACAAAATGTTTATTTCCTTAAAATACAAAGGGTACTTACTGCATATGTACACTTAAAGAAGAAAAATTCTCCAACTTAAAGTTAGTACACTCTTCGTAGTTTTTTCATTAATTTAATAATCTAATGACTGATATCTAATAATGTGCTCCTGACCGAATTTCGGTCACGGCGGCCAATCTCACCGGAGATTAGCCAACTACGCAGGAGATATGATATAGTTCAAATGTGTGCGCAAACACAGGTGCTCTCTCCTCTATTCCTTCACTCTCATAGTCCGATGGGACGGCAATCCGACACGACCGGAGAGAGATCAGGCGCAGGGCCAACGGCTTTACGTGCTTTCCGAGGCACTGACTGATATCTATTAAGAAAGCCTTAACGTATCCTTCCTATGATTCGATGATGATTTAAAATATAGGCATACTAAATGTACAAAAGCAATAGAATGGTAAAATACAAATAAAACCATTAATTTTTAACATCTAACAATAAAAGTGATGTTTCATAAAGCTTCGTTAGGACTAGCCAAAGGCATTGCATTGGTCGTTAACGCGTTTCAGCCTATAAATCCGTTTTACTAACTAAATATCACAAATCTTCCAAGTATGCAATAGGAAATGGTATAAAATATTAATGAATAAAAATTTATTTACTTACTTGTTTTGGCTACACTAAATAGCCTCGTCATTTTCCTTAAATATCTTTAGGAATTACATTCATAGAAGACATCAGAATTAAAAGCGTCATTATCTAGAATCACAGATTCTGAAATCTTACAGACAGACAGAAAATAAAACTTATTCTAGACAGCGTTGCGGTGTTATCGTCTAGAATAAGATCTACTTTTCCTGTTAACATAATAATGATCACTTTGTCTGTTCCAGTATATCTGACGCTTTCTATCACGCCATATACTGACTTTCAACGATTGCGCCAATTAGGTCGTCAATCAGATTTGTCAGTATACTTTAGGCATCGAACGTGTTATCTTTCAATCGAACATATCGAAGCCGCATGTCAAGTTGTCCACAAGCGTCCAATCTGCAGTTCGATCATTTGGTTAACGAATGAGTTCCAACCTCTTCCAATTTGCAAATTTTACCAGATCGTCGATGTAAGATTGCGATGTCACACTTGCTGGGTCAACAACCCTTCAAGATTAGCCATTTACCACTAGATATTAATAATATCTCCAGAGAGACTCGTAGCTATATAACTACCCCGCTGATCGGTGTTAAGCAGCGCTTGCCGCGGTCAGTTCTTGGATGGGTTACGATTTTACACGCATCAACGCCCTCCGTGCTTCGGAAAACACGTTAAGCAGTTGGTCCAAGGTGTTATATGAAGACCTATGACAGCCGTTACGGATGTCATTAGCTCAAAAAAGTCTAATAACCAGTCTAATCTTAGAGTATCAGTGTCTCCCAGTCATTGGGTGCCGGAGGTCAGATGGCAGTAGCTTCGTGTTAAATATTGATATTCAGCTGCAACTGCTTAGACTGGAAGCCGTCCCCAATGTAGTTGGAAAAAGGCTAGATGATGATTGGTGTTTATTAATGTACTGACCACTGATTTCTAAAACTGTTTTTTTATTATTTTAAGTATAAATAAACCAGTGATCAGAACTTGAAGATGCTCTCGATTATTCTACCGCACTGACCAATTAAATTGAAGATGCTTTTGAGAATGTACCAATAAGGGTCCTTCTTACCGATCGAGACAGTCATCTGAACGCAGAAAGTGTGCAGCAACGGTTTTCTTTTTTACTACGCATGCAAATCACTGGATTCAGTTTAATTGTATTTTTTTACAGTTGCAAAATGTACAGATCACGCGATGCAGTTACATTGTGTGTGACAGCCTTTAATAACAATTTTCCTCCTAAAATTCCCAGCGAAAAAATACCAATATGTATGGAGAGACATTATATCTATTTATTTTTTGTGTTCTTAGGTGGATGGCAGCTTTGGAGTACTCCATAGATCGTTGGATGAAGGCCGGTTGACGACGGGCCCATCTTTCCGAAGATTCATTCGAATTTATATAATTTTAGCTGTATTAAATATATTCCTTGTTATTCCATGTTATGATTATTATATTTATTTGGCTTACGATTTTCAATCCTATTCATAGAAAAGGTGAAAAAATTATATCAAGTTCTATATTTTTTGGCATCTTGAGTTTATTCTTTGAAATTAAGAAATTTATTATTTTAGCCGCGCCCCCAGATATTACGACTGGTAGTATTCAGTAGTAGTTTAACTTGAATGGATTTAGAATGGCGAATACGCACAAACCGATTGTATTAAAAAAACTGTCATTCCGATTTATGGTATTATTACATTTCTTAATATAAGAAGGTTAAAAACGTGAATGGCGTTCAGCCTTGTACAAAATTAATTCTTTGATATTTACTGTGATCGATGCAATTTGGTTTCAAAATGCCAAAAAGTCAACTATCTATAGGAATAAGTCTCAAAAAGTTATGTTATTGTATTACAGATAAAAAACCAAATATTGCAAAGTATCAGCCTATTTTTCTGTCATGTGGGTTGACATCCAGCAGAAGAGAAAAAGTGTAGCCACACACAAATATCGATAGTCTGTCAAAATGTAATCTCCGTAACAAGTCAAGATAATGCAACAAAGAACAAAGATGAACTACATTAGTGGTACCGGCCAAAAGTTTATATAAGAATATAGATGTTCAAGAACATGAATAAACTAGGAATATTAGTATTCAGAAAAAAGGACGGAATTTGTAATTGGGTGCTGAAAATACACAACAATACACCTAAATGTTCAAAAGATTAGTTTTAAACATGGGAGAATTACTTTCTGAACTTTCGCAGCATATAGCAATTTAGATCCCAACAAATAATAGCGGGTACCAATTAATTTTTACAATCTGATACTTTTCTATGAATGGGATTGGAAACAGTATACACGTATATTCAATCCTATCCTCCTATAACGTCATTAAAACTTAGCGCCTTCGATAATTTAATTGTATGATTTCACATGGCAATTTTCGAATTTTGCTCGGACACGCCAAGCGTGTAGACGGCACTATGAGAAATGAATTGAGCACGCTATCTGGGTTCACTGGCATACATAAAGTGCTCGGTAATATTCGTCTTACTTTATAAAAATCATCGAAAAAGTATTAAAGAACCTCTATAACGACATTAAGTCCCGTCCTGTATCCTAAATCAATTCACATTACCATTTGATATAATCATTATTCAGTATCAAAATTATATAATTCGGGAAAAATATATTCAGATGTAGTGTATTACTTAAATCCTTATAAATCGCATGTAATTTTTTGATATAAAATAAAAATATTTAAAGTAGATATCATGGCAACGACGCATCGAAGATGATACATGTTTTATTATATGCATAGCTTTAATCTATGTAATTCTAAAATAGATATACCTATAAAAATAAAATATATCAATGATGTTAATGACTAAAATCATTATATAAAAATGTCTTTTTATACACCTGATATTGCGACTGATGAATATGAGACTAAGACGGAGAAATAAATAATTCAATACAAGTATTCCTACTACAGTATACCTTTACCTGTATACATTCTTGGGGAAGAATTATTCAAGATAATGATGAATAATAATATTGATAATATCAGATATTCAAATCTATGATCAGTTGAAGCAAGGCAAACGATACGAGGTATTGAACTTAGAGTAACGACTGACATCGTAACGATATAAAAATATTGATGATGAAATATAAGAAGGTAAATTAAGATGAAATAATATTCCTACAATAGTTACATAACATTTACATAGGTGTGAAACGTAGATACATTAGGTAAATAAATAGTAGGTATCAGTATTGATGTGCCAATTCGTTAGTACATATTAAGCCGTAGTTAGACTTTACCTTATAAAGCACAATCCATTGGATTTAATTAATTTCGTCGTTTTATCTGTAACCCTGTAATTAAAATGGTGATTATTATCAGTGTTGTGAATTTTTGAATAATTATTTACAAATAAGAGGCTCGTATAATTTTATGTAAGTGTAACTATAATTTCTTTACAATTGTTGTAAATATCGATAATTTTGATGTGGGGTTACAGAATTTATAAATCACTTTATATTATCCAAATTATATGATAATAAATTATTAATGAATAATTATAATTGATCGGTATAATCCCCTTTAGAATGTGGTCCATACTAGGTGACTTAAATTGTGCATTAAAATGATAAATAATAGGAAGAAAATTAAATCCATATTGATGATTTGTATATAAATAATCAGTAAAAGCTCAATATATTTAAATATTAAATAAAAAAAGACTTGATTGTAACACAGTCGGTTTAAAAGCTTATAGAGTAGTTATGTAAATTAGTGAGTGTTTACATAGTTGTGTAAAGAATAAAAAAATAATTTTATGTTTTATGTATCCCAAATTTATAAATGCACGTTGTTTAAAATTATAGTTTATCGTTTATTGATAATTCATAGATTTATGAACTATATAAAATGATATATCTATAAATAATAGTTATTGTAATGTGTTCAGTAAATAAGCGGATCAGTAAAAAAGATACAACCTATTTATTCTTATCAAAATTATACCTATTGTTTCTTTATTGCCAAAGAAATTGTGCCAGATTTTATTATGAATGTTGCCAAATACAAAAATGATTTTCTGTTATATAATACGAAACTATAATGTTTTATTTAAGAAGGAAATTTATTAAATAGTATCGGTCAGAATTTTTTAAATATTAAATGTGACTGTATGAATAGATTTCGTTGTAATAAAGATTAAAATAAAATTACGTCTTTTTTTAGTACCTACAAATATGATTTTTCAATCGTTTTCCATATATTCTAGTTTAACGATTGTGTAAAAATATTTACCATCATCTTTAGTAGTAACCAGAAAACAAGTAGTGTCTTCTGGACCAAGATCATTCTTTCCCTAGAAAAAATAATAAAATCGAAACCAAATCGAAGTAAACATAATAAGTACTAAAAACGTTATCAATTAGCGACTGCAGTCGAAATTCATGAAGCACGATACAAAGTCCGAGGGCGGTGTTAATTTACACGACTTATAAGCTACTAACACGAAAAATAAACAATTCAACGATATCCTTCCCTTTTTTATCGCTCCCAAAGTAAAAACAGTATGGAGGCTTCGGTGGGGCGGCGGTGAAGGCGCGGGGCGCGAGGGGGGCGACGCTACAGGAGCGCTACTGCCTCTGACGACGGACGACGGTAGTACGCGCGCTCAACTCCCTCCAGTCGCGCGCCATGCGCACGCGCAACCTCAACACACAGTGATGCCACACTGAAGAAAAGTGTAGTGAAAAAAACTAAACCTATCCAAGGATTACAGTGAACAAACTAAAAGTGCATTATTTTCGTGTGAGACCAAGTGAAGAAGTGACAGTTTAGCTACGGCAATAACTTTTTCGTTCACAGTCTCTATTAACTGTTTTATGGCCTGTACAGTGCGTCTATTGTTGTGTTCGCTTCCACTAATCTCCTATTCACCTGTCTCAACGCCACCTACTGCGGTTAGACTGTGAAATGTGACAAAAAATTGCAATGGACAACCATTGTACGCATGCGGACACCAGTTTGTAAACTTTGCGGGTTGACTACCTGACTACTGGAGGGTTGGACCTCAACAAATCGGACGATTGATCGCCCAACCGCCTTGTGAGTGGATTTTTTACGATTTTTGTAATTTAATACAACGGATGTGGAATAAATTGGGTAGGCTGGGTGAGCATCGCTACCTGTTTTATCGCGTGCCCCTTATGTTATTGTTTTCAACGCATATGCTTTATAAAAACAATTCTGGGAACTAACGGGGCTGTGGTTTGCTCTATTGTTCTATTTTACAGTGGTGTTTACTTAATGCTTCCTGCCACCGAGCTAAGCAGTAATTATCTTAATTGTCTGAGGATTTACTGCAAATGGATTTATAAATGCAGACAGCTATTGTTTTGACGCGTGCCTAAATATTGTAGCGGATTTGGTCCTACTAACTGCTTGCCTACTTGCGGTTCAATGACTTTTATCTATCACTATGTAGTATGTACATTATTGACTTCTATACTATCGGCCATGTTATAACTATTTATCAATACTAACTCATTTTCCGTACTTTTATCTAACTTCAGTATAACTAATTTTTTATTCGTGACTAAACGTTTTCGTCAATAATCGTTATGTTACTAGTTATTACTGTGCGTACTTCCACGTGTATAGAAACATGCTGAAATAAACCAGGTGCAAAATTATTGCAAGCGATAGTCAACTCTATACTAAAGAGAGTTCTGGTCAAAATAGCATAGAGGCTCGAGATATTACTGACATTGCCGCCTGAAATGACTTCCTCATGTTATTATTCATATGCAATTGCTGTACTTAAAGGCTTGGACACATGGAAACTGAAATAGTAAAATATACTTTCGTCCTTATTGTCGTTATCATAGATATCATTTATCGTTAGCTCGAAAGTCAGTCGATTGTTAATTGATATAAAAATCCACTCACATTAAAAACGTTTGTATGTAGGTAATTACAAAATCAATTAAAAGGTTCAGTTCTGATAACCGATTTTGGTCATAATAGCGAAATTTACAACATCCAATCAAAGAAACATAATAAAAATCGCTATAAAAACTAATTACATTTTAGATCCGACTGATGGGTGAGCCTTGACTATGATTTGAACCGCAGGCCGACTAACAAGACAACTGTAATGAAAATCGAACTTTAGCCATTTATTTGATCATTTTTTTACCTTTTGACCATCTGAAAAAATTGTACCTATGTATAGAGGTCCTTTTAATTTTTTAGAATATACATTAGAAAAATAGGATCTTCAATTAATTTTTTTTATATTTAAAATGATAATAACATTATCATAATATAAAACACGCTTAAATTGATCAATAAAAAATATTTACAATTACGAAGAGTGGTTTATGAACCAGGCGATATCAGATTGACTCTACACATAGTTTATTAGCACATGAGTACAGGTAAACCTGTCATCATCATCATCAGCCAGAAGACGTCCACTGCTGAACGAAGGCCTCCCCCTTAGACCACCACATCGAACGACATTCTGCCACTGGCATCCATCGGTTGCCCGCGACGTAAACATGTACAGTCGGCCATTTCAAGGGTTGTGGGACTAGATGGCAAGGCTAATGTTGGTAATACATATCAGAGGCTGCTCTATGCACTGTTGCGAGCTGCCTTATACAATACAAATCGTTCTAGACTATTGAAACAAAAGATGATTAGATACAATATGAAGAAGATAGTTTCTTTGTACTGATACTTGCATTAAGCACTAAAACCACTAAGTCTGGGTGTAAAATTAACCAAACATTACGCAACTGTAACACAGTAGAAACGTCGGAAGGTTTTAATTGTTCAGCAAATAGTAGTTAATCTTAACCATCAAGAGATAGCAGTGTAATCTAATCAAAGTACGATACTTATCGGAAACCTTGTGACACCGAAAATGGATGCCGCAACATTATACCAATAAACCTTCATTATTTCTAAGTATTTGGTGTTTTCGTGGTGGTAAACGGGGAATTACTATTACTGTAGTTTGATTGACTATTATCTGGTGTCAGTAGAAATACGAGCACTTAGCTCACGGTCGTTTGGCCTTAGGAGCACGTAAAACGCAAACAGTTAACAGAGTCGGTGTCGCACAAAGACATGAAGCTATAACTTGGATCAGTAACGATGGATGAGGTTTCACGGAGGTATAGCTATTACATAAGTTTAATATGATAGGGAAATCATTATTAAGAAGCGTTTAATGCTTTTGCATTTAATGTTTAAGTTAAAATAACTAAAAAGATAGGTACTCAGAGAAAATAAAAATCTATTTTTGGGTATGATGTGAAGAGAATTCAATATAGGTATGTATAATTACAATTATAATCGAAGCAAAAAGAGAGCAATGCTTAAGAATATCTGTGAGGACCAGCAATTGCCTTAAACAGAACTGCTGCAAGCTGATTTCACAAATATTATTTAGAAATAAAATATCAAAAAGTAAAAAGGTAATTTCAAGAAATTAAATAATCTTATATTATTAGTAATATTCATTAGCAAAACTAAAAGCAATTAACCGTCGGTAAACATCAAAGTGATGCATTATACTGATAATCAGATATTGTAGCTTATTATCGTGCATCTAACTTAGTAACACTTGTTTTCGCGTAACCGCCAACAGTTAAGCGCCATTATTTTTTTAAACTTCCGCGAAACGTCTCTCTAGATGGCAGATAAGTGGCTGAGTGCAACTAATCTAGAAACGGGCTTTAGTGTCAGAATTTTATTTATATTGTTAAGTGGCGTGCTAGAATATAAAACTAAAAATTTTCAACTAGAAAAAAATCTCGAAGTGATGTGGAAAATGCAGGTCTATATGTGAAAGGAATAAGTGAAATAAAGAAAGTGGAACGTGAAGATAATACGAATCTCTTTTTAAATTCCTGTTTAAAGGTTTCTGACCAAAGAGCATCTTTTGAATCTAATTTCTCTTTTAATTGTAATTATGAGCATGATAGGATAATTTTAATTGAAATACAATTTTCATATGCAATTTACACTAAATATCAAAACTAAATGAATATTCAATTGAAGATGTTAATGATTTCATCTGCTTGAATAATATAGAGATCGCAATGCAATATTCAGTGTGAATTAGAGGTGTCATGAGAAGAACCAGCCTAATAATTAGGCGTGTATCTCGATCCATAAATTTCAATGTATTTTAATCGTATTTCGTAACTGACATCTCGAAATTACTTGAAACGTGCCGCCTGAACACGTGTACGTTGAACGCTACTAAGAGTTCTGTTTTCTTCAACCTTGCCTGTTATTTGCAATAGTACCTACACGTAGTACAGATAAAATTTAGAAACCTAATATGGCTATACTTATTCTCAGTACTAATAGGGGCTTCATGTTTAATTCTTCCTCTTCATTGATTATTTAAAAGTTCGTGGAAAGATTATTGATTATCTAGTCAACGAAGTTTATAATATTTTGGGAGCTGATTTCAAAGGAATCACCGAACGTATTTAGATATTACTACAGTTTACATGGAAAAGCTGTAATTTTACGGTGTTCAGCAAACTCTTGACCAGTTACTTCTTTCATGAATGACGATACTTAGACTGCTGTCTGACCTGCGCAAACTTTGAGAAAATCAGGTTGTCTCCGTCTTATTAGTGCCCGGGTAGATACTGCTTCATATTCTCCTGATTTATTTCTTACTGAGACTTATGATACCGAATGAAAAAGATGTAAGATCATTTATCCACCACAAATCTAGGAGATGGATAACATTGGAAAAATGCAATGATATTTTTTCTAAACTGAATGTACTAAATAGAGAACTTTACACAATTGAAGACATAGGCTCTTTATGTTCAATTCTTGTAAGTTCCCATGGAACAAAGAATGTTTATATGTTACTCAATCATAACGGATCAATAATTTTGATGAAACTTGTATTCTTTGCAAATGAAACCGTGGAAAAAAGTAAATTTAATTGCTGAGTTTAATCAAGCTTCTATTGTCTTAGGATCCTTCTATTTTACTATGTAAAAAACACACGTTTACAATGTAAAACTTTTTACTCATCTTTAAAATAAGCAGTAAATTATGAGGGCTGAAATACCTATATTATATATACCTACTTTTGTTTTAAATATATATGAAGTTAGTACGACTTAATGATAAGATTTGAGAAAAATAACTAGCTGTGAAATACATTTTGTATATGTTTTTCTATCGAGTACTTCAATGCCATTCAGTGGAAAGATGATGTTGAGGCTGAAATGCGCCAAACGAACTCAATTTTTGTCACTAGTGGAGGCTCTTTCTTTACATTTCATATGACGTCGTATAACAAGCTCCTATAATTATGATAGTTGAGACTATAGTCAATTTTCTATAGGCAATTTTCCCTATGGGCACAGCATTAACACGGACAAGAGTAAGGAGGGTCTAATAATAAGTTGTTTATATTCTAGTTGTTTCATTGGAGAGTAAAAGTACGTTCATTTCCTTAATAAAATATCTATCTCTAAAAGCAAGCATAAAAGTATTGAAACTACTATTTTATACTAATACTAAGAAGTAATAGCCAGTCGATGTAGAAGATGTCAGCAATCAAATATACAATGTTGCAAAGCTAATATTAATCGCAAACAGGTTGTATTTACGATGTAATGCTGTTAAGTAGCCGAATGTAATAAAAGTTATTCAGTGATCGTTAATGTGAATATACGTATGTCAAAGTATTACAAACGCGTTACTAAAGATAGGTAGGAGTCTGCCTGACCAGGAATTTAAGAGGCAATTTATAAGAGGCTCTTTGTACTTCTGTTATTTTGTTATCAACTCGTAAATGTGTAGGTACTATTGAACATGGCTCTGCTACAATGAAAGCGAGGGAATACTCGTTACCACGCTTCACAGGTGTTTATTCCATATTATAATCCTTTAGTCGCTTCTTATGGCACGTAAAGCGATGGGCGATGACTTTACTAATAATTTTAGGGATAATTTCAATAAAAGAGTAGATACATTAGAGAAACAGAATTAAAAAAAGAACGTGTAAGTAAATAAAATAAGTTTACACATAAACAAACTTCGTGCATTTCTTATTCATATCGAAACATATGAGACCAACAGTCAAACGGGCTTCACATATCATGAACATAGAGATACGTCCGTATCTCTACAGTGTTGTAAACACACGTATTCCCAATACAAGAAATTTAAATTTCCAAGGAGATCGCTTTAAAGTATTCCTTTTAAAAGCTTTATGTTATTGAAATGACCGGTATTACATCCCAACCTCCATTACTAACTGCACTGTCCACATAAATATTCATATCACTAAATTTTCAAACCGAAAGAGAGATAAAAGTAGTTTTACTGCTTCGGTGCAAGTAAGAAGGTAGAAATTCGATCAGGCGGAATAAGCGCGAGAGAGACCTGAGATTATGGATAAAGGTGTGAGAAGGATAGCAACAAAATCAGAGGCTTTTACGGTAGAACGGGCAGCGTGCAGTGAAATGCGGGCTTGGTACACCTTTTTCGATCTCGCTTGAATAAATTGAATTTGAGATTAATCTTTTGTAGTTGCTATAAATGACGGCTAGATTTTTCTTATTGGTGATGTTAAAAATATGATGGGCAGGGCAATAAAATGTATTTTTATGAGTAAGATTATGTAGAATTGAAGCGTCTTGATTCTTAATCTGGCAATATAGACCATGGAATACAAGTTTCTATAACTATAAGATTAAAAACCGGTATCTAATCAAATTTTATTCGTTAAGGTTATGGTTATCATATGTTGGTACATTAAGTTTAAAATAGTTAACAATTTTAGGTTAAACCAAATAAATCGTTTTAATTTTCCTCTAATCAAAGTTTTCAGACATTGAAAACAATTCTTATTCTAAAAAAAAAAAAAACAATTGTCGTAGAAACCCCAACATACTTAGTACAAAATAGACATTGACACAAAGAAAACTTTCACACCACCGCGACTTGGGACATAAAAAACGGAAAAATAACAAAAAATAAACGGCCATTACTAGACAACAGCATATTAAGTATACAGACGCCGGAAACTTTATGAAAACACACGCTGCGCACGAGTTTAAACAGTTTTACTGTCATAGCATGTTGCTCATCTCAAATGGAAATAGGATGCTCGTAAATCTCAGAATAGCAATGTTTGAGACTTTATTAGAGCTATACAAATATTAGATAATGTGATAGTTCTAATAAAACACTCGGACATAACAGAAGAGGTTTCAAACTGAATTGCTTATTACCTATAGTTTGTTTACATAACATATTTGATGGAAACATTTACACATGTCTGTGATAGAATCTTGTTTCGAAATACGTAAGTTTGGATTAGTCGAATTGTAAGTCAGACTTCAGCATGAATAGTTTTTCTTATAAGTAGGTATATGTGTGGCTATGTTATTCCTTTTTTATGGATATTCTACAAACATACGTATGCTAACTAGTTTTGTTTTAAAGAAAATCATATTTTATTAATTATTTTAAAGGTAGCTTTAGTCAAATTCAGAAGGGTTTATTATCATAATGTGGTCCCAGAATAAATATATTATAACTTAATGGGACATGAAATCAATTAAAATCAATTTGATGATCACCATTATTTAATATAAGACGCAATATTATTGATTCCAACCACCATTACCTAAGGTCGATGTGGGGACTTTAAATACAATAATAATAAATTTTAAAGTAAATTACTTTAATTTATAGTAAAATCAAATCAAAGAACAGTCCATTATAAATCAAGCATTGACACTAATGTCAATACTGTGACCAAATCCGGTACTCATTAACATTTTCTTATATCACCAGAAGCTTAAAACTTATAGAAAAATATAAATTGATGAATGATGCATGAGAGAACTAGAATCTTTGAAAATAAAAATTTGGACAAAACGTTTTGTAGCTTAGAATATATTAATGTTACGCGGATATTAAGATATAGATCGAGAATATTGTATTTTAAATTCCTTTCTTGGATTTTTTTATGCTGTGTTCTATAAATTGAATTAAAATAGTTGCTCAGACAATCTTAAAACAATAGCTTTGTTTAGCACAACAAGTTTAGCTTTGACGTTTTGTACCTATCCGTTTTACAGATATCGATTTACTTAAGATCGGAGAAATAACTTTGATCAAGAATTCTTATTGATTCTTTATCGTTCAAAGGATAACCAGCCCTTCGTGGACTTCAAGTTCTTTAACCCTATTATCTAGAAATGGTTAAACACGAAACTTCATAAACATTACATCACTGATTAACATTGATTTTAATAATAAAATGTATCCCACAGAAAACTACTTCATAAAACAGTACGAAATCAATTAGATGTAAATTAGGTATGGTAACGAATGATCTGATTTCAATTCATCTGTTAGGTGAGAATTTATGTTTTATGTTAATACATTGAAACAATGCAGGGCTGCTTAATTAAGCATGTTTCTCGATCCATAAATCTTAATGTTCATCAGTCGTGGGACGGTAAATGGAATATATAAGAACCTTATCTAGTATATGATCAAGTGGAAGATTTAGATAAGAATCTTCGTTAGTAATACTAAAGTTTTTTTTTTAATTTAAGTGTTTATACTGTTTATTACTAATTTTATAACTAGAATTAGCGGAATTTTAACGTTGTTTGTATGTATAGAAATGTGTTGATCTATTATTAAAAAGCATGTGGCCTAATTGTTTGGTTGATTGAGTTTCGGCTCATATTTTTGTTTAATTCAATTTACATATATGCAATAACCAAATTTTGTTTTCAGATGTTCTTGAAACCGTGATGTCGGACAACGCCGGAACAGTAATATCGAGGGCGTCTACACCTCGCCCTGTTAATGAGACACCAGTGACTGTGCCTCTAAGGTCTAGACATGACCAGTTCCTTGCCAGTTCAGCTGAAAGAGCTCAACAACGCCCTTCGTCAAGTGGCAGAAATCCTTCTGGGAACTTCGAATCGCCACCACTACCTTACCATCGTCAGATGACAACAGGTTCCTTGCTTACCGCATCTCACCGCGAGTCTTCGGCTTTCGTACCTGTTGTACCCACTCGGACCATGCACCCAGTTATATACCCTAACGAAATGCATCCTGCCTTAATACCCTCAGAAATCATCGAAAGGGAGAGAATGATGGATCGGGAAAGGACTGAACCAGCTAAGGGCTCCCCGGACCGAGCACCCGGAAACTTTCCTAAAAGAAACTCATTCGATTTAATGGCCATGATGGTGGAAAAGCGAAAAGAGGTAGCTTTGCGCGAGGCAGCAGCTGCAATGTTGCTTCCTCATCACAGAACGGGATCCATCGAAGGCATGATGTCTGATGGGTCTTCACAACCACCAATTTACGGTCCACCAGGCCCATTCCTTGGTGCTCCAGGACCATCACCGACCACTGCGGGCAGTTTTACATTCCCTGGGGCAGGTTTATTCCCTCCTGGAGCTGGTCCTCATCAAATACACCCACATTTGGACAGGCGACTCTTAAGAGCTCCTGGTCGTGCATCAAGACCGAAGAAGCAGTTTATTTGTAAATTCTGTAATCGTCAATTCACCAAGTCTTACAACTTGTTGATCCACGAAAGGACCCACACAGATGAACGACCATACTCATGTGACATTTGCGGCAAGGCTTTTAGAAGACAAGACCACTTGAGAGACCACAGGTAAGTCATTTTTTTTACATTACATTTACCTACACTATCATCATAATAAATAACCGCAATAGGATATAACTAGTAGTATTACAAAAGCGACCACTTATCCTGCTGAAATTATTTTCTAGTGGCTTTTTACAGACAGGAAGTGATAAAGTAGTCTATTTCTAGTCCAAACAATCTTGCATACACTTACCAACCATAATCATTGTGACTATTTTTTACCGTGTAAATAATGATTAAAGTGCCGCTTTCCTGCACATTTTAATTTTATACAACACTGATCTTAGTATGTTATACATCTAATTTGTATGCACGTAACTGGCAGCCGGTGTAACTCAAGTTGCAGATGTTAAGCCGAGTGTGGTCGTATCCGCCCGAATACTCAGAATCGGAATATTTATAAAGTTTCTCGATCGTAGCTAGCTCCGGCTTCTAAGAAATCTTTATATCTTGATTAATAAGTAAAAGGTGATTATACTTTCAAGCTCATGTACACTTATGATGAAAAAATGTCGGCTGACGACTGTACAAACGAATGCCATTTGTTGAGTAATGTCTAAGTAGTGGTCGTTCTTGATTGTGCTTTGAGATAACAGACAAATAATATATCGCTGTCTCGGACAGTACATGACAGATAAACTGATGGATTTTATTAGAGTATATTTTGCCTGCGATGGTAATACTATAAATGAATAACAATAGGTTGTTAGAAAAAATCTAAGCACTAACGCGTAAATTAAAAAAAAATTTAAATAGCCAAACACAATGTCAGTTATAATTACGTAAAATAGAAATCCTTTATTTATAACCCCGATATCTATAATTTATATTATTTTCTGTCCACATAATTCATGTAAAATATCAGAATTTGAGATGGTCTAAGAATTTTTATCGTCGTAACTGTATGTGATACTCACACATACTCCTATATTTCATACAAAGAAGCTTGTAATCGGATTTAAATATTTTGGACGTCAATCCTATGATATATAACTCATTAAAACATACGTTTCGTGTGAGGGTCGACGCCTTATGAAGCGAATCGAGTAATTTTATAGTCAGTTATAAAAACTGAACGGCGTCGGATCTGATTGGAGTTTGCTACCAAACGCTTATGCTTCAATAGGAATAAAGATTTTGGAGTTTTGATTTCCGTGGGACTTAATATTTTCTCAGGAGCCTCGAGGACTATATTTTTGAGCTTCATTTATTATTTTGGATATTAATCTATTATTCCATCTATCATAAACTAATACCAGATAGCTAGCTCGTACTAATTGTGATCATTACCTGCATTCAATAAGTTTTATTTTTTTATATCTGTAAGCCAATTGTCAGATTTTTCTAGTCTGCAACATTTATGTTTGCTGATATTTTGACAAAAATAAAACGAACACTTCTTTTGGTCTTGAATTACAAAGAGAAAATTTGAAGTTATGTCAACGTAAACATCAAAACTTTCTTTTTTATAAACAAAAGAAAAGCGGTCGGAATGAAAGATGGATGGTGTTACGCAATAACTCACAATCACTAACGACTTCAAATTAAATGAGTTATTATATTCAAAACCTTTCCATTACAACATTCATCGATTTACATTCCATGGTACTTTTGTGCGTTATTTACTTAATGTATTAACAAACACGTAAATATTTAACTATCTGTTAAAACATAGGTATTGAAACGAAGTTAAAACTGTCCCAAATTTAGTTTAGTTAGTGGAAGTATCTCGAAGACTCCCACTTTTTTATGTTTAAAAAAAAACGACGATGTCTACTACCAGCAATCAATTTAAGTAATTATTTTCCCTTTACTAGCTGTTAATTGATTTATCATAAACCTTTATCAACACTAAATACTGAAAACACGAAAAAGAGAAAACATCTGATAATAAACTATGCTATTGTGAAAACAGCGTAAAACATTTGAGCAATAGTACGCATTTATTGTACATTCGTATCTTGAAAACATATCTTGTTTTAATGCATATCCTGTGTTAGATTAAATAGGTCTTGTAAATAATGTTTAACTATCTAATAATCTATTGGAAAAACATAAAATTCCATGAACTGCTTTATCTGTGAAAAATACTATTAAAAGTATCCTAAATGAACAAGCTTAATAGAGATAATTGTAAAGTGCTAACTACTAACTTGCAATGATGAATTGGCACTCTAAAAACACAAGCTCAGTAAAAGACAACGCAAGGTTTATCACTGTGAGTTAAATTTTTTACGCAAAAGTCTAAGGAAAATTGGAAAACTAAAAATTGCAATACACCAAAGTAAGTGCGTACCTGTATTGGAGCTGAAAACCAATCAATATTTATTGGTTTCTCCTTGCATTTACTGCATAATGTATTCGAACTATACAAAAGATATATGCTTATGTATCATGTAAAAAAAAAGTCACATTCTTAATTCTAAACGTGTCAATTTTGTAATTAATTAACTCGTTTCCTTATTGAATTAATTAATATTCAAATTGAATATCGATTTCTGTAGTTACGTCTTCTAATGATTTTGACATTCTTGTATATTCAAGCTAGCGAGCTTATGAATTTTATTTACACGACGAATTAGGAAAATTAACAAATATCAATTAGGTGCAGTCATATTGAAGTCGTTTTTTCATGACATTTTAAACGTCCAAAGATTACGCATTATTTGGATTCGTATTTTAAAGCAATTTTGTGCAATATCAATGCCTAAAATTAGACCTTGACTAAAATTTGAGTTATTGCTAAAGTTAATAAGCAGTAAAGCTTGATTTTTAAGAATACCGTCTCATATTTCAACAACTCGTGATAAATAAAGGTTTCTTATAACCAGATTAGGTAAAACCGTAGAAATATAGATTTTTTTTTTATTCTTTCTACTCACATGTATCTTTTATTTCAAGTTCAAAGAACTTTCTTTTCTAAATCTGCCCGTTTTGCAAAAAGGAAAAATTCTAATCAAACTCACATTACCGACCGACCACAAGAGCAGACCACAAAAAACATCATGATCTTTGTGATTTTCTGATGGATTCGAACCAACTGACTCAATTCAAGCCACATTATATAGCAGGTTTTTTACTTAGCCGCCCGTAATTAGTTTAAATTCTGATGACTCATCTTTTTCTATTGGCCCGGGCCATAATAGAGTACATGACTCAGTACCATCGGCAAATAAATCAAACCACTTACAAATTAAAACGCAAAATATTTTATGACCCCGTTAATTTTTATAGAACAACACTATAAAGATGTTTTAGACTTTTTTTATTGAATCTACTGATTATTTTTATTAACGTTTCCATAAAAATCCTTTGAATGTGTATCGGCAAATTAGATTTTGCTCATTAATAAAATTTATAATGTTTTATAATAAAAAAATGGTGATTAGGAGTATTTTTTAGTTTATTTGTAAATTTATCTGCTGACTGTACGTAGGCGTGGAATAGTTAAGCCTTCGTGAAGCAATTTAAAACGATTATTATTCGGTACAATTCTGTATATCATTTTAAGTCAATATTGTATAGATGCTAATAAAAACTGTTCAGCCTTATTTCTCACTTAAATCGAATGACCGGAGACTACATTTATTTGTAATTATATGTCGTCACGATGTTATTATTCTTACAGAATAGAGATAATAAAAAAGAACAGTACTAAAATATCTTAGTTTATATGGTTACTTAGTTAATATGAGTTATATAAACAACACAACTGCCTTATTGTTGTGGTCGCAAGCTCAGCAGCTGATCGTGAGGTCCTAGGCTGGATGCCCGGGCCGGGCAGTGTTATTGGGATTTTCTATTATAAAATTCTCAATAGCTGCCCGGATTCTAGAATTGCCTGGTAGATGGCAATAGGTTCGGTTTCATTACACGGCATCGGCGATATGGATGAACAATCGTACACATCTGCCTAATCCTTCGGAATGCAGGCATGATGCTATGTTATAACTGTGTTATTTTGGTAAATAAAGAACGATTTTTACCTTCTGATAGTTTATATAACTAACGGCTTAAAATAACCTTCTCTAGGTCGTCTGCTTATGAATTCGATATGAAACATAAACAGTCAGTCACTATTTTATTATTTTCGTATACCAGCATTAATTTTAAAAGGAAAACCTCCCACTAAAACAATGTTTGCATAAATATTACTGGAAATATGAAATCATCGTTTGTTCATAACATGCAGTTAATATTTTTTGTCATACATAATTATGATATGATTGCCTATAAAATCGAAGTGCATATGATGCATAATACCATCCCATTAAACCCACTGCCGTAATTAATACCTTGTACGAAAAAGAACCAACTCAACGAAAGGAACATGATATTATTAGCGTTTCTTAGAAAAATATTCTAAATGGGGATTGAATATTAAAACTTGGTTTAAAAATATGTTAGAGCTTATAAGATGTAGCAGGTTAAACAGAGGAACTTAGTTATAAAGTGTCATGCGACAAGTACGTAAGATTTTCCATGCCTTATATTTTATCCTTAAAACTTCAAAAGCTCCCTGTATAATGTTTACATACCGATGTTCAAACGTTCCACACAGCACACGCGATCTTTTCAATTTCACAATAATATAACCAAAATTCGTTAAAATATTGCATAATACCGATTCTGATCTTTCAAGACCGTTCGATAACATGTGTAACTTATTCCAATACTCCGAACATCGATTTAAAAATTATTAAAAGCAAAAAATAAGAAGCGTATCGTATATTTTTCATGAATATTTAACAAATTACCGGCCTTACGTAAATATAAAATAGCTTTTAATGATTCTTTCTTATCGGAAATGGATCGGTAGAATCGGAGCATGATCAGAATATTTTAACTTAAATTAAAGAGCTTTTATAGTCTGTGTTGGTTAGAATTACATACAAACTTGTGTGATTATTGTTTGTTCAGACCTTTGAGTATTATCAAGCATATAATATACCTTATGTGATTAGTAGAGACACATAGTTGTTTGGTATCCAAAATTTTTTGCAGTGACATTGTGGGATCCCTAAGGAATACATCTTTGGACTCATTCTTGGATTTGATCCGACAAGTGATGAAACACAAACGTCGTATTGTTCTGAATGTAGAAGATCTGCTGCCGATAAATTAATTTTAATATAGGTAGATACAAAACACCCCACAATATTTAGGTACCTACGTACTATTTTATTAAAAACTGTTATACAAAAGTCAAATGATGAATTCGAACCATGTGGAATAATAACGATGAGGACGGCCATCAATTGCATCACTATCACGTTGAACATAAACTATCGAAATAACGTGGATATTTCTAATGCAAAATACTCAAGCATACAAAATATTGTACTGTCTGTCTACGCTAAGAACATAAAGTTTAATATGTAAAGATAAAGTTATAAATATACCTTATATATAATAATTTATTAATTTAACAAAGTAGTATCGCACAATTTTATGACTTTTTTGGATCGATTCAACCTATGACCTTATGACCATCTTAGATAAGATTATTGAAAACCAACAATGAGATATTATGAGAATATTAAATCAATAAAGCTAACATACTTTAATGAAATTCTCTCACAAACATTTTTATATCAAAATATTATGGTTCGTATCGAATCAAAATTTAGCCATTAAGTACCGCCAGTTTCCCATCAAATAATGGACATAACTACATAAACATAGCCATATAAACAACGATATTCACACCATAAACCTGTAGTACCGGAGTGAGATAAAAATAAGGCGTTAGGCGCACCACAGACGCATGGTTCTGTTACCACTAATTATAAAATTGCGTTTGCGTTTCATTCAGTCGACGTAACTAAATTCTTGAGCTAAGTAAATATTTTCTAACCATATAATTATGTAAGTTAATAATATGGATTACATGCTCTTTGTCATCGGTTGCAATTATTTTATTATAAATACATATGATAAACACTTTATATTTGTACCTACTATATAGGTAATACATATCACAATTATTAAATTGATTGAAATTAGTAACCCTATCATCAATAAATATATTGTCTAGTTTTCTGTAAAGTTTAATAGCTTATTTACTGCTTAAACACTTCATATGAACTCACAATTTAGTCATAACAAGCAACCATCGTTTAACTGCACGTATACGCAAAGCTTTACAAGAAACATTCCTCAGTGCACTGCAACTAGACGAGTATCTGCTATCATTAATTTTCTACCGCAAGCGAGGCAATTTCTTATTAAAAACTGGTTCGAAACCTATCTCCCAAGATACATTAATAATATAACGTGTTGATGCATTTCTCTGTCTTGCCTTTAGATTCTGTTTCTGTAATGGACTGGATGTTAAAAAGTAAAAAACTTTAATGAAACAACGAGAGGAATACATCCGACTTCTTATCTATCATCGGTTTTGGGTGATGGTCGTTTTATCGTTAAGTATTTCCAACCTTTCACTGTATACCTTGAAGAATCTTATGGTATTTTGAATTCCATTTTTTAAATAGAACTTAAAAAGCGATACATATTTAAGAAAGTATAGATCGTTTTTTTTTTATCATCATTCAATAATGGAGATTATGCATTAAATATTTGCCAAAGTCTTAATAAGAATTATTTTTGCATTGAACATTATTTTATCTCGAGGCTCATATGCAATTATGATTGAACCGAGACCACATATAATGGGGACCGCGTAAAGCTCTCGCTCGTTCAGATCGCTCAAGGGGCTACAACAAAAAGGGATATCAAATTAATACTGAATCCATAATAAATCAAAGAGGGGCAGGTGGACTCGATCGCAAGAACGAGAGATTCGCCTACGGTCTTTAGAAATTATCATCTTGGTTGTAGCCAATCATGTACCTAAGCGTTTGAATTGGAATCTTTGTTATTCTGATCCCAGAAGATTCTTCACTTCAGGCGATTCCGCATAATTGTAAGTTTGTCACGCGATGTCCGAATTTTTCGGTCCCTAATTTCGTCTGTGACACAGTAAACACATTTCGTTTTCGTTTCATCTGAAACAGATGGTTGGTTATGTAAATTTCCGGTAATTTTAAACGGATCTTCTTTGAATACTTTTTTTTTGTTTTAGGATGAACAATATTCGATGTGTTATTAACATAAAATTAGTAAAGGTGCATATTGGATGATAAATGAGTACCTTGACATAGTAATGATGTAAGGTATTTGATGCACTACTTATATGATTTTGAGGCTAACAAATCCTTTAGTTTTTTAATTTTTTAAGTTGGACTAGTCAGCGTTCTGTCACGGCGTTTATGTTAGCCTAGCTGGTCGCATCTTTACTAATATGCGTTTGAAAGAATCGTGACCGAGACTGTAAAATAATTAGCGTGGTACGCGATACGCGGCAAACCGCTTGTGGATTTCACAGTATCTCATTGCCTTTTGAAAGTTTCTTGAAGTTGCACAACTTTTTTTCTTGCACTCTTGATTCGTCTTGACTTTAAGGACGCATTTTATTTGTACCCTGCGCACCTGCGGCGCTGAAAATAAACTTGGTTGTTTATTTATTAAGAAATAAGTCAAAATGCTGCCGTTGGGCCCGCGCTATCTCACCAGAGATCGCTTGCAAAATCTTCGAAAATTATTTGCCGAAAGATTGCCTGATAAGGAATTTTGGAAAACGCGCTCATTTGAAATGTCGAGAACAGTTTATGGAGTCTCTTTCATACGTAAATTTAATTCATCAGTTTTCTTGATTGGATCGCTGATAAGTCACGCAAAAAAATCACAAGCAATTTTGATCATGGCAAGTAACTTTCCAATTTTCGACTCACTAGAGCACATCTGGTTCTCACTTCGGACTTATGACAACGGATTCCATTTTAATATGTCTTAGATTATTCAGATGCCATTATTGTTGAATCGATTCAGACAGGTAAACGTATTATTTAAATTATACTTCGGGCGATTGCGTGTTAGGTTGCAAAACGCTTTTTGTCGCTATATCCAACCAATTAAGTTTAGTATTCGCGTGATTCGGATTCTCAGATAAAATAAAATGCAAAACGTTGTCGGATTCTTGTTTCTGTATTCATAATTGACTGTTTTATAATATCACTTGCCTTATAAAAACAATTGCTTGGAATTTTTATCCGTGTTGGAGTTTTTTGGGTAGAATTTTAGACACGACGCGTGGCAAACAATAATTTATACAAATATTATTTGCGTCAAAATTAAAAATGACCTGTGCATAATTTATCTTAGAATTACTGACCTATACACTAATTTTAACATGAATTACTAATCCTTTCTAATGTTCTATACACTAAAAAATAGTTTCATAGGTATAAACACCACAAAACGTCGGTTTTCAATTAACATTCTTACGATAAAATCAGTGCGATTAATAATACTTGGGCTATCGTAAAAACGGAAAGTAACCCATTCGTAATCCGAAAACCTGTCTCTTGATGTCGAAACGTCAGTCTTCAGGGTTCCTTAGTCTTATGATAAGTAAACCTTATGTACACTGTCAATCGAATGCACAAAAGAAACTGATTTTATCATACAAACGCACTTGCAACTTGATATCTGTTTGGCAAAATATCAAAAACATCGTGAAAACATTTCTCGTGTCCCCCATGGCGACTTACGCATATAAAATTCTGGGACATGAAACTTTACCAATCGAAGTTCATTGTGTTAATCCTCTTCGGAATTTTATAATCCGATATGTGAGATACTTGACACTCCTTTTATCATATTTTTTTTCCATTACTTACTTTATGCCATTTCGGTGAGCTGGAATGCGGCAAAAGAGAATAAAAAATAATATTCGCATATAAAATCTAGATGTTAATACGTTCAAATGGCAGGTAGCGCCACCTGCCGCTGTATGAAATAATGGCATACGCTGGATCGAGTCCCAACCATTTACCATAATGACTGACATTTAATTAAGATTCGCCATTTACCGTCTTAAGTGGCTCATATCCTACTCTTTGTGTACAACTACAGTCATGTGATGGTCGCGTAATGTTTAAACAACTCTCTCAGCTTCTCGACTTCTATGTTTTTAACTCTCTAGAGTTGTTTAAACATTATTCTTAAAAGCAAAACGGTCACAATATACATGGAAGGAACGAATTTTCATTGGCTATATTTTTTACGTTCGTTTAATGTCAACTGTGGCTGCTCTCGACATAAAACAAAAGTATTTTATGGATATTTCTCTTACAACAATAGAGGATTTATCTCAATGGCTACAGAACTGGAGTTCAAATCGATTTTTAAACAAAAAATATCTTTAATACTATTGGAATAAAGTTTATTACAAGATGTCAAGTAAACTTATGCGTGTTAAGGCGTGGGTTGACAAGACTTATGCTTATCGTCGATTTAGCATTTCTTCGCTACTTAATCCAGTTTTTAAAAGCCATTAAGCTTGTAGTAGCAATCTGTATTGCTTGTTTTGTGCCTACCATCTGTGAACGGGATGTAATGATTTACAACCAAACTTGTTACTACATTTTTTTCACCTACATCAATTCTTTAGTCACATACAACGTTTTTTTCTTCTTCTACGTTATTTATAACTTCATTGAAGTTTATTTTATTCAGTAGATTATATTAAACTCCTCTAGAATCTATATTGCCTTCAATGTGTAGTGGATGGTTTGAAAAATTTCGTTCCATAACTTCACTTAAGGCTTGCTCAAGACTTCGCTTGAAATATTTCTGAGTGTTGTCGAGGAGGCCCGTGCAAACAGTGACCGGTCGGTTGTCCAAACAAAGCGGGTGTACCGGTGCCATCCACTATGTGGCCTCTAAACTCGAGCCCACGTTCGTCAAGAATATTTGTATTTACATTAACATCCTCCGCTATTTGAATACGAATAATGTAATTACCTCTATGTACGTCGGAGACCAATTTCTTTGAAATGGGTGTGTGTTATGTAGCCTTGCCGTTGAGTGTGTGATATGTAATAACAAGCGAAGGTCCTATAGTTTATAAAAAAGCTTTTCTTTGATATTTTAGACGTAAATTTATTAATAAATTTTATGTTTCTAGCGAAGACAATTTACTTCCTTATAAATACTAAATCATGATTTACTGTTACTATTTTCACTTGTATCAGTTAGATAATTTATTAAAAATAAAATACCAACCCCTTGAAAACTTTAAATTTTGACACAAACAATTACTTGGAGGTTTTCAAATATTTTAAAGTCAGATGCCATTGTTGTTTGGGGCAGGTATTCCTTTCTGTATTAACCATTAATCATATGACGAAGTCAACGTTAGATATAATCCATGGCCACTCACACATATGTATGGGACGTTTGTTAAACGTAACCTGACACACACAGACCAATTTAAAAACAGGTAGAGATTCTTAATCTTTCTTATTTTAAGAAATTCTCAGTAAATAACTGTTGTAAGGTTTACGTTCAAAGATTACGTGGATTTGACTACATTTCGTATTGTTTGTAAGTACGTGGATGCAGTATTCTGCTTAACGAAAGTAGGTTTTTGTTTAGACTTCCAACTTTATGTCATTGCATTAAATACACATGGATATGTAGTATGGTTTGCGACTGGTAAGTAAATACTAAATAAAAGGCTTGAATATTTTGCAACATCCAAACTATTATTATTACTAGTCATTTTAACAGCTTTACTAAAATAAGAAGATACTCTCGTCAGTTTTAGCATTTCAAGGGCCACTCTGGCCATTTCTTTTTCTCTCGTAGTATTATCTACAGACAACACAATATAATTCTGAATATTCGTTTGTCTGGCACAATCATAATTATCTTCTTTTTGTTTAGGACTGCCTCATTGGTCTAGTGGTAATAAGCGCGACTGCTGAGCGTGAGGTCCTGGGTTCGATTCCTGGGTCCGGCAAAGTGTTATTGGGTTTTTATGTATAGAAATTCTTAGTAGCAGCACGGAACTGTGTCAGGTAGATGGCAGTAGGCTCGCCCCCTATTACATGGGACTCAATAACAGCATCGGCGAAATGTGGGTGTACAATAGTACACTTCTGCCTAATCCTTCGGGGAATACAGGCGTGATGCTATGTGTTCTTTTTGTTTTCTTTTCTGAACAAATCATGAACTATCTAACACAAAAACATTTCAAAGCCCTACGTGAAGGCTCTCGAGAACATGTGGAAATGAGTTTTGATTTTATCTGTCATCGCTACCCACGGGCTTGCCGTAAATAACATGAAGATTTTGGAGCCAGAAAAGGAACGAGGTACATTTTTAAAATTCCGTATCGTACTCGAATTACGTAATTAATAGGTACAGAAAATGTAAATTATTTTTAAAATCCCATTTTGTTAAATAAGTTTGATTCTTAAGTGGTTCTGAGTTCAGATGGATGTCACCATTATTTAAAAATAAACTTACCTAAAATATAAAGTGCAGTACAAATTGTAAGGCTCACTTCACACTATCGTGCGGATAACGTTTTATAAAAGTGTGAACGTGTCGAAAACGTAACACTCGCTACATTGTGGTGTCAATTGATTCTAAGAGATATATTAGAGAAAAATAAGATCCTTACAATTATAATTTTTGATTACTCGCAATAATTTCAAACGGCTTCATCTTGTAAATCTATCAATACATTAGTTGCTACCACTAGTAACCCTGCTTTACCTAGAACAAAAAATAAGAACGAAGATGCTCCCTTCAGATTGTCGGGATAAAATGGGCGCTTTTGCGACCAAACCAAGAGTCGCAGTACAACCGGTCGTCCTTGGCGGTTGAACCCTCTCACACACCCATGGCTTTCCATACAATGTTTATGGTGCATCCTGAAATGAATTACTGTGATGGAAAACGGTGATTTTAGTTGGTGGTACCTAGTTGAACGGTTTGACGTTTGTTTTTGTGTAAAAATACTTCGAATTCCTTTCTCGTGTTCTGTTCAAAGTTATTGAATATGTTAGTAAGGTGAATTTGTAGTGGTTTGTATGTAGAGAGCGTAACATGTAAAGTCAAATATTTTAATTTTAGAAAATTTATTGTTTAGATGATAAATGTAGATGTTATTAAAATATTGGATCTCTTCTAGCAAGGTTTTAAACTTGATAATTCAATACTAAGCTTCTTGGAACTAAATTTAATCATAATAAAATAATGTACCTAAATATAATTTCAACCGTACCGACAAAATGAAAAAAGTATGAGTGCTTAAAAAGTAAAATTCCTAATGCATTTAAAAATGAACAGTCTCAGCTTTAAGCTATAGATATTAAAATTAGGGGATTTATAATATCCTATAAAAAATAAAGTGTATTACTAGACACTTTTCAAATCCTTACAAACGGCAGCACAGATATTAAAAATAAAAAAGCTTTAGACTAAAACCTTAATCCCGTTAACGAAATTCTTTTTCGGTCGAATTCACTCAAAAAAAGAACGGCTTTGATATTGTGGCCAGTTCTAAAGACGAAATAATCACGTTATTTATTACCTGTGTCTGGGAGCAAGCAACTTTAATCTCTTCTCGACACGTACGGAACGATTTTATGGGAGATTAAAAGCAGTGATCGAATTTTGAAGTTTTCGAATAGTAATAACGAACAGCCTGTGCTAGGGCTGTACCCAATGAAAGATATGATATTGGATAAAAGCTACATGTTCGATACATCATAATTATATTTTATAAAGCTGTTTAGGTAAACTTGTCTCTTTAAGTTTATTTTAAAATGTCTTTTATCCAAAATGATCTATTAAAATACGTACGGAAAGTTCTTAAAATATATATATATATATATATAACCGTTTTAAATACTTACATCCTTGACAGAAATAAAACTAGAAATTAATGAAACCAATTACTATTCTATTGTAAATTATGATCTTTTTAATTCTCTTGATTAGTATAATGCATATCGATAGGAATTTATAATGGTATTATATTATACTATTTAGTCCAAAATTAATTCTTTCTGTTTTATTTTTGGAATTTATTCAAGCTATGATTATTTTTGTTACATTATAGAAATAGAAATCTTCTATTGCAGTCCGGAAATACGAAGATGAGTTTTAAACGCTTTGAGCTTACTTGCTTACTTTAACTTATATACTTTACTACTGACATGTCTACACTCCATTCTTTTTTTGGATATTTTGTCCATCACCATGGTTTTTTTTACGGGCCCAAAATTGTATTTATTTGAACTTAAATGAATATCTAACCGAAACTATGTACATTATTTGAGCTAATAATATAAAATTCAAACACGACTCTTGATAAGTAGTAGATACTTATCTATAATACACTATCGTACATTCGACTATCAGATTTTAGTATTTTATACTTGTAATAAAGCATAATTATATTTCTCAGTATTTTAAAATTATCAAATTCCCTTGAACAAAGGCACATATTTTTAGTTATGTTATTGATTAGCTTGGTTTGAATTTACGTAAATTGTACTGATTATTGTCAAAGATACATCAACAATTGAAGTAGGTATCAATGTTATCTTTGCCTTAGATGTTATTGTGTGATGACTAGAATGTGTATTTAAAAATATTTTTTATTCTATTCTATGGAATAATGGTAATTTTTTTTTTGGAATATAAAATAACAATCTGTTAATAGACGAGACAAATTAAAATTTACAATGAATGAATAATACGTGAGATAGAAATAAAAGTGAAAAAGTAAATTAATTTTAAAAACATGCGCCTGTTTTTTTTCCAAAGCATTATGATGAGGGTGGAAGAGAAAAACATAACAAAAAACAAATCCTTTTACATCTTTCCCACATGTAAAGCAGTCAATAAAATCATCTACGATACGAAACGATTACTGACGATTACGGTCAATTACACCAGGCACTAAAATAAAATTTACGATGAAACCAAAATTAACACTCTTGCATCCCGATGGCCTAATTGCACCTCAACATGTAATAAATCATGTAGGATCAAACAAAATTGAAGGATTCAATCTAATTGGATTTGTACATAGAGTGGACCAATCAATATAGTTTGATTAATGATATCTCCTCTCCCGGTATAATTGCCAGACGAGACCATCATGAATCAACTGCCAGTGTTATAAATCTGATAACTGGAACTCGTTCCAAACAAGAATATTCACTTCCTAAGCTACCTCGAAGCGATCCAGTTTAAGTTCTTTCAAAGCGTAATGAATTTGAGAAACATATAGCTATGCCGTACGCTTTATCTGTTTGATATTTTAATCTTATCAGTTTATTTAATGAATACACAGAACGGGACTGGAAACAATAAAAATATATTACCTACCTGTGTTCAACGAGTGTCACAGATTCAGCAAGTTTTAGTATTTACAGTTCGATTTAGTCGAATGGAAACACGACGCTTGATTATCGATTTTAGATCATTAGAACTGAGCAAATTAGGAGTTATTGCTACTAGACATAATATTGAAGCTCATTTTTATAATGTCGTTCGTGATCGTAAAACAAGAATAGAATCTGGTTCCAAAGATATATGAGCCATGAAAAATTGTGTTTTGGAACTATTCAAGCGCGATTATACTGAAGGTATTTGATACTTAGACGTATCAAATATCAAACTTTTTCTCGTACGGCGCCAATTTTTTATCGAAGGCAGAAGACGTGTGTAAACCGAATCTCATGATCGATATAAAAACAGAGCGGTAGAATTACAGAAATTATATATAAACGTAGCTAGAGTTGCGCACAATTATAAATGGTAAAAAATATTTTGGTTGGATATTTTTAGTTTTATATAATCTTTGTTACATTTAACACCATAGTATGACCGTTTATATCTATATTAATGTTAAAAAAATATATCTCGCTTTACTTTCTAATCCTTCACAGATTTTAAGCTTACTTTCCTTCACTTATTTATTTCTAATCGATGTACTCTGACAGTGCACTGTAAGCGAAATTTTTAATTTCATATTTGATTTTGATGTAACTTTTAGCATGCTACTGACATAAGTTCTATTAACTTATGAGCCGCCAGAATAGTTCGCAGCAATGCAATTTGCTCCAGGCGCTAACCCTACAATATATTTTTTAAACGTTACCAATATTAGGTAAATGCACCTGATACTGGGTAAGTCAAGTACGCATTTACAATGAATGTTTGCGTCACTCAGAGGTGAAATTGTGTGTGAAGCGGCAGCGGCAAGCCGTCGCTCCCATTACGTCGCATGGCCGGCGTACGCGCAGCCAAACCGGCTGTGGACGCAAAGGTGTATGTAGCTGGCTTGGTTCTCAAAAAATGGATGTAGTTGTAAGGAGGAACTAGAAATCCTTTTTACAACAGATGTTTCATAATCCATTATTATTCTGAGATACATATAAATATTATACTTCTATTGTTAACAAATACAATCGATATTTAGTTAAAAATCATATATAGTGTACGATATAATGTATCAAATCCATATTTATACCGACATAATCAATTTAAATATGTTTAATACAAATCTGTTTACCTAACCATGATCCATTACTTTGATACCAAAACTGCATAGAGCAACTTATATAACTTTAAATAACTCTTTAAATTATAAAAATACTAGAACAACTTACATCTTGTCTTGCTTCAGTAGAGTTTTTAAATCATACCCCTCTCTACCAGCTACTTACTATACAGCCTCGCGGTCCAACCTCGCCGCGCGCCGCTCCATTAGTATTTTCCATTTATTTTTTGTCCACGTACCTGTCCGACTTTTGGGGTTTTGACTTTTTATAACGTCGACCGCGCGACGAATACTAAATTTCTTTGGTATACAAACGAAAAATAAATGATGCAGTGCCACGCATTGCGGAACGGTCTGTATTATTTTTCGATTAAGTTTTTTGTGATAGATGTTAGATGGTTTGGAAGCTGGCTTCAGTTAAAACTATCCGAAGTTGTGAGAATATTTTTGAAATCTGCAAAGTATATATGTGGCCCAGCACATTTATTGATAAAGTTTATAAAGTTCCTATTTTCAAAAGCTATATAAATTCACACAATGCGCTGCTAGTGAACATATGGTCCTGAGTTCGATTCCCGGGTGGGGTAAAGTGATTTTGTTTTTATCTGTTAAGAAATTATCAGCTTGGAGTAAGGGATTGTGTTTGGAACGGCATCGGCGAAATTTTGGGAGTCAAAAGTACATTCTGCTTAACTCTTCGGAAAATTATATTCCCGTATTATGTTTGTCACAAAATTGATTAGATCTTCTTGCCCATTTTTTGAAATATAATTTTTATTCTTGAAGGATATGCCTACAAAATAATGGTCGTTCTATGAATTATCAACTTTGGTACAATGCAACATTGCTTATATTATGACAAAAGGAACGAAAGACTTTCGTGTGTAGGTAGCGTCTAGACCATTACCGGAGGTCCCACCGACTACATTAACGACTCATTGTACTGATGTGATTGAAAGCAACTCGCCTACACAAAACCTATTAAGCTTTAACGTAACTACTTCGGTAATGACGTATTATTTTTGAAACTCAATCTTAATTCAATAAGGGACTGTACTAAAATGTATTCTTTAATGAAATGTGGTAATGGTTTTAGACAATTCTTCTAAAGGCATGTATAATGTAGGTTGAAATTTTTCTAAAGTGCTATGGAACCTTAATAAAGAATTAAAACAAGATTCAGTATCAAAATATGTTTTAAAGTTGCAACAAAAATAAAATTAGAGGAGTAAGATTTACTTAAGCGAATATCTAGAAAGTGAAGAAAAAGAAGCTGGTATAAAAAATGTAATTGAATGCCAAAACATTTAGGAACATCTTAAAGAAATGATAAGGAACCGGATTGAGCATCGTTTGAAGCCACATAAAGCAATAATGTATTTGGTTTAAAGATTACAGAAGCGCATAAGTTACGGCTGCTTACTATATCCACAGATTATTTTGATTGTTTGCCTTATGAAGATATTGCTTTTATACATATTTTTTTATAAACAATGTAATTACTACGATAAATTTTAATATTGTCATTGTATAAAACAATGGATTATATTTTGTTATTTTTTCAAAAAAACGATCCGTAAACCCCAGAGCTGTATTGTTCGTAAAAAGTCTTTCTCTACTGAACACTGCCTTCAGTTTTGTCATTCAAAAGAAGCTTATTACCATAATTCTATTGCGGTTAAAAACAAAACGATATATCCAATGTATTGACGTCTCATTTTGTTAAACGCGATGCAAAAAATGGTCTAATGGTAATGCTAATTTCGCTCGAGCTGTTGCGAAAACGCTCGTCTCATTAACATTTTGTCATATACTTCTTGTAAATATTTTGCTACCTATGCGGGTTCCTACGGTTTGGTTTTTAGAAATATTAGCTTCACCGTCTATGCTAATTGGACTTCTAAGTTTCTAGGCGTTAGAAACGACACGTTTGCTAATTAGTCAAATGATTCTTTGAATTGTTGTTTTGTTTCTTTTGCTGCTTGCTTAGAACTTGTTATAGTGTCATTTTTTACATTAATTACTGCGTTGAAAATTAAATCGGATTTATAACTATCTTGAACTATATTACTTACTTTGATTTTTACTATGAATGCTATTTAAAATTCAACGTGAAATATAGCTGTACCAAACAGAATAAGTTCACACGGACTCACTAAACAATTTCTGTCATTCAAATGTTAATTATTGGAAAGTAAAGCGTTGGCGTCATTTACTACTGATGCTGAGATATTAGTAGCATAACAATAAATCGTCTTAAAGGAAACCAGCTTAGTTGTAAAGAGATAAAAGTGCGTGAGTTCGAGACTCGAACGAAGCACAGTTGCTTAAGTACACCTTTTATGCTGCTTTATACAGCAAAAGCGTCTCCTGAGAAACACAACCGGTAAATTATTTAACGTTTACAACAAGTTGCAGGATCTTTTTATTAAATGTTACATGCGCTTATTTTTCCTTCAGAGGTTACAAAGCTGTATGTAACTTTATAAGTATGACAAATTATAATATTTTAGGGAAATATTTATAAGACTTGAGGCACATGACAAAAGTTATTTCTAATGCTTGAATTATTGTAATAATATTCACTATTTATACTCAATTCATACAATATCTTCATATCTATCTGTCATTGTACTAAAAATCAAGACTTATGTATATTGATGAATTCAAAATTTATCATAAAAATCATCTAAAGGTTTGTTCCTAAACAATAATTTACATAAAACCGTGAGCTTTTAGTTTCTATACCACTCAGTATGTAAAAACCAATAGAAAAGTCAGAACGGCCAATAAAATTATGTTTCGATGCATCTGCCTGAAAGCAATGCGATTTTGAATAACAAAATCTGCTACTTCATTATTCAAATCGCAAGATTATGTTAATATAAGCTATTTGTAAGCGGGTTTGATTTACTTATGTGCCAGTGTGCGGCATGTAACAGTTTCTTTGAATAAATTTATGTATTATCAACCGCTACTGTTCTGCATTTGTGTGGGTTCGCAAATACACCTACGTACATAATTAAGTTCTCCACTCATTATCATAAATACGGTGGCATTGTCTTCTTTGCCATATTTATATTTTATATGACTTAATTTAATTAGTGTGAATTCTCATTTTGTATTCGTGTTATGTTTTGTCTTGTTAATTTTTTGTTATTTATGTTTGATGTTTATTAATATTAGAGGCATTCGAATGTGCCAAATATTCTGTTTGAGTGTGTAATATTTTTTGAATTCAAACACCATATAATCTAAGCTTTAACGATCAGTGTTGACAGCTTGAAAGCCTTCACCTTAAAGCTCCATAGGAACCGCTACCTCACTACGTCTGTGAGATAAATCTCGACTATTATTTTCTATTTTCCCATTTCCTATAGATGGCAACTAAGAAATTCAAAGACATAATTAGTAAATTTAATGAGCAAAGCGTTTTACGATCAATCTATCCGATAGGTTTAGATAGCGTAGATGAACGGGAGGTACGTAAGGAGGGATCGGACAGTGACCCCGGCGGCATTCCAACGCGCGTCCGCTGTACCTGCTCTCTTTACTTTTAACTAGATTTTTATAAAAAACTAGACGATTACTATTGAAGTGATGGAACTGGTATTTTATATGCTAAGGATAAAGTGCGGAGAGTTTTAAAAGATTACAGTAATGCAATACTGCTTTTAATTAGATTATTTTCTTGATTACGGAAAATTTTTGTTACATTATAAATTCTACATTTACTTGCGTACAAAACTACTATTGCGTAAATCTTTTTAGTCTCAGTCATGCCATTCGTCTCTAACGCGTAAAAACCTGAGTTGTTATGTACGGCATTCAAGTGTCAAGTTCGTAGTTGGCAATAAAGCACAAGTATAAGGTTGCAGGCCCACTGTCCATAAACATCACTGTGACACGTTTCTCTCACCCTTTTCCATTTAAACTTGCTTGTAATAAAAGTTCAGCATCTATGGTGTTCTTTTTTTTGAACTAAAATATCAATTAATGTTACTTTCAAAATAAAACATCATCATCATTTTTGATAGAGAGAAGAGAAGCAATTGATAGAAACATTAAAAGCAAAACATAAGATAGATATTCACTCAAAACATGTATATCGCGAAAACTAAAATAACATGATGTATAAAATTTATATAAGTACATTCGGTGCCTAGTTGGCTCACTCAACTTACCATTCAGACTTGTTTAAAAAAAAACTATTGAGAGAAATTGATTCGATCTGTGGTGTTGTTCTTACTAAACAACGAAGTCTTAGACAAGGTTAACTATTAAAACATATTCAATTTTCATTAATATTTTAAAGACCTTGATCGTTTTATTGGGTTTCTTCGAGTTTATGTTTCACTGATTTCTATTATTGATTTATTATTTAATACTTTCTCTTTACTGAAAATTAATTTAAATTTGTCGTCATTCATCTTTAAGTCTTTGGTTTTTTCTGAAGAGTAATTTCAAAAGTAATAATTCATGTGCAGGTGTTTACATTTCAAAAGTACACTGACAGGTCTATTTTAGTTGTTACTCTACATCCGTTACTAACCTCTCGAATGCTGTTCGATAGGCAATCTCGAACGCGATTGAATTGGAAAAAAACCATTCTGACCCGGATCAGTAGATGAAATACTTTTATACTTTAAGTTTAAAACGTTATAATAGAGAAACTAGTTCGAAGTTTAGTTTGGTTTTATTAACTTTAGATAAAAATGAAAATTGGTTTGAAAAAGCCAGAGACGAATAGTAATCCAAATTCTGTTTCACTTTATATTCGCAATACTGTCACATCGTCTATAGAGTGCACAGCTTTTAAACTGAAACGAGAACGCTTTAAGAACTCGTTTCTACAGTCGTAAAGGTTTTTCGGTCTAACGAATTACATTCCCAACAAAAAAAAAAGTGTCTGCATTTTTAGACACTAGTTACTTAAGTGAACGACGCCTTAGATTCAATTACCACTTCTGAAAGCGTTATATAGTAGTTATCAATTCAAGTTATTACTGTTTTATTATTCGTTTCATGAGTCACTTGCATGGTTTCTACACCGGCGCCATCTCTTGTGTTAGTCTTCCAAAACACATTATCCGCCCGGCAACTGTAATGGAAAACATTTTTTAATGTTACCCATTAGCGCGGGATCTCGGTCCTCTCTGTAATTTGGAGTCAAAGTTTTTTAATCTTCGCTCCGTGTCTTGATGGGGTTCTGAGCGACTGTCCATCGCGATCCTTATCTCGCAGCATAATAAGAGGAGACAGACGTTACTTATATTTTATTTAACGTCAGGATTGATCGAACTGGCTTGATAAGATGCCTGGGAGGGTAAGATTTGTTTATGTAATAAATTATATGTATAATATTTGTTTAAGTTTGTCATCTTTTATTTTGATATTTAATATTTTGTCGTGTAAAGTTCCAAACGAATGTTTGGTGTGACAATTAAAATTTTAAAAGGTTACTTTTCTGCTACAATATTAGATTTTGTTTTGAGGAATGTTTGGGTAGCTATATTGTGTTTTATAGTTTTAGTTGGTTCGCGTAGAATGTTTTCGTAGTAACTTGGTAATTGCCTTGTTAATTTGAATCGTGTCGGTTTCTCTGATGTTAGTAAAGTTGTTTGACTGGTGATTCCAAATCCGTCATCATACGAAGTCGATCGTGGCTCTTGATTCATTTTAAAATGAAGATATCGCGTTCATTAGATATTTAAAATTTATTGGATGTAATTTCGGCTTCGATATTAAAATATCAGGTTTTTATTTAATTGGAACACTTTTTCTCTACTTCTATCGATGTTACGTTTATATATATATTGTATTCCATGTTGCTTTTTATTACTGTTCGATTCTCTCATCGTTAATGCAATACATCGATAACCTACTTCAATATTTCCGTTAGTTTGACATTCTATTAGAAAAATATAGTCCAGGAGATAAATTATAACGCTTAGTAATTACAAATGACGGAAGATTTTTAAACTTAATACCTCACCTGGAAATGCCAAAGTTATTATTTATCTATGGATTTTTATCTAGCTTTAATATCCCATATTTTTTATCCTCATCCCAACCCAATGCATAAATCTATCATAAATTTTAGAAGGCTCATCCATTATCTAATAAAGCTTCAAAATCTTCATACCCACCGACGTGGGTGTTTGGACTAGCCTGTGTACATAGAAACCGGTCCGTCAGTCACAGCACAATATTTGCGTGACACTGTAAAGTACGCGCCCTTCCCTTTTTCTTCATTCATGATGTCGTTTGTTCATTTTTTTAAACTTTGACTTATACTTATACATATATGTATATATTTTTGTAAATTATATTATCATCATCATTATTCTAGTGCTTACTAGATTTTTTTATGGTGATGTTGACTGAATTTTTTGTCACATTTAAAGTTCCATAAAGTTCATTGTAGAACTATGTCAAAATCGGTTGAAATACATAAACATTAATGTCTTTATAGGTAAAACAACCACTTGCAGCGTACCGTAACTATTTATGCACAATTTGTGACGGATATAAAAGTTCACACTTTACTCCTGCGCGACTTTGAGTCGTGCCGCCGCACGTAATGTTGACATCTGTAATGTAGTCACTTATAGTTCTGCTTCACCTGTTAGAAAAAATTAACTTACGTTAATTTTTCTTTTCGTTTTGTGGGTAAAGTGATCTCGTATTGAGATAGTGTCTTGTGAAAAATTACTGATACCTTTAATATTCTAATGTGATCGGAAGTGTATTTAGTTATATTATTTTTAGTCAAGAAGTTAAAAGTGGTGATAATAATAAAAATATTGTTGTTGAAATGAAAACCAAGTCAAGGATCGTTTATATTAATTACTTTAGTATCAAGAATCGTAACCTTTACGTCAATATTCATCTACAATATTAGAGTGTGGGCGTTACCTCAGTCACGAAAACTGTGATTTTTGCACAAATATTAGGAAGTTTTACGGTAATTACAATCACGGTCCTTCATTATGGGCAAGCCCTTGAATGTTTTTAAGTTAAAATATCCGTTTTTGGCAAGTTATGATTATTTGATAACGAATAAATCATCCATAACATTTAGTAAGGTCAGTATTAATTATATACGGAAACCGATTCTCATAAATATTGGAATGAATAAAACGGCAAATGAGATTTTTGATTGATCAATTTTCTAAATCAATGTTTTATAGTTTATGCGATGCTCTGTTTGGAATTTAGTATCGTCTTAAATTGAAGAGTTTCGGTGATTTACCTTAAAATGCTAGATTTTTCTTGTATGAATGAATATCGTCATATCATCTAAGTAACAGTAAAAATACTTTATATACCTTTTACTAATGTGTTGTTGTCCGTAGTTAAAAGATGACAATCTTATACAGCCAGTAAATTATACCTGGTGGCAAACTAAAAAATAAAATTTTCTGTATAACAAAACTTATATGAGAATAAAAACTGGACTTTTTGCTTTTCTAAGAATTGAATGTGCGAACACAAGCGAAGTAAAATGCGTGCACAATCCGTGTAATTGGCAGTATGGGTCGTTACTCCTTTTTAGAGTTCCGCACATATGTATATGTACAATTGAACGATACGATTTTTTATTTTTTATTTTGAAGCCATGTGTTGTTGAAAATTTTGACTTAAATCCGTCATAAATAGTTATATTAGACGTAGAAAAATAAGATTGTATTTTATGAATCCAAATTTTTTTCTTATTCGTCTTTTTTCTTTGATAAAACGTCCCAAACCAGGAATTATTCCTGTATCGCGGGTGCGGTTCCAAATATAAATTTTCAGACCCGACTCAACTGTAGGCCATATAAATATTTACTACGTGCGGGAATCGAACCCACGACACTCAGCGCAGGAGTCGGTCTAACCACAGGTTCGACCGTGTCGTCATGTTAGTATATAAATTTTGGCGCTAGACTTCAACTTACAGATCTAACACTCGAGCACACATAAGCATCACTCACACACTCAATGTACACTTTTTCTCGTTGTGTTTATAGACAACTTTGTGAATCGATTTGATGGAATCAATTTCTGTCGTAAACTTGGAATTGAATTTTGAACATAACTATATTTCACTGCCGCATGCCGTGGTAACTCGAAAGTATAGATAAATGACTATCGCTACATAAAGATCACGATAAATGGAAAAGGCGCAAGTTTTATCTTGTTATTTAGATATTATCGATCGTCAATGTAATGTTGATTAATATAATAATAATAATAAAAAGTAAAGCATTAGTAAACGTGAAAGGTTTACGAATAAATCGACTAAAATAATAATATTAGCATGTTTATGGAAGTGTTCATATTAAGCATTAGCTGTCTATCATTTTATGCAAGTACTTTACCAACGCACATTTAAGATGGATACATTTAAATTTAATTAAAATGCAAGATGATTGGCAGTACGATTTTCCTAGTATTATGAATTTCTATACTTTAGATAGTTCATAGTTGTATTCTAAAACTGGCTGTCATTTTGTTGACATTTCTCTCTTTTCTCATAGTATTAAAACGACGATGTTCGTCTTATCTTAATTTCCATCAATAGTGTCGTTTATTTCATCTGTCTCTTTAGTAATTACCCAGTTATCATAATAATCTACCTCTTCCTTAACGTACTTTCTGTCATCTATGCCTATGTCTAACCGGTTACCTTATGTAACTAAGTATCTACGTGACGCATTCTTTGCATGACAAGCCAAAGAATTTTCGGAGTCATCATCATTAAACGAACTCGGCTTGGTCCATTCTTCATTATGTTTTTTGTTGTATTTCCCAAGATTAACTGGGTCTGTAGACTCTGTGTCGCTATCATTAACTTTATTGTTTCTTTTTTCAATCTTAAGTCTTCTACGTTCTTCAGTATTTTTGATATAGGTATTAAATCTATGAATAAAAAAGCACGACAGATTTTAGTTATCAATTTCATTATTGTTTTTATAGAATCCAACAACAGTTTAATTTTTAAAGTTCAAATTTACTTTACCTTCAAAAACAAAGTATTTATAGTCTTTCTAATTTAAGCTGTATGGACAAAACACAAGCCTGTTATTATAATGATTATATGAAGCTCCCAATACTTCCTTTTTTATTGCAAACTGACCTCACCTTGGTCTGTTTCCTCAAATAAAAACATCACCAGCATGCAATTATAAAAGTGATATAAAATGCATAATAATAATTAAATTATCTATATAAGGTTTAACTCATATTTACGAAATACTCTTTTATTCAGGCTTTTATGCTCGATTTATCATGATTTGTAGTAAAGTAATCATCATCAGCCAGAAGACGTCCACTGTTGAACGAAAGCCTGACCCAAGGGGGGGTTTGCCATAATCCCCACGCTTGGCAGGCGGCTTGGGGATAGCAGTGGCTCACCGATTAGTGAGAGGACGCTGCTGCCCGTCCTCCGGTGTCTGGTCGCAGTTTTAAGACGTACCCGGGTCTAGTAAAGTAATAATAAATAATATTTTAATATATAAAATGATTGCAATATTTTCATTTGCAATGGATAAATAATCGGACAGGTCGATAAAAAGATAAGCATTACTAATCACCTAATTAAGAGGTAATTAAGCTCCGTACAATTCGTAGAGGAAAATAAAACGATGGTTTCACATTGCTCGCCTACCTACAGACCATAAAGCAGATGGTCACTAGTAATCCAATATAGCCGCTGTTAATAATATTAATCGCAGCGATTGGCCACAAAATGCTTTTAACGTAATTCGATTCGGTTGGACTGGAAGTCTTGTGGAACGGAACCAACGCAACTTGACCTTCCCATACCCCTCCACAATCGCGATCCACTAAAGATACAGGGAAGTGAAAAGAATTAGCGGAGGTCTTCAAAAAATGGTGAGGTTGTACGTACTGAGCGCATGCGACGTCGTCGGGCTCGCCTTGAGACTAAAGGCTCATGTTACTCGGATCACGTTCAAGGCGCGTCTGAACAGTACAGTGGACGCCGGCATTAAATTTTTACTAATACATTGTAT
Source organism: Shargacucullia verbasci (assembly GCA_947562105.1). Lineage (NCBI taxonomy): Eukaryota > Metazoa > Arthropoda > Insecta > Lepidoptera > Noctuidae > Shargacucullia > Shargacucullia verbasci. Next base: position 5,167,679 of record OX387296.1, read on the forward strand.
AGAATACTCGTACAGTTATTGTATTATCTCAAGTGACATCTACTCACTTTGGTTAGTAGCGGACAATAAATATTGTAGACGACAAAAGGTCGTTCCTCTCTTAATGAATGAACGCGTTCAAATCCAATCAAAACCCGTTTCGAATACCTACGTATTGTTCTACCGTAAATAAACCATGTTTCATATTATCAACGAAACTTGTGTTCGAATTCACTCCGCCTCTATACAGACATTTAATTAAACCGCGATATTTTATGGTACGAATCATTAAAACGTTCCCGAGGAATGCTCTTATCCAGATATGATGCTAAATATAGCACAGGAATTTAATTTCACTTTCTTTTGTTTCAGGTATATACACTCAAAGGAGAAACCGTTCAAGTGTACAGAATGTGGGAAAGGATTCTGTCAGTCAAGGACCCTGGCGGTACACAAGATCCTTCACATGGAGGAATCTCCTCACAAATGTCCAGTTTGCAGCCGAAGCTTCAATCAACGCTCAAATCTAAAGACACATCTTCTTACCCATACGGATCACAAGCCTTATGAATGCAATTCTTGCGGAAAAGTGTTTAGAAGGAACTGTGATTTACGAAGACACGCGTTAACACACGCAGTTGGGGACGTACCGCCAGGAGATGTTCTTGATGTAGGCGAGGAAGACATTGGCAGGCCTGGATCACCAATCGAACCGGGATACGACGATGAAGACCCTGAACTATCGTCCCCTGAACATTCCCCTGTCAGACGCGCTAGGTCTTCATCAATTGAAAGTATCGGCAGAGAACAAAGTGAAGAGAGACCGCCCCGGCGACCATCGCCTTCTGCGGTTGAACGTACTCACTGCCACCACAACGAGCAGAGGGACAGAGCAAGTCCTTACACTATGCGCCCACAACATCAAGAAAAACATATGCGCATGCCGTCAGATTTATACGAGAAACGGCGTTATACATCCGATGAGATTATAGAGAAAGAAATGCGTTATACAGAAGTTCCTGAACAACAAATCAGACACCCTCAGTTACAAATACGAAGAGATCTTCACCAAGTTGTACCACCCGATCCTTCAAAAATGAGTCAAATGGCCAGTCCACCCATAGATCCAGGGCCTTCTGGTATGTACCTTAGTCCATTTAGAAAGAGAAGCCATCCACCTGATATTGGAGAAAACGTAAGGACATGCACTGCAGTTTATCGAAGCCGGTCTCCTGAGCCAACTAATTTATCAATGCCTCGACAACCCATAGTAAATGGAGAGGTGGTAGTTGGGATCTCTCCAACAATAATAGGAATGCCTGCATATCATAAGTTTGGCTTACCTATGCCTCCTCCTCATCCTCAAATGGCGTACGGTCCTATGCCCCACACAGTATTAGGACCACAGCAAACTGTTGCTCAGGACTTGATAGTTAAACATGTGCCTCCAAAAGACACAACACCAAGCACTTCAACGACCGTCACCAATTGTAAAGACGGTCACAAAGATGCAGAAGAAAGTGTTTCAAGCTTCATAACCAGCGGAATAAAGAATATTGTAGGCATACAGCCGCCTACAAATCCAAAACCTGGAACGAGTACATCGACGGGACCCAAGAAAGGTTTCAGTATAGAGGATATAATGAGACGCTGATGAAACGTTAATAGCGCCGCTGTCAGCCAAGACTTACTGTATGCAAATGAGATTGCGTAGTATAGATTACGTTAAAGTTAGCCTTTAAAGACATGTTGCCTTATTTTGTTAGCGACATAGTATGAAGAATATCTTCAACAACTTAGTAATACGATATGTTGGTGAGCTGTGTTTCAGCAATTGTATAGGTGCATTTCTAGAGAGATTTAAGCTATGAAATTTTGTTTGTACCTAATTTTAGATTTACTTTAATGAAAAGTATTATTAGTTCAAGATTCGATTATACACATTGTAAAATTTCTAGAGGTATGTTTGTACGTATTCGCAACGTGGATTTGGTTTTCGTAAAGATCTCATAAGGTTTGTTTGTGCAGTGTTTTGTTTACCTCCAAATTTTAAAAAATTAGTTTATCGAAGAAAAATTTAGGCAATAATTTTTAATATTTTCGTTTTATTGTTGGATGTCGACGAACAAAACAGTTGTTTGTGTGATTTTCTTTTGTTTGAATCCATCAGTGCTGATTTGTAATATTATTATAATTTTATAGTAATTAGTAATTTTAGTAAATAGATTTAAAATATTAAGAATTGACTGGTTCTTATTACAGCTGTTATTTATTATTTAGTTATTTCATAGATTAATTATTGTGAGTGTTAGTTTTGTCGGGCAATAAGCAGTTTTATAGATAATCGTGATTTAATTTAAGATTTAGAAACATAAAATGTAAATAAATTATTGTAACCGTGAGATTCACTTTAAAAATGGTTGAAAGATTGTTAATACTGAATTAAAAACGAGAAATATTTGTAAAGAATGTAATACTTAAAAATGAACAGTTATTATAAAAATATATAATTAAATTTCAAAAAAATATTGTTATTAAAACGCAGACTCTACTACATAGTTACTTAATAGTTCTTGCTCAGATGTAATTTAGTGAATTACTTTATTAAGGTATGTACATTCGTATTTTTATATTAATAAATTATGATGAAATATATTAATGAGTTTCTATCACTTAGATTTCAAAAAAGCTGATCTACGTTCTTCTTCAATGGTTAAACACTATACTGTTTTGGAAAGGTCTGTGGCCAGCTGAATTGCGTTTGGTGTGGCCTCGTGCAGGTGTTCGGGCACAAGGAACACATCAACAAGTTTATATTGTTTGTATTGGGGCCACGCAGTCCCAACCCTAAACACATCGCATCCCTAAACAGGGAGCACAGTCTTACCAGGCTTAAAGGGGGCTTCCCCATTTCTACAAATGACTGCACTGATCTACCGAAAAGGATCAATGCTGCTAATTCAAGCGATGCCAAGCCGCTGTCCAATTAGATTTCAATAGTAGGTAAAATCCAATAACTAGGTTTACCATTGAATAAAAGTCAATACATAACAACGAAGCTTTTTATCGTTTTATGGTGCGTTTCGAAATTTTATGATTATAATCTATTTTATTAGATATAGCGGAAGCAGAAGTGTGCAGGCGTTTGTAAAATTGTATATTTAATCTTCCTTCTATAGACAGTTAACATTCGCCGAATACAAAAGCTTAAAAAAAATCAGACTCACTAAAAAACTGTCTCCCCAATACAGGTCAGAAACGTTAGATGTAGAATAGACAATATAATTTAGAATATAATTTAGAATAGATACTAAGAAAGAACCTAGTTATTACAGGTAACTTTCACGATCTGAAAGTATAGTCAAATTAAGAATCTACACGCTCTTGTAAAACCTTATTGAGGAAAAGGTTTATAATGTACAAAATAGTTATAGCACGATACTTATCCTTAGACGGTAGTATTCTTATTGTGCAATAAATATTTTTACAAGCCTTACAGCAACAAATCTTTAATTAATAATTGCTTTTTCAATACGGAAAGAAGTGAGAAACAAAAACACGAGTTACTTCGGACCACCAGGCACTAAAACCACAGTATGATGTTATAGCGTTATTAGAAATAAGGTCCACATAAGGAGGTATAATAATTAAGTTTAACGATCATCTACTGGGAAAATCCTCAGTAGTTACATACGCGGTGACTGCACCAGCAACATTAAGATGGCTGTTGGAAATGAAGATTAAACTGATTTACCACAGAGTAAGTATATGTAAGTATTTAAATATATGGAAAATGTAAAAATATAAAATGATATATCTCATAATTGAAAATCAAGAAAGCAGTAGTAGTATTGTAGGATAAACTTATACTAAAACAGTAAGAATATTATAGGTGTTTACAAAAAGATTTTCAACGCAGTTTTCTTACAAAGTTTTTATGTTTAGAACAAACATGTAGTAGTTTGATGTCGTTGGAAGGAAGTTGGTGATCTCTAGATTTATGAGCCGAGTTCAGTGGTGATAAAATTCCGATATCTTTTACTTACAAGAATTCCTAGTAACCACGAACCATTATGGCAACAAATAAAATAGACACCTATAACAAAACAATAATGATGCGTATTTTCAACGCATTATTTGCAATAATAACCTTTGCATCTACAAAGAACATTGAATTATAGGGTTACATTTCAAAATACACCGTAGCAACACTGTATAATTTTACGAAATTACAAGTCCAAGGCAACAGGTGAACATTTTTATTAATGCAGCACAATTAACTTCAATAAAGATGTCAAGTTTATGAAAGATTTGTGCTAAAGTCTTATGGAGTAATATTAATTGTGTAACGAATAAAATAGCGATAGAAAAAAGATCGTTTGAATTATCACTGCTGGAATTTGAAGTTGGCAAAAAAATAAATAGATTTCAAAGCACGATGAAACCAGGATACACGACGTCAAACCCCACTATTATGCCTGAGAAGCTTATAACAGAAATGGTTTTAAAGCGTTTGCTAGCTAGCCGGTCTGCGATTATGAACATAAAAAAGTAAAAATAATATATAATTTATTTTTTTATTTTTTATAATCATTTTTCCGTAATAAAGTAGAACTTCATCACACTTTTTTCTACTTCTAAGATACATAGGGAATCTTCAACTGACGTTTCCTTAAGTTCATAAATGATGGATTCATTGGACGGTTCGGATCAGTGGATTGATTAAATTATACAAAGAAATAAAAATGAATACAGGATTCTTTATGTATTATGGACGTAGTCTTTTTTCCTAACCAAATGTCAAACAAATTATTTCTAGTAGCAATAAAACGATATGCGGTCCGTATTATGGCTTTTATTGAAAAATATAACTGAGAAATCATAAATATTTTTCCTATTGTGATACTCAATAATATTCTTACTTCACCTTCATTTATCTCGATACACATATGATAATGGTTATTAACATTATATTTAAGTTGCACGTCTCGAACAAACGATGGCCTAATGACTTCAAAATCGAATTTTATGTGCATGCACATGAAATCCATTAGAACAAATTACTGATCGATGTCTTTTGTTCGATGTCTTTAATTTGATTTGCCTTGTGGAAGCAAGGTCAGGATCATCTTGCATGAGTTTAGGCTTTAATCGTTTTATTTAGGATTTATCACAAAAAATATATGGGTAGTTAAAATCAGTCGTGCCTTTACCACAATCGGAATTATGAGCGTGTCAAAATTTGGAATTTTATACGTAATTTTTTGCAAGAATGATTCATTCCTACGGTGTACTGGTGTTAGATAGCCTTGGAGATAACCATTTGAGTTAAATGTAACAAGTTGTGGTAACCAGCTGCCGTATGACGCCATAAGTCTCTCGGACGTCATTACAAGGCTTAGATTATAAGTGAGCAAAAAGTCCATAAAGTTGACAATTAGAATGTCTATTATGCTCTTATGGGTAGTTAATCGAGGGGGACTTCTATTTCGGTACCAAACTAAGTGATATCAAACATTAGAAGCAGAGTGTGACTGTTGTGAGACATTACAAAAATTAGGAGAATGAATAACACACACTGCAATAAGTAGATTGATTGGAGGAAATAAATATATAGATTGTATGTCGATGAACAAGCAGTATCAAAATACGGAGGCCCAAGCCATGAGAGCTACGAAGGTAAGAGCATCAATTCATGTAAATTCAGATTAACCAAATCATCAACATAAAATAGATATCACAACAGAAGCTATATTTAAAACAACAGAAGTAAATTACAGAAAACATGTTACGAACGGAAAAACATTTTTATGTAGTTAATATGGTAGATATATAAAAATTCATAAATACGAGTATCATCATGAAATTAATAACCAATGTAAAGATCGTTCGTTGCAAATTACTTTGACATTTCTTAATGCGAAAGGGATTAAACCACCTGTCACTTTAAAGTAGTAACTTGCGGTACAACTAAATAACGACATATAATTATTATATGAGTGAACTATAATAATTTAATATCTTCAGTAAACTAAATGAGAGTAGGAAGTTTATATTTTACGTTCGTTTGCATAAAATTTTGTATTATTATCTTCCAGAAGCTGGCTGGAATTTTTGAAGAAATACACCATGAGATTCTTCACTGACTGGCTAGATGATATCGATAACTAGGCCAAGTATAGAACCGTTTGTTCAATCTTCAACGGCATCATTGTTACTTCATAGAGCAGCAAAAAGCCAAAGCTTTATTATTTAAGATATAAAAATCGATCCAAAAAAATGAGCATCAAAACTTTTCTCAACCGATCGCTTCAAAGCCACTTTACACCAACTGTTATTCAAGATAATACAATCACATATATTAATTCAGTGCAAAACAACGACATCCTTTATAAGCAAAAAGGTGTTTCTTTTATGGTCGTCCGTTTTACGACGCGCCGCGAACCACCGTCAACCGGGCAGCTACTTGGGACTTTATGCAAATTGCTCGTCGACTAACTACAAAAAAAAGTGTATAATAAAATTACTTGAGTGTGGGTTCCGCGAGTTTTGTGGTATTACATTAGTTTTAGCGATGTTTCTTGGACATTTAGGTATATATTGTGATATTTTCACTACAAGAGCTGGAACTTTTTATTTAAGTCGGAGCTTTTCAGTATGTATATTTTTATTGACTTCAATCTGATTGTCAGTTTTGTGCACAATATACTTTTCATTATTTCTTAAGAGTGAGGAATTAATTGTATTGACAGGATCAACATGTGGCGCTAGTCGAGAGAGATTGTCTCGAATCTCACAGAAACGGTACCCTAAAACCAAAAAAATATTATTTTTTGATTGATTGTAGTATCTCAGATATTTTAATTCGCGCGTTGATCCAAAGTGAAAGCATCATCGTATTCAATCACTCGCAAAGAGAATCATTTGGAGCATAGAAGTTTTATTGGAACCGATTTCACAGTATAAAAATGATAATTGTTGATCGTGACTGTACCGCTCCAGGCCTTTCACGTTATGAAGAAAACTTCGAAATTAATCGTGGTCACACTGCACCTGTTGAACGTCATTGCAACTAAGTTTAATAGCCCTCTGACCTTAAAAATAGAAATGTTCGTAATATGTCTGTTTAGCAAATGCGAGCTTTTTCCGTTGTGGATCCTATAGCTATTGATCTATAAATCTTCACGTGCCAATTCGTGTGCTACATCAATTTAAATAAACTTTAGGTGTCATGAATAAATTACGATAATTAGGTAGTTTAGTATAGATAGATAATTATTATCATTTCAGCCGCAGATGTTACACTTTTTATTAATGATAGGCTCACGTTTGCATACTATCTCAAGTAAGTGAAGATGCAGTTGAAGCCGAATTCAAAGTCAAAAAGATAAAATAATTCATAATCAAAGTTTTTGTTAATTTTAAAACTTTCAAAACAACCTTACAAACCTCATCTTTTCAGATAATTGTAAAAAAAATCTTGTAAGTAAAGTTGCCATTGAAAGACACTTTAACGAGAACTTGTTTACTATATTGCTAAATGGACCCTAAAAAGCTATGCTGTGGAACTGCGGGTAATGACGTGGGTGTTTTGAGATAGGCATCGGCTTCCTTTTGTATATTATGAAGTTGAAGACATTTGAGGAGAAGAAGTAATGTGCTGAATTCAAATATTAGTATTTCACGTGAAAGTTGGAATCTACAAACAAGGGATTGACATTGTGAAGTTTTTAGTGCAGGTGGCCTTAAGGTGTTGGTAGTTTAAAATCATAACGACGCTGTTACAATTTAACATAAATTCATAAGTGCAAATCGTAGACTACATATGTATATTATAATTATCACTAAATCTTAGTAGGTATGCTAGGAGCAACCCAGGGATTTCCACCATAAAATGTTCAATTTCGATGTAAACCTTCACGACAAAAAAAACTACTGAAATGCTAGTGAAATTATTCAGGCATCAGATCTCTTTCCAGATAATTTGAATAAGTTTATAATTCTGACTACCAAATTAACCATCTAAATTAAAAAAATCAGCAAATAAGGCACGCCTAATCAACAAATTTTAACAAAATCCGAAATAATTGATACTCGTAAGGTTACTTCCAATACGGAAATCTATTAACCATTAAAACAATTAGATGGAGATTTTCTTATAAAATATGCAGTTCGATTTCCGGTCCGCCTCGATTTAATTCCAGTGGGCAATTACACGGTTTTTGCATTTGCTGCCACACTGATCTCAGTATCGGCCACTTAGTTGGAAATTGGACTCCGAAAACGGGACTTCGTAATGATAGGAAGAGGAAGTATTCTGCTAATTCATTTAACATAGTATTTATATCGTCTTGTTTCTCCACTGTTTGGAACTGAAAAAGCGGAACATTGTCTGCATGAGAAGATCTATTTCCTGATAATAGATGATATCTATTTCCTATATTTTTTTAGTTTTACCTGTAATTAGTGTTCTTAACCAGTATTTACTCAATAAATATCTATTAAATATCAATCAATGAAAGTGCAACATCAAACCATGAATATCTTTTGAACCGTTTCTTTAGTTAAAGATCTAGGTATAGGGTCATAAAAACATTCCACTTAGCTTGCAATATAAATATCTTTTTAATTTCTGCTGCAAGTAAACAGGATGTTAATTTTTTTATATATTTATTCTCCTCTTTAATACTACCTTACCTTAAAAAGTAAATACCATGTTCAGTTTGTTGGGTTTTATCATTATTATTATCTCTCAAACCTGATTATTTTCTTCCGAGTTCCAATTATTATGGTATAATCAAAGTATGATATATCCTCAGGGGCAGATACAACCAACAGTTTCACAATGAACCATGTTGATTCGAAGAAGTCAAAATCAGAACAGACAGCTCGACTGACAAACAATGTAATACATGAATCATTGTCATTGTGTATGCAGTACTTACCATCCACAGCGTGGTTGTATGTTTCAATTACGACCACCACATTGATTCCCATGCATGTCATAAGAGGCGGGTAAGAGGATGTCAATTTACTGTTTTCACCAATTCATCCAGTTTAATGGTAATGAATCACGTGCAGAACGGAAAAACAAGTGATAGAGTAGTCCTTATAGCTAACTTTTTGGCTGGGACTATTTAGATTAACGTCAACTCGGTAATAAGAAGAAACCATTTCTTCTGACTTCTGACAAACCAGCTGTAACCAATTTTATATCACGTTTTGTTCTGTGTGACTTATGTTCAATAAATCGTTTCTTTTTTCAAATATTTCAGATTAAACCTACCTCGAGCACTAACGTTTTCTTTTTGTTAATATCGAACACTTGAAAGATTCTCGAATTGTTGTTATAATGATATTGAATAATTCATTCTTTCATAGTAGTTCGATACAAAACCATTACATAGTTATCAAACGTCCCTGCTCGAAGTACAGGAATGTAACTACTGCAATAGATTTTATTTAATGCCATGATTGTTCTTCGTCTCGAAAATTACTTCTAAGAACTCTTATTAAGCTGATACACTTGAGACTAGGTAATGAGGCGGCAATGCAAAAAAAAATCCTTGAATTTTCGTAAAAATAATTTCAATTCAACCATTCCTAGAAGTAATACCAGACAGCAATACTTCTGTGTACGTAGCTATGAATCATGAATTTAATGTAAGTATTCAGTACAGGTCAGTACTTGAGACGTGTGAGACACACGGCTATGAAAGCCTTATTACTAGAGGTCTTACTTTTAAATTGCTGGATGGTTTTTAGCAACACAAAACTTTTTTATCAATATCTCGACCGTATACACGGTGTAGATCCTACTGTCTGACTTCCCAATTATGACTGTCTCACCGATCTTTCACTGGACTGAACTGCGACCAATATTCTAAAGAAAAGAAAATACAAAGACGAAGAGATGTTTTCTTATCCCCAATTTGAGTATGCAGTTATTATGGAAAAAAAGATGACCTTATTTTAGAATGTCAGATAGCATATTACGTGAAGCTTAGCTTTCTGAACTATTCGACTCTGCGTGCGTGTACGCAGTCCTATAAAAAATAAAGATTTATCACTAAGCTTTCTCATCACGTACGCCACAGTGGTTTAGTTTACCTATACGGGTTTCCCACTCCTCGTTGACAAATAAAAACTTCAAATAACTCATTTGATTCAGTATTCGTAACACGTGTCAGATTTACGATTATTCGGTACTTGGGAATCCGGGTGGCTTCGATGAAAGCTGTTGTAATAATGGTTTTGAATAATTATGACGTCATGTGGCTTTTTGGGACTCCTGGATCCACTAGGGTGTCATAATCATATCATCAACCGTTTACCAATAAGGCTACTGTACAAAAGGATATCATAAGAAGGGTGTTCAGGGTTAGAATTGTTAAGAGCATAATCTTCAGTGTTACCCTTAGTGATTAAACCTGGAACGGAAATAAGAAAAAGAAGAACCGAAATGACCAGGTCATATCACTCTTTGTCAGTGAAAAACGTTCTCGAGTGGCATCCACGAAGTAGCCCTATATTAGATAAACAGACGGCCTGATTGAAGCGGAGAAGTGTTAGATGTATAGAGAAACGAGATATAGTGTTCCTCCATTGAAAAGGGGAGGATCCTCCGACCAGGCAAGGTGGTGAGCATGGTGGGCCGAAGCCCGACGGTTGATGTCGGACATTCGTATATGTGCTAGAATCGATATTAACTCTCATAGTGCGATTCAGGTTATTCTGTTGTCGTTTCACTCTAATAGATGGCTGTTTACTTTTTACCATGTTACGAATAGTAGTCGCAGCAAATCATCATGTTATCAAACTTTGTGACCTATACAAGAAGTAAGACCTATAAAAATTCATCACTTGACCGTTTCGTTTCATCTCTATTAACTGTCATCTCAGAGTTCACTATCTTCTTAGCCATGTCATATTTTACATAATCATTTTTTTTGACCTTCCTTTGGTTCAATCACATCATTCTTCTCTTACCACCATAAGTCCATACCGACAAAATCGACACTTATGTTAAGGAAACTCTCACCGATACAAACAGGTGGTCTGACATTTTACCAATATTATAAACAACGCCGGCTACCGTCAATACACAGGTCAGTAACAATAGAATAACTTCGTAACAGAACCCGGATCTCAACTTTTGTTTTAAAGTTTGTTGGTCGGAGGATCCTCCATTGAAAAGGGAAGATCCTCTGACCAGACGAAGTGGTCAGCCTGACGGACCGAAGCCCGACGGTTGATGTCGGACATTCGTATATGTGTTAGAATCGTTGTAAACTCTCATAGTACGATTCAGGATTTGTTGTTGTCACTTTACTCCGATAGATGGCGCTTTACTTTTTGCCATGTTGCGAGTAGCTCATATAGCCATACCTCGTTCCTCTACAACAACAATATTATATTGGACATTCTTTTTTTGACCAAAAGATCTTGCATAATAAAACGCAATATTTACTAGATATACATTCAATCTAATATTCACCTAACATCGGGACTAAAAACAAACATAAGTCTCTTAATTATGCACCAAAACAAATATAAAAATATTCACACCACTTAAATCAACCAATATAAATTGGGTATTAAATCAATGCAATGAATTGACGACAATTACCATTTCTATTAAACTTCTGCAAGTTGACTGTGTGTTGTTTCAAACTGTGGCCACATAGCGAAATACTATCGCTGGTCGGTCGCTATCAACGATCTGCGGAACTGGTCGCATTGTCCGGTGTGCCCGCCTGCAACTGGACTCGACTGTACCACCGCGCACACTACGTTTTTGAGAACATTTCAGAATATTTGAATATAACGTACAGTGTTTCAAACTGGGGCTACAGCAATTTAGTCGCTGGTCGATCGCTATCGCCAATATGCGGAACTGGTCACATTGTCCGGTGTGTCCGACTGCAATTGAACTCGATTGTACTACTAACAGTATGGATTTGAGAACATTATTTTTATGTTTCGGGTTTATTAATGGATTTGTTATTGTTTTTTTGCAACTGAGGCATGTACCACCAAGTTTCGTGTCCAAACTAATATCTACAGTAGATACTGTGCCTGGCATAGATACCTATGCTACCAAGGCACGAATAAATTTTAACCATTTCTTTAAAATGAGTTTTAGTTCACATAGACAAAAAACAGAATCCCGTGTTGAAAAGTTGCTGGAAAAAAACATGTCGTTAATATCTAAACATTTCTTTCATATTTCATATATAAAATAGATAACATCGTTCACGGTACTATAAATAATCATTTTGAAAACGTGGAGACGGATTAATGCCATTACAATAGAATAAAACCCCATCCTCTCCCTCAATAAACTATCGGCAATAAGTTGACATAAGTACTTTTAATTACTTTATCAAATAATGTTTCATCACGTGGTGGAGAAATATGTAAACACAACTTTCCTTTTTATCTTTAACTTTTTATAAACAAACAACTGCTATAAATCCGGAAGTCATGATATAATTGAATTAGTAAATCAATTTAAACACAACACAGGTAAACACAACACACGTAAACACAACTTTGCTCTTTATCATTTATAAACACACAAGGAGTCAATAACTGCTACAAATGCGGAAGACATAATGATATAATATCATGACGATAAATAAATTAGTAAAGGATTTTTTCTGTTTTTAAACAATGTATTACAATACAGATTATATAAAAACTGGTTGTTGTGTTAAAATAAAAGATATTATTTTACAACTTCCTCTAATTTTATCATGGATAAGATAATGAATATATCAAAGATCATTGCTTAGATATATTTTAATGTTATAAAATAACTTAGAGTCCATGTGCGTCACATTTTCCAAGCAAAAATATTTACTAATGTTATTTGATTTATATCTTTGTGCTACATGTGCATTAAAAAAATGATTATTTATTAATGGCTGTTTATTTAAAAAGGCGTAAATTATCTTACACATTTTTTAATGCACATTATCTAATAAATATAATGAGGGCATGGTTGGCGCAGTGGTTGAGATATCGACTGCTGCGCTCCGTGTCTAGGGTTCGATTCCCGCACGGAACAAATATTTGTATGATCTACAGATAGTTGTTTCGGATCTGGGTCTTTATGTATGTGAATATTTATCTTTATAAACGTACTCACGACACAGGAATGATAGCAAGCAAAGATAAAATAAATCGTTATTTGTGTTCGGTGTCTAAATGAAACCCGCTTCTGGCCGACTTCTCAATAAAAGTAGTAATAAAAAAAAAATGAACTACAAAAACCTAAAGAATAAAATATCTTTCAGAAAATGGCCGAGGTCTACAGTCTGTTAAGTCGTGCTACGCCGCGTATAGGTACGCATTAGCCGAACGGCACTGTCCAGTGGATCGCAAGCAGTACGTACCACACTGTTGCCTGTCACACCAGGGTTGACAATTATAGTGTTCATTTAAATTAATTAAAAAATAGGTTAGTATGGTTAATTTGCTATGGTATTTATACTAATGAATCTGATCTAAAGTATGACCCGTCTGTTATAGTACTTAAAGTATTTGTGCGATATTTTTTACCTCGATTAGGAAATAAGGTTTATATTTTCAAATTGTTACACTGATAATGACTACTTATGTACTTTGGCTTTATCAGAGATTTCGTAAATACCAAGGCTTTAAGAATATATGTTTAATTATATTACCTATACCTACGTATTTATTAGATAAATAATATATAATTAAAAAAAAAAACATCAATTGTTTTACATGGTTATAGATATCTAATATTATCGCATTATCTAACTCTCAAACGGTGTCCATAAATAACATTTGCCAAAACAGCATTCACACTAATTGCCAAAAAAACAACACCCATTTCTGCATAAACAAACAGAAAAAACGCGCAACAAAATTCCAATACCGCACGGGTAACCCTATCGGAACCATCAGGCACCCGATACATTCTACCGCCTAATTAAAACGGGCCAAGAGACCCTTTTATCTACCGAAGATACGGTTACGGCCCAAAGACACGCGAACTCTCGCTACATTTCGGCGCGTTTCGGTTACGTTCGACTCGCGATTCGATTCGATAAAGTGCGGTGAAAGAGTGCGATTTTAAAATTCGGAATACTTACTTTAAAATTCGAACGCGATTGAGAAAGTTACTTTTTTTTTGTTTTGGTTTTTGGAAGTGTAACACAGATTAACAAAAATTCTTTAGTTTTAAAAGATGGCCAGGCTGCCCACTTAGCGTATTGATGACTACGCTTTATTATATTGATATTTTAGTTCCAGTTAAAAATTTTTTTAAATAGTAGTAAAATAAAATTCAGTAAGTTAACAATTCGAAAAAAGAAAATTGTGAACTTTATTATCCCAGTCTAGATTTTTTAAACAGTTGGTGTCTGTCACCCTGCAAAGGATAAAATTGTAGGATGATAATTTTATTCTGTATTTTCTAAAAACATAGGAAACCGACGCTCATCCGACAACATAAAACTAATTGCATTATAACTTTTGAAGTTTTAATCAAGTTTTATGATTTGTACAGAATGCACCCAATAATCTGTATAGTCGGTCCTATTAGACTTGGCCACTGCAAATAAATGTTGTTATTTTAAATAAAGATTCTGGTCACTTGTTTTTCAGCTGTCTTAAACATCTTTTAATCACCAGCACCTGTGCACCAGCACCAAAGCTTAGTAATGGATTTTTAATTGCTTAGTGAACCTTACACCACCATAAGCTGACTTTTATTGACTTTGACTCCTTACTTTTACAAATTTAAAATAATTTTCAAAAGCGTCGTTTGTTTTTAAGAGTGTCGATTCTAACACTGCTTATTAAATATAATACAAGTGTATTATCCATCAAAACTCTCATTTTTCTGGTCATTGAAATTCGCAATTTGTAAAAAATGCCTGTTTCATTCCGGATTTACGCTTTTTAATGCGGCATGCCAGCCGTATTAGAATCAAGTGGTTTGGCACGTGACGATGGGAAGAGACCAGACGGTATGACATTATCGCCCTGGAAGTTGGGTAGGCCTCTGGTGTGCGACGCAATATGAGTCGACAGCCTTGTGCCATCTCAGCTTCCCAGCTCGGCGAGCTGTGACAGGGCTGCTGCTACATGTGTAGAGGCCTTCAAGCGGCGAAAATATAATAACCTGCTCAGTGGTTATATTTTCAAGCCGTTTGGGGTCGAAACACTTGGGCCATGGGGTCTGAGTGCTCGCCTCTTGTTAAAAGAGATCGCAAAGCGATATGTCGACTCTACGCGTGAACAGAAGGTCTTTAGTCAAAGAATCAGCATTGCCATACAGCGTGGAAATGCTGACAATTTTCTGGGCACGATGCCAGTTTAAAGCGATGCGGAGGAGTATTTTGACGCGTAGGTAATGTTTTTATATTATTTATATCTTTAATCTGTTTAGTATTTCTAGCAATAAGTAGTTAGTAAAATTAAATATTCGTAATATAATACGTTTTATTAAGAACCCTAAAAACCTTGTAAGGCCTAAGAATAAAAGCATAAAAAATTAGCCTATAAGTTGCCACTACGAAACATTGCCACTATAGTACTGCAGTCTCTACTTGCGTCGGCATCCAGGCTACAAACCAGTTTGGTTCCTTTATGCCGCAGACCGCCTATGCTGCAGCTTGCGTACAGCTACCATGATACTAGCCGCAATACAGGACATTTGTAAAACTATTTTTTATTAGTTTTATTTTTGAATTGTTTGTAATATTTATCGTACACAATTTAATTACTATAGGTACGCCGCCGCACCTTTACGGCACTCTGGGTCTTAATTAGGTAATCTTGTATTAATTAAAATAATTAATATGTATTCCTTTCAAGAGAAAATTTTCTTGAAACTGCAACATCGATTTAGTCGTCGTGTGGGGTCTTGGGCCGATTACGAAGTTGGTCAAATTGTTAATAAGGGTTTAATCATTTTTAAATTTTGCTCTATTCACTAAATTTGTAAGCAGACATCTAGGATGTCGATTGATTGTGGCCCTGATTATTGTTTTTTTTTTTATGTGACACTTATAATTTGTGTATTCCGGTATATGGGTGTAAATTGCCTGAATAAAGATGATGATGATTTTATTATTATTATTATATAACGGCATCGACAAAATGTTGGTATACAATGTTACACTACGATAAGGAACCTATTCTGATAAAAAATGTATTATCGTATTCTTCCAAAGCGTGGTCACTCCACATCCTCTTATACACGTATGAACTAATATAATGAATTGAAACAGACCATTTTCTCGGGCTAGCTTTCGAATTGATCCGGCCTTCTATTTGAATGTTAATAAAAATATATATGACCATTTACTAGAACTAGCAGTAGGAATTGGGTTACAGTATACCTTACTTGTGTAAGAACAAGTGTTACCTATGTTATGTAATCTTGTCGAGTCTATTAATCTATACTTAATAGTATAAAGAGGTAAAGTTTGTAAGTTTGGATGTACAAGGTAATCTCCGATACTAGTAATTCAATTATTATTATTATTCTTTATTGTACACAAGAAATATACAAATAAACAGTTTTAAATATAAAATTTATGTACAAAGGCGAGCTTAACTCGAGCTTATTCAAGTGTCAAAATTCTTTCACTGCGAGTTAGCTACATTATCCCCGAGTGCTATATAGGCTACATAGGCTACAAATTATATATATAATATGTAGATAACTTAAACTAAGTCGCGGGCATAAGCGTTATTATAAAACGTAATCAATCACAGCTTTATAAGAGATCCCTTAAGATTATCCTTAAGAGAATTCTATTGCATAGTTCAAGACTTCAGAGTTGACATACATTACATGCGATATAATCCCCACTTTACTATAGTTTTAAACGTTGACCCACACTAGGAATTGTTCCTGTATTGTGGGTGCGTTTACAACAACATATGTATATTCACATGAACGGACACGCAGGCCCGAAACAACTATCTGTAAGCCATACAATTGTTTGTTCCGGGGGGGAAACGAACCCGCCACACGTAGTCCATCGCTGATCCACTGCGCCAACCGTGCCCTATAACCACTGAATAAAGTTATAATTCATAAAGTCGGTATAACTACCTATACATTTGACATATACGCTTGTTATAACATTTATTTCGCGTTTATAAGTAAAATGGTACGTATCTTAGTTATACCTAAAGATTGACGTACTTTACTTTCAAGTAAACCTGTAGTCAATTTTACTTTACTTATAGAAAGACCCAGGGGAGTTTAAATGGCTATTATATTTACGCTTGATTTCTCTAGAGTACTTAAGTGTAGCAGTCCAAGTAATATGTATACTGCCTACTCTCAGATTATTTTTGGCAAGGAAGTGTGAAGCTAGCAACACATCATAATGATGATGATAACCCGAAGTATTTTTTTTTAGTTGAAATTATCATTAAATTAATCTTGTAAACACATATTTACCTACAGAATGTCTGTCAGGGCGACAAGTTTAGCAGATTAAGGAGAAGAGAGAGAAAAGGTACCCCATTTAATACGAAAAGATAATAAATATGATTTGTTTTTTGCTTTTACAAGAGAAGACAAAAGAAAGAACACGTCACGTCGTGACGTCACTGTTCTCACGTAGCAAGTGGGTAGTATCATGGCCATAAGGTTACAATGTCAATCGCTCGTTAATGGCAACAAGTCTCAGAAATATATAGAAGGTTAAGTTACTCATAATACTTAAAATAATACGCTAGGTTACTTTCACGATCACCATAGCCATGCATATCAGCAGTATCATCCTCTTTGCCTATGTTTAACACGAGAACGGCAAAGTCAAAAGGTAGTTCTGATAGCCTCTCATTACAAAGTTCAAAAAAGGAAAATTAACTAAGAAAAACTCTCATTGTATTCTAATGAAATGGAAAATTAACAGCATCTCTTCCTTCTTTTTGAGAATTCCTTCCTCTTTCACACTTTGGGTTCCCCAATACATCTGTCCTTGTCTACAAACAATGGCATAGTGCGTCGAAAAAAGAATAAGTCGAGATAGTGTATCGACAGTTGAAATCTTATGAAATATCGATATCTGTCAAGTTGTCGTGTTTTATTATCGATTGTATTTGTTTTAATGAATTCTGTTTGGAAATAAAAGTTTGATAGTTTTAGATCTCGTTATCACAAATATTTGGTAATAGGTAATCATTTCTAGAGATACGAATTAATCGTAACATTGGCGGCAAACCGCGAAAGTGATGGCGGGACGAACTGGACATATCAAAATTGATCATC
This sequence comes from Shargacucullia verbasci, assembly GCA_947562105.1. Lineage (NCBI taxonomy): Eukaryota > Metazoa > Arthropoda > Insecta > Lepidoptera > Noctuidae > Shargacucullia > Shargacucullia verbasci. The sequence goes on from OX387296.1 coordinate 5,185,932, forward strand.
TTTAGCAAACTATAGAGCAGCAGTTGTAAATTAGGGCGGGAGTTTCATCCCAATGCCGGACAGAGAATAGGCTAAAAGTAACTGTAAAAATAAGATGATATTTTTTTTGCTTCCAAGATCATTTTTATTTTTCTCTCCTGCCGAGTAGAAGTAAGATGATAATCTTGATGGATAATTAAGCTTGTCAATAAACCGTGAAATAACGCTTTAACTTAATCATCAACTTATTACACTCACTTAATAAAAAGTGCTAATATTCGGCCTAGCTAATTAGAATGATAATAGCCAACCACTTTTTAATAAAAATAAAAAGTACAAGAAACTCTATGTACGAACGTATTATTTTCCTCTCGAACGGATTTGACTTATAACTAGTGCGGAACGCGAACTAATGCATAAAATTATAACTCTCTAAATTCGAAATTAGTCATACTTTCGTCAACAAATCACGCATCTAATATCGATATTTTCAACCCTTTATTTATCGAGGTAGAAATTTATCGACATACTCACATCCCTACCCAGCTACTGCCACAAAAAATATTTTATCGTGCACGGGGCAGCCTAAAAAAACAAATAGCCGGTAAGTCACTCGTAGTCTGACGGCCAGAGAGGAAAGTTTTTTTTTGTCACAGCGGACTGGGCGGCCGGTCGATGTATTGTATTTGGCCTGTGACTCTCAACTTTATAATTTAATGCATTTCTGGAATTTTTACTCCATATAATTTTTACTAAGGGTAGGAATATTTTGTACGCGTTAATATGTCGAGTTTGAGCTGTCAGATTAACATACTAAAGAGCTAAACGCCTTAATAACAGCAACTGTTACCCGGCGGCTAGTCGCTTTGTCGAATGATTATCACCCGTGATAGGCTCAGATTTCTTACGTATCTGAAGGTCTGCCCATCAATGTTCCAGTTCACATAGGTTGGACCTTCAGTGAAAGCTATATGCATCTCCACTTTTTTTCTCTTGAGAAGAAAATAAAAACGATTTAAACCAGACAGACAAGCATTTAAACCAGAATTCCAAGATGAAATCCTACATTTCAAATGTATATCAAGTCCAGACAGTACGACCTACGGGAAGATATGTGATTTGTTTACATCATAAGTTAGAAGTAAAAAAAAATGGTAAATTCATTATAAGTAACTCGTCGAACGGCTTATCAAACGGATTATTGTGTTCCTCACTCAAACCTAATGTCATTGTAACCTGTTACCACTCATATTGTTCCGGTCTTTAACACGTTATGTCTGTGCGTCATTTTTAGCGGTATCAATGAACGGTGTGAATAAATGGCTATTTGACTCTACTATATTTATTAACAAAGATATTTCACCTGCCTCCCCTCTTCCTTTGTATTGAGTATGATGCGCAATAATTATGAACTCTATTTTTGAAAATGTAACATATCAGAGGAGGTTTGACAGTTATCCAATAGACCCAGTACATAAATCCTAAACAATAATCACATCCTTACTTTTCACACGACGACGGCCCAAAAAAGGACCTCTTATATTAAAAAGTGTTCCACAGAACGGTCTCCCGATTGCAATGACAATTTTATTTATCTGTTTAGTCAGCGAGTAAATGAGTGATCTTTCGTTTTTAATATACAGATTAACTAATACAACTTGTTTTTTTTTACTTTTTAGGTAAATTTTTCAGGGTAGTCGTGATTTTTTTATTTTTTTAAATTATTTATTTTTATTAATAAATACGTTACTTTTGTAACATATAATCAAAAGCTAAGAAATAAAATTATGAACTCTATACCTTCTATAGGTATCTCAGGTGGGTTACTCGTGAAAATAATTTCAATGTCTATTGAATCCCAATATCCTTTAGATCCGCTAATTCCTTCAAAATTTCACTTAACAAATGTGGCGCCAGTGAGACTTCCAATGTCGATCGATCAGAATTATTGTGGAGAGTAGGGGGCAGCACTTATATTTATGATATTTAGATCCTCATTTTATCATTTAGTAAATATTTTTATTCTTATATTATAATATTTTGGTATAACGGGATCGAGTAAAAATTACCAGGATGCATTTACACATTCATAAAACTTTGACATACACTGGTAACACGAAGAGCGCATATTTAAGCGTTCTTGAAATCCTATACAGGGCATTAAACAAATTTTTTAGACTTTACATCATAAAAAGTGGAATATAAGTAATAACTGGTTTATGACGGAATGTGACTTCTAAGAGACAAAGATCAGAAAAGTCTGAATAATATTTTATTTAGTTAGGTACCTACTATATCATCATAGAATTCCTCACTGGCTAAGAAAAAGTTATACATATACTGACTTTATTGGTGGTTAGTTGGCGTCGTGAAATGAAATTGTTTATTTTGCAATTAGGATTTTTGAATCACTTTTACACGTCCTGTTTTAAACTAGATGGCATCGGCATTTTCTATAACTATCCCTGAGAAGAAATTGGCATTTCGCGAGGTGTTTTGAGAAAACTCGGAATACGGAGGGAGGCAGTCACCTAACGCAATCATAATAAACAGTTAATAATGTTTTTAGTCATTTTACGAAACTACTGATTGAGTGTGCTTTCGTAACATAATCCATGGATGTTTAAATTTCTGGTCTTGTGGTCGCAAGCCCGATTGCTGAGAGATGGGTCGAACAAAGTGTAATTGGAATTTTCTGTATGGAAATTCTCAATAGCAACACGGAGTTTGGAACTGTGACCGATAGATGGTAATAGGCTCAATATCGGCATCGGCAAACAGTAACCCTTCGGGGAAAACAGAATTGTTGCTGTTTTGTTATATACTTGGCTATCTCTTAACTTCGTCATAACAGTTTTAAGACATACAAACATTAAAATGCTATCTCCACTGTCATTCTCAACAAAAAATCCAAAATCTAACAACAAACCGCTCGCCATCAAAAAAATATTTTATAACGTAACCCTGTCACCCGCTAACCTTGTCGCCCATCCATCAATCGTATCAGCCATCTTGATGTCCCGGGGGATGATTACAGAGCATGCGCGGCCGTCCCCCGTAGAGTGACACGCCCCACGGGTGATAAGGGGTGAGGGATAAACGGGAGTCAGAGGTCGGGATATATAGGTATGGGGAATATGAGGGTGAAATACCTATTTAGAGATCTGTTGTAGCCGGGACGTCTTTCTAGTAGTTTTGTGTAGTTATCTTATGTAACCTAACTTAACGTGTGGATATGTCCACTTTTAGTCATTTTTACTGTTTACCAATCCATCTATCTATCCAGTCCACGTCCTCCTGAACTAATCTCATCCACTGCCGCCGCCCGCGATCTAAAAACCATTCATTTTTATTACCACTATTTGGCTACGGTCTAGCTTAGTGTATCACTGTGTATTTGTGTGGTTCAGATGACAGTCGCTCTATGTAAAATAATGTCATCCAACTGCATCATCAAAATCTTTGGGGAAAAGGCTCCAAAGTAGAATCGTAAGGTAGAAATAGATAGAATCGCATTCCCCTATTTGTTTGTTCTATATAAAATAAGCTTGAACCAATATATCTAATTAGCTATACCTTTAATGGATAAAATAAATTTTCTAATAAAAAAAAACATTTAAATAAGTTTAAACTGAATCAGTGTGCAGTGGCTAAGTGATTAGCTTTTTGCGTTAGGTTTCGCAGGTTCGATTTCCGTACGGAACAAATATTTGTATGATCTACAGATAGTTGTTTCGGGTCTGGTTGTATATGTGACATGTATTTTTGTAAACTGTACCCACGACACAGGAGAAAATCTGTGTGAAATCAAATTAAAAATAAAAATAAAATTTGTACGCCAATTTTTGCCGAAATATTGTTACCTAATATTTCAGCAAAAATATACTAACCTAACCTATCACTTATAATGTTACCATGTTTCAAACAAATAAATATTATTCTATTCTTTAAGATATCACGGATTCGCTTTCTCTTAATCATAAATAAACTTCTCTAAATCTCATTTTTTTCAATAGCCGGATCTTATACAATCTTATCAGACAGAGCGTAGCCGAGGCTGACCTATTCACTGTCATGAAATTTAAAACGTTTATTTTAAAGGCATTTTTTTCTGCTTTTATAAAACATTAACACAGGCAAAGTCCGGTGGGGTCACTATAGAGTTACAGATATTTGTGGGCGTAAGATTACTTGCCGCATCCTACGCAAGGGACTTTACAAGCACTTACTACTGCTGACGGCTTTCAAAGCCGATGAATTCAGTTAGTGTCAATTCACACTATAGTGTTGGTAACTTGGTACCGCTTTGATACGTAGAAGGATTGAGAACCTTAAATTATAGAGAAAAGATCGTGTCTGATATTGCACAATGTTGTTACTATATAAATCTAAATAATAAGGCAATAGAAATAGTAAAGACGTGTATGAGAATATTATGAGTATTGCAGCACAGCAAAACATCAACAGACGGTGTGTAAAAATGTGTCGTATTTAGACGGAATAAATTTTAATTTATGTTGCATTAGATGATAAAGATGTGTGTGCAATATGTATTTCTATAGACTTTTTATATAGATTTCAGTGGCAGTAACAGATTAAGAACACTTATCTTCTTTAGTAAATATCATAGGTACATCATTCACAACTCAGTACCTACTTACCAGATTTTAGTGTCCTGAGTTATACGACAATCACCCTTTCCTCTTTGGATTTTGGTAATTTTCTTGAAATAATTCTACCTACATTGAATTCTGGAGGAACGAGATATGGTATTCCTCCATTGAAAGGGGAGGATCCTCCGACCAAGCAAGGTGGATAGCCTGGCGGGCCAAAGTCCGACGGCGACGGTTGATGATAAACTTCGAATTCGTTTATCTGTTAAAATCGATGTAAACTTTCATATCGGAGTAAAGCTACAACAACAAATCCTGAATCGCACATTCAGGATTTGTTGTTGTAGCTTTACTCCGATAGATGGTGCTTTACTTTTTGCCATGTTGCGAGCAGTAGTCGCTACAGAATCAAAAAGTACTGAGAAAATAACACACAAAAAGCGAAGCGAAGGATATTAGTTAAATCCTAAAAGATGTATGGGGTTAATGTCAAATTCTAACTATAATTCTACTTCACAGGTAGACTGTGAGCATGAAATACGCCTTGTCTAACATTTAAGCTCAGGATTAACAGTAATGAGCGGTACAGTCGACTTCAAAAGCTAAGGAAAATGGTCGAATTTCAAAGATGCTGAAATACTTACTCGTAAAGTTAATGCAACTGACGGTTTACTAGTTTTAACATATGACTGAAAATCGACATGACTGACTTTGACGTGTGAAATGAAACGAAATTAAATTAAATGAAATTTTATTTTGCAATTAGGATCTTTCAATCACTTTTACACGTCTTTTTTAAACTAGATGGCGTCGGCATTTCCTATGACTATCCCTGAGAAGAAACGCCGAAACAAACTCAGGGGTCAAAGTCTATTTTAAAGTTCAGACAGATTGTAATGATGTAAGGGTTTATGTGAGACAAATATAGGGTGGAATAGCCTTTTGAAGAAAGTGCCATAACTATTTGAGCTAACCTGTCGCAACAGTTACACCAGCAAAAGTTATGCATTCCTAACATCTTCTATAATAATATAGTAGATACATATTATTATAGAATTGTTTGAAAGCAATAAGCCACACATTCAGCCCGTTGATAATAACATGTGAAAATTTACAAATTTCAAATATGACAGCTAGATTGCCTAGATACCTTCTGTTTAGACAGCTTTACCGTTTATCTACTTAGCAACTAAGGCTTAACTTTACCGACAATATTACAAGCGTTTAAGACAACATTTGTTGTTTAACATAACACACACGGCCGCTTTCGATGAAGATGGCTCTAAGTAACTTTTGCCTACCTACTCCACTTTAAGAGATAGGTATAAATGACTGCATCATTGGTCTAGTGATCGCATGCGCGGCTGCTGACCGTGACGTCCTGGGTTTGATCCCCGGACAGGGCAAATTTTCATCAGATTTTGGTTTTAGAAAGTTTTCATTCCTAACCCGAGGGTGGAACTGTGCCTGGTAAAGGCAAATAGACTTGCCACCTATTTCATGGGACTTAATAACGCCATGGGCAGAATTCAGTCATGGTCCTATAATGTATGTATTTATGTAAGTATATATAATAAGTTATACATTCAACCCATTACTGTCCCACTGCTGGGCAACGGCCTCTTCTCAGAATGAGAAGGGTAAGGCCTAAGTAAGTATACATATAACACTTATATTCATACTGCGACTCTACGTTGCCACACAATCATAGGCACACGCATACAAAACCAATCTACCGTAATATTAGCACGTACACTTCGGGCCAAAATTACTGCCCCTATCGATTCCGCAATAAGCCTACGCTACGGTTCGACTGTGTAAACACCGATCCCCGTTTGTTTGCTGACACAAGCCGCTCTGTAATGAATCTGATTAAGTAGCCTCGCCTCGGGAATTGACTGACAACACAGATAAATTAAGTTGGGCAAGCGAATTGACGTAATTTCACAATGGATATGCGTAGTGGTAGGTACATACTGTTTTGATTGTGTTGTGAGTCTCAAATCGAAATAATTTCCTATCCAATGATTAGGGCCTAGCTAAAGTTGCAGATTTTAATAATAACATGTCGCAGATTATGTAGATATCTCATATTAAAAAATATGAAATAATAAATTTAAATCATAGTATAAAGATTCGCAGCCAGGCAAAAGGTTCGATGTTTTTTTTATTTTTATTTAATGAATATTGAACAGAATGATTTCACCATTTGTCAGCCAGTGCCTACTTAAAACCCTCTCGACCAAACCAAGAAAAAAACGCTTTTTCAGAGAAAAAGATATTTAATTTAAAATGATTATTATTAGTGGGAAGTAGGAAGTCTAGCATCTTAATAATAAAATAATACATTAACGGAACAAATTCTAAAACTAATAAAAAAATTACCTACATCCTTTCACTTCCATAGGTACTATCACACTCTGAACACAGAGGATCCGGACAATTTATGGCATTCGGTGCGGATAATGAAACCCGGTCGCCGGCGGGACGAGCAAACACATAAAATCGAACGCCAAATTAGACCAATAACGTGGCCGACACTGTAATGATCCATTCGGCGCGAACTAATAAAAATCATATTATTTTATTAATAGCGGATCACCGAACACGCTACTAAAATGTAGCTTTATTATTGTGTCTTAAAACTGTGGCATTAACGCAGTTTTCTAATAAATAAATAAATATTTTTTAGGTTTCTTTTAGTGATTATGAATAGAGACATCTATTGGCCACATTGTCAAGCGCATAGAAATGAACCTACCGATGCAATCGATTGACTCGTTCGATCTATTTAGAAGTGTGTATTTAAACTTATAGGTGGCGTTAGTACACAGTTACAGGAAAAGAATTTTAAAAGATATATTACTATCCCTAAAAGATGAGGCAACTAAGTTAAACCAAGTTATAATTTTCAGATTATTATTTGATTCAATTAAATAAAAAATATTGTGAATTGATTTCTATAGCACATCTCTATAGGCAAATAATTATGGTGGTGCGCGCCATCTATGTTATTATCTTAAAAATATCAACGGACATGCTACGCCACCTAGTGTCGTAATTGTGATTTTATTTACTGATCGATATAACCAAGATGGAATTGGTTTGTCCATGTTAACAAAGATGGCGCTGCATAGAAATTTAAAGAGAAAAATATAACCAGTAAGGTACAATACAACATTGTGTCTTACTAACAATTAGGTTTATAAGACTAATAAGATTATAATATACCTAGGGACCCGGGTACGTCTTAAAACTGCGGCCAGACACCGGAGGACGGGCAGCAGCGTCCTCTCACTAATCGGTGAGCCACTGCGATCCCCAAGCCACCTGCCAAGCGTGGGGATGATGGCAAACCCCCCCTTGGGGGAGGCCTTCGTTCAGCAGTGGACGTCTTCTGGCTGATGATGATGATGATGATACCTAGGGATATATTTTTTGCCAAATATTTCCTTTTCATTTTTCATCTAGCAATTATGTCAATAATGTAAGTACCTATTTAGTTATTTTTACAAAATATAAAAATATCGAACAAATAGGGACAACATATAGATACATTTAATACGTAGATATTAAATGTAGTTACCTAGCTACGTATACCTATTTCAAAGTAAAAGATGGCTGGCGGCTACCAAAACTCATTCACCGGTACAAAATTGTATTAAACCACCCCTCGGGACCTGCGCTTTTGAGATAAAACAATCTGTGCTGAACATTTCAAACGCAAATGATATAAAATCCACACGAACCAACCAATTTTCGACTCTACCTAAAACGAACAAGTGTTGAATTTCGTTGCACTGAAACATCAGTTCTATCAAAAGCGAATAATTATTCTACAGTTGAATTTAGACTTTAACAGTAAAGAAAATAGAGTTGTTATTTGAAAATTCTGTGTTGTAACCTGAAAGCAAGGTAGTTATCAACGGTTACCTTTGAAGTGGCGCTTCTGCATGCAAATTTTTAGGGGTTGGCTCGTTGGGAGGAATTGTCAATTTGTTTTGAAAAAGTTTACTGGAGATTGTGAGTGGAATCGATTTACTTGGCTACATTTAAATAAAAAGTAATTTTCAATACATTACCATACAAACAGTTTGGTGTGAGACAGAGCCAAAACGAATGGTAGGTACTGAACATACAATACACTTTATTGCACACCAGAAACAGAAAAAATATACAAAATGTCATAATAATAGAAGAAAGCGCTATAATTGTGATGATGATACTGATGATAGTTCGTAAGAAATCTACCTTAATGAAGTAGCAGAAGCTATCGCAGTAACATATTTAGCTTTTATAGTTTTATAGTGTCCCATTCCACTGTAAGCCCCAGAAAGATTCAAAATTTCGAATGTTTTGTAGAGTAGTTGAGTAACTTTGTTTCAATCAGCTTAGCTATACCTTCTGCTGCACAAAGAAGAAGCCAGTGGTGGTACTGGTGAAAGGCCTCTATCGTATAGACTTATATTCAGCGGGTAGTAGAATTTGTGAGTAGAGACTTACCTAAGCTATAGACATAGTAAGTGCTATTTTAGTTCATGCTTTACGAAGTTGCGCGATTCGCCATCTCTTTACTCTATTTATAATAGGTAATACACAAAACTGAACCACTAAGGCAATTCAACCCTTTTTAAGTAGAGTTTTATCATCTTAATTGACCATTTAAATTTACAAAAACATTCGACGTACCTTTTGAAAGTAAAAAAAATATCCGTCTGTCGTTTCTTTAGAATTAATAGATTAGGTTATTAGTATTTGTATGTAAATATTTGCTGTAAAGTGGGTAAGCAAAAGCATCCGACTTTTTTATAAAAAATTCAGCAATTACTGCTTAATATTCCTGTATCGTAATTATCACGCTATCGTCTGTCGGTACGCGACGGGTGGCTATCGCATCGATTACTGATAAGCACCCATCTGTTTGAACCCCTATATTAGTGATGTCAGCGTTCTGATTTTTTTGGTATCATGCAGTTTATTAAGTACTATATTATTGGACTGTCTCATTGGTCTATTGCTTGTAAGCACGGCTGCTGAATAAGAGGTCCTCCTTCACTCGGGTCGTTCAAAGTGTTTTTGGGTTTTTCTGTTAGAAGTTTTTCTATAGCAAGGGATTTGATCAAATCCCGTGTTTCTCAAGAATGCGTGGCATTTAATTAAAAGTATTAGCGAACTAAGTGTACCCTGGTACACTTATTCCCGTTGAATAGAGGCTTGATTCCCTGTATGAATTGTTATCATGTTAGTGTATACGAGTATAATTGAAAAAAGAAATACATTGCCAATTAAGTTGCTCAAGAAAAGTAAAGAGATGAAAACAACGTCATACAACATGTACGCTGTGATGGGAGAAACTTCATGTGACATAGAACTATGTCGCCATGTTGTGGTTGAAACAATATTTGTATCTTTATAGAATTTGTGCCTGTAACCAATACTGTGCTAGACAAGGCTAAAACTTGTACTGTCGCTGTACTGTGGAATCGCTCATGCCGTGGTGGAAGGATAAACCAATCAGCACTGTTGATAGCTAGTCTGACTACTCTGTGCCCTAGATGATGTCAAGTATAGAAATCTTATAAAATTCAACATCGTATAAAACCTCATCAAACTTCCGCCAAGACATTCGACGATACCTTCTTTATCTTCTTAAATCTTAAAACGTATCATTTTATAGTAACGTGCCTTTAAGATCGTACCTACTCGTAATTTCTATTCATTTAATTTATAGAACATAACCTCAACAATATTTCAACAACCATGTAATCTAAAGCTTCTTCGTAAATCCATCACTCTGGGAATAATCCATCATTCTTAAATTTACAACAGTGTTTACCAAACCCAATTCCTCCGTCATCTCCGGTACACTTTTGGACATATCAAGTAGAAAATAAACAAGATACGAAGACACCCGATTGACAGCTTATTGGTGAAAGATTATAAGTACTTTATTACTATCTCTGAGGTAGTTGTATATTTGGGTAAATAGAGATGAAAGATTTTCCCACACTCGTTTTGATTGTGACCTGTTTCAAAGCTATTGATGTTATCGCTGTATGGTTATCTGCGGAGAAAGATATGTATTTGGATGTTGAATATAATTTAAGATTGAAGAGAAATAGGGTTCAATGTTTTTTTTTTGGCTGTCTTACTCCTGAGTACAAGCCTCCCTCTAATTTCTCTTTTCTTCGCGTCCTCGTAAATATGTCATCTCCTATGTTATTATTATTATTTAATATTATGTCCCACTGCAAGGAAATGGTCTCCTTCACATAGGTCAGTTAAGCAAGCAGACCTATATAAATAAATAAACAATATTTTTGCTTTCAGTAGAAATTCAACATAGCATAATGCTTTCATAAACCTAAATGCCCAATCGAGAATCTATAAAATGAAAAGAAACTGTACTTGAAAAAATGATTCCCGTGTTGCTTTGGCAGACTATTTTTGTCTATTGTTATGATAAATTGATTACTTATAACGTTTAAATATACGAATTAAAATATTAAGTACGGTTATCATTAAATATATAATTAAGTACCATTTCCTATACATTGTGTACCAAGGTTATGCATAAGGAAAACCCAGCAAAAAGCAACGGTAGTCAACATGTCTACCTGTAATAGATAAGTGATTTTATCGTTTAAACAAGTCATAATGCATTTGAATCATTTGCGAGGAAAACTTCTCTTATATCTAAACAAAGAGGATAAACGTAAGGGCACATATTTCGTTTGAAAGACACGATACTCATGTGTCGTATTTGTGTTGGCGTGCTTTCATTTCTAAAATTACATTGTAGTACCTACAAGTAAAAAAAAAAAAATGGAACAAAAACGTATAGGCAAATCTACTCACTCATCTACTCAATCACTGACTACTCATCACTACGAACTTATAAAGCCTAAAAAATAAAAAACGACAGTAGGACTAAGGAAGAAATGATTTTGGGAATCGAACCCAGGACCTCACGCTCAACAGTTACGTTCAGGATGAAGAAGCGTGGCAGCAGAAGCAAGCTATATAGGTATTATATCAAACGAAAAAAATTGAAAAACCCTTTGTAAGACACCCTATTTGCTAATGATTACGCGCCTGAAGATTGATTATGCACCTACGTGCCGTTGTTTGCCTAAATTTCTCTGAGATAAAGTAAATGGAAAAGAATGTGACTAAACAATAATCAGTAATTGTGCGAAATAAAAATATTAAGGTCATCATAGATTAAATAATTCGTCACATAAAATAATAACAGTGAGGTAGGTAATATCGAACATTGATAACGCTTCGTCATAATGATATCACAGGCGATAGAAATGTTATAAGGAAAATGTGAGATAAATTACTACAAGAGTGCAATTGTACTTAATATACATATAAAATAATATATAATGTGTTTGAACGTTTGCCTTTTATGCAAGAGGGTCTGAGTTCAAACCCAGCCCGCAACTCCAACTTTTCGGAATCATGTGCTGATCAGAATTTGATTATCATTTGTGTTAACGGTGAAGAAACACATCGTGAGGAAACCTGCACACCTGAGAGGGTTCTATAAAGTATTGATGGTATGTGTAGTCCACCAACCCGCAACGAGCTAGTATGGTGGACTTAAAGCCTAACCCTACTCATCCTGAGTAAGCCTTGCCCAGCATTAGGACAGCTTAATGGGCTGAATTTATTATATATTATTATGATTTAGTAGAATTTGAACTAGGAATATTGAAGTAATCGAAATGTTCTGCAGTCGTTGGTAGAATTTAAAAATAGATAAACATAGGCTCACGCCTGTATTTCCCAAAGGATTAGACAGAGGCGTACTTTACACCTACTTTTCGCCGATGCCGTTAATCAGTCCCATGTAGGTACGAGTAATAGGGAGTGAAACTTTTGCCGTCCACCGGGCATAATTCTAAACCCGGAGCTGCTACGGCGCATTTCAAAAAGTCTGTGTATCGAACCCAGAACGTAATTTTCCACAGCCACACATTGCACTAATTGATCAATGACTTGGTATTTATTCCTAGTTACAAGCCTAGCCTTTAGAGAATTTAGGCAGTGGTTTGACAAAGACAAAACCTTCAGAAGTCTCTAAGAATTTTGGTAAGTAATTATATGTTTTATCACTCAGTAAGTCTGTAGTAAACTAATTCCCACAGACGATAAGCAAATCTATCGTTTTCGGCGTCTTTTCGACGCCAGCGCAGGGTCAAGCCACTTGACTGATAGTGTTAGGTAGGTTCCCAAGAAGCGAATGTCACCGGTAGCATGTTGAACTGTGTACATATTATTAATATTTAAAAGTGTACCATTTTATGCAAGTATTGCTAATCTAATGGTTTGCGTAATGCGTACGTTTAGATAAGATCTTAGCTGTTAGGGTTGGCCATGTTTCTGGAATTGGTGATATTGGAGCAAATTTTTAGTTTCATTTGTTTCAGTCAAGCACTGAGTAATGAAAGATTAGAACGTTAAGTTAGGTCTGAAATTCGAAATAATATTGATAACCACAAAAAATGAAGACGTAGGTATTTATTAATATATTCGAAATTTAGTCTATCAATAGATATTTTTAAAAAAATGCGAAATGTGCAATGGTGTTTTTTAAGTTCAACAGTATTTTTAGGTTCTAGTCATTAATTTAAATTACTATTAGAACTTAAAATACTGTTACAGTATTCTAGCTGACAACTACCGTATTACGCGACAGAAACAGCAAGATAGCCCTACTGATTCACACGTTCGCTTATCAGTAAAATTATATCATTATCATCTCAAATATTTATCTAGTAATATCAACTCCTAGTTATATTTCTTACGGCGTGGGAATTAACAGAACTGTCGTTTAATCTGCGTTTTTATAGCATCTAATTATTACTTGCGGAAATTTCGCAATTAAGTTGGGTTTTTTGGTAATCCTCATTTAAAGGATTTGAAGATAATAATATCTAGACTTTGAATTTAAAAAGCTAGTATTTTCTTTTATGTGGCAGAATAATAGCGGAATAGAATATAATAGACTTGTTTTTACTTTAAATAATCACAGGCACTTTTAAAACGTTACTAAGACACGATTTCGACTGTTCCAAAAAGTTGGTCCTATAGAGAAGAACTGGTAAGAAACTCCATGGATACTTTTAAAAATCTCAGATCTCTCTTTCATCTCTCAGATCTCTTTTAACAATCTTGTTTAGTCCAGGAATTAGAATTAGAGAAGTATGTGAGAACAATGTAGAAATAATTATCCTACGGCCTACTTCATAACTCTCACCTCAAGATTGGTGAAGGGTGGGGCCAGAACTGACTATATTACCACCAAGCTTGGCGATATGCATATTGTGAAGGTCATAAAAGCAAAACTTTGTACTTGGCCAACCAACTCTTATATAAATTATGTAGGACAATATTGGCTGGTAACATGTGATATTGTACAGCCGAAAATACTGATCATCTATATCTAGTGTATCTATACTAGATCTCTGTGTTCGACTGCAACTAGTACATATTTAAATTTCACATTTTATTATTCCTTCGGTAATTATCTTAATACCAATATTGAGATGGTTTTCAAAGCAATGATAATAATAGTTGGTACATGGGCAAGTTTTACAGTAGCTGGTACTAGCTTATTACCTATATGATAGGATTATTGTAGGCATTATAGAGCTTATAATATAGTATAGGTTTGGTTATATACTTATTTTTGTTTAATTATTGCGCTTATTGGTACCATTATATGACTGAAATTCAAATACAAGTTGTTTAATAGTCTGTGACATTAAGGTAAGTAGCGACAAAACTCTCGTGCGTCATACATACAGCTTCCTTTGATTGCCGTTCCATTTTTTCACATAGAAATACTTCAATATCTTAGCAGTAATAACACTATATAATGTTCAATGTCACCGGCAGACATTACACAAGACAATAATTTATTATTTTACAGCTTTGTCGCCCGTTAAGGACAAAGATGAACACGTATTACGATACTCGGTGAAAAAACTTCACACCATTATACTCGTTATTGCAATGTACGAGAGACTATTTTTAAAATAACATTTTAATAGAATAGCGTTCGTTGTGTTGTAGACTGTACAGCGTGGCGCGCTCCATCCACGCGCCAGGGCTATAAAACAATTTTCAAAAAATAATAGATGAATAAATAAATGGCTCGAAATATAAGAATTCTTTACGAACATTTTCGGAAGGTCTGAGAAGGTTAATAGTCCTTCTTGTTCAGATTTTTTATAGTTCACTATTTTTTTAAATTGTATGCTATGTTTGTAGCCGACTGCCGAAGGAGGGTAATGTTTTTTATTTGACTTTTTAGGTAGATGCAATACTTGCCCTAGGATCTATTTGTTCATCAAATTTTATTACTCAGCCATTTTGCCTGGAAGCAACTGGAAGTCCCATAATAAATGACTAAATACTAAATTTGTTGTGTATTGTATAAAACAAAACGCTGCAAATTATGAAAGTTTCATGAATTAATCATAAGAGATTATTCAAGAACAAGGCTCCAGTTTTGGACTGCTGAAGGCTAATTTGTTCGACTACTGCTACTATTTAGTCGGCACGAGTTATCATATGGAAGTCCTTTATACAGGAAAGATAAGCTAGTCAGCAATGGTGGAGTCAATCGTAGAGACGGTTTCCTTGCACCCTATTTGTTTGAATTGATACGCTAGATTAGAATAAATGTGTTGGCAAAACGGAGAAAAACAATAAAAAAATTGCAGACATGGTATTGTCCTGAATGCTTCACCGATTTGACTTACTAAGCATAGCACACTTATTTTGACGTAAAAAACCAACAAAACGCTCAAACTATTTTTACAACACTATTGTATGCGGTTTCTCCACACCCAATAAATGCTAAATGCAATTATTTGCAACTAATACAAAACAGAACAAATAATTTGCAACATGCAAAAAATGCAAAATGTTTTATTGTTACATCCAGGTTTGCGATTCCTGGTAACTTTCGCTTTTTAGATTTTTTCTCATGAAGAGCCACGTGGCACATAGTTTTGAGTTTAGATATACCTTTCTAAGTTTAAAATAGATAATATTAATCTCAGTCTCAACTTGTGTGAATGATTGATTTTCGTCAAAAATTATGCCTGAGCTTATTAAGTTCGAAATTCAATTCGAACTTAATAAGACATTAGAGTGAAATGTTTGTAGTGATTCAATATTATTTGTTACTTATTGTTGATAAATAGTAAATTAGATAAATTAGTCCAACTTACATTTCTGCAAATACATCAAAAGTCAACACAAGGTAAATCGGAAAACTTAACCATTTTTTCTTCAACAGATAATATAGCTCATTTTCATATTATGATACATAATTATAACAAGTCGCGCCCAGAATTTAGGTGCTGTAGGATATCGATATCCGTATATGATGTAAATTAAAATGTATAAAATAGACCTTGACCCCTGAGTTTGTTTCGGCGTTTCTTCTCAGGGATAGTCATAGGAAATGCCGACGCCATCAAGTTTAAAAAAGACGTGTAATGGTGATTGAAAAATCCTAATTGCAAAATAAATCATTTCATTTCATTTCATTTAATATGTAAGTTGGCACAATAAATTCAGTAATTAAGAGGATAAATCCCATCTCACTCACAGCTTTGCCGTCCACAAGCTTTAAGTCCATCTTGCAAGAGTCTAGAAACAACGCGGTAACGGCTGATTAAATAACTGTTAATTCCCGCTAACATATTTAACTCCAAACAATACCATCCACCGTCCATCCCTACATCATTACAAAGTATACACCAAAGCAGCAGGGTGCACCTTGCCATGATATTACACGCGTTAAGCACGAAATCAGTGTTTGCATGTACAGACAGACGGACCAACCATTAACGAACGCATTAACACAAATAATACAAACAATAGTAAACAATAGTCCGCCCGTGTCATTCCCATTGTTTGCCATAGAAAAACCATTAAAAATTATTGACGTTTAGATGTTTTGGAGGAACACTTTTTTGGTACAAAGTACTCAGAATTTGGCAATTTTGTTGCGTTTCTTTAGATCGTTAATGAGAATTAGTGATGTTATTATTGCTTGTTTTATGTTTTGTTTAACAGGTATGTTTTATGTAGCTATGTCCAATCACGTAGTTTTTGCGCAATCTTCTTTAGTTAGGAACGTATTATTATGAAATCACAATAAATATAACTGCCTCATTTGTGTAGTGGCCGCAAAAGGCGACTGATAAGCGTGAGGTCCAAATGAGGTGAGTTAAAAATTCTCAGTCGTGGCACGGACTTTGGAACTGTGTCCGGTGGATGGCAATAGGCTCAACCCCTATGACATGGGACTCAATGACAGCATCGGTGAAATGTAAGTCCACAATAGTACCTACACCTAACCCTTTGGGGATACATGCGTGATACTATGTAATAAAGATCGAAAAAGTTAGGTATCAAAGATATTATAATAGACGTAGACGATAGAGACGTTTGTGATCTAATAATTATAGTTTCCTTGAAATATTTTTTCCGAAGAAAAAAAATAAAAAGTACAAAGTCTATTTTTAAGTTTTTATCGTCTCAGGGTGCAGTTCAGGTATTTTCAAGCTGTGACATGAGGAAATAAAATGCAATAAACCAAGAGACTTATTATTTAAAAATTCGTCCTACCGTTTTTACAGCCGCACCCTTTCAGTGTTTATCGTAAACATAATCGATATGAGGCCATACGATGTTTAAAAAAATTTTGTTCCTTTTTTATTTATTTTTCTTAAGGAGCCGAAAAACTTTATAGCTGGATTTGCTTAAACACGTTTTGTCACTACTTTTGATTGTTGAGAATACAAACTTTGAAATAATATTGCCGTATAAACAATCAATTTTGAACCGTAATAACTAGCAATAGTAGCATATATTTTTGGTACGAAAGCAAACAGTTTTAATTTGGTGTTAATTTAAAACCATTGTAATTTGTAGCTCCTAAAATTTATTTTCAACTTTATTGCATATAAAACAAGGTTTTATTCCCTCTATACAGGTGCAAAGAATAGTTGTCAAAATAATGCACGGTGTGCACATGATTGGCGTTTTATGAGTAGAAAAACTAAAAATTTATAGTTGTAACAATTCGCGGAACGGTTTCCGTCGTAAAACCCTTTAGCGTAGGTGTTTTATTACACTTCGTTAATTTTGTACCGAATCGAGTGACAGATGACAAACTCTGCTTTTGTAGATCGTAGATAGAAGATGTATTATCTATTTATGTAGGCATTGTAGTATGTAGTTATTGTAGTTTATGTAGGTACTGTTGTAAATCTGCTAAGTGTCTTGTCAGTAATTTTGGTATGCTTTTGAAAAACACGCGGATATTGTGGATAGATTAGTTACATAAAGCGAACATATTTTTGCAATAAATTAAAATGGTACTGCTTATTTGGTTCTGTTTAAATTTATTGAAAAAAAAATGCATATCTGTGTTTTTCAAGTGATGCAAGAGACACAATAGAAAATCTAATATTTCTTATTAGCGCCTCCTGTGTCTTAATGACTTATACAAGATTTCACTCTTATTAAGTAAACAATGAAATCATGGTAGCTATGTAAACCTTTTGGAATTTATCTAAAACTTGTAAAAACTAACCAAAAACCTTCTACCCACATATGATGTACCCTTCTTTCTAGTCATATTACATTTTCCATATATTTTTTTCTGTCAATTTCTGCGCGTGAATTTCACCGCTCACTTACCTACACGGCTGATAAAATATGTCTAAAATAGCAAACGTCTGGCAAAAACATGGCTTACACATAATTAGTCACTCTCAAACTTAGCAATACTTATCGCAATTCACCAAAATAGTTAACACTCTCCTTTAGTGTTAAAAATACTTCACTGCGGACAAAAAGTAATCTCCCCAGAAACTTTTTCACTTTTATCCGTATGCAAGAGGCAAGGGAGGGTTAACGTGAAGTGGGTGCAATGTTAGATAGTTGGGCAAAAACAGCACTTACATTTTAAGGGATGAAAGCGCTGAAAGCGCTTTTCAATGGAAAATAATTTGTTGGTTGGTTGATATGTTGATCAAATGAATCAAGATGTGTCTCCACAAAATAATATAGGTAAGTGATTTTGCAAAAAATGGGTTTTGTGTTTACAACCAATAAAATAACTACCAACTTCTTAAGGTTAGTCTTCATAATTCCATCGTCATCATCATCATCATCATCGTCCATAGAATAATTTCTAACAGATACGGCAGCCACGTGACACTCTGTGCTTTTATAATGATTAAACTATTCAAAAAGAGAAAAAAAATCCCACGCTTTAAATTGCATTATTTATTAATCCGACCATACAGCGCAAAATCCGCTGAAAAATAAAAACCAAAGAGTATCTTAACACGGCACTATGAGAGAATTTTATCTAGGATCATAAGTGAGGTCATGATAACTTAATGGGGAGACGTTAACATGTGTTAGATGTTCAAGAAGTGATCATTATGTTCTGCTACTCAAGTGGTTGTTTTGAGCCCTTCTCAACCCTCAGGATGGGAATGTTAAGCTTAATGTTGTGTTGGGTTGTATTGAAGTGTCTTTGGTAAATTCTTAAAAGTCGAGTTGAGATATCAAAGTCATTATGGTGAAGATTGTAGCGTGTAAGGATTTTCAATTGTTTCTGTCCTCTTTTACTGCAAATTGTTTGTAAGTGTGTAACGTTTTTCAAATGTTTCTGAAGTTCTTTTTATTGTAAATAGGGTTACGAATGATCGAGAGTTAGTTAGTGGTTAACTATCAAAAATAATCTATGAAAAACCGAGTTCAATATTTTTCAGTCCTCTAAATGCTTGAAATATCTTCTACCAATCAAAAGGAACTTCAAGGTAAAGCGCGTTTGCTTAGCTTTTTATTCTGCGATAGGTACAACGCATCGAAATCGACAAATCATTTAACAATTTCTATTGTATCCATTCGTAAAGGAAGCTTAGTCAAATGCATGTGGAAGTCCTACAAGCATTATGTCACATGATTACTGATACAAATCGCCACAGTCAACTGGGCGGGAGCCGTTGATAAGCCAGCCAGATGCCAGCCATCCGCCCACCGATTGAGTTACAATAGCTGTGAACTGACTCATTATGCGTATCTGACACAACGATTGCTGCGATATTAAAGTGTTTTTCAATCACGATACTGGTTAATGAATTAGTTACTGTTATAGTATCTATATTTGAACTATCTACATTGAACGTATCTACGCAAAACGAACTATGTGTTAATAAGACTGTTATAAGTTATTTGGGGCCATGCGAACCATAGTAGTGTAACTACATTTTTTACAATATTGAGTTTATGATTTAAACACACACAGTACAGTTAAAATTGACCAGTTTGATTTCTACCAAAATGGTTAATTTAACTGTAAGAAATCATAATCTCAATATTGTAAAAAATGTAGTTAGGCCACTATGGTTTTCATAGCCTCATTTGTACGACCGCTAAGCATGAGGTCTTGGGTTCCAATCCCGGTTCGGGCTGTGATATTGGGATTTTCTGTATGAAAATTCTTGGTAGCAGGACAGAATCTGGAACTGTGCCCGGTAAGCAATAAGCTCCCCCTATTACATGGGACTCAATAACGGCATGTGAAATGTGGGTGTACACGTGCGTACACAACTGATTAACCCTTTGGGAATACAGGCGTGGTGAAATGTTATGTATATTTATTTGTCTGGTATATATCATGATTTGCTGTGTCTAAGCATCTAGACTCTACCTTGGAAGGGGAGAGAGTACCTACGTGTAATAATTTATTATAAGTCATACAATAATTAGAACAATTTAGTTTCGATATGCAACTAGTATTTTCAGTAAAAATTGACCAAAACAATGCCATCGACGAAGTGAAATATATCCTGAAAAAGTTATCAAAATCTTTTCCCCAACATTAGATCAGTTTCTAGCGGTTTCCATCCAAATATTATTTAGTCATTCAAAAATGCAAGTTTGTTTAGAAACATGCTAAGTTTGAAAACGGCATAACTATAATTTTGAACAAAATCCAAACTGCTAACCACTTCTGACATTAAAGTATTATAATCAATAGATAATATTAAATTTGATATTATTTCATTCGAGTAGGTATGTGTAATATTATTTCATACAAAATGAGTAGCACTTCTCAGAATTATCAAAGCGATACTGAATCCAACACTGGCATTAATTGACATGTGTTAGTAATAAAAAAACATGACACATTTCAAATGACAGCAATACAGTTAGAGAGCAAATTAGTAATCAGTGAATAATCAATATCCAGTAATTTTTTATGTTGTTTTCTTTGTGTGACTTGAACATATACATGTATAATTATAAATTAGATCATAGCAAATAAATCCGAACAAAATTATTATATCTTCAGTAGGTTTGTACGCCAGTTTATTTGGCAGAGCATAGTGCTACTATATATAAACTTAAGATCTGTATCTTTACCTATGTTTCACAAATAAATATGATTGATTGATTGATTGAGGTTCAAAATGGTTCAAGTTGGATAAAGGCAAACATTTTCAATAATAATAATAATATTATTGAAAATGTTTGATACGATTTAAAAATATATCTTCATTATTAACATTCTTATGGAAATATAATAAATATCCTTATAAAACCTTTGACAACGGACAACATAACTCACAATTCCCTTTTTGAGCAGCATCGATTTCACGACCTATTTAAACTGGGATTAGCCATCAAATACGCCGTTTCGGTGAATTTCTCCGCGAAATCAAAACTGTCAAATGACAGAGATATTCGACACAGAAGTTTAAAAGCTCAAATTTCAACCTGTCACATGTGGTTGTCATTTTTTTACTAATTTGCGTGTGTTCTCGTGAATTTTAGACTTTTTCAATGATGGGAGATAATTTGTGACATTTTTGTATGCTACTGCATTACCTTTACTAGATGAGTGTTAACACGTGTTGGATATTAGAATTGAGATATTTTTGAACGTATAGATATTTATATGCCCAATTGAACACGTTACAGTTATTAAAAAAGAATCCTACACCAATAAGCGATATTTGTACCGTACTTTCGATTTAAAGATTCGTGACGTCTTTGTGGACACAGAATAATTCCAAATTACTTCACGCTTGAAAGTGAATATGACTCGGATATCCTTTGTCTGGCCGTGTCCTTCTATTAATGTATTTCTAAAATAAACAGTACATCTAAACTGTACACGTTCACGCCTATCGTCCCTCACATTGTCATGAGCCGATACCCCGCCAGGCTACAGTTAAACACTATTCGTCCAATAATTACTTTGGTAACTTATTCTTTTCTATACTTATTGAAATGGTCAAAACACGAAGGCACGCTTACGTTCCACGCGCTATTGTTTGTGTCCTCCACGCTGCATTAGACACCGCAGTTTGTCAAAATTTCGGTTTCCATTTCTAAGAACAAATCTATTCTAAGCGTTTGTAACTTGTCATCTCTAGCTCACGGCTCCGTTATACAACTGCTCCCATAGCACACGCTCGACGACAGTTAGAAGCTTTTTTTCTACAGAATTTTATGGAAACCAATAAATATTTCAAAAGTGGAGCATTTTATAAGAGCAGACTTCCATAGTAGTTAATAACTGTTCTTACTTTCAACGAACTATTTGCTCCTTTGTTTATAAACAGTGGATGAATTATGTCTTTGTTAGAAATCGAATAAAAAGTTTCGCTTTTAAAGGTCGACACGGATTCAGATGACTAATATTACTTTTGAGAAAGAAGCAATATTATTAAGTCCTAGAATGTTATGATACCAAGTCTGTGAATACATTTAAAGTGTATAATTATAATGTATTTTGATAAGTGCATGTCTGAGGACTGGTTCATTATTTACTTAACAAAATTCTACTATGTACGAGGTAGTTATATTTTTAAACGATGAAATGTGTATTAAGAGTGTTCATACTTTTTTCATCATCATTTAAATCATTGTTTTTACATTCTTCTTAACTTTCACGGAGTTAAAGTTAGTTATTTTTATATAACTAAGATCTATCGCGCAGTCAAATCGCACGAACTTAGGTATATATACATATGTAGTTTCAGGCTAAACTAAAATTTAGATAGGCCTAATTATTCAACTGAAGTATTTCAAGAGTTTCTAGAACCGTGGTAATATGCATTATAGCTCTTTCCAAGTCCCGTGAATCAAATATGATCACGGCGATTGCTTAATTATTTTGTCTGGTTCGGTGACAGGGAATCTGTTAAGACATGTTGGCCACTGCCAACAACTTAGGTATCCATTATGCCACGTCCAAAGCTGCTGTAGACGCCCTCGTTACAATTTTAATACAAATTTTAAACAACGGTAGCCTGTATGTTCTTTACGTATTGTGACCATTAACAATTACATAACTACGGTCATCATATAACTTATATATGAGACATTATCATAAGAGATATAACGTATTATATCTCTTATGCTGATATTAATTGGGGCGAAAATATATTGTAGATATTATGATTTCAATTGTTTATAACTCGAAACCTAGACGAATTGATTTCTGGAAAAGAAATATAAATAAATGTCTCAGTGAAAGTAACAACCCCTTTCCAAACTCTTTCACATAATAGGCGTTGCGAATGCAAGAAATGCAAAGAGAATTTCACTTTTACATCCTAATTACCCTTTATGAGACAATGGCAACTCTTTCATCGGCATAAAACAGAATTTATGAGTTCCACGGTTTCGCGCCAGAAACGACAGTCAAAGGAAACAATTGTTTTTGTAATGTCCCAAATAAATGCAACTCTTCCTTTGACTCATAGCGGTCCCCTTTAACTGTTATTCAATAACCGTTCAAACAAAACGGTCTTTACGGTAAGGAAAGGGTAAAATATTATTCACGTGTTTAACTGTTAACTAGGAAACGAGCAAGCATCGTTTTTGTTAAAATGAGTCTTATACCCTTTTGCTTTAGAAATATATTGGAATGAAATTAATTAAAGAAGTTTGTGCGCGGCCTTGTACACGTTTATTTCGCCGAAATTGCGAAGGGGTAACGCGATTTTCAATTTTTATTGCATGTTTTTGGCGTTTGCGAGATTTTAGCGAACCCTTTGGCTGTAAAAGCAATTTTGGAAACAGTTTTATTGTCTTTTCAAATAACTGTATGTTTCGATGTTCATTTTTTAATGTTTTTATTGAGGTTTTGGCAATGGGCAATTTGGCGAAAGAGTTGCAAAGGGCTTTAACAGTTAGATTTTTATTTTGCAGCTTTTGTGAAAGGTTTTTGCTTAAATGTTATTAATGGCAAATTGAGCATTTACTTTGTAATGGTCAAGACAAATGCAGAAAACAATGTAGAAAATTATATTCGCTTAAAAACCGATTTGCTTTCTGCGATTTAAACAGTCGAAGCATTTGCTATTGAAACTATTTGGATAACAACTCATTCTGTTTTGACATTTTTAATGTTAGCAAGAATATAAATTGTATATGTTTCAACCTCAGGTTTCAACATTTCTGTATAGTATTCCTATACAGATTTTTGACATTGACAGATTATTCGAAACCAGATGTAAATCAAACAAAATACTGTCTGTGGGAAATTACTGCGAGGTAATTAATATTTTATCGTCGTTTCTATCAAATTATAAGTTAATTAAAGCAAGTAGGCACCTATTATTTACTATAATCAATTATTTATAACGAAGAAGAAGTATCTAAAATGAATGCTGTTTTGTTTTCATCCAGAATCTTGATGTTTATGTGAAGATTCTGAATTTTTTTTTTTTTTTTTCAAAATTTACATCTGGTACATTTATATTTACATTCTATCCAGCCTAGCCTTTTCCCAATAAATTATATTGAGTTCAGCTCCCGGCCTAATCAGATGCAGCTGAATATACATTTTACACAATACATCAATAGAATTAATCGATAGGTATTATTATTTACAACATTTCTTCTTAACTTAAGCCATTATTAATATGAAACTATAGGCCAAAAAGGATGTTAAAATAACAAAACATTTCTCAACACCTACTCAGTTCAGTCACCTACACAGTTTTAGTTTGTTTAGTAAACACGTAACAAACGGTAACATTGACGGCTTTTTCAAAGGAATGTAATTGGTCTAACGGAAAGAAAGTAGCCCGGTTATAAAACTATTCAAACAGTTAGGCAGTAAACTACGATCTGTACCGTAATATAGTTAACTGTTCCAAAGGATCCGAAGTGAGGAAGTGAAAGAATTGTAACTCTTACAACAATTCAGTTGGCGAAATTTCATTTTTATTGCACATTTTTGGTGCGGATATTTCTTTGATTATTGCGCCAAGTAACTGTCTTTGACCTTGTAGTTTTAAAACAGCAAGACAGTTATAAGTAGCATCTAGCTCAATTGTATCTTTTATATTCTCTGTACCCATGTTTTATACGAAATAAACGTTCAAATTCAAATTGTTTATTTCGAATAATATATGGGTACAGACAAGGGTACAGATTCATAATTAGATTCCTTTAGAAAAGTTCAATTTATACATGAAATCCTACTTCCTACTAATATTATAAACGTGAAATTTTGTGAGGATGGATAGATGGATGGATGGACGTTACTCTTTCACGCCAGAATGGCTGAACGGATCTGGATGAAATTTGGCACAGAAATAGATTATAGTCTGGAATAGCACATAGGCTACTTCTTATCTCGGAAAACTGTATGGGTTCGTAAACCACGCGGGCGAAGCCGCGGGCGGAAGCTAGTAGTTAATAAATGTATTCGTATAGTTTCCTGGCTTTCAATTTATATATATGTATAAGACTTAGATTATGATATTAGATCTATTAAATTTGTTACTGAAATATTTAAGATACTTATAAGTTATTAAAATAACATCTCTTTACTAATAAATGCGATATAATATTATTGATTCACGTCAGAAATACATTAAATTGAGATAATTGACAGATTCCGTAGTTACTAGAGAACTATAATACTATGTGAACATTTATACTCAACTGTATGGTTTATTATTGAAGAGTTTAATCACACCGGCAATTTCCTAAGTATCTAAAATGTACGGGATAATTTCATCCGTCTCTAGCTCTTAGGTACATACTCTCATTAAGTAGTTACCATTTAAAGTTAAACTACTTTCTAGTACAAAAAATCTGTAACACATTTCTCTCGTTATAGAAATGAACCTTTTTAAAACTATAACGGTTACTTTATTGCCTATATTTTTGTGCTGTTTTTATCACAATTTCTCTAAGCGAACATTTTGCGCAATAAAAATTTCACCTAGCAAAACTACACCGAACTCCGCGTCCCTGCAATAAAAGGTTTTTATGCAATTTTTAGCCTTTTTCTTTCGCAAAAAGTTTCTATAAAGATAAATATTTTCTAAAATTTGCCTTTGGTGCATTGCCGCTAATGGTTGTTAGCAACACTGCTTTACAATTCGGAAGTTTACAATGCCATCCAACAGTAGGACGAATTGCTTTATTGTAGGGCAAAAATGAACTTTATGATACCCCATTGTTCTACATTCTTACTTTACTTTAGAAATACGTAGTTAAAAGATGCCGATGTGCACGCTTCTTTGTATTTTTTTCTAGTTACATGCGCCAGTTTTTGTTAATATTATGCAAAAATTTCTTAATGACTAGGATTTTGGATTTTATTACTTGAGCACTTTTCGTCAGGTCCCTAATCCTATGTAAACAGGAATGGTAAGTTTTAACGTCATCTTATCTTCCCATCGTTTTACCGTGTGGAGGTGAATATCATTGAAATTAGGTATAATTACAAAAGAAAATGTACTATATCTATGTACTTAGTTAATTATTTTGCTCAATTTCAAAGGACATGAAAAGATAATATAACATGAAACTTTACGTCCTACTCAAGGTACCTTGTAAATATTTTTCCCCACCCCCGAAGATCATTACTGCCCTACTCATAAGCGTATAATGGAACTAATTTGTTGTTCAAACAGGGGGTCCTCAATACACAAACAGTGTAACTTTGATCCTACCAAAATAAACAACTCCCTTTATCAAAATCAACATCCACCCTTATTTCTTGAAGTTAAGGATCAAAATTAAACGACATTCTTACATCAGAGGAGCAATTTAAGTTAGTAATTGGTGACTGCAGGACATTTATTTGACACGCACCGAAAGCAATTGTCACTTTCAATGTATTGTCGTTTGAATGTAACTCAAAATTGCCATGGACATCGTGATTTTAGCTTGATGGACCGGATTTATTTTTATGATAAATATAATTTTGTTGGCTATTATGAAAATATCAATAAACTAATTTATGGACCCAAAGCGGAAGTTTTAGGATTTTTGAAAGATTCTAGTTAACTATCCATCTCGGGCAATAATATTATATTGATTTAATGTGTATAATATAATAAAAGTGTACATATATAGAAGGATTTATTAATATTTTTGTTTGTGTAGTTGTTTCGATAAAAAGGCTCTCCTCAACACCTCAATCGATCTACTTTGATCTAGATACTAATATCTCCCGTGTTTGTTTTATTTCAAAACCGATAATTTTTTACATGCCGTACTTTTATAGCAAGTTCTGGAATACTAAATCTGTTAAATCTGAATTACAGAAAGCTCATTCCACTTATTTAATGACTGCTGCTATTACAACCAATTTTTCGTGATAAAAATCTCTCAAAAAATACTCACAAAAAAACATTTCCTAGTCGTATTAGCTTTTACATTAAATATAATAATAAACATAACATGAAAAACAACCAACAACAACACATCCCACGTAACAATATTCAGAAACATCAAAAAACATACGAGAGCAAAGTAAAGGTTATCGAGAATCAATCGTCAGATCAATCTTTCGATATGAGAAACAATTTGGTGAAACTTCACATAACCACATTCATACAAAATACGTTTCGATTGACAACCAATTGTCAATGAAATCGAAACCGTCAAATGTGCAATGCATAGTATAAAAGATCACTACCATTATACCAAAAAAATCTTAGTATTATTGAAATAAAGTCGAAAATTGAAGCAATTTTGAGTGAAAGCGGAGAGGTGATTATAAAAAAATATCATACGTTGTGTGGTCTATGTAACTGAGTAGCGTTTTATTACAATTGAAGTCAAAATGGCGTGAAATTGCGTCACATTATGAGCGTTAATGCTTTGCAGGAATTGCGTTTTTGAAGTGGCAAATGTATTGATGTGAAGTGTCGTTACGCTTCTTAGTTCAGCGTTGTGGAAACTTGGTTTATGTTGGGTACTTGACAAATGTAGGTACACAATTCCAATTTGGTTTGGGAAAGGGAAAAAAATCAATATTGTACCAATTATTATGTCCTGGAGCAGAATCAAGTCTGTTACGATACGTGAATCTATGTTATTAGTATTTAGCTTTCAAGGATAAACAGAATTCTGATAATCATGGCATTATATATTTTTAAATTAAAGAAAAAAGAACTTTGTATTTTTTCTGAAATCGTAATTACGCATTATTACTATTTTTTATTAACTGATCTATAGCCTAGATACTGTCTTGCAAAATGAAAACACAGTGCGCGTGCGCGCGTTGGAATATACTTCTATTGAAAATTCGTTGACACTGTTTTTATACTTTTTTATCCCGTTAATCATTCCCTTGTTTTGTACACGTTTTGAAAAGAAGCCCCTTTTCTTACAATCATCTAAGACTAATTAATCATATCTACATATCATCTTTGGAAAGCCTTGACTTAAATGCAAAGTCACCGCAAAAATTGTTCCAAAAATGCAGCAACTTCAAAATACGGTCCAAAGTATTTACTAAAGTTCTTCGCTCTGGTAGTAGTAAAAAGTGTGATTACTTTTTTAAGATCTTCGCTTCAAAATAAACTGTAAGCTAATCCGATGCGTGCAAAAACTTCTTCTTGGGTGGTCATAAGTGGCGTCAGGCCGTGTTACATTCTGTGTGTTTTGGGCCTATTTACGATACATAATATACCGAGGATTTTCAACCTTAATTAACAAGCAACTAAGTTCACATTTAGGTGGCAAGCTGTGTGGTTTTACTCAACATCGTAACCAAATATTTACTTTTGACTTGTCTTTATGAATGAAATTTCCAAACCCCGAAATGTAAGTAAGGTCTGTGACGTGATAGTGTTGTTGGACATTAAAAAATGAATGAGGGAAAACCCTAAGCCCAACCAAAACCCTTATAATAATAAAATGCTTAGTAATAGCCTGTACAGTACACTTTCTGAAGACAGTCGTCCTTGTGAGCTCAGTCTGTTCTTTGCAAATCATATAACGACATTTACCATCAACCTGTACTCGTATTCCTCGATGGGTTAGGCTGAGGTTTACTTGTTGCACCGAATTTACGCCAATGATGCAAATTATATTTTTATACCAATTGTCTAGTGGTCGCAATCGCGATTGCTAAGCGTGAGGTCTTGCGATCGATTCCCGTATCAGGCAAAGTGTTTTGGGTTTTTCTGTGTGGAAAGTCTTAGTAGCAGCACGGAGTCTGGAACTGTGCCCGATAGATGGCAAGAGTCAATAACAGCATCGGCGAAATGTGGGTGTACAATGATACACCTATGCCTAACCCTTCGGGGATTACAAGCGTGATGCTATATTATAATATGTTATTATGACCTCTTTAATCCTTATATTGATGATGAAGTAAAATTGAGGATATCTGCTCCATGTCAGATGCAAAAAGGGTCTAAAGGGAAATTTTCAGTAGCAGCCCAGAGTTAAGAATTGTGACCAGTTAGATGGAAATAAGCGCACCCCCAATACTATGGAATAACACGGGACTCAATAACAACACTGGCGAAATGTGCGTGTACAACAGTACACCGTCCTTTGCCTATCCTTCAGGGAATATAGGCGTGATATTAAGCTACTTCTCTGTCTAACTCCTCTAACTACTCTGTCAATACAATAGTCAGACCTTTGTAATCAAATTGCCCATTCTATTGGCTTCTGAATGCAATGGTACTATTAAATACTGAGTTTACTTCCCATCTATCGTCACATTCGTTTATAAATAATTGACCTATGTGGTCCATTCATCAGAAAACGCTTTATTTAAAGTGTAAACACATATACTCTAGCGGTTAGGTTAGAGTAATTACAATGATGTTTCTTTGAAAACCGTCGATGTACCTTTAGTACCTGTCATCTTCTCTTCTCAATTCCATCATCGCGCGACCAGGAGTATAGGTTTTGTCTTTGATATTTCACCTATACATATGAAGGTCAAGAAATGGAATTATCTGCTTACGACGTCTGTGTTACCCGATTCGTATTATCTAGTAATCTTCAAGGCTAGAGTAAATAGGTTTTATTTAAGCTTGCATGCATCTTTGGCAACATGGTCACATAGTATCAGGTGAGGTGCTGCCAACCGCTCTCAAATTACTATAGTATGAAGGAATTAATTCTCATCTCACCACTTAAAGTAACTGACGCTTATCGTGCGAGGATGATGACCTTTAATTAACTGAGGCCTATCTTAACGCTAGAACATTCTTGCTCCAGGTTGTGACTGGAAATGTTCTAACAGATACTATGATCTTTAAGTTACTTCTATTTACTATCTGTTCTGGGGTGCAAGGAAAAAGCCTACATGAGTGAATCATGAGAACGGCTGGCGCACCTTGGGCAGTCACCATTGCTGGCTGGCTAATTTTTAATTGGCACGAGCAGTTGTCGTGTTCTAGCTCGCGGCGGTATTTATGAAAAACATTTATAACTTTTTCATGGTATAATAAAAGCTTGCCGTTTCAAAAAACCAGCCGAGTTATTACGTAATCTCTGAAACTTCCTAATCCATCGTTATAACATCATGAAATGCATTAGCCTTGATAACGGATATTATAATTGACACATTAGGTACCGAGTACCCACTTCGGTAGTGAGCGGTTTACATCAAAAGTGTTAGGAAGATTGCACATCACCTGTGTTGACAATATAATCTAACATAACATAACATAGAATCACGTCTGTGTCCCCCAAGAGTTAGGCGGAGGTGTACTATTGTGCACCCACATTTCGAGTTAGGCGGAGGTGTACTATTGTGCACCCACATTTCGCTGATATTGTTATTGAGTCCCATGTAATAGGGGGCGAGCCTATTGCCATCAACCGGGCACAGTTCCAAACTCCGTGCTGCCACTGAGAATTTCTATACAGAAAACCCCCATAACACCATAAGAATGTATTTTGTCACTATATTTTACTAAAGATATAAATACTATAATATGTTGTTTTCATAATCATTTATATTTTGTTTTATTTGAGAACCAAAAATTATGCTCTTCGAAAGCAATGGTTCTGATATTGGCTTTCTGTCGATTACTTTCAAAGCTAAAATGACTGATGATCCTAGTTTTCTGGTGTTGGATTTTGGAACAATCCTACATACACCTTTACAGTAACTGATAGCGTAGTGAAAAGCACTCCTGACTTTAATACGCTGATTACAGCCGAGGTTCCATTATGTTACAGCGCTGACACATTAGCCGCCGCTATAGAGGCGTATGGTCCAAATTATAAAGTACCGATGGATGTTATAAAGACATCTGCCAAAACAGATTTATGTAAAATACAAAATCAAGGTGAGTACAAAATAAAAGGAAATGGTGCAAGGTTGGCTCAGACATAGATGGCGGGAGATCCTCCTAAAATATTGACCCCACATTTTAAAATACCAGATAAAGTGGGAATCTTTAATAATAGCCCATTTTCCTGCAGTGGGATAACACAACATACCATCATAAAATCTGCCGATATCCGATGTCCTCTTTCAACATATTCTCACTGTTATCACAAACTCCTGGAATTCAATTATGCGACTTCTATACCCAACTCGATAATCGCACATTCTGCTATTTACGCATGCGCAACTTCCATCGGTGTTAGTCTGGTGTCACGTATTGGCCGTGTGTATTACTCGGAGTTGGACTGTACAGTTCTGAAAACGCCCTAAAATAGACTGATTGACGCTTTTTACACTACCATAACTACATTTATGTACAACAACTATACCTACTCAATCAAAAGCAATAAAGTCTACTTTTCTTGTCTTGTCTTGTTCTTGTTCTTGTTCTTGGTCTTCTTCGACTTCATTTGTAACAAACGTATTTAAGCTACGATGATGATTGTAAATATTTTCTAATGTATCTCTGTAAGCTTATTCGCTCTGCTCATGCCTTGCACCATCTCTTGATATTGTTGATAGACGTACCGATAAAACCGTCATAATAGACATGTAACACGGCTGCTATTTTTGTACTTTCCGATACTCTATGAAAATAATCCAAAATATACTGATTATAATACAAACTATGATACTGTAGAGGTTTCATATAGGAAGTTACGGTCTTTGGTATGCGATAAAAGAACAAATATTTGAAGTGATGTCAATGTGTGACGTAGTATTGTATTTGAGAATTTGATTGGGTTCGCTCGTTGCGACCAATACAGAGATTAATATTATAATTGCAGTTCCATTTTTAAAATACCTACATACTAAACGAGGAAAGGATTAATAGGCGTAATATACGATTATTTGAAATATTAATCATAAAGTAGGCAATGAATCATTTATATAGAAAAACGCAAAAATTATTTCGTCCGTGATTGATACTGCCTTTTTGTCAAGATGATATCATCAATAGCCACGGCCGTTGCTATCATTTTATGATTCATCATCATCACCTATTACATTAATATTTTATAAATATTGCCAAATTAAGGGTAAAGACGCTATCGTTTCCGTTCCACATTACTAGGGAAAACCACATGTTTGCAACTAAGAACATTACTACATTTACTTGTTTTTTAATTTAGCCGTGGAAATATGGCCCACTTAATACTTCGCTTTAAACACCATTAGCACATCGTACCACGTCGTCACGCACCTAAAACATTAATCTTATCTACGTATACTTTCCTTTTGGCGTTGAAACCTTTCTGGAAAATACCTCCACTAGGTATCATAGTACTTCCTTCACAAAACAATATCTAGGTAGTGGCAAATACGAGTGTGACGCGATATCAGGATCAAAGTGTGCCGCGTTTGATAATGACAGTTCTGAAGAACCGACAAGCCACAGTAGCCGGTCGAATGTATAATAATATAGATTATTGCTAAACCTTTGATATTTGCCGCTAGATAATGTACTAAGCTGGAGTTAGTGTGGCTATCTGTTGCTTCTTTATATTTTCTGATAGTTTTCGAGAAATCAGGCCTTTTAGTTGTGTCTATATTGATATTATTTTGCAATCTTAATTTGAAAATGTAGCAAGGTCTGTTCAATGCTCCCTAAATTTTTTATCGTTTGAGAGCTTAATAGGCATGGCAGTATTTTATATTCAGCTAAAAGTTACAATCTATCCATTTTGTGTATAGCTCTGGGACAAGGTAAAGCAATTATTATTACATAATAGTATACCTACTGACATAAGAACTTTCACAGGAGACCAGCTATGAATTGATGAACGCACTGCTATTGTATTATTTATTTTATGTCTATCTATGCATCCAACGAAAATTATTAGTTACGTGTTAATGTAACACATAGTCAATTTCTAACATTCTAGATTACCATAAAATCAATGGCAAAATAAACAGCCTGAGGGCAACTTCACTGAAAAATGGAATTCTCCTTTTACTGTGTATTTAGATTGTGCTCATCTGCTTTATCGAAAAACAAAGGAAGGCCAAGAACGGCCTCACGACGCAACACGAGTTAAGAGCTGTGGCCTCCAAGTGGAACTCGGGCCTTAGCTTAGTGAATTGTTGGGGCAAAATCTAGGGAGCTGGATATCGTTTGGTTTATTATAGGGACATATTTAAGGTTATATACTCAGTACGTTCTAGCTCGAGCTAAAGTAGTCGAGGATTGTCGCAACGGTCCTCGCTACCAAGGACGGTATGACGGTAGATTTTGACCTAAAAGTGGAGTTTCACGTGTCAAATTCTTTTCAACTGTGAATAGCGAATCATCATATCATTATCGTGTTTCCAGTCCTGGCATTGCTCAATAAATTAAAACATGAACTATTTTGTCTGATTGATTGAACATACTACTCATCGACAATTTTAGATGTTATATCAAGAATTGTGATGAATTCTGACAATCTACATAGTTGCCATGACTGTTACCTATTCCAATAGTATGATTAGCTCTTATCAAATTATAATATTATGAGTTCAAAATGGTAGATTGAAACTCATTAGATCGTATAACATTGAATGACTGTAGATACGAATCTAATCGGTTTTAATATGGCATGTTTGATCACCGGTAGGCAGGAAATTCTGATAACTACTGTTCCGATTCCGAGTTCTGATTATTAAAGCAAAAGAATCCGAATATCATAATCATAAAATATCATAATTTCTGATATTTTTTTCCTTATTTGATAAATTATTAGACTACATAATATAGCGAAACACCTGCATAACCCAAAAGTTTCCGCAAAAGCACACCCATATTCAATCGATGCTGCTATTCAGCATTTTTTAGCAGGAGGACCTACTAACACTACTCGAACCCGGGTAGGACAGTGGCACAGCAGCCGTCCTTGCGACCTACAAACCAATGAGACATTCTAAGTAGTAAGCAAAGTAGAAATAAATATCAGCTATTTATTCAGTAGTCAGTTAAAACTTTCTTCTCAAATTAAACAACGAAGGTACTACGTATACTTGTAATTTATCTGCAGATTTTAACATATTACGCACCTAATTTACACGGAAAGATGTGTCAATTATGTGCCTGACTACTTCAATAAAGACAGCTTTGTCTGCGGTAACGCGTTGTCGTACCGTTGCCCGATCAATGTTGAAGAAGCGTAATGCACTCCTGGAAACCAGTCCTGAACTGGATTTGTTTGCTGAAGGTGATATTATTAGAATGCTTCAAGTTTTGAGGAGACAGACTGAAAATGTGTTAAGTTGTGTAATTAATCAATGTAAGTAAAAAGAAATAAATATTTCAAGGAACGAAAAAGCAATTAAGAACGAGATAACGATCGTGCAAAAGATAATAACCTAGATAAGTTAATCAGTTGTATCTAGGATATCACAATCTTAAAAATACAACACTTAAAAATAAAAATGTTTTCTCGTGAATTTTTTTTTATGAATTCCCTCATTCTTTCACACTTAAAAAGTAAACTTTAATTTAAAATATGAATATAATATAAAACACACATGTTCGTTAAATTGAGAAGATCTTAGGCTAATATAGGCCTTTTATGCTCATCTCGTAGTCACAAACGCAGCTGCTAACCCTAAGATTCTGGGGGCTATCCCCGGGTTGGGCAGTGTTACTAGTTTTCTCTGCTGCTAAAAGATAAAAAATAGAAGAATGAAGATTGTCCACGAGCCAAACTCATTGTGTACAAAGCCTATATTATAATTATCTGACTCACACATTGGGCAATGATTAACACCACTAATCGCTTTATCGTCCATCTCATAATGGATTAGCGCGTTTCTATTGTCTTTCATATTAACAGACATAATCCTTAATCTTAATGTTGTTACACTAATTGTTTTAAGGATTAATAGATTAATATCTCGGAGATTGTAAACGGAATGCAGTACTTAATAGTATTAATCGGTTTTTAGTAACATTATTTAATCATAGTTCTAGACAATAGTTAACATCTAATTCTATATCTTTGTATTATTTAATTCTAATAAAATTAATTCGAGTTCTTTAATCATTTTCATTTAGGTGATGGCTGATGAACAAAGAATAGCTTGTTGCCCGGCAGCCTAATTACGTAAAAAAGCGACAGCAACGCGACCGCCACGCGACCGCAATCTCACTGTCAGCCA
The DNA here is from genome assembly GCA_947562105.1 of Shargacucullia verbasci. Lineage (NCBI taxonomy): Eukaryota > Metazoa > Arthropoda > Insecta > Lepidoptera > Noctuidae > Shargacucullia > Shargacucullia verbasci. The sequence continues at coordinate 5,221,404 of OX387296.1, forward strand.
ATACATTATATGACACAAAAATGACGTTTGTCAGAAGCTATCGCGCGATCTACGCCTGTCGCTACATCGGTAATTAGGCTGCGGGTCAAGAACAATAAGCCGAGAAGAAGAAAACTTCTAAATATTACCTTTTGTATTTATTGCTACGCTACACTGAACTTTTTCATTGATTCTCGACTGATTACGACATAAGGCTCCTACTATTGGTACAGCCTAACGATATCAATGGGAGAAGCATATGTCATTTCCTACAGAGGGACGCGATAGTCTGAGTAGCTTTTTTGACGGTTGTGAGATCTATTGAAACTGTCAACTTACGTCACCGAGACATGTGGAGTGCGACTAGTGAAGAAGTTTTTTATTTCAACTAGACCTCTTCAGGCACTTTTAAAAAGTCAAGACTTTAGGCGCACGGTTCCAAAGGGGGGTAGGTCCTATGGTGAAGAGACCAGCAAGAAACTTCGTGGATAGAGATCTCTTTGCAAAAAATAAAAAGTTAATTTAACATACATTATATAAGAAAAAACAAACTTATTTATACGTTACTACGAAAATAATGGTAGTGCAAAAAAAAGAGCATCGGCCCGACTTACCCTATAGATATTTAAAACCTGCAGATACATATATATACGTATTACAATCTCACATAGGATATATAGAACGCTCAGCAAAATATCTCAATCACTTCTAAATATTATTATTATCACACACAGGTAGTGTTACTCATTCAGTCAGGAATATTGACCCAATTTGTTTGAACAATCGAGCCGCCAAAACAAAGGAACAAAAATATACCGACTGCGGATCATAAAGTTGCTATTTGTTTACAATAAGTATAATAGTATTAAGGCGTCTGACTGCCACTGGTAACTTTGACGGTCCGACTTACCTGACTTATCAGTACTTAGTTTCAAGTTACATACACACCATGATAACACAACAAAGGGTCGTTTCGCACTCCGTATGAATTCCAGGAATGATAAGGGTTTTTTGGAAGGACCTAGTTATTTTTGAAAGAGCCATGCGTGCTCGCCTATTTGTTCCTTTGCATTAAGTTTTCAGGAACACACATTATGTGTACATTTGAAGGTCAGTGCCCTTATGTATTTTGTTTGAAAGGTAGGTATTTGTTGTGCATAGCCATTTGTTCGTTTGTCATTGTGTTTTCAGGGGCACACATTATGTGCACATTTTCAAGGTCAATGCCCTAGTATTTTTTGAATATTTTTGGTTCAGCGTGGGGTATAGTCAACATTAAAAGAATCTAAATATTGAACAGTCAGTTTTTAAAACTAGTAAGTACATCATTTGTAAGTACATCTTTAAAGAACAATTTTGAAATTCCAATAGTCAAAACACATTTTTGATGATTATCTTTATAAACCCGATTCAACCAGTCTTATCTTTTTCGGCTCCCAGAAACGCCCTAACCCGAGGTCCGACGCCCTTAGCAGTGTTATTACTTACATTAAATTAATTAGCCCGGCTGTAGGTCCGCCTAGTCTCAATAGTCTAGTTAAGCAGTCAAAGTTCTCTGAGCCAACTGCGAGAGAGATACAGGTACGAAAAAAGCAATTAATGTTAGACTGATGAAGTTCCACATTCAGACGTGGATTTTTACTGGCTGATTACGATGACATTGCCAGTATAATCTACTCTTAATTACCCGAACAAGGTCTTATAATCCAGCCATAAGAAATTTGACATGTTTACTTACGAGTGTACAGACACGCTATGCTAAGATTATTACAGTAATTAGTAGTCAGATGATAATTATCATGGTTTTTATTATCTCTATGTAAATTAAGAAGTATATTGACGGTATTAGATGACGTTTTTAATAGTTTGTTTGAGTACATACTTTGTGTGAGCTGAATTTGGAGGACATTTTTAAATTGGGACAAATTGTATTGAACTATTTTCTTTTAAAACCTATTTTCGCACTTAAATTTGTAGATCTATGCAATTTATTTAACTGTTTTGCAAGAGATACTACAACGCCAAATGATAGCGTAGCTAATGACTTGCCAAAGCGTTAAATTTCGAACACCTATTGCGAAAAAATGACCTTTGTCGTGTTGAAATTTGATTAGAATGACATCTCATTCTTCTCACGACTTGTTTCGCAATTGTAGTTTTAAATAAAGAATCTATAAACTGCCTACATAACGGCTGTTTACGTCACTTCTTTTGTAAGCAATATTATTGGTGCCTTTAAAAGCACGCAATAATGATCCAGCAAATTAATGATATTTGTATAAACTACGTGGAGAATAGAGATAGTGATTATTGATAAACCAATTTTACTTCTATTTATAAAGGTAATACGTTGTTACCTGACGGCCTTGATACTGGGCACTTGCTACTTAACATCGGTGATGTCATTGCGTGTTCTTTCTTTTGTCTTCTCTATAAATAGTACCATTTCGTATTAGTTTGGCTATTTCCTCGCGCTTCTCCTGAACATATAGGTACATTTTTCTTAAAAAATAATATTTTTGTTGGTTCACCGAAAATCATCACAGCACATCGTAGTGCGGTGCTATTTTATGTTTCAACCTCCATAATCTCATTAATTTTATTATCATCATAACAACATTCAATTTTTGCATAAAGATCAAATACATGTCTCAAAATAGGGCACTATTTCATTGAGTTAAATTTTCCCTTTCATAAGTTACATTGTTAAGATTGTATCAAAAGATTGCTGTTTTGTGCCTAACGATCCTTTGAGGCATAAAATATAATTATGATTTTGTATCACATCTCTATTTAAAACTATTTCTAGTTCTACATAAGTGCTTATATAAATTTACGGAAAGCTATGGAAACTTTAATTAGGAAAAGGACCATTATTATAAAGTGTATATTTCGTGAAATCAAACGTTATTCAATTACTGTATGTTTCTGTGTATAGACAATACTAGAGATGTGTAACAATTATATAACATAAATCTCGTTGAAATATGTTTATATTTTATGGCAATTTTTCAGTCATAGTTTCACTATTTAAATTATTTCAATATCTATACATATAAATAAAATTGGAGTGTCTGTTTGTAATATTGAAATAACCGTTTTTTACTACATGCATATGAATATATATACGGTACATACACCAAAATAACATTTTTTACAATTTTTGTCTGTCTGTCTGTCTGTCTGTCTGTCTGTTTGTATAGGCTAATCTCTGAAATGGCTGGACCGATTTTGACGGGACTTTTATTGGCAGGTAGCTGATGTAATAAGGAGTAACTTAGGCTACTTTTATTTTAGAAAAATAATAAAATAGAAAAAAAATAGGGTTAAGTGCATTTGGTCTCACTAAAAAATACATTGGTTCCGACATCCACGCGAACGAAGTCGCGGGCACAGCTAGTATAAAAATATAAATATAAAATCACCCCAAATCCTACCATCCTCGCCTATGTCAAATTAATCAATATCCTTCGTATATATTCAACGCCATAGAGCTAAATTATCACACAGAAATCCTTCATTTATTCCCTTGGATAACCACGTCAGAGCAGCGATAAAAAACGAAAGCATTTACTACTATAAAATCTATGTAATAAATTACTTACAGTCTATTAGGTACCTATGGTATCTTTACCAACACACATAAATGTTATTAACATAATTATTCTCTGATATAAACATTGTTCTGACGAAATCGTTTATATATGTGCTAAACAAATATTTTTGGACTTGAAACAGAAGCCATGTGTAAACACTTTAATTTGAGTAATAAAGTGTTCGGGAAGATAACAATTAAATAATATGCTGAGTCGGCAATTTGTTTTAGAATAATATAGATACTTTTTATTAGTTGGCTTGCTTTTATTGTACAGATTTTTAATGAGATCAAGGGTAGTTGTACAACTGGAAAATAAATAAGGTTGCAGATAATCTGTACTGTAAGCGCCTAGGTACAATACAATAACAATTGAAAGATACAAAGTATTTAAGGTAGTATTTACTTTTTGTGTTTTTACAGTGTCTAAGCGGATTAACAGGCGCCATTAATTTTGGATTACTGTTATCGTAAACACCTTGTTACGTAAAGTAGCATAATAGATATCCAGTACATTGCTGTCAGTGGAGCTCTGCTAATCTAGGTCTGAATGATCTAGGAGTCTAAAAACGCCGCTTTACTTGAATCTAAGAATGATTCTTATTACAAATATCCAAATATCCAGTAAATTGATAAGTCTTATTTTCTGTCACGCAAGGTTCATATTTCGCAATCATGTGTTTGAAAGATGCATTGGAGTTTTCTTGTTGAATTGTTCAGTTTGGCTATTTTAGCTCTGCTGTAATCGCATCAATATACAATTTTAGTGTGTCGCAACTGAGAAATTAGACTCACGTCCAACAATAGAGAGAGCTAGACTATGTATGTTGACGCCATGGCAGAAGACCCGACGTAGTTTCTTGTGAAAACATAAAAATGTTGACACCGGAAGCGGCCCAAATGTATGTTGCCAAACAAAATATTTTAATATTTTCGTCAATACCTCTTGTACTCAGTACATACCTCGCTTTCCGACTAAACTATACTTCATTCAACTTTAAACAAGTTACCGACTCATTACGTACAAAACCCATGATTGTTCACACCATTACTAAACTGACACGAACTAACACCGAATTCTAGACTCAACAAGGTGTCTAGTGGCACTACCAAGCCCATACACAAAACAACCATAACAACCAACCTAACTTATTCAATTATACGTTCTTCCTGCTACAAAATTAAGTTGAAAATCGTCTATCTCACTACTAAAATTACATCTTAGCAATTATGATATTTATTATGCAACGATTTAAGTGTAAAATGGTTTGGCCAGTTGAAAAGTTACGTTAGTTAAGTTTGAACACTAACTTGTTTGAGTCGGCTCTTTTGATATCTGGTACAAAGGGCGCCGGCTGAGTGTCGTGTGTCCCTCGCCCACCTGACCGGTGTTTGCGTGTGCGCTTCGAAATGGTCGCTTGCGGTGTACCAACCTTATGCCACGTTGATGTTAAAGGTATGTTTAGAATATTAGATGTACCTAGTTCATTTCAATTGATATCAATAACGATTACAAATTCATTTGCGCTTCGTACTAACATTGTGAACTTAGCGTGGCAGCAATAATAACTTTGTATTACCAAGCCATTACTGCTGTCGCGTTGCTTAAGCGATCTATGCATGACAAGTGTTTAGACCGCAATTAAGGTTGGTCCCTAATTGTTATTAAATTCAATTGAAACAAACTATAGAAATTGCTGTGGTCTTCTGATACGATATGAATAACTTTAATTTACACAATAAGCAGTGATAGAACTATCGTACTAACTGTGGCTGTTGAACATTTGCCTTCGACGCAGGAGGGGTCTGAGTTCGAACCCGGCCCACGCCTCTAATTTTTGGGTCTTGATGGTGTAGGTGGTGGTCAACAAACCCGCATCGGGGCAGCGTAGTGGACAGGCCTTACTGTTCTGACGGCCCGTGCCCGGTAGGTATCGAGACTATAGGTTCCATTATTATTAACTTAATATTTTCACCTTTGAAAAACACCTAATAGAGATATATATACCTATATAGCATCACACTAGCAGCGTTCAGTTCTGATGCATATGTGTAAACACGTTCACACTTTTCCTTTACATATTAACCGTGATACTGAATCATAGCTGTATCGTTACGCCTGATTTTCTGGTTTTCACCTCGTGCAATATAATAATGTTGTAGCTAGCGCTTCACGCTATCATCACTAGCTATGAAAAAGTTAAGAGTTGTAACAAAAGGAGAGCAGCGAATGGAAATAACAAATATTGTTAAGTATTTATCTTCAAACCACTGGAAATTAATCTCTCTTACATAGGGTATTTAAAAATAAAACATTAAGTAACTTATTAAACCTACTTTGCAGATTTTTTATTTTGGACCTGCTTTCCAACCTTATATCTACCTTCTGGCTGATATTACTCATATTGTCTAGTTCCAAAGATAGTCCAACAATAATCTTTTGTGCCTAAGTCCTTGTGTTAACTAGATCGAATTGTCTGTGAACACCTACACAAGTCTTTGTGCGTTATTTTAGGATAATAACAAAGACACATTTTAGTGCATTGTTAAAATTTGGTACGTTTCGTCTGTAGGTTCTCTAATAATATGATGTCTTCATACTTCATTTTTACTTAATTCTTCTTCTCTCTTCATTATTTTATTTCATTCTTCATTGTTTGTTATGATACGTCTTCTGTTGTTTTGACAGCAAGAAAACTGCTCATGCCGTTTTGGATAGATAGTTTTGTTACATTAGATTGTTACTCGGAGAGGATATCTCCAAATGTTATACCTAACCAGTATAGTTCATACTGAACTTTGTCGTATTTAGTTAACATCAAGCAGTTCAATTTTGCTTTCTCTATTCTGAACCTTTTAGGTTCATTATTTTTCAAGATAATGTAATACTAAATTGTTTGCTACCTACTTCCCCGTATCATTGCTTCTACAAAACTCAAGTTTAATTAACTGACAGCGAAATGTCGAATAGGTATTATTCCTCAAAAGTTAATTTGTAATTAAACTAATTATTTATTGAGTAGGTACTTAATTAGTACCTACTATGAATTTAATATTAATTTTTAATAGATAAATTAGGTAAGTACTTAGGTACCCGTTTATTTTAAATTAATTACCAATTATGAAGCTTTTCTTAAAAAAAAAACTAATTTAATTAAATATTCAAAAATAAACAGAATTTGGTATGAGTAAAATAAATTAGATGTATGAATTACTTAGTAAAGTAGGTAGGTATTAAATATTTAAAACATCAAAGCTATAAACAAATTTCTTTTATTTTTAAGAACGGTGTGAAATGCAATTTTACACATACAGTAATACACATCATGAATTCATGACCTCAAATAAGAAACAAAGCAAAATCTCGCAGATTTAGATAGAGTACCGATGGAACATAAACAATTCAATCCAAACGACGTAGCTTTCACTAACACTCCAAAACAGTACACAAAGCTCCGTGTAATACGTGCCTAATCTCAATACAGATACAAATTACGACAACCGTACAAAGACATACGACCATCAAGTACAAAGCCTTGCCTACGAAACTAAATTACCAGAGCAATCCGCTCACCTAATAGCTTCAACGGGACGCCGCCGTGCCGTGTCACCAAAAATTTGCATTACCAAACAAACTCAATTACGAAACGATACAAAACCTTCAACACTTAACTTTGACAAAGTTCCATGTCTCTACATAGAACATTGAAAATAGAACTTAGTCAGCGCAAGTAAGGGGATGGTTGAAGCAATTCGCGATTGTTACCGATCGATTCCGAAGGCAGAACTCGGTAGGCCCCGCCTATTGGGAGGTGCGGCTGCTTCGGGAGCCAGCACAGGCGCCCGGACAGAGCGGCTCTTTTGATCTGCCCCCCTCCCCGCGGCACGCAAGCGCAGGCCCAGATAACAAACGCACACAAACTCATAACGCTCCGCGCGCTCTCACAAGCCGGTTGTCAGTTCAAACCAGTTTTGCAGTGACGACACAGCTACAGTGATACCAAAGTGAGCCCGAGAGGACAGTGCCCTAGTGTTTAGTTGTATGGACAATTGATTTGTGGAAATGGAAGATAAGCCGTATAGTGTTGATAGTTCGGACGATATCAATATCGAGGAGGAGGAAGAACATATTGAGGAAAATCACAGTAAGTGTCTATTTGTAGTTTTTGCGAGTTTGTTTTTATTGTTTTATGTGTTCAATGATGATAATAAGGAAAAACAAGATATTTATTTTGATGTTTCATCCTCATCAGATCAGGAACGCTCTTTACCGTTTATTTTAAATTATCATAAACACACTTGTTTTGGTAAATGTAAACTTAAGTTTTTTTTTTTTGAGGTTTAAGTTGTACATAAGTGCCTTCTCATTACATTCTTGTATTTTAAAAGAAGTACCTATTACTATACTACTTATTTGTCTTTTAAAAAATATATATCATTTACTTTGTACAGTTAATTTTGGTGTACACTAAAGAATACTGTATCTATCTAATAATTCTTAAACTTCGTACATATAAAAGAACAGGAATTATATATTTGGCAATATACTAAATATACCTCTCATTATTTCCCCAGGCTACCCACCGGACTTCCCAATTGAAGCTTTAGTCAAGCTCGAGCGGCCGTCACCCCCTTTGCCAACACCGCCGCACACGCCCACCGACGACACGCCCCCAGCCGTCGTTATCTCGCGCCATCAACCTTGGACGCCACCTGCGCAACCCTATAACTACCCCCGACCAGCCATGCAAACCCCCTACCCGTACGAGAAAGTTCCAATGCAGAATTATTCGCACCCCATGTCGGCCTACGTGCAAGCCCAAGTCGCAACGCTTCCACCGTCGGCGCCGTACCACGCTATGCTGGTCAACCAGTGGATCAGAAACGCCGCTTTCTACCACCACTCGTTGAGATACCCAGGGGTCATGGCTCAAAGAATGCCAGGAAGGAACCCGCCACCAATGCGAGCACCAGGCGTTCCTGGAACGAGACCTAAGAAGCAGTTTATTTGCAAATACTGCAACCGCCAGTTCACGAAGTCCTACAACTTGCTGATACATGAGAGGACTCATACGGATGAGAGGCCGTATTCATGTGATATCTGCGGGAAAGCTTTCCGCCGGCAAGACCACCTCAGAGACCATAGGTATGTATTATCATTTTTATCTTTATTTAAGTTTTCTGTCACGTGTTATTAGGTTTCATGTTACATGACAGTGTTTATGATTAATGTTTATTTAAAAGGCTATCTGGAATTTTAAAGTTTAACATCATTGTTTTCAAATCTTTTAAATCATTATTTGGATTAGACCTGACTAGAAAAGCAAAACAAAATAGCACAAAAATAGAAAGAGCTAATTAAGTTAAAAATCCTGCTACAAACTTATCTTACAATCCAAGCTAATAAATGCGTGTTAGGAACCACTTATGTTTAATGATTATTTACTTACACTACATTACTTTCACTAGTTAAAGGATTACCCGATGTTGGTAATCAATTTATCTGGAAGACTCCTAATTTAATTTAATGTTTCCCTCGAAATACCAACAACGTGATTTAGGACGTGTTTCACCGAGGCATTGTTGACGATAAGAGTAGAAAAAAAAATTAAAAGTGTAAACCTTTTTGTGAGGTCGCGAGGCGGCGGGCGCACGCGCGCCCTCGCCAACCGGTTTCGTTCTTTACGATCACCATATCTGTCTTGCTCCGCCGTCGAACAAATTACACGTTATATTTCTTCGCTTTTACGAGACCAAAGTTTTTTTTCTCATATCGTACCGAATATATTAACAGTCTAATGTGTCCGTAATGTAGAATCACTTCAATTTTCATTCAAAGCGCTTATTTCGTCGCATATTGAGCCATAAAGACTTAGATGTTTGTTTACATTGTGTACTCGCTAGAAGTGAAAGTTGAGCTTGTGTCTAATTTTTGTTTTCTATTTTCCAGGTACATACATTCAAAGGAGAAGCCATTCAAATGTACTGAGTGTGGAAAAGGATTCTGCCAATCAAGGACTCTGGCTGTGCATAAAATTTTGCACATGGAAGAATCTCCCCACAAGTGCCCAGTATGCAACAAGAGTTTCAACCAAAGATCTAACTTGAAAACGCACCTGTTAACACACAGCGATGCAAACAAGCATCATTTGGAGCATTTGGAAGGTTGTCAAGAAGTATCCTCCACGAGTCAGTCGGAGAATTCTCTATTGGACCTTTCACATAAACCTTCGCCGCCTTTACCGCAACAAGTTCAACCACTTGTGAGTCCACACCAATCTCCAGTTGAAGGGCCCAAGAGAACTTTGGGCTTCTCTATAGAAGACATCATGAAGCGTTGAGTCTCAAATCTGTATATATTTATTACTTGTTCTCCCGCGTTCTACGGTACCTGTTGAAATTGGCAAGAGGCTTACATTCAGGGATATGTTTATTTTAGTTAATTTATAGTTGCCAAAGATGTATCACTGACTGATTAGTAAGTTTTCTTATCACTGAGCATCCGTTTTTCCTGTTTCATTTATCAGCTCTAATAGTAATCAATGTGTCATTATTTCTATCATTATTTGTACCATTAAAATGGATCATGTTACAGCCGAAACTCGGATCTTTTTTCACTTAAAAGACTGAAATTGTTTTTAATTATTGTTATTGTTTATGTAGAGGTTTATTTATTGTGATAAGGTTAACTAAGATAAGTTTATGGTTAACTAAAGTTACCGAAAAAGTATTACCTTCGTTTTTAAGTTCGTTTCGTTCCAAAATTATGGCTATGACATCATTGAAAACATGTTCAAAAATTAGATGTATGTTGTATAAGCTAGAAGACTTAGTAAATAGTTTTAGTGCATGTAAATTTCTTGTAAATATGTAAATTAAGTATTATAGTTAAGTCGACGAGGCTACTTATAGAAATACAATTATAATAAAAGAAAATATAATTGAACAGTACTGCATCGTTTTATTTCTTTTGCGTGTTAATCTACGTTATCAATGTAATAAAGATAATGTAATTTATAACGCTTGAAGTACCTCCTTTAAATGCTAAGATATAAATTAAAGTAATATTCGAAATATTATCTATCGGTAATTTGCTTGAAGTAGATGAATGTCATCTTCATCTTTCGTTAACTAAATGTCAAAATTATCTTCCAAAGCTAACTTGCTAGGCTAGTGAAAATTATTTGCATTCTCAATTTTATTTCTTCGACAAAATACATAGATTTCTTATAACAAAGTTAACATCTGTGTTATAATTTTCAGCCTTTATGCTAATTTTTAAATCTTAATTTTAACTCTCAGTTCAACTGACATTTAACTCAGAAACTCTTGTTATTTATAATAAAAAATATTTTTCTCCTATAGAGCAAAAACTTAAGTAACGGTTTCATAGCGTGTCAGGTTGCCCATTAGCGAGTGGCCTATGGGCTACTAATAGGGTTTTCACCGCTTCATTTTTAAGACATGTAATTTTTAATTAGGTTAATGTTTTAAAAGATGTGTGTTGAATTTGGAACTTGTTGGACTTATCCATAATCATCACCAATAATAAATATGTTGAATAAGGAGTAGTGACTTTGATGACGATTTATATTTTTTATCCATTCTCAAAAGTAAGGTAAGGTACGCTTGAAAAAGTTATTATGACAGGGTTTTATTGACTTTTGACAGTTAAATTATGTGCATCGTGTCCCCAAAATTGATGATGGCAAATTGTGTGACATGAGTATTGAAAGAACTAGAAGTTTTGCCATCTAAACGTGAACAAGGTAAGAATTATAGTTATTGACAACCCTACACATCACACGTCGTGCAATACCAAACACAATCATTATAGTAATGTAATGAAATTAATTATAATTATAGGTGAGAGCCAGTCGAGAGCGATTTCGTACCAAACCGGTTTTAAGTAATCATCATCTTTGCTAATAAAAAATCGTGATGAAATTCATATGTACATTTCAATTGAATTTTTGTACGCACGTACGCAGGTATGTGAGTAATTAGCTATAATAACATGTAAATAGGTGAATGAGTTGAACTCTCATTCAGTTCAACGTTCAATATTAAATAAACTTTATAAAAATAAATAAATTCTGAATCAGAACCACTTACTGTTATCCAGTGACATTTTATTGGTTAAAAAAAATTAAATTATGACTATAGCATAACAGCCTGTATTTCCCGAAGGGTTAGACAAAGGTATAGATAGTACTGTCCTTTAATATGTGACCGATGCCGTTATTAAGCCCCCTGTAATATTGTAATATTTAAAGTTTTATTTTATCAATGATAAAATTATTTAGCTATTGTAATTTTGTTAATGTTAATTTATCTTGACAACATTATAGGAATCCCACAGGGTAGACACTTTGGACCACTGTTCATTTGAAGGACCTGATAAATATCCATCTTAAATTTGTGATTTAGGGTAAGTATGAATATTTCAAGACTGTCTCTGTCTTTTAGCTTCAGGTATTACAGATTTACTCATTAATGAATATTGATCATTATGACACTTCACAGCGGTATAACTAAGAACGCTGAAAATCTATCTCGTTTATTGCCTTACTAAAAATTGTTTTGTTATGTTGATAGTAGAATTAAACACTAACATATCAGTTGATCTCATGTTAAACTAATTGAATCTTTAAATTACAAAATGCATTAACAATATTGATTAAATCAATCTTGATCTAGATCTAACAATCTAGTTTACGTTGGTCTGTGACTGATAAATTCAAGTGTTTGTCAACGTTTTCGATTTACTGAGTAACTACAGATTATTCGTTTTTATAATTGTCTGCTGAATTACAAATGTGATCTTTGTTTAGTTTTAGATGAGTACTTCAATCAGCTGACTGAATTTATCTACCAGCTTGCTAGAAAGTATGCCAGGTATAGAGCTGGCACTACGATTAGTAATAATTTATAGGCAGTGGCGTGAGGTTCATAATGACAAAAAGAAACTGTCTACCCTACATAACTTAGATAAATATTTATTATAAGATATTTGAGGTGGCAAATCACATACATCATTATTTAATCGACAAGACGACGAACCAATACCAATATGCAGTAGGAATTATTGGTAAGTAAGCTTTTAAAATTTTATGCCTACCCTGTCTAAAAACTCTGTGCACGCCGCTGCTTATAGGATATTATACCTTCTATTTTATTGTTTCTGTATTATATCTCTACTGTTTCTGTAAGTACTATTGTTTGATTCAACAAGGATTCAGTCCTTACTGAGAATATTATTCTAAAAGTTCACATGTTAAATATCTATCTACTTAGAGGGTGGGTAATTTATTCTCTAAGACACGTATTTCGTATAGTATTAATAAAACCTTTGACGATATAATGACAATACGAAAATGTATATTATAAGTAAAAACCTATGCTATCAAACTTAGGTAGATATATAGAAAAGATGATTCATCCATTTTAAACTAAGTTACTGACGAGATTATCAAGCATGTACACATTCCATCCTTTAATGTAAATTATAATGTAATCATACATTCCTTACATATTGCTGTATTAAAGTAAGAGCGTTTTATAAAGTACTATAATTTTCAGATGCCTCGGCATTCTCTCAAGGAATTATAAAATTCTTTGGTAATGGTCGCGGTTGCGCCATCTAGTTGGTGACTGTCAAACTACGATATGTCATTTGTCACCATACGATGTCGCTACGCGTAGTTCTCGATGATAGTTTCGAAACAAGGTTTTTGTGAAGGCTCTGGTTTTTCATTTGCTGGGAGTTTGTACTCATGTATTTGGTAGCTATACGAGTGATGATCTATTTATTAAACACCTATTAAAAATCGAGAAAATAAAATTTTAAAATTCTGTTCTAAAAAATGTTTCTCAAAAGAATATTTTTTATACTTCATCCCGCTAGAAATCATTGAAGACTTAAATAAAAGAAAGAGTTCTTTGCTCTGTTTATATAATCCTCGTACATTGTTTAGTAATAGGAAGATTAACCACAGCATCTTAACGTATAACGGCTTATTTTTTATCGGATTAGGTCAAGAAAGCTTATTTAAATTTTGTTAAGTAGAGATTGACTTAACAAAACGGATTTAACGGTCGGTCTCCAAGAAATATAGAATCGAAGCAAAACATAAAATTAAAAAAGAAAGATCCAACCAATTTACTCAAATCGACGTGTGATTGATGATTGAACACTAAACTTGCATCTGCAATTTGCCAGTCAATGGAAATTGCAACAAATACCGTCTGATTGGGCTCTAATCGCAACGCAATCGCGCATTTTTCCCCTAAATCGCCGTGAATTCCCATGACTATTCAGTTTATCCCATTCCGATAATTGGGTTTGTTGTTTTATACCAATTAAAAGCAATTCGGAAGGGATTAAAGTCGAATTTGGGGAGAAAATGGGGCGATAATTCAAACGATTTTGACCGTCATGGCGGCGCGCGTATGCGCAACCTGACTGACGTTGTTGATTTATGAATGTATCGCACTGAGTTATTGATGTTAATACAAGCAGTTCTATTCAATTAGTTACAATCGATATAGTAAATTAATGAGCTGTGAAACTATTGATTGTGTTATCGTTACTTTCGATTATACCTTTATTAACTTCTATTACAATAGTAGGTAACTTTACTGTGTTTCTGATGAATGGTTCAATGCTATTTGCTCCCAACTTTAGGTTTCTCCTTCTGAATATTCTGTATTATCTACAGTCTTTGATTCAAGTTTAATAGATGTTTAGTAATCTACATTTCCGTGAATTGGTATAAGATCGACTTTGTGACTTAAAGTACTAACTGCTATCTTTTCTTTTTTCAACATAACCTTTTCTGTACCTCTTATGTACTGTGCAAATAAATTAACTTAAGTAGCACTGTTTTTTTCACGCTATTTTGAAAATACGGTGGCAAAAGTTTTGGCATGATCAAAACGATTCTTCGTGCAAACAATTGCTATTGTTTAGAAAGTTGATCTTTCTTAAAAGCTATATTTCTCGACCTTTTGGCCTCACACAATCATATCGCGTGGTAGATTTGTTCAATCTAATGAAGATTGCATTAACCCTTAGGCTAGTTCAAACGTAACGACCACCTGAAGTAGCTTATTGGTAACTTCACGAAATTATATATAGATTTATTACTACTTACTCAATTATTTGATGTTTTTTGAGGAAGATTTATGTGTAGCTGTGAGCGTTTCAACCGTTATTTTTTTAAAGGATTAAGATAGGTTGATTTATTGTTGCATAAGTTAAGGTTAGATTCGTGGGTTTTGGATTGAATTTTCGCCTGAGGGTGCAAGGTGTTGGCCCAAGGTGCTTTAGCTGCTGATTTGGCTGTAGTTTATTAGTGAAGTTGAGTTTAGTTTTCATAAAAGTGAGTAGAGCTTCAAGCGGTATCAATTCTTTCGGTTAAAGTACAATTTCGATTAGTTGCATTAGGATTGCAAATTTTCATATACAAAGTATACCCAGAAATGGGAGTCCGGTTACTTATAGATATTTAGTCTATCAGATTTATAGTAAAGCTCAAAAGACATTAGGCACTCTGGGTACAACTAAATACTTTAAATTTACTTAGAATTTCTCCAATACCTACCTACCTACCAATATGATTCTAAGTCCCACAGATTAATAATTCAAAATCTAAATTGTATTTCAAAACCCACTCCACGCATCGAAGTTGGCGCACGCGCCACCTGGCGGCATCCTCACGCGATGCTGATTGGCAGCTGTCAATCATCACATATCAAACGCATAATAGGTTTCATTTCGGCCAATTAGAGGTCCGACGCACCCACTGCCGGTGAAAAGTAAAACCCTACATAATAGCTAATGTACGATAATATGATGTAAAAGTGATTGAACACAGTGTTTGGTTTGCCCAGCCTTGCGTGTTGTCGAAATTTGGGAATGATTGGCGAAATTTCAAATTTTTGGGTATAGTATTTAGAATTTGTATTTAGGTAGTCTTTAAAATTCTACCGCTGACGTCATTTTAGAGTTCATTTGACGTTTTACACAGTTCTTTCTCTTTCTTGCCTTTTTTTTAACTCTTTTCATAAAAGCATCAACTTAATTCTGCTTATAACATGCTTTTATATCACCGCATCACATATTATCATCCGTATCACAACAAACGAACTTTTACACACAAGTTGTAGGTAACAACATCTAACACAAATACCTAACTAATCAATACGCTTCCACAACATAAAACTATTCACATTTGCAAAGCGAATAATCTAATCGTCCCAAGTTAACACGCACTTCCTATGTTTTTGCATTGATGTTTGTTTCGTCTTCGTATAATACAGTCTTCTGAGGTACAAATTGATTGTCTTCAATCGATTAACGTGAAACGGTTCCTGATTTATCGATTAATTAATCGTACGGAAGTGCGGAAGTGTGATTGATCTTACAATTCCGGGTTGGTTCATATATCGTTTAGCGGAGTTCGTATGTGGTATTTATGTTCTGTGAAGGAAGGTCAAGGTACTGTTTTGTTAGAATTACGTCATTGGGTAGTAAGTTATGTTGTTTGTTGTAAATCAAACACATATATATGATATAAATAGTAAGTTTAGCTCATTTTATCTGTATATACCTACATCAATGCGAGACAGAAATCTGCTTCAACTATTTTTAGAACTGGAGGTCTCTTTTTCCTCCTTCCAATGTCTGCCTTTGTGCTTCTTTTTTATGGTATAGGCGGCAAACGAGCAGACGGATCACCTGATGGTAAGCGATTACCGTCGCCCATGGACACCCGCAACACCAGAGGAGTCACAAGTGCGTTGCCGGCCTTTTAAAAAGTAGTACGCTCTTGAAGGTTTTAAGATCGGTTTCTAGATGTCGTTTTTTCGTGTTTCAAACGACTGTTTTCAACTAAAGGCAGTACTGCAGCTCTTTGGAATAGTTTTGAACGATTTTGTCTACTATACCTTACGCTTTTTACGAAACATTTAAAAACAATGATTGACAAGCGAGAAACCGCACTTGAATAAAAAATATTATATGTATTTCCTTTTTTACTTAATTCAGTATTCTATGATTACAGGTTACCGTTTCATGTCAAAATGGATGCTTGATAGACAGTAGAGCGACAGAACCTTTTCTACCTGTTGAAAGTTTGGATTCTTATGAAGCAATTGTAAATTTTAATTATAGTGGAATTTACCGAATTTGTTTGCCATGTTGCTTTTTTTAGTACCTAAGTATTTTATGTTATCGGAATCGAGGTATAATTATAATGTCAAAAAATCTGTGTTTTTTTTTTTTTAATGAGGTACACCTTATAATATGGATCTCTCTCTGTCAATCAATCTCTTGACTAGAATTTCAGTATAATTTCTGCAGACTTCATTTTGGGAGACACATACAGCTTCATTATCATATCTCTTTAAAATAATTGGCATATTTTACTGATTTTGACTCTAAATTAGAGTGTCGTTGTGTATTTTATCTTTTCTAAGATCGCATTGCATTTTCTGTAATGATATTATAAATATGTGTGTGTAATCAAATACATATTCTTCGATGCCAAAAATGGAATCAGAGTGGCAAGACTTAATTTATATTTACGGATTTTGCTTTAGCTCCTTATAGCGTTTTATGCCTCTAAAGTTGCGCGTATAATTTTATAAAAATATAAGTATCAGTCATAATTATACCTTGCTTATAATAATTATCACTATTTTAAACTGACCTATTAAATCATAGAATAAAAGGGTAAAGTACTCAATCGAAACTAACCTTCAAACTGACAACCTAAATAAAACCAGGTAATCAAAAAAATAGAAAATGGACGTTTGAAAATACAGATATATAATTATAAAAGATCAAAATGTGAGTTGGCCAAACGGCCCGGTTATTAAACGAATTTAGGGGCAAATGTGGTTATAATTGTCCGAAATCGTTTCCAATGATACAGGAATAGAATATAATTTTATTGTGACTAAAAAAGACACAAAATGTTGCAGTTTTGCGGTTACCAGTTTCGAGGGATGTGCCTTCCGTCCCGTACTCTGTCATTTCGCAAAATAACTGGCATTGTGTAAAAGGGACGATTTCATTTCTTTAATGAATGGTTCTTGACAATTTGATGTCATATAAATTGGTGTGATGCATAGATTTATGACTACCTTTTGGTTTGAAATTTGGGATGACAAATTATAAAAATCTTATGTGATTAATTCTAGTGATTTCATGTTTTCTAACAATTTAATGTTATTGTTATTACACAGATTCTTCAAAATATTTTTTCTCTTTATACTCCTGCGGCCAAAGATATTTCGATAGGCATAGTAACTTGCTATTTCTGTAAGCTATGCTGGTGAATCCAGTTTTTACATTTTAACTTCGGATAATTTAGATTTGCTCAGCTACCTATGAAATGCCATAGACTTGTTTGAGAATTTTCATAGCGAGATACAGTATGTACAGCCAAAGGTTAAGGTGAAAAAGACAAAATCATGTACTTCCAAGAACGATTAGTTTCAGTTAATCGATAGAATCAATTCTAGGAGGTTTACTGTTAGCCTCTACTAAAAAGCAATTTGCTCAAACATCAAAACCCAATTCGGACAAATCATACAGCAGAACAAATTAGGTCTACCGCACATCTATTCCGAATCACCAACAAATTAAACGGGTAGACACTTAATTCGCTAAATAATAAGTTTACACAAAGTGAAGCCGACATTTCAGTAAGTAATGACTAATTCATTGGCGCCACCGCGGTTGTCGGCGCCAACCTTTACCTCGCCTTCACCATTCACTATTTACCACAAACTAATCAAACAACGTATCATTATACCGTCATTTTTGGAAATGATCACCCGTGGGATAGACAATGAAAATGAGTAAAAGCTGGGTACAATGATTATGGAGATGAAATAATCGACGTATAAAATACCTAACATTTAGACGCCTCTTAGAGTATCTTGATAATAAAAACCGTTTTGCAAACACCTTATATACAGTTACGGAAAGAATTGGAAAATCGCTCACATTTTTCAACATTACCGATAAGGCAATGTTTGCTTTTGTAATAAAACAGTCTTATTTAGGTACAAAAATTACAGGTTACATAAACTTTGCCAATTATTTCGATACCGTTTATCGATGTCAAATTTAATCAAGATAATAACATCTAACATGAAATTAATAAGCTTTGTTAAACGATAACAAGTAAACTAAACCATCATATGAATAGCCGTGCATATCTGCACAATGAAACGTACTTTAATCTATGTCAAAATTATAAGGTGTTTACGTTCGACATGTCAAAAATTATGGCGTCCTTTATTTGCGGTGCAGGTTGTGCCGGGCACCTATTATTATAACGAGGGCGATATTTCAGTTTTTGTGCCATTTGTGAATGGACTCCTATGGTTTCGGTTGCGAATTCATTTTTTTGCGATACATTGTAACTTTAATGGGGCTGCCTACAATATTCTGTAATTTGTAGGTTAATATTTGGGTATTAACATTAGTCATTTTGTATAGTTGCTACTTAAAGGTATTAGTTTAGAATGAAATGTCAAATCAATGCATTTATTAGGAAACTTTTTTTATACGCGTTAACATGGTTGATTTTTTGGACTAGCTATAGTATACCTTGGACATTTTATATCATCTTATAACGTCTTCAAATGTCAGTGATAATTTATTTATATTCGGAATCTACAATGTCACGATACCACCGTTACAACTAATGTGATCTCAAAGTCTTCTGCAGGTTTTTTTGTTAATTTTACTGCACCCTACTATTTATTCCAGTATCGTGGGTGCGTTTACGAACACACATCCAGACTCGGAACCACAATCTGTAGGCCATACAAATATTTGTTCCTTGCGGGAATCGAACCTGCGACACGTAGCGCAGCACTCGAATGTTGTGACAGCAACTTCAACCGTACCGTCAAAATAAATATTTTACACAATGATGGGTGGTTTCCACATGTTATCATCGGCTGATTGATAACTATGCAATTGGTAATTAAATCTGTAAGTGCCAATAAGAACAACAAACAATAGTTTGTATGCACTTCCAACTGCAAGTGCATGATTGCTTTTCATCTGCAATCAATCCACTTCATGTCCTGACTATATACGGTGCTGATAGTCGATTAACTGATTATCTCTTCTTCTGTGCCCAAAAGAAAACACGAGCATGTAGTGAAGCGGTCGTTTACAAAAATAACACTACTATTATTTTTTCAAAAAATCTTGCAAGTCTTTTATACGTCACGATTTTATAATTTGAAATGTCACATTAAGTGTCATCTAGTAAAATATGATGTATCTGTATCTAGCGACATATTAATGTGACTGATAAATTGTCCAGATTGTGTACATAGGTGGTCATAACTACCAGTTATCTGACTGATAAAATGGCGCACGTGCCAGATGGTGATACGAACTAAGTAGGTAAATACTCTTTATGATTTTTTTAAATGTAGTTCTGACGTCGACATTTGGTCTGCTGTGGGCTATTAGCCCGGATATACATCATGTCATTGTACATATTTATCACCAATTAATAGATCACCGGTTAAGGGAAAACCAGGCAAACAATTTCAAATGAGCTGGATTATATCTAAGCCATTAAAAAATTATAAAGATCGTTTTTACACACTTTTCTATAGTATGTCATTTCTAAAACTGTATCACTCGTCCTTCGCAGAGACCTATAAAATAAAATCACGTCCTATAAAAATTACCCAAACACAACCTTACATTTAAAACCCATACAACAAACAGACGATCCTAGATTACCTCCGACCCAAAAACAAAGCAAACTCACCTGCAAGTAACACCCAAAACATTAGCCTTGCCTTCACGACTTGCCCGAAGCGAACATGCTTATTAGGGCTGCACCGCACCTGTGTGAATATTTTCATAATCTCACTAATTAGAGGTTCGCGATTCTTCCCAAAGACGCCGAACATTCGGGTTTTACTGCGGAGGCAATAAATTCTTCGACATTTGACCCTGTGGAGTTTTTAGGGAATTCTTCCTGAGGCTGTCGCTGTAACGATTTCGTATAGAGTAGGGTATCAAGTTTTGTTTATGTCGACCGTTTGTTTATATTAAATATCAGTTACGTGGAAACGACACCGTTGATTTGTTTAGTGATTTTATGATTCGATATGTTTACATTAAGATTAGTTTGTTTTTTCTACTTCATAAACTTGAAACTGTATTGCCTGATGTAAAATCTCAATCGCGTTAAAGATGACATCATAATCGGGTATATTAATGTCATCTAAATGTTTTTACAAAATGAGGTCTTAGCAAATTGTTATTCACTACGTTAAAATATCACCGAAACATTGTCATCGATTACGAAAACAAATGAAGCTTCAGTTTGGCAAACCTAATTTTGAATTTCAACATTACAAATTGCCTTTCGACTTTCGAAACAATCATCTCACGTTCCTACACTGCTCTGTGCACTAATGTTGGATATATTTATCGCGGTGATCGTCAACCGTGGCGGATTGCCTCGAGGCACCCCGCCTCGGCTTTGCGTCTTTCCCACGTGCTCCGAATGCTTAGATTGCGTGCGACCTCCTCACCAACCATACCTGTTCACACTACACACACTTCATCAACTGACTCGCCACATATAAACTTTACACCTCCATTATTAAATGTATCTTAACCAGTATCATCATCCACAAATTCGAAATGTTGTACCTCTGTGGTTTTTTCATCGCCTTCGTTGGCTTCATCTGTGCGATCACATACAGACGCCATTGCTGCTTCAGTGGATCTACCGTTTGCTTCAGGCTACATTTCTTGGGTCTCACCTTCGACTTTTAAGACCGTGGGATTTTGTACAAGGTTTTCGAGATTGTTAATGATAAGTGAAATTTTTTGTGGGAGCACTTTAGTAATACTTGCTTGGGTCCCAGTAAATTAATGAAACCTTTGTGGGTTGATTAATTTTATTGTTTCAGCACTCTAATGAGACTTGAATGTTCATGGTGGTCTGTGAATTAGAGAATTTGCATTTGTCGACCTAAACTGAATGAAGTTACGGTACATGAACGTCTCCCAAATGATTTCAGTTGTTTCCTTATTAACAGCAAGATTTTTATTTATAAGACAGAAACTACTAAACTGACAGAAAACTGAAACTCATATCAGCCTTTCAACAAAGCTCTTTGTCAATTTAAGAACAAAAGTACAATGTATATTGCTAATGAGCAGTATACGAGTATTTCTAGGGAACTAAATAAATAGTAGAAGGATGTAAATTAGAAAACAGAACTAAACTTACAGTTAAATGAAGGTTGGAATGCAAATTATCAAGACACTGCACAAATATTATCTTCCGTCCAAAAATAGAAGACACTTTATGTCATTGAAACGCATAATTATCGTTTAGTTCTTTGTAATCTTCCCGTCTCATTAATCATTAATGCGGATCTCATTTCTTTTGCAGAAATACTAATCGAAATAAATTACTCTAGTTTTGAATCTAATACATCGAAGTTGAGATTAATTTTAATATATTGACGTTAAAATATTCTACTAAAGTTTTAACATCTTAATAAAAATATGCACGCTTGTAAAGATACAATAAAAAAAGCTCAAGCCATTTTTTACAGAATATTTATACTTATACATAAACAAAGAACCAAATATAAAATAATGGCTCTGTAAAAAAATGTGCAAATTATGAAACGCTTTTTGTTCACTTTTCCTCCCAAGTATGTTTCAACATTGATTATTGTCATTCATGACTTGGTACTAATACATCATCTTCGTCAGTACTTATTTCTACGTAAATTTTTGTCATAAAGTTTCTATTAGCTTAAACATTGCTCAGAAAGCGTACATGAAAAAGATAAAAAAGGATAAATCCACATGACCGATTTTTTTATTGAAAAATAAAACGAAACAGCAACATTTTTAGCTTCACGTAATAGCGGCGCTCATGGTAATCATGATGGTAAGGCAGAGGCGATTACAAGCGTTTACCGCACCATTTACCGGATGATTCGGTAATCGAAGTAATATTGGGAACATCTAAGGAATCTCCTTAAGAACGAAGGAAGGAATTTCAGTAAAGAATGATGTAAATACAGTATTTAGTTGAGTTATGTTAATGTGCTGATTGTTGAAAAAAGTTAGAGTTAAGTAGGTAGGACGCGTCATTGGAATTTTTTAAAGTATGTCTTTAGTAGAACGCTGGAAATACCTGAATATGTTCTATACAGAACATGGTAGATTAAAAAATATGACTTATTGTAAGTATAAAAAATGACGATGGGCAAAATAGTATGAACAGTATCTAGCGTTGTCTTTAAAGAAGCTGTGCACTTGTGATCCTTCTAAACAAAGTTACTACGGCAGCCAAGCTCTAAACCGTGACCATTTCGAGAGGTGATCATTTGATTCGAGATTTAAGTTTACCTAAGGTGTCATGAAAACTCCTATAAGACTATTATTTAAAGTAAAATTTAACATTATCAAGACTCATGTCTGCAGTATATTATTTTCTATGTACCTATGTATTAAAACTTTGGTTAATAATAAATGGAAAAGTTTCAAATTATAATCAACAAATAAATATAGGTACATTAAAGAACGCATAATTTTTAGTTATCTTTTAGCTTTATAATCCTGAACCATTATTAAATTTAAATGAATCAGTCTTTCCATTATAATCAGCCGCAACTAAAAATAGGGCTTAAACACAGGAATATTCCTGATACATCCCAAAGGATAATCCAAATCTAAATTTTCAGAGAAAGCCCAACCGAGATCACGAGTTCACCTCGGCTCGTTTAAGGTTGCGGCCTACCGCCAATTAGGCACAATTTTCGGCTAGCACAAAGGCCCCGTGTCCTCCTAAAGACCGTTGGTTGGTAATTAAAACAAATAGGGTCAAAAGCACCCCGCCCGAGGCGCCACGGGGCGGCGATCGACGCGACCCGACGTCGCCGAAGGCTCTCCAACCCCCTCATTACAAGCTTAATCTAATTATTGAATTCGTACAATGTTGTGTTTACATTTTTTTTTCTAATTTGCTCCACTATACTTAAGAATGGACGAGTAAGCGCTAAATGGCACGTTTAAGGCAATATATCATAAGGATCGAGTCACTGTTGTACTGAACGATGTGTTCTCACGGTTTTTTGGCCAAGTTTTTGAGGTTAGGTCCACTGTAGATTAAGGCGGTGCATAAGATTATTATAAGGCGTTTAAGGTTTAGCCTCTAGATGATTGTCACGATTTTATTGCATTCCGTCATTCAGTGGTACTTTATTTTTTTACTGTTTTGTGTTTTAGTTTTTATGGAAAGGTAAAGCCGGGTTCATACTACGACACGTTTTGTCTTAAGTACTCACTATTGAGATGCGGTTGCGTGGGATGTGTGTGTGTCTTTAGCATAACTATTACTTTGACTTGGTGATAACTTTTTAGCACAATAATTTTTTTAGAAGCGTTTATCCAACATAATCTTCGTTCTTTTTACTTCATCATAAAGCAGGACCCCCAAAACCACTACTCCCTTGTATTATGGCATTTTACACATACGATAACTTACAAGAGCGGGTAAAATTTGTTCAATGCCCTGATAGCTCAGGAACCGTATGTTGATATATTTTTTAATAATTTCAATTTGATTCTCAATATTTGTATCCCTTTCTTTAGCATGTAAGTTACTTGGCTTGCTGTACGAGTTGGTGATTACTGTAAGTGCAGCAAGCAATTGAAATAAATAAAAATATAGTTCAGAAAAAAAGGAATGGTATCCAGAATTGCAGTTTCAGTTCCTCCTAAAGGTTAAGATGTACGATGTGTTTTCAGTCTAGTTTTATTGAAGCAATACCTGTATTGATGTATTTTGGTCTACGAAACACATGATTTGCCTAGCCTTTTCCCAACTATATTGGGATTGGCTTCCAGTCTATCGTGTTGCGGCTGAATATGAGTATTTCACAAGGGACGCCAGCCATCTGATACTCTATGTTTAGACTGGTTGTTAGATGTTTTTGGGCTGCTTACATCCGTAACGACGTGTCATAGGTCTTCATATGACAGCCTGGACTACTGCCTAACGTGCTTTATGAGGCACGGAAGGGTCTCGATGAGTGAAAAATGGTCACCCATCCAAGGGCTGACCGTGGCAAGCGATGCTTAACCTCGCAGATCGACCGATCAGCGCGGTAGCTATGTAGCTACGAAATTATCTATAATATTTTCGTAGCTCAAAATACGTAAACTTTTTAGTCCAATTTTCTGAGCAGGTACTCTCGCTGCAGAACTATTTTGAACTTATTTAAACTGTTTCTCACTATAGATAGCCAGAATAACCTTTACCTTTGCCTACCAGCAATATAATTTTAAATTATCTGCAACTTATTATTGACAACTCATTTAAATAGCTAAAATGGCCGAGATAGTTTGAGCGCCTCGGGGTAAATCGGCTATCTCCGCTGAGCTTCGGTACTCTTCGGTTCTGGTCGGTCAAGATCGTGTGATCCCATCCATCATAGACGGTAACGACCTCTATGCAAAACGCTGACGTTGCTGTCATCTTTAAATAATTTATTATGTTGTGATTAAGTGTGACAATGAAGGTTTTACTGCGACAAAATATATAATCAAAAGAACATCAATGTTATTTATAATTGTTAGTGGTACTATCCAGTTCTTTGAAGGTTTCTTCAAGGTACTTTTTATAGTTATGCCAAATCTAAAGGGAATAATGCTGATTTATTTTATACCTAATAAATAATTAGACTAATTAAATTTACGATATTAGGTAACTGCCAACGTTTATAGTACCTACGCAATGCTGAAATATATATTGGCCATACATGTGAAATTCCATATTAATTCAATGGCGTCGATAACGCATTTATAATCGAATATATATTGTTCGGTAATCAATGATAATATTGATAAAGTATGCCCGGCTTAGAGCGCAGCGTAGTGTCATATTCTGTTTGTTCTTTATACAGACAGAATGCTGAATGGTAATTAATTTAGTTTATTTATTAACCCATAATATAGGTGATATAAAGCAATAAGGAAATTGCTGTTATTGTTTTGTAAATGCATATTATTGATTGTAACTTACATTTGCTTTAGAATGAAACTAGAGCGGAGTTTATAAAAAAAAAAAAACCTAAGTCTTCTCTATAAACTTGGGAAACAAAACTAAAATAGCAAAATAGCAAATAAAATATCGATATTGAACTTCATAAGAATTACTTGAAACTTTCCCTGCATTATAGCTCTAAGGGTTTTCTAATCTAATGAAAATGGAATTGTTAGCATAATATCAAGAAGAATAAATAAATTAGTAAAATAAATGTGAAAGCCTCAAAACATTCCATACCAAGTAAACTACCAGTTTAAAATATGTAGATTTTCAAAAAAATATACATACCGAGTTTATACTCGGTATCAACAGCTCTCTGGATATACCATCCCAACTTTTATGATTTCATTTCATAATTTATACATACGATGGGGATCATTATTTACTGTTTCGCCCGGGGACACGAGCCGGGTCAAAAGATGCCACCACAAAAAACCCATACACGACCGTTTAATGGACCGCCTTTGTATAGGAGTATGGGAACGTAATTACTTATATGCGTTTATTTGTGACAGCACCTTTATTCTCCATTTAAAATTTAGGGTGTGATTCGAAAGTTCCAGATATTTCAAAGGAAAGTTCCGATTTTCTACCGAATATATATAAAAATAACTTCATATTGCTCATTTTTCCTTACTGCTACGATAACAATGAGCACTTTAGTTGCTTACAGCAAACCTATTTTCGTTCCTTATTGTATATGAATACTTTTGCGTAACCGAGGATAGAACTGGATAGAATCGAAAATCGAACACCACACGAATACTGCCGGTGAGTAACCTCCCTTATATGTAAAATCATATTACATAATACCTTGCGAAAATTTGCGTTTTTTTTTTTTTTGTAAATATTTTTGTACTTCCTACAATTAGCAAAAGCGTCACAAAATCGAATCATACAAAACCTTCTTACACATTCACTGTGAAATAAATCAAAAAAATTCGTTATGCATTCCTGAATTTTTCAAAATGGGAACATAAATATTTCAAATGAAGAATGAAGACACGGTCTGGACTGCGCTCATTAATGCTCATTTGGCTGGATATTTACACACCAATTACGTTATGGTCTCGCTTATTTATAAGTGCGTTTGCGCACTTGATTCATTGCACCTTAGTGCCGCGTCGTTAGTGTCAAACGACCGTATATTTCAGGAGCAAATATTAAAAGTATTACAATTATATTTAAGTTTATTGTAGATGTAAAATTATATTGGTATGTGTGCGCGTATAAAATAAAGCTTACTATTTTTTGTTTCTATGAATGGTTCGACAAGATCTTAATATTTGAAATGTAATTATAGATAATAAGTAGGTAATCAATATAGATATTTTTTTTTGTTTTTTAAAGAAACCTTGCCCTACTTTATGAATAATTCCTGTATCGTGGGTGCGTTTATAGACAAATATTCACATGCACAGACAACCAGGCGCGGATCAATTATCTATAGGCCATACAGTTTTTTTATCGTGCGTGGATTGAACTCACAACACGTAGCGCACAAAGCCAATCGCTTAATCACTTCGCCAATCGTGTTATCCATACCTATATAATTATGCTTTTTCAATCCAAACATGTTTTTAGATTGATGCAGCATAAGCTATATGTATAATGTACCCGAGCATAAAGGCTTTTCGATTAACAAAAAAAATCTTCTCTTATTTTCTGCAAACATCAGCGAAAAAAGAAATCTTCAACCGAACTAAGTATTTGGGGATCTCCGTCGTGTAGACTATTCATAACGGTAAGAAAATATATTCAAGTAAATCCCATATATTTTCCGTGCCGTAACTTTACACAGATCTAGATGGTCTAGATACGGCAGTGCTCCCGTCACAGCGGCTAGACGCAGTAACGAGGGGAAACGGGCAACATTTCACTGGTTAAACACGCCCCCTGCCCATCTGATTAGATAGCATTTCTAGTGTTTTCGAATGTTATTACCATGTTATGTACGTACATGTTACTATATGTTGTGGTTAGTGTTATCAAGTCTTCAATTTATTCCAAATGGACAAGCATATTTCTTTCGGGCCATATTATTAACTAGCTTCCGCCCGCGGCTTCGCCCGCGTGGTTT
This sequence comes from Shargacucullia verbasci, assembly GCA_947562105.1. Taxonomy (NCBI): domain Eukaryota; kingdom Metazoa; phylum Arthropoda; class Insecta; order Lepidoptera; family Noctuidae; genus Shargacucullia; species Shargacucullia verbasci. The sequence goes on from OX387296.1 coordinate 5,249,197, forward strand.
ACGAACCCGTACATTTTTCCGGGATAAAAAGTAGCCTATGTGCTATTTCAGACTATTATTAATCTACCTCTGTGCTAAATTTCATCCAGATCCGTTCAGCCGTTCTGGCGTGATTGAGTAACCAATATCCATCCATCTTCACAAACTTTCACATTTATAATATAAGTAGGAAGTAGGATAGGATAGGATAGGATGAATATTATCGTCTAGAGATAAGGTAACGGGCGTATTTCAAAGCCAAAGTTGTTATGAGAATTTCCTTAAAAAACAAAGCTTTGTCGCACTTCCAGTGTAAGTTGTGACGGTTAAATATGTAAAGTAAGTATGCGTAGGTGACTAAAAATGTATGAAATCATTGTGCGCGCGCTTTTGAGTGAAATTGTATTGAAGACACGTAAATACACCGTTTTTATTGGTGTTGTTATTAGCCGTTAATGTCCCACTGGACGGCAAAGCCCTCACCGTCCCTCTCGCTCCTAATGGTTACAAAACTTATGACAATTATTTTCTTAATAACATAACATAGTATAACGACTATATCCCCGAAGGGTTAGACAGAGGGATACTATTGTGCACTCACAGTTCACCGATGCTAGTATCAAGTCCCATGTAATAAGGGTAAATATTTCCCTTTTTTTTTGACAATACTAATAGTGACCGTGCTTCCAATGATTTGTAAATATACCTACAAAGCTTTAGTTCATTATTATGCAAACAACGATTTTGTCACATCGTAGACGATAGCTCCACACGAGATAAATTCCCAGTCGAAACACTAATCAAAAAGCGACAAATAACACGCCCAATAAATAAAGAAATCTCCCAATCAAAATTGACTACAATAAGGTTCAAAATGTATTTGTATCGCATCTCAGGCCATGGGAACTTGGTCCGGGACACGACCTTACAAAATTATAAGTCGGCGGGCGAACGTGCGGGTTTGACAGCAATTTTCGTTTCATACGAATATGTCACGTCGTATGTGGTAAAAGGTCATTTTGAAACGTCTAATTTCGTAATTGTATAGAGTAAAATGGACGATGTAATATTGTAAGTAACGCTCTATGCTATTGTGATTGGGACATGTAAGAAAGAGACTCCGAAAGACAGCCGATTGTTCATATACACATCAAAATTTAAGTCATAATGAAAAACTTTGCAATGTATGTACCCATATAAGAGTGCGAATTTTTAAAGCTTTAAGCTGTCGGTTAGAAAATAGAGATGACTAGCTATCATAGTACTCAATTAAGCTTCTAATATGTTTGCTTATACACATAAACCTCACTCACGCGAACATTAATTTCTAAGATGCCGATCGGCTGTCATTTCGCTGAGCAATGTGCAGTTTGTCTAAGATTACCGTACATTAAAGTTGTCACAAAATAAAAGGCCCGTTTTGACATTTGTGAAAGACCATACAATGTAACTTGGAACGAAACTGAAAGAAACAATAAAATAATAATTGATTACCTATAGTGTTTTTAAAAATTACATAGATTTTTAGGCACGTTTAATAATATGATAGAATATATTGCAAGTATTCTTTTCGCGCTTAATTTATGGTAGCATGCAATTTCTAATTATTACGAAACGTCTCAAAAACAGTTACGTACTCAGTCTTCTTTTTTTTAATAATAGTGTTGTAACCAATTAATTACCGAATTTCACCAGCTTCATTCGATTTTAACAGTAATTAGATATTCTGTAGTGATCTTTACTGATAAGAATGAGTAAAACCATACATAAAATTTTGGATTGGCAACACTGATTTCTATAGAATGCCTTTTGACCAAGCGGCACATGACTTAGAGACCACGCGCGCACAAAAAATATTAAATTAAAGACAAATTGACCTTTCGTACCATTGTATCATTTCAAAATACTTACTTACTTACAATATTAAAAAAGCAAAATATTATTAAAGTTTATGTTAAATTTTCTAATCAGAACTTAAATCCAATTCACTTTACAATGCATAATCAAATCAATCAAATATTCATACAAACTTGAATCGATTTATTGTGAGTATCGAATACCGAGTCGTATGGTTAATCACTAGTTACGTTGCGATGACAAATGTCAAAACGGGCCTTTTATTTTTTGACAACTATAAAGGGGGTCATTTCAGGCATACCGAAATTAAAAAAAAAATATATGTTACATATTGCAGTATCTTGATGGAACTTGAAACTATCAACGGTCTTGTGTTCGATTCCTGAAATTCGCAGTAACAACCTGAGTTTTGGAATTGTGTCCGGTAAATGACAAATGACAAAGAATTAATTTATACTTGCTTCGACCAAATATGGGTGTACAAATCGTACACCACTGCCCTCCATTCGGGGAATTCAGGCGTGATGCTATTTTATGTTTGATGGAACTTCCCAGTCTAAATCTCCGAAGGCCTGCCGCTCAAATGAAATGCGATTGAGTAATAAACTTGACTGAGATTAGCAATTATATTAGTTAGACCTAAATTAACATAGCGCCGGTGTCTTTGACAAGATAATTATAGTAGTGACAGTCATAGTGATGTCAAGTTGCAATAAATTTTATTATATGAAGCTTAAGTACGATGGTAAGGCTGTAAACAGAATTATATCGTACTGGAACGAAATCGTTTTAACCTAATAAGCATTAAATACCTACACCGTGTTTCATATTTCTTAAAATTTAATTAAAAATGGCAGATAAGAGACGCATAACATTGGGTACTAAATTCAAGTCGATAACTCAAGCAAGTGAACAAATTTAACTAGTCTAAATATGACACTTTTTTTAAAGAGACTGTAAGGCTAAGTTAATTTAGTTTGTATACAACAGAATCAGTGCTAATATTCAACAAGAATAGACGACACGGTTGGCTTAGTGGTTGAGAAATCGACTGCTGAGCTACGTGTCGCGGGTTCGATTCCCGCACGGAACAAATATTTATATGATCTACAGATATTTGTTTCGGGTCTGGGTCTTCGTGTATGTGAATACACACCGTGCCTCGGAAAGCATGTAAAGCCGTTGGTGCTGCGCCTGATCGGACTATGAGAGTGAAGGAATAGAGAGAGCACCTGTGTTTGCGCACACACTTGTGCTCTATAATATCTCCTGCGTAGTTGGCTAATCTCCGGTGAGATTGGCTGCCGTGACCGAAATCGGTCAGGAGGACATTATTAATATTCAGCAAATATTTAATTGATAAATCTATAGGAAATAAGTAATCAATAGTAAAAGTTAAACAAGTTTTACTCCTGAAAATTACTTTCGTAATCCTAAGCTTCAGATGTGTACAACATTTTGAGTAGGTACTGTAATCTGTTTAAAATGGCATCCAGATTATGTTAAAGATTTTAGTAGATATCTCAAAATACTGCAATATAAAACGGAATAGGTACTAGATTACGTAAATTCGCTTATCTGGACAGTCTAAGTTACAAATCGTTCACATAGCCAGTACACACGCCACCCTACTTGGCGCGGCTCCAATCTGCATACGAGCCATTATGTACTGGCTCGCGTAAAACAATAGCCTCTATCTATTACATTCGGAACACTGTTCACACATGTTTGTGTGGTATCATTCGCGTCATCAGAATATAGGTACAGTCGGGGGGTAAATATGAAGTTGGTAGCTTTACTTCTGAATTATAATGAAATGAGTAGATAGTTGGCAAATATTTTACAGCAGATTTTCATAGAAGGTGATAATCAAAGTCAAAGGATTGCATTTCAACTGGGCCTTTGCAGGCACTTTTAAGTTGAAACTCTAAGTGTACGGTTCTAAATGTAGGTAGGTCCTGTGGAGAAGAGATATATATTTAGAGAGCTGATTTATAAATATGTTGTTAGAAATGAGTGCACAAATATTAATATAACAACGGTTTCAATTTCGAAGACGAGAAAATGAAAATTGCTTGATAATATTAGTTTGAGCGTCAAGAATAAAGACGTTTTCGTTCCAAATAAATTGTCCAAGTTTATTGATCTGTGTACATCATTAAAGCAGGTATTAATTGAATACTATCTTAAGAAAAGAGGCAACTAACCGACCTGTCCTTCAGCAATCAAGCGAAATAAATAAAAAAAAAAAAACTTGTCGTATATCGAACCCGCACCGCTTCGCCACATAGACTCTCCGTTCCACACCTCCATCCACAGTATCGTCGGGCCCCAGAAACTGCATAATCAGCTTTACGTAACCACGATCAGATATCGTTGCACCTACTAGCAGGCGTGGCGTAGGGCGGGCACCTTCTAATTCAAATTGCCAGTTATAAGTCACGCGAACTAGTTGCTTTGATAAAAACACGCAACTTATAATGTACTGTGACCTAGTTTTTCACTTTTAGGTAGGATTGGCTTTTATTGAGTTTATTAATTAGCTGAGTGATGGAGTTTGCTGTAAGGTTTCATATTATGCTCTTCTATGGTTTAAGTAATATCTTTTTAATATTATAAGTTACGAAACAAAAGATTTTTGTGTTGTCATTTCTTTATTGCTTAGTTGTGCAAATTGTCATAAGAATTGCGCCGTGATGAATGTATTAGCCAATCAGCGTGGACGGCCCATTGTTCACTGGACAGTACCTGCTTAGGCACCATTACTCGGGAAGACTCTTTCCGTTCGCATTAATTTAATTAACGTTTTGCAGGACTTATCTAGGCGTACAGTGTCCGGCAGCCTAATTACTGATGTAGCAATCAATTTGCGACAGCCGTAGATCGCGCTGTCGCATTGCTGTCGCTTTTTTACGTAATTAGGCTGCCGAAATGTGTTAACAATATACTATATTATCACGAATTACGAATTTCGCAATATAATAAAGCTAATATTGATCCCATAATAACATCACTATGAAGCAGCGTACATGATTCTGACCTTTATGTTTCAACATTATACCTTAAGTTTAATTGGTGTTACAACATAGTAATTAATATGTTTAACTAACCATTATCATGCCATATACGAACCCTATAAATTGTTCGTGTGGTGCTTGGAAAAAAATTGGCCTAATTTCATCCCGTCAGTATATTATACCTCGATTCAAAGGACCTAAGCAGGCCATATCTAGCAAACCACATACGAATTACCTTATTAACTGTGAAAGTATTGTTGAAAATAAATGTTACACAAATGACTGCGTCATTGTTCTAGTGGTCTCGACTGCTGAGCGTGAGGTCCTTGGTTCGATTTCCGAGACCGGCGAAGTGTTATTGAGTTTTTATGGAAATTTGCAGTAGCAGTACGAAGTTTGGAATTCTGCTCGGCAGATGGCATTTTACTTGCTCCCTATTATATGGGACTCAATATCGGCACACATAACAAAACACCTCTGATTAAGTCTTCGGTATTAAGCGAGTGAAGCTATGAAGTTTTTACATTTGTATCGTGAATCATATTATGATTTAGTAGCTTCTGTCCGCGGCTTCGCCCGCGTGGTTTATGAACCCAAACATTTTCCCGGGATAAAAAGCCTATGTGCTATTCCAGACTATAATCTATCTCTGTGTTGTTCTCTGTGTCTCTGTGTTTCATCCAGATCCGTTCAGCCGTTCTGGCGTGAAAGAATAACAAAGATCCATCCATCCATCCATCCATTCATCCATCCATCCATCCATCCATCCATCCATCCATCCATCCATCCATGCATCCATCCAACCATCCTCACAAACTTTCACATTTATAATATTATAAGTAGGATAAGATACATATACTTAAAGCGAACGGTTTTACTACCAGCACACCAGGTCAATTATTTGTCTGGCAAGCGTGTTAATTCAATGATGTCGTTATATTGCTTTGAAGTCTCCAAATTTATAACTATCGTATTTTTTTTTTAAGAAGTAATTATTATATCCTCTCTTTCTTAATTTCTGTAATAATAACTAATTTTTTCATTTTTCCCGACTTAATATCTATCACCTCATGTTATTGATAATTGTAGATACCGTACCAAATATTATTAACATATTATAGCATAAATATATAATTCTGATAATGTATTCGGTTCCACTTTTCTACAACTTGTTGAATACTACTATTTTCCGTCTCGCACCTCAGTAAAAATTTCCATTAATTTCATTTTATTTTCAATCGCCAACCACAGTGCAGTACAGAAACAAATTTCACACATTAATCGCAATTTGTTTACAACAAAATTAAATCCATCGGAGTCACGATCGCGTGTTTGTCCCCACTTAATAAACGCTACCTTTTTCTTGGCTTAAAGTGTAAAATTGTTTTAAACGATCATTATTACCCAGTTATGAAGTGAGAGCCGTGAATACTAGTCATATTTTCGTGACATGGAAACAGTAAAATATGATAATGTCATCGAGATTAATTAAGGCATTTGGCAAGTAAGGGAAGTCTTGGAATACAAAAGAAAGATAGCAGTAGTTCTTGGTAACATCAGAAACGCCATATTGTTACCTATTATAGATAAAAAGAGCAAATCTTGGACAGAAAAATGCACCGAGAGCGTGAATTTTAGTCTTCATCTAGTTACAAGGACCTATTAGGTCCTATTATTCTTAATTACTTAATAATTGATGGCATTGTATGATCTACAGATATTTGTTTCGGGTCTGGGCCTTCGTGTATGTAAATACACACCGTGCCTCGGAAAGCACGTAAAGCCGTTGGTCCTGCGCCTGATCTCTCTCCGGTCGTGTCGGATTGCCGTCCCATCGGACTATGAGAGTGAAGGAATAGAGAGTGCAACTGTGTTTGCGTGCACACTTGTGCACTATAATATCTCCTGCGTAGTTGGCTAATCTCCGGTGAGATTGGCCGCCGTGACCGAAATTCGGTCAGGAGGACATTATTATTATTAATAATTGATACACAGATTTAAAACAACTAAAGATTCCCACTGAAACATACCACGCTGTGCAAAAATTCACTGCCTTATTCACGTAAAACAACTTCATTCCCTAAGGATATCTCAATCGGTTTATTCAATAAATTGATTGCCTTAATAAACGTCATTAGTCTTTGAAAGTTGTGTTTAAATCACTCGGCTGTTGCGTGTTGAGGACGCTACCCGTGTTCACACGCAACGCTCAACGTAGCGTTATGGCTTTGGGCTAATTTTGAAGATGGTATTTTGCTTGTATTGAGATAATGTATGTAGGATTGCGTCGGAAATAATTTTTATACACTTGCGTTGCGAAAGCAATAATTATGGTTGTAGTATGTAAATTAATACTTGAAGTACCTACGTTTTGTCAATTTTAGGCATATACTTTGGAAAATCGTTGGAAGTTTTCGGCTTTAGTTTTTCATGTGTACAAGAAATTAAATAAATGTATTCATCATAAGCTTATAAAACGATTTAACGATATGCGCTTTACCTTGAATTTAGAATTTCGTTTACGCTTTTCAGTAAGGTTCAGAAATATTTTACTTGGACTAGTTTTCGAACTAATATTCAATATCTGTTTGAAAATTGTCGTCTAAAAAGAACATCACGGATCAAAATAAACAAGCAAAAGGGAAGATATGATTATACAAAATATAGGCACTATTGTTGAATTGCTTCGTTTGCGGAGTTGCCTCGTCATAAAAAAATATTACCGAAACACAAAGTATACAAAGTTCTCAAACAATAATAAGTAATAACTCAAAAACAAAACAGAAATAAATCATAATACGCTTAATGACAGCGTACTGCAGTGGGAATAATATTGATTGTGGCGCAATCGGAAGGCCATTAAAATAGTCCGTTTGATTGAATTTCTCATGGTACAGTTGTGAGAAACAGGCTAATCGGTAGCGATTATGCAGGGTGAACGGTCGTGTTCCTTGCCTTCTTGTTTTAGTACAATTAGGAACAATACTTATATGATTGGTTTACGTGATAATACGAACGAAATGTGGATAAGTATTGGGCATTCTCTTCGTATGTCTTGGGAGAGAATGAAAAATTTGACGTGATATAGGTATAAAATATATTATTGGTCATGATGGCAGCTAAATAATATGACTGACTCAAGACACCTGCGACTCCTAATTAAAAATAAGGGCAGTTAAAGGGTCGCTTTAGGAGAACTCCAGCTAACTGATCACCGCCTTCCTTTTACAAAACAATTTAGACTTATGAAAAATTTGGAATATAAATGAGAATGCGTACACAAGACCTACACATTTTAAATCCGCAATAGGTATTCATGATTGACTAAGACAAGTTAGTTGCACCAATTGCCTAAACTCCAAAGAACTCGACGCGCGAAAAATCACGCAAATAATAAAACGCAAAATACTAATGTAATCGAAAGTGTAGGTCTCTCGAGATGCTGTAATAAACAATACTAAACTATGATACGACTGACCTCTTTTTCTCGTCCTTGTTCTAATAGTTTCAGCAAAGATTCTTCTCTACTTCATTTAATTATTCAGTTTCACTAAACACACACATCTACAATGAATTTTACCCTACTTTGCAGTCCAAATGAACACATTTTGGGACACTGGATGTCTATAAATAAGATACCAATAACAATAAAACTCTCAACTTGAACTACCACAGTCTAATATTCTCTCAAATACATTTTTACACGAGCGCGTTGTGATATTCGTTCAAATGACATTTTTATTCACGAATGTTACACCCTACCCCCTAACTCATAACGATAATCATAATAATCAACTGCAGTGTTGCCATCTTTAAATAAAGTTTACCACTAAAATTATAAAATTAAATCATGTAACAATAATGTATGTTTAATAACTCGCGCTTTTACCTCACCGTTTAAGGATTATTGAAATCATAATCCTCTGGTTTGGTCTCGTTGATCGTTGTATCGACGATTAATATGTACTTATTTGCAATTTTGATTTTATACAGATACTTGCGGCGTAATTATTAACCATTTTGTATAATGATCAACTGATAACTTATATAAGCTAGACATCGAACCGACGACTCGACTGGCGCAGTGGCTAAACTATTGGCTTTCTGCACTACGTGATTCACGGGTTTGATTCCCACACTGAAATAAATATTTGGCAAATATTTGTATGATTTAAAGATAGGTGTTTCAGGTTTAGGTGTAATAAATGTGAATGTGATGTTTATATTGCAGATACTTTACGATACAAAGAAATCCTAGAGTATTTAACCAGATATTTATAATTTAATAAAATAAAACAAATCCAAAAAAGTATACTATGTTGTTATGCCACAGCATAGATAAATACTATAATTTATATGCATTATTAATTAATCGCTTGATATCAATTTGCATTAGCATAATATAAAGTAAAAATATTTATATGCCGTGAGAAAAATACAGCGGCAAAACAAAGATAAAAGTTTAGCGAATTTGACCGGACGTCTTGCTACATAATGTCGATTATTATTTGATGCATCATCACGGTATCTACATAGAGCTGTTTTATAGATTCCGTTTTAATCTCTCAGTTTGGTGGATTAGCGATATCGCTGTATGGTTTTTGGGTTGGCAGTTAGACATCTTTCAACCTAGCGTCGTAATATTGTAATAATTTAATAATAGACATAATTAAATACTCAAACATTTTATTCATCTTCGTATGACAACAATATTAATCTTAGGAAAAATCCTCCACGACTGATGAAACATGGGATCGTCTGCACGTAGTTAAGCAGTGAACCGTTACCACCGTTGCTGACTAGCTAATCCATGTGATTCCTGCTTCTTCTGGCGACTCGACACAGGGAGAAGATGAACATTGCCACCATATATTTTTTTCCAGCAAGCATTTTCAAGATCTCAATAAGTTCTTTCAATGCATGACCATAATATTATTATCACAATCCTATATTGTTCATCATTTACCACCTTGCCAAACATATAGGAAATGAAATGAAATGAAATTATTTACACGTCTTTTTTAAACTAGATGGCATCGGCATTTCCTATGTCTATTCCTGAGAAGAAACGCAGAAACAAACTCAGGGGTCATGGTCTATTTTAAAGTCCAGACAGATTGTAATTTCAAAATTGTAGGTTTCATAATCATCGAAAACAACACCACCAAAAACTCTTTATTCTAAAACATTTTCACATTTCTATTTAAATGATACCGCATTTCGGTAAAACAGCTCTATATGATATACTAGCATTTTTTCGGCCTGGTCCTGGGCACGCGCATGTGGGTGGATTTTTTCACGTTTCTCAGCGATTAGAATTGTGAACTCCCATCGCAATGCTTTTCATTGTACCGACGGCGACCCGATGTTGAACACACACATAGAACATTAGTATCCTTAAATGAGTATCATCTTTTTTTGAAACTTGTAATGTTCAGAAGTTAGGAAATTTTATGGTAAAGAATCAAGCGTTCTCGGTGAACGAAAACATTGTGAGGAAACCTGCACACATAAGAGGGTAGGTACTATTATATTCTCAATTATGACTATAGTTCAGCAAACTACACCAGGGTAGCGTGGTGGCCTTAATTCCTTTTATTCCGAGAAGAAGTCCGTCCCCAGCACTGGGACGATAATAAGCTATGGACAAACGATAAATAAATCGGAGGCCCATTAATTCTTAACATTGCACTTATTTCTAGAATTATTTTAATCATTTGAATCCTTAATAATTTGATTTATCAACCGAAATTAATGAATGTTTTTGTGACTTTGGACATTGGCATTTAAATTCGTCAGCATATTAAAGTCAAAATCAAAGACAAAGTATTTTAATTGATTTGCTAACACTTTTATAAAGTCGAATATCGTATTTGGCTTCTCCAAAATCAACCATCTCTACACATAGGACATCTCCTCATTACCAAGTTCATCAAACGCCGCCACAACAAACATAATACGCATTATGACCCGACTGCGACTGGACTGGACAAAAAAATGAGTGTAATGCACGCCGTGCCAGCGCACAGGCTGAGGGGGCGATAAATTCCAATCAGGGCTCGCGAACGCGCAAGGGCACTAGGTCGCGACCAACTGAGTTAAGGGGAACTGCCTTTGAATATAATTACACTCTTTTCTTATGGGCTTAACCCATGAGATCTATAAGGTAATGTCAATTAAGGCAGTAGATAAGTAGCATGTATACCAGATAGTAATTTTGAGGACTCCAGTATGATCCGTAGCTCCGGAATTCTCAAAAACGTGAAAGTAATCGGAAATGAAGTTTTATATTGTGATAGATATCTTAAAACCGTACTCCCTTCATTTGTCCACTGTGACGTCAATTTGTTCAGTTTCTTAGACATGAAATAGGCCTAGTTATCTTTTTCGAATTTCAAATGTTCTTTCAAGTTTAATTAAGTTGTTTCCAGTTTCATCCCTATCATTCACCAATTTCTTATACATACTTTTTTATACATCTATCCTCATTCGTCACGGCCTATTCACTCACAACGCAAGTAGGACCGCACGGTGCCAACAAAAACCTGCTCATACTCAAACCGTACTCCAATAACAATGCCAAACACTTGTTTTGTTTCACGACTTTCTTCTTCAACAACTAGACCTTAAGCATTTAAACTTAATGGTCTAAAATTTCAATGGGAATCCATTACATCTGAACGTCAAGTAAACCGCAAACTTCGCACACTATTTCACTGGTGTTTTCAAACCGTTCATCGTTGTTTCAATTTTCTATGCTCATGCGCATATGAATGAAAACGGTGTGCAGCTTCTTATCGTGGTGGCTAAGGCTGAAAGGCTTACTAGATGCTAGTAGGCTGTGGACTGGTAACCTGGCTAAATATGACACTGTTGCAATATTAAAACTAGAGAAAATTTTATATAGCCTCACATATGAGGCAGAGGTGTACTTTGCACACCCACATTTCGCCGATGCCGTTATTGAGTCCCATGTAATAAGGTATGAGCCTATTGCCATCAACCGGACACAGTTCCAGATTCCGTGTTGCTACTGAGAATTTCCATACTGAAAAACCCATTAACAGTTTGGCCGACTCTGGAATCAAAGAGGAGACCTGACGCTCAGCAGTCGCACTAGACCTATGAGGCAATTTACACAATCAGTGTAACAAAAAGTGGTAACAATGCGTTGTTGTTATTATTAAGTGTTTAAAACGTATGAAGATGTTATTAGCACTTCTCAGTGATTGGATTTAATTAAGCCTTCCCGTTATTTATTCGGCACATCTAACCAGGGCAAAAATTAATAATCTATTATTCTTCTTCTATTGTTTCACACTTCTACTGTGTTTGTGTACTCTTGGCTTTAGAAGCGACGGTGGAAAAAAACTTGGCATAATATATAATTTATATCAAATAAATGATTCGTCAACTAGTAAAACGCAAGTATTTTAACTACTCGTCATTTATTTAACTGAACACATTACTTGTTCAACTTTCTTTGACTAAGACAGGTATTAATATCATAAACTTTATAACAATGTCTTCCTCGCTATGCAATCTCCGAAACTAAAGGTTAAAGTTCATACATGAATTAATGCTAATCGAAACACACTCACTTGCTTTTTTATACCTATGTCCCATTCACTTGCAAATTCCATAATGCGCCTGAGGGCACGCTTGGTTTCCCACGGTATAATTTATATGAAAAAAATACATTAAAATACATTACTTCAAATTATCTAAATTGAACTTTAAATATATAGAGCGAAGTTTGGAATTCGATTGCGAATGAAATGATTTTAAGACGTTGTTAAGCTGAGGTTCCACGAGTACTTAATATCGACTAAAATCCGTCCAAAGAAATGTTTAAATGTAACAAACGAAATTGAGCTCTATTGCAACCTCATAAAGGCTTTGATAATAAGCTAATGAAGAGATTAGAACGGTTTGCTCTTACGTTGTTTAAGAAGAAATTTCTCTTAGAGCTCTTTTTGATATAGCACGCGTCAGATTGTTAAGGCGCTTTCAAAAGGTCAACAAATTAATTTGTGAAGTTATATAATAATGTAATAATTCAATTGTTTTAAAGGTAATTTAATTATAGCTTAGCTTAGTCCGAATTCATAAATAAACGGACGCGTTGGGGTGCCCGGCGAGGGCGACCAAGAAACAATAGATTTTCTGTCATTTCTACTTTGCGCTATTTTACGAAAGAGACTAGGCGGTTTCCTTGGTCCAGACTGCAGGAGCTCCAAGAGGAAGACGGAGGTGTATTGCATTTTTACTCACTTAAATCTCAGCATATGCAGTATTCCAATGAAAATCATCCTGTGCAGATTTTGACGAAAGTATTCTGGACATTCATCTTTTCCGTGTCTTCATGTAATTTCTGTTAAATAAATAGTAATAGGTCACTTAGGATACTTACTTACATTACATTTTTACCTAATCTTCTTCTTTTTATTTACGTTCCTTGCTCTTGTCAGTGTAGTTGATGAAGTTCTTTACAATTTTCTGCCTTCAGTGCAATCTCCTTTACCTCTTCATACGACATGACGGCAGCCTTTTCCTTTATTTGGCTCATGTAACTTATCCTTGGTCTTCCTGTCCCTCTCGTTCCTTCTACCTTTCCTTTAATTATGTTTTTAATAAAATTGTCATGTCGTATAAGTATACTTAACTTACTAAGTATTTAAAATTAATCATACCATACGTACTACCACAGTGAACGGTGCCTTATTTATCGCGGCCCGTGTGCCCATCATAATGATGTTTCGGTTAAATTCCGACAGTCTGTTACTCATTTGTGTACGAGCGAATGTTATCTACACACATGCAACCATGTCTCTGGTATTCAGGGTTTTCTTCAATCTTCAACCACATTAAAGTATTCTAAAATATATATAAAAACTAGCTTCCGCCCGCGGCTTCGCCCGCGTGGTTTACAAACCCGTACATTTTCTCGGGACAAAAAGTAGCCTATGTGATATTCCAGACTACAAATCTATCTCAGTGCAAAATTTCATCCAGATCCTTTCAGTAGTTTTTGCGTGAAAGAGTAACAAAGATCCATCCGTTCATCCATCCATCCATCTATCCATCCTCACAAACTTTCACATTTATAATATTAAATAATAATAATATTAGTAGGAAGTAGGATAGGATAATGCGCACGCGTTTACGATACTTAAAAGTTCAGTAGCTATGACCGACGTTGAGGAAAACTAGTACTAGAGGTACTGATTTAATGTATTGCTATCAAATTTTCCAGTATGGAATCCGTTATTATACAAAACGAAGATACGCATAAGAACACAGACAGAGAGAGAGAGAGTGGTAGAGACTGCTTTAGAAAATAAAGGCTCCAACAGATGGCCGACTGATCACTGACACACCAGTTTAGGCGTCAGTATAGTCAGCGTTAGAATGTATATGAGAATGCGCATATGATACCATCTCAATTTTCAGTTCGACTCAACTATCGTGTCGGTATCAGTCGCCAGTCTGATAGTAAAACAGTAACCTATACTCAATTCAGATCCTCCAAATACAACGTCGTATCAGTAATTTTCCAATAATTTGATGTTTTGCTGAAACCATGATATACCCAAAAAAAAAAAAAATTTAGCGATCCAAGGCACGACCATAAGCTTGTAAGTGTATAATATTTAAATCCTAACTATAATTTCGAAAAAAATTAATCACTCGCTATGCAAATAAACCGTTTAATTTTTTATTTAAAGACGTTATTTTCTACGGTAAGAGAAGCAAGGTCAATATCATAACCACCAGGTAAAAAAACGAAGGCATTAACAATCTATAGTTAACTAAAAATCTATTTACTGATTAGCTGTGACCTTTGGAGATATTCAATTATTCATGAATAAAATGTTGTCTGTAAATAGGTTGAAACAGAATATTGAGAGAACATAATACACTTTTCAAACGACAATTCAAGCCATACTAAGCAAGCCTGACCGCATCATTGGTCTAGTGGTCGCATACGTGACTGCTGATCGTGAGGTCCGGGTTCAATTCCCAGGTCAGGCTATCTAGAAGAGATTTTCTGGAAATTATCAGTAGCAGCTCGGAGTTTGGAATTGTCCCCGTTAGATGGCAATAGACGTACCCCCGTAACATACAACTTAATAAAAGCATCGGTGAGATGTGAGTGTACAGTAATACACCTCTGCCTAACCCTTTGGGGAATACAGGCGTGATGTATGTCAGCACTCTCTGATATATCATCGATTCTGTTGCACGTCGCAACTTAAAAACATAATTGAAAAAGGACAAAAACTACTCTATGTCCATGTCACTTTTGCAACCTGAGGTGATGGTAACTAAAGTTCAAAATATCATCCATCCGTTTCTCACGGCTTTTAATAGGACGAGTCATAGTGATAACAAATTAATTTAGTCAGTAAATAATAATATCATCCGTTCGCATCATCCACGATATACCTATGTATTTACATTTGTTTTATACAATGTAGAGTGAACATGCGACTTTTTTAGTTTTAAGGTACCTACGACGTTCATTCTCACCAAATGCTGCTAAATGTAGTATTTAAAAAATAAAAGACGTACAATCCTAAATAACAAATTGTCGCTGCGAAGGTTATATAGAAGACAGGTCATGTTTTGATGTGGACGCGGGCGCATAAGTCAGGGGTCGCTTCAAACGTTCGACAAACTACACCATTGTAACGCTATTACAAAGCCTTCGGACGGTGGACAGGAATAGAAAGGCTAATGTGTTTTTTCGACTTCTAAGTAAGGTATTTTTTATTTCTTTAGTGAACTTCTTCTTACAAATTATTTCTTCTGCAAAGCATCATTTTCAACCTGAATATTTCCTTGTGACCGTATAATGTCACTTTTATAGCATATTCATTCACATTAGTGGGATAAGCATAGTTATGTCGGTTTCACTAATTTATGTTTTGAGAATTGTTGTGACATTATAATAATGTTTCAAAAGAACGATCTATAGTAATGTTCTAGTAAAAGAAATAAGGTTGATTATTCCAATAAAAATATTTAAATTCATATTAAATTGATGACTATTTGTATTATTTTTTCTCTACTTAGTATTTATAAAAATATTTCCACACACAATTAGAATTCTGAATAGATACAGTCCGCATGAACAAACCTCTACACAGTTTAAAACTAACTTCTATAAACATATTTACCACTTCAATAAATGTATTTTGTAAAATTTACAGCGCTAACAAAAATAAACTAGAAGTGCTTTAAATTTGTTTTTCTTATATATTGTAAAAATAAATTTATTGTAAAACATAATCATCTTGTATTCATTAAATAAATAAATTACCAAGCAGTATTTAAAGAACTCTCTCGGATTGAATCTACTTTTTTATGTTAGTCGAACACAGTTTTATGTGCATTAGTCTAACTCTTACTAGTTTTTACATAATTTTAACACATTACATAAACTTAAAGTAATTGAATGTGTATAACATATTATAAGATATTTACAAAATATTCAGTTGTACACTTCTGCGGCACGACTGCTATGAACATTCGTCGGGCGCGTCGACAGCTCGTTGCGTTTGCCCGCGAGCGGCGCGCGCGCCTATTTGTGAACGCCATCTATCGCTCCACTTGTACAACGCGCTGTTAAGGCGTAGAATATTGAAGTAGTAGAAAAGCTTAAGATCATATTATGTAAGCCTAATTTTCTTCACAAATGAATCTTTTTTGTAGTTTTTTCAAGAAACAGAAGAGTTATTAGCGTGACTGACTTTTTTATTATCTGTCATCTTAGACATAGAATATATCATTCTTAACCTTTGGTATGCGGAAGCCCTGATCAGTGCTACAGTCACCTTCGACACTTTTACACGATTTTAATATTAAATGCTTTATTACAGCAATTAATATTAAAATCGCTAAAGCTAAAGTCAACTTCGACACTTTTACAAAAGTGTTCGTGTAAAAGTGTGTAACGATTTAACGAATACTTACTATTTATAAAAACCATTTTGACCGCATGTTTCAGATCCACGAATCCAACTTTAATTTCGATTAAAATGTGTGCCGGTTTTTTCCTTGTAGTTCGGCGCAGCAATATCTTGCATGGCGTGAAATATCCTATGAAAAAATATCTTGTGATCTTAATTTTCAAATCTGTAGTAAAGGCCTGCTTAATACATAAAACACAACGACAACGAGACACAATAGATCATGCTATAATTAGAGTTTCTGTTTACAAAAAATGATAAAAACACTTTTCAGTCTTGAAACTCGTGTACCTACTACTATCTGTAGTACAACTAAACAAGACCTCAAGATTACAAAATAAAGTACCTATTTCAACCTTGCCCTTAACTAGAACGTAAAGTTGTAAATGCTAGTTGTCTCACGAAGATAACTCGCTCACAATATATTCGTAACAAACGTTACTATTTACTACAGATGTAAACTATTAAATTTGTCGTTAGCTGATATAAGCAGCCTATTTGTTGCTAGCAATGTGCCCCATATACAACGATGATATTGTTGAAAAGCTCTTGTATTAAAATGCCATGTCTAGTTATTTGTGGAGCTGTTATTTTGTAAATTATTTAGTTTATCTACTGATATTTCTTCGGATATTAAATGGAAATTAAATTAGATTTCACTGTGATCGTGAAAATCTCGTGTGACGTAGCACAGACACTATCTTATACAACGTAAGTATAAGACGTTAAAAGCAGTCGGTCATAGGCCATAATTTTACGATAAAACCAGTGCCAGTGATAACAAAAAAGAAACTAACAATAGGTGTACATACTGCGTTCGAAAATAAATTTAAAAATAATCCATTCAACCGATCGTTCAAAATACAAAACGGTATATAAAAACAAAAGTTTTGTTACCAACCAGTACAGGTGATTCGAACACGTTGCTCATATCAAAACTTAATATGTAAAATCAAAAGATTATCAGCAGGAACAATTCATTGTTTTCACTTCACATCCCTATTTGCATACACTGATCGACTGAACATCGAGATTGCATCGTTTCATTTTGTTTTTATTCCTCGCCCATTCAGTGATGTTTTGAAATTTTACACCGTGAATAAATGCTTCGTCGATGTAGGTCCCGTGAGGCCAATAGGCGTTCTTTATGTCGTCATTAAGTATTAGGTTAGTTATGTTTCTTTATTTAAGTTCGGTTTGTGTTGACGGATATTTTGGTAGTTAATATTTATGACTGAGATGTGCTGTAATTTTTCCCATAATTTTTGTAGGGCAGTGGTTAAGTACTAAATAAATTGTTTGGTTTCCAAGATAACTTCTGACATTTTATATAATATTTTCAATATCGAGTATAGTTTTAGGCGTGTCGCTTCTGGCTTCACACTTCTATCCAACCTACGTGAGTAAAATAGTATAGGGGTATTCCCCCATTATTATTTTCTATGTTATATGAGGATATGACTAAAACATTATATAGGGGAATACCCAAAGATTTCTAAAGTGTATAACAGTTATCATAGATAACAAACCTGTAGTTTTTTTTTCTTCAGTGGTAACAATCAGCGTTGAAAATCCAGCAAACTCATGTTATTTCCAGAACAAGCTGTCAATTGAAAATTTAACGGACTAAACAATAAAAGTATTGAGCACTATTTTATCCTCATATTATGACTAGTTGAATTAAAATTACATTTTCGTCATGACCACGTTGGTAGGTGTAGCAAGGTGTGGGATCTAGTGATGTTCTTAATATATTTATAGTCGATATCGATAAATACCAAAATAATGACTGTTAACATTTTGTTTTCTTATTTTAGACATGTACCTAATATTTGTTTCAAGAAATTGCTCCATTTAAATTATGGCATACCATCACAATTAAATAAAAGCAGTAAATCTATTATCAGAAGTTAAGAACCATTACTCTAGGCACTTACTAGAGTAAAAATTAGTATTGACGTAGTAGTAATTAAAGATTGGATACCCTTATTGCGTAATTAAAATATGAATCCTGATATTGCAATAATCTGATTCCGTAATTATATACATACATACCTACACTTTTACTTTCTAATGAAATTAATCGTTGATGGTACATTTAAAATCAACACTTCCCTAATGGTAATTACTATGAGGTAACGACGGATAAATCACCTCTCATATGTAATATTAATCTTTTTCATACCAATTACTTCATAGTTACATTATATGATTACATTAAAGTCTCAGTAAAGTCATTAGAAGAATTTACTCAATGTTACTTACTTTCACTTGTTCTTTGATACTTAATACCAAAAAAAAATTGAGATTCTCAATTTAAACTAAAGACCCGTGCTGATTTTACTGTAAATAGATAAATTATCACTTGAAACTAGTAATTGTTTCAAGTTTGCATTAGACATACTTTTGGTCAGACTACTTTAGTATCAACTACTTAAGTATCAACTATATATAACTAAAATTCAACTCTATCAAAGAAAGATTTAAAGTATAATCGTAAACTTTTTACGCTATAAACCTTATAAATATTATTGAAGCTATCAATCTCATCACTAGACAGAGTTGAGGCTCGCGTGACCTCTGCCCTTCGCCCGCGCACTCCCGCACCCCCCGCCCTCTACCCGCGGGCCCCGCAAACCGCACACATGACTCGCTCTTAGCGATCCCGCCCAACACCTTTTTGGTATCATCGGAAAAAATCGATAAGTACCGAATTTGTATTCGAATTTTATATCGATACGATGGTGCGATTATTTGTTTTTTTTTTTTGTGATTTTGGTCAGTCACGCATGGTGCAGATGAACTTAGATTCTATATTTAAATAAAATACAGTCATTTTGTGGCCAAGAGATATACTCTTTCCATAAGTTTATGAATCTAGAGCGAACTTAAATTCTTACGGGCCTATTCTCAGATTGTGCAGGATTAAGCCTTAGTCCACCACGCTAGCCTGGTGCAGGTTAAAGGATTACATACATAATTAAGGGCCTTCTCAGATGTCCAATTGTGCAGGATTCTTCATTATATTTTCCTTTACCGTTAACATAAGTGATAAGCGAATAGTGATCCACCTGAATTCGAAAAGTCAAAGGCATGAGCCAATTTCGAACCGCTCAGCTATCACTGCTTTACAACTTAAAACATTTAAAAAAGTGAAACCACTCACAAAATCGATACAATACGTTGTTAAAAATACAATACGGTGATGTATGACGTATCAGAATCGAATAAAACACAAAGCGCACGCGATCCAAAACATATGTCCATCATTAAGACACATTCGAACCACAAAATAATTCGAATTCCACACATTCAAATATTCCAACACAATGCTCAACAAAGGTAAGCTTGACTCAATTAAATCTTAATTCGTACAAAGAAGTCGATTAATGAAATTAAGTCGGCATTTAGTCGATTTAAGCATAGTGATGCCACAATAGCCCTAAATAGTAACAATCGAATGAAAAGATACTCGAAATCTCGACACAACAAAAGATCTAACTAACCCGGCTTGTGGCGTGACTATTAAATTTTAATGACATGATTTATTCAAGGCGATGTAAAAAAACACGAGAAAAGGGTACGATGTTACGATCCATTTTTCATATAACGCGGTTGGTAGCAAATGGCCAAATAAAAAATGTTTAACAGGCCGACACTTTATGAAAAACGCAGTCGGACTGTGTGTCGGCTTTGTCATCGGTAACACAATTTATTCATGCTTACCTGTTGAGCTCCAGCAGTGAATAAAATATAAAGAATATTCCATTTTTCTGGATTCATATTGCGTAAGGTGTACGGTTCGATAAAGTCCCGGGTGACTGGACTATAATTTTTAGGACATGGCAAGCGACTGAATATTAAAATTGCCTAAATCCTTCGGTCATGTCTATGAAGCAACTATTACTGTCATTTTTAATGTGTGTTTGTATGCAAAGTTACCACTCACGACTTTTCGTGTACGTATTGAGAAGGCCTTTTTCCACCGACATTTTTTTATATATGAGATAAGTACTTTGGAATATGATGAACAAATTGAATTAAATAAATGTTAAGTTACGGGTCGGATTAGGTATTTAATTCCCTCAGTGAAATTTGAAAGTGCTTTACTCTTTTTATTTTATAACATAAAAAAAAATTAAATTCATCGGACCGGGACTTTCGTCCGCTCATACAGCTATATACAATATTTGGTCATTCTCTTAGTGGTAGCCGTCTCATTTATAATATTTTATAGAAATCAACTAAACAGAATTGGAAATATTAACATTGGTACAAAGCCTGCCCCGATTCCGTGCGTTTATACTAAATTGCTTATGATTAGTGTGACCAAACGGCCCTTGTCTTTTTTTGTTATATTTATATTATTTTGTCGAATAAGTAATATGTTAGTTTTTGTAATTTTGGACTTATTTCTGATGGGGTTTTTGTTGTTATTTGATAATGGATACTTTACTGCAGCTGGTAATTAAGTAAACAACTAGACAAATTGGACTTACTTAGACTACTTGGTCGCAATTTCCCTTTCTATTATTATACTGACGTAGAGTTTATTTCTTCGTACCCCTTGAGAGGAAAGGTTAAGAAAATGATTTTTTTTCAGTAGCTTTCCCTAGGTTATACCTAGATAACAACCAACTTGAATACCATAAAACGGTACATAGGGATGCAGGGGTGAATAGACATAAAACTTTGAAAGCATTTCAACGTTGAATTAACACAGATTTTGATTTACAAGGACTTCATTATGTTTAGTTAATTATAGTACCTACCTTGAAGTGGTGTTGGCATCAAACTGAGTTATTCAAAGGTTGAAATTATTTCAAAGTTTTATCTCTATTCGTCCCTGGATTCCTATTCAACCCGTTTTACGGTACTTGGAATGGCTGATATATTAAATTATAGTATTTTATCAATTCACTTGATTTTAGTAATAATATCTTTGCTCAATTCATAGTTACAACAGTCTCGGTCAAATGATGTTTTTTCTACGGAGATGAAATGAAATGAAATGAAATGAAATGAAATGAAATGAAATGAAATGAAATGAAATTATTTATTTTTGCAATTAGGATTTTTCAATCACTTTTACACGTCTTTTTTAAACTAGATGGCGTCGGCATTTCCTATGACTATCCCTGAGAAGAAACGCCGAAACAAACTCAGGGGTCAAAGTCTATTTTAAAGTCCAGACAGATTGTATTGATGTATGGTATTATAAGGTTTATGTGAGACAAATATAGGGTGGAATAGCCTTTTGAAGAAAGTGCCATAACTATTTGAGCTAACCTGTCGCAACAGAGTGCAAGCATGCATCAGTTATCGTGAGAATTAATGAAATGAAGAGCGCTCAGCCTAGATCTCACTCACATTTACAATGTATAGCGGTTATATATAAGAAATCATTTCAATTTAAACGACATTACAATATCAAAATAATGAAGTAAATAATATAATAATTAATGGCAAAAATTGTATATAAAAAAAAAAGCTTGGAGCTTTGTTGTTTTCAAAACACATTTGAAGAGGCGTATGTTATCCATGTCCAATCTACTGGTATAGCACGTGGGCAGGCAATGATTGTGAATATGAAATATTGTTATTGATTTGTTATTAAAATATTATCACTGGAGTTTAAGAACTTATTTAGTTTAAAGTATGTCATTTTAGTCGTCTGACTAGTTATGATTAAAAGCGGCGTAGCATATTTGTTGTTTCAAGTTTATTTTTGGAAATAACGTTCTTTAAGACTCTTTTTTTTTTTCAAATATAAAAAGGTACTGAATATGTTTAAATCTATTAAGCTAAAATCTGGCACCAAATGACTGATGATTTTAATATTATTCCATAAGGAGCGTAGTAAAATGTATCGTACTGAAATAATTTTCTCACAATGGTCCATATTAAACGCTTTTTACTGAAGCACAGATGGTAAGAATATTTCTTTTACAATAAATTAATTTTTCTAAAAGCCATCTACAAAAGGTAGTTTATTAAATTATTTTAACAAAAAATCTGTGAAACGACAGACTTCTAGTCGCCATCAGACAAATATAAGAGAAACAAAAAAAAAATACAAAAAATAAGCATTCGGTAAAGTAGCAAAAACGGATAGTATTATAAAAATCATCAGAATCCTTGCGAGATGCGACCCTTCCAATTTGTTAAGGTCATCATGACTTTGCCTATTTTTAGGTTGGCCATGCCTATAAGATTTTGCAAGGACAAAGTCGAAAATCAAGAGATTTTTTTTTGTATTATTTTTATTTTATTAATTACCAAGGCTTGCGAAGTACATGTGATATTTTTATAATACATAGTTAATTAATTAATCCTGTAAATTATATAAGTACATAAGGTACGATTATTGTCAACATCACAATAATCCAATACATAAAAGAATTATGAATGATCAACAAAAGTAATTTTGCCTGGTTAAATCTCGCATCACACAATTGAAATAAGGAAAATATCCGCCAAATAACAATACGAATGGCAATCCTACTAATACACCCCCTCATGTCACCATACATTGTATTCTTCAAAATGGTAGCGAATATGACATTGACAAAGGGTGTTGGGATAAACTTTGTAAAGAAGAACAAAAACTTTTTTTCTTAAACTGAAGTGGCAGAAAAAGTAAAATTTATATGATTTTTAGAATGAGAGCACCTGTCGCTAATTGCCACCTTTTGGCGGCAATAGCTTTTGTAAAGAAAAATGAAGAATTGTATTCATTCTGTGAATATGAAAAGTAAGTTGATGATTTTACATGCTTTGGTATTTTTTGATGGGAAAAATTGATCGTTATTTTCAATTGAAATGTTTGTAGAATTTTTTGAGGATATAGCATATGGAATTTCAATATATTTCATAAATAAAATTGTATCCTAGTCTTGGATATAAGACAGTACCAGCTGAGAAGAAGAACACACAACACATAGCACCACGCCTATATTCCCCGAAAGGTTAGGCAGAGGTGTACTATTGTACACCCACATTTCGCCGATGCCGTTATTGAGTCCCATGTAATAGGGGACGAGCCTATTGCCATCTACCGAGCACAGTTTTAAATTCAGTGCTACTACTGAGAATTTCCATACAGAAAAACCCAATAAGCCCGACCCGGGAATCGAACCCAAGACCTCACGCTCAGCAGTCGCGCTTGCGACCACTAGACTAATGACGCAGTTAGAAGAACAAGAACATATTTTTCCATGAAAATAATGCCAAGTTATTATTTTTGAGATATTGAATTAAAATGTACCAACATAAGAACTCAATGCTTGGTACAAACTTTCCCAAAACATAAAAACACATGCACAAATACATAACGTCGTCGATGACGTCAGACCATTACATCAATACACTAGAGAGCAAAGGGTGGACACTTGGACAGCCTATACTGTCATAACCGATGTCCATCAAATTACAAACACAGCCCATCGCTCAAACACAAAATCAAAACACGGCAACAAACCGAACACCTATCTGTCGACACCGGTCAAAGGTTAACATCTGCCTGGATACATAACGACAATAATATTATGTATCTCTATTCAATCACTGTTGCCTTACATGTTCGAATCAATCATCAATTTGAATACATTTACTTGTATCTGTATCGAGTGACTTAATAAAAATCGTGTTTAGTGCACGTGGTTCTGAATGAATGGTTCTGATTGTATCGTTTTGTTTCGTGTACAATTCACATTTTGCTGTCTAATGATTGTTCAGTTTTAACGTGGGTGGTGGAGTTTACTTGTTGCAAAGTCTTTCTATGCGGCAATCATTGTTACTAAAGTTGTCAATATATTAAGAATTCATTAATAAATCCTTTAAATTGTTAACAAAAGTAAAATGAAACTTGGAAACGATCCAATCGACTAAACAATGGTCATTTATTGCACAACACTACTCATTGATGCGACAGACGCGTTTAAATTTACTCAGCACAACGAAACGTGGCTAGCAATAAAGTATACCTACTATATAAATTACCGTAGAGTTATGAATCACTAGACGGACAATTTCTAATAAACCTTTGTTGCTGAAGAACGAGTATATTTTATAGACACGAGGTACAACGAAACTAAAATTCATTAAGAAATTAAATACAATAACCATTCATCTATTAGTTAAATTTTATCTTTAAAATTTAATTAAAGTTTGGATATAAACTGCGGCTGACTGAAATAAAAAGGAAATTGAAATGGACCAACACTATACCTACATTATTTAATCAATATAACAACAGCCTACAACACGCAACAGTACGCACCAGCAACACTACGTTGATGCGACAGACAATTTACTCCAGACATCAGAACGTGGCGAGCAATAAAGTATACCGACTATATAAATTACCGTGGAGTTATGAATTTTTAGACGGACAATTTCTAATAAACCGACGGCGATGACGCGAACGGCGATGACCGAATGTGTTTTATAGAGCCGAGACACGGACCACGTAAAACAATGAGCGGAACTAGCAATTACTGTCATTAAGGTTTTCAAATCAATGTTTGATTCTTACGATTGATTGGAACTGTTAGTGCGGTGATTAGTCGAGTCATGTGGTTTATAATGTTATCTCGATGTTGAATGATGATTTTGAAGAATGGATGCGTACAGACCGAAATGGTTCGATTATATTTTCTCAGATGAATATTTCTTAAATTAACTTTTAGCGGAAAAGTTTGAATGTTTGAATGAATTAAAACAACATGGAATGTCGTTATTTTGGTTTATTTATTAAGTATCTAATATTTATTAATTATAACCAATAATGATAACGGTAATAACCTTTGCAGAGCTTAATTATTGCCCTAAGAAAATATCAATGAATACTCAAACTAATTTATCGCTTTATAAAAAGACATCGACTAGATAGCTAGAGGCGTATCCATCCTTATTCCCATTGTTCTGGACAGGGAAGTCGTAACATGTGGTATTAGTAATGGGACACTACGACAGAGACAAAGGCTTACACAATTAACTGAAAGGACGCTTTATGTCCTGGCAAATATTGGCACTAGTGTATTTCCCATTACAGATTTCAATAAAATGTTATGTTCGGTGATAGTTCTAAGCAAAATATGTTTGGTTCCAGAGTAGATGTACGGAAATAAAATTAAATAAGAGTAAAATAACATGCGAATTCATATTTGAGAACGATTTTGTCTTTTATTAATTAATAAGATACTATCTATTCCACAAATATATTCCAAAAAATGCTGATGTTACTCGAATTAGGCTGATAGTCAGAAGAGCAATAAGCAAAACTGACGATCTGATGAGTAAGCTGGGGGGGGGGTTCTCTCTGCAGTGGAATAATAGGGGGGTATAATTATACATAATAATATCGGCTCCGTATCAACAGGGTGCATACCAGGCGGGTGAATTGCGGACCAATCTCCTTCTCAATGCATGAAGGCTTAGGCTGAATATGAAGAAAAAAATGTCTAAACGTCACCCCTTGATCCCTATCTGAATATTCCCTTTTACCCAAAAATAAAAGTAATATTTTATTTAGATATATAGGTTTAAATAATATTTTGTTATGTAATCCGTACTTTGCGTCGACAGTAACATTAATTTTCAATCCAACTATACGAATTGCTCATAATTTATCATTCGTTGTTTGACAAATGCAGGCAAGTGTCTACAAATTCATAATCCACAACAATTTGTCAGTAGGAAATGGCAGGTTCTGCATAAACTTAGTACTAATGTTATGTAAATTAGGTGTTCTGCAATCAATTTGATGTATTACTTCGTTTAGTCATGATCACCGAGATTTTCAAACAACACATCTAAATAACATCTAAATAAACTAAGTTTAGGCGTCCACAGTTGTAAAGGTAACTTTTCGGTTATTATTTCCTCGACTGATTGTAGTTACGTCAATTTAAATTCATAAAATAAACTCGCATTTGTCGTTGAATTCAAAAACAAACCTTACACTTGAGATACAGGCACCTTTTTGTAGATCAGTACAATAAAGTATAATTTTCCATAAAAAAAAGTGTGTTCTTACTAGCACAAGAGCATGCTGCTTCTACGAGCCAAGATATGTGCACAAATTCTTGCTACAACAAGTAACTGCGGCTTCGTGTAATTCTAAAACTGCGTAAAGAAATCGTCACGTATGTCATCATAAATCTTTCCAATACCTAGTCTGATCGTGTTAGTCGACGGGGTTTTTTTCCAATATCAGATTTAATAAGGAACATATCGCACGATCAGATCGAAACAACCCGTGTTATCACATGACCATTTTGGGCGAATGTGAAACCATAATCTCGCTTTGCATGCATATTTAGTTGCTGTTTCTGCTTCTATTCATTGAAGATGTTAATCCATACTATTACCAATACGAAAGTAACTCTATCTACCTGTTTATTCCTGCTGCGACTAAACAACTGAATCGATCTTTATGAAATTTTACAAAAACGCCCTGGAAAATAAAATAATTAATCTTACTGCTTAATTTTACTATTCTATCAAAACATTAATTGGATAATAAATACAAAATACTTACATGCAGACGAAGTCGCGCGTAACAGCTAGCCAACATTGAATGACAATCATTAGCACTTTATTGGGCCTGAATATTAATGCTACGGATGCCAATTGAAAATGATAATGTAGGTGTATAAATATGATGACTATAGTGTGTGCATATAGGTACTGTAGTGGTGACATAGTGTATTGGCATCTTAGTATTTAATGTGTCGGAAAGAGCTATCACATGAGAATGCCTGCCGTAGTGGAAAGATGAGCCCGTCAAAAATGATTGTATCGAGACTGACTGCTTAGAGTGCGCTGAACAATCTCTGGTATCATTACACGTGGAAACTTTTTCCTTGTAAATTGGGATTGTTCTATTTTTATTTAAAAATAAAAAACTTCAATGGAAACTGGGAAATTAGCTACAATTCTGGAAACATTTAAATCAGTAGAAATAGCTCATTGGAATAACAAATAAATCTCTGAACATCCTGGAATGTCTCATTCAGTAGACTAAGGCACAAGACCTGGTTCTCAGTAAACCAACTCGTGAAGGTCTAGTAAAGATGTTTTAAATTCCACATATCGACACCAGTTCACGCCGAAGCCACTACACCGTCACCTGAAGATATAACATATTGCGCTCCCAATTAAGGGTGTACTCCCTGCTGTGTTCGCCTCTACTGGAGGAGGCTCAATTTAAATAGCTAGGCCACGATTCGACCCTTCCAACACCACCACAAACTTAACTTGCTCAAATATAACCCCTATTACTAACAGAATACGAGACATGGAACCGCTACACTAAGGTTGTAGGTTAAAGCAGAAACTATTAGAAAATGCCCTCAAGCGTTTCTGCAGTATCCCACAAATTTTCAACTACGGCTCGTTGACAATGAAAAATTGTATAAAACTGTTTAAGCTATGCTCGTAACAAGAATAGTTACATTCTTTACAGTCAAAATAAACTATTGGTCTACTGGCGTGTCTATTGGTGTATTGTTAAAGCTTAAACTTCAAGCTTATCTTCAATTATAATGTAAGTTGTACTATATAAATCTGTGTGCTATTGGCCGTGGTGTCTTGGGTTATAGATCAATATTTAGTGTCAGTCGGAGACCCTCTCGCCAAAAATGACGTTTTCTCAGGATTTTACGGTTACATAGTAAATATATATTTTACTAGCTTCCGCCCGCGGCTTCGCCCGCGTGGTTTAAGAACCCGTACATTTTTGCAGGATAAAAAGTAGCCTATGTACTATTCCAGACTATAATCTATCTCTGTGCCAAATTTCATCCAGATCCGTTCCGCCTTTCTGGCGTGAAAGAGTAACAAAGATCCATCCATCCATCCTCACAAACTTTCACATTTATAATATTAAATGTAAAACACAATTTATAAAATCCACCATCAGTTCTTCAAAAACCTTATCTATATCTCTTCAGTTAGATATGGTCACCATGTATTATTTTATCTTTGTTCGATTAAATAATCATATTCTTCTGCTTATTCAACTGAGAACTCAACTTGATGATGGTATTCACCTACCAGTATAAATTTCACTGATTCATTCAATGATTCTTTGTCAACCTTGTCTTTATGGTATTGTCACTATTCACTTTGGTAACGAGTGAACAACAAGATAGTCGTGTTCTTGTTAGCAAGCGCACAGTCGGTCTCTTCATCCAAGATTTATCGATATTCGGTCTACACGACGCGACTGCCGTCTGACCTTCGCAGTCTTTAGAGAAAGTGGATCTTGTGAGTACCGTTCATGTTTTTGAAAAATATTTCGTCAATAACTGACTAGCTAAATAAAATGGATGATTTTCTGCAGCTGAACTTACTTAGTGAACGAACCGAATCAAGGTTTGGCTTTAGTACAATATCAGTTTACACAAAATAATTATGTACGATTATGGCACCTGGTGGACTACAATTTCTTTAACTGAAAAACTTGCATAACTAAACTAATACTCTAATTCAGTAACTCGTTTCTAACGATAAAGAAATTTCTTATAGTTTCTGGCAAACATTGGTGTCAAAAAACCCTTGTCAATTTGCATTTTGATAGACAATACACTGAAGAACGCTTGAAAACCCTACTAAATACATCTTAATATTAAAAGTATGACGATGAAAACAGGCCTGAGTTATCTACCTATTTCAGTAGAGGCAATCTGACATAAACAGAACAGAGCATTTCAAGGTAAAAATTATCTAAATAAACTACAGTACATATTACCGTCTAATCTTAGTCCTCAAACAACAATTTAATAACTTGTAACATAGAATTATAAGCATCTAGATTTCTCGATAGCTGTAAATCATTTCCCACGCCGTGCCAACCAGAAACTGTGGCCATTTGTCTTGGCATAGACTGTAACACCATCTATGGGGCTAACTGATGGTAATGTCGGCTAATTAATGTGTCGCTCACGCTTACGCCTCGGGGAATAAGCAGAGCTTCGGGTGGTTTCATTTTAGGTAAGTATACCTGATGACGGGTGTTATCGTAATGCTCTTGATTCTGAAGAATTGATTGTTAAGTAGACGAAATGACTTTGGTTTGAAAAAAGCTATAGCTATAAGTAACTAGTTTACCACACATTGACATTAATCAAACATTAATAACGGTAAAGGTAGGTACGTCGCCAGATTCGAATTTCGAAATTAATTTCAATGTTTTGTCATTGTATACTTGTGTGTTAACGCTTACAGTTATCGTTTTATATCTTATAGCAGTATTTTTAGTAGAACTATCTATTTTTATGCAAAAATTCATACCCACTGTTTTAAATCCGTAACTTTTTGAAATAACATACCTCGGTTCCTTTATTAAAACTTCTTTATAACGCAAGGTCTAATTCTAGCATTTCATTTCTATGAACTGTTGATGTCAGTGATGATGAGAGATAGAGATGATAATAACAGAATAAATAAAAAAAATACAAAAGCGTCAGCAATACCCATTACTGCCACTTAAATTGCGAGAAAACCATCTAACAAAGCTCGTTCCCAGTCCAATATTGACAAAGTAACTGATGGGTAATGTCAGTTAATTAAAAGCAAACATAATATATTGTGGATCGGAGGGCAATCGCAGAAGTCACGAGGATCGCCTTAAGCCAGACTTGATAGATCTGATCGACTGGCACAGAGTAGTCGTGGAGTTGGCGGTGGAACAGAGAAAGCAATGGAGAAAAGGAGCTAAAAACAAATGATATTGATGTTGCAAATCATTGAATTTTTTTGAAAAGGAACGAGAACGTTATCTTCTATGTATAAATAAAAATAAATTGATTTTGGACAGATCGCAGTTGTATTTTTAAAAACTGCAATTATCACAAATAAATAATGATTTATTATTTGTTAAATTTAACATTATCATAAGATTATGTACTATATGAAATTTCAATGTTACCTCATATAGAGTCAATATTCTACATCCAAACTATTCTACAAACACTCATCCATTACTTACTTTCATTACTACATCAATTAATTTCTTTGTCTCAATGTGTCAGTCTCAAATTGAGAAGCAAACACTAGTTAGAATGAGCCCCTTCAAACAATGTGTAAAAAATAACCTGTCCATCTATATGATGCTTAATGAACTTCGAAATGGTGTGTATAACTAATAGGAAAAATAATAGCTTGATATACGGTTGAAAGGTATTTTAAATAGTTTTATAAACATGCTGCACCACTGGAACTTTTAATATTCTTATTGTTGTATCGTTTAAATTTATAACATTATCAAGAAGAAAGAAGGATATTTTGATAGAAATTATAATTAATAATCAGAGTAATACGCTAAACTGTATCTAACCCAGAAAAATATATAGCTAAGAAAGAAAATAAAATAACATACATAAAATCACGCCTGTATTCCGCGAAGGGTTAGACAGAGGTGTAGGTGCTACTGGACACCCACATTTTGCCGATTCTGTTATAGAGTCCCATGTAGCGAGCCTATTGCCGTCTGCCGGGCACAGTTCCAGACTCCATGCTGCTGAGAATTTTCATACAGAAAAACCCAATGAGGCAGTTAAAAAGAATAACCAAATCCAGAAAACCCAACTAGTCAAGAGGACGGAAAAATATATCGGAGACAGATGACCAGAATCACTGTTCCGGCAACTAAGATGGTGACAGTAGACTGGCGGTTAACTTTCTTCTATGGGTACTATTAAGATGTCATAATCGAAACTGATGCATCATTTATCAAATCTTTTATTTAAGGTTTGGTTCCGAACCTGCGTTTATTAGGGCCCATAGTCAGAAGCATCAATCAGAAATTTAAAAGCACATTACGAATCCTTATTGATGAAGATTGCATTCGCGAAACAAGAGATTAAATTATATTTTTCAATCTCGTACATCTCATTAAAAATTCGCATAAAGTAAATGACAAAAGAATATCATTGCACCGAAATGACATTTGGGTGATTTAGGAGACATATTATGTGTCATTGCATTGAGTAAATCACTGTAAGTCGTTACGAGAAATAATGATTTATATAAACCAATTAAAAAGCCGAGTTATTAAGGATCGAGTATTTTTAAAACATTCGCGGTATCGATAAAGATCGCGTCGCTATTGACGCTTGGTTTGACTGTTTGTTTGTCTTTCTTTAAGAGGCAGTCGTAGAGGGAACATTAATAGGCTTGACGATTTTATGATTGTCTGTTTATTTGATGATGACTCTGTAAGGACTAGAAAGACTTACATTTAACGAAACTTTTTGGAACACTAAAAAGTCCTAGACCAAATAACAAGTTATGCAATAGTTGTTTATTTGCAATTCCATGGGGTTCCTGATAATATCTTCCTAAAAAATATATTTTAATAACAATGATTACATGTATATAATAATAGTGAATCACAATAAGTTCTAGATAGAATAGGCACTAAAGTCATAAATAAAGCAAACCAAGAGAAAGAGAAGAGCCAAATCCAGAAACCCCAACTAGTCAAGAGGACAGAATGAGATTAAATCGATTCGACTCGCCGCCCGCCATAAAGTATTTTTGACAATTTTCGAACTCTCCGTTAGAATTACTGCGGTGGTGTCCTGTAAATCATTAGGACTTGAGGTTTGGCGACCTCCATCAAAGGGTTGTGGTGATATACAATAATACATTTAGTGAAAACGATCGGCCGAACCTCGAAGGTCTGAATGGAGTCATAAAGTGGGTCTGAAAGCGACATACGACCAACTCTTGCGACGATTTACGAACCATTGTGACATTGGTTTTACGAAACTCCTGTGTAAACAAACGTGAGCCGATGCAGTAAACCATTTTTTTAACTTACATAGTAAAGTTAGGTACTAAAGCAATGATTGATAGGATTTTTCAAATGGACCAGCTAGATGGCTTTACTGTAAGGAATATAATCAAGAATAGTGAAATTGTAATATTAATTAATCAAACTTTTAATTATATGCTCATTAATATTAATCAACTTTCAACATAAAACACGTTATATTAATAATTATCATTAGACACAAATTAATTGGGCATCAATATGTATATAACTTAGCCTCCGAAGTCTTTTACATCTCCATAAATTATAATTATCAACAACCACATTAATTCCCTGAATCATACTTCAAACTAAAATGCGACTAATTGTTTACATTTCCTGTTCAAACGCAGAATGTTTCAACCAAAAAAAAAAAAAAACAATTGAGCCACTTTACAAAAAAATAATTAAATTTTACAACAACCCCGCCTATTTTTGGCTACCAAAATCACTCCCGTTTTGTATTCTATTAAAACTTAATTAACTTTTTTCCTTTGAGGATATAAATAAGCTTTTATACTCGAAAAAGGACTGACAATTTGTTTTGCTACTTCTAAACGTCACTTGTATGTTTGATTAATGCGTTTTTGACTTCAGAAAATTGCGTCTTGAACAGTGAGACGCCGACAGAGGCATTTTATAAGGTTTCGAAGAAGTTATAATGAATTTTTATAAACGTTTCGTCAAGGTTTGCTGAGACTGATATATGAAGATTAGATTGGGATGTTTGTTATGTAAAGAGACTTTTAAGGAGCATTTCTCACAATAGATTAATGGATTAAAAGTTCTCAGTGCACGAAATTATAATTTAATGATTTCTGTTGTTACGTTAAATTTTAACTTGGGAAGAAAATATGTTTTTTAATGTCAAGAATAGAACAATACTTCAAGAGATTTTAATACTTGAATATTTTTAAATTAAAGTATAATAATTTAGTTAAAAGTATGATTAAGAAATATCCATAAGTTCTTATTTGTCAATTTCTACACCATAAATGCTAATATAATATTCAGCTGATTCATATTTTGTTCACGACATCTATGAAAGAGGGGCCTTCAAATATTTCAACACGTTTGATAGTTATGATTGGACCATCAATTATCTACTCGATTAGGAATTTCGATTCCATTTATCATTCCTAATCGATACTTAATCGGACCATTAATTGGATTAATTTTAAACGGTAAGCTAATAATGAATCTACTTGAATGCCGATTTCTTATTTGGAGAATTGATATAGTTATTAGGTAGCCCGTGAAATTATGAATCTAAATTTTTAATCAGATTGTAAGCTTACAATTTATATGCAGGAAAATTTTATAAAGTAACGACATTTAATTATGTTTTTGAGAAAGAAATAGGTATTATAAATTTCTTACATAATTACAGTTCCCATAGCTGAGGAACATATAATAATATAGGTATAATTAAACTAGAAATCAATCCGTTAAGAGATACTCATAACAGACGACACACAAAAGGAGTCGACAAAAACAAAATATCCAGTATAAACCCGGAATATTCAAATGAGGTTGGTAATGAGTGGCGGCGTATGATTTCTGGTAATATATGTACGTTATTTAGGTGGCCAGGCGGACGGGTGCCGCGGGCGCGGCCGCTAAATTAAAAACACGTCAAATGTTAAATTGGTCCGAGACATCTATTAAGGAGGGTTAAGGCACGTTTATAAGAAAGGGTTTGTTTTAAAAATATTTGTGCAATCTGAATTTCGAAGTCTATATCAAGAGCTAAACCCCACTGACTATCTATAAAGTATCTTATTTGCTTCTGAGACCTTAAAATAATTTACGTTTACTTTATTGAAGGAAAATTAATTATTATTATTGAAGCCCGGTACACTGCTAAACATAAGTCTGTAAGTAGCACTACATTGAGCGATCAAATATTGCCAGTATCACCATACTTGGCAAACAAGAAGACAGCAGCCTGGCACAATATTTTAGTCTACAATGTGTGTGTATAGTGAAGTGGTGGTGGTTCTCTACTACCAACCACAAGGGCGAAATAAATTCTACCGTCAAAAAAAATTCTCTTCTCCAAATCAATCCACGTTACACTAAACATATTTCCATCTCCCAAATATCTCCCAAAATCAGCCATTTGTTTCTACATCCAAAATCTTATTCCTTGTCAAAACCACACATTCGGGACACATCCTAACACCCAACTAGAGGTATCAAGAACAAGAGCTCGAAGGCTTTTACTTAATTCAGGAGCTCAGCGGGTGTTCCCGAAACCATCGGCGCGGCACCGTGAAATATGGTGCGGCCGGCCGTTGCTCAGTGGCCTGAGGCCATGTCCCGCATGTCTTGAATACCATCACTTTGTTATTCTGAACTGAACTGTTATAATGCATGAGATAATTAGCTGCGAATCGCTTTTTGGGCCCAATATTTGAGGCCAATGTCATCTTGTTTTAGGTGTTATAAAACTTATAAGCTATTGCTATTCGAGCTATTGGAGATGCAGCTTCTTGATTTGTGGTCTTAAACCAGATTCGCACTACCTACTAACACTTTGTTACTTTAAACTGAACGGTTCAATAAAAAACTAGGAGCAAATCGCTCTTTGGGATTCTTTTGGCCCTGGCTACCTAATATTTGGAATTACAAAGCATAGCATCATACTTGTATTCTCTGAAGGGTTTGAGCAGAGGTGTACCTACTATTGTCCATATATTATTATTACTGCCGTTATTCATTCCCATTCAAAATGAGACTATAGCTATCTACCGGGCAGATTCCAATCTCCGTGCTGCGACTGAGAATTTCCATACAAAAAACAAGACCAATGAGGCAATATTTTAAATTTTAAAGTACTTATACGCCCATATAATGTGATTCTGGTCCTGTCGCAACGCTATCACTCTCCTTCTTGATCTCTCTCTTATTCTTTCTTTATAATAAAAACAAGTCGTAACACAATACAAAACTTCCCAATTCCCTACCATAAATACTAAGCTGGAACTCTGCCTAGCCCCTGAACTCTGAGTCACATCAGTAACGGATTTGCGAGGTCAATCGAGTTCAACCACTCAACTTTGACCGTTCGCCGTACGCAAAGCGATATCCTTTCCTATGTCTTTTTGAGGATATCTTAACGTTTCATCTTGAGGTGCGATGTGGTTAAAAACGATGGTGTTAATGATTATGATCTGACATGTTGATATTGTATGAAAAAGTTGTTTGTAGGTGTTTAAGACCAATTGGGGGTCAAATACTACTTTTGAGTTCTGAACTAAGTAGAAATCGTTAAAGAATCAGTACTGAAAGATAATGAGCATTGATGATGTGTTTAAAGGTTTGCTGATTGATAAATATTTTGTCATAAATGTGGAATGGAGAAAAAAAGGGACTAAGTACTTCTTTGACTTTTATCGTAAGATAAGTTACTTATTTTGTACTTCACATAGGTAATAGGTAAATTAATGTGAATCTGCCTCATTGGTCTAGTGGTCGTAAGCGCGACTGCTGAGCGTGAGGTCCTGGGTTCGATTCCCGGGTCGGGCAAAGTGTTATTGGGTTTTTCTGTATGAAAATTCTCAGTACCAGCACGGAGTCTGGACCTATGCCCGGTAGATGGCAATAGACACGCCCCCTATTATATGGGACTCAATAACAGCATCGGGGAAATGTGGGTGTACAATAATACACCTCTGCCTAACCCTTCAGAGAATACAGGCGTGATGATATGTTATGTTAATGTGAATCTTAATTATCGGAACTGTAGCAATAGTATTCAATGTCAGTGTTCCGGGTTTTGAGTGCCTAACTAAAGTTGACCCGGGTACGTCTTAAAACTGCAGCCAGACACCGGAGGACGGGTAACAGCGTCCTCTCACTAATCGGTGAGCCACTGCGATCCCCAAGCCGTCTGCCAAGCGTGGGGATTATGGCAAACCCCTTGAGGGAGGCCTTCGTTCAGCAGTGGACGTCTTCTGGCTGATGATGAACTAAAGTTATAATAATTTATAAATTATAGGTACATATTTTAAATGACTTATGCATTTCAATAGTCTAACGGCAATTTAAACTAAAAAATTATAAATATTACCCTACTCAATTTAAAAATATACTCTTGTCTTATCTAAGTTAAAATCGTATGTAATGAATTCATAGTTCAGAAAAGATTTACGAGTATATTAAAACATATTACGTCCGCTAGCGTTGCTCGCGTCATATCTAATTTTATCATAGATCAATCATCGTTTGGAAAACAAATCAATCTGTCAGTAAATATTAGGTTACTATAGATCCAATGTGATGACAGGTTTGGATTTGAAAATGTAATAGAATACTTGCCGAAAAGACCCACTCTTTAACGTTTTAAGACATGACAAAGTATCAAGCCTGAATTCCCTGAAGGGTTATGCAGAGGTGTGCTATTGTACACTCACATTGCGCCTATACTGTTATTGAGTCCCATGTATTCTTCTTCCATTTACCGGGAACAGTTCCAGACTCTGTGCTGATACTGAGAATTTCCTTAAAAAAAACCAATAGTACTGCGTTATGAGATTGAATATAAAAAATACCGGTACGATAGTTTTTTTTTATATAAAAAT
Organism: Shargacucullia verbasci; assembly: GCA_947562105.1. Classification (NCBI taxonomy): domain Eukaryota; kingdom Metazoa; phylum Arthropoda; class Insecta; order Lepidoptera; family Noctuidae; genus Shargacucullia; species Shargacucullia verbasci. The sequence goes on from OX387296.1 coordinate 5,286,434, forward strand.
TTTGCCCCACACTAGGATTTCTCCTGTGTCGTGGGTATAGTTTACAAACATACAAGACCCGAACATAACATAACCAGACTCGAAACAACTATCTGTATATTATACAAATATTTATTCCGTGCAGGAATCGAACTCGCGACACCTAGCGCAGAATGCTAATCACTTAGCTACTGCGCCGTGCCGTCAATTCTGCATTACAATGTATTTGTTCTTCAATCTGTGAATACGAAGTATCCATATAGACTATGTATAATATCGATCTACGCTTGAAATACTTAGGTACGTTAATACAGTACCAATATTATGAAGATCCACTGGGATTGTTCACACGATCAATTCTGCTTTCACACCTTACAAAGGTTTGAGATCTTATGAGTGAAGACAGAAATAAACAACGTGTTTGCCTTACCTTAACAAGACGGTCACAAAATGAGCTGGATTTATACTTAAGAAATGGTTCAAAATATTGTCGTGTCTTGGTGACATTTGTCTAGTGTTATGGTAAAACCTTCAGTGTGAACAAAGCCCATAAAAGTAAAAAACCTCTGTAGGGGAAATGCCTTCTTCTTCATTACTCACTCTTCAGCGTGTATTTCTAATTCTCAAGCCATTATACGAACAATGACCACCAACATTAGACTAATACAGGATTCAGATAAACAGCTGAATAAGCAAAACCTTTCAACATAAAAAGTTTAAAAAACCTTCATAAATAACCACTCGTTCACTCCCGACCGGTAGTAACCACAATATTTGTCACTTAACATCTTCTAACATTCCATCATAAGGCTACAGAACTAAATTTGCACATAAATAGTCATAATTTGCTATAACACTGTCAATAAGGTCTAATATATTGATATTATTATATGTATTTCGATTTGAAATGACATGTTATCGGGATATGGCGTCTGTCGAAATTTAAAACGCGTTTAAAATATTTATGATGTGTAATCTTTTCTGTTATGTGTTAGGAAATATACTATTTAAACGATGCTTAGTTGATGGATATGTTATGAGATTTTTTTTTGAGGATAGCTAATATTTATATTTTGTTACCTGTGCACCTGTAATAAAGAGTATATAATATAAGACAAATATCTCACTGATTTAGCAGTCGCAAGGCTGTGAGGTCCTGGGTTAAAGTTGGCACAATGGCTATGGGATTGGCTTTCTAAGCTACGAGTGGTGGGTACGTTTCCCGCTCGAATGACCTACTGACACTTGTTCCAAGAAAATCAAAGTATGAAGCAACACTCAGTTATAAAAAATAAAATAAAATCTTTGTAACCTTACTCTTGGCCTTGCTGAGTTACTAATAAAAAGCCTACATAAACAGGTGTGCGAGAAACTGCAATAAATTAAATTGATCTAGCTACGGAACCTGCATTTGCGACGGTAATGTGTTTATATAAAAACCAAGAAGCGCAGAAAGTTAATACTTACTACTAAAACACTTTTATGAAATCCGTGAAGATTGAAATTTATGTAAAGTATCTCCATGCATGTAATGTAATACACACATTGACCACAATGTTGTGTACAATATAAATTAAATATCAAAGAGATATAGGTAGTGGATTTTTCTGTGATTGTCGGAAAATTATAATGTCTCTATCAATGAAATTAATAATTTGAGGAGTCAAAAACTTTCATTAGCTGTCTAGGTCTTTCTCCAGCTACATTGGGGTCGACTCCCAGTCTAACCGGTTGCGGCTCAAGTCTCTTCAGTTATTTACATGGAGTGACTGCCATCTGAACTCAGCCACATAATTACAGGGAGACACTAATACTTGAATGTTAGACCGCTTGTAAGACTTTTTGGGCTGTTGATCCATAACGACTGTCAACGGTCACCCATCCAAAGACTGATCGCATCAAGTGCTACTTAACCTCGAAGATTGACTGATATAAGCGGTAGCTATGTAGCTACAAGGAGTCATATACCGACTTGAATAAAAATCTTCAATCATATTGTGTTCATGACGTGTATTGAATTAAACTACCTATATAAATAGCTTTCAAATGGGAAAAAGAGAGATTGATGGAACAGGACAGCATGTTATACTCAGTAACTACACAATCCCGAACATTTTAGAACAACAGTGATAAAGGATCTTTATAACTAGACAATCCTGCTGTAATGTAAAATAAACACTTCACTAACGCCACAAGAGATAAAGCTAATTTATATATATAACTGGATTCAGAACCAAACTTAGAAGATCCACATATTGGAAACCAGGGAGTTATTTCACCTCACATAACCTAAAGAGAAGTAGCGGATCGTACCGTACACAACTTATACAAAAACACTAACGAGGCAGCCCTTTCCTTACCCAAACAAAAGGTAATAAAAAAACTTGCGAAATTCATCAGTGAATCTTAACAAAGGATTAAAGACACATAATTACCTCAAACTCATTTACAAAGCCAAAACTAACATTGTCAGCAAATATTTTCTCAAACCCTTTGTCAGACAAACAAGAAATATGTCACCATGCTAAACCGCAATCTTTTGCTTGCAATACCTCATCGGATTTTTTATATTTATCGCCAAGCTTTTAAGTTGAAATCTCGCCAATACATTTGGTGTCTCTCCCTAAAACAAACAATTTGTAATCCTGAATTATATGCTGCTGACTGCATACATTTAAGAGATATGAATCTATAAAAGTAAGGATGTGAACATGTGTGAAGCTGGAATAAGTAATATCGATGATTTTGGAAATTTGTAAAGTAGGTATAGTGTTTATTTCAGTTTCTGTTAGTAACTTTTTTGTTCTAAGCTTTAATTAGTTATACTAATCTAAGCGTACTGTTGCTTTAAGTACAGTTGTAGCTTCTATTTTGTCAATTTTTATAGCAACGACTTTTACCACTAAGTATGTCAATATGATGCGATACATTATAATTTTAATCAGCTGAAAGTATATCTTCCAGTTTATTAAACTATCGATAGTTCCCCCCACTAATATTAAGTCATCGACTTAAACAAATAAAAACATCGACGTGTCGCATCGCCCCCGACCTTTTCCAGTATGGCGTGACTATTTGTCACCTGCACTCGACTCCCGTACAAACTTGCGGCGAACATTCTGATTCGCATCACTAGCTGCGCTTTATAAAACACTTTGGGACACCATTGCAAATTATCAAATTCGACTCTGATGTGCTAAGAATAGGATACAAACTCCGATGGCGATAGTTCTGGTGTTAGTACTTTAAGGTCTTTTCGCACAAATTTATTTGTACACATCGCATTCAGGGACCATGTTGTTCTAACTGCATTGCGATCAATTTGGCAGACATTGCATGAATTCTTGAGTAGTTCTTTAGAAATAATAAACATGACAAAGTTATTGGTTATTTTTTTTTTAAGAATTTAAGAGGGAGTACTAATATTTATACTGTCTGTATATTCATGATGTTAGAAAGAAAACAAAAAATATTTAGATATTGAGTACAATCAAAGAGACAAGAACAAGAAGCAAACAAACTTTATAGACACAATTTTGCTTGACTCACTCACTCACTTACTAAATACTTAATTCTAGAAAACATACAAATTGGACACAGCCACAGGCTAGTTCGATCTATGTTAGACAAAGGTCAAAGGTTATCTAGAAACAGAACCGATACAATGCCTCGATCAAACTCAAAGTCACCTCAATATATTGTGTCCTTGGTTAAGTTGAAGGAAATAGCTTTTTGCCTTGTTTATGATTGGTTGACAATCTGTATCAACTTTGTTGTAGGGGTAAGGTACCTTTTATACTATGTAGGTGCCAACATTTAGGTACATCTGTTCATGGCTTTAGAGTTTTTTAGAGCGTAACGCTTGCACTGACGCAGATGACTTAATCTGAACGTCACTCAACGTTTACGATTTGAAGGAAACGACGCTGTTGCGTAAAGTATCCATATTTTCTGTCAACCAATATAAAAAGTTACATACATACATAAATTGTCGCCTTTTCCTTTTTTTACATTCATTCGTGTTTTCATTTATAAACGACGTTTATGTTTACTGTGCACTTGACCTTTTTGAAGGACATCACCAATCAGGTCTGCTTTATAAGCCCTTCTAGAACATCCCCTCCAGGAATTAGAAATTATTATTGTTATTATGTACTAGTCAAAATCAATAAATGAACGCAAAACTGTGCACGTGATTAACTCTACAGACCTGAATACGATTGGCTATGGAACATATGGAACAAACATTGTGAACGACAAAAGCGTTCAAAATATACTTACCTTGTTGTCTGTAAACCATTATCAGTCTAGGCATATTCAATGTTCAATTTAGCCGTCATATTATAATGTTATAACAACAGATCTATTTTTAAAATAATAAATAAAAGCAGCGTCATAACCTTAGGCTTAAATTTTCCTCTCTTCTTCTTCTTCTTAAGGTGCCTCTCCGACTAGCGAAGGTCGGCAATCAGCTTTGCAAACTCCTCTCTATTCCTCGCGAGGTGAAACAGTTGGGCAGCACTCGCAACTCCCGTCCATTCTCTTATATTTCCTAGCCAAGACTTCTTTCTGCGACCCACGGACCTCTTTCCTTCAACTTTTCCCATCATTATGAGTCGCAAGAGTTCGTATCGATCATGCCTAAAAAATTTCCTCTACTTTCATGTAATTATATCATTTACAACACGTTGATACGTGTTGTAAATGATCGGCCAGTCGGCCAGGAATATTCATAAAAAAACATGAAATAAAAAAAATGTAGTTAAAAACTGTGTCTAATAAAGTCGTATCAAGTCCACCATTTCTATGAATATAGATTTGACAATATTTGAATATTTGGAGACATACTTCACCGTTCATTCGTCGTCATACTGTGAATTGATCGTTTATTACCGGGTTATTTTTATGTTATTATTGCGTCTCCTAAACTATGACTATTTGGTGGCGCCAAGAAACTACCGGAGATATGAATATGACATTATTACACAACTCATACTAACTATTAGGATGCAAGGAGAGATCTTCCACGAAGTGACGAGAATTTTTTTAAGGTAAGGGTGATTCCCAATTGTTTGTTTGCCGACACGGCAAAAGAAGACTATTTCATAGAATGTGATATATATTTATACTTCATTAAACTCTTATTCCCCCACAAATAGATGGGATAGCTATTTCAAAGCCAAAGACAGTCAAGTTTACATCACCAAATTGTTTACTCATAAAGATGATTGACCTTACACTGCCAGCGAACCGGAACTTGATCAGTGATTTTTAAAGATCCGGTATTCAAATAATTGTACCCACAATCACGCAATCACGGTATACGATCAAACAATAAAATTTACCTTAAAGCCACGCGACTAACTTCACGGTGAAGACTATAAAATCATCTATTCCACAAATAAAAATAATTGAGCGTTTAATATTTAAGAGCAAATGAGAAAAAAATTAAAGCTAACAATATAACCTGTTAATCCAGTGTGAACGATATGCGTGGGCGCAAGCCACGCTATATAAAATCATAGTTGGGCTTGTAGTCACGAATATAGAAAATAATTGTCTGGGTGACACTATTTCCAAATTGATTTGAGAAAGCTCTTGTAATTACGTTTTTTTTTCCTATTCACTGTTTTAAATAACTGTGTCGTATAGTATCTAAAAAAGTCTTTCTTTACACCCTTTTATAATAAAGTATAGACAATGACAATATACTTTATGTACTTTACAAAATCTTAATGTAAAGATACGTGGAATGTTCATTTTTAAGCCATTTTTCACATTTTGCCATTCAACTCGTACAAAATATGTAAATGACATCAAAAATTCAAAGCAATCAATTTAATAGATACGTGTCTTTAATAACTATAAGGAATGAAGACAACATTGTTACAGCCGCGATCAAAGATACCAACAATGATAGGCATCCGACTTATGATATCAATGTAGTGTGAGTAACTACACACGGTCCGAATAATAAATAACAAACGGTCAAACCTCGAATTAAGTTGAGTACCGAAAGCAATTCGATCATTACTCTTCATAAGACACAGTTCTCATCTAATGATTCCCAAAACTCCGACTACCGAACTAATAAACATCAATCAACCGCCAAAGCATTATTAAAACGAATCAATCATTGCATTGTCTATAACGAATTCGGATTTATGCAAACAGAACAAAAACGCTTAAATATTAAAAATTAAAGGGAATAACGTTTGACGTGTACCTACTGTGCAATATAAGAGAGAATCGATTAGTCATTATTTGATTTAGTTCGGCGGGCCGGCTCGGCCCCTGGCGTGCGGCGGCAGGGGGCGACCACGAGCGCGGCTCTGCTTCACTGTTGCACTCGTCATCAGCTGAACCTTCCACACTATATGGAAAGGAGAAATATGGATGACTATCACTCTATACCAACTAGAGCACGCCGAAAGAAATAAGACTTAAATATCCGTACCAAACAGAACATAAGTATAACAAAATATACCAAAGGAATGTAAAGAACGACATAGCTGATGCATTTAATACTTTTGCAGATAAATTTTCAGCAAACAATGATATATGAAACCTGATTGAAACCCATTATGATACCACAAATAACACCGACCCCTTTTGAATAAAACGTCAGTCGTAACAAAGAACGATTTGATAGACATCGACACAAAAGGTAACAAACCATTCAAATCAAGAACTGCACACATTCATTTACTCGTACAGAAGTAATAAACTTCGAGGGGGGCTAATTATGAATAAGCAACCTCTGGTTCAATAAGTAAAAAACAGTAATATGAACTCAATGCAACATAATTTACAGACTTTACATGCTCATTTGTGATTAGTCGGCGCGAAAGGGCAAATCCTTTATTAAGATAGGTAATGAGGTTAAATTTGAAACTCAGTTCTAAAAGGCAATAACTCCACTACGCGTGCAATGTAATTTATATTCTAGTAATAACTCTTACAGTGTTTATTGCCAATGATGATACCGACAATGCTGACGAGGATGCGGTAGAAAATTACTTACAAAAAGATACAATATTTAATATCGAATTAAATATTATGAACTTTAAAAGAGATGCGTGTAGGGTTGATATTGTAAGTGATGACGATAATGAAAGAAAGAAAGAAGTTAACGATGGATTGTGTGGTAAGTCGGCACCCTGCTGCCGCGGCCCCCGACCGCGCCTATCACGGACAAGACATCGATTAGTGATCGACTGAATTCAATTGCTTGGCGGGACAAGACGATACCGAATCGAGATCGACCGACCGAGATTTATATTGTTCGGTTTTTCAAAAATTTGCATTTTGAGAGCGTCATGTCAACGACAATGCTGAGTCACCTGACAAATGGAACGCAGTTGATCGTGTCTCTGATATCGAAATGCGTTGACCGTAAGCCCCGTTTTGTTATTGTTGTAACGTGATTACTGTCAACCAAGACTATGGATTTAGTTTTGGAAATCAAATCGTCACTGCACCGTCACTCGAAGTGATCAACAATAGTGTCAATTTGTAATCCGTTTTGGTAGAATCTATCGCATCGTTACTTTTTTTTAAACCATGGAAACATACTGTTGTAGAGTAGTTAAACAACGACACCCAAATCATCCTCGTTTTCAAGATACTTCTCCTTTTTCAATCTTTAATTGGAACTAATTATAGTCACAAAATAATTGATGTTCGAAACATTATGTTTCAAAATTCACAGTAAGGAATAAAAAATTATACATAAAAAAAGTGCATTAGTTGCCAATGTTTAATTTATCGAGGAAGCAAATGACTCTGTTAAAACAGAATAATCTGCCACAGAATAGTGTTACTGTCTGTAGTAGTCTAAGCTGCAATACACCATAGTTATACTCAATACTGAGACTTGGAACTGATGTGTGATCATCTTCTTCTATATTAACATGGCATTGCTTTAAAGGCACATTCCCGACTAAGTGACATGGTAATTTGAACTATTGACGGTCATGTATATAGATTTTATAAAAAACAGAATTATTTTTGAGTATTATTATTTATCTATGTTTTGTTAAACGTACAATATTGGTTGCGTGTAGCTATTTTTGTGTAACACGAAAGTCGAAATCACGCATGCGTCTCACGATCTCATGATATTTCATGTTTATTGGTTTAAGTCATGACTTCACCGTATGTGGTGGAAGCAATGACGGCTACACTTAATATAAAAAATTAAGAGTTTATTTTGACTGTGGCAACTCATACATCTCTCTGGCGTAAATATAGTGTTTTATGGGCCAGTAGCGGTAAACTTTATTGTCTCAGTTTATTAATATATTTTAATACAAACTGTTAAATATTACGCGTAATGTTCGCTGAAATATGAGGCATTTTGTTTATTATATTGCGTTGCTTGTTAACCCTGTCAGTCATGTCCAATAAGTTTTTCGTAACATGCAGGTTTACAGTGTTGCGTGTTGATTGTGCTTTTGTTTCAAACTGTCTTACGTTGTTGGCATAAACTTTGAATAAATTGTATACACTATGTGATTAAGCCACATTGTTTCTTAGATTTATTGAATAGTGATCATGAGTTCTGATATTTACGTGAATGAGCTCTCAAATAGCAAAATGGCAAAGCAGTGTAAGAAGACATTGGAGAATATTAAACTAACTGTCAAACCGTAAAGACAATGGAATTTAATTTCTATTTAACAAAAAAAATTGGTGGCAAAATATATTTTATGTTCTAAAAACAAAGTACTACATAGGAACCAATTTAACAAACCTAAATATTTAACTATCAAATGAAAATGTAATTGTGAACATTTTTAAACTTAGCACAAATCACATTTCAACAGAACCATTAATAATATTTATAATAATATATTATTCATTTCCAATTCATTCATTTAAAAGATTTTATATGTAATCATAAACCTTATTAATGTTTGCGTAAATTTTATAGTTTCAAGCGTATTTTAAAGCAATATTTCATATAAAATAATACATACGGTTATAAAAACAAGGAGTTCTTACATTTTGCATTCTCCACACAGTAGGGCTCCCACTGTTAATCTAATAAAGGAATTTGAATAATGCCATTAATAATATCTTGGGTTAAACGTCCTTTACTCTTTATGTTACAGCCGATACCATTATGATATCTACTGATAATAAATCAATATGATGTGCCCGTAATTAATTTTAATAGTGTTTTTGAAATACTTCATTTTTATAATCCTTCTTCTTTGACCTATTGTGGAGTTCAACTTTGCTTAAAGGTTTAGTCATGTGTTTTTTAAGAACTTGTTAACATGTTTAGTTTCCCCTGATTCAGTTAACGTATAAGTTGTAAAGCGTATACTTCATTATTTGCTTCATGTAAAACAGAGATACCATTTTTTTCTTTAACTTCTAAACAAACATTGCTGCAGTTACTGTCTGTACTTGATTTATTAAGTATAAATTCTTTCTTATGACATCAAGGGTTAATATAGATGAATGATAGGGTGTCACCTACCATTGCCGTCTATAAAATCTGAATTACTAAGCATAACTAACAATGACACTGTTAGAACCATGTAGATTTTCCCCGTAACTTATCTATAATTACCTAAAGCAATTGAATAATTTTAAGTAGGAATTGATACAAAACACAACGATTAAATTAACGAATTCAACCAGTTCCATGCTTCGTGTTTGTTTGCCACGAGATAATACACTGTAAGTCCTAACTTTATGTATGATAATAGTGTGTATAAATGTTACGAGTATAAAACCAACTGGAAATGCTGTAGATAATTGATTTTGTGCAATCACGCTTACTTGTTTAATAGAATTTGCGTAGGCAACTCTATCTTCAAGACAATTATTTGCTGTAAAGATAGGTTAAGTGTGAAATATATTTCGGTTCTGGGTTCGATTTGGCAGATTTCTATATTAAACGCAATGTTTATTTATCTATGCGCTAATAATGAGAGGGTTACTAAGGAAACCTTTGCAATACTGATATCGGTGTTCTAAAACACCAGTTAAAACACTAATAATATTGTAACGAACATATTTTTAATTTTTGAACAGCATAATTATGTAAAGTTGAAATTGCAGTACAACAACCGCTTCCTCACCATCCAAATCGAAAAACATATTATTTTACGTTAAGCAAATTTAAAATCGGTACCAATATTAACACTGTAACCTACAAGGACAGCTTCAAAAAAAATTGAAAAGAGACCTCTTCGAAAAGGGTAGGCAACGCACCTGTGGTACCGCTGGTATAGCAGATGTCCATAGGCGGCGGTGACCACTTACCATCAGGTCAGTTCCTGCATGATTGCCACACTATGGCATAAAAAAATGAAATGTCATTACAACTTTAAGCTTTTCTGCTCTGTGGTGATAATTACAATTTCAATTATTAAGCTAATCATTTGCGAAAAGATTTCTACCACCATAAAAGGAACCCAACCGCTTTGCTATTAAAAAGTTTTTCATTCATTTTTTACATGTCTCCATTGGTATGTTTGCCGAGTCTATGGCTATTACTAAACCATTCAACTGACGAGTCGACATGTTTTGATCAAATGACGCGTGCTAATCGACTTAATTGTTGCTACGGTGGAAACGCACGCGCAGGCACGGCCGATCTATGTTTGTTTTTTTAATTGAAATTTTATTTCGTATAAATTGGTGATGGTTGGATTATGGAAAATTTAGATTTGGTTGTAATGAAATTTCATTTATGGATTATGTTTTATAAAAAACTTTGAACGGTTACAAAATTATACTGAAACTTTTAATAGTGCATATTAAAGAAGAAGCACGCAGTATAAATGCCTTGGACATGGCAATAAAAAAAGATCTTTCCTGTGTTTTTAAAAGTATTTTTAATTGCGTGTATATTATTGGAAACATTCGTCAACTGAATGTTTCCAATAATATACACGCCAATAATTAAAACCAGTTGCAGAACACTACACTTCTCAGTTCCATGCTTCAAAACACGGCGCCATTGCCGATGCTTGATTCAAACGAGTATATAAAACATAATGAGTGACTCGACAAGAAATTAACATTATACACTCAAGCATTAAAGAACAAATCAAATTAATTAACAACGTTAACTCAATTCAAACCAGACTACAAATCAATAAATAAAAGCGCAAAATTGCATCGCTTTTGTAACAAATCGGTGCGCCTGCGCCGATCCCTGTTTACACGCGGAACGAAGCCGCATTTAATTGCGCAACAAAAACTTACAAATAAGACATTGTGCTAAGTAATTAGATTAGCACACCACGTTATTTGTCCGGTTCGTACCCGTTTGTTCATACCGGGTACGAAGTGTACGAACGGCCGGGAGTCGTATAGAGTGGTTAATACCGCGCAATTTGTACCCGTGTCAATTTGTACAAAAACGGATACTGGTAATTGCATTGCCGGACAGGTAGAGATGTTATTAATGATGCGAGTTTACAAGTAAGTGGATACTACCAGTTCAGTTTGCTGAAGTTATTATAGCGAGAGTTAGTTACTGGCCAACGTACTCTTTCTAATGTTAGTGATTAATGAAATAAAGAAATTATTCGATACAGGAATATTTCTGGGGATTACCTACTTTGTTTTTCTCGACTTAGTATGACCTCCTGTAAGATTGTCTTATGTCCCGAAATCGCTAGTCTTCATTACAGTTTTATTTATTTGGGAGAGCGATATTTAGTCGGTGATCAACAGACGTCTACGAAAACGTTTTTATGGATTTGTAGTCAAAGATTCTCTATATATTTTTGTTATACTAACAATGGTAAGTTGGTGTACATACTTATAAGATCAAAACCTACACTTCCTTCCAACCAAAAGTGGTTATATCAACCCCAAAGGATCTTAACCCACCGGCGGCGCGAGGTATACTAAATCGTACTTTAATCTATGCGAAACAATGTAATATAAATCTTAGATTGGTTTCACCTGAACTTTATAATGCTGCAATTATTAGACTACGCTTCTGAGTATGCCCATTTAAATTATACGCGTATGGCGTTTATTACTGCGAATAATGTTGCCAATTTAGAAGGTAAATAAGTATGTAAATATATCTTTCGAAATGCAGTTTTTAATGAGGAGGGTTTTGCTTGGTGATATCGTTAAAATGTAAATAAGTGCAGGTAATAATATGTTTATGTTGATTCATGTTATGGCTATCAAGCAATTATTGAGTTATTATGCTATTGCTGAGTTATGCAATTGATTTGAATAAACAATAGTTTTGCATGGGAACCAGTTAAACTGAAAACGTCAATAAATGATTCAGTGTTTCGAATGAACTTTATAATGCTGCAATTATTAGACTACGCTTCTGAGTATGCCCATTTAAATTATACGCGTATGGCGTTTATTACTGCGAATAATGTTGCCAATTTAGAGGGTAAATAAGTATGTAAATATATCTTTCGAAATGCAGTTTTTAATGAGGAGGGTTTTGCTTGGTGATATCGTTAAAATGTAAATAAGTGCAGGTAATAATATGTTTATGTTGATTCATGTTATGGCTATCAAGCAATTATTGAGTTATTATGCTATTGCTGAGTTATGCAATTGATTTGAATAAACAATAGTTTTGCATGGGAACCAGTTAAACTGAAAACGTCAATAAATGATTCAGTGTTTCGAATGTAAGTTTAAACATTATACATATTAGTGTAATAGATACCTATAACGTATGATAGAAATAGATTTTTAGACACCTACGCAAGGTGTCTATAAATTATTATTTAATTATTAATTATTTTACACAACGTGCGCGCGCATTTTTGTGAACTTGTATCGCCGATTATTTAATTTTCACATTTTCTTTTACTATATGTATATTGTATACAGTTTTTATTTTTTTGTGTCGAATTATTAAAAATACTACCTTATTGATCTAGTAGTCGCAAGCGCCACTGCTGAGCGTGACGTTCCCGAGTCGGGCGAAGTGTCATTGGTTTTTCTGTATGGAAATTCTCAGCAGCAGCACGGAGTCTGGAACTGTGCCCCTTGTATGGCAATAGGCTCACCTCCTATTTTATGGGATTTAATAATGGCATCGGTGAAATATGGCTATATAATAGGAATATTAGTCCCTCTGCTTAACTTATTAAAAATAATCATGATTGTAATGAATAGGTAATTATATATTCTGTATGTACATACTTACGTTAAATATTTTAGCACCTAACATATAGTTGACTACGAAAGACATTGAAAAGATTTATTTCTAAAATTTTAGTTCATTTTTGATGGAACACTAATTAAAATACAATTCAGACTTGAAGAGTTTATTGCAGGAGAATTTCGCTAGTAAGTTTAAATCATAAGACACTTTAACTTGCAAAATAACAATCGATTAACTAATCTTAAGCAAGCAATATCTACAGTGCACAAATCAAGTTACCAAAACAGTGCACAATATAAATTATTGTCTATAAACACTATAATTGTAAAATTACACTATTTAAACAGAATATAACTCAGAGATTTGCCACCATAACCTCTTATTACGTGGGTGTACAAACAGGATGCGAGAATTTAAATTATTTTTATTTAACTCGTTCCAAATTATTACTAAACTATTAAACACCGCCAATTAGTGTTATCTCCTTAAATAATAAATTACTAATTAAAACTGTTAAAGTCAAATCATTTTCGTTAATGCTCATACTAATAAATTGCGAGGCAAACTTGAAGTGTTGTCAATAAATTCAAATACCGAAAGGATTTCGATTGAATTTAGTGCTGACAGTAAAAAAATATCGATATAAGTGTCTATCGATACTGAAGCACGTGCTCCCGTCAAATTTACGAACCGTACATTTTATGGGCGATCCGGTAAGAATTATTGTGTTGTTCTGACGTTGTCTGATTGTCGATGAAATGTTGCGTTGTTTGTGGATAGATCGATAGGTTTTAATTGAAACATTATTTATGTAGAAACTCGTAAATATAAATGATATAAAATTTATTTTATCAACTATTCACTCATTCAGTATTCTTCCTTAGTTTTATATTTATAGTTTTAGTATTTCACATTTGGTTACCAGAGTAATTAGCCAATTATAAACGAAAAAACAAGTTAATTATAATAGCTATACGAGATGTTAAGCAAATATTTGTGTTGTCTACTAATTAAACCTAAAAAATCGACAGCTAATCACCCGTAATTCCCCATCACTATTCCAAACTCGTGTGTGGCATAAAAAATACAGTGATTCGAGCTTTTATTTACTCAAATGCAGCTGTAAAACATAAAAAATCGCTTTCCACCAAACTTTAATTGCCAGCAATGAAATAATTAAATGTGACAATCGTAAAACACTGAAGTCCTCATAAAACATTATAGCCGTGAAGCCTGTGGGGCACATTTGCCGGTAAAATGTTTGAGCACGGTAAATTCAAGGAAATTTGGCTTTACAAATAATATTTACGTATTACCCTTATTGTGTAAACAGATCATGCATTTCGCAATGTAATAAAATTTTAAATTTGTTTTTTTGAAATACCTCTTGATTAGGTACCTAGCAGTCAATGCCTCAGCTGTTGGGTTCTTGGTTTAAATATAGTTTTCATTTCATCAAACCATAAGGCATAGTTATATTGTTAAGATTTACAATCGACGACCCATTTACGATTTTTCTCTTATTCAAAATAACAATGTTTTTGTATATCGGTACTTGTGAAAAAATACGACAGAAACTGAATCAGTAACACGCAGAAAAAATAAAAACAATGCGATAGACAATATAAAACAGAAGTTACATAGTATTGAGACATGTAATATAAATAAAAAACAACTGTGGTCCAACTAGTCTTAGTAACGTTTTAAGTTTCTAGGTTTACTTGAAATAAAAATTACTTTATTCTATCGAGCCCTGTGGTTCCTGGGTTCTGCAAGTAAGTATCATACACAAAAAGGAATGAAAATAAGGATAAACATACCTTATTCAAAAAATAATTTGCAGTATTATTTATGAATTTACAACTGACATTATTGTTACGCAATATCACACTGCTATATAATTTTATAACGTTCCTGACAATTTTATTCTACATGCCATAGAATTTTATTAGCAAATGATTACTTATAATAATAAAGATAAAGTCGTATATTAATTAGACTGATATCGTCTAACTTCGTATGCACCAGATACTTGTTTGTTTTTGAATGTGGCTCGAGCTTTTTATTGTCTAGCTCGTACCTACTACGCGCGATTTTCAGGTGATTTTAGCAGTGTCCTGATGAATACGCAACTTTAATTAGTAAAATACGCTAAATCGATATTTTTATTAGAAATATTATGTCTATCTCCTAATCAACGTTTTATGGATATTGCTGCTAAGTTATTTATTAAGTATAGGTAGCTGGAATTTTTTATCCACTCGTAAGATTTTTAGTTATGAAACCAGATACCTCATAAAAAGGGACAATAAAAATTGTTGATACTATCATTGTTTTTATTGTGTCTTTATGTGTTAGTGTTGAAATAAATTATAATTTTAATTTCGTTCAAGTTAGCTTAAAATCAAGACATCCTTAGTACCTATTATTGATATTTAGTACGAAAAAATGTAGATCAACAATATATAATAAAATTAATTAATTTAGATTTTAATCTAGTAATACTAAAATTTAGACTTAAACTATAGTAGTAACTTTGTACTTCAACCTAATTTAAAAAAAATGATAACCACTTACCGTTAAATTCTACCAGTTGTTACTTAATTTCAAACGCAGTAGGTATATTTTCTACACATTCACTTCCTAAATAAAAACACCGATTTCGATGTTACCAACCGGATATTTTAAATGCAAACGTACTTCAATTTGTTGTCTCTTTCCTAACCAGTGAACTAGAGCGAGAGGGATGAATGAACATCAATACAAGTACTCGAACGAGGGACTCCAAATATGTAGGAACCGGTTGTTTGCAATAATTTAAGCGCATAGCGGGTCGGAGGTCGACTTTCAAGCCAAAACTCGAGACCTTTACTAAGATTACGAATGCTCAAGCTGCAACAGTCACTGCAAATCTGTTTGTAAGAGCTCTAGAATATGATTTTGAACTGATTGCGGTGAAATATAGTGTTGAGTAAATTATTTTACAGGTCGAGGTATAGACAACAGATAGATAAAATTGGTTTTATTTCAAATAAATAATACAGGCACTTTTGAAACGTTATAGAACTCTAGTTGAATGGTTCCAAAAAGTTGGTCCTATGGAGAATAATGTAGAAATAAATACTAAACGGAACTTTAACATAAGATCTGTAGATAAAAATAAAAAATACCCATACACTGTGCTCACAATTTACATTTGGTAGCCCTAGCCATCTAGAAGCGTAAGAACACAAGATATAAAATTATATAAACAATTAAACTTTCCGATTTCTTTATTTAAAAATGTAACATGCACTGGGTTGTCTACCAAAGAATTGCAATTTGCAATCGATTATTTTATAATTAATGCGTTTAAAAATCGATTATTTCTTGAGGGTTCCCCTGAACAAATACTTGTATATATTAATAACATTCCGATGTTAGAGAGGGACTCAAAAGTGGATGAGAACGGGTACAGTGATTGAAACTTCAATAGGCTAGGTGCATCTTCAGTGAGTTACATCACCAACGCCTACGCAAATTTAACCACGAATAAACGCAGCAGTTAAGAAGTCTAACAAATAAAGAGGTAGATTAATAAGTCACGCTTTCAAACTGAATAAAACATTTTTATGAATAAAGACAATCTATTGCAACTGCGGTGTCTGTACATTGATGTGTTTATGATATCAGCTTGGAAATATAAGCACTTGGATGTGACTTCCTATGCGTATTCTTTGAGAAATAAAATGAAGAGGTTACTAGCAAATTGTTAGACGTACAGACACATATAAAGGACAGAAACCGTGGCAAACTTATAGATCAAAAAGGCTTATTAATATTATTAGTAGTTGAGCCTTATGTTCTTGTTGTAGTGATAAAGATAAATATTTCCCGAATGCTACTCTAAAAGCTACGCAAATCTTTTACTTAAAATCAACAGCAACAAGCTACTGAAAACTACACACACTACACACAGAAAAATACCAAAAAATTCGAACCTTCCACAAAATAGGGGTTGAATTATAAGAAAGGCGTACACGCACGCGAATAGATTAGACCAAAATATAGTTTATTCTAATCGAGATATTTTTAAGGACAAGCGAGAACTACTACTGTTATACCTCTATCCTCTAACCTTTTGAGGAAATTTTGAATACTCTAACGTTAAATTTACTTATTATTTTTCATTAAGAAAGGCATGTCCCCGCTAGTGCATTCGAGAGAAACACTAGTTAATTCTAAACGAGAATATTATCTGACGACAAGCGAGAAGCACTTCAGTCACACCTCTTTAGCGCTAAAACATAGCTCAGAAACATTAGATAAATTAGGTATAGAACGTCTTTCTTCCAAGAACATTTTATAGTAAAGATGTTTTACTAATGTTCAGTCGTATCGGCGCAAGATTAGAAATGCGTGTTCGTTTTATCTTTATGAATGTTTATATTACCTTTTACAGATTTGAGGATATATTGGTGTGTGTAAGAAAATGTAATAGATCGAAAGGTCAAAACTAAGTATTTTAAATAAGCGTTTGTATATCTACCTACGCGTAGGTACCAATATTTAAAGTAAGTACTATTTTCTGCAGTTTTTTGATGGATTGACAATTTTAACTGCTCATGGTCTAGTGTCCCAAGTTCGATTCCCAGGCCCGGTAAACTGTTATTTTGCTTTTCTGTGAAATTGTTAATAGTTATCGTTAATAGAGATAATTATATAGGCGAAAATGTATGTGCAGAACAGTACTCGAGTATTGAGGAAAATTGGTGTGATTAAGCCTTAATTTTTAAGATCTTTAGGAATGGTCACAACTTTATTACAACAGTTGAAACTACTAAAAGTAGAACGATCAAATTTCAATTAGCTAGGAGACTAACACAATTCAACATATTAGTTATAGTTCTTATGCAGCTTTAATTCCGACTTACCACAAACATCAAGTTCGGTTTTCAGATTCAGTGTAAATCGAGGACATTTTAAGACTCAATTTTAAAACAGAATAGTCTGAATGTCATAACCCACTTTCATTATTATTATTATTTTGTTTCTTTGTGGCGATTTTTAATCAAGACGTAATTTCTGCAGACTGCAAACTCGAAAGTCGTTTAAATGATTTTAAATGCAACTTTATTATATAAAGTAGTTAGAAGCAATTAATGATGATGTTTATTACAAATGCGATAAAAATAATAAATCCATAATTCAAATGTCTTAATCTAAATACTAGTCGGCTATTTTTTCTTAACACTAATGACTATGGTTTATTAATCACCGAATGTTTTTATGAACAGATCACAGTCTCTAGAAAACCAGTGTAGAACAAATTACATCCTATTTTCTTAAGGACCTGTTGCACCAGTTGCTTGTAAAGTGTCCGATAGTAATCAAAAAGTTCAAATATAAGATGAAAAATTACGGATATATATATATCAAAGACTTTTTTTTGCTAGATTTCAAACATTTTCTGTCAGATAAGTTGTGGATAAGCAATCAGCTAGTTTATCGGCAAGTTGTGAGTTGTAGGTTTATGCTGTATTGTCAATAACATCGGTGTAGATTGGTTTCTAACAAACTACCTTTAATATCATTTGCATCTGTATGATTGGACACTTTTCTTAAAAGTACAATCAACAGCTGTAAGCTAAGCATCGTATCTGAATGCAAATTGTGTGCGCGTGCGCGGTGTGGGCGCGACGCTGCGGTCACGCACGACGCCACGCGTTGCATAAGCACAGTGTGGTAGAAGTTATAAGAAACCAAGATGCATTCGAATTATGAATAATATCATTATGAATAAAAAGACCATAGAAATACCTTATTATACTAAACATGTAATTTATAATTAGCCATTAACATTTTCCAGAGCTGCGATTTTCTAGACTTGGATCGGATGCCAGTCTAAAATCGTCTTATCTGCTGTCAGTTACTGCCCATCGTTTGTAGTATTTACAGTTGAAATAGGCAAATACATATTCTGATTAGGCAATCAATATAAATCCAATCTGCCTGCCAAGAAGAAGGCAAGAATGCTACCTGTGATACGCGAACATTTTTTTTATAAACTTTGCACCACACTAGGATTTCTCCTGTATCGTGGGTAGAGTTTACAAATATACATGTCACATACACACAACCAGACCCGAAACAACTATCTGTAGATATAAATATTTGTTCCGTGCGGAAACTTGACCAGCGACACCTAGTGCAGAAAGTTAACCATTATGTCTATAAAAAACCGGGATTTCTTCCAGAATAACATTAATTTCTATACTGTTTTCACTTAACCCATGCCCCACCTAACTTAACACCACAATTTCACACATCCAGTCCATCAGCCAACGTGGGCAATAATGGCAGACTCGTTATGATTAAGCGAATAATTTTGGATGGTATCTATGAAGTATGGCAACTATTAAACACTGTTATACCATCGTGTTTGGATGAGGAAGTTTTATGGCGAAGCGATGGCTCTAAAGGTGGAACGTGATTAGATAATGAAAGAATTATGGGACCCTTGATGTATGGGGTTTGAAGAGCACGTCGAGCCTTAGCTATCACGCGAACTATGACAGTCATTATAGGTAGATCCTATTCAGAAGCATGAAAATGTCGTCTAGACTACTATCATTTTCGGATATTGGCATCTCCCTCTACGACCCTAAGTTTAAATGATCAGAATAAAAATCACTGTCTGCCTCACTGGTCTAGTTGTCGCAGGCGGCGACTGCTAAGCGATAATAAAGTGTTGTTGGGTTTTTCTAGGAAATTCTTAGTAGTAGCAAGGAGTACGGAACTGTGCCCGTAGATGGCAATAATCTCGCCCCCTATCACATGGGAATTAATAACGGCATCGGCGAAATGTAGGTGTACAATAGTAAACCTCCGCCTAACCCTTTGGGGAACACAGGTGTGATGCTATATTATGTTTATAGAAAGCAGAATAAACATTTAGGACTTCCTCTGATCATCATTCTACACATTTTTTTTAATACCGTCCTATGGAGCCAGCTGTGTATTCGAGATAAAACAGCTGTTGCGTACACCTAACGGGGTCAAAATATGCAGCAGTTTAGGTTATTTTCACGATTTCACAGTTGGTGCTGACTAAAAGTTGTGTTATAATTATAATACGCCGAGCATGCTCTCCTTGTATTTAACAAATTAGGCTGTATTTTTCAGTCATCAGTGGCTGCAGTACCGTGTAGAAAAGGGCTTCTAGCGTCTCTAATAAGACCAGAAAATCTCTAATATGATAAAAAAATGCGTTCTGTCGAATTTTGTTACACACAACATCAACCTCTTAAACTCCAATACTCAAAATGGCCTCTCCCGTGGTGCCATTTCCCCGGTTCCTAGTTAAGTTTTCAACATCCGAATCATACGTCGACACCATTTCTTCTAAATATTCTCATAAAAACATATAAAATATAATAACTTTACCTTAACACATCAAACTCAATCAAAACTCGCTGTTTTATCATCATTAAACTATCGTAACGAGGCATACAAATATGGTACTCGACCTGTGACCTAATAATAATTTACGTTTAAGTACCGACCCGAACGGTGTCAATGAGACCATATGAGGCCATAGACCATGTAATGGCTTTATGTCTGTTATGATTTTTTGGTAATATATTTTGATATAATTTAGATGTATAGTGACTTTCATAAAAATGTTGTATTTGAATGATATTTTGATCACATCTGATGGGGTATTACATACTTTGATATATCTCATGTAAATATGAATCTAATTTAAAGCTGGTATTATAAATAAATGAGTAAATGAATATTATCATATTTAGGTAGCCGCTATGAATTAACACATTTAATTATCTGATTAATAATCAAATATTATTCAATGAAATCTTAAACCAGCTTAGAAATACTTTAACGCCGTCTTAAGTGAGATATAATTAAATATTAAAGCAAAAACAACATCAAAAGGTCAGACACGATATTTAATATTTCCCAACTGAATATTTAGAATTATGGAAAGAAAATAAACAGTTACTGCGAGCTGAAGTAACCTACAACATAGGGCGACCAAATCGATCGTAATAATTTATGGATAGTACCTAATTCAACTAAAATCCACCGAAAAGTGCCAGACACGTTTGGCGAGTCAGTAAATCACGAGATAGCGTGGAGAAAGCCAAAGTACCACCACAATATATAAACTAGTGTGACCACATTGTTTTAGTTTCGGTGGGAGTGACATATGTGGTAATAAAATTGTGATAAAGTCAACCTGATATCAGTCCAATCTAAAGATTGATGGCGCAGGAAATTAAGTTATTGATATTGAGTAATGTCCCGCTTCTAAGTAAGTTTATGGTCGTATTAGCTTTCCTATTAAATTTTGAGGTGAAAAATTGTTATGGTTTCGAGCTGTCAGAGTCGCTAAGGTTTTGGGTAGTTATACAAATTAATAATGATGGATAAAGAATGACTTGGAACTATTATGTAAGTAAAAGCGAAAGTGTGTTTGGAACGGGAATTAGTTGAGATATTAAGATCAGTTTGATCTGACGATCTTTATAATGAAGATATCTACTCGTAGATGGTGCAATATGATTACATATATCAACTGCAAGTATAATAAAATGATAATTAAAATATATTTTTTTATAAGTTTTACTCGAATACCTTGTATATTAATTGAATTTTACTTCCAATACTCAAATTTATGCCAAACTTATAATAAAATCTTCAGTTCCTATTTCAAATATATATTTCTTGCACTTTTATTCATGTCACGTACGTACAGTAAGTATTATAAAACTGTTGTAGCTATATTTAGACAGAACTTTGGTTTTTTATTCTTTTGTCTCCTCAGGCTGTCCTGCGTTTCCGCAACAATTACGTACACAATAAGTCTATCAAAAAGTCTAATGTGGGAACGAGTACCATATTCTTTCTTCTTTATTCTTATTTTAGCTGCTTTACAAAATATTGTTTCCATACAAAGATCCAATCTTCGTATAGAAACAATATTTTGTAAATAAACAATCTGACTTTTAAGTTTCCTTGTATTTTTCTTCGTGCTAATTAAAGTAGAGGGTTTGACAAAATTATCTGAAGCTTCTTAAACTTTCTTGTACGAATTGCTTGTGGATGAAATAAAATGTTATAATATTATGAAATTAACAAAAAGAAGAGCACTTAAAAACTTGGATTCCACATCAAGTAAATCTCTCTTTCTTATAATATTTCCCCGTCTTCTCATAATCTAAGTACATGGACGTATTACTTATAGATAAATTAATTTTATATCTGCTGTGAGTCGTGCGCGCGCTCTGCCCCCGGGCGGCGGCGGCGTGAGAACCGACTCGTGCGCAGACTATCGCGAATTAACGTACGTGAAACGACACGTGTCGTGAACTGGATTATCTTGTGTTTAGGTACTTGCTGGCACATCTTCATGAGTTACCTCTGTGTCATTAAAAGAACTTTAAATTGTAGTTACAACTTAAAGTTGTTTGAATACGTCTTCGTTTGTTTCTAACACCAAGTTAAAACTTAGAGTTAGGAATCGAGCCGTGGGCAACGGCTATATCAAAATATGTATTAGTCATCCAAAAATCTTATACGGTAAACATTATAAGTAAGAGATATTATGTTGTATTTCGAACTCACTGAATTTTTCATGAAAGTTAACATCTGACTATAAAATTTTGACATTTGAGTTATCATCACTTACTGTTGTTGTTCTAAGATACCTAGTGGAGTAGCTTGTATCTAAGTCAAAGATGCAGCTGAAATTTTCATATAATTCCCAAGTCTTTGGCCAAAATATATTGTATCATGAACGTTAACAAACTGAACTTATTTGTATAATTTTCTATTCTATCAAAGTCTTGTGTAGCTGTTCTTAAAATCGAAATTTGTAGAAGCTGATCGGATTAGACATAATTGGTAATAGTATGGCAGGGCTGTTTTCACCAACTGCATATCGCTGACGATCATGACGATCTCGTGGAGACTTACTTCTTTGGTTACCGAAGTAGATATTTGGCCCTGTATTTGCAGTCCAAGTCAATTCGGTACAACATGGGCTGACATTTTCTATGCCACCATGCAGGCTGTACATACTTTTATAAAAAGAACCATGACTAGTGAAAAATTGCCATTTCTACTCTTCATTGCCAGCAGTGTTTATCTAAGTATAGTCTATAGGTTAAACTCACCTTCTACCTTTCGAATTACTTAATCTTTCACTGCAATAAACCGTAGTTCCCATTTTCTCATGTCAATTGTTGCAATTACCACGCTCTATTGGAGCATGTGGCTTTGTTTCTGAGCAGTACCCATGACGATGTTCGATAGTATTGTCCGTTGTTGCAACAACAAGTGAGATAGACAACACCGTTTTGTAAAACCACACTTACAAGTGTAGATGATAAATGGTACTTGACTTTATTTGTGTAAGGCTTTGCTGTGTATTTGTTCTATATCTCCATGCTTTATTGATGACATGGTTAGTGTAGTGGGTAAGCGATTGGCTTTCTGTGATATGGGATATAGTTTCGATTCTCATGCGGAGTAATTATTTGTAAAATCTACAAATAGTTGTTCTGGGTTTTAAATGTTTGATGTATGCGTATATGTGACATTTATGTTTGTAAAATATCGTAAAAAATCGATTAGTTAAAAAGTATTTTTGTTTCATGTCTGTATGAACATTTTGCTGACTGCCCAGGTCAATCAGGGAGGCTTCCCTGATTAATGACACCTAAGCACGTCCATAAGTAATAATTAAGTTAAAAGTGTGAAAAAAAAAAACATCCATATGGTACCACTCAATCTTTTATGGACAAATACACGATCTCTTATAGTTTTCTTATAAATAACAAGAAAATTTCAAAACAATTGATAATTTAAATTAGGTAATGTGGTAGATCTGCATAAATCAATTTTTCCTCTTTCGATGTATCGGTTTTACGTACATTGTAATTACGCAAATAAAATAGTAACAGCCATTGCTCATTAGCACTACAAATTAAGTATAAATCTATTAGATACCAAACAAAAACACACTTCCCACAACATTTGTTTCTTTCATACCTAACAAGATCAAAAAAATCTTTGTATCATTTAGAGCTAGAGAACTATTGTCCCTGAATATAGGCAAGCCGTTCTAGTCCTATACTGACTTTACAAAATGTTCTGCTGTTTACCGTGTTAACCTTTAAAAAACCATACCATACACTACCATTAAAGTCTAGAGGATATAGGAATATTCCATCTCTGAGTAGGTAGGTACCAAACGGGTCGTAAGGATTCCCTGAAGACAAGAGGTAGCCTCATAATTGTGAAGAACACGGTTGAGCAAGAAATACGCCGGGATAACAAATTAAACATATTAAAAAAGGAACAATCTTTTAGGACGTAAAATAGTTACTGACTTAAAGGCCATAATGTATAATAAGCTTGTTGGCAAAGATAATACAAAAATTATTGCAAATCCAACAACAGTCATTGATGCTACAAATAATTAAAATGTTAAAACACATTATCAAATCAAAGAATAACGTTTTATAAATCTAAAGAAATGTAATTATCTAAGTAAACGATTAAACTTATATATGACAAATATTTTATTGGTCCTTCTAGCAAGTCTGAAGTTTATCTGCAATAGCCAGTCAGTGATGCTCATAATTTGTAGGAAGATCATATAACAGACCGAAGGGACAATTAAAGGATGTACATAATAATATATTATTCTAAATCATGAATGACGTTGCTTATTCTAAGAAATTATATTTTCCGCGCTTAAAAACACAATAAAACTTAATTTAATGTTTAATGTACTATTAAGGACAGTAAATCTAGAATATTAAAAAAATATAATAACAGAAGTGAAAGAAGCAGTTAACAAACTGTCCCATTTAATTTCTTTTTGATAAACTATAATACATTTTTTTTCATAGCTACATATGATCTAATTCTTAATGACAATTCTTCACTACTATCTACAAATAAAATATTAAGTAGATACAAGTGATTTTTCCTGGTCCGCATAGTACGGCACTTCACTCAATTATCCCTTTACCGATGCGCGTGACCCACTGACAAAACAAGCGAAGCGATCGCCGCATCACATTGTTTTCCCATAGCCCGAACGATTCCATTCAGAATCTCATTACACTTGAAAGGGGTTACAACAAATCTGGCGCAACGTTTTCTCATGGACGTGTCTGTCGTTAGGGCAGCGTGAGGTGACCATTACTGCGTACAAAGAGTTGCCTAAAATAGAGAGCTTTTGTGAGGCGGGAAGACAAGCGAGGGACGAGGTGGGGGCGGGGCGGTCGCCGACTGCCCGGCGGCTCAGTCGCGCCGCGCCTCACAGCCGCCTCGCACGCCGCACCACGAAGCGTGCCTTTCGGATAGCGCACGCGCACGCGATACCTCCCCCGCCGCGCCCCTCGTACAACACGTGCACACAATACTATAGTGGAAGCCTACATCGATGATATCGACCTCTTATTGAACTAAGTTTCACGATGCAAGAACAAAGTTCATCGAGATCCAGCAAGTCTACGTTAAACTCATTGGAAAGCGCGATCATCAAGCTGAAAAACAACTTGCAGATACAGGACACTAAGACTACAGATATGAACGGTATGTTGGCTGCTGATCCACCGTCACCCCATGCGGATACGAAAACAAATGCAAGTAAGAGTCCTAGTTCTTCTCCATCTACAAACATAAACTTATCTATTGCATCAGCCGCATTGCTTCAAGAAAACATGCTTCAAAGATCACTACAAGGAGTAGTTATTTCTCTTCAAAATGCAATGATGAATTCACTACAGCAGGCGGCGTTATTACCGTCAAACTCAGCGGCAGCAGCTGCATTGAATTTACAAGCTTTAGAATCTTATTTGACTTTACAACGTTTGACATCAGTATCCTCCGTAAACAATACCACACAGCCAAACACATCGGAAAATAGTTCATCTTCTAAACAAGATATTCTGAGGATAGCGACGGCAAGTGCAAAAATAAGTGAAATAGATGCGTCTGATACTTCCAAAGAATTCTCACCGAAAACACCCGAGGAATACCCGCTGTCAGACGCCATAGCTGCCGAAGATGTTGATTTATCCGAAGAAGTTGAAGAAGACTTGGCATTGTTAGATAATGAAGATGAATTCACTTTGGAACAACACTTAGAATCGACATCAAAAGGTTACGGATTTGGATCATCACAAAGCTTAGACAACGGATACCCAAGTCTTCTAATGAATGCGATGTATCAACAGCAAATGAATGGAAGTCCATCACAAGCCCCACTATCTCCACAAGCCACAAATTCTTCAAAATCAACGAACAGCTCGACATCGTCAACAGGCAGTAGTGTATCTAATAAACAGAAAACCGGAGGAAGTGGGCCTAGAACGAAGAAACAATTTATTTGCAAGTTTTGTAACCGACAGTTCACGAAGTCGTATAACTTACTTATCCATGAAAGGACACACACAGATGAACGGCCGTACTCCTGTGACATTTGCGGGAAAGCTTTCCGACGGCAAGACCACCTTAGAGATCACAGGTAAAAATTATACTTATAACTTTAATGTTTTAACCTATTAAAATGAATAACCATTATAGATAATGAAGACGCTATGCTACTAGATAAATAACAAATTACATAATTATTCTTGTAAAGTCATGCTGTTAAGCTCATAATTTTGAATTTATATCTGTCGTCAAGGGGGTTCACCTAATGGAAACGACAATTACTAATGAATCAATAAAAAGCTAACCGTATCTTATCCATGATTTATGTTTCATTAGGCTTTAGCATTTAATGTTGTAATCAAACACCTGTTGATTTCTAAAACATTCTTTACTTGAAGCTAATATTCGTAGATAGAGGTGAGGTCCATTTATGTTTTCTATCACAAAAGTACCCCGTGGCGTAGCTCTTAAATAAGATAAAACAATCTTATAACCGTGTCGAGAAACATTTTTAAGGTTCACGATACTCATTTTTCGATATCAATAAAAGATTTTGGTTGTCGGGTTTCAACGCGAAACGTTATGAGAAACTTTTGAATAATGGTGGGGAACGAATAAAAATATTTTAAAACAAAAAGGGTTAAGTATGGACCGAGCAGATGGTATCGACAACTCTTTCGTCACGCTCGTAAATTATTTCACAAAACCGCCGCTAATCCCACGAGAGACGATGTTTTAATTTTGGCTTTTCATTTTGTTTTCTTCCCGACTCCTTTGCATTCCATATAAATCTCTGAGCATATCTTTTTTCATATCAAAATATTTATCCTTTTAAAACGTCTCTACAATGCACTCAAATAAGATGTAAGTGACCGTTACAAGAATTCCAATTCCAAACATCACGAATCTCGAACACAATAAATATGATAATAGTGTTACAACAGCTCTCAATCTATTTCTTTACTTATCTCTTCGAGATCCCCACCCAAAAAGAGCTAAAGGTGTTGAATTTTTACACCTGTCTCTCGGCGATTTCCTCCCAAATCACCGTATCTCTGTGGCAATAAAATAAATTTCATGTAGACGCCGGAGGGTTAACCCGAGCTCGGCTCGACCCGGCCTGTCGATGTTCAATCGATGTCCGTTGACACGATACATTATAATGGGCCGAAGCGGGCCTTCGACGGGTTTTAACAAAGCACGTGGTGATCCTGACGTGAGGATTAATATGGATGACAAAAAATAAAAAAATAAACCTCGGTAAATATTCTCCGCATACAAAATCAAGTTTCGATGTCTGAGATGCTGAGATTTTTTTGTGTAGATTGAAAGGATAATGGACTTAAATTAATTTGTAGCTTGTTTAGTAATTTGGACGTTGATTTTTGCGGTCCTAATTTTCTTATTCATGCACGGTTAATTTTCATTACTATCAATAATTAGTGTGGAGAATGAGAATTTCATAGACCATCGGTCTGCATTGCGGGCTTAATTAATCAGTGTTGTCGCGTTGGTTCGAGTTAGGCCTAACGCGGCGCTCGCGCCGGTGTCACGGCACGCTCGACTGCACGCGCGCCGGGCCCGTCTTAATCACCATCATCATCGCGTGTTTTAATATTGAAATTATTATTTCATTCATCATCTTGTAACTCAACTTTATCGTCACCGATCTAACTAATCCCAACGATTATTACATGTATTACGTTACTTTGAACGGCTCGTAATTTTCTTGCTTCGAGTCTGTTTGTTTATACGATACGGAGATAATTTTCTCGAATTGTACACTCGATCACTGGTCCCTCGTGCTGTGTTATTATTGATTACACGTTACTCGGTGTGTTAATTATACGTTGTATAGTTAAATTTAATTTGAAATCAGTTGCTATCAACATTTGTGAGAAATATACCAGATGTTTTATTATAATTAAAACTTACGTCCGCGTAATTATATACTGTTTTCACTGGGTGTAAATCCAATAATAAGTAATTTATGGTTTCTAAAAGAATTTCTTATTTTACGGATAAAGTTTGAACGGTTATTTCTTGCAAATTCACTTCATTTGTTTCGATGGTGTTTTGCAGATTTAAAGCAAGAGTGTAAATTAATGATATTGGAAATAAAACTAAGAGAGAGTTGAAATTTATTACCAATAACCCTGGGGCTCTTGTTTGCTTCCCGACTGCTCCCACAAGGTGTGCAGAACACGCGAGAGCGAATGTTTCGGCGCCTACAGACAAGATGTATTTATTGAGCTCAACTCATCTCAACTGAACAACATTTAGTTGAAAGAACACATGTACAAACTTAACATGTTGGACTGACTGTTAATTCTATCGTTAAAAATATTGCAACTATAGATCTTAATGTGTACAGTTATTTAACGATTACTATTAGGCTCGCTGTCAGTCAGTAGAAATAGTTTTTGTATCTTTCGATTTAAAAACGTTCAATATTCTATGAAAAGTAGACTTGCTAACTTATGAGTACTTTTAAATAGTTGAAAGTCTACAGTTTAAACAACGAGTTATAGTACTCTCCTGTGTATTTGCTTTACTCTCTAACAAGAAAAACAAAAATTTCTAAGAATATTTTAATGGGAATTGTTTTGAAACATCCTTTCATACATGCCATTGCATACTTATTTTTGTATTTCAAAATTGTCTTATTTTTACAATTGGTTCTAATATATTAAAATCTTTAATAAATGTTTTTTCTTACAGATACATCCATTCGAAGGAGAAACCATTCAAATGCCTAGAATGCGGGAAAGGGTTTTGTCAGTCCAGGACGTTAGCAGTTCACAAAATACTACACATGGAAGAATCGCCCCACAAATGTCCAGTTTGCAGCCGAAGTTTCAACCAGAGGTCAAATCTCAAGACCCATTTATTGACACACACGGACATAAAACCCTACAACTGTTCCTCTTGTGGTAAAGTTTTCAGAAGAAACTGTGACTTAAGACGCCATAGCCTCACACATAACCTTGTTGGAATATCGTCAGTGAATACATCACCCAGTGGTAGCAATGGAAAAAGCCCATTGCTCAATCCAAACTTTCCTATCGACAGTCTAGATACAGAAGATGAGAATTAGCAGTCACATTTATTAGAAGAAAATGGGAAAAGACTGATTTTTACTCCTAAAACGGTGCCTTCTAGTATTAAGTTTTAGTTTTAGCTAATGCCATGAGAGCATGTTTATTGTTAAGAAAACAAAAATGATTTTTGAGTTTAGATGTTGAGTTAAGTGTTAAATGAATTTATTTATGTTCTAAATTCAATTGTTTCCTTCTCTAGAGGTGTTTCGGTAGATTTGTCTACAAATTTAAGTTCGGCAGTGGCAATTAAGGTGTAGAAATAAATTCTTGCAATATCCTTACAATGTTTGGGTTTTTAGTATTATTTAGTTGTAGCTTTTCTATAAATCTTGTAAATTTTCTGATCTCATTTTGTGTGTGTAAATATAAATTATCGCTAAGTCAATTTGTGCATTCCGTCCACCTTAAATGTTTAGCTTAGTGTTGTTGTAAAAATGTTTGCTGTAAATTAGGGTTGTGTAAAGTCTTCCTGTATTAAGGCATTATGAAAAACAAATGTTATTCTGATTCTGTCTTGAAACTTTTGTATTATTCACGATCTTGTCTAAATGTTATATGTAATGTAATTAAATTGATGAACTTAAAAATAAAATCTTTTTCTTTTGTCTCAAAGTTCGCTTAGCTTATAAACGAGCTCTTTCAGTCTTAATATAAAGAAAAGGTATAATTAGGTCTGAATCTTCGTCGCTAATAAGAACAAGTTATTCCCTACCTGGCTAAGCTTATTCTTGGAATATATGAATCATTTTCATTTTAAAGCAAAAGCATTATGCTTTAATAAAACATAGGAACAGGTTGCTATTAAAATTTACAAAACTTATCAAATACTTACACGGTCAGTGGCAAAAGAATCTGATCACTGTACAAAGTTTTATAAGTCTTTTTAGGAATGACACTAGTAATTTTTGTATTAGAACAATTGCAAATTAGGCTTTATTATCTTGTGTCCTATGGCATGAAGAAGACAAATTTTGATCGGATTCAAATAAAGAAAACATTTTGATGGGCTTTCGTTATCCAAATCTGTATTTAACTATAGCAATATGCCAGAGTCAGAATGGTTTAAAAACCAAGCTCCACATAATGCTGAGGCAAAACAGAGAAACAAAAAAACTAGACAGTCTTGTTCTGTAGGCGCAGCACGAGCCATGACTCGGGAATCGCTAAATGATTTGCCATACAGGAATAGTGTTATCAAAGCCAATTAGCCAGGGTGTGTTCTCACTCGGGGAGGCTCTTTCCATGTATCTCAGGGCCATTAATGAGCAGCAATTTGCAGTCACCCGCTTGGATAGCTTGCAAGGGCAATTCCTCAGTTTCGAGGAAAATAGCGACTGTTACTGATGATAATAATATGTATCTTAATCTATAATTTCTTCCTCTGTCATGTTGGTATAAGCACGTCTACGGTACTGAGGTTGAATTCCCAAGGTAAGCTAGGCGTACTAAGCCATCTTCACTCGAAGAAACTCAAGCAAGATCTAATCTATAAACTACCTATTTTCTTGCAAATACTGAGACTACTGATTGTGATTGACTGTATTGATATTGGTGCTGATTCTGTCGTTTAAAACTTAACTAATAATCTCAGTCTGGTCTCTTTCTAACAAAAAACATATGAAAAAAATTTGATTAAAGCTAAATGCTGTGATGTCTCTAAACACTGGAATGCTAGTATTTTTGCTCATGGAAAATAGGGAATCAAACCTTGGACTTCCCGAACGTTAATCTCACTTAAATCTAGTTCAAATACCCGACCTCAAATTATGAATCTCTCTGTAAGGCAAATAGATGATCAAAACATTTAAATGTATTTTTTTACAGTTTGATGGAAGTTCCGCATATACTTTATAGATGGCGTTACTAGTCACATTAATATGCGCATGCGTTTAATAAGAATTATGTCTTTATAACATCAGGTGTTATGTAAAAAACTACAAGCTTATTTACCATAAAATGGAATCACAGTTCGATTTTAGAAACTAGAACTTATAAGTATAAGAAATTTAATTGTAAGTATATAGTATTTTGTATTTTGCATGGAGACGTATTCAATAACGTTTTTTGGAATATCTAGTTCTCATAGTAGTGTTGTACTAAACAGTATGCAAATCAGTATTTAGTATTTGAATTTAATGGTAACGTGAAAAAATGAACTTACAGTAAAATTGTTAGAATAATTGTCCCTTTAAACGACTATTGGCAATATTGACCTACGTATGCTAGCACCCAGCAAGGGTAACGGGGGGACCTCTTTACAGTCACCCCCTCCGGGAAGTGCCGTTCGGCATGACTGAGCTTCGGTGGGCGACTGGGCTTCGGTGCGGTCTTCTAAGAGTTCCCGAAGCCCACCATATGGTGTCGAGGCGGACCACCGTGGTGAGTTTAGCCGGTAGGAGTCCGGCACACCCCTCCGCCCGCCCCAGGTGGAGGATAGCCGAGGATGGGTTCTCACCACGCTAATAAAAAAAAAAGATATGCTAGATCTGTATCTACTCCTATGTATGTATATTTAGGGGATTAGGGATTTGGACCTCATTCATTAGGTCCCACTAATGAATGAGGTCCAAATAATTGTAACTCAACAACCACTCAACTCAATCTACTTATAATTGATTCGGTGCAGGACAAAATCTGGTGGATAAAAAAAAAAATTCGCATCCAATCTGTTAACATATATTTTTTCTCTCATATAACAGATGCACTAATAGGCGTAGTACCGTATAATAGACGTATAAATAGTAATTATAAAGGTCAATGTAAAAGGCAAGACGAAACGCAACCATTAGCAACAAAGGACGACTACTGAGCTTGAAAAATCGTTTCAATTCAACACGAAATCGATGCAACGCAATTCACACGAATAAAAAGACTATTCGATTCAGTCCCACACAAAGGCCCTTAAGAGTGTATCAAAATGACATAAAGCTCGATTCTTTTCTTAAACACAAAACACGTTTATAATGGGCCACATGTCTTACTTTTTTTGTCAGATTTTGGGAATAGATGACGTGTTAAAAAGGTAACAAATTGTATGCGTTCCGGAGCGTCGTATCTCGTTTCTGTACCGACCAACCGTCATATATTACGTCATTACATCGATTCGAAATTTGAAATGATGCGTTGCGGATTTTGCCTGATTTTGATTGGCTGGCGTTTCGGTTATGGCAATTTTGAATACGTTCTAATTACGAACAGGTGTTGGTATGGCCAAATTTTTGTTATTCAAGGCTTGGCCGTCGCCGAAATATAACGGGAATGTTCCACGAATGTTAATTTAAGCTAGGCTTTTTGATGGGTGTAACAAATTCACATGTCAAAATTGTTATTGTTTCGTTGTTGAGTAAGGTTGAGTTCATCTAGTATGTTGTAAATGTAATTTTATTGGCTATGGTCGCCTAACTTAATTTCAGGTGACTAGAAAACTAGCCTATTTTTTTCTGCACCATGTATGTACATACATATGCATGTTTTCAAATATACCAGTTTACGAATTAGAAAAATCTCAACAGTAATGAAAACGAAATGTCCATTAAGCCATAAAACTATCGTCCACATTAAAGTGAAACTATTACAAGGACAAACAATCCAAAGATCAAGAATACGATGACAAAACAAATGCGTCGCAAATGCACCTTTCTTAAATACGGTGACAACATAATAATGCGGCGCGTCTCCGCCTCCCTTTATAGCTGTAAATTATTCAAAAATTACATATCGATCGGAAATCCCGCAGAGTCAAACAAAGTGTTTCTCCTCTTCTTTTTTTTTTTGCTCAAGTATTGTCAACGATACCAAAATTACTGTCACAAAGGATTACGTTTACATCCCAAAGGTGTTTGAAAAATATTTGCTTTTGCCGTTTCGAGTGCGCATTATCCCGTATTTAGTTGCCGTTTTTATTCGCGACCACACACGCGCTGCGAAAATACACATAAAAAAAAATTGTCGGTGTGAAATTATATAAGGTGTTTTGACAATGGTGAGTGTACGTGAGTTCTTGACGTTTCGTTTCGTATTTTTAAACGCGGTTTCGTGTTATTTGTCTTCGTTTCGAACGCAACATTCGAAGTTTTTTACAATGACTGGAGTAGATTGAATCGTTCGGGGATTCAGATTAGGCTCAATTTATTTTGAGCAGTGAAATTATGTAATAATTGATGCAAGTAGACAAGCAATTATTAGCAATTATAATTATTAATCAACGAACTGAGAAAGTAATTGATAGGTGGTTCTGAATTATTATACACCTTTTAAGAATGTTAGATCGAGATTTTTTTGTGAGAACATAACTTTTACCTTAATCAGAATAGTATTATATTTTACTTTAAAAGCCCTATCCTCTATTAATATTGAACGTTAACTATTAAACGATGGGCCCAGGTCTGATAGATTTGTTTCGAATTATCCTTTGCCGTTAAATTATTTCTACTCCGTCTCAAGTTGCTCTTAGAAAATGTTTCTATATGTTTGTTTCTCGGCTGCGGTTCAAGGCTATGACTCAAGAATTTGCAGCTATTTATATGAATTCAAGTACCTAAACAAGATACGACTGCCACTTAAAGGTCTGCTAATAGGCAGGTTAAAAGGCTAAGTGGTAAGATACAAATGAATAAATTATAATTATCTGCGAGAAAATATGGAGGAATACAGGTAGATAGATCTACTAATACAAATTCATGATAGAAAACAGTACCGTACGTGCATTACCAAAGCACCAAGAAATAGCTCACAATAAATAATATTAAAAAATAAAACCTTCAGACACAAACAAACAACTCTCATTTAATTTTAACTCGTATTGCTTTTTCTTCAAAGTTCATTTTCCATCTCTCGTTTCTCAGAGTCGTTCATGCAACATGTGATTTAGGTAAGCATTTAAATGTATGTAATTTTATTTATTTAAATAGCAGAGCTACAAGCGACGCGTTATCGCAAGTATGCGAATTAACGGTGACAATTGTGATTGCAAACCGCATTTGTGTTCGAGCTTCAACGCTAAGTGCCGAGTATGCGTGTAGAGTAGGAAAATTGTAGAGAGGACACTGTTCTTAATCATTTTATGCCTATCACTAAGAGTTATCGTTGGAGTTTTAATTTTGTGTGATAATGCTGTATACCAGATGCCGTTCACTTTCATGTCCAGTATCTGCTATGCAAAATTAAAAACCACGAAGTAGAGTTTTAATCGTTTACTCTAAAGGGTGCGAGAAAACCTAGAGCTCAGTGAGCCGTTTACACCAATAATCTTCTTTACATACAACATAACCTAAGTTTTAGCTAAACCTGTATCTCTGAAACTAAACTGACTAGGTAAATCAGTATGCGGTTATTATATTTCTGGTTGACAGAAACGATATAGTCATAATAGGGCTAGATAGTGCCTACACGAGATGTGTAGGTACTATAAACTGTGTACAGCTTTCTTATAATACAAAAGAGTGTAGTGCATGGAAAGAGCCTCCACGAGTGACAATACTTGAGATCTGGCACACCCTGGGCAGTCAGCCTCGCTAACATCATTGTTGACTGGCTAAACTTTCAACCACGGCGATAGCTTGTAATTTTGACAGCTTACTGGTATATAAATTAAGAAAATTTAATTTTGTTTGCCGACGACACTTCACTTATATTTAAGATTAGTCGAAAGGATACCGAACTAGCACATGTTAATGAATGCTTATCCACTCTTTCTAAATGGTTTGCAGCTAATAATCTATTATTAAATGCAACAAAAACCAAATGTTTAAAGTTTTCGTTACCAAACGTACCCCATGTCGATTCTAACGTAATTATAGAAGGTAACAAACTTGATTTTATTAAGGAAACTGTATTTTTAGGCATAACAATCGACACGAAATTGCAATGGGGTGCTCACATAACTGCTCTTTCTAGTAGGTTAAGCTCTGCAGCCTATGCAGTCAGGAAGATTCGACAGCTCACCGACGTAGCTACGGCCAGGCTTGTTTATTTTGCGTACTTCCACAGTATTATGTCCTACGGCATCTTACTGTGGGGTGCAGCGGCAGACGTAGACTCAATTTTTATACTACAAAAAAGAGCAATCCGTGCCATCTATAATATGGGTCCTCGTGAGTCCCTCAGAGATTTTTTTAAAACTATTAATGTACTTACTATGCCTTCTCTTTACGTTTTTGAAAATATTATGTACGTACGTAAAAACTTGCAAATGTTTAATACTCTAAGCGACGTACATAACATAAATACTAGAAATAAATATAAACTCGTTGTCCCTAAATTCAGATTAGCCAAATCGAACAATTCGTTTTTGGGGAATTCTGTACGTTTCTACAACAAGTTACCTAAAACTGTCACTGATCTAACTGACGGGAAATTCAAATCATATGTTAAATCCATCCTTATACGCAAAGCGTACTACAAAATTAAAGATTATGTCGGAGATAGAGATGTCTGGCGGTAATTCTCTCAGCACATAGTCACTGCACATGTGGCTTCCCTGGCAACCACCCGAACCGCAATCACAATCAATTCATTCATGTGTTGAGCTATTCACACTTATTCTTATTTTTTTTACAATTTAATAGTTTTTTAACATGTCTTATCATGTTTGTATTTATTTTATTCTCTCTTTTTCATAGGTTGCTATGACATCTTGTTAATGAAATATTAGATTTTTGTATTATATTAGATTTTTGTATTTTCAATTATTTTATTATTTTTTTAATGTATCCGTAAGCTAGTTGCCATTGTAAGCTAATCTTTGATAATCAATTTCTTTATATACATGTATAGTATAATCTTACGCTTGTTACAGATGGCTATCCATTGTAAATGTGAGCACAGTGTAGGGGTATTCTTTTTACTTTTATTTTTATTAACCGACTTTATATTAAAGTTGCATTTAGTATTTATTTGACGAAACCTACATTGTTCTCCCATACTTTTTCCACATTATGTTCATGGCAAGATTGTTAAAAGAGACTTTAAAAGAGTATCCATGGAGTTTCTTGCCGGTTCTTCTCCATAGGACCAACTTATTGGAACCGTGCAACTAGAGTCCTATAACGTTTCATAAGTGCCTGTATTAGGTTTATTTGAAATAAAAACAATTCTATCTATCTATCTATCTAAACTCACCCAGAGGACTAAGTCACTCTTGCTAGCTATTAAATACATTTTTTTTTTTTACTAACAAGCGATGGATCTATGTTATCTGAATAACGAATTATTATTATCTTCTTTATTTATGCTTGCACTTTTTTTAATTTTATAAATATAATTAACAAATAAAAATACATTTATAAATATTAAAAAATAGGGACCAACCGGCATCGCGAACGGAGTCCAAGCTACCGGTGGTTAAGGCTCCAGAGACAGAAACCTCCTCACAATACGTGCCGTATCAAGGAGTACTGCTTTCTGAATTGACCCAGCCGCCCAACGAGAGCCTTTGAGATGTTGTGGTTGTGATGATGTCGAGGCTCTTGGCCATCAGGCCATTATTATTATAGGCGATTCTAATGTGATAGCTTGTGCCGACACGACAGAGGAATAATCCAAAACATTATAAGCGACAAGTATTACGGTATAAAGTTTTTAGTAGGTATTAATCAACTGTCGCATCTACGTTGGCTGATCAGTGGCAGTGTGTGCTATCGTGTCGCAGCTGACAGTAACGACGTCGTCATGATAGCTCGCTAGATAGTGGCCGCACACGATGCGTACACGAACTGTGTACTGGTTTCATCTGATTATGTATGTTTTTAATAGAGAGAGATTTTGTTTTCTGTACAAAAAATAATCTTGTTAGAGAAATTATTTCTATTTTCGTACTTAGTTCTTTAATTACATCAACCCAGGTTACTAAAATTTTGAGAAGAATCGGGATAGCAAAGATTTTTGGTGTCTACTTTTTCTATAGAATGTAGACAGAAAATAGAGGTGAAATGTAACAAAAGAAGAGGTGTAGAAAGTCTTCCATTTATAACGAATATTAATGGGACGGTGGTTACAGGTGATTTGTTTTTTCGTCACAACTATAAGTGTCTAGTCAGTTTATAGAAAACCAGCTTCGTCATCATAAAGTAGGTTTTTATCTAGAGGAGCTACAACTGGATACATAGAGAAGCCAGCTTCAATTTCAATAATGAATATAAAAATTATAACTAGTCCCTTAGTCGCCACCTAAGTAGGACACACATATTTCTTTAGATAGTAATATGGGTATCTCATGGAATATAGCACCTTTTTATTCTGAATTGTTTTCATGTAAGGAGATACCAACTCCAATGAGGTCACCTACCTAATTGTAAAACTCATGTCTTACAATCCTCCCAATCACTTTTGTTAGAACATTAACAATGTTGATGTGAGAGACATTTGATACGATTAAACTGCCTTCGACCTTACAAAGGCACCTTTACGGCTATTGAGACCTTATCTTTAAATTTCCGTTTTCAATGAAATCCCTTAATAAAAACAAAACAGAAACAGTAAAACATCCGATCTCTATTATCTGTAACTCAATACTTAATACGAAACCGTGGTAGAAGGCGGTGGGAGGTGCTTGCTAACGCTCCGCCTAATCCCTCCCAAGCGTTATCGTGATTGGCGGAGGGAGGGAAGTATCGATGCGTACGCGCATTCAAGCCCGCCGCGGCTGAAGAATGCAATTCAATTGAGGTGCTCAATGCTCTTTTATGTGAAGTACGGGTAATCGTTCTATTAAATGTACAGTCCCTACGATGTGGGGAGAATTCTTTGTTTCTAGCTTTAAGTACAAATTGCTGTTGTAATTTGCCACTATTAAATACAATTAGATAAACTGTGCAAACGACAGCTGAATTAGAAACGGGATTTTCCTGTTGTGGAAATTGAGATCTTGCAATCTTCGATTTACTGATTGTCTTAACGACTTTTTGTGCTTATTGCCAATTATTAGGCTACGTAAGTCAACATTATTATTGGTTAATTACATCATAAGGAAATTCGTATACTGTATCAATTTAAATATTATTTTTATTTAATTGTGAATCGGGCTTACAAATTCTGATCCAAACGATCATTGGCTATTAGTTCTGTACCTGTACAGTCTGGGGCCATAAGTCCAGTAGCACGTCAACGATCATATTCGCCTGCACGGTACTGCGCGTATACATACATGTGTGAGTGATTTCAACGCAAACAGTTACCAGTCATACAGTATAGCTACGAGAAGGTGATAGTGTGTGGGGTCAATACTAGACAAAGATAACAATATAGTTTTGATTTCTTCATATTAGTGTTCGGACAGAACTATTCCGTAACTAAGGCCAAAATTTAAACTCATTATCATCAGTTCATGTGGTTAAGTGCAGTAATGTATGCCTTGGAAACGAGTGTCCGTCGGTTCGAAATCCAACAGGTTGGGTGGACCGATTTTGTTTATTATTCATTACTTTTGTCTTGTAAACATTTTTTTTTATATTTCAATGAATGTTATACTTATATATTTACTATAATAAGTAATATTTATATACTTTATATATAAAAAATGCATATTGTAAATTTAATTACATATATACTTTATATGTGATATCAATATTATTTGTATATAAATATTATACTTATATATATTTCTTAATATATAGTTAAAATTGATACAATTAGCTTTTAAACTGAAAATTACAAAAAAGAATTAATTATACAGGAATAATATTTTAGATTGAAATAAAATAATAGTCGGTAATTTGAAAAAACATTTATTATTAAATAAGTTAAAATACCAAAATTTGTGTCAAGTTTGTTGATATGAAAATAAAATTGTTTTTATGCCTTTAATTTAATTGAGATTATAGCTTAATTATTCATTTTCTCAAAGAGAAAAGAAGATTGAAGCTTAACCCCAATCTTACAATCATAAACTAACTTACGTGTTACTATATTACGACCGGCACATCCCGTCAGAAACAGTATAATATTTAATATTTTGTATGACCTCCATTATTGTCAATGCAGCTAAGCAGACGTCGACGCATGGAGGCCACAATGTTTGCACATGTATCTGTGCCACGTAAATTATCCCATAATTGAGTGCAATGGGATTTAAGCTGCTCAAGACATCTCTCATCTCGTGCTTCCCATCTTTGAACCATTAAACCCCATATATTTTCAATGGGGTTTAGATCAGGGGATCGTGCTGGCCACGGAATAACTTTAATATCAGGGTGCTGGCTAAACCACTCTTTTACAACACTGGCACGATGTATCGGACAATTATCTTGCACAAAATTTAGTTCACTAAAGTCTTCCGAGGGGTAAACATTACGCACAGTAGGTATCATTATGTCATTTAAAACTTCGACATAATCAGAGCTGTTGGCACGCGTAGGTATGAATTCCAACTCACCCGGCCCTTGAGCACTAATCCACCCCCACATATTCACACTTATTCTACCTGATTCTGTATTCGCAATAATGTTTTTCTCAGACCAGCGAGTACTGTCTTTTCGCCATAAATGAAGTCTTCCTTTTTGGCAAGATTTGAAAGTCTTCTCGTCAGAAAATATAGTTGTCTCCCAGTTGAAATCCAAATATTCCCGAGCAAAACGCAGTCGTTCCTCTTTGTGTTTTTGTGTCAAAAATGGTTTTTGAGCTGGTTTTCGATGATGTAAACCTTCAGCATGGAGTGCACGACGAACAGTTCGCAATGATGTATCAA
Source organism: Shargacucullia verbasci (assembly GCA_947562105.1). Lineage (NCBI taxonomy): Eukaryota > Metazoa > Arthropoda > Insecta > Lepidoptera > Noctuidae > Shargacucullia > Shargacucullia verbasci. Next base: position 5,326,773 of record OX387296.1, read on the forward strand.
ATTGATCTGCAAACTTTCTAGTTGGAATGAAACCATTTGTTTCATATTCTTCCACCATAAAACGTCGCTGAGTCGGGTTAATAAGCGGTGGCCTTCCACTTCTTACACGACTCTTCAGACTACCTTCTTCCTCAAACCTCTTTATCCAACGGCTCACAGTATTTCTCTAAAAAACAAAAATATTATTACAGACTTGCAACTAGCAATTTATTTAATAATAAAATCATACACCACAACATCATCATAATTATAATGTTTAAAAATAACTTACACATAAGCCAGTTTCAATTGCAATTTGAGAAATATTAAGCCCATTTTTACGCAAAGCAACAATATTTGCCCTGGCATCAATACTAATATTTGCCTGCATCTTGAATAAAGATAAACAACACGGTAATCGCAATAATAACACAAACGCTCGTAACAAAGTTCACCAACCAACAACCTCGTAACTACTTTATTAAATCCAGTAGGTTATATTGTTTCACATTCACCCTCATATTTTTGCTTTTTTTGTAAATAATAAGTTCAACTAATACTTAAGGAAACAACTCATCGGGTCTAACTTATCGTAGACATTCAGAATTCATAATTAAAATACAAAAAGTGAATTGGTACCACGGGATTTGAACGCAGGCTACAACGTGCGAATCACCTTAACTTTAGCGTTAACCGCTAAGCCAGATAAACACATATTCGTTAGATTGAAATTAATACCCGTATCTTAATACGCCGTCGCGATATGGCAGACTTGTCACTAAGGCGAATGATCATTATATCGCACTCTTTTTGACTACATAATGATGAAAGAGTGCGATATACGAGATCGTATATGTGTGCAATATGTTTGTTATAGAAAAAGGTCGTATGTACGACTTGTTTTTATACGATAGATTTGTGAAACTGCTACTGGATTTATGACCGTGACCGTACGTGTAGATATTATAGTGTCAGATATGTTTATAATGATTCTCTCAATGTATAGGTAATTGGTCTCTACAATAAGGTATACCTAGGTATGGCGTTTTTAAATACTCATTAGGAAGTATAATGCTTTGTATCTTTAGCCAGAAATAAAAAGATTCACAAATTGAGTCACTAAGATACAGGCTGGTTCGGAGCCACCACTACTTACAATATTTATTTCTGTTATTATCCACCTTTTTTTATTTACTTGTCTCTCGCAGTTAGATCAGGGAGCTTTAAATGGCGAGACCAGAAGAGCCTCCAGCCAAGCAAATTAAAATAATATTAAGCAATACTGCTAACGGTGTCCCATAGTGGGACTCGAACCTCGGCTTAGGGCGTTGCTGACGGACACACAAGAGAGGACTTTCTGGATCTGATTGTTTATTATCCACCATTTTTTGTTTTTCTTTTATGTCCAGTTATGTGTATTTTTAATTAATAAATCATGATTTAAAACATAATCATCAATTACGAGGTAATCTAGAGACCAATACAAAATTATACTTACAAACGTTTAAGTAACAAAATGTTAAAGCAGTAAAGTTTTGGGTGTAATGACCGCTGTGATGCGTAGGTAGAGGCAATTGGCTAGCTATCGCCTATGAGCAATCAAAGGTAATTCCGGAATGATGTAGGCAGTAGGTACATAAATTTAATATCATTTTGTATCTCTAGCGGAGTTTTCAAACTTTAGTTACTACCTTTTATCAGCTAGGTTGGTATGAATTGTATAAATAAGTTTTTTCTGGAGAGGTCAACTTTAATTTCTATCCTCAATAAAATCAAGCTATCGAAGTACACCTATGGGCTTATCAACTTTTGATCCTTCCCCTTCATCTGCAACAAGTTTGCCCTCGCATATAATATGTTAGTTTAACTTCTACCTTGTATTTGCCACACTGTAAAATCTCTTACACTTTACTGGTTTTTGACATCTTTGTCACTCTTATTACGTGTTAAAGTATTAGTATTCTTAATATATATAAATATTAAACAACATCTACTCAACGCTTCTTCAGTCATTTTAAAACCAGCAGTTCTTTTATCAGCGTGCTGTAAAGGCGAGTGACAACAGATTCTTTAACTAGATCTCCTATGTTCTTTTATTCGAATTCTTAGGCAGTTGAATCAACTTCTTGGGATACAGTGAGCAAATTTTTTTTATTTTTTGCTCAATATTAAATCTTATCTTGAGTACAAAAGTTATGAGCGAAAGTTTGAGCTGTGCTTGTCCCGAAATCTTTTTTATAAGCCTGAAAATAGTCCCTAGGTGAACTGACCCTACCAAGGTCTTCATTATTACATCATTTATACCTATTTTAGAAATAGCTTTATATATAGCTTTTGGGTCTAACTGAACCTCATATTACAAACAAAGATCAACTCTAAAATGGTAGAGGTCTATGGTAGAGATCAATACGTAATAATAATTACGATGCTTGACAGATGCATTGAATTTCACAGTATGATGCTATTTTAACAGGTACTTAAGTGAATCCTCATGAACAGCCATCTTAATAATTCTGTAGTCACTTTGTAGACCACTGTACACGATTCGGGGCGTTCTCTATTTAAATCTAGTCAAAACATTAATCACAACTTAGAATACTCTACAAAGTAAGCAAAAAAGAAATGAAAGTATATAAATATGGCAGCTATACTTACCGTTAGAGATAAAAAGAATCAAAAAATATTATTTTTTTCATTACTAATTAAAAATGCCTTTTACTTTGTATGAATTGAAAGAATGGATTTAAAAAAACATACCTATGGTTTTTTTTTATAACTAAACAATAAGAAGTTGAATCTGGACGACGTAGGACGCTATTTTTTATTTTTATTGCACAAGGTGATTTTAATTTTCCTTCATTTTGTGTAATTAGCAAGGAGTAATAAACTATTGCTGCTATTTTAAATTTAGAACTTAACGTTGCAACAAATTTTTGATAACAACAAATCTTCCTATCTCTAATGGTTAATGTAGCTGCCTGAGCGATCCATAAAAAAATCCCGCCCTGTATACAAAATTTATCACCACCATGTAACTATTGGTACCTATAAGAAAACGTAATGCACCGCACATAGTAATTACAAATTCTAAATAGCGATAAATATTACGAGCCAGTGCGAGAAATATTGTAGGGTCAAATAGGTACTAACGATGTGCCATTGAAACGTTACAATGAAGTCTAGATATTCATGTTAGGTGATTGTTATGCGTTGATGGATGAGCTGCTAATCTAAAGACGGTGCTAGAATCTATAATTATGAAAATGAACCAAGCTAGCTAAATGTCTTCTCCAATGTAATCAGTATAAATCTTAAATAACCTTATATCTAATATGTAGGTTAGAACTTCAGAATCGAGTCGTCAGAGGCAACTTAGACATTTAATCATAAAGAAACTAAATATTCCTAGTTAGTTTCTTCATGTGCTCCGATGCATTTTCTGTAAAACCTGGTTTCCTAGTAGTTTTCCTTTCATATAAAAAAACAGCTAAAACAAAGTTAGCAGAGAATTATTTCATAGTATGTGAAACGGCTTTGTCAAATGCATGTAAGAAATAGTTTTATTAAAGACATGAAGTGATCGCAGAAGAACGGAAAATTCTATACCTAGCCTTGTTAGTATGACAAAATATTAATAATGTTCAATGTTCATAACGCCTACATTTCCACTCAAAGAGTTTCCACATCTAAATCAAAATTCAAAACAACTAAACGCAACCACTATAAGTTTGCGAAATAAATCGATTTGATCTAACAATCGGTAAGCATGTTCAACACGGCTATTTACTTACAAACGGTCGATTATTCGTGAATTATAATACAATTCTTACGCCAATCCGTCGTGGTTGCAAAACGGCTACTTTGCTATTTGTTATCGGCCTACGTTACTGGTAGAGTTTGTTATATTGTTGGTTATTTAATGTGACCAATACTAAGTTTCAAATTACCTTACGAATTATAGATTTAAACGTTAACGCTTACTAAGAAACTTGTTTAGCTATAACCACTATCCAACTTCCCTGAAAATTCAACAACTTAAGAGCGTAGAGGTAAATGACGGGTCTTGGAGGACTGGCAGATAGTGCAATAATTATTTAAAGGCTTGAAAATCTATAGCCAGGGCCAATTTACCTAAATCAACAGCAGCATCAACAGTGCAAGAAAACTTGCTTTGCAGATAACGCTTTAATTCGCTTGTTAGTGGCAGAGGGCTCAACACGTAGCCTTGGTCCTACATTGAATTTTTTTTATCAAAATAATGGGGTCAAAGTAAGGAATCTCTACGAGTTATGAAACATGAGATTGTCTGGCGCACACTGGGCAGTCCGTCTCTTCATTAAAAGTATGAACAATTCCATGTATTAGCTCGTGACGACTTAATAGAAGAAGCAGAATATTGATCATTGACTAGGTCAAAGTAAAGTAGCCACATAGATTGCTTTCTGGTATGTTTTTTTTTTTTTTTTTTTTTTTTTTTTTTTTTTTTTTTTTTTTTTTTTTAAAAACATTGCCCCACACTAGGATTTTTCCTGTGTCGTGGGTACAGTTTACAAACATACATGTCACATACACACACAACCAGACCCGAAACAACTATCTGTAGATCATACAAATATTGTCTCTATAGCTCATCATAAGACTTCAGACTAAGTCTTCCCGTTGCTTCATATATTCCCTTGGTTTGTTGGCAACACAATATATTTTGCAACATTGCTTACATTATTGATGTGTTAACAACTTAACAAGGTGTTGAAATTATAGTTATTATATTATTTATGACATTTGAAATTCAAAGTAAAGTAGATAATGTATGTTGTAACCGAGTAGTAATGGCAGAAGAATACTTGTGTATAAATCTTCTAATAAATGAATAAGATATTTCCCTATTCATTTAGTGTTGTGTGGCTAACCTACCTAACGATATTCCAGCCTCATTTTATTGAACATTCTTTCGCACTACATGACGAGACATCGAAACCTCCAGAAAAAAATACTGTTGTTCCAATAACAATATTTTTTCTGGATGTTTGAAGGGGTGGACCCTTTGCCATATTATGCACATGAAAAATCAAAAGATCATGAAGTGAAGTTTCTGTATTTGCCCTTGGTGCTGAATAATTGTATCTTAGGTATAGTATACACAAAACGAGATAAGACGACGTATTTCTCTGCGGAAATCTTTTACATTTGAATGACCCAATTAAGATTCAGGATGTTAAGAAACGCTTGAAATGAGAGATCTCTTTTGATTCATTAATTGGCAACTATGTTTTTATTTTTTCTCAAATGTACCATACAAAACAATAAACAGTTTCGGATTACATGTATGATATTATAACATTCATCATTTAACAAAAGTTCACACTTCATTCAAAATTAAATTCTATTATCTTTGACATCCGTTACAATCTTAAGTGCCTCGTTTGTGCATTAACTGGAACGACTGTTACACCGACGCGAATCTGTTATGAAGTTTAGTAATTATGTTCTTTCATTACCACTTATTTGAATGGTGAATGGTGCAACTAGTTGAACACACTGAGTCGTTATGTAATATGTGGCTTAGAACAATAAATTGGCGCAAAGGCATTATTACAGGCCATAAGTAGAAGCAAATGATCAGCCGCGGACTTTTAGATTATTATGAAACGGCCTGAAGATTATTTGTACGGATAAAAAGTATTTAGTAGGTACTTCGAAACCTCTCGTTATATCGTCAAAGCGACGACAGGTATAAAATAAATATTAATTATACGTCTCACAAAGCATCGTAGATTATATTATTATTTACGAAAGAAATATAAAAGATTTCGCACATATTATGCTGGTAAGTTCAAAGATTATTTTTCGTCATCCATTAGTTTACATCTCGTGCTTCTAACGTATATAGTTTACGCATAAAAATTTAAAGAAATACGAAAAGCTGTAACTATTTATTCTTTTGAAATATTTCAATTAAATAATTCACTTCATAAACAATTCTGGACGTCCGACGCTACGGTGTAACACCCGCCCTCACTAGCACGCGCTAGGCCGAAAGGTATTCACACAACAAATATTGACACGCCGAAGCATTGTGTCGGCGTTAACTAAAGGTTATCTTATCAACTGTTTGAGCGCAAACACTAATGTTTGATGACAGACGCTCGTGTGTCTACGTTTGTCTCTCAAACGTTATCTCTAAGTAATTGACGTATTGAACTTGGAGTTTCCGGGAAGTTTCCTGTCAACCCTTCTTAGGTGTTTTCTTAATATTTGGAGAGCTTAACGCTGTTCTTTTTTGGGTGGCGTCAAGTGTAAATGTTTCGTAATTTTAATTCGTTTTGTGGGCTTTCTTTTTCTTCTGGGGGAGAAGTGGTGAATGTATACTGACGATTATCTAGTCGCATTAACAGCATATGACTTATCAATAAAATATAATAGCTAGTTTTCAAAACCTGGAATGGTTTCATTCTTTAGAAACTTAGTGTTTTTGTCACCAAATATAAATATAAAAACCATATATAAAAGTTGATGTACTGTGAAGTGTATTTTATGAATTTTCAAATGATTGTCCTTTAACACTTGCACATCATCTCTTCATTACCAACATACGTATAATGCGCCTGCGTGATTTGCTGGCATATATTTTGTACACATTTCTGGTGTACTACCTACCAATGACGATAAATCCAAATCGGCACAGCGTCCAATCCAAAATTCTTTGAACAATAAAAAAACTTGGAGCAAATACCCGTTCGAAATTTAATTGCAAATCAATTAAGTGCCTCTATTTAAGTCATTTTATACCGGGAGGTTCAAGTAGGCAGTCGTTTTTATGTCTTTATTGCACCAATAGCATCTGAAGTGCCTTTTTAATTAACAGCTTTATTTGAAAAGACCACCGTCTGAACGTAATTAGCTTACGGACAAAATAGGGGCGCATAATTAAAATGTCTTAATTTTATTAAAGGAGGCCTGAAGGTTTATTATACAGTATTTATGTGTGCTGTAAAGATAGTGAAGGGATTTTTATGTATTGTCCGAGGTTCGATGCTCTGGTCCAACTATTGTAGAAGAAAAGGTTAATGGGGTATAATTAAGGGCGGTTAAAAAATGAAGCGTATAGTTAAGACACATTTGCTTTTGAGAAACATCATAATTAGCTACTTATCTTATCTCTAGGGCTTATCCTGATAATTGAGATGTCTAAAAAGGTAAGTCAAGACAACGAATATATACACTTTATGACTGACGACACGGTTGGCGCAATGGCTAAGTGATTAGCTTTCTGCGCTAGGTGTCGCGGGTTTGATTCCTGCACGCAACAAGTATTTCTATGATCTACAGATAGGTTCGTGTCTGGTTGTATGTGAATGTGATATCTATGTTTGTAAACTGTACCCACGACACAGGAGAAATCCAATTGTGGATGTGGACGATGTTTTTAAAAAATATATGAAAGAAAAAAGAGAAGTATTTTCAAGGGAAAATATGAATCCAGTGATCCCTTACTCCTTTTCGTTCCCCAATTTAATCTACCTATATAATTTTGCGACATTTAAATGCATCTAAGCACTTTAATCTGCTAAAGATAGATTAATTATATGAATGAGAAATTATCAAAAAAGTGATCAATTTATTAAATCCACATAATCAAATTTTATGACTATCAATATTATTATAAAGTTATTTAAGTGTCGTTAAACACCATCAAAAGCCGAAAACGCTCGATCGATAGCAACATATTCTCATTATTGGAAGCAATAAAATAAAGCCTCGAATACGAACTCTCAATAACAATATGGTCGTGAAAAAAATGTCTTTAATTTCATTTAAGAAAATTAAAGTGGTCCAACACCGCGACCAAAAAAGTAAAAGAACTTAATAAATCGAGCCAAATAACACATTACAAGGCTAATTTAAGCGCTAAATTCTCTTGTTTAAATTAAGTACGAAATGAAGGGATTTTTCACAATAAATAATACCCTAATTACTGGCGAGGGTCCCATCAAACTGTTTTTATGGCGACATGCTGCTCACAAAAAAGAATGATACTCTAATTTGGACGGCGTTATACAGTAAGCTACGATTACGATACGACGAAGTTTTTTAAATGTTGTTTTATGGAGTAGGAATATAATTGAACCTTACTATTATTATTGTTCAGACTTTATATAAAAATATTATAATATATTGAAAAATTTTGAGTGCTTATTTTTTAGTTATTAATCGTTTCAAGAATCAGTTTTCTACCTTATTTGGTAGTGACGTTTAAGAATATAATAATTATTAGCTCAGCCACCATAAAATAAGTTGGTTACGTGTTTCATAAAAACTCAAGCCAAAATAAATATATAATTTATGAAGACTGTTAAAATATTTAGAACTCAAAGCCAGCAAATAATTTTAGATAGGTGCCTAATATCTACAAACATGAACAATAATGGACAACATATTCTTGTCTTAAAATAAATCTTTATATTTCCATGTCAGATTAGATTGCAATCTTTGATTTCGTTTTACAGAAACATGCAATTGTCATAGTGCATAATGCAGGAAGTGATAACAAGGAAGTACAAAGATGCATTAGTGTCAATCTTTGTACATATGCAGTGTGCATTAACTAACCTTCTATGAACATGAAATTTTTTCAACCTGAAAGTTAAATACATATAATATACAGTAAAAAAATAAAATAGTGTAAAAAAGGATATCCTTTTGTTTACTAATAACATAATTAGTCTCTAGATATATTTTTTTAATTTCAGTCTCATTAATATTAATAATACTTAAAAAATCAAAATAATAAAAATGCTGCACTACAGCATAAAGCCGTCCCCACAATTGGAGGCTTCCTCAACAGCCGCACACAATAAAATCACAGATTTGTGGACATTACAACGTCCAGTTTTAATTCCATACAAAATTAGTTCAACCAGCTTCTTCTGAGTTTATATAAAAACTAATCAGAATCACGTTGGGAGCTTCGTATAAATTCTATCTGTTAAATAAAGATGCGGTTAAGTGAGATTTTACATCAAAATATAGGGTTCCGTATCCATTGATGAATCTTTCGGCGCTTATGAATAAATACTTTTTTTAAAGGTGGTGGTAACCTAAAAAAATATTATCTTTGCGATATATATAACTGGCATGAAAGCCTGCAGAACCGCAAAACTGAAAAAAACAAAGTAATACTTTCCCCAAATAATGTAAAGTAAAATAGGTTTCTGATTATAACAGAGGTCTATTTAATACGAAATCAAACACATGTTATTAATAAAATTATTGCAGGCTCTATCCAGAACATATTCAAGCATTTGTTTCAAATACGGAACCCAAGAAATGATTATTTACGATTGTGTAGGCTATTTAACCAAGTTGGTCCCGTAAGCAAGCACGAGACACATGTCAACAATTTTAATTGCATCGCTTTATAAAATTTATCGATTTGGTAATGCCTTAAAATAAAAATTCAATTAATTTTCGGTTCACTTTTGTATTGTTTGTTTTATTTTTAATACATCTACGAGTACTTGAATGTTGATTAGTTTACCGATTTGAGGTAAATAAATTGACTCGTAAAAATATTGTTATTATAGCGGATCGCGATAAGTGTTAAGGTATGATATAAATTGATATTAAAACGTTTCTGCATAAAGAAATATAAATAACAATGAAACCAAAACCAGGTGTCATCATCATCAAGCATTTTTTTTTTTTTTTCATTTATACAGGTACGGACGTATATTAATAGGAGGCTGGCCTCTTTCGCCTTTATTAATTTAGTTGCAAGTCTTCTATCGTATCATCACGAGCTATCACAAGGGTATTGCTCATAACGTAGTAGAAAGACTAGTCAGTCTCCAATGGAGGTATCGAGGCTGACTGCCCAGGTTGCGCCGGATGATTTCAGGTATCGTCACACGTGCGAGCTCTTTCGTTGCACAAAGTTGGTTGGAAGTTATAGGTACCTACATAAGTTATTTATACAGCCATTTCCTTTCTTAAACTAAATTTAGATGACCATAAAGTAATAAAGAACAATTAAATTTTACAGCCAGATAATTAAGTTAAAAAAGTCCCGTCACTTCTTACTGTGTTAATAATAACAAAAAAGTAAACAGTTCACTTATCATTAAAAAAGTAACACAAAATCAAAAGCGATGTGTTTTTGTACGATCAACAAAGTACTAAAACCAACACCGTACGATTATGAACAATCAAGAGAGCTATAATGAAATAATTTGCAACACTTTATTGCAATTACATTGCTCTATATTACAATCAAGGCATCGGCGTAGCGGGTGGTAATCGAGTAATGGACCGACACTGTTTCGAAACGATCGATCGAGGTCGATGTGATGAAATTAAGAAATTAATGTGTATCGCTTGGTTTTAACTCTTATTATGTTCATTGTGGTGAGCAAATCAGAGGTGGTGTTGACTAGACAGTACGCTGAGTTAAAAATTCAATGGTTGTCGTTTTTTAACTATACGTTAAACTTGTGAACTAAATCAAATTAATGTTTTGTCATCATAGGTGGGACTTAAGTGAAAGGAAAGCTTCACGAGAGATGAGCACCCTTATCAGTCAGCTTCCGTACCACTTTTGCTGATCGCCATTCTTTCTACTACAATTTGAGCAATTTCTCCGTCATAGCTCGTGCTGACTAGTAATTGATTTAGTACTGATGTGGTAATTTCACACCATAATAAATCTTTTAGTTCATCATCATCAGCTCATTAAGGTTCCCGCTGGTGAGACCCAGGTCTCTTTGAGGGAGGAGCACTAAGAAGGCCGAATTTCTCGAATTTTGATTCCAGGATAAACTTCCAAAAGACAAAATATCAGTAAGTATACTTTAGGCCGGGATAATCTAGACTAGATGTAACATAGAATTCTAACAATAGTAATTTTTATTTTTGACATATTGATATAAATGGATAATGATACGCTACCACTTAAATTGATATAGATACATAAAGTATTGAAGTTTAACATAAAGATCAAGAACTACGCCCTTGGATTTGTATGACGTCAATGCGCGTTGAATGACCATTTTCCATTCGTGACGGACACAAAATATTGGTATTTTATTTTAAAAGCATTTTAATTGCATTTATTATTATATAAGTTCTGATGGTACATTGTTACTCGAGTGTCATAGAATTATTTATTTAAGAGTATTAGGTTGTAAGTATTATATAAGTTAAAGAAGGGAAAATAGAATTCAAGTACAACACTATGGGATGGCCTTTTGTAATATAAAGGCTATTTTTCCCAACATTTTTATACCTATTTGAAGTGTTCGCTTGCTATAATTTCCTTATAATTCCTTTCCTGCTTCCACGGCTATAAGGATGCATTAGCTCAGCTTGGGTGTAAGTTTTTTATTGAAAAATCTCTCTAGTACTCTAATGTTGGGAAGAGCGGGTGCTAAGCATGATGTCTTGGGTTCGATCCCCGGGTCGGGCAAAGTGTTATTGGATTCGATCCGGGCATTTAGTAGCAGCCTAGAATTTGGAATTATGCTTAGTATTCGCCCTCTATTACATCAAATGGGTCTTGATAACTGCATCAGTGAAATGTGCCTCTGCCTTGCCTTTCGGAGGATAGAGACATGATAATATTCAATTGAAAATTAATGACAATGCCAGAAAACGACATGATTCAAACGTAAAACAAAAACATTATTCTAACGTAAAATAAATGAACACTGAAAAGGCCAAGCACTAACTCCAAACAAATCCCTCTCACAAAACTTAACCCGCTATATTTTTTGAATAACGCTTTCGGCTCGCACGAATAAAAAAATATGTCGTAACCACACTTCATCACACAATTAAACTCCGTCAAAGAAAGGGTATCGTTGGTCCTCCATTATGGCGGCTATTGTAATATTCGACGCACAATGCCTTACTTATGGCCAGTTTAGGACATGAAAAAAGAAATGGCTAAGGTACCGTGAGATAGGGTTACAGAGTTTGGTGAACCCAGCTTCGAATTTGAATTAAAATTAATTGTTAAACAGGATATGAGCTAAATATTTGTCGTAGATGTTGATAAACCTATGTTCATTAAGCAAAGATTATGATTGAATAGCATATTTTTCATATTAAAATTGGTACGTGAGTCCCAGAAAGAAAATGGTTTACTGATGAAAAAGACACACTTTAAATTATATAAAAATTTCCTAGTTAACGTTTTTTTTTAAGATTTATAATTGAATGCACAAGATAGTGGAAAATTTTCAATAAACTTTTTTCGTTTTCATACAGCTTTAATATCTTTGGATTTGTAACTTTATTGGATTTTCCAGTGTATATTTATATTTCTTTACTTTGTTTCACAGCATTTCCTTCCTTAAACTTAGTTTATACAAATCGGACACAAATCAGAATACTCGCATCTGTTCTAAATTCTCTCTGCCCGTGTGTATTACAAGTTATTTGAGACCATAACAAATTCGTCAGATCAACGGCTACGGCAACTTGACGGTCTGTTATGGATTTCGATGTATGAATATTATGATTGTTACTTATTGTTATTCATGCGGTTCGGTGATTATTCAATTTCTTTGTACCTACCTAATATCTATCTAATTTATTTATGTTTAGATTATTGTATTCTACTGTAGCTGAGTCTTCTTTCAAAGTGGTCACGTCACAGAAATAACTTTACAATTATTATCTTACAAGCAAAAAGGCGAAAACATTAAGTGCAGCAGAATAATTAAATTGGTATACAGGAACTCAGGAACTTTAGGACAATGATTTAAGAAGTAAGATTGGAAAACAACACCATACCATAGCCTTTCATGAAGGGTGAGTATAATAAAATTTATTAAACATTTACTGGCTTTGTCAACAGGTTCAATTTCAGGGTTCCTGAGAATTAATGAGATCCATAAGATTCAAACATTCATTACCTATCCCCTAACTATTTTTCCGTTTGTAGAATTTAGGATAACTTCTAACAAAAAGATAACCAACAGCTGATATGTAAACAGCTGTTTTCCTCTTACTGACCCTAATAAAACAGATGTGACATCCTAAAGATTCCTAACACCAATTAACTATTATAACCTAAATACATAGCCCGTCATACCTGCCCCAGTTCTGATATAACACCGCAATCAAATAAACGAAAATGGCGTCTGCCTTCGGCCTTTACTGTACGAACGAACCAACTTTACAAAGTTTATAAATCATTCAATATTCAAACTTAAGTCACTAGAAATAAAGTTGGGGATGAATGCAAATGGATTTATAGCTTTGTAATGGTCGCATGACAGTTGATTAAAGGGGGCCGAAAACCGCCGAGGTTGGGGTCCAAGGGACAGCGCCCCAGGTGCGTCACAGTAGGAGGCCCCCCTGATGATTGTATTTAAAATAAATAAGAACCTCAATGAACGATTGTCCATACCGTGGCTTATGAACGCGATATTCGTATCGGTAATTTATTCGACGGAATTTGTGGTCAACTGTAGTATTGAAACATTTGATTATTTTCTTTCTACTATCTTCTTCCTACTATCTAGATTCTAGGGTCCGTCTAAATATGCTTTAGATTATTTATTTTTATGTTTATTTTAAACCTACGCAACTTCGCATTCTATTAGACTGTAGCAGTTTCAATGCATTACAATTAAAGACCAGTTGTGAAATAGCAACCCCATTTCCATCACTCAATGATACAATGGCGCCCAAAAACCAAATAGGAGCAACCCTTTATCATATACCGCAACTATGCATTATCCTTTTAAAGAGCACTACAAATAAAATCGCCAAATACAATGGAAAAAAACGAGGCGTAAACTCAAATTAAATCTCTATCAAAATTGGACAAAGAATAATAAATGTGTATGGAATAGATCCGCCATTAACCCTGCATCTGTTAAAGGGTAGATGCGTTTATAATGGTCTTCTAAGCGTCCTATAATCATAAGATTATTCTTTTTTTCAGTGCGGCTTCATTAGTAATGTAATAATGTTTACAAAACGTATAATCATTGTAATGTATCGGCAACCCGTCAGATAGTTTGGTAAATACGTAATTGTAGGTTAGATTAATGGTAACAGACAGGATTTTGTAAGGACCTTGGTGTAATGCTCGCGATAGACATTTTGGGTTGCAACTTAAACGATGTTAGATTAGAAAAGATTTTTTAGATAACTTTGCCCCTAACCCTAAAAATCTAGTCAATCGAAATTCAAAAACTAATATTAAAGTAGAAACTCGAAAAACAAATAAAGACAAAGTGTGACTGCCAATAGAGCTGTGTACTCAAAGAGAATCTGAGAAACGGCTAAAAGAGGGACCTTGTTTATTATAGCTGTTGGATGCAGACAGATCCCCAGACAATCGCCAGTATGCCTAGTTAGACACACGTTACTTTTTAATCGTGCCTGACAATAATACAACGAATCGTAAATTTTACAGCCATCTTCCAAGTAAGCGGACGACGCTCCTAAGTAGAATCCTGTGTTTGTTTATTTTTTGATAGGACTGTGTAACCGCGTGTGCCCTTTCTTCACGAAATACTTATTTTTTTCCCTTAGTTTGTTTTTTATTTACGTCCCCAATAAAGGACTTATTATACGTCTGGTGTATGTCGACGTTATTGTTTCAGAGAAATTGAGATATTCTGGGCTTAGCAAGCAAACAAAGTATTATTTTTCTAAAGTCCCTTTTGGGGGAGGTTGTTCACATTGGCATTTATCAAGTTCGTATCCGGGTTTGTTGAATCATTGGTTATACCTAATACTGATTCATACAACGATGATATGTGTCTGATTGATAGATAAGAATCGTGTCAATACATTTTTATGTTACTCATTTGTTAACGGTATTTTCATTTCCTATGGAATTTTAAAAATGTAGGTATTTCCGGACGATGACTTTCGTATTAGCTTAAATATAGAGGGTACAGATAATACCAAACTATGTACATTGTTTGGTGCGTAACTCCTCCAATTTATCTAATCGTTTATTGTCTTAGGTGGCTATATAGAATATATTAAGATGCGAAATATTCTATATACACACAAAAAACAAAAGTTAAACCTGACGCCTATGATATAAGATCTTGTAAATACCAAGGCATTTACAAATTTACAATCAGACAAATTTTATTCAAACGACCACTGCCCTAAAAATTCATAGGACCCTACAAAAAACGAATAACGCAGTAGGAATCCAAAATAAAATTATACACACATAATCTTATATCTGTAAGATCCGTGTTAAAGTGTTAACAATAGATATTTGTTCGGATTTCAATCGGGTTGTGACAAGATACGGTCTAAGATAACGGTGGTAGGACCCATGGCACATGACAGATACAAATAGAAGATCCATTCGCATAGAAACCCAAGATGATAAAACTAACTCACACGATAAACTACCTCATCGTGTAGTAGTTGCAAGCGAGGTTGCTAAGCATGACGTCCTGTATCAAAACTTCCTTGCCTGAAATTCGCGATACATATTCAGCTCGTGTACGATCTACGATTTAATCTAGCACCCAAGACTGGCAATAGTTCCTATATTTTTTAACTGCGGAATAATGTTCATCATAAAACAACATTAGTAAAAAAGCAAAATGACCTAGTGGTTCTTATAGCAGTTGCCTTCCATGCAAAAGGGTAAGTACGAATCAGGCCCGTTCTTACTTCTGACTTTTCGATATCTTGTGCGGATTATAATTCGAATCATTACGATTTTTTTTGAGAAAACCACCTTATCTGAAAGGCCTGCAAGTTCTCGATGTTGTGCAAAGTTTTTCCTGTGATGTCAATGTTTCATTGTGAATTGTGTAGAGTGGACCTTTGGAACTTGTCTGTTTTATGCCAGTGGTCTCTACCACGGATTAAAACGAAAATCATTGAATATTTTACGGGCTTTTATATTTGATTGTGTTCTGTTTACATTAGTATGTCTTTATTAGTCATTTCGGCTGTGGAATTTAGATTAAATGTTTGTTTGTTGACTTTATTTTTGTATAAGAATGTAGTAAAACTATTAAAAATATCTCGAATTTGAATTCTTTGAATCAAAATTGAAATGGGATATTTATACTTCTAAGGGAGTAGATTTTTCAATCATCATATACCTAACGCATATCTGAAGTATAAATTGACATAGGTACTTGAAAACTGAAAAATGTAGGTAGGTAATGTAGTTAGACTGGACCCCAACCCTAACAGTCCAAAACACTACATCAAACAAAGCTAGGCTAACGATGAAGATTCTTCAAAACGTCCAGCCACAGCTTCTCATAAACTTTTTAATATCACAACACACAAATAAAAATGTCTCCAGTATCCTGCAGACATTCCATACAAGAAACTCCTTTACTAATAAAGGAAAAAAAGAAAATTATAAAAATGTCTCAATTTGACAAATGTATTCACATAACAGAGTCCCCGATGGGCGCCATGCCACTTGTCGTGCGTCTACGCACATTTTTATACGTCCTCACCTTGCGCACGCGCAATGCATTCAGTTGCTGAACAAATAAACCATTCGGTTTTATGTGACGATAGTTTATTGTGACTTTATTCATTTTTATGTTGTGTTACGATGAATTGGTTATGAGCCGGTCGGTTGAATTCTTATGCGGAAAAAAAATAAGGAATTAAAATGTAAAAGCCGTGGATGCTTTGGCCTATGGCTGGATAGTTCCCAGCAAAATCTTGCCCACCTTTCTTCTCATAGGTGTCATAAAAGGTGACAACGGGATCTAGTTTATATTATCGGTGGAAGCTTTTCACCTCAGTATTACACAGTAAGGTACTAAGATGACCAATCCGCTTGCCAAGACCTGATGTGATATGAGAAAGTTTACTCGCAATCATTTTTGTAGTGATCTTTGAGGAGGCTGATGGGTGTAATTAGGCCTTAATTATCAGTGATAGCCTGTTTTGAGGTGATCAATCAAGTCATGATCATTTTTTTATGAACAAAGACTTCAAAATTTACAAAAAAAAAAAATAAGTATTTCAAAAAACCTTTTTCTCAGAGTCTGTCTCGAAGTTTTAGTCACTCAAATACCTTTGGTATCATCAACCCTAAAATGTGCGTTGAAATCCAACCCATTGAATGGCTTACATTTTTATTTAACCGCACAATAACCGTACCGCACGAAGCGCGCGCGCACGTCGCGGGGCGGGGCAAAGCGACCCGCGATTATCGTTGCCTTTTTTTTGTTATTTGCGCCGTAGATACCTTTTACATCGCCGTTCAATTACTGAAGCGCGAGTGTGGTGAGCGTAGGCCTAATGGGGATAAGACTTACAATTTTTTTTTTGTATATACTTTAAAAAAATTCTTTCCTTTAACAATTTCTGTTGGGTTGATACTTTTTTGTTTTACTGTCGATCAAGGTTAACATTCTTATGTCTAGAAGAGGAGCTGGACACTGCGTCATTAAAAAAAATACGATAGCATAAACGTTTCAATAAATAATATTATTTATCTTATATCTGTTTTCGTCTGAGTAATACCTAGAATACACTAGATGCACTAGTAAAAGGGGGGTCGCGTATCAATCGCGTATCAATCACCATTTCAGTTATCTTACTGCCAATGTATCCATTCCGACGCAGCAACGTACACTTGTATATTTCCTATGCCGACACGCACTCTAACGTTCATGAAATGTTCATTAACTAATGTTCACACAAACACGGGTAAAAATAAGCTATAAGTAAGCCTTTAAACATTATTTGACTTAATCACAGGAACAAAACAGTGTAACTCAAGAGAAAGCTACTTTGGGTTTATTTGCAGGTTAACAATTCTTCTGATGTCAAACACAGAGCTTACAAGCAGTGTAAAAAGAAAAATAGTTCTCCTTTGTTATAAACAGAAATCTTATATACGTATGTTGTTTGTATTTGAATCATTATATTGTAATCATCAAAATAATTAATAAATACACCAAACACCACATCCACACTACACCTGTCGCTGCGCCCACGCACCCTGATTGCGCTCGCCTTGACATTAGTTCGACTGTCGCGACCGCCGCGTTCTTGCTCGCTTCACGTGAACACACACCCGACACGAGCCGAATGATATATTTAATGTTACAAAACATTACTTTTCTTCCTGCAGTAAAAAAGATTCAATTTGACGGTCAGATGTTTTAGCTCGCAAACGTAGGACTGAACTGTTTTGTTATGCCAATTTTAACAACAATTTATCTTTTAGTTGAATTGATCATTAGCTATGTTTTGTAAACATGTTAAATCAGAAACCAAACATGTTGTAGAAAAATAATATGGTGTAAAATCCACAAACGGGACCTAATGGTTCTTAGCGCTAGAATTGATTTGATTAGAAGATTTATAGCCAAATTCGTAGCTTTAAAAGACATATGAGGCATAGAGTGGCTATTCAAAAATCATGCACTATTTAAGTACTAATATGATAAATACGAACCACATAGAACTTTGGTCTTTATACATTAAAAAATTTGAATTAATTATTGTCACTCCAGAATGCGTTATGGACATAGCTATATTCATACTACAGTAGGAGACATACCGGCCGACGCAGGCGCAAGAATCTCCATTCAGCAAAATCCGATGCTTTTGTCTCTGAGTGCGATTCATCGGAACAAACATTTGTAAGACCAACAGAATTATTTGCTGCAAGTCTAGATGTTTGTGTATGTGATTTGTGAATGGCAAGCACTACAGAGAATCCCAATGTTCAGTAGGTAGCTACAAATGTGATCTGATTTCGAAAAATGTTCTTACTAAACTTAGCAAAATAAGGAATTCTAGACGTTCATCTTCTACGTTTCTATTGGTGACAGTAACTGCTGATATATTAGGTCTTACTTGTAACAGGGCTGGTTTCTTCTTAGAATGAATCGTTTAGTCCACTACACTGGCCTGATGCAGATCGGCGACGGCCTATACACAACATTAAGAACTTTATAAAGCTCTCCCTAACCTTTCCTAGCTTCTATTTTATTCCATATACCTTGTAACATTGGTTGAGTTGTACCGAGCAGGAATTTGGACCACACAACTTAAGGTCCTTAGATCAAATTATTGCCGGACAAATACACGAATGGACCATAATTGTACCCAATATAAGTTAGTGAAGTCTTCAAATCGCCTTTCCATTTTATCAAACCTTCACATAGGTACTTCGGAAACAAAAGAAGCTGACGATAAAATCATAGGTATTTTCTTTGTAACTTCATTGGCAAGTTTTATAGCTGATCTTACTTTCTTTAAAACACGTATTTTATATTACGCGCCTGCTGACGCATTTTCGAAGCTAATTATGATTTTCCATTTATATACGTTTTAAAGAGACGGGAACTAGCGTCTGTATTGCGAGATAAAGCTGTTCGATTGCCAACCAAGCTTGGGGACTATAGGGAAAACAATAGATTTAATAATATTTAATAAAATAAGCAGTGATAGCCTAGCGGTTGAACGCTTGCCTTCCATGCAGGAGGGTCCGAGTTCGAACCCGGCCCGCACCTCTGACTTTTCGGAATCATGTGCGGATCAGAATTTGATTATCACTTGCGTTTACGGTGAAGGAAAACATCGTGAGGAAACCTGCACACCTGAGGGCTCCATAAAGTTCTTGACGGTGTGTGTAGTCCGCCAACCCGCAATGGGCCAGCGTGGTGGACTAAAGCCTAACCCTTCTCGTTCTGAGAAGAGACCCTTGCCCAGCAGTGGGACAGTAATGGGTTGAATTTATAAGTAAAGCCGAACAACTTTATACATGGACCTTCACTATATAGCGGATTTTATCGGAAACAAATATCTATACATTTATAAAGACTTGCACTGACTGATTGACTAATCTATCAACGTACAGCCTAAGCCCCTGTAGCTAGAAACTTTCAATTTTGACGGTTATCTCGCTCCTCTTATGACATAGGCACCCACTAAGCAGGGATTTTTGGAAATTCCCTCTCTAAGTGGGTGAAATAGGGGGTGAAGGGTTGTATGAATATCTGTAATTTTTTTGATTAAGTCCATAAATAAAACTATTTGGGTTTCAATATATTTGAATTAGTTAACTATGAAATTATAGTTAAGAATCAAGGTTCAAAATATTAATACAGGCATCCTCAGGGTCTATTAGATATAAGTTAAATGAAATCTAAGTTTTTGGGATTTGATAGAATTGTAACTGACAGTTGTTTATGAATCTGACATTGTTTTATTATAATTATTAAATTACCAAGTGTAATTATTATTTAAAAATTAGGGTTTTTCTGAGTATAATGATGAGTAGAGCATTCAAATATTAGTTATTATAATAAATACTCTATACAACTTTTATTATGAGACCAACTCTGAAATCGTAAAAAAAAACGGCTGCTTCATATATTTTCAATGTCAATATGTCAATTTTTGACCCAAGTATTTAGATAATTAATGGAATCAGGCGTTACTTTGCGGAAATCCATGATATATAAGATATACAACTAGAATATTTAGTTTTAATTCCGCTAAACTACTGCAAGTTTGGGTGCATGCACAGGACCGCCCTCCCGCCCGCAAATATATGCACATGCAGGAGGTGTGATAGAAATAATGTAACGTGCAACCAAACCGATCCTCGACACTTGTTTCGCCCCTCCACGGAGCATCCTCAGGAGATGTTGACTCGTCGACCGCTTGGACGCGAAGTATTTAGGTATCCACCCTTGTATCAAAGAGCTATTTCTTTATTTGATGTACCTATGCTGCCTCATTAATGCAAATACTCAATGTTACAAACGCTGAGCATGAGGTCCTGGTTTCAATTTCAACATCAGATATTTCTGCATATATATAAATTCTCAGAAAAAAAAAAAGAACAAAATAATATGCTCGGGAATAAGAATTGAACCCGATAGATATAAATAACAATAAACTTTATAATGGCAGCTGCTAAAATATTGGTTGCACGATAGTACACCTCTCCATACAGCTTCTTGTATTACTTTTGATAGAAATAATACGAAAACGGTAAATACTTTGACGTTACGTTTGACTACTCGATGCTGTTAAGTGGCAAGTTCGTAACCAGTGAGGTAGAATCTTAGGTAAAACTTTTGTTACTACTTGTGCAGTGTAAACTGCCAATGTATGTGTTATTGCTATAATAAATAATGCGGTACCGTTTGATTTCCTTTCTGCCACAAGTTAGTGGTAAGTTAGTACTGCGTAGGTATTGAATAAAATTTTCATTGCTACGCATTTTACCTTATACGGGGGACTTTGAAAAGTACTACCGTTAAAGCTATTTCATTTTACTGTTTAGTGCTAAGTAATGGAATTTCACTTGGCTATTAATTTTCTGTCATGCTTGGGAATTTTCTGTAAAGGTAACTAACATACCTTTTTAATTATACATATATGTATAAAGATAATTGTGATGTTTCTAAAAATAGCTTTTCACGTAAAAGATTTTTTTGTTCTCATAAAACACAAAGATAATCCTTAAATATTTGATACGTACCAACAAATTACCATCAAACCTTTATATCTCAATAACAAACTTATAAAAAATACCTGAAACGAACAGGTTATCAACACTTTGAAACCGCACACCGAGTTTTGAATCTCAAAATCAATGCTAGTAGATAAGATAAGGACATCAAACACAACCAGTTCACTAGACCCTTTTACACTCCAGCTTTTTGGTGTATCATAGTTCAGGTAATACTGGTGGGTTAAAGTGAGCCTTAATTAGGTTCTGTAGTGTCCGTCACCGCGTATTAAGCGGTCGTTTCATCAGTGGAGTTGTTTCTGGATGAGAAAACATGCGGCGCCTGGCATATGCCCGGCGCAGGCGCTTGTATGGCGACGCATTATCGCTGCGTCTCGTGTTACGGTGCACTTCCGCGCCATGTCAGATGACGTCACTTGTGTAAAAAGTTTGGATTTTTGTTGTAATTTTGGAATTTAGAATGGTGTGGAATTCTATGTTCGTTGCTAATTAATCTCTTATTACACAGAATGTATGAAATGTATTTTATTTCTTGCTTGCATAGTCGATTACAGAATACTAGTTTAAACAGCTATTATACTCTAATTATTTGTACGAAACATAGAATTCCTTAGGTATAAAAATAAAAAACTGTAAAACTGAATCAACTGAAACTTATACCATCTACCTATTACTGATAAGAATTTTTTGCCCCTAGACACTTTTTACCCAACAACAAAAACATTCCATTCTGGCCGTTGGGAACAAAATTTCTTCTTCCAAATTTAAATCAAAAAGTAACGGCCGGCTAAGATAAGTCGGCTAGTTTACCATTCAGATACGCTACCAAAGGTCAAAGTACTACGCAGTTGCGCAATAAAAATTGCCTCCAACTTTATATGCGGAAGCTATCTCCAGAGATGTCACAATTCATTGTCAGACATGTTGAATTGAGAAGCACATAAAACTGTCGAATGGCGCCCACCACACTGCTGTCATATATTTCTTTCGATACCGAGATACACCTCTGTCAATTTGGAATTCAAAGTTCATAAAATTGAAGATTAGTTGATGTTCTCAAGATCTATATTATGTACGTACATATTTACTTCAATAAGATTTGCATTTATTTCCATACTGACAATATACACATTATTATGAATTTTTTTAAAGAAACTACTACTGTAAGGCCTACCACGTCTGTATTAGGTACTTCAAAGACTGTTTAGCAAAGATGTTGTACCTCTAAGTTCCACTAATGATAGTACCACGTACCACGTGAAAGAACCTTTTGTCATGTAAAACGGCATAATTTGGTCTATCTGGCCAGGAAACGATAAAGAACAAATTAATCAATTTAACGATACGAGTTTTATATTAACAAGATGCAAATTCAAATTCAAATATTTATTTGCTATTAAATATGATTAAATTTGGTGTTACATTATAAAATAAACTCACAATAAGTCAGTGTCATGAGTCTCTACTCTATGTACTAAGGTTCTTCGCCCCTAACGCATTTCTCAATAAAAATAAATGAGCAAATATAAATAGTAAGCTATTCCTATTACAGCGTGCAACTAAAAAGAAAGTGAGATAAACGTGATGGTTTCAACTAACAAATATTTAAAACTTAAGCAACTCGACCAAAAGAATCTTCAAACGTTATATTGTATCCCAAATTTCGCTAATCCAAAACAAACTAACTATAGGATTGTCCAAACTTCACACCTTCGTATCCCATGGGAAATTAACCTGAACAAATTTACTTAAGATCTTAGAACTATGGGAAAAAATGTCCAGCTTTAATCCTTCTCCTACTGAGGTTTACAAATAAATCCTTGTTTAGCCGTCCAGATGGAGTAACTTGACAGGTGACAGGCAAGTTAATCTCTATTATTAGATGATATTTTGTACACATATCTGCATCATCTTAGCTTTTTCTCATGTATGAGTAGTTTTCAGTCGTAACAAATTCATTAGAATATGTTCAGAAGTTGATTACATAATTGTTCAAATTGATATGACTATAGGTACATGAAATGTTACAGCTGCATCATTTTACTGTTAATATATATTTTTTTATGAAGTATATTATCGTTGTGACAATACATACAATTAATAACAGTCCATTCATCATTTTTAAGTTTGATAGTATTTTTAGGCCTGCATTGTAGTACCTACATACCTCTTTAACAATAAACCTTGCAAGATTCCAGCTTTTCCTAGTACAGACTGTAACTTTCCGTTATAATACCTTTGTTTCCGTAAACAGACAGATCAGTTTCAATATTATTAGGTTTAAATAGACATTTTAGCTGTTCATCCAATCGTACAAATTTTTCAAACAAATTCGTACATCTAATCCCATTTAGTCACTGACAATACTTGTCAGCTTTAGCCAATATCCTTGGCTAAAAGTCAGTTTACCGGGCAAACACCAAACAAACACCATCCCACGTTAAAAAGGGTACTGGCCACTAACAAAACACAGCTTTGTCTCAATCATAGATCGGATTATAAGAAAATATAATCGGATTTTAAATGTAAAGTTATTGTTTAAAATTATCCCACCCAGTTGCGGTCAAATGGATGAAAGGTACAATGTACCCGTGTTTTGTCATGATGGATTTACAACTTTAGGACATGTCTTTTTTATCCAATCAAGGATCTCTTATTTCTTTGGATGTTTAATCCTAGTTAGACATAACCTTCTCTCTAGCATCCATTCAAGAATGAACTGTATTTTTTAAAGAATAGAACGTAATATTCTTTGGGGGTCGATTTTTAATCATACGCTCTTTGTTCTATGATTTATGAGTTTCAAAGCGAGCTACTGTTTATTACGTTTGGATTTATATAACTGTATGAGTCTTCGGGCCTTTCCTTTTTGTTTTTTTGTTAATCCCGTCTGAGCTAAAACACGTGCCCGTTAATTTTATTTTTTTGCATGTTTTATGCACCGTTATAAGTTTGTATTTCATGTTCTTTCATTATAAAAAAGATTACCGCTATTTGTCACCCTTTTTTAGCTTTTTACATTCAATATGAATGAGTATTATTTGCTAATTATGATTATTTCGCCCGCATGTTACTAACGACTTTTTTTAAACTTCTGAAATATTCTGCGATTTTTTAACTTTGTAAATAATTCGATGATATTTGTTTCAAACATTATATTCCTTGATGTATTGATGACTCGGGATCGAACCTAGGAACCTCACACTTACCAATCGCTTTTATGACGACTAGATCAACGAGGCAGTCAGTCAGTAGGATAAAAACAATTGAATTATCTTAAATAAAAAGTGAGCAAAATCTAATCTTACATTATATTCTAAACTGTTTAACGTAGTACCATACTAAGTCAAAGTAACTGACCAAAATAAAGACGTGTGTACTTATTATCCCCTAAAGCATTATCTTTTCAATCGACACCGTTGACAAATACCACCTGGCAACAGGTACCTTAAGAGTTTAATTTCAAACAGTTGTCACTAAATAAAGTGATAGACTCTGGGAAGTCGCTGTATCTTGTAATCGTATATTTAGAGTTGGTACCACCAGCATTTACAAGTTACTAGGATTTTTCCTGACTTTTAATGTTCTGGGCTGAATAATCAAAACATCGATGTAGGTCTCAAAATGTCTTCTGCACTCTAGTAATACATGCTATGTGGTCGGCGAGACTATTTGCAACACAATATGCAATTGATGTTATGTTGTGTATTATAAGAAAAGCAGTGAGCTACTGCAGATAAAATACATTTTAAAGTCTTCTCCAATCGTTTTAGAAACTTTAACATTTCTGATTTTACTTATTACAATTCTATGGCCATTTTTTTCACACATTTTTTATACAATGTATGTGAATTTCATTAAGAATCCGAAGGTTACATAAATTCCCAACCTGTCCCAAAAATTACAGTAATTATGGGCATACTACGTCATCATTACCATATGTCGTCGCCCGTCGGGTCTCCATGCTTACGAGTTATCACTCAATTTATAAACGAAATATATCTGTAATGCAAGCAGTATACGTAGTTTCTTGGCATTGATATAATAATTTGTGTGGTTTTCTTGCGCAAGGGCAACGACTAAGGGCAACGTGATTCTATGGTCTGCTGGAAAAAAACCATAAAATATGGAATCAATCGCAGATTCTGAAGATTTCATATTTAATAGAGACGTCTCGTGATGGTACACAGCGTCATAAATATATTTACATTTTTGTAATTTTGAAATGAATTATTATCATCACAAACTGTTACAAAAAATAGTATAATTTGTTAGTTTTGATAAATAGAAGCTTTAGAGCTACTTTTGTCGATGGCTACTCTTAACCATTACACAGCAATTTACATTGCATTTGCTCAAGCAGTCATGCTCATTTATTTCCATAGAGTTTTGGACTGTCACTAAGTACTATTCACGTTATATGCTATATATCCCTTACTCAAACTTAAATTTGTACATAGTAAAAATAGGCCTAGATTATCATTTATAAACCGTAGAATCTTTTGATACAAAACTACACGAGTATTACGAATTCTATTAAAAAAACAGATGAAGAAAAAAGCGTATAGATATTTAAACTCACTTTATGACAGGCTGTTTAGACGAAAATTTATACGAAGCTAGCGAATAATATATATAAAAAAAAAAAAACACTGATTATTCGATTATGCATAATCGCAGTTCTTCAAAGTTTTTTTTAACTGCGTCATTGGTCTAGTGGTCTCATTCGCGGCTGCTGAGCGTGAGGCCCGGGGTTCATCAAGGTGTCAGGCAGTGTTATTAGGTTTTTCTGTTAGAAACTCAATAGTTCGAACTTTGGAATTGTGTAAGATAGATTACAAGGCTGGTCCCCAATTATATAGGAGTTAATAACGGCATTGACGAAATCAGTGAAACATGATATTAGTCAATAGTCTAGTAATGTTTTTTTTTTCTATCACAGATGATTGACATTCCCATCTAAATTGACAGATGGCGCTGCCTGACACTCCTGAGACCTTTTCTTAGATTTGTCTAGAAGCTGTCTTTGGGTGTTTCAGTTATTATAATATTTCTTTTATTTTTTTCTTTTAAAGATTGTTTTATTTTTTTGTTTTTTATTATCGATAACTAACAACCATCTCACACCATAACCTTAGCTACCTTCACCCGCCATATATCAGTGTTCACACAATTTCGTACCGGAAAACAGTTCTAAAAATGGGACCAGTATCCACTGCGGTGGTCCCTTATCGGGTATATGTCCACCATCGCTTCCAATGAGACATTTCACCTTTTTTATTGCCATGCTCTTCGCGACTTCACGACACAAACTTAAAAGACCAACCAAAAAAATATCTAAAACACTCTATTATTGAAGCTATAAGGTTGAGTTTCAATTGTTTTTCAGTTGACGCTCAGCATGAACAATGTTGCCGCTAGTATAGTTTTATCATGGTGCTTTCTCGCCTTTTTACGACGTAACGTGTGAGTCAAAGTGTCGTAGATACAATTATCGATTAGGTAATGTTATCGGGGCCGATCTTTTGTCTTCCGGTATATTTTTGTTGGTTTAGGTCCGTTTCGGGTACTGGTTTTTGGTGGCGCTATAGATGTCGCATAAACCTTGTTTCCTGTTTTGTTTCAAAGTACTTCGCAGTTTTTGGAAATATTTATTTTTGTATAATACTTTCGGAGTGCGAATTTTTGTTTTCTCTTTATTTGGAGAGATGGTCAACATCATAATTTTATGTGAAATGTCATAAATATTTCATTTATTTTGATTATTTCTATGATAATGCCTAAATCTCAGGCTGCTATCGTATATCCTTTATTTAATCCAAGCTTTTACCTATCTACTTGGGCAAAATCATCTGAAACAAATCTATCATATAATCGTATTAATATTCATTGAAAATAACAATAATTGCAAAATACTATGAACTGTAAAATAAAATCAACTTGTCTTGTTTCTTGTTATATTTTGTACGTAAAGAGAGATCACTTTTTAACTTCAAATGTATGTTTTTCCTTGATTTCACTTTTATCATATGAAGTTGTACATTTTATTATTCATGGACAACAATTTATTAATTAATTATATAAAGTGTCCATATTCTTCTCAGGTGCTTCTTAATGACATTTATAATTTGCGCTCTATCACAACTAATTAAAGTTTATTATTAAATGTAATCATTCGATAAGGCTTGTCTGGTGCACTGAACTGATAGGTACTGTAGGCATATTCAAAGATACATGTGCGCGTGTTGATGTCGGATCAAATATTATAGTGTACTGAAGGCAAAAAAAAAGTAATTAAAAATCGTTTTTCTACGCCGTAGTGGATTGTCCGTCATGAAATAGTTTTTTAAGTAAAACCTAGCCAATTTTGCAAGAATACCAACTATGTTCAGGGTATCAAGTGTGGTTGCTACAACAGTTCTCGTGTTCTTTCAGTCGTTTGCTATACATTTTTAATATGCAAGGAAGCCATTCATTTCAGTACATAATTACTATTTTATGTTTCATTAAAATGAAAAATACCATTAGTTCTTAGTGCCACTTTTTTTCTGCTGTCTGTACATTTTGACGTCTTTATACGTTTGTATGAATGCAATAATATGCACATATTTAAGCTCACTTTTATGCAATCCGATGCCGGGAGACAATTTACAATGTCTTATGATTTTCTTTACTGAAGTAGCTTTGCTGTGCAGTGAAAATTATACTCTGGATTAAATTATAGCACATTTTTGCTAGAAATATTGTGACTTGCAAGTTAAGTTTTAGACTCACTTGGTAATTTAAGATTAGTGTTGGTTTTGTTGTTTTCTTATTTTTGTTTTGTTGTGGTTCGCTTGTAATAGTATTTACCTAGGGAGTCGTTTTGAGTAAAAGTATATTATTATAACGCTTTTTTTTTAAGTGACTTAATAAATTGATCTTGAAAATCCTATTATTTGTAACGCTCTTTAGGTATGCCTGTCGATCAGTAGACGAGCTACACTTATTAAATAGACAAGTAGCCCACCGAGCCACGAATATAATTTGAATTATTTATTTCAGTAGAATTTCAGCGCATCATAAGTGACCGTTAAGGTTCTTGATGCCTTATACAATGTTGAATGCCTGCCAAAAGCAAACACATTGTTTATTTCTACACATCACCTTGCTAAAATTAGTCCTACTTATTTGTGTATTGTTATATGAAATAGATAAATAGCGATTTTTGAAGTCAGTATATAGTTATTTGACTGCTAAGTATGTCTCTTAGTTTATGATTTTTCCATTCCTCAAAATGATTAAGAGAGAGAGAGAATGGAGGCATGAAAAACTGAATACAGGTGGTACTCAGTTCTTCATGGCTCAATTTGATTATAAAATTGAAAGTTAAAGCAAATCTAACTCCCCAATGTCTCCCTACCTTTACCTCACTAGTAGCCTTAACACTATGTAACTGAAGATCGCGTATAATCGCTTGGTGGTACACAAACACAATAATTTGCGGCGGCTGACTTGACACCGATATTCATTCGAGAAGGACGTTAAGCAGCGAGTGTAATGTGTCTTCGGCATTTTATTGGTAATGCCTTTAATTATTTAGAAGTGTTTTATTTAGTAGTGAACATATTTGGCAAAGACTGGTCATCTTTGGCACAGAACAGAACAGTTGGAAATCAAGGGGGAGACCTTTGCCAAGCAGTGGGATGTAATACGTTAGCAGTAACAGTAATAGTAATATTTAATAGTAATTATTATGCATCAGTGACATTGAGATATGGATTTTATGTACGTATGAGATTATAGTTCAAATTTAAAAAAAATGTTTTATCACGTTTGTTTGTTGCAGAAAACAATATGTTGGAATGATTTATCTGTCGGTGCATGAGGATGTCGATAGTTGTCTTGTTACCTGAATTTTAAAATTATTTTCCTTCGATACTTATTTGGCAAATTTTGTGCGCTAATTGAACGAAATGAAAAAGTTTTCAGTATACAGTGTAGCATTTCACCATTTTCAATAATTGTTTTAGAAGCGTGGTGATTCTTAAAGCAAACGGTTCCTAACGACCAATCATTATGGCAGCTTTTTGCGGGTTTTATGACCACATCTAACTTTTAGTTATCTTACAAGATTTGTTCTCGGAAGCTTGTGTTTGTGTTGACATGAACTCAGTACACTAACATCCGACTCATATAGAAACTATCTCTACTCAAAATATACACACAATGACATCACATGAACTTTACATACAAGTTCCATTGGCGGTCACAACGCAGGTGGTTACCGCCCTCTCGGTACCAAATTATACATCAGCGCTTGTAATTAATTTTGTCTCGTTACCTTGTTATATTGTTGTCGGTAATTTGTATGCTAATGCGCACTTTTTTTGGGTACTGATTAATTTCTGTTGATTTTGTTGAAAGTTAAAATTAATTGATATTTTTTTCTTATTGTTGTTACTGATGGTATATGCGGAAATATAATTTTGGATTTTAATCCCAATTAAAATCAATCAAAAATATTAAATTGGTGTATATTATTATTATTTCTACTATTTATCATAAATATTAAGACTTAACAAAAGCGTTATATTAGAATAAGGTACAAAACCAGATTGTTGCAAAGTTCAAATTAAATTATTACGTCAAAACAATAAAGCAGCGTTTACACTATCCCACGACAAATTGCCGCCAGTCGAGACGGGTGCAACAAAAAAATTGCGCCACTTTGAACACAAAAACGTTTTTATTGCGACTAACGAGACACCCCTGATGCTATCGCATGTATTACTTTCATCCCTAATCTGTAACGTTGTTGCTTTCGATGACCGCGCCCTTATAATTAGTTGGTCGTCGGTTTACATGCAGCGAATTTCCCTTTCCTTTTTTTTTTTTAGTCAACTTATGACTTGTATTAGGATCTCAAATCGAAACGTATTTTTGTTTACCGAGTTACTTTATGGCAAATATCATGCTTTTGTTTAGGTAGAATTACAAGTTACTATTGAATAACATGAAAAACAAAATCGAACAAATAATTTCTGTGTAACAAAGTTAAAGGAAATCAATTTAATGCAATCTACAAAATAAAGTACTTTTTTTCTTATTTGTTTAGCACAGTAAGTAAGCCATCAGCATTATCATCCATCTCTGGCTCTCCAGCTATCACGTCATAATTAATTCAAATTCGTACTCAATGTGAACCAGCTCTAATATTTTTTGTCGCCCCAATAACGATAATCATGTCACACGTTTTTTACACCAAACCACACAGGACAAAATAGCGTTACCATCAGATTATCATAGGCTTGTGGTCGGATTATTACTTCATTTTTTTCAACCCTCGCCTACCTGTTCGAAAGCCCAAGATCCTTAGATGATAGGACCATTCCTGAATTGGTCCCAATTGACCACTATACATTGACCTGTCAGACAATTTTCGTCGAGTTTGTATTGAGATCAGAGTAGGTTGGTGGTATTATACAAATTAATAAGCCAAGCAAGCTTCTTAACCGGGTGAATATTTTGTTTATTATACCTATTAGAAATTTGTCGAAACATTTTGGTCGAGTGTGTTAAGATAAATACTGCTGTGACATTTATTTTTGTTCCTTCTGTTAAATATTTGAGGGATTTGTTAGGATTGTCTGAATGTTTGATCAAACGTTTGTGGCTGATAACGAGGGAATGTTTGATTCATAGTTTGGAGGATTAAAATGTAGGAAAGATTAATAGAATTCCGTTCTGCCACTGAATCTTTCATCTTTTATGGTTCTACTGTTGTATTACGTACTGTTATTAGTTAAAAATAATACCTAATTTTGCTCCAAAAGTGTTTTGGCTTGCCAAAGCCAAAACACATGAAATTCTATCCTAGAAGCTATAAGGTTCACATTCCAGCAATACCGTTTTCAGCTCTCAAACGGCACTAGGTACTGTAGCTTATTGTATTTGAATCTTAGATACACAAAGTTTCAGTTGTCTTTGCTTTCAATGCAATATATTTTAAACTTATTTCTGTGCAATAACGTCACATTTTTACACGCGCGTTTCGATGATTTGTTGTGCTGCATTACTCATAATTTGCTCAAACGCCACACGAAAGTCAAATCTACATACACCTTTGCTACTTCTAAACCTTTCGACACATATGATGAATGAGAATCTCTCAAAAGCCTTAAAACAACTGTGGATTTGTGTTTCTAGGCTTTTTTAAAGACAAGACGATAAAGTATGTAGATATACTAATACTTGCAAACTATGAAGCTCCCTCTCCTATAACTACTGAATTATGACACTGAAGAACCACTAAACAGTAAAGTGAATGGTCCAGGCTGCCTATCAATTATGTGTAACTTTGTTAAACACTAGGTTGAAAACTAAACATGGTGTTGCACCTGTTCATCTATATCGGCTCGTAAATGTCGAATGCTTAACATAGGCCTTCCCTTAGACCATCAATTGGCACCAATTTAAGCGATTGTGAAGAAAACATTGTCATACACGGTGGCAAATATTAGTGATCGCAGTATTACGTATGTATATAATATAAAATAATGATTTATTTTCCTTTAATAATTCCTTACAGGAAGCTTTACAAGTCTCAACTTTTTATAACATAACATTACTTACCATTGCGCCAGGGTTCTCAGAAGGATAAGGCAGAATCTGGGCTCGAATGCAAACTTCGGCCTACTACTGAGAATTTTCATTCAGAAAATCTCAATAACACCCAGTCTAACCTTTGAACCTAGAACCTCAGGCTCAGCACTGGCACTACAAGGCCAATTAAGCTAAATTAAATATCTATATCTAATAATATTTCCTAGCTGCCTATACAATACGGGTAGAAAGGGAGTGATCTATTCTGTGCAAAAAAACTAACGCCTTCTTAAGAAGCTTAGGAAGCTTCAGATTGCCCTTAAATATATATCTACTAATGCAGCGCTAAGCACAAATACGTAACAACAACGCCTTGCCACCTGACTATTTGACGAACATAACATGTAATTAAAACCTACCCTGATTTAATAGATTTCCTCCCTCTTCTTATGAAGTCCTTGAAAATTGGCGTCTATCCACCATAACAGCACAACACTCTTAAAAACGATAAACGACTTAGAAACGTCGGAATCTCGACAATTTATGTTAACACGAGTGTTTCGTCGTACATTATCGGGTTTAACCGGTGTCAATTGAATTTTATAGGCTTTTTACACGCTCGTGGGTTTACGAGCGAATGAGCGAATAAGAGAAATTGAGCGAGACGTCCGTCGGCATCCCTTACACCAGGTTTACACTAATGCATTTTTTTATATGACATCCGATAGTTATTTTCTTGCAATTCTGTTGTCTTTATGGGGCTTGCCTTTATAAGATGGATTCACGGAAAATACTCAAATGTTTCGAATTTAGAGCACCAGTTCCAGGTGTATTCGTTATTATAGAAAATTGCGTATACGCAAATTGTGTTACATATTTTTGTCCTTGCCATAGATTTATTTCAGTTTCGGCTAACCGTCGAAATCTGCACCGACCCTAATTTATTGATTTTGACTTCTAAGCGCAATGGACAGCCAAAAAGACAGAACGGTACGAAGTTAATGCAATTGTATCGTGTTTATCCAATGTGTGTGCATCCGTTCGGCGCATACATAATTGCATATGTGAATGACGCACTTTAATTTTAGAATATCAGCATGGAAATTCCTTAGTATACAGTAAACTCTAAATCTTAGAAGCTACAGCAAAGGTAGCGCGGTGTGGGTGTTCCTGCCTCTTTGTTTTATGGTAATACTCTTTTTATTATAGTTGCCGCCATAACGTGTCCGTTTTGTGGTTAATGGCCATTTATAATGAGTAGATGATTCACGAGTATTTGACTACACTACTTCTTTCTTTATTTAACTGTGAAAGTATAGAAAACATCAGAAATGTCAGCTCAATCAATTATACAAGTAGTAAATAAAATATTTGTATGTAAAATAAAATGTACAATAATTCTAAGGCTTTTAATTCTATCCATGACTCTCCATGCACGTAATGGAGTCATTAAACAACAAGTCGTATTTAATGTAAGGGACACAAACAAAACCACCCAGATTTATCCGATAAGTTTCAACACAAGAGAACTAAACTACAAAAGCATTACCATTAAAAAGGGGAACATAATAAAGCAACAAATTAAACGAAAAACAATACCTTAAAAAACAAGCAACTATCTTGAAGATAAACCACTAAATCCATTGATTAATCTATAGCTGCCATCAGGTCGTGTTAATCTCGAGTAACATCCATAAAATGCAAAAAATCATTGAACACGATAAATCAATAGGTGGCCAGCCAGCCAAAAGTAACCAAACAAAAGGTCCAAGCAGCTCAATCTTGGCCGAAGTGCGTTATTTATTAGTATAGATTATCGCTACAAATCACGGGACGATTGCCGTACTGGAATCATTCGATGTAACCCAATACGCCCCTTATATTTGATGATTGGACAAATAAATATATTTTCCGTATCCTGTTTATCTGGTTTGGGGTGTTAATAAAAATGTAGAGGAGATTGGGTGTGAATGGACACAGTTTGTTCATATGTTTAAATGTTGTGCATATTTTAAAACAATGAAACAAAACAAAATATTTATTTACTTAATTATTTAATTAATTATGTAATAACTCTCATAAAACTACTAATTTTTTTATTCACTTACGTTTTTATTTAATTTATGCAATGCTGACTTTTCAATTAGAGACGCTGCGTTTTAATCATACTTTTCATATCTGCGTAATACTCCCGGTACAGACGAAGCTTTGAAGTTTTTACACAATACCTTCTTCTATCCTAATAATGATAAATGATGTTTCTATATTAATTCACAAAAATACAAGGAAACTTAATGATTTTCAATCCAAAAGTTTTTGTTATGCCATACAATTTATTATGAACTTTGCATTCTTTTAAAATCATTAATGAACAATAACTAATTGATTTGACCTTTCTACTGGTTGTTTGAAGGTGTTTATATCGATTGCAAGGCAATTAAGTAGTAAAGCAATATAGATATACTGAACAGTCTTATTCACTTTGGCATTGAATCAATTAATTGATTAATTAGTGTCTCTCATTCGCTTTAATCGGAGTAATCTAATTAAATGGTAACTGGAGAGGCCTTTTCCAATGCGATTTCCGACAAACAATTTAAGTCTCTTTTGATTAAAGAAGTAAAATAATGAAAAATCGAATCGAATTCTGAACTACATAAATCTTAATCATCCACAAAACTTTCTCTTGCAACAAAAAAATATTCAATAAAAACAGATGTCATTTAACACAGGTCCAATTAGCCCCGGCCTCCCCACCTGGTGTGAATGGATCCTTGGTCAGGGTGGCCGGCGTCAGTCGTCCTATCGTTCCCAATAAATTAGAAGCCACTAATACAAGCCGTGGCTTTACAGAAGACTGGCCGTGTCAAGCCTCCACTAATGTACAACCGCGATAACACTTTCAAAACCTCTTATGTGAACTACACCAGGGAAACAAGACCTCTTGGTTATTGGACGTGTTGACGAATTTCTTCGTGCATTATAGGTCTTCAATTTTTGGTGGATTGTGTGTTCATTCGCGGTTTTGAGGTGCAAGGAAATGTTGCCTCTTTTATATCGTTAGTATAGAATTCAATGTCACGTGTTCCGAGTGTGTAATGTAAATTCTTGCGTACTTTATTGTTGAAGATGACCGGTAATTGATTTAGTGGTCAAATTTATGGAGGTCTGTTTTATTTTTACAAATATTTGTGACGTGAGTAATCTCTGGTTTAATCTGGAGCGAATTTGGTCGATGATGTATTATATTGAGGCGAAATAATGTCGTATGAATGATTCATGATTTGACTATCAGAGTTGAATCCTTCAGATTCCATAGTCAATGGAATTCAAAGAATGTATAACAAGCAAAAATTATCAAGAAAAGAATTAGGTTCCTTACTGAGAATACATGATGAGCCCCTAACATCATTGGACACTATCGTTATTTATAAATTCCTGTTCAAACCTATTTATTCAATAAAGCCTCATACGTATTAGCCGTCAATACCCGTCATATTCGCGAGCCATGAATCTTTTTTGTACGGTAACCTTTAGATCGGTTACAATACTAATATGTTCGCGGATAGGATCCGACGCATGCGCGCAGCGGTGCGGAATAACGGACGGCGGACGCATCTTGCGATTTGTCGCTGCGATCATGTCGTGATAGTGCGCAGTGCGACTAGCGTCAACCGGGAGTGTGCTGGATGGCGGTTTAGAAGAAGGTAACAAGAATTTAGAAATTAATATAGACTTAGTTTGAAATTCTGCAAGTAATATAGGTATATACTCTTCATCAATTACATCTATTACTCACGAGCTTTTAAATTGGAAGCGCTATTGGGTTAGGAAATACACAACCATTGAATATAGAATCCAAAAGCGCTGACAACGCCGATAAAATACTTACAGTCCATAAATAATCAAATAATACACCTTCCTTCTTAAATTACTCTAAAAATGTAATAACTCTTATGCTTTATTATATTCAATAAAGCCCAAATTCAAACTGCAACCAAATATGTTTGCCTAAGTCGTAGATCTGTTGGCGACACCTTACATACCATCGTTTAAATACCCCTTACAAAAAGTACAATCGTGCAAGCCTTGTTAAGTCCTTCGTCGCACAGGGCAAGCACCGTACCAACTACTCAGACGTAATCGATTCGTCGCATCGGTGCTCATTCAATAATCGAAACATGTCGCTAGTCTGCCCATATCTTTATGCTTGAAGCATAATCTTTTTAATTTATTAAACGCTCGTTTAAAATTAATATTGTAATTGTTCTTTAATGAGAATGATATAGTAGTGCAAAGATTTTATAATAGATCTTTTGTGTTTGTTATTTTAAACTCTTTGTTTTTTTTTATACCTCAAATTACAAAATGTATCTAGCTCATTAGCTAATGTGTTAATCATATTATACGAGTCAACGTATATTATTCCGGCAAGTTTAGCTAAACTACTGACGCCTGCGACTTTCAGTTGCAACTGCAATGTTGTACTCGTACATTATTATGTATGAGTCGGTGTATACACTTCTAACACGTTAGGCATCATTAAGATTATTTCCGTAATGACGCCTGCAATCTACTGTTACAAATACAATGTAGGTGCAAATTTTATTTTAGTGCAATGAAAACACTCCGTGGTATCGGTTGACTTTTATTCTTGACTGTTCCCGTGAACACAACTTCGCTATCCCACTGAATACTACGTGAGATCTGGTTACATTATATGTACCAAGCGTACACATATTATTAGTAGAACATCCCAAAGTCATTTGTGAAGTTTAAAACGAAGAATGCAGGGAAAGAGCCTCTATCAGTGACGGAATCTGAATTTGCCTGATGCACCCTGGGCAATCAGCCTTGATATCAGCATTGCTGACTGACTAATCTTTCCACTATAGCATAAAGCAATTCCCATGTGATAGCTCATGCCGACTCAATAGACGAAGAATACGAAGCATTCAAGTATTTGGATGTATTGTGAAAACAAGCTAAAATAAAAGTTTTTAACCATAAGGCCTCTAAAACCAACTACAACTGCTAACTTTAAAAACATATTACACGTGCCTATTTAAAGTTATCTCTAAAAAATCGCACTACAAACATACTAAGAGTATAATTATGCAAAAGGGAGTCAATAATTAAGTAACTCATATAACAAAAATTATAAATGTTTAAATCATATTTATAACCTCATCCAAATTATAGGCCAGCGCAACAAGCCAGTATTTAAGATTGTATAATAAGCAGTTACTGCAACTTTGTTGCAATTTGATCTCTGTTTAATTATTATCTTTGAAACATTAACGGGAGCTGTTTTTGCTAGAATCATCGGCGAAAATTAAAAGGTTAAGGATTCTAGGTAATATAAAACTGTTTGGAAATGTTATTGGATTCTATCATGTATTATTGTCGGGGAAGTTTTCTACCTAACACGACGGCGGCGATGACGCGACTGGCGCTATATTTTCTGCGCTACGTGTAGCGGGTTCAATCCTCAAACGGAACAATTACGGGATTTATAGTGGATTACGGCACGTTTCCTCATTCAGGGAGAAGGGAGGAGTCCAATCCTTCTATCAGAAAAATAACGGGTTGATGGTGGTTTTGGCCTTTGTAATTTAAACCATAGGCTGTGTGTGACTATACCAAATAATTATTTAAGTAAGGAAATATATAGAAATAAGCAATGTGTCTGCTTGAAGCAATTGAAGCAGGTATTCAATACAAAACGATTGGCGGGTTACTTTTGGAATAAATTTAAAAGTAACCTTTCAATTGTTTTGGAATTAATTATTACATTAGTATCAAAACAAACCTGCTAATTAGTATTTCGCTTCAATTATAAAAATAAACCCTTTTCCTTCAGGCTACGTTTTGCAAAATTTCATTACGATCTGTTCAGTAGTTCAGTTGTGATGAGGTAACAAACAAACAGAGTTACTTTAACAGTGTGGATTCTCGAACAGTAGGTACTTCATGCCGTGCTTGCGTTACAAAACGCTTTAATAAACACAACATATAGAAGTTTAAACAAGAAGCAAAATCATCAAAACTTTTATCCTCTCACATAAAGGTCGCCGTCTATCTTATAGTGGGCAAGCAATAACTCAAAACACAACATTGATGATTGATTCTTATGCCGTAGGGCTGGTTTACGACAGTGCGAAATACACACATTATGTTTCTTGACCTCGTTAACATTATTTACGTTGGGTCTACTTTGTATGAAGCACGTGTCAAAAGTCTTTATGACTGTTCCTTTGTAAGTAGATAGTTTTGTTTTTTGTGAAGAAAAGTTATGTGTATGTGAATGTCTCGGTTGGGGATTCGTTTTTTTTTTTTTAATTATTATTGATTACAATAACTATTACATACACATCCTATTATTCAGCGTAGGTAATGAAAAGTTTTATAATTTTATTTTTGTGAATTAATTATAATAGTAAGCAATGATAGCCTAGCCGTTCGGCACTTACCATGCATACAGGAGGTTCTGATTAAGAATCCAATATATAATATATCCACATATTACTTGCGTTAACAGGGGAAGATAACATCGTGAGGGAACCAGTGCAGTTAAGACTCCAGGAGGGCTTCTTGAGTTTTTTGATGGTATATGTAGTCCACCAACCGCAACGTGGTGGACTAAGACCTAACCTTTGTTAATCTAAGAGATGGCCCGTTATTATTATTATTATAATTATATACAGAAAATTACAATAGATATGTATTCCAGATCGAAATATATGGTATTTGCCATTCCTCCTACAGCAAACGGAGTCGCATCACAAAGATAGTGTTGTGTATATATAATTTCAGTAAAGTGCTATACGTCCTTCATGCAGCTTCAAATTCTCACGCCCAAAACAACTAATAGAAAGTCAAATTGTCCGTCCGTCTATTGTGATGTCAAAACATTATGGCGTATTAAGTCGGCTGACCGTTGCCTATAATTAAGGCTTTACTACTTAACTCTGATTTCGAGCCATCAATCATAGCAATTGTTTAATATTATTGATTTATAGATGAGATGTGAAGGTAAAAAATGGTGAGCTATGCGGAAAAATGCATGTTGGGTTGTATGACGTAAATGCATTCGTTTTTCTGTTCTATTTTTAGTATATAAGTACCAATTTTATTGTGAGGCTGCGATGCGGTATCCTTGTAATATTTTACATATTGTAATATCAAAATTAGATTTAAAAAGTCAGTCAAATTGTGTAATTAATTACTAGTGTTTTTCTTATAATACATTATGTGACGACACGTTTTCATATAATACATTATGTGACGACACGGTTGGCGCAGGGGCTAAGCGATTAGCTTTCTGCGCTCAGCGTCGCGGGTTCGATCCCCGCACGGGACAAATATTTGTATGATCTACGGATAATTGTTTCGGGTTTGGATGTTTGTGTATGTGAATATATATGTTTGTAAAAGCACCCACGTTACAGGAATTATTCCTAGTGTGGGGCAACGTTTTTAATAAACAAACAAACAAAACATTATTGTTACTGATTTTATTTATATCATGGATTGTTTAAATGAATTACCTAATTATATTAAATAGTTTAGGTACTATTTATTAGGAACTACTACTATTAATTATGAACAAAGTAAATAAAAAAATGTTATATCTCAAATAATTTTGTCATTTTAATGAAATTATCATTTTTACTACAAACTTGTTTCTTTTTTGAGAATACTTTATATCTACTTGAACTAATTATATAATTTATATTCCCCGACAAATATTTACTATTTTTGCTGCATCATCAAAGCGTTACCAGCCATTATCGGATGCCAAACAAAATGTCACAAAAAAACTGAATCCTGACGAGTAAATTATACAGCAGGGTTGCCACAAACGGAATGCTACCGCATAATCGTCGGGTGCATCTTTGTACCAAACAATTGGTCCTTTCTCTACCCTTGAAGTAAAGATTGGCTATCACTAGTCCCATTACATATAATTATCTAATCTAAAACCTTTTAGGTGTAAAACTTTGGTGAGACTTCTGAGAAATATCGTGACTAGGGTTGTCGCTGATTGTAATAGATAAGATGAGATGTTTTTGCTGTCTACGATTTGGAATTGCCACTGTCGTTTGTTTACAATACTTGTGCGTTTTTATTTGATAAATACATACATTGGAGTAAAGTAGCTTTTGTTTTCTTAATTACATTTATATTCCTAGTGAAAGGGGAAGGGACAAGATCGCGATATAAATCGCTGTGAGTTGTTATATCAAAGGGATACATTTTTATGACGTAAAGGTACATTATATTATAATTTTCGATGACTAATGACATTGTAGAAGGCGAATAATAAACCGTTTGGTAGTGATCACCGGCCATAACCCTACTAATCCTACTTAATACTATAAATGTGTAAGTTTGTAATGATGGATGGATGGATGGACGGATGAATATTTGTTACTCAATCACGCCTGAAAGGCTAAACGGATCTGAATGAAATTTCGCACAGAGATAAATTATAGTCTAGAATAGCACATAGGCTACTTTTTATCCCGGAAAAATGTACGGGTCCGTAAACGACGCGAGCAAAGTCGCGGGCAGAAGCTAGTATTAACATACGTTAAAATTTAGTTCTGACAGTAGACAGCCCTAGGGCCGTGGGAGCCTGCCGCAACATATCGGCGTTTAATCACGGGCTAATTACCAGTTTTGGCTATCAGCTATCACATACAGATAGACAGTGCATTAGCCAAAGGTCACTGTAGACTCGACGTAACCATTGTTTTAATTACCCGTGTTTTAGTTCACACGAACTTTGACACTTGTGTGTCATGAAGTGAGTTATGGCTGATTCATCGAACAATACGGTGCAAGGCGAAAATAAAAATTATTAGGCAGTGTAGACACAGTTCTGTGATCTCTGTAAATATTTGCAGTGATGTATAAATGTTTGAATGTGGATGCATATGAGGGAAGGACCCAAGAAAAGGTGGATGGATTGTATGAAATGTGACATAGCGGACGAGAAAGTGAACTTTAGGATGACATATTTCGCCGACTCCAAATAATATGGGCAGGAGAATAATGATCTATAACAGTAACAGCCATGTATGGATTTATTTTACTCATTTTCCTGGTCACGTACGATCATCTGTAACCGGGTGGATTGGAATGAGGTAACTGACAGCCCTGTTGAGATCACTACATATACATACTAGTCGACAAAAATCTAGGTAACGAGTTTATTGAGTTTATTAACCTATGTATAGTACCTAAATTTGATGCGCCCTTACAGGGTTTCATATTGATACGCACCAATTTTTTGTCAACCTTATATATGAACATATGAATGCAATAAAGATTTGAGGTTGAGTTTGAGGTTGACACGAAAAGGACAAAAAATAAGAAGACCAAATTAGCTAAGTAATTTTAGAGGTATATGGTTTTCTAGGTTTCGAGTTAGGAATCATAGTCACAATAACAACACTTCTCACGCTACTCATATTCGTTCCCATTAAGTGACTCTTTTTCATCCGTTGTCACTAAGTTCTAGATTCAGGTACACGTACCACTTACCAAAACCAATTTCACCGTATAATCATCATCATCAGAAGACGTCCACTGCTGAACGAAGGCCTCCCCCAATGGTTGCCATAATCCCCACGCTTGGGAGGCGGCTTGGGGATTGCAGTGGCTCGCCGAAGTCACCG
Source organism: Shargacucullia verbasci (assembly GCA_947562105.1). Taxonomy (NCBI): domain Eukaryota; kingdom Metazoa; phylum Arthropoda; class Insecta; order Lepidoptera; family Noctuidae; genus Shargacucullia; species Shargacucullia verbasci. The sequence continues at coordinate 5,368,491 of OX387296.1, forward strand.
ATTAGTGAGAGGACGCTGCTGCCCGTCCTCCGCTGTCTGGCCGCAGTTTTAAGATGTACCCGGGTCTAATCCGTATAATCATAATCATCGTTTAATGATTTCATATTGTTTACAAGGTGATATATGGATAGTGTTGCGAATATGAATCCTGCCAGAGCATAGCAAAATCAGTGTACTTGGACATTCTATATTTTCCTCCTTAGTCGCCTCGTACATCCCACACAATTACAAATGGCGCATTCTTGGCTCCACGCATAAAGAATTCATACTTTCAAAAACACGCTTTAAAATAATGTATGTTGTACTTACAAATATTAAAATATACAACTAAAACAAATTAGCAATTACCCGGCTTATAATAAGCGGCGCTAACGCCGATCGTTTTAAATTAAGGGGCAGTCATTACCTCGCGCTCATTTGCCAGCTTCTGTTACACCTTTTTGCGAAACGTAGTGAGCTCGATTACCGACTGATAATGTGTTGGCGATACGCATCTGTGGTAAGAATGTGGTGTAAAAGGTGTTTGAAATTTAAAAGCTGGTTTACTCATTATATGATTGGGAAAATGTAGTTTTATGAGATTTGATTTTATAACACAACAGAAACCACTAAAAATGAAAATAGTAGTAGTTTTATAAAAACGAAGTATGTATCCGTGTTCCCAATAAGGTTCCTTATTGAATAACCAGCAATTATACATAGCAAATAATATATAACAGACAGCAAATAACATAACATAACATCACGCTTGTATTCCCCGAAGGGTAAGGCAGAGGTGTACTGAACATCGACATTTCGCCGATGCTGTTATTGGCTCTCATGTAATAGGGGGTCAGACTCTGTGCTGCTACTCAGAATTTCCAAACAGAAAATACCTAATAACTTTGCCTGACCCGAGAATCGAACCCAGGATCTCACGCTCAGCAGTCGCCCTTGCGACCACTAGACTTTACTTAGACTTACATCAAAATGTCTAGAAATATCAAATATCAACACAAACAATAAAACAATTACGAAACTATTTTACTGGCAAAAAATCTAGTCTAAATAATATGAACATCGAAAGCGTTCAAATAATATCAGTTTTATTTCGTACAACACGCTGTATACAGACGCCACGCATAAAATACGTCAGGCCCGTCAAAAAGATGTAGTGGCCGCGTCAATCAAGGGGCGCTCGCACCTTTTAACAAAAAACTAAAAAACCCGTCGCCAATTATTGTGTGCTTGCCCTTAATGGATTTTACTTGTACACTGATTATGAAAAGTATACTATTTCTGTTGTTTGTTAACATTTTAATTTTTTTATAATAATCTTCGTCATATCTTGGGACCACAAAAAACCGGTCGTGATAGATTGCCAAAATAATTGTTTTTAAGAGTCTATGAAAATGCTGAAAATTCAACCTTTTACGGCATAATCCTTTACTCTATGACACTAACCAGAAGAAAGAAAGTGCCTTTTCATTGTTAGAACCACAGGGCGATTTTTTTCATAGAAATTAAATCAAAGCAATATTTAATTTATCCTAAAAAAAAAAACTGGTCTGTGGCATGACTTTTACAGTGCAGCTGCGTATTCCAACAAACCCATACCTACATAAAATAGTATTGAACTGAACCTTTGTTTCCGGAGAAGGTTGCATTAAAAACGAATTCAAAGAAACACACCTTGAATCGATTGATAAATATCGACGGGAAATCACGATTCGATAGACGATCGAGACGAATCGATTTGTTAACATCCTTTATGTATATAAGAGATGTAAATGTAATTAACACGATTGTTGTGAAGAAAGGATAATATTAACGATATTTTCGGCTACTTTTGATGTTCATGTTCTTTATTGATTGCAGTGAGATCTGTCATGGTGTCGCCGGTTGAGAATGTTATAAGTCATTTAAGTTCCACCGTGGTATAATGGTAAACAAGACATAAGGTAATAAGCATGTATAGGCAGCTTTATCAACCACTTGAGGGTTAAATACTATGATTTTATAAACACGGGTTCAACGTTCACCAGGTTCTTTTTATTTAAACGTTACCCTCTCGTAATTATTCATGTGGGTGTGTTTACAAGCACATGCTCAAGCACCCAAACCTAGGACAACGAAAACAATAGGCCAAAAAAAATGTTATAATTAATCGTTGAATCACTGCACCAAACGATGCAGTTTTTGAAGTAATAACAGTTTAGCAATAACGGTTATTGAAATATAATCAACATCTTCATCAGCATATTAAACAAGGTCTTTATTAAATTAGTGGCAAATAGCTGTCCTGGATAATTGACTCTTATAGTTTTAATATTTTGTTGCATTATATTACATTAACTCGTAGCTTAACTCTAGATAGCTAGTTTCTAGGTAAATGGAAGGTTTCTATCCTCACCTTACAATAACATATAATAATATATTACATAACGTTACCGTTTTATATAACAACATTAAAAACACCGAAACGCAACAATCAGACCAATTAAAAAACTAGCACTTAATTAGATACCATTTGATAGGCATTTCTTGTGGTTTGTGGCCAATAGTGAAACAGTAATGATAGGCTCTCCTAGACAGGGTTGTCAAAATGCTCATCTTATGCCACCGAAGGACGTTTTGATGGACAGATCAAAATTTTAATTGCATACCAATAGACCAACCGTAACTGTAAGAAATGCAATTATAAAAATTATAGCGTTTAGTTGGATTATGGAGTAGAAATTTGTATGAATTATTCAATAAAATTTGGATACAATTGAAATTATGTGTAATAAGATTATACGTTAAAGATAAAGCGTAATGTTTTGATCTGGAAATAAAAATCGTAGAAACATAACATAGGTTCCCGCCTATATTCCTTAATAAGTTTGACAGATTAAATGTGTTTTTTTGCCAATACTGTTATTAAGCCAGTAACAAGACGGGGGCAAAAAAAGTACTGTAAATTGGATTATGTCGGATTCCGAGATATAGTTTATTGGTGCATTTTTACCCTAAAATCCGTAGGAAAATTCAATATTTAATTTAAATTCAGATATTTCCGTGATAGGTAATGAAGCAGATGGGTATGAGGTAATTCTTTTAAAATCCTACGCAAACCGCGAGGAAAGTCTTGGTGGGCTTGTCTTAGCAGGCCTACTAATACTTTTAATATTTTGTAGCGATATTCAAACGCTATTAAATTAATTTAATAGGTGGCGCTCCAATCAATATAGATAATGAAAGTAAATTGAGCCAATCAGGATCCTAGAAAAAAATATTATGATTTCCTTTCGAAACCAAATCGTAAAGGCACCATTAATAGCACCCGACTTTTTAACCCTTAAATACATGCGTAACAAATCACACAATAAGAAAGAATAATTTTGTCTAATACCATCAGTGGTACCGACCCGAGGCTTCCCAATAAACGATTCGATTAATTAAAAATAAGGAATAGTAACGCGTGAACGGGTATCACAATAAAATTTGTTTTTTAATTATACTTTATTAGGCCAAATTGGCTTTGTTTTTTCAAACGTTTGCGGGCGGGTTAACGGCGACGGAACCCTTTGTCCAGCTATCGGTCCTATTGATGATTTTATAAGGTCAATAATCATTATTGACAGTGATCATATAATTAACTAGTTTCAAGGAAGGGTTTTTGGTATTAACTATATAAAAAAAGTTTTAAGTGAATCGTTTTATAATTGTTCTTTTACACTCAACGCGCTGATTAACCATATTACGCTAATTATTTTTTATTTTTTACTTATTTATAAAAAAGGTGAAATATTGTAGGTCCCCATTAATTTTGAGAGCTCCGAGGTGGTCACCAGATAAGCTTGTTTGGACATGTTGTATTTATGCTGTGTTGGGACACACACCTTTTTATCTAAATTACAGTATTGGAAGCCCCGGACGTATCTGTCTCAATTAACATAGATATTTTTTGTTTTAAAAAGTAATAATTTCGTTTAGAAAGTAGGCAAACCCATTTGTAATAATAATCTATGTATTGTTTTATTTTCATTCACAGTTTATATTATATAGGTAAGTACTAATATTATAGCATTATAAAAATAGCCTTGAATATTCTTGACATATCTACGATGAGACATCATTATTACAATATTAACACTCGAAGTGTCATTTTTCAGTGTCTTATAATGACACACAGAAAAACTCTTAATTCCTTTATATACCTATGCAAAATATATCTAAATACTGCGCAAAATTATAACCACTGTATGGAAACTCGAACATACTCGTTTGAATTACAAATTAATTACGACCGCCAACAATCTGTTGTGTGACAAATTAATTTCGTTAATCAGTTTGTGCGCGAGCGCAATGCATCACGAGGACAGCGTGCTGGAGATAACATTAACTTGATATACGACACACCGAAAACGGGCGAGGTGTTAAAAAGACCCGTCCCGCATTGGCACGGTTAATGTACTCGTGGAACATTGATAAATATTCGATGAAAAAAACGTTTTGATTTGCCAACATTTTTATTTACCTAGTCTAAGTAGAATAAATAGAGCGAATAAATATTATTTAATTGAAGTCATTAGCAGCAGATCACAGAGTCACGGCTGACCGCGAACAATGGATTTTCTATTGTGTCTACTGCGTGGCAGTCAAGGTGTTAAAGTACAAACATTTTAACGGTTATGCTTATCCGTTTTTAGGGTGGAAGAAAAGAGCCTCCACGACTGACGAACCCTGAGATAATCTGGCGCTCCATAGGCAGTCAACCTCGACACTATCAATGCTGACTGGCCAATCTTTCCACTACGTAGGTGATTTCCATGTGGTAGGTTTTGCCGAGACGACAGAAGAATTCATTAATGCCAGTCCACCAAGTAAAGATAAAATTCTATTATTCATAATGTTACCAGGATAAACAAAAAAAAAAAAAAAAAAAAATACAGATAATAGGTGTTATTTTCTAAGACGTTCTCGTGTCGTATGTAGGCGTTTCATGTATATATTGTTACACGAACAAGCAGACAAATCTATTAGTGTTGATTAATCTGAGCTACTTTGTTAACGTAATGTACACCGTCGATTAGTTTAGGAGCTAGCAACATTCATATGAGTTATTTTTGCGAAGGTTATAATAATCAAGACGGAGTAGAAGTTTATTGTTAAATTCATTGGGATTTTCTTTGAAGGGTTGCAAATCTCATTTCTCAGTGTATCACTAAAATAGTGACAAGCTCCGTAATGCCTTCCTCATCAAAATGAAATCACTGTTATCATCACCAAACACTGTTCTGAATTATAACATTACATTAACAAAGTATTACAGTGAGAGTTAACACCGCTATCGGCGAAATGAGGGCGCACAACAGTACCTACACCTCTGCCTAACCCTTTGGAGATACAGGCGTGATGCTGTCATATTATGCCATTTTGAAGCTTTTATTTATGACTACCACAACTATTATCTGCCTAATTGACGAATAATAACAAAGCAACATTACGTAAATCTGCCGTAACTCAACTCCTAGTCTAAACTAAACAATGTTGTCAGAGACGCAAAACATCATATATAAAAAAATAAAAATAGTCTATGCGTGATCAACTCACATTTTAGGGTTAAAAACTCAATCTTTTATCTCAAACGCAACGGTATTTGACACGGACATATTGCTACATGGTTTTGCAATTTTGTTCCGAATATTTTGTGACTCAAAATGCCTACATATGTTGTAGTATTTGTCACGATTTATCTGACTAATAAAACTTATTATGCCTTATGAGGTTACTAAAGTGTTTATTTAACTTACAAGATTTTAACATAAAATTTCTAAGTACCTATTACTAACACATTAAACTATATTGACACAATAATCAGATTAGAAAAGTAAAAAATATAAAAATATTACGCATCAAAATACTCCTCCGCATCGCTGTCAACCGGCAGTGTGCCCAGAAGACTGGCAGCGTTGCCACGCTGTATGGCAATGCTGATTCTTTGGCAAGAGAAAAGAGATATGATTTAAGTGTGCCTTTTTGGGATCTAAGGAAAAAACCTTCACGAGTAACGAAGCATGAGATCGTCTGCAACCTAGGTCAATCAGTCTCAATACCGCCATTGCTGACTAGCTGATCTTTCCATTACAGTACGAGCAATTCCCATGTATAGCTCGTGCCGGCTTGACAGAAGAAGTAGGTACTTATGCTTTTGTTTTAAAATATGTTACTAAAGTTCGTAATACAAAACGTTCTACTGAATAATCAGAATCCATTCAATTTTGACAGTTCAACAATGTTCATTGCGCAGGCGCTGTTATAATTGTCGAAAGAAGTTATTGTTAAAATATACTGTATGGATTATCTTGTAGGTTGGGTAATCGGCGACCTCTCTGTACTTAAGCAGTTTTAAGGCTGTCATTTTATACAAACGAAGGACTCCCTCATTGGTCTAGTGGTCGCAAGCCCGATTGCTGAGCGTGAGGTCCTGGGTTCGATTCCCGGGCCGGGCAAAGTGTTATTGGGAAATTCAAAGTAACAGCACGGAGTCCCGAACTGTGCCCGGTAGATGGCAATAGGCTCGCCCCCTATTACATGTGAATCAGTAAGAGCATCGGGGAAATGTGGGTGTAACTCTGCCTAACCCTTCGGGGAATACAGGCGTGATTAAATTTAATAATTTCCTACTTAAATAAAAATACTGGCTTAAAATATTTTATTATGCTTACGTAATATTAGTTCTTAAACCGAATATCGTCTATCCATTTTTAATGCTTGACTTTGTTTTATTTTTTGTTTAAATAATGGCTACCAAAACACATCATCAGAAATAAGACCACTAAGACTTTACCTTACCTACCTACTTAGTCCCAAAAATTTAATAAAAAACACGATATGACTCATTACAGAATTCCCCTATACGCAAAATAAAGTCACTCCAAAAGGACATACAAAAACTCCGTGATTTATTTCAATAAAAGCGGCCCACAAACGCAAGCCTTATTTTAATTTGTCCTAAGGCGAGGCGTAGCATGCAGGCAGCAGTGTAATCATCTCGCCAGCTATCTAACAAGATGACTGATCGCTTATTGTCCGCTCGCTACCGGTCTTACCTGCCCCCAACTTAGCACAAAAAGACGCAATAACCAACCACGCTCCAATTCAAAACCAACCTTTATGTCTAGATCAAACAGTCTATTCTTCTTTAATGGTGTCACGTAATATATAATTCTATGTAATCAAAAATAGCGTTTAGCTACCGGTGTTACGAGGGCTGTCACTACAGAGAACCTCAACTTTATATTTGATATCTTAAGGATGATTTTGAGTTGTAGTGCTTTAGAATAAATTACCTAAGTTGTTGACAAAGGCGTTGGAGATCGGTTTCACGTGATTCCAATGCAAATAGTGAGTGAAAACACGCAAGTCCAAATGTACCCCGTATTTAGAGGAGTTGTATTGTTCTCACAAATATGCATATTGCAAGCTGTCGCATCAGATATAAAACGTGTATTATGTTGTTTATACTCTGATTTAATAACCTTGATACTTATCTAAGATATTAATTTGTTTATGTATTGTCTGTCTAATTACAGCTAATGCTTCTATCAGCCTACGATAATATAATTTTTTTTTTCTAACCCTTAACTTTTTCACACCTTGCTGCCTAGAACTGCTTCATTTAGGAACTGTTCTTATACTTTTACGCGGTGATGTACCCTAGAAATGACTTGACAGATTTCAACGATATAAGAAATATATATGTATATCATCAGTGCACAGGTGCAGTCTTGATCAGAAAATTTACAGAATATCTAAGGAACTTCTAATATTTAAGGAATATCCTACACAAAAATGAATATTTTGGATTTAAATTTAAATATAGAAATAACAACACAGTATCAAACCACACTAGTCGTAGTATTCGCATTGATTTAATAACATCAGCGGTGCCGATCGTTCGATTCCAAAATGCTTTTGATTTGCCGGGAAATTATTATAATCTGTCCCCGAAACAATGGTGGGCGTCTCCGCAGGCCGAGAGGTGCGTCCATTCATCGGTCCGCACCGCACTCGTCACGCAACTGAGACGCTCGCGCTACGCGCACGCCGCGCAGACGCCACGCAACATTACATAAAGACAGTGTTGGCGCTTGGCGCATCTCCGCACAGAATAATGATGAGATGTTACATGTAATGTTTGTCGTAAGTCAAACAGAATGTATGGAAAGCCATTAATTTTGATGGAATTACTTTTGAGTGAGGTCGCCTGCCCGTTTGTTTAGCCCGGTGGAATTTATTTTACATTTATTGCAGGTACCGTATGCTTAGGTATTCTATTTCCAATCCGTAATCTAATCTACGAAAAGCTAATTAAAGCAACAGCGACAAACAATATAACATCGGACTAATTTTAAATTATGTTAATTTTTAAAGCTTAATTAACTAGGAAATCCTATTTACGTAGATTATAGGTTAAATACCTATGAATTCGTGTCAAGAAATCATTTTGTTCAATAGATAACTAAGTAGTCAGACCTTATATAAATAGCGAATTTTCTTTATAAAAATCTTCTAGAACCTACCTATATTTAAACAGTCACGTTTTCTATGTACCCATTATCCTATTTACTATACAAAGTAACTTAAAATAACTAAAGGTCAGGCGGACGTGAAGATCCTGTCACGACCAAAGTTTTCAAACAAAAGCTTTGGATGTGCGGAACAAATATGAACTCACTTCCCGTCCGACACTTCAAAGAAATACATTTTAAACTAAAAAATAATAGATGACACATCAATAACGTAATGTTTTAGTTAAATGAGGCGATTCAAAAACATGTAGATTATGTGTCGTGGTTAGGCCCAGATTAGAGCGAGTCTTTCAATGGAGAGACAGTTTTGGCATGTTTTTCGATAGTGATATGTTAGTGTTATATTGTATACATACATATGTGTTCTTCATAAACAAATTCGAATAAAGAGAAAGAAAACGAAGAAAAAAGTTCACAATGACATGTAGTTTTCATATTTCTACTTGAACATATGTCTAATCAATCAAAATCCTACGAAAAGTCCATACATCGTATTCGAACAAAAAAAAAGTCATTAAAACAAAACAACATCTGAGTGCACATCGTTGTAATGGAAGACTGCAAATGAAACGACATTAGACATTTAATGTACAAGGCTATATATTTTAAGGCCCGCTCTTATGGGCCGTTTGTGACCTTATGTTGTCTGTCGCCACAGCTACGGGTTTAGCAAAAGATTGCGCCTGCGAGAGATGTACTGATAGGGATGTTACGGCTGTCGTTTTATCGATAGTAATTATTATTTCTTAAGAATCATTTTATTGGGGGCATCTTTTCCAGGAGTATGCCTCGTAATTTTTTTCAATAGCCGTTTATTTGTGGAATGTCTATGGAATGTAGGGTGTTCTCATTAACTTCGTTTAAGTGCTGCTTGTTTAATAATATATTCATTCAATACTAATACAGAACAACTCATCTCTTCCGAATGCGAAAAGTAAAATATGTTAAAGAGTTTATTACCAGAGGATCATTCTTATTCTTAGCTTATGGTATGCATGGGGAATTGTCCTATAAGTATTCGTTAATTGTTGCTGCTGCGCTAAGTGCCGCTGGTTCGATTCCTACTTTCGAAGAATTATTTGCATAATTTTCTTTTTTTTAATTTGCAGTTAGTTTGTTTCAAGTCTGGGTGTTTGTGCATGTGAATATATGTTACAATGTAATTATTCCAAGTGTGGGGCAACGTTTTTTTTTTAAGGGAAAGGAAAGGAAGAATCATTAACATTAAACAGTGGACGATTACGAGCTGTATTATTGTAATGTGCTCTCGCATTTGAACTACATAAAAACTCTACAATAATATCGAAAATTCGCTATTGCATATCCTTTATATGTATAACGAATTTCTAATATTATTGTCGGGTTTTTCATGTAATTCAAATGTAGTTGAATATTTGGATAAAAATGCTTTTACCATCGTTTTTACATATTACAGTCGATAACACCAGTAACATTCGTAATCTCACATCCCTACTTTGCCGCCGCCCACGCGGGTCGCGATCGGCGCTCGCGCCGCCCCGCGTTCGTGACATAACATCACGGGATCGTTCAATATCTTTCGCAACAGTCCCACATCCACAACCTTTGGACGCACCATTAAAAATAAACACCCCTTATTCATAAATATTACATGAAAGTTGTGTGACGAAAACGCTATATCTCTATAACTTTTTTGCTGTTACATTCTAAACTGATAATTATAATTTACAGACTGAATAATTACCTGTGCTGTTTGATCTGGTTTAAGTAAAGGCCAATCCAGGAGCAATTAAAACAGCCACCAATTCAGTCATTTTATTTTATATCTGCGCCGGCAAATAGAGCTTATTTAGGGACCTTCTTTGAATTACGAAAATATTATATTTCAACATAATTAACCAATGATTGTAAGTCATCTACGTTTCACCTTATTTGGCCAAACAGGTCTACATCATTTACTCAAAACTAGCCAAACATCGCAACACCGCCATTAAAGAAAATGATTATTTATGTCGCCAGGTCATTCAGTTCCATCAATTCCCAATTACAGCATCCATTGACTGGCTAACAACGGCCGGTCCAGTCACAATATTGTAATATAATATCAGGTCATTAAAGCACTTATACGCGGAAGTGTGTGGGCTTAAAACCACCGTATCTAAACTATAATTTGAGATCCGTCCGATGTTCGGTCCGTTATACGTGTTGTGATAGCCGTGACGGGAATAATTGCTGTTGAGAGCGATCATTTGTTAAACTATGAGTTTTAATTGTTAACACGTGTGTTCTGTGTCATTTATAATGTACCTATGTGTGGGTGCTCTTGCTAACTTTCTATTTGTTTAGCCGTTATTGTTTTTAATTAGTTGCGATTTTGGTCAGGTCAGTGTTGTAAGCTATGGGTGGGCTAGCCCACGATGTGGCCGACATTTTGAAATAATTTATATTTCCTATAAGTTAGTAGGTTATTATTAAATCTTGTCTGTGTTGTATGCGAGTTTTTTTAATGACTGGTTTTAATAGGAATTATTGTACAAACGCTTATACTTATTAATACTATTCATTATTCAATACTCTTTAGTAGGTTTATATACTGTTACAGGGCTCTTAAACAAATAATGCCAACTGAACAATTTACTCCTACATCATTAAGAGCATATAAGTCGATTAATAAGTACTAAGTAAGATTAATTTCAAAGTCAACCGATTATATCAAATAAAAGACATTAGTTGTCAACCCCTGCGTTAAGAGAAGACGCAGTGATGGCACGCGACGAACCGGCGCAGCCCCACACGTAGGGCTAGCTACATATAAAATAGCCTTACTACTAAGGCGTCAAGAAAAGTAAGTACATACATCTACTTCAACGTCGTCTCATTGACCTCAGAAGTCCGAAGACGCACTTGAAGTTATCGGCCAAAAGTATAATTGGGATTTCTATTTATAAAAAATAGAAAACTGATTACACTTTTATAAATTTTGAACTAAGAATATACACAGGTTGATTTACTTCTACGTAACGTAGGTTGTCCCGAGAGAAGAGAAGAGAAAAAGCAGATATGAACTTCTATAGAATAAGGAGTTCTTGTTCATATTCTAGAAGTAACAGCTGGCTTTGGATCAATAATATTATTCTTTCAAAACCTAAGACTTTTTTCGTCAGCCACTTCTTTCATAATTTCGTCAGCCACTATCATACTTCGTGGTTGCCTCAAAAACAAATTGTCAATGTCGATGTACAAAGTGCATCATTAAATTAAAAAATAACGGACATCTCGAAGGAACAGGAGACATCGAACAAAGAAAGAAGTCTCGGTTGCAAAACACGAAAAAGGTGGACGAAAAGTACTCGAGTAGAAGTTCGCTGTGTTGTTAATATTGTTAGCTTTGGAGTTAAGTTGGTCAATCTTTTAAACAAAGGAACCTGAAGATCCTGAAGCAATTATAATAAAAGTGAAATACCACTCACAGACTAATCACAAAATCTTAGGAATTTGCCTAACAAGTTTGTAGGTAAAGTATACCTACAAACTTGTTAAATAGTATTAATAAGTATAAAAGAACTTTAAGGGGGATCATAGTTTGTATGATTAATTTATTTATTCCACACGGACGGTGTGGCCAGACAAAGAATAGGTATACACGGTCACCAGATATAGATGAATTTCTCTGAATGATGAAGGAAATTGTGAATGCTTTTGAATAGTTCGACTATATTTACGTAAAATCCATCATCTTTTCTACAGAAAACTAAATTTGGCATCCCTGTATAGGTTATCTCTTAGTTCAAACGTACTAACATCAAAGTTTTCGAAACGTATGTTGTTATTCAGTTGCTCACCATCGGCCTACCCAACAAAGGACATAGGATGAAGATAAGTAGGTACTCGCCGTCGTTGCTTGCACCCCATCATGTGGTACAACGAAGCGATTTATTCAATGGAGATATCGCTTCAGTTTCACTATATCGATAGTCATTTACATGGGGTAGGGTTGTCAGAGCTGCGAAAATTATTTGAATATGAAAATAACTTTGAAGGCGTTCAAAATTCAATTTTAACTGACTATGTAGAAAATATCTAGACTCTAACACATTATTTGCAAATAGAAATATATAATTGTAGAATAACTCATTAACAATCCAAAAACAAATATCTAGATATTATTGAATAATACGTAACCGTAACACAAAAATATATCTAAATATAGCTGATTAATTAAAAAGAAAGAAAACTGTTTTTGTTATTAAGCTTAAAATAGGAATTATAACTCTCGACACAACCCTTCAGCTGCGATACCGTCCGTAGTGAATGGGGGGCACTAAAGACCGTTCAACGGCCGAGCCGTGTCGGACACGATGTACAACACCGACTGTCGAACGTGTGTAGTTGTGTCCGCGTTATTTATGCCGCCCTGGTACTCTCTCCACTTATTTTTGTTGTCCAATCTTAAAGAATTGACTCTAAAATGTCCAGTTTTTTTTTGCAGACCATTTTTTGAGAATTTTCTCGAATCCAATTGAATGGAACGTTTTGAAGTAGTACCTATAATTTATTTTGGCAAAATAATAAACTTGATGAAAGATAGTAAGAGTAACAAAGTGAGGATATTGGGTCTTGCTGATTGAGCCAAAAATTAAACGGTTAATTCATAGATATATCACGATTTTAAAGCGCGTCTTACTTTTTATCATCATAATCATATTTAATAACAAATAGAGTAATAGATAAATCCATAATTGAAGAAAAGTTAATAATAAAATTTGTTTGTTATAGTGTAAGTATAGTTTATACTTACGATCTCTAAAAAAACATTTGAAATCCAGTCTGTGTGATAAAAAGAAAAATTCTAGATTACACTGTAAGTGTAAGCATATACAAATTGGGCAATTTCATGTCGTATCTATACTTGAGATCATATGGGTCAGCAAGAATTAGGTCGCGTCAACATTGTGAGTCAAAAGGTTTCTCCGAAAGTCAATTTCACGCCATTTTACCAAACCGCAACCGCCAGCGACATGTTATGATCTTTTGACATATGATCGACCGCGTCACTCATCCACTGAGACCTATAAATGTTATAATGTGGTTCGAGGTACGTTTTCAGAGCCTTTTATGTTTGTTTTTTGGGCATTTTTAGTGGCTAGGTTTTATTTTAGGGATGATACCAGATTATGGCGCTAACAGTAAGAATTTCATATTCGCATTTTTTTTTTCTACGTAAATGATTGCTGTGATGTCGTATAAGGAGGTAAAGGAGAACAGAGCGAGATCTTAAATACGAAGAAGAAGTTTGTTTTTGATATACGAACCCTTATTTATTTTCTTAGATACTCTAATATCTACATATGTACATATAATTATACATATATAGTGGCTAAGCGATTAGCTTTCTGCGCTACGTGTTGCGGGTTCGATCCCCGCGCGGAACAAATATTTATATGATTTACAGATAATTGTTTCGGGTCTGGTTGTGTTCGCATGTGACATGTATGTTTATAAACTGTACCCTCGATACAGGAGAAATCCTAGTGTGGGGCAATGTTTTATTAAAAGAAAAAAAATGGTTTAAAAAAATTTTTTTTAATCAATCTTCCCTATATTTCTTATTATCCACTGGTCTCGTTTGTTAAGAAAAGCTCGTCTTCACATTATTTGCAAACATTTCTAAATGTTTCTGCAGTTATTAAGCACTTTCGTAGCTCTACGTATCAGCAGATGTGTCATCCCACACAATGTTACACAAACTGATTGAGTGGGCATAGAATTTCTTCTATCAATATGCGATCCAACTTATTTCTTATAGGTACGTGAATTATATGGTCATATGTGACTGAAGACCTTAATAATATAGTACTTACCTATCGTTATCGCTATCGTTCTTAATTATGTGCAATCGAATCAGCGTTTGCAGAACACAGAACGGATTTCGGCTTGTTTTGTATATCTACACTATTCTCTTGACTGTCTCATTGGTCTACTGGTCGCAGGCGCGACCGCTGAGCGTGAGGTCCTGGGTTCGATTCCCGGGTCGGGCAAAGTGTTATTGGGTTATTCTGTATGGAAATTCTCAGTAGCAGCACGGAGCTGGAACTGTTCCCGGTAGATGGCGATAGGCTCGTCCACTATTACATGGGACTCAATAACCGTATCGCGCGAAATATAAGTACACCTCTGCCTACCCCTTCTGGGATAAAGGCTATAGTATATGTTATGTTATTATTCTCAAGTGCATTGACTAAACGTTGACACTTTACAACGTGCAAATTGATAACTCCGTCGCGTGACGTGAGAGCAATCATGGCGAGGCGAAATATAAATGTTAGTGATCTATAAAAAAAAATCATTAAACGATATTAGCAGACAACGTTTATATGCAGTTTAGCACGTTCCTAATGACGTCTGACGTCGACACAAAGCTAGAGCAAAATAAGCATTCCTCGAAACCACCTGTGGTGTCCTAAAATTAACAAAACAAATGAATCAAAAGAAATAATTGCCAAAACCACAAATGAATGAACTAATCCAATACAGTTCTATAAACAACCATGTCACACGCGAGCCATTCTTAAAACTCGATGTTCGTCATTCTTCATTCATTAATGATATCCCATTGATTCAGAGTAATTAGTTTGCGGTTTGAACAACTATGGTTAATAACTGGAAAATTTGCAAATTACTCTATTATTTTCTTGTCAATGAATACGGTTCAAGGTTATGGAGAGAAAAATAAAATCTATCAAGCTCTATGTCAAGTAAGCTATAAATTCGCTTCGTAATAGGGTCATATGTCCACCGTAGGGTTTTCTCAACAATGTTGGGGCTGCTCTATTCACAGCAGTCGAATGTCAGATAATTATATTACTTGAAGAGTTTCAGGCTCCAGCTCTGATGGCATCGTAAAAGAAATAAAAGAAAGCAAGACAAACAAATTTGGGAGCTGCTAATAACCACTCAGGCTCCAAAGACATCAAAACTCATTTCATTTTAAAACAAAAACCCACAATATCAATAGAAAACCCTAGTTGGTTTCATAATTCATTAAAAATTACATACCTACTGTAAAAATTGAGAACTTCCCCCTTTTAAAATAATCTTCAGTTTCAATTCATAAAATTAATTTGATGTTGTTCCAAATAGCGGTTATATTTTAATTCACGTAAACTTCTAAAATTTTGCACACCGATTTCATTCAAGTATTTTATTGACTGTTCCATCATTCATAATTCTTCATTGACTTCATTTTGTCATTCATAGTCTTCCATCCACTAGAGTAATTAGTTTGCGGTTAACCGTAGAACGAATAGATTCAACATAAATCTGGATTAAAGATTCAACCACAAAATCATCGGAACCAATGAAATGTTTTGAATCCATTGTATAACGAATCGCTATAAATTTTCAACAATAAATATTGGTTCTAAGAAATTATTAGTGTTGGATGTAATTTCAACATTTTATTGTTAAGTTTTTATTGTAGTTTTTATTAAAGAATAGAAGCATATAAATTATCTATGTTATTGTAGATATATGTTTTTTACGAATGATATATGTATATGAATTTTAATTTGGTAGTGAAAATGAAATAGGAAAAATTTGTATATGCTAATGGTTTCTGCTGATAAGTTCAAATTCAATTCAAATTCAAATATATTTAGTACCCCAAGCCACGAATATCTTTTAAACCATTTCTTCAGGTATATTTTCAGATCATTTTAACTGCCCGCTAAGGTTCATAAAAGCATAATACTCAGTTGAATGCTTGCTAGAAGCCAACATGGCAATTTTTGGCTTATTTGGCAATTGATACAATATATTTTGAATTCTTATTCTAAATATCGATATTTCCCGTAAAATTTTCATGTCCATACTATAGAACCATATCTGTGGAAATCAGAAATCGTGTCAAATGCATAGTGGACAATTTTCAACTCCAAATTCAATTCAAATAATTATAAACCTATTTAATTGCGCGCGAAAATTACGCGTGCTGTGTAACTGTAAGGCTTAGGACATAAACATGTAATTGTCCCAACACTGGACTAGACAATGTGTGTGAACTAGCCTCATTAGTATAGGTTCGCCCACACTCGCCCACGCTCAGCCAATGCTCGCCACTTATTATGATATTATACTGTGTTATTCGGCTATAAAATGTGGTCAATCATATAGTATATAGTGAAAACGCGGCGACGCTTGCGGATGTTTACGAGAAAATTCGCAATAGACAGGTAATACATTAGGAACATTGTTATAACTTGTGCGTATTTTCAAAATATATATATAGTTTTTAATAGATTAACAAACTTTCCATTAGACGGAAAAGTTTTATGAGTTTCAAATAAAGGATATGTTAATATTGTTAAAATAATAACAGACAAAAGTCCATCGTTTGGCTTTGGGTACTGATTAAAATATCAATGAATTTGATTCACAGTAGTGAAACAACTGAAAAACCATTTTCTGAAAAAGTAAACACCTGATATCCGTCACAATAACATACCTACCTACAGACAAACGTTTCTATAGAGACAGATATAATAATCTACATTAAAACTATAAAACCGAAGCAATCACAAGAGCAATAACATGAATGATCACGGGAGTCCGGTATCCATATTTTAGTAACATTTTAACCTAATGAGGAACGCCATATAAAATAAATGTTATATTTACAACCAGTCTAAATCAATAGTATTATCATATCGGGGAGTGTTACACTACAAGATATGCTATATGCATCGCTTAGCTTATGTATTGATTAAACTTTTTATTATTAGCGAAAAAAAAAAACAGTTTAAGTAGACAATAAATAGGTATGCCTACTAATTCGCAAAGGCTTTCAACGCTTTTGCTCTCCTACGCATAATTATCTCCATGCATCTTATTGAAGAATTATATTTTCACATTACAATCCTAACATCATATAATGTAGACCTTGCCTCGGTCCGTAAAACGTAGGGCATCTTCAGAAAATTATTACAGTAGCATATTAAATTAAAAATAAGTAGATATTATAATTACCAATACGTCGTCAATGTCGCGTTCATGATACGTCGCTGTATCCTATAAGAATGCTACAGTGTCACTTAACATATTATTAGTTTCATCATCAGCCCATATTCGTCCACTGCTGGACATAGGCCTCTCCCAGTAAGCGCCACGGAGACCGGCAGGCTATTTACGTAAAACTGCGACAACAACGCGACAGCCACGCCACAGCAATCTCACTGTCAGCCAATACATTATATGTCACAAAAATGACGTTTGACAGAAGTTATCGGGCGATCTACGCCTGTCGCTACATCGGTAATTAGGCTGCGGACACTAGTATTAATTTGATATTCATTAATTTGATAAGTTGTATTGAAACTAATTTTTTTTTTACATACCTTCCATTATATCGAAATCGCTCCCCTGACTACTGACACGATATTTTTAACACGTTACTTTTTTAAACTACACTTGAATATGATAGATGTTCAGAATACGCACAGTACACAATAATATAAATATTTACATAATACTACACATATTTTATATCATATCTATGTACATTGATTGAATAACACGATAAACTCGATCACTAATTAAACTTTCTCACTCACACACTCATTAGTAGGTATATTTTCACTAATTACGTATTCATACACGACAAGCATTTGGTACAGCTACACACGCGACACTAGTTTGCGTTACTAATTTCTTTTTAGTAAGTTGGTACCACCTGTCAAATATTATTGTTTCGGAATAAAAAGAAAAAAATTATTTTACCAGATTTTACTTTAACTGGTCCTAAAAAGGCCAAACTATATATCGTGTGTATCTCCTACCTTTTTATAGAGTGCCATGATTGCATGAAATTATTGACGTTTTTTTTTTTTTCTTTGCATAAGTCATGTGAATGAATAATATGAATATATTTAAGTTATCAATGGATAGAAATATAGGAAAAATTGTACTTAATCTTTCTCAAGTAACCAAATTTAATGTTGCCGTTTTTACCAAAAACGTTGCACATGGAAAAAAAAATTGTTCACTTCTCGCGTAGCTTGCACTGTAGCGTTACCATAATGTGATGACCTTTCATTTTATGTCCGTTCTACAGGATTATAGGACAATATTCGTTGGTTTCTTGATTAGAAACTAAAGGTTAGACGTTTGTATGTTTGTTTAACGTAATCATGAGCTACTGAGCTGTATAATCAACATTATTTAACTATTGATTGGCGTTTGTTTTCCTGGATTAATTTGGAATGCATTCCAAACTAACCCCAAATATAATTCTTTATACTTCTGAAACATTACCAGAAAACATCAATTAATATTAATAGAATTAACTAACTGTTATACTTTCTATTAGCAGAACTTCTAGCACTGAGAATTAAAACCTAAATTTAGAAAGGTTTATTTTTTTAAATAGTACCTCAGTGATTCTTTGCCCTTGGTGTTGAGCACAAAATAACAATCTCAAGGTCAGAATAGCATTATAGTGTGCAGTAATAGCTTACGCAACCTTTTGGCCAAAATCGCCTAATCGAACTTCTCACAGATAAGCACAGTCAACATCTTGTTTCTAGCCGGTCTCTTCTCCATAGGACCAGCCCACTTGGGGAACCGTGCAACTAGAATCTAACCGTTTTAAAAACGCCTGTAATGACCCAGTTGAAATAAAAATCTTTTAATGTTGACTGTACCTAGGTGTACAAATCATTACAATGTGCCAACAAAGTAAAAGCAAACTATTTGTATTGCTACAATCGGCATCAGTACAAAGCTGCCTTCCGCGTATTGTGTGTGATTGCGCCGTGAGCGAAATTAGCGATACCGCCACTTCGTGTGTTTGTTTTTGTTCGATTCAAACGTCTTGGGAAGTCCGATAGCCGATGGAAATAGTGTGGATTGGGGAATAGGGAATTAATTTTGCATTTAACGCCAACTCTATGTTATCAAAGAAAGTAGAAGGGACTTGATAACAAGGCAGTCACGCATGTAATGTACCGTCAGCATAAAAAATATGGATACACAGAGCGAAATTCAAACGCTTTTTCTAGGAAAACTATTGGTTGCAATCATACAATTTTAATGACTATGTATTTTTTATGTATCCACAGATACTATGTGTAAAATTGGTCAAGATTTCAATCACTGAATTCTTGAATTTCGTTAAGTGTATACATCTTATTTATCCTGACAGTACCCCGAAGGTTTACAGAGCTGTACCGTCGTCCACCCACATTTTGCCGATGTCGTTTTGAAATCCAATATAACCAGAGTGCTTATTGACATTTACTGAGCAGAATTCCAAACTCCATGCTGACAGAGAATTTCCATACAGAAAAACTTATAGGAGATAATTATAAGCTAAGATAGGGTACCTATTTTCAGAATTTAATTATCAGTTGCGGTAACAGTGAAAACATCGTGAAGAAACTTGCACACCTGAGACGGCTCCATTAGGATCTCTATGGTGTGTGTATCCAGCCTGAACTGGACCAGAGTATTGGACTAACCCTTCTCATTTTGGTAAGAGGCAAGTGACCAGAATCCCTAGTGTAACTTTCTTTTGACAAATTCGATTCACTACATCGAACGCGTTGGGCGCTCTGATTGGTGGAGGACGAAACGGACCAATCAGAGCGCCGAACGGTTTCGATGTAGTAAATCGAATTTGTCAAAAGAAACTTACACTAGGGGTACCTACAGCAGTCGGGAATGTAACGAGCTGAATATTTTTGGTATTATTACTGATGGAACTTTGAAGAGCTACAGACAGATGTCAACATGACCATTTGTCTTGCAAAACTTCTAGGTTCGCCTCAGGCTGAAATAATTTACTATTATCAAGCGACCCAGCAAGATATTCTACCGATCATTTTTATCTTACTACAACAAAGATGTGCTCCAGCATTAATGTTGTCCCAATTCCGAAGTGAGGTTTGTATGTTTCCATACATTATTAACTAAACAGCCAGTAGTTGAAAACTACCTAATGATTGAACCGATTTTCATCTGACATCAACATTTTTCAAATACAAAATCTTTGTCGTGGTATACATGTAGAGATAATGGCGCCTTAAATATGTATCACATAAATATAAAGCGACAAATCTTGTAATTTACAAACACTCGGCCCGCCTACAAGCACTTTACTAAATGCATGTAAGTAGGTATTACAACCTGAGTCAGATAAGCAGCTAAAACATTATTTCCTCTTGAAAACCTAAGTGACAATGCTGATGCGAGGTTTGGTCACATTGGGACCAAATGCATTTTGTCTTAGGTATCTACATATATAATAATCCACTTTAGGTTGTTTGTTGAATAAAATGTATGTACTGGCAGCGTTAAACACACTGAAACAGTTTAATATGTGTAATTATGGTCATAATTATGGTCAGGAAAAATAAACGTTATTCCACTGAAATACATTTTAAAGCTATTTGGAGATTACGTGTCAAGACCAGAGTTCAAAATAGCAATGATCCTGACAGTCTAGTCTGTATATTCTGCGCAGGTCACATTTTTTGTACAAATTTTCACTACATGTACCAACAGATTTTCATATTTTCTAGTAATTTCGTTTTGATCTTGTTTTGTTTCAGCAGCAAGCAGCTCCATGCAAGTCCATCGTAGTGGAGTGTGAACTCGTGACAACTAGAACCACGACTCCACCACTCTGTGTTCACTACCGTTGTTTAGAAGAAAACAAATAACACATTAATTTTATATAAAATATACTTAAGTACAGTCGAACAAATAAATACAGATACAGATTAAATTTTCTCAAGAGGTGGTTTTTTTCACTAGGATTCCGCACGCCCGCTCGGGACTAAATCTTTTGTTTTTTTACTGATGACGTATTTTTCCAGAAATGAGACAGAGTTAGATCGATTTGTCGCGCCCCAAAACTCCTTTATTGTAAATTTCATCGAAATTATCAGAGCTGTTTTCGAGAACGCGTTTACAAACAAATACATATATTTATATATAAATATTGCTCGTATATTAAATAGTAGATAAATGATTACTTAACTGCATCCATTACCTCCTGAGAAAACCGATTTCCTGCAACTGACAAAAGCTAAGCAAAACCTAACAATAGAAGAAGAAAACCTTAGAAAAGAAAATACTTCGAAATAATATAATCTACACTAAAAATAAAATGAGCACAAATTAAAAAGACATGACTAGTAATAATGATACTAGAACATTTAGAACATTAAAAACTGTGCCGTGGGAACTTATGGTGAGTTACAAAATAAAAATTCAGCTTTCTCGCTTGCACGGCTTCCGTAGGGCGACCGAGATACAATCTGAGATGACCGATATGAGTCGCAAAACGAGAGGCTGACTCACGTTATGTTTCATGCTAGACGGATGTTGAGTATTGCTCAATTGAAGATTGTTGTTTGTACATACATTATATTAAAACGGGACAAAGAAGCGAGTGGCAGAAATAAATATTCGTAAATGTCCTTGACGTTATTTTTACTACCACCTGTATAATATACAGCAGGTAAGTAGAATAATTATGTAGAATTTAGAGTAAACAATTTATGTATGATGGATCTACTATCGTCTAATCTGTTATGTCATGCAGACAACATTAATTCTAATAAATATATAAATCTCTTTACATTATATGGCAATATTCCAAAATATCTTACTAAAAAAATCAGAACTATTTGTCATCTGCTTAAGATTTTTAATCCGAAATTTGCTTCAGTCTTCCGATAAATTTTTGTATACTATTCTCACTCGAACATCTTCCATAACCTTTAGTATTATCTGTATATATCTACCACATGCATTTGTATAACAAAAAAGCAAATTCCATTACTAAATTATACAACATTTTACTCATCGATTTCAGTAATTATTATGTTAGCTGGACACAATTTTCAATTACTTACTTTCCAGCTAAGAATTTTAAGATTACCCAGTTAAGCATTTGCACAAACTTATCTGTAGGTTTACAGTTACCTTTATTTGTATAATCTGCAATATCATGATTGAAATTCTCACCAGTACCTACAATATTGTTCTTTTTCTATCACCCCTAATATCATATCAGTATCAAGTATCTTAGCACTATCACATCCAGTTCTTACAGACGGCCAGTCTGTCGTATCTCACAATATATTCGTACCAATCAAATTGTCTTGAAATATTTTCCGTATCAAATCCACTCGTATCCGTATCATTACATATACATTGAGACAGCTATGAGTAAGCGGTGCCCCGCCGTCTGGCCGCCACCGCGTTACGCGCGCGAACCTGTCCGGACAAGTCCGATGTAACTTGTGTGGAATTTACGCACTAGCTATACGAGCCACTTTGTTTTAAACTGCGTCTTGCAGCCGGGATAAAAATCTAGGCAGTTTTCAATGGTAAATTATTTTTGTAAAATATATCCAGGTTCAATTCGGGGCCAACAAAGTTTGTTAAAGAAGAAGAAGAAGATATTGATCCTGATTATATAAAATATGAATAGAATGAATTAGATACAAGCATAAAATCACGTCATAACAGTAATAGAACAGTAAAGCTGGTTAGCTAAATAAAACAGATCGCTGTTAAGCAAACGAAGAAACTAATATACCTGTAGTAAAGCAGATGGCACGATAAAAAGCCTATACGGCGTTAATAGAGAACTTTGGAAAAGTAATTTAGAATGGTGGAAGAATAGAGAATTTGAGGCCTGAGAGGATACATATCGAATGCAATTAACCAATATAGTAATAGAAGCACCAAGAAACTAAAGATATATTGTTAATATTTATTCTTTTACTATTTGAAAATCTTCTTATCCCAAGAGGCTCAGTACAAATTTAACATAAAGATGTACAAACGTACAGGCTTTATTATTCAGGCTCGATTTGCTTTTGTATCCGACTATTCACTTTATATTAAAATATATTTCAGATTTGTATGTTAATAGGTCCTAGCAAAGTTGAAGGTTGAATCACTTTCTATCGTTGTTTCATAAATTAAAGTTGATTGAGACCAAAAACGGTTGCTTAATATAAAACAAATATGTAAATTAGCATTCCACAGAACTAAATGAAATCATAGTTGTGTGATATATACTACTGATGAATACTAGATTTATACGGTTTCAGGGAATAGAGCTTAATTTTAAAGCCTTCGCATCTACTATCTACCAGCGCTTTTGTTGCATCTTGGAGTAAATTTCCAATGCTTTCATTATCAGATTCAGCAACAATTAATATTCATTTATTTATATAACTATCGGTATCTCGTTTTTTAAGGTCAGTAGGCAAAGAATAATGACTTTTATCAATCAAATAGACAGCACCATCCACTTTTCTTCTGATGTCATCAAACTTCAATACTTCATACAAAATAGTTTCTTGTAAACTAGCTAGAACATTCATTTGCAGCCGATTCTTTCTTCTGTATTTAAAAAATTGATTTCGCTGTTGCCCATTCGCCTAATCAATAACGTCATTCATATAAAAAATAATCAAATGCGTATCTCTAATACCGAACTTGTTTTCTCACTCAAGATCGACACCATCACTCGTCAGATCGTTAGTCTGCATAAATATTTCACAACATTATAATGATAGTGCATGACTAAAATGGACTTCCCTAGCTTCTGTGTTACTCTAATAGAAACCTGTTTCTGTATTGCCTACTCGTACAGTATCGCCATTTACATTGTAGTATTAATATTTAAGTTTGTATTCATTTTGCTTGATGAATTAAATGCCGCACACGCGAATTCCGTCAAGCTAATTTTGTCGTTTAAAAAAAAAGCATTATATTTTGAAATAAAGCTTCTTTGTCATAATATAATAAAATGAAATTTATTTATGTATGAAATAAATAATTTAGGTCGATAATTTATTTATATAATGATATTCTGATTATCACGTGTTAACGGTGAAGGAATAATTAATGTAGAAATTAATAACATCGAGACCCTAACCGAGCCGAACCGAAGGATTTTCTAAGATTCTAGAAGGTTTAAAGCCTGACCCTTCCCATTTTAAGAATAAGTTCTTGCCCAGCAGCGGGACAGTAGTGGGTTGAATTGTATTTATGTGTTTATTAGTCACGCATGTCGCCTTTATTATATCTATTATTTACACAGTAAGGAGTAGATATCAATAAATTAACAACAATTTCTTATTAATCAATCATTTATTATCATTGATCTACACAATGTAATGGAATACATACATACATAAAAATATATTCAAAAATATTATATTTTTTACATCTAAATCTATATCAAAAATATGGCTAATGACGGAGCTTTGACCCCATCTATTTATTGGCACATGGAATATTTTTTACCAAATCTAGATACATTTTAATTTTATTAAAGCATAATAATATTAAGCAATTTTAGTGGTTGTCTTGTATGACAATTAATATATAATGTATTTATATATCGTGTATAAAGACAGCGCATATAAAAAAGTATTATAGAAACAATTTTGAAAATCTTACATTTACTTCGCGCGTATGTCGAAATATTGTAAAGTTTTATTTAACCCGGGCATTACATATTTGTTGATTTAAAAATCTCAATTATATGTTATTATTGTCTTTTTTTATTGGAGTTCAATTATGTTCAAATCAAAAGATTTTTAGTTAAAATTGAGATCGCTAAATCAAAATAAAAAATACTTATAAAACTATAACTTAACGTAATCGCTGTCTTAATTAACGATTCCGATGTGCGTGGATATAAAAAGCGTTAATAATGATAATAATTAAAAATATACCGAATCATCATTTCCAATTTTCTTATTCATGGTTTACTTAAAAAATATATAAAAATTTAACGTTAATTGTTACTTATTAAGATTAAATCTTGTTTTAATTTAAATCAAATTAAATACTGGTATCTCATAAAATATTTTCAATGGAAATATTTAAGGTATGTTTTAATTGTTATTTTTATAAGTAAACCATGAATTAAAAATTACTTATCCAACTTTCATTTCTTTACTACCCATCTTTCTAGGTATTAGGAACAACCCTCATAATATACATTATTTTAAGCGATAATGGAATGTTATACTTGTACTAAAATTAATTAAAAATAAATAAAACATATACGGCATGAACCGCTTTGTCAAATAAATCAACCGTTCGCAAAAAGGGAAGTCATGATTTTTAGAACTGCAATATTATTTTAAAGTTATTTAAAATCATTTTAGATGAAGCGAGAAAATAACTTTAAAATTATACATGAATATACGTTCTACGTATTAGAAGGTTTAATAACAATATTTTTTAAATATAATATAAATATTATTTTACATTTAAATATATCTAAGCAGTTAAGCTGTAAATGCTACCATCACTTATCCTAATAAATACTATTTACAAAATCACCAGAATGTTTTTGTTTGTCAATTAATTTAGAATTTTGAAAAGGTCATGTTGTTTTTAGAGGGGTCACTCTTATTATTTTTATTTTAAAATAAAACCTTTCAAACCAGAAATTAACTTATTTTAACCGAAAAATATAAATTTCAGAAGATTATTTTCAAGATCAAGAAAAATAGTATTACAAATGACAGCAAAAAAAATAATCAGAGCGACCCCATTGGTTCAAATATCACAAAAATGTAGTCAAAATAACAAAAAAGTGCGGAAGGCACACATGAAGCCCGAAATTTACAAAAAAAAAAATATCCAAAACATTGCAATATCCCATTCTGGCGGTGTTACTGACGAAGCACGAATACTGTTATGTAAAGTTGTAGCCCTCGGGTGTTACGGGCATTAATGACGTCATAAGTCTTCGTGACGTTTTTTATCACCATCGTAAGTACATGGTCTCCTTGTTAGGGTTGTAATGGATTTCTCTGTAACAAAAAATATGTTGTTATTAGAAAAACTATATAAAAAAACCTGTTAAAAAAACCTGATCCCATTTTTTGTGAATAATAGTCCATAGACTGTTAATAAAAAAATAAAATGCTTGTAGGGCTTTTCCAATAGCACGACCACATTTTTTTTTATGTCATCATCGTTTAGTGCGGTCTTCGTTTTCATGATCGTACTTGATAATATTATGAATAATGATTTTAATGTTTCATAAAATGAATCAGGTAAAATGCATGAAAAGTTAACATAAATTCTTACTCTATTTGTGTAAGAGAGACCGCTGTAGTAGGATCGTGCTTCCATCACCTTCACCGCCACAAGCATTGACTACATCTACAACAATTAGAAAAAAAACATGTTATTTGAGTTAAAAGTTTAAAAAGAACACTTTACAGCGTCCAAATCGTCGACCAATTTCGACACAGCCCTCATGAATTATGTACAAAAAATCATTAAAACCTGTTAAAGAATATTTAAAACTAAAGACATATAAAATAAAGTTACAGGAATTTCAAAAGAGAAACAGTAACCACAAATACCTACATGCTGTCATAGTAAAATAAAAGTAAACAGTTAATTCAGTGCAAAAAAGTAAAGAGTGCATCAAAACCCAAGTCTTATAATCTAATTGAAATTTAAAAGACAGGTAATGGCTGTCTCTATCACCGCACCATTTCGGATCGAAGAACATTAGTCTTAAAACTAACAATTTAAAAAATATCTTACAGGATTAAAAGTCATTTCCTTAAAAATACCGTAAGAATACAGTTAACAAAAACATAAACAAAAAATACTTTTAAATATAGACAGTACATGCTGATTTTCTAAGAAATTATTAAAAAATATACTGTTAAAATCCCAAAATAAGATTAAAATTTGATCTCGAAATCCCTGCTTCGAGCTCAGAATCCTTTTTAAGATTTTTCTGTACCGACCGCAACAAAGAAGGAGTTAACATTTTAAACGGATTAACGTCAAAGCTACAGACATCTTATTTATGTAAAACGTCTTAGTCCAAAAGCCTTGCCGCGATAAACAACAAACATTTGCACATGTTAAATGAAAAACTTTATTAAAGTAGCTCGTTTTTCAAATTCAACCGATTTTACAATTTGGCTGCAACATAATTGGTACGCACAATAAATAAATGACTTCTAACCTAAAAAAATAATACAAATCTTAATTTGAATAAAGAATTAGCAATCTATAATTATTGGCAGGCAAGAAATAAAAACATAATATCGAAAACAAAAGAAATCTATGTATTATACTTCATTGTTTTCGCGAATTTAGTTTCACAATATTTGTCCAAGCAACATTTAAGTCCACAAAAAATCAACGGTGATTAAAAAAAGTTTCCAAGCGTGTAAGTGTCATCAATTCATCAGGTTAATTATGCGAAATCGTGATGGAGATATTAAAATGTCCGTGAACTCGTATCAGGTGTTAAAAGTTTTTTTCTTCTCTTTGTACATAACAACCTCAACATTGTTTTTTGATTTAATAAACACCCGAAACAGACGCGGAAACAAATTATTTGTCATTAACGTTAAAATCCTTGATCACCTGGTTTGTTGCAAAAAAAATGTGCAAAAATACACGAACGAATCCGAAATATATTCGGTTATTAACTAGAGTCACGTACGAAAACTTTGCGTTTTTTAGTATTTTAGAATACCACAAAAATGTCACCAAATATTAATCATCCAAATCAAACTATCAAGGAGTTTTAACTCTAAAACACCTCTTAAAACAGTCTACAATGGCATAAAGCCTTTAAAAACAAAAGGTACATCCTGATCGCAATCCAGGCTAATAGTTCTCCACGTGTTACGAACCCGAGTGTCTAGATCTCGATACAGAGCGGTAAAGGGCGCGGGTGACGGTCGGCGCGGCATTATCCACTTCCGTACGATACACTGGGTTAGTTCGTGAGCGCACACCCTGTATGTGCGACTGTGGGAACTGAGCGGCTTTGTTCCCGTATACAGGCTGTTGTTTCGTAATTCGGCCATTAGATGAGACATGGGCTTATGTGAGGAGTCAAACTATATAAAAGGTAAAATCACCGTTATAATAAAGCGATCACCTATAGCACCTAGATTCTCAAAGTTTGAAAAGTGCATTGCGTGGGCCCATTTGAAATAAACACCTTTGAGCAAGGGTGTAACTGATGTTATTGAATTTAATTAAACACCGAATGTAACTGAAACTCTTTAAATTTTTCAACTGTGACTAGGATAAATTTTTTGGTTTGAGTCATAGGAAAGAAATGACGTAATCAATTTTAACCAGTAACGTTTGAAAAAAGAAATAAATAGAAACTTACTTCTTTAAAGATTAAAAACATACTCACAACTCACTTGCACTCACACACTCATCACTCATCAACAAAATACAGGGTAGCAGATAGATCACATAAATTCAAAGGACGCTGAATAACATCCTGTATATGAGCAAGATTTCTCAAAGGGTGCCTAATTAACCGCATTGCCACCTCCGTGCCGCCTCGGACGCGCGAACTATTGTGTACTAGGACTAGAACCGATAGAACTATCGAACTAGAGCCGTGTATCGACCGCATCTAAATACGGACCTTTTAACGGTCGAAGATCGAACGAATTTTGTTTGGGATGTAACTGTTTGCTTTGTTTCTGTAACATTAGGTTTTAGTTTAGCTGAAAGTTTAGTTTTTGTTAGATGACATTATCTGTAAGTTTTATGTACCAACATTCTTTAACAAGAATTGAGAAATAATGAAGTTGGGTAGCGCGCTATAACACTTAATTAATTACGTAATTCGATTGTTTCACCAAAAATCAAACTTCTAGGTAAAGGATTTTTGGCGAAACAACCGATTGTCAAGCTTCACATGGCAAATGAAGTTCTGCACAATATAAAAAGTGTCTAAATACTCAGATATTTTATATAGTATAAAATATCAAAAAAGGAAGATGCCTAGCTAAAGCTCGTATATGTATAGAAAATAATCGATATGTCAACTCGATTCTCGCGAGTCGTGAATCGAACGGATCGACCTATCGAGCGATGCAGCAGATAAGGACGGCAGAGACTGGGCGTGCACCGATGACCTAATGCACTAACTATATGGGACATCGCACTCTCGATTCTACTTACAATCGTAATTAAGCAAGATGTATTGTTTTAGTTAGATTAATGAACGATGTATCGATTGCGGCGTGTTTAATTGGGAAAGCACGGGAATAATTAATGGCAATAGTTGATTTATTCAAGGTTTGTTGCAACGTTGCATTTAGGTCAGTGTAGACACATTTAGTTTACGTTAAACCTTAAACAATTTAGAATATGACCAGAAAAAATTAAGGATGTTTTCTAAAGCTTTCAAAATGATGAAAAAGAGCTTATTACAACTAAGCTCCTTAGATTAGTTCAATAAAAAATAGCATATTTATTCCTGCGAGGACTACCAAAGAAATAAAAATAAAATATTCTGCAGCTGAATGAATCACTTTCAATCGAAGAACGTCTCATCAATATTTTATTCAAATGTAAAAAAGCATCCGCACTTTCTGTTGTCCATTCATAGAACGTGCAAATAAGATCGGCGGTACTCCCAACAGATCGGTAATAAACACGTTCGATTCATCGCTACCCAACTCTTCAATTCAAAGGCATGATCTTCATGATTTTATGGACCATACGGACGGGGATCGTAACATAACATTTAACAAAACAATCAGTAGCGGTACTTGATGCCCGGGGCCCTCACGGCGTCTTACGAGTTTCCGCAGTTTCACACGATACCTCATTATCCTTGTACATCGATATGTGAAGAGCAATCTATGATCAGATACTGTAGAGAAATCTGAATAGTAAAATGATGGTTTATGTGGGTTTAATTGAAGGATGAGCCCCGCGATGTTGATTTTGATTTTATAGTCTCGACAGAAAACGCCATCTAGCTCGGAAATGTGAATCCTCTTCTCTTTCCAAGGGTTTAAAAGGTAAAATATATCTGATTCTCTCATCCGATGGGTTAGTTAGTTAGTTTTGTGAAATCTAGGTCTACTACAAACTGTAGTCGTGCTTAAAATCATGATACAACCAATCCAAATATGCCATCGATCCGAACACTTCCCCCCTACCGACAAATTGCGGTAATCATCTTACTGTTAAGCGTGGTACACATTGTTGTGCCTTGTACGGCGAGGCATAAACTGCAAATTATACCGCACAGGTCACGTGTGTTTCCCTGTTGAGGGCTACCGTCAGCGTTCGCACAGTTTCGGAAGCATTAGGGCCCATTAAGCACCGTTAACACACGGTCCCGTCACGAGCGCACGACTCACGCAGCATGAACGATCTATCGACGATCTCGCGGTAGCCCACCGTCGGCTTGTGTCGTTTCACACGGGGGTACGCGTGCACTGAGCCAGTGTGTTCTAGAATTTTATTACACACGACAATTCGTGTTTTTGTGCCGCAATCCTAGGATAGAAAGTCGCGGATTTGTTAACAAAAGGAGTTTGGCTAGGATACCTATTTTAATGAGGAAATGTAACGTCTCCTTCGAACGTACAAAGACGTTACAATATCTAGTCGCTTTAACTGCAGAGAAGTTGATGGAATTTATCTTCTCTGTTCTCTCACTTATCGAAGGATTTAAAAGACCATTCGCGAGCAATCAGAAAAGCAAAAAGAATCTTGTACAAAAGTTTTGATACTGATTACGAAATCTAGCTAGAAGTAATCATTGCTGCATATCTACCGATAGACTCTAATATATTTATTTTATTTATAGTAGACTATTACAAAACTAATAAAAAACAGTCCATCTGACTGGTTTTGTTTTGATAATTCACTGTTCATAGTGTACCAATTCTTCTTCTACAGCCTGTCATTATTAATCGCAGCTATTACCAGGGTTCACCTTCCTACGTATTTTTCCCATAACCTGAGTCTTTAAAGCCCTTTATTGCCAATCAGTCAAATATTGTGATATTTTCCTCGTTATATCTAGTTGATTTAGATTTCATCCATTCTTTTTATCCTTGTTTATATCAAGTCTTTTAATTTTGTGATTCGTCTTACTCTAATCACGCAATAAAAAATTTGCTCTTATTAGAAAATAACCAACAAATCCGATTCCTTTGTCCACAATCTTAGTTGTAGGTATATTGTCTCATATTAGCATCAGGTCGCGACCCTATCAAGTTAATGCTACCGTCACATTGTATGATAATTACGAGTGACAGCCTCGGAATGTCGCTCCGAATGACATGCGAATGTATTAAGAAGTTTAGTGAACCCGCCATGAAACTGTATTGACAGATGATAAGTTAAGAGGATTTACGTTTTGATGTTATTGAGCTATCAAACAAATATATAATTATAGTCAGTCAATTAAAATGTCATATGATATTCTATTAAGAATTTGAAATTGTCAGTTGTTTTAAAACACTTCAGCAAAGTAAAACATGTCAATGATGTTAGTAAATGTTTAAAAGAAAACTTCAATGTGAACACATTTAAATGACAAAATATATTTATATACCAGTGGACCATTTTTTGGATCTCGAGAACAGCGCTACCTACCGGGTCCAACTATAGCCAAGAACCATAGGTACAGGTGGGGTTCCCTGTACCTATAATAAGTACAAAAAATATCATCAAAATCGATCAAGCTGAGGAAAAGAATTACGAACACATGATGAACACATGATACGACACACGATGTGAACAGCGTACTGCAATTCTCGATACTTACAGATATTTATAAATATAAATATCGATCTTTGAATAATGGCACTAAACACAAAAGTAAGTATAGGTATAGGTATACTAAAAGTATACTTTAATCAAACAATGCGCAATTTTACTTTGATCTACACTGTATACCTGTATTATGACGTGATTTTGAAAAACATTGTGTGCACAATTGCTTACATGTATCATCAGCTAAGATTTAGAAATCGTGAGGAACAACGTATGTTTACGAGAAACTTTACCGTATGCCTATTGGAGATAGATAGTGCTGCATTATGCTTCAAATACCTTAAGAAAGTAGCGGTACTACTATTTCCTGAGAATTTTGTTACTCAGAAATGAGCAGTAGATGATTGAAACTCCGTAGTTATGTATTGATTTGACGAGTATCTGGTCTTTGAAGAGTATCCTGTTGATACTACGAGTACTTTTAGGTAGCTTTAAAAAACCGTTTTGAAGCTAGTGTATAAATACATGAAAAATCAAGTAAATGCCTTGCTATACGAAGCAAGTATTTTATATTGCTATTGCATAATCATTTAAAATTCTCTTGTTCCTAACAGATTCGCTAAAATACTACTATACGTATGATACTAAACGTTTATACACAAGTCTTGTAAAATCTTCCAGCGAAGATAAAAGATAATTATTTAATTGCCCTAGTCTTAACAACGCAATGAGTCAATGTCACTATGGTTTATGGTCGTCCCCTTGACTAGGGCCTTGATGATGCTCTAATTAAAATTTATCAGCAACTTGTTTATAGACTTTTAGAGGATTTTTCTTTTTGGACTATAAATCTTTATTGGGTAAAAGGAAAAGTAGAAGCTGCTACATGACCGCGCAATATAAGGTAAAACAAAAGAATTGTCATGCTTTAAAGCTCTTAGAAATTGCTGATTAAATATCAGAGGCAGTCTTAATTGTGTCTTATTAATTATAGACATATGAAACTTCCTTTACCAAATTTAATGACATCCAGAAAAAAAATCACCTGACCATATTTCTTTTAATTAACATATGTATCCTAACCAATGCCGGTAAAACTGCGCAATCTTTCCTGGACAATTTCCTTTAGAGCAACATTGATAAAACTGCACAGTATTTCCTTAACACCTAACTCCGCTTAATACCTACAACAGCGATAATACTGCGAAAAATTTCGTGTCGTTCTAATTTTAGTACAACATCCGTAAATCTGCGCATTTTCTGTCATTCTAACTTTGTATTGGTAAAATTTCGCAATATTATTGAATTCATTCATTTGCCTGTTATAATAACTAAATGGTTGCAAATAAAAACTACCTAGTAATTTAGTTATTGGCGAATTTAAATGTTACTCGTATGCTTTAGGAGTAAAAGCTAACTTGCGCAGTTTTACGGTAATAACATTAACTTCTCAATTTTGCGCATGAACACCTCAATCCGCGGTTATAGTGTAACAGTAGTACATTACATGCAACGCTTCAGTGACTTCCTGAAGCCTAGGACCCTAATACAGGGTGAGTCTAAAAACCACAACCTTGTCACACCTGACTGGTGATTCGATAGTTAACCGCGAGCTATGTAGGTTAGCAAG
Source organism: Shargacucullia verbasci (assembly GCA_947562105.1). Taxonomy (NCBI): domain Eukaryota; kingdom Metazoa; phylum Arthropoda; class Insecta; order Lepidoptera; family Noctuidae; genus Shargacucullia; species Shargacucullia verbasci. The sequence continues at coordinate 5,402,232 of OX387296.1, forward strand.
TACTAATCTCATACTTAACGCTTGAAGTTAGACGGAAATAAAATAAGTATATCGGTGGAACAGAATATCTACTTGTGAAGATGGAATTTCATAAACATTAAGTGCTAATAAAATACTACAATTGACACCTGGAAATACTCTTCAGAAATTACCACATCTTAATTGTCATAAAATTGTACATTAATAGTTCTTAGATTTGGAAACTCGCGATATTATTGCAAACGATTAGAAAATATATGTCAAGAATCCTTAGTACTTAACGATAGATTTTCAATATAAAGCACTACAAACAATAAACAAATGAACCATAGTTTATGACAATGACAAAGTAATAGCTGGTGTAACAATGGTACATAAATATATCAGCAGTTGCCTTCGCACCTAAACTATTGGTGTTTATAGTTTATTATGAGTTTTCTCCATTCTTTAGAGGTTAATATTACACTGGATAGGTAAGGTTGAATCCATAATGTGTTGTTCCATTCCGATAAATTATTATTAGAGTAGAATCAATGAAGAAAAAATCCTATGGATACCATTCCAGCATATTGGCAATTCAAAATAGTTCTAAAAAATCTTCGGAGTGAGAAAGTCCTAGAAATCCTTAATGTCATCTTAATAAACATACTCATAATTTCAAGGAAACATGTCAAATAATTGATTAAAGCTTTAAATGATAACGTAACAACGCCTAGTATAATTAAGAACCATCTGACTTTAAATTCGCTCTAACACAAATCCAATGATATTAAACAAACTTATTCTAGGTTAGGACTTATTACTAAGTGGTAGAATCGATTCAATAATTAAATAATTACATGTCAGAAGTCAATTTAAAAAACTGAAGCAGTTGTTAAATATTTCAAATTACTAAATACAATATTAAAATATCAAGACCCGCAAAACTCAATTAAGCGCATGATAACAACCTTAATCCAAGTTAGAATGTTATCAGACATTTTGACAGTGGCAGTAATATAATAATTATTGAACAATTATTATATCTCGGTATCAGTTCACTAGTTGACATCTAGATTTAAGACAGAGTAAATTGGAATGACTCGACGCCTCGAGTCCTTAAGTTAGTTCAATGAAGAAGAAGAAAAAAATAGTTGAGTTTACTCACCTGTGCTGGCGCAAATTGTCCTGCCGCTTGAATGACTTCCCGCAAACCTCGCAGCTGAAGGAGAGCTCAGGACTCTTATGGGTCCGTTCGTGTATCATCAGGTTGTAAGACTTGGTGAACCGACGCTGGCAGTACTTGCAGACGAACTCGCATTTTGGGCGCAGTTTGCGTCTGAAATCCCGTGTGTGGTCCTCGTCAATTTGCATCACGGCGAACATTTTGTCTGGTCTAAGATGTGATGCTTACGACGGGCGGGGCTTGAGCGCCTGTACAATGATAAGTTATCAAATGTCGTGTGCGTTCGATATGTGACTGTATGTGGATAGTATAGAGTCCATGTTCGGTTGGCTGTTTTGTTAGTAAGTGTGCATTGATAACGTTGTGTGTAGAGTATTTGGAAATGTTGTCGAATTTGTGTTCTGTCTCTTTTTGGTCTATGTTGTGTGAGAAGGATAGAATACCTAATGTCTAAGTCCCGTCATTAACCGTCGCAATTGATTATGATAAAGATAGAGCACAAAGCTAATATTTTTAAGTATTCATTAACACTTAATTAATTATAAGGATAACAAGTGGCGTTCTCAATGATCTTCATAAATATTAAAACTATAACAATATTTAGGAGTGCCGTAATGGTATGCAAATAATAATATAGGTATAATAAGTAACTCGATACCCATTGAGTCATAAGTATTTCACACTTTAAAATCCACATTAAATATTAAAATATACAAAGTAATTTCAAGCTAAACGGTCATTATTATGAAGATATAACATTATTTCCTAACAAAGTAACCTTTATAGGTACACTACACGAATAATTTATTATATTGATCATAATAACACTTTATGAATTATTAAAATACGCACCTTTAAAATCGATTGCCCACGAAGAAGATATTAAGCTTTACAAGCTTGACTTAACACTTTCACTAAACTCAGTAATTTAAAATTCGAACTTATGTACATACAATTAAGACTGAAAAAAGAGTGTCATAATTTGAGCGCGGATTTAAAGTGACTAGATGTGTCATATGACAGTGTACGTGCGGCCAAGAGCGGGTGTGTTTAGCAACTGCGGCGGCGCGAGGGTGCGGAAACTACTGATAGCGTTACGCGGAAGGCGCGCGCAGCCCCCACCACGTGCGCTCGCGCCGTCAATGAACAGGTAGCGCGACGGTAACCTGATGGCTCACACTGGGAAAACTCCACTGCAGATTTATTGGCTTGTGGTGAACAAACTACGTTTATGATTGTGTGCTTTAAGTTTTATTTTCGCGTCGCTATTACACCTACACGGTATTTGGAAACTACGTTTATATTCAAGCAATATAATTTTGATTGTACGTTCTTTTACTCCATTGTCTTTAATACTGGATATCTTACGCTTACAAGTTTCCTATTCACATTATTCAAAAGATCTCTTTCAATTTACATCTATTCTATGCGCTACAGACTACATTTAAAATGTAATTCCAAATTAAATTAACACATTAAATATTGTCTTTAACATGGCGACAGTTGCCAACAACAGTTACTTTTTTTTTTCACGTACTTTGAAATAATCTCGGTACCGATTACACACATATGGCATTATGAAACGGTGGGAAAGCGAACGGTGGCTTGCGGCGCTACCGTGTATTTCACTCACGACACACGACCCCGGCTATTTGGGCACCGTACTGTTTACCGGTAAATTGGTGATGATTTTCGGCTTCTGTCATTACCGCACCCTCGGGCGATAGTGTACTTTCTAGTTCTCTTAGCTCCGTGTAATTACGCGCGAGTATTTTGGTAACAATTTTTGTAATTGCAAATGCGTGAATGATTTCGTTTCGCTATAGCTATGGTGTTTATTCATTACACCTAAGAGTAGCATGTATAATGTAAAATCAATTTTGTAACTATTATTGAAAATATTGGTATTAGATTGCTCATCATATTTATCATAAAAGGTATCGAAATTGGAATACAAAATTTCTGTATTGCGAAGATTGCCAATCTGAAATATTCGTAAACTGTTTTTAATGTCGCCGACGTCAATATACAGGCGAACGAGCATCATTAGCGTTAGATAACAGTGAAAATAACCATACAATTATACAGCTGTGGACTGTTCAGAATTATACATGAAAACTCATTCAAAATACACGCCGATTTTCACACAATATTCAAATTTCGCGTGTTAAAGAAGCTATAAAAGTTAATTCTTGGTACAGGCGTGAAGCGGCACTTATGACTTGTTTTATAGCACGTAACTCCATTCAAATTGTCTTAACCCTCGTATACCTACGCGTCCGAGTTTAAAACTCAACTTTAATGAGCATTCATAGTTAAATTTCTCAGTATGACTGGACATAAGTGTCTGCTGATTAGCTATTTTCAATGGTTTATTTTTACTTGTATTGTGTAACACGGAATTGTGGGAACTGACTCCTCAACTGAAGTCTCAAATAAGTATGTATGGAATAATCATAATAAAGGCTATTTGTGCAAATTTCGTAGAATAGGTATTGGTGAATGGGCTGTAGACCCGAAACTGAAAGGAACTGTAGGTATGTTTAGAGCCTGCCATAAAAACATTGAAAGGATAATGAGATCCGATAAGATTTGCACATTTCTTGCGCCATTATCTACAAATGGTTTTAAAACAATGGCATGGCATATGCTCACCTTCAAAAATTGTATTTGTGTTATTTGTTAAGAATAGGAAAAATAATAATTTCTTGCCTACCTATCAACATCATCTCCGAATTCAAAAACAGACACCGCAAGGTTTAATACAGACGAACTAATAAAAAAGAGACGTAATACCAACATCGGCCACAAAAAACCTTGTCTACTTTAACATGCGAAAAAAAATGCATCAAACACTCCGCCATTATATAACCTTCTTAGCTTCTTGATTGCCGATACAAGTCATATCAGAACTCGAAGTCACGACTAACGAACGAAGTCGTAAGGCGCCCGCGAAAAAAATCGCCAATCACACAGATCTACCCATTTGGTACACATATTTTACTCCCTATTTGGTCACACACACGGTTGACGTTTGATAACTATCGGCTGGTCACGGCCGGTGAGATATGGTGGTCATAAAACCATTGTCGGTCAGGAGTTAAAAGTGGTCACGGAGGGTAAATAGGTACTTGGTTACATACAGACTGCAAAGAGGTTTTCTTTGTTCCAAGCGATTTATGTAGCTTTACGCTATTCGCTTCGGGATTTGCAGTTCAATGTTTCGATGAAATGCATTAAAGCCTTTGAATATTCAACTACTAAATTAGATTAAAACGTAACTTTTTATTTATATAAGTTTTCAGTGCACTCAAAAATCTTTTAAGTCAATGAAACCCAATGCTGGATATACCTCTCCGATATTGAGGTTTGTTTTAAATATAATAGCTTATTATACCAAATGGAGAAGACCTCCTGTCTTCTCCATTACTACTAACAATTTGGCAGGACAAATTACTTAAAAATGACTGACTGCCAGTCCCAATGCCTTTCGACTTAACCCTTCTGTGACTCTACCAACTTTTTTTATTGCTCGTTTTATACAAAGATATAGAAGATAGTTAATACTTTTAAATCTCTATCAGTAGCAGGCCGATTTAATTCGCAAAAATAACGTAAGAATGATTTACCGATGAGGTAAATAATATGCTGATAAAAAAATATGCTGCTACTAGAACACGTAACTAAATACCGAAACTCCAATACCGTACCAAATCGAAGGCTAACTATAATTGAGAATTATAATTTGAGACTTAGACGAAGTGCGATTTGAATATATTAGAAATATCATTCAGTATGCCTGACATTGCATTAAGTGGCTCTCATTCATCTCCGAAGGGTTATAGCGTGAATATAATTTTACCGTTGTTTTATTATTAATATAATCTTATTTTATTATGTATCGTGTGCGTGTCATTTCATATGGGTGTCATAACGGACTGAAGCTAAACTTAACAGGATAGGCAGGAGTATCGACCTGAGTTATGTATAAGGAGAAATGATTGTGCATTTAGGGAAATATTTATTTTATTTTATGTGTGTTAGTTACTTTAAGTTTTACTTCAGGCTAGATCCAATCATGCGCACCCAGCTCTTTAAGTCCTATCAGCAGATCTTATTTCTTAGCCGAAAGAGAAATATGATGAATCTAAATTTCTAAAGATGAGAATGACTTTCTAGGCTTCAGATGCAGGGTCTACCAATAATTGTAACTTGACTAGGAATAAAATTGACTTCAACGACTAGGGCACATGACGCCACGACTATACCTACTTAAATGGTCATAGATACCATCTTTATGTATCCCTTTCACTTGATCACCATTTAAAGATTGTAAAGATAATTATTTCATCACATAAAACCACAAAATGAATTGGCAACACTCATATACTAACATATTTTATTAAGTCCAAGCGGATCTAGCGATGAGTCATGGCCCACATGGCCCATAGGCCTCGGATTCATCTCAAAACATGTCCGATGATTCACAGCACGTCTGTCCCTTGAACTCTTGACATTTGTTATGTACTTCCATTTTAATTACTTAAAAGTATTTAATTAATTGTTTATTTTGCAATTACAGGTAAATTAGTTATTAACACGGCAATGTCCATATTGGGCACATTTTTTTTGTATGTCCTGTTTTAATATATGTAGGTAGCTAATTTTGGTTATATGAAAACTTCCAAATATTTACTTTTACATGAGTTGTCTATACCGAACAACTTTTTTTATATCCAGAACTGGGAAATCAAATGTGGTTAACAATGACGAGTGAAAACCTGACCTGAAGAAGGTAGCTTGGCCTTTCACATCTCAAGATGGAAAACGTTTAGAATACAACCCATAGAACTCTAGTTTGTTAATTATATTATCTTTATCAACACCACAATTCAATAACCACATTACTAACGGAAATTTACACATACAAGAAATTCACGCAATTCCTTTTAAGATAAAGTATTTTCAAGGAAACCCTCGTCATGATTAATGACGTCACATATCCCGCGTTACGCATGTCACTACATGTAATATTTACAAGAAATACGATAAGTGTGTATGAACTTAATTACTAGACTGGAAGTCTGACTGTACTGAATGAATTAGCATTTTTTAAATGAGTAATAAAAAACAGTAAAGTACCCCAAACCCCAATGTTTGGTAAAAACCAATAAACTTCTGAGTGGATTTTTGCTCACCTTTAACAAGTATTTGGAACTCATTCATCCACAGAAGACGTTGTGAATTCTGTAAAATATTTTTGAAATGGTGTCATCACTAGAGATATATCAACGAGGACTTGCGTGTCAAACTAAATCAATATGAATTGTCTTGGAATAGGCAACTTAATTAATCAAAATCGATTTGTTATCGATTTAGCTAACGACCGTCTTTTATTATCCTCAAGCAAGATTTTTGAGATAAATCCATACCAGTAGCTACTGAATACCCTGAGATTAGTTTTCGGATGACTAACAAGCTGACTAAAGAGCCTGTTTTATTATTAATCACTCATTACGCAACACATTCGCTACCATCTACCGCTATCTAATACTTATCATATGAATAAATTTATAAGCGATGCGTCAGTTTGTGTTTTTTTACGAAAATTGTGAGTTAAAACAATAATTAATTAACAAAATAGAGTGAGAAAAGTAAAGAATGTCGGTGACTAGGTTTTGGTAACTTAGAAAGCACAATCCAAATGTAACAGATTTTTTGGTGCAAAATGGGAAATTATGATGGTCCAATTTTAGTCACTTATAAGCAAGTATTCCACTATTAAGTAAGGGGTACAATGAACCCTTAAATATACCTAACGAATTGAATTCATTAAACACAGGAGCTATAAAAACAAACAATGGAAATTTACTCTGGGTGAAATAGACCTTTTAGAAGTAAACGTGATCCTTTTAATATATCTCAAATAAGACTTAGGTAAGCAAATGAATATAGATTTAAAGTTGGCATCCGTACTAATTAACTTTTGTATATGAGTAAAAGTTAAAGAACTTCGAGTGTTTATGAACGCACGCATGCGCAAGACAAGAAAATAAATTATTCCACAACAGATTACTGAATGCAGTTCATTAATACCATTGTATGGAATTTCGCGAGCCGTAAACATTGCACCTTAATAATTATCAACAAAAACTGCCACTACAAGTTTTAATTATTCAAAATTCCAGAATACATTGAAACACTTAAATACATTGTTGTACTTAAATCGATTAACACGAATACTTTGAGATACATTACTGTTCCAGTTCATTGTATATTTGATTCAATTAGTGCAATAAAGGAGATGTATGATGAAGTGAGGTTTGGCGACAAAGTCGCTATTATTCCTCTGGTAGAAGTCGTCCCGTCGAAACATAGAACTATTTGAACCACGGATCAAAATGGTCTTCATAAAACATTGCCAGTTGTTCTCCCAGGTTTTAAGGTCAGCAATTAAAATTCATCTCAGCATAATAAAGGGCCGAGTCGTAAACATTGGCTGATTTTATTCTATTTGAAGTAATTTATATGAGTTTTGTAAGAATATTTTTCAAAAGGTTCTCGAGCACAAAATGAATACTAAATATTATTCTTATTACTCTGCAGATAAGGTGAAATGAAGGGATATCTTAAATACTTTACTACAAAACTACTTGACATAGGTGTGATAGATGGAAAATTAATTTCTTTTTTTTTTTCTATTTTATTATAGGCAATTGCCTGTCTACTCTTATAAGACATGCATGATGTTTGACTTCTTTTCATCCACAAAAGCTCACTGTAGTTTTAAGAGCTTCACATTCCGTAGTTCTACCTAATATTAACATCACATGCTGAAATCAAACCGTTCTAAGCCAATACCATTATTTGGCAAACACTTCATGGATTTGCAGAAAAAACCGGATTAACATAGATTAAAGAATGTTCTTCAAAATTAAAACAGTACGAAAACATGAGGAAGGATTTGAATCACAGAGGTTTTTCATTTGTTTTTAATTCTTCAGTTAGCTACTATTGTGAGCCTTTCAAGGATTTCGACACGCCAAAAACATAAGATGCGTGATATTTTTTGGATAATTTAACACAATAGACAAAATTTGGTCTCCAATATTTATCAAGTTATTGTGTCAATGCCTTTATGGTAACATTTAATACGGTCTATAATGGGCATTGACTCTATTGTTGGGCTTTCATTGAAGCCACGTTGCCGAGTCAGCGTGAGTCCGTTCGGCTTTCGTCTTTCGGCTTTCGAGGAATTCAATGTGGAACTCATTGTTGGTAACGCGTAACGAGTGTTCTTGTTGTACAATTGTTACGAATACTTAAGGTATAGATAATGTAATTTTAATCAAATTTTGTTACATATTCAAATGTCAAATGATTTTTGGGAAGATTCATGAAGTAAAAAGAGCCAAAAATCTGTAACACGACGACAATAATGTGAACATAGTTGAAGAATATTTTTTTTAAACTTTGCCCCACCGTTGGAATAATTCCTGTATCGCTGGTGCGTTTCCAACACAAATATTCACATACACACAGACCCAGACCCGAAACAACTATCTGACGATCATACAAATATTTGTTCCGTGCGGGAATCGAACCCGCGACACGTAGCGCAGCAGTCGATCTCTCAACCACTGCACCAACCGTCAATTAAATAATAAGTACACCGGAAGACGAATTTTCACCGATTAATATTAAATGTATCTACTATTATTATTAAGCTATATTTTGAAACGTTTCAAAAGACAATTTTCTAAAGAAGAACTTCAATATTTTTAAAATAATCTCGTTAATAAATCCTGGTCTTAAAAACATATTTTATAAATAACAAATGTTAACAAAACTCGACCATAAATTAATCGGCCTTTTAACAAATACCAAGAGAACATAAAAGCTGATGATCACCCACATTTGAATAAAATTATTACCATCTCATTGTTCGGCGCGTGCGCGACTGCGCGCGGGCATCTCATGCGTTTCAACACGAAATTTTATGTTTATCATTCTATTTGACATTTTTACGAACAATGCACTACCCGTCTCACTCCCACGTGTACATAGCAATAAGAATGAAAGGGAAGGAATCCGATTATCAGTTCGTTCTTTACATTTTGAAAGAATTCCAAACACGAGCTGAATCACGCTGCTCTAATTACCAAGTTTGTGGTTTTATGAATATATCATATTAAATTATGAAAAATTAACTTAAAACATATTTAAATTCAATTCATTTTACCTGTGTTTGCTAAACAATCAACTCTACAAAATTCTAAGATTTTAAAATCTTGCCTGCTATAAAATTACTTTTTTTTTTACAACCAATGAAGCCATCATAGATACCACATTTTTTAATTGACTAAAAAGATTATTGCATTACCTTATTTCGTAAGAACGGAATGTATGAAATAACCGTAATAATAAGGATTAAAATTCCTGCTACGGTCAAATTATAATATACAAATGAGAGTGTAAGCAGAAATAACGAAACAGTTTATGTCCCGCACGTTCCCACAGGAAAGGTATGCGATGGACGGGAACAGAGTCGACAGTGGAGACTCTAATCATTTGTAAGTTTTTTTTGTTTTTTTATTTATGCTTGAGCTATGCAATTGAGTAGTGAGTAATAATAGGCTTATATACATTTTTTATGTTATTTAACGATAATTATACTTTATTGTAATAGGAATTTTAATTCAATTTCTTCATTTTTTCATTTCTCAATTCATCCCACTTTTTAGAAGCCAGAATAAAAAAAATATATTTACGCCAAATAATTTAACGAGTTATGAAACAATGGAAGCATTTTTTCTTGATTGATTTGTCATTTTTTTGATACATTTTAATTATATTATAAACCTTGACATTGTATAGCAAATGTGTAACTAAATTAACGTACAGAGTTTTCTGAAAATAATTTAAGCATTTTCTTTTTACAAGCCAGCCAATAACGTTCTAACATGTCTCTACAAGGTCCTCTGTTTTGGTGCAACGAAGTATGCGCGTTGATATATTGGGGCTTCGGTCGGATAGCCCCCGGCGGCGGTTGGCCCTGACTATATTCCCTACAACTGTGGGTACTGGGCTGATCATGTAGTTAGCGGATTAACTTGTTATATACGTAGGTATAAATATGTATAGTGTAAACAAATTGCTGTCAGTTGAATTAACTGAGGTGAATTAGCCACCTCTATTTTATTTTCTACTTTGATAAATATTTTTTGTTAGTTTCAGAATTCGTTAAATTTAACCGAAAAGTTTGATATAATAATACAATTGTTTACGACATTAAAAAGGAACACATACAATTTTTTTTTATTAATTTACTCACTAATCCTAAAAAGTAAGGTACCTTACCCTACAAAAAACATTATATACTCTTCCAGAATAATTCCAATATTCTTTTACATAAACTGTTTGATGATTCTCACGCTTCTCTGAAACCCTCACGGAGGGCGTGCCCGGTAACTAAATAAACACGCATACGATACACATATATGTATATACCGCAGCCGGCTACTGGTTTACGCGGTAGCCAATCAATGACTGTAGGTAAAAAATGATGTAAGTATATAGAACCGTGAAAGATGTAGACTGTTCCTGTCGATAATTTTATTCTTTGAGATTTAGTGTCCTGGTAAATGATTCAGTATATTGAATTCTATTTATAATTCCAAGTTCCAACTGAAATAAGGGAATTCATTCTTCAAGAAAGTTTTTTTAAATATAATTTGAAAATAATGTGAAGAAACTTTTTAACTACAAAGAGCTATTCATTAAATGTATATATATAATCTAAGTAAAGATGATAAAAAAAATGATATTATAATGTTAAGAAAATTTCGCAAGAACAAGAAAATCGTTATCAAAAAACCCGAAAGTTGTCGGTGCTCCGAATTCTGGTCCCTGAGTTGCGAATCTTGCTGGTTACGAGTTACGAGGCGCAAAAACAGACCAAGATATAGGTGCATATTACAGAATGACGCGCAGCGGTGGTCTCTACTTGAGAAGCGTCTGAATGACGTATTTGTATGAAATGACAGACTATCTGTGCTCAATTAAATCTCTCATATATCATAGTCTGCGTTGATCTCAACGCCGAGCATTATTCTGTGATACGGACCATAGTAAAACTGGATGTAAAACGTTTGTTCTCACACATAAATCCATCAATAAATTTGTTATGCCTTGGGGACTACTGACCTCTAATTAAGATGTGAGGTTGTGCTGTGTTGTATTTATGTTAATAGAAAATTTGAGATTCACTGACCGCATGATTTTCGACTTAGTTGTATATTGCTTTAGGGGGCATTTTTATAATATGTGTGTTTTTTTTTTTAATTAGCCGATTCTTGGGACAAAATAATGTCATAAAGTAGGTACTAGATATTGTTGTTTGACATTAATTATTTTTTTAATTAATGATTTAAATAGGGTCAATAGAGTACGTAGGTACTACGTTAATCGTACCTTATAGATCAACACTGTACAGGGTCATATATTTTGACAAAATTTATGTACGCAAAACAAAGAATAATGACGTCATCCACATAACCTAATCAATTCGACACGCATCTTCGTGCGTGCGTGTGCGCTTGGAAAAAATGAAATCCGGCTACTGTTCACCAATCAGGAGGCGGGGGGCGGAGCGCGTAACACGGCAGCGAATTGTTGAACCGCGTTTAAAAAAAGAATATTCATTTTTTTCACCGCTTCGTCGGCGCGTGAGTTGTGATCAGTGTGGGTGGGACTTTCTATAGCCCGCAGCGTTTTTCTCGTGGGATGCAAACGATCTTGCCTATACAGCCGATACACTATAGACATTATAATATGAACTGGTATCGTCAGTTAAATTTATATGGGAGAGTCGAATTATCTTTTTTATAAAAAGGTTCGTATCTATGCGATTTTACGTGGCATTTACAGGTTAGATGATTAAAAAAGAAATAATTATTAAATGGAATTCAAAGTCGCTGTAATATTGTATTACTGTAAAAATACCGTGAGCGCTCAACATATCTAAACAAAAACTCATTCAGCTAAAGGGAAACTTTCATAGTGATAATATACAAACAATCTCTTTAAAGGCCAAATAAACACTCGAAAATCCGACGGACAAAGGCCAACTGCAAACTGTAACGTTAAGGCTATGCACACACGACAAAAAGCGGTCAGGTAGACATCACCTGTGGCGCTAACTGGGATGTTTGCGGTCAAGCCGCTCAAATAGCGCCATGCGAACCCACCTTTACAAACAAACCGAACTCAATGGATTGTCGCTTGTGAATGAACGTGCTAAGTGCCTAATGTGGCATCGTAATATACTTTGAAGTGTTAAATAGTTTTAAAGAAAAAAACGGCAAACAAATCTGAAGATACGTAAAAGTCAAGGATCAAACATTGATAAACGAATAAACATTAAAATTAAGACGAGAATTACAGAGAAATAAGAAGTTTATCCATCACATAGACGTATACATGCATACCATATTACAAGAAACAACAAAAACAATGACCTAAAAGATAATGATAAACTTAAAACTATGAAACAACTACCTACAATTACGTTAAGAATCTTCGTTGTGAAAGATGTCTGTCCTCCACTCAAAGATTACAGCGAACACGATGGTAAAATACTTTAAGATAAGAAAGAATCAATAAAGTGGCCAATAATAATGTTTCAATCGTCCCACCTATATCGCTTAACAAATGGCATCAATACCTATCCACAATATTATCTCGTCGGGTAGTCTTCAAAGAGCACAAAAACCAACTCGTGCGCAAACATACGATAACTTATCTATACGCCTCACCCAGCTATTTAAACAGAGATAAAACACAAAAGAATGTATTAATTCTTAACATTACACCTATAATTGCCATTGTAGGTAATCTTAGTAATTTCTATCAATAACTTTATGTTTCCGATAAGTTTAAATCCTGTTTTAAGATAGGCTAGCCATGTACAATTTTCATTATCGTTTGAAGATTAAATTGTGTTCCTTTGTTTTTGAAATTTTCCAATTGAACACAGAATTAAGTTCCCACAAAATCTACACAGATTTTGTGTGTATTAGCTTTGAACATTTTATGTCGTTACCTTCCCTGGGTTTCGTTCGAGATGACTCAAGCCTGCTATTATGACCGATCTTCTAACGCTAAGAGATATTTTTCGAACATTTTATAGAGAAAATTAAAATTCTAGAATGTTTGACACCAAATTTAGAAAGAACTTAAGAATAAAACTATATTCCCTACACTTATGGACATGTTGATCAATAAGAGCATTAAGTTAACTGGTAACATGATCCAAAATGTCTTTAAAATCATTCCAAAAAATATAATTATCTTTATGGATTTACGGATATAAGGCTAGGTTTATCCAAAAAAACTCTACTTTCCATGATGACTGAAAAGAATTGTCACGGACTTGCAAGTTTATTTAGTCCTAGTAAAGCAAGAAGTGCTTCTTAATAAAGAAGACGCTTACGATAAAACTGATTCTGATGATGAAGAAACATCTTTTTTGTTACAATCATCATAATCCATGACTTCCACATCTAAACCTCGCAACACCTTATGTAACCTATTGTTTATCAACCTTAACTATATGTTAATATTTAACACATCTAAACCTGGAATTCGTTTATCTATAGCCGAGATTCTCGACAGATAAGCGTAGCCGGAACCCAAGAACCTTTGTGTTTTATCTCGTTCAAACAAAAGTATCCTGCCAGCAGTTTGCTTTGTGAACAAATTATGTTGGGAGTTTCGTTATGTATAAAATATCGGCTTTGGAGTTGTATATGACACCTTATTTTGTGTACTGGTGAAGATAGCGATATCAGATATTGATGCTGTGAGAGAGAATAAAGAGAGGATGTAGGAGGTCTCAATAAACTGGATTTAAGTCAGTGGGTAGGATTCTAGTAAAGTTCGAGACAAATAGTGCCAGCCAGAAGAAAGATTTTTTAAGACAGTCTTGTTTCGACAAATATCTGAAAGTGAACTGCGAGAAACTTAACAGAGGTTGAAGATAATTGATAGTCTTGATAATACTTTCAAAGTATTATTTGAAGTAAAATATTTCAAACGAATGTAATATTTTCAAGATTTAAAATGTCAATTTAAATGGGTAATCTTGGGAAATACTAACAGGCGAACCAAATGTGCCAGAACGGGTCAATTGTTCAGGCTAAACAATTGACTAAAAACACAAAGTTTAGTTGCTAATCTTATTGCAGAGGCTGAAACGTTGATTAAGGGAAAAGTGTCGATCAGCAACCAATTAATAGATAAGTAACTTGAAATAAAGCTTTACATACTGCTTTATCAAAATTTAACCTGCCATTTTCGCTGCATGCGCAGTTTTTTATTTAACATTTTTATGCACATAAAATAAGAAACAGTAGGTTCCACATAACCATACATCAGTTTATTCCAAAGAACACCGATAGTCATAATCATAGCTAAAAAACCAACAAACATAACGACCTGTGTCCACGATCAATATTTAAGTATCAAAAGGTTATAAATGGTTACAACGTTCGTTCGGCGGTGTCATGACAAAAGCTTTTCTGACAATAAATAATCATTGTCTTCAGATTATTCCTCCCCGTTGGTCGTAAACACAAGGCAATGTGTTAATACGTGCCAGTATATACGTGACAGTACGCGTTTTATTTGTGGTGAAACGAAATAGTGATGGGCGTTCGTTAAGACGAATCGACTAATGCAAATCGACTAAATCGATTGTTTAGTATCCCATTATGTGGTATCGTGAATGCAAGTTATAATGCATCTTGGTGTGTACTATATACCATTAAACAGCGTTGTGTTGCTGGAGAATATTTATGTTGTGCGAGGAAAATGAAGCAGGTACTAATGATGCATTTCAAATTTAAACATTTTGTAAGACAGATATTCTAAACATGTACAAAAATTATGTTCAGCGACATTTCCTAGAAATCAATACAATAAATAACTTCGTACCCTTAATTTGACACACAACCCCGTCACAAAAAATACTACAACACAATATTCTACATATTTTACTAATTCCAACCCTAATAAGAATAATCGATTATACATATAAATCGATTAAAACCGTCCATCACTACTAAAAACCGAACGCGGTACGGTTCGGCGAAGTTGAAAGAAAGTGGCGATGCGCAGGCGCCCCGTCGTGAGTCCTCGACATTCCCGAAAGGTTCTACGGATTCGATATTTGAAAATTTAAATATGGGCACCTACAAGTGGCGAATTTAAAGGCCACTTTTTAATGTCAGCGGGACATATTCGTTTGAAATGGACATTTTAAAATACTGTTGAATTAAGTACATTACGACTTTATAAAAAAAGAACTTTTATTAACTGTAGGACAGATGGGATTCATCGATGATTGCAAACAAATGAGAATATTAATTAACTATGAATTAATAAACAGACCTCTGAGCAGACTTTTATGATTTTAATTTAATCTTTAACTCAAAATTCATTGTCTCCCACGAATTTTACAAAATTGAAAACATTCTCCATTGCCTGATTAAAAGCTAATATCCTATTTATAAGCATTTGCAATACATTTTTTCATATACTGAAATTATTTCCCGTCTGTTGTAAGAAAATCTTGGAAAGAAGATAGAGACTTGAAGTGTATGAAGGAGAAGGGTCTATGAAAGGCTATTTCTGTTCCTCCTATCTATCTGGATATAGTAATATATGTACATGAATTCGTTTACATTCCCTTTTTATTAAAAATTGAGATTAAGAAATACTCAATTAAATATTTAATAAGAGCCTCAAATGTTTTTTTTTTACATACAAAAAAAAACATTAATATTTGAAACTATCATATAAATATCGATACCGTTCACAATTGAACGGTTTCCCGGATAATATTCGATTTATCTAAATATATTAAAAATTCTCAAAGATATAAAAATCTAAAACGTCAAATGTTTAAAAAATTATTTATCCTCACAAACTATATGATTATCATCTGAACATAATTGAGAGTGATCCACAATTGGCAAGGTGCGCGGGCGCGTGCTTGGCTGCCACTGCGATACGCTATAAACCGGGAGCTGTATCATTTAATATAACGTTTATCGGTGGAATTGCAAAGGTTTATTATATTACTAGTCAACCTAGAAGTATCTACTTTATTTTATTATTATCTAAATAAATCCGAATGTTTTTAATATTTTCAGTATCTGATTTATAATTCTATTTGACAAACTTTAATGTAGCAAAATAAAAAAATGCTGGAATAAACTCAAATATAAATTCATTTTTTTCTAAAAATAAATTTTACCTTCTAACTGTAATTAACAGCTTACGAGTTAAATTAGTGAATGAAACATGCGACTCACACTGTTATTTTTTCGAACAGTTGGGACAATAAAAAATCGTCATTGGTTTTAAACATAGATCATTCATAACAATTATTTTGCTATATTTTACCTGATTCTAAATAAATGCCACAAAAGATAACATTTAAAAGACACTGAAAGAACCTTTTTTAAAAGAAGATTATAATTTTAAATTTTCACAATTTTGTACCACAGCTCTTAGCCTAAGACAACATTGTACGTAATTACGGATGTAAATTGAGGCGCTTCGAGCTACAGAAATTGGCTCAACTTGACACATAAATAAGTTATTTGTCTTTTTTGTTTGCCGATAACGATCGCTAAAGTTATAATTATATTGTTTGGGGTTTATACATTTAGGATTTTGCATTTAAATTTTGTAAAGCACACGCATAAATAAATATTGTTCAAACCAAAATGCACAGTACAAATTAATTTTATGAGTTTAATAAAAAAATATCATATAAGGAAATGTTATCGTACATTTCCATATATACTTATTTTCGTTTATTGGAAAATATATAGTAACGGGTATGCAATTTATATTTAAATCTACCAATGAAATAAATTGCCGATGCAAAAAGAGCACTTACTCTTAAGAACAAGAAATAATTTACAGTATTGCAACTTAAGGTTATAGTTAAACACCGGTTTATCGTTATTTATAACTATTCGTCTCATGCAGTTTAATTATCAATCGCAATATCAAAGATTCATATTCGTTGAAATACAATTGTCGAGAAAACATGCAATTATAATCATGACTGATAAAGCGTGTTTTCGTTTTAAACATTTTTTTTTTGTCGTTCATTAATATTTTTAAATTAATGTTAATTATTTTGCGTAAAAAAATCACGAGAACAATATTTATAGGACAGCTTATGCACAACGTTTTAGTCATTTTCCTGTTCTTATACTTTTGATGCTGCTAGCTTCAAAGATATTCTAGATTCTCAAATATAATCAGAGCCTTCTTTCGTCTAGTTTTGAGTGTTTAATTCAATAACAATGAGAAAATAGTAAGAATTTCTATAGTCCATTAAACTTTGAAAACTTGAACGTTAACACCTTTTCTAGTTGCATCAATTAAGAAGATTCGCATGGAAGTCTCACGGGAACATATCTTAAAGGTGTCAGAATGTATGTCTAATGATGCGTGCGACACAAAACTTTAGAAAATCACAAAAGCCTCAAGTGTTACCTTAAAATATCTCTCAACGTTTTTTTCTACAACCATTATTCTTTTATTGTTAAATAAACCATAAATCGTTATAAAATGGTCACTATCTTACGTTGAATGGTTCGGTCGGTGGGTGCACATGATTTTAGTAAAAAATGTCTATAATAAGGACAATATTTTTGGATGTCCTTTTGTGGTGCAAGCGCCGATAGGCGCTAAGGCGACATTTACATGATAATAGCCACTATTATTCAAATAATTTTTGTGTTTGTGTATATGAAAGGATGGGAAACATTTTTTTCTGTAATTATTTGAGATTCCTTTTGATAGTTTATTGCGTTCATTACTTTAATGCGATATTATAATTGTGGTCTGTATGAGTTACTATTTTTAAAGCCCTGCTCCGTCCGCACTATAATTAAAATACTCGCGATATTTATCGCGAATGTATCAACATTTATAATACTGACCTAAAGACTCAGAACTGTGAATGTGTGATATCCAAACAGGTATCGCGATTATGTGTGTGAATGTATGAATATTATGATTAAGCAGAATGTGATGAAAATGCTAATTATGAATGATGATGAATTAATGAATGATAACTAAACTTTTATAATATTTTATCTAAAAAAGACTTAGAATAACACAAACATACAAGACATGATTCAATCCTCTACTCTCTTCTTGTTACACTTTGATTAGAATTTAAATATTTTGTAGAAACTAGGCGAAAAATTCCGATAAGTCTTTACAAATTAAGACCTAAAGTTTTAAATTAAGAAAGCGACGATTGAATCATCATATACAAGAACAAATGTCAGAGTACTCACTGTATTCGGGCGATAGTAACTGCGATATTGTTGATTAATGTTTATTTTTACGTATTAATTACTCGGCTGCGCGGCGGTGACTGTTGCGTTTGCAGTAAAAAACAGTAATTTATTAGTGGCGACTTCTCGTGTTGGCACGGGCTTAACGAGTGTGTGGCGTGCGGTGCGGTGGACAGAAAAAACTGGCTCGCTTGGTACGTAGCTCGAGCAGCAGTGGCCTGAGGAAGAATAACCCCAGGAGTCGATGGGAGCTGCCACCGCTTCCGAACGTCCCCGCACCCCGCACCGCCTCCACCCGCCCGATACAGATCACGCATTCTACGAATACCTTTAGCTACGGCACCGACGACCGCCAGCCATCTCTTTCGCTCCAGTGCTGGTGCTGCTGCGCTGGAGGTCCGAAGAATCACTGTCGCGGGGGACGGAGGGGTTCTAATGGAAGTTTCACAGCGAACGACGCTTCCTAAGTTCACCAAGTAAAGGTCACACGGGCTAAGCGAGCCGAGCGACGCAGCGTGAGCGTGGAACTCAACCGCGGCGAGGTAGCCGCGCGTGCGCAACACCGGCAGCGCCCACATGACCGGCCGTTTAGCTGCGCGCACTACCCGCGAAAATATAGCTGTCTTGCTCGCACTTACCATCAAGCATATCCTTCTCTTTCACACACGGAGACGTGGAAAAATGTATCTAGTTCTGTAGAGGCGACGCGGAGTGCAGTAGCTAAGTTTTTTTTTTTTTCGTTTCAATAAATTTGTGGTTGTTCGTCTCGCTTAGGCGCGCGCCCGGGGCGTCGTCGAGCGAGACGGTGTATTGCCACCGGGTTACGCCTTCCGCGCGTTCTCGTTATTATGTAGGTTGGCCACGTATTAGAGCCTCCATGTACTGGCGCAAGTATAAAATATAATATTGTCGTAAATACGAGTTGTTTGCGGCGTGGCCGGTTATTTATGTTCGGTGCGCGCGGCTACCGTGGTACGCGCCGCCTCCTATGTTTTCACATTACATAATCGATAGTACACTACATTGTTGCAATACAATATTTATAACAAAAACTTTTAGTAATAAAGATTTACATTCATAGACTGTTTTAAGACTGACACTTTAATTCTTTATAATTTCGTAGACACATTTGGATGTCCCGAAAACTTGATACGGCTATTAAAACAGTTTGGCACATGAGTTAGTAGTCCATCATTATGAAATACTTATTCGATAAAGCCTATTTTCAGTTTGAAATATTATCTGAATGTATGCATATTCAATCATGCATTTTTGTAGATATTGCCAAATATTTAACAAGGCGTGGGAGTTGTTCGGTTGCGAAGTAATAAATTAACAAAAACAGATATGCCGCATTCATTTTTTTTTTGTTTGTTTCCCTTTTTATTCCAAACTCTGTCATACATCTTTTAATCCCAAATGGGGAACTTAAAAATACAATTAATCTTATAAGCTCTAACAAATTAGAAATACTATATTTGGTTATTTTCCTAATATTTCTATCTGCTTGTAGAGGCAGAAACTTTGTAATTTTCCTTTTTATAAATCTGCTAATAAAATGCGGTATTTTCAAAGAAAAAAAAATTAACTACGTAGGTATATAATTTGTAAGATTCAAAGTTTACCAAAATAAAACTAAGATTTATTACTACACTTGAAAGAACCGCTTTGAAAATATATCATTTTAAAATTAGTCTGAAATATTTAACCGATAATAATGAATAGTACCTATATATTATTTAATAAGCGTGTATACTGGCTATATAAGACAACTAGTAGCCCCAAAAATGGTCAATAATAGAAGACTTTACATAATTGCCATTAATTGGAATAAATATTAGCTTTTAGTTTCCAGTAGGTACTTACGCTATTCTAGGCAAGCTAAACTTCAAGAGATACATATGTTACTCATATGAATTCATGTTGTAAGACATATTATTCATTTATTAACTTCCATCTCACACAAAAGATTAAACTCGTACTTTTCTTTTCAGAAAATAAATTCTTATTTATAAGGAAAATATTTTTCTAAAAGAAGCTCATAATTTATTACTTCAAATAATCGCAAACAATAATTAATACAATGTAGATCCGAATGAGTAACCAAACGGTATTTTTTAAGACATAAAAATATACTATGTCAAAAATAATTTCCGATAAATGCTCTAGTATTCTTCCGCCAGCGCTCATATTTTTGTAACTTGCTTTAGACATCAAACTGTCTGTCAAATTGTCAGCATTATACAAGATATGAACTATTCAATTGTCACAATAAACAGCGCTGAGAAGCTGCATAGTTAAGAGCATCCCAGCAAACCATACTCTTGTAGAAGCCCTTCAAAGCTTGCGACGATGTAACAGATAGCCAACTTTAGCTTATATAATAATCTGTCGTCTCATTACTCTACTCTCATTACTCTCACTCTTAGATACGAGCTTATTCTCAGACCAGGCTGACATGGTACGGATTGGAGTGCACACATCATCGAAAACCTTATGCAACCCTCTCAGGTGTGCAGGTTTCCTCATAATTTTTTCCTTCACCATTGAACGAAACCATTTACACAATCCATTACCCCAGGCCTATGAACAGCAGCCAGTATCAGAAGAGGTTAGACTTGTACAGAAAGAGATTGCCATCTGATTTTAATTTTGAACCAATTTTTGAACAAATTCATTTTTTCGTCTATTGTTTACACTGGCAGTTTACACGTGGATACAGTTACCTTTTAAGCATCATGAGACCATAAACATAGAACCATGCCTACTGCCCCCAAGGGTTAGGCAGTTGTGTACTACTATGCACACACACACATTTCACCGATGTCATATAAATAATATTGACATTATATTTACTAAGTCATCCATGTAAATTCATAGGGTGGTCCATTTTTAACTGGAGAAAATACGGTACATTCAACACCTCCACTCTTATTGTAAAACTTTACAGAAATATAACGGACAGTCCGAAGACACGCGCGAAATATACAATAGAAACAAAAGCATTGTAACTTTACTAGCATTCCATACAACACTGTCACGGTTATAAACAAGCAATCAACTAAACAAGCGGCGACAATAACCGAAAACATCAAAACATATTAGGGGATGAATTGTTTTCGAAATTGGAATCTTTTATACGTCACGACGGGGGCTCATAGATGTATTGTAACATTATGGACTGCAAAGTGTCACACAATGTTTGCTCACAGTATTAAGAAACAAAACCTTTATGGTGACATAAAAAATATGATTGTCCGGCTTTTGTTGGCACAATGAATGGTCACAGCGACCACACTGGAGGGTTGGTGCGTTGCTAATTTTCTAATTTACGGTACTGTTAAATGTTAAGTTATTAAGATTCAGATGTATTTAGAAGCGAATTTGACAGTTTTTCAATTAGGATTTTTTTTCTTCGAGTCCAGTGTTTTGTTGAAAATTTGACAGGAAATATACTTAATTAGTATAACTGTACTTATACCTACAATAATAATTATAAATATTCACTTGTAATGACAATAAATTATTGACTAATTTATTATACTTAATTATATTTTAAGTCGAAACTCGACTGAAATTACAGTACGCGTTGATGTCTTTTCTTAGGCATTCTGTGCCGTACATTTTGTCCTTCATATATTGCCTATGTAACTTAAATTATTGTTACTATATTTTCCTATTCCTAGTCACAAAAATAATAATAGTATTTATTAAGAAATCAAATATTTTATTAGTCCCCTACAAATCGATTACCTTACTAAGTTCCACTCGATAAACAATTCCGATTGAACAACGAGTCGTCTGTATCGATATTCAAACAATCATTGCTAACATCGTATCGGAAAACTCGAGCGTGTTAACAACTGAGCAGTGAGCACGCTACCGGCCCCATAAAAGCGAATTGTATCTGCACTTCGATCGCTATAGACCTTATAAAGAGACCGGCTAGCCGAACGCCGTCTAAAAATAATGTTTTGGCTCATCATTAGCCCCACAATGCGACGCGATCGGTTCGTGCTTTGTCTTTTTAGTCGGTGACGCAATTCATACCGAAACGGAACAATAAAATTGTTGTACAGACTAAAGAAATTTCAACTTAATCATCTCAAAAACAAAGTTGATTTTACAATAAGTACTGCTGTTGTTGATCTCCAAAAGAATTGTCCGTTGACAACAGAGACATCGATGCTGTTCTTTTTTTGAATATCGATTGTAAAGAGCATTCTCATGGGCTGTGAGAACTTTCAAGATGTACAGTCGCAGCATAAATTCTTTTCTATTCAATGTCTTTGTTACTGCTCAATTGTCGAAGACAGTTTTGTGCATGATCATACAGCTGTAGAACCGATGCTATCGGGTATTTCTAGACGGCTAAGGATATGACAGGATTAATAGAGGCACTGCCATATACGAGCGCAACATTGTCGATGACATCTAGTGCTTGAAATTACGGCTGCTAAACGTGTGGTCCAGAATTCGATTCTCATATCGAACAAAGTGTTATTATTATGATCTTATATGTCAGCATAACTTTTCAAACAATACATCCTTAAAGGTTATATTGAACTTATTCAATTTAATAAAATAATAAAAGCTACAGTTTGGCTAACAATACGAACTATTCGCTGATAGAAAATCACTAAACTTGTGATTCGATCCAACAGATCGGTTATATTTCTAACGGCTTTATTATAAAGTTATAAAAAATATAATATCTCATCGTGTAGGCATTAACGTATCATATCTACCGAATATAGAATATATTATTGCATTGATATTTCTGTTATATATATTTTATTACGCTTATGAATAATCATGTGGAAATTTCATTGATTAAACTACTCAGTTTTATATTCTATTTATATATTATACCTACAGAACCACGAAATTATTTTTTATAGCTACAAAATTAAGTCTCAATTTACTTTAGGAAACTTATTAAGTTATCATCATCAACATCATCAGCCAGAAGACGTCCACTGCTGAATGAAGGCCTCCCTCAAGGGGAGGGTTTGCCATAATCCCCACGCTTGGTAGGCGACTTGGGGATCGCAGTGGCTCACCGATTAGTGAGAGGACGCTGCTGCCCGTCCTCCGGTGTATGGCCGCAGTTTTAAGACATACCCGGGTCAAAGTCACTTATTAGGTATGACTTGCTAAATAAACGGCCTTTTTCGTGACCTGACCCTAAGTGTACGTACCTATACCGTGAAAATTAGACTTTAAAAACTAGTTCAGATTTTTATTGTAGACTAAATGTAAAGGTTCTTTTAAGATCTAAAACCCGGCCAGAAATTATACAATCATTCCTTATGAAAATCCAAAAATGTTCCCCTAATGTTCAAAATTTGTATATACATCTTTCTTCACGCGAATCGCGGGCATTGCTAATAATGATATATTCTACAATAACACACCTATGTATGTCTATGAGGCATAAAAACAGCTGAAATAACATATACTTAGACCAAAACCGCACAAGACATATTGATAGAAAAGGATGGAGAACGAGTTGGGGAAATGAAAAATATATTCTGACGCCGGTACTAATAATGGTTCAATCATTTGAGGAAAATATATAAAAAAGAGAAGTCCGTCTAAAGTTATCATAACTCCTTAATTAGACTGCCATACAGAATAGCCCTGTGTTATTAACATTCAACGACGTTTTACAAACTTAGCATATCACACACAAGCATCACGACTGAATTCCCCGAGGGGTGTTCTATTTTACACCAACATTTCGCCGATGCTAATAGGGAGCGAGCCTATTGCCATCTATCTGGCATAGTTCCAGCCTCAGTGCTGCTACTGAGAATTTCCATACAGTGAAACCCAATAATACTTTGCCCGACCTTGAATTGAACACAGGACCTCACACTCAGCAGTTGCATTTGCAACCACTAGACCAATGAGACAGTCTGTCAGCTTTACCGACTTCACCGTTTGTTAGTCAGCTTAGTGTATGGCCATACTTATAAAAAAACAAAATCTAATCTTATCCTGATTAAACCATACACAAATACCTTTAACAATAAAATCTCACCTAATTCCGCAAATAACAATAAAATTAATCACAAAAACTGCCTCATTCGCCTAGTGGTCCTAAGCGCGACTGCTAAGCGTGAAGTCCAGGGTTCAATTCCCAGGTCGGGCAAAGTGTTATTGGATTTTCTATATGGAAATTCTCAATAGCAGAACAGAGTCTGGAACTGTTCCCGATAGATGGCAATAAGCTCGCCTTCTATTACATGGGACTCAATAACAGCATCGGCTAAATGTGGGTGTACAATAGAACACCTCTGCCTAACCCTTCGGGGAATACACGCGTGATACTATATAAAAAATTAAACGTAACGGTTGACAAAACTAAAACAATATATTATTAATTGCAGCATCGATTTAGCATTCACGAGAAATCGATTAAAATGTACGGTATTCGATATGGATGATTAATAATTCTGATCTCCAATCTGCCACTGAATTCCACTGTTGTACAGGTAGTCCAGTGGTCGCATTAAATTATAGTTCTTGTTAATTTTTTTAATGTATAAAAAAACAAATAATATTTTATTTCAACGATGGTATTTTTATCGCCTTTGATACGATGATAAACTCATTTGCGAACGACTAAACCAGTACCTAAAAATTAATCAAGATATAACAGAGGGAAGCTCCATCTTACAATTTTAAGTGGATGGAAGAAATACCATTAATTTTCCCTGTTACAGTGCCCAAAGCTGACAAGATCTAGTCCTACTCTAAGAATTCCTGTATCGTGGGTGCGTTTACAAAGAGATATAAGATATATATTCACATGAACATAACACCTAAACCCGGAACAACTGTGTATCTGCAGATCATACAAATATTCGTTCCGTGCGGGAATAGAACCCGTGACACGTAGCGCAGCAGTCGATATTTCAACCACTGCTCCAACCATGCCGTCAAAGTTATTGAAGTACTTACTCGTGCATAAAGTTAAATTGGTTGAATTATTGTATTTAAATGTCTTCAGTACCGCAGAAAACACAGATCATTATTTAACCTCAGCGTGAAAGCTTTGAAATGATTCTTGATTTACTAACTCGAAGTTATATTATAACAAAGTTTTGGTAGCAATCAGATGACGTGATGATGATAGGGAAAAAGCGTCCACGAGTGGCGATACCCGAGTTCATCTGACGCGAAAACTATCCATCGAGTTTCTTGCCGGTCTCATCTCCATAGGACCAACCCACTTTTGAAACCGCGCAACTAGAACAATTATAACGTTTTAAAAGCGCCTCTAAAGACCCAGTTGAAATAAAAAACATCGCACCCTGGGCAGTCTAAAGTTTTTGTTAAAGTTGGGCAGCTTTAATACCAACATTGCTGACAGGCTAATAATTCCACTACGATACAAACGATCCCCATGTGATAACTTGTGTCATCACAACAGAACAAAAACGTAATGTTCACGTAATTCCTTTACAAACTAAACAAATGTTCTCATTGCTTTGGTTAGTTCACCTCTAATCTGTGTGCATTGAAACCCCGCTCAATTACGTTTTACAATCCGATCAACATACCTAATAAATAATTCAATTTTGCGGTCCGAAGATTAAATTACGACCGTTCACCCATTCTGTGTGCGACAATAAAAATGCTAATACTGTCCAACGATGTTGTAATTTACGATACCGAATATAAGAAAATAAGGTGACCGTCAACTAGGGTTGGCACCCCTACTATATTATTATAATATAGTAGAGGTGGCAATCTACTATATTATGGGGTAAGGGGAAACGTGTCCTACGAAATACTAGGGGATTTATTTCCTATTTAGAACAACTATTTTTTACGGCATAGCCGCTTCTTTCTTTTTTGTGACGAGGAAATTTATTCATCATCATATGGAGTAAGATAGATTCTTAACTAACTCATACTATATTTTATTGTATTTTTTCTCGTATACTATATTTTAAGGGGACTGAAGTCGAAACTTCTATGTAGTTCTAAAAAGATGGTAACCCTACCATCAACCTATACTTATTCCTTTTCTCGTTCCAAACTTTTTTTCTTCAAATATTTGCTGTGAAACCATAACGATTCCCATCATTAGCACCCTGCGAACTTGTAATTAATGTTATTTTGTTAATTAGCCTATAATTATGTATTTGGATGATAATGTTCCAACGGCTCCTTAAATTAGGTTCGTTATGTTTTCGATTGCGAAATAAAGTAAAAAAAACTTAAAGGAAAACGTGTGTGAATATGTTTTAGTCGGTCCTATGATGACCTAGAAACATTTAGTGCTTTACAAACTACGTTCGAGGAAAAGAACAAAACGAACGAATGACGTATGATCGTAAATGGGTGCAGTTTAATCTTTGTTTAAATACTCGCTACACCATGTGTCATTTCAGGGTTCCGTAACTATTGTAAATCTTAACACAGGCACTAGATAATTAGCCTGTCATGATTTTCTGCTGAAAGACCTCACACACAGTCCAACACACGATGTCCACGATTCCAGTCGCAACATGTCTGTCAGCTTCGCTGTTTAGAACGTCTTTCCATCTGCTCCATGGCGAAATTCTTCGTATCATTAAAAATCATGAATTATGACCAAGCTAAAAGGACTTCTGTAACAAAGTTTGTATTCCACAGGTATTTAAATGACAATCAATCCTATCTTGAGCCAGTTCATAAAGGCAAACACAAATTAATTTTACCATAAAAAAAAAACAAACATAGTGAAAATGAAATCAAATAACAAATAAATTCCCTACGTGAGTTCAAGTGTTCTATCAAGTTTCTTTCCCCTTTTATGCAAGAATATTGCCACGATAATTCTTTAAAGAGAGATCTACGATTTTATAAATTTGAATTATTATAAAAAGGAACAGAACCGACTAGAGCCAGCATCAACAATTAACACTATATTAATGGCTATCTACACTTGTCCACACAAATCATTATCTAAATGACATTTTCAACGTAGTTTTTTTACATCTTATTTCCTTCCTTATCATTTTATTGTCCGTATGCTTCTATTTCGTCGTCCGAACAGGCGGCCACGCCAAAAAATCAATTTACATGTTATTTAATGAATGTATTATGCAGATTTAGTCGATTTTATTCTTCGAATATCGATAAATCTGAACGGGCGAGACAAATAAGTCATAACATTGGACCGGGGGTAAGGACAAGGCCAGATAACTTCTTTTTTTTTTTCAAGTATCGTTACAAGAATCGACAAGTTTTCGAATAAAAAAACTTTATTCGCGAGAATAATTTGCAAGAAAAAAATACTAGACTACGCTGTTTTTTCACATGATCTCTGTCTATGTGATTTAATATTCATTTAGAATAGTAAAAAGCTAAGAATAAAAATACTGAAGTCTTCTAGGATAGCCAAAAACATCAGTCACTGATAACATTAAAGAATATTTTAATGACACCACCACCACCACCTGTTTTGTATTAATAGGAGTACGTACCTGAATCGTTGTTTTCTAGTCAAGGAAACCCCGTCAACCGGCTGGAAAACACTACTTTAAAGAAGACAACGGTTCAAAATTTGACAAAAACTTTGA
Organism: Shargacucullia verbasci; assembly: GCA_947562105.1. Taxonomy (NCBI): domain Eukaryota; kingdom Metazoa; phylum Arthropoda; class Insecta; order Lepidoptera; family Noctuidae; genus Shargacucullia; species Shargacucullia verbasci. Next base: position 5,430,347 of record OX387296.1, read on the forward strand.
AGCACTTGCTTTTATACTCATACTAATATTATAGACACTGCTGGTGAAAATACAGTGAAAAATATACCGATCCTTCTGAAACTAAATAAAAATACTCTACTTTTTCTAAGATATTCAATAAAAACTATCAAATTTACTTCAGTAGGTAGGTACTATATCAGTTGTCTATGGGATTTAAGATAACTGTGAAACAGTTTTTATTTAAACATTCTGCAACAAAAAATACAAATGTTTTTGGATGTTTGGTAGGTACCCCAAATGTCATCCATTCACTGCGGTTGACATTTAAAACTATTTTCGGTTACGGTTACGTTAATAAATATGTCAAGAAACATTAATGTTGCAAGTGTTGCAACTAGTTAAACTGAACCTAAATATGTATTTAATATGCATGTTTTTATAACATGAAGACCATTACTGATCACGATGAGAATTCTTTCACAGAATTCTTACAATTAATCTGTTTGAGATCCCTGAGGAATGTAACAACCCGAAGTTGTATAGATGTCGCCCCTGACGTTCTCTAGTAATGCTGTAGATAACAAAGTTATTTAGGAATAACTTAAAACGAATACTGCGCGTTTAACTGTTACAAAAATCCCAGTTATGGTTCCTTGACATGTATGCTTGTACGCTTGTCGTGAACAGGCGTACAAGGAGAGAAATCCTTATCATCTACCGCCAACAAAAAAGTGCAATTACACTACAAGTCGGTAAAGTCGGCGTTACTTTGTGCTACGTTACAGAAATTATGACTATTGCGAGGCATTACTCTTCTTTACTCATCGGCGTATGAATGGTTGTACATGTTCAGTACAATGGCTTGCCTGTCCCCCTATTATTTCGAGCGGCTGCCTTTATGCGGACGTCATCCGATAAAGGGGTATAAATAAGCGCGCGCGCATGTCATGTAACGTGGCGACTAGTGATTGTAGCGTTATGAATCATCGTTCGTATGTCGTTCGGAATTTATCGGGTCTGTGATGATTTTTGTAACTGTTGTGCTTATTGGATAGGGGGACGAGTGGGTTAGATGTAGTGTCCTGGATTCAAAGACGAGCTTTATTTTTTCATGTAGCTAAGCCGTTATTGCCCTACTGCTGGCAACGGACTGCCTCTCAATATGAGAAGGGTTAATTAAGCCTTAAACACCTACACAATCCCTAAACGTAAGATCGAACATGTTTTGGAGCCTTCTGAGATATACAGATATACTCGCGATGTTTTCCTTCAGACTCAAAAAAAGTTTTTCTTCGATTTGGAACTCAAGAGTCCAACCGAAATATTACCGCTTGTTCTATGAATGCAGGGCATAATTTTTCTCCACATAAGTAGGTCCAAAAGTTCCCCATTAGTTTTGTCAAAGAGACAGAACTTTTGGGGAATCTTTATGTAATTTCACCTCTGTTGAAAGAGTTATGTCTTTAAGAAAAGGTAAGTGTAATATATGTATTAAATATAAAACATTAATGTCCATACCGAAAGCACATAAATAACCCTTAATCGGTCACTAGCCTCAGAAATTGAAGGTGGAAAGCGGGATGTTCATTCCGTCATATTAAGTCGGTCATAAAGACCTCATTTACTGGGCCTCGAAGCAAGGTGCAAATCAGAATGAAGTGAACTGTTACTCCATAGTCGTTACCTTTTCTTAAGTAATGTAAGATTGCCTAGTGGCAGAACGCATGCCTTCCATGCAGGAGGGTCTGGGATTAGCCCGAACGTCTGACTTCTCGAATTCATGTGCGGTTCAGAATTTGATTAACATGTGCATTTACGGTGAAGGAAAACATCGTGCGAAAACCTGCACAGAGGGCTTTATAGGGTATGATTGTTGATGGTTTGTGTAGTCCACCAACCCGCACCATATCCGCGTGATGGAAGACGGATTTAACCGTTCTCATCCTAAAAAGGCACCGGTGCCTAGAGTAGTAAAACAGTAATGAACTGAATTATCATTTCTTACTTTATTTCTTAACAACCGCTCTACTTCTATCGAGCCAGCAATGAGCTTATATACGAAAATTGCTCATGCCATGGTGCATTAAACTGGCAGTCACCAAGTTCGCTGGTGTATAATATAACAATATTATAATTAAATCAATTTTTCTTAACCCACTTTGGTGGTCATTGATGCCAAAAAATGTCAAAGCAGGGTGACAGGTATAATTAAAACAACCTCATGTTCGGCAAAATAAATCATCCATCATTCAGCTCTTCAGAATTTGATCTACAAAATTTATTTGCGGGCGGCATTAAAAAAACAATTAATTCATTTTAACAAGTCAACGGCCTCCCATCGCGTCTGCCACAAAAGTACCGACTTATGTCGGTGGTCGCGGCGACTTGCGACATTATTTGCGAAGTGTCACCACCAACGATGAGCGACAATAACATTCGGACAGTAAAAAAATACACCTAGAAAAACTTGCCCTCAAAAGTTCTCAACTTTAAATCTAAGAGATAGAGTTGAAATTTGAGTTGTCCTGCAAATTGTTGACTGTATATTTAAGTTGGTCCTACATTAAGTAAAGGCTATAAAGGCACCCTATCGGTTTTCCGCGTTGTTCTCGGAACGCGTATTATGTTCGTATTTTGGATGCTTGTTTGTCTGTATGTAGATAGCCGAGTGGAAACTTTGTCGGCGCCAAAAAAAGACTTCCTGTGCGGTACGACACATCCGTTGGAGTACAGGGTTTTCACAGATATGGGAAAATAACTTAGAGCATCCGTACATTTATTTGGGTATGATTTAATATATAGGTTTGAATCCTCCTGGATTCAATTTATTCCCTAATTATATGCGCATTTATCACCACTGCTCTATGGCAAAGAAAAACCTCGTCAGATCCGTTATCATCCCTTCTTGTGTTACGTCACAAAATGAGGGTAAGTTTGGGTCCACTGTCTAAATTAAACAGTTCATACCATGGTTTAACCAAATCAATTCCGCCAACATCCCAGACTTTTCCTACCAAAACTCGAGAAGAGTCATGTTGGCCAACAAGTCAAACATCCCACAACATTTATTATAAGTAACTAAATTATATCAATAAGGTTTTGCATCGTGAAACATCACACGAATTATGACCCTCCTCGGATTACATATTGATACTTTATTTAAATGATGCCTAAAGGTTCTTTTTACGTTTTCATGTGTTCTTGGACCCTATTAAGTCTTTACATTGTTCGAAGTGCCAACACTTTAAATGTGTCTGACAAATGACTAGTGTGCTCTGGGCTTGTCCAAATATGGGTTTATTAGGTGTATAGTGCAGAACAGTAATATAGGGTTATTTGGAAACCGCGGGGCTAATTTGGGATTTAGTAATATTGTGTTGTGTGTGCTTCTCTCGGATAGATTTAGCTATGAAAATACGACCAAATTTCTAAACACAAGTCTTAGTATTTTTTTATGAAACCTGCATTTTTGTAGGTATCATAATTTACCCACATAATGTACAACACCATTGTAAAACAATTAATTAAAAAAAAAATTGGAGTTTCTTGCATCTTCATCTCCAACTTTTTGGAACGGTGCCGCTACTCAAGTCAAGAATAAAATTCTCGTTGAGTAAAAGTGCCCGAGACAAGTTTATTTGAAATATAAACAATTATACTCTATTCTAGTCCCGAATGAAACTTTTTTTTCGCAAATTACCCCGTTATACACAATTTTAATGGTGATTTGTAGGAGAATTTTATTAAAAACCTTAAGGATACCTATAGCCTCGAATTTTAAACAATGCCACGACTTCGTACTGATATATATTTCCCCGTATAATTAAGTTACGGAAAAGTCTTAGCTAAATATAAACCAATGTCATCAGGAGTAATAAAAATAAATTAAATACTTTAAGACCACATTTAGCATTTAAATGACATCTTTACATAATACACCAGGTGTCTATGCAGCGATCATTAGCTATAATAAATTAAATCTATAAAGGAGATGGGTTTGCAAATGATATCCGATAAATCATCCTCATCATCATAAAAATCAGCATACAAACACTTTCGTTAGTTTGTTATTTATTTATGTTAATTAATTATGCAGGGTTAAGCTTCTCCTTAAAGGAAATTTAACTTTAATAATCAAAACGACGAATTTGACGACACGATTGGCGCAGTGGCTAAGCGATTAGCTTTCTGCGCTACGTGTCGCGGGTTCGATCCCCGCACGGAACAAATATTTGTATGATCTACAGATAGTTGTTTCGGGTCTGGTTGTTTGTGCATGTGACATGTATGTTTGTAAACTGTACCCACGATACAGGAGAAATCCTAGTGTGGGGCAATGTTTTTTAAAAAGAAAAAAAAAAAAAAAAAAAAAAAAAAGAAATATTAATAATATTATCGCCTTATATCGCTGTCTTAACTAAATATTATTCTGTAACTAAAAATATTGTTAGCGAAAAATACATAATAATAATATTGGAGAAGAAGCGCTGCTTGGACATTAGAAAAAGGACCAAAAAGTACGTACATATTTAAAGCCATAGACTTAGAATTTCCCTAAATCTATGCTAAAAACAGAAAAATAAAGACGTTTTCCGAACAGAAATTAAACGTCGAAGCTGTTTTTCTTATAGAAAAAAAAGCACTTATGATATCTTAGCAACAATATCACTTCGGTTGTCTGTTTATAAAAATATTATGATACGATATTTTTATGCCCATCCATGAAACAAAGTGTCAATGGCCATTAGCGATGATGACAGAATTTCCTTTACATCCGAAATAACAATAATCTATTAATTTTATCACTTTTTTCCTGCAGACTTATCAGTGAGCATATATCACTGAATGATTTCGTTAGCAAAATCTAGTTTTCAAATCTACATTTTTAATAAAGCTCTGCCAAATGGGTAACGTTTTCATAGTGTCGTTTACGTAGTCAGTATTATCTAAACTGTGGTGTCATACTCATACATAAAAAGAGCCAAAAAATAGTATAATTACATACGACAACGGGTGAGGTTGGTGTATGCATTGAAGTCAGATGAGTCGGAGAAATATTTTGCGTTTACCAAACACTACGAGACGTCGACGACGAAGACACTTGATTAGTCAGAAAATAGGACATGATCATAGTACTCATAGTGTACCGCTAAATAAAGGTTCCGTTTTAGTTAATCGCCTACGGACCCCTAAAATCACACAATCAACTCTAAGATTGATTGAGAAATACCATTGATGAAACTTGTATAACTTTTCACATTTTATGGTCATTTGGCAAATATTGGCCATATTACCTGTCAACACCAATTGATTGGACATCAGAAATCATTTTGGTGTTTGTCCAGTTTATTATAATCGGCCGTTTGGATGCAAATGAGAATTTTTTTTCTGTTGATCCATTGGGACTGATTGATTTGATGAAACACAATTTCGTAAGCGTTCTAAAGTTAGGTGGATACGTAAGGAATGCAGACGTCATTGGTTGGATTAAATAGGTAGGTACTTTTGGACAGATATTCCGTTTTAATTATAGGTCTTGAAAAAAAATATCTAAAAATATATTGGATTTATCGGTCTACAAGTTCTCGTGGTTCTCAATACATTATTATTGGAGGCAAAAACGTAAGGGAATTTAAGTACAAGAGCTTGAAGGCACACTAAAACAAGGATCCTAATACAAATGCTTATTGGTATGATCAAACATTCAACATCATTTACATTTTTAGATGGTTGTTGATACTGAGAATGGCTACACAAAATAATCTTTACCTACACCTTCCAAAAATTGAAAGAACTTAAAGAATCCGTTCATTATAAATTATAGTTCTAAAATTAATTATATTAATTAATACGAACAATCGAACTTTAAATTAAATCGAAGAAATTGTAAATTACAGAACCGACTCCAGCATCAAAACTAAACATTAATAACGGCACTAAATTCGGATTAAAGGGAGTTAAACCTTGTCCATTGACGGGAGTAAATTTCCGAGGAGGCTTGCCTGTTCCCACGGCAAAGAGCCCCAGGCTATGTCCGTCTGAAACACGCCGGCATTACCTCTCTGAAACCTGGTAAACGCTAAGACGTAGTTATGAGACACTCCGGTTAGATTGACGATCGACTTGGCCAACTGATTTGCTTTTTATTTTGTCTGTATTTTGTAAAATCCAGATGGAAATTTGTTACGAAAGTTGATATTCTAAACTTATCGGAAAATTTAAACTGTTGGATTTAAACGGTGTTAGGTAGGTACATGTTTTTTATATATACTTCCATACCTTGTGTGTGTGTGACAATTGCACATAGGCTTTTCCCAAATGCTTGCCCAATGCTTCTGAAGACAAAATTACTTTCTAAAATTGTTATCGCATTAAAAAAGAAGGTCATAAGCCATCAAAGAATAGGGTTGCCCATGAAACACAAAGATATTTCATTGAATTTGCGCCTGTATAAAATTATATTGAGGAATTTCCCCGACAGGATCAATTTTCAGATTTTGGAGATACCTACTAACAGTTAGGCAATGAACGGGAACAAACCATAAAAATTGTGCCTATGGGCTATTCTAGACTATAATCTATCTCTGTGCCAGATTTCATCCAGATCCGTTCAGCCGTTCTGGCGTGATTGAGTAACAAATATCCATCCATCCATTCTGACAAAATTTCACATTTATAATATTAGTAGGATAGGATAGGATAGGAAGCAGGATATTACTTTCTTACCAATCTTTAATCTTCCGATTTGTATACCACGTTCCTTATTACAGTAGAAACTCCATAATACAGCTTCTGTACTTAATAAGCTTACTCTCAATAATTACGTACCTACATTAATGCCTAATTAATACGTACAGTAAGCCGCCCAGCAGTCAGTAACCATTTCAGCTTATATTTCGATCGATAAAACCATCAAATAACTATGCAAAACGAGATATTCGCGGGAGCATAGTATGCCGCCACTCCGCAGGGATTCTCACGTTCTACCTATTTTATTACTCCAACTGCCCTGGTTAACATTCTAGATAAACAGTGCGAAAATGAACCGTGTGCCAACGAGATAAGGAGGCGTACTAGCAAGAAATGCAGTGTGTAGTTGCGGTGTATTAATTGAAATGGTAATAGGAAAGCACTACTGGGTGTGTTTTTGTTGGACAGTTTATTTTCACTTAATAAAGGTCGCGTAAAAAACTCCATCATTATGATAAAATAATGTAATTAATATCATGGATATTTTCCCAAGTATCAAATTCAAACATCTTATATTCGCAAACCAAGTGTACAATATAGGTCTTACATAATAATTATTTAATAAAATCAACATTTTGATAAGGCTCTCCCTTTTCTCTCCTTTCGGTTTTTTACCAGGATAGTTATGCTAAATACGTTTTTGGCACAGAATTGGCAACCCCCATTGTTTCCATTGGTGTCATAAAATTCCACATTTGCGCACACTGTCTTTATACCCATGTTGTTGACTATTATTACTACCGAAGTTAAGATGTCAAATCAAACCACCATACATTTTAAACCAAGCAGAGTGCCCTTTTGTTCTCCCAAATAACTTGACACAGAAAATCACACGTTCTAAATAAGAAATTAGTATTTTACCCGTCTATACAAATATTAGTCACGGTAAGGAGGGCCGGATATAAAAAAAAATAACAAAAAGAAATCGATGATCTCCTTGTGAGGCCTAATTAAGATATGTATCGATGGCCAACCCACCCCTGTTTCAAGCACTATTGTCCTTCGCTACATAAAAGAATCACTTCAACCAACCGCTTAAACAAAAACGACCCTTATTTACATAGAATACTTGATTATATAACAAATAATTGATTGTATTAACGATAAATTTCGTTCAGAAGTAAAGAATAAACGAGAGATCTTGTAGTTCTATTTTAGTTTTTGTTTTACTGCTTGCGTAGGTGTTAAATTCGAATTACGGGCGATTCTGATTGATAGTGATGGGCGGGGAAAATTCTCGACGGTATTATTAAGTTTACGACTTTAAATTGATATATAAAAATCACATTTCGCAGTTAGTCTGATAGTTTTCGTGTAGGTCGATAGTCGCGCCTCTAATGAGACTATTAAACCATTTTTCTTAGAAAGTTTCCGATTTTGTGATGCCAATCATGATGAAGCTATCTATCTGCATATGAATGCGTTTATTAAAACGGCATTTGACATTATTTGCAATTTGAGACATGCATATGCAATTATTCTATCCATAAGTATTTAAAAAAAGCTAGTCAGTTAATTGAGCTTAACATTGTGATCAGATATGATTATAAAACTGCCGGGCAACCGAGTAAATCTGCTCATTACGTACCTACAGCATCATGAAAACGTGTTTATTAAAGCATATATTTCTTTTATTATAGGCGTGTGCCGACAAACTCCGTAAACACATTTGCATCCCGACCGAAAGCCCGCCGCAGAAACCTCAATCGATCGCTAAAAAAAATTCATCGCATTATAGGTACCCGACGGAACTACCTATATAACTTTCGATCCAAAAATATTATCTCAAGTCCAAAAAAATTAAAATACGAAATTGAATCTTGCGACGTCGATATAAAACCGGTGTCCATTCTTCGAACATAATCTCATAAGCTGTTGTGAGCAGTAGAGATTCCAATACAATAATACGTGCACTGGGCCGGCGCGCGCGCACTCTGATCTGACCACTACTGTGCATTTCCCACGGGCAGCGTATTGTACTGTACTGTTCTCTCTGTATAGCGTTGTCTCGCTCTCTCCTGATGGACTGCCGCTCTTTCGTTAAACGAAGCACTCCCACACACGCCGTCGGTATTTCAGATTGTTCTGAGGTGGAGACCGACATACATTACGTCAGCCCACAGCTTAGCTGCTAGAAGTTTGTTATCGATGTAACACTATGCTTTACTCGCCCTTCCTGACAATGTTTTAAGTTATAGAGATTATGATTATTATACAGATCATTCAGAATCGCATTGAATCTTGCCTTTAGGAAGTTAGCGATTTCGCTGTCAGATTTGATCTCCGACATGACAGTCTTCAAATGTAGCCAAAAGATCATGTTTTGTTATATTCCTCAGTAAAAGGGTTTCGGCGGTCGTACGACAATATGACAATGATTGTATAAAAATATTCATGATCAGTCACATTTCGTTTTACTAGAAGATGGATACTTAACTTTGGATTTAATAAACGATAGTCTGATATTACCTTTTCTATCAATCAACCTATCAATTCAGACAAACTCAGACCAATTTGCTGAATCGATAAAAAAATTGGGTTCGAAATGAATTTTGCACTTTTAACTTAAAATCTAACAGCTCTCTAATCTTTGTGTCAGTCTAGATAATAGCAAACGATACGATTATCTAAAATCGTCTAAATTGGCAATAATTTTATACTCGGAAATTAACTGAAGAATTCCGCCAATCACAACCTGCAACTACCAGAATACTAGCGGGTAGAAATACTGGATAACCCTTTACACACATTCAACCGTTTACCAATACATTGCTGCTAATCAAGCAGCTTTGATCCAACGTGACTTTCGAAACCGACAATGTATGCGAGAGAACAAAAAATATTCATTTGTAGATACGGAAAGCAGAGTATCATGGTATTAAGTTGTCTAATTCACATCTGTCTAGAGCGCGTGCATTCAGCGTCTCCTGTCAAGCGCAGCCGCGGGGCAAGACTTCATTGCAGCTAATTAGAGCGAAATATTTCGGAAACGTTTAGATTTAGAGCATTCGAAAATCGATTGAGTGACGCGATAGGGGGTTAATTTACTAACATTTTTTTGTTATTAAAATAATACTTTATTTTTATTTCGGGTTCTTCGATAAAAATCTTAAAAAAACGAGCTAGAGACCTTGTCCAATGAGGTGCATCGTGTGTGTGATCGTTTCACCTTGCGAAATAAGCGTGAGACCTTGGGTTCTATTCTCAGGTCATACATGAAAGATTTGTTCCGTTTAGGATCCCTTGCCAAGGCTTAAAGCCGTGCCGAATAAACGGCGATTCTAAACGACTAACCTATTCAAAATTCCGCCATCAACGGAATGTACTTACGACAAAACCCTGTTAAACGATATTATTTGCCACAGTGACTAGAGACGACAGGTTTTAATAAGGCCTTCCGAGTAGTATAATCATATATTCAAATGGCAGTCAATCAAGGGGCATTGTTTCCTCGTTGGGAAAAAAACTGGTCACCCATCCAAAAGCTGATAGAAGCAACGTTGCGTCGATTGATCTAAAAAAAACATGTGCTAATGTTATCCATAACTTAGGATATAAAAACCTCGAACGCCTTTCGAATTGATAAATAAAAACAATGGATTTGTAGAAAATGATTTATTTAAAAAATAGTCAACTTCTTGTTTTCTTACATTCAATCTTATCACTAAGAACTAATCTATAGCGGTTTATAAAAATATTAAGATCTGTAACACTTACATTTAATTTGTACCTAGTTCACATTTAAATATGAGCTGAGGCAGAGGAGTCAATTGACACAGGTAATTTAATTAATTAATTCTTTTGTTACGACCCCGAAAAATCTTGAGCTGAACTATTTAAACTATCAGAGATAAGTGGCTGAAAATCTGCGTATTTCTTACAAGTCACCTAGTAGAAATAAACTTCAATACAATGCCACTTTCAATGTACAGTACGTAACTGGGTCGATTCGGGCGATTTAAAACCTACCTATTTCATCCGTCAAAACAATAGTAGTATATTGATATCATAAAGCATCACTGACGTGGTTCGAAAAGCTGTTAAGCTGAGCTGGAATTGAGCTGGCCACGTCGGCCGTATGCCGTCTGAGCTGTGGGCCAAAATAACCACGCAGTGGAGCCCTGACCCAGCACAACGGTGGCGCTGTAGACCGCGAGAGATGGCGGGACGAACTGGACACATTTGGCAAAGACTGGTCATCTTTGACACAGAACAGAATAACTTGGAAATCAAGGGAGAGATCTTTGCCCAGAAGTGGGATGTGACAGGCTAACAGTAACAGTAAAGCATCTCAAAAACTAAATAAATTTTCATTGTTATCAAAAAATCTCAGTTTAGTAACATGTGACCGGTATTAAATACACAGAAATATTTTTAATTTTGTAAATGGACTATCGCGAATATTTATAATTACTTACATATTTCACGTTATGATAACTATCTTTATTTGAATCGAGTACTCACTAATCAATAATAATGATTGACTATCATCGATTAAAGATAACGGCCGTTATAGAAAGGTTATTGAATCTAAATAAAAACTAACTAACCCTATGGTTTCTATTGATTCTTGTTCATTTTCGTAAGGTAAGTAGCATCTGATCATTTAATAAACCTCTAGAATATAGGTCTATGAATAAAGAAATGCATTCATAGTACCCGGTGGGTAAGACTAGAGTGCAATATGAAAAAAGTGGGACCTGTTTTGCATAACGCGTCACAAAGAAATCGGATTTATCCGGTTACTAGTTTATTAGAAACTTCTATACCCCCGAGCATTCGCTCTGGGTCTCTGATGGGCCAATTAACCAAAGAGAAAAGAAGAGACCTGCAAGTCTTCTTACTCATTTAATCCCAAAGAGCAAGTCTAATCGTGTATCAATTCCACAAAAGTATATAATTATGTTGCAAAACTCTGACAATAGCGGAGAACACAGAAATTATGAAAGAATAATGTAGAACAACGTCTAGACTGGCTTTTACTAGTACTCGTGTGCTTTTAAGGAGTGCTTTAGCAATTCATGCTCTTCCTGATCTACAAAGGATACCGATGATGTATTTTTAGTTTGCATTTTTAAACACTGTATGTATTTGCGTCGAAATTCCCAATCCGACTTATTTTTAAGAACGAACTATGATGTTCCTCTATTGAAAAGGGAGGTTCCTCCGGCTAGACGAGGTGTCATGCTTGGCCTTGAGTGGACAAGAATGATTAGAATCTGACCGATATTTTGAATAAAGCGATCTGGCAGTTGAAGGTGATCAGCCCCGACAGTCTAGTATCTGAAGATCTGAAGGTGGAACGGGATTGAACTTGGGGACTAGTGGTAATGGATAATCACTTATAAAAATTGTATAACACAATCTGAAGAAGAAAGAGCCATAGCCGTTTGAGCATGTTTGTATATAGTGAGGCACCTACTGTAGATTCGGCATACCGTGGTACGCAGTGGCGTGCGGTCCATAAGTACAAAAAGACACTGCCTACCCTACATAACTCAGATGAATATTTATTATGTTGTTTTATTTTCTGATATTTTAGTTTTTTTTTTTGTTTTGTTTATTGATAGTAATAGATTAGATAAAAGAATTAGACATCAGAAAAACAAGATACTAAATATTTAACTGAGTTATGTAGGGTAGGCAGTGTCTTTTTGTCCTTATGGACCGCACGCCACTGGTTGAACGATAGACTATCATGCTTTAGAAGGACTTCGTATAAATATCACTTCGAAAGTCATCATACAAACAGAGTTGACAGATTACTTTAAACATTAATGAAACACTTATTATAAACAATATCTTTCCTAAAATGACTAAATGACTAATTTAACACTTTAAATCACCTTGATATCTTATATTAAAATCGTAAAATCTAAATAAAAACGTCAAAGCTTAGGAAACACTTGGTTGTTTTATTTCTAAATGAGGAATGTTGGAACTTACAGTAATCTATATATATAAAAGTGGATGTTGATATATATAAGATTGATAAACTGCAACACCATTGGACCGATCACCATGAAAGTTTGCACATTGAAGTGTTTTTTAATGGCGAAGGTTTTTATGCAACCATTCCTTTTACGCGATATCTATTTAGCTATAACTCAATTATTTATTACAACAAATAGTAATCACAGTGGCTGACATTATTTTAAATATAAGATACACAGCACTATTGGCGTTTTAATCTCAATCGTGTTATGTTATAAATATCAAACGCTATCAGAGAGATATTTATAAAATGGACACTTGTCGGAAACATGGACAAAATCAGATCATTTAACAAACAAAGTATCGTACACTTTACTAAATCATAACTTTTACATAGTATTTTCATATTATATAACTAATATACTAAGTAAACTGGTCATGACCAAACAATGCTTTGTCATATTAACAGCACAAGACGTTTTTACCTTACACAATTATATAGCATACTATCACACATATAGCATATATTCACCGAAGGGTTAGGCAGAGGTGTACTGTTGGACCCCCAAATTTCTTCGATAATTATCGATTCTTATATCGTGGAGCCTATTGCCATCTATCGGGCAGTGTTTCATAGAATCGTCCCCCTTTACTCATCATTGTAGGTATCTTTCTAAGGGGCACTGTCCCCAATCAGGATTAAGCTTTTATAGATTTATTAATTTAACGATCATATAACTAAAATTATGGAAAGAAAATTTCGACCGCGAGCAGCAATCGAACCTGCAACCATCTTATAGCACCTTCTTTATTGCGTCACTGAATCAATATGATCGCATTGTAAACATTATTTAATATTTATTTATATATTTAAGGTTAACTCGAACTCCCATTAAATTATTTCAAGATATCAACAGTAATAATTTATATTTGTTTGTATTGTAAATACGTTTTGTTTTTGATCGTATTATGCTACATTAAAGTTGAAATACAGGTTGAAATGGCAATGAGCAGACAACGTGGTTCCTAAGAAGGACAATCGCTGGATAATATTTCCAGACATTTACCATCATATGAACACTGACTGGAATCGATATAATAAGTGCTCTTGTTGTTTATGAATACTTTTGCCCTTTCTATGACATTTATACTCTAAGGTTAGACCAGTTGTCAGACTTTTTGAGCTACTAACGGCCGTAACGACTGTCACAGATATTCGTATAACGATTGGGACTGACTGCTTGACGTGCTCTCCGTGGCACTGAATTTATTCAGATGTGTGACGAGTGGTCATCCAGACTAAACGCAGCAAATGCTGCTAAACCTCTGAGACCGACTGATCTGCGCAGTAGTTATGTAACTATGAGACCTTTTCTCTGTCGGTGACTGCGCAGAGACAGTAAAAATAAGCCTGTATAATAATGTGAGGCTTTGAGCGAAATGTCATGAAATATTAAATGTTTTTGATTGCCTGTTTGCCTTCGAATATTTTTACTTTCATTAAATCGATCACAAATATTGAGGATGTATATGTCAAACACATTTTTTCGGGCATCCTCTATTTATTACATACTTAATCAAAAATTGTAAGTCACAATCTTGTTTACAAAGAAAAGGGGTTAATTTCTTTTTTATCAATAGTAAGCCTCTTTGCTATTTATTTATTTGTATTGGCACTGCGTTATACTTGTATTGCCCACACTAATCTAACGACTAGAATGGTGCACTGGGTAAACGCTCTATCTTACACTCTAAAACCGGACACATACGAGATATTTTTCAATAACCAGCCAGTTTTTTATTTCAACTGGACCTTTACAGATGCATTAAAACATCGAGAATTTAAAATATTCCAAAATGTTGGTTAGATTGCTTGCCTTGGTTGGTTTGAAAATTATTTATATTTTTCCTGTTACCAATTATTTATGATCACTTTGAAGCTGTTGGATATTATTATGATTATGACTATTGTTCCATATATTTAAATACTTGTGGAGGTGTAGATAATAGGTACCTAAGATGGTTCGGTCTATTTGGAGACCTTAGCTCTTCTAGTGTACCGTAGGATGACTGTGAACATTCAAGCTTGTCTCTTGAGACAAACAATGTATTCCAACAATGTTTCCACGACTCGACGCACTCAACGCCTCATATGAGCCTACTATAAAGACTGTGGGTTCGAATCCCGCACGGAACAAAAATTTGTAATATTTTCAGATTAACTATACTGTGTGTATTGCCAACGGTCAAGAGATATACTAGGTAAGGGGCATAAAAAATATATCAATTAGGAACAACCTATAAATAGGACTAGATTGAGATGAAATACATAATAGCAGAGTATGGTGACGTTATGCTTTTACAAATGATTGACGAGAGCTTGAAACAAAGCTTGTCTAAATAAAACGATATCGAACAATGTCGACTTCAGTCTCTCTTGAAATTACAAACCGAAGTGTATTGCAAACAAGTGCATAAGTAACGAAATAGTCAATAGAAAAATACTTAATTATTTTTAGTAGATAATAAAAACATAACACAGCATCACGCCTATATCCCCGAACGGTTAGGCAGAGGTGTACTATTGTGCATAGAAAATGATACCAGCCTACATTCTCTTTAAAGATGGACCATTTTGGTAAAGCAATACCCGTCACTACTAACTCAACCATTTTGGTAAGACCTAAACCAATTTTATTAATCAATCAAAAAAAAAAGTTAATTTTGAGGTAGGTCATTAAAATATTTTTATTCTAAATCGATGTTCCTCCTACACTGTCGTAGACCTAAACGCGGATAGGCGGACACTTAAAAACTATGACGCACTTATGTACTCGAAAAATAATAAACAAAAAACAATAAAAAATCGATTAATTTCGAATCAGAAGTAATACTTAAACTAGTAATATGCGCGGTATTTTTATAAGAATATTTATTGCAGGTTCCATTAAATTACTAACAAATACAGTCAATCAATGCCCAACAAGCATCAATCAAAATCTGCCTTATCATTTTCAATTTTTTTTACGAAGCAACCCGCCCTAAATATTCATTGATTTTATGAGTCCAGAGCACCATTTGTAGGGAATTGAATCAAATAATTATAATTTAATTTCAAACAATTTATATGAACGCGATAAAACGCCTTGGATATCTTATAAAGCTAGCGGCATCGCGTTTTCTCGCGTTCTAAAAAAACATGCCTAGAGTACACTAAGAGAAAAATTGAAATCGGACTTATACGAATAAAATATAGAAAGAGAATGGCTGCCAAAAATTGGCACGAAATGTTTGGGCTGAGCATGGGAGCGGTGATTTATAGGTTTAATTTCAAATGACCTAAAACTTGAATGTGATTGGCACCACACGGTATATAAAGGCTTATTATAAAAATATCAATAGCTTATAATTCGGTGGGAAGACTTGCTAGCGGTGTAGCGGTGGGTACAGAGGCAGTGACAATTATCGAGTAATCTAAACTATTATATCTCCATTTATAAAAGAGAAATACAACACACTCACTCACTGACTTATCACGAAATCTCAGAAACAACTTATAGCCTAGGTCCCATAAAGGGAGCTAGACATCAGCTAAGAAAGGACTACGAAAATACGAAATACGAGTTCTAAGACTGTATGAAAAAAAAATCTATATGAACTGAATTGCGTGGTGAGCTGATATATAAATTTATATAACGTCACCTCTTGTTCCAAGTGTTATAGGCATAAAATACATAGCGCCTCGTGCTAGGATTCTTATAAACCCCTTTTAAAAACTAAATGCCAACCGTAGATTGCATACCCGAGTTATAACTACACATCAGGCGCCCCCTGAACCCAGCCCATACGAACTAAAAATCCTTGCTCCCCGACTAAGATTCAAGCAGCTCTCCTATAAGAGGTTAAGTTAGAAGAACTCTCTATAACCTTAAAAAGACCGCGCATATCACCAAACAATTTAATTCCACAATCAAATTTGTACTAAAAGTACTAAAAAAATGTAACGTAAACCTACGTTATAATATTCTAAGTTATTTACAGGAAGAACAGTTTGTCAGCTAAAACTTCGGCGGGTTGCTGATGTATGCTCTGGCCTACTAGAAATGCTAGTTTGTGTGCGTACTGACATGGTGCTGGTACTCGGACCGTGCCTGGCCAGTTGTAGTACAGATGGCACAACTTGTACGTGATCCGTTGGCACTGGTCTGGTGTCATATCACTGCTGTCGTGAACTACTACGTAATGGGTTGGTGTTACTGTACCTTGGTTCACTTTCTGGGACACTATTAGGAAGTCGTACCTGGAATTAAGACGTTTAAAATGTTACACGGATTTATACGGTACAATAAAATTAATTTTCGACAAAAAACTATACTAGTCTCCTTCACTGTGGACGAACGAGGTATGGTGTTTCTCCATTGAAAAAGGATTCTCCAACCAGGCAAGGTGGTAAGCCTGGCTTTCTAAGCCCGTTGTTGCAATTCGAAAATTATGTTGTCGCTTGACTCCGATAGATGGCGCTGCACTTTTTGTCTAGTAGCTAGTAGTCGCTACGTCAGAAATAAAAGTAGGTTCCGCTTGCTAAATTTACGATGGATGATGTATACAGCACATTTAACATATTTTTTGTTATCGTTTGTCATTATTGTACAGCATATGGTTTCCCACTAATGGATATCACTGAACTGCCTCTAGCCACTACAAAGGGCAGGAAGATTAGTGTCTGTCAGCTTGAGATACTATAGTAACTGAGTGGATTTCAGTCAATCAGCTATCGGCATAAGATTGCCTCTATTAATCAAATCATTACTTAATTCAACTTCAAAAAACATCACTTACCAATCACGTCTGGTTACTCCATGATCCACAACAGTTCCTGGATTCGGATTTTCAAGTCCATTACCGCATTTCATGAATATCCTAGTATTGATACGCTTTTGTACCACGATGTAGGTGAGATACGGCTTATATTCTTGACCTAGTACTGACAAACAAATCTCCATTTGAGGTATTTCGTATTGTTGGACCAGTTTCAATTCACCGTCACCGACACCGTCCCTGTAAAAAATAAATTCGGGTTTTAATGACGTTCCAAATATTTTAACGCTAGCAAATCATAACGAGGAGTTTTATCATTTATTCATCTCTATTTTTTTTATTTATCATATCATTGTGGGATGGGGGAGTTGGTGATCTGTAATACAGGCATCTTTATGCATAACTCAGACACTAGCTTCTAACATATCCTAGACTGTGAACATATAAAGGTTCACATTCAGTTTTCGTAAGGAGAGAATAAACATTTATTATATTTATATTTATTTTTGCAGCTCGCAACCAATGGAATTTGCTTTATTATGAATCTAACGCAAAACTTTAAATGACACCCAAAATGTTTTTTAAAAGACAGCTAAAATCAAGTTTAAACAGCAAAATTGTTTAAACCAGTTTTAAGAACCCACAGATGATAAGTCTTAAAGTGAGAAGCAATCTCATGTTCCTTGATATTGACTCCCATTTATTTTCCAATTGGTTATTGTTTAAACATTAACTTATGGAACAATGTGTGTTGTGGGGGTTTCAAAATATTTACCTGTATATAATAATTCTATCAGGCAATCGCCCGTTAACATTGATGTAATGTTTGAGAGACTCTACGAGACAGTCCTTGAGACTATCGATTATCTCCTGTCCTCGGGCTTGAAACACGACTTTGGAGTACCAATGAGTCATGGACTGGTTGTATGACGCTACGAATGCTGAAAATACCAATGAAATTTAAGAAGATAATTACATTAATGTTTTAACTTACCAGTAAGCCCGCTATACACCTTCAGTTTTAACTGAGCCATTTAACTGTACAGTTGGACTGTACAAGTACATCGTACGTTCATACTGCCTAAACTGTTCTACACACCGAAAGTATTATCTGTACAGACCGACTGTAAAACTGAAGTCGTGTAGCGAGCTTTGCACTAATCGATAGTTGACAATAGTTACGCTATTCTATAAAAAAATATTACAAATACGAACAAATTTTGCAAGTTTATATTAATAAAAATCTTTATACAATAAACAACCATTTTTCCATCACCATTATCTACTCTGAAAGTCCCTAGGCGGGTTCTGGCTGTCTGAAAGAAATGGCTTTCAGCGAAAAGACCGCCATTTGTGTTATTTATTGACCGTTATTTATTGTTCCGAAATCCGCACAGACTAATTATAGGAAAGCAAAGGTCAACATACCGCAAACACTCTGCTTCTTTCTAGTAGCGTCGTGGTGAGAATCGATGCCTATTATCATCGCTGACTTGAAGGGTATAGAAATGTTCCACAGAGTACCGCCCAGCTTACAGTTCATTTGTAGTAAAATCTTTTGAGTTATAGACCGTATCTTGTTCTGGTTCATTAGAGTTCGGGCGTTTATTACCTGAAATGGATATTTTTTACTATAGTTTTTTTGTGAGATGCCAGATAGTGAAGGAAGCAATCTTTCTGCACTATTTCGGGTCTCTTATTATAAAAAGACTTGTGAGTCAGCTGGTTACGTATGTTGAATTCTCAATGATATCGAATCGGTAATACGATAGTGCTGGGACTCCCTCATTGGTCTAGTGGTCGCAAGCCCGACTGCTGAGCCTGAGATCCTCGGTTCAATAACCTGGTCGGGCAATGTCATTGCGTTTTCCTGTATGAGAATTCTCAGTAGCGGTACGGAGTCTGGAACTGTGACCGGTAGATGCCAATAGGCTCGCCCCCTATTACATGGGAATTAATAAAGACATCGGCGAAATGTGGGTGTACAATAGTACACCTCGACCTAACCCTTCGGGGAATACAGACGTGATTCTACCACCAGTGAATGCAATAATAATAACGTGTTGCAACTAAATTCCATAATTATTTTCACATTTATTCAAAACTAGCGACCCGCCCCGGCTTCGCACGGATAGCAGAGCATATACACCTTTATTTTTTTTATGTCGTAGTGTCGTATCAGCCCGTTACGTCGAGCATTTACTCGGCGCACGCCAGTAAAGCTCCCAGTCGGCATGATTTTTTCCGACATCTTCATCATCGTCATATTTCAGCCAATTTACACAAAAGTTTAACGAATTATACACCTTAACCTTCCTCACGAATCACTCTGTCTATCAAAACCGCATGAAAATCCGTTCAGTAGTTTTTGAGTTTTTCGCGAACAGACAGACAGAACGGCGGGGGACTTTGTTTTATAATATGTAGTGATAGTTCTGCCGATCTCCTAATTAGATTACTGAAATAGAACTGTTTGCTTGAATACTACATTGACAGAATTACACTAATAAGAATGTATGTATTACCAACCTGCGAAGGTACAGGGTTGTCAGCGCAGCAGATCTTTTTGATGGCGCCGTAGCGGTCATCCCTAGCCGAAGGACATATTATCACCACTATCTGTAAGTTGGACGTTATTGACTTCTTCAGGGCCATGACGTAGGCGTCCGTGCGGTCGCTGGGTAAACGAATCATTTCTGGATCAGCCACATTGATGCCCATTGGACGGCAGGAGCGCTTCAGAGTGTCTAGGAAGTCCTGTAAAATATAAAAGTTGATCTGCTGTTTTTTAACACATTAAGTTATAAATGACATTCACGCTTGATAGGCATTTAATTGTATGTGAAGCATGAATTAATCAACTATAAAGTATTGTGGTTATTCAAATAGTTGAAGAAATAGAATTTGCGAAATAATTTCATCATACGAGTAATAAAAACAAACTGCATGTCTCTTAGTTTACAAAAATATAACGCCAATATTTTATTTAATATTATGATCGCATTATTAATATTAATCACCGAGAAGTTTGTAAATGCGTCCTTTAGAATGCAATAGATTCGCCCCTATCCGATGGAACTTAATAACGCAATAGCTCAATTTTGGGTAACAAATCAACTCTGCCTTACACTTTGGGAATATGGTATGTTATGAATAAATCATTAAATATTTTTTTTATCAATCTCTTACCTTAGCAACTTGTTTATCCCTGTCAGTGTACAACAGTACCCACTTGATGATATCAACTGCCTGCATCACGTGGTTTCTCGTTATGTCGCCATTCCAGTCGGCATTAGGCTTGCCGGGGATTTTAACGTTGTTGCCAAAGTATAAGGTTTCTGGTAAAAGTGTGCGGGCGGTAATGTTGATGGTCTCTGGCGCTATGCTGAGACCCCAACCGGCTAGGCGACTCTTTGCAGTATCGTTTTTGAGAACTTGTTCTATGTACTGAAATATAAAGCGTTGGTTGGTCAGATTAAAAATTAGGGTACAGATAGCGTAAGATCTACTGAAAAATTTGTCATCATTTTTATGGCAACGACCTTATTACGTTAATTTTATAACAAGACAGTGCTAAAACGGTACTTTCGTTAACTAAATTAGGTTTATTGCGATCTGTTACGACAAGCAGCGCGTTGCATCTTGTAAAAATCGCACGTGTATATTCCCCACGTGCTAGGATTGTTTGGTGCACGGAAAAATCTTACATACATAGCAAAAAGCAAAATTATTTTACATTGCATATAAAAGCCAACTTAAATGGCTTTTTGCGGCTACGTGTCGCGGGTTCTACCCCCGCACTAAACGTATATAGATAGTTGTCCCGGGTCTAAATTTATACCTAAAAAAAAATACGCACGAAACTTGGATATTCGATGCGATTGCATTAATGTACTAAGTGATGTTGTAGGTCTATACTATTTTTTTTTTTACTGTTGATAGGCACGCGTTTTACCACTATCTCACCTGATGTTAAGCGATCAACCACAAACCTTATACTATATACAAGCATCTGTTTTAAAAATGAGTTTATTTCTTACCTTTTTGAACGCAGCATGGCGCTGATTTGGCGTGATTTTGGTGTAAGTAGCGACGTCCTTCATCAATCTAAAGTTGCTTCGTTGATCATCGCTGAGACCGGTCAACTGACACAGTTCAGGGATCAAACATATCATGAAGTCTGTCGGTTTTTCTGAGCCTGGCATGCGTTTTGACTCTCTGGAATGAAATTATAATGACATATCAACCGATGGGATGTGTAATGGTGTGTGTTTGTATTGGTCTCACGTAAGGCAGCCAATTGTGTGGTCCTGACTCGCGTTGTTTCACCTTAGAATCATTTCATCTTTCAAACCGTTAACGATTACGATAGCGGGACCGTTGGCGTAGTGGTTGTGAGATCGACTGCTGCGCTACGTGTCGTGGGATCGATTCCCGCACGGATCAAATATTTGTTTGATCTACAGATAGTTGTTCTGGGTTTGGGTGTATGTCCATGTGAATATATGGATATGTTTTGTATACACACCCGCGATACAGAAATTATTCCTAATGTGGGAGCAACGATTTTGTTTTTAATAAATAAATAAATATATATATATATATATATATATATATATATATATATATATATATATATATATATATATATACCGTGGCGGAATTTTTTTAACCAATTTGGGATCCTAAAAGTGACACAAATCTCTGTCAATACTGGTTGATCAAAATCCACCAGTGTTCAAGCTAAATAAAGACTTTATATTGTATTTATAATTTACCTTGATATCAGCAATGGCTGCTCCCAATCTTTTATGTCTATACCATAGTTTTTCTTGTAGTAATCAATAAAGGATATCTTCACCGGTTTGCCATCTTCAAGCTTCTCAAATGTCGACTTTGGTGTCATTGAGTCATCAATACTGTCTACCCTGTATAAAATTAAACATTTTAGTTGACAAACCATTCTATTTGAGTATCCATTATGGTCTCACATTCCCGAAATATACATGTTTATCAATCTCCTATACAAGTAGTTTGTTAGTCAAATATGTTATGAGAAAATATTGCAGACTGAATTTACAAGGACACTAAAGAACGTTTACCGACTCAAAATAAAAGACAACCCTAATCCAGTGAAATATGTGTACGACTTGTGGCTCAAGTTATTATACGGTCGTATAAGCGCCGATACATAGCAAATATGAGACAATAACATAGCATCACGCCTGTATTCCCCGAAGGGTTAGGCAGAGGTGTACTATTTAACACCCACATTTCGCCGATGCCGTTATTGAGTCGCATGTAAAAGGGGGCGAGCCTATTGCCATCTACCAGGTACTGTTCCAGACTCCGTGCGACTGAGAGTTTTCATACAGAAAAACCCAATAACACTTTGCCGGACCCGGGAATCGAACCCAGCACCTCATGCTCTGCAGTCGCGCTTGCGACTAGTAGACCAATGGAGCAGTCCACATGACTCGGATTAAAGCTTGGTATGACCTTGAAAAGTATGATCTGTACTTTTTGGAATACAAAAGTGGAGACAGAAACGTATTAGACTAGATGCTCTGGAAAGATTTTCTTTCTTCCTAAAAAACTAACCTAAACATTTTCTTGTTGTACGTCGTCATAACGGAGCAGCCGACCAGTCGCTCGGCCATCGCTTTCTTCCATCCAGCACCCTCAGATTGCACCACCTCTTTGATAAAGGACAACACTGATTGAGTGCGAAGTACTTTGTGCGTGGAGTCGAGAGTTAACATCAGACCTCCTTCATACTCATCAACTGCTGTAACATACCTGAAAAAATGAATAAGTATTTGAATTTAGAAGTCTGTGTTAACTGCGTGTTTTCTAGCAAAAACTACCCTCTTTCTCCATGTGGCAGAGGTGCCAAAAGATAGGTAGCAGAATCTTCGACTTGTAGATAATATCACAATATACGGTGATTTGAGCACCCATACGAGTATGCTGATTTTCCTAAGTATGGCAGTTTATCCAAGATACTTTAGAAATATCATTCTCCATCATCTTATCTTCTTACCACGAAATGCATGTTAAGCAATTAGTCCCAAGACTACAGTTACTGTTGTCCACAGACCAAAAAGTTTGACAACAGGACTAGCCTTAGGATATCAATATCTCCCAATAATTGGATGGCAGAGTAAAATATTTAGGTATTCAGATATTCAGCTTCATCTGGTTATACTGGGAGCCGAATCCAACAATGTTGGGAAAAGGCCAGGGAGATGATAATTAAATCCTAGAAGTGAGTACTAAGTATGACATACCCAGGCCAAACCTCCAGCCTATGCTGCGGAATCTGTATGGCGGCCTGTTCGTTGAAGTGATCCCGGCCGATCCTCACCAGTTGCAAGTCTTTCATGATACATTTGAAAATCACGTTGTAGATGTGTATCATTTCACTCAGGCGACGGGTTCTACGAAATATTATCTGTAAGGCAATGAAAAACAACTTGAAATTATTTTGAACATTCGTTAGTGTCGTAAAATGCGTAGAATAAATGGTTAATAGGCCACATCTGCTACAGAGGTTATACATAGATATGTTTCACTTGACATATTTCGAGCGTTTAAAGATATTTCTAACGTAAAATAACGAGACTTCGGAAAAAGGTAGACAAGCAATATTCATCATGTTTTATTCAATATATACACATATCGATTTTGACAATTTCACATAATACTTACAGTTATCCTAACTTTGCTGTTGTCAAAAGGATTGGTGGATACCAAGTTAAGTGCTTCTTCTGGCAATTTATGTGGCACATATAGGGTTGTGCCATCAAATGTCTTCTCTTTGAAATATTGACGGTGTTCTGTAATAGAATGGTTAAATCTGAATGATTTGGTGAAACTCTGTATGTTATGGAGAACAACAAGAACAACAGAACAAAAAAATATTCAACAATATGATTAATTAGTCTTAAGCAATTATATTACCGAATTTCACGTTTCCCGCCCCTGAATGTTTATAAAAACAGATGTTTTGCAATTGAGATGACGAAATTGAATTAATATGTGTTTGTAAACGCACCCACGATACATATAAAGCGCTTGCCGCAGTCAGTTCTTGGATACATGATCATTTTTTTCACACATTGAGAACCCTCATTGCCTCGGAAAGCACGTTAAGCGGTTGGTCCGGGTGTCATACGAAGATCTATGACAGTCGTTACGAGTGTCAGTTGTTTTTGGAGTCAGTCGCCTCGAAGGAAGCCAGTCCTCACCAAGCTGGTCTGATTTGGCGATCAATCAGATGTACTTCGACCCGTAAGGGCGGCAATTATAAGGTGGATATTCATTTTTACGAGTGTCAGCAGCCAAAAAGGCATGACAACCAGTCTAATCGTAGAGTATCAGTGTCTCCCAGTAACTGGGTGGCGGAGGTCAGATGGCAGTCGCTCCATGTAAAATACTAATATTCAGCCACAACTGGTTAAACTAAAAGCTCGACCCCTATGTAGTTGGAAAATCGCTAGGCAGATAATGGTAATCCCATAATAGTAGTAGAATAAATTCGTCAGGTGCTTATATGCGTATCCCAGTCAACGTACCAGCAAGAAGTTTGAAGCGTAAATTCTTATAATCCTGGTCGGGATCGTATCTGACTTCGTATTCATACACGCTGTTCTCCTCAAAGTTCAGATAGATGAAGTTAGCCGTGACATTCACTGGCGTACCACTGGTACCCATCTTTGTAACCGGGGGAGCATCTTTAACTTCCCTCTGTAAGCACACATATTTCTGTTAATATTACGCGTGATAATCTTGGTTGTGTGGTTCCAGCAAATAGGCCACCGACGAGGCAAAAGAGCGGCTTTCGCGTTTCCTACAACTTAAGACAAATAGTAATAATATCAAGTTGGTTTTGTTGGAATCAGGCTCGATGATCTTATAACGACCTATGTAGTTGATACTACCTAAGCTAATCCGATGGTTAGGGTCACAAAATCAAATAATTTGTTTAAAACAAAAGCTTAAAAAATAAAGCTACATTTTCGTATGTATTTGCAAGAACAAAAAATAACTAACACATAATTTTTTAAATTGGTGTCAATATCATCTTTGACTACTAAGCGTTTTAAAGAAACCAGAGTCGAATTCGGAGGTTTCAAGATATTTGATTCGGGGAGCTCCGTAAGATCCATAGTGGTCAGCGGCATTCTCATATGCTAATACGACAACATTATTACTCACATAATATTTCTTCTTACGGTCAGTGACCTCCGCCGGTGGTTTTGTTACGGACACAGTAACTTCAGCCATTTTCTCTGTAACCTCCTGCACATCAGACTTTTGAATATCGCCCGCCGCTTTGGAAGCTTGTCTAGAAATACAATTAATATACGATTTTAATTTCTGGCTACTACATCGTACCATACTATAACTGCAGCAGTAGAGGAAAATCAGGGAAATTTAAAAAAAATCCGTACCGGCACTGGCCGTGCCATAAACGGATTGGTTTGTTTAGAACAAATAAAAATCCACTTTATGCGGATAAAGTATGAGTTCAATTTTCAGTGTGATCGTAATTTTTTTGTCCGATTTGTGTGCCCGTGTAGTGGACAGAAACCTATACAATCAAAAAACCAGTACACAAACTTTCACATACACACATATCTAGAAATCGGAACAACATACATATATTTATTCCTAGTGGAAAGCGAACCCGCGACATGGCGCAGCGTCGACCGTTCAAGCCCCTTACTCCCAACTACTACTGCTGTGTTTAAGCAAATCATAGCCTAACTTTCTACCTCTCCGGAATCCATTGCAAAATGGATTCTATGTAAATGAAAATTAAGTGAAAGCTAACAGTGCTAAAGGTGGATGAAAATGTGTGTATGTGTAATAGGTCCAACCAGAACTTAGTAAACATTATAATCACTTACAAAGATTGTAACAGTTTCAACCCTCTGCCTGCGCCTCTCATTGGAGATGGACTGATGTCAGCAGCAGGAGAAAACACTGGCCCTAAAAGAAAGGAAACTATAATATATATTGATGAATAAAATCATTGCTTGACAATTTTTGAAGGATAAATAAATAGTGTAATTAACATGCTAAATATTAATGTTAGAGGAATGCAAACCAGCTAGCGAGTCCCTGGAAATTGATAATCAACACCCATAAACATCCACAACCTAATTTGACCGCCATTTGTACCCTATGTGTAAAATGTAAGTTCGCTTTATACTTTTTCTCATGGTGTAGTACACTAAAGAATACTCTATCTATCTATATCTAATAATTACGTGTAAGTTGCCGACCTAAGGCGTAAAATAGTTCATTTCACTTGCTGATTCGCCCAGCTTACACACATTGTTATGACTTGTGGAAAAGGTGGGACTATGGTACTGCTGCTCCAGTCAAGCTAAACATGAAATTCTACTACCATTAGACACAATCTATATCCATTTGGATATTACACACTAAAATATTACTAACTAGCTTTTACCAGCTAATTTGTCTGCGTTTGTTCTGTATTAATTATCTTAAAATGAATGACTCATATCCATGGTTTGAATTACGAGTTATGTTCTCAAGTGCATACAAAAATCCCATAGAAAAAAGCACTTTAGTTTTTCTCAATTTTTCTAATTTTTCTTTCCCTATCCAGTTGACCACTGCAATTTAAGACACAATATAATTCCGATTGTGTCTCGCATGGATCAGCGTTTCAGCAGTGGAGATGCTAGAGAGCAGCACTATTATGATGATTTAAAAAAAAAGATAGAAGTGCCATATCAGCCCCGGCATTCTCAAGTGATAAGCTTACCGGCGAACAGCATTAAGTTTTATATATCTATACATATAAATAAAATTGGAGTGTCTGTTTGTAATATTGAAATAACCGTTTTTTACTACATGCATATGAATATATATACGGTACATACACCAAAATAACATTTTTTACAATTTTTGTCTGTCTGTCTGTCTTTCTGTCTGTCTGTTTGTATAGGCTAATCTCTGAAATGGCAAGACCGATTTTGAAGGGACTTTTATTGGCAGGTAGCTGATGTAATAAGGAGTAACTTAGGCTACTTTTATTTTAGAAAAAAATAGGGTTAAGTGCATTTGGTCTCACTAAAAAATACATTGTTAAGTTCCGACATCCACGCGAACGAATTCGCGGGCACAGCTAGTAGATATAATAATTTACAAGATTTCTGAACTCTACTGTACATGTAATAATTACTTTCTTATGAAACATGAGACTGATTGATACATGATTAAAAGGTATGAACTTAGAATTTGACTTACCTCCTGGCTTTTGTTGTGCCTTTGCAAGCAGCATGGCTGCAATTTTTCCTCTACCACCAATCGAGGTTCCCGTAGATGTGGTTGTACTTAGCTATAAATTTAAATTAATTAGTGATATATTAAGAGTACTTACAGTTACAGATGATTCTGATATTGAAAGAGTAAATAAGGGCATTGGATTACATGTTACAATGTTATTTCAAAAGTTGTATAAGATGATAATAGCTCATCTCATGATAGAAAGATCCAATCCAATTATCCAATCAATAACTTGTGTCATCATCATCAGCCAGAAGACGTCCACTGCTGAACGAAGGCCTCCCCAATGGGGGGGGGGGGGGGGGGGGGGGTGTGCCATAATCCCCACGCTTGGCAGGCGGCTTGGTTGTTTGTTGGACTCACCGATTAGTGAGAGGACGCTGCTGCCCGTCCTCCGATGTCTCTGGCCACAGTTTTAAGACGTACCCGGGTCTATATAACTATATAAATATAACTTGTGTAGTAATATATTATACATAATATAATTATTAAAATACTTACAACACTAGGTGCTGCACTGGGTGGCATTGTACTAGAAGCACTAGGAGCCACGCTAGGTACTACACTAGCATCTGGTGTACTTTCCGGACTTGCCTCATCAGATGATGCTCCCATCATTTGAGTTTTCTTTAGAGCTTGTAAAAGGGCCAAGCCCCTGCCACGGCCCCTTGATGGGTCTGCCATGTTGTCCTGCAAATAATTAACTGTAGATTATTTGTATTACTAGTTAGGAAAGCAGATGTTATACACAAAATTAGGAAAAAGTTTAAAACAACTGGCTCCATGGAAAGAAATTACTATGATAAATCAACTATGTTCAAGAGGATGCGCACAGCAAAGGCGGTGACAGTTATTTCTTGTTTATAGTGGTTAGAAGAACACATGTTGGACTTGACATCTAGTTTCCAATGATAAACTATATCAAAAGATGTCTATCAACCAGGTTAGGTTTTAATTACATAATGTTTTTTTCATCGATATAATTAATGAATAATTTATAGGCTAATAATAAACGATAGTAACAAATACCAATTGTATCAAAACATTATTTTGAAACAGGTTAGGCAATAGCAATCGCCGCCAATGTGGCAAAAACAATCAGAGCTATAGAAAATATTTTCTTCAATGTTCACTTAGTAGCCAATGAAGTACAATTATACATTACACATCTACCACCTAAGCCAATAGGTGTCGGACAGTAATAGTTCTATTACAAAACAAGGTTTATCTTTAAAACCATCAACTTAGTACTGGACGGATATCAACTAGACACTGTATTTTTAGCATAACAAAGTTCATAATACAAAAACTCGCTCAAAGGTTTAAAACCAGTGTAAAGATAAACTTTGTTTCGTAACAAGGGAGTAAGCACAGGTATAAGATTAGGTCAGAGGGTCGCCTTAGGAATGGAAATAAATGTTGCGTATTGACTATCTACCACACTAAACTTTTAGTTGAAAACCATGAAATCACGAATATTTACACTTTATTGAACAATATTACACAGCGTGTAGAAGCTATCATAATCGAGCAAATCCAAAGCAACAATACTTACCTACAGATACACAAAATGCATCCACAAACTTTTGACTTTGAAAGTGACGACGCATTGAAATTTGAAACTTGTGGGTATACCTACACTTTATTTTAAACAGTAACATCGTTCATTTTGTGATTGTAACTAAACAAAACTGAATGAACGCCTAATTTTGCATGCATTTGGATTTATTACTGAAAAACTGGAATAATGCAAAGTGAACGTGATACCTACGAAAGTTTCGATAAAGTTATAATATTTTTGGTTTTACTAATAATTTTTTTTTCGAAGGATACGATATTCATTTTCCCTATAAAGAGACTGTGACAGACTGTCCATTTATTTTATTTACACTTTTACAATTTTTCGACAAGTTTGTGATCATACTTTTTATATCTTTATGCAAAGATATCATCAAATGCCCTCGTAATTATTTACAATCATAAAATGAAACTTGCATTTAAAACTATGAGTTTTTATTTTTCATACCTTTTATTCTTTATTTTTATTCAAATTGTTTCCAAAACATGAAAACAAGAGCCACTGTCGAAAACCGCGAGTACGAATTTCTGATTGTCGCTGGTGCTGCTGGCTGCAATATTGTCTTGTCTATGTCGTGTCCACAGAATACAACAACATACGGTTAGAGACACGGTCTTGTCTTTGGCTAATTAATTTGTATGATAATTTACACGATTGGAAATTGGAAGGTGGCCTTATAATGTAGTGTTTTATAATGTAGGTTAGCTTCGAGCTTGCGTATTTGCTCTTTAATTTGCGAAAATAATCGTATCTTATCTATTCTAATCTTTGCCTCTTTTGCATAATAAAAGACCACTAATAATAGTCAAAGCATTATCTTACCTATTTTTTTTATACCAGAGAATAGACACGCAACAAGTCCACAATGTGCACAAAAGTAAAATGAGAGCTTTTGTTAGGATCCTAATAACCTTCCATCTTAAAGAATAAACATTTATGGATTCTTTAGGGACGGTCAAACCGACGCGTCTAATCTTCGTGTACGGTGGTGGCCGCGGTGGCGATCAGTTACCGCAATAGTTTTTGTAGCGACCGACGACATCTTCACACTAACGCGTCCTGTAGCCGGACGCAGCGATCAGTGCAGCGTCTGCACGTGCGATCATCGGGAGGCTGCGATAATTTGATATCGACACGATTTCAACGTAAATAATTTCTAGTGTTTCGGAAAACTATAATGCCAAAGACAGAAAAAAATATTGCTAAAGTGCCAAACTTAAAATGTTATCGACATTGATAAAATATTATTAATCGAATTTATGATGAAATTTAGGAAGAAATAATAATTCCTGCTTGTAGAAGAATTTTACCTTTGATTCCATTAGTAATCACAAAATTTAATAGTAGTCGTACTAGTCGGACACTTTGCCGGACGCAAGCAGATTATGCAGACATACCTATATTTCTCCCTTCTCCCGTGTCCATGATATTCATAGATTAACTACCTATAGATAAGTAGTCACCGTGGCCACTATAGTCTCTCTCGCTCGGACAATAGGTGTTACCAGGAAAATCAATGTCCCTTATTTTGAACGTAAATTAATTTTTACCCTGATTGTTTTATATAATAATGAGAATGTATTTATTATAATTAACGTTATATATTAATATTATTATATTAAATAAATTTTCTTTTATTGTCCGGTAAATGTGTATAAATTTATTCATTGTTTAAGATTAATTTCATTTCTAACATGGAACTGACAGATATTATGGAACTTTTACTGAAGTATATTATGGATGTAAAACTATTTACCGATGATCACGTAAACACATTGTATCCAAAGAAATAATATATCAAAAGGTAGGTAAGGCTAAGGAACCTCAAACTTTATATTTAAAAAAACGCATATCGAAATATTGCCACGTGAATAACTGTTTCTTCCCGCATCTATCAAACCATATAACACAAGATATTGCCCTATACAGGCAAGTTCGTCACCAATGATAGGAACGATGGTGTGGGGCGCCATAACGCCATTTACATTCAGACGTTCAATAGCCATACTACCACTTCAATTTTTTAAATAACATCTAAACTACAGATTATTTACCAGTAATCTTAAACGAAATAATTCTGTGAAATTAACCACAAAGAATAAAAACTTAACAATTATCTAAGTAACTAACGAATTAACGAAAATAATTTGGGTGATGTAATTATGTGATTAATGTTTAGCAATTCAACCAAAGTTCGAAAGATGGCGCCAGCATACAATTATCTGTATAACAATAATTAACTCGTCATATATTATAATCATACACTAAGTCGCGTAACGAAAGAGAAGTGAGGTAAATAAAATAATACATTAGCAACACTAATGTTTCAGGTGTTAAGTTATGTTACAAACAATATGCAAAATAACACATTAATTTCACAGTATATTCAACGACGAGTAGTGTCAGTTCCTACCCGTGATATCTGTAATGATATCTCCGACGTTATTGAAACTCTAATAAATTGAAATCAGTCTACTTACATATTAAAATGATACGCGATACACGATATACGATTTTTTCATGTGCTACGGTTTTTGCAGCCTAAAACACTGCAATATCCCATCAGTGCATACACCACACACACTCTGGAGACACACTTGCTACTTGATATGAATTTATTTAATAAAGAAAACTAAAATTTAAGCGAAATTTACATCTTGTATTAACTTTAGCATATTTGTTTGACCACGCAAGTGTCAAATTGGACAATTTGTGGCTAAAAATACCGGACACGCAGATAAGGACAAAAAATAAAGGTTGCATCTCCTTGTTTCATATGTGTTTCGTAACAAACGTTCCATGTTTAACTTGCCGTTACGTCAGTTACGCTCTTTCTATAGATAGTATTTCTATGATGATATTACACTGTATGGGAACGTGTGCTCGATGGATATCTTACAGCAATACATATTTATTTTTATTACCAAACAAAGAAATTATTTACAAAATCAGATAAAGAAACGATCACCATGAAAAGACTGCGCTAGTTACCCTCATATATGCTCAGTGGTTACCGACATATTATTTCGATGATGGTGGTTACGCTGGTTACTCAAAGGCCAAATGGCAGTAAATGGAAGTTGACATTTACTGGTTTTTGACATCTTGTCAATTTCTTGTCACTATTACGTTTTCTATTTGCTCGTATTAAAATATTTTATTTTTAAGTTGCGAATATCGTTTTATATTTACGATCGAGATTATTGTACATACAGAAAAATGTTGAGAAGTTTATTTCGAATTCATAGAACGGGTCATCAATGTGGACGTTTTTGCGCGGCAATTTTGCTCAGGTAAAACATGTAATCATCATCCAAAGTATATAGCTTCTATTCCTTTTATTTTAAGTAATTGGGGTCGGCTTCTAACCGTTTTTCAAAACCTTTATTCAAGGCTTCGACCGACCAACTACAATTTGGCCTACGTTACCCAATTTCTAGAGAGAGACTTATCATCATATTTCGTAAATTCATTTCCAGTCAAAATAGCATCAAGCCCTACAGTGGATTATCACAGACGATTCAGAAGCATGTCAACAAGACGGTTCCTATACTCAACACTTGTGTATGTCGGACTATGTTCATCCAGACACAAGACACACCAAATCCGAACAGTTTGAAATTTCTACCAGGGGTTAAAGTACTGGAGACTGGCCAGACGATGGACTTTCCGAACATTGGAGCAGCACAGTGCAGTCCACTAGGTAAATTATTTCCTAATTATATTATCAAAGAAAAACATTGTATGTATTTGTATAGCTATAACGCAAGCATGATAGGTTTACATGTTCACCGCTAAAGAATTTTGTAAATATAGTTATTTACAAAATTCTCTCTGTCTAGTCTAGTGACTAGACAATGCCTTCAAAAACCTTAGTCTACTGATGATGAGCCTCCTATTGTTGGCAGTATATGAGTATTAGTTCCAATTTTTCTAAAAAGCTCCTAATCTTTTGCAAAGTTACTATGGATGAGTGGCCTTTTTTGTACCTGACATGCCACTTTATTATCATTGCTGATGAATTCATAAAATATCTAGATTTTTATTCTTTCTATTAACAATATAACGAATACATCTAATATTGTTAATTTCAGCAAAAATGATTTTCCGCATTGAGGGAGTAAAATCAGTTTTCTTTGGCCCTGAATTTGTGACTGTCACTAAACAAGATGATGACGTTGATTGGAGACTCTTGAAGCCTGACATCTTTGCAACTATTATGGACTTTTTTGCAAGTGGATTACCTGTTATCATTGATGCTAAACCTTCTGGTGATACACGTAAGTAATAAACTTAAACTTTTTTTTCTTCAACATCTTAAAGGGAACACAATATTTAATAAGTACATATTATATTGTACTAGTGAGGTACAATAGATAAATTTTTAGACTATGTTAAGTACTTTGGTAATGTATGCTTTGTTAAGCAACAATCCTAAGTGATTACTAAAAGACTTATTTGAATAATACTAAACTGACACTTTTCATATTAAGCAGTAGTGACTGGTGTTAATTAGCAACAGGATCACAGGATATTGTAGTGACAAAAATGCTTCAAATTTAGCTGATTGAAAAACATATACAAAGGCATTTTTAAGTGGCATTATTATCCAGTTCCAGCATCTCTTTTGATTCCTTTATTTTTCGCCTTTTCTTCTTTTGTTTGCTCAGTGTTTCTAATTATCCGAGGAGACCTAATAACAGTTGTAACAATGATAAAACACCTCACACTTGTCTCTACTCACTCCTACTAAATACTGCTATTTGACATTCACAGAAGTTAATGAAGATGATGATGAAATAGTCCAAATGATAAAGGAGCTTCTTGATACTCGTATAAGGCCTACAGTCCAAGAAGATGGCGGTGATGTTCTGTTTGTGGACTTCAAAGATGGAATACTGAGACTTAAGATGCAGGGGTCTTGCTCTTCATGTCCTAGCTCAATTGTTACCTTGAAGAATGGGGTATGTTGATTTTTAATTGTTATAATAATTGTAATTTATTTGTAACACTCATATGCAGAAGCTACATTGAATATTTATATATTCAGCAAAATTAAATATTTGCTGGCTTTTGTCATACAGTTGAGGTAATTTCTAATCCACCCCACCATTTATGCAAAATAAGTGCTTTGTCATGGAGTTACGGAAAAGAGCCCACCATACCAACCCTGAAATTGGATATATCCTTATGACCTTTTCGAGACAAGGGGAGGCGTTTTTTTTTTATTAAATTTGCCCCACCCTCTGTATAATTCCTGTATCGTGGGTGCAAACACATATATTCACATACATAAAGACCCAGACTCAAAACAACTATCTGTAGATCATAACAATTATTTGTTCCATGCGGGAATCGAACCCGCTAGGAGTCGATCTCTCAACCACTGCGCCAACCGTGCTGTATGTATTGCAGTCTATGACTTTGGCTCAACATTTTGCGTGTTGCCCCCGTGATGCCATTTAGCCAGAGAGCTTGATGCTTTCCGTTTCTTCTTAACATCCCACATATAAAAAAGTGAAATAAGAATATGTACCCTGATATTGCAGGTTCAAAACATGATGCAATTCTATATCCCCGAAGTGGTAGCTGTTGAACAGATTGATGATGAAGGAGATAAACTTAGTGACAAAGTATTCAAAGAGTTCGAACAACTTAAAGCCAAGGGAAAGACGGAACCACAATGATTAAACCAACAAGTAATGTATAAGTAGAAACGTGATAATATGTAAATATATATATAATTCTGTTTTGTTTATAATTTTTATTAGAAAATAAATTTTTATGTTGAAACTAGTGTCTAATTTTTTATTTGTAATAGTGTAGTACTTAATACAAATACCTATGACAGTTGATACGGGCCAAAGATAAGGGTAGTCAACAGGTCTAATCATAGGTTAATCCCAGTGATCAGATGGCAGTCGCTCCGTGTAGAATATTGCCCTCTTAGAAAACTTTTTTGGTTCAGATAGAGTTGCGAATGCTAAATAGAATCTTTGTTTCTGTGGGTAAATTACGCGGCCCACCAGAAATAAACATTGGTCCGCTAGAACTGTAGGAAAATGAAAATGACATTTTAAATTCCATTGCACTTTTATTATTGAAAAGTTAAAGTTTTTTTTTATAATATCTGAGTATCCAAGGCTGCTTTCCAACAATTTTGACGTATCATCTTAGTATGTTTTCGATACAATTTTTCCTATAAAATAGAGATCCACATTTAATAACACATTTTTAGTTGGAAAACCGTCTGTAAGTCGAAATCGTACAAATATAAATACAAATAAGTAAACTAATTAAAATTTATATTAGTAGGTCTCTAAACGTAAAGTTATTAACTAATACTAGTTCTTACATAATTATACAAAAAATCTACAAGTATGATCATTCGAAACCAATAATATCGATTAAAGAAAAACAAATCGATTTTTTTTTCTACGTCTTTTAAATAGATGAAGTAACTATGAAACTATACAATGGCAGTGTTCAATTTTATATTTGAAACTAAATTTAGTTTTCAATATAATCTATATTATAAGATATCAGGTACAGTCAAAAACAATTTTTTTTATGATAAACCAGAATAATAAAATCTAAGTTTATTTGTATATTAAATTCAATAATTATTTTCCCTTTTGAAGTACACCGATCAAAATGATTCTAAATTACGTATATTAATAATTAATTCTGCCCATGACTGTACCAAGTTACAAATAGGAGAGACATAAATCATAAATAGGTTTTATAGTCTAATTATTGTAGATAATCTAAAATCATTCATTAATTATGAATATAAAACCGAGTCTTTAAAAAACTCATTGCCTCTTGTAATAAGTTTTAGGAAATTTCAAAGATTGGGATAATACAGTCCTGATGTGAAGTCGAAACAGTTTTAAGAAAACAGATATTGAGAAAGTTAAAAAAATCCTTCACAACGTTGCTATCCCTCACTCGCATTCCCAACATAATATTTTTTAAGATAAGAATTCTAGATTACTTAAGATTAGAGAATGAATTAAAAAAGTGTTCTGTCATTTCCCTTTATAACTATAATTAAATTTACAAACAATCATAATATCATCAAGGTTTTGTTTTTGGGTAATTACCTACCTGGCACCGTCATAATATTTAGTTGCCATTGCTTTGCCTCTTTATCAATGTTGTATGTTAGGTTTTTATTTACAGAATTTTGTTTGCAGTATACCCGACTTATCAAGTTAAAGATTCCCGATATTTTATTGTCCGTAGATTTCCTGATTCACAAATTTGGAATTTTAAAATTAATTTTCTTTTAGGAGCCAAATATTTGTTTTAAGGTTCAAAAGTTATGTGGTATATTTTATGTTGACTATACTTTGTAATCGGGATTCCCGTAAGTTCGATCAACAATGCAACATTGTTGAAGTCCGTTATGTAACAGAACGGACATCAACCGTGAATTATCAATTAAACGTCTTCAGGCGTTTATTTAAATTATTGAATGATCAATCATTTGTTCTGGAAATCAATACAATACTAACCAATCTCGTGTCCATTGAAAGAATAGGTTTAATAAGCAATTGAAGCAATACAATTGATAGGTTCAACTTGTCATATTAATTTCCGACAATTTTTGTTTTAAAGTAGCACTAATCATTACTATGGCCAATGGGCCATAGTAATGATTAGTGCTTAGTGGGTACCTAGTTATGTCAACTATGTCAAAAGGTTTGTGTGCATCAAGGGTTGCACCTACACACACAACAGGAGGGGAATAAGAACCAGTCCATGAATATTCCTGCGCAGTCGTCGTTCGGGTCATACGCAAGTAGTCTGTGCCATTTGTATTTCTGTTCACAGCCGCAATCGCGCGTACACCTCGCTGTTGTTGTTTTACTGGAAATAATGAAGATTGTGGCAGTTCTTACTTTATTTAGGTGTAGAAGAGAGAAAAGGAAAAACGAATTTTAGTAGAACTAAAATAAAATTTTAATACTCGAAATTTCATCAAACGAATTAATTTTTGAAGTCGTTAAAAAGCAGAGACCTTTAGCAGTAGAGAGGGTTGAAGTGGGGGTAGAAACAATTACCTACCAACTATCTTATCTAGTAGATGCTCATTCTATTTGCTTGTAATATGCAAATTCGTTTATGAAACCCTAATCGCTACAATGGCATTGTATTAAAGGAGGTAACACCGCTAATTTATTTGACAACAGATAACATTTGTAGTGAAAACAATTAGTTTTACAGAGCATGTAAGTAGGTCTTTTCAAACTTTATACCTGTATGATAAAGTTAGGTAAGCTTATAAATTTTTAAGGCTCGAAAGTGACCAAAGATATCTGCGTAAGACATTCAGAAAGTGCAAGTTTTAAAATGAGGCAATAAGGTTAACGACAGTTTACATAAATGTGCGCCACATTTAAATGCAATATACCTGCACGTCTCCTGATGTATCGCCTGCTCAAAATGCATAGTGTTGACGATCGCGCGCAGCTTTCTCGCCGAGTTGAGTGCCCAGTAGGGCGTCATTATCTCCGTCTTGCTCTCGCATGCGTCCACTCTGAAATTACGAAATATAAGGATGGTATTAAATGTTTTTCGGCTATGAAAATGCCGTCAAGCCCGAATAAACAAGTTGCAATTAACGATCGCTAGAGAATAGAAAGGTCAGGAAAATCTATGCGATTGACATTTGCCAATCACGGGACTGTTCAATAGCTAATGTCGATTTTGAACATTTTGCTGGCTTTTCATTAGATTGTCACGAACACTTGTTGTGTATTTTCCGTACGTGATCATCAAAGAGAATCAGGGAGATGCACAGCGGTGTCAGTCCTGTATATTACGAAAATCTAGATAGGTATTCTCCGGGTGCTGGATTTCAAGCGGAGATCACTTGATGTCTAGCGAGTAATCGATGATGCGTTGCTGACTGACTTCTCTATACTGGGTAAGCGGGTAGTTGGGGTTCCAGTACCTACTAGTGACTGTCCGCACAAAACGCTACTCTAAGTTGGATAAAAAAAACCTCATAAGGGATTAAACTGACCTGCCAGTGTTGTTAACAGCCTGAGCGTCCGGTAGCGGTGTATTAGCTGCCTGTCGGACGTGTCTGAAGAAGGAGTCACCCGTCGCATCGTGCATATCCGGCACGCCAGGCGCACGCCTCACCCTGTTGCCCGCCGGCGTCGTGAACGACCCGTACATCCGTTTTATTAAAGCTTTGTTCTCGTCTATGAAGTTCTCGATTTTCTCTCTGAAAATTGGAAAGGTTGAGTATTTAAAACAAGTGATGTCTTACGCCTATCTTTACCTACAAATGGGTTACCTATAGATAGGTACTAAATGTTTATTTTTAATAGATTTGGTATTTTGGTGGTGTTCCTTTAGAAGGGCAATGCAACAACCAAGAATGGTTTTATAACGGCTATAACTGAATAATAGAAGTTAAACCAAAAAACCAAGAATTTAGTTTCGTAGAGGCTTATTGTACTTAGTCGGTCCATCAACCGTGCCGACGGACGATAGGATATCTTAGCTGAGCTTAATTGCCAAAATGATCTAGTTATTATTTAGTATACGTAAGTACGTTAATTTTGTCACGTAATTTCTCCATATATATCCTCATCACAATTTCCTCGTCCACCGTTCTCGGAAATTAAACTTTATATACCTAGAAGGCTAGAAGCTTAAATACAAGTAGGTATTTATACTCACAATGGATAAGTATTGCCAGCGGTTGGACAATAAAGTTGGAAGTTACGCTTCACGCACGGCACCCCTCTGATGATTTGACCTTGGAGCTCGTACCCCAATGCTAAAGATAGCGCAGTCCATAGTATCTGGAAATAACAACATCGTTTCATTATATGACAGTTAGATGAAGTTTTTTGTTTTTTGCAGTTAGTGCGGAAATTGAGTCCCTCAAGGAACAAATAGGCTGACAGTCAGTGTACCGCGTAATGCCGGGCGAAATGGATATCCAGTCTAGCAATGCATTATAAGACGAAAAATTAAGAACCTTAATAATCAAATCGTATCAAATAATTTATTTTACGAATAGGGGTACATAATAAAGGTGTTAATGTACCTATATAGGTATTATGACGATCACTCCCGAACGACACGGTAGAGGTTCGGCCACAATTACGTGTACAGTAATTTTAACTTAAGGCTTTTAATTTCGCCTTTCAATTGATTGCCAATTTGCCAGAATAGTTATGCGTTACTGTCGGCGTTACGCGGGTAATGGCGTACTTGACTGTTGGATGTATGTTTGTAAACTTTGTCTATATATACACGATACACGTGATATAATAGTGTAGGACTACATAATACCTTTACTGAAAATAAAAATATTCTATGCGTCAGCCATTGTGTTATGTTAACGAATTTTGTAGGTAATGGATTCTTTCTAGCCAATAGTCGACTACAGTTTGTAAAACGGCCGGCTCGACTAGTGCAGTCCGGTGACACGATTGATCATTAAATTATAAAACAAATTGAGCACCTATAAGAAATATATTTGTGCCTACCTAGTGCAGTTAATGTTGGTCCACGCCTTCACAGAATAGATAAAATATTAATGATTCGTGCGGTATTAATCACAAGAATCGAAAGACCAAACCCCGTTTCCTTTAAGCATCGGCGACATCATCGTTTAATTTCAGATCATGAGATCATGTCCATTAAATTATAAAACAAATTAAGCACCTAAGAAAGAAAGAAATAAAAGCTATTTATTACAGGCACGCATAACAATAAAAATAAAATATTTTACAAGAAAATAAACATAATACTAGTACCAAACACACAGAGTTATAATATTATTATATTATAACTCTGTTTGTTTGGTTGGATATCGTTGTGCCTACTGCAGTTCATGACAGGAAATGTAATACGAGAGAAATGTCCTTATAGAATTGTGTAATTAACTTAATTAACATACAATACGTAGAATTTTCGAAAGGACTTTTCTTATTGATATCCAAATGCTACGCTTTGCTAAAAAATAAATTTCATCATCATCTGCCATTTTCCCAACTACATTAGGGGTTAGACTTCCAGTCTAGCACTCGGTTCCGGCTGAATATCAACATTTTTTACACGGAGCGAGTGCAATCTGACTTCCACCATCCAATTACTAGAAGACACTGACACTCTGAAGTTAGACTGGTTGTCAAACTTTTTTGAGCTGATAACACCCGTACCTAACGATTGTCATTCATATGATACCCGGGACCAACTACTTAGCGCGCTTTCCGAGGCTAGGCTTTTCGTGTCTCGATATGTGAAAAATGGTCACCCATCGAAGGACTGACCACGGCAAGCGCTGCTTAACCTCGCAGATTCACCGTACCTATATAGCTACGAGCCCCTACTAAATAAAGTTGAAGATAGTAAATTACAGCTATGTCCTCGAGTACCTACCTACGAAGTATAATAATTATGACGTTTAGTCTGTGCGTTGACTGACTGACGGTCAGTAAAGCAGCATTTTAATATTATGCTAGGTAAAGTACAATATTTATTATTTATGTAACTGGTGTACAATAAAGAATATATAAATAAATAAGAGTTAATCTACATGTTGTGTTTTCCCTAGCGAGTAAGGCGGAAGTTATCCGTGTTCAGCTGTAGTAAATGGTGGCTTTAAAACATTAAACTAGAACAATTTATGCAGTGACAGGCCGATTGTTTTGTTCGATGTATGATAAAAAATAAACACAAAAAAATATTGCCGAATAAACCTTTAAATAAACTGCGTTGCTATCGCCTTTTTAAAACTAAAGAAATAAGTGAATGAAGCATTACATTGCAAGAGACTTCAGGTTTTTCAGATTAAATGAACATAATTTTATAAACGTGTTTTTAAAATATAAATAATTAGAGATAAATATGAAGTATGCATACAATTACACATTACACCTTTACCGTGCAAACTTTATTAAATAATTAATTACAATCGGTTAATTAAATGGTAGTACAGTCTTTTAACACTATTCCACTGTACCCTTAGCAGAATATAATCCCTAGAGTTCCTGGTGTGGAAAAGGTGTTCTGTTGCGATTGCAAAAAGTTGTAGGTATATAGAAATAAAAATAAACTC
The DNA here is from genome assembly GCA_947562105.1 of Shargacucullia verbasci. Lineage (NCBI taxonomy): Eukaryota > Metazoa > Arthropoda > Insecta > Lepidoptera > Noctuidae > Shargacucullia > Shargacucullia verbasci. Next base: position 5,471,809 of record OX387296.1, read on the forward strand.
ACAGTTAAAAAGTACAAATCCATGTCCGGTACCGGCTTATGTTTTAATTAATACGTCCTGCTACTACAGAGTGTACTAATTAACTGAACGGATTCCAAACAAAAACAATAAACATAAAAAAATACACGTTAAACTCAGCTCGACCTTACAACACTGGATCATGTTCTCAAGATACGTCCGGTGATATACGATGCAAAAAATCCACGTTTTCCGTCGCAAATATTCCATTTTACAGAATTATAAGCCTTACGGCCTTACATAGTATAAAAAAAAATATATATTTTAATTTTGCAATCCACTATTGTTATTCTAGTTTATGCATAAAATGTGACTGACATAAAACACTCATTGAGATTCAAAATAGCGAACGCCACAAAACACGTACTTGCTCAGAATATTCAATTTCTCGTGCAAGAATATCTACTTTATCATATTTAAATATATAAAAATAAATGTTGTGCATATAATTGAAGTGATTTATAGTGAATTTCAATTGCGCAACGTATCAAATTAGAAACTGGATCGTGTCATTAATTTAGCAAGAGTTTTTTATTTAGCAATTCTAAAGTTATCCAGCATATTTTAGACGCAACTGTGTCAATAACCTTGTATAGAACGAAATAAATTTGCATGTATATTTTTGAACAAAAAATAATAGAGGAGCGCGGCGCGGCGCCCGTATTCTGGCGCCTCAGCTTGGCCAATGATTTATTAGACTTCATAGTTCAGTACGCCCGATTGTTTAATTTACCACTTGTAAAGTTCACAGGTGTAACACTAAAAAATGATTAGCTGAAGGTTTACGATGTTACGTAAAAAAGTCTAACTTTATTGACTTGTTTAATTGTAAGACATATTCCCAGATACATCATTTAAATTTTAATGTCTGTTAACGACCGTGCAAAGGTCAAAACAAAACTAATTGAAAAAGTTACTAATTAATGTTAGCAGTTTAAGTGCATTACATGTTACACAATATATCTTGAGATATATTATATGGTGTTTCTCACTGTGTAACTCGGTAGTTGTTAGCTATTAGTGCCGAGTTGAAGCATTTAATTTAAAATTTAAAACTAGTGGATTCTCGGAAGCCTGTTGGTACGGATAATCGATTTGTCATGTTACTTGGCACTTGATTTATTCAGATTCAAGTGCAATGTTTTCTTAAATTTATTGTAAAAAAAAAATATTGTGATCAAGTTTGAACTTTGAGATTTAAGTTGCTAATTGCTTCGTGGGCATTAAGAAAAAAACATTTGCGGGGTAGGTATATCTACATTTTAAAGCTGAAAATAATAATATAATAAGTATATTTATTATCATGATTGGGGACTTTGGAGCGTAGATTTTTAGCGTAAATGAAATCCTAAGTTTATGCTTTGGACAGATATAAAAATCTAGTAAGACACTGTTCCGTTGCCGAATCCAAAAAAATAAACTTCAGGAAATTATGGGAACTAGACCGGACACTACACATGCGCACTAACGAGTCACACGTGATTTGACTTGACAGTTATAATACAGTAGATGACTACTAGTCATCCGAGTTTCTTTTTATGAAATTTGTTTTTGACACATTTTGTTCTAAAAATGTTTGAAATACAAAAGCGTGACGTCATAGTTTTTCATTGCTGTTGTCGTACTTATTGTGTGATTATGAGATATTAAAAATAATAAACGCCAAAGATAAACAAGAAATTAAGTTTTACTAAGTTTTTAAAACACAAACTATTTACCAAACAAGAAGAAGAAGTATTCTGAATTTATTTATGATGCAGTCATCTAGCCTATTGTCATTGATAAATTAATCAATTATACCCAATAATAGTTGCCTGGGTTACATTAGGCATTCAGCATTCGCTAAATATACTTATGAATCAATTGTTTTTTTTTTTTCATGGCGCCTGCAAGGTATTCTTCATACAGAATATTCTTGTCACGTTTATATATTATTTGGAATTTATCGATGTTTGATTATCGACTGGCCTTATTTGGTGTGCACTTAATCTCCATATAAATTTTATTGAAGTGACTTCCTATAATGTTAATCTATACAAATAAATAAAATTGAAGTGTGTGTTTGTAATGTCAAAATAATAGCTTTTTTACTAAATGCATATGAAAGTATTATAAGTACATACTTATGATGAAAAAGCAAATTTTTGATTTTTTTGTCTTTCTGTCTGTTTGTTTATTCCAGCTAATCTCCGAAACGGCTGGACCGATTTTGACGGGACTTTCACTAGCAGATAGCTGGATGTTTTAGGAAAAGAATTAGGGTGCCGCGCATAAAAATGCATGGGTTCGTAATCCACGCGAGTGAAGCTGCGGACGGCAGCTAGTCATTGCTGACTAGCTAATAATAAGGCGAGTCAATAATGAATGGAAGCGTAATAAATTGTTTGTGCATATAAGTATTATTCAACGCCTTTTGGTGTCTAAACGCTTGGGTCATGGGGTCCGAATGCACGTCTCTTTTTTAGAGACCTTTCTAAACGCTTGGTCGACAGTACACATAACCAGAGGGCTGGCCTGTTCTTTGGTTAATGAATAAGCATTGCCATTCAACGTGGTAATGCTGCCAGTCTTCTGGGCACGCTACCAGTTGACAGCGATGTGGAGGAGTACTTTGACGCCTAAGTATTCGTTTAGGATTGGTTTTCATTTTTGTTTTTTATAAGGTTTTAATTAATACATTAGCATAAGTAGTAAGTATTAAGTTCCATTAATTAGCTTTTTTGAATGTACCAGAACTAAATATACATATGTATATAAAGTTTTCCCTATGACTAGAATATACAAATGGATAAGACATTAATTCCAAAGAAATGCATATATTATTGTATGTAACGGAATTACAATGACACTAAGTTAGGCATGGTGATATTTAACTTTAATAAATAAAACTTATACTATGTATAAAATGAAACTTTACTAACTACATCCTTACTTTGGGCCGACTTTCCTTTCGACCGACCGAATCCCGTTACAGAGACCCTAGTGTAATTTTAATTGGTAAGAGTTTAATATACCCTGTCGCCTTCCCCATACTTTGGCGAGAAGACATCATGCAGGTGCCCAATATACATGGGTAGGTATATTTGGTATACTTACCTGATGCATTTCCATACGTTAATAAAGGCCCAGACTTTCTCAATCCTATATCTACACACCTAAATTCTCTGAAAATGCATTTTAATAATCAAATCTCTTAATTACAAATTATTCGTATTATTTGTTATTTTTCTTAGTGACTACATTTTATAAGTAATTTTAAATGCACACAGCGAATTGTTCGCTGTTTCAACGAGTCCACGATTGTCTTGTATTTCGCGTCAATTCAATTCACGTCCACACCGTTGACATTTCGATGTGACTCACGCAGTTCGTTTACTTGAAACTTAGAAATTTTATTCGTTTATAGTCTGACTGTATGACGGGATGCGGGCTTTGCATTTGATTCACATGGAATACAACATCATGCTTGTTACTCCCGAAGAGTTGGCTGAGAGGGATCAGTACTCAGAGATTGGTAACCGACGCTTTTCATATTTTTTAAGTCACAAGAAAAATAATAAGGTTTACACATGTTTGAAATCAAACAGTGTAGTATGCTAAAAGATATTAATTTATAAATAAATAAATATTTATATACAGTCGAATTGAGAACCTGCTCCGTTTAAAATCACCTTTAAGAACACTATCCGATTGAATTATAAACTTTCAATACATACTCATTATTACTCATAATTGAATCACTTCAATTTTGAATAAAATGTTCATTGCGCAAATATTGAGGTAGGCACTACGCAGTTTAGCGCACTGCATAGTTAAACTGTCAAAATGGAAGCGATTCCGATTGCGAGCATGCATTTGAATTACGTAGTTGGACCAAAAAGGTTTTAATGTTCATAGATGACTGATGTATGCTTGCCCTCTGTTGGGAGAGAGGAGCTCAATTAGCTATGGCACTTTCCTCAAAAGACCTTCCCGGATGATATTTGTTTCACATAAATCTTTACTATAATCATCTGGACTTTAAAATAGACCTTTACCACTGTGTTTTTTTCGGCGTTTCTTATCAGGGATAGTCATAGTAAATGCCGAAGCCATTTATCTAGCTTAAAGAAAAAGACGTTTAAGTGATTGAAAAATCCTAATAGCAAAATAAACAATTTCATTTCATTTCATACAACAGACGCCTTTTTTATTTTCGTCTCAATAGCATATGAGTCAAAAGGGGTTTAGTGTGCATTGAAACCCAAAAGCGAGGTTCAGCCTAGTCAGAGTTTGAAACAGTAAAACTCGCAGTGGTCATAATTATGGTAACACTCAAACGACCGAATGTGAGTCCGTTGTATTGTTTTACGTGAACAAAATAGTACCTATTGTTACCGTACTAAATTTATAAAACATAGCTTAAGTCCCGCACTAAACAAATATTTGTATAACATACGATACAAAATCCAAGAACCCACACACGATACTAAAAAAAATACGACAGAGCGTTGACGATTTTTTAGACTATAAAACTAAAGTTCTTCTCACACTACATCGAGTGAATCTGTGTTGAAGATACGTTCTGTTGGAGATGAGTCCTGTCGAAATTTAGGCTTGTCGCAGTTCCGTCTTTTGATGTAATATTCGTTGACTTTTAAAGGAATACTCGGTTTTTAAGGAAACCATTCTCAACTCTCAATCTATAGTTTAGGTCGCTACTATTTTATATTTATAAACTACTAGCGACCAGCCCCGGCTTCGCACGGGTAGCATATACGCCTTTTTTTCTGTCGTAGTGTCGTAGCAGCCTATTACGTTGACCATTTACTCGGCGCATGCCAGTTAAGCTACCAGTCGGTATGATTTTTTCCGATATCTTTAACTATCATCGTCATATTTCAGGCAATTTACACAAAACCTTAACGAATTATACACTTAAATCTTTCTCATGAATCACTCTGTCTATTGATGAAAAACACATGAAAATCCGTTCAGTCGTTTTTGAGTTTATCGCGAACAGACAGACAGACGTGGGGGGACTTTGTTATATAATGTGATATGAACATGTTAACATGCTAATTCTGTTTGGATTTCGAAATTAAGCCTAGCCTAGCCTTCTCTATTTCAGTAACTAAGTGAAACTTGGGCAGCTTAAGCTTACCGTATTACAAGGTATCTAAATTAATGATATAAGCCAATAATTTATACCAAGTTATCGGCTTGTTTGAGATTTTCAAAACTTAAATATGCATGACATGTAAACATATTTAATCGACACTGTAGAAACGGTGTACTTCACGACCAAATAGAGATACTGGATGTCTATTCTAAACTAAAATTAAATCTGAAATGTATACTACGTTTTTCATTGTTCTTTATAATTATCGGATTAAAAAGAATTGTATTAATCTTAGATCTGTCAAAAATTACAATCCAAATAAAAAAGAATCTATTGAAACACGTTCTGGTGCTACAGTAGAGTAGGTTGGAGGCCTACAATTTTACATATTATGCTATTTGCTCACCCTATTATAATAAGTGAAAGTTGAGAGAACAAAGGATTGCTACCGCCTACTCATACATAAAAGCTGCTAGGAGAACATTCTATGGGAATGACGAACCAATATAGATAAAAGTAAGACTGAAAAACAAATATGTGGCAATTAATAATGAAACTTTTAGTCGGAAGTAGTGACCTCTAGAACGATAAACAGCTCAATGTTAATCAAAATGCTACTGATACAGCTGAAATACCAGTAGGTACATAATAAAGAGACAGGTAAATCTTTGAATTTAACTATCCACGATAATCCCAGCTCTTTTCGTCGTAGGAACCTTTTGGAAATTGGCTTCAATAAGAAACGCTGTTGTCAAATTACCTAAGCATATTTTGAACGTAATTTCTCCAATATTGCGATCTATACCTATATTATGAAATTAATCATCTGCAGTATAATTATTTGCAGAGTACGGAAACATTTTCACAAGTGTTATTTAAAAAGCTCTTGTCATTAGTGTCTACTTAAGTCATTACTATTAATTACCAATACTCAACCTTTGACCAGTGTTCCCGTCATCGAAGATTCTCTGACGTCTTCTCAAGAGTACAGCTCTAAACACCAATAGGAATAGTCCAAAGAGAAACAAAAATCAAGGCCAACGGCCTGTACCTACCAGTAATCACAAATATTTTTCCAATCTCTTTTTCCGACAAAGTCCTCTAAGCAAATGTTTTTTTTTTAATCTTTTAAAAGAATACTCGTTTTTTAAGGAAACCATTCTCAACTCAATGAATGATAAAATCCAGACAATTGTCTTATAGAAGAGGTGAACGCTCTATTCTCTATGTCTAAGCTGTAATAGGAGTCAAATAAGGTTATAAATTATGGCGACAACAAGCCGTGTATCATATAAATCCGTCACGTTTTATATTTTATCACAGAGAAGCCCACGCGTGTGACTCACAGCGGTTTAGATCGCTGTCGGACGCTTGCAGTGGGCCTACGCCGTCGCAATTTTAATAAGGTTCGCATAAATAATGGTATTATCGGAAATGTAGTGCGAATTAAAGCTGCGACCTGGCTGGTTTAAGTGAATTACACTATGATATTTTGAAATATTGTAGTTTTCCTCATTGTTCCATACGGTTCCATTCGAAATTGGGAAAATTAGAGTTGCTTTAGGATAATTTAAGCTAGACAAACAAAAAAGGACAGTCCACAAAATATATAATATCTAATAAATGAAACACAATATGCAAAGGAGAAAAAAAAAAATGACAGCTTAAAATAGCAACAAGATTAAAGAAAATTTACGTTTTCAATGAGTACTGCGCCTGCACACCACCAATTGTTAGTAAACGCTTTGCTTCCTATTAGCTCATACCTAGCAGGTATAGCTAAGGCAATATTATACGGTGAGATTAATTAAATCTTATTATTTGCTATTTACTGCTATGTTTTTAAATGTTTGAATGCGCTCATATTAGATAACAGTACTACGAAAAGGGCCACATTTTGGTAGTTCCGATTCTTTTATCATGTAAAATGCTATTGGTTTTTCTTTTGCAAATTCTCAGGAGCAGTAGGAACAGCCAGGAGTTTTGCATTTGTACTCGTACCTACTCATAAATGCCAAAAATACCATCATCAGCAAAATTTGAGTGTTTAAACAGCAGTGTACCTCTATCTTACCCCTCGGGGAAAACATGCGTGATGTTATATAAGAGTGATTCAATGGCCAAAGTGCGGTATCTATTGCAAAGCATTAGGTATCTACTTTAGTAGGTATACTTCGGCTGTTGACACTGCTCTTGTGGCGGCGGTTTCAAAACGCAATTAGCACCTTTGAGTATTACGTAGACACTATCTTTGTTTAATAACGATATCACAACCGTTGGAGTGGTTTTTGGCATAACGCCTGTATTCCCCAAAGGGTTTGGCAGAGGTTTACTATTGTAGGTACACATACATTTCGCCGATGCCGTTATTAAGTCCCATGTAATATGGAACGAGCTTATTGCCATCTGCCGGGCACAGTTCCAGACTCCGTGCTGCTACTGAGAATTTCTATACAGAAAAACCTATTAACACTTTGCCTGACCCAGGAATTGAACCGCAGGACCTCACGCACAGCAGTTGTGTTTGCGACCACAAGAGCAATGAGGCAGATTTTTTATATTATTTGTAGGGATGTTACGGAGGTGGATTTATCGGAGGCGGAATCGGAGTCGGAGGTTCTCGTAGTGACCTCCGCGGAGTCGGAGGTGAATCGGAGTCGGAGTCGGAGCAAATCTACGAATGTAAAATATAAATAAATAAAAAAGAAGAAACTTGTCGCAACTCGTTCACTCTTCGTTCATCAGTTGCAAAGAACACATATACTCCGTCAGTTGTCAGTGTCACGTAGAAAGCGCTCGGTAGCGCTGCAGCGATAGCAAGTCATAACTTGTAACTCCGATATATACCTCCGTTTTGATATATCGGAACCGGATCCGGATTCGGAGGTGTAATTTTAATCGGAGGTTCCGACATATCGGATTCGGAGTCGAAGCTCCGTAACATCCCTAATTATTTGCCCATTTAAGAAATACGAGTATTTCAGTTTTTTTAGCAACAACTTTTCATTTGCATCCGACCTTCCTCGGAGTCACGCAAAAATGCAAATTCGAACGATGCATCAAACTCACGAATGAAGTGTATAAGTAAATCTATATGACTGAAAAATTTCCATTATTCAACATTTCGCAACTATAATAGCGTCATACAAATTCATTTATTCAAAATTATTAAAGAAAAAACAATGCAATCTTCGACGCCATTCCGTCTGAGTAGTTAACATAGATTGATATTTGTGAAATGTCAGTAATTACTTTACAATGTGGCCTCATCAAATAAAGGTTTTGCATACTTAATTTGGTATTTATCTGTTTTTATAGGCACAGTTTTAATTCACAGATAATTATCTAGGTCATGAATACGATACACATGATTATAATAAGATTCTGAAGCAATTTATGTTAAGCCAGCATATGAAGCTTAGCAAAGGCTTAAAAAATCACTTATTGACACTTTCTAATCCTTAGACCCATAGTTCAAATAGGTAGAAAGACCATGAGGTTTTCAAAATTCTTACTAAGTTCAATACATTGTGCTCATTAAGCAATATTTTGTTTAACTTGAGCCTTCGCAGACGTGTGGAACTATCATTTGTTTTGTCTTTACTCAAATAATGCACGTTTGTTTAACCCAGCTTTGACAATTTTCATTTGCTCAAATCATTCAGAAACTGCGTAGTTATTGTTAAACTACTCATTTACAGACCTATGTCATAAAATGAGCAGTAATGATTCCTTTGTTTAAGTCATTGTGTTAACAATTTATAGGTACTTATAAAGGGCTTGTAAAGTTATCATCTATACTACAATATAATATTATAAAGACGAAAGACTTTTTGTTTGTTTATTTGTTTGTACCGAATAGGCTCCGAAACTATTGGACCGATTTTAACCATATTTTCACTAATAGAAAGCTAAATTATCAGGAAGTAACTTATGCTATAATTTATTTTCAAAAACATTAGAGATCCTTAAGAAAATTGCAATAATGTAACCCAAAGTAGCAAAATTTTGCCTATAAAATTCATTATTTGGCGTGCGCTGAGAAAACTATTGATGATACATAAAAAATATGTAGTACATGATTAAAGTACTCATTATTACCTATAAAAAAGTCCGGGAAGGACCGCTTTTTGTTCAAATTATACAATCTAAACACGGGTGGAATCGAATAGTGGTGAAATTGGTATCATAATATTAATCCATATGCATTTAAATAATGATAATTAAGGTTGATTATGTACATGTAAATCACACTCTAAATTATTCGAATCGGGCCTTTCGTTTAGAAGTTACGACGGGTATAAAAATGCTAAAAGTAAGAAAAATGATGCGGTGTGAGCGAACCGAACAGCCTTACATTACATTTACAATTTACACAGCCTTACATTTTATTTTTTTGACGGAGCTTTCGCTGGCTGATTGCTGATGTTATAATGTGTAGGCTACATTTATTTTAGAAAAAAAAAAATGCGCGAGTTCATAATCCACACGAGCGAAGCCGCGGGCGGAAGCTAGTCGATTATAATCGGCTCATCAATCGAATACTATTCCACTGTTTCGGTATTGGTTTCTTTGAAGAATATTCTTGAAAACGTTGGTACAGTACCTACCTACATGTCGTGGGTGTTATTGATATTGCGTACAAACGACACGAATGGAGAAATTATAGCTGGGCAGAATAGAGAATAAGAACAATATCTTACAGGTATTTGGTAGAAGGAGCCATTGTTGATCGTCTTGTATGACGTCAGAGGCACCACAGGAACAGATCCGTTGCGCAGGAGTATCGGCCCTTGCAGCGGAGTCACAGACGGTTGACCTGAGTCTGGAATAGAAAAATAAATGATTTATAGATACTTTAAAAATAAAGCATTTCATTTTGCATAAAAGAAAAGAAATTTGCTGCAAAGAGGTTCTATCAATAGGACAATATATTAATGTACAAGTTAATTAAAATGTTTAAACGGTACGCAGCGAAAATCGCCACATGAATGGAGGATCTGATTGATAAACACAAAATTCTCAAAAGGAAAGATTTGTACAATAGGATTAAAAACGCTAAGATGAATAAAAAAAGATTCATCAAACATTACATCATCCATCAGCACGGAATTCCAAACACAACATTCAGAAAAATGTAGACAAGCTTAAAACAGACAGCATGAGAAATGAAGAAATTATAGAGCAATTTGTATCATCATTCGACTGACGCCGACGTGCGCATACACACATACTATTAGTTGTAAAACAACATAATTTCATCACTCGCTGTCTCAAAGGTGCGTCACCAGATCCAGGTCATGTTACGAAACGACTAATCTTCTACAAGTTAAGGCCATGCTTCATTGACCTAGTGATTGTGAGTTGATCGTTAGGTACAGCTTATGAACCAGCCCACTTGTTCAAAGTTAATTTCTACTATCGTTATTACAAAAAATCTGAATTTGCTGGGAAATTACGATATGTAATTAAAGGCCCCCAATTTACTCTTTATTTAAACAGAAGACACATTAAGATAAATTCACTTCAAAAATATATTTTTGTTGGACCACGTGAATTTCTGATATATATTTGGTAATCACCGTGCTTTGTGTTACGAATAACTTGAATTTCTCGAACGTTAGCCTCTCGCTGCTGCATAAAGGCCAAATAAATCCAATTATAGATAAATTCCAATTAGGATGGTGTTGTATCATTGGGCTATCAGTCGATTGCGGAGATTCAGGTCCTAGGTTCGATTCCTGGGTCGAGTAAAGTGTGTTATTCAAAACCTCAAGTAGCGGAGTTTGGAACTGTGCTTGGTATGGCTATGGCAAAAGGCCCACCTCCTATTATATGGTACTCAATAAAGGCGTTTTTTTTAATAATATAGGTGGCAATCGAGCAGACTGATCGCCTGATGGTAAGCGATTACCGTCGCCCATGGACACCCGCAACACCGGAGTAGTCACAAGTGCGTTGCCAGCCTTTTAAAAAGCAGTACGCTCTTTTCTTGAAGGTTTGAAAGTCGTATTGGTCCGGAAATACTGCAGGCGTCGACGAAATATCAATATACAGTTTAGTACATCAATATCTAAACACTGCAATTAGGATATTCTATGTCTTCTTGCAGATAACCGATCTAGAATTTTTAATTTTATGTTCGCGTTGTGGTTACATATCATTCAGTTCAATTTATGCGGTGTTCTTAATTAATACAAGTATAAGAGATAGATATTATCAAGCTTCTTGTAGATTTTATTTTATGATGTTAAATAAAATAATATCCTTATTAAACTTTTGATTAAGACTTGCAAAGATTCTTGTTAAATTAGAAATAATCTTGTTAACCTCTCGAACTTAGTATGTTAGGTTTGATTACCAGCATGTTTTGAACTTGTGACCTTCTAATTAGCAGTCACAACTGTAGCTTTTGGGTATCTGTCCTATAATTTATTATGCTACACTGCAAATTACTGAAATTGTAAAACGTCAATGAAATATCTGCATTTCTCAAATGTATTTTTGTTTTATTTATTTAATGATCTAGTAGTAAAAGGTCATTAAACAGCTGCATGTGTGTAGTTACAAGTTATACACGTACAAATATAACTATAAGTATTTGTATTTTAATTATCTGAAGAGTGTAAGCTCTCTGTTAAGCTAAAGACAATACGCTGTTTGACTGTGGTCAATACTTGAATTTGTTTTAAATGTGCATGATTGAAGACTACTGCGCACACGACAAACAATGTGTTCTGATTGCTGCGATTTACGGTCGAGGAGATATATTGCCATAATCACGGTGCTTGGTAATATAATGACGAATGCCGCTGTTCATCATTTTGACAATCACTTTCCATATGAGGAATTAATTGGCTTGTCTTGACTTAACCGGAAACCAATCGTTATGTATTTTCAGAACCCACACATTATTAATGAATAAGAACTCTTATAGTATGAACAAATTACACTCTTCGTTTTAAATATAATTTTTTATTAGAGCATTATTTTATTTTACATACCTTAGATATACATAAATATTCCAACCCCACAGAAAAGAGGGAACAACGATGTGAACCTATAGATATACGAGAGTAAAGAAAGATCCTTCAGTAGGTTACTGAAGGATCTTTCTTTACTCTTTATTATATAAACATATTATCAATGATTTGTACGAAGGTGGATTTGACCAAAGCGTTTGACCATGTCGAGCACCAAATCTACATTCATAAGTTCCACAACTATTACACATAATGCAATAAAACGGTAAACTGGTTTGCATTGTACTTAGTCTACTATTCGTGAGTAAACTGTGATCGTTAATGAGTATTATTTCAATGAATACCTACTAACATTGATTTGATACAAATTTGTTTCAATTGAATTTTGAATTCCAAAGGATACATTCTTGTTTAATTTTTTTTGCATGTCTTTAATTAAAGATTTTACATTATATTTACATTATTCTTTTTCTATTAATGCAAGTAGTATTAGTAATTTTCCCGAAGGTGGATTTGGCTAAAGCATTTGACCAAGGTGATCACCAAACCTATATTCATAAATTATACAATTATTATGCTTTGATCAATAAATCGGTAAACTGGTTAAAATCGTATCTAGTCTAGTAGTCGTGAGTAAATTGTGGTTCTTAATGAGTATGATTGTAATAAATACCTATATTGATTTCATATGATTCTATTTCAATTAAATTCTGCTGTTCCACAGAGTTGTTGATTAGAGTGTTATTTTAAAATTCTTTACATGTCTGTAATTGATGTTCACATTAGACTGTTGTTATGTTCACATTAGACTATACATTACAATGTTTAAGGCAATTATAATATGTCTGTGTTAAATATAAATTATTTAACAGTTTCGATCGTGCTCAGCAACGTGTGATTGACAGTTTGCCTACATAGTGACGTAACTTACATAATCGCATACGGCGTGTTATGACCCCAGAAGAGCTAGGCACAGATTGTTTACTTTCGTAGGATCGTTCATATAAAAAAACTTTACAAATCATTGCTCAGTGTTTACGATATAAATTATAGAGAGTCCTTATTCGTGCGTCGATTATCGTAGTGAAAGTTTTGCCACAAGTTGAGACCACGTACAACCGACAGTTTTTGCCATAAGTGGCAGTAATTGTCACCTTTGCCAGCAAAATTACATAATTATGCTGAATATTCTAAAGTTTAAATAAATAGCTTTACTCAAATCCTTAACGGGTTGAGCGAGTCCACACACAGTGTTAAAGGACTACTTAAAAGCTCGCTTAGTATGGCGAGACTAAAACCATTAGAATTACAGTAGGTATGTTGCGATTACTAGCGAAATAAAACGATATTTGCTGAATATCGCCTACGTTCTAAGATATAAACTTGCCTCGTAGGAAGATACAGAGAGCCGGCTTACATACTATAAAGAAAATTAACACGGACAGTCATGCATTCTGCGTTCCTATAAAATCTTTACAAAGATTTTTAAGCTAGCCTTCAGAAATCAGAATGTGTCAAACTACTCCTGGGTTATGAGGATTAATGCCACAATTGATCTCCACTTGGCTGGCTGGGCAAGAATAGATAGATTTATGTTTCTTCCTTAAGAAATACATGGAGTGAAATATATAGTTCCATTGAATAGTAAAACTTAACAATTCATCGGTGGAGAACAAAGAACAGAACAGGACATTAGAATGTTTATTGCCATTGAACTTATTGTGAATGCGCGTGCGCACTCGTGACTGTCGCTTTTGTACAAGCTTTACCTGTGGTTCCGCTCACGTCACGTTGAACTTAATATTTGGGATAACAATACTTTTAGTTTCCTAGGCACATCGTTATATTATTTAAAGCAAAGGTCGACCTCATCTGTAAAATTTTGATCAATTTTGTTTCTCTTTTCATTTAAGCGTCGATTGATGATATGGAATCTTTAAGTGAACAATTTCATCGTTTGTACTGTTTGGTAAAGTAGTACCATGGGAACACAAAATTAACTATTAATTTCAGAAAATCACAGGTAGGTAATAATCAGTTAGCGTGTGACACAACAGAATTTCAAGCAATACTTTCCGAGTCCTTTTCATACTGATTGATCAATACAGTGAATGATTTTGCTCCAACACAGACATACAAAAATATTTTATTAACCTGTCACCGAGCCGCATAAACGCAGTGATATATCTGAATCATAAAAATAAATAAATGCAATATGCGAAGTGTTGACCTTCGTTTTGAACTTGATCGTAAAAAGGGCTCTTTACGTTGAACAGAACAACAATATTCATAAAAAAAAGTAATAAGCACGTCTCAGTTACTTCCGGAGTTGTGTTTTTCTTCTTAATAATTGAACAATTAAGAAAATAATTAAACTCTACAAGAGAATTACATTACGCTATTCATGACATAAATTAGTGCGGTGTGTGGTCGAACAACTTCTTTATTAGAGATCCGGAGTTCAATGATGAGAACGGAAATATGGTGTATATTATAATTATTATTATTAACGAACATTAATGCGAACAGAGGCATGATCGCTCAGTTGGCAGAGCAAGTGTAAGGTTTGCTAAAGAACTTATTGTCGACTCGACAGAAGAACAAAAATGCGTATCTTCATGCGTATTAATAATAACAGTTATAAAGCCCTCGGAAACTACAGACAATAAGTCGCCGATTAAGAGAATGAAGTTGGATTAATGTGCGTCCCTTGTGCATATTATCAATCCAATTAAACTATCGGCCGTTGAAAACTCTGTAGTGTGATCTTACCGTTATTTTATTGTACTGCTGAACTATTTGCATTGGGTTGATAAAAAATTAAGCAAATACAAAATGTTTTAACTAGTGGTTTTCTTTATAAGATAAAACAATTGATCATCAGGATCTTAAATTGAGAAGTAGTAGAAGCAAATTTTCACCATAGTCAAAACTGAATATTCTATTGAAATAGATTCTCGCCGCACCTTATTCAAAGGCCTTATTCAAAGTCAGTAATAACAAGATCATATCAAATGCGCATAGGAATCAATATAAAAGCCTAATAAATAATAATCACTAGTATTCCAACCTTGCTTCCGTTAACGATCTGTTTCTCAATGTCATAAAATTTCCACTCGAAAAATAAATTAACATCTAAAACGTAGCTAACACGATCGGAAATGATGGAACGGTCCATATGTTATGTCAATCAGATACATATGTTTAACAGATACATATTAAAATGTTTAAATAATTACTCGAGTTTCGTAATATCCGTCTGTATTTTTTGTTACAGAATTAGGTCATCAACCCACTGGCTCGTTTGTTTAATGTCAAGAAAGATGTCACGTTTAAATATGGAACATTTGGAGATGATTATAATTATGATAAATATAATTTTATAGTACCTAGAACTTTGCACATTAATAGCAATGCAACATTGCTCTCATTTTAGGCATATTATAGATTTTATCTTTGCTGAGTTTTCTCAAGAAGAGGATAAAAATAGGGAAACATGACATGCAACATGAAAAATAGAAAACAACAAAAGGCCTCAGGGACTGACATAAGAATAGGATCTAAGTTTAGTTTGCCCTGTAGCTATTCCTAATATGCAGTTATTGATCGTAAAGGCACGTACACCTAACACATTGGAAAAGCATTTAGAGCTTTTTAGCTGACTCTTGAATATTTCAGATAGGTTCTATAACCCTGATAAAAAAAAACAAATATCTAAATATTCTAATTTCAAATCACACAAGGATAATCTGGCTGACTTAACTGCCACTACCACGTCAATTACTCTTAGAGTTCTGTGGTTATTACAACTGAATGTCAGTAATAATATCACCAATATTTCACACAATCATAAAGCTTATAATCTAACACTAGGAATAGATCAACTCAAATCTAAATCCAGTTCAATATCTAACAAAGTCAGTGTTAATCTCAACACAAAGAAACAAGTCTAGGACTAACCTTATGTACTCGTAAGGTAGGTATTTGAAAGGGCAGCTGTCTGGAATATTTATGCATTCAATTTTCGGTTTAGATAAAGTTAACGACTCGTACTTATAAACTTACTAGATTTTGCTTGCGGCTACGCAAGGAACGTCAAGATACAGAACTGATTTATCTGTTTCAAGAAATAGGATATACATATACTATAACATTGTAGAATAATGTTCTTTTACAAAAATCTGGAAATCAATTTAGAGGCCCTAGTTAAAAGTTCTTTCACTATATATGTAGTGGATGGAGGCGTTGCATTTCAGAATGGTATTTTTATTGATAATCTAAAAATACTCACAACAGTTAAGTGATGTCATAGTTCCTGACACTTAACACAATAATCACAGTGTAACACAATCACTGTTACTTTTTCACAGCTCCTTTTACACTCACATTCACGTCTTTGTCAAAAAATCTAGTTGTTTGCTAAAGATAAAATCGTATCGTCCATCGCTTTGTTGTGCATGTCATTGGACAACAAAACTATAAATCGTAAAATTCTATCTGCGAAAACGTCGTCGCCGCCGGCACATTCGAATTCGCACGCCCCTCTCGTGAATGTTACGAGATTCTACTCTTCATTACGACATAAACCCGTACACTTATATAAACAATGTCAATGATGCTGAGCGGAGCTAAAAATGCAATAAAAATGGACATAGATGTCAATTTTATTATGGTTTGTTGGATACTTTCCATCAAGTATTACTAAGTTACATTTTATTCATATAAGTCCACCAGCATGGAACAGGAAAATTCAATTAAAAACTAATTTAATAAACTGCCTGAACAACTAATTGTGTTAATCCTTCGAGTTAAAAAAATAGAAGACATACGAACAAAATTAACATTATACAAAACCCTATTTCGTTAAACTATAAAACAAACAATGCATTTTTTACCATATTTTTTATTTACTTACGATATCATTCTTTGTATATAACTTCGCGTGTGAAATGTAACATGATTGAATAGTGAGGTTATTCGTTTAATTCCGATGTGGCGAGTGCTCCGACCTCTCGAGATGATGTTACGAGTTCGAAAGTGAAACCAAGGTCGCTGTCGATGTTTTTGTGTTACTTACGTTCGACATGCAGACATGGCTGTAACATGCAGCTCTCAAAAGTTATGTTAACAGCCACCGTTGTCATACGGAAACGATCTTCAGTATTAGGCAACTTATTAAATATTTTAATCCAGATATCACCTCGTTTTCGGTAATCACGTAACGTGTTGACTATGCTGAGCTACGGTATGATCTTAATGAAATAGGTATTTGTTATTTTTCACTGTTCTTTTAACCCACTTGTTGCTAGCGTTTGTTATATGATCATGGAACAGTGACTATCGGGAATACTGACTGTAAAGTATTGATAACTTTAAGTGCTTTTATAAGTACAATTTTTAAGTGAGTTTTAAACCAGTTCTTTCTCGGCATGTTACAGCGATGATATCTTGATGTTTTTCAACTGCATGTCAATTATACTATTGTTGTGAGAATGGGAATTCCTCATGGTCATAATTATATTTGTACTCATCTTAGAGTAAAACAAATATTTCATGTCTTCAAAAGAAAAAGATACATTTTTAATTTAAGGATACAGTCAGCTATATAAGTTGGTGAACTTTTCGTAATTTTTAAAAGATATTATATATTTGAGTTCTGTCATTTTAATATTGTAATGTACCTTGAGTCATCGAGGTTCTACTCAATAACTAAAGAACAGTGGTACTATACTGCCTATCCTTCCTTTTTATTACTAAAAAGGACGTCAACATCCTGAGTTCAGTATATTGATTTTCGGGTCAATATTCAATGACTTTGAAAGTCGCATTGGTAGTCCTGCACTTTGATACTCAACGAAACATAAATTTCGAGGTTGAATATTGGACGAAGGGATTAGAAAGTATCTTTGTCGAGGTCTAGAGGTGTGAAGCATTTATCATTGATCATCTCTTTAAAAGTATAGACTTTATAAAACATACGACACGACCTATAAACGATGCATAACAATGCGTAAGAAACGAAAATAGTAAATGTAAGAACTGTAATGGATGATGTAATACCAATCTAGATGTACACCACACGTTTATGATACATGTATAGTAATAACTAACGAACTCGTGAATGCTCGTGCACTTTAACACTAAAAGAAAAGACAGTAAACGTAAAGTATACCAAGAAAGATGGAATTGCTCTAGACATAAAATTAACAGCACTTAATAAACAAGAGTTAAAAGAAAATAAGGTAGTTTAAAAGACAACGCTCGATACAATGAGACTTCTTAAAATCAACATAGTAAAGCAACGTAAATCCTCAAGAGTGACGTAAAAGGGTAAATGAAAAAGAAATAAAATATATTGGAACTAACAAGGACAACAATAAAAGAGATACCATTCAATTCAAAAGTGAAAGGAATTAAGCTGACAAAGAACAAAATTAACATTTTACGCCCAAAATAGCACTTGTAATTTCAAAAGGTAGAGTCATGGACTCATTGCCTACAAAGTTTTGCTTGATTCTGCTGATCGATTTAATGGTTTCATTCTGGCGCTCAACCACACTACGATAATACTTGTAAGGTTAAGGTTGAACAAGATCTTCGCTAGACAATTTGATTCATCGAATAGAACGAGAAAAAATAATCCAATCCGTAGGCACCATCATAATTTTTGGGTGACATAGAAGACTTAACTGTGCTAGTGGTAGAAAGCTGCTAAACGTGAGGGTCTCAGATTTGATTCGAGCCGGATTTTGGAATTCTACTCGATATTATCGCGATTAAGCTTGCTTTCTATGACATGGTACTGCGAAGTATGGGTGCACAATTATAATGAAGGATAGAAAAACCTATTACATATACTTAACAAACATGATAAAAAAAAGAAATTTGTTATAACCTAGCGGAACGTCAAAAAAGACATTTAGAAACTCACATAAAAGATGAAAATACAAAAAAGATTACTTATTTCGAGTTAAATAAACATCAACATAACACTACTCCACTCAGCACTGTTATTTAATAAGAATCATGTTGCAATGTCTATCGAGTTGCTATTCTACAGTCTTATTGTTCTACTACCTTGACATTGAAAATTGACATTGTAACTAGTAACGTACATAAACTAAGATTATCTTTATTATTACATCAGATCACGTTTTATACAAAAATGGATGAAATGGTCTTTATAATATCGCTTTTAAGGCATCTTGTATCTCTCAGGTATGACGGAGTAGGCTTAGTTTCTTATGATTGTGAATTCGAATCTGATATTCTACAGGTCTTTAATATTACGCATTTTTGTCATGCAATCACAAATTCTTTAATTTTTTGGGTGAATTAGTTCCCGTGAAAACAAAAACACGCCACTTACCCATAATAGGTAAATGATGAAAAACGATAGATGAATAATTGCCTCATTGGTGTAGTGGTCGTAAGCGCGACTGCTAAGCGTGGGTTTAGATTCCCGGGTCGGGCGTAGTGTTATTGGGTTTTCCTATATGGAGATTCTCAGTACCAGCACGGAGTCTAGAGCTGTGCTTGGTCGATGGCAATATGTTCGCCCCCTACTAAATGGGAATCGATAACGGTATAGGCGAAATGTGGGTGTACAACGACGAAATGGTTTCCTGATCGTTATGGCCAGGAAATTTTTTACACAAATCTCTAATATAAGTAGCTAACAAAACCAACTAAACGAACAATATGATCAGAAAATACGAAACTATTGCCTGATCATGTTGTTTGGGAATTTTTGTTATTGTCAGGAAAAATTTGACACGCTTGCTCTGATTTACACAGGGGCTCTTAATTTCGTTTTTAAATTCATCGCTAGAATGGTTATCGTTTACCACCAACATTGTGCAGTACGCATTGTCGCTGTAGGTATCCTGAACAAATAGGATTGAGCTTATGATTATGAGTTCTTTTTCATATAACTGACAGGCAAATAGTGTTAGAAATTAACATGTAAGAATGTAAGGTGAAGAAGCAGGTTTTTCGAATGAAATGAATGGTCTAGCGAATGAAAGCGGAACTAGTTCATAAAACACATCTTGACCATAAGTTAACTTGGCAAAAAAGATAAGCACATAAAAATAGATTCTAATAAGTTCTTAACAATTTACATGTTACAATCTCGGCCACAAGAAAATTTTAATTTAATTTTCCTCTAGTTCGATAACAAGGAAATAAATATAAGCCTTAAGGCGACAATAGGCGAGCATTGTACTGCAATATACTGTCCATTGTATGACTGGCATTGGCGACCGGTTAAACGATCGAAGGTCTTTGACTTAGATAAGTGAAACGTGTTAGTTGTACCTACTCCAATTACTTTGACCTATACGTAGACTACCTACTTATATAGATCATTATCACTTGCGTCTGCGCAGAGCTGCAAACCAGTTGTTAGTTGACCACCTACAGTGCGTGTGGTTGCCGGCTAAGTATCGGACTGTTTCTCTTCATTTTCTTCTATATCATTAAAGACTTACTTGAATTATCAAATTTTGGAACCACAAATTCAATGTCATACATGTCAAAGTTCAAATTCTATTGCAACCAAAATTTATTGAGGATCTTTATATAATCACAGAAAAATCAACTTAAACTACATAACGCTAAAGATAGTGATCATACATAATGCCATAGTTAAGTTAGTGGCAATGAAATTTAAATTATCTAACATTCTGAATTCATATATAGTCAAAATTTGAATCAGACAGATCACCCATACAGAGGACTCGTAGTATACAGAAAAAATAACGATAAATTATGTAAGTAGATTAACATACAATCAAAAGATAAGCCACATCTCTTTCTGTGTTTTCCTCCTAAAAAGTTATCATTAACTTCCGGAGTTTTAAATTCGTATTTCATTAAAAGTTCCTATTTATTATCAGACGGTTACCTAATAGTCAGAGATGAACTGCCACAATAAACAATTTAATTGGCAGTCGCTGAGGAATTCATAACAGACTAGCTATGTTTGAATTGAGAACCATATCCAGTGTCTCGGATGAGAATTGAGTATATTTTTTTATAAAAACGTTGCTTTCACAGACATACATTATTCACATACACAAACACCCAGACTGGCAGCCTATTACCGATGTAGCAACATGCGTATATCGCGCGATATCTTCTGTCAAACGTCATTTTTGTGACATATAATGTATTGGCTGACAGTGAGATTGCTGTCGCGTGGCTATCGCGTTGCTGTCGCTTTTTTACGTAATTAGGCTGCCGAAACAACTATCTGTAGATCATACAAATATTTGTTGCCGTGCGGATCGAACCCGCGACACGTAGCGTAATAGTCGATCGCTCAACCACTGCGCCAACCATGTCTTCATGTGTTAAATCAATCTTGCAATCGAAAGACCAAAGAGGTTTAAAAAAAAATATGATGTTTTATTTCATTCGTAGCAACAACCATAAAAATTTAATATGAGTTAATTTTTTTTTTATGTTGATCATGATAAATTAACAAACATTGAAATGCAAAAAAAACCGTGATCGACAAACGGACGTTAGCGTTTGTTTGACAATTGGCCGACTGTTGACAATAGGTACAGCATCGCCATCGCAAGGATTTCCTACATCGACGAATAAACAAAAGCTAGATATACGAGTAAATCAAGGTAAAGGGATGCCATCGGTACAGTTTTTTAATACGACGAAGGCTAAAAATAGTATGGTAGCTTTTTAAAATTCAAACTCATAAATGATGTTGATAACCTTATGTGAGCAAAAGCAAACTTCCTAGCCTGTCTAGCTTAAGTAAACATAAAGGATGGATTATGATGGTGATAAACCGCATTGCATATTAACTGGTAATGAATTCTCACCTGTGTCAGGTTCGTCGTAATATTCATCGTCATCGTAGTCAAGGACTGCGTGCAACTGTGTTTTGCCACCTGAAGCTCCAGTTTCTACTTTTGTGAAACCTCGCGGTCTGTCAGGAGGATTTTGTGCACTGCCACTAACACCACTACCAGTCTTGCTATCCTGGTCACTAGGCGGCCTGACCGGGGCCTCTGTACTAGGCGGTCTGTTAAATTTGAAGTTATTCACATTTTGGTTCGAATTTCCATCGAACCTTCGACTAGATGGGCTTGACGTCGGGGCTGGCGGGTAAGCGTCCGCGTATCCAGGGTTGTACCCTGGACTCTGTGGCATCTGGTTCATTCTCCTTTGCTCGTAGTCATAGTCACCAGCGGGATCGTGTACGTACTGCCCTGTGTTATCATATGGTGAGTTCACTTCTTGGACGCGCTGATTCTCTATTTGTACGTCAAGTCTTGAGTTCTGTGGGTAGATCTGTGTGTGCATTGGTGCACCATAAGGATTTTGGGAGGCCTCATTCTGGTAACGTGTATATTGGTTGGGTGGTGGAAGGTAAGACGTGCCGGCCCGTTTCCTGACTTTGGGCCTGCGTTGGTTTGCTGGAGGAATGAAGGGCTCGTTGCCTGGAGGATGTGCGGAAAGCGTGTCTGCTTGGTGTTCGGCGGGGGAGTAGAGTAGGTCATCTAAGTCGACGCGGAGCGGTGTCGAGGAGGTGGGCACGAACGCCGGCGTGGCGGCGCCGACGCCCGCGAGCGTGAAGTTTGTCAAAGCCATTGCCTACACACGCGGCATTGGTGCGAAATGTCAACTCACTAAGTCAACAGCCCCGAAGCTGTTACTAATGTGCTTGCATAACTTGAGTGGTGATGGTAAGAACTAACGTCTTCTCATTGTAGGAACAATCACAATGCACTGACACAATTCACTGCGTTAACTGACCACTTTTTATCTGTAACAAGAAAACAATTTATTATTAGGATATAGCAATGAGATTATGTCGTTCTATACATTATATTTGACAAACATTATATTTGATTTGTTAAATTCGACTTTACCTGAATTTTCCTACTAACCTAACGTAATTTTGAACTTAAAGTTTCTTTGTTTAATATTCCATATTTATTAAACAATTATTTAGTATTGTAATCTTTATACCTACTGCTGGAAATTCTACAAAAATCAACAATAAGATTCATATTGTATGTCGAAAATGAACTATATATCGTGCATTGTCGTTAACTTTATGGCTGGATTTCCCCTCAAGTTTCGTGATATCCTTGCCACTTTACAAATGGCATCGATTTGAAAGGCGAATCGTGATTCAGTGCGGCGAAGACGATTTTGGAATCGGGGAAACCCAACCATGTTCTCTCAAATAATGCAACAATTATAATTTACGGTTGAGGATTACTATTGTATTAACAAAGTCAAAGATAACTGAACAGTTAATAAAATATAATACTTAGAGAAACGTACAAATATCAATATTTGCCTATTTTTTCTGCAAATTCCTATTGGGTCTTTGGACATGATTATATTCCCACGATCCGTGCGTGATCTGAATATTTCACATTCGATGTACTCTGAAACTTTGTTATTTATAATTTTCGCAGCTTTATCTGGACTCTCTGTGCACGCTACACAGACTGGCGACCAAAAACGAAGTACTCGTATTTTATTCTTCTTTCGTTATGTCTTCTTTAGGTCACTTGATGGGTTAAATGAATATTTCAACATTAATACTAGTCCAATGTTACTAACCTAATTGTTGAAATTACTTAAAATATATACAGTGCCAAATAATTCCAACAGCTTTAAGCACATAAGTTTAAGTGATTTATTAGAATTTGTCGTCCCTTCACTTAACATTTGGAGGACCTGTACTATATTCAAATAGAACATTATTATTTAGCTCTATATTTTACTGGTTAACGAGAATAAATTCCAATGCGTGAACTATTTCCATAATGCTTGAATGTTATATCATTTACGAACATTTGTAAATGTCAAACTAATTATGAGATTGATAGGTTTTATGAGTTGATTTGGAACTGTCATAATTATGATAATATAAAATTTTTGAAGACCTATATTTTTTGTGTGTTCGCTTAACATACCACTATTACACTTCTAGTGGGTCACATGAGGTGAATTAAGTATTATTCAGGGGAGAGCTTAATGCCAGTTGTTAGACCAAACAGGATGGTTGACGAAAACGACGATCAGGAAATTATGAAAAATAATGCACAAAAGTAAAATGTGATGTAAAGAATTACACAATAGGTCCATTTTGACATGATAACAGGAGATAATAAAATGAACCGTCAGTACAAAAGAATGCTGTTATAATAACGTACTTATAAGGCGAGGTGGATGACTCAGATTATTACTGAATCGTGAATTTGTTTTATAAAGACCAATATTTTATTTATTGTGTCTCGTAATCATTTTGGTAAAAAGGCGTTAATTCAGGATTTATTTTTGTTTCTGTGTCGAAGTTTAAATGACTGGCAAAACTAAAAATATGGATTAATTAATACTAGTCTTTTGTTTACTAATTGTCGATAGGTAGGTAATCAAATCATCTTGATCAGTTTTAAAACAAAATTTTGCTGTAGGAGGAATTACCACATTCTTTTAAACCAAAGAATCAAAGCGATTAGAATTATCAAAAAGGTATTTTTCAAATTGCTGATATTTCCCATTTATTTTCTTGTTATTTAAAATTATAAACCTACGGACTTCATTGTCATGTGTTTGTCACTTACTGTCAAGGAGTAATAGATTAATTTACATTTTTCTTCTATTTTTATAGCGAACAACTGCTATAGAATATTTTTGCGAGTTGCGGCAAATACTAGCACTTGAAATGGGAAAATATTTTTTTGGAATTCAACTAACTTTTTTAAGGCGTTACAGATATGATCTACGGCAAATAAATAATAAGAATTGTATATTATACATAGCACCGTATGTGCATATACAAAATTAAATATTCAAAAATATGCAACTAGTTTACTTGTGTAAAAACATTTGGATTGATTTATACGTTATATTTGTAAATTCGCTCCCATTAACAACGATTCTGGCATTTAATTGATTTCGTTATTGGGTTCACTATCAATTATAACTGAACATGAGGCAAGTTATGTACAAATATGTTTCTCACGCTTTATCGTATGTACACAAGCTATTGTTTTTAGAATAGGATTTGAAGTAGTAGAAATAGATGATGCTATTTTTATTGCATAACTAGTGACTCACCCTGGCCTTGTACGGGTGCAATTTACGAATGAAAAATGATAATTATTGAGATTTTCATACAAAAATACCATCCAAATTTCCGACTATTCCGGCGAGGTTTCCAAAATTTTTCTTAATCCGGCCATTGAAACTCGGGCTCAAAGATTTACGTTTAATTGTATGTAAGTAATGCGTTACATCTAAATCTAATCTAGTTCTTGAGTCTTGACTATAATCTAAAAAGTTATCGAAGCAACCTTGGCCCGGTAACACACGTGCGGTTGTTCAGAAAATGTTAAGTAATAAGGGCACATAGGAGGTTCGAATAAATAATTTAAACAAAGTGATTGAACGGCTGTCAACTGCCTGTAATTGGATGGGTGCCCCAGTGAACTATGTGTGTAACAAACATTTTGTATTACGTGAATTTTTTAAGAAAATCTATTCAAATTCAGGTATTAATATACAGTATATAAGTATACAGCAAATTAAAAAAAAAAAACCATATCCAATATCAAAAAACATACCCTCAAAATTAACAAATATAGTAATAGTCACGGCGCAAACTTAATATACATAAATTCAATAAGAATGATTTAGTATGTACTATTTATTATGTTCTGAGTTAACAAATCTATCTATACCTATTCGCTAGGAACTATAGAATTAGTATGTTTTTTCTTTATTTAGTGTTAGGGCCAGGTACTAGGCGCTTCGTTTTTTTAATATTATTCGATACTCATGTGTGTATACATTAGGGATGTTACGGAGCTTCGACTCCGGATCCGATATGTCGGAACCTCCGATTAAAATGACACCTCCGAATCCGGCTCCGGTTCCGATATATCAAAACGGAGGTATATATCGGAGTTACAAGTTATGACTTGCTATCGCTGCAGCGCTACCGAGCGCTTTCTATGTGACACTGACAACTGACTGAGTATATGTGTTCTGTGCAACTGATGAACGAAGAGTGAACGAGTTGCGACAAGTTTTTTCTTTTTTATTTATTTACATTTTACATTCGTAGATTTGCTCCGACTCCGACTCCGATTCACCTCCGACTCCGCGGAGGTCACTACGAGAACCTCCGACTCCGATTCCGCCTCCGATAAATCCACCTCCGTAACATCCCTAGCATACATAGATTTGTAAACATCTTGTCATTTTGATAAGGCACGGTCGCAGCCAAACACTTGGGGGGGTCCTATTAACAGTGATATGACGGAGGGGGGTTGTGGGGGGGGTGTGTTTGAAGTAGAGCAAATTAGAATTTCATCACATTTTTGATGTCAGTATTTTTAATAATTTGTTTAAAATTTTCGTTAATTGTCTATTTTTAGGAGGTTTGTCAATTTGCCGTGATTTTGGGGGGTCAGAACCCCTACGACCTCCCCCCCCTCTCGGACCACCACTGATCTTGATTGGGGTGTTTTATTTAGTATCCTAACATAATCCATTCATTTTCTAGACGTTTTTTTGTTTAAAGATTGTTTCATTTGTAATAGATACAATCAGGTCGATTTATGCTTATTAGCGACCTTCATGTGTACTTTGCTTCATCAAATATTTATAGAGCTTTTGTGGTTTGCAGTAAGTAACCTTAGAGCTCTTGCACACAGGTTTAGGAAAACTGGGTACCTACGCTTATACATATAACCTTAGGTTATTTCCGTAAAATTAACGGAGATTCGGATCTAGAAAACACATATTACCTTTGTCTTTCCTAGATTCGAATCAAGCTAGTTATCATGTATAATACCTCTGGGATAACACGTTTTGGGAGCGCGGTGTTCGAATTTATACTAAGATATACCAATCAACAGACAAACAGATATATCGAAAAAACAGTCGTGATGAAAAGTACTTGACATTTGTCAATAACAAACGAATTACATTGCAATTTTTGAAGTTGACTCAAGTAGGTATACACAAATTTGGCGTGACCCCGTTGAGTCGCACGTTTGACACTAACTGCTATCGCCGAAGAGCATCTAGATCACGAGGCTGCGCCCGCGCAGGAACCGTGGGAAACAACATCTGCGTACTATGGGAAACATTCGACTAATTAGTCTCGTGAAAGACTTGTTATATAACGTTGTGTATGAAAATGTAGGTAAGCGGGCCGTACAAATAGACTGCCGTATTATAATGTACTAGGATCCGCCTGCGACTTCGCCCGCGTGGTTTACGAACCCGTACATTTTTCCGGGATAAAAGATAACCGATGTGCTATTCCAGACTATAATCTATCTCTGTGCCAAATTTCATGCAGATCCGTTCAGCTGTTCCATCTGATCTGATCTGATCCATCCATCCTCACAAACTTCCACATTTATAATATTAGGATATGTATATACGTAGGTAACTATATTATAGAGTTCCAAAATTAATTAAAATATAATTTGAAGACGATCTCTATGCGACCATTACCTAGTTCTTCAGTCGGTTCAGAACCCAGACCAACGAGGCCGCAGCTACAAGTTATTAACATAATTACTTGCTACGATTGCGAATATTTTCATAATTTCAGTCAATCGATGATGAAATCTAATGGGATAGGTCAAGCTCTCGCGCCTAAGTCAACAAGATTTATTAGATTCATTTTTTAGATGTCATTATAAATCAATTAGGTATAAGCAATGTAATTTGATGCGTCAATAGATTATCATAATATGGTTTTTGTTATAACAATTCTTTTTTTTTAAATTTGTCATCTGGCCAGACTCCTTCAATAAAGACTGGTCCCTGATTTAGACGGAGAGAACTGAAAAGAGAGACAGAAGGTTTATGCAGTGAGAATATACGGGCTGATAGTAATAATAACTTGTTACCCTTCGGAAACGTCGGTATCGCAAGTGATTTCTATAAAATTACGATATTTATTAACTACAAACACGTTTAAAAGTCACTAGTAACCTTTATTTGGACTAAATAGAATACACCCTAATACAATTGTACTAAGAGCTAGAATACAAATAATGAAAGAAAGTAGGTCGCTAATAATATATGAACTCCTGACTTCCAAACAAGGTAACACATCTGTATTTTAGACTATTAGTACTTATTAACGAATAGATACTTTTATGTCTTTTTTAGTTGTAAATACTAGCAATATTTTACTGTAGTTCATCGCTTTTATAATAAAAAAACAAAGTACTTAAACTTTTTTGTCAGACCAAAAATCAATCCCGGACATCGAGGTCGAGCGCCATGGTACCTACCAAAAGACCAATGACCAATAGATTATTAATTAAAAGCTATCTATAATAATAAATGTCACATTAAAAAATCTACAAAACGTTCGAACAATGACGCAGAACGTTACAGATTAATAATATATGGAGCACTTCCTGGCCAAACTGGTTGTTGTAGGTGTCTGGTTGCCTAAGATTTATTCGCGGAGGTACCTATCAAAACAATAGGAGGAAGCGATGTGGCGAATTCGCCTTGGGGTGTGTCGAATCGGACACGACAACGTGAGTCGAGAATTTAATCCTGGCTGTCCATTGCACTATGAAGTTTTTAATCAAAGTGCTACTCGAATACAATAAAAAATATTGATAGATACCTTTGTTTTGTGGCGATACATTGGCTTTTTCTGTCACGTGGAGTAATCTCCTAAATTAATGAAAATAAATCAGATTGAATCCAGACCTGGTAAAATCTGGGATTTATAACGCAAGACAGAAGATAAAGAGATAAAAAACCGGTAAAATAAATTCCAATAAAAAAACCTAAGATTTGTAAAACGCGATGCTCCTGAATTTGACATTTAACAGTGAAGTAGTGACCCACCCCGGCTTCACACGGATAACATAACAGAGCATATACGCCTTAATTTTTTTCTGCCGTAATGTCTTATCAGCCTGTTACGTCGAACATTTACTCACCGCACGCAGTAAAGCTCCCAGTCGGCATTTTTTTTTCCGACATCTTCAACAATCATCGTCATATTTCAGCCAATTTACACAAAACCTAAACGAATTATATACTTAAACCTTCCTCATGAACCACTCTGTCTATTGGTGAAAACCGCATGAAAATCCGTTCAGTAGTTTTTGAGTTTATCGCGACTTTGTTTTATAATATGTAGTGATGACTTTCATTCGAGCGATGCAAGAATTGAATTCTTCTTAGAATTTTACAGACTAAATATACAGTACCGTCCCAATGTTGGGCACGGGCCCCTTCTGAGAATGAGAAGACCTTCAACCACCATGCTGGCCTGGTGCAGGTTCGCCGACTACACATACAAACAAGAACTTGATAACGGTCTCTCAGGTGTTCAGCTTTCATCTCGATATTTTCTTTCGCCGTTGATGCAAGTGATAATCATTAATTCGAAAAGTCTAACGTGCCGGCCGGGATCTAACTCTTCTATGGATGGTAAGCGTTCAATCGCTACGCTATCTGCTAAGCATTGAAAGTATTTGTCAGTATTTTAGATAGAATAGATTAGAATATCAATCTAGTTGCTATTTTTTTTATCTTTAGTTTGGCTTAAATGAAATAAAGGTTAGTATATTACATTAGCAATACAAAAAAATTGTACGTAACTTTTTCTGGCGCTTATTTTTTTGCTACTGATTGTCGCATTTTTCTAATACTATTAAGTAGGTATATCAGAAAAAAAATCATCCGACTGTTACACATTCATGGTCACTTGCATTCCATTGGCCTGATCGAATTATGGCGGCAAGGTCACAGATTGTTACGACTTAGAATTAGCACAAACACATGATTTTGTATCATTTAGTATTCGTCCTACCTCTCTAATGTAGACGGTAATATTGAACAAAAACTAAGGCTACTGCTTACCGTGATAATACGAAGATCCTGATTTTCTAATTATGTATTTCATTGGTATAACGGCCTCATTCGTCTCGAAGTCGCAAGCGCAGCTGTCCAGGTTGGTCATAGTATTTTGTATTTGCTCAGTGTTTGGAATTTTGACCGTGACATGGCAATAGTTTCGCCCTATTATATGGGACTTAATTACGGCATCGGCGAAAGTAGCACCTAACACTTCAGAGAATACAGGCGTGTTGTTATCATCATCATCATCATCATCACAAGCCTTAATATCTATGTCTTTTGCAGACGATTTTGGAACAATACTTTTTGTAGCTGTAGGAAGAGAGCAGTACAAACGTCTTTAGCAGCCAAAGCAGCACGCACTGTGAATTGAAACCGCCTGGTAGTGAAAGGTATTTTTGTTCAGTTGAATGCACGTCTCCTATCGTTAAAATAGTATTTATTTCGTACGGGAAGAGTATATTTTCCCTAAACGTCGACCTGTCCTGCGCACCGTACACCATGCCACTGACTGTTTAACTAGTAACTAGATCAACCTGTAACGCTATTAATTGCTGTGACAAGTCAACTAGGCTTGGCACTAAGAGTACAGCGCTGATTGATGACTCATAGTGTATACGACCTGAATTGCTCAGTAGCTGGATAGGCACCTATATTTAAGAAAAAAAAAAAAACAAATGAAAGTACACTATTGTGTTTTACTTAAACACATTGTACTCATAATAACAAACAATTGTTCAAACTGTTTTTTTTATTTGCCCCTTTCGGAACGTGTTTTTTAAAATTTTCCCCTTTTAGAGTGCCTCATAGGTCTAGTGGTCGCAAGCGTGACTGCTGAGCGCGAGGTCTTGTGTTCGATTCCCAGGTCGGGCAAAGTGTTATTGGATTTTTCTGAATGGAAATTCTCAGTAGCAACACGGAGTCTGGAACTGTGTCCGGTAGATGACAATAGGCTCGCCCCGTATTACATGGGACTTAATAACGGCATCGGCGAAATGTGGATGTACAATAGTACACCTCTGAGTAACCCTTCGGGGAATACAGGCGTGATGCTATGTTATGTAGTACGTGTGTGAAATGTTGGCACCCATAACTTATATTATAATCCAGAAGAGTAAGGTAATGCGATTTAGCGACGATTAAAATTCGATTAAATTTTAAGGGTTCCGAAATAGAACGCCGCCATTCCTATGATAGCATCAAACATGACATATTAAATGTTTGCCAGCGCTGTCACTTTCACACTGGCGTAGGTTTTAAAATTTTCTGAGATTTGCAAGATTTCCAAGGTATTAGGTAGTTTACCCTGTACAAAACGTTCTAGGGCGACTGCACAAACAATTTTTCTGCATGTTTTGCATTCTTTCTTCTTCTTATTGTATAGAAACGATAATTATGACTACGGAGTTTGCGCATTTAAACTCTCGTAAGGTTCATCAGCGCGGAAGTCTTGTTATAATTTGACTTTTAAATAAAGGCAAATCTGCAATTGCTATAGACACTAACTGCGTATTATCTTTTGTTCAAGGCACTTATGTGATCACAAGTAGTTCTCATGAAGCCTCATATATTTAAATTGAGTACTTTATGTTGACAACTAACGCTGTCATTTTATAGTAAGCATTTGAAGATATAACCTACTTAATTTACTCTTGGACGGCACGGTTGGCGCAGTGGTTGAGAGATCGACTGCTGAGCTACGTGTCGCGGGCTCGATTCCCGTACGGAACAAATATTTGTACGATCTACAGATAGTTGTTTCGGGTCTGGGTCTTTGTGTATGTGAATAGACACCGTGCCTCGGAAAGCACATAAAGCTGTTGGTCCTGCGCCTGATCTCTCTCCGGTCGTGTCGGATTGCCGTCCCATCGGACTATGAGGGTGAAGGAATGGGGAGAACACCTGTCGCCGTGACCGAAATCGGTCAGGAGGACATCATTATTATTAATCTACTCTTGTTAATGGACACAGATTTTAAGTAAATATTATTTCCATTAAAATTATGAATAAATAGCTGATCCCACGATTTCGTCTGCGTAGAAAGAGAATCCATGTCACCATCGCCTTTAGTTTCAATAAATGGTTCGCTTCCTGAGGTTCCGTGATTAATCAGTAAGTAGTGTTATTTTACTTTTACGTACACATACAGGGTCTTCGGCGCATGTTTTTCAATTTTTTAATTTGTATATAGAAGTGGAGTTAATTGTGGAGACCAAGGGTAGGAAGCTAGTAAATTACCCCATCATTATCCAGAAAATTTTTGACGGTCCATGCACCGAACACTCTGTATAGATATAGATACTCCTATTTGTATATTTATATAACAGCTGATTGGTTTCGATATGTTATATTCTCATGTAAGTGTTGTAATCGTATCCCTGAACAGTTCGATTCTCGTGGAGACATTGTAGTATTTTGATGAAGTTGCGACCACATGGTATAAATATATGTCTATACAGATTCGCGATCATATAATAAATTCAACCTATTACTATTCCACTGCTACGTAATAACTCATGCTCAGAATGAGAAGGGTTAGTCCTTAGTCTACCACGCTGGCCCGGTGCGGCTTGGTGGACTACACACACCATCAAGAACTTTATGGAGACCTCTCAGGCGTGCAGGTTTCCTCACGATGTTTTCCTTCACCGTAAACGCAAGTGATAATCAAATTCTGATACGCACATGATTTCAATAAGTCAGACGTTCGGGCCGGGATTGAACTTAGACCCTCCTGCATGGAAGGCAAGCGTTCACCCGCTAGGCTATCACTGCTGCACTGATCATATCTATACATATAATAAAATTATAACAGGCCGATGTCTGTACATTTTAGATATTGAAGAAAAACTTATATGGGGGGTCTTTATTAGAGCAACAGAAGTCAAAACAACAGTTTTTGGAATTGTTGTCTGTCTGTCTGTCTGTTTGTACACGCATCACGCAAAAACGACTGAATGGAATTGAATGCAGTTTTCACCGATTTATTGCTAGCGGTCTAACTTAAAATATACGCTCCATTTTACCGCAGGAAAATATCAGATTCTAAATTCCACGTGTACGAAGTCGCGGGCAAAAGCTAGTAATATATATAAAACAAAAATTGACTTATTGCAGACCTTGCAGACTGATCTAGATTAGATAGGTATAAATTCAGAAAAAATAAAACATAACATTTGTGAAATATGTAAAAGTAGATTAAGATTTATGTCACTATCAACGCAAACGATGAATTAATAAAAAATTTCTGCCCACACGGTCTGATTTCAATATTTTATGAGTGTATCTTAAGATCGTTTGTTACATAAGTGGAGCAGGTTATGAATAATGTTCTTTATGGCTAAAAAGGTTAGCTACTTTAGGTAATAAAGAATAAAATTGTATCAATAAATAGGTTTGTGTTTTTTATTGCGAATTTATTATAATATGTAAAATGCGAGGTTAATGCCATGCTTTAAGAATTGAGGGTAGATGAATGATCACACTATTATATTACTTGTAGGTAGTTGGACTTTCGGCACAGTGTGGGCAGTGATTGGGTTATTGACTGCTGCGCTAGGTGTAGCGGATGCGATTCTCACGCTGAACATATATTTATATGATGTTCAGGTTCAGGAGAATATGTTATCAGTGTTTAAACGCACCCACGATACAGGGATTATTCCTTGTGCGGGGCAACGTTTGTTTAAATAATTAAAAAGATTACTTTTTGCACGAAAGAAGATTAAAATATCATGGATTTTTATGACAGAGATACAAAAGAATTTAATACGTACCTACTGGACAAATTGGTTATTCATATTTAGATTTTCATATAAAATGCGAAATTATTTTTAAAAACTATATGTAGATACTCTAAATCTGCTCATTAATCTGTAGGCAGTTAATATTACATAGTTCCCTTATTACACAATTTTAAGCCGCAACTCAGGACCTTTAGCACAAAAAACCAATCGCTAACCCATTGCGCCAATCAGCGCTAAGTTGTAAATGTCGCGATTGAATCGACTGAGTTGCTTTTCGTCTCAAAACCTTGTTCTAAATCATTTAGACCATACCAACAAACATATATAGCTTCACGCCTGTATTCCCCGAAGGGTACGGCAGAGGCATACTATTCTACACACACATTTCGCCATCTCATGTAGGAGGCGAGCTTATTTCTATCTACCAAGCACAATTTCAAATTTGGGGCTGCTACTGAGTGTTTTCTAATAGAAAAGTCCAATACCATTTTGTCCGAACCGTACCATGGGTCTCAGTCGCTCAGGAGCCGCCCTTGCGAACAATAGACCAACGAAACAGTCAATCACGTGAGGCATAAAGTCGATGGTACAGTGGTATAGCGTAGCGGAGGCGGCAGGAGCGGCCCGCCCCTAGTGGCACTTTTAGGTGGCGGCAAAACTTCACAATAAATGTATATTTTTGTTTTTTTTTTTTATAACGTTGCCCCACTCTCGTATTTCTCGTGTATCGTGGGTACAGTTACAAACATACATGGCACATAACCAGACCCGAAACAACTATCTGTAGATCATACAAATATTTTTTCCGTGCGGGGATTGAACCTGCGACACGTAACACAGAAAGCTAATCGCTTAGCCACTGCACCAACCGTGTCATCAAAATTATAATAATTTAAAAAAATATATTTTTAATAATAATTATATAAATAAATTTAACAATTAATAATAACTATATCTTATAAATATTTGAACCATTTAATTTTATATTTATGTCGCACCTAAAATTTGGACCGATTAAAATGAGGACGGAACTTTTTATTCTGTGACGAAATCGGGGATTATCCTTTCTTTAAAGACCTAAATAAGGGGGCGGCGAAATTTGCCTGCGTCCTTGGCAGCTGTAACCCACGCTACGCCACTGCGTTGGTATAAGTCAGTAGCCTATACTTTATTCACCTGAACCTGACAAAAACCATTTACAATATGTAAAGTCCCAATAAAAACGCTTTTAAAATAAATTTCTCTGATGTGCATATTTGTCATTCTGATACCAATCGGGAATTTAAAAGGCGAAGCGCATGCGCTGTTTACCTTCCGGAACAAGTTGTTGAATCGGGTATTTATCGTAAGATTTATCGTGAGATGACTCGCGTGACACATCAGACGATTCAATTTGCATACGCATTGCCTGCAATGTCGATAAAGATTACACATGAATGTAAATGGTAGTTCATATATAGATATGATCTCAAGGATTTAGTTCACGCATCCAATTCAAGATGGTTATCTGCGTACGTATCTCGAAATCCCTACTAATATTACAAACGAAATTTTGTTTGTATGTCTGTGACGTCTTAACGACTAAACTTTTGTACCTTTTGTGTGATTTTAATGAAAAGA
Source organism: Shargacucullia verbasci (assembly GCA_947562105.1). Classification (NCBI taxonomy): domain Eukaryota; kingdom Metazoa; phylum Arthropoda; class Insecta; order Lepidoptera; family Noctuidae; genus Shargacucullia; species Shargacucullia verbasci. The sequence goes on from OX387296.1 coordinate 5,507,184, forward strand.
CGTAACTTTATAAAAATTCAGTCGAGTGGCTTAGAGTTTTAAGTAATCAATGATTTTTTTCAAACAAAATTTTTATATTTTTTTTTGTTACATGGTAATTGCACTCTAACATGTGTATGTGACCATACGACAACAGTTTTAGGTTGTTTGGTTTTTTGATTAGTAGGTATGGTTGCCTAGAAAGAGGTGGCGAGATGATCTAGACGCGTACCAGAGGAGCTGGTTTGAGGTGGCGTAGGATAGAGATGTGTGGAAGTATTTGGCGCCTTTGCCGAGCAGTGGGACAGCTTGTAGGCTAAAAAAAAGGTATGAACTAATATTTATTCCATGCCGAAATCGAACCCACGGGGTTGGATGATTGGCTAGTCAGCACTATGCGTAAAGGGCTGCTTAGGACGTGCTAATCATACAAATATATAGTTAATGATGGCTCTTTACATCCATACATTACTGCTGTAGTAATTAATTGAAACATTGATTACACAACCATTCACTATAGCATTATGAAGCAGTCTCAGGGTAAGAAGGCTGAGATCCACGATGGCCCGATTCCATCAATCAATGTTGCGTTGGTATTAATGGTTTTTGCTAAGTGTGTAATAAGCCTCAGAGTATCATAATATACAGAGGCACATAAGACTTGTGAGTAACTACAGTTAAGAATGAATTGCGCATAAAATCTGAGGGTAGATAAGCAATAAAACCGGAAAATAATGTGTTCAGATTTCAATTTTATAGCTTACTAGCTTCCGCCCGCGCCTTTGCCCGCGTGGTTTACGAACATGTACATTTTTCCGGCATAAAAATTAGCTAATACGCTATTTCAGACTATAATCTATATCTGTGCCAAATTTCATCCAGATCCGTTTAGCCGTTCTGGCGTGATTGAGTAACAAATATCCATCCATTTTCACAAACTTTCACATTTATAATATTAAAAGAAGGATTTTCAATTTTATATTTCTTTGTAGCTGATTTTATGTTTCGTGGATGCAGAGCGTGAGGTCCTGGGTTCGCGATCTCAAAGTATTATCCGGTTTTTCTGTTAGAAAAATTCTCAGTAGCAGTCTGGTGTTTAGAATGGTTCCCGGTAGATGGCAGTAGGATCTCTGCTTATTATTTGGGACTATTAAATAACGTGAAATGTTGTTGTGAACTAGTAGATACAGTACAGTTACCCTTTGAGAAATACTGACACAATACTACTTGTTATTACAGAACTACGACACGTGTTCACTTTTAGAAAAAAAATCCCTTCTACGTTTTGAGACAAGTCATAACTCACCAATTTCAGAGAAAGAGTGGTCATCCTACATTATCTTTGTTTAAGCTTAGTCTGAGCCAGATTCTACTCAATATCTACTTATTTTCTTTTTGTTCAGAATAACAATCGAAATATTGTAGCGAGCAACAAAAAATATTAATGACAGCATTTCAACCACAAGTCGACACATTATATGGTAATAATTCAATTATCTATTAAGTCAATAATTATTATATTACGTTCATAATTTAATCACTATTATCAAAATATGTCCACAGGCGATTCTGGGTACTAGTTAACACGCATGCGTAGACTATGTCACATATTGTGCACGTTTTTTGTTCCGACCAGGAAATAATGATTTTTTTTTTCTTATCTCTGACCTTAAATTGAAAGTCCGTAAGCAATTAAAACGCGTTTTAATGAGAGAGAAAAATACGCATACATCATTATTATGTATTCCGGGTTTATAGCCTTGTATGAGTTGACAATGTATGAGTTTTCGTGGAAATTATAGTAAAGGGAAGTGAATTTCGAAAGGTAATATTTCTTAGTATTTTTTTAAACTAGGTAATAATGATGCCTTTTGCTTCCTTTAGACCTTCACTTTATTTGAGTTAGTGCTTTTATGAGTTATGCGAAAGATAGGTATTCTGCCTTTTTTTCTTCCTTCTGTAAAAACAATATGTGTATGTGCATTTATAGTTATCAAATACGAAAGATGAACTATTTAAGATAATATGGAATTGATGTTTAAAGTTCAATAAATGAATTTTGAGCTACGGGTATTTCAGTTAATCGGTCCACACTATTTGAATGCGAAATAATCTCTGTCTGTCTGTTTGTTACCTCATCACGACTTAACACCTGAACCGATCGTTATGATATTCTACACAGAGGTAGCCTGGGTCCTGGAGAAGTACATAGACTGTTTTTTTACTATTGCAGCAAAACACTAATTAGATCAGCAAAATACATAACAAGTTGCGAGCAAAAATTATTTGTAGTTTTCGATATAGTCATCCAATTCTATTATTATTAATAGTAGAAACATTGGAGCAAAGTATTTTGGTAGTCATACGAAATACTGACCTAAATTTCGGCATGATTGAAAGCTTCCCGTTTTGAAGCCTACTCTCTTACTGTTTTCAACACGAAAACACCTTCAAATAAACAAATCAGACTTTCTGACAAGAAAAAAAGGAAATATTTACGAAGCCTAAAATTAATTAAATCATACATACAAAATCAATTAATCTCATAATGTATGTCTGAAGCCGCCAAGCTAAAGTGAGTTTGGGCTGGCCACTTCGGCCGTATGCCGTGTGAGCTGAGAACTGAAATCCAAAATTTTCTGCTACTACTGATGGAAAATCAAGGAGATGACATCTTAAAAGAATTGCTCTTGCGCATGCCGTGGTGAAAAGATTAACAAGATTCATGACCTGACTACCGCAATAACTACTTTAAATATCTAAAAATATAATTCTTATGTAAATAAACTTTTTACATTTCGAAGTTTATATTATCCAATAATGGTCGAGTGTGTAGTTGCGTTATGTCATTAGTTAACTTTGTAACGAAAACGTGGAGACGACGCGTTTGCGTAAACATTGGCGACAGAGCCTCAAGGCTGTTCCAATTAAGCTATGGCCTGGCTAAAAATAAATGCTAAAAATAATCATTACACGAACACAAATAATATTCATCGAACCATTATGTCCGCACAGTAATAATATTGACCAATCGAAACATTTTTTTATCCATGAACTTTTGTGCGCGACTGTCCGGTCAAGCTATTGTCAAGCTCGATCAGCCGATATCAACAAAGGACAATTTTATAGGCGGTGGTGCACCACCGCCTCATGAGAAAAAGTTAATACACCATTTTATGTCATTATAGTAGGCATTACGCATATTAAGTAACCATGTCATTTATTATGAAATCAGGCAAATAAAATTCAATATTAAACGCGATCAATTTTGAACTTTATCTCAGACGTTTTAAAGCACATTGGAAGATATGTTTTTGATAGATTTCCTTGAAACTTAGAACTTAAAGCAATTGATTTATGTACGATTGGCACTCACACAATGTGATGTTGATAAATATTTTGCATTTGTTTTAACTAAAGCAGGAACACGCGGTGCACTTGTACCGCGTGTATTGTGACAGTAAAATTATTCATAGACGGTATTACGAAATAAAAATACTAAGTATACCTTACTGATAATCTGTTTTGATAAGCTTTACCTTATTGTCCAAAGCCTCGAAAGGATCACGAAAAAATAACTGAGTCAACTAGTCCACTTTCAATCAACTGTCACGTTTGATTTCCGAAACTGGAACGCACTTTTTGAAATAAGAAGTTTTGGCGGGTGTTGTGCAAGATGGCGCTAGCGTCGCGCGTGCGCTTACGCGGGCGATCTCGCGGGCACTGATCGAACCTCCTTTCCTTTTACTTCGAGACCTCTGTCTGCAGTGACACTGGTCAGTAGAATAGATCGCTCGACTTCCGATGATGTATGTTCCGGTTGGGAATTGTGATTAGTCGCGGTTCATTTTTAATAGGATACGGACATAGCTTACTGATCATGAAATTCCCCTTAATAGGACTGACGCGGTTTAGTCTAAAAAATAGGTAACGGTAACTCCCAGTATTTGGATTGAATATATGGTAGGCTATGTAAAATTATGCTTAGCTACTCCCTGGAAGTCGACCCCAACATTCTAAGAATACGGCTTAGGGGTAATTTGATTAGTGGGTACCTCTGCTGAGCGAGGGTAACGGGGGACCTCTGTACAGTCTCCCCCGAGACATGCATGACGGGGTGGCCTCTTTACAGTATTCCCCTCCGGGAAGTGCCCTACAGCATTACACAGTGGTGGGCTTCGGTGCGGTTTTCTAAGAGTTGCCGAGGCCCACCATATGGTGTCGAGGCGGTCCGCTGTGGTGAGTTTAGCCGTTAGGAGTCCGGCACAACCTCCTGGCGGAGGATAGCCCATGATGGGTTCTAACCAATCTAATAAAAAAAAGGTACCGTTGCTTATTTAAAAATACTATCATATTAATGTTAATATGAGTTCATATATAATTTTTTTTTTTAAACATTGCCCCACACTATGATTTCTCTTGTACAGTTTACAAACATACATGTCACAGGCACACACAACCAGACTCGAAACAACTGCCTATAGATCATACAAATATTTTTTCCGTGCGGGAATCGAACCCACGACACCTAGCGCAGAAAGCTAATTACTTAGCCACTACGCCAACCGTATCGTCACGGTATTTAAAGGTATTATGGTTTTTTAATGAATAAATGAATAGTTTCTGCAGTCAAATAAAATCTCATTAGTATTGTTTGAACTAAGTAGGTACCTGTAAAAGACATCAACGAAAATTATCACCTAAGTATGAAATAATATGCTAGGAAAGGGCCTCCACGTGTGACGATATCTGAAATCGTCTGACGCACCCTGAACAGTCAGGCTCGTTGCCACCATTGCTGACTAGCTAATCTTTCCATTACAGCATGAGCAAGCCATGCAGCTCGTGCCGAATCGACAGAAGAAAAAGAAAATGAAATAATGTTTGGAACGAAAATAAAATTAGAGTATCTACCTATATTATTAATGTATATCCAATAATCATTTGTATATTTGATCCAAATAAATATAAGTAAAATAAATAAATAAATTCAACCCATTACTGTCCTCCTGCTGGGCAAGGGTCTCTTCTCAGAACGAGAAGGGTTAGGCCTTAGTCCACCACGCTGGCCCGGTGCGGGTTGGTCGACTACACACACCGTCAAGAACTTTATGGAGCCCTCTCAGGTGTGCAGGTTTCCTCACGATGTTTACCTTCACCGTAAACCCAAGTGATAATCAAATTCTGATCCGCATATGATTCCGAAAAGTCAGAGGTGCGGGCCGGAACTCAGACCCTCCTGCATGGAAGGCAAGCGTTCAACCGCTAGGCTATCACTGCTAATGCCAAATAAATATACATTAAAAAATATATTTCTTCAATACCAACTGTAAGTATATATTCTCGATTAAGTATCCTCTTAAATGTGTTTGCAAATTGTGTGTCATTGCTAAAAAGTGTACCGAAAGTGCAAATTCTTCAATTGATTATCTTTTGTAAATCGAAATTAGATTTTCAAATGATTACTCCGGCTTTTTGAATCTTTAATCATCGTACAAGATGACAATGAAAAGAAGAAAACATCAGCACATTACTGTCCCACAGCTGGACAATGGCATCTTACCTATGTAGTTTTTCTAAAGCTCCTAATGAATATATTATACTGTATTCTTGGGGTAGCAGTATTAATTTCACACTCGAAATATAGGCGACCTCGCAGCGCTATCGTGTGTAATTGATAAATTGTCATTCATTGGTTAATAAATCTACAATTTCACAAAGAAACACCGACAACAATTCTATTCAATTATCCAAAAGTATATTTTATTAAGTTATCAAATTACATAAACAAATATTATCATTACAGAAACTATTATGAGTCATTTGTGTGTTTAAAACATATTAGATGCATCGTTTATTGCTAATGTGAGCTAAGTAATTGAGTTTCCGTGCGACTTATGTTATAATAGTTTAGTTACTATACCAGTATAAAATACAGAAGCTCCAGTCGTATTTTTCAAGTTGAAGTTGGGAACAATCCTTTTATGATACTTATACTTTACGTTTCAATATAGCGACTCACGCCTGTATTCCCTGAAGAGTTAAACAGAGGTGTAAGTCAACCGCACATTGTACTTTGGCACTTTGGCCTAGTTATAAAATTGTGTACATTTTAGCAATTTAAAAACCACAGCGCCGTCACGTACGCGAGTACTTTAGTGTTTCGGTTAACATCAAGCGCTCACAACAGTTAACATTTTTCTTAAGTAACATCAATTTAGTGAAAACTTTAATTAAAAAAATATTTTTAACATTACAGTTATTTTATTCTCTGCAAACATTAAACATTAAGTGTAAAGGCTTATCATTATCTCGTTACAAATCTTCTCGTCTCTCATTACAAGAGATTTACTGTAGATATAAATGTCTCCGAAGCCGCTGTTGACTCCCGAGTTATACTGGCCGAGCTTATTTCCATCTACGGGGCTCATTTCCAGGCTGCTGATGAAAATGTTAGGAAATCGCAATGGGTTCCTTCTTTAATCAGGATTCTTAAGTACCTGTATATGGTCTAAATGAAAAAAAAAACATATCTTATCTTATAGTCTTATCTTATAGTGAAGTTAGGAACTAATGCTCCGCAGCCGCAGCAGTGTATCCGACCACTACACCAATAAGGCAATTTATATATTTTCTAATAATTTGATTTCGTTTAACAGAATGGTAATTCTGTTATATATTTTTGTGTTTAAATGGTGAATCGTTTATAGTAATAACTAGTCGCCCGCCGGCGAATTCACGTGCGTAGGAATATTAGGTGCCTACACCAAAATATTTTTAGTGGTAATATGAAAGTTAACATTTTGTATTAAACAGAACAAATAGAGGTTAATTAGCTATAGCAACACTTCAAAGAAGGAAATATTAAAATAATTACTGTCCCTTAGACAAAATTAGTTTATTTTTTTAAATCGCAGTTATCAAATCTTCGGGTTGGATTACCGGTAAACGATTGTTAAAACTTGTGTTGACATGAAGAAACTTTCTCATTTCTAAGTACGGGTTTTCAGATTTCAGCATATTTTTTTCTTTTATTTTTTATTAAATAACGTTGCCCCACACTAGGAATAATTCCTGTATCGTGGGTGCGTTTACAAACACATATATTCGCATACACATAAACACCCAGACCCGAAACAATTATCTGTAGATCATACAAATATTTCTTTCGTGCGGGGATCGAACCCGCGACACTTAGCGCAGAAAGCTAATCGCTTAGCCACTGCGCCAACCGTGTCGTCATTTCTAGTCTTATGTTTTAATTCACCAATGCGTTCCATGTTCACAAAGTTATGGCATATCTTCTCGAAAAAAAAAAACCTGACTCCATTTGATCGACAGACAATTTTCTTCTGAAAAACGTTAGAAAAAAAAAGCTAATAAATATTGTACACTCAAAGTATAGTATTGTGATGAACACCATACACTTGCTCATTGCTTTTTAAGTTTGAGCAATCCTTTAGGTACTTAATAATATTATTTTACATTGTATCAATTCTATTTTTTTTATTAGAATTTTACAAGAACCAATTTACAAAACTGCAGTAGTTGTTTAATCAGTTATATTTCACTGTAGACAATTCTAGATTATTGAAATAGTTGTTTAGACGGCAAAAGAAAAAAGAAGACCGTATAATGACTTTGGACACGCCAATACACTTCATTTGAATACTTACAATAAACTGTATTATATTATATAGGGCTGTCACTTTTTAAATTCTTTTACATTGACTTGATAGGACTGACCCGGGTACGTCTTAAAACTGCGGCCAAACACTGGAGGATGGGCAGCAGCGTCCTCTCACTAATCGGTGAGCTACTGCGATCCCCAAGCCGCCTACCAAGCGTGGGGATTATGGCACCCCCCCCCTCTTGGGGCAGGCCTTCGTTCAGCAGTGGACATCTATCAAATGATGATAGGAATTACCAATAAATATGTTTGTATAACAAACCATATTCCAATGATTCATCACCAGTCTTAAAAATAAAACCGATTGACGATTAGGTCATAATCTGTAATGTGCTCGTTAGACTGTAGTAATAAAATGTCGCTTTGTAATAGATTAAGCATACTTACTTATTTTGTGTCTATTCACTAATAATGGTGGGTAAAACCTCGAGGTACAAACGTCGTAATTTTAGACATGATGGCTAACTGGATCTACCGCTGTTTATAAGGACTTTCTAATTGAATTGCTGAAATCTTGATATGCAGAACGTACATATAATTTGCTTACCTACAAAACGTTAGATAGGAAATGAGGATGTTTGAAATTTCTGTTGAAATGAAGATCTTTCCAACACGTTTATAGTTTTTTTATTTTATATAATATTTCTCTTTCTGTTTGAAATTCTTGTGTGAAATTCAATAAATAGTTCTCCACCAAAAAGTTAAGAAACTATCCGAAACGATTTCTTATCAAGTGAAAACAGAAGAAAAAAAACGAACTAAATAAAGGACATGCAATAATTTTAACGCCCAGACAACCCTGACTGCAAAATGACCAATCGTAACATCCGCAAACTGTAGCGGTGCCCGACTTTGGAAAAACCACGTCTAAATAAAATTCATTGTTTGCGAGACACAAGTCGCGAACGGACAAGAACCTCACGATTGAATCAATCATGCATTATTACAATTTATGTCTATGTTCTTTGGATTGATAATTAAACAACTTCACGCTTATTTTCTGAATGTGGTGCTAGTTGGCTGAATGTACCACAAATATCTACGGCCTAAGCGTAAAGTTCCCGATTTCCTATTTATACATATAATAAAATTATAACAGGCCGATGTCTGTACATTATACATTGGAGAAAAACTAATATCGGGGTCTTTATTAGAGCAACAGAAGCCAAAACAAGTTTTTAGAATTTTTGTCGACCTGTATGTTTGTACACGCATCACGCAGAAACTACTGCATGGAATTGGATACAGTTTTCAGCGATGTATTGCTAGAGTTCTAACTTAAAATATAAAAATAATAAATTCTACGCGTACGAAGTCCCGGGCAAAAGTAAGTATAATAATATGATTCCAAGTATATGATTAGTAAATCTAGCAGTCTATCTGATTCTTACATCTTGTAAATGGTATTTTTTCGATACCATAAGTTTTATCTGTTAGATTACTATTGGACACTTTACCTGCAAGTTTTGGATCAATATCTCATAAATCGACCGTACACGGGTGTAAAGTTTTCAACTCTAAAAATTCTGTAGTTTTCGACTATTCACTGATGAGTGCTCACTAAAGGAAAATGTAGAACATTTTTTTTATATATAGGTACCTAAAATGAATCATTTAACGACCTTCGTTGTGTCACGGGCATTAAAATTTTCTCTTCAAATGAATTAGTTGAGTAAGATAGGTTGACTCACATGCATAAGGTGTAACAAGGTCTCTGTTACAAGAATGTAACAAAATCTTAAACTCTTGTGTCAACATTACTCAAAACATCACGCCTTTATTCTCCGAAGGGTTAGGCAGATACATATTGTACACCCCCATTTCGCAGTGGTTAAGTGGTTAACTTTCTGCCCTAGGTAGCGCGGGTTCGATTCACGAACGGAACAAATATATTTGTTTGATCTACACATAGTTACTTCGGTTCTGGTTGTGTGTGTGTCACGACACAGGAGCGATCCTAGTGTGGGGAATATTAGGTCCTACTTGCCAATTAGATATACAAAAGTCTGCAATTAATGCAATTCCACGTCAATCTTTTGAACAGCGCTCAGTCATTGCGATTTCGTTATAAAAACTCAATTTATAAGCACAATTAAATATTCAACCAAACTGATTAATTTAAGTCTTAAATAATGATATAATTAGCAACAGCATAATATTGCATAATTTTGTTTTCATTCATATTCATTGATATAATATAGTGAATTGTCGTCATAAATATCTATTTATAAGCCTAATTTTATTACTGAGATACTAATTGGGGTTATAAATAGATATTTGATATATTTTATATTTTCCTGTTCGGTATACATTATTATTTAATAAGGAACATATCGTCGCTGCGCCTGCCAAGTGCCATATATGCATTCTTTAACGAAAAAAATCTCTCTTTTTAAGTAGTTTTTATAATTTGATATAATTTTATAGAATTGTGTATCTAATGAATGTCTTCAATACTGCACTGTCAGTTTTTTTATTTAATGTATTGTTTAAAAAATTATTAGTTTTTTGTTGTTTCCGAAACCTATCAAAAATCACAAATGGAACTTGGCAGGCGCAGCGACGTAATAGAAATAAGGCAATTACTACCTGCTTATTACTAATTAGTAATTGATGTATCACCAATATAAATGAATATAATTATTATACTTTGATTGATATTATTGATATTACAGGTTATTATCATGAAACTATCGATCCATAGGCCTATTTAGGGGCCGATTTTTCAATCATAAATAGTGCGATTTGACATATTTTCTGTACAATAGCGATTACATCACAAAATTAATTCCTCAGAGAAATGTTACCTATCGACTGAAAAATCAGCCCTTAAAGTGCATTTCATGACGTGATAAATTATAATTCTCACTGTTTTTATTTTATTTGTGTTAGGGCTGATTTTTCATTAGTCTGATAAATCTCAAATAAGTTATACCTCTGATATGTAATACAAAAAAAAAAAACAATATCAAATTAACAGCTAGAATATTGAAATTAGGGTTTTAATGATAATACATTAATTATAAAATATCAACTGAATAATAATGTCATTTTATGTTTTCATTCAAAATTCATATTACTAAGTCACCACTTTATAAATGTTTTGTCCTGAATATTATTATAATGACGACGTTTGTTATATATAACATACAAAAATAACAATATTGCGTACTATAATCGTAAATTAAATACATGATAGCGAAATTGTCATATCTTTATATATGCAATTTTAACAAGTTCCAATTCAAAGCGCTTTGCAAGCGTATAATGAAGCCAGCCTGTAATCCCACTGAAGAAGAGACTTTCTGTAGTTCCGCATTGTCTCTTACGTAGCTGCTACGAAAATGTAGCAGTGACTGCTACGACTGTTGCAGTGACTGCTACGAAATAGTAGCAGTAGCTGCTACAATACAGTAATCCGTCAATGAAACAAATAGAAAATGTCGGTACGAAATTCATAGATCTTTTAAGTTTTTTTTTTTGCATTGCCTTTTATTGGTGTTTTTCTGAAATATAAACCGGCGAACACGCGAAATCGCGGCACTAAATAGTTAAACAAGAATTATTGTATCAGCTGTGACACAAACCGCTTTTTTATATACCTACGCCAATTGGCAGCTTAATATCGATGTATTTGTGTATTTGTAGTAGTTCTATTATATTATACATAGTAATGAGTGAGTACTATGTATTCGTAGTTGGGAAATCCTTACTTCCGTCTTCGGGGTTTTCTCTTTACGCGTAAAATATTATGTCCGCTTTATTACAGAAAGAGTTACTATATGAATTTAATTGATCTTAATTTTAATTCTGAAGGGTTAGACAGAGGTGTAATAATTTATACCTACGCCGATGCCGTAATTGAGTCCCATGTAATATTATATATATATAGGGGGCAAGCCTATTGCCATCTACCGGGCACAGTTCCAGACTCCGTGCTGCTACTGAGAATTTTCATACAGAAAAACCCAATAACACTTTGCCTGACGAGGTGCCACTTTATGCCACTTTGAGGTCCTGTGTTCGATTCCCAGAATCGAACACAGGACCTCAAGCTTAGCAGACCCGCTTGACCACTAGACCCATGAAGCAGTCTAATAATAAATAATTAATTATTTTCAATAATCATCATCAACACGTCGAAAAATTTTAGAAATGAAACTCCTTTTTTTACCCAGAACGGCTACGCATGCAATTAAGAGACGGAATAAGGCGTTTTTTGAACTTTTTATAATGTATTTATTATAATCCCGTATTCACGATAAGGTGTCGTATCCGGCTATGATTATGATAATTATTATTGGTATATTATTATTGTATTAAGAACTCAATAAAACTTAGCGACGGCAATATGTCACGGTTGTCGCCTGTATTACCGGCCAGTATTAAGGCATCGTACTTATTAATACTTGATGATAAATAAAATAAATTTAAACCATTACTGTCCCACTGTTAGGCAAAGGTCTCTTCTCAGAATGAGAAGGGTGAGCCTTTAGTCTACCACGCTGGCCCGGTGCGGGTTGGCGGACTACACACACCATCAAGAACTTTATGGAGCCTTTTAGGTGTGCAGGTTTCCTCACGATGTTTTTCCTTCACCGTAAACGCAAGTGATGATCAAATTCTGATCCGCACAGGATTCCGAAAAGTCAGAGGTGCGGGCCGGGTTTGAACTCAGACCCGCCTGCATGGAAGGCAAACGTTCAACCGCTAGGCTATCACAGCTTTTAATACTTAATATTATACTATTTATAATTTGTACTTCATTGATCTCTCTTTAAACTGCCTCATTGGTCTAGTGGCCGCAAACGTGAGGTCTTGGGTTCGACTCCCAGCTCGGGCAAAGTGTTATTGGGTTTTATTGTATAGAAATTCTCAGTAGCAGCACGGAGTTTGGATATGTGACTTGTTGATGGCAATAAGCTCACGCCCTATTATATGGGTCTTATTAACAGCATCGGCCAAATGTGTAAAAAAAAATTCAGTGGCTGCTCGAATTTTTAAATTGTACCAGGTATATGTTCTCGGCCTACACAGGCTAACGATTCTTCCAGAGACACGAAACACAACAAACATTTTGCTAAAACAAATCAATTTATTTATACTTCAACAATTGACAAATACTCGCTGAATAGGCATCATATTATGTAGTTCAAACATACTCTAAATGACTGCTTACTCATTTAACGCCTTCGTGTCTATTATTTATGTTTTACAAGCGTGGTAACTGGCCTTAACAGTTGTCGGCCGGTAGCGCTTTATTGTGAGGGCGGGGCACATTCGTTGCCTGTCTCTGCTGGAATTCACTGAGCTACTTAAATATAGTCCTACCGGTTTATTGGTCTCAGAGCTGCTTCTGGCCAATTCTGATTCACGTCTAAGAGATAAAATTAATTCAAAAGAGCTTAAACAGTGCAATATGGACTGTTTAACTAAACGAAGGTCTTAAATGAGTAAGCTTTCAATCTGTTGCTACGTGGCTTCTGGCGACAGTAGCACCAAATGGCTGCGGCAATTAATTTAGCCAAAACCTAACTATCTCATATTTGGCAACTATCTCATATTCGGCATCCTTACCCTATAGCATCTAGGCTGTATTCCCCAAAGGGTTAGGCAGAAACCCGGGAATCGAACCCTGGACCTCACGATTAGCAGTTGCGCTTGCGACCACTAGACGCTAAAACTAAAATTAGCTAAGGAATATTACCAATATCATCACAGTAAGCAACTGTAACTATCTCAATGATGATGGTCATAAATAAGGTATTATTGAGTTTTTTTGTTGGAAAATGCTCATTTGAATCGGCATACGCCCTAATCATCATCATCATCAGCCAGAAGACGTCCACTGCTGAACGAAGGCCTCCCCCAAGGGGGGGTTTGCCATAATCCCCACGCTTGGCAGGCGGCTTGGGGATCGCAGTGGCTCACCGATTAGTGAAAGGACGCTGCTGCCCGACCTCCGGTGTCTGGCCGCAGTTTTAAGACGTACCCGGGTCTGGTTCGCCCTAATAACATGGGATTATCAACGGCAACGGTAAAATGTAGATTTCCAACAGTACTGTAGCTAACCCTTAGGCGTATAGAGGCGTGATGCTATATAATAATAATAAATTGTGGATGCCTTCTTAAACATTCTTAGCAGCTTGTGCAGGTAAAAAGGAAAGGAAAGGCAAAAAGGAAAATCGAAAATCGTTCCTTTAACAATTTTTAATTTTTTTATAAATCGTTGCCCTACTCTAGGAGTAAATCCTGTATCGTGGGTGCGTTTACAAACACAAATATTCATACACACATAGACCCAGACCCGAAACAACTATCTGTAGATCATACAAATATTTTAGCCCGTGCGGGAATCGAACCCGCGACACGTAGCGCAGCAGTCGATCTCTCAACCACTACGCCAATCGCGCTATCAATGAATGAATGTTCATTAATTGATTAAAGTAAAATCGTAAATCACTCCCATGCATTTCTTTGAAATTCTTATAGTGTCTACGTTGCTTCTTGCATTGCCTGTTGCTTGGAGGAGCCACGCAGCGACTGACACCCCTTATTGCGTTTAATCATACTTGTCAGTATCAAGTCACAAGTCATACAAAATGTCAGTATTGTATGAGTCAGTTGCCGAGTTTGATTGACAAGTGTGATTAGTCTCTTATTGTCAGTGAGTAAGCGGTAGTGCTTAGGGGCAAACAACTTGATTAAGAATACGTGTTATTACAATTATAATACTAGACTACCTAACTAGTAAGTAAAAGGCTTCTATACTCGATTTGTTTAGGTATTTAACTAAAGGTAAATAATCTTGATGTGCCTTTTTAATAATTTCTGTTTAAAAACTCAGTTTAAAAATAAAACGTGACTAAAAACCAATGTAAAACAACAATAACGATTACCAAATCAATTGAACCACTAGTTTAAGCAGTAGTTTATTTGTTTAATATGTGTTTCTGTAAAAAGTCACATCAAGATTGTTTACCTTTATTTAAGTACCTAAACAAACCGAGTATACCTATATGCGTATGGATGTCTAAGGAGACTTAAATATTGCAACTGATAAAAATGTAGACTAATCCATCTTTCCTTAGTTTATGGTAGTCAGTTAAAGTCCACCGCTAAACAAACGCTTCTATAAAGGTGCGTTAGTATATCCCCGTAAAAGCTAGGAAACAATCTTCGGCCTATACGGTCCAATTTCAAGAAAATGTCTTCTTATCACTGTAGCGATCTGCGGCTGACCAGAGGCTGTAGCGATCGATAAATTCATGTAAAAAATATCCATCGAATAAAAATATAAATTATGACAAGGACATTTTTATTGGATGCGCGCGTTTTCTATAAAAGTGCAAATTATGGCTTAAACAGTAGTTATGCCTGACCTCAACTCACATGCCTGCTTGTGTACTAATTATTAATTTGACCGGCAAAAATTCGGCGTCAGGGTAACGACAAATGTTTTCGTCACGATTTTATCATACATTACAATTACACTTATTGTCTGTTGTACTAATATCCTTTTCAACGGTTCAACCCACAGTGGTATGCGTCAATATGAATTGTAAATAATTAATATTGTATACGCGTATTTTCATTGCCGGATTACTACGGTCATTTGTATGCAATTATATTTTATTAAGTGCTCACGGGCACGAACAGACGCGTTTTACAAACACACAGTTATGTGATTGACAACACTGTGTTGTGTGGATCAAATTTGTTCGTTTTATTGTGCTGTGGAGAAACATAGAAAATGCTTGTATCTAGAAAGGCTGATTAGACTGCAGCTGGAGAAAATCAAAAATAGTTAATAATGTGCAGTTCTGCCTATTGATTTTAATTTTTTTATGGATTTATTCTAAGTTAAATTATCTCAATTGCAAGAGCAATGTACTTAATTTAATTTGCTGCAATTTTATAATTTCAACTAAATACTGTTTTACCTTGAATTTAAATTTACTGTTTAATTTATTTTAAAAATAACCTAAATACTCGTATTTGTGTATTAAGTTGTGGTTACCTGTAATTGCGTGTACACTAAGCGACATTTAATAAATGTATTTATAATAAGGTATAAGTGTATTATTCGTTGGTAATCCTTAAATAAATAAAATAAAATAAAATAAAATCTTATTGGAAGTCAGTTTTTCTTCATAACTAAGACGGTAGCCTAAAGTAGCATATGTTTATGTGTTCAGTAACCCGAAGCTTGTAAGTTCTGTAACTTGTTCAACCTCCAAAGGAAAATGCATGGCTGTACATACTTAGGTGTATGTAATGAATGGTCAATGGTGATTGTGGCACCTATCTGTCATAATTAACGCAAGCCTAAGTTCGTGAGATCATGATTGTTTTGTTGCTGACCAAGACACAGGGTTACCAAAAACTTTAGATCTACTTTAACATGATAATATCAAAGCAAAAACGGACAGGGAGAGATTTAGACAAATCACGTCCATCGTGCGCAGCTCGTACGTGTCTGTAAGCAAATATGGAATTATTTATCGACGCAAAACGTGCGTAGGCTTGCGGCTACGTGCGTAGCAGTGACTTGTGGCGCGTATTGCATAGTTACTCTTTACTGCAACGTGGTCGCGACGACTGCTTGTGTATTGCGATTTCAGAAAAAAAATCATAACAGTCATTTTTTGATTTGCTTTGTATAGGATCGAATAAATATCTACATGGTGATATCAAATAGCAAAATAGGTGCAAATTAGATTACATGCAAAATTCAACTCCTAAAAAGCCTTTACAATTTCGTGGGATCACGAGAACTGGAGGAAAAGGAGGGAGGCCTTTGCCTGGTGGGACAGCATACTGGGACAGCATAAGTTTTTAATTATAATAATTTCGTTGTATAATTATACATTTCGTCAACTTGGACGACACGGCCAGCGACGTTGAGACGGTAAAACGTGATTGTAGGTAACTCTTCACCTTACAAAGTAATTTTCGTCAACCCTATTTTGCTACGGACAATTGAGTAAGTGAATTGAACCAATAAATTATGTGTAGATCAAGATTAAATAACAATTACAAGCCATTTTAGTGCGGTCACCTGCTGGGTGACACCTCATTCGAAAGGTGCCACGAACACCAACGGAATTCAATACCTATCACAATGAATTACTTTGTTTACCTACTGTTCTGTTTAAAACCTGTTTCAAACTTCGAACCTCGCACTTGGACTGTTTTGGACAAAAGCTTTCATTCGTCTTGGTAGGAAGGATTCTGGTTTTAATTATTGGGTAGGCCAAAGTGGTATTAGGTTTTTTGTATGGAAATTCTCCTGGAGCGTGGAATTTTGCCCGGTAGATGGCAATAGGGTCGCCCTCTATTCTTAATAGCAGCATATAGGTGTGCAGTATGGAATATAGGCAGGATTCTATGTTTATATTATAAGTATATCTCAACGAAGAATTGTGGTGGCGAATTAAATAGTTTTTATTATACAAATTTACTATCATCTACCTACATAGCTTGGCAAAGACCTAGCAAATAGACATCTAAATATTTTGCCTTTTCGGTTTAGCCTAGAATCCTCCAATATACCAGTTCCCAGGCCATAAAATGGTCATAAAAACCGTTTATACCCAATAAATAATTACTCACATAAATAGGCCTCGAGCTATATCGCTTCGTTACCGGATCAAAATAGTTTCGTTCGCGTGTTGATATAAATATTAGATTACATTTGTTATTCATAAGTCAAGCACTCGAGACGGAATACTCGGACAATGGTCCAGGCATGCATTTGTCTTTATATGGACCAGATGCATAATAATACAATACACTCAATAAGTTCGCAACAGGGAGATTGTTCTTATTGTATTGAAGCGAAATCTTAGGGTGGGTACTGTAGAGGTTTTATGTAAACACTGGTGAGTGATATCAAAACAAATATTTGAAAGTTTGTCAGTCTGTGACGTAATACTGTTAAGTGTAATTGAGAACTTAACGACATATTATTTCCAAATTGAGAACGCAACATTATTACTCTGTATTTGTCATTTATTATCTATATTGGTTTTCGCCCGCGACTTCGCCCGCGTGGTTTACAAACCAGTACATTTTTCCGGGATAAAAAGTAGCCTATGTGCTATTCCAGATTATAATCTATCTCTGTGCCAAATTTCATCCAGATCCGTTTAGCCGTTCTGGAGTGATTGCGTAACAAATTTCCATCCATCCATCCTCACAAATTTTCACATTTATAATATTATAGTGTAGGATAGTAGAATTAGTAGGAAGAAGGATGGTTCGTTCGCGGTTATTGTACTCCATCAAAATAATATGTCCTGTAGCGACATATTATTTCGATGTTGTACTCTCTCTGCTATTGTATTACTTTAATGAATAAACATTTGTGATCTATAATTTCAATTTCTTTTAATAGTCAATAACCACGAAAATCCTTCAGTAATGGATATTATTGGAAGTGAAGTTGCATTTGACAATTTTGTTGGGTTTGCTCGCTGCGAACAATACAAATATTATTTTTATAAATTGCAATTTCATTCTTGAGTTTTCCCGCACGCAACAGTACTCACTGGGAACATTCGCGGGAATCGCGAGTAATGTAACCACGTCTTCGATTTCGAGCTTTATATTGTAATAGTGCTCCAGTTGAACGTATTTACCGAGGAGCATATGCTTTTGTTACTTGTAGACGTCGAGCAATATACATAATACAACACAGACACATACTTGACGGCACGGTTGGCCCAGTGGCTAAGCGATTGATTAGCTTTCTGCGCTACGCATACGCGTGCGGTGTCGCAGGTTAGATAGCCGCACGGAACAAATATTGAATTAGCGTACAGATCGGTTTTTTGAGTCTCAGTGTTTGTACATGTGCAAATTTATGTTTGGAAACGCCCGATACTGAGACCAATCCTATAAATTAAGAAAAAAAAGTTTTTCAGCAACGTCGGCACCATACTATGGAGAAACGAGGAATGGTGTTCCTCCATTAAAAAGGGAGGATCCTCCGACCAGGCAAGGTCGTTAGCCTGGTGGGCCAAAGCCCAACCGTCGCTGCGGAACATTTGTATATGTGTAAGAATTGTTGTAAACTCTCATAGTTTGATTCAGGATTTTCCGTTGTCGTTTCACTCCGATAGATAGCGCTTTACTGACGTCATGTAATATAATTAATTGCTTCGATCGGTATTAAGTACCGCTCAACATTACAGATCGACAATGGGCGTAATTTCCTTTACGTAAAAAGATAGATGGATATACTGTAAACTAAACTAGTTTAAAATTGCTATTTCATATAATTAAGTGCGTGTCAGATAGACAAGTAAATTAGTAATAGCAATTGTTCCGACTACAGCAAGGAAACCACTTCCTAGAAATGAAGAGTGGTCAGACCGGTCACTCAAGACTGGGTTACTTAGGTTTGTTTACGCAATATCTATTGTGTACTGGTACATTCATCGTCATCGTCATTGCCTTGAAGTCCATCATCACCGAGATTAATGTTCCAAATGCTAGGAATCAGGCCACTGGGTCAAAATTAACAGTTACTCTTGGGGATTCTCGAGCGATAGGTCATGTCGAAATTGAGATATAACAAAACACTATCGCGGATTTCGATCACCTACCAAATGTCAAATTCTGACAAGATAAGACGACGAACGGTACTTCGAGTTTTGATGAGCGTTATAACATGGATGGATCACAATTAGATTGAAAGCTTCTTACGGTGTAATATGCGGGCAAGTCCGCAAATGTTGTCAACTTAGCACTGTCTAAGTAATCGCCAATGCAGAGATCTGTTGGCAATCGATGTTCTGTGAGATCTATTTCTAAGCAGGTTCTTGACAAGCAGTGTTAGTAAGCACTGCCTGGAGGTATCTAGACTTTTCCCTCTAACATACTCACTGTACAAATTCCATTATGTCAATTCTACAATGTGCTCGTATAAGATAATGTAGATATAGAAACAACACGGCTAGACGCCGACATTCCAGACATACTCTGCGCCGAATCCTTTCACTGCATGACATTATAAATTCGGCACTACTTATTCGTGGAATAAAGGCTTACAATGCGCTGCAAAAAACTGTTATTTGATACTCAGGGCCACACAGACATACCTACGGTGATGACGCCGCACTTCCTATATTTGGTTTTAAAGTTTTGGTATTTTGTCTCGTGAAGATCTTGCTGAGTATCCCGTGTGGTATCTGGAAAAAGGCTCGCTTGTTCCTTGGGGATTATGCCAAAGGTTAAGCAATTAATTGGGGATGCAAAGAAAGTGACTCCATGAGTAACGATACCTGAGATTGTCTGGCGCTTCCTGAGCAGTCAGCCACGGTATCACTATTGCTGACTGGCTGATCTTTCCATCACGGCTGGGGCCAGCCTGCACGAGTAATGATACCTCAGACTGTCTAACGCACTCTGAGCAGTTAGCCACGATACCATCAATGCTGACTGGCTAATCTCTCCATCACGGCAGGGGCGATTCCAATCTACCTTATAGCTTGTATTGACACGACAGAAGAAGAAGCCATTAATGAGACGCCAGAATCTTTCTACTTATCTGTTAATAACGATATACCCGAGCTGTTTGTGATAAGGTGTGTTTACGATAGTGTCTCCATACGTGCGTACGACATTAATAATTGCATATAGGTATTATTAACTATGTTATTATCATGCACATTTGCACACCCTTAGCGGTATAACTCAGTGTACATCTTCATTCTCAAGTCACCTTTATTTAATCTGTCGTACGCAAATAAATGTATTTGATTTAATTTGATTTGCAGTTATGTTTTTTATAATATCTTTAGAAACGTTTCTGTGCCAGGAACCAAATAGAACTTTGTATATAGGCTACCTAGAGCCTATTGGCGGTTTACATGGGATGTATCTATACGTACAACGAATGAACACCCGTTTTCTCAAAGTTAGCTAGTCTAACCAACCGTTCTGATGATTTTGACAACAAATCATAACAGCTGACAAGAGATTTATCTAATGTCAAATGCTATGATAGGTTGTTGAATTGATTGTCGATTTTGGCTAATTATTCACAACAGCTAACATAAAGTATATTGAATTATTATCAAATATTGATGAGCATTTCATCGTAAAATGCTCATTAGATTAAAGTGCCTGAATCATAGTTTTATACCTCTTCAAAATGTCGTTGTCGAGTCTTCAATGAAAGGTCACAGTGGAATTCCGCGCGAGACACATTCTGATGACAGAAGCCGTGAACTTTCACAGTACAAGATATTCAGCAATCTGTTATCTAAACACTTAAAATAGTTCATATAACATAATCTTGCTTTGCTCAGCAGTCGCGGTAAAAGCTGGGCCACTCCACCTTTTCCTGGTGGATGTTGAATGGCATTTGTTTTGTATGATCACCAGCTTCTTTGTGTACGTTTACCAACAAACTAAGATCAACAACTCGTAAGAAGGCTGTGGCGGTGAATGCGTGATATCCATCCATACGAACTAATATAATCACATAATCAGGACCTACATTTTAAAAACGAATTTCTGTTTTAAATTCATTAATTGAATCTTAAGCTGTAGCCATCAGAAATATCAACCGGAGGTTTTTAACGAATATTTAAAGTAAACAATTAAGTTACACGGACAGGCAATGAACTCTTTAACGTTTCAAGATGGCGACTA
This sequence comes from Shargacucullia verbasci, assembly GCA_947562105.1. Classification (NCBI taxonomy): domain Eukaryota; kingdom Metazoa; phylum Arthropoda; class Insecta; order Lepidoptera; family Noctuidae; genus Shargacucullia; species Shargacucullia verbasci. Next base: position 5,528,518 of record OX387296.1, read on the forward strand.
ATTAGTTTGCGACTTTTCTCGTCCAACAATGGTGGGTGGCCTCGGAGAACAGGAAACCAGTGAAATGATCAATTAGGCTTGTCCTTCTTAAAGCCAGTACTCACTTCCGCACAGTGTTTGGATTGATGAAATGTCATGCGATAGTCACCATGATATGGCCTTACTATGGTACTACCCCAAGACAGTAACATAAACGATTTAATTATCCATCAATTCGATAGTAATTTATCGGTCTATAATAGACCGTTAAACTTTTATATACATAGAAACTCAGTTACCTAGTTGGCACCCTTTTGACTATTTTAGACGCTTAATCTCAATGCAAGAAGCATATTGACGTGCACTTAGTGACGTGTACACTGCAGACTAGTGTACAATGAATAATCGATAAGAAATAGAAACTCCAGCAAGATGTACCTATTGAATTAACATAATCTGTCAAATAGCCACGTGGTTCGTAATTTATGCCAATCTCCTAATCAATCTATCGATCGCGAATGACATAGATCGTTTAACGGGCGCAACGAATTTTCATATCACTTTTCAGAGCTGGATTTAGAAGTATATAACGAAGAAATGCCGAATTATTTTTGATACCAGACAAAAAATCAAACTTATATTGACATTATGAGAGTAACAACAGCTTATATTGTGGAAGCCTCTCAGTTGTGGAGGCCCTAGGACATCTGTCACTGTTGAGGGCCACAGGGACAGAAGCCCCAAATGTCCTACCAGTTTAGTTCATAAGAAGTGAACTGCTATACATTACTGAGGATGATGATGACCATTTGACATGGATAACGGATATTCATTGTCAGTCTAGGCGCAGTGGCATTTACCTAAACAACTTATTGAGCCATTTAAATCTGTTCAACAAGTGACACGTGCTGGCATTTACAAGAACAAAGAACTTACACTAGTAATGTTGATATATTTTAACGAAAGTCATTAAACAACTGCTCTTATCATAGCCCCTTACCTGGTCAAGTAGACCTTGGGGCTAGCCCGTGGTTCAGAGCAGGCTCAAAAGGCGCAAACTTTTACCTACTTAGTGTGGTAAATGACAATACTTCACAAACTTTTTAGAGTTCCGGACCTCAAAAGGAAAAAAGGACCCTTATACGATCACTTTTTTGTCCGTCTATCTGTCTATTTAATAGTAAACTTATATCTAGCCGTAACACTTTCCATGGCCTGGTGCGGATTGGCGGATTACGCACATAGAACTAATGGAGCTCTCTCAAGACGCTAACGCAAACAGTATGTAGTAGTAGTAGTAACACAAATAAATGAGACTCACATACCTACATGGAAGGCAAGCGGTCAATTGCTTGCTTGAAAAAGGGTTTAACCCTTCTGACTATAAGAGACCATGCCCAGTAATGGGACAGTGAAGGACTGGATTTATTATAATTTTTACCAATGGAGAGCGATGATGATTATATGACGCTAGTACCTACCTATTTACATTAGGTTTAATAACGGAGTCGGCGAAATGTGGGTGTGCATACTCAAACTTAAATCTTTGTTTGCTCTGCCTAACCTTTCGGGAATACAAGCGTGATACAATGTTATATCTTCTGGGCCTGTCAGATCAGCTATAAAAGGCTTTCTGAACATCTCAATATTATAACAATGGTATATTATAACGTTAATAAAATGTGATGCAGAATATGTACAAACAGCGCTATCTGTTTAAGAAGTGGGAACTATTTTAGCGCCTCTAGTGGTATTCTATCGTACTAATAACGTTTGTAGCAGCTTTAAAATGTATGAGGTTGCTGTAAGTTTACGCTAGGTGGTGCTAGTGATATAATATAAAGCAGCGATAGCCAACCAGTCGATCGCGGCTAAAGTCCAGTCGATCGTAGCAAGGCAAAGAAAACTATAATTATATGTGAAGAAATACTGATTATGCAATTGGTAGATCGCACCGGGTCTTAGTCATGAAACAGTAGATATTGAGTGTAATAAGTTAACCACCCTTGATATAAAGTAGGTATCTCATCCTAATAAACAATCAGATAGGCTCAGACTTCGACTTTGAAGGCTCCGATTCTCGTCTGTTTCTGTTCCTTTAAATTGTCGAGAGTTCTTTTGGGCCAAAAAATACTTTTATTTATTTACATAACTATAATTACATTAATAATACCCATTCTCGCTAAATATGGCCAAAAGGTGTCTAAAAGTATCTCTTGGACTTCTATTAGTCTTAGCGGTCCATCAAGATAAAGTCTTGAAAGCACGCGTCAAAAGATTTTCGCGCCTATATGGGATCAACTGCATTCATATGCTTACCAAACTATGACTAAGCATAACAATTATAGAAAACCAGACTTGTGATAAGATCATTATCTATTTAGTACATAGTATTGTAATTAGTTGTCATACTATTCCTTTGATATATAATCTTCGCGAGGAAAGTTCTTCAGAAATGATAACGACCTTATAGTAGGCCGTAGGTTAAGCCTTATTGTGACTTGAAAAGTACCACTTGAAACTATAGACGGCTAGAATTTATATTTTTGCCAAGATATTTTGACACGAATTAGCACAGACACGATTGGCACAGTGGCTCATGAGCATATTCTGCGTTGCGTATCGCGGGTTCGATTCCGTGTATAGAATGAAAAACAGATCTTGTCTCTCGCATACTATACCTCAAATTGACAAACCTCCTAAAAATAGACGATATTTGAGAAAATTTTAAATAAATTATTAAATTTCTGCTTAAAGGTCTAAACAATGAAATCAAAATACTACTATATTATATTATTTTTTTTATATTACATTTCTCAACTTTAATATGACCACTCCAAAGTCACTTTACTGTTAATATGACCCCTCCCAAAGTCTTTGGCTCCGACTGCGCCTGCTTTAACCTATAATATGACTAATTCTTAAGCATAGGAAAGTGGTACTGACTCATGTGTTACATAATATGGAGCAATTTTGATCCATAGTGCGATCGAACAAGGTTACAATTAGCTTGAAGTGACTAATGATCCTTGTATGTTTTCCCCCTACTTACTTGTCTAGGTTAATTTATGCGATCTTTAATTACGTAGGTATATACCTAGCCCTATGTGTAACAAGTGATGTTGTTCATGTGGTGTCATAAGCACGTATATAATGATACTCAGCATCGTTTGCCTTTTCCTTATTCAGGTCGGCTTATGGAGAGTTACTTCCTTCAAACATAACAGCAGAGCCTCCACGAGTAACGAATAAGATTATTTGACGCATCCTGGATAGTCCGCCTCCACCATTGCTGACTGACTAATCTTTCCATTTTGGTATGAACGTTTCACATGTGATAGCTCGTGCTAAAACAACAAAAGAAGAAAAAGGTTTATTTAGATTTTGATTGTCACCGCTGGTTCTCTTTACTCTTTTCCCATTCCTCTTTATCTAAATCTTGCAAAACTTACTTTTGATTATTTCTAAGTACAAGTATTTATACTGTTGGCATAATATTTACACTCCATTTTCCTTCCTTATGTCTTTTGTTGTTGTGCGCGATGTACATCCTTGATTAGCAATGGACGTCTAGAATTCTGCGAGAAGTTAAGGTTTTAATAAACTTTCTATAAGTGGTTTGCCTTAGGTTAGATATTAGAGAAGATTTTTTAAGGTGGGATATTAAGGGTTAATAGCACTGTCTTTTGTTTTACTCTATGCTTATTCAATAACTGCCCTCTTGGGTCTAGTGATTGCAACTACGAATACCAAGCGTGACGGTTCGATCGACGATCCCTTGGTCGGCAGTTTTATTGGGTTTTTCTGTTGGAAAATTCCCAGTTGCAGCCCGGAGATTGGTACAGTGCCCGGTGGATGGCAATAGCCTCTTATTACATTTGGGATCACACGTACCTATTATCGAATCACACGTACACCTCTGCCTAACCTTTTGGGGAATACCGGCGTCATGGTATATTCACCCACCAATAAAGAACGATTTGCCGAAGCATAATGGCTAATAACTAATGCATATCATGTATTGCAATATGATATCATCACTAACAGCTATTATACCGCTCTTATATCGCCAATGACAAACCTTCACCAATATTTGACGTCATCACCCATATACAGATGGGTGCTTTGCTTCTACATAATGGTATATTTCAGATCGCTTTTTCCATTTAATCTGGGTAAAACACTCGGCTTCTACAAGAAGAGAGAAGACATCACCACTGACCTATTTTAAGTACCGCGCTCATTATCTTTATGTTTTGGGCAACCAACAATTAATCTGCCAGGCGTAGTGACTGATATTGCAATAATCTGTCAACATATTTATAATCCAGTCATAGCTATACAAGGTGGTATCGATAAATATGTTCCCACGTGTTTGATGAGGTGTCTGTGTCCGTTTACAAAAATCAATTCAAGTTTTTTATTTCATTTGCGCTCAAACGTCTAGCTAGGGGTATCGAAATTGAAACAAAACTAAATGTCAGTTTTATCTGTCCACACTTTGATATATCTTCTGTGTCATCAAAGCCTTTTCGTCTATCTACTACAGAAAATTAATAAGTCTAAAGTATTGTATGGGTGAATTTCCTAATATGGAGAAACTATACTAACAATCTTTTGAAACTTTGTGTACTGTACGAGTTAGATCGCTGGTTCAAAAAAGCAATGAAGATGATGTACACTTGGAACAAACTGGCTTAAACTAAGACTAAAATGGCCTATGTTAATTATAAACTGTCACAATTCTTCGGTAGGTATTTGGTAGTTAATACGTCGTATGTACTCATTTCTTTGAATTAAGTGTGTGTTCATAGTACGGATCAAAGTATGTAGTATACCTACTTAAATGAATGTCACGATGTCCTCGCCACCTTGTATACACTAGTACCTACATAATATAAGCTTTATTTTATTCAGGAAAATGGAACTCTTTGCTTCAACTTTTTAACTTTTCTTTTCAAATAGAAATTCTTTTAAAATTTCAACCATCAACCTAGTTTTGGTAAGGTAACGACAAAGCAATATTTCACGTTGATAAATATCCTTTGACCTACTAAGGTGTTTATAAACACGGACGAATTTATTCATTAGGAATTGTACCTTAATAAAACGAGATAAGATTTAAGTTCGGGTGTAATGTTACCGTAACGTGATATCCTAGATTACTTCTTATGTCCAAGGTTTATAGCGTCATTTATTTTACCATAATACTACCTTGTCCCATCGATTTTGTTGGTATAATTTCCTTTTTAGAGTAAGAATAGATAATCCCAAATCGGAAAAAATATGGCATTAAAACATGTTGATACGCAGTCCGGTACATCCATAAAAAATCGTCATAAGAATCCACTGGGCAAGATTTTACATCGGAATATGAAGAAAAATAAGGGTTTATAAGCATACATTTTGTTATTATATAGTATATAGAAATGTTTTCCAGTGGTTGGAGATAGTACCTAACTTGTCCAGTGAAGATCGTCATTTTTTTTTTTTCGTTAGGCTGAACTATTTCATCTGTTGTACTCCGAATTTGAGTTTTAATTAAATAGTGATATGACGAGTTATTGATCGGAACAGTTAAAAAAGGATTTGGCTGTCTCATGTTCTAAAATAAAAAAACAAAACGAATTTTAGAAGCTATACATTTTTACAACTGTAGTCGAATATAAAATGTATACATTGTTACACAATGTGTGGCTCAAAGAAAGCCTTAGAACTTGGCACTACGCCCCAAGTAGCCTAGTTTGGAGGCTTAATAACATAATCATCATTCCTGCATTGTATCCTGATTTGTTTGTGATAACAACTAGAAGTCATAATGTGGGTGTTTTGGTGAGGAAAGAAGATAAAATTCTCATAAAGAATGACAAAACTTTGACAGTTACGCCGTGGAAGCGTGGCTTCTATCCCACGTACTTTGTTCGACACGGAATTTTGTTGCCACCGCGACCTACATTTTTAGTGATACATTCTTTTAGAAAGGAGAAAAACATTGAGGTTTTGGAACTAACATCAACTTTGTTGTATCTGAAAATAACACTTAACATAGCATCACGCCTGTATTCCCCGAAGGGTTAGGCAGAACTGTACTATTCTACACTCACATTTCACCGATGTCATTATTGAGTTCCATGTAATAGGGGGCGAGCCTGTTGCCATATACATTTCCAGACTCTGTGCTGCTACTGAGAATGTCCACACAAAGAAAACCCAAAAACACGTTGCCCTACCCGGGAATCGAACTCAAGACCTTACGCTCAGCAGTCGCGTTTGCGATCACTGGACCAATGAGGCCGCCACTAATTAAGCAGTTTTTGTTGTGTACCCGAAAATGTAGGTACCTACCAAAAAAACTGCTTAATTTGTCTTATATTCGCATGCGTACCTCCTGAAGTCCGTTAGGTTTGAGGCTTGTGTTTCCAAGTTCGAGCATCCTAACCAATCGTGTATATCGCTGCGATTTATGACTAATGGCCACTAACCAAATAAAGAACTCTAACCAACTAGCCATTAGCCTTGGTTGTCATTTCGTCACCTGTGACAATAGTCTTGTAAATTCAAACAAGACACTTAAATATCTCACGTGGAACATAGAACGTCAACAAGCAAATTGGATAAAGCGAATCAATTTCACTCGTTGCAACCGCAAGTACGCAACGAGAGTTTGATTTCTGTCAGGCAAATTATAACCTATAGGTTTGCGCCTAGATTAATCCCCAGTTAACTGCAATAGAGTCGTTTACTACTTTAGACCGTATAGGGGTAAATGTTGACTTTCAAGAAAGTGAAAAAAATGCATAATATTATTAATTTTACATAGACACCAGTACAATACCATTTCATATTCATTTCATTTTACAAGTTTCTATTGGACTGTGCTTGTTTCTGATTGGCTAAAACATCGCATCTTCCGATTCTCTAGGAAAAGGCATCAAAATGTCAAAACCGCTAAAAAAATACTTACGTGGTATTAGAACTTCAACGAGGATATCTGCAAAATCCTTCGGGGTAACCCGGCGTGATGTTATAAAAACGGAGTGTTAAATCTGTTTATGTATCTGACCTGTCGTGACACTACTGTTGGTATAAACAGGGTCAAGCAGGGGTAGATTTAATAAACAAGCCATCGACCCATTTAGATAGGATCCAAGGCGCCTTCCTTCCTGTTCTTGTTAGGATGACTATCGTGTTGTTGGTTAGGTTTCGGTATGGCTGAGGATTATATTAAAATAAACTGCTTTACATAATATTGTTTATGTGTCTAAGTAAAATGTTATAATAGTGTCTATTTTTTGGATTCACGAAGCCCTGGTTGTAATAGAATCGTATTTAAACATTTACATCACGCATATATTCCCCGAAAGGTTAGACAGAGGTGTATTGCTGTACCACTCACATTTCACCGATGCTGTTATTAAGTCCCATGTGATTAAAACCCATATAGTTTCAGATTCCGTGCTGCTACTGAGGATTCCTTGCCCGCCCTGGGAATCGAACCCAGGACCTCACGCTTAGCAATCACATAGCCAAAATTACAAGCTCTATGAACGATCTACGTTAACGTCACCTTCGACATCAAAAAGACAATCGCACAGTTTTTTACACTGTTTTAATCCACCCGCACACAATTAAGCATTATATAAATCAATATCACCTAAATGCAAATGTAATTACAACATAAAAAAACAACTAGTACAGTAAATGAGGGAAAGCGATCCAATTTATCAATACTGTTCATGATCCACTTATAAGTTTGCACACTTCGCACTTCTCGATAAAATACCTGGAAGATATTATGAGGGGCCATAACAATTTATCGAGCCAATACCAATTTCTTATAACACGAACATGTAATGTAACAGGTAGGTCGCCAATCTGCCTTAATGACCCGGAAAAGTAATATGGGAAAATTTCCGGGCTCCTACTAAAGCATAAATTGGCTGTTATCGCATAGCGAGTACCTTAATAGAGCTTGATTGGCTGTTTTCATAAGCGTTGGATACTAACTACAAAACTTTTTAATTACGTATCAACACTCGTGCAACATGCAATGTAATCATCAGCGGTGTAATGTAACAATGTTCTTTAAATTTGATCAACATTGTTGCGTAATGCTTTCTACATTGATGTAGCAAATTTTTGGACGCAAAATAATAAAAATTTGGAAATCTTTTAGGTAGATTCAAGATGTTTATTTTGCCAACTAAGTGTACAAGTAATGGTGTTATAAAATAAAATAGTTCTCTTAAATTTAATTGGTCTTTTCAGGCATTGAAAAAATTCTAACTTATAATAGTTTTAGATATACTTTAAACGTCTAAAATTAAAAAAGAACTAGATCACCCTAATAACTTTGTGTAAGTAATTACATACATAACATAAGATATGTATCATTTTGTATGTATTTTCAATTATATTTTACGTAAATAAGGTTTCAGAAATCTTGCAAGCTAGCAGCTAAAGTGACTTTATATAAGAAGTTATATAATATAATGCCACGTCGCCGGTGAATCAGACTAAAGCATTTCTATCGGGAAAACTTGTTATAAATACCCATTGTTTGAACTCGTTACTTTTTCCTAGTTATATCAACTTGTTTAAACTAAGTAAGGACTAGCCTTATTTTAAAATAGTCTTGGTAGCACTAAGAACTTGGTACAAATAAGACTGTGTAAATAAGTTCTTTTTAGAAAACTATAGAATATTGTACCAAGATTAAACAATATTAGTAATATACTCTAGATCAGCCATACTCAAAGTGTGTTCCGCAGAGCCCTAGGGCTTCATAAAGTCTCTGTGGGGTATGTCTCTCTCCACGAAAATACTAACCATTTCCTTCACAGTCACCTCTCTTCTACCAAGCCTGACATCAAACAATTGATGAAAAGTAATAAACCATTTCATACCTTCCATTAGATGAAAATGTCAAGTAATATGATTACATATATAAAGAATACACATTAAACCAGTTTTTGATTATTTTAGGGCTCCGTCAAATATTTCGTTTTCCAAAAGGGTTCCGTCACGTATAAAAGTTTGAGAACCGTTGCTCTAGATTGTAAAATTATTATAGTTATGCGATCATCATTGCCGTTGACATAATCAGACCATTGTGTTAAGCAAATGAATAGACCAGTAGCAGTAGCCATGACACGAACGTAATATAAGTACCTATACAAAGTAGATCCATTCCATGGAGTTTCTTGCCGGTTCTTCTCTATAGGACCAACTTTTTGGAACAGTGCAAACTAGAGTCCTATAACGTTTCATAAGTGCCTGTATTAGGTTTATTTGAAATAAAAACAATTCTATCTCTCTATCTATCTAGATATAATTACATATCATAGCAGTACGTCTGTATTCCTTGAAAGGTTAGGCGGAGGTGTACCGTATACCCACATATATGACCATACGGTCGGCGCAGTGGCTAAGCGATTAGCTTTCTGCGCTACGTGTCGCAGGTTATAGGAGCAAATATTTGTATGATCTACAGATAGTCATTTTGGGTTTGGGTTAAAAAAAAAACATTTCCTCGATGCCGTAACTGGGTGACAAGTAATAAGGGGCGAGCCTATTGCCATCTTCTTCTTATTTAAGAGCCTTGCTCTTGTCGGTATAGCTGATGAAGTTCTTTGCATTTCTCTGTCTAGTACAGTCTCTTTCATTACTATTGCCATCTACTGGACTATCAATTACAAACTCTTCCTATCGAAAATTCCCATACAGAAAAAAATATCAATAACCCGACCCGGAAATCGAACGTAAGACCACACGGTCAGCAGTTGTGATCGATCCCACTAAACCAAGGTTCTTCTCTATTTTTAAAATCTCAAATCTTCTTCAACAATATTTAAAAATAACCTACATTATGCTATAAATTCAATATGTATTTACTTAGTGAAATAATATCTTTAGTAAAAAACAGTGATCGTATTGATTCGGGCCTGATCTACGTACTCCAAAGGAAATCAACACTTTGCATCGTGGCAACTAGACTCTGATTTATTCATAAGTGTAAACGATCTACCTACATGCAGAATGCGAACGTATTGTTCAGTCATTCATACCAGAACAGGCTTACAATAGACTTGACGTATCACATAGGGGCATCAGCGAAATGTGGATAGAATATACACCTCTGCCTTACCCTTTGGGAAATAAAAGCGTGATGCTGTTATACTTATGTATATGAACTATATACTTATGTATATAAAATGAATGTGTGTATGTATGTTCCTTAAGGACTCAAAAACAGCTGGAGCGATTTTAATGAAATTTTTAGGTAATCTTCAGATTAGCTCAGCGGGTGATCCTGTGAAGTTAGGTAGCGATCGGATCAACAATATTTTTTTATGGCTTTTTGGCAATTTTGTTTCATATGTTTTCTATAAATTATCTGGCTATAGATAAAATTAGTGATACCCGTGCGAAGTCGAGGCGGGTCGCTAGTGTAATATATTTACGTGGTAATGCTGCCAGTCTTCTGGGCACGCTACCAGTTGACAGCGATGTGGAGGAGTACTTTGAGGCCTAAGTATTCGTTTAGTTAGATTTTCATTTTTGTTTTTTATTAATACATTAACATAAGTAGTTAGTAAAATGTAAGAATAAATTGAATAAACCTTTATTTAAAGTATATTTTGTACCTATTAAACTACTTCTGTCGAGTCGACACGAACTATCACATGTGAAAAGATTAGTCAGCCAGAAATGGTGGTATCGAGACTCCCAGGGCGCGCCAGACGATCTTATATTTCGTCACTCATGGAGGCTCCTTCCCTTTGAAAAACCACTCTTAAATATAAATCTAGGCGCAACCAAACGTGGCAGGTTGTTTTTATGTCAAAGAGTAAGTACCTAGATTACTTCCATCAGATAATTAACCTTGAAAAACTGGCCGTTAATAACATTGTGTGTATGCAAGTATCTATGGCTTGCATTGTTCGTTTTATGGGTAGATAGGTACATCAATATTCAACAATATACGTACCTATATACCGCTTAATATGTACCAGTACAGTATTCACCATGCGTTTTGAAATAATCTGCGGATCAAAATTCGATTATCCCTTGCTTTAACAGTGAAAGAATTAGCGGTGGTCGTTGCGCAACTTAAACGTTATTGAAACGAGCTATCGTCATAATAACGGTTAGCAGGTTATTTGAAAAACCTGCTAACCTGCTAACATGCTAACGCTAAAGTAACTAACATCCAAAGAATCCGATAGACAGTTGCGTTTCGTTATCCAATGACTTCACGGAGTCATTCATTAATCCTCGCCAAGAGACAACAACGAAAAAATAGGGAAGCTAAAAAAAAAAAGCTCATCAAAACCTCACTATCATATTACGTGTTGCTCATTGATGTGCAACGCGCTATCCCGCTATCCCGCTATTAGTCGCAAGTAGCGACCAATAGCAGGATAGCGCGTTTTAATAACAGTTATTGATATCCGATAGACAGTTGCGTTTCGTTATCCAAAAAAGATGCTACAGCCCACCGCTAGAAAGAATACATCGTGAGGAAACTTGCACCAGGGAGAGCTCCATAAAGTTTTTGGTGGTCTGTGTAGTCCGTTAACCCGGCCAGCATGGCAGACTAAGGCTTAACCCTTTTCATTCTGAGAAGAGGCCCTTACGCAACAGTGGGACAATAATAGGCTCAATTTATTTATTTATATACCGCGGAATAATATGCGCATGTGTGTTTCACTGAATATGAAGGGGACATAAAGCCATACATTTTCCTGAAAAATGTATAGTCTTTATATCAGGTAGCCAATTAATCATTTTGTTATTTTTTTCCAAGAGGGTGTTTAGAGAGGTCAAAGTTCACGTAAGTTGTGGCTTGATGACGTCACGCTGTCTGGGCCAGAAGCTTCGAATGAAAAAAAAAACGAATAACATGACCATAAATAATTCTCGGGTCACATATAAATCTTGAAAAGAGTTTCGCTTATAATAGGAGTTATTATTTAATATCAAAATTATAATATTTTTTTAGTATGATGAGAGTAGGTCGTTGCTTTTCATGGTTATAAAGGCGCCAGTGAAGGGTTAGTTTTCATATAGAAATTAAATTGCTCCCTTTCTTTTTGGTTAGAGCCATTTAAGGAAAAAACTGTTTTCAGAGCAGAGAGAGAATAATTCTTAAAAAATGTGACATGTAAAAATACTGTCTCATTAGTCTAGTGGTCGCAAGCGGGACCGCTGAACGTGAGGTCCTGGGTTCGATTCCCGGATCGGGTAAAATATTATTGGGATTTTCTGTATGGAAATTCTCAGCAAAAGCACGGAGTCTGGAACTGTGCCCGGTAGATGGGAATAACTTCGTCCCTATTACATAGGACTCAATAACAACATGAGTGAAATGTGGGTGTACATGAGTTCACCTTTGCATAACCCTTCGGGAAATAGAGGCGTCTTGCTATGTAAACAAAAAAATTGTTTGTTGTTACATTATATTCATCATCATCAGCCAGAAGACGTCCACTTCTGAACGAAAGCCAAGGGAGGGTTTGCCATAATCCCCACGCTTGGCAGGCGGCTTGGGGATCGCAGTAGCTGACCGATTAGTGACAAGACACTGCTGCCCGTCCTCCGGTGTGTGGCCGCAGTTTTAAGACGTACCCGGGTCATACATTATATTAGAAGGTGTTAAATATGAAAGTGTGCCGAGATAGTCTCTCGGAGAGTTATCGAACCTGTCCTTTCAAGGACTATCCTGTGATGATGAGACTGCTTAGGCTGTTCAATGTCTTTGAAAACACGTTACAATTAGTATTTTCATAAATTTGTCCATCAGTAAGCCTAATTCTTAAGACTTCAGTTTAGCTAAAAGTTTTAATATAAAATGCGTTAAAATTTTTACTCCATTAAACAAAATCAGCAAAATCAGGTCAGATTTTGCTGATTTTTTTATATGTTATAGACACAAGTAAAAACTAGGTCATCAATGTTTTGTTTTTTTTTTATAGATTGAGAAATAATTAACCTTCAAAATGCGTTTTTTTAACTAAAAATATTCCTTATACTTATCTATTAATAAGATAACTATTAAAATAATAAAAATTTTAAAAAAAGAAAATGAAACGTGTCGACCTAGTTTAAAATCTGACAAAACGATAGAGACCTAAATCAAATTAATTTGTTAAGATTATGATGTAAGAAACGTTAAAGCCCAAATACCTATTTTGCGATTTTGTCAGAAGTCGGCAGCTAAACAATACTCTTAAAATAAAATGTTTCAAAGTTTCATTTTTATTTTTAATCTCTGAATTGCAGTTGTATCCTTATGTTGGTCAAGCATGATGATTATAGCAACATGGACTCTATGATCCGTTATTGTAACCGTAATTAAAGTTAACAAGGATTATTTTGTTATTAAATCAGGATTTACAACAAAATTAATTGAATTCCCGTAACGGAATCAATTCAATTTACCTGTACAATTTGCCTGTAGTTTACATAAATAGTTTTATGATTATCCTTATTTTAATTGCTTATTACACGTAGTATTGTGCGTTATAATAAGAAAAACAAGAATTCACTAGAGTTATAATTATGTTACCTAGTGACCAACTCCTCTATTTCTTCCTCGTGAGTGATGGTTTTTGATAAAACCAACTTTAAAGGTAGATAACAAAAGGAAAAAAAAAATGGGATCTTATATATATCTTCTACTAGCGACCGCCCCGGTTTCGCACGGGTAGCAGAGCACGCCTTCATTTTTTTTCTGTCGTAGTGTCGTATCAGCCCGTTACGTCGAAGCATTTACTCGCCGCACGCCAGTAAAGCTCCCAGTCGGCATGATTTTTTCAGACATCTTCAACTATCGTCGTCATATTTCAGCCAATTTACACAAAACCTTAACGAATTATATACCTAAACCTTCCTCATGAATCACTCTGTCTATTGCTGAAATTCACATGAAAATCCGTTAAGTAGTTTTTGAGTTTATCGCGAACAGACAGACACACATAATATGTAGTGATAATACAGAACCTCTTAAATGAAGGACATAATATTTAAGAACATGCTAACATGTAAAGAATAAAAATATATTTTTATTTTTATTAAGTAAGTTCCTGCCTCATTGGTCTAGTGGTCGCAAGGGCGATTGCTGAACGTGCGGTTCTGGGGTGGATTCCTGGGTCGTGCAAAGTGGTATTGGGATTATCTGTATGGAAATTCTCAGTACGAGCACGGAGTGGAACTGTGTCCAGTAGATGGCAATAGGCTCGCCACCTATTGCATGGGACTCAACAACAGCATCGACGAAATGTGGGTGTACAATAGTACACCTCTGCCTAAGTCTTCGGGGAATACAGACGTGATGATATATATGTATGTGTAATAAATAAAATCGGAATCAATAATTTTCATAGTCCAACAATGTCAAGCAATGAGATTTTTAAGTATACAATACAGTACGATACACTTTATTACACACCAGAAACATAAAAAATATACAAAAATGGAAACCAAATAGAGATGTACAAGGGGCGGTCTTATCGCACTTGGAGATTTCTGCCAGACAACCTTAATACTGCGTAATGTATGTATATTGTAGAACTACATAAACATAACATAACATATGATCATATGGGCTGCTACTGGGAATTTCCATACAAAAAACCCAATAATACTTTGCCCGACCCGAGAATCGCACCCAGGACCTTACGCTGAGCACTCGCGCTTGCAAACACTACACCAACGAGGCAGTCTCTCTATATCGTAGAACTGTCAACATGAAAACTATGTATCGAAATAACCCTACTGGTATAGGCAGTGATTAAGTCAAAAAGGCTGGTCCTATAAACATAGAGCGACCAGCATTCCGTTTATGACATGTGTGGTAATGTTGAAATTATTTCACAGTTCATGGTACTTAGCAGGCTCGAGTTAAACGTACACGTATGGGCTCATATTTAAGTTGATGGCGCATAAGTAAACTATGATGACATGAACAAAGTCCGAAACTGAGACTTAAAGTCCTTCAACAAGAGTAAAACAATCATATAAGGTAAAACTACATTTTTTTAACATGTACTTACGTATTACGTCACTGCATTTGTGTTGTTTACATTTTTCGTCGTATATAAGACAAAACAGATTTTGGAATGACAGTCATGTCCTAAATTTATTCTGTTATTATTTCGCATTTGCTGGCTCTCATAGCTCAATACCCTTGACCGATTCGTAGGTCTTGAGTTGGACCCAGGCGTGCTCGCCAATGCATCAAATCGTAAACACTGGTGTGGTTTTCTTTTTCCGTCGTGTGGGAAAGAGAGCACATGAGAATCGCTTCTGCTGTAGTGGAAAGACTAGGCAGTCAGCAATGATGGTATCGAGGCTGACTGCCCAGGGTGCGTCAAATGATCTCAGGGTTCGTCACTCGTGGAGGCTCTTTCTTTGCAGCCTTTGTTGTGGTAAACCGGCATGTCCAGAAGCCAAAACTTTGAAGACAATGCACATCGACCTTCATGGTCAAGGAGCATCCATTTTGAGAGTTCTAGATCGCAAACTAGATCCACTGTACTGATCCACTAGACCTAGTACTGCCAGCAGGCAGTGGAAACATTGCTAGGCTGATGAAGAACCAAGCTTTATCACTCTCCACAAAACAGACTACAGAAGCAAACTAAAAGGTAAAATATTACATAAATCACGCAGGCGTAACGAGCAGACCTAATTATAAATACAACAATGGAGCATCGGGCGTCCATCACTGAATGCATTTGCCTATAGACACTGTTCCATAACCTATTGACAGGTCACGTACCATGACGAAAGATAACGTTTGTTGAATTTATTATAAGGTCAAATGCGGTTTTGAGGTCCGTCCGTACATAGCAAGTGTTACAGCATCACAAAATTTTGTCAGACCTGCATTTATTATTACTCTTCTATTGTGAGAGTGATACTTAATACTGATATCGTCCCACTGTTGGGCAATGGACTTCTTCCGTGAATTCCAGGTCTTTGTGTCCAGAGCAGTTCTGACAGCAGCCATGACAGTAGTTCAGCCATTTTTTCTTGAGTCGTATAAAATAGACTTGTCTTCTTCCTGGTATCACAGGGAGATAGCTCAGGCCGTAGTGGAAAGGTGAGCCAGCTAGCAATGGTGTTATCGAGGCTGACTACCCAGGATGCGCCATCCTTATTCATTTTATCATTACGTGGTTTTGAACAAGAATCATCAACAAGAACATTTTCCTGTTCTACTTGACTCATGTTTGAAAACAATGGCCAGATGTTCATTATTCATTTGACATAACATAATATTCACGCCTGAGATCGACGAGGAGTCAGCCACAACCTTTGTTGTTGTATATGTCATGCCATGAATAGGCCAGAAGCAATGAATGGTATTATTACCATCAGCTGCCTTGCTGGTCTAGTAGTCGTATGCGCAGCTGCGGAGCATGAGATCGATCGTTCGATGCTTTCTGAATTTAAAATTAGGGTTTTTGAGGTTTTTATAGCCGCCTGAAATTTAAAATGACGTCTGGTAGATGGCAATAGTCTCGCCCCCTATTCTATGGGACTTGAGAACAGCAACGTTGAAATTTGGGTGTACAATACAGTACACCTCTGCCTCACTATACAGATCGATAGTTTCAGATAGTAAGTTCCCTAGAATAATTTAACCTGTAGCTATCTTATCAGAGGTAAGCTAGTATATTTAGTTGTCTTTTCTGTTCTTGAATCAATGCGCTTTGAACTATGTATAACATAACAAAGCATCACGCCTGTATTCCCCGAAGGGTTAGGCAGAGGTGTACTATTGTACACGCACATTTCGCCGATACCGTTATTAAGTCCCATGTAATAAGGGGCGAGCCTATTGCCAACTACCGGGCACAGTTCCAGACTCCGTGCTGCTACTGAGAATTTCCATACAGAAAAACCCAATAACACTGCCTGACCCGGGAATCGAACCTAGGATCTCACGCTCAGCAGTCGCGCTTGCGACCACTAGACCAATGAAGCAGTCTATGTATAAAAATATTCAAAACATTTTTATTTGAAATAGTTCTTTTTGATTTGCAAAATATGCTTGATTCCTTAATGTTGGCACAATTTTAAATAGTGTGCCAAAAAGGTAATGCTTCCAAATGTACTTTTATATTTGTATCTAAGTACCAATACCTATGTATACTCTGTATCAGTTAAAATTGGTACCTATGTACTCTGTGGTTTGTACTTTGTAATATAGGTAGACGATCAATGAGAGGATTTTATTTTTTACAGGAAAACGTGAACGGTTTTTTCCTGTTTTTCTGAGTAAGAATGAACCATTGTGCCAAACTCAAATGTCATAGAGTTAAATACACAGATTATTTATCTGGTATTATAAATAAATAAATCCAAATACATACATAGAGCCTCCCCAAGTTATCGTACAGTCAGCTTCAATCCTATCCTACTAATATTATAAATGTGAAAGTTTATCAAGATATGAATGGATCTTTGTTACTCTTTCACGCCAGAACGGCTGAACGGATCTGGATGAAATTTGGTACAGAGATAGATTATAGTCTGGAATAGCACATAGGCTAGGAAAAATTTACGGGTTCGTAAACCACGCGGGCAAAGCCGCGAGCGGAAGCTAGTAGGATATATACGAGTATATGTATATGTACACTTAATGAAATTCAAAAGCGATTATTAGCGGAAATAGTGATTGAATTCTTGACCGATTTTACACATAGTATCTGCGGATACATAAATTTTATGATTTTAACCAATAGTTTTCCAAAAATGAGCGTTCGAATCTCGCTACGTGTATACATTTTTTTGATGGTGACTGTACATACCCAAGTATGTTAACAAGCATGATAGAGCCGTAATGCCGTTGGCGCAGTGGTTGAGAGATCGACTGCTGCGCTACGTGTCGCGCGTTCGAGTTCCGCACGGAATAAATATTTGTATGATCTACAGATAGTTGTTTCGGGTCTTTGTGTAGGTATGTGAATACACACCGTGCCTCGGAAATCACGTAAAGCCTTTGGTCCTGCGCCTGATATAAGTCCTGTGCCTGGACTATGAGAGTGAAGGAACAGAGAGTGCACCTATGTTTGCGCACACACTTGTGCTCTATAATATCTCCTGCGTGATAATCTCCGGTGAGATTGGCCGCCGTGCCCGAAATCGGTCAGGAGGATGTCCTCCTTGGAACTACCTCCCTACCTCTTCCATGGGACTTAATAACGGACATAATAACATTATTATTAATGCCGTTATTAAGTCCCATGGAAGAGGTAGCGGGTTAGTTCTAAACGCTTTCCTTGACTTGGGAATTGACCCAGGACCCAGTCAGCCGCGCTACCACTAGACTATCGAGGCAGTCAATAAATAAATGGTTTTAAACTCCACATCTGCCAGACTATAACTAGAGCTTACATAACACCACGATGAATGTTATCAGCCATTATCGTCCCTCGCAAGTGTGGTAACAAATTGCTGTGAAGTAATGTTAGGTTAAACAGGTTGGCATCGAGTCACGATTTAATTGCCCTAGAACTCGCTTCAAGCTAATATATCTCGATCGTTCAGTAGTTGAAAACTTTTAATTGGGTTATCGAAAATTTTAAAAAAATGTTTATTTTCTGAGCTGCTTGCCCGTGACCTCGTCCGTATGACTTACATAAATATTGAGAGGTTCAGTTAATGTTTTTTTTTTATGTAAGAAAACCAAAAAAGTATTAACAAAAAAATACCGAATTTTAATAACAGCGCCACCTACCTAATCATACTATAATTAAGAACTATCTAGGTGACGCTATATGTACAAAAACAAACACCAAAATTGATGAAGCCGTTTCGGACGAGAAGAATTACGAAGACACGTAAACTGGAATTTTATATACTAGCTTCCGCTCGCGGCTTCGCCCGCGTGGATTACGAATCCGTACATTTTCCCGGGATGAAAAGATCCATCCATCCATCCATCCATCCTCACAAACTTTAACATTTATAATATTAGTAGGATAGGATATAACACCAACATTTCTCTGAGCTTAGTTTATACTGCGGGGTCTAAAAAATTTGAATCCACTTGCAGGCTAATCAGATGCTCACTGAATATCACGGATTCATATCATATGAGCTCCGCATCCAAATTACTAGGTTATTTACTGATATGCGAAGAAAAAGATATCCTTGTTTAAAAAAATAATTAAAAATAAAATTATATCAAACTTTTGCAGTATCTTGTATTTAAATCTTAACTTTTTTTCTATACCTATCTATTTAAAGCTTCACAGAGTTTTCTAGCTTGTCACCAGGTCTAAATTAATGTTGTTTTTAAGTGTCCTCCGTGCTACCTTTCTAAGAAAAAAAAAAACAATATCAGATAACCTTGAATAATTCGTTGGGTATCCCACCCAAAGATTTAGTACAAGTATATGTCTTACAAGTCGGACAATACTATGTCCAAACGATAGTAGTATTCTAAAAACGGATCTTCTGATGAAAATATTCGTTCAAAAAGAACTTTACCCCACTAAACATGAGCTGATTTTGCTGATTTTTTATATGTTATTATAGACACAAGTAAATACTAGGTCGTCACTTTTTTGTATTTTTGATATTGTTTATAGATTGAAGAATAATTAACTCTTAAAATGCGTTTTTTTTTTACTAAAAATGTCTCTTATACTTATCTCGTGATAATGATTAAATTAATAAAAATTTTGAAAACAAAAATGAAAACAAAACGTCTCGACCTCGTTTATAATCTAGCAAAACGATAGAGACGAAAACCAAAGAGATTAAAATCAACATTGTTGTGGTTGTGCGTGTGTGTGTAAACTGTACTCACTATACAGGAGAAATCAAAGTGAGGGGAAACGTTTAAAAATAAAATCAAGCTATAGATATTTAATACGTTGATACAAACAGTTAGCAGGACGATTCGAATTGATGACATAACTGCTTCATAGACACGTGATCTGACGAGAAACAAATAATTTCAAGGAATTAAACTGAATATATTCTGAATCATTGTCACTAGTTGACGTTTGTCCTAGTATTGTTTTACTAAGTATCCCCGAGGTTTTACCCGTATGGATAAAATTGGTCATACGTACCTACCTATCAATGACAGCTTCCAGTACCTACTGTTTCGGAGTCAAATGTATTTGGACTAATACCGCAATGGAATGTAGAGATTATATCATGCGAAGTAACTCAACATAGAAAATGACTATCAATTACTTTAAAGTACTTATTCTAGTGTATGTCTTTTTTTTTAAATGGTTTTTTCACCTCTACTGGAATCTTAAGGAATGGATCGATATTAACAGATTTTTAAAAAATAATTGCTGCTTTATCGATTTTAGGTAACTATTTTGACTGAAATTAGAATACAAGGCTGTAAAATCGTGAATATCATGCAGAACTTCATATCAGACAAGGACATGGTCACAGAATAGATATAGTACCTACATAGATATAATTATGTCACAAAACTGATAGGTTCCAACATAAGTATTAAGCGGCGTCCTTGCAACTCGCCTTTGTACAGTCGACGTCAGTTTTCAGGATTCTGTACTAAATAGAAAGTAGAGCAGATAAAGCATAAAATTTAGGAATTCATAAATAACATTTTTAAAGAGGAAATTTTGCTTGGGATCAGGAAAACCTCCCGAGGAAACCGGCAAGCCGTTTAGTGAATCATTCGAAAACTTTTGAGTTCCAACAATCCGTAATTGCCACGCTTAGCGGAATTTAACCGAGATCTT
This sequence comes from Shargacucullia verbasci, assembly GCA_947562105.1. Classification (NCBI taxonomy): domain Eukaryota; kingdom Metazoa; phylum Arthropoda; class Insecta; order Lepidoptera; family Noctuidae; genus Shargacucullia; species Shargacucullia verbasci. The sequence continues at coordinate 5,549,247 of OX387296.1, forward strand.
TTCTCAAAGAAGGTGAATGAAACCCAGTAGCATATTAAGAAACTGATAATGATGATCACCAACGTGGTTAGAAATAGCTAAAAAGTAAATAAACATATTTAATGTTTAGCAATTTCTACTTTTTAGTTATTTATCTATTCAACGAACTACTATAATGTCATGGAACTCTTTAAACATCAGTGTAAAGTCATGCTGCCTGAAAATGTCAGGGTTGGATTGGAAGGATTCAATTTCCGAATGTGTTAGAAATCAAGCCCAAAAATGAATGAAAACATAGACTGTCCTCAGTAACATCCAAGATGGGTTTACCCTACGTAACGTGTAAATGCGTTGGTCGGCGTCATGCTGGCGGGCGGGCGCGGCGTTCGTCGTCTCAGTATCGCTCATCCGTGGCCCGAGCTCAGTCGTTCCCCGTGATTTAAACAAACATACAAAAAAATGGCAAGATACGGATTCACCGCATTGAACCTCGCCGTTCTTCTGGCGCTATTCGAAATTGGTAAGTCTCTATTTTTGTCTTTTTTTTTTACACTTTTGTGTGTTACTGTACTTCATTAGTTTCGTAGCTGATTATCGATATGCACTTCAAAGCTATCGATGTATTATATCAGTTCCATATCTTATCTATCATTTGTATCGATGCAAGTTTTTATTTTCATTATAATATTATATATGTAAGTAACGAATGAAAAGTAGTAAACATTTTATTGTTAAACTACTTTACTAATAAACTAGTTAAAGTTGTAAATATAGATGCCTTAAAGACTTGATTATATTATATTACGCGTGAGTGCAAGTAGTATTATGATTTTAAAATTTTACGACACGACTGTACATGTCCATGTTCAAACTAGATACGTAAATTAAGTTACCTAGGTTGAAACTTTTGTTACTAGAGCCAATTAAACATGTTTACTAGGCCCAGTTATACACAAAACAAAAGAATCGGTTTCATTATTTTCTTCGTTTGAAAAAAGTGTTTCTTATCGCTTGTAAGCTAGACTGGAAAAAACAGATTCTATGTATTTATACATAGGTAATATACATACACTGCCAAGAAATTAGGTCAGGTCTTGTGGACGATAAAACGATGTAGTTCCACTAGTCGACTATTAAAACCACCAACATTTTATGTTAGATCAAATTTTGGTATAATTTCCTATAAAAATTATATTTTATGACAATTGTGTACGAACAATTTAACATTTTGGATTTATGTTATCACATTAATAAAAAGAAATAATTTGAGCAGTAATTATCTTACTTTTTTTAACACCTACACTTATCGACATAAGATTTTCTTGTCGACAAGTAGGAAATTTAAAAATATTAAGCTATCTTTCTTCTGTTGACTCGACATGAACAACGCACTCGGCATAATACATGGGAATTAATCATGGCTTACTGGGAAGATTAATCACTTAGCAATGATAGTATCGAGTCTGACTCTCCAAGACCATACCAACTCAGGTTCCATCACTCGTGGAGGCTGTTTCCTTGCATCCTCTAATATAATGACGCTCGCCAATCCATTAGCGTAACATTTTAAATTTTCGTATTACATGAATAAAAGGTAACGTAAGTTCTGCTTGAGAGCATTAAACCTCTAGATATAGTGACAGACAAAATTATTACCACAATAAGAAATTCATAAAAGTATTAAACCATCACGCTGATGATGATGAGGTGTGATCATGATCGATTCTGTGATTGAAGTTTTCTATAATATTATACTATAGTACCTATCCCACGTTTTGTCAATGCCGTTATTAAGTCCTATATAATATTATTTGAACCTAATATCATCTGTCGGACTCAGCAAACTCCGGGCTTCCATTGCCAGATGTTTTGATCAATGTAAACATTGCCCGGGGTGTGCTGCCCGCGTAAGCGGAGTTTGACTGTAACAATATACATACTACCTAATTTAGACAATCCACATGTAAATAAAAAGGTACCTATACAAATTGTGTAAGTAAAAGTGTTCCTATTTGAAAGAAAGACATAAAATACATAATAATCAACATAATAAAAATTCATTAAACTTGGTGAAATTTTGGTCAAGAACGCAAAAATACTGTTGTTAAATATTACCACATTAGCCGGTAATTGTCTTCTACTAAACATGGATACAGCTAATGTATCCTTGGCAATTGCCTAGTACTTTTTGTTCGTTGACATCATCTTCACACTTTACCTACAGGGAGTAGGTACATATTACTTAAGGCGTGTTCACATTGGCAGAGTAAGTAGCCTAATACACTAGCCTAATTTCTGTCGAATCTACTTTACACTATCATTTGTTTTCGTAGCCTAACTCTACCGATTTCCACACCACTAGCTTACAGCATTTATATTACGCAATTAGTACCCAATGAGATAATTAGTACTCTACTGCACGTACTAGATTAAATTCTATCAATGTAAATTCGACTTTAATGTACAAACATTGAAAGAAGATTAAAAGAAAATCAGTACAGTTGTTTTCAGTTTTATTAATCACAGATAGTAGTTGAATAAAAAAGACATCTTTACCCGGGCAGTAATAGAAATGTCGACTTATCATAAACATTTAATAGTTTCTTCAGTCATAAAAAACAATGTTATAACAACACTATATGACTCGTGAAAATAAAATGTATTTGTTGACTTTAAATAACGGTGAAATGGGTTCAGATAGGAGATATGACATCACACTTTATAAATTAAAGTATAGTGTAGTGATAAAGGCAGCATTATATTACTAGATTTATAAAAAGTCTAGACTTATCTTGGTAGATTCAATCGTGGATACATAGGGTATTTTTTTAATACGAGCGGATCCGCAGTCCCTACTTTACAAGAATTTCAATCGGCTTGCCTTAAAATCCGGTCCCTAGCGATCATGTAACCAAGCCTTTTTAGATAAGCTTTGCCGTTCAACGAAATCTAAAATAATAAGACGTTATATTCTTTTTGTACATGACACTGAAGAATGCCCGGCGATAGCCTAGCAGTTGGACCCTTGTCTTCCACGCTGAGGCTGGCTTATGCGATTTATGTGCGGATCAGAATTTGATTATCACTAAGGTTTGCGTAGACCGTTAACACACACCGGGCTAGCGTGACAGATTGACCCAGCGATGGGACAGTAATAAGCTGAATTGTTATTATTATTGATGAAGACTTTAAGTTTAAATTCAAATAAAGCATCAATATTGTTAGTAGGTAATGCATTTTTTTAGAAATCGAGTATTTACAAGTCACGCGTTTGAATCCCCAATAGACATGGCCGATCACTCCACTGTTATACTTTTAACTCCAGTTTGCTAACTGGTTCGAATGCAGCAGTCCGAATAAGGCCATAGCAGACCATTCACTCAATGCACGCAGTATCAATTTGTTAATAAAACCGTTTTAAATTGGCAATCACGTTGTTCTAAAATCAGAGAATAATGAAATTAAATTCCTCCAAGCAACGTGTTTATAGTGTTAATTTTACCTATAAAAGATGAACGGAAAATTTTGGAAGTTTTCCAGATACTTTACGATTTTGCGCAATATCTACAAGTAAATGTAAGTAGAATGTTTTGTAGATATCAGCTAATACTCCTCCCTAGCATTGTGTTCCCATTTTACGACCTCATACTGTCACGGTAATAAAATGTCCAAGTGCCAGTTGCTTCTTTGGAACTAACTAAAGGGATTTAACAAAATCCTAGAAAAAAAAAACAATTCTAACAGACCGTTTCAGCCCATTCCCACTATCGGAAATAACTCTTAATGTATTGTTGTTTTATGAAATGAAGTATGTTCAATTTCTTTCTCGATACAAAAAGCGACCCAAATCGTTTCAACTTCGAATTTTTACACCCAAACATTTATGTAATCATTCATCATATTGTTCAGATCTGACATATCTTCGTATTTTGTCTGTCTCTCTGTGCTCCTTCTAAGAGATTGCAATTCAAACTGTGTAATATAACATCAAACTGAGTTCAGCATTCCGCCAGCCGAGCGTAATTATTATGGCAATAATGAACCACACTTGTTTATACTAGCTGTCCTTGGAAGCCCACGTTCACGGCAGCTGGCTAGGGCTTATTCAGATAGTTCCACGAAGTGTCATTTTAACTACAACGGTCATAGTGTTTGCATAGATCAAAGTTAGTGTTTTTTAAGCTTCTTTAATTTGAAACGTATCATTTTCAAAGAGCTGCCATTTCTTCGTCTTATGGTGGTTCTGCAGCCAGTGAACGCTGGTTACCAAAACCAATTTGTACAACAGTGATATTTATAAACTTAATATTTTGTGTTTAGATAAAATTCATCTTGATTTTCACAAAGTTTTTTCTCAAAGCAATCTTATTCATGATTTGATTCGATCTGTTTTGCTTCACCAGCCTCAGACAATCGTGTCTGTCCAAAACAATTCCAAGCTATAAGAGCTGTGCGAATCAAATTAATATGGATTGCGTGTATCTGGACGTAAACATAGATATTTTTATTATCGATGACGACATACTCGTTGCTACTTACCTCACAGTTATTATTAGTTTTCTTGTCAATGTTACTTAGATTGTTTACTGACTACTATGTACCTACCTTATAGAAAAAGCGAACGTGACTATAAACAAAAACGTGCAATTATTAGCTTTTTGCTACAATAGTTTATGGGAAACATTTACGACTGTCCGTGATATAGGTTACTACTTTCATGTTAATCTGGAAAGTAAACAAAATAGTAAAATTAGGGCGTATTTTATAACCGTTGATGCTGCACATAACATATTTGAAAATAATGTAGTGAGATGACGTAATGAAACAGATGAAAAAAAATAAAGAAAGACATTTTATGGTGACAAAGAACATCATAATCAAAGCCCATTTATTATTCAGTCTTATGAAGGAACTTTATTTCCAGTGGTAGACATATTTGTAGACGACGTTTGGCTAGACACGAAAATTATTGATATGAAAATTGGAAACTTATTGTCTCGTACGATTTAGGCTGATTTAAGACTAACATATTTTTGAATATTACCACTTTAGAAGCATTTTTTGAATATGGGATAGGCAGATACTTTACCTTGCTTTTTGAAAAACCTAAGCGTAAAGTGAAAGTAAACTAAACATCATAGATTTTAATGACATTACTCCTAATTGCTAGTACCTGATACGACCCTATAGTAAAATATTATAGCGGGATGTTGAAAAGATGCCCTTGTAGAACGTCGGAACTAATGCAGAGAAAACAATGTTTTAACAATACATATCCGCTACGATTCATGACTGTGTCACGACAGGTTTCTTTTCCAAATTTCTATTCAGTTGGCACAGATCTCCTTTTGTTTCAACGGACTACATTGCAGCTATTATTCGCTTTTCCGGCAAGAGGGTTAATTTTTCCCATCAAGCTCATAAGTAGAGATTTTTGACCAATATATGAAAAGCTTCAGGCTTTTTCATGCTTACGAGTATCACATAACAATATTGTAGTAATTCGGTATTTGAAATTCTTTTTTAATTTTTCTTTTCATTGTTTTTGCTACCAAGCAAAAAATAAGACATGTTTTCCTAGCAGTGACAAACAATACGTAAAATTATTGCTTATTGCTTGATAGCTAGTGAATGACAATGTCATTGGTGTTTGGTGGTATCAAAAATGTTGGCTGGTGTGGGAAAGACACAAAAAATAACTCGGACTACATAATGATAGTACAATAAGTAAAAATTAAATCCTAACATTCCATCTTTGTCCCAAGATCTTTCTGCGTGAGATAATACGTTTTTTTGCATCGTATACACTACTACGTCATAAGTCGGCCAGTAGGTACCTACCTTATAGAAACTAGTTTTATAGAATCATAGGCCTTAAAGACACATTGAAGTACCTCTCGATCAAGGATTACGAATCATTATTATCGGCCTTGATATATGACTCACAGACACAAATAGATTGCCATCGCCGTACACAATGTACACTCAAGCACTGTAATTTCTGACCCATGTAATGTCAGATAACGTTGTTACATCCAGTGTTACATCTCAAAACAGAAAAAACATTGTGAGGGAACCGGTACAAGTATAAGGGCACCATAAAGTTTTTGATGGTTTTTGTAGGCCACCAACCGGCGCAAAAGCAGTGTGGTCGTCTAAAGCTTTCCATACTGGTCCGTGCCTTGAACAGAAATGGGTGGCAATAATGATAGTATGTTTACTGCATCTTGCAAGCGCTGCAATTACTTCTCAATCCACAGATGATTCAATTCATATTTCATTTGTGGCATTATCGACTTTATCAATACCAAGTCTGGATAAAGAAATGTTATTTATACTTGTGATTGAACTGTGAGATTACCGTCAATTAGTTCTACATATAATATGATGGTTACGTACTCACGTTAGTCACGTACCTTTATGATTAAATATATATTTTAATGTACGCAGTTATATTCCAGGAGCGGAATGTCAATTTAATGTCAAAGTGGATTTATTTCGAGTAGAGTGTTTTACATGACGGTAACTTAATATTGTAAACAAACTTTATGGACAGACAGTTGTTTTGTCGTGGGGTTTGTGGCACCGGTTATCCTCACATAAACACGAAGAAGCGGTGAAGGGAAGGCGAATAATATGGGTTTTCTCTGTAAAGATGTCGGCGCCCAAAAAGCAATTCTTTTTATTGTATTAAGGGTTTAGTATTTTGCCATCTACCAGGGAAAAGTTTAAACCAAGAATTTCTTAACTGAAAATCCCAATAACATTTTTCTGGACCCGAAATCGAACGTAAGACCAATGTGCCAATGTGTAAGTGTCCAAATAAAATGAGCGGTCGTGATTGAAGATCGCAGAAAGTTCTCTATCCTCATCTTTTTTTGTAAATGAATTGTAGCTGGAAATATTTTTTAATTCCATTCCATCCTGAAATCGTGGAATGACTGTATATCATGTCTTCACGACTATGTTCATAAAAGAGAACAATATACAAAGTGGTGATGACAATATGGTAATAATTTAAACCATATTCCGAGAATTGCGTTATTTTGTGTACCAAAAATTATCAAATTATATTCAAGTTTATTGCCACAAATAATAATTGGTAAGTACTTTTAAAAATGTACGAATTCTAAATAAAATGTGCGGCTCAGAAATTATATTAGCTACTTTTAAAGTAAGACAATATTGATGATAGCAATTCGATGGAAAATATTTGCCACATACAGGTACTGGAGGACATTGAATACCTTTGAGATTTAAACAAGTTGGATAGTTTTACCTTGTAGAGCCTCCGTGATTCATACAATTTATTATTGTTAGGAAACTTGTTAAAGCATTGAGTTGTGCCAAAGCCCATGAGTACAGTCCAGTGGCGGTCCGAGAGGGGGTGATAGGGGTCATGAGCCCCCCCAAATTCGTACAAGTCAAATTGACAAACATCCTAAAAATAGGCAATTCGCAAAAATTTTAAATTTATTATTAGTTTTTTTTTCTGAAGTAAATTTTAATTTTCTCAAAATTAATACTACCCCTTCCCCCGAAGTCACTTTACTGTTAATATGACCTGGTACAGTCATGAGCATAAAGCTCTAAAATATGAAAATAAAATATAAGAAAAAATACACAAACCAAGTACCTACATGTTTATATGTTTATTTTAAAATTCAATTTAATTAACATTCATCAAGCAAACAGAGCCAATCAAGGTCCATTACTGCAGAAAAAGTCTCTTTAATTTAATTATTTATTTGAACTTAAGAAAAAAGTTAAAAGACTGCCTCTTTGTCGCGACTGCCGACCGGGAGGCTTGGGTTCGATTCCAAGGTCACGCAAAGTGATATTCCCAGTAGCAGCATGGTGTCTGGCACTGTGCCCGGGACTCAATAACGGCATGTGGGTGTAGAATATTACACCTCTGCCTAACCCTCCGGGGAATATATTATAAATAAGTTGAAACACAGAAATTCATCATAAAACACTTATTAAGTTGCCCGTCAACCTTGACGTCAGGATGGCGTGTAGAACAAGAGCTCTTGTAAACTTGGCAATGCATTCGTTTCTAAGTCAAAAATTAAATTTCGATCAGTCGGTAGTCATAAAGTGTCATTTTGTCACAGCGTTTCGTGATAAACATATTGAGCACTTAAAAATTTGGACTGCGCCCAAATTAAGTTGTTAAAATGCGCATAAGTAAACTACAACCTTAAGCTAATTTACGAATAATGTGGCTCCATGAAATTGAATGAGATCATTATTGTTCAACATTTCGTCGGCTTATTTTGTTTACCAAGTTTAGTGACTGCTTTGTTTTTTTCTGCCACAGTATTAAGTTATTTACTCGTGCTAATTTACCTGAATGAACAATTTAAATGGATGTTTTGTTTGTAAATAATGCCTCAACATGTAAAAACAAACCGTTGGTGTCTCTTTGTTGACATTTGTAATATGACAGATTTTGTTGAATGATATCAGTGTATGTAACCATATGGTTTTTAAACAAATATATTTGGTAAGCCAAGATTCAGAGAGATTATTAAATTTTTGATTAATTTATTAAGCTGCTATGGGGGAACGAGGTGTGGTGTTCCTACATTGAAAAGGGAGGATCCTCCGACCAGGCAAGGTGGTTAGCCTGGCGGGCCGTAGCCCGACGATTGATGTCGGACATTCGTATATGTGTTAAAATCGTTGTAAACTCTCATAGTGCGATTCAGGGTTTGTTGTTGTAGCTTCACTCCGATAGATGGCGCTTTACGTTTTGCCATGTTGCGAGGAGTTGTCGCTACACTGCTAACAACTGCCAAACATATGTAACTTATCCTAAAAACTGCATACACTGCGACACCAAACAAAAACTACGTAAATAAATTTTTAATTAAGTAGGTATGCCAATGCCGTAGTCGATTGACCTTTACTTTCATGTATAAGATATAAATAAAAGATTACAACCTTAAACGTTTACTTCACCTGTTAAACTGGGTTGTAGAGATTGGACCACCGACGAAACCCAAGATCCTCAGGTCCATCCTGGGCATTGGGCTGTCAACCTCGATACCAGCATTGCTGAACAGCTAATCTTTCCATGGCATGGACAATGCTATGATAATAGTACTTAGTAGCAGTTTAACTCATACAACTCGTACAACTGACAATGCCATATTTTTCGTTCTTATAGTAGTGAATACCGTGTAAAAATCAGAAATACTGCTGTAGAGGAATGCTGCCTGATCTTAGTTTATTGTGGCCGAAAAAGTCCAAGAAATAATAAAATTAAGCTCCAACTAGCATTCTTAAAGTCTAAAGTCGTAGAAGTTTCTGCAGTTTAGAGAACTTAATAAAAGTTTTGACGTAAATCCTATAGTACGTTATTCAATACATCTTTATGTGCGGAGTTTCATTTGTAATTTATAAAACTGCATAACATAACATCAAGCTGTTTTCTCCTAAGGGTTAGTCAAAAATGCACTATTATATACCCACATTACGCCGATGCCGTCATTATGTCTAATGTAATAGGAGGCGAGACTATTGCCTGACCCGGGAATCGAATCCAGGACTTTAAACTTAGCAGTTGTGCTTGCGACAGTTGTAAAAATTTACAAAATACAATTGTTAGAATACAATTTTTTTAATGCATACCTTGTAGAACACGCGTGTTAAACCTGTGTACACCCTTTTGTACACTTTAAGTTTGTACGTGCAGAGTTTCAATTTATTATTGTTAGTAAACATTTGTTTAAAAAATATTATGAGTTCGACAACAAGAAACTCGTATTCTCGAGGCCCACGGCGAGGCGTGTGCTCATGGCCTAAATATATAAATGGCGTTGAATGACATCACCGGTTTGGTAATGAATGGCAGCAACCACATTTTACCACTAGACTTGAAAATACTGTGTATATGTCGTTTAACTTTTTGAACCGGTATGTATAAAGGTCAATAATTGTCAATATTTATACTTTATTTTTTATTAGTCTCTAACGACTTCTGAAGTCTCAAATAATTGACTGAAATCGTACAAAAAAAAAACAATTGAAATTTAGTCAATATTACTAGCTCAACATTTTTTTTAATGTCATCATAGTTTACTCCTCAATGAAAACCCTTAATATAACTATCTTACCCTTAATGTCCTTATCGAGTAAGTATAAATACTTTACTAAGAGATACTATAAGTTTACTTTGATCAAAAAATTGTCATGTCTGGCCAAGAGAAAAATTAAGTCTCCATTCTCTGACAAGTTAATGGCACTTCATATCAGTAGGTGTGAATAGTGTTAACTAACGTAAATTAATCCAATTTGCTATTTAACAAACCTCTGGAACGATGACTAACGAATGCCCTCTTAACCCCAGAAAACCATCTAACCACCGACGAAATTATTCAAGCCAGTGAACTGAATAGGTAAGAACTATTAGACACAAAAACATGGCTGCCTCTTCAAATTCAGAGAAGCAATGAAATTGTTTCGATGTACCTAATAAGTATCATAATCAATGCTTTTTTAATTTAAACTATAATAAATGCGAAAGCAAACTTTGTATGTTTGTTATCTCATCACGATTATGCTACTGATTATAATGAAATTTTAAATAGTACCCACCTCTATTTAAAATTTGATTATATTCATTCTCCGTAGCCGGCATCTAGAGAAGCACAAACGCTTATTTTTACTATTACAGCAAAACATCTATAAATTATATAAAAAGGATATCCATATTACATTTTTTTTAAGTGTTTTTATGAAATTGCCTTCGACACTAGGATTCTGTGTGATATGTGGTACCTAAATATTACACGAATAAACTGACACTGAAACAAATTAACAGTTAGAAGAAGAATAATTTGAGCGAGATGTAATGTGCTTTTTACGTCAGATATATCCTCGATAACATAACATAGCATCACCTCTGTATTCCCCAAAGCGTTAGGCAAAGATGTACTATTGTACACCCACATTTCGCCGATGGCGTTATTGAGTCCCATGTAATAGGGAGCGTGCCTAATGCTATCTATCGGGGACAGTTCCAAACTCCATGCTACTACTGAAAATTTTCATAAAGAAAATCCAATAACACTGGCCGACCCGGAAACCCAGAAACCCATTGAGGCAGTCAGTATTATCCCGATAAGAGTACAAAATTGGACTGAATAATCAGTAACTCAGAATTTTCCATGGAGTCGGCTAAAATTGGTACATTTACTGGACGCAAAAGAACCTTGGTTATAAAGGTTTCATATTAATGAAGCTAGAAACTTAAAAACGGAAGATTATTAAAAATGGCTAGCTGTTGTCATTTGCGCGGTCGCCACACCACATGTGTGTATGTCATGTTATAATATTTATTCTTTTGTTATTACAACAAGGACTTATTATAGTACAAATTGTATAACGTTTGTGTATAATTTATACTAATTCATACTTTAGATAAAATTGTAAACAAAAATTATTATTCATGTTCCGTCAACCAATTTAGACTTGTTTGAAGAAGCGAGCTTTAAATAACCGTTGCATACGCTTTGTTAAATAGAACATCTATTAATACGATCCACGCTCGAATTATAAGCGTCCTACCAAGAGCACGATTGCAAAGATTTTTTAAATCTGCGTTATAGTTTACACTTTATTTCTGTCAGATGCTGCTTTGCTATTTTACCTCTGTGTTTTTTTTATGGTAGCGAGAAGAACGAGCTCGTTTATATGGAAACTGATCATATATATATTAATAATAATTGAAATAATGGTAAAAAAGTCATGAGTACAACGGTATCGCTTCCAACCGACCAACAGTCATAGAAAAATTGTATAATAAACGTAGACACGGTGTTATAAAACTACTTATATGATAGAAAACTAACTAAAATCTAACCTTAATACAACTTATTTATTTATTTAAAGTAGTAAAAATATCTATAATAACTTAGGAGGAGAGATTCTAAAACCACTTTCTTAAAGCAAAAATTGATCTGGAATAGAGAAAATTAGGCGGAAGCGAATTCCACAGCCTTTCCGCATGGACAGCAAAGGAATAAAAAAAGAAAGGATTTAGGGAGGAATCTGCAAGGATTCAAAACTGCTGAAAATGATTTTCGAAAATAGGAAAGTTAAGACGGGTTGTGTAGGATATTGAATAGAAAGCATAAAATGCGGGTGTTCCTGGGAAGGTAAAGTTCAGCTTTAAGCCTTGAGCCTTGCGGATTCAAGAGACATGGTCGTGCCTCCAAAGACCGAAAACAAAACGGATATCCAACCCTTGCAAGTACCCAAGCTTGTTCAAAGGCTCCTCTATGACACCAAGGTAGCCAGGCGCGGTCGCAGCCATAAACTTGGGGGTCATATATAAGTCACAGTAAAGTGACTTTGGGAGAGATATTAAAGTTGAGCAAATTAGTATTTGTTTCACAAAAAAAAAAAAAATGTCTTTTCTTGATATCATTGTACATACGATATAATTTCTTTAAAATTATCGTATATCGTTTTATTTTTACTATTTTTAGCAGGCATCAGTGTTACCAATAATCGTGAACGATTGAGCCAGAAAAAAAAATAATTTTAAAAGGAAAGAAACTGCATTTAATTTAGCGAATGAAAGGAAAAGTGCAGTTTTCGGCTGACCTCGTTGACTTGAGCACGCCACGAAAGATAAGAGTCATTAAAACACGTACATCCTTGGCGGTATCAGTGTAGACGAATGTAGTACCTTTGAGACATCCCAACTAATATTACATATGCGAAAGTAAGTTTGTTTGTTTGTTACCTTTTCACGCCTAAACCAATGAACAGATCATCCTGAAATTTTGTGTATACGTTGTCAGGTGTACAGAAACGGACATAGGGTACCTTGCATCCCGAAAAATTACTGTTCCCGAGGAAAACAATAATAACGTCCTTATGATAAAGATGGCGCCACGTGCCTTTCGTAAGCAAATTACAAACCGAATTGGTTGTCAAATTCTTAATTAACGCGAGCGAAAGTCGCGGGCGACAGCTAGTAATCTATAATAATGATTCCTTTATTCAAGACCAAGTTTATGTTACATAACATAGCTTTACGGCTGTAATCCCCGAAGGGTCAAGCAGAGGTGTAGTATTATACACCCACAATTCGCCAAGCATCGCATGTAACAGGGGCGACCCTATTGCCATCGACCGGGCACAGTTCCAGACTCCGTGCTGTTACTGAGAATTTCCTTACAAAAAACCCAATAACACTTTGCCCGACCCGGGAATCGAACACAGGACCTCACGCTCAGCAGTCGCTCTTGCGACCACTAGACCAAAGAGGAGTTTATGTTATGTATATAAATTCTTAAAAATTGGCTGTTTGCCTATCAGGAAGCGCACGTAAGGAACTTTCCTTTATGAATACATTTCTGGTTCAGGCCGGAGTGACAGCCGTAGCGTAATCTAGCTAAGATATAGATAAGAAAAATATTTTGGCAGAACTAATATAAATAAAGGTACGGTCGAATAAAAAAATAAGTAACTGGCCACTAGATACAGAAGATTTTTACAGAAAACCCATCTATTACGGTAATATACTATATAATAAATGGACTGTAAACTGTTATTTCATCCCTATCTAGTACGTCCCTATTCAATTGTACCTTTTTCAAAACCCAAAATAACTCCCATAGTTTTCGTTTCGGGTTTTTTTGCACCATTCAGTGCAGTTTTGCTGCTATAAAAGAAATTTTCGCCAATCATAATTTATTTATTTAGCTTCCGCTCGCGGCTTCACTCGCGTGGATTACGAATCCGTGCATTTTCCCGAGATAAAAAAACCTATGTGCTATTCCAGACTATGATCTCTGTGCCAATTTTCATCTAGATCCGTTCAGCCGTTCTGGCGGGAAAGAGTAACAAAGATCCATCCATCCTCACAAACTTTCGCATTTATAATATTAGTAGGATACACTTTATTGTACACCACATAACATAGACAGGACAGACATATACAATTATTTGTGTACAATAATCATCATCATCAGCTCACATTCGTCGACTATTGGAAACAGGTCTCTCCCAGTAAACGCCACTGAGACCGGTCTTCGATTCTCCGTATCCACTTTCTACCAGCCTTTCGCAAGTCGTCGTTCCACTTGGCTAATAACACTAAATTCTTTCTTTTCTTTTATTTAAACGTACCGTACTTACCACACTAGGAATAATTCCTGTACCGTGGGTGGGTTTACAAACACAAATATTTACATGCACAAATACCCAGCACTGAAATAACTACTCATACTCATAAAAACATTTGTTCCGTGGGATTAGAAATCGACCACCTGCACCTGCCGTGCTTTGCCAAATTGAAGATAGTATGAAGTGGTGCCCTCAATCGTTGTAGACTAGATACTTTTTTTTGACAGACTATAGTTTGTGTAAAACAAGTACATATACCTATATAACTATAAAAGTACAATATAACCATCATTTTGCTTATCGATCTGTTTGTCTTTACTCCACAGAACAGATAAGTTGTCATATAACGGCAATAAAAAGTTTTCCCTTTCTATCTTACTTGTTTTTCACGATACTAGATCAATTTTATGAGCATCATACCCTATAGATGTTCGATGCTGTACTTTGGCTGCCTTTATTCCACTAGAGTGAATAATTGTGAGAGGATGGTGCTGGAATTATTTAGCTTGGTTGGCGGAGCAATAGCAATAGTGAGTAGCAATGTTTTCTGTAGCTTTGCTAGGGTATAAATCCTACAAAAGGAGGATGCTATTCTTTTCGTACCTCTAACTACGTCTGTTTACAAATGATTCTTGCTAGTGACAATCGAATAATAATATTTGTAAAAAAACAAGCGAATAAATACTTTGCATGCAAATGTTTTTTGTCAGCTAGAGAGGTTACAGCCCCCCCGGCATGATTTGATACTTCATTTATGATTATAGAATTAAAATAATAGCTTAGAATTAAAATCGGGTTGTAGTTCGTATGTCTTATCCGGCTATCCGGATTATAAAAGTTTTTTAAAGGCCGGCAACGCACTTGTGACTCCTCCAGTGTTGCGGGTGTCCATGGGCGACGGTAATCGCTTACCATCAGGCGATCCGTCTGCCCGCTTGCCGCCTATCGCACAAAAAAAAAACACTCACTTTTTTAGGTACCGGCCGGATAACTACATTTTAAATGTTTCAAACACGAATCTATATGATAATCGAGATCTGCTTCCGAGAACATATATAGGTATATTTTTTTTTCAATTAATCGAAACCGTTTTGTAAGATTCTTACAGTAACTTGCAAGTATCTGCTGAGAAACGTTGTCTGGCCGGCCCAGAGTGGTCCGGTAATCACTATCTTATGCGGCTCTAGCCCTAATTACCTACTTGCATTCACAACGTACACTTGTTAATGTATGCATTATGCATTCTTATCAAAGTCAAGTGTTTTTTTTTTTTTTTCAACTAGGTCTTTGCATCTACTTTTAGACAGTCGAAACTCGACGTGCATTGTCAATCAATCAATTTTGCATTTAAGTACCAAAGAAACCATCAAGGGATGTGTTAATCTATTCATTTATCAACTAAATTATACCACAATATAACAAGAAATTGTCTCTGTTGGGAATTACCCTAACAGTCGGAATCAGGGACATTTAATTTTCTTATAAGCCTTATCAGACTATCTGACTGCTCAACAGCCCATAGATATTCCATACTAAAGTAAGACACAGTGTAAAATATTCAAGTGGCCTAACTCAAGTGTCCTACTGATGTGGGCGTTGTGGGTTATGTCGCTGAATTCTGCAATCAGTCGAATTGGGCGATAATACACGCGTCATACTCGTGAACGGATGCCGTCTGTTGGAGCTGGTCGTTCATAGCTACCATTGCAATTGTTTCAAAACAGTTCTTATTAATTTTGTGATCGGGCTTGTCTAGTTGAGATTCCGTCGTATATTGTCCTGGCTTAACTTTTTTTTCTCTTAAAATATAGTAAGAAATTATGAATTTCAAAAGGTAATCATGACGTTTTTTGTCCGTTCGAACTAGAATTATAAGATAATAAATATTTATACCTGACACCTATTTTGAATGACGAATCCACTTTTTTAATTGTAATGATTAATAAGATGACTTATTGGTATTTATTTCTTTTGTAATCTTTAGTGTTTTAATATTCAATTAAATATTCAATGTTTTTAATATCATTGAATATTGACTCTCTACAAGTATTGTTTAGCAACTGTAAGTGTAAAAAGTATTTGACAATAAAAGTAATTGAAAGTAATATACAAATAAACAAAACCGTTTTCTACTTCACACATACCAGTAAATGACCACATAGAGGACTTTAATCGACATAATTATAAAATAAAAAGAAAAAAATTATAACAGAAAATTAATCCATATTTGTGTCTGCCTCATAGGTCCAGTGGCCGCAAACGTGTCTGCTGAGGTTGAGGTCCTGGGTTCGATTTCTGGGTCGGGCAGTGTTATTGGGTTTTTCTGTATAGAAATTCTCGGTAGGAGCACGGATTTTGTAACTGTGCCCGATTAATGGCAATAGGTTCGCCCCCTATTACAACAGTACACCCTTGCTTAACCCTTCGGGGAATACAGGCGTGAGGCTATGTTATGATCCATATGTGTGTTAGTGAAAAGATCTTAGTAAATAGTTATATAATAGTAAAATTAAACACTGAGCTCGACTGCATTTACATTCAATCACAATTGAAAGCATTCCGATGCAGGGCAAGTTGACTGTAAGGCTAGCGCCACATTAGACGGAAACTCCGTTGCGGATCTTCCGCGATGGAACGCTAATACATGTTATTGCATATAAATTACAAACAGCGGGCACACTACGCGGAAAATCGGTCGCTCCGTCGCGGACCGCCCGCTCTCTGCGTCTGTTCCGTCCTTTAAACTTATTTGCAACCACAGCCAATTACATGCTAATGCAACTATTGCGCACACGACAAGGTTGCGGCGCAACACGTACGAAGAATAGGAAGTCCATCCAAATGTAACAGGAGACTAGTTTCCCACTCTACGGCAGTTCATGACTCGTCAGAGAAAATATCACTAACCTTTTCTTTCTTTTTCAGGGTCCTGCTTACGCTGTTACCAATGTAATTCTGAACAAGACCCCAGCTGCGGGGATCCCTTCAAGGCTACCCAGCATTTGAAGGTAAGAAAATCAATAACTCATTAAGACATCAGCAGCGCCCGGCAAGCAGAAACAATAGATTTTTTATCATGTCTCATTTGCATCAGTTGACGGGTTGAATAACGACATCTCCAATAATTGTTAGGTACCACTGCAGCGTTGATGGTATTTTCCATTCACTATAAATTGTCGCCAGGGTTGAGCTAAAACAATCTTTACTACATTGACATACGAACTAGTTATGATAAACGAACAGTAGAGTAATTTGTTCGACAAAAAGAAACTCGTTTAAGGAAATATAACTTAAATCCAACATGCGTTATAATTTGTAAACGTACATGCTACGCGTAAGATCAGAGCTTGCTTACAATCCTCATTTAATGTATTTTCTTTTTGCGTCTAGTCTATATTGTATATCTACTATATATTAATTAGGATAAAGGTAAACAGTTTTAATGTGCTTGGGCAAAGAATGGCGGGTTTCATCACTCGTGGAGGCCTTTGCGATCTTTCGATCTTTTTATTATGATTGATTACTGCCTCTTTGTTCCGGGTTGAGCAAAGTATTATTGGATTTTTTCTGTAAGAAAATTCTCAGTTGCAGCATAGAGTCATAATTTAAAAAAAAACACACTCCAATTTAGTGTACCGTACACATCTATCTAGCTCTTCAGCCATCATATTCATGATGTTTACTTGAACCAAAATCTTTTTATT
This sequence comes from Shargacucullia verbasci, assembly GCA_947562105.1. Taxonomy (NCBI): domain Eukaryota; kingdom Metazoa; phylum Arthropoda; class Insecta; order Lepidoptera; family Noctuidae; genus Shargacucullia; species Shargacucullia verbasci. The sequence goes on from OX387296.1 coordinate 5,567,078, forward strand.
TGTCTAGGACTGCACGACGCCAGAGTCTATAACCTACAACCAACTGTACTTGCGCAGTATTCTTCCTGCTGAGGTGTTCGGCAGTGTGGTCGGAGCACCCAGATACTGCCACAAGATCGTTATGCGTAAGTGTTTTTCTATTTATATAATTCGAGGTTTAAACCTCCGTAGGGACGGATTTGGTATGTTAGTACCTAGATCTTTATAGCATAGCAAAAAGGTTTAAGTAACCTAAAATTGCTTTCCATCCACGAGAGCAAATACAAAGTATAAAGACTGGAACTTCTTTTAAGATTCTTGCGAATATAAGAACGGCGAGGTCTCTGTAGTCCCGAGGTTTTTTGAAACATTTTATGTTACTCACAGTAAGGAAACTATAGGCAGTATCAGTTTGTCTGATGACAGTTTGAGTATACTTAGTGTTACAAGTTCAAACACTGGCTATGCCATTATAGCTGCAAAATGGGTGAATATATTTTTATATGAGTTTGTCCTTTCATTTCAGAAACGGGAGCTGTCATCCGCACTTGCTTGGATGCCAATCCCGCCGACATCAACCACACCTGTCGCTCCTTAGAGAACACCTCCAAGCTTCCCAACACTGAAGCCTCCAAGAAAATTAAACACTGCAGCGTGTGTGACAAGGACAGCTGCAACGCAGCTACATCTGCCTCTTTCTCTCTCCCACTCGCCACCTTAGCGCTCTTCGCTACTTACTTGTTCTGCAAGCAATAATACCTAACAGATTTCAAAGCAAGTGAACAACGAATGGTCTAGCTTTGGCAAAATTTCTCAAAAGCGTACCGCTTGCTATGTTTAAAAATTGGGGTGCCAAAAGTATCGTTTTTACGTTGACAGTATTTAATTATACGCAATTTATATTCGTTGGTAAAGCCAGAAATGCCTTTAAAGTTAACAACGGACCGTCCAATTGATCGTTTCATTGCTTTGTTTGATTATTTTAGTGTTGTATTTAAGATAAGGTAAAGACCACTGACACCACTACGAGTACCAAAAGTATAAATAAATAACCAATATATTTGTTAGCGTTGATAGCAATAATAATCTGTACCTGGAAATTGTTAAATAGATTAACAAATTTTAAAGAATCTATGAAATAAGACGACGCGTTTTTAATCAAATGTATGTATACAAATAATAATGTATGTCTTGATGTAATGTATTATAATATATATATAGCAAAAACTTTAGTGTAAACCGATTAAGTGTTTCATGACAATTTAAAAAAGGGCAATAAAGTTATTTATTACATAATTATTGAAGCTTTTATGTGATTAAGTCACGCGTTGTTAACATTTTCAAGACATTGAATAAGCATTTATGTATTTATATAACTATAGAAGATAAAGGCCGTCCCTTTAATGTGTATGTATGTATTTTTAATAAAATTACAGAAAAATAATTGTTATTTAATTCAACCTATATGTATTATAAGGAGACCTCAGGCATTCGGACAGCAAATTTCGAAGAGGAAAATTGTTATCAGGTAGGAAATTGATTTAGCGAGTTGCAATAAATATTAATGTCGATCAACCTTAAATTCAATAGTATGCAGTACATATGAGACTGAAAAATCCTACCCGAATGATATAATCATCAGGAGACGCACACCTTTTTTCGGAATGAAAACCTCATAAAATTTGTCTATCCCCAGCGGGTAGGTTGGAGAGCTACCGAAAGCAAATTATTATGTAGCCATAGTGCCTCAATCTTTTGAATCGCATTACACTGACCACATAACCGCATCGTATGCAAAGTTCATAAAAGGCGGCCCAGAACCGACCCCTCTGGCACACTACCAGTTATCCTTTGATGAAGGAATTTCATTATCTCGACAAACCTTTTAGCGAAAAGCCATTGATGGCCACAGGACTCTGCTGGACTAACTGAGCTCTGTATCTTCAATTACACAATTTTTGCTCATAGGTTTTCTTATTTGGAGCATTAGTCAGTGTTGATAAAATTTCCGAATTCAAAAGGCGAAGACGAAAGTTTTTTTTTTACAACTACCTACTATTTTTACTATAGCTAATTATTGTGCACCACTGTAAAGAATATTTATTTAAATAGAATTTTTTTAATTAGTACAAACGGTCCCTCTGCTGGGCAAAGGCCTCCCCCAAGTTTTACTACACGTCTCTTTCCTGCGCCACCTCAAATCAGCCTCTCTGACTCACCACCTCTTTCTACACATACTAATATTACTCTAGATTTCTGAACTAGGTTAAATATTAAATAACTCCAGCACATTACTGTCCCACAGCTGGGCTCATGCCTCATGCATTGAATATGAATAGGAAGGTAATTTACATTTATTTTATCTTTAGCGGTAAGTATTTACCCGTTGATAATTTTCAAGTGTTAAGTTAGATAGGTAGTTAAACACATGGTGTTGAAAAAGTGAGAGAAACTGAATCGTAGGTCTTAACCTTAGAGAATTTAGATCATCATTTAGATAGTTGAATACATCTCCTAGAATAGAATAGTTTTTATTTCAAATAAACCTATTACAGGCACTTTTAAAAAGTATATTAGACCTTTAGTCCTTTTAAAAATCTCAAATCTCTTTCAAAAATCTTGTTTTATAAAATAAATTCTAAGGGGACCTCCCCTTAGATTAAAATAAAGAAGAGATTGATAAAAAAAAATTAAAAATTTGTTTCTGTAATTAGCATAAGAATCTTACTTCCTACTAATATTATAAATGCGATGGTTTGTGAGGATGGATGGATGGATCTTTGTTACTCTGTCACGCCAGAACGGCTGAACGGATCTGGATGAAATTTGGCACATAGATAGATTATAGTCTGGAATAGCACATAGGCTACTTTTTATCCCCGAAAAATGTACAGGTTCGTAAACCAAGCGGGCGGAAGCTAGTCCTAACTAATACTAGAAATGCGAAAGAAAGTTTGTTTCCTTTTCACACCTAAACCACTGAACCGAACATCATCAGATTTTGCATATACGTTGTCAGTGGCACAGAAAAGGACATAGGGCATCATCTGGTAGAGAGCATAAACGGACCAATCGGAGCGCCGAACGTGTTCGACGTAGTAAATCGAATTTGTCAAAAGAAACTTACACTAGGGGTACTGGTGACAGTTATTGGGCACAAATATTGGTACAGGAGTGACTTATGAACTAATAATATGTTATTACCTACAACCTAGTTAATATTAGGACAGGTAAGACTTATCTTTGTTATAGTAACTATTGCACACTTCATATTTGTAAAACATCATAACAACTTATTATTTTTCTTTATTTCTATTTGTTTCTAAAACGTTGCCTAAACTAAGAATAGTTCATTTATCATGGGTACATTTACAAATACATATTTTCACATGGACATACACCCAAACCCGGGGATCGAACCCGCAACACAGCAGTCGAACTTTCAACTTTATTATTATCTTATGTATTTCTTTTTTTTTTATAATACTAATATTATGCTCTATCTTTATTATTTATCACCACACTTCGCCAAAGCAGAGGCGATGTGCACGATAGAATATCTTGCTAATCCCTTTGTCCTGTTAGACTAACTTACTTACTACACCAGAGAAAAGAAAGACATATTATTTATAACCTTTGAAAACAACTGCCTGTATATAAACGTAATGTAGGCTTCACAGATATTGATATAAAAGTAATCACAACAGCAAGATAGCTCACTTTTAGAGTGAAAACAAATAGTGATTAATAGTAACACGTACCACAACAATGGTGAAGGTATTTTATATTTTCGCGTTTGTGACTCTTTGTGCGACTGTCCGAGGTATGATCATTTTTTAACATTTATGGAAATATTGTGGAAACTCTGACTTGTATCATACTAGTACCTTCTCACAAGTATTTTCATTTAGTAGGGACATAATTATGTATTAAAAAATAAAACTTTCAGAAACTAAATAACCTCCTTTAGAACTGAATATACTCGTACATATATACAGTCTTTTAGTATTTTGGCAAGGTTCGAAGGTCGATTTTGAGCTTAAACATCCTTGCCGTATACAAAATGAGGACATAACTTAGGCGCCCAGCCTCACAAAATGCTGTTGAATATCAGTTTTTTGACACCCAATTTATGAGGTGGCCCTATTTGTAATTACTAGAAAATGTTTACGGACGTATTCAGTAAGTGAAACTGAAAATATCTATCTAAAAAAAATATAAGCTATTCAATAATCAAAAAAACAGTGATATGTGTGCCCGTTGTAAACTTCAATGATGAATACATTGAATAGTTGTAGAATCCTTCTACAAAATCAATCAAGTAAAAAGGAACACAGTTCTTTTGTACTGTATGTAATTAAATTTCTGTGGTGTATACTAAGACCAACTTGAGTTTAGAATTTTAAATATTAGAGTACATGCTAAGTAATTGCTTATTAAAAAACTAAATGCTGTTCGTTAATAAGCGCTTCACTTGAGAATGGCTGGACCAATTTGGCTAATTTGTTTTTTTTAAATGTTCGTAATAGTCCGAATTGCCCGAAAATTTGTTTTTATTTTTTTCTATTGGATTTTTGTATGAACTTAGTTAAGACCAGGAAGACAAAACAGCGTCCGTCGGGTCAGCTATTTTCTGTTACTGTTAGTGTCAGGCCCCGCAGTGGACTTCTAGTTCTATCGGTCCAGTGCCAGTGTGGACCATTCGCTATTCGTTTCAACTAGCTCGTTACTTCATCTCCTTGAGGTCTGCTGCAATCTCTCTAATTGTATCAGGGTACATATTATAAATACAATTGTACATATTGCCTACCTTCACGTATAAAAGACGGAATATTGTCATCTGTTATTACATTAGCTTCATGACGTTGGATTATGCTTTTCATAATAGTCCAAGATGATCGTTAATACTCAATACTTACTTATGAATTTATCACAATAAGTGGATAGTTAACATTGTGTCATTATTGCGTGGATTACATAGATACCACTAGAGACTTGAACTCATTATTTATGTGTACATTTTAATGATTGCATTCGCGTCGTATTAATACAATGCTTGTGTTCCTGAATACCTCAGTGTACGTATATTTAAAAAACCTGGGCAGCCCTCACAAATCTGAAAGTTAAATTTTCGAAGATTCTTCTCATTGGACATTTAACTGCTTCGCTTTGTAACATGGTTCATATAAAAAAAATAGCGTAGTTAAAAATTCAAGTGCAAAGTACCTACGTGAATATCTGTTGAAATCTATTCATCATCATCATCATCAGCCAGAAGACGTCCACTGCTGAACGAAGGCCTCCCTCAAGGGGGGGGTTTGCCATAATCCCCACGCTTGGCAGGCGGCTTGGGGATCGCAGTGGCTCGCCGATTAGTGAGAGGACGCTGCTGCCCGTCCTCCGGTGTCTGGCCGCAGTTTTAAGACGTACCCGGGTCACGAAATCTGTTACAATACCAATATTATATGTAATAGTGTATGTACCTAGCTACATTTTATTACTTTATTTACGTAGCTCGATGTAGATCGGTATTTATATTCGATTCCAATTATGTATACTTTTTGTACCAGTTTCAATGTTTGTATTTTAGTTCGTGTGATTAAGTTCATCTTATATACCACCTCTGTAGATAAATTATAAAGCATTACTTGGCCATCTAGTCATCATAATCGAATGTAGACAAACCAATATATTGAAATAAAAAAATAATAGATTATGATTGCAACAATTCATGTCCTACTTAAAAAGATCCATAATATTTCTCAATTTTCAGTTCACAGTTTGCAATGCTACGTGTGTTCCAATTGTGGGTCGGTGAGCGCAAAAGATTTAAAATCATGTGATGCTCCTGCGACCACTACAAGTACTCCAACAATTACCACAACAAATGTTCCAACTGCCACCACCACACCTGACCCAGCCGCCACCACCACACCTGACCCAACCGCCACCACCACACCTGACCCAACCGCCACCACCACACCTGACCCAACCGCTACCACCACACCTGACCCAACCGCCACCACCACACCTGACCCAACCGCCACCACCACACCTGACCCAACCGCCACCACCACACCTGACCCAACCGCTACCACCACACCTGACCCAACCGCCACCACCACACCTGACCCAACCGCTACCACCACACCTGACCCAACCGCCACCACCACACCTGACCCAACCGCCACCACCACACCTGACCCAACCGCCACCACCACACCTGACCCAACCGCTACCACCACACCTGACTCAACCGCCACCACCACACCTGACCCAACCGCTACCACCACACCTGACCCAACGGCCACCACAACACCTGACCCATCCGTCACCACCACACCTGACCCAACCGCCACCACCACACCTGACCCAACCGTCACCACCACACCTACCGCCAGTGGCCCAGATGGCTTTGTTTCCTATGTTCAAAGAAAAAGAAGATCTGTAGAGGACGGAACTTCTTATAGCAGTGGATGTATCTGTGAAAATGTATGTATGCCTATTTGTATGTATTTACTTAGACATACATTTAAAAAATAACCCATTATATTTATGACCATTATAATACGGTATTCTTTGTCGCTCGCCGCTCATTTTGTACCTAATATAGAGGAATAACATTGACAAGTGATAATATTTAATGGACTATTTTGTTGAGGTTCGTGCACACTATACAGCTTCTTAAAGAAATTGCCCGTTACCGGTGTTAGTATTTAATGCGTGTATCGATAGCTATTTTACGACAAAATCAGCCCCCTTAAGACAGAAAGTACCTACTTAGTTGAATTCCAATGTTCAATTGGTCGCCGAATTAAGATGTGACCAAAAAATAAAATTATTATCGTTTAGGTACCATTACATATTAGGTACATATTACTCTTGACTGGCTTATTAGTCTAGTGGTGGCAAGCGTGCTGAGCGTGAGTTCCTGGATTCGATTCCTAGGTGTTTAAAGTAATTGGGTTTTTGTGTATTACAGAAATTCTCAATAACAGCAGAGTTTGGAACTGTGTCTGATTTATGGCAATAGGCTCGTTCCATATTACATTGGTCTTAACTCTTAATAACGGCATCGCCGAAATGTGGATGCAGAATAGTACACCTCTGCCTAATCCTTTGGGGATACAGGCTTGATGCTATCATATGTTATGTTATGTGTATGATTTGTATTGTAATAAAGTAAAAGTAATTTATAAAATTTACCATTTTCAGGGAAAATGCGAGTGCGCTAGAAATCCTCTGTTCCGTGTTACTGATATGGCCACAAGAGCGCTGACGTATCAATGCTATAAACACGAAAAGACAGGTAATTATATAAAAAAAAAACATTCATTCACACTAGTGAGAGGACGCTATCATGGTTTATTTACAATGTCCCTGATTATCATGTCAATCGTTTAATACACTTTACCTTTATATCTTTCTAAAATACATCGCCCCATACTAGGATTTGTCTTGTATCGTGCGTACAATTTACAAAACATGTCACATACACAGACAAACAGACTCGAAACAACTATCTGTAGATCATACAAATATTTATCCGTGCTCACTCAAACCCGCAACACCTAGCGCGGAAAGCTAATCACTTAGCCACTGCACCAACTGTACCGTCATATATTTTCTAAGATTTCATCGGCCACGACGCTAAGTCGCGTCACGCCAAAAATATGTATATGAAATCAATGTGCACTTTACGTCGGTTCAAGTAAATACGATCGCAATCTAGGAAATCTCGTACTTGCACTGTACCCCTAGTGTAAGTTTCTATTGCTTTACCTCGTGTTTTTGTTTCAGTTGGTGGACAGACGGTAGTCGACCGTGGTTGTCAGGCCATCCCTGACGGCTCCAACAGCACAGCGTGCGGTATACTTAATTTCACTAACTGCAAATCCTGCAACATCAACAAGTGTAACTCGGCACTATCATTGCAGATCTCCGCGGCTCTTGTTGTGTCTGCGTTTTGTTTGTCGTACATATTTAAATAAAAGTAAATAATCATGTTTTATTATAATAATAAATTGGATTAGAAACGCAATGCTTACATTTTTTATCCTATTTATTATTTTTCTATTTATTTGTTTTTTTTTTCTATTTATTTATCCTATTTATTTAGAAACCAAACGTTACAGTTACCATCGAAAGTGAGTACAATAAAACGAACTGCATCAGTTACTTTAGATGTCACAACTAGAGGTAATGTGTTACAGTATTTTTTTTCACGACTGCCCAAAAAAGGAGTGTAATGTTTTCAGGGTTCATGTATGTATGTATGTGGGTTTCTTTGTTCCACCATAACTTTTAAATGCCTAAACAGATTTAGATGAATATTGTTCGAATCCTTAGATTCGAACAATATCATCATCATCCCGAGGCACTTTATTTTTTTGATAAAAATTCAATATGGCGTCAGAATGGCTGCATTTTCAAAGGTGAAATTTTTATTCTTCAATAATAAAAATAAATTTAATTAAAAAATACGACTGCCCTGCCAAAAAACGAACTCAAAAGTTAAAAACCAGTGGTATTAGTTAATCTGTTTATACAAAGCGAAAGGTCAGTAATTTACTCGCTGACTAAACAGAAAAATAAAATTGTTATTGCACCTCTTAAATTAAAAAGTGTTCACCAGAATGGTCTCCATAAAAATCAAATTTCAATCGCCTTAAATAAATTTTTACTGCAGTTTGTTATCTGCTTGTGTCATGCGTGGACCTATTACTTTCCTTAGATGTCATTGTTTCGCAGTAATATATCCTTCATTAAAACTTTATTCTATTATTTTAACATCTTTGAATTATATTTTGTAACACGAATTTCAGTCACGGCGGCCAATCTCACCCGAGATTAGACAACTACGCAGGAGATATTACAGAGCACAAGTGTGTGCGCAAAAACAGGTGCACTATATATTCCTTTACTCTCATATGGGAAGATGGAACGGCAATCCGACACAACCGGAGAGAGATCAGGCGCAGGACAAACGGTTTTACGTGCTTTCCGAGGCACAGTGTGTATTCACATACACAAAGACCCAGACCCGGAACAACTATCTGTAGATCATACAAATATTTATTCCATGCGGGAATCGAATCCGCGACACGCAGCAGTCGATCTCTCAACCACTGCGCCAACCATGCTATCAAAAAGAGTATCTAACCATGGAGTTTCTTGTTGTTCTTCTACATGGAATGAGAAACTGAACTAGCCTAATGATTTGTAAGTGCCTTTTTTGGGCATTTCGGCAGGTAGCTTTGCACAGGAATTTTCATGGGAGATGGAATGATAAGCTAGCCAGCAAGATTCTTAACGAGAATAGAATAGAATAGAATACTCTTTATTGTACACCGATAAAAATTTGGATACAACTTATATATTAAAAGATATGTACAAAGGGCGGTCTTATCGCAGTCGGCGATCTCTACCAGACAACCTTAGGATGGACAAGAATAGAAGGCGAAAAGATAAGGGTAGTCTGTGGTGTAACAATTGATATCGAGGTCATCTGCCAAGTCACAGCTCTACAGTACTATGGGAGAAAGAGGTAAGGCGTTCCTCCATTGACAAGGGAGAATCCTCCGACCAGGCAAGGTGGTTAGCCTGGCAGGCCGAAGCGAAGCGATGGATGTCGGACATTCGTATATGTCTTAGAATCGTTATAATCTTTCATAGTGCGATTCAGGGTTTGGTGTTGTAGCTTCACTCCGATAGATGGCACCTTACTTTTTGCCATGTTATGAGTTGTAGTCGCTACAGTACAAATATGACATAAGAGATGAACTAAGGTGAATTTATCAGAATTCAGATTAATTCTGGAAAGAAGATAATTATTATTTTTACCATTATAATAGACCCTGCAGTCACGTTTTTTTTGGTAATAAAAAAAATTGTATGTATATAAAAGTTTTTATTCATAAAACTCTTATTCAATTTTGTAAATAAAAATATCAGATACTTTTGTCTTGACTGTACTTGGGTATGTCGGTCTTTATTTGCTATCAAGTAGATTTTTTATGTCATGAGATTATGAAAGTGTCTTTGTATGTAGCCGCCCCGCCCACTTAGGTATCGAAATCACGTATATACTTCTATATCACTTTAATGCGTTGTGCTTTTCCTGAAACCAAACATAAAAAATAAATGCGAAGGATGTCATACAATGTACGGAAATCATACACATACCATCACGCCTGTTTTCACCGAAGGTTTAGGCAAAAAAGTCAGGTGGGCAGTACCCTGTACAACTGGCGTACATGTATGAAACGATGCATGAATGTAGATGAAGCAAAAGGGTTATGTAAGGATCGTAGCACGCGGCGTTCCGTAGTTTCTGCCTACCCTCATGGCAAAAAGGCGTGACTTTATGTATGTATGTTATTTTCAAAGTCCGGACTGCTACTGAGAATTTCCATAATAAAACACCAAACACTGCCTGATTTGGGACCAAACTCTCACTTCAACTCAGCAGGCTCGCGCGGAAAATGGCTGTACTGCATCAGAGGTATCTGTGGATAAGATTATTTTTTTATCGCTCCACTAGGTGAATCACCTATACTACTACCTACTTGAAGACTTTTTAGAGAGCTGGATAGTTTACCCAATGATAATATTTAAGTCAAACCAGTGCGTATTCATGTATATGGTGTGCAAAAATTAATCTCTTAATCAATCTATTATTTTTATTGCGAAATCTGTCCGTGCTGAGTTATTTTTTTATGGTAGAGCTCGGCACACTAGGATCAACTCGTAGCTATATGACTACTGCCCAGTTAAGCGGCATTTTCTGCGGTGAGTTCTTTGATGGATGGTCAAACATCTTTACACATTGTTCTTCATTCATCGAGACCCCACCGTGACGTCGAAAGTTCGTTATGCAGATTTTCCAAGGAGTCGTATGAAAACTAACTTAAATGTATAATAATGATATAATTCTTGTAAAAAAATATCGTCTGCAAATCATTTTCTCTGTGAATAAATCCTACTGACTGCCTCTGAGAAAAAACGCCGAAGCAAACTCGAAGGTTTCTTTTTTAAAGTCCAGAAATGTATTTTAGATTATGTGAGAACATGTAGGGGTCTGGATTAGCCTTTTGAGCAGAAAGCCATACAGTTTTGAGTTGACCTGTCCCAAGTGACGGGACACAAGCATCAATCATCGTGGAGCTCATCCCTATTCTGGGATATCAGTGTCTATCAGTACATAATTACTTGGCGGAGGTTTAATGGTGGTCGTTCCATAATACCCAGTGGTATCTAGTTAGACTGGTTCATTAGCACTTCTCATTTGCAGGTATACGCAGAATTTGATTTATGGTGGACCAAGATTTTTAACCGTTTTTTTATGCGTCTGTGTGTATTTTATATTTATATTATCTATATATATGTATGTATCTCTCCAATCCGATTTCGGCTACGGCGATTAGACTTATAATTATGAGAGCATGAGTATTTTTATTTACTATCTAATGAGTTTTTTGCTGTAATAGTAAAAATATGTCCATTATATATTTTATGTTCTTCATCATCCCGACCCGGGCTATCTCCTTGTAAAATTTCATAACAATCAGTTCTGTGGTTTAATCGTGATGAGGTGACAAACAGACAGGCAGAGTTAGGAACTTTCGTATTTATATAAGTGTGGATTTTAGTAATTATATCATAGTAACATTAATGTAATGATATTTCATTGTAATTTAGAAATATATCGAATAAATTATACATTATCTTTTTTAATTATAATTAAATACCAATTTGAAATATTGAATGCCGTGAAACAACCAAATATGCAAAACATAAACAGCTACCATGTTTGATGTAATACATGATTTCTATTTCTGTTGAATACCCTCAGATTGATAATGACAATAGGTATTATTCCGGCTCATTCCAAAAGGGCGTTCCCCGGTCGCCGTATATCGGGCACTTATTATACATACGTCTACGATATGCAAACATTCTGCTCGGCTGCCCAATTCACGGATAACCAAACGACGTAAAACGACATATAACTTCAAAATATATTTATTCGAAATTTTAGATCCAAATAAAACAAAAAATTAAATGTGCAGATTAATCTCTCTTTCAAACCACCGCCTGTATTTAAAAACTGTGTTTGACATAAGTTTCCATTATAAAAGTAATCACATTACACAGATAGCTCGCATTTGCTGAAGACGCTACACCGGCTAGGACAATGGCGAAAATATTATATATTATTACGTTTGTGACTTTTTGTGCTGTCATCGGAGGTATGGTTTCATTCATATTATCTTTATCTAATTCATTCATGATATATCATCTTTCTTCCCTATTTATACAGCGTTAAGTATCTTAAAGTAGATACAATAGAAAATCAATTGTTTCTTACCGTGGGGACCTCCTGTGGCTTAATAAGTTATTAACACTAAACAGTCTCCTAATGAAAAGTGTAAAACTGGTGTTCGACCGACACTACAACGAAGGACGGGACTGAGATAAGCCGGCAGGACTGATCCTCAACGGTTCTGGTCGTGATGCCTTGAACTCCTTATGTAATTGCAGTCAGCCTGTATACCACCATAAACTGACAGGCTAATCTATCCACTACAGCATGAGCGTTCCCATGTTTTGATATATCATGGTGACATGTTTTGAAGTAAGATACTTATTTGTTCTCGGCTCGTATGGCTGAATTCAGATTTTGAACGTCACATCCATCATCAGGATCTTCGAAACGAGATTGTGATGGTGAATTAGCATATCATTACGCCTGTATCTCCCGAAGGATTAGGCCTTATTAGGATTTATTGTACCCCCACATTTCACCGATACCGTTATTGAGTCCCTTGTAATAGGGGGCGAGCCTATTGCCATCTACCGGGCACAGTTCCAGACTCCGCGCTGCTACTGAGAATTTCTACACAGAAAAACCTAATAACACTATGCCCGACCCGGGAATCGAACCCATGACCTCACGCTCAGCAGTCGCGCTTGCGACCACTAGACCAATGAGGCAGTCAATGGTGAATTAGTTATTTAAACGTTTTTTAACTATTAATTATTTGTGTAAGTTCTTCATAGTAAGTTCATGTTATTAAATTCGGGTCATATAAAAAAAAATACAACGTAAGCGCATATCCTTTTCGAAAGTGATAGGAGTAACAAGCACTCAGACAGCCCTCATTGGTCTCATGGCCGCAAGTGCTGAACGTGATTTGTTATTGGGTTTTTCTGTATGGAAATTTTCAGTAGCAGCACGGAGTCTGGAACTGTGGCCAGTAAGATGGCAATAGGCTCGCCCCCAATCATATGGGACTCATCGGCAGTGGCGTGCGGTTCATAAAGACAAAAAGACACTGCCTACCCTACATAACTCAGATAAATATTTATTATAAGATATTTGAGGTGGCAAATCACATACATTATTATTTAATCCACAAGAAAACGAACCAATACCAACATGTAGTAGGTATTTTTAAGTAAGTAGGCTTCTAAAATTTTCTGCTTACCCTGTCTAAAAACTCTGTGCACGCCGCTGCTCATCGGTGAAATGTGGGTGTTAAGTTATGAGGAAGCAAGCAAGGTACCGGAATACTGGAAATCGAGAATATTTCACCGAGTAAGTCCTTGCGATTAAAGAGTGAGGGGAGGAGGGTGGTTATAGCCTGGTTCCAGAAGCATATCGGGCGACTTTTGATTTTGAATAGGATCGCCGAACAAGATTTTCCTACTTAAATAAATTGTGTCCTTGACACAAAACTGCTATTAAAATTTTACTAGACAATATCTAGCCTTATCCAGGATAGGATAGCAGTGTTGAGTTGAGTTGAATGAAGGCCTGCAAGTGGGGACTGTTGGCCTTCATTCAACTACAACAGGTTGCTTAGAATAAACACAGTAGGTGTTGTTTTTAACCAGATATTATTTGGTTGGCTCCGTTTCCTCAAGAGAACATTTACATGGATTATTTATTCACTTAATTACTTCATAAAATTTTTAAAATTTTTCTCACATATCTCAATAGGTGTAAAATAATAATAATGCGGAAATACGAAGAAAAAAAAGCTTTTGATTAGATTTCGTTTATGATAACATATTACATACAATAGGTACTTACCTAATCTTTTTTTTTTCTTGATAGGGATCATAATTCCGATTCTAAAATTAGAGAAAATTAAAAAGAAAAAGGGATATTTTAAAAAACGGTTAAATTATTACTGACTTGTTTCGCAATTTCATGGGTTTTAATTTTTTTGCGCGGAACCCTAATTGTTTATCTAAAATAAAAGTTAGTCCTTATAACATCAGCTATCTGGAAGTGAAAATCCCGTCGAAATCGGTCCAGCCATTTCGGAGATTAGTCGGAACAAACAGACAGATGGACTTTTTTTTTATTAGTATCGTGTATACTTTCATGTGCAGTACTTCGTATATACTTTCATATTTATTTGTTTGTACGTTCGGCAATTGAACATGTTAAACACGGATAGCAAGACAATTGGTGCTCACTACATTAGTAAAAAGCTGTTATTTTAACATTACAAACAGACACTTCAACTTTATTTATTTGTATTTGTATAGATGATGTCTTCTTCTGTGCTACAGGCATGAGTTCCTATAAGAATTGCCCAGGCCGTGGTTAATTAGCTAGTTGTCAAAGTTCTTTACGCGCCTGACAGTCCAGGATAAGCCGGACATCCTTAGGTATCGTGACTTGGAAAAGCTGTAGATGGTTATATACCACACAATGATTATATAACATAGCATCACGCCTGTATTTCCTGAAGAGTTAGGCAGAGGTGTACAGACAGCGACAAAAGTCAGATCATTGTCCAAAGCTTCAATTTTTTTTAAGGTTGATAGCCTTAAAATTTTTATTTTCCTTTCTGTAGTTAATTATTGATTATATTAATTTTATCGACTAATGAAATGGTTAGTTAAGAACAATAATTATCTTGTTTGATAAGATCAATTTCAAAGTGAAGGTCAAAGTTAAAGTTTTTTATTTCAAGTAGGCCTTTTCAGGCACTTTTAAAAAGTCGAGACTCTAGGCGCACGTTTCCAAAGAGGGTAGGTCCTATCGAGAAGAGACCGGCAAGAAACTCCATGGATACTCTTTTCAAAAATAAAAAGTTAATTTGCAATTAAAATCTTAAATTAACATGCATTATATAAGAAAAATACAAACTTAATATGTTAGAACGCTACTTACATAACGAGGCAATACAATATGAGTTAAACAAGTGTTTCGAAAATAAAATAAAAACGGCATAAACAGATCAAAGCGGATAAAACAGAAAAAACAAAATATTGAAACATCAAGAATGTCCAAACATGTGAAGCGAATCCAATATAAAGTAGAACTAGTGGATACAATCGATAACCAGGGAAGCCACATGTGCACAAGATATTTACTGCCACACGTCTCTATCGTCAACATATTCTTCGATCCTATAATATGCTCAAAATTACGAAATCTTCATAAACTTATATCGTTAACTGTACCTGTACCCACATTTCACCGATGCTGTTATTGAGTGCAAACTCCGAGCTGCTACTGAGAATTTCGATATAGCAAAACACAATACCAAGGAGGCATTCTCAACTTAAATGCATAGCACTCTAAGGAGCCACATCAGTGTGGCCTAGCGTTTAGTTGCCATAAGTCCAGCGGGTTTGTGTAATATGTACCTAGGTACTTATATAGATAACGTGTTACACATTACAAGAATTATATCTCAAGTACGATTATCACTCACCCCTTATTTATCCTCATTGCATCATTAAGCTGATAAATAATATTTGTGCGTTTGTCATTGTTCTGCTGTTTGTAAACACTGAACAAGGTCTTGTTCAGTGTGATCGAATGTGAATTTTAAATGTCAACATTTAAAATTGATTAATAATAATACAGGTTGTATTTTTGTATATACAAAGCCACCGTATTATTTTGACTTATTGTATGAAATAATGCCCCACATTTTTATTACATACGATATCATCATTCTCCTGCCCTTATTCCTTATTATTTGGGGTCGGCGCATTATGTCTTTTTCTTCCATTCATCTCTATCAGACGTCATCTCAGAGTTCACTTTCTTGGACACTATGTCACTTTTCACACAATCCATTCACCTTTTCTTGAGTCTGCCTCTTCCCTTGTATTCATCCACATTTATACTGATAACTCTTCTAGTGACATGTTTCTCATGCCTCCTCATCACACCATGAGAAACGATTGCTTCTTATCTTTTCTGTCACCGGTGCCACTTTCATACTTCCTCTAATATACTCAATCTTAATCCTGTCCATTCTTGTTACACCACATTGCCTTTCATTCGTCTCTCTCGTGGTCTAACATTTCCATATTTATTATTCTGATAAATATATATATATTCCGATTTGTTTCGATATATTTTGATCCATATTAATATTTATTACATACAATATGTCTCGTTTATATTCTTCTTAATTAAAAATGTCTAATTTATGGTGTGTTGTTAATAACCGATATTATGTACTTATATAAATAAAATTAAATTGCCCCCAAAGATCATCACTTCATAACGGCTCGACCGACTTGGCTTTTTTTTGTTGTATTCGTAATTATCAGGACAAGGTGTGACTCAATGATTTTTTTTGGAAAATCCATCGGAAATGTCGGAATTTTGTATGAAAAACTTAATCCTCATTTGCTTAGTTAGTAAATTGCACCCGCGGGCGCGAGGCTAGTCTTATATTAAAACATAGCTTTACCTTTTTTTTGAACACTTAAGCAAAAATATATATATAAGTGACCAAGAAAACGTTCTTCTCATAGAAAAAATATCAAAATCATCACCTTGTCTTCTTCCTCCCTACCAAGGAGTTCAACGCATCATCTCCGGTCAAACTCGATTAAACTACGTTTTTGTTTTTTTTAAGCTAACGCTCGTCAGTGTTACGTTTGCCGGGGCTGTCATGAAGTGAACTCAAGCCACATCAAAACTTGTCCAAGCATGAGACCAAGTTCAACAACTGTGAGGCCAACAAGCGTAACCAGCACTGAGCCGTCGAGCGGAACTAGCCCTGAGCCGACTATTGGGACTAGCTCGGTGCCGACAAGTGGAACCAGCCCTGAAACGACGAGTGGCACAAGCTCTGAGCCGACTATTGGGACTAGCTCGGTGCCGACAAGTGGAACCAGCACTGAAACGACGAGTGGCACAAGCCCTAAGCCAACTAGTGGAACTAGCTCGGTGCCAACAAGTGGAACCAGCCTTGAAGCAACAAGCGGAACTAGCCCTGACCCGACTAGTGGAACTAGCTCGATATTGACAAGTGGAACTAGCTCGATATTGACAAGTGGAACCAGCTCTGAAGCGACAAGCGCCACAAGCCCTGAGCCGACTAGTGGAACGAGCTCAATATCGACAAGTGGAACCAGTCCTGGAGTAACAAACGGAACTAGCCCTGAGCTGACTAGTGGAACTAACACTGATTCAACAAGCGTAAGTAGACCTGAGCCAACTAGCGGAACTACCCATAGCCCGACAGGAGAAACCAGCTCGGTCTCGACCAGCGGAACTAGTGCTGAGTCGAGTAGCGGAACTACTCTTATTCCAACAAGCGCAACTACTCTTAACCCACCAAGCACTCCAAGCAATGATTTAACAAGCACGTCAAGCAGTGATATGACAACCGGAGTTAGCCACCACCCGACAAACAGTGAACCATCAAGTAATTCCAGCACTGACTCATCAACTAGTTCAAGCACCAACTCGGTTACTGGCTCATCAACTAGTTCAAGCACTAACTCTATTACTGTTTCAAGCACTGACTCTGTAACTGAATCTAACACTGACACATCGACCGGATATACGACTGACTCATCTACTGCTTCCTCCAATACGGACTCTTCAACTGATTCAAGTACTGGTTCTGTAACAGGATCCATCACTGACTCATCAACTGGTTCAAGTACAGGCTATTCAACTAGTTCTAGCACTGACTACTCAACTGGTTCAAGTACTGACTATTCAACTAGTTCTAGCACTGACTACTCAACTGGTTCAAGTACTGACTTTTCAACTGATTCAAGCACAGACTTTGTAACTGGATCAAGTACTGACTCATCATCCGGTTCAACTACTACCACTGATTCACTAACTGATTCAAGCACTGTATCATCAACGGTTTCAAGTACTGACTCATCAGCTGGTTCAAGCATTGGCTCTTCATCCGGTTCAACCACTGATTCACTAACTGATTCAAGCATTGTATCATCAACAGTTTCAAGTACTGACTCATCTGCTGCTATTAGTACTGGAGAAAGCACCGACTCCTCAACTGGTGTAAGTACTGGTTCATCAACTGGTTTAAGCACCGACTCTTCAACTGATGCAAACACCAACTCTCCAACTTATTCAAGCACCGTCTTTGCAACTGACTCAAGTACTAACTCTATAATAGGTTCAACTGCTAACTTTGCAATTAGTCCACGCACCAATGCCGAAACTAATAGTAAAGAGGGAAGTGGCGAATAATAAAATGTAATACTGTTCATTAGTAGGTAACTAAATATATTCTTGAGACTATTTCGTGTCTGTATTGCTTTGATGCGCATGCAGCAAGTTTATCATCTTAGTACAGCCACCTGGTAGTACCTACCCTTATTTTTATTTTACCTGGTGAGAATCCTAATGGACTATCCTCCACTTACCGGCTAAACTGACCACGGTGATCCACTTCGACCACCTGATGGTGGGCTTCGGGAACTCTAAGCACCACGCCGAAGCCCACCACGGTGCCACGCTCAGGTAGGCACTTCCCGGGGGAGACTGCGAAAAGGTGGCTGTTACCGTAACTTTACTGTGCACGGGGACACGTGATCACAACGTAGCGCCGTCATCCCGGGGCCTTTGGTGATAACCTGGCAAAAAAGAAAGAAGTGCAGGACCTCGTAAATGGCGCCAAAATTGTTATGTCAATTGAATACGGACACTAATAACAATGTACAACGATCATTTGATTCATCATTATTAATTTAAAACCATTTTTTTTTTCAGCTTTTGTACCGTCCTGAACGTTCTGTGATGTCTGTATTTCGAATAAAACAAGAAGCAGTGACAGAATCTGAACAACAATGTGTTGTAGCGTTTTACGAAGGTGAGGAAATCAAATCTTGACCCAAATCTTTATCACCTTGTATAAGTTAACCGGAACGTTACCCATATCTGAAGTAAAAAAAAACTGTATACAGTTCGAACCAGAAAATCCGAGAAGGGATCGATATTAAGTGATCATAATCATTCCTCAAATGTACTTCCAAAACAAATTCTTTAGTCTTTTAACTCATACTTATTCGGTATAGACTGGAAATTTGAAATAATAAAAATCATCTCCCCATGAAAAAAATGTATAGGAAATAATAATAATATTTATTAAATCTAATTACGAAGTACACCTTTTATTTACCTGATATACCCTATATTGTACGTTCAGCCACAGAAAGAGTCTAAAAACTCTACAGCGAAATAAATAAATGTACAAATAAATAACATACATTTTTTTGTAGAAAATGGTGAAGTTAACGTCGTTCGTGACTGCTATTACCCACCTGAGGATTCTCAGGAAAAACAGGAGTCCCACGAAAAGTGTCGCGACACTGTCGGCACCGATGGAAAAATAAAAGACTGTAATGTTTGTACCGGTGATCTGTGTAACTCATCCGGAAGAATCGCGGGAACGATCGCCCTGATCACAGCTTGCTTTATATCGACATTCCATGTTCATTTCAGACAGTAATTTGATATTCTAAGCAGTAAATAAAACCAAAGCTTTTGTGTCAAGGTGCACTTTATACAAAATTTTGATATAGGTAGACTAAAAATCTCATATATCCACTGCAATATTGGAGTTATCCGGTTTCGTTTTGCAAATAATGTGCTACTTAATCATTAATGAAGTGAATAAAAAATGTTGAATCAAACATTTTTATAAAATATAAATATATATTTTTTTAATAAAAAGAACAATGTGCTTCTTGTGGTAATTAATATAAAAAAACATGTAATACACATGAGTGTAAGCGCCGTACATTCATCATCATTCAAGAAAAAATTATGTGATTACTTATTGTAGAAATTCAACATTTATGTAGATTATACCTAGTTGTAAGTTCAATAAAAATGTTCCTAATTTTTTCCTCTGTCATTTTTTTGTATGTTACTAAACAATTTGTTAGTTAGTATATGATGTTTTTCGATGTTAAAGTACATTGTGTTTTTTTAAGTTAGGAATTGTGCATTATTAATAATAAGTAACAGTAGACGAATGTGTTTAATTATATTTATTAATAATCTATATAAATAAAAATGAATCGCCAAATGTGTTACTAAGCGCATAACTTCAGAAAGGCTGCATCTTTTTGGCTAATTCTTTTTTTGTTGTATTCGTAATTGTCAGGACAAGGTTTTTATGAAAGAAAATTTATGGAAAAACGGAAATTTTAAATTCTAAATTGCACCCGTGCGAAGCCGGGGCAGGTCGCTAGTATTTAATAAAAATAAAAATTATTAACATATGTAATTTTTAAATACTTATTTATTACTTACACATAACGTGGATTATTCAACACATTCTTGTTCCATTATAAGTGAAAGACCGAACTAACTATGGCTAAAACATCAAAGTTCAAAGATCTGAAGTGGAGACTGCTGAGCTACGTGTCGCGGATTCGATTCCCGCACGGAACAACGCCGATGCCGTTATTGAGTCCCATGTAATAGGGGCGAGCCTATTGCCATCTACCGGGCACAGTCCAGACTCCGTGCTGCTACTGAGAATTTCCATACAGAAAAATCCATACCTCATTATGCCCGACCTGGAAAGCGAACTCAGGACAATCGTGACATCCGTAACGATTGTCTTAAGTATTCGTATGACACTGGGACCAAATGCTTTCTGAGGCACGGAGGTATATCGATGTTTAAAAATGGTCAACCATCTAAGGAGTGACCGCAGCAAACGCTGTTTAACCAAGCAGTTCAACCATTTGGTGCGGTAGTTATCAAGGCCGTAGGCAGTTTTGGAGTTCAACCTCCCCCCTCCCGAAATACCTTAGCCAGCCCCCCGTTTTATGCATAGCTATTTGTGTTTATGTAAAATTATAATATCATCATCATCATCAGCCAGAAGACGTCCACTGCTGAACGAAGGCCTCCCTCAAGGAGGGGTTTGCCATAGTCCCCACGCTTGGCAGGCGGCTTGGGGATCGCAGTGGCTCACCGATTAGTGAGAGGACGCTGCTGCCCGTCCTCCGGGGTCTGACCCGGGGTCTTAGTTTTAAGACGTACCCGGGTCCCGGGAAATTATAATATACTTAATCTTATTTACAAATAAAGATTTTACTTCTCGTCTTGGACGCCCTCTCCTCCCCCGAAGTGAATTTCTGGCTACGGCCTTGGTACCTATGTAGCTACGAGCCACTTGCCTTGTTTCATTTAACTGTGGACTGGAATTATTTTGGGCTGCCACTGCTTTTAGGTCATAATAGAATGAACATATGTATAATAATAATAATTAGCAATAAAGCTATTATTATAACATACATATGTATATCATAAATTTACAGTCCTTATAGTCTTATCTATACTTTCTCTTTTTATAAGAAATATGTAAATGCAGTCATGGGCTTCAGCCAGTCTTTTATTTAGATATACATGATTATTTCTATCTGTCTTCCAATCTGAATCTACATCATAAAGTAAGATTCGGCTGCGCTTCATCTATTGCGTATCTTCAAGCTTATTTGAGCGCGCAAAATCTCACTATTGTAATGATAACTGGGTCTATAAAAGGATGGATTCTAATTTTTTAGTACTCTAGACTTTATATTTGTGGAAAATGTCCCGACTGACCGTGATTGTTTTAGCAGTGTTCACTATTGCAATTAGTGTCAGATGTCTTGCGGATCCATTGGGTATATTTATTTATTTATTTGTTTGATAGCTAAACTGAAAACTGTAGGTCAGCAGCAACAATATCGTGCATTGAAGGATTATTGGGAATACTTTTGGTATTCATTTGGCTAGACCATTCGTTCCCAATGTGATCCAGGTGGACCCCCAGAGGTGCACAGGAGACTCGCCGGGATCTACGTAATGGGGGTTTACAATTCGATTTAAAATATGGTACAAATGTAGCTGCAGGGGGTCCACCGGAACCAGCAAAATTTTGAAAGTGGTCTATGAGAAAATAAGTCTGGGAGCCTCTGGGCTAGACTCTAAATAAAAATGAAAGTGTTGTGATAATATCAGGTCTATATCATTACATAAGCATAATCAACTTCTGAAACAAATTATCTTCGTAAACATCACGCTGGACAAGCAGATTGGTAACCCTATGCCGAAGAGTTAGTCCACATGGTAGGATGTGAAAAACAAAGATTTTCTAGTCGGCTAAATCTTTCTGACATGATTTCTTTCCGTTTCTATTTGGCCCAAATTCCTTTATTTTAATTTACAAGTTTATGTTACAGACAATTCTGAATCACAGATAAGTCGAAAAGACGAATCGGAAAATTTGGAATTGGATGCAGAAGAAACCGATCGGTCGGCGTCAGCGCAGGCATACGCATCTGTCAATAACCGGCTGAGATCAGGCTCCTACCAGCAAAACCAGATGCGACTGGTAGATTGCTACACCTGCACAGATTGCCCGAAAATCTTGCCCAACACCACGACAAAATACTGCCCATATACCAACGATTTGACTAAAAATAATAAGTGTGTTGTCTACACTGAGAAATATAAACGTGAGTACTTCTTATAAATTATACACCCACTGTTTATTTATTAACAGATTAAGTTTAGAGACGTTTTGTGTAAGTGATATAGATAAATAATTATCATTCGAAAAAAAAATAAGATGTGCAAAAATTCAAAATTTCCAATTTCGACATTTTTCACTAATTAAACGTGGAATAGTTTTAGTTTATCATGATTAATCCAGTAGACAAGTTCCTTTTTTCCCTGACCCATTTAAGTATATTTTTTTAAGTAAATATAAACTAAATCAAATTTTATTAAAGTTTTTTTCTGATTTTGTATACGTGTTAGTAAGTAAACCATTCTATATAAACCCAGTAATTTGTTTTTTTGGTATTCAAATCTTCGTGGGTTTGAGAGAGGATTCCCCTTGGCATTGTCGGATTAAGCGAGCGCGGGGCTCGTAGCAAATTCTGTCGAAAGTGACTTTTTGTAGAACTTGTGCGTTTACCGTATGATTTCTATGTTTTATTTTCGCCAACAAAATAATAGGTTACCGATTGTCTGACGTGGAGTCGGAGAACAGATGTAACGCTTCACGTGTTTGTGACATCAAGTAAATTCAGTATACCACGTCTCAATAAGTTTCACTCAAAAAATTACGCTCAGGCGGAGGTATTTGGATACGCGGGGCCCGTAGCAATTGCTACTATTGCTACGTGGTTAATCCGGCACTCCTCCTTGGTACCACAGGATCAGTTCAAAATATATACTTTGAGAAGACCTAATAATAATAATAATAATAATAATCTTTATTGTCATAAAAAGTACATCAATATTTATGAAGTCTCTGACACCCGTGCTAGGTACGTAACCTGTGTTACGGGAGTCAGCGCCCTCTTCCATTTTTAAGGAGCTTACGTTTTATGAACAATGGAAACTTAACTATCTAATACAAGGAAAAAAAAAAAAAAAAAATGTATGGTAAAAAAATAACAAAAAACAAGCAATCGGAACTGAACAACTCATTTCACATGTAGGTAAGAGTAAGGGTGGGTGAGTGTTGATTTGTGTGTGAGTGTCTGAGAGAGAGTGTGTGAAACAGGTGAGGGTGGGTGAGTGTGAGAGAGAGTATGAGTATGTGTGTTGAAGGTGTATGTGTGAATGTGGAATGTATGTTATGTGTTTGAAGAAGGTCGGGAACGTAAGATTTTATTATGCTTGAAGAGTTAAGTGCGTTTTTTTAACTTGAGTTAGGAAATTCTTGTTAATATATTTTCAGTTTCGTCATATGTAAGGGTTTGTAGCCATTGCTTCAGACTTAGCTTAACCTTTTTAAGTGTAAGGTTGTGGATTGAAAGTTTCCTATTTATTTTGTTGTATAAATATAGACTTTGTGCAAAAAAGTGTCTTTGTGCTAGCGCAGAGCGACATCTAATAGGTCTGTAGATAGAAAAACCAGTGCGCCGATTTGAGGATGTAGAAGTAACGTCAGAGGGTATCGTGGAGTGTCGACGTAAGACAGTGCGGAGGATATAAAGTTGCCTTACTGTAAGAACTAGAGTGTCCGAGTACAGCTGGACAGTGGGATAGTCTCTTTTTCGGAAGCTCATTACTTTAAGGACGGCTCGCTGTGCTCGTTCCACTTGTAACATAGCAGTTTTAAAGGTCCCTCCCCACACTGGTATACAATAAGTTATTATTGACTCACCCAGAGAACAATAGACCATGGATGCTGTTTTCAGGTCCGCAGAGTACCTCAGTTCTCTAAATAAATAGACCAGTTTTCGGAGCCTGCCACATACAGCCTCCGTGTGCACACGCCAATCTAGTTTCTCATCGATATTAACACCTAAATATTTTATAGAACTGACCGTTTCCAGTTCTCTGCAGTTGCATCTACGAGCACTTTGACATGTGTGAGCAATTAAGTTATTTGGAACCGATGAAGATTTGGATGTTTTTGGTGGTAGGAATTGAATTACTTTGGTCTTGGTAACATTTAGCGTTAAAAGGTTGAGTGTAAGCCATTTCATTACGCGTTCCAAGTAAGTCTCGGCACTCTTCTTAGCAGTGGTCCAGTCTTTATCGTATATTAAAAGAGCTGTGTCATCGGCATAACAGAATATGTCACAGTTATCGAGAGATAATTGGCATAGGTCGTTAATATAAATTTGGAACAATGAAGGCCCTAATATGCTACCCTGTGGTATGCCGTAACAAGTAAATTGCTCACTGCTGGTAATGGAATTAATTTTTACACATTGGCTACGTTCACTTAGGTAATCTTTAAAAATATTGAGGATTACCCCACGGATTCCCATGTGCTCCATCTTAGACACTAGTTTGGGGATAGAGACGGTGTCAAAAGCCTTGGTCAAATCTAGAAAGACGCCGTAGCATTTTAAGCGATTGTCTATTTTATTGACCAAGGTATTGACGAAATCGATGACAGCATCCTCAGTGGAGACACATGAGCGAAAGCCGTATTGATTTTTTGCAATTAACTTATTTTTTGACATAAAATTAGTAAGATTCGTGTTTAGAATTCTCTCGAAGATCTTGGATAATGAGCTAAGTACTGAAATGGGGCGGTAATTAGACACATCATCTTTAGCCCCTGATTTATAAATAGGATGAACAATTGCACGTTTGAAAGCCATAGGAAAGATTCCAGAGTTAATGGCACAGTTAAAAATATGAGCTATGACCGGCGACAGGGTGTCACAAGAAAGTTTTAATACTTTATCTGATATATTGTCCCATCCAATTGCGCAGTCATTTCGTAAATTTAAAATTAAACTTTTCACTTGCGTTTCGTCAACTGGTGGAATTACGAGAGAATTAACCGGGGATGGAGAGAGATTTTGGTACGGGTCGATGGAGACAGGCTGACTGTGAGGAATTTTTGAGGCTAGATTTCTACCTACGTTGATGAAAAAGTCATTAACATTATTAACAGATGTGGTAGGATTCTCGGATGATTTTAACAAAGCGTTAGGAGAATGTCGTTGTTGGTGGCTGTGTGTAATGTTCTTTATTACTTTCCATGTAGCCTTTGGATTGTTTTTAGCTTTAATAAACTCTGCTTTTTCATAGGCCCTTTTTAGTTTTTTTATAAGCGAATTATAAAAGTTACGATATCGAGAATAACACAATGTAAATCCAATTTCAGCCTCAAATTATTCGGTTTATATGATTGTTTGATTAGTCAATTAATTAATAATAGACTCGAATCAAAATAAAGATTACTTAAGTTGACTTATTCCTAAAACATTTCAAGCCTTTCTAATCACACACTTATCAAACAAGAGTTGATAAGAAGAAATGAGTAATGAGTAAACAAATGATTAGCGGGACTTTTCACTTGTGAGTGTAGTAACTAGACAAATGTCGGGCAATCCCCGCTTTTACGATAACTAAACAACAATGACGTTTTATACAGTATTGTAAAACAGGACACGTTTCTAAATGTTATGTCCCTCCATATATAAGATATACAACTAGAATATTTAGTTTTAATTCCGCTAAACTCTAAACGCTAAAGTTTAGCGGAATTAAAACTAAATAATATATCATGGATTTCCGCAAAGTAACGCCTGATTCCATTAATTATGTCCCTCCATGGTCCTTTTTGGATCGGTGGCGGTGTTTGCAATGCAACGCAGTATGTACATAGTTATGGCACACAGAACCAATACAAATTGCTTTCACCTTTAACGACATCGAAAAGAAAAGGGGAGATTGCATTACTGGAAACACTTTATAGCTCATTACATTTCATATTTTTTTATCCTCGATACGTAATAATAAATATGTTTATTATTGCATTCTACAATATGACACTTAGACGGTAGCTTGAAAAACTGGGCTTTCACACTACAATATTTAACTTAATTCTGTTCTTCCAGAAATGGAAAAACCCTGGTACATCCGCGGCTGCGCTTCAGAGCGCGGCTCATGTGCCGACATGATAAGAGCTCACGAGCATGCAAACGCAAGATTAGTGAAATTGCTATACTGTTCCGAGTGCGAGGGAGACAGATGCAACACCAACGGAGTTTACCGATCTCTTCCGAACCTCGCCACTTCATTTCTCTTGTTAGTTATAACACCTTTACTTGGAAAATATACGCTTTCATAGAACAATTAAGTCAGCCTTTCCTAAAGCTTTTAAATGCGGTTCCTGGGATCAACGACCCTCGTCACGAATGCCTTGAATCCTTAAATATATGACAGACCTCGAAGAATATGCTCCCGAACTCCAAAATAGGAAAGAAAGCGTTATCACTTATGATTGTAAAGCTATTTTTAAATAATAAAAAGCAAGGCTCTTTTACTTTTGCAAAAAAGTTTGCATGAATTTCAGCGACACCTTATAATAATCTTGTTTTGTTGATAAAATTTACATAATACACGTTGACTTTTATTTCGTGAAACTACGTATTACGATGATGCTTTTTAAAGTATCCGATCGTATACTAGTTGCTATCTGCCCTAATATCGACTATATTTTAAATACATTTTATGCGTTTCAAACACGAATCTCTAGTATTTTCTACTTCACCCTCTTTTCGACAATGCTGTTATAGGTGGCGAGCTTATTGCCATTTACCGGGCACAATTCTAGACTCCGTGCTGCTATTGCCAATTTCCATATAGAAAGCCCTATAACATTATGCCCGACCCGGAAATATATGTTGATTTTTTGTCAAGCGAGTAGCGATTCGTATATACTTAGGTTATAATTCTAGATATTTTAAAATGGGGACCACAAGTACCTTTGTAGTGTTCAGGGGCGGCTCAGCCCACGTAGTGCCCGGGTGCAAAAAATACCCTGGCGCCCTCTAGTAGGCGCGCGATCAAAATGTCATCTAAATTCGCGTACAAATGGTGGAATTATAAATAACTAGCTTCCGCCCGCGGCATCACCCTAGATTACGAACCCACACTATTTATTTTCTAAATTATAACAATGCGCTGTTTTTGTACTCACGAGCGGCACTCGGCGCCCCCTGAGATGTTGCGGAGCAACTGCCATCTAATCTACGCCACCCAATGACTGGGAGATAGTGATACTCTAAGGTTAGACTGGTTGTCATATTTTTTGCGCTGGTGACACCTGTAACGACTGCCATGGGTCTTCGTATGACACCCGGGACCAACTGCTTAACTTACCGCGTCAAACGCTGCTTAATCTCGCAGATTGCTCTATAAGGCTAACCTGCCTATGTACCTATTGTGGGTACCTATGGCGATATCATATTTAATCCGGCCCTGGATGTTTGCCCAGGTCACATGGACATTTATTTTATGTAAACTGTAACCGGGAAAAAATAAAGTATCTTTATTGTTTATATGAATCGGTACGACTAGCGCCATCTATGTCTTCATGTAGTAAATAAACAGCGTCATCTAGTATGTTTTAACGCAAGTATTTTATTAACTGATGCATTCATAGATGTCAGTGTAAGTAAATTTTCATTCACGACAAAAATCCTTTTGTGGAACAGAATAGTGCCACTTAAAAGTACACTTTTTCAAAAATCCTTCCTATGTAACAATTTAAGTAGCTGATCACACATATTACATTCACTATATTAATGGGCTGGATTTATTGGGGAAGTTCCACGCTATCACAGGAAACGGTGAGATGCTTTTGGTATAGTAATTGGTAAGTGACAGACAATAACGAAAGACTCCGATGGTCCTTTCGGGACAAATCGCTGGAGCCGTTTGATTGTGTTCCTCATGCAATATTTGTCAGGAAATCACAACACTATGGGAAAGAACGCGACTCTGAATCTACATAATTCGTGGTACTTAAATACTATAACAGAATATTGTCGTCAAAATAATTATAATTCCTTAAACGTCTGCGATCACAATGGAGTACCACAGGGCTCATTACTTGGCCCATTGTTTTTTTCTGTTTATATAAATGACCTGAATTATTTCTGAAGGAGAAATAAACAGATAATGGTGTTTGTAGATGAGTCATCTGTAATACCTATAAAAATGTAAATGTCAACAGCTTATACAAAAATATACGAAAATGAACACAGTACAATTGATGTTCTTTTTACTATTAGTCTAGTAGACTCAAAATTGAATGTTTTATTCTTTTTTAAATTTATCTTTTTCGATAGATATGATCTATTTCACATGAGCCTTTAAAGTTTCTCTAATTACTTAAAAATAGCAATGTATACGTGTATTATAGATCCCCTTACAACATAATAAATAAATAAATGCTGAATAAAGTTCTCAAATCTCAAGCTGCGCCGTTATTCATGATATAGCTCCAAACAGTTTATTAGTAAGGAGAAAATATTCTTAACTATTATTATAAATATTATTCTCAACTAATATATATTTAGCACGACCCGGGTACGTCTTAAAACTGCGACCAGACACCGGAGGACGGGCAGCAGCGTCCTCTCACTAATCGGTGAGCCACTGCGATTCCCAAGCCGCCTGCCAAGCGCGGGGATTATGGCAAACCCCCCCACTTGGGGGAGGCCTTCGTTCAGCAGTGGACGTCTTCTGGCTGATGATGATGATGAATATATATTTAAATACTCCTTATATCGCAGCCGGGTATAAATTAGCTACTTCTATTCTATAAAAGTCAAAACTATTATGGGCGAACTATTTTTATCAATAACAGTCATTATATCTATTTTAGTACTTAGTTGGGACAAAAATGCTTGTCTTGTTAATATAGAGAAATTCTCTACAAGTGACAAATATTCTGGCATAAAAATAGATTATAACGGCAGTTTTTGAGCAAAGCGAGCGGCGCATGAGCAGACTTAAATGATTTCATTGTTTGGTCTGTTTTAAATTTCCAACCTGTAAGCTTGGAGCTTTTAACAAACGAAGCCTATATCTTTCCACCCACCTGGTTCATAGCGAGTTATTTCAGAAGATAATAGAAGGAATATTATAAAAAATATATACCGTTTTCCTATAAATATAATGATGGTTTTCTAAGAAAACCACTTTTTTTTGTAATGTTAATGAAGTCAAGTATGCAGAATTACACCATTTCAATTTGTAGGTATTCATTTACTGTTCGATGTACCTAGGATATATTCCTGGATAGCTTATTTTGACATTGCCATTATGCAAGACATTCTTTATTTATTTTTTACTATTGTATGCATTTAGAACCAAAAACCGAATCATGTGCTACGAGGATATCATCTTTCCTGGATAATCTGGAAGTCTCGCGACAGACTCCGGGCAGGTGTAGGCAGATGCCAGGAAAATCGAAATACGTGGACCTTCTCTAAGGATGATAGCTGTGACTGTGGCGCCATATGGAGCACATGCCGTTGCACACTGACTGCCCAGTCTCCTGAAATATTTAGGATCTAACCAGTTAATCAAAAAACCGTCGATTTATTAGTCGATGTCGACACGAAAAGAAGAAGTTGAAATAAAAACATAACATAGCATCACGCCTCTATTCCCCGAAGGGTTAGGCGGATGAGATACTTTTGTTCATCCCCATTTCGCCGATGCCATTATTAAGTCCCATGAAATAGGGGGCGATCCTATTATAGCAAGAAACAGAACTAAAATAAAAATTCGTTACTAAAGTCTACTCTCTCTAAAAGCGTACGAATGCGAAGACATGTTGTAATATCCGAACTGAGCTTGTAGAAATTAAAACTTGTTACGAAACGAAAATATCACATCCAAGTCAGCGACAGTGTTTCGCAACCTACATCTAGGGACAAACGCACCAAAGACCAGCTTAAACAACGGGAAACAGATGAGAAACTATTATTGATGTAGGCAATAAACTTCATGTTATCTACTTGTCATTTACTGTGTCTGTGGTTTCAGGTTTAACCTTCAGATTTTGGGGTAAAGAATACTCCATTAATACTAAATTTTTAATATGTTTTAAAACCAAAGAGCCCAAAAGTTCCGTTCAATTGTAACGCGACGTGATTAGGTAACATGTTGCCGGTGTATAGTTTGCATTCCTAATTTGCCAACGAAGAAGTTTTACAGATAGAACATTTATACCCAATGGACTGTGTGTAATTTTGTTGTCGTTAATCTTAGTACTGCGACTACGTAGTACGCAGTATCTACCGTTTTCGCGCCAACTGCCGCGCCTTTTAAACCGGCTTACGTATTGCTATACAACGAGCGTTCCAAACGCGGCGTTTGTACCGCCCCAGTTATTTATGCCGGTTAATATTCCTAATTTGTTGCATTGTGATTGATTTATCGATATAAATAGCTAACTGATTAGTCGAATGTTACATCCAAAATTTATAGTCAAAAGTCGCTCCTAATGTACCTGAATCATGTATTTAATAAAGTATAAAATAATCGGTCTATGGTTTTAGGGATATTGATATGATAACTATACTTTTAACATATTTTATTGTAATATCTATAAGCTTCTACATTAGTAATATATCTATTTTTCATCTATAAAAAATAAATTCTGGATACAACTCACAAAACAATATGGTATGGTTGCTATTTATTAGCTTATTTTATACAATCTACTGTTCAGTTTTCAAATGTCAGCAAAAGTCCTATTTCTCCGCCCCTAAGACGACCCTCTGACGCTTCTTTGAAATAACAGTCAGTAACAATCCTTTTTATAGCCGTTACATGTACACTTGACACGCGCTGAGCGTTTTAACCGCCGCTTTTCACCCGCCATTCTGTAGCTACAGCAAGACAATTGCAGTTTCATTCTCATGTTCCCGCACCATTCGCTCGCCGAATGAGAAACGAGACGCACGTACAAGTTACTATTCGTATTTGTGTTGTTATTTCGTAACGAGTGTCGCGTGACTGTCTACCACAACAATAATGGCGAACCTGAGCATTTTTGTGCCTGTACTCCTCCTGGCATTATTCATTAAAGAAGGTACGATTATTTTTATTTCTATACGCTTTTCATACCTTCGGTTTTAATTATGTTATATAATTATTAAGCACTTTATATTCGGCTTTGTACCTGTGTGGTAAGAAATATTACCTTATTGGCATAATTATCTTCGTTGTGTTGATAACGCATAACACATTCAATTTTGTTCAGAGCTACCTACTGACTCCTACACGCGTCACATTTTAAACAATTGTCTCGTACTTACCCATAAAAAATCTACAATTATATTAATAGTATTAAACGTTTATTAAAAAATGTAGGCATTTTTTAATGGTTGTCGAACTTTTGGCATAACTTGTGGTGAGCGTGGGTTAATACCTGTAACAACTATAAAATAACACTACATATGTATTAAATACAAAAAAATGATTAACCTTTAATCGCCTTCGGAAGATAATTTAGTTAATGATAATACCTGCAATGTTTTTAACTTGTTGGTAAAATAACCCCACGGAAATACTGACTTAGATAAATCTTTTTTTATCTACAACGAGAGCGACCAAGTAAAAAAAGATTAAAGCAAAGACAGGAAGAGGGATCAGGGACAATTGAATGGAACAATAATCGAGTACCACATGCTTGTACTAAACGAGTACTTACTTAGGTACTTTTTGTATCCTCAAGGCGAACAAATTTATAATTGAAACTGTAAAAGACGTTAGCTGATAGATATAACTTGGCGAAGCGAAATATGAGCATGTATGTTATTCGAATTTTCCCTTAGGTATAAACGAAAATAAACAGAATGGAGGAAAACCTAAGTTTTTTTTCTGATTCGAAACCTTGTTTTTTCTCCACGTAAATAATCGTAATGTTTATAGTTACGTGGAAAACTAACACCGGTGTATCTATTCGTGAACTATAAATTGTGTACTGTTTACCTAAGATAAGGACAACACCTCACCTAAATGCTAAATCGCGTCATCCGTTATTTATAAACATGTATTGTGCGGCAGTGGCAAGCGATGAAAATGGGATTACCTTTAGGTAGGTATCTATACACAAGTTTGAACCTAATTGAATTGTGCCAATACCTGTGTTGAGCTTTGCAGTTGTGTTGGTTTCTAACTTTTGGTTATAATTATTTATTTATTTAGGTACAGTTGGTACTTAATATTTATTTAAAGTGACAACTTATTTAGGTACCTGCCGTACATAAATAAATATTAAAGTCATGCGACATCACACAAAAATTTATTTGTATTAGAGGTTTTTATTCATTTTAATTAATTAATATAGGTACTTCTCAACCGTTTTTGTTCTTAAATCTAAATCTGTTTTCTCCTATCACTTTCAAATCGCATCTTGAAAGCGAAAGTTTGAATATATGTTTGTTACTCAATCATGTCGTA
Organism: Shargacucullia verbasci; assembly: GCA_947562105.1. Classification (NCBI taxonomy): domain Eukaryota; kingdom Metazoa; phylum Arthropoda; class Insecta; order Lepidoptera; family Noctuidae; genus Shargacucullia; species Shargacucullia verbasci. The sequence continues at coordinate 5,600,067 of OX387296.1, forward strand.
ACGGCTGATCTCCTTTGGATAAGTAGATGCAGAGTTAGAATGTATTTGATTAGCAGTATTATATTGAAAATAGTGTCGATTGAGGGTAGTATTCCTTTCGAAAAAAATAGGACTTTTCATTGTAACATAGTGGAGTAAATTGCAATTTTGTGCAGAGGTAAGAGGATATTTTAAAATTTGAAATTGTAATAACAAAAGACGATATTGGGAAATTTTCGTTCGTAGAACACTTATGAAACTTTGTAGGTATGATCATCAGAACTTTTGACACATGCTGTAATTAAAACTAGTGAAGAAAGAAGAAACTAAGAAATATATTCACGCGGACGAAACTACAGGAACAGAACAATGAAATAAAAATAAAAATATCTTTATTTCATTTCATATTAAATATCTACTTGACTTTTTAAACCGGTTACCATTTAAAACACTACATTGTAAACACCAAATTGTGAACAGATTAAACATAAAGTTCGCATATACATAGTAACATAAGAGATTATATAAAACGGCGTGGGTGCGTCGACTTACAACCGGTGAAACTTGTTTTTGAATGAAGCGAAATATCTTTACTCACTTAGTAAAGAAAGTAAATTTAATTTGTTACGTTGTATTTTATGAGAACTTTTTTAGTGACGCCAATTTATTAATATTGCTGTTTTTCGTGTTTGTGACACCATGTTCCAGTCGATTCGCTTCCAAATTTGATTTAAAACAGTTTTATTTTTCGTTTGTTTAAAGAATCAGTAAATTTCGAGTCTATAGTTACTTTTTATTTTTAAAGCCTGCCTTTTATAGCCCCTTTATCAAGGTTGTCCAAAGAAATCCGATAGCCGTGTTAAACAGGATTTATTCATTCGGACAAATTACTTAAATGCTTGCACCTAAATCCCACACAATGAGGATTAAATGTGAATATGACATCAACACTTTACGTCTTTACAGTAGATGTATATATATGTTCCATTGCATACACGGCAGTGTATTTTCGAATAAGAAAAATACTTCACTGTCCTGTCGAAGTATCAATAATAGTCAACACATCCACAGAGGTGATCCCTTCATTTACAGTTATGGTACACACTGACACTTTTATCGATTAAAAACGTATGCTGCAGCTTTCTTGTAAGAGCCTGCCACGATCTAAACCAGTTTATTTGAATCTCAGGATTTGCAACAGTAAAATAAATAAACCCTTCTAAGAACATGTCAAATATGCGATAAGCCTTGATGAAAAAGGTATAACAAGGTAGCCATGACGTAATACATAAATATTTATCGGCAGCCTTTGACGCAATACCCAAAGTAGGTACTAGCAAGTGGTACTTTGGTACTAGTAAGTGCATTTAAATGAACATACACGATCTCGCTTTCACTGTTGTTATCACATCGCCATTTGTTTGACACACTTCGGCCCTTCACTGTAGGCGCGACTATAAAAATACGATGTGAAGGGACTTTCTATTGCCACAGAATAGATAAATTAATTCATGATTTTATCATAAGCTTTTTATATGCTGGTCCGGAAATTGTTGAAAACTGTGGGGACAAAGTCAATAGGATTGACATTAGGCATAATATCGACGGTAGAAAGAAAAAAATTACTAAGTGACATTTTGGTCGATATTGAGTTATATAATCATTAGAATCAGATAAAGAATCTGGTTCTAATGATATATGTAACTCAATATCGACCAAATTGTCGCTTTGTAAATGTGTCCTTTCCACCATCGATATATTTTATTCATAGTCTAATGTAGTTTTTCGTAATTTTTAAAACATACACTAAAATGACCCGGGTACGTCTTAAAACTGCGGCCAGACACCGGAGGACGGGCAGCAGCGTCCTCTTACTAATCGGTTAGCCACTGCGATCCCCAAGCCACCTGCCAAGCGTGGGGATTATGGCCAACCCCCCTCGAGGGAGCCCTTCGTTCAGCAGTGGACGTCTTCTGGCTGATGATGATGATGATGATTATTTCATTCATCTTCCAAGTGCAAACGTGTTTGAATATGTTCTGTTTCTATATAAAAGCGATAAACACTCACTAACCTATAAATTTGAAATTTGGAAGAAGGCTATTTTGGAAATTCTGCCCTAAGTAGATGATACGGGGGTTCAAATTTATATGAAAAAATCTTTCTACACTGAACACCAAGTAACATGTAAATCCTTATAATGTACCTAAGTAGCATAGATGGGCTTTGATAGGGATTTTACATAATTCAAACCTAACAATTATAATAAACGAGGACAGAATCCGTCTTCATGAAAAATATGTACCTACCTCGGCCCTATTCATGCAATTTAATCATCGTATCCGTTAAACGAGATTGTCAATATGGGCGTGACGAGTAGCGTGACTAGTTTACTAATATCATTTGCAAAACGGACATTATTTACGCGTTTTTATCTTAGATATCTTCTTCTATAACCATAGAAATTGACTTAGTATTGTTAAGATTTGTGTGTCAACATTAAAAGGTTTTACCTCGATAAAAAAAGTCAATGCGTTATTTTTGAATATTTAAAAATAATACCTACTGTCTGATTTGTATGAACTGTTGGTTTAATAAACGTAAAACACACTGACAATTTAATTATTTCTCGGCTTATAGTGTCCAGATGTCATGGAGCAATTAAAACCGCGTGGATAAAGTAACGACACAGATAACCTAATAAATAGCTAATTTGCTACGTACCTAAGTCGTGAGGTTCCTAGAAGTTAGTTACCTCTAACATAATACATTAATTAAAACAACTGACAATTGGGGAATAGGGTAAGTACTGTGGAACATAGAAACAATTTTAGAATGAAACTGTATATTTGTTATTTTATCGCTCACCAGTGTTTTTACACCAAAGACGATACCTTCTTACATGAAACCTCTACATTACCGATCAACTTAATTTTAGAATTGGAAAAACGAATGCACCGAATGTCATATCTAGGCCTGCGCGCGCTGCCGGTTCATGTTATTTCATAGCATCATCACGTTTTATTCTAAGGGTTAGGCAGAGGAGAAGATACTATTATACATCGACATTTCACCAATGCAGTAACTAACTCCTATGTAACGAACCTATTATCACGTGCTGGGTAAATTCTAAACTCTCGCCTGTTTCTGATAATTATTTAACAGAAAAACCCACTATTACTTTCCTCGATCCGGAGATCAAACACAGGACCTAACACTCGACAGCCGCTCTTACGACCACTAGACTAATAAGACATAACTTTGGGTACCCTTGAACTATCATATCATCTGCGCTTCTCGTAGAAAGGCTGGGATACACTCTGAACATTAAGCTGATGATATTAAGATAAGGTAAGATATGGTTTTATTCATGTAGACCATGTACAGGTACTTAAGAATAGTTACGACTCTAGGTGCCACGTTCCAAAATGTTGACTTCCAATGGAGAAGAACGGTCAAAAAGCTCCATGGTTACTTTTTTAATTCAGAATTTCTAACAATATTTTTTTATATACTCTGTTCTCGAAAACTTATATGAGGACAATGTAAAAAAGTCTAAACTGAGCAAGCTTTAAATCTTCTATCTGTCTTGACGATACAAGTACATACACGTGTTGAACGGAAACACGCCTCCTACATAGATATTAAACTCACTAAATTCTAGCAATATTATACAAAATCATAAACCATGGTTACTACTGGCATAGTTCCACTAATGTGAGGTAATAGAGATAAATTACGTCATGATACAGTCCAACAATGAGATGAGTAGGTATACAGGGTAACCAGAAATATATATATTTTTTTAACAATTAAAGACGTAACCAGTCGTATAAGATCATAATTGACAGACGGCACGGTTGGGGTTGAGAGATCGACTGCTGCGCTACGTGTCGCGGGTTCGATTCCCGCACGGAAAAAATATTTGTACCTATGATCTACAGATAGTTGTTTCGGGTCTGGGTCTTTGTGTATATGAGAATATGTGTTTGTAAACGCACCAACGATACAGGAATTATGCCACGACCTTTCTTGTATTAAAAAAAAAAAAAAAAACATAATATGACTGCAGTTATTTAAAGATGTTTTGAAAATCCAGAATTAGTGCTTTATAAGACTTTGTATGAATCTGGTGACTGTCTATACTTAATGACTCTTTACTTATCTTTTGTTGGACTGTACCCTCCAACTACATGTGTTGATATAAATAACTATGATTGAAGGTTAAAATTAAGACAGTCGTACAAATTTACTACCCCATGACTTCCTGTAGTTTTCGTAAAAGGAATACAATGATAATGACGTAATATCCTCATACCGCCATGATTATATAACCAGACAATTAATATTATGACGTTCTTTTATGTATGTAAGTATTTACGAGTACTTCACGGAATCCCAATTGTTCTCTCATAATAATTCTTATCAGTATATTATGTGTTATTAAAAATTGTAAGCAACTATTTTTCAAAGAGATTTTGCCATTAATGTGCACCTATATATTTAACATACCCACCCTGTAAATGTCTTTTTGAAATAAAATAAAAATTGAAATGAAATGAAACCGAAAAGTAATACAAGTCTCGTTTGCTTCCTTTACAAAAACCGCTATAACGAAATAATAGACCTTAATTGGATAATTCGAATAATGGGCAAAAGACATCTCTTTATTAAGCGGGCTGATTATTTAATAATAGATGACCAACATCTTATTGTCATCGTAGCCGTTCCACGTCTGGGTGTGTTTGCATCTGAAATGTATGTTTGTAAACTGTACCATTGTTTTCCCATAATTTTTCCACATTATGTACTTGGCAAGATTGTTAAAAGAGACTTTAAAAGAGTATCCATGGAGTTTCTTGCCGGTTCTTCTCCATAGGACCAACTTTTTGGAACCGTGCAAACTAGAGTCCTATAACGTTTCATAAGTGCCTGTATTAGGTTTATTTAAAATAAAAACAATTCTATCTATCTATCTATATACCCACGATACAGGAGAAAACATAGTGTAGGACAAAGATTAAAAAATAACTGTTTAAAAAAAGCTGTGTTATCAAAAACCAGGAAAAATAAGGAAGTTGCAAACAGCTATTCGGTAATAGAATTTATATCCGCTAGATTTATGTCCCTGCCCGCATAATCCCAAATGGTATTCAATAAAAAAGCCGTGACCTCACCATGAAGCGTGACCGGGTCTATTGTGACCACAATGGTGGCAAATCACACCATTGATTCGAATTAATAGACACTATTGACAATTAATTTCCTATTCAAGACGTAATAAGCTATCGATTATCGTATTTATAATTAAATTATCGGTATTTATGTATCCTTCACGATTTTATTTAAACCTTCATTGATCTTGTATGCATACCTGTCACTAAATATATGGTAAATTATATAAAATGCCTGTCTTTCGGATGCATATACCTACTTATCAGACTTCTTATATTTGACTAGATATCTAGACTTCGTAAGTAATTCTTCAAGTCTAGTGAGAAGCACGTAACTAAATGTTGAGACTTCAGACACAGAATAAAAAATATATAATAGTAGTCACAAGAATTTTCGGTCTTTCAAGAAACCAGAAGTATGCAGTGAAACGACATTTAAAACAACTGTTCTAGAATAACAAAATTATCTTCCAGTACCTCAGTAACATCTAAAATAATAATAATAAATAGGTAATATGTTATTTGTTAAGACAACCTTGATGGAATTAATAATATAATTTTATGAGGAAAACAATAAGATATTAAAATATAAATAAAATAAACCAGCATAATACTATTTATACACACTATAAATTAATCAAATAACCTGACATATTTGAATTTACATATTTTGTCGCTTATATTACAACACCGCGAATATGCAATTTTACTGTTATGCATGTTTTAAACTCATTGGATAGAGAATTCAATGCCGCTTAAATTACGCCAAACGGATTCAAGAAAATCCGCCGAAATTATATCACCGCCAATGTTGTATATTGGTCCGTTCGTGGCAAATACATAGCGAATCTCCATAGTTGCCATAGTGTTTTTACGCCGTGAGTTCTGGTAAGCATATTTTTTAAAAGTACTAATAACAATGTTTTTTTCTTCTCCTGTAAAGTGGTATAAATGCATTTTCGCGGTTTTGTAATATAGTCGACGATTTGCACTGGTAAATAACATAATTTTATATTTGTTCAGGCGTAATTTACTTTGTATTTATGTGTAATATGACATTATGAGTGCCTCATTGGTCTCGAGGTCGCTAACGCGACTGCTGAGCCTCAGGTCATGGTTTCGATTCCCGTGTCGGGCAGTGTTATTGGGTTTTTCTATTTGGACATTCTCAGTAGCAGCACGGAGTCTAGAACTGTGCCCGTTAATTGGCAATAGACTCGCCTCCTATTATGGGACTCAATAACGGCATCGGAGGAATTTGGGTGTACAATAGTACACCTCTGCCTAACCCTTTGAGGATACAGGCGTGATGCTATGTTATATTATGTTAATATGACAAAATTAATTAGGAAGCACAAATTATAGGAAGTCATTCATAAAACACTTGAAAACTTTGTATTATCATCACTAACATACGTTTGATGCTGACTGTACACTTGGAATTAACGATAAGTGGTCTTAGTCATATTTAGAGCCATGACCTTCTTAGTAGATATCTTGGCGGGGCAATGGAGTCAGGCCATAGGTCAGTGGACCTCTTTTAAATAGACTGTTGACAAACCCGTGGGAATTCAGGGAGATAAAATCATTTGATTACTTTCAACTATATAGCAAAATCTTTGTATTCAGGTAAGATATGGCAACTTATGCATTACGCTAGTTTAAAAGTCAAAGAAACAATTTACTCTGTCGTTAGTGGTATCAGCGGCGTGCACAGAGTTTTTAGACAGGGTAGGCAGAAAATTTTAAAAGCTTACCTACTTACTAATAATACCTACTGTATGTTGGTATAGGTTCGTCGTCTTGTCGATTAAATAATGATGTATGTGATTTGCAACTTCTAATATCTTATAATAAATATTTATCTGAGTTGTGTTGGGTAGGCAGTGTCTTTTTGTCTTTATGAACCGCACGCCACTGAGTGGTATGTACTATATTATATTGCGAAATAGAACTTACCACAGAAATACACATTTTGGAAAGCAAGAAATATGTATAAATCCTACTAATATTATAAATGTGAATGTTTGTGAAGATGGATGGATGGATCTTTGTTACTCTTTCACGCCAGAACGGCTGAACGGATCTGGATGAAATTTGGCACAGAGATAGATAATATTATACTTTTTATCCCAGAAAAATGTACGGATTCGTAAACCACGCGGGCGAAGCCGCGGGCAGAAGCTAGTATTTAATATGCGACATTAACTCTGTCTCTCTGTTACCTCATTACGACGAAACCACTGATTCGATCGGTATGTAATTTTATAAAGAAGTAGCTCGGGACCTGGAGAAGGATATAGGCTTATTTTTTCTATTGCAGAAAATCACAAATTTAATGATAATACAAAATACACACATGAAATCGCGGGCTAATTAAAATAAAATCGTTTGTTCCTCACACTTAACAATAAATAGGTTTTCAAATTATCGGACTTATCAATGACAATTATGAATATTATTTAAAAAATAAAACAAACAAGCGACTCATGTGACGTCATTTATAGGATATATTGTTATTAAGGGGACCCAGCAACGGAAGGAGACCAATTAATGGGCGTTTTAACATGAATCACGCGGTAATTAGCGCGTAAAAAAAGGGGACCGGTATTCGTAATAATATTGCACAGTTTACACTTAATTTTATAAGTACTTGTTATTTACCTTATGGTCTGTGGTTTCAGCAACGAAAAATATTATAAGTAAATTTATGTTTTCGCTGAAACACAACAACAACTGAAATACACCTTTTTAGGTATCCTTAATGTTTCTGTTTATTATTTACTAGCTTTTGCCCGCGGCTTTCGCTCGCGTTAATTTAGAATTTGGCCATCAATTCGGGTTGTACTCTGCTTGTGAAAGACACGTGGCGCTATCATCGTAAGAACGTTATTGTTGTTTTCCTCGGAAACAGTACTTTTTTTCGGAATGAAAGGTGTCCGTTTCTGTACACCTGACAACGTAAATGCAAAATTTCAGGATGATCGGTTCAGTGGTTTAGGCGTGAAAAGGTAATAAAAAAACAAACAAACTTACTTTCGCATTGATTATATTACTAGCTTCTGCCCGCGGCTCCGCCCGCGTTTTCCCGGGATAAACGTAGCCTATGTGCTATTCCAGACTATAATCTATCTCTGCGCCAAATTTCATCCAGATCCGTTCAGCCGTTCTGGCGTGAAAGAGTTACAAAGATCCATCCGTCCATCCTCATAAACTTTTAGCTTTATTATAAATGCTAAAGTTTATAAATATTATAAACTTTAGCATTTATAATATTTATTATATAGGATAGTTAGGATTAGGATGTGCAAATAACGTATACCTACGTAAATAACTATAGGTACTCACCTAAGAAAATAAAATATACTTTTCCAACTTAAAATAAGAAGCGAGTTTGCATCGGTGTTATGTAACACACGCGAAAACTTTATTATTACTTAAAATATTTTAATATAATTGACACATAACTCTTTGTAGACAAGGACGGCACACCTATGCAGTATTATGCCCGTGTTCATTGACTCTAACGAGGGCACCAGGTCAGCTCATATTGTCGACCAAAACACATGTCAGATGGCATTTAAGGGCCTATTGGTATTGTGCTAGCCCTAAACAAATATTTCGACAGTTAACCCGCTTAATGGTTGCAAGAGGTTACAAGCAAGCAGTAGAGTACACTAACTGAACCCATATAATCATCGGCGATTTGCCCCAGGGGTATAAAATTGACAAAGACTAGATACGTAATTTCATATCTATCTTTAGTAGGTCAAACCGCCGATAGGTTATTGAAATGGCTGTAAGCGAATTAGGTTGAACCACACTGAGTATTTTGACGTGTTTACCATAAACCCTGCTTCTAAATATAAATATTGGCTTTTGTATTGCCTTATATAATAATTGTGTGTGTAGGTACCTATAATGTCTATTTAGGTTTATGTATATATAGTTTGGTTGAATAAATTTTCCGTTCATAGTATCTACAATTTAATTAAGTTAAACTTAAACAAACTGCACGAATTGTGAATAATAATAAAAAAAAATCACTAAGCGGTGAGTGATCTGTTGCGACCAGGGGAGAGTAATTGTTTCCCGCTTCAATATGAACTGCATCCAATATTTGTAGATCGGGCATTTAAAAAACAAATCTCTAATGTGTTATACGAAGGTATTGTAGATGTAAATTAATGTAAACATTGACATTATGCTTATACTATTATGGTCAAGAATGTGTGAATGGAATAAGAAATAGATGACAATCTATGTTTAAAATATTGTCGTGACGGTTACCGTTCGTCTTTATATACAGTTATTCACTTCAGCAATATTACTAAAGTCTCTGTTGCGCCTTACCATAAAAAGATTGCAAGTTTGGTTGATGCCAATAGCTCGCACCCTGTTCCATTGGACTCAATAACGGCATCGATGAAAACGTGGGTTTATACACCTCTGCCTAACACTTCGGGGAATACAAACGGATTTTATTACTACATATATTGAAGAAGTGACTGCCTCGTTGGTCTAGTGGTCGCGCGCGACTGCTGAGCGGGAGGTCCTGGGTTCGATTCCCGAGTCGGACAAGTGTTATTGGGTTTAACTTCTCAGTAGCAGCACGGAATCTGGAACTGTGCCCGGTAGATAGCAATAGGCTCGCTATTACATGGGACTCAATAACAGCATCGGTGAAATGTGGGTGTAAAATAGTACACCTCTGCCTAACCCTTCGGGGAATACAGGCGTGATGCTATGTTATGTTATATATTGAAGTTTTTTTTTTTATTGTATAATGCGACCGTTAGTTACGGCAACATCTTAAAGAAATTCACATCGCGTGTCTAAAATTCTTTAATTTTGACGACACGGTTGGCACAGTGGTTGAGAGATCGACTGCTGCGCAACGTGTCGCGGGTTCGATTCCCGCACGGAACAAATATTTGTATGATCTACAGATAGTTGTTTCGGGTCCGGGTCTTTGTGTATGTGAATATATGTGTTTTTAAACGCACCCGCGATACAGGAATTATTCCAAGTGTGGGGCAATGGATAAAAAAAAAAGAGAATTACAAATTATGTGTTTTGCTGTATATCAGTTTTCATTACCAGATTGCCCGTGGGTAATTATAGGTTAAAGGTCGTAATAATATTGGGATCCAGCCAAGAATAATAATGACAAGATCTGGAACTTTATAGCGGCCACTGACATAAAATTGTCGATGAATTTGTTTTGCTTCAAGGAAAAGATATCACTGAGAAAACTTTGCTTAGCCCGCCAAATTCAAGTTTTATTTTGTATTTCGCAAATTTTAGATCAAACAAATACATTGAAGGTTTATGACATGGACATATGAATTTGCGACATGGAGAATCGAAACCCAAATATGTAATATATCTACTATATATAATATTTCGCTACGTGTACCCTTTTGATACTAACTGTACCTTAATTATGCGTTTTGAGTATCTTAAATCTTTATGAGAACTTTGACAAGGATATCGTGGGTTTATTGTTTTTCAAGGTTGTCTAACATAATATACTTAGACACATATTCAATTTATTTTTAAGCACTGATAATTTCTCGGCTGTTTCTTTTATACAACCAACGTCAAAAAGTGTATGTAATTAACAGATTATATAGAGGATAATCTACCTTAATCGGAAGGATAAATAAACGTAAGCGTCTTGGAAATTGGGAAGTTAGGCAGCCCTTCAAGTGTCTTTACACCTGGTTGTCAATAAAGTTGAATGGCTGCACGTCCCTTACGCTTTTTAAAACCAAATACGGCATTAGAAAGTGACATCAATGAATTGAATGAATGAAAGCGGGTAACATAGATTATATAAGCATTCATTTGTCAGACGGTACTTTAAACATGAGAAACTACAAAACGATTTCGATCACGTAACTACGAGTATGTATTAATTATTACACAATGGTACGTATTAACAATACCGTATTACGCTTTTATTAGTACATGCCTGCCTGCTAGATAAAAATTCTTTCATCAAGATAAAGGCAAAAATTCAGCGCGTTAAAATTGAAGGTCTCCTAGTGTGTCACTGACCTAAAAACGTAGTCGACGATCCTTAAAGAAAAGTATCACAACTATTTAAAGTACACAGGGTTATTGTGTACAAGTGATTAATAATCCGAAACCCAATCTAAATAACAATGGGACAATCGGTACTCCATCGCGGTACCAAACTCTGACACAGAAACCGTATTAAGAAACCTTACAACCTTCGTAAATTTTCACACTGGTCATGTATAGGCTCGCTAAAAACAAAATGGCGTAACGTGAATCAAACGTCAATTTTTTTAAATAGACCCAATACATTTTTTACGTCTTTTACTAAAAGTGACCCGGGTACGTCCTAAAGTGACACGGGTACGTCCTAAAACTGCGGCCAGACACCGGAGGATGGGCAGCAGCGTCCTCTCACTAATCGGTAAGCCAATGCGATCCCCAATCCGCCTGCCAAGCGTGGGGATTATGGCAAACCCCTCCCTTGGAGGAGGCCTTCGTTCAGCAGTGGACGTCTTCTGGCTGATGATGATGATGATGATGATTACTAAAATTAAGGCTATTTCGGTGCACTCATTAAGCCGAATTCGGAAAGCCTCGCTGAGAACTAATAGAATTGGTATTTTTTTCTTGAATACAAATGGTATCATCGTCAAACTAAATTGTTTTTACCTAATAAAGTAATTAGAATTTTAGTTACGGTAAAAGTTGATTAGATTTAAAACGTTGAATGGCTTGATAAAACAATAATGATTTAGGATCTCAAACGCGATTAATGGCTCTTATTATATTTTGCCTGCCTTGTTGGTCTCGTGGTCGTAAACGCGACTGCTGAGCGTGAAGTCCTGGGTTCGGTTCCTGGATCGGGCAGTGTCATTAAGTTTTTCTGTATGGAAATCCTCAGTAGCAGCACGTAGTCAGGAGCTGTGGTCGGTAGATGGCAATAGGCTCGCCCATATTACATGGGACTAAAGAACAATATCGGCGAAATGTCGGTGTATAATAAATACACCTCTACTTAACCCTTCAGGGAATACGGGCGTGATACTATGTTTGTACTGTGTTGCGTGTACTGTGTTTTATATCTATAATAATCAGCCTCGCTAACACCATTGTTGACTGGCTAATCTTCAAACACGACAAAGGCGATTTCAATATGATAGCTCCTGTTGTCACAACAGAAGAAGAATCAGAATAGTACTATTATAACCAGGAACTTGATTAATTTGGAGGACGATTTTGACGTAGATGACTGCTATTCGATGCAGGAATAAGCTTCGCGTGGGAAAGTTGTTTCGCATAATTTAATTCTTCATATTATTGAATTGAGGGTCAGTGGAGCTAAATATAGTTTGGGTAAAGTAATATGCATTTTGATATTGAAGACTATTCGACAATCTTGACACTATACGATATAAAATGTTTCAAAAGAGAGGTCTCTGGCGAATATTGAATTCCCTGCGTACTTTGTCAGAGCCATCGGACCTAAATCTCACCTGGAGATGAACTACCGTGGCCGACTTGGAAATCAACAGACAACGAACCCAAGCCAGCCGATGCAAAGATAACCTCCACAAGTGTGGGTTCACAGACGACTCAGATCTGCGAGTGCGACGTCTCCCCGCAGACAATGGCCCACCTTCCATCCTACTCTGCGTGTCCGACTACCTGCTCGCGGGAGGAGTTAATAACCGCTATGGATAACTCAGTCCGTGTGGCGAAATTTTGGGCCAAACTAATTTAATTTGCCATCGACATGCGAAGAAGAAAAATATAAGCTGGTGATACTTGAGATGTTATCAATTTGTCTAGACTTTGTTTACAAATAACAAATGAACGAATAAAATACTTAGTTAAGAGCTGTTATTAACTGATCCTCTTACAAAATACTGCGCAACAGCAAACAGGTTTATTGCGAAACTCTTGTTTACCATCAATACACTGTCCATCTCATCTTTTAGCGAATGAAAGACAAGGACAGCGTATCGGAGGCTACAGCGAAACGTTTACTATGGTAGGTGCAAGTTATTTGAGTCAAGGGAACCGCGTTAGAAGGGCACATGGGACGTTTAAGCTCAGTAGTTCAGATCTGGTTGAGGTATTTTTTTGTTAAAGGTGTAAATCAATGAGCCACGCGACTTACATAGGGTTTTTTGAAGGTCAACCGAATATTTTAGCGAAATAAGGTACCTACTGTTTACTTATGACAGATACATCACGTCATCAACGTACAAACACCATGTTACCAGTAGAACCGGTTGTTCAATCGACTAATCACGATTATAATATTATTATGAGACAAGAATTGATAGTTTATTAAAGTTAATTTACAAATTTATTTCTGACGATCAAAGTTACTACCTACTTATTACTAACTACTAAAACACTAAACAGATTAAAGATGTAAAAAATATAAAAATATTACCTACGCGTCAAAATACTCCTCCGCATCGCTGTCAACCGGCATTGTGCCCAGAAGACTGGCAGCCTTGCCTCGCTGTATGGCAATGCTGATTCTTTGACCAAAGAATAATCCAGCCTTCTGGTCACGCGTAGATTCGACTAATCGATTATTTTAAAGTACTAGGAATCTTACTCTCATTGGTCTGAACGTGAGGTCAGAGGGTTATTGTTTAAGTGCTTAGCAGTCGCGCTTTTGCGACCACTAAATGAATAACCAGTCAAATTAAAATTCAATTGGTTATTGGGTATCATAATCTTGATTCGACTGTACTTAATAACGCTAATGTATAACGGGTGTATGTCCATATGAATATGTGTTTGTAAACGCACCCGATACACGATACGGGAATTATTTCTAGTGTGGGGTAAAGTTCTTGTTTTTTTTTTAAATAAAATCAGATCGTAGAAGGCTATTTATGTAGGTTAGGGTTGCCATTTCCAAATTTTGCAAATCAGGATGTGAAAGTGACATTGCCAGAACATTTCGGTTTAAAAACAGAACGCAGTATAAGAAAACAGTGTCAATGAAACTCAATTAATAGTAAAAACAATGTTTTATGAAATTATCTTCAGTTAAATTATATAATGTAAGAAATAAAATCAAGGATTAAATTATAAAATAACACCGATGACTAAACGTACGGTTCGAGGCAGTAGTGGCGCGCGAATAATAAAACACAGGATCTTACGAGGACTCTAAAAACACAGGACGCTACTTAATAACTATCCAGGACAACCCAGGACATTCCAAAAAGCAGGACATTTCCTGGGAAAACAGTACCGCTATTATGAGTTTTCTTACTATTTACTTACAAAGTAAAGTAAATGTTCTTGACAGCGATTTTAGTTCTTAACTTGATTACATTAGGTATTAACGTGACATCTCTATAAAATAGTAAAGATTTGATTTACTATTTACTATTTTATATGTATAACCCTAATGTAGGAAAACAGTACCATTCCTTATTCAAACAGCATAATATTCTAGATTGATCGTTACAACCAAGTAATTTTCCTCATACGCAATTACACTAACAATTGAAAGGGCGTAGGTACTTACATGATATGCTATGATTAGATATATGCAATTGTATCAGTGTATCACCAAGGAATTGTCCATGTACTTTAAACATGTTCTGCATATATGAGCAAGGTTTTGTTTATATAAAGTAACATTATCATAGCTTCACGCTTGTATTCCTCGAAGGGTTAGGCAGAGATGTACTAATTGTGCAGCCACATTTCGCCGATTCTGTTATTGAATACCATGTAGTAGGGGACAAGCCTAATGCCATCAATCGTATATATTGAATTTTCATACAGATAAACCGAATAGGCAACACTTTGGGAACACCCGGGAATCGAACCCAGGACCTCACGCTCAGCAGTCGCCCTTGCGACCACAAGACCGATGAGGCAGTTACATGCATCGCAGGATATAAAGTACATATTTAATTATGTCTAGTCTGGCTCATTTCTAAATAACACTGATCAACAAAATTTTGTCACAAGAAAGATGCTTACTGATTTTGAATTACGTCTCAGATCTTCATCAGGTCTCGTTTTTGTGTGACAGCCCACAAAATTGAAGATTAACCGTTTTTAAGTTTCATTTTCACATTCAAAGTATTTTTTATTTGAAGAGCGTAGTTGTGTTTTCTGTTTTCCGAGTTAAGTGATTCTTAAATAATGTCAAGAAAGTGTAAAAATGATCCTCACAAGTTTTGTTACATTTGTGGCGACATAACTTTAAAACTCGGCGAAGAAATTTAACGCCATTAGTAACTAAGTTATATGAACAATATTTTGAATTTGCCATCGGACGTGACAAAGCGTGGGTTCAACACATCTGTTGTGTTATATTTGTGGGTCTTTTTACTGGATGGGCGAAAAGATCTCGATCTATGCGTTTTGCAATTCCTATGATTTGGACGGAACCAATGAACCACTCATCTTATTGTTATTTTTGTCTTACTGATACAAAAGGTCTTATAATTAAAACAAAAAGTAAAATTAAGTATCCTGATCTGCCATCTGCTAAAAGACCGATCCCTCATAGTGAAGAACTATCTGTATCAGAACCACCTCAAAGTTCCGATCTGTGATGGCTTTTTATATTTGAAAGAAAAAATTCTAAACTGGGTGATGCAAAAATTAACCATATATTTGTTGATCCTCAAATCAGGCAATTGATGAAAGATAAAATATTTAAAGAAAAGCTTAGTGATTTGGAAAAATCAGCTTGGGAAGCTGCCAGAAAAATGACTTTCAATTTTATCGTAAATCACCGATTAAGTGACCATAAAAGTATTGTCGCGGAGCTGTTATCTACTTATAAGGCTTTGGGTTGTAATATGTCGTTGAAAATACATTTTCTTCATTCACATTAAGACTTCTTTCCTGAAAATTTAGGCGCCGTCAGCGATGAACACGGTGAAAGATTCCACCAAGACATTTCTAAAATAGAAAAACGATATCAGGGGAAGTGGAGTCCACGTATGCTGGCGGATTACTGTTCGATATTACAACAAGATGTCCCTGAAGCAAAATATAGAAGAAAACCATAAAGTGACATCGATATTAATATTGCATTGTTTGCTGCTGACATCACAAAAACAACAATCTTTCCTTGACCATGGTAGCGTGACACAAGGAAAAATGTTATTAAAACACCAAATCACAGACCGCGGAAGCCTTGAGAGAAGACGATTAAGTTTTTATTGATATTTAACGTTCGTGTCGAGTCAAAAAAAAATGTTATCTCTGCGATTTTTCCGGTTTTTGTGTAAACACAAAGAATGAAACGGTTTCGTTTGCATAAAAACTCTAAAAGTAATAACAACTATTTGTACACAATTCTTCGATTCTTCGAAATGAGATTTATTTTATGTAATACTTTCTGGTGATTGCTTAGCGGTTAAACGTTTGCCTTCCATGCAATAGAGTCTGAATTCGATACCGACCTACAACCGCTTACATTCCGGAATCATATGCGGATGAGAATTTGATTATCATTTTAAACGTAAACAGTGAAGGGAAACATCGTGAGAAAATCTGCACTCTAGACTCCATAAAGTTCTTGATGTTGTGTGTAGTCCGCCAACCCGCGCAAAAGCATCGTGGTAGACTCAGGCCTAACCCTTTTACATTCTGAAAAAATGACCTTGCCTAACAGTAGGATAGTATCTAATAGGCTAGATTTAAATATTATATTTATTAATCTTTCCTTCGTAACTCACAAGACCAAGTAAAATGCCTGGAAGACATTAGGTAGTTCAGCAGTCGATCTCTCAACCACCGCGCCAACCGTACCAAGACTTCGATGTATACGTATAAGGAATACATATACATTTAAGTAGGTACTTAGTTATATTTATCTACCTTAAATTAGTCACGCGAAGACAATCTTCACTGAGGTATAATTATACGAATGATTCAGTAAACGTTTCGTTGTATGATTTCTTAAAAGTTAGAATTACTCGATATTACGCTTACTCTGTAAAACATAACGTCAACGATGATAAACAGTGTAGTAATGTGGTTAAAAAGTTAATCTAGTAATTTTATCTATGACTCAGGCTATAGGTACTACCGATACACAACGCGGCGACGTACGTGCTTTTAATTTCTGTAGGTACTAGGGTTACCAAATGGAAAATTTAAAAGTCCGGAGAAAAAGCCTAATTTTCATTGAAAAATCATTTAGAATTTGTCGCAATTTGCGAATTTTCTCGCAAACGTAATTTACAACTTCGTGAAAAAAAAAAAAAAACTCAAATTATATTAATATTGGTTTTATGCACTGGGGGCCTAGAGGTCACACGCTGCCGTGCGATGCGCGACGTGTGAGCGGTGCGCGCAGATACCATCCACTGAATATTCTTAAAATCCTGAGTTTATCAAAATCCGGCCGCAATCCTGAAAATAGCTTAAAAATCCTGAAATCTCAAGACAAATCCTGAGATATGGTAACCCTAGTACCTATATTTTCGAACCAGTCTTCGACTCCAAAATTAGCGAACTGATGATTAGCGAACTGATGATTATAATAATAGTTTGTGTCAAGTAACCAATAATATATATTATGTAATAAACATTGATTTCAGAGATGCTTATTTGTAAGCAACATATGTAACAATCGTCGTGGTCGCGTAGCTAAACTACGAACCACGAAACGGCCACTAAAACCATAATTTATTATGGCTTCCTTCGCATTAATGCTTGGTTTAAGACTGATATAAATTCAGTCTTTCTGTGTACATAGTTAATTATAAATTATCTACCCTCTCTCATTAAGATATAGCAATCATATTGCCGGGCGCAAACATTAGTACATTTTATAAAATGACGAACATGGGTAATTGCAACTTCTAAGAAACCATGTGCTTATGAATTATGCAGAAAATAACATAATTAACTACCCGATAACGTTAACAATGGGAGAAAATGTATTCAGCATTCATTGAAACTGTTTTTGTAGTAGCGCAACGAGATCATGACTACATTGTACCGAGTGCAAAACTCTTTCAACTAGGTACATTTTATCCTGTATATTTTTATGGCTGTATACTAAAAACAAGTATTTTGTGGCGCCTCGTGTGTTAGTGCGTTTTTTTTGGCAGTACAAATTAGAACTTACATTGTTTCATATTGTTCGCCTTGACAATGTTTAAAATTGGATCCTTAAGAAAGAAAGAACAACATAATGTTGTAGAATTAACCTTTATCTAGCAATAAATCTATAGTCATTTTGTACCTTTATTGGTTTATCCTGTAAATACTTGTATGAATTCGTAAATCAATACATTTAGGAGAAACTTTTAGGAGTCAGACTGGGTCCTTAAACAGCTCACAATGAACCCAATCATAACAATTTTTCTACTTTTACTTTTCAGGTGAACCTGTACGCTGTTGGACGTGTTCTTCGGATCTGAATCCGCTGTGCAATGATCCCTTCCTTGCTGGAAGATCCGACAACTCCTACCTGTTCCGCCTGGAGAACTGCGATGCTAACACCGGAGCCACATACCCGTACCTCACGTCTTCAAAGTCAGCTTGCAAGAAGCAGAAGAAATACAGTAAGTTCAAACTTATTTTCAGAATCAAAATCTTCGTCACTTGTTTATGTAGTACTTTGTATGAAAGTCTATGTCATTAGTTCCCAAAGTTGTCCAGGTGGACCCCCAGGGGTCCACGGGAGACTCGACGGGGGTCTACGTTGGCGTTACATAAAAATGGGGGTTTACAATTCAATTTACAATATGATAGAAATGTAGTTGCAGGGGGTCACCGGAACCAGCTAAATTTTGAAAGTGGTCTATGAAAAAAAATGTCTGGGAACCTTCGTCTATGCGGTATTTCTCGCAAATGAGCCGTAGACGGAAAAATATCTCTTTGTTGTGGCCCTTCTTACTCAAACAAGCGGTTTTGTGGTCATACTGGTGACGGCGCGCAACAGTGTTGATTAATTGGAAAATCCGATCACGTTAGATACTTAAGCTTATTTTTTCAATGACCGTTATCCGTATAAGTGTAACATTATAATAAGTTGACTTCCTCTTCACATCCATCTATTTCGGTATGGGCATCAGGTTCTGCTTATTCTGTAGTATCTCATAGACGTAATAGCTAGTTTACCAGCTTTCTATATCAACCATATAAGATGCTACTCAGGAAGTCCTTTACTGAGTAAAAGGCTCCGTGTGGTTCTCGTACAACCACAATTTCTTATATTCCATAAACGAAAAGGAAGTGGTCGAAACCTGTGGTTTGAAACTTCGAAGCAAAAAAATACCGCTCATTCTGTATTATTCTTTTCTTTACAATTTATTATCCGCAATCTATGGGCAGCACGGTTGGCGCAGTACCAAAATGATTAGCTTTCTGTGCTAGATGTCGCGGGTTCGATTCCCGCACTGAAAAAATGATTGAATGATCTTCAGATAGTTGCTTCTGGTCTGGTTGTATGTTTATGTGACATGTATGTTTTTAAACTGTACCCATGATACAGGAGAAATCCTAGTTAGGGGCAAGTTTTTATTTAAGTTAAGTTTTTATTAAAAAGAAGAAAATCATAGTTGTTTATTTCATCGAATCTTTAGAATGAATGATTTCTTATCCAAAAGACATAAGAAAATTAATCGACCATTATGATATAAAGTTTTCTCAATAACTAAACGATGAACATTTTTCATTAAAACAACAAGACGATGTGATATTTACACAAAACATTGTAGACTTAAAAATAACGGTAGTGCCACATTGTATCTGTCGTTTTGGACAAAAATAGAAGACGCGACATAGATTGAGTGCCAAACTAGCCGCGAACTGATCCATAGATCAGTACACCTGATTATAATTCCCTATACTTACCTACTGAAATAAGTACATCTATATCTGTCTATATAACTAAATATTAATTGCCATATGTATGACGGAGCATCACTTGAGAACAGCTCGACCGATTTGGCTGTTTATTTGTTGTTGTGTTCGTTATTGTCAGGACAGGGATGGTATAAAGAATTTTTTTTGGAAAATCCACCGGAACAGTCTGAAATTTGGATGGCATTTTTGCATGAAATTCCTCATTTTCTTCATTAGTAAACTGCACACGAGCGAAGGTGAGGCGGGTCGCTAGTGTGCTAAAAATTTAAAAGTTATATGGATGTTACATGTCATACAAATTAAAACAAACTGTAAATATCGCTTGTATGGGAATATTTCCAAATTCATTTTGATTGACGATCACTAAATCTTGTTTAAGAAATGGCATTAATAATAAGTATATCTAGTTAGATAGGTATAAATGGCAGTATTAAAGTTGTTTATTACCTCTTTAATGTAAGGCAGTATGTATGTATTGTGCTGAAAGTCTGAATGCTTGCGAATAATATTCAATAAACAGGCAGGATAAAGACCGTGTTAACGCTAATTTTATTTTATTTATTAGTTCCGAGTAAACGGGGTCATTTGGTTAGATATACTTAAGTAAATACTTTTTCCCCATATTCTCGTTGCATTAGAGGTATCTCATTATTTGCAAGAGTGGTCAGACGAAGGAGATTTTAGTGAAAAAGTTCAATAGAGTATCGCTAAAATAGACCTAAGTGGAAGCGCGCGAGCAATCCCTCTACGCCATACATTACGAATGCCGCGTAATACAATAACATTAAAAAGTGGTTATAAATACTTCTGTATTTATAACCACTTTTTAATTTTTAACAATTTTTAACATTTTTTTTTAGAACGTTAACACGCTTCTGCGTGTTAACGTTCTAAAAAAAAATTTCCCATTTTGAAACAACAGAAGTTTAATAAGCCAGTCATGCATTCCGTTATACGTTAGCGGCCACTGCGCATTTCTAAATATTTTAACAGGCATAAAGCTGCCAACGTTTACAAATAAGAATTTGGAATATTCGAAAATGCGGAAGAAAGTTTTCCAGCGATTGTAAAACTTCTACTAAAAATAGATATGCAATAGAAATGAATATTATCGCGCCATCCTAATTTTGATCCATCCTGATCCTATGTTTTTATTATTAGATATTGTTTGATTATTCAATAGATTTTGCTAAAGTGTATCGGACCAACACACTGTACCTGTTTCTTTACTATATCAAACATTGAGCAGGTAGGTACCTATACATATGTTGCCTTTTGTCACCAATATGTCAAATGAGGAAAATGAACTAGACTCATTTATGTGTTATGTAAAGCAAGAAGGTAACAACTTGTTTATTGTTAAAAACAATGTCTTAGTTATGGTGATGTTCACCGAAACTAAAAAGGATGTTTAAACGGAATACGGTCAAACGGCTGATTTGTGCCTTAACCGTCTGTTATATCGTCGGTAAAATTGGGCCTCAGTGTTTTTGCAGTCTCCAGCAGTCTCAATCAATACACAATACAGTCTCGATGCTCAGCTATCGTACGCAGTGGCAGCAACTGCACAAACTGTTCATTAGTCTGGATTGTAAGAGCCGTGATGCAAATGCAATGCAGTTGCAATGCAACCACGTTAGAGTCGCAATGCATCCTACTAATATTATAAATGTGAGAGTTTGTGAGGATGGATGGATGGATATTTGTTACTCAATCACGCCAGAATGGCTGAACGCATCTGGATGAAATTTGGCACAGAGATAGATTATAGTTTGGAATAGCAGTACGTGTTCGTACACAACGCGGGCGAAGCCGCGGGCGGAAACTAGTTTACAATAAAGTCGCGATTCTCTTCATTTTTGCATTAACACAGAATACGAATAGATAAGTAGGTAAGACTAGGTATCGCTTCTGCATGGCAAAAAAAAAACTGTACTGATACGTGAGCATCTAGCACCGATGCAGACGCAACTTGAACACTATTTGAAATAACAAATGAATCGAGGTTTGTAGGTAAACGCCTTAAAGGAAAAAGGGCGTATGCAACTTAACGGTCGGTAACTTTTAAAAGCGGCCCTAGCTCACGACCAGTTTACATTTGATAACCGTTATTACCGTTATGGTGACCCAAATACCGCCATGGGTATAACCATTGTGTGTATAATGCTTTCCCATGGGCAATAAAAAGAAAAATACCAGATTTGTAACTAAGAATTGAATGAAATTTAAAATGAAAATTGTATTAAGAACATACTCAAATAGTCGGTTTTAATATTCTAGGACAGGGAACACTTTCTCAATACCCCCGGAACAACAATCTGTGCGTCAAGTAAATATTTGTATCCTCCAAGAATAGAACCCTGGACCCGTAACGCAAAAGCTCATCGCTTAACCACTGCGCCAACCATGCCATCTATGTTAAAAATCCGAATTAATGATCTCTCTCTAACAATATTAACATAGCATATTTATTTGTATTCTCCAAAAGATTGGGCAGAAGATCACTATTCGTTCACCCACATTTCATAGTGGGCGAACCTATTGCCATCTACCGGACACAGTTCCAGACTCCGTGGCACACGTGGTAACACTGGCCGACCCAGCAATCGAAAATAAGACCTACCTAACGTCCAGCGAACGCACTAACGCTTGATAAAATTTGGATGTACAATAGTACACCTCTGCCTAACCCTTTGGGGAGGGAATACACGACTGGTGCTATCTTATGGTTAATTATGGTTGTACTAGATCCTCAAATTCGAACAGTCTAAACTGAAACAATTCGGTTTGTGCTTCCATACGCGATAGTAAGCCTTTACATAATCACATTCATCATTATTTTGTCAAACTTTGGTCATACGAGGCCATTTGTTGACATTCTTATATGTACATCTCATTTCAGTCAACTGCCTGTTAATTATAACTACCTGTGTGAGAATACTAGGCTGCTTCTATTGTTCAGTGTTCTTCATAATTATCGCTAATTTGTGATGTCATTCGTTTCGGTTCTAATTCCCTACCTGGGAAAACAAGGCATGACAAGGTCGCATGTAAACCATAATAAAATGAATAATAAGTACCTACTCGTTGTACCTAATTAGTAGATGTAAGTAATTATATAAAGGCTATTGTCTGGGGAAGCGCTCTTGTTTCCGCTGGGTTGAACGATATAGGACAGAGGCCCTAGTGTAAGTTTCTTTTGACAAACTCGATTTAACGCATCGAACGCGTGCGCGCTCCGATTGGTGGAGAGCACGAAACGGACCAATCGGTACACTGAACGCCTTCGATGCGTTAAATCGAGTTTGTCAAAGAAAACTTACACTAGGGCCTCAGAAGCGATTACCGCTACCGCAGTTTTAATAGTATAGTAGTTTTTATAGTAACATTCCATGTGATAGGCAGTAGTATTCTGAGGATGTTACTAGAAGGCTATGAGCATGCCACCCCCTAATAGCCCTCCAATGCGCTTAATAAGCTGTCCAAACTTGAGCTATACATTCCAGGAAATTAGTCCTACGCCAGGCTACGCGTAATTATTAGATAAAATGTCTAATTAAAACAGGCAGTAAGACCTCCACAAAATTAGGTCACGAGTAGTCACGACTTCGTGCTCACTGATTACCACTAATTTGTACCTAAGTTTCAATGCCAAAGGTTACTCTAGATAATATTTAAAGAACAATAGGTTAGGAACGACATTTACTTAAGTCTGTGATGTTACATCAATACCCATAATTTTTTTTAAATCTTGACTGGAATTCCATTTCATTAGGTACTTTCCCATCTAATATCAGATGTATTAAGCCAGGCACCTACACTGTACGTAGGTAGGTAAAAAACTTTAGCATTTCGACTATTTTATTAATTTAGTATAAAATATTTGTTCACAGTCAATGGCCAGCAGATAATCACTCGTGGCTGCACGTGGAAGCGTCAGGATGACTACAGCACCTCCTGTCCTAGCTCGTCCAATGGGCCCAACGAAGTTACTTCCTTCTGCGAGACGTGCGAATATGATGGCTGCAATGGAGCCGCCACCATCGGCAAAACGATCGCTCTGCTGGCCGCACCACTCACTCTTCTCCTCTTCAAATAAATAACATTAACAAACACAAAACATAGTACAAATATATATACCTATAGATTTTTTTATAGTCTACCGTGGGACCATGGCGAAATATTTCCCAAACAGTGTACCTACCCACCGCAGTTACACACAGTTTTAAACTTGTTTTCACATCGAAATGTTGTAAATTATTTTTAATATTTAATATAATTTTCGAGTATTTTCGTAAGTGTTTTAAATTTAATTAAGCATAAAATAATGTCTACAGTGAAAGCTTTAAAGTGTTTTAACATCTTTGATCTATATTTTTTGCTATATCTTATTTTGTTATTACAAATTAAAAATAATATATCTAAATAGTTTTGTTCTCACTTGCTGGTTGAGGAGTAATTTTAACTGTAAATATTTTTAGGTTTGCTGTAACTTACCATATCTAATTAATTATTTGTATTAAGTTAATAATAAGGACGTATGTTTAGTTATTCTGTGACCTTGCTAACACAACTTTGTCAAGAATTCGAAATAGGTAATGCACTACCAAATAGGTGCCTTTACTGTTTAAAAAATATTTAAATGTGGTCTTAATAGCATTTAATATTGACGACATAGAATCTCAGAATATGTATATGGTAACGTCGTTTAATTAATAAATTCTATCGTAAATCTCTTAGTTTTATTTTATTTCACGCAGATCATGTACTCTTAGGAAATGTTGTATGCAAGGCTAGCGAAACCAAACCGCCGTCGAAAAGTCATATGGAAGGCCGGATGGATGAATATGCAGATGGAAAATGCATATATCTAATATTATCTTCCATAAAATAGTGCAATCACTTCATCTTGCTCGTGTGCACCTAGATTGTCACAAGCGCTGGGTTCGATTCCCATTTCAGTAGTTTTAATAGGACTACCATTTCGGATGTGATTGAAAAGGGTGTCGGTAATATTATTGAATATCAGCTAGGTAGGTACTACTGAAACTCATACATTATTACGTCACTGTAAACGCTATAAATTAGGTATCTACTTGTGTGCTTTTTACACATCATCCATGGCATAGTAGGCGCCACTTATATGAAGATTTTTCATATCACGATACAAATAAAATAAAAGACGTCATAAAAATTTATTATATTTGTGTCAATACATAAAAAATATTATATATACATGGACGGGATTCAGTCTTATAAATCTAAATTATTTTATGCAACACTGTTTTGATATAAAACTACGGTATTTTCACTTTTACATAACTATGTTATTCGATATAAACAGTTAACCCACGTGTCTATTATAAATGTTTTGATACAAAACTTTCACCAACATAAACATATTATTTAACAGATCATCATTCAGCTTTTGTAAATGGTTATAATACATAATGAATGTTTAGGAGTAAAAAGGTCAATTAGTATAGCGCTGTCGTACTTAACCTTACGTTACGTTATATGTGAACCCAACCTCTGCACTTTGGACCATATTAGTTGCCCGACGGCGAAGATAAACCCTGTCATATATGTGGCCAAATATTGCCACATAACAGAGCATCATGCCGGTATTTCCCAAAGGGTTATGCCAAGGTGTAATAAATTGTATATCCGGATTTTGCAGATGTAATTAATTATTAGGTTCTGACACCGTTACGCATATTATTTTTATACTTTATTTGAGCTATGGACATTATTGATAATACATATTTTAATTGAGATATTAAACACCAAATTAATATAGCTATGGCTCCTTATATACATTCACGATAAGGTATTCGTACGTATCAAACTAAACTTTTTAAAAAGGCACTAAAACATTGGTTTACAAAAGAGAAAAACAAGCAAGAAACTCCATGGTTACTCTTTTAGAATATCGTTCTTGATGAAGTATATGGAAGATGTGTAAGAACAATGTAGGTCAACGTGTGGACTGGCCTTTGGAACAAAGTGCCAGTGCACTGATAGATTTGAGCGGACCTGTCCTTACAGACGGGACGAATGCATCAGATACCGTGGTACTAGCGATATTATATTATAGGGGTGCAAGAAAAGAGCCTACACGAGCGAACCCTGAGAACGTATGGAACACCCTGGGGACTCAACCTCGATACCACTATTGCAGATTGGCTAAACTTTCCACTACGAAATGAGCAACACCCATATGATATGGCTTGTGAGAACACGACAGAAGATATATTATTATTTAATATAACATATTGTAAAGACCCTAGGAATGAGAGTGAGTAAACCTACATTTTTAGGCATGAGCAGAAGTCTAGTTATTAGCTCTCTACATAAAATACTATTTCATATAATAATTATATCTCCAAGCCAAGTCACAAATTCATATTCCATTCACGTTTACAACTCAAACACACAGAATAACTCACTCTCATAATTCAATAAGTTGCGTAGGTAGGTACATTTTTTATATAAACTTATTTGTAAAATGTATAAGTTTCACTTACAAAATAAGTTAATAATGCTTATATGAAATATGAGATTAAAATCCTCTAATATATAAAAAGATAATAGGTAAATGCAATCAAAACTTGTCAAATGAGTGCAGTAGCGAAACTAACATCTACACTCAAGCTTAGATTGACATTATCAAGGGAGATTTCGTAAATTTTCTATGAATGTTATTTCCCTGCAACCTGCACAGCAATTCTTACACTTAATTTGTTATAGCTACCACTGACTACTGAAAAATCATAGAGTTATAAAACTGCGTAATACTAAGTAAGTAAGAAAAGAATCCCTATGTCGAAGGGAAACATTAGGTATTATCAAAAATAAGGGATTATCTGTCAACTAATAATTTTAATTCAATTGGCACTGGGAAATTGGGAACACATGTTGCATCAACAGGGAGTTTCCGTTAATTTGAAATGCTGTTGATAAAACATCTATTCTGATCGAATTAAGAATTTTAACACATAAACCCTTGTGCCTTTGTAATGTCATTATCATGTTTTTTTTGTTTTATTAGCTGTCAGTAAATCTCTCATTGGAAATCGAAGTCAAATATTTCTCAATTGATTATCAACAAATGTTAGTGGATCGGCAATCTACAAGTACAACCTGTTAATTACTTAAATATTATGATAACCACTTAAGAATGCCAGAGGACAGTACAAAGAAAAATAGAGGTAACGGGCTGAATACTGATGATGAATTACAACCATCTTTACTATTGCATGTGCAGTATTCTATGAAGATGTTGTATGTGCCAGTTCTCATCAGACAGAATCGTTCATCTCCTTGGATGCCTACTTCACCCAAATACGCACAGTCCCGGAAGTAGCGCCATTCTCCGTTCACTGTGAATCAGAAAAAGATTCTAATTAACTAATCCATTAGCTAATGAGCGGAACTGTGGACAAAAAGAAACTTATGTCTATATTTCGTCACTTCAAATGCGAAGAAAATTACAGCAAGTTCTAATTGATTTAAACCCACATAGGCTCATTTTATTGTAGTACTAAAAATAGTCCATCTAATCATCACACATGTCATAATTTAAAAAACTTAAAGTACCATTAAGTTATACAACCCAATAACATTCAAACATAGCCCTGCCTTTAAACATTGGTCAGTAATAATTAACATAATGACTATCCCCATAAACTAACAAATGAATAGTGATACTGATAACACAGGAATTTTCAATACTTTGTTTACAACTGGAGAAAGTAAATTGATATCCATTTCAGAGATATTAAGGAATTTTCATTTAGGGATGTCAAAATGTTAAAAAGAAGTTTGATGTTAAATTGTCAAGAATTTCAATGTTAACAGTCTGTTGTCAATTAGTACAACCTTTTATTAGTCAATTATGGAAAGAGTCGCGACGAGTGACCAAACCTTATATTATTTGGCGTACCCTGGGCAGTCAGCCTCGATATCACCATTGCTGACTGACTAATCTTGGACTCAACAGAAAAAAAGAAGTAAATTATAGTAGATTAATATCTACGCTGACAGTAATTTTAACGTACTATTTTGAATACCAACCTTTTTGTCTGATTTTTCGGCACATGGAAGGTCGAACTCCAGGCAAATGTGACAACCCTTTCTCTTGTTTACAATCCGTTATAGGCACCGTACTATTGTCAAAGGGATCAGCGCATTTTGGGTCATTACTTGACCGGCAATTCCAGCATTTGATACTGAAAACTAACATCAACAAAGATTAAATATAAAGCCAGTTTGGGCGTGACCGTAGTTTATAAATGAAAAACAACACTTACCGTAAGGCACAACGTTAAGAACAACATAAATGCATAAGATATACTTAAAACTTGTACACATTGTGATAAATAATTGGTTTTTATTATTGTAAATAGCAAAATCAAATCGAAAAATATCAAAGCGTACCAAATTACGAATTTCAGTTATACATTTACGGTTCGGTATTTTTGACAGTTGAGAATAGAGGCGAGATAATCAGACTAGCTCTGAAGTTCGTGTGTCTCTAAAGTATGTGTTCTATGTGTTCACACTCAATATAGTCATTCTCATGAAATAAAATTGTGAGAGTTATTTATTCTCATTGAAATTAAATCTGAGTTAAATCGCGGTTAAATCTTTTTTTAAATTTTGTAAAATAAAACATTTTTACGGTTTTGATTTATCGACTTTTTGATAGTCGAGCTTATTTAAATTGACAGATCAGGGGCTTACAAGTTCGGAAATTACCGGTTTTTGTGCAACCCTAGACAAAGTTTGTTGAGCTGGGTGTGTACAATTCGTTATTTGTGTGATTTTTTATTTTAAAATTTCTTTTTTATGAATGAATAATATCAAAATGTTACAAAAAGCGCTCATATTTACATTTCTATGTATCTTGCCAGCTGGTAAGTTTTTCTCATGAACATTTTAATTAAACTTGTTATTATGTTTTCGATCGAAGTTTTCACAGAACGTTTATTTCAGTATTTTGTGTAAGATGCTACCAATGTGCATCATCCCAAGATAATAAAGGAGAAGACAACTGTGGTGCGTACAAGAAATTTGACAAAGAAAGTCACATAGCAGTTGAATGTTTCAGCGATGAATCCCACATGCCTGGGTCTTTCTGTATGAAGTTGACTCAGCAAGGACCTAAAGGATTTATTTGTAAGTCTTTTGAGAACTCTATTATTATTTACAGTTAATTTAAGGTTTATCTACTTATTATAGTCATAAAATGTACCTATAACAATAGATTAGGCCACAAGGGTCGTCTTATAAATTAAAATAGGTTTTGTACAGATACTTGTCTATAACTCAATATCCAGGAAGTCTGCATTTTATACATTCTTAAATAGCATGTCAATAGACAGCACACCCTAAACATAACAGGTGGGTCACTCCCTAAAATTATGTCTTTTTCAATATAATTCTTGTCATTCTTTAATTTACATTTGTTTATCACATCATATTTGACAAATATGGTGCTCAAACTGACAAATCAGGTCTGATAATAAGTCCCAAAGCTAACTTCATTAAATTAACCTATCAGTCTACTAGCTTTGGTGCTAAGACTACTCTCCCTTATCATCACTGCATCCTCTGCCTTCTGCACCCATAAACAATAACTTACTACGAAATCCATGTTTTCAGGGGATGGCAGATGGCGTCAAGTAATCCGACGCTGTGCTTCAGTGGCTGAAACTGGAGTCACCGGTGTTTGTAACTGGGGTGTCTATGAGAATGGAGTATATTGGGAAGAATGTTACTGTTCGGCTGATGAATGCAACGGTTCCTCATTCATCACCTCGTCTGTTACGCTTATTGTGTGTACTCTAGGAACTGTTTTCTCCTTGTACAAATTATTATAGTAAGCTTTAATATTTTTAATAATGTGCCTTATGATAATTTTTTACATTATGATTTTTATCTCACACAAAAACTAGTTACAAATACTAGAATTTTAAGATATATCTTGAAAGTCTGATGAGAGACACTGCCTAAACATGTTTATTAGGTGACTTGATAGAATCATGTTATTACGATTATATTCAGGATTCATCCCAACGGCATTAGAATTAAAGTGATGTTTTGTGAATCTCCAATGACATCTTTCATGAAAAATTCCAATGGTTAAATGACTATTGCCATTACTTCAAACTACTGTCTGATTGTTAATACAGAGTATAGATTAGATAATTGTAATAATTCAAAATGAATGCTGAATTTTATATCCCTATGCTCTAACAAAGTTTTATGTTTAACTGTCAAATTTCCATTTGGAATCATAACAATACTTATTAAAGGTGTCAAGGTTAACACTATACTGCAAGTCAAAGTGACGGTGTTACATTTGAATTGCTGATAAATCGCCTTTCAAGATAATTACAATCAAATAATATCTTTTAGAGAGTTTTATGCCTGTTTAAAATGGCAAATTAACCCAAAAAAGGGGTGCATCACAGGAGTAATTCCGAGCAAACCTAGTAAGTTACCGAAGTACAGCTGATTGTCCTCTATGACCTGTGTGTAGTGACACAAAAAAGACACCATAGAAAATCTATAGTGTCTGGGACCCGGCAACCATCTGTCTTTATGAATTATTCCAGTAGAATAGAGAAAATCAAAATATATCTATGAGTGTGTGTGTGTATAAAAATTATAGTGTAAGTTTAACTTTGAAGACTAATGAAATACGTCCTTACTGTAATTACTTTAAATACAAGAATTCCACTAGATATTTATATGAATCTCAAACATTTTTTAGAATATGAACTTAAAATAAGATAAATGCTAATTGGCATCTGTTGGTTTAAAGTATGCTAATAAATGATACATTTATTAGCATCAAGTTTAGTTGTATTTTAACAATTTGTACTGTTTAGTATTGCAATGTTGAAATTAAAGTGTTTTCATGGGAAAAGTTTGTTACAGTCAGTATTACCACAAGCAGAAGTTACAAATCGTTTTTTAGCATTTGGCGATAAGGTTCGCAGTTTTATGTACGACTCAATAACATGGACAAAATAACGTGGGTGTACTACGGTACAGATCTGCCTATTCCTTTGGGGACTACACTTTCTTTTTCTTTCTTTCTTTCTTTTTTAAAAAACGGTTTCCTACACTAAGATTTCTCCTGTATCGTGGGTACAGTTTACAAACATACATGTCACATGCACAACAACCAGACCCGAAACAACTATCTGTAGATCATACAAATATTTGTTCCGTGCGGGGATCGAACCCGCGACACGTAGTGCAGAATCTACTAACCTATTCAACTGCGCATGCGCTGCGATTTTCAATATTAGGTACTACTAATTGTGGTAATACGTAATACATGCACTCCTGTATTATATAAGTGCTATAGCGCTCAGTGACAGATTTGTATGAAACTTGTGTTCTAGAACATATTATAATATATACCAGAGACTGGTAACAATAAATATTGTTATACATTGATTGTTCTGGTTTCTTTCTATAGTTATTATTGCAGAATTTATTTCGAATACCTCGAACAGAATGTAGGAATGTTTTAAAATACTGAACGTGTATTAGCATTTGCAATTCACATAATTAGTTGTTATAAACAGACACTGTAAAGCGATTGTCACGAGTTAGTACTCACGTGCACATAATTTTTGAATGGGTATGGGGGGGGGGGTTATTTCACTAATATAATATTACCTACAATTTTCGTAAATTGTCTGTTTTCAGGAGGTTTGTCAATTTTTTTTATCTTATCTAATCGCTTTGCCACTACTCCAACCGTGCCGTCGAATGATTTAGGAGGTGCAAATTTTACTATATAGAGATTATCAGTATCACCCTGGAATTTTGAATTGTGACCGGTAAATGCTAATAGACTCGTCCCCTATTACATAGGACTCAATAACACCATCGGCAAATCTTACGCTCAGCAGTCGCGCGTCCGAGCACTAAACCAATGATGCAGTCTCATCCACGATATCTCCCTATTCGCCACAACTTATAGGATATTCTACTTACTATACTATTTGAAGATACTACTCGGCAGGCATATATAAAAGTAAGGTACCTAAGGCAGTGCCAGATTAACCACGTAGCAAGTATCAATTGCTACGGGCCCCGCGTATCCAAGCCCACCTCCGCCTGAGCGTAATTTTTTGAGTGCGACTCAATAAGACGTGGTATATTGAATTTACTTGATGTCACAAAAACGTGAAACGTTACTCCTGTTTTCCGACTAAGAAAATCCACTTCAGACAATCGGTAACGGATTATTTTGTTGGTGAAAATAAAACACAGAATTTCATACGGTAAACGCACAAGTTCTACAAAAAGTCACTTAAGAGCCAATAGCAGATCAATAGAATTTGCTGCGGGCCCCGCACTTGCTTAATCTGGCACTGAGATATATTGTGGAGTTATGTGAATGACTGACCTATATGACAAACAAAATATCAAATTTAAATTAATATGGCGACAACAGTCACCATGATTTCCCTAGAGATATATCTGTAGTTCGCTTTGTGACACCCCAGTCCTGAGTAAAACAGAAAGAAAACAGTTTTCAGAAAGTTGGACTAGAGATAAAAACAAAACCACACCAAAATTGGAGCAACCTGCACGAGACTTTTGGTCTCGTGCAGGTTGCTCCAATTTTGGTTCATAAATTAGATCATAGGTTCATAAATTATATCGTCCCTGACAATTGTCCAAAATTGATGAACCATGAAATTAATTTTTAGTAACGAAACCGTAATGCCCCCTTAATTGCATGCTCAATTAACAGCTGTATGCAAGAATGCAGTAATCATTTATCTAAGTACGTACTTGTATTGAAAATTTGAAGGCTTCCGTCTCCATTCAATGTCACCAAACTAGTGTCCACTTGAGATAAGTAAATTAAGACCTACTAACAAACGTATATAAATTGTAAATCAATTATTTTCACCGACAGTTCTGTTCACTCTTTCAGTGTAACTAGCTAATTAGGTAATCATGAGTTTTGCCGATAAAGTAGTAATAGTTACAGGGGCTAGCTCAGGCATCGGCGCCGCTATCGCCATAAAATTTGCGGAAGAAGGATCCAAAGTTGCGCTGGTGGCGAGAAATGAAGCAAAACTAAAAAATATTGTTGCAAAATGTGCAGAATACGGCAAGAAGCCTTTAATGATTATCGCTGACGTTACAAAAACTGAAGATAACAAAAAAATTATAAACCAAACCATCACTGAGTTTGGAAAAATAGACGTTTTGGTAAACAACGCTGGTATAGCCGGAAAAGCAGCTATCTGGGATAAAAACGCCATGGAGGTGTACGACCGAATTATGGCAACTAATTTTCGATCAGTGGTCTATTTGACGCATCTTGCTGTTCGCCATCTGGTTGAAACTCAAGGTAACATTATCAACATCTCTAGTGTTGCTGCCGTGGACGTTATCTCGCCTGAACAATTCGCTTACTGTACTTCCAAAGCTGCACTGGACCACTTCACAAGGTCCATAGCACTTGATCTTGCGTCAAAAGGCGTGAGGGCCAATTGCGTTAATCCTGGGCCAGTGCAAACTGATATCGTTCGTAGTTTGGACGTGAATAGAAGTAAATTAGGCGAATTCTGGGAAAAGATGGCGGAAATGACAGCTCTTGGCAGAGTATCGGATCCTGAAGAAATTGCAGACTTGGTGCTGTTCATAGCCAGCAATAAAGCGAAGGCTATTACGGGTTCGTCTTACATTACTGACAATGGGACGTTGTTGAAAAGAAACAATAAGCTTGTTGAAGATTAATAAATTGTAAGAAGATTTATACTAGATACTCAGGTATCTAATGCATGTAACTATTAACCCTAAATACATTTTTCTTTTCATTAAATGTCATTGTTTCTTTATAATTACATAGTTTTTCTTTTAATATTACTAACCGTTGCCCAGTTTCAATTGCATCTTATGAAGTAAAATTATTTATTTGGCACTTAGGATTTTTCAATCACTTTAACACGTCTTTTTTAAACTAGATGGCGTCGGCATTTCCTATGACTATCCCTGAGAAGAAACGCCAAAACAAACTCAGGGGTCAAGGTCTATTTTAAAGTCCATACAGAGACTTACGGGAACTTATACATGTAAGTGCCCGAATAAAGTGTCTATTGTAAGATAAGTTACTATGTATTAATCCTGGACGTGGTTTGTGTGCCAAATATCCAACGGATGTGGCAACCGATTATGCGTGATTTTATAATATCAATCACATTTTTTAGGTCCGCCTCCTATTACTTAGGACACAATAACGGCATCGCTGAAATGTACAATATTATAGTAGGTACACCTCTGCCTTCTACCGTGATGGTATGTTATGTCACATTTTTTAACATTTAATATTAGTGTGACAACACGCCTATAACTGTCGAAGACCCTTTTCTTTGCAAACACATTGCTTGCGGGAAGTAAATCGTACCTATCGTGTAGTCACTACGATTGGAAAACCAAATGTTGGTCCCATAGGTTAGGTAGATCAAATAATGCTTTTATTTAGTTAAGTACCTACAGCTACCTACTGTTGTTTTACATATCAATAAAATGCAGTTTCATATCCTGGAGAATGTCGGCTTTCCGAATCGGTTACGAAATCAATTCACAATTTCCCCTATCGACGTCCCACTGGGTTGTTTAGGTACGCAAGGCGCATGTTTATTATTCAATTTTTTGTTTGAGACATCAAAAATAACCGCGCCTCGGGAAATCCGCGTGGGATTGTAAAAAACAAAACATTAAATTACAACGATTCAGAGAATAGGTACAACTGTACTTAAATATATTAACGCGATGAAGTTGGTGTTATAATTTATGTTTTATACCTATCTACGCTTATACGATGAGCTGAACTCCTATGCAAAGAATTGGCCCCAAATTGTAATGGACCGGCATCATGGAAAGAGGGGAGCCCTTTGCCCTGCAGTAGGACATAACGGCTACGTTTAATAATATCAGAGGCTTAATAATATATTAGGTAAGGCTGCGCTTCCACTTGTCTATAGGCATAGCACAGGCCGGATATCCTCCTCCTCGCCTCGGGACCTCCACAAAAAAGAGGCCCCCAATTTACCTAGTTTTGTTTTTCTTTGACATTCATGAAGCACTTATTTTAAACATTGAAGGCACCTCCAATAACTTTCCGATTATAATATCTAAATAAAAACACTATTTTTAAGACACGTTAATTTTATAACTGACTTAAATCCCTCATTCTATCTGGGACTGAGAAAGTTGCTCCGACGACTCACGGATGGAGAGAACCAGAACTCAAAATTCATTTAAGTTAGACTAGGTACATATAAGTAGCAATTTTTTAACGTCAAACATATGACAACTCATTCGCCCACCCACAAATAACCACTTCCTATGTGTTCTAGCTTGAGGAAAAGAAACGGCTCAACAAACTCCTGTTTGTCATTATCAAAGATATTGAAAGAATGTTCTTCCTATTTCTCTATTCACGAAAAATCCAGCCCAGCTTATACAGAATAGTGATTTAATCAATCTACTACTAACTACTAATATTATACTTAAATGTGAAAGTTTGTGAGGATGGATGGATGGACGGATGGATATTTGTTACTCAATCACACCAGAACGGCTGAACGGATCTGGATGAAATGGCACAGGGATAGATTATAGTCTGGAATAGCACATAGGCTACTTTTTATCCTGGAAAAATGTATGGATTCGTAACTCACGCGGGCGAAGCCGCGGGCGGAAGCTAGTGAACGATATTTGGGTGATGTTAATAAAATTTGATTCATCACCCACGTCCTTATTAGAAGAAGTCTTTATTCAGCAATGGATAAGCGTCTCCGAAAGAATAAAATATCAATTTGATGAAACGAAAAAGACGAAGGGATTTATAAATGGGCCCATACAACATAGCATTGTCGCATTGTCGTGGCTGCGGGTACCGTCACTCTGATTACATAGATGTTTGTTCATTTTTACGGATCTATGTACTTAAAATAATCAAGAATATGGTAATGTATATTCATACTGAGAGAGGGAGACGGCGAGACGCCTGACTGCGGTGGGATGCAATAGTTGATTGATTGAGAAGTAAGTAATATATTCAACAAGTTTACAAACATGCGGAATGTCTGAAATATGTAGATTTACTAAGCAATGATTGATTTGGTAATTAGTGGCTCACGGCCCATAATAGTTACTCTGGTAATGAATTTCAAGACGAAATTAAGACCTTAAGTTTGAGCTACCTAAGTCACAAATTACGAACGTGTACTGGTCTGGTCATGTCATAATAAGTTCTAATTTCGACTAGAAATTTAATTGTCAGAATGGTTAGGCATCCATTACCGCTAACGCGGCAGTAGAAATGCAAATTCCTTTTAAAATCTACAGTTAATAAATACTTACCTGATAAAATAAAAAGCCATTGTAAGTAGGTACATATTATTTAGACACGGTGAGGATAAACGTACTACTGGAAAAGTCATATAATATAATGATGCAAGTATGTATAATAGCTACGTACTTTTTACGATTACTTACAAATCTCCCAAACCTATATAGTAGGTACCTACCTTATTACATTATCCATATTCACCTAACAAAAAAATAAATAATGAAATTTTTTTATATACGACTTCATCGTATATAAATAAATTTCATTATCTTAAATATCATCTATAAAAATTGTTAACTTAGGTAAATTCCTAATAAAGAGTACACATTTATTCTTGCTATGAATCTATTTTCACAAATTTCAATGAACCCCTTGCTCTCACATCAAACGAATGAGGTAAAGGAAAGTGGAAAATGTCCTTTTCATAATGAATTATGGTTGCTCATTGAGCTTTCAGCGGTTCGTCTACTCGTCTGTTTCCGCCACATTTCGGAAAACATCGGAACGGCCACATAGCTTCGAACGAACCGAATGCGAGGCGGCCGGCCTTTTCTGACTCATAGCTGAGTCAACGCTACAAGTGAGTAAGCAAGCGTTCCTCGCCTCTCCCGAGCTTGTATATTTTCGTTTGAATCCCGGTCGAGGCTTGATATTTTCCCGTAGGCTCGAACCTTCAGTCCTCTGAAAGACGCGGTGGGACTTCCACATTTCCCTCGTAATTTAAAACCCGGTACAACAGTTTCATGTGGAATGATTAAGTAATCATTGAGATGCGTCGTGAAACTGTGTGATGCTTACGATATTGTGAATTGTTGTGTCATGTGTGTTGATTATTTTATAAAATTTTCGGGGTTGTAAGGGGACAATTGGTGGTGGCAGAACGAGGTCGTACTACCGTCCCTGTGAACGGGCAATACCGAATTTAGGCGCCGTAAGTATACTTTTTGTTTTTTATTGTTGCACTTATATTGATCTACTTTTGATTTGTTTATATGAAGGACGTGGGCTTGGTAAAGGTTACGACCCCTAGTCCGTGGAGGCTGGAGGGAGGGAACCTGTGACGTTATCTAACTACCCCTTGGAAAAAATTACGGGTCTATCATACCTCCCGATGTTTTATTATATTATTTAAATATTTTAATATATATTTTTTTTGTAATGATTTTGGCCACAAGTGTCCAATGCTAAAATAAAAGAATGGTTAAATATTTTTTTGTAAAATATAGTAGTATAGTAGTAAAGTAGGCAGTTCTACCTATTTCATTAAGATTTTGAATTACAATTTGGGTCTTTTATACTGTGCGGTTCGGCAAACTCCTTAGTTATGTCAATAAGTCGGGGCAAAGGTAATTGTCCCACTGCTGGACATGGACTTTGCTCAGAAGCTTAGTGCGAGTTAGTGGACTACGCACACCACAACCAAAAGCCTCGATCCTTCGTCAAGTTTCCTTAAGATATTTTCCTTCTTCGTAAATAACACTTGTGTTGATAAAATTGTGATTTGCACATGAATTAAAGAGGTGCGGGACTCGAACTCTGGGCCTCCTGCATAGAAAGCAAGCGTTCAACCGCTAGACTGTCACTGCTTCCCCATTGTTAATTATGCATGTCGAAGAAGGCGATTATGGTATGTCAGACCGATGGAGAGAAACGTCCTCCTTTAATAATGGTGTAACTTCAAATTCTGTGCCAGTAATCAAAAATAAGTATACATAATATGTGTAGTATGTAAGTCATATGGATCAAGATCTTCGTTTCCATCATCTATCATCAGTCTATCAGGAGACTGTAGATAGAGAGATTGTACAGTATCCTTATCTCCAATAGTGAACGTCTTGCGGTCGATATTTATGATAATGAAACTTTTCATCTATACTATACAGTATCTGCCTTAATTCTATGTCGTTCAAGCGTCCTGCTCGCTAGGATTTGCGGTTAATGCCCAAGTGTAGCCCGCACCCTCGGGAATATCCCATTATAATAGTATTCAATAGGTTGTCTTAGACCTAGGACAAAGGATAAGGATTTCGGGACGATTAAAAAGGACAAGCATTAGTAAAACAGTTTGCTTCAGGGCTTAACTAAAACTTTACTCTCCTTTAAATAAGGTTTCCAAAATCAGGAATATTCGTAGTTAATTATTTTATCTAAAACTCATTATGTTAATGGAATGTAGGTACGTTGCTGCTTCGAAGGCTTTATTTTTATCTCAAAAAATATGGAGGGGCGTGGAACTTAGTTAATGTTGTTTACGCGATTAATTAACGTTTTTCAATTAACAATGTTAACATGCTTTAAATATACCTACCTATACCAATGTAAAAAATTAAGGGGAAACTATAAAAGCGGGAATCCGACATGGTTTATCCAAGTTCTTCTCTTTTTAAAGCACATGTTTCGGCTTCACTTTGCGCCACGGAAAATGATTCGGTCTTTACTTAGTTACCTCAAATACTTCACCCTGTATCACGACATATGATGAGATGGTACTAGTTTAACAACTGATGGTACATTCTCGGTTGACGTCTTATGGTCATCGGTTTTCTTCTTCTGTCGAGTCGGCACTAGCAGCATGGGATTTGTTCATACTTTAGTCGATAGATTGGCCAATTAGCAAAGGTGGTTCCAATGGTGACTGTCCAAGGTGTGCCAGAACATCTTAGGTTTCACTCATGGAGGTTCTTGTTCATCTAATTGGTGAAAGGAAAGAGCCTCAATGGGTGAAGAAATATTAGATCGTCTGGCGCACCCTGGGAGTCAGTCTCAATACCACCAATGCTGAATGGCTAATCTTTCCATTACTGCATCAGTAGGTTCCATGTTATCGCTCGTGCCGATAGGATAGAAGAAGAAGAATAATTGGTGAAATCATCTATGCTAGTGTTGTCTCTGATGTCGCCAACTACAATTAACTAAGATATATTCCATTGTTTATCTATATTATAATTATTACTGTTCTTACGAAAGGTAAAGGCACAGAAACACCTAACTAAGGTTTCTTTGCTGGCTTCTGCAGCCACGCAAAGTGTAATATTAACTTGCGGAAAGGTTTTATGTGATTAGCGAATAATCAATTTTGTTGTTATCATTTTGGGCATGAGGTTATGATGCGCAAAAAATATGGTATCAAACGCACCATGAGAATGGTCAATTATATTTTAAACCAGCAGATTAAAGCAACCAATGACAGTTTGAATCAGTATTTGTTTTTCTTTTTGTTTAGATCAGTCCGATTGCCTCATTTGTCTAGTGGTCACAGGCTGTTTTGAGGTTTTCTGAAATTTTCAGAAGCAAAACGCTTGCCCTCTATAACAAGAAACTCAATAACGGCATCGACAAACTGTAGGCGTACTGCAGTACACCACCTAACCCCTCAGGGAAAACAGGCATGATGCTATGATGATATTAGATCAGTGAAACCGCTCGTTGCTATTCACGTCCAAAAGCGTACGATAGGCAACGCTGCTCCATGGTTTCCTAGACAAATAGGAAAGTAACCACATCGGACTCGCTCTGGATTACCAAATGCGTTCATGAAGAAAATTCTCACATCGTCAAAACTTGTTACGACACGCCCAAGGCATTCTCTGAAGGTCCTTAATAAAATCGATCCGCTTTGACGCATACTTATATTCTGTAAACAAGGACCCTTTTATGGGCGTTCAAGTGTACCTACATTTCTTCAAGACTCCTTCAACTAGTGGTTCATGTAACTATGATTTGATAGGCAAGTTAAATTCGGAGTTCTAATTCGGTTACAAAAAAATTGAAAATCGGGATAACGCTTCAAGTTTGCTTCGTATAGGTAGATACGCGTGATTTAATATTAAAAATTAATAAAATACCTAAATCGAATATATAAAAGTGTATAATAACAAACATTATTATATTTATGTTATTGATTATAGGGTTAATTAATTGATTAAGCCTTCATTAAAATTACTCCCGCGTGCTAAAGTCGAATACGAAAATAATCAAGTTTGGGTTTTCCTCATATTAAAGGAAAAATATTTGCATAGTGTAATGTTTACAGCATATTTCAAGCTGCTGTGAGGAATGCTATCTATTTTATTATTGGTTACATATATATATTTATCCTTTACTCCTTTCAAGGCCATATTGTCGTAAAAATAGCATCAAACTCGTATTTTCTCAAAAGTTAGGCAGAGGTGTACACCCACATTTCGCCGATGCTGTGATTAAATTCCATGTATTACGGGGCGAGCCTAGTGTCGTCTACGAGGCGCAATTACAAACTCAGAGCTGTTACTGAGATTTTTTTAACAGAAGTATTCAATCACACTGCTCAACCCGGAGATCAAAATCAACCTCACACTCCAGCCACGGTTGAGGGTACTGGACCAATGAGCAAGAATATTTTCGTATAATAATGCATTTTTCATAATATATTATTCTGGAGTCTCTAGGACCTCCCAAAGTTACCTTACAAAAAGTATTCAATAACGTTATAGGTAAATCGACACATCTGTTCCTCATAACGAGCCACGAAAGCAGTGTAAAGAATCTGCGCATCTAAATGGAATTTCGGTCTACTCCTGTTCGAAGTACCGAAGTTTTCAAGTATTGATTTCCAATGGAGGAACAAAAACTTTATGAACATTTCAATTCACATAAGTATAAAACCGTTCGCTTACTAAGAAAACTTGAACTCATTCAATGTATGCAGTGAACCGTATACGAAGTTTTTCTTAGAGGAAAACCCTAAAAAGAAAAGGATATTGCCAAGTTTCGTTTGCGACTTACGAAACTATATGTACCGTTTATGAATGGTATTATTAAAATTAATTAAGAGCTCTAGTAAGTTCCAGGTTCTATCGAAAAGCTGTCCAAAAGTCGTTGATCATGCTACATTGTGTGTGCATGTGACATGTATGTTTGTAAACTGTACCCACGATACAGGAGAAATCCTAGTGTGGGGATATGTCTTAAAAAAAAAAAAAATTGTCCCTGTACCCTATTCAGTTACCTCAGAAAGCCCTATTTCAGTAAAAAAAATATTATGAAGATTTTGGATAATGTATATAAAAACATGATATCTATATAAATATGTAATTTCTAATAAAAAGTCATCGAGATACTCGTATCGTCTATCTGTACTTATCTCTTAACGTATGTACGTGTACGCTCGTATGTTTGACTGTACTATTGAACGTATACATGCTGCATGTCATACAAGTGCATTCCATTTATTGACGCCAATTAATATTACTACTGCCAAGTTCAAATCAATTTACCAGATTGAATGAACGAATCTAGTTGAAGCTGTTTATTGTATATGGAGAGATGTACTGATTTCGTAATGTTATTTATTTACTTATTTTGTATTATGGGGAATGGGATGTAATTGTCACAACATTCACGCCTACAGATCCAGAGAGGGGAAGGCAGAGGT
This sequence comes from Shargacucullia verbasci, assembly GCA_947562105.1. NCBI lineage: Eukaryota > Metazoa > Arthropoda > Insecta > Lepidoptera > Noctuidae > Shargacucullia > Shargacucullia verbasci. The sequence continues at coordinate 5,641,909 of OX387296.1, forward strand.
ATAGGCTCATCAGTTAAAAATAAATGCAGGGTGGTATTGCATTTGTTTAAAGGGCCTGAAGCCTGAGGTTATAACGTCATCTACAAAAGAGACTTCATGGTCATTGGTACGTAATAAATTGAACACTAATTCTAACCATTGCATCATCTCCAACAACGATATTTAAAAAGGAAATACCTAAAAGAGATAAAAGGAAAAAAAAATGTCTGCGCGCATTTTAATTTCATGCATGTATGCTTAACAAATTTCTCAAAGGCAAATAATAAATTTACTATATAACGTACATATCTACGTAATTAAAATATAAAATATGGCTCTGAGAGAACACAGCATAATCCCGGAGTTCAAATTCAGAAATATTTTTAACTTGTCAAAAGATATTTTTAAAGCTGTCGTTTTTTGTTTTCGTACGAGTATCCTGTATACTCGTGAGTTTTTTAACGGGGATCTTCCTGCTCTATAGCAGCTACCTACTCTAACCGTGAGACATAGAAATATTTGTTTTTGACATCAATCTACAGTAAACCTTTTTCTACATCTTGCTGTCTCTGACCGATATGTCGACCAACGACGACGATATACGAAGGCAGAATAAACTTATTACCTTGCACATCTGGCCCTTGTAAACTTAAACACCCAACCGTGTGACGTCATCAACCTACTTACCTAGCAGAAACCCTGCTGGGCCTTGGAAGAGTCTTGGGCAGTACAACACTGAACAACTATTAGTTGTTGATGATTTTGATCCAATGACGGTTGGATGGAGTCTCTTTTTCTCTAGGTATTTGAGGTGCTTTAATAAAAATAGGATTCATAACAATGATACTATGTTTGTGGCGCCTTTAATGAATAAGGAAAAGGGCAGCGTGGGCCGCTTAGCTGCCTAGCGTGTACGGTATCCTCTAACGTAAACCTTTATAGACAATTTTAATATTAATTAATATTTTAATACTAAAAGAAGAAACACGGTCGTAATTTGGATGGAGATTAAAAAATCTTGCTGTATATATCTATTTACATTGAATATTTCAGAAGTAATATAATTCTATTACGGAATCCGTGTCCGATATATACGAGTATTTTAGAATTGCAGTCAGTTCTAAAACGTGTCCACTCGTTTATCTCTGTCAGCGAACGGACGGATGATGTCGATGAAATCCTTTACATTGATATTCGCGACACCAAACAGATCCGACTACGACAAATATAGCATTAATAAATGTCATGTCTGCCTTTACCGACGAATCGAGCAGAACCCGCGCAAACGATTGATTAACCTATGGCCCGGACTATTTAGATGTGTCATTGGTACCTACTCGTATTTGGTCACACACGCATTTGTTTTAACAAACAATGAATTAGGTACAAATCATTCCTGTATTCCAAAGCAGCTGACGTGTACAAATATTTTCCTCCATTTATAAAGATCGTTAGGTAAAGGGTGTTTCTACATTTTTATTAATTACTAGCTTCCGCTTGCAGCTTCGCCCGTGTGGTTTACGAACCCATACATTTTTCCGGGATAAAAAGTAGCCTTTGTACTATTCCAGACTATAATCTATCTCTGTGCCAAACTTCATCCAGATCCGTTCAGCCGTTCTGGCGTGATTGAGTAACAAACATCCAGCCATCCTCACAAACTTTCACATTTATAATATTAAAAGTAGGAAGTAGGATAACTCTGTTTCACTATTTATGATCATAAAAATACAAGAGATATTGAAACCAAATTATAAAGCGAAATAATAAAATCATAACTTATAGGCCTGTTTGAAGACGTGTTGTTTTTGTCCGACATGACCTTTGATAGGTAAATAAGATGATTTCACCTTGTATGTATGTATATAGTTAATAAACTGTAAATTAAACTCATTTGCTGATCTCTAACATAAAAATATCCATCTTGTTGATAACGAAGCGGAAACTAAATCTCCATAATCTGCCTTAGTTTGGTTTACCAATATTATTGGACCTGCGTTCGTAGTCCTAAATCCGGAGCAGGACCAATATATGCTCCCCTGAGCAATGTTCTATAGTTAGGTAGGAGAGCTAACCGACCTACTAATTAGATAAGAGACGCTCCGCCGAACATCTAAGCTTGGGTAAAATAAAGCACAAACAAGTGATGAGGTCTAAACGATCGAATAATGAGGAAAACCACAAAGACCGGTGTTCCAGATAAATTGTACAGATGTTGAACACAGAGTCACAACCACGCCCGATTCAATCGTTGACAGTATCATAATAGTGGTTATCTGCTCCACATTGGTTCTGAGGTCCTGGTACGTAAATCCCAAGTAGGACAGAAATAGTATTGGGGGTTTTATTTAGACCTTTTGTCCTTATAGTCATACCTTGTCTGTTATTAGTAATGATAGACTCGTTTTTGATATCTACAATAGGTAACGTTATACCTATTCAAACTTAAATTCAAAAGGTGATCTTTTGAGTTCAGGCTTCTCTACTCGTTTATTACTATGAAGAAATGGACCAGACAGACTAGAATATCATAGACCATAAAATCCACTGACAACTTACAAGCCGCTGAGCTGATTAACTTGCGTTGCATGGAGTAGAAACATGAAAAAACTCAATAGATGCATGCTCATTAAAAAAGATCGTCTCTAAGCAGGTCAACATCTGCCATGGCACTCCCAGTGCAATAACAGAAATTCATATTAGTCTGTAAACACCTATTGATGTATATGGGCCCCCTGATAGTGCATATTAAACTGTTAATGATGGTTAACTAAACGTCTGTCAAACGGATTGTTGATCGAAATATTATTATCATCGTAGAAATATTTGGAAAAGGTTCGCTCAACGATACAAAGAAAGGATAGCCTAACAAATTAATATAGAAGACAGAATATTCCGCTGCTAAATAAGTATATCTATTATTTATCCTCATACAAAAGTCTAACCATATTTATGCAGTCTGTTTTTCATGAGCCTGGCTAGATAAATATAGTTTTACCATGTTAAGAAGTTACATCGAAAATCTTCGTAATCGTAAAATTTCGGTAGACGTTCTACGGTATCTACAAGTAAAAATTACCCCAGCAATCACACATCGCGTTCAAAGACGCAGAATTTTTTAAAGACTTGTTGTCATTAGATCCTTTTAACAAAAAGAGTTTCTTTATAAATGTTGATGCCTATAAGAGAAGAAATGGACCAAAGAAAAGATGGCTACCGAGAAAGTAAACTGAGGTGAAGACTGAAGAGTGCTAGAGATTATTAGAAGATAAAGATCTAAAGCCCCGACCGGAATGAATTAAAAAAATGAATTTGTATGGCCTACAGACAGTTCTTTCAGGTCTGGCTGTTTTTGCATGTAAATATTTGCGTTTGTAAACGCACCCACGATACAGGAATAATTTCTAGAGTAGTGCAACAATTATTAGAAAAAAAAAAACCGATGTAACTTTTAAACTTGTCACTGTATGCGAACTAAGTGTGCGGTGTAAGAATGTTATTAGAGCGAGATTAAAATTCGATGAAGCGGGAAGGAAGGCTACATTCCATAATGACATTGCTTTCCACAAGTTTGTTTCTCCGTTGCGGTGCAAAAGACAATTTGTGTATGACTATGTAAAAGTATTATATGTCTTGAATTTTAGTTCTGCTTGTATAGAAAGTCTTGAGTATTTCATTAAGATTTATTATTCCTAAATAGCGTAGGATTACGACCTTATTCGTCGGAAGGTTATGCAAAGTTGTATGATTATACCATTATTAAGTCCCATGTAATAGGACGAGTAAATTGCCATCTACCAGAAATATTTCCAAACTTCAGCAGCTTCAGAATTTTAAAACAGTATACCCTAATAACACTTTATCCGACTCATGGATCGAACGCATAGCAGCCGGGTCTGCAACAATGAAGCAGTTATGGCGTATTATTTATTAAAATGAAATCAGATTATATATAATTTTAGATTTTAGTGCTGTATATACAAATATCTGGGCGACCGAGCGCCCGATCGGGAAAAAATCTTTTTCTTACGATAATTTTTTTTTCAGAGATGATACAGTTTTCGAGTAGGCGATTACAAACACAGAAATATATATATATATATATATATAAATATTGCTCGTATAAAAATACGTATAGGATAAAGGTTAAAAATACGCATGAAAACAATTGAAATAGATACTTTTCTAATAAACGCAAAAATATAAAATAATATTGGATACGTCCAGCTAATGAAATTCCGTTATTCATGACAAAAAAATATACAGGGTTAATAATTACATATTAAATTAATTAATTAATATAACAGTAATGGCAATAAGAGGAACTAACACTTTAGAATCACTATCACAATATACTCGTGAGTACATAATGTAGGTTCTGGCACAACAATCACGAGGGCACTCAATAAGACATAATCGCTACGCTTAGTGGATTAATAGCTATCGAATCTCCGCATATAATCCTCAAGCTATCCTACAATGGATAGATATCTAAATGAAAGATGTATATCACATACTACAGATACGGTAATCTATTGGTTCTTGGTAGCAGAAATCGCTGCAAATTGTACCAATTAATATACTATACATATCTACGAGGTGAAAAGAACGAACGAGACAAGGAAAGAATGATATATTTTCTTTCTGTCAAGTCTTTTATAATTGACCACTGACTGCTATAAGAATTATCACATTTGTGGACTTTGTTCCTAATCACTCTGAATGCCGTTCTTCTTAATTAGCATATAACAAATTTAATGTTTCCTTCGAGTAACTGTTCCTGTCTCAAATTTAAGGGATAACTTTCTCTCTGTGTCTCGTAGACTTTTTCCTCCCTGTATATTTAAATTCAACTATTACGTAATTAAAATTTAGATTACTGACTTTACTAGAAACAGACCAGAGGGTCTTGTACAAGTTCTCCTCAAGTTCAATCGTCGGCCTAAAATGTATGAAAAAATCGTGCGCGCGCATTTGTGTGAACTTCAATCGTAAACGCGTGCTTATTATGTAGGGTTGCCATTCCCAAATTTTGAAAACTAGGATTTGAAAGTGGTAATGCCAGGACATTTCAGATTTAAAAGCGGACGCAGTATAAGAAAACAGTGTCAATGAAACTCAATGAATAGCAATTACAATGTTTTATGAAATTATCTTCAATTAAATTATATAGGTAATATTATAAGAAATGAAATGAAGGTGAAATTATAAGAAATGAAGGATTAAATTATAAAATAACACTGATGATCAAACGCAAGGTAACGTAAGGAAAGACTGTTTAAAGAACCCAGGACGCTACTTAATAACTATCCAGAACAACCCAGGACACTCCAAAAAGCAGGACAAGTCCTGGGAAAACAGGACGGTTGGCGACCCTAATATTATGTGATGTGTCATTGTTTTATAGGTTCTAATAAGTGATGTTTCTGTCGCAGGTGATTTGATTTCCGCGAAAATTATATACGATGATTAATAACAAGGTAAAAATTTCGCAATTATCCTATAAATAAGTATCCGAAAATTTCCCGTAATTTGTCATGTCTGATGAATTGCGAACACCGATGCGCCAATTAACTGAACCGTTATTCAATTTTACCGGTATTCATCCAAATTCCTATTTCATTTTAGTAAAATAGTTCTGTAATCTGTAACTTAGCGCTTTTTGCATCTAGGAACACACTTTTATTTACAGTATTTTAATGAAATGCGAACGAATAAGTATTAATTATTTACTCGAAACAAGACACGAAATATAATGTCGAAGAAGTATCTCGGGCTTTGGAATCGTGGTTGGCAACAGGCTATTACATGGGAATTTGGGAAACAAATAACGGCCTACATCTCTGCCGAACTCCTCTGTGTAATACAGAGTGATACCAGTATACATAGAAGCTTTACTAAGCTATACCCATATTATGTTACGGGCGATCCCAGTAATTGTTTTCCGAGGAGCGTTTTGTTTACCGTTCAGAACAATTTGAGCTTCCAGAGTAGGTAGCCAAACAGATTAAATTCCCTCAAGGTAACAGAGGGGCGTTTTTTTTTATCCTCCTCTCTTGATTATGGTAACTTTGGTAGCCATAGATAATATTGTTTTTATTTAGATAAGCTTTGTAGGAAGCGGCGTCATCATCATAATATATTCGGTGGAAAATTGTTCATCAAAATCTGCCCATTAAACGTTTGAAACGTATGAACGAAATGTGTGTTTTTTTTTATCTATGAATCGAGAATATCTACTAAAACACTGCCTCAGTGGTGTAGCAGTCGCGAATGCGACTGCTGAGCGTGAGTTCCTGGGTTCGAATCCCGAGTCGGGCAAAGCGATATTGGGTTTTTCTATATGGAAATTCTCAGTAGCAGCACGGAGTCTGGAACTGTGCCGGTAGGTGGCAATAGACTGGCCCCTACTAATACATGGGACTCAATAACGCTATCGGCGAAATGTGGGTGTACAATAGTACAGCCTAACCCTTCAGGGAACACAGGCGTGATGCTACGTTATCTACTCATACTATTAAATTACCTATTAATTCTTACCTTCTTACAATACGAAAAACATTTTAAATTCTTCATACATTTGCTTTGATCACAAACAGGTACGTTATACCTCCAAAGACCTGGTTCTCAGAAAAATAATGAGAAATATTCAGTTTATAAAGATTCTACCAGTAGGTAACAGAAAATTGATTCAACTTCCGATTGCTCCTTTCGCTGGAAGCCGCTGGCATGTTTTAAAATTATATTTTCTCGCTACGACAGGTTTTTATCGAATTTGGACCTTATTTACAAGCCAGTTTGTCTTAATTTTCTTGATTTTATTTTACGTTTCACGAGGTTGATGTTTTTTTATTCGCTTTGAATAACGTTTAACGAAGTTATAGTCTGGTCTGAGCTTCGAGTGACATACAATTACCTACCTGGTAGCGCTTCCAGGACCAACGCATTTTTATGCTGAAAGTTAAAATAATGTTAGCTTTAATCCTTTTTGGTCCTCCTGTTTGAAAAGTTCCCTAAATTCTAAATTCAATAACGTGATATTAGTACGTTTATAAACTTTTTATTTCTGAAACAAATCCATTCATTGTTGGTGTAAGGATAGAGCCTCCACGAGTGAAGAAGGTGATGTCGTTTAGCACACCTTGGGAGGTCCGCCTCGATATCACCGTTGCTGACTGCCTCCACCGACGCCTGTTGACAGCACGGTTGGCGCAGTGGGTAAGTGATTAGCTGCGCTAGGTGTCGCGGGTTCGATTTCCGCACGAAACAAATATTTGTATGATCTACAGATACCTAGTTTTTTCGGGTCTGGTTGTTTGTATATGTGACATGTATTTTTGTAAACTGTACCCGATACAGGAGAATTCCTAGGGTGGGGCAACGTTTTTAAAAAAAAGAAAAGAAACACTACGACATGAACGGTTCCAAGAATTTAATCTATTACCCGTTACTGCTTGATTCAGTAACAAATAGGTATCTATATACGTAAATCTAGAAACATCTGTAAACATTCTCTAAGGAAAACATTGACTATCGATTTACAGCCTAAGCAATAGATATATGTTCCAATTTAATTGTACCTAAACGATATCCTGAACAGCTGCGTTACCTTTACCGCCCCCATGGGCGAAGTTAAAGGTAACAAAAGGGCCTTATCAGGAGGATTATCAGCACCTTCATTCTAATATTAATCCGTATGCCAAACAAGGTTACACGTATAGTGTGTAATCTTAAATCTTAAATAATAAAAAAGGGATATGTTACTAAATATTTCAATTAATAGTTTAGTATACATATAATATACTACGACACGGTTGGCGCAGTGGTTGAGAGATCGACTGCTGAGCTACGTGTCGCGGGTTCGATTCCCGCACGGAACAAATATTTGTATGATCTACAGATATTTGTTTCGGGTCTGAGTCTTCGTGTATGTGAATACACACCGTGCCTCGGAAAGCACGTAAAGCCGTTGGTCCTGCGCCTGATCTCTCTCCGGTCGTGTCGGGTTGCCGTCCCATCGGACTATGAGAGTGAAGGAATAGAGACTGCACCTGTGTTTGTTGGCACACACTTGTGCTCTATAATATCTCCTGCGTAGTTGGCTAATCTCCGTTGAGACTAGCCGCCGTGACCAAAATCGGTCAGGAGGACATTATTATTATAATATACTACACCTATTTCACCGTGAATATATAACAATCAATTGCCATGCGTTAGTCTCGTAAAAACTCGAAAATGGCTCGACCGATTTGTTTTTTTTTTTTTTATTAATTTTTTATTTACTTCAATACTGAGGTGGTTTAGTTTAAAAAAGAAAATTAGGATAAACCCCAAAAAGGAACAGCCGAAAAATCGAAATTGGTAATTGTAGAATTACCACTTCGGATTACTTCGTTAACTTTATTCATTAAAATTAGAAGTTCACACGACCGATTGTGCCAACCATCTTTATAATGTGTTTAGAGGTATGTAAAAATGAAGTTATTACCTCCGTGGCATGCCGAAACAGAATTAATTAATTATACTTAAAAATATATCTAGCCATCACTGTTAGGTACGTAAATTATAATGTTATTACAAAATTAAATGTAACATGCTTCATCAAATTCCTGAGTGGTGGATTTTCATTACGAAGGTACTTACGTACTCAGAAAGTAGGACGAGAATATTATTTATCGCGAACCTTCAAATTTTGTCCCTAATTGAGGTAATAATAAATGTTCTCATTGTTAACAATTGCTTAAATATTACAATCTATTTAATTTGTAATTTTTTGTATGTATATTTTTTTCTTTGACGTCATTGAAATCTGAAAATAGTAGTACCTAATAAAACCTTAGTTTCTAATGCTCTTATTTTTTTTAGAAAGATTTGCCGGTTCGCAATGGTTATTTCAAAGCTGACTGCCCAGGGTGCACCAGACGATCTTAGGGTACGTCATTTGTAGAGGCTCTACTTTTACGTCCATAGGACACGTATACATAGGTTTCTCCATAACACTCGTTTCTCTGCCTTCTATATATTATCAAGTCTACCACAGATCTCTCCTTAGGATTTTCAATCTACTGAGCTATACGTTTTGAAAGAAGATTTAGTTTCGTCGAAATCGAATCGAAAGAAAATTTAGTTTCGTCGAGATTTGAACTGCTGGTTGGAACTAGCGTTTAAAGTAATAACTTCCACTCAAAAGGACAAGTTACCAAGAATCTTGCATTCATATTGTTTCTATGAATTATTTATTGTACTGAGTAACTTTTATTCATTTAAAACTCTTTACAAGTCGCAAGTCTTGGAAGTGCAATGAATGCTTATTCTAGGAAGCGGTAAAAGGTTAGTTTATAAGGGTGGCGTCTAATAAAAACAATAATTATAATTACCGGTAAGTCTATTTTGATTAAACACTTTTTATCTGCAAAGCTACTATCTCGTCTTCAACAAAAAGAAAATAAAAAAAATCCTCGAAAGGCGTCCCCATCCCTTGAATGATTCCTGTATCGCAGATGCATTTACAAACATCAATATTAATATGCACAAACACGCAGACGCGGAACAACTATCTGTAAATTCGTGCGGAACTCAAACGCGACACGTAACGCAGCAGTCGAACAATCGCCAGCCAATACAGGTACAATTCCCAACTCCGGGTTACTACTGAAAATCTACACATAATCCCCAAAACACTGCGTGATCTGGGAATCAAACCCAAGACAAGACTAGACCAATGATTGTATTACTGTGAAAAGTATTAAACTGCTAAAACCGTTCAAATAGCCCCAGATATTGTATGTTCACAGTACCTATAATGTTACTGACGATATACAAGGCTCTCTATGATTCTTCGATCCATAAGTATCTATGTATTCAAATTTGAGTTTAAGACATCGAACGGTATCTCTATATACACATCCGATTGCTATAAAATAGGCTTATTAACTTTTTCCACCGCAATTCGCAAACAAACAATCAGAGAACAAGTAAACCATAATAACTGCAGACTGAGCTTCATACGTACCAATACATACATTGAAAATGATATTCAATATTGACCCTTGTGTATATATCATACAAAGATTTTATTCCCTTTTCGCAATACACAAATACATAGCAACAACGGCGCTATACCAAATAAGGTAGCTAGCAATTTCTACTAAAAGGGTCGGATAAATAAACAGAGAATCAAATTATACCATTTGTCGTTCTAATTGCGTAGTTTTGTTGCTGTTTTGTTTGGGGTCCAATAAAAACAGCCATTGGATACAGTTAAAATCAAAATTGGTTCTACGCTCGGTCCTCCTTGTTATTCAATTACAAAGAGCAAGACATCTAAAGAATTTTCGTTGGTCGACATTTAGGTTATTCCTGTGGACTAGCCTGAAGTACAAAGTAAATTAGTGTGGCCCACGTATGGCCCAAAGTGACAATAATTGTAGTATCTGCCCTATCAATTACAAAGCCTCGTATCTACATCATAAGTTCTTCTTCATCATCATGATTATCTTGATCTTTGACTAACTCTTCTTTAACTAACATAGAATAGAATAAACTTTATTTCAAGTCTCAGACCCATATAGGTCAATAACAGCTAAAACCTAGTAAATAAAATTGCACTGTGATACATGCAACCGGCAACAGTGAACTACATATGGGCAATCCACCCTGTCAGCAATCGTATTCAGAAGCCTGTTGGAACATATAGACAATATTGCTTCAACTACTTCATTGCGTCCCTTCTCAAAACTTTAATTTCTAAAGACGACATGTCATTTACGTCGTGGGCTATGTTCGGTGTTCTCGTGTTCCTAAACTTACACAGTGAATGTACGTCCTTTCCATTATCTACGAACAAACGAGTTAAACTTTCAAGATAAACCAAATTATTGTCACATGACGACGGTAATAAGGAAATTTGATGATGCTTTTAGATACAATCGTATATGAAAATAGGTGGAGCTCTCAGTCCTGTTTGCTTGTGAGCTATTTAAAAATCAGTCCAAGGAGCTTAACGGCACTCGAAGTTTCATCCAAGTAGAAAGTTTAGGGTTAGGCTTAGGGTTTCGGGTGAGACAGTAGGAGAACCTAAAATGTGTAAATATAAGTTGGAATAGAAACCTCTATGTCAAACTATATTATATTCTTCCTATTTCAGTAGTTGTTTATTGGCATTACCGGAAATAAATAGTAAAGCATTTGAATATAATTATGGGATCTACCAACTTACCAAAGTAAAATAAGACCAAAATATTAATTCAATCAAACCTGCATTTCAAATCTCAATCGAGTAAGGATTTTTCCTTCAGAGTAGCTATAAAATAAATTATTCATCGGAGCTACAACCAACTGATGCGAGCTCCTTTACAACAGTGTATCAAAACTGTACAATGACAAGAATAATAATTTGACTACCACTAAGTTGAAAGGTTATTACAAAAGTTTTTGGGCCTCCTTTTGCACTAGACAAGTTTACAGTTACAATGACAAGAGAATTGCAGAATACTTACTGCTCACAGTCAAACAACGCACTAATTCAATTTGGCAAAGTTTCATTAAACTCTTGGACCGAGATCAAGAAATTAAGCTTTGATCAAAGGAATTCTAAACTAACAGGATCTTTGGATCTTCCTTGTGTTTGAATAATCTTACGGTTTTCAAAGCACCTCTTGAAAGCTTGTATACCCATCTATCTACCTTCATACCATATGTAGATAACAATGAAACTGGAGAATCATTGTGTGATCGTACAATTCACGCAAACATAGGTGCCAATTACAAACAGTTATAAAGCATTCATTGTAAATAGTTACTTTTATATGCGAATAAATATCAATCCATTCTGAATATCTACCTATTAACGATACCTCAACGTATAATTAACATTGTAATGGTTCTGTGGAAGCTATTCAATCGAAATCATATTCCAATTAATTTGTCCTTTTGTTCAATTTGTTATAAATTACAACTCGGTTTTTATTGTTATGATGAATGTTATGGTTTCACTCAATGATTTCAAATATGTAGACATAGGTGCAGTGGGTATTGCTCCAACGACAAGAGCTCTCTTAAATTAAAGAAGAAGATGCATGGATGAAGAATGCTATTTTAAAGTATAATTACTTTATTCTTCAATAAACATCGTCAAAGTTAAATCAGTTTAAGCAAGAGTACCTGGAACAAATGGATACATAGATAGAATAGATCTACAATTTATGAATATTTGTCCTGCCGATCAGGGTCTACAATAATTAAAATGTTTCAATTATTATAAAGTTACATGGAATGAAAACATTAGAAATATAAGGAAGGTAGTTATGCAGCAACATACCTCTAGTATATAAATCTATACAGTATGTCATGCCAGATGCTCCTTAAATGTCTGTTTGAACCCTGTATGAAAATAGTTGTAGCGACAAATGCTTAGTTCAATGTGATATTAAGCACGGTTGCATCATTATCAAGTCTGGTATCGGTTAATCTATTATAGTCGCATGTTTAACATAATTTCTGAACATTCAATTAAGATAAGAACTGATAGAGAAGCAGAGATTACAATACTTCCGCCTGGGTGTTCTGTTCAAACAAAGAGTTTTGTAAACAAAGCGATTACAGTAACTGGTGTAATTTCTGGAGAGCTGCCACCAAAGTCAAATTGTCAAAACAACGTGCGAAAATAACAATAGATAGTAAAAACAAGACCAAACTTAAAAATGTTTCGGAAATCTGTTAAAAAAACGATGTGACCAAATATGAAGATGTAAAGAGAATCATTAGCGATATAGAGGAACATTTCGGGAAAACCGGATTTGTTAGTATCTAAATAACGCCGTTATTTGCAACCCCGTCAATATCCTCAAGCCTCATGCTATCGAAAGTCGCATCAAATCTTAGATGCTAGTAGTATTTATTGAAACTCAAGGCAATATAGTAAATATCTCCAATGCCGCCGCAACGGGAATATTATGGACTGAAATCTTTGCGTATTGTACATATAAAGCTGCGTGTGACATTTCTCAAAAAGTGCTGCTTTGCAACGTGCACTAAAAGGTTCGCTTGAATTGTATAACTCCGGAGTCGGAAAACTGATTTCCTAGAAAAAAGTTAGGATGGACAATGCTGAAGAAGAAAAAAAATTGAGAAACGATAACGAATAAGATTGGGAAGATTGATGTTTTAGAGGAAGTGGCAGACCTTATGATATTTTTTGGTAAAGATAGAGCGAAGAGTGTCACAAGACTGTCATACGTTATTGATAAAAAGAGCTTTGTTAAAAGATCTGAATAATATAAAAGAATATATAAACTTTACAATCATGACATTACAATCTTAACATTTGTCAAAAAAAACAACTTAAGTCGCAAAAATTGTACTAACTAAGCATTTTTTCGGTATATTGTGAAACAAGAACACCGTAACATATGTGACCTATACTGTCAGCGCCCAGCGGCGAACTTCGGGTTTTAAATAGCATAAAGCGAGGGTTCGTTTCGGAGAAACAGGTGTGGCGATCATAACACAACAATCACGCTTCTATTCCCCAAAGAGTTAGGCAGAAATATACCTACAATTTCGACAAAAAGATCCTTTTTCATGGGAGATACTAACAGTATCGGCGAAATGTGGGTGTAAATTAGTACACCATTGCCTATGCCCACTTTTCTGCCCGTTTATTTTTTCCTTGTTTAGTGGTAATTACTTGATTACTACGAAGTTACTTAAAATTTGAAATGAAATTATTTTATTTTACATTACATTTTAATTGTATTGTGGTATTTCAAATAAATAGGTATGAATACACACTGTCAATTTTAAAATTCATATTCATCTTGTATAATTTTATCTCCATATAAAATACCAACGAAAATACTGTCACGTAAACTATTTTGATTGGGTGGGGTCGTATAAATTCTTCGTAAATGTCGTCAAAACAGTACACCACAGCTCACAGGCGTATTCACTGTTCGCGGAACGTACGGGGCCTGCTCTATTAACCCAGATTCAAAGATTCTGCGAAATATTCCAAAAGAGCTTTTAATTTTTATGCTGATAGAGGGATACATGAATAAAAAGTGTTTTAAATTGCTTACGCTGAGGATATGCCTAGCTAAAAACACATAGGGAAGGTAAATGTGATTCTATTTCTTAAAATAGCCCGATCGTAGAATGCTGTCATGTTGCCTGTAATCCTAACTTTTCTTTACTAAATCTATAAAACTGTACAAGGCTGTATTCTTAACTACTAGTAAAATAGTTATCTTAGTTTGTAAATTGTTTTCCATTGCATATGCAATGTTATATAGTAAGAAAGAATCATTCCTAGGCAAAGTTAAGAGTGCAAGCAATGTTACGGCATTCTACGGTACTATGCTTGGAATGTGAGTCCTGATTTGACACATTAACTCGATGTCATGTGCATCATGGCCGCAACCGCTACTAGTAAGCATCAGGTCCTGGGTTTTGTGCTACACGTGTCGGGGAAAAAGTAATTGATGATTTCAGTACAGAAACACTCAATTGCAGCACGGAGGCTGCGGCGCCTGGTTAGAAAATAGGCTCGCCTAATATTACGATATCAGCAAAATATGGGTGTAAAGTACACCTCTGGCTAATCCTAAGAGGAGTACAGTCAGCATCAATAAAATGTATACACATAACAAAATTCAAAAGCAATTTTTAGAGGAAATAGAATCAAATCAACATTGAAATCTTGACCAAATTTATACATAGTATCTATGGATCTATAAAAAATACATAGTCATTTAAATTTTATGATTCTAACCAACAGAATTTTCCAAGAATAAGCGTTTGAATTTCGCTACATGTTTACATATTTTTGATGCTGACTGTACAGGCGTGATGCTATGTGTCAACAGTACCGTTTAGATAGAAGTAATCAAAACAAGTGATCCGATTGCGATTAGTATCTCCAAGCTATCTAATCATTGCATCAGCTCAGGCATGGGATTGAGTTGGACGAAAGTTTTATCGAATACACCAATTTCACGGTTGGACAACCACTGGCTGAGTCTGTCCCGTAGAACGAAGCGGTAACGCGATGCATTGACGTCTATTTCGTTTCTTTTGTCCCCATAAATCGAGCTTAAGTCTCTGTGGCTATATTTCATTTTCTTTATCCAATGATGCTAGATTAAAAATATCCTTTCGTACTGAAACCAGTGGGAAAGTGGGGGAGTAGCTTTGATACTAGGAATTTTTTAAAGTAGCCTAATGCGTATTGCTGTCATATGAGTCTAAAACGTCTGGAAATAAGCAGCTTCCAATAAAGAATCGACTTTATGAGTCTCGATGACGAACGCATGTTCTCAAATATTTCTATTATATTACCTAAGAAAGAATATTAAATAACATGCTAAAACTTTCGCGGAATTCAGATACTATTCCGCAAAGGGTTAATCAAAGGTATTACATTATATAATAACTAGCTTCCGCTCGCGGCTTTGCACGCGTGATTTACGAACCCGTACATTTTCCCGGAATAAAAAGTAGCCTATGTGCTATTCCAGATTATAATATATCTCTGTGCCATAATCTATCTCTGTGCCATTTCATCCAGATCCGTTCAGCCGCTCTGGCGTGAAAGAGTAACAAAGATCCATCAATCCTCACAAACTTTCACATTTATAATATTAGTAGGATTATATTACCTACTGTTGCACACCCATATCTTGCCGATGCAGTAATTAAGTCCCATGTAATAGGGAGCGAGCCTATCGAGATCATATACCGGACCTAACTCCAAACTCCAGGCTGCTACTAATCATTTTATATAAAGAAAATCCTAACAACATTTTGTACAACCCAGGAATTGAACTTAAGACCTAACGCTCAACAGCCCTGCTTTCGACCACTAGACCATGACGTCTTACAGCGCAGCAATTCTCGTGTATCCACAAAAAGAAGTTAAGAATTCATCCGGTTCCCGAATAGATAAAATACTGATATTCTGCATCTGGTCAGATGGAGAATAGATAGGCAGATGCAGATAATTCTAACCAGATGCAGAATATCATCATTATTTTACATTTGGGCTTCTACATTTTTTCTTTAGCTTCTTTTCTGAAAGATAAGGACTTGATGTGAAAAATGGTAAGCCATCCAAGTCATAATTATGCAGCGGTCCTATAGACGCCTGTCATTAATAAGTTTTGAAAGCTTGTGTGTATACAACGGATGAACAATAGACGGCAGAGTGAAAGTAATTGCAAGTGATGGATATAACTTGAGAAAGTTCAACAAAAGCTTGATCTAAGATAGCGTAAGAATAGCCGAGACTCGAGAGGACATTTTGAAAATTGCATCAAGTGAAGTGCACTCCGTAAATCATTCTATTGTAAGGTTATCTTAACCCTTTCCATGTCCCGTGAATCACAGAACATACAGTAAATATTATGTTACCTAACATTAAACAGTTAAAACAACGTGTTATATATTTTTGTTTTTGCTGCCTCAGTGGTCCAGTGTTCGAAAACACGGCTGGTGACAGTGAGGTTCTAGGTTCGATTCCTTGGCTGGTAATCGGTATTTCTGTTTGTTAATTCTCAGTAGCAGCCTGGAGTTTGGAATTGTACGCGATAGATGGTAATTGGCTCGCCCTCTAATACATAGGACTAAATAATAGCATCGGTGATATTTAAGCATAAAAAAGTATAGAGCAACTCTCGGAAATATAGCCTTTATGTTATGTTATGTTTATTAAACATTTTAATTAACGTCTTATTACATTATGTATAGGGTTTTATTTTTATTTTGCTTTGTTTTGTGTTGTGGGCGGTGCGGTATTTTCAGCCCACGTAAAATTAATTAACTTGAAGCAAAGACACTGAGAGATATACGATTCAGACCAGCAAATTAATTTTCACTAAATTCATAATTCATGTACAATCAGTACAGATTTTTGAAGTAAGGTTAAATATTCTAAAAGGTGGATTACTTACGTCGTTAGTACTCAAATTCATAGTTTTTTAAAAGTGCCTGCGAATTTACAGAATTGGGTTGGTCCGGGTGACCCGGGTACGTCTTAAAACTGCGGCCAGACACCGGAGGACGGGCAGCAGCGTCCTCTCACTAATCGGTGAGCCACTACGATCTCCTAAACCGCCTGCCAAGCGTGGGGATTATGGCAAACCTTAGGGGAGGCCTTCGTTCAGCAGTGGACGGGCATGAAACACCATGAAAACTCTTTAAAAAAAATTGTTTTACAATGAATAATCTTAAATTTATTATTTACTTTTACTTTACAACCACATTTCGGCGATACCGGTATTCAGTCCCATGTAATAGGGGGCTAGCCTGTTGCCGTCTATCGGACACAGTTTCAGACTACGTGCTGCTACTGAGAATGTCCATACAGAAAAACCCAATAAACCTTTGCCCGGGAATCGAACACAGGACCTCACGCTCAGCAGTTGCGCTTGCAACCACTAGACCAGGGAGACAATATAAATATATAGTGTGGGTAAATAAGACATCTTTGAACACTTAAACATCGTTCTACCAAAGCTGTGCAAAGTCTGCATGAAAATAAATGTATAGGTAGTATTATAATAAAAGCACTAGGTACCTACCAGAATAAACTCTATTCTGGTACCTAGTCTGTTATTCTCGCGAATTACGATTGGCCTTCTCACACTGAGAAGAGACCCAACTATGGGTCAGTAATGGTCATAACTATAATTATTACTTAATGTCACACAATGAACATCCTTAATTACGTCTGGAACGCAAAAGATTTTATTTATCTTATCGGCTTCCGTGTGGATAACACAATATTACACGGAATCAATCGATATTATTAATTTGCTTATATTTTCTATTGTCACGACCTCTCCATGAGAATGTCAATGGAACTCCATTCATTGATGACATAATAGATCCTGGAGTCTTTGTTCGTTGCTGGTTGGCATCTGGGTTTTATCAAGAGTTACACACAACATAACATCAGGCTTGAATCTCCCGGAGGGCAGGCAGAGCCGTACCTACTGTTGTGTAACTACATATCTCTGATACTTTCATTCATTAATTGTTCCTTGTACTAATGGCGATACTATACTCCTTGCTGCTTCTCAAAATTGCCATACAGTAACAATCAATAACATTTTGCCTGAACCGCATATCAGACCCAGGATCTCATGCCTCGCAGTATAGTAGTTGCGAATACTGAACCAACGAAGCAGTTTTTTTTTTATGACTGATAATGTTGATATTCAGCCGCGCGTAGAATATAAATAATTACTTGTGTCATAGTATAAACACTTGATGTACAGGGAGGAGAAGTGTGTTAATAAGTAGAGTTTAAAGTATGAATGAATGGCTATACGAGGGGCAATCCAAACAAAAGATGGATGGATTGTGCAATGGACATGAATGAGAAGACAGCGAATTCAGGAATTACGTCTCGTAGAGATGTATGGAAGAAAAGGACATATTGCGACACCAAATAAAATTGGATATACACGGTGAGACGAATTTTAGCTTTTTCCGTCCACAATCAGTGGCATTCGTTATCGACACATAAACAGTGTGTCTATGAATGTGTAATTGGGATTTTCTGAAATTCTCAGTAACAACACGGAGTGTAGAATTGTGCCTAGTAGATGGCAATAGGCTCGCCCCCTATTACATGGTACTTACACTTATACAAAAAGTACACCACTGCCTTACCCTTCAAAGAATAGGCGTGATGCTATGAACTTAATATGTCTCATGTGTAGTGAATACGGTGTCTTTAGATTAGAACTTCTAATCAAATACAACACAAATGCGATATTAATTCTAAATCCTACAGATATCTCGCTGCCTACATTTATTAATGTTCAGTCGTGTTTCTTTGATCGCGTTACGTTACTGTTCCTCCCCTTTCCTTATCATATTCGCATTGTACAAATGTACATTTGATTTGTAAGTATTTTTTTATTATACATATATGTTGAGAACGAATTTTTGTAATATGATTGGTTTTGTTTTAAGGAAATGAAAAACCATTCAAGCATTCAAGTATTTTGTACATAATGTACATTTCAATAAAAATATTAGTAGATATTCTATCTTAAAATTTGTTAGGTACATTAACTTATCATATTTCTATATTTTTTTATAAGAAGCTCGCTAGGGTTCTAGAAGTCCCTAGAGTTATTCAACGGACCGAGCGATCTGGCTGCTGTTACGACATGGATGGCTTACTGCTTTTTCACATCTATGTAGTTCAAGTGCTTTTGCACCTCAGTGCAGAAACTCGAAATTGTCATAACCCATCTACCATAGAATTGGTACCATCTAAAAACTGGGTTGCATATGGAAGTCGCTCCATCTAAAATACTGATATTCTACCTCACGGTTAGAATGTAAGCCAGAGGGTCTGAATTCTAAACTTTT
The DNA here is from genome assembly GCA_947562105.1 of Shargacucullia verbasci. Lineage (NCBI taxonomy): Eukaryota > Metazoa > Arthropoda > Insecta > Lepidoptera > Noctuidae > Shargacucullia > Shargacucullia verbasci. Next base: position 5,661,271 of record OX387296.1, read on the forward strand.
TGTTGTGGCTACACGAGAACCGCAGCATTATAAAACTCACATTACATTGAAATAAAAAACAACAAAAAAAACAAATGTATATAAATCTCACTGCCGAAACATTGTCATCATTTCAAAAATAAAACGTTTACGAAACTCGGAACGTAACTCGTTCATTTTTATACCTTTTAAATAATACAAAAGCTCTAAAAAGCAATGAATTAAATTACCATTCGCTTCAGGTCAACTTATTATTGTGTAATTTAAAATTCTGCCAAGTTTTACTGCTTCTTTTTTGTGTGAAATTCAATTAAACTGAGCACATTCCTGAACGAAAAACTTTCTGCGACGAAAAATGCAAATTGTTAGATTTTATCGAATCGGACTGAGTCTCGTTTCTACATCAGTTGCACAGTATGCCGCATCTATAATTTAAAGATTCTGTGACATATGTTAAAAATGTGACAGGTTTCATTATAACACTAACATCCTCCTGGAAAGTTATATGATCTATATGTTCCAGTAATTCTTCTGCCAAGCCAAAATAAATTATTCCAGAAATATGATGTTGACGATGAAGTTCGTATGAAAGGAGTTGAAATGAGAATGAATGAGAGCTTTATAGACGCATTGAACCTAGAAATTTTAATTTAATAAACAATTGAATTGAGGAAGTTCTTTTTATAAGGATTAAATTCTTGGAATATGAATGAAAAAGTTTTAAAAGGAAATGGGTGTCGGATTATTAAATAAAATGCGTGTTAGCTCATTCGTAATTCTTGCGACCTAACTAAAACGATTAGAAAACGAGAATAAAGAATAGATAAGAGTTATTGTGACCGATATAGTGCAGCCTGGAGTTGGAGCTATCCTCGGTATACCATGGGACTTATTAACGGCCTCGGCGAAATGTGGGTGTACACCTCAGCCAAACTCTTCGGGGCATACAGGCAAGATGCTAGGTTGGTAAATCGTTTTTGTTTGACTATTATACTCATGGAATTTCTTGCCTTTTCTTCTTCATAGGAACATGGCACCTTAGTCAGACTATTTATAAATGTTTGCAAATAGAGGTTCATTTTATAATATATATAAAATAGCTTTCAAATCCGAAGTTAATACCAATGTTTCGGTTGAGATACCTCCGATATGGTGGCGATATATTAGTAAAATTTTCTCTCGCCAACTGTAGCGTCTACAACAAACTAAACCCAAAGAAAATAGGTATATATAGAACAAACGTTTACATTCTATCCGTCGCTGTCGATAACGCAGTTACAGAACCATTATAAAATAAAAGTTGGACAGATCTAAGGAAATTCAAGCAGAATACAAAACAGAAAAGCGATACTAGTTACATTTCGATACACCACATTACATATTCGTACAAACTCGAATACTCGATACATGGTACAGATACGGAATGGAATCGAATACGAAATCAAATCGCAACGGTGATCAAGTTAGTAAAACGTAAAATTGGAAAATGTGATTTGCAATCCATTTCTCGATGATTTTTTCAACGAACTGAAATAACAATTAGTTACTAAAAATAGTTTATTTTTTAATAAGGGGCGTAAACTGCGTAGCTACCGCGCAGATCAGAGGATCTTCAAGGTTATAAATTAAGTGATGGTTTCTGAAGCTTGTAGTACTTATTCAAAGTTACCCAAAAAAAAGTCAATCACATTAGAAAAACACTTGGTCCCTCGAGTAGGCAAGAACTATCACAGTGCAATCGCTCATGTCATAGTGAAAAAATTAGCCAGTCAGCAATTATGATACCTAGACTAAAAAAAGAAGGGCTAGAAAAACATAATTCAATTTTTAAATATTCCCGTTTCAAAAAACTTTGTTCATCAAATAAAGTTTTGACAAGCCCTTCTATGTAGAGGAACAACGTTAACCACCGTGGGCGAATCCCTTGAATCTCATCTCCTTGTATACATAATTCAATGGCCATTATTATGTTAATATCAAGTTCTCCGTGTTAGACGGAAAAAGCAATCTTTTTTGTTGTTACGAGTTCAACGGTGGTCATTTGAACTTTAAAAAGTTTTGAAGTGATTATAGTCCTGAATCTAAAACAGGAATCACTTTATTTCGAAACAGTTTGATGCCTTGTCCGCGAAAAGACCAGAATGGTCACTAGACAAAGAAGACAATCCTGTTTTATCATTCACGGTAGTTGACTCTCCGAAAAAGGTTTTTATCTGTTTTGCGTGGTCGTGAATCGCTATGTTGGCCAAATCTTAAAGCCAATCATCTGGAAAGCTGACTCTACGCCATCCGTCACCGACCTGGGATAAGCCAGGTGATCATCTGCTGGTCACAAGGCCTCGTTTAGTCAGTGTTAGGTGCCCTTCACGCAAGTGGATAAACGTTTGGGGTAGCTGGATGCAACCGACCAAGACTGCAAAAAAAAAAAAAAAGAAATGCTATTTACTTTATATTTTAGTATCGGGATGCGTGTCACCGGTTCTCAGCATACACCTTTTGCATACAATGCAATATAAATTTAACTTAATTAAGAATACGTCACATTTTCACACGATGCTCTCGATGTTTTGTTGTACAGCAATACTCATAATTTGCTCAACCGCGATGACAAGTTCTCGCCCCTTAATCACTTCAAATTTTGTGTTAGCATACGATAAAATAATATTGTACTCGTTTTTTTATTATAAAATATTTGTTTTAATTTGATATATATGTACTTCTAATGACTTATTATTTACACTGTGATCAAGCCTATGATAAAGAACAAAGGTCTTTTTCTAATTTTCGTCACAACACCCGATTCTCTACCATCTACCTCCAGCTCAGCCTCTAATAAACGTATAGCGATGTTGTAAAACACGGACCTTCTGTACCTATTTAATAAAACGCAAAGGGATTATCTTTATTAACTAACGTAGTGCTTTGTTCCTTGTTTAGTTCGGACGGCTTCTATTTACGAATGTTTACTTTTTCTGAACGGATTCTGGCCGTGTGGCCAGCTACTGTCCAACGCAACCTGTTTGCATAAAACTCTACAGTACCCATGTAAAACTGAATTTAATGATGCAGACTGGAAAATGTTGTGGCGGATCCAATTTGCACATGTCATTTTCTTAGGATGTCATACAAGTGACATACCCTAACGACCGACTTCAACTGGTATTGGATGATTCAGAACTTATCCGATTCTATATCTAGACTTGTTGACGTATGAACTGCGTATCTAGGTCAGGCTAGAAGAAGAGTTCAAGTTTACTGTTTTCATATATGACATAACCTTCACTTGTTAATTCCGAAAGGGTGTATAGGAATTACGTTACGAGGTCCAATTTGAGGCGGGGCTTTCGGTATAGTATTTTTGTTTTGTTTTACAGATGGCAAGCAAGCTATTCTGCATGTAACTGCTTCCTAAATAATCATTTATAAAGTAGATAAGTAACTCCAATCGTGTGCAATGTACCCTATGTGTTTACATGACATAAATAAAAAAAAACTTTCCTTCACTTTTATTTCATGGCGATTTCAGCTTTATTACGCTAGATACGTAAGGTTTAAATGAAATTAAGAGGAAAATATACAATAGTAGAGCCTAATGAAACCCAGATTAAAAGATAAAGCTCATAGTTCCAGGTAGATATAAAAATATGACTCCCAGAATGCCTCATTGGTTTTCTAGTTGTATGTGCGACTGCTGACCGTGAGGTCCTGGGTTCGATTCCTGGCAAAGTGTTATTGGATTTTTCTAAATAGAAATACTCAGTAACATCACGGAATCTGGAACTGTGCCCGGTAGATGAGAATAGTCTCGTTTCTTATTATATGGGACTCAGTAACGGCATCGGCGAAATGTGGGGGTACAATAGTACACCTCAGCGTAACCCTTCGGGGAATACAGGCCTGATGCTACGTTATGTTATGCGCATAAAATTATATTTAATGACTACTTTGTCAAAAACAAATGATAAACAATTAGTTATAATACACTAAAGTGTCAAGATAATAGATCCTGATAATTTCAATAAGCCTCAAATACTGTTCTATGCAGACGCGGTTCCATCCATTGGAAATTGGCTTTTCTGTTCGATCGTAAGCTTATTAAGCTGCCTTTATGCAGCACGTGCTTGTATCTTACAAACGCTTCAATTCATTACACGTATCGACTGTGAACTGGCAACTGGTACTATCTTATTTTTGAAGAAACTATCAACCGCGTTGTGCATACAACGCGGTCGATTTTAGTACAAATTGAATGAATTCCATTTTGGCGTCTAATTTTGATTGAAGTAAAATATGCTTTTTGCAGCGCTGCCGGATATGAAATAGTTTAGAATGGTATAACCAAGTAAAATCCTCATAAAATTGAGATAGGACATGTTGCTAGTTCAGAGTCGATATGTCATTTACTTCCAGTAGGTAATTTAAAGAAGGCTTATTTCTTTACGGCTATTATATTCTTCACTGCATACATAGTAATATTAGGCACTTTTGAAAATATTCTTCTTGATAAGCGACATAAAAATGCACTTGGTCCAGAAATTAACGGAGAACTTTTGCTCAAGAGTGGGATGTAGGAACAGTAACTTTCTGATAAATGTTATGTCCGCGGATTGTTTCTGTCGTTGTTTTAATAAAACACTAGTGACTCGCCCCGGCTTCGCATGGGTAGCAGAGCATATACGCCTTCATTTTTCTGTTGTAGTGTCGTAGCAGCTTGTTACGTCGAGCATTTATTCGGCGCACGCCAGTGAAGCTCCCAGTCGGCATGATTTTTTCCGACATCTTGAACCATCATCGTCATATTTCAGCCAGTTTACACAAACCTTAACGAATTATACACTTAAACCTTCCTCATGAACATAGACAGACAGACAGACGCGGCGGGGGACTTTGTTTTATAATATGTAGTGATGAGTTGGTAAAACTTATAAATCAGTTTAGTGAATCATATAAAATTCTACATAGAGTTTGCGGTTTTAAATATTAATTAGTGGTTTTAAACTGTAAAGGTGACCTGTAAAGGTAACTATAAAATTCGATTTGACTTTAAGTTTAACAATACTCGAAAATAGAAAACCAAACGCTACTCTAAACTTTAGGTAAGTAAATATTTACAATAATAAAAAGAAAACATTACTAAAACATCAAACAAAAACAACCTTTGAACTGATCTCTCGGTCCATAGTTCTTCACATAGCAAGGATATTATGACGTCACATCGTCACAACATTTCGACTGTTTTTACTAACCAGTTATTACACTAGCGAATGTGCAAAAACATCTGATGAAGCGTGAAATTCCTTTGTGGGGACGCTTCGCCATCCTTTGTCCAATCTGACATTGTTTTTATTGTATTGCGGTTACATATGTATGTGAATACCTTTTCGGGGGTGTTTCGAAGGCCTTATTGTATCAAACAAAGCGACTGAAACGTCATATCAGCCTTTGACATTTCTCTATTTTGGACGGGCACGCACGAGTAGATTCGAATAGACAAGCTAAAGATAGTATTCTGAATTTAGTTGCTATTTGAATAAGGTGCTTTTGTGAGTAAAGCGTCATCTCCTGTCATTTAGTTTAGTAGTTTTCTACTGGAGTTACAGTCTTTAAAAATGTATGAAAACTGCTTGCGCGCGCACTTGTGTGAACTTTTATCTAAGACGTGTGCATACTGAGGACTACATTCCACATTTGGTACATCTGTCGTGCTCCTTAGTTTTGAAATGTCACTTTTATGTTCTTAATAAGATGTGGTACAATTACTTAAATATACTGAATTTCTGTACACGCAGCGTGTAGGCAATGACACAGTTGAGCTCTCACAAAATGCGCAGACACAAAACAGTTGCATCATAGCTAAACAAAAACTATATTTGTATGTTTCATGCGTATCTACACCTTTACCTACAAATATTTCTGTAGCTGCTAACAATTGCTGATTTTGCCAGCAAATGCCCCGAAATTTTAAATGGGAATGTCTACTGCTCGATGTTTCACGTTGCCAGTTGCTTTTGTTTACGGGTGACTGCACTTGATTGTCCGGTTGATGTGTAAACAACACAACCTCTTATTGGTTTCGAAATGTACCGACCGTGAACTATTTAACGTCAGGGATTTCCCGCAACAAAACAATATTTTATACATAGCATGACGACTGTATTTCCCTAAGGGTGACGCAGAGGTCTACTTTTGTACACCCACATTTCGCCGCTGCCGTTATTGAGTCCCATGTATCTAATAGGAGGCGAGCCTATTACCATCTACTGGGCACAGTTCCAGATTCTGTGCTGTTACTGAGAATTTCCATATAGAAAAACTCAATTAAACTTTGCTCGATCCGGTACCATTATTGATTGTACATATTTTGATAAATTAATAACAAAACAACGAAAAGTTCAACTGCTAAGTATGTCCCTAACGATACTTAGTTTAACTTAGGGGAGCGGGGGGCTAGTTGTAACAATTTTTAGTTTTTTCATTGGGGAAGTCAAAATATTGAATATTTTCATCATGAAGCACTTTAAAATAAGAGAACGTCTATTCAGGTATCAATCAGAAAGATTATTGGGCTTAAATTGATAAGAAATGCTTGTATAAATGACTTTTTGTGAAAGTTGTAGTATGTTACAACTTACCCCGTTCTTGGGGCTAATTGTAACTGGCGTGGGGTAAGTAGTAACAACATTAAAAAACAACATATTTGTTTGATTTTAAAGCATTTATTGTAAATCAGTATGAGATATATTACTTATAAAGTATTTATTACAACCTAATGAGGTAACCAGTGTCTCTTTATCAACATTTTGATATTTTTTGTCGCTTAGTATCTATTTAGTCTTTTAAACAAAATAACAACATGTCTATCAACAGACAAAATAATTTTCAATTATTGAAGAGTGATAGTTTTGGATTTCTTTTCATGATTTTTTTAAACCAATCTGCTCCAACCTTTTACCTTTTTTTATTTTTTTACCATTTTTGTACCAAAACGGAGGGATGTTTTTAACGCCTTTAAATACGAAGTCGCTAAATCTCTTACCTTCTTTAATTTCTCATCCTAAGACAAAAAGAAATTTGATTAAGATAAATCTGTTAGGTCTGCAATAGGTAAGACCTTTGCACAGTAGTGGAATAATGTACTTGAATTTTGTTACAATGTGCCCCAAAATTTCGTTACAACTAGCCCCATGACAAAATTTTGAATATTTTTGATTATTAAAAAAAAAGTTTATGTTATTATCCAATGAAAGTAGTTACGTACGACAGCTTAATGTATTGACTATATAAATTAATAGATACTCATTTCAAAAAGACATTGCCGTAACTTAGAATCAAACTTTACGAACTTAATTTTTTTATATTATCTGGCAAAAATGGTGCACCTACTCATGACCACTCACTGCGTTCTCCCGCACCTCACTGACTGTGCTTGTGTCATAGGCCCGTTTATAAGGAGCAGATTAAGTGTAAATTGGAAACAAAATATTCGAAACCTGCTGAGTAATTAAGCTGTTACTACTTACCCCTGTTACAACTAGCCCCCCTCTCCCCTACCTACCATTACAGCATTAAGAAAAGTTACAACAGACTCGATAATTTAGTTCGTAAACAAATTTACAAACGCTTAATAGCTTTTCGTTAATAGTCTGTTTTTATTCAAAAAACGCCAATTTAAAGTTTCTTGTTTGTTATCTGAAACAACGGAACAGCGAATTCAATGGGACACTGAGTTAAAAAAAAAACGAAAAAAGAAGCTCGTAATTCGATTTTTGTACAAAGTAAATGCGGGTTCATTCATACAAAGAAAGAGTAAATAACGATATTATGAAGTAAGTATTATTAGCTTCGGCACGCGGCTTCGCCCGCGTGGTTGACGATCCCATGCATTTTTTTGCGCGGAATCCTAATTCTTTTTCTAAAATATCGGATATCTGCCAGTGAAAATCCCATCAAAATCGGTCCAGCCGTTTCAGAGATTAGCCGGAACAAACAGGCAGACAGATAGACAAACGTTATACTTTTTTTTTGTTATAAGTACCGTATATACTTTCATATGCATTTAGTAAAAAGCTGTTATGTTGAGATTACAAACGGATACATTAATATTATTTATTTTTATAGATTCAAAGGGAATATCGTACGCCTGGTTGACAGCCCAGGGTGCGCCAGACGATCTCATACTTCGTCACTATGGAGGCTCTTTCCTTGCATCTAATAAAACCTGTAACCAAATACTCATCATCTGCCTAGCCTTTTTCCAACTACATTGGGGTCTGCTTTCAATCTAACCGGTTGCGGCTGAATATCAGTATTTTACACGGAGCGACTTCCTTCTGACCGCCGCCACCCAGTAACTGGGAGACACATAAACTTTAAGTTTTGACTGGTTGTCAGACTTTTTTGGGCTACTGACACCCGTAACTTCTGTCATAGGTCTTCGTATAACACCTGGAAACAACTGCTCAACTTGCTTTCCGAGGCGCGGAGGGGTCTCAATATATGAAAAATGGTCACCCATCCAAGGATTGACCGCATCAAGTGCTGCTTAACCTCGCAGATCGACCTGTAACCAAATACTAAATTAATAATAATTCTGTTTTCAGTTAACAGTATAAGGGCTTTTGTATATTCCTGGAACCACAGCATTCACACAAATAATTAACAAATAGACTAAAGATGTACATTCAAAGACAATGAGACATGATGACAAGTGAACAAACAAATAACCCTTTCATAATTCATAGGAGCGAAGGAGAAGCTATTACGCAGAAGCAAGTCGGGGTCAACCCTAAAATGACGTTACCGAGTCATAGATTCATTTGCATACCACGGTTGTTCTTAGTTCTTGTGTGTTACTCTCCTAGTTCTCTCGCAGTTAGTTCATTCCACAAACAAAACTCCGGCTTTGATAATACTATCGCGTATCGTTAGAGAATTGTGTTTATGTTTATGGAAGGGAATGAGCTCCGATAAACATAAAACAATACGGCAAGATACGTTCATTATGTTATTTTTTAATTCTCGTTGTTCTTGACGACTTTATTATTATGTGTCACTATCTTCTGCTAAAAGCGTCTGTTAAAAGTAATTATACATACTGAATTCTAAATTCGTGTCCCGTAATACTAATATCCTACTAATCCTACTTCCTAATTATATATTATATTATATTTATGTTTTATTTTATATTATATTATATTTATTATTTTATTATAATATTATAAATGTAAAAGTTTGTGAGGATGGATTGATGGATGGATGGATCTCTGTTACTCTTTCACACCGGAACGGCTGAACCGATCTGGATGAAATTTGGCACAGAGATAGATTATAGTCTGGAATAGCACATAGGCTACTTTTTATCCCGGGAAAATGCACGGATTCGTAATCCAGGCGGGCGAAGCCGCGGGCGGAAGCTAGTCCACTATAACATTAAAACGTATGCCCGATTAGGATTACTTAATAATTAATTTCCACTTACTGCTAAGGATAAGTCTTCTCCCGCCAATTACAATCTCTGTCCCTCTGCGAGTTTGCTTGCGGTTTTCGTAATCCACGGCACGATTACCGCAGTGCGTAAGTGATTACTGTCTGCGGTAGATGTCGCGGGTTCGATTTCCGCACGGAACAAACATTTGTATGATATATGATAGTTGTTTAGGGTCTGATTGTGTATGTATATGTTTATAAACTGTACCCACGATAGAGGCCAAATCCTAGTGTATGGCAACGTTTTTAAAAACAAAACCTGTCCACCTAACTACGGAGATACCACACTACGTTTCGGCTGTCGGCTTTATTACTAACATATTTTCAATAGAAAATCTAACCAAAACATACTGTCACTCACGTGTCGAATATCCTTCGGGAAATAGACGTCATCCAGGAATGTTCCACATTTGACCGCTGGCGTTATTGAGTCCCATGTAACAGGATGCGAGACTGGTGGGTACCCAACTCCGGGCTGCTAAACTCCAAAACACTTTGTCTGATCCGAGGATCGAACTTAGGACCCCACACTCGCCTGCCGAACCTGCGACCACTAGACCAATAAACAAATCATCTGTAGATATAAAAGTAGTGAAAAACGATCCTTAATAAAGTAGTTACGGCTGAAAAAGCAATATGTCACTGTAAATAAATGGCTGCAGAAGTATTAAACAGATGTTACTCCTCTGCCTGGGTTGGACTCGTGATCGCAATTTGTAAGCAGAAACGCGCAGTAAATTCACTTTAATGTTATGAAGTGTATGTAAGAACTCCGCAGAAAGAATGTTCTGTATTTCATGAGGATAAAGATGTTTCTGTTTTAAGTAAAATCAGCATTAAAGAATTTTGTACGACCAAATACAAACAGGACGTAACATTGGTACTTAAGTGAATAAAAATAAATGTACCTACATGTTTTCTCAGGTTTATTGATAAAATTAAAAGTATAGAATTGCTAATATACGAAGGAATAGAATAAATAAAATAAAGATAAACCACATTATATGCCGAGTAACAATAACACCGCCAATTTGTACATTTTATAATATATACTTTAACAACAGAAAGACTTCATTAAAATAAAGTAAAGCAATATCGAGGCAATGTTTAACAAGTTTTCAATCCATGCTCCTATTGGACTAAAAATCCCAACAGAAAAAGATGAAAGTAAAAAAATTTAGGATAAAAAATATACGCTCGAAAAAATTATTCAATATATTAAAATTTCACTTTACAATATTTCCGACACGGATGTCAAAGACAGAGTAATAGGTGGAGAGACGGAGAAAAATAATTAAGGCTGACCGCGAACCCACATTTATAATATTGGATAAGACAGAATTTAGGAGGAAGAAATTGTATTTGATGAAATAATATATTTTGATTGAATTAAAAAAGTATTTGAGTATCTTCTGCAAAGAGACAGATTTAAAGTAAACGAAAATTCTAAATTTATGGTTTAAACTTTAAAGGGTCATGGTGTATAAAGTTTTGTAAAGAAATGGCGGTGATTTGCTTTTTAGGGTTTTAAATAACTGTTTATTTTAATTAAATAATAATCATTCATACTTTCCTGAGAAAACACTATCTGGTGATTCTATAAACCTACCTATCCCGTCATCACCTGTACATGAAACAAAATCTAGCCAAGGTAGGATAAAGTCGGCTTTTCAATCTTTGGTCGGTTTTCTCTTTTTATGTCAATGTTTTTCCTCTTACTTGTTTCTTGGTAATCATAACCAAAAGATATCAACTAACAATTTATTATAATATCTATAACATAACATACCTCTGCTCCTGCATACTTGAAAGCAAACCTAAAGTGGTTTCGTGGAAATTCAATCAACCCCCTCAGTGCCAATAATTTCATGTTAGTGAACGTTTACCTACTTATACCTATCTACGTAGATGTACCAGTTAATGACTTCATAGAACTTCACAATCTAGAGGTGAATTTTGATCAAATAAACACAGAATAGTAAAAGCCGTAACGTTTGAAATATGAAAAATAGGACCATTTTCATCAGTTACTAACAAGTGAATGAGAGATCTCAGATCTTCGTTCTTATAAAAGTCTAGATTTTATGCGTCGACCGCATTCTGTTCTGCGTGCCATCGCTCCGAGATTTTTAATTCAACAGCGCCGAACGTTGTCAATGCGTAAAATCACGTAAAACGTAATTACACGAACGCCTCAGTCGTGTTCATTGGAGAACATCGGCTTTCAATGCAAAATATGTTCTAAAGAATTCCTATTAGCTTCAATTTCGCTCTATCTTGTCGCACCCTAAGAAGTTGGTCGATTTACAGGAAACAGTTTTTAGTTAATACAACCCAAGGCGCCCCTTGGCTCAGCCATTGTTAATAAAAGCCACTATTAATTTTCCATGGCGATGGTTACCATTATGCAAATTGCAATCTGCTTAATTGCTGCGTGAATTATTGGTTTCTACTTTGTTGGAAGAAATGCAACTTTTTAAACAACAGATGAAAATTTATTTTTTGTGTAATTCTGCTGCATTGCGCTGTAGAATATTTGACTAATGAGTCTTGTTTTTTTTTTCAGATTCAGGCATGATTTGAACAATCGAGGTAAGTCGATAAAAGATGTTTAATTTTTTTAATTATACCTATAGCAATTTTTTCAATAGTTAATTCATATAATGGGGTCCGAACGCACATCTCGTTTTTAGAGTTGCAAAACGGTCGTTTAACAGTATACGGGAACAGTACCCAGAACAGTAGTGTAAGTTTCTTTTGACAAATTCTATTTATTATATCGAACGCGTTCGATGTAGTAAATCGAATGTAAAACTTACACTAGAGGTACAGAGGGCTGACCCACAACCTAATTACCTATGTAGCAATCAGTTCGCGACAGGCGAAGATCTCGCGATAACTTCTGTCAATCGTCATTTTTGTGTCATACATATATTGTATTGGCTGACAGTGAGATTGCTGTCGCGTGGCTGTCGCGCTGCTGTCGCTTTTTTACGTAATTAGGCTGCCGATCTTTGGTTAAAGAATAAACATTGTCATTCTACGTGACATGCTGTCAGTCTTCTAGGCACCTACCACCGCTTAAATGTTCGGTTAGGATAAGTAGTTCATTTTTTGTATTCAAAATGCCACATTAGTTTTGCAGTTATTTCCAACAATTTTAAGCATCGAATCTAATGAAGGATTTAAGCGTTACAAAACACCGAGTATTTACTCGTCTGTAAATGTCTAGTGCAGACTAAAGACTTCCAAATATACAGCTACAATACGCAATTCAACTCACCATAGCTGTACTAACTGCTACTTAAAATTCAACTACCCAAAATGAAGAACATACTCAAAGTAAAATAATCGTAAAAGAATAACGATATTAAAAATGAGAACTTAATAAAAATAAGGGTGCTGGTTTGCGAGAAGTTAATAATGATTTTTGTTTAACATAAAATGAGTTTTCGGAGCTCAAAACGGTCTAACGTGAGACTAAGTAAAGTAAAATCAGTTTCAATTCGTAACACCTTTGAGAGACAATCGCCGTGGATCTTGTTCAAGTTACTGAGAATTTGTTCTCTCTCGCTTCCTGCTAATTTGATTCTGCCTCTTGTATGACGAATCCTAATAGTAATAGCATGTAAAATGTTTAATCCTTGATTTGAATTATTACTGTTTTACTCACAAGGGGAACGTCGATTTAATTTAAAATGTTTAGCAATATTATTTAATTTAATTTTCTATAGATATTAACCTCAAAATAATTCTCTTAATTTTTAAAATAACACCAGCTGCTTCTTTCCTCTAAAAAAACTCTAGAACAAAAGTATTAAAATTAAAGTATTAGGTGATATAAAATAAAAATTCTTAACCTTCCAAAATCTCATTACAGGAAGGTCCTTGTAATATTCTGGGATGGAACAGGTATTCGATACCAGAATAATAAACAGCTGTATATATTATAGCCAAAGCTGTCTGTAAAGTGAAGACACGAAGACAGCCAGGGGAAACGAGGTTATATCAACCTCCGGGCTATTGTCACGGGAAAAGGGCTAAATAAAAACATTGCTGAGCACTGTACATATCTGTTCATTTGTTATTCGCATTAGTTGATTACTGAAGACGAATATTAAAAACTGAGACCTATTGAATGATCTGTTATTGATAATGATAACCTTTTCTAATAAACCCTGAAGTCATGTCATGAATAACATCAGTTTAACTATAGGAGTGCAAGGAAAGAACCTCCACGAAATCGTACGGCACAACCTGCGCAGTCAGCCTCGATACCACTATTGCGGACTGGCTAATCTTTCCACTACGGCATGAGCTATTCCCATGTGATAGCTCGTGCCGATACGACAGCTTGACATAGGTTGATTCAACGTTTCTTTGTGTGGTGGAAAGTAAAGGGGTATCACTTCTTTTTAAAGTAACCATGCAACGGATACTTGCTTATACGAAACTTATTTACTTGTAACATGAAGACTTATATTTCAAAATCGAATGTTGTATTTTCAATTCATATAAAAAGAAGTATATTGTTTCACACAACAACTATAATATGGTTGAGTTGAGCGATGCCGAGACGCGCGTCATACTAGTGAACGGGTGCCGTCTGTTGGAACTGGTCAGCTCATAGCTGCCATGTCAGTCCTATCAGAATATTTGTTATTAATTTTAAAATCTTGCTTGTTTAGTTTAGACTTTTTTTACATTGGCCTCACATAATTTTTCGAGAACAATGTATTTTAACAAAATATTGTAAGAAATTCTGAATTTAAAAGAGTAACCATGGAGTTTCTTGCCCGTTCTTCTCCATTGGAAGTCAACATTTTGGACCTGTATATGGTCTACATGAATAAAAACATATCTTATCTTATCTTATTACATTTTTCTGACGTAACACGGTGGCCGGTCGGACAATGAGTAAGAAAATTCTCAATAGCAGCCTGGAGTTTAGATTTATTCTTGTTAGTCGTAATAGCCCCTCCCCCTATATCATAAGACTCAATAACGGTATCGGTGAAATATGGTTGTATAGCGAAACACCTCTTCCTTACACACCAGACGAGACCAAAGGAAATTTTGTACAAACAATTATAAAACCATGTTCGCCCCGTGAAATCCTAAAACCTACGAAAAACAAGCTAAATTACAAATCTCTTTTGAAGTTAATTAAAGCGGGTCCCTCGAAAATGGCTTCCACTTCTAAATTACTCTAGGACTATGAGAAGTTAAATGGTGAAATGTTTGAAAAAACTCCAACAAAACTGCCATAAGATAGGCCGGAAACACATTAGTGTCGTTGCTTTATATTCGCGCTTAAATAGATGCAAATCGCACTAGACAAACATTTACGGATATGACATACACAGAATAAAGATTTATGTCTTGTGTGAGCTATTAATAACACATCCTGACTTTGTACGGATGAATTTATATCGTTACTAGTGATGCCCGCGGATACGCTTGAGTGCAAACAGCAATTTATAGAAGTTACTCTTTTTTGTTCAATCTTCTTTTCTGATAAAACTTTTTGGAGAAAACAAACGGCTTTGTTTTACGACGAAGATACATAATTCAACGATCGCCTTTTAGTTTGTGTGAGGAAATGTTTTTTGTTTTTTTTCAAGTCCTTTAAGAATTTTTAATCGGTAAAAGCTTTTTATCTTGAGAGTTGCCGATATTTTCAGAAAAAGAAAACACTGTTACTGTAATAACTTTGAAAAAGAATGGATTTAAACTCCATCCCATAGGTAAAGCACATTTCATGAGGGCAGACAAACAGACAGACAGACACGTCACGCTTACTAAGGTAGGATTTAGCGACGATATTTCATACATTATTATTTCATACAGCTATGTTAACATATGCGGTGATGCATAACAATGCGTTAGTGATATTGTAGCACTAAGCCTTGGCCTTGAAAACGAAGGCTCACCAAAGGTCCTTGTTCAGTACGATGTTTTATCATATTTCATAGAGATACGGAGACAAATGAAATAAATTCCGCACATGATTGCAGTCTCACTATTATGTATGGAATTTATTTAACCTTAGTACTGTTTTAGCAATAAATGTGCTTAAGAGGAATGTGCTCAATTTGTATTTGAATTAAGAACAACATAGTTTTTTTTTTTATATTAAGATGTTCTTAATTTAATTATGTTCTGAAAAAGTATTTATACTTTAAAATTTACGTTTTTAAAAAGTTGATTTAAGATAAGGTTTTGTATCATTTATCAAGTCTCGATGTAAAATGAACTACTTTTGTTAAGTAGGAAAGTATATATACAACGTAACATAACATAGCAACAAGCCTGTATTACCCGAAGGGTTAGGCAGAGATGTAGATACTATTGTAGACCCACATGTCACCGATGCCGTTATTGAATCCCATGTAATGGGGGCGAGCCTATTAATTAAATAGTCAGTTTCTTTGTTCTAACTTATCACCAGTTTGGTGAAAGCCTACAAATAGGTTACCGTATAATTAATTTCAATACCTAAAGGTTTTCGCAATCAACACGACTATGTTGTTTTTGAAAAGAAAACAAAATTAAAAAAGAACGACGTACTTTCCTGTTGCCGTGTAGTTACGAACTTTTTATAAAAAGTTTAATGTAATTAGTATTTAATGGAACTTCTAAGAGTGTTCAGTAAAAAAAAATGGTTTGAGAAAACAACTTTCCTATTCATTATCTTTGAAACTTTTTCTTACGATGTTACTCTAAGAGCTCAGTCATATAAAGATGTTATTTATTGAAAAGAGCAATTTGTCTATCATAGAGATATTCTCTTCCTCTATAGAATGAGTTACATAAACTTTGATTGCGTAAGCTCAACTATTTAGTTGCGCTACGAGAGTTTAATTAAGATTTTAATTTGATGTTACGAGAATTCGGAAAAAGTTAATCGAGCAATATATATACAACATAACAAACATAGCATCACGCCTGTATTCCCTAAAGGGTTAGGCAGAGGTGTACTTTGGTACACCTCGCCGATGCCGTTATTGAGTAGCGAGCCTATTGCCATCCACCGGGCACAGTTCCAGATTCCGTGCTGCTACTGAGAATTTCCATGCAGAAAAATCCAAAAACACTCCACGACTCGGGAGTCGAACCGTGGACCTCGACGCTCAGCAGTCGCGTTTGCCACCACTAGACCAATGAGGCTGTGGCCTGTAGCAGACAGAGTATATATACGCCCTATGTATTGCTATGTTTTTTGATATAGGATTTTCGATTGCGAATAGTGTAAGTTGAACTTCTAATACTTATTCCTTCCTGCGAAAGTTACATCTATGTGAATTACCGTTACAGGATTTCCTTAAGGTTTCATATCTATCAGATAAGCAGTTTTTGTGTAACAAACAAACAAGAAGTTTCTTCTTTCTAATATGATTTAGTATTACTTGGCGGCAATGCTTCACCTGTAATTTTGCTGCGTCACCCAATCAGTTTGAGTGGGGGAAATCGGTTTAAGTCGCTGTCAGTAGTCAATTGACTAAACTGGTACATCAATTTTTTTTACAATTCATCGTATTTCCAAATCGACGACACGATTGGCACAGTGACTAAGTGATTAGCTTTCTCCGCTAGGTGTCGCGAGTTCGGTTCCCGCACGGAACAAATATTAGTATGATCTACAGATAGTTGTTTCGGGTCTGGTTGTGTGTGCATGTGACATGTATGTTTGTAAAACACCCACGAGACAGGAGATATCCTAGTGTGGGGCAACGTTCTTAAAGAAAAACCTTTTTCTCTTCCTAAAAGAGGTTTCAAGTCTTTTGGCTGAATGAATATAATAGTTAAGTTAGATTTAAAATTACCTTCCAACAATAGTATCTTTCATTTATCAATCAATGGGTATTATGTGTATATATTTTTTTTTCTTTTTTGAAAAACGTTGCCCCACACTAGGAATAATTCCTGTATCGTGGGTGCGTTTACAAACACATATATTCACATACACAAACGCCCAGACCCGAAACAATTATCTGTAGATCATACAAATAATTGTTCCGTGCGGGGATCGAACCCGCGACACTTAGCGCAGAAAGCTAATCGCTTAGCCACTACGCCAACCGTGTCGTCATATTTATAGGTACTTATGCCAAAATTTCAATTATAAAGCATTCGTCAATTTAGATTTTCCTACGGTTAAATTAAAGTCGTTTTTCGTCCCGTTTTGTCCTGTACGCTTATTACGTAAACAGATGATACTATCACTTTCTTACCACTAGCTCTCTCTTGTCAGCGCCTTAAAGGACGGTGAGCCCGACCAAACAAAAAGCCACAGATATTTCGCCCCAAGTATGTAGTAGATTGTTGGTCTTCACAAAAACAGGGACCAACATAATGTCACGTTTTTCTTTCTCCAACTATTTCACTGTCTATATCACTACGCTATAGTAATATTAACGCATAGGTACAACTGCTTTATTTGTCTAGTGGTCACAAGCGCGACTGTTGATCCTGAGGTCCTGGGTTCGATTCCCAGGACGGGCAAAGTGTTATCAGATTTTTCTGGATGGAAATTCTCAGTAACAACACCGAGTCTGGAACTTTGCCCGGTTGGTGCAAAAGGCTCGCTACTATTAAATGGCACTCAATAACGGCGTCGGCGAAATGTGTGTGTTTAATAATCCTAATTAATCCTAATCTTTTGGGAATACAGGCGTGATGCTATGTTATAGTAACGCATACATACATAAACATACGGTTCTTATAACAAAAGATCTAAGATTGTCTATCAAAAGTTCCTGAGATACCAACAGTTCAGGAATCCTCAATAGTGTTTCGGAGACGTACAAGAAATTCGTTTATTAAATGCCGTGGTTACGATCCGCGACCGAAGGCACTCTATCTTCAATCCCGTCGACATCGTAAACTTGTTAGCTGTTAGTACAAGTCGAACTGGGTCTCTAATAAAATCGTATAACATCCTAAGGTGTTTGTAAAGTGGTCACGTAGCTGTATAATGAATATATCTACTGAGTATGAGCTTTATTTTTGGAAAGAAAAAAATTTATAATGCTGTAATGTAAAAAAGAAACTACAAATGCGGATGATCATTATTCTTCATCGATAATTAAATAATCTACGAAATCGACTATAGGCTGGTGATCTGGTGGCTTCTAGGCACCTATATCTCTTTTTACAAGCTTTTATTTAACTTGCAATGTAATTATGTTTGTTCGGGTGGAATCTTGCAACTCAATTTTGAAGCAGATATCTTCAACCGATTGAGCTAAAATTTTGTATACACGTTTAGTTTGGATGACAATGCATGGTTAGATGCATGGTTACAATTTTTATGGTGTAAAAGCTTGTCGCGAAATTTACCTGTGTAGATAAACAAGTAAATTAAATAACTTGACATGAAAGATTTCAATTTTTAAAATTTTCAATCTAAGTAAATACGAGTACCTAATTAAATCTCGCGACAAGCTTTTACATCATATAAATTGTGTAGTGACGTTATAAGTTGATAGTAAAAGTTTTAAAGGAAAAATTTAATTTATTCTTTTTAGTGCATTTAAATAAAAGCTTGTTTTTTAAAAAGTATTTTTATTCTACTATACTATGGTTCAAGGATCTGGCACATGAATCCTTTAGAAAAGCCAGACATACAATAAAAAAAATTGCTTCAATACTGCCTTTGCACCTTTATATCTAAATGATATAAACTCTACAAATACGATACTGATCTTTATATACTTAGTTACCGAAGTTGTTCGTTGAAACATCCTAGATAGTCGCAATGCTAACTGTTTCAGAACTTGGTACTCGTATCAACGGCCGTCAAAACTCGTTATCAGATAAATTGTCTCGCTCTCAGTTGTAGTAGCGTTTATCTTGCTCTAAATTGACAGTATTAATTCCAAGTTAACTGGTAATATCAATAGCGCTGAATCGGTGAAGGAAGTTCTTGAACTATGTAGGTATGCTTCTTCTTGTCTCGTGTCCGCTATATATATTTTAGACCGACTCGACAGACGATGTCCTGTCTTCCTGGTGTTGAGTTCATACAAAAATCCTATAGTAAAAAGCACTTTAAATTTTTCCAATTTTCTTTCCCTAAAAACCTTATTCGGGCTATTAGATTTTTTTTAAAATTTTTTTATCAAATCTGTTAGCCGTTAATGTAATTTTTATTTATACACTTAGGCATCATCATCATCAAGCATCAAGTATTCTAGACGATTTACGGCGTACTGATGGCTAGACAAACCGATGCGAGAGAAACATACCCTACCACGGCCCTGACATGAGAAGTTTTGTGGTAGTTTGTGCCGAGTCGCCTTGATGTTGTTTTTGTGTTTTGACGGCGATAGGTATATCCTATCCTATCATAATATCCTACTAATATTATAAATGTGAAAGTTTGTGAGGATGGATGGAGTGATGGATGGATGGATGGATCATTGTTACTCTTTCACGGCAGAACGGCTGAACGGACCTAGATGAAATTTGGCACAGAGATTATAGTCTGGAATAGCACATAGGCTACTTTTTATCCCGGGAAAATGTACGAGTTCGTAAACCATGCGGGCGAAGCCGCGGGCGGAAGCTAGTAAATAGATATATAGGCAGGCATGGCTCATGACAATATGTAGATAAGATCTGGTTGGTACCGAGAGACCTATTGACAAGATCAGCCTGTCAGATTGGTGAAGGGGTTAACTTCCCAGGATACGTCGAATGTACAGTCGAACAAAGAGAGGTATACAGGTCTATACATAGTGAAATAAGAAGAGCTTTCCGTCATTTTAAAATTATTTTATGAAAGAAAAGAATTATTGTGCACCCAACTAACCATTACCGTCGATAAACTTACATTATTCCAAAATAATTCATTACAAAAAAGTAAACGCTACTTTTGACGCCCAATGCACCTACTCCGAGTACCTACTTTGGTATAATTACATTGATTCAATTTAAATTAGTTCTTGATTATAATAATCCTGTACTTGTGTATTATAAAGATGGCAATAGGCTCGTCCCCTATTACATGGGACTCAATAACAGCATCGGCGAAATGTGAGTGTACAATAGTACACCTCTGCCTAACCCTTCGGGGAATATAGGCGTGATGCTATGTTATGTAAAGTTTATTATAATTCACGGCTTTCATCAAGCCACTACAACTGCATTAAGCCTCCTTCAACGCCATTCTTCCCAGTTTTGCACTTAACTTGTTCGTTGTCGTTACATACAATAACGGACAAGTTTAGAGTTAAGTCGCGAAAGTTCAAGTACACATTCCAAATTAGAATTCTGCTTTCTCGTAAAGACGTTTTGTACAAAATGTCATAAATAGTCGGAAAACAGTTTTTACGTCGTGAAAGTCACATAGCATGGGGTAGAGCTTGTCAACACTGTCGTTAACGAGTCATAAAACGTAATGCCTAGTTTCAGGTGAGGTTTGTTGCCTAAAGCCATGTAACTATAGAGGTAATTACTGTTAATACAATCTGATACTTTGCTATCGACTCGAATAACAACAAAAGAAAAGCAGAAGTTGCAAGATTCAAAGTAGTTCATGTATTATTATTTTTAGACTGATACAATAATATTGTCTCATCTGTCTAGTGGTCGGAAGCGTGACTGTTGGTCCTGGATTCAGTTCCCGGTTTGGGCAAAGTGTTATTGAATTCTGTATGAAAATTCTGAGTACTGAAAGTAAGTAATAAGTAATAATGAAGATTGGAACCATGCTCTGTAGATGGTAATAGGCTCGCCCCTTATTACAAGGAACTCAATAATTGCATCGGCGAAATGTGGACACCCACATTTCGCCTCTGCCTTACCCTTCGAGGAGTAGAGGTATGATGTTATATTATATAAACAACATACAACAGAAAAATTGGAAATAAAAATCTACTTATCTCAAGAAATATCCTCGAACATTTCACCACATGTGTATCACAGTGAAACGTCACTTCGCCCCCGCGCCCCTCTTCATTATAGGGGAGGACTGATTTAAAAAGTTTGTCTTTCTATATATTCTTCCATTCCACCCGTTCCTGCATCACTTTTTTAATTCTAAAGTAAGACCTTTAAAAAAAAATACAAGACGTAGGCTTTCAATTCTCATAAACCGTTTACTTGCAGAGTAAGGAGAACTGTCGCTGTGGAGACTCAATTAAGTGAACTCAAATGCCTCATTCGATGACGGAGCGGGCGATTGAATTTAAATGAATTCGTAGTGAAATAGTTCAGCTATACAGACCTCGACTCGTGTATAGTGGATGCATTTTTACATGCGTGTTGCTGAGTTTCACACCGCTAGCAACCCTAGGCATAGAGGGCAGCCCTATTGCCATCTCATCATCTGCCTGCCTAGCCTTTTCCCAACTACATTGAGGTCGGCTTCCAATCTAACCGGTTGCGGCTGAATATCAGTATTTTACACGGAGCGACTGCCTTCTGACGTCCACCACCCAATTACTGGGAGACACTGATACTCTAAGATTAGACTGGTTGTCAGACTTTTTGGGCTACTGACACCCGTAACGACTGTCATAGATCTTTGTATGACACCCGGGACCAACTGCTTAACGTGCTTTCCGAGGCACGGAGTGGTCTCGATATATGAAAAATACCACTCTGTTGCCATTACTGGGAATAATTCCAAACTTAGAGCTGTAACATGAATTTCAGAAAATCTGAATATAGATCATCACAAACAGGTACAGACAGATTACCGGTAATAATCAGTCTGTATTGACGGCACGTTTGGCGCAGGGGTTGAGAAATCGATTGCTGCTCTACGTGTCGTGTGTTCGATTCCCGCACAGAACAAATATTTGTATGATCTGATAGACAGATAGTTGTTTCGGGTCTGAGTGTTTGTGTATGTAAATATATGTGTTTATAAACGCACTCAAGATACAGGAATTTTTCGTAGTGTGGGGTAACATTTATATTAAATAATCAAAACAAGTATATATGAGGGAAGACTAAAGGATATATGCCACATAATTAAAACTGCACTTTACTAAGCGAGGTAAAGGTAATTTAGTTAAAGAACATCGCGCTGGCACATTTAAATGCTCTCAGGTTGCGGGCAATAAAGAAAAGATGTAGGGTAAACTTTACCCCTGTCCTGTATAAGCTCAAACGTGACCTGCGATCAAAGAAAGTCCAAGGTTCCATTTATTACCTACCTATAAATATTGTAAGTTTTTTTACAATGAAATCGTGATTCTAGTAAACATGTATACAAAAAAAAAATACAATTATGTCCTAGACAATGACGTCACTATCGTATCAAATTAAAAAACCGTAACCTACTAAGCTATTCAAAGTCAGTTAAGGTTTTATTTTATTTGATACTAACACCCCGCCCTGTTTCGCACGGGTGGGTGCTTTTGTTGAGAATTTCAAATAAAAATATCCAACATTTCTGGTGGATTTTCCAAAAATATTCTTTCACACAAACCTTGTCCTGATAATTACGAACACAACAAAAAAAAACAGCCAAACCAGTCGAACCGTTAACAAGTGATGGTCCGTCATATATGTGGCACTTGATTTATATTTATATAAATAGATAGATAAATAAATCGAAAACTGACGTATTCTGAAATCAAAGTGATCATAACGGTTTATTTCTCGATAATCGCCATTTCCGGGGATTTACCAAATCTCTGCCTTCATAATTTTCCTGGGACGAATATACTATAGACACAACACTTTATAAAAGGGAGATACAAAAACCATTCCTACCGCCTTTGAAAATTGTCTCACATAGAGAGAATTTGTACCGTCAGGCACGATAAATTTTTTGTTTTATAACAAAAAAAGTATCGTGACAACTTTTCCGAGATAATATTTGAAGGACAAGATTACAAGAAACGCCTCGCCTTATCACATGCCAAGCTCAAAGAGGATCATCAATCAGTCGTTTGCGGGTTTTTGTACATCCCCTTTATTGCGAGTTATCGGTGGTTCTAGTTATGATGGTGCTCAAACGTTCGAAAAAACTATAATGCCAAACCACAGTACCTTATGTAATATTATCAAAGTTCTTATTCCATAGATCCGATAAAGTGTTGCCTATTAAGGAAACATGTATGAGCTGGTTCCCAGATTAGCTTAGCTTATTAAAAAATAAAACGCCGAGTAAAAAAATGCTTTGTATTTTTTATCATTAATGAACCCTCGTTTTTCTCCTCTAGGAGTTGAATTGTTCCGTATATAAGGAACCTGCCTAATTTTAAATTTCAAGTCATTATTGTTCCTGAATTGAATTTGGCTATTAGTCAGTCAGCGAAAGATATTTCGCTTTTATAATGTAATAAATAATAATAATAATAATAATCGTTTATTTCAGATTTACAATAACAATCCATATATCGTACAAAAAAAATTAAAAAATAAAATTAAAATATTACAATAAATAAATAAATAAATAGTCACGCAATTCAGTCCACAAATACGTCAAATAAAATCCAATCAATACAATTTCATCAAATAAAATCATCCAATAAATAACGACTCGCTGCAAATACTTATATTATAGACGGCTATATCCTAACTTTTTAAATCACTGTCTTTTTCTCCAGCAAAGCCGAAGTGGGTTGCTATAGTACCCGAATAAATTGTTTGAATCGCTCTTCATTTGAAATGAAGATCGCTGGATTGTTTGATCGCCCCTCTGCAGGGAATAATCATCTTGGCACCTCAGCTATTTGCAATAAACGACTTGTTCTAAAAGCTTTACAAGGATCTATCGAATACTTAGTTACTGAAGAACTCCGCAATACAACGATTAACATTGGCTCGGATTCTGTTACTCTTCGCATTAAACTACTTTTACTTCTTTGTGTTTATAGTAATATTTTCTTTTAGTTTCCTTGTACAGGTGCAACGCTTTGATATGAGGATATTGGGTCTATTTTTTTTTATATAGCTCACGACTTCAATTTCGACTATAGTTACAAAGGAGCTAGAGGCTTAAAAATAACGGTTTATAATAAAAAAATATCAGCCCATTATAACTGATGGGGACCAATCTCTTCTCAGAATGGAAATGATTAGCCATTAGTTCATCACGTTGGCCTGGTGTTGGTTGCTGGACACACAGTCACACACTATCAAGAACCCTATGGAGCTCCATCGGTTGTGCAGGTTTGCGCAAGTGATAATCAAATGTGATTCGCACATGGTTCCAAAAAGTAAGAGGTGCGAGCCAGTGATACTTTACCTTAATACTTTACATTTTACGAAATCAATTGAAAATCACATTAGGTAATGAATATTGCAAAATCTAACATTTCTGAAACTCCATCTAAGTACCTGTTGAAGCTCTATTGACTATTCGAGAACCCCATTGTATCGTGCCCGAACAGAACGAAGCTTTGTTATTAAACCTATTCACCTTTAAGCTCTTAGCTGCGGCTTCGAAATCACGTCACGACCAGCTCGACAGTGACAAAAACATCAATCTAACCAGAATATGACAGGTTCAAAAGCCTGGTATATCAGTCAACGTTGAGGTAAAATCTACTATACCTACTCGTAGCTTAGCTTTTATAAATTGTAATACAGGTTTCAGGGCTAAACTCCCAGTATTTCCGAGTTTCGATTTACTTCCTTCAATGTCGCACTCAGAAACAGACAGACAAACGCCCTTGTGTATCTTATATTTTAAATAAACCTTCTAAAAAGCAGCGGGCACCGGTTATATAAATAAAACACCTACATCCACCCAATATATACAAAATATAACCCTCTTCCGCTCTCTACTCTCAACCCTTAACGGAAACTGGACACAGATAACCGAAGCCATTTCTGCACACTGTCTCACACCCAATAAATTAAATTCCCCTTTCGCAACACTATCACTGGGGATGGAATCTAGAGACCCATTTATTCTATGCTCAGTAAATTCAAATCTGATGCTACAGTGTCCTTAATTAACAAGGTTCCCACATTTTCCACTCGATGTGGTTGTGGTCTGGAGTTAATGAAATCACATTAGTTTAAGCAGCGATTTGGGAATATATCTTGACTGTGTTTGCCGTCATGATTATACTAAACAATGTATTATTGTTCTTCTGTATTTTCAGCACGACCTTTAACATGGAAATTGCTGGAAAGATTAGGCAGTAAACAGGCATAAAAAATTGGGGGTGCCCTTTCTTTCTCTATATTGTGATCGGTGCAGACCAAAAGGAAAGAAGAATTGAATGGAACACGGGCACCAAATAGATTTTTCTTCTTCTGTCGATTCGGAGCTGTCACATGGTAGAACCAATGATATTATCAAGGCTGACTGAAGAACTGATTTCGATTACATCGTGTATCCCAACATAGTTGAGTAAAAGGTAGATGAATAAGGTACTCTGGCTTAGCTTTATCGTTGTCACGTACAACATTCGCGTCTATGTAAGTAGCCTATAACTTTACTGTCAACACAACAAAGCCCTGCCTTACGATATTAAAGCAACTTCCTTATTCAGTTATCTCTGCGATTTCTCTCGAATACTGATCAGTAGTCTCACTCAAATTCACTTTGAAGAACGAATTTATGTAGCATATGGTCACATAAAACTTTTTCGGCGGGGGGAAGAAATAGGGAAAGACGATATAATACAATGTTTCAAGATCGAACTTGGAGCTTAGCGCAGATAACCAAAAGAGCACGAATTGGTCTTTACTTCTTGAGAATCTTCAAAATCAACCTGAATATTGAAGCCAACAACTTATATACGATATACAGTCGTCGAAGCGATTGCTAAAGCAATGAAAGATTAAAGCTATGAAGCGATAAACACTCTATTCATTTCAGAACTATTGATTCAACAAAAATATAAAATACATTAGTGCTTGACTTTGATTGAACGGTTTGCTAGCTTCTCTACGAAGTTTGAATTAATACAGCAAATATTTAACTTTCCAATTAGATTGCACCAATCTTCCATTTCAAATATAAAGTTATAATTTACCTTAGAGGGGCGATTCTCGTCTGTTTTTATACTGAAATATATATTACAGAATCTCTTCCTGCATAGAAAATTTTCACTAAAATGTTGGCTGCGTCAAACCTTAGTGTTTAATTGAAGTAATGAAAGATACATACCTCTATCCTTTATTTCAGAATGCGAGATTTTGACATGATCTCTAATCACGAGAGAATTGCCCGATGTTGAGACTTAGCTTTTTTTATAGCCTTCGTTATTTTATTAAAGTCAGTCATTTGTTTTTCCTTCCAATATATTATACTCCTAAGATCTACGCTAGACACATACCTCCGTTTAACCATACATTCTTTTACGTACATATAAGCCTAGCTAAATTTTACAAAGTTTATTATTGACTAGATAGTGTTTATAGAGTTGATATGGTTTGGAATCTTGATTCTTGACTCAAATATTTATTTCATCTCCGTTGTCATCATCCTTAATGTGAGACTGGTGTGTATCATTATCCAATATCGTCAATATCCAGCAGTCAGTCTTGCAGTGGACAATTTCCGTAATATGGTGGTGTTCATCCTGGATATAGCGTACAGAAGTTTTATATCGGTGTTCAACTTTGGTAACGGATGGTATGGCCCTATCATTACATAGATATCTTCCATAGATTTTCAAATCAACAGGTGTTAGAAACTCAAATGTTGAAAAAATAAACGAGACCACCAAAAGCCTGCGACCCAGAAACGAATCGTGATATCGCTGATGTGAATTTTACTCGTTCAAAATTTCGTTTGAAAGAATGAATACGTAATGAAGTAGGTCAACGGCTCACATATTTTTTTAATAATAATTTCTGCTTAATGAAATTGATTTTGTCTATTTATGTTTTCCTTTACGTTCAAGAAAAGACCAATAAACTTAGCTTAATATATAATTAGTATATTTTTCATTGTTTCCTTTACTCTTCGGTAATTAGTCGACTTTGTTTTTACCTGCCTTTCACAGTACTTCAGAATGATTGATTTGCCTGGCGGAAAAACCTTTTCTCTTCATCCCAAAAAACTTCACTTGGAGAAAACCATGTGGATTATTTTATGTATAAGTAACTAATTATACATAAAATAAGCTCATATTAAAAATATAGTTAGAGGTATCCTCTTTCGATTCATAACAACACAATTTGATCATCAATCCGTTTGTGATCAGGAAGCACAGTCTATATATAGATGGACAAAGAAATCCTGCAAAGAAAGAAGAAATTCCTAGACCAAAACAAAGCGGAGCTTAGACCACTAAAGTATGTGGGAAGAATTTGCGCAAGTATCTTGACTAATACGAGCCGTTTGTGGGAAATAAAGCGTCATGCATACCTACTAGTGAAAATTTAAATTTGCACAAAGACGTCGTAACGCGAGTGTTCATAATAAGAACGTGCCATAAACCCAGATATGAACAAAATTACTTTTGAGGAAAAAACCTAAAAACAAAATATAAATACATTTTTGTGACATTCGACCCTCTTATGAAATCCACACTCGTATCACATCATAAGAATGAAAGCGTCAAAATAAGCGAAACAAGAGGAAATACGATAAGATATATACGGAATCCTATTATGTATTCCCAGATCTTATTTGTGTTAACAATATTATGTGTTATGGAATTCTAAATGACACTGAACAACTCATCATTTTCGAGGCTATGTGTAATACGACAGAAATTAGGTTTAGATAACCTCATCAAATTGATTTATTCATTTGGGGACGAAGAACAAAATGGGTCCTCCGCTTGTTTTTTAGTTGTTTGTGTCGTATTACGCACTTATCGATATTTCGACAGTTAGTGTTCGTCGTAGGTTTTTACAAACTTCATTCGCTTTTTACAATATATAATAAAATTACTTGTGAAATTCAAATATGCTATTATGCGACCAAAAATTTACGGTTTAACTTTTACATCAGTCGCAGTAGCAGTAGTACCACCACTTGCTTTGAAACTGGCCTTTGACTAGATTTTCAAACTACCAGCTCAGCTTGACTAGTATAGAAGTATGGGTTAAAGATTCCTACTCCTACATTTTTAGGAGAGACAAGTGAACTGCGTTTGGCTGAACGATAAGACAACTGTTGCGTCAATATTCTTGAATTGGAATGTCAAATCACTTACTTATCTTCATTAAAACCAAACGGACCAACTTAAGTTATACAAACCACTACAAATGCCTTCGCTAAAAGCATAACTAATGTCAAAAATTCGTACAACGCAAGTGCTAAAGTACCTACTGCATATAATTAAAAGCACAGACCGTAGTATACATCTAGCACTTACAGGAGTTGGTTGGAACAGTGCCCGCTGCACGACACCAAAGTTGCGAATGCCAGAACCATTTTACAGTATTAACACTAAAATTGACTAATTAGACGGGCCTGTGCTGATAATGTGTTGTCGGCAGCAGTTAAACCGAAGCGGATTACGATTTCGCTCACATTGCCCAACTGTTATTCACGACAGAGATAATAATGAAATTGAAAGTTTTCGCTACCTTTAATGGCTTAACATTAACAATAAGATGAATGAATGTGGTTTATATTGTTGAGCAAACGAAGTTATGAAATTTAAATTTAATTACTGACAATATAAAATGTAACTTCAATAGCTGTTGACAAGTTATAATTTTGTTTCTCCTTCCTTTTTGTCTAAAACATTAAATAGAGCATCCGTGTATTGATAACTTGATTCATCTTTATTTGCTTAGTGGCTTTCTTCATAGTCATAATGATCCATTAGATATAATTTTAGCACGCAGTATGTTTATTTTGTGATACAGTCTTTGATAGGTTATTGTGCTATAGTGTGGCATTTCATTGCCTCATGTTCAAGTGTGCTGTTGATTTGATCGGCCCTCTGGCGGAGCTCAGGTTTCATTGTATGTACGTTTCGCATCGTACTATATATGTACAAGCTGGATATTTAATATCCATTGTGTATATAACTGATGGATCACGTTATTTGCATTGGGTAGAAGCAAAAAAATTTTTTTAATAATCTTTTGCAATGCGTATCACGTGCAAACGGCTGAATTAATTTAAATAGGACTTTTACTGTTGTTTATATAATACCTGACTCAAACTTTATAATATGTTTCATCTTAATGGATTATGTAGAACTTTAAATACTGTTTGATCATTCTATAGTATTTTATTCCATAGAAAGCAAAGACAGGTTACTACGATCGCTGGCAAAAGCTAGTATCATCTGTCTGGGTCTAAAGTTCTAAGTAAGAATAAGATGATTCAACTCATTACCTAGTCAAATTGTATTACCTTTGAAACGAGAAACATGACGCCTCTTTCAACAAACAGGAAACTCAATAGAACGAAAATGTAGATGAATTATTCATACTTCCACCTTTCAATGATATAAAATTCAAAATAGACTCGACGTACTTCCGAATTAAGGACCGAAATCAACTTAGGGCTGAGAGACTTTTTTTAACGCCTGACTTTTCTAGTAATTGCCTGTCAGTAAAAAGTCTTCTTTTGGTAATATATTTGCTTTTTCTATAATTTTAGTTCGATCGTTCTGATACAACCAATAGACGCCTAAAACAGCTCTCTCTTTCTCTCTGTCTCTCTCTACTCAATCTCTCCCAATATATATTATAAGTCTTTACTATTCTCGTTTCTTCGTTTTACTTAATGTTTTTAGGAGCTAGCTTCGTCGATCGAAATGATAAGATAGCATGTTCCCTCAAAACTGGTTCGCTACATCATTCTATCAAGACTATGTCAACTTTACGAATATAATTAGAGCTGATCGATCGGCATCATTAACAGACTTACAGTTTTTATAAAGTACTCTTGGAAATGTTTCTCTCCAAAACTCTGATTGTTAATTTGTGCGCAAAATGTTTCTTGCAAATTAATTAAATTTTCTTTGCATCGAGCTTCTAAAGCTATTTAAAGCTCTCTGCAGACTGCGACATAGATTGCTACACTAATTCTCATTCTATTCACTCTTGGAATAATTGAAAAACTATTGCCATAAAAATAGGCACTTATATCAATGTAGTGTCTTTTTATTTTCTTATAAAAAAGTTACTTCTTATAAGAAGTTACTTAAAGCGTAGGTTACATACTTATTGTGTGTGTCGTGTAGGCCCATTGCTGCAGTGAAATTTATTTTACAAGTTATATATTTGCTCACTTATAACGTAGTAGCTGTAAAAAAAATACAGTTTTAAATTGATTTTTCTTTCATTCAACAGATGATTCCTAAAATATAAATATCTATAAATTTCACTTGATTCATCATCATCATCATCACTTGATTGATTTTACTCGCCGTGGACCAATAATTAATTCCGTCTTGTAAGTTGGCGTCTTATCAAGAGATTCCATTTCATGAGAGCTCTAGTTTTGAATATTCGTTCTAGAAATACCGGTGTGAATGAAAATAATATTAGATACTAGGGAACTAGCACGTGTTAATTTATCTTAGATGGCGTTTCATAAACTTTTATCGAAGGAGCGTGAGAATAAAGTACTAGTTAGAGAACCATATAGACGGTGTGCGTGTGTAATTCTTCTTATCCTGAACGACTTGATTAATTTGTTTTTATGGAGACACCAGGTTGGTTCTTAGCTATACTCGTAGTTAGACCCGCTGTTGTCAAGATCCAGAAATCAAAATACACGCAGAAAAGTTATGGGCAATAAATAGCTAGTAAATAATATATTTGAGTGCGTTTGGCAGTACCTCATCTGATAGTACATCACGACAATAATGATGATGACAACAAAAATAAATGTTTGTTCTCGTATTTGTAGGTTTATTGCGTAAAAATGTATGCACGAAAATACAGTACGACAATCTTACTAGGCCGAGGCGATGGGAAAAACTTTTTGGACACCAAATAAAAATCCCACTCCTCTGAGAACTGCTACATGATGACTTTATTTACTCATTGACTTTTTTTGTGTTTGACACTTGTGATGCAATTTGTACAATAAACTTAAATTGAACGAACATAGACAGCAGAGAATTTCACTCCTTGGCCGTATACATAAGAAACGATGTTAACCCCATAATGTGTGAAGTGATTGCAAGCTACAATTTAAGAATTGCCTCAAAAAATATATTATTGCCTTCACCTCACTACCAACTACAACCACAACTTTTATAGTTGCAATAAAAGTAACATGGTCTAAGCCCAAAGCTTCTCAAAATTGATTCCCTCTAAAACCGTCGTTAAGAGAGTCGGCTTTATACGGAATCGCTCGCGGCAGTGGTCGTAACATGGCTGACCCGGATAGCCAACCACCCGGTTATCACCTGGAGCCATTTCCCCCTTTTAATTTACCGCAGCACCTCGTACAATGTTATCTAATGGCGCGTTTTATGTTACAACTTGTGGCAGTTGTGATTTTCCGAGCGTTCGATATGGAGACGATAGTCGTGTTTATGTTGACTGTACGAAATTCTAAGTCTGTGGTTTTATGTGAGACTAGCTGTGCTCGCGACTTCGTTCGCGTGGATGTCGGAACTTAACAATGTATTTTTTAGTGAGACGAAATGCACTTATCCCTATTTTTTTCTAAAATAAAAGAATTTTTCTAAAATAAAAGTAGCCTAAGTTACTCCTTATTACATCAGCTACCTGCCAATAAAAATCCCGTCAAAATCGGCCCAGCCATTTCAGAGATTAACCTATACAAACAGACAGATAGACAGACAGACAGACAAAAATTGTAAAAAATGTTATTTTGGTGTATGTACCGTATATATATTACCTACAACACACACCTACATTTTACCTCAATATTAAATTCGGATAATTTTAATTATTATTATTAGCCGTAATCGTCCGACTAGAGAGTATAAGTGTCCCCACCAGTCAAAAAGAGACAAAACAAACACAGTAGAAAGTCTATTGTTTCTACCGGCTATCGATATTAAATCTTTGAATTTCATACAAACCATTATACCATGATTTGTCGATCAAAACACTTAAAAACAATGTAACAAGTACTAAGTGATGTATATTACATATATAAGCGTAACGTATTACATAGTAACGTAGAAACAAATAAATAAATATACAATAGTATGATTATTTCATTCAGCTGCGTACTGTCGCCGGCGCTTGCAAACAATTCATTTTTTATTCTGTCTACTTTGCCTCGCTTTATAGGTTAATCCTTGCGCGATTAGAAACGAGAAAATCGGAATTAAAACAATGAAAATAAATTCATTCCTTCAACATTTTATGCCGTCTGATAATATTATTATAGGCACAAAATGACCTTTAAAGCGGGTTACCGCACGATATAACTTGATATTTTAGGATAGTAATAAATCCGATCCCATTGAGGGTTCTGGGTCTAAGATTTGTTGATTCGGGTAATTTGATACAACATCATCCCGACCGACTGGCCGCATCCCGAAGCTGCAAAACAAGCTACTGTTTAACACCAATTAGACTGACTGCCTTCGGTCCCACGAAGATTAGAAAAAGAACATGACATACATTACTGGAATACTGTAGGATGAACAGAAGAATACTTGTATATGGTAACACTTTACCCGAAGTAGACGGCAGGTTAGCGTAGTGGTTGAGTGATCGACTGCTGAGCTACGTGTCGCGAGTTTGATTCCCGCACGGAACAAATATTTGTATGATCTACAGATATTTGCTTCGGGTCTAGTTCTTTGTGTATGTGAATACACCGTGCCTCGGAAAGCACATAAAGCCGTTGGTCCTGCGCCTGATCTCTCTCCGGTCGTGTCGAATTGCCGACTGTGTTTGCGCACACACTTGTGCTCTATAATATCTCCTGCGTAGTTGGCTAATCTCCGGTGAGATCGGCCGCCGTGACCGAAATTAGTCAGCAGGATATTATCCGAAGCACTTGTATTAACTATTAGGTAACCGATTAACTGACTACTGTGATAGTAAGTAGTTATTAACAGAATTCTTACGACGTTTCAAGGTGCTCTTGAAAGGGTACGATATAATACCATAACAAGTAAGTACCTACCAAGTAGTTACCTAAGGCTTTATTTATCTTCTATATATATAATAATAAATGTGTGTATGTATGTTCCCTATGGACTCCAAAACGGCCGAATTTTAGTGAAATTTTTAGGTAATCTTCAGAATAGCTGCTTCACCGATGACATTATTGAGCCAAATTCCGTCCAAATATTAACAGTAATATGACGGGGGTGCTGAATATTGGCAAGTTACAATTTATGTCACAAAAATGTATAATATTACATATTTTTGATTTCATTGTTTTTAGTAATTTGTTTTAAAATTTTCATAAATTGTTTATTTTTAGGTTTGTCAATTCGCCGTATATGATTTTGCCGGCAGCATTACTTTTAGGGAGGTGGATCTTTATCTACTATTCAATTACTAGTATAGTGTGTAGGACACTAACTTGATTGATAAGGTGATGAACAAATTTGGACAGCAACCTCGACGCCTTAAGTTTTTATAGAAACACCTCAATAAAAAAAAACTTTATTTACCTTTTTCTGTGTATTTTCTTTCACTTTTCTAAGGGTGTGCAAACTGTGCAATTGCACCGCTCTGGCAGCCTTCTGCCGGCGCCAATGCTTGTTGAAGGATAGAAAGCTTTAGATACAAAGCTTTAAAGCCTAATCCGCACATTCCGCTCCTCTGACCTTGCCAGTCCAAATACAATTCAGAATTGGATTATCACTTGCGATAGTGGTGAAGGCAATCAGCAAACTTGAGAGCGTTAAAAAGAGTTCTGCATGTGTGTAAAGTTGAAGTCCGTCAATGCGCTATCTTGCGCCTAGGCAGCATGGTGGACTAAGGCTCTTCTTTTTCCGACAACCCTGCCCAACAACAGGACAGTAATAGGGTGAAATAAAAAGTGACTCATCTCAATGCATTCGTTCCCTCTTTACCTCGATCCTGCGTCAAAGAACACCCTCGGAATAAGCAGAGATTCAGTTTCAAGATTTCGGTATTCCGAACATATTCCGAATTCAAAGAATACCTATTCAATTCCGGTACGTAAATCCCGAAACTATGTTAGTCCTGCACTCACATCAGCAAATTTAGGTTATTCGGGAAATTCCGTTTACGAGGTCTTTCATCCACTTGGCGAAGTTCTTGTTTGACACGGAACTACCCAGACGGCACAGAATTTAGGGGAAATAATTAGATATGTTCGATTTTTTACTTTATTTGTACCATCGTTTCTGTTCTAGAGGAATTTAGAGAATATGTACGGTAAAAAGTAAAAATTTGCCTAAAAAACAACGCTTGAGAATTGAGAATTGCGCTCTAACTGTCTTGTAATTTTTGTGTTATGTGTAAAAAATTGTCACTAACAGTACTGCACAGAATAAATAGCAAAAACAAAATCAACAGCGGTGGTGAACCAGAAGTGTCAAATATATAGTAGTTTTTCGGGGTTACCGGCGAAAAGTTTTTGTTCCTTTTGACTATCCTGAATTAAAAGTGGAAACCTTGGAACTTTCCACAACTAGCCTGGGGCTTTGCTGATGTGTAGTAACTTGATGTATGTTAAACGCACCAATTTGACGACTGACGCCAGTGCATCCTTTGCCGTAAAACGGCGCTACTTTGCGTAAACTCCTAATTATGTTGGAGAGAAATTTAATAACTCACTTCTTAGTTTATATTGCAACGCCATAGTTCTTATTAAAGCCAATTATTTATTATGTAATCACAATTATTTAGTTCATACTTATAATAAGCTTCTACAAGTTGCATATATTTTATAAAGGTTGCTCAGTTTTTGGAATAATTCGTGTATTTTGATTGAGTACGTGGACAAACACAAATTTTCACATGCACAAACACCTAGACTAGACTAGACTAGACAAGACTAGAACCCGCGACACCGCTCACACGCGTCAACCGTTTACCCATGAGTTTCTTTTATCGCTACATACCCAGTACATACCCATACCTTTCTAACAACAAAAGAAAAACATCACAATAGATCCACCTGTTATTAAATACCAAATGTTGACGTTTGCGTGTTCCGTCACCTGAATTGCGTCGCGTAAATTTATTCTATGCCAAGCCGGGACGTGATGAATGGTGCTTGATGAAATATTCCCCGTAACAACGCAAGATGGTGATCATTGTGCCATTCTACGACGAAGCTGAAATGGGGGAAGTTTATTTTAGCAATCTACATAGGTATTATGTTATATAATATGCCTCCAGTTATGGATCTTTTCCGAGGCGTCCGCAATGTGAGAATCGTTATAAAAGTGATACAAAAACTAAAGCTTTACGTTATAAAACATCTGATTTAAGAGATGTTAATTTAATGTGCATTACCTACATGGTACCTTTCAAGAGTCCAAGACTGCTAGTGCTTTTTTTTTATGTTGACTTGTATTGTTGCAGGAAGGCGCGTGCGCGCGCGAATGGTGGGCAGTGATGGGGGGGCCGCGGCGCATGTCCAGTGCGCTGCTGCTGCCCTTCGCGCTGCTCTCCTTGCCACCCACAGAAGCTGCCAACACAACCACGTACCGGGTTCGTAACCTCCTAAAACTTTGGTGAAATGTGGGTCTATGATGTACCTTCAGAACAAAGCCTTCTGGATTTGCAGGCAAAAGATGGCATACTCTCTTATCCTTCCCCAAGTAGATATCCGCTCTATAGCTAGTAGATGTTAATCGCGAGTTCCAAGAAAAGAAAAAAAATATTTTTATACGTCACTTCCGAACTTAATCTGCAACATAAATTGAAATATGTGTCGCAAACATTATTACATAGCAACTCGATATCTTTATTCATTCTGCATTAATCTAAACGTCTCATAATAATTAAATATCCACATGATTCGTTAGTCCATCCCCACAGATTAATAAAAACACGTAACTTTCCAAATCAGAAATTACTTGATTTCCTCCTTGATTTCTGGAATATTTTCAGTAATTAACGCGCTATAAGCGACGACCATCACTGAAATGGCGAACTTAGATTAAGGCGAAACACGTAATTATTCTAGCTGCAAGTTTCAGCAATAATGCTGGCAGTGACGTTTGTGACGGTAGGTTGCTTGCAAACGACACAATATATTATACGAGAGCTGCACATAACTAACAGTTGCACATGTTGAAACATGTTGAAATGACTTTAGAAACTGGGTTTACTTAGATGGGATATGTTTGCACATTTATCGTTTGATGGCAGGCAAAAGCTACTTCTATTTGACCTTTAATTTTCCGTTTTCCTTTTAACGTATATTCAACAGTAGAGGCCGAAGAGAATGCGTAATATATAAGCATAGATAATATAATACCCAGCGGCGTGCACAGAGATTTCAGACAGGGTAGGCAGAAAATTTTAAAAGCTTCCTTACTTAAAAATACCTGCTGCATGTTGGTTTTGGTTCGTCGTCTTGTCGATTAAATAATGATGTATGAGATTTGCCACCTCAAATATGTTATAATAAATATTTATCTGAGGTATGTAGGGTAGACAGTGCCTTTTTGTCTTTATGAACCGCACGCCACTGAAAATACCATACTATACTAACATAAGTATTGATTAATGGAACGTCATTATGATATTTCCCGTGTCGTGATTACATTTTACAAACAATTCCAGAACCGGAACAAGTATCTGTAGATCATACAAATCTTAGTACCGTGTCTTTCTGACTCACTGCACCAACTGTGCTATCAACAGGTATTTTCAGCTATTCTACAATATTTTCTTAAACTATAGGTACAGTATTAATTTAGTGGTAGTTGACCCACGATGCAGAGACTCTAAATCCATGAAGGCCTCGCGTCGGTGACATGGTATACAACACTTAGTATACCTACTTCTCACAAATCTTTCGGGAAATACAGACTTGCTTTTAATGCATTACTGAAATCGTTGATTCTTGACCGGTAAGTACGCCAAAGTTCAGGTGCCTTTTAAAGAGTTTGTGCCCATTTCACACCTGCGACACAGTTAAAGCGATGTTCATTCGAAAAAGCTCAAAATTGGGTTACGGCCTGGCCCGACAATCGTCAGTTTAATTATAGAGCTATCATATTGACTGAAGGTGTTAGAAAGCATAATGCATGCAAACTGTCTCTGTCTATTTAAAAATCATGGCTGTGTTTCCTAAATGGCGAATTTATAAGCTTTTCAATACCATTTCTTAGAGCAGCCATACTCAAAGTTTTCTCCGCGGAGCCCTAGGGGTCCGCAAAGACTCTGTGGGGGCTCCGTTAAAATACTATTCACTCACTTCACAGTCTACTCTCTTCTATCAAGCCTGACATCAAACAAATTATGAAAAATAAAAAACAATTTCATATCTCCCATTAAATGCAAATTTTAATGTCAAGTAATATGATTATTAATAAAGTATACAAATAAACTACTTAGGGCTCAAATATTTTGTTTTCCATAAGGGTTACGTCGGTAAAAAAAGTTTGAGAACCGCTGTCTTAGAGAGTACTGTGTGACAAGAATTTGATTAATGAAACCTGCAATTAAAAACTAGTGTTTGTCTGTTAGTCACTGAAAGGTGGACAGTACCTACTCTTTAAGTTTTTGTTATACATTCTCTTACACTATTTCACCTGTATCGTGGTTGCCAATTCACAAACTTGCATCTCACATGCACACACCTAGACCCGTAACAACCTTCTTCAAACCATACAAACATTGTTTCGTATGGGATTCGAATCCAGGACATATTAGCCAGAAATCCAAGAACTTGGCCACTGCCAAACGTGAAATAAAATCTATATGATATCGTATTTAATAATAAATATTTAATCGCAACGAAACGTGAAATGCTAACAACGTCACTCTACGATTGCATGCTAATATTACAGATAATTTATTATCAATAAACTGACGCAAATCATAACGTGGTTCCCCCTGTACCAGTGGCGATCCCCCACACTCCCGGAGTTGCGTATTTAGCTCTCCCAATGCTCCATTGAGTTTACGTCAATAATTATAATTATACTGACCGCCCTGAGGGTGTGTATCGATATAGGTATAAAAGGGTTGTTTTTATGAAATTCTCTCAATAATGCTGCAAGGTGGATCGATGACCTGGTGAAGGTTGCGGGAATCAACTGGATGCGGGCAGCATAAGACCGGTCGATGTGGCAATGCTTGGGGGAGACCTATGTCCAGAAGTAGAAGTCTTTCGGCTAAGATAATGATGATGATGAGTACGTGAGTTTATGATGAAAGTATGCAGGTAATCTAAGCCACTGGGGTTTTTAAAAGTATATAAACCTCTCACGTCGGAGCCATAAGAAATAATGTTTTTCTAATCGTCAGTTTCATACAATTGATTCTACAGTCTTACATTGGAATTCAGTGGCGCAATAACATATGGATTCGATATGTTAATGCATTGGAACAATATGTTATTGGTTCACAGCGATACTTTAACATATAGCCAAAGATCCCGACTGCATATATTTCTGCTAGCTCTCTGTAATGTAAACTAAGATCTACTTCGGTCTACAATAGAAAACAAACATAATGTCACACTGAGCGACGATTTCGACGTAGTCCGTATCGTATAGGAAAATGTCAACACTCGGGCAACTTTCATCAACCAGCCCAGTCCTTGTAATATTACAAGGGAGGAGTTTTAGTCTCGGTGAATATGTGTTGCCATATTTTATGATCATGATGCTTTTACTTATTACCCCTGGGACATATTATCGCCCTTCGGCGAATAAACGACCTGTCACAATGTGTGGCCAACATATTCGCCAAATATTTGCCTACATTTTTGCAGCCGAGCTATAGCGAAACATGGTAACACAAGACGCGAGAATTTGCCCAATAATGTTTACCAAGCATTAAACCCGTAATAATTATAACAGAAATAAAATAACATTAATCATACCTAAAACACGTTTGGGTCAGTGAAATAGATACGTTATTTAGAATAAATAATTATGTGGCTTCTGTTAAGTCTCTTAAACCTGACACTGATGAAGAGTATATGTTTCCAGATCTTGAACAAATTAGTATCAAAGACAGTACAAGTAAATCTTTAAATAATATCCGAAAACATGGAACGGTCCAAGTTTACGCTTCGTTTTTTACGTTACGTTTAATATTTAGTGTGAAAATAAATGTGTTTAGTTTGAAGTATCAATAGTTTAGTTTAGTTAGTTTAGTCGGTTTAGTGTCCAAGAGAAACCTCTGTCTAGCCCGGGTGGTGTATATTCCATAAACATACTTATCACACTAATGAAAACAAAGATGGCGAGATTATTATATTAGAAAACTGACAAAATCGATGTTTCTAATCCGATTTAAAGAAAGCAACAGGCTAGGTAAGACCTTCAGTCTACATCATACATGAAAAGCAGAGTACCGTAAACTGTGTAACTAGAGAACGACTTCTGCAAAACATTCAACTGCCATAATTGTTTGCAAAGTTAATACATAAGTATACTTATGTAATATTTTCAAAAGAGTAATGAAAACGAATGGAGCCACGTCTACATACTCTAAAATCTGCCCTACTCTATTTAAATACGTAGTAAACAATATTGAGCATCTCACAATAAATGTACACCCACTGCAATCTACCCATCTACATAAAGTACGGCTTCGCAAATCGATAGCTTCCATGATGCTCAATAGCGATAGCGCAGCTTCCTTGGCGGACAGTTTTAAATTAAATAGATATGTGCGAGCATCACACTTTTTAAAATTAAATTCTCTAACATGTTTAATGTTGTTTTTATCGCTTCAAGTATCGAGTTTGGGAATAAAAATAAACAATGTTTAAAAGTATGAAGTGCTTGTAAACGAAGTAATATTGTAGACGGAAAGTGGTCATCATTATGTTACATTACAATTTCAAGGAAGATGAAAAAGACCATAAAATGTTCGATGATTACCATCCCGGAGAACGTCGTAAAAGCTTAGAGAAAACACGAAAGGATAAGAACCGCAGTATATTCAACTAAGCACGTAATCAGACTCTTTTGACATTTGTACTAAGAACTTTGAGAAAATATGAGGAATAATATTAACAATGACTACCTATGGTTAACTTATTCTCAAGAATACCAATAATACTGTTCTAATTAATCCAGTAACAATACAAGTGATAGATAATTAAGTAAGAAGCGAAGACTGTCTGAATGCTCGTTGAAAACTCGTTAAGGGAAAACGTGTTCCATGAATTTGAATAAACACTCACCTACTGTCAGAGTAAATTAACCAATGACTAGATACGTGCCATTTAATAGACCAAAGCAGTGACGTAGAAATTACAAAGCAATTAATATCACTCAGGAAACTCCGTCTCGTAATTTCTTACTACCCACCTATAACGTTCAGTCATAATACAGTAGACTAGTGAAGCTTTTATATTGATTGGTTGCACTCTATTTAATTAGTGTAACAGGATTGTTATGATGGTTAGTTTGTTGTAGCTAATACCGTCATATAATCTTTTATCTCTTAATGACAGAGGTTCCCTAACAATTTGAATCAGTAACCTAAATCTCACTGTGGTTGCCATTCGTGGAACACAAATCCAATTCTAAACACTAACTGGGAATTTTCCCCGCAAAAGCTTTGCTCAAACTAAGACAGAGGGTTTAGCATTGTTAGAAAATACTTATTACTCTAAAATACACGTTTTATACGAGGACTCGAGAACTCGATTTACTATTTACTTATCTTTGTTTTCTGCGATTCTACATGAATCATTTATTATTCTAGGTCGATGAGCGTTAACACAAAGAAATAGGTACCCAATCATAATACGTATTGAAGCAATATTCGATGTGACGGTTCAAGTCTCTCATCTCAGTAATAGAAAAATAATAAAATTATTTCTTCCCCCGTACTTTAATGTCCAATCGTGTTATTGGTGATCCGGTGATCATGAAAGATTCGCCGTACCACCCTAATCCTGTACAGTGGAGGAGCGGAAAACATGTGTCGTATTCGCATGTGTTATATATGAAATTACAGCGGGTATAAATTTTGGTTTGCCCTGTCCCATCTCTAACCTTAATTAGAAGTCCCGCTGTTGCAAATGGAACCCTCTCCGTTGACGCGGCGACATTAATGCTGCTGCTTCGTGTTATTAAAATAAGCGCTTCCCACAAAAACATTCAACAAGTTGAATTCAATTTCGTAAATGAGTTTACGTCGTGCACATTTCGTTGGAAATGTTTAACATGTTTGTAATAGAAGAGAAACATTTTGTTCATATACGGTTACTCTTTTTGAGTAATCGGGAATATTCTTTCATGCTTATACGGAGGGTGTTCCAAAGATCCAATTATTTTTAAAGTAACATGATATATTTAGAGCAGCAGTGATACCCTAGTCGTTGAAAGCTTGCCTTCCGTGCAAAGGGGTTTGGGTTCAAACCCGGCTTTTGAACGGCTTTGAATCTGATTGACTTTTCAGAATCATGTGCAAATCAGAATTTGATTATCACTTGTGTTAATGATGGAGAAAAACATCGTGAGGAAACCTGCACACCTGAGAGGGCTCCATAAAGTTCTCGGTGATGTGTGTAGTTCGCCAACCCGCACCCGGCCAGCATGATGGACTAAAGGCCTAAACCTTCATTCTGAGAAGAGGCCCTTGCCCAGCACTGGAACAGCAATAGACTGAATTTATTTAGTTTTCGACAACTTTCCGTAGTGTCATGTTATTAATAGACAGTAGATATACCTACTAAATTCCTCAATGTTTACGCTCAGTATTTTGTATTTAATATTATTTAAACATTTAATTTTATCTTTCTTAACACTCCAGAATGTCTAAACTAAGAGCTGTTTACTCATATACCGTAATCGAGCTTAAAAAAACGAATTCTAATATACAATTGTTTAAACGATAGGGCTAATACCTTAGAACCCCAATCCTTTAAAAATATACTAAAATTATTCCTACTTCCAAAGTAAAACAAATTCTCGCCGTGAGTTATTAGTTCACCGTAAAGCAACAAAACTTCTCGTTATTTTTCAGAGTCAGAACTTCTGAAGGGAAATACGGGTATACCTAATCAATACTCGTTCATTTTGTTGAAAGGCGAAAGCTTCTATTTCAATAGCTACTAATATTTCCTTTTGTGTCGTCCCTTGCTGGATTTTCTACTATGTATGCATGTGTACTTCATATGCCTCAATATTCTGACAGAATTCGAAAATGTACTCGGCAATTTCCGCCGGTTTTCAGACAAATTCAAGGAATTTCATTGAACGTGTTTCAAGCTTTACAAAATCATGAAATTGAAATGTTACTGACATAATCTGTTCGCCTATAATCCAACTGGAGGTACTTAAAATTATTTGAGACTATATTTACAGTATAACAATATTTTTTACTAACCACTTGGAAAAATATGTAAAGACTAGTTACAGGCTATTGTTTTTATATTTTATTTATTTATTGATTATACACTTTA
This sequence comes from Shargacucullia verbasci, assembly GCA_947562105.1. NCBI lineage: Eukaryota > Metazoa > Arthropoda > Insecta > Lepidoptera > Noctuidae > Shargacucullia > Shargacucullia verbasci. The sequence continues at coordinate 5,704,112 of OX387296.1, forward strand.
CTTTCTTTTACTTGTATGATTTATATTTGTGCATCAATTAATAACATAAACTTTATTTACAATAAGCTAACTTACTAGCTATCTTTGTAGCCTTTTTTAGAAGTTTTTTGATTATTTTCCGTGTTGAAAAGAAACCTACGTTCTTTCGAATTTTACTACTGATTTTACATCAATCAGATAAGGGTAACGTATGCCTAGTTAGCAATTACGTTTGCTTTCAGTAAGGATAAAGTTTTAGCATTCATCAATTCATACATATAACTTTGAATGAGTTGACAGATTAATTATATCTATGAGTAGCACTCAGTTTGTCTTATAGGCATCATAATTAAAAGTGTCTTGTCAAAGAAAAACATTAGACACCTAAAATTCCGAGAATTACCATTCCGTTTCTGCCTCAAGCGAGCAAAATTTAACAAACGGCTCAGTCTTATCTTCTTGATTTAAATGACGATTTTGTTCACGTTAAGTTACTTTATATTCATTTTGATTTATTTTACAGGAAGAAGTAGAATCATCACTCCGCCTGGTACACGCAGTAGCTACTGGTGCGACCGGTGCGTTGTGCGTCACACATCGTTATGGCCGGCTGCGCGCACCACTGCACGCTGCGCGCTGGGACTCGGCCAGGGCCAGGGCAGACCTTGCCGCTAACTTACTGCATCAACTCGGCTTGGAAACTGCAGGTCTGTAACACTCTTCTAGAACCATTACTCCTCCCAGAACACTTGTTCTGGTGTGTCCGTTGTGTCACATTTCACGGCATCAGTATGGCCGACGTATACGCCGCGTGCTGGTACTTGGCCTGAGCTAGAGCAAACCTCGCCATTAATTTCATCAGCTTGGCTTGGAAACTGCAAGTAACACAGTCTTCCACACATGTAGGTACTGGTGCTCGCAACAACAAGTAAAGGTTGTCTAGAAAAATGTTCTGTATTTGTCTACCTACAATTACCGGCGCGACGCCGGCGTCGCTGTGGCGCGTTTTTGGGCTGAGCATTATTTTTTTATTTTATTTTTCTCCGAACAAACCAATACTGTCGGCTTACACATTACAGTTTGTAAAATTACTGATAACTCTCCACATAGTAGTTTAAACACCTCAATGTGGCAAAAGTACTTGGATGTGTAAACAGCTGTGAGTCTTTGACTCATCAATGTCAACCCATCATGAAATGAATCGCAAGATAAATGATGTAGATCGTTCTTTTTTAAAACCTGACTTTACTTAATCTTTTTTAGTAATCTAAAAGTGAAACTAAGTACCTACTATGCTTGCGTCAACATCACTTAGCTAGACTATTATTTATAGGAAGTAATAAAAACAGGTTCGTTTTGTAGTAAAAATAACGCCCGATTTCTGGATTTCTTTATTGAGTGGGTTTTGTCCGTAGAATCCGTGATCGAAATATACTACACAATTCAAGACCTTTAACCCTTAGTATTTCTTTTTTATTCTATAAAACCTTTTCCATGTAGCTATAAGAAATCATGATTCTAGTTGGTTAAAAAAAGGAGCAATATTAAGTTATTGCCAGGACCTCTAGAAACTTAGGAAGGCTAGGAAAACTTTGTGTTGCTGGTGGAATTATTTTCCTACGTCCAATGACGGTTTAATCGTGGTTAATAAGCGAATCCTTAATCGAAACACATCTAAGTTATATGATGTTGAAGCTATGATAATCTCTTCTTCTGCTTCTTAGCGTGTCGATCGTAAATTAAATTTGTTTGACCCGAAATTCCGCCTCACAGACTACGCTTTCCTTAGCAATTATTAGCTCCTTAATGTGATATTTTCTATGTTACACAGAAGTCCTGATGGCGGTATCCCAAGGCCTGGTCCTAGGCGCGAGTCCCACAGAACGCGCAGTAGGGGCGCGAGCGCTGGCCTTACGATCTGATGGCGTGGTGAACAGTGCGATGGCTTGGCAGAGATACGGTACCGCAGAGCCCGTTCCAGTTATATCACCGCTGCGGGAGAAACCACCTGATCCTGAATATCCGTGGTAAGGAAAATAACCTAACTTAGTAATGACTTAAAATAGATTTAGTAAATATCTTCTTATAGATTTTGTCACTGTTTTACCATTACTGTGAAACTAATCAATGGCGGATCTGTATGTTTAGGTAACGGGTACTGATTCATTTCAACAAAATATTTTAAGTTTTCTATCTTATAGTGGTTAATAGTTAATAGGATACCTCAAATCTGTCATTACTAAATGTGAAGGGGTTCAGCCTCTTGATGTATGAGTAGCTGTCGTTAGGTAGCCGTGGATAAATCAATAACAGAGATGGAACCTCCTGTTTGGCCCAATCAAGCCATCGTGAGCCAAGCGTAGACATAATGGCATCAATTTTGTGGTGGAGGTGTAATTAAGAAGAATATGTTATATGGCCAGTAATTTCGAATAAACCGTTCATTAAAATTAATTTAAAATCACGTACAGGTACGTATCAGCGCATGAAAGTGAATCGCTACGGTCTCCAAAATTCATGCCGTCTCCACCCGGAGCAACGATGGAAGGCTGGTGGACTTACCCATACTACAGCTGCGAAGCCAAACGGTGGCTGCTATCTTACACCGTGCCTGTTTCTACTATCCGTGGGTGAGTATATTAACTTATAGTATACAACAGTACCCTACTTTACCTTCCAGATTTATGTTTACAGTATACTGTGTAGGTCTATTATATGTAGTTACTTGGAAAATTGGAACAACGAGGAATTTCCAAGGTAAAAAGAAGGTTACTTTTAGTGATATCTGGGAATACTTTGTCTGGGGAAAACAGAGAGATGTCTAAAAAGATATCTAGAGTTATCTAAGTCTGACGTCAAGTTACCGACGAAAGTCGTACGTCAGCTGCCTTCATAGGGGGACGAGCTCCGGTATATATATACCGGCTTGGCTAGTGATAATAAATTAATATTAATTTATTATCAGTATCCAAGCCTTTTCCCAAATAAGTTGGGATCGGCTTCCAATGGAACCAGACGCGTTTGACCTCCGCAAGTCTACTAGTGGAAGGTGCTGGTATCCATATATAAACTAGCACCCTATCCTTTAAAATTGGCAGTATTCTCGATACTACAATGAGCTGTCGAGCAATACGCAATATCTCCAAAGACAATAATAGGTAGCTTCCTGGTTTTGCGTAGGTATGTACAAACGCAAGAACCTACCTAAATAGTAAGAGCATCTTTAAACGGCATAGGTATACATGCTTGTAGCACGTAACATTTTGTGGCAAGCGTGAATCGTGACTGTAATACATTATGCTGTTTCAGATTGAAAGGTATCGTCTCGCTCGACATTGACATATCTAGCTTGGAAATAAACCAGTGCGAGGCATCCGCCTCGAGATCTCGAGATTCAGTATCTACTGAAGATGAAAACGACAACCAAATATATTCATTTCACGGTACACACAAATGTCCCAACGACACTACTTACGTAAGTTAACCACAAGTTATACTGATACTATTTTTCTTAAGGTTACTGGCAATTTAGGCTGCACATTAAGTACTAGTTTGCTTACTAAAAACATATTTATAGCTTAATTAAACTAGGCTGCATCACTAGTTTGCGTGTCTCATTGGTCTAGTGGTCGCTAGAGCGGGGTGCTTAGCGAGAATTCCGGTTCAATCCCCCAGGTCGTATATGTTATTGCTTTTTATTATGATGGAAAATTATCGTAATAGGCTGTACCTGTGCTTATGTGTATCTTGTAATGTATGTTAATATGTTTGTAGTACGAATGGGTGGGTACTGCACGTTATCTTCAATTATTTATTTATTTTATATTTTATTGAATACAGGATTGAATATAGTAAAGATTGTTTATTTTTGTCTAGTGTGAATACAGGCCAAACAAAGAAATGAGTGTGCGACACGCAGGTTGGGCACGAGGGTCGTATATTTGCCGATGTCGCCGCGGCTACTACTCAATACATCATCCTGAAGGATATAATGGATCCCTTGTTGAAGGTTAGTAAGAAACATAAAATACAACGGCATTAGATTACGTATTGCATCGACATAAAATTACAAATCCGTGATTACAAACATCGTGATACGAAATGCTGCAAAATATGGATTTATTTATTTAATTCTTATGGCATCTTAGTTATCCAAAAAAAAAGAGTATAATTTATAAGACCAACGTTTTAAGGCAGTACGGGCATTTTTGTTGTGTTCGTTTTTTTATAGGTTAATTTTTTTTGATATTGACAATCTTGATCACTTGACACTTTGACAGTGACAGCTCATGAATTCAAAAAACAAAACAAAGCGATGTTGATGATTTTTGTGTTTTGTATGTTTATAATTTAATTTTACACCTTCATTTGTTTTGATTATTTCTTAAAATTCTTCTCAAAATGTTGCTGTAGCGTTTGCTGAATAAATTAAGGTACAAAAGATATTGAAATTAGTAAACTTGCTAAAAAATCAAATAAAATTGTAGGCAGATAGTTTTGAGGTTTGCAAGTTTGTTTTCTTGCAGTTGCATACCAAGAATACGAGGAAAACGGTTTGGAAAACTGGAGCGAACCATACGAGTGTTTGAAATGTCAACCAGGCTGCGAATCGTGTCGGGGACCGGAGCCTTGCCTTGCCACTTACAACTGGCCGTTCCGGTGAGACATACATACAAAGCTGAACATAGATTAAGCAATCGTTACACCAATGGTGCGGCTGTTAATCACCAGATTCGTAATATGGAGTTGTTGTTGACACTCTTTAATCAGCACCTACTATATCTGAGGAAAAAGAACAGGATAAGCTTTTCTTAGCAAGTTATTGAAACCCCTTCTGTGTGTCAGAAAGTGGACTAAGCATTTGCTTCTATCTGTCGTATGAATCCCTTCTATGTCAGTCTCGCAGCAGTTAGACCTGTTGTGATACTTTTTATCGCATCCTAAACAAACCTTATCATGTCTCCCAGTCATTGAGACTGGGAGAGTTAGAGCTAGTGTTTGAAATCAGATGAAGTACTGATATTCAATTATTTAGACTAAGAGCCAATGCCAACATATATTGGGAAAAGCTACGGAGATGATGGCTTATAATGGGCTAGTTTTGATTTCATTAATAGCTACACAAAGAGATTAAGAGTTAACTTTTGATTTAACTGTACATATTGATGTTTTTTTTTATTTCAGGATATCTTTGCTGGTGATATCGGTGAGCTGTGCAGTGATGACAGTTTGTCTCACAATCTATACTCGTCACCACCGCAGAGTCAAAGTGTTCCGTGTTGCCAGTCCAGTGTTCCTATCCATCACACTCCTTGGATGTGCTATAATGTATATGGAAGTGAGTATGTTATTATGATTTTTCTTTAATTACATAAAAAATCAATATAAGTCTATAATGAATTAAGATTTCGAGGTATTTCGAAACTATAGATGATGATAATGGGTGAAGAAAAATATTAAAATAAAATAGTATTAAATGCTGACACAAATCTTGCTTCCTTAATTTAAAAGCTTAGCTCTTGTTGGTGGAGCAATCGCCACTGCTCTCTGTTTTTTATATGACTCTACAAATTTCTGAGCCAAATCTACAATATGTATACAAATTACTCACTCTTAACTTTGACACTGAAACGGTCATAAGAATGAAAAGTTTAAAGACTTCTAATAAAGTTTATATACCTATGCTACTAATCTCTCCAGAGTAATCTGCAGCTTATTATTATATTTGATAAGTCTTAAATTGTAATAAATACATACTAGAATATACAATTGTTTCTAGATGGCGGCTATCTTCCCAGTGCTGGATAGATACTCATGTATTGCTACGAAATGGACACGTCACATGGGATTCTGTATCACATATACAGCTCTATTGATGAAAACATGGAGGTAAATAAGCTTTTTATAATATTAAATAAATGCTCATAGGTCTAGTGTTCGCAAGTGTGGCTGCTAAGCATGAAGTCCTGAGTATGATCCCCAGATCTAGCAGTATTATTGGGGCTTTCTGTTATTAACTTTCTCAATAGGAAATTTTGGAATTGTGCCTTTGCTCGCCTCATATTACATTCGAACTGATAATGCCATCGGTGAACTGTGAGTATACAACTACTCCTTTGGCTAACCCTTCAGGAAATACAGGCGTCGCCACGCGTTTATGTTATGTTGAAATATTTAATACGAAAACCAACAGTTGTTGATATGACTTTGCTGTATTATTAGCTAATTTAAAAACCTCAAACAGTGTATATAACGCTTGATAGTGTCCTCATCTATTTTGTAAAATCTAGTGTTGCTGTACGGTTTACGTACATACGTCAGACGGCAAACGCAGCAACCTACTTTTGTAGCGTACTTATAACAACGTTTCATATAATTTGGAGAGTTTTGTAGTCAGTTGAAAAAGTCACTTACTTAATAATAAACTTTAGTGTCACAAAATCTGTGTGTTTACGTCAACTCACCTCACTCAAGAAACCCCTTACTTACAACTTCTAACTGATACAGCAAGTGTAAGGTGCCTACTACTAAAGAACCTTACAGTTGCCAATCCACTTTCATAAGAAAGAGATTGTATGCCTTCAAATCAGGATATGCCTTGGTACCTACATCCAGATGAGTTTTATTTACTATATCATTATTTTTAATCTTGCAGAGTATCCTTGACCTACCGTGTGAAGTCAGCCCACAAACTGAAGTTAACAGACAAGCAGTTACTACAGTGGATGGCTCCGATACTGCTCATCATGCTGGTATACCTCGGCACGTGGACTCTGTCAGCTCCACCTGATGCTGAAGTTGTGAGTTTCCTTCATTTTAACATGACTTATTTAAACATCCGTGTAGAGGCGAGATTTAGCTACATGTATTATTACTTTTTACATGTATTATTGTTGGAATTTATAGATATAAAAATGCAATGTTAAAGTATGAATGTTCATGCCAATGTATATTACGATTTTTAATAAAAGAAGAGGAGCATGAGAATAAATCTTGGTCATTCTCTTTATCACCTCATTTTGCTACAATCTCATTGGTTGGTGCTGACGCGATTCACAACTGCAGATCCCGAACCGCCCATTAGGGGTTACATTTTGGAATATATTCTCTTAGCAGAGATAATAGAGTAAACAACCTTGATTTAAAAAAAAAAAATCTGTTGAGTAAATTATTATTTATTTTTGTTTTAGATAATGGACAACAAAGGACTAAAATTCAAGCAGTGTACTTACAACTGGTGGGATCACAGTTTAGCCATAGGTATAAAAATCTTATGTCAATATTGAACAGAGATATCACAGACATGATAATCTCATACAAACAATTATTAAATGATTGATATAAAAGTAACCATTACACTACTCATTCAAGTTATATTAGTATTTGAACAATGATCAGTTGGTTTTGATGCTGACTGTACTGGACTTCAGTTATTGCATATGTACCATGTTCAACATTATACATATAAATGTACAATATGTAATTTAATAACACCTATAGTAATTTACAATTTATAATAATTTACTACTGATTAGAATTTTTGTAACTTTTAAATGTTTCTTAAAAAAATAATAGAACCTGAAGTTCGAATGAGCCAAAGAAAATTTAATCTTATGGTAATATGATAAGAATAAATTTTAAATGCAGTGATCAATTCTAGGCTCAATACTATTTTCTTAAAAAAGCTTATGTTTAGTTATGGTTACTGTGTCCTTTTAATTGAATATTATGTGTGAGGTATTGCGTCAAATAATTTACACGTACAGTACCTATGGCTGATTACTCTAACATTATAATTACAGGTGAAATCCTTTTTCTACTATGGGGAGTGAGAGTATGTTACCGCGTTCGTCACGCGGAGAGTCTTTACAACGAGGCGCGGCTCATCTCTATAGCTATATACAACATATTCACCGTCAACTCTCTCATGATAGCGTTCCAGTAAGTGTAATGTGGCTTGAATATCTTTGTTAGAAACATTCCAGACTGAGCAGTATTATTTCGTTTCTCTGTTAGAAGATTCTTCTTCGCTTGAGTGCTTGATAGATGGCAATAGGTTGGCCCCCTATTACATGGGACAATAATGGCCTCGGTAAAATGTGGGTGTAAAACTGAACACCTCTGCCTTACCCTTCTGGGACTAGAGAAATGTTCTTTTTATAAATGATTGTATTATAAACCGTTTTTCTTATTGACGACTATTAGTACGTCAAGTATTTTTGCATAACAAACACTGTCAACTCTCGTTTTGTTCTCTATTCCTTAATACCCTAGTTTCAATTCACAAGCATGCATGAATCATTTGAATTTGAACCTAATGTCAATTCTTATAGAAGTCACACAATACGCACCTGTGATTTACACCAACTATTATTTTAAGATATTTTAAATATAATTTTGAAGCTGTTAGTAATATTTTTGTATGAAGAACTTATTGAGTTTTTAACACATTTTACTTGTTCACAGTTTATTAATATTGCCTCAGGCGGGGCCGGATATAAAATACCTCCTTGGATTTATAAGAACTCAGTTATCTACATCAACCACAGTGCTGCTAGTATTTTTACCTAAGGTAAGTAATATATTATATTCGTCAAGCTGTATTGTCTATCTACATTGTTAAAGCTGTATTAAATTGTACGAAGTTTGAATGGATTATAAATTTGATGATCACTTTTATATGGAAAAGATAAGCTTTGACGGCCCCTCTATTTTGTTTTTTCCCTAATGGTGGCTCTTTTCTTACAGCCTTAAAGTCCGTTGTCTGGTACATTTGAGCTGTCAATACGTCACTCGTTCTTACCTGCGTAATACTATACGCCAGGGGTGGCCAACTTGATTAGACTCAAGATCTACTGTTTACTGACTAAGACTGTGCGATGTACCAATTACATAATCACTGACATGACATATTAAAATTAAATTTTCTTTGCCTTGCACGATCGACTGGACTAATAGCCGCGATATACCGGTCGATCGCGGTCGACTTGTTGGCTACCCCTGCTATACGTTATATGCGTAATATAAAACGTAATAATGACCTGTCCTATCCCGCTCTAAACTTATTGGTTGGAAAACAACATGCAAATGATTATACAAAGGACGGTGTTATCGCTCATAGCTATAAGTATTAGTTTCCATGACAACCGTGCCGTGTGCAGGTGATGCGCGTGGTGCGCGGCACGGGCGACACGTGGGACAGTCGGGCGCGCGCGCGCGGCGTGCCCGCCTCCTCCTCGCTCAACGGCATCGGCCTCGTGCCCGACGACCCGCCCGATCTGTATCAGGAGAACGAGGAACTCAAGGTCACTTTCATTATGATCTTATCGTAAACAAATTCGTTCCACTGAATCTGCTTTTTTGTTCATCCTACCCGTGTACCGTTATAATACACTTTTCTCTTTAATTTATGTGGTTAAATTGCTTATGCTTGCAGCGAAAGCCCCGTTTAATCTGCAACTTAACTAGAAGGCTATGTTTGGCTTCTTGTGCACAATTTTAAGAACAGCATTACTTGTTAGGTTCAGAAATTACAAGATCTCAACAGGGATCGTCCATACTAGAGTTGCCGTGTTAAATACAAACCATAAACATCGAATTAAATCACCTTTGTTCATACATATTGTTCACAAAATTACAGGAGGAAGTTCAAAAACTAGCTGCCCAGATCGAGTTCATGAAGATAGTGCAAATGGAGATGCACAATCGTCACCTGCGACCGCGACCCGGCGGCTACTTCACTACAAACGCCAACGCCGCTCCTCAGAGCCCTATACACCCCAAGACTGTTAACATTTCACAGGTAACACATTGTAACCACTGCTAGCTACTTGACAACCACCGCCATCTATCGAAGTAAAGCGACAACATAAAACCTACATAAATAAGAGAGTTTACATCGATGTTATAACATATACGAATGTCCGACATCAACCATCGAACCTTACCTGGTTCGAAGGATCCTCCCTTTCCAATGATGGAACACAGTACCTCATTTCTCCACGACATAATCTACATCACCAATCCTGAGCAAGAGGACTGGTGACTGGTCGGTTTTTCGCAAATTGAGCAGCTGTCAACGAGACGATCGTTTACGAGGGTATTTTAGGCACATGAAGATTATGAACAGACAAACTGGAGTAGGCAGCTGGCGTGGAGTGCATGGAGAGAAAGTGAAAACTGTATGTTTTGGATCAATGACCTCTTTCTAATGTGGTATATGTCCTGTCGTGGACTTCTATAAGCTGAACTGAAATTGAGAACCTTGTTGGTGTACCGCATGTAGTCGTTCATTTATATGACTTACTAGCCCGTAGTATCTGATAGGCTTGCTCCATATTCCAGGACAGCACAGAGTGGAGCGGGCCCGTGTGACTGGTGGCGCTGAGCGATAGCGGCTGGTCGTGGCCGGGCCCGGCCGGACAGCGCGTGGTGCGCACGGTGGACGCGCGCCCGCCCGCATACGTCTGACACCGGCAACCGTTGCTTTGTTATACAGAACTCACAATCAATCAGTTCACAGTGAAAGGACTTCAGTTTTGTTGCATGTTTTAGTGTCTAAGAATCTTGATGTATTCTATTTTAATATATAAATTATTTTGATGCTTCATGTAAATGTTAAGTTAGGATGGTTGGTGAGCCAGACCAATTGCTATATGAAGGAATTTTGTAGATAATACGACTGAAGCACGCACTAGCTTGCAGAATTGTTGACTGTGTCGAAGAATCTGAGATAATTTCATTCTGTAACGTTATATGCTCTAAACTGGCCATATCCAACGTGACAAGGACTTGCGCATTTGCAATTGGTCTGGCACATACTATTATAAATTAAGTTCTATTTTAACGCGATTTAAAATCGTTATTGTTGTTTAAGGTAGTATGCATAAAATGTCCGGCAATCCTATGTTTCTTCGTATTACATTGTTATAGAAAGATTAGTGGTCGATACTGATTACCATAAAATACTCCTTACTCAGCTCAGGTAGAATATACTGTAACTTATACCAAAGAAAATAATGTTTAAATATAACATCTTCAGTACAAAGTCTGCTATCAAAAGACATAATAATATAGTTGTCAACAACTGCTAAAAAGTGTGTTCGTATAAGACTCATTATTATTTAAATATATCGCTTATTGTAGTTACATCTTCCAGACACCATAGTATTGTAAACATTCCAAATATAAATAAATTGTATGTTATGTATGAATAGAACCTAACATTAAATGTGTTAATTTAAACATAACAATTTCACCTAAGTGTTATTTCTGTGGTAATGTTACCAAATCTATTAAGTCATTAAATGTATGAAAAACGTAATCGTAATGAATTATTATTTATTATTTGTAATATATTTGTAGTTATAAAATAAATGTTGAGCACTGGGTGTTCATTGTTAGGACAGACAATAAAAAATAAAAGTTTTTGCAAAATTTTATTTCGTATGTCATACGGATTTTAAAAGTAAACTTTTATTTATAATTTTATGTTAATATTTAATTACTACGTTGAAATTATAAAGCATAAACACTTGTTATCAATTATGTGTTTTAAGCTAGGTACCATCATAATACATTTGTATAGATTTAGGCGTAAAGACAAATTGTAAATACGAGTCGAGATAAAGCATAAATTCTAAAGTGTTGTACATAAACTCATTAGAGATTATTAATTATTTATCGTTTTGTTTTATTTACCATCTGTGATAAACAGTATTAATCAATTATGAATGTTGTGTAATGTAATAGAAAATTGTATGAATCTTTAAAACAAACACTTATTACATTTTACATATAAATATCAGGGTTTGATTATCTTTTTCATTCATAATATTTTAAAATGAACGATAGTGTTTTGAAGAAACAAATTTTAACACAGATTTTGCTTTCTCTTATCAATTTTAAGGTGCTCATTGGTAACTCATAGGCTGGCTACAAAATACTAAAATACAGTGTTATAATGATTCATACAACACAGTTTTATTTCATAGATTTATTGCATGAGATAAAAGAATATACCTAGTAATGTAAAGAAAATATCTATCCAATTGTTTTCTAAACTTTCTTCACTTTCTAGTTTAACATACATAGATATAGTTAAAATTCATTTTTTTTATGCTAGTTGGCTATCATTGGATGTAGATATTAACTGTGAAAGTGTTCAGTGTGCAAATAGAATATTCTTCAAAGATCCATTGATTAAAATATGTTAATTAGTAAAAGTGAATTGGCAAATATACCAAATTAGCTTTTAACTTGTTCTTAATAAATTGCAGGTACAATCTTTTTAACATGGCAGAGAATGGAATTTTGTAATGCTGTGTTTTACTTTAGTTTGTCCAACTGTATGTATACTAGAATTTTCAAAATGTTACTTATTTCTTCTCTACTCTTTACTAGTGTTTAGAAAGAATAAACAATATATTATGAATCTTTATTGTAAACTTTTACTTGTTTTTAAGCTTTGAATACCATGTGTCAATATTTTGAACCAAATAAATTAGGTAAGATATATGTATTTTATTAAAATTTTAAAATAAAATGTTCAGGTAATTATACATTTTCCAATAGAAACTACAGATTTATACAGTCAACACAAGCTGATGGCTAGTCAACAGGTTCATTTGCAGAGCTCTAATATCTAAAAGAATGATCTTTGTTTTCCTCACTCACAACTTATACTAATCAATCGACTTATACTACTACTTATCGCAACTTATATGCCGATGTGACTTTTGGAATTATTTATAAAAAAGAAAGGCATAAAATTACTCAAGGTATGTTTTTAATTAATTTATATCACAGATATAATGATTTTCTTGAAATAGTTACAATAAATGAATTGTTGGAATAATCTAGAAGATATTGAAATGTCCCATCAACCTGTTGAGTACCCGCTGTTGCTTGTACATAATTTATAAAATGAAAAAGTTATGCAGTTTTGTATTGATTGCTGCATTATTCATATCCCAAATTCTTCAGCAGAGTGAAACTCTTAATTTGTAGGAGTGCTAGTAGCTTAAGTTTTAAATGTGATACAAATAAAGTTAGTACAATATGTGTAATTTTATTTTATTATATATAATTTATCTTTTTGAATCTCTTTAGACTTAACGATTTCATGTTCTATGTGCCAAGTTATAAATTTTTGAGGTGAATATAAAAATTGTATGTATCAAAAAAATTTTGTATAGATTTTTGAGAATTAAAATCATTACATAGTAATAATGATGTAAAATTGGTGTTATATTAGAATTGATGTAATGAGTATTGTTAATCTATGATACTCGTTTCTAGGTGAATTTTATGTAAGAAGTTCTGTTTTTACATTAAAATAAAAATGACTGTTTATGATGTTTTATTAAACTTACAAATCAAATGTGTTTAGTGTGGTTTCTAGTGAAGTAGCATTTAGTCATTTGAAAAAAAAAAAAAAAAACATTTTAGTAGGTTTGTAAGGATTCTTGACCCTGAAACATAAGACTTGGTATTATTTGCTTTAAAATAACCTTGGGTAATACAGCCCAATACCTCTCATGTTTCTTTCAGTCCATCTAAAGGTTGTCTGGACGAGATCGCCTTGTGCGTTAAATCCACCCATTGTACACAAATCATTGTATATCTCTGTCCCGTCTATGTTATGTGGTGTACAATAAATAAATATGTACTATTATTCTTTATCATTTACAAAAAAAAAAAAATGTATAAATTTTCCCTAAATTACAGCTTTGATGATTTTATGGAACCTTTATAATATAACAGCCTTATACTTTTCAGAAAAACTACTTATAGTTTTTTGTAGTGTGCAACAATTATGTAGTTTGAATAAAAGAGGTTTGGATAATTACATAAAATCTACTTTGGCTTAAAATTTTATTGAACATGCTTCATCTATCATCTTATATATCTAGATAGGTACTGTGGATATGTTATTTTAAAATAGTAATATCAACTAACTTATTGTGACCCCACAATTCTATCTCCTAATTAAATGTGATAAAAAAATTACAAAATATTTTATAGAGTGACATATAATGTGTCCAGCATCGTAACATGTCATAATTAACTAATCATCAAAAATATTAGTTTGTTTCTTCATAAATGATGCACTTGCACACAAGAACTCTGTTTGGCTTTGAATAGCTTTTAAACAGTCTCCATTGTCAGCACTCTTACACAGTAGATCAATAGCTTCCATATCTTTCTTGGCAGTTTCACATACTTTTTCCACTGTAGTGAGTTCTTCTTCTTCAGCAGTAAGTAACGCTTCCATAAGAGCACCTCGTTCCACGCGTTTCCTGAGCATAGCAACCTCCTCTTTTAACTTTTCAAAGTCTGAATCCGATGTTTGCTCAACTTGTACTTCGTCTTCAGGCAACAAAACATTCGGAGGGATTTTCAGCATACGTTCTATTTCTTCATCAATAGCTTCCAAAGACGGACCGGCACGCTCACAATACAAATGAATTAACTTGTCACAAGATCTTGTTAAAGTCACTTTGTCGGTTTCATTGAGATCTAACGATTCTTGCAAATAAGACTCCATGTCTTTAACTCCGTTCGTTATTTTTTGCTCGACCATTTGTCGCACCGCTATTTTTAAACGTTGCGCTCCAAAACCGAAATGTTGAGTTTCATATTCTTCGTCAGTACCTCCAGTCCACGGCTTCGTTTTAATCATCCTGTTTTATTAGATGTAACTTAATTTCTTAAGATGTACAGTGAAATCGTAACACTAACAATATTTTGAATTTCAACTTTCAAACGTACGTGACGTGACTGTTGACCAGTGTTGCCAGGGCCCTTAAGTCAAAAATTACGTTTCATTTCCTGAAATGTTACATTTTTGCTGCAAAAGTTACATTTTTTTTTTATTTCGTTTTTTAACTTCCACCTCTCACAGTTCTATGACAACAAACATTAACACTACGCAACATTCAACAAAATAAATCAAAATCAGCCATGTAAATTTTCTTTTTCGAACTAAGTACCTACGAAACCGCGCGAACTTGTAGAGTTGAAAACGTACGCGCACACGCTCAAGCAAAATCAAGTTTTAATTAATGCAGAATATGTTTCATTTTGTCATGGGGCGTTTCATTCGGAGCCATAGACTTAGAATTTCGCTTACGCTTATCGGAGCCATCTCTGAGTATGACCAGGGGCGTATTTACCCTAGGGCCAAAAGGGCCATGGCCCGGGGCGGCAAGCTGCGAGGGGCGGCGCAAGCCGCACCTCGTGCTCAGCTTTGTGCGACTTTCTTTTGGACTTTATACGCCTGAAGAAATTAAAAAGGCTACCTAATTAACAAAAACTAAAACTCATTTGGTTGTAAGTTTGATAGACATTAAGACGCGAGGCTATCGTATGCCTGAACGGAGGGCGGCCGCGGCGGGGGGGCGACTCGGGACTAGTTGGGATGTTTCGACGTTGCTCGTGTCGTTTTCGTTCATATCCATAGGCGAAAGTGGGTGGGGCGCGGGGCGGCGCAGGCGGCGGCGGGGGTAAAGCAATTCGTGTTTCACTTGTTTCAAGTTTTTAACTGACTTCAAAAAGGAGGAAGTTCTCAATTCGGCTGTATGTTTTTTTTGTATGTTTGTTACGCGATTATTCCGCCAATTATGAATTCATTTTTGTTTGGTATGTCATACTTCAGAGGTCAGAGGTCCTCAGAGGTCAGAGGTCTTCAGAAGTCCCTTATAAATTTGTCCGCGTAAAAGTTTTCGAGTTTTAGGCGAATTGTGGAATGGACACGACAAATGCACTTCGCCAATTCCGTCGATTTATCGCTTTTTATTTGGCACCGACTTCAATATTCTTCAGCTACTATATTGTAACGATAAACATTTATTTTTTCCTTTTTTTTAGTGTTGCTTTTTAGTCTCTTCAGTTTTTTAAGTAAATGATAATCTTACTAATCCCACTAATAATACAAATGAAAGTTTAATTTTTTTGACTGAATTACACAATCAAACAGCTAAATTTTATTTAAATCAAAGGATTTTGACGAAATTTCGCACACAAAAAGAATCTGTTCTGGATTAAAACAAAACAACAAACAAATTGCAGTGCGGAACGTTCGTTTTCCGTACCTAAAAGAATTAAAAAATACGTTCCCGTATAAGTGAAGAACGATTAAATAGTTTAGCCATTCTTAATACAGAAGCTGACTTGACAAAATCCGTTAACCATGACGGTGTAATTGAAGAATTTATTAACCAATCTGTCCATCGGAAAAAAAAATGTAAATATTAAAAAAAACCGTCTTCACAAAACTCGAAAAGAAAACTAACTAAAAAGCAAAAAAATAATGTTTTATTATGCAATATAGTAGTTGAAGAATATTGAATTCGATGCCAGGTGAACCATAAAAGTAATATACATTGCTGCTATAATAGCGACATTAAAACAACGAGTTCACGTAAAAATTGTCGAGTGCGAGACGTCGAGTGTAAGTTTATCATTGCATGTTTTACTTGGCACGGACTTCAGTATTCTTCAACTACTATATTGTATAGTAAAACATTTAATTTTTGCTTTTTAGTTAGTTTTGTTTTTGAATTTTTTGAAGTCGGTTTTTATTTTTTGTTAAAAAAATTAATTATTCTTCAATTTTGAGTGATGGGTATCCCTAGTAAGGACGCTTCTCTTTTAAAAACTTTACATAGGTCAAATGTATGTTGCGCCTAGTCGAGTGAAAACCTTAGACGGTATTGCACTTTGTGATTAAAAACCAAATAATTACTTAGCCGACCACATGATGAAAACGCGTTACGAGATATGGAAAGATTAAGACGACTATTGTAACTAATACAGTGATAGTCTTGCCTTTTAGCGGTTTATAACGAGCTCGCTGAACTCGAGGGGTTTACTAGTAGCTACTGAAGAGTTCCACTATCTATCTTCTGGCTCCATCATCAGATCCTCTATACCAAACGTTATATACGGGACTCATCAAAATATATCGAGTGATCCCAAACTCGGAAGTTTCATTCCCTAACTCCTTACCATTGAGGAGTACTACGACATCCATCATCAGCTCAGCATCATGAAATGATGATTTTCAGACGCCAACAGCTGACTTATTAAGAAAAAAATATCAAACGCGCTATTCGTCCTACAATAGTTTAGGGTATCCCTCGATTTCCCTAAGATCCCATCATTAGATCCTAATTTGGTGACAATGGGAACAACTTGGGAGCATATTCTATCAAACAAAAAAATATTTTTTAAAATCTATCCGGCATTGGCGGAATGATCGCGTAACAAACATACAAAAAAAAAAACGTACAGTCGAATTGAGAACCTCCTCCTTTTTTTGAAGTCGGTTGATAAATGGTATTTATTTATTTCTTTGTTTGGCCTTTTTAGTTTTCTTCATTCTCAGCGCACATCAGCACACTGCTGGATTTTATTTATAAATTGAAAGTTTTTGCTCTTTTCCGTTAATTTATGGGGCGGCAAACCTTACAGGCCCAGGGCGCTGAATCTTAAAATACGCCACTGAGTATGACATGGAGTGAAGTACTTTTTAGACGAGCCAGTTTTAGGTGCGTTCAATTTGGATACGTTCGTTAACTGTTTGCAATAAAAATCTAGTATTACAAATCTCGTCGTTCTCAAAAGTTACGAAAATTGCCTTAAATATAAAAATTACTTACATGTTACGCGAGGGGGTCAAAAGTTACGAAAAATGTAAGAAATGTAACCTTCTGGCAACGCTGCTGTTGACTTTGACATGACATCAAAGCAAAATTGACATTGACTGAGCATTGACTGACTGTCAAAAAATTGCTAGACTAGAATAATCGTACGTTCGCGTTCGGATAACCTAACCTAATTTATCTATGGAGTGTATCAAGTACAACAAAAAAAAAATTGATAAACATATCTAGAGGATGGTAGAAAATATCTCGATAAAATAATTTAAGGGACACTTTTTTTAAATTAACAATTAATATGAACAATTAACTGTAGGGAAACTGTTATTTATTCTATGCTGCAGGTAATCTGAATAAGTATCATAGTAATCACTACATAATAGGATACATCAGCCAAATGAGAATAAAACCCCATGCTCTCAA